>JARKNS010000009.1:45447500-50447500 GCA_029990575.1 Petunia axillaris subsp. axillaris
TGAAGGTAATGTGCCTCGTTAAAACCTTACTAGGAAAAACCCGGTGGGAAAAAGCCCAGTGAAGGAAAAAGAGTACACACTTCCTGTAATACGCCTTTAGAGCTGCCTCATTAAAAACCTTACAAGTAAAACCCAAGTGGAATAAAATCTTGTTAAGGGAAAAAGAGTGCAGCGCGTATTTTACTCCCCCTGATGACAACATCATTTAATATCTTGAAGACGACACATTCCAACCTTGTATATCAGCTTCTCAAAAGTTGACGTTGGCAATGATGCAGTGAATAGTTTCGTCAAACTATCACTTGAATGAATACTTGAACATTAACTTCATCAATCTTTTGAAGATCACCATTGCAAAGTAATTTTGATGGATAACCATCTCCTTTAGTTGTATCTTCATTTTAGCTGAATTATCCATGCAATATTTCATATAATATTGTAGAATCTTTGTCTTCAAAGAAATTCCATATCGTTGTTGCATAAGTTGAGTTCTTGGTCTCAGTCATTTATATTGCCGGCTAGCTTGATATATGGCTATTATCTCTTCATGATTTGAAAATGCAACAGCAACAATGTATTTCGTGAAGTGCCATAATATAGGTTTACTTCCACAAACAAATAGCTAGTTGATATCGGACTTTGTGGATCAAGTAGATACCATGTATTCTTCTGATGTCTTCGCATTGAGGAAGAACTGAATCTTACCAACAAGCTTATAACAAAAGTTATAACCAGTGGAGTATATTTGGTAAGATACTTCAATGCACCAATTGCATTAAAATATAATATTTCAATATCAAGAAGCTCGCAAACGCAATTTTACCATATGTGGCCGGATTGTTTTAATCCGTATAAATATTTATGAAGCTTCATTGAATAGGTTTTCCGGGAACCTTTACATGCTTCTAGGATCTTGAATCCTTCAAGGATAAATATATTGTTGCTCAATGAACCATATAAAAGGCTGTTGCAACATTCATACGCATATCAAGTCTTTCATGCACTGCCAGACATATAACATACCTGAAGGTGATTGCATCCACCAAAGGAGAATATAACTCCATATAATCAATGTCAGATCTTTGTACCTCAATTCGTACTTTATATTTAACGACTTATTATTATCAATATTTTTACACAAAAATATCTTTATACACCACTGGCTTTGCACCTTCAGGTGTTTGGACTATAGGTCCAAAAACTTCACGTCACTCGCGTGAAGCCAATTTTTTCTTGAATGCGTTTTGCTATTTTGGCCAATAATTTCATGTCTGTATTCCAAACAGACTTAAGCTCAAGATCCTCATAACCATATAAAAATTGAGCTTTATAATATATATAAGATATCGTCGACGATAATTTCATATCTCAGTTCCCAATCCGACATAACATATTGAGATCTCTTCACATTCATAAATTTTCAGGTACCTGAACCTCTCCTGATGAGGTTTTATGAAGTGTTATGTCGCGGGCTATTTTAGAGCCCTGCCTCCTTATTTGACCATCATAATCATTTGCTCTTTTTCTTTTTCAAGAATTTATCTTTGGAACAGAATGGTCTACCACGCTTCAGGCGTGCCTTAGACTCATTGACATAAATAGATTGTCTCACCAGGACATCAGGAGCATTAGTAGCTGGAATATAATATTTTTCTTTGAGTCAGTAATGCGTCTGGCAGTGACTTGCATTATCTTTATATGAGGATCGTAATCAAATGATATTTTAATTTATTTATTCGTCAGCTGCGTTAATTTCTCCCCCCTAATGTTAGCCAAACTAACATTCGTTCACAACCTTATATGGGATCCATCTTTGTGCGTTGCGGCGGAGCAATTGATAATATACCGCACATTATAATTACTAGATGGAAAATATTTGGTTCCTGACCCTGAACCAATTATGAGGGGGAATTCATTTTATGGCATGTCGTGCACAAGTGCTGCTTTATGGATATACCATATCTCATACATTATTTAGGTAGCATTGTTCTCATATGCATGGTTTAGCAATTGGAGGCTTTCGATATATTAATATGCTAAACTTCTTGCCAACATTATCAAGATAACTTATCTTGATTGCATAATCTGGAAATATGTTCATAATAAGATTTATTTGAGCAAATACTTAACCTCGCAAGTACCATTGCGGGTTTGTAATAAACTCACATGTGACCTTATCATAGATGCATCTATTTATAATAATTATATGGTCCACATGGCAGGTGAACGGGCCCATATTCACCTTTTATACATTCCAGAAGTGCGGGGATCCTGATCCCAAATTTAGTTGGTCGAATAATTTATTTATCTTGAGAACAAACAACACAAAAAGAATTCTTGAAGAATCGTGATTCTTCAGTATATACCCATGTGAATTCTCATTTACATACTTTGTGCATCATATCTGAACCGGGATGGTCAAACGGTCATGCCAACTCATAAAGTTATTCATCTAGTAAACTTCTGGTTTACTATAGCATTGGCTTTATAACAATAAACTAAAATTTTATTGCTGCATGCACATATGATTTTACCACACTTATATTTTGAGTAGTACATACTCGAGGAAGAGGCGGGGAGCTTTTCAAGCACATATATCTCACCCGACATTCTTGTAGTAATATAAAGATATTCATATCTTTCCATCAAATTTAGTCTCTTAGCCATTTTGGCAAATGTATTTGAAACTTAACAAGTTCCTTTCGAGACATACTACAATAAATATTTCATCAATCTCATTCCTCCAGGTAGTAATATTTTGGCTCTTCTGGAGCACTCAAATAGCTTTGTACTACCATATATTTTATTACACCAACCATATGGTGAATATCTCCTTTCAAGGAGAAAATCATATTATTTTTCTCATGGTAAAATCATTATAGGCAAGATCAATTTCTTGCTTCACTTGCTCTTATGTAATTCATAATAATACATAATTATGGCGTACGTTCTGTACGAGAGCAATGACCATTTATGCTACAACAAATAATAGAATTATTATAGTCGAACCTTTTCTAGAGGTGAGTTGTGGTACTTTATCAACCACACATGGGCACGTCCAGATTCATCTTTCTCAAACCTCTTCTGGAGGCAAGTTTTGATATTTTATCACATATTGCCACATTCACTTCGGTGAATGCGTCTATATTCATAATTTTTTTTTATGAATTGTCTCATTCACTGCAAAGAATGGACCATAATCATCTGGACTTGCCTCATGCTCATATAATATATTGAAGGCATTATTATATTTACTGTTTGAACGGTTACTTTTTGAGAACCCTCATTGTTCTCTTATTTATTTCACAATGATAACTATTTTTTCATCCCTTGCCACGTCCACATCCATGGTTTCTATCATGGTAATTATTTCATCGTCTTTTAGACATAAAATTATTTGCCTTCTTTCAGACATAAAATATTGTGTCTTCTTTCAGACGTAAAGATATTTTGCCTTCTTTCAGGCATATTATGTATTGCTACTACATTCACATCTGAGAATGGAGCATTATGTTGTGCTCCCACATTCACCTTATGGAATGGAGCTTGTCTTGCTCCCACATTCATCTTAGGGAATGGAGCATATATTGCTCCCACATTCACCTCTATGAATGGAGCCTTTTAAGTAGAAGGGCTTCATGATTTTTATCAAAAACACTTTATCTTTTTGATAATACTTTAGTTTGCCTCAATCATCATTATGCCATCAATATCTTATTATTGCAAAAGCGTGTTAGGTCATAATGCATTGGGAGTGGAATATGATGTCTTACCCTTAATCAATGGCATAATAGGCCAAAGTGTGTACATATGATGCGATTTGAAGTACAATACTCAAAGGTACTCATGATTCGTGTAATTGAAACATAGTATTGTAATCATGTATCAATGATGTAACACTAATATATCGGGTAAAGATCATAAAAAAAAAATGAGTATTATTTTTCCGGTCTCCACTTACCAAGAGTATAAATATTTATATCCAACTATAAATCAAAGAAGCATTCTTTAAAAGTTACCATATTTTTTTCATTCCATATATCCATGTGAGAGTAAAATATTAACTATACGACATAATCCATGTAGTCGGTGAAAGGTTTCCACAAAGTGTTATAAAACAAAATGAAAATAGGCTACTATTAATTTTGAGATTAACAAAAACCATAATATTAATGAATTTTAGAAACAAAAAAAACTTATCTTGTGTTAACAACCAGAACGTTGGCTTCTATCAATTGCATCATAATTTGCTTTTCATTTCTTCTAAATCGTGTAATAAAATAGAGACTCATGCTGATAACATGTTGTAAAACTAATAGTAAAGTAGTGCAAAAACAAGACAAAATATATGAGAGGAGAAGGAAGAACTTGTATTATTCTCTAAGTGTTTCAAGTGTGTCTTCCATAGACAAAATGTCCTCTATTTATAGGATACCAATACATAGAAAGTTACAAGTCATCCTAAAGGTTATAAGAATTAAGAGGTCCCTAAATGAGGAATTAAGTAGGACATAGTGGGGAGGAATTAAGTAGGAGAAAATGGGGTAGTAAACTATAGGCTACAATTGAATAATATTGAGTAGTGGTCATCCATATTAATATCAAATACATGGATTTACAACAGATGTTTAATTAATGGCCTTTCATTAGTAACAATTTATGCATGTTTTGAATATTTATACATGTTTTCAGTACAATTTATGCATGTTTTGAATATTTATGAATATTATTTTGCATTACACTGAACATCATGTTTGCAGTATTAGAACATCTGTATGACTACAAAAATAATAGACTTTTGGAACGCCATTGATAAATACTCGAAACATTAAGTTAAACATTCAAATATATAAATAAATAAATAAATAATTTAAATTGTTCGAGATTAAAATTCAGAAAGCAACACTTTGAGTTTGGGAGGATTGTCCACTATCAACTTGTTTTGGGCAAGTAGTTCTTTTGTGGTCTGATCTTTTGCAGATGCTACATTTCTTTCTCCTACTTGAAAATACTTCACCAACTGATGGTATCCGCTTTTTCCTTCATATACCCTTACCCACGTCGATGAAAGGAGGCAATATTCATCTCTCAAGTAGCTCAGGAGGAACATTCAAAATTCTTCCGGAGGAACAGCATTGATCGGTTCAGCATAGGCAAGCATATATGACTCTAACTTGTAATATGCAGAAGTGAAGTCATAGACGCACGCTCCATAATCTTCTGGATGCAACATTCTGATAGCTGCCATAGCATGTTTACAGGGTATTAAATCAATTTGATACTCTCTGCACGTACAAGTTCTGTTGAGAAAATCGACTTCTGCTCCCTGGCCTGGACTGATGATGGTGAAACCATGCGTATCTTTTTGACTAATTGCGAGCTTACCCCTTCCTCCAGGTTGAATCTTATTTTTCCTTCATTTGAAGGGACGCATATGATTGAAACCTCGAGGAACTCCGTAGATCTCACATGGAATTTTTCACCAAATGTCCGATTGATATGATTTAATAGGGCAACAATAGGATATTCTCTTTCATCCCTCAGCATTGCATTTGCAGACTCAGCAATGTTCGAGGTCATCACTGCAAATCTGAAATTGTAACAAACAAACAAAGACTTTAATGCTAAATACGTCTAATCCAAGTGCGAACATTAAGCATGCGATCGGAACAACAATAATTACGTCATACACATCATTGATACTATTTTGAACGTCAATTAGAATGTTCTCGGCTTAATTGCTATGTAAATATAGAACATTCCAATGCAAGGTTCAGAACATTTGGTATGAATGTTCATAGTCGTGTACCTGTGCCCAGGGAAAAAGCATCTGCTCCATTTATGGAACCCCACGTCATCTTGAAGAATGGCAACTATTGGATCGTTGTTTGCTTAAAGTGCGTTCTGAAATCCTCCACACGATAGCATCTGCTGCCAAATAATAGAACCCCAGGTGGTCTCCAAACTAAAACTTTGTACGGGTATTTTCAGCAAGGTGCCTCGTGAAAACTCCGTAGTGAGCTTGGGAAAACCACTTGGCAACTGATTTTGCTATGCTTCTATGCCTGTCTGAAATGACGCTCAACTCATCATGTACTGGGCTATGTCAACCAATTGTTCAAAAAAAAAATCATAAGAAGCATCACATTCTTTGTCCATAACGCAGAATGCAATAGGGAATATGTGCTTCTCTGCATCCTGGGCAACGGCAGACAACAAAACCCTACCGTGCTTGCCTGACAAATGAGTCCCATCAATAGCTAGGACTTTCCTCATATACACAAAACCCCTAATCCAAGATCCGTAAGATATAAAAAAAAAATACTTAAACCTCCCACAACTATCAACCTTCAAAGCTGTCTTGCTTCCAATATTTTGGGACCTTACCATATAACTGTATACCTCCAAAATTTCATAACTGTGTTCATGTGTCCCTCTTGCTATTGCCTTTGCAATCTCACATCTCTTCAAACTTTTCTAATAACTAATGTTACATTCTCTGTTAAATGCAACTCCGATGTCTTTTGGTGTTATTCTTTTCCCCTTAATGTACCTATCTTTCATGTATTCACCAACAACTTCAGTCGTGGCATGTGTGTTTGATTGGGCAAATGCAAACATGAACATGGAGCTTGAACCCGAGTGGAAAGGCATCCAAGAGAGGTTTCAAGAAGATATGGACCTATCGACTTCACAAGATGAACGCAATGAAAATGAAAGATTGGAACATCGATGGAGCAAATACTTAAAAAAATTGTGAAAATGCCGAAGCCTTCAATGAGATGAAAGAAACAATCCATCAAAATGGCTTAGCAATTCACAACTTGGAAACTCAATTGAGCCAATTGTTTGACACCTTCAATGATCAACAAGCTAAGGATGTTGCCAAATTTCAACAAAGACGTTATATGGAAGATGAGGTTGAGTTCCAAGAAGAATCCTCCATTGAAGATGTGCTTGAAAATCAAGAAAGAACTATTGAAGAAAAGAACAATTGGGATGAAGAAGAAATTGTGAGCCGAGCTTGGCTCCGAGATCAAGCTCGAAAATTGAAAGTCCATGAAGCATGCCTTCACGACTTAAATATCGAAGGTTGGGATCTCAAACATGAAAAGGAAGAACTAGGACAAAGAGTGAACCAATTTGATCTTGAAGCTCGTGTCTTGAACATTCTAGTGCATAAAGTGGTTGAAGCCTCCAAGGCTCAACATGAAGAAATAGTGAACGATATGCTAGAAATGAGCGAATTTATGGAAGAGAGCACAAGTCAAATCATGGGAACTCATGAAAGTGATCACATCTTCAAGATATTTGGTAATGATGCCGTGAACAAGAACTTTTGTGATGAAGACTCTAGCATAGTTGAAGAGGAGTATGTCATACTTGGTGTTCCATTGGTGTTGAAAAAATTTGGCCCTCATTCACTTCATTTTTCAACCCTATGTGTGCATGAGGCAATGGAAATGGAAGAACAAGCACCTTGTGATGACTTTGGCATTGATGAGCAAAATGGGTACATTGTTGAGTTCGCCATGCCAAGAAAACAAAATGACATTCCTCACTTGAAGGCCAAGAAGTGCAAAATGAATTATTCGGCCTTTGGAACCTTGAAATTTGTACCACCACCCCGGAAGCACAATGAAAAACTTGATTCAAAATTAGGGAGACAATTCACATTTACAAAATGGAGAGAAAAGTGTGATTTTGGTACTCGTCTTGCCATGACGTTAAATTAGGCGCTTCTTGGGAGGCAACCCATGTTTAAATTCATGCACGTTTTGTAGATATATTATGATGCTCCTCACTTGTTCTCGAGTGGATGGTGTTTGTAGGTGTGAAGTTGATCAAATGTGAAGAAAGGGGTCCAATTGTGGCTTAAGGAATGGGATTGTGCGGAGTCGTGCTCAAAAGTGCAGGCCAAGAATGATAAAAAGTGAGAAAGCACAACATTGTGGTGCCTAGCACAATTGTTATGAGGCCACTACCACTCCACTCCAGACAGAGCCTGCCGATACTCAGCCGACCCTTGAGGGTCCCACTGCTGCTGAGGCATCTATCTCTCCACCGACCCTTGAGGGTCCCTTGTCCACCGCTTATGCTACATCCAGTTCTCCACCAGCCACTGAGGGCTAGTTATGACAGGGAACATTCTTTTACTCATTCTCTTAGATGCTTTCATAACTTTTAGTTGCATTGGGGACAATGCATACTTTTAGTTTGGGGGGTGGGTACTTAAAGAATGTCATGTCACCATGACATGGTGTTATGTTTGATGTATGTACAAATGTGTTTATGCTAAGTTGTTAGTACATATATGTTTAGCATCCAAAAAAAAAAAAAAAAAAAAACATGGTACTCCCATGAACTACGCTTGGGATGCTACCTTTTCTTTATCTGATTCACTCCCGGGTGATACGTAGGCATCCCATGTGGGCGCGAAAACCTCATTTGGGTCCGAACAACCATTTTCATTGTAAATACCATGTTGCACAAAATGTTTGAAATAACCTCCTTGGTTTTTCTTTGCCATGGTTCTTTTCCAAGGAAGTAATTGTGTTGAACCTGGCATCTCTAGTACTAGTTTAGTATTTAGTTGTAAATAATGATGACTAGTTGTGGATTCTTGCTCCTTAGCAACTTTTGGCATGTTTGGTTCCACCATTATTTAATCCTTATCATGTGAGCTTGTTTTGAGAAATGAATAGAAAAACTTAGTTGGTAAATGGTGCTATGATCTTTAAGTTCAACTTTTGGCTCTTATGTCACTAATTAGCTCTCATTAGGCTATGAGTAAACTTCGGATACTTAATTGCCTTTGATTGGGACTTGAATATACTCGTCTTCCTTACTTTACATGTGCCATGTGTGGTGAGGTTTTGGTGTGTTCATGTGTGTGCTTCTTGATCTAGAACTTGCCCTAAGTGTACTTCGAGGCGAAATCCTAGGTGATGCTTGACTTGAAAAATGATTTTAGGTTTTCTTTGGCCCACTCAGTAATCTAAAAAAGCCTACCCTTGCATTATATCCTTAGTCAACCCCTTTGAGCTTAATATCCTTTCTTTTGGCAGCCACATTATTAACCCGGACCAATTCTAAGTGCTTAAAGCACTAACCATCTGGCCCTACCTCCTTGAGTGCATTGAAAGACGTGCAACTTAGGCAAAAGCCTAAGTTTGGGGGTGGCACAAGTTATGGTGGAAGTGTGGAAATTAATGAAAATCAAGAGAAAACAAATGAAAAGGAAGAGCAACAAAAGCGAGTTGAAATTAAAAAAAAAAAAGTGAAAAGAAACAAAAAGAAGCAAGTGAAAGATATGAAAGAAAAAGAAGAAAAAGAGAATTGATGAATAAAGAGGAGAAAGATTAGTGTATAGTCCTCGATTTAGCAAGGTGTAAGTGCAAGAAAAATAAAGTGTGCCTTAATTTTTGTACGGTGTAGTGCTCAAGGAGGTGTGTAGTCACTATTTGCCCATATTTTACCCCACCTTTGACCAAAAGCCTACATTACAACCCTAACAAGTCCTAATTGATTTCGGGTCAAGCATTCCTACATTAGTGGAGAAGTACACGAAGGGCAAGCCTATGGATCTTTAGTGTGCATGATGAACTTCCTTTGAGAGAGTGAGCGAATTCTTCCTATCATTAATCCCACTTATGTTATCATTGCATTTTTGTTGGGATATTCTCTTGAGTGGTGAGGGCACTTGTGAAGTTGAGTTGAGGACTTGTGTTTCACTTTTCAATTGAAGTGAGCAAGCAAAGAGGTGAACTCTTGTGACGAAGAGGCAAACTTTGAAAGTCTTGTGGCATGGCATGGTTGCCTTCTTTGATGTTTTGTATATGAAAGTGATGCTCACATGGTTTGGCTTAATTGTTGGCACCAACCAATGTCATTAGTTGTTGAACTTGAATCAAGTTTTGGCTTGTTGTGGCTTTAATGAAAAATGCATGAATTGATGAATTGCAACTTGGGGACCATTGAAGTGTGTTTTGCTTGAGGACAAGCAAAAGTTCTAGTTTGGGGGTGTTGATAAGTCGGCATTTTACCGACTTTGAGCCTTCCATTGTAGGAACTTTGTGTGCTTTTAAGCTAATTTCACGACCAATTCTTATGTAATGTTGCATGATTCCAGGTGCTACTTAGTTTAAACGCTCGAGGCCAGAAACTGAGCGGAAAGAACACAAAAGAAGGCCGAGTCGAAGTTGGAGTCGTGCGAAATGGAACAAGCTTTCAAGGACTTGTGCGGCTCAGCACAATATTGTGCGATAGCACAATGCTGAAAAAGACCCCAATTGTGTGGTCAGCACAATATTGTGCGGTCAGCACAATTGCTCAGCACAATATTGTGCGGTCAGCACAATGCTCAGCACAATAATGCAAAAACAAGCAGCAACTACCTCAAGTCTCAAGGAATTGTGTGGCCAGCACAATATTGTGCGGCCAGCCAGCACAATCAGCCAGCACAATATTGTGCGGTCAGCACAATTGGGACGGAAGAAAAATTTTGTGTAATTTTCTTAGGAGTATAAATAGGAAAGTGAGGGTTTTATTACAAAACACTTACACTACATTTTACTCTATATTTTGGGCGATTTTGAGAGCAAAGTGGGAGACTTAACATCACTTTGTGAGTTTCTAATCTTGTAACTTTGAATCTTGATTCCATATATCAATTCAATCTTATGTCCAACATGATTTCATCTTTTCATTACATCTTTATTACTATGATTCAAACCCTAGTTATGAGTAGCTAAACTCATAACTAGGGGTGTAATTATGCTATTGTGATAGAAAATTAATGGGTGTTGTTCTATTTCACTAACCATTAATTGCTTACACTTTAGAATTAATCATAGTTTTCATCAAACAAATCATACTTCTAGGACTCAATACTAGACCTCATTTGAATATCTATTTGCAACTCTCTTACTTGACGTGCTAGTTCCCTTGGGAAATCGACCCCGACTCACATCGGGTATTATACTTTGACGACCGCCCTTCACCATTAATGGTGTAAGATTGAGCGTGGATCAGTTGGTGAGTCTGGAGATAAGTTGAATATTGCAGAAAGAATAGTAGAACAGTTTAAGGAACAAGATAATGTGGAAACCTTGAGGGAAGATGCATTAGAGCCAAGTAAAGAAGTGAGTGGAAGTATCGAATGTGTGAAAGAATCTGTGCCTAAAAGTCCGGCAGGTGGTGGACTTGATATTGCTGAAGCCTCAGGGGATTTGGGTCAAAAGTCTGTTGTTTGTCCAAATCCTACTGGGGCTGATGATGCAAATTCTAATAGGACAGATTCTGAGGAGGAAGGGAACAAGGAAGTTGTTTTAGAACAAGAAGAGATAACCAAGAAAGTTAAAGAACCAAAAAGGAAGAGGAAGTTCGGTGAAGAGGATGAGAAATTAGCTGAGGAAGAAGAAGAGGAAGTGGTGTTTGTGAAAGAAAACCTAGTGGAGCCTGGGAAAAGAAGAAGGTTGGTGAAAGGTGGGAAGCCAGTGCTGAAGACAAGACTGGTTGATGAGGCAAGTGAAGAAGATGATGACAAGTTGGCTAGTGAGACTGTTGTCAGAAGAGTTGGCACCAGGTCTGCACTAAAGCAGTAGCTGGAGACAATTGAGAAAATAGGATAGACAGTGACCAATGTGAAAGATAGAGAGGTAAAGAAGAGAGAAGAAGAAGAAAGGAGAGCTGGTGAAGCAGAGGAGGAGAGTGAGGCTGGGAGCTATGTAGAACCCAGTGATTCAGATACAGATAGTGAGATGGAGAATAAGAAAAGAAGAAGAGGGAATAATGAAGAAGAAGTGTATAGGGAAGCCTTTTTTTCTAGGCATCAGGTGTTGCCAGGCAGCATTCTGCATGATGAAAAGGAGTTCCATATGAGGCCATTGTTAAGGATGATATGTGATCAGGGTTGGCTTGGATTGTTTTTCAACAAGGACAGGATGTTGTTTGTGAATGAAGTGAGAGAATTCTATACTAATTGTAGAGTAACAGCCAGGAGAGTGTTCTCTACTGTTAAAGGTATTGAGATAGAGTTTGGAAGAACTGAGCTGGGAGTGATTCTGGACATACCTGCTGAAGGTTATTGCAGGTATGTTAAGCTGAAATGGCCAAAAAGAACAGATGGAGTCACTCCTTTAGATGTTGTGAGAAAGTTTTTAGGAAAACCCAGACTGAGGAAGGAGAGAAAGGTAGAGAAGAAAGAGATGGAACCTGCACATCAACTGTTGTTTGAATTTGTGCATAGGTTTCTTCTGCCTAGGGGAGAAAGAAATTGTGAGGCTAGTGCTCTGGACCTGACATACATGGATCTGATGGACAGGGGGTGAAGATAAATTTGCCGGGGCTGATAATTAGGCACATAAAGAGGATCTCTAATACTGATCAGAAGCCCCATTCTCTTGTGCACTCTTACATCCTCCATCAGATTCTTGAGCATTTTGGGGTTCCTTTGGAAGCAGGAAAGAAGCCAACTATCCATCAAATGTTTGGGAATAATGTGCTTAAAAACTGTGACTTCTTCAGAGAAAGCAGAGCTTCCAAAAGGCCAATGCAGGTAAAACAAGAGCAAGCAGAGGACAGTGAAGAATTTGGGCCTGATGAGGCCATTGATGCTGTGAAAGAGCTGGAGACCATGGTCCTTGAGGTTAATGCTGAAAATGCAGAGCTCCACAGACAGCTGAAGGTGAAGGATCAAGAGATTGATCGTTTGAAGATAGATTGCCACAAGTATGAGGCCGAGCTGGTGATGGAGAGGGCCAAAAATACGAAGCAACTTGAGGCGCTTGTCAAACACTTCAACCTTCAGCTTTGATTCTTCCAGTCCTGTCCTCCTACCTTTACCTGATATCTACCCCTTCTCATTCTCCTGTGATTGCATGTTATGGATGTTTAAGACAATTTAAATTTGGTTGTGTAACTATTAACAGGGTTGTGCTGATGTCACAATCTGGATGATGATTTTAAATTTCTTATGTTCTTAACTGTTTTCTGTTTAAGTAATTGGGTTCTTGGATGGGCTCTTATTTTTGTATGTCTGTGTTCTTCTTCCTAACGAGTTTCCTTGTGCTTTAGACTGGATTAACTTGACAAGTTCCTGCAGGTCTTCGAATCTTTTCGATGATGCCAAAAGGGGGAAGAAGGAACTGTTGGGGTGTTTGTGACCTAATTCATCTGTTGTTTTTCTTTCTGTTTTCTTGTTTTGGTTTTGGTCTATGTTTATTCAGGTTCTTGGGCAACAGTTGTTTGTCATCATCAAAAAGAGGGAATTTGTTGAGAGCTGGTTTTGAAGTATGACAAACAGGAAGGACCCCGAGGTTCGTGCAAGGAACCTAAGGAACCTGGTCCTTGAAGAGAAGGGCACGCTTGATCGAAAAGATTGCGGGTTGCAAATCCCTGTGGAACTAGGAGTAGTGGCGCGTGGTTGTATACGTATCCTAGTCAGACTAAAAGAGGCGGTGTCCCAGCTGTGTCTACGAAGTGTGAAAAGAGTCAGACTTTAACATGGAAAAGAGTTACTACGAATCCTAACTTACCTTAATTAAGAGGATTCCCAGTAGAACTCAACTAGGGTTACAAGACTCATATAAAAGCTAGTACTAGAGACAGCCGAAGACAATTATTCACAAGTAGAGAATTGAGTACAAGCAAAGGCGATCTGATTATTTTCTACGTGAGTAAGCTGGAGAAGACAACTAAACTGCATGCAGAGTATTGAGTCTAGATTTCTTGTCTAGGATCATCGAGTTGTAAGTTGTCATAATATTGAGCGTTCACTGTTTTACCTATTCGCTTATCCTAGAAGCATATGTATTAGGTAAACTCTTTTGTGATTACTAGAAAAGCTAGAGTGTAGCTTTGATTAGTGATTAGGGTCTAGAGTGTAGCCCCTTGGTTACAGAGTTTGTAATCTAAAACGTTGCTCTTGTGTCATTGGATTCAGTGTAAAAATCCCAGAGTGTGGGTCGTAGTTTTTCTCCCTTGAGCAAGGAGTTTTCCACGTAAAAATCCTTGTGTCTTTGGTGTGTGTGTTGGGGTGTGTTCTTGTTAGAAGGAGGTAGAAGGAAATTCTAAGAACTCTGTTCTACGATAGAAGAACACGGTTCTTGTGAAAAATCGGGAGATACTATTCAACCCCCCTCCCCCCCCCCCCTTCTAGTGTTCTTAGGAGGTGCTTAAAGTATAACAAGGAATCATGTCGTATCAAAGTGTTCCAAGCTTTACAAACACACTTAAATCTCATGAGAGACTTGGGTGGAATCCATGTTAGTATCTTGAATAATATGTCATCTCCTAAGTAGCTTATGACTTCAACTCTAGAACGTCCAACTGTGAAATCACGCTGTGTCTTCTTTGGACATCCTTTATTACTCGTAATACATATTACCAACTCACGTAAATTCTTGAGTAATTGTTCCATGTCTCTCCTGCTGACTAGCCGAAAGAGAAAACAAGGAGGAAATTGACAATGGAGGTGAGCACACTTCAAAGGAATTTGAAGAGTATTGTTCTAGCCATGGCACTGAAACCCCTCAACATAATGGTATAGCTGAGAGAATGAATCGTAGCATTATTGAGAAGGTGAGAAGTATGCTTAGAATGGCTGAATTGCCTAAGTCATTCTGGGGAGAACCACTGCAAACATCATGCTACCTGATCAATCGGAGCCCATCAGTTCCATTGGGGTTTGACATCCCAGAGAGAGTTTGGACCAATAAGGAAGTGTCTTACTCGCATCTAAAGGTGTTTGGTTGCAAAGCTTTCGTATATGTACCGAAGAAGCAGAGAACAAAGCTGGATGACAAAGCGATTCCTTCCATATTCATCGGATATGGCGATGAAGAGTTCGGTTACAGATTATGGGATCTTGTAAAGAAGAAGGTCATCAGAAGTAGAGACGTAGTTTTCCGAGAAAGTGAAGTTGGCATGACTGATAAAAAATCAGAGAAGACCATAAAAAAGAATGGTATAGTTCCTAACCTTATTACCATTCCTTCTCCTTCTAATAATTCTACAGGCGCAGAAAGCATGTCAGATGAGGTGGCCGAGCAGGGGGAGCAATCTGATGAAGCCATTGAACAGAGGGAGCAGCTTGATGAAAATGTTGAACAAGTGGAGCATCCTACTCTAGAACAAGAACGACAACCTCAACCTCTGAGGAGATCAGAAAGGGAAAAGATAGAGTCAACCAAGTATCCTTCCTCAGAGTTTGTCCTTAACCGATGAAGGGGAGCCAAAAAGTCATAAGGAGGTGTTGTCTCATCCAGAAAATAACCAGTGGATGAAAGAAATGCAAGAGGAGATGGAATCCTTACAGAAAAATGGCACATACAATCTGGTTGAACTTCCAAAAGGTAAAAGGCCACTCAAATGCAAATGGGTCTTTAAACTCAAGAAAGATGGAAATGGCAAGCTGGTAAGATACAAAGCTCGATTAGTGGTAAAAGGGTTCCAACAGAAGGAAAAAAAAAAAAAGGTATTGATTTTGATGAAATTTTCTCACCTGTTGTCAAAATAACATCTATTCGAACAATTTTGAGCTTAGCAGCTAGCCTGGATCTTGAAGTGGAGCAGTTGGACGTGAAAACTGCATTTCTTCATGGAGATCTGAAAGAAGAGATCTATATGGAGCAGCCAGAAGGATTTGAAATAGTAGGAAAGAAGCATATGGTGTGCAAATTGGAGAAGAGTCTTTATGGGTTGAAACAGGCACCACGACAGTGGTACAAGAAGTTTGACTCATTCATGAAAAGTCAAACATACATAAAGACATTCTTTGATCCATGTGTATATGTCAAAAGTTTTTCTAACAACAACTTTATCATTTTGTTGTTATATGTGGATGACATGTTGATTGTAGGACAAGATAAGGAGCTAATATCAAAGTTGAAGGAAGATCTGTCCAAGTCATTTGGCATGAAAGACTTGGGTTTAGCACAACAAATTTTAGGAATGAAGATTGTTCGAGAACGAACAAGTAGAAAGTTGTGGCTGTCACAGGAGAAGTACATTGAACGTGTACTTGAACGCTTCAACATGAAAAATGCTAAACCTATTAGCATACCTCTTGCTGGTCATCAGAAGTTGAGCAAGAAGATGTGTCCTACAACAAAGGAGGAGAAAGAGAGAATGGCCAAAGTTCCTTACTCCTCAGCCGTCGGGAGTTTGATGTATGCAATGGTATGCACCAGACCTGATATTGCTCATGTAGTTGGTGTTGTCAGCAGGTTTCTTGAAAATCCTGGAAAAGAGAACTGGGAAGCGGTCAAGTGGATACTCAGATACCTAAGAGGTACCTCAGGGGAATGCTTGTGTTTTGGAGAATCTGATCCAGTCTTGAAGGGCTACACAGATGCTGATATGGCAGGAGATATCGATAATAGAAAATCTACTACTGGATACCTATTTAATTTTTCAGGGGGAGCTATATCATGACAGTCAAAGTTTCAGAAGTGTGTCGCACTTTCTACAACTGAAGTAGAATACATTGCCGCTACTGAAGCTGGCAAAGAAATGGTATGGTTGAAACGATTCTTGCAAGAGCTTGGTTTTCATCAAAAAGAACATATAGTTTATTGCGATAGTCAGAGTGCAATAGATTTGAGCAAAAATACCATGTATCATGCAAGGACAAAGCATATCGATGTAAGATATCATTGGATTCGGGAGAAGATAGAGGATGGAGATATGCAGCTCAAGAAGATTCATACAAGTGAGAATCTTCCAGATATGTTGACTAAGGTGGTACCAAGAGACAAGTTCGATTTGTGTAAAGAACTTGTCGGCATGTACTCAAAGCTGGATGTTACCTCCTTCAGGTGAATGGGACTGGATGGGGAGATTGTAGGGTCCATCCCATTGGTTGTCAATTAGGCTTAGTTGGCAATAGAGTTAGTTGGCTTGGAAATAGACTTACAAAGCCTATAAGCAAATACTTGGCGGAAGATTATACTTGGAGGCCAAGTTCTAATGTGTGGAGGAGAAACTCTTTGTATTTGCTCATTGGTCCTTAACCATTTGCTATAAATAGGGCCATTCTTCCTTTGTAGTATACACTAACAATTAGAGAGAAGAAAGAGTGAGTAAGTCACAGACAAAGTTTAAGAAAGTAGTCTGTGATGAAAATACTGAGAGTGAGCAATATTATAGTGAGGTATAAATCTTAAAAGAGAGTTATTTCTTTTGAGTGTGTAGTGTCCTGAAGTATTTACTCGGAACTACAAAGTGTAAAAATTTCTTACTATAGTGAAATCAGTTGCTCCTCGGGGTCGTGGTTTTTTCTCTTATTCAGAAGGGTTTTTCTATGATAAAAATCTTAGTGTCCCTATTGCTTGTCTTTATTATTGTTGATAACCGTATTTTAGTGCATCGTTGTTATTGTTATTATTGCCATCATAAACCGTGAATATTATTTTCTGTCAGCTTTTATTTCTAACACTTATGACCAATGAATGTTGCACATAAACAAGCATCAGCTAAGAGGAAGGTATATCATCTAAAGTATTACACGTGAATTTTCCCCTGTTCTCATTCGTAATTCCAATCAAGAATTCAAGCAGAGGTTAACATCCAGGAGAATTCACTTTTTTCATGTTTCATTGTTTTCTAGCAGCTGAATCTCTCCTAAACAAGTAATTGGCTGAAGCTCTTCAAGTAAAACTATAGCAAATACAGTTAAGGAAGTTAGTGTCAAACTAGGGACTGTCAGTCTTATCGTCAAATGTCAAAAACATATTAAATTCTTTAAAATGGGAATTTGTCACGCTATAGATTGTAGAAAAACATTGTTTCAGTGGAACCAAGCATTAAACTACTGTTTTCAAATAGCAAAGTTGGTTAATCAAAATCATGCTAAAACAAAAGACCTGAGCTTCAATCAACTAGAAAGCTTGCTGGAAAATTGTTAAGTGTCAAGCTTGATTAACAATAAGCATACTTGCAAGTAAATTGAAACGATGTCGATCCTAAATTGCTAGCAGATACCCTGTTCAAAAAGCTGTTAGCCGATAAACAGAAAATTTCACCGAACAAAGTTGAAAGGAATATGCACCTTCCTCCCCTCCACATAACGCTAATGTAAGATAACTTTTTGTTGTAAACAAGACAGTTAAAGTTGAGAACTCACTGAACTTTGCCTGTTAATACATCTATTTACAATTTATTCGTATTTGTTTTTATTTCATCAATCATTTAACTTTACTCGTTGCATCAGTAAAGTCACAAAACTAATTTTTTTGTCTCATTAAAGTCACTAAACTATATGTTGATTGTCCAAAATTGTTAAATTTCCAACACAAAAATGTCAACATGTCAGCTAAAGAAAAAATTTCAGCTTGTCAGCTTAACCCATTTTTTAAATGTATAAGGAATCAAAAAACCGTTAAAACTAAAATATCTAAATTCTTAAACTGATAATTGATTATAGCACTAGAGAATGGCATGGAACGTTGTAAAGAAAACTAGAATTGAAGCTCAGTAACCTTCTAGTATCCTGGCGCAGACTTGAGGATTTGCCAGGTTTGTCTAGTGATATCTGATAATTAGGGCTAAAAGTAAAATGATTTTTCAAGTGCAGCCAAAAGTTTGAGCATGGGGCTGAAGTGTTCTATTTCTATAAATCTACCTAAAGAATAAGCGATGATCCAAAAACAAAAAGGTTCCAAGCTCCGACCAGCAAGCTTAGCTATCCAATAATGGAGTTCCCAGAAGTGAGATGAGATCGAAGATCAACAAATATCATGTTAGAACAACCAAAACCAACATTTTAGATGATACGCTAGATTCAGATCGATCAGGATTATGCTCGTGTGATAGCCAATCTAAAATAATACTAGAAACTAAACCACATCTTGATTTCTCTTGTTTGATTTTAAAATTAAACATCAATAAACGTCAATGGGATAATATTTTCAACAAAACTGCTAGCTTGACTTAACTCAAAATGACTAGGGAACACCAAGGTAGCAGGGGCACTAATAAAGCTAGTTGTTGCTAAAACACAATCATGCTTGTCACTCAATTCTGCTTCACGCAATGTGGCAACCTTCTCCGAATTGGAACCATCAGCGTTAAATTTCATAAGAACTTCCCTAACCTCATCTGGTATCAAATAGCAATTTTTATGTCTGTTTGGGGAGGAGGACCAATATAATTCCAGCTTTTCCCACATTGTAGTTTGCATGCGACTCCTTTCTTGATCTGCTGGGGGTGAAAGAAGTCCAAACTTCTCTGTTCCGAAGTCGAAGTAGTCAATAGGATCATCGGATGAATGAGACCAATAAAGTACTCCATTGAAGAAAATACCTTTCCAACAAAAATAGAAAGGAGAAGAGTTTTCAGGGATTATCTCTATTTCTCTCCAGGAGTTGGTTCCTAGAGTTAAAATATTGATCTGTGGTCGACCTTCATCGTAGAAAAGATGAAGCAATTTGTATTTTCCGGTGACCAGATCACATCCGAGAAACAATGTAGGAAAGTACCATGTTTCGTTACTCAGAGAGAATGGCAAAGCTTTCGTCTCCCCCGTGGTGGCATTGTACAAGTAAACTCGATCATGATGTTTATTATAATAACAGACAAGGCCATTGCAATGATTTGAGCATATTGAGACCTCATGTGTATATGAGTAATGATTAGGTGCGAATTGTAAAGAAAATCTTTCCGTTGGTGGTAAAAGATTGGGCGGCCAATATACAGAACGACGAATATCCAATAGAAACAACAGGTGGGTGGCTGAGGGACGGGCCTGAGAACGAGTGTTGTGAGACTTGACAAAGTTGGAATGTCGTATCAAAGTGTTCCAAGCTTTACAAACACACCTAAATCGCATGAGAGACTTGGCTGGGAGCCATGTTAATATCTCGAATACTATGTCATCTCCAACTTCAACTCTAAAACTGGGCTGTTTTCTTTTCATATATTTTCTGGTAGTAATTGTAAACCCACACAATTTTTTGAGGATTCTTTCCATGTTTCTGCTACTGCTAAGGTGAATGAGAAAACAAGAGGATATTATAGGTGTAAGTTTTCAATACTTCAAAAGGAGCTTTAGTTTTTTTAATAAAGAATCATTTGCAAAGTACTGCTTTTGACAAAAAACGTTCATATTGTTTCAGACCAACTTTCACTATGTTTTGATTCTCTAAGTTTACCAAGTTTGACCAAAAATATTAAAATATGCATCCACTCCTATTATTTCCACTTTTCTGTCAATAAAGTTTGTCTTCCCTCTTTCTTTGAAAGACAAAACATGACATATTTGGAAAGCTAGAAAAAAAGGTTTCTAATTGTTCTTGGCTGAAGCTTCTTCGTTTCATTATTGTTGGATCTGTTA
Organism: Petunia axillaris subsp. axillaris; assembly: GCA_029990575.1. Taxonomy (NCBI): domain Eukaryota; kingdom Viridiplantae; phylum Streptophyta; class Magnoliopsida; order Solanales; family Solanaceae; genus Petunia; species Petunia axillaris. The sequence goes on from JARKNS010000009.1 coordinate 45,467,836, forward strand.
TATTCACGCCTCCTCTGGTTTCAACACTACCTTTTTACATCATTAATCAAAATACACGAGGCACCAATAATGGGCAGCTAACCACTAAATGTAGACTTAAAAAAAAGTTAAGTTCTAAGTCATTAAAAGCATGCCAAAAGAGTACAGGGACCACTTAAAAGTTATGCTGGAATCAACCATATTATATGATGATAGAAATTATCACTAAAACAGGAATTTCACCATGAGGTCCACACTCCATAATTGGGAAAATTAACTAGTACTAAACCATATTGGAATGTGATGTTATTTATATAAAACTTCATGTATTACATATTAAAAGTATATATTTCCTTTTTGCAAGTTCAACGTCCGAGAATCAAGTGCATATAAAGATTAAGATTATAGTTTGAAGATGACATTCTATTTGACATATATGTCGATCCCTTGTTAAAACCATTGTTGTCAATGTTAGTGGCTTGGGGATATGAGAAGTAATGAAGACGGTACAGAGTTTATTAGCAAAGAGTTGGAAAAGAACTGATGGTTTTGATCCAAAATTAGCATTAGGACAAGTGTATTTCTTCATTCTGCATTTTAACTGCATTCTGCACTTGATTTCCAGCGTTTTGCACCATACTTTTCTCATTCTTCACTTGATTTCCAGTATTTGCACCATAATTTTATGCATTGTACATATCTTACTCATTCTCCACACATTTCCAATTTCTGCCTATACTTTTCTGGATTCTGCAAGTTTCCTGCATTGTGCACTTAATATCAAGTTTCTGCACTGAATTAAGAGCGACCTCTCCGAATGAGAAAACTATGTGAATACTACTACTTCAACAATCTATCAACTATCAAGAAGTTATAAGCAAATACGATAAATCAAAAATTGGATCTGAAAAACACTAATAACCGGGAAAGAAAGTTGAATGACAAGGGCTAGCTAGATAGTTTATACAAGGTTAAAAGGCATATAGTTGATTCAGCATGAAGAATTCCTCATGAAAAGAACCAAAAGAAAAAAGAAAACTAGAGACAACTAGCAAGGATTCAAGAACGCTGATGACATTAATTAAATTTTTTCATTCATGGAACTTCTTGACATGGGTAATTGTGTTTCTCTTAAATTTAAAGCCACATTGTGTTTCTCTTAAATTTAAAGCCACATATTTTTCAGCGCAGATAGCAAAGGTTATCGTCTAACTTTGGAGTAGTCACCCAAAGAAATAAGGGTTTTGTGATGCATTAAAAACTGAGATAAAGTAGGCATCCATGTCGTTCTAGCTTAAAAGTGTGCCATCGGGTCTTACCTGTGGATTATATAGCCTATATCAGCGGCTATACACTTAAATGTCATGTCAATGCCGAATGTCACCCTTAGACTCCATTCTTCAGGTTCCTGCAGATCCTTGTTGTATAAGTACTCTAAAATGCAAACTTACAGAATAACACATGGCTGCCGCTTTTCTATCAAAGCTGCAGGTGATTGCATTTTCCTCCCAGATGAAATATCCAGTGAAAATTCTCCTCTTTTTTGTCAAATACTATTAGAGATGCTTTGCAGGGAGCGCATGGATTGTCGGGACAGTAGCTCTCAGTCATCCAAAACCTTTGAAGCAATCAGCAGCACGCAGAGCCATTGAAGCAATTATCAATAGCACCATTCTATATGGTATCTCCGTATATTTATCTGCTTCTTCTTTTCAGATATTAGAAATAAGTACAATAAAATTGATTCAAACTGGGAACAGTCACTCTTACCATATGTAGAAAACTATCAAATTCTATCAGCTACTTGAACAATTACAACTCAAGGATGCAGAACAGAAAGGAAGTAAAAAATAATGAAGCTAACTAAGATAGGAACCAGAAGGAGGTGAGGTAATACAGAGAAGAAGAGTAAGGAACAGGGGGAGAGAAGAACTAGAGAAGAGGCGAGAAACCAGAAGAAGGGAGATAAGAGGATACAGAATTACCACTACACAATAGCCTAACTACATAATTAGCAAATTTTCTTAGTATATTAAACTCTTCGCATACTTGTAAGGAAAGTGAAACAATTCGCTCCTAAACTGTTAGCAGATAAACACATGTTCAAAAAGCTGTTAGCAGATAAACAAGGGAAAATTTCACAAAACAAAAGTTGAAAAAACACAACTTCCTCTCGCCCTCATTATGTAATGTTAGATAAACAAGAAAGAAATTTCAAAGAACAAAAGCATTACATTACGTTCATGTCAGATAACCTCTTTTTGTATACCAAACAGTTTAAAGTTCAGAACTCCAATGTTGAATTATGTGGAAGTTCTTTTTGCTAATCTCTGTTAGTATCAGACTAGTACTATGTTGAGTTGTGTAACTATCTCATCTAAAAACTTGAACAGTTAAGAGTTTTCAGAGGTTAACAATTTGTGTATGGAAGTACATGCTCTTATGTTATGCTAAAAGTTTCTTGTTGTTTTATGCCATGCATCTGCTATCCTGATAGTCCAGATATATAATGTAACTATGTAAGGTATAGAAATTAAGAATGAAAACTGGCTAAAACTAAAATCTAACAACAACGCACAATCCATAAATTTGTTAAAACATATATTAATGTTTACTTCAAAAAGAAGAAGAAACTAAACAAAATATTGAGTTCTCTTGTTTGATTTTCAAATTAAACATCAATAAATGTCAACGGGATAATGTTCTCAACGAAACTGCTAGCATCTCTTAACCGAGCATGACTGGGGAACAGCAAAGTAGAAGGGGCACTAATAAGGCTCGTTGTTGCTAAAACAAACTTAGGGCTGTCACTCCGTTCTGCTTCAACCAAGGCGACAACCTTCTCCGAATTGAGATCATCGGAGTTAAACTTCATAAGAACCTTGTTAACCTCATCAGATATCAAAAGGCACTTTTTATATCTGTGTCGAAAGGAGGACCAATACGAAACCAGCTTTTCCCTCAATCCATCTGCTGTGGGAGAAAGAATCCCAAACTTCTCCTCTCCGAAGTCAAAGTAATCCATAGGATCATTGTATCTCTTAGTCCAATAGAGTACCCCATTGAGGAAAATGCAATATCTAGAAAAATATTCTGGAGAAGAGTTTTCAGGGATTAATTCTATTTCCCTCCAGGAGTTGGTTCCTAGAGTTAGAATATGGATCCTTGGTCGACCTTTATAGTTAGTAAAAACATGAAGCAATTTGTATTTTTCCGTGAGTGGATCAAATCCTAGAAAAAATCTAGGAATGTCCCATTTTTTCCTAATCGGACAGAATGGCAATGCTTTCATCTCTCTCGTGGTGACATTGTATAAGTAAACGACACTATGGTAAAATGTATAAAAACAAACAAGTCCATTGCAATGATTTGAGCAGATATCAATGATTGGAGAATGATGACGCACGAGTTGTAAAGAAAATCTTTCTACTTGTGTTGGTGAGGAAGTAATGGGGTCTGGATAAATAATCAGTTGAAACAATAGGTGGTATGCTGAGGGACGCACTTGAGAATGAGCATAGTGGGACTTGACAAAGTAGGGATCATGTCGTATCAAAGTGTTCTAAGCTTTACAAACACACTTAAATCTCTTTACAAACACACTTAAATCGCATGAGAGATTTGGCTGGGAGCCATGTTAGTATCTCGAATACTATGTCTTCTACTCCAACTTCAACTCTAAAACTAACCTTCTTCATCTTTGGATTTCTTTTACTACTCGTAAAATAAATTGTGGTAGCAGTAATTGCTAACTCATGCAATTTTTTGAGTAATCGTTCCATGTCCCCACTGCTGCTGAGATGTCGATAGAGCAAACAAGAAGGAAATTAACCACAGTCCAGAGGTTTCAGCGCAGTCAGCGCTACTTTTTACTATTTCAGTTTAGTTCCTACTAGGGTTTTAGCGCTACTCTGCAATATTTGAAAAGCTTCATGAGTTAGACAATGCATACTGTTATATAAATTTTACATATTTTATCACTTAAGTTAATTTAAAGTCACTCAACTTTGCTTGTTGTATCAGTCATCTCAAATAATTTGTTTCCGTGGTGAAGCCTGAATTTTGCTAAGCATTATTAAAATATAAACAAATTAATATAAGAAAAAATTAAGGAACCTAATATATGATATATATATACATAAAAAGAAATTATCTATATGATAGGTAAAAACTTACCCGCACCGGATGTTTACACCCATTATAGTTAAATTAACCATAGAAGATAAACTAATGTTAAATGTTAATTAATTAGGAGTCCTATTATTAATGTATGAAATATTAAAGATGGCTGAGAAAATAATCTAAATATTAGGGATGTAGTACCTTCATCTCTATCTTATTTCTTGTTGTTCTTCGTCTATCAATCTACAAGTTTATCTTAATACGAAATTAAAACCATATTTTTTTAATTAACTCTTTAATTTCTTTACCCTTGGAATCAAAAGAAGTAAATTCAAAAATTACAAAATTGTTTGTAGTTGTGATCAAGCAAGATGCATAAAAGAATTGGCATATCTTTTAATTTACAAGTTGAAATATTGATGCTATTGCTTCTGCACATAGAATAGTAAACTTTGCTGGTGTAGTCTTTAGAAAAAAAGAACTTAGTTATATGAGAAAGAAGAAAGAAAACCTGGACATTGAAGGAGAAGTAATAAAAATACATCTTACTAGAAAAGTATCTAATTTTATATGACTAAGAAGAAGAAAAAATATTAATATTACTAAGTTACAACCAATACTGAAATAGCCAGGAAAGCCTTTAATTAACTGGGATGTTGTTAATCATCGAAGTCCATCATGATGTTAATGTTAGGGGAAGAAAGGTAATTAGGTTATTATTAAATATTTTATATTATTAATTAAGTGATTATGTGAAAAATATATAGTGTTAACTATGGTTAAGTACTAATAATTGTAGTTAAATAAAAAGATATATGGCATTTATTTATTGGTCGGATGTAAACACCCGGTGTGGGTAAGTTTTTACCCATATGATATATATACATAAAAAGAAATTATCTATAGACACAATGTAATTTTCTGACGAAGGAGTATAATTTGATACCCTACACGAAGGTAGTTCCGCCTTGATCTGTTTCATCAAAGTCACGGAACCTTATTTGTTTTTACAGTAAAGTCACAAAACAAATTGATGTCTGTTAAAGTCACGACACTATGTGTAAGTTGGCCAGAAAATATAATTCAACTGAGAATTAAATTTCCACAAAATAATAATAATAATAATAATAATAATAGTAATAATAAAATAAAAATAAAAATTGTTTGAATAATGATTAGGCATGGTTGTAAACAAAATCTCTCTGTTTGCGATAAAAGAATGGGTGGCCGCTAGAATACTGGAAAACAAATCTTCAGTTTAAACAACAGGTGGGTGGCTGAGGGACAGGATTGAGAACAAGCAATGTGGGACTTGACGAAGTTGGGATCATGTCGTATCAAAGTGTTCCAAGCTTTACAGGCACATCTAAATCGCATGAAAGTCTTGGTAGGGAGCCATTTTAGTATCTCGAATATTGTGTCACACTGACGAATGTTGCAGCATACACAAGCAGCAGCTAAGATAAAATTATATCATATACATCATCATATCATATCATATTATATTATATTACTATAAAAGCATTACACAAGCAGCAGCTAAGATAAAATTATATCATATACATCATCATATCATATCATATTATATTATATTACTATAAAAGCATGTCCTCCATAAATATGAAAGTCAGATTACCAAATTGCTCCTCTGGATAACTTAAATACCTTATTAAAAAATAGAAAAGAAAAACCCACGCACCTATTAGTCAACCTTCACATCTTCCTTAACAATCACAACCCTTAAAAATGTTAAAACGCTACAAACAAACTCCAACGCTTCATTTTTTATTTTTACTGAGCCGTGAGTACCAAGAGGACAATTTATATTTTTTGTTAGGAAAAGATAGGTTTGCTTGAATATTCAGAGGAAAGTATATCCTAATGAATGGTTGTGCCGGTCTTCCAAAAGAACGTGGATCTACATCCTCATGGTTGATGAGAAGCTTGAACCTTCTACCCCTAATTAATTCACTCTAAAAGAAAGTGTTGATGCATTAAACAGGTTCCACTTTTAAACTTTTATTTAAGTCGAGATTTTTCTGGTTCAATATCTTTCGATTTTTTCTACTAATTCAGGAAAAAAAGAGACATTGATTAATATATTCTTAGCTGTGTCGATCTACACTTGCAAATAATGCATTGACACAACTATGCAGCTATTTGACACTTTAGTATCAAAAATAACAAAAGTATTTTTACTCATTCTAAAGCACTTTTAACTTTGTAATTTGACTTTGTAATTATTTTTCTTTTTGTATTATCGGTTTCTTCCATTAAACAATAACATGCTTATTTGCTCCGAAACTTATTTGATCAATTTCATGCAGACACTGCAATTCGTAATCTACAATATTTTGAATATTACTTGACGCTTGTGATGGATAACAATGTAACCATGTTATGTTATTTTATGCTGCACAAAATTTTAATGGGTTGCACTATCACAAAATACATTCAATCAACCTTTTAGAAAGCTACAACTGTTTGTTTAGTTATTTATGTAATTGTTTGGAAGGGAAGACAAGTTGAATAAGTCTTTCTGGGTTAAACATAGATTGAGTTCTATATGATGCATCAAGAAATTTTAAAAGAAAAACAAATCACGAAATACAACCGCCAGAACCTGGCAACACACAGGGTACGCCAATAATGTTCCTCTCCGTCAAGAGTTGCCACCTTCAAACTTTAGGAAGAGTTGCAACCATTTAGTTTTATTTCTTTCAAAGTTAATTATTACATTCATGTTTCTCTTCACTCTTGGATCTTCATCAGTTTCTTCCTCTACCATCCTTGCGCCTTTAATTTTCTTTTCTTTAGAAGATGATTGATTGCATGCAATACAAGAGATTTCCTCTATTTTATGATCAACTTAAGGCCAGACTCAAAATACTTATTTCTTTTTTGCCTGTATTTTTAGTTCCCTAAAGATTTTGTTATTATAGAAAAACTTACTAAAACTTTAAATTTCATTTACTATTATACTTCGTTTACTTTTCCAGTGGAAGTCATGGTATTTACAAACATGCGAACATTTGTTTGTCCATGCACATGTATGGTAGTTTCTTAAAGTACAGAAAGGGTTTTGGATTTTGGGATGGTTTGTATTGGAAAGATGCGATGGAAATCTAATGCTTAAAGCTGAAAATCTAAGAAGTGCAAACCTGGATAAATTGTTACGACCTGAACTGTTAATATTGTTTGAAGACCGTTTGAAAATCAAATTAGTCGTCTATGGCTGGGATGAGGATGAAAATGACTACGCATATGGTAGGATTATATTAGGAACACATAGAAGAACTGTCAGATGCACGTTGGCTTCGAATGCCACTATTTTTATTGTTTGAATTTGTGTCGTGAATATGTATATGATTGACCAATTACATTCTTCACTTATAATCATAGTGAAGTTATTTTAATTATTTGGCGGATTGATTGAACTTTGGTTTGGCTACCAAACAAGCAAAATCTGAAGGTTTGAAAGTTTAGGTATCACTATAATATTGATTTTCGAGATTATCTTTTAGTTAGTTTTGTTATTTGTAGATAATGCTTAAGGCTTGAAGTTTGAAATAGAGAATTACTTTTTGATGTAGCAAAGTGTTTATACATTCAACCAACATCTGAGAAGGTCAAAACATTATTTGTTTGCAGTTTTAGTGTATTAAGAAAAAATTTGAATGCTTTTTTCATCAAAGGAAGACAGATTGGATCCTTTGCGGATGACTTAAACACACAACATAGTATTACAAGATTTGGCATACATCGACGCACTAGTTACTATAAAAGCATGTCCTAAGGAAACCAAAAGTCATTTTACCAAAGTACCCTTTTAGATTATCTAAATATCCTACTAAGTACTAACAAACAAAAAAAATGAAGAACGTAACGCTGCTCACATCAATAGTTGCGTCCGTTCACAAGCCGTTGGTTTGTCACAAAACCAGATAAGGAGATCGTCACTTCACATAGCCAAAATATAATTCCCATTCTTTTGATAGCTTTTTACAATCATCTACTTTGGTATGCCAACATACCTAGAAAACCAACACATGCATGCTAAGCTTCTCCTCCGTTGCCTCATTGCTTCACTGATGCACGCACAAATACTTTTATTTGACGGGTAAGTTAATTTCCTCTCCCATATCACTAAATTTCTCTTAAATATATTAATTTCATATGTCTAAATAGAGAATAAATTATGCCAATATTCCTTCGTAACTTAATTGAATTTTTAATTGTTTTTCGGTATGGCTGAAAAAGAATCAAGAGTGCAAAATAATATTTTCCTTTGCATATGTTGGTTGAGTAGTAAATATCCACGGGCTGCAACTACAATAATAAGTTTATGCTTTTAACATCTTTCCTCGGACTAATTTGGAGATTAGAAAGACGAGTATGAACCCAATGTAATTTTCTTGCATGCATTTTTTTCACATGAAGGAAAGAGAGGTCAAAACTATCATTTAGCATTAGTTATTTTTAGGAACTAAGATATACAGTTTAGAACAAGACAGTGAAAAAGTTATAAACTTTAGAAAGATATGTCAACCTCTCATGATTTTCAAGGGCAGTGACAGGATTATATAAGCAGGGGCGAAATTACCTTGCTCCGAAGGGTGTCACGGGACACTGCTTCGTCGAAAATTTTTACTAGGTACATATATATATATATATATATATATTTGGAAAATCGTAATAATGTGCATACAAATACATTATGTGACACTCCTTGAACACATAAGGCTTGACAGTCCAGTGGTAGAGTGCTCAGCACTGAGTTTTCGCAGCCTAGGTTCGAATCCCTACAAGTGCAGGATTTTTGTATAAATTTTCGAACATTTATATCTAATAAAAAGTTACCAGGAATCGAACTCAAAACCTTCAGCACATATAGGAGCCGAAATACCATCTCTAACAATTACCACACATAAATCTACAAGCAACAGGAAAAAAAACCCTAAATATTAAAAGAAATTTTCCAATCGGGATCAACAAAAAAACTTTGAAATTCTGCTGCTATACCCTACAAGTCACGCGACTTTTGGAGCAAAATTGACCCAACTGAATCATCATCTTTGGATTTCTTTGTCTCATACTATTTGGTAAGTTATTCTATTTTATTTCTTCCTCCTTTTTAGGTAGAGGTTCTTGAAACCTCTATTATATTCCTTTTGAATTCAATTGGATTATCTAGGGTTCATCCTAATCGATACTTTATTTTAGGTTAAATTTTAATGGAGAGGTTTTACCCTAGAGTATCTTCTATGGTTTCAAAACCAATTTCAACATCTAAAGATTCATCCAAGTTGTGCAACAATGCCAAAGAGTCAAAACAACATCGACAAAGTGAAGGAGTTGATATAAATTCCCTACCGGTTGATCCAGGTGAAAGATTAGCAATTCAAAAATACCAACCAAATGACCAAGATGAAATAAGAAGAGCATATATTCAAAAGGGTCCTTTCCAACCTCGGAATCACAATTTTCCTCAAAGAGTGTTTTCAGATAATAAATTGCGTCGCTTTAATTATGAATGGTTTGATGAGTATGATTGGTTGGAGTATAGCATAACAAAAGATGCAGCCTTTTGCTTCTATTGCTATTTGTTTCATGATGAAAGCAACAATCAGGGTGGGGGAAATGTATTTTCAGAGATAGGATTTACAAGCTGGAACAAGAAGAAGAGTTTTAAAGTGCATGTTGGTGGACCGAATAGTGTTCATCATCAGTCAAGAAAGAATTGTGAAGATCTAATGAATCAAAAACAGTCCATTAAAAGTGCACTCGTTAAACAATCCGATCAACAAAAGTTAGAATATCGGACTCGTTTAAAAGCAGCTGTTGATGTGACAAGATATCTGTTGAACCAAGGATTAGCATTTCTAGGACATCGTGAAGATGAATCGTCTCTTAATAGAGGTAACTACAAAGAACTCCTCAAATGGTATGCAAAATTATGTGATAATATTGGTGAAGTATTTAAAAAAGCTCCAAAGAATAATCAATTGACTTCTCCATACATTCAAAAGGATATAGTCACTGCATGTAAGATGGAAATAATTAAATCTATCATAGAGGATTTAAATGGTGATCACTTTTCCATATTAGTTGATGAATCTCGTGATGTATCGTGTAAGGAGTAAATGGCTATTGTGTTGCGGTATGTTGATAAAAGGGGTTTTGTGATGGAGCGTTTTATTGGTGTTGTTCATGTTCGTGCTACTACTGCTTTATCTTTAAAGAAGGAAATTGTTGATTTACTTGCTCAACATTCTTTAAGTTCTTCTTATATACGTGGACAATGTTATGATGGAGCAAGCAATATGCAAGGTGACTTAAATGGGCTTAAAAAGTTGATACAACAAGAAAGTGAAGGTGCTCATTCTATTTATTGTTTTGCCCATCAACTCCAATTAACTCTTGTTGGAGTTTCTAGAAAATGTGATGAAGTTCAAGAACTTTTATTATTAGTTTCTGATATATTAAATATGGTGGGAGCTTCTTACAAGCGTAGAGATGAACTTCGTGAAGCTCAAGCGGAAGAAATTGAAGAAGCATTACGTAAAGGTGAGCTTGAAACAGGTAGGGGTTTGAATCAAGAGTTAGGTCTTGCTAGAGCCGGTGATACTCGGTGGGGCTCTCACTACAAATCCTTTAATAACTTTATTCTTATGTTTGGCCCCATCATTAATGTACTTGATTCTCTTGCTGTTAGTGCACGTTCTGAAGAAAAGTGTAAGGCACAGGGATATCTTACAAGATGTTTAACATTTAAGGTTGTCTTTGTGTTGCATTTTATGCGCAATGTTTTAGGAATTACAAATGAGCTTAATGCAGCCTTTCAAAAGAAGGATCAAGATATTGCAAATGCCATGTTGCTTGTAAAAGTGGCAAAGGACCAGTTGCAACTAATGAGAGATAATGGTTGGGATTTACTTTTTGATGAGGTGTCTAAATTTTGTATCAAATATGACATTGTGATGCCACAATTTGACGAGCTCTATGTTATTCTTGGAAGATCACGTCGTTTAGTTGCTGATTATACTGTTTTACATCACTACCATGTTAAAGTATTCTGTAGAATTATTGATTGGCAACTTCAAGAACTCAATAATTGCTTTGATGAGGTGACAACTGATTTGCTTCTCGGAGTTGCTTGCTTGAACCCAGTTGACTCCTTTTCAAGCTTTGACATTGATAAGATTTTGAGATTGGCTGAGTTATATCCTGCTGATTTTGATAAATACTCTATGGTTGACCTTCATTTTCAGCTTGAGAATTACATTGTTGATGTTCGAGACCGTGATAAAAGGTTTTCTGATCTTAAGCGACTTGGTGACCTTTCCAAGAAGCTAGTGGAGACGAAGAAACATGGAGTTTATCATCTTGTCTTCCGACGAGTGAAATTTTCTTTACTTTTGCCAGTTGCTACTGCTACAGTTGAAAGAGCATTCTTAGCGATGAAGTTGATTAAGTCTGACTTGCGAAATCGAATGGATGATGAATTTTTGAATGGTTATTTGGTGCCTTATATAGAAAAGGACGTATTAAGTACTATTTCTAATGAGGCTATTATGAATACATTTCAAAAAATGAAAGATCGTCGTGAAGAGCTCTAGTATTGTACTTGAATCAATATGTTTTAATAATATGATGCAGTATAATATTTTACTCATTTATTTTTTTAAATGTGACACTGCTTGCAAAAAATTCTGCGTACGCCACTGTATATAAGTACCTTGATTAATCATATGCAGTATATCTCTGTCAATTGTTAGTCAATTTTTCTTGTATGAGTGTTTTTGGAATTATAAAGCTCAAGAAGGTGTCGGCTGGTGGAGGTAAATCTATGAATGGATTACATGAGTAATCCTTAATTGAAACAACCACGACCAACTAATAAAATATATGATTACAAAATGAATCGATTAGCAAGCTATTAATATTAAGAAAATTAGTCAGGAAATCTTAGTAATATTAAAGCACTTGCCATTCTATAGGCGACAACATCACACTAAAGAATCGAAGGTTATTATTATTGAAAGAAACCCATTAATACGTTGGTTTATTGAATAAAAGGACAAATGAACATAAATTCTCATAATGAAATATCTTTAGAAAAATAAATGGATTATGCATGTGATCATTTTAAATCATTGTGTTCATTTCAATGTGAGCTCTATTGTTACCATTGTTATATTGAAATAGTTAGACACGTTAGATGAATGGTATTTTTTTGCTGCTTAGCAATGCTATATCATCTTTCATTAGTTGGTGAGTTAAAGTTCAAGGACTTGAATATGTATATGTCTTTAAGAGTGTCTTTCATTTTAGAATTTATCCAGAATAATTATGGTCAGTTTATTTAACGTGACTATTACTGAACTTATGTGTTTATGGTGTTTAACCAATTGAATTAAGTTCTTTAGTTATAATTTTGATGAAGTGAATTAGTGATTTGCTTGCATTTTATGATTAGGATGCATTTTTCCTTTACAAAACTTAAATTGTCAATTGATTGAATTTTGGCTTGGTTTGCCAAACAAGCACGATTTGAAGGTTCTAATGTAGAGAAATTATTGCGGTATATATGTTAATATAAATTTGTTTATACTCTTCTGATAAGCTACTTAGATTATTACATGATTGATATCCACGTGCAACGCACGTGACAAGAAACTAGTATTACTATAAAAGCATGTATTCAAAAAGACCAAAAGTTAGATTACCAAAAAGCCCTTACAACTATTAAAATTAACCTTAAAAAAAAACTACAACAACTATTGACATTAGTCCCGGGTGAAAAGTTGTCACATCTTCAAAAATTGCAATGTTCAGTTTTGTGGAGAACTATTTTGATATAAACAATACTCCTATTAGAAAAAAGTTTAGCTATTGGTAACCGACTGACTACGAGGGTGCCGAATAAGATTTGACATCCAAGTTCTGAATACAAGTTTGTTGCAGCAATCTGCCATAGACTTGGAAATTAATCTAGAATGCAAGGTGGCTTGAAGACCCCATTAACAAGGTAAAAAATTTCTCTTGACCGATGAATAATTACCATGGATCCTCCCTTTCCGCTATGGATTATTTTGTGTCTTACATAAGACAATTTGTGAGAATATTGATACGATTTACAAAGCAATGACAATTTTGCACTTGGCACTACATGAAGGAAATATAGCTAGCCATAATCGTCCACAACTTCATGTTTCTGTTCTTTCTACACAGTTTATTTTAGAATTTCTTGAGGTTTTTTGGAATGATTGTCAAGTGAGAAGCAAGTCATTTATAACCAAATAATGAAGACTCAATCATTTGGTGAAGTAGACGAAACAATTTTCTTTGCAGTTCACACAATGTAAGTAATGTTTTGGCATCAATGAGCTTCAAATAATATTTCAACTTTAGGGTGATGATTAAAGAAGAAAGTGTCAAATTTGGGTTCCACTTTCTTCACTGTACTCAGTATTTAATTATCTGTTCTTTGTGATTTATAAAATCTTGTCTTTGACAAATATTATGATAAATGTTCATCATCTGATGATCTCAAATATTATTAATAATTATAGGTTGGAAAACCTTTTAATATACTTGACTTAGTGTCTGATTATATTATTTTGAAGTAACTACAAGTGCACACAAGGTTAATGAAAATTTCAAGAGATTCTTTGTTTTGCAAATTTCCTGATGACACTAACGTTTTCTCAATCAAAATAGATATGTCACAGATATATCATTCATGAAACAACGATGATTTTTTCTATAGAATCGAAACAACTTCAGATCCATAAATGAAAGAAAGAGGAATGGTATCAAAGCTGGGCAATGTGGACCATTTTTCAATATCCAACACTTGAGAAGACTAAAGAAGTGACCTTAAAAAAAAATAAAGTGTCTGGCGAATATTTTCAGAATGGTTGATGCATAAGGTGCGATCGCACGAGTGATAAATGCCACCTATTCTCCTGTGAGTACTTCTTCTCCTCTTCTTTCATCCCTTTGTCATAAATCAAGCTAACCATTTAATGCTTTTTAATTACTTCTTAATATCTTCTAATATTTCATATGTTTCTACTTATGGGGTTTGTCCCTTTAAAATCAAATCAGAACTTATTCGAATATGCATGGATATATGTTACAACACTTTGAAAAGGAAAATAGTTGGCAGAGTTTATGGATCTTCAAAGAATGATTGAGTTCATGTCCCAACACTTTGAAAAGGAAAATAGTTGGAGGATTCAATTTTATTTATCTCGAGGAGTGGAACAAGGATGTAAAAAGGACTTTTTGGGATCGGTAAAACAAGTAAGACAACTGGTGGATAAGATAAATTCATAGTTACTATAATATCAAACGACAATTGCTTGAAAAGATGAATACACCACAACAGAAAAATTAGATGGTAAGAGAAGTGATAGGTGCCATAAGTTAGATCGTACATGCATATAAAAAGAAGGTACTTAGTTTCGATTTGCTTCCGCAAGTTAATTGTGGTTGATTATTTGAAGGATTATTCGATTTGAATTCTCAACATTTTCAATTTGGGAAAAATATTTTTGTCTACTACTCTATATGTTTATATTAATCAAGGAATCATCACATTGTATTTCTCCTCCATTCATATTATAACAAAACATAGTATTATTTCAATTTTATACATTCACAACAATTATATCTTCAAGCTTTTACTGAAGTAATTTATATGATATCAACGTGCAACGCACGTTCGTAGAAACTAGTATAACACAAATGCACCTTCCTGAGTTTTGATTCTTAGATCCAATCTGTATTTCCTAAAAATGTATTTTAGGTATTACAATTAAATTTTTATTTAGTTGAGTCTTAGGCGATCGTTTATATCTCAATTTGATCGAGTGACAAGCAATTTACGTTGACAAGTAATCGCTTTTCTGAGTACTAACGCGAAAATAATGCAACAAGTACGAATGAATGGAGTGATGAATTCGATGAAATTATACTACGAGTCCAATTCGAAGACAGTTATGATCGAATATAAAACTAAATGACAGATTCGCTGGATACGATGAAAAACTAAACGAACACAAGCAATCGATGTTATACGATTCCGACCACAATCAAAGGGATTAGTTTTACTTGATCTTAAATAAGCTATTTCGACAAGATTCGATGAATCAAGCTATGATAGATTTAGATTATCGATGGCAGATATGCGAGATTGTCTGACTTAGTTGATGATGAATTTGAATGGAACGATAGAGATGCAATTCATGAAACGAACTTTATCAGATTAACACCGCGAACAAGATAATGATGACAATCGTTTTAATGTGACCGATATTGATCAGTAAACGCAATGAACAATGAATTAGTTATACGATCAAAGCAATGATAATAGATTAATGAAATCGATGACAACAAATAAATGTATCAAGCAATGGAAATAGCGTGCAAACGACGAAGTAATCAATAACAAATCACTGAATAAAGCAGTAAAGCTTATTGTATTGAAGAATTGAAGGTTGGTGCTCTGATGAAAGAGATGAATCCCCCTCCAACTTTGAACCAAGCCGCTATTGATGTTTGATACAATAGTAACAATAATAGTGGGAAATTTGCTAATAGTAATAAGGGCGTAATTGAGTGATAATAGTGTAGCTGATGAATTAGGGATACTTTTGTTCTGATGAACGTAAGTTTACAAATGCGGAAATAGCGGTTTATTTATAGGTTGAAGTGGTGAAGTTCTCAACCCTAGAAGAACTCCACTTTCTCACGTCTCTCTTCAGTCACGCAACAGCAGTTACCCACGTTTAACAACTTCCGCCAAATCCGCTCCGATAAAAGCGGTATAATACCAACCAAAGTTATCTGATAAAAGTCATTGTCTTCGAGATTTTTCGATCACAACACAACATAATCGATCACATCAATAACCGAAGCTATTCCTCCATCCGACCTCGTTTTGCAATGCCTTCGGAATTTGTTCTCACCTTGCCGCATAATTGATCACGTGTTCTTTATGTGATCGGATAAAAATCGACCAATACACAATCAAAAATTAAAACAAAGATCAACATCTAGGAGTGTTTAATTTTGGATTTTTTACATAAAAGTACAAGTTTTAGAGCTTAATTACCAAACATAGCAATATTTTAGAAAAATAACCCTATATAGAGGAAAACACAAGTTAATTACAAATATAGCAAAAACATAGCAATATTTTCCCATAACATACCAAACCCTTACATTCTTCCTCCTATTTCCCCTACTATCACTTTTGCTCTTCCCATTTCTCCCTATTTCACTTTTCCTACCACTATTTCCCCCAATTTCACTTTTATTCCTATCATTTCCCCTAATTTCACTTTTTCTTATCCCATCCTCGATGCATCTCGTTGTATCTCAACCGTTTCTGCACCATTTTAACCGTTTCTGCAGCACTGTATGTCAGCTGTTTCTGCACCGTTTTAACCGTTTCTGCAGCACCGTATCTCAAATATTTCTGCACCGTTTCAACTGTTTCTGCAGCACCGTATCTCAAATATTTTTTCACCGTTTCAACTGTTTCTGCAGCACCGTATCTCAACTGTTTCTGCACTGTTTCAACTGTTTCTGCAGTACCGTATCTCAACTGTTTCTGCACCGTATCTCAACTGTTTCTGCACCGTTTCAACTGTTTCTGCAGCACCGTATCTCAACTGTTTCTGCACCGTATCTCAACTGTTTCTGCACCGTTTCAACTGTTTCTGTAGCACCGTATCTCAACTGTTTCTGCAGAGTTTCAACTGTTTCTGCAGCATCGTATCTCAACTATTTCTGCACTGTTTCAACTGTATCTGTGTTGTTTCAAACCGTTTCTGCATCGTTTCAGCACTGTATCTCCATTGTTTCAAACTGTTTCAACATTGTTTCGGCACTTTTATCGACTTTATAATAAGAAAAACCTGTGATAGAAAAAATGAAAGTCATTTGTGTCAAAATCTAGCTACCAATACTGACTTAATTCTCTTTGAGTAGTTATTATTTTTCTTCACAAACAAATAAGAGCTTGTTGTTTCAACTTATGTTGGTTTTAGGTTACAGCAGCTTCCTTTTACTAATGACGACATAAGCATTGGTACAATAAAACCAGATCTAAGCAGCTTCCTTTTACTAATGACGACATAGCATCGGTACAATAAAACCAGATCTAAGGTTCATAACAGAGCTTCTATGCGGAAACTTTAATCCTTAATAATTCCCTTTTATACATTTTTTCTCTTTGTAACCCCTCGTCCAAATTTGCATTTCATTACATTTCTCTCTTTGTAGAACCTTCTTTAATCATATCCCAAAAGTTTTACCCATGAAAGAGTTCCTTCACTTAATTCCCCAAACTTTGCTTGACCTCCGTACTTCCTTCTCCGACAAGTACTCATCGGCAAATTGCAATTTTTTAACCCCTTTGAACTTTTTCCTTTAACAGTAACACATGAAATTTATAGTAGAAGACGCAAATGAATTATTGTTTGGGAGGGTTATCATCTACTTTCGATATCACATACTCCGCCATTTTTATATTCCTGCTGGTGGAGATGGTGTTGATGGCGGAGGTGGGCGGTTGTAGGTTGCTGGAGATGAAGGTTGTGAGAGGACTGGTAGTGTTGTGTGAATTTGTTGCGGAGCTAGGCACCAGCATGTTACCTTGGAATTTTGTTATTCAGTGTTTTATTTGATTGAAAATTTTCAAATATTGCTAGAAAAAATATTGTTATGCATTGTAATTTGTGTAATGTTGCTATTTTAATGTAATTAAGGGTGAAAATTTGTATATTTGTGTACAAATGTCGTAAAAAATTAACACAACAAAAAGAAGAAAGATAAACGAATGGGGAGAATACAGAAAGTATGATACAAACTTCAATATTGTCTAATTACAAAGAATTCTAGTTTTTATGCTTCCTCATTAGAGTTGTCTATATTGGTAATAGGACCTTTAAACCAATGTCTAGCACTGAAGATCCAAGAAGACACAACAAGAATGAGAAGGCCACCAACTGCGACTGGAGTATAGTTGAGAGTTTGATCTGTAATAGGGTAGGCAACAGGCAAAGAGAAGAGTACAGATATGAGTGCGACCCAAAATACCGCGACCCAACCTACAACGAGCCCGTAGCTTCCCAAGTTAAAAGGACCTGGAGTGAAAGACTTCCGAGCAAGGGTCACCCTAAATAGGATTGGCAAGGCATAAGCAATATAAAGCCCAATTGTTGCTATCGATGTCATGGCTTGAAAAGCTACCAAGCTTCCAAGAGACTACAATTAAAAAAAAAATACAATTAATTAATTAGTAACTGGAAGAAAGCGAAACAAACTGATGGATCAAGAAATTGTGTTAAAGTACTCAGTAGCATTAGTTCTTATAATTGGTTGTTCAAATTTAACTTGGTTTTCTGTTTGGAGGGTGTTGAAGGTAAAGATGCAAATGTACGAATATTTTGTACCGTCAATGCCATGCAAAATGCTATAAAAGCTGACATCCAGACTGAATTTAGCGGAACCTCCTGCTTGTTTACTTTATGCCAAAACGACGAATATGGCATTGCTCCGTCTCTGGAGAATGCATAAGCCATTCTGCAAAAGATATTTTTGTCAATGGCTCTTCTATAGAATCTGAGTCACACAAGGAGAATCTCTGATCAGAAATATTTACCTGGAGTTGCTAGTTAGCGAGCTCATGCCACAAAAGAATACGGCAACAGCAATTATACCTAAGCAAACAATTCCACCAACACCGCTGCCATATCTACTCTTGAATGCGTCATAAAAGATTTGAGCAATAGCATAACCGCCAGAATCATTGTTTTTACTCAACAGATGCGGGATATCTGTAACTGCAAAGGTTATACCAAGTATATAAGCCCATCCAGCAAGAATCGATATGCCAATAGCACTTACAATTCCTTTTGGCCCATTTAGATCTGCATTTTTGGTTTCTTCTGTCTGCAATACAAAGTCAGTGGAGAAGATACAGATTCAGCTTGAAGAAGTTCTTCCTAAGTATCATATAGAATTAAAGGACATTAAGTTTCAAGATACAGATTCAGTAGATTTGCTGCTATGTGAACTCTGTTCTTGATATCTACTAAAACAAGTTAGTATATTTTATTATCGGCCATCGGAGCCTCATCTCATTACAAATCCAGAAGTTGGGGCAGATTAAAAGCAACAGCATATCACCCATCACATTTTTTGCAATTTGAAGGGCCTCAGTAGTTAATAGGTTCAAAGCTAACTGCATATTAAGCACACACCATGTCCTCCAACCAATGTACTTTTAAAAGGTATGGCAAAACAATTAGAGTTGCTAATAAATCTTTAGCAGAACTCACCATATGGGCAGAAGCATCATAACCTGTCAATGTATACTGGCTCATAAGAAGTCCCAGGACAAAGATGTAGAGTTTATTATTGATTCCATCCCCATTTTCAGTATTGAAGCTAGTAAACACAAATTCAGCGCTGGCTCTTTTTGTTGCGACTAGTGGGATCAAAATCATAAGAAGAAAGACACCTGTAATCATTAACTTAGAGGTGAGAGAATGCACAACTCCATACCGAACAGTGAAAAGGAGATCTTCTTTAGTGTACCTAAAACGTTCCATGCAGCAGCTAGTTGTCCAAAGAAGGACAGCCACGAGATAGGAAGACTATTTAATAAAGCATGTACTAGCAGAATTCCACCATGGAGGGCGATAACCACATATTTGGAGGCCTGATATCCACCTCCATTTAATCCACCAGTGCTAAGAAGAATTATCACCTGAACTAACTGGGCTAGTGAAAAATCTATACTTGCTGTGACAGCCCACTGCAAACAGATTTTCCTTTGTTGATTAGAGTGTTTATATGGTGAAGCAGCTAATTCCAGTTAGACACTAAGAATTGTGAATGGTGATATGAGTAGATCTTCAAAATACCTGACCAATAACGTTGAACCTGCAGTAATAAAAATCAAATGAATTTTACTGAGAAGGAAGCAATATGAGCATAGAGCCATCAAGTTATTTTAAAAAAATAGCTTGTGACCGCCAAATGTTGCACAACAGACACAGGCATGAGCTAAAAGAAGAGTGTATCATACATGACGATGATGAATTAGCGAAACACAGTGTGGCAGAAATGAACAATCTCATATTCCATTAAGTCTAATATTGAAAGACTATAGATGATTAAAGGTAAGTCAAGAACTAAAACATGCTAATATATGTGATATGGAGGGAAAGGAACCAGCTTAGGTTCCAACAAACAGTCTTTGAAGCTGACAAAACCTGCAGGGAAATAGCTCTACATGTTCATGCAAGAGGCAGATACATCAACACTTGGAAGCAGACACTACCTTTGTTAGTTAGCTATTCTTGTATAATAAGCTACTTAGCAGCTAGTTAGTCGACTGTAGTCAGTAACTAGAGGAGCAACGTGTCAGCACCTTGCCAAATTTGTAAATGCAATTTTTTGGATAATGAAATTAATCATGAGAGAGAGAGAGAGAGAGAGAGAGTTAAAACAGAGGTTCACGTCTAGGAGAATTCAATATTTTCATATTTCATTTTTTCTCCCTCCTGTTTTACTTTTTCTCTTGTTTCCCTGTTGTCCGATGAATCTATTCCTACTACGCAATTTAATTGCTAGTGGCCTTTAACTGAAACTAGCATATACAGTTAAGGAGTTTATTGACAATGTAGGTCCTAGGGCAGCTGCAATTTTTCAGGAACATTCACTCTCACAGTCAAAAGCCAAAACCATATCTGGATTGTGCATTTCACATTATTGAATTGCAGGAGAACAGCATTTCGCTAATTTGTGCATTTCACATTATTGAATTGCAGAAGAACAGCATTTCGCTAAAATCAAGTATAACTATGGATTGATTATATTCCAAAATTCAGAGTAGGCGGCGCAAACACAACTAGTTGGGATCAAAAACATGAATCCTATGTACTCGACTCAATTTGGGCTCATTTCCTACCAATATTATGAGGATTTCACATAATTTAACTGCTTTAACATTGGTCGTAACCTACTGCAACTCTCCTCCTTTAGCTGCAGTTTGGACAAGTTTTGTGGAGTTCACATACAACTTCACATGCTTGTAAGATTAATCAAACCAGCTAAAGCAAAAGGCCTGAGCGTCACTCAACACCCCAAAAAAAAAAAAAACTTGTCCAGGCTATACCCTGTCACGGCTAAGGGCGTAATGTCAGTGCAATGCTTGATTAAGAACATTTGTAAGGACATTATAAGTAGGTGCTTCTAAACTATGAGCACACAAACAGGTTAAAGGATTCACAGCCTAAAGTCGCAAACGAATTCTTGCTCTCCTATACAATGTGTTAACGTCAGATAAACACTTCTCTATAAACCGAACAGTTTAAAGTAGACAACTCTAAGATATCAAAGAACCTGAATCCTACGAGAATATAGAAAGTCCAAGAACTAAAAGCTGTATAACCATAGCAGCTGAGTATGGGCTAAAATGAACACCAAAGATTATGGTCGGGTGGAAAGTACTTTTCCATCCATAATCAGAAGTCTCGAGGATCTCAAGTTTAAGCCCAGAGAAAAAGTCTCTCATTGGTAGGGAGCGCTTTAACCCTCAAAGTGAGACTTCCCAGCACGAATCCAGCTCACCCAGCCCAAAAGTGGGTAACCGGCACCGGGTGGGAAAACACAAAAAGAAAAAAAAAAAAATTGGCATGAAACAGTCTAAAGACAAACAAGAAAATATAGTACTACTAACTACATTCCAAAAAAAATGACACAATTTCATTATTAGTTCATTTAAAATTAGTCCGTTAAACATTTTAACACTTAATGAGACCATTTTCAGCCACGCAAATATCTATAACTTATTTTAGACCACGAGAATGGAGTAAGTAATCTATGACTTATAAATTAAATCGGATGAATTAATTACCAGCCAGTGATCCAAGAAGCAAAAGGAGCCCAACTTGGACCAGCAAGTTTAGCACTCCAATAATAGAGACCACCAGAAGTAGGATAAGATGAACAAATCTCAGCCATTGATAATCCAACAAACATAGTAAATGTACCAGCTATAAGCCATCCATATACATAAGATATGGGCCCACCAAAATTCAAACCAGTACCCATCAAAGTATTCAAACCAGTAAGTACTGATACTACTGAAAATGAAAATGCAAAATTTGATAACACCCTGCATATTCAGGAACACAAAAAATTTGGAAATAAGGTGCTAAAAAATCAAGATGTTTAGATTCTTGGAACAAAAATGCAAAAAAAAAAAAAAAAAAAAGTATTTACGAAAGGTTGCGGTTGAGTTCTTGTTTGTAGCCTAGTTCATGTAAACGTGCATGGCCTGTATCAATTTCTTCAAAACCCATACTACTTTTTTTGTGAAAAAGTTGCTAACTTTTTTGCTTTCTTGAAATTGGTTTCCTTCAGTTCTGTAAATGGTTGGTTTTCAACACTCACATAGCAAATAAGAAGAGTTTTTATTTATCACTTTTTTGTTGTGTTTTTATTGTGTTTTTGGAATTACTATAAGGTTTGTTAAGTTGTGAAGTGAGGACAGCAAAGTATGTGGGAAAGAGCAGAGTATGGTCAAATTAAGCAACCGGAAAGTGCGATAAGTACGCAATGATTTGAACGCCCTCTGTCTTTTGGTCAACTTGTTTAGATACGCCCTCGACTCAAAAACGAATAACATAATTTTAATATTTCAAAAAATAAAATATTTTTAAATGATAAATATCTATCCAGTGTTTACATCAAATCAAATCAAGAAATTATGATTAAATAATTTAATTAGATGAAAGAAATGTATTCATTAATAGTGGTTAAGTGAGAAGATTGTATTTGTAAACACATGGCATATACCCATTTGGTTAATATAAATACAGATAAGTAAATTTTTACCATCACAATTTTTGGTGGTACGAGTTGATAGTGTATTCTATCATCTATGCTATATTTTATTTTTCAATTATGGGCAATTTTTAAAATTTTAACTTGTTTGTTTTCTTTTAATCCGACATTTTTGTTTGTGTTTCGATTATGGTCAAATCACATGGAGCCTTACTTTCTATTATTATATTATTATATATCATATGCCTAATCATATGAGCTCCTCACAACAGGATGTGAAATCTGAATTATTAGTGTGGACTTTGACTTGGTGAGAATATTCTCAAGTCCTAGTTGTCCTTAATCCTCTAATAAAATAGTGAAAACACTACTAACCAGTAAATCATAGACTTTCTTATAAGATTGAAGTTATAGTGGAACGGTTACAACTTTATTTTTGAATTAATTAGAGACATAGTTGGAAAAAAAAATACTTAGGGGTCGTTCGGTTGTATGAGTATTTTACGCGGGTATTAACTATTAATGCGGGTATTAGTAATGTAGGTATTAATAATGTGTGTATTAATACTGTGGGTATTGATAATGCGTGTATTAATTATGTGGGGTTTAATAATGTGGGTATTAGTCATACATATATTATAACGTAGGGATTATTTGTTGAATCACTGATATATTACAAATTAACAAACAATATTATTATTTAAAATATTTATTTACTCCTTAAATAAAATTGTAAAATATCCTTATTATTATGGGGGTTAATTTTATCATTTTAAATTTTAATACCTGCATTATTAATACCACCTTCTACCCCGCATAAAATAATACATAGATTCCCGCATTAATAATGCGGGTATTAATAATGCAGAATATACAAAAATGCAACCAAACGTTGTACTAATTTTATGCACGTATTAAAATTTCACAGAAAACCAACCGAACGCTGCACTAAATTAGCGCGGAGTTTTGTGCGGGTATTAAATCCTAAACTAAGTAACCGAACGACCCCTTACTACTTATTAAGCAAGAACACTCAGGGGCCATTTGTTTTTATTAAGATTAAGAGGCCTGAACCTGAATACACATCTGAATATTAAGATATGATATCTAGAACTGAATACTAACTAATTAAGACTGTTTGTTTTCAACATCTAAATCTGAATTACGCCCACTTCTATTTTTTGCTTCTATTCTTTTCAAATAATATTTTGAAATGGATCTTGTTAAACTCCAAATTTGAAGATGAAAAATATGATTAGGAAAAGAATTCACGTTTGTAAATTCCAATTCTAAAATTTTCAGTAAAAATTTTGAGGTATATTAGTAATTTTGGCTTTGGTAGTTGGAGAGAGAAAGAGAGGGGTGAGAAGCCTATTACAACCGTAAGAAATTATTTCCGAAAAAGAAGCTATATCACTTTTAAGAGTCTGTATGGTATAAAAACATGGTTAAAGATCTTATTTATTAAGAGTTAATAAAGTCTATTAAGAACTTTTTAAGAATAAAAATCAAATGCACTTAATGGGTGGTTATCTGAATTATTCAGACTCATACCTCCATTAAGTGCAAACAAATGAGGCCTCAGTAGGTGAGCATTTTTTTTTTGGCCTCTTATCTGGATAAATCAAAGACCTCTTATCTAATAAAAATATAATAGGAAGTAATTTTTGGCCTCTATGTATTTGGGGTCCAAAGCAAAATTTTTGATTGCTCGATGGCCAACTCCTTAGTAAGATATGTCTAGATAAATGAAATTTAAACTTAAAAACACAAGTACCATTGACTTAGCTATGAAATTGAAGATTCATTTGTAAAATGATATTTCTCCTCATTTTTCAAGCATATCAAGGTAATATTATCCTATAATAAATCTTATTATTAAGATAAAAGTTGAAAGTAAATTTGAATATATGTAACTATAGATGTTGTGAAATGGACATCTAATAGATATTCGCAAAATAACTAGTTGATCATACGTGTAATTATGTTAACTTTTTTGCATTTCAGCCAAGTGCAAATTATTATTTCAATTAAAACAATGAACAAACAAATTATTTTAAAGAAAATTTACACCACATGACTACCCTAATAGCTATATTACAAAAAATAATAATACTTTTACCATATTTACAATACATAACAAAACATAACAATACTTTGAGCCCGTTTGGGTAAGCTTAAAAAGTTACTTAAAAGTATATTTGTACCTTTAAGTAAAAAGTGGGTGTTTGGTAACTTAAAAAATAGAGTACTTATAAGCACTTTTGTGCTTAAAAGAAGCCAAAAGTAAGAAGTAACTTCTCAAAAATGACTTATAAGTAACTTTTTACTTTTAAGCTACTAAAAATAAGTCCATCCAAACGAGGCCTTTCTCATTTCTCATTTCTCATTTCCCTCTTCCCAAACATAAAACCCTAACTCCTTTCTCTCTCTCTCTCTCCTCTCCTCTCCTCTCCTCTCCTCCATCCACCATCTGCCGCCCACCTCGCCGGATACCCCTTGTTGTCGCCGTCCTCAGCCTCCGCTTTCCGATGTATTTTTTCGGTAGGGTTTCAGATCTGGTTCTTTTTTTTTCCTTTTTTTCTTTTTTGTATGTATATATCTGTATTTTCTGTATAAAATACGTATTTTCTTATATTTTTTGTATATAAATATACAAGTCAAGAGGCAAGGTAAGTTTTTACTTGTTTCTTCATTTTGTTTTCTCAACGGCACGTGCAAAATTGTGAGATTTACAAGTAGTACAAAAGATTCGTTCACATTCAATTTTTGTTCTTTCTCATAGAGGAGCTTTATTTTATTAGGATTGGTACATCAAAGTTATGAGATCAAACTAAAGAATATTAGTACAAATATCTAGAGAACCTCAAACTATTAGGTGCACTTGGCAAGTAAAGAAATATTTTTATTAAAAAATATAATTTGTAGTGTTTGAATTTCATAAAATGTTAAACAACATTCAACAAAGCATATAAAAATGATTTTTTACAGTACAGTTTCTACGATAAATAATTTCCTTCGAGATCAGTTTACTCCATAGATAAAGCATGTCCTTTATCTTAGCACAACCCACAAAATAAAGTTACTAGTATTTCTATTTGAAGAAAAGTCAATTTTCAGACTTTAGTACTCCTAATACTAATAGTTTCCGTAAAGCTAATATTTCATGTCCTTCCCTTTTTGGCTAGACCAAAAATCGGGACCTCACTGTATATATATAACGCCACGTACTTTCCTTTTTTTGTTTATCTACTGCAAAATTGTAAAATTTTGACCTATGACGGCAATCATGAGATGAGGGAATTTTGCTTTTATTAGTTATACCTGAAGTACCAATTATGCAGTAGCAACAAGTTCTGTAAGAAAAATACTTAGGCTACTAGAAGAGTATTTAAAGGAAGTTAGATCAACTACTTTCATTATTTCCAATTCAAATTATATATGGATAATAAAAATTAATTTTTGTATAAGATACTGCAGTATTTTAAATTTGTTCAGTTTGCCTTTATTAGGAGTAATATTTATTGTTAAAAAAAATTTGTACACCACGAAGTTAGGAACACGCAACTATTATTAAATTCAGTGTTTATTTATTCTTTTTTAATGTTTTGTTAAAGACAACCTCAATGTCATTTTCTTTTTTTTAAAAAAAAAAAAAGTTGGAGCACGACAAACTTTCTTAATTTGAAAATCATTCAAATGTCTCTAAATAATTTCTTCAGGTAGGAGATGCCGTTGCCTGTAAATGAAAAGTACTTTTTGTGACATGCTATTGCAGCATTGCTAGTGATTGCTGCTATCCAATAGGAAATCATCTCTGGAGTTGGTTTTAATAGTATTAATTTATAGAAACGATAAATTACGTAATATTTCTATTACTACAACTATAAAAGCGACATGCAATGTGTTGAAGCTCAGCTATGGAGAAGCTTCTAGGATAGCCATGGCAGCAAGGAGAGAGCTTGAGAGAGAAGGATGAGCTAGCTTGTTTATTAAGCTAAGAAGAAATGAGCTACAACAATAACTACCTATTATATATACACACAACTAACTAACTAAAATATCTTCTAACTAACTTCTCTAACTTAACTTAATTACACTTTGACCCTTAGGGGTCGTTTGGTAGCAAAGAGGTTTATCCCGGAATTAACAACCCCGGAATTATAATCCCGGGATTGTTAATCCCACCTCATATATGGGATAACTAATCCCACATTTTTGGCATAAAAATTGTACTAGTATCAATTAGTACTTCCTACCAAACATGGGATAATATAATCCCAGATTTAATCCCGGGATTATAATCCCTTATCCTTCATACCAAACAACCCCTTATAGTTCAACACTCCCCCTCAAGCTGAGGATGAAACACATCTTTCAATCCCATCTTGCTCATTAAGTAGTCATGTTGAGGCTTCCATAATCCTTTTGTCAGTATATCGGCCAGTTGTTCCTTAGTGCCAATATATGGAGTTTGAACCAATCCATTTGTGATCTTTTCTCTTATAAACAAACAACCTATGTCTATATGCGTGGTGCGTTCATAGAATATAGGATGTGTTGCTATCTGAATAGCAGTCTTGCTATCACAGAACAGTGTAATTGGTGTCTTCACTCTGACCCCTAGTTATTGAAATAATCCTTTCAGCCAGATTATTTCTGCTACAGTAGAGCCCATGCTTCTGAACTCAGCTTCTGCTGAGCTTCTGGAGACTGTATTTTGCTTCTTTGATTTTCAGGAAATGAGAGCATTGCCAAACTTCACCAGGTATCCAGTAACTGACCTCCTAGTCTCAAGACAAGCTCCCCAGTCTGAATCACAATAGGCAGTTAACTCTTGACTTCCACCTAAGGGCATGAACAACCCAATTCCAGGAGCATTTTTTATATATTTCACCACTCTCAATGCTGCCTCTAAGTGGGATTGCTTAGGATCATGCATGTACTGGCTAAGCAACTGTACCACAAATGAGAGGTCAGGTCTGGTCATTGTTAGATATAGCAATCTATCAATCAACCTTTGGTAAACTCCCTTGTCCTTCAGTCTGTAGTCTTGTGCAGAATGTTCAGTCTTCACATATTTGTCAAATTCAGTAGAGGTTAACTTGTGATTGAACTCTAATGGAGTAGAAGCTGGTTTGCTTCCTAAGAGCCCCATCTCTGACACCAGGCCAAGTGCATATTTCCTCTGACACATAAGAATGCCACTTCTTGACCTAGAAAACTCAATGCTAAGAAGTACTTCAATTCCCCCAAGTCCTTCATCTTGAACTTAGTTTGCATCTTTAACCTGACCTTTTCAATGAGATTTAGATTGCTACCTGTGACCAGAAGGTCATCCACATACACAAGGATTACAATCAGCTCCCCATGAATCCTTTGAGTAAACAATGAATAGTCTTAATGGGATTGAGTGAAGCCCATAGTCAGCGAGGCCTTAGTTAATTTCAGGTTCCACTGTCTGGGAGCCTGTTTAAGTCCATAGAGAGACTTTTGTAACTTGCAGACTTTCCCATACTCCCCCTAGCTTGCAAAGCCATTTGGGATCTGCATGTACACTTCCACTAGTAAATCACCTTGAAGAAAAACATTATGTACATCCATTTGGAAAATGTACCATCCACAAGCAGCAGCTAAGGAAACCACAAATCTCACAGTGACCATTTTGGCCACTGGAGAAAATGTTTCAGTGTAGTCCAGCCCTTCAAGTTGACTGTAGCCTTTGGCTACAAGCCTGGCTTTGTACCTCTGCACCTCACCAGTGGACTTATACTTCACCTTGAACACCAGCTTATACCCAATTGGAACCTTGCCAGCTGGTAGGGTGACTACAGTCCAGGTTTGGTTGTCCTCCAGAGCTTGGATTTCAGACTGCATAGCCTCAACCCACTTAGGGTCCTTGCTTGCTTCAGCAAAGGTAGTAGGCTCAGTGATGGCTGAGTAAGCAGCTAGGGAATCTCTATAAGCTGAGGAGAGCTTGTCATAACTGACATGATGTGAAAGAGGATACTCATAGGTAGCACCTGTTGAGGTTTTGGTCTGTACTACATAATCTTGCATCCAGACTGGCTGTTTGGATACTCTAGAGGTTCTTCTAGTGTCAGGTGCTGGTGGGGGAGGAAAAAACTGAATGTTTGGTGGCTGAGCAGGTGATGTGACTGGAGTAACTGGTGTCATCTACATCAGTTGGTGATGAGGGAGATGTATCAGGAAAGCTATGTGATGGAAGAGCTGGAGTGCCATCTGACTCAGGAATGGTGAGTATAGGAAACACACATGAGTGAACATCCTGTAATGACTTGAAAGGAAAGATGTCTTCTTTGAACAACACATCCCTGTTCACAAACATAACCTGTGAATGAAGATCATACAGAATATAGCCCTTCTGAGAGATAGAATAGCCTAAGTGCACAGCTGGGACAGCTCTTGGTGAGAACTTGTCTTGTTTTTTTATCACTGAGGCATACACCAAGCTACCAAAGACTCTGAGATGGTGCAATGATGGAGATTTGTGAAATAGTTTTTCATATGGAGATTTGCCTCTTAACAAAACAGTAGGAAGTCTTTTAAGAATATACATTGCTGTGTTGACACATTCACCCCCAAAACTTCGCGAGAACAAAAGCCTGAAATCTCAAGGCTCTGGCTATATCTAGTATGTATCTATGCCTCATTTCCATCACACTATTATGTTATGGTGTGTATACACAGGATGTGTGATGAGTCACCCCAAACTCTTTTAACAAGCTATCAACTTGAGCATTTAAAAACTCAGCCCCACTGTCTAATCTGAGGCATTTCACACCATAACCAAAATGATTCTTTACTAAAATCAGGAAATGTCTTAAGACTGCTACTGATTCTGATTTGTTGTTTATCAAGAATATCCAAGTGTACCTTGAGAAATCATCCACTAGTGTCCTAAAGAATCTTTTCCCATCATGAGTGGGAACTCTGTAAGACCCCCATATATCAGCATGTACAATGTCAAAAGCATAAAGAGACCTGCTTGCTCTTAAAGGAAGAGGCAACTTGAGTTGTTTAGTAACAGGACATACAGGACAATGATGATCTTTCAACTGACAATTATTCAGCAAATTTTACAACCTTAAGAGGGGCATGTCCTAGCCTTCTATGCCACAAAGCAGAAATTTCACATGTACTAGACATATTTGCTTGTTCAGAGGTTTTATTGCAAGTTCTATATACAGAGCTACCTACTGAATCATTGGGTTCTTCATTCTTAGCAGCCAGAGCAATTTTTTGAGCTGAAACCTTGTTCTTCACTTCACCCTTGAGCAAGTATAGGCCATGGTCTTCCTTACCAATCCCCAATACCTTCCTATTTGAGAGGTCCTGAAAAACACAGAAGTCAGGGTAGAATGCAACCATACACCTTAGTTCCTTAGTGATCTGTGACACTGAGAGAAGATTGTACTTAAAGTCTGGTATATATAAGAAATTGTTAATATGTTGATCTTCAAAGATAGCAGATTCTCCGGTGTGAGTAATATCAACATGTCCCTCATTTGGCAGATTTACCTTGTTTCTATCACTGTTCATGACTGCTCGATGCTTGCTCAACAGACTTAGATTATTTACCATATGATTTGAAGCTTCTGTTTCTATTATCCAGTTACTTTTAACTGGATTAGACATAAATGCACTGACAGTACCTGCTGGCCCAGAAGTAGCTGTATTGGCTTCATGATCTGCATACTTTCCTTTGTTAAGCATTTGGATAATCTGACTGTACTGATCTTGAGTGAAAACTGGTGATGGTGCATTTGAAGTTCCTGTCACAAGGTTGTAGGATTGATTTCCATTATACTATAAGGTAGCATTATTGTTGTAGTTGTTGTAGGACATTCTTCTTTGGGAGTAGTATTCTGCAGCTTCATTTCTGTTACCATAGACTGGTGCATATCCTTGACTCTGAAAATCTGTAGGACTATCACTGTAATTAACAGCATTAGCATGATTATATTGACCTTGATTTCTCCAATTGTTCTTCTTTGGCTTGTAATCATCAGGGTATCCAATCAGTTTGTAAAAGTTCTCTCTAGTGTGTCCTTTCCCTAGGCAATGGTCACACTGGACAGGTGTTTTACCAGATCTACCAGATTTGTTCTTGTTATAGTTCCCCTTAGGCCTGTTGTAGTATGAATTGTTGTAGTTCCCTGTATTCATCTTGTTACTCAACATAGAAGCGGGGTCACTAGGTCCAGCCTCAAAGGATGAGTTTGACATATGCATCCTTTGACTCTCAACAGTAATGATCATAGCATAGGCTTGATTCAGATTAGGGAGAGGTATTGTCATCAGTACTTGGCTTTTAGTCTGAGCATATGATTCATTTAACCACATGAGGAACTGCCACAGTTTCTGCATCTGGAAATGCTGTGCATACTCCTTAGAATCTGGACAACTACGGGATGGAGGGGGTATGAGAGCTTCAAGTTCATCCCACAGCTCTCTAAGTTTTGAGAAATAGGTGAATACAGATGACACCCCTTGTGTCAGTGTTGCTATTTCCTTGTGCAGATAAAAAGCCCTAGATGCATTCACCTTGTCAAACCTTTCCCTAAGATCTTCCCAAACACTATATGCATCTGATGCATAAATCACTGTACTCAGCAGATCCTTAGACACAATGTTCATGATCCATGCTAAGACAATTGCATTACACCTATCCCACAGTTCATGCAGATCTGGTTCAAACTACTCCTTCTTACAAGTTCCTAACACAAAGCCTACTTTATTTTTTCCAGTTAATACTACTTTCATAGACTTGCTCCATAGGGAATAGTTCTCAGAACACTGAAGCTGTATAGACACTAAAACCAGCCCCCGTGTGTCCGAAGGATGAACATACAAGGGGTGATTGTGATGAATCCTCTCATAGGGATCCACAGCTGAATTAGAGGCTTGAGCACCCCCATACAGATCCAATGTTTGCAGTATTTGTCATATTTTTCAGGCAAATTCACAGTCGATTACAGAGATTACAGAGAATTCTTCAAATTCTAGGTCAACTTTACTAGATTCTACACAAAATGACTCGACACTAGGTTAATTTTCTAGCACTTCTTCAGTACCAGTAGTATCACAAAACATATACTAGATCTCAATGATCTGATCAGAAAATTGATCTATACAAATTCAAAGTAATGCAGAAGTTAAACTATAAAATAGTGAGTAGCAGGGAAGAATCTTGGTTACCAAATGCCGAGCTACAAATCGCCATAACCTGGCTCTGATACCATGTTGAAGCTCAGCTATGGAGAAGCTTCTAGGGTAGCCATGGCAGCTAGAAGAGAGCTTGAGAGAGAAGAATGAGCTATCTTGTTTATTAAGCTAAGAAGAAATGAGCTAAGATGCTCTACAACAATAACTACCTACTATATATACACACAACTAACTAACTAAAATATCTTCTAACTAACTTCTCTAACTTAACTTAATTACACTTTGACCCTTATAGTTCAACACAATGCCACTTCGATGGTGACCGAGTTGGTTGAGCAGGGAATCTTTTAAATGGGGTATCTTGAGTTTGATATCACCTACAATATGTGTTTTTTGATCGAACCCCTTGAGCCTCGTGCGATTTACATTTCCTATATGTTGTTTGTGGACTATTACATAGAAGCAAGGCTTAACTAGAATGCATTTAGAAGGTAGCGGCTGCGCGTTCTTGTTATCCAAAAAAATGCAACAATGAAAATCAAAATCCAAACTTAATACATTTCGTCTGGTACTCCAAAGTTTTTGAGGCCACACAAAAAGTATGAGTAACATTTCTGGTAAATAGTCCTAATACTATTTGGCAAGCACATGTTATACCACCAAATGTTCCCAAGTTTGGATTCCAAAGTGATACATTTTACTTCCAAAATAAAACTTCTCAACATACACCAATTTGAATTATACCTGTCAATCGGACCGGGACCGGCCCGTTAAGAGTCGGCTCACCGATCCCGGTACTGGTCCGGTCCGGGCCATTACCGGTCGAATCCGAACCGGTCTTTTTTTCAAAAATTTAAGCCCGGGCCGGCCCTAGCCCACTAAGCACCGGTCCGGTCTGGTTTTTTTTTTTTTTTTTTTTCTTTTTCATATTTTAGCTAAGTCTATCACTTTGTACTTGCAATTGGAAGGACATATAATCCTATATAAAAAGAGAAGAAAGGTGAAAGCAGGAAAGAAAGGATCAAAACATCTTGAGAATCATATACTTTAACTCATTGATGAAAACTAAGTTTAATCACTATGTTAATTTGATGCACTACTCATGAAATAAAAGATCACCGTTATTTTTCTAAGAAAGTAATATCTCATCATTACTATAGTACTCCTAGTCAAATAGATACAACTTTAATACTACAACTTAAGGGTGAGAAACTGAGACTATCAATTTCTCTTACAACCAAGAAGATCAGTTGTATAAAATACTTAATTAATATATACTCTTGATTTCTACTACTTGGTCTAACTTATAGACTGCTGCTTAGCAATGAAAAAAATAGTAATGAATATATTCATTCGTTGTACCTAATGAAGTTAAAAATATCTTTGATACTGCTGCATAGTGAGGGATTCTAAAAGGGACTAAATGCTACATTAGATTTTGTATGATTCTTGACAAAAGCATGTCTCAATTTCCCTCGACATATAGTATAATTTTTCTATTAAAAAACCGGTCTTGTCCGGTCCACTGGTGGGCCAAAGATTGTTCTTTTACCGGTCCGGGCTAACCGGTCTTTTTTTCTTAAGCCCGGCTCGGCTCGCAACCCACTTCCTCCTTGTCCTGGACCGTTTATAATGAACCGGTCCGGTCCGATATCGGGCTAGCCCGACCCGATTGACAGGTATAATATGAATTAGTGCACCCCAAAACGAATATGATATAATAACAAGTGAGAAACCACAAAAAATGTTGTTAGAAGACCAAGGCTCGATGAAAAACCATGGACAAATGTAACTATTTTTTTGAAAAATGTCGTCATCATCTTATATGTTACTCCTATATGAAAGCTATAGGTTGTCGATTGTAAATTATTCAAATGGGAATTAAATGTGTTTTATGATGTTTGCAACCGGTTATTAGATGAGACATCAACCAACTTTAATTGTTTATTGAGGCAAACTCATATGTATTTCCAATTGAATCATTGCATAATTTAGATAAATTAAGTAATCAACCAACTTAAACTCAAGCAACCTAACAGAAACAGTGACCCACAAGGCCACAACACGGTACTTGCAGAAATTGTCCAAACTTGTAAGCTTTGTAGAACCCCCATACGCAACTTCAATCTACGTAGCTATAAGACAATATGTTAATGGCTCTAGCTAGCTACCATCTAAGTCCCTAACTAGGCAGAGGCGGATCTATGTTCTAATTTTGGGTGCACGGGCACCCATTAACGTTAGTAAATTATATATATATACACACACACACACACACACACACACACACACACATATATATATATATATATATATATATATATATATATATATATATATATATATATAAATCTAAAAAATAAGATATATATACTGTTTGACACTTGGAGTTTTTGACATGCCTATATTTAATTAAGTGGTATCCCCACCATGCTCAAATCCTGAGTTCGATGCAGTAGTTAGGTTTAATAAAAATTTGGTCTCATTTAAAACTCGAGACCTGAGAAAAGTCTCAGTAAGGGAGAAAGTTAGATGCTTTCTACCAAAGGCAATTTTATTCTGTGACACCCCAGCTAAGAGAGAGTATCCAATATCAGCATAACACATGAGAGATATTGGTTATATAATTTCACATGCCTTAGACCCTTGTTACGCGTATTAAACGGTGCGGGTCTAGGCCAAAGCCGACAATATCACTAGCAGGCTGGGCTGTTACAGATGGTATCAGAGTCACTCTGTACCAGCCTTATCAGTGTGAAACAGAGCTCGGATAAGTTTAGGCGAATCCCGGATACGCGGGGCAAACTTCTGTGTTGAGTCTAGGCAAATACCGTGTACAGGGGGCAAAGTAAACATATCTTAGGCCCTAGTAACGCATTTTAAAATTGTGCAGTTTAAGTCCAGAGTGGACAATATCACTAGCGGGCTGAGCTGTTACATATTCCTGGAGCTCGAACTTGAAACCTCTGATTAAGGATGGAGGAGTTACCGCCCCATCGCAACCTCTAGTGGTATGCATACTCCCTACGCGAACTATACTAAGCATTCTAAAAATATGAAAAGAGATAAAATTTATAACATAAATGAGCATAAAGGAATTTGCAAAATGATGGAACAACTAGAGAGGAGAAGAAAAGCACCTACCAGCCAGTAATCCAAGAAGCAAATGGGCCAAATTTGTTACCACACAATTTGGCACTCCAATAGTAAAGCCCACCTGAAGTTGGATAAGCTGAACATATTTCAGCCAATGCAAGTCCCACAATGAGTGTCATTAAACCAACAATGGGCCAACCATAAACAATTGTAATAGGTCCACCAAAAGTTAAGGCCTGATTGTACAATGTGGAGATGCCCGTAAGAACTGATACGATTGAGAATGTAAGAGAGAAGTTCGCAATGAACCTGTTTAAACAGCCAAAACGAAAGAGCATGTAAGTTTTCTTTCTTTTTATTGCTACGGGGATTTGCTTATGTAGTCCGTTACAAACATAATTTAAGTTGTACAGTATGATTTTTTTCGATAAAATTATTACAGAAATATATGTAAAAATGACACATCAGATTTTAGAAAGGCTATTTTTTTATTTTTAAATTTTAAGTGGACATAGAAGATTATTTTCTTCTTCCCATGTGATGGGGAGAAGGAACAAGATTTTATCTAGTTTTTGACTTGAATAATATATATATATATATATATATATATATATGTGCATCCATCAGCTGGAATATTGACTTTTATAGTGTTGGAGTATATTCGAGCCAAGAGAATAAATAAGAAATGTTTAATGGCTGAAGAGCTGGAGGAACAACGTTGTGAACCGAAATTTGAATCCAAACAAAGGTGGCATTAAGTGAATTCATCTCAACTAACGAAGATTTAGTTGATGAATAAAATTATCCAACATATATATTTGGTAGGGGGTAATAGGCAATTGTGAGTTAACCGCGCGGCAAATTGATAATATTGTCACATTCATTACCAAATTATTGAGTATATGTAATGCTGAAAGCTAACGGATACTATATTGTATCACTAACATCAATAAAGTCCTAGTGAGAGAAACTCTACTATCTCTCTACTTTCAAACCCAGCATTTAATTAAGTCTTAAAATTTTCATATTCCGGTCACCTTCATCAATGCAGGGACCAACTGACTTCATCAATGAAACTATTCCTATTCCACCTAAACCACCAGATGATTTCAATCCCCAACACGTTCCTGACTCTCCAACACCTAGTTTCAAAGAAAAACTAATGGCTTTCGAGAGATTCAATGATACCATCATGGAGAGTTCAATACATCAAACCTCAGACTCCTTTCCTAGCATGGATCATCAAGACTACATACTACTCTAAACTAAGGAATTGATTCTATATCGCTCTCCCAATCTGATAAAGAAAGAATTTATGCTCCATGGAGATTTTCATTGATCGTCAAACTCTTTGGAAAAAAGTTCCCCCACCAATATCTTAGAATAAAGCTGAAAGATTTGTGGCATCTCTCGGAGGACTTCCCATTGATAGATATAGGCTACGACTTTTTCATTGCAAAATTTACCTCCGAAGATAATATGCAGAAGGTGCTTGCCAATGGACCATGGTTTATCCAAGGCCATTATCTCACAATCCGAATGTGGGAACCATATTTTGTTGCAGACAAGCGCAACAACTACACACTGCAATATGGGTGAGGTTGCCACAACTTCCGACAGAATTTTATGACAAAATAATATTAGGCAAGATTGGCAACACCATCGGAAAACTACTTAAAGTTAATATATGTACTAGTTCGGCTTTGCGTGGTCGTTATGCTAGGCTCTACGTGCAAGTGCCATTAGGTAGACCGGTGAAATCCAGTATCATGATAGGGGATCACAAACAAGAAATTCAATATGAAGGAACAGGAGTGTTATGCCTCACATGTGGTCATTTGGGTCATAACAAACATACTTGTCCGCAATTTAAACAAGTACAACAGAATACAGGCCATGGACAATCAAAGGACTCGCAGCGCCAACAATCTTCCAGGTACCAAAGTTTTACATACGCAACAAGGTGCAGGTATATCTTCAAATCTCAAACTATTAAGTTTATTCAGTATAATAGATCTACTACTACTACTAAGTCTTATAAGCCTCATCCTAGTCATAATTTTAATACCCCAAAACAGGCTTTGTCCAATACCAATGATAATAAATTTAGTCAGTTGCAAAATCTAGCCACTGATGATTCTCTTATTTCTGATACCACTGTCTATGATGACATGGATTTACAAAATAAATCCCAGTCCCACTCCCACTCCCACACCACTGGTCTGAGTACAATGCAAAAAGAGGCGCTTGGGTAGGGAAACAACCAGTCCAATCATTGGTTCCGCTAAATGACAAAACAAATAATACTAAACAAAAAAAAAGTAACAATTATAAAACTCAAAATTTAGCCACGTCACCTTTACATGCAGACACTAAAATGATGGATATTGCCACCTCAAATGTTTCCAATCCACTACCAAGCTATTTGGCAAAAACAAATGACAAACTTTGCATGCCATTACCAAAACCTAATGATTATATAAAGGCGATGCCCAATCAGCTCACTCCCATGCAAACTCAAGAACACTCAAAAGATTTTCTCAAAACCCAACAAATCAATTCTACTCATTTATCTACCTCCTCTGTTACTCATGTACCCAGTTTATCGTCAACAAAGGAGGAAAGTCTCTCTAATTCCAGTATTCAGAAGGCAACAACACCCAAGAATGAACAATCAACAACAAAACAACTTCTTCCTACCACCACCACCACCCCCTCTCGTCTTTGCCACAGCCCCATTGAACCCAAATCATCAGCCAATGTCATGGTTGGAACAAGGTCTAATGGGCCATGCAATCTCCTTTACCATGGACCTGAATGGACAGGAACTGATTCTCCTTGTTCAGAATCCCATGTTCCTAGCTCAACTAATTACGGAGGGGACGCGAATGGCAATAGAGAACTACATAAACCACATATGGTTAATGAACGTTTTGAACCCCCTGGCTCCGGGCGTAGCACCAGCTCTCTTTCAACAGTTGCACAACTAATGGAACTTACCACATCACTTCAACCCCATGATGAATGTCCCAAACCCATAGGACTTGCCCTTTTTTCACCCACAGGAGTACCCCAATGCTCTACCCTTATTCTTTCTATGGCAGCCTCAACCAGTGAATCCACAACCACCACCACAACAGGCTCCTATGCAACCACCAATGAATTAACCACAACCACAACAAATGAACCCCCAAATGAACCAACAACCCCAACAGGTGGACATTCAAGTGAACCCACAGCTGAACCAACAACCTCCTCTGAACCAAGTACACGAGGGTCCTCAAGAGATGATAAACGAGGAGGAGGAAGAGGTGGTGGAAGGGGAACCAATCCAAAGCCCCAGGGGGTCACTCACGGAAATTTCAAAGTTACAGGTGGCAAAAGTCATGTTATTTCTAGAATTGGAAGACAGGAAATATATAATGCTTTTACCACCAGCTCTACACAAATCCTCTTTGGACATTCGACCGACGGTGAACAAGGATGCGGGCAAGTACGCAGCAGTGTTGAATCCCACAGTTGCCAGGAATCACCTCTTGGCCAAGGAAGCAGGGGTTCATTTGAAGAAACATCAAACAAACCCTATCACCATGAACAGTCAAACTAGCTTCATTTTCTGGAACATAAGAGGAGGAAATAACCCTGACTTTAGGAGGAATTTCGATGAGCTCATTAGGACCCATAATCCTTGTATACTAGCTCTAGTTGAAACAAAAATGGTCTGCCATGTTGCTATTAGAAACTACTACCACTTTGATCAAATGGTTGATATTCCAGCTGTATGTAGATCAGGAGGAATGGTTGTGCTTTAGAAGAGCTCTTTGCTTTCTTTATATGATATAAGAAAAGAGGATCAATCTATCCATGCAATGATCAAGGTACTTCCTAATCACTCCCCTTGGTTATTTTCTGTAGTTTATGGTAGCCCTAGACTAAGTGAATGTGTCCGCTTATGGGATAATATAGCCAGAATTTATGATATATATAAAGGCCCATGGTTTATGAGGGGGATTTTAATGATGTTTTAGCCCAAGCGGAGAAATTGGGGGGGGAGGGGGAGGTAGGCCTGTTAACTTGACTAGAATGACTAGATTTGCAAACTGTATGAACTACTGTAACTTACAGGACATGGGTTTCAAAGGTAGTAAATACACATGGTCAAACCATAGGAGGAGGTCTAGAGGTTTTATTTTAGAAAGACTAGATATGTGCTTTGCTAATGATAGCTGGCTTGAACAATACGCAAATGTTTCTATAACTCATTTACCTAAGACTCACTCGGATCACACTCCTCTTCTTGTTACCATCTTAAAGCCTCTTAATGTTAACTTGAATAAGCCTTTTAGGTTAGAAAATTTTTGGTGTGATGATCCGGAATTTAAGAACCATGTTGATAGAATTTGGACAGTAAACACTCTCCAGGATGCCATTCCCAATTTAATTCCATTATAAAGAAATGGGCTCATGAAAAGTTTGGTAATATTATTCTTAATAAGAAAGGCTTTTAGCTAGAATTGGTGGCCTTCAAAACTCTCCACATTATACTACTAGTAATTTTCTTCAGCATCTTGAGCAAGATCTGGTTAGACAATATAATAATATTTTAATTATGAAACAGGACTATTGGAAAATGAGATCCCGAATAGACTGGTTAAATGAGGGCGATGCTAACACTAGATTCTATCACATTAATGCCATCAATAGAAGGAGAGTTAACAAGGTTCACTTTTTTAAAGATGACAATAATAACTGGATTGATACTCATGATAAACTTCTGGAGCACACTCTTAATTATTTCCAAAAAAATGTCCACTACACATCATGACTACACTAAATTAGTAGACTTTTCAGCATCCCCTACAAGTTCTCACACCCTTGATCTATCACCTTTGGATAGACTACTGTCTGATCATGAAATTACCAAGACGATATTCTTCTTTAAACCCTACAAGGCTCTAGGCCCCGATGGTCTTCATTCTTTTTTCTACCAAAAATATTAGAACTTAGTAGGTAAAAATGTCCTCAGGTTTTTTCATCAGATCTTCACGACTTACACCATCCCAAAATCTATAAACCTCACTTCCCTATGCTTAATCCCTAAATTTAATAATGCAAATGAGCTCAAAAATTTCAGGCCTATTGGCCTTTGTAATACGATTTACAAAATTATTTCCAAAATAATTGTTAATCGTATTAAGCCTTTTTTAGACGACCTTATTAGTCCTTACCAATCCAGTTTTCTAAAAGGCCGTCGTACTTCTGATAATGCCATTCTTATTCAAGAGATTATGAGTCATTTTCAGAAGTTAAAAGGTTCTAAAGGCAAAATAATCCTGAAAATAGATTTAGAAAAGGCTTTTGATAGATTGGAGTGGTCTTTTGCCCATAGAATTCTCAAATACTTTAAATTTCCCCCTAACATCTCTAAACTAATCCTATCCTGTCTCTCTACTAGCAAAATTGCTATTATGGTTAATGGTACTTTAACAAATTACTTTTCTCCCACAAGAGGTATTCGACAGGGTGATCCAATGTCCCCTTATATTTTCATCCTGTCTATGGAGCTTCTTTCAAATCTCATTAACTATTATGTAGATTATGCTTTGTGGGACCCGATCCAAATTTGTCCCAATGGTCCCATGCTTACTCATTTGTTTTATGCGGATGACCTTACTATAATTTCACAAGCTAATCTGAAATCTGCCAACTCTATAAACCAATGTTTATCTCTATTTTGTCAATACTCGGGCCATAAGGTTAATACAGCTAAAACAAAATTATTATTTTCTCCCAATTGTACTTCTGATATACGACAATCTATCACTCAAGTTCTACAATATAATGTCAGCTCTTCATTTGGTAAATACCTTGGCTTTCCTATTTTAAATCACAAACCAAAGGCTTCTGAATTCCAATTTATAATTGATAACATGAATTCAAGATTAGCATCTTAGAATTCGAATTTTCTAACCCTTGCTGGTCGTGTCACCCTCACTAATGCTACATTAATGCTACATTAAATGCTATTCCAAACCATGTCATGCACTACTTGCAGCTACCCAAAAAAGTCCTCAACTTGATTGATAAAATTCAACGGGACTTTATTTGGGGGAGTACACCTACCCATCGTAAAATACATTATCTTAGTTGGGACATTATTACTCAGCCTCGAAAGGGTAGGGGCCTAGGGGTTAAAAAGGTTGCACACAAAAACAGTACCATGTTAGCAAACCTTTCTTGGAGACTATTTTTAAACCCTTTGACACCTTGGGCATCTGTACTCCTTAAAAAATACTGTTTCAATAGAAGACCATCACCTCCATCCTTTATTTGGAAAAATATTCAATCAGGCTGGTCTTTGTGTAAAAAAGGGCTTGGTTGGGATAGTGGCAGAGGGGATTTGGTTAATTTCTGGTTTGATAAATGGCACCCACACCTTCCTCCCCTACGATCTATCTTACAGGGCCCTTTGCTACAGCATGAGGAAACTTTAATTGTTTCCGCTTTAAAAAAGTCAAAATATGTGGGATTTACACTCCATTTCTTATAGTCTACCTCCTTCTATCATGGACTCTCTTACTTCTATCTCATCATCTGCACTGACCCAAGCTAAAGATATACCTTATTGGGCTCTGAGTTCAAATGGTCTCTTCTCAACGAGATCTCTATATCTATTTTTATCCTTTGCACCATCTTCTACCCTGGATTTTGACTGGATATGGAAAATTAATACCCTACCTAAGATAAAGTACTTACTATGGCAGATCTTACATAATCGACTCCCTGTAAAATTTTATCTCCATACAATTAGGTTGCCACTCAACCCTCAATGTCACATATGTCAGGAAATGGAGACAATTGAACATATCTTCATCTCATGTCCCACTGCTTCCACTTTCTGGAATACTCTCAACCTCTCTATTGCTCCTATAGATCCTAATAATCATTGGTTGCCCCACCTCTGGAAAACATACACTACTTATAAACTCCCTAATACCTACTTACTGTGGTCTGATTTTTTTCCCTTTGCTATATGGCACCTATGGATAAATCGCAACCACAATGTATACCATAATACTCAACTTCCCTTATCTCCAGGTTTAGTTACTATGCGTGCGCATGAATACAAATTCCTTACGACCAAGAACTCTACTAGCCCTACCAATATAACCATTAAAGTCTCATGGATACCACCTGCTCCAAACTATCTCAAATTGAATATTGATGGTGCTTATAATAACACACAACACTATGGGGGTATAGGTGGTGTGTTTCGTGATAATCAAGGAATTTAGATACTTGGTTTTGCTATGGCACTGTCTGCACGCTCCCATACGTCTATGGAGTTGTTGGCTCTTCATACAGGTCTTCAAATTGCAGCAAGTAGAAACATCACTCAGTTGGAGATTGATACAGACTCTATAGAAGTACTCCAACTCGTGGATTCTGTTAACCCAACCTATGCTAATATTATTCTTGATTGTAGGTGCACACTTATGAAGTTGGGGAATCCAGTGGTACGGCATATCTTTCGTGAAGGAAATCTGGTGGCTCATGTTTTGGCAACACATGCTCTCAGTATGCAGCATAGGAACAAACTAGCTTTATTTCCTACACCACTGGAGCACTGTTTTGATGCAGTACATCATGATATGGCTCTATCTGCAACTAATAGGACTATATCTACTAATGCTTGTGACGACTTAGTATCTTTTGGTAATATCTCAGTACTCCAGAACACTGCCATGGAGTTACATGCTACTACTTGTGCTGATACTAATAGTACTACTGCTTCTGAAGCTACTACTAGTACTACTAATGTAATATTATCTTAGTATTAATAAAATATCAATGTTTCCAAAAAAAAAAAAAAAAAAAAAAAAAAAAAAAAGCTAACGGATACTTCGCGGGTTAGTTGAGATGCGCCCAAGCTGATCATTACACACCCGTCACCAAATGAAATGAATAAATATTTAGATTATATTTTGCTCTCTATTTCATGGCTTACATTTTTAATTTATGTTATACTCTTTTTATTTCTCTATTTCAAGAACTAAATATCTACCGGCCGTTTCAGTCTTCCTTCTTTCAAAAAAAAAAAAAAGAAAATAATAATAATAATACTAATAATAAAAGCCTTAAAAAAAATGAATGGATTATGACCTATGAAAGGCAATATCAACCGACACAAAATGCTTGAAGAATAATTATTGCTTCTTTCCCAGTTCCCCCATTCTCTTGCTTGCGTCAATAATTAAACTTTCTCATTGACTATAAATAATCTATACAACCAATCCCCTTGCTTGCCGTGAATATTTAAATCTTTTCCATTGACTACTGCAACCATAAATGCAATATCTATACAGCCACAAATAACTGCATGTAAAAGCATAAATTTGGCATGAGCTAATTAGTAACTTAAAAGGGCAAAGATGATTTGAAACCATTGGGGGACCAAAAATATTTAGCAAGTGGTTCCACATTTCATGAAGTGTAATTGCAATTTTTTTCGATAAAGGGTTCACCATTAAAGACATCAATTTTGAATTACTACTTTTCGTTTTTGGTAAGTTTTAGATGCTAGTGTAAATCGCATTTAAAGTGAAAAAGGGCAAAAATGCATCATCAAATAAAAGTAATAAGACGAACTAATGACAATTTGCAGAATTTAAAAAAACATACTAATAGATGTATGAAAATGATATTTACCGCGGAGAACATGAAAATGTAAATATTAACTTAAAAAAAAATAATGCACCAATTAAATTTACATTTTAGTAATGCTAACACTACAGTTAATATTTAAGAAATGGTATCTAAAAACAACAAAGAAGAAATGAATCAAATGGGAGAGCTTAGTTGACCCCCTTGCTCTCACAGGGGTATGTGTAAAACCAATCAAACAGATTTTTGAATAAAGTTACATAATTTGAGTTACTATGTTTCTTGTCAATCCAATCAAAAGTCAGAAAAATAGCGTGTTATGTCACCTTACTGATTCTAAATTGTGAATTCGTCAAAACGTAAACCGAAAAACTATCAAAGGAGGAGATGAAGAAACAGAAAGAAGGAATAACTTACGAAAGACCACGAGACAATTCTTGTTTGTAACCCAATTGTCTGAGACGAGAATCATCTGCAGAAGTTGTAAAACTTTTGTTTTCATGAAGCTCTTCATGATCAGCAAGTCGTTGATAACAACCAGCTGATAATACTGAGCCTTCTGCTTCCATTATTTGCTTTTACACTATTTCTTGAACCAATCACCCTTTGTTTTCGCTATATATAAATGTCCTATATATAGCACCACTTCTTTTAAATTACCTAACTTAATATATACTATTCTCCTTCACCCGTTTGAAGGGAAGAGATATTTGTAGGAATAGCATGTGGGGAGGTTGATAGTGCCACCAAAGCGTCAACAACGACCCACAAAAAGAAAAAGAAACAAAAACTAGAAATAATGCATATAGATTCTACTAAATGACAATATTCTAAGATACCTTGAAAGGCCAAATTGGTTTATAATGACTTTAAAACCAAACGTATATTCCCACCCAAATCTAAATTAGTCGGTTGGTAGATTACAGATACCTAAACAGAAGTCTCAAAATTTG
The DNA here is from genome assembly GCA_029990575.1 of Petunia axillaris subsp. axillaris. NCBI lineage: Eukaryota > Viridiplantae > Streptophyta > Magnoliopsida > Solanales > Solanaceae > Petunia > Petunia axillaris. The sequence goes on from JARKNS010000009.1 coordinate 45,512,715, forward strand.
TTTATATAGAAACTTCTATTTTCTAGAAGTACGCCAATAGAAGTAAGCCAATTATTTTACAAGACTGAAAAATTATGCAAATGTGATTTTTCACAAAAACCAACAGAAATGTCCTCCAAACACTCATAGTCATTAAACTATTCTAATGTGTAAAGTTTTGTTTTCCTTTTTTTTCGCAAAACCATTTCTAGAAACTAATTAAACTAAAACCAAATGTAGATGCCATCTAAAAGTTGATTAGTGTACGTACAAATAATATGCTGCTTAAGTGAGTTTTATTAAGTTTGTGGAGTTCTAATGATCTAAATCTCTGTGCTGCAACTTGTCGTCTTGTTACGAGTGACATGGACCATGTGGTTAGTTTAATCATTTTAATACTTGCATTATACATTTTCACCAAAAAACGTGTCTAGCTTCCGTTTAAAACTATTGCATCACATAAAATTTGACATGTTATAGGATTTTGAGAATCAAACATAAGCATAGCATATATGTTGCACCTTTTATAATATGAAAGGGACAGGAAACAATCTGATGTTCTCAACTCTTAACCATTGAATAGGGGAATCTTATTTGTTTATGAGTGCAATTATAGGAGGCATAAATTAAACCGAGTTTTTATGAGTTGGAATCCATTAATCTCTAGCCACGGCAAACCATATTTTAAGGGCTCGTTTGGTTTGATGGGTCAGTTACATAGATCTTGCAATATATGGAATATTTATACAAGCATTAAATACATGGATTATTATGTAAAGAATAAATAAAAATGCGATTGTAATAGATAATACAATGATTGTTTTTTAGGAATTTCGGTTGTAAGTGCATTTTTTATCTTTAGATGCTCTTCATACCAAACGGTCCCTAACTTAAATGAGAGTACGAAACACGAATCCAGAATGGGTACTTCTAGGATTCTGAATTGAAAAGGTGAAATCTCAAATGTGAATCTAACTTTTTCGATGATCCTGACTGCAAAGCACTAGGTACTGCAGAATTCATGAACGGATCTAGTTGGCTCTAGCATTCCATACTATTTCACTTCGATAGTAACAAAACTTCAACCTGAATCGTCCGAAGTTCAACCCAAAGACTATTATATATGCAGCAAGACGTCCAGGCTTATCAAAAGTATGTTTCATCCATTACAAGACCATGAGGCCTAGGACCATATTTTTCGATTTAAAATGAGGTCTTGGACCATATCCACTCCAAGACCATGTGGTCTAGGACCATATTATTCGACTTAAAATGTCTAGGACCATATTATCCGATTTGTTAAAACACTGATAGTTTAACCAGATAATTATTTCGAAAGGAACTGAAAACATTTCCAGTACTGTGCGCGGCATCTCCTGCTGAAGCAATTGTAACACCTCTTGTACCGGTTAACTTTAAACCTTATAATCTTACATAATAATAAAAAATTTAGCTCTTTATTTGTTTATCTCACCCTTCTTTTCTTTGGTTTTAGATGGTACAGAAGAGAATGGGATTTTCAAAACTTGTAATGCAATCAATATGATGATATCAATTAAACAAAATGAGTAGGCAGAAATAACATGGCATTTGAAAAACTTGAACTGGGGGCAGGGGAATGCTGGTGGCAAGTTAACAAGCAATGCAATCAATATGATTATTACGCCTCTTTTGGGGAAAAAACAAAGATGAAAGCTTTCTCTCTTGCTAAATAAACATATTATCACTACTAAAAAGCAAAAATGTTCTTAACTACGATGAACCAACACTATATGTATAGGATAAAAGAATTGCCTCTTCATCTATAAGTAAAGCAACATGTCACACTTCGAGCCAAAACTAACAAGGTAAAGGCACTAAAATCCAGGGCTTCTTCGCGGCTTCAGATTGGAGAAGAAGCCAATGTTTCCAAGAAAAAATAGAGCAATAACTATCATGCAAGAAACAGTTAACCAAATCCACTGCTGCAATTTCCTTCTACTTCTGTTGCGAAGCGGGGGAGGAATGGATTTTGTCTTGATCTGCTTTGTGTATTGAGACGGTTTCTGAGGTTTCTTAGCGTTTGATTGAGGATTCTCAGTAGCCTCAGGCTCCTTGATAGTTTCATTCGGGCTGGTGGAAACCAGAGCATTGTCACCATCAGTACTATCGTTTTCACCTACAGCAACCTTCTTCCTTTCCTTCTTCCGCAGTCTTTTCTCTCTCTCCTGCATTAAACAAGACAAGATATAATTTAAATATCGAGCATATAAAACAATAATTTATTGAAATGATCCTATTACTTCATAGAGTGCGTGCAGTGGCAGACCCAGAGATTCTGCCTAGGAGAGTCAAAAAATATAGTTGAACTAAGGGGACCTAATTCATAAGTTTGACACCCCTTTACCACTAGGCTAGAAAATCTTTTGTCCTAAGGGGACTCAAAACTAGTATATATCCGGGAAAAAAAATTATATTTGTACCTATATACACAATGTAATTTTCCAACGAAGGGTATCAATTGATACCCCTTGAGTACCTCTAGGTCTGCCCTGGGTGAGTGCAGAATACTAAAAAAGTATTGATACCCCTTGAGTACCTCTAGGTCTGGCCCTGGGTGCGTGCAGAATACTAAAAAGTAAAAATCTGCTGAAAAAGCTGAAAAATTACCTTCAGTCTCTGTTCTTCTTCCTTCTGGGCTCGTAATTCAGCCCTCTGCTGGGCCTTTTCAGCATTGCGTCTTTTTCTTTCTAGTGCCTCCTTAGCCTTTGCAATCTCCTCCAACCGCCGTTGCTCTTTCAACATGATTGCTGCCTCCAGTTTCCTTCGTTCCTCCTCCTTCCTAGCTGCCTCCAGCTCCTGAGCAGTTTGCAGATGCTCGGCCTCTTTTTGCTCATCAACCATACTGCTCTCTGTTTGAATTGGTTTCCGAGCTTCTTTAGTTTTCTCAATCTGATTCATTCCTTCTGCTGCTTGCAACATAATTTTGTCATCCTTGTTTTCTTTCTTAAAAACTACTACTTGCTTTACTTGTTGAGGGGTCGGAGTTTGTGACACTAAATTAACTTTATCAACATTAGCAACCAGCCTATTAACTCTTTCCACAGCATAACTGGGAAGTACGGTTGGCTCCTCATCAGGACCAAGTGTACGACCATCGAAGGTCCCAAATCTCCTTAATGTACTCCTTGTATTACATCTGATGTATTCCTTTCTGAACTCATCATTCTTGTTCCAGAGTTCCATGTACCTTTCGACCTGACAGAGTAACAATTAGACACATGCGCGAATGAAATTTCTCTAAAGAAGAAAGTCGCTGACCAACCTGATTCATACAGAGACTATTAAGAGCCTCCATTTCTCTCTTTCGTGCATAATCACTAGCCAAAGTAGCTTCATCCTTGTATGTCCGGAAATGTATATTCTGCATATTCAGCCATTATGAGATCCGGTAATATTTTCCCAGCCAAATAAGATTTTTGCATTTAGTTGAACTCAATTATCTAGCTTCAAGAATTTATGAAACCATATAAAAATAAAATAAATAAATAAATAAATTGCAGGTAACAGAAAGAAGTTCGAGCGCCCCCCAGCTTCACGCATTACCCAAGTGCAGAATAACCCAATGTTGGCATAATTTGGAAAGGAGAATGTTTGTGGCTGTAATGTTCGAGTAAACACGTCATGCAGATGTGAGTACAAACCTTCTCATAAAATCCCTTTTTTAAATCTCGCAATTCCTCATATGCTTCTTGGCGGATATCATCTGCAGCTTTAAACTGTGTTTGCAGTTCTTTGAGCTTTCGACTCTCATCTTCATATTTTCGGCTAGCTGCGATAGCAATTGTTTCAGCTTTCGAGACCTGGACTTTGAGGTTATCAAGCTCTTTCTTCAAAATCTGTACAAATTTGTCTCTGGGTTAAGGCAAATAAAAACGAAAAATAAAATCATGGCATATAAAGTATCAAAAGCTGACGGCTTGTTCAAAAAAGTGCCAGTATTACTCTTGAATGCACACTGTTAATGACACGACTTGATAACAATCAATTATTTTTATGATAAGTTAGTAGAAGGTTGTTTAGTGGGCTCACCCTCAGTCGTTCTTCATTTACGTCTCTCTCATCCAGAGCCTTTTGCACTTCATCCTGGCTTCCAATGTTAGAGGAAAGCTGTCCACGGAGCTGCTTCAGTTGCTTGATTTCACGAATTATAAGCTTTTCTTCCTTTAGAGGCAGTGTTTCATGCCCAATAATGTGCTCCATATTACGAATCTGCAGACCACAGATCAGGCAACATAAAAAATAAATCCACAGCACAGAGAAACAAGATTGCCACAAATCCCTACCCTTGTATCAATCTCCTCAATGGCAACTGCATTCTTTGCTTTATCAATCACATCTTGAAGAGTTGAGATATCTGCACGCTTTGTCCTAACTTGCTTTCTAGCATCTCTCTCTTGAGTTTTGGCAGCTTCAAATTCAGCACCATGAGTTTGGCAATTGGCCTGCTCATTAGAAAAGCATTTCCTAATAAGTTTATCAAGAAGGCCACAATAAATAGATTAAAATATATTGAAACACGGAGGCATACTCTTTTGTTTCGAATTTTTTGTCTAAAGGCATCCCTATGCTGCGTCTTCTCATCAACATTTAGCTCAGCTACTTTAATACGTTCTCTGAGTTTTTCATCGTCAAATCTTGGCATCCTGATCAGGAAGTAAAATCCCTTCGCAGCACTCCCATTCATATCCCTTACAGCCACAGCATCCACAGAGGAATTTTCAGCCGAAGTGGTCAACACTTCGTTAGTGTTTGAAATTTCAGCATCCCGTCTTTGTTCACATATTAGTTTGTCATTGTTACTCCTGTCTGAACCAGCCCCCACTTCTCCAGTGCCTGCTTCACACATTAGTTTGTCATCATTCCTTCCGTCTGAACCACCTCCTTTTTCTTCAGTGTCTGCAATGTCTATGCTCCTGTTGGCTGACTCTTGATTAATTTTGATTGGGCAAGTCAAAGTCTCATTTCCAAATGTCACAGCATCAATGCTAGAAACATTCCTACTGCTTGAAGCAGAAGACTTTCCCGCTTCAGACGACTCTAAATCAGCCAAAGTAGTCTGATCATGGCATATTTCAGCATTGAAAGACATCCTACGGCACAAGACCAGATAAAACCTTGAATTTTCTAAATAACCTCTTGAAAAACAACCATCAGTTAAAAAGAAGACATGTATAAAAAAAATGTAAATAAACAAGCAGATTAAAGTAATGAACTTGAATAACTAATGCAATTAAGAGCACTCAAAGTGAAAATGATAATACATTCATCACTGAAAACTAAAAGGTAACAACGCAGCCAAAAGTACATTGCCAGTCTCTCTCAATGTGCCGCTGCATAATGCACTGAAATAATGACTCACATTGCTGCATGATGATTTGATACTCGTGCTCACAGCATCAACTAATTCAACTCAAAATTCAGAATAAGTTTTACAAGCATGAGAAATAGATTTCCTCTCCTGAGAGGAGCACTAGTTGAGTAACTGATGAACACTTTCCACCTGAATCACTAACAGCAAAAGTTCTATTTTTGAGGGAATAAACTGTAACAGTTTAACTTTTGATGAAAGAAAATGAAAAAGTTTTATTACCAGATCCATGTTTAACTTGGAAATTCAATCAACTAAAACCTATACCACACCTAGACATGATGTTCTTGTTCGATAAAAAATTTAAGAAAACATTTTTTTGTTAATCCACGGAAATTTGAAAGGATACATCGGTGACAAAAATCTGTTTGCTTTGTTTTGAAACAGTTTCACCAGAAAACGGGATTGCATTAGCTTTCAGAGGAAAATACAATGATTTATCAAAATACAAGCTTTGGAACAAGAACCATGTCGTATTTAGTAATCAATCAACTTAAAATTTCAACTGCCGAGGTCATGAAAATTTCAGTTTAAGTAAGATTTAAGTTTCTCAACTGCTAAGGTCATGAAAATTGGAAAAAAAAGGTTTTGCAAAACCAGAAACATTATTGGTTTCAATCCAGATAGTTTTACCCGTCAAGAGGGGAATATTTTTGCTTTCTGAGGTAAATCCTCTGGTAACTTTTCAGATATCAGATGCTCACCTTTCATCAGAATTTATGCTAGGTGACTTTTCAGCATCCGCACTTTCATGTATAATTTTGTCATCACTGGTTTGGTCTGCAACACTAGATTCACCTTCTTCTTTCATAATGCCGGTGAACTCTATAGTCGTCTTGGGCACGATTTCACTTTCATTTAAAGTATTTCCACATACAACATCACGACACACTTCTTCAGTGCTTGAAGCAGAAGAGTTCCCAGATTTGCACAATTTTACATCAGCTAAAACCGACTGGTCAATGGAAAATTCAGCATCAGTAGGCACCCTACAAGACAAGAATAAGAAGCGACTTAATAAATCGTCTCCATTAAATATAACCAACGGATATTCCAATATGCCATAAATGACAAAAAGACGAGCAAAAGCAACAAAGATGACGGTATAAACGAACTAAATCATTGCATTCCAGGAGATAATGAATCCAACAACTCATTGCATCAACCACCAAAGCACAAAAAGAAATTAGGATAATAAAATATCGTAAAAAAACTAGAAGGTACATTTAAGGAAAATCTTGCAATTGGTATGCCGTGCATCTTTACCAACCATGGTTTCTCTGAGGAGATGATGAACAATATAGGCACAAACAAATTCACAAGACTGTATGAGGTAATCATCATAAGCTAATCAATAAAAGGGCTTTTCTTGAGACAACCAATATTATGCCAGTGATCAATGTGTGCTCACATACTGAAAGAGAGGAAAGGCCATCCACCACACAAAAGTTGACAATACCAACCATAATTGTCTGTGTAACCACTCATAAGTGTATCTTAAACATCGCAGAAATTGTCTGTGTAACCACTCATAAGTGTATCTTAAACATCGCAGAAGGGTAAAAGCATAGGCCATAAATAAGTTTCTTCTTCATACAGGAGCATTCATGAAATAATGGATGCACAGTACTTGGCCGGAATAACTAGAAAACAAAGTTTATATCAAACTCATGAGGTTTCCAGCTACCATATACGTCATGTCACCTCATTAATATTCAAACTTAAATGCCTTGATGTGAGCGTCCTTGATGTGAGAGTATATGTTTGAAAAAGATTTCATTTTTATTTTATATTAATTAAAACTTGCTAGATAAGTTCAAAAAGCTAATATTTTTAAAACTTCTTTAAGAAAAAAAAAAAGACAGAGGAGACATTCATACAGGTTTCATATTTATAGGAATGAGTTTATAGCCGATCCAGGATTTAATGGAGCCCTTTTACAAATAATAGCTCATGGAGTTTTTGGTGTTGCACTCCGTATCTTGGTGAGCAACTTATGATAGAATCCCCCTTGTTAATCTTGACGAAATGGGCAGAATGGCTATTCCAATTCCAAAAGTATTCACGAGATGTTTAGTAGCTTTTGAGAGCTGGAAAGTGGAGTGTGGTAGAAAGACCAGTTTAGCCCAATGTTATTAAACGTATAATAGTTTGGAACTTGCGGGCAATTGTGAGTTTAAAATTGAGGAGAGACCTTTGTGGAAGAAGCTGAAGATGTGTTAGATCTTTTAGAATCGCTGTAAGAAGCGCAAATTTTTTTTTGCTCAGCTTTTGTAAATATGGTTTCCAGCATTTACTTAATGCTGATGAATATACTGTTACCTTCTTCAAAAAAAAAAATTGAGGAGAGAACAAGATAAACTTAGTTATTCACAAAAATTGGGGTTATTAAAAGTTTGGATAAATGGCACAAGGAACACAAACAGTACACTTCAAGACTGACTTATTCAAATAAGAGGAACAAATAAGACAGCAAAAAGGTGAATAATAATATTATCCAAAAGAAGGTTTTACACTTGCTAGCCTCTTTATTTCCTTTATCCTTAAACATACTATGTTGAGATAGTTTGGAATTTCAGAACGTACCCCACATTATCTGAATCACTATTGCGTGATTTTTGAGGATCCTCACATTTTTTGTAAAGTATTTCGGTGTCAATACTGGTGTCCGCACCATTCAATTCACCTTCCGACTTTTCAACTCCACTACCCTCTCTGACCAAGTCAGGTACCAGTTGGGAGTCATCAGCACAACTATTCAAAGCATCATTTTTGGCCCCAACAGAATCGTTGCCAAACACGTCTTTAGTACTTGAAGCACAATAATTACCCACTTCAGACAATTCTGAATCAGCCAAAGTAGATAGGCCTTGGGTAACCTCAGCATTAGAAGAGATCCTACATCACAAGAGCAAATCGTCAAACTCCGAGTTTATTCAACTCTAAACAACTACTCAAAGATGAAGACCATTTCTGAACGAGCAAGAAAAGGATTCTTCTTCCAAGAGCAGTAAATAGAACTTAACATTGTCTGCTAATTACACCCGGAATAACTCGAGACTGAGATAGGATTGTAGCCCGAATTTTCTCCTCTTTTCTTGCTTAAGTAGAATAGTGGATAAAACTGGTTACCTAGAGCCTTGAACAATAGTTTATGTGAATCATTTCATCAGAGAGGAGGGGATGATCTCGAGCTATTCTTGTCTGACAATTTAGCAGTATATGTACTAATACCTATCTACATACATACACACCAACAAACATGCATACTCACCCCTGACCTTGCTCTTCCCTTTCTCCCTTGCCAACCATCACATACCCATCACCACCCAGGAGACAAGAAGACTATTGCTCTTTCCTCTTTTGATTTTGTGTCATCATTATATTTTACTAAGCTTTTTCACTTGAGTCATGTCTAAGTTGACACGTGTCATTGCATTACTGAATTACTCATTCACAATTCTGAACCTAATTACTGATTTGCATATCAATCACATATACATGCCATATTTATCTGTGCATTACAGACTTAAGTTGCATGACTACAGGTAAACAAAACTATTTGTTTTAAAAGGTAACATATGACACAAAATAAGATTTTTATTGTTATTTAATACTCCTTTTATAGGGAATGGACTGTTCCGTGCAGCAAAAGGGACAAAAATAGCTTACTGACCAATACACATTTAAGTCATCATCAACCCCTAAACGCTTATGTCATAAAGATGCGTCTTTAATTGGCAAGTTTTTATCCTCAACCACCCAGTGCAATTGAAGTAATATACTCACCCTTCAGCACCTGGACTACTGCAGCTGAATCTTTTATCATCCTCACTTTCTTCACACATCAAACTATCATAACTACCTCTGTCCACACCATTAGATTCACCTCCTACTGCTTTATCAATGATCTCTTGACACATGTCAGGTGGACTTTGATCATGAGAAATACAGCTATTACAAGTTTCATTTCCCGGTTCAATGGCATCATTGGAAGACATGTCCCTGCTGATTAAAGTAAAAGAATTTTCTACTTCAGATAATCTTGCATCAGCCAAAATAGACAAGCCATGTGAAAATTCAGCATCATTGGGCATCTTACAGCCGTAATAGAAATGGAAGGATCTTCACATAGCTATCCAGAATGAATCTACCAAGTAAGTGAAGTATAGATGATCGGGAGATAGTAAAAGCAGCAAGACAACATATTCCAAACTGTAAAACAATTCAACTGAGGCAACAAAAATTAACGAGCAACTTTCCTTCAAATGGATTCACACACTGGACAATAAAAAAAATTGGTATACAACTATTGACCAGAGATATACAAGACTGTAAGCACCTAGATGATCATGCATCACATGCTTCTTTCTTTTCTTTTTTTTTCTTGTTTTGGGTTACTGTTGTTTGTCTCCTATGGGATTTGAACATTGGTCTCCTATGATACATTCATCCACACCCTTGAGCATGTATCACATCTAAATTCCAAAAAGGATTCGCTTCGGGAAAAAAAAGATTCTTCAGGACAGAGCACTAATTGAAATAATCAATTCAGAAGATTGAGTTTTCTCATTAACTGCAACCATAAAAGCTATATCTACTTGAATGAATATGGGCTTCACTTTAAGTTAACATGATTTTCAATGTTAATATCTCCTTATCAAAAAAAAATCAATGTTACTATCTAATGACAAACAGAGACAGAGCGCACTTAATCAGAAACCTCTTATTTGCATTAGAAACACAATGAAGCCAAAGGGAATTAACCTTCCCTCCAAATCTTGTTGAGATCTTTTCAGATTAGGAATATCCTTAACAAGGGGAGAGGGGCTTCAGAATTCAGAAACTCACCCTTCACAACCTAGACCACCATCAATGTGCGAACTTTCAGAATTCTCACATCTTCGAATAATTGCCTTGTCATCTACATCTTTATCATCATCAGACTGCCTTCCAATTTCTTCATTGCATGGAGTGTCGAAGACTGTGTTGCCCACACTTTGAACATCATCAACCGATCTATTCAGGTTCTCCTTTCCAAATGTGACAGCACCAATGCTGCAAAGAATTTCACTGCTTGAAGCAGAATTTATGTCAGCTAAATAGATGAGCAGGGGGAATTTCAGCATAACTATGTTTCCTAGCAAATAGAATCACCTCTCAGCAGTCTGACTAATTAATATTAAATCCTTCAAGTTAGTTAATCAATTCAAAACCAAAGTCATTTTAAAATATTAAATGCAGACGGTAAAGTCCCATCTCCATCCTGCTCCCTGCAGTCATACGTCTCTTAACTAGAAAAAGTGATTGAGGATAGAACCATAAATATCTGTTTGCAGACAATGAACCTCTCCTCAAGAAAAATCAGAAATGAATCAGACAAATATTTTCTTCTTCAAAGAGGAGAGAATATCTGAATTCCGCAGTAATCTCAAACATAAGGACATGGTTATATTTTGCGACATAAAGTTCACTGCACCACGATATAAATAGCATATCTACCATGGTCATAGTAACAAAAACTAAAGATATCAACTATCAATATTCTTTTAATTGGGCCACAGATCTCTTTAGCAGCTAAGGGAACAGATCATTCCTGCTCACTAGATCTGCTAACAGCAATACCGATCAACTAAAATAAGCCTTAGGAAATGCTTTTATCCTTCATTTTCACGTGCGTGGGGTCTGGGGGTAGGGGGTGGTTAGTTCAGGCGAATGCTTTCACACATCATGCCAAAAGAAGGATAACGGAGAAAGAAAAACATTTAGATGTAGGAACACACCCTTCATGAACTGGACTGCCACTATCTGCTACTTCAGCATCCTTCCTTTCTTCACACGTTGAGCTTCCATTAGCCTTTTTGTCCGCGCCATCAGATTCACCTTCAGTTTCTTCAATTCCTTTGATTTCACCCACCATATGGGATATCCTTTTACCTTGGGTCTCTGCTTTTCCAGCGTTTGTGCTCTCCTCGTGTACTAGTTTATCGTCACTTATTGCCTCTGCACCAATAGACTCAACTTCTATTCCAGTGATCTCAGTAACAATGTTAATTTTCTCTGCACCATTAGACTCACCTGCTAATCCATTGATTTCAGTAACAATGTTAGAAACACACTTTCTATCTTCACATGTTGAGTTTTCATCAGTTTTGTCTGTGGCATCAGATTCACCTGCTTCTTCAATTCCTTTGACTTCACTGACCATATGGGATACCCTTTGACCATGGTTCTCTACTTTTTCAGTGTGAGTGCTCTCTTGGTATACTAGTTTATCATCACTTATTTCCTCTGCACCATTAGACTCAACTTCTATTCCAGTGGTCTCAGTAACAATTTTCATTTTCTCTGCACCATTAGACTCACCTTCTAATCCATTGTTCTCAGGGACAATGTTACAGAGACACTTCCTTTCTTCACAAGCTGAGTTTCCATCAGCTTTGTCTGTGGCATCAGATTCAACTTCTGCTTCTTCAATTCCTTTGATTTCACTGACCATATGGGATACCCTCTGGCCTTGGCTCTCTGCTTTTTCAGTGTTTGTGCTCTCTTGGTGTACTGGTTTATCATCACCTAATTCCCCAGCACCATTAGACTCAACTTCTATTCTAGTAATCTCAGTAACAATGTTAATTTTCTCTGCACCATTAGACTCACCTTCTCGTCCATTGATCTCAGGAACAATGACGGTAGCCATTGAATCGTCAATACCAGCCTTTTCAGCATCCACATTCTCATCGATTTTACTTGAACCAAAAGATTCAGGCCTAACTTCTTCAATGGGTGTAGCCTCGGTATCAATGCTAGGTGCTCTTAGGCTATTGCTCTCTAGCTTTTCAGCGACTGCACTTTCTTCACATACTAATTTTACATCACCATTAGAATCACCTCCCATTTCATTGATGCCTTTGATTTCCATGACCATGTTGGATGACTCTCGACCATTACTGTCTTCATTTTCAACATTATCACCCTGGTTACCTTGTGACTTGTCTTCGGAGCTTTTTTGTACAGAACTAGATAGGCATCCCATTTGTTCCACTCTCGTCATCTCCAGGGCTAACTGAGGCATCCTTTGACTGCTGTTATCTGCCTTTTCAGCTCCTGTACTTTCTTCACTTGATCTTCTGATATCACTACTTCTGTGAGGGCTATTAGATTCGCCTCTCATTTCTTCCATGCCTACTGTCTCAGTGATGGGGTTGGTAGCAACTGAACTGTCGTCTGCCTTTTTAGAATCCAGAATCTTATCATTTTCTCTTGAACCATTAGATTCACCCCTAATTTCTCCAACAGCTTTAATCTCTGTAACAGTGGCATCGTTCTCTACCTTTTCAATATCTGCACTTTCTTCACACACTAACGTGACATCACCATCAAAATCGCCTCCAATTTCATTGACACCATTGACTTTCGTAACCATGATCAGTGTTCCTTGACCATCTTTCTCTGCATTTTCAGCATGCTCAGTTTGGTCAAGTTGTAACTTGTCTTCACTGTTTCCATCTGCCTTTGCAGCTTCTGCACTTTCTTTAATTAACTTTTCGTCATCATTGCTTTTGTCTGAAACAGCAGATTTGCCGCTCAATTCTTCAATGCATGTTATCTCTGCTGAGGCTGTATTATGCACCATTTGACCATTGCCAACAGGGCCGTTCAAAGTTTCTTTTGTGACAGCTTCGCTGCTAGATGCATTTTCACCTGCACAATCTGAATTCCTCACTGCAGGCAATTCTTCATCAACTAAGGTAGACGGACCATAGGGAAACTCAGCATCAACAGACATCCTACAACCACAGCAATGATGTTAGGCTTAAATACTTTGATCCCTGCAGCCAATAAAACTAAAAATGTATAAGAGAAATTGAAAGGTCAATATACGAATAACTGAGAGAGACTGAATGAGCTAAATAACCAGTGCATTCCTGGGTTGCTACAAATAGCCAAACTCATTGACAAAGGTTTCCTATTTGGCACTGAAAACTCCAACCCACCCCCCAACCCCCGCAACCAGGTTAGTTTCACAAGTCTAAAATGGTTTGGGGCATAATACCTTCCATGGTTGTGGTACTTGCTTCTCTTTAATTCTCATCGCACAAATTTAGAAAAAACCTTTGATCATAAGAATAATGAAGTAGAAATCAATTCTTATTGGTTTAAGGATTCTGACATGGAACCAGAGGTTCTATTTTCTTTTCTTTGAACGGGTAAGCATGGAAGGAGAGATCAGAATGATAGAGACTAGACGAACGTATAGTATAAGTCAAATAGAAGGCTTAAGTTACACGATAGTCAGAACTCAGAAGTACATTGTTCCATCATGCATAATTGAAACAAACAAGGAGATCCTCTAAACAAATTTATCTAAGATTTGTCAACCACGTTTTCCTTTTGTACAAGATGCAAATACTAATATGCGAAAGAGCATTAAATCTAGCACATTCTCATAAAAACCCCTCAGATATAACCGTTACTTCCAAGGACCAGTGGCGCACGGTTCCAAACTCGGTTGATAATGGATCCGTCCCTCTACCCTTCCCCCACTTAAATACCAAACTTTCATCCGTACCAGGATTCGAACTCATGACATACGCCCAATCCACACATCACGAGCTCTCTCTTACGACTACACCAAATCCCTACGACTAAATTCTTAACGTTCAACAGATTTACAGTAAAAACAGATCTAAGATCACATTACTAGACATTATACTAAGATCATGATCTAAAACTTTCTTTTTCTGCTAATTGAAACGTAAAATCTTCTCGAAACTCCATACAAGTCGAAAAATGATACTATTAATCAATCTAACAACAAATTAAACACATGATTTACGAAAAAATGATACCGACAACAGATTAAAACCGTTAATTACAAAAACATCGCGTTAAAACAATGCATGTATAGAAAATTCAACATAAATAAAAATCACGATTTAATTAAACTAAATTAACCTTAGATCGATGTTACGGATCAAAATATAAACAGCAGAACATATATATTAATTTTATTTTTTCACCTTTAATAGATGAAACGTAAATGGTGTAAGGCGGTGACGTAGCTCCGCCGTGTTCCGCCGTAAACGCGTGATCGGATCTGAATCAAGGAGCGTTAATGTGATGCATGAATGAATTTAAAGAGAAGTGAAATTTGGGGAATGTGTATGTTACAGTCCCGTTGGGGTTTTAAGTTTTAACCGTAATAATTTGAGTTAAAATGAAATTAGGAGTGAATCTTTTGGATCTAATAGGAGATGTAAGGGTAATTTTGTCTTTTTGGGTAATATTAACTATAATCTACGAAGGTAGTTAGATGGGAAATTTTTATCCTCGATTGATGATTTGATATTTTGATGTCAAATTAAGTCATATCCTACCAGATGTAGAATGTGGGAAATTGTATCCTTTTAAGTATTTGACGTGAATTTAGATTAGTGATCACAAACACAAGGTGGGTAACAATAAAAAAAGTTTTCTGTTTTTTTGGTAAAACCAATAATTTTATCCTCTGTGAATAAGAGTTGATAGCCTAAGAGGGAAATTTTCAGAAATATGCTGTCAACTAACCAAAATTACAAAAAGCAAGCCATTTTTTTCATGCATAGTACACATCCCTAAAATTATAAATTTAAGTACTCTTTTAAAAAGAAATGGCGGAATAGCCTATATAACACTTGAACTTGGCCCCATTTGTCAAGCCGACGTACAAACTGTTGCGCGGCGCCCTTTTGATGCCTTTGCGCGCGCAATGTTTTGCACCACAGGCGGACCAGACGAGTGTCAGCCGCTCGGCCGAGTGTCGGCCGTGCGCTGAACGAGTGTCAGTCAGCTGGACGAGGGCCAGTCGTGCGCGGGATGAATGTCAGCCGCGTACTTGAGGGGAAACCTTGGACATGTCCTAGACGAGTGCTAGACATGTGCTAGATGAGGGCCAGCAAGGTGCTGGACGAGTGTCAGCTGGGCGCAGGCTGAGGGTCAGCCGTGCGAGCTGTGTGCGGGCATGAGTGTCAGTGCCGCACGTTTTGGAGCTATAGTGGGAATCTTGGAATATAGGGTGAGGGCCTTTTTCCTAAGATGCTATAGAGTGTGCATACCAAGTTTGGTGCCGATCGGAGCTTGTTTGCCTATGGGCTTGACTTAGCCAAGAAGCAGTGGCATTGTGGTAATTATGCTGATCTTCCGAGGGCTATATCTCTTTCCACGAGTATGGGAATGAGATGAAACTTCATGGAGGTGTGAAGGAAGTCAAGATGAATCTCTAGGAACAAACGGCACCTCATTTGGAGGTCGGAGTGGAAAGTTAGACCCTTGTACGATTCTCGGGACAAAGGATGTCAAGTGCTATGACAGGGGTTTAATTTTTAAGGACATATATAAGGGGGCAGACATGGTGACAGCCTACCAGCCCTCCCCGTGCACTTTGTCGGGAAGTCGCACCAAGTGAGCTGCCTTGAGGAAGGACCTCAAGGGCCTGCCTGGACATCTCAGAGGAGTGTTTCAGGTATCCATACGAGTCAGGCGACTCTATGGACGGCGTGTGGCCAGAGGGCCAACGTTGGGCGAACCACGGGCGCCAGAGGCTTGACAGGAGGAAAGACTAAGCCCCGCGGGCTGTCTTCGGATATGATAAAGACCTCTGTGCCGATTGAGTACTCGAGGAGCTATTGAGAGCCTCGTGTATTGACTTGTAAGCATGGCAAGGGTTCAACCATGCAAGCAAGGGCTCGTTGGCCTAGACGCGCAGTCGTGGGGCGACGCTGCGCTACTCAGGAGGGAGACATGATGCGAGGGCTACGCTTGCCATTGTCAGGAGACATTGGGAGGTATCTTTGGAGACGCACATGACAAGGGCCAAGTGCTAAAGAGTTGTCCTACTCGGGCGAAGCCAAGCTAAGTGTCAGGGCACAAGGCGAGGGCCAAACTTGAGGATTGCACTTCACGCGCAGGAGCGACGCTTAGTGCTAGGCGAGGGACGGGCAGGTCCTAAGCCAACCCCGGATGTGCGTACATTAAAGTTTCCGCATATGAGATGCGCACAAGGGAGAGACCTTCGGGCGGCACAGTTGAAGCTAGGCCTATGAGGCGAGCTTCCTAGAAACCTGGGATAAGGAGCAGGCTGGCTCGTAGTCAGGTGGGACTACGAGCACCTCACGGGCCAAAGGTGTGTCGCTGTCATTGAGGAAGGTGCGGCCCGTGACAAAACTTACGCACATCCCATTTTAACACTTCAACTCAACTTTCTATAGACTAATAAACCACTCTTTCTGTTTAGCCTAGCGCGTGGATTACACCTACACATATATGGCCATCTAGTCAGACATAAGACCACTTATATTGTTACATGTCAATGTGGGACCCATCATCATCTTTGTTTTTTTCCCCTTTCCCATTATAAACATAAAATATGCATAAATTGATTAAAAAAATATTAAAAAAATTATTAAAATTAGCCTTGCCACCATTTTCATTCAAAAGCCACCTCCATCCCACCTTCCTTCCAATCAGTAAACCGCCATTTTCATCCAAAACTAACGCCAACACTGTTATTGTTAATCACCACCACCACAAAGTGTCACCAAAACCACTCTTTTTTTCCCCAAATTCAAGAACAAGCAACCACACTCCAAAAATACTACACCCAAAAAGAGATGGTTTTAAAAATTTATGATAGTTTACTTTATTTGAGTTATCTGAAAATTATGTCCACTGAACAACTCGAATTCAAATCAAAACCCAAAAAAAATCTGTTCCGATCAAATTCAAATGGGTCTTTTGACATGACCCATGAAAAGAACAATAAATAAAAGAGGCAATTTTGAATGTGAATTGTATGGTCCATGATGGTGACCATGGACATTTGGGTGTAAGAAAAAGAACATGAGGGGGTTGAGATGGGGTGGGGGTTGGACGGGAAAGATGAAGAAGGGGGAGGTGGGGGAGTAGATCTGTTTGTTCTTTTCTTTTTTCAGCTTTTTGGTCTTTTTTTTTTTCTTTTGATTATTTGTTTCCTTGTTTTATTAGGTTTTACATAAAAACTAGCAAACACACGCTCCTAAAGAGTGTGATAACCACGGATTTTTGACACATCAGCGTTGCCTTTGCCACATAAGCACGGTCAATGGTCAGAGGTATTTATTTGTATGTATTCGACTAAGTTGAGGCGTTAAAATGGGAAGTTCCTAAGTTTGTGTGTCGGCTTGGCAAGTAGGGCCAAGTTCAAGTGTCATTAAGACTATTCCGCCAGAAGAAATACTAGCTACCAAATCTTCCTCTTCCCTGCCACTGAGCCGCTGGCAAACAACCTCCCTGCTGATGATGTCGTTACTTTTTTGTGTTTCACTAAAGCTATGTTGTTGATTTTGTCTTATATCATTGCTTTGGACAAGTTTATACACACTAATCTCTCTCCAAAAAATAAATTGTACATGAATATACATAGATAAATGCGTTGGCAATGAGAGAAATACAAAAATATAGACAGAAAAAGTAAAAATTCATATAAACATCCTTAATATTAAAGAAATCTGAAAATTTATACAAATTTATTCACTAGCTGTATTTCCCAAAAATGTATCAGGTTTTACAATTAAATTTATATTTAGTTGAGGCTAAGGCGACCGTTTTATATCTCAATTCGATCGATTGATAAGCAGTTTACGTTAGTGGAACAGTCGATATCTAGCGACTTAATTCGAAGGCAAGCCTAATATCGATTTCAAAGATGCAGATTCGATGTCAAATATCAATAAACGATGTCAAGTTCAAATGAACGATTCGAAGGCAAGTGCAAACAGATAAATTCGAAGTAAATGACGAATTAGTAATTTACGAGGAGATGATTCCGTCAGATGCCCGGTTTTAATTAGATGCGATGACAATGATATATTCAACGATGATGATAGATACGATGATGATGATGATAAATTCGATGATGATTATAGATACGATGACGAGCGAATGTAATACAATAATGAGCAAACACGATATGAATATATTCGATCGGGTAATGTGATGATAAAGTAACAGCAGCAATGTATCTGATGTAACTTAACAATGAGCAGGTTGGTGAATTATCTTATGCGACCAAAGTAACGATGACGAATTGATAAAATCGAACACAGTAAAATAACGAATAATACAAGCAGCAAGTAAAACGAGTAATGATTTAAACGAGCAAACGACAAATAAATAATTAAAGCGATAAAAGCTTATTGTATTGAAGAGTCGGAGGATGGTGCTTCAATGAAAGAGATGAGTCTTCTTCCACGTTTGAACCAAGGCACGACTGAATTTAATACAAGGGTTGTTTTGGTAATGACAATAATTTAAGGTATGTTGAGAGAGCAAAATAAGAAGATTTATGTAGCTGAATTGAGAGTAGTGCCGCTTCAGATTAAAAGAATGTCTTCAACTGGAGGAGGAAGGTCCTATTTATAGGCTGAAGTGGTCAGTACTTCCAAACCCTAGAAGGACTCTTTTCTGCTCACGTCTCTCTTCAGCAGCTGCCCACGTCCCTTAAAATACGTTGAGTTTGTTCCGATAAAAGCGGGATAAGGCCGATTAAGTCTATCTGTTAGAGTCAACGTCTTCGTTGTTTTCCGATCAAGCTATCGAATTGAAACCACCTCGACTAGCGCATCTTCGGAAACTGCAAATGATCATACAACAGAACCGAACACATCATTTTATGAGAGGGACGAAAATCGACCAATACACTAGCGTATACAGGTGTATAAACTTGTATAAAATTGTATAAATTTGCGGCATGCTGCTATCTCGAAAAAAGAGTGATATTTTGGGTAAGATTCGCAAATAGGGGTCATTTATGGTAATTTTTGTGTGTTGTTTGTCTTTTACTGTAAAAATCCCAGCTTAAAATTCAATATGGGAGGGTAGAGTATATGTAGACCTTACACTTATTCTGATGGGTAAAAAAAAAAGTTTTTCGGTATACCCCCAACTCAATTAAAGTATTTTTTTTCAAAACATTTTTTTCAAAGTAAAATAAAATAATAGTACTAATAAAAATGAGAATAGGATAAAAATAAAATACTAACAATAACAATGATTAGGAGAGTGCTCTAAACAAAATCTGAGTCAACTAATATTCTAACATAATGCTCGACCTCTATACTCTTCAATTTAGGGTCAGGTCTTCTGTTTATACCTAAAATCGGTCGCTTAGGTTAAACAATTAATTTAGAATGAGATCACAAGCAATACAGTAAATACGATGAAAAAGTAAATAAGTAAAAAAGGGAAATAATGAGCAAGAAAAGTAAAGTAGTCTTATTCCTTGAAAGTAGCTGGATTTTGTGGTGAATCGCTCTATTGTACAATACAATATAAGAAGAGGTATTTATAGTAGTGGATACCCAGTCTTAATTAAGGTAAATACAAATAATAAATAAGGTTATGAGCCTATAACTCAAGGCGGTGGTATATACGAAATCCTAACTAGGAGACTGTAACCCTAAGGCGGCAGGATGTATGCCCTTCGTCTTACGCCCATACCGCCTGAACGGACGTAACTCGTAGAACAAGCGTGTATCCTTTGTGCCCGGTGACTTGTAAGATAAGCTTAGTCTTGCTAGTTGGACTAGTATCCCCGTAATAGTAGGTGGCGTATTTTTGCTCACACATCTTCGATGATCTGACGATCTGTCATGTCCTGCCTAATCACTTGCTAACTCTTGCTCGGTCTACCTCCACCTCTATATAGACCCAACACTGTCAGCCTCTCACACCTCCTCACTGGGATATCTATGCTCTTCATTTTCACGTATCGGTACCACCTCAGCCTCGCTTCCTGCATCTTTACCACAATGGAGGCCACTCCCATCGTGTACAATATACCTTCATTCGTAATTTTATCTACCCTAGTATGTCCACACATCCATCTAAGTACTCTTATTTTCACTACTTTCATCCGCTTGACGGGTGCGGTCTTTGACCGCCCAACTCTCTCTCCCATACAACATAGTTGGCCTAATGACAACTCTATGGAACTTACCTTTTTTTTGTCTTAGTGGCATATTCTTATTGCATAGGACACCAAATGTTAGACTTTATTTCATCTATCCCGCTTCAATACGATATGTGTTACCCTCGTCGATCTTTCCATCTCCTTGGATTATCTAACCAAGATATTTGATGTTTCATCTCTTGAGAATGACCTGTGTATCAAGAATCGCTTCCACATTCATTGGACTTAATTTGTTATAGCCCTATTCAACCTAAAACCTTTAGACTCAAAAGTTTGACGCGAAACCTCTAGTATGTCTTTAACTTCGTTGCATGTCTCATCAATCAATACTATGTTATCAGCATACATACATCATGTTACCTCACCTTGTATATGTTGTGTTAATTGATCCATCATCAAGACAAACATAAAGGGCTTAGAATTTATTACTACTGCAACCGCAACTCAACTAGAAAATGTCCCGAGTCTCCTTCTATTGTTCTCACTCGTAAAAATTCATGTATATTTTAATTTTAACTTTACTTTGATAATCTTTTGAGATGCAAACCTATGATTAACTTTTTAAGGATTAAAATTTCAAATATTTTTTGAATATATGTTAGACGCATATGATATTGGAAAATTGCATTAAAATAATATGGCCATGACAATAAAAAAATTTATAGATCTTTTTTTTTTTCAAATTTTCTAGAGTAAAATTGTAGAACTTTAAATTAAACTACTTAAATCTTCATATGCATTAATAATTTTTTTAAACAAGAACTAAGGTATTATATTAATACAAATGGCTAATATTTTGTCACTTGAAAACACTCTTATCAATATTAATAGTAAAGTTTTGAAGCTTTTTATGTTTGCGAGTCTAAAGCAGACACATTAGAAGTGCCTTATATTACTCCAGTCATGTCTATAAATAAAGATTTAGGGATATTTTGACTTTGTACTAATATTGACAATTGATATAGGCTTAGACGCGGAGATATTTTTAAATCTTTTCGAGTATAAATACACTTAAAAAACAAAAAATATAAAATTTCTAATTAGTATTATCACTACAGATTGAAGTGAAGCAGTGAGCATGGAGCTTATAATGCTGGAAGTAGAGCAATGACCAACACCAGGGATGGTGTCGCACTCAGGAGAGGAAGGTGGCGGAAGGTAAGGGGAAATAGGGTTTTATTTTACCGCGGATACTGGGTTATCAAATTCTCTATCGAGTGATTCAATAAAAGACAAATTGGGAAAATGCCTCCTAAAATAAAGTTTTCATCTTTTAGTATCTTTAAATACTAGTTAAGGTGCGCCGGGGTCCAATGGTAGAGAGATTTATAAGGAATACAATAGTTGGTTAGTTATCAAAATGCTTATTTCTTGAAGACATTTTTGTGTAAGTTTCACATGATTATGTATATATGACTACACCTTATTATTCTGATCTTGTACTTATCATCAATAAAATACTCAACCATATATAACAAATTGATTTTGATTGATAGATGAGATATTCTCTAATGATTTATCTAAGTTTGCTCGAAAATTATATTTTTATTATTGATTTTGACTTGATTTTAGGGTGAATAACTTTTTTTTCTTTATACAAACAAAATAAATAAAGGGATATATTTGAAAAGAATATGATTTAAGATAGACAAGCATTATATTTTTTTGAAACTCATAGCTTATACAATTATCACATGTTCAAATGAGTCAAATTATAATACATCTTCTAAATCTACTAGGTGGGTGCGCCCGTGCCAGCACGGGTCCAACATTCACTTTCAAAAAATTTCTCCAATGAGAATTGACAAAAAGTGCTCTTATAAAACATGGCAATGCCAGTTCTTAAGCTTGAAGCTAGCTTGACAGGAAAAAGGAGTTTTGCAGATAGTCAAATCAGGGCTCCATTTCTTCTCCAATATGTCTAGGGACATACTGCCACTAACCTACAAGAAATTTGCAGAAAAGATCAAGGACATTCAACATGTAATTTTTGCTCATCCGTTGTTCAGAAGACTCTGTTTGTCTACAAACACAGCTGCTACCAATAAGGCAGTTAGAAAGACTTACATGTTTTTTATCGTCTAGCTTGTTGAGATATTTCTTGGACTCAATAACTCTTGGATCAATAGAATTTGAAGTTTCGAGAATGATCTTCCAGGTCGATCTGTTGTCTCCACATAAGAGTAAGCTGCAAAATAGTAATGTTACATTCAGATCAATGTGCATTTATCAATCATGAACAAAGGTCAGCTAATACTTTAGTGAATTATGATATTTAGAGGACACTAAACATTATCCTCCACCCATAAATACTAAAGCGTAAATGCAGGTAGATAGTTGAGTTCTCTAGGACATGTAAATTAGATTGTTAAGGCAGGATTTTCAACCTTTTGAATTGGTTGAAAAACATCAAAGGCCTCAGTCATGGAAAACTGGGAGGTATATTTCTGTGACCTGAAATAATGCAGTAAGAAGAAGCAGCCATCAAAGATGCCATAGAGTACAATAGTTGAAATTGCAGTGCTATGGTATGGTAATCAGTCATATTGTTGATAGTTGCTTAACGGAATTGCTTCTAGCAGCTCCGGGTCCTCAACCTTTTGACTTGTAGAACTTGAAAAATTTTCAATAAAAGAACAATCAGAATTTCTGTCATGGAAGCTGATGATGTCAGAGTCTATCAAATTAAAAGAATATAGTTAACAAAAATACTCCACCGGTTCTTGTCTTAGTATCATAAGGTCCTACTCCGCCCCTAAAAAAGGAGATCAATTTACAGGTTGGTATTTTGTGTTAATAAGAGCTGATCGTTATTTACAATAGAAAAATATTTAAAACATAATAGCCGGGACACAGAGATCGAATAGTAATTTATTTTTATGTGGTTATATATAAGATCTTAACCGTTCCATGAAATTCATCCAACTAAATAGGAATATTTCAATTCTTATAGTTTTCACCGGGTCTAGATTGATACTCTACCTGCCTAGCAAACTCTTTAGCTTCTGCATACTTCATAAACTTGTACAAGTAATTCAAAAAGTCTGTTAAAAAGAACGTACTCGCACCAAAATGTTCACCAGCAAGAAGCAGCCACAATAGTGTCATCTTATTTTGCTTCTGAGGCATACAGTAAAGTGAAGAGATCTCTTGAAGTATCACTGTTCTTCACAGATCGAGTGCTGCTGAGATCATATTTTAGTGGTAATTAAGAATTTCATCCATCATGTACAAAGAAACATGAGAAAGTGCAAGTATTTATTGGGATAAGTTTTTGCTGAGCCATGCTTCCCAATAGTACGCAATAAGCAGACTATTGTCAATGGAATTATAGAAAATAAGAAGTAGGCAAGACATACTCTTGCCAGTTAAGTTAAACCAAAAAAGAACTTTGTTTCCATTGTAAAAACATGTAACAAAGTACAATATTTGCAGTACCTACAGAATCTTGTTGTATGAACTTGTGGTAATTGTTCACTAAGAGTTTTCTTGTCCAAGGAATATTTTCTTGGTTTCCTTAGAGTACCACCTGGAGTCATAATGAAATTATCACATTAGAAAAAAAACTTACGACATGCTAAAGAGGAATACAATAGCAGGCCGAAAATAGGGCAAGCAAGCAAGAAAACGAACACACAGTGGCCAACGGCATTGTGAAGTAACCACTCATAGCCAAACACGATGTAGAGAATAAAGAAACCGGCAAAATAATTAAGCGCATGACTCCTGAAGTAACGTGTAGAGGCATATTGACAGGTAACAATTGCGCAGGAAAAATAAATTCAACAAGGTGAGCAAGTTTGTTTCTTAGAGTTGAACTGATGTTGTAAATAAAAAGAGTTACCAACTCGTGGAGGAACTAAAGATCGTTTAAGCCAAGCAATGTGTCCTAAAGCGGCATTGATTATGGAATGCAACAATTGAGAATTTAATGAAATAACAGAGGTAATGATAGGTAAAGGGTATGTACTCAACAACTCCTAAACGATCATTATGATTGGCAAGAACAACTTTATGTGTCTGGATGACACAACCAAGTCAACTAACGAAACATCTGTAGATTCAAATAGCAAAAAAATAAAATAGTCCGTAAAATGTACCTGGAACAGGAATACTGAGTGAACAAAATGCTTCCAGCTGGGAAACTTTTGTTGGTAACATATGAGACTGTACTGCTAACTTTGCAGAAATGAAAAATATTCCAATGATTCTAGGTATAAAGAAATTGGTGTATTCATTTAAATATATCAATTTTAACATGTGGAAAATCCATACATCTATTCGACAAGCACAAATCTAAGTAACTTGTTGTCTCGTGAAGGTAAGAGTATAGAAAAATACAGATAGAAAAGGCCGAGATATGATATAGCTTGGATGTGTGGTTTCCAAGAATGCGCACACCCCCCCCCCTCCCCAAAAAAAATCAAGTATAGTTTGAAGTAGCGTCTCCAGAGTCGTGTTATTTAATTTGACATATTTTTTAGTTGAATTATTGGGTATTTTGGTACTTCGTAACAATAGTTCAACTTTTTGAAAAAGCACTCAATAAAATGATGAAATAGATTGTTTCACTAACCTGAAATTTATGTGGTACAAGCTGGAAGTCAAAGAACTGAAAATGTATCCAGAGTTGCCAATTTGCAAGAATGGATGAGAACCACTCCTTAATTTAAAAGAAGAATGAGCATGTATCAATCCAAGGGACAATTCCAATAAGAAGTATGAAAAGAAGGCCATTCAGAATACCTGTTGAAGCTTTGGAATGATTTCAGATGGCCTTCCCTTAAGTGTTGACAAAGTAGACAAGAAAACCCCAACAAAATTGGAGCAAAAAGGAACTGCATCAAAACAGCTCACCAACTTAAATAAGTAACTTAATAAAAAGAACAAAAATAACCGAGATTGTTTCAGTTAGGAAAGTGTGCATACAGAATTATAAGACGGAAACAAGAACAAAAGGATTACCAAGCGGCAAGCACCTTAAATTATAGTTATCACAGTATTGCCTTTTGGATTATTTCATCGTAAACTATGCTGCAGGTTGAATGGTCGTCGTTGCTAGTCGGCGTAGGTGAACGAATCAACAACTTCACGCAGTTTGAACTCTTGATAAGGCAACATAAAATTGACCGTGTGAAAATACAGGTTCGCGCAAATAAATTCCTATAAAATCTAAAGTCTGGCCCTGTGCTCTATTTATAGTCATAGCAAAGCATAATTTTACAGGAAATTGTGTCCTTTTAAATTGAACTGGTAGCTTTTCATCCTGCGAAGATAATAACGGTATTCTCGGGATAAATACATGCACATCCTTGAAATTACCTGTAGTAATCTTAGCACTTATTACGTGAGTTTTAAATTCACAACAGGTTAGTCGTGTGCCATTACATAAACCTTCAAACGGATTTAAGCTCCGTAATAAAATAATTGGATAATTTTTTTCAACGATAATATATAAGGAGGCAAGCCGGCAGGATTAAAACTATGTAACAAATCTTCAAATTGTGTCTGATTTTCTAATTCAATAGTCACATCACTGCCGACAAATTTTTTTTCTTTTACCGGGAATCGATCAATAAGCATTTCATTGATTTCATTGACGAAATTATTTTTTGTAGTCAAAGTTACATGGGAATTTACGCAAGAAAGATTGGAGTCGAATGAATTCATACTTGGATATGTCGCGGTGAATAATTTGTCTAAGGATTCTTTTTCTATCGTGAAAGGAATAATTAAAGAGTCAGGAAACTCAATCTTGTCTTTTAAGTTGACAGGTTCTTGGCCATTTCCAATTTTTAGCAACTAATCACAGAAGGCCGGATCTGTTTTGGCTCTCATATTTTTGGACAATTTTACCTTTTCAAGTTCAGCCCAAATGGTAGAATACAACAAGTTTTCGTTAATGAAATTTTCTTTTCTCTCATTTCTCACAACAGAGAGAGTTTGTCTAAAATCACCTAAATAAAAACAACCTTCCCACAAAATAGTAGATTTGTACCCATAAGATCTTTTAATAGCAAATCAAAAACTTCCAACATTCTCTTTTTGGCCATAGTTACCTCATCCCATACAATCAATTTTGCATCTCGATTAAACTCGCAAGTGCGATTTGTTTGTTGATGTTGCAACTGACATTCTCATCAATATCAACAGGAATTTTAAAGTGTGAATGCACAGTACGTTCACCGGGGAGAATAGAAGCAGCAACGTCGAAAGTAGCAGTTGCCAAAGCTATATATCCCATAGATCTCACAGTAGCTAATAAAGCACGATACAAAAATATTTTCTAGTTCCCCCTGGACCATCAACAAAAAATGCGTCTGCTTTGTTTGAAAATACTCTTTCTATAATCAAATTATATATGATAAGCTGATTCTTATTTAGTCTCTTGTGTAAATGAAGATCTTCCTCAGGGACAGTAATAGTTCTTTCAAAGTGAATCTCTTTTGCTTCTTTGACAGTTGTAGAAGGCCTAAATACTTCTGGAATGAGTTCATAGTCATTTATATCGTGACCCATAGAATGCAGAATATCGTTTATATAATTCAAAGTCTGATATCGAATTTCTTTTCTATCAATATGTTGGAGCACTTTATAGTCTTCGGGTATTGACTCTATAAATTGTTCCCACAATTCTCTTGGATTGGTTGGGTTACCATACACCAACAATGTAGCAAATAAGCGCCTTAAACCGTGTGGCATCTGATAATTTGCTGCTTCAGACATGCATTCCATCAAACTATTATCACAATGTAACAATCATCTTTTCGCTACTGATTCTCTAAAAGAACTACAACATTCTCCATTTAGCGTCAGCAGATCATCACACGAAGTTGGTCCTCGCACATGCATAAGTAATAATCTAAGATAATATCTTTCTCCTTCTGTTGGATGACATGTTACAATGTGACCAACGACTTGACCACGATGTCGATGTGCCTAATATTTACCACTATAAGACCATACAAATTCAGCTCCATAGCATATTTATTAGTTCTGTTCATGTTGAAAAATTCTGTTAGCATCGTTCTTTTAATCATTGGATTGTTCACAATCACATTTACATCCGCATTGTTCTTAAAAGAGACATATTGTTGCCCTTCAAGATGTAGTTGTAAACGATAAATGCTCGAAGACATTTTGCTAATTGGAAAGCCAAAGATGCGCCATATAGCTTCCGTAGGTGAAACCCAACTAGCAGACTGATATTCCTTTATTTCATCAATCTCTACATTTGTATCAGAATGTTGTACAGAAAATGCAATTTTATCATGTCCTTTACAAATGTGTTTGTATAAGTACTTCACAACTTTAATGTCAGAGCAAACCTCAACATTCATATGATATTTGAATTTGCCAAGTAGATAAGGATTCTAGAGAACAACCCTTGAGTTATCCAGAGATTGTTCTCTTACTTTTACCAGTTCTCCTGTATTCCGTCTTTTATAAATTGGGTAAGAATCAGTGCCTCTCGATGTCTGATCAGCAAACTTTTTTGAATATTTGAACTTGCAGTGGCCTTTTTTCCTCATACAAGAGTTAGTCGAATTTAAGCTACCACATGAACCGTGAATCATATGCTTAAGAACAATCTTACGCAAGTATGGCTCTGCTTTAGCATCCGGTAGTTCTGTACTTACAACATCATCGTATGCCTCTAATGTCATTAACTTGTACTCGGGACATAATATAATGAGAAAATGAGCATGTGGAAAACCACTTTTTTGAAATTCCACAGTGTACATATAAGCAGCAACCTTCCCGGAGATATTTCGTTTCAATATATCCGTCTTTAGTTCTTCTATTTTGGCCCAGAATATTCGACTTATCAAATCAGGTCTATTATGTGCTTCCTCACTTGGTGATAAATGTTCCTTTATTTCTATCCAAGTCAGATTACACGTCATAGTTATGAATAGATCAGGTTTCCCAAAATAGTGTACTAATGTAATAGCATCCATATATCGTTGGCGCATGTCTCTAGGTCCCCCTATAAAAGAAGTTGGTAAAAATGAATTTTTTCCAACATTAGAGGCATCTCGTTCACCGAGTCTTAAAATGTCAAGAAGTCCTCCCAATACTTCCATTCTAAACAAATCTGGATTGAACGTTACAAAATCCAATCTCTGAGTTTCCATTTTTATATATTCATCAACTAAATACTGCTGAAATAATCTTCCAGTATGTAAAATTTCATCTTTCATCATCGCTTCTCATTTGGTAACAGTAGTATTTGCGAACAGAAACTGTATCTCTTTTTTGTTTTCTTTTTTCTAGAGCTTCAGCTTCCATATCAAGATAGCCATCAACAAAGCAAAAAATTTTCAGATTCAAACAAAGTATGACCTCTATGATTATTTGCTGGTGGTTGATGCTTTTTAATACCACAATGCCACCCACTTTGACCATATGGAAATAACAAAGGATATTGTAAAGGATCATAACAACCAAAGTAATAGTCGTAACAACCAAAGTAATAGTTTAACCTATGTATTTTTTCGCTGTGAGCGTAAACCTGAACATGCAGCGTATGAATGGCATCATTATCATTTTCGTCAACCCATATTGCTGCAATCTCATTATTGGTAGGTAGATTAAAGACTCGTTGATCCAATCCAGAGTCACAGTTGAGTGCTATATGAAAGTTTTGTAAGTTGGGAATATCTGCTAAGATCGGAGAAACATTGAATAAGGATTAACTTTCAGTATATCCATGAGTTCCGCAACCATCAACTCATCTATTCTATCATAACAAGCCATTCTATTAGCCAACTCCTTGTCATTGTCATAAAAGTACAGTTGCAGGTTTCGGGGCTTACTCTATTCAAACATGAAATAAGGACTATGACTATACTAACCGTTAGCTATAGTTGTTTCAATGGCTGGAGTACATGGTTCGTTTGAGGTGCTTGATGTCGAACCTGGTACAACACAATTATATATTAGATGGTTGAACATAAATATAAATGGAAGTGCAAACGATCATTATAGATTTGCAGGCTTACCTTTTTCAAAAATGTAGAAAGGACGAATCACATTGTTTTCCCTTGTCAAGAACATTTGAACAGGGAAAAGCTTCGCACTCTGTGATAACTGCAGGCAAAACTTAAAAAAAATGAACGTCGTAGGACCATAAACAATACACTTTTTTAGCAATATATATCCACAGTAAACATAATGAAATAAAGACAGAGTTTCAATTTTGACTTCTTTCTGAAACAGAAGGGAAGGCTCCAATTGCAAGACTACCCTGAACCAAGAATGTTGGTTCAATGGAGTTTTCATTATTTTTACTTTCAAGAAGACGTTTACTCATTGCCTCCGTCTTGTTGAGGCTTCGTTGCAGCAGCAGCGCATTCTTTTTAGCCAAGCTTATATTATCATACATGTCACGTCGTTTATCACTCTTATCGGCTTGGGTCATCGAGGAACGACGTTTTCTTGTTAGCCGATGATCTATCTCTAAGGAAATTTGATTGTTGCAAGTGTGAATCTGCAATAGTAGCAGTTAACATGAGTATGAATACTTAACAGATAAACATAAAGAATAAACTTATGCACCTTCTATTGTTTTCCAAACCTGCACTAGAAGTCCAAAAAGAAGCAGTTAATTTTAACCACATCTGCGCAATGTTACTTTATTGACACATCCTTTGATATTTCCGTTGCTTTATGGATATATTTGTCGCTCCCTATCAGGCATATTAAAGTGACCGTACCAAAATGAAAAAGTCTAGTAATTCAAAGTTTAACTTTAACTCTACTTCTTTTCTTTGTAATTAGTGAAAACTAAGTACTTATTTCTATGAAGCTTCTACAGTATCTTCACTTTCATTGAATTCATGTTCTTTCATAAAGCTACACATATGTTATGAATTAAAACTTTTGCAGGTAATTCAGCTGTAGTGCAATTCAAACGTTCATATTTTTTATCAGTTAATTTAATTTTGGTCAATAAATTTTTTACAATACTTCACCCTACATTAAACTCCATACAAAAATACAATTTAGAAGAGCTTTGCATACAGTACGTTGTAATTAATGATATACCAATTAGCGCATATTGGTGTTATTGTTACAGAGCGGATAAATGGCATATATATGTTTGCACACGTTGTCGTGAAGTAACAGTTAGAACTATGGGAATCATTTTTTGGTACGAATGAATATGCACCAAATATTAAAGTGAAAACAGATGGTTATGTTTTCATTCGAAATAGTTAATTTATTTGTAAAATTTTGATTTTAGTTCATCATAAAAGCCTAATAAAGTAGATGCTGTAATTTTTTTCGTTCAAAACTTCGTAAGCAGAAAGCAAGGTAATACCATAAACTCATGCAGAATGATTTCCTTTTTGTGTTTTACTCTATTCTCAATCAAAGTAAACAATTTATCCAGCTGATCTTCTTAATAAATTATAAGGGTTGTCATCGCAGATCATTCGAAGGAAATCTTTTTTCAGTCATTATAGAACTAACTATATCTTACTGAAATATTTAAGACATAATACAAACAAAGGCTGAAAAACACAAAAAGCACAAGAGCAGAAGTCCAAGTATACATAGGAAAACAAAGCAAAGAGAGGCAGATGTATAGTCTATACTAAAGCTGGCCAGAAAGCAATACAACATCCGTCAATTTAAAGACAAAGAGGTTACAAAAGCGGAAGAACTAACCAGAAACAGTTGCAAACGGAATTCGCAGAAATCGAAAGACAGATAGTGGACCTCAATTTTCCAGCAGGGGAGAAAGGAAAGTTTGAATACAAAGCAAAGAGAAACAGAGAGAGTTGGATAAACACGAAGGTATATAAGAGCAACCGTTACAGAAATTTTGAGGACATTTGAAATCTCCAAAGTACCCTTTAGCTGCAGGAAACCCATAGGCAGCACAACCCCAAGCAGGTGCCCTTCCACGCTTCTATAATAGTAAGTATAGTATAAATAGGAGAGTAGACGTAAGGGCATAAATAATTGATATACGAGGGTAGATGGGGGAATTCTTATCCTTCCATATAGTATCAATTTATTGATTTTTTAAAAGAGGTCAAAATTACCTTTGTGTTTATTCTTCTACTAGATCGAGAATGAGGTAATTTTATTTTTGGTAAGAAGTATTTATCTATTTGACATGCAAGGTGAAAATTCTTTGATATAAATTCAAATTATTAGATCGTAAAATCAAATATCATGCATCAATAAAAAAGAAGTACATGGCATTAATATTTGAAGTAAAATAAAATTTCTCTATTTATTTTCTTCACATACCTCACCATATTTTATTTTATTTTTTTATTTGTAAAATTCGATAAATAATTTATTTTGAGAT
Organism: Petunia axillaris subsp. axillaris; assembly: GCA_029990575.1. NCBI lineage: Eukaryota > Viridiplantae > Streptophyta > Magnoliopsida > Solanales > Solanaceae > Petunia > Petunia axillaris. The sequence continues at coordinate 45,544,419 of JARKNS010000009.1, forward strand.
TAGACTACCAAAATATTGAATATATGAATGTAGTGTATTACAAGATTGTAAAATTTATATTGAACATATGAAAATTATAATGTATTCTGAAACATTTAATGCTCATCTCTTTGATGATTTATTATTTAATTAATACTGATGTCATATATATATACATTGCCCCAAAATCTATCATTTTCTTTTTAAAAATATCCTTTCAAGATTTCCATCACTAAAAAAAAGGAAAACATAATTTACTGAAACTTGAAACAAGTTAAAAATACTAATAAAGATATTATTATCTGATAAACTTAGATAAACTATGGAGTAATTAAAAGTAGATAAGTTAAAGCAAGTGCAATCCGAGTCCAAATTTTATTAACCTAGAAAATCAAAATACCCTGGTACCTTCCTAGATCAATAATCAAATTTTACTAAAAATTAAACAGTATCCTTACATCGTCATTTGGATTTTTTACTGACAAAATAAAAATATCACCTTGCGTCTATTCTACCCTTTAGATCACTTGTTAATGTTAGCTGAAAAGTTAACAATATGTCTACATTCATAGAGGTCTTCACTTAACATAGCATAAATGAGACAAGAAATATATTATATTAATAAAAAAGAAAATTAACCAATCAAATGTATGACATATTCTCAGTCATTTTTTTAGTCCTAAAAAACTATAAGGCATTGGCTATAGTAAGTTTGTGACATATTTCATCGATCGTGTTCATGTTATTTCATTGAAATCACTGACATAAATGGGCTCCAATAAAAAAGTTTTATTTAATAAATAAAAAAAAGGTTTGACTGATGATAAAGATCCACAAAAATATAGTGAAATCATAACGAAAAACAAGTTATCAAAGAAAATTTATATTTTCAGAAAGCGTTCAAAACTGCTCATATCATATTCAGTTTATTTTATGTATTTCCTTTGCTATCTCATTGGATCTTAAATGCCCTTACTATTATCTTTGACTTAATTTAGCCTTTGATTCACTTACCTGACTGTTAGTGTATTTAAACTCATGATGCACTAACACGACCATTTTAACTAAAATTCCCACATATTTCCTTCTAGTTCCTCTTTAATTAAAAAATTCGAAATCACAACCGACCTAATTGCTTCAAACAAATTAGAGAATAGCTTAAGAAAAGTACAATCATGCTTAACTTCAACATAAGAAACAATAGTAACATCAATTAAAATCGCCTACACATCGCATATCCTTGAATGGTCGAAATTATCCTTTTTGGAAAAAATTCATTGGTGTATATACAACAACTTACATGATAGTAAATGATAGTAGAATTTGAGAGCCTGCTGTCACGACCTTAGTCTTGAACTAAGCGAATCGTGCGGCATTTGACAAGTCGCCCACTATCTTACTATGCCAAATCAGCCGAAACTACTAAAGATCGCTAAAAGAATGGAAATGAACAAGAAAGATTTGCCAAAGGAAGCTTTGTATTATTTGGAAGATTGTTTGGTTGGTTGCTTGATGGTTTACAAATGAATGACCCCTCTATTTATACTACTCATTTAGGGGCTAGTGTGCAAATATTAATTGTTTACAAGTCCCTCTCTAAAATCCTCCATATTTACAAATTAGTCCCCATTCTAGAATAATCTACCTAGCTAGAATATTCTAAGGCCTTCTAAAAGTCTTCCTATCCAATCCATAACTATCTAGAATATTCCCAAGGGAATATCTCCATACTTCTCTAGAATATTCCATCAAGTGCTAGGCTCATTATCCATGTAAGCTTCCACATGGCAAAGCTATGCGCCAAATGGCGCCTACGTGGCATGATGACGTGGCGGATTATCACACTCTCCCCCACCTGATGTTGCGACGACCGCGGCGTAATGCTGCTGCATAAACCCTCGGATCTTGTCCTTGAATTGCCACAAGTCTTCATAACGCTCCCACGTAGCATCTTCTGGTGCTTGTCTCTTCGAGTGTACAAGAAACATGGCCGTGGCCTTTTGCCCCTGTTTCCGTATGGCTTGGTAGTCAATAATAGCTTCAATCTCCCGTTCATGAGAAGCAGTGATAGTGATAGGAGCACGACTCGACTGGCCCTTACTCGGATCATCCTTGTCTTCGTGGTATGGCTTGAGCATGCTGGCGTGGAAGACAGGATAGATCTTAAGATGTGATGGTAACTCAAGCTTGTAAGAGATCTTTCCCACTCTAGCAACGATCTTGAACGGGCCCTCGTACTTGCGCATCAAATTTTGGTGCATGCCCCGTAGTGACTTGAATTGCCTTGGGTTAAACTTCACCATGACCATGTCTCCAACTTTATAGTTTGTGGGACGCCGCCTACGATCTGCAAACTTCTTCATCCTATTAGCTGCCTTGTCCAAGTAGGAATTGGCAATGTCAAGCTGCTCCTCCCAGCCCTTGGCCATATGATAAGCCCCCAAACTCTTTCTTTCAAATGCTGCAGGTAGTGAATGTGGAGTTTGTGGTTGTTGGCCAGTGGCTAGCTCAAATGGCGTCCGCCCCGTGGACTCGCTCCTCTGCAAGTTGTAAGAAAATTGGGCTATATCCAAGAGTCTTGCCCAATCCTTCTGATGTGCGCTCACATAATGCCTCAGATAGCACTCCAGTAAGGCATTGACCCGTTCTGTTTGTCCATCTGTCTGTGGATGGAAGCTTGTAGAAAAGTGCAGCTCCGTACCAAGCATTTCAAAATAGCTCCCTCCAGAAATTTCCACTGAATCGAGGGTCTCGGTCGCTGATGATGTGCCTCGGTAAGCCCCAATACTTCACCACGTTCTTGAAGAATAACTTGGCGGCTTCTTTGGCTATGCAACTGGCTGAGGCGGGCATAAAAGTGGCATACTTTAAAAATCTGTCCACGACCACCATAATAGTGTTGTAACCGTCGGACTTGGGCAAGCATGTGATAAAGTCCATAGTCACGCTCTCCCATGGACGCTCTGCACCAACGGGTAGTGGTTCTAAAAGTCCTCCTGGCTTCTGCTGCTCAACCTTGTCCTGTTGGCATACAAGACAAGTCTGAACATAACACTCTATGTCATCCCGCATGCGTGGCCAGTAGTAGACCGACTCAATCAAGGCCCTAGTGCGTCGTTGGCTTGGATGGCCGGCCCACATAGTATCATGGCTTTCCTTTATGATGCGTCGCCTGATGTCTCCAAACATAGGCACGTAAACCCTCCATCCCGTGGTAAGCAATAGCCCATCTTCCACCCAAAAACGTCTCGTCTTGCTTTGGGTAGCTAACTCCATGAGCTGCTTGGCTACTGGGTCATGCTGCATACCCTCCTTGATAGCCTCGCGAATGTCACAACTTGCTGAAGTAATGGCAGCAAGTTCGGCTTTCCGACTCGAGGCATCGGCCACAACATTTCCTTTGCTTGGCTTATACTCCAACACATAGTCAAACTCAGCCAAGAAATCCTGCCACCTAGCCTGCTTCGGTGTGAGCTTCTTCTGCGTTTGAAAAAAGCTAGTGGCCACATTATTTGTCTTGACCACGAACTTAGACCCAAGCAAATAATGTCGCCATGTGCGTAGGCAATGCACAATAGCGGTAATCTCCTTCTCTTGCACTGTGTAGCGTCGCTCCTTATCATTCAACTTGCGGCTCTCGAAAGCTATAGGATGTCTATCTTGCATCAATACACCCCCAAGGGCAAAGTCCGAAGCATCTGTATGTACCTCGAACATCTTGGCAAAGTTTGGCAATGCTAAGACTGGTTCCTCCGTTACCGCTGTCTTAAGGCCTTCAAACGCCTGTTGATAATGCTTCGTCCAATCCCACAGCTTATTCTTCTTCAGCAACTCGGTCAGTGCTGCGGCCTTGGCTGAATAGCCACTAATGAACCGACGATAGTAGGTGACAAGGCCAAGGAAAGATATTAACTCGGTTACCTTAGTTGGTGCCTCCCATTCCTGGATAGCTCGTACCTTAGCCTCGTCCATGCGTAACTCCCCGCTACTAATGACATGCCCCAATAAGTGCACCTTCGACTGGGCAAACTCGCACTTCTCCCGCTTGATGTATAACTCATTCTCCCGCAAGACTTGAAAAACCTTCCTTAAGTGCTCTACGTGCTCCTCCAGAGTGTTGATATAGATGACTATGTCGTCCAAGTAGACCACCATGAATTGATCAAGGTAGGGATGAAAAATCTTGTTCATGAGAGTGCAAAATGTAGCAGGTGCATTGGTTGAGCCGAAGGGGATAACCAACCACTCAAAGGCTCCGTATCTCGTCACGCATGTTGTCTTTGGCTCATCCCCTTCTGCAATACGAACTTGGTAGTAGCCCTTGCGAAGATCCACCTTGGTAAAGTACTTGGCTTGTCCAAGTCTGTCGAACAAGTCAGCAATGAGCGGGATAGGGTATTTATTCTTTATGGTGACCTTGTTGAGTGCTCGATAGTCTATGCATAGGCACAATGATCCATCCTTCTTCTTCTGGAACAATACTGGTGCGCCAAAGGGTGCTTTCGATGGGCTGATATGAACGGCATCTAGTAGCTCCTTCAATTGTTTCCTAAGCTCCTCCAACTCGGGTGGTGCCATCCGGTATAGGGCAAATGTGGGCGGTTTAGCTCCTGGCTCCAGCTCAATCTTATGATCCACCTCACGTCTCGGAGGCAAGTGTTTAGGCAACTCCTCGGGCATTACATCTTTGTTTTTCTCGAGCAATTTCTTTATGCAGGGCGGCAATGTCTCTTGCTTACCATCGTCATTTTCTAAGCTTGCAAGGGTTGCTATGAATGTTGGCTCCTCTTTCTTGAGCCCCTTGACAAGCTGCATAGCCGAGAGATGTGTCTGACCTTTTCCCGGTGGTGGCATGGTCACTGTAGACACCATGCAAGATCCTTCTCGCTCCATGACCAAGAGACATTGGAGGTAGGGATCGATTATAGTATGACAACATTGGAAAAACTCTTGCCCAAGTATAATGTCGAAGATATCCATAGGTGCAACGGTGAAGGTTGTCATACCTTGCCAACTGCCCAACTTTAAGCTAACATCATTGGCTACGCCGCATACCTTTGTCAGCTCGGCATTGACTGTCTTGAGGCGGGTGTTGCTTGGAGAAAGCTTCAACCCTAGTCTCTTTGCTGTGGCCTCGGTCATGAAGTTGTTTGTTGCTCCAGTGTCGACCATAGCACGTGCGGGCTTGTTGTTGATAATGAGATCCACGTACTGAGTGCTATACTCGTTGGCCTTATTAGCTTGCCTCGTGACAGCTCCACATAGTCCGATCGTATGCCCGAACTATCTCCTTGCTCCTGCTCTTTTTGCTCCCGCACTATGGCAAGGAGACTCTTTAGGTCGGGACAATTGCTAAAGTCGTGCGGTCCTCCACAGATATAGCATCCTTTCTTCTCATCCTGCGCCTTTTTCTCGGCATAACCCTGACGACCACTCTTCTTGCCATCGGATTTGTTGGCGTCTTGAGTCTTAGGGTGTTGATGTTGCGTCTCCTTGCCTCTACCACGGTCTCTCCCACCTTTGGCAGGGCTACCCTTTGACTCTTTGCCCTTGCCTATATCATGTCTGTCATGCCTGAAATCTATCAAAGACTCAGCCTCAACTATGGCTTGGTCTATGTTGGTGACTTGTCGGCGTTGAAACTCCTACTTAGCCCAATTTTGCAACCCGTCCATGAAGTGGAATAACAAGTCATCACTAGTAAGGTTGGGGATTTGAAGCATGAGGGTGGTGTACTCTTTCACGTAGTCCCGAATACTCCCTGTTTGCTTTAACTCCGTAAACTTGCGCCTTGCCTCGTACACGACGTTGTTGGGGAAGAACTGCCGCTTGAACTCTGCCTTGAACTGCTCCCACGTGCTAATGGTGCACAAACCTTTTTCAATGTCAGCCGTCTTCCTTCTCCACCAAAGCATGGCAGTTTCTGAGAGGTACAACACTGCGGTGTTGATCTTAGCCTCTTCGTCCCTCACTTTGCCATGCTTAAAGTAGTTCTCCAAGTGCCAAAGGAAGTTCTCCACCTCTTGCGCGTCACGAACCCCTTTGAACAATGGAGGCTTAGGAGCCTCGATCTTAGCCTCCCTCGTCACAACCACTTTGCTGGCTGCCTCGGTCACACCAGCATCGACCTGCTCCTCGAGTGCCTCCATCTTTGTCTTCATGGCATCGATGGTGCTCAGCGCGTCCATGAGCTTGCACTCCAAGGTAGTCATGGTCTATTTTAGCTCAAACTCGGCTTGCTTACATCCCTCCAAGTCTTTCTGGACGTCCTCAATCTCATCAAGGGTGTGCCTCTCAAGAGTGTCGAAAGCGCCTTCTAGTTTTTCCAAGCGTTGGTCAACGATGTCCATGGATTCCATCCCCGCTTCGACCTTCAAGATCCACTCCTTCCGGGGCATGAGGTCCTCGTCTTCCTCCTCACTTGCCTCGGTGGTTGGTGGGTCTGGGTATGTAGCCTTTTCGCTTGGAATGACACTAGACGGTCCTTCCTTACTCTCGTTGGCATTCCTCTTTCTACTTCGCCCTTTCTTGGTGGCGGACTCCCGGACAATGTTAGTTGGAAGTTGGTTGTTGGTTTCCTCCACGTTGGTCATTCCCTTAGTTATAACCTTTGCTCTGATACCACCTTGTCACGACCTTAGTCTTGAACTAAGCGAATCGTGCGGCACTTGACAAGTCGCTCACTATCTTACTATGCCAAGTCAGCCGAAACTACTAAAGATCGCTAAGAGAATGGAAATGAACAAGAAAGATTTGCCAAAGGAAGCTTTGTATTATTTGGAAGATTGTTTGATTGGTTGCTTGATGGTTTACAAATGAATGACCCCTCTATTTATACTAAGGCTGTCTAATATCCCGGTTTGCACTGGACCGGACCGGAAACCGGTCCGGACCGGCGCAAACCGGGCCAAATATAAAAAAAAAAAATACGACCCGTTTCCGAATCGGCACCAACAAAATGGACCGGATGAACCGGACCAAAGTGGACCGGAACCGGTCCGGACCGGACCGGACGAAGCTGATGGGCTTTAGCAAAAAATAGTCGTACGCACAGCCGTTGGCCCAACGGCCAAAAACGGCTATTTTTGCCCCCCACCCCCTAGGGCGCCCCCATACCCAACCTATTTTTTCTATAAATACCATCATTTTTCATCAATTTATTCACAATTTCTCTAATATTCTCTCTAAATCTCTATCAATCTCTCTTATTTCTACAAAGGCTATTTGCTAAATTGCATTACAAAAAAATATTTGGGTAAAGTGGAAATATTGTTCGGTGCGGTTCCGGTCGAGTTTCAACTTTCACTTCCTAAGTTCTACATTCTAAGTTCACGATATCAAGTAAACTCGTTCTTACTTTTTATTATCTATTTTATTTTTATGCAATATTATTGTTTGTAGCATATTTTAGTAATTTGTTTGAAGCATATTTTAGTAATTATAAAAATGTCTGGAATTTGGAGATCACTTACGGGTAGTGGTCGTAGATCACGTGCTTCTAACCGAGGGGGGGGGGTGATAGACGTAGTCGTGCTTTAGGTAAAAGACCAGTTGGTACTTCTAGCGCTCCTTCTCTTCTAGATGATTTTACTCAGGAAGATGACTCGCAATTTTTGCATGATATAAATTTTGATCAACCACTAGATAATGATATGTTAGAGACACAATATGAAGATAATACCGAAGGGGCTAATTTAGATGAAACACCCACTAGTCAATTTCAAGGTGAACCTGAAGAAACTGAATTACCACCTATGCCTCCTAGTAGAGAATGATATGCACGACCCGAAAGATCGGATGTGTGGAAATTTATGACTAAAAATGTTGCGGCTCAGAAAGCTAAATGTAATATTTGTGCAAAAGTTTGGGATTTTAAAACCGGCAGCCATAATAGTGGGACGGGAAAGTTGAGAACACACTTAGAAAACCATCATAAGGATGAATGGGAAAGGAGGCCGGGTGGCCCTCGTTCAGGGAATAGAATGGCTCCATCGCAAGGTAGTGGAGTCCAACAGGAAATTAACCTAGTGACGGGGGGGGGGGGGGGGGGGGGGCTTATGCATTATGATAAAAAGAAAGATAGGGAACAAATGACAAAAATGATTGCGGTAGAGTGCTTACCTTTTACATTTGCTTCTTGTCAAGGTTTTATTCGTTATATTCAAACCGTATATAATCCATCTTTTCAAGGTTTTCCAAAAACTACGGTTAGAACTGATATTATAAAATTTAAAAATGAATATAGACAATATTTACGATATATATTTTATCACTTTGATTGTAGAGTTTGTCTTACTACTGATTTGGGTCGTGGTGTTAATGGGTATGAGTATTTAACAGTTACTTGTCATTGGATAGATCTTAACTGGGTAATGAAAAAAAGAATTTTAGCATATTTTGCTGTCGATGAACCACACACGGGAGCATTTATTAAGGGAGAAGTTTCGGATATTTGTAAGGCGTATTTTCTTAGTGATAAAATTTTAAGTATAACTCTTGATAATGCTGCAAACAATGATTATGCTATTACTAAGTTAATACCCGCATTGCATCCCCCTTTTGAAGAATTGTTTCATGTTAGATGTGCATGTCATATATATAATTTAGTTGTAAAAGATGGCCTTAAGTTATTTGATCCTACTATTATGAAGGTTAGAATCGCAATTAGTTATATTTTTAAATCTAAAAAACTGGATAGATGGAGGGACTTTCAAGTAGAATGTGTGAAAGAAGGTATAGCTCCTAGAAGAGTTCCCAAGGAAGTTTCAACTAGGTGGAACACTGTATATGACTCTTTGACTGTTGCTTACAATTTATGAGTGCCTATTACTAATTATTTTAATCGCAAAGTAGCTGAAGTGTATCACCTAGAAGAATCTGATTGGCAAAATGTTGAGAGTCTTCTTCTTTTTTTAGCAAAGTTTTTTTATGCTACTAAAGAATTTTCCGGTCAATATTATCCTACAATCACTACCATGTTGTATTTTATAGCTGGAATAGCAGATTTACTTAACGATTATAGATTAGTGCCTGGTTATGATGTTGCGGTAGAAGCAATGATTGAAACATTTAAAAAATATTTTTTTCCGATTCCACCACTTTATTACATTGCATCTGTATTACATCCATGTTTTAAACGTTTTAATACGGAAATGCTCATTAGAGAAATTTATCGGAATTTGAGAATTACTGATGAAGAAACACCAAGTGTAGAAACAGTTTATGCGCAGGTAATTGTAGATTGCCAACGGATTTATGAAAGGTATAGGAGTGCAGCTGATAATGTTGTTCCAAGTGTTCCAAGTGGAGCTGGATCAAGTTCAACGCAGGCTCCCAAAAGACCTACAACCGGATTGGGAAGTTTTTCCAGCCTTAATAAAAGGCTTTCTAGCAGGCATTCGAGTAGCAGCGAAGGGTTCAACGAGCTTGATGTTTATTTACTTCATGCTTGCAAGGATGTTGATTATTTTAGAAGCGAGGAACTACTGCCATTTTTGGAAGGATCAACAAGCACAGTTTCCAATTTTAGCAAAAATGGCGCGGGATATTCTAACTATTCAAGCATCATCTGTTGCTTCAGAAAGCGCGTTTAGCCAAGGAAGATTACAAATTGGAGATCATAGACATTCATTGAAGGAAGAAGCAATGGAGACGGCCATATTATTCAGAGATTGGATTAGATCGGAGCGAAGAAATTTTGGATTTGCAGAAGATCAAGTAGCCGATGCAGAAGCAACATCAGAAATTTTATCAGGCGATGGAAGTTTGGACAATGAAACTGATTATGAAGAAGATGACTCTTTGCCACCGGTTCCTCCAGAGGTGCCAGACGAAATTATTCAGAAAATGAGAAGTTTTTTTATTAATATGTAGTTTTTGCAATTTAATATCTATGTACTTTGCAAAAAAAAAAAAAAAAATTAACCATTATCCATTATTCAATAAAATGCGTTACGCCTTGCTATTAAGTAAATCCTTTGTTATATTCTCAATTATCCTTTGCTATTAAGTTACCTCTTTGCAATTCAATACTAAATACTAAATACTAAAATACTAAATACTAAAATACTAAAAACTAAAAACTAAATACTAAATACTAAATACTAAAAACTAAAATACTAAAATACTAAATACTATTATACTACTAACTTAGTATTAAGTTTGAAAAAATAACAATTTACTTACATTATACTAGAGTACTAAGTTTGAAAAAATACTCAATTATACTTTTATAATACTAAAATACTACATTACATAATAGTTAATATTTTAATACTAGATTACTAGTATTATATATAAGTTATTACATAAAACTAAAATTTAAACAAAACAAATAACCAAAAAAAAATAAATAAATAAATAAAAAATAAAGAAAACGACAAAACCGGGCCGGACCGGACCGGACTGGCCCACTGCAAACATTGTCCAAATCCGCTCCATTTTGAAAAATAGCCGTTGGCAACGGCCATAAACGGCTATTTTTCCCACCCCCATACCCATAAACGCCCCTACAGCCCTCCCCTACCTATTTTGCCTATAAATACTCCCATATTTCATCAAATTAATCACAATTCAATATTTTCTATTCATTTCTCTTAAAAAATTTCTAACAAAAGGCTATTTTATTAAATTTTCTATCAACATGGCTGCAAATGCAAATAATGCTAATCAAGTTCAAGGTGCTAATGTAGCAGGTCCGTCTGGTGGCCCAAGAAGAACTAAACGATCCGAAGTTTGGGAATTTATCAGAAAAAATAATGATATCGGCAAAGCTCAATTTATTCTTTGTCAGAGATTTTGGAATTGGGAAGATGGATCAAATACTAATGGAGGGACAATGAAGTTTAAGTCCCACTTGGAAAACCATCATGCCCCCGAATGGGCAGCTCGTGCTGGTGGAATAAATCTGCAACCACGTGATAATTGAGTGTTGAGTCCCTGAAGTTGAAAATTTTCGTATTTTTCTAATTTCTAGTCTATTTTCATGTTTTTATTTTCTAATTATGCATTTCCATTTTCCAACATAATGTACTGTGTGTATTTTTGAATAATATATGTGTTTTGTGTTGTTTATTTAGATTTTAGTATTTTAAACAATAAAAAATATAATTTAAAACAAAAAAAAAAAAAATTAACGAACCGAACCGAACCGGATCGCACCGGACCGGGACCGACACAATATCCGTTTGCCGGTTCCGGTTCCGATCCGGCATTGGTGCAACTGCACCGGTGCACCGGACCGGTGACGGTTTTTTTCCCAACATAGCACCGGACCGGCACAGCCGCACCGGAACCGGGCCGGACCGGGCCGGTGGACACCCTTAATTTCTACTACTCATTTAGGGTCTAGTGCGCAAATATTAATTGTTTACAAGTCCCTCTCTAGAATCCTCCATATTTACAAATTAGTCCCCATTCTAGAATAATCTACCTAGTTAGAATATTCTAAGACCTTCTAAAAGTCTTCCTAGTCAATCCATAACTATCTAGAATATTCCCAAGGGAATATCTCCATACTTCTCTAGAATATTCCATCAAGTGCTAGGCTCATTATCCATGTAAGCTTCCACATGGCAAAGCTATGCGCCAAATGGCGCCTACGTAGCATGATGACGTGGCGGGTCATCACACTGCGGTCACTAATTCCACAGCAACCTCTCAAAGTAAAACCTACCAAAAAAGAGATTAAAATAAGTCGTGCCGCAACTAATCTATGCGGTGATATATAGGAGGAAGAGTATTATTCTTCCCAAGAAGTGCACAACTCCAAATCCCACCCTGGTGGAGCCTACGAAAAATTCTTTGCTCATGTATTTTTTACACTTAACCCAAACATATCTCTTAAGTCCATTTTTTGCATGATACTATGTGGCTACGACTCTGCCACTAATTGGTTCTTTTAGAAGAAATGCATTTTCCACTTGGGCTGTGTTTGTTATTGATCTATTTGGCCTCTTTAACGGAATCAGGAAGGGTTTTACTTAAAACTATTAGATTTGAGATTTAAGGACGACTTATTCTTGTGCGGATTGAATGTTTGATAAAATAAAAATACTATAGGAAAGCTTTATTGCCGCATGTCAAATTAAATGCCTCAACAACTCGAGCCATATAGATAATTTGTTAGAGGTGAGAGTTAATTTAAGTAAAAACTGAATGACATAATACCCATAAAACTAATTAGCTTTTTTTTTTTTTTCCGGTTAACATATCAATTAGTCTTGATTCTCATTATGTATTTTTTTTAAGTTTTTTTTTTTAGCCGAGGGTCTACGGAGACAGCCTCTTCACCTTAGACTCCGTTTGAATGGTTGTTACTCATTGTTTCATAATGTATTGTATTGTATAGTATCGTACTGTATCATACTGTATCGTATTGTGCTGTACAATATTTGGATATGCTGTATTGTTTACCGTGGTTTAATAAGTGAATGTAAGGTAAAGGGTAAAACGAAAATATCAAATAATAAGTGAGAGCATGATGAGAAATAGAAACAAGTAACGACGCAATCCCACCAAATTCATGGTTACATATCAATAGATTTAACGATACAATACAATAGTAATTAGAGTAACAATCAAAACAAACGTCGTATTCATGGTAACAATACAATACCATACAATGGGACGATACAATACAATAGTAATTAGAGTAACAATCAAAACAAACGCCGTACTCATGGTAACAATACAATACCATACAATGGGTTACAACCATCTGATATAAAAATTAACAACAATGAATTGAAAGCAAGACCCAAATTGATTAGAAAAGGATTAATGAAGTAGATTAGGAAAAAGTAGCCTAATCATCCCCTTAATTATCTAACAATTAAACCTATACTAATTGAGGATACTAATTGATCCTCAATTAGACTGAGCCTAATTACAAATCAAGGAATCAAGTGTGCTTAAGTAAACAAGCTTAGCCATTAATCTCACCAAGTTTAATGTCATCAAAATCTAACCCTAAATAATGAGTTAAGAGCTTTATATAGGGGTTTCTAAAAATGGCACAATTGCCTTAATTACCCTTGACATTGGGCTTTCAATAAGTCATTAACTGAAAAATAGCATTCTGATCAACATTACAGCGCGATCGCGCCAGTACACGCGCGATCACGTGTCTTGATTAATCAGAGCTCCGTGATCGGGGCTATGATCACGCGATCACGAAGGCATTGGCGTTCATCCATTGTCAGCATCTAGCACGATCGCGTCTGAGGTCCCACGATCGTGCTCTTCATCATTCCTTCCTTGCGCAATCGTGGATGCTGGTACGCGATCGCGACGATCATCTTTTTCCCCTTGCGCGATCGTGTCTGATGACTCGCGATCGCGATGGACATTTCCTGATTCTGAGGCAGTGAGCTTGCAGAAAGGACTTGAAGCTTCCAACATTTGCCCCAGCAGCTCCAGTTGAGCAAAAGTGGCCTGCAACTATTGCAGCTCCCGTGCTTGGCTCCTTGTAAATGGCTTGTTCGCGCATCGGGTTGCATCATTTGATACCAAATAAATATGAAAATTAACAAAAATGAAAGGAAATAACAAGAATTGAAAGCAAGACCCAAGTTGATTAAAAAAATTAGCCTAATCACCCATTTGATTGTCTAACAATTGAACCTATAGTAATTGAACCTCAATTAGACTAAGCCTAATTGCAAATCAAGGAATCAAGTGTGCTTAAGCAAACAAGCTCAGTCAATAATCTCACCTATTTTAATGTCATCAAAATCTAACCATAAATAATGAGTTAAGGGCTTTATATAGAGGTTTTTAAAAATGGCACAATTGCCTTAATTACCCTTGACATTGGGCTTTCAACAAGTCATTAACTGAAAAAGAGCATTCTGATCAACGTTACAGCGCGATCGCGCCAGTACACGCGCGATCGGGTGTCTTGATTAATCAGAGCTCCGTGATCGCGGCTATGGTCACGCGATCGCGAAGGCATTGGCCTTCATCCATTGTCAGCATCCTGCTGGATCGCGTCTGAGGTCCTGCGATCGCGCTCTTCATCATTTCTTCCTTGCGCAGTCGCGGATGCTGGTACGCGATCGCAATGATAATATTTTTCCCCTTGCGCGATCGATTTTGATGACTCGCGATCGCGATGAACATTTCCTAATTCTGAGGCAGTGAGCTTGCAGAAAGGACCTGAAGCTTCCAACATCTGCCCTAGCAGCTCCAGTTGTGCAAAAATGGCCTGCCACTGTTGCAACTCCCGTGCTTGGCTCCTTGTGAATGGCTTGTTCGCGCATCGGGTTGCATCATCATCCAAACAAGCTGTTAGTGGAGGCAAGATCTAGTATACCTCGCCCTTCCCAAGCCCAGTGGTAAAATAAACTAAGGGGTCGTTTGGTAGCACATGGAGTTATCCCAGGATTATAATTTCCGGATTGTTAATCCCATCTCCTATGTGGGATAGCTAACCCCACATTTTATGTGTAAAATTGGTACTAGTATTAACTAATACCTCAAATCAAACATGAGATAAGAATAGTCCTAAATTTTATTCGAGACTATAATCCTTATGCCGACTACCAAACCACCCTAAGTATGTTGTTGTGTAGCATATCGATTAGAATCAATCGGGTCTAACAAATACTAACAATTCACTGCCCACACGAAAAAGGGAAAACCAAATCATGAGCCTACCACGCATCACGCTGGTGCATGATATTTGCAGTCGCCTTATTAGACTTTCAGATTTTAATTAATCACCCCCCAAAAAAAAAAAAAAAAGAAAAAAAGAAAAAAAAGGTTCAGCAAATTTGATAAGCAAATGAAATATTATTCGTTAGAGGGTTTTCATTGACAATTTTTTTTTTCTTCAAGAAAATAGGGTGAGATTCATTTAGGATATTTCAAGAAATTGAAATATTAAATAATAGGTAGGAATGATGGAGAGAAACCAAAATGAAAATGAATGTCCAGAAAATGTACCATTTAATTGTGATTTAAGCACAAATGTATTCTTGGATGGTAATGGAGAAGTTATTCTTACTCATTCTTCTGATCTCTTGTCTTGGAAATCTCTTGATTCCCTTACTAATGTAATTTTCTGTCTTCCTTTTTTAATACTAGTAGTATTTTTTTGTTGTTTCCTTTTATTTTCTTTAGCTATAAGTTTCCATCACCAATAACAACAATATACCCGTGATCCTACAAGTGGGGTAAGTGGGGAATGCAGAGGGTTAGATATACGCAGACCTTACTCCTACCTTGTGCGAGGTAGAGAGGCTGTTTCTGATTGACCCTCGGCTCAAGAAAAGTTGAAATATTCAGGAGTAAATAGTTAAGACAAAAATATTGAAGTAAAGAAAAGTATTGACAGCAAAATGGAGCTATAAGTTTCCATTTTTTTGTGTTCTTTGCTTTTTTATCCTGACTAGTTGTTTTCTGATTTGTTATTGTGTTGGACTTGTTGGCTATTAGAGCATTGAGTTGATCAAGTAATGAACTTTCAGAAAATATGGCATTTTTATTGCTTGGCTGACATGAAAAATGTTTTCTTTTTGTCACTTTTCATTCTTAATTTCTGCTTTTTTAATTTTAGTAAGCAAAGTTACTTGAACTGATGTTTCTTTTGTTCATAATTAATTAAATTGAATGATGGTGCTAGTGTAATACATCTTGGTTTTCTTTTTATATGGTGGTGTTCTGGTTAGCTTGTGCGAACGTTGACCATTGCACGAGGTACCTGTCACCTCCTACCAGCCAGCTTAAGTACTAAGTAAATCTACTCACGAAGGGTTAGGTATAAGGGAAGAAATCACATTATTTTATTGTCTCTGTTGGGATTCGAACCTTATTCTCCTGTGCTATAAAAATCCCACTTTATTGACCATTGGGGCACGCACCTCTGTTCCTTGTTCTGGCTGCTTTTAGCTAATGCATGGATGCAATACACATTTTAGATAATTGAGGATTGAGAGTCCGAGATTATGATTGAGCGTTTGAAAAGTATATGGTATAAGGTAATTAACGAAACAACCTCTCTACGTTACTCAAGGTAGGGGTAAGGTCTGCTTATATCTCACCCTCTCCAGACCCCCACTTGGAAGATAACATTGGGTATGCTGTTGTTGTTGTAGCGGTAAATGGTAATTAAGAGGAAGAAGGTCTGTGCTGGCATGGAATCTTCAGTACTTCTAGGAAAATGGTGGGATTAGACTAAAGTGCGAAATGCTTGGTGTAAAACCCAAAAAGCTAATTGTTTCAGGAAAGAGAATTGGTATGATAATTGAAACAAACAGCTCTTTAGCTTTAAGTTGTATTTTTGAATTAGAGTTCCAAGAATGCCAATTTCTTCTCCACTGAAGGTCCAAATAAATTATTGACTCACCAACGATGTTCTATATTATTTTCCCGTTAACTCACAAGTTCAGGTTGTCAAAAGATTACTACTTTATGAAAATTCAATGGTCTAATGTTTCCTGCTATGAAGTTTTTGGTAACTTGAGGTTGCCAATACCTAAATCTCTTGGTCCACGTTGTCAATGACCGGTAAATGCACTAAGGAATTCGTGTAAAGGGACCTTAATAGTTTTCAAAAGAAGATAATTTAGCGCCCTTGTTATGCTTTATGAATTTCAATCCTTAAATTAGCCAGTCCAATAGCTTTAACAAAGCGTATTTTGTTTATTATCTTTTATCTTATTCTTTGATATGTTGATATTAAGATGTTCTGAACCTTGCAAATGGTCTTGCCTGTTTGATGTATGGCAGGGGCAGGATCCATCATCTTGTTTTGGCGTAGAACTTGTTTCTAAGAGTGAAAATGCCTTGTGTGTTAGTGATATATACTCTGCAGAGCTCATCGAATGGGGTTTGGTACATGAAGCTACATTCATATATGCTAGAGGACCTCTCTTGGGCCGATCGAATGAGGTTATAATTATTTAAGGCGAATTCAGGTCCAAGTATGCCTCCTCTGATCAAGAGCTAACAATATCTGTATGTGGATGCAGATGTACCGATTTTCAATACGGGGGGTCCAGAAATCAAAGACGCAGCCTTCAGTTTTGGTTCCATCCCTGTACACTTTTGGCCATAAGGATTTGCAAACATGCCAGATGTGGGTTAATCGAATTAATGATCTAATAAACATGGATGCAGAGCGACCCAAGAACCTTATGGTATGTTTAGTATGTTTTAAATGACCAGTTAACTTGTCTTTTGGTTTCTCAGGCTCTGGTAGTTCCGCTACACTTTAAGTGGTGACAGAACTTAACTTCAGATTGAAGTTTAAGTTTCTTCAGGCTTTTTCCTTTGTGATTAGTAGGTTTTTGTTCACCCAAGGAGTGGGAAAGGACTTGGATGTAAAGTTTGGGAAACAGTGGCTCCGACATTTTCTCAAGCGAAAGTGAAAACGAAGGTAAGCTTACTTGTTAGTACAAGCTTTTCGCTCTTATTGCATGTTTTAAATGTGTATTTCCTTCTAGATGGTCATGCAAGACAATGTTGTGCTGCTTGAGACCCTAATGTGTATTTTTCCTTGACTCCATTGTTAACCCTAGGCCAATTAATGCTCTTGAGAAAAGTTAATGCTTCGAGAAAAAATTAATGTCTATAAAACTTGCTAGTCAACATTTCGGGACCTTTTTTTTCGGCAAAGCTCTTTTTAGTTTCCTAAAGGAAAACTATGAACACCATCCAGCTTTATCTTGCTTCTCGAGTTTTCTATGAGTTTGGATAACCAATTTATTTCATAAGTAGTGGCTATTGATCGACCATCTGTTTACATAGAAACACAACAGGTTTAACGGGAGTTACTCTTCAGTCTTGTGGTAATAGGATTTTAATTTCCTAATTTTTCTATCTGCTATATGTAAACTACACTTCGGGTAATTCGGCTTTGGAAGTGGTTCCTTTTATTGTTTAATCCAGTTTGTAATGAATTTTTAAGTTCTCTATTCTTTTCATCAGGTGACTGTGACAGAAAGGGCAGGACAAGCTCTTGATGTAATGTCTTCCATTACAAGTAAAGAACTCAGTTCATATGATGGCGTAGTAGCGGTCGTAAGTAGTGAGATATATCTATCTTGTTCTTTTAAAGCTTGCCTTTAGCTTTTTTTTTTTTCCATGGAGTTTTCTTAATTTGGTTCCTAACTTAGCACTATTTGGAGTGTGTAACTATCATTAACACATTCTTGAGATTTTAGAGCTTTTGGCTCTAATTTGTTATAAGATAGGCATACCAGAAAGTGGAAATCAGTAAACTAATCATGAAAAAGTATCTGACTAATACTTCAATCCCTCTTCGTATGCATTTAACGATTTTAAGAGAGAATTGGAAGTGTCAGGTTTTCTCCTTATTAATCGGCTTCTACTTTGTTCCTTGATGAAAAGCTGGCTAGACTTTTTAGGGAAAAGTATAGAAATAGTGATCCATGGACGTATGCCAAATGGTTAATAAATGAAAGAACCTTTTTCTTGAGAAACATTGTCATCTTAGCTGACCATGACTGAAACGACTCTGTAAGTAATCAACAAACAAATGGAAGTCATAAATGTTTCTATGGATGCTTTGAAGTTTCCTGAGGTACAATCATCTATCACCTTAACTTTGATCGCCAGGTACCTAAATTGATGTATTTCACGGTTCCTGCCGTTTCTTAAAATTCATGTGCAGTAGACTCCTTGAAAATGCTTATGTTTTTCTTCACAAAAGTCAGTTCATTTTGATGCTTTCTTTTCTTTGTTTTACCATTATGGTGAAGTTGCAAGGAATTTCACGGATCTTCTTGGTTCTTGCATTACTTTGTGTGGTGATTGGAAATCTTATGTCGTTCCCTTCAAACAAAAAAAGGGTGGGTTGGGTGTGGGGGGAGGGGGAGGCTAAGATGCTAAGAGTTTACTTAAACAGTTTACAAGTAGTTATGCTTCAGTTATGGGTGTCAAAGATGCTTTATTTTACAAGCACAGGTGCATCTTTAGCCAAATAGTAGGGTGTTAAAAGACCCATATGATCCTTTTGTTAATTATGGGTATACATGTATACATCAACGGCCGATACAGAATATAGCCATCTGGGCAGCTTGTACTGTAGGTCTTTCAACAATTTCACAACCAAGTTGTTTGGGCTTCTTAGGTATTATTATCTGACACCTTTTCAGGGCGGTGATGGATTTTTCAATGAAATACTGAACGGTCTTCTCTTGTCGAGGCACAAATCTTCATATCCGCCAAGCCCTGCTGAACTTAATGATCGCATTGAGAATAATGGCAATGGGCCTGTTCTTGATTCCAATGTTGATATCAGGGACCCATCTGATAGCGGTGAAGATGAATCTCCTCTACTAAAGCAATCAACGGACCTCAGTATGTAAACACATAAATTCTCTCCTTAATTTGTTTTCTCCGCATAATCAATATTTGTGAAGTGTGCTTATGAACAGTGTATCCGGAATTGCAGGAACAGGAGAAGATTCCTTCCAAGCAGGTTAGTTAATTTTCTTATCATGATTTATAATCTTAAATATTTGTATCTTATGTGTTGCAACCCTAAAATAGTTCTTCTCTAACAGTTTTAAGTTTTTAAACAAGACGGTTCACACATTCAATATGGTAATAGCGATGGTAGAGGTTCTAGTTTCCAGTCTCACTGGCGCATGCAACAAATTTTCATGTGTTTGACCCAAGAAAAGATCAGGGCTTCAATGAGGGAAGTGTTGTAAACCTATATAAATAAACACCAATGTTCCATATCTAACAGTTTTAGCATTCTGATGAGCCATGAGGCGATTCAGACAATCCAACAATACTCTAAAACTTTGTTTCGATACCAGCAGGATAGGAAGGAAAGGAGACAGATATGATTAAGGGGAGTGTTGTGAAACTGTATAATAATTAAAGTGTCCCAAATCTCCTTATTTACAAAAAGTTTCCAAATCTAACAGTTTAAGCTTTCAAATGAGATTCAAGCTATCCAACAATATTCTATAACTTTGTTTGGATTGACACAACCAGAAGGATAGGAAGGAAAGAAGACAGATATGATTGACAACAATGTAATTGAACAAATACTCATTTCCTTCCCTTTGAAACCAACCCAAGTGCAGTAGTTCTTTTCTCTTGCGAGAAACTTTGTTTTAAGTTTTGATTGTACAACATCTTTTTACCCTTTTTCCATCTCAGCAGAAGAAGATCTTGAGTTTTCTTTCCCAAGTGAAAAATTCAGATTTGGAATTATTCCAGCAGGATCAACAGATGCCATTGTAATGTGGTAAGGTCCTATATTTATTGCTTTGTTAAGTATAGTTGAATGGTATCTTTGTATTTTAGAGGCTTCCTGTGTGAAAGGAAGAGATGATCCCCTTGCATTCATTTTTAAAGGTGGATGTGGTTTCTACTCTCTGGGTGCTGGACGTCTAAGAATTATTATGGTACAAACATGATAACAAGTGGTTGTCCTAGTGCCAACTGTCAAAAGTGTGAGCTAACAACAAAGAGCCTTTTGAAGTTTAAATAGATTGTTGAGTTACTTCCAGATGTGCCATCCTGATTGTATAATTGGTTGAAACATCTACATGTGGTCCCACCTCAGTCACTCTCTTTTGAGAATTGCCCTGGTGGTCAGCCTGTCATAAGGAATTCCTTAGCTACATTAGGAAAACTTAATATGGCAAAGTGGAAAAATGTATTAACCTTATCCTACAGATGTGAAGGAAAGCATCTTCATTATAAGATCTTGCTTTATGATAGTTTTTTCCTAAGTGATTTTGTTCATGATTACTGGAGCTAGTACGTGCAAGAGTCTGGAACTGACAACCAGGGTAAGGTATTAGTACGGAACGTCAAATTAATGTTATATTTTCTCTCAAAGACGAGTGAGTGTAGATTGATTAAAGAAATACTAAGTGTACAGTGTACCCTTTAACTTTATCATGTAACTACTAAAGAGCATTATGGCCAGCACTAGTGTTGATATGTCTATAAGACAATCAGAACTGACAATATAGCTTCACTCTTTTGGAGAGCAGATAGGTTATTTTCGATATTTCTGTTCACTGTCATGATGACTACTTCTTCCTTTAGATTTGTATTGGCTTCACGCATAATTGCAAGTTCTATTAGACAGAACCCTAGTGATTTTTTTTGCTGGACCACATTCGAATTCCGCTTTCATTTTCTATTTTTATGAAGTCTAAAAAAAGGCACTTACAGCTAGAACAAATAGATTCAGCTCCTAGGTTTTCTACCTTTTTGTATACCGCTTGTATACGGCTTTTTGTGGCCCTTTATTAAAATAATTATTTACTTTATCACAAAAAAAAAAAAAAAAAAAATAGATTCAGCCCCTCCCCACCCAACCCCAACCCCTCGCCAAAAGAAAAAAAAAATTATATTGTGCATTTTAATGGTAGGCAGAACCAAAATGTTTACATGATACCAATAAAAAATGGTTATTACTACATGATAACTAGAACATCAACTTTAACTAATGTCTAATAACTTATATGTCAAAATCTGTATGTTCCTACAGTGTTTAGAATATCCATTATCCCTGGGGGAAAAAGTCTGCCTGTGATGGCATTTATAGGTAGGAGCTGGAACTGATAATACGGATACTACACTTTAATCTTAGTTGAATATGCTTTTGGCTTTCCAAGAGCTGCGGTTCAAAAGTTTACAGGAGGGGTTACTAAAAACAAAAAGGTTACAGGGGGGCTTTTCTTCCTAATAATATTGAATTTGCAGTCTCGTTTTTCTTTCCGATCTTACATGCTATTCCATGTTGAATTTACTAAGTAGGCTCTATACTATTAACTTAAGCATCTGTCACCTTCCAGAAACACAGACTGCATCACTTATAACACCTTTCTTATGCTAAAACCAAGTTGTATGGTAAGAAAACCACTTTCAGTTGTTTCACATTAAATCATCAAAGATCATCTCTGAGGATTATAGTATGAATTGAAGCAGGAATGTCTTAACTCTCTTGATTGTATAATTGTTGTAGACTACGGCATTTGTAACTTAATTCGTGTGTATTTTTCTTTTTCAAAATCCTAGGTTCTGCTGAGCAAGTGTAGGATAATTTGCCAGACACATTCTTTTTGAAAGCTAGTTGCCGTTCCTTTTTGCAGTACTACAGGGGCTAGGGATGCTATAACTTCTGCATTACAGATTGTCCTTGGTAAATCAGTGTGCCTTGATGTAGCTCAAGTTGTAAGATGGAAAAAGACTTCTACATCTAAGGATGAACCCTGTGTACGTTATGCAGCTTCCTTCACTGGGTAATTTTCATCTATCATTGGTAAATTCATATGCTGTTTCAGACCTGCATTTTCCAATGGTATCATTTTAGCTACTACTCTTGTTAGTATGTAGTGCACTCATCTGCTTTTGTTTCTGCTTTATTTTGAATCAACCTATATCTCAGGTTATAGAAGCCTATTTTCTTACTAATTGGTGAAATATGTCACATTTAGTTGAAAAGTGAGTGATACATTATCAAATTTGCAGGCTTGTTTTACTGAAGTTCTGGTTGGTCGGTTATGCCTCTATTAATCTATGGGTTAGCCTATTTTCCAGCTCCTGTTTTCACTATGTGGGACATATTCCTTTTAGTCTATTACTTGCAAACTTTTTGTTTAGGTCGTTTCAAATGTACCGAACATCATGTCGAAACATTCCATGCAACCTGTCGTCCTCAAATAATGAGATGTTACAGTATGCCTGTGAGCTTTTCAAAATTTAAGTCAGTCAACGACTTCCTTATTGTACTAGGCTTGGGGGATTCTATAATTTGCCACCCCCGGTTTCTTTTCTACCATGGTTTCAGTTCCCTTTTAGCATCAACATTTTTAGTTGTCTGCCCTTTTTGGAGCGGCTATGCAACATATAAAGCATACTTGTCTCTAAACTTTAGATTAAATTCCTTTTCTCCATTATAATAATTCATTCACCTATCAGGTATGGGTTTTATGGAGATGTAATCACTGAGAGTGAGAAGTACAGGTGGATGGGCCCTAAACGATATGATTATGCAGGAACAAAGGTGTTCCTTCGTCACAGGTATGGTTTATGGACCAAATTTGTTGGTGTAAACTCCTAAAATTGTTTGCCTCAATTTTCCCACCCTTACTACCTTTATGGGTTCCATGCTACTTACCTGTGGGGTATTGATGACACTTATGAGGTCTTCCCCATCTAATTTTGGGAGGCTAGGGTAGATATATCTAAGTAAAAACATGTGCTTGGCTTTTACTAGCTCCATGTTAGCATAGACTGATTTGTACTGGTGCTAATTATCCCCACTTTTGTACTCTTTGCATCTTCTTGATTCCATTAATGAATTCCTCTTGTTTCATCCAAAAAAAAAAAAAAAAGTGCTTGGCTTTTGTTGGTTGAGCTGCCTGGGTGGTGATCATAGGGCATTGATGGGTCTCGTGGTGAACGGGTAAGGATAGTAACTGCTTGCGAGGCTCTCCATGTGTCCTCCACTCGCCCTCTCCCTTGCATGTCCAACCTCCTGAGTGGAAGATGGATTCTGTAAGATCGAGTCAAACCTGGATTAAATTCTTGTGCTCCGTCGTTGGCATGGCAATTATCTCATATGCTTCTATGCTTCCCTTTAACCATAATTCCCTAGAGCACTCAATTTGAATTGATTTTCTTTATTGTGTAGTACATTTATTATATTCTGCTTATCCAGATCATATGAAGCAGAAGTCACATACTTGGAAGTTGAATCAGAAAAGAAAAAAGCAGATCTTGAGGGAGGGTCTTCTGGCAGCTGCACAAAGGGTTTCTGGTCCCTTCTCAAAAAATCTGAACGTGTAGCTTGTCGTGCAAACTGCAATATTTGCAAATTAAAAACAGGCCACACATCGGCAAAATGTCCCAGCTTGGAGCCCTATTCAAAAGATTCAAGATGGTTAAAATCTAGAGGACGTTTTCTTAGTGTGGGTGCTGCTGTAATTTCTTGCAGAAATGAAAAGGCACCTAATGGTCTGGTGGCTGATGCACACCTTTCAGATGGTTTTCTTCATCTTATATTAATTAAAGACTGCCCTCATGCATGTTATTTGTGGTAACAGTCTCTCTCTCTCTCTCTCTCTCTCTCTCTCACACACACACACACACACACACACACACACACACACACACACCCACACACACTAAATGGACCTAGAGGTTTAGGACTATATTCATGACTATCGCACCAAGATCGATGTATGCCCCGTTGGATTTTAATGATTTGAAAATGGAGAAAGAGATCAACATGCTTCAACTTGGATATGTTCATTTTCACTACACAACATTACCCTATTTTGACACTGCTGACTTATGTTGTCTATTTTATGCAGCCACCTTCTCCAGCTAGCAAAGAAGGATGGGAACCCGCTGGATTTTGAATTCGTTGAGCACCATAAAGTAAGAATTTCTGGAAAACTCTTGTTCCCCTATTTATCTTGCTATCAAAATATTCTTTCATGACCTTTTCTGCATTCCGCTAAGCAGACGCCAGCATTCACATTCACTTCTTTCGGCAAGGAGAGCATATGGAACGTGGATGGTGAGCTCTTTCAAGCTCATCAACTTTCAGCTCAAGTATTTCGAGGGCTTATTAACTTATTTGCTGCTGGCCCTGAAGCCTAAAGTGGCTGGAGAGGGTATGCAATAGGAGTCATTACTTGTTGGGAAGCTGCCGAGCATTCCATATTTTTTATAAACATTTGAAAAAAGTTTTGTATTTGACAGCCCAACTCCTGCCTGGAGTTAGAAAAGAGGTGGAAGGGGGCGGTGGTTGATAGAGAACTGGTTAAATTTGCTAAAAGATTAGATAGGAAATACTGTATATGTGAAACGAAACGCACTTTATCAATATAAGGAAATACCATTTTATGACTATTACACCATATGTATATACAGCTACTAGTAGGATCAAATATTTTCTTCGTGGTACTTTGATTGGCTTCCTCTTTAGGTAAGTAAGGGCTTAGTTGATCCATCATTTATATGTTTTACGAGATCTATTTTGTCGATCAATCCTATTATTATTTTTCAATTGAGATGTATATATACTATTTGTGGATAATAAAAATATCGAAAGATCAGTTTACCTGACTAGCAATAATATTTTTAAGATACAGTCACAAAGAGATCGATATATAGGTCGATCCACACCAAAATCCTTTAGCTGGATATTTTAAATAATGATCAAAATATTGCTAGCCTATGTTTAGAAACTCAGGTAGCATGAAGTTGTATTGTAGAGTGCTTTTCAATTTACTGTTCAAAAGACAAAAGGAAATAATATAGAAGCAGTCCTATATTTCACTGCAAAAACTATCATAATGAAAGAATGTTAGACGCCTGAGATTCCTAAGTCTTAATAAATTCATATGATCATTTGATTTAAGTATACAAGATCCTTCGAAATGTTAGATTTACTATTCATAGCATATAGTTTTGAAATGATTGGCATTTGGCATTACTCTTTGCTCCGACAAATTCAACTTTTAACCTTGCAAATAAATCACTTGTTTCCTATACCTTCCTGAGAAAAAGAATAAAAGAGATAACTTAAAGATACTGACACGATTAGGCCAAATTATAGTGTTTTCTTTGGTCTCTACAGAGTAGAAAATGAAAATTGTTTCAAAAAGAGAAAAATTACTTGAAAACTAGTGTTTGTTTTATACTTTCGAATGGTATTTCACTCAAATTCCAAATGTTGAGGCTTTCTACTTTTTGCAAGATTTGTTCCTACACTGCACACTCTCGTGGCCATAGCTCTGTCACCGTGGGCTAGTATGGGTTGGGTAAAAAAAGATTTAAGATATAAATAGCCTCATGCATCGAGTCATTTGAAAATTCTACGTACAATTTCTTTTTTAAAATTCCATTTACCTGCATCTTTTTCAGATACCAACCAATTTAACCAACTTTTGAAACTAGCGCCTATATAAACTGACATATTGGAGAAACACGAATGCAAAGAAAACACTTCTTGGTAAACTCTGTTATCTTGTCTTCTTGAACAAAGAAAATCTTGCGTCTATTCTTTTTGAAGCATAGAAATAAGAAGAATAAATAATCCAAGATTTCATAAAGCAGAGAAATGACGAAGTGGAAGATGAATGAAGAAGAAGAAGGAGAATCAAAAGATAGTCAAGAAAACACTACGAGTGTTGAGAAGGAGTATGTCAAAGTTGTGTTTACCAAGTTTCTATGTGAAACTGATGTTGGAGAGTCATGTAGTGTCTCACTTCTAAAGGAAGATGTCGAAAATGATTTACCTCATCTTGCACCAGGTAAATCCAAGATGTTAGAATTCCAAAATACTTGTGGGAACAACAACTTCAGGATGGAATTTGTACGCTCAAATCTTGGAGATTACTACTATTTTAGTACAGGATGGAAGAGATATAGGAATGAACACAAGTTGGAGGAAGGGGATTTGTTATTTCTATATCAGAAAGTAAAACAAAATGGAATTGATGATGATCAGCGGTATCTCTACTTAATTGAATGTGAAAAGGAGGCCTCTGAAGAAAGAGAATCAAAAAAACAGAATCCAACTCAAGAAAACACTAAGAAAGTTGAGAACGTCAAACTAGTGTTTACCAAGTTTCTATGTGAAGCTGATGTTGGAGAGTCATTTAGCGTCTCAATTCTAAAGGAAGACGCCGAAGATCATTTACCTCGTCTTGCACCAGATAAATCCATGATGTTAGAATTCCAAGATACTCGTGGGAACAACTTCAGTATGGAATTTGTACGCTCAAATCTTGGAGATTACTATTTTTGTACAGGATGGGAGAGATATAGGGATGAACACAAGTTGGAATATGACGATATGTTATCTGTTTATAAGAAAGAAAAACAACATAGAGTTGATGATGATCAGCAGTATTTCTACATAATTGAATGTCAAAAAGTGACCCCTGACCATCCAACCAAATTTTTTCTCACACATGTTGAATTTGTCCTAGCAAAGTTGCTTGCTGCTCTAGAAGACTCTTCCAAGTATGTTGTCATTTTATTTTTTCAATTCTCAAATTTGGTCATAATGAAGCTCTTCTTCTTTTCTTGAATTTTGATTAAGTACATTCTTTTATTTTGCAGGTCATCAGTAAAGAAAGAAACAGTTCTTGCTAAACTTTTGTGTGATCAAGATCTTTATGGAAATTCCAAAGGCTTAAAGCTCCAAAAGAATGAAGTAGAAGAGAATCTCAATGAGCGGCCTCTTGCTCGAGTAGGAGGAAAAATAACTCTACCTTTATTTGATCCAATTGGGGAAAAACTGTTTCAAATGGAATTGGTTTATACTGACGAGGAGGAATACTATATTGGATTTGGATGGAAAGAATATGCAGCTGAACACAACTTATTAACTTTTGATAGCATCTTTGTCAACAAGATAATTGTGAACGGTGATGTGGTAAATCATCGAAGTGCAAATTTTATTTGGGATAAGGACATTGATGATGATCAGCTTGTTAACAGCTCCTATTACTATGAAATCATTTATCAGAGAGTGAGTTCACCTCCTTCTTCTAGTTCTGCTGCTGGCGAAAATTACAGCTACTTTTAAGGTAAAGGTGTAGCCATTCCTCAAAGTGAACAAGAATATGATAGTGATGATGAGTACTGGCTCAATTGTTAGTCCGATGGGTCATTTGGGATTAGCTAGAATACTAAGTAGCTTCATACATTTTCAGATACTAACTAGTCAAAGCAACAATTGTAGTCTGTAGACAGTAGACATTCATTATCAAACCTTTTGCATGTTAATCTGCTGTAGCAATTGTTCTATTCTACTGCCCAGCAAAGGTTTTGTGCATATATGGAAAACATGCAACAAGCATGTAAACTACTTTCTAAATTCTTTTCTACTGCTTCTGAGTGATGGACTTGGGATCGGAGAAATTTTGCAGCATAAATTCCTCCTCCTTAATCTGTTTATTGCTAGTCTTTGCTTTTTTGTTGTTGTTGTCCTCTTTAACTGGTCACATTATGGTAAAAACAGTTGGAAAAAACAAAGGCTAGCTAGGGGAATGGTTGGAATTTTTACATAAAATACAAGTTTTAGAAATTATTTACAAAACATAGTAATATTTTAACAAAATTAACCAATATAGAGGAAAGGAAAAGTAAATTATAAAAGGGATTTTTACAAAAATATACAAATTTCAGCACTTAATTACAACAAAATAGCAATACTTTTTAAATTACAAGGCATAGCTATATTTTTCATGTCATATTTTATTTTTTCACTACCACTCATTCCATTGATAATTCTCAACCCCAACACCACCACAACTACCCTTCCCTATTTCCATACACACACAACACACAAAATCCAGTTATGGTGAAACCACCAGTTGAGAAAAGAAACAGACCGGGGATGAGATTTTATAGATAGCCAGATTCCATCGTCGTCAACGGCATCATCTCAGACCCAATCTTACACCTCCAACTCCTAATCGGCTTCAACTGTTTCGGATTTTACAGATCGCCGGATTCCGTCGCCGGTCAACGGCAACAGCTGTCATCTCCGGCCAAATCTTACTCCTCCAACTCGCCAAGACCCCCTCTTCCACGATTCGACCTCCGTTTGGTAAAAACTGCAATGAATCTCCAAAAAAAACATTAACGAAACTGTCTTACTTCAAATCGACTCTCTTGAGCTTCAATATCCTTGTAAATACCTCTTTCTAATCGTTTTCTTCTTTGCACCGATTTGAAGTAAGTCTTTTTCATTTTTGTAATTGTTGACAGAGAACTGTTGTTTTCTGGTGCCGGAGCTTGATTGGCGACATTCAAGGGAACACAGTGTTGGAGAAACGCCACATAGGAGAACCAGAGAATTAGCATTTATTTTATTTTTGTTCCGTTTCTGTTTCTTTGGATTTGTTTTATTTTTGTTTCATTTCTGTTTCTTCGCAATTGTTCAGATTTCGTTTCTGTTTCTGTTTCTGTTTGTACAGATTTGTCAGATTAATAAATATGAACTCTTATTTTCTATTGCTCACGACTAATGGCGTTGAAACAATATGATACAGTTTGAAACATCATTGAAACATTGAAACAATTGTTGCAACAGTTTGATACATCTGAAACGATGTTGAAACAGTATGATACTGTCTGAAACGACATTGAAACAATATGAAATAATTGTTGAAACAGTCTGATACGGTCTAAAATAGGAGTTGATACAGTGTAAAACAGTGTGATACAGTCTGAAACGGGACTTGATACAGTTTAAAACAGTCTAAAACGAAGTTGAAACGGTGCAGAAACAATTAGATACGGTGCTGCAGAAACAGTTGAAACGGTGCAGAAACAGTTAGAAACAGTTGAAACGGTGCAGAAACAGTTAGATACGGTGCTGCAGAAATAGTTGAAACGGTGCAGAAACAGTTGAAACGGTGCAGAAACAGTTAGATACGGTGCTGCAGAAACAGATACAGTTAGATACGATGCTGCAGAAACAGTTGAAACGGTGCAGAAATAGTTAGATACGGTGCTGCAGAAACAGTTGAAACGGTACAGAAACAGTTGAGATACGGTGAGATACATCGAGGATGGGATGAGGAAAAGTGAAATTAGGAAAAATGATAGGAATAAAAGTGAAATTGGGGGAAATGGTGGGAGGAAAAGTGAAATAGGGAGAAATAAGAGGAGCAAAAGTGATAGTGGGGGAAATAGGAGGAAGAATGTAAGGGTTTGATATGTTATGGGAAAATATTGCTATGTTTTTGCTATATTTGTAATTAACTTGTGTTTTCCTCTATATAGGGTTATTTTGCTAAAATGTTGCTATGTTTGGTAATTAAGTTCTAAAACTTGTACTTTTATGTAAAAAATCCATTATAAAACTAAATATGTTTTCCATTAACCATTCGGTATCCAAGGCCCACTGGGCTAATCCCTATTTGTGCCGAGATAAATAAGTTTAGGCTAACACATCCATTGTGGGTTGTGGAAATCAAAATTGGAATTTTTACATTGAGTAGACCTTTTTAAGTCTTCCTAGCATAAAATGGATACATTTTTCATTATTTATGTTATCTAGACATTTAACTATAGGCATTCTACTCATTATGGCCATTACATCTCACATTAAAATTACCTAGTTTATAGCCTATTTTCGTGGGATTTAAAAAATAATTACAGTTAATATTCTAGATATATCCACTTAAAGGTTTAAACTAAATAAGTCTGACAATCAATTATCTCCTCTTTTTAAGTAAATTAGCATTAATTACATAAAAGTAAATGCTGGAATTACTGCGCCTGAACAACCACCCACGTCTCTTCATTTTCTCCATTTCTGTAACTTCTTTCGTACTCCATCTCAATTGAAAAATTCATCGGAATTTCTTCTCCGGTTCGTGTATGACATTTTCCGGTATGTTTTTTAATTTTCAAACCTTATAGTTGTTATATTTTGTATTTTTGTAACTCTTTTTCTGATTAATGCTGATTTTTTTTCAAACGAAGATATTTAATGGCTCGACGAGGGGTTAAGAATATTGGGAAGTCGATGCATGTCAATGATGATGATGATGATTTTGAAGATTTTGATATCTCCTCACCGAGCAAAACTGGTCTCGACACTCCCAATCGACTGACTAGGTCATCGGCCAAAAAAAATAAAAGGAAGAGGACTGTTCAGGATGACAATGTTAAGCCAAAATCCAAAACAGTTGGTTTGGGTGCCAAGGGTAAAGCCGTTGAAGTTGGCTCTTCTACTGACGACTCTGATAGTGACCATCCTGTCGAGGTCAAGAAAAAGAAAGTTTTGGGTGGTCCATCTTCCTGTTCTACAAAAAAGAAGTTATTTAAACGGAAGTCAATTAAGTCGGTTAAATCTGTTAGGAATGACGACTTTCCTGTGGTCCCCGTGGAGGTATGAGTTTTAATAATATTTTTTTATAACGTATGTGTGCATTTTTTTATGTTCAAATTCTAGTATCTGTTTTATTTTTACCATATATTTCATTGATATATTGTGCATATTTTGTGATTTTTGTGAATTTATTAGAAGTATCCATATTGGATAATATGTGTATATATTCTACATACCTGCAGTGTTCAAATGGTTTTGTAGAATTTTAATGTATAATTAATATTTCTCATTTACATTTCATGTTCTTATTCTCTGTTAATCAGATAATTATTTTGTTATTTGTGAATATGCTATGTGATATTTTTTGCATATCACAGTTCTGGGTTTGCAAACTATGATATTAGTTGCATATTTATTGGTATACTTTCTGCATACTATCTTTTATTGTGTCATATTTGAATATGTTGATTGTTTTGTACCTCATTTATTGTTCTTAGAATTTCTTTAGTACATATCTAGTTGATATTCACTGTATTCTTTAATATCATACCCACAATATTCTTGATTTTTAAATACAAAGTATACTTCCCGTGTATGCAATGTATATTTTTTAATTGCATACCCATTGCATTCTGTGGTTTGTATATCCAGAGTATACTTTCTTTATTTTTCTTGATATTAAACTTTTAGTTAAGGGAATTGTATGCATGCGTAAGTATATGCTTTATATTGTATATAATTTTTTTTTGTTTTTTAACCAATATGCACATATAGCACCACAGTAAAGTTTTGTTTATTTGTTTTAGCCAATGCAACCTTATTTTCGTCCGGAGCAATATCGAAGTCGTAGGATATGCACGCATACATCTGTGCAAGCTGTGGCAACTATAAAGGGTGTTCTCACGGATAGTTTGTTGCAAATATTCAAGCAGACATGCTTTGGTCATTTTTTGGAAATGCCTAGGTTCGTAACATGTAATAAATTGTTGAATGCACTGTTGTTGCGAGAGATTTGTCCTCCAGACGATGATACTGATGCTATGTGGTTTGATTTATATGGGAAAAAACTGAGGTTTGGTCTCATGGAATTTGGGCTAGTAACGGGTCTTTGTTGTGTTGGTGATCACTTAAAGGATTTCCATTCTCTTGAGGCTAATAGGCTTATGCAGCTGTATTTTGGTGGAGCGTCAAAAGTAACAAAGTCTGCATTAGTTGAGTGTTTTGTAACCAAAAAATGGAAGAGCGAGGAAGATGCTATAAAGCTAGCAGCTTTATTCTTCATCCACACGTTTCTCTTTTCAACCAAGAATTCTGCTAAAAGTGACACCACTATTGGGGAAAAAGAATTTAATATTGTTGAGTGTGGTGCATGGAAGACCTTCCCTTGGGGTACAAAAGTGTTTTTATCAACTGTTACATCGATGCATGATAAATTGAGGCCCTTTCATCAGTGTTACCGGTTTGCTGGGTTGCCGTATGCATTGCAGGTTTGGTTTTATGAATGTTGCCCGACTGTTCACGAGAAGCTTGCATACAGGGTTGCAAACTCATCTCCCCGGATCCTTAACTGGCATGTTAAGCGGAAGCATGATTTTGAAGAGTTGGAGAATGGTTTTTTTAGTTTGAAGAAGTCGCAGGTATATTTTAATGTTTTCTATTAAGTACTGGTCTAATATTGTTATATAATAATGTTTCTAAATATTGATTAAATGTTGTTAACAAATGAAATTATTAGTACTTTAATATTTGATGAACATTAAATTGGATAGCTTCTTTTTCTTCCTAGGTAATTATTAAAAAGATTGAGCCGACTGAAGAAGAATATGCTACACTTCAACTACCACAGTCCCTACCAGATGAATGTGATACTGATATTGGAGTTGAATGTCCTCGGGATGCTGCCCATGATGCCAACAAAGGTACACCCAATGTAGGTGTGGCTGGTCATAGACAATCTAACTCTGCAAGTAAGGAATTGCCTCCTGATATGCAAGTTTTGTTCGGACAACAAAAGATCTTGCAAGATGACATGGGTGCGTTGAAGCAGTATATGGTTAAATGTTTTGACAAGATTTTTAAGAAGCTTAATATAGATCCAGTTGAATTTGGTGATAACAATTGTTCTACTGGGGTATGTATTTGTTTTTTCAATCTGCTTCTTTTTATGAATTTTTACAAATTTAATTACAATTTTGTAAATTATATCCTAGGTTGTTGGATCAGATTCTGTGTCGGATGATATAGGCAAGGATCAGCCTGTTGACCCTCCTAGTGTGAATTTACATCAGCAGGAGCAAGCGCCTTTTGCGTATCAATGTTACGGTAGTAGCTTTTTCTGTTTTATAGTTTATTACAGTGCATTTGTTGATTTGTTTTTTATTATTTATTACTTCTGTCAGGACCTTCCGAAAAACAACCTGTGATTGTTGATGATGATGAAGGCGCCTCTGACGGGAATGAAGTGGAATCAGATGATGGTAATGGTGTCTTTGATGCGAATGAATTTGAAAATTTTAAAGGTACTTGCGGTGTTTGTTTTTCATTCTGTATCATATACATATGTATGCAATATGCGTATAGTATGCATAAAACTTGCCTGTTTTAATCTATGTCATATACATATGCATGGAATATGCATTCACTATGCCTTTAGTATGCATAAAGCTATACCTGACATTTATTTTTGCAGTCTGTATTTATACATATGCATGGCATATGCATTTAGTATGCATAAACCTATGCCTGTTTCAATCATATTTTCATATACATATACATGGAATATGCATTCAGGATGCATCTAGTATGCATGAAGCTATACCTGAAATATTTATTTATTTTGCTTAACACAGATTACAGGGAAACAGACATAGTGTGTTTGATCCAGTGGCACTTAATATGATATTCTTATTTGTGAATATGCAATCTATAAGTAGTATTGCTTTTTTTTTTTCCTTCCCTTTTGGCTACTGTTCTTGTTTCTCTTTTAAATTAGGCACAGAGGACCTTGAAGAGGATATTCTATTTGAAATGCAAGGTAACTTGCATTATTCTGACTTTGGAAAATATAATGGTATTCTGCAAATAATCAACCTATATTCACTTTTTATTATCATATTCTTTGTTGTTGAACAATTTACTGCAGGGACTGATTATTTCGAACCTTCAAACTTTGATGCTATCAGAGTTCCCACTGATGTCAATGAATTGGAAAAAAATAAAGGTTTCCCAACTTTCTGCATTTAGTTTTTAATAAAAAAATGGGTCAAAGGTATCCTTAACTGAGTAGGTATTGTTTCTTTTTTGTAGTAAAACAAGATTTGCAGCAGAATATGATTCATGTTAATCAAGGTTTAATGGGTGATTTAGAGATGGAAAGTCACACTGGTATAGACATTATATGTGCACAGTATTTATTAATATCACTGTACTGTTTATATTAACCTTTTTCATTGTAGCCAAACTGGGCTCCGATGACATAAATGTGGACAAGGCTGTAGATTGCAATGCGGATGAGTTAGGAGCAGGTATTATGCAAATTACTAGTTTAAGGTATTTTCATTATGTGTTGATCCTTTAATGGTGTCTTTATTAAGTATCTATGTATATTTCAGGTGAAGTAAATATTGCACCCCATGCTGACCAGGTTGCTAAAACAACTGTGTGTCCTAATATTGGTGAAGGTATTTATTTTTCAAATTCATTCACAATTTTTAAAAGTTGATTGGTGTTTTAAAAACATAATTTGCTACAACCTTCCGCAGATATACATGAAATGCAAGATGATGGCAGTACTGGAAAAGCTGTTGATGTCCCTGTTGTGGGAAAGACAGTGGAGTCCGTGGTAGACCCTCTATCTCAATTGGAGGAACCGCAGTGGCATGAGTTGACTGCAAGGGCTAAGGAAGTTGTGAAGAAGCGTGCTCAAGACGCGACTAAGGGCGCCTCTGTTATTGATCATGACTCCACGGAAGTAGCAGAGGACACTTTGAAAGAGGTTGATCCTTTGGATGAGTCGGAAGGACGTTGTTGTGATGTTCCAGATGCGACACCTCAGATATCTGTTCGTCAGAGAACTGTTTCAAAATTCAAGAAGTCACCGTTTGTCAATGAGTTTGGTTCCACTGAAAAATCTGCTTCCACTGGTCCATGCTCGCAGCTGGCTAAGAGAAGCACTTTTCGTCTCATTCATCCATTTTTGCGTCCGATACGGGTTGAGCCTGATATGAAGCTTGTTGGTAGATGGGCACCATGGATTGATCATAAAGTAATCCGAAAATCAAAGTAAGTCAAAGCCAAAATGATTGCATATTACAACCTAAAAACCAAAAATTTTCATCTGCTCATTCATGTTCATTATTTTTTTTGCAGGTTAGGAAATTTGTATCCTGCGAGTATCAATAATCTCGTACCTACATTCAACTTTGGGGTGTACGTGGTGGACAAGAAAGAGTGGTTTCATATACTTAACTATGGCTCAAAGGATTTACGCACTACGGTATTTTCCTTATCTTTACTGTCTTAAGTGTTTAATTAAGTATTCTATGAATTCTGTATCTTTTCAATATGCAAGTAATATTCATTAATCCTTCATAACTCTTATGCATAAATTTTTAGAATTTCTTGTTTAATATTATATAGCAGACAGTTTCTTATTATATCATTGTCTATGCAATGAATATGGAATATGAAATGAATATGGTATATGCAAAGTGTGTTTCTTATATCTATGCAATTGTTCTTTATCGACTACGCAATACTGTGTTATTTCTAATTCTATTGTGTATGCAGAGGATATGCAGAGGATAATTCTATTTAATGGTTGCAATGTTTAGTTATTCAATCAGTATCATATGCATATGCATGAAATATATGCAAATCAAAGAATTACTAATATGTGTTATTTTAGTTATTTGATATGATATATGTGTTCATAGAATATTATTATGTAATGGATATGCACTCAAGTCCTTCAAATGCTTGTTTAATGGTTGCATTTTGAGTTATTACAAATATTATTTTAACAACTGTATTTACTCTTGTTTATCTAGCACCTGGATGTCTTGTTCTACTATTTGCGTAAGAAGGCAAAGTACGATAAAGGTATTTCTGTAAGAGTCACAACCACGGATTGTCAGTTTGATGCTATGCTTAGAGATGTGTATGCTGATTTTATTATGTCTGGGAAAGACATTGGTGTAGTTGATTCTGCAAAAGCTATTCATGATATCATATCAGGTTCTTCTCTTCGGTGCAATACTCCTTGGGTACAGGTTGATGATATATTGTTCCCTGTTATGGTTGCGCATCAGTGGCATTGGATATTAGCTAGATTGTCTTTGAAGGAAAGGGTTATTTATGTGTATGACTCTAAACCTGGAGATCCCTCATATAATGAAGAAGTTATTCGCGCTATGGAGCCATATGCAAACATGTTACCTATTTTTTTATCTGCCACTGATATCTTAAAGAAAAGGCCTGAGTTTTTCTACAGTGGGTCTCCTTATTATGACAAAGCTTTGGGTGAACCCTTTTTAATGGTTTTTAGTCCAAGGCCACCTGCCATGATGAAACGGTATGATGTGAATTAT
Source organism: Petunia axillaris subsp. axillaris (assembly GCA_029990575.1). Classification (NCBI taxonomy): domain Eukaryota; kingdom Viridiplantae; phylum Streptophyta; class Magnoliopsida; order Solanales; family Solanaceae; genus Petunia; species Petunia axillaris. The sequence continues at coordinate 45,580,800 of JARKNS010000009.1, forward strand.
TTTCTTTTGTTCCTCTGTTTTAAATCTAACTATTAGAGGGATTAATTTTTAATCTTTTCCATTTGTATTTTTTTGCAGTGATTATGCTGTGTTTGCTGCTGTCTTTGCTGAGTATTATATACAGTATCAGTCTATGCCTTCTGAAGATGATGACTTGTCTGGAGTCCGGGGGCGTTATGCCATGTATCTGTGGTATTATGGGATGAAGAAACGGATGCAATGTGTTGTTAGCGACGAGGATGACTGAATGTGCCTGCTTATTTTGTTTTTTAGTAATAGCATTAGTCTAAGTTAGCAGATTTTAAATTAGGACGCACTGTGATGTACTGGTGATACTTAGCATAATTGATATGCAAGTAAAACATCATTTTTTGGGTGGAAATGACTTTTTTGGATTTATACATTTTAATGCATCTTTTTACATCATTCTGTATATTCCTTTTCTTATGTATAGTTCATTACAATTAACTTTTGCTGTTCATGTTGTATTCACATAATACATTTATAATATACCTAAAATATGCTGTAAATACAGCAGAATCCAAGAAAATACAAGTTGTTTAAAGTTATTGTCGGATTTCAATTTTACTATTAGTTGAATACAACTGGGATTTACATTAAACTTATTATTCTGAATATGTACGGTATTCATTCAATTTACTGGTTTGACAACATGAAGTAGCTGTTGAGAATGAGGATATTTTGTTAAAGGGTCTTGATTGCTGTATATTCAGTAAATATACTGACAAGAGTCATTGAGAATGCAACTAATAGTTATAAAAAAGGACATAAATATTCAATATGTATGCATTGAATATCTCACCATTCCAATTCAAATAGTAAGTGGCATTTACTACCAACCTTTATTTTGTTCCATATGTGGAAGGTTGCATTATGATTTTTTTGAATATATACTAATGTAAAGTTCACATCAACAATATTCACATCAAGACGAATTTTAAAACCAACAATTAAATTGAAAATTAGCAAACACTTTAATTAATTAAAAACTGATTAATAGTTAATAAGAATGTATTAAAACATCCTAAAAAAATAATAATTAGAGCAGTATTCAACAAGCCATCATTTTAACTAAAATCTAATCGGGACATCTTTGCAGGTTGGCGATTGTGCCCTTGATTTCCACAGCGTGAACATGTTAAACGCGCCTTCTTCAATGGTTTTTCCCAAGCAGACTTTATTCTTGTGGTTTTGGGTCTTCCTGGTGGTTTTCTTCCATGAGGTGCTAGGACAATTTCTTCGGCTATCTCCTTAGGCACATTCCAATGTGGCTCACCTTGAATCGGATATACGGGTTCATCATATGTCTTTAGCATAGCTTCTTTTTTGTAGTATTCCGCACAATAATCAGCTGCTTTAATGTGCAAACTATCTAGCACTGCTACTGCGTGTTCACATGTTATTTCATCAATTTGAAATTTACCACAGCTGCATGTTTTTTTGTGCAGATCTACAATATGTTTCACTTGCCCATATACCACAGCGTACAACAGATTTGTCGAAGGAATAATCTGCATATCATTAATTGTAATAGTGTTATTTATGAATTACTGATATGCAGGTAATATTCAGTATGTATGCAATACAGGTTTTTAAAACACATAACATAATAAATATTAACAGAGTAGCCCCAGTGTATGCACAATGTTTCTAGTAAATAGTAAATGAATTATACAAACTTACCCACCATTTCTTGGATGCTATAATGTTCTCATCAAGGATGTCTTGGAATTTTTCTCCGAGCGCTGTGAATGTGTCCATTGCAAACTGTCGGTTTTTTGCAGTCCACATTTGGAACATATCAGTCATATACTCCATTAATGCTAGTATGGGGAGCTTTCGAGCATGCCTATTTGCTGCATTCACTGATTCTGCAATATTAGAGGTCATAAAAAATGAACGCTTACTCTGTGCGTGTGCAATTGACCATCTGTGATATCCAATGTTACAAAGGTAATCTTTTGCTCTACTATCTATATCTTCCAGATCCTCCATTGCTTTTTCAAATTGTCCAACTGTGTAGGCCATTACTAGCCTATAATAGACATCTTTTAGTTTATTTTCACCTTTCTTGAACTTCAACTTAACATTATTCCATAAGTGAAACACACATACACAGTGAGGTATTTCCGGATAAATTGTCTTCACTGCCCGGGAAATACTCTCATGCCTGTCAGATACAACACACATTCCATCCCTTAGTCCATATGCAGCTCTTAAACATTTAAAAAACCATTCCCATGATGCATCGTTTTCAGAATCTACCACTGCATATGCCAGCGGTAGAATATGACCTGCATACACAATTAAGGATCTTATTTCTGGTCCAAATTATGCAGTTAACTATATCAAATTGTTATCCTAGTTTTGTTTAAATTATGAATATCATATCTGTATGCTATCAGTATTCTCATCAGTATTGGCTGGATTTAAGAAATTCATACAGTACATTATAAAATAAATTGTTTTTTTCAATATTGTATATCATGTTTGTATTCATCCAGTATTCACATTTGTTTTGTTACAATTTCATGATTATTTATCCAGTACAGTTTGTATATCATGTTTGTATTCATCCAGTATTCACATTTGTTTTGTTAGAATTTCACGATTACTGTTACATACATATTAAACATAAAAGACTTACCTGAACCATCCAATGTGCAGGCTATTAGCATTGTACCCCCGTATACACCACTCAAAAAACCTCCATCCACTACCATTACTGGTCTACAATGTTTCCAGCCTGCAATAAATGCGTTCAATGCAATAAAGACATATAGGAAAGAATCATCCTCACATTTCTTTAGCTCTGTAACAGACCCAGGATTTGCTTTGTTTAGCTCATAAAGATAGCTTGGAATTTTCCCATACGCTTTATTTGGTTCTCCTCTCAACAATTGGATTGCTTTTTCTTTACATCTCCATGCTTTCATGTAATTTAGTGTCAGACCATATGTTTTCTTCAACTCATTTATTATATCCTTCGGTGTGTATACAGTTTTTAGATCAGCAAATCTTTCCTTCATTAGATTGCCAATAATATCTGCACTTGTACGACGATGCGAACTCAACCTTTCATCAATGGGACAAGTGTGAATGTTGTTGAATTTTCTTATCATGAAAACCCTTGAGTTATTTAAGCTTGATGCGCGAAGGAACCAACTACATGGGCTGTTCACACAAATTACAGATTACCTAGTTTCATTTTTTTTATTTAGGTTAGTGAATATTCAAATAATATGCATCCAATATTTATCAGTATGTAAACATAATTAAACTCTCAATAAGATACCTTTTGGTGGATGACCTATCAACCTTTGTTTCAAACCTCTCCTTCAGAGCGTAGTTCTTTACAACATTCTGCAGTGTTTGCTTGTCTTTATACACTTGTTTTTCCTCTAACCAGTCAAGGTCCGGATTCTCAATAACACCTATTTGCTCAATGGGGACGCCTTCAATTTCATCTGTTTTAGATGAAAATATCATGTCGACTACTTCAGGTATGTTGATATCATTCACTGTGCTAGCAGCTGTCATAACATTGGTATTAACAACCATTGCATTTGTGCTAAATCCAACATTAACGACTTTCTCTTCTGCTGTAATGCATAGCGGATATTCACTAATTTTTGTTCCTTTTTTTTTGCTCTATATACAGTTGGACACTCATATCATTCTTAATTGAGATTGGTTGGAATCCATCTTCAATTTGATATTTTATATCCAATTTGTACATAGAAGTGTCTACCTCTAGATGTGCAGCAATTGCTCCCAAAAAATTACTGTATGTACTGTTGACACCCAATTTTGTCCCGAAAATTTCAATTAAAGTATAATCATTTTAAAATTTAAATCAATTTTGAAAAGTCAAAAGTAATTGAGTAAATTCAAAGAAAAGGGTTAAATGTATAAAATATGGCCTTAATTTAAACCTATTCGTGCAATTACTCTATTTCCTTAATTTATTTTAAAAAGGGGCCAAAATCGCTCCTAATGCTAAAATCTAGCCTATCTATGCAAGACAATATATACATATCCTTTCCCACCCCATCTTCAGTTCCTTTGTTTTTCTCCCCTGAACCCGTTTTCCAGAATCCCTAACCCGAAGACCCGGTTCTCTCCCTAAAGATTTGAAAATCGATCGACCCCACTGGTTCCACATCATCTTCGGACAAAATCTTATCCGATTGGTACCGTTGGAAGGGGTCGATTGGGTATTTCTCACAACCATAGAACCCTAAATGTGGGACGGATATAAATAGAAGGCATATTGAGGAGAAAAAAGAGAGCAACCGGGATAGAGAAAAGAGAGGAGATAGCCGTTAATGGGGTCGGGGAAGGATTCAGCGACAGTAGCAGAGAATTCATCGATGGAGCAGAGAGTTCATAGAGTTCATCGTTTGGGTATTTCCAGCTTTTAAAATCCGTTGGAGGGTTCTTTTGGTATTTGGGGGGGGGAGGAATCTGATAACCCTAAGGGGCTTACACATAAATGGGTCATATTCTAGTTCGAGAAGGGGGTGGCAACCATTAATGGGGTGAGAATAGAGCGCGGCAGTAAAGAGAACAGCGGCAAAATGGAGAGAGTTCTAAATTAAAATTTGAGTTAGGTGCAGAGCATAGCAAAAATATAAAGCTGCATAATACATCATTTTTTTAGTCTTAAGTTATAAAACTGTTACTGGTTCAATTTTATCTTTGGTGTTGTATATCCTCGTTCGAGTCAAATCGTCGCTTCGTCTTTCACGTCGTCGGCTCTGCTCGTCGTTTGCTCGAGTGCAAAACTTCAGATTCGACGCCTCAGTTCCTGCCCTGGAACAGGTAATAGCCTCACCTTTGTTTTTCCTTTGATGTTCATTTATTTGCTGAGAATGTAGTTTGTTCACTCGTCATTTTGTAGTTACTGTTTGATTAAATCGAATCATTATAAGTGTTGAAATCAAATCCATGCCAATTCCTTGTTTTGTTGGGGTCGCGATAAGCTTGTTCTGTGAAAGATGTGTTAAGTCGTCCAATGTGATCTTTAGTGTGAAACTTATTGTTAATCCGTAATAGCACTTCAAAGATATTTGTGTAATCATGATCAAGTTTTCATTTCAGTTTTGTATCCTCATGGCTTGAGTGAGTAGATTGGCTCTAAGTCTATAAGTTTAATTCTTTGTTAGCTGTTCTTAGAGGCTGGAAAGTTGATTTAAGGGGGTGTGCAGGAGAGTTATTGGAGTTTGAGAGGTGAGGGTGTGAAAGGGATGTCCTGTGAGGTAGTAAGATGCTTTCCTAGCTCTGTTTTGTTCTTGTAAAATGAGGGGATGGGAGTATGTAGTTGCAGCAGTAGCAGGGGATTTTTCGGGAGCTTAGGAGTCTGTTTCAGGTTATGTTATGGTGTTTTGGAGGCTAGGATGCAGTAGAGCATGCTGCAGTTTTTTGGAGGAGTGTTTCTGGTTCTTCTGTTGTCATGGAGTATAGAAGATTAGAGGCTGTTTCAGGGTTGTTCATGAGCTTCAGGAGAGTGTCAGGGGTCTGTTATGGAGAAGGTCTGGTGGTCTGCAGGTGTTTGAAGGAGAGTTCTTTTGCTGCAGTTTCTAAGGGAGTTTCAGGGGGTTCTTTCTTGGTTCCTGGTTGCTCTGTGAGTTCAGGAGGGTTCTAAGGAGTAAAGAGTGGTGGTGTCCTCGTCTTTTTTTTAAAATTAGAATGAGAGGGGATGTTCTGGTGAGTCTTAATTTGTTAGGATGAATTGTGTTGGTTGTGAGAGAGTCTTTAGATGTGGAAGAGTGTTCCCTGGTGTTTGGTGAAGTGTGCAGGGTCCATATTTCTTGTTTTGCTCTGATTTGGTTTGAAGTATGTTCTTGTCCATGAAGTTTAGAAGTTAAGTTTCTGAATAGCTTCATAAGGTCTGCATATTTTCCTTTTGGTTAAGATTCCTTTAAATGGTGCAAGTTTTACATAAATCTGTATAAGTAGGATGCTATTGTGGTATCATTGCTACCTTAATAAATGTTTGAGCTAAAGTTGCAGTCTTTTCATTTATGTTGGTTCGGCTTGTTTGATTCATTGTTAACAATTAGGAGTAATCTTGACTTAAGTTAGTCCTTTGGTCGCTTCATTTGAAGCAACATATAATGAAAGGAGTATTCATTTATCAGGGAATGGTTTAGCCTTCAGTGTGCTTAAGGACTTTGTGTTAATTGTAGTCATGTGAAGGAAGTAAAGTTACAACTCTGTGATGTTCAAACTTTACATTTTTTTAAAGTGCAATTTTTAGAAATTGGGATTCATTTGCCTGAATACTACTCCACTAATACTACTCCATTGTGTTATGTCTTGAAACATTTGGAATTGTATCAGCCCTTATCTAGCTACCCCCTTTTAAGAGATTCAATACTTGCCTCATGAACTAGAATAAATCTTGCTTCTATTTTTGAGTTTGATAGTGTCTGACTTGCATTCTATGATGACAAGTATATATTCTTACAATTCATACGCTTGTTCATTGTTAGTTTGTTCGTATGATTGATACATTTTATTACATCTATTAGTTCTAATCTTTATTCATCTTATTTTTTGCGTAATGTACTGCCTGGGGTGAGTCTTGTTTGAAACTCACTTGTTGACATTCGATTGAAACTTACTTTTGTCAAGTTTACTCACTGGATCTTTTAATTCAACAACTACTCTTTATTCTTTATGCTTATTTTAATTATTCTTATTAGTGTACATGCTAATCTTTATCTTATCCTTATTTTGGCATGAAAACACCACCTTGGGATCGAGTTCGGGCGAAAACTTAAAATGGGATGGCTATTTGGCGTTGGAATTGCATTGGGATCAAGATTCGGGCTCAAGTTTCCAAACTTTAGAAATTTAGAAATCCAAGGCTCGTTTTGCAAGTTTGCTTTCCGGGTTCTATCTTTTAACTCTTGTCTTCCTTTTGTAGAATAATTATGTATATATATTTATGAATAATATTTATTGATTGAGTTATTTGCCTACCTTATGATTATTACCTTTTAATTTTTGAGTTGTTATCTAATTTATTGCAAATTAGGCTATTTAGACAAATGCGTGCAAATTTCATAAATTTTCAAAACTACACTTAATAAATGACTATAAGAAAGGACTTCTATCTTATTGATATGAAGTAGTTTCTTTAGGAAGTCAAAAGTTATAAAGAAGTTTTGATTAACTTCTGAATGTCCCGAAACAACTTTGCAAAAAGCGACTTGAAACTTAAGTTCCATCTTATGATGAGAAACCCGGGTTTTAAAGTTGAAATTAAGCAAGTGCCATTTATGCACTGTCATATGCGAGTTGGCAAAGAAATTAGGACGATCAAATCGTTCCCTTTTTTAAAGAAAATGCGCTTTAATTTCATTTTATTTTATTTTAAAAATGATTAAAGCTTTTAAACAAATTTTAAATCTTTTGAAAACTTACTAAATTTAATTAGTTGAATTAATTAATAGTTCAATTAATTATTTTTTAGAAAAGCGCATAAATAGCACTTGCAAATATTTTGGAAACCTGTCGGATTAACCGTTTTTAATGGAATTTCGAAAGTGCCTTAAAAACCTTCTTTCGAAATTAATAAAACCTCTTACCTTTAGAATCTCTGAAAGAAAGACCGTCCTTTTACAAAAACGGAGTTTTGCACGCATTTGTTTATCTGGTTCCCTGTTTTTCCTTAAATTGGGTGGCGACTCCAAAAACTCCAAAAGAGTTAGCCCATCCTGTCGATATTCCGGAATTTATCCTTTTCGGGGTAATTTTTGGGGTTCAACAGCATGGCGACTCCGCTGGGGAGCAATAAAGGTTTTGACCATAAAGGTTTCCAGTTATTTGCAACTAGCATGCCTAATTTATTTGCTTTATTATATCTGTTTGTTTGATTTGCCTTATAAAGCATGTATTATATTTATTTATGCATAGTCTGCATTCCGTTCATACTTCCTCCCTCATGGAGCCTGTCAATTCTCTTTCATCTCCTCGATTTCATCACGGGGGGCCCGCGTGACGGGCAATAATACAGGAAGGGCATTGCCCTTCCTAAGTCTTTGAATTTCTTTCGTGTCACCAAAGTTAGTTGGGATATGGTTTGCCTGGTTTTGTCATGGCCGGTTTTACTGGTTTATGGGGCCAGGTTTATCCCGCATAGGTCGAATCAGCCTCAACCGTTAACCCACTCTTAGACGGAGCTTTTAGGAGCATGCATGCATTTACACCTTAGTCTGGACCCGGTCTTTGGTACCGCCTCCATAGTTAGGAAACCGCCTTTACGTCAGCGGGTTCTTGAAACCTAATGACAATGCATATTATGTGTTGTGTGATAACGAGACCTCAGTCCTAACCATGTTTTGAGCAAAATCAGATTTGGAATTTTGTCTCCTGTGTTGTCTTTTAGGTCGGAAAATGGAAGAATTTAGCAAAATTGAGATCATAGACAGAATTGCAGTCCGGGGAAAGTTAGGCAGATTTGGTTAGTTTGTGTTTGGAGATGGCCTGGTGTAGAGAGATCTAAGAGGCGAAGCCCCTGGTGTCTTTAAAAGGATCAGTGGGGTCCCTCTCATGAATGGCTTTGCGTGTGTGCAGGCCTGTGTTAACTGCCCAGCTGCATCCTTGATAATTGAAGTATGCTTGTCGCATACTAGGAGAGCGAAGCCCCTGTGTCTTTGAATGACCAGTGGGGTCCCTCCCTGAAGACCAGTGCGGTCTTGGCTACCTAGGAAACTGAGAGGCTTGATTAAGGCCGAGGACCAGTGAGGAGCCCTATGAACAAGGTCGGTGAGCCTTGCAAAACCTAGGAAGCTGAGAGGCTTGTCTAAAGCCGAGGACCAGTGAGGTTTTATTTTGAAAGGCCAATTGGCGCCTTTCATGATTTGCAGTCGGGTATTATGAAAGGCGGTTGGAAATTTCACCCCTTGATATTATAAATCAATTGGGAGTTGTGCTTGAAGGAGCGAGGATGTTTTCAAAAGGTGTATGGGGATTGTTTCAGGTTTTAGGCATTTGAGTTTAGAATTTTGTGCAAATGTTGTGAAGAGCATGAGCTGTGTTGGAATTTCGAGTTGATACCAACTTTTGGGAGTTAGTTGGGATAACAGAATTGCAGTGTCAAGGCGGAGAGATGATTGTTATCAATTATTGTTATTGTTGCTTACTCTAAACCTGAATTGCTCAAAACTGGCATGAACTATTTTTCGTTACCACTTATTTGCGCGATTAGGCTTACCTCTAGCACAAAGAGGTACCTTACAGGGTAGGACACGCCCGCATTTTCATTTACGCTCAACTAATTGTGATTGCCACATGTCAAACTTGTTTAAAATGCAAAGCGCTACGTGACGCGCGCTACGTGATTGTATGCAATGTTGTTAATGACACACAAACTAACATAGTTTACTTTTTGAATTTTTCTTTTGTTTGATTATTCCCCAAACAGAGAGAGTTTGATTCGTGTTGACTCCCGAGTTGGTTAAGTGTCTAATCTAAAGTGAAGTAAGCAATGACTGATAATCAGACTGGTATCCCTGCATCTTCTAATGAGCAAGCAGTTGTTGTTCCTGATGAACAAATTGCTAGAATGGCTAAGCAGATTGAATGTATGCAAGCTGAACTAGAAAGAATGAAAGGATCGAGCCACCAAAACGCGCCAGCCATGCTATCGACTCTGAATCCCAATGTTGAAACTTCCAATCCAAACACGCCTTTAAATTCCAGTGTCATTCATATGCTTGCACCAGTTAACAACATCCCGAATGCATTCATTAACCAGAACAACTTGCCTCACTATCAAGTGCCCATAACTGTAGAAAAGCAGGGAAAGACAGTTGAGCAAGAGGAGATAATCCAAACGATGAAAATCATGCAGCAATCCATCAAGGATTTGCAAGTGTCTAGAGGACGTCAAAGCATCTCCTACCGCAATCTTTATCTATACCCTGACGTTACTCTTCCTCCCGGGTTTAAGGTGCCGAAATTTGATATGTATGATGGTCATAGTGACCCATTTGTCCATTTGACCAAATATCTCAACCGAATGAGGGTTGCGGGAGGTAAAGAGGAACTTCTGATGGCCTTCTTCAGTCATAGTCTGGAAGGTATTGCTGCTGAATGGTTTGCAAGGCAGGATATAAGCAAGTGGCGTGAGTTTGATGACATAGCCAGTGATTTTACAAAGCAGTTTGAGTACAATGTCGAGATGGCTCCTGACCTTATAACCTTGTCCAATCTGAAGAAGAAACCAACAGAAACCTTTAGGGAATACGCGTTGAGATGGCGTGAACAGGCTGCAAGGGTGCGACCACCAATGACTGAGGAAGACATGGTAAAGTACTTCATCCGAGCCCAAGATGATTCTTATTACATGCACTTGCTCCCTATGATGGGTAAACCTTATTCTGAACTTCTTGTGATGGGAGAGATGGTTGAAGAAGGGGTTAAGACAGGGAGAATTGTAAGTTTTGCTGCAATGAAGGCAACTACGCAAGCCATCCAGACTGGTATGGGCAATTTTGAGAAGAGAAAGAGGGAAGATGAATTTGGAATTGATATGGCTGACATCGACCAAAGACCAAACAAGAAGCCAACCTTCAAAAACTCACCAAACCAGCCCACTCACCAAAGCACACTATGCTCAACTTACCCAAATCAATATCAAATTCCACCTGCTCCATGTCCAGTCTATAATGCCCAACCCAATTACCATCAGTCTAGAATACCCGCTTATCAACCTTATTCACAACCGCAAGCATACAATTACCCTCAACAACACCAGTTACTGGTAGCTCGTCAGTCTATGCCAGCAAGGTCTCGTCCCAAATATGAAAAGAGACAGCGCCGAAAGTTCACTTCTTTAGGTGAACCACAAGCTCAATTGTATGACAGATTAAAGGATTTGGGAATGCTAAACCCTTTAGCAAGGGATGGTACGTTTGACCCTCCCCCAGAATGTGTTGATGGAGCCAAATATTGTGCTTACCATGCAGAATTTGCCAAGCACGACACTGAGGAATGTGTCCTTCTTAAACATAAGATCCAAGATTTGATTGAAGACAATACAATCCAGTTGAGTGAACCAACGCATGAGGCTTGGCTGTGAACTAAAAGCACTTTGCAAAATTTCGATTCGGATTGAGGCCCCGAATCATTCTGGTTAAAACTTTATCATTTTGCCTCAAGAAAATATTTTTTCTCATTTCCATGTAATTTTGATTGTAATACGAACTACGCGTAACCTGATTCCCAAGGTGGGATACGTAAGCATCTCACATAGAGCTCGGTTACACTAGCATAGGAATCCCCTATTTCCTCTTTTATGTAATTTTGAACTACTTTTGGTCTGATTCCTGGAATGGCAACAGGATAAGTAAGCAATCCACATCGGATTCGATCAGATTTTGTATGCTTTAAGGCTTTTTTTTTTATCTTTGATGATGTAATTCCGAACTATGCATCTCGGCAGATGTGTAAGCATTCCTATTCGGATTCGGCTTCGCACTTAGATTGCCATATTCCCCAAAAATTAATGTAAGCAGAACTACGCATGGTCTGATTCCCGTGGAGGGATACGTAGGCGCTCTTAACGGGTTCGACTCTATAATATTAAAATTTCCAGTCTCCCCTAAGGCAAGCAACTGGGGCAATTTTGCAAGATAATTTGAAGGTTTGAAAGATAGCAACTGGGGCAAATTTTGCAAGGCAAGTTGGAGATTTGAAAGATCATAACTGGGGCAGATTTTGCAAAAAGCCGTATTGCTTGACAAAGATAAGTTGGCCGAGTCTCAAAAGACGGATCGCAAATCTAGACAAAGGGAGAAGAACTAAGCGGTTGAAGGATGAAGGCTCGAGTCAGCATGAATCAAACACTCCCCCCTCCCTCCCAAAACTAATGATTTTTCTTTGAGTGCAGGAATTTTCAAAGCAACAAGATGAGGAAACTAGCAACTATCAATTCCTCATAGAGTATTTGTCATACACATTGAACAATGTTGCCAAGATAACCAACCGAGATTGGAAGCGTTATCTGATTCATCGCATACGCGAAACGACTTTATTTTCTCTTTATTTCTGCCCTTGCCTAATCAAAATTCATTGCTTTATTGACAACTTTACTTTACGCTTTGCAGGAATTAAGTATTAACTCAGTTTTTCTCAAGGATAACACTCAACTCTTTTTGGCTTCACCAAATATAAGCCAAACAGCTTAAACTCTCACTTTATATCTCCTTTATCTTTGACATTTTCCTGTCTATATGTATTTCATGAGAAATTTATTTTGCAGGCTATCCTACCATTTACTTTACAAGTATCAACATCAAGTCTATCGTAAACAATCGAAGGCACTATTGTTAAGAAGCCTACCGTAGAAAATGGGAGACTCGATCATGAGTCATTGCCGAAAGGCGGCATTTCTATTTCCTATAATTATTGCAAATTGTTAAACATATCCGTTTCATTTCTCATTCGCTTTATGAGAGCGCTTACTAAAGTTCCATTTTTTTTATGATTTACAGATATTGCCAATCTTGGGGGCTAACTCTATTTTGTAGTCAAGACCATTCCTCCGGGGAAGAGTTCAAAGAGTATAACGTATTTATGTGTTTACGCTTTCGATAAGCGTCTTTATTTCACGCTTCCGGTAAGCGTCTTTATGTGTTTACGCTTTCGATAAGCGTCTTTATTTCACGCTTCCGGTAAGCGTCTTTATGTGTTTACGCTTTCGATAAGCGTCTTTATTTCACGCTTCCGGTAAGCGTCTTTATGTGTTTACGCTTTCGATAAGCGTCTTTATTTCACGCTTCCGGTAAGCGTCTTTATGTGTTTACGCTTTCGATAAGCGTCTTTATTTCACGCTTCCGGTAAGCGTCTTTATGTGTTTACGCTTTCGATAAGCGTCTTTATTTCACGCTTCCGGTAAGCGTCTTTATGTGTTTACGCTTTCGATAAGCGTCTTTATTTCACGCTTCCGGTAAGCGTCTTTATGTGTTTACGCTTTCGATAAGCGTCTTTATTTCACGCTTCCGGTAAGCGTCTTTATGTGTTTACGCTTTCGATAAGCGTCTTTATATTTCACGCTTCCGGTAAGCGTCTTTATGTGTTTACGCTTTCGATAAGCGTCTTTATTTCACGCTTCCGGTAAGCGTCTTTATGTTTTACGCTTTTGATAAGCGTCTTTATTTCACGCTTCCGGTAAGCGTCTTTATGTGTACGCTTTCGATAAGCGTCTTTATTTCACGCTTCCGAAAAGCGTCTTTATCTGTTCACGCTTTCGATAAGCGTATTTGTATCACCTCAAAGGTGTTAATCATTTGAATGCCTCTATGGCGTAATTTTGTCGCCTCGATAGGCGCTTTAATATTTGTCACTCTCTTAATTATATTTTTATAAGCCTCCTAAGGCGTTTACATTTGCTTATACCTACTTCAATGACCTTATGTTGTCTAATAAGTTTGTTAAGACATGCAGGATAATGTGAATACTTCGGACGTATTCCTACTTTTGGTTGGAGTGCAATCCAATATTATTTGCAAATTGTCTCTTCATGATTTAAAGTCGTAGGCTTTATCATGGTTATTGCCGAAAAAGCGGCATTTTTATCCTCATTATTTAGAGTTTAAAGTTCACTTTACGTTCCTATTAATTGAAGCTTTTATTGTTTTATCTTCAGTCTACCAACGGCTCCAAAGTCATCTTGCCTCATAAAGACAGATTTCTCCATTAGTCGATTGGAGACAAGATTGTCATTGGCATTGAAACCAGCATCTACAAATTTTATTTATTACTTATTTCTTACTCCATTTATTAAGTCTTATTTGCAGTTACGCACTTACCGTTTGTCGAGTTTATTACAGGATATTAGCAACACCGCAACAGCATTTGGAGCATAACGTGGAACTTTTTCTTAGCAGTGAACTGGGGCAATCGTTGATATGAGCTAGACTCGTCAACGAGGATCTGAAGAATCGCACTCGAACAAGCAAGTCTATCCCAATCTTTCATTTCGGATTAGGGTGTCAGTTTGGTTTCTTTCCTATTCGTGCGTCTTTTCCGTCAATCGTGCGAGTCTTCGTTTCTAAGTGTCGTCGAACTACATATGGCCCGATTCTCTTTCAGCCCGAGATATGTAGGCAACTCGAAAACCGGAGTTCGGCCATGTCTATGAACCTTGGCTTTTGGTCCATGGAATCAAAAGTCTTTGGCTTTATCGTGACAAAATTGGTTTTATGTCAACTTCTTTACCCTGAAAACTCTTTCATCCTTTTCCGGGTAAAGAGGGGCAGCTGTTGACACCCAATTTTGTCCCGAAAATTTCAATTAAAGTATAATCATTTTAAAATTTAAATCAATTTTGAAAAGTCAAAAGTAATTGAGTAAATTCAAAGAAAAGGGTTAAATGTATAAAATATGGCCTTAATTTAAACCTATTCGTGCAATTACTCTATTTCCTTAATTTATTTTAAAAAGGGGCCAAAATCGCTCCTAATGCTAAAATCTAGCCTATCTATGCAAGACAATATATACATATCCTTTCCCACCCCATCTTCAGTTCCTTTGTTTTTCTCCCCTGAACCCGTTTTCCAGAATCCCTAACCCGAAGACCCGGTTCTCTCCCTAAAGATTTGAAAATCGATCGACCCCACTGGTTCCACATCATCTTCGGACAAAATCTTATCCGATTGGTACCGTTGGAAGGGGTCGATTGGGTATTTCTCACAACCATAGAACCCTAAATGTGGGACGGATATAAATAGAAGGCATATTGAGGAGAAAAAAGAGAGCAACCGGGATAGAGAAAAGAGAGGAGATAGCCGTTAATGGGGTCGGGGAAGGATTCAGCGACAGTAGCAGAGAATTCATCGATGGAGCAGAGAGTTCATAGAGTTCATCGTTTGGGTATTTCCAGCTTTTAAAATCCGTTGGAGGGTTCTTTTGGTATTTGGGGGGGGGGGGGGAGGAATCTGATAACCCTAAGGGGCTTACACATAAATGGGTCATATTCTAGTTCGAGAAGGGGGTGGCAACCATTAATGGGGTGAGAATAGAGCGCGGCAGTAAAGAGAACAGCGGCAAAATGGAGAGAGTTCTAAATTAAAATTTGAGTTAGGTGCAGAGCATAGCAAAAATATAAAGCTGCATAATACATCATTTTTTTAGTCTTAAGTTATAAAACTGTTACTGGTTCAATTTTATCTTTGGTGTTGTATATCCTCGTTCGAGTCAAATCGTCGCTTCGTCTTTCACGTCGTCGGCTCTGCTCGTCGTTTGCTCGAGTGCAAAACTTCAGATTCGACGCCTCAGTTCCTGCCCTGGAACAGGTAATAGCCTCACCTTTGTTTTTCCTTTGATGTTCATTTATTTGCTGAGAATGTAGTTTGTTCACTCGTCATTTTGTAGTTACTGTTTGATTAAATCGAATCATTATAAGTGTTGAAATCAAATCCATGCCAATTCCTTGTTTTGTTGGGGTCGCGATAAGCTTGTTCTGTGAAAGATGTGTTAAGTCGTCCAATGTGATCTTTAGTGTGAAACTTATTGTTAATCCGTAATAGCACTTCAAAGATATTTGTGTAATCATGATCAAGTTTTCATTTCAGTTTTGTATCCTCATGGCTTGAGTGAGTAGATTGGCTCTAAGTCTATAAGTTTAATTCTTTGTTAGCTGTTCTTAGAGGCTGGAAAGTTGATTTAAGGGGGTGTGCAGGAGAGTTATTGGAGTTTGAGAGGTGAGGGTGTGAAAGGGATGTCCTGTGAGGTAGTAAGATGCTTTCCTAGCTCTGTTTTGTTCTTGTAAAATGAGGGGATGGGAGTATGTAGTTGCAGCAGTAGCAGGGGATTTTTCGGGAGCTTAGGAGTCTGTTTCAGGTTATGTTATGGTGTTTTGGAGGCTAGGATGCAGTAGAGCATGCTGCAGTTTTTTGGAGGAGTGTTTCTGGTTCTTCTGTTGTCATGGAGTATAGAAGATTAGAGGCTGTTTCAGGGTTGTTCATGAGCTTCAGGAGAGTGTCAGGGGTCTGTTATGGAGAAGGTCTGGTGGTCTGCAGGTGTTTGAAGGAGAGTTCTTTTGCTGCAGTTTCTAAGGGAGTTTCAGGGGGTTCTTTCTTGGTTCCTGGTTGCTCTGTGAGTTCAGGAGGGTTCTAAGGAGTAAAGAGTGGTGGTGTCCTCGTCTTTTTTTTAAAATTAGAATGAGAGGGGATGTTCTGGTGAGTCTTAATTTGTTAGGATGAATTGTGTTGGTTGTGAGAGAGTCTTTAGATGTGGAAGAGTGTTCCCTGGTGTTTGGTGAAGTGTGCAGGGTCCATATTTCTTGTTTTGCTCTGATTTGGTTTGAAGTATGTTCTTGTCCATGAAGTTTAGAAGTTAAGTTTCTGAATAGCTTCATAAGGTCTGCATATTTTCCTTTTGGTTAAGATTCCTTTAAATGGTGCAAGTTTTACATAAATCTGTATAAGTAGGATGCTATTGTGGTATCATTGCTACCTTAATAAATGTTTGAGCTAAAGTTGCAGTCTTTTCATTTATGTTGGTTCGGCTTGTTTGATTCATTGTTAACAATTAGGAGTAATCTTGACTTAAGTTAGTCCTTTGGTCGCTTCATTTGAAGCAACATATAATGAAAGGAGTATTCATTTATCAGGGAATGGTTTAGCCTTCAGTGTGCTTAAGGACTTTGTGTTAATTGTAGTCATGTGAAGGAAGTAAAGTTACAACTCTGTGATGTTCAAACTTTACATTTTTTTAAAGTGCAATTTTTAGAAATTGGGATTCATTTGCCTGAATACTACTCCACTAATACTACTCCATTGTGTTATGTCTTGAAACATTTGGAATTGTATCAGCCCTTATCTAGCTACCCCCTTTTAAGAGATTCAATACTTGCCTCATGAACTAGAATAAATCTTGCTTCTATTTTTGAGTTTGATAGTGTCTGACTTGCATTCTATGATGACAAGTATATATTCTTACAATTCATACGCTTGTTCATTGTTAGTTTGTTCGTATGATTGATACATTTTATTACATCTATTAGTTCTAATCTTTATTCATCTTATTTTTTGCGTAATGTACTGCCTGGGGTGAGTCTTGTTTGAAACTCACTTGTTGACATTCGATTGAAACTTACTTTTGTCAAGTTTACTCACTGGATCTTTTAATTCAACAACTACTCTTTATTCTTTATGCTTATTTTAATTATTCTTATTAGTGTACATGCTAATCTTTATCTTATCCTTATTTTGGCATGAAAACACCACCTTGGGATCGAGTTCGGGCGAAAACTTAAAATGGGATGGCTATTTGGCGTTGGAATTGCATTGGGATCAAGATTCGGGCTCAAGTTTCCAAACTTTAGAAATTTAGAAATCCAAGGCTCGTTTTGCAAGTTTGCTTTCCGGGTTCTATCTTTTAACTCTTGTCTTCCTTTTGTAGAATAATTATGTATATATATTTATGAATAATATTTATTGATTGAGTTATTTGCCTACCTTATGATTATTACCTTTTAATTTTTGAGTTGTTATCTAATTTATTGCAAATTAGGCTATTTAGACAAATGCGTGCAAATTTCATAAATTTTCAAAACTACACTTAATAAATGACTATAAGAAAGGACTTCTATCTTATTGATATGAAGTAGTTTCTTTAGGAAGTCAAAAGTTATAAAGAAGTTTTGATTAACTTCTGAATGTCCCGAAACAACTTTGCAAAAAGCGACTTGAAACTTAAGTTCCATCTTATGATGAGAAACCCGGGTTTTAAAGTTGAAATTAAGCAAGTGCCATTTATGCACTGTCATATGCGAGTTGGCAAAGAAATTAGGACGATCAAATCGTTCCCTTTTTTAAAGAAAATGCGCTTTAATTTCATTTTATTTTATTTTAAAAATGATTAAAGCTTTTAAACAAATTTTAAATCTTTTGAAAACTTACTAAATTTAATTAGTTGAATTAATTAATAGTTCAATTAATTATTTTTTAGAAAAGCGCATAAATAGCACTTGCAAATATTTTGGAAACCTGTCGGATTAACCGTTTTTAATGGAATTTCGAAAGTGCCTTAAAAACCTTCTTTCGAAATTAATAAAACCTCTTACCTTTAGAATCTCTGAAAGAAAGACCGTCCTTTTACAAAAACGGAGTTTTGCACGCATTTGTTTATCTGGTTCCCTGTTTTTCCTTAAATTGGGTGGCGACTCCAAAAACTCCAAAAGAGTTAGCCCATCCTGTCGATATTCCGGAATTTATCCTTTTCGGGGTAATTTTTGGGGTTCAACATGTACAATCTTCTTGAAGCAGAATTCCATCCGCTTTGAAGTTGACAAATTGGTAATCTTCAATCCAATTTCCACCATACTGGATTAATACCTTAATTGGTGACATATTTCACTGATATGTCAATTTTCAAGCTTTCTTCAATGTTTTTGATAATTTGATGGATCGACGCTCGAGGATGGAACAATTTCGTGAATTTTCAGCGAAGTTTCTTTCAAAGATTCTGAAGTCCGAACTGAATTTTTTTGATCTGCATATAATCTTCACATTGCCGTTTTTAATGGGATCCATGAAGAAGTGTCGTATAAACTGAGAAACGTGTCTTCAGGAGTACTAAAATTTCGGATATTATGGAGATACTGTTCCCACTCCTAAAATTTAGGATATTATGGAGATACTGTTCCCACTCCTATAGTTTAGGATATTCTGTTTTGTTTTTTTGGAAAAGATTTTCACATAGACCTATTTTTAACAGTACTTTTGGCTAGCCTTTGTGAATGTTACTTGTGTCTATTTTAATGTAGGGCCATGGTTTTATTTTGGCTATATATAAAATTTTCCCATCAAAATTTATATAGGAGTAGCGTTATTTTGGGCTTTAGCTTTTTCATAACATTTCATATTTTTCAATTTTCACAGTTTATACTCAGAAAGACCTTTTATCCTTCTTGACAAATAACAGATGAAAATACGATTAGAATAAAACGTAGCAACAATAGGAGATCACGCATTCACCTGACCGATGAATTAGGAAAAGTAAAGAAAAGCCATAGAATTTGAAAAAATATCAAATTAAGATGTGTGCTAGTTCACGAGAAGACACTATACGTTTATACATTTCTAAAACCATCCTGCAGTCAACCACATCATAATTATTTGAAGAAGCCACCACTGGAACTGGTTTTCCACTTGGAACTCTTTTGACTCCAGAAATTCCAAGTTTCTTGCTTCCTATCATTGTATTAACATATGCATTGTGAAAATTTGTCACCAACTTTAAGGGTGAAACTAGCTTCCAATGAAGCTTAATGGGTGCTTGTTTCCTCTTCAAAACAACTATCTTTTCCTTGTTTCCAAGCCTAACTACTCCCAATTTCATCTTCTTATCCCTTGTTGTTGCATGTCCTAGTCTTTGGTACTTTTTCCTCCTCCAAAACCTCTTTAGACTATCCAAGTATGAAAAATCAAGGATTCCCATTGATGTGGTTTATTTTTTTCACTTGGATTTTCTTGGTTTGGTAATGGAGATATGGTGAGGGTTGTGGAACTACTAAGGTACTACTGAAAAGTGTAAAGAATTGTGTGGATTTCCATGATGAGGGGAGGGACACTTATATAGAATACGAATGGAATGTTATGGTTAATTAGAGTTAATAGGATGATAACAATGATAAAGTTAAAGTTAATCGAGTACAAAAGTTGTTTGTCCGTCAATTTAGTGAGTCAAACGGTGTTTGTCTGGCCAGCAAAGAACCTAATTATTTATCCAGGCCATAATAAGTGAATTTTAAAATTTTAGCATATTCATTAAGATAACCCGTAATGCATTAATCAAGAGGTTCATTTGACTAAATTATCATTTACACCTCTTCATAGGGAATGTAAAGAAGTATTAACACTACTTTGTTCGAGTAGTAACGACGATTTGGAAAATATATATATTTACAAATTTAGTTTCAAAACGACTAATATATTTGATATAGGAGGAAGTAATGTGTTAAATGACATCTATTTCTGTATTGTGTTTTTCTCCATCAATCAAAATCTTAAACATAAAAACTTATAACCCACCTTTATTTCAATCCAAAAGATCCGAAGCTAGGACTTCATTTATTTACAAAAGTTCTTTCACACCAGCTTGGCTTAATTATATGCTTGAAAGTCGAAGACTGAATTCAAAAATTTAAGTTTGTAGGTGCTGAATCTTAGTCTTTTAGCTTATTGTTCTAAATAAATTATTTCTATATATAAGACACAAATGCAGGTTCTGAGGTCGAAGTTATTGCTTTCTGCCGAACTGTAACTCGACTTGTAGGGAAGTTCTGCCATTATTAACTAGTCAATTTTTATAGTTTGCATATACCGAAAATCTTGGACTAATCTTATACGTCTTGGTATATTTTCTTGTAAAG
Organism: Petunia axillaris subsp. axillaris; assembly: GCA_029990575.1. Taxonomy (NCBI): domain Eukaryota; kingdom Viridiplantae; phylum Streptophyta; class Magnoliopsida; order Solanales; family Solanaceae; genus Petunia; species Petunia axillaris. The sequence goes on from JARKNS010000009.1 coordinate 45,601,216, forward strand.
CCACGGACAGTGATTATCGTTAATCCAACTTAGAAAATGACAATTCGGTTCCTAAAATATATATGCAACAGTTCGAAACATAAAAAGATAAAAATAGCAAAGAATTAACAACAACAATTACAACCATCTTTCCATTTCAAGCCATTTGAACAAGTCCAATATGATCATTATCACTTGCTGCCAAAAGCTTGCCGTCTCTTATATATAAAAAAGCCAAGTCTAACCATGTTAACATTCCGATCACATTCTATATAAAAGTTCCTCTCTCAGACATTGAAATTCCACAGAGTTCTTTACACTTCCAAGTTTTGTACCCTATAGTTCTGTTGATATTTTGTATTTTAAATGAATGACACCTATGGGGACACTTGTTAATATTATGTAATGGGTGTCATTTCATCTACTAGGTGACTAATTTGTGGTTAAGAGTGGCAATTGAATGGATTAGTGGCAGCCCATGTGTTTATTTATTAACTTAGTTGCGAGGATATTTTGACAAATAATCATGCACTTGTCAATGTATTAGCAAACCTTACTATCTATAAATACCCATGGAAAAGTGGCCATTTCACTCATCCAAAAAAAAAAAACATCTTCTGTCGTTCCTCTTCTTTTAGTAATATAACCTTGTTTCTAAATATAACTTTCTTTCTAGCCACTTTTAGCTACTATCCCAAATTATATAACCACTTAAAATATAGCCTACTTCCTTTTGTCACCTCTACCCTAGACTTGCTGAATCATTATTTATTTTACTGATTCCTGCACCCTCTTATATATATAGAGGAAGGCTTGTTTAATCCTGGGGAAACATTTCATATTACCGAAATAGTTTCTTAGGACAGTGCCCAGCACAACTCAAGCTTTGTAATTATATTATCGGTTACTTTCTCACTTTTGTATCTACAATATTTTCATTGTATTATATTATATTTTTCCCATTGTACCTACAATCTAAGAAACTATGACATGTAACCCTACTCCCGAAAATGTTGTTGATACTACCAATATTACCGCTGCCCGTTCCACTACCAATACTACCAACGTTGGCACTACACCCACTGCTTCAGTACCAGATGTACTACCCTATGCCAAACCATTCCCCGACGTGTCCAATATTGAAATTTTCGCTAATGAGAATTTCAAACGTTGGCAAGAACGTATCTTTTCACTGCTCGATGTTCACGGTGTTGCTCACGCTCTGTCCGACCCACAACCCGGTCCGAACTCTGATGGAAAAATACTGGAGTCCTGGCAATATGCTAATAAGGTATGTCGTCACACTATTTTGCAGACTCTTTCTAACGAATTGTTTGACGTGTACTGTAGCTGTAAGGAAGCAAAAATCATTTGGGAGGCCTTGATTAAAAAGTTCACTGCTGAAGATGCTACAAAACAAAAATTTGTAGTAGGAAAATTTTATCACTGGCAAATGACTGATGAAAAGGAAATAAAAGTCCAAATCAATGAGTACCAAAAATTGCTTGAAGATCTTAAAGCTGAAGGTATCTCACTGCCAGAAAAGTTTTCTGCTGGAGTATTGATCGAGAAGCTTCCCGAGTCATGGAATGATTATAAGAACAGTTTGAAACATAAGCAAACAAACTTCACTATTGAGGAAATAGTGACTCATATCCTAATTGAAGATACCAACAGAAAGGAGTATGTCAAAGCTAAAATGGCAGCACTAAAGGCAAATCTAGTGCAAACCAAGAACAAAAGGTACGCCAATAAGTCTAAAAGTTACAAGCCCAATAACCTCAATTTTAAGAAAAAGAAAGGCTCTTGTTTTGTTTGTGGAAAACCAGGTCATCATGCCGCACAATGCAGGAAGAGAGGGGGAAACGACAAAGAAAAGAGTAATCCTCCTAAGGCTAACTTTGTCGAAGGAGATGATATTATTGCAGCTGTCGTTTCTCAGGCAAACATCGTAGCAAATGTGAAAGAATGAATGGTAGACTCTGGGGCTACTCGGCACATTTGTGCAAACCGAGAAGCATTTACCTCCTATACTTCTATAGGGGATGAAGATGAAGTAGTCTACCTTGGAGACTCAAGGACTGCCAAAGTTCTTGGCAAGGGTAAAGTACTCATGAAACTCACTTCAGAAAAGACTTTAGCCCTCATGAATATGCTACATGTTCCTACTATTAGGGCAAACCTGATTTCCGTAGCCTTGTTACTGAAAGTGGGGTTGAAAGTGTCATTTGACTCTGATAAGATAATAATGAAAAAAAATGATGTGTTTGTTGGAAAGGGCTATTGTAACCAAGGACTCTTTGTACTTAATGTTTCTAGTGTTATCAATGAAAATGCATCTACTTCTGCTTATATGATTGACTCAGTTTCTTTATGGCATGCTAGACTAGGACATGTTAATATCTCATATATAAAGAAAATGCAATCATTAGGTTTAATATCTGGTCTAGACTCAAATAAATTTGACAAATGTGAAATTTGTGCTGAAACTAAAACAACTAGAAAATCTTGTTTTCCTGTAAATCGAGAAACTGAACTACTATCTCTAATTCACACTGATTTGGGTGATTTAAAACAGACGATGACTAGAGGTGGTAAAAGATATTACGTGACATTTTTTGATGATTTTTCTAGATATACTAAGTTATATTTGCTTAGAAATAAAGATGACTCCTTTGATGCATTTATTTCTTATAAAACTGAGGTTGAAAACCAACTTAGTAGAAAAATCAAGAGAATTAGATCTGATAGAGGAGGAGAATACTTAGCCTTGAACGATTATTGTGAGAAAGAAGGAATTATTCATGAAACAACTCCTCCATATTCACCCGAGTCTAAAGGAGTAGCTGAAAGGAAGAATAGAACATTAAAAGAAATGATGAACTCAATGTTAGTTAGTGCTAATGCACCTGATAATTTGTGGGGTGAAGCAATTTTATCTGCATGTCACTTACCGAATAGGATTCCTCATAGAAGAACTGGCAAAACTCTCTATGAGTTATGGAAACGTTATATACCTAACCTGAAATATTTAAAAGTGTGGGGGTGCCTTGCCAAAGTTCTTTTGCCTGAACCTAAAAAGAGGAAAATAGGTTCTAAAACTGCAGATTGCATGCTTATTGGATATGTAGAGAACATAGTGTTGCATATAGATTTCTTGTTTTAAAAAGTGATGTGCTTGATTACAACACTATACTTGAGACAAAGAATGCTGAATTTTTTGAACATATTTTTCCACTGTCTGATAAAACTTCTCATGCACCTGTTGAAACAATAAGTACCTCTGTCAAGAAAATGAGAAGGAGCAAAAGGCCTAGAAAGAAATATTTTTCTTATGGAAATGATTTTCAAACTTTTATTGTAAATAATGAACCATTAAGTTATTTTAAAGCTATTACTTCTTCCGATGCTAAGTTTTGGAAAGAGACAATTAATGTTGAACTTGATTCTATTGTGAAAAATAAAACATGGGTTTTGACTGATTTACCTCCTGGTGCAAAGCCTATTGGTTGCAAATGGATTTTCAAAAAGAAATTTAATCCTGATGGATCTATAGATAAGTATAAAGCTCGATTAGTAGCAAAAGGCTTTTCTCAAAAACAAAATATTGATTATTTGATACATTTGCACCAGTGCCTAGAATTTCTTCAATTAGACTTTTAATTGCCCTGGCTTCAATTCATAAACTTTTTATTCATCAAATGGATGTCACAACAATATTTTTAAATGGTAACTTAGAAGAAGCAATTTATATGGTTCAGCCTGAGGGGTGTGTTGTTCCTGGGCAAGAAAATAAAGTTTGTAAATTAATTAAATCTCTTTATGGCTCCTAAACAGTGGCATGAAAAATTAGACCAAGTCTTAATGAAAGAAGGTTTTTCCTCAGTTGAAGTGGATAAATGTGTTTATACTAAAGTATTAAATGATGATTTTGTGATAATCAGTCTATATGTAGATGATATGCTTATATTTGGTACCAATTTAAATATTGTACAGAGCACCAAATTATTTTTGTCACCTAATTTTGATATGAAAGATCTGGGTGATGCAAATATGATATTGGGAGTTAAAGTTATAAGGGATGATGATGGTATCATGCTGTCACAAGAACATTATGTTAAGAGACTTCTTAAGAAGTTTGATTGTTTTGATGTGACACATGTGGCCACTCCTTATGACGCTAGCTCTCAATTGAAAAAGAATAAAGGTGACCAGTTGCTCAGTCTAAATATGCTCAGATAATTGGGAGTCTGATGCATTTAATGAATTATACAAGGCCTGATATAGCCTATGCTGTGTATAGACTGAGTAGATATACTCATAATCCCAATCAAGAGCATTGGTCTGCATTAGTAAGACTGATGAAATATTTGAAAGGAACCATGAATTATGGTATCCTGTATAGTGGATTTCCCGCTGTATTAGAGGGATACAGCGATGCTAACTGGATTTCTGATTCAGAAGTGATAAGATCCACTAGTGGTTATGTGTTCATCCTTGGTGGTGGTGCAATAGCATGGAAATCAGCCAAGCAAACTATAATTGCTAAATCTACTATGGAATCAGAGTTTATAGCTCTGGAATTGGCTGGTTCTGAGGCTGAATGGTTAAGAAACTTCTTAGCTGATATTCCTTTAACGAAGGATTTATTGCCTCCTGTATCTATTCATTGTGATAGTAAAACGGCAATAGATGTTGCTAAGAATAAATCTTATAATGGAAAACGCAGACACATTCGTCTGAGACATAAAGTTATCAAGCAGCTGCTGAGAGATGGAATAATTTCAATTGATTATGTCAAGTCAGAATTGAATTTAGCTGATCCTCGGACTAAACCTGTGGGAAGAAAATTAATTCTTCAAACCTCAAAAGAGATGGGGTTAAGGCTAACATGATTATCAATAGTGATGGTAACCCAACCTATGTGATTGGAGATCCCATGAAGTAGGTTCATATGGGTAATAACAAGTCAATATTGACACTGAAGCACTATAATATGAAGTGCTTAGCTGCTATTATTTAGGAGGTTGAGTTATAAATCTTAATGAATTCATAGTCCTTATGGATGGTGTATTTAAAGCAGTGTACACTTGATGAATTCACCTATATGAGAGTGGAGTGAGGCCGCTCCTATGAGATTCTAGCCAAGTCTCTAGAGCTCTCATGAATAATCAGGCACGCGCACGGCTTATTTGCGCAAAAAACGCGTTGAACAGCAAAATTGTGGAGGTCAAAATGTGATTGGTAAAGCCTCTGGCTTACAAAAGGAATTGTTGGTTCATAGAAATATTTTATTTCACCAGTAATTCTGTAAGTCAAGTTTTACTGGTCTAAGTTTGGTTCATAGTCCAGAAGACACCAAACCTATTACATTTGGTCCATGTAAATTCAGCAAGTCTTAAACTCCTTTATTTCTCACATCTTCGGTCCTTAATTTTTTTTTAAATATGTGGGGGAGTGTTGGTATTTTGTATTTTAAATGAATGACACCTATGGGGGACACTTGTTAATATTATGTGATGGGTGGCATTTCATCTACTAGGTGGCTAATTTGTGGTTAAGAGTGGCAATTGAATGGATTAGTGGCAGCCCATGTGTCTATTTATTAACTTAGTTGCGAGGATATTTTGACAAATAATCATACACTTGTCAATGTATTAGCAAATCTTGCTATCTATAAATACTCATGGAAAAGTGGCCATTTCACTCATCCAAAAAAAAAAAAAAAACATCTTCTGCCGTTCCTCTTCTTTTAGTAATATAACCTTGTTTCTAAATATAACTTTCTTTCTAGCCACTTTTAGCTACTATCCCAAATTATATAACCACTTAAAATATAGCCTACTTCCTTTTGTCACCTCTACCCTAGACTTGCTGAATCATTATTTATTTTACTGATTCCTGCACCCTCTTATATATATAGAGGAAGGCTTGTTTAATCCTGGGGAAATATTTCATATTACCGAAATAGTTTCTTAGGACAGTGCCCAGCACAACTCAAGCTTTATAATAATATTATCGGTTACTTTCTCACTTTTGTATCTACAATATTTTCATTGTATTATATTATATTTTTCCCATTGTACCTACAAGTTCCACTACACTTGCCAAAATTTTCATTATCCAATATGGAAATTCTTGGTTTTTCATATTGGGATAGCCTAAAGAGATTTTGGAAGAGGAAAAAGTACCAAAGAGTAGGAAATGAAACAAGGGATAACAAGAGGAAGCTGAGAGTTGTTAGACTAGGAAACCAGAAAAAGATAGTTGTATTGAAGACGAAAAAAGCACCATTTGAGCTCCATTTGAAATTGGTTCACCATTGAAGTTGGTGACAAATTTCCACAATGCTTATGTTAATACAATGGCAAGTTTAGCAGGAAGCAAGAAAATTGGGACTTCTAATAGCAAAAGAGTTCAAATGTTGGCTTCTTCTTCTACCAATGATGTGATCGACTGCAGGATGGTCTTGGAAATGTATAAAGGAATACTGTTCTCTCGTCAACTAACAAGTCTCTTAATTTGATGTTCCAAAATTCTCTTGTCTTTCATATTCCATCGCCAAACACAGGCCTACTTTGAAGATTTGAGTGCGCGGTCAATATATTTGTATGTTATTACTAATTTCAACCAACATGTATGATACGATACTTATGATGCGTGCTATTCTCCAAAACTATAAAATTTGCTCCTTAAAACTTCAATACTACAAAGAATAGAAAATTAAATTTTGAATATAACCATATTGAGCCATGTTGAAAGGATCATACAATACTAATACACTCTACAAATTGACCCCTTCAAACATGTAAAATTGAGTACTGTACGATCAAAATTTTCGAAGTTAATTTAGGACTATTTAACAAGTCAATACTAGTCCACTCCTTTGGCCAGCATAATGTATTAGGTTGGCACCACTGTTATAGTGGAATTAATTAAAGCAAATCATCATTGAAATTTTGTACGACGTAGCTACTTTGGAGTACGTACGAGCAAGTGACATGAAAAGGTATTTGAAGGCCTTTATTCAAATTGATTAGTATGTAGCTTGAACCCTAGAAAAAAGCCTAGTAACCACATAGCTTTTCATATTTTAATCACATCACATAGCTTAATATTTTCAATTCCACATAGCTCCCTCTTCTTCACGTAGAGCACTTACAAGAACTTTTATATATTTCAACTAGTCCGTCTGAGCCCTATGAATCTTAATAAGCTAAGATCACCCTAAAAAACCAGGAATATCGATTAATATTACACAGCGGAAGTAAATTGTCGAAACTAATACAATTAGATCTGCCCTTCAGAAACCCAATCAAGTCATTCCTAATTAACTTTACTACTAATAGTATTGTTTAGTTAAGGGAGACCTCGAAGATTTCTGTAATGCCACTTAGGCATATATGAAAAAGATAACAATAATCGTTATTGCACTAGTTTTATTAAGTGACTTCTATTCGTGTCGTTCTCTCTCTCTCAATCCACAACCAATACAAAAATTAAAACACTCCTACCAGATCTCATTCTCTCTCCAGCCAGTTGGTCTTTATTCTTTGTCTACCTTTATTTTAATCCACATACAGAAAAAGGACAGCTAAGCACGTATCAGATTGGCTGCATGTTTGGAAGTTTGCCTTCAAGAACAAGTCAATTAGAGATTGCATAAACTGAAATTCTTGGATTATATGCTTTGATCTAGTCTCTTGTTATCCACATGGGCAAGCATTTTGGTTAAGGTTAATCCAACCTAGAAGATGACAATTCGGTTCCTTTAATATGCAACATTTCAAATCACACACGAAGATAATAATTCAGCGTCCAAGGCTGTCTGCTGTTATGCCAATTCAACAGGTCCAATGCATATCACTTATAACTACAACTTGCTGCCAAACCTTGCCGTCCCTTATGCTTTCTATGCAAACGTTGAGATTTACATTACAATTAAGAGCTGAGGATCTCATAACTAATAAGTCAAATCACAAAATGAACTGAACTTTTCAAGTAAACTATAATGTCAGACACAGTTGCAAACATTAAAAAATTTCACACTTTCAGTAAAAGGTGACTCATGATCGATCAATTAAACCAGGACTCATTGCCCTAATCTGGGCCATAAGGCCGTCTTAACAGTCTAACCATCCTAGATTTAACACAATTCCATGTCTATACATCACATTTATCTTGCATATCTAACAACAGAAATCATGCAAGTTACCTAATCTTCAACACTTGTGAGTAACCCAATCAATTAACGGATTCAGCTCTTGAAGTCATACGTCAGAAATTAATGTAAACAATTCTAAGTTTTGTGGGAAAAAGAAGCAACCCCCAAAAGAATCTGTCTGATAAGAAGCAACATATTCCGCAAAACTAAGTGGGACACTACATGTTCTAAACTATACAGTTAGAAACATAAACCAAGAGGCAAGAAGTCACCGCCATCTGCCATTTTCTACATCATCATCATCATCATCAAAGATTGGTGTGGTCTCACGGGCACCGCGTTCTGATACGGCAATGCCATGTTGAGATTGAGCATATCCACTGTCGGCTTCGGAGTGCCTTATAGTAAGACAACCTGGGTTGTTTGCCGTAGATTGTGAACTACGCTCTTCTGCCAGCCTCCGTAAATGCACATGGGGCATCCTACCTGGACATGGAAGAAGCAGTATATCAAATTTTCTAATAAGGAGTTCAATCAACTGAAAATTGACATGTCATGTTAACTTCTTTCCATTCTTTAAATCAGTAAACTAAAGACTAACCAGAAACACTGAAAATGAGAATCTTTTAACTCATATGAAGATCTTGATAACCACAAGTGTTTGTGAATTGTGACAACACAGAGCTAATCTTCTCATAGGAAGAAAATCAGCAAAAACATATACAAGGCAGGACAATATTTAGAAAATGCAAGGGAAATGCTAATTTGAGAATAGGACTATAAGGCTTGGAAACTTTCATGATTTGCATAAACCAACCATGAAAAAATCAGCAATAGGCTAAGCATTAACAAGCCCTTAATATTTCTTTTTACATTGTTTTATCCTTCAGCTTGGCAAGACTGCATGTAACAACAGAATGTATGGAATGGATAACAAGCAGAAAGTGTAGAATGTTCACTATATCGTGAACCTAGTTTGCTGTGACTACACCCTTCTCTTTCCGCTAGTTTGCTCTCCTTAGACTAGCACTTCTACTAGTTCCTAACTACTATTAGATACCTTTGGCGAGTCCATGTCTTCTAATATGGAGATAAATAGACAAATGTGCAACTGCTCTTGACTTCGGTAATGTTACATATTTCTACATCTTAAATTGGTTAAACACCTCATAACTTCTAAGTACATGCAAGTTGTGTACAACCTACCCATTCTCGAATAGCTGATGGAATGGAAAGCACCCATGCACCCACACCCTCGAAGATGGAGAGGCATTCTAATAGGAGAAAGTATGACTAGTCGAGAAAACTTCATCACGTATTATGGGCTTTTGCAAGAAAGTTAAGAATTTAGTAGAGGAACTAATTTGCAAATCTTTCATATTATATTAAAGCCAGCAGATACGAACTCATTCTACAAATGTGGTAGAGGAGTTGATCTACAGTTTACTTCACACAAATCTATATTGCCTGGACCATCGTGGATTGTAACTAGTAAACTGGCTATTTCTTCGTTTCGTTGATTCAAAGTAGGATTACTGTGAAAAAAGATAATGAGGATAGTGAGTCAATACCATCTATATCATATGGTGGAGGAAAGAACTGTAAGTAACAAAATGAAGCCACAGTTAATCCTGCACAAATGGCACAAAGAAGATAAATAATGAGTATCTCTAACCAATGCAATAAGAAACAAAAAATAGAAAAGGTACAGGGTCATCCATATTCTACAGACCTAGGAGACCTCCAGCAAATACATCCTGCCAATGGTGCCAGTAATCATCAACTCGGGAAACTCCAATTAATGCAGCAAGCAGTAAGGGCAGGAAAATAAGGCAAAGCTTAGCAACATGGCCACTTCGATCAAATGCCTTGATTTTCCCAGACAGGTACCAAGCAAGGAAGCCAAGACCAGCAAAAGACCCTACCAAATGATACCAACAAATGGGAACAGACTTCAGTTTTCTCTAAGAATTCAATATTAACTCAAAGCAAACTGAGATCTTTGATAAAAACAGCCAAACACCCTTACTACCACATAGAGAAACATAATATCTCATAAAGTCGTATCTAATGAACATTGGAGCATAAGCCATAGTCACCTATGCACTTGCAGGAATTCCGTGCTACGAGCTAAATGTTTGCTTAAGTAGATTATCCAGCATAAGGCATTGTCACCTACTATCTTGCTATTTACTGTGGCTGAATTATTTGAGCTGAAAACTTTGCCTTTAAAAAAGGTATAGCCTGTATAGGTCAAACCTGATAACAAAGCTTGGTAGTAAAAAATACAAAATCTACTATTTTGCATTTCAACAAATCATTGCACAATTTTAGCATGTAATTAACTGAATTATACGGTACAACACAGCATAAATGTTTCATTATTCCAGTGTTGCACTAATTACAAGTAGAAGTTGTCTAAGATCGTGCAGGGAAATCCTACACTATACGGGGGAAAATAAAACTTTCAATGGAAAAGGAAAGAAAACAGTTTAAAGCAGTGAGTAAGTCTCCTTAGGGAAAAGAACAAAAGTGGCGGGTATGTGTTCACTTTGTTAATGGGGTCAAGTATCAAAGAGGAAAAACAATCTTTTGATGCTAACAATGCAATTAAGAGGGCATAGTTATACTCACAAGAAGTATGTCCACTTGGGAAACTTTTATGTCCTTCTTTAATAACATTTTTCAAGCCACTACATTTGACATTGCCTGTGATTTGATCAAACACCTAAATGCAAAAAATCATAATTAGATGTTGCAATGTCATTTCAGTTGCAGATACAGAAGGGAGATTCCAAGCGAATGAATAAACACACCCCTTTTCCATCAGGGAAACAACGCCAAAAAAAGTCTGGACGGGGTCGACCAACAGCATCTTTGATTGCATCAGTAAGAACTGAGGTGATGAGTACAGAGAACAGCAAGCCTGAAAAAAGGTACACAAAGTAATCAATCTGATCTAATTTTATATACTTGCCAACATAACTTGCGACCAGGTAAAAGCTGATAGTCACATAAGGGACAAAGAATACCTAATATAGCTTGATGCACATCATAGACATCCTTTCTGATGAAGTAGAAGACAAGTATGACCACTAAAGGTAAGATTATAGCAACAATCTGTTCACAAGGAAACACAAATGGATTGTAAAATGCCCACTACAGAAGTACCGAATAACACACATACTACTTCTATTACTATGTATTGTCCCAAACAATATCTGTCTTGAAGTTTGACTTACCGGAACAGCCCAAAAGGGAATTGTATTGTCTTTCAAAGGGTATTTTAAATCTGTCATCATATCAGGTCCAACAAAACGGTGAAACGGTTCTATCACATTTAAAACTATATCTAGCACCACAAGTAAGAAGAGAATAAGCCAGTCGTGCATGTGCAATTTTGCTACTTCCACTCCCTGGTTTCTGAATGTATGGGCACCCAACTGAATCTCCGGCATTTTTCCAACTAACACAAACCAAAGTATCCATAAGTAAAACTCATATGACATTGATAAATAAGCAGCAAAACAGAGATAGCCTCATGTAACATATATATAAAAGAGTCGAGAGACATGACAAGATTAATCATGTTCTTTTTATAGTCAATGAGACTCAACATACTCTATACTGCACTTAGACATTGATGCAGGGGGAGGGTGGGGGGGTGCGAGAGGCAGGGGGTTTGGATTAAAAAAAAGGCATCGCATGGCTACAGCGCAATCACCTAAAAGATCAGATAACATCTATAGTGTTCAAATTTTGATGGCGAGCACATACAAATACAAATACATTAAGGAAATACGACAACTAAGCCTCAGTCCAAAGGCAGTTGGTGTCCGCTATATAAATCATTACAATCCATTTCCCTCAACTTAGACCCGTAATACACCAATAATCAACAATTTAGACTTCTGCCCTGTATTACATTTACTGTTTATATTAGTCTGTGCTTCTAGTGTCGGAGAACCTAAATTTTTTCCTTAATAAAATCATTAAACTTAAATTAAGAGCTAGTATAGGAATTAATCAAAAAGAAGCTAGAAGGTGTCATAAGATAAAAAATAATAAAGAGCTGCATAAAGCAACCTAAAAACAAATGATTCACCTAAAATCTCAGAAACTACTAATTCACTTAATCGCATCGATTTGAAAACTGATGCATTTTAATTCCTAATTCCCTGATGCGATTGTACATTACAAATACGAATAAACACAAAATTTATTTTCACAATGCAGTTCTTATTCTTTAACTAAATGAGTAAAGTTACAGCATCCTCTCCACTCTTAAGCAAATTTATCGATTTGTTAGAACAACTTGCCCTCCGTTGTTTAACTTAAGTTCTACTCCCGCACTCAAGGGTGTGGCCTAGTGTTAAATAAAGTGATTTCAGAACCATGAGCTCTCAAGTTTAAATCTCAGCGGAGGCAAAAATACTAGATGATTTCTTCTCATTTGTCCAAGCCTTGGTGGACAGAGTTACTCACTAACTTTGCTGGTGTGCTTCCATGTAATTAGTCGAGGTACGGGTTAATTAAATTAGTCAATTAATTAATTAACCGCCACGGTTTCTAACGTGCTGCTATCCATAACCGCAATAAGACTCTCTTCAATCTTCACACATTATTCTCTAATTTCATTTCCCTAACAATAACGCTTAAGTACACTAATTTACCAAAACATAACACTTACAAAATTTGAAAAGTCTTGTGAACGGAGTACTATACTTGAGGAGTTAAACTATAATAATCAGAAAAAGTAATTAAAAAAAAAACAGTTAAAAGCTAAACAGACTACAAAAGTAGAGTATAATGAAAACATGAAGAAATAATATAAATGGAAGAGTTTTTACCTGAAAAGATCTGGAGGAAATGGTTTGATTTTTTTGGGAGGGTTTTGTTTTTTCGAAATTTCAAATAATTGGAAAGATAATAAAGGATGAAGTAACGGAGAGGAAAGCAAAGCAAGAGTCTCCTTTAGTCAAAAAGTAGAGTGAGGCTGGCTATAAAAGTGGATGGAATTTTGAAATGTAGTTTCGACAAAGATATCGTGACGTATGGTGAAAACGTTAAGCAAGAAATAGCCAAAAGGACTATTTAAAAAAATTAAAGTTAAAATTGTTTGCTTTAATAGGAAAAATTTAACTGCTCTAATAGGATATAAGTATATTTTTATAGATATTTTGAAAGTGTTTTGTAAAGTTAATCATGTAATAACAGATAAATCTCTTAACGGTATATGGTAACCTAAACGAAGTACTAGTAATTTTTTATAAGCAATTACATTGATGATAATGTTAGAAAGATATCATTTTCAGTATATGTAAGTTGAATTCATGGAACAATTATAAGATTTAATTTATATACATAATTAATATACACAAATTTTACATTATCATAGTACTTTGTTTAGGTTACTAAGTTTGTAACATACCTAGCCTTACATTTTAGGTCAGTTAATCGGTATCGGACCCACATTCTAATTCGCATGGTTGGAAATATTTCAATATTTGCATGTCTAAAATATTTTCCAAAATTACAACTTTTTCAAAACACACAATCTTTTGATTTTGGCAATAGGTTGAATGAGTGTGGTTGGAATTCATTGCAAGCACCTGGACGAGACTATGTACAATGTTTTAGCTCAAACAATTAATTCCTTCTCAATCTCACAGAAATCACCCCAATAAGTTTTCATTTCTTCTAGTTTAGGGTCAAACAAGTGATTCCTTTTCAATTTCAATTTAAAAAAAGGCCAACAAATGTGTCATTTCTAGGTTCGAACTTCGTTTCAAGCTTCCAAGTGAATTTAGGGAGAGATAATCGTGGATGATGGGGAAGTTGAGGGGGACAATGCGAAAAATGAGTACCTGGCTGTGGGGAATAATTTTTTCCAAAATGAAAAACTTAAAATTAAGGAATATACCTACTTGGTTAAGTTACTACAAAATGAAAAGCACTGTTAATTAAAATAATTATTTGAAATCATATATATAGCACAATATTATTAGTGTTCCAGAATCGTCATGTGATGCAAATATTCCTTTAATTTACTTACATCTAGATGCTAGCCTAAAAAAAAAAGGGTACGCGAACAGGAGAAAATCGTGTACATTATTCTTCATCCGGACCTTTATTTTAAAGACATTAGACATCTATGTTTATAAGGAATCAAGTGGATCGATCATCAATTCGTCATTAACGTACTTCTCAGAGAAACGACATATTCCTAGCAAGGTGAGTTTTCCTCGTTATCCACTTCCAGGGACGAATCAAGCATCTATGGTCTGTTGGTTCAATAAAATAAGCATGGTCATAGAGTTTAGTTACATCTATAAAGATGTGCCTCTTAGATCAGCTTCTGCCCATTTTGTCCAAGCCTTGCACGAACTAACGAGGTTTTACGCTACATAATATATTCTGTAATTTCTTTTCGGGGTGAAAGGAGCTTTCATTGTTTGATTTGATTTAACCTAAAATGAATTTTAAAAGATGTATCAAATTTACTGTGAACCACTTGTGTCCGTAGTGATACAATTAGTTAAACCAGCCCCCTAGTGCTAATATTTCCGGTTGTGCTGCCTCAACTATAGTGTAGCATATCGAAAATTGAAGCAGAGGAAACTCTCTCTTTCCTTCTTTCTGCTGCTTCTTTAGCTCAGAGTTAAATGGACATTTATGTTTGGATGGCTGGATTTGTTAATGATGTTTGGACTACAAAAATACTGTTCTTTTGTTTTTAGTTTGGTTACTATCGTTTTTCTTAAAATATAAAAATTGGATATTCAAGACGAGCCAATTTGAGCTACTTAAATGAGAAAACTTCGTCGAAAAAATAGAAAACGACATTTGTGTTTGATTTGTTAAGTGTATTCTCTCTATACTACAACGCATCTTTTTCACTATTTAAAAGATAGAAAACCTATTGTTTTGTTTGGTTGTATGGATGTAACTCTTTCTCTATTTATTCAATCACTCTCATTTTTATGATTTTGATTTGGATGGGTTGAATTATGATGACTCATTCTTATCCGAATTCACCTAACTCATCTTGATTCCAAATAAGCTCTAGACAAGTTAGGTCACAAGCCAGTTTATTAACTCTACACATGTTTAACCTTGTCCAAATTTAGCATCACCTCTGCAGTTTGACGACCCTCGCGGAATTAAAAATACGAGAACTAAAATTTTTAAGTAACAAAGTCTTGTTTGCTAGTTGACATTCCTAAGTTTTGGCAAAGCTCATTTGAAGAGACCACATCTTGAGGATCCTCTATAATTTTACTACATATCTGCACTATGATGAAAGTAAGATTTTGGGACAAGAACACTCAGGAAATTAAGTACTGACAATGTAATCATCCGTTAACTGAACTAATCATGCAACGATTTACACACACAAAAAATTTAACACTGACTAAACAATTTCAGTAATCCCATAGGTCCCTAAAAAGCAGTATTTAGGAACATATAGCAAAAGTAAAAATATTCACAAGAAAATAATAATCTGAGCTAGTTGAACCAAGACTAAACATAGGACTACCGTGTCTTATGTCTCACATTCTACCGAACTCCACATCCTCAAAAGGATTGGTAGTTGTACCAGATCGCCGATTCAGTTGCACCTCTGGTGGCGATGCATCTACTCCTCCGTTAGTAGGGTGGACATGTTGTGAGTGACTGCGGAACTCCTCCACTGCCCGGAAATATGCATAGGGTCCCCATCCTAAGAACAGAGGAAAAAGAACAAGTAAATGTAAGTTATCCACGACTATCAGATTATTCTAAAGTCCTTCACATTTTTATCATCTTATCAAAATTGTCATGTTATGAAATTATATTCCAGATATTAATGAATGAACCCATAATCTTCTCACAAATTGTGTGAAACATAGCATTTGCACAATGTACCAAAAGCCCAATAGTTAGATATATTGAAGCCTAAACATAACATTTGTACAGTGTGTACTGAAGGAAGGTTTACTGAAACGCAATACACAAAAACATTATACGAGCAGGATGAGATTAGTGCAGATTCCTACCTTCAGTATGGTATGGAGCTGGGAAGAACTGCAAATAACAGAATGTTGCAACCACAAGGCCTGAAAATGAAAAGACATCGAATCTTAATAAAATGAAACATAACTCTCATTTCCTGCTTAATGTGGACCTTCAAGACAAACCTATCAATCCTCCAGTAAACACATCTTGCCAGTGATGCCAGTAGTCATCCACACGTGAAATGCCGACAAGACATGCCATTAGGATTGGAAGAATAACAATGCATAGTTTTGCCACATGTCCTCTACGATCAAATACTTTAATCTTCCCTGCCAAATACAACGATAGAAACCCGAGACCAGCAAATGACCCTGCAAAGAAGAACCCAAATTTTGTTGGAACAAACTTTTGGAAGATTTTCCACCTGAGACACCAATGAAAGATTCTAAATTATCCAGACTACTTATGAAATGCAGTATGTAGTACTCCTTTTGAAGTCTATAAGCAATCTTAACAAAAAATTCAGCAATCCTGATTAATGTACTTCGATATAGTGGAACCAGAGAAAGTTAAGCTACATACATGAGGTATGCCCGCTTGGGAAGCTCTTATGTCCTTCCTTTATATCACTTTCTTTACCATGACATTTCACATTTCCCCACTGATCATATACCTGCAAGAGAACAATACAATGAATCAAATGAACTACTTAGCATTCTGTTACTACAATTAATGATAGAGTTGAGCACCTCTCTAAGCAATATGTTAGTAAGTGTATTTCAGTTACGACAATCAAGAAAAGACCTTTCACTGTCAGATAAACTTACAGAGACTTTTGTGAGTAAATTAAAATCAGGAACTAGGAAAGGGAGGAAAAAATGTAAGACTTTTCCTTTTTAGAAAAATTATCAGAGGGGAAAATGTTTCTTTATGTTCTATTTGGCCATGGCCTATTAATTTTACTCTTTGATTTGGATGGGCAAAGAAAATTGGAAAAAGTTAATAGCTTCCTTCTTATTTTCTCCTCCTTTGAATCCAAACAAAATAAAAGGTAATCACTTTCTCATTCTCTTTTATTTTCCTCCTTATACGTACCAGTTTTCATACAGAAGGTAAGCATATTTCGGTTTCCATTGCAGTTTGATCAATAGTTACTAAAAAACAAGAATGCACATGATGAACCTCATTTTGCAGCCTATTTAGTATTTCTGCACAACTAGAATAGAGAAGCTTTTGCTCACTAAAGCATTAACTAGGAACAGGTAGCATTAAAAAAATCCAAGAACTGGCTACATACATCTTTACCATCAGGAAAGCAACGCCAAAAAAAGTCTGGTCGTGGACGGCCTACTGCATTCTTAATGGCATCCGTGAGTACAGCCGTGATTAGTATGGCAAATAAGAGGCCTGCAATTTTTGGATAAGTCTAATACAATTAGTGAATATACTCAGCAACAAAGGGAAATATTCCTTTCACTACAACAATGAAAATCAAAGTCAGGGACAAAAGCCACTTCTACTTAGTATTTCTCTAAGTACTCCCCATTGCCCATAAATTCACCCAAAAAGATGAAAGGCCGTAAAGAACCAAGGAAATTACAAAACCAAGCTCTGAATGAGTTACTCTAGTTTAGTGGTAAGATAAGGGGAAATGAAAAAACTCTAAAATGAAATTACCTAGAATGCTGTGGTGCAGATCATAGACATCCCTCCTCCGAAGATAAAAGAAAACAAAAATGACAATAGGCAACAAAACTGCATATAACTGTTCATCAGAGAAATATGTTAAAAGCACTAGAAAACTCTAGGATTTGATTGCAAAAATCGATCTTCTAATTTGCAAGCACAGTGTAATCAGAAATCCTTTCTCACACTCCAGAATTTACTGTAGTGACCAAATTTCTGATAGAATTGAATATGAAGGTCATATAACAGCAGTTAACTAGACTCTCTACATTACATTGATAATCAACTCAAATGTTTAAAAAGAAGAAGGTATACTCACAGGAACAGACCACACCGGGACTGTATTATCTTTCATGGGGTATTTAAGATCTGTCAACATATCCTTTCCAACAAACCGATAAAATGGACCTACGATATAAAGGACTATCTCTATTACGACAAGCAGCAGCAATATAAGCCAGTCATGCTTGTGAATTTTTGCAACTGATGAGCCATGAGACTTAATAGTATGTCGGCATCCAAGCTCAACCTCAGTTGTGTTGCCCTGTATATTCGATACAAAATATTAGTATGAGCTTTTGCAAAACCAAACTAGTAACACAATTGATCGTTCACTTGACAAAACATTCTAACCAACAAAACCTCTTGAACTTAGCAAAGCCTGAAGAAATAGGCAGTTCGTTTTCAACAACAACAATAACAACATACCCCCACCAAGGTGGAGAGGCTGTTTTCGATAGACCCTAGGCTAGAAAATCCTTTTGAAAACATGTCTGAAAATAAAAGCTAACATTAAATTTGTTGGTCAATGATTCTTTTAAGCAAGATCTTCCAATATTACTATAAGTTCATAAATCCATTTTCTGATAATCTTACTGGAGTACTAAATTGCATTAATTGAAAATCAAACTTCAATTATTTGTTTGCTTAATTAGAATCTAGACTAGATCATAGGTGCCCTGAAACCAAAGAATACCACAATTCAATTCTCCCAATCCTACCACACCCCCCCCCCCCTCTCCCCCACCCCCACAACAAAAAAACAAAAAATTGGATTTTTCATCACAAATATGCAGAGTGCTGCTAAACACGACAGTCAAAACAATTAAGCACTATATGTTAAAACCAAAATAAACTGAAAAGTATAATTGTAAAAGGAGAAAACCAAAAAGACAGTAATTGCTAACAGAACTAAATATCATCAACAACAACAACATACACAGTAGGACAGATAGTGGGATCCCACCAGCAGGGTCTCGGATGCTGATATATATGCAGACCTTACCCGTACTTTATTAGAGGTAGAGAGACGGTTTCCAATAGAGCCTCGGCTTAACATAACCACACATCAAACACAAAAAAAGATATCATGTAAAGGGCAAAGAACAGAGAAAAACAAAAAGGCATACAAACCTGAAACATAGTCTGAATCTTATCTTTCCAACCCATTAGGACACTGCTGATACTTCAAAACTCACAAAGAATCTTGGAAACCTATAATCAAGAAACTTACCAACCAAAATGAAGAGAGAAATTAAGTTTTTATCAGCAAAATATTCCTTCTAGATATAATAATAACCAAGACTGACTAATTAGTATCCTTAATAAACAACTTTGACTTTTAAAAAAAAGAAATGATGGTGTAAAATCAACTATCAAGAATTGAAAAGTACCCTTTAAGTAGAAGAAAGAATGTTCAAAAAAATGGGTCCCTACAATGGAGAAATTTTTTAGAATGAATTATATGTGACAGTTAAAACTTTAAAAGGGACTCTTTATATTTATCTTTGTAGTATATATTCTTGCTATATTATCGTCAACAACTATGTGAAAATGGTGCCGAGGTCCATGCAATAATGTGTGTAATATATTTGAAATTAAATTTGAAAATATAGATAGGTGCTTATTATTTTTAATAATCGGAACAGTTGAGTTTGTCAAACCAGGTAAGCGCGTGGTCAGATGTTGACGGCCTAGTTGGTAAGTTGGGTAATCCAGGCTATAACTGTCTACTTGTGGGACCCACACAACAAATCCACATCTTTGCTAAATTCTAATTTTTGTTACTTCTATAATACTAATATAAAAGAGATTCTATTACTCTTTTTCTTTTGGTAATCTCTAAATTACTTGATTGATTACAGAATTCACAAAATATAAATTTTCAACTTACTTTTTGTCAAAATTAGTCTGAGACTTTATCATCTTTAGGGTTGTTTGGTACTTGTGATTATTAAAAGTGGAATATTCCATGATTTTAGGATAATTCTGTATAAACGTGGGATAATTTATGATAATTTTGTATGATAATTTCATAATTATGGGATAACTTTTATCATAATTTATCTAATATCCATAACCAAACATAGAATAAGTCTAATCCAATTCTTTATCACAGGATTATAATTCTTGTCCCTCCTGCCAAACGCCCTTTAGATCATATAAATAACATGGATAGCTAAACATAATTTTTTTAATATTGAAATGTGTCAATTTTTTAGAATTAAAATAATAAGATAGTCATATAAAATGAAATAAAAGAAACAGTAATTAATTTATTCTTATTGATGAATTAATTTTTGTCTATCTTGGCAATTTTTCAGTACATAGTTAGCAGAAGGTAAGAAGAACTCTATGCGAAGCTGGTATACATTTAACTTTAAAATTTCAGAATTAAATAATCTAAATTATTCAAATGATGAGTTCTAGAACTATTGCCTTTGTCAAAAAAATTAATATGGCATTTTCTGTTCCTTTGACTAGTCCAGAGAAAATGCTGAAGCGGAGAATTCAGAATTTTTCTTTCATTGGTATATTTGATTTGACGTAGTAACATAAGTTTTTTTTCCCCCTTTAATGTGAGTATTTCCCGACATCTAGTTGTCTTGAATTATTGAAAATATCATATTATAAAGTTTCGTATTTAATTATATATTTATTTTTGTACCAGTCTATCTGTATAGAAACACCCACGACGACAGAAAAGGTCAATAATCATCACCTTATCATTCAAGAAAGGCCATAAGCTTGAATGACAACAATGCAAGATTATATAGTGTGTGGGGGTCTAGTCTATTAAGTCGTTTGGATGGGGTAGGTGACCACAACACTTGCTAAATTTATGTGCTGTTCTGGTTTTAATCAACTTTTCTACTGATCGTTTATAAAATACTACATTTATGGTGCAAAAATAAAATAAAATATTGATTAAAGATTCAAATTTAAGGTAGTTCATCTGCTTCTCAATGAAAAATGATTTTTCCATGTAGTTATCTCCTATCCATTTTTATTTAAAAAAATCCGAAATAGATATCAACCTGGCGAGATCACAAGTAAATTGAAAATAAAATAATGTCAATAGTTGTTTTTCCGATGTTCTTTCCTTCTCCTTTCTAACATGACGTAGTGGAAAACATTTTGCATATTCAACCCAAATTATTTTATAGAAAATGGTGATAGGAAGTAAATGATAAACCAGCGAAACCTATCCTAGAAGATTTCTTCCTTGTTCTTCATTTTAGTTCCCAGGTCATACCTCGCAAAAATTATATTCCAAACTCCAAAGAACATATTAGTGAAGTTGGCTGACCAAAACAAGAACGTATGTATGTCATATAACTAGGCTTTCTTCGAAAATTCCGTAGAGAACTTTACGAATATATTTTGTACTTCTCTAATCTGTTTGTTGTTACTAGGGAGTTTCGAGTATAATTTAACTATATTTACTACTCCTATCATTATAATGTTAGGATCTCCAAATATTACTCTTCTACGTGTAAATAAAGAACAAGAGCGAAAATATTCACAATGTCATTCTCCAAGTTGAACTATTGTTGAAATTATTCCGATGGTTTAAGGCCCGATATTCTATGGAAAAATTCGTTGGTCTTTTCTCCTAAATGTAAGATTTATTTTTCCATCACATGTATCAAACTTTCCTTGATTGTAATATATATATATGCTTATTTGTGGCCATTTTATGTTCCAATAATAGTTTAAATTACAAATTTCCTCGTGTTAAACTTTTCTGCCGCTTGGTCAAGTTGACCATTTAAAAGAGATGGGAGTATATTGCAACAACCTGGAAAACCTTGGATTGCAAGCTTAATTTTAATATTTTAGCTATCATTGATGGGAAAAAAATGGATCCAAGGATGTTTAGAAATGGCAGTGACTCATCACCCGTGATAAAAAGATGGAAGCATCAATAGTTAAGTGGGAAGATGAATCCAAAAATAGCTGTCTATCAATAAGTAAATTAAAGCAGCTTTGATGAATAATGCGACCTGCCTCCATCTACTCATACCCTCTTAACCAATAATGAAGTTACAAAGATATGATGGAATTAAGCAAGATTGAAGTTACAAATCTTCATCGAGTAACTAAAAAGAAAAGAAAAATATAGAAAAGGGAGGTTCCAGAGCTACACTAAAAACTAGCTAAGAAAAATAAGAGACAACATCATAGCATAACCCTAAGAGATATTTCTTCTTATATATATAAGCATCTCCACACTTATGTTTTTACCGGGGTCCCATATGTAATTCGACACTACCCCAAATGGGTCGTCCATAGTGAGCACGTTCGCAACAATACTCCCACCCTAAATAAGAACCTTGTCCTCAAGGTTCGCATATAGTATCACCGAAAAAGTAGTGGATAAGTTTTCAAGGCCCAAATATGAGGCAAGAGCTGCTGCAGCAAGATCAGTGTCTTCATGGTCAATGCTGTGGGGAAAATATGGCAATATACACATCATGGTGGCAATGTCAAATAAGGAATCCAAAGTGACATTAGCATTACTAATGCTCTCTTCATTTGATGTGTGCATAACAGAGAAAATACCAATGATCACTTCAAATTGATTTGTCTCCACAATACTTCTAAATTCTTCAAGAAGCTTTACTGATGCATCCCATAGAAAGTAAGCCAACAGTCCAGGTTTGAATAGAGAAAATATGTACCGAACATTCTTGATCACTTCAAACAAAAGGTTCAGTCCAACTTCAACAATGTCGCTCTTAATGTGCCAAAGGGCCATCTCAATAGAATCCATAATAAGCTTTAATTTCTCTCTTGATAGTTGTATTAAAGTAGAAAGATGATCTCTAGTCTTTTGGCTCAAAACATATGCACCCACTTCACTAACTTCAAGGAGCATCAACTTTTCATTTGCTGGTTTCCAAATACAGTCTGATAAGGCATGAAGAGCAAATAAATTTTCATAGAGAGATAAGAAGGCATCCTTGTGGTTACCAACCCTCCCACTAATCCATACAATTGCTCTTTGTACCGCAACAAAATCTTTAGCAACTACTACCAACTTCTGCACAAACCCCCTCCAACTCTGCAAAAAAAACTTCACTTTATGTACACAAAAACAAAAGTAGTTCTCACTCTGCACAAGAAAATATTCAGGAGCTTGACGATCTTGTAAGAACACTAATTTTGGAGCCACGGAATTGCTTGACGCGTCTTCTGTTGATAATTTTACTGCAGTACCAATAATATTTAAAAGAACATTCATTAGCCGTTTGTTATCTCCAGAAGCGAATTCCAGGAAATAAAGAGCCCAACTAAGTGTGGTAAATAACTCTTTCACATATGCATCTGGCTTGATTAGGTGAAGAACATCTCTTAAGAGAATATGAAGGTGTAACGTTGCAAAGTGAAGCTGAATACATCCAACCTCTAGCCTTGAAATATCCAAGTCATACCAATCAAAAGAACATACAGCTTTATGTCCAACTTCACAACCTAGAGAGAATCCTTTGAACACAATGATCCCTGCATAAGTGGGATTATGATAGTCATCCGAGCGCCCTGTCCAGCTATGACACTTTCCTGGAACATGAGAACAAAGCAAAGCTTGCACAAAAAAATGCTTGACAATTTTTTTACGTAACAGTAGCTTTTCGGAAACAATGGGCAAGTATAGAGTAACAGAAGCACACTGACATAACTTGTATAACTGGTGAAAAGATTCTGCAGTCAACTCCCATTCATTTTTCAAAAGAATCAAGTGTAACACATCAAACTGAACACACAGTAGAGGACCATGAAATGGTTTTGTGACAAAGTCCCTCTGAATGCGCGATTGAAACTTTTTAATAAAGAACATAAAGCAAGTTTCAACAAGGGATTTAGACCATCGTTTTGGCCTTGTCAGTAGTCTAACAAAGGGTACCAGTAGCAAGGCAGTGAATGTCGGTTTTGGAAGAGGTCGTGGCAGCCAAGTAGCAGTCAAATCTTCTCTATTATAAAGGCCATGTCCAGATTTGCCAACCCAAAATTTTTTGTCAGCATAGCAAAGAGTATGACTAGCATAAGCTACTCCATATCTATGGAGCACAGACTTTCGAGGCCAAAACTTGCAGGGAATGTGTTGCTCCGACACAATCTCTTTATCTAGGATATCATAGAAAACCATTGTCGCAGAGTTCACTAACGTAGTAAGCCTCGTTGAACCAGGATCAAATGGAAAGTCTAGCACATGGCATGCAATAGCAAATAATCTGTCAGGAGATCCAAGTAGGACCCTGCAATGTGCATAATTACTTGCTTCCTCCGCATCTTTATACCACACTGGACTGTATAAAATGGTTGAAGCTTTTCATCGAACACTTGGGTTCCTGTCTCCCTTGAATCATTCCTAGCTGAATCTACAACTTCCAATACCATCCTAGCAATGAATTGAGTATCATTACTAGTGAGATATTTTGCACGTGCAAGTTCAGAACTAACATGCCAAGGCAGAAGAATGTCGATACTTCCTGGAACACTAAGAAGTCCAAGGTTTTTGTGGTTTAATGAGTAGCTCATCAATGAACAGCTACGTAATGCCACATGAAATCCATTTGGGTGTACCAATTGTCGCATATGAGATACCAAAAGTGGCGAAAGAACGGGAAACAATACACCAACATTGATAGATGAGCTTGGATAAAATCCTGGATCCCCAACAAGATCAACCAAAAAGTCACTTGACAATCTTTTGGAAATCTCGATTTTCACTAGGCAAGAAGATAGACAATCTATGCCACAACACTTGGAAACTTGAGCTATGTCACAAGTGATTATGTAATCCGCCAATTTGTTGTTCAGTCCCGAAAGAAACTGAACAATACCAGGAGTAGTAAAAGTAACATGATTTGAGGAAGTATCTCCAGAAGGAGAAGCAAAAGTGACAGTTATCACGATCGCCATTCTTTCTCGGGCCAACATCACCTGGTGTGTGAACTGTGGGGCAAGTAGTCGGGTAGAATCAGGAACCCACAATCCACGACCACTAATTGGTAGGGCATAAATTGCAGGTAAATTTGCAACAACAGAATTGTGAAAATTGGCATACTCATTTGGCACCAGACCAATGTAACTGTGAGAAACCGAAGAAGACTCCGTATGAATGGAGGACCGAAGCGACTTCATCTCAAATAACTTGATTGCACCTTTCATTCCCAAACTCTTAGAAGAGGCAACATGAAAATAAGTACGATTAGAGGTAGTACGCATATATGAACCTGGATCAAATGGAAAATGAGATAACATGTTTTGGGTAGTCACATGTTCAGGAATCAGGCTATACCTATACAGTGCAGCAGGGTCAAGCATTTGATCGAACAGGTTGTCAGCAGCTCTAGGCCTCTCAATATGAAAACAAAATCTCATCGAACTGTTGAAGGTAACAACATCAAAATCTGGTTCTCGAATGCACTGAAGGAAACATGAATCAAATTCTACCTTAGGGTCTGTGAAAATAGAAGTAACAGGCAGAACCTCGAGACCTTCTAATTTTGGCGATGTATCCCCAGCTGCTATAACAAGAGGCCGTGGATAAAGAGTTGTTAACTTTTCATCGAGCAAATTAGGGTCGCTCTCTGTGATACAAACTACTGCAGCGCTGTTAGTTTCATAATCCACAGTAACCTCCTCTGTTTGTGTTTCTGACCACTCCATTGAGTCCTATTGAGTCTCCTGGAGTTGTGAGCACACATCGGAAAGCGAAGAAAGCATACGAGAGTTACTCTCTTGCAGCTCGAGCACTAAATCTCGGATGGTATTGATGGAGGTGGAGATTTTCTCTATTTGAGCAGGAGATAGAGAAGGGGAGTTTGGGGGTGGAGGTGAAGCTGTACAAAATGGTTGGTTGTATGGGTATGGAGAAGGTGGAAAGGATGTAGACAATTGAATGTCGATCGGAACATGGGAGTAAGCCAGACATGAATAATCTGCCATAGGGTGAAACAGCTGGGAAGTCCAATAAGCCATGGAGATTGGAGATCTCTCAACAAAAGCACCAAATGTAGTGAACCAACTTGTGTTTAATCAAATGTAACAAAGATATGATGGAATTAAGCAAGATCGAAGTTACAAATCTTCATCGAGTAACTAAAAAGAAAAGAAAAATATAGAAAAGGAAGGTTCCAGAGCTACACTAAAAACTAGCTAAGAAAAATAAGAGACAACATCATAGCATAACCCTAAGAGATATTTCTTCTTATATATATAAGCATCTCCACACTTATGTTTTTACCGGGGTCCCATATGTAATTAGACACCACCCCAAATGGGTCGTCCATAGTGTGCACGTTCGTAACATTTTCATTGATGGATTTGTAAGTGGTTGAATAATCATCATTAACAAAACCAACCAATTATAACTAGATAACAAGAATCAATTCATAAAACAATCAATTCGAAATCCGTTTCATTTTACATGGCTTCATTTCGTCTTTCTATATAAAGTACGTTTTCTTCTAGTACTATATATTTTCCAAAATTATAGTATTTGTCATTCCCTATTTCTGCTTGCTTAGTACAACGCCTCGTCTCGTCTAGACGATTTCTTTCCTTCTATATTATCTATATCCAGCTAGGTGCACCTGCTCAGCCACAACTTTGCTAGGAGTCATCATGTCCTGCCCACTGACCTTTACTGTTGAGTACATGCACAACCATTCACTGCGGGAAAAAAGAAAAAACAAACATTTCCTGGTGGGTTTTCTGTCGTTATTCAAGCTTAACCCTAGAACAAAAGTGGAGAAGAGGCAGTTGAGAAATGGAAATTCTAGAGAGAAGATTTTTACATCAGTGCAATTGATAAAATGAGCTAAGATCCTACAAAATATCTACTCTACCTACATTTATACAGCTGTATCCACCGACCTATTACTAACCATACATCAACTACCCTTAACTAACTAATCAATGTAACTAACTAATTTGTTAACTTAACTAACTACATTAGTGATCCAGGCAGCATTGCCGACTAATCAAGTAACTCCTCTTTCAACACTCCCCCTCAAACTGGTGGGTGCAAAGATGTTTATCACACCCAGTTTGGACACCAGATATTCATGTTGAGCTCTTGTTAATGCCTTTGTTAAAATGTTTGCTTGTTGATTTCCTGTAGATACATGTGCAGTTCTTACAAGCCCTTTTTGAATCTTCTCCCCAATAAAGTGGCAGTCAATTTCTATGTGTTTAGTTCTCTCATGATACACTGGATTAGCAGCTATTTGTAGTGCTACTTTAGAATCACAAAACATATCAAATGGCCAGATTACTTCTATCCCCAACTTTTTGAAAAGCGCTCCTAACCACACAAGTTCTGAAATTGTAGCTGACATGCTTCTGTACTCTGCTTCAGCAGAGCTTTTAGAGACTGTACTTTGTTTCTTTGATTTCCAGGATATCAATGATTCCCCATATTTGATCACAAAACCTGTAACTGACCTCCTTATATTTGGACATGATGCCCAATCTGTATCACAATATGCTGTAATTTTTCTTGACTTTCTGCTACTCATAAGTACTCCAAGACCAGGTTCTCTTTTTATGTATGTTACAATTCTTATTGCTGCTTCCCAATAAGACTTCTTTGGTTGTTGAAGAAACTGACTTAATGTCTGAACAGCAAAAGCAATGTCCAGTCTAGTCAGGGTTAAGTACAACAGTTTCCCTATCAGCTTTTGATACTTCTCTGTCTTCCAGCAACTCATCATCATTCACACCTGAAATGTCATCCAACTCTTTTGTAGTGAATTTTTGGTTGCAGTCTATAGGAGTCCAAGCTGGTTTAGCTGCACTTAGCCCCATATTAAAAATGAGCTCAAGTGCATACTTTCTCTGGTTTAACAATATGCCATTGTGTGATCTATTAAACTCTATTCCCAGAAAGTATCTCAACTCTCCTAGGTCCTTGATCTTGAACTCTTTGTGCAGCTGCTCTTTTGTCTCCTCAACCATACTAAGATTATTTCCAGCAACTAACATGTCATCCACATAAGCCAATACCACTATAATGTATGCCCCTTTCTTCTTTGTAAACAAAGAGTAGTCTAAGTGACTCTCATAAATCCCATGTTAAGTAGTGCTTCTGTCAACTTTATGTTCCATTACCTGCTGGCTTGCTTAGTCCATGAAGGGATTTACCAAGCCTACAAACAACTCTCTGTTTCTCCCCTGGCTTGTAAAACCCTTAGGCAATGTCATATAGACTTCATCATGAAGATCACCATGTAGAAAGGCATTATAAACATCCATTTGATAAATGTACCACCTTTCAGCTGCTGCAACAGATAAGACTGTCCTGACAGTGGCTATTTTAACTACTGGAGAAAAGGTTTCATGATAGTCTAGACCAGCTTTCTGACTGTATCCTTTGGCAATTAACCGAGCTTTGAACCTCTCAATCTCCCCATCTGCTTTATATTTCACCTTATAGACCCATTTGCAACCAATAGAAACCTTACCAGGTGGTAAAAGTACTAATTCCCAGGTTTTGTTGTCTTTTAAGGCCTGAATTTCAGCCCTCATAGCCTCCACCCACCTGGAGTCTTGCTTAGCTTTTGATAAAGATTTAGGTTCAATAGCATCTGAGAAAGCAGTGAGATAACTATGGTATGCTGCACTTAAGGCACTGTAATCCACAGATTGAGCAATAGAATAAGCTGCCTTAAATTTATTAGGCATGACATAATCTGTCATCTAGATAGGTGCCTTCTTTGTTCTGGTAGACTGTTTGACACGAATAGAGGCAGGAACTGCTTCATGAGCTGTTTCTGTTGTAGGCAATGCAGTACTAGGAAATGTAGACGTATCAGTATCAACTGTAGTTGTCTCCCCATGAAGTGGTGGAGCTGATTCTACTATAGGTATTATGGTAGAGTCAAGTGTATCTGGTACAATGACTAGAAGATCATGTCCAAGAGGATCCATAGCTCCCTCTGGATTGAGGGGTTTATAATGAGCTGCAACAGAATCCATAGGCAGCAATCAACTGGATCATGCATGTCCAGAAATAAGGTCTCTATGCTGGACTTCTTATGCTTTAAAGGAAAGATAAATTCCTTAAAGATGACATCTCTGTTGATGAAGAAAACACCTTTGGACAAGTCATAAAGGATGTAACCCTTGCTAACTTCAGAATACCCCATGAATACACAAGCTATTGCCCTTGACTCAAATTTGTCATGGTTGTTCAGCCTCCTTGCATAGCATAAACATCCCAGTATTTTAAAATACTCCCCTTTGGGCTTATGCTTATGAAACATTTTATATTGGAAACTTTTCTCCCAAAACTGTAGAGGGCAATTTGTTTATGATATATGTGGCAGCTAGGACACAGTGTCCCCAGAATTTTAAGGGAATAACTCCTTGAAATCTCAAGGCTCTTGCAACTTCCAGTACATGCTTATGCTTTCTCTCAGCTATGCCATTCTACTGAGGAGTATAAGTGCAAGTCCTCTGATGAATGATTCCATATGTCTTGAATATGGTACTACAATCTTCATTCACAAATTCTGTCCCATTATCAGACCTTACAGTTTGGACTGTTTTGTTAAACTGAGTTTGAACAAGCTTCAGGAAATCCTTAAGAACTACTGTAACATCATTTTTCATTTTTAAAAGATAAAGCCAAGTCATTCTCGAGTGATCATCAACAATTGTCAAGAACATTTTATTTCCATTGAAAGTTTGTACATGATAGGGACCCCACACATCGATATGAATCAATTGAAAGATATCAGTAGCTCTACTAGTGCTAATAGGAAAGGCAACCTGGTATGCTTAGCAAGTGGGCATATTATACAACTTTCTAAAGCTTTCTTGCACTGATTTATTGACAAATAAAATATATCTTTCAATGCTCCTACCGAAGCATGCCCTAATCTTTTATGCCATAGCTCAATATCTAGATCTTTCTTTTGTACATTCAATCCTTTCATTGCATTTGCATCACAACTTTCAGTAACACTTGTGGGAAGCAATGTGTACAGTCCATTTTTTTTACCAATCTGCTTCACTTCCCACTGCAGAGGTCCTGGAACACACAAAAGTGAGGATAGAAAGTGACTAAACAGTTAAGGTCCTTAGTCACTTTGGAGGCAGACAACAAGTTATATTTGAATTCAGGAATGAACAGAACATTATCCACTGTATCATCACTAGTCACCTTGCAAGAACCTATATGTGTGACATGAGTAACATCACCATTTGGTAGATGGACTTTCTTAGAGCATGGGATGCTAAGTGGGATTGTATTAGTTAGCAACTGTATATCTGAGGCCATATGGTTTGTTGCATCTATGTCAATGATCCATTCCTTTCTATTACTATCAACAAGGAAAGCATTGATAGTACCTGCCATATTTGATGTTTCCTCTATTGCATTTTCCTTCCTAAGAAGTTCATGATCTGATTGTATTGCTCAGGAGTGAAATGTGGGATCCTTGATGTTTCTCCATGCTGATACTGGCTGATAGGAGCAGATGAAGAGGAACCAACACTGGAGGGACTATAATTACCATGTGCCTGTTGCTTGTGACCATCTACAGAGACATTATAAGCCTTATTCTGGACACTTTGTGAAGTAGCACCTGAAGAACCTGCTTTATTTCCACTATTATAACTGTTTCCAGACCTCTTCTTGGGCTTATAATCATCTGGATAGCTAATAAGTTTGAAGCACCTCTCTCTATAATGACCCTTAGTATTGCGGTAATCACAATATGCATTGTAGGACTTTCTAGACTAATTGTTATATCCTCCTCTATTAGTTAATAAAGCAGTCATCTCTGTCTTTTCATTAGGGACAAAGCCATGGGAAATAGATCTCTGACTTTCCCTCTCAAGAAGAGTAAGCATGATTAACTGTGGGAGTGGGAATCATCATCATAATCTGACTTCTAGCATGTTCATAGGATTCATTAAGCCACATAAGAAATTGCAACAATTTCTGCCTTGGCATATGTTCAATATAGTCCTTAGACTTTGCACAATCACATACAGTGGTAGGCATAAGGGACTCAACTTTATCCCAAAGTAATCGCAGATTAGAGTAATATTTAGGAACAGTGTTTGTACCTTGAGAAATTGTCAAAATCTCTTTGTGAAGAGATCTACCTTGTCAAACCTCTCCTTCAGGTCATTCCAAACTGCACTAGCACTCGAAGAGTAGACGATTCCACTGAGCAATGTCTTAGAAATTGAATTCATGATCTATGAGAGGAAAATTGCATTACACCTATCCCATTGTAGCTCCAAATCTGATTTAAAATTCTCTTTCTTACAAGTGCCGTCGTTGAAACCCAGTTTATTTTGCCCTAAAATAGCAATTTTCATTGCACGACTCCACACAGAGTAGTTTTCAGAACCAGTAAGTTGCAAAGCAATCAAAGTCACTCCAGATGTATCAGAAGGACTCAAAAACAATGGATGATTATAGTCAATTTTGTCTACAGGAACATTCATTGTCCCTGATGATGAAGCAACACCATTTGCCATAGCTAGGGTTTACAAAAAAACTCGAAGAAACAGTAGAAAATGTGCAGAATGCAGAGAAATAGCAGCAGAATAGGAAGGATTAAAGCTTCACGCCATATCAATGGCGGATTGCTCTGATACCATGTCGTTTTTCAAGCTTAACCCTAGAAAAAAAGTGGAGAAGAGGCAGTTGAGAAATGGAAATTCTAAAGAGAAGATTTTTACATCAGTGCAATTGATAAAATGAGCTAAGATCCTATAAAATATCTACTCTACCTACATTTATACAGCTGTATCCACCGACCTATTACTAACCATACATCAACTACCTTTAACTAACTAATCTATGTAACTAACTAATTTGTTAACTTAACTAACTACACCTTGTACAGTCAGCATTAGTGATCCAGTCAGCATTAATGATCCAGTCAGCATTAGTGATCCAGTTAGCAATCGACTAATCAAGTAACTTCTCTTCCAATATTTTCCAAGTGGTTATGCTAATTGCTACTATTGATACCCTTTTGTAACGGTTTGTTTAACTATCATTAAAATAATTAATTTAGCAGAGATTTTAATAATTTTGTAATGTTTGGGCTATCTGGTTAAACTAACTGCGGTTAGGATGCAGTTTGCGGCGTTTAGTGCATTTTGCAGTGGCTTTCTAATTAATAATTTTTTGCTTAAAAAATATAAGTCCATCATAAAATACTAAAATTTTAGCTAAAAATACTAGTTTTCATGAAAAGCCAAACCTGAAAAATATTCAAAAGTGTGGTGGTATCGAAGTACAGTTGTGCGTAGCTTAACAGTGGATATTGATCTCTTATTTTGAATATTGTGGTCATATAATAATGTTGAGGGCGCGCAGTAAGTAACTGACTTATTAAGTGCATATATAGTGGCCAGCTTTCAAAAGTTTTTCAATTTTTCGGGTAATTTATAAAACTATGACACCATAGGCAGTTGTTTGCCTTATTTATCTCGCTTAAAGTGATTTTACAAGAATATTTCGCTAACTTTAATGAATAAATTTCAGACGAAAATACCCATACTAAAGCTTATATTGACATCCGCATCTCGTCCTCCGTTTTTAGTAAGTGCTGCCTGACCTTTTATCTCTTTCCACATTCTCCCAAATAATTTGAAGTGTTGCCCCACCCTCCCTTTCTCATAAGTGTTGCCTCTTAGGTAGCACTTGACAATATTTGACTTTGACCCCCTCTTGCATAGGCAAAAGTTTCCTTTTTATCTCTTCCCACATTCTCCCTGATAACTTGAAGTGTTGTCTCGGCAACACTTGCCCCTTTAATCTCTTCGCAGGTAACACTTACCCTTTATATTTTTCGAAGAGGCAGCACTTGTCAATTTATAATTTGAAATGCTGCCTTCGAGGCTATTTTGCTAAAACATTCTTAAGTGGGGATAAAAAAACGTAACCAGTGGGTACACCTAGTGAATTTTGTTGGAGTTTTTCTCACTCACACGTGCATAATAGGGCCTTTTTGTAGAAATATGATACCATAAGCAATGATTTGCCTTTTTGCCCGCGTTTAACAGGATTTTACAAAAATGCCCCCATTAAGTTCAATAAAAAAATTTGGACAGAAAGATCCCCATCAATCTCTTGGAATGTGGCCAAGAATTATTTTTGACCCCTCTCTATTTGCCAACACTTGCCCATTGAAGCCCCTTGAATCTCACATTCTCACAAGGAAATGGGCCCTGTCAATCTCTTGGCATGGGGCCAAGACTTGTCCTTTGATCCCTCTCTATTTGCCGACTCTTGCCCTTGAATCTCACAATCTCTCAGCACTTGGTCATAAGTGTTAGTGTTGACGAAAGGCAACACTTGCCCATTTCAATCTCTTCATGCATTCTCACCATATAACAGATAATTTTCAGAAAGTTAAACGGAATTTGTATTGCTTTCTCTGTTATCTTTAAGGATTACAATGGATCTTTATATACAAACATACACGAGAGATAAAATAGGCAAGAGAAGATTAAACATTAAAGCTCCTGATTTTGCTCTAACGGTCAAGAGGAGATTGAGGAGCTATCAGGGAATAAATCTTGATTGAGGAAATCCTTGAGATATGGCAGCACATTGAATGAGATTTGATTCCACGTGATTTGTTCTTTCCTTATGCGAGTTATGAACCTTAATGTCATTCTTTTCACCCTTTTTCAAGCTGGAGGAAATGATAGAATGTACTCCTAGCTTGTCCCTAAATTTACGAAATGGTAGCTTTGATAAAGGCCTGGTGAAGATATCTGCAATCTGACCGAAAGAGGGAACATATCGAGTTGTCAATGCTCCAATAGCTACCTTTTCACGAACAAAGTGGTAGTCAATTTCTATGTGCTTAGTGCGGGCGTGAAACACTGGATTTATCGTCATGTAAAGGGCAATTTTGTTGTCACAAAACAGTTGTGGTGGTTCATGCAGTTTAATTCCAACATCTCTGAGTAAGAAAGTAACCCATACAAGTTCTGCTGTCGTACTTGCCATTGACCTGTATTCTGCTTCAGAACTTGATCTTGAAACAGTGGGCTGCTTCTTAGATGACCAAGAAATACAGTTAGCCCCTAGATATATACAGTAACCAGTAGTGCTTCTTCTAGTGTCTGGACAGCCTGCCCAATCTGCATCACAAAATCCATACAGCCTTAGCGGACTTTGGGCAAGAAATTTCATTCCATAATGCATTGTTCCTTTGAGATAACGCAATATTCTTTTTACTGCTTTCATGTCTCCCTCTGTTGGCTCATTGAGTTTTTGACATACTTTATTGACTGCTTGGACTATGTCAGGACGTGTGTAAGTTAGATATTGAAGCGCACCCACTAGACTTTGATATTCCTTTGCCTCGACTAATTTTGATTCTTCTGGTGTTGGTTGTGATTTCAACACCATTGGTGTATTCAAGTGAGAACTTTCTATAAGGTTTGCTTGGGTGAGAAGATCTCTGGTGTACTTGCCTTGTGATACAGTAATGCCTCCGGAAAAATATTGCACTTCGAGCCCAAGAAAGTAATGTAATTTTCCCAGTTCCTTCAGTGCAAACTCTGAGCTTAGTTGACTTATTAATACCTGTAAAAAATCTTCATTGTTTTCTGTAAGCACAATATCATCGACGTAAATTAGCATAAGTACAATAATGTCCTTTTTTCGTAAAATAAATAAGGAAGAATCTGCCCTGCTACAGACAAAACCAATGTGAATTAAAAATTCAGATAATCTATCAAACCAGGCACGTGGTGCTTGTTTGAGTCCATAGAGTGATTTGTTTAGTTTGCACACATAGTCGGTGAGTTTTGGATCTTTAAATCCCGGCGGTTGTTCCATGTATACCGTTTCTTTTAGAAAACCATGAAGAAAGGCATTTTTGACGTCGAGTTGCCTAAGCTGCCAATTTGATGAGACTGAAATAGCTAATACAAATCTTATTGTCGTAGCTCTTACAACTGGACTGTAAGTTTCTTCATAGTCTATCCCTTCCACTTGTGTGTACCCTTGTGCAACCAAGCACGCTTTGTATCGTTCTATTGATCCGTCCTCCTTAAATTTAACTCGGAAAATCCATTTTGAACCAACCACACATTAGCATTTGTGGGTCTTGGCACAAGGGTCCAGGTGTGGTTTTCATGTAGTGCTATTATCTCTTGTCTCATTGCTTCATGCTAGTGAGAGTGAGAAAGAGCATCTTTGTATGAGTTTGGAGTTGTCATTCTGCTAGCTGTGATAAAGGTATGGTGATGTAATTTGCCTCGTTGCTGATTCTTTTTGTCTCGAATCTGTTGAGTTTCATTTGCCAGGTTCGGATCTAGTTCTAGATTATTCCTCAGCTTTGTTCGAGTAATCATGTGAATATTTTCTGAGGCTTGCATTGGACCTTCACCAACATCATTAGAAACATTAGTAAGGTTGTCATTCAGATTTGGTGACCCATAAAGAGAGTGCTGCTCATTTGTTCTAGAATCGTTGTAGTTAGGGATTGTGCGTCCATTGCTTGATGATTCTGCTTCTTCACTGTTGATAAGGAGTCTTTCATTTTCTGTTGCAGCTTCTTCGCTATTGACTAGAAGTCTTTGATTTTCTACTGCATGATTTTCTATATTTTCAGTTGTATTATCCAAGTCGCCAGTGATCTCAGTGCTATTTTTGGACCCTGAATCGTATAACTGAGTTGTCTTCTCATTTTCTTCTCGAGCTTTGGCGTCATTTTCTTTCTCACATACAATGCACGATCCCCCTTTTTCAATATGTGCATCAGTTTCTTTTGATTGTTGTGCTCTCCCTTTTTGGATGGCAAAGTCGATCTCTTTCTTTCTCCATGCGTCTGAATCTGGAAATGTTGTGACTTCTAGATTTTCCTGTAGACATATTTCTTTGGGAGGAGCGTAGGGAAAAATATTTTCATCAAAAACAACATGCCGTGAAATCCAAACCTTATTAGTCGAGGGATCAAGGCATCTATAACCTTTGTGAATAGGACTATATCCAAGGAAAACACAAGGATACGTTTTCTTTGCAAACTTATTTTTCCCATAGTCTCTTAAATATGGAAAGCACCTACAACCAAAAACTTTCAGACTTCCATAGTCAGAGTGATGGTTAAACAATTTAAAGAAAGGAGTTTCCAGTTTAAGCTTTGTGGAAGGCATACGATTTATCAAAAAACACGCAGTTAGAAAAGCATCAACCCAATATTTTGAAGGAAGATTTGCCTGAAATAGCAATGTGAGACCTGTTTCAACTATATGGCGATGCTTTCTTTCAGCCACTCCATTTTGTTCCGGAGTGTATGGGCAAGAGAATTGATGATGGATGCCGCATTGAGATAAATAATTTTCAAACTCAGTTGATGTGAATTCACCTCCACCATCACTCTGAAAAACTTTTATTTTCCTTTCAAACTGGTTTTCGACTTGTCTTTGAAATTTAAGAAAGTTCTCAAAGAAGTCAGATTTTTTCTTTAGAGGAAAAAGCCATGAGTAACGAGTACAGTCATCAATAATAATAGCATAATATTTAAATTGTTGGCAAGAAAGAATTGGGGTAGGACCCCATAAATCGCAATGCAATTTATCTAGAGGAGATGTTGAAACATTGTTGGATAAAGAAAATGGAATTCTGCAATTCTTTCCCATTTGACAGCTAATACAAATCGATTTTTCTTTTTCCCAACTAGAAACATTTATTAAATTTCTTGAATGCAGAAGCTTCAAAATTTTTGGATGAGGGTGACCCATTCTCTTGTGCCAAATATTTTCCGAGCCAGGATTTTTGAAAGCATAAAAAGCTTGATGCTTTATTTCATCTAGTGCATACAAGCCTCCATTTTTCCGTCATTTAGCAAGTAGTTTGCCCTCCTGTGACTTAACAAAGAAATCGTTAGCAGTAAACTCAATGGTACATGCATTATCATGAGCTAATTGTCCCACAGATATAAGATTCTTTTTAATATTTGGAACAACTAGAACATTTTTAAGTTCTAAAGTGCCATTTTTAGTTTCAAGTTTTCCTTCACCAATGTGGGAAATATTCAAACTTTCTCCATTTCCAACCAGAATTGTATCATTACCTTTATAACGCGTGACTTTAGAAAGTTTACCTGTGTCATTTAAGATGTGTGTTGTTGCTCCTGAGTCTGCATATAGATTTGGATCATCTTCAGTTTTCAGGCTCATCGCAGCAAGTGCCTTTGGCAGATTATCATCAGGTTGAAAAGAATGATCGAACCGATTCCAACATTCCAAGGCCGAGTGATTGAACTTTCCACATATTTGACATTTCACAGTGCCCTCTCCTTGCTGGTGAGGCGAGGTTTGTTTCCAATCGAAAGTTTTCCCACTTTGTTCATTTTTGTTTTCATTTAAGTTAAAGTTTTGGTGAGAATTTTGATTGTACCTTGCTGCTGGATTGAATCCTATGCCCCTAGAGCTAAATCTGCCTCCACCTCGACCCCGTCCTCGTCCTCTTTGGCTGACAAAGGCTTGCTCATGGCGTGTCATGCTTTCTTTATCCTCATTGTTGCTAATGAGAATTTGTTCATAGTCTTGCAAGGCTAAAACAAACTGATGATAAGTGGGATAAGGTGGTTTGGTTAGCATAGCGGTTCGGAAATCCTGATATCTTGGTCCGAGACCTCTAGCCAACTGAAACACCTTCTTTGTTTCATTTACTGGTTTCTTGATCGCTGCAAGGCTATCACAAACACTCTTAAATTTCTTAAGATATTCATCTAGTGAGAGGCTTCCCTTTTTTAAACTCATCAAGGTATCATCAAGCATCATTTCTTTCTCAACATTATGAGGAAGAATTTGTTCTTCAATGGATTTCCATACCTTGTAAACCGAGGTAATATCTTCAAGAGAAAGCAGCACCTCTATTTCAATGTTCCTTAGAAGCCAAGCTTTTAACAGACCATCATTCTTTGTCCAGAGAACATAATCGGGATTTGATTCGACCTTTCCGTCAACTTTGGTGATCTCTTTCGCTGGTTCACTGCCCTCGTTCAAATGATGTGCCATATCTAAACTTTGAATCAATGGCTCCATCTGAGATCGCCATAGCAGGTAGTTAAAGCTGTCAAGTTTTAGAGAGATAAGGCTGGAACACTGATGAAGAACTTGTAGAGTAAGTTCAGGTTCAGAGGTGTTTTTGGTGAGAGCAGAAGAGGCCATGTGGATTGGTTTATCTCTCGTGAGGCTCTGATACCAAGATAATTTTCAGAAAGTTAAACGGAATTTGTATTGCTTTCTCTGTTATCTTTAAGGATTACAATGGATCTTTATATACAAACATACACGAGAGATAAAATAGGCAAGAGAAGATTAAACATTAAAGCTCCTGATTTTGCTCTAACGGTCAAGAGGAGATTAAGGAGCTGTCCTTGAGATATGGCAACACATTGAATGAGATTTGATTCCACGTGATTTGTTTTTTCCTTATGCGAGTCATGGACCTTAATGTCATTCTTTTCAATAACGTGAAGTATTGGCAAGATAACACTTGCCCTTGGCCTATTGCCCAAACACCAACACTTGCAAATTTATGCCCTGAAGTCTTGACCACATGCCAAAAAAAGAGTATTTTGCTAAAATATTGTTAAAAGGGGGCAAACTTGTAAAACCACTCCTTATGAAGGGCAACCTGCGAAACTTTTTGACCTATTAGAGAATGAATTCATGCTTGCCACCATTTTATGGCCAAGGCTATTCAACTATCCAGTTCTTGGGGGGGGGGGGTGATTAGGAACAAATAGTTGAGATGTGCATCGAATAAATGATACCAAGTTTAGCAAGGTCCCGGTGTGTAATGCCTTTTTAAATGTTTATTTGTCTTGTTAATGATTAGATAAGGAATTGCTAGTTGTTCTATTTCCTGCTTAATTAGTTCCTATTACTTCTACTGGATTAATTTTTTATTATTCAAATTATATACGACTTTATTTTTGAATTAGTCATTATGCACATGTATTGCACTTTTTAATGGGCCTAAGTTTGGCTTTGCTAACTCTTATAATTGCAGCTAATAAGGCCACTTTTGCCACTGGTCTTTGGACACAGGCCACTAATACCAAAATATTTAGTTTATGGCCACTTTCGCTTAAAGAGATAGAACTTCAGTCCAGAGGCCGAATTGAAGTTTAGTCCTTAAAGATTGAACTTCAATCCAGGGCCATATGGATTGAACTTCACTCCTTAAAGACAGAACTTCAGTCCAGGACCATGTTGACTGAAGTTCAATCTTTAAGATTGAATTTCAGTCCAGGGCCATATGGACTGAAGTTCAATCCTTAAAGATAGAACTTCAGTCCAGGGCCATGCTGACTGAAGTTCATTTCAGTCCTTAAGATGGAACTTCAGTCCAGGGCCATATGGACTGAAGTTCAGTCCTTAAAGATGGAACTTCAGTCCAAGGGCCGTATGGACTGAACTTCAGTCAATAATTAGAACTTAAGTCAATATTTATTTAGTAAAGGCCCAAAAATGACCTCTAGTGTAAGACAAAAGAAAATAGAGGCCTCAAACCAAATACCAGTGTTAAAAGTGGTTGCTGGGCAAAATTTTTACAGCTAATTGTGTTCTTGCACTCTAAAGTATAGAAAACTTGTTAGGCCCTTATTGTAACGACCCTCAAATAGTCGTTACGGGATCCGGGACCTCGATTTGCATGTCGATAGTCCCAACAGCTCCGTTAGGTCATTTATGACCCGTATGTGAAATCTGAGTCGAAACAGAGTCCGTTTGATAGGTTTTCGAGAAAAGGATCCGTTTATGAAATTCCGGAAAGGAATTTGGGGTTTCGATAGGTCGTTTTGAGTAAATGAACCCCGATGGAAAATCTGAGCGCACCGTTAGGTCCGTCTCGTCATTTATGATATGTTGCAACCTTCAAAATTGAAAACGGACCTCGTTTGATAGGACTTTTGATAAAGTCCCCGTTTCGAATGTTTAAAAGAGTTAAAAGAGGTTTCCGAGCTTGATTTGAGCAAATAAGCTCTGATGAGAGATCCGAAAGTTCCGTTAGGTTCGTATAGTCATTTGTGACTTGTAGCAACTTTCGGAATTGGATTCCGAGGTCGTTTGGTTAAATTTCGCTATTTTGGCGAAAGTCGAAAATTGAACCTTTACCGTGGGACCCACTTTTTGAGTTCTGGAGGTCCGAATTGAGTTTCGTCTTGACGAGCATGTCACCCAAGTATTTTATGGCTTGTGTGCAAAATTTGGGATCATTCCGAGCTTCGTAGGGTCCCGTTTTGCCCCTAAAACAGTAGAAAATCTGGTGCGACTTTTCTGTTCTGTTTTGGGGCAAACAGCCGGATAAAATCTGATTTTTCGGCCAATCCGTAAGGAATTAGGAAAAACTCAAAACCTGAAAGTTGTAGCCCTTTGAGTTTTGGTTCTAATGGCACTAGTTTCAGGTCATTTGGACATTCCTATCAAAAGTTATGATTTTTTCAAAAGAAGCTGTCACAGAGGCAAAAAAAAAAACTGCTATAAAAAGGCCATTTCGGGCCATTTCGGTTCATAACTTATAAAAATCATTTGGTGAGCTCTTGAGGCGATTTTTTGGGTATTTCTTGAAGACCCAATCATACTTACACATAAGGTAAGCCCTTTCAATCCATCTTTATGTTGATTAACACAAGAATCAAAGGGTTGATTCTTGGAAATGGGTTAGAACCCTAGATTCTTAAGAATTGGGGAAAGACATCGAGCAAGGCTCGCATGTGGAATCTAAGTGTACTTTTGGACTCACGGGAGCGTGGGGAGTCCGGAAAAGTACATTTTGTAAATTTAGGGCTCGGCCCTACCCGGGGGCATTTTGGTAATTTTTACCCTAGGATGCCTATAGGCTTAAATAGCTATAATTGAGCACTCATATGTGCTATATCTTGTCTTAATAGACCTAGTGGAGAGTCCTTCGCGGACAAGGCGAGCGGGAAAGGAGATTCTTCCCGGCATTTGAGCCCGAATTTCGAGGTAAGTGAGACTTGACCTCTATTGTGCTTGTGGACTCTTCCTTCATGCTAGTATGCTTCATGTACGCATATATATACCTAACAATGGTTAGGATTAATGATGTGAATTACTTGCTATTATTGTTTGTTATAAATAGCGAGATTGTGACTCGACCGAGGTATGTGCCGGTCTAAACGCTACGTCGAGGTAGCTTAAATTTATATCGTAGTAACGCTTGCTACGCCATGCTTAAATAGCAAGAACTTGGGACATGGCCGAGGATGTTGCCGGTATGTCATGATAAATGTCTTGCCGAGGATTTTGCCGGCTTTTGTATGATATTGGTACTTGATTTGTTCACGTGCCGGGTTGGGTAGTGCTGTCTATACGTAACCTTGGGTTGGACGACATGGGAGTAGGGATTGTACCCCCAAACTGTGGTTGGGTTAACCTTCGCCTTACGTTCAGCTAGCATAACCAACCTGGGTTACGGTGACTGTGAAATATTATCGTTATTAATATTTCTGTTATTGTTATTAATGTCGTGGATATTAATACTGTTAGAGGGACACTTGACAGGGGGTGTGGTGTCGCCTATACTATGAGATGTGTCACACTTGACAGGGGGTGTGGTGTGGACACTTGATCTTTGAGATGTGACACACTTGACAGGGGGTGTGGTGTGGTCACTTGATTTATTGAGATACGACGCACTTGACAGGGGGTGTGGTGCGATCGTAGACAGATTTGAGATGAGCCAACGACTACTGGTTGTTGGTCTACTTATTCATGATTGTGATAGTGACTTCGGGTCACGGTATATGGTTGATACTTAGTAGTGGTGTTGCTAGTCCATCGTAGGTCTAGGTTAGTCGGCACGGGAGTAGAGATTGGACCTCCAAACCGCCGCTAAGTTGACCTATGCCTTACGTTGGATGGGCATAATCCTTGAGACTTCTGGTTACTACTTGTGTGTATGGAATGTGTTACATCTATTTGTGATTTCACTACTTTATTGTATGATTACTATAGTATGTTGTTGCTTATGATGCATGTAGCGACTTGTCCCGCAAGGGTACCTTAGCGGGCCTGTCGGTGATCTTACTGGGCTTCGGCTCATAACTTACTCTGCTACGTGCGCAGGTCCTTCATCCAGTCAGCAGCCCGGACGTTAGCGGTTCCCGAGGCTTCTGAGACTTTTGATTGCGGTGAGCCGACCACACAGACCGTGGTGGCATACCGCCGGAGTCACTTAGAGATAGGACTCAGATTTCTTTGATGTATATTCATACTTTATTGAGTCACTCTTAGAATGCTCCAATTCTTTTGTGGATATATTCTTTTGGACTTCACCCTTTTATATTTATATATCCATTTATGATCTTTTCACATTATTGTTCTTTTCCGCATCTTGTTTCATTGGTTCGCCTAGGCAAATGTTGTTTAGGTGCCATCACGAGCCCTTGGAAATTGGGTCGTGACAGTTTGGTATCAGAGCCCTAGGTTCTAATTCGAGTCCTAGGAGTCTTGGAGCAGTGTCTGAGTAGAGTCTTGCTTATGGGTATGTTGTCGACCATACTTATGAGCGAGAGGCTACAAGGGCATGTTAGGAAATGTTTTCCCTTCGTTTCATCTCTATTCGTGCTGAGTAGCTTATATAGGTGCTGACCCTTTTTCGTGTATTGTATCAGATGGCGAGGACGCGAGAATCCTCAGCGAGGAGGGCTGCATCTTCTACACCCGCGTCGGCGGGAGAGCCATCAGCACCTACGCA
Source organism: Petunia axillaris subsp. axillaris (assembly GCA_029990575.1). NCBI lineage: Eukaryota > Viridiplantae > Streptophyta > Magnoliopsida > Solanales > Solanaceae > Petunia > Petunia axillaris. Next base: position 45,644,061 of record JARKNS010000009.1, read on the forward strand.
GCCACCAGCTGCTAAGAAGACTCGGGCAGGTCGCCCGTCAGCCACTAGGCAGGACACAGCTATCCCTGCGGTGTCCGCAGCGACTCTGTCAGCATCTATTCCCCTTGTGCCTGCTGTTGTGCCAGGCACCGTTGTGATCTCTTCAGAGGAGTATATGAGACTGATGGCCTTGTCTAGCCATCAGGTCCCTGTCAGAGATGATGTTGCAGCTCATGTTTCGGCTCCTCAGCCGACCACACCTGTTATGAGCACGCCTACTTCTGAGGCTCCTCCAGATCATATTACCCAGCCTTCTGCTTCTGCTCCTCAGGCAGGTCCTGTTATTTCTACTCCTCCTATGGGCACTTAGGATGTTGCCAAGAGGATAGAGTCATTCATGAATCTTCAGCCTCCAGAGTTCGACGGTACCTCAGCTACATGTACTGCCCAGAGGTACATTCAGAAGTGTGAGAAGATTTTGACAGTTCTTGGTACTAGAGACACCTTAGGGGTGCAGTGTGCTTCTTTCAGATTATCGGGAGATGCGGAGACATGGTGGGTCTCCATGATGCGGCAGAGGTTGTCTTGGGCTAAGTTCGTGTCTATATTCCAGGTTCGTGCCCCAGAGTCAGCACGATGCTCAGAGGCGCGAGTTTGAGGGGTTGAGGCAGGGAAACCTTTCTGTTTCAGAGTATGACACCAGGTTCTTGTGGTTGTCTCAGTTTGCGCCGGCTATGGTGGCTCAGGAGAGGGACAAGGTCCTCCGGTTTGTTGAGGGTCTTCATCCTCGCTTGCAGGTAGCTGTTGCCCCTGATATGGGCAACAAGTCATATTTTGAGATAGTTGATGTGGCGCGGCGGATGGAGGATATCTTCGCCAGGGCTGACGCGGAGAGGGCGGCCAAGAGATCGCGTCAGTCTGGTGGGTATAGTGGATCCGCTCAGAGGGGTCAGGGTCATCAGGGACGTTCTCAGTCTAGGCCCCAGGCTGCTGCTTTGCCTGCCCAGGATTTTTCTTCAGAGACCCCGAGGCCTCAGTCATCCCAGAGGCGGGGTGGCTCTTCGTAGTCTGGTCCGCCGCAGTGCGGGAGGTGCCATCAGAGGCATCATAGGAGGTGTTCGTCTGGAGGTGGTCATGACAGAGGTGGTAGAGGCGGTAGAGGAGGTAGAGGTGATGGATGTTTTGAGTGTGGGTCTCACTATGTCAGGAGTTGCCCTTATGTTTCATCAGGTCGCCAGGGATCCGCAGCTATGGTACCATCTGGTCCTCAGGCCGCCAGGCCCGTTTCTCAGATTCCTCCTATACAGCAGTCTCAGAGAGCTCCGGGTTCAGGAGGCTCGGCGCAGGTCTATGCTATGACTCGTCAGGATGCTGAGGCATCCAATGATGTCATCACAGGTATTATTTCTGTCTGTGGCCGCGATGCTTATGCTCTTATTGATCCGGGGTCTACCTATTCGTATGTGTCGCCGGGATTTGCCCCTTGCTTGGGCAGGGATCTGGTCTTCTTAGATGATCCCTTTATGGTTGCCACCCCTGTCGGGTCTTCTATATGTGTAGATAGGGGTTATCGGCAGTGTATGATCTCCATCTGTGGTGTAGAGTCCTTAGTGGACCTGATGCTGCTCGATATGTCTGATTTCGATGTCATTATGGGCATGGATTGGCTGGCTTCCTGTCATGCGACTTTGGATTGCCATGCCAAGTCCGTGACGATCGGGGCAGAGGGTGAGTCTCGGGTTGTATGGAGAGGTTCCAGGCCTTTTCCGAAGAGTAGGATCATTTCTTTCTTGGAGGCGCAGAGGATGATATCTAGTGGGTGCGAGGGATATATTGCTTCAGTTCGGGATGTCCGGGCAGAGGAGTTATCCCTTGATAGAGTTCCGGTTGTTTGTGAGTATCCGGATGTGTTTCCTGATGATTTGCCGGGTTTGCCGCCTATGCGGGAGATAGAGTTTTGCATTGATCTATTGCCAGGCACTCAGCCTAAATCTATTCCCCCGTATCGTATGGCTCCTGTTGAGTTGAGGGAGCTGAAGGAGCAGATTCAGGATTTGCTCGATAAGGGCTTCATTAGGCCCAGTGTGTCTCCATGGGGTGCCCCGGTATTATTTGTGAAGAAGAAGGATGGCTCTATGCGGATGTGTATTGATTACCGGCAGCTGAATAAGGTTACTATCAAGAATAGGTATCCTTTGCCGCGTATTGATGATTTGTTTGATCAGCTTCAGGGTGCTACCTTCTTCTCGAAGATTGATTTGAGGTCGGGGTATCATTAGTTGAGGATTCGGTCCGAGGACGTTTCCAAGACTGCTTTTCGTACCCGATATGGCCACTATGAGTTTCTGGTGATGTCTTTCGGGCTTACGAATGCCCCAGCTGCTTTCATGGATCTGATGAACCGAGTGTTCAAGGCCTACCTTGACTCCTTCGTCATTGTGTTTATCGATGATATCTTGGTTTATTCGAGGAGCAGGGAGAAGCATGAGCAGCATTTGAGAGTTGTTCTTCGGACTCTGAGGGATCAGCAGTTGTATGCCAAATTCTCCAAGTGTGAATTTTGGCTCAGTTCTGTATCTTTCCTAGGTCACGTGGTGACCAAGGATGGGGTGTGTGTTGATCCGAAGAAGATAGAGGCCGTTCAGAGTTGGCCTAGGCCTACTTCTCCTACAGAGATTCGGAGTTTCTTAGGCTTGGCAGGTTATTATCGTCAGTTCGTCGAGGGGTTTTCTTCTATTTCAGCACCTCTGACGAAGTTGACCCAGAAGAATGTTCCTTTCCTGTGGTCCGATGCCTGTGAGTCTAGCTTTCAGAAGCTTAAGACTCTGTTGACTTCAGCGCCAGTGTTGGCCTTGCCTAGTGGATCCAGGGGATTCACCGTATATTGTGATGCTTCGGGTGTTGGCCTGGGTAGCGTTCTGATGCAGGAGGGTAAGGTGATAGCTTACGCCTCGAGACAGCTGAAGGTCCATGAGAAGAATTATCCTGTCCATGATTTGGAGCTGTTAGCTGTCGTGTTTGCACTGAAGTTGTGGAGGCACTATCTTTATGGCGAGCCATGTGAGATATTCACCGATCATAAGAGTCTCCAGTACTTGTTCACTCAGAAGGACTTGAACGGGAGACAGCGCCGCTGGTTAGAGCTGCTGAAGGATTATGATCTTTCTATCCGGTATCATCCCGGAAAGGCTAATGTTGTAGCCGATGCCTTGAGTAGGAAGTCCATGGGTAGCCTCGCCTATCTTGATGCTGATATGAGGCCGTTGGCCCGTGAGCTGCAGGCTTTGTCCATTAGTGGGGTTCGGTTTGATGATTCTGTTCCAGGCCGGGTGCTTGCATACGTGGGGTCTCAGTCGTCTTTAGCTTCCCAGATTCGGGAAAGGCAGTTCGAGGATCCTTTTCTGAGAGATCTCCGGGACAGGGTCCTGAGTGGGGGAGTGTCCTCGTTCGTGATTGGTGATGATGGTGCTTTGCGGCTTAACGGCCGGGTATGTGTTCCAGCCATTGTGGAGCTGAGGCAGATGATTTTGGCAGAGGCTCACAGTTCGAGATATTCCATTCATCCGGGTACTGCGAAGATGTATCATGATCTTCGAGAGCTGTATTGGTGGAAAGGGATGAAGAGGGATGTTGCTGATTATGTATCTCGGTGTTTGAATTGCCAGCAGGTGAAGTATCAGCACCGGAGGCCAGCCGGGGTGACCCAGTCTATGCCCATTCCCGAGTGGAAGTGGGAGCAGATCACTATGGATTTCATAGTTGGTTTGCCGCTGACCGTGGGTAAGCATGATTCGGTGTGGGTAGTAGTTGATCGACTGACGAAGTCGGCTCACTTCATTCCAGTGAGGACTACTTATACCTCGGAGCGTCTGGCTCGTATCTTCATTGAGCAGATTGTGAGATTGCATGGTGCTCCTGTTTCTATCATTTCTGACCGAGGTGCTCAGTTCACAGCTCAGTTTTGGAGATCTTTCCAGAGAGAGCTGGGTACTCAGGTCGATCTCAGCACTGCATTTCACCCGCAGACTGATGGCCAGTCTGAGCGGACCATTCAGATCCTCGAGGATATGTTGAGGGCGTGTGCTATTGATTTTGGAGGCCATTGGGATAGCCATTTGCCGCTAGCAGAGTTTGCGTATAATAATAGCTATCAGGCTTCTATCCAGATGGCTCCGTTTGAGGCATTGTATGGTCGGAGATGTCGCTCGCCTATCGGTTGGTTCGAGTCTGGTGAGGTCCAGGTGTTGGGGCCCGATTTGGTGCAGCAGACCTTAGATAAGGTCCGGGTTATTCAGGATCGACTCCGCACGGCTCAGAGCCGGCAGATATCGTATGCAGATCGGAGGCGGAGAGATCTTGAGTTCATTGTTGGGGACCGGGTATTCCTCAGAGTGTCGCCCATGAAGGGTGTTATGAGATTTGGGAAGAAAGGCAAGCTCAGTCCTAGGTTCATTGGGCCTTTTGAGATATTGGAGCGCGTTGGTGCCGTTGCTTATAGACTGGCTTTGCCTCCCTCTCTGTCTGTTCATCCGGTGTTCCATGTGTCCATGCTCCGGAAGTATGTTCACGATCTGTCTCATGTGATCGATATGGCTTCCGTGGAGGTAGATGGCGACTTAGCTTATTCGGAGGAGCCTATTGCTATTGTGGCTAGAGAGGTCCGTAAGATGAGATCGAAGGTGATCCCGCTTGTGAGAGTTCAGTGGGGGCATCACTCCATTGCCGAGGCCACTTGGGAGCTTGAGTCCGAGATGTGTGAGAGGCATCCGCGCTTGTTCGATGATTCAGGTATGAAATCCTTGTATTTTCTCAGCCTGAATTTGCAATTTTTAAGTTTTATTGATTTCGGGTGGTACCGAGGGGTCCTCGAAATCCGTGCCAGCTCCGTGGCTAGTGTGTGGATCCTACCTTAGACTTAGGCTCGTCCGAGGACGGCCGGGAGTCTAAGTGGGGGAGAATGTAACGATCCTCAAATAGTCGTCACGGGATCCGGGACCTCGATTTGCATGTCGACAGTCCCAAAAGCTCCGTTAGGTCATTTATGACCCGTCTGTGAAATCTGAGTCGAAACGGAGTCCGTTTGATAGGTTTTCGAGAAAAGGATCCGTTTATGAAATTCCGGAAAGGAATTTAGGGTTTCGATAGGTCGTTTTGAGTAAACGAACTCAGATGGAAAGTCCGAGCGCACCGTTAGGTCCGTCTCGTCATTTATGATATGTAGCAACCTTCAAAATTGAAAACGGACCTCGTTTGATAGGACTTTTGATAAAGTCCCCGTTTCGGAAGTTTAAAAGAGTTAAAAGAGGTTTCCGAGCTCAATTTGAGCAAATGAGCTCCGATGAGAGATCTGAAAGTTCCGTTAGGTTCGGATAGTCATTTGTGACTTGTAGCAACTTTCGGAATTAGATTCCGAGGTCGTTTGGTTAAATTTCGCTATTTTGGCGAAAGTCGAAAATTGAACCTTTACCGTGGGACCCACTTTTTGAGTTCTGGAGGTCCGAATTGAGTTCCGTCTTGACGAGCATGTCACCCAAGTATTTTATGGCTTTTGTGCAAAATTTGGGATCATTCCGAGCTTCGTAGGGTCCCGTTTTGCCCCTAAAACAGTAGAAAATCTGGTATGACTTTTCTGTTTTGGCACAAACAGCCGGATAAAAGCTGATTTGCCGGCCAATCCGTAAGGAATTAGGAAAAACTCAAAACATGATAGTTGTAGCCCTTTGAGTTGTGGTTCTAATGGCACCGGTTTTATGTCATTTGGACATTCCTATAAAAAGTTATGATTTTTTCAAAAGAAGCTGTCACAGAGGCAAAAAAAAAACTGCTATAAAAAGGCCATTTCGGGCCATTTCGGTTCATAACTTATAAAAATCATTTGGTGAGCTCTTGAGGCGATTTTTGGGTATTTCTTGAAGACCCAATCATACTTACACTTAAGGTAAGCCCTTTCAATCCATCTTTATGTTGATTAACACAAGAATCAAAGGGTTGATTCTTGGAAATGGGTTAGAACCCTAGATTCTTAAGAATTGGGGAAAGACATCGAGCAAGGCTCGCATGTGGAATCTAAGTGTACTTTTGGACTCACGGGAGCGTGGGGAGTCCGGAAAAGTACATTTTGTAAATTTAGGGCTCGGCCCTACCCGGGGGCATTTTGGTAATTTTTACCCTAGGATGCCTATAGGCTTAAATAGCTATAATTGAGCACTCATATGTGCTATATCTTGTCTTAATAGACCTAGTGGAAAGTCCTTCGCGGACAAGGCGAGCGGGAAAGGAGATTCTTCCCGGCATTTGAGCCCGAATTTCGAGGTAAGTGAGACTTGACCTCTATTGTGCTTGTGGACTCTTCCTTCATGCTAGTATGCTTCATGTACGCATATATATACCTAACAATGGTTAGGATTAATGATGTGAATTACTTGCTATTATTGTTTGTTATAAATAGCGAGATTGTGACTCGACCGAGGTATGTGCCGGTCTAAACGCTACGTCGAGGTAGCTTAAATTTATATCGTAGTAACGCTTGCTACGCCATGCTTAGATAGCAAGAACTTGGGACATGGCCGAGGATGTTGCCGGCATGTCATGATAAATGTCTTGCCGAGGATTTTGCCGACTTTTGTATGATATTGGTACTTGATTTGTTCACGTGCCGGGTTGGGTAGTGCTGTCTATACGTAACCTTGGGTTGGACGACATGGGAGTAGGGATTGTACCCCCAAACTGTGGTCGGGTTAACCTTCGCCTTACGTTCAGCTAGCATAACCAACCTGGGTTACGGTGACTGTGAAATATTATCGTTATTAATATTTCTGTTATTGTTATTAATGCCGTGGATATTAATACTGTTAGAGGGACACTTGACAGGGGGTGTGGTATCGCCTATACTATGAGATGTGTCACACTTGACAGGGGGTGTGGTGTGGACACTTGATCTTTGAGATGTGACACACTTGACAGGGGGTGTGGTGTGGTCACTTGATTTATTGAGATACGACGCACTTGACAGGGGGTGTGGTGCGATCGTAGACAGATTTGAGATGAGCCAACGACTACTGGTCGTTGGTCTACTTATTCATGATTGTGATAGTGACTTCGGGTCACGGTATATGTTTGATACTTAGTAGTGGTGTTGCTAGTCCATCGTAGGTCTAGGTTAGTCGGCACGGGAGTAGAGATTGGACCTCCAAACCGCCGCTGAGTTGACCTATGCCTTACGTTGAATGGGCATAATCCTTGAGACTTCTGGTTACTACTTGTGTGTATGGAATGTGTTACATCTATTTGTGATTTCACTACTTTATTGTATGATTACTATAGTATGTTGTTGCTTATGATGCATGTAGCGACTTGTCCCGCAAGGGTACCTTAGCGGGCCTGTCGGTGATCTTACTGGGCTTCGGCTCATAACTTACTCTGCTACGTGCGCAGGTCCTTCATCCAGTCAGCAGCCCGGACGTTAGCGGTTCCCGAGGCTTCTGAGACTTTTGATTGCGGTGAGCTGACCACACAGACCGTGGTGGCATACCGCCGGAGTCACTTAGAGATAGGACTCAGATTTCTTTGATGTATATTCATACTTTATTGAGTCACTCTTAGAATGCTCCAATTCTTTTGTGGATATATTCTTTTGGACTTCACCCTTTTATATTTATATATCCATTTATGATCTTTTCACATTATTGTTCTTTTCCGCATCTTGTTTCATTGGTTCGCCTAGGCAAATGTTGTTTAGGTGCCATCACGAGCCCTTGGAAATTGGGTCGTGACACTTATCTTACAATGTATATATGCAAGCTAATAGGAGAGTTTTATTTATTTTTATGGTTATAAATTACGATTTTTTGCATAATCTGGAGGGGAGATTATTTCTTGTTGATTCTAATTTTCTTCCCTTGTTTTACAGAAACAGTTTTCTTTGTTCTATTTATCTAGTCATCGGTTAGTGCAAGAAAACCACCATTCCTAGACCATAAATCTAGTCAAAGCAACGAAGACATCTCTCAAGCAGCAATTGTTCACCTCTGCAATTTTTCCAACTAACCTCATTGGATATTGACGTGTCCATTTCTAAGTATGTTAATTCCATGATCATGACTACGAAAGAGAAGGAAAATATCCCACACGAGTGTTGTTTTCTCAATTGATCCTTACAGTGTAGCAAGTCCAGATAGCTTGAATGGTCACTCCTTCCAATTTACTTGGGAAATCATCAATAATGACATTTACAACTTTGTTCAATCCTTCTTTAATGGTACTTGCTTAACTATGTTTTACACATGCACCAATCTAGTTATCATCCCTAAAGTTCCCACAAGTCTTTCCCACCTAATACCCATTAGCCTTGCAATGTCACACATAAGATCGTTTGTAAGATTACTATAAGACTTGCCACTATCCTCTCTAAAGTCTGTTGAGAAACATGATAATAGTGTTAGCTTAGCTACAGGTTAATACATGTAGCTGATTAGATTAGATCAATTTAAATTAATTCTTTTCTTTTATTTTAGTCTTGACCCAAATGTATTCCTGGTCGGGTCAGTTCTTTTTAGTTGGGTCAAGCCCACATATATGTATACTTTGTATCTAGATATTTTGGAGGTTAATCAGATAGAAAGTTTTTCGCTCTCCCACTCATCTCTCATTTCTCTCTAGATGCTTCTATCAGTGATCTCCATAACTGCTAGTCCCATAAATCTTTACATGGTATCAGAGCGGGACGAGAAATCCTGATTCAGATAATCGTGACGGTCAATTAGGAAGCCTCTCCGATCAATTTTCTCCGGCGATCAGTGTATTTTCAGGTGAGTTTTGGAACCCTAATTTCTGCTATCTTTGTGGAGTTTTTTTTTCTTCTATGTTTTCATGGCGGCGGATTATACTCTCCAGTGACCATTTCATCTCCGGCGACGATTTCATCACTTTCTGGTATCTCAGTCTCGTTATTTGGTAACATTTGCTCATTTACTGTATCATTCCCATTACTACTAGTCCCTGAATTCTAGGGTTTAACTGTGGATCATCTCTTTGTGATTAGCTCTAGTAGTCTTTACCTGAAACAATTAGGGTTCAAATCTGTGATTCATTCTCTTAGTTCGCACTGTGATTAAGTAAAATGGTGATTGTACAACAAACTAAAGGTGACCCTAGCACCTCACAGTCTCAAGGGCATTTTGGTGTTTGACCTCCCCCAAGTCTTCAATTAAAAAAATAACATCCAAGTTTTAAAAATTGGGTAAATGACCTCCTCTTTTTAAATTATGATTAGGACTTAATCATCATTTAAAAATAGAAACACCCCAGCCCCCAAGTTCTGAATATGACAAAATGGTCCATCTTCATATTTTTTTTAAACCAAAAATAAAAAATTTCTTCCTCAAAAATCCACCCGCCCCCAAAATTTCTCCACCTCGTTTTAGCTCGAAAACATACCAAATTCAGTGTTTGAGCTCACAATTTGTTTCAAACTCTTACAAATCTTTAGTCCTATCTTCTTTATTTCACTATCCATTTCATAATTTTTGTTTGTAAGAAAGCTCGATAATTTTTTTATTTATATCGGAGCAAAAGCTTCAAATTTTAGATTTTGCAAGGTATTTTGTCACTACATTTGGTTGGGTTTAGTTCTTTCGAGATACGCATTGGGTTTTCTTCATCTAATAAACTTCAAAAGCTCTGGTTTGTTGCTCTCACGTTGCTCCATTAAATATTTGATTTTCAAATATGTAGTTTTCAGATCTACTGTAATAGTTTATCATCAACCAGTCATAATCGATTGTAGACCTTATCGCAATTAATAGACCATTCATTGGGCGCTATGCAGTAGTGGATGCTGATTTCTAGGATCAATAGGTGGAGATGACAACATGTTTGCTTGACATTCCATGACAAGTGCAACAATACCTATTATCTTAAAATTAGACGCTATGTATGACAAGTTAGTTAACAACATCGTTGAACATGGTTAAACATATTTATTACAGAAATGTTCAAACTTCTAATTCGAAACAATTAAAATAAATATATATTTAAAAGAATAATAGCACCTTACTAAATTAATAATTAATTATTGAAAGTTTATTAATAGATTATTGTAAAGAAAATATAAGTTTATATAAAGAAGGACTACATGTGAACACTTCAAATTTGATACCATAAAAATAAATATATATCATAAATATACTAACACTCTACTAAATACATAATCAACTACCTATGGTTTATTCATGGATAATTATAGAATAGAAATTAGTTAATATTAAGAAGATGACGCGTGTCCATTTCAAATTTGATACAGAACAAAAATAAGCATACATTCAAATATCAGAAGAGATATCTCTACATCGACCTAATAATCTTTTTCATTAATCAATAATGTAATGTCGTTTGATTAATAAAAGATATACATTCAAAGAAAAACTAACACTTTGCTAAATTAATAATCGACTGTCCTAAGTATATTACACATGTCCCATAAAAATTAATATAAATAAACGTAAAGAATCATTTCAAAAAAATACCAAGTTTGTGAACTTGATAATCAACCGTTCTAGGTATATTAACATTTGCATACATTACGACGCAAGTCCACCAGGTTCACCTAATGCACCACTGGAAATGATTGAAGAATCTCCACCAAATGCACCCGGTTCACGAAATGCACCCGTTTCACCAAATGGACCACTGGATGTGATTGAAGAATCTCCATCAAATTCACCCAATCAACCAAACTAGTCATTTGTTATTGGTCTGTTTTTTGTTGTTTATGTTTTAATGGTACCTTTTGATTATGTAATGTTGCTTTAGTTGGTAATATTAGATTCGGTTGTATTTTGATTATCCACAACTGTGGTATATTGATACTATTCATCTCCCTATTTTAAGTTTGATTCTAGGCAAAATACATAAACAGCCCCTTAAAGTTGGCGCCAGTGTTCAGTTAAACACTCTAACTTTCCGGATGATTTTTCAGACACCTTATTTAACTTTTAAGTGAAACGTTTAAACACCTCACGCTGATGTGGCAAAGTGTGTGTTTTTCACGCAAATTAAAGCGAGTGAAACTATTGTAAATTATATTTATCTTTTTTTTTTGCCTCAAAATCAACACATGGACCCCACTTTTCTCCGTAATTGAAACGACCTCGGTCAGTCGTTTCGGAAGTTAGGACTCCGATTGGCGTGCCGATAATTTTAAAATATTCGTAATGTCCATTAGAACCTGTCTGTAAAATTTGAGCTAAATCAGACCTCGTTTGGTAGGCATCGGAAGAAGGTTTCAGTTTTTATTGGCAATAAATATTAAAAAGAGATTTTCAAGCTCGGTTTTTGCCGAATGAGCTCCGATTCGAAATCCGAAAGTGCCATTAGGTTCGTATGATTATGTGTGATTTTTGTAAACTTTCGAAAGTGAATTTCGATGTTGTTCGGCTAGTTCCGCTAAAATACCGAAAGTTAAATAATTTGACTTCTTTTCCATTTAAATCCGTATCTTGAGTTTCGGAAGTCCGATTTGAGATCCGTCTTCGCGAGTATGTTACATATATTTTGTATTACTTGAAAAATTTGGGATCATTTCGACTTCTCTAGGGTTCCATTTCAATTTTAATCGTCGTAGCGAATTTAAAAAAAAGAAAATAATAATAATTAAAAAAAATTGAAAAGAGGGTCGGTGGCTTAGGGGATTTAATCCCCTAGCACAATGACTTCGATACATATCAGAAACATAACAAAAAAACGCACAGAAAGAAAAAATTAGAAAAGAGAGAAGGAAAAAGGGAAAAAGGAGTGGAAAAATAGTGGAATTTCTACCCCAAATCTTCAGGTAATGATCCTAATATATTATTTGAATTTATTACATATGTTTGAATATATTTTTACGGTAAAAATATGGATATTAGACATCGCCCTAATGACGTAAATTGATAGTTTAAAGGGTCAAATGGATCCCGATAATGAAATTGATTATATATTCGTACTCAGTGAGTTATGGGCAACATATAAATGTAATTTATTTAGGGTTTGGTCATGTGACCTTAAACCCTGTATATAGGCCTGGCCTGCGTATTGCGTATGCGAATAGGGTATCAGGTTCCTACCCGGATTGCCCTAAGATGTGAGGAATGAAGCCTTTAGCCTAATTTGATATATTTTTCTGCTTATTGAATAGAGTGGGATCGTTTGGCAATGAAACCAAAGGATAAAGCTGTTGTTGATTAACAATGCCAACTTTTGGAAGAGGTAAGTGTTTATATCCATTTCTTTGGAGGCACCTGGCCTCGTGGATTTTCTACAACGTGTTCCTTACGTATGTAGCTGCCGATAGGCGTACTCATTACGCCTTATCTTTGGATTTACATTTTATATGGATATGTTATGTCCTGTTATTGGTAGTGCATTGAGGATCTGAGCATGGTACTTTGGTTGTGAGTTGACATACACTTCCCGGCTGTCGACGAGAGTCCCGCGCCGGTGAAGGGTTATTATTGCACCATATTGCATTCATATGCATTACACTGCATCATATTGAGGGTAGGAGGATTCCGCCCTCGGAGCAGGAGGATGCCGCTCCATTGCATCATATTGAGGGTAGGAGGATTCCGCCCTCGGAGCAGGAGGATTCCGCTCCATTGCATCATATTGAGGGTAGGAGGATTCCGCCCTCGGAGCAGGAGGATTCCGCTCCATTGCATCATATTGAGGGTAGGAGGATTCCGCCCTCGGAGCAGGAGGATTCCGCTCCATTGCATCATATTGAGGGTAGGAGGATTCCGCCCTCGGAGCAGGAGGATTCCGCTCCATTGCATCATATTGAGGGTAGGAGGATTCCGCCCTCGGAGCAGGAGGATTCCGCTCCATTGCATCATATTGAGGGTAGGAGGATTCCGCCCTCGGAGCAGGAGGATTCCGCTCCATCTATTTGGCACATGTGACACCATTGCATCATACTGCATTCATCCCATTTCATTGCACCGCGTGCTGACTATTGTGTGACTATCATGCTGTGTTTTGTGTATGCGGTATGTATACCATATTGTGGACATATTTCAGTTTGCCTATGTATTCCTGGCTCGTATTCTGAGTTGCGGGGATCGGGTTGCATGCCGCAACGGTATAAATATATGGATCGGGTTGCACGCCGCGACAGTATGAATATATGGATCGGGTTGCACGCCGCAACAGGATGAATATATGGATCGGGTTGCACGCCGCAACAAGATGTATTTCTGATTGTTGATACGTTCGGGATACCTATATGTTCTGGCTATCTTACGTTCCTGGATTTAATGAATTTGTGATTCCATACGTGTTTCTAGTTATTATTTGGCTTTGCCTTTTCATAATTTGAATAAGAGGAATTTTGTTTATCTGTTTCTTTTCTCCCTGGCTAGCTATCCTATTCTTTGAGATGGCTAGTCTGCCCCACTTATTGAGTCCTTTTGACTCACCCTTGTTTGTTGTTTGTTTCTTGTCTATCTATTTCGTTTCGGCAGGTTCGCTCCAGGATTGAGTTCGCCGCGTTGTTCAGGAGCGAAGACGACTTCATCTGTCAGGGTGAGCCAGATTTATTCCGGATGGCCACCACTTTATTGTTCATTATTTCAGTTGCATTTTGCTCCCTTCAGGAGGTATCTGTCTTCTTTTGTACTCTTAGATGTCTGGTCTGGATAACCCTAAACCTAGTATGTTGGGTAGTCAGCTGTAATTTCTTTTGTACAGCTTAGAGGTATCAGTATGTCTGTATATTTTTTTAAGTCTTGTCCTTATTTATGAATTATTATATTTATTTTCCTAATTTAATTGGTAAGGGTTCGCCCGACGGGTCCAGGGAAGGATGTCGGGTGCCCGCACGGCCTAGCCGGATTCCGGGTCGTGTCAGTAATTCATCATCTTCTTGATCTTCTACACCATCCCCCGACCCCACCTCAAAACCACCATTGTTGCTATCCAAAGAACCAAGAAAATACATAAACTCCACCTCAAACACTTACACCACCAATTGAAAAATACGTAAAACTCTACTTTAAACCACCATTGTTGTACCAACGACCATAAAACAATAAATCTAATAGTGCTCGGCGCAAACAAAAACAAAACAACCACAACAAAAAATTAGAAATCAGATTTATTATTTTCACAATGTTAGGATCCCATAATAGTTGAAGAAAATTTTATTAACCACTTGACTCTCCATTTTTCATCACAGATACACCATTCGCTGCCATATACAACCATTAAACGTCACAACAATAAGCTTCACAGTGCTGTTCAAATCTCAACCCTATGTTTTTTTTTGTTCTTCAACAGGTTCCGCCTAAAGGGAGTAGCGTGCAGTAGGGGAGCAGAGTGGAGGATCTATGGTGGATAGGGAGGTTTCACAGTGCTCATCGAAAAATTTTTAATCCCGACAACAGTGGAATGGCTAAAATAATGAGTTGAAATGGTGAAAGAATAAGAAGAAAAAATACAAAAACAAAAAAGGAAACAAAGATGGAGAGGGAAAGATAAAAGTAATTTGGGGGAGAAGTATGTACGGCTACAGTTGTGATTGAGGTTGGGGAAGAAGACATGGACGAGAGGGGAAATTAAAGAGAGGGGTTTTATGTACTTTTCTTTTTAAAAAAAATATATAAATTTCAATTATTTTTATGCACATTTAAATTAGTTAATTTTCTTTTAAAAATTACACGTGTCGTGCGATTATTGGTTCGTGTGACACATAAGCGGAAATTGCACTTTACGCGTATTGGTTGTCAGCGTGAGGTGTTTAAAAGTTTCACTTAAAAGTTAAATGAGGTGTCTAAAAAATCACCCGAAAAGTTAAAGTGTTTAACTGACAACTGGCACCAACTTTAAGGGGTTGTTTATGTATTTTGCCTTTCTTCTATTGATTATCCACAACTGTGGTATATTAATATTATTCATCTCCCTATTTTAAGTTTGATTCTATTGTAATTTTGATTGTCTACCAAGTATAGTCTATTAGATAAATTTTGGAAACATAGGAAAAGCGCTCAGAGTTAACAGTTATCAAACCAATAAAATAAATAAATTATTTAAGAAAATTACTTTCACATTAACTAAACCGACCATCCTAATTTAGGCATTTACAGACTAAACTAATTGGAAGATACCAATCAACCTCTATTTGGTCTATTGTACACTTATTGAAAACTTGTGCGTTGAAGTTTTACCATTCAGGATATTATCACGCACGCGTTTGGAATTTAGGGTTTGTGATGTTTGGGGTTCATGGTCTAGGGTCCACGCGCTTGGGGTTTGGGCTCTAGGGTTAAGGTAGATCATTTTGTCTTGTGGGTATATTATCAACGATCCGAAATTACATTATTTTGATTGTCAATATTACTCAGGTTAATAATATACGCTCATGATGTTGCTTAAAATAATATAAAAATCCTATATTAAGCACTAGTGGGGGGGGGGGGGTAATTTAGTAATCTATAAACTAGCAAATCACTCAAATGACAATTTTGTTGCATAATGTTCCTTAATGATGGTCAATAACATTAATAAGGAGTGATATATATATATATATATATATATATATATATAACATAATGTATACTAATGTTAAGGTTTTGAGAAAGCAAGACATCTTTCTCTAAGCATGGAAGAAGATTACATTGCTTGCTTCTCACATTATGGTCATGTACCACTCACATTGCTTGCTTCTCACATTATGATCTTCTTCCTAATGTGAGATGCAAACAATGTGAGCTTCTTCCATGCTTAGAGAAAGATGTCTTGTTTTCTCAGAACCTTAACATTAGTATATATTATGTTATCCAATGTCACTCCTTATTAATGTTATTGACTATCATTTAGATACATTATGCAACAAAATTGTCATGTGAGTAGTTTCCTAGTTAGTAGATTACTAAATTACCCCTTACTAGTGTTTAATATAAGATTTTTATATTATTTTCAGCAAAATCATGAGCGTATATTATCAACCTGAGCAATGTTGACAATAAAAAACTGTGTAATTTTAGATCGTTGATAATATACCCACAAGCCAAAATGATCTACCTTAACCCTAGAGCCCAAATCCCGAACCCCAAGCGCGTGGACTCTAGACCCTAAACCCCAAACATCATAAACCCTAAATGCCAAATGCGTGCGTGATAATATCCTGAACAGTAAAACTTCAACGCTCAGCTTTTCAATAAGTGTACAATAGATCAAATTGACATTGATTCGTATCTTTCAATTAGTTTAGTATGTAAATGCCTAAATGATCTATCTTAACCCTAGAGCCCAAACTACAATCCGGATGTGGAGATGAATCTAATGTTATAATTATTTTATTAAAAAATGTGCTGTCTCAGTTATATTAAATCAAGTTTAGCAGTGATAATTGTCAATCCAAAATACTTGATTATTAAGTTTTATAGAAATCACAGTAATTTTAGAAAGTGCACCGTACTATGTTATGGCACATTGAATATTTATTTTGGTTGTTTGTATACTTGACGTGGGTTATCAGTTTAAATGCCAAACGCGCCCGTGTAATATTCTCAACGGTAATAATAATAATAGTAATAATAATAATAATTATTAATAATAATAATAATAAACAACACATCACCTGAGTGATAGGTGTACAATAGACTGCAGCCAGGTTGTGCATAGACTTTTTATTGAATTAGTATTTAACTTAGTTTGTAAATAGACCAAAAGTTAAGTTGATGAGATATTATAATGGACCATAATTGAGTAGTTAAGATGTTGCTTATTTATTAATTTAATGCTAAATATTTTAAATCTACTGCTTGAGTGTAAACCACTTGTTAAATACTATCAACCACTGTGTTCCATAATCAACTATCTTCGTGATGGTCATTAAATAATAAATTGAGTAGTGGATAATTGATTAAGTATAAGAATTTTTTGGTTGAGTGTCGTTCAAGTTCGATTTGGAAATTTTAATGGAAGGTATTACTTTGTAAAATGGATTAAATATTGGCGCAAGCCAAGTAAATGAAAGCACACAAAATTTGTATAAACCAAAAGTCTTATTTAACTAACAATAATAACAATAATTTTAAAGTTTTCATTACTAAAAATTCTTTTTGATACATAAAAGATACAAGATTATACAGAGGCTATTGGAAAAGTTTGAAGGGTGATGCAGTTTTCTTCTTGGTCGATTATTCAATACATTAGTCTTCAATCAATCAACTTGCATTTTATAACCTAAAGCAACAACTCAAGCACAACCAAATAGACATATCAACATCCATATCGTTTTCAAGATTATTTTTCTAATGTGACGGTAAGTGATAATTACACTTGTCTTGGAATGTCAAGCCAATATGTTGCCACCTCCACCAGTTGATCCAAGAAATCACTATCCGCTACTGCATAACTTTCCATCAATGGTCTATTAATTGTCATAAGTAAAGTCAATCATCGACAGAATTCGTTGATGAACTGTTACGGCAGATCTGAAAAATCAAACCTCCAATGGAGCAACGTGAATGCAACAAAACAGAGCTTTTGAAACTTATTAGATGAAGAAAACACAATGTATATCTCGAAGGAGCTATATCCAAGCCATTGTAGTGACAAAACACTCTGCAAAATCGAAAAATTGAAGATTTCGCTTCGAAAAAAAATAAATTGGAAAGAAGAAGAAAATAAAATAAATAGTGTTATCAACGCCCATCTCGCTTTCTATATTATTTTCTTAGACGTGATGCGAAGATAAGTAATAATTTCATTTGTCTTGGAATGTCAAACCAACATGTTTCCATCTCCACCCATTGATCCAAGAAATTAGTATCCACAATTGCATAGCTCCCATCAATGGTCTATTAATTGTGATAAGGTCTACAATCGACTAGGATTGGTTGATGATAAACTGTTACAGCAGATCTGAAAACCACATATCTGAAAAACTGACTTTTAATGGAGCAGCATCAAAAAAATAAAATAGAGCTTTTGAAGCTTATTAGATGAAGAAAACACAACGTATACCTTGAAAGAGCTAAACCCAAACCCAAACCCAAACCAATGTAGTGACAAAACACCTTTCATAATCAAAAAATTAAAGCTTTTGCTCCGGAAAATAAATTGGAAAGCTTTTGAACCAGAATGATGTGTTGGATGTGGGGGGGATGGAGAGGCAAAATATCATGGAAGAAGATGAAAGGGTTTCGAAAAAATTGGAAGAGAGGATGAAGAAACGATTTAAAATGGTGCAAGACCCATTTTTATTTTTGACCCGAAAAAAATAACCAGTTTTTGAGTGATTTATATACTTTCTCACAAGTTTTTCTATTTCTAATTAGCCCCCCGACCCCCACTTAACAACACTTAAGATTTTTCCCCAATAAAAATAAGTCAAAAGGAAAAGAAGAGGTCATTTAGTTAAGTCATGTTTTTTAAGGGTCTTTTAGTTAAATCTTTTCCAGTCTTAAGGAAACACTAGCGGTTTAACATCTCACACTAGATCCATTTGACCCTTTGTATGTTCATAGTTCAGACTTACCTGGTGTGCCTCTTGTTTCTGTTCCATTCAATGGAACTGGTTTCAGTGGTTGGAGACAAAATATGGTTATAGCTCTATCTGTGTCACGACCCAATTTCCAAGGGCTCGTGATGGCACCTAAACAACATTTGCCTAGGCGAACCAATGAAACAAGATGCGGAAAAGAACAATAATGTGAAAAGATCATAAATGGATATATAAATATAAAAGGGTGAAGTCCAAAAGAATATATCCACAAAAGAATTGGAGCATTCTAAGAGTGACTCAATAAAGTATGACTCCGGCGGTATGCCACCACGGTCTGTGTGGTCGGCTCACCTCAATCAAAAGTCTCAGAAGGCTCGGGAACCGCTAACGTTCGGGCTGCTGACTGGATGAAGGACCTGCGCACGTAGCAGAGTAAGTTATGAGCCGAAGCCCAGCAAGATCACCGACAGGCCCGCTAAGGTACCCTTGCGGGACAAGTCGCTACATGCATCATAAGCAACAACATACTATAGTAATCATACAATAAAGTAGTGAAATCACAAATAGATGTAACACATTCCATACACACAAGTAGTAACCAGAAGTCTCAAGGATGATGCCCATCCAACGTAAGGCATAGGTCAACGCAGCGGCGGTTTGGAGGTCCAATCTCTACTCCCGTGCCGACTAACCTAGACCTACGATGGACTAGCAACACCACTACTAAGTATCAACCATATACCGTGACCCGAAGTCACTATCACAATCATGAATAAGTAGACCAACGACCCGTAGTCGTTGGCTCATCTCAAATCTGTCTACGATCGCACCACACCCCCTGTCAAGTGCGCCGTATCTCAATAAATCAAGTGACCACACCACACCCCCTGTCAAGTGTGTCACATCTCAAAGATCAAGTGTCCACACCACACCCCCTGTCAAGTGTGACACATCTCATAGTATAGGCGACACCACACCCCCTGTCAAGTGTCCCTCTAACAGTATTAATATCCACGACATTAATAACAATAACAGAAATATTAATAACGATAATATTTCACAGTCACCGTAACCCAGGTTGGTTATGCTAGCTGAACGTAAGGCGAAGGTTAACCCGACCACAGTTTGGGGGTACAATCCTTACTCCCATGTCGTCCAACCCAAGGTTACATATAGACAGCACTACCTAACCCGGCACGTGAACAAATCAAGTACCAATATCATACAAAAGCCGGCAAAATCCTCGGCAAGACATTTATCATGACATGCCGGCAACATCCTCGGCCATGTCCCAAGTTCTTGCTATCTAAGCATGGCGTAGCAAGCGTTACTACGATATAAAGTTAAGCTACCTCGACGTAGCGTTTAGATCGGCACATACCTCGGTCGAGTCGCAATCTCGCTATTTATAAAAAACAATAATAGCAAGTAATTCACATCATTAATCCTAACCATTGTTAGGTATATATATGCGTACATGAAGCATACTAGCATGAAGGAAGAGTCCACAAGCACAATAGAGGTCAAGTCTCACTTACCTCGAAATTCGGGCTCAAATGCCGGGAAGAATCTCCTTTTCCGCTCGCCTTGTCCGCGAAGGACTCTCCACTAGGTCTATTAAGACAAGATATAGCACATATGAGTGCTCAATTATAGCTATTTAAGCCTATAGGCATCCTAGGGTAAAAATTACCAAAATGCCCCGGGTAGGGCCGAGCCCTAAATTTACAAAATGTACTTTTCCGGACTCCCCACGCTCCCGTGAGTCCAAAAGTACACTTAGATTCTACATGCGAGCCTTGCTCGATGTCTTTCCCCAATTCTTAAGAATCTAGGGTTCTAACCCATTTCCAAGAATCAACCCTTTGATTCTTATGTTAATCAACATAAAGATGGATTCAAAGGGCTTACCTTAAGTGTAAGTATGATTGGGTCTTCAAGAAATTCCCAAAAATCGCCTCAAGAGCTCACCAAATGATTTTTATAAGTTATGAACCGAAATGGCCCGAAATGGCCTTTTTATAGCAGTTTTTTTTTGCCTCTGTGACAGCTTCTTTTGAAAAAATCATAACTTTTGATAGGAATGTCCAAATGACCTGAAACCGGTGCCATTAGAACCACAACTCAAAGGGATACAACTATCATGTTTTGAGTTTTTCCTAATTCCTTATGGATTGGCCGGAAAATCAGCTTTTATCCGGCTGTTTGCGTCAAAACAGAACAGAAAAGTCGCACCAGATTTTCTACTGTTTTAGGGGAAAAACGGGACCCTACGAAGCTCGGAATGATCCCAAATTTTGCACACAAGCCATAAAATACTTGGGTGACATGCTCGTCAAGACGGAACTCAATTCGGACCTCCAGAACTCAAAAAGTGGGTCCCACGGCAAAGGTTCAATTTTCGACTTTCACCAAAATAGCGAAATTTTACCAAACGACCTCGGAATCCAATTCTGAAAGTTGCTACAAGTCACGAATGACTATACAAACCTAACGGAACTTTCGGATCTCTCATCGGAGCTCATTTGCTCAAATCGAGCTCGGAAACCTCTTTTAACTCTTTTAAACTTCCGAAACGGGGACTTTATCAAAAGTCCTATCAAACGAGGTCCGTTTTCAATTTTGAAGGTTGCTACATATCATAAATGACGAGACGGACCTAACGGTGCGCTCGGATTTTCCATCGGGGTTCGTTTACTCAAAACGACCTATCGAAACCCCAAATTTCTTTCCGGAATTTCATAAACGGATCCTTTTCCCGAAAACCTATCAAACGGACTCCGTTTCGACTCAGATTTCACAGACGGGTCATAAATGACCTAACGGAGCTTTGGGGACTGTCAACACGCAAATCGAGGTCCCGGATCCCATAACGACTATTTGAGGGTCGTTACATTCTCCCCCACTTAGACTCTCGGCCGTCCTCGGACGAGTCTAAGTCTAAGGTAGGATCCACACACTAGCCACGGAGCTGGCACGGATTTCGAGGACCCCTCGGTACCACCTGAAATCAATAAAACTTAAAAATTGCAAATTCAGGCTGAGAAAATACAAGGATTTCATACCTGAATCATCGAACAAGCGCGGATGCCTCTCACACATCTCGGACTCAAGCTCCCAAGTGGCCTCGGCAATGGAGTGATGCCCCCACTGAACTCTCACAAGCGGGATCACCTTCGATCTCATCTTACGGACCTCTCTAGCCACAATAGCAATAGGCTCCTCCGAATAAGCTAAGTCGCCATCTACCTCCACGGAAGCCATATCGATCACATGAGACAGATCGTGAACATACTTCCGGAGCATGGACTCGTGGAACACAGGATGAACAGACAGAGAGGGAGGCAAAGCCAGTCTATAAGCAACGGCGCCAACGCGCTCCAATATCTCAAAAGGCCCAATGAACCTAGGACTGAGCTTGCCTTTCTTCCCAAATCTCATAACACCCTTCATGGGCGACACTCTGAGGAATACCCGGTCCCCAACCATGAACTCAAGATCTCTCCGCCTCCGATCTGCATACGATATCTGCCGGCTCTGAGCCGTGCGGAGTCGATCCTGAATAACCCGGACCTTATCTAAGGACTGCTGCACCAAATCGGGCCCCAACACCTGGACCTCACCAGACTCGAACCAACCGATAGGCGAGCGACATCTCCGACCATACAATGCCTCAAACGGAACCATCTGGATAGAAGCCTGATAGCTATTATTATACGCAAACAATGCTAGCGGCAAATGGCTATCCCAATGGCCTCCAAAATCAATAGCACACGCCCTCAACATATCCTCGAGGATCTGAATGGTCCGCTCAGACTGGCCATCAGTCTGCGGGTGAAATGCAGTGCTGAGATCGACCCGAGTACCCAGCTCTCTCTGAAAAGATCTCCAAAACTGAGCTGTGAACTGAGCACCTCGGTCAGAAATGATAGAAACAGGAGCACCATGCAATCTCACAATCTGCTTAATGAAGATACTAGCCAGACGCTCCGAGGTATAAGTAGTCCTCACTGGAATGAAGTGAGCCGACTTCGTCAGTCGATCAACTACTACCCACACCGAATCATGCTTACCCACGGTCAGCGGCAAACCAACTACGAAATCCATAGTGATCTGCTCCCACTTCCACTCGGGAATGGGCATAGACTGGGTCACCCCGGCTGGCCTCCGGTGCTCATACTTCACCTGCTGGAAATTCAAACACCGAGATACATAATCAGCAACATCCCTCTTCATCCCTTTCCACCAATACAGCTCTCGAAGATCATGATACATCTTCGCAGTACCCGGATGAATGGAATATCTCGAACTGTGAGCCTCTGCCAAAATCATCTGCCTCAGCTCCACAATGGCTGGAACACATACCCGGCCGTTAAGCCGCAAAGCACCATCATCACCAATCACGAACGAGACACTCCCCCACTCAGGACCCTGTCCCGGAGATCTCTCAGATAAGGATCCTCGAACTGCCTTTCCCGAATCTGGGAAGCTAAAGACGACTGAGACCCCACATATGCAAGCACCCGGCCTGGAACAGAATCATCAAACCGAACCCCACTAATGGACAAAGCCTGCAGCTCATGGGCCAACGGCCTCATATCAGCATCAAGATAGGCGAGGCTACCCATGGACTTCCTACTCAAGGCATCGGCTACAACATTAGCCTTTCCGGGATGATACCGGATAGAAAGATCATAATCCTTCAGCAGCTCTAACCAGCGGCGCTGTCTCCCGTTCAAGTCCTTCTGAGTGAACAAGTACTGGAGGCTCTTATGATCGGTGAATATCTCACATGGCTCGCCATAAAGATAGTGCCTCCACAACTTCAGTGCAAACACGACAGCTAACAGCTCCAAATCATGGACAGGATAATTCTTCTCATGGACCTTCAGCTGTCTCGAGGCATAAGCTATCACCTTACCCTCCTGCATCAGAACGCTACCCAGGCCAACACCCGAAGCATCACAATATACGGTGAATCCCCCGGATCCACTAGGCAAGGCCAACACTGGCGCTGAAGTCAACAGATTCTTAAGCTTCTGAAAGCTAGACTCGCAGGCATCGGACCACAAGAAAGGAACATTCTTCTGGGTCAACTTCGTCAGAGGTGCTGAAATAGAAGAAAACCCCTCGACGAACCGCCGATGATAACCTGCCAAGCCTAAGAAACTCCGAATCTCTGTAGGAGAAGTAGGCCTAGGCCAACTCAGAACGGCCTCTATCTTCTTCGGATCAACACACACCCCATCCTTGGTCACCACGTGACCTAGGAAAGATACAGAACTGAGCCAAAATTCACACTTGGAGAATTTGGCATACAACTGCTGATCCCTCAGAGTCCGAAGAACAACTCTCAAATGCTGCTCATGCTCCTCCCTGCTCCTCGAATAAACCAAGATATCATCGATAAACACAATGATGAAGGAGTCAAGGTAGGCCTTGAACACTCGGTTCATCAGATCCATGAAAGCAGCAGGGGCATTCGTAAGCCCGAAAGACATCACCAGAAACTCATAGTGGCCATATCGGGTACGAAAAGCAGTCTTGGAAACATCCTCGGACCGAATCCTCAACTGATGATACCCCGACCTCAAATCAATCTTCGAGAAGAAGGTAGCACCCTGAAGCTGATCAAACAAATCATCAATACGCGGCAAAGGATACCTATTCTTGATAGTAACCTTATTCAGCTGCCGGTAATCAATACACATCCGCATAGAGCCATCCTTCTTCTTCACAAATAATACCGGGGCACCCCATGGAGACACACTGGGCCTAATGAAGCCCTTATCGAGCAAATCCTGAATCTACTCCTTCAGCTCCCTCAACTCAACAGGAGCCATACGATACGGGGGAATAGATTTAGGCTGAGTGCCTGGCAATAGATCAATGCAAAACTCTATCTCCCGCATAGGCGGCAAACCCGGCAAATCATCAGGAAACACATCCGGATACTCACAAACAACCGGAACTCTATCAAGGGATAACTCCTCTGCCCGGACATCCCGAACTGAAGCAATATATCCCTCGCACCCACTAGATATCATCCTCTGCGCCTCCAAGAAAGAAATGATCCTACTCTTCGGAGAAGGCCTGGAACCTCTCCATACAACCCGAGACTCACCCTCTGCCCCGATCGTCACGGACTTGGCATGGCAATCCAAAGTCGCATGACAGGAAGCCAGCCAATCCATGCCCATAATGACATCGAAATCAGACATATCGAGCAGCATCAGGTCCACTAAGGACTCTACACCACAGATGGAGATCATACACTGCCGATAACCCCTATCTACACATATAGAAGACCCGACAGGGGTGGAAACCATAAAGGGATCATCTAAGAAGACCAGATCCCTGCCCAAGCAAGGGGCAAATCCCGGCGACACATACGAATAGGTAGACCCCGGATCAATAAGAGCATAAGCATCGCGGCCACAGACAGAAATAATACCTGTGATGACATCATTGGATGCCTCAGCATCCTGACGAGTCATAGCATAGACCTGCGCCGAGCCTCCTGAACCCGGAGCTCTCTGAGACTGCTGTATAGGAGGAATCTGAGAAACGGGCCTGGCGGCCTGAGGACCAGATGGTACCATAGCTGCGGATCCCTGGCGACCTGATGAAACATAAGGGCAACTCCTGACATAGTGCTCTGGAGACCCACACTCAAAACATCCATCACCTCTACCTCCTCTACCACTTCTGTCATGACCACCTCCAGACGAACACCTCCCATGATGCCTCTGATAGCACCTCCCGCACTGCGGCGGACCAGACTGCGAAGAGTCACCCCGCCTCTGGGATGACTGAGGCCTCGGGGTCTCCGAAGAAAAATCCTGGGCAGGCAAAGCAGCAGCCTGGGGCCTAGACTGAGAACGTCCCTGATGACCCTGACCCCTCTGAGCGGATCCACTATACCCACCAGACTGACGCGATCTCTTGGCCGCCCTCTCCGCGTCAGCCCTGGCGAAGATATCCTCCATCCGCCGCGCCACATCAACTATCTCAAAATATGACTGGTTGCCCATATCAGGGGCAACAGCTACCTGCAAGCGGAGATGAAGACCCTCAACAAACCGGAGGACCTTGTCCCTCTCCTGAGCCACCATAGCCGGTGCAAACTGAGACAACCACAAGAACCTGGTGTCATACTCTGAAACAGACAGGTTTCCCTGCCTCAACCCCTCAAACTCGCGCCTCTGAGCATCGTGCTGACTCTGGGGCACGAACCTGCTCATGAACATAGACACGAACTCAGCCCAAGACAAAGGAGGGAGGTCACTAGACCTCTGCCGCATCATGGAGACCCACCATGTCTCCGCATCTCCCGATAATCTGAAAGAAGCACACTGCACCCCTAAGGTGTCTCTAGTACCAAGAACTGTCAAAATCTTCTCACACTTCTGAATGTACCTCTGGGCAGTACATGTAGCTGAGGTACCGTCGAACTCTGGAGGCTGAAGCTTCATGAATGACTCTATCCTCTTGGCAACCTCCTCAGTGCCCATAGGAGGAGTAGAAATAACAGGACCTGCCTGAGGAGCAGAAGCAGAAGGCTGGGCAATATGATCAGGGGCAGCCTCAGAAGTAGGCGTGCTCATAACAGGTGTGGTCGGCTGAGGAGCCGAAACAGGAGCTGCAATATCATCTCTGACAGGGACCTGATGGCTAGACAAGGCCATCAGTCTCATATACTCCTTTGAAGAGATCACAACGGTGCCTGGCACAACAGCAGGCACAGGGGGAATAGATGTTGACAGAGTCGCTGCGGACACCGCAGGGATAGCTGTGTCCTGCCTAGTGGCTGACGGGCGACCTGCCCGAGTCTTCTTAGCAGCTGGCGGCTGCGTAGGTGCTGATGGCTCTCCCGCAGACGCGGGTGTAGAAGATGCAGCCCTCCTGGCTGAGGATGCTCGCGTCCTCGCCATCTGATACAATACACGAAAAAGGGTCAGCACTTATATAAGCTACTCAGCACGAATAGAGATGAAACGAAGGGAAAACATTTCCTAACATGCCCTTGTAGCCTCTCGCTCATAAGTATGGTCGACAACATACCCATAAGCAAGACACTACTCAGACACTGCTCCAAGACTCCTAGGACTCGAATTAGAACCTAGGGCTCTGATACCAAACTGTCACGACCCAATTTCCAAGGGCTCGTGATGGCACCTAAACAACATTTGCCTAGGCGAACCAATGAAACAAGATGCGGAAAAGAACAATAATGTGAAAAGATCATAAATGGATATATAAATATAAAAGGGTGAAGTCCAAAAGAATATATCCACAAAAGAATTGGAGCATTCTAAGAGTGACTCAATAAAGTATGAATATACATCAAAGAAATCTGAGTCCTATCTCTAAGTGACTCCGGCGGTATGCCACCACGGTCTGTGTGGTCGGCTCACCTCAATCAAAAGTCTCAGAAGCCTCGGGAACTGCTAACGTTCGGGCTGCTGACTGGATGAAGGACCTGCGCACGTAGCAGAGTAAGTTATGAGCCGAAGCCCAGCAAGATCACCGACAGGCCCGCTAAGGTACCCTTGCGGGACAAGTCGCTACATGCATCATAAGCAACCACATACTATAGTAATCATACAATAAAGTAGTGAAATCACAAATAGATGTAACACATTCCATACACACAAGTAGTAACCAGAAGTCTCAAGGATTATGCCCATCCAACGTAAGGCATAGGTCAACGCAGCGGCGGTTTGGAGGTCCAATCTCTACTCCCGTGCTGACTAACCTAGACCTACGATGGACTAGCAACACCACTACTAAGTATCAACCATATACCGTGACCCAAAGTCACTATCACAATCATGAATAAGTAGACCAACGACCCGTAGTCGTTGGCTCATCTCAAATCTGTCTACGATCGCACCACACCCCCTGTCAAGTGCGTCGTATCTCAATAAATCAAGTGACCACACCACACCCCCTGTCAAGTGTGTCACATCTCAAAGATCAAGTGTCCACACCACACCCCCTGTCAAGTGTGACACATCTCATAGTATAGACGACACCACACCCCCTGTCAAGTGTCCCTCTAACAGTATTAATATCTACGACATTAATAACAATAACAGAAATATTAATAACGATAATATTTCACAGTCACCGTAACCCAGGTTGGTTATGCTAGCTGAACGTAAGGCGAAGGTTAACCCGACCACAGTTTGGGGTACAATCCCTACTCCCATGTCGTCCAACCCAAGGTTACGTATAGACAGCACTACCCAACCCGACACGTGAACAAATAAAGTACCAATATCATACAAAAGCCGGCAAAATCCTCGGCAAGACATTTATCATGACATGCCGGCAACATCCTCGGCCATGTCCCAAGTTCTTGCTATCTAAGCATGGCGTAGCAAGCGTTACTACGGTATAAATTTAAGCTACCTCGACGTAGCGTTTAGACCGGCACATACCTCGGTCGAGTCACAATCTCGCTATTTATAACAAACAATAATAGCGAGTAATTCACATCATTAATCCTAACCATTGTTAGGTATATATATGCGTACATGTAGCATACTAGCATGAAGGAAGAGTCCACAAGCACAATAGAGGTCAAGTCTCACTTACCTCGAAATTCGGGCTCAAATACCGGGAAGAATCTCCTTTCCCGCTCGCCTTGTCCGCGAAGGACTCTCCACTAGGTCTATTAAGACAAGATATAGCACATATGAGTTCTCAATTATAGCTATTTAAGCCTATAGGCATCCTAGGGTAAAAATTACCAAAATGCCCCCGGGTAGAGCCGAGCCCTAAATTTACAAAATGTACTTTTCCGGACTCCCCACGCTCCTGTGAGTCCAAAAGTACACTTAGATTCCACATGCGAGCCTTGCTCGATGTCTTTCCCCAATTCTTAAGAATCTAGGGTTCTAACCCATTTCCAAGAATCAACCCTTTGATTCTTGTGTTAATCAACATAAAGATGGATTGAAAGGGCTTACCTTAAGTGTAAGTATGATTGGGTCTTCAAGAAATACCCAAAAATCGCCTCAAGAGCTCACCAAATGATTTTTATAAGTTATGAACCGAAATGGCCCGAAATGGCCTTTTTATAGCAGTTTTTTTTTTTTGCCTCTGTGACAGCTTCTTTTGAAAAAATCATAACTTTTGATAGAAATGTCTAAATGACCTGAAACTAGTGCCATTAGAACCACAACTCAAAGAGCTACAACTTTCATGTTTTGAGGTTTTCCTAATTACTTACGGATTGGCCGGAAAATCAGCTTTTATCCGGCTATTTGCGCCAAAATAGAACAGAAAAGTCGCACCAGATTTTCTACTGTTTTAGGGGCAAAACGGGACCCTACGAAGCTCGGAATGATCTCAAATTTTGTACACAAGCCATAAAATACTTGGGCGACATGCTCGTCAAGACGGAACTCAATTCGGACCTCCAGAACTCAAAAAGTGGGTCCCACGGCAAAGGTTCAATTTTCGACTTTCGCCAAATTAGTGAAATTTAACCAAACGACCTCGGAATCCAATTCCGAAAGTTGCTACAAGTCACAAATGACTATACGAACCTAACGGAACTTTCGGATCTCTCATCGGAGCTCATTTGCTCAAATCGAGCTCGGAAACCTCTTTTAACTCTTTTAAACTTCCGAAACGGGGACTTTATCAAAAGTCCTATCAAACGAGGTCCGTTTTCAATTTTGAAGGTTGCTACATATCATAAATGACGAGATGGACCTAACGGTGCGCTCAGATTTTCCATCGGGGTTCGTTTACTCAAAACGACCTATCGAAACCCCAAATTCCTTTCCGGAATTTCATAAACGGATCCTTTTCCCGAAAACCTATCAAACGGACTCCGTTTCGACTCAAATTTCACAGACGGGTCATAAATGACCTAACGGAGCTTTTGGGACTGTCGACACACAAAGCGAGGTCCCGAATCCCGTAACGACTATTTGAGGGTCGTTACAATCTGGTAGAAATAAAATCTCTTTCATAAATGGGGGCTGTACAAGACCTGAGGAAGATTCACCTCTCCTAAGACAATGGGAGAGAGTGAATGACATTGTCACCTCTTGGATTATCAATTCCATGACCAAGGACATATCAGACACCATTCTATATTTCTCTTCAGCTCAAGACATCTGGAAGGACTTGGAGGACAGATATGGTACTATAAATAGGAGGGGGGGGGGGGAAATCCTTGAGTTGAAGAGAGAGCTGGCACTTATATCCTCGGTCCTTGGACATAACCTCATATTTCAACAAGATTAAAAGGCTTTGGGATGAGTTAAGCATTGTAACCCCATTTCATTCTGCTAAGTGTAGTTGTGGTACAAGAAAAGAGTTTCTTAAGTATGAGGAAGACCAAAGGCTATATAAATTCCTCTTGGGATTAAATTAAACATACCTTACTGTAAGAGGGAACATTATGATGATGTCTCCCTTTCCTTCTATTAGTCATGCATACAACTTGCTGAAAGCTGATGAGTAGCAAAGACAAATGCAAACTGGACATCAAATTGCTTTAGAGTCTGCCTCTTTTCATGCTGGATCATTATCCCATCCTCACAATGCCTCCACATATCCTCAGAAGGGTTATCCTAATCAGAATACTTCAGCAACAACTTTTCACCAGAATAGTTTCACTTGTTACAATTCATTCAATTTTTCAAAAGGAGGATACAATTCAGGGACATCTTTTGAGGGAAGAGGAAACCAAATCTCTTATCCTCAAAAAGTCAATTTTGATCAAAGGAGGTTCATAATATGCAGATATTTCCATAAATTAGGACATGTCATTGATGATTGTTTTAAGAGAAAAAGAGAAAATGAGAAGAAATCAGCAGCTAATGCAATAGGACATTCAGAAGAGTCTGGTTCTAGTTATGATTCATCCTATTCCAACAATTATGGCAGTCAATAGTCAACCACAAGCATGTCTACCAGCTACTCCGCAACACAGGATCAATACAACCATTTGGTGATGCTGCTTCAACAATCCAACTTATTGATTCCCTCAATTCTTCATCTGTGATGGGAGCTGCAAATTTTGCTGGTAAGAATCTTGAAACTCATGGTTCTTTTAGTTTATGCATGTCATCTAGGTTAGGAAGTACATGATGGATAATTGATTCTGGAGTAAGTAACCATATGGCATCTAATATTGACCTATTATTCAATGTAAAACCTCTTGTTATCCCTTTCTTAATCACTTTCCCAAATGGTTATAATTCCAAAGTAAATTCTACTGGATCATTAGCTCTCATGCCTTTTCTGGTTGTGCACAATGTATTGTACCTCCCATCTTTTCAGTACAATCTCATATCTGTGAACAAATTGCTTACCTAATTCCACTGCACTATTCAACTTACCAAAGAACTTTGTTTGCTTCAGGACCCTTCAATGAAGAGGCCACTGGTTCTTGGTAAACAAGATAATAGACTTTACAAGTACCTGAGACCTCCTGCTTCAGATTCCATTTTCACTATTTCTCTGTAAATTCACTCCATGGGAATGTTGCTTGTAATATAAATATTGATTGCACCCCTTCCCATCTCCCTGATGTAGCCATTTGTTGAATCAATAATATGGATGTTGTTTGGCACAATAGGGGCCACTTACCTTTTAATAAAATGAAGTGTCTACCTTATATTACTCCTAGTTTATCTCCTAAGCAATCCTTCCAATGTCATGTGTGTCTCATGGCTAGACAGTCCAGACTCTCATTTCATGATAGTACAATCGAGACCACAAAGCCTTTGCAACTGGTTCATGTGGACACTTGGGGGCCTTATCACACTCCTACTTCTAATGTTTCTAGGTATTTTGTAACTATTATGGATGACTTTACCAGAACCACTTGGACTCATCTGTTGGGGTCCAAGAGCAATGCATTCTCAATTCTTAAGGCTTTTATTTCCATGGTTAACACCCAGTTCAATTGCAGTGTCAAGATCATTAGAAGTGACAGTGCTATTGAGCCAGGAGGATCCAATACTGCCATTTCCTACTTCTCAGAAATGGGAATTATTCATCAGACTTCCTCTCCCCATACACCTCAACAGAATGGTGTAGTGGAGAGGAAGCACGAGTGTTGCTCCCAAACGCACACGCAAGTATACGTGGTCGACAAGTAATAAAGTGATAAATCGAGTATCGTTCCCACGAGGACTATTCAGACTGAATTCTAGCAAACAATTTATATAAACTATTCAGGGATCTTTTCCAATAGTGATGAGTTTATTAACTAAAGACCAGTAATTAAAATGGTAAAAATGGATTCAAACAATGGAGCAAGACTTGGCTGTTATCAGTAATAAGGAGACGGTCCAGGGTCAGAGTTACGAACAATTCAGTTGAGTTTTCCAATTGATTCCACTTCTTAAATCCCGGGTTACTAACTAACAGATTAAATGTACCCGTGAAAACCTTTCTCTTCACGGTCTATGCAGGCTACTCCAATCCCTATATGTCTATGGGTTGAATCACGTGCACGCATTAACGAATTCTGTAATTAGTTAAACTAGGCGAGCAAGTATATGTCTATCCGACTCACAAATTGGTTCCCCGATGCCCAGGTTCACAAACTAGTCCTATTCTTTCTTATTGCGTAATTAAATTCCCTCTTTCGAGTTCAATCTAAAAACCATAGATAATGCGTAATAATCGGGCCCTGACAATTACACAAGTGAAATCAAGAAAGGATAAGTAACCCGTAGTGGGATTCAATTAATGGGAATCAATCTTCAAACATCAACCTTCATGTAATACTCTAACCCTAGAACGATATATTTAGCTACGCATACTCATAATAACAACACAAAGATTTGATGAAATAATGAAATAATGATGAAATAGATTAATGGAAGGAAGAAAAACCCTTGTTCTTGATGTTATGAGCTCTCCAATTTGCTCCAAAGTCTGAACTCCCATGAAAAACTAAGTAAAAGAGTATTTATAGTGTTTACAAACACCTAGTAATAAGTTAGACCCAATCCTAGACGAAATAGGAAGTAAAAACGCGCACAAGGGGCGCTATAACGGGCGCCCCGCACCTCGGAACGCGTGACAACAATCAGAACCCGTCATATTTTGCACGCCTTGGCCATGCGGCGCGTGGGCCATCGCGCCCAGCCTCTGCGCGCGGTAGAGGGCGCGGCGCATGGGCTAGGGCGCCAGGCAAAACTGCTCTTCTTCGCTTCAAAACTCACCTCGTGTCGTGCCTTTGTGTGCTCGATCCAATCTTCAATCAACATCCAATCAATTCTTGCTCAATCAAGCTCCTAAAAGCTCCAAATGTACTGCGTAACAACCTACACACGCACGACATACAATCAGTGTAAAACCACATTCATAAACTATCAAACGAGTGCAAAACAAGCTCAAACATGCGGAAATATTAAGGAAATATAGGCATAAAATGCCAAACATCACCACCCCACACTTGAACCTTTGCTCGCCCTCGAGCAAGTCACATCTCACTTCCCAACCTAGGTAAAACAGGTCTGCCTCTGACTATGGTTGATACCGACCATTGAACCAATGAACACATGACTACTATGGATCCACAAACATGCCAACAATTTACCAATACCAAAAATATGAGAACAACCACCCCAAAATAGCTCAAATCCACAAACTCAACTTAATGCAACCATGCTCCCACAAAATCACACCTATCTACTCAACCAAGAACCATCAACTTCACCTACTTCATGCAAACCACGTGCCCTCACCAATATGAAGCAAAAGAGTGCCCCCCAAAGATCACACACAAAGTCAATATCATGAATAGAATGGGGGCAATACAAATAAATTCACTCACTCTCATGAAAGTCTCACATGTCACACACAACGTACCATAGGCTTGCCCGTAGTGTAGGACTCCACTAATGTAAGCTCACTCCAATCAGGATTAACTAGGACTTTAGAAAGGTCGTAATGTAGGCTAAGGGGCGGGTAGGATACATATGGTAATAGTGACTACCTCCCTAAGCACTTTAATACATCACATTCAAATTAATCATCAATCTCATCAAGCCACCCAATCACAAGTATCACACATACACCTTTCCAACAAGTAGCATTTTTATTTTCAAGCACACACTAGCAAGGAATGGACATCTTTCTCTTTTTTTTTTTATTTCTTTTTTTTCCACAATTTTTTTCTTTCTTTGCTATTTTTTTTCTTTTCTTATTTCAATTTCATCCAACCTTGCCAATGCTTTTCACTACTTCACAATTTTAACAAGTATTCCCCTTCATTAGTTCCACTCAAAAACCTCCCAAAATTCAACCACAACTCCGCAATAATATCACATTATCAATTAAAGTGCTTAAGGAGTAAAGGGCCAAAAGAAATCAATTTAGAACAAGTGGGTAGGCTCGGGGTGTGGGTAAAAAGGGTCAAAGAAATCACAACAATTTTTTTTTAAGGTATATATGTAAGTGCAGGCAAATCAAAAGAAGGCCTTGTATCATTTCCCAACTAGAGCAAACCTAGGATTTCGCTTTGCACACACACAGGGCAAGTTCTAGACATTAACATGCAACATGGAGTAAACAAGAATATGCCTCACACACACATCGCACATGGTCCACACAAAATGGCTCCATCAACAACTCCCAATCAAGCATTTAGAGTACAACTTGTGGAAATTTAAGCACTCATGCACAAAGGTTCACAATCAAGTCAAGCAAGCGGACTCAAGCATCTCAAGGGGGTTGTTCCATGTTTTTTTTAGGCATGCATCAAATTAAAACCCAAGGACACCACAAATAGCACATGCAATCAAGTTCAAGTCCACCGGTATCAAACAATTCAAAGGCACCTAGCATTCTACCTTTTTCCTACGTCTAGGGTCATCTACAACTAACTATCCTAATCCTAAAAATAGAAATACTACCCGGTTCAAAGGCCTCCCCGTGGAAAAGAACCGAGGCCATAAGAAAAACCACGGGGTGGGTGACATGTACCACTAATAAAACTAAAAGGAAAATCTTTTTGGAATTTTTCATTGATTTTCTAATTTTTTTTTTCATATATTAAAGCAAGAAACAAATAAAAATAAAGTCAAGTGACAAAAGAAAAATCCTACGGTACATGCATCCTAACCTCAAAAATAGATAAAGGGTAGTTCCCCACCCCACACTTAAACTAAGCAATATCCTCAGTGCTAAAAATAAGCAAGCGCAAGGTAAAGAAAACTTCCCTGAAGATTCTAGTCCTTGGTGCTAGCATCCTCCAAGCTTCCATATAGTATGAGGTACTCAGACTTCCCTCATCAGGTCATCAATATTGGGCAAGGGTGAGGACACCCTACACTTAGCCTCGACATTACATGAACCTGCAATCCAAAGAATCACCCAAAGTAATATACAACTATAAAAATACTAATAAAAATAAATAAAGTAAAGCAAGCAAATTGGGTTGCCTCCCAAGAAGCGCCTTAGTTAACGTCGTGGCACGACGACACTTTTAGCTCACTTCCAGCCTTTATGTCTTCTCTTCTTACGCCGAATTTTTGCTTTCTTCCCTTCCTTTAGAGAACCCATCTTCAACTTCACATGTGGTTTACTTCCATCTTCTTGTTTGACACATTCAATCATAGAGCACTCTTCCACCTTAGCTATGTGCTCCTTCCCATTATAAACATTGAAAGTAACCTTTTCTCCATGCGCTCTAACAGTCATCTCACCCAGCTCCATGTCAATAATTGCCTTCGAGGTGACTAAGAATGGTCTCCCCAAAATGATTGGAGCTTCTCGGTCCTCATCATAATCTAGGACTACAAAATCAGCAGAGAATGTCAACTTACCAACTTTTAGCAACACATCCTCCAACTGACCATCAGGGTGAGTGAGAGATCCATCTGCCATCTTAAGAGTAACTGAAGAGGGCTTGATTGCTCCTAGCCCTAACCTTTTGCAAACAGACAGAGGCATGAGATTTATGCTCGCACCCAAATCACACAAGGCACCAGTGATATTATGCCCTCCAATGGTACAAGGAATAGTAAACCTCCCAGGATCTTGAAGTTTTGGAGGTAGCTTGCTCAAGATTGTGCTACACTCCTCAACTAACTCAACTGTATCTATCTCTTGAGGCTTTTTCTTCTTGACTAAAATCTCTTTTAAGAACTTCACAAAGGATGGCATCAATTCAAACACATCAGTCAAAGGAATATTAACTTGAAGTTCTTTCAACATACTCACAAATTTTTGATACTGGGCCAGATCCTTCGATGGTAATAGTCTCTGCGGGAATGGTGGAGGTGGCAGAGGTGCCTCCTTTCTCTCTTCTTTCTTCTTTACCTTCTCCACTTTTTCAACTTTTTCTATTTCAGCTCTCTTTTCGGACTTGGCCATCAGCTCTCCACCTTCTATTAAAGTCACTGCAAGACATTGTTCAGGCTCTTTTTTCATAGTGCTTATTTCTCCCACCAACTGCCCCAACTGGTGCTCTAGGTTCTTGTGAGCATTGGCAAGATCTTATATGGCTTGTGCATGGGCTGCAGTGTCAGCTATCATTCTCTGCTGGCCTGCCATTATCTGCTTTAGCATATCTTCAACTGAACTGCTAACCTGCTGTGGTGGAGGTGGAAGTGGGTGGTAATTATTCGGGGCTCTCGTATTACCTTGATAATAACCATTACCAAACTGATTTTGACCCTGCAGCCTGTTTTGATTACCCACGTAATAAACTGACTCTGGATTAGAGGAGCAAACCTCTGTAGCATGGTCTTGACCAAAAACCTCACAAAAGCTCTGGAGTTGTTGCACTGGAGCCACTGGTTGCTGAGCCTTTTGCAGGGCTAACTTGCTAATTTGATTGGAAATAGCATCCATCCTCGCCCTTAGCTCTGAAACTGCATCTAACTGAAGTACCCCTGCAGGTTTCTGCGTACTAGCTCTACCATCTACCTGCCAATCAGGATTGCTCTGCGAAAACTTGTCAAGTAAATCATAAATCTGATCAAAATTTAGGGCCAGTACTTGGCCTCCAGCAGCAGCATCAACCACGATCCTAGTGTGTTGGTTCAGCCCCTCAACAAAAGTGTGTGCAACAACCTCATTGGATTGGTTGTGGTGTGGACAATCTCGCAATAAAGCTTTGAATCGCTCCCAGGCTGAATATAAGGATTCTCCTTCTAACTGTCTGAAGGACATAATTTCGCTCCTCAGCCGGGCTGTCTTGGCAGATGGATAAAATTTAGCCAAGAACTTCTTAGCCAAATCCTCCCAAGTAGTGATAGACCCAGACTTTTCAGCCTTTAACCACTTCCTTGCTGCCCCAATCAGTGAAAACGGGAACAACGTCAAGCGAACATAATCAGTAGGAACACCCGCTGGTGTATAAGTATCACTGATCTCCAGAAAGTTCTGAATGTGTTGCTGCGGATCCTCATGAAGTAATCCACCATATTGTCCAGTCACATGCAGCAACTGAATCATGCCGGACTTAATCTCAAATCCCCCGGTGATAGCGGGCTTAACTATGCTCGATGCTACTCCCTCCAGGCTGGGGAGAGCAACATCTCGCACAGCTAAAGCTTGGTCTTCTGCCATTCCTGTAGGTAAAGATCGAGCAGGACCTAATACCTGAAACAACACAAAACTCAAAACAAAAATTAAACCTGAATAGTAAGTAATAAACTGTTAAAAAAAGAAATCAGTCAATAATTAGTCCCCGGCAACGGCGCCAAAAACTTGTTTCTCCCAAACGCACACGCAAGTATACGTGGTCGACAAGTAATAAAGTGATAAATCGAGTATCGTTCCCACGAGGACTATTCAGACTGAATTCTAGCAAACAATTTATATAAACTATTCAGGGATCTTTTCCAATAGTGATGAGTTTATTAACTAAAGAACAGTAATTAAAATGGTAAAAATGGATTCAAACAATGGAGCAAGACTTGGTTGTTATCAGTAATAAGGAGACGGTCCAGGGTCAGAGTTACGAACAATCCAGTTGAGTTTTCCAATTGATTCCACTTCTTAAATCCCGGGTTACTAACTAACAGATTAAATGTACCCGTGAAAACTTTTCAGTTCTTCACGGTCTATGCAGGCTACTCCAATCCCTATATGTCTATGGGTTGAATCACGTGCACGCATTAACGAATTCTGTAATTAGTTAAACTAGGCGAGCAAGTATATGTCTATCCTACTCACAAATTGGTTCCCCGATGCCCGGGTTCACAAACTAGTCCTATTCTTTCTTATTGCGTAATTAAATTCCCTCTTTCGAGTTCAATCTAAAAACCATAGATAATGCGTAATAATCGGGCCCTGACAATTACACAAGTGAAATCAAGAAAGGATAAGTAACCCGTAGTGGGATTCAATTAATGGGAATCAATCTTCAAACATCAACCTTCATGTAATACTCTAACCCTAGAACGATATATTTAGCTACGCATACTCATAATAACAACACAAAGATTTGATGAAATAATGAAATAATGATGAAATAGATTAATGGAAGGAAGAAAAACCCTTGTTCTTGATGTTATGAGCTCTCCAATTTGCTCCAAAGTCTGAACTCCCATGAAAAACTAAGTAAAAGAGTATTTAAAGTGTTTACAAACACCTAGTAATAAGTTAGACCCAATCCTAGACGAAATAGGAAGTAAAAACACGCACAAGGGGCGCTATAACGGGCGCCCCGCGCCTCGGAACGCGTGACAACAATCAGAACCCGTCATATTTTGCACGCCTTGGCCATGCGGCGCGTGGGCCATCGCGCCCAGCCTCTGCGCGCGGTAGAGGGCACGGCGCATGGGCTAGGGCGCCAGGCAAAAACTGCTCTTCTTCGCTCCAAAACTCGCCTCGTGTCATGCCTTTGTGTGCTCGATCCAATCTTCAATCAACATCCAATCAATTCTTGCTCAATCAAGCTCCTAAAAGCTCCAAATGTACTGCGTAACAACCTACACACGCACGACATACAATCAGTGTAAAACCACATTCATAAACTATCAAACGAGTGCAACACAAGCTCAAACATGCGGAAATATTAAGGAAATATAGGCATAAAATGCCAAACATCACCGAGCACCTCTTGGAAATAGCTAGAGCATTGTTTTTTCATTCCCACTTACCTGTGAAATTATGGGGGAGATTGCCTTTTAACTGCCACTTACCTAATCGATAGATTTCCTTCTACCGTTTTAAATGGAGTTTCTCCTTATCAGAAGTTGTTTGGCAATCCTCTTCAGTATACTCATCTCAGAAATTTTGGTTACTTGTTATGCAACTGTACCCAAACCCCAAAGAGATAAACTGCAATGAAGGGCTATTCCCTATATCTTTTTAGGCCATCGCTATGGTAAGAAGGGGTACGAACTACTGAATATACATACAAACCTGTGTTTCATTTCAAGGGATCTCATCTTTTATGAGTCTATCTTTCCTTTTTCCAATTACACTTCTCCCAGAACTTTTCCTCTCTCACTTGATACATCCCCTGATATATCTCAGTCTGATGCTCAACATCTCTAGATTCTTTTGGTCTCATTCCATCTTCTCCATCTTCTGGACACTTTTCTCCTTCCTCTGGACAACCCTCATTTCCAGTCCCTATTACTCATTCTCCTGTTTTTCTTGCACCTGATCAACCTTCTTTTACTATTCCCCCTGCCCATAGGAAATCCACCAGATACCACAAACTACCTAGTTACTTGCAACAATATGTTTGCCAATTATCCAAAGGCCCATCTTCCTCTACTTGCTCGAGTGAAGTTTCCACTAATACTTCTTCTCTTGGTTGTGACATCAAGGAGCCTAGTTGTTACCAGCAGGCTGCTTGCATTCCTATACGACAAGAAGCTATACAGAAAGAGTTTGATGCTTTACAGACCACTGGTACATGGAGCATAGTTGAACTCTCTCCTGGTAAAAAGCCAATAGGCTGTAAGTGGGTTTATAAGGTAAAGTATAAGGAGACGGATCTGTAGAAAGATGCAAGGCTCGACTAGTTGTTAAGGGAGATACACAGGTTGAGGGCTGTTAGTTGTTAGGGGAGATATAATTAAGTGTTTATTGCCGTGGCTGTTAAGTTTAATTAGTTGGTCCCTATATCAATTGGATGTTAACAATGCATTCTTACATGGGATCTTATTGAAGATGTTTATATGAAAATTCCCCCTAGTTTGTCTGTCCAATTTCCTCCTTCATCTTTATCTCACCCACCTGTGGCATGCAAATTACACAAGAGTCTTTATGGCCTGAAGCAAGTATCTAGGCAGTGATATACTAAGCTCACCCAGGCCCTTTAGTCCAAAGGGTATGTTCACTCAATGAATGATTATTCAGTCTTCACCAAGACTGCAGGGTCCCTTTTAGTCATTCTAGCTGTTTATATGGATGGCATTATATTGACTGGTAATGATCTTACAGAAATTCAGGCTTTGAAATCCTTTCGTGACCAATTCAAGATCAAGGACTTGGGACTTCGCAATTATTTTTTGGGTATAGAAGTTCAATCTTTTCCCTCTAGTCTTCATTTATCTCAAAGGAAATTTATCACTGATTTGCTTAAGGACTTTAATTGCACTAATGTTTTTTCTGTCATGGCATTATTGGATGTTTTTGTGAAGCTAAGAGCTGATGAGGGTGATCTCTTGCCTCAGCCTGACAAGTACAGATGCCTAGTAGGAAAGCTGAATTTCCTAGTTCACACTAGACCCGATCTGGCTTTTGCCGTGCAACATCTAAGTCAATATTTAAAGACTCCTAGAGTTCCTAACATGCAATCTCCCCTTCATGTGCTGAGGTATCTCAA
Source organism: Petunia axillaris subsp. axillaris (assembly GCA_029990575.1). NCBI lineage: Eukaryota > Viridiplantae > Streptophyta > Magnoliopsida > Solanales > Solanaceae > Petunia > Petunia axillaris. Next base: position 45,684,308 of record JARKNS010000009.1, read on the forward strand.
GGGACTTCTCATTATGGGCTCTTCTTCAACAATTCTCCTGAGTTTTCTCTCACACCTTACTCTAATAGTGACTGGGCTGCCTGCCCAGACACTAGGAGGTCGGTCACTGGTTTTTTCATCTTTTTGGGTAGTAGTCCTATTGCCTGGAATGCCAAGAAACAACCAGTAGTCTCACTTTCATCAGCAGAGGCTTAATACAGGCACTGGCAAAGTGGCTGCTGAGGTTACATGGTTACTTTGCTTGCTATATGATTTTAAATTGTCTTTTCTCACTTATGTGTCTGTGTTTTGTGATAGCCTGCTCTACACATAGCCAATAATCCAGTTTTTTATGAACGTACGAAGCACATAGAGGTGGATTGTCACTTCATACGTTCCAAACTTATAGAGGGCATAGTCTTCATCATATACGCACTGGCGACTAGGTGGCTGATCTGCTCACTAAACCCCTTGGTGGTTCAGTTCATCAGCAATTTCTGTCCAAGTCGGGCGTTTGTTCACCCTCCAACTTGAGCGGGGAGGGTGTTGAGAAACATGATAATAGTGTTGGCTTAGATACAAGTTAATGCATGTAGCTGAATCGATTAGATCAATTGTAATTTAATTCTCTTCTTTTCTTTTAGTCTTGACCCAAATGTATTCTTGGTCAGTTTGTTTTTTGTTGGGTCAAGCCCACACATATATATAATACATACACACACACACATACACATACACACACACACACACACACACACACACTCTCTCTCTCTCTCTCTCTCTCTCTCTCACACACACACACATACACATACACACACACACACACTCTCTCTCTCTCTCTCTCTCTCTCTCTCTCTCTCTCTCTCTCTCTCTATATATATATATCTATATCCAGATAATTTAGAGGTTAATCAAATAGAAATTTTTTCTTTCTCCCACTCATCTCTCATTTCTCTCTAGATGTTTTGATCAGTGATCTCCATAACTGCTAGTCCCATGAATCTTTACAAAGTCATCTCAGATAATCAATCACGCTTTGTCAATTAGAGACTCATCACATATTTTTTTTTCGCTTACCTAAGACATTGTTCATGGTATATCAGAAATGATAATAATGAGGACGAAAAGCTTATCATTAAGCTTTGATATGTCTTATGTTTATTACTAATTATTCTTAACGTCGCTCATGGTAGTTAACAAAAAAAAGTAACTCCTCAAAGGTGGTTTTGACATCATTTAGATATGATTTCCTCAAGTCTAGCGGGAGGCTGAAACAATGAGATCCTCTTTCATCTTCTTTGTTCTTCTTGGAAACAACCACTTTCTAGAGCCCTCAACTAGCTTCATATAGTAACAATGCCGTCAAAGAATTATTCTGGACACTTTGCGAAGTAGCACCTGAAGAACCTGCTTTATTTCCACTATTATAACTGTTTCCAGACCTCTTCTTGGGCTTATAATCATCTGGATAGCCAATAAGTTTGAAGCACCTCTCTCTATAATGACCGTTAGTATTGCGGTAATCACAATATGCATTGTAGGACTTTCTAGACTAATTGTTATATCCTCCTCTATTAGTTAATAAAGCAGTCATCTCTGTCTTTTCATTAGGGACAAAGCCATGGGAAATAGATCTCTGACTTTCCCTCTCAAGAAGAGTAAGCATGATTAACTGTGGGAGTGGGAATCATCATCATAATCTGACTTCTAGCATGTTCATAGGATTTATTAAGCCATATAAGAAATTGCAAAAATTTCTGCCTTTGCATATGTTCAATATAGTCCTTAGACTTTGCACAATCACATACAGTGGTAGGCATAAGGGACTCAACTTTATCCCAAAGTAATCGCAGATTAGAGTAATATTTAGAAACAGTGTTTGTACCTTGAGAAATTGTCAAAATCTCTTTGTGAAGAGATCTACCTTGTCAAACCTCTCCTTCAGGTCATTCCAAACTGCACTAGCACTCGAAGAGTAGACGATTTCACTGAGCAATGTCTTAGAAATTGAATTCATGATCTATGAGAGGAAAATTGCATTACACCTATCCCATTGTAGCTCCAAATCTGAGTTAAAATTCTCTTTCTTACAAGTGCCGTCGTTGAAACCCAGTTTATTTTGCCCTAAAATAGCAATTTTCATTGCACGACTCCACACAGAGTAGTTTTCAGAACCAGTAAGTTGCAAAGCAATCAAAGTCACTCCAGATGTATCAGAAGGACTCAAAAACAATGGATGATTATAGTCAATTTTGTCTACAGGAACATTCATTGTCCCTGATGATGAAGCAACACCATTTGCCATAGCTAGGGTTTACAAAAAAACTCGAAGAAACAGTAGAAAATGTGCAGAATGTAGAGAAATAGCAGCAGAATAGGAAGGATTAAAGCTTCACTCCATATCAATGGCGGATTGGTCTGATACCATGTCGTTTTTCAAGCTTAACCCTAGAAAAAAAGTGGAGAAGAGGCAGTTGAGAAATGGAAATTCTAAAGAGAAGATTTTTACATCAGTGCAATTGATATAATGAGCTAAGATCCTATAAAATATCTACTCTACCTACATTTATACAGCTGTATCCACCGACCTATTTCTAACCATACATCAACTACCTTTAACTAACTAATCTATGTAACTAACTAATTTGTTAACTTAACTAACTACACCTTGTACAGTCAGCATTAGTGATCCAGTCAGCATTAATGATCCAGTCAGCATTAGTGATCCAGTTAGCAGTCGACTAATCAAGTAACTTCTCTTCCAATATTTTCCAAGTGGTTATGCTAATTGCTACTATTGATACCCTTTTGTAACGGTTTGTTTAACTATCATTAAAATAATTAATTTAGCAGAGATTTTAATAATTTTGTAATGTTTGGGCTATCTGGTTAAACTAACTGCGGTTAGGATGCAGTTTGCGGCGTTTAGTGCATTTTGCAGTGGCTTTCTAATTAATAATTTTTTGCTTAAAAAATATAAGTCCATCATAAAATACTAAAATTTTAGCTAAAAATACTAGTTTTCATGAAAAGCCAAACCTGAAAAATATTCAAAAGTGTGGCGGTATCGAAGTACAGTTGTGCGTGCTTAACAGTGGATATTGATCTCTTATTTTGAATATTGTGGTCATATAATAATGTTGAGGGCGCGCAGTAAGTAACTGACTTATTAAGTGCATATATAGTGGCCAGCTTTCAAAAGTTTTTCAATTTTTCGGGTAATTTATAAAACTATGACACCATAGGCAGTTGTTTGCCTTATTTATCTCGCTTAAAGTGATTTTACAAGAATATTTCGCTAACTTTAATGAATAAATTTCAGACGAAAATACCCATACTAAAGCTTATATTGACATCCGCATCTCGTCCTCCGTTTTTAGTAAATGCTGCCTGACCTTTTATCTCTTTCCACATTCTCCCAAATAATTTGAAGTGTTACCCCACCCTCCCTTTCTCATAAGTGTTGCCTCTTAGGTAGCACTTGACAATATTTGACTTTGACCCCCTCTTGCATAGGCAAAAGTTTCCTTTTTATCTCTTCCCACATTCTCCCTGATAACTTGAAGTGTTGTCTCGGCAACACTTGCCCCTTTAATCTCTTCGCAGGTAACACTTACCCTTTATATTTTTCGAAGAGGCAGCACTTGTCAATTTATAACTTGAAATGCTGCCTTCGAGGCTATTTTGCTAAAACATTCTTAAGTGGGGATAAAAAAACATAACCAGTGATATGTGGGTACACCTAGTGAATTTTGTTGGAGTTTTTCTCACTCACACGTGCATAATAGGGCCTTTTTGTAGAAATATGATACCAAAAGCAATGATTTGCCTTTTTGCCCGCGTTTAACAGGATTTTACAAAAATGCCCCCATTAAGTTCAATAAAAAAATCTGGACAGAAAGATCCCCATCAATCTCTTGGAATGTGGCCAAGAATTATTTTTGACCCCTCTCTATTTGCCAACACTTGCCCATTGAAGCCCCTTGAATCTCACATTCTCACAAGGAAATGGGCCCTGTCAATCTCTTGGCATGGGGCCAAGACTTGTCCTTTGATCCCTCTCTATTTGCCGACTCTTGCCCTTGAATCTCACAATCTCTCAGCACTTGGTCATAAGTGTTAGTGTTGGCAAAAGGCAACACTTGCCCATTTCAATCTCTTCATGCATTCTCACCATATAACAGATAATTTTCAGAAAGTTAAACGGAATTTGTATTGCTTTCTCTGTTATCTTTAAGGATTACAATGGATCTTTATATACAAACATACACGAGAGATAAAATAGGCAAGAGAAGATTAAACATTAAAGCTCCTGATTTTGCTCTAACGGTCAAGACGAGATTGAGGAGCTGTCAGGGAATAAATCTTGATTGAGGAAATCCTTGAGATATGGCAGCACATTGAATGATATTTGATTCCACGTGATTTGTTCTTTCCTTATGCGAGTTATGGACCTTAATGTCATTCTTTTCACCCTTTTTCAAGCTGGAGGAAATGATAGAATGTACTCCTAGCTTGTCCCTAAATTTACGAAATGGTAGCTTTGATAAAGGCCTGGTGAAGATATCTGCAATCTGACCGAAAGAGGGAACATATCGAGTTGTCAATGCTCCAATAGCTACCTTTTCACGAACAAAGTGGTAGTCAATTTCTATGTGCTTAGTGCGGGCGTGAAACACTGGATTTATCGTCATGTAAAGGGAAATTTTGTTGTCACAAAACAGTTGTGGTGGTTCATGCAGTTTAATACCAACATCTCTGAGTAAGAAAGTAACCCATACAAGTTCTGCTGTCGTACTTGCCATTGACCTATATTCTGCTTCAGAACTTGATCTTGAAACAGTGGGCTGCTTCTTAGATGACCAAGAAATACAGTTAGCCCCTAGATATATACAGTAACCAGTAGTGCTTCTTCTAGTGTCTGGACAGCCTGCCCAATCTGCATCACAAAATCCATACAGCCTTAGCGGACTTTGGGCAAGAAATTTCATTCCATAATGCATTGTTTCTTTGAGATAACGCAATATTCTTTTTACTGCTTTCATGTCTCCCTCTGTTGGCTCATTGAGTTTTTGACATACTTTATTGACTGCTTGGACTATGTCAGGACGTGTGTAAGTCAGATATTGAAGCGCACCCACTAGACTTCGATATTCCTTTGCCTCGACTAATTTTGATTCTTCTGGTGTTGGTTGTGATTTCAACACCATTGGTGTATTCAAGTGAGAACTTTCTATAAGGTTTGCTTGGGTGAGAAGATCTCTGGTGTACTTGCCTTGTGATAGAGTAATGCCTCCGGAAAAATATTGCACTTCGAGCCCAAGAAAGTAATGTAATTTTCCCAGGTCCTTCAGTGCAAACTCTGAGCTTAGTTGAATTATTAATACCTGTAAAAAATCTTCATTGTTTTCTGTAAGCACAATATCATCGACGTAAATTAGCATAAGCACAATAATGTCCTTTTTTCGTAAAATAAATAAGGAAGAATCTGCCCTGCTACAGACAAAACCAACGTGAATTAAAAATTCAGATAATCTATCAAACCAGGCACGTGGTGCTTGTTTGAGTCCATAGAGTGATTTGTTTAGTTTGCACACATAGTCGGTGAGTTTTGGATCTCTAAATCCCGGCGGTTGTTCCATGTATACCGTTTCTTTTAGAAAACCATGAAGAAAGGCATTTTTGACGTCGAGTTGCCTAAGCTGCCAATTTGATGAGACTGAAATAGCTAATACAAATCTTATTGTTGTAGCTCTTACAACTGGACTGTAAGTTTCTTCATAGTCTATCCCTTCCACTTGTGTGTACCCTTGTGCAACCAAGCACGCTTTGTATCGTTCTATTGATCCGTCCTCCTTAAATTTAACTCGGAAAATCCATTTTGAACCAACCACATTAGCATTTGTGGGTCTTGGCACAAGGGTCCAGGTGTGGTTTTCATGTAGTGCTATTATCTCTTGTCTCATTGCTTCATGCTAGTGAGAGTGAGAAAGAGCATCTTTGTATGAGTTTGGAGTTGTCATTCTGCTAGCTGTGATAAAGGTATGGTGATGTAATTTGCCTCATTGCTGATTCTTTTTGTCTCGAATCTGTTGAGTTTCATTTGCCAGGTTTGGATCTAGTTCTAGATTATTCCTCAGCTTTGTTCGAGTAATCATGTGAATATTTTCTGAGGCTTGCATTGGACCTGCACCAACATCATTAGAAACATTAGTAAGGTTGTCATTCAGATTTGGTGACCCATAAAGAGAGTGCTGCTCATTTGTTCTAGAATCGTTGTAGTTAGGGATTGTGCGTCCATTGCTTGATGATTCTGCTTCTTCACTGTTGATAAGGAGTCTTTCATTTTCTGTTGCAGCTTCTTCGCTATTGACTAGAAGTCTTTGATTTTCTACTGCATGATTTTCTATATTTTCAGTTGTATTATCCAAGTCGCCAGTGATCTTAGTGCTATTTTTGGACCCTGAATCGTATAACTGAGTTGTCTTCTCATTTTCTTCTCGAGCTTTGGCGTCATTGTCTTTCTCACATACAATGCACGATCCTCCTTTTTCAATATGTGCATCAGTTTCTTTTGATTGTTGTGCTCTCCCTTTTTGGATGGCAAAGTCGATCTCTTTCTTTCTCCATGCGTCTGAATCGGGAAATGTTGTGACTTCTATATTTTCCTGTAGACATATTTCTTTGGGAGGAGCGTAAGGAAAAATATTTTCAACAAAAACAACATGCCGTGAAATCCAAACCTTATTAGTCGAGGGATAAAGGCATCTATAACCTTTGTGAATAGGACTATATCCAAGGAAAACACAAGGATACGTTTTCTTTGCAAACTTATTTTTCCCATAGTCTCTTAAATATGGAAAGCACCTACAACCAAAAACTTTCAGACTTCCATAGTCAGAGTGATGGTTAAACAATTTAAAGAAAGGAGTTTCCAGTTTAAGCTTTGTGGAAGGCATACGATTTATCAAAAAACACGCAGTTAGAAATGCATCAACCCAATATTTTGAAGGAAGATTTGCCTGAAATAGCAATGTGAGACCTGTTTCAACTATATGGCGATGCTTCCTTTCAGCCACTCCATTTTGTTCCGGAGTGTATGGGCAAGAGAATTGATGATGGATGCCGCATTGAGATAAATGATTTTCAAACTCAGTTGATGTGAATTCACCTCCACCATCACTCTGAAAAACTTTTATTTTCCTTTCAAACTGGTTTTCGACTTGTCTTTGAAATTTAAGAAAGTTCTCATTTCGACTGGTTATAAAGAAAATGGAATTCTGCAATTCTTTCCCATTTGACAGCTAATACAAATCGATTTTTCTTTTTCCCAACTAGAAACATTTATTAAATTTCTTGAATGCAGAAGCTTCAAAATTTTTGGATGAGGGTGACCCATTCTCTTGTGCCAAATATTTTCCGAGCCAGGATTTTTGAAAGCATAAAAAGCTTGATGCTTTATTTCATCTAGTGCATACAAGCCTCCATTTTTCCGTCATTTAGCAAGTAGTTTGCCCTCCTGTGACTTAACAAAGAAATCGTTAGCAGTAAACTCAATGGTACATGCATTATCATGAGCTAATTGTCCCACAGATATAAGATTCTTTTTAATATTTGGAACAACTAGAACATTTTTAAGTTCTAAAGTGCCATTTTTAGTTTCAAGTTTTCCTTCACCAATGTGGGAAATATTCAAACTTTCTCCATTTCCAACCAGAATTGTATCATTACCTTTATAACGCGTGACTTTAGAAAGTTTACCTGTGTCATTTAAGATGTGTGTTGTTGCTCCTGAGTCTGCATATAGATTTGGATCATCTTCAGTTTTCAGGCTCATCGCAGCAAGTGCCTTAGGCAGATTATCATCAGGTTGAAAAGAATGATCGAACCGATTCCAACATTCCAAGGCCGAGTGATTGAACTTTCCACATATTTGACATTTCACAGTGCCCTCTCCTTGCTGGTGAGGCGAGGTTTGTTTCCAATCGAAAGTTTTCCCACTTTGTTCATTTTTGTTTTCATTTAAGTTAAAGTTTTGGTGAGAATTTTGATTGTACCTTGCTGCTGGATTGAATCCTCTGCCCCTAGAGCTAAATCTGCCTCCACCTCGACCCCGTCCTCGTCCTCTTTGGCTGACAAAGGCTTGGTCATGGCGTGGCATGCTTTCTTTATCCTCATTGTTGCTAATGAGAATTCGTTCATAGTCTTGCAAGGCTAAAACAAACTGATGATAAGTGGGATAAGGTGGTTTGGTTAGCATAGCGGTTCGGAAATCCTGATATCTTGGTCCGAGACCTCTAGCCAACTGAAACACCTTCTTTGTTTCATTTACTGGTTTCTTGATCGCTGCAAGGCTATCACAAACACTCTTAAATTTCTTAATATATTCATCTAGTGAGAGGCTTCCCTTTTTTAAACTCATCAAGGTATCATCAAGCATCATTTCTTTCTCAACATTATGAGGAAGAATTTGTTCTTCAATGGATTTCCATACCTTGTAAGCCGAGGTAATATCTTCAAGAGAAAGCAGTACCTCTATTTCAATGTTCCTTAGAAGCCAAGCTTTTAACAGACCATCATTCTTTGTCCAGAGAACATAATCAGGATTTGATTCGACCTTTCCGTCAACTTTGGTGATCTCTTTCGCTGGTTCACTGCCCTCGTTCAAATGATGTGCCATATCTAAACTTTAAATCAATGGCTCCATCTGAGATCGCCATAGCAGGTAGTTAAAGCTGTCAAGTTTTAGAGAGATAAGGCTGGAACACTGATGAAGAACTTGTAGAGTAAGTTCAGGTTCAGAGGTGTTTTTGGTGAGAGCAGAAGAGGCCATGTGGATTGGTTTATCTCTCGTGAGGCTCTGATACCAAGATAATTTTCAGAAAGTTAAACGGAATTTGTATTGCTTTCTCTGTTATCTTTAAGGATTACAATGGATCTTTATATACAAACATACACGAGAGATAAAATAGGCAAGAGAAGATTAAACATTAAAGCTCCTGATTTTGCTCTAACGGTCAAGACGAGATTAAGGAGCTTGTCACGACCCAATTTCCAAGGGCTCGTGATGGCACCTAAACAACATTTGCCTAGGCGAACCAATGAAACAAGATGCGGAAAAGAACAATAATGTGAAAAGATCATAGATGGATATATAAATATAAAAGGGTGAAGTCCAAAAGAATATATCCACAAAAGAATTGGAGCATTCTAAGAGTGACTCAATAAAGTATGAATATACATAAAAGAAATCTGAGTCCTATCTCTAAGTGACTCCGGCGGTATGCCACCACGGTCTGTGTGGTCGGCTCACCTCAATCAAAAGTCTCAGAAGCCTCGGGAACCGCTAACGTCCGGGCTGCTGACTGGATGAAGGACCTGCGCACGTAGCAGAGTAAGTTATGAGCCGAAGCCCAGTAAGATCACCGACAGGCCCGCTAAGGTACCCTTGCGGGACAAGTCGCTACATGCATCATAAGCAACAACATACTATAGTAATCATACAATAAAGTAGTGAAATCACAAATAGATGTAACACATTCCATACACACAAGTAGTAACCAGAAGTCTCGAGGATTATGCCCATCCAACGTAAGGCATAGGTCAACTCAGCGGTGGTTTGGAGGTCCAATCTCTACTCCCGTGCCGACTAACCTAGACCTACGATGGACTAGCAACACCACTACTAAGTATCAACCATATACCGTGACCCGAAGTCACTATCACAATCATGAATAAGTAGACCAACGACCCGTAGTCGTTGGCTCATCTCAAATCTGTCTACGATCGCACCACACCCCCAGTCAAGTGCGTCGTATCTCAATAAATCAAGTGACCACACCACACCCCCTGTCAAGTGTGTCACATCTCAAAGATCAAGTGTCCACACCACACCCCCTGTCAAGTGTGACACATCTCATAGTATAGGCGACACCACACCCCCTGTCAAGTGTCCCTCTAACAGTATTAATATCCACGACATAAATAACAATAACAGAAATATTAATAACGATAATATTTCACAGTCACCGTAACCCAGGTTGGTTATGTTAGCTGAACGTAAGGCGAAGGTTAACCCGACCACAGTTTGGGGGTACAATCCCTACTCCCATGTCGTCCAACCAAAGGTTACGTGTAGACAACACTACCCAACCCGGCACGTGAACAAATCAAGTACCAATATCATACAAAAGCCGGCAAAATCCTCGGCAAGACATTTATCATGACATGCCGGCAACATTCTCGGCCATGTCCCAAGTTCTTGCTATCTAAGCCTGGCGTAGCAAGCGTTACTACGATATAAATTTAAGCTACCTCGACGTACCGTTTAGACCGGCACATACCTCGGTCGAGTCACAATCTCGCTATTTATAACAAACAATAATAGCAAATAATTCACATCATTAATCCTAACCATTTTTAGGTATATATATGCGTACATGAAGCATACTAGCATGAAGGAAGAGTCCACAAGCACAATAGAGGTCAAGTCTCACTTACCTCGAAATTCGGGCTCAAATGCCGGGAAGAATCTCCTTTCCCGCTCGCCTTGTCCGCGAAGGACTCTCCACTAGGTCTATTAAGGCAAGATATAGCACATATGAGTGCTCAATTATAGCTATTTAAGCCTATAGGCATCTTAGGGTAAAAATTACCAAAATGCCCCCGGGTAGGGCCGAGCCCTAAATTTACAAAATTTACTTTTCCGGACTCCCCACGCTCCCGTGAGTCCAAAAGTACACTTAGATTCTACATGCGAGCCTTGCTCGATGTCTTTCCCCAATTCTTAAGAATCTAGGGTTCTAACCCATTTCCAAGAATCAACCGTTTGATTCTTGTGTTAATCAACATAAAGATGGATTGAAAGGGCTTACCTCAAAACGACCTATCGAAACCCCAAATTCCTTTCCGGAATTTCATAAACGGATCCTTTTCTCGAAAACCTATCAAACGGACTCCATTTCGACTCAGATTTCACAGACGGGTCATAAATGACCTAACGGAGCTTTTGGGACTGTCTACACACAAATCGAGGTCCCGGATCCCGTAACGACTATTTGAGGGTCGTTACATTCTCCCCCACTTAGACTCTCGGCCGTCCCCGGACGAGCCTAAGTCTAAGGTAGGATCCACACACTAGCCACGGAGCTGGCACGGATTTCGAGGACCCCTTGGTACCACTCGAAATCAATAAAACGTAAAAATGCAAATTCAGGCTTAGAAAATACAAGGATTTCATACCTGAATCATCGAACAAGCGCGGATGCCTCTCACGCATCTCGGACTCAAGCTCCCAAGTGGCCTCGGCAATGGAGTGATGCCCCCACTGAACTCTCACAAGCGGGATCACCTTCGATCTCATCTTACGGACCTCTCTAGCCACAATAGCAATAGGCTCCTCCGAATAAGCTAAGTCGCCATCTACCTCCACGGAAGCCATATCGATCACATGAGACAGATCGTGAACATACTTCCGGAGCATGGACACATGGAACACCGGATGAACAGACAGAGAGGGAGGCAAAGCCAGTCTATAAGCAACGGCGCCAACGCGCTCCAATATCTCAAAAGGCCCAATAAACCTAGGACTGAGCTTGCCTTTCTTCCCAAATCTCATAACACCCTTCATGGGCGACACTCTGAGGAATACCCGGTCCCCAACCATGAACTCAAGATCTCTCTGCCTCCGATCTGCATACGATATCTGCCGGCTCTGAGCCGTGCGGAGTCGATCCTGAATAACCCGGACCTTATCTAAGGTCTGCTGCACCAAATCAGGCCCCAACACCTGGACCTCACCAGACTCGAACCAACCGATAGGCGAGCGACATCTCCGACCATACAATGCCTCAAACGGAGCCATCTGGATAGAAGCCTGATAGCTATTATTATTCGCAAACTCTGCTAGCGGCAAATGGCTATCCCAATGGCCTCCAAAATCAATAGCACACGCCCTCAACATATCCTCGAGGATCTGAATGGTCCGCTCAGACTGGCCATCCGTCTGCGGGTGAAATGCAGTGCTGAGATCGACCCGAGTACCCAGCTCTCTCTGGAAAGATCTCCAAAACTGAGCTGTGAACTGAGCACCTCGGTCAGAAATGATAGAAACAGGAGCACCATGCAATCTCACAATCTGCTCAATGAAGATACGAGCCAGACGCTCCGAGGTATAAGTAGTCCTCACTGGAATGAAGTGAGCCGACTTCGTCAGTCGATCAACTACTACCCACATCGAATCATGCTTACCCACGGTCAGCGGCAAACCAACTACGAAATCTATAGTGATCTGCTCCCACTTCCACTCGGGAATGGGCATAGACTGGGTCACCCCGGCTGGCCTCCGGTGCTCATACTTCACCTGCTGGCAATTCAAACACCGAGATACATAATCAGCAACATCCCTCTTCATCCCTTTCCACCAATACAGCTCTCGAAGATCATGATACATCTTCGCAGTACCCGGATGAATGGAATATCTCGAACTGTGAGCCTCTGCCAAAATCATCTGCCTCAGCTCCACAATGGCTGGAACACATACCCGGCCGTTAAGCCGCAAAGCACCATCATCACCAATCACAAACGAGGACACTCCCCCACTCAGGACCCTGTCCCGGAGATCTCTCAGATAAGGATCCTCGAACTGCCTTTCCCGAATCTGGGAAGCTAAAGACGACTGAGACCCCACATATGCAAGCACCCGGCCTGGAACAGAATCATCAAACCGAACCCCACTAATGGAAAAAGCCTGCAACTCACGGGCCATCGGCCTCATATCAGCATCAAGATAGGCGAGGCTACCCATGGACTTCCTACTCAAGGCATCGGCTATAACATTAGCCTTTCCGGGATGATACCGGATAGAAAGATCATAATCCTTCAGCAGCTCTAACCAGCGGCGCTGTCTCCCGTTCAAGTCCTTATGAGTGAACAAGTACTGGAGACTCTTATGATCGGTGAATATCTCACATAGCTCGCCATAAAGATAGTGCCTCCACAACTTCAGTGCAAACACGACAGCTAACAGCTCCAAATCATGGACATGATAATTCTTCTCATGGACCTTCAGCTGTCTCGAGGCATAAGCTATCACCTTACCCTCCTGCATCAGAACGCTACCCAGGCCAACACCCGAAGCATCACAATATACGGTGAATCCCCCGGATCCACTAGGCAAGGCCAACACTGGCGCTGAAGTCAACAGAGTCTTAAGCTTCTGAAAGCTAGACTCACAGGCATCGGACCACAGGAAAGGAACATTCTTCTGGGTCAACTTCGTCAGAGGTGCTGAAATAGAAGAAAACCCCTCGACGAACCGCCGATAATAACCTGCCAAGCCTAAGAAACTCCGAATCTCTGTAGGAGAAGTAGGCCTAGGCCAACTCTGAACGGCCTCTATCTTCTTCGGATCAACACACACCCCATCCTTGGTCACCACGTGACCTAGGAAAGATACAGAACTGAGCCAAAATTCACACTTGGAGAATTTGGCATATAACTGCTGATCGCTCAGAGTCCGAAGAACAACTCTCAAATGCTGCTCATGCTCCTCCCTGCTCCTCGAATAAACCAAGATATCATCGATAAACACAATGACGAAGGAGCCAAGGTAGGCCTTGAACACTCGGTTCATCAAATCCATGAAAGCAGCTGGGGCATTCGTAAGCCCGAAAGACATCACCAAAAACTCATAGTGGCCATATCGGGTACGAAAAGCAGTCTTGGAAACGTCCTCGGACCGAATCCTCAACTGGTGATACCCCGACCTCAAATCAATCTTCGAGAAGAAGGTAGCACCCTGAAGCTGATCAAACAAATCATCAATACGCGGCAAAGGATACCTATTCTTGATAGTAACCTTATTCAGCTGTCGGTAATCAATACACATCCGCATAGAGCCATCCTTCTTCTTCACAAATAATACCGGGGCACCCCATGGAGACACACTGGGCCTAATGAAGCCCTTATCGAGCAAATCCTGAATCTGCTCCTTCAGCTCCCTCAACTCAACAGGAGCCATACGATACGGGGGAATAGATTTAGGCTGAGTGCCTGGCAATAGATCAATGCAAAACTCTATCTCCCGCATAGGCGGCAAACCCGGCAAATCATCAGGAAACACATCCGGATACTCACAAACAACCGGAACTCTATCAAGGGATAAATCCTCTGCCCGGACATCCCGAACTGAAGCAATATATCCCTCGCACCAACTAGATATCATCCTCTGCACCTCCAAGAAAGAAATGATCCTACTCTTCGGAGAAGGCCTGGAACCTCTCCATACAACCCGAGACTCACCCTCTGCCCCGATCGTCACGGACTTGGCATGGCAATCCAAAGTCGCATGACAGGAAGCCAGCCAATCCATGCCCATAATGACATCGAAATCAGACATATCGAGCAGCATCAGGTCCACTAAGGACTCTACACCACAGATGGAGATCATACACTGCCGATAACCCCTATCTACACATATAGAAGACCCGACAGGGGTGGCAACCATAAAGGGATCATCTAAGAAGACCAGATCCCTGCCCAAGCAAGGGGCAAATCCCGGCGACACATACGAATAGGTAGACCCCGGATCAATAAGAGCATAAGCATCGCGGCCACAGACAGAAATAATACCTGTGATGACATCATTGGATGCCTCAGCATCCTGACGAGTCATAGCATAGACCTGCGCCGAGCCTCCTGAACCCGGAGCTCTCTGAGACTGCTGTCTAGAAGGAATCTGAGAAACGGGCCTGGCGGCCTGAGGACCAGATGGTACCATAGCTGCGGATCCCTGGTGACCTGATGAAACATAAGGGCAACTCCTGACATAGTGCTCTGGAGACCCACACTCAAAATATCCATCACCTCTACCTCCTCTACCGCCTCTACCACCTCTGCCATGACCACCTCCAGACGAACACCTCCCATGATGCCTCTGATGGCACCTCCCACACTGCGGCGGACCAGACTGCGAAGAGCCACCCCGCCTCTGGGATGACTGAGGCCTCGGGGTCTCTGAAGAAAAATCCTGGGCAGGCAAAGCAGCAGCCTGGGGCCTAGACTGAGAACGGCCCTGATGACCCTGACCCCTCTGAGCGGATCCACTATACCCACCAGACTGACGCGATCTCTTGGCCGCCCTCTCCGCGTCAGCCCTGGCGAATATATCCTCCATCCGCCGCGCCACATCAACTATCTCAAAATATGACTTGTTGCCCATATCAGGGGCAACAGCTACCTGCAAGCGGGGATGAAGACCCTCAACAAACCGTAGGACCTTGTCCCTCTCCTGAGCCACCATAGCCGGCGCAAACTGAGACAACCACAAGAACCTGGTGTCATACTCTGAAACAGACAGGTTTCCCTGCCTCAACCCCTCAAACTCGCGCCTCTGAGCATCGTGCTGACTCTGGGGCACGAACCTGCTTATGAACATAGACACGAACTCAGCCCAAGACAAAGGAGGGAGGTCACTAGACCTCTGCCGCATCATGGAGACCCACCATGTCTCCGCATCTCCCGATAATCTGAAAGAAGCACACTGCACCCCTAAGGTGTCTCTAGTACCAAGAACTGTCAAAATCTTCTCACACTTCTGAATGTACCTCTGGCCAGTACATGTAGCTGAGGTACCGTCGAACTCTGGAGGCTGAAGCTTCATGAATGACTCTATCCTCTTGGAAACCTCCTCAGTGCCCATAGGAGGAGTAGAAATAACAGGACTTGCCTGAGGAGCAGAAGCAGAAGGCTGGGCAATATGATCAGGAGCAGCCTCAGAAGTAGGCGTGCTCATAATAGGTGTGGTCGGCGGAGGAGCCGAAACAGGAGCTGCAACATCATCTCTGACAGGGACCTGATGGCTAGACAAGGCCATCAGTCTCATATACTCCTCTGAAGAGATCACAACGGTGCCTGGCACAACAGCAGGCACAGGGGGAATAGATGCTGACAGAGTCGCTGCGGACACCGCAGGGATAGCTGTGTCCTGCCTAGTGGCTGACGGGCGACCTGCCCGAGTCTTCTTAGCAGCTGGCGGCTGCGTAGGTGCTGATGGCTCTCCCGCAGACGCGGGTGTAGAAGATGCAGCCCTCCTGGCTGAGGATGCTCGCGTCCTCGCCATCTGATACAATACACGAAAAAGGGTCAGCACCTATATAAGCTACTCAGCACGAATAGAGATGAAACGAAGGGAAAACATTTCCTAACATGCCCTTGTAGCCTCTCGCTCATAAGTATGGTCGACAACATACCCATAAGCAAGACTCTACTCAGACACTGCTCCAAGACTCCTAGGACTCGAATTAGAACCTAGGGCTCTGATACCACAAAAGAATATATCCACAAAAGAATTGGAGCATTCTAAGAGTGACTCAATAAAGTATGAATATACATCAAAGAAATCTGAGTCCTATCTCTAAGTGACTCCGGCGGTATGCCACCACGGTCTGTGTGGTCGGCTCACCTCAATCAAAAGTCTCAGAAGCCTCGGGAACCGCTAACGTCCGGGCTGCTGACTGGATGAAGGACCTGCGCACGTAGCAGAGTAAGTTATGAGCCGAAGCCCAGTAAGATCACCGACAGGCCCGCTAAGGTACCCTTGCGGGACAAGTCGGTACATGCATCATAAGCAACAACATACTATAGTAATCATACAATAAAGTAGTGAAATCACAAATAGATGTAACACATTCCATACACACAAGTAGTAACCAGAAGTCTCAAGGAGTATGCCCATCCAACATAAGGCATAGGTCAACTCAGCGGCGGTTTGGAGGTCCAATCTCTACTCCCGTGCCGACTAACCTAGACCTACGATGGACTAGCAACACCACTACTAAGTATCAACCATATACCGTGACCTGAAGTCACTATCACAATCATGAATAAGTAGACCAACGACCCGTAGTCGTTGGCTCATCTCAAATCTGTCTACGATCGCACCACACCCCCTGTCAAGTGCGTCGTATCTCAATAAATCAAGTAACCACACCACACCCCCTGTCAAGTGTGTCACATCTCAAAGATCAAGTGTCCACACCACACCCCCTGTCAAGTGTGACACATCTCATAGTATAGGCGACACCACACCCCCTGTCAAGTGTCCCTCTAACAGTATTAATATCCACGACATTAATAACAATAACAGAAATATTAATAACGATAATATTTCACAGTCACCGTAACCCAGGTTGGTTATGCTAGCTGAACGTAAGCCGAAGGTTAACCCGACCACAGTTTGGGGGTACAATCCCTACTCCCATGTCGTCCAACCCAAGGTTACGTATAGACAGCACTACCCAACCCGGCACGTGAACAAATCAAGTACCAATATCATACAAAAGCCGGCAAAATCCTCGGAAAGACATTTATCATGACATGCCGGCAACATCCTCGGCCATGTCCCAAGTTCTTGCTATCTAAGCCTGGCGTAGCAAGCGTTACTACGATATAAATTTAAGCTACCTCGACGTAGCGTTTAGACCGGCACATACCTCGGTCGAGTCATAATCTCGCTATTTATAACAAACAATAATAGCAAGTAATTCACATCATTAATCCTAACCATTGTTAGGTATATATATGCGTACATGAAGCATACTAGCATGAAGGAAGAGTCCACAAGCACAATAGAGGTCAAGTCTCACTTACCTCGAAATTCGGGCTCAAATACCGGGAAGAATCTCCTTTCCCGCTCGCCTTGTCCGCGAAGGACTCTCCACTAGGTCTATTAAGACAAGATATAGCACATATGAGTGCTCAATTATAGCTATTTAAGCCTATAGGCATCCTAGGGTAAAAATTATCAAAATGCCCCCGGGTAGGGCCGAGCCCTAAATTTACAAAATGTACTTTTCCGGACTCCCCACGCTCCCGTGAGTCCAAAAGTACACTTAGATTCCACATGCGAGCCTTGCTCGATGTCTTTTCCCAATTCTTAAGAATCTGGGGTTCTAACCCATTTCCAAGAATCAACCCTTTGATTCTTGTGTTAATCAACATAAAGATGGATTGAAAGGGCTTATCTTAAGTGTAAGTATGATTGGGTCTTCAAGAAATACCCAAAAATCGCCTCAAGAGCTCACCAAATGATTTTTATAAGTTATGAACCGAAATGGCCCGAAATGGCCTTTTTATAGCAGTTTTTTTGCCTCTGTGACAGCTTCTTTTGAAAAAATCATAACTTTTGATAGGAACTTTAAAATGACCTGAAACTGGTGCCATTAGAACCACAACTCAAAGGGCTACAACTTTCATGTTTTGAGTTTTTCCTAATTCCTTACGGATTGGCCGGAAAATCAGCTTTGATCCGGCTGTTTGCGCCAAAACAGAACAGAAAAGTCGCACCAAATTTTCTACTGTTTTAGGGGCAAAACGGGACCCTACGAAGCTCGGAATGATCCCAAATTTTTCACACAAGCCATAAAATACTTAGGTGACATGCTCGTCAAGACGGAACTCAATTCGGACCTCCAGAACTCAAAAAGTGGGTCCCACGGCAAAGGTTCAATTTTCGACTTTCGCCAAAATAGCAAAATTTAACCAAACGACCTCGGAATCCAATTCCGAAAGTTGCT
Organism: Petunia axillaris subsp. axillaris; assembly: GCA_029990575.1. Taxonomy (NCBI): domain Eukaryota; kingdom Viridiplantae; phylum Streptophyta; class Magnoliopsida; order Solanales; family Solanaceae; genus Petunia; species Petunia axillaris. The sequence goes on from JARKNS010000009.1 coordinate 45,702,862, forward strand.
ACAAGTCACAAATGACTATACGAACCTAAAGGAACTTTTGGATCAATCATCGGAGCTCATTTGCTCAAATCGAGCTCGAAAACCTCTTTTAACTCTTTTAAACTTCCGAAACGGGGACTTTATCAAAAGTCCTATCAAACGAGGTCCGTTTTCAATTTTGAAGGTTGCTACATATCATAAATGACGAGACGGACCTAACGGTGCGCTCAAATTTTCCATCGGGGTTCGTTTACTCAAAACGACCTATCGAAATCCCAAATTCCTTTCCGGAATTTCATAAACGGATCCTTTTCTCAAAAACCTATCAAACGGATTCCATTTCGACTCAGATTTCACAGACGGGTCATAAATGACCTAACGGAGCTTTTGGGACTGTCGACATGCAAATCGAGGTCCCGGATCCCTTAACGACTATTTGAGGGTCGTTACAGAGCTGTCAGGGAATAAATCTTGATTGAGGAAATCCTTGAGATATGGCAACACATTGAATGAGATTTGATTCCACGTGATTTGTTCTTTCCTTATGCGAGTCATGGACCTTAATGTCATTCTTTTCAATAACTTGAAGTGTTGGCAAGATAACATTTGCCCTTGGCCTATTGCCCAAATACCAACACTTGCAAATTTATGCCCTGAAGTCTTGACCACATGCCAACAAAAGGGTATTTTGCTAAAATATTGTTAAAAGGGGGCAAACTTGTAAAACCACTCCTTATGAAGGGCAACCTGCGAAACTTTTTGACCTAATAGAGAATGAATTCATGCTTGCCACCATTTTATGGCCAAGGCTATTCAACTATCCAGTTCTTTGGGGGGGGGGGGGGGTGATTAGGAACAAATAGTTGAGATGTGCATCGAATAAATGATACCAAGTTTAGCAAGGTCCCGATGTGTAATGCCTTTTTAAATGTTTATTTGTCTTGTTAATGATTAGATAAGGAATTGCTAGTTGTTCTATTTCCTGCTTAATTAGTTCCTATTACTTCTACTGGATTAATTTTTTATTATTCAAATTATATACGACTTTATTTTTGAATTAGTCATTATGCACATGTATTGCACTTTTTAATGGGCCTAAGTTTGGCTTTGCTAACTCTTATAATTGCAGCTAATAAGGCCACTTTTGCCACTGATCTTTGGACACAGGCCACTAATACCAAAATATTTAGTTTATGGCCACTTTCACTTAAAGAGATAGAACTTCAGTCCAGAGGCCGGATTGAAGTTCAGTCCTTAAAGATTGAACTTCAATCTAGGGCCATATGGATTGAAGTTCACTCCTTTAAGACAGAACTTCAGTCCAGGACCATGTTGACTGAAGTTCAATCCTTAAAGATTGAATTTCAGTCCAGGGCCATATGGACTAAAGTTTAATCCTTAAAGATAGAACTTCAGTCCAGGGCCATGCTGACTGAAGTTCAGTCCAGTCCTTAAGATGGAACTTCAGTCCAGGGCCATATGGACTGAAGTTCAGTCCTTAAAGATGGAACTTCAGTCCAAGGGCCGTATGGACTGAACTTCAGTCAATAATTAGAACTTAAGTCAATATTTATTTAGTAAAGGCCCAAAAATGGCCTCTAGTGTAAGACCAAAGAAAATAGTGGCCTCAAACCAAATACCAGTGTTAAAAGTGGTTGTTGGGCAAAATTTTTACAGCTAATTGTGTTCTTGCACTCTAAAGTATAGAAAACCTGTTAGGCCCTTATCTTACAATGTATATATGCAAGCTAATAGGAGAGTTTTATTTATTTTTATGGTTATAAATTACCATTTTTTGCATAATCTGGAGGGGAGATTATTTCTTGTTGATTCTAATTTTCTTCCCTTGTTTTACAGAAACAGTTTTCTTTGTTCTATTTATCTAGTCATCGGTTAGTGCAAGAAAACCACCATTCCTAGACAATAAATCTAGTCAAAGCAACAAAGACATCTCTCAAGCAGCAATTGTTCACCTCTGCAATTTGTCCAACTAACCTCATTGGATATTGACATGTCCATTTCTAAGTATGTTAATTCCATGATCATGACTATGAAAGAGAAGGAAAATATCCCATACGAGTGTTGTTTTCTCAATTGATCCTTACAGTGTAGCAAGTCCAGATAGCTTGAATGGTCACTCCTTCCAATTCACTTGGGAAATCATCAATAATGACATTTACAACTTTGTTCAATCCTTCTTTAATGGTACTTGTTTAACTATGTTTTACACATGCACCAATCTAGTTATCATCCCTAAAGTTCCCACAAGTCTTTCCCACCTAATACCCATTAGCCTTTGCAATGTCACACATAAGATCGTTTGTAAGATTACTATAAGACTTGCCACTATCCTCTCTAAAGTCTGTTGAGAAACATGATAATAGTGTTAGCTTAGATACAGGTTAATACATGTAGCTGATTAGATTAGATCAATTTATATTAATTCTTTTCTTTTATTTTAGTCTTGACCCAAATGTATTCCTGGTCGGGTCAGTTCTTTTTAGTTGGGTCAAGCCCACATATATGTATACTTTGTATCTAGATATTTTGGAGGTTAATCAGATAGAAAGTTTTTCGCTCTCCCACTCATCTCTCATTTCTCTCTAGATGCTTCTATTAGTGATCTCCATAACTGCTAGTCCCATAAATCTTTACATGGTATCAGGACGGGACGAGAAATCCTGATTCAGATAATCGTGACGGTCAATTAGGAAGCCTCTCCGATCAAGGCGATCAGTGTATTTTCAGGTGAGTTTTGGAACCCTAATTTCTGCTATCTTTGTGGAGTTTTTTCTTCTTCTATGTTTTCATGGCAGCGGATTATACTCTCCAGTGACGATTTCATCTCCGGCGACGATTTCATCACTTTCTGGTATCTCAGTCTCGTTATTTGGTAACATTTGCTCATTTATTGTATCATTCCCATTACTACTAGTCCCTGAATTCTAGGGTTTAACTTTGGATCATCTCTTTGTGATTAGCTCTAGTAGTCTTTACCTGAAACAATTAGGGTTCAAATCTGTGATTCATTCTCTTAGTTCGCACTGTGATTAAGTAAAATGGTGATTGTACAACAAACTAAAGGTGACCCTAGCACCTCACAGTCTCAAGGGGCATTTTGGTGTTTGACCTCCCCCAAGTCTTCAATTAAAAAAATAACATCCAAGTTTTAAAAATGGGGTAAATGACCTCCTCTTTTTAAATTATGATTAGGACTTAATCATCATTTAAAAAAATAGAAACACCCCAACCCCCAAGTTCTGAATATGACAAAATGGTCCATCTTCATATTTTTTTTTAAACCAAAAATAAAAAATTTCTTCCTCAAAAATCCACCCGCCCCCAAAATTTCTCCACCTCGTTTTAGCTCGAAAACATACCAAATTCAGTGTTTGAGCTCACAATTTGTTTCAAACTCTTACAAATCTTTAGTCCTATCTTCTTTATTTCACTATCCATTTCATAATTTTTGTTTGTAAGAAAGCTCGATAATATTTTTATTTATATCGGAGCAAAAGCTTCAAATTTTTGATTTTGCAAGGTATTTTGTCACTACATTTGGTTGGGTTTAGTTCTTTCGAGATACGCATTGGGTTTTCTTCATCTAATAAACTTCAAAAGCTCTGGTTTGTTGCTCTCACGTTGCTCCATTAAATATTTGATTTTCAAATATGTAGTTTTCAGATCTACTGTAATAGTTTATCATCAACCAGTCATAATCGATTGTAGACCTCATCGCAATTAATAGACCATTCATTGGGCGCTATGCAGTAGTGGATGCTGATTTCTAGGATCAATAGGTGGAGATGACATGTTTGCTTGACATTCCATGACAAGTGCAACAATACCTATTATCTTAAAATTAGACGCTATGTATGACAAGTTAGTTAACAACATCGTTGAACATGGTTAAACATATTTATTACAGAAATGTTCAAACTTCTAATTCGAAACAATTAAAATAAATATATATTTAAAAGAATAATAGCACCTTACTAAATTAATAATTAATTATTGAAAGTTTATTAATAGATTATTGTAAAGAAAATATAAGTTTATATAAAGAAGGACTACATGTGAACACTTCAAATTTGATACCATAAAAATAAATATATATCATAAATATACTAACACTCTACTAAATACATAATCAACTACCTATGGTTTATTCATGGATAATTATAGAATAGAAATTAGTTAATATTAAGAAGGATGACGCGTGTCCATTTCAAATTTGATACGGAACAAAAATAAGCATACATTCAAATATCAGAAGAGATATCTCTACATCGACCTAATAATCTTTTTCATTAATCAATAATGTAATGTCGTTTGATTAATAAAAGATATACATTCAAAGAAAAAACTAACACTTTGCTAAATTAATAATCGACTGTCCTAAGTATATTACACATGTCCCATAAAAATTAATATAAATAAACGTAAAGAATCATTTCAAAAAAATACCAAGTTTGTGAACTTGATAATCAACCGTTCTAGGTATATTAACATTTGCATACATTACGACGCAAGTCCACCAGGTTCACCAAATGCACCACTGGAAATGATTGAACAATCTCCACCAAATGCACCCGGTTCACGAAATGCACCCGTTTCACCAAATGGACCACTGGATGTGATTGAAGAATCTCCATCAAATTCACCCAATCAACCAAACTAGTCGTTTGTTATTGGTCTGTTTTTTGTTGTTTATATTTTAATGGTACCTTTTAATTATGTAATGTTGCTTCAGTTGGTAATATTAGATTCGGTTGTATTTTGATTATCCACAACTGTGGTATATTGATACTATTCATCTCCCTATTTTAAGTTTGATTCTAGGCAAAATACATAAACAGCCCCTTAAAGTTGGCGCCAGTTGTCAGTTAAACACTCTAACTTTCCGGATGATTTTTCAGACACATTATTTAACTTTTAAGTGAAACGTTTAAACACCTCACGCTGATGTGGCAAAGTGTGTGTTTTGCACGCAAATTAAAGCGAGTGAAACTATTGTAAATTATATTTATCTTTTTTTTGCCTCAAAATCAACACATGGACCCCACTTTTCTCCGTAATTCATCTTCTTCTTGATCTTCTACACCATCCCCCGACCCCACCTCAAAACCACCATTGTTGCTATCCAAACAACCAAGAAAATACATAAACTCCACCTCAAACACTTACACCACCAATTGAAAAATACGTAAAACTCTACTTTAAACCACCATTGTTGTACCAACAACCATAAAACAATAAATCTAACAGTGCTAGGCGCAAAAAAAAAACAAAACAACCACAACAAAAAATTAGAAATCTGATTTTTTATTTTCACAATGTTAGGATCCCATAAAAGTTGAAGAAAATTTTATTAACCACTTGACTCTCCATTTTTCATCACAGATACACCACTCGCTGCCATATACAACCATTAAACGTCACAACAATAAGCTTCACAGTGCTGTTCAAATCTCAAGCCTATGTTCTTTTTGTTCTTCAACAGGTCCCGCCTAAAGGGAGCAGCGTGCAGTAGGGGAGCAGAGTGGAGGATCTATGGCGGATGGGGAGGTTTCACAGTGCTCATCGAAAAATTCTTAATCCCGACAACAATGGAATGGCTAAAATAATGAGTTGAAATGGTGAAAGAATAAGAAGAAAAAATATAAAAACAAAAAAGGAAACAAAGATGGGGAGGGAAAGATAAAAGTAATTTGGGGGAGAAGTATGTACAACTACAGTTGTGATTGAGGTTGGGGAAGAAGACATGGACGAGAGGGGAAATTAAAGAGAGGGGTTTTATGTACTTTTTTTTTAAAAAAATATATAAATTACAATTATTTTTATGCACATTTAAATTAATTAATTTTCTTTTAAAAATTACACGTGTCGTGCGATTATTGGTTCGTGTGACACATAAGCGGAAATTGCACTTTACGCGTATTGGTTGTCAGCGTGAGGTGTTTAAAAGTTTCACTTAAAAGTTAAATGAGGTGTCTAAAAAATCATCCGAAAAGTTAAAGTGTTTAACTGACAACTGGCGCCAACTTTAAGGGGTTGTTTATGTATTTTCCCTTTCTTCTATTGATTATCCACAACTGTGGTATATTAATATTATTCATCTCCCTATTTTAAGTTTGATTCTATTGTAATTTTGATTCTCTACCAAGTATAGTCTATTAGATAAATTTTGGAAACATAGGAAAAGCGCTCAGAGTTAACAGTTATCAAACCAATAAAATAAATAAATTATTTAAGAAAATTACTTTCCTATTAACTAGACCGACCATCCTAATTTAGGCATATACAGACTAAACTAATTGGAAGATACCAATCAACCTCTATTTGGTCTATTGTACACTTATTGAAAACTTGTGCGTTGAAGTTTTACCATTCAGGATATTATCACGCACGCGTTTAGAATTTAGAGTTTGTGATGTTTGGGGTTCATGGTCTAGGGTCCAAGCGCTTGGGGTTTGGGCTCTAGGGTTAAGGTAGATCATTTTGTCTTGTGGGTATATTATCAACGATCCGAAATTACATTATTTTGATTGTCAACATTACTCAGGTTAATAATATATGCTCATGATGTTGCTTAAAATAATATAAAAATCCTATATTAAGCACTAGTAAGGGGGGGGGGGGGGGGTAATTTAGTAATCTATAAACTAGCAAATCACTCAAATGACAATTTTTTGCATAATGTACCTTAATGATGGTCACTAAAATTAATAAGGAGTGATATATATATATATATATAACATAATGTATACTAATGTTAAGGTTTTGAGAAAGCAAGACATCTTTCTCTAAGCATGGAAGAAGATTACATTGCTTGCTTCTCACATTATGGTCATGTACCACTCACATTGCTTGCTTCTCACATTATGATCTTCTTCCTAATGTGAGATGCACACAATGTGAGCTTCTTCCATGCTTAGAGAAAGATGTCTTGTTTTCTCAGAACCTTAACATTAGTATATATTATGTTATATATGTTATCCAATGTCACTCCTTATTAATGTTATTGACTATCATTTAGATACATTATGCAACAAAATTGTCATGTGAGTAGTTTCCTAGTTAGTAGATTACTAAATTACCCCTTACTAGTGTTTAATATAAGATTTTTATATTATTTTCAGCAAAATCATGAGCGTATATTATCAACCTGAGCAATGTTGACAATAAAAAACAGTGTAATTTCATATCGTTGATAATACACCCACAAGCCAAAATGATCTACCTTAACCCTAGAGCCCAAATCCCGAACCCCAAGCGCGTGGACTCTAGACCCTAAACCCCAAACATCATAAACCCTAAATGCCAAATGCGTGCGTGATAATATCCTGAACAGTAAAACTTCAACGCTCAGCTTTTCAATAAGTGTACAATAGACCAAATTGACATTGATTCGTCTCTTTCAATTAGTTTAGTATGTAAATGCTTAAATGATCTACCTTAACCCTAGAGCCCAAACTACAATCCGGATGTGGAGATGAATCTAATGTTATAATTATTTTATTAAAAAATGTGCTGTCTCAGTTATATTAAATCAAGTTTAGCAGTGATAATTGTCAATCCTAAATACTTGATTATTAAGTTTTATAGAAATCACAGTAATTTTAGAAAGTGCACCGTACTATGTTATGGCACATTGAATATTTATTTTGGTTGTTTGTATACTTGACGTGGGTTATCAGTTTAAATGCCAAACGCGTCCGTGTTATATTCTCAACGGTAATAATAATAATAATAATAATAATAATAATAATAATAATAATAATAATAATAATAGTAATAATAATAATAATAATAATAATAATAATAGTAATAATAATAATGATTAATAATAATAATAATAATAATAATAATAATAATAATAATAATAATAATAATAATAATAATAATAATAATAAACAACACATCACCTGAGTGATAGGTGTACAATAGACTGCAGCCAGGTTGTGCATAGACTTTTTATTGAATTAGTATTTAACTTAGTTTGTAAATAGACCAAAAGTTAAGTTGATGAGATATTATAATGGACCATAATTGAGTAGTTAAGATGTTGCTTATTTATTAATTTAATGCTAAATATTTTAAATCTACTGCTTGAGTGTAAACCACTCGTTAAATACTATCAACCACTGTGTTCCATAATCAACTATCTTCGTGATGGTCATTAAATAATAAATTGAGTAGTGGATAATTGATTAAGTATAAGGATTTTTTAGTTGAGTGTCGTTCAAGTTCGATTTGAAAATTTTAATGGAAGGTATTACTTTGTAAAATGGATTAAATATTGGCGCAAGCCAAGTAAATGAAAGCACACAAAATTTGTATAAACCAAAAGTCTTATTTAACTAACAATAATAACAATAATTTCAAAGTTTTCATTACTAAAAATTCTTTTTGTAACATAAAAGATACAAGATTATACAGCGGCTATTGGAAAAGTTTGAAGGGTGATGCAGTTTTCTTCTTGGTCGATTATTCAATACATTAGTCTTCAATCAATCAACTTGCATTTTATAACCTAAAGCAACAACTCAAGCACAACCAAATAGAAATATCAACATCCATATCGTTTTGCAAGATTATTTTTCTAATGTGACGGTAAGTGATAATTACACTTGTCTTGGAATGTCAAGCCAATATGTTGCCACCTCCACCAGTTGATCCAAGAAATCACTATCCGCTACTGCATAACTTTCCATCAATGGTCTATTAATTGTCATAAGTAAAGTCAATCATCGACAGAATTCGTTGATGAACTGTTACGGCAGATCTGAAAAATCAAACCTCCAATGGAGCAACGTGAATGCAACAAAACAGAGCTTTTGAAACTTATTAGATGAAGAAAACACAATGTATATCTCGAAGGAGCTATATCCAAGCCATTGTAGTGACAAAACACTCTGCAAAATCGAAAAATTGAAGATTTCGCTTCGAAAAAAAATAAATTGGAAAGAAGAAGAAAATAAAATAAATAGTGTTATCAACGCCCATCTCGCTTTCCATATTATTTTCTTAGACGTGATGCGAAGATAAGTAATAATTTCATTTGTCTTGGAATGTCAAACCAACATGTTTCCTTCTCCACCCATTGATCCAAGAAATTAGTATCCACAACTGCATAGCTCCCATCAATGGTCTATTAATTGCGATAAGGTCTACAATCGACTAGGATTGGTTGATGATAAATTGTTACATCAGATCTGAAAACCACATATATGAAAACCAGACCTTTAATGGAGCAGCATCAAAAAAAACAAAATAGAGCTTTTGAAGCTTATTAGATGAAGAAAACACAACGTATACCTTGAAAGAGCTAAACCCAAACCCAAACCCAAACCAATGTAGTGACAAAACACCTTTCATAATAAAAAAATTAAAGCTTTTGCTCCGAAAAATAAATTGGAAAGCTTTTGAACCAGAATGATGTGTTGGATGTGGGGGGGATGGAGAGGCAAAATATCATGGAAGAAGATGAAAGGGTTTCGAAAAAATTGGAAGAGAGGATGAAGAAACGATTTAAAATGGTACAAGACCCATTTTTATTTTTGACCCAGAAAAATTAACCCGTTTTTGAGTGATTTATATACTTTCTCACAAGTTTTTCTATTTCTAATTAGCCCCCTGACCCCCACTTAACAACACTTAAGATTTTTCCTCAATAAAAATAAGTCAAAAAGAAAAGAAGAGGTCATTTAGTTAAGTCATGCTTTTGGAGGGTCTTTTAGTTAAATCTTTTCCAGTCTTAAGGAAACACTAGCGGTTCAACATCTCACACTAGATCCATTTGACCCTTTGTATGTTGATAGTTCAGACTTACCTGGTGTGCCTCTTGTTTCTGTTCCATTCAATGGAACTGGTTTCAGTGGTTGGAGACAAAATATGGTTATAGCTCTATCTGGTTGAAGGGTGATGCAGTTTTCTTCTTGGTCGATTATTCAATACATTAGTCTTCAATCAATCAACTTGCATTTTATAACCTAAAGCAACAACTCAAGCACAACCAAATAGACATATCAACATCCATATCGTTTTCAAGATTATTTTTCTAATGTGACGGTAAGTGATAATTACACTTGTCTTGGAATGTCAAGCCAATATGTTGCCACCTCCACCAGTTGATCCAAGAAATCACTATCCGCTACTGCATAACTTTCCATCAATGGTCTATCAATTGTCATAAGTAAAGTCAATCATCGACAGAATTCGTTGATGAATTGTTACGGCAGATCTGAAAAATCAAACCTCCAATGGAGCAACGTGAATGCAACAAAACAGAGCTTTTGAAACTTATTAGATGAAGAAAACACAATGTATATCTCGAAGGAGCTATATCCAAGCCATTGTAGTGACAAAACACTCTGCAAAATCGAAAAATTGAAGATTTCGCTTCGAAAAAAAATAAATTGGAAAGAAGAAGAAAATAAAATAAATAGTGTTATCAACGCCCATCTCGCTTTCGATATTATTTTCTTAGACGTGATGCGAAGATAAGTAATAATTTCATTTTTCTTGGAATGTCAAACCAACATGTTTCCATCTCCACCCATTGATCCAAGAAATTAGTATCCACAACTGCATAGCTCCCATCAATGGTCTATTAATTGTGATAAGGTCTACAATCGACTAGGATTGGTTGATGATAAATTGTTGCAGCAGATCTGAAAACCACATATCTGAAAACCAGACTTTTAATGGAGCAGCATCAAAAAAAACAAAATAGAGCTTTTGAAGCTTATTAGATGAAGAAAACACAACGTATACCTTGAAAGAGCTAAACCCAAACCCAAACCCAAACCAATGTAGTGACAAAACACCTTTCATAATCAAAAAATTAAAGCTTTTGCTCCGGAAAATAAATTGGAAAGCTTTTGAACCAGAATAATGTGTTGGATGTGGGGGGGATGGAGAGGCAAAATATCATGGAAGATGATGAAAGGGTTTCGAAAAAATTGGAAGAGAGGATAAAGAAACGATTTAAAATGGTACAAGACCCATTTTTATTTTTGACCCGGAAAAAATAACCCGTTTTTGAGTGATTTATATACTTTCTCACAAGTTTTTCTATTTCTAATTAGCCCCCCGACCCCCACTTAACAACACTTAAGATTTTTCCCCAATAAAAATAAGTCAAAAAAAAAAGAAGAGGTCATTTAGTTAAGTCATGCTTTTGGAGGGTCTTTTAGTTAAATCTTTTCCAGTCTTAAGGAAACACTAGCGGTTCAACATCTCACACTAGATCCATTTGACCCTTTGTATGTTGATAGTTCAGACTTACCTGGTGTGCCTCTTGTTTCTGTTCCATTCAATGGAACTGGTTTCAGTGGTTGGAGACAAAATATGGTTATAGCTCTATCTGGTAGAAATAAAATCTCTTTCATAAATGGGGGCTGTACAACACCTGAGGAAGATTCACCTCTCCTAAGACAATGGGAAAGAGTGAATGACATTGTCACCTCTTGGATTATCAATTCCATGACCAAGGACATATCAGACACCATTCTATATTTCTCTTCAGCTCAAGACATCTGGAAGGACTTGGAGGACAGATATGGTACTATAAATGGGGGGAAAATCCTTGAGTTGAAGAGAGAGCTGGCACTTATATCTCAGGTCCTTGGACATAACCTCATATTTCAACAAGATTAAAAGGCTTTGGGATGAGTTAAGCATTGTAACCCCATTTCATTTTGCTAAGTGTAGTTGTGGTACAAGAAAAGAGTTTCTTAAGTATGAGGAAGACCAAAGGCTATATAAATTCCTCTTGGGATTAAATTAAACATACCTTACTGTAAGAGGGAACATTATGATGATGTCTCACTTTCCTTCTATTAGTCATGCATACAACTTGCTGAAAGCTGATGAGTAGCAAAGACAAATGCAAACTGGACATCAAATTGCTTTAGAGTCTGCCTCTTTTCATGCTGGATCATTATCCCATCCTCACAATGCCTCCACATATCCTCAGAAGGGTTATCCTAATCAGAATACTTCAGCAACAACTTTTCACCAGAATAGTTTCACTTGTTACAATTCATTCAATTCTTCAAAAGGAGGATACAATTCAGGGACATCTTTTGAGGGAAGAGGAAACCAAATCTCTTATCCTCAAAAAGTCGATTTTGATCAAAGGAGGTTCATAATATGCAGATATTGCCATAAATTAGGACATGTCATTGATGATTGTTTTAAGAGAAAAGAGAAAATGAGAAGAAATTAGCAGCTAATGCAATAGGACATTCAGAAGAGTCTGGTTCTAGTTATGATTCATCCTATTCCAACAATTATGGCAGTCAATAGTCAACCACAAGCATGTCTACCAGCTACTCCGCAACACAGGATCAATACAACCATTTGGTGATGCTGCTTCAACAATCCAACTTATTGATTCCCTCAATTCTTCATCTGTGATGGGAGCTGCAAATTTTGCTGGTAAGAATCTTGAAACTCATGGTTCTTTTAGTTTATGCATGTCATCTTGGTTAGGAAGTACATGTTGGATAATTGATTTTGGAGTAAGTAACCATATGGCATCTAATATTGACCTATTATTCAATGTAAAACCTCTTGTTATCCCTTTCTTAATCACTTTCCCAAATGGTTATAATTCCAAAGTAAATTCTACTGGATCATTAGCTCTCATGCCTTTTCTGGTTGTGCACAATGTATTGTACCTCCCATCTTTTCAGTACAATCTCATATCTGTGAACAAATTGCTTACCTAATTCCACTGCACTATTCAACTTACCAAAGAACTTTGTTTGCTTCAGGACCCTTCAATGAAGAGGCCACTGGTTCTTGGTAAACAAGATAATGGACTTTACAAGTACCTGAGACCTCCTGCTTCAGATTCCATTTTCACTATTTCTCTGTAAATTCACTCCATGGGAATGTTGCTTGTAATATAAATATTGATTGCACCCCTTCCCATCTCCCTGATGTAGCCATTTGTTCAATCAATAATATGGATGTTGTTTGGCACAATAGGGGCCACTTACCTTTTAATAAAACGAAGTGTCTACCTTATATTACTCCTAGTTTATCTCCTAAGCAATCCTTCCAATGTCATGTGTGTCTCATGGCTAGACAGTCCAGACTCTCATTTCATGATAGTACAATCGAGACCACAAAGCCTTTGCAACTGGTTCATGTGGACACTTGGGGGCCTTATCACACTCCTACTTCTAATGTTTCTAAGTATTTTGTCACTATTATGGATGACTTTACCAGAACCACTTGGACTCATTTGTTGGGGTCCAAGAGCAATGCATTCTCAATTCTTAAGGCTTTTATTTCCATGGTTAACACCCAGTTCAATTGCAGTGTCAAGATCACTAGAAGTGACAGTGCTATTGAGCCAGGAGGATCCAATACTGCTATTTCCTACTTCTCAGAAATGGGAATTATTCATCAGACTTCCTCTCCCGATACACCTCAACAGAATGGTGTAGTGGAGAGGAAGCACGAGCACCTCTTGGAAATAGCTAGAGCATTGTTTTTTCATTCCCACTTACCTGTGAAATTCTGGGGGAGATTGCCTTTTAACTGCCACTTACCTAATCGATAGATTTCCTTATACCGTTTTAAATGGAGTTTCTCCTTATCAGAAGTTGTTTGGCAATCCTCGTCAGTATACTCATGTCAGAACTTTTGGTTACTTGTTATGCAACTGTACCCAAACCCCAAAGAGATAAACTGCAATGAAGGGCTATTCCCTGTATCTTTTTAGGCCATCGCTATGGTAAGAAGGGGTACGAACTACTGAATATACATATAAACCTGTGTTTCATTTCAAGGGATCTCATCTTTTATGAGTCTATCTTTCCTTTTTCCAATTGCACTTCTCCCAGAACTTTTCCTCTCTCACTTGATACATCCCCTGATATATCTCAGTCTGATGCTCAACACCTCTAGATTCTTTTGGTCTCATTCCATCTTCTCCATCTTCTGGACACTTTTCTCCTTCCTCTGGACAACCCTCATTTCCAGTCCCTATTACTCATTCTCCTATTTTTCTTGCACCTGATCAACCTTCTTTTACTATTCCCCCTGCCCATAGGAAATCCACCAGACACCACAAACTACCTAGTTACTTGCAACAATATGTTTGCCAATTATCCAAAGGCCCATCTTCCTCTACTTGCTCGAGCGAAGTTTCCACTAATACTTCTTCTCTTGGTTGTGACATCTAGGAGCCTAGTTGTTACCAGCAGGCTGCTTGCATTCCTATACGGCAAGAAGCTATACAGAAAGAGTTTGATGCTTTACAGACCACTGGTACATGGAGCATAGTTGAACTCTCTCCTGGTAAAAAGCCAATAGGCTGTAAGTGGGTTTATAAGGTAAAGTATAAGGAGACGGATCTGTAGAAAAATGTAAGGCTCGACTAGTTGTTAAGGGAGATACACAGGTTGAGGGCTGTTAGTTGTTAGGGGAGATATAATTAAGTGTTTATTGCCGTGGCTGTTAAGTTTAATTAGTTGGTCCCTATATCAATTGGATGTTAACAATGCATTCTTACATGGGATCTTATTGAAGATGTTTATATGAAAATTACCCCTAGTTTGTCTGTCCAATTTCCTCCTTCATCTTTATCTCACCCACCTGTGGCATGCAAATTACACAAGAGTCTTTATGGCCTGAAGCAAGTATCTAGGCAGTGATATACTAAGCTCACCCAGGCCCTTTAGTCCAAAGGGTATGTTCACTCAATGAATGATTATTCAGTCTTCACCAAGATTGCAGGGTCCCTTTTAGTCATTCTAGCTGTTTATATGGATGGCATTATATTGACTGGTAATGATCTTACAGAAATTCAGGCTTTGAAATCCTTTCGTGACCAATTCAAGATCAAGGACTTGGGACTTCTGAATTATTTTTTGGGTATAGAAGTTCAATCTTTTCCCTCTAGTCTTCATTTATCTCAAAGGAAATTTATCACTGATTTGCTTAAGGACTTTAATTGCACTAATGTTTCTTCTGTCATGGCATTATTGGATGTTTTTGTGAAGCTAAGAGCTGATGAGGGTGATCTCTTGCCTCAGCCTGACAAGTACAGATGCCTAGTAGGAAAGCTGAATTTCCTAGTTCACACTAGACCCGATCTGGCTTTTGCCGTGCAACATCTAAGTCAATATTTAAAGACTCCTAGAGTTCCTAACATGCAATCTCCCCTTCATGTGCTGAGGTATCTCAAGGGGACTTCTCATTATGGGCTCTTCTTCAACAATTCTCCTGAGTTTTCTCTCACAGCTTACTCTAATAGTGACTGGGCTGCCTGCCCAGACACTAGGAGGAGGTCGGTCACTGGTTTTTTCATCTTTTTGGGTAGTAGTCCTATTGCCTGGAATGCCAAGAAACAACCAGTAGTCTCACTTTCATCAGCAGAGGCTTAATACAGGCACTGGCAAAGTGGCTGCTGAGGTTACATGGTTACTTTGCTTGCTATATGATTTTAAATTGTCTTTTCTCACTTATGTGTCTGTGTTTTGTGATAGCCAGACTGCTCTACACATAGCCAATAATCCAGTTTTTTATGAACGTACAAAGCACATAGAGGTGGATTGTCACTTCATACGTTCCAAACTTATAGAGGGCATAGTCTTCATCATATACGCACTGGCGACTAGGTGGTTGATCTGCTCACTAAACCCCTTGGTGGTTCAGTTCATCAGCAATTTCTGTCCAAGTCGGGCGTTTGTTCACCCTCCAACTTGAGGGGGGAGGGTGTTGAGAAACATGATAATAGTGTTGGCTTAGATACAAGTTAATGCATGTAGCTGAATCGATTAGATCAGTTGTAATTTAATTCTCTTCTTTTCTTTTAGTCTTGACCCAAATGTATCTTGGTCAGTTTCTTTTTTGTTGGGTCAAGCCCACACATATATATAATACATACACACACACACATACACATACACACACACACACTCTCTCTCTCTCTCTCTCTCTCTCTCTCTCTCTCTAGATAATTTAGAGGATAATCAAATAGAAATTTTTTCTTTCTCCCACTCATCTCTCATTTCTGTCTAGATGTTTTGATCAGTGATCTCCATAACTGCTAGTCCCATGAATCTTTACAAAGTCATCTCGGATAATCAATCACGCTTTGTCAATTAGAGACTCATCACATATTTTTTTTTCGCTTACCTAAGACATTGTTCATGGTAACTTAGAAATGATAATAATGAAGACGAAAAGCTTATCATTAAGCTTTGATATGTCTTAAGTTTATTACTAATTATTCTTAACTCGCTCATGGTAGTTAACAAAAAAAAGTAACTCCTCAAAGGTGGTTTTGACATCATTTAGATATGATTTCCTCAAGTCTAGCGGGAGGCTGAAACAATGAGATCCTCTTTTATCTTCTTTGTTCATCTTGGAAACAACCACTTTCTAGAGCCCTCAACTAGCTTCATATAGTAACAATGCCGTCAAAGAATTTTTGATGAACCATAGAGAACCTAAAATCTATCATTTAAGCTATGTAGATATCCTTGTCCTGTTTATTCATCTCAGGAAAAGGAAATTTGTCAAGCTTATGATACAAAATTGCTTCTATTAATCAAATTTTCAACACCAATACCGTGCCCAAAAACAACATGGTCAAAGATTTATTTGAAGGTAGTAGCCGAAATAAAGAGAAACTCTAAATCATGTCTTTGCAACTAGTGAAACGACAACTAAAGTGTGGGATAATGTGGTCAGCCATATGGGTTATCACACCAGAAGCACTAACATCATTTGCATCATTAACAATTGGTGGAGTTATCACACTACTAGAAAACATTGAGTTACCTAGAAAAGAGAGGTGGCGAGAAAATTCCCTCTCTGAACACACAGAGAGGGAATTCCCTCGTCAAACCACAATTTCCCTAGCTAGAATTAAAAATAAAAAAATTTTATTTGCTTGGCTAGAGAATTCTCTCGCCACTTTATAAAGAAATTGTCAGACCTGCTTAGTAAGGGAATTCCCTCGCTAGCTAAAATAAATAAATGGCAGAGACTTGGCGAGGAAATTCCCTCACTAATTGAAAAAAAGACATAAATTCGCTCACTTCTTCAGATCTACAACATCCAGTCCCATCTTCCTCAAAAGAAACCCCCGCCTCCCCTCACTCAAAACCCCACTGCACCAATCCCGTTCCACCCCGCCGGCGACTAAAATAACTCCGGTCAGCTAGGTACGACTCACCCCAGTTTCAATCAGTGAGTTATTCCCCAATGTCATCCACCCCCGATATTCCCCACCCCCTTTACACTATTTTTTTAAATCTTCTTAATGAGTTTTTTTTTTTTTTTTTTTTTTTTTTTTTTTTAACTTTTTCGGGGACATCAGCAGCCATATACCACTACCACCGGTGACCCTTTTAAAAGGTATGATTCTAATTTTTATTATTTTTTTAATTGTATTAATTAGTTTTTTAGTAGAAATTTAATTATATTTGTTTACTTATATTAATTTGTTACCTTTTATTAGTGTTCAAACCATCATTTAACTTTTTTCACTGAAAATTATACACGATTACCATTTACTACTAGTTACTCTAACCATATGTTTAATTTCCTCCACTATTGAGAACTCAAGAATAAATAAATACATAAATAAAACCCACAAAAGTATGTTGAGAAAAGTAGTCTTGAATTTAGGAAGCTTATGATCCTATATATCTTGGTTAATATTTGTTTAAGTTGTGAAAGAAATGTTAATATTTGTTTAAGTTGTTTAGTTACAATCCTTGGCGGTCTGGACAATATAGAGTTGTGTGAAGTAAACTATAAATCAACTCTTCTACCAAATTTGGGAATGACGTATAGTAGTAGTAGTAGTAGTATAGTAGTGCTGGTGGTAGTAGTGGTAGTGGTAGTAGTAGTAGTATTTCTATAGTGATAGTAGTAGTGGTAGTGGTAGTAGTTAAAACATTCAATGCAACCACCCTCTCAGATAGTTACATGCACTGCAATGAAGCTAATCTTAATTTCAAGAAGCACTAAAGAGACCCAGGTTAGTACTTTGACCCCAAAAAGACGACGTAATCTTGAACGTTATCTTTATATTGCCTCTTTGGAATTTTCATTATAAAATGGTAACTGAAAATAACAAAGTATACAGATATGCAATTGCAGTAACACATGTGAGAAAGTAGTAACAGGCTTTACACCTAAATATAGAAAGTGTTTTAATGGCTGTCTTAAACTCACGAACATAAAAGGTATCATGAGTTCAAATCATTTTTTTGTTTGGTAAATGATGTCTGTTGATTGGATGTTGCAATGAAAGTGCCAAGCGGTGCCTCACTTCATTCCATGAGGCATAAGGACGCAACTAGTCAACGACTTGCACGTCATTGGCCAAGAAAAAAAAAGGTTCTGTTTCTATCACTCAATCTATAATTTATTTGTTACTTCATGCCTTTCATAATTTTTGTGAAATTATTTTCATGAATGAGGATAGACACTCACGATCTCTTAATGTATTTTTTGTATTTCATCCACACTTTAGTTGGGAATAACAAAAGTTATACGTAATAGTTATTCCTTATGTAAAATCCATTAGTTGGCGTGTAATTTGGTTGTGGACTTGAAATTTCCTGAAATATTATTTTCAAATTTGTAAGATGTGATTAGCTCTACATGAATATTTGAAAATGATCCACAGATCATGAAAAGAATACATTATGTTGGACATTGAAGGAAAGAAAGTAATAAATGAATTTGGCAAAACAAGATTGGTATGCATTCTTTGTTGACAAAGAACGAGATTCATGGTTGCCAAAATATTAACGTGAAACATGATCACTGATGGAAGAAAGATATGATGGGTGTTTGGATACAAAAAACCTTCATGGTTTTCTACTCTCATTTTGGAGACTAAAATCTTCGTGATTTTCTATTCCTAACATTAATTCAGTTTGAAGATTAGAAAACTTAGCCGTTGTAAAATTGGTTTGAAGATTAAAAATTCACCTTTGTATTGAATTGGCTTTAAAGATTAAAAACTTCGCCATTGTAGAAACCGGTTTGAAGATTAAAAATTCACCGTTGTATTGAATTGGCTTTGAAGATTAAAAACTTTGCCGTTATATTGAATCGCTGATTCACTCTCAATCCATCACCACGAAATGTGTGGGGCGGTCGTCAAAGATAATAGTACCCAACAAGAGTCGGAGTCGATTTCCACAGGGAGCTAGCAAAACAATCTATTAATCTTAGGATGAATAGTAACGGGTTCTAAGATTTGGTAATATATTAGTAGGGAGTAAAAGTAGAATTTTTTTAACTACGACTACAACTAACATAAAACAACTAAATAAATATGATTGATATAAACAATGAGAATGAGCTAAGGGTTTACCCAATCCAACTAGATTCTCATAACCAAAATACTTGTATTAACCTCACAAATCACATAGGTAACGTCAATGGTCGGACCTCTAATGTATTCCTCAAAACCCTCTCGGGATAGGGAGGATTTACCTCATCAAGCCCGTTATGGTCAATAATGATGTGCTAGAAACCCTAGTCCAAAGACCCGAGCGGGGATGACCTTTTTAGGTCTTCCCCTTTAGATGGGGTAGGCCGCAACCAATGTAACTCAAATTCTCGCTAGTTTCTATTAACCTACACCTTTGTGTTGGCCTAAATTATGATAGGACAACAAGTCGAATTTGTATTGGGTTCAACTGGTAATTTATTTGTATCAAAGTGATATTTGAGCTAAATTGAATTTAGACTAAATGAAAACATAGAAAAAGTAACGAGGCATGAAATAAGATATACGAGGCAACAAGTAAAAGTAAGATTCTGTATTGTATTGATGATTTCTCGTTTTTTACAAATGAGCCCTATTTATAGCTAGGAGAAAGAGTGATGTTGTAAATGTCATAATGACGCCTTTATGGCCATTACTCCGTATTCAATCCTGATTGACCCACGATCTTTCTCTTGAATACTAGAGCAACCGTCGATGGTTACGAAGGCTGGCCTTTGTCTCTCGAGGTGTGGGATCCGCTCGAGGTCACAAGGGTTTTCGCTGAGCTCAGCGCTTCGAGCTCACCCTCTCGTTCTCTAAGGCAATTTTTCGAGGCGAGGAACCATGCAATCTTTCCTCGGGAGTTTGACTCGAGGAGTGAGCTTCGTGCTAAGCCTCGAGGCCTTGTTATAGACCTCGGTGACTTTTCACCCAATACAGATAGTCCCCCCACTCCTTGAGAGGTTGCTAAATCTGTCGAGGAGTGGAATGAATTTTTTAGGCGGGTGAGTGACGGAAATTTGAAAAGGCGGACGTCGTTTTAATGTCTCATCCCTTGCATGTGGCTCAATTTCGATCGACTGTGTCTTTTTATTTGATCTTCCCTAGGTAACCTCCATCATTACATCGTGATCCACTTGTGATTTGCTATAAATTGGCCATTTTTTTGTTATCTTCACCATTTCACAATTCCCTTTTTAGAGCTTTTCACATTTCTTTCCTCCTTCCAGATTTTTAAAACTTCACAATGTCTTCTCCATCCCACCGTAAAGATGTCATTGGCGCTTCTACTGAGGACTTGTTAGATTCTCCGCCCTCGGCGACCATTTCTCATTCAGAAGACAGTCGTAGCGTGGCCAGCCAGGATCTATCTATCGGCGATGATGAGGTGGCAGCTGAAAAGGGCCATGGATGATGATGAAGTAGTTGAGACCTCACCCTCGAAGAGGAAAAAGAAGAAACAAGTTTATCAGGGGGAGCTTGAACCTCAGTGGGTAATCCCAAGACGTTTTGACTCAAGTAAAGATTTTAAAATGAGAGGGCAATCGGTCTCTGACAATAGGAGAAAGAGAAACCTCCCCGTTCAACTTTCCCCGAGCCTGGCTTAGGAGGAGCACATAGCTTCTATCCGAGAGGAATGTGGTTGGAGCCCTGAGGTCTCAATCTCGATTCCCACCCCCAAGCAACATATGTGCGATAATGTTCTGGAGCGATCTTTCGTTTACACTTACCCATTTTTTATTGGTTTCTCTCTTCCACTTCATCCTATAGTAGGCATCTTTTGCCGGACGCATAATGTCTGCTTGGCCCAGTTTGGCCCCAGTTTTTGGAGGGTTGTCCAATGTCTCGACTACATTAGTCGTAAAGCTGGGGTCACGTTTGGGTATGACAACTTAATTTCTTTATTTTCTCCTTCCCTGCACAAGGATGGGGTTGTGCAGTTGAACAAGCGTGGTCAGTTTTCCCTCATTACTAAGAGCGATGACACCGAAGATCGGAATTGGTGTGACTGGTTTGTCCTTCTTCCCACCTCTTCTCTTTCAACTGAGCCCAGCTTTCCTGAGGTGTGGAATAGGACTCCAAGGAGACTCCCAATTAATCCTCCTCAGGATTTGGAGGATTGGGTGTAAGCTATTATTAACACCGAGGGGAGATTAGACAGGGATTGGGTGGTTCTAGCCGCTCGTGCAGAAAATGGGTGGTCGGGCAAACGTTTGGGTTAGTATACTCCCAATTTGGTCGTTTTATTTTCTCGATGCATCTTCCCTCACTTCTACCCTTTTTTCCCCTTCTTCTCTCAGATTTCACTATCTTGCCTGCCAAGGTGGAGCACGAAGATGATAGAAGGAAGAAAGCTAAGAAGAAGAAGAAGAAGTCGGAACGACGAGCTGAGGTCGTCGAGGTCCCGGATGCTGATGCTAGCTTGAATCTTATTGAGGAGTCAGTGGAGACTCTTACTCAGCCCCGAGAGGTACTCCTTTCTTCTTTTTGAACATTTCTCTTTTGCATTCTCCTTTGAGTAATGTTTTTCTTCCTTTTAAGGCTTAAAGAGAAAAGGCGATACGCCTAAGAAGCCAGCCAAGGCTAAAGTTCCTCGGGTTGAATCGACTAAGGCCCCCCGACGGAGGTTGATAGACGAACCAGATGAACCAGATGTTGTGCTGGTTCAGAGCGTAGTTAAGGGGAATAATATTTGGTATTTTATGCCTATATTTCCTTAATATTTCCTCACGTTTGGATACTTTATTCGCACGTTTTCTACTTGATGAATGTGAGTTTGCACTGATTTTATGTTGTATGATTGTAGGTTGTTATGAAGTGCAATTGGAGCTTTAAAGAGCTTGATCGAGCAAGAAAAGGCTGGAATTGGATTGAGGATTGGATCGAGCACACGAAGGCACGACGCGACGCGAGCTGCGAACGATGAAAGCAGGAAAATAGCTTGGCGCCATGGGTGGCGCGGCGCGCCAGGGAAAGTGCCCAAAGTCCTGCGCGTTTTGGGGCACGGAGCATGGCCGTTGCGTGTGAGATTTGACGGGTTCTGCCTTATTGCACGCGTTTTGAGGCGTGGGGCGCCAGCTATAGCATCCATGGAGCATTTTTGGAAGTCCTATTTCGTCTAGACTTGGGCGTAACTAATTGCTAGGCTTTTGTAAACATTATAAATACTCTTTTACTTAGTTTTTGAGGGGACTTCAGATTTTCGAGCAAGTTTTGGAGGAGAGGGGAGGAGCCCTAGATGTCTTCTAAACAAGTTCTTTCTCTCTTTCTCTTATTCTTCTCCTTAATTCTATAGTTTGTTCGTTCTAGGGTTAGAGCAAATACATGAAGGTTGATGTTTGAAAGTTGATTTCTATGTATTGATTTACCATTACAGATTGTTTATTCTTTCTTGAGCCTAATTTTTTTGTTATTGAGGCCTGATAATTGAACACTATCTACGGTTCTTAGATTGAACTCGACAGAGGGAATTTATGAACGCAATAAGAAAGAGTAGGGCTAGATTGTGAACCTGGGCATCGAGGAACTAATTTGTGATTGATCGCCTAGCTTAACTAATCACAGAATTCTTTAATGCGTGCACGTGATTCAAACCATAGGCATATAGGGATTGGAGTAGCCTGCATAGACTGTGAAGAATTGAAAGATTTTCACGGGTACATTTAACCTGTTAGTTAGCAATCTAGGAAATCAGGAAGTAGAATCAACTGGAAAACTCAACTGGATTGTTCGTAGCTCTGACCCTGGACTGTTTCTCCATTATTGATAACGACCTATAATTTGCTCTCTATTACTTGACTTCGGTTACTTATTTTTAATTATTTCCCTTAGTAACTTTCACAACCATCATTGAAAAATATCCCTGAATAGTTTTTAAGAAATTGTTTGCTAGGATTCAGTCTGAATAGTCCTCGTGGGAACGATACTCTACTTATCACTTTATTACTTGTCGACCACGTATACTTGCGTGTGCGTTTTGGAGCAACAGGGAAGGTTGTAAAGGAGCCAGGCCTCGTGGTCGAGGAAGTTTGCAAGGGCTTGGAGTCTAGTGAGGTGAGGTCTATCGAGGAGGCTAACAGATCCGTCGAGGCTACCTCGCCTGCGAGGCATGTGAGCGCTAATCCACCTCGAGCTAAGACGAACCTCTTTCAAGGGATTAGACGAATCTCAATTCCAATAGATGTGTGCCTATTGGATGATAGCATGGGGGTCGCCATTAGCTGCAAAGGGTTGCTTGGGCCTTTAGAGAAAGATCGTCTGAAGAACATCCATTCGGATGATTTGATGGCCCACTCGGCTCAACACGCAATTCATGTGAGATTTTACTCTGCCTTTTTTTTAAAAAAAAAAAAAATTAAATCTTAAGAATTTTTCAGGTCTTTGACTTTTCCCTTTGATTGCAGGGTTATGTCTACGCCATGAAGGCAGCTGAAGTTGAAGCTCAGCGAGCAACGCATCTTCGCAGGGTCGGAGACGAGTGGGATCGTCGGAGGAACGTGCAAGAGGCTCGCGTGGCTGAGCTTGAAGGGCAGCTCACTAGCTTGGAGGCTAAGTTGGGCCGATCTCAGAGGGAGGTTGAGCAGCTCCGTGCTGGTCTTTCTCAGGCCCGTGGTAAAGTTACTAGCCTTTTGGCTGAGAGGAGCTCCCAGGAAGAGAGTCATCAAGCTGAGCTTTAAAAGCAAGCCAACGCAGCCGACGTAGCGCTTAAAAGCTTGACTGAGCAGTTTGAAGAGAAAATGTCACTACTTACCTCAAAAGTGGTCGAGGTTGAGGCTAAGGATAAAGCTCTCGAAGCTGAAGTGAAGATTCTCCGAGCTAAGAGACCAGCGTCTCCCTCTGTGCTCAAATCAAAATTTAGGGCCAAGTTGAATTTGCGGGCAACTCGAGCGAAGGTCGACATAAATTGGGCGATCATCCGGACCAATTGGGCCTTTAGAGAATGATCGTCTGAAGAACATCCATTCGGATGATTTGATGGCTTACTCGGCTCAACACGCAATTCATGTGAGATTTTACTCTGACTTTTTAAAAAAAAAAAATTAAATCTTAAGAATTTTTCATGTCTTTGACTTTTCCCTTTGATTGCAGGGTTATGTCTACGCCATGAAGGCAGCTGAATTTGAAGCTCAGCGAGCAACGCATCTTCGCCGGGTCGGAGACGAGTGGGATCATCGGAGGAACGTGCAAGAGGCTCGCGTGGCTGAGCTTGAAGGGCAGCTCACTAGCTTGGAGGCTAAGTTGGGTTGATCTCAGAGGGAGGTTGAGCAGCTCCATGCTGGTCTTTCTCAGGCCCGTGGTGAAGTTACTAGCCTTTTGGCTGAGAGGAGCTCCCAGGAAGAGAGTCATCAAGCTGAGCTTCGAAAGCAAGCCAACGCAGCACTTAAAAGCTTGACTGAGTAGTTTGAAGAGAAAATGTCACTACTTACCTCAAAAGTGGTCGAGGTCGAGGCTAAGGATAAAGCTTTCGAAGCTGAAGTGAAGATTCTCCGTGCTAAGAGACCAGCGTCTCCCTCCGTGCTCAAATCCAAGTTTAGGGCCAAGTTGAATTTGCGGGCAACTCGAGCGAAGGTCGACATAAATTGGGCGATCATCCGGACCAAGTTAACGATCCTTGAGTTGTGTAAAAAGGGAATTAATTTAGATGAAGAGATTGCCAAAGCTAAGGTTGATGTTGCCAAGGCTCGGGGCTTTTAGACCGACTTCCTTCGAGCAGTGACAGCTCGTCTGAAGGTGAGGCCTCGAGTAGTGACAACGAACATGAATAAATGCTCGTTTACTTTTGTTTTTGTGCCTTTGGGCTAATTCTGTAATTATTTTGGCCTTCGGGCCTTGTGAATACATGACTATTTTGAGTATCCACTATTTATGTTGCTTGCAAGACTTTATGAACTTGTTAGATAGCTAGCTTAGGGCGACGTCTCGCCCTCGAACCGGGGCTAAAAAGTTTTAATGGATAAGAAGATAAATCAATTCTTATTCCATTGATATAAACTGAGTCAATTTACATGAGGCCTAGTTGTACTTAGGCATATTTCTTTCTATGAGAAACCGCTTCGGGCGAAGATCTTAAATTTCGGGTCCAAGTCCCCGAGTCTGAGTTATTTTGCAAATTCGGCGAGCCAGTCGCAGATTGATTTCGTACCCTTGTCACCCCCCAGCGTTTGAGGGTGAAGGATGAAGGCTCGAGCACTGTTGACCTTGGTAGCGAGCTTCGTGTGGTTAGAAGTAATATTTCTTTGAATTGGACACATTCCAATTCAAAGGCTCTTGCTTCCCTTTAAGATCTACCAGCTGATAGGATCCTTTTCCTACAATTGCTTTCACCCGGTAGGGCCCTTCCCAATTGGCGGCCAATTTTCCTGCATTTTTGTCTTTGGTTGTTTGATTCAAGGCTCTTAAGACGTAGTTGCAACCTTAAATTCTCGCAGCTTGGCCTTTTTGTTTAAATAGGCTTCGATTCGTTATTTTTGGGCCGTCAATCGTATCAGCACCATTTCTCTTCATTCCTCAAGCAAATCTAGCTCTATCGTCATTGCTTTTTGATTCGACTCCTTGGAAGAGTGCGCATATTAAAGGCTCGGCTCACCCACCTCGGCAGGGATTAACGAATCGATCCCGTAAACCAGAGAGAATAGCGTTTCTCCTGTGCTATTCTTCTCTATTGTTCTCATTGCCCATATCACTTCTGGCAACTCGTCAGGCCACGAACCCTTGGCTTCATCTGTCCTCTTTTTAAGGTTATCAACAGTTATCCTATTTGATGATTCAGCCTGTCCATTAGCACTTGAATGGTATGGTGTCGAGGTTATCCTTTCGATTCCTCATTTTTTGAAAAAAGTTGTGACCTCCGAACCAACGAACTGCGTACCATTGTCACAAGTAATTTTCCTTGGGACTCCAAACCGGTATATGATATTCTTCCATATGAAATCGATGACTTCTTTCTGTCTTATCCTGGGAAAGGCTCCTGCCTCGATCCATTTGGAGAAATAGTCAGTGAGTACAAGTATGTACTTGATACTGCCCTTTGCTTTGGGAAAGGGTCCCACGATGTCCATTTACCCATTCATGAAGGGCTATGGTGAAACTACCGAGTGCAAGGGCTCGGCCTGTTGGTGAATTATAGAAGCATGCCTTTGACATTTATCGCACTTTCTAACGAACACTTTGGCATGTTCGCTCATCTCGGGCCAATAGTAGGCGGCTCGGAGCAATTTGCGTACGAGGGCTTTGGCTCCCGAGTGGTTGCCGCATGTTCCCTCGTTCACTTCTCTCATTACGTATTCATATTCTCCGGGACCTAGACATTTGGCCATTGGGCCGCAATAAAGTTTTCTATATAGCTACCCATTCATTATTGTGTACGGGACGACTTGCTTCCCGAATTTTGCCGCCTCTTTCTTATCTCGTGGTAGAGCCCCCGACTCTAGATAAGAGATTAATTTTGTTTGCCAGTCTCAATGTCGATTCACTACGTTCACCTCCAGCTTCATTTTTCCCGCGGCCGATGTGAGAACCCTCACCATGGTATCAGTCCTCGAATTGTCGGCTGATACTACCGATGCCAAATGAGCTAGAGCATCGGCCTCGGCATTCTCCTCTCGAGGTACCTGTAAGACTTTCCATTCTTGAAAGGCTTCGAGCGCTTGCTGCATTCTCGCCACGAGTTGCTTCATTCTAGGCTCTCGTACCGTATATCCTCCGAGGACTTGGTTCACCACTAGATGTGAGTCACATCTCAACTCTATATTTTCAACTCCCATCTCTTTGGCCAACTTTAGTCATGCTATAACGGCTTCGTATTCTGCTTTATTGTTGGTTAGCTTCTCGGATTTCATTGAATGCCTCAGCTTCTCCTTATTAGGGAACTTGAGCACTATTCCGAGCCCCGAACTGTTGGAGTTGGCTGCTCCATCTGTGTAAAGCTTCCATACTCCGAGGGTATGGCCTTTCGAAGTTAGGCTCTCTTTTTCCTCTTTGGGAAGAGGCTTAACACTGAAATATGCCACGAAATCAGCCAGCACTTGAGACTTGATGGCTGTGCGGGGTTGATATACGATGTCATATTCACTCAGCTCGACTGCCTACCGAGACAACCTCCCCAACAACTCTGGCTTATGCAATATACTTCTCAGAGGGAAAGTTGTCACTACCGCTATTGGATGGCATTGGAAGTAGGGGCGTAATTTTCTAGCAGCAATGACTAATGCAAGGGCTAATTTTTCTAAATGCGGGTACCTTGTTTCAGCATCGAGGAGGGCCTTGCTTACATAGTATATTGGCTGTTGCTTCCCTTATTCTTCTCGAACTAAAACAGCACTTACTGACACCTCGGAGACAGCTAGGTAGACTAACAGGGTCTCGCCATCCTTTGGTTTGGCCAACAACGGGGGGTTGGCTAAATAATGTTTCAATTCTTTCAAGGCCTCCCTGCATTCGGGCATCCATTCGAAGGAGGTATTCTTCTTCAAGACAGAAAAGAACTTGTGGCACTGCTCTGATGACCTCGAAATGAATCGACTCAAAGCGGCTAATCGGCCAGTTAAACATTGTACTTCCTTCGGACTCGATAATTTTTCGGGAATTTCTTGTATAGCTTTGATCTTGTTAGGGTTTGCTTCAATGCCTCTCTCCGAGACAATGAATCCCAAGAATTTTCCCGAGTTGACCCCAAAAGCGCATTTATCAGGGTTAAGCTTCATGCAATATTGTCTCAAAATCGTGAAGGCATCCTTTAGTTGTTTCAGATGTTCTTCCAGCTGGGCATATTTTACCAACACACCAACCTCTGATAGGTTGCCCCAGCGTTCTTGAGGCAGAATGGCATCACCTTGTAGCAATAAGTTCCCTCATCTGTAATGAAAGAAGTTTTTTCTTCATCGCTTGGGTCCATTAGGATCTGATTGTACCCGAAATACGCATCTAGAAAGGTTAAAATTTGTGTCCATCCGTGGAGTCTATTAACCTATATATTTGTGTCCAGCCGTGGAGTCACAGTTAAATTTATGTCTTCGTCACGTACGACGAAGACATAACACAGTTAGACAACTACTCTCTAGGGTATTATCACTATTGACTTCGTAAGGTTAAGTGATAACGTGTCAGATCCACTAATGAAAGGCCTGATTAGAGAGGTAGTTGTGATGTTATCGAAGGGAATAGGACTATTGCCGAGGACAAGTGACTCACAACGATAAATCTATCTAGAAGACTGGAGATCCCAAGATCTAGGTTCAAGGAGCTCAAACAACGTAGTGAGTGACGGTTTAACATTGTCAAATAAAATTTATTTTGGTCCATTCTCGTGATGAGACAATGTTCAGTACCAAGGATAAAATGTTGAAGACACTTTTTAATGATTATCTAAGTTTGATATGGAAATTATCAAATAGTTTATATCGACGGGATTATACGCTTAGAAATCACCTATTTAAGTGTGAAGTGGAAGTCGCTTCAATGATAATTCTGTAAGGCGGATTCTCTACGCACTTATGAAACCAGGTGATGTTCATGGCTGAAATAAACACAACAATAACAACCGAAGACGGTTAAGGATTAATTGTGTGACATATGTTGTCTAGATATACACCAAAGCTCGATGGTTCAAAGATATCAAATCTACCGATTGACCGAGTATATCCGATGTATATTCACTACGGAAAGTTCAAAAGGAAACCCACTTATCTCGATGCAATTAATCCTTGTTGTGAATCACACAGTTTTGTTCATGCATGTTTTCATCATGTAGCCATTCTCCATTCATGTGGGGAATGGGTTTTTTGTGAATGTGTGTGAATGGGAAATGATGTTTGTATCTTTTCATAGAAAGGTATGACACATTTTCACATGAACCCCTTGTTGGCTATAAATATGACATTTTCCTTCACATTTTAACATACACTTTGGAAGAGAAAATTTTGAATTAATTCTTCTCTTCTTTGTATTATTTTTCCATATAAAATAAAAGTGTCGTATCGTGTGATTTGCTTCCGGCCATTTGCGTTCGCTGTTACTGCCATTTGGACTACCACTACTGCAGTAAGGTAAATCTGTTCTATCCTAGAGGATCTAATCCATAGCCTCGGGTACTGTGAGGGGATTAAGTTCCTTAAGGAGACACTGTGAATTCAGTGGGCCCGAGTTTGTTCATCTCCTTTTTTTTTTTTTTTGATTTTGCATTTACGTTTTTAGATTATATTTTGAATACAAAATTTCTAACAATGTTTATTTACCTTGATATATGCTATAGCCATTATTTTTATAGCATGTTCTCAATATTGATAAGGTCCTATATCAAAAACTAGCAGCTTTTATTAGGTTTTTGTTACTATAATTATTGGAGGTTTTGGTTTATGTATTTAATATACAAGGTAGGTTAATGTCGAATCACCGTCACCATGGGAGCTGATTGAAAGCCCCAGAAGACGGATTTAATTGTAAAAGAAAATGCAAGATTTCACCCGTGGAATGTCAAATCCTCCATCACCATGGGAGGTGAAACTCTTTTGTGTTTTTTGGTTCTTTATTTGGATCCTTAGAATTTTATCAACTCACTACCCTATAACTACCATCTTTTGTACTTTATTTACACTATATCTGTATCGATGTAATTTCCAACTTTTTCTAAGTTGATGCAAGTACTCTCACCAGCCCCATTTAAATATTTGGACTAAAATATTTATAATTTTAAAAATCAAGATAGAATTTATCAACATTTTTCCATTATACCCTAATATTAATTGTTTTTGAAAAATATAAACACATCAATTATGAGTTCATTGTTCAAAATATCAAGAAAATTAAATTAATAAAAATTCTAAACTAACTTATATATGATTTCTTAAGGAGCATGCAAATAATGACAAACCTAACAACCTAGACGTACCGAAGGGAGCATAGTAAAGATTAGTGGCAGAGCCATGTATCAGCAAAGGGGTTCATCAATTGAACCCCTTTCGTTCAAAAATTATACTGTGCAAGTCAGGTAAAAATAAAGGTTTTAGTTATATACATACTATTGAACCCCCTTGCGTCAAGGGAATATATTAGTGTAGTGTATAAGGGGGTTTAAGAATTGCTCTAGGCCACAAGTTCAAATCTCAAATGTGGTATTTTAATATTTTTGAATCCGCTTCCGATAATTTCTGGCTCCGCCCCTGATGAAGATACATACATTACAACATAATATAGACATGCTAATGCATAATTGATTTGGTGTAGAAAAACTATATCAAAGCCTAAACATACATCAAATGGATTTGAATTCTTTAAACAAGCTGGTTTAAATGTTTAAACCTCAAAAGTATTGAATGCAAGATTATTTCATTGTTTTACTTTCTTTAACAAACCTTCGATTTCATTTTCTATTTTTGGTGATTCCTACAAATACAAACGCCCGTGCGCGCGCGCACACACACACACTTAATTACTCACTCAGAGTAAGCACTAGATCAGTTAGCTGTTAGCATATTGAACCTAAACAAATAGTAGTGCAATATTTTATCAACTTATTTGTTCTATAATCATATGTGGACGATAATTTGAGCCTGAATTCCGGCTTGAATCAAATACTAACGCCACCAATCTGCCAACCATATCTAGAAACTTTCTTAGAGGTACCATGCATTTTCTACATATTTTTCTTGGAAACAGTTTAGGTGATAGACAACAAATGAAGTCTAAATCTTCAACTGTAGTATCATTCAAGAGATAATCTACGATTGACAGGAACGTGCTTAAAGCTTGAGAACTTGGATTCCGGCTCAATAAACTTGTTGTAAATAAGACTAAAGGATCTGACAAGGAGGACGGCTCAACTACGTACGCTTGATAATCCCAATTAGTTAGGGTTGACTGTGTGTCTCCTCATTGAATATGCTACTCAAATTAAGTTCATTTCTAGACTCATGTATATAATACAACAATCAGAGAGGTAGATGTAGAATTTAAGTGTATGAGTTCTAGATTCTAACACAAGGCAACACTTTATAGACACTGGAAGCAACCATTATTTACAAGTATCTCATAGTTAAATCTGTTGAAACAATTTTCTCCGGGATGAATGGTTTTGCGTTTGATTGAATAATTTGTAGCTACTGGTTTCTCTCCAGACTGCACACCAGTTATGTGTGCATTTCCAAAGAAGGATGTAGTTTTCTCACTCAAACAATATTATTTCAGAAATTCTGTTTTTGTATCCCAAAAAAAAAAGCAACAACAAGCAGCAGCGGCCAATTACTTTGACGACAATGTCAAACCCTTGTTTAGAAATATTGATTGGGGCATTTTTCTTTTTGGAGATAAGTTGGAAGGAAACCTAACAGGCATTTGGTCATGTATATAAAAAAATTTGAAAAAAGAATCAAGTTGAGTTGAAAATTTATATTTGAAAATTAAAGTTGTGTCTGTACCTACATCACTTAAAAAGTTAAAAGCTCATGAGAGGAGAAGTTAGTCAATATCTGTTTTTGGTTTGAAAAATATCATTTTCTATTTTTTTTAAGAAGTCTAATGATTTGATGGCCATCAAATCTTTCAATTCTTTCTTTTTTGTTGAAAACAAAAGGAAAACTTTTTATGGTCAAACGAGGACTTAATGTTTCAGTGGTCTTAATTTTGTGTGTTTAAGAAAAATATCGGATTCCGAAAGTAAAAAATGAATTAAAATAATTGAGCTTCTAACAGTATAAGAACCCACACTGCAGATGTAATAGCAAACACTTTTTTTTTTTTGGGGTTAAAACAAGACATTCATTAGATAGAAATTTAAGGAGGATTACATAGAATATTCATGCGAATCCCATTGTGGTCAGATTCGCGAGCATTTGAGTCATTAGTACAAAACAAAGACAAGCCACTACCACCGAAATCACAACTATTTTGTTATTGGGCTTGTAATCGATAATTATATAATTATTTACTATATTTCTTAAGATTTATCTATACAGGATTTGCGTAAAAGTTATCGCGTTCTTCCACTGTATACAACATATGAATAGATCCGCGCCAGGCAAATAGACTAGCAACAATAAAATTCTAAAGTTTTGCATATTTTCTGTTACCATCATATAGAACTAAAAGATTTTTCGAAAAGACCTAAAATAAACATGTAAACTAGCACAATTAAAACATGGTTCCTATACGAAGAGCTTAAACGACGATTCATAAAAGTACAAGGACCGAAGTACAAGAACTAACACAAAAACGAAATTACAAAGAGTCTTTAACTTGCAAAAACAAAGACATAATGCTACATCCACAATCCCACATTAACTTGAAGAATTCCACAAATGAAAATTGGTCCATGAAAGGAACAATTAGTCAACTTACACAACTGGTGCTGCGAAGATGCGTTCAAGTGTTGGTGATAATGCTCGAAAGGATCTCATCAGTTCTTCAGAAAGACTCCATAGTTCACCTTCAACTCCACTAGAGGGAGCAACAATCATCATTGAGAGTGACGGTGAACGTGCAAGTATCAGCTCTAAGAAAATGAGTTCACAGGGTGAGCCTTCAAACCCTGTTAGTTTCACATATTCAAGGTTCCCAAGTTGTTGGTCAACACAGTTTGGATCTGTGAGATAACGTTTAACTTCCTCTATGCTTCTTTCACTCATGTTACTAAAAGCCTATTGAATTCACATGGTGCAAGAAAGTTAGTAACACATTAAGCATACCTCCAAGTATAAAATCTCAAGTTAAATGCACGGACATCATTGAAAGTTTAACATCATCATTGTACTTTAACCTACGAATAATAGGTGAGAAAAACCAATATTACCAAGTTACTAGTTGATACCAAAACTGGGCTCTGATACCAACTGACACGACCCGAAATCCGGTTAGGCCGTGCGGGCACCCGACATCCTTCCCTAGACCCGTCGGGCGAACCCTTACCAATTAAATTAGGCAAATAAATATAATTCAATTTATTAATAAGAACAAGACTTAAAAAAAAACACTGACATACTGATACCTCTAACCTGTACAAAAGAAATTACAGCTGACTACCCAACATACTAGGTTTAGGGTTATCCAGACCAGACATCTAAGAGTACAAAAGAAGACAAATACCTCCTGAAGGGAGCAAAATGCAACTGAAATAATAACCAATAAACTGGTGGCCATCCGGAATAAAGCTGGCTCACCCTGACAGCTGGAGTCGTCTTCGCTCCTTCAGTACGTGGCGAACTCGATCCTTGAGCGAACCTGCCGAAACGAAATAGATAGACAAGAAACAAACAACAAACGAGGGTGAGTCAAAAGGACTCAATAAGTGGGGCAGACTAGCCACCTCAAAGAATAGGATAGCTAGTCAGGGAGAAGAAAAACAGATAAACTAAATCCATCTTATTTGAACTATAAACAGGCGAAGCCAAATAATAACTGAAAACACGTATGGAATCATAAACAGCCAGGGACATAAGGTAGACAGAACATATAGATATCCTGAACATGTCGACAATCAGAAATACATCCTGTTGCGGCGTGCAACCCGATCCATATATTTATACTGTTGCGGCTTGCAACCCAATCCGTATATTTATACTGTTGCGACGTGCAACCCGGGATACGAGCCAGAGATATATAGGTAAACTGAGATACGTTCACAACATGGTATACCTACCGCATATATAAAACACAGCACAATACACACAATAGTCAGTATGCGGTGCAATGAGATGGGATGAGTGCGGTATGATGCAATGCAGTCACATATGTCTGATACCTATCTCCAGCGCGGGACTCTCATCGTCTACCAGGAGATACGAGCCAAAAACATATCAACAAATAACCAATGCACTATGAGCAGAACAGTAGTTATGTACCACAAGTCTACGCAATGGTATGAAAATGAAATGAAATGAGATGAGATGAAATGAAATGAAATCTGATGCAAAGGGTCACATGTGCCCATCCTCCCATCTCGAAGCGGAATACTCCTGCATTCGAGGGGAATCCAATCTGATAACCAACTGGAGCGGAATACTCCTGCTCCTGGGGTGGAATACTCCTACACCCGATATAATATAAACCAGAGGCGGAATACTCCTGCACTCTCTTGGGGCGGAATACTCCTGCACCCGATATAATACAATGGAGCGGAATACTCCTGCTCCTGGGGCGGAATACTCCTGCCCTCAATATGATACAATGGAGCGGAATACTCCTGCTCCTGGGGCGGAATACTCCTGCCCTCAATATGATACAATGGAGCGGAATACTCCTGCTCCTGGGGCGGAATACTCCTGCACCCAATATGATATGCAATGTAATGCATATGAACGACATATAATGCATATAAATGCAATGTAATGCAATAATGACCCTTCACCGGCTCGGGACTCTCATCGATTACCGGGAAGTATATGTAATGATGACCCTTCACCGGTGCGGGACTCTCATCGCCAACCGGGAGGTATATGCAATAATGACCCTTCGCCGGTGCGGGACTCTCATCGCCAACCGGGAAGTATATGCAATAATGACCCTTCGCCGGTGCGGGACTCTCATCGCCAACCGGGAAGTATATGCAATACTCAAAACCAGAGTGCAACGCTCATATGTTCAATACAATACCAACTATAGGGCATAACATATAATATACAATGTAAATTCAAAGCTAAGGCGTAATGAGTACGCCTATCGGCAGCTACACACGTAAGGAAACATGTGGTAGAAAATCCACGAGGCCAAGGGCCTCCAAAGAAATGGATATAAACACTTACCTCTTCCAAAAGTTAGCATTGCTAATCAATAACCGCTTTTATCCTTTGGTTCCATTGCCAAACGATCCCACTGTGTTCAATAAGCAGAAAAATATATCACTTTAGGCTAAAGGCTTCATTCCTCACATCTTAGGGTAATCCAGGTAGGAACCTGATACCCTATTCGCATACGCAATACGCAGGCCAGGCCTATATACAGGGTTCAAAGTTCCATAACCAAACCCTAAATAAATTATATTTATATGTTGACCATAATTCCCTGAGTACGAATATATAATCAATTTCATTATCGGGGTCCATTTGACCCTTCAAACTATCAATTTACGTCATTAGGGCGATGTCTAATATCCCTATTTTTACCGTAAAAATATATTCAAACATACGTAATAAGCTAAGATAATGAGTTAACATCATTACCTGGATGTTTTGGGGTGAAAATTCTACTTTTCTCCGACCTCTTTTTCTATTTTCTGGCATTTTTTCCAATTTATCTTCTACTTCTTATTCTGTATCGTTTCGCGTCAATTCTCTGTTTCTGCGTGAATTCATACTACTTAAAGGTCAACCACCGCCTATGACCTTTTTCTCTTTTTTTTTTTATTTTCTTTTATTATATTTTCTTTTCTTAATGAAAATTAAAACGGTGCCCTACGATATTCGAAATAATTCCAACTTTTGCATACGAGTTATACAAAATATATGTAAGATACTCGCGAAGGCGGATTTCAAATTGGACTCCCGAAACTCAAGATGCGAATTTAAATAGAAAAAGTCAAATTATTTAACTTTCGGCATTTTAGCGGAAACTAGCCGAACAACATCGAAATTCACTTTTGAAAGTTTACAAAAATCCCAATTAATCATACGAACCTAACGGCGCTTTCGAATTTTGAAACGGAGCTCATTCGGCAAAACCGAGCTCGAAAATCTCTTTTTAATATTTATTGCCAATAAAAACTGAAACCTTCTTCCGATGCCTACCAAACGAGGTCTGATTTAGCTCAAACTTTACAGACAGGTCCTAATGGACATTACGAACATTTTAAAATTAGTGGCACGCCAATCGGAGTCCTAACTTCCGAAACGACTAACCGAGGTCGTTTCATTCTCCTCCACTTAAACTCTCGTTCGTCCTCGAACGAGCCTAAATCTAAAGCAAGATTCACACTGATAACGAAAGAACTTGCACGACCTTCATGAAATTCTCCACGGGTATTATTTCCTGATTACAGGATCAGAATTATAACACGCATACCGAACTTTTGGAATAAAATATATCTGAATAATATGATAATACCATATCACAGCTTATTCTGACTAAGCTGATCCTTCCTCGATTACGAGAAGAGAGTTCTACATTTTCGAAGCAAAGATACATGGAACTTTGAATGGGTCAACATGATTCAGCCGATAATTACCTCTTCGATATAGAACAGGTCGATGAAACTAAGAATTAGCTTACGCTTCAGCAACGCCTTAGAGATTTAATATTATGATTCAGTATTTGGAGGAAGACTCCTCCACTTAAAGCACACACTCATGCAGCTATTTGAATAGGAATAACCATCCTCGCACAGTCTGCTGGACTAAAGAAGATTTACCTAAAAGCTGAACATAGGCAGACCTAAGCTACCAACTATCCTTTTGAGTTGCCAAAAAGCTGCAACTCTCGAGTTCACAACTCCATACCTTTGCCGTAAACACCACCGCTTGATGGATGGTACTTCTATATAGAAATTTCGGCAGAGTTTCCCCTGAAACTGGATGATCCGCAAAACAGAACCAGCACTACTATACATGGGAATAGATACCCGGATAAACTGATAACATAAACATGTTAAGCGGATAACAAGATGAAACAACTGGATGACATAGCAAATCCGCAGATAGAATGTCTGGACAGCACCACTGTCCTGATTTTCAACCTAAACAATAATATGCTTACCCAGTTACCTTGACATACACTCTGGCTCAACACAGGGAACATCATAAGCGGCTACCAACTGCCCAAGCTTACCGGTGCCGAACAAAGAAGAAATGGAAATGAATCGGTGATAGAAATAATTAGAGCTTCAGGAAGCTCATCTTTTTATTTGCTTGGCTACCAAAGCTAGACTACTTACGAGTCAAAGTGGCCCAAAAATCACAATTGAAGAAATAGATATTAAATAAGCTCTTATGGAACAACATCCATGCCAATTTAATCTCCCAATAAGAATAAAACTCTGACACTTTACCAGAAAACCCTTTTATAACCCAGATAAGCTCAAAGGATAACATACTTTACTAGCGTTTTGAACCAAGAGGATATACGTATATCGAATATTACTTACTAATCACATTGCACAGGAAGAAACGACAACACTTTCTGACGGTGACGAATTAGGATCCCATTATCCTACCAACATTGAATTTCAAGGAGAGAGGTAAACTGAATTGACATAATAACAGAAGGTGGCGTAACAAGATGCAAAGCAGGCAATAGCAATACTCACCGTCAAATCTCTCATATTTAGATCAGATAAACTAGTAGGGTCTCATAAATTCCAGGAATAAATCATACTAGAAGCTCACCCCTCTATCGCAACAGATTGTTAATAGAAACGCCATCCCAGGAAACTATGGAAATATGATAAGACAATCATTTCCAAATCGATCGGAAGAATCAAAGCCTACACACATATAAGTAAGGAAGAAACACTTGGGTCTACTACATCAGATACCTCAACATCCTGCCTGGTAATTATTAGAACTTTCTCTACAGCTGAGCCGAGCCGCTACCCTGATAAGTACTTCTAGAAGAACCACTGCCACCACACTCTCAACCTCTACTGGATGGTGGCATTTCGTTTGCTGATTGAGATCTATATGAAATTTCCTGCAACTATGCAGGTGCCTGATGACGAGAGAAAAGACGACTGCCTGCTTGCCGGAGTAAGGAAAAACTTCTCAAAGGATAACCAGACTCATGACAATGATAACAGGAAAACTCCTCAAAGGATGATCAGACTCGCGATAATGATAACACCTTTTTGCTAAAAATGGAAACTGGACAGATTATTGAAAGCCACAAAGAGAAAAATTGGGTCTGATATTGACGAACTACTGGCGTATTCTAAGAATCACGTGACACACGCTGAGATAACCTGGAAGGTGACCTCCCAAAATAATCAGAACTCTTACCTCCAAATGAGGTAACATGGTTGCCCACCAGGGCCGTGGGATCTCTTACTTTCCCGCTCTAACTTATGGTATGCCTCGAACCTTCAGGCAATATTAACAACAACATCAAATAAAATCCAGATCTCAATTTCTCGAGCCATCTGGGATTTCAAGGAAAAATAAAGGTCATCAATAAATCTCTGAATCTCTCGAAAGGCTCATGAACTAGTTCTAATGCATATCCAGCCATTCTATAGAATTCCATTTCATATTTTGAAACACTAACAGGCTAACCGATAGGCTACTCTGTCTAATCCACTCAAACTGGCAACACTCTCCATTTCGCTCGCTACTCGAAAGGAATTTTTTTTTTCACAAATCTAGAAGAAAACCGAACCAAGTTAGCTAATAAGAGAGCAGTCCACCAATCCAGGGTTGGACCTTGAAACTGGAAAGCAGAATAATACACAGCATATTGCTCGAGATAACCAACAGCCTGAAGGATATGCTGACATCATTTTATTTTTAAAAATTTACGTAGGGATTATCTGATGCGTGGCTTAAGAATATCGGAAGGTTCAACCGCGTAAAATAATGCAACCTCTTTGGACACTCGGACTGAGCCATTACTCAGGCTAACTAACCAGCCAGAACAACTGGAAGCAAAACACATGTTGCCTCCGGAACATATTTTACTGCGGCAAAATTAAGAACTGGAATAGGAGCTCCCTGAAATCGAACGTCTACACATGCGGCAACCTGATAGGCTGGCCAGCGAATAATAGGTTCTTACGGTATCTGCGTCGCCAAGATTCTCGTAAAGCATCGTAGAGAGCCAAGGGAACTACAAGGCCCTGCTCCCTTGCCCATCGGGAGCTCGTACAGCTGGGACCTCCGTAACTAGATCGTCAGCACGATCAAAACACCCGGGGCTTCGTCAGTGCTAACCCCAGGTCAGACTGCTTCGTCTTGAACTCATACCGTTTGCTGATTTGTCGCACCAGGGTTCACAATTACCACGAACGAATTAACGAAATACTTTTGCACCCTAGACCGACGCACAATCAGAAATGAAGGAAGTGAAACTTCCTAGATGCCATCATAGCCTCTCGTAGATAAGTACGGACGTCTACGTACCCATCAGCGAGACTCTACTAGACACTGTCTTAGTCTGGATAGACTCTAAAACTGGGCTCTGATACCAACTGACACGACCCGAAATCCGGTTAGGCCGTGCGGGCACCCGACATCCTTCCCTAGACCCGTCGGGCGAACCCTTACCAATTAAATTAGGCAAATAAATATAATTCAATTTATTAATAAGAACAAGACTTAAAAAAAAACACTGACATACTGATACCTCTAACCTGTACAAAAGAAATTACAGCTGACTACCCAACATACTAGGTTTAGGGTTATCCAGACCAGACATCTAAGAGTACAAAAGAAGACAAATACCTCCTGAAGGGAGCAAAATGCAACTGAAATAATAACCAATAAACTGGTGGCCATCCGGAATAAAGCTGGCTCACCCTGACAGCTGGAGTCGTCTTCGCTCCTTCAGTACGTGGCGAACTCGATCCTTGAGCGAACCTGCCGAAACGAAATAGATAGACAAGAAACAAACAACAAACGAGGGTGAGTCAAAAGGACTCAATAAGTGGGGCAGACTAGCCACCTCAAAGAATAGGATAGCTAGTCAGGGAGAAGAAAAACAGATAAACTAAATCCATCTTATTTGAACTATAAACAGGCGAAGCCAAATAATAACTGAAAACACGTATGGAATCATAAATAGCCAGGGACATAAGGTAGACAGAACATATAGATATCCTGAACATGTCGACAATCAGAAATACATCCTGTTGCGGCGTGCAACCCGATCCATATATTTATACTGTTGCGGCTTGCAACCCAATCCGTATATTTATACTGTTGCGACGTGCAACCCGGGATACGAGCCAGAGATATATAGGTAAACTGAGATACGTTCACAACATGGTATACCTACCGCATATATAAAACACAGCACAATACACACAATAGTCAGTATGCGGTGCAATGAGATGGGATGAGTGCGGTATGATGCAATGCAGTCACATATGTCTGATACCTATCTCCGGCGCGGGACTCTCATCGTCTACCAGGAGATACGAGCCAAAAACATATCAACAAATAAGCAATGCACTATGAGCAGAACAGTAGTTATGTACCACAAGTCTACGCAATGGTATGAAAATGAAATGAAATGAGATGAGATGAAATGAAATGAAATCTGATGCAAAGGGTCACATGTGCCCATCCTCCCATCTCGAAGCGGAATACTCCTGCATTCGAGGGGAATCCAATCTGATAACCAACTGGAGCGGAATACTCCTGCTCCTGGGGCGGAATACTCCTGCACCCGATATAATATAAACCAGAGGCGGAATACTCCTGCACTCTCTTGGGGCGGAATACTCCTGCACCCGATATAATACAATGGAGCGGAATACTCCTGCTCCTGGGGCGGAATACTCCTGCCCTCAATATGATACAATGGAGCGGAATACTCCTGCTCCTGGGGCGGAATACTCCTGCCCTCAATATGATACAATGGAGCGGAATACTCCTGCTCCTGGGGCGGAATACTCCTGCACCCAATATGATATGCAATGTAATGCATATGAACGACATATAATGCATATAAATGCAATGTAATGCAATAATGACCCTTCACCGGCTCGGGACTCTCATCGATTACCGGGAAGTATATGTAATGATGACCCTTCACCGGTGCGGGACTCTCATCGCCAACCGGGAGGTATATGCAATAATGACCCTTCGCCGGTGCGGGACTCTCATCGCCAACCGGGAAGTATATGCAATAATGACCCTTCGCCGGTGCGGGACTCTCATCGCCAACCGGGAAGTATATGCAATACTCAAAACCAGAGTGCAACGCTCATATGTTCAATACAATACCAACTATAGGGCATAACATATAATATACAATGTAAATTCAAAGCTAAGGCCTAATGAGTACGCCTATCGGCAGCTACACACGTAAGGAAACATGTGGTAGAAAATCCACGAGGCCAAGGGCCTCCAAAGAAATGGATATAAACACTTACCTCTTCCAAAAGTTAGCATTGCTAATCAATAACCGCTTTTATCCTTTGGTTCCATTGCCAAACGATCCCACTGTGTTCAATAAGCAGAAAAATATATCACTTTAGGCTAAAGGCTTCATTCCTCACATCTTAGGGTAATCCAGGTAGGAACCTGATACCCTATTCGCATACGCAATACGCAGGCCAGGCCTATATACAGGTTTCAAAGTTCCATAACCAAACCCTAAATAAATTATATTTATATGTTGACCATAATTCCCTGAGTACGAATATATAATCAATTTCATTATCGGGGTCCATTTGACCCTTCAAACTATCAATTTACGTCATTAGGGCGATGTCTAATATCCCTATTTTTACCGTAAAAATATATTCAAACATACGTAATAAGCTAAGATAATGAGTTAACATCATTACCTGGATGTTTTGGGGTGAAAATTCTACTTTTCTCCGACCTCTTTTTCTATTTTCTGGCATTTTTTCCAATTTATCTTCTACTTCTTATTCTGTATCGTTTTGCGTCAATTCTCTGTTTCTGCGTGAATTCATACTACTTAAAGGTCAAC
Organism: Petunia axillaris subsp. axillaris; assembly: GCA_029990575.1. Taxonomy (NCBI): domain Eukaryota; kingdom Viridiplantae; phylum Streptophyta; class Magnoliopsida; order Solanales; family Solanaceae; genus Petunia; species Petunia axillaris. The sequence goes on from JARKNS010000009.1 coordinate 45,744,677, forward strand.
CACCGCCTATGACCTTTTTCTCTTTTTTTTTTTGTTTTCTTTTATTATATTTTCTTTTCTTAATGAAAATTAAAACGGTGCCCTACGATATTCGAAATAATTCCAACTTTTGCATACGAGTTATACAAAATATATGTAACATACTCGCGAAGGCGGATTTCAAATTGGACTCCCGAAACTCAAGATGCGAATTTAAATAGAAAAAGTCAAATTATTTAACTTTCGGCATTTTAGCGGAAACTAGCCGAACAACATCGAAATTCACTTTCGAAAGTTTACAAAAATCACAATTAATCATACGAACCTAACGGCGCTTTCGAATTTTGAAACGGAGCTCATTCGGCAAAACCGAGCTCGAAAATCTCTTTTTAATATTTATTGCCAATAAAAACTGAAACCTTCTTCCGATGCCTACCAAACGAGGTCTGATTTAGCTCAAACTTTACAGACAGGTCCTAATGGACATTACGAACATTTTAAAATTAGTGGCACGCCAATCGGAGTCCTAACTTCCGAAACGACTAACCGAGGTCGTTTCACTAGTTACTCGACATTTTCACAAAGAGTAATAACTACATATGTAGTTACCTTAATTATGTGTTGATGTGTAAATATCATTCTTTACTATATTAAATACTAGTGCATAAAGACCTCAAATATTTTAAGTTATTAAAGATGAGAAAGTATTACATGTATCTCTAGTATACGCAACTTGGGAGAACTTCGAATCAAAGCGAGAACACCAGAGACTTGGTCTAGATCACCAAACTCTACGCCCAACTTCACATACTCCAAATGGTGGGCAGTGGCTTCAAACCTTTTCGGAATAATTTCTCTACCCAAAACCTTAGTAAAAGAAAAAAAAACAAGATTGTTAAGTATGAGCTTAAAACATTCATCTCCAACTTATAGCAAATGAAATATTCCTTCGATACCCACCCTGTTGCTAGAATTACACAAGGCAAGCCCTAAAAGATTAGAGTATAAAGCAAGAAGTCTTGACCATGTAATAAACCTCCCTCGTGCATAATCTGTTGATTCCATAAAGAGTATGCTAATGCACAACACCTTAACATTGGGGAAGTTCATGAAGAAATTTACATGAATTTCATGACTATCAATAATAGTCAAGAACTCGACCCTTGGGGGAGTAATGTTGAGGAGATGAATACCATGGCAGGATCTGAATGTTAAGGTTGAAAGTAATGGGGTATTAAAGCGATGACTTCTCGTGGCTGGCCCAAAGTTGATGGACTTAAAGTGGATTTCAAGGAGATTTGGGAATAGTGCAATGGGATAAGGTGGTCTAACAATGCAATTGGTGACAGACAAATAGGTGAGAGCCGAGCAATTGAATATGCAATCGGGCAACTTATAAGGATGTCGGTTCGAATTATCTAGGGTTACTTCCCTCACACCTTTTCGTGTTACATAGAGCAACCAACGGTTAAGGTCCCCATCATGGAAAGGGATGATTGAAGAATCAAGGAGAAACTTGACTATGGATCCAGCATGACGCAAGAGAATTTTGTCAACGACATTAGTAAAACCATATCCAATCATTCTCATATTGCAAATAATCTCTTCGAAGAATTTCCCATCCAATACTAGGGTTGGATGTGTAGTCCAAAAATGTCTCCATTTCTTTGACAAAACAGATGTTCTTGTCAGTTTATGGAAGGACGCGTCCTTGAATATTTTATCAAGGATATTTTCTGGTAAATCGGAGAACCTGTCTATCTTATCATCTTCAACAACAATCTCTTTTCCACGACCAATCATGTTCATCATTTTGTCCATAAGCCAAGCTAAACATTAGTCCACATTAAGAGAACAGTCACTAATACATATTTCAAACTTAATGGTTAGAGCTATTTATTTACCATATCCTTGATTTTGCAAGAGAAATTATTGTTTTACTACTTAGCATATAATTTGTGGGATGGCGTGAAACTGCATAAAAAGTGCCAAAATAGTTTTCCATTCATATATAATACTAAACAAGGCAAGCTTTATTTCACATTAAAGAATAACTGGTTAGGCCTTTTTCAATGTTAAAAGAATGTAGCTATTTACTTTATCTATTAGAACCCAAAAGGGAAACAATTCATATGAAGTAGGAATTTTGTTGTTGATATCATTTGACTTCATTTATATCACATAGATTAATCATCAGATATAATGATGCGTCAAAATCCTTCGTGACCCTAGTCGGATTACTGAACATAATACAAGATGATAGGATGCCGCAAAATTCACGGTAAACTTTTTGTTAGATAAAATTAAATGCCTTTAAATAGTTTGCTATGTATTAAATTTACTAATATATATGGCATACTTACTTATAATCCAGTTCAAAAACTGATCAAATTTGCATCTACATAGAGGAAATGTTATAGGCTTATAGCCGATCGACTGGTACATCTAATGTCGAGGAAGAAATGGGTTAATGAGTAAAAATTCATTAGTTTCATATAAATTTAAAATTCGTATATCTTTATATGCATGACTGGATCAGATCTATAGAATTGACATATTTTTTGTAGACCAGTTAATCTATACGTTTATTAATGGTGAAGATTCTATTCTTTAAAGAAAAGGGCTCATGGCTAATCAACAAGAATTGCTCAAAAATGAAGAAAACCATCTTTTATCAGTGACCAGTACATATAGCTTTGTTAGAAACAAGACTGCATAGAGAAATTCATATCTACCATTGACTTGAGAAAAAGAACATATATAGGAAACTATTTCTGAGAAAAAAATGAAGAGAAAAAGCCCACAATATAATCAATCAAAACCAGTTACCTCCTTCAGATTATACAAAAAAATTATAACTTGTTATGCATACCAATAAATTTATACCTCTTATTTGCTTGCATCCTTTGAGGGTAAGGTCCGAAGTGGTTTTCTTCACTTTAGGGAGCAAGAACACAAACAATGAGAAGAGATAGGTATAAAGCAAAACTTAGGACATATAAGTAGTTCTAAATTTTTTTGTCTATATATTATACATTTCTTGACTTCTGATTTGTTTTTATTCATTTTTTTCAATGGAAAGAATTAATAATTTCATAAAATTCTAGTAAAACTCAGATTTCCTGAATTTAGAATGAGTAGGAATTTGGCTTTGTTTCATTTTGGACATCTAGTCAACGTGAATATGAACCTTTTTACATACATAAATCTCTTACTAAAATTGGTTACTTGAAATTTGATAATCTCTGATTCTTTTATAATACATCTACCAAAATGGTTATGATCATAATTGGTAATGCAACCAATTTTTCTTTCTCACCTATACAAATTGTATCAATGATACCTTAGGAAACTACATTTTGCAATGTAATTATCGTTTTTCCTTTGTTTTTACTAGATTGAAATTAGCTAATTTGTACCCATCAAAAGGATAGACAGATTTCCTCTAAATTACATAAATAAAAGAGTTAGTAAGTACTTTAGTATTAATCCTTATTTATAAATTTCCCTTACTGGTTTATCTGAATTTCGTATTTATCTCTAAGACAAGTAATTTTCGAATAGTTAATTTGTCTGTAATTGCATAAATAACCCGACAGCAGATACTATTTTTTTTTAATCGTCAAATCTCAAATTTTTTTTTTCAAACTTGGAAGTATTATTCATAATCCAAAGCATGTACAAAAGGAGGGGGATATAACCATAACCTCCAATAAGACAGCTAGAGTACAAAAAGTTAGCCAAGGGGTGTAAATAATATTACACCACCTTCAAAAAAAAAAAAAAAATCGAGCATCTAAGAAGGAGAAACTCCCTATTTTCCTTTGAATGACTTGAGTCTTCTATGAGCTGCACCTTTAAGGTAACTTTTGTTGCATCTGAAGCATCAATCTAGTAATGAAACTAGTGACGCCCCTTTAAGATATGCAGGCCTATCCATCAGGGGGGATCAAAATGCCATCCGGAGTGTTTTGTTGCTCTGATCCTAAAAGAGGGAACGCCGCCCAATTGATCCATCCTTAGTTGTCCTTTAGCATCAATAGGTAGATCTCTTTCCTAACAAAGTGGCATACTTTGCCAAAGCATCCGCCACTTCGTTGCCTTCTCTGTAACAATGAAAGACCTGAATATTCTTTTCATGGACCTTATCTTGAATACATTCCACTTCTTTCTGTATGTTCCAGGGAATACTAATTTTACCTTGGATCATCTGGAACTATCCAAGGTGAAATTAGAGATGTTACATTCACAGCACCAATTGACTCCAAATAATGCTGCAATTGTCTCACTATAATTGTTAGTTGAGAAATGAATAGGATTGGCAAAAGCCATAACAGTGTCTCCATTTCTTCTTCTAACAATTCCACCTGCACCAGCTTTACCTCTACTAGACATGCTGCTTCCATCAGTGTTCAAGATGATTGAGCTACTATTTGTTCTTTTCCATGAAACCATCTAACTGATGATTTTGTGTTTGTAGTTAGTTGCAATTCTGCAGACTTGTTCCTATCCTATCAAATGTGCGTAGCCGCTATCAAATAGTTTTTGCCAAATCCTACACCGGTAGGTATATTTCCTAGCTATGCAAGAAGTGTACCAATTAGGACATCGAACACCCTTCCCAGTTTCCACGAGTTGTTTTGACGTGTCACTATGTTTGAAGTGCACGCATTTAGCTTGGTTGATTGGTAATTGTGAACATAACCAAGGTCACCGATTCATTTCTTTTAAATGATTCAAATTGATATACTAATGTATGTACACATAATGATTAATTCTTCTTGTTTGAATTACAAAATAATATGTTGGGCTTTTACTGAAGTAATGTAATTATAAGCTTTTGGAAAATCAAAATACTAACGAGGCAAGGTGTCACAACAGGATTCAGTACAATACAGATCGAGAAATTATAAAAAAAGGAGGTAAAACTGGTGTTTTGCCCGTATTTAATTGGAAGGGCATATGCATATAAACTCAATATAGTTGTAATTAAGAACCAGAGCTTGACATGCTTCTTAACTTGTTCATAATTATAAATTACCTATGTTCTTCAACAATCAATGATAGTACTACATCATATCAAATACTTTCTGATTTAAACTAGAAGATAATTTCTTAAGCACTTTACCTTCAAGGGTTAGAGTTCACAAGAAAATTGTGTGTCGAGGATGGTACAGAAGGAGAAACTAGAAAATATTTTGGTAGAAAATTGAGCCAAACTTTGAGAAACTCTTTCTTTTCACCATAGTCCCTCACATGCTAAGAGAACAATCCAGAAGCTTTCTCTTTCATCATCGACGTCATGGTCATTGATCTCACTGCAGCAGTAGAGCCAGGAACAAGATAAAGGGTAGGAATAAAGAACATGAAATTCCATGAAGAGTGAAGGGGTTAGACTTAATAGAATTAGCTATCGGGAGTGTTTAATTTTTGGAACTATGTATGTATTTTTAATATCTCTTTTGAAGAATAGGGTCATACACGTGGGAGTCTATATACATAGTTGCATGTATGTGCATGGAGAAGTGCAAGAGTTTGGCAAATGGAGAAAGTAAAAGGTTTTTAGAAATTGTCACACGGAAAGGACTACAATGAATTTTGATTGAACATTTAAGGGGTACTCGAAAATCGAAATCATCTTTTTGAATTTCATAAGATCTTTATTGCTTCTATCTATTTTTTTTTTTTAATAATATTGTAATTTTATTCACATTAATCTAAGTGGACTGGAGGATATTCCTTGTACATATTCAAGATAATGTGGACGTTTGAAATCTGTTCATAGCGTGGGCTAATTTGAAAATATAAAAATAGATGAGAACTTATGTTTTCTACTTTTGCGCGGTAGAATATTATCAAGTTGAATGATATCTTTTCGGTTGCAAAATCGGTGGCACAGTTTCTTTTCAGCGTATTAACCGTTTGTGTTCGGCTTAAAAAAGTAGTTTTTGAGTACTTGTACTTTTATTTTAAAAAAAAAGTTTGCCCAGCAAATTATAGGTTGTGTTGTATAGATACTGATCACGGGGGGGGGGGGGCAAGGCCGGAACTCAATTTACAACAACACTGATTGCCAGAGGCAACCGCAAAAAAATTGAGAGGGACTAAGACAAAAACAAGTCCCTCCTATATACCTACAGTTAACTAATAACGAAGAAGTTGACTTTGTCATATCTGATTTTAATGCTAGGCATTTGACACTTATGCATTGAAAAAGTTCTTTTAGAAACACCAGGTAATTGAGCATAGGATTGATAGATAATTCTTTCAGAGAAAGTAGCAGCCAGTTTTGCAAGAGAGTCAGTTGCCCGATTAGCCTCTCTTAGACAGTGCTTGAAAGAATATTAGCCATCTCAATCCAGTTCAATGTTTCTTCGATTTCCATCCTGAGCTTTTAATTTTTGGTGGATCTCTTCATCAACATATCTGCAAAAAGCACTTTTTAAGTGATTGAGCTTATTTTTATAAATAAATGGTTACGTATTTGGATATAAGTTCTGAAATTGAAAAATTGCAGAGATGTTTGGTAAAAATGTGTTTTATTTTTATTTTTATATTAAATGGTAAAATATCTGTAAAATAAATAAAAGAAAAGAAAAATATAATCTAGGGCATTTGTTAGTGAAGGTATTAGTGAAATTAGAAAAAACTATAAGGGATAAAACAGTAAAATAGTACCAGCTTAAAGCTAAGTGCATTTAAGTAGTTTTGCAATAGCCAAACACTCCTTGGAGCTAACCAGCTTTTAAGCTAAGCCAAACGGGCTCTTAGCCCTAAAAAAAAAAGAGAAGATTATGAGCCCGTTTGTGTGAGCTTATTTTAAGCTGTTTATAAGCCATTTGAGAAGTTAGGAACTTTTGGCTTTTTTTAAGCGCATAAGGCTTATGAGCCCATAAATTTTTGAGTTACCGAACATTTACGGATGGGCTTATAAGCTTATAAGTTTGGTCGTGGATTCTAAATAAGAGAAAATAACATAGAGAAAATAACATATTTTGCCAAAACCAAGCTAGGCCCTACATTTAAATAGTCACATGGACTATTGAACATAGGCTAGCTAAAATTTACCCTATATAAATAGGTTTATGAGTAATATTAGTTAGTTGTCAAGTACATCCCCTCTAATTTCGGAATTGAATCTTAGCAATTAGATTCGATAAGATTTTGGAAGTTCTCGCTAAAATAAAAAGTGATAGCGATATTGACGCATAGCCTTAAAAATTTGAAGTGATTATTATTAATTAAATACACACAAAATATACAACTGACACATACAAAAAGTATATTTATTTAATGCACTTTTGAATCAAACTTAGTTATAATCGCATAAAATGAATATTATTTATCTATTAAATACATAAAGAATATACAAAAGATACATATAAATGAAACACATGTAATCACTATAATAATTCTAATACATCTATGTCAAAGGTAGAATATGTGTTATATATACGTATTAGGCAGTTGTCATTGTTTAATTATGTCATTTATATATATTAAAGATTTACTGTATTTATCATTGTTCACTAGTTTAAGCAGTTAGTCGAATGCATCTCTGGTATACATAGAATATGCATAATCTATATATTTTATTCAATTTTTATTTTACAATTATGGCATATATACCTTGGATAAATATTGGATATAAAAAATGAATACTACTTTTACAATTATGTCATTTATACACTGGATATGTATATTACAATTATTTAATTATACATTTAATATATACTACTTTGAAGCTTGAACATATTAGTCCAAGAGATATATGCATCAAACATACATCTACATAACACATATATACACATTTGTGTAATTCCCGCAGCGTTGAATCCATCTCTTGAAATACATCATCATTAGTGCTCACAACCCTTTAACGATCCAACAAATTTTTTATTTTTGTTGAATAGACTTTAATCTTCATCAAACAAAATGAAAGAACATGTAGATAACAATTAGCACCATAAAGTTGTGGAAACAAGATTTCTCTCCGTGTCTTTTTTTTTTTAACTATTACCTGCACAAGAAAAAAAAGTAAAAATAATGAAAACTAAGAACATAAAATGCTCCCCAAATGTTCAAGTCTATGAAACGGTGAATTGATGATCGGGATTAAGGAAAAAGTTAAAGCATGGAAGTAGCGGTAAGTTAATGACATACATATGGGATCCAAAAAAGCAAAAGAAAAATGAACCAGACTAGAGAAAGAGAATGTTAGGATACTAGACAGCCAAATAGTGAAGAGTATTGTTCCATGAAATCCTTACTTAAGATCATCAACTCCCATAAAATAGGCATGTATTATGGTAATTATTTCCTAGGTGTGTAATGACTATTAATAGTAGAATACCTAAGTATTAAATATCTGTATTGGGTAAAAAACCACCGAGATCTCGAGCGAGGGTACGAGGCTTGGCTCAGGTCAATCTTGAGAATCGAGTCCACGAGGAGAGATGGCATGACCCCTTGTCTCGAAAGACAACCTCGACGAAGAAACAAAATCGAGTCCAAGGTGCAGAGCTCGGTAATGATCGCCACGAAACAATGTCCTCGAGCAAGTATGACACCTCGACAAAACGAGACCTGATCTTTGTAACTGTCGACCGTTGAACAAGCATTTAAGAAGAAGATCATGAGCTGACCATGATCAAATACAGAGTAATGGCCATACAAGCATAGTTATTATGACTATAACGTTACTCTTTTCATCAATTATATATAGGACTCATCTGTAACCAAGAAAGGCATTAAGAATAAAGCACTTGATTTTACATTCTTTCTTTTAAGGCTTTGTCTCATTTTATCAGCTCGTTTATTATTTGCTTCGTTTATTTCATCAAACGCTTGCCTTGTTTAAATCCAGTATTAATTCGATCATAACTTTGATACAAGCAAATTATCAATCAACCCAAAAATAAATTCGATTTGTTGTCCTATCCCGATTTAGGCCAGCACAAATTGGCGCCGTCTGTGGGGAATTGGTAATAACATTTGTTCCAAAGTTTGCAACTTCTAGTTTCGCTAAAAAACAGCCGACATTATTGATGACAATGTTTTCATCCAAACAGCCGACCAAACAATGGGAGCCAACGAAACTAGTGGAGGGGTCCCAGTCCCTCCAACTGGCCCAACACTGCCTGTTAGCTCTATTCCAATAAATACCTCCACTACATTTGTGGGGTTAACACCACCAAATGGATCAACTTCCCCAATCGGCCCAACTTCCCTCGTAGGAGTAATTTCAACCGATCCAACTTTCTCGAGCTCTAGTGATCCATTCCAGCAATTCATGGTAAACTCATTGCAACAACTGCGAAGCAGCTGCTCAAGCAGCAGTGAAAGCTCACTTTAATGAACAATTCTGAAGCTCTTTACAAGCCCTCACTAGAAATGGAGGTAGGTAGTCTTAACACTGTTCCCATGGGAACCATCCCAGGAGGATTTCTAAACGGAGTCACATCTGGGGGCTCGGAGACTTTAGCCCCCACAGTATCTCAAACAAGCGTCGCGACCGACTTTGAAAAATAGAAGAAAGATTTCGAGGCCAGCATGGAGATACGGCTCGAAAATGTGCCAGGGGTTCGGAAGCCTCAACGCGTGTTGGATATTTAAAAATGTCGTCAGTTACCTTTGAAACCCAAGGCTGCTCCAGCACCCATTCCAAACCATTTCAAGCTGCAGATCCTAAAGAAGTACGATGGGACAACTGACTCAGTCGACCATGTAATCGAATATATGGCCATGGTCAAAAGCAATGATTTGACCCCACTCGAGAGGGAGTCCATGTTCTTTAAAAAGTTCGCCGATACCTTGGAAAAAGGAGCGCTGTGTTGGTACATGCGTCTCCCCTTTGAGTCCATCTCCAATTTCGAGGAATTAGCAGACATGTTCATCAAGGCTCACACTGGAGCCCAGAAAATCCTTAAAAGAAGGGAGGATATCTTCAACGTCAAAATAGGGATACCTCGAGCTAATCAAGGACTTCATCGAGCGCTTTCAGGCTGAAAGAATTGATCTTCTAAAATGGATGACAGGATGGCTTTGGAAAAGAATCTCAATATGAGCAATTCTGAAGCTGCGGCCGAGTTGAAAAAAAAGCTTCAACAGTGGCAAGCCTGGACCTGGAACGAGCTACATGATCAAGCCACATCAAAGATCAGGCTTAAGGAAGCAGAGTGGAGAAGGACAGGTCGGAACAGTTCCTACCGAGGTTGATCTGAGTCCTCTTGACGCGCCGACGCACCACAAGGGAATTCAAAAAATCGTTACGAGCCATACAATGGAGCTCAAAAACAACATGTAAGTCAGCGCCTCGGAAGACATCAACATGTGAGCCACTGGCTGGGAGGAAAGTCTGGCTCGTCCTCCAATAAAAAATCCTTGGGCCCGTCTTTAGTATCCAAAGAGAAAGATTTGCCTCGGATCTCTGAGTACAATTTTAGCATATCGACCTCTGAATTGGTGCATGCGATAAAAGGAATGATTGATGAAAGTGTGAGGTTGCCTAAAGACATGAGATCGCCTCCGAGGAAGAGGGATCAGACTCAACATTGCGAATTTCACATGGATTATGGGCATGCAATCGAGGACTGTAAAGCACTGCGTCTCCAGGTGGCTCATCTCCTTAAGAAGGGTGTGTTAGTTGAATACCTGACCGATAAGAGGAAACACAACTACTCCAAGAATAGGAGAGAGGAACAACCACCTCGAACGCAATCACCAAAAATAGTGGTGAATATCATCACCGGAGGGTCCGAGATAAATGGGATAAACTTTGCTGCCGCAAAGAAATTTGTAAAGTCATCAAATACGGCGGAGAAGAGAGTAAGAGTTGGCGGATCAGATAAAGAAATGGTGTTTGGCAAGGAGGATTGTTATGGGATGATGTTTCCCCACCACGACGCACTAGTGATCACGCTTAGGATCAACAACTGCGATGTCAAACGAGCCCTAATCGATTCTGGCAACTCGGTGCACATCATTAATTATGGAGACATCAAGAAGATGTGGTATAAAGATCTCGTCATCCCAAAGGCAACGAAAAACGGGGTTCAACAATTCCACCGAGAAGACTTTGGGGGAAATAACTCTCACAACAACTATGGAAGGGGTGGACAAGAAAACCACCTTTCAAGTGATGGCCGAGGACATAGCCTATAATGTCATTCTTGGAAGGCCTTGGATCCACGAAATTGGAGCCGTACCATCGACCCTGCACAAGGTAATCAAGTTCCCAACCCCATGGGGAATAAGAGCCATCCGAGGAGAGCAACGAATAGCGCGAGAGTGTTATTCGATTGCAATGAAGAGTACAGTCGCCCCGATCGGGCCAAGCAAATATTATGGTCAACTTGACAAGACCCCTCGTCTGTTTTTTCTGGAGAAAACAAGACCTAGTAATCAAGCCCTGCACCATGCACTTGATCACTAGGGGAGGAAGAGAAGGGACGAATGGGGACTTGCCAAATTGACCAGCCATTTAGAGTGAATGTTTTCCAAATAAACAAAGACGCAACAACTAGGGACTTCATCAGACAAGACCCTCGAAGAACGAGCGATCATCTCACCGAGGGCTACCTTTGGAGACTCGCTCAATAGTTCATATTTTGATCTTCTAGTTTTTCCTGCCTAAGTCCTGTGACCAGGCAATGTTTGTAATAAAGGCTCGTAAATGCACCTTATCAATGAAATAAACTTTGATTCAACATCTTTTTATTGTCATCTGATATGCATAGCCAATTATAATTTAAGCCTCCGGCTCGAGGGCGAGACGTCATCCTAAGCTAGCTCGAACAAAGAAAAAAAACATGAAAAGCCTTGCAAGGAAATTCAGTACTCTCAAAAAGAGAAGTTCCATTCATAAAAAGACTCAAAGGCCAAAGTATTTGCAAAACAAGTGGCCCGAAGGCCTTAATATAAAATGACAACAAAAAAGAAGTAAAAATGCTACCCTAAGCTTCAGCCTCAGCCTCAGCCTCAGCCTCAGCCTCAGAATCATCTTCCTCGTCATCTGAGCTCCCGCTGCTCGAGGGCTTTGACCATCTCGAGGTCAGACTTGTTAGCAGCATTCTTGGCTTGATCAAGTTCAAGCCTTGTGCTCAACAGCTCTTTCTCAAGACTCCTCATTTGAGACTCAAGACCTAGCCGCTCTCTCATCCACCCTGCCTTTATTTACATGAGATTTTCATCTCGACGGTACACAATCTCTGCAGCCCTGATTGTATTGATGTAACACTGCAAAGGAAAATTCAGAAAAATCAAAAAAGGAAAACAAAAATAATTTGGAAAGAGAAGTTAAGAGAAGGAAGTCATACATGAATAGCGTGCTGAGAAGCATCGGCTATCAAGTCAGCAATATAGGCTTTCCTAAGGCGGTCACATTCTAACGGACTTAGGAGTCTGCGAAGACTAATCGGGACTTGAATATCAGCATCGAGGAGACAAAGATCAGAGTGTATTTTGATATAACAAAATTATCTCCAAGAAACTACGTTGGGGGCCTGATTAGAAGCAGCTCGAGGAGTCTTGTCTCCCACTCGAGGTAGTTGAACGTCGTCCATTTCCATCGCAGCTGAAGGCTGAGCTCCCCCTTTACCTTTATCAGCAACCTAAATCGGCTCTAGCTCGCGGTAGGGGAAACTAGAATCTTTTCTTGGTCCCTTTTTATCTCCTCGGCAGGAGTGAGCTCGGGAAAAGGGACAGGCTCTATTCTGGCCCGTTCCACTTCCGGGGGTCTCTCCATAGATGATTTTTTCCTTTTCAAAACTAAAAGGAAAGGGAAAAACATAATTAGCGAAAGAACAAAGCAAAAGGGAAAACAAGAACCGAAGAGACAAATACTCAACCTGTCTTAGCCCCAAGGTCAGCTGACCCCTCGGGAACTGTTCCTTTCTCTCCATCTTTCTCTCCTTCTTTTTCTTTTTCCTTCGAAAGGTTTCCAATCAAACCTTGAAGGGCACTTAAAGCATCCCCTGCCTCGGGGATTTCCTTCTTCTTATTCTTCTTCTTTTTTTTTTTTTTTTTTTGTGTCTTTTCTCCTTCGGCGTGGTGATCGCCCTCTTTGGGAGACCTACAACAAAGAAAGACAATGATTCGCCAGGAAAGGGCAACTCGAGGAAAATATGAAGGACATTAACTTGGTTGAAGAGAACTCACCATGCCGTTTGCATGCCAATCGATTCTCATCCAAGGCAGTTAAAACCATCCATGACCTTTTCGATATGGGTTTGACATCGATTATAGCTTGGACCTATTGGGTCAAGTCCTTCGGGTAGACAATTAGGATCGCCTTGGCTAAAGCAAGTCAAGGAAGTGTCGAAGCAAAATCGAAAATAATTGAGGAAAAACGCCGAGGAGGATACTTACGTGCTCTATTCCATCGCTCGGGAAAGCCAGGCTTTTGGGAAAAAAGGTCAGTTGGCAACAGAACGAAGCGCTCATTCCATCTACGATCCTCGATATCCTCGCTCTTTGTAACCAACGAGTACGAGCCTCGTTTGTTGATCAGCTGGACGATTTCGTCCTTGTGAAGGGAAGGGTAGAAGAGGTACAAAAGGTGATCGAGAGTAAAAGTGACCCCGGCTAGCTTACTCATAAATTTGAGGCATTGGACATGCCTCCACATCCCGGGGCCAATTTGGGCTATGCATAATTGATAGGTGCAGAAAAAGGTATCCAACACCTCGGGGATAGGAAGAGAAAACCCTATTATGAAGGGGTAGGTAAATACAGAATAGAGCCTCTCGACTCTATCGCATACTCGACTCTCAGCGACAGGAATACCAACCTTAACCTCGGGACCCCAATTGCAATCATGTCGAACCAAATGTATGTTCGCCTGAGTAATCAAACTTGGCGTATTTTTAACAGGGATATTTATCTTCTTCCTGATATCCGACTCGGTCTGAAGCTGCATGACAAAGTCCTTAAAGAGGTCAATTTTCGAAGGAATAACGTTGTGAGGCTCCAGCTCAAGATCATCCGAAAGAAGCTCATCGTTACCAATGTCCTTCATGGTAACATCATCGTCGCCAACCATACCCGCCTCTGCAGTATCAGTCACGACTGGGCGTTGTTCTTTGCCCAAACCACTTGATTGAGGAAGATCATCCATGTTAAAATCAGGAGGAACAATAACACTCAAGGGTTCGGGAACGTTCACTAATTCACCACCAATAATAATAGTGTCGCCAAAAGAAGGTTGAGATTTTGGTGAATTTGGCTTAGAAATTTCTCAGAAAAGAGTTCCTGGACAGTAAAAGAAGAAAAATTCAGGAAGTTTTACTGCTAAAAGCAAGAAAATACGTGAATAAGAAGAAAAGGCGCGGCTATATATAGGTTAATGAGCCATGATTACAATTACATGGGGAAGGCAAAGCAAGAAATCATGCCCAATCAGTGATTGCCACGCGTGATTGATGGGAATATGGAGTGACAACCTCCACTTTCGAATTTCACGACATATGAACAGCCATGTCAATCTCCCGCCTAAACTCATTCCACTCCTCGACAAATCTGAAAACTGCTCGAAGAGTGGAGGGACTATCTGTATTGGGTAGAAAACCACCGAGATCTCGAGCGAGGGTTCGAGGCTCGACTCAGATCAATCTTGAGAATCGAGTCTACGAGGGGAGATGTCACGACCCCTGGCCTCAAAAGACCACCTCGGGGAAGAAACAAAACCGAGTCCAAGGTGCAGACCTCAGAATGATTGCCACGAAACAATGTCCCCGAGCAAGTATGACATCTCGACAGAATGAGACCCGATCTTTGTAACTTTCGACCGTTGCCCAGGCATTTAAGAAGAAGATCATGAGCTGACCACGATCAAATATAGAGTAATAGCCAGAAAAGCACGGTTATTATGACTCTAACATTACTCTTTTCATCAATTATTAATAGGACTCATCTGTAACCAAGAAAGGCATTCAGAAATACAATACTCGACTTTACATCCTTTCTTTTAAGGCTTTGTCTCATTTTATCAGCTCCTTTTTACTTGCTTCATTTATTTCATCAAACGCTTGCCTTGTTTAAATCCAGTCTTAGTTCAATCATAATTTTGATACAAGCAAATTATCAATCAACCCCAAAATAAATTCGATTTGTTGTCCTATCCTGATATAGGCCAACACAATGTCTATAATTCACAATAAGAGAAGAATGTGTTTATTTAATGTTGATGACTCTTATGAATTTCTATGCAATGTAAATTACCTATAAACAACAGGATTCTTTTATTCCTTCCCGTTTGGCTATCTGTTTCCGAAATAAGCAATATAAACTATTTTATACCAGAATTGCGGATTTATAGTAGTTTGAATTCAACACATGAGACTTCATATCGGGACTAGCAATCTTTAGATAAAACACTTGAAATACCAAAATATCTTCGATTAAGTATATATTTAATGGTTAGACCCAAATTTGTGAAGGATTAAAGCTGATTTCTTCTTCCTGTACTTATTTGTCTCTTGTTATTAACATTTATTTGTAACGTAAACGTATATAACTTTTGTAATTAATCAACTTTTTGAAATCAAACATGGATGATGATGAAATTATCGTGTAATTACGTAAAGAAAAACAAAGATGAATTTGTAATTATTAAATCTTTTAGTTACCACCCTAATAATTATACATGCTCATAATTACAGAGGAATTTCCAAAATAGACCTCAACCAATTCCCAAATTCCACCCTTACTTACGCGCCTTCGAATTCAGGCTTCAATACTATTGTTAACACAAGGTGTAGCTTCGTGGACCATTTGATCGATGGGCATGGGCTCTTGTATCTTAAGTATTATGTTGGTTGGTAAGTCACCAATGGTAGACTTCCTCTCATCACTAGCTACCTTGCTTGTACGATGCGTTCAAATTTCAAGAACCATCTTCTACAAATCTTTGTATGAACATGAATTGAGGATCTTTACATAGGTTCGAGTTGCCTGGTTAATACTTAGTAGCAGTAAGCAATCGATAAAGATATTAATTTGAAAGAAACCAAAAGGCACTTATTTTGAGTTTTTTTAAAGGGACTTCTTTTGTTGAGCTTCCCAAACAAATCAAAGCTGCAATAGTTGCTAGATGGACATATTGGTAGATTTACATCTTAGCTTCTAGCGCTTCGACACTGTTGAGATATGAGATACAAGGTGGTTGATTTTCTGGCATAAGTTAAGATACGGCAAGATACGAGGAGATTGGTTTCAGAGGCGTAGGCACCCTATAGGAACAGGTGTTTGGGACACCCCTTCATCGAAACATTTCATTATGTATATGTATGTATGTTAAAATATGAAAATCACACTATTTAGTACAAATAAAGAAAAGTGACCGTGCTTTAAAAATCAAGGTTTCATAGTTTAGTGGTTTAATGCATTGACAAAGTCTACAATGGTGAGAGTTTGGATCCTGATTTAGGCATAGCTTATCCTTTTTTATTAAATTTTTCAAACATTCACCGCTTAGAATATTCGAAGTTAGTAGGGACTGAACATTCAACCATCTTCTAACTTAAGAAGTACAAAACAACTTGTGTTAGGCTCCTTTACTTATTAAACCTACAATAAACAATAAAAAAATTCTTGAAAAGTGAAACTGCTTGTAAAAAATTCTTGCGTACGAAATTGATTGGTTTTCTGATGTAAGTTGAGATACAACACTAGAATCAACTCGAATCTATTGCTGCTTCCATTAAAAGAAGCTAAGATGAAGTGAAATTTGGGAGGGGATGAGGAAAAGTAAAATTAGAAAAATGGGAGGAAGAATGTAAGGTTTTGTTATGTTATGCTATTTTTTTGCTATGTTTTGTAATTGACTTTTCCTTTCTCCTATATTAGGTAATTGTGCTAAAATATTACTCCCTCCGTCCCAATTTATGTGGCACTATTTGACCGGACACTGAGTTTAAGAAAATAGAGGTTGACCTTATTAAGTATCAATTTTACCCTTGAAAAAGCAAGAGAGAGAATATTTGAGTAACAAAAAAGTTGTTGGTAGGTTTAAAAGTATGTAGGGCCCAACAAGGGTAAAATAGAGATGATGCATTAAATAGTTGTCAAATAAGGAAAGGTGCCACTTATTTTGGGACAAATAAAAAAGAAAATGGTGCCACATAAATTGGGACGGAGTGAGTACTATGTTTTGTAACTAACTTCTCAAAATTTTTCTATAAAAATTATTTTTCATAACTGGTGGATAGAACAGTCTTATACTTTTTACAGGGGAAGTGCAGATATAGCCGCTTTTTGGCTCGCTTTTACAGTTGAGTCATTTTTTAAAAATTATTTAATTTTGGCACCTTTTTGAACTCAGACCTTGGGGCCTGAACTTCATACCTTCCGGTCTTAACTTCAGATCATCAATGTCTAAACTTCAGACCTTTTAGGTCTGAAGTTGAACTTCAAGCCTGAAGGTTTGAAGTTCAGCCTCCAAAATCTGAAGTTAAAAAAAGTTGTTGAAAACTAAATGATTTTTAAAATATGGCTGAAACTAAATGGCAGCAGGAAAAGTGGATTCAAATTATTTTTCACTTTTCCACCAAAGATTACAGGAAT
Source organism: Petunia axillaris subsp. axillaris (assembly GCA_029990575.1). Classification (NCBI taxonomy): domain Eukaryota; kingdom Viridiplantae; phylum Streptophyta; class Magnoliopsida; order Solanales; family Solanaceae; genus Petunia; species Petunia axillaris. The sequence continues at coordinate 45,762,218 of JARKNS010000009.1, forward strand.
TTTTACATAAAAGTACTAGTTTTAGAAGTTATTTGCAAAACATAGTAATATTTTAGCAAAATTACCCAATATAGATGAAAGAAAAATTTAATTACAAAACATAGCAATATTTGTCCATAATATAGAAAACCCTTACATTCTTCCTCCTACTTCCCCCAATGTCACTTTTTCTCCTCTAAATTCTCCCAATTTCACTTTTCCTCCCTTCGTTTCTTCCTAATTTCATTTTTTAATCCTCCCATTTCTCCTAATTTCACTTTTCCTCCTCCCATCCTTAACCACCTCGTATCTCACCGTATCTCGATGTTTCTCAACTACCAACCACATCGTATCTTGCTATATCTTATCGTATCTTGCTGTATCTGCATTGTTTTGCACCGTATTAACTATTTCTCGACTGTATCTAGACTGTTTCGACATTTTTTCATCTCGTTTGTGCATTGTTTCTCACTGTTTCTAAACTATTTCACTTTTTTGCGTTGTTTCATATTATTTTATATATATTTTGTTTCATACATTTTCACTAGCTGTTTTAGACTATTTCAGCATATATCTTGTTGTATCTGCACTATTTTTGCCCCGTATCAAAGTGTATCTCACTGTACGTATCTACATTGTTTCAGGTTGTTCCAGCACTATTTCAGGATGTTTTGCACCGAATCTATCTATTTCTTGACTTATCTAGTTGTTTCTAGATGGTTTCAGCATTGTTTCATCTCGTTTGTGTGTTGTTTCTCACTGTTTCTAAACTATTTCATCTTTTTGCGCAGTTTCACATTATTTTTTACATTTTATTTCAGACTTTTTCACTAGCTGTTTCTGACTGTATCATACTGTTTCAATGCTGTTTCAGACTGTTTCAAAAGTTGTTTCAGATTGTTTCAACACTGTTTCAGACTGTATTATACTATTTCAACGCCGTTTCAGACCGTATCATATTGTTTCATTAGCTGTTTCAGATTGTTTCAACGATGTTTCAGACTGTATCATACTGTTTTTGCACCTACACCTCACTGTATCTGCACTATTTTTGCTTCGTATCTAACTGTATCTCGCTGTATCTGCGCCGTTTCAGGATTTTTTCTAAATTGGTCACGCTGCTTTAGAATTGTTCAGCATTGTATCCTGCTGTATCTACGCTATTTTTGCTCCGTATCTAACTATATCTCGGTGTATTTGCCCATTTAAGACTGTTTCATCGACGTTTCTAAGTGTTTTTGGGTTTTTTCATTGTTTCTGCATTGTATCTAACTGTTTCTAGACTTCTTCTTTTTTATGTAGTTGTTTCTACATTGTTTCAACATTATTTCATCATGTTTCTGCTTTGTATCTGTTGACACCCAATTTTGTCCCGAATTTTGAATTTTAAAGTGTATTTAATTGGAAGGGCTAAATTATAATTTTAAATAACCAAGTTGCTAAATTTAAAGGAAAAAAGGCCATAATCCCAATGCGTAGCTCAATCCCAGCTCACCCGTGCAATCTCATTCCTTGCCTTACTTAATCCTAAAATGAGGCTAATTCCGTTCTCAGTCTAAAAAATTTGCTCTACCCGTGCGAAACCTCAAGTTTATAACTAAATCCTCAAATGCTGGCTAAATTCGTTCTTAAAGCTAGAATCCTGCCTATTTATGCAAAGCCATATATACATATTATCTCACACCCATTTCACCCATGCCCATACCCGTTTTCCTCAGTTCTTCCCCGTTAATCCAATTCCCCAACCCGTCATCCCCATTTCGACCCGAAAAACCCTCGACCCGCGACCCAATCGATTGTCTTCTCCGTACGATCGATGAGTTGGACAAGTAACGCTGTTCCAGCTGGTGTTTTGGCGTGTTCTTACTTATTCCCCAACGTATATTTCATCTCGACCATTCATTTCAAAAGTTTGAATCAATCCGATCCGTGAGATATCATAACATCTATTTTTCTCTTTGAATCAGGGTGAAAGTAGTACAATCCAAGAGGATTATACTATTTTGACCTTGGTTTCAAAGGGGAAAAGCAAAGGGACTGAGGGTCGCTTTTGGGAATTCAAAGAGATCCGAAACCCTAAATTCAGGTATAAATAGTTTATTGTTATTCTTGTTTGGGGTTGGAGGGGGAATATCATTGAAAAACAGCAACATATGTAGTACACATAAAAAAGCATCTCTCTCAGTTTTAAGGAAAATTTATACATATAGTGTTACCATTTTTTTTGGAGTGGGTTCTTGGCATTTGTTTCCTGTTATCGCTTCTTAGCAAGTCGAGTCGTCACCCTCACTCGAATAGCTTTGTCGAATCGCTTAGTCGAGTCGCGTCTCGCTTCGGATCCTAGCCCCTTTTCACTGCTTCGCAAAAGAATTACACCCTTGGGATGAGTTCGAGTTGAAATAAAACTCACAAATGGGACGGCTACGTGCATTGGAAGTTATTTGATCCGCTCCGCATTTTCGGGACTTGATATCTCCGAAAATGTTAAAAAAAAAAAAAATGAAAATCACAAAGTCTAAGGCTCAATGATTGAGTTTGCGCTTCTGGGTTCTATCTTCTAAACTCCATCCTTCTCTCTCATCCCCTTTAGAAAAGCATGTTTTAGGAGCCCTGTAGAATAGAAATGATATTTGAATTTTGAATAATTATTGTAAATTACTTAAATTATTTTTATATGAATGCTTTGTATCATTTCTTTGTGAATCGCCAATTGATTTATGGATGTTTAGAACCATTTGTCAATTAATGAGTGCAAATAAAATTCGACTAAAATCTTACCATCGTCATAATTCGCATTTAAATTGCTTCTTTACTTATTATATTAAATATTCAATTATTCATTTATCTAATCTAATTCGTTTATTTAGTTAATCAATTAAATTTTAATCATTTATTTACTTAACCTAATTTATTTAATTTCAATTAATCATTTATTTAATTAATTAAATATTTATTTTATCAATTATTATTTATTTACTCCTTTATTTAATTAAAATTGATAAGTATTCATTTATTTAATTAAGTTATTAATTGTTTATTTATTTATCTATTTATTCAATCAATTAATTAATCCTTTATTATTATCCAATTATTTATCTAGTTTGTTTTATTTAATTATCTAACTTCATTTAACCTTTATTTATTTAATTAATTAACCAATTGATCATTATTTAATTATCCATTTAATCAACCTTAAATTTGGTCATTTATCTGTATAAGTATCGGCATAATTAAAATCTTGTCTTATTTATATTTATTCCTCTCATCTTTATTTAAAATTAATTTTATATACTTATTATCCTTAACAAATTCGTGAAAATCGCCGGATTAACCGCATTTAGCGGATTTTCGAAAGTGCTCCCGCAAGGGACCTTCTTTCGGAAATAAAAGAACCACTTACCTAAGAATCTCTGATTTTAATTTAATAAAGAATAAATTGCACTCTTTAGTTAACTTAGGTTCCTAATAATCCTTAAATTAGGTGGCGACTCCAAAGAAAACCCTTCGGAGTCCCATTTTGTTGAAATATACCTGAAACCTATCTTTTCTTAAAAGAAAGGGTAATTTTTGGGAGGGTTCAACAGCGTGGCGACTCTGCTGGGGATACGCAAATGGTTCTAACCAAAAGATTTTCACGAATTTGCTTTCTTTATATATGTGTTGATTGTATGTATGCGTAGCTTAACTCTTTGTTAGTTTGCATGCGTAGAATTAATTGTTGGAAATGAATGTATTGAAGCATGTTTTTATTTGTGCATAGTCTGCATTCCGTTCATATTTCTTCCCTCATGGAGCCTGTCAATTCTCTTTCACCTCCTCGATTTCATCACGGGGCACCCGTTTGACGGGTAGTTATGCAGGAAGGGCATTGCCCTTACCTCACTCTTTGAAACTTCTTTCGTGTCACCAAAAGTTAGTTCGGGATATTGAGATTTCCTGGTTTTGTCATGGCCAGTTCTAGTGCGTTGTGAGGCCAGGTCTATCCCGCATAGGTCGAGTTAGCCTCAACCGTTAGCCCACTCTTAGATGGAACTTTTAGGAGCATGCATGCATTTACACCTTAGTCTGGACCCGGTCCTTGATACCGCCTCCATAGTTAGGAAACCGCCCTTACGTCAACGGGTTCTTGAAACCCGACGACAATGCATATTATGTGCTGTGTGATAACGAATCCTCAGTCCTAACCGTGTTTTGAGCAAAATCAGATTTGGAATTTTGTCTCCTATGTTGTCTTTTAGGTCAGAAAATGGAAGAATTTAGCAGAATTTTGTGAAGAAGACAAAATTGTAGTTTGGGGAAAGTTAGGCAGATTTGGTTGGTTTGTGTTTTGGAGGTGGCCTGGTGTAGTGAGATCTAAGAGGCGAAGCCCCTGGTGTCTTTAAAAGGATCAGTGGGGTCCCTCTCGAGAATGACTTTGCGTGTGTGCAGGCCCATGTTCACTAACCAGCTGCAAATTCTTATGGAATGAAGTATGCTTGTCACATACTAGGAGAGTGAAGCCCCTATGTCTATAAACGACTGATGGGGTCCTCCTTGAAGACCAGTGCGGTCTTGGCTACCTAGGAAACTGAGAGGCTTGATTAAAGCCGAGGACTGGTGAGGAGCCCTATGAACAAGGTCTGTGAGCCTTGCAAAACCTAGGAAGCTGAGAGGCTTGTCTAAAGCCGAGGACTAGTGAGGTTTTATTTTGAAAGGCCAATTGGCGAAAGCTGGTATTGTGAAGGCAGTTGGAAATCTTACCCCTGGATGTTGTGAAATAATTGGGAGTTGCGCTTGGAGGAGCGTTGATGTTTGCAAAATGTATAGAGGTTTGTTTCAGGTTTTAGGCATTTGGGTTTAGAAATTTGGTGCAGATGTTGTGGAGAGCATAAGTTGTGTTAGAATTTTGAGTTGGCACCAACTTTGAGAAGATAGTTGGGATAACAGAATTGCGGTGTCGAGGCGGCGAGCTAATTATTATCAATTATTGTTATTATTTATCGCTTACTCTAAATCTGAATTGCTTAAAACTGGCATGAACTATTTTTCGTTACCACTTGTTTGCGCGTCTTAGGCCCACCTCTGGCAAAGAGGCACCTTACAGGGTAGGAAACGTTAGCATTTTCATTTACGCTCCACTACTTGTGTTTGCCACATGTCAACTTGTTTAAAATGCAAAGCGCTACGTGATGCGTGTTACGTGATTTGTGTGCAATTTTGCCAGTGACATGCAAACTAACATAGCTACTTTTGAACATTTCTTTTTTTTTTTGTTTATCCCCATTCAGAGGTTTGATTTGTGCTGATTTAAGCTGGCTGATCACTCCTATTACACAAGGACAAAGGACCAATCTGCATACTGGTACACATTTCCACAACTGACAATGACTGGAATAGATGATGAACCTCGCAATACCGAGAAAAATTTTGCAACTCCTGAATCATCAAGAGGAAATGTCATTATTGCTCAAGAGGAACTGATTCTTGAAATGACTAAGGAACTACAAATGCTAAAAGAAGAGCTGGCTGCGGCAAAAGGGGAAAACTCCTAAAAACACGCCGCTGCGTGGGCCCGATGCATCACACTCTCTGGTTCAAATGGTGCAATCTCTGAACTCAATTGATGGGGTCGCCAATATGAACACACCTTTGAACACCCACAATTCTTTAAAAGCACCAGTCCACCAAAGCAACTTGCCACTTGTCCAAGCTCCACCTCCAAATAACGCTCAATCTAGCCAAACAATTAACCGACCACCCATCTACCCATCACATCAACAACACCCATCATACACTCCGCACCCTGCCAATACTTATTATCAGACAAACACTCCATATCCATACCAAACCTCCACTTACCAAAATAAACCCATCCCACAAGCCTATACTAAAAATCCACCTGCACCATTAGTCCAAGTGGCGGTGTCTGGCGGGCAAGATGTTCCTATTGTGCAAATTGATGATTACACCAATCCTCCTTATGTGAAGTTTCAAAATGGTGTTAGAAGAGCCGAAAAAGCAGTCGATGGGGGTGAAGATTTAGAGAAAAAGGTACAAGGTTGGGTGATGAGTACTCTTAGCAAAGCATCAAAAGGCAAGGACAAGGAAAGTCTAGAATATGAAGACTTGTGCATTCATCCTGGGATTGAATACCCAGAAGGGTACAAAGTACCAAAGTTTGTTAAGTTTGATGGCAAAGGCAACCCCCGAGCCCATTTGAGAAGGTACTGTGAAGCCTTGGGAGTGGGAAAGAATGAAGAGCTCCGTATGAAATTATTCATTCATAGTCTTGAAGGCGAAGCTTTAGATTGGTACTCCGAGCAGGATCCCTCAAAATGGATTAACTGGAGGAGTGTGGCTCACGACTTCATGGAGCGTTTTGGTTTCTATGCTGAAATACCATTAGATCGGTTGGCTATTGCAAGGTTTAAGAAGAAGCCGACCGAGACTTTTAGGGAATACGCGGTACGTTGGAGGAGTGAGACTGCCAAAGTTAAGCCTCCCATGAGTGAGGAAGAGTTTGTGGGACATTTCATCGAGACATTGGATGAATTTTACTATGATCGAATGGCATCCATGACTAACTCTACTTTTGCCAATCTAGTGAAAACGGGGAAGATGTATGAAGCTGGTTTGAAATCTGGTAGGATCACAAATTTGGCCGCTTTGCAAGCTACAAGTAAGGCAATCCAGTCTGGGTCTGGTAATGGCTTTAACAAAAAAAAGAAAGAGGAAGTGGGAGCTGTTGTGGGAGACATCGAGCGTTGACCGGCTGGAAAGTTGAATTTTGACAATTCGTCTGCTTTTCCTACCTACCAAAGCCCATATTACCCAAATTACCCCCACTCACTACCAGATGCCACCTGTTCCTTATTCGGTTTACAATGCACAAGCAAATTACTACCAACCTTGAGCACATGCACCTAATCAATACCCTCGTCAGCCAAATTTTCAAGCACCCCAGAATTACCAGCCTCGTCCTCCTGTTCGTCCCAATGTGCAAGGGTTTAATCAGAATTACGAAAAGAGAGCAACCAAAACCTATACTCCCCTAGCCGAGTCATATGGCCAGCTTTTTGAGAGATTAAGAAATACAGGAGTTGTGCAGCCTATCCCTGATAACACTCCAAACCCACCTCCAAAATGGTATGATGCAAATAAGCACTGTGCTTATCACTCAGGGGCAGCCGGCCATGATATTGAGAGATGTTATACTTTCAAAGACAAGGTCGAGGGTTTAATCAAAGCAGGCACCATTCAACTCACCGGCACTCAGCCAAATGTGCATGATAATCCTCTTCCCAATCATGGTAACAATGCAGTTAATATGATTTCTCTTGAGGAAGAACCAAATCTGAAGGGCACCATAGTCTCTATCTATGATGTAAAGGTTGATAATATTTCTTTTAAGGTACCTAAGCAAGCACTGACTCTATTGCCAAAGAATGAGGGACCTTTTGGCCTAGGTGGCAACCCCGCTGAAGGAAAGATGGAAACGGTTGAGTCTGAGAAGAAGCCGACTAGTGTCATGCTGCAACCTCTTTTACCATTGAACCAGTCATTTGTCCAAGCACCAGAAATGGCTATGCAGAATTTGATTGAAGGTGTTGGCAGCCTATTCTTGAATGATGGATTGAAATGCAATGCAATTATTGAAGATTTTGAGAAAGAGCCACATGTGCCGAATGCTGAACCAAGTGATATGATGGCTAATTGGACTTGAGGTCCAAAAGAGACTTGATAAATGAACTCGTTATTTTTGTTTTGGCATCACAATCAGCTTGAGGCCCTGAACTGTGTTTTGCACTTTGTTTATGTTTATGTCTATTTCTTTCAAATAACTCTTTTAAATCCTGCATGTTTACTTTTATGTTGTATGCCTCCCTAAATTAGGTTTTGAATAAACAAATGCACTGTATTCCTACCTTATTATTTTTCTATACTTTAACTATTTATGTGCTTTATTATTTGCTTCTGATTAATATACTTACTACTGTTTCAAATTAAAAACAAAACCTGCTTGAACTTTGCTTGTGATCTATAACGAAACAGCTGAACGATTTAAGGATGATGCACTGGAAGGTTACTTTTTGCACTCTTTGGATATTACATTACCGTTAGAACTTCAAACTGGGGCAGCTTTATTTGCCGGCAATTGGAGCCGAAGCGGTTTGTCTATACAAATGGAAGTCCTTTATTTGAGAAACCATTCAAGAAGATAAGTTGGAAGATGTTGAATGCACAAAGAGAAGATTTGAATAGTTTACTTCAAACCGGGGCAATTGGTGTTGAAGAAGCTCTTTCCTAATTAAGAAGAGGCAACGGGAAAATTTGCGCCAAGTTGGCAATGTCATTATGTGGAAGAACACTAATCATAGCAGATATTTATAATCAAGTTTGGTCAAAGGTAATCAATGCAGATGCCGTCAAAAGATACTATGTTTGAAGCAACCGCAAGTTAGCATTGGTTCGAATGTAATCTTTGATGTAATGCGAACTACGCGTAACCTGATTCCCGAGGCGGGATACGTAGGCAACTCATATAGAGTTCGGTTGCACTAGCACAGGAATTCCCTATTTCCTGTTTTATGTATGTTTGAACTACTTATGACCTGATTCCTGGAATGGCAACAGGATAAGTAGGCAATCCCCGTCGGATTCGGTCAAAATATTGTAACACTTTAGGCTTGTTTATCTTTTATGATGTAATGCCGAACTATGCATCTGGGCAGATGCGTCGATTTTCCAATTCGGATACGGCTTCGTACTTAGATTGCCATATTTTCCCAAAAAATCTTTATGTAAGCAGAACTACGCATGGTCTGATTCCCGTGGAGGGATACGTAGGCGCTCTTAACGGGCTCGACTCTATAATATTAAAATTTTCAATCTCCCCTAAGGCAAGCAACTGGGGCAATTTTTGCAAAGATAATTTGAAGATATGTAAGATATCAACTGGGGCAAATTTTGCAAAATGAGTTGAAGATTCGAAAGTTCATAACTGGGGACAAAAAAACATAACCAGTGATATGTAGGTACACCTAGTGAATTTTGTTGGAGTTTTTCTCACTCACACGTGCATAATAGGGCCTTTTTGTAGAAATATGATACCATAAGCAATGATTTGCCTTTTTGCCCGCGTTTAACAGGATTTTACAAAAATGCCCCCATTAAGTTCAATAAAAAATCTGGACAGAAAGATCCCTATCAATCTCTTGGAATGTGGCAAAGAATTATTTTTGACCCCTCTCTATTTGCCAACACTTGCCCATTGAAGCCCCTTGAATCTCACATTCTCACAAGGAAATGGGCCCTGTCAATCTCTTGGCATGGGGCCAAGACTTGTCCTTTGATCCCTCTCTATTTGCTGACTCTTGCCCTTGAATCTCACAATCTCTCAGCACTTGGTCATAAGTGTTAGTGTTGGCAAAAGGCAACACTTGCCCATTTCAATCTCTTCATGCATTCTCACCATATAACAGATAATTTTCAGAAAGTTAAACGGAATTTGTATTGCTTTCTCTGTTATCTTTAAGGATTACAATGGACCTTTATATACAAACATACACGAGAGATAAAATAGGCAAGAGAAGATTAAACATTAAAGCTCCTGATTTTGCTCTAACGGTCAAGAGGAGATTGAGGAGCTGTCAGGGAATAAATCTTGATTGAGGAAATCCTTGAGATATGGCAGCACATTGAATGAGATTTGATTCCACGTGATTTGTTCTTTCCTTATGCGAGTCATGGACCTTAATGTCATTCTTTTCACCCTTTTTCAAGCTGGAGGAAATGACATAATGTACTCCTAGCTTGTCCCTAAATTTACGAAATGGTAGCTTTGATAAAGGCTTGGTGAAGATATCTGCAATGTGACCGAAAGAGGGAACATATCGAGTTGTCAATGCTCCAATAGCTACCTTTTCACGAACAAAGTGGTAGTCAATTTCTATGTGCTTAGTGCGGGCGTGAAACACTGGATTTATCGTCATGTAAAGGGCACTTTTGTTGTCACAAAACAGTTGTGGTGGTTCATGCAGTTTAATTCCAACATCTCTGAGTAAGAAAGTAACCCATACAAGTTCTGCTGTCGTACTTGCCATTGAGCTGTATTCTGCTTCAGAACTTGATCTTGAAACAGTGGGCTGCTTCTTAGATGACCAAGAAATACAGTTAGCCCCTAGATATATACAGTAACCAGTAGTGCTTCTTCTAGTGTCTGGACAGCCCGCCCAATCTGCATCACAAAATCCATACAGCCTTAGCGGACTTTGGGCAAGAAATTTCATTCCATAATGCATTGTTCCTTTGAGATAACGCGATATTCTTTTTACTGCTTTCATGTCTCCCTCTGTTGGCTCATTGAGTTTTTGACATACTTTATTGACTGCTTGGACTATGTCAGGACGTGTGTAAGTTAGATATTGAAGCGCACCCACAAGACATCGATATTCTTTTGCCTCGACTAATTTTGATTCTTCTGGTGTTGGTTGTGATTTCAACACCATTGGTGTATTAAAGTGAGAACTTTCTATAAGGTTTGCTTGGGTGAGAAGATCTCTGGTGTACTTGCCTTGTGATACAGTAATGCCTCCGGAAAAATATTGCACTTCGAGCCCAAGAAAGTAATGTAATTTTCCCAGGTCCTTCAGTGCAAACTCTGAGCTTAGTTGACTTATTAATACCTGTACAAAATCTTCATTGTTTCCTGTAAGCACAATATCATCGACGTAAATTAGCATAAGCACAATAATGTCCTTTTTTCGTAAAATAAATAAGGAAGAATCTGCCCTGCTACAGACAAAACCAATGTAAATTAAAAATTCAGATAATCTATCAAACCAGGCACGTGGTGCTTGTTTGAGTCCATAGAGTGATTTTTTTAGTTTGCACACATAGTCGGTGAGTTTTGGATCTTTAAATCCCGGGGGCTGTTCCATGTATACCGTTTCTTTTAGAAAACCATGAAGAAAGGCATTTTTGACGTCGAGTTGCCTAAGCTGCCAATTTGATGAGACTGCAATAGCTAATACAAATCTTATTGTCGTAGCTCTTACAACTGGACTGTAAGTTTCTTCATAGTCTATCCCTTCCACTTGTGTGTACCCTTGTGCAACCAAGCACGCTTTGTATCGTTCTATTGATCCGTCCTCCATAAATTTAACTCAGAAAATCCATTTTGAACCAACCACATTAGCATTTGTGGGTCTTGGCACAAGGGTCCATGTGTGGTTTTCATGTAGTGCTATTATCTCTTGTCTCACTGCTTCATGCCAGTGAGAGTGAGAAAGAGCATCTTTGTATGACTTTGGAGTTGTCATGCTGCTAGCTGTGATAAAGGTATGGTGATGTAATTTGCCCCGTTGCTGATTCTTTTTGTCTCGAATCTGTTGAGTTTCATTTGCCAGGTTCGGATCTAGTTCTAGATTATTCCTCAGCTTTGTTCGAGTAATCATTTGAATATTTTCTGAGGCTTCATTGGACCTGCACCAACATCATTAGAAACATTAGTAAGGTTGTCATTCAGATTTGATGACCCATAAAGAGAGTGCTGCTCATTTGTTCTAGAATCGTTGTAGTTAGGGATTGTGCGTCCATTGCTTGATGATTCTGCTTCTTCACTGTTGATAATGAGTCTTTCATTTTCTGTTGCAGCTTCTTCGCTATTGACCAGAAGTCTTTGGTTTTCTACTGCATGATTTTCTATATTTTCAGTTGTATTATCCAAGTCGCCAGTGATCTCAGTGCTATTTTCGGACCCTGAATCGTATAACTGAGTTGTCTTCTCATTTTCTTCTCGAGCTTTGGCGTCATTGTCTTTCTCACATACAATGCACGATCCCCCTTTTTCAATATGTGCATCAGTTTCTTTTGATTGTTGTGCACTCCATTTTTGGATGGCAAAGTCGATCTCTTTCTTTCTCCATGCGTCTGAATCTGGAAATGTTGTGACTTCTAGATTTTCCTGTAGACATATTTCTTTGGGAGGAGCGTAAGGAAAAATATTTTCATCAAAAACAACATGCCGTGAAATCCAAACCTTATTAGTCGAGGGATCAAGGCATCTATAACCTTTGTGAATAGGACTATATCCAAGGAAAACACAAGGATACGTTTTCTTTGCAAACTTATTTTTCCCATAGTCTCTTAAATATGGAAAGCACCTACAACCAAAAACTTTCAGACTTCCATAGTCAGAGTGATGGTTAAACAATTTAAAGAAAGGAGTTTCCATTTTAAGCTTTGTGGAAGGCATAAGATTTATCAAAAAACACGCAGTTAGAAAAGCATCAACCCAATATTTTGAAGGAAGATTTGCCTGAAATAGCAATGTGAGACCTGTTTCAACTATATGGCGATGCTTCCTTTCAGCCACTCCATTTTGTTCCGGAGTGTATGGGCAAGAGAATTGATGATGGATGCCGCATTGAGATAAATGATTTTCAAACTCAGTTGATGTGAATTCACCTCCACCATCACTCTGAAAAACTTTTATTTTCCTTTCAAACTGGTTTTCGACTTGTCTTGAAATTTAAGAAAGTTCTCAAAGAAGTCAGATTTTTTCTTTAGAGGAAAAAGCCATGAGTAACGAGTACAGTCATCAATAATAATAGAATAATATTTAAATTGTTGGCAAGAAAGAATTGGGGTAGGACCCCATAAATCGCAATGCAATTTATCTAGAGGAGATGTTGAAACATTGTTGGATAAAGAAAATGGAATTCTGCAATTCTTTCCCATTTGACAGCTAATACAAATCGATTTTTCTTTTTCCCAACTAGAAACATTTATTAAATTTCTTGAATGCAGAAGCTTCAAAATTTTTGGATGAGGGTGACCCATTCTCTTGTGCCAAATATTTTCCGAGCCAGGATTTTTGAAAGCATAAAAAGCTTGATGCTTTATTTCATCTAGTGCATACAAGCCTCCATTTTTCCGTCATTTAGCAAGTAGTTTGCCCTCCTGTGACTTAACAAAGAAATCGTTAGCAGTAAACTCAATGGTACATGCATTATCATGAGCTAATTGTCCCACAGATATAAGATTCTTTTTAATATTTGGAACAACTAGAACATTTTTAAGTTCTAAAGTGCCATTTTTAGTTTCAAGTTTTCCTTCACCAATGTGGGAAATATTCAAACTTTCTCATTTCCAACCAGAATTGTATAATTACCTTTATAACGCGTGACTTTAGAAAGTTTACCTGTGTCATTTAAGATGTGTGTTGTTGCTCCTGAGTTTGCATATAGATTTGGATCATCTTCAGTTTTCAGGCTCATCGCAGCAAGTGCCTTAGGCAGATTATCATCAGGTTGAAAAGAATGATCGAACCGATTCCAACATTCCAAGGCTGAGTGATTGAACTTTCCACATATTTGACATTTCACAGTGCCCTCTCCTTGCTGCTGAGGCGAGGTTTGTTTCCAATCGAAAGTTTTCCCACTTTGTTCATTTTTGTTTTCATTTAAGTTAAAGTTTTGGTGAGAATTTTGATTGTACCTTGCTGCTGGATTGAATCCTCTGCCCCTGGAGCTAAATCTGCCTCCACCTCGACCCCGTCCTCGTCCTCTTTGGCTGACAAAGGCTTGGTCATGGCGTGGCATGCTTTCTTTATCCTCATTGTTGCTAATGAGAATTCGTTCATAGTCTTGCAAGGCTAAAACAAACTGATGATAAGTGGGATAAGGTGGTTTGGTTAGCATAGCAGTTCGGAAATCCTGATATCTTGGTCCGAGACCTCTAGCCAACTGAAACACCTTCTTTGTTTCATTTACTGGTTTCTTGATCGCTGCAAGGCTATCACAAACACTCTTAAATTTCTTAAGATATTCATCAAGTGAGAGGCTTCCCTTTTTTAAACTCATCAAGGTATCATCAAGCATCATTTCTTTCTCAACATTATGAGGAAGAATTTATTCTTCAATGGATTTCCATACCTTGTAAGCCGAGGTAATATCTTCAAGAGAAAGCAGTACCTCTATTTCAATGTTCCTTAGAAGCCAAGCTTTTAACAGACCATCATTCTTTGTCCAGAGAACATAATCGGGATTTGATTCGACCTTTCCGTCAACTTTGGTGATCTCTTTCGCTGGTTCACTGCCCTCGTTCAAATGATGTGCCATGTCTAAACTTTGAATCAATGGCTCCATCTGAGATCGCCATAGCAGGTAGTTAAAGCTGTCAAGTTTCAGAGAGATAAGGCTGGAACACTGATGAAGAACTTGTAGAGTAAGTTCAGGTTCAGAGGTGTTTTTGGTAAGAGCGGAAGAGGCCATGTGGATTGGTTTATCTCTCGTGAGGCTCTGATACCAAGATAATTTTCAGAAAGTTAAACGGAATTTGTATTGCTTTCTCTGTTATCTTTAAGGATTACAATGGATCTTTATATACAAACATACACGAGAGATAAAATAGGCAAGAGAAGATTAAACATTAAAGCTCCTGATTTTGCTCTAACGGTCAAGAGGAGATTAAGGAGCTGTCAGGGAATAAATCTTGATTGAGGAAATCCTTGAGATATGGCAACACATTGAATGAGATTTGATTCCACGTGATTTGTTTTTTCCTTATGCGAGTCATGGACCTTAATGTCATTCTTTTCAATAACGTGAAGTATTGGCAAGATAACACTTGCCCTTGGTCTATTGCCCAAACACCAACACTTGCAAATTTATGCCCTGAAGTCTTGACCACATGCCAAAAAAAGAGTATTTTGCTAAAATATTGTTAAAAGGGGGCAAACTTGTAAAACCACTCCTTATGAAGGGCAACCTGCGAAACTTTTTGACCTATTAGAGAATGAATTCATGCTTGCCACCATTTTATGGCCAAGGCTATTCAACTATCCAGTTCTTGGGGGGGGGGGTGATTAGGAACAAATAGTTGAGATGTGCATCGAATAAATGATACCAAGTTTAGCAAGGTCCCGGTGTGTAATGCCTTTTTAAATGTTTATTTGTCTTGTTAATGATTAGATAAGGAATTGCTAGTTGTTCTATTTCCTGCTTAATTAGTTCCTATTACTTCTACTGGATTAATTTTTTATTATTCAAATTATATACGACTTTATTTTTGAATTAGTCATTATGCACATGTATTGCACTTTTTAATGGGCCTAAGTTTGGCTTTGCTAACTCTTATAATTGCAGCTAATAAGGCCACTTTTGCCACTGGTCTTTGGACACAGGCCACTAATACCAAAATATTTAGTTTATGGCCACTTTCGCTTAAAGAGATAGAACTTCAGTCCAGAGGCCGAATTGAAGTTTAGTCCTTAAAGATTGAACTTCAATCCAGGGCCATATGGATTGAACTTCACTCCTTAAAGACAGAACTTCAGTCCAGGACCATGTTGACTGAAGTTCAATCCTTAAAGATTGAACTTCAGTCCAGGGCCATATGGACTGAAGTTCAATCCTTAAAGATAGAACTTCAGTCCAGGGCCATGTTGACTGAAGTTCAGTCCAGTCCTTAAGATTTCGCCTTAAACCCCCGCGCTCCATCTATCATTGATGCTATCAAAAACTAGATTTCCAATATCCAAAATTTTCATAGAAAGAGTTTTGCTTCCCTTGTGTGTGAAAATGAAGAATCCATACTAGTAAGAGCTCCGTCGTATCCTGCCAAGACAGGACTCCCCTTTACTCGTAAATAGTTCAATGCCTTTTTTTAAGAAGATTCTAAAGGCGCCGCTATAGCTTAATACAAAGAAATCCATTCACATAGTAAATGGAAGAGGACTGAACTTCAGTCCAGGGCCATATGGACTGAAGTTCAGTCCTTAAAGATGGAACTTCAGTCCAAGGGTCGTATGGACTGAACTTCAGTCAATAATCAGAATTTAAGTCAATATTTATTTAGTAAAGGCCCAAAAATGGCCTCTAGTGTAAGACCAAAGAAAATAGTGGCCTCAAACCAAATACCAGTGTTAAAAGTGGTTGCTGGGCGAAATTTTTACAGCTAATTGTGTTCTTGCACTCTAAAGTATAGAAAACCTGTTAGGCCCTTATCTTACAATGTATATATGCAAGCTAATAGGAGATTTTTATGGTTATAAATTACGATTTTTTGCATAATCTGGAGGGGAGATTATTTCTTGTTGATTCTAATTTTCTTCCCTTGTTTTACAGAAACAGTTTTCTTTGTTCTATTTATCTAGTCATCGGTTAGTGCAAGAAAACCACCATTCCTAGATCATAAATCTAGTCAAAGCAACGAAGACATCTCTCAAGCAGCAATTGTTCACCTCTGCAATTTGTCCAACTAACCTCATTGGATATTGACGTGTCCATTTCTAAGTATGTTAATTCCATGATCATGACTACGAAAGAGAAGGAAAATATCCCACACGAGTGTTGTTTTCTCAATTGATCCTTACAGTGTAGCAAGTCCAGATAGCTTGAATGGTCACTCCTTCCAATTCACTTGGGAAATCATCAATAATGACATTTACAACTTTGTTCAATCCTTCTTTAATGGTACTTTCTTAACTATGTTTTACACATGCACCAATCTAGTTATCATCCCTAAAGTTCCCACAAGTCTTTCCCACCTAATACCCATTAGCCTTTGCAATGTCACACATAAGATCGTTTGTAAGATTACTATAAGACTTGCCACTATCCTCTCTAAAGTCTGTTGAGAAACATGATAATAGTGTTAGCTTAGATATAGGTTAATACATGTAGCTGATTAGATTAGATCAATTTATATTAATTCTTTTCTTTTATTTTAGTCTTGACCCAAATGTATTCCTGGTCGGGTCAGTTCTTTTTAGTTGGGTCAAGCCCACATATATGTATACTTTGTATCTAGATATTTTGGAGGTTAATCAGATAGAAAGTTTTTCGCTCTCCCACTCATCTCTCATTTCTCTCTAGATGCTTCTATCAGTGATCTCCATAACTGCTAGTCCCATAAATCTTTACATGGTATCAGAGCGGGACGAGAAATCCTGATTCAGATAATCGTGACGGTCAATTAGGAAGCCTCTCCGATCAATTTTCTCCGGCGATCAGTGTATTTTCAGGTGAGTTTTGGAACCCTAATTTCTGCTATCTTTGTGGAGTTTTTTCTTCTTCTATGTTTTCATGGCGGCGGATTATACTCTCCAGTGACGATTTCATCTCCGGCGACGATTTCATCACTTTCTGGTATCTCAGTCTCGTTATTTGGTAACATTTGCTCATTTATTATATCATTCCCATTACTACTAGTCCCTGAATTCTAGGGTCTCTTTGTGATTAGCTCTAGTAGTCTTTACCTGAAACAATTAGGGTTCAAATCTGTGATTCATTCTCTTAGTTCGCACTGTGATTAAGTAAAATGGTGATTGTACAACAAACTAAAGGTGACCCTAGCACCTCACAGTCTCAAGGGGCATTTTGGTGTTTGACCTCCCTCAAGTCTTCAATTAAAAAAATAACATCCAAGTTTTAAAAATGGGGTAAATGACCTCCTCTTTTTAAATTATGATTAGGACTTAATTATCATTTAAAAAAATAGAAACACCCCAACCCCCAAGTTCTGAATATGACAAAATGGTCCATCTTCATATTTTTTTTTAAACCAAAAATAAAAAATTTCTTCCTCAAAAATCCACCCGCCCCCAAAATTTCTCCACCTCGTTTTAGCTCGAAAACATACCAAATTCAGTGTTTGAGCTCACAATTTGTTTCAAACTCTTACAAATCTTTAGTCCTATCTTCTTTATTTCACTATCCATTTCATAATTTTTGTTTGTAAGAAAGCTCGATAATATTTTTATTTATATCGGAGCAAAAGCTTCAAATTTTTGATTTTGCAAGGTATTTTGTCACTACATTTGGTTGGGTTTAGTTCTTTCGAGATACGCATTGGGTTTTCTTCATCTAATAAACTTCAAAAGCTCTGGTTTGTTGCTCTCACATTGCTCCATTAAATATTTGATTTTCAAATATGTAGTTTTCAGATCTACTGTAATAGTTTATCATCAACCAGTCATAATCGATTGTAGACCTTATCGCAATTAATAGACCATTCATTGGGCGCTATGCAGTAGTGGATGCTGATTTCTAGGATCAATAGGTGGAGATGACATGTTTGCTTGACATTCCATGACAAGTGCAACAATACCTATTATCTTAAAATTAGACGCTATGTATGACAAGTTAGTTAACAACATCGTTGAACATGGTTAAACATATTTATTACAGAAATGTTCAAACTTCTAATTCGAAACAATTAAAATAAATATATATTTAAAAGAATAATAGCACCTTACTAAATTAATAATTAATTATTGAAAGTTTATTAATAGATTATTGTAAAGAAAATATAAGTTTATATAAAGAAGGACTACATGTGAACACTTCAAATTTGATACCATAAAAATAAATATATATCATAAATATACTAACACTCTACTAAATACATAATCAACTACCTAGGGTTTATTCATGGATAATTATAGAATAGAAATTAGTTAATATTAAGAAGGATGACGCGTGTCCATTTCAAATTTGATACGGAACAAAAATAAGCATACATTCAAATATCAGAAGAGATATCTCTACATCGACCTAATAATCTTTTTCATTAATCAATAATGTAATGTCGTTTGATTAATAAAAGATATACATTCAAAGAAAAAACTAACACTTTGCTAAATTAATAATCGACTGTCCTAAGTATATTACACATGTCCCATAAAAATTAATATAAATAAACGTAAAGAATCATTTCAAAAAAATACCAAGTTTGTGAACTTGATAATCAACCGTTCTAGGTATATTAACATTTGCATACATTACGACGCAAGCCACCAGGTTCACCAAATGCACCACTGGAAATGATTGAACAATCTCCACCAAATGCACCCGGTTCACGAAATGCACCCGTTTCACCAAATGGACCACTGGATGTGATTGAAGAATCTCCATCAAATTCACCCAATCAACCAAACTAGTCGTTTGTTATTGGTCTGTTTTTTGTTGTTTATATTTTAATGGTACCTTTTAATTATGTAATGTTGCTTCAGTTGGTAATATTAGATTCGGTTGTATTTTGATTATCCACAACTGTGGTACATTGATACTATTCATCTCCCTATTTTAAGTTTGATTCTAGGCAAAATACATAAACAGCCCCTTAAAGTTGGCTCCAGTTGTCAGTTAAACACTCTAACTTTCCGGATGATTTTTCAGACACCTTATTTAACTTTTAAGTGAAACGTTTAAACACCTCACGCTGATGTGGCAAAGTGTGTGTTTTGCACGCAAATTAAAGCGAGTGAAACTATTGTAAATTATATTTATCTTTTTTTTGCCTCAAAATCAACACATGGACCCCACTTTTCTCCGTAATTCATCTTCTTCTTGATCTTCTACACCATCCCCCGACCCCACCTCAAAACCACCATTGTTGCTATCCAAACAACCAAGAAAATACATAAACTCCACCTCAAACACTTACACCACCAATTGAAAAATACGTAAAACTCTACTTTAAACCACCATTGTTGTACCAACAACCATAAAACAATAAATCTAACAGTGCTAGGCGCAAACAAAAACAAAACAACCACAACAAAAAATTAGAAATCTGATTTATTATTTTCACAATGTTAGGATCCCATAAAAGTTGAAGAAAATTTTATTAACCACTTGACTCTCCATTTTTCATCACAGATACACCACTCGCTGCCATATACAACCATTAAACGTCACAACAATAAGCTTCACAGTGCTGTTCAAATCTCAAGCCTATGTTCTTTTTGTTCTTCAACAGGTCCCGCCTAAAGGGAGCAACGTGCAGTAGGGGAGCAGAGTGGAGGATCTATGGCGGATGGGGAGGTTTCACAGTGCTCATCGAAAAATTCTTAATCCCGACAACAATGGAATGGCTAAAATAATGAGTTGAAATGGTGAAAGAATAAGAAGAAAAAATACAAAAACAAAAAAGGAAACAAAGATGGGGAGGGAAAGATAAAAGTAATTTGGGGGAGAAGTATGTACGACTACAGTTGTGATTGAGGTTGGGGAAGAAGACATGGACGAGAGGGGAAATTAAAGAGAGGGGTTTTATGTACTTTTTTTTTTAAAAAAATATATAAATTACAATTATTTTTATGCACATTTAAATTAGTTAATTTTCTTTTAAAAATTACACGTGTCGTGCGATTATTGGTTCGTGTGACACATAAGCGGAAATTGCACTTTACGCGTATTGGTTGTCAGCGTGAGGTGTTTAAAAGTTTCACTTAAAATTTAAATGAGGTGTCTAAAAAATCATCCGAAAAGTTAAAGTGTTTAACTGACAACTGGCGCCAACTTTAAGGGGTTGTTTATGTATTTTCCTTTTCTTCTATTGATTATCCACAACTGTGGTATATTAATATTATTCATCTCCCTATTTTAAGTTTGATTCTATTGTAATTTTGATTGTCTACCAAGTATAGTCTATTAGATAAATTTTGGAAACATAGGAAAAGCGCTCAGAGTTAACAGTTATCAAACCAATAAAATAAATAAATTATTTAAGAAAATTACTTTCCTATTAACTAGACCGACCATCCTAATTTAGGCATTTACAGACTAAACTAATTGGAAGATACCAATCAACCTCTATTTGGTCTATTGTACACTTATTGAAAACTTGTGCGTTGAAGTTTTACCATTCAGGATATTATCACGCACGCGTTTGGAATTTAGGGTTTGTGATGTTTGGGGTTCATGGTCTAGGGTCCAAGCGCTTGGGGTTTGGGCTCTAGGGTTAAGGTAGATCATTTTGTCTTGTGGGTATATTATCAACGATCCGAAATTACATTATTTTGATTGTCAACATTACTCAGGTTAATAATATATGCTCATGATGTTGCTTAAAATAATATAAAAATCCTATATTAAGCACTAGTAAGGGGGGGGGGGTAATTTAGTAATCTATAAACTAGCAAATCACTCAAATGACAATTTTATTGCATAATGTACCTTAATGATGGTCACTAACATTAATAAGGAGTGATATATATATATAACATAATGTATACTAATGTTAAGGTTTTTAGAAAGCAAGACATCTTTCTCTAAGCATGGAAGAAGATTACATTGCTTGCTTCTCACATTATGGTCATGTACCACTCACATTGCTTGCTTCTCACATTATGATCTTCTTCCTAATGTGAGATGCACACAATGTGAGCTTCTTCCATGCTTAGAGAAAGATGTCTTGTTTTCTCAGAACCTTAACATTAGTATATATTATGTTATATATGTTATCCAATGTCACTCCTTATTAATGTTATTGACTATCATTTAGATACATTATGCAACAAAATTGTCATGTGAGTAGTTTCCTAGTTAGTAGATTACTAAATTACCCCTTACTAGTGTTTAATATAAGATTTTATATTATTTTCAGCAAAATCATGAGCGTATATTATCAACCTGAGCAATGTTGACAATAAAAAACAGTGTAATTTCATATCGTTGATAATACACCCACAAGCCAAAATGATCTACCTTAACCCTAGAGCCCAAATCCCGAACCCCAAGCGCATGGACTCTAGACCCTAAACCCCAAACATCATAAACCCTAAATGCCAAATGCGTGCGTGATAATATCCTGAACAGTAAAATTTCAACGCTCAGCTTTTCAATAAGTGTACAATAGACCAAATTGACATTGATTCGTATCTTTCAATTAGTTTAGTATGTAAATGCTTAAATGATCTACCTTAACCCTAGAGCCCAAACTACAATCCGGATGTGGAGATGAATCTAATGTTATAATTATTTTATTAAAAAATGTGCTGTCTCAGTTATATTAAATAAAGTTTAGCAGTGATAATTGTCAATCCTAAATACTTGATTATTAAGTTTTATTCACAGTAATTTTAGAAAGTGCACCGTACTATGTTATGGCACATTGAATATTTATTTTGGTTGTTTGTATACTTGACGTGGGTTATCAGTTTAAATGCCAAACGCGTCCGTGTTATATTCTCAACGGTAATAATAATAATAATAATAATAATAATAATAATAATAATAATAATAATAATAATAATAATAATAATAATAATAATAATAATAATAATAATAATAATAATAATAATAATAATAATAATAAACAACACATCACCTGAGTGATAGGTGTACAATAGACTGCAGCCAGGTTGTGCATAGACTTTTTATTGAATTAGTATTTAACTTAGTTTGTAAATAGACCAAAAGTTAAGTTGATGAGATATTATAATGGACCATAATTGAGTAGTTAAGATGTTGCTTATTTATTAATTTAATGCTAAATATTTTAAATCTACTGCTTGAGTGTAAACCACTCGTTAAATACTATCAACCACTGTGTTCCATAATCAACTATCTTCGTGATGGTCATTAAATAATAAATTGAGTAGTGGATAATTGATTAAGTATAAGGATTTTTTGGTTGAGTGTCGTTCAAGTTCGATTTGGAAATTTTAATGGAAGGTATTACTTTGTAAAATGGATTAAATATTGGCGCAAGCCAAGTAAATGAAAGCACACAAAATTTGTATAAACCAAAAGTCTTATTTAACTAACAATAATAACAATAATTTCAAAGTTTTCATTACTAAAAATTCTTTTTGATACATAAAAGATACAAGATTATACAGGGGCTATTGGAAAAGTTTGAAGGGTGATGCAGTTTTCTTCTTGGTCGATTATTCAATACATTAGTCTTCAATCAATCAACTTGCATTTTATAACCTAAAGCAACAACTCAAGCACAACCAAATAGAAATATCAACATCCATATCGTTTTGCAAGATTATTTTTCTAATGTGACGGTAAGTGATAATTACACTTGTCTTGGAATGTCAAGCCAATATGTTGCCACCTCCACCAGTTGATCCAAGAAATCACTATCCGCTACTGCATAACTTTCCATCAATGGTCTATTAATTGTCATAAGTAAAGTCAATCATCGACAGAATTCGTTGATGAACTGTTACGGCAGATCTGAAAAATCAAACCTCCAATGGAGCAACGTGAATGCAACAAAACAGAGCTTTTGAAACTTATTAGATGAAGAAAACACAATGTATATCTCGAAGGAGCTATATCCAAGCCATTGTAGTGACAAAACACTCTGCAAAATCGAAAAATTGAAGATTTCGCTTCGAAAAAAATAAATTGGAAAGAAGAAGAAAATAAAATAAATAGTGTTATCAACGCCCATCTCGCTTTCTATATTATTTTCTTAGACGTGATGCGAAGATAAGTAATAATTTCATTTGTCTTGGAATGTCAAACCAACATGTTTCCATCTCCACCCATTGATCCAAGAAATTAGTATCCACAACTGCATAGCTCCCATCAATGGTCTATTAATTGCGATAAGGTCTACAATCGACTAGGATTGGTTGATGATAAATTGTTACATCAGATCTGAAAACCACATATATGAAAACCAGACCTTTAATGGAGCAGCATCAAAAAAAACAAAATAGAGCTTTTGAAGCTTATTAGATGAAGAAAACACAACGTATACCTTGAAAGAGCTAAACCCAAACCCAAACCCAAACCAATGTAGTGACAAAACACCTTTCATAATCAAAAAATTAAAGCTTTTGCTCCGGAAAATAAATTGGAAAGCTTTTGAACCAGAATGATGTGTTGGATGTGGGGGGGGGGGGGGGGGATGGAGAGGCAAAATATCATGGAAGAAGATGAAAGGGTTTCGAAAAAATTGGAAGAGAGGATGAAGAAACGATTTAAAATGGTACAAGACCCATTTTTATTTTTGACCCGGAAAAATTAACCCGTTTTTGAGTGATTTATATACTTTCTCACAAGTTTTTCTATTTCTAATTAGCCCCCCGACCCCCACTTAACAACACTTAAGATTTTTCCTCAATAAAAATAAGTCAAAAAGTAAAGAAGAGGTCATTTAGTTAAGTCATGCTTTTGGAGGGTCTTTTAGTTAAATCTTTTCCAGTCTTAAGGAAACACTAGCGGTTCAACATCTCACACTAGATCCATTTGACCCTTTGTATGTTGATAGTTCAGACTTACCTGGTGTGCCTCTTGTTTCTGTTCCATTCAATGGAACTGGTTTCAGTGGTTGGAGACAAAATATGGTTATAGCTCTATCTGGTAGAAATAAAATCTCTTTCATAAATGGGGGCTGTACAAGACCTGAGGAAGATTCACCTCTCCTAAGACAATGGGAAAGAGTGAATGACATTGTCACCTCTTGGATTATCAATTCCATGACCAAGGACATATCAGACACCATTCTATATTTCTCTTCAGCTCAAGACATCTGGAAGGACTTGGAGGACAGATATGGTACTATAAATGGGGGAAAAATCCTTGAGTTGAAGAGAGAGCTGGCACTTATATCTCAGGTCCTTGGACATAACCTCATATTTCAACAAGATTAAAAGGCTTTGGGATGAGTTAAGCATTGTAACCCCATTTCATTCTGCTAAGTGTAGTTGTGGTACAAGAAAAGAGTTTCTTAAGTATGAGGAAGACGAAAGGCTATATAAATTCCTCTTGGGATTAAATTAAACATACCTTACTGTAAGAGGGAACATTATGATGATGTCTCCCTTTCCTTCTATTAGTCATGCATACAACTTGCTGAAAGCTGATGAGTAGCAAAGACAAATGCAAACTGGACATCAAATTGCTTTAGAGTCTGCCTCTTTTCATGCTGGATCATTATCCCATCCTCACAATGCCTCCACATATCCTCAGAAGGGTTACCCTAATCAGAATACTTCAGCAACAACTTTTCACCAGAATAGTTTCACTTGTTACAATTCATTCAATTCTTCAAAAGGAGGATACAATTCAGGGACATCTTTTGAGGGAAGAGGAAACCAAATCTCTTATTCTCAAAAAGTCAATTTTGATCAAAGGAGGTTCATAATATGCAGATATTGCCATAAATTAGGACATGTCATTGATGATTGTTTTAAGAGAAAAAGAGAAAATGAGAAGAAATCAGCAGCTAATGCAATAGGACATTCAGAAGAGTCTGGTTCTAGTCATGATTCATCCTATTCCAACAATTATAGCAGTCAATAGTCAACCACAAGCATGTCTACCAGCTACTCCGCAACACAGGATCAATACAACCATTTGGTGATGCTGCTTCAACAATCCAACTTATTGATTCCCTCAATTCTTCATCTGTGATGGGAGCTGCAAATTTTGCTGGTAAGAATCTTGAAACTCATGGTTCTTTTAGTTTATGCATGTCATCTAGGTTAGGAAGTACATGTTGGATAATTGATTCTGGAGTAAGTAACCATATGGCATCTAATATTGACCTATTATTCAATGTAAAACCTCTTGTTATCCCTTTCTTAATCACTTTCCCAAATGGTTATAACTCCAAAGTAAATTCTACTGGATCATTAGCTCTCATGCCTTTTCTGGTTGTGCACAATGCATTGTACCTCCCATCTTTTCAGTACAATCTCATATCTGTGAACAAATTGCTTACCTAATTCCACTGCACTATTCAACTTACCAAAGAACTTTGTTTGCTTCAGGACCCTTCAATGAAGAGGCCACTGGTTCTTGGTAAACAAGATAATGGACTTTACAAGTACCTGAGATCTCCTGCTTCAGATTCCATTTTCACTATTTCTCTGTAAATTCACTCCATGGGAATGTTGCTTGTAATATAAATATTGATTGCACCCCTTCCCATCTCCCTGATGTAACCATTTGTTCAATCAATAATATGGATGTTGTTTTGCATAATAGGGGCCACTTACCTTTTAATAAAATGAAGTGCCTACCTTATATTACTCCTAGTTTATCTCCTAAGCAATCCTTCCAATGTCATGTGTGTCTCATGGCTAGACAGTCCAGACTCTCATTTCATGATAGTACAATCGAGACCACAAAGCCTTTGCAACTGGTTCATGTGGACACTTGGGGCCTTATGACACTCCTACTTCTAATGTTTCTAGGTATTTTGTCACTATTATGGATGACTTTACCAGAACCACTTGGACTCATCTGTTGGGGTCCAAGAGCAATGCATTATCAATTCTTAAGGCTTTTATTTCCATGGTTAACACCCAGTTCAATTGCAGTGTCAAGATCATTAGAAGTGACAGTGCTATTGAGCCAGGAGGATCCAATACTGCCATTTCCTACTTCTCAGAAATGGGAATTATTCATCAGACTTCCTCTCCCTATACACCTCAACAGAATGGTGTAGTGGAGAGGAAGCACGAGCACCTCTTGGAAATAGCTAGAGCATTGTTTTTTTCATTCCCACTTACCTGTGAAATTCTGGGGGAGATTGCCTTTTAACTGCCACTTACCTAATCGATAGATTTCCTTCTACCATTTTAAATGGAGTTTCTCCTTATCAGAAGTTGTTTGGCAATCCTCTTCAGTATACTCATCTCAGAACTTTTGGTTACTTGTTATACAACTGTACCCAAACCCCAAAGAGATAAACTGCAATGAAGGGCTATTCCCTGTATCTTTTTAGGCCATCGCTATGGTAAGAAGGGGTACGAACTACTGAATATACATACAAACCTGTGTTTCATTTCAAGGGATCTCATCTTTTATGAGTCTATCTTTCCTTTTTCCAATTACACTTCTCCCGGAACTTTTCCTCTCTCACTTGATACATCCCCTGATATATCTCAGTCTCATGCTCAACACCTCTAGATTCTTTTGGTCTCATTCCATCTTCTCCATCTTCTGGACACGTTTCTCCTTCCTCTGGACAACCCTCATTTCCAGTCCCTATTACTCATTCTCCTGTTTTTCTTGCACCTGATCAACCTTCTTTTACTATTCCCCCTGCCCATAGGAAATCCACCAGACACCACAAACTACCTAGTTACTTGCAACAATATGTTTGCCAATTATCCAAAGGCCCATCTTCCTCTACTTGCTCTAGTGAAGTTTCCACTAATCAAGGAGCCCAGTTGTTACCAGCAGGCTGCTTGCATTCCTATACGGCAAGAAGCTATACAGAAAGAGTTTGATGCTTTACAGACCACTGGTACATGGAGCATAGTTGAACTCTCTCCTGGTAAAAAGCCAATAGGGTGTAAGTGGGTTTATAAGGTAAAGTATAAGGAGACGGATCTGTAGAAAGATGCAAGGCTCGACTAGTTGTTAGGGGAGATACACAGGTTGAGGGCTGTTAGTTGTTAGGGGAGATACAATTAAGTGTTTATTGCCGTGGCTGTTAAGTTTAATTAGTTGGTCCCTATATCAATTGGATGTTAACAATGCATTCTTACATGGGATCTTATTGAAGATGTTTATATGAAAATTCCCCCTAGTTTGTCTGTCCAATTTCCTCCTTCATCTTTATCTCACCCACCTGTGGCATGCAAATTACACAAGAGTCTTTATGGCCTGAAGCAAGTATCTAGGCAGTGATATACTAAGCTCACCCAGGCCCTTTAGTCCAAAGGGTATGTTCACTCAATGAATGATTATTCAGTCTTTATCAAGACTGCAGGGTCCCTTTTAGTCATTCTAGCTGTTTATATGGATGGCATTATATTGACTGGTAATGATCTTACAGAAATTCAAGCTTTGAAATCCTTTCGTGACCAATTCAAGATCAAGGACTTGGGACTTCTCAGTTATTTTTTGGGTATAGAAGTTCAATCTTTTCCCTCTAGTCTTCATTTATCTCAAAGGAAATTTATCACTGATTTGCTTAAGGACTTTAATTGCACTAATGTTTCTTCTGTCATGGCATTATTGGATGTTTTTGTGAAGCTAAGAGCTGATGAGGGTGATCTCTTGCCTCAGCCTGACAAGTACAGAAGCCTAGTAGGAAAGCTGAATTTCCTAGTTCACACTAGACCCGATCTGGCTTTTGCCGTGCAACATCTAAGTCAATATTTAAAGACTCCTAGAGTTCCTAACATGCAATCTCCCCTTCATGTGCTGAGGTATCTCAAGGGGACTTCTCATTATGGGCTCTTCTTCAACAATTCTCCCGAGTTTTCTCTCACAGCTTACTCTAATAGTGACTGGGCTGCCTGCCCAGACACTAGGAGGAGGTCGGTCACTGGTTTTTTCATCTTTTTGGGTAGTAGTCCTATTGCCTGGAATGCCAAGAAACAACCAGTAGTCTCACTTTCATCAGCAGAGGCTTAATACAGGCACTGGCAAAGTGGCTGCTGAGGTTACATGGTTACTTTGCTTGCTATATGATTTTAAATTGTCTTTTCTCACTTATGTGTATGTGTTTTGTGATAGCCAGACTACTCTACACATAGCCAATAATCCAGTTTTTAATGAACGTACGAAGCACATAGAGGTGGATTGTCACTTCATACGTTCCAAACTTATAGAGGGCATAGTCTTCATCATATACGCACTGGCGACTAGGTGGCTGATCTGCTCACTAAACCCCTTGGTGGTTCAGTTCATCAGCAATTTCTGTCCAAGTCGGGCGTTTGTTCACCCTCCAACTTGAGGGGGGAGGGTGTTGAGAAACATGATAATAGTGTTGGCTTAGATACAAGTTAATGCATGTAGCTGAATCGATTAGATCAATTGTAATTTAATTCTCTTCTTTTCTTTTAGTCTTGACCCAAATGTATTCTTGGTCAGTTTCTTTTTTGTTGGGTCAAGCCCACACATATATATAATACATACACACACACATATACACACACTTACACACACACACTCTCTCTCTCTCTCTCTCTCTCTCTCTCTCTCTCTCTCTCTCTCTCTCTCTCTCTCTCTCTCTCTCTCTCTCTCTCTCTCTCTCTCTCTCTCTCTCTCTGTATCCAGATAATTTAGAGGTTAATCAAATAGAAATTTTTTCTTTCTCCCACTCACCTCTCATTTCTCTCTAGATGTTTTGATCAGTGATCTCCATACCTGCTAGTCCCATGAATCTTTACAAAGTCATCTCGGATAATCAATCACGCTTTGTCAATTAGAGACTCATCACAAATTTTTTTTTTGCTTACCTAAGACATTGTTCATGGTATATCAGAAATGATAATAATGAAGACGAAAAGCTTATCATTAAGCTTTGATATGTCTTAAGTTTATTACTAATTATTCTTAACGTCGCTCATGGTAGTTAACAAAAAAAGTAACTCCTCAAAGGTGGTTTTGACATCATTTAGATATGATTTCCTCAAGTCTAGCGGGAGGCTGAAACAATGAGATCCTCTTTCATCTTCTTTGTTCATCTTGGAAACAACCACTTTCTAGAGCCCTCAACTAGCTTCATATAGTAACAATGCCGTTAAAGAATTTTTGATGAACCATAGAGAACCTAAAATCTATCATTCAAGCTATGCAGATATCCTTGTCCTGTTTATTCATCTCAGGAAAAGGAAATTTGTCAAGCTTATGATACAAAATTGGTTCTATTAATCAAATTTTCAACACCAATACCGCGCCCAAAAACAACATGGTCAAAGATTTATTTGAAGGTAGTAGCCGAAATAAAGAGAAACTCTAAATCATGTCTTTGCAACTAGTGAAACGACAACTAAAGTGTGGGATAATGTGGTCAGCCATATGGGTTATCACACCAGAAGCACTAACATCATTTGCATCATTAACAATTGGTGGAGTTACCACACTACTAGAAAACATTGAGTTACCTAGAAAAGAGGTGGCGAGGAAATTCCCTCTCTGAACACACAGAGAGGGAATTCCCTCGTCAAACCACAATTTCCCTAGCTAGAATTAAAAATAAAAAAATTTTATTTGCTTGGCTAGAGAATTCTCTCGCCACTTTATAAAGAAATTGTCAGACCTGCTTAGTAAGGGAATTCCCTCGCTAGCTAAAATAAATAAATGGCAGAGACTTGGCGAGGAAATTCCCTCACTAATTAAAAAAAAGACATAAATTCGCTCACTTCTTCAGATCTACAACATCCAGTCCCATCTTCCTCAAAAGAAACCCCCGCCTCCCCTCACTCAAAACCCCACTGCACCAATCCCGTTCCACCCCACCGGCGACTAAGATAACTCCGGTCAGCTAGGTACGACTCACCCCAGTTTCAACCAGTGAGTTATTCCCCAATGTCATCCACCCCCGATATTCCCCACCCCCTTTACACTATTTTTTTTAATCTTCTTAACGAGTTTTTTTTTTTTTTTTTTTTTTTTTATTTTTTCGGGGACATCAGCAGCCATATACCACTACCACCGATGACCCTTTTAAAAGGTATGATTCTAATTTTTATTATTTTTTTAATTGTATTAATTAGTTTTTTAGTGAAAATTTAATTATATTTGTTTACTTATATTAATTTGTTACCTTTTATTAGTGTTCAAACCATCATTTAACTTTTTTCACTGAAAATTATACACGATTACCATTTACTACTAGTTACTCTAACCATATGTTTAATTTCCTCCACTATTGAGAACTCAAAAATAAATAAATACATAAATAAAACCCACAAAAGTATGTTGAAAAAAGTAGTCTTGAATTTAGGAAGCTTATGAACTCATCCTATATATCTTGGTTAATATTTGTTTAAGTTGTGAAAGAAATGTTAATATTTGTTTAAGTTGTTTAGTTACAATCCTTGGTGGTCTGGACAATATAGAGTTGTGTGAAGTAAACTATAAATCAACTCCTCTACCAAATTTGGGAATGACGTATAGTAGTAGTAGTAGTATAGTAGTGGTGGTGGTAGTAGTGGTAGTGGTAGTAGTAGTAGTATTTCTATAGTGATAGTAGTAGTGGTAGTAGTAGTGGTAGTGGTAGTAGTTAAAACATTCAATGCAACCACCCTCTCAGATAGTTACATGCACTGCAATGAAGCTAATCTTAATTTCAAGAAGCACTAAAGAGACTCAGGTTAGTACTTTGACCCCAAAAAGACGACGTAATCTTGAACGTTATCTTTATATTGCCTCTTTGGAATTTTCATTATAAAATGGTAACTGGAAATAACAAAGTATACAGATATGCAATTGTAGTAACACATGTGAGAAAGTAGTAACAGGCTTTACACCTAAATATAGAAAGTGTTTTAATGGCTGTCTTAAACTCACGAACATAAAAGGTATCATGAGTTCAAATCATTTTTTTGTTTGGTAAATGATGTCTGTTGATTGGATGTTGCAATGAAAGTGCCAAGCGGTGCCTCACTTCATTCCATGAGGCATAAGGACGCAACTAGTCAACGACTTGCACGTCATTGGCCAGGAAAAAAAAAAAGGTTCTGTTTCTATCACTCAATCTATAATTTATTTGTTACACTTCATGCCTTTCATAATTTTGTGAAATTATTTTCATGAATGAGGATAGACACTCACGATCTCTTAATGTATTTTGTGTATTTCATCCACACGTTAGTTGGAAATAACAAAAGTTATACGTAGTAGTTATTCCTTATATAAAATCCATTAGTTGGCGTGTAATTTGGTTGTGGACTTGAAATTTCTTGAAATATTATTTTCAAATTTGTAAGATGTGATTAGCTCTACATGAATATTTGAAAATGATCCAGAGATCATGAAAAGAATACATTATGTTGGACATTGAAGGAAAGAAAGTAATAAATGAATTTGGCAAAACAAGATTGGTATGCATTCTTTGTTGACAAAGAACGAGATTCATGGTTGCCAAAATATTAACGTGAAACATGATCACTGATGGAAGAAAGATATGATGGGTGTTTGGATACAAAAAAACCTTCTTGGTTTTATACTCTTATTTTGGAGACTAAAATCTTCGTGATTTTCTATTCCTAATATTAATTCGGTTTGAAGATTAGAAAACTTAGCTGTTGTAAAATTGGTTTGAAGATTAAAAATTCACCGTTGTATTGAATCGGCTTTAAAGATTAAAAACTTCGCCATTGTAGAAACCTGTTTGAAGATTAAAAATTCACCGTTGTATTGAATTGGCTTTGAAGATTAAAACCTTTGCTGTTATATTGAATCGCTGATTCACTCTCAATCCATCACCACGAAGTGTGTGGGGCGGTCGTCAAAGATAATAGTACCCAACAAGAGTCGGAGTCGATTTCCACAGGGAGCTAGCAAAGCAATCTATTAATCTTAGGATGAATAGTAACGGGTTCTAAGATTTGGTAATATATTAGTAGGGAGTAAAAGTAGAATTTTTTTAACTACGACTACAACTAACATAAAACAACTAAATAAATATGATTGATATAAACAATGAGAATGAGCTAAGGGTTTACCCAATCCAACTAGATTCTCATAACCAAAATACTTGTATTAACCTCACAAATCACATAGGTAACGTCAATGGTCGGACCTCTAATGTATTCCTCAAAACCCTCTCGGGATAGGGAGGATTTACCTCATCAAGCCCGTTATGGTCAATAATGATGTGCTAGAAACCCTAGTCCAAAGACCCGAGCGGGGATGACCTTTTTAGGTCTTCCCCTTTAGATGGGGTAGGCCGCAACCAATGTAACTCAAATTCTCGCTAGTTTCTATTAACCTACACCTTTGTGTTGGCCTAAATCATGATAGGACAACAAATCGAATTTGTATTGGGTTCAACTGGTAATTTATTTGTATCAAAGTAATATTTGAGCTAAATTGAATTTAGACTAAATGAAAACTTAGAAAAAGTAACGAGGCGTGAAATAAGATATACGAGGCAACAAGTAAAAGTAAGATTCTGTATTGTATTGATGATTTCTCGTTGTTTACAAATGAGCCCTATTTATAGCTAGGAGAAAGAGTGACATTGTAAATGTCATAATGGCGCCTTTATGGCCATTACTCCGTATTCAATCCTGATTGACCCACGATCTTTCTCTTGAATACTAGAGCAACGGTCGACGGTTACGAAGGCTGGCCTTTGTCTCTCGAGGTGTGGGATCCGCTCGAGGTCACAAGGGTTTTCGCTGAGCTCAGCGCTTCGAGCTCACCCTCTCGTTCTCTAAGGCAATTTTTCGAGGGGAGGAACCATGCAATCTTTCCTCGGGAGTTTGACTCGAGGAGTGAGCTTCGTGCTAAGCCTCGAGGCCTTGTTTTTAGACCTCGGTGACTTTTCACCCAATACAGATAGTCCCCCCACTCCTTGAGAGGTTGCTAAATCTGTCGAGGAGTGGAATGAATTTTTTAGGCAGGTGAGTGACGTGGCGCATTTTCGGCCAGGAAATTTGAAAAGGCGGACGTCGTTTTAATGTCTCATCCCTTGCATGTGGCTCAATTTCGATCGACTGTGTCTTTTTATTTGATCTTCCCTAGGTAACCTCAATCATTACATCGTGATCCACTTGTGATTTGCTATAAATTGGCCATTTTTTTGTTATCTTCGCCATTTCACAATTCCCTTTTTAGAGCTTTTCACATTTCTTTCCTCCTTCCAGATTTTTAAAACTTCACAATGTCTTCTCCATCCCACCGTAAAGATGTCATTGGCGCTTCTACTGAGGACTTGTTAGATTCTCCGCCCTCGGCGACCATTTCTCATTCAGAAGACAGTCGTAGCGTGGCCAGTCAGGATCTATCTATTGGCGATGATGAGGTGGCAGCTGAAAAGGGCCATGGATGATGATGAAGTAGTTGAGACCTCGCCCTCGAAGAGAAAAAAGAAGAAACAAGTTTATCAGGGGGAGCTTGAACCTCAGTGGATCATCGCAAGACGTTTTGACTCAAGTAAAGATTTTAAAATGAGGGGGCAATCGGTCTCTGACAATAGGAGAAAGAGAAACCTCCCCGTTCAACTTTCCCCGAGCCTGGCTAAGGAGGAGCACATAGCTTCTATCCGAGAAGAATGTGGTTAGAGCCCTGAGGTCTCAATCTCGATTCCCACCCCCAAGCAACATATGTGCGATAATGTTCTGGAGCGCTCTTTCGTTTACACTTACCCATTTTGATTGGTTTCTCTCTTCCACTTCATCCTATAGTAGACATCTTTTGCCGGACGCATAATGTCTGCTTGGCCCAGGTTGGCCCCAGTTTTTGGAGGGTTGTCCAATGTCTCGACTACATTAGTCGTAAAGCTGGGGTCCCGTTTGGGTATGACAACTTAATTTCTTTATTTTCTCCTTCCCTGCACAAGGATGGGGTTGTGCAGTTGAACAAGCGTGGTCAGTTTTCCCTCATTACTAAGAGCGATGACACCGAAGATCTGAATTGGTGTGACTGGTTTGTCCTTCTTCCCACCTCTTCTCTTTCAACTGAGCCCAGCTTTCCTGAGGTGTGGAATAGGACTCCAAGGAGACTCCCAATTAATCCTCCTCAGGATTTGGAGGATTGGGTGTAAGCTATTATTAACGCCGAGGGAAGATTAGACAGGGATTGGGTGGTTCTAGCCGCTCGTGCAGAAAATGGGTGGTCGGGCAAACGTTTGGGTTAGTATACTCCCAATTTGGTCGTTTTATTTTCTCGATGCATCTTCCCTCACTTCTACCCTTTTTTCCCCTTCTTCTCTCAGATTTCACTATCTTGCCTGCCAAGGTGGAGCACGAAGATGATAGAAGGAAGAAAGCTAAGAAGAAGAAGAAGTCGGAACGACGAGCTGAGGTCGTCGAGGTCCCGGATGCTGATGCTAGCTTGAATCTTATTGAGGAGTCAGTGGAGACTCTTACTCAGCCCCGAGAGGTACTCCTTTCTTCTTTTTGAACATTTCTCTTTTGCATTCCCCTTCGAGTAATGTTTTTCTTCCTTTTCAGGCATAAAGAGAAAAGGCGATACGCCTAAGAAGCCAGCCAAGGCTAAACTTCCTCGGGTTGAATCGACTAAGGCCCCCCGACAGAGGTTGATAGACGAACCAGATGTTGTGCTGGTTCAGAGCGTAGTTAAGGGGAATGATGTTTGGCATTTTATGCCTATATTTCCTTAATATTTCCTCACGTTTGGATACTTTATTCACATGTTTTCTACTTGATGAATGTGAGTTTGCACTGATTTTATGTTGTATGATTGTAGGTTGTTATGAAGTGCAATTGGAGCTTTAAAGAGCTTGATCGAGCAAGAAAAGGCTGGAATTGGATTGAGGATTGGATCGAGCACACGAAGGCACGACGCGACGCGAGCTGCGAACGACGAAAGCAGGAAAATAGCTTGGCGCCATGGGTGGCGCGGCGCGCCAGGGAAAGTGCCCAAAGTCCTGCGCGTTTTGGGGCGCGGAGCATGGCCGTTGCGTGCGAGATTTGACGGGTTCTGCCTTATTGCACGCGTTTTGAGGTGCGGGGCGCCAGCTATAGCGTCCATGGAGCATTTTTGGAAGTCCTATTTCGTCTAGACTTGGGCGTAACTAATTGCTAGGCTTTTGTAAACATTATAAATACTCTTTTACTTAGTTTTTGAGGGGAGTTCAGATTTTCGAGCAAGTTTTTGGAGGATAGGGGAGGAGCCCTAGATGTCTTCTAAACAAGTTCTTTCTCTCTTTCTCTTATTGTTCTCCTTAATTCTATAGTTTGTTCGTTCTAGGGTTAGAGCAAATACATGAAGGTTGATGTTTGAAAGTTGATTTCTATGTATTGATTTACCATTACAGATTGTTTATTCTTTCTTGAGCCTAATTTTTTTGTTATTGAGGCCTGATAATTGAACACTATCTACGGTTCTTAGATTGAACTCGACAGAGGGAATTTATGAACGCAATAAGAAAGAGTAGGGCTAGATTGTGAACCTGGGCATCGAGGAACTAATTTGTGATTGCTCGCCTAGCTTAACTAATCACAGAATTCTTTAATGCGTGCACGTGATTCAAACCATAGGCATATAGGGATTGGAGTAGCCTGCATAGACTGTGAAGAATTGAAAGGTTTTCACGGGTACATTTAACCTGTTAGTTAGCAATCTAGGAAATCAGGAAGTAGAATCAACTGGAAAACTCAACTGGATTGTTCGCAGCTCTGACCCTGGACTGTTTCTCCATTATTGATAACGACCTATAATTTGCTCTGTATTACCTGACTTCAGTTACTTGTTTTTAATTATTTCCCTTAGTAACTTTCACAACCATCATTGAAAAAGATCCCTGAATAGTTTTTAAGAAATTGTTTGCTAGGATTCAGTCTGAATAGTCCTCGTGGGAACGATACTCTACTTATCACTTTATTACTTGTCGACCACGTATACTTGCGTGTGCGTTTTGGAGCAACAGGGAAGGTTGTAAAGGAGCCAGGCCTCGTGGTCGAGGAAGTTTGCAAGGGCTTGGAGTCTAGTGAGGTGAGGTCTATCGAGGAGGCTAACAGATCCATCGAGGCTACCTCGCCTGCGAGGCATGTGACCGTTAATCCACCTCGAGCTAAGACGAACCTCTTTCAAGGGATCAGACGAATCTCAATTCCAATAGATGTGTGCCTATTGGATGATAGCATGGGGGTCGCCATTAGCTGCAAAGGGTTGCTTAGGCCTTTAGAGAAAGATCGTCTGAAGAACATCCATTCGGATGATTTGATGGCCCACTCGGCTCAACACGCAATTCATGTGAGATTTTACTCTGCCTTTTTAAAAAAAAAATTAAATCTTAAGAATTTTTCAGGTCTTTGACTTTTCCCTTTGATTGCAGGGTTATGTCTACGCCATAAAGGCAGCTGAAGTTGAAGCTCAGCGAGCAACGCATCTTCGTCGGGTCGGAGACGAGTGGGATCGTCGGAGGAACGTGCAAGAGGCTCGCGTGGCTGAGCTTGAAGGGCAGCTCACTAGTTTGGAGGCTAAGTTGGGTCGATCTCAGAGGGAGGTTGAGCAGCTCCGTGCTGGTCTTTCTCAGGCCCGTTGTAAAGTTACTAGCCTTTTGGCTGAGAGGAGCTCCCAGGAAGAGAGTCATCAAGCTGAGCTTTAAAAGCAAGCCAACGCAACCGACGCAGCGCTTAAAAGCTTGACTGAGCAGTTTGAAGAGAAAATGTCACTACTTACCTCAAAAGTGGTCGAGGTTGAGGCTAAGGATAAAGCTCTCGAAGCTGAAGTGAAGATTCTCCGAGCTAAGAGACCAGCGTCTCCCTTCGTGCTCAAATCAAAGTTTAGGGCCAAGTTGAATTTGCGGGCAACTCGAGCGAAGGTCGACATAAATTGGGCGATCATCCGGACCAATTGGGCCTTTAGAGAATGATCGTCTGAAGAACATCCGTTCGAATTATTTGATGGTTTACTCGGCTCAACACGCAATTCATGTGAGATTTTACTCTGACTTTTTTAAAAAAAAAATTAAATCTTAAGAATTTTTCATGTCTTTGACTTTTCCCTTTGATTGCAGGGTTATGTCTACGCCATGGAGGCAACTGAAGTTGAAGCTCAGCGAGAAACGCATCTTCGCCGGGTCGGAGACGAGTGGGATCGTCGGAGGAACGCGCAAGAGGCTCGCGTGGCTAAGCTTGAAGGGCAGCTCACTAGCTTGGAGGCTAAGTTGGGTTGATCTCAGAGGGAGGTTGAGCAGCTCCGTGCTGGTCTTTCTCAGGCCCGTGGTGAAGTTACTAGCCTTTTGGCTGAGAGGAGCTCCCAGGAAGAGAGTCATCAAGCTGAGCTTCGAAAGCAAGCCAACGCAGCGCTTAAAAGCTTGACTGAGCAGTTTGAAGATAAAATGTCACTACTTACCTCAAAAGTGGTCGAGGTCGAGGCTAAGGATAAAGCTCTCGAAGCTGAAGTGAAGATTCTCCGTGCTAAGAGACCAGCGTCTCCTTCCATGCTCAAATCCAAGTTTAGGGCCAAGTTGAATTAGCGGGCAACTCGAGCGAAGGTCGACATAAATTGGGCGATCATCCGGACCAAGTTAACGACCCTTGAGTTGTGTAAAAAGAGAATTAATTTGGATGAAGAGATTGCCAAAGCTAAGGTTGATGTTGCCAAGGCTCGGGGCTTTTAGACCGACTTCCTTCGAGCAGTGACAGCTCGTCTGAAGGTGAGGCCTCGAGTAGTGACAACGAACATGAATAAATACTCATTTACTTTTGTATTTGTGCCTTTGGGCTAATTCTGTAATTATTTTGGCCTTCGGACCTTGTGAATACATGACTATTTTGAGTATCCACTATTTATTTTGCTTGCAAGACTTTATGAACTTGTTAGATAGCTAGCTTAGGGCGACGTCTCGCCCTCGAGCCGGGGCTAAAAAGTTTTAATGGATAAAAAGATAAATCAATTCTTATTCCATTGATATAAACTGAGTCAATTTACATGAGGCCTAGTTGTACTTAGGCATATTTCTTTCTATGAGAAACCGCTTCGGGCGAAGATCTTAAATTTCGGGCCCAAGTCCCCGAGTCTGAGTTATTTTGCAAATTCGGCGAGCCAGTCGCAGATTGATTTCGTACCCTTGTCACCCCCCAGCGTTTGAGGGTGAAGGATGAAGGCTCGAGCACTGTTGACCTCGGTAGCAAGCTTCGTGTGGTTAGAAGTAATATTTCTTTGGATTGGACACATTCCAATTCAAAGGCTCTTGCTTCCCTTTAAGATCTGCCAGCTGATAGGATCCTTTTCCTACAATTGCTTTCACCCGGTAGAGCCCTTCCCAATTGGCGGCCAATTTTCCTGCATTTTTGTCTTTGGTTGTTTGATTCAAGGCTCTTTAGACGTAGTTGCAACCTTAAATTCTCGCAGCTTGGCCTTTTTGTTTAAATAGGCTTCGATTCGTTGTTTTTGGGCCGTCAATCGTACCAGCGCCATTTCTCTTCATTCCTCAAGCAAATCTAGCTCTATCGTCATTGCTTTTTGATTCGACTCCTTGGAAGAGTGCCCATATTAAAGGCTCGGCTCACCCACCTCGGCAGGGATTAACGAATCGATCCAGTAAACCAGAGAGAATAGCGTTTCTCCTGTGTTATTCTTCTCTATTGTTCTCATTGCCCATATCACTTCTGGCAACTCGTCAGGCCACGAACCCTTGGCTTCATCTGTCCTCTTTTTAAGGTTATCAACAGTTATCCTATTTGATGATTCAGCCTGTCCATTAGCACTTGGATGGTATGGTGTCGAGGTTATCCTTTCGATTCCTCATTTTTTGAAAAAAGTTGTGACCTCCGAACCAACGAACTGCGTACCATTGTCACAAGTAATTTTCCTTGGGACTCCGAAACGGTATATGATATTCTTCCATATGAAATCGATGACTTCTTTCTGTCTTATCCTGGGAAAGGCTCCTGCCTCGATCCATTTGGAGAAATAGTCAGTGAGTACAAGTATGTACTTGATACTGCCCTTTGCTTTGGGAAAGGGTCCCACGATGTCCATTTCCCCCTTCATGAAGGGCCATGGTGAAACTACCGAGTGCAAGGGGTCGGCCTGTTGGTGAATTATAGAAGCATGCTTTTGACATTTATCGCACTTTCTAACGAACACTCTGGCATGTTCGCTCATCTCGGGCCAATAGTAGGCGGCTCGGAGCAATTTGCGTACGAGGGCTTTGGCTCCCGAGTGGTTGCCGCATGTTCCCTCGTGCACTTCTCTCATTACGTATTCATATTCTCCGGGACCTAGACATTTGGCCATTGGGCCGCAATAAAGTTTTCTATATCGCTACCCATTCATTATTGTGTACGGGACGACTTGCTTCCCGAATTTTGCCGCCTCTTTCTTATCTCGTGGTAGAGTCCCCGACTCTAGATAAGAGATGAATTTTGTTTGCCAGTCCCAATGTCGATTCACTACGTTCACCTCCAGCTTCATTTTTCCCGTGGCTGATGTTTGAACCCCCACCATGGTATCAGTCCTCGAATTGTCGGTTGATACTACCAATGCCAAATGAGCTAGAGCATCGGCCTCGGCATTCTCCTCTCGAGGTACCTGTAAGACTTTCCATTCTTGAAAGGCTTCGAGCGCTTGCTGCATTCTCGCCATGAGTTGCTTCATTCTCGGCTCTCGTACCGTATATCCTCTGAGGACTTGGTTCACCACTAGATGTGAGTCACATCTCAACTCCATATTTTCAACTCCCATCTCTTTGGCCAACTTTAGTCATGCTATGACGGCTTCGTATTCTGCTTTATTGTTGGTTAGCTTCTCGGATTTCATTGAATGCCTCATCTTCTCCTTATTAGGGGCCTTGAGCACTATTCCGAGCCCCAAACTGTTGGAGTTGGCTGCTCCATCTGTGTAAAGCTTCCATACTCCGAGGGTATGGCCTTTCGAAGTTAGGCTCTCTTTTTCCTCTTCGGGAAGAGGCTTAACACTGAAATCTGCCACGAAATCAGCCAGCACTTGAGACTTGATGGCTGTGCGGGGTTGATATACGATGTCATATTCACTCAGCTCAACTGCCTACCGAGACAACCTCCCCAACAACTCTGGCTTATACAATATACTTCTCAGAGGGAAAGTTGTCACTACCGCTATTGGATGGCATTGGAAATAGGGGTGTAATTTTCTAGCAGCAATGACTAATGCAAGCGCTAATTTTTCTAAATGCGGGTACCTTGTTTCAGTATCGAGGAGGGCCTTGCTTACATAGTATATTAGTTGTTGCTTCCCTTCTTCTTCTCGAACTAAAACAGCACTTACTGACACCTCGGAGACAGCTAGGTAGACAACCAGGGTCTCGCCATCCTTTGGTTTGGTCAACAATGGGGGGTTGGCTAAATAATGTATCAATTCTTTCAAGGCCTCCCTGCATTCGGGCATCCATTCGAAGGAGGTATTCTTCTTCAAGACAGAAAAGAACTTGTGGCACTGCTCTGATGACCTCGAAATGAATCGACTCAAAGCGGCTAATCGGCCAGTTAAACATTGTACTTCCTTCGGACTCGATAATTTTTCGGGAATTTCTTGTATAGCTTTGATCTTGTTAGGGTTTGCTTCAATGCCTCTCTCCGAGACAATGAATCACAAGAATTTGCCCGAGTTGACCCCAAAAACGCATTTATCAGGGTTAAGCTTCATGCAATATTGTCTCAAAATCGTGAAGGCATCCTTTAGTTGTTTCAGACGTTCTTCCAGCTGGGCATATTTTACCAACATATCGTCGATATAAGCTTCCATCGTTTTTCCAATGTAATGTTTGAACATCTAACACACCAACCTCTGGTAGGTTGCCCCAGCGTTCTTGAGGCAGAATGGCATCACCTTGTAGCAATAAGTTCCCTCATCTGTAATGAAAGAAGTTTTTTCTTCATCGCTTGGGTCCATTAGGATCTGATTGTACCCCAAATACGCATCTAGAAAGGTTAAAATTTGTGTCCAGCCGTGGAGTCTATTAACCTATATATTTGTGTCCAGCCGTGGAGTCAAACTTAAATTTATGTCTTCGTCACATACGACGAAGACATAACACAGTTAGACAACTACTCTCTAGGGGAATTATCACTATTGACTTCGTAAGGTTAAGTGATAATGTGTCAGATCCACTAATGAAAGGCCTGATTAGAGAGGTAGTTGTGATGTTATCGAAGGGAATAGGACTATTGCCGAGGACAAGTGACTCACAACGATAAATCTATCTAGAAGACTGGAGATCCCAAGATCTAGGTTCAAGGAGCTCAAACAACGTAGTGAGTGACGGTTTAACATCGTCAAATAAAATTAATTTTGGTCCATTCTCGTGATGAGACAATGTTCAGTACCAAGGATAAAATGTTGAAGACACTTTTTAATGATTATCTAAGTTTGATATGGAAATTATCAAATAGTGTATATCGACGGGATTATACGTTTAGAAATCACCTATTTAAGTGTGAAGTGGAAGTCGCTTCAATGATAATCGCACTAATGAAACCAGGTGATGTTCATGGCTGAAATAAAGACAACAATAACAACCGAAGACTGTTAAGGATTAATTGTGTGACATATGTTGTCTAGATATACACCAAAGCTCGATGGTTCAAAGATATCAAATCTACCGATTGACCGAGTATATCCGATGTATGTTCACTACGGAAAGTTCAAAAGGAAACCCACTTATCTCGATGCAATTAATCCTTGTTGTGAATCACACGGTTTTGTTCATACATGTTTTCATCATGTAGCCATTCTCCATTCATGTGGGGAATGGGTTTTTTGTGAATGTGTGTGAATGGGAAATGATGTTTGTATCTTTTCATAGAAAGGTATGACACCTTTTCACATGAACCCCTT
Organism: Petunia axillaris subsp. axillaris; assembly: GCA_029990575.1. Taxonomy (NCBI): domain Eukaryota; kingdom Viridiplantae; phylum Streptophyta; class Magnoliopsida; order Solanales; family Solanaceae; genus Petunia; species Petunia axillaris. Next base: position 45,804,136 of record JARKNS010000009.1, read on the forward strand.
GTTGGCTATAAATATGACATTTTCCTTCACATTTTAAGATACACTTTGGAAGAGAAAATTTTGAATTACTTCTTCTCTTCTTTGTATTATTTTTCCATATAAAATAAAAGTGTCGAATCGTGTGATTTGCTTCCGGCCATTTGCGTTCGCTGTTACTGCCATTTGGAGTACCACTACTGCAGTAAGGTAAATCCGTTCTATCCTAGAGGATCTAATCCATAGCCTCGGGTACTGTGAGGGGATTAAGTTCCTTAAGAAAACATTGTGAATTCAGTGGGCCCGAGTTTGTTCATCTCCTTCTTTTTTGATTTTGCATTTACGTTTTTTAGATTATATTTTGAATACAAAATTTCTAACAATGTTTATTTACCTTGATATATGCTATAGCCATTATTTTTATAGCATGTTCTCAATATTGATAAGGTCCTAAATCAAAAACTAGCAGCTTTTATTAGGTTTTTGTTACTATAATTATTGGAGGTTTTGGTTTATGTATTTAATATACAAGGTAGGTTAATGTCGAATCACCGTCACCATGGGAGCTGATTGAAAGCCCCAGAAGACGGATTTAATTGTAAAAGAAAATGCCAGATTTCACCAGTGGAATGTCAAATCCTCCATCACCGTGGGAGGTGAAACTCTTTTGTGTTTTTTGGTTCTATATTTGGATCCTTAGAATTTTATCAACTCACTACCCTATAACTACCATCTTTTGTACTTTATTTACACTATATCTGTATCGATGTAATTTCCAACTTTTTCTAAGTTGATGCAAGTACTCTCACCAGCCCCATTTAAATATTTGGACTAAATCATTGTTCAAAATAACAAGAAAATTAAATTAATAAAAATTCTAAACTAACTTATATATGATTTCTTAAGGAGCATGCAAATAATGACAAACCTAACAACCTAGACGTACCGAAGGGAGCATAGTAAAGATTAGTGGCGGAGCCATGTATCAGCAAAGGGGCTCAATTGAACCCCCTTCGTTCAAAAATTATACTGTGCAAGTCAGGTAAAAATAAAAGTTTTAGTTATATACATACTATTGAACCCCCTTGCGTCAAGGGAATATATTAGTGTAGTGTATAAGGGGGTTTAAGAATTGCTCTAGGCCACAAGTTCAAATCTCAAATGTGGTATTTTAATATTTTTGAATCCCCTTCCGATAATTTCTGGCTCCGCCCCTGATAAAGATACGTACATTACAACATAATATAGACATGCTAATGCATAATTGATTTGGTGTAGAAAAACTATATCAAAGCCTAAACATACATCAAATGGATTTGAATTCTTTAAACAAGCTGGTTTAAATATTTAAACCTCAAAAGTATTGAATGCAAGATTATTTCATTGTTTTACTTTCTTTAACAAACCTTCAATTTCATTTTCTATTTTTGGTGATTCCTACAAATACAAACGCCCGTGCGCGCACACACACACACACACTTAATTACTCACTCAGAGTAAGCACTAGATCAGTTAGCTGTTATCATATTGAACCTAAACAAATAGTAGTGCAATATTTTATCAACTTATTTGTTCTATAATCATATGTGGACGATATTTGAGCCTGAATTCCGGCTTGAATCAAATACTAACGCCACCAATCTACCAACCATATCTAGAAACTTTCTTAGAGGTACCATGCATTCTCTACATATTTTTCTTGGAAACAGTTTAGGTGATAGACAACAAATGAAGTCTAAATCTTCAACTGCAGTATCATTCAAGAGATAATCTACGATTGACAGGAACATGCTTAAAGCTTGAGAACTTGGATTCCGGCTCAATAAACTTGTTGTAAATAAGACTAAAGGATCTGACAAGGAGGACGGCTCAACTACGTACGCTTAATAATCCCAATTAGTTAGGGTCGACTGTGTGTCTCCTCATTGAATATGCTACTCAAATTAAGTTCATTTCTAGACTCATGTATATAATACAACAATCAGAGAGGCAGATGTAGAATTTAAGTGTATGAGTTCTAGATTCTAACACAAGGCAACACTTTATAGACACTGGAAGCAACCATCATTTACAAGTATCTCATAGTTAAATCTGTTGAAACAATTTTCTCCGGGATGAATGGTTTTGCGTTTGATTGAATAATTTGTAGCTACTGGTTTCTCTCCAGACTGCTCACCAGTTATGTGTGCATTTCCAAAGAAGGATGTAGTTTTCTCACTCAAACAATATTATTTCAGAAATCCTGTTTTTGTATCCCAAAAAAATAAAGCAACAACAAGCAGCAGCGGCCAATTACTTTGACGACAATGTCAAACCCTTGTTTAGAAATATTGATTGGGGCATTTTTCTTTTTGGAGATAAGTTGGAAGGAAACCTAACAGGCATTTGGTCATGTATATAAAAAAATTTGAAAAAAGAATCAAGTTGAGTTGAAAATTTATATTTGGAAATTAAAGTTGTGTCTGTACATACATCACTTAAAAAGTTAAAAGCTCATGAGAGGAGAAGTTAGTCAATATCTGTTTTTGGTTTGAAAAATATCATTTTCTATTTTTTTTTAAGAAGTCTAATGATTTGATGGCCATCAAATCTTTCAATTTTTTCTTTTTTGTTGAAAACAAAAGGAAAACTTTTTATGGTTAAACGAGGACTTAATGTTTCAGTGGTCTTAATTTTGTGTGTTTAAGAAAAATATCGGATTCCGAAAGTAAAAAATGAATTAAAATAATTGTGCTTCTAACAGTATAAGAACCCACACTGCAGATGTAATAGCAAACACTTTTTTTTTTGGGTTAAAACAAGACATTCATTAGATAGAAATTTAAGGAGGATTACATAGAATATTCATGCGAATCCCATTGTGGTCAGATTCGCGAGCATTTGAGTCATTAGTACAAAACAAAGACAAGCCACTACCACCGAAATCACAACTATTTTGTTATTTGGCTTGTAATCGTTAATTATATAATTATTTACTATATTTCTTAAGATTTATCTATACAGGATTTGCGTAAGAGTTATCGGGTTCTTCCACTGTATACAACATATGAATAGATCCGCGCCAGGCAAATAGACTAGCAACAATAAAATTCTAAAGTTTTGCATATTTTCTGTTACCATCATATATAACTAAAATATTTTTCGAAAAGACCTAAAATAAACATGTAAACTAGCACAATTAAAACATGGTTCCTATACGAAGAGCTTAAACGACGATTCATAAATGTACAAGGACCGAAGTACAAGAACTAACACAAAAACGAAATTACAAAGAGTCTTTAACTTGCAAAAACAAAGACATAATGCTACATCCACAATCCCACATTAACTTGAAGAATTCCACAAATGAAAATTGGTCCATGAAAGGAACAATTAGTCAACTTACACAACTGGTGCTGCGAAGATGCGTTCAAGTGTTGGTGATAATGCTGGAAAGGATCTCATCAGTTCTTCAGAAAGACTCCATAGTTCACCTTCAACTCCACTAGAGGGAGCAACAATCATCGTTGAGAGTGACGGTGAACGTGCAAGTATCAGCTCTAAGAAAATGAGTTCACAGGGTGAGCCTTCAAACCCTGTTAGTTTCACATATTCAAGGTTCCCAAGTTGTTGGTCAACACAGTTTGGATCAGTGAGATAACGTTTAACTTCCTCTATGCTTCTTTCACTCATGTTACTAAAAGCCTATTGAATTCACATGGTGCAAGAAAGTTAGTAACACATTAAGCATACCTCCAAGTATAAAATTTTGTATGTAAGTTAAATGCACGGACATCATTGAAAGTTTAACATCATCATTGTACTTTAACCTACGAATAATAGGTGAGAAAAACCAATATTACCAAGTTACTAGTTACTCGACATTTTCACAAAGAGTAATAACTACATATGTAGTTACCTTAATTATGTGTTGATGTGTAAATATCATTCTTTACTATATTAAATACTAGTGCATAAAGACCTCAAATATTTTAAGTTATTAAAGATGAGAAAGTATTACATGTATCTCTAGTATACGCAACTTGGGAGAACTTCGAATCAAAGCGAGAACACCAGAGACTTGGTCTAGATCACCAAACTCTACGCCCAACTTCACATACTCCAAATGGTGGGCAGTGGCTTCAAACCTTTTCGGAATAATTTCTCTGCCCAAAACCTTAGTAAAAGAAAAAAAAAACAAGATTGTTAAGTATGAGCTTAAAACATTCAACTCCAACTTATAGAAAATGAAATATTCCTTCGATACCCACCCTGTTGCTAGAATTACACAAGGCAAGCCCTAAAAGATTAGAGTATAAAGCAAGAAGTCTTGACCATGTAATAAACCTCCCTCGTGCATAATCTGTTGATTCCATAAAGAGTATGCTAATGCACAACACCTTAACATTGGGGAAGTTCATGAAGAAATTTACACGAATTTCATGACTATCAATAATAGTCAAGAACTCGACCCTTGGGGCAGTAATGTTGAGGAGATGAATACCATGGCAGGATCTGAATGTTAAGGTTGAAAGTAATGGGGTATTAAAGAGATGACTTCTCGTGGCTGGCCCAAAGCTGATGGACTTAAAGTGGATTTCAAGGAGATTTGGGAATAGTGCAATGGGATAAGGTGGTCTAACAATGCAATTGGTGACAGACAAATAGGTGAGAGCCTAGCAATTGAATATGCAATCGGGCAACTTATAAGGATGTCGGTTCGAATTATCTAGGGTTACTTCCCTCACACCTTTTCGTGTTACATAGAGCAACCAACGGTTAAGGTCCCCATCATGGAAAGGGATGATTGACAAATCAAGGAAAAACTTGACTATGGATCCAGCATGATGCAAGAGAATCTTGTCAACGACATTAGTAAAACCATATCCAATCATTCTCATATTGCAAATAATCTCTTCGAAGAATTTCCCATCCAATACTAGGGTTGGATGTGTAGTCCAAAAATATCTCCATTTCTTTGACAAAACAGATGTTCTTGTCAGTTCATGGAAGGATGCGTCCTTGAATATTTCATCAAGGATATTTTCTGGTAAATCGGAGAACCTGTCTATCTTATCATCTTCAACAACAATCTCTTTTCCACGACCAATCCTGTTCATCATTTTGTCCATAAGCCAAGCTAAACATTAGTCCAAATTAAGAGAACAGTCACTAATACATATTTCAAACTTAATGGTTAGAGCTATTTATTTACCATATCCTTGATTTTGCAAGAGAAATTATTGTTTTACTACTTAGCATATAATTTGTGGGATGGCGTGAAACTGCATAAAACGTGCCAAAATAGTTTTCCATTCATATATAATACTAAACAAGGCAAGCTTTATTTCACATTAAAGAATAACTGGTTAGGCCTTTTTCAATGTTAAAAGAATGTAGCTATTTACTTTATCTATTAGAACCCAAAAGGGAAACAATTCATATGAAGTAGGAATTTTGTTGTTGATATCATTTGACTTCATTTATATCACATAGATTAATCATCAGATATAATGATGCGTCAAAATCCTTCGTGACCCTAGTCGGATTACTGAACATAATACAAGATGATAGGATGCCGCAAAATTCACGGTAAACTTTTTGTTAGATAAAATTAAATGCCTTTAAATAGTTTGCTCTGTATAAAATTTACTAATATATATGGCATACTTACTTATAATCCAGTTCAAAAACTGATCAAATTTGCATCTACATAGAGGAAATGTTATAGCCGATCGACTGGTACATCTAATGTCGAGGAAGAAATGGGTTAATGAGTAAAAATTCATTAGTTTCATATAAATTTAAAATTCGTATATCTTTATATGCATGACTGGATCAGATCTGTAGAATTGACATATTTTTTGTAGACCAGTTAATCTATACGTTTATTAATGGTGAAGATTCTATTCTTTAAAGAAAAGGGCTCATGGCTAATCAACAAGAATTGCTCAAAAATGAAGAAAACCATCTTTTATCAGTGACCAGTATATATAGCTTTGTTAGAAACAAGACAGCATAGAGAAATTCATATCTACCATTGACTTGAGAAAAAGAACATATATAGGAAACTATTTCTGAGAAAAAAATGAAGAAAAAAAGCCCACAATATAATCAATCAAAACCAGTTATCTCCTTCAGATTATACAAAAAAATTATAACTTGTTATGCATACCAATAAATTTATACCTCTTATTTGCTTGCATCCTTTGAGGGTAAGGTCCGAAGTGGTTTTCTTCACTTTAGGGAGCAAGAACACAAACAATGAGAAGAGATAGGTATAAAGCAAAACTTAGGACATATAAGTAGTTCTAAATTTTTTGTCTATATATTATACATTTCTTGACTTCTGATTTGTTTTTATTCGTTTTTTTTAATGGAAAGAATTAATAATTTCATAAAATTCTAGTAAAACTCAGATTTCCTGAATTTAGAATGAGTAGGAATTTGGATTTGTTTCATTTTGGACATCTAGTCAACGTGAATATGAACCTTTTTACATACATAAATCTCTTACTACAATTGGTTACTTGAAATTTGATAATCTCTGATTCTTTTATAATACATCTACCAAAATGGTTATGATCATCATTATTGGTAAAGCAACCAACTTTTCTTTCTCACCTATACAAATTGTATCAATGATACCTTAGGAAACTACATTTTGCAATGTAATTATCGTTTTTCCTTAATTTTTACTAGATTGAAATTAGCTAATTTGTACCCATCAAAAGGATAGACAGATTTCCTCTAAATTACATAAATAAAAGAGTTAGTAAGTACTTTAGTATTAATCCTTATTTATAAATTTCCCTTATTGGTTTATCTGAATTTCGTATTTATCTCTAAGACAAGTAATTTTCGAATAGTTAATTTATCTGTAATTGCATAAATAACCCGACAGCAGATACTATTTTTTTTTAATCGTCAAATCTCAATTTTTTTTTCAAACTCGGAAGTATTATTCATAATCCAAAGCATGTACAAAAGGAGGGGGATATAACCATAACCTCCAATAAGACAGCTAGAGTACAAAAAGTTAGCCAAGGGGAGTAAATAATATTACACCACCTTCAAAAAAAAAAAAAATCGAGCATCTAAGAAGGAGAAACTCCATATTTTCCTTTGAATGACTTGAGTCTTCTATGAGCTGCACCTTTAAGGTAACTTTTGTTGAATCTGAAGCATCAATCTAGTAATGAAACTAGTGACGCCCCTTTAAGATATGCAGGCCTATCCATCAGGGGGGATCAAAATGCCATCCGGAGTGTTTTGTTGCTCTGATCCTAAAAGAGGGAACGCCCAATTGATCCATCCTTAGTTGTCCTTTAGCATCAATAGGTAGATCTCTTTCCTAACAAAGTGGCATACTTTGCCAAAGCATCCGCCACTTCGTTGCCTTCTCTGTAACAATGAAAGACCTGAATATTCTTTTCCTGGACCTTATCTTGAATACATTCCACTTCTTTCTGTATGTTCCAGGGGATACTAATTTTACCTTGGATCATCTGGAACTATCCAAGGTGAAATTAGAGATGTTACATTCACAGCACCAATTGACTCCAAATAATGCTGCATTTGTCTCACTATAATTGTTAGTTGAGAAATGAATAGGATTGGCAAAAGCCATAACAGTATCTCCATTTCTTCTTCTAACAATTCCACCTGCACCAGCTTTACCCCTACTAGACATGCTGCTTCCATCAGTGTTCAAGATGATTGAGCTACTATTTGTTCTTTTCCATGAAACCATCTAACTGATGATTTTGTGTTTGTAGTTAGTTGCAATTCTGCAGACTTGTTCCTATCCTATCAAATGTGCGTAGCCGCTATCAAATAGTTTTTGCCAAATCCTACACCGGTAGGTATATTTCCTAGCTATGCAAGAAGTGTACCAATTAGGACATCGAACACCCTTCCCAGTTTCCACGAGTTGTTTTGACGTGTCACTATGTTTGAAGTGCACGCATTTAGCTTGGTTGATTGGTAATTGTGCACATAACCAAGGTCACCGATTCATTTCTTTTAAATGATTCAAAATGATATACTAATGTATGTACACATAATGATTAATTCTTCTTGTTTGAATTACAAAATAATATGTTGGGCTTTTACTGAAGTAATGTAATTATAAGCTTTTGGAAAATCAAAATACTAACGACGCAAGGTGTCACAACAAGATTCAGTACAATACAGATCGAGAAATTATATCATACTACTATAAAAGCATGTCCTCAAAAGAATCAAAAGTCAAATTACTTAAATGCCATTTACAAAAACCTAAATACCCTAATTAAGAAAAGAAAAATAACTATTGCCTATATAGTTTCACGCTGGCTTATTTGAATAGTTGCATGCCTTTAGTTTAAGTGCCTCATACCCTAATAAATATAATACTTAATTATGGATTTATTGAAGTGTCCTTCCTCGAAAGGTAATAATCCCTTGTATAAAGTAACTAATCAACCTTTTCATACAACCAAACTTAAATCAAGATGAACCTGTCTTTTAAGAGAATATAATGACAAAGCTATTACAACATCAAAACAAAGTTCAATTCTCAAAGCGACCATGCTGCAAAACAAAGAGCCACAGTAAAAGTATTTACACAAGAGGTTTGTTTCTGGTCCTGATTTACTCAAGTGTTAGTTCTCATAGTAATTTCATCTTTCAATTTGTATAGAAAAATATCAGTTATTTATCTCTACTATTATATCTCAATATCATTTCTTCACGACCCACCTTACTCTTTTTTTTTCTTGGTTTAAGTCTAACCTTCTGAGAGTGAAGAATATATGTGCTACGAAATATTACTTTCATTTAGCAAGCTTCTAGATATGTATGTAGTGGTAAAAAGGAGGCAAGAATTTCTAAAAATCAAAGCAAATATTGTAGGACGTGAAATATGTATAACCATGACCAGGGTTTCTCATATTCATGTTTAAACTATATATTTTAATGAAATATCTATAGACCAGTAAGACATGGTGATACCAACGTAGTTAATTGTGCAGAACTACAAATATAGGCTGAACTAGAAAACAATGCTAATAAAGAAGAATCTCTTTCTCTCCATATTTTAACTTTTATTGTTCCTATTTTAGTAGGTTTAGTCGATATCCAACCGTTTTAACTTCAGAAATTAAGTCACTTCTTTGCTTTATTCTTTCATTTAGTATTTTAGCCAAAGCTTTGTTTAATTTTAATAATATTAATATAATATATTTTTTACAACACCATATTTTATGCAATCGACATACACGTGCAACGCACGTGCCGAGAAACTAGTTATAAAAAAAGGAGGTAAAACTGATGTTTTGCCCGTATTTAATTGGAAGCGCATATGCATATAAACTCAATATAGTTGTAATTAAGAACCAGAGCTTGACATGCTTCTTAACTTGTTCATAATTATAAATTACCTATGTTCTTCAACAATCAATGATAGTACTACATCATATCAAATACTTTCTGATTTAAACTAGAAGATAATTTCTTAATCACTTTATTACCTTCAAGGGTTAGAGTTCACAAGAAAATTGTGTGTCGAGGATGGTACAGAAGGAGAAACTAGAAAATATTTTGGTAGAATATTGAGCCAAACTTTGAGAAACTCTTTCTTTTCACCATAGTCCCTCACATGCTAAGAGAACAATCCAGAAGCTTCCTCTTTCATCATCGACGTCATGGTCATTGATCTCACTGCAGCAGTAGAGCCAGGAACAAGATAAAGGGTAGGAATAAAGAACATGAAATTCCATGAAGAGTGAAGGGGCTAGAATTAATAGAATTAGCTATCGGGAGTGTTTAATTTTTGGAACTATGTATGTATTTTTAATCTCTCTTTTGAAGAATAGGGTCATACACGTGGGAGTCTATATACATAGTTGCATGTATGTGCATGGAGAAGTGCAAGAGTTTGGCAAATGGAGAAAGTAAAAGGTTTTTAGAAATTGTCACACGGAAAGGACTACAATGAATTTTGATTGAACATTTAAGGGGTACTCGAAAATCGAAATCATCTTTTTGAATTTCATAAGATCTTTATTGCTTCTATCTATTTTTTTTAATAATATTGTAATTTTATTCATATTAATCTAAGTGGACTGGAGGATATTCCTTGTACATATTCAAGATAATGTGGACGTTTGAAATCTGTTCATAGCGTAGGCTAATTTGAAAATATAAAAATAGATGAGAACTTATGTTTTCTACTTTTGCGCGGTAGAATATTATCACGTTGAATGATATCTTTTGGTTGCAAAATCGGTGGCACAGTTTCTTTTCAGCTTATTAACCGTTTGTGTTCGGCTTAAAAAAGTAGTTTTTGAGTACTTGTACTTTTATTTAAAAAAAAGTTTGCCCAGCAAATTATAGGCTGTGTTGTATAGATACTGATAACGGGGGGGGGGGGGGGGGGGCATGGCCTGAACTCAATTTACAACAACACTGATTGCAAGAGGCAACCGCAAAAAAATTGAGAGGGACTAAGACAAAAACAAGTCCCTCCTATATACCTACAGTTAACTAATAACAAAGAAGTTGACTTTGTCGTATCTAATTTTAATGCTAGGCATTTGACACTTATTCAATTGAAAAAGTTCTTTTAGAAACACCAGGTAATTGAGCATAGGATTGATAGATAATTCCTTCAGAGAAAGTAGCAGCCAGTTTTGCAAGAGAGTCAGTTGCCCGATTAGCCTCTCTTAGACAGTGCTTGAAAGAATATTAGCCATCTCAATCCAGTTCAATGTTTCTTCGATTTCCATCCTGAGCTTTTAATTTTTGGTGGATCTCTTCATCAGCATATCTGCAAAAAGCACTTTTTAAGTGATGAAGCTTATTTTTATAAAGAAATGGTTACGTATTTGGATATAAGTTCTGAAATTGAAAAATTGCAGAGATGTTTGGTAAAAATGTGTTTTATTTTTATTTTTATTTTTATATTAAATGGTAAAATATTTGTAAAATAAATAAAAGAAAAGAAAAATATAATCTAGGGCATTTGTTAGTGAAGGTATTAGTGAAATTAGAAAAAACTATAAGGGATAAAACAGTAAAATAGTACCAGCTTAAAGCTAAGTGCATTTAAGTAGTTTTGCAGTAGCCAAACACTCCTTGGAGCTCACCAGCTTTTAAGCTAAGCCAAACGGGCTCTTAGCCCTAAAAAAAAAAGAGAAGATTATGAGCCCGTTTGTGTGAGCTTATTTTAAGCGGTTTATAAGCCATTTGAGAAGTTAGGAACTTTTGGCTTTTTTTAAGTGCATAAGGCTTATGAGCCCATAAATTTTTGAGTTACCGAACATTTATGGATGGGCTTATAAGCTTATAAGTTTGGTCGTGGATTCTAAATAAGAGAAAATAACATAGAGCAAATAACATATTTTGCCAAAACCAAGCTAGGCCCTACATTTAAATAGTCACATGGACTATTGAACATAGGCTAGCTAAAATTTACCCTATATAAATAGGTTTATGAGTAATATTAGTTAGTTGTCAAGTACATCCCCTCTAATTTCGGAATTGAATCTTAGCAATTAGATTCGATAAGATTTTGGAAGTTCTCGCTAAAATAAAAAGTGATAGCGAGATTGACGCATAGCCTTAAAAATATGAAGTGATTGTTATTAATTAAATACACACAAAATATACAACTGACACATACAAAAAGTATATTTATTTTATGCACTTTTGAATCAAACTTGGTTATAATCGCATAAAATGAATATTATTTATCTATTAAATACATAAAGAATATACAAAAGATACATATAAATAAAACACATGTAATCACTATAATAATTCTAATACATCTATGTCAAAGGTAGAATATGTGTTATATATACGTATTAGGCAGTTGTCATTGTATAATTATGTCATTTATATATATTAAAGATTTATTGTATTTATCATTGTTCACTAGTTTAAGCAGTTAGTCGAATGCATCTCTGGTATACATAGAATATGCATAATCTATATATTTTATTCAATTTTTATTTTACAATTATGGCATATATACCTTGGATATATATTGGATATAAAAAATGAATACTACTTTTACAATTATGTCATTTATACACTGGATATGTATATTACAATTATTTAATTATACATTTAACATATACTACTTTGAAGCTTGAACATATTAGTCCAAGAGATATATGCATCAAACATACATCTACATAACACATATATACACATTTGTGTATGTCTACGTAATACTACATATATATATATATATATATGTATGCATAGAATATGCATCTATGTTATACATATATACATCTATGTATGCATGGAATATGTATAATTTATACAATAGTAGAACATCTTTCTTCTCACTCTTCAGTTTACTCCTTTCCATCTATCATTAAATGTCTAATTCCCGCAGCGTTGAATCCATCTCTTGAAATACATCTCGATGCAATTAATCCTTGTTGTGAATCACACAGTTTTGTTCATACATGTTTTCATCATGTAGCCATTCTCCATTCATGTGGGGAATGGGTTTTTTGTGAATGTGTGTGAATGGGAAATGATGTTTGTATCTTTTCATAGAAAGGTATGACACCTTTTCACATGAACCCCTTGTTGGCTATAAATATGACATTTTCCTTCACATTTTAAGATACACTTTGGAAGAGAAAATTTTGAATTAATTCTTCTCTTCTTTGTATTATTTTTCCATATAAAATAAAAGTGTCGTATCGTGTGATTTGCTTCCGGCCATTTGCGTTCGCTGTTACTGCCATTTGGAGTACCACTACTGCAGTAAGGTAAATCCATTATATCCTAGAGGATCTAATCCATAGCCTCGGGTACTGTGAGGGGATTAAGTTCCTTAAGAAAACATTGTGAATTCAGTGGGCCCGAGTTTGTTCATCTCCTTCTTTTTTGATTTTGCATTTACGTTTTTAGATTATATTTTGAATACAAAATTTCTAACAATGTTTATTTACCTTGATATATGCTATAGCCATTATTTTTATAGCATGTTCTCAATATTGATAAGGTCCTAAATCAAAAACTAGCAGCTTTTATTAGGTTTTTGTTACTATAATTATTGGAGGTTTTGGTTTATGTATTTAATATACAAGGTAGGTTAATGTCGAATCACCGTCACCATGGGAGCTGATTGAAAGCCCCAGAAGACGGATTTAATTGTAAAAGAAAATGCCAGATTTCACCAGTGGAATGTCAAATCCTCCATCACCATGGGAGGTGAAACTCTTTTGTGTTTTTTGGTTCTTTATTTGGATCCTTAGAATTTTATCAACTCACTACCCTATAACTACCATCTTTTGTACTTTATTTACACTATATCTGTATCGATGTAATTTCCAACTTTTTCTAAGTTGATGCAAGTACTCTCGCCAGCCCCATTTAAATATTTGGACTAAAATATTTGTAATTTTAAAAATAAATAAAGAATTTATCAATATTTTTTCATTATACCCTAATATTAATTGTTTTTGAAAAATATAAACACATCAATTATGAGTTCATTGTTCAAAATATCAAGAAAATTAAATTAATAAAAATTCTAAACTAACTTATATATGACTTCTTAGGGAGCATGCAAATAATCCCAATTAATTAGGGTCGACTGTGTGTCTCCTCATTGAATATGCTACTCAAATTAAGTTCATTTCTAGACTCATGTATATAATACAACAATCAGAGAGGCAGATGTAGAATTTAAGTATATGAGTTCTAGATTCTAACACAATGCAACACTTTATAGACACTGGAAGCAACCATCATTTACAAGTATCTCATAGTTAAATCTGTTGAAACAATTTTCTCCGGGATGAATGGTTTTGCGTTTGATTGAATAATTTGTAGCTACTGGTTTCTCTCCAGACTGCTCACCAGTTATGTGTGCATTTCCAAAGAAGGATGTAGTTTTCTCACTCAAATAATATTATTTCAGAAATCCTGTTTTTGTATCCCAAAAAAAAAAAAGCAACAACAAGCAGCAGCGGCCAATTACTTTGACGACAATGTCAAACCCTTGTTTAGAAATATTGATTGGGGCATTTTTCTTTTTGGAGATAAGTTGGAAGGAAACCTAACAGGCATTTGGTCATGTATATAAAAAAATTTGAAAAAAGAATCAAGTTGAGTTGAAAATTTATATTTGGAAATTAAAGTTGTGTCTGTACATACATCACTTAAAAAGTTAAAAGCTCATGAGAGGAGAAGTTAGTCAATATCTGTTTTTGGTTTGAAAAATATCATTTTCTATTTTTTTTAAGAAGTCTAATGATTTGATGGCCATCAAATCTTTCAATTTTTTCTTTTTTGTTGAAAACAAAAGAAAAACTTTTTATGGTTAAACGAGGACTTAATGTTTCAGTGGTCTTAATTTTGTGTGTTTAAGAAAAATATCGGATTCCGAAAGTAAAAAATGAATTAAAATAATTGTGCTTCTAACAGTATAAGAACCCACACTGCAGATGTAATAGCAAACACTTTTTTTTTTTTTGGGTTAAAACAAGACATTCATTAGATAGAAATTTAAGGAGGATTACATAGAATATTCATGCGAATCCCATTGTGGTCAGATTCGCGAGCATTTGAGTCATTAGTACAAAACAAAGACAAGCCACTACCACCGAAATCACAACTATTTTGTTATTTGGCTTGTAATCGTTAATTATATAATTATTTACTATATTTCTTAAGATTTATCTATACAGGATTTGCGTAAGAGTTATCGGGTTCTTCCACTGTATACAACATATGAATAGATCCGCGCCAGGCAAATAGACTAGCAACAATAAAATTCTAAAGTTTTGCATATTTTCTGTTACCATCATATATAACTAAAATATTTTTCGAAAAGACCTAAAATAAACATGTAAACTAGCACAATTAAAACATGGTTCCTATACGAAGAGCTTAAACGACGATTCATAAAAGTACAAGGACCGAAGTACAAGAACTAACACAAAAACGAAATTACAAAGAGTCTTTAACTTGCAAAAACAAAGACATAATGCTACATCCACAATCCCACATTAACTTGAAGAATTCCACAAATGAAAATTGGTCCATGAAAGGAACAATTAGTCAACTTACACAACTGGTGCTGTGAAGATGCGTTCAAGTGTTGGTGATAATGCTGGAAAGGATCTCATCAGTTCTTCAGAAAGACTCCATAGTTCACCTTCAACTCCACTAGAGGGAGCAACAATCATCGTTGAGAGTGACGGTGAACGTGCAAGTATCAGCTCTAAGAAAATGAGTTCACAGGGTGAGCCTTCAAACCCTGTTAGTTTCACATATTCAAGGTTCCCAAGTTGTTGGTCAACACAGTTTGGATCAGTGAGATAACGTTTAACTTCCTCTATGCTTCTTTCACTCATGTTACTAAAAGCCTATTGAATTCACATGGTGCAAGAAAGTTAGTAACACATTAAGCATACCTCCAAGTATAAAATTTTGTATGTAAGTTAAATGCACGGACATCATTGAAAGTTTAACATCATCATTGTACTTTAACCTACGAATAATAGGTGAGAAAAACCAATATTACCAAGTTACTAGTTACTCGACATTTTCACAAAGAGTAATAACTACATATGTAGTTACCTTAATTATGTGTTGATGTGTAAATATCATTCTTTACTATATTAAATACTAGTGCATAAAGACCTCAAATATTTTAAGTTATTAAAGATGAGAAAGTATTACATGTATCTCTAGTATACGCAACTTGGGAGAACTTCGAATCAAAGCGAGAACACCAGAGACTTGGTCTAGATCACCAAACTCTACGCCCAACTTCACATACTCCAAATGGTGGGCAGTGGCTTCAAACCTTTTCGGAATAATTTCTCTGCCCAAAACCTTAGTAAAAGAAAAAAAAAACAAGATTGTTAAGTATGAGCTTAAAACATTCATCTCCAACTTATAGAAAATGAAATATTCCTTCGATACCCACCCTGTTGCTAGAATTACACAAGGCAAGCCCTAAAAGATTAGAGTATAAAGCAAGAAGTCTTGACCATGTAATAAACCTCCCTCGTGCATAATCTGTTGATTCCATAAAGAGTATGCTAATGCACAACACCTTAACATTGGGGAAGTTCATGAAGAAATTTGCACGAATTTCATGACTATCAATAATAGTCAAGAACTCGACCCTTGGGGCAGTAATGTTGAGGAGATGAATACCATGGCAGGATCTGAATGTTAAGGTTGAAAGTAATGGGGTATTAAAGAGATGACTTCTCGTGGCTGGCCCAAAGTTGATGGACTTAAAGTGGATTTCAAGGAGATTTGGGAATAGTGCAATGGGATAAGGTGGTTTAACAATGCAATTGGTGACAGACAAATAAGTGAGAGCCGAGCAATTGAATATGCAATCGGGCAACTTATAAGGATGTCGGTTCGAATTATCTAGGGTTACTTCCCTCACACCTTTTCGTGTTACATAGAGCAACCAACGGTTAAGGTCCCCATCATGGAAAGGGATGATTGACAAATCAAGGAGAAACTTGACTATTGATCCAGCATGACGCAAGAGAATCTTGTCAACGACATTAGTAAAACCATATCCAATCATTCTCATATTGCAAATAATCTCTTCGAAGAATTTCCCATCCAATACTAAGGTTGGATGTGTAGTCCAAAAATGTCTCCATTTCTTTGACAAAACAGATGTTCTTGTCAGTTCATGGAAGGACGCGTCCTTGAATATTTCATCAAGGATATTTTCTGGTAAATCGGAGAACCTGTCTATCTTATCATCTTCAACAACAATCTCTTTTCCACGACCAATCCTGTTCATCATTTTGTCCATAAGCCAAGCTAAACATTAGTCCACATTAAGAGAACAGTCACTAATACATATTTCAAACTTAATGGTTAGAGTTATTTATTTACCATATCCTTGATTTTGCAAGAGAAATTATTGTTTTACTACTTAGCATATAATTTGTGGGATGGCGTGAAACTGCATAAAAAGTGCCAAAATAGTTTTCCATTCATATATAATACTAAACAAGGCAAGCTTTATTTCACATTAAAGAATAACTGGTTAGGCCTTTTCCAATGTTAAAAGAATGTAGCTATTTACTTTATCTATTAGAACCCAAAAGGGAAACAATTCATATGAAGTAGGAATTTTGTTGTTGATATCATTTGACTTCATTTATATCACATAGATTAATCATCAGATATAATGATGCGTCAAAATCCTTCGTGACCCTAGTCGGATTACTGAACATAATACAAGATGATAGGATGCCGCAAAATTCACGGTAAACTTTTTGTTAGATAAAATTAAATGCCTTTAAATAGTTTGCTATGTATAAAATTTACTAATATATATGGCATACTTACTTATAATCCAGTTCAAAAACTGATCAAATTTGCATCTACATAGAGGAAATGTTATAGCCGATCGACTGGTACATCTAATGTCGAGGAAGAAATGGGTTAATGAGTGAAAATTCATTAGTTTCATATAAATTTAAAATTCGTATATCTTTATATGCATGACTGGATCAGATCTTGTAGACCAGTTAATCTATACGTTTATTAATGGTGAAGATTCTATTCTTTAAAGAAAAGGGCTCATGGCTAATCAACAAGAATTGCTCAAAAATGAAGAAAACCATCTTTTATCAGTGACCAGTACATATAGCTTTATTAGAAACAAGACTGCATAGAGAAATTCATATCTACCATTGACTTGAGAAAAAGAACATATATAGGAAACTATTTCAGAGAAAAAAATGAAGAAAAAAAGCCCACAATATAATCAATCAAAACCAGTTATCTCCTTCAGATTATACAAAAAAATTATAACTTGTTATGCATACCAATAAATTTATACCTCTTATTTGCTTGCATCCTTTGAGGGTAAGGTCCGAAGTGGTTTTCTTCACTTTAGGGAGCAATAACACAAACAATGAGAAGAGATAGGTATAAAGCAAAACTTAGGACATATAAGTAGTTCTAAATTTTTTGTCTATATATTATACATTTCTTGACTTCTGATTTGTTTTTATTCGTTTTTTTTAATGGAAAGAATTAATAATTTCATAAAATTCTAGTAAAACTCAGATTTCCTGAATTTAGAATGAGTAGGAATTTGGATTTGTTTCATTTTGGACATCTAGTCAACGTGAATATGAACCTTTTTACATACATAAATCTCTTACTAAAATTGGTTACTTGAAATTTGATAATCTCTGATTCTTTTATAATACATCTACCAAAATGGTTATGATCATCATTATTGGTAAAGCAACCAACTTTTCTTTCTCACCTATACAAATTGTATCAATGATACCTTAGGAAACTACATTTTGCAATGTAATTATCGTTTTTCCTTAGTTTTTACTAGATTGAAATTAGCTAATTTAATTTGTACCCATCAAAAGGATAGATAGATTTCCTCTAAATTACATAAATAAAAGAGTTAGTAAGTAGTTTAGTATTAATCCTTATTTATAAATTTTCCTTACTGGTTTATCTGAATTTCGTATTTATCTCTAAGACAAGTAATTTTCGAATAGTTAATTTGTCTGTAATTGCATAAATAACCCGACAGCAGATACTATTTTTTTTAAATCGTCAAATCTCAATTTTTTTTTCAAACTCGGAAGTATTATTCATAATCCAAAGCATGTACAAAAGGAGGGGGATATAACCATAACCTCCAATAAGACAGCTAGAGTACAAAAAGTTAGCCAAGGGGAGTAAATAATATTACACCACCTTCAAAAAAAAAAAAAAATCGAGCATCTAAGAAGGAGAAACTCCCTATTTTCCTTTGAATGACTTGAGTCTTCTATGAGCTGCACCTTTAAGGTAACTTTTGTTGCATCTGAAGCATCAATCTAGTAATGAAACTAGTGACGCCCCTTTAAGATATGCAGGCCTATCCATCAGGGGGGATCAAAATGCCATCCGGAGTGTTTTGTTGCTCTGATCCTAAAAGAGGGAACGCCCAATTGATCCATCCTTAGTTGTCCTTTAGCATCAATAGGTAGATCTCTTTCCTAACAAAGTGGCATACTTTGCCAAAGCATCCGCCACTTCGTTGCCTTCTCTGTAACAATGAAAGACCTGAATATTCTTTTCCTGGACCTTATCTTGAATACATTCCACTTCTTTCTGTATGTTCCAGGGGATACTAATTTTACCTTGGATCATCTGGAACTATCCAAGGTGAAATTAGAGATGTTACATTCACAGCACCAATTGACTCCAAATAATGCTGCAATTGTCTCACTATAATTGTTAGTTGAGAAATGAATAGGATTGGCAAAAGCCATAACAGTATCTCCATTTCTTCTTCTAACAATTCCACCTGCACCAGCTTTACCCCTACTAGACATGCTGCTTCCATCAGTGTTCAAGATGATTGAGCTACTATTTGTTCTTTTCCATGAAACCATCTAACTGATGATTTTGTGTTTGTAGTTAGTTGCAATTCTGCAGACTTGTTCCTATCCTATCAAATGTGCGTAGCCGCTATCAAATAGTTTTTGCCAAATCCTACACCGGTAGGTATATTTCCTAGCTATGCAAGAAGTGTACCAATTAGGACATCGAACACCCTTCCCAGTTTCCACGAGTTGTTTTGACGTGTCACTATGTTTGAAGTGCACGCATTTAGCTTGGTTGATTGGTAATTGTGCACATAACCAAGGTCACCGATTCATTTCTTTTAAATGATTCAAAATGATATACTAATGTATGTACACATAATGATTAATTCTTCTTGTTTGAATTACAAAATAATATGTTGGGCTTTTACTGAAGTAATGTAATTATAAGCTTTTGGAAAATCAAAATACTAACGACGCAAGGTGTCACAACAAGATTCAGTACAATACAGATCGAGAAATCATATCATACTACTGTAAAAACATGTCCTCAAAAGAATCAAAAGTCAAATTACTTAAATGCCATTTACAAAAACCTAAATACCCTAATTAAGAAAAGAAAAATAACTATTGCCTATATAGTTTCACGCTGGCTTATTCGAATAGTTGCATGCCTTTAGTTTAAGTGCCTCATACTCTAATAAATATAATACTTAATTATGGATTTATTGAAGTGTCCTTCCTCGAAAGGTTGTAACCCCTTGTATAAAGTAACTAATCAACCTTTTCATACAACCAAACTTAAATCAAGATGAACCTGTCTTTTAAGAGAATATAATGACAAAGCTATTACAACATCAAAACAAAGTTCAATTCACAAAGCGACTATGCTACAAAACAAAGAGCCACAGTAAAAGTATTTACACAAGAGGTTTGTTTCTGGTCCTGATTTACTCAAGTGTTAGTTCTCATAGTAATTTCATCTTTCAATTTGTATAGAAAAATATCAGTTATTTATCTCTACTATTGTATCTCAATATCATTTCTTCACGACCCACCTTACTCTTTTTTTTTCTTGGTTTAAGTCTAACCTTCTGAGAGTGAAGAATATATGTGCTACGAAATATTACTTTCATTTAGCAAGCTTCTAGATATGTATGTAGTGGTAAAAAGGAGGCAAGAATTTCTAAAAATCAAAGCAAATATTGTAGGACGTGAAATATGTATAACCATGACCAGGGTTTCTCATATTCATGTTTAAACTATATATTTTAATGAAATATCTATAGACCAGTAAGACATGGTGATACCAACGTAGTTAATTGTGCAGAACTACAAATATAGGCTGAACTAGAAAACAATGCTAATAAAGAAGAATCTCTTTCTCTCCATATTTTAACTTTTATTGTTCCTATTTTAGTAGGTTTAGTCGATATCCAACCGTTTTAACTTCAGAAATTAAGTCACTTCTTTGCTTTATTCTTTCATTTAGTATTTTAGCCAAAGCTTTGTTTAATTTTAATAATATTAATATAATATATTTTTTACAACACCATATTATATGCAATCGACATACACGTGCAATGCACGTGCCGAGAAACTAGTTATAAAAAAAGGAGGTAAAACTGATGTTTTGCCCGTATTTAATTGGAAGCGCATATGCATATAAACTCAATATAGTTGTAATTAAGAACCAGAGCTTGACATGCTTCTTAACTTGTTCATAATTATAAATTACCTATGTTCTTCAACAATCAATGATAGTACTACATCATATCAAATACTTTCTGATTTAAACTAGAAGATAATTTCTTAATCACTTTATTACCTTCAAGGGTTAGAGTTCACAAGAAAATTGTGTGTCGAGGATGGTACAGAAGGAGAAACTAGAAAATATTTTGGTAGAATATTGAGCCAAACTTTGAGAAACTCTTTCTTTTCACCATAGTCCCTCACATGCTAAGAGAACAATCCAGAAGCTTCCTCTTTCATCATCGACGTCATGGTCATTGATCTCACTGCAGCAGTAGAGCCAGGAACAAGATAAAGGGTAGGAATAAAGAACATGAAATTCCATGAAGAGTGAAGGGGTTAGAATTAATAGAATTAGCTATCGGGAGTGTTTAATTTTTGGAACTATGTATGTATTTTTAATCTCTCTTTTGAAGAATAGGGTCATACACGTGGGAGTCTATATACATAGTTGCATGTATGTGCATGGAGAAGTGCAAGAGTTTGGCAAATGGAGAAAGTAAAAGGTTTTTAGAAATTGTCACACGGAAAGGACTACAATGAATTTTGATTGAACAATTAAGGGGTACTCGAAAATCGAAATCATCTTTTTGAATTTCATAAGATCTTTATTGCTTCTATCTATTTTTTTTAATAATATTGTAATTTTATTCATATTAATCTAAGTGGACTGGAGGATATTCCTTGTACATATTCAAGATAATGTGGACGTTTGAAATCTGTTCATAGCGTAGGCTAATTTGAAAATATAAAAATAGATGAGAACTTATGTTTTCTACTTTTGCGCGGTAGAATATTATCACGTTGAATGATATCTTTTGGTTGCAAAATCGGTGGCACAGTTTCTTTTCAGCTTATTAACCGTTTGTGTTCGGCTTAAAAAAAGTAGTTTTTGAGTACTTGTACTTTTATTTAAAAAAAAAAGTTTGCCCAGCAAATTATAGGCTGTGTTGTATAGATACTGATCACGGGGGGGGGGGGGCATGGCTTGAACTCAATTTACAACAACACTGATTGCCAGAGGCAACCGCAAAAAAATTGAGAGGGACTAAGACAAAAACAAGTCCCTCCTATATACCTACAGTTAACTAATAACAAAGAAGTTGACTTTGTCGTATCTAATTTTAATGCTAGGCATTTGACACTTATGCAATTGAAAAAGTTCTTTTAGAAACACCAGGTAATTGAGCATAGGATTGATAGATAATTCCTTCAGAGAAAGTAGCAGCCAGTTTTGCAAGAGAGTCAGTTGCCCGATTAGCCTCTCTTAGACAGTGCTTGAAAGAATATTAGCCATCTCAATCCAGTTCAATGTTTCTTCGATTTCCATCCTGAGCTTTTAATTTTTGGTGGATCTCTTCATCAGCATATCTGCAAAAAGCACTTTTTAAGTGATGGAGCTTATTTTTATAAAGAAATGGTTACGTATTTGGATATAAGTTCTGAAATTGAAAAATTGCAGAGATGTTTGGTAAAAATGTGTTTTATTTTTATTTTTATTTTTATATTAAATGGTAAAATATTTGTAAAATAAATAAAAGAAAAGAAAAATATAATCTAGGGCATTTGTTAGTGAAGGTACTAGTGAAATTAGAAAAAACTATAAGGGATAAAACAGTAAAATAGTACCAGCTTAAAGCTAAGTGCATTTAAGTAGTTTTGCAGTAGCCAAACACTCCTTGGAGCTAACCAGCTTTTAAGCTAAGCCAAACGGGCTCTTAGCCCTAAAAAAAAAAAGAGAAGATTATGAGCCCGTTTGTGTGAGCTTATTTTAAGCGGTTTATAAGCCATTTGAGAAGTTAGGAACTTTTGGCTTTTTTTAAGTGCATAAGGCTTATGAGCCCATAAATTTTTGAGTTACCGAACATTTACGGATGGGCTTATAAGCTTATAAGTTTGGTCGTGGATTCTAAATAAGAGAAAATAACATAGAGCAAATAACATATTTTGCCAAAACCAAGCTAAGCCCTACATTTAAATAGTCACATGGACTATTGAACATAGGCTAGCTAAAATTTACCCTATATAAATAGGTTTATGAGTAATATTAGTTAGTTGTCAAGTACATCCCCTCTAATTTCGGAATTGAATCTTAGCAATTAGATTCGATAAGATTTTGGAAGTTCTCGCTAAAATAAAAAGTGATAGCGAGATTGACGCATAGCCTTAAAAATATGAAGTGATTGTTATTAATTAAATACACACAAAATATACAACTGACACATACAAAAAGTATATTTATTTTATGCACTTTTGAATCAAACTTGGTTATAATCGCATAAAATGAATATTATTTATCTATTAAATACATAAAGAATATACAAAAGATACATATAAATGAAACACATGTAATCACTATAATAATTCTAATACATCTATGTCAAAGGTAGAATATGTGTTATATATACGTATTAGGCAGTTGTCATTGTATAATTATGTCATTTATATATATTAAAGATTTATTGTATTTATCATTGTTCACTAGTTTAAGCAGTTAGTCGAATGCATCTCTGGTATACATAGAATATGCATAATCTATATATTTTATTCAATTTTTATTTTACAATTATGGCATATATACCTTGGATATATATTGGATATAAAAAATGAATACTACTTTTACAATTATGTCATTTATACACTGGATATGTATATTACAATTATTTAATTATACATTTAATATATACTACTTTGAAGCTTGAACATATTAGTCCAAGAGATATATGCATCAAACATACATCTACATAACACATATATACACATTTGTGTATGTCTACGTAATACTACATATATATATATATATATATATATATATATATATATATATATATATATATATATATATATATATATATATATATATATATATATATATATGTATGCATAGAATAAGCATCTATGTTATACATATATACATCTATATATGCATGGAATATGTATAATTTATACAATAGTAGAACATCTTTCTTCTCACTCTTCAGTTTACTCCTTTCCATCTATCATTAAATGTCTCATTCCCGCAGCGTTGAATCCATCTCTTGAAATACATCTCGATGCAATTAATCCTTGTTGTGAATCACACAGTTTTGTTCATACATGTTTTCATCATGTACCCATTCTCCATTCATGTGGGGAATGGGTTTTTTGTGAATGTGTGTGAATGGGAAATGATGTTTGTATCTTTTCATAGAAAGGTATGACACCTTTTCACATGAACCCCTTGTTGGCTATAAATATGACATTTTCCTTCACATTTTAAGATACACTTTGGAAGAGAAAATTTTGAATTACTTCTTCTCTTCTTTGTATTATTTTTCCATATAAAATAAAAGTGTCGTATCGTGTGATTTGCTTCCGGCCATTTGCGTTCGCTGTTACTGCCATTTGGAGTACCACTACTGCAGTAAGGTAAATCCGTTCTATTCTAGAGGATCTAATCCATAGCCTCGGGTACTGTGAGGGGATTAAGTTCCTTAAGAAAATATTGTGAATTCAGTGGGCCCGAGTTTGTTCATCTCCTTCTTTTTTGATTTTGCATTTACGTTTTTAGATTATATTTTGAATACAAAATTTCTAACAATGTTTATTTACCTTGATATATGCTATAGCCATTATTTTTATAGCATGTTCTCAATATTGATAAGGTCCTAAATAAAAAACTAGCAGCTTTTATTAGGTTTTTGTTACTATAATTATTGGAGGTTTTGGTTTACGTATTTAATATACAAGGTAGGTTAATGTCGAATCACCGTCACCATGGGAGCTAATTGAAAGCCCCAGAAGACGGATTTAATTGTAAAAGAAAATGCCAGATTTCACCAGTGGAATGTCAAATCCTCCATCACAATGGGAGGTGAAACTCTTTTGTGTTTTTTGGTTCTTTATTTGGATCCTTAGAATTTTATCAACTCACTACCCTATAACTACCATCTTTTGTACTTTATTTACACTATATCTGTATCGATGTAATTTCCAACTTTTTCTAAGTTGATGCAAGTACTCTCACCAGCCCCATTTAAATATTTGGACTAAAATATTTGTAATTTTAAAAATCAAGATAGAATTTATCAACATTTTTCCATTATACCCTAATATTAATTGTTTTTGAAAAATATAAACACATCAATTATGAGTTCATTGTTCAAAATATCAAGAAAATTAAATTAATAAAAATTCTAAACTAACTTATATATGATTTCTTAAGGAGCATGCAAATAATGACAAACCTAAAAACCTAGACGTACCGAAGGGAGCATAGTAAAGATTAGTGGCGGAGCCATGTATCAGCAAAGGGGTTCAATTCCCCTTCGTTCAAAAATTATACTGTGCAAGTCAGGTAAAAATAAAAGTTTTAGTTATATACATACTATTGAACCCCCTTGCGTCAAGGGAATATATTAGTGTAGTGTATAAGGGGGTTTAAGAATTGCTCTAGGCCACAAGTTCAAATCTCAAATGTGGTATTTTAATATTTTTGAATCCCCTTCCGATAATTTTTGGCTCCGCCCCTGATAAAGATACGTACATTACAACTTAATATAGACATGCTAATGCATAATTGATTTGGTGTAGAAAAACTATATCAAAGCCTAAACATACATCAAATGGATTTGAATTCTTTAAACAAGCTGGTTTAAATATTTAAACCTCAAAAGTATGGAATGCAAGATTATTTCATTGTTTTACTTTCTTTAACAAACCTTCGATTTCATTTTCTATTTTTGGTGATTCCTACAAATACAAACGCCCGTGCGCGCGCACACACACACACTTAATTACTCACTCAGAGTAAGCACTAGATCAGTTAGCTGTTATCATATTGAACCTAAACAAATAGTAGTGCAATATTTTATCAACTTATTTGTTCTATAATCATATGTGGACGATATTTGAGCCTGAATTCCGGCTTGAATCAAATACTAACGCCACCAATCTGCCAACCATATCTAGAAACTTTCTTAGAGGTACCATGCATTCTCTACATATTTTTCTTGGAAACAGTTTAGGTGATAGACAACAAATGAAGTCTAAATCTTCAACTGCAGTATCATTCAAGAGATAATCTACGATTGACAGGAACATGCTTAAAGCTTGAGAACTTGGATTCCGGCTCAATAAACTTGTTGTAAATAAGACTAAAGGATCTGACAAGGAGGACGGCTCAACTACGTACGCTTAATAATCCCAATTAGTTAGGGTCGACTGTGTGTCTCCTCATTGAATATGCTACTCAAATTAAGTTCATTTCTAGACTCATGTATATAATACAACAATCAGAGAGGCAGATGTAGAATTTAAGTATATGAGTTCTAGATTCTAACACAAGGCAACACTTTATAGACACTGGAAGCAACCATCATTTACAAGTATCTCATAGTTAAATCTGTTGAAACAATTTTCTCCGGGATGAATGGTTTTGCGTTTGATTGAATAATTTGTAGCTACTGGTTTCTCTCCAGACTGCTCACCAGTTATGTGTGCATTTCCAAAGAAGGATGTAGTTTTCTCACTCAAACAATATTATTTCAGAAATCCTGTTTTTGTATCCCAAAAAAAAAAAAAACCAACAACAAGCAGCAGCGGCCAATTACTTTGACGACAATGTCAAACCCTTGTTTAGAAATATTGATTGGGGCATTTTTCTTTTTGGAGATAAGTTGGAAGGAAACCTAACAGGCATTTGGTCATGTATATAAAAAAATTTGAAAAAAGAATCAAGTTGAGTTGAAAATTTATATTTGGAAATTAAAGTTGTGTCTGTACATACATCACTTAAAAAGTTAAAAGCTCATGAGAGGAGAAGTTAGTCAATATCTGTTTTTGGTTTGAAAAATATCATTTTCTATTTTTTTTAAGAAGTCTAATGATTTGATGGCCATCAAATCTTTCAATTTTTTCTTTTTTGTTGAAAACAAAAGGAAAACTTTTTATGGTTAAACGAGGACTTAATGTTTTAGTGGTCTTAATTTTGTGTGTTTAAGAAAAATATCGGATTCCGAAAGTAAAAAATGAATTAAAATAATTGTGCTTCTAACAGTATAAGAACCCACACTGCAGATGTAATAGCAAACACTTTTTTTTTTTTGGGTTAAAACAAGACATTCATTAGATAGAAATTTAAGGAGGATTACATAGAATATTCATGAGAATCCCATTGTGGTCAGATTCGCGAGCATTTGAGTCATTAGTACAAAACAAAGACAAGCCACTACCACCGAAATCACAACTATTTTGTTATTGGGCTTGTAATCGTTAATTATATAATTATTTACTATATTTCTTAAGATTTATCTATATAGGATTTGCGTAAAAGTTATCGGGTTCTTCCACTGTATACAACATATGAATAGATCCGCGCCAGGCAAATAGACTAGCAACAATAAAATTCTAAAGTTTTGCATATTTTCTGTTACCATCATATAGAACTAAAATATTTTTCGAAAAGACCTAAAATAAACATGTAAACTAGCACAATTAAAACATGGTTCCTATACGAAGAGCTTAAACGACGATTCATAAAAGTACAAGGACCGAAGTACAAGAACTAACACAAAAACGAAATTACAAAGAGTCTTTAACTTGCAAAAACAAAGACATAATGCTACATCCACAATCCCACATTAACTTGAAGAATTCCACAAATGAAAATTGGTCCATGAAAGGAACAATTAGTCAACTTACACAACTGGTGCTGCGAAGATGCGTTCAAGTGTTGGTGATAATGCTGGAAAGGATCTCATCAGTTCTTCAGAAAGACTCCATAGTTCACCTTCAACTCCACTAGAGGGAGCAACAATCATCGTTGAGAGTGACGGTGAACGTGCAAGTATCAGCTCTAAGAAAATGAGTTCACAGGGTGAGCCTTCAAACCCTGTTAGTTTCACATATTCAAGGTTCCCAAGTTGTTGGTCAACACAGTTTGGATCTGTGAGATAACGTTTAACTTCCTCTATGCTTCTTTCACTCATGTTACTAAAAGTCTATTGAATTCACATGGTGCAAGAAAGTTAGTAACACATTAAGCATACCTCCAAGTATAAAATTTTGTATGTAAGTTAAATGCACGGACATCATTGAAAGTTTAACATCATCATTGTACTTTAACCTACGAATAATAGGTGAGAAAAACCAATATTACCAAGTTACTAGTTACTCGACATTTTCACAAAGAGTAATAACTACATATGTAGTTACCTTAATTATGTGTTGATGTGTAAATATCATTCTTTACTATATTAAGTACTAGTGCATAAAGACCTCAAATATTTTAAGTTATTAAAGATGAGAAAGTATTACATGTATCTCTAGTATACGCAACTTGGGAGAACTTCGAATCAAAGCGAGAACACCAGAGACTTGGTCTAGATCACCAAACTCTACGCCCAACTTCACATACTCCAAATGGTGGGCAGTGGCTTCAAACCTTTTCGGAATAATTTCTCTGCCCAAAACCTTAGTAAAAGAAAAAAAAAAACAAGATTGTTAAGTATGAGCTTAAAACATTCATCTCCAACTTATAGAAAATGAAATATTCCTTCGATACCCACCCTGTTGCTAGAATTACACAAGGCAAGCCCTAAAAGATTAGAGTATAAAGCAAGAAGTCTTGACCATGTAATAAACCTCCCTCGTGCATAATCTGTTGATTCCATAAAGAGTATGCTAATGCACAACACCTTAACATTGGGGAAGTTCATGAAGAAATTTACACGAATTTCATGACTATCAATAATAGTCAAGAACTCGACCCTTGGGGTAGTAATGTTGAGGAGATGAATACCATGGCAGGATCTGAATGTTAAGGTTGAAAGTAATGGGGTATTAAAGAGATGACTTCTCGTGGCTGGCCCAAAGTTGATGGACTTAAAGTGGATTTCAAGGAGATTTGGGAATAGTGCAATGGGATAAGGTGGTTTAACAATGCAATTGGTGACAGACAAATAGGTGAGAGCCGAGCAATTGAATATGCAATCGGGCAACTTATAAGGATGTCGGTTCGAATTATCTAGGGTTACTTCCCTCACACCTTTTCGTGTTACATAGAGCAACCAACGGTTAAGGTCCCCATCATGGAAAGGGATGCTTGACAAATCAAGGAGAAACTTGATTATGGATCCAGCATGACGCAAGAGAATCTTGTCAACGACATTAGTAAAACCATATCCAATCATTCTCATATTGCAAATAATCTCTTCGAAGAATTTCCCATCCAATACTAGGGTTGGATGTGTAGTCCAAAAATGTCTCCATTTCTTTGACAAAACAGATGTTCTTGTCAGTTCATGGAAGGACGCGTCCTTGAATATTTCATCAAGGATATTTTCTGGTAAATCGGAGAACCTGTCTATCTTATCATCTTCAACAACAATCTCTTTTCCACGACCAATCCTGTTCATCATTTTGTCCATAAGCCAAGCTAAACATTAGTCCACATTAAGAGAACAGTCACTAATACATATTTCAAACTTAATGGTTAGAGCTATTTATTTACCATATCCTTGATTTTGCAAGAGAAATTATTGTTTTACTACTTAGCATATAATTTGTGGGATGGCGTGAAACTGCATAAAAAGTGCCAAAATAGTTTTCCATTCATATATAATACTAAACAAGGCAAGCTTTATTTCACATTAAAGAATAACTGGTTAGGCCTTTTCCAATGTTAAAAGAATGTAGCTATTTACTTTATCTATTAGAACCCAAAAGGGAAACAATTCATATGAAGTAGGAATTTTGTTGTTGATATCATTTGACTTCATTTATATCACATAGATTAATCATCAGATATAATGATGCGTCAAAATCCTTCGTGACCCTAGTCGGATTACTGAACATAATACAAGATGATAGGATGCCGCAAAATTCACGGTAAACTTTTTGTTAGATAAAATTAAATGCCTTTAAATAGTTTGCTATGTATAAAATTTACTAATATATATGGCATACTTACTTATAATCCAGTTCAAAAACTGATCAAATTTGCATCTACATAGAGGAAATGTTATAGCCGATCGACTGGTACATCTAATGTCGAGGAAGAAATGGGTTAATGAGTAAAAATTCATTAGTTTCATATAAATTTAAAATTCGTATATCTTTATATGCATGACTGGATCAGATCTATAGAATTGACATATTTTTTGTAGACCAGTTAATCTATACGTTTATTAATGGTGAAGATTCTATTCTTTAAAGAAAAGGGCTCATGGCTAATCAACAAGAATTGCTCAAAAATGAAGAAAACCATCTTTTATCAGTGACCAGTACATATAGCTTTGTTAGAAACAAGACTGCATAGAGAAATTCATATCTACCATTGACTTGAGAAAAAGAACATATATAGGAAACTATTTCAGAGAAAAAAATGAAGAAAAAAAGCCCACAATATAATCAATCAAAACCAGTTATCTCCTTCAGATTATACAAAAAAATTATAACTTGTTATGCATACCAATAAATTTATACCTCTTATTTGCTTGCATCCTTTGAGGGTAAGGTCCGAAGTGGTTTTCTTCACTTTAGGGAGCAATAACACAAACAATGAGAAGAGATAGGTATAAAGCAAAACTTAGGACATATAAGTAGTTCTAAATTTTTTGTCTATATATTATACATTTCTTGACTTCTGATTTGTTTTTATTCGTTTTTTTTAATGGAAAGAATTAATAATTTCATAAAATTCTAGTAAAACTCAGATTTCCTGAATTTAGAATGAGTAGGAATTTGGATTTGTTTCATTTTGGACATCTAGTCAACGTGAATATGAACCTTTTTACATACATAAATCTCTTACTAAAATTGGTTACTTGAAATTTGATAATCTCTGATTCTTTTATAATACATCTACCAAAATGGTTATGATCATCATTATTGGTAAAGCAACCAACTTTTCTTTCTCACCTATACAAATTGTATCAATGATACCTTCGGAAACTACATTTTGCAATGTAATTATCGTTTTTCCTTAGTTTTTACTAGATTGAAATTAGCTAATTTAATTTGTACCCATCAAAAGGATAGATAGATTTCCTCTAAATTACATAAATAAAAGAGTTAGTAAGTAGTTTAGTATTAATCCTTATTTATAAATTTCCCTTACTGGTTTATCTGAATTTCGTATTTATCTCTAAGACAAGTAATTTTCGAATAGTTAATTTGTCTGTAATTGCATAAATAACCCGACAGCAGATACTATTTTTTTTTAATCGTCAAATCTCAATTTTTTTTCAAACTCGGAAGTATTATTCATAATCCAAAGCATGTACAAAAGGAGGGGGATATAACCATAACCTCCAATAAGACAGCTAGAGTACAAAAAGTTAGCCAAGGGGTGTAAATAATATTACACCACCTTAAAAAAAAAAAATCGAGCATCTAAGAAGGAGAAACTCCCTATTTTCCTTTGAATGACTTGAGTCTTCTATGAGCTGCACCTTTAAGGTAACTTTTGTTGCATCTGAAGCATCAATCTAGTAATGAAACTAGTGACGCCCCTTTAAGATATGCAGGCCTATCCATCAGGGGGATCAAAATGCCATCCGGAGTGTTTTGTTGCTCTGATCCTAAAAGAGGGAACGCCCAATTGATCCATCCTTAGTTGTCCTTTAGCATCAATAGGTAGATCTCTTTCCTAACAAAGTGGCATACTTTGCCAAAGCATCCGCCACTTCGTTGCCTTCTCTGTAACAATGAAAGACCTGAATATTCTTTTCCTGGACCTTATCTTGAATACATTCCACTTCTTTCTGTATGTTCCAGGGGATACTAATTTTACCTTGGATCATCTGGAACTATCCAAGGTGAAATTAGAGATGTTACATTCACAGCACCAATTGACTCCAAATAATGCTGCATTTGTCTCACTATAATTGTTAGTTGAGAAATGAATAGGATTGGCAAAAGCCATAACAGTATCTCCATTTCTTCTTCTAACAATTCCACCTGCACCAGCTTTACCCCTACTAGACATGCTGCTTCCATCAGTGTTCAAGATGATTGAGCTACTATTTGTTCTTTTCCATGAAACCATCTAACTGATGATTTTGTGTTTGTAGTTAGTTGCAATTCTGCAGACTTGTTCCTATCCTATCAAATGTGCGTAGCCGCTATCAAATAGTTTTTGCCAAATCCTACACCGGTAGGTATATTTCCTAGCTATGCAAGAAGTGTACCAATTAGGACATCGAACACCCTTCCCAGTTTCCACGAGTTGTTTTGACGTGTCACTATGTTTGAAGTGCACGCATTTAGCTTGGTTGATTGGTAATTGTGCACATAACCAAGGTCACCGATTCATTTCTTTTAAATGATTCAAAATGATATACTAATGTATGTACACATAATGATTAATTCTTCTTGTTTGAATTACAAAATAATATGTTGGGCTTTTACTGAAGTAATGTAATTATAAGCTTTTGGAAAATCAAAATACTAACGACGCAAGGTGTCACAACAAGATTCAGTACAATACAGATCGAGAAATCATATCATACTACTATAAAAGCATGTCCTCAAAAGAATCAAAAGTCAAATTACTTAAATGCCATTTACAAAAACCTAAATACCCTAATTAAGAAAAGAAAAATAACTATTGCCTATATAGTTTCACGCTGGCTTATTCGAATAGTTGCATGCCTTTAGTTTAAGTGCCTCATACCCTAATAAATATAATACTTAATTATGAATTTATTGAAGTGTCCTTCCTCGAAAGGTTGTAACCCCTTGTATAAAGTAACTAATCAACCTTTTCATACATCCAAACTTAAATCAAGATGAACCTGTCTTTTAAGAGAATATAATGACAAAGCTATTACAACATCAAAACAAAGTTCAATTCACAAAGCGACTATGCTACAAAACAAAGAGCCACAGTAAAAGTATTTACACAAGAGGTTTGTTTCTGGTCCTGATTTACTCAAGTGTTAGTTCTCATAGTAATTTCATCTTTCAATTTGTATAGAAAAATATCAGTTATTTATCTCTACTATTGTATCTCAATATCATTTCTTCACGACCCACCTTACTCTTTTTTTTTCTTGGTTTAAGTCTAACCTTCTGAGAGTGAAGAATATATGTGCTACGAAATATTACTTTCATTTAGCAAGCTTCTAGATATGTATGTAGTGGTAAAAAGGAGGCAAGAATTTCTAAAAATCAAAGCAAATATTGTAGGACGTGAAATATGTATAACCATGACCAGGGTTTCTCATATTCATGTTTAAACTATATATTTTAATGAAATATCTATAGACCAGTAAGACATGGTGATACCAACATAGTTAATTGTGCAGAACTACAAATATAGGCTGAACTAGAAAACAATGCTAATAAAGAAGAATCTCTTTCTCTCCATATTTTAACTTTTATTGTTCCTATTTTAGTAGGTTTAGTCGATATCCAACCGTTTTAACTTCAGAAATTAAGTCACTTCTTTGCTTTATTCTTTCATTTAGTATTTTAGCCAAAGCTTTGTTTAATTTTAATAATATTAATATAATATATTTTTTACAACACCATATTATATGCAATCGACATACACGTGCAATGCACGTGCCGAGAAACTAGTTATAAAAAAAGGAGGTAAAACTGATGTTTTGCCCGTATTTAATTGGAAGCGCATATGCATATAAACTCAATATAGTTGTAATTAAGAACCAGAGCTTGACATGCTTCTTAACTTGTTCATAATTATAAATTACCTATGTTCTTCAACAATCAATGATAGTACTACATCATATCAAATACTTTCTGATTTAAACTAGAAGATAATTTCTTAATCACTTTATTACCTTCAAGGGTTAGAGTTCACAAGAAAATTGTGTGTCGAGGATGGTACAGAAGGAGAAACTAGAAAATATTTTGGTAGAATATTGAGCCAAACTTTGAGAAACTCTTTCTTTTCACCATAGTCCCTCACATGCTAAGAGAACAATCCAGAAGCTTCCTCTTTCATCATCGACGTCATGGTCATTGATCTCACTGCAGCAGTAGAGCCAGGAACAAGATAAAGGGTAGGAATAAAGAACATGAAATTCCATGAAGAGTGAAGGGGTTAGAATTAATAGAATTAGCTATCGGGAGTGTTTAATTTTTGGAACTATGTATGTATTTTTAATCTCTCTTTTGAAGAATAGGGTCATACACGTGGGAGTCTATATACATAGTTGCATGTATGTGCATGGAGAAGTGCAAGAGTTTGGCAAATGGAGAAAGTAAAAGGTTTTTAGAAATTGTCACACGGAAAGGACTACAATGAATTTTGATTGAACAATTAAGGGGTACTCGAAAATCGAAATCATCTTTTTGAATTTCATAAGATCTTTATTGCTTCTATCTATTTTTTTTAATAATATTGTAATTTTATTCATATTAATCTAAGTGGACTGGAGGATATTCCTTGTACATATTCAAGATAATGTGGACGTTTGAAATCTGTTCATAGCGTAGGCTAATTTGAAAATATAAAAATAGATGAGAACTTATGTTTTCTACTTTTGCGCGGTAGAATATTATCACGTTGAATGATATCTTTTGGTTGCAAAATCGGTGGCACAGTTTCTTTTCAGCTTATTAACCGTTTGTGTTCGGCTTAAAAAAAGTAGTTTTTGAGTACTTGTACTTTTATTTAAAAAAAAAGTTTGCCCAGCAAATTATAGGCTGTGTTGTATAGATACTGATCACGGGGGGGGGGGGGGGGGGGGGGCATGGCCTGAACTCAATTTACAACAACACTGATTGCCAGAGGCAACCGCAAAAAAATTGAGAGGGACTAAGACAAAAACAAGTCCCTCCTATATACCTACAGTTAACTAATAACAAAGAAGTTGACTTTGTCGTATGTAATTTTAATGCTAGGCATTTGACACTTATGCAATTGAAAAAGTTCTTTTAGAAACACCAGGTAATTGAGCATAGGATTGATAGATAATTCCTTCAGAGAAAGTAGCAGCCAGTTTTGCAAGAGAGTCAGTTGCCCGATTAGCCTCTCTTAGACAGTGCTTGAAAGAATATTAGCCATCTCAATCCAGTTCAATGTTTCTTCGATGTCCATCCTGAGCTTTTAATTTTTGGTGGATCTCTTCATCAGCATATCTGCAAAACGCACTTTTTAAGTGATGGAGCTTATTTTTATAAATAAATGGTTACGTATTTGGATATAAGTTCTGAAATTGAAAAATTGCAGAGATGTTTGGTAAAAATGTGTTTTATTTTTATTTTTATATTAAATGGTAAAATATCTGTAAAATAAATAAAAGAAAAGAAAAATATAATCTAGGGCATTTGTTAGTGAAGGTATTAGTGAAATTAGAAAAAACTATATGGGATAAAACAGTAAAATAGTACCAGCTTAAAGCTAAGTGCATTTAAGTAGTTTTGCAGTAGCCAAACACTCCTTGGAGCTAACCAGCTTTTAAGCTAAGCCAAACGGGCTCTTAGCCCTAAAAAAAAAAAGAGAAGATTATGAGCCCGTTTGTGTGAGCTTATTTTAAGCGGTTTATAAGCCATTTGAGAAGTTAGGAACTTTTGGCTTTTTTTAAGTTTATAAGGCTTATGAGCCCATAAATTTTTGAGTTACCGAACATTTACGGATGGGCTTATAAGCTTATAAGTTTGGTCGTGGATTCTAAATAAGAGAAAATAACATAGAGAAAATAACATATTTTGCCAAAACCAAGCTAGGCCCTACATTTAAATAGTCACATGGACTATTGAACATAGGCTAGCTAAAATTTA
Source organism: Petunia axillaris subsp. axillaris (assembly GCA_029990575.1). Classification (NCBI taxonomy): domain Eukaryota; kingdom Viridiplantae; phylum Streptophyta; class Magnoliopsida; order Solanales; family Solanaceae; genus Petunia; species Petunia axillaris. The sequence goes on from JARKNS010000009.1 coordinate 45,839,925, forward strand.
CCCTATATAAATAGGTTTATGAGTAATATTAGTTAGTTGTCAAGTACATCCCCTCTAATTTCGGAATTGAATCTTAGCAATTAGATTCGATAAGATTTTGGAAGTTCTCGGTAAAATAAAAAGTGATAGCGAGATTGACGCATAGCCTTAAAAATATGAAGTGATTATTATTAATTAAATACACACAAAATATACAACTGACACATACAAAAAGTATATTTATTTTATGCACTTTTGAATCAAACTTGGTTATAATCGCATAAAATGAATATTATTTATCTATTAAATACATAAAGAATATACAAAAGATACATATAAATGAAACACATGTAATCACTATAATAATTCTAATACATCTATGTCAAAGGTAGAATATGTGTTATATATACGTATTAGGCAGTTGTCATTGTATAATTATGTCATTTATATATATTAAAGATTTATTGTATTTATCATTGTTCACTAGTTTAAGCAGTTAGTCGAATGCATCTCTGGTATACATAGAATATGCATAATCTATATATTTTATTCAATTTTTATTTTACAATTATGGCATATATACCTTGGATATATATTGGATATAAAAAATGAATACTACTTTTACAATTATGTCATTTATACACTGGATATGTATATTACAATTATTTAATTATACATTTAATATATACTACTTTGAAGCTTGAACATATTAGTCCAAGAGATATATGCATCAAACATACATCTACATAACACATATATACACATTTGTGTATGTCTACGTAATACTACATATATACATATATGTATGCATAGAATATGCATCTATGTTATACATATATACATCTATGTATGCATGGAATATGTATAATTTATACGATAGTAGAACATCTTTCTTCTCACTCTTCAGTTTACTCCTTTCCATCTATCATTAAATGTCTAATTCCCGCAGCGTTGAATCCATCTCTTGAAATACATCTCGATGCAATTAATCCTTGTTGTGAATCAAACAGTTTTGTTCATACATGATGACATGTAGCCATTCTCCATTCATGTGGGGAATGGGTTTTTTGTGAATATGTGTGAATGGGAAATGATGTTTGTATCTTTTCATAGAAAGGTATGACACCTTTTCACATGAACCCCTTGTTGGCTATAAATATGACATTTTCCTTCACATTTTAAGATACACTTTGGAAGAGAAAATTTTGAATTACTTCTTCTCTTCTTTGTATTATTTTTCCATATAAAATAAAAGTGTCGTATCGTGTGATTTGCTTCCGGCCATTTGCGTTCGCTGTTACTGCCATTTGGAGTACCACTACTGCAGTAAGGTAAATCTGTTCTATCCTAGAGGATCTAATCCATAGCCTCGGGTACTGTGAGGGGATTAAGTTCCTTAAGAAAACATTGTGAATTCAGTGGGCCCGAGTTTGTTCATCTCCTTCTTTTTTGATTTTGCATTTACGTTTTTAGATTATATTTTGAATACAAAATTTCTAACAATGTTTATTTACCTTGATATATGCTATAGCCATTATTTTTATAGCATGTTCTCAATATTGATAAGGTCCTAAATCAAAAACTAGCAGCTTTTATTAGGTTTTTGTTACTATAATTATTGGAGGTTTTGGTTTATGTATTTAATATACAAGGTAGGTTAATGTCGAATCACCGTCACCATGGGAGCTGATTGAAAGCCCCAGAAGACGGATTTAATTGTAAAAGAAAATGCCAGCTTTCACCAGTGGAATGTCAAATCCTCCATCACCATGGGAGGTGAAACTCTTTTGTGTTTTTTGGTTCTTTATTTGGATCCTTAGAATTTTATCAACTCACTACCCTATAACTACCATCTTTTGTACTTTATTTACACTATATCTGTATCGATGTAATTTCCAACTTTTTCTAAGTTGATGCAAGTACTCTCGCCAGCCCCATTTAAATATTTGGACTAAAATATTTGTAATTTTAAAAATCAAGATAGAATTTATCAACATTTTTCCATTATACCCTAATATTAATTGTTTTTGAAAAATATAAACACATCAATTATGAGTTCATTGTTCAAAATATCAAGAAAATTAAATTAATAAAAATTCTAAACTAACTTATATATGATTTCTTAAGGAGCATGCAAATAATGACAAACCTAACAACCTAGACGTACCGAAGGGAGCATAGTAAAGATTAGTGGCGGAGCCATGTATCAGCAAAGGGGTTCAATTGAACCCCCTTCATTCAAAAATTATACTGTGCAAGTCAGGTAAAAATAAAAGTTTTAGTTATATACATACTATTGAACCCCCTTGCGTCAAGGGAATATATTAGTGTAGTGTATAAGGGGGTTTAAGAATTGCTCTAGGCCACAAGTTCAAATCTCAAATGTGGTATTTTAATATTTTTGAATCCCCTTCCGATAATTTCTGGCTCCGCCCCTGATAAAGATACGTACATTACAACATAATATAGACATGCTAATGCATAATTGATTTGGTGTAGAAAAACTATATCAAAGCCTAAACATACATCAAATGGATTTGAATTCTTTAAACAAGCTGGTTTAAATATTTAAACATCAAAAGTATTGAATGCAAGATTATTTCATTGTTTTACTTTCTTTAACAAACCTTCGATTTCATTTTCTATTTTTGGTGATTCCTACAAATACAAACGCCCGTGCGCGCGCGCACACACACACTTAATTACTCACTCAGAGTAAGCACTAGATCAGTTAGCTGTTATCATATTGAACCTAAACAAATAGTAGTGCAATATTTTATCAACTTATTTGTTCTATAATCATATGTGGACGATATTTGAGCCTGAATTCCGGCTTGAATCAAATACTAACGCCACCAATCTACCAACCATATCTAGAAACTTTCTTAGAGGTACCATGCATTCTCTACATATTTTTCTTGGAAACAGTTTAGGTGATAGATAACAAATGAAGTCTAAATCTTCAACTGCAGTATCATTCAAGAGATAATCTACGATTGCCAGGAACATGCTTAAAGCTTGAGAACTTGGATTCCGGCTCAATAAACTTGTTGTAAATAAGACTAAAGGATCTGACAAGGAGGACGGCTCAACTACGTACGCTTAATAATCCCAATTAGTCAGGGTCGATTGTGTGTCTCCTCATTGAATATGCTACTCAAATTAAGTTCATTTCTAGACTCATGTATATAATACAACAATCAGAGAGGCAGATGTAGAATTTAAGTGTATGAGTTCTAGATTCTAACACAAGGCAACACTTTATAGACACTGGAAGCAACCATCATTTACAAGTATCTCATAGTTAAATCTGTTGAAACAATTTTTTCCGGGATGAATGGTTTTGCGTTTGATTGAATAATTTGTAGCTACTGGTTTCTCTCCAGACTGCTCACCAGTTATGTGTGCATTTCCAAAGAAGGATGTAGTTTTCTCACTCAAACAATATTATTTCAGAAATCCTGTTTTTGTATCCCAAAAAAAAAAAAAAAGCAACAACAAGCAGCAGCGGCCAATTACTTTGACGACAATGTCAAACCCTTGTTTAGAAATATTGATTGGGGCATTTTTCTTTTTGGAGATAAGTTGGAAGGAAACCTAACAGGCATTTGGTCATGTATATAAAAAAATTTGAAAAAAGAATCAAGTTGAGTTGAAAATTTATATTTGGAAATTAAAGTTGTGTCTGTACATACATCACTTAAAAAGTTAAAAGCTCATGAGAGGAGAAGTTAGTCAATATCTGTTTTTGGTTTGAAAAATATCATTTTCTATTTTTTTTAAGAAGTCTAATGATTTGATGGCCATCAAATCTTTCAATTTTTTCTTTTTTGTTGAAAACAAAAGGAAAACTTTTTATGGTTAAACGAGGACTTAATGTTTCAGTGGTCTTAATTTTGTGTGTTTAAGAAAAATATCGGATTCCGAAAGTAAAAAATGAATTAAAATAATTGTGCTTCTAACAGTATAAGAACCCACACTGCAGATGTAATAGCAAACACTTTTTTTTTTGGGTTAAAACAAGACATTCATTAGATAGAAATTTAAGGAGGATTACATAGAATATTCATGCGAATCCCATTGTGGTCAGATTCGCGAGCATTTGAGTCATTAGTACAAAACAAAGACAAGCCACTACCACCGAAATCACAACTATTTTGTTATTTGGCTTGTAATCGTTAATTATATAATTATTTACTATATTTCTTAAGATTTATCTATACAGGATTTGCGTAAGAGTTATCGGGTTCTTCCACTGTATACAACATATGAATAGATCCGCGCCAGGCAAATAGACTAGCAACAATAAAATTCTAAAGTTTTGCATATTTTCTGTTACCATCATATAGAACTAAAATATTTTTCGAAAAGACCTAAAATAAACATGTAAACTAGCACAATTAAAACATGGTTCCTATACGAAGAGCTTAAACGACGATTCATAAAAGTACAAGGACCGAAGTACAAGAACTAACACAAAAACGAAATTACAAAGAGTCTTTAACTTGCAAAAACAAAGACATAATGCTACATCCACAATCCCACATTAACTTGAAGAATTCCACAAATGAAAATTGGTCCATGAAAGGAACAATTAGTCAACTTACACAACTGGTGCTGCGAAGATGCGTTCAAGTGTTGGTGATAATGCTGGAAAGGATCTCATCAGTTCTTCAGAAAGACTCCATAGTTCACCTTCAACTCCACTAGAGGGAGCAACAATCATCGTTGAGAGTGACGGTGAACGTGCAAGTATCAGCTCTAAGAAAATGAGTTCACAGGGTGAGCCTTCAAACCCTGTTAGTTTCACATATTCAAGGTTCCCAAGTTGTCAACCTACTGCATTTCATTTGTCATAAATGAGTTCACAGAAAATGCCATAAATATGTCTTTTTAGGACGTGGGTCTCGTCCTGACACGAAGGAGGTCAGCCTAGACAAGTGCAGTAGCGGTGTACCGCACCTCACTAAGTCATCAAATGAAATGCAGATAAATCGGGCCTAAAGGTTCAACTCTAGGTGACACAACTGACTCAGTGTCTAGACTGGCTGAAAACCCGGTGGACAAACCGGGTGAAAGCGCGTCAGGGCCATCCGGAGACAGTGTGTCCGGCCTAAAACCCCGTCACGCCTTCCTCCTAAATCATGGGCAATTTAGTAAGAAGTCCCAGATGCCACAAGCAATCTGGTATATATATATCAGAGACTCAGAGGGGTTGTGCGAAAGGAGACAGTTTTATATACAGTTCAGTAATATCAAAGCAGTAACATTCAAGATGCGGCAACAAACAACAACAATATTTACAAGCCGAAATGCGACAATTTTTTAAAGCCGGAGACTCAGTTTTTATTTTCTTCCCCAGCGGAGTCGCCAAGCTGTCACGCCCTAAAATTTACTAAAAATAATAAAAGGTAGGTTGTGACTTAGGTGTTTTAAAGGTACAAAATTATCGAGATTTACGGAGTCGCCACTTGACATAGTTCAAAGGTGTGCCTAGTCACCAAAAAGGTACCTTAGAACACCTATGACTCGTTTAGTGGTCTGCGTCAGAGTTCCGGGTAAGGATCTCGGTTGACTCTCGGGAAGGTGTTAGGCACCCTCGAGTCCTGTGCAAGCACAGTTGCTTTATTGACGCTCTTCAGATTTGTGAATTATTCTTTGTTTGTTTAATTGCCAAATTATTATTTGCTACGCTCTGATTTGTTTGAAACAAAAATTGTGTCAAGTAACCCACAAGGTATACTTGGAACAAATTTATATATATATATATTTTTTTTCACCTAATAAGTAGATCACAAATCATACTTATAATTGCCTAATCGAATGGAACTGTTAGTTTACTTGCTTCATTTACACTGATTTTTTAAAAGGAACAAATTTACGTGTTTCTTACTGAAGGTTCTCAGTGTCATTTATTTACGCAGAACCTAAGCTTTGCCTACATGGTTTCTCCACTGCCAGAACTTTCCAATTTGTTCATTTGCATTTTACATCCTATTTTGTTTAATCATTTGAATTTTTGTCCATTTGACTATGAAGTAGAAACTTCCAAGGAAATTGGTTTAGACGACTTTTCACAAAGTAAAAATAAAATGTGTAATACTCATCAAAGGCCTTACAACACTCCTTCCTCGGACCAACTGAACAAAGTCCAGCCCCAACAATTTATCCATTTATACAATTTTTCATGCACTTTCAGTTTTCCCTTCCCTTTTCTCATGCATTCTTTACTCTTAACAACAGGTCTAAATTAGTAAAGGCAAGCAACAATGAACATAAAATATTTGACTATTCTGGTTTCTTTATTTTTTTTTAGATTGCAGCAAGATCAAAGAGAAATATCAATAGGTATACATGAGCAACAAACTCAATGGCCCATACTAAAGCAATTTCATACATAGGTGCGATAGGCCCTTTAGATAAAATACAAATAAAATGAGGAAGTTTACCTATTGGGCTGAGCAAAACCCCCAGCTTAAACAGCAAAGCCAGCAGCAAACACCAGCAATAGACAGACAGAACTTCTAGACTGGAACTCCCCTTTTAGACTCTCTAATTTTCATCCTCTCTTTCTTTGTACTTGTTTTTTCTTTCAGATCTGTTTTTCTTCCAAAGAGTGAAGAAGAAAAATGTTTTCAGATGTGGATGTGTATCTCTCAGATCTGTTTTTTTTTGTTTTTTCAGATGTGTTCTCCTGTTTTCCAGATGTGTCCCAAGAGAGAAGTCAAATTTTTCAGCTCTCTCTTGTGTGTGTCTTCCAGATGTTGTCTCTTTTTTTTTTTTTGGGTCAGTCTGCTCCCTTTATGAAGGGTAAAAGACACTCTTTAAATAGAGTGGAAATGGGAGCTGGGCAGACAACCAAATCAAGCCATTAAATGCAAGAATCAAGTTGTAAGCATGCTTTACACTAGAGACCAAAAAGATGACAGAAAAGCCTTGTTTTTAGGCTGCCAAAGTACTTTCTTTTGTCTTTTTATTTGACTTTTTTTTTTCTCTTTCCCCTAAAATTTCAGATTTTAACCTTGGCCAAAATGATTCATCCAAGGCATCAACTAGATGGAATCCACAGCCAAACGACCCCCCTAAGTATATTCTAACTTGCTCACAAGCTGGATTGGGCTATCCATTTTCAGATCAAAGTTTTCACTTAGGCTAAACATTCTTGACAACAACCTGAAGAGTGCACAAGTGCCAAAGATAGACCGCACGCCTATGCAAGCTTCTCCATTAGGCAGTCCTAATTAACTAAACTCAGCCTCTTCTCAAGTTTAAACTTGAAGCTCACAGTCCAAAGATGACCGAGCATAGCCTTTGAACTCTCAGATCTGACCCAACAGCTTCCCCGAGCTAAGGTCACAAGAAACTAAGTACATCAAGTTCCTACAAGAATTAAATAAAACCAGAAAATGCTCCAGCAAAACTAAACAAATTCAAACCACTCACCCTATGGTTTATGATATCCCTCACAGTAAATTCAAACTAACTTACAACAGAACATGCTCCAGCAAAACTAAATAAATTCACTTGAATGAACAAACTGAAACGAACCTCACGATTATCGAACAAACAGAGACAAGTTTCAAAGCCAACTCATGGTTAACGAGTCTAAACAGCTTCAAATTATTTGAAACAACTTACAACTACAAACTCGGACAAGTATCATTTTAGACAGCTAAGGCAAAGGAAAGCAACAAGAACATGAACACTTCATACTTGATAAATAAAATCCAGCTTGAACTACTTCCATTACTCCAATAACATAGAGTACACACAAGTACAGACATGGTCTCAAATATTGAATTAAACCACTGAGGACAAATATTATTAGAACTAAACGAACCAAGATACTAATCGACATTTTATCTTTCTATGGCTAAATCACTGAGATAAAGGAAAACAAAGCAAAGAAGACAAACTTAATCTAACCCGTCGAGCTAAAACATAGCCAATACATCTACTGCCACTGCCTCGACGTTGCTTCCACCATCGACACGGCCTCGAATCATTGCAGCCTTGTCATCGCTGCCTCATCACGCCACTGTAACAGTTTCATTGCACCAAACAAATCAACATCGCAGCCCCTCCTGTTTCATCACCAATGCCTTTAGGATCGTCAAGGTCACACCCTCAATCAGTGAATCAAACCAGACCACATCATACCATTGTTAATCGCTACTGACTCGCCATGGTATCTGCCTCGCTAGCAACCTCACACACACGCCTCGCTAAAACACAAAATCAATATCATTGCCATCGACACAGTACCATCATCTTTTCAGCTTAACAGAATCCCCACCCCACACGACCTTCACAACATCATCACCATCGCCTCATCATTCCCACAGCTCACCAAACCAAACTCATCACAGAACCATCGCCTCTACCTCACAGCATCAGCCTCGATGCTACTACATCCCCACCGAATCAACAAAAAATATCACCTTTGCAACCACCATTCACCAACGCGAACGTCAATAACCAGCCTCCTCACCACAAACTCAAAGAACAGAAACCAGAAACGGGCAGCGAGAGGAAAGGAAAAAGTGTGGGGGTCTCCAAGGAATTACCTTTATAAATGAGTATAGGGGACTGCCCTGAAGCCGTGGACATGAGATTTGGCCGGAACAAGACACGATCGCCGGAGTTAGGCTTTCACCAATTTTTAAAACCTAATCGACGCCAAGTCAGTGAGATATTGGTGAAATTGATCTCGTAATCGGAATGAGGGGGTTAATCCGAACCTAGGATGTAATTTGTATCGCCATCGGTGATGGTTCACGGCGGCGTATGGTGGCTTCCGGTGGCAAGGAAAAATTGTCAAGGATCTGCCTGATTTTGACTTACAGAAAATGGGAATAAGTAAAAATGGCAAAGGAATGGTTTATGTATGTCATTGGGCCGGGTCGAGTCAAGGTATTGGGCCAGCGGGTTGCACAATTAGGCTAGTTGGTTTTTTTTCATTCACAAATGACCACTAAAAGGTCCAAACGAATTAAAGCATAAACAATAAACTAGAATTAAAACTACACAAATTGTAAAATAACCACAATTAAAATGTAAAATCATAATTAACCTCATAACAAGTATTTTTGTTAATTTTTCATTTTTTTTTTCATTTAATGATAAATTTTAGCTAAAATAAAAGACTAAAATTCTAGGAGAATTCGGCAAAAATCCAAAAATGTTAGCTCGGCAATTTTTGAGCTATTTCAAGCTATTTTTTTGAATTTTCATGCCAAAATTAGGTGATTACAGTTGGTCAACACAGTTTGGATCTGTGAGATAACGTTTAACTTCCTCTATGCTTCTTTCACTCATGTTACTAAAAGCCTATTGAATTCACATGGTGCAAGAAAGTTAGTAACACATTAAGCATACCTCCAAGTATAAAATTTTGTATGTAAGTTAAATGCACGGACATCATTGAAAGTTTAACATCATCATTGTACTTTAACCTACGAATAATAAGTGAGAAAAACCAATATTACCAAGTTACTAGTTACTCGACATTTTCACAAAGAGTAATAACTACATATGTAGTTACCTTAATTATGTGTTGATGTGTAAATATCATTCTTTACTATATTAAATACTAGTGCATAAAGACCTCAAATATTTTAAGTTATTAAAGATGAGAAAGTATTACATGTATCTCTAGTATACGCAACTTGGGAGAACTTCGAATCAAAGCGAGAACACCAGAGACTTGGTCTAGATCACCAAACTCTACGCCCAACTTCACATACTCCAAATGGTGGGCAGTGGCTTCAAACCTTTTCGGAATAATTTCTCTGCCCAAAACCTTAGTAAAAGAAAAAAAAAACAAGATTGTTAAGTATGAGCTTAAAACATTCATCTCCAACTTATAGAAAATGAAATATTCCTTCGATACCCACCCTGTTGCTAGAATTACACAAGGCAAGCCCTAAAAGATTAGAGTATAAAGCAAGAAGTCTTGACCATGTAATAAACCTCCCTCGTGCATAATCTGTTGATTCCATAAAGAGTATGCTAATGCACAACACCTTAACATTGGGGAAGTTCATGAAGAAATTTGCACGAATTTCATGACTATCAATAATAGTCAAGAACTCGACCCTTGGGGCAGTAATGTTGAGGAGATGAATACCATGGCAGGATCTGAATGTTAAGGTTGAAAGTAATGGGGTATTAAAGAGATGACTTCTCGTGGCTGGCCCAAAGTTGATGGACTTAAAGTGGATTTCAAGGAGATTTGGGAATAGTGCAATGGGATAAGGTGGTTTAACAATGCAATTGGTGACAGACAAATAGGTGAGAGCCGAGCAATTGAATATGCAATCGGGCAACTTATAAGGATGTCGGTTCGAATTATCTAGGGTTACTTCCCTCACACCTTTTCGTGTTACATAGAGCAACCAACGGTTAAGGTCCCCATCATGGAAAGGGATGATTGACAAATCAAGGAGAAACTTGACTATGGATCCAGCATGACGCAAGAGAATCTTGTCAACGACATTAGTAAAACCATATCCAATCATTCTCATATTGCAAATAATCTCTTCGAAGAATTTCCCATCCAATACTAGGGTTGGATGTGTAGTCCAAAAATGTCTCCATTTCTTTGACAAAACAGATGTTCTTGTCAGTTCATGGAAGGACGCGTCCTTGAATATTTCATCAAGGATAATTTCTGGTAAATCGGAGAACCTGTCTATCTTATCATCTTCAACAACAATCTCTTTTCCACGACCAATCCTGTTCATCATTTTGTCCATAAGCCAAGCTAAACATTAGTCCACATTAAGAGAACAGTCACTAATACATATTTCAAACTTAATGGTTAGAGCTATTTATTTACCATATCCTTGATTTTGCAAGAGAAATTATTGTTTTACTACTTAGCATATAATTTGTGGGATGGCGTGAAACTGCATAAAAAGTGCCAAAATAGTTTTCCATTCATATATAATACTAAACAAGGCAAGCTTTATTTCACATTAAAGAATAACTGGTTAGGCCTTTTCCAATGTTAAAAGAATGTAGCTATTTACTTTATCTATTAGAACCCAAAAGGGAAACAATTCATATGAAGTAGGAATTTTGTTGTTGATATCATTTGACTTCATTTATATCACATAGATTAATCATCAGATATAATGATGCGTCAAAATCCTTCGTGACCCTAGTCGGATTACTGAACATAATACAAGATGATAGGATGCCGCAAAATTCACGGTAAACTTTTTGTTAGATAAAATTAAATGCCTTTAAATAGTTTGCTATGTATAAAATTTACTAATATATATGGCATACTTACTTATAATCCAGTTCAAAAACTGATCAAATTTGCATCTACATAGAGGAAATGTTATAGCCGATCGACTGGTACATCTAATGTCGAGGAAGAAATGGGTTAATGAGTGAAAATTCATTAATTTCATATAAATTTAAAATTCGTATATCTTTATATGCATGACTGGATCAGATCTTGTAGACCAGTTAATCTATACGTTTATTAATGGTGAAGATTCTATTCTTTAAAGAAAAGGGCTCATGGCTAATCAACAAGAATTGCTCAAAAATGAAGAAAACCATCTTTTATCAGTGACCAGTACATATAGCTTTATTAGAAACAAGACTGCATAGAGAAATTCATATCTACCATTGACTTGAGAAAAAGAACATATATAGAAAACTATTTCTGAGAAAAAAATGAAGAAAAAAAAGCCCACAATATAATCAATCAAAACCAGTTATCTCCTTCAGATTATACAAAAAAATTATAACTTGTTATGCATACCAATAAATTTATACCTCTTATTTGCTTGCATCCTTTGAGGGTAAGGTCCGAAGTGGTTTTCTTCACTTTAGGGAGCAAGAACACAAACAATGAGAAGAGATAGGTATAAAGCAAAACTTAGGACATATAAGTAGTTCTAAATTTTTTGTCTATATATTATACATTTCTTGACTTCTGATTTGTTTTTATTCGTTTTTTTTAATGGAAAGAATTAATAATTTCATAAAATTCTAGTAAAACTCAGATTTCCTGAATTTAGAATGAGTAGGAATTTGGCTTTGTTTCATTTTGGTCATCTAGTCAACGTGAATATGAACCTTTTTACATACATAAATCTCTTACTAAAATTGGTTACTTGAAATTTGATAATCTCTGATTCTTTTATAATACATCTACCAAAATGGTTATGATCATCATTATTGGTAATGCAACCAACTTTTCTTTCTCACCTATACAAATTGTATCAATGATACCTTAGGAAACTACATTTTGCAATGTAATTATCGTTTTTCCTTAATTTTTACTAGATTGAAATTAGCTAATTTGTACCCATCAAAAGGATAGACAGATTTCCTCTAAATTACATAAATAAAAGAGTTAGTAAGTACTTTAGTATTAATCCTTATTTATAAATTTTCCTTATTGGTTTATCTGAATTTCGTATTTATCTCTAAGACAAGTAATTTTCGAATAGTTAATTTGTCTGTAATTGCATAAATAACCCGACAGCAGATACTATTTTTTTTAAATCGTCAAATCTCAATTTTTTTTTCAAACTCGGAAGTATTATTCATAATCCAAAGCATGTACAAAAGGAGGGGGATATAACCATAACCTCCAATAAGACAGCTAGAGTACAAAAAGTTAGCCAAGGGGAGTAAATAATATTACACCACCTTCAAAAAAAAAAAAAAATCGAGCATCTAAGAAGGAGAAACTCCCTATTTTCCTTTGAATGACTTGAGTCTTCTATGAGCTGCACCTTTAAGGTAACTTTTGTTGCATCTGAAGCATCAATCTAGTAATGAAACTAGTGACGCCCCTTTAAGATATGCAGGCCTATCCATCAGGGGGGATCAAAATGCCATCCGGAGTGTTTTGTTGCTCTGATCCTAAAAGAGGGAACGCCCAATTGATCCATCCTTAGTTGTCCTTTAGCATCAATAGGTAGATCTCTTTCCTAACAAAGTGGCATACTTTGCCAAAGCATCCGCCACTTCGTTGCCTTCTCTGTAACAATGAAAGACCTGAATATTCTTTTCCTGGACCTTATCTTGAATACATTCCACTTCTTTCTGTATGTTCCAGGGGATACTAATTTTACCTTGGATCATCTGGAACTATCCAAGGTGAAATTAGAGATGTTACATTCACAGCACCAATTGACTCCAAATAATGCTGCAATTGTCTCACTATAATTGTTAGTTGAGAAATGAATAGGATTGGCAAAAGCCATAACAGTATCTCCATTTCTTCTTCTAACAATTCCACCTGCACCAGCTTTACCCCTACTAGACATGCTGCTTCCATCAGTGTTCAAGATGATTGAGCTACTATTTGTTCTTTTCCATGAAACCATCTAACTGATGATTTTGTGTTTGTAGTTAGTTGCAATTCTGCAGACTTGTTCCTATCCTATCAAATGTGCGTAGCCGCTATCAAATAGTTTTTGCCAAATCCTACACCGGTAGGTATATTTCCTAGCTATGCAAGAAGTGTACCAATTAGGACATCGAACACCCTTCCCAGTTTTCACGAGTTGTTTTGACGTGTCACTATGTTTGAAGTGCACGCATTTAGCTTGGTTGATTGGTAATTGTGCACATAACCAAGGTCACCGATTCATTTCTTTTAAATGATTCAAAATGATATACTAATGTATGTACACATAATGATTAATTCTTCTTGTTTGAATTACAAAATAATATGTTGGGCTTTTACTGAAGTAATGTAATTATAAGCTTTTGGAAAATCAAAATACTAACGACGCAAGGTGTCACAACAAGATTCAGTACAATACAGATCGAGAAATCATATCATACTACTATAAAAGCATGTCCTCAAAAGAATCAAAAGTCAAATTACTTAAATGCCATTTACAAAAACCTAAATACCCTAATTAAGAAAAGAAAAATAACTATTGCCTATATAGTTTCACGCTGGCTTATTCGAATAGTTGCATGCCTTTAGTTTAAGTGCCTCATACCCTAATAAATATAATACTTAATTATGGATTTATTGAAGTGTCCTTCCTCGAAAGGTTGTAACCCCTTGTATAAAGTAACTAATCAACCTTTTCATACAACCAAACTTAAATCAAGATGAACCTGTCTTTTAAGAGAATATAATGACAAAGCTATTACAACATCAAAACAAAGTTCAATTCACAAAGCGACTATGCTACAAAACAAAGAGCCACAGTAAAAGTATTTACACAAGAGGTTTGTTTCTGGTCCTGATTTACTCAAGTGTTAGTTCTCATAGTAATTTCATCTTTCAATTTGTATAGAAAAATATCAGTTATTTATCTCTACTATTGTATCTCAATATCATTTCTTCACGACCCACCTTACTCTTTTTTTTTTCTTGGTTTAAGTCTAACCTTCTGAGAGTGAAGAATATATGTGCTACGAAATATTACTTTCATTTAGCAAGCTTCTAGATATGTATGTAGTGGTAAAAAGGAGGCAAGAATTTCTAAAAATCAAAGCAAATATTGTAGGACGTGAAATATGTATAACCATGACCAGGGTTTCTCATATTCATGTTTAAACTATATATTTTAATGAAATATCTATAGACCAGTAAGACATGGTGATACCAACGTAGTTAATTGTGCAGAACTACATATATAGGCTGAACTAGAAAACAATGCTAATAAAGAAGAATCTCTTTCTCTCCATATTTTAACTTTTATTGTTCCTATTTTAGTAGGTTTAGTCGATATCCAACCGTTTTAACTTCAGAAATTAAGTCACTTCTTTGCTTTATTCTTTCATTTAGTATTTTAGCCAAAGCTTTGTTTAATTTTAATAATATTAATATAATATATTTTTTACAACACCATATTTTATGCAATCGACATACACGTGCAATGCACGTGCCGAGAAACTAGTTATAAAAAAAGGAGGTAAAACTGATGTTTTGCCCGTATTTAATTGGAAGCGCATATGCATATAAACTCAATATAGTTGTAATTAAGAACCAGAGCTTGACATGCTTCTTAACTTGTTCATAATTATAAATTACCTATGTTCTTCAACAATCAATGATAGTACTACATCATATCAAATACTTTCTGATTTAAACTAGAAGATAATTTCTTAATCACTTTATTACCTTCAAGGGTTAGAGTTCACAAGAAAATTGTGTGTCGAGGATGGTACAGAAGGAGAAACTAGAAAATATTTTGGTAGAATATTGAGCCAAACTTTGAGAAACTCTTTCTTTTCACCATAGTCCCTCACATGCTAAGAGAACAATCCAGAAGCTTCCTCTTTCATCATCGACGTCATGGTCATTGATCTCACTGCAGCAGTAGAGCCAGGAACAAGATAAAGGGTAGGAATAAAGAACATGAAATTCCATGAAGAGTGAAGGGGTTAGAATTAATAGAATTAGCTATCGGGAGTGTTTAATTTTTGGAACTATGTATGTATTTTTAATCTCTCTTTTGAAGAATAGGGTCATACACGTGGGAGTCTATATACATAGTTGCATGTATGTGCATGGAGAAGTGCAAGAGTTTGGCAAATGGAGAAAGTAAAAGGTTTTTAGAAATTGTCACACGGAAAGGACTACAATGAATTTTGATTGAACAATTAAGGGGTACTCGAAAATCGAAATCATCTTTTTGAATTTCATAAGATCTTTATTGCTTCTATCTATTTTTTTTAATAATATTGTAATTTTATTCATATTAATCTAAGTGGACTGGAGGATATTCCTTGTACATATTCAAGATAATGTGGACGTTTGAAATCTGTTCATAGCGTAGGCTAATTTGAAAATATAAAAATAGATGAGAACTTATGTTTTCTACTTTTGCGCGGTAGAATATTATCACGTTGAATGATATCTTTTGGTTGCAAAATCGGTGGCACAGTTTCTTTTCAGCTTATTAACCGTTTGTGTTCGGCTTAAAAAAAGTAGTTTTTGAGTACTTGTACTTTTATTTTAAAAAAAAAGTTTGCCCAGCAAATTATAGGCTGTGTTGTATAGATACTGATCACGGGGGGGGGGGGGGGCATGGCCTGAACTCAATTTACAACAACACTGATTGCCAGAGGCAACCGCAAAAAAATTGAGAGGGACTAAGACAAAAACAAGTCCCTCCTATATACCTACAGTTAACTAATAACAAAGAAGTTGACTTTGTCGTATCTAATTTTAATGCTAGGCATTTGACACTTATGCAATTGAAAAAGTTCTTTTAGAAACACCAGGTAATTGAGCATAGGATTGATAGATAATTCCTTCAGAGAAAGTAGCAGCCAGTTTTGCAAGAGAGTCAGTTGCCCGATTAGCCTCTCTTAGACAGTGCTTGAAAGAATATTAGCCATCTCAATCCAGTTCAATGTTTCTTCGATTTCCATCCTGAGCTTTTAATTTTTGGTGGATCTCTTCATCAGCATATCTGCAAAAAGCACTTTTTAAGTGATGGAGCTTATTTTTATAAAGAAATGGTTACGTATTTGGATATAAGTTCTGAAATTGAAAAATTGCAGAGATGTTTGGTAAAAATGTGTTTTATTTTTATTTTTATTTTTATATTAAATGGTAAAATATTTGTAAAATAAATAAAAGAAAAGAAAAATATAATCTAGGGCATTTGTTAGTGAAGGTAGTAGTGAAATTAGAAAAAACTATAAGGGATAAAACAGTAAAATAGTACCAGCTTAAAGCTAAGTGCATTTAAGTAGTTTTGCAGTAGCCAAACACTCCTTGGAGCTAACCAGCTTTTAAGCTAAGCCAAACGGGCTCTTAGCCCTAAAAAAAAAAAAGAGAAGATTATGAGCCCGTTTGTGTGAGCTTATTTTAAGCGGTTTATAAGCCATTTGAGAAGTTAGGAACTTTTGGCTTTTTTTAAGTGCATAAGGCTTATGAGCCCATAAATTTTTGAGTTACCGAACATTTACGGATGGGCTTATAAGCTTATAAGTTTGGTCGTGGATTCTAAATAAGAGAAAATAACATAGAGCAAATAACATATTTTGCCAAAACCAAGCTAGGCCCTACATTTAAATAGTCACATGGACTATTGAACATAGGCTAGCTAAAATTTACCCTATATAAATAGGTTTATGAGTAATATTAGTTAGTTGTCAAGTACATCCCCTCTAATTTCGGAATTGAATCTTAGCAATTAGATTCGATAAGATTTTGGAAGTTCTCGCTAAAATAAAAAGTGATAGCGAGATTGACGCATAGCCTTAAAAATATGAAGTGATTGTTATTAATTAAATACACACAAAATATACAACTGACACATACAAAAAGTATATTTATTTTATGCACTTTTGAATCAAACTTGGTTATAATCGCATAAAATGAATATTATTTATCTATTAAATACATAAAGAATATACAAAAGATACATATAAATAAAACACATGTAATCACTATAATAATTCTAATACATCTATGTCAAAGGTAGAATATGTGTTATATATACGTATTAGGCAGTTGTCATTGTATAATTATGTCATTTATATATATTAAAGATTTATTGTATTTATCATTGTTCACTAGTTTAAGCAGTTAGTCGAATGCATCTCTGGTATACATAGAATATGCATAATCTATATATTTTATTCAATTTTTATTTTACAATTATGGCATATATACCTTGGATATATATTGGATATAAAAAATGAATACTACTTTTACAATTATGTCATTTATACACTGGATATGTATATTACAATTATTTAATTATACATTTAATATATACTACTTTGAAGCTTGAACATATTAGTCCAAGAGATATATGCATCAAACATACATCTACATAACACATATATACACATTTGTGTATGTCTACGTAATACTACATATATATATATATATATATGTATGCATAGAATATGCATCTATGTTATACATATATACATCTATGTATGCATGGAATATGTATAATTTATACAATAGTAGAACATCTTTCTTCTCACTCTTCAGTTTACTCCTTTCCATCTATCATTAAATGTCTCATTCCCGCAGCGTTGAATCCATCTCTTGAAATACATCTCGATGCAATTAATCCTTGTTGTGAATCACACAGTTTTGTTCATACATGTTTTCATCATGTAGCCATTCTCCATTCATGTGGGGAATGGGTTTTTTGTGAATGTGTGTGAATGGGAAATGATGTTTGTATCTTTTCATAGAAAGGTATGACACCTTTTCACATGAACCCCTTGTTGGCTATAAATACGACATTTTCCTTCACATTTTAAGATACACTTTGGAAGAGAAAATTTTGAATTACTTCTTCTCTTCTTTGTATTATTTTTCCATATAAAATAAAAGTGTCGTATCGTGTGATTTGCTTCCGGCCATTTGCGTTCGCTGTTACTGCCATTTGGAGTACCACTACTGCAGTAAGGTAAATCCGTTCTATTCTAGAGGAACTAATCCATAGCCTCGGGTACTGTGAGGGGATTAAGTTCCTTAAGAAAACATTGTGAATTCAGTGGGCCCGAGTTTGTTCATCTCCTTCTTTTTTGATTTTGCATTTACGTTTTTAGATTATATTTTGAATACAAAATTTCTAACAATGTTTATTTACCTTGATATATGCTATAGCCATTATTTTTATAGCATGTTCTCAATATTGATAAGGTCCTAAATAAAAAAACTAGCAGCTTTTATTAGGTTTTTGTTACTATAATTATTGGAGGTTTTGGTTTATGTATTCAATATACAAGGTAGGTTAATGTCGAATCACCGTCACCATGGGAGCTGATTGAAAGCCCCAGAAGACGGATTTAATTGTAAAAGAAAATGCCAGATTTCACCAGTGGAATGTCAAATCCTCCATCACCATGGGAGGTGAAACTCTTTTGTGTTTTTTGGTTCTTTATTTGGATCCTTAGAATTTTATCAACTCACTACCCTATAACTACCATCTTTTGTACTTTATTTACACTATATCTGTATCGATGTAATTTCCAACTTTTTCTAAGTTGATGCAAGTACTCTCACCAGCCCCATTTAAATATTTGGACTAAAATATTTGTAATTTTAAAAATCAAGATAGAATTTATCAACATTTTTCCATTATATCCTAATATTAATTGTTTTTGAAAAATATAAACACATCAATTATGAGTTCATTGTTCAAAATATCAAGAAAATTAAATTAATAAAAATTCTAAACTAACTTATATATGATTTCTTAAGGAGCATGCAAATAATGACAAACCTAAAAACCTAGACGTACCGAAGGGAGCATAGTAAAGATTAGTGGCGGAGCCATGTATCAGCAAAGGGGTTCAATTCCCCTTCGTTCAAAAATTATACTGTGCAAGTCAGGTAAAAATAAAAGTTTTAGTTATATACATACTATTGAACCCCCTTGCGTCAAGGGAATA
Source organism: Petunia axillaris subsp. axillaris (assembly GCA_029990575.1). NCBI lineage: Eukaryota > Viridiplantae > Streptophyta > Magnoliopsida > Solanales > Solanaceae > Petunia > Petunia axillaris. The sequence goes on from JARKNS010000009.1 coordinate 45,859,278, forward strand.
TATTAGTGTAGTGTATAAGGGGGTTTAAGAATTGCTCTAGGCCACAAGTTCAAATCTCAAATGTGGTATTTTAATATTTTTGAATCCCCTTCCGATAATTTTTGGCTCCGCCCCTGATAAAGATACGTACATTACAACTTAATATAGACATGCTAATGCATAATTGATTTGGTGTAGAAAAACTATATCAAAGCCTAAACATACATCAAATGGATTTGAATTCTTTAAACAAGCTGGTTTAAATATTTAAACCTCAAAAGTATGGAATGCAAGATTATTTCATTGTTTTACTTTCTTTAACAAACCTTCGATTTCATTTTCTATTTTTGGTGATTCCTACAAATACAAACGCCCGTGCGCGCGCACACACACACACTTAATTACTCACTCAGAGTAAGCACTAGATCAGTTAGCTGTTATCATATTGAACCTAAACAAATAGTAGTGCAATATTTTATCAACTTATTTGTTCTATAATCATATGTGGACGATATTTGAGCCTGAATTCCGGCTTGAATCAAATACTAACGCCACGAATCTGCCAACCATATCTAGAAACTTTCTTAGAGGTACCATGCATTCTCTACATATTTTTCTTGGAAACAGTTTAGGTGATAGACAACAAATGAAGTCTAAATCTTCAACTGCAGTATCATTCAAGAGATAATCTACGAATGACAGGAACATGCTTAAAGCTTGAGAACTTGGATTCCAGCTCAATAAACTTGTTGTAAATAAGACTAAAGAATCTGACAAGGAGGACGGCTCAACTACGTACGCTTAATAATCCCAATTAGTTAGGGTCGACTGTGTGTCTCCTCATTGAATATGCTACTCAAATTAAGTTCATTTCTAGACTCATGTATATAATACAACAATCAGAGAGGCAGATGTAGAATTTAAGTATATGAGTTCTAGATTCTAACACAAGGCAACACTTTATAGACACTGGAAGCAACCATCATTTACAAGTATCTCATAGTTAAATCTGTTGAAACAATTTTCTCCGGGATGAATGGTTTTGCGTTTGATTGAATAATTTGTAGCTACTGGTTTCTCTCCAGACTGCTCACCAGTTATGTGTGCATTTCCAAAGAAGGATGTAGTTTTCTCACTCAAACAATATTATTTCAGAAATCCTGTTTTTGTATCCCAAAAAAAAAAAAACCAACAACAAGCAGCAGCGGCCAATTACTTTGACGACAATGTCAAACCCTTGTTTAGAAATATTGATTGGGGCATTTTTCTTTTTGGAGATAAGTTGGAAGGAAACCTAACAGGCATTTGGTCATGTATATAAAAAAATTTGAAAAAAGAATCAAGTTGAGTTGAAAATTTATATTTGGAAATTAAAGTTGTGTCTGTACATACATCACTTAAAAAGTTAAAAGCTCATGAGAGGAGAAGTTAGTCAATATCTGTTTTTGGTTTGAAAAATATCATTTTCTATTTTTTTTAAGAAGTCTAATGATTTGATGGCCATCAAATCTTTCAATTTTTTCTTTTTTGTTGAAAACAAAAGGAAAACTTTTTATGGTTAAACGAGGACTTAATGTTTCAGTGGTCTTAATTTTGTGTGTTTAAGAAAAATATCGGATTCCGAAAGTAAAAAATGAATTAAAATAATTGTGCTTCTAACAGTATAAGAACCCACACTGCAGATGTAATAGCAAACACTTTTTTTTTTTGGGTTAAAACAAGACATTCATTAGATAGAAATTTAAGGAGGATTACATAGAATATTCATGAGAATCCCATTGTGGTCAGATTCGCGAGCATTTGAGTCATTAGTACAAAACAAAGACAAGCCACTACCACCGAAATCACAACTATTTTGTTATTGGGCTTGTAATCGTTAATTATATAATTATTTACTATATTTCTTAAGATTTATCTATATAGGATTTGCGTAAAAGTTATCGGGTTCTTCCACTGTATACAACATATGAATAGATCCGCGCCAGGCAAATAGACTAGCAACAATAAAATTCTAAAGTTTTGCATATTTTCTGTTACCATCATATAGAACTAAAATATTTTTTCGAAAAGACCTAAAATAAACATGTAAACTAGCACAATTAAAACATGGTTCCTATACGAAGAGCTTAAACGACGATTCATAAAAGTACAAGGACCGAAGTACAAGAACTAACACAAAAACAAAATTACAAAGAGTCTTTAACTTGCAAAAACAAAGACATAATGCTACATCCACAATCCCACATTAACTTGAAGAATTCCACAAATGAAAATTGGTCCATGAAAGGAACAATTAGTCAACTTACACAACTGGTGCTGCGAAGATGCGTTCAAGTGTTGGTGATAATGCTGGAAAGGATCTCATCAGTTCTTCAGAAAGACTCCATAGTTCACCTTCAACTCCACTAGAGGGAGCAACAATCATCGTTGAGAGTGACGGTGAACGTGCAAGTATCAGCTCTAAGAAAATGAGTTCACAGGGTGAGCCTTCAAACCCTGTTAGTTTCACATATTCAAGGTTCCCAAGTTGTTGGTCAACACAGTTTGGATCTGTGAGATAACGTTTAACTTCCTCTATGCTTCTTTCACTCATGTTACTAAAAGTCTATTGAATTCACATGGTGCAAGAAAGTTAGTAACACATTAAGCATACCTCCAAGTATAAAATTTTGTATGTAAGTTAAATGCACGGACATCATTGAAAGTTTAACATCATCATTGTACTTTAACCTATGAATAATAGGTGAGAAAAACCAATATTACCAAGTTACTAGTTACTCGACATTTTCACAAAGAGTAATAACTACATATGTAGTTACCTTAATTATGTGTTGATGTGTAAATATCATTCTTTACTATATTAAATACTAGTGCATAAAGACCTCAAATATTTTAAGTTATTAAAGATGAGAAAGTATTACATGTATCTCTAGTATACGCAACTTGGGAGAACTTCGAATCAAAGCGAGAACACCAGAGACTTGGTCTAGATCACCAAACTCTACGCCCAACTTCACATACTCCAAATGGTGGGCAGTGGCTTCAAACCTTTTCGGAATAATTTCTCTGCCCAAAACCTTAGTAAAAGAAAAAAAAAACAAGATTGTTAAGTATGAGCTTAAAACATTCATCTCCAACTTATAGAAAATGAAATATTCCTTCGATACCCACCCTGTTGCTAGAATTACACAAGGCAAGCCCTAAAAGATTAGAGTATAAAGCAAGAAGTCTTGACCATGTAATAAACCTCCCTCGTGCATAATCTGTTGATTCCATAAAGAGTATGCTAATGCACAACACCTTAACATTGGGGAAGTTCATGAAGAAATTTGCACGAATTTCATGACTATCAATAATAGTCAAGAACTCGACCCTTGGGGCAGTAATGTTGAGGAGATGAATACCATGGCAGGATCTGAATGTTAAGGTTGAAAGTAATGGGGTATTAAAGAGATGACTTCTCGTGGCTGGCCCAAAGTTGATGGACTTAAAGTGGATTTCAAGGAGATTTGGGAATAGTGCAATGGGATAAGGTGGTTTAACAATGCAATTGGTGACAGACAAATAGGTGAGAGCCGAGCAATTGAATATGCAATCGGGCAACTTATAAGGATGTCGGTTCGAATTATCTAGGGTTACTTCCCTCACACCTTTTCGTGTTACATAGAGCAACCAACGGTTAAGGTCCCCATCATGGAAAGGGATGATTGACAAATCAAGGAGAAACTTGACTATGGATCCAGCATGACGCAAGAGAATCTTGTCAACGACATTAGTAAAACCATATCCAATCATTCTCATATTGCAAATAATCTCTTCGAAGAATTTCCCATCCAATACTAGGGTTGGATGTGTAGTCCAAAAATGTCTCCATTTCTTTGACAAAACAGATGTTCTTGTCAGTTCATGGAAGGACGCGTCCTTGAATATTTCATCAAGGATAATTTCTGGTAAATCGGAGAACCTGTCTATCTTATCATCTTCAACAACAATCTCTTTTCCACGACCAATCCTGTTCATCATTTTGTCCATAAGCCAAGCTAAACATTAGTCCACATTAAGAGAACAGTCACTAATACATATTTCAAACTTAATGGTTAGAGCTATTTATTTACCATATCCTTGATTTTGCAAGAGAAATTATTGTTTTACTACTTAGCATATAATTTGTGGGATGGCGTGAAACTGCATAAAAAGTGCCAAAATAGTTTTCCATTCATATATAATACTAAACAAGGCAAGCTTTATTTCACATTAAAGAATAACTGGTTAGGCCTTTTCCAATGTTAAAAGAATGTAGCTATTTACTTTATCTATTAGAACCCAAAAGGGAAACAATTCATATGAAGTAGGAATTTTGTTGTTGATATCATTTGACTTCATTTATATCACATAGATTAATCATCAGATATAATGATGCGTCAAAATCCTTCGTGACCCTAGTCGGATTACTGAACATAATACAAGATGATAGGATGCCGCAAAATTCACGGTAAACTTTTTGTTAGATAAAATTAAATGCCTTTAAATAGTTTGCTATGTATAAAATTTACTAATATATATGGCATACTTACTTATAATCCAGTTCAAAAACTGATCAAATTTGCATCTACATAGAGGAAATGTTATAGCCGATCGACTGGTACATCTAATGTCGAGGAAGAAATGGGTTAATGAGTGAAAATTCATTAATTTCATATAAATTTAAAATTCGTATATCTTTATATGCATGACTGGATCAGATCTTGTAGACCAGTTAATCTATACGTTTATTAATGGTGAAGATTCTATTCTTTAAAGAAAAGGGCTCATGGCTAATCAACAAGAATTGCTCAAAAATGAAGAAAACCATCTTTTATCAGTGACCAGTACATATAGCTTTATTAGAAACAAGACTGCATAGAGAAATTCATATCTACCATTGACTTGAGAAAAAGAACATATATAGAAAACTATTTCTGAGAAAAAAATGAAGAAAAAAAAGCCCACAATATAATCAATCAAAACCAGTTATCTCCTTCAGATTATACAAAAAAATTATAACTTGTTATGCATACCAATAAATTTATACCTCTTATTTGCTTGCATCCTTTGAGGGTAAGGTCCGAAGTGGTTTTCTTCACTTTAGGGAGCAAGAACACAAACAATGAGAAGAGATAGGTATAAAGCAAAACTTAGGACATATAAGTAGTTCTAAATTTTTTGTCTATATATTATACATTTCTTGACTTCTGATTTGTTTTTATTCGTTTTTTTTAATGGAAAGAATTAATAATTTCATAAAATTCTAGTAAAACTCAGATTTCCTGAATTTAGAATGAGTAGGAATTTGGCTTTGTTTCATTTTGGTCATCTAGTCAACGTGAATATGAACCTTTTTACATACATAAATCTCTTACTAAAATTGGTTACTTGAAATTTGATAATCTCTGATTCTTTTATAATACATCTACCAAAATGGTTATGATCATCATTATTGGTAATGCAACCAACTTTTCTTTCTCACCTATACAAATTGTATCAATGATACCTTAGGAAACTACATTTTGCAATGTAATTATCGTTTTTCCTTAATTTTTACTAGATTGAAATTAGCTAATTTGTACCCATCAAAAGGATAGACAGATTTCCTCTAAATTACATAAATAAAAGAGTTAGTAAGTACTTTAGTATTAATCCTTATTTATAAATTTTCCTTATTGGTTTATCTGAATTTCGTATTTATCTCTAAGACAAGTAATTTTCGAATAGTTAATTTGTCTGTAATTGCATAAATAACCCGACAGCAGATACTATTTTTTTTAAATCGTCAAATCTCAATTTTTTTTTCAAACTCGGAAGTATTATTCATAATCCAAAGCATGTACAAAAGGAGGGGGATATAACCATAACCTCCAATAAGACAGCTAGAGTACAAAAAGTTAGCCAAGGGGAGTAAATAATATTACACCACCTTCAAAAAAAAAAAAAAATCGAGCATCTAAGAAGGAGAAACTCCCTATTTTCCTTTGAATGACTTGAGTCTTCTATGAGCTGCACCTTTAAGGTAACTTTTGTTGCATCTGAAGCATCAATCTAGTAATGAAACTAGTGACGCCCCTTTAAGATATGCAGGCCTATCCATCAGGGGGGATCAAAATGCCATCCGGAGTGTTTTGTTGCTCTGATCCTAAAAGAGGGAACGCCCAATTGATCCATCCTTAGTTGTCCTTTAGCATCAATAGGTAGATCTCTTTCCTAACAAAGTGGCATACTTTGCCAAAGCATCCGCCACTTCGTTGCCTTCTCTGTAACAATGAAAGACCTGAATATTCTTTTCCTGGACCTTATCTTGAATACATTCCACTTCTTTCTGTATGTTCCAGGGGATACTAATTTTACCTTGGATCATCTGGAACTATCCAAGGTGAAATTAGAGATGTTACATTCACAGCACCAATTGACTCCAAATAATGCTGCAATTGTCTCACTATAATTGTTAGTTGAGAAATGAATAGGATTGGCAAAAGCCATAACAGTATCTCCATTTCTTCTTCTAACAATTCCACCTGCACCAGCTTTACCCCTACTAGACATGCTGCTTCCATCAGTGTTCAAGATGATTGAGCTACTATTTGTTCTTTTCCATGAAACCATCTAACTGATGATTTTGTGTTTGTAGTTAGTTGCAATTCTGCAGACTTGTTCCTATCCTATCAAATGTGCGTAGCCGCTATCAAATAGTTTTTGCCAAATCCTACACCGGTAGGTATATTTCCTAGCTATGCAAGAAGTGTACCAATTAGGACATCGAACACCCTTCCCAGTTTTCACGAGTTGTTTTGACGTGTCACTATGTTTGAAGTGCACGCATTTAGCTTGGTTGATTGGTAATTGTGCACATAACCAAGGTCACCGATTCATTTCTTTTAAATGATTCAAAATGATATACTAATGTATGTACACATAATGATTAATTCTTCTTGTTTGAATTACAAAATAATATGTTGGGCTTTTACTGAAGTAATGTAATTATAAGCTTTTGGAAAATCAAAATACTAACGACGCAAGGTGTCACAACAAGATTCAGTACAATACAGATCGAGAAATCATATCATACTACTATAAAAGCATGTCCTCAAAAGAATCAAAAGTCAAATTACTTAAATGCCATTTACAAAAACCTAAATACCCTAATTAAGAAAAGAAAAATAACTATTGCCTATATAGTTTCACGCTGGCTTATTCGAATAGTTGCATGCCTTTAGTTTAAGTGCCTCATACCCTAATAAATATAATACTTAATTATGGATTTATTGAAGTGTCCTTCCTCGAAAGGTTGTAACCCCTTGTATAAAGTAACTAATCAACCTTTTCATACAACCAAACTTAAATCAAGATGAACCTGTCTTTTAAGAGAATATAATGACAAAGCTATTACAACATCAAAACAAAGTTCAATTCACAAAGCGACTATGCTACAAAACAAAGAGCCACAGTAAAAGTATTTACACAAGAGGTTTGTTTCTGGTCCTGATTTACTCAAGTGTTAGTTCTCATAGTAATTTCATCTTTCAATTTGTATAGAAAAATATCAGTTATTTATCTCTACTATTGTATCTCAATATCATTTCTTCACGACCCACCTTACTCTTTTTTTTTTCTTGGTTTAAGTCTAACCTTCTGAGAGTGAAGAATATATGTGCTACGAAATATTACTTTCATTTAGCAAGCTTCTAGATATGTATGTAGTGGTAAAAAGGAGGCAAGAATTTCTAAAAATCAAAGCAAATATTGTAGGACGTGAAATATGTATAACCATGACCAGGGTTTCTCATATTCATGTTTAAACTATATATTTTAATGAAATATCTATAGACCAGTAAGACATGGTGATACCAACGTAGTTAATTGTGCAGAACTACATATATAGGCTGAACTAGAAAACAATGCTAATAAAGAAGAATCTCTTTCTCTCCATATTTTAACTTTTATTGTTCCTATTTTAGTAGGTTTAGTCGATATCCAACCGTTTTAACTTCAGAAATTAAGTCACTTCTTTGCTTTATTCTTTCATTTAGTATTTTAGCCAAAGCTTTGTTTAATTTTAATAATATTAATATAATATATTTTTTACAACACCATATTTTATGCAATCGACATACACGTGCAATGCACGTGCCGAGAAACTAGTTATAAAAAAAGGAGGTAAAACTGATGTTTTGCCCGTATTTAATTGGAAGCGCATATGCATATAAACTCAATATAGTTGTAATTAAGAACCAGAGCTTGACATGCTTCTTAACTTGTTCATAATTATAAATTACCTATGTTCTTCAACAATCAATGATAGTACTACATCATATCAAATACTTTCTGATTTAAACTAGAAGATAATTTCTTAATCACTTTATTACCTTCAAGGGTTAGAGTTCACAAGAAAATTGTGTGTCGAGGATGGTACAGAAGGAGAAACTAGAAAATATTTTGGTAGAATATTGAGCCAAACTTTGAGAAACTCTTTCTTTTCACCATAGTCCCTCACATGCTAAGAGAACAATCCAGAAGCTTCCTCTTTCATCATCGACGTCATGGTCATTGATCTCACTGCAGCAGTAGAGCCAGGAACAAGATAAAGGGTAGGAATAAAGAACATGAAATTCCATGAAGAGTGAAGGGGTTAGAATTAATAGAATTAGCTATCGGGAGTGTTTAATTTTTGGAACTATGTATGTATTTTTAATCTCTCTTTTGAAGAATAGGGTCATACACGTGGGAGTCTATATACATAGTTGCATGTATGTGCATGGAGAAGTGCAAGAGTTTGGCAAATGGAGAAAGTAAAAGGTTTTTAGAAATTGTCACACGGAAAGGACTACAATGAATTTTGATTGAACAATTAAGGGGTACTCGAAAATCGAAATCATCTTTTTGAATTTCATAAGATCTTTATTGCTTCTATCTATTTTTTTTAATAATATTGTAATTTTATTCATATTAATCTAAGTGGACTGGAGGATATTCCTTGTACATATTCAAGATAATGTGGACGTTTGAAATCTGTTCATAGCGTAGGCTAATTTGAAAATATAAAAATAGATGAGAACTTATGTTTTCTACTTTTGCGCGGTAGAATATTATCACGTTGAATGATATCTTTTGGTTGCAAAATCGGTGGCACAGTTTCTTTTCAGCTTATTAACCGTTTGTGTTCGGCTTAAAAAAAGTAGTTTTTGAGTACTTGTACTTTTATTTTAAAAAAAAAGTTTGCCCAGCAAATTATAGGCTGTGTTGTATAGATACTGATCACGGGGGGGGGGGGGGCATGGCCTGAACTCAATTTACAACAACACTGATTGCCAGAGGCAACCGCAAAAAAATTGAGAGGGACTAAGACAAAAACAAGTCCCTCCTATATACCTACAGTTAACTAATAACAAAGAAGTTGACTTTGTCGTATCTAATTTTAATGCTAGGCATTTGACACTTATGCAATTGAAAAAGTTCTTTTAGAAACACCAGGTAATTGAGCATAGGATTGATAGATAATTCCTTCAGAGAAAGTAGCAGCCAGTTTTGCAAGAGAGTCAGTTGCCCGATTAGCCTCTCTTAGACAGTGCTTGAAAGAATATTAGCCATCTCAATCCAGTTCAATGTTTCTTCGATTTCCATCCTGAGCTTTTAATTTTTGGTGGATCTCTTCATCAGCATATCTGCAAAAAGCACTTTTTAAGTGATGGAGCTTATTTTTATAAAGAAATGGTTACGTATTTGGATATAAGTTCTGAAATTGAAAAATTGCAGAGATGTTTGGTAAAAATGTGTTTTATTTTTATTTTTATTTTTATATTAAATGGTAAAATATTTGTAAAATAAATAAAAGAAAAGAAAAATATAATCTAGGGCATTTGTTAGTGAAGGTAGTAGTGAAATTAGAAAAAACTATAAGGGATAAAACAGTAAAATAGTACCAGCTTAAAGCTAAGTGCATTTAAGTAGTTTTGCAGTAGCCAAACACTCCTTGGAGCTAACCAGCTTTTAAGCTAAGCCAAACGGGCTCTTAGCCCTAAAAAAAAAAAAGAGAAGATTATGAGCCCGTTTGTGTGAGCTTATTTTAAGCGGTTTATAAGCCATTTGAGAAGTTAGGAACTTTTGGCTTTTTTTAAGTGCATAAGGCTTATGAGCCCATAAATTTTTGAGTTACCGAACATTTACGGATGGGCTTATAAGCTTATAAGTTTGGTCGTGGATTCTAAATAAGAGAAAATAACATAGAGCAAATAACATATTTTGCCAAAACCAAGCTAGGCCCTACATTTAAATAGTCACATGGACTATTGAACATAGGCTAGCTAAAATTTACCCTATATAAATAGGTTTATGAGTAATATTAGTTAGTTGTCAAGTACATCCCCTCTAATTTCGGAATTGAATCTTAGCAATTAGATTCGATAAGATTTTGGAAGTTCTCGCTAAAATAAAAAGTGATAGCGAGATTGACGCATAGCCTTAAAAATATGAAGTGATTGTTATTAATTAAATACACACAAAATATACAACTGACACATACAAAAAGTATATTTATTTTATGCACTTTTGAATCAAACTTGGTTATAATCGCATAAAATGAATATTATTTATCTATTAAATACATAAAGAATATACAAAAGATACATATAAATAAAACACATGTAATCACTATAATAATTCTAATACATCTATGTCAAAGGTAGAATATGTGTTATATATACGTATTAGGCAGTTGTCATTGTATAATTATGTCATTTATATATATTAAAGATTTATTGTATTTATCATTGTTCACTAGTTTAAGCAGTTAGTCGAATGCATCTCTGGTATACATAGAATATGCATAATCTATATATTTTATTCAATTTTTATTTTACAATTATGGCATATATACCTTGGATATATATTGGATATAAAAAATGAATACTACTTTTACAATTATGTCATTTATACACTGGATATGTATATTACAATTATTTAATTATACATTTAATATATACTACTTTGAAGCTTGAACATATTAGTCCAAGAGATATATGCATCAAACATACATCTACATAACACATATATACACATTTGTGTATGTCTACGTAATACTACATATATATATATATATATATGTATGCATAGAATATGCATCTATGTTATACATATATACATCTATGTATGCATGGAATATGTATAATTTATACAATAGTAGAACATCTTTCTTCTCACTCTTCAGTTTACTCCTTTCCATCTATCATTAAATGTCTCATTCCCGCAGCGTTGAATCCATCTCTTGAAATACATCTCGATGCAATTAATCCTTGTTGTGAATCACACAGTTTTGTTCATACATGTTTTCATCATGTAGCCATTCTCCATTCATGTGGGGAATGGGTTTTTTGTGAATGTGTGTGAATGGGAAATGATGTTTGTATCTTTTCATAGAAAGGTATGACACCTTTTCACATGAACCCCTTGTTGGCTATAAATACGACATTTTCCTTCACATTTTAAGATACACTTTGGAAGAGAAAATTTTGAATTACTTCTTCTCTTCTTTGTATTATTTTTCCATATAAAATAAAAGTGTCGTATCGTGTGATTTGCTTCCGGCCATTTGCGTTCGCTGTTACTGCCATTTGGAGTACCACTACTGCAGTAAGGTAAATCCGTTCTATTCTAGAGGAACTAATCCATAGCCTCGGGTACTGTGAGGGGATTAAGTTCCTTAAGAAAACATTGTGAATTCAGTGGGCCCGAGTTTGTTCATCTCCTTCTTTTTTGATTTTGCATTTACGTTTTTAGATTATATTTTGAATACAAAATTTCTAACAATGTTTATTTACCTTGATATATGCTATAGCCATTATTTTTATAGCATGTTCTCAATATTGATAAGGTCCTAAATAAAAAAACTAGCAGCTTTTATTAGGTTTTTGTTACTATAATTATTGGAGGTTTTGGTTTATGTATTCAATATACAAGGTAGGTTAATGTCGAATCACCGTCACCATGGGAGCTGATTGAAAGCCCCAGAAGACGGATTTAATTGTAAAAGAAAATGCCAGATTTCACCAGTGGAATGTCAAATCCTCCATCACCATGGGAGGTGAAACTCTTTTGTGTTTTTTGGTTCTTTATTTGGATCCTTAGAATTTTATCAACTCACTACCCTATAACTACCATCTTTTGTACTTTATTTACACTATATCTGTATCGATGTAATTTCCAACTTTTTCTAAGTTGATGCAAGTACTCTCACCAGCCCCATTTAAATATTTGGACTAAAATATTTGTAATTTTAAAAATCAAGATAGAATTTATCAACATTTTTCCATTATATCCTAATATTAATTGTTTTTGAAAAATATAAACACATCAATTATGAGTTCATTGTTCAAAATATCAAGAAAATTAAATTAATAAAAATTCTAAACTAACTTATATATGATTTCTTAAGGAGCATGCAAATAATGACAAACCTAAAAACCTAGACGTACCGAAGGGAGCATAGTAAAGATTAGTGGCGGAGCCATGTATCAGCAAAGGGGTTCAATTCCCCTTCGTTCAAAAATTATACTGTGCAAGTCAGGTAAAAATAAAAGTTTTAGTTATATACATACTATTGAACCCCCTTGCGTCAAGGGAATATATTAGTGTAGTGTATAAGGGGGTTTAAGAATTGCTCTAGGCCACAAGTTCAAATCTCAAATGTGGTATTTTAATATTTTTGAATCCCCTTCCGATAATTTTTGGCTCCGCCCCTGATAAAGATACGTACATTACAACTTAATATAGACATGCTAATGCATAATTGATTTGGTGTAGAAAAACTATATCAAAGCCTAAACATACATCAAATGGATTTGAATTCTTTAAACAAGCTGGTTTAAATATTTAAACCTCAAAAGTATGGAATGCAAGATTATTTCATTGTTTTACTTTCTTTAACAAACCTTCGATTTCATTTTCTATTTTTGGTGATTCCTACAAATACAAACGCCCGTGCGCGCGCACACACACACACTTAATTACTCACTCAGAGTAAGCACTAGATCAGTTAGCTGTTATCATATTGAACCTAAACAAATAGTAGTGCAATATTTTATCAACTTATTTGTTCTATAATCATATGTGGACGATATTTGAGCCTGAATTCCGGCTTGAATCAAATACTAACGCCACGAATCTGCCAACCATATCTAGAAACTTTCTTAGAGGTACCATGCATTCTCTACATATTTTTCTTGGAAACAGTTTAGGTGATAGACAACAAATGAAGTCTAAATCTTCAACTGCAGTATCATTCAAGAGATAATCTACGAATGACAGGAACATGCTTAAAGCTTGAGAACTTGGATTCCAGCTCAATAAACTTGTTGTAAATAAGACTAAAGAATCTGACAAGGAGGACGGCTCAACTACGTACGCTTAATAATCCCAATTAGTTAGGGTCGACTGTGTGTCTCCTCATTGAATATGCTACTCAAATTAAGTTCATTTCTAGACTCATGTATATAATACAACAATCAGAGAGGCAGATGTAGAATTTAAGTATATGAGTTCTAGATTCTAACACAAGGCAACACTTTATAGACACTGGAAGCAACCATCATTTACAAGTATCTCATAGTTAAATCTGTTGAAACAATTTTCTCCGGGATGAATGGTTTTGCGTTTGATTGAATAATTTGTAGCTACTGGTTTCTCTCCAGACTGCTCACCAGTTATGTGTGCATTTCCAAAGAAGGATGTAGTTTTCTCACTCAAACAATATTATTTCAGAAATCCTGTTTTTGTATCCCAAAAAAAAAAAAACCAACAACAAGCAGCAGCGGCCAATTACTTTGACGACAATGTCAAACCCTTGTTTAGAAATATTGATTGGGGCATTTTTCTTTTTGGAGATAAGTTGGAAGGAAACCTAACAGGCATTTGGTCATGTATATAAAAAAATTTGAAAAAAGAATCAAGTTGAGTTGAAAATTTATATTTGGAAATTAAAGTTGTGTCTGTACATACATCACTTAAAAAGTTAAAAGCTCATGAGAGGAGAAGTTAGTCAATATCTGTTTTTGGTTTGAAAAATATCATTTTCTATTTTTTTTAAGAAGTCTAATGATTTGATGGCCATCAAATCTTTCAATTTTTTCTTTTTTGTTGAAAACAAAAGGAAAACTTTTTATGGTTAAACGAGGACTTAATGTTTCAGTGGTCTTAATTTTGTGTGTTTAAGAAAAATATCGGATTCCGAAAGTAAAAAATGAATTAAAATAATTGTGCTTCTAACAGTATAAGAACCCACACTGCAGATGTAATAGCAAACACTTTTTTTTTTTGGGTTAAAACAAGACATTCATTAGATAGAAATTTAAGGAGGATTACATAGAATATTCATGAGAATCCCATTGTGGTCAGATTCGCGAGCATTTGAGTCATTAGTACAAAACAAAGACAAGCCACTACCACCGAAATCACAACTATTTTGTTATTGGGCTTGTAATCGTTAATTATATAATTATTTACTATATTTCTTAAGATTTATCTATATAGGATTTGCGTAAAAGTTATCGGGTTCTTCCACTGTATACAACATATGAATAGATCCGCGCCAGGCAAATAGACTAGCAACAATAAAATTCTAAAGTTTTGCATATTTTCTGTTACCATCATATAGAACTAAAATATTTTTTCGAAAAGACCTAAAATAAACATGTAAACTAGCACAATTAAAACATGGTTCCTATACGAAGAGCTTAAACGACGATTCATAAAAGTACAAGGACCGAAGTACAAGAACTAACACAAAAACAAAATTACAAAGAGTCTTTAACTTGCAAAAACAAAGACATAATGCTACATCCACAATCCCACATTAACTTGAAGAATTCCACAAATGAAAATTGGTCCATGAAAGGAACAATTAGTCAACTTACACAACTGGTGCTGCGAAGATGCGTTCAAGTGTTGGTGATAATGCTGGAAAGGATCTCATCAGTTCTTCAGAAAGACTCCATAGTTCACCTTCAACTCCACTAGAGGGAGCAACAATCATCGTTGAGAGTGACGGTGAACGTGCAAGTATCAGCTCTAAGAAAATGAGTTCACAGGGTGAGCCTTCAAACCCTGTTAGTTTCACATATTCAAGGTTCCCAAGTTGTTGGTCAACACAGTTTGGATCTGTGAGATAACGTTTAACTTCCTCTATGCTTCTTTCACTCATGTTACTAAAAGTCTATTGAATTCACATGGTGCAAGAAAGTTAGTAACACATTAAGCATACCTCCAAGTATAAAATTTTGTATGTAAGTTAAATGCACGGACATCATTGAAAGTTTAACATCATCATTGTACTTTAACCTATGAATAATAGGTGAGAAAAACCAATATTACCAAGTTACTAGTTACTCGACATTTTCACAAAGAGTAATAACTACATATGTAGTTACCTTAATTATGTGTTGATGTGTAAATATCATTCTTTACTATATTAAATACTAGTGCATAAAGACCTCAAATATTTTAAGTTATTAAAGATGAGAAAGTATTACATGTATCTCTAGTATACGCAACTTGGGAGAACTTCGAATCAAAGCGAGAACACCAGAGACTTGGTCTAGATCACCAAACTCTACGCCCAACTTCACATACTCCAAATGGTGGGCAGTGGCTTCAAACCTTTTCGGAATAATTTCTCTGCCCAAAACCTTAGTAAAAGAAAAAAAAAACAAGATTGTTAAGTATGAGCTTAAAACATTCATCTCCAACTTATAGAAAATGAAATATTCCTTCGATACCCACCCTGTTGCTAGAATTACACAAGGCAAGCCCTAAAAGATTAGAGTATAAAGCAAGAAGTCTTGACCATGTAATAAACCTCCCTCGTGCATAATCTGTTGATTCCATAAAGAGTATGCTAATGCACAACACCTTAACATTGGGGAAGTTCATGAAGAAATTTGCACGAATTTCATGACTATCAATAATAGTCAAGAACTCGACCCTTGGGGCAGTAATGTTGAGGAGATGAATACCATGGCAGGATCTGAATGTTAAGGTTGAAAGTAATGGGGTATTAAAGAGATGACTTCTCGTGGCTGGCCCAAAGTTGATGGACTTAAAGTGGATTTCAAGGAGATTTGGGAATAGTGCAATGGGATAAGGTGGTTTAACAATGCAATTGGTGACAGACAAATAGGTGAGAGCCGAGCAATTGAATATGCAATCGGGCAACTTATAAGGATGTCGGTTCGAATTATCTAGGGTTACTTCCCTCACACCTTTTCGTGTTACATAGAGCAACCAACGGTTAAGGTCCCCATCATGGAAAGGGATGATTGACAAATCAAGGAGAAACTTGACTATGGATCCAGCATGACGCAAGAGAATCTTGTCAACGACATTAGTAAAACCATATCCAATCATTCTCATATTGCAAATAATCTCTTCGAAGAATTTCCCATCCAATACTAGGGTTGGATGTGTAGTCCAAAAATGTCTCCATTTCTTTGACAAAACAGATGTTCTTGTCAGTTCATGGAAGGACGCGTCCTTGAATATTTCATCAAGGATATTTTCTGGTAAATCGGAGAACCTGTCTATCTTATCATCTTCAACAACAATCTCTTTTCCACAACCAATCCTGTTCATCATTTTGTCCATAAGCCAAGCTAAACATTAGTCCACATTAAGAGAACAGTCACTAATACATATTTCAAACTTAATGGTTAGAGCTATTTATTTACCATATCCTTGATTTTGCAAGAGAAATTATTGTTTTACTACTTAGCATATAATTTGTGGGATGGCGTGAAACTGCATAAAAAGTGCCAAAATAGTTTTCCATTCATATATAATACTAAACAAGGCAAGCTTTATTTCACATTAAAGAATAACTGGTTAGGCCTTTTCCAATGTTAAAAGAATGTAGCTATTTACTTTATCTATTAGAACCCAAAAGGGAAACAATTCATATGAAGTAGGAATTTTGTTGTTGATATCATTTGACTTCATTTATATCACATAGATTAATCATCAGATATAATGATGCGTCAAAATCCTTCGTGACCCTAGTCGGATTACTGAACATAATACAAGATGATAGGATGCCGCAAAATTCACGGTAAACTTTTTGTTAGATAAAATTAAATGCCTTTAAATAGTTTGCTATGTATAAAATTTACTAATATATATGGCATACTTACTTATAATCCAGTTCAAAAACTGATCAAATTTGCATCTACATAGAGGAAATGTTATAGCCGATCGACTGGTACATCTAATGTCGAGGAAGAAATGGGTTAATGAGTAAAAATTCATTAGTTTCATATAAATTTAAAATTCGTACATCTTTATATGCATGACTGGATCAGATCTATAGAATTGACATATTTTTTGTAGACCAGTTAATCTATACGTTTATTAATGGTGAAGATTCTATTCTTTAAAGAAAAGGGCTCATGGCTAATCAACAAGAATTGCTCAAAAATGAAGAAAACCATCTTTTATCAGTGACCAGTACATATAGCTTTGTTAGAAACAAGACTGCATAGAGAAATTCATATCTACCATTGACTTGAGAAAAAGAACATATATAGGAAACTATTTCAGAGAAAAAAATGAAGAAAAAAAGCCCACAATATAATCAATCAAAACCAGTTATCTCCTTCAGATTATACAAAAAAATTATAACTTGTTATGCATACCAATAAATTTATACCTCTTATTTGCTTGCATCCTTTGAGGGTAAGGTCCGAAGTGGTTTTCTTCACTTTAGGGAGCAAGAACACAAACAATGAGAAGAGATAGGTATAAAGCAAAACTTAGGACATATAAGTAGTTCTAAATTTTTTGTCTATATATTATACATTTCTTGACTTCTGATTTGTTTTTATTCGTTTTTTTTAATGGAAAGAATTAATAATTTCATAAAATTCTAGTAAAACTCAGATTTCCTGAATTTAGAATGAGTAGGAATTTGGATTTGTTTCATTTTGGACATCTAGTCAACGTGAATATGAACCTTTTTACATACATAAATCTCTTACTAAAATTGGTTACTTGAAATTTGATAATCTCTGATTCTTTTATAATACATCTACCAAAATGGTTATGATCATCATTATTGGTAAAGCAACCAACTTTTCTTTCTCACCTATACAAATTGTATCAATGATACCTTAGGAAACTACATTTTGCAATGTAATTATCGTTTTTCCTTAGTTTTTACTAGATTGAAATTAGCTAATTTAATTTGTACCCATCAAAAGGATAGACAGATTTCCTCTAAATTACATAAATAAAAGAGTTAGTAAGTACTTTAGTATTAATCCTTATTTATAAATTTCCCTTACTGGTTTATCTGAATTTCGTATTTATCTCTAAGACAAGTAATTTTCGAATAGTTAATTTGTCTGTAATTGCATAAATAACCCGACATCAGATACTATTTTTTTTTAATCGTCAAATCTCAATTTTTTTTTCAAACTTGGAAGTATTACTCATAATCCAAAGCATGTACAAAAGGAGGGGGATATAACCATAACCTCCAATAAGACAGCTAGAGTACAAAAAGTTAGCCAAGGGGTGTAAATAATATTACACCACCTTAAAAAAAAAAAAAAAAATCGAGCATCTAAGAAGGAGAAACTCCCTATTTTCCTTTGAATGACTTGAGTCTTCTATGAGCTGCACCTTTAAGGTAACTTTTGTTGCATCTGAAGCATCAATCTAGTAATGAAACTAGTGACGCCCCTTTAAGATATGCAGGCCTATCCATCAGGGGGGATCAAAATGCCATCCGGAGTGTTTTGTTGCTCTGATCCTAAAAGAGGGAACGCCCAATTGATCCATCCTTAGTTGTCCTTTAGCATCAATAGGTAGATCTCTTTCCTAACAAAGTGGCATACTTTGCCAAAGCATCCGCCACTTCGTTGCCTTCTCTGTAACAATGAAAGACCTGAATATTCTTTTCCTGGACCTTATCTTGAATACATTCCACTTCTTTCTGTATGTTCCAGGGGATACTAATTTTACCTTGGATCATCTGGAACTATCCAAGGTGAAATTAGAGATGTTACATTCACAGCACCAATTGACTCCAAATAATGCTGCAATTGTCTCACTATAATTGTTAGTTGAGAAATGAATAGGATTGGCAAAAGCCATAACAGTATCTCCATTTCTTCTTCTAACAATTCCACCTGCACCAGCTTTACCCCTACTAGACATGCTGCTTCCATCAGTGTTCAAGATGATTGAGCTACTATTTGTTCTTTTCCATGAAACCATCTAACTGATGATTTTGTGTTTGTAGTTAGTTGCAATTCTGCAGACTTGTTCCTATCCTATCAAATGTGCGTAGCCGCTATCAAATAGTTTTTGCCAAATTCTACACCGGTAGGTATATTTCCTAGCTATGCAAGAAGTGTACCAATTAGGACATCGAACACCCTTCCCAGTTTCCACGAGTTGTTTTGACGTGTCACTATGTTTGAAGTGCACGCATTTAGCTTGGTTGATTGGTAATTGTGCACATAACCAAGGTCACCGATTCATTTCTTTTAAATGATTCAAAATGATATACTAATGTATGTACGCATAATGATTAATTCTTCTTGTTTGAATTACAAACTAATATGTAGGGCTTTTACTAAAGTAGTGTAATTATAAGCTTTTGGAAAATCAAAATACTAACGACGCAAGGTGTCACAACATGATTCAGTACAATACAGATCGAGAAATTATAAAAAAAGGAGGTAAAATTGATGTTTTGCCCGTATTTAATTGGAAGCGCATATGCATATAAACTCAATATAGTTGTAATTAAGAACCAGAGCTTGACATGCTTCTTAACTTGTTCATAATTATAAATTACCTATGTTCTTCAACAATCAATGATAGTACTACATCATATCAAATACTTTCTGATTTAAACTAGAAGATAATTTCTTAAGCACTTTATTACCTTCAAGGGTTAGAGTTCACAAGAAAATTGTGTGTCGAGGATGGTACAGAAGGAGAAACTAGAAAATATTTTGGTAGAATATTGAGCCAAACTTTGAGAAACTCTTTCTTTTCACCATAGTCCCTCACATGCTAAGAGAACAATCCAGAAGCTTCCTCTTTCATCATCGACGTCATGGTCATTGATCTCACTGCAGCAGTAGAGCCAGGAACAAGATAAAGGGTAGGAATAAAGAACATGAAATTCCATGAAGAGTGAAGGGGTTAGAATTAATAGAATTAGCTATCGGGAGTGTTTAATTTTTGGAACTATGTATGTATTTTTAATCTCTCTTTTGAAGAATAGGGTCATACACGTGGGAGTCTATATACATAGTTGCATGTATGTGCATGGAGAAGTGCAAGAGTTTGGCAAATGGAGAAAGTAAAAGGTTTTTAGAAATTGTTACACAGAAAGGACTACAATGAATTTTGATTGAACATTTAAGGGGTACTCGAAAATCGAAATCATCTTTTTGAATTTCATAAGATCTTTATTGCTTCTATCTATTTTTTTTAATAATATTGTAATTTTATTCATATTAATCTAAGTGGACTGGAGGATATTCCTTGTACATATTCAAGATAATGTGGACGTTTGAAATCTGTTCATAGCGTAGGCTAATTTGAAAATATAAAAATAGATGAGAACTTATGTTTTCTACTTTTGCGCGGTAGAATATTATCACGTTGAATGATATCTTTTGGTTGCAAAATCGGTGGCACAGTTTCTTTTCAGCTTATTAACCGTTTGTGTTCGGCTTAAAAAAGTAGTTTTTGAGTACTTGTACTTTTATTTAAAAAAAAAGTTTGCCCAGCAAATTATAGGCTGTGTTGTATAGATACTGATCACGGGGGGGGGGGGGGGGGGGGGGCAATGGTGTCACAACCCAACTTAGGGCCGCGACGGATGACCAACACTAAGTGTCGATCATCACTAATCCTACTGATAATATGCTAACCATTATAACTGATAAACAGAATAAGCATAAACCTAGTTGATAAGGAGTATACAATGCAAATAGCTGACAAGGCTAACATAAGCTGACATACATAACATACTGACTGCACCGCACAGGGACATATCTACAGGCCTCTAAGAGTGCTGAACTGAATATACAAAGGACGGGACAAGACCCCGCCATACCCAAACTGGCTGACTGTATACATACCAAAAGATAAGTAACTCCGGGAGTAAGCGGAGTGACTCCAATAGCTGATCGATGACCTACTAACGTGGTCCAAGCATTGATCTATCTGCACCTGCGCGGCATGAAACGCAGCGCCCCAAAAAAGGGCGTGAGTACGATATGTACCAAGTATGTAAGGCATGAGCATATAATATGTCATAGCTGAATGAAACTGTAGGCTGGAATATAAATATGTAAACATGAGCTGGAGCATAGCAATATAGCTGGAAATCTGAAGGACGTACTAAACATGATATGAATATAAGCTGAAGTCTAGCTGAATCTGAACCTGAAGACTGAGCTGAACTATACTGATAAATAACTGTAATATGACTGATAGCTGGTTAGTAGAAACTGGAACTGATAACTGTCAACTAATACTGACGCTAAGAACTGGTGGCTGATAATTGAGAACTGATAACTGTCAACTGATACTGACGCTAAGAACTAGTGGCTGATAACTGAGAACTGATAACTGTCAACTGATACTGACGCTAAGAACTGGTGGCTGATAACTGAGAACTGATAACTGTCAACTGGTACTGAGCTAAAGCTGAACTGTTATCTGAACTGGTACCTGTCTGGTGTTATGGGCTATATCCCCCCAAATCAGGTAACTGAACATCTGAACTAGTACCTGTCTGGCGTTATGGGCTGTATCCCCCCAAATCAGGTAACTGAAAACTGGAACTAGCCTCATGTATAATCATGCAGTGCATAATGTGGCTATATACGCGTATATAACAAACCTGGTGGGTGTTATGGGCTATATCCCCCCCAGCCAGTAATATCTAGTCTCTCTGGTCAGAGTGTGTGAATGACACCCGGTCACACTAGGTGTTTCAACTCCTGCCTGAACCAGAGGGGCTGTATCCCCCAGACGGGTAGTATCACACGCGACCGGACTGTGTGTCCAATGTCCAGCCTCTATGGGGGACTCCAAATCACACATAACATGATCACAATATAAGCATAAGCATGTATGAGGCATAACACATGTGGCAACAATATATATGGACTCAAAGGAATGATAAGAAAACTCTGGATGGAATTGTAGACACAACCTGAAACTTAGAATTTGTCTAACTCTTTGATTTTTATAAAAATTTCGGCAGAGTTTCCACTGAAACTGGATGATCCGCAAAACAGAACCAGCACTATATTATACACGGGAATGGATACCCGGATAAACTGATAACATAAACAAATTAACTGGATAACAAGATGAGAGTGGCGTAACAATTCCACGGATGTACAGAATTTCTAGACAGTACCAGCGTCCTGTATTGCATCATAGTTTTGAGGGTGCAGATAAAAGTTATAGACCTCATGGTCTTAATGAAAGTTGTAGATATATGTATTAGGATTCTGGAGATTCTTAAATCATCTTAATATCAATTTTGTATAAGGAGTTATGATCAATATACTAACAACTGTCCAAAGTTCAAAACAATTTTCCAGATTTTGAAACGTTTTGCCTTTCTGATTTGGACGTCTTTCACCTTGGATTTTAGTACCAAATTAAATATATACAAGGTTTCCTTGGTACCATAAAAGTTTCTCACAAGAAAAACTAAGTTTGAAACTAATAAAAGCTTCAAAATCTAAAAGATACATGCCTTGCCAAAAGAAAGGTTTAGCCTTACATACCTTTGATGTTTCTAGCTTCTAAACTTCGTTCCTTTGAATTCCACACCTTCTAAAGCTTAAACAAGCTATAAAATAGAATTTAGATACTTTACTTAGCTATGAAGTAATTCTAAAACTCAAACTATAGACGAAATTGAAGGTAGCATAATGTTACCCTAATCGCGTAGAGCGTTTTGACGCAATCTGTCTTCAATTTCGAGCTAAGATCAATGTTCTTTCTTAAAAACCATCAAAATGGCTTAAACCATAAAGAACACACTGTCACTATCTTTATTTTTCTGGAAGTGACGAGATATGAGAGGAAAATTTCCTTTTATACTTGAAACATTTCAGTTTTAGTCCTCTTTTGCGCTTATGTCCCTTTTTCTGGTCTGACTTCTGACGCTCATATCTTTTTATCTATAAGTTATATGAGCAAACCGTTAAAAGTGTTGGAAACTACACTCCAAGACCTTCAATTTAGTATATCATATGTCCCCAAAAGACTTCATATAACACATGAAATTAATTGCTGAAAAAGCTCCGTTACAAGGCAATTCCTTAGTCGGTTTTTCCGCAACTTAAATCCGACTTTTCCTAAACTTTATATTCAATATGTAAACATCTTATATGGTAATATTATGACATTAAACTCACTTAAATCATTCTTAACATGTCATTAGAATGATATACGTCACGTTAGACATACGGGGTGTAACAATCTTCCCCCGTTTGGAACATTCGTCCTCGAATGTTAAATGAAGTATGTAGAAGCATTAAGCAACGATCTGTTACATACTCGAAATAATGAAGAGATGTGTATATTTGGCCCTCATGTCATTTTCAGCTTCCCAAGTTATTTCTTCTATATTATTGCTTTGATATAGCATCTTAACTAAAGGAATGTCTTTCGTCCTTACTCGACGAATCTGCCTTTTTAAATTGCAACTGGCACCTCCTTATTAGTCAACTGTTCTGTAATCTGTACATCCTCTACTGGTACAACTCTAGAAGGATCTCTGACACATTTTCTGAGCATGGAAACATGGAATACTGGATGTACCTCCTGAAGGTCTGCTTGAAGGTCTAACTCGTAGACTACACGCCCAACTTGCCTGATAATCTGATATGGACTAATAAATCTAGGGCGAAGCTTTCCCTTCTTTCCAAATCTCATAACGCCTTTCATAGGTGATACTTTCAGGAATACCTAATCGCCAATATGAAATTCTAAATCTCAATGTCGATTATCTGCATAGGACTTCTGTCTGCTCTGCACTGCTAATAATATTTCCCTGATCAACTTGACTTTATCAATTAATTGTTGGATTAAATCTGGACCTATCAATTGAGACTCGCCAACCTTGAACCATCATATAGAAAACCTGCATTTGTGCCCATGCAAAGCTTCATATGGCACCATCTGTATGTTAGAATGATAGCTATTATTATATGCAAACTCTATCAACAGTAGGTGACCATTCCAGCTGCCTCTAAAATCTAACACGTAAGCTCTAAGCATATTTTCTAATGTCTGAATGGTCCGCTCAGCCTGTCTGTCTGTCTATGGATGAGATACTGTACTCAGATACACCTGTGTCCCTAAACCTGTCTGGAACGATCTATAGAAATTAGCTGTAAACTGGTGCGCCCCCGTCTGAAATAATAAATACTGGAATACCATGTAGGCGCACTATCTCTCTGATATAAAGTCTGGCATAATCCTCTGCTGTATATGTAGTTCTAACAGGAAAGAAATGAGCTCATTTAGTAAGCCTGTCAACTATAACCCAAATAGAATCATATCTGCTCCGCATACGGGGAAAGCCTGTAATGAAGTCCATATTCACTGCTTCCCATTTCTATGATGGAATCTCGACTTCCTGTAACAAGCCACTAGGTTTTTTTTTTTTTTTTTTAATGCTCGACTTTAACCTGCTGGCAGTTAGCACACTGAGCCACAAATTCTGCTATGTCACGCTTCATTTCGTCTCAACAATAAATCTGCTTAAGATCATGGTAAATCTTAGTCGAATTAGGATGAACAGTGTATCTGGAATAATGTGCATCTGTCATAATCTGTCCATATAAATCTGCAACATCAGGAACACAAAGTCTATCTTTATATATAAGAACCCCGTCACTAGTAACCTATATAATAATTTTGGTTTTCTTGTGGCTATTTGCCTGTATTGAACTAGAACTGGATCCTCATACTGGCGCTGCTTTACTTATGTCACTAGGCAAGTAGTGGTTGCGTTCTGAACTGTAACTCTTGCGTCCTCTCAATCTATTAATCTGACATCCATGCTGGCCAACTGGTAGAGCGTATGAGCTAACTTTATTTTCTCTGGTTGTAAATAAGATAGACTACCCATAGGCTTACGACTAAGGGAATCAGCAACAACGTTCGCTTTACCCGGATGATAAAGAATGTCCATGTCATAGTCCTTCAGCAACTCTAGCCACCGCCTCTATCATAGGGTTAGCTCCTTTTGCTTAAATATATACTGGAGGCTCTTGTGATCCGTATAAATATCAACATGAACACCGTAAAAATAATGTCTTCAAATCTTCAATGCATGAATGACTGCTGAAAGCTCAAGATCATGGATGAGGTAGTTCTGATCGTGCTTTTTCAGCTGCCTAGAAGCATAAGCAATTACTCTTCCATGCTGCATCAAACACAACGAAGACCAATTCGAGAAGCATCACAGTAAATGACATAGCCCTCAGATCCCTCTGGAAGTGTAAGTACTTGAGCTGTTATCAACCTGTTCTTTAGTTCTTGGAAGCTGTGCTCGCAAGAATCAGACCAATCAAATTTAGCTGATTTCTTTGTCAATTTGGTCAGTGGAGCTGCAATGGAAGAAAAACCCTCTATAAACTTTCTGTAATAACCTGCCAAACCCAGAAAACTACGTACTTCAGTTGGCGTCGTAGGCATGGGCCAATTCTTCACAGCCTAGATCTTCTGGTCATCTATTTTAATTCTTTATGCTGAAACTATGTGGCCAAGAAATGCCACTGAATCTATCTAGAATTTACACTTTGAGAACTTAGCATCTAATTGTTGGTCCCGATGAGTACCCAATACTGTGCGTAGGTGCTCTGCATGCTCTGATTCAGACTTTGAATAGATGAGAATATCATCAATAAATATAATCAAAAATAAATCTAAATAAGGCCTGAATACGCTGTCCATTAGATCCATAAATACTGCAAAGGCATTAGTGAGTCCAAACAACATCACTAAAAACTCATAATGGCCATTCCTAGTCCTGAATGCAGTCTTAGGTATATCAGATTTTCTAACTCTAACCTAATGGTAGCCTGATCGCAAATCTATATTCGAGAAGCACTTGGCACCCTGGAGCTTGTCAAACTAGACATCAATCCTGGGCAGAGAGTATTTATTCTTAATAATGACTTTATTCAGCTGTCTGTAATCTATGCACATGCGTAGAGAGTCATCTTTCTTTTTTTACAAATAGTATCGAGGCTCCCCACGGGGAAATGCTGGGTCTGATGAGGCCTTTATCTAACAAATCCTTCAATTGCTCCTTAAATTCTTTCTGTTATACAGGTGCCATCCTGAAGAACATGCCCCTGATGGCGTGCTGATGCTGAGCAAGCAACTGGTGATCTAGCTGGCTGGGCTGTACAACTGCCACCCCTAGGCGGGAAACCTTTCATAAAATAGCTGCCTCGCGACAAATATAACAAGTATCAACTCCTAACTGACATGGACCCAAGTGGCGTCTACCACAATCCGAACATCTGGGATATGTCTGACTGGCCGGTATAGAAGTACCACGACACTTTAATCTTGAAGTCAGTGATGTGTGACTAGATCTAGACTGAGGAAGTCTATCAGATCTCAAGCCACGGGACTCTGGAGGTATACTAGCTGGTGGTTGTCTAACACTCTGCTATCTACTCGCTCCAGACGTCTCTCCAAACGAACCAGAAAATCTGCCCCTCTTGTCTAGCACTTTATCCCTGTTGGCTCTCTATTTCTGCTTCCTCTCCTCAAGTAACAAAGCAAATGCCGGAATGTTATGTTCATACATGACTGCATAGCAACTGTCATACGCTCGTTCACTAGGTGTGGAGCTAGTCCCACTATATACCTGTGAATTCTATCCTCCATACTCACTACCACCGTAGGGGCAAACCATGCTAAAGAACTAAAGCAATAATTATACTCTTCTACACTCAAAATTCCCTGTCTCAAGGTCAGGAACTGATTAGCACGGGCTCCCTATGTCTCTATAGGCATATACTGATAAAGGAAGGCATCTGAGAATTCCTTCCAAGTCGCCGGAGTAACATCTGACCCTCTAGATAGCTCCCATGTCTGATACCACCCTGCTGCTAGGTCATGCAATCTGAATGCAGCCAACTCTACTGACTCTGTGTCTGACACGTGCATAACCCTCAACACTCTGGCTATCCTCAATAGATAATCCTGAGGGTCTTCTCCTGTACGGGATCCAGTAAAGACTGTAGGCTCTAGCCTGATAAAATCATTGATCCTGGATCCAACATCTCCCTGGGCATCTGCACTGTGTTGTCTAGTCTGAGCAACTACAGCACTGGTCGATAAGCTGATGGCATCCCTCATTTCCTTCCCCTACCTATCAGGCTGAGAAGGTGGAGGTATAGTAGCTGCAGTACCTCTAATATTACCCTGAACTGATAGGATCTGTGAGGCCTCGGATGGAGCCTCAGGTCTGGACTCCTCACTCTCATCCACCTTAGGTGGCACTCTACTAATACCCTGGCCGGCAATAACCTTGCCCTTCTGGGCAGCTGTTAGTTTCTTTGGCGGCATCGCTTTGCTGAAATTACTATTGTTAGAGGGCTGAATTCTATAATCATGGCTCTATCGCACGATCTAGAGAAGAAAGAAAGACAACTGTCCTGAAGTGCCTTGTAGCCTCCTGTTCAAAAGTATGGCGCGCAACATACTCCTAAGCAAGACTCTACTAGACACGGCCTGTAGACACCCTAGGACTGAACTGCTCTGATACCACTTTTGTCACAACCCAACTTAGGGCCGCGACGGATGACCAACACTAAGTGTCGATCATCACTAATCCTACTGATAATATGCTAACCATTATAACTGATAAACAGAATAAGCATAAACCTAGTTGATAAGGAGTATACAATGCAAATAGCTGACAAGGCTAACATAAGCTGACATACATAACATACTGACTGCACCGCACAGGGACATATCTACAGGCCTCTAAGAGTGCTGAACTGAATATACAAAGGACGGGACAAGACCCCGCCATACCCAAACTGGCTGACTGTATACATACCAAAAGATAAGTAACTCCGGGAGTAAGCGGAGTGACTCCAATAGCTGATCGATGACCTACTAACGTGGTCCAAGCATTGATCTATCTGCACCTGCGCGTCATGAAACGCAGCGCCCCAAAAAAGGGCGTGAGTACGATATGTACCAAGTATGTAAGGCATGAGCATATAATATGTCATAGCTGAATGAAACTGTAGGCTGGAATATAAATATGTAAACATGAGCTGGAGCATAGCAATATAGCTGGAAATCTGAAGGACGTACTAAACATGATATGAATATAAGCTGAAGTCTAGCTGAATCTGAACCTGAAGACTGAGCTGAACTATACTGATAAATAACTGTAATATGACTGATAGCTGGTTAGTAGAAACTGGAACTGATAACTGTCAACTAATACTGACGCTAAGAACTGGTGGCTGATAATTGAGAACTGATAACTGTCAACTGATACTGACGCTAAGAACTAGTGGCTGATAACTGAGAACTGATAACTGTCAACTGATACTGACGCTAAGAACTGGTGGCTGATAACTGAGAACTGATAACTGTCAACTGGTACTGAGCTAAAGCTGAACTGTTATCTGAACTGGTACCTGTCTGGTGTTATGGGCTATATCCCCCCAAATCAGGTAACTGAACATCTGAACTAGTACCTGTCTGGCGTTATGGGCTGTATCCCCCCAAATCAGGTAACTGAAAACTGGAACTAGCCTCATGTATAATCATGCAGTGCATAATGTGGCTATATACGCGTATATAACAAACCTGGTGGGTGTTATGGGCTATATCCCCCCCAGCCAGTAATATCTAGTCTCTCTGGTCAGAGTGTGTGAATGACACCCGGTCACACTAGGTGTTTCAACTCCCGCCTGAACCAGAGGGGCTGTATCCCCCAGACGGGTAGTATCACACGCGACCGGACTGTGTGTCCAATGTCCAGCCTCTATGGGGGACTCCAAATCACACATAACATGATCACAATATAAGCATAAGCATGTATGAGGCATAACACATGTGGCAACAATATATATGGACTCAAAGGAATGATAAGAAAACTCTGGATGGAATTGTAGACACAACCTGAAACTTAGAATTTGTCTAACTCTTTGATTTTTATAAAAATTTCGGCAGAGTTTCCACTGAAACTGGATGATCCGCAAAACAGAACCAGCACTATATTATACACGGGAATGGATACCCGGATAAACTGATAACATAAACAAATTAACTGGATAACAAGATGAGAGTGGCGTAACAATTCCACGGATGTACAGAATTTCTAGACAGTACCAGCGTCCTGTATTGCATCATAGTTTTGAGGGTGCAGATAAAAGTTATAGACCTCATGGTCTTAATGAAAGTTGTAGATATATGTATTAGGATTCTGGAGATTCTTAAATCATCTTAATATCAATTTTGTATAAGGAGTTATGATCAATATACTAACAACTGTCCAAAGTTCAAAACAATTTTCCAGATTTTGAAACGTTTTGCCTTTCTGATTTGGACGTCTTTCACCTTGGATTTTAGTACCAAATTAAATATATACAAGGTTTCCTTGGTACCATAAAAGTTTCTCACAAGAAAAACTAAGTTTGAAACTAATAAAAGCTTCAAAATCTAAAAGATACATGCCTTGCCAAAAGAAAGGTTTAGCCTTACATACCTTTGATGTTTCTAGCTTCTAAACTTCGTTCCTTTGAATTCCACACCTTCTAAAGCTTAAACAAGCTATAAAATAGAATTTAGATACTTTACTTAGCTATGAAGTAATTCTAAAACTCAAACTATAGACGAAATTGAAGGTAGCATAATGTTACCCTAATCGCGTAGAGCGTTTTGACGCAATCTGTCTTCAATTTCGAGCTAAGATCAATGTTCTTTCTTAAAAACCATCAAAATGGCTTAAACCATAAAGAACACACTGTCACTATCTTTATTTTTCTGGAAGTGACGAGATATGAGAGGAAAATTTCCTTTTATACTTGAAACATTTCAGTTTTAGTCCTCTTTTGCGCTTATGTCCCTTTTTCTGGTCTGACTTCTGACGCTCATATCTTTTTATCTATAAGTTATATGAGCAAACCGTTAAAAGTGTTGGAAACTACACTCCAAGACCTTCAATTTAGTATATCATATGTCCCCAAAAGACTTCATATAACACATGAAATTAATTGCTGAAAAAGCTCCGTTACAAAGCAATTCCTTAGTCGGTTTTTCCGCAACTTAAATCCGACTTTTCCTAAACTTTATATTCAATATATAAACATCTTATATGGTAATATTATGACATTAAACTCACTTAAATCATTCTTAACATGTCATTAGAATGATATACGTCACGTTAGACATACGGGGTGTAACAAATGGCCTGAACTCAATTTACAACAACACTGATTGCCAGAGGCAACCGCAAAAAAATTGAGAGGGACTAAGACAAAAACAAGTCCCTCCTATATACCTACAGTTAACTAATAACAATGAAGTTGACTTTGTCATATCTAATTTTAATGCTAGGCATTTGACACTTATGCAATTGAAAAAGTTCTTTTAGAAACACCAGGTAATTGAGCATAGGATTGATAGATAATTCCTTCAGAGAAAGTAGCAGCCAGTTTTGCAAGAGAGTCAGTTGCCCGATTAGCCTCTCTTAGACAGTGCTTGAAAGAATATTAGCCATCTCAATCCAGTTCAATGTTTCTTCGATGTCCATCCTGAGCTTTTAATTTTTGGTGGATCTCTTCATCAGCATATCTGCAAAAAGCACTTTTTAAGTGATGGAGCTTATTTTTATAAATAAATGGTTACGTATTTGGATATAAGTTCTGAAATTGAAAAATTGCAGAGATGTTTGGTAAAAATGTGTTTTATTTTTATTTTTATATTAAATGGTAAAATATCTGTAAAATAAATAAAAGAAAAGAAAAATATAATCTAGGGCATTTGTTAGTGAAGGTATTAGTGAAATTAGAAAAAACTATAAGGGATAAAACAGTAAAATAGTACCAGCTTAAAGCTAAGTGCATTTAAGTAGTTTTGCAGTAGCCAAACACTCCTTGGAGCTAACCAGCTTTTAAGCTAAGCCAAACGGGCTCTTAGCCCTAAAAAAAAAAGAGAAGATTATGAGCCCGTTTGTGTGAGCTTATTTTAAGCGGTTTATAAGCCATTTGAGAAGTTAGGAACTTTTGGCTTTTTTTAAGTTTATAAGGCTTATGAGCCCATAAATTTTTGAGTTACCGAACATTTACGGATGGGCTTATAAGCTTATAAGTTTGGTCGTGGATTCTAAATAAGAGAAAATAACATAGAGAAATAACATATTTTGCCAAAACCAAGCTAGGCCCTACATTTAAATAGTCACATGGACTATTGAACATAGGCTAGCTAAAATTTACCCTATATAAATAGGTTTATGAGTAATATTAGTTAGTTGTCAAGTACATCCCCTCTAATTTCGGAATTGAATCTTAGCAATTAGATTCGATAAGATTTTGGAAGTTCTCGGTAAAATAAAAAGTGATAGCGAGATTGACGCATAGCCTTAAAAATATGAAGTGATTATTATTAATTAAATACACACAAAATATACAACTGACACATACAAAAAGTATATTTATTTTATGCACTTTTGAATCAAACTTGGTTATAATCGCATAAAATGAATATTATTTATCTATTAAATACATAAAGAGTATACAAAAGATACATATAAATGAAACACATGTAATCACTATAATAATTCTAATACATCTATGTCAAAGGTAGAATATGTGTTATATATACGTATTAGGCAGTTGTCATTGTATAATTATGTCATTTATATATATTAAAGATTTATTGTATTTATCATTGTTCACTAGTTTAAGCAGTTAGTCGAATGCATCTCTGGTATACATAGAATATGCATAATCTATATATTTTATTCAATTTTTATTTTACAATTATGGCATATATACCTTGGATATATATTGGATATAAAAAATGAATACTACTTTACAATTATGTCATTTATACACTGGATATGTATATTACAATTATTTAATTATACATTTAATATATACTACTTTGAAGCTTGAACATATTAGTCCAAGAGATATATGCATCAAACATACATCTACATAACACATATATACACATTTGTGTATGTCTACGTAATACTACATATATACATATATGTATGCATAGAATATGCATCTATGTTATACATATATACATCTATGTATGCATGGAATATGTATAATTTATACGATAGTAGAACATCTTTCTTCTCACTCTTCAGTTTACTCCTTTCCATCTATCATTAAATGTCTAATTCCCGCAGCGTTGAATCCATCTCTTGAAATACATCTCGATGCAATTAATCCTTGTTGTGAATCACACAGTTTTGTTCATACATGATGACATGTAGCCATTCTCCATTCATGTGGGGAATGGGTTTTTTGTGAATATGTGTGAATGGGAAATGATGTTTGTATCTTTTCATAGAAAGGTATGACACCTTTTCACATGAACCCCTTGTTGGCTATAAATATGACATTTTCCTTCACATTTTAAGATACACTTTGGAAGAGAAAATTTTGAATTACTTCTTCTCTTCTTTGTATTATTTTTCCATATAAAATAAAAGTGTCGTATCGTGTGATTTGCTTCCGGCCATTTGCGTTCGCTGTTACTGCCATTTGGAGTACCACTACTGCAGTAAGGTAAATCCGTTCTATCCTAGAGGATCTAATCCATAGCCTCGGGTACTGTGAGGGGATTAAGTTCCTTAAGAAAACATTGTGAATTCAGTGGGCCCGAGTTTGTTCATCTCCTTCTTTTTTGATTTTGCATTTACGTTTTTAGATTATATTTTGAATACAAAATTTCTAACAATGTTTATTTACCTTGATATATGCTATAGCCATTATTTTTATAGCATGTTCTCAATATTGATAAGGTCCTAAATAAAAAAACTAGCAGCTTTTATTAGGTTTTTGTTACTATAATTATTGGAGGTTTTGGTTTATGTATTTAATATACAAGGTAGGTTAATGTCGAATCACCGTCACCATGGGAGCTGATTGAAAGCCCCAGAAGACGGATTTAATTGTAAAAGAAAATGCCAGATTTCACTAGTGGAATGTCAAATCCTCCATCACCATGGGAGGTGAAACTCTTTTGTGTTTTTTTGTTCTTTATTTGGATCCTTAGAATTTTATCAACTCACTACCCTATAACTACCATCTTTTGTACTTTATTTACACTATATCTATATCGATGTAATTTCCAACTTTTTCTAAGTTGATGCAAGTACTCTCACCAGCCCCATTTAAATATTTGGACTAAAATATTTGTAATTTTAAAAATCAAGATAGAATTTATCAACATTTTTCCATTATACCCTAATATTAATTGTTTTTGAAAAATATAAACACATCAATTATGAGTTCATTGTTCAAAATATCAAGAAAATTAAATTAATAAAAATTCTAAACTAACTTATATATGATTTCTTAAGGAGCATGCAAATAATGACAAACCTAACAACCTAGACGTACCGAAGGGAGCATAGTAAAGATTAGTGGCGGAGCCATGTATCAGCAAAGGGGTTCAATTGAACCCCCTTCATTCAAAAATTATACTGTGCAAGTCAGGTAAAAATAAAAGTTTTAGTTATATACATACTATTGAACCCCCTTGCGTCAAGGGAATATATTAGTGTAGTGTATAAGGGGGTTTAAGAATTGCTCTAGGCCACAAGTTCAAATCTCAAATGTGGTATTTTAATATTTTTGAATCTCCTTCCGATAATTTCTGGCTCCGCCCCTGATAAAGATACGTACATTACAACATAATATAGACATGCTAATGCATAATTGATTTGGTGTAGAAAAACTATATCAAAGCCTAAACATACATCAAATGGATTTGAATTCTTTAAACAAGCTGGTTTAAATATTTAAACCTCAAAAGTATTGAATGCAAGATTATTTCATTGTTTTACTTTCTTTAACAAACCTTCGATTTCATTTTCTATTTTTGGTGATTCCTACAAATACAAACGCCCGTGCGCGCGCGCACACACACACTTAATTACTCACTCAGAGTAAGCACTAGATCAGTTAGCTGTTATCATATTGAACCTAAACAAATAGTAGTGCAATATTTTATCAACTTATTGGTTCTATAATCATATGTGGACGATATTTGAGCCTGAATTCCGGCTTGAATCAAATACTAACGCCACCAATCTGCCAACCATATCTAGAAACTTTCTTAGAGGTACCATGCATTCTCTACATATTTTTCTTGGAAACAGTTTAGGTGATAGACAACAAATGAAGTCTAAATCTTCAACTGCAGTATCATTCAAGAGATAATCTACGATTGCCAGGAACATGCTTAAAGCTTGAGAACTTGGATTCCGGCTCAATAAACTTGTTGTAAATAAGACTAAAGGATCTGACAAGGAGGACGGCTCAACTACGTACGCTTAATAATCCCAATTAGTCAGGGTCGATTGTGTGTCTCCTCATTGAATATGCTACTCAAATTAAGTTCATTTCTAGACTCATGTATATAATACAACAATCAGAGAGGCAGATGTAGAATTTAAGTGTATGAGTTCTAGATTCTAACACAAGGCAACACTTTATAGACACTGGAAGCAACCATCATTTACAAGTATCTCATAGTTAAATCTGTTGAAACAATTTTCTCCGGGATGAATGGTTTTGCGTTTGATTGAATAATTTGTAGCTACTGGTTTCTCTCCAGACTGCTCACCAGTTATGTGTGCATTTCCAAAGAAGGATGTAGTTTTCTCACTCAAACAATATTATTTCAGAAATCCTGTTTTTGTATCCCCAAAAAAAAAAAGCAACAACAAGCAGCAGCGGCCAATTACTTTGACGACAATGTCAAACCCTTGTTTAGAAATATTGATTGGGGCATTTTTCTTTTTGGAGATAAGTTGGAAGGAAACCTAACAGGCATTTGGTAATGTATATAAAAAAATTTGAAAAAAGAATCAAGTTGAGTTGAAAATTTATATTTGGAAATTAAAGTTGTGTCTGTACATACATCACTTAAAAAGTTAAAAGCTCATGAGAGGAGAAGTTAGTCAATATCTGTTTTTGGTTTGAAAAATATCATTTTCTATTTTTTTTAAGAAGTCTAATGATTTGATGGCCATCAAATCTTTCAATTTTTTCTTTTTTGTTGAAAACAAAAGGAAAACTTTTTATGGTTAAACGAGGACTTAATGTTTCAGTGGTCTTAATTTTGTGTGTTTAAGAAAAATATCGGATTCCGAAAGTAAAAAATGAATTAAAATAATTGTGCTTCTAACAGTATAAGAACCCACACTGCAGATGTAATAGCAAACACTTTTTTTTTTTGGGTTAAAACAAGACATTCATTAGATAGAAATTTAAGGAGGATTACATAGAATATTCATGCGAATCCCATTGTGGTCAGATTCGCGAGCATTTGAGTCATTAGTACAAAACAAAGACAAGCCACTACCACCGAAATCACAACTATTTTGTTATTTGGCTTGTAATCGTTAATTATATAATTATTTACTATATTTCTTAAGATTTATCTATATAGGATTTGCGTAAAAGTTATCGGGTTCTTCCACTGTATACAACATATGAATAGATCCGCGCCAGGCAAATAGACTAGCAACAATAAAATTCTAAAGTTTTGCATATTTTCTGTTACCATCATATAGAACTAAAATATTTTTTGAAAAGACCTAAAATAAACATGTAAACTAGCACAATTAAAACATGGTTCCTATACGAAGAGCTTAAACGACGATTCATAAAAGTACAAGGACCGAAGTACAAGAACTAACACAAAAACGAAATTACAAAGAGTCTTTAATTTGCAAAAACAAAGACATAATGCTACATCCACAATCCCACATTAACTTGAAGAATTCCACAAATGAAAATTGGTCCATGAAAGGAACAATTAGTCAACTTACACAACTGGTGCTGCGAAGATGCGTTCAAGTGTTGGTGATAATGCTGGAAAGGATCTCATCAGTTCTTCAGAAAGACTCCATAGTTCACCTTCAACTCCACTAGAGGGAGCAACAATCATCGTTGAGAGTGACGGTGAACGTGCAAGTATCAGCTCTAAGAAAATGAGTTCACAGGGTGAGCCTTCAAACCCTGTTAGTTTCACATATTCAAGGTTCCCAAGTTGTTGGTCAACACAGTTTGGATCTGTGAGATAACGTTTAACTTCCTCTATGCTTCTTTCACTCATGTTACTAAAAGCCTATTGAATTCACATGGTGCAAGAAAGTTAGTAACACATTAAGCATACCTCCAAGTATAAAATTTTGTATGTAAGTTAAATGCACGGACATCATTGAAAGTTTAACATCATCATTGTACTTTAACCTACGAATAATAGGTGAGAAAAACCAATATTACCAAGTTACTAGTTACTCGACATTTTCACAAAGAGTAATAACTACATATGTAGTTACCTTAATTATGTGTTGATGTGTAAATATCATTCTTTACTATATTAAATACTAGTGCATAAAGACCTCAAATATTTTAAGTTATTAAAGATGAGAAAGTATTACATGTATCTCTAGTATACGCAACTTGGGAGAACTTCGAATCAAAGCGAGAACACCAGAGACTTGGTCTAGATCACTAAACTCTACGCCCAACTTCACATACTCCAAATGGTGGGCAGTGGCTTCAAACCTTTTCGGAATAATTTCTCTGCCCAAAACCTTAGTAAAAGAAAAAAAAAAACAAGATTGTTAAGTATGAGCTTAAAACATTCATCTCCAACTTATAGAAAATGAAATATTCCTTCGATACCCACCCTGTTGCTAGAATTACACAAGGCAAGCCCTAAAAGATTAGAGTATAAAGCAAGAAGTCTTGACCATGTAATAAACCTCCCTCGTGCATAATCTGTTGATTCCATAAAGAGTATGCTAATGCACAACACCTTAACATTGGGGAAGTTCATGAAGAAATTTACACGAATTTCATGACTATCAATAATAGTCAAGAACTTGACCCTTGGGGCAGTAATGTTGAGGAGATGAATACCATGGCAGGATCTGAATGTTAAGGTTGAAAGTAATGGGGTATTAAAGAGATGACTTCTCATGGCTGGCCCAAAGTTGATGGACTTAAAGTGGATTTCAAGGAGATTTGGGAATAGTGCAATGGGATAAGGTGGTTTAACAATGCAATTGGTGACAGAAAAATAGGTGAGAGCCGAGCAATTGAATATGCAATCGGGCAACTTATAAGGATGTCGGTTCGAATTATCTAGGGTTACTTTCCTCACACCTTTTCGTGTTACATAGAGCAACCAACGGTTAAGGTCCCCATCATGGAAAGGGATGATTGACAAATCAAGGAGAAACTTGACTATGGATCCAGCATGACGCAAGAGAATCTTGTCAACGAGATTAGTAAAACCATATCCAATCATTCTCATATTGCAAATAATCTCTTCGAAGAATTTCCCATCCAATACTAGGGTTGGATGTGTAGTCCAAAAATGTCTCCATTTCTTTGACAAAACAGATGTTCTTGTCAGTTCATGGAAGGACGCGTCCTTGAATATTTCATCAAGGATATTTTTTGGTAAATCGGAGAACCTGTCTATCTTATCATCTTCAACAACAATCTCTTTTCCACGACCAATCCTGTTCATCATTTTGTCCATAAGCCAAGCTAAACATTAGTCCACATTATGAGAACAGTCACTAATACATATTTCAAACTTAATGGTTAGAGCTATTTATTTACCATATCCTTGATTTTGCAAGAGAAATTATTGTTTTACTACTTAGCATATAATTTGTGGGATGGCGTGAAACTGCATAAAAAGTGCCAAAATAGTTTTCCATTCATATATAATACTAAACAAGGCAAGCTTTATTTCACATTAAAGAATAACTGGTTAGGCCTTTTCCAATGTTAAAAGAATGTAGCTATTTACTTTATCTATTAGAACCCAAAAGGGAAACAATTCATATGAAGTAGGAATTTTGTTATTGATATCATTTGACTTCATTTATATCACATAGATTAATCATCAGATATAATGATGCGTCAAAATCCTTCGTGACCCTAGTCGGATTACTGAACATGATACAAGATGATAGGATGCCGCAAAATTCACGGTAAACTTTTTGTTAGATAAAATTAAATGCCTTTAAATAGTTTGCTATGTATAAAATTTACTAATATATATGGCATACTTACTTATAATCCAGTTCAAAAACTGATCAAATTTGCATCTACATAGAGGAAATGTTATAGCCGATCGACTGGTACATCTAATGTCGAGGAAGAAATGGGTTAATGAGTAAAAATTCATTAGTTTCATATAAATTTAAAATTCGTACATCTTTATATGCATGACTGGATCAGATCTATAGAATTGACATATTTTTTGTAGACCAGTTAATCTATACGTTTATTAATGGTGAAGATTCTATTCTTTAAAGAAAAGGGCTCATGGCTAATCAACAAGAATTGCTCAAAAATGAAGAAAACCATCTTTTATCAGTGACCAGTACATATAGCTTTGTTAGAAACAAGACTGCATAGAGAAATTCATATCTACCATTGACTTGAGAAAAAGAACATATATAGGAAACTATTTCAGAGAAAAAAATGAAGAAAAAAAGCCCACAATATAATCAATCAAAACCAGTTATCTCCTTCAGATTATAC
Organism: Petunia axillaris subsp. axillaris; assembly: GCA_029990575.1. Lineage (NCBI taxonomy): Eukaryota > Viridiplantae > Streptophyta > Magnoliopsida > Solanales > Solanaceae > Petunia > Petunia axillaris. The sequence goes on from JARKNS010000009.1 coordinate 45,898,133, forward strand.
AAAAAAATTATAACTTGTTATGCATACCAATAAATTTATACCTCTTATTTGCTTGCATCCTTTGAGGGTAAGGTCCGAAGTGGTTTTCTTCACTTTAGGGAGCAAGAACACAAACAATGAGAAGAGATAGGTATAAAGCAAAACTTAGGACATATAAGTAGTTCTAAATTTTTTGTCTATATATTATACATTTCTTGACTTCTGATTTGTTTTTATTCGTTTTTTTTAATGGAAAGAATTAATAATTTCATAAAATTCTAGTAAAACTCAGATTTCCTGAATTTAGAATGAGTAGGAATTTGGATTTGTTTCATTTTGGACATCTAGTCAACGTGAATATGAACCTTTTTACATACATAAATCTCTTACTAAAATTGGTTACTTGAAATTTGATAATCTCTGATTCTTTTATAATACATCTACCAAAATGGTTATGATCATCATTATTGGTAAAGCAACCAACTTTTCTTTCTCACCTATACAAATTGTATCAATGATACCTTAGGAAACTACATTTTGCAATGTAATTATCGTTTTTCCTTAGTTTTTACTAGATTGAAATTAGCTAATTTAATTTGTACCCATCAAAAGGATAGACAGATTTCCTCTAAATTACATAAATAAAAGAGTTAGTAAGTACTTTAGTATTAATCCTTATTTATAAATTTCCCTTACTGGTTTATCTGAATTTCGTATTTATCTCTAAGACAAGTAATTTTCGAATAGTTAATTTGTCTGTAATTGCATAAATAACCCGACATCAGATACTATTTTTTTTTTAATCGTCAAATCTCATTTTTTTTTTCAAACTTGGAAGTATTACACATAATCCAAAGCATGTACAAAAGGAGGGGGATATAACCATAACCTCCAATAAGACAGCTAGAGTACAAAAAGTTAGCCAAGGGGTGTAAATAATATTACACCACCTTAAAAAAAAAAAAAAAATCGAGCATCTAAGAAGGAGAAACTCCCTATTTTCCTTTGAATGACTTGAGTCTTCTATGAGCTGCACCTTTAAGGTAACTTTTGTTGCATCTGAAGCATCAATCTAGTAATGAAACTAGTGACGCCCCTTTAAGATATGCAGGCCTATCCATCAGGGGGGATCAAAATGCCATCCGGAGTGTTTTGTTGCTCTGATCCTAAAAGAGGGAACGCCCAATTGATCCATCCTTAGTTGTCCTTTAGCATCAATAGGTAGATCTCTTTCCTAACAAAGTGGCATACTTTGCCAAAGCATCCGCCACTTCGTTGCCTTCTCTGTAACAATGAAAGACCTGAATATTCTTTTCCTGGACCTTATCTTGAATACATTCCACTTCTTTCTGTATGTTCCAGGGGATACTAATTTTACCTTGGATCATCTGGAACTATCCAAGGTGAAATTAGAGATGTTACATTCACAGCACCAATTGACTCCAAATAATGCTGCAATTGTCTCACTATAATTGTTAGTTGAGAAATGAATAGGATTGGCAAAAGCCATAACAGTATCTCCATTTCTTCTTCTAACAATTCCACCTGCACCAGCTTTACCCCTACTAGACATGCTGCTTCCATCAGTGTTCAAGATGATTGAGCTACTATTTGTTCTTTTCCATGAAACCATCTAACTGATGATTTTGTGTTTGTAGTTAGTTGCAATTCTGCAGACTTGTTCCTATCCTATCAAATGTGCGTAGCCGCTATCAAATAGTTTTTGCCAAATCCTACACCGGTAGGTATATTTCCTAGCTATGCAAGAAGTGTACCAATTAGGACATCGAACACCCTTCCCAGTTTCCACGAGTTGTTTTGACGTGTCACTATGTTTGAAGTGCACGCATTTAGCTTGGTTGATTGGTAATTGTGCACATAACCAAGGTCACCGATTCATTTCTTTTAAATGATTCAAAATGATATACTAATGTATGTACGCATAATGATTAATTCTTCTTGTTTGAATTACAAACTAATATGTAGGGCTTTTACTAAAGTAGTGTAATTATAAGCTTTTGGAAAATCAAAATACTAACGACGCAAGGTGTCACAACATGATTCAGTACAATACAGATCGAGAAATTATAAAAAAAGGAGGTAAAATTGATGTTTTGCCCGTATTTAATTGGAAGCGCATATGCATATAAACTCAATATAGTTGTAATTAAGAACCAGAGCTTGACATGCTTCTTAACTTGTTCATAATTATAAATTACCTATGTTCTTCAACAATCAATGATAGTACTACATCATATCAAATACTTTCTGATTTAAACTAGAAGATAATTTCTTAAGCACTTTATTACCTTCAAGGGTTAGAGTTCACAAGAAAATTGTGTGTCGAGGATGGTACAGAAGGAGAAACTAGAAAATATTTTGGTAGAATATTGAGCCAAACTTTGAGAAACTCTTTCTTTTCACCATAGTCCCTCACATGCTAAGAGAACAATCCAGAAGCTTCCTCTTTCATCATCGACGTCATGGTCATTGATCTCACTGCAGCAGTAGAGCCAGGAACAAGATAAAGGGTAGGAATAAAGAACATGAAATTCCATGAAGAGTGAAGGGGTTAGAATTAATAGAATTAGCTATCGGGAGTGTTTAATTTTTGGAACTATGTATGTATTTTTAATCTCTCTTTTGAAGAATAGGGTCATACACGTGGGAGTCTATATACATAGTTGCATGTATGTGCATGGAGAAGTGCAAGAGTTTGGCAAATGGAGAAAGTAAAAGGTTTTTAGAAATTGTTACACAGAAAGGACTACAATGAATTTTGATTGAACATTTAAGGGGTACTCGAAAATCGAAATCATCTTTTTGAATTTCATAAGATCTTTATTGCTTCTATCTATTTTTTTTAATAATATTGTAATTTTATTCATATTAATCTAAGTGGACTGGAGGATATTCCTTGTACATATTCAAGATAATGTGGACGTTTGAAATCTGTTCATAGCGTAGGCTAATTTGAAAATATAAAAATAGATGAGAACTTATGTTTTCTACTTTTGCGCGGTAGAATATTATCACGTTGAATGATATCTTTTGGTTGCAAAATCGGTGGCACAGTTTCTTTTCAGCTTATTAACCGTTTGTGTTCGGCTTAAAAAAATAGTTTTTGAGTACTTGTACTTTTATTTAAAAAAAAAGTTTGCCCAGCAAATTATAGGCTGTGTTGTATAGATACTGATCCGGGGGGGGGGGGGGGGGAATGGTTTGAACTCAATTTACAACAACACTGATTGCCAGAGGCAACCGCAAAAAAATTGAGAGGGACTAAGACAAAAACAAGTCCCTCCTATATACCTACAGTTAACTAATAACAAAGAAGTTGACTTTATCATATCTAATTTTAATGCTAGGCATTTGACACTTATGCAATTGAAAAAGTTCTTTTAGAAACACCAGGTAATTGAGCATAGGATTGATAGATAATTCCTTCAGAGAAAGTAGCAGCCAGTTTTGCAAGAGAGTCAGTTGCCCGATTAGCCTCTCTTAGACAGTGCTTGAAAGAATATTAGCCATCTCAATCCAGTTCAATGTTTCTTCGATTTCCATCCTGAGCTTTTAATTTTTGGTGGATCTCTTCATTATCTGCAAAAAGCACTTTTTAAGTGATGGAGCTTATTTTTATAAATAAATGGTTACGTATTTGGATATAAGTTCTGAAATTGAAAAATTGCAGAGATGTTTGGTAAAAATGTGTTTTATTTTTATTTTTATATTAAATGGTAAAATATCTGTAAAATAAATAAAAGAAAAGAAAAATATAATCTAGGGCATTTGTTAGTGAAGGTATTAGTGAAATTAAAAAAAACTATAAGGGATAAAACAGTAAAATAGTACCAGCTTAAAGCTAAGTGCATTTAAGTAGTTTTGCAGTAGCCAAACACTCCTTGGAGCTAACCAGCTTTTAAGCTAAGCCAAACGGGCTCTTAGCCCTAAAAAAAAAAGAGAAGATTATGAGCCCGTTTGTGTGAGCTTATTTTAAGCGGTTTATAAGCCATTTGAGAAGTTATGAACTTTTGGCTTTTTTTAAGTGCATAAGGCTTATGAGCCCATAAATTTTTGAGTTACCGAACATTTACGGATGGGCTTATAAGCTTATAAGTTTGGTCGTGGATTCTAAATAAGAGAAAATAACATAGAGAAAATAACATATTTTGCCAAAACCAAGCTAGGCCCTACATTTAAATAGTCACATGGACTATTGAACATAGGCTAGCTAAAATTTACCCTATATAAATAGGTTTATGAGTAATATTAGTTAGTTGTCAAGTACATCCCCTCTAATTTCGGAATTGAATCTTAGCAATTAGATTCGATAAGATTTTGGAAGTTCTCGGTAAAATAAAAAGTGATAGCGAGATTGACGCATAGCCTTAAAAATATGAAGTGATTATTATTAATTAAATACACACAAAATATACAACTGACACATACAAAAAGTATATTTATTTTATGCACTTTTGAATCAAACTTGGTTATAATCGCATAAAATGAATATTATTTATCTATTAAATACATAAAGAATATACAAAAGATACATATAAATGAAACACATGTAATCACTATAATAATTCTAATACATCTATGTCAAAGGTAGAATATGTGTTATATATACGTATTAGGCAGTTGTCATTGTATAATTATGTCATTTATATATATTAAAGATTTATTGTATTTATCATTGTTCACTAGTTTAAGCAGTTAGTTGAATGCATCTCTGGTATACATAGAATATGCATAATCTATATATTTTATTCAATTTTTATTTTACAATTATGGCATATATACCTTGGATATACATTGGATATAAAAAATGAATACTACTTTTACAATTATGTCATTTATACACTGGATATGTATATTACAATTATTTAATTATACATTTAATATATACTACTTTGAAGCTTGAACATATTAGTCCAAGAGATATATGCATCAAACATACATCTACATAACACATATATACACATTTGTGTATGTCTACGTAATAGTACATATATACATATATGTATGCATAGAATATGCATCTATGTTATACATATATACATCTATGTATGCATGGAATATGTATAATTTATACAATAGTAGAACATCTTTCTTCTCACTCTTCAGTTTACTCCTTTCCATCTATCATTAAATGTCTAATTCCCGCAGCGTTGAATCCATCTCTTGAAATACATCATCATTAGTGCTCACAACCCTTTAACGATCCAACAATTTTTTTATTTTTGTTGAATAGACTTTAATCTTCATCAAACAAAATGAAAGAACATGTAGATAACAATTAGCACCATAAAGTTGTGGAAACAAGTTTTCTCTCCGTGTCTTTTTTTTTTTTTTTAACTATTACCTGCACAAGAAAAAAAAGTAAAAATAATGAAAACTAAGAACATAAAATGCTCCCCAAATGTTCTAAGTCTATGAAATGGTGAATTGATGATCGGGATTAAGGAAAAAGTTAAAGCATGGAAGTAGCGGCAAGTTAATGACATACATATGGGATCCAAAAAAGCAAAAGAAAAAAGAACCAGACTGGAGGAAGAGAATGTTAGGATACTAGACAGCCAAATAGTGAAGAGTATTGTTCCATGAAATCCTTACTTAAGATCATCAAATCCCATAAAATAGGCATGTATTATGGTAATTATTTCTTAGGTGTGTAATGGCTATTAATAGTGGAATACCTAAGGTTAAATGTCTGTATTGGGTAAAAAACCACCGAAATCTCGAGCGAGGGTACGAGGCTTGGCTCAGGTCAATCTTGAGAATCGAGTCCACGAGGAGAGATGGCATGACCCCTTGTCTCGAAAGACAACCTCGAGGAAGAAACAAAATCGAGTCCAAGGTGCAGAGCTCGAAATGATCGCCACGAAACAATGTCCCCGAGCAAGTATGACACCTCGACAAAACGAGACCTGATCTTTGTAACTGTCGACCGTTGAACAGGCATTTAAGAAGAAGATCATGAGCTGATCATGATCAAATACAGAGTAATGGCCATACAAGCATAGTTATTATGACTATAACGTTACTCTTTTCATCAATTATATATATGACTCATCTGTAACCAAGAAAGGCATTAAGAATAAAGCACTTGATTTTACATTCTTTCTTTTAAGGCTTTGTCTCATTTTATCAGCTCGTTTATTATTTGCTTCGTTTATTTCATCAAACGCTTGCCTTGTTTAAATCCAGTCTTAATTCGATCATAACTTTGATACAAGCAAATTATCAATCAACCCAAAAATAAATTCGATTTGTTGTCCTATCCCGATTTAGGCCAGCACAAATTGGCGCCGTCTGTGGGGAATTGGTAATAACATTTGTTCCAAAGTTTGCAACTTCTAGTTTCGCTAAAGAAGTGCCGACATTATTGATGACAATGTTCTCATCCAAACAGCCGACCAAACAACGGGAGCCAGCGAAACTAGTGGAGGGGTCCCAGTCCCTCCAACTGGCCCAACACCGCCTTTTAGCTCTATTCCAACAAATACCTCCACTACATTGGTGGGGTTAACACCACCAAATGGATCAACTTCCCCAATCGGCCAAACTTCCCTCGTAGGAGTAATTTCAACCGATCCAACTTTCTCGAGCTCTAGTGATCCATTCCAGCAATTCATGGTGAACTCATTGCAACAACTGCGAGAGCAAGCAGCTGCTCAAGCAGCAGTGAAAGCTCACTTTAATGAACAATTCTGAAGCTCTTTACAAGCCCTCACTTGAAACGGAGGTATGTAGTCTTAACACTGTTCCCATGGGAACCATCCCAGGAGGATTTCTAAACGGAGTCACATCTGGGGGCTCGGAGACTTTAGCCCCCACAGTATCTCAAGCGACCGACTTTGAAAAATAGAAGAAAGATTTCGAGGCCAGCATGGAGATACGGCTCGAAAATGTGCCAGGGGTTCGAAAGCCTCAACGCGTGTTGGATATTGAAAAATGTCGTCAGTTACCTTTGAAACCCAAGGCTGCTCCAGCATCCATTCCAAACCATTTCAAGCTGCAGATCCTAAAGAAGTACGATGGGACAACTGACTCAGTCGACCATGTAATCGAATATATGACCATGGTCAAAAGCAATGATTTGACCCCACTCGAGAGGGAGTCCATGTTCTTTAAAAAGTTCGCCGATACCTTGGAAAAAGGAGCGCTGTGTTGGTACATGCGTCTCCCCTCTGAGTCCATCTCCAATTTTGAGGAATTAGCAGACATGTTCATCAAGGCTCACACTGGAGCCCAGAAAAATCCTTAAAAGAAGGGAGGATATCTTCAACGTCAAAATAGGGATACCTCGAGCTAATCAAGGTCTTCATCGAGCGCTTTCAGGCTGAAAGAATTGATCTTCTAAAATGGATGACAGGATGGCTTTGGAAAAGAATCTCAATATGAGCAATTCTAAAGCTGCGGCCGAGTTGAAAAAAAAGCTTCAACAGTGGCAAGCCTGGACCTGGAACGAGCTACATGATCAAGCCACATCAAAGATCAGGCTTAAGGAAGCAGAGTGGAGAAGGACAGGTCGGAACATTTCCTACCGAGGTTGATCTGAGTCCTCTTGACGCGCCGACGCTCCACGAGGGAATTCAAAAAATCGTTACGAGCCATACAATGGAGCTCAAAAACAACATGTAAGTCAGTGCCTCGGAAGATATCAACATGTGAGCCAGCGGCTGGGAGGAAATTCTGGCTCGTCCTCCAATAAAAAATCCTTGGGCCCGTCTTTAGTATCCAAAGAGAAAGATTTGCCTCGGATCTCTGAGTACAATTTTAGCATATCGACCTCTGAATTGGTGCATGCAATAAAAGGAATGATTGATGAAAGTGTGAGGTTGCCTAAAGACATGAGATCGCCTCCGAGGAAGAGGGATCAGACTCAACATTGCGAATTTCACATGGATTATGGGCATGCAATCGAGGACTGTAAAGCACTGCGTCTCGAGGTGGCTCATCTCCTTAAGAAGGGTGTGTTAGCTGAATACCTGACCGATACGAGGAAACACAACTACTCCAAGAATAGGAGAGAGGAACAACCACCTCAAACGCAATCACCAAAAATAGTGGTGAATATCATCACCGGAGGGTCCGAGATAAATGGGTTAAACTTTGCTGCCGCAAAGAAATTTGTAAAGTCATCAAATACGGTGGAGAAGAGAGTAAGAGTTGGTGGATCAGATAAAGAAATGGTGTTTAGCAAGGAGGATTGTGATGGGATGATGTTTCTCCTCCACGACGCACTAGTGATCACGCTTAGGATCAACGACTGCGATGTCAAACGAGCCCTAATCAATTCTGGCAGCTCGGTGCCCATCATTAATTATGGAGCCATCAAGAAGATGTGGTATAAAGATCTCGTCATCCCAAAGGCAACAAAAAACGGGGTACAACAATTCCACCGAGAAGACTTTGGGGGAAATAACTCTCATAACAACTACGGAAGGGATGGACAAGAAAACCACCTTTCAAGTGATGGCCGAGGACATAGCCTATAATTTCATTCTTGGAAGGCCTTGGATCCATGAAATTGGAGCCGTACCATCGACCCTGCACCAGGTAATCAAGTTCCCAACTCCATGGGGAATAAGAGCCATCCGAGGAGAGCAACGAATAGCGCGAGAGTGTTATTCGATTGCAATGAAGAGTACAGTCGCCCCGATCGGGCCAAGCAAATATTATGGTCAACTTGACAAGACCCCTCATCTGTTTTTTCTGGAGAAAACAAGACCTAGTAATCAAGCCCTGCACCATGCACTTGATCACTAGGGGAGGAAGAGAAGGGACGAATGGGGACTTGCCAAATTGACCAACCATTTAGAGTGAATGTTTTCCAAATAAACAAAGACACAACAACTGGGGACTTCATCAGACAAGACCCTCGAAGAACGAGCGATCATCTCAGCGAGGGCTACCCTTGGAGACTCGCTCAATAGTTCATATTTTGATCTTCTAGTTTTTCCTGCCTAAGTCCTGTTGTGACCAGGCAACGTTTGTAATAAAGGCTCGTAAATGCACCTTATCAATGAAATAAACTTTGATTCAACATCTTTTTATTGTCTTCTGATATGCATAGCCAATCGTATTTTAAGCCTCCGGCTCGAGGGCGAGACTTCATCCTAAGCTAGCTCGAACAAAGAAAAAAAACATGAAAAGCCTTGCAAGCAAATTCAGTACTCTCAAAAAGAGAAGTTCCATTCATAAAAAGACTCAAAGGCCAAAGTATTTGCAAAACAAGTGGCCCGAAGGCCTTAATAGAAAATGACAACAAAAAAGAAGTAAAAATGCTACCCTAAGCTGCAGCCTCAGAATCATCTTCCTCGTCATCTGAGCTCCCGCTGCTCGAGGGCTTTGACCATCTCGAGGTCAGACTTGTTAGCAGCATTCTTGGCTTGATCAAGCTCAAGCCTTGTGCTCAACAGCTCTTTCTCAAGACTCCTCATTTGAGACTCGAGACCTAGCCGCTCTCTCATCCACCCTGCCTTTATTTACATGAGATTTTCATCTCGACGGTACACAATCTCTGCAGCCCTGATTGTATTGATGTAACACTGCAAAGGAAAATTCAGAAAAATCAAAAAAGGAATACAAAAACAATTTGGAAAGAGAAGTTAAGAGAAGGAAGTCATACATGAATAGCGTGCTGAGCAGCATCGGCTATCAAGTCAGCAATATAGGCTTTCCTAAGGCGGTCACATTCTAACGGACCTAGGAGTCTGCGAAGACTAATCGGGACCTGAATATCATCATCGAGGAGACAAAGATCAGAGTGGATTTTGATATAACAAAATTATCTCCAAGAAACTGCGTTGGGGGCCTAATTAGAAGCAGCTCGAGGAGTCTTGTCTCCCACTCGAGGTGGTTGAACGTCGTCCATTTCCACCGCAGCTGAAGGCTAAGCTCCCCCTTTACCTTTATCAGCAACCTAAATCGGCTCTAGCTCGCGGTAGGGGAAACTAGAACCTTTTCTTGGTCCCTTTTTATCTCCTCGGCAGGAGTGAGCTCGGGAAAAGGGACATGCTCTATTCTGGCCTGTTCTACTTCCGGGGGTCTCTCCATAGATGATTTTTTCCTTTTCAAAACTAAAAGGAAAGGGAAAAACATAATTAGTGAAAGAACAAAGAAAAAGGGAAAACAAGAACCGAAGAGACAAATACTCAACCTGTCTTAGCCCCAAGGTCATCTGACCCCTCGGGAACTGTTCCTTTCTCTTCATCTTTCTTTCCTTCATTTTCTTTTCCCTTCGAAAGGTTTCCAATCAAACCTTGAAGGGCACTTAAAGCATCCTCTGCCTCAGGGATTTCCTTCTTCTTCTTCTTCTTCTTCTTCTTCTTCTTCTTCTTCTTCTTCTTCTTCTTCTTTTTTTGTCTTTTCTCCTTCGGCGTGGTGATCGCCCTTTTTGGGAGACCTACAACAAAGAAAGACAATGATTCGCCAGGAAAAGGCAACTCGAGGAAAATATGAAGGACATTAACTTGGTTGAAGAGAACTCACCATGCCGTTTGCATGCCAATCGATTCTCATCCAAGGCAGCTAAAACCATCCATGACCTTTTCGATATAGGTTTGACATCGATTATAGCTTGGACCTATTGGGTCAAGTCCTTCGGGTAGACTATTAGGATCGCCTTGGCTAAAGCAAGTCAAAGAAGTGTCGAAGCAAAATCGAAAATAATTGAGGAAAAACGCCGAGGAGGATACTTACGTGCTCTATTCCATCGCTCGGGAAAGCCAGGCTTTGGGGGAAAAAAGGTCAGTTGGCAACAGAACGAAGCGCTCATTCCATCTACGATCCTCGACATCCTCGCTCTTTGTAACCAACGAGTACGAGCCTCGTTTGTTGATCAGCTGGACGATTCCGTCCTTGTGAAGGGAAGGGTAGAAGAGGTACAAAAGGTGATCGAGAGTAAAAGTGACCCTGGCTAGCTTACTCATAAATTTGAGGCATTGGACATGCCTCCACATCCCGGGGCCAATTTGGGCTATGCATAATTGATAGGTGCCGAAAAAGGTATCCAACACCTCGGGGATAGGAAGAGAAAACCCTATTATGAAGGGGTAGGTAAATACAGAATAGAGCCTCTCGACTCTATCGCATACTCGACTCTCTGCGGCAAGAATACCAACCTTAACCTCAGGACCCCAATTGCAATCATGTCGAACCAAATGTATGTTCGCCTGAGTAATCAAACTTGGCGTATTTTTAACAGGGATATTTCTCTTCTTCCTGATATCCGACTCAGTCTGAAGCTGCATGACAAAGTCCTTAAAGAGGTCAATTTTCGAAGGAATAACATTGTAAGGCTCAAGCTCAAGATCATCCGAAAGAAGCTCATCGTTACCAATGTCCTTCATGGTAACATCATCGTCGCCAACCATACCCGCCTCTACAGTATCAGTCACGACTGGGCGTTGTTCTTTGCCCAAACCACTTGATTGAGGAAGATCATCCATGTTAAAATCTGGAGGAACAATAACACTCAAGGGTTCGGGAACGTTCACTAATTCACCACCAATAATCATAGTGTTGCCAAAAGAAGGTTGAGATTTTGGTGAATTTGGCTTAGAAATTTCTCAGAAAAGAGTTTTTGGACAGTAAAAGAAGAAAAATTCAGGAAGTTTTACTGCTAAAAGCAAGAAAATACGTGAATAAGAAGAAAAGGCGCGGCTATATATAGGTTAATGAGCCATGATTACAATTACATGGGGAAGGCAAAGCAAGAAATCATGCCCAATCAGTGATTGCCACGCGTGATTGATGGGAATATGGAGTGACAACCTCCACTTTCGAATTTCACGACATATGAACGGCCATGGCAATCTCCCGCCTAAACTCATTCCACTCCTCGACAGATCTGAAAACTGCTCGAAGAGCGGAGGGACTATCTGTATTGGGTAGAAAACCACCGAGATCTCGAGCGAGGGTACGAGGCTCGACTCAGATCAATCTTGAGAATCGAGTCTACAAGGGGAGATTTCACGACCCCTGGCCTCAAAAGACCACCTCGGGAAAGAAACAAAACCGAGTCCAAGGTGCAAACCTCAGAATGATTGCCACGAAACAATGTCCCCGAGCAAGTATGACACCTCGACAGAATGAGACCTGATCTTTGTAACTTTCGACCGTTGCCCAGGCATTTAAGAAGAAGATCATGAGCTGACCACGATCAAATATAGAGTAATAGCAAGAAAAGCACGGTTATTATGACTCTAACATTACTCTTTTCATCAATTATAAATAGGACTCATCTGTAACCAAGAAAGGCATTCAGAAATACAATACTCGACTTTACATCCTTTCTTTTAAGGCTTTGTCTCATTTTATCAGCTCGTATTTACTTGCTTCATTTATTTTATCAAACGCTTGCCTTGTTTAAATCCAGTCTTAGTTCAATCATAATTTTGATACAAGCAAATTATCAATCAACCCCAAAATAAATTCGATTTGTTGTCCTATCCTGATATAGGCCAACACAATGTCTATAATTCATAATAAGAGAAGAATATGTTTATTTAATGTTGATGACTCTTATGAATTTCTATGCCATGTAAATTACCTATAAACAACAGGATTCTTTTATTCCTTCCCGTTTGGCTATTTGTTTCCGAAATAAGCAATATAAACTATTTTATACCAGAATTGCGGATTTATAGTAGTTTGAATTCAACACATGAGACTTCATATCGGGACTAGCAATCCTTAGATAAAACACTTGAAATACCAAAATATCTTCGATTAAGTATATATTTAATGGTTAGACCCAAATTTGTGAAGGATTAAAGCTGATTTCTTCTACCTGTACTTATTTGTCTCTTGTTATTAACATTTATTTGTAACGTAAAAGTATATAACTTTTGTAATTAATCAATTTTTTGAAATCAAACATGGATGATGATGAAATTATCGTGTAATTACGTAAAGAAAAACAAAGATGAATTTGTAATTATTAAATATTTTAGTTACCACCCTAATAATTATACATGCTCATAATTACAGAGGAATTTCCAAAATAGACCTCATCCAATTCCCAAATTCCACCCTTACTTACGCGCCTTAGAATTCAGGCTTCAATACTATTGTTAACACAAGGTGTGGCTTCGTGGACCATTTGATCGGTGGGCATGGGCTCTGGTATCTTAAGTATTATGTTGGTTGGTAAGTCACCAATGGTAGACTTCCTCTCATCACTAGCTACCTTGCTTGTACGATGCGTTCAAATTTCAAGAACCATATTCTACAAATCTTTGTATGAACATGAATTGAGGATCTTTACATAGGTTCGAGTTGCCTGGTTAATACTTAGTAGCAGTAAGCAATCGATAAAGATATTAATTTGAAAGAAACCAAAAGGCACTTATTTTGAGTTTTTTTAAAGGGACTTCTTTTGTTGAGCTTCCCAAACAAATCAAAGCTGCAATAGTTGCTAGATGGACATATTGGTAAATTTACATCTTAGCTTCTAGCGCTTCGACACTGTTGAGATACGAGATACAAGGTGGTTGATTTTCTGGTATAAGTTAAGATACGGCGAGATACGAGGAGATTGGTTTCAGGGGCGTAGGCACCCTATAGGAACAGGTGTTTGGGACACCCCTTCATCGAAACATTTCATTATGTATATGTATGCATGTTAAAATATGAAAATCACACTATTTAGTACAAATAAAGAAAAGTGACTGTGCTTTAAACATCAAGGTTTCATAGTTTAGTGGTTTAATGCATTGACAAAGTCTACAATGGTGAGAGTTTGGATCCTGATTTAGGCATAGCTTATCCTTTTTTATTAAATTTTTCAAACATTCACCGCTTAGAATATTCGAAGTTAGTAGGGACTGAACATTCAACCATCTTCTAACTTAAGAAGTACCAAACAACTTGTGTTAGGCTCCTTTACTTATTAAACCTACAATAAACAATAAAAAAATTCTTGAAAAGTGAAACTGCTTGTAAAAAAATCTTGCGTACGAAATTGATTGGTTTTCTGATGTAAGTTGAGATACAACACTAGAATCAACTCGAATCTATTGCTGCTTCCATTAAAAGAAGCTAAGATGAAGTGAAATTTGGGAGGGGATGAGCAAAAGTAAAATTAGAAAAATGGGAGGAAGAATGTAAGGTTTTGCTATGTTATGCTATCTTTTTGCTATGTTTTGTAATTGACTTTTCCTTTCTCCTATATTAGGTAATTGTGCTAAAATATTACTCCCTCCGTCCCAGTTTATGTGGCACCATTTGACCGGACACAAAGTTTAAGAAAATAGAGTTTGACCTTGTTAAGTATCAATTTTACCCTTGAAAAAGCAAGAGAGAGAATATTTGAGTAACAAAACATTTGTTGGTAGGTTTAAAAGTATGTAGGGCCCAACAAGGGTAAAATAGAGATGATGCATTAAATAGTTGTCAAATAAGGAATGGTGCCACTTATTTTGGGACAAATAAAAAAGGAAATGGTGCCACATAAATTGGGACGGAGGGAGTACTATGTTTTGTAACTAACTTCTCAAAATTTTTCTATAAAAATTATTTTTCATAACTGGTGGATAGAACAGTCTTATACTTTTTACAGGGGAAGTGCAGATATAGCCGCTTTTTGGCTCGTTTTTACAGTTGAGTCATTTTTTAAAAATTATTTAATTTTTGGCACCTTTTTGTACTCAGACCTTGGGGCCTGAACTTCATACCTTCAGGTCTTAACTTCAGATCATCAGGTCTGAAGTTGAACTTCAAGCCTGAAGGTTTGAAGTTCAGCCTCCAAATTCTAAAGTTAAAAAAAGTTGTTGAAAACTAAATGATTTTTAAAATATGGCCGAAACAAAATAGCAGTAGGAAAAGTGGATGCAAATTATTTTTCACTTTTCCACCAAAGATTATAGGAATTTTTGCATAAAAGTACTAGTTTTAGAAGTTATTTGCAAAACATAGTAATATTTTAGCAAAATTACCCAATATAGATGAAAGGAAAATTTAATTACAAAACATAGCAATATTTTTCCATAACATAGAAAACCCTTACATTCTTCCTCCTACTTCCCCCAATGTCACTTTTTCTCCTCTAAATTCTCCCAATTTCACTTTTCATCCCTTCGTTTCTTCCTAATTTCATTTTTTAATCCTCCCATTTCTCCCAATTTCACTTTTCCTCCTCCCATCCTTAACCACCTCGTATCTCACCGTATCTCACCGTATCTCGATGTTTCTCAACTACCAACCACATCGTATCTCGCTATATCTTGTCGTATCTTGCTGTATCTGCATTGTTTTGCACCGTATTAACTATTTCTCGACTGTATGTAGACTGTTTCGACATTTTTTCATCTCGTTTGTGCATTGTTTCTCACTGTTTCTAAACTATTTCAATTTTTTGCGTTGTTTAACATTATTTTATATATATTTTGTTTCATACATTTTCACTAGCTGTTTTAGACTATTTCAGCATGTATCTTGTTGTATCTGCACTATTTTTGCCCCGTATCAAAGTGTATCTCACTGTACGTATCTACATTGTTTCAGGTTGTTCCAGCACTGTTTCAGGTTGTTTTGCACCGTATCTAACTATTTCTTGACTTATCTAGTTGTTTCTAAACGGTTTCAGCATTGTTTCATCCCGTTTGTGTGTTATTTCTCACTGTTTCTAAACTATTTCATCTTTTTGCGCAGTTTCACATTATTTTTTACATTTTGTTTCAGACTTTTTCACTAGCTGTTTCTGACTGTATCATACTATTTCAATGCTGTTTCAGACTGTTTCAAAAGTTGTTTCAGATTGTTGCAACACTGTTTCAGACTGTATTATACTATTTCAACGTCATTTCAGACTGTATCAGATTGTTTCAATAGCTGTTTCAGATTGTTTCAACGATGTTTCAGACTGTATCATACTGTTTTTGCACCTACACCTCACTGTACCTGCACTATTTTTGCTTCGTATCTAACTGTATCTCGCTGTATCTGTGCTGTTTCAGGATTTTTTCTAAATTGGTCACGCTATTTTAGAATTGTTCGGCATTGTATCCTGCTGTATCTACGCTATTTTTGCTCCGTATCTAACTATATCTCAGTGTATTTTCCCATTTAAGACTGTTTCATCAACGTTTCTAAGTGTTTTTGGGTTTTTTCATTGTTTCTGCATTGTATCTAACTGTTTCTAGACTTCTTCTTTTTTATGTAATTGTTTCTACATTGTTTCAACATTATTTCATCATGTTTCTGCTTTGTATCTGTTGACACCCAATTTTGTCCCGAATTTTGAATTTTAAAGTGTATTTAATTGGAAGGGCTAAATTATAATTTTAAATAACCAAGTTGCTAAATTTAAAGGGAAAAAGGCCATAATCCCAATGCGTAGCTCAATCCCAGCTCACCCGTGCAATCTTATTCCTTGCCTTACTTAATCCTAAAATGAGGCTAATTCCGTTCTCAGTCTCAAAAATATGCTCTACCCGTGCGAAACCTCAAGTTTATAACTAAATCCTCAAATGCTGGCTAAATTCGTTCTTAAAGCTAGAATCCTGCCTATTTATGCAAAGCCATATATACATATTATCACACACCCATTTCACCCATGCCCATACCCGTTTTCCTCAGTTCTTCCCCGTTAATCCAATTCCCCAACCCGTCATCCCCATTTCGACCCGAAAAACCCTTGACCTGCGACCAATAGATTGTCTTCTCCGTACGATCGATGAGTTGGACAAGTAACGCTGTTCCAGCTGGTGTTTTGGCGTGTTCTTACTTATTCCCCAACGTATATTTCATCTTGACCATTCATTTCAAAAGTTTGAATCAATCCGATCCGTGAGATATCATAACATCTATTTTCTCTTTGAATCAGGGTGAAAGTAGTACAATCCAAGAGGATTATACTATTTTGACCTTGGTTTCAAAGGGGAAAAGCTAAGGGTGTGAGGGTCGCTTTTGGGAATTCAAAGAGATCTGAAACCCTAAATTAAGGTATAAATAGTTTATTGTTATTCTAGTTTGGGGTTGGAGGGGGAATATCATTGAAAAACAGCAGCATATGTAGTACACATAAAAAAGCTTCTCTCTCAGTTTTAAGGAAAATTTATACATATAGTGTTACCGTTTTTTTTTGGAGTGGGTTCTTGGCATTTGTTTCCTGTTATCGCTCCTTAGCAAGTCGAGTCGTCACCCTCACTCGAATAGCTTTGTCGAATCGCTTTGTCGAGTCGCATCTCGCTTCGGATCCTAGCCCCTTTTCACTGCTTCGCAAAAGAATTACACCCTTGGGACGAGTTCGAGTTGAAATAAAACTCACAAACGGGACGGCTACGTGCATTGGAAGTTATTTGATCTGCTCCGCATTTTCGGGACTTGATATCCCCGAAAATGTTAAAAAAGAAAGAAAAAATGAAAATCACAAAGTCTAAGGCTCAATGATTGAGTTTGCGCTTCCGGGTTCTATCTTCTAAACTCCATCCTTCTCTCTCATCCCCTTTAGAAAAGCATGTTTTAGGAGCCCTGTAGAATAGAAATGATATTTGAATTTTGAATAATTATTGTAAATTACTTAAATTATTTTTATATGAATGCTTTGTATCATTTTTTCGCGAATCGCCAATTGATTTATGGATGTTTAGAACCATTTGTCAATTAATGAGTGCAAATAAAATTCGACTAAAATCTTACCATCGTCATAATTCGCATTTGAATTGCTTCTTTACTTATTATATTAAATATTCAATTATTTATTTATCTAATCTAATTCATTTATTTAGTTAATCAATTAAATTTTAATCATTTATTTACTTAACCTAATTTATTTAATTTCAATTAATCATTTATTTAATCAATTAAATATTTATTTATTTATTTATTTACTCCTTTATTTAATTAAAATTGATAAGTATTCATTTATTTAATTAAGTTATTAATTGTTTATTTATTTATCTATTTATTCAATAAATTAATTAATCATTTATTATTATCCAATTATTTATCTAGTTTGTTTTATTTAATTATCTAACTTCATTTAACCTTTATTTATTTAATTAATTAACCAATTGATCATTATTTAATTATCCATTTAATCAACCTTAAATTTGGTCATTTATCTGTATAAGTATCGGCATAATTAAAATCTTGTCTTATTTATATTTATTCCTCTCATATTTATTTAAAATTAATTTTATATAGTTATTATCCTTAACAAATTAGTGAAAATCGCCGGATTAACCGCATTTAGCGGATTTTCGAAAGTGCTCCCGCAAGGGACCTTCTTTCGGAAATAAAAGAACCACTTACCTAAGAATCTCTGATTTTAATTTAATAAATAATAAATTGCACTCTTTAGTTAACTTAGGTTCCTAATAATCCTTAAATTAGGTGGCGACTCCAAAGAAAACCCTTCAGAGTCCCATTTTGTTGAAATATACCCGAAACCTATCTTTTCTTAAAAGAAAGGGTAATTTTTTGGATGGTTCAACAGCGTGGCAACTCTGCTGGGGATACGCAAATGGTTCTAACCAAAAGATTTTCACGAATTTGCTTTCTTTATATATGTGTTGATTGTATGTATGCGTAGCTTAACTCTTTGTTTGTTTGCATGCGTAGAATTAATTGTTGGAAATGAATGTATTGAAGCATGTTTTTATTTGTGCATAGTCTGCATTCCGTTCATATTTCCTCCCTCATGTAGCCTGTCAATTCTCTTTCACCTACTCGATTTCATCACGGGGCACCCGCTTGACGGGTAGTTATGCAGGAAGGGCATTGCCCTTACCTCACTCTTTGAAACTTCTTTCGTGTCACCAAAAGTTAGTTCGGGATATTGAGATTGCCTGGTTTTGTCATGGCCAGTTCTACTGCGTTGTGAGGCCAGGTCTATCCCGCATAGGTCGAGTCAGCCTCAACCGTTAGCCCACTCTTAGATGGAACTTTTAGGAGCATGCATGCATTTACACCTTAGTCTGGACCCGGTCCTTGATACCGCCTCCATAGTTAGGAAACCGCCCTTACGTCAACGGGTTCTTGAAACCCGACGACAATGCATATTATGTGCTGTGTGATAACGAATCCTCAGTCCTAACCATGTTTTGAGCAAAATCAGATTTGGAAATCTGTCTCCTATGTTGTCTTTTAGGTCAGAAAATGGATGAATTTAGCAGAATTTTGTGAAGAAGACAAAATTGTAGTTTGGGGAAAGTTAGGCAGATTTGGTTGGTTTGTGTTTTGGAGGTGGCCTGGTGTAGTGAGATCTAAGAGGCGAAGCCCCTGGTGTCTTTAAAAGGATCAGTGGGGTCCCTCTCAAGAATGACTTTGCGTGTGTGCAGGCCCATGTTGACTAACCAGCTGCAAATTCTTATGGAATGAAGTATGCTTGTCGCATACTAGGAGAGTGAAGCCCCTATGTCTATAAACGACCGATGGGGTCCCTCCTTGAAGACCACTGCGGTCTTGGCTACCTAGGAAACTGAGAGGCTTGATTAAAGCCGAGGACCAGTGAGGAGCCCTATGAACAAGGTCTGTGAGCCCTGCAAAACCTAGGAAGCTGAGAGGCTTGTCTAAAGCCGAGGACCAGTGAGGTTTTATATTGAAAGGCCAATTGGCGCCTTTCATGATTTGCAGTCTGGTATTGTGAAGGCAGTTGGAAATCTCACCCCCTGGATGTTTTGAAATAATTGGGAGTTGCGCTTGGAGGAGCGTTGATGTTTGCAAAAGGTATAGAGGTTTGTTTCAGGTTTTAGGCATTTGGGTTTAGAAATTTGGTGCAGATGTTGTAGAGAGCATAAGTTGTGTTAGAATTTTGAGTTGGCACCAACTTTGAGAAGATAGTTGGGATAACAGAATTGCGGTGTCGAGGCGGCGAGCTAATTATTATCAATTATTGTTATTATTTATCGCTTACTCTAAATCTGAATTGCTTAAAACTGGCATGAACTATTTTTCGTTACCACTTGTTTGCGCGTCTTAGGCCCACCTATGGCAAAGAGGCACCTTACAGGGTAGGAAACGTTCGCATTTTCATTTACGCTCCACTACTTGTGTTTGCCACATGTCAACTTGTTTAAAATACAAAGCGCTACGTGATGCGCGCTACGTGATTAGTGTGCAATTTTGCCAATGACATGCAAACTAACATAGCTACTTTTGAACTTTTCTTTTGTTTTGTTTATCCCCATTCAGAGGTTTGATTTGTGCTGATTTAAGCTTGCTGATCACTCCTATTACACGAGGACAAAGGACCAATCTGCATACTGGTACACATTTCCACAACTGACAATGACTGGAATAGATGATGAACCTCGCAATACCGAGAAAAATCTTGCAACTCCTGAATCATCAAGAGGAAATGTCATTATTGCTCAAGACGAACTGATTCTTGAAATGGCTAAGGAACTACAGATGCTAAAAGATGAGCTGGCTGCGGTAAAAGGGCAAACTCCTAAAAACACGCCGCTGCGTGGGCCCGATGCATCACACTCTCTGGTTCAAATGGGGCAATCTCTGAGGCAATCTCTGAACTCAATTGATGGGGTCGCCAATATGAACACACCTTTGAACACCCACAATTCTTTAAAAGCACCAGTCCACCAAAGCAACTTGCCACTTGTCCAAGCTCCACCTCCAAATAACGCTCAATCTAGCCAAACAATTAACCGACCACCCATCTACCCATCACATCAACAACACCCATCATACACCTCGCACCCTGCCAATACTTATTATCAGACAAACACTCCATATCCATACCAAACCTCCACTTACCAAAATGAACCCATCCCACAAGCCTATACTAAAAATCCACCTGCACCATTAGTCCAGGCGGTGTCTGGCGGGCAAGATGTTCCTATTGTGCAAATTGATGATTACACCAATCCTCCTTATGTGAAGTTTAAAAATAGTGTTAGAAGAGCCGAAAAAGCAGTCGATGGGGGTGAAGATTTAGAGAAAAAGGTACAAGGTTGGGTGATGAGTGCTCTTAGCAAAGCATCAAAAGGCAAGGACAAGGAAAGTCTAGAATATGAAGACTTGTGCGTTCATCCTGGGATTGAATACCCAGAAGGGTATAAAGTACCAAAGTTTGTTAAGTTTGATGGCAAAGGCAACCCCCGAGCCCATTTGAGAAGGTACTGTGAAGCCTTGGGAGTGGGAAAGAATGAACAGCTCCGTATGAAATTATTCATTCATAGTCTTGAAGGCGAAGCTTTAGACTGGTACTCCGAGCAGGATCCCTCAAAATGGATTAACTGGAGGAGTGTGGCTCACGACTTCATGGAGCGTTTTGGTTTCTATGCTGAAATACCATTAGATCGGTTGGCTATTGCAAGGTTTAAGAAGAAGCCGACCGAGACTTTTAGGGAATACGCGGTACGTTGGAGGAGTGAGACTTCCAAAGTTAAGCCTCCCATGAGTGAGGAAGAGTTTGTGGGACATTTCATCGAGACATTGGATGAATTTTACTATGATCGAATGGCATCCATGACTAACTCTACTTTTGCCAATCTAGTGAAAACGGGGGAGATGTATGAAGCTGGTTTGAAATCTGGTAGGATCACAAATTTGGCCGCTTTGCAAGCTACAAGTAAGGCAATCCAGTCTGGGTCTGGTAATGTCTTTAACAAAAAAAAGAAAGAGGAAGTGGGAGCTGTTGTGGGAGACATCGAGCGTCGACCGGCTGGAAAGTTGAATTTTGACAATTCGTCTGCTTTTCCTACCTACCAAAGCCCATATTACCCAAATTACCCCACTCACAACCAGATGCCACCTGTTGCTTATTCGGTTTACAATGCACAAGCAAATTACTACCAACCTTGAGCACATGCACCTAATCAATACCCTCGTCAGCCAAATTTTCAAGCACCCCAGTATTACCAGCCTCGTCCTCCTGTTCGTCCCAATGTGCAAGGGTTTAATCAGAATTACGAAAAGAGAGCAACCAAAACCTATACTCCCCTAGCCGAGTCATATGGCCAGCTTTTTGAGAGATTAAGAAATACGGGAGTTGTGCAGCCTATCCCTGATAACACTCCAAACCCACCTCCAAAATGGTATGATGCAAATAAGCACTGTGCTTATCACTCAGGGGCAGCCGCCATGATATTGAGAGATGTTATACTTTCAAAGACAAGGTCGAGGGTTTAATCAAAGCAGGCACCATTCAACTCACCGGCACTCAGCCAAATGTGCATGATAATCCTCTTCCCAATCATGGTAACAATGCAGTTAATATGATTTCTCTTGAGGAAGAACCAAATCTGAAGGGCACCATAGTCTCTATCTATGATGTAAAGGTTGATAATATTGCTTTTAAGGTACCTAAGCAAGCACTAAATCTATTGCCAAAGAATGAGGGAACTTTTGGCCTAGGTGGCAACCCCGCTGAAGGAAAGATGGAAAAGGTTGAGTCTGAGAAGAAGCCGACTAGTGTCATGCTGCAGCCTCTTTTACCATTGAACCAGTCATTTGTCCAAGCACCAGAAATGGCCATGCAGAATTTGTTTGAAGGTGTTGGCAGCCTATTCTTGAATGATGGATTGAAATGCAGTGCAATTATTGAAGATTTTGAGAAAGAGCCACATGTGCCGAATGCTGAACCAAGTGATATGATGGCTAATTGGACTTGTGGTCCAAAAGAGACTTGATAAATGAACTCGTTATTTTTGTTTTGGCATCATAGTCAGCTTGAGGCCCTGAACTGTGTTTTGCACTTTGTTTATGTTTATGTCTATGTCTATGTCTTTCAAATAACTCTTTTAAATCCTGCATGTTTAATTTTATGTTGTATGCCTCCCTAAATTAGGTTTTGAATAAACAAATGCACTGCATTCCTACCTTATTATTTTGCTATACTTTAACTATTTATGTGCTTTATTATTTGCTTCTGATTAATATACTTACTATTGTTTCAAATTAAAAACAAAACCTGCTTGAACTTTGCTTGTGATCTATAACGAAACAGCTGAACGATTTAAGGATGATGCACTGGAAGGTTACTTTTTGCACTCTTTGGATATTACATTACCGTTAGAACTTCAAACTGGGGCAGCTTTATTTGCCGGCAATTGGAGCCGAAGCGGTTTGTCTATACAAATGGAAGTCTTTTATTTGAGAAACCATTCAAGAAGATAAGTTGGAAGATGTTGAATGTACAAAAAGAAGATTTGAATAGTTTACTTCAAACCGGGGCAATTGGTGTTGAAGAAGCTCTTTCCTAATTAAGAAGAGGCAACGGGAAAATTTGCGCCAAGTTGGCAATGTCATTATGTGGAAGAACACTAATCATAGCAGATATTTATAATCAAGTTTGGCCAAAGGTAATCAACGCAGATGCCGTCAAAAGATACTATGTTTGAAGCAACCGCAAGTTAGCATTGGTTCGAATGTAATCTTTGATGTAATGCGAACTACGCGTAACCTGATTCCCGAGGCGGGATACGTAGGCAACTCATATAGAGTTCAGTTGCACTAGCACAGGAATTCCGTATTTCCTCTTTTACGTATGTTTGAACTACTTATGACATGATTCCTGGAATGGCAACAGGATAAGTAGGCAATCCCCGTCGGATTCGGTCAAAATATTGTAACACTTTAGGCTTGTTTATCTTTTATGATGTAATGCCGAACTATGCATCTGGGCAGATGCGTGGATTTTCTAATTCGGATACGGCTTCGTACTTAGATTGCCATATTTTCCCAAAAAATCTTTATGTAAGCAGAACTACGCATGGTCTGATTCCCGTGGAGGGATACGTAGGCGCTCTTAACGGGCTCGACTCTATAATATTAAAATTTTCAGTCTCCCCTAAGGCAAGCAACTGGGGCAATTTTTGCAAAGATAATTTGAAGATATCAACTGGGGCAAATTTTGCAAAATGAGTTGAAGATTCGGAAGTTCATAACTGGGGCAGATTTTTGCAAAATTGGTATTACTTATCAAAGGATGAAGTGGCAAAGTTGTAAAAGTATTCAAGATTAGCATAAGTTGCAAAGACAAAGGACGTTCAGTTTGTTTCAAGATATGTCATGAGTTTGAGTTAAAGCAGAAATTTTAAATGCATTATAACTTCGGTTGTGTATCAATGATTATTTATTTAATATTTTATCAAATTACTTTATTTTGCCTTTATCTTGAAATATTATACAATATTGAGGTCATAAATCAAGTCTCTGAGTATAATTTGCAAGCCCAAGTCTAAAGAAGAACGAGGGAGCAGCGGCAGCAAGTTCAAGATGAATCAGCACAAATCAAACACCCCTCCCCAAAACTAACAAAATTTTCTTTGAGAGCAGAAACATGAAAGCTTGCAATGAAAGGATCATTCGCATTGTGGATGAACAATTTATTGAACGCGCGCCCAAAGTTGCCTTGCAGATTGCGTCGCATTGCCTTTTTCATAACTTAAAGCATTATGCTTTGTCATGAGTTGACCATCGGCTACGAGGATTCCCTTTGTTGGACTATCTCGCCTATTGATTCGCCAAATGGCCCTTGCATTGCTCTACATTCCCGCACTGCTTTTCTTTGTACTTGCTTTAAATTATGACGTCGCACTTGCTTTAAAATTGATGCCTTGCTTTACATTTTTCAGGTTGACCACCAGGCTAGGCTTCTCCCTTGTTGGACTTTCACGCCTATTGATTCGCTAAATCGCTTTTGCGTTGCTTTACATTTTACGCTAAATTGCTTTGCACTTTCTTTCAATTATGCCTTTGCACTTGCTTTATATTATAACTTGCTTTACTTTCAGGTTAACAGGTCGGCCCTGAGACCCTTCTTGCTTTGTGCTGGATAGGATCACCAGCTGATTTGTAGACAATCAATTCCAAGACCCTCCTTGCTGAGTGCCCGACCGGCTTGCCAGTTGATTTGTCAAGATTGTTCAAATTGCTTTGCACTTGCTTTAAATTATGCCTTCGCATTTTCTTTGTATTACGTCCTGTTTTACTTTTCAGGTTAACGGGTCAGTCCCGAGACCCTCCTTGCTTCATGCCAGACCTGTTCGCCAGCTGATTTGTTCGACAATCAACCCCAAGACCCTCCTTGCTTCATGCCCGACCGGCTTGCCAGTTGATTTGTCAAGATTGTTGAAAATGCTTTGCACTATGCCTTCGCATTTGCTAATTGCTTCTCCAGTGGATGGGAAGACAATTTACCAAAGATATTGTAGCTTGCACTTACAAAATCACGTCATGCCTACCGTAAGCAATCGGGGGGTCTTATTATCAAGTCTATCGTGAGCAAGCGAAGACTTCATTAGCATTGAAGCCTACCATAAGCAATTGGAGGCCTTATTCTGAAGCCTATCATAAGCAATTGAAGGCTCTTTTATTATTGATCCTACCGTAAGCAATCAGAGGGTCTTATTATCAAGTCTATCGTGAGCAAGCGAAGAATTCATTAGCATTGAAGCCTACCATAAGCAATTGGAGGCTTTATTCTGAAGCCTATCATAAGCAATTGAAGGCTCTTGTATTATTGATCCTACCGTAAGCAATCGGGGGGTCTTATTATCAAGTCTATCATGAGCAAGCGAAGACTTCATTAGCATTGAAGCCTACCATACGCAATTGGAGGCCTTATTCTGAAGCCTATCATAAGCAATTGAAGGCTCTTTTATTATTGATCCTACCGTAAGCAATCGGGGGGTCTTATTATCAAGTCTATCGTGAGCAAGCGAAGACTTCATTAGCATTGAAGCCTACCATAAGCAATTGGAGGCCTTATTCTGAAGCCTATCATAAGCAATTGAAGGCTCTTTTGTTATTGATCCTACCGTAAGCAATCAGGGGTTTTATTATCAAGTCTATCGTGAGCAAGCGAAGACTTCATTAGCATTGAAGCCTACCATAAGCAATTGGAGGCATTATTTTGAAGCATATCATAAGCAATTGAAAGCTCTTTTGTTATTGATCCTACCGTAAGCAATCAGAGGTCTTATTATCAAGTCTATCATGAGCAAGCGAAGACATCGTTATCATTTGAAGCCTACCATAAGCAATTGGAGGCATTATCATGAAGCCTATCATAGGCAATTGAAGGCTCTTTTGTTATTGTTCCCACCGTCAACCATCAATTTCTCAAAGATTATTCGTCTTGCCGCATATGAAGAGCAAATCCATTTCTTTCTTTTCCATTATAGCCTTTGCTTTATTATTCACTCGTTTTCTAACGCATTTACTTTAAATTTGCAGAAATTGAACATCATATCCAATAAGACCTGAAGGCATTCAACGCTTTGCAGTACTATTAATACAAGCAACACGATCTAGTTTTGCTTATTTGTTTTGCATTATCTTGCCTTAATTAATCCTATTTGCAACTTTGTTTTGCAGGCTGCTATCAAATTTAGGCTCGTTCACCTTATATTGAACGTTTTAGGCTCATTCGCCTTATAATTGAATGTTTTGGGCTCGTTCGCCTTATAAATGAACGTTATGTTACCTGCGTAGGATATAGATTAGCCAAGTCGACTTGAGAATATTATGTCTCGTTAGTAGATTTATCTTATGAAAGTCTTGCACTTTACGATTCGTTCTCGGTTTACTTATTGTCTTGCTTTACTGTTTCAGAATAAGGATCAGCTTAGAGGTTCTCCGGGCGAAGTACTTTGTCAGTTGATCGAAGGAAGAACTTATCAATGATACCGCAACCCGCATTTACAATTTTATCACTTTATCTATTTCTTATTCCAATTATTACAGTTTATTAGCTGTTGTTCACTTACTGTTTGTTGAGATTGTTACAGAATTTTAGCAGCAAGGTAGCAGCAGCAACATTTGGAGCATAACGTGGAACTCTTTCTTAGCAGTGAACTGGGGCAATCGTTGATATGAGCTAGACTCGTCAACGAGGATCTGAAGAATCGCACTCGAACAAGCAAATTTTATCCTAATCTTTTGTTTCGGATTAGGACGTCAGTCTGTCTTCTTTCCTATTCGTGCGTCATTTCTGTCAATCTTGCGAGTTTTCATGTCTAAGTGTTGTTGAACTACATATGGCCTGATTCTCTTTCAGCCCGAGATATGTAGGCAACTCGGAAACCAGAGTTCGGCCATGTCCTCAAGCCTCGCACTTTGGTCATTGGAATCAAAGTACTTAGCTTTGTCGTGACAAAATTGGTTTCTCGTCAACTTCTTTACCCTGAAAACTCTTTCATCCTTTCCGGGTAAAGAGGGGCAGCTGTTGACACCCAATTTTGTCCCGAATTTTGAATTTTAAAGTGTATTTAATTGAAAGGGCTAAATTATAATTTTAAATAACCAAGTTGCTAAATTTAAAGGGTAAAAGGCCCTAAACCCTAAACCCTAAACCCTAAACCCTAAACCATAATCGCAATGCGTAGCTCAATCCCAGCTCACCCGTGCAATCTCATTCCTTGCCTTACTTAATCCTAAAATGAGGCTAATTCCGTTCTCAGTCTCAAAAATCTGCTCTACCCGTGCGAAACCTCAAGTTTATAACTAAATCCTCAAATGCTGGCTAAATTCGTTCTTAAAGCTAGAATCCTGCCTATTTATGCAAAGCCATATATACATATAATCTCACACCCATTTCACCCATGCCCATACCCGTTTTCCTCAGTTCTTCCCCGTTAATCCAATTCCCCAACCCGTCATCCCCATTTCGACCCGAAAAACCCTCGACCCGCGACCCAATCGATTGTCTTCTCCGTACGATCAATGAGTTGGACAAGTAACGCTGTTCCAGCTGGTGTTTTGGCGTGTTCTTACTTATTCCCCAACGTATATTTCATCTCGACCATTCATTTCAAAAGTTTGTCGAATCGCTTAGTCGAGTCGTGTCTCGCTTCGGATCCTAGCCCCTTTTCACTGCTTCGCAAAAGAATTAGACCCTTGGGACGAGTTCGAGTTGAAATAAAACTCACAAACGGGTCGGCTACGTGCATTGGAAGTTATTTGATCCGCTCCGCATTTTCGGGACTTGATATCCCCGAAAATGTTAAAAAAGAAAGAAAAAATGAAAATCACAAAGTCTAAGGCTCAATGATTGAGTTTGCGCTTCCGGGTTCTATCTTCTAAACTCCATCCTTCTCTCTCATCCCCTTTAGAAAAGCGTATTTTAGGAGCCCTGTAGAATAGAAATGATATTTGAATTTTGAATAATTATTGTAAATTACTTAAATTATTTTTATATGAATGCTTTGTATCATTTCTTTGCGAATCGTCAATTGATTTATGGATGTTTAGAACCATCTGTCAATTAATTAGTGCAAATAAAATTCGACTAAAATCTTACCATCGTCATAATTCGCATTTGAATTGCTTCTTTACTTATTATATTAAATATTCAATTATTTATTTATCTAATCTAATTCATTTATTTAGTTAATCAATTAAATTTTAATCATTTATTTATTTATTTATTTACTTAACCTAATTTATTTAATTTCGATTAATCATTTATTTAATCAATTAAATATTTATTTATTTATTTATTTACTCCTTTATTTAATTAAAATTGATAAGTATTCATTTATTTAGTTAAGTTATTAATTGTTTATTTATTTATCTATTTATTCAATAAATTAATTAATCATTTATTATTATCCAATTATTTATTTAGTTTGTTTTATTTAATTATCTAACTTCATTTAACCTTTATTTATTTAATTAATTAACCAATTGATCATTATTTAATTATCCATTTAATCAACCTTAAATTTGGTCATTTATCTGTATAAGTATCGGCATAATTAAAATCTTGTCTTATTTATATTTATTCCTCTCATCTTTATTTAAAATTAATTTTATATAGTTATTATCCTTAACAAATTCGTGAAAATCGCCGGATTAACCGCATTTAGCAGATTTTCGAAAGTGCTCCCGCAAGGGACCTTCTTTCAGAAATAAAAGAACCACTTACCTAAGAATCTCTCATTTTAATTTAATAAAGAATAAATTGCACTCTTTAGTTAACTTAGGTTCCTAATAATCCTTAAATTAGATGGCGACTCCTAAGAAAACCCTTCGGAGTCCCATTTTGTTGAAATATACCCGAAACCTATCTTTTCTTAAAAGAAAGGGTAATTTTTGGGAGGGTTCAACAGTATCTAGCTGTACAACCTTTTGGTCGTACAGACGTCGCCGATGTGAACGCCCAAAACCTTAACTTGAGGTCGTACAGACGTCGCCGATCAAAACCCGGTATGATTTCCGGTGAGACAATGTAGACGACGACACAGAGGGCAGCAGGCCAAAACGACAGTGTAATAGAGGATAGGGGAGGAGCGAGTGGCGTTGATTTTTCAGTGAAACCTTCGACTATTTAGTTGAATGCGGCGATTCTTTTTCATAACTCAGATCAAAGCTGGGGATCGGGGTATTGGAAACACCATCGGAATGGGGTAACGAGACCAGTATCAGCGGTGGAAATGTCGTAGCAGCGAAATCGGCAGTAGCAGAAGTGGAGATACTTACCACTGTTGGTCAATTTTATCCATTCCTGGTGGGGTGGTAGCGACGCCGCCAGTTGGGGTGGAGGTACGAAATGGCGGGGGAGGGGGAGGGGGAGTTTAAGGGTAGGTAGGGGTTTTGGGGTGTGGGTGGTAGGGGAGTAGGGAAGGATTTTGGGGATAGGGGTTGAAGTTAGGGTTTATTTGGAAAATTGTGATTTATCTTGTTTATTGTGAAATGTGCTTCAAAATATTACTATGTGTTTTAATTTATAAAATATTGCTATTTTTTATAATTTAAGGGTGTAGGTTTTTATATATGTGTAAAAAGCCCATGATTATTGGAGTATAATCTTTTTCTAATTCAAAATAAAAACTTATCTCTATATCTCAAAATCAACCATGTTAACTAGTATTCAAATTTTGTATTCAAATTTTCTTTTTCATATGCATAAATATAAGTTCCATGAAAGATTACCACTAAACTTGCCCTTTTTCCCTTTTCTACGATGAATAATATGAAATGTCGCAGGTGAAACGACCTTAGGCTGTCGTTTTGGGAGTTAGGACTTTGATTTGCATGTTGATAGTTTTAAAATCTTCCTAATGTCCATTAGGACATGTTTGTAAAATTTGAGTTAAATTAGACCTCATTTGGTAGGTATCGGAAGAAGGTTTCAGTTTTCGTTTTCGGTAAATTTTAAAAAGAGGTTTTCGAGTTCGATTTTGGCGAACGAGCTCCGATTCGAAGTTCTAAAGGGCCGTTAGGTTCTTATGATTATTTGAGACATGTGTAAATTTTTGAATTTATTTTAGGGTTTTTCGGTTAATTTCGGCTAAAGTTCCAAAAATTAATAGTTTGATCTTTTTCCGTTTAAATTTGCATCTTAAGTTTCGGGAATCAGATTTGAGATCTGCCTTAACGAGTACATCACAAAAATTTTGTGTAAATTTCTTGAGAAAGTTGGGATTATTTTGAATTTCGTAAGGTTCCATTTTAATTTTCATTACTATGAAAAGAAGAGATTAAAGAAAAGGAAAACAAGAAAAAAGAAAAAAGAAAAAAAGATAGCAAATAGGAAAAGGATAAATAGGCAAGTAGTGGATGGCATTGGGATAAATCCCAATGCTTAACGTGAGAACATAAGAGAAAGAGAACGCAGAAACGAGAAACGCAGCAACAAAAAAATGCAAGAAAACAGAGAAAAGAAAGGAAAAAAAGCAGAAAAAATTAGGATTTCAACCCCGAGGCATCCAGGTAATGATATTAGTTCGTTATTTCAGTTTATTATGTGTGTTTGAATATATTTTAACGGTGGAAATTGAGATATTAGACATCATTTTAATAAGTTCAATTGATATTTTCAAGGGTTAATTGGACCCCGATAATGGAATTGATCATATATTTATACTCAGTGAATTATGGGCAACCCATAAATGTAGTTTATTTAGGGTTTGGTTATGGTTACCTTGAACCCTATACATAGGTCTGGCATGCGTATTGCGTATGCGAATAGGGTATCAGGTTCCTAACCGGATTGTCCTAAGATGTAGAGAATGAAGCCTTTAGCCTAATTTGATATATTTTCTGCTTATTGAATAAGCAGGATCGTTTGGCAATGAATCCAAAGGACAAAGTGGTTGTTGAGTGGCAGTGGAACGAGGTAAGTATTTGTATCCATTTCTTTGGAGGCCCTTGGCCTTGTGCATAATCTACCACGTGTTCCTTACGTGTGTAGCTGCCAATAGGCGTACTCATTACGCCTTAGCTTTGGATTTACATTGTATATTATATGTTATGTCGTGTTGTGAAACGACCTCGGTCAGTCTTTTTGGAAGTTAGGACTCCGATTGGCGTGCCGATAATTTTAAAATATTCGTAAGGTCCATTAGGACCTGTCTGTTAAATTTGAGCTAAATCGGACTTATAGGTATTGGAAGAAGGTATCATTTTTTGTTGTCCTAATTGACCTTACGAATAATGAACAATCCTAAAAACATAAAAGTAAAAATAATGAAAACTAAGAACATAAAATGCTCCCCAAATGTTCTAGTCTATGAAATGGTGAATTGATGACCGGGATTAAGGAAAAAGTTAAAGCATGGAAGTAGCGGCAAGTGAATGACATACATATGGGATCGAAAAAAGCAAAAGAAAATTAAAAGAACCAGTGTGGAGGAAGAGAATGTTAGGATACTAGACAGCCAAATAGTGAAGAGTATTGTTCCATGTAATCCTTACTTAAGATCATCAACACCCATAAAATAGGCATGTATTATGGTAAATATTTCATAGGTGTGTAACGGCTATTAATAGTGGAATACCTAAGGTTAAATATCTGTATTGGTTAAAAAACCACTGAGATCTCGAGCGAGGGTACGAGGCTTGGCTCAGGTCAATCTTGAGAATCGAGTCCACGAGGGGAGATGGCATGACCCCTTGTCTCGAAAGACAACCTCGAGGAAGAAACAAAATCGAGTCCAAGGTGCAGAGCTCGGAATGATCGCCGCGAAACAATGTCCCCGAGCAAGTATGACACCTCGATAAAATGAGACCTGATCTTTGTAACTGTCGAACGTTGAACAGGTATTTAAGAAGAAGATCATGAGCTGACCATGATCAAATACAGGGTAATGGCCATACAAGCATAGTTATTATGACTATAACGTTACTATTTTCATCAATTATAAATAGGACTCATCTGTAACCAAGAAAGGCATTAAGAATAAAGCACTCGATTTTACATTCTTTCTTTTAAGGCTTTGTCTCATTTTATCAGCTCGTTTATTATTTGCTTCGTTTATTTCATCAAACGCTTGCCTCGTTTAAATCCAGTCTTAGTTCGATCATAACTTTCATACAAGCAAATTATCAATCAACCCAAAAATAAATTCAATTTGTTGTCCTATCCCGATTTAGGCCAGCACAAATTGGCACCGTCTGTGGGGAATTGGTAATAACATTTGTTCCATAGTTTGCAACTTCAAGTTTCCCTAAAAAACAGCCGACATTATTGATGACAATGTTTTCATCCAAACAGCCGACCAAACAACGGGAGCCAGCGAAACTAGTGGAGGGGTCCAAGTCCCTCCAACTGGCCAAACACCGCCTGTTAGCTCTATTCCAACAAATACCTCCACTACATTGGTAGGGTTAACACCACCAAATGGATCAACTTCCCCAATCGGCCCAACTTCCCTCGTAGGAGTAATTTCGACCGATCCAACTTTCTCGAGCTCTAGTGATCCATTCCAGCAATTCA
Organism: Petunia axillaris subsp. axillaris; assembly: GCA_029990575.1. Taxonomy (NCBI): domain Eukaryota; kingdom Viridiplantae; phylum Streptophyta; class Magnoliopsida; order Solanales; family Solanaceae; genus Petunia; species Petunia axillaris. The sequence continues at coordinate 45,930,753 of JARKNS010000009.1, forward strand.
TGGTAAACTCATTGCAACATCTGCGAGAGCAAGCAGCTGCTCAAGCAGCAGTGAAAGCTCACTTTAATGAACAATTCTGAAGCTCTTTACAAGCCCTCACAGGAAACGGAGGTAGGTAGTCTTAACACTGTTCCCATGGGAACCATCCAGGAGGATTTCTAAACAGAGTCACATCTGGGGGCTCGGAGTCTTTAGCCCCCACAGTATCTCAAACAAGCGTCGCGACCGACTTTGAAAAATAGAAGAAAGATTTCGAGGCCAGTATGGAGATACGGCTCGAAAATGTGCCAGGGGTTCGGAAGCCTCAACGAGTGTTGGATATTGAAAAATGTCGTCAGTTACCTTTCAAACCCAAGGCTGCTCCAGCACCCATTCCAAACCATTTCAAGGTGCAGATCCTAAAGAAGTACGATGGGACAACTGACGTAGTCGACCATGTAATCGAATATATGGCCATGGTCAAAATCAATGATTTGACCCCAATCGAGAGGGAGTCCATGTTCTTTAAAAAGCTCGCCGAGACCCCTGTAAAAAGGAGCGCTGTGTTGGTACATGCATCTCCCCTCTGAGTCCATCTCCAATTTCGAGGAATTAGAAGACATGTTCATCAAGGCTCACACTGGAGCCTAGAAGATCCTTAAAAGAAGGGAGGATATCTTCAACGTCAAAATAGGGATACCTCGAGCTAATCAAGGACTTCATCGAGCGCTTTCAAGCTGAAAGAATGATCTTCTAAAAATGGATGACAGGATGGCCTTGGAAAAGAATCTTAATGTGAGCAATTCTTAAGCTGCGGCCGAGTTGATAAAAAAGCTTCAACAGTGGCAAGCCTGGACCTGGAACGAGCTGCATGATCAAGCCACATCAAAGATCAGGCTTAAGGAAGCAGAGTGGAGAAGGACAGGTCGGAACAGTTCTTACCGAGGTCGATCTGAGTCCTCTCGACGCACCGACGCACCACTAGGGAATTCAAAAAATACTTACGAGCCATACAATGGAGCTAAAATACAACATGTAAATCAGCGCCTCAGAAGACATCAACATGTGAGCCAGCGGCTGGGAGGAAAGTCTGGCTCGTCCTCCAATAAAAAATCCTTGGGCCCGTCTTTAGTATCCAAAGAGAAAGATTTGCCTCGGATCTCTGAGTACAATTTTAGCATATCGACCTCTGAATTGGTGCATGCGATAAAAGGAATGACTGATGAAGGTGTGAGGTTTCCTAAAGACATGAGATCGCCTCCGAGGAAGAGGGATCAGACTCAACATTGCGAATTTCACATGGATTATGGGCATGCAATCGAGGACTGTAAAGCACTGCGTCTCGAGGTGGCTCATCTACTTAAGAAGGGTGTGTTAGCTGAATAGCTGACCGATAAGAGGAAACACAACTACTCAAAGAATAGGAGAGAGGAACAACCACCTCGAACGCAATCACCAAAAAGAGTGGTGAATTTCATCACCGGAGGGTCCGCGATAAATGGGATAAACTTTGCTGCCGCAAAGAAATTTGTAAAGCCATCAAATACGGCGGAGAAGAGAGTAAGAGTTGGCGGATCAGATAAAGAAAAGGTGTTTAGCAAGGTGGATTGTGATGGGATGATGTTTCCCCACCACGACGCACTAGTGATCACGCTCAGGATCAACGACTGCGATGTCAAACGAGCCCTAATCGATTCTGGCAGCTCGGTGCACATCATTAATTATGGAGCCATCAAGAAGATGTGGTATAAAGATCTCGTCATCCCAAAGGCAACCACAAACGGGGTTCAACAATTCCACCGAGAAGACTTTGGGGGAAATAACTCTCACAACAACTACGGAAGGGGTGGACAAGAAAACCACCTATCAAGTGATGGCTGAGGACATGGCCTATAATGTCATTCTTGGAAGGCCTTGGATCCACGAAATTGGAGCCGTACCATCGACCCTGCACCAGGTAATCAAGTTTCCAACCCCATGGGGAATAAGAGCCATCCGAGGAGAGCAACGAATAGCGCGAGAGTGTTATTCGATTGCAATGAAGAGTACAGTCGCCCCGATCGGGCCAAGCAAATATTATGGTCAACTTGACAAGACCCCTCATCTGTTTTTTCTGGAGAAAACAAGACCTAGTAATCAAGCCCTGCACCATGCACTTGATCACTAGGGGAGGAAGAGAAGGGATGAATGGGGACTTGCCAGATTGACCAACCATTTAGAGTGAATGTTTTTCAAATAAACAAAGACGCAACAACTGGGGACTTCATCAGACCAGACCCTCAAAGAACGAGCGATCATCTCACCGAGGGCTACCCTTGGTGACTCGCTCAATAGTTCATATTTTGATCTTCTAGTTTTTCCTGCCTAAGTCCTGTTGTGACAAGGCAATATTTGTAATAAAGGCTCGCAAATGCACCTTATCAATGAAATAAACTTGATTCAACATCTTTTTATTGTCATCTGATATGCATAGCCATTTGTAATTTAATCCTCCGGCTCAAGAGCGAGACGTCATCCTAAGCTAGCTCGAACAAAGAAAAAAAATATGAAAAGCCTTGCAAGCAAATTCAGTATTCTCAAAAACAGAAGTTCCATTCATAAAAATACTCAAAGGCCAAAGTATTTGCAAAACAAGTGGACCGAAGGCCTTAATAGAAAATGACAACAAAAAAGAAGTAAAAATGCTACCCTAAGCTTCAGCCTCAGAATCATCTTCCTCGTCATCTGAGCTCCCGCTGCTCGAGGGCTTTGACCATCTCGAGGTCAGACTTGTTAGCAGCATTCTTGGCTTGATCAAGCTCAAGCCTTGTGCTCAACAGCTCTTTCTCAAGACTCCTCATTTGAGACTCGAGACCTAGCCGCTCTCTCATCCACCCTGCCTTTATTTACCTGAGATTTTCATCTCGACGGTACTCAATCTCTGCAGCCCTGATTGAATTGATGTAACACTGCAAAGGAAAATTCAGAAAAATCAAAAAAGGAAAACAAAAACAATATAATGTTGGAAAAAAAAGTTAAGAGAAGGAAGTCATACATGAATAGCGTGCTGAGCAGCATCGGCTATCAAGTCAGCAATATAGGCTTTCCTAAGGCGGTCACATTCTAATGGACCTAGGAGTCTGCGAAGACTAATCGGGACCTGAATATCACCATCGAGGAGACAAAGATCAGAGGGGATTTTGATATAACGAAATTAACTCCAAGAAACTGCGTTGGGGGCCTGATTAGAAGCAGCTCGAGGAGTCTTGTCTCCCACTCAAGGTGGTTGAACGTTGTCCATTTCCACCGCAGCTGAAGGCTGAGCTCCCCCTTTACCTTTATCAGCAACCTGAATCGGCTCTAGCTCACGGTAGGGGAAACTACAACCTTTTCTTCGTCCCTTTTTATCTCCTCGGCAGGAGTGAGCTCGGGAAAAGGGACAAGCTCTATTCTGGCCTATAGATGATTTTTTCCTTTTCAAAACTAAAAGGAAAGGGAAAAACATAAGTAGCAAAAGAACAAAGCAAAAGGGAAAACAAGAACCGAAGAGACAAATACTCAAAATGTCTTAGCCCCAAGGTCAGCTGACCCCTCGGGGACTGTTCCTTTATTTCAATCTTTCTTTCTTTACATCTACATAACACATATATACACATTTGTGTATGTCTACGTAATAGTACATATATACATATATGTATGCATAGAATATGCATCTATGTTATACATATATACATCTATGTATGCATGGAATATGTATAATTTATACAATAGTAGAACATCTTTCTTCTCACTCTTCAGTTTACTCCTTTCCATCTATCATTAAATGTCTAATTCCCGCAGCGTTGAATCCATCTCTTGAAATACATCATCATTAGTGCTCACAACCCTTTAACGATCCAACAATTTTTTTATTTTTGTTGAATAGACTTTAATCTTCATCAAACAAAATGAAAGAACATGTAGATAACAATTAGCACCATAAAGTTGTGGAAACAAGTTTTCTCTCCGTGTCTTTTTTTTTTTTTAACTATTACCTGCACAAGAAAAAAAAGTAAAAATAATGAAAACTAAGAACATAAAATGCTCCCCAAATGTTCTAAGTCTATGAAATGGTGAATTGATGATCGGGATTAAGGAAAAAGTTAAAGCATGGAAGTAGCGGCAAGTTAATGACATACATATGGGATCCAAAAAAGCAAAAGAAAAAAGAACAAGACTGGAGGAAGAGAATGTTAGGATACTAGACAGCCAAATAGTGAAGAGTATTGTTCCATGAAATCCTTACTTAAGATCATAAACTCCCATAAAATAGGCATGTATTATGGTAATTATTTCTTAGGTGTGTAATGGCTATTAATAGTGGAATACCTAAGGTTAAATGTCTGTATTGGGTAAAAAACCACCGAGATCTCGAGCGAGGGTACGAGGCTTGGCTCAGGTCAATCTTGAGAATCGAGTCCACGAGGAGAGATGGCATGACCCCTTGTCTCGAAAGACAACCTCGAGGAAGAAACAAAATCGAGTCCAAGGTGCAGAGCTCGAAATGATCGCCACGAAACAATGTCCCCGAGCAAGTATGACACCTCGACAAAACGAGACCTGATCTTTGTAACTGTCGACCGTTGAACAGGCATTTAAGAAGAAGATCATGAGCTGATCATGATCAAATACAGAGTAATGGCCATACAAGCATAGTTATTATGACTATAACGTTACTCTTTTCATCAATTATATATATGACTCATCTGTAACCAAGAAAGGCATTAAGAATAAAGCACTTGATTTTACATTCTTTCTTTTAAGGCTTTGTCTCATTTTATCAGCTCGTTTATTATTTGCTTCGTTTATTTCATCAAACGCTTGCCTTGTTTAAATCCAGTCTTAATTCGATCATAACTTTGATACAAGCAAATTATCAATCAACCCAAAAACAAATTCGATTTGTTGTCCTATCCCGATTTAGGCCAGCACAAATTGGCGCCGTCTGTGGGGAATTGGTAATAACATTTGTTCCAAAGTTTGCAACTTCTAGTTTCGCTAAAGAACAGCCGACATTATTGATGACAATGTTTTCATCCAAACAGCCGACCAAACAACGGGAGCCAGCGAAACTAGTGGAGGGGTCCCAGTCCCTCCAACTGGCCCAACACCGCCTTTTAGCTCAATTCCAACAAATACCTCCACTACATTGGTGGGGTTAACACCACCAAATGGATCAACTTCCCCAATCGGCCAAACTTCCCTCGTAGGAGTAATTTCAACCGATCCAACTTTCTCGAGCTCTAGTGATCCATTCCAGCAATTCATGGTGAACTCATTACAACAACTGCGAGAGCAAGCAGCTGCTCAAGCAGCAGTGAAAGCTCACTTTAATGAACAATTCTGAAGCTCTTTACAAGCCCTCACTTGAAACGGAGGTATGTAGTCTTAACACTGTTCCCATGGGAACCATCCCAGGAGGATTTCTAAACGGAGTCACATCTGGGGGCTCGGAGACTTTAGCCCCCACAGTATCTCAAGCGACCGACTTTGAAAAATAGAAGAAAGATTTCGAGGCCAGCATGGAGATACGGCTCGAAAATGTGCCAGGGGTTCGGAAGCCTCAACGCGTGTTGGATATTGAAAAATGTCGTCAGTTACCTTTGAAACCCAAGGCTGCTCCAGCATCCATTCCAAACCATTTCAAGCTGCAGATCCTAAAAAAGTACGATGGGACAACTGACTCAGTCGACCATGTAATCGAATATATGACCATGGTCAAAAGCAATGATTTGACCCCACTCGAGAGGGAGTCCATGTTCTTTAAAAAGTTCGCCGATACCTTGGAAAAAGGAGCGCTGTGTTGGTACATGCGTCTCCCCTCTGAGTCCATCTCCAATTTTGAGGAATTAGCAGACATGTTCAGCAAGGCTCACACTGGAGCCCAGAAAAATCCTTAAAAGAAGGGAGGATATCTTCAACGTCAAAATAGGGATACCTCGAGCTAATCAAGGTCTTCATCGAGCGCTTTCAGGCTGAAAGAATTGATCTTCTAAAATGGATGACAGGATGGCTTTGGAAAAGAATCTCAATATGAGCAATTCTAAAGCTGCGGCCGAGTTGAAAAAAAAGCTTCAACAGTGGCAAGCCTGGACCTGGAACGAGCTACATGATCAAGCCACATCAAAGATCAGGCTTAAGGAAGCAGAGTGGAGAAGGACAGGTCGGAACAGTTCCTACCGAGGTTGATCTGAGTCCTCTTGACGCGCCGACGCTCCACGAGGGAATTCAAAAAATCGTTACGAGCCATACAATGGAGCTCAAAAACAACATGTTAGTCAGTGCCTCGGAAGATATCAACATGTGAGCCAGCGGCTGGGAGGAAATTCTGGCTCGTCCTCCAATAAAAAATCCTTGGGCCCGTCTTTAGTATCCAAAGAGAAAGATTTGCCTCGGATCTCTGAGTACAATTTTAGCATATCGACCTCTGAATTGGTGCATGCAATAAAAGGAATGATTGATGAAAGTGTGAGGTTGCCTAAAGACATGAGATCGCCTCCGAGGAAGAGGGATCAGACTCAACATTGTGAATTTCACATGGATTATGGGCATGCAATCGAGGACTGTAAAGCACTGCGTCTCGAGGTGGCTCATCTCCTTAAGAAGGGTGTGTTAGCTGAATACCTGACCGATACGAGGAAACACAACTACTCCAAGAATAGGAGAGAGGAACAACCACCTCAAACGCAATCACCAAAAATAGTGGTGAATATCATCACCGGAGGGTCCGAGATAAATGGGATAAACTTTGCTGCCGCAAAGAAATTTGTAAAGTCATCAAATACGGTGGAGAAGAGAGTAAGAGTTGGTGGATCAGATAAAGAAATGGTGTTTAGCAAGGAGGATTGTGATGGGATGATGTTTCTCCTCCACGACGCACTAGTGATCACGCTTAGGATCAACGACTGGGATGTCAAACGAGCCCTAATCAATTCTGGCAGCTCGGTGCCCATCATTAATTATGCAGCCATCAAGAAGATGTGGTATAAAGATCTCGTCATCCCAAAGGCAACAAAAAACGGGGTACAACAATTCCACCGAGAAGACTTTGGGGGAAATAACTCTCATAACAACTACGGAAGGGATGGACAAGAAAACCACCTTTCAAGTGATGGCCGAGGACATAGCCTATAATTTCATTCTTGGAAGGCCTTGGATCCATGAAATTGGAGCCGTACCATCGACCCTGCACCAGGTAATCAAGTTCCCAACCCCATGGGGAATAAGAGCCATCCGAGGAGAGCAACGAATAGCGCGAGAGTGTTATTCGATTGCAATGAAGAGTACAGTCGCCCCGATCGGGCCAAGCAAATATTATGGTCAACTTGACAAGACCCCTCATCTGTTTTTTCTGGAGAAAACAAGACCTAGTAATCAAGCCCTACACCATGCACTTGATCACTAGGGGAGGAAGAGAAGGGACGAATGGGTACTTGCCAGATTGACCAACCATTTAGAGTGAATGTTTTCCAAATAAACAAAGACGCAACAACTGGGGACTTCATCAGACAAGACCCTCGAAGAACGAGCGATCATCTCACCGAGGGCTACCCTTGGAGACTCGCTCAATAGTTCATATTTTGATCTTCTAGTTTTTCCTGCCTAAGTCCTGTTGTGACCAGGCAACGTTTGTAATAAAGGCTCGTAAATGCACCTTATCAATGAAATAAACTTTGATTCAACATCTTTTTATTGTCTTCTGATATGCATAGCCAATCGTATTTTAAGCCTCCGGCTCGAGGGCGAGACTTCATCCTAAGCTAGCTCGAACAAAGAAAAAAAACATGAAAAGCCTTGCAAGCAAATTCAGTACTCTCAAAAAGAGAAGTTCCATTCATAAAAAGACTCAAAGGCCAAAGTATTTGCAAAACAAGTGGCCCGAAGGCCTTAATAGAAAATGACAACAAAAAAGAAGTAAAAATGCTACCCTAAGCTGCAGCCTCAGAATCATCTTCCTCGTCATCTGAGCTCCCGCTGCTCGAGGGCTTTGACCATCTCGAGGTCAGACTTGTTAGCAGCATTCTTGGCTTGATCAAGCTCAAGCCTTGTGCTCAACAGCTCTTCCTCAAGACTCCTCATTTGAGACTCGAGACCTAGCCGCTCTCTCATCCACCCTGCCTTTATTTACATGAGATTTTCATCTCGACGGTACACAATCTCTGCAGCCCTGATTGTATTGATGTAACACTGCAAAGGAAAATTCAGAAAAATCAAAAAAGGAATACAAAAACAATTTGGAAAGAGAAGTTAAGAGAAGGAAGTCATACATGAATAGCGTGCTGAGCAGCATCGGCTATCAAGTCAGCAATATAGGCTTTCCTAAGGCGGTCACATTCTAACGGACCTAGGAGTCTGCGAAGACTAATCGGGACCTGAATATCATCATCGAGGAGACAAAGATCAGAGTGGATTTTGATATAACAAAATTATCTCCAAGAAACTGCGTTGGGGGCCTAATTAGAAGCAGCTCGAGGAGTCTTGTCTCCCACTCGAGGTGGTTGAACGTCGTCCATTTCCACCGCAGCTGAAGGCTAAGCTCCCCCTTTACCTTTATCAGCAACCTAAATCGGCTCTAGCTCGCGGTAGGGGAAACTAGAACCTTTTCTTGGTCCCTTTTTATCTCCTCGGCAGGAGTGAGCTCGGGAAAAGGGACATGCTCTATTCTGGCCTGTTCTACTTCCGGGGGTCTCTCCATAGATGATTTTTTCCTTTTCAAAACTAAAAGGAAAGGGAAAAACATAATTAGCGAAAGAACAAAGAAAAAGGGAAAACAAGAACCGAAGAGACAAATACTCAACCTGTCTTAGCCCCAAGGTCATCTGACCCCTCGGAAACTGTTCCTTTCTCTTCATCTTTCTTTCCTTCATTTTCTTTTCCCTTCGAAAGGTTTCCAATCAAACCTTGAAAGGCACTTAAAGCATCCTCTGCCTCAGGGATTTCCTTCTTCTTCTTCTTCTTCTTCTTCTTCTTCTTCTTCTTCTTCTTCTTCTTCTTTTTTTTTTTTTTTGTCTTTTCTCCTTCGGCGTGGTGATCGCCCTTTTTGGGAGACCTACAACAAAGAAAGACAATGATTCGCCAGGAAAAGGCAACTCGAGGAAAATATGAAGGACATTAACTTGGTTGAAGAGAACTCACCATGCCGTTTGCATGCCAATCGATTCTCATCCAAGGCAGCTAAAACCATCCATGACCTTTTCGATATAGGTTTGACATCGATTATAGCTTGGACCTATTGGGTCAAGTCCTTCGGGTAGACAATTAGGATCGCCTTGGCTAAAGCAAGTCAAAGAAGTGTCGAAGCAAAATCGAAAATAATTGAGGAAAAACGCCGAGGAGGATACTTACGTGCTCTATTCCATCGCTCGGGAAAGCCAGGCTTTGGGGGAAAAAAGGTCAGTTGGCAACAGAACGAAGCGCTCATTCCATCTACGATCCTCGACATCCTCGCTCTTTGTAACCAACGAGTACGAGCCTCGTTTGTTGATCAGCTGGACGATTCCGTCCTTGTGAAGGGAAGGGTAGAAGAGGTACAAAAGGTGATCGAGAGTAAAAGTGACCCTGGCTAGCTTACTCATAAATTTGAGGCATTGGACATGCCTCCACATCCCGGGCCCAATTTGGGCTATGCATAATTGATAGGTGCCGAAAAAGGTATCCAACACCTCGGGGATAGGAAGAGAAAACCCTATTATGAAGGGGTAGGTAAATACAGAATAGAGCCTCTCGACTCTATCGCATACTCGACTCTCTGCGGCAGGAATACCAACCTTAACCTCAGGACCCCAATTGCAATCATGTCGAACCAAATGTATGTTCGCCTGAGTAATCAAACTTGGCGTATTTTTAACAGGGATATTTCTCTTCTTCCTGATATCCGACTCGGTCTGAAGCTGCATGACAAAGTCCTTAAAGAGGTCAATTTTCGAAGGAATAACATTGTAAGGCTCAAGCTCAAGATCATCCGAAAGAAGCTCATCGTTACCAATGTCCTTCATGGTAACATCATCGTCGCCAACCATACCCGCCTCTACAGTATCAGTCACGACTGGGCGTTGTTCTTTGCCCAAACCACTTGATTGAGGAAGATCATCCATGTTAAAATCAGGAGGAACAATAACACTCAAGGGTTCGGGAACGTTCACTAATTCACCACCAATAATCATAGTGTTGCCAAAAGAAGGTTGAGATTTTGGTGAATTTGGCTTAGAAATTTCTCAGAAAAGAGTTTTTGGACAGTAAAAGAAGAAAAATTCAGGAAGTTTTACTGCTAAAAGCAAGAAAATACGTGAATAAGAAGAAAAGGCGCGGCTATATATAGGTTAATGAGCCATGATTACAATTACATGGGGAAGGCAAAGCAAGAAATCATGCCCAATCAGTGATTGCCACGCGTGATTGATGGGAATATGGAGTGACAACCTCCACTTTCGAATTTCACGACATATGAACGGCCATGGCAATCTCCCGCCTAAACTCATTCCACTCCTCGACAGATCTGAAAACTGCTCGAAGAGAGGAGGGACTATCTGTATTGGGTAGAAAACCACCGAGATCTCGAGCGAGGGTACGAGGCTCGACTCAGATCAATCTTGAGAATCGAGTCTACAAGGGGAGATTTCACGACCCCTGGCCTCAAAAGACCACCTCGGGAAAGAAACAAAACCGAGTCCAAGGTGCAAACCTCAGAATGATTGCCACGAAACAATGTCCCCGAGCAAGTATGACACCTCGACAGAATGAGACCTGATCTTTGTAACTTTCGACCGTTGCCCAGGCATTTAAGAAGAAGATCATGAGCTGACCACGATCAAATATAGAGTAATAGCAAGAAAAGCACGGTTATTATGACTCTAACATTACTCTTTTCATCAATTATAAATAGGACTCATCTGTAACCAAGAAAGGCATTCAGAAATACAATACTCGACTTTACATCCTTTCTTTTAAGGCTTTGTCTCATTTTATCAGCTCGTATTTACTTGCTTCATTTATTTTATCAAACGCTTGCCTTGTTTAAATCCAGTCTTAGTTCAATCATAATTTTGATACAAGCAAATTATCAATCAACCCCAAAATAAATTCGATTTGTTGTCCTATCCTGATATAGGCCAACACAATGTCTATAATTCATAATAAGAGAAGAATATGTTTATTTAATGTTGATGACTCTTATGAATTTCTATGCCATGTAAATTACCTATAAACAACAGGATTCTTTTATTCCTTCCCGTTTGGCTATTTGTTTCCGAAATAAGCAATATAAACTATTATATACCAGAATTGCGGATTTATAGTAGTTTGAATTCAACACATGAGACTTCATATCGGGACTAGCAATCCTTAGATAAAACACTTGAAATACCAAAATATCTTCGATTAAGTATATATTTAATGGTTAGACCCAAATTTGTGAAGGATTAAAGCTGATTTCTTCTTCCTGTACTTATTTGTCTCTTGTTATTAACATTTATTTGTAACGTAAAAGTATATAACTTTTGTAATTAATCAATTTTTTGAAATCAAACATGGATGATGATGAAATTATCGTGTAATTACGTAAAGAAAAACAAAGATGAATTTGTAATTACTAAATATTTTAGTTACCACCCTAATAATTATACATGCTCATAATTACAGAGGAATTTCCAAAATAGACCTCATCCAATTCCCAAATTCCACCCTTACTTACGCGCCTTAGAATTCAGGCTTCAATACTATTGTTAACAGAAGGTGTGGCTTCGTGGACCATTTGATCGGTGGGCATGGGCTCTGGTATCTTAAGTATTATGTTGGTTGGTAAGTCACCAATGGTAGACTTCCTCTCATCACTAGCTACCTTGCTTGTACGATGCGTTCAAATTTCAAGAACCATATTCTACAAATCTTTGTATGAACATGAATTGAGGATCTTTACATAGGTTCGAGTTGCCTGGTTAATACTTAGTAGCAGTAAGCAATCGATAAAGATATTAATTTGAAAGAAACCAAAAGGCACTTATTTTGAGTTTTTTTAAAGGGACTTCTTTTGTTGAGCTTCCCAAACAAATCAAAGCTGCAATAGTTGCTAGATGGACATATTGGTAAATTTACATCTTAGCTTCTAGCGCTTCGACACTGTTGAGATACGAGATACAAGGTGGTTGATTTTCTGGTATAAGTTAAGATACGGCGAGATACGAGGAGATTGGTTTCAGGGGCGTAGGCACCCTATAGGAACAGGTGTTTGGGACACCCCTTCATCGAAACATTTCATTATGTATATGTATGCATGTTAAAATATGAAAATCACACTATTTAGTACAAATAAAGAAAAGTGACTGTGCTTTAAACATCAAGGTTTCATAGTTTAGTGGTTTAATGCATTGACAAAGTCTACAATGGTGAGAGTTTGGATCCTGATTTAGGCATAGCTTATCCTTTTTTATTAAATTTTTCAAACATTCACCGCTTAGAATATTCGAAGTTAGTAGGGACTGAACATTCAACCATCTTCTAACTTAAGAAGTACCAAACAACTTGTGTTAGGCTCCTTTACTTATTAAACCTACAATAAACAATAAAAAAATTCTTGAAAAGTGAAACTGCTTGTAAAAAAATCTTGCGTACGAAATTGATTGGTTTTCTGATGTAAGTTGAGATACAACACTAGAATCAACTCGAATCTATTGCTGCTTCCATTAAAAGAAGCTAAGATGAAGTGAAATTTGGGAGGGGATGAGCAAAAGTAAAATTAGAAAAATGGGAGGAAGAATGTAAGGTTTTGCTATGTTATGCTATCTTTTTGCTATGTTTTGTAATTGACTTTTCCTTTCTCCTATATTAGGTAATTGTGCTAAAATATTACTCCCTCCGTCCCAGTTTATGTGGCACCATTTGACCGGACACAAAGTTTAAGAAAATAGAGTTTGACCTTGTTAAGTATCAATTTTACCCTTGAAAAAGCAAGAGAGAGAATATTTGAGTAACAAAAAAGTTGTTGGTAGGTTTAAAAGTATGTAGGGCCCAACAAGGGTAAAATAGAGATGATGCATTAAATAGTTGTCAAATAAGGAATGGTGCCACTTATTTTGGGACAAATAAAAAAGGAAATGGTGCCACATAAATTGGGACGGAGGGAGTACTATGTTTTGTAACTAACTTCTCAAAATTTTTCTATAAAAATTATTTTTCATAACTGGTGGATAGAACAGTCTTATACTTTTTACAGGGGAAGTGCAGATATAGCCGCTTTTTGGCTCGTTTTTACAGTTGAGTCATTTTTTAAAAATTATTTAATTTTTGGCACCTTTTTGTACTCAGACCTTGGGGCCTGAACTTCATACCTTCAGGTCTTAACTTCAGATCATCAGGTCTGAAGTTGAACTTCAAGCCTGAAGGTTTGAAGTTCAGCCTCCAAATTCTAAAGTTAAAAAAAGTTGTTGAAAACTAAATGATTTTTAAAATATGGCCGAAACAAAATAGCAGTAGGAAAAGTGGATGCAAATTATTTTTCACTTTTCCACCAAAGATTATAGGAATTTTTGCATAAAAGTACTAGTTTTAGAAGTTATTTGCAAAACATAGTAATATTTTAGCAAAATTACCCAATATAGATGAAAGGAAAATTTAATTACAAAACATAGCAATATTTTTCCATAACATAGAAAACCCTTACATTCTTCCTCCTACTTCCCCCAATGTCACTTTTTCTCCTCTAAATTCTCCCAATTTCACTTTTCCTCCCTTCGTTTCTTCCTAATTTCATTTTTTAATCCTCCCATTTCTCCCAATTTCACTTTTCCTCCTCCCATCCTTAACCACCTCGTATCTCACCGTATCTCGATGTTTCTCAACTACCAACCACATCGTATCTCGCTATATCTTGTCGTATCTTGCTGTATCTGCATTGTTTTGCACCGTATTAACTATTTCTCGTCTGTATGTAGACTGTTTCGACATTTTTTCATCTCGTTTGTGCATTGTTTCTCACTGTTTCTAAACTATTTCAATTTTTTGCGTTGTTTAACATTATTTTATATATATTTTATTTCATACATTTTCACTAGCTGTTTTAGACTATTTCAGCATGTATCTTGTTGTATCTGCACTATTTTTGCCCCGTATCAAAGTGTATCTCACTGTACGTATCTACATTGTTTCAGGTTGTTCCAGCACTGTTTCAGGTTGTTTTGCACCGTATCTAACTATTTCTTGACTTATCTAGTTGTTTCTAAACGGTTTCAGCATTGTTTCATCCCGTTTGTGTGTTATTTCTCACTGTTTCTAAACTATTTCATCTTTTTGCGCAGTTTCACATTATTTTTTACATTTTGTTTCAGACTTTTTCACTAGCTGTTTCTGACTGTATCATACTATTTCAATGCTGTTTCAGACTGTTTCAAAAGTTGTTTCAGATTGTTGCAACACTGTTTCAGACTGTATTATACTATTTCAACGTCATTTCAGACTGTATCAGATTGTTTCAATAGCTGTTTCAGATTGTTTCAACGATGTTTCAGACTGTATCATACTGTTTTTGCACCTACACCTCACTGTACCTGCACTATTTTTGCTTCGTATCTAACTGTATCTCGCTGTATCTGTGCTGTTTCAGGATTTTTTCTAAATTGGTCACGCTATTTTAGAATTGTTCGGCATTGTATCCTGCTGTATCTACACTATTTTTGCTCCGTATCTAACTATATCTCAGTGTATTTTCCCATTTAAGACTGTTTCATCAACGTTTCTAAGTGTTTTTGGGTTTTTTCATTGTTTCTGCATTGTATCTAACTGTTTCTAGACTTCTTCTTTTTTATGTAGTTGTTTCTACATTGTTTCAACATTATTTCATCATGTTTCTGCTTTGTATCTGTTGACACCCAATTTTGTCCCGAATTTTGAATTTTAAAGTGTATTTAATTGGAAGGGCTAAATTATAATTTTAAATAACCAAGTTGCTAAATTTAAAGGGAAAAAGGCCATAATCCCAATGCGTAGCTCAATCCCAGCTCACCCGTGCAATCTCATTCCTTGCCTTACTTAATCCTAAAATGAGGCTAATTCCGTTCTCAGTCTCAAAAATATGCTCTACCCGTGCGAAACCTCAAGTTTATAACTAAATCCTCAAATGCTGGCTAAATTCGTTCTTAAAGCTAGAATCCTGCCTATTTATGCAAAGCCATATATACATATTATCACACACCCATTTCACCCATGCCCATACCCGTTTTCCTCAGTTCTTCCCCGTTAATCCAATTCCCCAACCCGTCATCCCCCATTTCGACCCGAAAAACCCTCGACCCGTGACCCAATAGATTGTCTTCTCCGTACGATCGATGAGTTGGACAAGTAACGCTGTTCCAGCTGGTGTTTTGGCGTGTTCTTACTTATTCCCCAACGTATATTTCATCTTGACCATTCATTTCAAAAGTTTGAATCAATCTGATCCGTGAGATATCATAACATCTATTTTCTCTTTGAATCAGGGTGAAAGTAGTACAATCCAAGAGGATTATACTATTTTGACCTTGGTTTCAAAGGGGAAAAGCTAAGGGTGTGAGGGTCGCTTTTGGGAATTCAAAGAGATCCGAAACCCTAAATTAAGGTATAAATAGTTTATTGTTATTCTAGTTTGGGGTTGGAGGGGGAATATCATTGAAAAACAGCAGCATATGTAGTACACATAAAAAAGCTTCTCTCTCAGTTTTAAGGAAAATTTATACATATAGTGTTACCGTTTTTTTTTGGAGTGGGTTCTTGGCATTTGTTTCCTGTTATCGCTCCTTAGCAAGTCGAGTCGTCACCCTCACTCGAATAGCTTTGTCGAATCGCTTTGTCGCGTCGCATCTCGCTTCGGATCCTAGCCCCTTTTCACTGCTTCGCAAAAGAATTACACCCTTGGGACGAGTTCGAGTTGAAATAAAACTCACAAACGGGAAGGCTACGGGCATTGGAAGTTATTTGATCTGCTCCGCATTTTCGGGACTTGATATCCCCGAAAATGTTAAAAAAGAAAGAAAAAATGAAAATCACAAAGTCTAAGGCTCAATGATTGAGTTTGCGCTTCCGGGTTCTATCTTCTAAACTCCATCCTTCTCTCTCATCCCCTTTAGAAAAGCATGTTTTAGGAGCCCTGTAGAATAGAAATGATATTTGAATTTTGAATAATTATTGTAAATTACTTAAATTATTTTTATATGAATGCTTTGTATCATTTTTTCGCGAATCGCCAATTGATTTATGGATGTTTAGAACCATTTGTCAATTAATGAGTGCAAATAAAATTCGACTAAAATCTTACCATCGTCATAATTCGCATTTGAATTGCTTCTTTACTTATTATATTAAATATTCAATTATTTATTTATCTAATCTAATTCATTTATTTAGTTAATCAATTAAATTTTAATCATTTATTTACTTAACCTAATTTATTTAATTTCAATTAATCATTTATTTAATCAATTAAATATTTATTTATTTATTTATTTACTCCTTTATTTAATTAAAATTGATAAGTATTCATTTATTTAATTAAGTTATTAATTGTTTATTTATTTATCTATTTATTCAATAAATTAATTAATCATTTATTATTATCCAATTATTTATCTAGTTTGTTTTATTTAATTATCTAACTTCATTTAACCTTTATTTATTTAATTAATTAACCAATTGATCATTATTTAATTATCCATTTAATCAACCTTAAATTTGGTCATTTATCTGTATAATTATCGGCATAATTAAAATCTTGTCTTATTTATATTTATTCCTCTCATCATTATTTAAAATTAATTTTATATAGTTATTATCCTTAACAAATTCGTGAAAATCGCCGGATTAACCGCATTTAGCGGATTTTCGAAAGTGCTCCCGCAAGGGACCTTCTTTCGGAAATAAAAGAACCACTTACCTAAGAATCTCTGATTTTAATTTAATAAATAATAAATTGCACTCTTTAGTAAACTTAGGTTCCTAATAATCCTTAAATTAGGTGGCGACTCCAAAGAAAACCCTTCAGAGTCCCATTTTGTTGAAATATACCCGAAACCTATCTTTTCTTAAAAGAAAGGGTAATTTTTTGGATGGTTCAACAGCGTGGCAACTCTGCTGGGGATACGCAAATGGTTCTAACCAAAAGATTTTTACGAATTTGCTTTCTTTATATATGTGTTGATTGTATGTATGCGTAGCTTAACTCTTTGTTTGTTTGCATGCGTAGAATTAATTGTTGGAAATGAATGTATTGAAGCATGTTTTTATTTGTGCATAGTCTGCATTCCGTTCATATTTCCTCCCTCATGGAGCCTGTCAATTCTCTTTCACCTACTCGATTTCATCACGGGGCACCCGCTTGACGGGTAGTTATGCAGGAAGGGCATTGCCCTTACCTCACTCTTTGAAACTTCTTTCGTGTCACCAAAAGTTAGTTCGGGATATTGAGATTGCCTGGTTTTGGCATGGCCAGTTCTACTGCGTTGTGAGGCCAGGTCTATCCCGCATAGGTCGAGTCAGCCTCAACCGTTAGCCCACTCTTAGATGGAACTTTTAGGAGCATGCATGCATTTACACCTTAGTCTGGACCCGGTCCTTGATACCGCCTCCATAGTTAGGAAACCGCCCTTACGTCAACGGGTTCTTGAAACCCGACGACAATGCATATTATGTGCTGTGTGATAACGAATCCTCAGTCCTAACCATGTTTTGAGCAAAATCAGATTTGGAAATCTGTCTCCTATGTTGTCTTTTAGGTCAGAAAATGGATGAATTTAGCAGAATTTTGTGAAGAAGACAAAATTGTAGTTTGGGGAAAGTTAGGCAGATTTGGTTGGTTTGTGTTTTGGAGGTGGCCTGGTGTAGTGAGATCTAAGAGGCGAAGCCCCTGGTGTCTTTAAAAGGATCAGTGGGGTCCCTCTCAAGAATGACTTTGCGTGTGTGCAGGCCCATGTTGACTAACCAGCTGCAAATTCTTATGGAATGAAGTATGCTTGTCGCATACTAGGAGAGTGAAGCCCCTATGTCTATAAACGACCGATGGGGTCCCTCCTTGAAGACCACTGCGGTCTTGGCTACCTAGGAAACTGAGAGGCTTGATTAAAGCCGAGGACCAGTGAGGAGCCCTATGAACAAGGTCTGTGAGCCCTGCAAAACCTAGGAAGCTGAGAGGCTTGTCTAAAGCCGAGGACCAGTGAGGTTTTATATTGAAAGGCCAATTGGCGCCTTTCATGATTTGCAGTCTGGTATTGTGAAGGCAGTTGGAAATCTCACCCCCTGGATGTTTTGAAATAAATGGGAGTTGCGCTTGGAGGAGCGTTGATGTTTGCAAAAGGTATAGAGGTTTGTTTCAGGTTTTAGGCATTTGGGTTTAGAAATTTGGTGCAGATGTTGTAGAGAGCATAAGTTGTGTTAGAATTTTGAGTTGGCACCAACTTTGAGAAGATAGTTGGGATAACAGAATTGCGGTGTCGAGGCGGCGAGCTAATTATTATCAATTATTGTTATTATTTATCGCTTACTCTAAATCTGAATTGCTTAAAACTGGCATGAACTATTTTTCGTTACCACTTGTTTGCGCGTCTTAGGCCCACCTATGGCAAAGAGGCACCTTACAGGGTAGGAAACGTTCGCATTTTCATTTACGCTCCACTACTTGTGTTTGCCACATGTCAACTTGTTTAAAATACAAAGCGCTACGTGATGCGCGCTACGTGATTAGTGTGCAATTTTGCCAATGACATGCAAACTAACATAGCTACTTTTGAACTTTTCTTTTGTTTTGTTTATCCCCATTCAGAGGTTTGATTTGTGCTGATTTAAGCTGGCTGATCACTCCTATTACACGAGGACAAAGGACCAATCTGCATACTGGTACACATTTCCACAACTGACAATGACTGGAATAGATGATGAACCTCGCAATACCGAGAAAAATCTTGCAACTCCTGAATCATCAAGAGGAAATGTCATTATTGCTCAAGACGAACTGATTCTTGAAATGGCTAAGGAACTACAGATGCTAAAAGATGAGCTGGCTGCGGTAAAAGGGCAAACTCCTAAAAACACGCCGCTGCGTGGGCCCGATGCATCACACTCTCTGGTTCAAATGGGGCAATCTCTGAGGCAATCTCTGAACTCAATTGATGGGGTCGCCAATATGAACACACCTTTGAACACCCACAATTCTTTAAAAGCACCAGTCCACCAAAGCAACTTGCCACTTGTCCAAGCTCCACCTCCAAATAACGCTCAATCTAGCCAAACAATTAACCGACCACCCATCTACCCATCACATCAACAACACCCATCATACACCTCGCACCCTGCCAATACTTATTATCAGACAAACACTCCATATCCATACCAAACCTCCACTTACCAAAATGAACCCATCCCACAAGCCTATACTAAAAATCCACCTGCACCATTAGTCCAGGCGGTGTCTGGCGGGCAAGATGTTCCTATTGTGCAAATTGATGATTACACCAATCCTCCTTATGTGAAGTTTAAAAATAGTGTTAGAAGAGCCGAAAAAGCAGTTGATGGGGGTGAAGATTTAGAGAAAAAGGTACAAGGTTGGGTGATGAGTGCTCTTAGCAAAGCATCAAAAGGCAAGGACAAGGAAAGTCTAGAATATGAAGACTTGTGCGTTCATCCTGGGATTGAATACCCAGAAGGGTATAAAGTACCAAAGTTTGTTAAGTTTGATGGCAAAGGCAACCCCCGAGCCCATTTGAGAAGGTACTGTGAAGCCTTGGGAGTGGGAAAGAATGAACAGCTCCGTATGAAATTATTCATTCATAGTCTTGAAGGCGAAGCTTTAGACTGGTACTCCGAGCAGGATCCCTCAAAATGGATTAACTGGAGGAGTGTGGCTCACGACTTCATGGAGCGTTTTGGTTTCTATGCTGAAATACCATTAGATCGGTTGGCTATTGCAAGGTTTAAGAAGAAGCCGACCGAGACTTTTAGGGAATACGCGGTACGTTGGAGGAGTGAGACTGCCAAAGCTAAGCCTCCCATGAGTGAGGAAGAGTTTGTGGGACATTTCATCGAGACATTGGATGAATTTTACTATGATCGAATGGCATCCATGACTAACTCTACTTTTGCCAATCTAGTGAAAACGGGGGAGATGTATGAAGCTGGTTTGAAATCTGGTAGGATCACAAATTTGGCCGCTTTGCAAGCTACAAGTAAGGCAATCCAGTCTGGGTCTGGTAATGTCTTTAACAAAAAAAAGAAAGAGGAAGTGGGAGCTGTTGTGGGAGACATCGAGCGTCGACCGGCTGGAAAGTTGAATTTTGACAATTCGTCTGCTTTTCCTACCTACCAAAGCCCATATTACCCAAATTACCCCACTCACAACCAGATGCCACCTGTTGCTTATTCGGTTTACAATGCACAAGCAAATTACTACCAACCTTGAGCACATGCACCTAATCAATACCCTCGTCAGCCAAATTTTCAAGCACCCCAGAATTACCAGCCTCGTCCTCCTGTTCGTCCCAATGTGCAAGGGTTTAATCAGAATTACGAAAAGAGAGCAACCAAAACCTATACTCCCCTAGCCGAGTCATATGGCCAGCTTTTTGAGAGATTAAGAAATACGGGAGTTGTGCAGCCTATCCCTGATAACACTCCAAACCCACCTCCAAAATGGTATGATGCAAATAAGCACTGTGCTTATCACTCAGGGGCAGCCGCCATGATATTGAGAGATGTTATACTTTCAAAGACAAGGTCGAGGGTTTAATCAAAGCAGGCACCATTCAACTCACCGGCACTCAGCCAAATGTGCATGATAATCCTCTTCCCAATCATGGTAACAATGCAGTTAATATGATTTCTCTTGAGGAAGAACCAAATCTGAAGGGCACCATAGTCTCTATCTATGATGTAAAGGTTGATAATATTGCTTTTAAGGTACCTAAGCAAGCACTAAATCTATTGCCAAAGAATGAGGGAACTTTTGGCCTAGGTGGCAACCCTGCTGAAGGAAAGATGGAAAAGGTTGAGTCTGAGAAGAAGCCGACTAGTGTCATGCTGCAGCCTCTTTTACCATTGAACCAGTCATTTGTCCAAGCACCAGAAATGGCCATGCAGAATTTGTTTGAAGGTGTTGGCAGCCTATTCTTGAATGATGGATTGAAATGCAGTGCAATTATTGAAGATTTTGAGAAAGAGCCACATGTGCCGAATGCTGAACCAAGTGATATGATGGCTAATTGGACTTGTGGTCCAAAAGAGACTTGATAAATGAACTCGTTATTTTTGTTTTGGCATCACAGTCAGCTTGAGGCCCTGAACTGTGTTTTGCACTTTGTTTATGTTTATGTCTATGTCTATGTCTTTCAAATAACTCTTTTAAATCCTGCATGTTTAATTTTATGTTGTATGCCTCCCTAAATTAGGTTTTGAATAAACAAATGCACTGCATTCCTACCTTATTATTTTGCTATACTTTAACTATTTATGTGCTTTATTATTTGCTTCTGATTAATATACTTACTATTGTTTCAAATTAAAAACAAAACCTGCTTGAACTTTGCTTGTGATCTATAACGAAACAGCTGAACGATTTAAGGATGATGCACTGGAAGGTTACTTTTTGCACTCTTTGGATATTACAGTACCGTTAGAACTTCAAACTGGGGCAGCTTTATTTGCCGGCAATTGGAGCCGAAGCGGTTTGTCTATACAAATGGAAGTCTTTTATTTGAGAAACCATTCAAGAAGATAAGTTGGAAGATGTTGAATGTACAAAAAGAAGATTTGAATAGTTTACTTCAAACCGGGGCAATTGGTGTTGAAGAAAGTCTTTCCTAATTAAGAAGAGGCAACGGGAAAATTTGCGCCAAGTTGGCAATGTCATTATGTGGAAGAACACTAATCATAGCAGATATTTATAATCAAGTTTGGCCAAAGGTAATCAACGCAGATGCCGTCAAAAGATACTATGTTTGAAGCAACCGCAAGTTAGCATTGGTTCGAATGTAATCTTTGATGTAATGCGAACTACGCGTAACCTGATTCCCGAGGCGGGATACGTAGGCAACTCATATAGAGTTCAGTTGCACTAGCACAGGAATTCCGTATTTCCTCTTTTACGTATGTTTGAACTACTTATGACATGATTCCTGGAATGGCAACAGGATAAGTAGGCAATCCCCGTCGGATTCGGTCAAAATATTGTAACACTTTAGGCTTGTTTATCTTTTATGATGTAATGCCGAACTATGCATCTGGGCAGATGCGTGGATTTTCTAATTCGGATACGGCTTCGTACTTAGATTGCCATATTTTCCCAAAAAATCTTTATGTAAGCAGAACTACGCATGGTCTGATTCCCGTGGAGGGATACGTAGGCGCTCTTAACGGGCTCGACTCTATAATATTAAAATTTTCAGTCTCCCCTAAGGCAAGCAACTGGGGCAATTTTTGCAAAGATAATTTGAAGATATCAACTGGGGCAAATTTTGCAAAATGAGTTGAAGATTCGGAAGTTCATAACTGGGGCAGATTTTTGCAAAATTGGTATTACTTATCAAAGGATGAAGTGGCAAAGTTGTAAAAGTATTCAAGATTAGCATAAGTTGCAAAGACAAAGGACGTTCAGTTTGTTTCAAGATATGTCATGAGTTTGAGTTAAAGCAGAAATTTTAAATGCATTATAACTTCGGTTGTGTATCAATGATTATTTATTTAATATTTTATCAAATTACTTTATTTTGCCTTTATCTTGAAATATTATACAATATTGAGGTCATAAATCAAGTCTCTGAGTATAATTTGCAAGCCCAAGTCTAAAGAAGAACGAGGGAGCAGCGGCAGCAAGTTCAAGATGAATCAGCACAAATCAAACACCCCTCCCCAAAACTAACAAAATTTTCTTTGAGAGCAGAAACATGCAAGCTTGCAATGAAAGGATCATTCGCATTGTGGATGAACAATTTATTGAACGCGCGCCCAAAGTTGCCTTGCAGATTGCGTCGCATTGCCTTTTTCATAACTTAAAGCATTATGCTTTGTCATGAGTTGACCATCGGCTACGAGGATTCCCTTTGTTGGACTATCTCGCCTATTGATTCGCCAAATGGCCCTTGCATTGCTCTACATTCCCGCACTGCTTTTCTTTGTACTTGCTTTAAATTATGACGTCGCACTTGCTTTAAAATTGATGCCTTGCTTTACATTTTTCAGGTTGACCACCAGGCTAGGCTTCTCCCTTGTTGGACTTTCACGCCTATTGATTCGCTAAATCGCTTTTGCGTTGCTTTACATTTTACGCTAAATTGCTTTGCACTTTCTTTCAATTATGCCTTTGAACTTGCTTTATATTATAACTTGCTTTACTTTCAGGTTAACAGGTCGGCCCTGAGACCCTCCTTGCTTTGTGCTGGATAGGATCACCAGCTGATTTGTAGACAATCAATTCCAAGACCCTCCTTGCTGAGTGCCCGACCGGCTTGCCAGTTGATTTGTCAAGATTGTTCAAATTGCTTTGCACTTGCTTTAAATTATGCCTTCGCATTTTCTTTGTATTACGTCCTGTTTTACTTTTCAAGTTAACGGGTCAGTCCCGAGACCCTCCTTGCTTCATGCCAGACCTGTTCGCCAGCTGATTTGTTCGACAATCAACCCCAAGACCCTCCTTGCTTCATGCCCGACCGGCTTGCCAGTTGATTTGTCAAGATTGTTGAAAATGCTTTGCACTATGCCTTCGCATTTGCTTATTGCTTCTCCAGTGGATGGGAAGACAATTTACCAAAGATATTGTAGCTTGCACTTACAAAATCACGTCATGCCTACCGTAAGCAATCGGGGGGTCTTATTATCAAGTCTATCGTGAGCAAGCGAAGACTTCATTAGCATTGAAGCCTACCATAAGCAATTGGAGGCCTTATTCTGAAGCCTATCATAAGCAATTGAAGGCTCTTTTATTATTGATCCTACCGTAAGCAATCAGAGGGTCTTATTATCAAGTCTATCGTGAGCAAGCGAAGAATTCATTAGCATTGAAGCCTACCATAAGCAATTGGAGGCCTTATTCTGAAGCCTATCATAAGCAATTGAAGGTTCTTGTATTATTGATCCTACCGTAAGCAATCGGGGGGTCTTATTATCAAGTCTATCATGAGCAAGCGAAGACTTCATTAGCATTGAAGCCTACCATACGCAATTGGAGGCCTTATTCTGAAGCCTATCATAAGCAATTGAAGGCTCTTTTATTATTGATCCTACCGTAAGCAATCGGGGGGTCTTATTATCAAGTCTATCGTGAGCAAGCGAAGACTTCATTAGCATTGAAGCCTACCATAAGCAATTGGAGGCCTTATTCTGAAGCCTATCATAAGCAATTGAAGGCTCTTTTGTTATTGATCCTACCGTAAGCAATCAGGGGTTTTATTATCAAGTCTATCGTGAGCAAGCGAAGACTTCATTAGCATTGAAGCCTACCATAAGCAATTGGAGGCATTATTTTGAAGCATATCATAAGCAATTGAAAGCTCTTTTGTTATTGATCCTACCGTAAGCAATCAGAGGTCTTATTATCAAGTCTATCATGAGCAAGCGAAGACATCGTTATCATTTGAAGCCTACCATAAGCAATTGGAGGCATTATCATGAAGCCTATCATAGGCAATTGAAGGCTCTTTTGTTATTGTTCCTACCGTCAACCATCAATTTCTCAAAGATTATTCGCCTTGCCGCATATGAAGAGCAAATCCATTTCTTTCTTTTCCATTATAGCCTTTGCTTTATTATTCACTCGTTTTCTAACGCATTTACTTTAAATTTGCAGAAATTGAACATCATATCCAATAAGACCTGAAGGCATTCAACGCTTTGCAGCACTATTAATACAAGCAACACGATCTAGTTTTGCTTATTTGTTTTGCATTATCTTGCCTTAATTAATCCTATTTGCAACTTTGTTTTGCAGGCTGCTATCAAATTTAGGCTCGTTCACCTTATATTGAACGTTTTAGGCTCATTCGCCTTATAATTGAATGTTTTGGGCTTGTTCGCCTTATAAATGAACGTTATGTTACCTGCGTAGGATATAGATTAGCCAAGTCGACTTGAGAATATTATGTCTCGTTAGTAGATTTATCTTATGAAAGTCTTGCACTTTACGATTCGTTCTCGCTTTACTTATTGTCTTGCTTTACTGTTTCAGAATAAGGATCAGCTTAGAGGTTCTCCGGGCGAAGTACTTTGTCAGTTGATCGAAGGAAGAACTTATCAATGATACCGCAACCCGCATTTACAATTTTATCACTTTATCTATTTCTTATTCCAATTATTACAGTTTATTAGCAGTTGTTCACTTACTGTTTGTTGAGATTGTTACAGAATTTTAGCAGCAAGGTAGCAGCAGCAACATTTGGAGCATAACGTGGAACTCTTTCTTAGCAGTGAACTGGGGCAATCGTTGATATGAGCTAGACTCGTCAACGAGGATCTGAAGAATCGCACTCGAACAAGCAAATTTTATCCTAATCTTTTGTTTCGGATTAGGACGTCAGTCTGTCTTCTTTCCTATTCGTGCGTCATTTCTGTCAATCTTGCGAGTTTTCATGTCTAAGTGTTGTTGAACTACATATGGCCTGATTCTCTTTCAGCCCGAGATATGTAGGCAACTCGGAAACCAGAGTTCGGCCATGTCCTCAAGCCTCGCACTTTGGTCATTGGAATCAAAGTACTTAGCTTTGTCGTGACAAAATTGGTTTCTCGTCAACTTCTTTACCCTGAAAACTCTTTCATCCTTTCCGGGTAAAGAGGGGCAGCTGTTGACACCCAATTTTGTCCCGAATTTTGAATTTTAAAGTGTATTTAATTGAAAGGGCTAAATTATAATTTTAAATAACCAAGTTGCTAAATTTAAAGGGAAAAAGGCCCTAAACCCTAAACCCTAAACCCTAAACCCTAAACCATAATCGCAATGCGTAGCTCAATCCCAGCTCACCCGTGCAATCTCATTCCTTGCCTTACTTAATCCTAAAATGAGGCTAATTCCGTTCTCAGTCTCAAAAATCTGCTCTACCCGTGCGAAACCTCAAGTTTATAACTAAATCCTCAAATGCTGGCTAAATTCGTTCTTAAAGCTAGAATCCTGCCTATTTATGCAAAGCCATATATACATATTATCTCACACCCATTTCACCCATGCCCATACCCGTTTTCCTCAGTTCTTCCCCGTTAATCCAATTCCCCAACCCGTCATCCCCATTTCGACCGGAAAAACCCTCGACCCGCGACCCAATCGATTGTCTTCTCCGTACGATCAATGAGTTGGACAAGTAACGCTGTTCCAGCTGGTGTTTTGGCGTGTTCTTACTTATTCCCCAACGTATATTTCATCTCGACCATTCATTTCAAAAGTTTGTCGAATCGCTTAGTCGAGTCGTGTCTCGCTTCGGATCCTAGCCCCTTTTCACTGCTTCGCAAAAGAATTAGACCCTTGGGACGAGTTCGAGTTGAAATAAAACTCACAAACGGGTCGGCTACGTGCATTGGAAGTTATTTGATCCGCTCCGCATTTTCGGGACTTGATATCCCCGAAAATGTTAAAAAAGAAAGAAAAAATGAAAATCACAAAGTCTAAGGCTCAATGATTGAGTTTGCGCTTCCGGGTTCTATCTTCTAAACTCCATCCTTCTCTCTCATCCCCTTTAGAAAAGCGTATTTTAGGAGCCCTGTAGAATAGAAATGATATTTGAATTTTGAATAATTATTGTAAATTACTTAAATTATTTTTATATGAATGCTTTGTATCATTTCTTTGCGAATCGCCAATTGATTTATGGATGTTTAGAACCATCTGTCAATTAATTAGTGCAAATAAAATTCGACTAAAATCTTACCATCGTCATAATTCGCATTTGAATTGCTTCTTTACTTATTATATTAAATATTCAATTATTTATTTATCTAATCTAATTCATTTATTTAGTTAATCAATTAAATTTTAATCATTTATTTATTTATTTATTTACTTAACCTAATTTATTTAATTTCGATTAATCATTTATTTAATCAATTAAATATTTATTTATTTATTTATTTACTCCTTTATTTAATTAAAATTGATAAGTATTCATTTATTTAATTAAGTTATTAATTGTTTATTTATTTATCTATTTATTCAATAAATTAATTAATCATTTATTATTATCTAATTATTTATCTAGTTTGTTTTATTTAATTATCTAACTTCATTTAACCTTTATTTATTTAATTAATTAACCAATTGATCATTATTTAATTATCCATTTAATCAACCTTAAATTTGGTCATTTATCTGTATAAGTATCGGCATAATTAAAATCTTGTCTTATTTATATTTATTCCTCTCATCTTTATTTAAAATTAATTTTATATAGTTATTATCCTTAACAAATTCGTGAAAATCGCCGGATTAACCGCATTTAGCAGATTTTCGAAAGTGCTCCCGCAAGGGACCTTCTTTCAGAAATAAAAGAACCACTTACCTAAGAATCTCTCATTTTAATTTAATAAAGAATAAATTGCACTCTTTAGTTAACTTAGGTTCCTAATAATCCTTAAATTAGATGGCGACTCCAAAGAAAACCCTTCGGAGTCCCATTTTGTTGAAATATACCCAAAACCTATCTTTTCTTAAAAGAAAGGGTAATTTTTGGGAGGGTTCAACAGTATCTAGCTGTACAACCTTTTGGTCGTACAGACGTCGCCGATGTGAACGCCCAAAACCTTAACTTGAGGTCGTACAGACGTCGCCGATCAAAACCCGGTATGATTTCCGGTGAGACAATGTAGACGACGACACAGAGGGCAGCAGGCCAAAACGACAGTGTAATAGAGGAGAGGGGAGGAGCGAGTGGCGTTGATTTTTCAGTGAAACCTTCGACTATTTAGTTGAATGCGGCGATTCTTTTTCATAACTCAGATCAAAGCTGGGGATCGGGGTATTGGAAACACCATCGGAATGGGGTAACGAGACCAGTATCAGCGGTGGAAATGTCGTAGCAGCGAAATCGGCAGTAGCAGAAGTGGAGATACTTACCACTGTTGGTCAATTTTATCCATTCCTGGTGGGGTGGTAGCGACGCCGCCAGTTGGGGTGGAGGTACGAAATGGCGGGGGAGGGGGAGGGGGAGTTTAAGGGTAGGTAGGGGTTTTGGGGTGTGGGTGGTAGGGGAGTAGGGAAGGATTTTGGGGATAGGGGTTGAAGTTAGGGTTTATTTGGAAAATTGTGATTTATCTTGTTTATTGTGAAATGTGCTTCAAAATATTACTATGTGTTTTAATTTATAAAATATTGCTATTTTTTATAATTTAAGGGTGTAGGTTTTTATATATGTGTAAAAAGCCCATGATTATTGGAGTATAATCTTTTTCTAATTCAAAATAAAAACTTATCTCTATATCTCAAAATCAACCATGTTAACTAGTATTCAAATTTTGTATTCAAATTTTCTTTTTCATATGCATAAATATAAGTTCCATGAAAGATTACCACTAAACTTGCCCTTTTTCCCTTTTCTACGATGAATAATATGAAATGTCGCAGGTGAAACGACCTTAGGCTGTCGTTTTGGGAGTTAGGACTTTGATTTGTATGTTGATAGTTTTAAAATCTTCCTAATGTCCATTAGGACATGTTTGTAAAATTTGAGTTAAATTAGACCTCATTTGGTAGGTATCGGAAGAAGGTTTCAGTTTTCGTTTTCGGTAAATTTTAAAAAGAGGTTTTCGAGTTCGATTTTGGCGAACGAGCTCCGATTCGAAGTTCTAAAGGGCCGTTAGGTTCTTATGATTATTTGAGACATGTGTAAATTTTTGAATTTATTTTAGGGTTTTTCGGTTAATTTCGGCTAAAGTTCCAAAAATTAATAGTTTGATCTTTTTCCGTTTAAATTTGCATCTTAAGTTTCGGGAATCAGATTTGAGATCTGCCTTAACGAGTACATCACAAAAATTTTGTGTAAAATTCTTGAGAAAGTTGGGATTAATTTGAATTTCGTAAGGTTCCATTTTAATTTTCATTACTATGAAAAGAAAAGATTAAAGAAAAGGAAAACAAGAAAAAAGAAAAAAGAAAAAAAGATAGCAAATAGGAAAAGGATAAATAGGCAAGTAGTGGATGGCATTGGGATAAATCCCAATGCTTAACGTGAGAACATAAGAGAAAGAGAACGCAGAAACGAGAAACGCAGCAACAAAAAAATGCCAGAAAACAGAGAAAAGAAAGGAAAAAAAGCAGAAAAAATTAGGATTTCAACCCCGAGGCATCCAGGTAATGATATTAGTTCGTTATTTCAGTTTATTATGTGTGTTTGAATATATTTTAACGGTGGAAATTGAGATATTAGACATCATTTTAATAAGTTCAATTGATATTTTCAAGGGTTAATTGGACCCCGATAATGGAATTGATCATATATTTATACTCAGTGAATTATGGGCAACCCATAAATGTAGTTTATTTAGGGTTTGGTTATGGTTACCTTGAACCCTATACATAGGTCTGGCATGCGTATTGCATATGCGAATAGGGTATCAGGTTCCTAACCGGATTGTCCTAAGATGTAGAGAATGAAGCCTTTAGCCTAATCTGATATATTTTCTGCTTATTGAATAAGCAGGATCGTTTGGCAATGAATCCAAAGGACAAAGTGGTTGTTGAGTGGCAGTGGAACGAGGTAAGTATTTGTATCCATTTCTTTGGAGGCCCTTGGCCTTGTGCATAATCTACCACGTGTTCCTTACGTGTGTAGCTGCCAATAGGCGTACTCATTACGCCTTAGCTTTGGATTTACATTGTATATTATATGTTATGTCGTGTTGTGAAACGACCTCGGTCAGTCTTTTTGGAAGTTAGGACTCCGATTGGCGTGCCGATAATTTTAAAATATTCGTAAGGTCCATTAGGACCTGTCTGTTAAATTTGAGCTAAATCGGACTTATAGGTATCGGAAGAAGGTAACATTTTTTGTTGTCCTAATGGACCTTACGAATAATGAACAATCCTAAAAACATAAAAGTAAAAATAATGAAAACTAAGAACATAAAATGCTCCCCAAATGTTCTAGTCTATGAAATGGTGAATTGATGACCGGGATTAAGGAAAAAGTTAAAGCATGGAAGTAGCGGCAAGTGAATGACATACATATGGGATCGAAAAAAGCAAAAGAAAATTAAAAGAACCAGTGTGGAGGAAGAGAATGTTAGGATACTAGACAGCCAAATAGTGAAGAGTATTGTTCCATGTAATCCTTACTTAAGATCATCAACACCCATAAAATAGGCATGTATTATGGTAAATATTTCATAGGTGTGTAACGGCTATTAATAGTGGAATACCTAAGGTTAAATATCTGTATTGGTTAAAAAACCACTGAGATCTCGAGCGAGGGTACGAGGCTTGGCTCAGGTCAATCTTGAGAATCGAGTCCACGAGGGGAGATGGCATGACCCCTGGTCTCGAAAGACAACCTCGAGGAAGAAACAAAATCGAGTCCAAGGTGCAGAGCTCGGAATGATCGCCGCGAAACAATGTCCCCGAGCAAGTATGACACCTCGACAAAATGAGACCTGATCTTTGTAACTGTCGAACGTTGAACAGGTATTTAAGAAGAAGATCATGAGCTGACCATGATCAAATACAGGGTAATGGCCATACAAGCATAGTTATTATGACTATAACGTTACTATTTTCATCAATTATAAATAGGACTCATCTGTAACCAAGAAAGGCATTAAGAATAAAGCACTCGATTTTACATTCTTTCTTTTAAGGCTTTGTCTCATTTTATCAGCTCGTTTATTATTTGCTTCGTTTATTTCATCAAACGCTTGCCTCGTTTAAATCCAGTTTTAGTTCGATCATAACTTTCATACAAGCAAATTATCAATCAACCCAAAAACAAATTCAATTTGTTGTCCTATCCCGATTTAGGCCAGCACAAATTGGCACCGTCTGTGGGGAATTGGTAATAACATTTGTTCCATAGTTTGCAACTTCAAGTTTCCCTAAAAAACAGCCGACATTATTGATGACAATGTTTTCATCCAAACAGCCGACCAAACAACGGGAGCCAGCGAAACTAGTGGAGGGGTCCAAGTCCCTCCAACTGGCCAAACACCGCCTGTTAGCTCTATTCCAACAAATACCTCCACTACATTGGTGGGGTTAACACCACCAAATGGATCAACTTCCCCAATCGGCCCAACTTCCCTCGTAGGAGTAATTTCGACCGATCCAACTTTCTCGAGCTCTAGTGATCCATTCCAGCAATTCATGGTAAACTCATTGCAACATCTGCGAGAGCAAGCAGCTGCTCAAGCAGCAGTGAAAGCTCACTTTAATGAACAATTCTGAAGCTCTTTACAAGCCCTCACAGGAAACGGAGGTAGGTAGTCTTAACACTTTTCCCATGGGAACCATCCAGGAGGATTTCTAAACGGAGTCACATCTGGGGGCTCGGAGTCTTTAGCCCCCACAGTATCTCAAACAAGCATCGCGACCGACTTTGAAAAATAGAAGAAAGATTTCGAGGCCAGTATGGAGATACGGCTCGAAAATGTGCCAGGGGTTCGGAAGCCTCAACGCGTGTTGGATATTGAAAAATGTCGTCAGTTACCTTTCAAACCCAAGGCTGCTCCAGCACCCATTCCAAACCATTTCAAGGTGCAGATCCTAAAGAAGTACGATGGGACAACTGACGTAGTCGACCATGTAATCGAATATATGGCCATGGTCAAAATCAATGATTTGACCCCAATCGAGAGGGAGTCCATGTTCTTTAAAAAGCTCGCCGAGACCCCTGTAAAAAGGAGCGCTGTGTTGGTACATGCATCTCCCCTCTGAGTCCATCTCCAATTTCGAGGAATTAGAAGACATGTTCATCAAGGCTCACACTGGAGCCCAGAAGATCCTTAAAAGAAGGGAGGATATCTTCAACGTCAAAATAGGGATACCTCGAGCTAATCAAGGACTTCATCGAGCGCTTTCAAGCTGAAAGAATGATCTTCTAAAAATGGATGACAGGATGGCCTTGGAAAAGAATCTTAATGTGAGCAATTCTAAAGCTGCGGCCGAGTTGATAAAAAAGCTTCAACAGTGGCAAGCCTGGACCTGGAACGAGCTGCATGATCAAGCCACATCAAAGATCAGGCTTAAGGAAGCAGAGTGGAGAAGGACAGGTCGGAACAGTTCTTACCGAGGTCGATCTGAGTCCTCTCGACGCACCGACGCGCCACGAGGGAATTCAAAAAATACTTACGAGCCATACAATGGAGCTAAAATACAACATGTAAATCAGCGCCTCAGAAGACATCAACATGTGAGCCAGCGGCTGGGAGGAAAGTCTGGCTCGTCCTCCAATAAAAAATCCTTGGGCCCGTCTTTAGTATCCAAAGAGAAAGATTTGCCTCGGATCTCTGAGTACAATTTTAGCATATCGACCTCTGAATTGGTGCATGCGATAAAAGGAATGACTGATGAAGGTGTGAGGTTTCCTAAAGAAATGAGATCGCCTCCGAGGAAGAGGGATCAGACTCAACATTGCGAATTTCACATGGATTATGGGCATGCAATCGAGGACTGTAAAGCACTGCGTCTCGAGGTGGCTCATCTACTTAAGAAGGGTGTGTTAGCTGAATAGCTGACCGATAAGAGGAAACACAACTACTCAAAGAATAGGAGAGAGGAACAACCACCTCGAACGCAATCACCAAAAAGAGTGGTGAATTTCATCACCGGAGGGTCCGCGATAAATGGGATAAACTTTGTTGCCGCAAAGAAATTTGTAAAGCCATCAAATACGGCGGAGAAGAGAGTAAGAGTTGGCGGATCAGATAAAGAAAAGGTGTTTAGCAAGGTGGATTGTGATGGGATGATGTTTCCCCACCACGACGCACTAGTGATCACGCTCAGGATCAACGACTGCGATGTCAAACGAGCCCTAATCGATTCTGGCAGCTCGGTGCACATCATTAATTATGGAGCCATCAAGAAGATGTGGTATAAAGATCTCGTCATCCCAAAGGCAACCACAAACGGGGTTCAACAATTCCACCGAGAAGACTTTGGGGGAAATAACTCTCACAACAACTACGGAAGGGGTGGACAAGAAAACCACCTATCAAGTGATGGCTGAGGACATGGCCTATAATGTCATTCTTGGAAGGCCTTGGATCCACGAAATTGGAGCCGTACCATCGACCCTGCACCAGGTAATCAAGTTTCCAACCCCATGGGGAATAAGAGCCATCCGAGGAGAGCAACGAATAGCGCGAGAGTGTTATTCGATTGCAATGAAGAGTACAGTCGCCCCGATCGGGCCAAGCAAATATTATGGTCAACTTGACAAGACCCCTCATCTATTTTTTCTGGAGAAAACAAGACCTAGTAATCAAGCCCTGCACCATGCACTTGATCACTAGGGGAGGAAGAGAAGGGATGAATGGGGACTTGCCAGATTGACCAACCATTTAGAGTGAATGTTTTTCAAATAAACAAAGACGCAACAACTGGGGACTTCATCAGACCAGACCCTCAAAGAACGAGCGATCATCTCACCGAGGGCTACCCTTGGTGACTCGCTCAATAGTTCATATTTTGATCTTCTAGTTTTTCCTGCCTAAGTCCTGTTGTGACAAGGCAATGTTTGTAATAAAGGCTCGCAAATGCACCTTATCAATGAAATAAACTTGATTCAACATCTTTTTATTGTCATCTGATATGCATAGCCATTTGTAATTTAATCCTCCGGCTCAAGGGCGAGACGTCATCCTAAGATAGCTCGAACAAAGAAAAAAAATATGAAAAGCCTTGCAAGCAAATTCAGTATTCTCAAAAACAGAAGTTCCATTCATAAAAATACTCAAAGGCCAAAGTATTTGCAAAACAAGTGGACCGAAGGCCTTAATAGAAAATGACAACAAAAAAGAAGTAAAAATGCTACCCTAAGCTTCAGCCTCAGAATCATCTTCCTCGTCATCTGAGCTCCCGCTGCTCGAGGGCTTTGACCATCTCGAGGTCAGACTTGTTAGCAGCATTCTTGGCTTGATCAAGCTCAAGCCTTGTGCTCAACAGCTCTTTCTCAAGACTCCTCATTTGAGACTCGAGACCTAGCCGCTCTCTCATCCACCCTGCCTTTATTTACCTGAGATTTTCATCTCGACGGTACTCAATCTCTGCAGCCCTGATTGAATTGATGTAACACTGCAAAGGAAAATTCAGAAAAATCAAAAAAGGAAAACAAAAACAATATAATGTTGGAAAAAAAAGTTAAGAGAAGGAAGTCATACATGAATAGCGTGCTGAGCAGCATCGGCTATCAAGTCAGCAATATAGGCTTTCCTAAGGCGGTCACATTCTAATGGACCTAGGAGTCTGCGAAGACTAATCGGGACCTGAATATCACCATCGAGGAGACAAAGATCAGAGGGGATTTTGATATAACGAAATTAACTCCAAGAAACTGCGTTGGGGGCCTGATTAGAAGCAGCTCGAGGAGTCTTGTCTCCCACTCAAGGTGGTTGAACGGTGTCCATTTCCACCGCAGCTGAAGGCTGAGCTCCCCCTTTACCTTTATCAGCAACCTGAATCGGCTCTAGCTCATGGTAGGGGAAACTACAACCTTTTCTTCGTCCCTTTTTATCTCCTCGGCAGGAGTGAGCTCGGGAAAAGGGACAAGCTCTATTCTGGCCTATAGATGATTTTTTCCTTTTCAAAACTAAAAGGAAAGGGAAAAACATAAGTAGCAAAAGAACAAAGCAAAAGGGAAAACAAGAACCGAAGAGACAAATACTCAACATGTCTTAGCCCCAAGGTCAGCTGACCCCTCGGGGACTGTTCCTTTATTTCAATCTTTCTTTCCTTCTTTTTCTTTTTCCTTCGAAAGGTTTCCAATCAAACCTTGAAGGGCACTTAAACCATCCCCTACCTCGGGGGACCTTCTTCTTCTTCTTCTTCTTCTTCTTATTCTTCTATTTTTTTTTTGTCTTTTCTCCTTCAGCATGGTGATCGCCCTCTTTGGGAGACCTACAACAAAGAAAGACAATGATTCGCCTGGAAAGGGCAACTCGAGGAAAATATGAAGGAAATTAACTTGGTTGAAGAGAACTCACCATGCCGTTTGCATGCCAATTGATTCTCATCCAAGAGAACGCAGAAACGAGAAACGCAGCAACAAAAAAATGCCAGAAAATAGAGATAAGAAAGGAAAAAAAGCAGAATAAATTAGGATTACAACCCCGAGGCATCCAGGTAATAATATTAGTTTGTTATTTCAGTTTATTATGTGTGTTTGAATATATTTTAACGGTGGAAATTGAGATATTAGACATCATTTTAATAAGTTCAATTGATATTTTCAAGGGTTAATTGGACCCCGATAATGGAATTGATCATATATTTATACTCAGTGAATTATGGGCAACCCATAAATGTAGTTTATTTAGGGTTTGGTTATGGTGACCTTGAACCCTGTACATAGGTCTGGCATGCGTATTGCGTATGCGAATAGGGTATTAGGTTCCTAACCGGATTGTCCTAAGATGTAGAGAATGAAACCTTTAGCCTAATTTGCTATATTTTGTGCTTATTGAATAAGAAGGATCGTTTGGCAATGAATCCAAAAGACAAAGTGGTTGTTGAGTGGCAGTGGAACGAGGTAAGTATTTGTATCCATTCCTTTGGAGGCCCTTGGCCTTGTGCATAATCTACCACGTGTTCCTTACGTGTGTAGCTGCCAATAGGCGTACTCATTACGCCTTAGCTTTGGATTTACATTGTATATTATATGTTATGTCGTGTTGTGAAACAACCTCGGTCAGTCATTTTGGAAGTTAGTACTCCGATTGGCGTGCCGATAATTTTAAAATATTTGTAAGGTCCATTTGGACCTGTCTATTAAATTTGAGCTAAATCGGACTTCGTTTGGTAGGTATCGAAAGAAGGTATCAGTTTTTATTGTCCTAATGGACCTTACGAATAATGAACAATCCTAAAAATATAAAAGTAAAAATAATGAAAACTAAGAACATAAATGCTCCCCAAATGTTCTAGTCTATGATATGGTGAATTGATGATCGGGATTAAGGAAAAAGTTAAAGCATGGAAGTAGCGGCAAGTGAATGACATACATATGGGATCGAGAAAAGCAAAAAGAAAATTAAAAGAACCAGACTAGAGGAATAGAATGTTAGGATACCAGACAACCAAATACTGAAGAGTATTGTTCCATGAAATGGCTATTAATAGTGGAATACCTAAGGTAAAATGGCTGTATCGGGTAAAAAACCACCGAGATCTCGAGCGAGGGTACGAGGCTTGGCGCAGGTCAATCTTGAGAATCGAGTCCATGAGGGGAGATGGCATGACCCCTTCTCTCGAAAGACAACCTCGAGGAAGAAACAAAATCGTGTCCAAGGTGCAGAGCTCGGAATGATCGCCACGAAACAATGTCCCCGAGCAAGTATGACACCTCGACAAAACGAGACCTGATCTTTGTAACTGTCGACCATTGAACAGGCATTTAAGAAGAAGATCATGAGCTGACCATGATCAAATACAGAGTAATGGCCATACAAGCATAGTTATTATGACTATAACGTTACTCTTTTCATCAATTATAAATAGAACTCATCTGTAACTAAGAAAGGCATTAATAATAAAGCACTCGATTTACATTCTTTCTTTTAAGGCTTTGTCTCATTTTATCAGCTCATTTATTATTTGCTTCGTTTATTTCATCAAACGCTTGCCTCGTTTAAATCCAGTCTTAGTTCGATCTTAACTTTGATACAAGCAAATTATCAATCAACCCCAAAACAAATTCGATTTGTTGTCCTATCCTGATTTAGGCCAGCACAAATTGGCGCCGTCTTTGAGGAATTGGTAATAACATTTGTTCCAAAGTTTGCAACTTCTGGTTTCGCTAAAAAACAACCGACATTATTGATGACAATGTTTTCATCCAAACAGCCGACCAAACAACGGGAGCCATCAAAACTAGTGGACGGGTCCCAGTCCCTCCAACTGGCCCAACACCGCCTGTTAGCTCTATTCAAACAAATACCCCCACTACATTGGTGGGGTTAACACCACCAAATGGATCAACTTCGCCAATCAGCCCAACTTCCAACGTAGGAGTAATTTCAACCGATCTAACTTTCTCGAGCTCTAGTGATCCATTCCAGCAATTCATGGTAAATTCATTGCAACAACTGCGAGAGCAAGCAGCTGCTCAAGCAGCAGTGCAAGCTCAGTTTAATGAACAATTCTGAAGCTCTTTACAAGCCCTCACTGGAAACGGAGGTAGTCTTAACACTGTTCCCATGGGAACCATCCCAGGAGGATTTCTAAACGGGTAACATCTGGGGGCTCGGAGACTTTGAACCCCACAGTATCTCAAACAAGCGTCGCGACCAACTTTGAAAAATGGAAGAAAGATTTCGAGGCCAGCATGGAGATACGGCTCGAAAATGTGCCAGGGGTTCAGAAGCCTCAACGCGTGTTGGATATTGAAAAAGTCGTCAGTTACCTTTCAAACCCGAGGCTGCTCCAGCACCCATTCCAAACCGTTTCAAGCGGCACATCCTAAAGAAGTACGATGGGACAACTGACTCAGTCGACCATATAATCGAATCAATGGCCATGGTCAAAAGCAATGATTTGACCCCAATCGAGAGGGAGTCCATGTTCTTTAAAAAGTTTGCCGATACCTTGGAAAAAGGAGCGCTGTGTTGGTACATGCTTCTCCCCTCTGAGTCCATCTCCAATTTCGAGGAATTAGCAGACATGTTCATCAAGGCTCACACTGGAGCCAGAAGATCCTTAAAAGAAGGGAGGATATCTTCAACGTCAAAATAGGGATACCTCGAGCTAATCAAGGACTTCATCGAGCGCTTTCAGGGTGAAAGAATTGATCTTCTAAAAATGGATGACAGGATGGCATTTGAAAAGAATCTCAATGTGAGCAATTCTGAAGCTGCGGCCGAGTTGAAAAAAAAGCTTCAACAGTGGCAAGCCTAGACCTGGAACGAGCTGTATGATCAAACCACATCAAAGATCAGGCTTAAGGAAGCAGAGTGGAGAAGGACAGGTCGGAACAGTTCCTACCAAGGTCGATCTGAGTCCTTTCGACGCGCCGACACGCCACGAGGGAATTCAATCGAGGACTGTAAAGCACTGGGTCTCGAGGTGGCTCATCTCCTTAAGAAGGGTGTGTCAGCTGAATACCTGACCGATAAGAGGAAACACAACTACTCAAAGAATAGGAGAGAGGAACAACGACCTCGAACGCAATCACCAAAAAGAGTGGTGAATATCATCACCGGAGGGTCCGAGATAAATGGGATAAACTTTGCTACCGCAAAGAAATTTGTAAAGCTATCAAATACGGCGGAGAAGAGAGTAAGAGTTGGCGGATCTGATAAAGAAATGGTGTTTAGCAAGTAGGATTGTGATGGGATGATGTTTCCCCACCACGACGGACTAGTGATCACGCTCAGGATCAACCACTGCGATGTCAAACGAGCCCTAATCGATTCTGGCAGCTCGGTGCACATCATTAATTATGGAGCCATCAAGAAGATGTGGTATAAAGATCTCGTCATCCCAAAGGCAACCACAAACGGGGTTCAACAATTCCACCGAGAAGACTTTGGGGGAAATAACTCTCACAACAACTACGGAAGGGGTGGACAAGAAAACCACCTATCAAGTGATGGCTGAGGACATGGCCTATAATGTCATTCTTGGAAGGCCTTGGATCCACGAAATTGGAGCCGTACCATCGACCCTGCACCAGGTAATCAAGTTCCCAACCCCATGGGGAATAAGAGTCATCCGAGGAGAGCAACGAATAGCGCGAGACTGTTATTCGATTGCAATGAAGAGTACAGTCGCCCTGATCGGGCCAAGCAAATATTATGGTCAACTTGACAAGACTCCTCGTCTGTTTTTTCTGGAGAAAACAAGACCTAGTAATCAAGCCCTGCACCATGCACTTGATCACTAGGGGAGGAAGAGAAGGGACGAATGGGGACTTGCCAAATTGACCAACCATTTAGAGTGAATGTTTTTCAAATAAACAAAGACGCAACAACTGGGGACTTCATCAGACAAGACCCTCAAAGAACGAGCGATCATCTCACCGAGGGCTACCCTTGGAGACTCGCTCAATAGTTCATATTTTGATCTTCTAGTTTTTCCTGCCTAAGTCCTGTTGTGACAAGGCAATGTTTGTAATAAAGGCTCGCAAATGCACCTTATCAATGAAATAAACTTGATTCAACATCTTTTTATTGTCATCTGATATGCATAGCCAATCGTAATTTAAGCCTCCGGATCGAGGGCGAGACATCATCCTAAGCTAGCTCGAACAAAGAAAAAAAACATGAAAAGCCTTGCAAGCAAATTCAGTACTCACAAAAACAGAAGTTCCATTCATAAAAAGACTCAAAGGCAAAGTATTTGCAAAACAAGTGGACCGAAGGCCTTAATAGAAAATGACAACAAAAAAGAAGTAAAAATGCTACCCTAAGCTTCAGCCTCAGAATCATCTTCCTCGTCATCTGAGCTCCCGCTGCTCGAGGGCTTTGACCATCTCGAGGTCAGACTTGTTAGCAGAATTCTTGGCTTGATCAAGCTCAAGCCTTGTGCTCAACAGCTCTTTCTCAAGACTCCTCATTTGAGACTCGAGACCTAGCCGCTCTCTCATCCACCCTACCTTATTTACCTGAGATTTTCATCTCGACGGTACTCAATCTCTGCAGCCCTGATTGAATTGATGTAACACTGCAAAGGAAAATTCAGAAAAATCAAAAAAGGAAAACAAAAACAATATAATGTTGGAAAGAAAAGTTAAGAGAAGGAAGTCATACATGAATAGCGTGCTGAGCAGCATCGGCTATCAAGTCAGCAATATAGGCTTTCCTGAGGCGGTCACATTCTAATGGACCTAGGAGTCTGCGAAGACTAATCGGGACCTGAATATCACCATCGAGGAGACAAAGATCAGAGGGGATTTTGATATAACGAAATTAACTCCAAGAAACTGCGTTAGGGGCCTGATTAGAAGCAGCTCGAGGAGTCTTGTCTCCCACTCGAGGTGGTTGAACGTCGTCCATTTCCACCGCAGCTGAAGGCTGAGCTCCCCCTTTACTTTTATCAGCAACCTGAATCGGCTCTAGCTCGTGGTAGGGGAAACTAGAACCTTTTCTTGGTCCCTTTTTATCTCCTCGGCAGAAGTGAGCTCGGGAAAAGGGACAGGCTCTATTCTGGCCCGTTCCACTTCCAGGGTTCTCTCCATAGATGATTTTTTCCTATTCAAAACTAAAAGGAAAAGGAAAAACATAATTAGCAAAAGAACAAAGCAAAAGGGAAAAAAAGAACTGAAGAGACAAATACTCAACCTGTCTTAGCCCCAAGGTCAGCAGACCCCTCGGGGACTGTTCGTTTATCTCCAACTTTCTTTCCTTCTTTTTCTTTTCCCTTCGAAAGGTTTCCAATCAAACCTTGATGGGCACTTAAACCATCCCCTGCCTCGGGGACTTTCTTCTTCTTCTTCTTCTTCTTCTTCTTTTTTTTTTTTTTTTTTTTTTTTTGTCTTTTCTCCTTCGGCATGGTGATCTCCCTCTTTGGGAGACCTACAAAAAAGAAAGACAATGATTCGCCAGGAAAGGGCAACTCAAAGAAAATATGAAGGACATTAACTTGGTTGAAGAGAACTCACCATGCCGTTTGCATGCCAATCGATTCTCATCCAAGGTAGTTAAAACCATCCATGACCTTTTCGATCTGGGTTTGACATCGATTATAGCTTGGACCTATTGGGTCAAGTCCTACGGGTAGACAATTAGGATCGCCTTGGCTAAAGCAAGTCAAAGAAGTGTCGAAGCAAAATCAAAAATAATTGAAGAAAAACGCCGAGGAGGATACTTACGTGCTCTATTCTATCGCTCGGGAAAGCCAGGCTTTGGGGAAAAAAGGTCAGTTGGCAACAGAACGAAGTGCTCAATCCATCTACGATCCTCGATATCCTTGCTCTTTGTAACCAACGAGTACGAGCCTCGTTTGTTGATCAGCTGGACGATTCCGTCCTTATGAAGGGAAGGGTAGAAGAGGTACAAAAGGTGATCGAGAGTAAAAGTGACCCCGGCTAGCTTACTCAAAAATTTGAGGCATGTACATCCCTGGGCCAATTTGGGCTATGCATAATTGATAGGTGCGGAAAAAGGAATCCAACACCTCGGGGATAGGAAGAGAAAACCCTATCATGAAGGGGTAGGTAAATACAGAAGAGCGCCTCTCGACTCTATCGCATACTCGACTCTCAGCGGCAGGAATACCAACCTTAACCTCGGGACCCCAATTGCAATCAGACCGAACCAAGTTTATGTTCGCTTGAGTAATCAAACTTGGTGTATTTTTAACAGGGATATTTCTTTTCTTCCTGATATCCGACTCGGTCTGAAGCTGCATGACAAAGTCCTTAGAGAAGTCAATTTTCGAAGGAATAACGTGGTGAGGCTCAAGCTTAAGATCATCCAAAAGAAGCTCATCGTTACCAATGTCCTTCATGGTAACATCATCGTCGCCAACCATACCCGCCTCTACAGTATCAGTCACGACTGGGCGTTGTTCTTTGCCCAAACCACTTGATTGAGGAAGATCATCCATGTTAAAATCAGGAGGAACAATAACACTCAAGGGTTCGGGAACGTTCACTAATTCACCACCAATAATCATAGTGTCGCCTAAAGAAGGTTGAGAGTTTGGTGAATCTGGCTTAGCAGAAAAGAGTTCCTGGACAGCAAAAGAAGAAAAATTCAGGAAGTTTTACTGCTAAAAGCAAGAAAATACGTGAATAAGAAGAAAAGGCGCGGCTATATATAGGTTAAAGTGCCATGATTACAATTACATGGGGAAGGCAAAGCAAGAAATCATGCCCAATCAGTGATTGCCACACGTGATTGATGGGAATATGGAGTGACAACCTCCACTTTCGAATTTCACGACATATGAACGGCCATGTCAATCTCCCGCCTAAACTCATTCCACTCCTCGACAGATCTGAAAACTGCTCGAAGATTGGGGGGACTATCTGTATTGGGTAGAAAACCACCGAGATCTCGAGCGAGGGTACGAGGTTCGACTCAGATCAATCTTGAGAATCGAGTCTATGAGGGGAGATGTCACGACCCCTGGCCTCAAAAGACCACCTCGGGGAAGAAACAAAACCGAGCCCAAGGTGCAGACCTCAGAATGATCGCCACGAAACAATGTCCCCGAGCAAGTATGACACCTTGACAGAATGAGACCTGATCTTTGTAACTGTCGACCGTTGCCCAGGCATTTAAGAAGAAGATCATGAGCTGACCACGATCAAATATAGAGTAATAGCCATAAAAGCACGGTTATTATGAATCTAACATTACTCTTTTCATCAATTATAAATAGGACTCATCCGTAACCAAGAAAGGCATTAAAAAATACAGTACTCGACTTTACATCCTTTCTAGGGTTTGTCTCATTTTATCAGCTCGTTTTTACTTGCTTCATTTATTTCATCAAACGCTTGCATCGTTTAAATCCAGTCTTAGTTCAGTCATAATTTTGATACAAGCAAATTATCAATCAATCCCAAAACAAATTTGATTTGTTGTCCTATCCTGATATAGTCCAACACAATGTCTATAATTCACAATAAGAGAAGAATGTGTTTATTTAATGTTGATGACTCTTATGAATGTCTATGCAATGTAAATTACCTATAAACAACAGGATTCTTTTATTCCTTCCTGTT
This sequence comes from Petunia axillaris subsp. axillaris, assembly GCA_029990575.1. NCBI lineage: Eukaryota > Viridiplantae > Streptophyta > Magnoliopsida > Solanales > Solanaceae > Petunia > Petunia axillaris. The sequence goes on from JARKNS010000009.1 coordinate 45,973,538, forward strand.
TGGCTATTTGTTTCCAAAATAGGCAATATAAACTATTTTATACCAGAATTGCGGATTTATAGTAGTTTGAATTCAACACATGAGACTTCATATCGGGACTAGCAATCCTTAGATAAAACACTTGAAATACCAAAATATCTTCTATTAAGTATATATTTAATGGTTAGACCCAAAATTGTGAAGGATTAAAACTGATTTCTTCTTCCTATACTTATTTGTCTCTTGTTATTAACATTTATTTGTAATGTAAAAGTATATAACTTTTGTAATTAATCAATTTTTGAAATCAAACATGGATGATGCATGAAATTATCGTGTAATTACGTAATGAAAAACAAAGATGAATTTGTAATTATTAAATCTTTTAGTTACCACCCTAATAATTATACATGCTCATATTTACAGAGGAATTTCCAAAATAGACCTCAACCAATTCCCAAATTCCACCCTTACTTACGCGCCTTCAAATTCAGGCTTCAATACTATTGTTAACACAAGGTGTGGCTTCGTGGACCATGTGGACCATTCGATTGATGGGCATGGGCTCTTGTATCTTAAGTATTATGTTGGTTGGTAAGTCGCCAATGGTAGACTTCCTCTCATCACTAGCTACCTTGCTTGTACGATGCGTTCAAATTTCAAGAACCATCTTCTACAAATCTTTGTATGAACATGAATTGAGGATCTTTACATAGTTGCGGGTTACCTGGTTAATACTTAGTACCAGTAAGCAATCGATAAAGATATTAATTTGAAAGAAACCAAAAGGCACTTATTTTGAGTTTTTTTAAAGGGACTTCTTTTGTTGAGCTTCCCAAACAAATCAAAGCTGCAATAGTTGCTAGATGGACATATTGGTAGATTTACATCTTAGCTTCTAGCACTTCGACACTGATGAGATACGAGATACAAGGTGGTTGATTTTCTGGTATAAGTTAAGATATGGCGAGATACAAGGTGATTGCTTTCAGGGGAGTAGGTACCCAATAGGAACAGGTGTTTGGGACACCCCTTCATCGAAACATTTCATTATGTATATGTATGTATGTTAAAATATGAAAATCACACTATTTAGTACAAATAAAGAAAAGTGACCGTGCTTTAAACATCAAGGTTTCAGAGTTTAGTGGTTTAATGCATTGACAAAGTCTACAATGGTGAGAGTTTGGATCCCGATTTAGGCATAGCTTATCCTTTTTTATTAAATTTTTCAAACATTCACCGCTTAGAATATTCGAAGTCAGTAGGGACTTAACTTTCAACCATCTTCTAATTTAAGAAGTACAAAACAACTTGTGTTAGGCTCCTTTACTTATTAAACCTACAATAAACAATAAAAAAATTCTTGAAAAGTGAAACTGATTGTAAAAAATCTTGCGTACGCCATTGGTTGGTTTTCTGATGTAAGTTGAGATACAACACTAGAATCAACTCGAATCTATTGCTGCTTCCATTAAAAGAAGATAAGATGAAGTGAAATTTGGGAGGGGATGAGGAAAAGTAAAATTGGAAAAATGGGAGGAAGAATGTAAGGTTTTGCTATGTTATGCTATTTTTTTGTTATGTTTTGTAATTGACTTTTTCTTTCTCCTATATTAGGTAATTTTGCTAAAATATTACTATGTTTTGTAAATAACTTCTCAAAATTTTTCTATAAAAATTATTTTTCATAGCTGGTGGATAGAACAGTCTTATACCTTTTACAGGGGAAGTGCAGATATAGCCGCTTTTTGGCTCGCTTTTACAGTTGAGTCATTTTTTAAAAATTATTTAATTTTTGCCTGAACTTCATACCTTGGGGCCTGAACTTCATACCTTCAGGTCTTAACTTCAGATCATCAATGTCTAAAATTCAGACCATTTAGGTCTGAAGTTGAACTTCAAGCCTGGAGGTTTGAAGTTCAGCCTCCAAAATCTGAAGTTCAAAAAAGTTGTTGAAAACTAAATGATTTTTAAAATATGGCCGAAACTAAATGGCAGCAGGAAAAGTGGATGCAAATTATTTTTCACTCTTCCACCAAAGATTATAGGAATTTTTACGTAAAAGTACTAGTTTTAGAAGTTATTTGCAAAACATAGTATTTTAGCAAAATTACCCAATATAGATGAAAGGAAAATTTAATTACAAAACATAGCAATATTTTTCCATAGCATAGAAAACCCTTGCATTCTTCCTCCTACTTCCCCTAATGTCACTTTTTCTCCTCTAAATTCTCCCAATTTCACTTTTCCTCCTTTCGTTTCTTCCTAATTTCATTTTTAATCCTCCAATTTCTCCCAATTTCACTTTTCCTCCTCCCATCCTTAACTACCTCGTATCTCACCGTATCTCACCGTATCTCGATGTTTCTCAACTATCAACCACACCGTATCTTGCTATATCTTGTCGTATCTTGCTGTATCTGCATTATTTTGCACCGTATTACCTATTTCTCGACTGTATCTAGACTGTTTCGACATTTTTTCATCTCGTTTGTGCATTGTTTCTCACCGTTTCTAAACTATTTAACTTTTTTGCGTTGTTTCACATTATTTTTATATATTTTGTTTCATACATTTTCACTAGCTGTTTTAGACTATTTCAGCATGTATCTTGTTGTATCTGCACTATTTTTGCCAGTATCTCTATGTATCCACATTGTTTCAGGTTGTTCCAGCGCTGTTTCAAGTTGTTTCAGCACTATTTCAGGTTGTTTTGCACCGTATCTAACTTTTTTTTGACTTATCTAGTTGTTTCTAGATGGTTTCAGCATTGTTTCATCCCGTTTGTGTGTTGTTTCTAACTTTTTTCTAAACTATTTCATCTTTTTGCTCAGTTTCACATTATTTTTTACATTTTGCTTCAGTCTTTTTCACTAGCTGTTTCTGACTGTATCATACTGTTTCAACGCTATTTCAGACTGTTTCAACAGTTGTTTCAGATTGTTTCAACACTATTTCAGACTGTTTCAACACTGTTTCAGACTGTATTATACTATTTCAATGCCGTTTCAGACCGTATCAGATTGTTTCAATAGCTGTTTCAGATTGTTTCAACGATGTTTCAGACTGTATCATACTGTTTTTGCACCTACACCTCACTGTACCTTCACTATTATTTCTTCGTATCTAACTGTATCTCGCTGTATCTGCGCCGTTTCAGGATTGTTTCTAAATTGTTCACGCTGTTTTAGAATGGTTCAGCATTGTATCCTGCTGTATCTACGCTATTTTTGCTCCGTATCTAACTATATCTCAGTGTATTTGCCCATTTCAGACTGTTTCATCGACGTTTCCAAGTGTTTTTGGATTTTTTATTGTTTCTGCATTGTATCTAACTGTTTCTAGACTTCTTCTTTTTCATGTAGCTGTTTCTACATTGTTTCAACATTATTTCATCATGTTTCTGCTTTGTATGTAGCTGTACAACCTTTTGGCAAGCAAAATGAAAATGGAAGAAAAATTAAGTATCTATTGCTATTAAACATACTCCATATGTACTCACTTTCTAAAAGAATATCTTTTTTTTTGTTTTTTCCAAATTGCTCAAGTCAAAGATGCAAGAAGTACCGTAAAATCTCCATCTGAATGCCCAAAACCTTAACTTGAGGTCGTACAGACGTCGCCGATCAAAACCCGGTATGATTTCCGGTGAGACAATGTAGACGACAACACAGAGGGGCAGCAGCAGACCAAAACGACAGTTTAATAGAGGAGAGGGGAGGAGCGAGTGGCGTTGATTTTTCAGTGAAACCTTCGACTATTTAGTTGAATCCGGCGATTCTTTTTCATAACTCAGATCAAAGCTGGGGATGGGGGTATTGGAAACACCATCGGAATGGGGTAACGACACCAGTATCAGCGGTGGAAATGTCGTAGCAACGAAATCGCCAGTAGCAGAAGTGGAGATACTTACCACTGTTGGTCCATTTTATCCATTCCTGGTGGGGTAGTAGCAATGCCGCCAATTGGGGTGGAGGTACGAGTTGAAAATGGCGGGGGAGGGGGAGTTTAAGGGGAGGCAGGGGTTTTGGGGTGTGGGTGGTAGGGGAATAGGGAAGGATTTTGGGGATAGAGGTTGAAGTTAGGGTTTGTTTGGAAAATTATGATTTATCTTGTTTATTATGAAATGTGCTACAAAATATTACGATGTGTTTTAATTTATAAAATATTACTATTTTTTGTAATTTAAGGGTGTAGGTTTTTATATATGTGTAAAAAGCCCCAGATTATAGGTGTATAATCTTTTTCTAATTCAAAATGAAAACTTATCTCTATATCTCAAATTTAACCATGTTAATTAGTATTCAAATTTAGTATTCAAATTTTCTTTTTCATATGCATAAACGTAAGTTCCATGAAATATTACCACTAAACTTGCCCTTTTTCCGTTTTCTACGATGAATAATATGAAATGTCGCAGGTGAAACGACCTTAAATTTTTGTTTTGGGAGTTAGGGCTTTGATTTGTATGTAGATAGTTTTAAAATCTTCCTAAGGTCCATTAGAACATGTTTGTAAAATTTGAGTTAAATTAGACCTCATTTGGTAGGTATCGGAAGAAGGTTTCAGTTTTCATTTTCGGTAAATTTTAAAAAGAGGTTTTCGAGTTCGATTTGTGCGAACGAGCTCCTATTCGAAGTCCGAAAGAGCCGTTAGGTTCTTATGATTATTTGTGATATGTGTGAATTTTTGAATTTATTTTCAGGTTGTTCGGTTAATTTCGGCTAAAGTTCCAAAAATTAATAGTTTGATCTTTTTCCGTTTAAATTTGCATCTTAAGTTTCAGGAATCCAATTTGAGATCCGCCTTAACGAGTACATTACAAAAATTTTGTGTAACTTTCTTGAGAAAGTTGGGATTATTTCAAATTTCGTAAGGTTCCATTTTAATTTTCGTTACGATGAAAAGAAAAGATTAAAGAAAATGAAAAAAAGAAAAAAGAAAAAAAAAAGCAAAAAGGAAAAGGATAAATAGGCAGGTGGTGGATGTCATTGGGTAAAATCCCAATGCTTAACGTGAGAACAGAAGAGAAAACGCAGAAACGAGAAACGCATCAACAAAAAAATGCCAGAAAATAGAGAAAGAAAGGAAAAAGAGTAGAAAAAAATTAGGATTTCTACCCCGAGGCAACCAGGAAATGATATTAGTTCGTTATCTCAGTTTATTATGTGTGTTTGAATATATTTTAACAGTGGAAATTGAGATATTAGACATCATTTTAATAAGTTCAATTGAGATTTTCAAGGGTTAATTGGACCCCGATAATGGAATTGATTATATATTTATACTCTGGGAATTATGGGCAACCCATAAATGTAGTTTACTTAGGGTTTGGTTATGTGACCTTGAATCCTGTACATAGGTCTGACGTGCGTATTGCGTATGCGAATAGGGTATCAGGTTCCTAACCGGATTGTCCTAAGATGGAGAGAATGAAGCCTTTAGCCTAATTTGATATATTTTCTGCTTATTGAATAAGAAGGATCGTTTGGCAATGAATCCAAAGGACAAAGTGGTTGTTGAGTGGCAGTGGAATGAGGTAAGTATTTGTATCCATTTCTTTTGAGGTCCTTTGCCTTGTGCATAATCTACCACGTGTTCCTTACGTGTGTAGCTGCCAATAGACGTACTCATTACGCCTTAGCTTTGGATTTACATTGTATATTATATGTTATGTCGTGTTGTGATACGACCTCGGTCAGTCATTTTGGAAGTTAGGACTTCGATTGGCATGTCGATAATTTTAAAATATCCGTAAGGTCCGTTAGGAACTGTCTATTAAATTTGAGCTAAATCGGACGTTGTTTGGTAGGTATCGGAAGAAGGTATCGGTTTTTGTTGTCCTAATAGACCTTACGAATAATGAACAATCCTAAAAACATAAAAGTAAAAATAATGAAAACTAAAAACATAAAATGCTCCCCAAATGTTCTAGTCTATGAAATGGTGAATTGATGATCGGGATTAAGGAAAAAGTTAAAGCATGGAAGTAGCGGCAAGTGAATGGCATACATATGGGATCAAGAAAAGCAAAAGAAAATTAAAAGAACCAGACTGGAGGAAGAGAATGTTAGGATACCAGACAACCAAATAGTGAAGAGTATTGTTCCATGAAATCCTTATTGAAGATCATAAACTCCCATAAAATAGGCATGTATTATGGTAAATATTTTATAGGTGTGTAATGGCTATTAATAGTGGAATACCTAAGGTAAAATGTCTGTATCGGGTAAAAAACCACCGAGATCTCGAGCGAGGGTACGAGGCTTGGCTCAGGTCAATCTTGAGAATCGAGTCCATGAGGGGAGATGGCATGACCCCTTGTCTCGAAAGACAACCTCGAGGAAGAAACAAAATCGAGTCCAAGGTGCAGAGCTCGGAATAATCGCCACGAAACAATGTCCCCGAGCAAGTATGACACCTCGACAAAACGAGACCTGATCTTTGTAACTGTCGACCGTTGAACAGGCATTTAAGAAGAAGATCATGAGCTGACCATGATCAAATACAGAGTAATGGCACTACAAGCATAGTTATTATGACTATAACGTTACTCTTTCCATTAATTATAAATAGGACTCATCTATAACCAAGAAAGGCATTAAGAATAAAGCACTCGATTTTACATTCTTTCTTTTAAGGCTTTGTCTCATTTTATCAGCTCGTTTATTATTTGCTTCGTTTATGTCATCAAACGCTTGCCTCGTTTAAATCCAGTCTTAGTTCGATCATAACTTTGATACAAGCAAATTATCAATCAACCCCAAAACAAATTCGATTTGTTGTCCTATCCCGATTTAGGCAAGCACAAATTGGCGCCGTCTGTGGGGAATTGGTAATAACATTTGTTCCAAAGTTTGCAAATTCTAGTTTCGCTAAAAAACAGCCGATATTATTGATGACAATGTTTTCATCCAAACAGCCGACCAAACAATGGGAGCCATCGAAACTAGTGGACGAGTCCCAGTCCCTCCAACTGGCCCAACACCACCTGTTAGCTCTATTCCAACAAATACCTCCACTACATTGGTGGGATTAACACCACCAAATGGATCAACTTCCCCAATCGGCCCAACTTCCGTCGTAGGAGTAATTTCAACCGATCCAACTTTCTCTAGCTCTAGCGATCCATTCCAGCAATTCATGGTAAACTCATTGCAACAACTACGAGAGCAAGCAGCTGCTCAAGCAGCAGTGCAAGCTCAGTTTAATAAACAATTTTGAAGCTCTTTACAAGCCCTCACTGGAAACGGAGGTAGTCTTAACACTGTTCCCATGGGAACCATCCCAGGAGGATTTCTAAACGGAGTAACATCTGGGGGCTCGGAGACTTTGAACCCCACAGTATCTCAAACAAGCGTCTCGACCGACTTTGAAAAATGGAAGAAAGATTTCGTGGCCAGCATGGAGATACGGCTCGAAAATGTCCCAGGGGTTCGGAAGCCTCAACGCGTGTTGGATATTGAAAAAGTCGTCAGTTACCTTTCAAACCCGAGGATGCTCCAGCACCCATTCCAAACCATTTCAAGCTGCAGATCCTAAAGAAGTACGCTGGGACAACTGACTCAGTCGACCATATAATCGAATATATGGCCATGGTCAAAAGCAATGATTTGACCCCAATCGAGAGGGAGTCCATGTTCTTTAAAAAGTTCGCTGATACCTTGGAAAAAGGAGCGTTGTGTTGGTACATGCTTCTCTCCTCTGAGTCCATCTCCAATTTCGAGGAATTAGCAGACATGTTCATCAAGGCTCACACTGGAGCTCAGAAGATACTTAAAAGAAGGGAGGATATCTTCAACATCAAAATAGGGATACCTCGAGCTAATCAAGGTCTTCATCGAGCGCTTTCAGGGTGAAAGAATTGATCTTCTAAAAATGGATGACAGGATTGCTTTTGAAAAGAATCTCAATGTGAGCAATTCTGAAGCTGCGGCCGAGATGAAAAAAAAGCTTCAACACTGGCAAGCCTGGACCTGGAACGAGCTGCATGATCAAGCCACATCAAAGATCAGGCTTAAGGAAGCAGAGTGGAGAAGGACAGGTCGGAACAGTTCCTACCGAGGTCGATCTGAGTCCTCTCGATGCGCCGACGCGCCACGAGGGAATTCAAAAAATCGTTACGAGCCAACATGTGAGCCAGCGGCTGGGAGGAAAGTCTGGCTCGTCCTCTAATAAAAAATCCTTGGGCCCGTCTTTAGTATCCAAAGAGAAAGATTTGCCTCGGATCTCTGAGTACAATTTTAGCATATCCACCTCTGAATTGGTGCATGCGATCAAAGGACTGATTGATGAAGGTGTGAGGTTGCCTAAAGACATGAGATCGCCTCCGAGGAAGAGGGATCAGACTCAACATTGCAAATTTCACATGGATTATGGGCACGCAATCGAGGACTGTAAAGCACTGCGTCTCGAGGTGCCTCATCTCCTTAAGAAGGGTGTGTTAGCTGAATACCTGACCGATAAGAGGAAACACAACTACTCAAAGAATAGGAGAGAGGAACAACCACCTCGAATGCAATCACCAAAAAGAGTGGTGAATATCATCACACGAGCCTTTTTCCCTCATCCCTTTTGGTTTGGGACGGAGGGTCCGAGATAAATGGGATAAACTTTGCTGCCGCAAAGAAATTTGTAAAGCCATCAAATACGGCGGAGAAGAGAGTAAGAGTTGGCGGATCAAATAAAGAAATGGTGTTTAGCAAGGAGGATTGTGATGGGATGATGTTTCCCCACCACGACGCACTAGTGATCACGCTCAGGACCAACGACTGCGATGTCAAACGTTTTCTAATCGATTCTGGCAGCTCGGTGCTCATCATTAATTATGGAGCCATCAAGAAGATGTGGTATAAAGATCTCGTCATCCCAAAGGCAACCAAAAACAGGGTTCAACAATTCCACCGAGAAGACTTTGGGGGAAATAACTCTCACAACAACTACGGAAGGGGTGGACAAGAAAACCACCTTTCAAGTGATGGCCGAGGACATGGCCTATAATGTCATTCTTGGAAGGCCTTGGATCCACGAAATTGGAGCGGTACCATCGACCCTGCACCAGGTAATCAAGTTCCCAACCCCATGGGGAATAAGAGACATCCGAGGAGAGCAACGAATAGCGCGAGAGTGTTATTCGATTGCAATGAAGAGTACAGTCGCCCCGATCGGGCCAAGCAAATATTATGGTCAACTTGACAAGACCCCTCGTCTGTTTTTTCTGGAGAAAACAAGACCTAGTAATCAAGCCCTGCACCATGCACTTGATCACTAGGGGAGGAAGAGAAGGGACGAATGGGGACTTGCAAAATTGACCAACCATTTAGAGTGAATGTTTTTCAAATAAACAAAGACGCAACAACTGGGGACTTCATCAGACAAGACCCTCGAAGAACGAGCGATCATCTCACCGAGGGCTACCCTTGGAGACTCGCTCAATAGTTCATATTCTGATCTTCTAGTTTTTCCTGCCTATGTCCTGTTGTGACCAGGTAACGTTTGTAATAAAGGCTCGTAAATGCACCTTATCAATGCAATGAACTTTGATTCAACATCTTTTTATTGTCATCTGATATGCATAGCCAATCGTAATTTATGCCCCCGGCTAGAGGGCCAGACATCATCCTAAGCTAGCTCGAACAAAGAAAAAAAACATGAAAAGCCTTGCAAGCAAATTCAGTACTCTCAAAAAGAGAAGTTCCATTCATAAAAAGACTAAAAGGCCAAAGTATTTGCAAAACAAGTGGCCCGAAGGCCTTAATAGAAAATGACAACAAAAAAGAAGTAAAAATGCTATCCTAAGCTTCAGCCTCAGCCTCAGAATCATCTTCCTCGTCATCTGAGCTCCCGCTGCTCGAGGGCTTTGACCATCTCGAGGTCAGACTTGTTAGCAGCATTCTTGGCTTGATCAAGCTCAAGCCTTGCGCTCAACAGCTCTTTCTAAAGACTCCTCATTTGAGACTTGAGACCTAGCCGCTCTCTAATCCACCCTACCTTTATTTACCTGAGATTTTCATCTCGACGGTACTCAATCTCTACAGCCCTGATTGAATTGATGTAACACTGCAAAGGAAAATTCAGAAAAATCAAAAAAGGATAGCAAAAACAATGTTGGAAAGAAAAGTTAAGAGAAGGAAGTCATACATGAATAGAGTGCTGAGCAGCATCGGCTATCAAGTCAGCAATATAGGCTTTCATAAGGCGGTCACATTCTAACAGACCTAGGAGTCTGCGAAGACTAATCGGGACCTGAATATCACCATCGAGGAGACAAAGATCAGAGGGGATTTTGATATAACGAAATTATCTCCAAGAAACTCCGTCGGGGGCCTGATAAGAAGCAGCTCGAGGAATCTTGTCTCCCACTCGAAGTGGTTGAACTCGTCCATTTCCACCGCAGCTGAAGGCTGAGCTCCCCCTTTACGTTTAACAGCAATCTGAATCGGCTCTAGCTCGCGGTAGGGGAAACTAGAACCTTTTCTTGGTCCCTTTTTATCTCCTCGGCAGGAGTGAGCTCGGGAAAAGGGACAGGCTCTATTCTGGCCCGTTACACTTCCGGGGTTCTCTCCATAGATGATTTTTTCCTTTTCAAAACTATCCACCTGTCAGTCTCAGAGTATGAGTTCTTATTTTTTAGATGCCGGGTATGCTCCAGAACTTATGCAGGAGCCTTCCTAGAAGGTCATGAATTTTTTGATGGGCTTTCTTCTTATTTTCGGTCCAAGATGGCTTGATAGATTGAGGTACGAAATCCATTTGATGTCGACTTTGATATCGCTCGGAGATATAAGGAATATCATAAGTTGGAGCTGGAGGAAAAACATAATTAGTGAAAGAACAAAGCAAAAGGGAAAACAAGAACCGAAGAGACAAATACTCAACTTGTCCTAGCCCCAAGGTCAGCTGACCCCTCGGGGACTGTTCCTTTCTCTCCATCTTTCTTTCCTTCTTTTTCTTTTCCCTTCGAAAGGTTTCCAATCAAACTTTGAAGGGCACTTAAAGCATCCTCTGCCTCGGGGACTTCCTTCTTCTTCTTCTTCTTCTTCTTTTTTTTTTTTTTTGTCTTTTCTCCTTCAGCGTGGTGATCGCCTTCTTTGGGAGACCTACAACAAAGAAAGACAATGATTCGCCAGGAAAGGGCAACTCGAGGAAAATATGAAGGACATTAACTTGGTTGAAGAGAACTCACCATGCCGTTTGCATGCCAATCGATTCTCATCCAAGGCAGCTAAAACCATCCATGACCTTTTCGATCTGGGTTTGACATCGATAATAGCTTTGACCTATTGGGTCAAGTCCTTCGGGTAGACAATTATGATCGCCTTGGCTAAAGCAAGTCAAAGAAGTGTCGAAGCAAAATTGAAAATAATTCAGGAAAAACACCGAGGAGGATACTTACGTGCTCTATTCCATCGCTCGGGAAAGCCAGGCTTTGGGGAAAAAAGGTCAGTTGGCAATAGAACGAAGCGCTCATTCCATCTACGATCCTCGATATCCTCGCTCTTTGTAACCAACGAGTACGAGCCTCGTTTGTTGATCAGCTGGACGATTCCGTCCTTGTGAAGGGAAGGGTAGAATAGGTACAAAAGGTGATCGAGGGTAAAAGTGACCCCGACTAGCTTACTAAAAAATTTGAGGCATTGGACATGCCTCCACATCCCGGGGCCAATTTGGGCTATGCATAATTGATAGCTGCGGAAAAAGGTATCCAACACCTCGGGGATAGGAAGAGAAAACCCTATTATGAAGGGGTAGGTAATTACAGAAGAACGCCTCTCGACTCTATCGCATACTCGACTCTCAGCGGCAGGAATACCAACCTTATCATCGGGACCCCAATTGCAATCAGACCGAACCAAATGTATGTTCGCCTGAGTAATCAAACTTGGCGTATTTTTAACAGGGATATTTCTCTTCTTCCTGATATCCGACTCGATCTGAAGCTGCGTGGCAAAGTCCTTAGAGAGGTCAATTTTCGAAGAAATAACGTGGTGAGGCTCAAGCTCAAGATCATCCGAAAGAAGCTCATCGTTACTAATGTCCTTCATGGTAACATCATCGTCGCCAACCATACCCGCCTCTGCAGTACCAATCACGACTGGGCGTTGTTCTTTGCCCAAACCACTTGATTGAGGAAGATCATCCATGTTAAAATCAGGAGGAACAATAACACTCAAGGGTTCGGGAACGTTCACTAATTCACCACCAATAATCATAGTGTCGCCAAAAGAATGTTGAGAGTTTGGTGAATTCGGCTTAGACATTTCTCAGAAAAGAGTTCCTGGACAGCAAAAGAAGAAAAATTCAGGAAGTTTTACTGCTAAAAGCAAGAAAATACGTGAATAAGAAGAAAAGGCGCGGCTATATATAGGTTAAAGCGCCATGATTACAATTACATGGGGAAGGCAAAGCAAGAAATCATGCCCAATCAGTGATTGCCACGCGTGATTGATGGGAATATGGAGTGACAACCTCCATTTTCGAATTTCACGACATATGAACGGCCATGTCAATCTCCCGCCTAAACTCATTCCACTCCTCGACAGATCTGAAAACTGCTCGAAGATTGGGGGGACTATCTGTATTGGGTAGAAAACCACCGAGATCTCGAGCGAGGGTACGAGGCTCGACTCAGATCAATCTTGAGAATCAAGTCTATGAGGGGAGATGTCACGACCCCTGGCCTCAAAAGACCACCTTGGGGAAGAAACAAAACCGAGTCCAAGGTGCAGACCTCAGAATGATCGCCACGAAACAATGTCCCCGAGCAAGTATGACACCTCGACAGAATGAGACCTGATCTTTGTAACTGTCGACCGTTGCCCAGGCATTTAAGAAGAAGATCATGAGCTGACCACGATCAAATATAGAGTAATAGCCATAAAAGCACGGTTATTATGACTCTAACATTACTCTTTTCATCAATTATAAATAGGACTCATCTGTAACAAAGAAAGGCATTCAAAAATACAATACTCGACTTTACATCCTTTCTTTTAAGGCTTTGTCTCCTGTTATCAGCTCGTTTTTACTTGCTTCATTTATTTTATCAAACGCTTGCCTCGTTTAAATCCAGTCTTAGTTCAATCATAATTTTGATACAAGCAAATTATCAATCAACCCCAAAATAAATTCGATTTGTTGTCCTATCCTGATATAGGCCAACACAATGTCTATAATTTACAATAAGAGAAGAATGTGCTTATTTAATGTTGATGACTCTTATGAATGTCTATGCAATGTAAATTACCTATAAACAAGAGGATTCTTTTATTCCTTCCTGTTTGACTATTTATTTCCGAGATAAGCAATATAAACTATTTTATACCAGAATTGTGGATTTATAGTAGTTTAAATTCAACACATGAGACTTCATATCGGGACTAGCAATCCTTAGATAAAACTCTTGAAATACAAAAATATCTTCGATTAAGTATATATTTAATGGTTAGACCCAAATTTGTGAAGGATTAAAGCTGATTTCTTCTTCCTATACTTATTTATCTCTTGTTATTAACATTTATTTGTAATGTAAAAGTATATAACTTTTGTAATTAATCAATTTTTGAAATCAAACATGGATGATGCATGAAATTATCGTGTAATTACGTAATGAAAAACAAAGATGAATTTGTAATTATTAAATCTTTTAGTTACCACCTTAATAATTATACATGCTCATAATTACAGAGGAATTTCCAAAATAGACCTCAACCAATTCCCAAATTCCACCCTTACTTATGCGTCTTCGAATTCAGGCTTCAATACTATTGTTAACACAAGGTGTGGCTTCGTGGACCATTCGATCGATGGGCATGGGCTCTTGTATCCTAAGTATTATGTTGGTTGGTAAGTCGCCAATGGTAGACTTCCTCTCATCACCAGCTACCTTGCTTGTACGATGCGTTCAAATTTCAAGAACCATCTTCTACAAATCTTTGTATGAACATGAATTGAGGATCTTTACATAGTTGCAGGTTGCCTGGTTAATACTTAGTAGCAGTATGCAATTGATAAAGATATTAATTTGAAAGAAACCAAAAGGCACTTATTTTGAGTTTTTTTAAAGGGACTTCTTTTGTTGAGCTTCCCAAACAAATCAAAGCTGCAATAGTTGCTAGATGGACATATTGGTAGATTTACATCTTAGCTTCTAGCGCTTCGACACTGTTGAGATACGAGATACAAGGTGGTTGATTTTCTGGTATAAGTTAAGATACGGCGAGATACGAGGTGATAGGTTTCAGGGGCGTAGGCACCCTATAGGAACAGGTGTTTGGGACACCCCTTCATCGAAACATTTCATTATGTATATGTATGTATGTTAAAATATGAAAATCACACTATTTAGTACAAATAAAGAAAAGTGACCGTGCTTTAAACATCAAGGTTTCAGAATTTAGTGGTTTAATGCATTGACAAAGTTTACAATGGTGAGAGTTTGGATCCCGATTTAGGCATAGCTTATCCTTTTTTATTAAATTTTTCAAAAATTCACCAATTAGAATATTCAAAGTTAGTAGGGACTGAATATTCAACCTTCTTCTAACTTAAGAAGTACAAAACAACTTGTGTTAGGCTCCTTTACTTATTAAACCTACAATAAACAATTAAAAAATTCTTGAGAAGTGACACTGCTTGTAAAAAAATCTTGCGTACGCCATTGATTGGTTTTCTGATGTAAGTTGAGATACAACAGTAGAATCAACTCGAATCTATTACTGCTTCCATTAAAAGAAGCTAAGATGAAGTGAAATTTGGGAGGAAATGAGGAAAAGTAAAATTTGAAAAATGGGAGGAAGAATGTAAGGTTTTGCTATGTTATGCTAATTTTTTGCTATCTTTTGTAATTGACTTTTCCTTTCTTCTATATTAGGTAATTGTGCTAAAATATTACTATGTTTTGTAAATAACTTCTCAAAATTTTTCTATAAAAATTATTTTTCATAACTGGTGGATAGAACAGTCTTATACTTTTTACAGGGGAAGTGCAGATATAGCCGCTTTTTGGCTCGCTTTTACAGTTGAGTCATTTTTTAAAAATTATTTAATTTTTGGCCACTTTTTGAACTCAGACCTTGGGGCCTGAACTTCATACCTTCAGGTCTTAACTTCATACCTTTAGGTCTGAAGTTGAACTTCAAGCCTGAAGGTTTGAAGTTCAGCCTCCAAAATCTGAAGTTCAAAAAAGTTGTTGAAAACTAAATGATTTTTAAAATATGGCCGAAACTAAATGGCAGCAGGAAAAGTTGATGCAAATTATTTTTCACTTTTCCACCAAAGATTATAGGAATTTTTACATAAAAGTACTAGTTTTAGAAGTTATTTGCAAAACATAGTAATATTTTAGCAAAATTACCCAATATAGATGAAAGGAAAATTTAATTACAAAACATAGCAATATTTTTCCATAACATAAAAAACCCTTACATTCTTCCTCCTACTTCCCCTAATGTCACTTTTTCTCCTCTAAATTCTCCCAATTTCACTTTCCCTCCTTTCGTTTCTTCCTAATTTCATTTTTAATCCTCCCATTTCTCCCAATTTCACTTTTCCTCCTCCCATCCTTAACCACCTCGTATCTCACCGTATCTCGATGTTTCTAAACTACCAACCACATTGTATCTCGCTATATCTTGTCGTATCTTGCTGTATCTGCATTGTTTTGCACTGTATTAATTATTTCTCGACTGTATCTAGACTGTTTTGATATTTTTTCATCTTGTTTGTGCATTGTTTCATACATTTTCACTAGCTGTTTTAGACTATTTCAGCATGTATCTTGTTGTATTTGTACTATTTTTACCCCGTATCAAAGTGTATTTCACTGTATCTACATTGTTTCAGGTTGTTCCAGCACTGTTTCAGGCTATTTCAGCACTATTTCAGGTTGTTTTGCACCGTATCTAACTATTTCTTGACTTATCTAGTTGTTTCTAGACGGTTTCAGCATTGTTTCATCCCGTTTGTGTGTTGTTTCTCATTGTTTCTAAACTATTTCATCTTTTTGTGCAGTTTCACATTATTTTTTACATTTTGTTTCAGACTTTTTCACTAGCTGTTTCTGACTGTATCATACTGTTTCAACGCTGTTTCAGACTGTTTCAACAGTTGTTTCAGATTGTTTCAACACTGTTTCAGACTGTATTAAACTATTTCAACGCCGTTTCAGACCATATCAGATTGTTTCAATAGCTGTTTCAGACTGTACCTACACTATTTTTGCTTCGTATCTAACTGTATCTCGCTGCATCTCTGCCGTTTTAGAATTGTTTCTATATTGGTCACGCTGTTTTAGAATGTTTCAGCATTGTATCCTGCTGTATCTACGCTATTTTTGCTCCGTATCTAACTATATCTCGGTGTATTTGCCCATTTCAGACTGTTTCATCAACGTTTCTAAGTGTTTTTGGGTTTTTTCATTGTTTCTGCATTGTATCTAACTGTTCCTAGACTTCTTCTTTTTTATGTTGTTGTTTCTACATTGTTTCAACATATTTCATCATGTTTCTGCTTTGTATCTAGCTGTACAACCTTTTGGCAAGCGAATATCTAACATACTCCATATGTACTCACTTTGTAAAAGAATTTTTTTTTTTTTTGTTTTTTCCAAATTGGCTCAAGTCAAAGATGCAAGAAGTACCGTAAAATCTCCATCTGAACGCCCAAAACCTTAACTTGAGGTCGTACAGACGTCCCCGATGGTATGATTTCCGGTGAGACAATGTAGACGACGACACAGAGGGGCAGCAGCAAGCCAAAACGACAGTGTAATAGAGGAGAGGGGAGGAGCGAGTGGCGTTGATTTTTCAGTGAAACCTTCGACTATTTAGTTGGATCCAACGATTCTTTTTCATAACTCAGATCAAAGCTGGGGATGGAGGTATTGGAAACACCATCGGAATGGGGTAACGACACCAGTATCAGCGGTGGAAATGTCATAGCAGCGAAATCACCAGTAGCAGAAGTGGAGATACTTACCACTGTTGGTCCATTTTATCCATTCCTGGTGGGGTGGTAGCGACGCCGCCAGTTGGGGTGGAGGTACGAGTTGAAAATGGCGGGGGAGGGGGAGTTTAAGGGGAGGCAGGGGTTTTGGGGTGTGGGTGGTAGGGGAGTAGGGAAGGATTTTGGGGATAGGGGTTGAAGTTAGGGTTTGTTTGGAAAATTGTGATTTATCTTGTTTATTGTGAAATGTGCTACAAAATATTACTATGTGTTTATTTATAAAATATTACTATTTTTTGTAATTTAAGGGTGTAGATTTTTATATATGTGTAAAAAGCCAAAGATTATAGGAGTATAATCTTTTTCTAATTCAAAATAAAAACTTATCTCTATATCTCAAAATTAACCATGTTAATTAGTATTCAAATTTTGTATTCAAATTTTCTTTTTCATATGCATAAACGTAAGTTCCATGAAAGATTACCACTAAACTTGCCCTTTTTCCCTTTTCTATGATGAATAATATGAAATGTCGCAGGTGAAATGACCTTAGGTTGTCGTTTTGGGAGTTAGGACTTTGATTTGCATGTTGATAGTTTTAAAATCTTTCTAAGTTCCATTAGGACATGTTTGTAAAATTTGAGTTAAATTATACCTCATTTGGTAGGTATCGGAAGAAGGTTTCAGTTTTCGTTTTCGGTAAATTTTAAAAAGAGGTTTTTCGAGTTCGATTTTGCCGAACGAGCTCCGATTCGAAGTTCAAAAGAGCCTTTAGGTTCTTATGATTATTTGAGACATGTGTGAATATTTGAATTTATTTTCAGGTTGTTCGGTTAATTTCGGCTAAAGTTCCAAAAATTAATAGTTTGATCTTTTTTCATTTAAATTTGCATCTTAATTTTCAGGAATCCGATTTGAGATCCGCCTTAACAAGTACATCACAAAAATTTTGTGTAACTTTCTTGAGAAAGTTGGGATTATTTCGAATTTCGTAAGGTTCCATTTTAATTTTCGTTACGATGAAAAGAAAATATTAAAGAAAAGGAAAAAAAGAAAAAAGAAAAAAAGATAGCAAAAAGGAAAAGGATAAATAGGCAGGTGGTGGATGGCATTGGGATAAATCCCAATGCTTAACATGAGAACAGTAGAGAAAGAGAACGCAGAAACGAGAAACGCAGCAACAAAAAAATGCCAGAAAATAGAGAAAAGAAAGGAAACAGAGCAGAAAAAATTAGGATTTCTACCCCGAGGCATCCAAGTAATGATATTAGTTCATTATTTCAGTTTATTATGTGTGTTTGAATATATTTTAACGGTGCAAATTGAGATATTAGACATCGTTTTAATAATTTCAGTTGATATTTTCAAGGGTTAGTTGGACCCCGATAATGGAATTGATTATATATTTATACTCAGGGAATTATGGGCAACCCATAAATGTAGTTTATTTAGGGTTTGGTTATGTGACCTTGAACCCTGTACATAGGTCTGGCATGCGTATTGCGTATGCGAATAGGGTATCAGGTTCCTAACCGGATTGTCCTAAGATGTATAGAATGAAGCCGTTAGCCTAATTTGATATATTTTCTGCTTATTGAATAAGCAGGATCGTTTGACAATGAATCCAAAGGACAAAGTGGTTGTTTAGTGGCAGTGGAACGAGGTAAGTATTTGTATCCATTTCTTTGGAGGCCCTTGGCCTTGTGCATAATCTACCACGTGTTTCTTACGTGTGTAGCTGCCAATAGGCGTACTCATTACGCCTTAGCTTTGGATTTACATTGTATATTATATGTTATGTCGTGTTATGAAACGACCACGGTCAGTCGTTTTGGAAGTTAGGACTCCTATTGGTGTGCCGATAATTTTAAAATAATCGTAAGGTCCATTAGGACTTGTCTGTTAAATTTGAGCTAAATCGGACTTCATTTGGTAGGTATTGGAAGAAAGTATCAGTTTTTGTTGTCCTAATGGACCTTACGAATAATGAACAATCCTAAAAACACAAAAGTAAAAATAATGAAAACTAAGAACATAAAATGCTACCCAAATGTTCTAGTCTATGAATTGGTGAATTGATGATCGGGATTAAGGAAAAAGTTAAAGCATGGAAGTAGCGGCAAGTGAGTGACATACATATGGGATCGAGAAAAGCAAAAGAAAATTAAAAGAACCAGACTGGAGGAAGAGAATGTTAGGATACCAGACAACCAAATAGTGAAGAGTATTGTTCCATGAAATCCTTATTGAAGATAATAAACTTCCATAAAATAGGCATGTATTATGGTAAATATTTTATAGGTGTGTAATGGCTATTAATAGTGGAATACCTAAGGTTAAATGTCTGTATCGGGTAAAAAACCACCGAGATCTCGAGCGAGGGTACGAGGCTTGGCTCAGGTCAATCTTGAGAATCGAGTCCATGAGGGGAGATGGCATGACCCCTTGTCTCAAAAGACAACCTCAAGGAAGAAACAAAATCGAGTCCAAGGTGCAGAGCTCGGAATGATCGCCTACGAAACAATGTCCCTGAGCAAGTATGACACCTCGACAAAACGAGACCTGATCTTTGTAACTCTCGACCGTTGAACAGGCATTTAAGAAGAAGATCATGAGCTGACCATGATCAAATAGAGAGTAATGGCCATACAAGCATAGTTATTATGACTATAACGTTACTCTTTTCATCAATTATAAATAGGACTCATCTGTAACCAAGAAACGCATTAAGAATAAAGCACTCGATTTTATATTCTTTCTTTTAAGGCTTTGTCTCATTTTATCAGCTCGTTTATCATTTTCTTCGTTTGTTTCATCAAACGCTTGCCTCGTTTAAATCCAGTCTTAGTTAGATCCTAATTTTGATACAAGTAAATTATCAATAAACCCCAAAATAAATTCGATTTGTTGTCCTATCCCTATTTAGGCCAGCACAAATTGGCGCCGTCTGTGGGGATTTGGTAATAACATTTGTTCCAAAGTTTGCAACTTCTAGTTTCGCTAAAAAACAGCCGACATTTTTTATGACAATGTTTTCATCCAAAAAGCCGACCAAACAACGGGAGCCAGCGAAACTAGTGGAGGGGTCCCAGTCCCTCCAACTGGCCCAACACCGCCAGTTAGCTCTATTCCAACAAATAACTCCACTCCATTGGTGGGGTTAACACCACCAAATGGATCAACTTCCCCAATCGGCCCAACTTTCCCCGTAGGAGTAATTTAAACCGATCCAACTTTCTCGAGCTCCAGTGATCCATTCCAGCAATTTATGGTGAACTCATTGCAACAAATGCGAGAGCAAGCGGCTGCTCAAGCAGCAGTGCAAGCTAAGTTTAATGAACAATTCTGAAGCTCTTTACAAGCCCTCACTGGAAACGGAGGTAGTCTTAACACTGTTCCCATGGGAACCATCTCAGGAGGATTTATAAATGGAGTCACATCTGGGGGCTCGGAGACTTTAGCCCCCACAGTATCTCAAACAACCGTCGCGACCGACTTTGAAAAATGGAAAAAAGATTTCGAGGCCAGCATGGAGATACGGCTCAAAATGTGCCAGGGGTTCTAAAGCCTCAACGCGTGTTGGATATTGAAAAATGTCGTCAGTTACCTTTCAAACCCGAGGCTGCTCCAGCATCCATTCCAAACCATTTCAAGCTGCAAATCCTAAAGAAGTACGATGGGACAACTGACTCAATCGACCATATAATCGATTGTATGGCCATAGTCAAAAGCAATGATTTGACCCCAATCGAGAGGGAGTCCATGTTCTTTAAAAAGTTCGCCGATACCTTGGAAATTTGAGCACTGTATTGGTACATGCTTCTCCCCTCTGAGTCCATCTTCAATTTTGAGGAATTAGCAGACATGTTCATCAAAGCTCACACTGGAGCACAGAAGATCCTTAAAAGAATGGAGGATATCTTCAACGTCAAATAGGGATACCTCGAGCTAATCAAGGACTTCATCGAGCGCTTTCAGCCCGAAAGAATTGATCTGCCAAAAATGGATGACAGGATGGCTTTTCAAAAGATCTCAATGTGAGCAATTCTGAAGCAGCGGCCGAGTTGAAAAAGGGCTTCAACAGTGGCAAGCCCGGACCTGAGACGAGCTGCATGATCAACCCATAGCAAAGATCAAGCTTAAGGAAGCAGAGTGGAGAAGGACAATAATGAAAACTAAGAACATAAAATGCTCCCCAAATGTTCTAGTCTATGAAATGCTTAGGAGGAGCACATAGCTTCTATCCGAGAGGAATGTGGTTGGAGCCCTGAGGTCTCAATCTCGATTCCTACCCCCAAGCAACGTATGTGCGATAGTGTTCCGGAGCGATCCTTCATTTACACTGACCCGTTTTTGATTGGTTTCTCTCTTCTGCTTCATCCTATAGTAGACATCTTTTGCCGGACACACAATGTCTGCTTGGCTCAGGTTGGCCCCAGTTTTTGGAGGGTTGTCTAATGTCTCGACTACATTAGTCGTAAAGTTGGGGTCACATTTGGGTATGACAACTTAATTTCTTTATTTTCTCCTTCTCTACACAAGGATGGGGTTGTGCAGTTGAACAAGCGGGGTCAGTTTTCCCTCATCACTAAGAGCGATGACACTGAAGATCGGAATTGGTGTGACTAGTTTGTCCTTCTTCCCACCTCTTCTCTTTCAACTGAGCCTAGCTTTCCTGAGGCGTGGAATAGGACTCCAAGTAGACTCCCAATTAATCCTCCTCATGATTTGGAGGCTTGGGTGCAAGCTATTATTAACGCCGAGGAGAGATTAGACAGGGATTGAGTGGTGCTAGCCGCTCATGCAGAAAATGGGTGGTCGGGCAAACGTCTTGGTTAGTATACTCCTAATTTGATCGTTTTATTTTCTCGATGCATCTTCCCTCACTTCTACCCTTTTTCCCCTTCTTCTCTCAGATTTCACTATCTTGCCTGCCGAGGTGGAGCACAAAGATGATAGAAGGAAGAAAGATAAGAAGAAGAATAAGAAGAAGTCGGAACGACGAGCTGAGGTTGTCGAGGTCCCAGATGCTGATGCTACCTTGAATCTTATTGAGGAGTCAGTTGAGACTCTTAC
Source organism: Petunia axillaris subsp. axillaris (assembly GCA_029990575.1). Lineage (NCBI taxonomy): Eukaryota > Viridiplantae > Streptophyta > Magnoliopsida > Solanales > Solanaceae > Petunia > Petunia axillaris. The sequence goes on from JARKNS010000009.1 coordinate 45,995,540, forward strand.
TCAGGCCCCGAGAGGTACCTCTTTCTTCTTTTTGAAATTTTCTCTTTTGCATTCCCATTCGAGTAATGTGTTTCTTCCTTTTCATGCTTAAAGAGAAAAGGCGATACGCTTAAGAAGCCAACCAAGGCTAAAGTTCCTCGGGTTGAATCGACTAAGGCCCCCCGACGGAGGTTGATAGATGAACCAGATGAACAAGATGTTGTGCTGGTTCGGAGCGTAGTTAAGGGGAAGGTTGTGAAGGAGCCTGGCCTCGTGGTCGAGGAAGTTTGCAAGGGCTTGGAGTCTAGTAAGGTGAGGTCTACCGAGGAGGCTAATAGACCCGTCGAGGCTACCTCGCCTGTGAGTCATGGGAGCACTAATCCGCCTCGAGCTAAGACGAACCTCTCTCAAGGGATCAGACGAATCCCATTTCCAATAGATGTGTGCCTATTGGATGATAGCATGGGGGTCGCCATTAGCTGAAAAGGGTTGCTTGGGCCTTTAGAGAATGATCGTCTGAAGAACATCCATTCGGATGATTTGATGGCTTACTCGGCTCAACACACAATTCATGTGAGATTTTACTGTGCCTTTTTAAAAAAAAAAATTAAATCTTAAGAATTTTTCATGTCTTTGACTTTTCCCTTTGATTGCAGGGTTATGTCTACGCCATGAAGGCAGCTGAAGTTGAAGCTCAGCGAGCAAAGCATCTTTGCCGGGTTGGAGACGAGTGGGATCGTCGGAGGAACGTACAAGAGGCTCGCGTGGCTGAGCTGGAAGGGCAGCTCACTAGCTTGGAGGCTAAGTTGGGTCGATCTCAGAGGGAGGTTGAGCAGTTCCTTGCTGGTCTTTCTCAGGCCCGTGGTGAAGTTACTAGCCTTTTGGCTGAGAGGAGCTCCCAGGAAGAGAGTCATCAAGCAAAGTTTCGAAAGCAAGCCAACGCAGCGCTTAAAAGCTTGACTGAGCAGTTTGAAGAGAAGATGTCACTACTTACCTCAAAAGTGGTCGAGGTCAGGGCTAAGGATAAAGCTCTCGAAGTTGAAGTGAAGATTCTCTGAGCTAAGAGACCAGCGTCTCCCTCCGTGCTCAAATCCAAGTTTAGGGCCAAGTTGAATTTGCGGGCAACTCGAGCGAAGGTCGACATAAATTGGGCGATCATCCAGACCAAGTTAACGACCCTTGAGTTGTGTAAAAAGGGAATTAATTTGGATGAAGAGATTGCCAAAGCTAAGGTTGATGTTGCTAAGGCTCGGGGCTTTCAGACCGACTTCCTTCGAGCAGTGACAGCTCGTCTGAAGGTGAGGCCTCGAATAGTGACAGCGAACATGAATAAATGCTCGTTAGCTTTTGTTTTTGTGCCTTTGGGCTAATTCTATAATTATTTTGGCTTTCGGGCCTTGTGAATACATGAATATTTTGAGTATCCACTATTTATTTTGCTTGCAAGACTTTTTGAACTTGTTAGATAGCTAGCTTAGGGCGACGTCTCGCCTCGAGCCGGGGCTAAAAAGTTTTAATAGATAAAAAGATAAATCTATTCTTATTCCATTGATAAAAACTGAGTCAATTTACATGAGGCCTAGTTGTACTTAGGCATATTTCTTTTATGAGAAACCGCTTCGGGCGAAGATCTTAAATTTCGGGTCCAAGTCCCCTAGTCTGAGTTATTTTGCAAATTCGGCGAGCCAGTCGCAGATTGATTTCGTACCCTTGTCAGCCCCCAGCGTTTGAGGGTGAAGGGTGAAGGATGAAGGCTCGAGCACTGTTGACCACGGTAGCGAGCTTCGTGTGGTTAGAAGTAATATTTCTTTGAATTGGACACATTCCAATTCAAAGGCTCTTGCTTCCCTTTAAGATCTGCCAGCTGATAGGATCCTTTTCCTACATTTGCTTTCACCCGGTAGGGCCCTTCCCATTTGGCTGTCAATTTTCTTGCATTTTTGTCTTTTGTTGTTTGATTCAAGGCTCTTAAGACGTAGTCGCCAACCTTAAATTCTCGCAGCTTGGCCTTTTGTTTAAATAGGCTTCGATTCGTTGTTTTTGGGCCGTCAATCATACCATCGCCATTTCTCTTCATTCCTCAAGCAAATCTAGCTCTACCGTCATTGCTTTTTTATTCGACTCGTTGGAAGAGTGCACATAGTAAAGTCTCTGCTCACCCACCTCGGCAGGGATTAACGAATTGATCCCGTAAACCAGAGAGAATATCGTTTCTCCTGTGCTATTCTTCTCTATTGTTCTCATTGCCCATAGCACTTCTGGCAACTCTTCAGACCACGAACCCTTGGCTTCATCTGTCCTCTTTTTAAGGTTATCAACTGTTATCCTATTTGATGATTCAGCCTATCCATTGGCACTTGGATGGTATGGTGTCGAGGTTATCCTTTCGATTCCCCCTTTTTTTGAAAAAAGTTGTGACCTCCGAACCAACGAACTGTGTACCATTGTCACAAGTAATTTTCTTTGGGACTCCGAACCAGTATATGATATTCTTCCATATGAAATCGATGATTTCTTTCTGTCTTACCCTGGGAAAGGCTCCTGCCTCGATCAATTTAGAGAAATAGTGAGTGAGTACGAGTATGTACTTGACACTGCCCTTTGCTTTGGGAAAGGGTCCCACGATGTCCATTCCCCACTTCATGAAGGGCCATGGTGAAACTACCGAGTGCACGGGCTCGGCTTCTTATTGAATTATAGAAGTATGCCTTTGACATTTATCGCACTTTCTAACGAACACTATGGCATGTTCGCTCATCTCAGGCCAATAGTAGGCGGCTCGGAGCAATTTGCGTACGAGGGCTTTGGCTCCCGAGTGGTTGCCGCATGTTCCCTTGTGCACTTCTCTCATTACATATTCATATTCTCCGGGACCTAGACATTTCGCCATTGGGCCGCAATAAAGTTTTCTATATAGCTGCCCATTCATTATTGTGTATGGGACGACTTGCTTCCCGAATTTTGCCGCCTCTTTCTTGTCTCTGGTAGAGTCCCCGACTCTAGATAAGAGATGAATTTTATTTGCCAGTCCCAATGTCGATTCACTACATTCACCTCCAGCTTCATTTTTCCCGTGGCCGACGTGAGAACCCTCACCATGGTATCAGTCCTCGAATTGTCGGCTGATACTACCAATGCCAAATAAGCTAGAGCATCGGCCTCGGCGTTCTCCTCTCAAGGTACCTGTATCACTTTCCATTCTTGAAAGGCTTCGAGCGCTTGCTGCATTCACGCCATGAGTTGCTTGATTCTAGGCTCTCGTACCATATATCCTCCGAGGACTTGGTTCACCACTAGCTGTGAGTCACATCTCAACTCTACATTTTCAACTCCCATCTCTTTGGCCAACTTTAGTCATGCTATGACGGCTTCTTATTCAGCTTTATTGTTGGTTAGCTTCTCGGATTTCATTGAATGCCTCAGCTTCTCCTTAGTAGGGGCCTTGACACGACCCAAAATCCGGTTAGGCCATGCGGGCACCCGACATCCTTCCCTAGACCCGTCGGGCGAACCCTTACCAATTAAATTAGGCAAATAAATATAATTCAATTCATTAATAAGAACAAGGCTTAAAAAAAACACTGACATACTGATACCTCTAAGCTGTACAAAAGAAATTACAGCTGACTACCCAACATACTAGGTTTAGGGTTATCCAGACCAGACATCTAAGAGTACAAAAGAAGACAAATACCTCCTGAAGGGAGCAAAATGCAACTGAAATAATAACCAATAAACTGGTGGCCATCCGAAATAAAAGCTGGCTCACCCTGACAGCTGAAGTCGTCTTCGCTCCTTCACAACGTGGCGAACTCAATCCTTGAGCGAACCTGCCGAAACGAAATAGATAGAAAAAGAAACAAACAACAAACAAGGGTGAGTCAAAAGGACTCAATAAGTGGGGCAGACTAGCCACCTCAAAGAATAGGATAGCTAGCCAGGGAGAAGAAACAGATAAACCAAATTTCTTTTATTTAAATTATAAAAAGGTAAAGCCAGATAACAACCGAAAACACGTAAGAAACTTATAAACTCAACCAAGGATGCGTGCCAGAAACATAACAACAAATAAGAAATGCACATATAAGCAGGACAATAGTTATGTACCACAAGTTTACACAATGGTATGAAATAAAATGAAATAAAATGAAGTGAGATGAAATGAGATGAAATATGATGCGAAGGGTCACATGTGCCCGTAATCCCATCCCGAAGCGGAATACTCCTGCATTCGAGGGGAATCCAATCTGATAACCAACTGGAGCGGAATACTCCTGCTCCTGGGGCGGAATACTCCTGCACCCGATATAATATAAACCAGAGGCGGAATACTCCTGCACTCTCCTGGGGCGGAATACTCCTGCACCCGATATAATGTAAAGCTGAGGCGGAATACTCCTGCACTCAATATCTGACATAAGAGCGGAATACTCCTGCTCTTGGGGCGGAATCCTCCTACCCTCAATGTGATACAATGGAGCGGAATACTCCTGCTCCTGGGGCGGAATACTCCTGCCTTCAATATGATACAATGGAGCGGAATCCTCCTGCTCCTGGGGCGGAATACTCCTGCCCTCAATATGATATGCAATGTAATGCATATGAATGCAATGTGATGCAATAACCCTTCACCGGCGCGGGACTCTCATCGACAACCGGGAAGTAGATGCCAACTCGCAGCCAGGGTACAATGCTCAAATCCTCAATACAATACCAACAATAGGACATAACATATAATATACAATATAAATCCAAAGCTAAGGCGTAATGAGTATGCCCATCGGCAGCTACACACGTAAGGAATACGTGGTAGAAAATCCACGAGGCCAGGTGCCTCCAAAGAAATGGATATAAACACTTACCTCTCTCAAAAGTTAGCATTGCGACCAACAACCGCGTTATTTTTTGAATTCATTGCCAAACGATCCCACTGTGATCAATAAGCAGAAAAATATATCACATTAGGCTAAAGGCTTCATTCCTCACATCTTAGGGCAATCCAGGTAGGAACCTGATACCCTATTGGCATACGCAATACGCAGGCCAGGCCTATGTACCGGGTTAAAAGCCATATAACCAAACCCCAAATAAATTACATCTATATGTTGCCCATAACTCACTGAGTACGAATATATAATCAATTCCATTATCGGGGTCCATTTGACCCTTTAAACTATTTATTGAACTTATTAAAACGATGTATAATATCCCAAGTTTTACCGTTAAAATATATTCAAACACACGTAATAAGCTCAAATAATATATTAGGATCATTACCTGAATGTTTCAGGGTGAAAATTCTATTTTTCTCCGGCCCCTCTTTTTATTTTCTTGCATTTTCCACTGCGTGTTTTCTGTTTTGCGTTTCTCGTTGTTTCGCGTGTCTGTACAACGTTAAGGGATATATATCCCAGCCACCGATGGTGACTTGCTCACCTAGCATTTTCTTTTATTTTTTTGTCTTTTTGTGTTGTGTGTTTTCTCTATTTTTTTTTCTTTTTTTCCTTTAAAATTCGCTGCTATGGTAAAAATTAAAACGGTACCCTACGATATTCGAAATAATCCCAACTTCTGTATACAAGTTATACAAAATATATGTAACATACTCGCGAAGACGGATCTCAAATTGGATTTCCGAAACTCAAGATGCGAATTTAAATGAAAAAGGTCAAATTATTTAACTTTCGGCCTTTTAGCGGAAACTAGCCGAACAATATCGAAATTCACTTTTGAAAGTTTACAAAAATCACAAATAATCATACGAACCTAACGGCGCTTTCGGATTTCGAATCGGAGCTCATTCGGCAAAAACCGAGCTCGAAAATCTCTTTTTAATATTTATCGCCAATAAAAACTGAAACCTTCTTCCGATGCCTACCAAATGAGGTCTGATTTAGCTCAAATTTTACAGACGGGTCCTAATAGATATTACGAATATTTTAAAATTATCGGCACGCCAATCGGAACCCTAACTTCCGAAACGACTGACCGAGGTCGTTTCAGGCCTTGAGCACTATTCCGAGCCCCGAACCGTTGGAGTGGGCTGCTCCATCTGTGTAAAGCTTCCATACTCCGAGGGTATGGACTTTCGAAGTTAGGCTCTCTTTTTCCTCTTCGGGAAGAGGTTTAACACTGAAATCTGCCACGAAATCAGCCAGCACTTGAGACTTGATGGCTGTGTGGGGTTGATATACGATGTCATATGCACTCAGATCGACTGCCTACCGAGACAACCTCCACAACAACTCTGGCTTATGCAATATACTTCTCAGAGAGAAAGTTGTCACTACCGCTATTGGATGGCATTGGAAGTAGGGGCGTAATTTTTTAGCAGCAATGACTAATGCAAGGGCTAATATTTCTAAATGCGGGTACCTTGTTTCAGCATCGAGGAGGGCCTTGCATACATAGTATATTGGCTGCTGCTTCCCTTCTTCTTCTCGAACTAAAACAGCACTTACTGACACCTCGGAGACAGCTAGGTAGACTAACAGGGTCTCGCCATCCTTTGGTTTGGCCAACAATGGGGGGTTGGCTAAATAATGTTTCAATTATTTCAAGGCCTCCCTGCATTCGGGCATCCATTCGAATGAGGTATTCTTCTTCAAGACAGAAAAGAACTTGTGGCACCGCTCTGATGACCACGAAATGAATCGACTCAAAGCGGCTAATCGGCCAGTTAAACGTTGTACTTCCTTCGGACTCGATAATTTTTCGAGAATTTCTTGTATAGCTTTGATCTTGTTAGGGTTTGCTTCAATGCCTCTCTCCGAGACAATGAATCCCAAGAATTTGCCCGAGTTGACCCCAAAAGCGCATTTTTCAGGGTTAAGCTTCATTGTCTCAAAATCGTGAAGGCATCCTTTAGTTGTTTCAGATGTTCTTCCAGCCGGGCATATTTTACCAGCATATCGTCGATATAAGCTTCCATCATTTTGCCAATGTAATGTTTGAACATCTGACACACCAACCTCTGGTAGGTTGCCCCAACGTTCTTGAGGCAGAATGGCATCACCTTGTACCAATAAGTTCCCTCATCTGTAATGAAAGAAGTTTTTTCTTCATCGCTTGGGGCCATTAGGATCTGATTGTACCCCCGCATCTAGAAAGGTTAAAATTTGTGTCCAGCCGTGGAGTTTATTAACCTATATATTTGTGTCCAGCCGTGGAGTCACACTTAAATTTATGTCTTCGTCACATACGACGAAGAAATAACACAGTTAGACAACTACTCTCTAGGGGAATTATCACTATTGACTTCATAAGGTTAAGTGATAATGTGTCAGATCCACTAATGAAAGGCCTGATTAGAGAGCTAGTTGTGATGTTATCGAAGGGAATAGGACTATTGCCGAGGACAAGTGACTCACAACGATAAATCTATCTAGAAGACTGGAGATCCCAAGATCTAGGTTCAAGGAGCTCAAACAATGTAGTGAGTGACGGTTTAACATTGTCAAATAAAATTTATTTTGGTCCATTCTCGTGATGAGACAATGTTCAGTACCAAGGATAAAATGTTAAATATATTTTTTAATGATTATCTAAGTTTGATATGGGAATTATCAAATAGTGTATATCTACGGGATTATACGTTTAGAAATCACCTATTTAAGTGTGAAGTGGAAGTCGCTTCAAGGAGAATTCTGTAAGGTCGATTCTCTACGCACTTATGAAACCAGACGATGTTCATGGCTGAAATAAACACAACAATAACAACCAAAGACGGTTAAGGGTTAATTGTGTGACATATTATGTCTAGATATACACCAAAGCTCGATGGTTCAAAGATATCAAATCTACCAATTGACCGAGTATATCCGATGTATGTTCACTACGGAAAGTTCAAAAGAAAACCCACTTATCCCGATGCAATTAATCCTTGTTGTGAATCACACAGTTTTGTTCATGCATGTTTTCATCATGTGGCCATTCTCCATTCATGTGGGGAATCGGTTTTTTGTGAATGTGTGTGAATGGGAAATGATGTTTGTACCTTTTCATAGAAAGGTATGGCACCTTTTCACATGAACCCCTTGTTGGCTATAAATATGACATTTTCATTCACATAATAAGATACACTTTGGAAGAGAAAATTTTGAATTACTCCTTCTCTTCTTTGTATTATTTTTCCATGTAAAATAAAAGTGTCGTATCGTGTGTTTAGCTTCCGGCCATTTGCGTTTGCTGTTACTGCCGTTTGGAGTACCACTACTACAGTAAGGTAAATCCGTTCTATCCTAGAGGATCTAATCCATAACCTCGGGTACTGTGAGGGGATTAAGTTCCTTAAGGAGATACTGTGAATTCAGTGGGCTCAGGTTTGTTCATCTCCTTCTGTTTTGATTTTGCATTTACGTTTTCAGATTATATTTTGAATACAAAATTTCTAACAATGTTTATTTACCTTGAAATATGCTATAGCCATTATTTTTATAGCATGTTCTCAATATTGATAAGGTCCTAAACCGAAAACTAGCCGCTTTTATTAGGTTTTTGTTACTATAATTATTGGAGGTTTTGGTTTATGTATTTAATATACAAGGTAGGTTAATGTCGAATCACCGTCACCATGGGAGCTGATCGAAAGCCCCGGAAAATGGATCTAATTGTAAAAGAAAATGACAGGTTTCACATGTGGAATGTCAAATCACCATGGGAGGTGAAACTCTTTTGTGTGTTTTGGTTCTTTATTTGTTTCCTTAGAATTTTATCAACTCACCACCCTATAACTACCATCTTTTGTACTTTATTTACACTATATCTGTATCGATGTAATTTCCAACTTTTTCTAAGTTGATGCAAGTACTCTCACCAGCCCTATTTAAATATTTGGACTAAAATATTTGTAATTTTAAAAATCAAGATAGAATTTATCAGCAGTTTTCCATTATACCCTAATATTAATTGTTCTTCAAAAGTATAAACACATCAATTATGAGTTCATTGTTCAAAATATCAAGAAAATTAAATTAATAAAAATTCTAAACTAACTTATATATGATTTCTTAAGGAGCATGCAAATAATAACAACCTAGACATACCAAAGGGAGCATAGTAAAGATTAGTGGCGGAGCCATGTATCAGCAAAGGGGTTCAATTGAACCCCCTTCGTTAAAAAATTATACTGTGCAAATCGGGTAAAAATAAAGGTTTTAGTTATATACAGACTATTGAACCCCCTTGCGTCAAGGGAATATATTAGTCTAGTGTATAAGGGAGGGTTTAAGAATTGCTCTATGCCACGAGTTCAAATCTCAAATGTGGTATTTTAATATTTTTAAATCCCCTTCCGATAATTTCTGGCTCCGCCCCTGGTAAAGATACGTACAGTACAACATAATATAGACATGCTAATGCATAATTGATTTGGTGTAGAAAAACTATATCAAAGCCTAAACATACATCAAATGGATTTGTATTCTTTAAACAAGCTGGTTTAAATGTTTAAACCTCAAAAGTATTGAATGCAAGATTATTTCATTGTTTTACTTTCTTTAACAAACCTTCGATTTCATTTTCTATTTTTGATGATTCCTACAAACACAAACACATGTGCGCACGCGCACACACTTAATTACTCACTCAGAGTAAGCACTAGATCAGTTAGCTGTTAGCATATTGAACCTAAACAAACCGTAGTGCAATATTTTATCAACTGATTTGTTCTATAATCATATGTGGACAATATTTGAGCCTGAATTCCGGCTTGAATCAAATACTAACACCACCAATCTGCCAACCATACCTAGAAACTTTCTTAGAGATACCATGCATTCTCTACATATTTTTCTCTAAAACAGTTTAGGTGATAGACAACAAATGAAGTCTAAATCTTCAACTGCAGTATCAGTCAGGAGATAATCTACGATTGACAGGAAGGTGCTTAAAGCTTGAGAATTTGGATTCCGGCTCAATAAACTTGTTGTAAATAAGACTAAAGGATCTGACAAGGAGGACGACTCAACTAGGTATGCTTGATAATCCAAATTAGTTAGGGTCGACTGTGTGTCTCCTCATTGAATATGCTACTCAAATTAAGTTCATTTCTAGACTCATGTATATAATACAACAATCAAAGAGGCAGATGTAGAATTTTAAGTGTATGCGTTCTAGATTCTAACACAAGGCAACACTTTATAGACACGGGAAGCAACCATCGTTTACAAGTATCTCATAGTTAAATCTGTGGAAACAATTTTCTCCGGGACGAATGGTTTTGCGTTTAATTAAATAATTTGTAGCTACTGGTTTCTCTCCCGACTTCTCGCCATTTATGTGTGCATTTCCAAAGAAGGATGTAGTTTTCTCACCTAAACAATATTATTTCAGAAATTCTGTTTTTGTATCCCAAAAAAAAAAAAAGCAACAGCAAGCAGCGGCGGCCAATTACTTTGACGACAATGTCAAACCCTTGTTTAGAAATATTTATTGGGGCATTTTTCTTTTTGGAGATAAGTTGGAAGGAAACCTAACAGACATTTGGTCATGTATATAAAAAAATTTGAAAAAAGAATCAAGCTGAGTTGAAAATTTATATTTGAAAATTGAAGTTGCGTCTGTACATACATCACTTAAAAAGTTAAAAGCTCATGAGAGGAAAAGTTAGTCAATATCTGTTTTTGGTTTGAAAAATATCATTTTCAATTTCTTTTTAAAGAAGTCTAATGATTTGATGGCCATCAAATCTTTCAATTCTTTCTTTTTTGTTGAAAGCAAAAGGAAAACTTTTTATGGTCAAACGAGGACTTAATGTTTCAGTGGTCTTAATTTTGTGTGTTTAAGAAAAATATCGGATTCCGAAAGTAAAAAATGAATTAAAATAATTGTGCTTCTAACAGTATAAGAATGCACACTGCAGATGTAATAGCAAATACTTTTTTTTTTGGGTTAAAATAAGACATTCATTATATAGGAATTTAAGGAGGATTACATAGAATATTCATACGAATCCCATTGTGGTCAGATTCGCAAGCATTTGAGTCATTAGTACAAAACAAAGACAAGCCACTACCACCGAAATCACAACTATTTTGTTATTGGGTTTGGAGTCGATAATTATATAATTATTTACTATATTTCTAAAGATTTATCTATATAGTATTTGAGTAAAAGTTATCGGGTTCTTCCACCGTATACAACACATGAATAGATCTGCGCCGAGCAAATAGACTAGCAACAATAAAATTCTAAAGTTTTGCATATTTTCTGTTACCATCATATAGAACTAAAAGATTTTTCGAAAAGACCTAAAATAAACATGTAAACTAGCACAATTAAAACATGGTTCCTATACGAAGAGCTTAAACGACGATTCATAAAAGTACAAGGACCGAAGTACAAGAACTAACACAAAAATGAAATTACAAAGAGTCTTTAACTTGCAAAAACAAAGACATAATGCTATATCCACAATCCCACATTAACTTGAAGAATACCACAAATGAAAATTGGTCCATGAAAGGAACAATTAGTCAACTTACACAACTGGTGCTGCGAAGATGCGTTCAAGTGTTGGTGATAATGCTGGAAAGGATCTCATCAGTTCTTCAGAAAGACTCCATAGTTCACCTTCAACTCCACTAGAGGGAGCAACAATCATCGTTGAGAGTGACGGTGAACGTGCAAGTATCAGCTCTAAGAAAATGAGTTCACAGGGTGAGCCTTCAAACCCTGTTAGTTTCACATATTCAAGGTTCCCAAGTTGTTGGTCAACTAGTTACTCGACATTTTCACAAAGAGTAATAACTACATATGTAGTTACCTTAATTACGTGTTGATGTGTAAATATCATTCTTTACTATATTAAATACTAGTGCATAAAGACCTCAAATATTTTAAGTTATTAAAGATGAGAAAGTATTCATGTATCTCTAGTATACGCAACTTGGGAGAACTTCGAATCAAAGCGAGAACACCAGAGACTTGGTCTAGATCACCAAACTCTACGCCCAACTTCACATACTCCAAATGGTGGGCAGTGGCTTCAAACCTTTTCGGAATAATTTCTGTGCCCAAAACCTTAGTAAAAGAAAAAAAAAACAAGATTGTTAAGTATGAGCTTAAAACATTCATCTCCACCTTATAGAAAATCAAATATTCCTTCGATACCCACCCTGTTGCTAGAATTACACAAGGCAAGCCCTAAAAGATTAGAGTATAAAGCAAGAAGTCTTGACCATGTAATAAACCTCCCTCGTGCATAATCTGTTGATTCCATAAAGAGTATGCTAATGCACAACACCTTAACATTGGGGAAGTTCATGAAGAAATTTACACGAATTTCATGACTATCAATAATAGTCAAGAACTCGACCCTTGGGGCAGTAATGTTGAGGAGATGAATACCATGGCAGGATCTGAATGTTAAGGTTGAAAGTAATGGGATATTAAAGAGATGACTTCTCGTGGCTGGCCCAAAGTTGATGGACTTAAAGTGGATTTCATGGAGATTTGGGAATAGTGCAATGGGATAAGGTGGTCTAACAATGCAATTGGTGACAGACAAATAGGTGAGAGCCGAGCAATTGAATATGCAATCGGGCAACTTATAAGGATGTCGGTTCGAATTATCTAGGGTTACTTCCCTCACACCTTTTCGTGTTACATAGAGCAACCAACGGTTAAGGTCCCCATCATGGAAAGGGATGATTGACAAATCAACTTGACTATGGATCCAGCATGACGCAAGAGAATCTTGTCAACGACATTAGTAAAACCATATCCAATCATTCTCATATTGCAAATAATCTCTTCGAAGAATTTCCCATCCAATACTAGGGTTGGATGTGTGGTCCAAAAATGTTTCCATTTCTTTGACAAAACAGATGTTCTTGTCAGTTCATGGAAGGACGCGTCCTTGAATATTTCATCAAGGATATTTTCTGGTAAATCGGAGAACCTGTCTATTTTATCATCTTCAACAACAATCTCTTTTCCACGACCAATCCTGTTCATCATTTTGTCCATAAGCCAAGCTAAACATTAGTCCACATTAAGAGAACAGTCACTAATACATATTTCAAACTTAATGGTTAGAGCTGTTTATTTACCATATCCTTGATTTTGCAAGAGAAATTATTGTTTTACTACATAGCATATAATTTGTGGGATGGCGTGAAACTGCATAAAAAGTGCCAAAATAGTTTTCCATTCATATATAATACTATACAAGGCAAGCTTTATTTCACATTAAAGAATAACTGGTTAGGCCTTTTTCAATGTTAAAAGAATGTAGCTATTTACTTTATCTATTAGAACCCAAAAGGGAAACAATTCATATGAAGTAGGAATTTTGTTGTTGATATCATTTGACTTCATTTATATCACATAGATTAATCATCAGATATAATGATGCGTCAAAATCCTTCGTGACCCTAGTCGGATTACTGAACATAATACATGATGATAGGATGCCGCAAAATTCACGGTAAACTTTTTGTTAGATAAAATTAAATGCCTTTAGACAGTTTGCTATGTATAAAATTTACTAATATATATGGCATACTTACCTATAATCCAGTTCAAAAACTGATGAAATTTGCATCTACATAGAGGAAATGTTACAGCCGATCGACTGGTACATCTAATGTCGAGGAAGAAATGGGTTAATGAGTAAAAATTCATTAGTTTCATATAAATTTAGGATTCGTATATCTTTATATGCATTACTGGATCAGATCTATAGAATTGACTTATTTTTTGTAGACCAGTTAATCTATACGTTCATTAATGGTGAAGATTCTATTCTTTAAAGAAAAGAGCTCATGGCTAATCAATAAGAATTGCTCAAAAATGAAGAAAACCATCTTTTATCAGTGACCAGTACATATAGCTTTGTTAGAAACAAGACTGCATAGAGAAATTCATATCTACCATTGACTTGAGAAAAAGAACATATGTAGGAAATTATTTTTGAGAAAAAAATGAAGAAAAAAAGCCCACAATATAATCAATCAAAACCAGTTATCTCCTTCAGATTATACAAAAAAATTATAACTTGTTATGCATACCAATAAATTTATACCTCTTATTTGCTTGCAACCTTTGAGGGTAAGGTCCGAAGTGGTTTTCTTCACTTTAGGGAGCAAGAACACAAACAATGAGAAGAGATAGGTATAAAGCAAAACTTAGGACATATAAGTAGTTCTAAAATTTTTGTCTAGGTCCCACTATATATTATACATTTCTTGACTTCTGATTTGTTTTTATTCATTTTTTTTAATGGAAAGAATTAATAATTTCATACAATTCTAGTAAAACTCAGATTTCCTGAATTTAGAATGAGTAGGAATTTGGCTTTGTTTCATTTTGGACATCTAGTCAACGTGAATATGAACCTTTTTACATACATAAATCTCTTACTAAAATTGGTTACTTGAAATTTGATAATCTCTGATTCTTTTATAATACATCTACCAAAATGGTTATGATCATCATTATTGGTAATGCAACCAATTTTTCTTTCTCACCTATACAAATTGTATCAATGATACCTTAGGAAACTACATTTTGCAATGTAATTATCGTTTTTCCTTAGTTTTTACTAGATTGAAATTAGCTAATTTGTACCCATCAAAAGGATAGACAGATTTCCTCTTAATTACATAAATAAAAGAGTTAGTAAGTACTTTAGTATTAATCCTTATTTATAAATTTCCCTTGCTGGTTTATCTGAATTTCGTATTTATCTCTAAAACAAGTAATTTTCGAATAGTTAACTTGTCTGTAATTGCATAAATAACCCGACAGCAGATACTATTTTTTTTAATCGTCAAATCTCAATTTTTTTTTCAAACTTGGAAGTATTATTCATAATCCAAAGCATGTACAAAAGGAGGGGGTTATAACCATAACCTCCAATAAGACAGCTAGAGTACTAAAAGTTAGCCGAGGGGGGTAAATAATATTACACCACCTTCAAAAAAAAAAAATCGAGCATCTAAGAAGGAGAAACTCCCTATTTTCCTTTTAATGACTTGAGTCTTCTATGAGCTGCACCTTTAAGGTAACTTTTGTTGCATCTGAAGCATCAATCTAGTAATTAAACTAGTGACGCTCCTTTAAGATATGCAGGCCTATCCATCGGGGGGATCAAAATGCCATCCGGAGTGTTTTGTTGCTCTGATCCTAAAAGAGGGAACGCCCAATTGATCCATCCTTAGTTGTCCTTTAGCATCAATAGGTAGATCTCTTTCCTAACAAAGTGGCATACTTTGCCAAAGCATCCGCCACTTCGTTGCCTTCACTGTAACAATGCAAGACCTGAATATTCTTTTCCTGGACCTTATCTTGAATACATTCCACTTCTTTCTGTATGTTCCAGAGGATACTAATTTTACCTTGGATCATCTGGAACTATCCAAGGTGAAATTAGAGATGTTACATTCACAGCACCAATTGACTCCAAATAATGCTGCAATTGTCTCACTATAATTGTTAGTTGAGAAATGAATAGGATTGGCAAAAGCCATAACAATGCCTCCATTTCTTCTTCTAACAATTCCACCTGCACCAGCTTTACCTCTACTAGACATGCTGCTTCCATCAGTGTTCAAGATGATTGAGCTACTATTTGTTCTTTTCCATGAAACCATCTAACTGATGATTTTGTGTTTGTAGTTAGTTGCAATTCTGCAGACTTGTTCCTATCCTATCAAATGTGCGTAGCCGCTATCAAATAGTTTTTGCCAAATCCTACACCGGTAGGTATATTTCCTAGCTATGCAAGAAGTGTACCAATTAGGACATCGAACACCCTTCCCAGTTTCCACGAGTTGTTTTGACGTGTCACTATGTTTGAAGTGCACGCATTTAGCTTGGTTGATTGGTAATTGTGAACATAACCAAGGTCACCGATTCATTTCTTTTAAATGATTCAAAATGATATACTAATGTATGTACACATAATGATTAATTCTTCTTGTTTGAATTACAAAATAATATGTTGGGCTTTTACTGAAGTAATGTAATTATAAGCTTTTGGAAAATCAAAATACTAACGAGGCAAGGTGTCACAACAGGATTCAGTACAATACAGATCGAGAAATTATAAAAAAAAGGAGGTAAAACTGATGTTTTGCCGGCCGTATTTAATTGGAAGGGCATATGCATATAAACTCAATATAGTTGTAATTAAGAACCAGAGCTTGACATGCTTCTTAACTTGTTCATAATTATAAATTACCTATGTTCTTCAACAATCAATGATAGTACTACATCATATCAAATACTTTCTGATTTAAACTAGAAGATAATTTCTTAAGCACTTTATTACCTTCAAGGGTTAGAGTTCACAAGAAAATTGTGTGTCGAGGATGGTACAGAAGGAGAAACTAGAAAATATTTTGGTAGAATATTGAGCCAAACTTTGAGAAACTCTTTCTTTTCACCATAGTCCCTCACATGCTAAGAGAACAATCCAGAAGCTTCCTCTTTCATCATCGACGTCATGGTCATTGATCTCACTGCAGCAGTAGAGCCAGGAACAAGATAAAGGGTAGGAATAAAGAACATGAAATTCCATGAAGAGTGAAGGGGTTAGAATTAATAGAATTAGCTATCGGGAGTGTTTAATTTTTGGAACTATGTATGTATTTTTAATATCTCTTTTGAAGAATAGGGTCATACACGTGGGAGTCTATATACATAGTTGCATGTATGTGCATGGTGCAAGAGTTTGGCAAATGGAGAAAGTAAAAGGTTTTTAGAAATTGTCACACACGGAAAGGACTACAACGAATTTTGATTGAACATTTAAGGGGTACTCGAAAATCGAAATCATCTTTTTGAATTTCATAAGATCTTTATTGCTTCTATCTATTTTTTTTAATTGTAATTTTATTCATATTAATCTAAGTGGACTGGAGGATATTCCTTGTACATATTCAAGATAATGTGGATGTTTGAAATCTGTTCATAGCGTGGGCTAATTTGAAAATATAAAAATAGATGAGAATTTATGTTTTCTACTTATGCGCGGTAGAATATTATCAAGTTGAATGATATCTTTTCGGTTGCAAAATCGGTGGCACAGTTTCTTTTCAGCTTATTAACCGTTTGTGTTGGCTTAAAAAAGTAGTTTTTAAGTACTTGTACTTTTATTCAAAAAAAAAAAAAAGTTTGCCAGCAAATTATAGGCTGTGTTGTATAGATACTGATCACGAGGGGGGGGGGGGGCATGGACTGAACTCAATTTAAAACAACACTGATTGCCAGAGGCAACCGCAAAAAAATTGAGAGGGACTAAGACAAAAACAAGTCCCTCCTATATACCTACAGTTAACTAATAATGAAGAAGTTGACTTTGTCATATCTAATTTTAATGTTAGGCATTTGACACTTATGCAATTGAAAAAGTTATTTTAGAAACACCGGGTAATTGAGCATAGGATTGATAGATAATTCCTTCAGAGAAAGTAGCAGCCAGTTTTGCAAGAGAGTCAGCTGCTCGATTAGCCTCTCTTAGACAGTGTTTGAAAGAGTATTAGCCATCTCAATCCAGTTCAATGTTTCTTCGATTTCCATTCTGAGCTTTTAATTTTTGGTGGATCTCTTCATCAGCATATCTGCAAAAAAAAAAAATACTTTTTAAGTGATGGAGCTTATTTTTATAAACAAATGGTTATGTGTTTGGATATAAGTTCTGAAATTAAAAAACAATTGCAGAGATGTTTGGTAAAAATGTGCTTTTTTTTATATTAAATGGTAAAATATCTTTAAAATAAATAAAAGAAAAGAAAAATATAATCTAGGGCATTTGTTAGTGAAGGTATTAGTGAAATTAGAAAAAACTATAAGGGATAAAATAGTAAAATAGTACCAGCTTAAAGCTAAGTGCATTTAAGCAGTTTTGCAGTAGCCAAACACTCTTTGGAGCTAACTAGCTTTTAAGCTGTCACGACCCAACCTAGGGCCGCAACGGATAACCGACACTAAGTGTCGATTATCGCTAAACCTATTAATAATCTATGAAGTATAGAGATGAGCTGGCAACCTGGTTATGAATACATACATATTTACTGAAAACATAAAGTTTGGAAAGATGACAAGGCTATCACACGATAATATATATAACATACTGACTGCACCACACAGGGACATATCTACAGGCCTCTAAGAGTGCTGAACTGAATATACAAAGGACGGGATAAGGCCCCGCCATACCTACTCGACATCTGTACAACATACCAAAGTAGTATACTCCGGAAGAGACGGAGTGACTCCAACAGCTGGTAGATAGCCTACTAACGTGGCTCAGGGTCTGCTCTCTCTGTACCTGCGCGGCATGAAACGCAGCGCCCAAAAAAAAAGGGCGTGAGTACGATATGTACAAAGTATGTAAGGCCTGAGCATATAATAAATCATAGTTGGATGAAACTGTAAGGCTGGAATATAAATGTATAAACATGAGCTGAAGCATAGCAATGTAGCAGGAAATCTTACGACGTACTAAACATGGTATGAATATAAGCTGAAGTCTAGCTGAATCTGAACCTGAAGACTGAGCTGAACTATACTGATAAGTAACTGTAATATGACTGATAGCTGGTTACTAGAAACTGGAACTGATAACTGTCAACTGATACTGACGCTAAGAACTGGTGGCCGATAACTTAGAACTGATAACTGGTACCGAGCTAAAACTGAACTGTTATCTGAACTGGTACCTGTCTGGTGTTATGGGCTATATCCCCCCAAATCAGGTAACTGAACATCTGAACTAGTACCTGTCTGGCGTTATGGGCTGTATCCCCCCAAATCAGGTAACTGAAAACCGGAACTAGCCTCATGTATAATCATGCAGTGCATACTGTGGCTATATACGCGTATATAACGAACCTGGTGGGCGTTATGGGCTATATCCCCCCCAGCCAGTAATATCTAGTCTCTCTGGTCAGAGTGTGTGAATGACACCCGGTCACACTAGGTGTTTCAACTCCCGCCTGAACCAGAGGGGCTGTATCCCCCAGACGGGTAGTATCACACGCGACCGGACTGTGTGTCCAATGTCCAGCCTCTATGGGGGACTCCAAATCACACATAACATGATCACAATATAAGCATAAGCATGTATGAGGCATAACATATGTGGCAACAATATATATGGACTCGAAGAAATGATAAGAATACTCTGGATTGAATTATAGACACAACCTGAAACTTAGAATTTGTCTAACTCTTTGACTTTTATAGAAATTTCGGCAGAGTTTCCTCTGAAACTGGATGATCCGCAAAACAGAACAAACACTATACTATACACGGGGATGGATACCCGAATAAACTGATAACATAAACATGTTAAACGGATAACAAGATGAGACAGCTGGATAACATAACAAATCCGCACATAGAGTGTCTGGACAACACCACTGTCCTGACTTTCAACCTGATTTTCAGAGTGTAGATCAAAGTTATAGACTTTATAGTCTTCATGAAAGTTTTAGATATATGTCTTAGGGTTCTGGGGATTCTTAAAGAATCTAAATATCAATTTTGTATAAGGAGTTATGATCAATATACTAACAACTGTCCAAAGATCAAAACAATTTTCCAGATTTTGAAACGTTTTGTCTTGCTGATTTGGACGTCTTTCACCTTGGATTTTAGTACCAAATTAAGTATATACTAGGTTTCCTTGGTACCATACAAGTTTCTCAGAAGAAATACTAAGTTTAGAACTAAGAAAAGCTTTAAAAGCTAAAAGACACATGCCTTGTCAAAAGAAAGGTTTAGTCTTACATACCTTTGATGATTCTAGCTCCTAAACTTTGTTTCCTTTGAATTCCACACCTTCTAAAGCTTAAACAAGCCATAAAATAGAATTTAGGTACTTTACTTAGCTATGAAGTAATTCTAAAACTCAAACTACAGACGAAATTGAAGGTAGCATAATGTTACCCTAATCGCGTAGAGCGTTTTGACGCAATCCGTCTTCCGTTTCGAGTCAAAATTGATGTGGTTTCTTCAAAATTAAGAAAAAAAGGATTCAGCTCCAGAGAGTTCTGTTTATATCGTGGCTTCTCTGTAACATTTAGAGAAAATGAATAATTTCTCTTTTATAACAAAAATATTTCATTTCTAGCCCTCTTTTGCGCTTATGTCCCTTTTTCCAGTCTAACTTCTGATACTCATATCTTTTTATCCAGACATTGTATGAACAAACCGTCAAAAGTTTTGGAAACTACACTCCAAGACCTTCAATTTGGTATATCATATGTCTCCAAAAGACCTCATATAACACACGGAATTAATTACTGAAAAAGCTCCGTTAAAAGGCAAATCCTTAGTCGGTTTTTCCGCAACTTAAATCTGATTTTTCCCAACCTTTATATTCAACATATAAAAGTCATATATGGTCCAATTGTGACTTTAAGATCACTTAAATCATTCTTAACATGTCATTAGAACGATATACCTGACTTTGGACATACGAGGTGTAACATTCTTCCCCCCTTAGGAACATTTGTCCTCAAATGTAAAATGAAGTATGTAAAGCTTAAACAAGGATCTATTATATACCTGAAGTAGTGAAGAGATGTGGATACTTGTCTCTCATATCATTCTCAGCTTCCCAAGTTATTTCCTCTACGTTATTGCTTCGCCATAGCACTTTAACTGAAGGAATGTCTTTCGTCCTTAGTCGACGAATCTGCCTATCTAAAATTGCAATTGGCACCTCTTCATAAGTTAATTGCTCTGTGATCTGTACATCATCTACTGGTACAACTCTAGAAGGATCTCCAACACACTTTCTGAGCATAGAAACATGGAATACTAGATGTACCTCCTGAAGGTCTGCTGGAAGGTCTAACTCGTAGGCTACACGCCCAATTCGCCTGATAACCTGATATGGACCAATAAATCTAGGAAGCTTTCCCTTCTTCCCAAATCTCATAACGCCTTTCATAGGTGATACTTTCAGGAATACCCAATCGCCAATTTGAAATTCTAAATCTCGACGTCGATTATCTGCATAGGACTTCTGTCTGCTCTGCGCTGCTAATAATCTTTCCCTGATCAACTTGACTTTATCAACGGCTTGTTGGATTAAATCTGGACCTATCAATTGAGACTCGCCAACCTCGAACCATCCTATAGGAGACCTGCATTTGCGCCCATACAAAGCTTCATATGGTGCCATCTGTATGCTGGAATGATAGCTATTATTATATGCAAACTCTATCAATGGTAGATGATCACTCCAACTGCCTCCAAAATCTAATACGCAAGCTCTAAGCATATCTTCTAAGGTCTGAATGGTCCGCTCAGCCTGTCCGTCTGTCTGTGGGTGAAATGTTGTACTCAGATTCACCTGTGTCCCTAAACCTGTCTGGAATGATCGCCAGAAATTTGCTGTAAACTGTGCACCCCTGTCTGAAATGATAGATACTGGAATACCATGTAGGCGCACTATCTCTCTGATATAAATTCTAGCATAATCCTCCGCTGTATATGTAGTTCTAACAGGCAAGAAATGAGCTGATTTAGTAAGCCTGTCAACTATAACCCAAATAGAGTCATACCTGCTCCGCGTACGGGGCAAGCCTGTAATGAAGTCCATATTCACTGCTTCCCATTTCCATGATGGAATCTCGATTTCCTGTAATAAGCCACTAGGTTTTTGATGCTCGACCTTAACCTGCTGGCAGTTAGGACACTGAGCCACAAATTCTGCTATGTCACGCTTCATTCCGTCCCACCAGTACATCTGCTTAAGGTCATGATACATCTTAGTCGAACCTGGATGAATAGTGTACCTGGAATGGTGTGCCTCAGTCATAATCTGTCCACGTAAATCTGCAACGTCAGGAACACCAAGTCTATCTTTATACATGAGAACCCCATCACTAGTAACCCTGTATAGTGACTCCGGTTTTCTTCTGGCTATTTGTCTGTATTCAACTAGAACTGGATCCTCATACTGACGCTGTTTTACTTCTGTAACTAGGCAAGTAGTGGCTGCTTTCTGAACTGTAACTCCTGCGTCCCCTGAATCAATTAATCTGACTCCCATGTTGGCCAACTGGTGGAGTGCATGAGCTAACTCTCTTTTCTGTGGCTGTAAATAAGATAGACTACCCATAGACTTACGACTAAGGGCATCAGCAACAACATTCGCTTTACCCGGATGATAAAGAATGTCCACGTCGTAGTCCTTCAGCAACTCTAGCCACCGCCTCTGTCGTAGGTTTAGCTCCTTTTGCTTAAATATGTACTGGAGGCTCTTGTGGTCTGTATAAATATCAACATGAACTCCATACAAATAATGTCTCCAAATCTTTAATGCATGAATGACTGCTGCAAGCTCCAGATCATGGGTAGGGTAGTTCTGCTCGTGCCTTTTCAGCTGTCTGGAAGCATAGGCAATTACTCTTCCGTGCTGCATCAAAACACAACCAAGACCAATTCGAGAAGCGTCACAGTAAATGACATAGTCCTCAGATCCCTCTGGAAGTGTAAGTACTGGAGCTGTTATCAACCTGTTCTTTAGTTCTTGGAAGCTGTGCTCGCAAGAATCAGACCACTCAAATTTAGCTATTTTCTGTGTCAATTTGGTTAGTGGAGCTGCAATGGAGGAAAAACCCTCTACGAACCTTCTGTAATAACCTGCCAAACCCAGAAAACTACGTACTTCAGTTGGCGTCGTAGGTCTGGGCCAATTCTTCACAGCCTCAATCTTCTGGCCATCTACTTTAATTCCTTCTGCTGAAACAATATGGCCAAGAAATGCCACTGAATCTAACCAGAATTCACACTTTGAGAACTTAGCAAATAATTGTTGGTCCCGAAGAGTACCCAATACCATGCGCAGGTGCTCCGCATGCTCTGATTCAGACTTTGAATAGATGAGAATATCATCAATAAATATAATCACAAATAAATCTAGATAAGGCCTAAATACGCTGTTCATCAGATCCATAAACACTGCAGGGGCATTAGTGAGTCCAAACGACATCACTAAAAACTCATAATGGCCATACCTAGTCCTGAATGCAGTCTTAGGTATATCAGATTTTCTAACTCTAACCTGATGGTAGCCTGATCGCAAATCTATCTTCGAGAAGCACTTGGCACCCTGGAGTTGGTCGAACAAGTCATCAATCCTAGGCAGAGGGTATTTATTCTTGATTGTGACTTTATTTAGCTGTCTGTAATCTATGCACATGCGTAGAGAGCCATCTTTCTTTTTCACAAACAATACCGGGGCTCCCCACGGGGAAATGCTAGGTCTGATGAGACCTTTATCTACCAAATCCTTCAGTTGTTCCTTCAATTCTTTCAGTTCTGCTGGTGCCATCCTGTAGGGAGGAATGGATATGGGTTGCGTACCTGGTACTATATCAATAGAAAAATCAATCTCTCGTTCCGGAGGAAGACCAGGTAACTCATCTGGAAACACATCAGGGAACTCATTCACTACCGGAACTGACTCGAGAGTCGATGTCTCCTTTCTTGAGTCTCGAACATGAACAATATGATATAAGCAACCTTTTGCGATTAGCTTCCTTGCCTTAAGGTAAGAAATAAACAGACCCTTTGGCGATGCAGAAACACCCTGCCACTCCATAGCTAATTCTCCTGGAAAGTGAAACTGGACTGTCTTCGCTCTACAATCAACGTTAGCATAACAAGAAGACAACCAATCCATGCCGAGAATAACATCGAAATCAACCATTTCTAGCTCAATTAAGTCAGCTGTAGTGCTACAATCACCCATCATTATCGTGCAACCTCTATAAACACGCCTAGCTACTATAGAATCACCAACGGGAGTGGCTACCTCGAAAGGTCTAATAGCCTCTGGTACTATTTTGAATTTAATGGCAATAAAGGGAGTAACATATGATAATGTAGAACCCGGATCTATCAACACATACACATCGAGAGAATTTACCGACAGAATACCTGTGACCACGTCTGGTGAAGCCTCTTGGTCCTGTCGACCAATAAGAGAATAGGCGCGGTTCTGGGTACCGCCTGCTGTAGGAGCTCCACCTCGACCTCTACCACGACCTGCTGGTGCCTGAGGAACTTGCCCCTGAGGGCGTGCTGGTGCTGAGGAAGCTACTGCTGATCTAGCTGGCTGGGCTGCACCACTACCACCCCTAGTCGGGCAATCTCTCTGCAAATGGCCTGCCTCACGACAAATATAACAAGTATCAACTCCTAACTGACATGGACCCAAGTGGCGTTTACCACAAACTGAACATCTAGGATATGTCTGACTGGCCGGTAGCGAAGTACCACGGCGCTGAAATCCTGAAGTCCGTGATGCTTGACTAGCTTTGGACTGAGGAGGTCTATCAAATCTCAGGCCACGAGACTGTGTAGGTATACTGGCTGGTGGCTGTCTAACACTCTGCTGTCTACTCGCTCCAGATGTCTCTCCAAATGAACCAGAAAATCTTCCCCTCTTATGTAACACTCTATCCCTGTCGGCTCTCTGTATCTGCTTCCTCTCCTCAAGTGATAAAGCAAATGCTTGAATGCGTGATATGTTCATACCTGACTGCATAGAAACCGTCATACACTCGTTCACCAGGTGTGGACCAAGTCCTACTACATACCTGTGAATTCTATCCTCCATACTTGCTACCACAGTGGGGGCAAACCTTGCTAAAGAATTAAAGCGATAATTATACTCTTCTACACTCAAACTTCCCTGTCTCAAGGTCAAGAACTGATCAGCACGTGCTCTCTGTGTCTCTATAGGCATATACTGATGAAGGAAGGCATCTGAGAATTCCTTCCAAGTCGCCGGAGTAACATCTGACCCTCTAGATAGCTCCCATGTCTGATACCACCCTGCTGCTAGGTCATGCAATCTGAATGCAGCCAACTCTACTGAATCTGTCTCTGATGCGTGCATGACCCTCAATACCCTGCCTATCCTCACAAGAAAATCCTGAGGGTCCTCTCCCGTACGGGATCCAGTAAAGACTGGAGGCTCTAGTCGGATAAAATCCCTGATCCTAGATCCAGTATCTCCCTGGGCATCTGCACTATGCTGTCTAGTCTGAGCAACTACAACACTGGTCAATAATCTGATGGCATCCCTCACTTCCTGCCCCTGACTATCATGCTGAGGAGCTGGAGGTATGGCAGCTGAAGTACCTCTAATATTGCCCTGAACTGAAGGGATCTGTGAGGCCTCAGATGGAGCCTCAGGTCTGGACTCCTCACTCTTATCCACCTCAGGTGGAACTCTACTAGTACCCTGGCCGACAATAGCCTTGCCCTTCTGGGCAGCTGTCAGTTTCTTTGGCGGCATCGCTGTATTCAAAACATTACGGTTAGAAGGGTGAATTCTAAAATTATAGCCCTATCGCACGATCTAGAGAAGAAGAAAAACAACTGTCCTAAAGTGCCCTGTAGCCTCCTGTTCAAAAGTATGGCGCGCAACATACTCTTGAACAAGACTCTACTAGGCACGGCCCGTAGACACCCTAGGACTGAACTGCTCTGATACCACTTTTGTCACGACCCAACCTAGGGCCGCAACGGATAACCGACACTAAGTGTCGATTATCGCTAAACCTATTAATAATCTATGAAGTATAGAGATGAGCTGGCAACCTGGTTATGAATACATACATATTTACTGAAAACATAAAGTTTGGAAAGATGACAAGGCTATCACACGATAATATATATAACATACTGACTGCACCACACAGGGACATATCTACAGGCCTCTAAGAGTGCTGAACTGAATATACAAAGGACGGGATAAGGCCCCGCCATACCTACTCGACATCTGTACAACATACCAAAGTAGTATACTCCGGAAGAGACGGAGTGACTCCAACAGCTGGTAGATAGCCTACTAACGTGGCTCAGGGTCTGCTCTCTCTGTACCTGCGCGGCATGAAACGCAGCGCCCAAAAAAAAAGGGCGTGAGTACGATATGTACAAAGTATGTAAGGCCTGAGCATATAATAAATCATAGTTGGATGAAACTGTAAGGCTGGAATATAAATGTATAAACATGAGCTGAAGCATAGCAATGTAGCAGGAAATCTTACGACGTACTAAACATGGTATGAATATAAGCTGAAGTCTAGCTGAATCTGAACCTGAAGACTGAGCTGAACTATACTGATAAGTAACTGTAATATGACTGATAGCTGGTTACTAGAAACTGGAACTGATAACTGTCAACTGATACTGACGCTAAGAACTGGTGGCCGATAACTTAGAACTGATAACTGGTACCGAGCTAAAACTGAACTGTTATCTGAACTGGTACCTGTCTGGTGTTATGGGCTATATCCCCCCAAATCAGGTAACTGAACATCTGAACTAGTACCTGTCTGGCGTTATGGGCTGTATCCCCCCAAATCAGGTAACTGAAAACCGGAACTAGCCTCATGTATAATCATGCAGTGCATACTGTGGCTATATACGCGTATATAACGAACCTGGTGGGCGTTATGGGCTATATCCCCCCCAGCCAGTAATATCTAGTCTCTCTGGTCAGAGTGTGTGAATGACACCCGGTCACACTAGGTGTTTCAACTCCCGCCTGAACCAGAGGGGCTGTATCCCCCAGACGGGTAGTATCACACGCGACCGGACTGTGTGTCCAATGTCCAGCCTCTATGGGGGACTCCAAATCACACATAACATGATCACAATATAAGCATAAGCATGTATGAGGCATAACACATGTGGCAACAATATATATGGACTCGAAGGAATGATAAGAATACTCTGGATTGAATTATAGACACAACCTGAAACTTAGAATTTGTCTAACTCTTTAACTTTTATAGAAATTTCGGCAGAGTTTCCTCTGAAACTGGATGATCCGCAAAACAGTACCAACACTATACTATACACGGGGATGGATACCCGGATAAACTGATAACATAAACATGTTAAACGGATAACAAGATGAGACAGCTGGATAACATAACAAATCCGCACATAGAGTGTCTGGACAACACCACTGTCCTGACTTTCAACCTGATTTTCAGAGTGTAGATCAAAGTTATAGACTTCATAGTCTTCATGAAAGTTCTAGATATATGTCTTAGGGTTCTGGGGATTCTTAAAGAATCTAAATATCAATTTTGTATAAGGAGTTATGATCAATATACTAACAACTGTCCAAAGATCAAAACAATTTTCCAGATTTTGAAACGTTTTGTCTTGCTGATTTGGACGTCTTTCACCTTGGATTTTAGTACCAAATTAAGTATATACTAGGTTTCCTTGGTACCATACAAGTTTCTCAGAAGAAATACTAAGTTTAGAACTAAGAAAAGCTTTAAAAGCTAAAAGACACATGCCTTGTCAAAAGAAAGGTTTAGTCTTACATACCTTTGATGATTCTAGCTCCTAAACTTTGTTTCCTTTGAATTCCACACCTTCTAAAGCTTAAACAAGCCATAAAATAGAATTTAGGTACTTTACTTAGCTATGAAGTAATTCTAAAACTCAAACTACAGACGAAATTGAAGGTAGCATAATGTTACCCTAATCGCGTAGAGCGTTTTGACGCAATCCGTCTTCCGTTTCGAGTCAAAATTGATGTGGTTTCTTCAAAATTAAGAAAAAAAGGATTCAGCTCCAGAGAGTTCTGTTTATATCGTGGCTTCTCTGTAACATTTAGAGAAATGAATAATTTCTCTTTTATAACAAAAATATTTCATTTCTAGCCCTCTTTTGCGCTTATGTCCCTTTTTCCAGTCTGACTTCTGATACTCATATCTTTTTATCCAGACATTGTATGAACAAACCGTCAAAAGTTTTGGAAACTACACTCCAAGACCTTCAATTTGGTATATCATATGTCTCCAAAAGACCTCATATAACACACGGAATTAATTACTGAAAAAGCTCCGTTAAAAGGCAAATCCTTAGTCGGTTTTTCCGCAACTTAAATCTGATTTTTCCCAACCTTTATATTCAACATATAAAAGTCATATATGGTCCAATTGTGACTTTAAGATCACTTAAATCATTCTTAACATGTCATTAGAACGATATACCTGACTTTGGACATACGAGGTGTAACATAAGCTAAGCCAAACGGGCTCTTAGCCCTAAAAAAAAAAAAAAAAAGATTATGAGCCCGTTTGTGTGAGCTTGTTTTAAGCGGTTTATAAGCCATTTGAGAAGTTAGGAACTTTTGGTTTTTTTTAAGAGCATAAGGTTTATGAGCCCATAAATTTTTGAATTACCGAACATTTACGGATGGGCTTATAAGCTTATAAGTTTGGTCGTGGATTATAAATAAGAGAAATTAACATATTTTGCCAAAACCAAGTTAGGTCCTACATTTAAATAGTCAGATGGACTATTGAACCTAGGCTAGCCAAAATTGTCAAGTACATCCCCTCTAATTTCGGAATTGAATCTTAGCAATTAGATTCGATAAGATTTTGGAAGTTCTCGCTATAATAAAAAGTGATAGCGAGATTGACGCATAGCCTTAAAAATATGAAGTGATTATTATTAATTAAATACACACAAAATATACAACTGACACATACAAAAAGTATATTTATTTTATGCACTTTTGAATCAAACTTGGTTATAATCGCATAAAATGAATATTATTTATCTATTAAATACATAAAGAATATACAAAAGATACATATAAATGAAACACATGTAATCACTATAATAATTCTAATACATCTATGTCAAAGGTAGAATATGTGTTATATATACGTATTAGGCAGTTGTCATTGTATAATTATGTCATTTATATATATTAAAGATTTACTGTATTTATCATTGTTCACTAGTTTAAGTAGTTAGTCGAATGCATCTCTTGTATACATAGAATATGCATAATCTATATATTTTATTCAATTTTTATTTTACAATTATGGCATATATACCTTGGATATATATTGGATATAAAAAAATGAATACTACTTTTACAATTATGTCATTTATACACTGGATATGTATATTACAATTATTTAATTATACATTTAATATATACTACTTTGAAGCTTGAACATATTAGTCCAAGAGATATATGCATCAAACATACATCTACATAACACATATATACACATTTGTGTATGTCTACGTAATAGTACATATATACATATATGTATGCATAGAATATGCATCTATGTTATACATATATACATCTATGTATGCATGGAATATCTATAATTTATACAATAGTAGAACATCTTTCTTCTCACTCTTCAGTTTACTCCTTTCCATCTATCATTAAATGTCTAATTCCCGCAGCGTTGAATCCATCTCTTGAAATACATCATCATTAGTGCTCACAACCCTTTAACGATCCAACAATTTTTTTATTTTTGTTGAATAGACTTTAATCTTCATCAAACAAAATGAAAGAACATGTAGATAACAATTAGCACCATAAAGTTGTGGCAACAAGTTTTCTCTCAGTGTCTTTAGTTTTTTTAACTATTACCTGCACAAGAAAAAAAAGTAAAAATAATGAAAACTAAGAACATAAAATGCTCCCCAAATGTTCAAGTCTATGAAATGGTGAATTGATGATCGGGATTAAGGAAAAAGTTAAAGCATGGAAGTAGAGGCAAGTTAATGACATACATATGGGATCCAAAAAAGCAAAAGAAAAAAGAACCAGACTGGAGGAAGAGAATGTTAGGATACCAGACAGCCAAATAGTGAAGAGTATTGTTCCATGAAATCCTTACTTAAGATCATCAACTCCCATAAAATAGGCATGTATTATGGTAAATATTTCATAGGTGTGTAATGACTATTAAAAGTGGAATACCTAAGGTTAAATGTCTGTATTGGATAAAAAACCACCGAGATCTCGAGCGAGGGTACGAGGTTTGGCTCAGGTCAATCTTGAGAATCGAGTCCACGAGAGGAGATGGCATGACCCCTTATCTCGAAAGACAACCTCGAGGATGAAACAAAACCGAGTCTAAGGTGCAGAGCTCGGAATGATCGCCACAAAACAATCTTCCCGAGAAAGTATGACACCTCGACAAAGCGAGACCTGATCTTTGTAACTGTCGACCGTTGAACAGGCATTTAAGAAGAAGATCATGAGCTGACCATGATCAAATACAGAGTAATGGCCATACAAGCATAGTTATTATGACTATAACGTTACTCTTTTCATCAATTATAAATAGGACTCATCTGTAACCAAGAAAGGCATTAAGAATAAAGCACTTCTTTCTTCTAAGACTTTGTCTCATTTTATAAGCTCGTTTATTATTTGCTTCGTTTATTTCATCAAACGCTTGCCTCGTTTAAATCCAGTCTTAGTTCGATCATAACTTTGATACAAGCAAATTATCAATCAACTCCAATACAAATTCGATTTGTTGTCCTATCCCGATTTAGGCCAGCACAAATTGGCACCGTCTGTGGGAAACTGGTAATAACATTTGTTCCAAAGTTTGCAACTTCTACCTTCGCTAAAAAACAGCCGACATTATTGATGACAATGTTTTCATCCAAACAGCCGACAAAACAACGGGAGCCAGCGAAACTAGTGGAGGGGTCCCAGTCCCTCCAACTGGCCCAACACCGCCTGTTAGCTCTATTCCAACAAATACCTCCACTACATTGGTGGGGTTAACACCACCAAATGGATCAACTTCCCCAATCGGCCCAACTTCCCCCGTAGGAGTAATTTCAACCGATCCAACTTTCTCGAGCTCTAGTGATCCATTCCAGCAATTCATGGTAAACTCATTGTAACAACTGCGAGAGCAAGCAGCTGCTCAAGCAGCAGTGCAAGCTTAGTTTAATGAACAATTCTGAAGCTCTTTACAAGCCCTCACTGGAAACGGAGGTAGTCTTAATACTGTTCCCATGGGAACCATCCCAGGAGGATTTCTAAACGAAGTCACATCTGGGGGCTCGCGACCGACTTTGAAAAATGGAAAAAAGATTTCGAGGCCAGCATGGAGATACGGCTCAAAATGTGCCAGGGGTTCGAAAGCCTCAACGCGTGTTGGATATTGAAAAATGTCGTCAGTTACCTTTCAAACCCGAGGCTTCTCCAACACCCATTCCAAACCATTTCAAGCTGCAGATCCTAAAGAAGTACGATGGGACGACTGACTTAGTCGACCATATAATCGAATATATGGCCATGGTTAAAAGCAATGATTTGACCCCAATCGAGAGGGAGTCCATGTTCTTTACAAAGTTCGCCGATACCTTGGAAAAAGGAGCGTTGTGTTGGTACATGCTTCTCCCCTCTGAGTCCATCTCCAATTTCGAGGAATTAGCAGACATGTTCATCAAGGCTCATACTGGAGCCTAGAAGATCCTTAAAAGAAGGGAGGATATCTTCAACATCAAAATAGGGATACCTCGAGCTAATCAAGGACTTCAATGAGCGCTTATAGGCTGAAAGAATTGATCTTCTAAAAATGGATGACAGGATGGTTTTTGAAAAGAATCTCAATGTGAGCAATTCTGAAACTGCGGCCGAGTTGAAAAAAAAGCTTCAACAGTGGCAAGCCTGGACTTGGAACGAGCTGCATGATCAAGCCACATCAAAGATCAGGCTTAAGGAAGCAGAGTGGAGAAGGACAGGTTAGAACAGTTCCTATCGAGGTCGATCTGAGTCCTCTCGATGCGCCGACGCGCCACGACGGAATTCAAAAAATCGTTACGAGCCATACAATGGAGCTCAAAAACAACATGTAAGTCAGCGCCTTGGAAGACATCAACATGTGAGCCAGCGGCTGGGAGGAAAGTCTGGCTCGTCCTCCAATAAAAAATCCTTGGGCCCATCTTTAGTATCCAAAGAGAAAGATTTGCCTCGGATCTGTGAGTACAATTTTAGCATATCGACCTCTGAATTGGTGCATGCGATAAAAGGAATGACTGATGAAGGTGTGAGGTTGCCTAAAGACATGAGATCGCCTCCGAGGAAGAGGGATCAGACTCAACATTGCGAATTTCACGTGGATTATGGGCATGCAATTGAGGACTATAAAGCACTGCGTCTCGAGGTGGCTCATCTCCTTAAGAAGGGTGTGTTAGCTGAATAGCTGACCGATAAGAGGAAACACAACTACTCAAAGAATAGGAGAGAGGAACAACCACCTCGAACGCAATCACCAAAAAGAGTGGTGAATTTCATCACCGGAGGGTCCGAGATAAATGGGATAAACTTTACTGCCGCAAAGAAATTTGTAAAGTCATCAAATACGGCGGAGAAGAGAGTAAGAGTTGGCGGATCAGATAAAGAAATGGTGTTTAGCAAGGAGGATTGTGATGGGATGATGTTTCGCCACCACGAAGCACTAGTGATCACACTCAGGATCAACGACTGCGATGTCAAACGAGCCCTAATCGATTCTGGCAGCTCGGTGAACATCATTAATTATGGAGCCATCAAGAAGATGTGGTATAAAGATCTCTTCATCCCAAAGGCAACCACAAAAGGGGTTCAACAATTCCACCGAGAAGATTTTGGGGGAAATAACTCTCACAACAACTACAGAAGGGGTGGACAAGAAAACCACCTTTCAAGTGATGGCCGAGGACATGGCCTATAATGTCATTCTTGGAAGGCCTTGGATCCACGAAATTGGAGCCATACCATCGACCCTGCACCAGGTAATCAAGTTCCCAACCCCATGGGGAATAAGAGCCATCTGAGGAGAGCAACGAATAGCGCGAGAGTGTTATTCGATTGTAATGAAGAGTACAGTTGCCCCGATCGGGCCAAGCAAATATTATGGTCAACTTGACAAGACCCCTCGTCTGTTTTTTCTAGAGAAAACAAGACCTAGTAGTCAAGCCCTGCACCATGCACTTAATCACTAGGGGAGGAAGAGAAGGGATGAATGGGGACTTGCCAAATTGACCAACCATTTAGAGTGAATGTTTTTCAAATAAACAAAGACGCAACAACTGGGGACTTCATCAGACAAGACCCTCGAAGAACGAGTGATCATCTCACCGAGGGCTACCCTTGGAGACTCGCTCAATAGTTCATATTTTGATCTTCTAGTTTTTCCTGCCTAAGTCCTGTTGTGACCAGGCAACGTTTGTAATAAAGGCTCGCAAATACACCTTATCAATGAAATAAACTTTGATTCAACATCTTTTTATTGTCATCTGATATGCATAGACAATTGTAATTTAAGCCTCCGGCTCGAGGGCGAGACGTCATCCTAAGCTAGCTCGAACAAAGAAGAAAAACATGAAATGCCTTGCAAGCAAATTGAGTACTCTCAAAAAGAGAAGTACCATTCATAAAAAGACTCAAGGCCAAAGTATTTGCAAAACAAGTGGCCCGAAGGCCTTAATAGAAAATGACAACAAAAAAGAAGTAAAAATGCTACCCTAAGCTTCAGCCTCAGCCTCAGCCTCAGAATCATCTTCCTCGTCATCTGAGCTCCCGCTGCTCGAGGGCTTTGACCATCTCGAGGTCAGACTTGTTAGCAGCATTCTTGGCTTGATCAAGCTCAAGCCTTGTGCTCAACAGCTCTTTCTCAAGACTCCTCATTTGAGACTCGAGACCTGGCCGCTCTCTCATCCACCCTGCCTTTATTTGCCTGAGATTTTCATCTCGACGGTACTCAATCTCTGCAGCCCTGATTGAATTGATGTAACACTGCAAAGGAAAATTCAGAAAAATCAAAAAAAGAAAACAAAAACAATGTTGGAAAGAAAAGTTAAGAGAAAGAAGTCATACATGAATAGCGTGCTGAGCAGCATCGGCTATCAAGTCAGCAATATAGGCTTTCCTAAGGCGGTCACATACTAACGAACCTAGGAGTCTGTGAAGACTAATCGGGACCTGAATATCACCATCGAGGAGACAAATATCAGAGGGGATTTTGATATAACGAAATTATCTCCAAGAAACTGCGTTGGGGGCCTGATTAGAAGCAGCTCGAGGAGTCTTGTCTCCCACTCAAGGTGGTTGAACGTCGTCCATTTCCACCGCAGCTGAAGGCTGAGCTCCCCCTTTACCTTTATCAGCAACCTGAGTCGGCTCTAACTCGCGGTAGGGGAAACTAGAACCTTTTCTTGGTCCCTTTTTACCTCCTAGGCAGGAGTGAGCTCGGGAAAAGGGACAGGCTCTATTATAGCCCGTTCCACTTCCGGGGTTCTCTCCATAGATGATTTTTTCCTTTTCAAAACTAAAAGGAAAGGGAAAAACATAATTAGCGAAAGAACAAAGCAAAAGGGAAAACAAGAACCGAAGAGACAAATACTCAACCTGTCTTAGCCCCAAGGTCAGCTGACCCCTCGGGGACGGTTCCTTTCTCTCCATCTTTCTTTCCTTCTTTTTCTTTTCCCTTCGAAAGGTTTCCAATCAAACCTTGAAGGGCACTTAAAGCATCCCCTGCCTCGGGGACTTCCTTCTTCTTCTTCTTCTTCTTCTTCTTCTTGTTTTTTTTTATTTTTGTCTTTTCTCTTTCGGCGTGGTGATCTCCCTCTTTGGGAGACCTACAACAAAGAAAGACAATGATTCGCCAGGAAAAAAGGGCAACTCGAGGAAAATATGAAGGACATTAACTTGGTTGAAGAGAACTCACCATGCCGTTTGCATGCCAATCAATTCTCATCCAAGGCAGCTAAAACTATCCATGACCTTTTCGATCTGGGTTTGACACGATAATAGCTTGGACCTATTGGGCCAAGTCCTTCGGGTAGACAATTAGGATCGCCTTGGCTAAAGCAAGTCAAAGAAGTCGAAGCAAAATCGAAAATAATTGAGGAAAAACGCCGAGGAGGATACTTACGTGCTTTATTCCATCGCTCGGGAAAGCCAGGCTTTGGGGAAAAAAGGTCAGTTGGCACAGAACGAAGCGCTCATTCCATCTACAATCCTCGATATCCTCGCTCTTTGTAACCAACGAGTACGAGCCTCGTTTGTTGGTCAGCTGGATGATTCCGTCCTTGTGAAGGGAAGGGTAGAAGAGGTACAAAAGGTGATCGAGAGTAAAAGTGACCTCGGCTAGCTTACTCAAAAATTTGAGGCATTGGACATGCCTCAACATCTCGGGGCCAATTTGGGCTATGCATAATTGATAGGTGCAGAAAATGGTATCCAACACCTCGGGGATAGGAAGATAAAACCCTATTATGAAGGGGTAGGTAAATACAGAAGAGCGCCGCTCGACTCTATCGCATACTCGACTCTCAGCGGTAGGAATACCAACCTTAACCTCGGGACCCCAATTACAATCAGACCGAATCAAATGTATGTTCGCCTGAGTAATCAAACTTGGCGTATTTTTAACAGGGATATTTCTCTTCTTCCTGATATCCGACTCGGTCTGAAGCTGCATGACAATGTCCTTAGAGAGGTCAATTTTCGAAGGAATAACGTGGTGAGGCTCAAGCTCAAGATCATCCGAAAGAACCTCATTGTTACCAATGTCCTTCATGGTAACATCATCGTCACCAACCATACCCGCCTTTGCAGTATCAGTCACGACTGGGCGTTGTTCTTTGCCCAAACCACTTGATTGAGGAAGATCATCCATGTTAAAATCAGGAGGAACAATAACACTCAAGGGTTCGGGAATATTCACTGATTCACCATCAATAATCATAGTGTCGCCAAACAAAGGTTGAGAGTTTGGTGAATTTGGCTAAGACATTCCTCAGAAAAGAGTTCCTGGACAGCAAAAGAAGAAAAATTCAGGAAGTTTTACTGCTAAAAGCAAGAAAATACATGAATAAGAAGAAAAGGTGCGGCTATATATAGGTTAAAGTGCCACGATTACAATTACATTGGGAAGGCAAAACAAGAAATCATGCCCAATCAGTGATTGCCACACGTGGTTGATGGGAATATGGAGTGACAACCTCCACTTTCGAATTTCACGACATATGAACGGCCATGTCAATCTCCCGCCTAAAATCATTCCACTCCTCGACAGATCTGAAAATTGCTCGAAGAGTGGGGGACTATCTGTATTGGGTAGAAAACCAGCGAGATCTCGAGCGAGGGTACTGAAACGACCTCGGTCAGTCGTTTCGGAAGCTAGGACTCCGATTGGCGTGCCGATAATTTTAAAATATTCGTAATGTCCATTAGGACATGTCTGCAAAATTTGAGCTAAATTAGACCTCGTTTGGTAGGCATCGGAAGAAGGTTTCAGTTTTTATTGGCAATTAATATTAAAAGGAGATTTTCGAGCTCGGTTTTTGCCGAATGAGCTCCGATTCGAAATCCGAAAGCGCCGTTGGGTTCGTATGATTATTTATGACTTTTGTGAACTTTCGAAAGTGAATTTCGATGTTGTTCGGCTAGTTTCCGCTAAAATGCCGAAAGTTAAATAATTTGACTTCTTTTCATTTAAATTTGCATCTTGAGTTTCGAGAGTCCAATTTGAGATCCGCCTTCGCGAGTATGTTACATATATTTTGTATAACTTGTATGCAAAAGTTGGAATTATTTCGAATATCGTAGGGTACTATTTTAATTTTCGTTAAGAAAAGAAAATATAATAAAAGAAAACAAAAAAAATAATAATTAAAAATTAATTATGTATGTCGGTCAAGCTAAGGGATTTAATCCCTTAGCTTAGCAGTAGCAATACGCACAGGAGCATTGGAGCTAAAATAGCAGAGACGCGAAACAAAAAAATACGCAATGGAGAAATGCCAGAAAATAAGAAAAGGGGCCGGGAAAAAGTAGAATTTTCACCCTGAAACATTCAGGCCTGGCCTGCGTATGGCGTATGCGAATAGGGTATCAGGTTCCTACCTGGATTGCCCTACGATGTGAGGGATGAAGCCTTTAGCCTAATGTGATATATTTTTCTGCTTATTGATCACAGTGGGATCGTTTGGCAATGCATTCAAAAATAACGCGGTTGTTGGTCGCAATGCTAAATTTTGAGAGAGGTAAGTGTTTATATCCATTTCTTTGGAGGCACCTGGCCTCGTGGATTTTCTACCACGTGTTCCTTACGTGTGCAGCTGCCGATAGGCGTACTCCTTACGCCTTAGGTTTCGATTTACATTGTGTATTATATGTTATGTCCTGTTGTTGGTATTGCATTGAGGAACTGAGCATTGTACTCTGGCTGTGAGTTGGCATCTACTTCCCGGCTGTCGATGAGAGTCCCGCGCCGGTGAAGGGTTATTATTACATCACATTGCATTCATATGCATTACATTGCATATCATATTGAGGGCAGGAGTATTCCGCCCGAGGAGCAGGAGGATTCCGCTCCATTGTATCATATTGAGGGCAGGAGTATTCCGCCCCAGGAGCAGGAGTATTCCGCTCCATTGTATCACATTGAGGGTAGGAGGATTCCGCCCCAAGAGCAGGAGTATTCCGCTCTTATGTCAGATATTGAGTGCAGGAGTATTCCGCCTCAGCTTTACATTATATCGGGTGCAGGAGTATTCCGCCCCAGGAGAGTGCAGGAGTATTCCGCCTCTGGTTTATATTATATCGGGTGCAGGAGTATTCCGCCCCAGGAGCAGGAGTATTCCGCTCCAGTTGGTTATCAGATTGGATTCCCCTCGAATGCAGGAGTATTCCGCTTCGGGATGGGATTACGGGCACATGTGACCCTTCGCATCATATTTCATCTCATTTCATCTCACTTCATTTTATTTCATTTTATTTCATACCATTGTGTAAACTTGTGGTACATAACTATTGTCCTGCTTATATGTGCATTTCTTATTTGTTGTTATGTTTCTGGCACGCATCCTTGGTTGAGTTTATAAGTTTCTTACGTGTTTTCGGTTGTTATCTGGCTCTACCTTTTTATAATTTAAATAAAAGAAATTTGGTTTATCTGTTTCTTCTCCCTGGCTAGCTATCCTATTCTTTGAGGTGGCTAGTCTGCCCCACTTATTGAGTCCTTTTGACTCACCCTTGTTTGTTGTTTGTTTCTTTTTCTATCTATTTCGTTTCGGCAGGTTCGCTCCAGGATTGAGTTCGCCACGTTGTGAAGGAGCGAAGACGACTTCAGCTGTCAGGGTGAGCCAGCTTTTATTCCGGATGGCCACCAGTTTATTGGTTATTATTTCAGTTGCATTTTGCTCCCTTCAGGAGGTATTTGTCTTCTTTTGTACTCTTAGATGTCTGGTCTGGATAACCCTAAACCTAGTATGTTGGGTAGTCAGCTGTAATTTCTTTTGTACAGCTTAGAGGTATCAGTATGTCAGTGTTTTTTTTTAAGCCTTGTTCTTATTAATGAATTGAATTATATTTATTTGCCTAATTTAATTGGTAAGGGTTCGCCCGACGGGTCTAGGGAAGGATGTCGGGTGCCCGCACGGTCTAACCGGATTTCGGGTCGTGTCAGTTGGTATCAGAGCCCAGTTTAGTGTCTATCCAGACTAAGCCAGTGTCTAGTACAGTCTCGCTGATGGGTACGTAGACGTCCGTACTTATCTACGAGGGGCTATGATGGCATTTAGGAAGTTTCACTTCCTTTTTTTCTGATCTTCCGTCGGTCTAAGATGCAAAAGTATTTTCGCTAATTCGTTCGTGGTAATTGTGAACCCTCGTGCGATAAATCAACAAACGGTATGAGTTCAAGACGAAGCAGTCTAGCGTTGGGCTAGCACTGACGAAGCCCCGAGTATTTTGATTGTGCTGACGATCTAGTTACGGAGGTCCCAATTGTACGAGCTCGCGATAGGCATGGGAGCAGGGCCTTGTGGTTCCCTTGGCTATCTACGATGATTTTACGAGAATTTTGGCGACGCAGATACCGCTAGAACCTATTATTCGTTAGGCAGCCTATCAGGTTGCCGCAAATGGAGACGTTCGATCTCAGGGAGCTCCTATTCCAGTTCTTAATGTTGCCGCAATAAAGTATGTTTCGGAGGCAGCATGTGTTGTGACTCTAATTGTTCTGGCTGGTTAGCTAGCCGAGGTATCAGTTCGGTCCGAGTGCCTAAAGAGGTTGCATTACTTTACGCGGTTGAACCTTCCGATATTCTTAAGCAATGCATCAGATAAACCTCGTGATTTTTTTTAAAAATAAAATAATGCCAGCGTATCCTTCAGGCTTTTGATTATATCAAGCGGTATGGTGTTGATTATTCTTCTTTCCAGTTTCAGGGGTCCAGCCTTGAATTGGTGGGCCTCTCTTTTATTAGCTAACGTGGTTCGATTTTTCTTCTAGGTTCGTGGAAAAAGTTCCTTTCGAGTAGCTAACAAGATGAAAAATGTTGTCAGTTCAAGTGGATTGGACAGGGTAGTCTGTTGGTTAGCCTGTTGGTGTTTCAGAATATAAGATTGAATTCCATAAAATGGCCGAATATGCATTTGAACTAGTTCATGAGCCTTTCGAGAGATTCAAAGATTTATTGATGACCTTTCTTTTTCCTTGAGATCCCAGATGGCTCGAGAGATTGAGGTCGGGATTTCATTTGATATTGTTGTTGATATTGCTCGAAGGCTCGAGGCATAGCGTAAGTTAGAGCGGGAGAGCAAGAAATCTCGTGGCCCTGGTGGGCAACCATGGTACCTCATTTGGAGGTAAGTGTTCTGATTATTTTTTTGAAGTCACCTTCCAGGTTATCTCAGCTTGTAGAGCGTGATTCTCAAAGTGTGCAAGTAGTTCATCAAGATTAGACCCAGTTTTTCTCTTTATAGCTATCGACAATCTTTCCAGCTACCATTTTCAGGGAAAAGGGTGTTATCACTGTCATGAGTCTGGTTATCCTTTGAGGAGTTTTTCCTTACTCCAGCAAGTAGACAATCGTCCTTCTTCTTGCCCTCAGGCACCTGCACAGTCGCAGGAATTTCATGTAAATTTTAATTAATCAGAGAAATGCCACCATCCAGTAGAGGTCGAGAGCGCAGTGGTAGTGGTTCTTCTAGAAGTAATTATCAGTGTAGCAGCTTAGTTCAGCCGCAAAGGCAGTTTTATGAACTGCCAGTCTGGCAGGATGCTGAGGCATCCGATGTAGTAGGCCCGTGTGTTTCTTCTTCCCTTATCTGTAAGTAAGATTTATCTTTCCGATCGATCTGGAAATGGTGTGTCTTATCATGTTTCGACGGTTTCCTTGGATATTGTCGTAATTAAGAATTGGTTGCGGTAGAGGGGTGAGTTTCTGATACGATTTATTCCTGGCATTTATGAGACCCTACTAGTTTATCTAATCTAAATATGAGAGATTTGACAGTGAGTGTCGCTATTGTTTGCTTGGCATCCTGTTGTGCCACCTTCTGTTATAATGTCAAGTCAGTCTACCTCTCTTTGGAACTCAGTGCTGGTAGGATGATGGGATTCTTATTTATCACCATCAGGAAGTGTCATTGTTTCTTCTGGTGTAAAGTGATCAATAAGTAATACTCGATCTATGTGTCTCCTCTTGGTTCGAAATGTTAGTAAGTCATGTTATTCTATGAGCTTGTTTAAGTTATAAAAGGGTATTCTGGTAAATTATCAGAATTTCCTTCTTATTGGGAGGTTAAATTGGTATGGATGTTTTTCCATAAAGCTTATTTAATGTCTATCTCTTCAATTGCGATTTTTTGGCTCGCTTGACGCGAAAGTAGTCTAGCTTTGGTAGTCAAGCAAATAAGAAGATGAACTTTCTGAAGCTCTAATTATATATATCCTCAATCTATTTCCATTTCTTCTTCGTCCGGCACTAGTGAGCTTGGGCGATTGGTGGCCGCTTGTGACGTTCCCTGTGTTGAGCCAGAGTACGTGTTATTGTGGCCGGGTAAGCATATTATTATTTTGGAAGCATATTATTGTTTTGGTCCAGTTGTCTCATCTTGTTATCCGTTTAACATGTTTATGTTATCAGTTTATCCGGGTATCCATTCCCATGTATAGTATAGTGCTGGTTCTGTTTTTGCGGATCGTCCAGTTTCAGGGGAAACTCTGCCGAAATTTTTATATAGAAGTACCATCCATCGGGCGGTGGTGTTTACGGCAAAGGTATGGAGTTGTGAACTTGAGAGTTGCAGCTGTTTGGCAACTCGAAAGGGTAGTTGGTAGCTTCGGTCTGCTTACGTTCAGCTTTTAGCCAAATCTTCTTTAGTCCAGCAGACTGTGCGAGGATGGTTATTCCTATACAAATGGCTACATGAGTTTGTGCTTTAAGTGGAGGAGTCTTCCTCCAAATACTGAATGGTAATATTAAATCTCTGTGGTGTTGATATCACTTTTCTCACGACCCAAAGTAAGGCTACGGTAAAAATCTACAATGAGTGTCGATCATTGCTAAACCCACTAATAATCTATTAATGATAGGGATAAGCTGGCAACCTGATCATATATACGTATCTATCTGCTGAAAATATAAAGTCTGAAAAGATGACATGACTTTAACCTGCTGGCAATTAGAACACTGAGCCACAAATCCTGCTATGTCACACTTCATTCTATCCCACCAATAATCTGCTTAAGATCATGGTGCATCTTAGTCGAATCTGGATGAACAGTGTATTTGGAATAATGTGCCTTTATCATAATCTGTCCACGTGAATCTGTGACATCTGAAATACAAAGTCTATCTTTATACATGAGAACACCGTCAGTAGTGACCCTGTATGGTGACTTCGGTTTTCCTTGGGCTATCTTTCTGTATTCAACTAGAACTGGATCCTCATACTGACGTTGTTTTACTTCATGGAAATTTAGAGTGAAAGATCTAGTGCAGCTTGGCGTCCATCCATCATTGGCATATCTCCTTCACACCTTAACTCCTTGAGAGGTTACTTTAGCGTTGTAAGCGCTCATGTAATCAACTTTGTTACTGGCATTCTGCCTCAGCTTATGGTTCAACTACGTGTCTCCTTTATTTTTACTTTTTCAAGTCATAATATTTTCAATTGAAAGAAAATACCCTAAAGTAGGTGTTCAGTCTGGAGATCATTCCTGGTCTGCATCATACTATCCAGAAGTATTTGCCTGATCCTTATCCTTATATATAGACCCTGTTCAGATGAACCTTTGACATACATTAGGATATGAGTAACTACATTCCCACAAGGAGCTTGCGGAACAACACTAACATCAACTGAGATGTTGCCTAGTGTGTTTGTAAAAATAATATAGCTTGCATCAAATCTTCTATAATATGTACTGACAAGGTACTTCAAAAGTTACCCCTATTACATCAAGCGTAAGCTAATTCTTTGTTTCATCGAACTTGTTCTATATCGAAAGGTATATCGAAAAGGTGATTCTCGGCTAAATCATGTTAGTCCATCCAAAGTTTCGTATATCTTTGCTTCGAAAATGCAGAATTCTCCTCTCGTGATCGAGGAAGGATCGGTTTAATCAGAATAACTTGGGCAATGACGTTATGATATTATCCAGCTATGTTTTTATCCAAGGGTTTGATGTGCATGTCATAACTCTGATTCTGTAATTATGAGATCATGTCCGTGGAGTAGTTTATGAAGGTTGTGCAAGTTCTCTTGTTATCTGCGTAAATCTTGCTTTAGATTTAGGCTCGTTCGAGGACGAACGAGAGTTTAAGTGGAGGAGAATGAAACGACCTCGGTCAGTCGTTTCGGAAGCTAGGACTCCGATTGGCGTGCCGATAATTTTAAAATATTCGTAATGTCCATTAGGACATGTCTGCAAAATTTGAGCTAAATTAGACCTCGTTTGGTAGGCATCGGAAGAAGGTTTCAGTTTTTATTGGCAATTAATATTAAAAGGAGATTTTCGAGCTCGGTTTTTGCCGAATGAGCTCCGATTCGAAATCCGAAAGCGCCGTTGGGTTCGTATGATTATTTATGACTTTTGTGAACTTTCGAAAGTGAATTTTGATGTTGTTCGGCTAGTTTCCGCTAAAATGCCGAAAGTTAAATAATTTGACTTCTTTTCATTTAAATTCGCATCTTGAGTTTCGGGAGTCCAATTTGAGATCCGCCTTCGCGAGTATGTTACATATATTTTGTATAACTTGTATGCAAAAGTTGGAATTATTTCGAATATCGTAGGGTACTATTTTAATTTTCGTTAAGAAAAGAAAATATAATAAAAGAAAACAAAAAAAATAATAATTAAAAATTAATTATGTATGTCGGTCAAGCTAAATCCCTTAGCTTAGCAGTAGCAATACGCACAGGAGCATTGGAGCTAAAATAGCAGAGACGCGAAACAAAAAAATACGCAGTGGAGAAATGCCAGAAAATAAGAAAAGGGGCCGGGAAAAAGTAGAATTTTCACCCTGAAACATTCAGGCCTGGCCTGCGTATGGCGTATGCGAATAGGGTATCAGGTTCCTACCTGGATTGTCCTACGATGTGAGGGATGAAGCCTTTAGCCTAATGTGATATATTTTTCTACTTATTGATCACAGTGGGATCGTTTGGCAATACATTCAAAAATAACGCGGTTGTTGGTCGCAATGCTAACTTTTGAGAGAGGTAAGTGTTTATATCCATTTCTTTGGAGGCACCTGGCCTCGTGGATTTTCTACCACGTGTTCCTTACGTGTGTAGCTGCCGATAGGCGTACTCCTTACGCCTTAGCTTTCGATTTACATTGTGTATTATATGTTATGTCCTGTTGTTGGTATTGCATTGAGGAACTGAGCATTGTATTCTGGCTGTGAGTTGGCATCTACTTCCCGGCTGTCGATGAGAGTCCCGCGCCGGTGAAGGGTTATTATTACATCACATTGCATTCATATGCATTACATTGCATATCATATTGAGGGCAGGAGTATTCCGCCCGAGGAGCAGGAGGATTCCGCTCCATTGTATCATATTGAGGGCAGGAGTATTCCGCCCCAGGAGCAGGAGTATTCCGCTCCATTGTATCACATTGAGGGTAGGAGGATTCCGCCCCAAGAGCAGGAGTATTCCGCTCTTATGTCAGATATTGAGTGCAGGAGTATTCCGCCTCAGCTTTACATTATATCGGGTGCAGGAGTATTCCGCCCCAGGAGAGTGCAGGAGTATTCCGCCTCTGGTTTATATTATATCGGGTGCAGGAGTATTCCGCCCCAGGAGCAGGAGTATTCCGCTCCAGTTGGTTATCAGATTGGATTCCCCTCGAATGCAGGAGTATTCCGCTTCGGGATGGGATTACGGGCACATGTGACCCTTCGCATCATATTTCATCTCATTTCATCTCACTTCATTTTATTTCATTTTATTTCATACCATTGTGTAAACTTGTGGTACATAACTATTGTCCTACTTATATGTGCATTTCTTATTTGTTGTTATGTTTCTGGCACGCATCCTTGGTTGAGTTTATAAGTTTCTTACGTGTTTTCGGTTGTTATCTGGCTCTACCTTTTTATAATTTAAATAAAAAAAATTTGGTTTATCTGTTTCTTCTCCCTGGCTAGCTATCCTATTCTTTGAGGTGGCTAGTCTGCCCCACTTATTGAGTCCTTTTGACTCACCCTTGTTTGTTGTTTGTTTCTTTTTCTATCTATTTCGTTTCGGCAGGTTCGCTCCAGGATTGAGTTCGCCACGTTGTGAAGGAGCGAAGACGACTTCAGCTGTCAGGGTGAGCCAGCTTTTATTCCGGATGGCCACCAGTTTATTGGTTATTATTTCAGTTGCATTTTGCTCCCTTCAGGAGGTATTTGTCTTCTTTTGTACTCTTAGATGTCTGGTCTGGATAACCCTAAACCTAGTATGTTGGGTAGTCAGCTGTAATTTCTTTTGTACAGCTTAGAGGTATCAGTATGTCAGTGTTTTTTTTAAGCCTTGTTCTTATTAATGAATTGAATTATATTTATTTGCCTAATTTAATTGGTAAGGGTTCGCCCGACGGGTCTAGGGAAGGATGTCGGGTGCCCGCACGGCCTAA
Source organism: Petunia axillaris subsp. axillaris (assembly GCA_029990575.1). Taxonomy (NCBI): domain Eukaryota; kingdom Viridiplantae; phylum Streptophyta; class Magnoliopsida; order Solanales; family Solanaceae; genus Petunia; species Petunia axillaris. The sequence continues at coordinate 46,040,221 of JARKNS010000009.1, forward strand.
CCGGATTTCGGGTCGTGTCAGTATGTATCAGAGCCCAGTTTAGTGTCTATCCAGACTAAGACAGTGTCTAGTAGAGTCTCGCTGATGGGTACGTAGACGTCCGTACTTATCTACGAGGGGCTATGATGGCATTTAGGAAGTTTCACTTCCTTTTTTTCTGATCTTCCGTCGGTCTAAGATGCAAAAGTATTTTCGCTAATTCGTTCGTGGTAATTGTGAACCCTCGTGCGATAAATCAACAAACGGTATGAGTTCAAGACGAAGCAGTCTAGCGTTGGGCTAGCACTGACGAAGCCCCGAGTATTTTGATTGTGCTGACGATCTAGTTACGGAGGTCCCAATTGTACGAGCTCGCGATAGGCATGGGAGCAGGGCCTTGTGGTTCCCTTGGCTATCTACGATGATTTTACGAGAATTTTGGCGACGCAGATACCGCTAGAACCTATTATTCGTTAGGCAGCCTATCAGGTTGCCGCAAATGGAGACGTTCGATCTCAGGGAGCTCCTATTCCAGTTCTTAATGTTGCCGCAATAAAGTATGTTTCGGAGGCAGCATGTGTTGTGCCTCTAATTGTTCTGGCTGGTTAGCTAGCCGAGGTATCAGTTCGGTCCGAGTGCCTAAAGAGGTTGCATTACTTTACGCGGTTGAACCTTCCGATATTCTTAAGCAATGCATCAGATAAACCTCGTGATTTTTTTTAAAAATAAAATAATGCCAGCGTATCCTTCAGGCTTTTGATTATATCAAGCGGTATGGTGTTGATTATTCTTCTTTCCAGTTTCAGGGGTCCAGCCTTGAATTGGTGGGCCTCTCTTTTATTAGCTAACGTGGTTCGATTTTTCTTCTAGGTTCGTGGAAAAAGTTCCTTTCGAGTAGCTAACAAGATGAAAAATGTTGTCAGTTCAAGTGGATTGGACAGGGTAGTCTGTTGGTTAGCCTGTTGGTGTTTCAGAATATAAGATTGAATTCCATAAAATGGCCGAATATGCATTTGAACTAGTTCATGAGCCTTTCGAGAGATTCAAAGATTTATTGATGACCTTTCTTTTTCCTTGAGATCCCAGATGGCTCGAGAGATTGAGGTCGGGATTTCATTTGATATTGTTGTTGATATTGCTCGAAGGCTCGAGGCATAGCGTAAGTTAGAGCGGGAGAGCAAGAAATCTCGTGGCCCTGGTGGGCAACCATGGTACCTCATTTGGAGGTAAGTGTTCTGATTATTTTTTTGAAGTCACCTTCCAGGTTATCTCAGCTTGTAGAGCGTGATTCTCAAAGTGTGCAAGTAGTTCATCAAGATTAGACCCAGTTTTTCTCTTTATAGCTATCGACAATCTTTCCAGCTACCATTTTCAGGGAAAAGGGTGTTATCACTGTCATGAGTCTGGTTATCCTTTGAGGAGTTTTTCCTTACTCCAGCAAGTAGACAATCGTCCTTCTTCTTGCCCTCAGGCACCTGCACAGTCGCAGGAATTTCATGTAAATTTTAATTAATCAGAGAAATGCCACCATCCATTAGAGGTCGAGAGCGCAGTGGTAGTGGTTCTTCTAGAAGTAATTATCAGTGTAGCAGCTTAGTTCAGCCGCAAAGGCAGTTTTATGAACTGCCAGTCTGGCAGGATGCTGAGGCATCCGATGTAGTAGGCCCGTGTGTTTCTTCTTCCCTTATCTGTAAGTAAGATTTATCTTTCCGATCGATCTGGAAATGGTGTGTCTTATCATGTTTCGACGGTTTCCTTGGATATTGTCGTAATTAAGAATTGGTTGCGGTAGAGGGGTGAGTTTCTGATACGATTTATTCCTGGCATTTATGAGACCCTACTAGTTTATCTAATCTAAATATGAGAGATTTGACAGTGAGTGTCGCTATTGTTTGCTTGGCATCCTGTTGTGCCACCTTCTGTTATAATGTCAAGTCAGTCTACCTCTCTTTGGAACTCAGTGCTGGTAGGATGATGGGATTCTTATTTATCACCATCAGGAAGTGTCATTGTTTCTTCTGGTGTAAAGTGATCAATAAGTAATACTCGATCTATGTGTCTCCTCTTGGTTCGAAATGTTAGTAAGTCATGTTATTCTATGAGCTTGTTTAAGTTATAAAAGGGTATTCTGGTAAATTATCAGAATTTCCTTCTTATTGGGAGGTTAAATTGGTATGGATGTTTTTCCATAAAGCTTATTTAATGTCTATCTCTTCAATTGCGATTTTTTGGCTCGCTTGACGCGAATGTAGTCTAGCTTTGGTAGTCAAGCAAATAAGAAGATGAACTTTCTGAAGCTCTAATTATATATATCCTCGATCTATTTCCATTTCTTCTTCGTCCGGCACTAGTGAGCTTGGGCGATTGGTAGCCGCTTGTGACGTTCTCTGTGTTGAGCCAGAGTACGTGTTATTGTGGCCGGGTAAGCATATTATTATTTTGGAAGCATATTATTGTTTTGGTCCAGTTGTCTCATCTTGTTATCCGTTTAACATGTTTATGTTATCAGTTTATCCGGGTATCCATTCCCATGTATAGTATAGTGCTGGTTCTGTTTTTGCGGATCGTCCAGTTTCAGGGGAAACTCTGCCGAAATTTTTATATAGAAGTACCATCCATCGGGCGGTGGTGTTTACGGCAAAGGTATGGAGTTGTGAACTTGAGAGTTGCAGCTGTTTGGCAACTCGAAAGGGTAGTTGGTAGCTTCGGTCTGCTTACGTTCAGCTTTTAGCCAAATCTTCTTTAGTCCAGCAGACTGTGCGAGGATGGTTATTCCTATACAAATGGCTACATGAGTTTGTGCTTTAAGTGGAGGAGTCTTCCTCCAAATACTGAATGGTAATATTAAATCTCTGAGCTGTTGATATCACTTTTCTCACGACCCAAAGTAAGGCTACGGTAGAAATCTACAATGAGTGTCGATCATTGCTAAACCCACTAATAATCTATTAATGATAGGGATAAGCTGGCAACCTGATCATATATACGTATCTATCTGCTGAAAATATAAAGTCTGAAAAGATGACATGACTTTAACCTGCTGGCAATTAGAACACTGAGCCACAAATCCTGCTATGTCACACTTCATTCTATCCCACCAATAATCTGCTTAAGATCATGGTGCATCTTAGTCGAATCTGGATGAACAGTGTATTTGGAATAATGTGCCTTTATCATAATCTGTCCACGTGAATCTGTGACATCAGAAATACAAAGTCTATCTTTATACATGAGAACACCGTCAGTAGTGACCCTGTATGGTGACTTCGGTTTTCCTTGGGCTATCTTTCTGTATTAAACTAGAACTGGATCCTCATACTGACGCTGTTTTACTTCATGGAAATTTAGAGTGAAAGATCTAGTGCAGCTTGGCGTCCATCCATCATTGGCATATCTCCTTCACACCTTAACTCCTTGAGAGGTTACTTTAGCGTTGTAAGCGCTCATGTAATCACCTTTGTTACTGGCATTCTGCCTCAGCTCATGGTTCAACTACGTGTCTCCTTTATTTTTACTTTTTCAAGTCATAATATTTTCAATTGAAAGAAAATACCCTAAAGTAGGTGTTCAGTCTGGAGATCATTCCTGGTCTGCATCATACTATCCAGAAGTATTTGCCTGATCCTTATCCTTATATATAGACCCTGTTCAGATGAACCTTTGACATACATTAGGATATGAGTAACTACATTCCCACAAGGAGCTTGCGGAACAACACTAACATCAACTGAGATGTTGCCTAGTGTGTTTGTAAAAATAATATAGCTTGCATCAAATCTTCTATAATATGTACTGACAAGGTACTTCAAAAGTTCCCCCTATTACATCAAGCGTAAGCTAATTCTTTGTTTCATCGAACTTGTTCTATATCGAAAGGTATATCGAAAAGGTGATTCTCGGCTAAATCATGTTAGTCCATCCAAAGTTTCGTATATCTTTGCTTCGAAAATGCAGAATTCTCCTCTCGTGATCGAGGAAGGATCGGTTTAGTCAGAATAACTTGGGCAATGACGTTATGATATTATCCAGCTATGTTTCTATCCAAGGGTTTGATGTGCATGTCATAACTCTGATTCTGTAATTATGAGATCATGTCCGTGGAGTAGTTTATGAAGGTTGTGCAAGTTCTCTTGTTATCTGCGTAAATCTTGCTTTAGATTTAGGCTCGTTCGAGGACGAATGAGAGTTTAAGTGGAGGAGAATGAAACGACCTCGGTCAGTCGTTTCGGAAGCTAGGACTCTGATTGGCGTGCCGATAATTTTAAAATATTCGTAATGTCCATTAGGACATGTCTGCAAAATTTGAGCTAAATTAGACCTCGTTTGGTAGGCATCGGAAGAAGGTTTCAGTTTTTATTGGCAATTAATATTAAAAGGAGATTTTCGAGCTCGGTTTTTGCCGAATGAGCTCCGATTCGAAATCCGAAAGCGCCGTTGGGTTCGTATGATTATTTATGACTTTTGTGAACTTTCGAAAGTGAATTTTGATGTTGTTCGGCTAGTTTCCGCTAAAATGCCGAAAGTTAAATAATTTGACTTCTTTTCATTTAAATTCGCATCTTGAGTTTCGGGAGTCCAATTTGAGATCCGCCTTCGCGAGTATGTTACATATATTTTGTATAACTTGTATGCAAAAGTTGGAATTATTTCGAATATCGTAGGGTACTATTTTAATTTTCGTTAAGAAAAGAAAATATAATAAAAGAAAACAAAAAAAATAATAATTAAAAATTAATTATGTATGTCGGTCAAGCTAAATCCCTTAGCTTAGCAGTAGCAATACGCACAGGAGCATTGGAGCTAAAATAGCAGAGACGCGAAACAAAAAAATACGCAGTGGAGAAATACCAGAAAATAAGAAAAGGGGCCGGGAAAAAGTAGAATTTTCACCCTGAAACATTCAGGCCTGGCCTGCGTATGGCGTATGCGAATAGGGTATCAGGTTCCTACCTGGATTGCCCTACGATGTGAGGGATGAAGACTTTAGCCTAATGTGATATATTTTTCTGCTTATTGATCACAGTGGGATCGTTTGGCAATGCATTCAAAAATAACGCGGTTGTTGGTCGCAATGCTAACTTTTGAGAGAGGTAAGTGTTTATATCCATTTCTTTGGAGGCACCTGGCCTCGTGGATTTTCTACAACGTGTTCCTTACGTGTGTAGCTGCCGATAGGCGTACTCCTTACGCCTTAGCTTTCGATTTACATTGTGTATTATATGTTATGTCCTGTTGTTGGTATTGCATTGAGGAACTGAGCATTGTACTCTGGCTGTGAGTTGGCATCTACTTCCCGGCTGTCGATGAGAGTCCCGCGCCGGTGAAGGGTTATTATTACATCACATTGCATTCATATGCATTACATTGCATATCATATTGAGGGCAGGAGTATTCCGCCCGAGGAGCAGGAGGATTCCGCTCCATTGTATCATATTGAGGGCAGGAGTATTCCGCCCCAGGAGCAGGAGTATTCCGCTCCATTGTATCACATTGAGGGTAGGAGGATTCCGCCCCAAGAGCAGGAGTATTCCGCTCTTATGTCAGATATTGAGTGCAGGAGTATTCCGCCTCAGCTTTACATTATATCGGGTGCAGGAGTATTCCGCCCCAGGAGAGTGCAGGAGTATTCCGCCTCTGGTTTATATTATATCGGGTGCAGGAGTATTCCGCCCCAGGAGCAGGAGTATTCCGCTCCAGTTGGTTATCAGATTGGATTCCCCTCGAATGCAGGAGTATTCCGCTTCGGGATGGGATTACGGGCACATGTGACCCTTCGCATCATATTTCATCTCATTTCATCTCACTTCATTTTATTTCATTTTATTTCATACCATTGTGTAAACTTGTGGTACATAACTATTGTCCTGCTTATATGTGCATTTCTTATTTGTTGTTATGTTTCTGGCACGCATCCTTGGTTGAGTTTATAAGTTTCTTACGTGTTTTCGGTTGTTATCTGGCTCTACCTTTTTATAATTTAAATAAAAGAAATTTGGTTTATCTGTTTCTTCTCCCTGGCTAGCTATCCTATTCTTTGAGGTGGCTAGTCTGCCCCACTTATTGAGTCCTTTTGACTCACCCTTGTTTGTTGTTTGTTTCTTTTTCTATCTATTTCGTTTCGGCAGGTTCGCTCCAGGATTGAGTTCGCCACGTTGTGAAGGAGCGAAGACGACTTCAGCTGTCAGGGTGAGCCAGCTTTTATTTCGGATGGCCACCAGTTTATTGGTTATTATTTCAGTTGCATTTTACTCCCTTCAGGAGGTATTTGTCTTCTTTTGTACTCTTAGATGTCTGGTCTGGATAACCCTAAACCTAGTATGTTGGGTAGTCAGCTGTAATTTCTTTTGTACAGCTTAGAGGTATCAGTATGTCAGTGCTTTTTTTAAGCCTTGTTCTTATTAATGAATTGAATTATATTTATTTGCCTAATTTAATTGGTAAGGGTTCGCCCGACGGGTCTAGGGAAGGATGTCGGGTGCCCGCACGGCCTAACCGGATTTCGGGTCGTGTCAGGTACGAGGCTCGACTCAAATCAACCTTGAGAATCAAGTCTACGAGGGGAGATGTCACGACCCCTGGCCTCAAAAGACCACCTCGGGGAAGAAACAAAACCGAGTTCAAGGTGCAGACCTCAGAATGATCGCCACGAAACAATGTTCCCGAGCAAGTATGACACCTCGACAGAATGAGACCTGATCTTTGTAACTGTCGACCGTTGCCCAGGCATTTAAGAAGAAGATCATGAGCTGACCACGATCAAATATAGAGTAATAGCCATAAAAGCACAGTTATTATGACTCTAACATTACTCTTTTCATCAATTATAAATAGGACTCATCTGTAACAAAGAAAGGCATTCAGAAATACAATACTCGACTTTACATCCTTTCTTTTAAGGCTTTGTCTCCTTTTATCAGCTCGTTTTTACTTGCTTCATTTATTTTATCAAACGCTTGCCTCGTTTAAATCCAGTCTTAGTTCAATCATAATTTTTATACAAGCAAATTATCAATCAACCCTAAAACAAATTTGATTTGTTGTCCTATCCTGATATAGGCCAACACAATGTCTATAATTCACAATAAGAGAAGAATGTGTTTATTTAATGTTGATGACTCTTATGAATGTCTATGCAATGTAAATTACCTATAAACAACAGGATTCTTTTATTCCTTCCTGTTTGGCTATTTATTTCCGAAATAAGCAATATAAACTATTTTATACCAGAATTGCGGATTTATATTAGTTTGAATTCAACACATGAGACTTCATATTGTTACTAGCAATCCTTAGATAAAACACTTGAAATACCAAAATATCTTCGATTAAGTATATATTTAATGGTTAGACCCAAATTTGTGAAGGATTAAAGCTGATTTCTTCTTCCTATACTTATTTATCTCTTGTTATTAACATTTATTTGTAATGTAAAAGTATATAACTTTTGTAATTAATCAATTTTTGAAATCAAACATGGATGATGCATGAAATTATCGTGTAATTACGTAATGAAAAACAAAGATTAATTTGTAATTATTAAATCTTTTAGTTACCACCCTAATAATTATACATGCTCATAATTACAGAGGAATTTCCAAAATAGACCTCAACCAGTTCCCAAATTCCACCCTTAGTTACACGCCTTCGAATTCAGGCTTCAATACTATTGTTAACACAAGGTGTGGCTTCGTGGACCATTCGATCGATGGGCATGGGCTCTTGTATCTTAAGTATTATGTTGGTTGGTAAGTCGCCAATGGTAGACTTCCTCTCATCACTAGCTACCTTGCTTGTACGATGCGTTCAAATTTCAAGAACCATCTTCCACAAATCTTTGTAAGAACAAGAATTGAGGATCTTTACATAGTTGTGGGTTGCCTGGTTAATACTTAGTTGCAGTAAGCAATCGATAAAGATATTAATTTGAAAGAAACCAAAAGGCACTTATTTTGAGTTTTTTGAAAGGGACTTCTTTTGTTGAACTTCCCAAACAAATCAAAGCTTCAATAGTTGCTAGATGGACATATTGGTAGATTTACATCTTAGCATCTAGAGCTTCGACACTGTTGAGATACGAGATACAAGGTGGTTGATTTTCTGGTATAAGTTAAGATACGGCGAGATACGAGGTGATTGGTTTCTTGGGCATAGGCACCCTATAGGAACAGGTGTTTGGGACACCCCTTCATCGAAACATTTCATTATGTATATGTATGTATGTTTAAATATGAAAATCACACTATTTAGTACAAATAAAGAGAAGTGACCATGCTTTAAACATCAAGGTTTCAGAGTTTAGTGGTTTAATGCATTGACAAAGTCTACAATGGTTAGAGTTTGGATCCTATTTAGGCATAGCTTATCCTTTTTTATTAAATTTTTCAAACATTCACCGCTTAGAATATTCGAAGTTAGTAGGGACTGAACATTCAACCTTCTTCTAACTTAAGAAGTACAAAAAAACTTGTGTTAGGCTCCTTTACTTATTAAACCTACAATAAACAATAAAAAAATTCTTGAAAAGTGACACTGCTTGTAAAAGAATCTTGCATACGCCATTGATTGGTTTTCTGATGTAAGTTGACATACAACAGTAGAATCAACTCGAATCTATTGCTGCTTCCATTAAAAGAAGCTAAGATGAAGTGAAATTTGGGAGGGGATGAGGAAAAGCAAAATTAAAAAAATGGGAGGAAGAATGTAAGGTTTTGCTATGTTATGCTATTTTTTTACTATGTCTTGTAATTAACTTTTTCTTTCTCCTATATTAGGTAATTGTGCTAAAATATTACTATGTTTTGTAAATAACTTCTCAAAATTTTTCTATAAAAATTATTTTTCATAACTGGTGGATAGAACAGTCTTATACTTTTTAGAGGGGAAGTGCAGATATAGCCGCTTTTTGGCTCGCTTTTACAGTTGAGTCATTTTTTAAAAATTATTTAATTTTTGGCCACTTTTTGAACTCAGACCTTGGGGCCTGAACTTCATACCTTCAGGTCTTAACTTCAGATCATCAATGTCTAGGTCTGAAGTTGAACTTCAAGCCTGAAGGTTTGAAGTTCAGCCTCCAAAATCTGAAGTTCAAAAAAGTTGTTGAAAACTAAATGATTTTTAAAATATGGCCGAAACTAAATGGCAGCAGGAAAAGTGGATGAAAATTATTTTTCACTTTTCCACCAAAGATTATAGGAATTTTTACATAAAGTACTAGTTTTAGAAGTTATTTGCAAAACATAGTAATATTTTAGAAAAATTATCCAATATAGATGATAGGAAAATTTAATTACAAAACATAGCAATATTTTTCCATAACATAGAACACCCTTACATTCTTCCTCCTACTTCCCCCAATGTCACTTTTTCGCCTCTAAATTCTCCCAATGTCACTTTTCCTCCCTTCGTTTCTTCCTAATTTCATTTTTAATCCTCCCATTTCTCCCAATTTTACTTTTCCTCCTCCCATCCTTAACCACCTCGTATCTCACCGTATCTCGATGTTTCTCAACTACCAACCACATCGTATCTCGCTATATCTTGTCATATCTTGCTGTATCTGCATTGTTTTGCACCGTATTAACTATTTCGCGACTGTATCTAGACTGTTTCGACATTTTTTCATCGCGTTTGTGCATTCTTTCTCACTGTTTCTAAACTATTTCACTTTTTTGCGTTGTTTCACATTATTTTTATATATTTTGTTTCATACATTTTCACTAGCTGTTTGAGACTATTTCAGCATGTATCTTGTTGTATCTGTACTATTTTTGCCCCGTATCAAAGTGTATCTCACTGTATCTACATTTTTTCAGGTTGTTCCAGTACTGTTTCAGGTTGTTTCAGCACTATTTCAAGTTGTTTTGCACCGTATCTAACTATTTCTCGACTTATCTAGTTGTTTCTAGACTGTTTCAGCATTGTTTCATCCTGTTTGTGTGTTGTTTCTCAATGTTTCTAAACCATTTCATCTTTTTGCGCAGTTTCACATTATTTTTTACATTTTGTTTCAGACTTTTTCACTGGCTGTTTCTGACTGTATCATACTGTTCCAACGCTGTTTCAGACTGTTTCAACAGTTGTTTCAGATTGTTTCAACACTGTTTCAGACTGTATTATACTATTTCAACGCCGTTTCAGACCCTATCAGATTGTTTCAATAGCTGTTTCAGATTGTTTCAACGATGTTTCAGATTGTATCATACTGTTTTTGCACCAACACCTCACTGTACCTGTATTATTATTGCTTCGTATCTAACTGTATCTCGCTGTATCTGCGCTATTTCAGGATTGTTTCTAAATTGTTCACGCTATTTTAGAATGGTTCAGCATTGTATCCTGATGTATCTTTTGCTCCGTACCTAACTATATCTCGGTGCATTTTCCCATTTCACACTGTTTCATCGACGTTTTTTACACCCATAAAATAGGCATGTATTATGGTAAATATTTTATAGGTGTATAATGGCTATTAATAGTGGAATACCAAAGGTTAAATGTCTGTATCGGGTAAAAAACTACCGAGATCTCGAGTGAGGGTACGAGGCTTGGCTTAGGTCAATCTTGAGAATCGAGTCCACGAGGGGAGATGGCATGACCCCTTCTCTCGAAAGACAACCTCGAGGAAGAAACAAAATCGAGTCCAAGGTGCAGAGCTCGGAATGATCGCCACGAAACAATGTCCCCGAGCAAGTATGACACCTCGACAAAACGAGACCTGATCTTTGTAACTGTCGACCGTTGAACAAGCATTTAAGAAGAAGCTCATGCGCTGACCATGATCACATACAGAGTAATTGCCATACAAGCATAGTTATTATGACTATAACGTTACTCTTTTCATCAATTATAAATAGGACTCATCTGTAACCAAGAAAGGCATTAAGAATAAAGCACTCGATTTTACATTCTTTCTTTTAAGGCTTTGCCTCATTTTATCAGCTTGTTTATTATTTGCTTCGTTTATTTCATCAAACGCTTGCCTCGTTTAAATCCAGTCTTAGTTCGATCATAACTTTGATACAAGAAAATTACCAATCAACCCCAAAACAAATTTGATTTGTTGTCCTATCCCGATTTAGGCCAACACAAATTGGCGCCGTCTGTGGGGAATTGGTAATAACATTTGTTCCAAATTTTGCAACTTCTACTTTCGCTAAAAAACAACCGACATTATTGATGACAATGCTTTCATCCAAACAGCCGACCAAACAACAGGAGCCAGTGAAACTAGTGGAGGGGTCCCATTCCCTCCAACTAGCCCAACACTGCCTGTTAGCTCTATTCCAACAAATAACTCCACTCCATTGGTGGGGTTAACACCACCAAATGGATAAATTTCCCCAATCGGCCAAACTTTCCCCGTAGGAGAAATTTCAACCGATCCAACTTTCTCGAGCTCTAGTGATCCATTCCAGCAATTCATGGTGAACTCATTGCAACAAATGCGAGAGCAAGCGGCTGCTCAAGCATCAGTGAAAGCTCAGTTTAATGAACAATTCTGAAGCTCTTTACAAGCCCTCACTGGAAACGGAGGTAGTCTTAACACTATTCCCATAGGAACCATCCCAGGAGGATTTATAAACGGAGTCACATCTGGGGGCTCGGAGACTTTAGCCCTTACAGTATCTCAAACAAGCGTCGCGACCGACTTTGAAAAATGGAAGAAATATTTTGAGGCCAGCATGAAGAAACGACTCGAAAATGTGCCAGGCGTTCGGAAGCCTCAACGCGTGTTGGATATTGAAAAATGTCGTCAGTTACCTTTCAAACCCGAGGCTGCTCCAGCACCCATTCCAAACCATTTCAAGCTGTAAATCCTAAAGAAGTACGATGGGACAACTGACTCAGTCGACCATATAATTGATTATATGGCCATGGTCAAAAGCAATGATTTGACCCCAATCGAGAGGGAGTCCATGTTCTTTAAAAACTTCGCCGATACCTTGGAAATTGGAGCGCTGTATTGGTACATGCTTCTCCCCTCTGAGTCCATCTCCAATTTTGAGGAATTAGCAGACATGTTCATCAAAGCTCACACTAAAGCACAGAAGATCCTTAAAACAAGGGAGGATATCTTCAACGTCAAATAGGGATACCTCGAGCTAATCAAGGACTTTATCGAGTGCTTTCAGCCCGAAAGAATTGATCTTCCAAAAATGGATGACAGGATGGCTTTTCAAAAGAATCTCAATGTGAGCAATTCTGAAGCAGCGGCCGAGTTGAAAAAGAGCTTCAACAGTGGAAGGCCCGGACCTAAGACGAGCTGCATGATCAACCCACATCAAAGATTAGGCTTAAGGAACCAGAGTGGAGAAGGAAAATAATGAAAACTAAGAACATAAAATGCTCCCCAAATGTTCTAGTCTATGAAATGCTTAGGAGGAGCACATAGCTTCTATCTGAGAGGAATGTGGTTGGAGCCTTGAAGTCTCAATCTCGATTCCCACCCCCAAGCAACGTATGTGCGATAGTGTTCTGGAGCGATCCTTCGTTTACACTTACCCGTTTTTGATTGGTTTCTCTCTTCTGCTTCATCCTATAGTAGACATCTTTTGCCGGACACACAATGTCTGCTTGGCCCAGGTTGGCCCCAGTTTTTGGAGGGTTGTCCAATGTCTCGACTACATTAGTCGTAAAGTTGGGGTCATATTTGGGTATGACAACTTAATTTCTTTATTTTCTCCTTCTCCGCACAAGGATGCGGTTGTGCAGTTGAACAAGAGGGGTCAGTTTTCCCTCATCACTAAGAGCGATGACACCGAAGATCGGAATTGGTGTGACTAGTTTGTCCTTCTTCCCACCTCTTCTCTTTCAACTGAGCCTAGCTTTCCGGAGGCGTGGAATAAGACTCCAAGGAGACTCCCAATTAATCCTCCTCAGGATTTGGAGGTTTGGGTGCAAGCTATTATTAACGCCGAGGAGATATTAGACAGGGATTGGGTGGTGCTAGCTGCTCGTGCAGAAAATGGGTGGTCAGGTAAACGTCTGGGTTAGTAAACTCCCAATTTGGTCGTTTTATTTTCTCGATGCATCTTCCCTCACTTCTACCCTTTTTCCCCTTCTTCTCTCAGATTTCACTATCTTGCCTGCCGAGGTGGAGCACAAAGATGATAGAAGGAAGAAAGATAAGAAGAAGAAGAAGTCGGAACGACGAGCTGAGGTCGTCGAGGTCCCGGATTCTGATGCTACCTTGAATCTTATTGAGGAGTCAGTTGAGACTCTTACTCATGCCCCGAGAGGTACCCCTTTCTTCTTTTTGAACTTTTCTCTTTTGCATTCCCATTCGAGCAATGTGTTTCTTCCTTTTCAAGCTTATAGAGAAAAGGCAATACGCTTAAGAAGCCAGCCAAGGCTAAAGTTCCTCGGGTTGAATCGACTAAGGCCCCCCAACGGAGGTTGATAGACGAACCAGATGAACCAGATATTGTGCTGGTTCGGAGCGTAGTTAAGGGGAAGGTTGTGAAGGAGCCTGGCCTCGTGGTCGATTAAGTTTGCAAGGGCTTGGAGTCTAGTGAGGTGAGGTCTACCGAGGAGGCTAACAGACCCGTCGAGGCTACCTCGCCTGTGAGTCATGTGAGCGCTAATCCGCCTCGAGCTAAGACAAACCTCTCTCAAGGGATCAGACGAATCCCAGTTCCAATAGATGTGTGCCTATTGGATGATAGCATGGTGTTTGCCATTAGCTGGAAAGGGTTGCTTGGGCCTTTAGAGAATGATCTTCCGAAGAACATCCATTCGGATGATTTGATGGCTTACTCGGCTCAACACGCAATTCATGTGAGATTTTACTATGCCTTTTTTAAAAAAAAATTAAATCTTAAGAATTTTTCATGTCTTTGACTTTTCCCTTTGATTGCAGGGTTATGTCTACGCCATAAAGGCAGCTGAAGTTGAAGCTCAGCGAGCAAAGCATCTTCACCGGGTCGGAGACGAGTGGGATCGTCGGAGGAACGTACAAGAGGCTCGCGTGGCTGAGCTTGAAGGGCAGCTCACTAGCTTGGAGGCTAAGTTGGGTCGATCTCAGAGGGAGGTTGAGCAGCTCCGTGCTGGTCCTTTTCAGGCCCGTGGTGAAGTTACTAGCCTTTTGGCTGAGAGGAGCTCCCAGTAAGAGAGTCATCAAGCTGAGTTTCAAAAGCAAGCCAACGCAGCGCTTAAAAGCTTTACTGAGCAGTTTGAAGAGAAGATGTCACTACTTACCTCAAAAGTGGTCGAGGTCGAGGCTAAGGATAAAGCTCTCGAAGCTGAAGTGAAGATTCTCTGAGCTAAAAGACCAGCGTCTCCCTCCGTGCTCAAATCCAAGTTTAGGGCCAAGTTGAATTTGCGGGCAACTCGAGCGAAGGTCGACATAAATTGGGCGATCATCCAGACCAAGTTAACGACCCTTGAGTTGTGTAAAAAGGGAATTAATTTGGATGAAGAGATTGCCAAAGCTAAGGTTGACGTTGCCAAGGCTCGGGGCTTTTAGACCGACTTCCTTCGAGCAGTGACAGCTCATCTGAAGGTGAGGCCTCGAATAGTGACAGCGAACATGAATAAATGCTTGTTAGCTTTTGTTTTTGTGCCTTTGGGCTAATTCTGTAATTATTTTGGCCTTCGGGCCTTGTGAATACATGACTATTTTGAGTATCCACCATTTATTTTGCTTGCAAGACTTTTTGAACTTGTTAGATAGCTAGCTTAGGGCGACGTCTCACCATCGAGCCGGGGCTAAAAAGTTTTAATAGATAAAAAGATAAATCAATTCTTATTCCATTGATAAAAACTGAGTCAATTTACATGAGGCCTAGTTGTACTTAGGCATATTTCTTTCTATGAGAAACCGCTTCGGGCGAAGATCTTAAATTTCGAGTCCTAGTCCCTTCGTTTCTTCCTAATTTCATTTTTAATCCTCCCATTTCTCCCAATTTTACTTTTCCTCCTTCCATCCTTAACCACCTCGTATCTCACCGTATCTCGATGTTTCTCAACTACCAACCACATCGTATCTCGCTATATCTTGTCGTATCTTGTTGTACCTGCATTTTTTTGCACCGTATTAACTATTTCTCGACTGTATCTAGACTGTTTCGACATTTTTTCATTGCGTTTGTGCATTGTTTCTCACTGTTTCTAAACTATTTCACTTTTTTGCGTTGTTTCACATTATTTTTATATATTTTGTTTCATACATTTTCACTAGCTGTTTGAGACTATTTCAGCATGTATCTTGTTGTATCTGCACTATTTTTGCCCCGTATCAAAGTGTATCTCACTGTATCTACATTGTTTCAGGTTGTTCCAGCACTGTTTCAGGTTGTTTTGGCACTATTTCAGGTTGTTTTGCACCGTATCTAACTATTTCTTAACTTATCTAGTTGTTTCTAGACGGTTTCAGCATTGTTTCATCCTGTTTGTGTGTTGTTTCTCAATGTTTCTAAACTATTTCATCTTTTTGCGCAGTTTCACATTATTTTTTACATTTTGTTTCAGACTTTTTCACTAGCTGTTTCTGACAGTATCATACTGTTTCAACACTGTTTCAACAGTTGTTTCAGATTGTTTCAACACTGTTTCAGACTTTATTATACTATTTCAACGCCGTTTCAGACCCTATCAGATTGTTTCAATAGCTGTTTCAGATTGTTTCAACGATGTTTCAGACTGTATCTTACTGTTTTTGCACCAACACCTCACTGTACCTGTACTATTTTTGCTTTGTATCTAACTGTATCTTGCTGTATCTGCGCCATTTCAGGATTGTTTCTAAATTGTTCACGCTGTTTTAGAATGGTTCAGCATTGTATCATGCTGTATCTACGCTATTTTTGCTCCGTATCTAACTATATCTCGGTGCATTTGCCCATTTCACACTGTTTCATCGACGTTTTTAACTCCCATAAAATAGGCATGTATTATGGTAAATATTTTATAGGTGTGTAATGGCTATTAATAGTGGAATACCTAAGGTTAAATGTCTGTATCGGGTAAAAAACTACCGAGATCTCGAGTGAGGGTACGAGGCTTAGCTTAGGTCAATCTTGAGAATCGAGTCCACGAGGGGAGATGGCATGACCCCTTCTCTCGAAAGACAACCTCGAGGAAGAAACAAAATCGAGTCCAAGGTGCAGAGCTCGGAATGATCGCCACGAAACAATGTCCCCGAGCAAGTATGACACCTCGACAAAACGAGACCTGATCTTTGTAACTGTCGACCGTTGAACAAGCATTTAAGAAGAAGCTCATGCGCTGACCATGATCACATACAGAGTAATTGCCATACAAGCATAGTTATTATGACTATAACGTTACTCTTTTCATCAATTATAAATAGGACTCATCTGTAACCAAGAAAGGCATTAAGAATAAAGCACTCGATTTTACATTCTTTCTTTTAAGGCTTTGCCTCATTTTATCAGCTCGTTTATTATTTGCTTTGTTTATTTCATCAAACGTTTGCCTCGTTTAAATCCAGTCTTAGTTCGATCATAACTTTGATACAAGAAAATTATCAATCAACCCCAAAACAAATTTGATTTGTTGTCCTATCCCGATTTAGGCCAACACAAATTGGCGCCGTCTGTGGGGAATTGGTAATAACATTTGTTCCAAATTTTGCAACTTCTACTTTCGCTAAAAAACAACCGACATTATTGATGACAATGCTTTCATCCAAACAGCCGACCAAACAACAGGAGCCAGTGAAACTAGTGGAGGGGTCCAGTCCCTCCAACTAGCCCAACACTGCCTGTTAGCTCTATTCCAACAACTAACTCCACTCCATTGGTGGGGTTAACACCACCAAATGGATAAACTTCCCCAATCGGCCAAACTTTCCCCGTAGGAGTAATTTCAACCGATCCAACTTTCTCAAGCTTTAGTCATCCATTCCAGCAATTCATGGTGAACTCATTGCAACAAATGCGAGAGCAAGCGGCTGCTCAAGCATCAGTGAAAGCTCAGTTTAATGAACAATTCTGAAGCTCTTTACAAGCCCTCACTGGAAACGGAGGTAGTCTTAACACTATTCCCATAGGAACCAACCCAGGAGGATTTATAAACGGAGTCACATCTGGGGGCTCGGAGACTTTAGCCCCTACAGTATCTCAAACAAGCGTCGCGACCGACTTTGAAAAATGGAAGAAATATTTCGAGGCCAGCATGAAGAAACGACTCGAAAATATGCCAGGCGTTCGGAAGCCTCAACGCGTGTTGGATATTGAAAAATGTCGTCAATTACCTTTCAAACCCGAGGCTGCTCCAGCACCCATTCCAAACCATTTCAAGCTGTAAATCCTAAAGAAGACGATGGGACAACTGACTCAGTCGACCATATAATTGATTATATGGCCATGGTCAAAAGCAATGATTTGACCCCAATCGAGAGGGAGTCCATGTTCTTTAAAAACTTCGCCGATACCTTGGAAATTGGAGCGCTGTATTGGTACATGCTTCTCCCCTCTGAGTCCATCTCCAATTTTGAGGAATTAACAGACATGTTCATCAAAGCTCACACTAGAGCATAGAAGATCCTTAAAACAAGGGAGGATATCTTCAACGTCAAATAGGGATACCTCGAGCTAATCAAAGACTTCATCGAGCACTTTCAGCCCGAAAGAATTGATCTGCCAAAAATGGATGACAGGATGGCTTTTCAAAAGAATCTCAATGTGAGCAATTCTGAAGCAGCGGCCGAGTTGAAAAAGAGCTTCAACAGTGGAAGGCCCGGACCTAAGACGAGCTGCATGATCAACCCACATCAAAGATTAGGCTTAAGGAAGCAGAGTGGAGAAGGACAATAATGAAAACTAAGAACATAAAATGCTCCCCAAATGTTCTAGTCTATGAAATGCTTAGGAGGAGCACATAGCTTCTATCTGAGAGGAATGTGGTTGGAGCCCTGAGGTCTCAATCTCGATTCCTACCCCCAAGCAACGTATGTGCGATAGTGCTCCGGAGCGATCCTTCATTTACACTTACCCGTTTTTGATTGGTTTCTCTCTTCTGCTTCATCCTATAGTAGACATCTTTTGCCGGACACACAATGTCTGCTTGGCCCAGGTTGGCCCCAGTTTTTGGAGGGTTGTCCAATGCCTCGACTACATTCGTCGTAAAGTTGGGGTCACATTTGGGTATGACAACTTAATTTCTTTATTTTCTCCTTCTCCGCACAAGGATGCGGTTGTGCAGTTGAACAAGAGGGGTCAGTTTTCCCTCATCACTAAGAGCGATGACACCGAAGATCGGAATTGGTGTGACTAGTTTGTCCTTCTTCCCACTTCTTCTTTTTCAACTGAGCCTAGCTTTCCTGAGGCGTGGAATAAGACTCCAAGGAGACTCCCAATTAATCCTCCTCAGGATTTGGAGGCTTGGGTGTAAGCTATTATTAACGCCGAGGAGATATTAGACAGGGATTGGGTGGTGCTAGCCGCTCGTGCAGAAAATGGCTGGTCGGGCAAACGTCTGGATTAGTAAACTCCCAATTTGGTCGTTTTATTTTCTCGATGCATCTTCCCTCACTTCTACCCTTTTTCCCATTCTTCTCTCAGATTTCACTATCTTGCTTGCCGAGGTGGAGCACAAAGATGATAGAAGGAAGAAAGATAAGAAGAAGAAGAAGAAGAAGAAGTCGGAACGACGAGCTGAGGTCGTCGAGGTCCCAGATTCTGATGCTACCTTGAATCTTATTGAGGAGTCAGTTGAGACTCTTACTCAAGCCCCGAGAGGTACCCCTTTCTTTATTTTGAACTTTTCTCTTTTGCATTCCCATTCGAGCAATGTGTTTCTTCCTTTTCAAGATTAAAGAGAAAAGGCAATACGCTTAAGAAGCCAGCCAAGGCTAAAGTTCCTCGGGTTGAATCGACTAAGGCCCCCCAACGGAGGTTGATAGACGAACCAGATGAACCAGATGTTGTGCTGGTTCGGAGCGTAGTTAAGGGGAAGGTTGTGAAGGAGCCTGGCTTCGTGGTCGATGAAGTTTGCAAGGGCTTAGAGTCTAGTGAGGTGAGGTCTACCGAGGAGGCTAACAGACCCGTCGAGGCTACCTCGCCTGCGAGTCATGTGAGCGCTAATCCGCCTCGAGCTAAGACGAACCTCTCTCAAGGGATCAGACGAATCCCAGTTCCAATAGATGTGTGCCTATTGGATGATAGTATGGGGTTCGCCATTAGCTGCAAAGGGTTGCTTGGGCCTTTAGAGAATTATCTTCCGAAGAACATCCATTCGGATGATTTGATGGCTTACTCGGCTCAACACGCAATTCATGTGAGATTTTACTCTGCCTTTTTTAAAAAAAAATTAAATCTTAAGAATTTTTCATGTCTTTGACTTTTCCCTTTGATTGCAGGGTTATGTCTACGCCATGAAGGCAGCTGAAGTTGAAGCTCAGCGAGCAAAGCATCTTCACCGGGTCGAAGACGAGTGGGATCATCGGAGGAACGTACAAGAGGCTCGCGTGGCTGAGCTTGAAGGACAGCTCACTAGCTTGGAGGCTAAGTTGGGTCGATCTCAGAGGGAGGTTGAGCAGCTCCGTGCTGGTCTTTCTCAGGCCCGTGGTGAAGTTACTAGCCTTTTGGCTGAGAGGAGCTCCCAGGAAGAGAGTCATCAAGCTGAGTTTCAAAAGCAAGCCAACGCAGCGCTTAAAAGCTTTACTGAGCAGTTTGAAGAGAAGATGTCACTACTTACCTCAAAAGTGGTCGAGGTCGAGGCTAAGGATAAAGCTCTCCAAGCTGAAGTGAAGATTCTCTGAGCTAAGAGACCAGCGTCTCCTTCCGTGCTCAAATCCAAGTTTAGGGCCAAGTTGAATTTGCGGGCAACTCGAGTGAAGGTCGATATAAATTGGGCGATCATCCAGACCAAGTTAACGACCCTTGAGTTGTGTAAAAAGGGAATTAATTTGGATGAAGAGATTGCCAAAGCTAAGGTTGACGTTGCCAAGGCTCGGGGCTTTTAGACCGACTTCCTTCGAGCAGTGACAGCTCGTCTGAAGGTGAGGCCTCGAATAGTGACAACGAACATGAATAAATGCTCGTTAGCTTTTGTTTTTGTGCCTTTGGGCTAATTCTGTAATTATTTTGGCCTTCGGGCCTTGTGAATACATGACTATTTTGAGTATCCACTATTTATTTTGCTTGCAAGACTTTTTGAACTTGCTAGATAGCTAGTCTAGGGCGACGTCTCGCCCTCGAGCCGGGGTTAAAAAGTTTTAATAGATAAAAAGATAAATCAATTATTATTCCATTGATAAAAACTGAGTCAATTTACATGAGGCCTAGTTGTACGTAGGCATATTTCTTTCTATGAGAAACCGCTTCGGGCAAAGATCTTAAATTTCGAGTCCAAGTCCCCGAGTCTGAGTTATTTTGCAAATTCGGCGAGCCAGTCGCAGATTGATTTCGTACCCTTATCACCCCCCAGCGTTTGAGGGTGAAGGATGAAGGCTCGAGCACTGTTGACCTCGGTAGCGAGCTTCGTGTGGTTAGAAGTAATATTTCTTTGAATCGGACACATTCCAATACAAAGGCTCTTGCTTCCCTTTAAGATCTGCCAGCTGATAGGATCTTTTTCCTACAATTGCTTTCACCTGGTAGGGCCCTTCCCAATTGGCGGCCAATTTTCCTGCATTTTTGTCTTTGGTTGTTTGATTCAAGGCTCTTAAGACGTAGTTGCAACCTTAAATTCTCGCAGCTTGGCCTTTTTGTTTAAATAGGCTTCGATTCGTTGTTTTTGGGCCGTCAATCGTACCAGCGCCATTGCTCTTCATTCCTCAAGCAAATCTAGCTCTATCGTCATTGCTTTTTGATTCGACTCCTTGGAAGAGTGCGCATAGTAAAGGCTCGGCTCACCCTCCTCGGCAGGGATTAACGAATCGATCCCGTAAACCAGAGAGAATAGCGTTTCTCCTGTGCTATTCTTCTGTAATATTCTCATTGCCCATAGCACTTCTGGCAACTCGTCAGGCCACGAACCCTTGGCTTCATCTGTTCTCTTTTTAAGGTTATCAACAGTTATCCTATTTGATGATTCAACCTGTCCATTGGCACTTGGATGGTATGGTGTCGAGGTTATCCTTTCGATTCCTCATTTTTTGAAAAAAGTTGTGACCTCCGAAGCAACGAACTGCGTACCATTGTCACAAGTAATTTTCTTTGGGACTCCGAACCGGTATATGATATTCTTCCATATGTAATCGATGACTTCTTTCTGTCTTACCCTGGGAAAGGCTCCTGCCTCGATCAATTTGGAGAAATAGTCAGTGAGTACGAGTATGTACTTGACACTACCCTTTGCTTTGGGAAAGGGTCCCACGATGTCCATTCCCCACTTCATGAAGGGCCATGGTGAAACTACCGAGTGCACGGGCTCGGCTTCTTGTTGAATTATAGAAGAATGCCTTTGACATTTATCGCACTTTCTAATGAACACTATGGCATGTTCGCTCATCTCAGGCCAATAGTAGGCGGCTCGGAGCAATTTGCGTACGAGGGCTTTGGCTCCCGAGTGGTTGCCGCATGTTCCCTTGTGCACTTCTCTTATTACATATTCATATTCTCCGGGACCTAGACATTTCGCCATTGGGACGCAATAAAGTTTTCTATATAGCTGCCCATTCATTATTGTGTACGGGACGACTTGCTTCCAGAATTTTGCCGCCTCTTTCTTATCTCTTGGTAGTGTCCCCGACTCTAGATAAGAGATGAATTTTGTTTGCCAGTCCCAATGTCGATTAACTACGTTCACCTCCAGCTTCATTTTTCCCGTGGCCGACGTGAGAACCCTCACCATGGTATCAGTTCTCGAATTGTCAGCTGATACTATCGATGCCAAATGAGCTAGAGCATCGGCCTCGGCATTCTCCTCTCGAGGTACCTGTAAGACTTTCCATTCTTGAAAGGCTTCGAGCGCTTGCTGCATTCTCGCCACGAGTTGCTTCATTCTAGGCTCTCGTACCGTATATCCTCCGAGGACTTGGTTCACCACTAGCTGTGAGTCACATCTCAACTCTATATTTTCAACTCCCATCTCTTTGGCCAACTTTAGCCATGCTATGACGGCTTCGTATTCAGCTTTATTGTTGATTAGCTTTTCGGATTTCATTGAATGCCTCAGCTTCTCCTTAGTAGGGGCCTTGAGCACTATTCTGAGCCCCGAACCGTTGGAGTTGGCTGCTCCATCTATGTAAAGCTTCCATACTCCGAGTGTATGGCCTTTCGAAGTTAGGCTCTCTTTTTCCTCTTCGGGGAAAAGGTTTAACACTGAAATCTGCCACGAAATCAGCCAGCACTTGAGACTTGATGGCTGTGCGGGGTTGATATACGATGTCATATTCACTCAGCTCGACTGCCTACCGATACAACCTCCCCAACAACTCTGGCTTATGCAATATACTTCTCAGAGGGAATGTTGTCACTACCGCTATTGGATGGCATTGGCAGTAGGGGCGTAATTTTCTAGCAGCAATGACTAACGCAAGGGCTAATTTTTCTAAATGCGGGTACCTTTTCTCTGCATCGAGGAGGGCCTTACTTACATGGTATATTGGCTGTTGCTTCCCTTCTTCTTCTCGAACTAAAACAGCACTTACTGACACCTCGGAGACAGCTAGGTAGACTAACAGGGTCTCGCCATCCTTTGGTTTGGCCAACAACGGGGGGTTGGGTAAATAATGCTTCAATTCTTTCAAGGCCTCCCTGCATTCGGGCATCCATTCGAAGGAGGTATTCTTCTTCAAGACAGAAAAGAACTTGTGGCACTGCTCTGATGACCTCGAAATGAATCGACTCAAAGCGGCTAATCGGCCAGTTAAACGTTGTACTTCTTTTAGACTCGATAATTTTTTGGGAATTTCTTGTATAGCTTTGATCTTGTTAGGGTTTGTTTCAATGCCTCTCTCCGAGACAATGAATCCCAAGAATTTGCCCGAGCTGACTCCAAAAGCGTATTTTTCAGGGTTAAGCTTCATGCAATATTGACTCAAAATCGTGAAGGCATCCTTTAGTTGTTTCAGATGTTCTTCCAGGTGGGCATATTTTACCAGCATATCGTCGATATAAGCTTCCATCGTTTTTCCAATGTAATGTTTGAACATCTGACACACCAACCTCTGGTAGGTTGCCCCAGCGTTCTTGAGGCAGAATGGCATCACCTTGCAGCAATAAGTTCCCTCATCTGTAATGAAAGAAGTTTTTTCTTCATCACTTGGGTCCATTAGGATCTGATTGTACCCCAAATACGCATCTAGAAAGGTTAAAATTTGTGTCCAGCCGTGGAGTCTATTAACCTATATATTTGTGTCCAGCCATGGAGTCACACTTAAATTTATGTCTTCGTCACATACGACGAAGACATAACACAGTTAGACAACTACTCTCTAGGGGAATTATCACTATTGACTTCGTAAGGTTAAGTGATAATGTGTCAGATCCACTAATGAAAGGACTGATTAGAGAGGTAGTTGTGATGTTATCAAAGGGAATAGGACTATTGCCGAGCACAAGTGACTCACAACGATAAATCTATCTAGAAGACTGGAGATCCCAAGATCTAGGTTCAAGGAGCTCAAACAACGTAGTGAGTGACGGTTTAACATTGTCAAATAAAATTTATTTTGGTCCATTCTCGTGATGAGACAATGTTCAGTACCAAGGATAAAATGTTAAAGATATTTTTTAATGATTATCTAAGTTTGATATGGGAATTATCAAATGTGTATATCTACGGGATTATACGTTTAGAAATCACCTATTTAAGTATGAAGTGGAAGTCGCTTCAAGGAGAATTCTGTAAGGTTGATTCTCTACGCACTTATGAAACCAGACGATGTTCATGGCTGAAATAAACACAACAATAACAACCAAAGACGGTTAAGGGTTAATTGTGTGACATATGTTTTCTAGATATACACCAAAGCTCGATGGTTCAAAGATATCAAATCTACCGATTGACCAAGTATATCCGATGTATGTTCACTACGGAAAGTTCAAAAGGAAACCCACTTATCCCGATGTAATTAATCCTTATTGTGAATCACACAGTTTTGTTCATGCATGTTTTCATCATGTGGCCATTCTCCATTCATGTGGGGAATGGGTTTTTTGTGAATGTGTGTGAATGGGAAATGATGTTTGTACCTTTTCATAGAAAGGTCTGACACCTTTTCACATGAACCCTTTGTTGGCTATAAATATGACATTTTCCTTCACATTTTAAGATACACTTTGGAAGAGAAAATTTTGAATTACTTCTTCTCTTCTTTGTATTATTTTTCCATATAAAATAAAAGTGTCGTATCGTGTGATTCGCTTCCGGCCATTTGCGTTCGCTGTTACTGCCGTTTGGAGTACCACTACTACAGTAGGGTAAATCCGTTCTATCCTAGAGGATGTAATCCATAACCTCGGGTACTGTGAGGGGATTAAGTTCCTTAAGGAGACACTGTGAATTCAGTGGGCTCGGGTTTGTTCATCTCCTTCTTTTTTGATTTTGCATTTACGTTTTCAGATTATATTTTGAATACAAAATTTCTAACAATGTTTATTTACCTTGAAATATGCTATAGCCATTATTTTTATAGCATGTTCTCAATATTGATAAGGTCCTAAACCGAAAACTAGCAGCTTTTATTAGGTTTTTGTTACTATAATTATTGGAGGTTTTAGTTTATGTATTTAATATACAAGGTAGGTTAATGTCGAATCACCGTCACCATGGGAGCTGATCGAAAGCCTCGGAAAATGGATTTAATTGTAAAAGAAATTGCCAGGTTTCACCGGTGGAATGTCAAATCCCCCATCACCATAGGAGGTGAAACTCTTTTGTGTTTTTTGGTTCTTTATTTGGATCCTTAGAATTTTATCAACTCACTACCCTATAACTACCATCTTTTGTACTTTATTTACATTATATCTGTATCGATGTAATTTTCAACTTTTTCTAAGTTGATGCAAGTACTCTCACCAGCCCCATTTAAATATTTGGACTAAAATATTTGTAATTTTAAAAATAAAGATAGAATTTATCAACAGTTTTCCATTATACCTTAATATTAATTGTTCTTGAAAAATATAAACACATCAATTATGAGTTAATTATTCAAAATATCAAGAAAATTAAATTAATAAAAATTCTAAACTAACTTATATATGATTTCTTAAGGAGCATGCAAATAATGACAAACCTAACAACCTAGACGTACCGAAGGGAGCATAGTAAAGATTAGTGGCGGAGCCATGTATCAGCAAAGGGGTTCAATTGAACCCCCTTCGTTCAAAAATTATACTATGCAAGTCAGGTAAAAATAAAGGTTTTAGTTATATACATACTATTGAACCCTCTTGCGTCAAGGGAATTTATTAGTATAGTGTATAAGTGGGGTTTAAGAATTGCTCTAGGCCACAAGTTCAAATCTCAAATGTGGTATTTTAATATTTTTGAATTCTCTTCCGATAATTTCTGGCTCCGCTCCTGATAAAGATACGTACATTACAACATAATATAGACATGATAATGCATAATTGATTTGGTGTAGAAAAACTATATCAAAGCCTAAACATATATCAAATGGATTTGAATTCTTTAAACAAGCTGGTTTAAATGTTTAAACCTCAAAAGTATTGAATGCAAGATTATTTCATTGTTTTACTTTCTTTAACAAACCTTCGATTTCATTTTCTATTTTTGATGATTCCTACAAATACAAACGCCCGTGCCTGCACACACACACACACACTTAATTACTCACTCAGAGTAAGCACTAGATCAGTTAGCTGTTAGCATATTGAACCTAAACAAATAGTAGTGCAATATTTTATCAACTTATTTGTTCTATAATCATATGTGGACGATATTTGAGCCTGAATTCCAGCTTGAATCAAATACTAACGCCACCAATCTGCCAACCATATCTAGAAACTTTCTTAGAGGTACCATGCATTCTCTACATATTTTTCTTGGAAACAGTTTAGGTGATAGACAACAAATGAAGTCTAAATCTTCAACTGCAGTATCATTCAAGAGATAATCTACGATTGACAGGAAGGTGCTTAAAGCTTGAGAACTTGGATTCCGGCTCAATAAACTTGTTGTAAATAAGACTAAAGGATCTGACAAGGAGGACGGCTCAGCTAAGTACGCTTGATAATCCCAATTAGTTAGGGTTGACTGTGTGTCTCCTCATTGAATATGCTACTCAAATTAAGTTCATTCTAGACTCATGTATATAATAGAACAATCAGAGAGGCAGATGCAGAATTTTAAGTGTATGAGTTCTAGATTCTAACACAAGGCAACACTTTATAGACACTGGAAGCAACCATCGTTTACAAGTATCTCATAGTTAAATCTTTTGAAACAATTTTCTCTGGGATGAATGATTTTGTTTTTAAATGAATAATTTGTAGCTACTGGTTTCTCTCCAGACTGCTCACCAGTTATGTGTGCATTTCCAAAGAAGGATGTAGTTTTCTCAGTCAAACAATATTATTTCAGAAATCCTGTTTTTGTATCCCAAAAAAAAGCAACAACAAGCCGCAGCGGCCAATTACTTTGATGACAATGTCAAACCCTTGTTTAGAAATATTGATTGGGGCATTTTTCTTTTTGGAGATAAGTTGGAAGGAAACCTATCAGGCATTTGGTCATATATATAAAAAAATTTGAAAAAAGAATCAAGTTGAGTTGAAAATTTATATTTAAAAATTAAAGTTGTGTCTGTACATATATCACTTAAAAATTTAAAAGGTCATGAGAGGAGAAGTTAGTCAATATCTGTTTTTGGTTTGAAAAATATCATTTTCGATTTTTTTTAAGAAGTCTAATGATTTGATGGCCATCAAATCTTTCAATTCTTTCTTTTTTGTTGAAAACAAAAGGAAAAATTTTTATGGTCAAACGAGGACTTAATGTTTCAGTGGTCTTAATTTTGTGTGTTTAAGAAAAATATCGGATTCCGAAAGTAAAAAATAAATTAAAATAATTGTGCTTCTAACCGTATAAGAACCTACACTGCAGAGGTAATAGCAAACACTTTTTTTTTTTTGTTAAAACAAGACATTCATTAGATAGGAATTTAAGGAGGATTACATAGAATATTCATGCGAATCCCATTGTGGTCAGATTCGCGAGCATTTGAGTCATTTTACAAAACAAAGACAAGCCACTACCACCGAAATCACAACTATTTTGTTATTGGGCTTGGAATCGATAATTATATAATTATTTACTATATTTCTTAAGATTTATCTATACAGGATTTGCGAAAAAGTTATCGGGTTCTTCCACCGTATACAACATATGAATAGATCTGCACCGGGCAAATAGACTAGCAACAATAAAATTCTAAAGTTTTGAATATTTTCTGTTACCATCATATAGAACTAAAAGATTTTTCGAAAAGACCTAAAATAAACATGTAAACTAGCACAATTAAAACATGGTTCCTATACGAAGAGCTTAAACGACGATTCATAAAAGTACAAGGACCGAAGTACAAGAACTAACACAAAAACAAAATTACAATGTCTTTAACTTGCAAAAACAAAGACATAATGCTACATCCACAATCCCACATTAACTTGAAGAATTCCACAAATGAAAATTGGTCCATGAAAGGAACAATTAGTCAACTTACACAACTGGTGCTGCGAAGATGCGTTCAAGTGTTGGTGATAATGCTGGAAAGGATCTCATCAGTTCTTCAGAAAGACTCCATAGTTCACCTTCAACTCCACTAGAGGGAGCAACAATCATCGTTGAGAGTGACGGTGAACGTGCAAGTATCAGCTCTAAGAAAATGAGTTCACAGGGTGAACCTTCAAACCCTGTTAGTTTCACATATTCAAGGTTCCCAAGTTGTTGGTCAACACAGTTTGGATCTGTGAGATAACGTTTAACTTCCTCTATGCTTCTTTCACTCACGTTACTAAAAGCCTATTGAATTCACATGGTGCAAGAAAGTTAGTAACACATTAAGCATACCTCCAAGTATAAAATTTTGTATGTAAGTTATATGCACGGACATCATTGAAAGTTTAACATCATCATTGTACTTTAACCTACGAATAGTAGGTGAGAAAAACCAATATTACCAAGTTACTAGTAACTCGACATTTTCACAAAGAGTAATAACTCCATGTAGTTATCTTAATTATGTGTTGATGTGTAAATATCATTCTTTACTATATTAAATACTAGTGCATAAAGACCTCAAATATTTTAAGTTATTAAAGATGAGAAAGTATTACATGTATCTCTAGTATACGCAACTTGGGAGAACTTCGAATCAAAGCGAGAACACCAGAGACTTGGTCTAGATCACCAAACTCTACGCCCAACTTCACATACTCCAAATGGTGGGCAGTGGCTTCAAACCTTTTCGGAATAATTTCTGTGCCCAAAACCTTAGTAAGAAAAAAAAAAAAAACAAGATTGTTAAGTATGAGCTTAAAACATTCATCTCCAACTTATAGAAAATGAAATATTCCTTCGATACCCACCCTGTTGCTAGAATTACACAAGGCAAGCCCTAGCAGATTAGAGTAAAAAGCAAGAAGTCTTGACCATGTAATAAACCTCCCTCGTGCATAATCTGTTGATTCCATAAAGAGTATGCTAATGCACAACACCTTAACATTGGGGAAGTTCATGAAGAAATTTACACGAATTTCATGACTATCAATAATAGTCAAGAACTCAACCCTTGGGGCAGTAATGTTGAGGAGATGAATACCATGGCAGGATCTGAATGTTAAGGTTGAAAGTAATGGGGTATTAAAGAGATGACTTCTCGTGGCTGGCCCAAAGTTGATGGACTTAAAGTGGATTTCAAGGAGATTTGGGAATAGTGCAATGGGATAAGGTGGTCTAACAATGCAATTGGTGACAGACAAATAGGTGAGAGCCGAGCAATTGAATATGCAATCGGGCAACTTATAAGGATGTCGGTTCGAATTATCTAGGATTACTTCCCTCACACCTTTTCGTGTTACATAGAGCAACCAACGGTTAAGGTCCCCATCATGGAAAGGGATGATTGACAAATCAAGGAGAAACTTGACTATGGATCCAGCATGACGCAAGAGAACCTTGTCAACGACATTAGTAAAACCATATCCAATCATTCTCATATTGCAAATAATCTCTTCGAAGAATTTCCCATCCAATACTAGGGTTGGATGTGTAGTCCAAAAATGTCTCCATTTCTTTGACAAAACAGATGTTCTTGTCAGTTCATGGAAGGACGCGTCCTTGAATATTTCATCAAGGATATTTTCTGGTAAATCGGAAAACCTGTCTATCTTATCATCTTCAACAACAATTTCTTTTCCACGACCAATCCTGTTCATCATTTTGTCCATAAGCCAAGCTAAACATTAGTCCACATTAAGAGAACAGTCACTAATACATATGTCAAACTTAATGGTTAGAGCTATTTATTTACCATATCCTTTGATTTTGCAAGAGAAATTATTGTTTTACTACTTAGCATATAATTTGTGGGATGGCCTGAAACTGCATAAAAAGTGCCAAAATAGTTTTCCATTCATATATAATACTATACAGGGCAAGCTTTATTTCACATTAAAGAATAACTGGTTAGGCCTTTTTCAATGTTAAAAGAATGTAGCTATTTACTCTATCTATTAGAACCCAAAAGGGAAACAATTCATAAGAAGTAGGAATTTTGTTGTTGATATCATTTGACTTCATTTATATCACATAGATTAATCATCAGATATAATGATGCGTCAAAATCCTTCGTGACCCTAGTCGGATTACTGAACATAATACAAGATGATAGGATGCTGCAAAATTCACGGTAAACTTTTTGTTAGATAAAATTAAATGCCTTTAAATAGTTTGCTATGTATAAAATTTACTAATATATATGGCATACTTACCTATAATCCAGTTCAAAAACTGATCAAATTTGCATCTGCATAGAGGAAATGTTATAGCCGATAGACTGGTACATCTAATGTCGAGGAATAAATGGGTTAATGAGTAAAAATTCATTAGTTTCCTATAAATTTAAAATTCGTATATCTTTATATGCATGACTGGATCAGATCTATAGAATTGACATATTTTTTGTAGACCAGTTAATCTATACGATTCATTATTGGTGAAGATTCTATTCTTTAAATAAAAGGGCTCATGGCTAATCAACAAGAATTGCTCAAAAATGAAGAAAACCATCTTTTATCAGTGACCAGTACATATAGCTTTGTTAGAAACAAGACTGCATAGAGAAATTCATATCTACCATTGACTTGAGAAAAAGAACATATATAGGAAACTATTTCTGAGAAAAAAATGAAGAAAAAAAGCCCACAATATAATCAATCAAAACCAGTTATCTCCTTCAGATTATACAAAAAAATTATAACTTGTTATGCATACCAATAAATTTATACCTCTTATTTGCTTGCATCCTTTGAGGGTAAGGTCCGAAGTGGTTTTCTTCACTTTAGGGAGCAAGAACACAAACAATGAGAAGAGATAGGTATAAAGCAAAACTTAGGACATATAAGTAGTTCTAAATTTTTTGTCTAGGTCCCACTATAAATTATACATTTCTTGACTTCTGATTTGTTTTTATTCATTTTTTTTAATGGAAAGAATTAATAATTTCATAAAATTCTAGTAAAACTCAGATTTCCTGAATTTAGAATGACTAGGAATTTGGCTTTGTTTCATTTTGGACATCTAGTCAACGTGATCATGAACCTGTTTACATACATAAATCTCTTACTAAAATTGGTTACTTGAAATTTGATAATCTCTGATTCTTTTATAATACATCTACCAAAATGGTTATGATCATCATTATTGGTAATGCAACCAATTTTTCTTTCTCACCTATACAAATTGTATCAATGATACCTTAGGAAACTACATTTTGCAATGTAATTATCGTTTTTCCTTAGTTTTTACTAGATTGAAATTAGCTAATTTGTACCCATCAAAAGGATAGACAAATTTCCTCTTAATTACATAAATAAAAGAGTTAGTAAGTACTTTAGTATTAATCCTTATTTATAAATTTCCCTTACTGGTTTATCTGAATTTCGTATTTATCTCTAAGACAAGTAATTTTCGAATAGTTAATTTGTCTGTAATTGCATAAATAACCCGACAGCAGATACTATTTTTTTTAATCGTCAAATCTCAATTTTTTTTTCAAACTTGGAAGTATTATTCATAATCCAAAGCATGTACAAAAGGAAGGGGATATAACCATAACCTCCAATAAGACAGCTAGAGTACAAAAAGTTAGCCAAGGGGTGTAAATAATACTACACCACCTTCAAAACAAAAAAAATCGAGCATCTAAGAAGGAGAAACTCCCTATTTTCCTTTGAATGACTTGAGTCTTCTATGAGCTGCACCTTTAAGGTAACTTTTGTTGCATATGAAGCATCAATCTAGTAATGAAACTAGTGACGCCCCTTTAAGATATGCAGGCCTATCCATCAGGGGGATCAAAATGCCATCCGGAGTGTTTTGTTGCTCTGATCCTAAAAGAGGGAACGCCCAATTGATCCATCCTTAGTTGTCCTTTAGCATCAATAGGTAGATCTCTTTCCTAACAAAGTGGCATACTTTACCAAAGCATCACCACTTCGTTGCCTTCTCTGTAACAATGCAAGACCTGAATATTCTTTTCCTTGACCTTATCTTGAATACATTCCACTTCTTTCTGTATGTTCCACGGGATACTAATTTTACCTTGGATCATCTGGAACTATCCAAGGTGAAATTAGAGATGTTACATTCACAGCACCAATTGACTCCTAATAATGCTGCAATTGTCTCACTATAATTGTTAGTTGAGAAATGAATAGGATTGGCAAACGCCATAACAATGTCTCCATTTCTTCTTCTAACAATTCCACCTGCACCAGCTTTACCCCTACTAGACATGCTGCTTCCATCGGTGTTCAAGATGATTGAGCTACCATTTGTTCTTTTCCATGAAACCATCTAACTGATGATTTTGTGTTTGTAGTTAGTTGCAATTCTGCAGACTTGTTCCTATCCTATCAAATGTGCGTAGCCGCTATCAAATAGTTTTTGCCAAATCCTACACCGGTAGGTATATTTCCTAGCTATGCAAGAAGTGTACCAATTAGGACATCGAACACCCTTCCCAGTTTCCACGAGTTGTTTTGACGTGTCACTATGTTTGAAGTGCACGCATTTAGCTTGGTTGATTGGTAATTGTGCACATAACCAAGGTCATAATTATAAGCTTTTGGAAAATCAAAATACTAACGAGGCAAAGTGTCACAACAGGATTCAGTACAATACAGATCGAGAAATTATAAAAAAAGATGAAGAAGGTAAAACTGATGTTTTGCCCGTATTTAATTGGAAGCGCATATGCATATAAACTCAATATAGTTGTAATTAAGAACTAGAGCTTGACATGCTTCTTAACTTGTTCATAATTATAAATTACCTATGTTCTTCAACAATTAATCAATGATAGTACTACATCATATCAAATACTTTCTGATTTAAACTAGAAGATAATTTCTTAAGCACTTTACCTTCAAGGGTTAGAGTTCACAAGAAAATTGTGTGTCGAGGATGGTACAGAAGGAGAAACTAGAAAATATTATGGTAGAATATTGAGCCAAACTTTGAGAAACTCTTTCTTTTCACCATAGTCCCTCACATGCTAAGAGAACAGTCCAGAAGCAGTAGAGCCAGGAACAAGATAAAGGGTAGGAATAAAGAACATGAAATTCCATGAAGAGTGAAGGGGTTAGAATTAATAGAATTATCTATCGGGAGTGTTTAATTTTTGGAACTATGTATGTATTTTTAATATCTCTTTTGAAGAATAGGGTCATACACGTAGGAGTCTATATACATAGTTGCATGTATGTGCATGGAGAAGTGCAAGAGTTTGGCAAATGGAGAAAGTAAAAGGTTTTTAGAAATCGTCACACACGGAAAGGACTACAATGAATTTTGATTGAACATTTAAGGGGTACTCAGAAAATCGAAATCATCTTTTTGAATTTCATAAGATCTTTATTGCTTCTATCTATTTTTTTTTAAATAATATTGTAATTTTATTCATATTAATCTAAGTGGACTGGAGGATATTCCTGGTACATATTCAAGATAATGTGGATGTTTGAAATCTGTTCATAGCGTAGGCTAAAATAAAAATAGATGAGAATTTATGTTTTCTACTTATGCGCGGTAGAATATTATCAAGTTGAATGATAGCTTTTCGGTTGCAAAATCGGTGGCACAGTTTCTTTTTAACTTATTAACCGTTTGTATTGGCTTAAAAAAGTAGTTTTTAAGTACTTGTACTTTTATTTAAAAAAAAAGTTTGCCCAGCAAATTATAGGCTGTGTTGTATAGATACTGATCGATTGGGGGGAGGGGGGTGGGGCATGGCCTGAACTCAATTTACAACAACACTGATTGCCAGAGGCAACCGCAAAAAAATTGAGAGGGACTAAGACAAAAACAAGTCCCTCCTATATACCTACAGTTAACTAATAATGAAGAAGTTGACTTTGTAATATCTAATTTTAATGCTAGGCATTTGACACTTATGCAATTGAAAAAGTTCTTTTAGAAACACCAGGTAATTGAGCATAGGATTGATAGATAATTTCTTCAGAGAAAGTAGCAGCCAGTTTTGCAAGAGAGTCAGCTGCCCGATTAGCCTCTCTTAGACAGTGCTTGAAAGAATATTCACTACAACAAAATGCATCTATAGCTACAAAATACATCGTAGCTGAATATGAATATTTCCGTAGCTAAACACTTTTGCTACAATATTTTTCTTCCATAGTATCCGTAGCTAAAGGTGGGGTGGCTAAAAGTCAGCTACGGACTTTACATCTCCCGTGGCTAAGAACTACCACTTCTTGCCACAAAATTTTTTGTGTTGTGGCTATAATGATAGAACTTTTTGCCATAAAAAATATACATTTGTAGCAAATTACTTTATTGCTTTGCCACGACAAATCAAATCCGTAGCTAGCCAATATCATAGCTACAAGTTGATCTGTTGTGGCAAAAAGTTTATTCTATTAGCCACAAATTGTAAGTATGTAGCTGTGCAATTTATCTACGGATCATTATCTCATAGCTACAAATTGTACCAAAACTTGTAAATTTTTTATTATATTTTAATTTTTTTTATAAAACATTGATTTATTTGAAGAAACAATATCTGCAATGCTAACATTTATCTATTTTATACCTAATTATATAGAATAAATATTCAGGATCTTCTTATAAAAAATATATAAAAACTAGCAAAATATTAACAAGATATAAATATAACTTTCTCCATCCAAAATGACATTAAATGTTTTTCAAATATAAATTCCAAAATACAAAATCATAAAGCTAAAATTTATTGCCTCTATATTACTTGTACAACACAAATAATTAAGTTTAAAACATAAAAACTAGCTAATGCGATTTTCGTAGCTGCCAGTAGATGATCTTCTTATATGACGATCTACAACGCATCTTTGTTGTTCTTCTCTAACTCTCTAACAGCTCTGTAAATTCAAAAGAAACAATCATCAATATTCAAATTCAACACAAACTTTAATACAATGGTGCAAGTTTGATTGAAAAAAAAAATATATTAATCAGATCAAAAGGAAGATGACAAATCCCAGAATGCATAGATTTTTAAAAAAAAAAAAAAAAGAAAGACAATGTCTTGTGATTCTTTTACGAGAATTTTAACATCAAACAAACGGAAAAACAGAAAGCAACAAATGAAATAAATGAGTAATAGAATCCAAACCTGTGAATTTCGATTAAAATTTTCTGCAAATATATTCATCTCAATATATAGTGGTACTTTTAGTATGAAGATCAGTAAAAATATTACTACTAAAAGAACAAGGTAAAATTAAAAAGAAAATTAGTACTAGAATGATAGACCATAAAGGTTTCCATACCGAATTTAATAATTACTTTAAATCCAGGCTCAGCAGAAAAATAAATTCACAAAAATGAAAATAGTCCAATATCTTCAAAGATAAGAATCAGCAAGAAAAGGCATTACGTAGCATGTCCCTGGCAAATCTGATTAAGCTAATTCTTAAAATAAAGCACAAGAGTGGTTGTAAGCAATTGGAATAAATACTAACTATTATATAGAACTACTCTTAATTCCCAATAGTAACCGTGGTTGAAAACAATGTGTGTGTGTGTGGGGGAGGGGTGTGGGGAGACGGCGGCAGAGAGAAAAAGTGACTGAAGCTTAGGTTTTAGGGTTGGAATTGGCTTGGCAATAAGAGTTGGTAATCTATATATATTTTTTATTTAATTTTTTTAATACAACTGCAAATAAATGTAAGTAATTTTATATACAACCAATGGAATTTTCTATGTAAATAAATAAAATGAATCAATATGTAATTTAGCCCAAGTAAATATATAAGTACAATTTATGCTAAGTAAACTAGAAAAATATCAACTATTTCTAATATAGTTGCATGAAATATAGATAATCTAAAATAAATAAGTATATAGTTAGAACCGTGGTGACTATAATTACATATATTTACTTGAATTACAACGAAACTTACTAGTAGCCCTGGGCGTCAATCTGAACCAGCTCGGAACTTGGCTTGACTCGATTATATTTAGCTCGACTCGATAAGATACGTTTTGGAAAAGGCTCGACTCTGCTTGGCTTGATTACGTTCGAAATTAGACTCTGCTTGGCTGAGTCAAAGCTCGGTTCAACTCGATTAGCTCGATTAATCATGTAATATCTTTTCAGCATAACATTTATATATTAGGCATAACTACCAAATATATGAAGAAGCACCTTAATATTTAATAAATTATTGTATATTTAATTTAATAATTTTTAATCTCGATTCTCTTTTAAATTGTATTCTTAAATTAATATATGTATAAACAAAAAATCACGATAGACATTGCATAGTATGCAGACACAAATGAAAAGACTTGGCTTAACCTGGCTCAGGCTCGGTCAAATTGTAGCAAAACTCGGTTAAGTTTGGCTCAAGCTCAACTCGTCTCATATGATATAAAGCTCGATTAGGCTTGATTCGAGCTCCGTTCGGCATGGTAGTATAATAAGCTCAAAAGGGCTCGACTTGACACTTAAACTTACTTACATATTTCTACCGTCACTGTGCACGCGCTTTACATGTGTACCTCATATTTATGAGAATAAAATTTTTAAAAACAAGGTAAATGATACTAAAAATATGTGTTCTAAATTTATAAAAATTACGTGATGCTGAAAATAATAAAAAATTGATGGACGTTTAGTAAATAATTATGGTTCCAAATAAAGCATTTATTTATCATATAAATGATTCTAACTGAAGGGAAGCCTTGGAGCAACTAGTAAAGTTGTATTTGTATGACCTAAAGGTCACGGGTTCAAGCTACGGAAAAAGCTACTATTACTTGCATCAGGGTAGGCTGCATACAACACATATACACCTCTTGGGGTGTGGCCCTTCCCCGAACTCTACGTGAGCACGATGCTTTGTGCACCAGTCGCCCTTTTTTTCTAATAAATAATTCTAACTAGCTTGAGTAGTTGTCGTTCTTGAACTGATAAATTAGATATATGATAACTCTTAATTTATTAAAATATCAAAAGTCATACCATCAATGACATTTATCATTACTTAAGTTGGAAATAAGCAGTAACTAATGTAACATTTATTTGTTGATTTATTTTAAGAACTATTGAATAATTGAAACGTGTGGTAAAAGATTATGATTAGCAATAAAAAAAAATTGTAACAATAATCTCACGGTCACAATAGCTAGTAACTGCACGAATATTATATAAGTTGAAGCAAAATATTTATTTAGCTACAATATTTTGTTTCGTATAATTAATTATGGCTAAAATATCACTGTAGCTACAACAATTTCAATCGCGTGGCAAAATTTTGTAATTAGCTACGACATTTTACTGAAGTAAAATATTTACATTTATATTGTACTTGCTACGATTTTTCATATGTTGAAGCAAAAAATATAGTTAGCTTCAATAGTTTGCTACAAATAATTTATTATAGCTAAAAGGTTACTATGCTACGGTAACGTTACACCCGTAGCAGAAACCTATTATTAGCTACAAAATTTTATTATAGCAATAAGTTTGTAGCTATATAGGTACTTAATACCACTATAGTTAGCAAGTGTAGCAAAAGTGAGGAATTAGCTTTGCCAATTTTAATTTTGTGGCTAAGAAAATTTACAAAATTGTAAATAGCTACAAAATTTTAAATTTTGTGGCTATTGTTAGGCACTAGCATGAAATTTATTTTCGTAGCATAGAATTCGTAGCTACAGATGTATATTGTTGTAGTGATTAGCCATCTCAATCCAGTTCAATGTTTCTTCGATTTCCATCCTGAGCTTTTAATTTTTGGTGGATCTCTTCATCAGCATATCTGCAAAAAGCACTTTTTAAGTGATGGAGCTTATTTTTATAAATAAATGGTTACGTGTTTGGATATAAGTTCTGAAATTGAAAAAAAATTGCAGAGATGTTTGGTAAAAATGTGTTTTTTTTATATTAAATGGTAAAATATCTTTAAAATAAATAAAAGAAAAGAAAAATATAATCTAGGGCATTTGTTAGTGAAGCTATTAGTGAAATTAGAAAAAACTATAAGGGATAAAACAGTAAATAGTACCAGCTTAAAGCTAAGTGCATTTAAGCAGTTTTGCAGTAGCCAAACACTCCTTGCAGCTTACCAACTTTTAAGCAAAGCCAAACGGGCTCTTAGCCCTAAAAATGAAAAAGATTATGAGCCCGTTTGTGTGAGCTTATTTTAAGCGGTTTATAAGGCATTTGAGAAGTTAGGAACTTTTGGCTTTTTTTAAGCGCATAAGGCTTATAAGCCCATAAATTTTTGAGTTACCGAACATTTACGGATGGGCTTATAAGCTTATAAGTTTGGTCGTGGATTATAAATAAGAGAAAATAATATAGAGAAAATAACATATTTAGTCAAAACCAAGCTAGGCCCTACATTTAAATGGACACATGGACTATTGAACATAGGCTTGCCAAAATTTACCCTATTATAAATAGGTTTATGAGTAATATTAGTTAGTTGTCAAGTACATCCCCTCTAATTTCGGAATTGAATCTTAGCAATTAGATTCGATAAGATTTTGGATGTTCTCACTAAAATAAAAAGTGATAGCAAGATTGACGCATAGCCTTAAAAATATGAAGTGATTATTATTAATTAAATACACAAAAAATATACAACTGACACATACAAAAAAATATATTTATTTTATGCACTTTTGAATCAAACTTGGTTATAATCACATAAAATGAATATTATTTATCTATTAAATACATAAAGAATATACAAAAGATACATATAAATGAAACAGATGTAATCACTATAATAATTCTAATACATCTATGTCAAAGGTAGAATATGTGTTATATATACGTATTAGGCAGGTGTTATTGTATAATTATGTCATTTATATATATGAAAGATTTACTGTATTTATCATTGTTCACTAGTTTAAGCAGTTAGTCGAATGCATCTCTAGTATACATAGAATATGCATAATCTATATATTTTATTCAATTTTTATTTTACAATTATGGCATATATACCTTGGATATATATTGGATATAAAAAGTGAATACTACTTTTACAATTATGTCATTTATACACTGGATATGTATATTACAATTATTTAATTATATATTTAATATACAAAGATACTACTGTTGCTCACAAACGCACACGCAAGTATACGCAGTCGCCAAGTAATAAAGTGACAAAGTCGAGTATCGTTCCCACGAGGACTAAGTAGACTAGTGCTTAATAAACAATTCCTGAACAAACTATCCAGGGGTCTTTTTCCAATGGTTGTAAGAGTTTTTATACTAAAACGCAGTAAGTAAAGTGCTAAAGATGTAAACGAGCAATGGGGCAAAACTTTGGTTGTTAACAATATCAAGAGAGCGATCCAGGGTCAGAGTTACGAACAATCCAGTTGATGTATCCAATTGATTCCACTTTTTAAATTCCGAGTTACTAACTAACAGAGTAAATGTAACTGTGAAAACCTTTCAGTTCTTCGCAGTCTATGCAAGCTACTTCAATCCCTATATGTCTATGGGTTAAATCACATGCACGCATTAAGATTCATGTAATGAGTTAAACTAGGAAAGCAAGTATATGTCAATCCTACCCGCGAATTGGTTCCCCGATGCCCGGGTTCACAAACTAGTTCTATTCTTTCTTATTACGTAATTAGATTCTCTCTTTCGAGTTCAACCCAAAAACCATGGATGATGTATAATTATCGAGCTCTAACAATTATACAAGTTAAATCAAGAAAGAATAAGCAACCCGTTATGGGATTCAATCAATGGGAATCAATCTTCAACAATCAACTTTCATGTAAACTCTAACCCCAGAACGTTAGGAAATTAGCCACACATATTCATAATCACAAGACAAAGATTTGGTGTAATAATGAAATACTTGATGTAATAGATGAAAGATTGGGAATAACCCTTGTTCAATGAAGTGTGTAGCTCTCAATATTGCTCCAAAGTCAAGAACTCCTTACAAAAACTAAGTAATAAACTAATTATAATGTTTCCAAACCCTTAGTAATAAGTTAGACCCGATGCTAGAAGGAATAGGAAGTAAAAACGCGCACAAGGGGCGCTATAACGGGCGCCCCGCGCCTCGGAACGCGTGCCAATAGTCAGAACCTGCCTCCAGCTGCACGCCTTGGCCATGCGGCGCAAGCCAAACGCGCCTAGCCACTGCGCGCGGTAGAGCCCGCGGCGCATGGGCTAGGGCGCCAGGCCAAAAATGCTTTTCTTTGGTCCGAAACTCGTCGCGTGTCGTGCCTTTGTGTGCTTAATCCAATCTTCAACCATCCTTCAACCAATTCATGCTAAATCAAGCTCCAAAACGCTCCGAATGCATCGCGTAACAACCTACACACGCACAACACAACATCAGTGTAAAACCACATTCACAAGCTACCAAACGAGTGCAAAACAAGCTCAAATGTGCGGAAATATTAAGGAAAAGTAGGCATAAAATGCCGAACATCACCACCCCACACTTGAACCCTTGCTCGTCCTCGAGCAAGTCATATCTCACTTCCCATCCTAGGTAAAACAGGTCTGCCTATGACTATGGTTGATACCGACCATTGAACCAATGCGCACGTGACTACCATGGGTCCACAACATGCCAACAATTTACCAAAACCAAAAATATGAGAACAACCACCCCAAAATAGCTCAAATGCACAAAACTCAACTTAATGCAACCATGCTCCCACAAAATCACACCTATCTACTCAATCAAAAGCCATCAACTTCACCTACTTCATGCAAACCACGTACCCTCACCAATATCAAAGAGAGTGCCCCCCCCCCCCCCCCAAAGATCACACATACACAAATTATCATGAATAGAACGGGGGCAATAATAAATGAATTCACTCACTCTCATGAAAGGCTCACATGTCACACACAACGTACCATAGGCTTGCCCGTAGTGTAGGACTCCACTAATGTAGGCTCACTCGATCGGGATTAACTAGGACTTTAGAAAGGTCGTAATGTAGGCTAAGGGGCGGGTATGATACATATGGTAATAGTGACTACCTCCCTAAGCATTTTAATACATCACACTTAATTTCAAGCACAATTCTCCTCAAACTACCCAATCACAAGTATCACACATACACCTTTCCAACAAATAGCATTTTTGTTTTTTATACGCACACACTAGCAAGGAATGGACATCTTTCTCTTTTTTTTTTCTTTTTTCTTTTCACAATTTTTTTCAACTTTGCTATTTCTTCTTTTCTTATCATTTCATTTTTTGCAATTTCATTAACTTCCATCCTTGCCAATGTTTTCCACTACTTCACAATTTTCACAAGTATTCCCCTTTATTAGTTCCAGTCAAGAACCTCCCAACATCCAACTACAACTCCAATCATCTACACAATATCAATAAAGTGCTTAAGGAGTAAAGGGCCAAAATAGTCAATTAAGAACAAATGGGTAGGCTCGGGGTGTGGGTACCAATAGAAAGGATCAAAGAAATCACAACAACAATTTT
The DNA here is from genome assembly GCA_029990575.1 of Petunia axillaris subsp. axillaris. Taxonomy (NCBI): domain Eukaryota; kingdom Viridiplantae; phylum Streptophyta; class Magnoliopsida; order Solanales; family Solanaceae; genus Petunia; species Petunia axillaris. The sequence continues at coordinate 46,081,311 of JARKNS010000009.1, forward strand.
TCCAAGGTATATATGTAAGGGTAGGCTAACAAAAGAAGGCCTTGTATCATTTCCCGACTAGAGCCAACCTAGGATTTCGCTTTGCACACACACGGGGCAAGTTCTAGACATTAACATGCAACATGGAGTAAACAAGAACATGCCTCACACACACATCGCACATGGTTCACACAAAGAGGTTCCATTAACAACTCTCAACTAAGCTTCTAGAATGCAACTTGTGGAAATTTAAGCACTCATGCACAAAGGATAGCAATCAAGTCAAGCAAGCGGACTCAAGCATCTCAAGGGGGTCGTTCCATGTTTTTCCTAGGCATGCATTAAAATTAAAACTCTAGGACACCACAAATAGCACATGCAATCAAGTCCAAGTTCATCGGTATCAAAAAAATCAAAGGCACCTAGCATTCTACCATTTTTCCTACATCTAGGGTCATCTACAACTAACTATCCTAATCCTAAAAAATAAAAACTACCCGGTTCAAAGGCCTCCCCGTGGAAAAGAACCGTGGCCATAAGAAAAACCACGGGGCGGATGACATGTACCACTAATAAAACTAAAAGGAAAATCTTTTTGGAATTTTTCATTGGTTTTCTAATTTTTTTTTTCATATATTAAAGCAAGAAATAAATCAAAACAAAGTCAAGTGACAAAAGAAAAAGTCCTAAGGTACATGCATCCTAACCTCAAAAATAGATAAAGGGCAGTACCCCACCCCACACTTAAACTAAGCAATGTCCCAGTGCGACAAAGAAGTAAGTGCAAAAGTAAAAGTACAAGAAAACTGCCCTGAAATCTGGATGGTGCGCAGGAGTGTGGACCTAAGTCTCCTCCTCATCATCGCCACCGCCCTCATGATCAGTCCCATACTCACTGTCGGGGTCATCGGCCACAATATCTGAATTCGTGTTCTCATCCTCCTGCGGATCCACCGTTTTAGCTTGAACCTCGCCCAGCAGACCCTTCGAGGTCTCCGTCAGCGGGACCTTGCGGTCAATAGCGGTCAAATCAACGCCCGACTGACCGGCCATAGCCTCCATCATCAAGTACTGACACGCAGCCAAGTTGGAACTTGTCTCCCGCCACTCGTCCGCCGTCAGCTTCACTGGTGCCGTGGTGATCACCCCCTTGACCGAAGCAATGTCAAAAGGCTTCCCTATATCAGGGACAATGCGATCCCCAACCTCATCTACGGGGACGCCCGCCTTCTCTAAGTAACGGGTCAAGAGGTTCCCAAAATACAACCCGCTACATGATTTTTCTTTTCTTTGCTCTTTCATCACTCGCAACATGTAGTATCCTATGTTCACCGGCCTACCAGTCATGAAAAAATACACCATGCACGCCCGAGTCTTAGTGACCTCGGAGTAATGAGAACAAGGTAGTATCCGTGCATTTATGAACCTCATCCATACACGAGCCGGCTTGAGAAACTGGGAGAAATGCATAAACTTGTGTCTCCCAGCCGCTCCTCGCCCCCACTTATGCGTGGAACCCTCACCACATAGGGTCACTCGCAAGGCCGTGTAATCCGGTTTCTTGATGTACTCTCTCAACTCATCATAATCGGGGTCAGCTACCCCCAAGAAGGCATTCAATGCCGATGGATCCAACTTCACCTTCACACCCCGAACCGTCACCACATCATCATCTCTCTACGCCTCATCAGGCTCCCAGTTAGCATACAATTCTTTGACCATGTCCAAGTTGGCGTGCCCTGGACTCTCAAACACTAAGTCCCACTTTAGGGCAATGATCTTCTCGGCCACACTTCTAAACTTTTGTAGCACCGGCCGTTTATCAATGGCTTGCTCGGGTATGTACCCTGCAAGCCGCACATTTTTGTACCATGTTTGGCAATCCCCCTTCTTTACAAAAGGAAGGCCATAATGGGTCTTGCCTCGGGGACGTGGTATCGGCACCGCGTCCTTTGGAATCTTGGCCTTTGCCTTTGCTTTTGCCTTGGGCTTGGCCGGTGCCTTACCCTTTTGCTTTGTGGATGAAGGCCCGGCTTGAGGTTCTCTCCTTGGGCCTGCGGTGGATGAAGAACTCGCCTTTTGAGATGTGGCTACCATGGTAGCTACACAAACACAAACATCAATGTGAGATGTATAGCTAAGCACCAAAAACAATTCAAGCTCAAGGGTACCACCCCACACTTATCACACACTATATGTGACAATCACTCGTTTCAATGGCACGAACAACCCCACACTTGAACAAAACTAGCCTTGGGCAAAATATGCCACGTTTTGAATTTTTAAAATCAAGCTAGTGTGGGTGCCTCATGATCAATTCTAGTGTGTATGCAACACCTAATGTTCATAGTAAGCCTAAGGAATGCATTGCTACTCAAGAATTCACAATATCATTGATATTTCATCTTTGAGGCTTTTTCACAAACACCTAGTGTGCACAACTTTGAACTAGCAATTTCAATGGATTTTGTAATGTGCCAACCCTCCCAAATTGTTGGGAGATCTCTTTTTACAAGTCACAAGTTCTATACTAAGCATCATAGACAATTAAGCACATCAAGATTGACTTTTTATGCAAAAGCTTGTAACTAGCTAAGAGAATCACCCATGAGCAATAATGAATACAACTTACATGTTATTGAGAAGGAAGAGTAGTAATGTACTTACTTGAATGTGTTAGAGTTGATTGCACAAGATTTGGGATGAGTTCAATTGTTAGAGATGAATTAGGATGTGATTAGAGAGAATTTGGAGTGAAAGTAATGAAGAACTAGTGTAAGAAATCGGGGTTAAGGGTATGGGGGATTAAAGAATTTCGGGTCAAAACCCGTTGACCCATTTTTTTAAACAATTCCTTGCCTTGCGTGTTTGCCTCCGCGCCGCATGCCAACAGCGTGCCAAATTTTTTACCTTCTGCCAAGCATGGCGCGGTGGGAGGCGCGGGGCGCTCCCAACCGCGCCTAGCCTCTTTGCTCAGCTTTTTTCTCGCGCTTTGGGAGGCGCGGGGCGCTCCCGAACGCGCCAGAGCACGTTTTTTCGCACTGAATTTCGATCCCAAGTACAAACCCAAGCGTGGGACATGTCTCGAGATGTCCCATACCCCTCAATGCATCAATTTCACCTTGTTTAGCTCCAATTCCTACAAAAACGACACACAAAAACAACAACTACGTGACACTATAAAAACAAAAAAAAAACTAAACTATTACAAGTACAAACTCGGGTTGCCTCCCGAGAAGCGCCTTATTTAACGTCGTGGCACGACGGGTATAAATCAAGGGTCTCTCAATGTAATCGAAGTGCGATGATTCACTGCACCTCCCCAATAATGTTTCACCCGTTGACCATTAACCAAAAATGTGCTCTCAGAATCCGGGGCTCTTAATGCAACCGCACCCTGTGCGGTAACACGAACAACTTCAAAAGGCCCCGACCATCTCGACTTCAACTTGCCCGGGAACAACTTCAACCTCGAGTTGAACAACAATACACGCTGCCTGGGCTCAAAAGAGCGATGCTCAATGTGCTTATCATGCCACTTCTTTGTTCGTTCCTTATATAATTTCGCATTTTCATACGCATGGAAACGGAACTCTTCAAGTTCATGCAGTTGGAGCATCCTCCTCTCACCCGCTAAAGCCATATCAAAGTTGAGCTTTTGAATAGCCCAATACGCCTTATGCTCTAATTCAACCGGCAAGTGATAGGCCTTACCATAAACAAGCCTATATGGGGAGGTTCCAATAGGCGTTTTGAATGCAGTTCGATAGGCCCAGAGAGCATCATCGAACTTCATAGCCCAATCCTTCCTCGAGGCATTCACAGTCTTCTCAAGGATTTGCTTGATCTCTCTGTTAGACACTTCCACTTGGCCACTAGTTTGGGGATGATAAGCAGTAGCCACCTTGTGGCGAACCCCATACTTAGCCAATAACTTATTGAACAACCGGTTACAAAAATGCGTACCTTCATCACTAATGATAGCTCGCGGTGTCCCAAAACGAGTGAAAATATTCTTCTTCACGAACTTCACCACCACACTCGCATCATTCATTGGAAGTGCAATAGCCTCCACCCACTTCGACACATAGTCAACTGCTACAAGGATGTATTTATTGCCCATAGAAGGTGGGAATGGACCCATGAAATCAATACCCCAACAATCAAACAGCTCAATCTCCAAGATATTGTTCAAAGGCATCTCGTGACGCCTAGTAATGGTACCAGTTCTTTGGCAACGATCACATTGCTTCACTAGTGCATGAGCATCTTTAAATAAAGTAGGCCAAAAGAAACCAGATTGAAGTATCTTTGCAGCTGTTCGATCTCCACCAAGGTGGCCACCATAAGGAGAGGAATGGCAGCTCTGTAGAACCGGCTCTACTTCTTCCCTTGGAATACATCTTCTAGCTAGTTGATCAACTCCTATCTTGTACAAATAGGGCTCATCCCACACATAAAATCTGCTCTCATGAAGGAGTTTACGCTTTTGCTCAACAGTTGCCCCAGGGGGGTACACATTACTCACAAGTAAATTTACCATGTCAGCATACCATGGCACCTCAGCTGTATCAAAAGCAAAAAGTTGCTCATCAGGAAACACTTCTTTAATCTCGGGCCCTTCATCTACATGATCTCTATTCTCCAGCCTTGACAAATGATCAGCAACTTGATTCTCAGTCCCCTTGCGATCTCGAATTTCAACATCAAACTCTTGCAATAAGAGAACCCATCTAATGAGTCTAGGCTTGGAGTCCTTCTTTTCAAACAAATACCGGATTGCGGCATGATCAGTGTAGACAACAACTCGACTGCCAACCAAATAAGATCTGAATTTATCAAAAGCATAAATCACGGCTAGCAACTCCTTCTCAGTGGTAGTATAATTAGACTGGGCTGCATCAAGCGTCTTGCTTGCATAATAGATGGAGTGAAAGATTCTTCCAATTCTTTGGCCTAGAACAGCCCCAATAGCATTATCACTCGCATCACACATCAATTCAAATGGCAAGGACCAGTCAGGAGCAATGATGATTGGTGCGGTCACCAACCTTTTCTTCAACTCTTCAAACGCCTTGATACAAGCATCATCAAACACATATTTCACATCCTTCTCTAACAATTTGCACAAGGGAGTGGAAATTTTAGAGAAGTCATTTATGAAACGTCTATAGAACCCTGCATGTCCCAAGAAACTACGCACCCCCTTTACAGAGATAGGTGGTGGTAATTTCTCAATAGCCTCAATCTTTGCTTTATCAACCTCAATTCCTTGCTTTGACACCTTGTGCCCAAGTACTATGCCTTCTTGAACCATAAAGTGACATTTTTCCCAATTCAGCACCAGATTTGTTTCTTCACAACGGCTCAGCATAGCATCAAGATTTTTCAAACATTCATCAAAAGAGTCACCAACCACTGAGAAATCATCCATAAATACCTCCACAAAATTTTCCACCATATCAGTGAAAATAGCCATCATGCATCGCTGAAAAGTCCCTGGGGCATTACACAACCCAAATGGCATCCTCCTAAATGCATAGGTGCCATATGGACAAGTAAAAGTGGTCTTCTCTTGGTCTTCAGGGGCTATCACAATTTGATTGTAGCCCGAATACCCATCCAAGAAACAGTAATACTCATGGCCTGCAAGTCTATCCAACATCTGATCAATAAAAGGGAGTGGGAAGTGATCTTTCCTGGTGGCCTTGTTGAGCTTCCTATAATCAATGTAAATTCGCCACCCTGTAACAGTTCTTGTAGGAATCAACTCATTGTTCTCATTCTTTACCACTGTCATGCCCCCTTCTTAGGAACACATTGCACTGGACTCACCCACTTGCTGTCAGAGATAGGAAAGATAATACCAGCATCCGGCCACTTGATAACTTCTTTCTTCACTACCTCCTTCATGATTGGATTTAGCCTCCTCTGCTGCTCTATGGATGGCTTATGATCTTCCTCCAAAAGAATTTTATGCATGCAGAAAGAAGGACTAATCCCTCTAATATCAGCAATAGTCCAGCCAATAGCTCTCTTGCGCTCTCGCAATACCCGCAACACCTTCTCAACCTGCACATCAGACAACAAAGAAGAAAGGATCACGGGCAAAGTATTACCTTCACCCAAATAAGCATAACGTAAATGTGTGGGTAAAGCTTTGAGGTCAAGATTAGGAGCTCTCTCAATAGACGGTTTAGCAGGAGCTAAGGTCAACGGTCTATCAAGCTCCTCAAATTTCTTCCACCCTAGGATGAATCTACTCTGCATATTAAGAACCTCCATATATTCTTCAGTATCTTCATCCTTCAGGATATCATCATCATCACATAAGAGTGCCCTTTTTAAAGAATCAACATTAGAAGCCAAGAATGACCTCTCATCAGCAGTCAATTCATCATCTATCACTTTTACCATGGACAACTCTTCATAGTGAGAAGGAAGCTGGGTAGCTCTGAACACATTAAACACAGCTTCTTCCCCATTTACCTTCATAATCATCTTACCAGCTCTGACTCGAATAACAGCATCAGCAGTAGCCAAAAATCCTCTTCCCAAGATGAGAGGAACCTCAGGATCAACTTCATAATCAAGAATGATAAAATCAACGGGTAATATGAACTGACCCACTTGTACAAGCACATCCTCAATAATCCCCTCGGGGCATGTCAAAGATCTATCAACAAGCTGCAGGGTCACAGTAGTGGGTCGTGGCTCACCCAGGCCTAGCTTCCTAAAAACTGAAGAAGGCATCAAATTCACACTAGCACCCAAATCACATAAAGCACGACCAACCTCATGTTCCCCAATTTTCAAAGGGATGGTAAAACTGCCCGGGTCCTTCAATTTCTGCGGAAGTTTGCTTCTAACTCTGGAACTGCACTCCTCAGTAAGTGCAACTGTCTCAAACTCAGTCAATCTTCTCTTGTTAGCAACAATATCCTTGATGTATTTAGCATATTTGGGAACATCCCGCAAAAGCTCCACCAAAGGAATATTTACCTGAATTTGACTCAATATCTCCAAAAATTTCTTGCATGCTGCATCAACTTTCTGCTTCTGAAGTCTCTGCGGGAAAGGTGGTGGTGGTCTCACAATAGCAGACTCGGGCTGCTTTTCAGTTACTTTCTCTGCTTCTTTTTCCACTTCCCTATCAACATTTGGCTCTAACTCACCAATAGGCTTTTTTGGCTTTGGGGGAACTTCTTCCAGTGCCCTTCCATTCCTCAAAGTCACTGCTTGCACAAATTCTCTAGGATTCTTCTCTGTATCACTCGGTAAAGCACCCCGAGGTCTATTATTTTGTGCTCCAGCAAGCTGCCCCAATTGTCTTTCAAGATCTTTCTGCGCATTGCTCAAATCTTTAATTGTTTGTGCCTGAGATGCTGACTCATCAATGAGCTTTTGCTGCCCTGCAAGAATTTTCTTGAGCATATCCTCCATAGTATTAGACTGCTGTGGTTGAGCCTGTGACTGCGATCCCTGCTGTGGTGCATTGTTTTGAGTAAATTGGGCTCTCTCATTACCCTGAAACTGCTCACGGGTATCCCTCCAGGAAAAATTTGGGTGATTACGCCAACCCGTGTTATAATTATTACCATACTGATTTCGGTTTTGGCCCTGTGATCTGTTCTGATTACCCACATAATATACTGACTCTGGGTTAGAGGGACAAACCTCAGTGCTATGATCCTCACCACATACTTCACAAAAGGTCTGAACTTGCTGCACTGGAGCTGGTTGTGGCTTTGCTTGGAGAGCCAGCTTGCTGATTTGATTAGAAATAGCATCCATCTTCGCTCGCAGCTCTGTAATTCCATCTAGTTGAAGTACCCCAACAGCTTTCTGCGTAATAGCTCTGCTAGCCCCCTCACTATGTATATTAGCTCTGCCATCACCCTGCCAGTCAGGATTGCTCTGTGAAAACTTATCAAGTAAGTCATAGATCTGTTCAAAATTTAAGGCCAGCACTTGGCCTCCAGCAGCAGCATCAACCACAATCTTAGTATGTTGGTTCAACCCCTCAACAAAAGTGTGTGCAATAACCTCATTAGATTGGTTGTGGTGTGGACAATCTCTCAATAAAGCTTTAAATCTCTCCCAGGCTGCATATAATGATTCGCCTTCAAACTGTCTGAAGGACAAAATTGCACTCCTCAACCTGGCCGTCTTAGCAGACGGATAAAACTTAGCCAAGAATTTCTTAGCTAAATCCTCCCAAGTAGTGATAGACCCAGGCTTTTCAGCCTTTAACCACTTCCTTGCTGTCCCAATCAATGAAAATGGGAACAAAGTCATTCGCACATAATCAGTAGGCACACCTGCCGGTGTATAAGTATCACTGATCTCCAGAAAGTTCTGCAAGTGTTGCTGCGGATCTTCATGCTGGAATCCACCATATTGCCCCGTCACATGCAGCAACTGAATCATGCCGGGCTTGATCTCATAATTTCCAGTAACAGTAGGCTTCACAATACTTGACTCTACTCCTTTCAGACTAGGAAGAGCCACATCTCGCACTGCTACTGCTTGTTCGTCAGCCATTTCAACAGGTAAAGAAGCAAGTACGATTACTAATGCTTTTCGATCTCTCGCTTCCTTCTTTGTCCTTCTCAAGGTTCTTTCAGGCTCGGGATCAAAAGGTGCGAGTGATTCGTCCTTTTTGTTCCTTTACATTCAAAACCTATTGCCTGAAACAATACAAGAAACTCAACAAAAAATTAAACCTGAATAGCAATTAAGTAATTGTTCAAAAGTAATTAGTCCGTAATTAGTCCCCGGCAACGGCACCAAAAACTTGTTGCTCCCAAACGCACACGCAAGTATACGCGGTCGCCAAGTAATAAAGTGACAAAGTCGAGTATCGTTCCCACGAGGACTAAGCAGACTAGTGCTTAATAAACAATTCTTGAACAAACTATCCAGGGGTCTTTTTCCAATGGTTGTAAGAGTTTTTATACTAAAACGCAGTAAGTAAAGTGCTAAAGATGTAAACGAGCAATGGGGCAAAACTTTGGTTGTTAACAATATCAAGAGAGCGATCCAGGGTCAGAGTTACGAACAATCCAGTTGATGTATCCAATTGATCCCACTTTTTAAATCTCGAGTTACTAACTAACAGAGTAAATGTAACTGTGAAAACCTTTCAGTTCTTCGCAGTCTATGCAAGCTACTTCAATCCCTATATGTCTATGGGTTAAATCACATGCACGCATTAAGATTCATGTAATGAGTTAAACTAGGCAAGCAAGTATATGTCTATCCTACCCGCGAATTGGTTCCCCGATGCCCGGGTTCACAAACTAGTTCTATTCTTTCTTATTACGTAATTAGATTCTCTCTTTCGAGTTCAACCCAAAAACCATGGATGATGTATAATTATCGAGCTCTAACAATTATACAAGTTAAATCAAGAAAGAATAAGCAACCCGTTATGGGATTCAATCAATGGGAATCAATCTTCAACAATCAACTTTCATGTAAACTCTAACCCCAGAACGTTAGGAAATTAGCCACACATATTCATAATCACAAGACAAAGATTTGGTGTAATAATGAAATACTTGATGATGAAAGATTGGGAATAACCCTTGTTCAATGAAGTGTGTAGCTCTCAATATTGCTCCAAAGTCAAGAACTCCTTACAAAAACTAAGTAATAAACTAATTATAATGTTTCCAAACCCTTAGTAATAAGTTAGACCCGATGCTAGAAGGAATAGGAAGTAAAAACGCGCACAAGGGGCGCTATAACGGGCGCCCCGCGCCTCGAAACGCGTGCCAATAGTCAGAACCCGCCTCCAGCTGCACGCCTTGGCCATGCGGCGCAAGCCAAACGCGCCTAGCCACTGCGCGCGGTAGAGCCAGCGGCGCATCGGCTAGGGCGCCAGGCCAAAAATGCTTTTCTTTGGTCCGAAACTCGTTGCGTGTCGTGCCTTTGTGTGCTCAATCCAATCTTCAACCATCCTTCAACCAATTCATGCTAAATCAAGCTCCAAAACGCTCCAAATGCATCGCGTAACAACCTACACACGCACAACACAACATCAGTGTAAAACCACATTCACAAGCTACCAAACGAGTGCATAACAAGCTCAAATGTGCGAAAATATTAAGGAAAAGTAGGCATAAAATGCCGAACATCAACTACTTTGAAGCTTGAACATATTAGTCCAAGAGATATATGCATCAAACATACATCTACATAACACATATATACACATTTGTGTATGTCTACGTAATACTACATATATACACCTATGTATGCATAGAATATGCATCTATGTTATACATATATACATCTATGTATGCATGGAATATGTATAATTTATACAATAGTAGAACATCTTTCTTCTCACTTCAGTTTACTCCTTTCCATCGATCATTAAATGTCTAATTCCCACAGTGTTGAATCCATCTCTTGAAATACATCATCATTAGTGCTCACAACCCTTTAACGGTCCAACACTTTTTTTATTTTTGTTTGAATAGACTTTAATCTTCATTAAACAAAATGAAAGAACCTGTAGATAACAATTAGAACCATAAAGTTGTGGAAACAAGTTTTCTCTTAATGTCTTTTGGTTAACTATCACCTGCACAAGAAAAAAAAGTAAAAATAATGAAAACTAAGAACATAAAATGCTCCCCAAATGTTCTAGTCTATGAAATGATGAATTGATGATCGGGATTAAGGAAAAAATTAAAGCATGGAAGTAGCGGAAACTTAATGACATACATATGGGATCCAAAAAAGCAAAAGAAAAAAGAACCAGACTGGAGGAAGAGAATGTTAGGATACCAGACAGCCAAATAGTGAAGAGTATTGTTCCATGAAATCCTTACTTAAGATCATCAACTCCCATAAAATAGGAATGTATTATGGTAAATATTACATAGGTTTTTAATGGCTATTAATAGTGGAATACCTAAGGTTAAATGTCTGTATCGGGTAAAAAACCACCGAGATCTCGAGCGAGGGTACGAGGCTTGGCTCAGGTCAATCTTGAGAATCGAGTCCACGAGAGGAGATGGCATGACCCGTTGTCTTGAAAGACAACCTCGAGGAAGAAACAAAACCGAGTCTAAAGTGCAGAGCTCGGAATGATCGCCACGAAATAATGTCCCCGAGCAAGTATGACACCTCGACAAAATAAAACCTGATCTTTGTAACTGTCGACCGTTGAACAGGGATTTAAGAAGAAGATCATGAGCTGACCATGATCAAATACAGAGTAATGGCCATACAAGCATAGTTATTATGACTATAACATTACTCTTTTTGTTATTTCCCACGATTACACCACTTTACTGTTTTAAGGACTAGTTCCTTAACACGTGTTCCTTTACTCTACGATATGCGGAATTAAAACTGTAAGTAATTGAACACCAGATATTAGCATGGAAAAACCCCTAGACACGGGATCAAAAAACCACGACCTACTTCTCAAGTAGGATTTCAACTTCACTATGTAAAAAGACCCACTTGGTTACAAGACTCACTCTTACTAACCTAGGACTAACTCTAATCCTTTAGTGATCTTTCTCACGATCAGTGAAGTTGTGTCAAGTCCACGACTTGAGCCAGAAAGTTTACAACTCGATTTTTGCTTACTACAATTGAACTAAGACTCGAACTTTTACAAGATTCAATCTAAGGAACAGGTTCTCACTTAGTTCTACTGTAGCTAACTGATTACACAAATAAGCTAATAATTCTTCTCAGCTTTTTGCTTGATGCTCTCTGTATTTGTGTATACTTCTATGGCTGATAGTCTTCATGCTTTATAGTTTCCAGCAGCCAAGAAGTCTCAATGAATTAGAATTCCAAAGCTCCCTTGACTTTGAATCTTAATTGGATTCTTCCTTCTAGAATCCGAATCTTTTATCCTTTAGTTTATGCAATCTTTTCATATCCATTTAGACCTGCATAATTATCAAGATATACGTCAGTTCTAGGATAAATAATAATATCAACGTAAATGATTTTGCATGAATTATCTATTCTGCTTCAGTAATTCAAAGGACCGTTCCTCAGTCATCAGTCAAAACTCCAAGCTTATCCAAGCTAACAATTTCCCCCTTTTTGATAATGACAAATTCATACATATAGCTTCATCTCCTTAATGTCCTGAAGTACAATTTCAGCTCAAAAAGACACTCAATCAGTGGAGAATTAATTCATCATTAAGGAACAGATTTTCATTAGGGATAAAACCATGCAAAATCAGACTTACTCTTCCCCCTTTTGGCATCATTGAAAAGGTTGCATATAAAAATATAACTCAAGTGTTAGAATTAATCAGCTCATAGCCATTGAGGCAACTCAAAACGCAAACATAAATCAAATCAAAGCAACTGCAAGACAATGATATTAGCCATCAAAGACAATTCATTCAACCAAATATTAAAATCAGGGGATACAAGCAAGTACTACAGAATTATCCAACTACTAAAGAAGAAGAAAAGGCTCAGGCACTAGGCTAGGCTAGATCCCACTGGACAAAAGATGGCTAAGGCTAAGGTGGTCAGGATGTGGAAGGACCAGGTCCCTGAGACTTGTTAAGCAGATCAAACATCTGCTTGAGCATTCCCTCATTGGTCTCCTTTGCTTTTGAGGCCTCTGCCTTCCAGTAATTCCTCTCCTCTTCCAACCTTGCTATCTCAACAGCCTGCATAGCAACTTGTTGCCTAAGTGCCCTCACTTTGTTGTTCAGAGGCTGCCTCCCAACACCAGCCTGTGGAGGATCAGCCTGAACTGGCAAGTCACAGCTTATCAAAGTGGCACAACCAAACTTCTCCTTTTTTGTAGCCTTCACAACCCCTTCCAAGGGAATCTTCAACTTGGCAAAGATATCAGTCAGAATAAAACCAAACGGCAGGGAGTGTTTTCTCTTCCCAGCAATCACCCTTTTGATCAGGTGGATCATAAAGCTGGGCCAATTGATCTGCTTTTCAGTGTCCAACAGTTCCATAAGGACCAGGTCCATGAAACTGGCAACTCCTCTTTTCTCCTGCCTTGGCATCACGATCTTGTTCACAAACTCGAACAATACTTGGTGCTGTGGGTGCATCTCACTCTTCTGCACAGCCTTGGGTTTCTCTTCACCATCATTCTCAGCAAACTTTCTAGTGATCTCCAGATCAGTAGGCAAGTTTGTCAAGTCAGGCCAAACCGTCTTGACATAGCTAGCATACCCAGTAGCAGGAATCCCCAGCAGCTCACCAAGTTCCCTTGTGTCAAACATAATGACATTGTCATTACCAGAGGTAGTAAGTCTATCTTCTCTGATAGAGCATTTCTTGTTGAACTCTTGCACCATTTCTTTTGCACACCTCCCAGAGATCTTAAGGACCATGTCCCTCCAACCCTGAGCATGCAGTTTTTGCAGCAGCCACAACATACCTTCTTCTTGCACATCAGTCATAACCCTACCTTTCAAAACCTTCCTGGTGAACATGTCATCATGAACACAGTGCACAGACTCATCACCTTCAGCATCACTATCACTCTCATCTTCAGCAGCATACTCATCACTTTCACTAGCAGAGTCTTCAGAAACAACCACTCTCTTGGAGGACCTGGTCCTCTTAGCAACTTTCTCAGCAGCTTTAACTGAGCTTCTGGTTACTCTTCTCTCAGGAACTTTTCTTTTCTTTGACTGAGGCACCACCTCCTCAGCCTCTACCATCTCATCATCTTCAGAAAAATCAGCAAGATCAATATCATCAATATCATCCAATTCTTCCTCCTCAACTACCTGTTTTCCTTTCCCTTTTCTGCTCCTTTCCAAGGCAGCAGCTAGTTGTTCATCAGCAGCTTTGGCAGCACTTCTTGTCCTCCTACCCCCAGAAGCAGGGGTTGAGGCAGAAGGAACAGGTCCTTTTGCCTTAGAGGAACTTTCAGCTTTTTTTTTTATTTCCAGGCTTGTAACTATCACCTATTTTCTTCAACTTAGCAGCAATTTCAGCAGTCACATGGTCATCCATGGGTCCTTTTCTAGCCAATTTTCTTCTCAGACTCCTAATATTGATCAAATCCACTAGGGGCCTGTCACTATCACTTATAGCCTCCTCAATATCTATCACATTCTCCATGGGTGCTCTAAAAGCAGCCTCTGGAGACCCCGATGACCCATGCATGGGTGCTTCCAACCTCTTAATAGGTTCCCCCTCAAGAGCAGCCTCAGACCCCTCTCCCTGTTCTTCCTCGTCTATTACAACATTCAAAGGGTAGGTGAAGTTTACCTGATACTGATACAACACCATAGCACGTGATAAATCCTCAACCTGCTCAGCAATTGATTCAGCCGTGGGAACTGGTCCTTCCCCCTGAATTTCAGGTTCAGGTATTTCTGGAATTGGTTCAGGAACTTCAGGGTTTAGGTCAGTGGTTTCCATGGGTGAGGGAGGATTAAGATTTTGTGGTTGATCATCAATAGGTGCAGTTGAAGAATTATCAGAAGCAAGAGACATCTTTGCAATTCGAATTAACAAGTAATTTACTACTCTTTCTGAAATTTTGGAAGTTTTAATTGATGAACAATGTAAAAGAATAAGGAAGAAGAGGAAGTGTATTTATAGAGTGGAATAGATAGTGGAGTTTGAGTGAGAAACGATCAACTTACCTCATCATCAACATGCAACGGTTAAGGACTCTTGGGAGTCTCCCAGAGAAAAAGAGCCGTTAGGCTGTAGGTTACCTTTTCAGAATAGGAACTGTTCCTCCGATGGGACTCTTTTGCAATTTGGATATGGGTAGGAAACTTAGTGGGATTTTATCCTAAACACAAGTTACCTATAGCCTTTATACTTCTAAATTAACTGAATAATTACGAGTACATACCTGTTTTTAACACCACAATTCAGTGTCCTTCCAATTTGCAATTTTTGATCATCTGAAATTCTAAGAGCATAAGGGTAACATCATTCAGTTTTAGCAACTCTAAATAAGATATGTAGCATGAGACTATACATTTAAGTATGAAAACTGGACTGAATAATTCATGATGACTTGAATAAAATTCATTTTAAGAGCAATTTTCTAGCCAATTATGAAGTAAAGCACTGAAGATTTTATGTGAATTTAATCATCCCTAACTCCAATCTATTTCTTTCAAAATCATCTCTACCTAGAGCTTTAGTAAAAATGTCAACTATTTGCTTTTCAGTAGGACAAAATGCTATGGTGATCAAACCTTTTTCATAATTGTCTCTTAGGAAGTGATGTCTTATATCAATGTGTTTAGTCCTTTTGTGATGCACTGGATTCTTTGTCATATTAATAGCACTAGTGTTATCACAATAAATAGGAACACTTCCTACATCAACACCAAAATCCTGTAATTGTTGTTTGATCCATAACAACTGTGAACAACATGAAGCAGCTGCCACATATTCAGCCTCAGCAGTGGAAAGTGCCACTGAATTCTGTTTCTTAGTACCCCAAGAAACCAAACACTCACCAAGAAAATGTGCCATACCTGAGGTACTTTTTCTATCAACAAGGAAACCTGCATAGTCAGCATCAGTATATCCAACAAGATTAAAACTACCACCTTTTGGATACCAAAGTCCCAAGGGATCTGTTCCTTTCAGATACCTCAATATTCTTTTTACAGCTTTCAAATGAGATTCTTTAGGATCTGATTGGAACCTAGCACACAAACCAACACTGAACACAATATCAGGTCTACTAGCAGTTAGATAAAGTAAAGAACCTATCATACCCCTATACAATTTTTGATCAACTGATATTCCATGTTCATCAAGATCCAATTTTGTGGCAGTGGCAATAGGTGTGTCAATTTGCTTAGCATTATCCATATCAAACCTTTTAAGTAATTCCTTAACATACTTTTGTTGATGGATCATAGTTCCATTTGAGGTTTGCTTAATTTGTAAACCCAAAAAGAAATTGAGTTCACCCATCATACTCATCTCAAATTCACTCCCCATCAAGTTTGCAAATTCCTTACTTAAATTTTCACAAGTGGCACCAAAAATTATGTCATCTACATAGATTTGAACAATTAAGAGATCCTTACCTTTTTCTTTTAAGAACAAAGTACTATCAATTTTACCTCTCTTGTATCCATGCTGGAGTAGAAATTTTGAAAGCCTCTCATACCATGCTCTTGGTGCCTACTTGAGTCCATACAAGGCCTTGTCTAACTTGTACACATGTTCAGGGAACTGTTCACTTTCAAAACCTGGAGATTGCTTGACATACACTTCTTCTTTCAAGTAACCATTCAGAAATGCACTCTTAACATCCATTTGATGTAGAGTAAATTTCATGTATGTAGCAAAGGCTATAAGCAGTCTTATTGCTTCCAGTCTTGCAACTGGAGCAAAAGTCTCATCATAGTCAATGCCCTCCTCTTGACTATATCCCTGAACAACTAGCCTGGCCTTGTTTCTTGTTACCATGCCATCCCCATCAAGTTTATTTCTGAAAACCCATTTTGTTCCAATTATGGACCTGTTCCTTGGCTTGGGTTCCAGATGCCAAACTTGACTACTTTGGAATTGATTCAGTTCTTCCTGTATAGCATTAATCCAATCTGCATCTTTTAGTGCTTCTTTCACATTTTTAGGTTCGACAAGAGATAAGAAGGCACTAAAGGCACACAGATTTTGATTCTTGACTGCTGATCTAGTTTGAACTCCGGCAGCCTTATCTGAGATTATTTGATCCACAGGATGTGACCTTTGATACTTGAAAGGCTTGGGTGTCAATCCATTGTCAGAAGTCCTCTGCTGAGGAACAGTTCCTGATAGTGTTGTGTTTCCAATTTGTGAGGTGGAGCCAACACTTGTTCCCCCTGTTTCAGTGCTACTCTTCTCAATTCTGTCTAGAGGAACAGTTCCTTGCAGTTCACTTCTCATATCCAGAATCTGCATTTGTGGATTAAGTTCAAACTCTTTCAGCATTCCAATTTCTTCATCCTCCTGTACCTGTTCTTGAGTGAGACTGTCAGTTTCATCAAATTTAACATGCATGCTTCTTCAATTTTCAATGTTTTCTTCTTAAACACCCTATAAGATTTACTATTTAAAGAATAACCAACAAATATTCCCTCATCACTTCTAGGATCAAATTTTCCTGAGGCATCCTTCCCATTGTTGTGTATGAAAGCAACCAAAAGCCCTTAGATGAGAAATGTTTGGTTTTCTTCCTTTAAGCAATTCATATGGGGTCTTTTCTATTAAAGGTCCTGTCATACATCTATTTATTATGTAGCATGCAGTATTAATAGCCTCAGCCCAAAAGTTCCGTGGAAGATTTCTAGATATCAACATAGTCCTTGCCATTTCTTCTAGAGTCCTATTTTTCCTTTCCACTACACCATTTTGTTGTGGAGTCCTGGGTGAGGAAAGATTATGATTAATGCCATTTTCATTACAAAAATTGGAAAACATATGATTTTCAAATTCAGTTCCATGATCTGACCTAATGGCAACAATATGGTTATCTAGAGTTCTTTGAGCTTTCTTGGCAAAAATTGAAAATGCATTGAATGCTTCTTCTTTAGATGCAAGAAATATAGTCCATGTAAATCTGGAGTAATCATCCACCAATACCATAACATACTTCTTACCTCCACGACTCATTGTTCTCATAGGGCCACATAAATCCATATGGACCAGTTCCAAAGGTTTAGTGGTACTTACCTGTTTCTTCGATTTGAAGGAGGATTTTACCTTCTTCCCCCTGGCACATGCTTCACATACTTTTTCTTCATTAAACCTGATGTTAGGAAGACCTATCACCAAGTCCTTTGACACAAGTTTGTTCAATTGTGAAAGGCTAGCATGTCCTAGTCTTTTGTGCCATAGGAGGGGATCATTTTGCACCACACTTGAGCAGCTCAAGCTTCCATCAGATAATGTCAGCAAGTCCACTTTGTAGATGTTTCCATGTCTGTTTCCCTGCAAAATAACCTCTCTAGAAGCTTGATTAGTCACAGTGCATCCAGTAGATGAGAAATTAACATTATTACCTTTATCACACAATTGAGATATGCTCAATAAGCAATGCTTCAACCCATCTACTAGAAATACATTATCTATACAGTGTGAATCAGACCTACCTACCTTTCCAATTCCAATAATTTCCCCTTTCTTACCATTACCGAAGGAAACATTTCCTCCTTGGAAGGCTGAGAGTGAAAGGAACAGTTCCTTATGCCCTGTCATATGTCTTGAGCAACCACTGTCCATGTACCATTTGTGGTTTGTCTCCTTCACTCTAGCCTGCAAAAGAAAACTAGGGGTTAGTCTTAAGAACCCAAACTAGTTTGGGTTCCTTTCCTTTTGAAAAAGGATGAATCAAATCTCTTCTAGCCCAGAATGGTAATGGTTTCTTTGTGTGAACATTTTTCCATTTTACAGAATGTTGAACAGGTTTGTAGGACCTATTCTTCTGCTTCATAGGATTTTGAACAGGTTTATAGGACCTGTTCCTCTGGACATCCATTTTTAAAGATTGACAATTTTCTTTCCGGTGACCAGTGTTCCCACAGTGAGTGCATAGCCAGTTTTCAGGAAATGATAAGTACTTACTCTTTGGATTCCATTTGGATGAACTCTGTGCTTTCATGAATCCAATACCTTTCCTGTTACTACTTTGATTTTCCTGTAACCATTCTAGTGCTTCAGAAGACTTGTTCCATTCCACAGTTTTTCTTAATTCCATTTTTGTTTTAACCAAGTCTTCTTCTAAAGATTTTATCTTTTCATCTTTCTTACACATTTCTTCAACTGTGTCTTTCAGTTTCACTTCAGCAATGATCTGATGAGAGTTAGCAATGCCTTTACCTCTTACAACTGTTTTATCATTTTCCGATTCTTGAGCAGTTGTTTCAAGTGTGAGGACCTGTTCCTCAAGCATGCTAATCTTCCTTTCCAGAAAATCATTTTTAATTATTTCCTCTTTGCATTCTATTTCTAAACAGTCAACTTTATCATGCAATTGGTGATTATCATCCCTCAGAGTTTTAAATTCATTTAGCACAATATGGAATACTTTAACCAACTTTTCTCTAGACATGCTTTTTACATCTTCTTTAAGTTTAGAAACAAATACCTCAGGATCTTCTTCATTTTCTGAATCTCCAAGTGCCATTAGAGCAAGATCCTCATCCAGATCATCATCAGTTATTTCATCTTCACTGTCTTTCCATCCTGCAACCAGCGCTTTGGGATTTTCACTTTTCTTATGGACCTGTTCCCTAGCCTTCTTCCTTTCATCAATGAATTTCTTCCTTCATTCTCCTTCCATAATTGGGCATTTGCTGATGTAGTGCTCCGAGCTTCCACATTTGTGGCATTCTCCAGCCTGTTTCATGTTAGTAGACCTACCCTGTCCACTAATTTCCCTTTTCTTATTCAAATATTTCTGAACACTTTTAGCGATAAGGACCAGTTCCTTATCATCCATGATTTTATCACCAGCAGTCAAGGCTAGGTTAGGTTCAGTTTTAACTGGTGCTCCTATGTTTTTAACCTTTTTCCTCAGTTCATAAGTCTGTAGATTGCCTATAAGCTCATCTAAGGATAAAGTGGTTAAATCTTTACTTTCAATGATAGCACAAGCTTTGATCTCTCAAGAGTCTGGAAGAACCCTAGTTAAAATCTTTTCTACCCTACCTTCCACAGTTAAAACCCTTCCCAAAGAGATAAGTTCAGAAGCAATGGGATTAAATCTAGTATACATTTCAGAAATTGATGCTTCTTCTTTCATTTTAAAGCGTTCATATTCAGCATAAAGAAGTATACCTCTAGACCTTTTTACCTGACTTGTTCCTTCGTGTGCAACTCGTAGAGCATCCCAAATCTCCTTTGCAGTGGCATACCATCTGATCCTAGTGCATTCGTCAGGACTAAATCCACCAACCAGCCACTTCCTTGCCTTTGCATTCTTTTCCCATTGCTTTATGTCTTCAGCATTGCATTCCTTCCTGGTTTTGGGAACATCTTTCCCATCAGCATCCTTCTTTATTGGGATCATGGGACCTTCAGTTACTATGTCCCACAATTCATAGTCTTCTGCTTGAAGGTGATCGCGCATCCTCTCTTTCCACCATGAATAGTATTTCCCATTGAAATAAGGTGCTCTAACCATTGACTGGCCCTCACTGTTCTCTCGTGATGTACTCATCTAATCCTAGGTGTTAGCCTTTTCAAGGATAACCTGCTCTGATACCAATTGTTATTTCCCACGATTACACCACTTTACTGTTTTAAGGACCAGTTCCTTAACATGTGTTCCTTTACTCTACGTTATGCGGAATTAAAACTGTAAGTAATTGAACACCAGATATTAGCGTGGAAAAACCCCTAGACACGGGATCAAAAAACCACGACCTACTTCTCAAGTAGGATTTCAACTTCACTATGTAAAATGACCCACTTGGTTACAAGACTCACTCTTACTAACGTAGGACTAACTCTAATCCTTTAGTGATCTTTCTCACGATCAGTGAAGTTGTGTCAAGTCCACGACTTGAACCAGAAAGTTTAAAACTCGATTTTTGCTTACTACAATTGAACTAAGACTCGAACTTTTACAAGATTCAATCTAAGGAACAGGTTCTCACTTAGTTCTACTGTAGCTAACTGATTACACAAATAAGCTAATAATTCTTCTCAGCTTTTTGCTTGATGCTCTCTGTATTTGTGTATACTTCTATGGCTGATAGTCTTCACGCTTTATAGTTTCCAGCAGCCATGAAGTCTCAATGAATTAGAATTCCAAAGCTCCCTTGACTTTGAATCCTAATTGGATTCTTCCTTCTAGAATCCGAATCTTTTATCCTTTAGTTTATGCAATCTTTTCATATCCATTTAGACCTGCATAATTATCAAGATATACGTCAGTTCTAGGATAAATAATAATATCAACGTAAACGATTTTGCATGAATTATCTATTCTGCTTCAGTAATTCAAAGGAACAGGTCCTTTGAATCCGTTCCTCAGTCATCAGTCAAAACTCCAAGCTTATCCAAGCTAACACTTTTCATCAATGATAAATAGGACTCATCTGTAACCAAGAAAGGCATTAAGAATAAAGCACTTGATTTTACATTCTTTCTTTTAAGGCTTTGTCTCATCTTATCAGCTCGTTTATTATTTGCTTCGTTTATTTCATCAAACGCTTGCCTTGTTTTAATCCAGTCTTAATTCGATCATAACTTTGATACAAGCAAATTATCAATCAACCCCAAAATAAATTCGATTTGTTGTCCTATTCCGATTTAGGCCAATACAAATTGGCGCCGTCTGTGGAGAATTGGTAATAATTTGTTCCAAAGTTTGCAACTTCTACTTTCGCTAAAAAAAAGCCGACATTGTTGATAACTATGTTTTCATCCAAACAGCCGAACATACAACGAGAGCAGCGAAACTAGTGGAGGGTTCCCAGTCCCTCCAACTGGCCCAACACGGCCTGTTAGCTCTATTCCAACAAATAAATACACTATATTGGTGGGGTTAACACCACCAAATGGATCAACTTCCCCAATCAGCCCAACTTCCCCCATAGGAGTAATTTCAACCGATCCAACTTTCTCGAGCTCTAGTGATCCATTCCAGCAATTCATGGTGAACTCATTGCAACAAATGCGAGAGCAAGCGGCTGCTCAAGCAGCAGTGCAAGCTCAGTTTAATGAACAATTTTGAAGCTCTTTACAAGCCCTCACTGGAAACGGAGGTAGTCTTAACACTGTTCCCATGGGAACCATCCCAGCAGGATTTCTATACGGAGTCACATCTGGGGGCTCGGAGACTTTAGCCCCCACAGTATCTCAAACAAGCGTCGCGACCGACTTTGAAAAATGGAAGAAAGATTTGGAGGCCAGCATGGAGAAACGGCTCAAAAATGTGACAGGGGTTCGGAAGCCTCAAGGCGTGTTGGATATTGAAAAATGTCGTCAGTTACCTTTCAAACCCGAGGCTGCTCCAGCACCCATTCCAAACCATTTCAAGCTGTAGATCCTAAAGAAGTATGATGGGACAACTGACTCAGTTGACCATATAATCGAATATATGGCCATGGTCAAAAACAATGATTTGACCCCAATCGAGAGGGAGTCCATGTTCTTTAAAAAGTTCGTCGATACCTTGGAAAAAGGAGCACTGTGTTGGAACATGCTTCTCCCCTCTGAGTGCATCTCCAATTTCGAGGAATTAGCAGATATGTTCATAAAGGCTCACACTGGAGCCCAGAAGATCCTTAAAAGAAGGGAGGATATCTTCAACATCAAAATAGGGATACCTCAAGCTAATCAATGACTTCATCGAGCGCTTACAGGCTGAAAGAATTGATCTTCTAAAAATGGATGACAGGATGGCTTTTGAAAAGAATCTCAATGTGAGCAATTCTGAAGCTGCGGCCGAGTTGAAAAAAAAGCTTCAACAGTGGCAAGCCTGGACCTGGAACGAGCTGCATGATCAAGCCACATCAAAGATCAGGCTTAAGGAAGCAGAGTGGAGAAGGACAGGTCAGAACAGTTCCTATCGAGGTCGATCTGAGTCCTCTCGATGCGCCGACGCGCCACGAGGGAATTCAAAAAATCGTTACGAGCCATACAATGGAGCTCAAAAACAACATGTAAGTCAGCGCCTTGGAAGACATCAACATGTGAGCCAGCGGCTGGGAGTAAAGTCTGGCTCGTCCTCCAATAAAAAGTCCTTGGGCCCGTCTTTAGTATCCAAAGAGAAAGATTTGCCTCGGATCTCTGAGTACAATTTAGCATATCGACCTCTGAATTGGTGCATGCGATAAAAGGAATGACTGATGAAGGTGTGAGTTTGCCTAAAGACATGAGATCGCCTCCGAGGAAGAGGGATCAGACTCAACATTACGAATTTCACATGGATTATGGGCATGCGATCGAGGACTGTAAAGCACTGCGTCTCGAGGTGGCTCATCTCCTTAAGAAGGGTGTGTTAGCTGAATAGCTGACCGATAAGAGGAAACACAACTACTCAAAAAATAGGAGAGAGGAACAACCACCTCGAACGCAATCACCAAAAAGAGTGGTGAATTTCATCACCGGAGGGTCCGCGATAAATGGGATAAACTTTGCTGCCACAAAGAAATTTGTATATTCATCAAATACGGCGGAGAAGAGAGTAAGAGTTGGCGGATCAGATAAAGAAATGGTGTTTAGCAAGGAGGACTGTGATGGGATGATGTTTCCCTACCATGACGCACTAGTGATCACGCTCAGGATCAACGACTGCGATGTCAAACGAGCCCTAATCGATTCTGGCAGCTCGGTGCACATCATTAATTATGGAGCCATCAAGAAGATGTGGTATAAAGATCTCGTCATCCCAAAGGCAACCATAAACAGGGTTCAACAATTCCACCGAGAAGACTTTGGGGGAAATAATCCTCACAACAACTACAGAAAGGGTGGACAAGAAAACCACCTTTCAAGTGATGGCCGAGGACATGGCCTATAATGTCATTCCTGGAAGGCCTTGGATCCACGAAATTGGAGCCGTACCATCGACCCTGCACCAGGTAATTAAGTTCCCAACCCCATGGGGAATAAGAGCCATCCGAGGAGAGCAACGAATTGCGCAAGAGTGTTATTCGATTGCAATGAAGAGTACAGTCGCCCCGATCCGGCCAAGCAAATATTATGGTCAACTTGACAAGACCCCTCGTCTGTTTTTTCTGGAGAAAACAAGACCCAGTAATCAAGCCCTGCACCATGCACTCGATCAGTAGGGGAGGGAGAGAAGGGACGAATGGGACTTGCCAAATTGACCAACCATTTAGAGTGAAAGTTTTTCAAATAAATGAAGACGCAACAACTGGGGACTTCATCAGACAAGACCCCCGAAGAACGAGCGATCATCTCACCGAGGGCTACCCTTGGAGACTCGCTCAATAGTTCATATTTTGATCTTCTAGTTTCTCCTGCGTAAGTCCTGTTGTGACCAGGCAACATTTGTAATAAAGGCTCGCAAATACACCTTATCAATGAAATAAACTTTGATTCAACATCTTTTTATTGTCATCTGATATGCATAGCCAATCGTAATTTAAGCCTCCGGCTCAAGGGCGAGACGTCGTCCTAAGCTAGCTCGAATAAAGAAAAAAAAACATGAAAAGCCTTGCAAGCAAATTCAGTACACTCAAAGAGAGAAGTTCCATTCATAAAAAGACTCAAAGGCAAAAGTATTTGCAAAACAAGTGGCCCGAAGGCCTTAATAGAAAATGACAACAAAAAAAAAGTAAAAATTCTACCCTTAGCTTCAGCCTCAGAATCATCTTCCTCGTCATCTGAGCTCCCGCTGCTCGAAGGAAGACTTTCCATTAACTTTTGAGCCGTGGTAGCATCAATCTCAGCCTTAGCAATCTCTACATCAAGGTTAGCCCCGCTACGACACTCTTTTAGAGTTTTTAGCCTCGTTTGAATAACAGTCTAGTTCTTGTCAACCTTGGCTCGGGTCCTCTTCATTCCACGCCTAAAGGAGAAAGAATCAACTTTGCTCCGCAGGGCCTTAACCTCGTTTTCGAGCCTCTCTTTCTCTCTAGCCAACCAATCTCTCTCTCCGGCCAACTCATTAATTTTGAGAAACTTTTGCTTCAAATCAGTGTGGAACTTCTAAGCGCGCTCATTAATAACTAACTGGGCCTCGACTCTCACTCTCTTCAGCTTGGCATCGCAGAGCTCTTTCAAATGAGTCATCTTCTCCTCAACGACAGACTTAGCCTCGAGGGCTTTGACCATCTCGAGGTCAGACTTGTTAGCAGCGTTCTTGGCTTGATCAAGCTCAAGTCTTGTGCTCAACAACTCTTTCTCAAGACTCCTCATTTGAGACTCGAGACCTGCCCACTCTCTAATCCACCCTGCATTTATTTGCCTGAGATTTTCATCTCGACGGTACTCAATCTCTGCAGCCCTGATTGAATTGATGTAACACTGCAAAGGAAAATTCAGAAAAATCAAAAAAGGAAAACAATTGATGTAACACTGCAAAGAAAAATTCAGAAAAATCAAAAAAGGAAAACAAAAACAATGTTGGAAAGAAAAGTTAATAGAAGGAAGTCATACATGAATAGCATGCTGAGCAGCATCGGCTATCAAGTCAGCAATATAGGCTTTCCCAAGTCGGTCACATCCTAACGGACCTAGGAGTCTGCGAAGACTAATCGGGACCTGAATATCACCATCGAGGAGACAAAGATCAGAGGGGATTTTGATATAACAAAATTATCTCCAAGAAACTGCGTTGGGGGCCTGATTAGAAGCAGCTCGAGTCTTGTCTCCCGCTCGAGGTGGTTGAACGTCGTCCATTTCCACCGCAGCTGAAGGCTGAGCTCCCCCTTTACCTTTATCAGCAACCTGAATCATCTCTAGCTCGTGGCAGGGGAAACTAGAACCTTTTCTTGGTCCTTTTTTATCTCCTCGGCAGGAGTGAGCTCGGGGAAAGGGACAGGCTCTATTCTGGCCCGTTCCACTTCCGGGGTTCTCTCCATAGATGATTTTTTCCTTTTCAAAACTAAAAGGAAAGTGAAAAACATAATTAGCGAAAGAACAAAGCAAAAGGTAAAATAAGAACCGAAGAGACAAATACTCAACCTGCCTTAGCCCTAAGGTTAGCTGACCCCTCGGGGACTGTTCCTTTCTCTCCATCTTTCTTTCCTTCTTTCTTTTCCCTTCGAAAGGTTTCCAATCAAACCTTGAAGGGCACTTAAAGCATCCCCTACCTCGAGGACTTCCTTCGTCTTCTTCTGCTTCTTCTTCTTCTCTTTTTTTTTTCTTTTCTCCTTCGGCGTGGTGATCGCCCTCTTTGGGAGACCTACAACAAAGAAAGACAATGATTCGCCAGGAAAGGGCAACTCGAGGAAAATATGAAGGACATTAACTTGGTAGAAGAGAACTCACCATGCCGTTTGCATGCCAATCGATTCTCATCCAAGGCAGATAAAACCATCCATGACCTTTCCGATCTGGGTTTGACATCGATTAAAGCATGGACCTATTGGGTCAAGTCCTTCAGGTAGACAATTAGGATCGCCTTGGCTAAAGCAAGTCAAAGAAGTGTCGAAGCAAAATCGAAAATAATTAAGGAAAAACGCTAAGGAGGATACTTACGTGCTCTATTCCATCGCTCGAGAAAGCCAGGCTTCAGGTAAAAAAGGTCAGTAGGCAACAGAACGAAGCACTTATTCCATCCACGATCCTCGATATCCTCGCTCTTTGTAACCAACGAGTACGAGCCTCATTTGTTGATCAGCTGGACGATTCCGTCCTTGTGAAGGGAAGGGTAGAAGAGGTACAAAAGGTGATCGAGATTAAAAGTGACCCCGGCTAGCTTACTAAAAAATTTGAGGCATTGGACATGCCTCCACATCCCGGGGCCAATTTAGGCTATGCATAATTGATAGGTGCGGAAAAATATATCCAACACCTCGGGGATAGGAAGAGAAAACCCTATTATGAAGGGGTAGGTAAATATAGAAGAGCGCCTCTCGACTCTATCGCATATTCGACTCACAGCGGCAGGAATACCAACCTTAACCTTGGGACCCTAATTGCAATCAGACCGAACCAAATGTATGTTCACCTGAGTAATCAAACTTGGTGTATTTTTAACAGGGATATTTCTCTTCTTCCTGATATCCGACTTAGTCTGAAGCTGCATGACAAAGTCCTTAGAGAGGTCAATTTTCGAAGGAATAACATGGTGAGGCTCAAGCTCAAGATCATCCGAAAGAAGCTCATCGTTACCAATGTCCTTCATGGTAACATCATCGTCGACAACCATACCCGCATCTGCAGTATCAGTCCCGACTGGGCATTGTTCTTTTCCCAAACCACTTGATTGAGAAAGATCATCCATGTTAAAATCAGGAGGAACAATAACACTCAAGGGTTCGGGAACGTTCACTAATTCACCACCAATAATCATAGTGTCGCCAAAAGAAGGTGGAGAGTTTGGTGAATTTGGCTTAGACATATCTCAGAAAAGAGTTCCTGGACAACAAAAGAAGAAAAATTAAGGAAGTTTTACTGCTAAAAGCAAGAAAATACGTGAATAAGAAGAAAACGCACGGCTATATATAGGTTAAAGCGCCATGATTACAATTACATGGGGAAGGCAAAGCAAGAAATCATGCCCAATCAGTGATTGCCACGCGTGATTGATGGGAATATGGAGTGACAACCGCCACTTTCGAATTTCACGACATATTAACGGCCATGTCAATCTCCCACCTAAACTCATTCCACTCCTCGACAGATCTGACAACTGCTCGAAGAGTGGGGGGACTATCTGTATTGGGTAGAAAACCACCGAGATCTCGAGCGAGGGTACGAGGGTCGACTCAGATCAATCTTGAGAATCAAGTCTACGAGGGGAGATGTCACGACCCCTAGCCTCAAAAGACCACCTCGGGGAAGAAACAAAACCGAGTCTAAGATGCAGACCTCAGAATGGTCACCACGAAACAATGTCCCTGAGAAAGTATGATACCTCGACAGAATGAGATCTGATCTTTGCAACTGTCGACCGTTGCCCAGGCATTTAAGAAGAAGATCATGAGCTGACCACGATCAAATATAGAGTAATAGCCATAAAAGCACGGTTATTATGACTCTAACATTACTCTTTTCATCAATTATAAATAGGACTCATCTGTAACCAAGAAAGGCATTCAGAAATACAATACTCGGCTTTACATCCTTTCTTTTAAGGCTTTGTCTCATTTTATCAGCTCGTTTTTACTTGCTTCATTTATTTCATCAAACGCTTGCCTCGTTTAAATCCAGTCTTAGTTCAATCATAATTTTGTTACAAGCAAATTATCAATCAACCCCAAAACAAATTTGATTTGTTGTCCTATCCTGACATAGGCCAACACAATGTCTATAATTCACAATAAGAGAAGAATGTGTTTATTTTATGTTGATGACTCTTATGAATGTCTATGCAATGTAAATTTCCTATAAACAACAGGATTCTTTTATTCCTTCCTGTTTGGCTATTTGTTTCCGAAATAAGCAATATGAAACTATTTTATACCAGAATTGCGGATTTATAGTAGTTTGAATTCAACACATGAGACTTCATATCGGGACAAGCAATCCTTAGATAAATCACTTGAAATACCAAAATATATTCGATTAAGTATATATTTAATGGTTAGACCCAAATTTGTGAAGGATTAAAGCTGATTTCTTCTTCTTATACTTATTTGTAATGTAAAAGTATATAACTTTTGTAATTAATCAATTTTTGAAATCAAACATGGATGATGCATGAAATTATCGTGTAATTACGTAATGAAAAACAAAGATTAATTTTTAATTATTAAATCTTTTAGTTACCACCCTAATAATTATACATGCTCATAATTACAGAGGAATTTCAAAAATAGACCTCAACCAATGCTCAAATTCCATCCTTACTTACGCACCTTCGAATTCAGGCTTCAATACTATTGTTAACACAAGGTGTGGCTTCATGGACCATTCGATCGATGGGCATGGGCTCTTGTATCTTAAGTATTATGTTGGTTGGTAAGTCGCCAATGGTAGACTTCCTCTCATCACTAGCTACCTTGCTTGTACGACGCGTTCAAATTTCAAGAACCATCTTCCACAAATCTTTGTATGAACTTGAATTGAGGATCTTTACATAGTTGTGGGTTGCCTGGTTAATACTTAGTAGCAGTAAGCAGACGATAAAGATATTAATTTGAAAAAAACCAAAAGGCACTTATTTTGTGTTTTTTGAAAGGGACTTCTTTTGTTGAACTTCCCAAACAAATCAAAGCTGCAATAGTTGCTAGATGGACATATTGGTAGATTTACATCTTAGCTTCTAGCGCTTCGACACTGTTGAGATACGAGATACAAGGTGGTTGATTTTCTGGTATAAGTTAAGATATGGCGAGATACGAGGTGGTTGGTTTCAGGGGCGTAGGCACCCTATAGGAACAGGTGTTTGGGACACCCCTTCATCGAAACATTTCATTATGTAAATTTATGTATGTTAAAAATATGAAAATCACACTATTTAGTATAAATAGAAAAAAGTGACCGTGCTTTAAACATCAAGGTTTCAGAGTTTAGTGGTTTAATGAATTGACAAAGTCTATAATGGTGAGAGTTTGGATCCCGATTTAGGCATAGCTTATCCTTTTTTATTAAAAATTTTCAAACATTCACCGCTTAGAATATTCGAAGTTAGTAGGGACTGAACATTCAACCTTCTTCTAACTTAAGAAGTACAAAACAACTTGTGTTAGGCTCCTTTACTTATTAAACCTACAATAAACAATAAAAAAATTCTTGAAAAGTGACACTGCTTGTAAAAAAATCTTCCGTATGCCATTGATTGGTTTTCTGATGTAAGTTGAGAAACAACAGTAGAATCAACTCGAATCTACTGCTGCTTCCATTAAAAGAAGCTAAGATGAAGTGAAATTTGGGAGGGGATGAGGAAAACTAAAATTGACAAAAATGGGAGGAAGAATGTAAGGTTTTGCTATGTTATGCTATTTTTTGCTATGTTTTGTAATTAACTTTTCCTTTCTCCTATATTAGGTAATTGTGCTAAAATATTACTATGTTTTGTAAATAACTTCTCAAAATTTTTCTATAAAAATTATTTTTCACAACTGGTGGATAGAACAGTCTTATACCTTTACAGGGGAAGTGCAGATATAGCCACTTTTTGGCTCGCTTTTACAGTTGAGTCATTTTTTAAAAATTATTTAATTTTTGGCCACTTTGAACTCAGACCTTGGGGCCTGAACTTCATACCTTCAGGTCTTAACTTCAGATCATCAGGTCTGAAGTTGAACTTCAAGCCTGAAGGTTTGAAGTTCAGCCTCCAAAATCTGAAGTTCAAAAAAGTTGTTGAAAACTAAATGACTTTTAAAATATGGCCGAAACTAAATGGCAGCAGGAAAAGTGGATGCAAATTATTTTTCACTTTTCCACCAAAGATTATAGGAATTTTTACATAAAAGTACTAGTTTTAGAAATTATTTGCAAAATATAGTAATATTTTAGAGAAATTACCCAATATAGAGGAAAGGAAAATTTAATTACAAAGCATAGCAATATTTTTCCATAACATAGAAAACCCTTACATTCTTCCTCCTACTTCCTCCAATGTCACTTTTTCTCCTCCCAATTCTCCCAATTTCACTTTTCCTCCTCCCATCCTCAACCACCTCGTATCGCATCGTATCTCACCGTATCTCGATGTTTCTCAACTACCAACCACATCGTATCTCGCTATATCTTGTCATATCTTGCTGTATATGCGTTGTTTGTCACCGTATTAACTATTTCTCGGCTGTATCTAGACTGTTTCGACATTGTTTCATCTCGTTTGTGCATTGTTTCTCACTGTTTCTAAACTATTTTACTCTTTTGCGTTGTTTCATATTATTTTTATATATTTTGTTTCATACATTTTCACTAGCTGTTTTAGACTATTTCAGCATGTATCTTGTTGTATCTGCACTATTTTTGCCCCATATCAAAGTGTATCTCACTGTATCTACATTGTTTCAGGTTGTTCCAGCACTGTTTCAGGTTGTTTCAGCACTATTTTAGGTTATTTTGCAACGTATCTAACTATTTCTCGACTTATCTAGTTGTTTCTATACTATTTCAACATTGTTTCATCCCATTTGTGGGTTGTTTATCACTGTTTCTAAACTATTTCATTTTTTTTTGTGCAGTTTCACTTTATTTTTTATATTTTTTCAGACTTTTTCACTAGCTGTTTCTGACTGTATCATACTGTTTCAACGCTGTTTCAGACTGTTTCAACAATTGTTTCAGATTCTTTCAACACTGTTTCAGACTGTATTATACTATTTCAACGCTGTTTCAGACCGTATCAGATTGTTTCAATAGCTGTTTCAGATTGTTTTAATGATGTTTCAGACTGTATCATACTGTTTTTGCACCTACACCTCACTCTACCTGTACTATTTTTGCTTCGTATCTAACTGTATCACGCCGTATCTGCACCATTTCAGGATTGTTTCTAAATTGTTCACGCTGTTTTAGAATGGTTCAGCATTGTATCCTGCTGTATCTACGCTATTTTTGCTCCGTATCTAACTATATCTCGGTGTATTTGCGCCATTTCAGACAGTTTCATTGACGTTTCTAAGTGTTTTTTGGTTTTTTCATTGTTTCTGCATTGTATCTAACTGTTTCTAGACTTCTGCTTTTTTATGTAGTTGTTTCTACATTGTTTCAACATTATTTCATCATGTTTCTGCTTTGTATCTAGCTGTACAACCTTTTGGCAAGCGAAATGAAAAAAGAAGAAAAATTAAGTATCCATTACTATTAAACATACTCCATATGTACTCACTTTCTAAAAGAATATCTTTTTTTTTTTTATTTTTTCCAAATTAGCTCAAGTCAAAGATGCAAGAAGTACCGTAAAATCTCCATCTGAACGCCCAAAACCTTAACTTGAGGTCGTACAGACGTCGCCGATCAAAACCCGGTATGATTTCCGGTGAGACAATGTAGATGACGACACAGAGGGGCAGCAGCAGGCCAAAACGGCAGTGTAATAGAGGAGAAGGGAGGAGCGAGTGGCGTTGATTTTTCAGTGAAACCTTAGATGATTTAGTTGAATCCGGCGATTCTTTTTCATAACTCAGATCAAAGCTGGGGATGGGGGTATTGGAAACACCATCGGAATGGGGTAACGACACCAGTATCAGCAGTGGAAATGTCGTAGCAGCGAAATTGCCAGTAGCAGAAGTGGAGATACTTACCACTGTTGCACCATTTTATCCATTCCTGGTGGGGTGGTAGCGACGCCGCCAGTTGGGGTGGAGGTACGGGTTTAAAATGGTGGGGGAGGGGGAGTTTAAGGGGAGGCAGGGGTTTTGGGGTGTGGGTGGTAGGGGAGTAGGGAAGGATTTTGGGGATAGGGGTTGTAGTTAGGGTTTGTTTGGAAAATTGTGATTTATCTTGTTTATCGTGAAATATGCTACAAAATATTACTATGTGTTTTAACTTATAAAATATTGCTATTTTTTATAATTTAAGGGTGTAGGTTTTTATATATGTGTAAAAAGCCCAAGATTATAGGAGTATCATCTTTTTCTAATTCAAAATAAAAACTTATCGCTATATCTGAAAATTAACCATGTTAATTAGTATTCAAATTTTGTATTCAAAATTTCTTTTTGATATGCATAAACGTAAGTTCCATGAAAGATTACCACTAAACTTGCCCTTTTCCCCTTTACTACTATGAATAATATGAAATGTCGCAGCTGAAACAACCTTAGGTTGTCGTTTTTGGAGTTAGGACATCGATTTGCGTGTTGATAATTTTAAAATCTTCCTAAGGTCCATTAGGACATGTTTGTAAAAGATTAAAGAAAAGGAAACAGAGAAAAAAGAAAAAACGATAGCAAAAAGGAAAAGGATAAATAGGCAGGTGGTGGATGGCATTGGGATAAATCCCAATGCTTAACGTGAGAACAGAAGAGAAAGAGAACGCAGAAATGAGAAATGCATCAACAAAAAAATGCCAGAAAATAGAGAAAAGAAATAAAAAATAGCTAAAAAAATTGGGATTTCAACCCCGAGGCATCCAGGTAATGATATTATGTTACACCCCGTACGTCTAAATTGACGTATATCATTATAATATCATGTTAACAATGATTTAAGTGAATTTAAAGTAATAATATGACCATATATGATGTTTATATGTTGAATATAAAGTTTGGGAAAAATCAGATTTAAGTTGCGGAAAAACCGACTAAGGAATTGCCTTGTAACGGAGCTTTTTCAGCAATTAATTTCATGTGTTATATGAAGTCTTTTGGGGACATATCATATACCAAATTGAAGGTCTTGGAGTGTAGTTTCCAACACTTTTAACGGTTTGCTCATATAACTTATAGATAAAAAGATATGAGCGTCAGAAGTCAGACCAGAAAAAGGGACATAAGCGCAAAAGAGGGCTAGAAATGAAATGTTTTTATTATAAAAGAGAAATTTCTCTCTCTCTCTCGACATTTCCAGTAAAACCACGACTTAAACAGACCTTACTTCAGTTTTAATCCATATTTTTTGATTTTGAAGAAACAACATCAATTTTGACACGAAACGGAAGATGGATTGCGTCAAAACGCTCTACGCGATTAGGGTAACATTATGCTACCTTCAATTTCGTCTATAGTTTGAGTTTTAGAATTACTTCATAGCTAAGTAAAGTATCTAAATTCTATTTTATAGCTTGTTTAAGCTTTAGAAGGTGTGGAATTCAAAGGAAACGAAGTTTAGAAGCTAGAAACATCAAAGGTATGTAAGACTAAACCTTTCTTTTGGCAAGGCATGTATCTTTTAGCTTTTAAAGCTTTTCTTATTTCTAATCTTAGTATTTATGGTGAGAAACTTGTATGGTACTAAGGAAACCTAGTATATAATTAATTTGGTACTAAAATCCAAGGTGAAAGACGTCCAAATCAGCAAGACAAAACGTTTCAAAATCTGGAAAATTGTTTTGATCTTTGGACAGTTATTAGTATATTGATCATAACTCCTTGTACAAAATTGATATTTAGATTATTTAAGAATCCCCAGAACCCTAAGACATATATCTAAAACTTTCATGAGGCTATGAAGTCTATAACTTTGATCTACACTCTGAAAATTAGGTTGAAAGTCAGGACAGTGGTTCTGTCCAGACATTCTATCTGCGAATTTGTTATGTCATCCAGTTGTCTCATCTTGTTATCCGTTTAACATGTTTATGTTATCAGTTTATCCGGGTATCCATTCCCGTGTATAGTATAGTGTTGGTTCTGTTTTGCGGATCATCCAGATTCAGAGGAAACTCTGCCGAAATTTTTATAAAAATCAAAGAGTTAGATAAATTCTAAGTTTCAGGTTGTGTCTACAATTCCATCCAGAGTTTTCTTATCATTCCTTTGAGTCCATATATACTGTCGCCACATGTGTTATGCCTCATACATGCTTATGCTTATATTGTGATCATGTTATGTGTGATTTGGAGTCCCCCATAGAGGCTGGACATTGGACACACAGTCCGGTCGCGTGTGATACTACCCGTCTGGGGGATACAGCCCCTCTGGTTCAGGCGGGAGTTGAAACACCTAGTGTGACCGGGTGTCATTCACACACTCTGACCAGAGAGACTAGATATTACTGGCTGGGGGGGATATAGCCCATAACACCCACCAGGTTTGTTATATATGCGTATATAGCCACAGTATGCACTGCATGATTATACATGAGGCTAGTTCCGGTTTTCAGTACCTGATTTGGGGGGATACAGCCCATAACGTCAGACAGGTACTAGTTCAGATGTTCAGTTACCTGATTTGGGGGGATATAGCCCATAACACCAGACAGGTACCAGTTCAGATAACAGCTCAGCTTTAGCTCAGTTGACAGTTATCAGTTCTCAGTTATCAGCCACCAATTCTTAGCGTCAGTATCAGTTGACAGTTATCAGTTCTCAGTTATCAGCCACCAGTTCTTAGCGTCAGTATCAGTTGACAGTTATCAGTTCTCAGTTATCAGCCACCAGTTTTTAGCGTCAGTATCAGTTGACAGTTATCAGTTCCAGTTTCTAGTAACTAGCTATCAGTCATATTACAGTTATTTATCAGTATAGTTCAGCTCAGTCTTCAGGTTCAGATTCAGCTAGACTTCAGCTTATATTCATATCATGTTTAGTACGTTCTTCAGATTTCCAGCTATATTGCTATGCTCCAGCTCATGTTTACATATTTATATTCCAGCTTACAGTTTCATTCAGCTATGATATATTATATGCTCATGCCTTACATACTTGGTACATATCGTACTCACGCCCTTTTCTGGGGCGCTGCGTTCCATGCCGCGCAGGTGCAGATAGATCAATGCTTGGACCACGTTAGTAGGCCATCTATCAACTACTGGAGTCACCCCGCTTACTCCCGGAGTTACCTATCTTTTGGTATGTGTACAGTCAGCCAGCTTGGGTATGGCGGGGCCTTATCTCGTCCTTTGTATATTCAGTTCATCACTCTTAGAGGCCTGTAGATATGTCCCTGTGTGGTGCAGTCAGTATGTTATGTATGTCAGCTTATGTTAGCCTTGTCAGCTATTTGCATTGCATACTCCTTATCAGCTAGGTTTATGCTTATTCTGTTTATCAGTTATAATGGTTAGCATATTATCAGTAGGATTAGTGATGATCGACACTTAGTGTTGGTCATCCGTCGCGGCCCTAAGTTGGGTCGTGACAAAAGTGGTATCAGAGCAGTTCAGTCCTAGGGTGTCTACAGGCCGTGTCTAGTAGAGTCTTGTTTAGGAGTATGTTGCGCGCCATACTTTTGAACAGGAGGCTACAAGGCACTTCAGGACAGTTGTCTTTCTTTCTTCTCTAGCTCGTGCGATAGAGCCATAATTATAAAATTCAGCCCTCTAACAATAGTAATTTCAGCAAAGCGATGCCGCCAAAGAAACTAACAGCTGCCCAGAAGGGCAAGGTTATTGCCGGCCAGGGTATTAGTAGAGTGCCACCTAAGGTGGATGAGAGTGAGGAGTCCAGACCTGAGGCTCCATCTGAGGCCTCACAGATCCTATCAGTTCAGGGTGATATTAGAGGTACTGCAGCTACTATACCTCCACATTCTCAACCTGATAGTCAGGGGCAGGAAATGAGGGATGCCATCAGATTATCGACCAGTGTTGTAGTTGCTTAGACTAGACAACACAGTACAGATCCCCAGGGAGATGTTGGGTCCAGGATCAATGATTTTATCAGGCTAGAGCCTACAGTCTTTACCGGATTCCGTACAGGAGAAGACCCTCAGGATTTTCTATTGAGGATAGCCAGAGTGTTTAGGGTTATGCACGTGTCAGACACAGAGTGAGTAGAGTTGGCTGCATTCAGATTGCATAACCTAGCAGCAGGGTGATATCAGACATGGGAGCTATCTAGACGGCCTGATGCTACTCCCACGACTTGGAAGGAATTCTCAGATACCTTCCTTTATCAGTATATGCCTATAGAGACATAGGGAGCCCGTGCTAATCAGTTCCTGACCTTGAGACAGGGAAGTTTGAGTATAGAAGAGTATAATTATTGCTTTAGTTCTTTAGCATGGTTTTCCCCTACGGTGGTAGTGAGTATGAAGGATAGAATTCACAGGTATATAGTGGGACTAGCTCCACACCTAGTGAACGAGCGTATGACAGTTGTTATGCAGTCATGTATGAACATAACATTCAGGCATTTGCTTTGTTAGTTGAGGAGAGGAAGCAGAAATAGAGAGCCGACAGGGATAAAGTGCTAGACAAGAGGGGCAGATTTTCTGGTTCGTTTGGAGAGACGTCTGGAGCGAGTAGATAGCAGAGTGTTAGACAACCACCAGCTAGTATACCTACATAGTCTCGTGGCTTTAGATATGATAGACCTCCTCAGTCCAGATCTAGTCACACATCACTGACTTCAAGATTAAAGTGTCGTGGTACTTCTATACCGGCCAATCAGACATATCCCAGATGTTCGGATTGTGGTAGACGCCACTTGGGTCCATGTCAGTTAGGAGTTGATACTTGTTATATTTGTCGCGAGGCAGCTATTTCATGAAAGGTTGCCCGCCTAGGGGTGGCAGTTGTACAGCCCAGCCAGCTAGATCACCAGTTGCTTGCTCAGCATCAGCACGCCATCAGGGGCATGTTCTTCAGGATGGCACCTGTATAACAGAAAGAATTTAAGGAGCAATTGAAGGATTTGTTAGATAAAGGCCTCATCAGACCCAGCATTTCCCCGTGGGGAGCCTCGATGCTATTTGTAAAAAAAAAAAAAAAAGAAAGATGGCTCTCTACGCATGTGCATAGATTACAGACAGCTGAATAAAGTCATTATTAAGAATAAATACTCTCTGCCCAGGATTGATGTCTAGTTTGACAAGCTCCAGGGTGCCAAGTGCTTCTCGAGTATAGATTTGCGATCAGGCTACCATCAGGTTAGAGTTAGAAAATCTGATATACCTAAGACTGCATTCAGGACTAGGAATGGTCATTATGAGTTTTTAGTGATGTTGTTTGGACTCACTAATGCCCTTGCAGTATTTATGAATCTAATGGACAGCGTATTCAGGCCTTATTTAGATTTATTTGTGATTATATTTATTGATGATATTTTCATCTATTCAAAGTCTGAATCAGAGCATCCGGAGCACCTACGTACAGTATTGGGTACTTATCGGGACCAACAATTATATGCTAAGTTCTCAAAAGTGTAAATTCTAGATAGATTCAGTGGCATTTCTTGGTCACATAGTTTCAGCAGAAAGAATTAAAATAGATGACCAGAAGATCTAGGCTGTGAAGAATTGGCCCATGCCTACGATGCCAACTGAAGTACGTAGTTTTCTGGGTTTAGCAGGTTATTACAGAAAGTTTATAGAGGGTTTTCCTCCATTGCAGCTCCACTGAACAATTGACAAAGAAATCAGCTAAATTTGAGTGGTCTGATTCTTGCGAGCACAGCTTCCAAGAACTAAAGAACAGGTTGATAACAGCTCCAGTACTTACACTTCCAGAGGGATCTGAGGGCTATGTCATTTACTGTGATGCTTATCGAATTGGTCTTCGTTGTGTTTGATGCAGCATGGAAGAGTAATTGCTTATGCTTCTAGGCAGCTGAAAAAGCACGATCAGAACTACCTCATCCATGATCTTGAGCATTCAGCAGTCATTCATGCATTGAAGATTTGGAGACATTATTTTTACGGTGTTCATGTTGATATCTATACGGATCACAAGATCCTCCAGTACATATTTAAGCAAAATGAGCTAACCCTATGATAGAGGCGGTGGCTAGAGTTGCTGAAGGACTATGACATGGACATTCTTTATCATCCGGGTAAAGCGAACGTTGTTGCTGATTCCCTTAGTCGCAAGCCTATGGGTAGTCTATCTTATTTACAACCAGAGAAAATAAAGTTAGCTCATACACTCTACCAGTTGGCCAGCATGGATGTCAGATTAATAGATTCAGAGGACGCAAGAGTTACAGTTCAGAACGCAACCACTACTTGCCTAGTGACATAAGTAAAGCAGCGCCAGTATGAGGATCCAGTTCTAGTTCAATACAGGCAGATAGCCAGAAGAAAACCAAAATTATTATATAGGTTCCTAGTGACGGGGTTCTTATATATAAAGATAGACTTTGTGTTCCTGATGTTGCAGATTTATGTGGACAGATTATGACAGATGCACATTATTCCAGATACACTGTTCATCCTAATTCGACTAAGATTTACCATGATCTTAAGCAGATTTATTGTTGAGACGAAATGAAGCGTGACATAGCAGAATTTGTGGCTCAGTGTGCTAACTGCCAGCAGGTTAAAGTCAAGCATAAAAAAATAAAAAAATAAAAAAAACCTAGTGGCTTGTTACAAGAAGTCGAGATTCCATCATAGAAATGGGAAGCAGTGAATATGGACTTCATTACAGGCTTTCCCCGTATGCGGAGCAGATATGACTCTATTTGGGTTATAGTTGACAGGCTTACTAAATGAGCTCATTTCTTTCCTGTTAGAACTACATATACAGGAGAGAATTATGCCAGACTTTATATCAGAGAGATAGTGCGCCTACATGGTATTCCAGTATTTATTATTTCAGACGGGGGCGCACGAGTTTACAGCTAATTTCTATAGATCGTTCCAGACAGGTTTAGGCACACAGGTGTATCTGAGTACAGTATTTCATCCATAGACAGACAGACAGGCTGAGCGGACCATTCATACATTAGAAAATATGCTCAGAGCTTACGTGTTAGATTTTAGAGGCAGCTGGAGTGATCACCTACTGTTGATAGAGTTTGCATATAATAATGGCTATCATTCTAGCATACAGATGGTGCCATATGAAGCTTTGTATGGGCACAAATGCAGGTTTTCTATATGATGGTTAAAGGTTGGCGAGTCTCAATTGATAGGTCCAGACTTAATCCAACAAGTAATTGATAAAGTCAAGTTGATCAGGGAAATATTATTAGCAGTGCAGAGCAGACAGAAGTCCTATGTAGATAATCGACATTGAGATTTAGAATTTCATATTGGCGATTAGGTATTCCTGAAAGTATCACCTATGAAAGGCGTTATGAGATTTGGAAAGAAGGGAAAGCTTAGCCCTAGATTTATTAGTCCATATCAGATTATCAGGCGAGTTGGGCGTGTAGCCTACGAGTTAGACCTTCAAGCAGACCTTCAGGAGGTACATCCAGTATTCCATATTTCCATGCTCAGAAAATGTGTCAGAGATCCTTCTAGAGTTGTACCAGTAGAGGATGTACAGATTACAGAACAGTTGACTAATAAGGAGGTGCCAGTTGCAATTTAAAGAGGCAGATTCGTCGAGTAAAGACGAAAGACATTCCTTTAGTTAAGATGCTATATCAAAGCAATAAAATAGAAGAAATAACTTGGAAAGCTGAAAATGACATGAGGGCCAAATATACACATCTCTTCATTACTTCGAGTATGTAACAGATCGTTGCTTAATGCTTCTACATACTTCATTTAACATTCGAGGACGAATGTTCCTAACGGGGGAATATTGTTACACCCCGTACGTCTAAATTGACGTATATCATTATAATATCATGTTAAGAATGATTTAAGTGAGTTTAAAGTAATAATATGACCATATATGATGTTTATATGTTGAATATAAAGTTTGGGAAAAATCAGATTTAAGTTGCGGAAAAACCGACTAAGGAATTGCCTTGTAACGGAGCTTTTTCAGCAATTAATTTCATGTGTTATATGAAGTCTTTTGGGGACATATCATATACCAAATTGAAGGTCTTGGAGTGTAGTTTCCAACACTTTTAACGGTTTGCTCATATAACTTATAGATAAAAAGATATGAGCGTCAGAAGTCAGACCAGAAAAAGGGACATAAGCGCAAAAGAGGGCTAGAAATGAAATGTTTTTATTATAAAAGAGAAATTTCTCTCTCTCTCTCGACATTTCCAGTAAAACCACGACTTAAACAGACCTTACTTCAGTTTTAATCCATATTTTTTGATTTTGAAGAAACAACATCAATTTTGACACGAAACGGAAGATGGATTGCGTCAAAACGCTCTACGCGATTAGGGTAACATTATGCTACCTTCAATTTCGTCTATAGTTTGAGTTTTAGAATTACTTCATAGCTAAGTAAAGTATCTAAATTCTATTTTATAGCTTGTTTAAGCTTTAGAAGGTGTGGAATTCAAAGGAAACGAAGTTTAGAAGCTAGAAACATCAAAGGTATGTAAGACTAAACCTTTCTTTTGGCAAGGCATGTATCTTTTAGCTTTTAAAGCTTTTCTTATTTCTAATCTTAGTATTTATGGTGAGAAACTTGTATGGTACTAAGGAAACCTAGTATATAATTAATTTGGTACTAAAATCCAAGGTGAAAGACGTCCAAATCAGCAAGACAAAACGTTTCAAAATCTGGAAAATTGTTTTGATCTTTGGACAGTTATTAGTATATTGATCATAACTCCTTGTACAAAATTGATATTTAGATTATTTAAGAATCCCCAGAACCCTAAGACATATATCTAAAACTTTCATGAGGCTATGAAGTCTATAACTTTGATCTACACTCTGAAAATTAGGTTGAAAGTCAGGACAGTGGTTCTGTCCAGACATTCTATCTGCGGATTTGTTATGTCATCCAGTTGTCTCATCTTGTTATCCGTTTAACATGTTTATGTTATCAGTTTATCCGGGTATCCATTCCCGTGTATAGTATAGTGTTGGTTCTGTTTTGCGGATCATCCAGATTCAGAGGAAACTCTGCCGAAATTTTTATAAAAATCAAAGAGTTAGATAAATTCTAAGTTTCAGGTTGTGTCTACAATTCCATCCAGAGTTTTCTTATCATTCCTTTGAGTCCATATATATTGTCGCCACATGTGTTATGCCTCATACATGCTTATGCTTATATTGTGATCATGTTATGTGTGATTTGGAGTCCCCCATAGAGGCTGGACATTGGACACACAGTCCGGTCGCGTGTGATACTACCCGTCTGGGGGATACAGCCCCTCTGGTTCAGGCGGGAGTTGAAACACCTAGTGTGACCGGGTGTCATTCACACACTCTGACCAGAGAGACTAGATATTACTGGCTGGGGGGGGATATAGCCCATAACACCCACCAGGTTTGTTATATATGCGTATATAGCCACAGTATGCACTGCATGATTATACATGAGGCTAGTTCCGGTTTTTAGTACCTGATTTGGGGGGATACAGCCCATAACGCCAGACAGGTACTAGTTCAGATGTTCAGTTACCTGATTTGGGGGGATATAGCCCATAACACCAGACAGGTACCAGTTCAGATAACAGCTCAGCTTTAGCTCAGTTGACAGTTATCAGTTCTCAGTTATCAGCCACCAATTCTTAGCGTCAGTATCAGTTGACAGTTATCAGTTCTCAGTTATCAGCCACCAGTTCTTAGCGTCAGTATCAGTTGACAGTTATCAGTTCTCAGTTATCAGCCACCAGTTTTTAGCGTCAGTATCAGTTGACAGTTATCAGTTCCAGTTTCTAGTAACTAGCTATCAGTCATATTACAGTTATTTATCAGTATAGTTCAGCTCAGTCTTCAGGTTCAGATTCAGCTAGACTTCAGCTTATATTCATATCATGTTTAGTACGTTCTTCAGATTTCCAGCTATATTGCTATGCTCCAGCTCATGTTTACATATTTATATTCCAGCTTACAGTTTCATTCAGCTATGATATATTATATGCTCATGCCTTACATACTTGGTACATATCGTACTCACGCCCTTTTCTGGGGCGCTGCGTTCCATGCCGCGCAGGTGCAGATAGATCAATGCTTGGACCACGTTAGTAGGCCATCTATCAACTACTGGAGTCACCCCGCTTACTCCCGGAGTTACCTATCTTTTGGTATGTGTACAGTCAGCCAGCTTGGGTATGGCGGGGCCTTATCTCGTCCTTTGTATATTCAGTTCATCACTCTTAGAGGCCTGTAGATATGTCCCTGTGTGGTGCAGTCAGTATGTTATGTATGTCAGCTTATGTTAGCCTTGTCAGCTATTTGCATTGCATACTCCTTATCAGCTAGGTTTATGCTTATTCTGTTTATCAGTTATAATGGTTAGCATATTATCAGTAGGATTAGTGATGATCGACACTTAGTGTTGGTCATCCGTCGCGGCCCTAAGTTGGGTCGTGACATATTAGTTCATTATTTTAGTTTATTATGTGTGTTTGAATATATTTTAACGGTGTAAATTGAGATATTAGACATCGTTTTAATAAGTTCAATTGATAATTTAAAGGGTTAATTGGACCCCGATAATGGAATTGATTATATATTTATACTCATGGAATTATGAGCACCCCATAAATGTAGTTTATTTAGGGTTTGGTTATGTGACCTTGAACCCTGTACATAGGTCTGGCCTGCGTATTGCGTATGCGAATAGAGTATCAGGTTCCTAACCGGATTTCCCTAAGATGTAGAGAATGAAGCCTTTAGCCTAATTTGATATATTTTCTGCTTATTGAATAAGCAGGATCGTTTGGCAATAAATCCAAAGGACAAAGTGGTTGTTGAGTGGAAGTGGAACGAGGTAAGTGTTTGTATCCATTTCTTTGGAGGCCCTTGGCCTTGTGCATAATCTACCACGTGTTCTTTACATGTGTAGTTTCCAATAGGCGTACTCATTACGCCTTAGCTTTGGATTTACATTGTATATTATATATTATGTCCTGTTGTGAAACGACCTCGGTCAGTCGTTCTGAAAGTTAGGATTCCGATTGGCGTGCCGATAATTTTAAAATATTCGTAAGGTCCATTAGGACATGTCTATTAAATTTGAGCTAAATCGGACTTCGTTTGGTAGGTATCGGAAGAAGTTATCAGTTTTTATTGTCCTAATGGACCTTACGAATAATGAACAATCCTAAAAACATAAAAGTAAAAATAATGAAAACTAAGAACATAAAATGCTCCCCAAATGTTCTAGTCTATGAAATGGTGAATTGATGATCGGGATTAAGGAAAAAGTTAAAGCATGGAAGTAGCGGCAAGTGAATGACATACGTATGGGATCCAAAAAAGCAAAAGAAAATTAAAAGAACCAGACTGGAGGAAGAGAATGTTAGGATACCAGACAACCAAATAGTGAAGAGTATTGTTCCATGAAATCTTTATTGAAGATCATCAACTCCCATTAAATAGGCACGTATCATGGTAAATATTTCATAGGTGTGTAATGGCTATTAATAGTGGAATACCTAAGGTTAAATGTCTGTATCGGGTAAATAACCACCGAAATCTCGAGCGAGGGTACGAGGCTTGGCTCAAGTCAATCTTGAGAATCGAGTCCACGAGGGGAGATGGCATGACCCCTTGTCTCGAAAGACAACCTCGAGGAAGAAAAAAAACCGAGTCCAAGGTGCAGAGCTCGGAATGATCGCCACGAAACAATGTCCCCGAGCAAGTATGACACCTCGATAAAACGAGACCTGAGCTTTGTAACTGCCGACCGTTGAACAGGCATTTAAGAAGAAGATCATGAGCTGACCATGATCAAATACAGACGTTACACTTTTCATCAATTATAAATAGGACTCATCTGTAACCAAGAAAGGCATTAAGAATAAAGCACTCGATTTTACATTCTTTAGTTTAAGGCTTTGTCTCATTTCAGCTCGTTTATTATTTGCTTCGTTTATTTCATCAAACGCTTGCCTCGTTTAAATCCAGTCTTAGTTCGATCATAACTTTGATACAAGCAAATTATCAATCAACCCTAAAATAAATTCGATTTGTTGTCCTATCCCGATTTAGGCCAACACAAATTGGCGCCGTCTGTGGGGAATTGGTAATAACATTTGTTCCAAAGTTTGCAACTTCTACTTTCGCTAAAAAACACCCGACATTATTGATGACAATGTTTTCATCCAAACAGCCGACCAAACAACGGGAGCCAGCGAAACTAGTGGGGGGGTTCCAGTCCCTCCAACTGGCCAACCACGGCCTGTTAGCTCTATTCCAACAAATACCTCCACTACATTGGTGGGGTTAACACCACCAAATGGATCAACTTCCCCAATCGGCCCAACTTCCCCCGTAGGAGTAATTTCAACCGATCCAACTTTCTCGAGCTCCAGTGATCCATTCCAGCAATTCATGGTGAACTCATTGCAACAAATGCGAGAGCAAGCGGCTGCTGAAGTAGCAATGCAAGCTCAATTTAATGAACAATTCTGAAGCTCTTTACAAGCCCTCACTGGAAACGGAGGTAGTCTTAACACTGTTCCCATAGGAACCATCCCAGGAGGATTTATAAATGAAGTTACATCTGGGGGCTCGGAGACTTTAGCCCTCACAGTATCTCAAACAAGCGCCGCGACCAACTTTGAAAAATG
This sequence comes from Petunia axillaris subsp. axillaris, assembly GCA_029990575.1. Taxonomy (NCBI): domain Eukaryota; kingdom Viridiplantae; phylum Streptophyta; class Magnoliopsida; order Solanales; family Solanaceae; genus Petunia; species Petunia axillaris. The sequence continues at coordinate 46,125,774 of JARKNS010000009.1, forward strand.
GAAGAAATATTTCAAGGCCAGCATGAAGAAATGGATCGAAAATATGCATGGCGTTCGGAAGCCTCAACGCATGTTGGATATTGAAAAATGTCGTCAGTTACCTTTCAAACCCGAGGCTGCTCCAGCACCCATTCTAAACCATTTCAAGCTGCAAATCCTAAATAAGTACGATGGGACAACTGACTCAGTCGACCATATAATCGATTATATGGCCATGGTCAAAAGCAATGATTTGACCCCAATCGAGAGGGAGTCCATGTTCTTTAAAAAGTTCGCCGATACCTTGGAAAAAGGAGCGCTGTATTGGTACATGCTTCTCCCCTCTGAGTCCATCTCCAATTTTGAGGAATTAGCAGACATGTTCATCAAGGCTCACACTGGAGCACATAAGATCCTTAAAAGAAGGGAGGATATCTTCAATGTCAAATAGGGATACCTCGAGCTAATCAAGGACTTCATCGAGCGCTTTCAGCCCGAAAGAATTGATCTGCCAAAAATTGTTGACATGATGGCTTTTCAAAAGAATGTCAATGTGAGCAATTCTGAAGCTGCGGCCGAGTTGAAAAATGAGCTTCAACTGTGGCAAGCCCGGACCTGAGACGAGCTGCATGATTAACCCACAACAAAGATCAAGCTTAAGAAAGCAGAGTGGAGAAGGACAATAATGAAAACTAAGAACATAAAATGCTCCCCAAATGTCCTAGTCTATGAAATGGTGAATTGATGATCGGGATTAAGGAAAAATTTAAAGCATGGAAGTAGCGGCAAGTGAATAATATACATATGGGATCCAAAATATCAAAAGAAAATTAAAAGAACCAGACTGGAGGAAGAGATTGTTAGAATGCCAGACAACCAAATAATGAAGAGTATTGATCCATAAAATCCTTACTGAAGATCATCAACTCCCATTAAATAGGCACGTATCATGGTAAATATTTCATAGGTGTGTAATGGCTATTAATAGTGGAATACCTAAGGTTAAATGTCTGTATCGGGTAAAAAACCACCGAGATCTCGAGCGAGGTTACGAGTCTTGGCTCTGGTCAATCTTGAGAATCGAGTCCACGAGGGGAGATGGCATGACCCCTTGTCTCGAAAGACAACCTCGAGGAAGAAACAAAACCGAGTCCAAGGTGGAGAGCTAAGTTTAATGAACAATTCTGAAGCTCTTTACAAGCCCTCACTGGAAACGGAGGTAGTCTTAACACTGTTCCCATAGGAACCATCCCAGGAGGATTTATAAACGGAGTTACATCTTGGGGCTCGGAGACTTTAGCCCTCACAGTATCTCAAACAAGCGCCGCGACCAACTTTGAAAAATGGAAGAAATATTTCGAGGCCAGCATGAAGAAATGGATCGAAAATGTCCCTGGGGTTCGGAAGGCTCAACGCGTGTTGGATATTGAAAAATGTCGTCAGTTACCTTTCAAACCCGAGGCTGCTCCAGCACCCATTCTAAACCATTTCAAGCTGCAAATCCTAAATAAGTACGATGGGACAACTGACTCAGTCGACCATATAATCGATTATATGGCCATGGTCAAAAGCAATGATTTGACCCTAATCGAGAGGGAGTCCATGTTCTTTAAAAAGTTCGACAATACCTTGGAAAAAGGAGCGCTGTATAGGTACATTCTTCTCCCCTCTGAGTCCATCTCCAATTTTGAGGAATTAGCAGACATGTTCATCAAGGCTCACGCTGGAGCATAGAAGATCCTTAAAAGAAGGGAGGATATCTTCAACGTCAAATAGGGATACCTCGAGCTAATCAAGGACTTCATCGAGCGCTTTCAGCCCGAAAGAATTGATCTGCCAAAAATGGATTACAGGATGGCTTTTCAAAAGAATCTCAATGTGAGCAATTCTGAAGCTGCGGCCGAGTTGAGAAAAGAGCTTCAACTGTGGCAAGCCCAGACCTGAGACGAGTTCCATGATTAACCCACAACAAAGATCAGGCTTAAGAAAGCAGAGTGGAGAAGGACAATAATGAAAACTAAGAACATAAAATGCTCCCCAAATGTTCTAGTCTATGAAATGGTGAATTGATGATCGGGCTTAAGGTAAAATTTAAAGCATGGAAGTAGCGGAAAGTAAATAACATACATATGGGATCCAAAAAAGCAAAAGAAAATTAAAAGAACCAGACTGGACGAAGAGAATGTTAGAATACCAGACAACCAAATAATGAAGAGTATTGATCCATAAAATCCTTACTGAAGATCATCAACTCCCATTAAATAGGCATGTATTATGGTAAATATTTCATAGGTTTGTAATGGCTATTAATAGTGGAATACCTAAGGTTAAATGTCTGTATCGGGTAAAAAACCACTGAGATCTCGAGCGAGGTTACGAGGCTTGGCTCTGGTCAATATTGAGAATCGAGTCCACGAGGGGAGAAGGCATGACCCCTTGTCTCGAAAGACAACCTCGAGGAAGAAACAAAACCGAGTCCAAGGTGCAGAGCTCAGAATGATCGCCACGAAACAATGTCCCCGAGGAAGTATGACACCTCGACAAAACGAGACCTGATCTTTGTAACTGTCGCTCGTTGAACAGGCATTTAAGAAGAAGATCATGAACTGACCATTATCAAATACAGAGCTCGATTTCGGCGAATGAGCTTCGATTCAAAATTTGAAAGCGCCGTTAGGTTTGTATGATTATTTTGACCTGTACGATTTTTCGAAAGTTAATTTCGAGGTCGTTCGGATAGTTTTCGCTAAAATGCCCAAAGATAAAGAATTTGATCTTTTTTATTTAATTTTTATCTTGAGCTTTAGGAATCGAATTCGATATCCATTTTAACGTGTCCGTCACATAAATTTTGTATAACTTGCTTGCGAAATTTGAGATTATTCCGAGTTTTTGCTAGGATAATAAATTAAAAAAAAAAGAAAACAAAATATAAGAGCAAAGGAAAGCATTAAATTAAAAGAGTTGGTGGGCTTTGGGATAATCCCTTGCTTTCATTTCCAAGCAAGCATAGAACTAAAATGGAAATGGAGATAGAAGGAAGGCAACGAAATTTTGAGAACTAGAGAACGGGAATGTCACGACCCAACTTAGGGTCGTGACGGATGACCAACACTAATTCTTCTTATAATCTGCTAACCATCAATATAACTAATAAATGGAATAACCATAAACCTAGCTGATAAGAACTATGCAATGCAATGCAAAAAGCTGACAAGGCTAACATAAGCTGATATACATAGTATACTGACAAAACCACACAAAGACATATCTACAGGCCTCTAAGAGTGATGAACTGAATATACAAAGGACGGGACAAGGCCCCACCATACCCAAACTGGCTGACTGTACACATACCAAAAGATAAGTAACTCCGGGAGTAAGCGGAGTGACTTCAATAGCTGATAGATGGCCTACTAACGTGGTCCAAGCATTGATCTATCTGCACCTGCGCGGCATGAAACGCAGCGCCCTAGAAAAGGGCGTGAGTACGATATGTACCAAGGATGTAAGGCATAAGCATATAATATATCATGCTGAATGAAACTGTAAGGCTGGAATATAAATATGTAAATATGAGCTGGAGCATAGCAATATAGCTGGAAATCTGAAGAACGTACTAAACATGATCTGAATATAAACTGAAGTCTAGCTGAATCTGAAACTGAAGACTGAGCTGAACTATACTGATAAATAACTGTAATATGACTGATAACTGGTAACTAGAAACTGGAACTAATAACTCTCAACTGATCCTGACGCTAAGAACTTGTGGCTGATAACTGAGAACTGATAACTGGTACTGAGCTAAAACTGAACTGTTATCTGAACTGGTACCTGTCTGGTGTTATGGGCTATATCCCCCCAAATCAGTTAACTGAACATCTGAACTAGTACCTGTCTGGTGTTATGGGCTGTATCCCCCCGAATCAGGTAACTGAAAACCTGAACTAGCCTCATGTATAATCATCTAGTGCATACTGTGGCTATATACGCGTATATAACAAACCTGGCGGGTGTTATGGGCTATGTTCCCTCCAGCAAGTAATATCTAGTCTCTCTGGTCAGAGTGTGTGAATGACACCCGATCACACTAGGTGTTTCAACTCCCGCCTGAACCAGAGGGGCTGTATCCCCAAGACGGGTAGTATCACACGCGACCGGACTGTGTGTCCAATGTCCAGCCTCTATGGGGGACTCCAAATCATACATAACATGATCACAATATAAGCATAAGCATGTATGAGGCATAACACATGTGGCAACAATAGATATGGACTCAAAGGAATGATAAGAAAGCTCTTGATAGAATTATAGACACAACATAATTTATCCAACTCTTTGAATTTCTATAAAAATTTCGGCAGAGTTTCCCCTGAAACTGGATGATCCGCAAAAACAGAACCAGCACTATACTAAACACGGGAATGGATACCCGGATAAACTGATTAAACATGTTAAACGGATAACAAGATGAGACGACTGGATGACATAACAAATCCGCAGATAGAATATCTGGACAGCACCACTATCCTGCCTTTCGACCTAATTTTCAGAGTGTAGATCAAAGATATAGACTTGATGGTCTCATGAAAGTTTTAGATATATTTCTTAGGGTTCCAGGGAATCTTTAAGCATCTCAAAATCAATTTGGTACAAGGAGTTATGCTCAACCTACTAACAGCTGTCCGAAGATAAAAATAATTTCCCTGACTTTGGAACATTTTGTGCTACTATTTTGGACATCTTTTACTGTGGTTCTTAACACCAAATTAAGCACATATACGGTCACCTTTATTCCATACAAGTTACCCACAATAGTTATCAATTATGAAACTAAGAAAACCTTTAAAAGCTACAAGATACATGCCTTGCCAAAAGAAAGGTTTAGCCTTACATACCTTTGATGTTTCTTGCTTTTCAACCTTGTTTTCCTTGAATTCAACACATTCTAAAGCGTAAAAAAGCTATAATACAGAATTTAGGTACTTTACTTAGCCATGAAGTAATTCTAAAACTCAAGCGATAGACGAAATTGAAGGTAGTATAACGTTACCTTAATCGCGTAGAGAGTTTCGACGCAATCCGTCTTTAATTTCGAGTTAAGATTGACGTTCATCCTTCAAAATCATAAAATTTGCTTAAAACTTAATGAGAGCACTGTTTATCTCTTTAGATTTCTGGAAATGATGAGATATGAAACGAATTTTCCTTTTATACTTGAAACATTTTAGTTGTAGTCCTCTTTTGCGCTTATGTCTCTTTTTCTGGCCTAACTTCTGGCGCTCATATCTTTTTATCCAAACATTGTATGAACAAACCATCAAAAGAGTTGGAAACTACACTCCAAGACCTTCAATTTGGTATATGATATGTATCCAATAGACCTCATATAACACACGGAATTAATTGATGAAAAATCTTCGTTACAAGGCAATTCCTTACTCGGTTTTTCCGCAACTTAAATATGTTTTTTCCAAAACTTTATATTCAATATATAAACATCTTATATGGTTATATTATAACTTTAAATTCACTTAAATCATTCTTAACATGTCATTGGAATGATATACGTCACTTTAGACATACGAGGTGTAACAATCTTCCCCCGTTAGGAACATTCGTCCTCGAATGTTAAATGAAGTATGTAGAAGCATTAAGCAACGATCTGTTACATAGTTGAAGTAGTGAAGAGATGTGGATATTTGGCTCTCATATCATTTTTAGCTTCCCAAGTTATTTCTTCTACATTATTGCTTTGCTATAGTATCTTAACTAAAGGAATGTCTTACGTCCTTAGTCGACGAATCTGTCTATCTAAAATTGCAACTGGCAACTCTTCATAAGTCAACTGTTTTGTGCTCTTAACATCATCTATTGGTACAACTTTAGAAGGATCACCGACATATTTTTCTGAGCATGAAAACATGAAATACTGGATGGACCTCCTGAAGGTCTACTGGAAGGTCTAATTTGTAGGCAACACGCCCAACTCGCCTGATAACCTGATATGGACCAATGAATCTAGGGCTAAGCTTGCCATTGTTTCCAAATCTCGTAACGCCTTTCACAGGTGATACTTTCTGGAATACCCAATTGCCAATATGAAATTCTAAATCTCGACGTCGGTTATCTGCATAGGACTTCTTCTGCTGCTAATAATCTTTTCCTGATCAACTTGACTTTATCAACTGCCTGTTGGATTAAATCTGGACCTATTAATTGAGACTCGCCAACCTCGAACAATCTTATAGGAGACCTATATTTGCGCCCATACAAAGCTTCATATGACGCCATCTATATGTTAGAGTGATAGCTATTATCATATGCAAACTCTATCAAAAATAGATGATCACTCCAGCTGCCTCCAAAATCTAGCACGCAAGATCTAAGCATATCTTCTAATGTCTGAATGGTCTGCTCAACCTGTCCGTCCGTCTGTGGATGAAATGTTGTACTCAGATACTGTGTCCCTAAACCTATCTAGAATGATCGCTAGAAATTAGCTGTAAATTGCGTGCCCCTGTCTGAAATGATAGATACTGGAATACCATGTAGGCGCACTATCTCTCTAATATAAAGTCTAGCATAATCCTCCGCTGTATATGTAGTTCTAACAGGCAAGAAATGAGCTGATTTAGTAAGCCTGTCAACTATAACCCAAATAGAGTCATACCTGCTCCGCGTACGCGATAAGCCTGTAATGAAGTCCATATTCACTGCTTAGCATTTCCATGATGGAATGTTTATTTCCTACAACAAGCCACTAGGTTTTTTATGCTCGAATTTAACCTACCGACAGTTAGGACACTGAGCCACAAACTCTGCTATGTCACGCTTCATTCCGTCCTGACAATAAATCTACTTAAGATCATGGTACATCTAAGTCGAACCTGGATGAACAGTGTATCTGGAATAATATGCCTCGGACATAATCTATTGACACGACCCAGAATCCGGCTAGGCCGTGCGGGTACCCGACATCCTCCCCTAGACCCGTGGGGCGAACCCTTACCAGTTAAATTAGGAAAATAAGTATAATAAATCATAAATAAGTACAAGACTTAAAAAAAACACAGAGATATTGATACCTCTGAGCTGTACAAAAGAAATTACAGCTGACTACCCAATATAATAGGTTTAGGGCTATCTAGACTAGACATCTAAGAGTAAAAAAGAAGGCAGATACCTCCTGAAGGGAGCAAAATGCAACTGCAATAATGAACAATAAACTGGTGGCCATCCGGAATTAAAGCTGGCTCACCCTGACAGCTTAAGTCGTCTTCGCTCCTTCACAACGTGGCGAACTCAATCCTGGAGCGAACCTGCTGAAACGAAATAGATAGACAAGAAACAAACAAGAAACAAGGTGAGTCAAAAGGAGTCAATAAGTGGGGCAGACTAGCCACCTCAAAGAATAGGATAGCTAGCCAGGGAGAAGAAACAGATAAACCAAATTTCTCTTATTTAAATTATAAAAAGGCAGAGCCAGATAACAACCAGAAACATGTATGAAACCATAAACTCAACTAGGGATACGAGCCAGAAACATATCAACAAATAAGCAATGCACATATAAGCAAGACAGTAGTCAGGTACCGTAAGTCTACACAATGGTATGAAATGAGATGACATGAAATGAAAGGAAATGTGATGCAAAGGGTCACATGTGCCCGTCATCCTATCTCGAAGCGGAATACTCATGCATTCGAGGGGAATCCAATCTGATAACGAACAGGAGCAGAATACTCCTGCTCCTGGGTCGGAATGCACCCGATATAATATAAACCAGAGGCGTAATACTCCTGCACTCTCTTGGGGCGGAATACTCCTGCACCCGATATAATGTAAAGCTAAGGCGGAATACTCCTGCACTCTCCTGGGGCGGAATCCTCCTACCCTCAATATGATACAATGGAGCGGAATACTCCTGCTCCTGTAGAGGAATACTCCTACCCTCAATATGATACAATGGAGTGGAATACTCCTGCTCCTGGGGCGGAATACTCCTGCACCCAATATGATATGCAATGTAATGCATATGCATCCCATATAATGTATATGAATGCAATGTGATGCAATAATAACCCTTCACCGGTGCGGGACTATCATCGACAGCCGGGAAGTAGATGCCAACTCACAGCCAGAGTACCATACTCAGGTCCTCAATACAATACCAACAACAGGACATAACATATAATATACAATGTAAATCCAAAGCTAAGGCATAATGAGTACGCCTATCGGCAGCTACACACGTAAGTAACACGTGGTAGAAAATCTACGAGGCCAGGTACCTCCAAAGAAATGGATATAAACACTTACCTCTTCCAAAAGTTAGTACGGCTAATCAACAACCACTTTATCCTTTGGTTTCCTTGCCAAACGATCTCACTCTATTCAATAAGCAGGAAAATATATCAATTTAGGCTAAACGCTTCATTCCTCATATCTTAGGGCAATCCAGTTAGGAACCAGATACCCACGCGACCGGACTGTGTGTCTAATGTCCAGCCTCTATGGGGGACTCCAAATCACACATAACATGATCACAATATAAGCATAAGCATGTATGAGGCATAACACATGTGGCAACAATAGATATGGACTCAAAGGAATGAGAAGAAAACTCTGGATAGAATTATAGACACAACCTAGAACTCAGAATTTGTCCAACTCTTTGAATTTCCAAAAAACTTTCGGCAGAGTTTCCCCTGAAACTGGATGATCCGCAAAAACAGAACCAGCACTATACTAAACACGGGAATGGATACCCGGATAAAATGATAACATAAACATGTTAAATGGATAACAAGATGAGCCGACTGGATGACATAACAAATCCGCTGATAGAATGTCAGGACAGCACCACTGTCCTGCCTTTCGACCTAATTTTCAGAGTGTGGATTAAAGATATAGACTTCATGGACTCATGAAAGTTGTAGATATATGTCTTAGGATTCTGCGGATTCTTAAAGCATCTTAATATCAATTTTTTACAAGGCGTTATGATTAATATACTAACAGCTGTTCAAAGATCAAAATGATTTTCCAGATTTTGAAACGTTTTGTCTTGCTGATTCGGACGTGTTTCACCTTGGATTTTAGTACCTAATTAAGTATATACAAGGTTTCCTTCATACCATACAAGTTTATCACAAGAAAAACTAAGTTTAGAACTAAGAAAAGCTTCAAAAGCTAAAAGATACATGCCTTGCCAAAAGAAAGGTTTAGTCTTACATACCTTTGATGCTTCTTGCTTCTAAACCTTGTTTCCCTTGAATTCAACACCTTCTAAAGCTTAAACAAGTTATAATACAGCATTTAGGTATTTTACTTAGTCATGAAGTAATTCTAAAACTCAAGCTATAGACGAAATTGAAGGTAACATAACGTTACCTTAATCGCATAGAGCATTTTGACGCAATCTGTCTTCAATTTCGAGTTACGATTGGCGTCCTTCCTTCAAAATCATAAAAGTGGCTTAACAAAAAGGAAGACATGTTTTCCTTTTATACTTGAAATATTTTAGTTTTAGTCCTCTTTTGCGCTTATGTCCCTTTTTCTGGCCTGATTTCTGACGCTCATATCTTTTTATCCAAACATTGTATGAACAAACCGTCAAAAATTTTGGAAACTACACTCCAAGACCTTCAATTTGGTATATGATAGTCCCCAAAACACCTCATATTATACACGAAATTAATTGCTGAAAAGGCTCCGTTACAAGGCGATTCCTTAGTCGGTTTTTCCGCAACTTAAATCTGATTTTTCCCAAACTTTATATTCAATATATAAATATCTTATACGGTAATATTATGACTTTAAACTCACTTAAAACATTCTTAACATATCATTAGAGTGATATACGTTACTTTAGACATGTGTAACAATCTTCCCCCGTTAGGAACATTCGTCATCGAATGTTAAATGAAGTACGTAGAAGCATTAAGCAACGATCTGTTACATACTTTTAGTAGTGAAGAGATGTGAAAGGTCAAATTATTTAACTTTCGGTATTTTAGCAGAAGCTAGCCGAACAACCTCGAAATTCACTTTCGAAAAAGCACAAAAATCACAAATAGTCATACGAACCTAACGGCACTTTCGGATTTTGAATCAGAGCTCGTTCACCAAAACCGAGCTCAAAAATCTCTTTTTTGTATTTATCGACAATAAAAACTGAAACCTTCTTCCGATGCCTACCAAACGAGGTCTGATTTAGCTCAAATTTTACAGACAGGTCCTAATGGACATTACGAAATTTTCAAAATTATCGGCACGCAAATCGGAACCAGATTGCTCTAAGATGTGAGGAATGAAGCCTTTAGCCTAAATTGATATATTTTTCTGCTTATTGAATAGAGTGGGATCGTTTGGCAAGGAAACCAAAGGATAAAGTGGTTGTTGATTAGCCGTACTAACTTTTGGAAGAGGTAAGTGTTTATATCCATTTCTTTGGAGGCACCTGGCCTCGTGGATTTTCTACCACGTGTTACTTACGTGTGTAGTTGCCCATAGGCGTACTTATTACGCCTTAGCTTTTGATTTACATTTTATATTATATGTTATGTCCTGTTGTTGGTATTGCATTGAGGACCTGAGCATGGTACTATGGCTGTAAGTTGGCATCTATTTCCCGGCTGTCGATGAGAGTCCCGCGCCGGTGAAGGTTTATTATTGCATCACACTGTATTTATATACATTATATGTCATTCATATGCATTACATTGCATATCATATTGGGTGCAAGAGTATTCCGCCCCAGGAGCAGGAGTATTCCGCTCCATTGTATTATATTGAGGGTAGGAGTATTCCGCCCCAGGAGCAGGAGTATTCCGCTCCATTGTATCATATTGAGGGTAGGCGTATTCCGCCCCAGGAGCAGGAGTATTCCACTTCATTGTATCATATTGAGGGTAGGAGGATTCCGCCCCTGGAGAGTGCAGGAGTATTCCGCCTCAGCTTTACATTATATCGGGTGCAGGAGTATTCCGCCCCAAGAGAGTGCAGGAGTATTCCGCCTCTGGTTTATATTATATCGGGTGAAGGAGTATTCTGCCCCAGGAGCAGGACTATTCTGCTCTAGTTGGTTATCAGATTGGATTCCCCTCGAATGCAGGAGTATTCCGCTTCGAGATGGGATGACGGGCACATGTGACCCTTTGCATCACATCTCATTCCATTTCATTTCATAGTATTATGTAATGAAGCCTTTAGCCTAAATTGATATATTTTTCTTCTTATTGAATAGAGTGGGATCGTTTGGCAAGGAAACCAAAGGATAAAGTGGTTATTAATTAGCCGTACTAACTTTTGGAAGAGGTAAGTTTTTATATCCATTTCTTTGGAGGCACCTGGCCTCGTGGATTTTCTACCAAGTGTTACTTACGTGTGTAGCTGCCGATAGGCGTACTCATTACGCCTTAGCTTTGGATTTACTTTGTATATTATATGTTATGTCCTGTTGTTGGTATTGCATTGAGGAGCTGAGCATGGTACTCTGGCTGTGAGTTGGCATCTACTTCCCGGCTGTCAATGAGAGTCCCGCGCCGGTGAAGGATTATTATTGCATCACATTGCATTCGTATACATTATATATCATTCATATGCATTACACTGCACATCATATTGGGTGCAGGAGTATTCCTCCTTGGGAGCAGGAGTATTATGCTCTGTTGTATCATATTGAGGGTAGGAGTATTCCGCCCCAGGAGCAGGAGTATTCCGCTCCATTTTATCATATTGAGGGTAGGAGTATTCCGCCCTAGGAGCAGGAGTATTCCGCTCCATTGTATTATATTGAGGGTAGGAGGATTCCGCCCTAGGAGAGTGTAGGAGTATTCCGCCTCAGCTTTACATTATATCGGGTGCAGGAGTATTCCGCCTCTGGTTTATATTATATCGGGTGCGGGAGTATTCCGCCCCAGGAGCAGGAGTATTCCGCTCCAGTTGGTTATCAGATTGGATTCCCCTCGAATGCAGGAGTATTCTGCTTCGAGATGGGATGACGGGCACATGTGACCCTTTGCATCACATTTCATTTCATTTCATCTCTTTTCATCTCATTTCATACCATTGTGTAGACTTACAGTACATGACTACTGATCTGCTTATATGTGCATTGCTTATTTGTTGATTTGTTTCTGGATCGTATCCCTAGTTGAGTTTATTGTTTCATACGTATTTCTGGTTGTTATCTGGCTCTGCCTTTTTTATAATTTAAATAAGAGAAATTTAGTTTATCTGTTTCTTCTCCCTGGCTAGCTATCCTATTCTATGAGGTGGCTAGTCTGCCCCACTTATTGGGTCCTTTTGACTCACCCTTGTTTGTTGTTTGTTTCTTGTCTATCTATTTCATTTCAGCAGGTTCGCTCCAGGAGTGAGTTCGTCATGTTGTGAAGGAGCGAAGACGACTTTAGCTGTCAGGGTGAGCCAGCTTTTTTTCCGGATAGCCACCAATTTATTGTTCATTATTTCAGTTGCATTTTTCTCCCTTCGGGAGGTATCTGTCTTCTTTTGTACTCTTAGATGTCTAGTCTGGATAGCCCTAAACCTAGTATATTGGGTAGTCAGCTGTAATTTCTTTTGTACAGCTCAGAGGTATCAGTATCTCTGTATTTTTTTAAGTCTTGTCCTTATTTATGAATTATTATATTTGATTTCCTAATTTAACTGGTAAGGGTTCGCCCGACGGGTATAGGGGAGGATGTCGGGTGCCCGCACGGCTTTGCCGGATTCCGGGTCGTGTCATCTATCCACGTAAATCTACATCATCAAGAACACAAAGTCTATCTTTATACCTATGAACCCCATCACTAGTAGCCTGTATGGTAATTTCGATTTTCTTCTGGCTATCTATTTGTATTCAACTAGAACAGGATCCTCATACTGGTGCTGTTTTACTTCTGTAACTAGGCAAGTAGTGGCTGCTTTCTGAACTGTAACTCCTGCATCCTCTGAATCTATTAATCTGACTCCCATGCTGGCCAACTGGTGGAGTGCATTAGCTAACTCTCTTTTCTGTGGCTGTAAATAAGATAGACTATCCATAGACTTATGACTAAGGGCATCAGCAACAACATTCGCGTTACCCGGATGATAAAGAATGTCCACGTTGTAGTCCTTCAACAACTCTAGCCACTGCCTCTGTCGTAGGTTTAGCTCCTTCTGCTTAAATACATATTGAAGGCTCTTGTAGTTTGTATAAATATCAACATGAACACCGTAAAAATATTGTCCCCAAATCTACAATGCATGGATGACTGCTGCAAGCTCTAAATCATGAGTAGGGTAGTTCTGCTTGTGATTTTCAGTTGCCTGGAAGCATAAGCATAACTTTTCAGTGCTGCATCAATACACAACCAAGACCAATTCGACAGTAAATGACATAGCCCTCAAATCCTTTTGGAAGTGTAAGTACTGGAGCTTATCAACCTGTTCTTTAATTCTTGGAAGCTGTGCTCGCAACAATCAAACCACTCAGATTTACCTATTTTTTGTGTCAATTTGGTCAGTGGAGCTGCAATGGAGGAAAAACCCTCTACAAACCTTCTATAATAACCTGCCAAACCCAGAAAACTACGTACTTCAGTTGGCGTCGTAGGTCTGGGCCAATTCTTCACGGCCTCAATCTTCTGGCCATCTACTTTAATTCCTTCAGTTGAAACTATATGACCAAAAAATGCCACTGAATCTATCCAGAATTCACACTTTGAGAACTTAGCATATAATTGCTGGTCCTGAAGAGTACCCAGATACTGTACGTAGGTGCTCTGCTTGCTCTGATTCAGACTTTGAATAGATGAGAATATCATCAATAAATATAATCACAAATAAATCTAGATAAGGCTTGAATACGTTGTTCATTAGATCCATAAATACTGCAGAGGCATTAGTGAGTCCAAACGACATCACTAAAAACTCATAATGACCATACCTAATAATGAATACAGTCTTAGGTGTATCATATTCTCTGACTCTAACCTGATAATAGCCTGATCGCAAGTCTATCTTTGAGAAGCACTTGGCACCCTGGAGCTGGTCAAACAAGACATCAATCCTAGGCAGAGGGTATTTATTCTTTATTGTGACTTTATTCAGCTGTCTGTAATCTATGCACGTGCGTAGAGAGCCATCTTTATTTTTCACAAATAATACCGAGGCTCCCCACGGGGAAATGATGGGTCTGATGAGGCCCTTATCTAACAAATTCTTCAGTTGCTCCTTAAGTTCTTTCAGTTATGCAGGTGCCATCCTGAAGAACATGCCCCTGATGGCGTACTAGTGCTGAGGAGGCTACTGCTGATCTAGCTGGCTGGGCTGCACCACTACCACCCGTAGTCGGGCAACCTCTCATGAAATGGTCTGCCTTTTGAAAAATATAACGAGTATCAACTCCTAATTTACATGGTCTCAAGTGGCGTCTACCATAATCTGGACATCTGGGATATGTCTGACTGGCTTGTACAGAAGTACCACGACGCTTAAATCCTGAAGTCTGTAATGCATGACTAGATCTGGACTAAAGAGGTCTATCAGATCTCAGACCACGAGATTGTGGAGGTATACTAGCTGGTGGCTGTCTAAACTCTGCTGCCTACTCGCTCCGGATGTCTCTCTGAATGAACCAAACAATCTTCCCCTCTTATGTAACACTCTATCCCTATCGGCTCTCTGTTTTTGTTTCCTCTCCTCAAGTGATAAGGTAAATGCCTGAATGCGTGATATGTTCATACCTGACTACATAGCAACCGTCATGCACTCGTTCATCAGGTATGGACCAAGTCCCACTACATACCTGTGAATTCTATCCTCCATCCTCGCTACCACAGTACGGGAAAACCTTTTTAAAGAATTAAAGCAATAATTATACTCTTCTACACTCAAACTTTCCTGTCTCAAGGTCAGAAACTGATCGGCACGTTCTCTATATGTCTCTATAGGCATATACGGATAAAAGAAGGTATCCAAGAATTCCTACCAAGTCGCCGGAGTAGAATCTGGCCCTCTGGTAGCTCCCACGTCTGATACACCCTGCTGCTAGGTCACACAATCTAAATGCAGCCAACTCTACTTACTCTTTGTCTAACACGTGCATGACCCTCAACCCCCTGACTATCCTCACTACAAAATCCTGAGGGTCCTCTCCTGTACGGGATCCAGTAAAGACTAGAAGCTCTAGTCGCATAAAATCCCTGATCCTGGATCCAACATCTCCCTGGGCATCTGCAATGTGCTGTTTAGTATGAGCTACTACAACACTGGTCAATAATGTGATGGCATCCCTCATTTCCTGCCCCTGACTGTTGGGTAGAGGAGCTGGAGGTATAGTAGCTACGGTAGTTGGGGTACCTCTAATATCGCCCTGAACTAAGGGTGTTTGTGAGGCCTCAAATGGAGCCTTAGGTCTGGACTCCTCACTCTCATCCACCTCAGGTGGCACTCTACTAGTACCCTGGCCGGCAATGGCCTTGCCGTTTTGGCCAGCTGTTAGTTTCTTCGGCGGCATCGCTTTGCTGAAAACACTATTATTAGAGGGATGAATTCTGTAATCATAGCTCTATCGCATGATCTAGAGAAGAAAGAAAGAAAACTGTCCTGAAGTGCCTTATAGCCTCCTGTTCAAAAGTATGGCGCACAACATACCCCTGAGCAAGACTCTACTAGACACGACCTGTAGACACCCTAGGACTGAACTGCTCTGATACAACTTTTGTCACGACCCAACTTAGGGTCGCGACGGATGACCAACACTAAGTGTCGATCATCACTAATCCTGCTGATACTGCTAACCATGAATATAACTAATAAACGGAATAAGCATAAACCTAGTTGATAAGAACTATGCAATGGAAAAAGCTGGCAAGGCTAACATAAGGTGACATACATAACATACTGACAGAACCACACAGGGACATATCAACAGGCCTCTAAGAGTGATGAACTAAATATACAAAGGACGGGACAAGGCCCCGCCATACCCAAACTGGCTGACTGTACACATACCAAAAGATAAGTAACTCCGGGAGTAAGCGGAGTGACTCCAATAGCTGATAGATGGCCTACTAACGTGGCCGAAGCATTGATCTATCTGCACCTGCGCGACATGAAACGCAGCGCCCTAGAACAGGGCGTGAGTACGATATGTACCAAGTATGTAAGGCATGAGCATATAATATATCATAGCTGAATGAAACTGTAAGGCTGGAATTTAAATATGTAAATATGAGCTGGAGCATAGCAATATAGCTGAAAATCTGAAGAACGTACTAAACATGATCTGAATATAAACTGATGTCTAGCATGATCTGAAACTGAAGACTGAGCTGAACTATACTGATAAATAACTGTAATATGACTGATAACTGGTAACTAGAAAATGGAACTGATAACTGTCAACTGATCCTGACGCAAAGAACAGGTGCTAATAACTGAAAACTGATAACTGGTACTAAGCTAAAACTAAACTGTTATCTGAACTGGTACCTGTCTGGTGTTATGGGCTATATTCCCCCAAATTAGGTAACTGAACATCTGAACTAGTACATGTCTGGTGTTATGGGATGTATCCCCGCGAATCAGGTAACTGAAAACCTGAACTAGCCTCATGTATAATCATCCAGTACATACAGTGGCTATATACGCGTATATAACAAACCTGGCAGGTGTTATGGGCTATGTCCCCTCCAGCCAGTAATATCTAGTCTCTCTGGTCAGAGTGTGTGAATGACACCCGATCACACTAGGTGTTTCAACTCCTGCCTGAACCAGAGGGGGTGTATCCCCCAGACGGGTAGTATCACACGCGACCGGACTGTGTGTCCAATGTCCAGCCTCTATGGGGGACTCCAAATCATACATAACATGATCACAATATAAGAATAAGCATGTATGAGGCATAACACATGTGGAAACAATAGATATGGACTCAAAGGAATGATAAGAAAACTCTTGATAGAATTATAGACACAACATAATTTATCCAACTCTTTGAATTTCTATAAAAATTTCGGCAGAGTTTCCCCTGAAACTGGATGATCCGCAAAATCAGAACCAGCACTATACTGTACACGGGAATGGATGCCCGGATAAACTGATTAAACATGTTAAACGGATAACAAGATGAGACGACTGGATGACATAACAAATCCGCAGATAGAATGTCTGGACAGCACCACTATCCTGCCTTTCGACCTAATTTTCAGAGTGTAGATCAAAAATATAGACTTCATGGTCTTCATGAAAGTTTTAGATATATGTCTTAGGGTCCCAGGGAATCTTGAATCATCTCAATATCAATTTTTTACAAGGAGTTATGCTCAACCTACTAACAGCTGTACGAAGATAAAAATAATTTTCCAGACTTTGGAACATTTTGTGCTACTATTTTGGACATCTTTTACCGTGGTTCTTAGCACCAAATTAAGAACATATACGGTCACCTTTATTCCATACAAGTTACCCACAAGAATCATCAATTTTGGAACTAAGAAAATCTTTAAAAGCTACAAGAAACATGCCTTGCCAAAAGAAAAGTTTACCCTTATATACCTTTGATGTTTCTTGCTTCTCAACCTTGTTTCCCTTGAATTCAACACATTCTAAAGCTTAAACAAGCTATAATACAGCATTTAGGTACTTTAATAAGCCATTAAGTAATTCTAAAACTCAAGCTATAGACAAAATTGAAGGTAGCATAACATTACCTTAATCGCGTAGAGCATTTTGACGCAATCCGCCTTCAATTTCGAGTTAAGATTGACGTCCGTAATGAGTATGCCTTAGCTTTGAATTTACATTGTATATTATATGTTATGCCCTGTTGTTGGTATTGCATTGAGCATATGAGCATTGTACTCTGGTTTTAAGCATTGCATATACCACCCAGTAATCGATTAGAGTCCCGAGCCGGTGAAGGGTTATTATTGCATATACTTCCTGGTAATCGATGAGATTCCCGAGCTGGTGAAGGGTCATTATTGCTTATACTTCTCGGTAATCGATGAGAGTCCCGAGCCAGTGAAGGGTCATTATTGCATATACTTCCGGGTAATCGATGAGAGTCCCGAGCCGGTGAAAGGTCATTATTGCATATACTTCCCGGTAATCGATGAGAGTCCCGAGCCGGTGAAGGGTCATTATTGCATATATCTCCTGGCAGACGATGAGAGTCCCGCGCCGGAGATAGGTATCAGGCACATGTGACCACATTGCATCATACCGCATTCATCCCATTTCATTGCACCGCATACTCACTATTGTGTGACTATTGTGCTGTATTTTGTGTATGTGGTATGAATACCATAGTATGGACATATTTCAGTTAGACTATATGTTTCTAGCTATTTCGTGTCCCTAATTAGTTTATATGCTTAGTTATATGGATTGGGTTGCACACCGCAACAGTATAAATATATGGCTCGGGTTGCATGCCGCAACATTATAAATATATGGATCGGGTTGCACGCCGAAACAATATAAATATATGGATCGGGTTGCACACTGCAACAATATAAATATATGGATCAGGTTTTACGCCAGAACGGTATAAAAATATGTATCGGGTTGCACGCCGCAATATTATAAACATATGGATCGGGTTGCACGCCGCAACAATATTTACATATAATAAGATGTATTTTTCATTGTTGATATGTTCGGGATACCTATATGTTCTGTCAACCTTATGTTCCTGGTTGTTTAGGAGTTTATGCTTCCATACGTGTTTCCAGTTATTATTTGGCTCTGCCTTTTTATAATTTAAATAGGAGGAATTTTGTTTTTCTGCTTCTCCTCTGAAACGAACTTAAGTAGTCATTTCGAGATTTAGGACTCCGATTGACGTACCGTCAATTTTAAAAGCTTCGTAAGGACCATCCCGACTATTTTGTAAAATTTGAGCCAAATTAGACCTCGTTTGGTAGGCATCGGAAGAAGGTTTCAATTTTCGTTAACGATAAATCGTAAAAAAGAGGTTTTCAAGCACAATTTTAGCGAATGAGCTCCGATTCAAAATTTGAAAGCGTCGCTAGGTTCTTATGGTCATTTATGATACATGTGAATTTTTGAAGTGAGTTTCGAGGTTGTTCGGTTGATTTCGGCTAAAGTTCCGAAAGAATTAATAATTTGGTCCTTTTTCCTTTTAATTCATATCTGGAGTTTCGGGAGTCCAATTTTAGATTTTCCTTGGTGAGAATGTTACATATATTTTGTATAACTTACTTGAAAAATTTGGGATCATTTCGACTTCTCTAGGGTTCCATTTTAATTTTAATCGTCGTAGCGAATTTTTTTTTTTAAAAAAAAAAAAATTAAATTGATAAAGTCGGTTAGCTAAGGGATTAGTCCCTTAGCAGCAACAAAACGATATATACGGAGAAACATATAACATAGACAGAGAAAAGAAAAGTAGAAAGAAAGAGGAAAAAAGAGAAAAAGAGGTGAAAAAATAGTGGAATGTCTACCCCAAATCACCAGGTAATGATGTTAACTCATTATTTTAGCTTATTACGTGTGTTTGAATATATTTTACAGTAAAAATAGGGATATTAGACATCGCCCTAATGGCTTAAATTGATAGTTTAAAGGGTCAATTGGACCCCGATGATGGAAATGATAATATATTCGTACTCAGTGAGTTATTGGCAACATATAAATGTAATTTATTTAGGGTTTTATTATGGGACTTTGAACCTTGTACATAGGCTTGGCCTGCATATTGCGCATGCGAATAGGGTATCAGGTTCCTAACTGGATTGCCCTAAGACATAAGGAATGAAGCCTTTAGCTTTATTTGATATAATTTTTTTGCTTATTGAATAAAGCGAGATCGTTTGGCAGTTAATCCAAAGGAAAAAACAGTTGTTGAGTAGCAGGGCTAGCTTTGGAATACGGTAAGTATTTATATCCATTTCTTTGGAGGCACCTGGCCTCGTGGATTTTCTACCACGTGTTCCTTACGTGTGTAGCTGCCGATAGGCGTACTCACTATGCCTTAGCTTTGGATTTACATTCTATATTATATGTTATATCCTGTTATTGGTATTGCATTGAGAATCTGAGTATTGTACTTTTGCTTTGAGTTGGCATCTACTTCCCGACTGTCGATGAGAGTCTCGCGCCGGTGAAGGGTTACTATTGCATCACATTGCATTCATATGCATTACATTGCATATCATACTGAGTGCAGGAGTATTACGCCTCAGCTTTACATTTTATCGGGTGCAGGAGTATTCCGCCCCAAGAGAGTGCAGGAGTATTCCGCCTCTAGTTTATATTATATCAGGTGCAGGAGTATTTCGCCCCAGGAGCAGGAGTATTCCGCTCCAGTTGGTTAGCAGAATGGATTCCCCTCGAATGCAGGAGTATTCCGATTCGGGATGGGATTACGGGCACATGTGACCCTTTGCATCATATTTCATTTCATCTCATTTCATTTTATTTCATTTCATCTCATTCCATTTCATTTCATACTATTGTGTAGATTTTCTGTACATGACTACTGTTCTGCTTATATGTGCATTGCTTATTTGTTGATTGTTGTCTGGTTCCGTTTCCCTGACTAGCGTGTCTATTTTTCGAGGTTGCTAGTTTGTTCGCACTTATTGAGTCCTTATGACTCACCCCTCTTTGTTCTTGTGTTTTCTTTTTGTTTGGCAGATTCTACTCCAGGACCCAGCCAGTCGCGTCGTGATTGAGGAGTAGTACATTTTCAGCTGTCTACGGTGAGCCATCCTGTTCATTGCGGCCACCAACTTCAGATATTAAAGTTTTCTTACTTTTGCTCCCTTCGGGATTTGTATAATGATTGAAGGTTCTATAATTTAAGCATCAAGTAAATATCAACACGGAAATGGTTGAGAAATATATTAAATACTAAAAGGTTGTGGCCACAACTGATGCAACCATTTCAAGCTATTGATAGTAATGCTATATTAAACAGGGAAAAAACTGAAGGGCTCCAAAATTTTGGAAGATATTCAATTTTGGCTCTAGCCGTTAACAGCGGTTTTCATACATTGCAATAGTCAAGCGTTAATAGAAAGAGTTGGGAGCATATGTATAACGGGAAATCGTTACATACAACGAAGACATAAAACCTTTTGACAACTACTCTCTAGGGGATTATCAATATTGATATTGTAAGGTCAAGTGATGATGTGTTGGATCCGCTTACAAAAAGCTAACTAGAGAGGCAGTAGAGGTCAACGAAGAGAATGGGACTATGGCCGAGGACAAGTCGTCATGGCGGTAACTCTACCTAGAAAACTGGAGAGGATCTCAAATAAAGTTATGTATGATCGCTCCAACATTGTCAAACAACTCAACCCATTCTCGTAATAAGACAATGTTCAGTACCAAGGATAAAATGTTAAAGACATCTTTTAATGATTATCTAAGTTTGATACGAGAATTATCAAATAGTGTAGATCTACGGGATTACACGTTTAGAAATCACCTATGTGAGTGTGAAGTGGAAGCCGCTTCAAGGATAATTCTATAAGGCCAATTCTCTACGCACTCATGAACCAGGCAATGTTCATGGCTGAAACAAACACAACAATGAGAACCAAAGACGGCCAAGGGCTAATTGTGTGACATATATTGTCTAGGTATACACCAAAGCTCGACGGTTCAAAAATATCAAATCTACCGATTGACCGAGTATATCCGATATATGTTCAGTATGGAAAGTTCAAAGAGAAACATACTTATCCAGATGCAATTAGTTCTTACTTGCAAATGACAAAAGTTTCTGCACATTTTTTTCATAGAGCCATTCCCCATTCATGTAGGGAATTGTTGAGGTTTTATGAATAGTTGTGAATGGGAAGAGGCACCATAAGCACCTCTTTGTTGAAAAGGTTTCACAACTTTTCTTTACACCAATCCTTGGTCTATAAATAGTGAGACACTTCCTCAATTTAGATATACACAACTAAATTTTTCTCCTCTCCTCTACAGTCGTGTGATTTGCTATCGAATTTGAGTTCGCTGTTTACTGTGATTTGAATTACCGCTATCACAGTAAGGGTAATTCTGTTCTATCCTGGGAAAAATTAATCCACAACCTTGGGTAACTGTGAGGAGATTAGATTTCTTAAGGACAAGCAGTGTATATTGTTGGCTCGGAATTTTTCTATTTCATCTCTTTCTAGTTTTCAGTTTATTTTTTCAAAGTGCAGATTGTAACATTTATATATAGAAACAAATGGAAGAAGACATACATGTTCACTATCAACAACCTAAATACATATTTCACCCTCGCCTATTTTGCGTTGAGTTCTAAAAAGAGAGAAAACTATTCACAATTATAATAATTTGATCAATAATTAATGATATTAAGATTGGAAAGGAAACAAAATTACTGATAAGTCACTCACATCATCATTGAAAAGTTAGCAGTTATGGCTATAAGATGCAACGTACCGTTATCGAAGTGACGAAAATTTAAAGTCAAAAATTGTACGTACTGACGATGATATCTATATATATATATAAAAGGAGAGTAGTAGTTATATTAGTTAGCATAGTAGTTAGGAAAATAGTTTGGACAAAATATTTGTCTACTGTCTTAAATTGCAATATAAATTTTTTATTTGAAAATAACTACATATATAAAGTAGTAGTGTTTTGAATTTGTATTTAAAGTTGAAAGATAAAGAATAAATAAGGATAAGACATCACTTTAAAATATTTCAAATCATTTTACCTCTTTCAAATCGGTAGATCAAGTCTAAATAGAGATAATGCCTAAGTTATTTGAATTTGCAAAGTTATGCCGACTTCTTCGAATTTGTAATATGTAATTAAATTTTGTTATCGAATCGTTTATTTTTAGACGAAATTAATGAATTGATTTGGAATGCATGCCAATCCATTAACTTAGTAGAGAATTTGATAACAAAATTGAGCTACAATTTTAAATTTTAATTTTAGTTAAAATAATAATATTTTTATGTATATACATAAGAACATTTGATAGTCTCAGGATACAAAAGACAAGTTTTACGAAAAAGTGTTAACATTGTAATGAAACTTTTTGAATTGAGTTTAATTTCAACTTGAATTGATATTTAATATTTTTTTAAAAAAATTGAAACGAGCAAGAGATACATTTCAATAAAATCAGATTAGGTTTTATATCATATTTCAAATTTAGAGCTAGAAAAACTCATCTAAATAGAAGTTAATAAAATAAAAAGAATAAGAATTTTAAGTACTATTGTGCAGGTTTAAGGAACAAATCGGATGAGATTTGAATATAAGTAGTTAGACAAAGACTTCTTATCTTACTAATATTTTTAAATTTTGAATGCAAAGAGTGAATATTTTTTTAACTATGTGAATTGATAATGTAATAAAATTAGTTAGATTTGAATTAATAGAATTTGATTTAAAACCTAGAAAAGTTGCATCGCTTGGTAGTATTAGGATGACTATTAGCGAAAATCGGAAAAGAATCAAATGACGATAAAACAACTGTTCAGGATATTCAAATCAAAACAAATTTATCCCATCCATATCTGCTATTCTTCTAAAATTTTAAATTTAAAATAAGTATTTATCTTTGAAGGATAAAAATATTTAATTTAAAAGATAAAGCTTCAGAATATACTACCATGGCTATGTACAAATTTAAAATTGAATTCAATAACAAAGATAAAGTTTTTGACTTTTAATTGCAAGAAAAATAATTTAATTAAGAAAAATATTTGAATTTGAATTAAAGATAATGATACTAATTTTGAACTTAAAGATAAATTTTTATCTCCCTTCCCTCCCTTTTTTCCTTATTTAATATCCTCGAACCTATTGAGAAAGGACAAAGCTCATTTACATTATTTTGTGTTGCTTGCATGCCTTTCCTTTATTATTATCTTATATAAACAATATTCTAAAATTTGTATTATTTATTTTGATTGGTTCAAATACGAATTGAAATTGTGAGTATAAATAAAGCCTCGAGTTCGGAAAAGACGCGTTCAAATTGAATATCTCGAAGGAAGAACAAACAAGAAAAACAGTAGCAAACACTGTGTTTAAGGTATTTTTTCATCATTATATTTCTTCATCCACAATATAATATATATCATTTTATATGTGTTGAAGTGCAAATTTAGTTGCTAGGGTTGTCCAAGTTAGAAAAGTTGTGGGTTTTAGAAGATGCATTGGCCGTATATTTCAAATCCAATTGACTATGATCATGATAGATATTAATATCACTTGATATTATCTTTTATCCTTTATAATTAGGAATAATATTATTGTTAATTAGGGAAGTTACTTTATGATAATCTAGCATAGGGTAATGCTTTTGAATAGCTATTATGGTTGCTTGCATGCCTTTCCTTTATTATTATCTTATATAAACAATGTTCTAAACTTTGTATTATTTATTTTGATTGGTTCAAATACGAATTGAAATTGCAAGTATAAATAAAGCCTCGAGTTCGGAAAAGACGTGTTCAAATTGAATATCTCGAAGGAAGAACAAAAAAGGAAAATGGTAGCAAACATCGTGTTTAAGGTATTTTTTCATCATTATATTTCTTCATTTACAATATATTAAAATATTATTTTATGTGTTGAAGTGCAAATTTAGTTGCTAGAGTTGTCCAAGTTAGAAAAGTTATGGGTTTTAGAAGATGCATTGGCCGTATAATTCAAATCCAATTGACTATGATCATGATGGATATTAATATCACTTGATATTACCTTTTATCCTTTATAATTAGGAATAATATAGTATTATTAATTAGGGAAGTTACTTTATGATAATCTGGCATAGGGTAATGTTTTTGAATTTAGTTGGATTTTAATATCTATTCAAAGATAATCCTTTAGACGTTATTCATGTTTTAGTAGATGACGCCTAGATATAATGCTAATCCTATTTGATTTGATGCTAGGATGAAGTTGAAGAAATAACTTTGCAAGCTAACTAATTTAAATAAGGGACAACTTACAGAAAAGTACGAAAAATATGTGAAAATTAAAAATGGTATAGTTTATTTGAGTTCTCCATGTTGTTGTTCGTTTTCTGTACCAATGCATTTTTATAGAAGTTATTGAAGTTCGAGGGAATGATATTTATAAGAGATTGACTTCTAATATATAAATCATTTGGTCCTTAATATTACAAAGTTTTGTAGGTTAAATAATGAAGTGGTTGATGGTATCTTTTGGAGAATATTCATTTACAAGGAACAATTTTCAATTTATACGCGTACATTTTTCAAAATCTTTACTTGTAGAAGCATGATCACAATAAATTAGTTTTCCATTGTAGTAAATGCATGAGACAATAAGTTGTACTACAACGTTGGTGATGATGATTCCTTTCATTTTTGTGGATGAATACTTGAGCGCTTGAAATTTTACATTGCTCTAGAAATTGTCTTCTGACAGAAAAATACTGAAAAAGATAGATTGAAAAAAAAATTACGCATAGCTATATACGAATACTTCTTGCAGGAGCAAATCCATATGAATGTTTCATCCAGTTTTACTAATTTGGCTCTAAGAAGCTTGGGGAATGTGTTTTTTCATGATCTGAATAGCAAGCATTATTATTGCCTCACTAAACGTAAGTTATAAGATAAGTATTAATATTATGATTTTATTTGTAATTTTATTTCTTGGTTATTGATGTTTGGCATTTTATGCCTATATTTCCTTAATATTTCCTCACGTTTTACTACCTTATTCGCTCGTTTTATAGCTTGTGACTGTGGTTTTACACTAATTTTATGTCATGTGTATGTAGGTTGTTACGCAGTATATTTGAAGCTTTTAGGAGCTTGATTGAGCAAGAAAAGATTGGATTTTGATTGAGGATTGGATCGAGCACACGAAGGCACGACACGAGCGAGCAAAGGAGCGAGAAAACACGAAAATTGGCCGGGCGCTGTAGGGCACGCCCCGGGCCCCCCCACCGCGGCCAGTACCCCTGCGCGTTTTTCAGCGCGCCGCATGCCCAAGGCGGCCAACTTTCGACGTCCTCTGTCCATCCTCACGCGATCGTGGGCGCGGGGCGCCCGTTATAGCGCCCCTTGTGCGCGTTTTTACGTCCTATTTCGTCTAGACTTGGGTCTAACTTATTACTAGGCTTTTGTAAACACTATAAATACTCTTTTACTTAGTTTTTCATGGGAGTTCAGACTTTGGAGCAACTTGGAGAGCTCATAACATCAAGACAAAGGTTTTTCTTCCTTCCATTAATTTATTTCATCATTATTTCATTATTACATCAATTCCTTGTGTTGTTATTATGAGTATGCGTAGCTAAATCTATCGTTCTAGGGTTAGAGTATTACATGAAGGTTGATTGTTTGAAGATTGATTTCCATTAATTGAATCCCATAACGGGTTGCTTATTCTTTCTTGATTTCACTTGTGTAATTGTCAGGGCCCGATTATTACGCATGATCTATGGTTTTTAGATTGAACTCGAAAGAGGGAATTTAATTACGTAATAAGAAAGAATAGGACTAGTTTGTGAACCCGGGCATCGGGGAACCAATTTGTGAGTAGGATAGACATATACTTGCTCGCCTAGTTTAACTAATTACAGAATTCGTTAATGCGTGCACGTGATTCAACCCATAGACATATAGGGATTGGAGTAGCCTGCATAGACCGTGAAGAACTGAAAGGTTTTCACGGGTACATTTAATCTGTTAGTTAGTAACCCGGGATTTAAGAAGTGGAATCAATTGGAAAACTCAACTGGATTGTTCGTAACTCTGACCCTGGATCGTCTCCGTATTACTGATAACAACCAAGTTTTGCTCCATTGCTTGAATTCACTTTTACCATTTAATTACTGTTCTTTAGTTAACAAAATCATCACTATTGGAAAAAGATCCCTGAATAGTTTAAATAAATTGTTTGCTAGAACTCAGTCTGCATAGTCCTCGTGGGAACGATACTCGATTTATCACTTTATTACTTGTCGACCACGTATACTTGCGTGTGCGTTTGGGAGCAACAAGTTTTTGGCGCCGTTGCCGGGGACTAATTTTTGACTGATTTCTTTTTGAACAGTTTATTACTTACTATTCAGGTTTAATTTTTGTTTTGAGTTTTGTGTTGTTTCAGGTATTAGGTCCTGCTTGATCTTTACCTATAGGAATGGCAGAAGACCAAGCTTTAGCTGTGCGAGATGTTGCTCTCCCCAGCCTGGAGAGAGTAGCATCGAGCATAGTTAAGCCCGCTATCACCGGGGGCTTTGAGATTAAGTCCGGCATGATTCAGTTGCTGCATGTGACTGGACAATATGGTGGATTACTTCATGAGGATCCGCAGCAACACATTCAGAACTTTCTGGAGATCAGTGATACTTATACACCAGCGGGTGTTCCTACTGATTATGTTCGCTTGACATTGTTCCCGTTTTCATTGATTGGGGCAGCAAAGAAGTGGTTAAAGGCTGAAAAGTCTGGGTCTATCACTACTTGGGAGGATTTGGCTAAGAAGTTCTTGGCTAAATTTTATCCGTCTGCCAAGATAGCCCGGCTGAGGATCGAAATTATGTCCTTCAGACAGTTAGAAGGAGAATCCTTGTATTCAGCCTGGGAGCGATTCAAAGCTCTATTGAGAGATTGTCCACACCACAACCAATCCAATGAGGTTGTTGCACACACTTTTGTTGAGGGGCTGAACCAACATACTAAGATCGTGGTTGATGCTGCTGCTGGAGGCCAAGTACTGGCCTTAAATTTTGATCAGATTTATGATTTACTTGACAAGTTTTCGCAGAGCAATCCTGATTGGCAGGGAGATGGTAGAGCTATTACGCAAAAACCTGCAGGGGTACTTCAGTTAGATGCAGTTTCAGAGCTAAGGGCGAGGATGGATGCTATTTCCAATCAAATTAGCAAGTTAGCCCTGCAAAAGGCTCAGCAACCAGTGGCTCCAGTGCAACAACTCCAGAGCTTTTGTGAGGTTTGTGGTCAAGACCATGCTACAGAGGTTTGCTCTTCTAATCCAGAGTCAGTTTATTACGTGGGTAATCAAAACAGGCTGTAGGGTCAAAACCAGTTTGGTAATGGTTATTATCAAGGCAATGCGAGAGCCCCGAATAATTACCACCAACTTCCAGCTCCACCACAGCAGGTTAGCAGTTCAGTTGAAGATATGCTAAAGCAAATAATGGCAGGCCAGCAGAGAATGATAGCTGACACTGCAGCCCATGCACAAGCCATACAAGATCTTGCCAATGCTCACAAGAACCTAGAGCACCAGTTGGGGCAGTTGGTGGGAGAAAGAAGCACTGTTAAAAAAGAGCCTGAACAATGTCTTGCAGTGACCTTAATTGAAGGTGGTGAGCTGATGACCAAGTCTGAAGAGAGAGCTGAAATAGAAAAAGTTGAAAAAGTGGAGAAGGTAAAGAAGAAATAAGAGAAAAAAGAGGCACCTCTGCCACCTCCACCATTCCCGCAGAGACTATTACCATCGAAGGATCTGGCCCAGTATAAAAAATTTGTGAGTATGTTGAAAGAACTTCAACTTAATATTCCTTTGACTAATGTGTTTGAATTGATGCCATCCTTTGTGAAGTTCTTAAAAGAAATTTTAGTCAAGAAGAAGAAGCCTCAAGAGATAGATACAGTTGATTTAGTTGAGGAGTGTAGCACAATCTTGAGTAAGCTACCTCCAAAACTTCAAGATCCTGGGAGGTTTACTATTCCTTGTACCATTGGAGGGCATAATATCACTGGTGCCTTGTGTGATTTGGGTGCGAGCATAAATCTCATGCCTCTGTCTGTTTGCAAAAGGTTAGGGCTAGGAGCAATCAAGCCCTCTTCAGTTACTCTTAAGATGGCGGATGGATCACTCACTCACCCTGATGGTAAGTTGGAGGATGTGTTGCTAAAAGTTGGTAAGTTTACATTCTCTGCTGATTTTGTAGTCCTAGATTATGAAGAGGACCGAGAAGCTCCAATCATTTTGGGGAGACCATTCTTAGTCACCTCGAAGGCAATTATTGACATGGAGCTGGGTGAGATGACTGTTAGAGCGCATGGAGAAAAGGTTACTTTCAAGGTTTATAATGAGAAGGAGCACATAGCTAAGGTTGAAGAGTGCTCTATGATTGAATGTGTCAAACAAGAAGATGGAAGTAAACCACATGTGAAGTTGAAGATGGGTTCTCTAAAAGAAGGGAAGAAAGCAAAAGTTCGGCGTAAGAAGAGAAGACATAAATGTTGGAAGTGAGCTAAAAGTGTCGTCGTGCCACGACGTTAACTAAGGCGCTTCTCGGGAGGCAACCCGAGTTTGTACTTGTATTATTTTATTTATAGTGTCACGTAGTTGTTGTTTTTCCTTGGATTGCAGGTTCATGTAATGTCGAGGCTAAGTGTGGGGTGTCCTCACCCTTGCCTAATGTTGATGATCTGTTGGGGGAAGTCTGAGTACCTTATACTATATAGAAGCATGGAGGATGCTACCACCAAGGACTAGAATCTTCAGGGAAGTTTTCTTTATCTTGCACTTTCCTATTTTTAGCACTGAGGACAGTGCTTAGTTTAAGTGTGGGGTGGGGAACTACCCTTTATTTATTTTTGAGGTTAGGGATGCATGTACCATAGGATTTTTCTTTTGTCACTTGACTTTATTTTTATTTGTTTCTTGCTTTAATACATGAAAAAAAAAATTAGAAAACCAATGAAAAATTCCAAAAAGATTTTCCTTTTAGTTTTTTTAGTGGTACATGTCATCCAACCCGTGGTTTTTCTTATGGCCGCGGTTCTTTTCCATGGGGAGGCCTTTGAACCGGGTAGTTTTATTTTTAAGATTAGGATAGTTAGTTATAGGTGACCCTAGACGTAGGAAAAAGGTAGAATGCTAGGTGCCTTTGAATTGTTTGATACCGGTGGACTTGAACTTGATTGCATGTGCTATTTGTGGTGTCCTTAGGTTTTAAATTGTGATGCATGCCTAGGAAAAACATGGAACGATCCCCTTGAGATGCTTGAGTCCGCTTGCTTGACTTGATTGTAAACCTTTGTGCATTAGTGCTTAAATTTCCACAAGTTGCATTCTAGAAGCTTAGTTGAGAGTTGTTAATGGAACCTCTTTGTGTGAACCATGTGCGATGTGTGTGTGAGGCATGTTCTTGATTACTCCATGTTGCATGTTAATGTCTAGAACTTGCCCCGTGTGTGTGCAAAGCGAAATCCTAGGTTTGCTCTAGTCGGGAAATGATACAAGGCCTTCTTTTGAGTTGCCTACCCTTACATATATACCTTGAAAAAAAAAAATTTTGTTGTGATTTCTTTGATCCTTTCTATTGGTACCCACACCCCGAGCCTACCCATTTGTACTTAATTAACTCTTTTGGCCCTTTACTCCTTAAGCACTTTATTGATATTGTGTAGATGATTGGAGTTGTGGTTGGATGTTGGGAGGTTCTTGAGTGGAACTAATAAAGGGGAATACTTGTGAAAATTGTGAAGTAGTGGAAAACAGTGGCAAGGATGGAAGTTAAGGAAATTGAAAAAAATGAAATGATAAGAAAAGAGAAAAATAGCAAAGAGCAAAGGAAAAATTGTGGAAAAGAAAAAAAAAAAGAGAAAAAGATATCCATTCCTTGCTAGTGTGTGCTTAAAATAAAAATGCTACTTGTTGGAAAGGTGTATGTGTGATACTTGTGATTGGGTGGCTTGATGAGAATTGTGTTTGAAATTAAGTGTGATGTATTAAAGTGCTTAGGGAGGTAGTCACTATTACCATATGTAGCCTACCCGCCCCTTAGCCTACATTACGACCTTTCTAAAAGTCCTAGTTAATCTCGATTGGAGTGAGCTTACATTAGTGGAGTCCTACACTACGGGCAAGCCTATGGTACATTGTGTGTGACGTGTGAGATTTTCGTGAGAGTGAGTGAATTCATTTGTTATTGCCCCGCTCTATTCATTATATTGATTGTTGTGTGTAATCTTTGGGGGGCACTCTTTTGCTTCATATTGGTGAGGGCACGTGGTTTGCATGAAATAGGTGAAGTTGGTGGCTTCTTGGTTGAGTAGATAGGTGTGATTTTGTGGGAGCATGGTTTCATTAAGGTGAATTTGTGCACTTGAGCTATTTTGGGGTGGTTGTTCTTATATTTTTGATGTTGTTAGTTTGTTGGCATGTTTGTGGATCCATAGTAGTCATGTGTGCATTGGTTCAATGGTCGGTATCAACCATAGTCATAGGCAGGCCTGTTTTACCTAGGTTGGAAGTTATTTGTGATTGCTCGAGGGCGAGCAAAGGTTCAAGTGTGGGGTGGTGATGTTTGGCATTTTATGCCTATATTTCCTTAATATTTCCTCACGTTTTACTACCTTATTCGCTCGTTTTATAGCTTGTGACTGTGGTTTTACACTAATTTTATGTCATGTGCATGTAGGTTGTTACGCAGTATATTTGGAGCTTTTAGGAGCTTGATTGAGCAAGAAGAGATTGGATTTTGATTGAGGATTGGATCGAGCACACGAAGGCACGACACGAGCGAGCAAAGGAGCGAGAAAACACGAAAATTGGCCGGGCGCTGTAGGGCACGCCCCGCGCCCCCCACCGCGGCCAGTACCCCTGCGCGTTTTTCAGCGCGCCGCATGCCCAAGGCGGCCAACTTTCGACGTCCTCTGTCCATCCTCACGCGATCGTGGGCGTGGGGCGCCCGTTATAGCGCCCCTTGTGCGCGTTTTTACGTCCTATTTCATCTAGACTTGGGTCTAACTTATTACTAGGCTTTTGTAAACACTATAAATACTCTTTTACTTAGTTTTTCATGGGAGTTCAGACTTTGGAGCAACTTGGAGAGCTCATAACATCAAGACAAAGGTTTTTCTTCCTTCCATTAATTTATTTCATCATTATTACATCAATTCCTTGTGTTGTTATTATGAGTATGCGTAGCTAAATCTATCGTTCTAGGGTTAGAGTATTACATGAAGGTTGATTGTTTGAAGATTGATTTCCATTAATTGAATCCCATAACGGGTTGCTTATTCTTTCTTGATTTCACTTGTGTAATTGTCAGGGCCCGATTATTACGCATTATCTATGGTTTTTAGATTGAACTCGAAAGAGGGAATTTAATTACGTAATAAGAAAGAATAGGACTAGTTTGTGAACCCGGGCATCGGGGAACCAATTTGTGAGTAGGATAGACATATACTTGCTCGCCTAGTTTAACTAATTACAGAATTCGTTAATGCGTGCACGTGATTCAACCCATAGACATATAGGGATTGGAGTAGCCTGCATAGACCGTGAAGAACTGAAAGGTTTTCATGGGTACATTTAATCTGTTAGTTAGTAACCCGGGATTTAAGAAGTGGAATCAATTGGAAAACTCAACTGGATTGTTCGTAACTCTGACCCTGGATCGTCTCCGTATTACTGATAACAACCAAGTTTTGCTCCATTGCTTGAATTCACTTTTACCATTTAATTACTGTTCTTTAGTTAACAAAATCATCACTATTGGAAAAAGATCCCTGAATAGTTTAAATAAATTGTTTGCTAGAACTCAGTCTGCATAGTCCTCGTGGGAACGATACTCGATTTATCACTTTATTACTTATCGACCACGTATACTTGCGTGTGCGTTTGGGAGCAACAGTTATCTCCTATTCCTTATTGCTACCAAGTCCTTCAAGTGCAAAATAAACATAACATCCTGAGATTTCTCATAGTATATATTGTTATATTGCATTTTGTTCTCATTATGACTGTTATTTATAGCCATTACATTTCCATTAAACTGAATAGTTTGTAACTTATAATGATTTTGCAAGAAATATTTGTGTCTCGAACAATTTGTCTATCACATGTGAGATGGCTCTTTAAGAGTCCCATGATAACAAGTTCTTCATCATTTTTTATAAACATTTCCAAAATTCTACTATAATGAAACTATTACCAGCAAGAAAGAGTTGGTAAAAGTAGCAAGAAGGAGTTATGTATCTTCAGTTTCTGCATTGCTATATGATTTGCAAATTCTATTTAGATTGTGTCCAATATAAATATTTGTTTCCTAAATGCATACATAGATATGTTGGCCATAAACCTACAATATAAAGTTCCAAGTTGTTCGTCCATCAACTTATGACATAAGCATGAATAACTAGCACCACCAGATTAGGTCACAAAATTTAGTTATTACTCCATTTTTTTTCATATGCTTTTTTATGTAACATATTTTCAAACAATGCCATTTTTTGAGAAGGTATCTTGATTCTACATATGAAGAGGGAATGTCATCAAATATGAAGAAAGAGTTTCTCCTTGTGTAATATAACTAAGGTCAGTTCCAAATAGTTAAATATTTTTTTAATTACTATAATTCTGCACATTATTGAACTTACTGATTTTTATTATAACCCCAGGAATACAATTCTCAGCCTAAGATAAATGAGACATTTTTTAACCGTCGATATCAATGAATCCGGAATACAAGAATGTGATCTCAAATTTGTCAAATAATGCAATTGTATGTCACAGAATATTCCAAATACCCTTATGAATGAACTATGAAAATATTGAAACGCTATTTGATATATTATATGGTTATTTCGATATCACAATGTACTTGAATGATAGATATGGTGAACTAATTATTTTTCATAATAGAAGTGGAGTATCCAAGGTAAGTCATATATAACCATAGCTATTTTTTTTTTTTTGGGTTAAGTAATCATAAGTGATACCGACTTGCTTTGATTGGAGGCTAATAATTTTATTATCATTATAACAATCTTAATAATTTGTCTATATTTTATTTGGTTTTGTAGGTGAAAATACTACAAATAGAATATTTTCTACTTTAGTTTTGGTCATCTACAATATGAAAAGTTATTTTATTATCCAAATGAACTTTTATGCAAAAGTTTTTCAGTTGGTGGTGAAGCAATGAAGACAAGAGGTGATCTTTCGTTTAGGCATCCGTTGAGAGTGATATTATTGATAATTGGATTGATATGTATAATAGACAAACTTATTACATTAATTGTGATCTTTTTTCTATTTATGCAGTATTTACGGGATAACAAGGTTACGATTTAATATTTTTAAATGTAATTGTCGAAAATAAAGTTGTGCTTCTTATCCTATTGATATTTTAGTACTTGTCTTATTCATTTCATTACATAATTAAATAAAATGTGTAGCTTTAGTCCAATTATTCAAAAAAAACTATCAAAGGTTATATCTAACAACAGACATTAGCTTGAGATTATATTCATTCTTATTAATTATTGTCATCATGTTTGAGTTTGAAGCAAAACATAAAAGATTCAAATTTCTGACAAAATGGTTCAACAAAAGCAGAATGTACAAGCACAATATTTTTTCAATTATCTCCCCACGAATAGATGTTTTGCGTCTTGACTAAACATGATTTGAATTTATTTTTTATTTAAATATTATGTATTATTAATGATTATCTTAATTAGTCAATTCATATTGTTTGTATAACAAACTCGATGGTCATCAAATGATCAGTATCACAAACTATATAATTATTTTGGGTTTCAAATTTTAAGTCTTTTTAATGAATACATCACTAATTGTTTCCATATTTTGTTATTGTGGTGTCGCTTAAGGGGTGAGTTTCACCCAAAGGAATAATAATAATAGGGAACCACAATAGTACATACCAAAATCACATGACAACTTTAGATTTCTTCTTTGATTTATAAAATTTGCTATATTAGCTTTTGTTGTTATCAACCGCACATCGCGCTGGTACTATACTAGTTGAGGATTAAATAGGAAAAAAAAGGGATATGAAAGATTGATATAGATAGACATAGAGTCAAATACTTTTATCTTTAATTCAAATTCAAATATATATTTATCCTTCAATTCAAATACAACTATTTTATCTTTATCCTTAAAATTCAAATACTATTAGTGATGATAGAGGAAGTAATAGCTGGTTTAAATCTTAGTAGCGATTGATTATCATAATATTTTTATCTGATAAAAGAAAAAAAGAAACAAAGACACGTCTAAAAAAACAATTACAAAGAAGGAAACATTTTTTTTTTGGTAATTAGCATTTTATTAAATCACCAAAGTGTCATTACAAAACTAAGCATAGCCAATCTCAGCTTGCTTCTCATCTTTAATCTATCCTACTCGAAACTATTGACATACTGATAACATAGCATCTAGAAACATAAAAGACTAGTTTGTTCTCAACTACTCAGGAGCTCATTACATTCTTTAAACTACACAAAGACTCCAGCCATTTCGCAGTTGACACAGCTTCCTGCCTAGCAATACTTCATTTAAGGTATGGCAGTAGTTGTAGGTATTGCTGCATTCTCCCGATTGCTCGAACATTGCATGTGCAGACTATCTCCCATGCTAGGGTGTCCACTGTTTTGTACAACTTCTCAAAAATCCTGGCATTTCTCTCTTTCCAGATAGTATGAGAGAACTCTGCAAGCATTACTTTAAACAGTTTTTCCCTTGGTGTTCTACCCCTGGCTTGCTTGATCATCCATTAGACATGGTCTTCCCAATGTGTAGCTTTGTGAAGCTGAATTTTCCCCTAATGACAGAGCTTATTCCAGATTTGAGCTGTAAAAAGGCAGCTATGAAACAAGTGGCCATGAGTTTCTGGACTTTGATTGCACAGTGCACAGCTTGGGTCTACACTCAGCCCCCAGGATATGAGTCGGTCAGCTGTTAGTAGTCTTTGTTGTAGTACCAACCACAGGGTAAATATGGCTTTTGGCCTTGCCATGTTGTTCAGAGTGAGCCCTCTCCACTCCTGTTTAGGCAAAGTCCCCATCATAGTCAAGTACAACCTCCTAATTTGACTGGATTTAGGATTCCCTGTAGTGGTAGGCTGATCAGATAGCGTCTTGGCTTCTATGATCTTCCTTACCATCCATGTTGCAGTTTTGTGAGCTTGCATAGTGGTCAGATCATTCCCCTTTATATAATATGCATGGATCCACTAGATCCAAATCTTATCTTGTTTGTGAGCCAGGTCCCAGTGTACTTTGGCTATTGCAGCTTTGTTCCATAGTCTGAGGTTAGTGAGATTCATTCCTCCGGTTGATTTGGGTAGGCACAGTTTTTCCCAGGCCACTAGGGCCTTTATTGTTATCACATTCTCCCCCGACCAGATGTAGCTCCTACAGTATGCTTCTATGACTTTAGTGACCTTTGCAGGTAAGAGAAAGAGATGAGACCAATAAGACTGGATTCCAAAGAGCACTGTTTTTACTAATTGAATTCTGCCTGCATAGGAGAGTTTCTTTGCTGTCCAGCTGGATATTTTGGCCACCATCTTGTCTATTAGTGGCTGCCATTGTAGGATGGACATCTTTTTGGTAGACAGAGGGACTCCTAGATACTTAAAAGGAAGATCACCCTGATCATAGCCTAGATATTGGAGAATCTGAGGCTGTTCTTCTCTTGCAACTCCTCCAAAATAGACTGAGCTTTTGCTCAAGTATGCTTGAGACCAGAGGCTGCAGTGAAGGCTTGAAAGCTCTGATGTATTTGTTTGATAGAGGTAAGGTCCCCTCTAGCAAATAGGAGCAGGTCATCAGCAAAGCACAGATGGGTGATGTTGAGCTTCTTGCACTTAGGGTGATGCCTGAAGTCCCTATTGTGAGGTAATGCATTGAGTCTTCTACTCAGGTACTCCATAGTAATGGAAAATAGAAATGGGGATATAGGGTCCCCTTGCCTTAGCCCTTTAGCAGCTGGAAATGGCTTTGTAAGTTCCCCATTGATGAAAACTGAGTAGCTTACAGTTTGCACACAGGCACCAATCCATCTGATGAATTGGGTGGGGAACCCCAGGCACTCCATGACTTGCTCAAGATAGTACCACTCTATAGAGTCTTAGGCCTTTTGTAGATCTACCTTTATCATACATCTGGGGGAGATGTGTTTTCTGCTATAGGCTTGGACCAGTTCATGAGCTAAGATAATATTGTCTGCAATTTTCCTGCCTGGTATGAAGCCTGCTTGAGCTTGACTAATAACATGGGGCATCACTTGTTGTAGTCTGTTTGCAATAACCTTAGAGATGAGTTTGTACAGGACTGTGCAACAGGCTATGGGTCTGAAATCTTTGACTGTATGGGGATGTAGCACTTTGGGAAGGAGTGTGATGGTTGTACAATTTACTGGCTTGTACATTTGGCCAGTGTAAAAAAATTCCAAAACTGCTTCACAGACATTCTTTTTGATGATGTTCCAGGCTGACTTAAAGAAGACTGCATTGTATCCATCAATGCCAGGGGCTTTGTCATCCCCTATGTCACAGAGACCTTGGTATATTTCTTTCTTAGTTACTTCTGCACATAGCAGAAGTTGTTGCTGGTGATCAAGCACTGGTCCTTGCCTCATGATGAGTCTATTTACTGCAGGAAGGTTCTGTGCAGCTGAGCCCATAAGAGATTGGTAGAATTTCACTACTTCCTTCTGGATGCTCAGAGAGTCTCTTAGAAGAACACCTTCTAGTGAGGTAAGCTGGGTCAGCTGTTTCCTCTGTTGCTTCTCTTTGATGACAGCCATGAAATATCTATTGTTTGCATCTCCAAGTTTGATCCATTGGGCTCTGGATTTTTGTTGGAGAATGCTTTCTTCTATCATAGACCATTTTTCAAGGTTGCATAAAGCTTCTTTCCTTTGATCCACTAGACTATCTGAGTAGGCCCCCTGGATCTGATTATCAATGGTTGTTAGCTTCTCTCTTGCCTGGTTTATGTACTCAGTAACTCTTAGAAACTCTTCCCTTTTCAGGTGCTTCAACACTGGCTTGATTTTTTTCAGGTTTAGCCACACATTCTGCATTCCTTTACACCCTCTTCTGTATTTCCAGCCTGTCTCTACTATGCTCATGAACTGTGAGTGGGAAGCCCATACATTGAAGAACTGGAATGGACTCTTAACACTTTTCTGATGAGTTTGGATTTGAAGCAGCATGAGAGTGTGATCAGATATCAATGGCTCTCCATACTCTAAGGTGAGGTGGCCATAGTGCATCATCCATTCATCATTGCCCAGTGCCCTATCAATTCTGCTACATACTCTGTCTTCTCCTTTTTGGTTGTTTGTCCAGGTGTAGTAATTTCCTTGCCACTGTAGTTCAGTCACCATGTTAGCATGATAGAAGTCTGAGAAATCCTTAACTTTGCATAGTGAACTTCAGCTCCCTGTAGTCTGTCTTGGCTGTACATTATAGCATTGAAGCCACCCCATATCAGCCATGTTCCTCTAGTTTGTTGAGCTAAGGTATGAAGCTGTTGCCATAAAGATTTCATGAGCTCAACAGTGTTGAAGCCATACACAAAAGACATGGTGCAATCTAGCAGGTTAGACACCCGTTTGACTTGACAGTGAATTACCTGAGAGTCTTTGTACAAAGCAGTGATTGTGTACACCTGTGAGTCCCATAATACCCATATCCTCCCATTTAAAGCATGCTCATAGTTTGTTATAGCTTTCCATTGTGGTACCAGTTTGTGAATTATACTTGCTGCTTTCTCCTCTTTCACTCTAGTTTCTACTAGCCCTGCAAGCTTTATTCTATTTGTCTGTAAGAGGTGTTTAAGCTCTTTTTGCTTGTATCTATTGTTAACACCCCTTACATTCCACACTAGGCATGTCACTGGTAATCAGGGGGTTCACCCAATTCAATGGGTATTTCTTTTAGCTCATCTGACTCTATATCTTGTAAAGGTGCAAAATCATTCTTCATGTTTATAGTGTGTTTTAAGATGCTCTTACTCTGATTGCTCCTTTTGGCATTGTTTGTTCCTTTGGCTGATCTATCAGGCAAAGGGGGAAATTGATCATCTATTCCCTTCTCATTGTTTTGGATCAGTACTTGGGCATAGGGCATGGGCTGATTTGGTACTGGTGTAGGGGTCATTGGTTTCTCCTGAGCATTCTGTGCTTTGTTATCTGCCTGTTGAGAGACCTCTTTGCTTTGCACTGTTTGAGTCTTGCATTTCCATTCTTGTTGGGGCAACTGCTGCCTTGGCTGCCTTCTGTTTGGAGCTCTGGTCTGGTGTTTGTTACCTGGCTTAGGCTCCTCTTTAAGGGGACATATATGCCCTATTTACAGGCATTTCTCACAGTACTCAGGCTTCCAGTCATACACGATAGGTTGCTGCAGCTCTTTCCCTGATGGGTCCACCACTACAATCTCTATTGGTAAAGGTCTTGTGATGTTTACTTCTATGAGCATTCTAGCATAGGAGATTCTGGATAGGGTTGTAGTGCACTCATCAACATACATGGGCACTCCTACTGCACTTTCCAATCTACTCAAAGAGTCACAGCTCCAGTAGGCCATGGGTAAGTTAGGGAACTTGACCCACAGGGGAATCTCTGTTAGGAACTCCTTAGTGAAGTCAAAATTCTGGGTCCATGGTTTAAGAATGATAGGCCTATTGTTGATGCTATAGGGTCCTGTGTAGAGTACTTCATTCAGATCATGGGAGTTTCTAAATTTGATGACATAGAATCCCTCCTCATGTAAGTATAGGTCTGGTTCTCCTACATGGCTCCAATTTATTGTTATGTATCTTTTCATTGCATTATAGCCAGGATTATCCCCTATTATGTAAGCAATTAGGGGACAACTCCACTTTCCTTGCTCTCTTTCAACTTCTCCTTTGTCCAATTTCACACAGACTTTA
Organism: Petunia axillaris subsp. axillaris; assembly: GCA_029990575.1. Classification (NCBI taxonomy): domain Eukaryota; kingdom Viridiplantae; phylum Streptophyta; class Magnoliopsida; order Solanales; family Solanaceae; genus Petunia; species Petunia axillaris. The sequence continues at coordinate 46,165,427 of JARKNS010000009.1, forward strand.
CCTTCTTTGATTTCAGGTGGTATATAAGATAGAGGCATACCATTTTCTGCTGCTCAGTTGCCTGAGAATAGGTTCGCCCATGATGATTCTGGGGCTTCCTTGGATTGCACTTTCTCAGCTAGGTCATCGGGTTGTACTGTGAACATGTTCTCAGATCCACTTGGTTCTACTTGTATCTCTTTTCCTTTGTTGTTTTTCATTTCTGTCTTCCTGCTATCGTTGTTTGATTGCTCCACTGGTGGACTCACTGTTATGTTTGTTGTTGATCCCAGAATAATAGTAGACTTTCCAAATTGGGAACAGCCAGGGGTACTCACATTCGCCATTTTCACTGTTTCTGGGGTGGTGACTCGGTTACCTGAGCTTATGGAACTGCCTGTCATCGGTATTGGCAGCTTCCTAGGTCGTCCTCACCTTCTCAGGCCGGCCATGACATGGGCGGCGTACGTTTTCTTAATGTGCGCCGAGAGCCAAGAGAGAGAAAGTTAAAGAAAAAAAGGAAACATTGTATACGTTAAAAGGCTTATGAATATAGAATGGTATCTTTTTGGATAACAACATTATCAATTCCTAGTGGAACTACTTCTTCAAACATGATATTATTTGTTTAATTTCCATGCATCTCTATCATTATCAACAGATGTTTCAACCTATTAGGATTTATCCATCAAATTTAGTGTTATTACAATTGTTGTCCTAATATTCTATTCAATTGTCCTAAGTGTTCTTTATTTTTAATAATACTAGTATAACACCTGCGCGATGCGCGATCATATTTAAACAAAAATTAATTGTAACAAATTGTATTAAATCAAAGCAACGTAAATAAAATATTTATATGGTATTAATATTTACCATTGAAGTTCTCCAGCTTTTTTATTTTGGTTGAAAGCTTTTAAGATGGCACGATAAGAAAATTTAGATATATCAATTAATTCTTTATTTATTATCAATTAAATTATGATTTTATAATTGAGCACTCTAATTTAATTGGTTTAACATATATAACAACTTTAAATACAAAATTGTAATTCTGAATTAGTTTAAAATCTCAAATAGAGAATTTTTTTTGAATTTTTTTTTGTATGATGTATATTAAGAGGGTGTTTGGCTAATCTTAGAAGCTGGTCAAACCACTTTTTGGCTTATCTACGTATTTGGTAAGTATAAAAGTGCTTATAAGCCAAAATCAGCCATAAGACATAAGTTTAGTCATTCCCAACTTATTTTTTCCCAGCTTATAAGCATTTTTAGTTTGACCGAGTATTTAAAAATTTTGTAATCCATGAAATATCATTTCTAAAATAAAATTTTCAACCTCCTCTTCATCTATATTCGTCATTTGTCATTTTTAATGTAAAATTATTTTTGATTTTTTTTTAAAAAATAAAACAACTTTGCACATGGTTTATACATACATACTCTGTAAATAGTTTCCGTCTTATATCAGTCTCAGCCTTTTATTTGCATGAATATGATAAATCTGTAAGACAACTTAAAACTAATTGTGAAAGAATTATACAAAACCTTTTTATCATGTTGAAGCAATTCAATGAAAAAAATAGTTGTCTGGCTTCTTACTATCTGGAATCAGACAATGGCACAACACGAACTGCCAAGTTCTATTGCATCTTAGTGATGGCTGATTAAGTCTACCATAGTAGATCTAATCTTTGTGCTGGAACTATTTTCAAATTGATAATATTATTTTCTTAGTATTTGAAAAGTCATGGAGTTCTAATTGATAAAATGTCATTTCTTCAACCAAATAGTGCACTCTTGCTTTGGTCTTGCCTTAACAAATACCCATTTCACCATCCTTCATCTCCCATCGCACCAGCCAATTTCTTTTACTCGTTTTGTAGCCTCATCAACTTCTTGCAGTGTTGACACTATTGAGGACAAACACAAGGACGAAAAAATTGTTCCTTATATACACAATTAGATTTATATATATGGTTTACCATGACGATAAGTCAATAATCTCCTTCTAGATTGACTATAAATAGGATAGTGTATGTCTAATGTCTTTATTCAAAAATTCCAAGAACTAAGGTAAATCAATTTTCAACTCCACGAATGCAACAATCAATAGTAAGGAGCAATGAATATTAATAAAATGAACGCAATGACATTTCTAGGCATTGAGAACATATATGACTCACGAATTATGTGAAGGTTGACCACAAAGGATATGTAAATGCCGTATGAGGATAATTGCATTATTATTATAACTACTTCCAGTTTTACCAAAAGATCACAGCTAGGCATCTAAAATTCATCGATAGATATTGAATATATACTACGGCAACACAGACTGCTTTATCTATAATAGAAAATCAACCTAATTTATAACTATTAATATCTATATAATGTGTTAAATCTTATAACCCCATTAAAGTGATATATACATAAATCAACCCAATAATCATGTATAAAAGAATTACACAAAGGATATAAAGAAAAAATAGAAAAGAAAATCACCTCCAGAAAACCTCCTGCATCTTGACATGGAAGCTGTTAGTGAACATAATCGGTTAACATATATTTATATAGGAAGAGCACTTTCTTCTTTTCCAATCCTATTACCTTTGCCATTTGTGGGAGCAATAGTATATGTAGAAAGAAAACGTAAAGAAAAATTAAAAAACTCTACCCAAAATCGACCAAATCTATAAACAGTCATGGTAAGCCCAGATGTCGTAATTTAGATAGGTAAATACTAAACCGTAATCAATAGATATATCATGTTTAATTAGTGCTTTTAAAAATATAATCCTATATGTTAGCTTGGATAAGCTTGGAGTTTTGACTGATGACTGAGGAACGGATTCAAAGGACCTGTTCCTTTGAATCACTGCAGCTAAATAGATAATTCATGCAAAATCGTTTAAGTTAAGATATTATTAATTATCCTAAAACTAATTTTTATCTTGATAATTATGCAGGTCTAAACGGATACGAAAAGATTGCATAAACAAAAGATAAAGGATAGAAGACCCGAATTCTAAAGAGTAGAATCTAATTAGGACTCAAACTCAAGGGAGCTTTGGAGTTCTAATTCATCAAGACTTCTTGGCTACTGGAGCTATAAAACGTGGAGCATATCAGCCATAGAAGGATGCACAAATACAGAGAGCATCGAGCAAAAACTTAAAAGAGTCATTAGCTTATTTGTGTAATCAGTTAGCTACAGTAGAACTAAGTTAGAACCTGTTCCTTAGATTGAATCTTGTAAAAGTTCAAGTCTTAGTTCAATTGTAGTAAGCAAAAATCGAGTTGTAAACTTTTTGGTTCAAGTCGTGGACTTGACACAACTTCACTGATCGTGAGAAAGATCACTAAAGGATTAGAGTTAGTCTTAGGTTAGTAAGAGTGAGTCTTGTAACCAAGTTGGTCTTTTTACATAGTGAAATTGAAATCCTACTTGAGAAGTAGGTCGTGGTTTTTTGATCCCGAGTCAAGGAGTTTTTCCACGCTAATATCTGGTGTTCAATTGCTTACAGTTATAATTCCACATATCGTATAGTAAAGGAACACATTTTAAGGATCTGGTCCTTAAAACAGTAAAGTGGTGTATCGTGCAATCTCTAAGGGATGACAATCATCAACTGCATGATAAAATTGATTGTTTAGAAGCAGAATGCAAAGAGGAAATAATTAAAAATGATTTTCTGGAAAGGAAGATTAGCATGCTTGAGGAACAGGTCCTCACACTTGAATCAACTGCTCAGGAATTAGAAAATGTTAAAACAATTGAAAAAGGTAAAGGTATTGCTAATACTCATCAAATCATTGCTGAAGAGAAACTGAAAGTTACAGTTGATGAACTGTGTAAAAAGGATGAGAAGATAAGATTGTTAGAAGAAGACTTGGTTAAAACAAAAATGGAACTAAGAAAAACTGTAGAATGGAACAAGTCTTCTGAAGCACTATAATGGTTACAGGAAAATCATAGTAGTAACAGGAAAGGTATTGGATTCTTGAAAGCACAGAGTTCATCCAAATGGGATCCAAAGAGTAAGTACTTATCATTTCCTGAAAACTGGCTATGCACTCATTGTGGGAACACTGGTCACCGGAAAGAAAATTGTTAATCTTTAAAAAGGGCTGCCCAGAGGAACAGGTCTTATAAACCTGTTCAAAATTCTGTGAAACAGAAGAATATGTCCTATAAACCTGTTCAGCATTCTGTAAAAAGGGAAACTGTTCACACAAAGAAACCATTATCATTCTGGGCTAGGAGAGATCTGATTCATCCTTTTTCTAAAGGAAAGGAACCCAAACTAGTTTGGGTTCTTAAAATTAACCCCTAGTTTTCTTTTGCAGGCTAGAGTGAAGGAGATAAACCACAAATGGTACATGGACAGTGGTTGCTCAAGGTATATGACAGGACATAAGGAACTGTTCCTTTCACTCTCAGCCTTCCAAGGAGGAAGTGTTTCCTTCGGTAATGGTAAGAAAGGGGAAATCATTGGAATTGGAAAGGTAGGTAGGTCTGATTCACACTGTATAGATAATGTGTTTCTAGTAGATGGGCTGAAGCATTGCTTATTGAGCAAATGTCAATTGTGTGACAAAGGTAATAATGTTAATTTATCATCTACTGGATGCACTGTGACTAACCAAACTTCTGGAGAGATTATTTTGCAGGGAAATAGGCATGGAAACATCTACAAAGTAGACTTGCTGACACTATCTGATGGAAGCTTGAGTTGCTTAAGTGTGGTGTAAAATGATCCCCTCCTATGGCACAAAAGACTAGGACATGCTAGTCTTTCACAATTGAACAAAATTGTGTCCAAGGACTTGGTGATAGGTCTTCCTAACATCAAGTTTAATGACGAAAAAGTATGTGAAGCATGTGCAGGGGGAAGCAGGTAAAATCCTCCTTCAAACCGAAGAAACAGGTAAGTACCATTAAACCTTTGGAACTGGTCCATATGGATTTATGTGGTCCAATGAGAACAATGAGTCGTGGAGGTAAGAAGTATGTTATGGTATTGGTGGATGATTACCCCAGATTTACATGGACTATATTTCTTGCATCTAAAGAAGAAGCATTTAATGCATTTTCAATTTTTGCTAAGAAAGCTCAAAGAACTCTAGATAATCATATTGTTGCCATTAGGTCAGATCATGGAACTGAATTTGAAAATCATATGTTTTTCAATTTCTGTAATGAAAATGGAATTAATCATAATTTTTCTTCACCTAGAACTCCACAACAAAATGGTGTACTGGAAAGGAAAAATAGGACTCTAGAAGAAATGGCAAGGACTATGTTAATATCTGCAAATCTTCCACAAAAATTTTGGGCTGAGGCTATTAATACTGCATGCTACATAATAAATAGATGTATGACAAGGCCATTAATAGAAAAGATCCCATATGAATTGCTTAAGGGAAGAAAACACAATATCTCTCATCTTAGGGCTTTTGGTTGCAAATGTTATATACATAACAATGGGAAAGATGCCTTAGGAAAATTTGATCCTAGAAGTGATGAGGGAATATTTGTTGGTTATTCTTTAAATAATAAATCTTATAGGGCGTTTAACAAGGAAACATTGAAAATTGAAGAAAGCATGCATGTTAAATTTGATGAAATTGATAGTCTCACTCAAGAACAGGTACAGGAGGATGAAGAAATTGGAATGCTGAAAGAGTTTGAACTTAATCCACAAATGCAGATTCTGGATATGAGAAGTGAACTGCAAGGAACTGTTCCTCGGGACAGAACTGAAAAGAATGGCACAGAAACAGGGGGAACACATGTTGGTTCCACCTCACAAACTGGTAGTGCTACTCTATCAGGAACTGTTCCTCAGTAAAGGACTTCTGACAATGGATTGATACCCAATCCTTACAAGTATCAAGGGTCACATCCTGTGGATCAAATAATCTCACATAAGACTGCTGGGGTTCAAACTAGATCAGCAGTCAAGAATCATCATTTGTGTGCCTTTAGTGCTTTCTTATCTCTTGTTGAACCTAAAAATGTGAAAGAAGAACTGAAGGATGCAGATTGGATTAATGCTATGCAGGAGGAATTGAATCAATTCCAAAGGAGTCAAGTTTGGCATCTGGAACCCAAGCCAAGGAACAGGTCCATAATTGGAACAAAATGGATTTTTAGAAACAAACTTGATGAGGATGGCATGGTAACAAGAAATAAGGCCAGGCTAGTCGTTCAGGGATATAGTCAAGAGGAGGGCATCGACTATGATGAGACTTTTGCTCCAGTTGCAAGATTGGAAGCAATAAGACTTTTTGTAGCCTTTGCTACATACATGGAATTTACTCTACATCGAATGGATGTTAAGATTGCATTTCTGAATGGTTACTTGAAAGAAGAAGTGTATGTCAAGCAACCTCCAGGTTTTGAAAGTGAACAGATCCCTGAACATGTGTACAAGTTGGACAAGGCCTTGTATGGGCTCAAGCAGGCACCAAGAGCATGGTATGAAAGACTATCAAAATTTCTACTCCAGCATGGATACAAGAGAGATAAAATTGATAGTACATTATTTTTAAAAGAAAAAGGTAAGCATCTCTTAATTGTTCAAATTTATGTAGATGATAATCTTTGGTGCTACTTATGAAAATTTAAGTAAGGAATTTGCAAATTTAATGGGGAGTGAATTTGAGATGAGCATAATGGATGAACTCAATTTCTTTTTGGGTTTACAAATTAAGCAAACCTCAAATGGAACTATGATCCATCAACAAAAGTATGTTAAGGAATTACTTAAAAGATTTGATATGGATAATGCTAAGGAAATTGACACACCTATTGCCACTGCCACAAAATTGGATCTTGATGAACATGGAATATCAGTTGATCAAAAATTGTATATGAGTATGATAGGTTCTCTACTTTATCTAACTGCTAGTAGACCTGATATTGTATTCAGTGTTGGTGTGTGTGCTAGGTTCCAATCAGATCCTAAGGAATCTCATTTGAAAGCTGTTAAAAGAATATCAAGGTATCTGAAAGGAAAAGGTCCCTTGGGACTTTGGTATCCAAAAGGTGGTAGTTTTAATCTTGTTGGATATACTGATGCTGACTATGCAGGTTTTCTTGTTGATAGAAAAAGTACATCAGGTATGGCACATTTTCTTGGCGAGTGTTTGGTTTCTTGGGGAACTAAGAAACAAAATTCAGTGGCACTTTCCACTGCTGAGGCTGAATATGTGGCAGCTGCTTCATGTTGTTCACAGTTGTTATGGATCAAACAACAATTACAGGATTTTGGTGTTGATGTAGGAACTGTTCCTATCTATTGTGATAACACTAGTCCTAATAATATGACAAAGAATCCAGTGCATCACAAAAGGACTAAACACATTGATATAAGACATCATTTCCTAAGAGACAATTATGAAAAAGGTTTGATCACCATAGCATTTTGTCCCACTGAAAAGCAAATTGCTGACATTTTTACAAAAGCTCTAGGTAGAGATGATTTTGAGAGAAATAGATTGGAATTAGCGATGATTAAATTCACATAAAATCATCAATGCTGTACTTCATAATTGGCTAGAAAATTTCTCTTAAAATGAATTTTATTCAAGTCATTATGAATAATTCAGTCCAGCTCAATACTTAAATGTATACTCTTATGCCATATATCTTATTTAGAGTTGCTAAAATTGAATGATGTTACCCTTATGCTCTTAGAATTTCAGATGATCAAACTGTTGCAAATTGGAAGGACACTGAATTTTTGTGTTAAACTCAGGTATGTACTCGTTATTATTCAGTTAATTTAGAAGTATAAAGGCTATAGGTAACTTGTGATTAGGATAAATCCCACTAAGTTTTCTACCCATATCCAAATTGCAAAAGAGTCCCATCGGAGGAACAGTTCCCACTCTGACAAGGTAACCTAGCAGCCCAACGACTCTATTTCTCCGGGAGACTCCCAAGAGTCCATAACCGTTGCATGTCGTGCTGAGGTAAGTGTGATCGACTTCTACTCTAATTCTACTACCTAATTCACACTATAAATATACTCCTTCTCCCCCATTATTCTTTTACCTTGTTCACCAATTAAACTCTCAAAATTTCAGAAAGAATAGTCAATTATCTGTTAATTCGAATTGCAAGAATGTCTCTTTCTTCTGATAATTCTTCAACTGCACCCACTGCTGAACAACCACAAAATCTCAATCCTTCCTCACCCATGGATACCACTGACCTAAACCCTGAAATTCCTGAACCAGTACCAGAAATACCTGAACCTGAAATTCAGGGGGAAGGACCAGTTCCCACGGCTGAATCAATTGCTGAGCAGGTTGAGGATTTATCACGCGCTATGGTCTTGTATCAGTATCAGGTAAACTTCACCTATCCTTTGAATGTTGTGATAGATGAGGAAGAAAAGGGAGAGGGGTCTGAGGCTGCTCTTGAGGGGGAACCAATTAGGAGGTTGGAAGCACCCATGCATGGGTCATCGGGGTCTCCAGGTCTCCAGAGGCTGCTTTTAGAGCACCCATGGAGGATGTGATGGATGTGATAGATGTTGATGAGGCTATAAGTGATAGTGATAGGCCCTTGGTGGATTTGATCAACATTAGGAGTCTGAAAAGAAAATTGGCTAGAAAGGGACCCATTGATGACCATGTGACTGCTGAAATTGCTGCTAAGTTGAAGAAAATAGGTGTTAGTTATAAGCCCGGAAATAAGAAGAAAGTTGAAAGTTCCTCCAAGGCAAAAGGACTTGTTCCTTCTGCCTCAACCCCTGCTTTTGGGGTTAGGAGGACAAGAAGTGCTGCTAAAGCTGCTGATGAACAATTAGCTGCTGCTTTAGAAAAGAGTAGAAAAGGGAAAGGAAAACAGTTTATTGAAGAGGAAGAAGTGGAGGATGTTGAATTTGATGATTTTGGTGAAGATGATGAGATGGCAGATGCTGAGGAGGTTATGCCTCAGTCAAAGAAAAGAAAAGTTGCTCAAAGAAGGGTAACAAGAAGTTCTGTTAAAGCTGCTGAAAAGTCTACTAAGAGGACCAGGTCCTCCAAAAGAGTTGTTTTGTCTGAAAGTTCTGCTAGTGACAATGATGAGTCCTTTGCTGGAGATGAGAGTGATAGTGAAGCTGAAGGTGATGAGTCTGTACACTGTGTTCATGATGACATGTTGACCAGGAAGGTGTTGAAAGGTCGAGTACTGTCTGATGTGCAAGAAGAGGGGATGCTATGGTTGCTGCAAAAACTGCATGCTCAGGGTTGGTGGGACATGGTCCTTAAGATCTCTGGCAGATGTACAAAGGGGATGGTGCAACAGTTCTACAAGAACTGCTCCATCAAAGAAGACAGGATTACTACCTCTGTTAATGAGAATGTGATTATGTTTGATACAAGGGAACTTGGTGAGCTGTTGGGTATTCCTTTTACTGGGTATGACAGCTATGTCAAGAAGGTTTGGCCTGACTTGACAAACTTGCTTACTGATCTGGAGATCACTAGGAAGTTTGCTGAGAATGAAGGGGAAGAGAATCCCAGGGTTGTGCAGAAGAGTGAGATACACCCACAGCACCAAGTGTTATTTGAGTTTGTGAACAAAATTGTGATGCCAAGGCAGGAGAAAAGAGGAATTGCCAGTTTCATGGACATGGTCCTTATGGAACTATTGGACACTGAAAAGCTGATCAATTGGCCCAGCTTTATGATCCACCTGATAAAAAGGGTGATTGCTGGGAAGAGAAATCATTCCTTGCCATTTGGCTTTATTTTAACTGATGTGTTTGCAAAACTGAAGATTCCCTTGGAAGGGGTAGTGAAGGATACAAAGAAGAAAAATTTTGGCTGTGCCACATTGATAAGCTGTGATTTGCCAGTTCAGGCTGATCCTCCACAGGCTGGTGTTGGGAGGCAGCCGTTGAACAACAAAGTGAGGGCACATAGGCAACAGGTTGCTATTCAGGCTGTTGAGATAGCAAGGTTGGAAGAGGAGAAGAATTACTGGAAGGCAGAGGCCTCAAAGGCAAAGGAGACCAATGAGGGAATGCTCAAGCAGATGTTTGAGTTGCTTAACAAGTCTCAGGGACCTGGTCCTTCCACATCCTGACCACCTTAGCCTTTAGCCATCTTTTGTCTAGTGGGATTTAGCCTAGTCTAGTGCCTTAGTCTTTTTCTTCTTTAGTTTTTGGATAATTCTGTAGTACTTGCTTGTATCCCCTGATTTCATCTTTTGGTTTAATGAATTGTCTTTGATGGCTAATATCATTGTCTTGCAGTTGCTTTAATATGATTTATGTTTGCATTTTGAGTTGCCTCAATGGCCATGTGCTGATTAATTCCAACACTTGAGTTATATTCTTTATGCAACCTTTTCAATGATGCAAAAAGGGGGAAGAGTAAGTTGATTTTGCATGAAGTTATACCTAATTAAAAAATCTGTTCCTTAATGATAAACTCTCCACTGATTGATTGTCTTTTTGAGCTTAAGTTGTACTTCAGGACATTAAGAATATGCAGCTATGCTTATGAATTTGTCATCATCAAAAAGGGGGAAAATGTTAGCTTGGATAAGCTTGGAGTTTTGACTGATGACTGAGGAACGGATTCAAAGGACCTGTTTCTTTGAATCACTGCAGCTAAATAGATAATTCAGGCAAAATCATTTAAGTTAAGATATTATTAATTATCCTAAAACTAATGTTTATCTTGATAATTATGCAGGTCTAAACGGATACGAAAAGATTGAATAAACAAAGGATAAAGGATAGAAGATCCGGATTCTAAAAAGTAGAATCCAATTAGGACTCAAACTCAAGGGAGCTTTGGAGTTCTAATTCATCAAGACTTCTTGGCTGCTGGAGCTATAAAACGTGGAGCACATCAACCATAGAAGGATGCACAAATACAGAGAGCATCGAGCAAAAACTTAAAAGAGTCATTAGCTTATTTGTGTAATCAGTTAGCTACAGTGGAACTAAGTTAGAACCTGTTCCTTAGATTGAATCTTGTAAAAGTTCAAGTCTTAGTTCAATTGTAGTAAGCAAAAATCGAGTTGTAAACTTTCTGGTTCAAGTCGTGGATTTGACACAACTTCACTGATCGTGAGAAAGATCACTAATGGATTAGAGTTAGTCCTAGGTTAGTAAGAGTGAGTCTTGTAACCAAGTGGGTCTTTTTACATGGTGAAGTTGAAATCCTACTTGAGAAGTAGGTCGTGGTTTTTTGATCCCGAGTCAAGGGGTTTTTCCACACTAATATCTGGTGTTCAATTGCTTACAGTTTTAATTCCGCATATCGTAAAGTAAAGGAACACATTTTAAGGAACTGGTCCTTAAAACAGTAAAGTGGTGTATCGTGGGAAATATCACTATATTATCGAAAAGAATTAAGGCAATTAAAAATCAAGTAATAAGTGCAATTCTTAACTATGGACGCTCAATTGAAATTGCATGGTATTCACCTGGCTACTTTAACTGTCATAAGGTCTCACTTGCAGAATTCTTCCAAGGGATGACAAATGGACGTCTTACTGTTACACTTCTGAAGCAGTTAGCACAATGCTAATTAGCAATCTATGATGGACGGTTTTTGGCATTTAGAGTGTGTCCTATAATGCAAAATTAAATTACGACAATCAAAATATGGTACTATTAAATTTTATCTATTGAAATGTGACTGCTAAGTAAACGCGGGTTAATTGCCTGTAGAAGTCCCTTTAAGGTATGCAATAAGAAGTGACCGTGAGCAGCCTAAATTTTTATTATTACTGTCACACGATGTATATATGAATCAAAGGTTTATCCATGATTATGTGCATGAAAATTTAAGAGTTGCCATCTAGACTATTAATGGCTTCAAAATAGTATAACAGAATTATAGTACCACATAAAGCAGTTGAGTTTAGTCTGGAATATCTCTCTTGAAGGAAATATTTCCTTGAAAGTTAGATCTATAGCAAAAGCAAAATAACAGGCTTCCAAAATAGACATTTGAGAATAGAAAATAAAGTACAAAAAATGCAAGAATAATACTATGACACCAGTTGTGAAATATTACTTTTCCTTTCTAGCCTTACAGGGGAAGTTAGTGTCTCAATTATCTTTTCTAAAATTATCTTACCATACAATCCTGTTTTATTTCCAAACATTTGTAATAACGTATTTCTTAAATTTATAATTGTTCGTATGTTAAATTCTATTAGCCAAATTGATTTTAAACAATTTTGTGGAGTTGAACTCTCTTACCTTTCACTGTTGTTAACATGTCCAAAGCAATAATAATACACCCATTCATGTAAAGATCAACATCGTATACCTGAAATTTAAAAAAAATACTAAAGTTAAAATTTGGCAAGAATTTAGCATAAGTAGAGATAATGACCAACAACAAAGAAGAGAAGAAAGGCTAGCATTGATTTATGTGTCATTGGAGGAGTATATATAAGAGGTCAATATTAAGACGACGGAATTTTATCCTAACTCAAATTTAAATATATTCAAATTTGAAGATCTTATCTATAGAAGAAAATTTTTATCCCAACTCAAACTTAAATATAATTCAAATTTGAAGATCTTATCTATAGAAGAAAAACGCTGCATTTGATGATATGTAAGTTGTTGCATAGAATCTGTACATGCAAGAGCAGGAGTCCTAAAAAGCAAGGGAAGCTTAGGAGTATTATTTACAGTGAGGGACATTATCTAGAATCCCAAAGTTTGAAAGATAGTTTAATTTTCAAAAATCATACATATCCTATATTTGACCGCGAGACATCCCATTTTCTAACTTTTAAACTTCATCTATTCAATTTCAAATTTCAATTCAAATTAAATATTTGTATTAGATTATCAAACTCAAATCTGATTTACCTTTTCTAGATGGTTCTATAAATCTCCAAAATAAGTTACAAAATAGGATTTGAAAATAGAACTTGTTCAAATAACAATACATAAATATTACTACTACAAAAGTAGAATTTGAAAATAAGATATGTTTAGATCTGATATGTTTTGAGAATATTTGCGCTTATCTAAAATGAAAATATGCAGATTCATCTTTGAGAAAATCTTTGAAAAGATATACAATATTATTTTACAATCAAATTCAAAAAGTAATAACACTAAAGTCAATAATCTTTTAATTACTTGTTTTTTTAATTTAATTTAAATATTAGAATTCAAATAAGACAATGTGCAAATGTTTTGTCCTAATTTTTTTCTAACTAATTTTCTACTAATCTAATTTTTATATATATAATATAATATAATATATAAATAAATTCTATATTATTTTATTCTAAAAATAATTCATAGTGTAAATACCTTCCTATTATATATATATATATATATATATATATATATATATATATATATATATATATATATATTAATTTATTTATTTATTTATTTATTTCTCCATATTCTTTGTTTTTTAGCTTTAATTTGGACTTCAGTTAGTGATCCACATCAATATGGCTTTTTCAATAATAAGAATCGTATCGTAAAAAAAACTCAAGACAATGCGTATGTCGAATGGCTTCTCCAAGAAGAAGGTTTGATTAACTCATTTATTTTTCCTATATTTTAATTTAACTTCAAAAATATTAGTTAAGATAAAGTAGTAGGTTTTATCTTTTAATTTGAATTTAAATTTAAATTTAAATCAAATGTCATTACAATTGTTGTCCTAATATTTTATTCTACATTTTATCCTAACCGTTTTTTGTTTTTTTTATATATATATATATATATATATATATATATATATATAGATTAAAAAATAAAACACTTATCATTCTATTTGTATTTGAATTTGGTATCATACAATTGTTATCCTAATATCCTATCCTACATTTTGTCCTAAGTGTTCTTTATTTTTAATAAAATATAGATGTGGACGATCTAACAGAAAATCTGGAGTTAATCAAATACCAAAAACGCCAACATTCTGTCAACCGTTCAACAAACTTCTGTTTAACGTGCCATTCTCCAATTATTATTTTTGAACACATATTACGTGATCAATAAATAGAGTCTAAATCTTCAAATTTGTTACACTTTACGCACCTCCTTGAGACACTAGAAGGGGGGGGGGTTGAATAGTGTCCTCCGATTTTCGTTCAAGAACTCTGTTCTTCCGGAGAAGAACCTAGTTCTCAGATTTTCTCTCCTGCTACCTGGAACACTGAACCACACAAAACGTACACACAAGAACACAAGGATTTTTACGTGGAAAAACTCCTTGCTCAAGGGAGAAAAACCCACGATCCACACTCTGGGATTTTAGCACTGAATCCACTAACATAAGAGCAATGTTTCTGATTACAAACTCTGTAACCAAGGGGCTACACTCTAGACCCTACTTACTACTCAAAGCTAAACCCTAGCTTCTAAGTCAATACACAACAATTCACCTAATACATGTGCTTCTGAATAAGCTAATAGGTAAAACTATGAAATATCTAATTTAAGCCAACTTGCAAATTGACGAACCTAGACAGTAAAATCTAGTCTCGTTACTCTGTTTGCACACAAGTTGTCTTCTGCTGATTATTCACGTAGAAAGATGCTCGATCGCCTTTGTATGCTCTCGTCTCTCTATTTGTGAAAAATCAATCTTGGTTGCTGCTGCTACTTCCATATATATGGGTCTTCTTAACCCTAGTAGAGTTCTACAAGGAATCCTGTTAATTAAGGCAAGTCAGGATTTTCCAGTAACTCCTTTCCTTGTTGAAGTCCAACTCCTTTTCACACTTCGCAGATACAGCCTGGATACAACTTCTTTTAGTCTGACTAGGATGTATGTTCAATCACGCGCCACTACTCCTAGTTCGGCAGGGATTTGCAACCCGTACTCTTTTCGATCACCTGTACCCTTCATTCTAAGGACATGGTCCTTAGTGAGAACCTAGGAGTCCTTCTTGTTTTTCATGCTTCAAAACCAGCTCTCAACAAAACTGTAGTATTAGGCAGTTTGGCCAAGAGATGATGTACGCTTGACAGAAAATGCGCGTAAAGCTAGAGAACTTGGATCCCGATTCAATAAAATTGATGTAAATAAGATTGAAGGAGCTGGCAAGGCGACGTCCACAGCAACTATGCCTAACCCCGATTAAATAAATGTATATATCCTTATTGCATATGCTGCTCAAACATACACCAACAACAATTCTACAAGTATTGTATATTTTCTACTACTAAGATATTAGTATCATATAGGACTAAAAGACTTTTAAAAATATATAAGTCCTAAAATAAACATATAAACTAGCATAACTACTAAAACGACGATTCATAAAAGTAAACTACCAAAGTACAAGAACAAAACACGAAAACTAAATTATAAAGATTCTTCAACTTGCAAAAACAAAGACATACTGTGACATCCACAATCTCCATACATTATAACATTGAAGAAGAACCCGAAAAGGAAAATATTGGTGCATGAAAGGAACAATTTGTCAACTTACACAACTGGTGCTGCAAAGATGAGTTCAAGTCTTGGTGATGCTCGTAAGGATCTCATCAGTTGTTCATAAGAACTCGATACTTCACCTTCAAATCCACTAGCTAGAGGGAGAAACAATCATCTTAGAAAGTTACGGTGAATGTGCAAGTATTAGCTTTAAAAAACTGAGTTCAGATGGACAATAACCGACCGAACTGATGATGTTTCTCTCAACCTCATTCATAGTAGAACCCTGGAATTTTTTCTTCTAGTTAAGAATTACCATTCTTCCACTAGAACTATAAACCTACACCTTAAGTGGCACCCTCCTACTCAGAGCTTCTACAAAGCTAAACATTGATAGAGCTAATAAACTCCACAAAGGGGAAATAGGAGGTGTTGTCAAAAATCATAAAGGGGAATGGATCATAGGATTTTACTCTCACGTTCCTTGCTCTGACCATATCAATGTGGAATTGTTGGCCTTTTGGCACGGGCTTCTTCTGATTAGAGATAATGGCTTGGTCCCCATCAAAATTGAATCTCACTCAATGGAATCCATCTCACAACTACTAGACCCTAATACAAATTCTTCTGCTTTGTTAAATGATTGCAGAAAGTTGATACTGGAGATGGGCAAGGTAGAGCTTAACCACTGCTTCAAAGAGCAGAACAAGGTGGCTGATCTCCTAGCTAAAGAAGGACTGTCTAGAAGCAATAGCATTAGGGTTTCTACTTTTGTGCAACCTCCAACTAGTACTATTATTTCTACTTTTTTGTATGATGCAGATGGGTATTCCTATCCTAGAGAGATCTCGATGAAGTGTTGTAATATGCTTGCTAATTATGGCAATTTTGATGCGCAACAAGTCTCTAATCCTGTTGTAGACATGCTCTAGTATTAATGAAATTTCGTATTAGTACCAAAAAAAAAAAAAAAAAAAACTGAGTTCAGATGGTGAGCCTTCAAGCTCTGTTAATTCAACATATTCAAGCTTCACAAGTGGTTGGTCAACTAAGTTTGAATCTGCGAGATAACATTTAACTTCCTTTATGCTTCTTTCACTCATGGTGCGAAAAACCTATTGATTTCACAGGGTACAAGAAAGTTAACAATGCAGTAACCAAACCTCCAAGTACAAATTTTTGCATTTAATTAAGTTATATGCACAGACATCATATAGGGTTTAACATCATTATTCCTACGATAGTAGGTGAAAAACCAATATTATCAAGTTACTAATTACTTGACATTTTCACAAAGAGTAATTACTACATGTAGTTACACTAATTATGAGTTAATGTGTAGATATTATTCTTTACGCTATTAACTAGTGCATAGCGAGCTGCAAATAATTCAAGTTATTGAAGATGAGAAAGTATTACATATATCTTTAGTGCACGTAAGTTGGGAACTTCGAATCAAAGAGAGAACACCAGGGACTTGGTCTAGATCACCAAATTCTACGCCCAAATTGCGCCAAATGGTGGGCAGTGACTTCAAACCTTTTCGGAATAATTTTTGTGCCCAAAACCTTAGTAAAAGAGAATCAAATAATAAGATGGGTAAGTGTGAGCTTAAACATTAATCTGAAACTTATAAAACGATAAAATATTCCTTGGTCAAATGCCCACCTTAATGAAAGACTAACTCAATTAGAGCATAAAGCAAGAAGTCTTGACCATGTAATAAACCTCCCTCGTGCATAATTTGTTGAGTCAACAAATATATTTTCCAATGCACAACACCCTAACATTGGGGAAGTCCATGAAGAAATTTACATGAATTTCATGACTATCAATAATAGTCAAAAACTCGATCCTTGGGGCAGAAATGTTGAGGAAATGGATACCATTGCAGGAACTGAGTGTTAAAGTTGAAAGTAATGGGGGTATTGAAGAGATGACTTCTTGTTGCTGGATCAAAATAGATGAGACTTAAAATGGATTTCAAGGAGATTTAGGAATAGTGCAATGGGATATCGTGGTTTAACTATGCAATTGGTGACAAACAGAAATGTGAGAGTCAAGCAATGGAATATACAAAAGGGCAAGTTATAAGGATAGTGGTTCGAAAAATCTAGGGTTCCTTGCTTCACACCTTTTCTTGTTACACAGAGCAACCAACGGTCAGAGTCCCAATAATGGAAATGGATGGTTGACAAATTAAGGACAAACTTAGCTATGGATATATCCAACATGATGCAATAGAATCTTGTCAACTACGTTACTAAAACCATACTCAATCATTCTCATATTGCTACTTATCTCTTCGAAGAATTTCGTATCCAGTTCTAGGGTTGGATGTGTTGTCCAAAAATGCCTCAATTTCTTTGCCAAGACACACGTTCTTGTCGGTTCACGAAAGGACGCGTCCTTGAATTTTTTCATCAAGGACATGTTTTGGTAAAGCAGAGAACCTGTCTATCTCATCACCTTCAACAACAATCTCTTTCCCACAACCAAAGCCAAACTTTAGTCCACATTAAGGAAAAAAAGTCACTAATACATATTTCAAAGTTAATGGTTATAGCTCTTTAATTACGATATCCTTTATTTTGCAAAAAGAGTTTTTTTTTTTTTTTTACTAAGCATTTTTGCTGGAGGGCATGAAAGTGCATAAAAAGTGCCTAAATGGTTTTTCCATTCATATATAATACTACAAGACAAACTTTGTTCCACGTTAAAGAATAACTAGCTAGGATTTTTTCAAAGTTAATGAATGTACCTATTTACCTTTTCTTTTAGAACCCAAAAGAAAAATAATTCATTTGAAGTAGGAGTTATATGTTGCTGAATATCACGGGACTAAGACTTCATTTATATCACATAGATTAATCATCAAGTGATATGTCAAAATCCTCCGTCACCCTAGTCAGATTACTAAACACAATACAAGATGATAGGATGCCGCAAAATTCACTGCAACCTTTTTTCTAGAAAAAATTAAAATATTCAAATAATTTCACATGTATAAAAATTATAAATATATAAGGCTTACCTACCGATAATCCAATTCAAAAGCAGATCAAGTTTTATTGTAAATAGATTATGGTAAATAGATTAGTTATGTAAATTGTATAGTGGGTCAAGCCCGTTAGGTTTACTTGGTCCCTAAGTTAGGTTTAGGGTTAGGTTTTCTCTAGGTTTCTTTTGTATAAATAGGGGACTCCCCCCATCAATGAAAGCAAGAGTTTTCACCCAAATATTATTTCTCTTGTGTGAGTGTGTTCGGTTTTACATGGTATCAGAGCCATCGTGAAACTCTTCAAGTAGAAAAGTAATGGAGGCTCCAAAAGGTGATGTTGCAGCCGTACGGAAGACAATCTCTCCGTACGATATCACTTCGAATGATAATCCTGGTTTGATTATCACACAGGTACAGTTGACCAGTGAAAACTATGAGGAATGGGCGCGGTCGGTTAGAATGGGGCTGCGTGCAAGGAAGAAATTTGGTTTTGTTGACGGATCGATCAAGATGCCCGATGAAAAGTCGATTGATTATGAGGATTGGTGGACTATCAATCCTCTTCTAGTGTCATGGATTAGGAATTCGATCGAGCCTATTCTTAGGACCACCATATCGCACATGGAAGTAGCGAAAGATCTGTGGGAGAGTATTCGAGAACGTTTCTCTGTGGGAAACGGACCTCGGATTCAGGAATTAAAAGCGGCTTTGGCCGGTTGTAAGCAAAAGGGATTAACTGTTGCTGCTTACTATGGAAAACTGGCTATGTTGTGGGAAGAACTAGGAAATTGTGATAAGTTTCCAACTTGCTCGTGTGGAAACTGCACTTGCAATCTAACGGTTGCACTGGAGAAGAAAAGGGAAGAAGATAGGGTTCACTTATTCCTTATGGGCCTGGATGAAAGCCTTTATGGAACTGTCCGTTCCAATCTCTTGGCTCAGGAGCCGTTGCCATCGATGAATCAAGTCTACCAAAAGGTAATCCAAGATGAACGGGTCAAAGGGATGGCACGAACTCAGGAAGAACGAGGGGAGGTGACGGCGTTTGCTGCACAACGATCACAACCGCCGAAGACAGGCTATAAGGAGTGTCACTTGTGTGATCGAGGAGGACATCCTCCGGAACGCTGCTATGAAGTCATTGGCTATCCGGAGGGGTGGGTGCATTATCCGAAGCAAGGCACTTCGAATGGAGGACGTGGTAGAGGAAGAGCTGAAGGTAACAAAGGTGGAAGAGGTCGTGGACATCAACCGTTT
This sequence comes from Petunia axillaris subsp. axillaris, assembly GCA_029990575.1. Taxonomy (NCBI): domain Eukaryota; kingdom Viridiplantae; phylum Streptophyta; class Magnoliopsida; order Solanales; family Solanaceae; genus Petunia; species Petunia axillaris. Next base: position 46,185,060 of record JARKNS010000009.1, read on the forward strand.
GGTTCAAATGTTGGTCGGGGACGTGGAAATAATCGAGCAAATGTTGCTCAAGCTGAGCTCGAGAATGGAGAAAACGGACACATGAGTGTGCCCGGACAGACTAACCTGTCCGGAATAACAGGTGATCAGTTGCAGATGCTGTTCGATTTGCTGAAAAAGGAGAAGGCAAGCACAAGTGAACCATCGATCGGTAAGAAAACTCATCCTTCGTGGATTATTGACACAGGGGCGTCAAATCACATGACCGGTCAGATAAGTATTTTGGAGAATTTACGAACAATACCAAAGTGTCCGGTAGGTTTACCGAATGGAAGCAGTATGATGGCGACTCAGGAAGGATCCATCAGATTTAATGAAGACATGGTTCTTCACGGAGTGTTATATGTGCCCGAAATGACATGCAACTTGATTTCTGTGTCTCAATTAATTAATCAAGTTGGTTGCAATGTAAATTTCACTAATGATTTGTGTGTTATGCAGGACCGGGCTACGGGGAAGTTGATTGGAGCGGGTGAACAAAAGAACGGACTCTACTACTTTCGGACGATACCCGTGGTGAAAGCTGTGAAGGTTGATGTGGTAGACTTATGGCATCAAAGGTTGGGACATCCTTCGATGCAAGTGACAAAATCTCTTTCAGTCTTAGAAGATAGTGGGAAAGGTAGCTTAGAAGAAAAAGCATGTGATGTATGCCTTAGGGCAAAACAAACTAAAAATGTATTTCCTTCGAGTAATAATAAAGCTGCTGAACCTTTTGATTTAGTTCACTGTGACTTGTGGGGTCCTTATAGAACTGAGTCTTCGTGTGGTTCATCATATTTTTTGACTGTTGTTGATGATTGTTCACGAGGAGTATGGGTGTTCCTGTTAGTTGATAAGAAAGAGGTCGGACAAAAATTGAAGGGTTTCTTTGCAATGGTGGAGAGACAATTCAATAAACGGGTTAAGTGCGTTCGGAGTGATAATGGAACCGAATTTGTAAGTCTGAAAGGGTATTTTCTCGAACAAGGGATCTTGTTCCAAACTTCATGTGTGGGGACACCCCAGCAAAACGGTAGAGTTGAACGGAAACATAGACATATCTTAAACGTGGCACGGGCGCTACGTTTTCAAGCTAATTTACCGATTGACTTCTGGGGAGAATGTGTGATGACGGCATGTTATTTGATTAACCGGACACCCACTAAGTTGTTGAATGGAAAGACACCTTACGATATCTTGATGGGTGTGACACCGAATTATGATCATTTGAGGGTGTTCGGTTTCTTATGTTATGCTCGCAATCAAGGACGAACAAGTGACAAGTTTGAAAGTAGGAGTCGTCGATGTGTGTTTTTGGGTTATCCAAATGGGAAGAAAGCGTGGAAAATGTATGATTTGGAGACAAAGGAGTTTATGTTCTCGAGGGATGTGGTGTTCTACGAAAAGGAATTTCCATTCGCCTCCAAGGAGACTGATACCGAAAAACGGACACAAGATACGGCTTCTGTCACCGTTGCATTGGAGGAGGAAGAGGAGAGTGTGCAAGGAAGGGGGGGTGTTGAACCCGAAGTCGTGACTCCGGTGATTGAACCCGAAGTGGTGACTCCGGAAGCTGAACCTGAGGTTGTTCCCGAAGTTGAACCCGAAGAGTTGGGTCGGGGAAAACGAACTAAGAAAGAGAATATCTTGCTGAGAGACTTTGTTACTAATATGGTCCAAAAGATGAGTCACCGGGTATCGTCCTGTGTTCGAAAGTCTGCTTGTTCATCTGTTTCTCAACAACCCTCTGGTAAGCCCTATCCTCTAGCACACTATGTCAATTGTGATAATTTCTCTTCGAAACATGTGAGTTTTCTTGCAGCTATAACGCAAGGACATGAGCCTACCTCCTATTCGGAGGCGGTAAAAAGTGACAAATGGAGAACAGCCATGGGGGAAGAATTGAAAGCGTTGGAAGCGAACAGAACCTGGGAGATAGTTCGCTTGCCTACCGGGAAGAAGGCCCTCGGATGTCGATGGGTATACAAGATAAAGTACAACTCGGATGGAACTATTGAAAGGTACAAAGCAAGATTGGTGATTTTTGGAAATCACCAAATCGAAGGGGTTGATTATACGGAGACATTTGCACCTGTTGCAAAGATGGTGACTGTCCGAGTTTTTCTGGCTGTAGCAGCTGCCAAAAATTGGGAATTGCATCAGATGGATGTGCACAATGCATTTTTGCATGGTGATCTTCACGAGGAAGTATATATGAAATTGCCTCCAGGACATCGCATGACGGGGAGAGGAGCTGTGTGTCGCCTTCGAAAATCATTGTATGGATTAAAACAAGCTCCCCGATGTTGGTTTGCGAAGTTGTCTGCTGCACTTAAGCAATATGGGTTTCGACAATCATATTCAGATTACTCATTATTTAAAATGAAGAAGGGAAATGTGCATTTAAATGTGCTTGTTTATGTGGATGATCTGATTATATCTGGTAATGATTCGAAGGCAATTCGAATTTTTAAGTTATATCTCTCGAAATGTTTCCATATGAAGGATTTAGGTGCCTTGAAATACTTCTTGGGAGTTGAAGTGGCAAGGGCTCCGAAAGGAATCTTCCTGTGTCAGAGGAAGTATGCATTGGATATCATATCGGAAACAGGCTTGTTGGGGGCAAAACCGGTTGGTACACCGATAGAACAAAACCATCGCTTGGCGCTTGCGACTGGTCGTTTTATCAAAGATCCTGAACGCTATCGGCGACTGGTTGGAAGATTGATTTACTTGTGTTTTACACGACCGGATTTATCCTATAGAGTGCATGTGCTGTCGCAATTCATGCAGAGTCCCCGTATTGAGCATATGGAAGCGGCACTCAGGGTTGTTCGATATTTGAAAGGCTGTCCGGGACAAGGCATTGTATTTCATTCTCAGTGTGATCTGAGATTGCACGGGTGGTGTGACTCTGATTGGGCAGGCTGTCCGTTGACACGTCGATCGTTAACAGGTTGGTATGTGTCGTTAGGGGACTCACCGATATCTTGGAGAACGAAGAAGCAACAGATCGTGTCGAGGTCCTCCGCTGAGGCAGAATATAGATCGATGGCGATGACTGTGTGTGAATTGAAGTGGTTGAAAGGGATTTTATGGAACCTTGGAATTGATCACGACTCTCCGATAAATTTGAAGTGTGACAGTCAAGCTGCGTTACATATTGCTCGGAATCCAGTCTTTCACGAACGCACTAAACATATCGAAGTCGACTGTCATTTTGTACGGAATGAAATCATCGGAGGAGTCATTCGTCCCAGCTATGTGCCTACGACCACGCAACTTGCTGATATTTTTACGAAGCCGTTGGGACGCGCCCAGTTCGAATTCTTCCTTAACAAGTTGGGCATAAGGAACCCTCACGCTCCAACTTGAGGGGGGGTTGTCACAACCCAACTTAGGGCCGCGACGGATGACCAACACTAAGTGTCGATCATCACTAATCCTACTGATAATATGCTAACCATTATAACTGATAAACAGAATAAGCATAAACCTAGTTGATAAGGAGTATGCAATGCAAATAGCTGACAAGGCTAACATAAGCTGACATACATAACATACTGACTGCACCGCACAGGGACATATCTACAGGCCTCTAAGAGTGCTGAACTGAATATACAAAGGACGGGACAAGACCCCGCCATACCCAAACTGGCTGACTGTATACATACCAAAAGATAAGTAACTCCGGGAGTAAGCGGAGTGACTCCAATAGCTGATCGATGGCCTACTAACGTGGTCCAAGCATTGATCTATCTGCACCTGCGCGGCATGAAACGCAGCGCCCCAGAAAAGGGCGTGAGTACGATATGTACCAAGTATGTAAGGCATGAGCATATAATATGTCATAGCTGAATGAAACTGTAGGCTGGAATATAAATATGTAAACATGAGCTGGAGCATAGCAATATAGCTGGAAATCTGAAGAACGTACTAAACATGATATGAATATAAGCTGAAGTCTAGCTGAATCTGAACCTGAAGACTGAGCTGAACTATACTGATAAATAACTGTAATATGACTGATAGCTGGTTACTAGAAACTGGAACTGATAACTGTCAACTAATACTGACGCTAAGAACTGGTGGCTGATAATTGAGAACTGATAACTGTCAACTGATACTGACGCTAAGAACTGGTGGCTGATAACTGAGAACTGATAACTGTCAACTGATACTGATGCTAAGAACTGGTGGCTGATAACTGAGAACTGATAACTGTCAACTGGTACTGAGCTAAAGCTGAACTGTTATCTGAACTGGTACCTGTCTGGTGTTATGGGCTATATCCCCCCAAATCAGGTAACTGAACATCTGAACTAGTACCTGTCTGGCGTTATGGGCTGTATCCTCCCAAATCAGGTAACTGAAAACTGGAACTAGCCTCATGTATAATCATGCAGTGCATAATGTGGCTATATACGCGTATATAACAAACCTGGTGGGTGTTATGGGCTATATCCCCCCCAGCCAGTAATATCTAGTCTCTCTGGTCAGAGTGTGTGAATGACACCCGGTCACACTAGGTGTTTCAACTCCCGCCTGAACCAGAGGGGCTGTATCCCCCAGACGGATAGTATCACACGCGACCGGACTGTGTGTCCAATGTCCAGCCTCTATGGGGGACTCCAAATCACACATAACATGATCACAATATAAGCATAAGCATGTATGAGGCATAACACATGTGGCAACAATATATATGGACTCAAAGGAATGATAAGAAAACTCTGGATGGAATTGTAGACACAACCTGAAACTTAGAATTTGTCTAACTCTTTGATTTTTATAAAAATTTCGGCAGAGTTTCCACTGAAACTGGATGATCCGCAAAACAGAACCAGCACTATACTATACACGGGAATGGATACCCGGATAAACTGATAACATAAACAAATTAACTGGATAACAGGATGAGAGTGGCGTAACAATTCCACGGATGTACAGAATTTCTAGACAGTACCAGCGTCCTGTATTGCATCATAGTTTTGAGGGTGCAGATAAAAGTTATAGACCTCATGGTCTTCATGAAAGTTGTAGATATATGTATTAGGATTCTGTAGATTCTTAAATCATCTTAATATCAATTTTGTATAAGGAGTTATGATCAATATACTAACAACTGTCCAAAGTTCAAAACAATTTTCCAGATTTTGAAACGTTTTGCCTTTCTGATTTGGACGTCTTTCACCTTGGATTTTAGTACCAAATTAAGTATATACAAGGTTTCCTTGGTACCATACAAGTTTCTCAGAAGAAATACTAAGTTTGAAACTAATAAAAGCTTCAAAATCTAAAAGATACATGCCTTGCCAAAAGAAAGGTTTAGCCTTACATACCTTTGATGTTTCTAGCTTCTAAACTTCGTTCCTTTGAATTCCACACCTTCTAAAGCTTAAACAAGCTATAATATAGAATTTAGATACTTTACTTAGCTATGAAGTAATTCTAAAACTCAAACTATAGACGAAATTGAAGGTAGCATAATGTTACCCTAATCGCGTAGAGCGTTTTGACGCAATCCGTCTTCCGTTTCGTGTCAAAATTGATGTTCTTTCTTCAAAATCAAAAAAAATGGATTCAAACTGAGGAAACCACTGTTTATATCGTGGGTTTACTGGAAATGTCGAGAGAGAGAGAGAAATTTCTCTTTTATAATAAAAACATTTCATTTCTAGCCCTCTTTTGCGCTTATGTCCCTTTTCTGGTCTGACTTCTGACGCTCATATCTTTTTATCTATAAGTTATATGAGCAAACCGTTAAAAGTGTTGGAAACTACACTCCAAGACCTTCAATTTGGTATATGATATGTCCCCAAAAGACTTCATATAACACATGAAATTAATTGCTGAAAAAGCTCCGTTACAAGGCAATTCCTTAATCGGTTTTTCCGCAACTTAAATCTGATTTTTCCCAAACTTTATATTCAACATATAAACTTCATATAAGGTCATATTATTATTTTAAACTCACTTAAATCATTCTTAACATGATATTATAATGATATACGACAATTTAGACGTACGGGGTGTAACAATATTCCCCCGTTAGGAACATTCGTCCTCGAATGTTAAATGAAGTATGTAGAAGCATTAAGCAACGATCTGTTACATACTCGAAGTAATGAAGAGATGTGTATATTTGGCCCTCATGTCATTTTCAGCTTCCCAAGTTATTTCTTCTATATTATTGCTTTGATATAGCATCTTAACTAAAGGAATGTCTTTCGTCCTTACTCGACGAATCTGCCTCTTTAAATTGCAACTGGCACCTCCTTATTAGTCAACTGTTCTGTAATCTGTACATCCTCTACTGGTACAACTCTAGAAGGATCTCTGACACATTTTTTTTTTAGCATGGAAACATGCAATACTGGATGTACCTCCTGAAGGTCTGCTTGAAGGTCTAACTCGTAGACTACACGCCCAACTTGCCAGATAATCTGATATGGACTAATAAATCTATGGCGAAGCTTTCCCTTCTTTCCAAATCTCATAACGCCTTTCATAGGTGATACTTTCAGGAATACCTAATCGCCAATATGAAATTCTAAATCTCAATGTCGATTATCTGCATAGGACTTCTGTCTGCTCTGCACTGCTAATAATATTTCCCTGATCAACTTGACTTTATCAATTAATTGTTGGATTAAATCTGGACCTATCAATTGAGACTCGCCAACCTTGAACCATCATATAGAAAACCTGCATTTGTGCCCATGCAAAGCTTCATATGGCACCATCTCTATGTTAGAATGATAGCTATTATTATATGCAAACTCTATCAACAGTAGGTGACCATTCCAGCGCCTCTAAAATCTAACACGTAAGCTCTAAGCATATTTTCTAATGTCTGAATGGTCCGCTCAGCCTGTCTGTCTGTCTATGGATGAAATACTGTACTCAGATACACCTGTGTCCCTAAACCTGTCTGGAACGATCTATAGAAATTAGCTGTAAACTGGTGCGTCCCCGTCTGAAATAATAAATACTGGAATACCATGTAGGCGCACTATCTCTCTGATATAAAGTCTGGCATAATCCTCTGTTGTATATGTAGTTCTAACAGGAAAGAAATGAGCTCATTTAGTAAGCCTGTCAACTATAACCCAAATAGAATCATATCTGCTCCGTATACGGGGAAAGCCTGTAATGAAGTCCATATTCACTGCTTCCCATTTCTATGATGGAATCTCGACTTCCTGTAACAAGCCACTAGGTTTTTTTTTTTTTATGCTCGACTTTAACCTGCTGGCAGTTAGCACACTGAGCCACAAATTCTGCTATGTCACGCTTCATTTCGTCTCAACAATAAATCTGCTTAAGATCATGGTAAATCTTAGTCGAATTAGAATGAACAGTGTATCTGGAATAATGTGCATCTGTCATAATCTGTCCACATAAATCTGCAACATCAGGAACATAAAGTCTATCTTTATATATAAGAACCCCGTCACTAGTAACCTATATAATAATTTTGGTTTTCTTGTGGCTATTTGCCTGTATTGAACTAGAACTGGATCCTCATACTGGCGCTGCTTTACTTATGTCACTAGGCAAGTAGTGGTTGCATTCTGAACTGTAACTCTTGCGTCCTCTGAATCTATTAATCTGACATCCATGCTGGCCAACTGGTAGAGTGTATGAGCTAACTTTATTTTCTCTGGTTGTAAATAAGATAGACTACCCATAGGCTTGCGACTAAGGGAATCAGCAACAACGTTCGCTTTACCCGGATGATAAAGAATATCCATGTCATAGTCCTTCAGCAACTCTAGCCACCGCCTCTATCATAGGGTTAGCTCCTTTTGCTTAAATATGTACTGGAGGCTCTTGTGATCCGTATAAATATCAACATGAACACCGTAAAAATAATGTCTTCAAATCTTCAATGCATGAATGACTGCTGAAAACTCAAGATCATGGATGAGGTAGTTCTGATCGTGCTTTTTCAGCTGCCTAGAAGCATAAGCAATTACTCTTCCATGCTGTATCAAACACAACGAAGACCAATTCGAGAAGCATCACAGTAAATGACATAGCCCTCAGATCCCTCTGGAAGTGTAAGTACTGGAGCTGTTATCAACCTGTTCTTTAGTTCTTGGAAGCTGTGCTCGCAAGAATCAGACCACTCAAATTTAGCTGATTTCTTTGTCAATTTGGTCAGTGGAGTTGCAATGGAGGAAAAACCCTCTATAAACTTTCTGTAATAACCTGCCAAACCCAGAAAACTATGTACTTCAGTTGGCGTCGTAGGCATGGGCCAATTCTTCACAGCCTAGATCTTCTGGTCATCTATTTTAATTCTTTCTGCTGAAACTATGTGGCCAAGAAATGCCACTGAATCTATCTAGAATTTACACTTTGAGAACTTAGCATATAATTGTTGGTCCCGATGAGTACCCAATACTGTGCGTAGGTGCTCTGCATGCTCTGATTCAGACTTTGAATAGATGAGAATATCATCAATAAATATAATCACAAATAAATCTAAATAAGGCCTGAATACGCTGTCCATTAGATCCATAAATACTGCAAAGGCATTAGTGAGTCCAAACAACATCACTAAAAACTCATAATGGCCATTCCTAGTCCTGAATGCAGTCTTAGGTATATCAGATTTTCTAACTCTAACCTGATGGTAGCCTGATCGCAAATCTATATTCTAGAAGCACTTGGCACCCTGGAGCTTTTCAAACTAGACATCAATCCTGGGCAGAGAGTATTTATTCTTAATAATGACTTTATTCAGCTGTCTGTAATCTATGCACATGCGTAGAGAGTCATCTTTCTTTTTTTTTTTTACAAATAGTATCGAGGCTCCCCACGGGGAAATGCTGGGTCTGATGAGGCCTTTATCTAACAAATCCTTCAATTGCTCCTTAAATTCTTTCTGTTATACAGGTGCCATCCTGAAGAACATGCCCCTGATGGCGTGCTGGTGCTGAGCAAGCAACTGCTGATCTAGCTGGCTGGGCTGTACAACTACCACCCCTAGTCGGGCAATATCTCATGAAATGGCCTGCCTCGCGACAAATATAACAAGTATCAACTCCTAACTGACATGGACCCAAGTGGCGTTTACCACAATCTGAACATCTGGGATATGTCTGACTGGCCAGTATCGAAGTACCACGGCGCTGAAATCCTGAAATCTGTGATGCCTGACTAGCTCTGGACTGAGGAGTTCTATCAGATCTCAGGCCACGAGACTGTGTAGGTATACTAGCTGGTGGTTGTCTAACACACTGCTATCTACTCGCTCCAGACGTCTCTCCAAACGAACCAGAAAATCTGCCCCTCTTGTCTAGCACTTTATCCCTGTCGGCTCTCTATTTTTGCTTCCTCTCCTCAAGTAACAAAGCAAATGCCTGAATGTTATGTTCATACATGACTGCATAGCAACTGTCATACGCTCGTTCACTAGGTGTGGAGCTAGTCCCACTATATATATATAACTATGAATTCTATCCTCTATACTCACTACCACCGTAGGGGCAAACCATGCTAAAGAATTAAAGCAATTATTATACTCTTCTACACTCAAAATTCCCTGTCTCAAGGTCAGGAACTGATTAGCATGGGCTCCCTATGTCTCTATAGGCATATACTGATAAAGGAAGGCATCTGAGAATTCCTTCCAAGTCGCCGGAGTAACATCTGACCCTCTAGATAGCTCCCATGTCTGATACCACCCTGCTGCTAAGGTCATGCAATCTGAATGCAGCCAACTCTACTGACTCCGTGTCTGACACGTGCATAACCCTCAACACTCTGGCTATCCTCAATAGAAAATCCTGAGGGTCTTCTCCTGTACGGGATCCAGTAAAGACTGTAGGCTCTAGCCTGATAAAATCATTGATCTTGGATCCAACATCTCCCTGGGCATCTGCACTGTGTTGTCTAGTCTGAGCAACTACAACACTGGTCGATAATCTGATGGCATCCCTCATTTCCTGCCCCTGACTATCAGGCTGAGAAGGTGGAGGTATAGTAGCTGCAGTACCTCTAATATTACCCTGAACTGATAGGATCTGTGAGGCCTCGGATGGAGCCTCAGGTCTGGACTCCTCACTCTCATCCACCTTAGGTGGCACTCTACTAATACCCTGGCCGGCAATAACCTTGCCCTTCTGGGCAGCTGTTAGTTTCTTTGGCGGCATCGCTTTGCTGAAATTACTATTGTTAGAGGGCTGAATTCTATAATCATGGCTCTATCGCACGATCTAGAGAAGAAGGAAAGACAACTGTCCTGAAGTGCCTTGTAGCCTCCTGTTCAAAAGTATGGCGCGCAACATACTCCTAAACAAGACTCTACTAGACACGGCCTGTAGACACCCTAGGACTGAACTGCTCTGATACCACTTTTGTCACAACCCAACTTAGGGCCGCGACGGATGACCAACACTAAGTGTCGATCATCACTAATCCTACTGATAATATGCTAACCATTATAACTGATAAACAGAATAAGCATAAACCTAGTTGATAAGGAGTATGCAATGCAAATAGCTGACAAGGCTAACATAAGCTGACATACATAACATACTGACTGCACCGCACAGGGACATATCTACAGGCCTCTAAGAGTGCTGAACTGAATATACAAAGGACGGGACAAGACCCCGCCATACCCAAACTGGCTGACTGTATACATACCAAAAGATAAGTAACTCCGGGAGTAAGCGGAGTGACTCCAATAGCTGATCGATGGCCTACTAACGTGGTCCAAGCATTGATCTATCTGCACCTGCGCGGCATGAAACGCAGCGCCCCAGAAAAGGGCGTGAGTACGATATGTACCAAGTATGTAAGGCATGAGCATATAATATGTCATAGCTGAATGAAACTGTAGGCTGGAATATAAATATGTAAACATGAGCTGGAGCATAGCAATATAGCTGGAAATCTGAAGAACGTACTAAACATGATATGAATATAAGCTGAAGTCTAGCTGAATCTGAACCTGAAGACTGAGCTGAACTATACTGATAAATAACTGTAATATGACTGATAGCTGGTTACTAGAAACTGGAACTGATAACTGTCAACTAATACTGACGCTAAGAACTGGTGGCTGATAATTGAGAACTGATAACTGTCAACTGATACTGACGCTAAGAACTGGTGGCTGATAACTGAGAACTGATAACTGTCAACTGATACTGATGCTAAGAACTGGTGGCTGATAACTGAGAACTGATAACTGTCAACTGGTACTGAGCTAAAGCTGAACTGTTATCTGAACTGGTACCTGTCTGGTGTTATGGGCTATATCCCCCCAAATCAGGTAACTGAACATCTGAACTAGTACCTGTCTGGCGTTATGGGCTGTATCCCCCCAAATCAGGTAACTGAAAACTGGAACTAGCCTCATGTATAATCATGCAGTGCATAATGTGGCTATATACGCGTATATAACAAACCTGGTGGGTGTTATGGGCTATATCCCCCCCAGCCAGTAATATCTAGTCTCTCTGGTCAGAGTGTGTGAATGACACCCGGTCACACTAGGTGTTTCAACTCCCGCCTGAACCAGAGGGGCTGTATCCCCCAGACGGATAGTATCACACGCGACCGGACTGTGTGTCCAATGTCCAGCCTCTATGGGGGACTCCAAATCACACATAACATGATCACAATATAAGCATAAGCATGTATGAGGCATAACACATGTGGCAACAATATATATGGACTCAAAGGAATGATAAGAAAACTCTGGATGGAATTGTAGACACAACCTGAAACTTAGAATTTGTCTAACTCTTTGATTTTTATAAAAATTTCGGCAGAGTTTCCACTGAAACTGGATGATCCGCAAAACAGAACCAACACTATACTATACACGGGAATGGATACCCGGATAAACTGATAACATAAACAAATTAACTGGATAACAGGATGAGAGTGGCGTAACAATTCCACGAATGTACAGAATTTCTAGACAGTACCAGCGTCCTGTATTGCATCATAGTTTTGAGGGTGCAGATAAAAGTTATAGACCTCATGGTCTTCATGAAAGTTGTAGATATATGTATTAGGATTCTGTAGATTCTTAAATCATCTTAATATCAATTTTGTATAAGGAGTTATGATCAATATACTAACAACTGTCCAAAGTTCAAAACAATTTTCCAGATTTTGAAACGTTTTGCCTTTCTGATTTGGACGTCTTTCACCTTGGATTTTAGTACCAAATTAAGTATATACAAGGTTTCCTTGGTACCATACAAGTTTCTCAGAAGAAATACTAAGTTTGAAACTAATAAAAGCTTCAAAATCTAAAAGATACATGCCTTGCCAAAAGAAAGGTTTAGCCTTACATACCTTTGATGTTTCTAGCTTCTAAACTTCGTTCCTTTGAATTCCACACCTTCTAAAGCTTAAACAAGCTATAATATAGAATTTAGATACTTTACTTAGCTATGAAGTAATTCTAAAACTCAAACTATAGACGAAATTGAAGGTAGCATAATGTTACCCTAATCGCGTAGAGCGTTTTGACGCAATCCGTCTTCCGTTTCGTGTCAAAATTGATGTTCTTTCTTCAAAATCAAAAAAAATGGATTCAAACTGAGGAAACCACTGTTTATATCGTGGGTTTACTGGAAATGTCGAGAGAGAGAGAGAAATTTCTCTTTTATAATAAAAACATTTCATTTCTAGCCCTCTTTTGCGCTTATGTCCCTTTTCTGGTCTGACTTCTGACGCTCATATCTTTTTATCTATAAGTTATATGAGCAAACCGTTAAAAGTGTTGGAAACTACACTCCAAGACCTTCAATTTGGTATATGATATGTCCCCAAAAGACTTCATATAACACATGAAATTAATTGCTGAAAAAGCTCCGTTACAAGGCAATTCCTTAATCGGTTTTTCCGCAACTTAAATCTGATTTTTCCCAAACTTTATATTCAACATATAAACTTCATATAAGGTCATATTATTATTTTAAACTCACTTAAATCATTCTTAACATGATATTATAATGATATACGACAATTTAGACGTACGGGGTGTAACAGGGGTATTGTAAATAGATTATGGTAAATAGATTAGTTATGTAAATTGTATAGTGGGTCAAGCCCGTTAGGTTTACTTGGTCCCTAAGTTAGGTTTAGGGTTAGGTTTTCTCTAGGTTTCTTTTGTATAAATAGGGGACTCCCCCATCAATGAAAGCAAGAGTTTTCACCCAAATATTATTTCTCTTGTGTGAGTGTGTTCGGTTTTACAAGTTTGCATCTACATAGAGGAAATAATGGTACAATCGACTGGTACATCCCTAATAATGTCGAGGAAGAAATGGATTAATAAGTTAAAGTCTTTTAGTTGTAAATAAATTTAAAATTCATATATTCATATATGCATGACTGAATCAGATCTATAGGATCTGAAGAAAGCCGTCTTTTATCTTTGACCAGACAGATAGATATGTTACACAGACTGTACAGAAGAATTCAAATCTACCATTGACTTGAGGAAAAGAACATAGGAAACTATTTACGAAAAATAAATGGATGAAAAAAAAAATCCACAATCAATCTAAACCAGTTATCTCCTTCAGATTATACAAAAAAAATTATCCACATCAACAAAATTATACCTCTAATTTGCTTGCATCTTTTGAGGGTAAGCCTGAAGTAGTTTTCTTTACTTTAGAGAATAAGAACACAAGAAATGAGGGGATAGTTATGAAGCCAAACTTAGGCCTTATAAGTAGTTCTAAACACAGTTTTTTTGTCACTTAATATACGTAACAAGTGGGTCCCACTAGAAATTATACATAACCTTGACTTATGATTTTTTTTTATTATTATTATTATTATTATTATTATTATAGTAAAGAATTAATTTCAAAATCCTCCATTCTCAAAAGGCTAAATTCTTTTCTTAAACACATATTGTAGCTATTAAAACTCGATGTCCTGACTATAAAATGAGCATGAATCTGACTTTGTTCATTTTGGACATTCCTTAAATGTGACTATGAACCTTTTTACATACATAAACCTCTTACTTAATCGGTTTCTCGAAATTTGATAATCTCTTATCCTTTATAATACATTTACCAAAATTGTTATTGATCATATCATTATTGATAATGCAATCATTTTTTCTCTCACTTATACAAAATATATCAATGAATCCTTAGGAAATTTTATTCAGCAACGTAATTATCTTTTTTCCTTAATATTTACAAGTTTGAAATTAGCCAATTTTTAAAACAAAAAGATAGGTAAATTTTGTCTTAATTATATCAAGGAGTAAGTACTTCAGGATTTATCTTTATTTAGAAGGAAAATTTTCATAAAAATATAATTTGCAAACATCTTCTTACAAAACATAGAGACATTTTGTCATAATGACAAAATGTATAGGAATTGTAGACTTACTTACAAAATATAGTAAAAATTTAAAAACTATAGACATAGAAAAATCGTAACCTCATTCTCCCACTTTTTTCTTTCTCTCTCTCCTAATAGCCACCACTACCACCCTTACTGCTACCTTTCTTCCTCTGCCGCCGAAGTTTTGGCCAAACCCCACCGACCCCACAATTCACCTGTGACCCCAGTTAAGGATTAAGTATCCCACATCCGCATAACACATGAGAGAGCCAGGATATTTAAGTGAGCGTGCCTTAGACTATAGTGGTGCGTTTTAAAGTCGTGCGGGCTTAGACTTAAAGCGGACAATATCACTAGCGAGCTTGTGGTATTATATATGGTATCAGAGCCACTCCGTGTCAACCTTGCCGATGTGGGTCAGAGTTCAACTGAGTCTAGGTGAATCTGGGGTATGCGGGGCAAACCTCGAGGATGCTTAGTCCATAAGAGGGGGTGTATGTGACACCCAGCTAAGGGTTAAGTATCCAACATTAGCATAACACAGGAGAGATGCTGCGTATTTAAGTACACATGTCTTAGTCCCTAGTAACGCGTTTTAACGACGTGCGGGCCTAGGCTCAAAACGAACAGTATCACTAGCAGGCTTAAGTTGTTACATATTACGTGACACCCCAACTAAGGGTTAAGTATCCCATATCGACATAACACAGGAGAAATGCTGGGTATTTAAGTACACATGCCTTAAATCCTGCTGACGCATTTTAAAGTCGTGCAAGCCTAGGCCCAAAGTGGACAGTAACACAAGCGGGCTTGTGCTGTTATAGATGGTATCACAGCCACTCTGTGTCAGCCTTGTTGATTTGGGTCAGAGTTCAACTGAGTCTAGGCGAATCCTGGGTATGCGGGGCAAAAGTCTATAAGAGGGAGTGTATGTGACACCCCAGCTAAGGGTTAAGTATCCCACATCGGCATAACAAATGAGAGATGCTGGGTATTTAAGTACATCTGCCTTAGACCCTAGTGACGTATTTTGAAACCTTCCGGGCCTAGGCCCAAATCGGACAGTATCACTAGCGGGCTTGGGCTGTTACATCACCCACCATAGCCACAATTCTAGCTCCACACCTAACGCACCACTGGTTTGTGATATCTTTTTTGTCTCCTTAATTCAATTTAATTTGCTAAAGAAACAACAGACGTACTACATGACTTACATTTCAGTTATGTGAATAAGAACCTTCAAGCTTTTGAATCAACAAAGCATGTACTCTTTCATGTTTTAAGTTTAGTTATTTCTGATATTTTTCATTCGTATTTCATATCTTTTGTTCAAATATAGTGTTTCTGGTATTTTTTTTTGTGAGATCTGGTATTTTCCCGCTAGAGTTGATGTTTTCTTGTGAAATCTCGTGTTTTCCCGGCCATATATGGTATCTCTTTCATATTTTTCTTTTATTATGTCTCATATGTATCTCATTGTATATGCATTATTTTTGCACCGTTTCTACTTGTATCTATACCGTGTCTAGTGTTTCTTTTTGTATCTATACTGTGTCTACTTGTATTTTCTGTTTTTATATTATTTCTGTACTTTTTCTGCACAATTTTTGCACTATTTTTGCACTGTTTCTGCTCTACCTTTTGTACTATTTCTATTTATGTATACAGTATTTCTACTTGTATCTACACTGTTTCTACTACGTTTTTGTTTGCATCTACTGCTTCTGCATTGTTTCTGTGCTACTAC
This sequence comes from Petunia axillaris subsp. axillaris, assembly GCA_029990575.1. Taxonomy (NCBI): domain Eukaryota; kingdom Viridiplantae; phylum Streptophyta; class Magnoliopsida; order Solanales; family Solanaceae; genus Petunia; species Petunia axillaris. The sequence continues at coordinate 46,201,180 of JARKNS010000009.1, forward strand.
ATTGTTTCTACACTTTTTTATACTATTTCTTAACATAATACAAGGTAATAGGATGCCTCAAAATTTACGGTAACCCTCTTTTAGAAAAAAGTTAAAAACCTTCAAGTAATTTCACATGTATAAAACTTAAAAAAAAAGTTATATGGCATACCTACCTATAATCCAATTCAAAAACAGATCATGTTTGCATCCACGTAGAGGAAATAGTACAATCGTCTGGTACATCTCTAATAATGTTGAGGACGAAATGGATTAAAAAGTTGAAATCTTTTAGTTTTAAATATATTTAATATTCGTATATTCTTATATGCATGACTGAATTAGATCTATATGATTGTAATTTTTTTTAGATCATTTTTATCTATAAGTTCGTTAATAATGAGGATTCTAGTCTGTAGAAAAAGGTTCATGACTAAACAACATGAACTGCGCAAAAATGAAGAAAGTCTTCTTTTATCTGTGACTAGACAGATAGCTTTGTTATACACTAGATTGTGTAGAAGAATTCAGATCTACCATTGACTTGAGAAAAAGAACAGAGGATTTATTTTTGAAAAGTAAATGATTGGAAAAAAAAGTCCACAATCAATCTAAACCAGTTACCTCTTTCATATTATGCAAAAATTATACCTCTCATTTGCTTGCATCTTTTAAGGGTAAGGCGTGAAGTAGTTTTCTTTACTTTAGAGAGCAAGAACACAAACAATGAGGGGGATAGTTATGAAGCCAAACTTAGGCCTTATAAGTAGTTCTCAACACAATTTTTTTGTCACTTACTAAATATAATAAGTGGGTCCCACTACAAATTATACATTACCTTGACTTCTGATTATTATTATTATTATTATTATTATTATTATTATTATTATTTTCACAAAGAATTAATTTCGAAATCCCTCATTCTCAAAAGGCTAAATTCTTCTCTTAAACACAAATTGTAGCTATTAAAACTCGATGTCCTGACTATAAAATGAGCAGAAATCAGGCTTTTTTTTTTTCATTTTGGACATTCCTTAAATGTGACTATGAACCTTTTTACATGCATAAACCTCTCACTTAATCGGTTTCTCGAAATTTCATAATCTCTGATTCTTTTATAATACATTTACCGATATTGTTATGATCGTATCATTATTAATTATGCAATTATTTTTGCTTTCTCAGTTATACAAAATATATCAATGAATCCTTAGGAAATTTCATTTAGCAACGTAATTATCATTTTTCCTTAATATTTACAAGTTTGAAATTAGCCAATTTTTAAAACAAAAAGATAGGTAAATTTCGTCTTAATTATATTAAAGAGTAAGTACTTCAGGATTTATCTTTATTTATAAGGAAATTTTTCATAAAAGTATAATTTTCAGATCTGTTCTTACAAAACATACAGACATTTTCAAAATGTATAGGAATTATTGACTTAATTACAAAACATAGTAAAAATATAAAAATTATAGACATAGCTAAATCGTAACCTCATTCTCCCACTTTTTTCTTTCTCTCTCTCGTGATAGCACGCCTAACGCTGCCTTTCTCTCTCCGCCGCCGAAGCTTCTGCCTCTCCTTAATTCAATTTAATGTGCTAAAGAAACAACAGACGTACTACATGACTTACATTTGAGTTATGTGAATAAGAACCTTCAAGCTCTTGAATCAACAAAGCATGTACTATTTCCCATTTTAAGTTTAGTTATTTCTTGTGTTTTTCATTAGTACTTCATTTTTTTAATTCAAATATGGTATTTCTGGTACTTGTTTTTGTGAGATCTGGTATTTTCCCGCTAGATTTGATGTTTTCTAGTGAAATCTCATGTTTTCTCGGCCAGATATGCTATCTCTTTCATATTTTTTTTAATTATGTCTCATATGTATCTCATTGTATATGCATTATTTTTGCACCGTTTCTACTTGTATCTACACTGTGTCTAGAATTTCTTTTTGTATTTATACTATGTCTACTTGTATCTTCTATTTCTACACTATTTTTATACTTTTTCTGCACAGTTTCTGCACAGTTATTGCACTATTTTTGCACAGTTTCTGCGCTACTTTTTGTACTATTTCTATTTATATATACATTATTTCTATTTGTATCTACACTGTTTCTACCGCCTTTCTACTTACATCTACTGTTTCTGCATTATTTATGTGCTACTACATTTTTCCTACACTTTTTTGCACTATTTCTTAACATAATACAAGATGACAGGATTTCTCAAAATTTACGGTAACCCTTTTTCAGAAAAAGTTAAAAGCCTTCAAATAATTTCACATATATAAAACTTAAAAAAAAAATATGGCATACTACCTATAATCCAATTCAAAAACAGATCATGTTTGCATCCACGTAGAGGAAATGGACATCTCTAATAATGTCGAGGAAGAAATGGATTAATAAGATAAAATCTTTTAGTTGTATATATATATTTAATATTCGTATATTAATATGCAAGACTGAATCAAATCTATAGAATTGTAATATGTTTTTAGACCATTTTTATCTATATGTTCGTTCATAATGAGGATTCTAGTCTTTAGAAAAAAGGTTCATGACTAAACAACATGAATTGCGAAAAATGAAGAAAACTGTCTTTTATCTTTGACCAGACAGATTGCTTTGTTACACACAAGACTGCATATAGAAGAATTCATATCTACCATTGACTTAGAGGAAAAGAACACAGGAAACTATTTTTGAAAAAAATGAAGGAAAGAAAAAGAGCCCCCAATCAATCTAAACTAGATACCTCCTTCAGATTATACAAAAAATTATCCACAACAATAATATTATACCTTTGATTTGCTTGCATCTTTTGAGGGTAAGGCCCGAAGTGGTTTTCTTTACTTTTTAGAGAGCAGGAACATAACCAATGAAAGGAGATAGTTATGAAGCCAAACTTAGGCATAAAAAGCACTTCTAACAAAGATTTGTTGTCACATATGTAATAAGTGTTTCCCGTTAGAAATTATATATTGCCTTGACTTCTGATTTGTTTTTATTCATCTTTTTGCAAAGAATTAGTTTCAAAATCCCTTATTCTCAAAGGGCTAACTTTATCTTTAACATAATTTCTAGCTAATAAACCCCAGATTTCCAAAATTTAAAATGAGTAGGAGTTTGGCTTTACTCATTTTGGACATCCGTTCAACGTGAACCTTTTTAAATATATAAACATCTTGCTTTGAATTGGTTAGAAATTTGATAATATCTTATTCTTTTATAATTAAGGTGTTATGATCAACATTATTAATAATGAAACCATTGATGCTTTTTCAGTTTTACAAATTATATCAATGGATTCTTAGGAAACTAGCTAGATTCTGCAACGCAATTATCCTTTTTCCTTAATTTTTACCAGTATGAAATTAGCCAATTTGTATTCAGGGATCACGAGTGTTACGTTGTTTTCTTAATTAATCCTAACTGTGCAGCAAGTTCAGATAGCTTTAATGGTCACTTCTTCCGATCCACTTGGAAAATAATCTATAATGCATTAACAACTTTGTTTAACCCTTCTTTAATGGTACTTGCTTAACTATGATTTATACATTTATCAATCTAGTTCTCATCCCTAAAGTTGAGCATTCTACAAGTCTTTCACTACTATGACGGTATTGTTAGACATATTGTTTTGAATATTCCATAAAATACTAGATATATTTGGTAATGTTATCTAATTCATTAGATGCAAAGTCCTTATATTATCAAGGTTAGGGATGTCAATAGTTATTTACAAACTAAGCATAACTGACCGAACCGAACCATACCGAACTAATTTTGAATTTTTTTCCTCAAAATCGCAAGTTTCAATATGAAGTTGTAACCGAACCGAGTAATTAGGTTAGGTTTTTTATTTTAAAAAAAATAAATCGAAAAAATACCAAACTGAACTGAATAAAATTATGTCTATAAAATAGATTTATATATTAGATCTTTATGTATAAATATATCTATATGTTCTCTAGTTAAGCTTTAAAATAAAAATGCATAAAGAATTTTACCTTTGAGCTTAAGCGAAAGTAGTAATCCCAATGTCCAATCTACAGTAGTATTACAAATACTACTACTCAAAGTGGAATCTGTTGTGCTTCAATAGTAAACTATTTCCGGCAATTCCCATTCTAATTTCCTTTAAATCTAGTTCCCGTGAAGTGATACATTTATTTTATAAGGTTTTCGCGAATAATTATGTGTGTTAGGCTTGTAAAATTTCTTCACTAGGATAAAGGTTTAATCAATTTATAGATTTATACAAAATAATCTTAGTTTTAAATTTAATTTAGTGTACAACAACAGATGACAGTCAAATATCTATTTGAAGAACTAATGAGCTTAGGGCAGCCCGGCACACAAAGCATCTCGCGTTCACGCAGGGTCCGGGGAAGGATCCCATCCCAAGGTGTTCAATGTACGCAGCCTAACCTAATGCAAGCATTACAACTTTACCAGTTGCTCCAAGGCTCCCCTTCAAACTAATGAGCTTGAATTTAATAATAGAAATAATCTTAATGTTTAGTATTGTTATATTTTCTATTTTATTTATATCCACACTTTAAAAATGTATGTCTTGAGATTTTGTATTTTTAAATGCTTCATACCCCCATACTGCTCATGAATCCTTTTTAGGCACCCTTAGCCATATGTTCAACTGAAATATGATATCATGATTGGTCTTGATAACAATCACGATATTCAAACCTGCATAAAAGAGAAAGTAATAGAAGTACAAAAGAAACAATAATCAAGTCCACACCAAATTTCCTTGGTTGGAACAACATTAAGTAGTATCTATAAACCTTACTCTTATTCTTAAACTTAGATATTATCGTTAATGACTTTAGATATATCAAAATATCGTCATCTTCCAAAATAACAAAGTCACCAACATAAGAAATAAGAATAGAGTTCATCACCTTCAAAATACCTTAGGTGTTCTAGGAAGTCGAAGAATGAAAATTAACTAATTATACATACCATACTTGGATTTGTTTTCTAAAGGAGCAGCTTCACCTTGTATTCTTTTAAGGAATAGCTCCAACTTAGCAACATCTTTAGGAAACTTCATTTCATAAACCTTTAAATAAGGATCAATATAATCATTAGCTTCAATGACACAAAAATCAGCTATTAAGCTTTCATCTTCCGATGTGCAGTAAGAATTGATTTCTCCATATTCTTCTTGGAATTCAATTGTATCCCTTTCCACCACCTCTTGAATCTCACCTCCCCTTTCAGAAAGTTTTTCATCACTTTTCTGCACGAAAACACAAGAACTAGGGTAAGCAAGAATTATTGGGTTAGGAAGAAAATAAGAGTTTCCCACATAGCCAACATGCATACTATCAACAAGTAGCGGAGATATAAAAGTCAAAAAATCACAGTCATTCCTCACTTGATTCAACCCTTCACCAAAATCATGAATCTCGTCATAAGAAACAATAGGTGAAAAATAAAATTCATGTTCTTCCTCATCAAATAAGGGTGGGGTGTCATAATAAGAGTCTTTATCAAAATCAACACTAGATTTAGGCCAACGCAACAAAGCAAGTAAATCACAACCTTCCTTAACTAATGAATCATTAGACATGTAGAATATTCATTATTCCTATCATCACCAACACTCAAAAGAGAAAGATCATTATCAAATTCATCCAAATAAGGTAGAGTGTTAAGCTTAGCAATTTTACCTTGAACCTTACCTAAACCATCTTCCTTACCTTTATTTTTCTCATTGAGGTTCACTTGGCTATAATTGGAGGAAATTGTTTGGTTGCTTATGCTCATTATTTTTTTTTTTTAGAAATCTAGTAGTGTTGGGTTTCCTAGACCATAAAGGAAACAAGAAGAGGGGATCCTAGTCTTTGAAGAAAAAGGTAATATCTTTCCTTATTCCTTTGGGTTTGCGTTTCTTTAATTCTTTTTATTTTTTGTCTTATATTCAAAATCCTATTCTTTCTAGGTTTTGATTTTCTTTAGAGAAATCCTTTTTTTATTTGGTCTTGTTCCTACTTACCAAATCCTATTCTTTCTAGGTTTTGATTTTCTTTAGAGAAGATCCTTTTTCTATTTGGTCTTATTCCTACTTACCAAATACTATTCTTTCTAGGTTTTGGCCTTTCACTTTCCGTCTTATCTTATAACTCCTAAATATTATCACTTAGAGTTGTGACAACTATGTTTATTTATAAATCCAAAGAGGACCACTCAAAAGTTGCTTAAGATGCAGGGTCATTTGTCTGCTTGGCTAGTTGAGCGGAAAAGGGCAAGAGAGGTGAGATTATTAGAGGATAAAAGCTAAATTTGAGAGATTCACATATATTTTTATCTTTTCCTTAAAATGTCATTTAAAGATATTTGGGAGATTATGGAAACACTTATGAAGAATAAAGAAAGAGATGAAGAAAATTTTGACGAGAAGATGTATCAATTTTATCTGATGATGAAGGCATCGAATGATAAGTGGGATGAATGGGCGAAGAGTTTTAGTACATCAAAAGTGATTAAACAACATACTTGTGATGATATTGTTTCGAATGTGCCTACAGTTGATAATTATGTAATTTGGAATGAACTTGATCTTGTTGATCATGATAGTGAGAGAAAAGGTGAGGAGAGAGAGAAAAGATCGAGAGGAGTAAGGGAGAGCAAAGTAGCAGCTTAAGAGTGGAAAAAGAAGAGATTGAGTTGAGAGAAGTGAGTGAGTTGCTACAAGAAAATAGAGGAGAGAATGATAAGAATAAGAGTGAAAAAGAAGAAGTTGAGAGCTATGAAAAACAAGAGAGTTTGGGTGAGGATATTTCTTACCTACTTCTTTTTCTTCTAGTTGTTTTGATTCTTATCAAGGTGATTTCAGAGAAGTTTGCATGAAAAAGCCAACATTGGAAGAATTTCAATGCGTGAAAAAGCATGTAAAGGCCGAGTCATCCAATTCTTATAGCCAAGTGTACCTCAATGAGAAAAACAAAGGTAAGGAAGATGGTTTAGGTAAGGTTCAAGGAAAAATTGCTAAGCTTAACACTCTACCTCATTTGGATGAATTTGATAATGATCTTTCTCTTTTGGGTATTGGTGATGATAGGAATAATGAACATTCTACATGTCTAAATAATTCATTAGTTAAGGAAGATGGTGATTTACTTGCTTTGTTGCGTTGGCCTAAATCTGGTGTTGATTTCGATAAACACTCTTATTATGACACCCCACCCTTGTTTGATGAGGAAATACATGAATTTTATTTTTCACCTATTGTTTCTTATAATGAGATTCATGATTTTGGTGAAGGGTTGAATCAAGTGAGGAATGACTGTGATTTGTTGACTTTTATATCTCCGCTACTTGTTGATAGTATGCATGTTGGCTATGTGGGAAACTCTTATTTTCTTCCTAACCTAATAACTGTTGCTTGCCCTAGTTCTTGTGTTTTCGTGCAGAAAAGTGATGAAAAACTTTTTGATAGAGGAAGTGTCATACAAGTGAATGTGGCAAAGAATGCAATTGGATTCAAAGATGAATACAGAGAAATTAATTCTTGTTGGATGTTGAAAAACAAAAGCTTAGTGGCTAATTTTTGTGTTGTTAAACCTATTGATTATATTGATCCTTTTTTAAAGGTTTATGATATGATGTTTCCAAAAGCCATTGATAAGTTCGAGGCTTTTCATTCAAGAATACAAGGTGATGTTGTTCTTTTAGTAAATAAGTCCAAGTATGGTATGTATAATTCGTTAATTGAAATTCTTGGACTCTTTAAGATACCTAAGGTATTTTTGGAGGTAATGAACATTGTTTTTGTTTCTTATATTGGTGACTTTGTTATTTTGGAAGACGACGATATTTTGATGTATACCAAGTTATTAACAATAATATCTAAGTTCTAGCATAAGAGTAAGGTTTATGGCTACTACTTAATGTTGTTCCAACCAAAGAAATTTGGTGTGGACTTGCTTATTATTTCTTTTGTACTTCTATTGTTTTCTCTTTTATGCAGGTTTGAATTCGAGGACGAATTCCTTCTAGAAGAGGGGAATGATAGCATCCAAGGAAGCAAAACTCAATTAAATGACTTGGATGAAGATTTGGAAACTCTTAGAAGGGTTATGATGAGATCTCAAACAAAGGAACTTCAAAATAAGCTAATTGGAGTCAATTGCAAAGAAGAAGTGTCAAGTTTTGGAGGAAGAGCTCAAGTCAAAGGGGATCTTTTGATGAAGTGTTATAATACTTTTTATGGTTCAAATTGAGGTACAAGATGATGAAGATTCAAGTCAAAATTAATGCTATTTGAAGTGGATAAGTTGGGATTGAAATCAGTCCACTTTTGGATCAATTTAAGAGCCTAAATGTGCCGAACTTGTAGGTCCAAAAAACTGCCATATTGGTGCAAGCAAACCCGAGGGTCAAGTTTAACACGAAGAAACGCATAAGAAAACAAGAACAAAGATAGAAGCAAGAAAAATCTTGCTTCGATTCAAAAGAACATTGAGGAACTTGTCTCAAGCTCGATCGAATCAGAAAAAAATCACCTATACTAAGCAACAATCCTCAAGAAAGACAACGCTTCTTGCAAATTGAATGACCAAGAAGAAAATGTTCAAACGACTCACACCGATTGATAAAAGTTCTTTAAAATCCCACAACGGGGTTCGGGCTCCATCAGAGACAGTCAATAGCAACTGCTATATCAAATATTCATCAACAAATTTTTTTTAAAAATGAAATGTAATGGAGTATTTATAGGTTATGCTAAGGATGAAACAGTAAATGGTCACAGATGACCAATAAAAATGAAACGACCTCGGTCAGTCGTTTCGGAAGTTAGGACTCCGATTGGCGTGCTGATAATTTTAAAATATTCGTAAGGTCCATTAGGACTTGTCTGAAAAATTTGAGCTAAATCAGACCTCGTTTGGTAGGCATCGGAAGAAGGTTTCAGTTTTTATTGTCAATAAATATTAAAAAGAGATTTTTGAGCTCGGTTTGGGCGAATGAGCTCCAATTCGAAATCCAAAAGCGCCGTTAGGTTCGTATGATTATTTGTGACTTTTATGATTTTTTGAAAGTGAATTTTGATATTGTTCGGCTAGTTCCGCAAAAATGCCGAAAGTTAAATAATTTGACCTTCTTCCTTTAAATTCACATCTTGAGTTTCGGGTGTCGGATTTGAGATCCGTCTTCGCGAGTATGTTACATATATTTTTTATAACTTACTCGAAAAATTTGGGATCATTTCGACTTCTCTAGGGTTCCATTTTAATTTTAATTGTCGTAGCGAATTTATTTTTAAAAAAAAAAAAGAAAGAAAAAAATTGAAAGTCGGCTAAGGGATTTACTCCCTTATAAGCAATTAAGCAGTAGCCATGATACATACTCAGAAAAATACAACTTATAGAGCAGAAAGAAAAATTAGAAAAGAGAGGGAAAAAGGGAAAAAGGAGTGGAAAAATAGTGGAATTTCTACCCCAAATCTTCAGGTAATGATGTTAACTCATTATCTTAGCTTATTACGTGTGTTTGAATATATTTTTACGGTAAAATAGGGATATTAGACATCGCCCTATTGGCGTAAATTGATAGTTTAAAGGGTCAATTGGACCCCGATGATGGAAATGATTATATATTCGCACTCAGTGAGTTATGGGCAACATATAAATATAATTTATTTAGGGTTTGGTTATGGAACTTTGAACCCTGTATATAGGCCTGGCCTGTGTATTGCGTATACGAATAGGGTATCAGGTTCCTAACTGGATTGCCCTAAAATATAAGGAATGAAGCCTTTAGCTTTATTTAATATAATTTTTGTGCTTATTGGATAGAAAGAGATCGTTTGGAAACTAATACAAAGGAAAAGCTAGTGGTTGAGTAACAGGACTAGCTTCGGAATACGGTAAGTGTTTATATCCATTTCTTTGGAGGCACTTGGCCTCATGGATTTTCTACCACGTGTTCCTTACGTGTGTAGCTGCCGATAGGCGTACTCATTACGCCTTAGCTTTGGATTTACATTCTATATTATATATTATGTCCTGTTATTGATATTGCAATGGGAATCTGAGTATTGTACTTTGGCTTGGAGTTGGCATCTGCTTCCCGGCTGTCGATGAGAGTCCTGTGCCGGGGAAGGGTTATTATTGCAACACATTGCATTCATATGCATTACATTGCATATCATACTGAGTGCAGGAGTATTCCGCCTCAGCTTTACATTTTATCGGGTGCAGGATTATTCCGCCCCAGGAGAGTGCAGGAGTATTCCGCCCCAGGAGCAGGAGTATTCCGCTCCAGTTGGTTAGCAGATTGGATTCCCCTCGAATGCAGGAGTATTCCGCTTCGGGCTGGGATTATGGGCACATGTGACCCTTTGCATCTCATGTCATTTCATCTCATTTCATTTTATTTCATTTCATCCCATTCCATTTCATTTCATACTTTTTAGTGGATTTTTTTGTACATGAATACTGTTCTGCTTATATGTGCATTGCTTATTTGTTGATTGTTGTCTGCTTCCGTTTCCCTGACTAGCGTATCTATTTTTCGAGGTTGCTAGTTTGTTCGCACTTATTGAGTCCTCATGACTAACCCCCCTATTTGTCCTTGTGTTTTCTTTTCGTTCGGCAGATTCTGCTCCAGGACCCAGCCAGTCGCGCCGTGATTGAGGAGTAGTACGTTCTCAGCTGTCTACGGTGAGCCATCCTGTTCATTGCGGCCACCAACTTCAGATATTACAGTTTTCCTTACTTTTGCTCCCTTCGGGAGATGTGTAGATCTTTTGGCCTTCTTAGATGTCTAATCTGAAAACCTTTAAAATTGTGTATTCTGGGTAGTCAGTTGTATTATTCAGACAGCTTGTATGTTTGTCTATCCTTTAGAGTTATCTTATGTTGTTAAAATTTGGTTCATATTCATTTCAAGGTAATTCTTTGCAATTTATATCGATTCTATCAACAGGGTTCGCCCGACAGGTTTAGGGGAGGTGGTCGGGTGCCCGCACGGCCTAACCGAAATTCGGGTCGTGTCAGTTGGTATCAGAGCGAGGTTTAGAGTCTTTCCAGATCATGACAGTGTCTAATAGAGTCTCGCTGATCGGGCGGAGACGTCCGTACCTATCTACGAGAGGCTATGATGGCATTTAGGCAGTTTCCCTTCTTTCTTTCCATGTCGTGCGTGAGTCTTCTTATCTGAAGTTAAATATTTTTAATTTTTCGCAGTAAATGGTGAGAACGCGCGCAAATGTTCGGCGAGAGGCGGAGGAGCCAGCGGTCGCCCCTATGCCTGCTGCTCCGCGAGGTCGCGGTAGATGTCGTGGTCGAGGCAGAGGTAGAGTTGCCCAGGCCGCGAGGATGGTGGATCGTGTTGATCCTGTTGCAGAGGTTCTAGTAGTGCCAGCTTTTGCCGGGCAGGGGGAGCAGGACTTATTCGTTCCCCCCGCACTTCATGACGCTTTTATGAGATTCTTAGCGACGCAGATGCCCCAGGGACCTCCTATTTCTCAGGCTGCCATAGATGCTCATATTCCTCAGGCTGCTGTAGATGCTCCTATTCCTCAGGCTGTTGTAGATGCTCCTATCCCTCAGGCTGTTGTAGATGCTCCTATCCCTCAGGCTGCTCCTCAGGCTGCGGTAGATATTAGTTCTCAGGTTCAGGAAGCCCCCATTCCAGCTCCACAGGTAGCCCCAGCAGTTCATGTTCCAGATGGTCATGTTCCAGAGGTAGCGGGTGTTGTACCACCGGTGTTTCAGGCTAGTCAGCCAGTCTAGGTAGCAGGTCAAGTTGATGATCCGGCAAGGTTGCATTATTTTACCCGACTTAATCCTCCGAAGTTCTCTGGTCAGAAATCAGATAAGTTTAAGCCTCGTGAGTTTCTTGATCAATGTTAGCGTATCTTAGAGGCCCTTGGATATCTTGAGCAGTATGGAGCTGATTATACTGCCTTCCAGCTTGAGGGTCCAGCTTTAGCTTGGTGGACCGCACTCCGATCAGCCAGGCAGGGCTTACCTAAGCTGACCTGGAGTGAGTTCTCGCATCGATTCATGGAGAAGTTTTTCCCTCGCAGTCAGCAGGATGAGAAGAGGAGACAATTTGAGAGGATTGGACAGGGTAACCTGTCAGTCACGGAGTACGAGCTTTTATTTTCAGAGATGTCCAGCTATGCTGCAGATCTTGTGCAGGAGCCCTCTGAGAGGGTCAGACGTTTTATTGATGGCCTTTCTCCTCATTTGCGGTCCCAGATGGCTCGTGAGATTGAGGCTGGTACTCTATTTGATGTCGCTGTTGAAATTTCCAGGAGGTATGAGGCCTATCATAGATTGGAGATGGAGGAGTTAGAGCGGGAGAGTAAGAGATCTCGTGGTCCAGGGCATTCTAGTACCTAACATGGAGGTAGGAGTTATCAGCAGCAGAGTAGGCCTCCTGTCAGACCAGCTCAGTTTCCAGCGCGTGGTTCTCAGAACGCGCCTACTTCTTCTCATGGTCAGTTTTGGTTTCGCCCGCGAGATCAGTCTCAGTTTGATCAGCGTAGATTTGCTCCAGGGTGCTTTATCTGTCAGGATCCAGGGCATCATAAGAAGGATTGCCCTTATCTCCTTCAGCATGGTAGTAGCCGCCCATTCCCTCGCCTTCCAACGCCTATGCATCAGCAGCCTCGGGTGCCCCTCCAGGGTCTCAGCCAGCTAGAGGTGCACCACCACCCGGTAGAGGTCGTGGACGTGGTCCTAGTGGTCCCTCTAGAGGTGGTCGTCAGGGTAGCGGCTCAGCTCAGCCGCAGAGACAGCTATATGCACTGCCGGCCAGGCAGAATGCCGAGGCATCACCAGCTGTTGTGACAGGTATTTTATCTGTTTGTGGTCGAGATGCATATTCTTTGGTGGATCCAGGATCTACATATTCATATGTATCTCCATATTTTGCTTCGGGTTTTCATGTTGATTATATGTGTCTTCGTGATCCATTCTGTGTCTCTACTCCTATTGGAGACATTATCATCGTGGATCGAGTTTATCCAGCTTGTACCATATCTTTTGGGGGTCGTGAGACACTGGTAGATCTTCTAATCCTAGATATGGTTGATTTTGATGTTATTATTGGCATGGATTGGTTGGCGTCGTGTCATGCCACATTAGATTGTCATGCCAAGTCTCTTCAGTTGTCTCTTCCTTGTTCAGCACCAGTGGTGTGGCAGGGTTCTTATTTGCCACCCAGGGGGCATGTTATTTCTTTCCTGAAGGCAAAACGGATGATGGATAAAGGGTGTTTAGCGTATCTTGCCATGGTTCGAGATACCACTGTGGAGATTCCATCTCTTGATTCTATTCCTGTCGTTAGGGAGTTCCCTGATGTGTTTCCAGATGATTTGCCAGGACTTCCTCCTGATCGAGAGATCGAGTTTGGCATTGATACAGTGCCAGGGACACAGCCTATTTTTATCCCTCCTTATCGTATGGCCCCATCAGAGTTGAAGGAGCTGAAGGAGCAGTTGCAAGATTTGCTTGATAAGGGGTTCATCAGGCCGAGTATTTCTCCATGGGGTGCTCCTGTTCTATTCGTGAAAAAGAAAGATGGGACTATGCGAATGTGTATTGATTATCGTTAGCTAAATAAGGTCACCATCAAGAATAAGTATCCCTTGCCTCGCATTGATGATTTGTTTGATCAGTTGCAGGGTGCCAAGTTCTTTTCGAAGATCGATCTGCGATCTGGTTATCATCAGCTAAAGATTCGTGAGTCAGATATCTCAAAGTCTGCTTTTAGGACTCGTTACGGCCATTATAAGTTCCTAGTTATGTCTTTTGGGCTGACTAATGCCCCTACAGCCTTTATGGATCTCATGAACCGGGTGTTTAAGCCATTCCTTGATTCCTTTGTCATTATCTTCATTGATGATATTCTTATTTATTCTCGTAGCCGCGAGGAGCATGATTATCATCTGAGGGTGGTTCTTCAGACCCTCCGTGATCGTAAGTTGTATGCCAAGTTCTCGAAATGTGAGTTTTGGCTTGATTCTGTAGCATTTTTGGGTCACGTGGTATCTAGTGAAGGTATCAAGGTTGATCCGAAGAAGATTGAAGCAGTGCAGAAATGGCCTCGTCCTACCACTCCGACGGAGATTCGCAGCTTCCTTGGATTGGCAGGTTATTATCGGAGGTTTGTGGAAAAGTTCTCTACTATTACAGCTCCCCTGACTCGCCTGACGCAGAAGGCGGTTCAGTTTCGATGGTCCGATGAGTGTGAGGCCAGCTTTCAGAAGCTTAAGGCCTTATTGACTTCAGCTCCAGTGTTATCCCTTCCTTCGGGCACCGGTGGATTTGTAGTTTATTGTGACGCATCTCGTGTGGGCCTTGGTTGTGTTCTTATGCAGCACGGGAAGGTAATTGCTTATGCTTCCAGACAGTTAAAGCCGAATGAGAAGAATTATCCGACTCACGATTTAGAATTGGCAGCTGTGGTCTTTGCTTTGAAGATATGGAGGCATTACCTTTATGGCGAGCAGTGTGAGGTGTATACGGATCATAAGAGTCTGCAGTATCTTCTCTCTCAAAAAGATCTTAACGGCCGACAGCGGAGATGGCTTGAATTGATTAAAGATTATGATCTCACTATCCATTATCATCCTGGGAAGGCGAACGTGGTAGCAGATGCTTTGAGCAGGAAGTCTATGGGCAGCATGGCTTTTCTTTATGCTGACATGAGACCATTGGCCCGAGAATTGCAGTCCCTTGGCGACTTTGGCGTGAGATTTATTCTCCCAGACTCCAGTCGAGTCTTAGCGTGTATTGCAGCTCAGTCTTCCTTAGTCAGTCAGATTAAGGGAAGACAGTTCGAGGATCCTCATCTGCAGTAGTTGCGTGGTGGTGTCCTAAGTGGAGGAGTTCCCTCCTTCGAGCTTGATTCAGATGGAATTCTTCGGTTTAATGGTCGACTCTGTGTTCCTGATGTTGGGGATTTGAGGCAGTCAGTGCTCAGTGAAGCTCATAGCTCGCGTTATTCTATTCATCCTAGTATTACAAAAATGTATCAGGACCTCCGAGAGCTATACTGGTGGAAGGGGATGAAGAAAGATGTATTTGATTATGTATCTCGTTGCTTGAACTGTCAGCAGGTTAAGTTCGAGCACCGGAGACCAGCAGGGTTAGCTCAGGCATTGCCCATTCCCGAGTGGAAGTGGGAGCACATCACGATGGATTTTATAGTTGGTCTGCCAAAGACCCTGCGGCGCCATGATTCAGTCTGGGTCATTGTCGACCGACTGACTAAATCAGCTCACTTTATCCCTGTAAAGACTACTGATTCAGCTCAGCGACTGGCTCGGATTTTCATTGAGCAGGTGGTTAGATTGCATGGTACTCCTGTATCCATTATCTCAGATCGTGGTTCCCAGTTTACTTCTCAGTTCTGGAAGTCTTTTCAGAGAGAGTTGGGGACCCAGGTGCAGCTTAGCACAGCATTCCATCCTCAGACTGACGGTCAGTCAGAGCGGGTTATTCAAGTTCTGGAGGACATGTTGAGAGCTTGTGCACTTGACTTCGGGGGTTATTGGGATGATCATTTGGCATTAGCGGAGTTCTCTTATAATAATAGCTACCAGTCTTCTATTCAGATGGCTCCATTCGAGGCCTTATATGGTCGTCGATGTCGTTCTCCTATTGGCTGGTTTGAGTCTCGAGATGTCGAGGTGATGAGTTCAGATATGGTTCGTCAGACTCTTGAGGTTGTTCGTGTTATTCAGGATCGTTTACGGACCGCCAAGAGTAGGCAGATTTCATATTCGAACCGGAGGAGCCGAGAGTTAGAGTTCGAGATCGGGGACATGGTATTTCTGAAAGTGTCACCGATGCGAGGTATAAAGAGATTCGGCAGGAAAGGAAAGCTTAGTCCCAGGTTCATTGGCCCTTTCTGTATCGAGAAGCGTATTGGTAAGGTAGCTTATCCGCTCGACTTGCCAGCTTCTATGCCAGTTCACCCAGTTTTCCATGTATCGATGCTTCGAAAGTGTATCCGAGATCCTTCCGAAGTGATCGAATTAGACCCTGCTCAGCTAGATGTGAATCTGGCTTACGAGGAGTTCCCAGTAGCCATATTAGCGCGTGATATCCGGAAGCTTCGTTCGAAGCAGATTCCGATGGTTCGAGTGCGATGGAATAATCGTCCACATGAGGAAGACACTTGGGAGCTTGAGTCCAGTATGCGTGAGAGGTATCCTTACCTCTTCGATGATTCAGGTTCGAACTTGATCTTTAAAGCCTAAAAGTTCTAATCATTGTATATGATTTTGGTTTCGTAATAAATGTCATTGAAAATTCGTGTAAGCATTCTCATTAGAGGTGTGAAATCTATTTTAGACTCTTGCTCGTTCGAGGACGAACGAGAGTTTAAGTGGAGGAGAATGAAACGACCTCGGTCAGTCGTTTCGGAAGTTAGGACTCTGATTGGCGTGCTGATAATTTTAAAATATTCATAAGGTCCATTAGGACTTGTCTGAAAAATTTGAGCTAAATCAGACCTCGTTTGGTAGGCATCGGAAGAAGGTTTCAGTTTTTATTGTCAATAAATATTAAAAAGAGATTTTTGAGCTCGGTTTGGGCGAATGAGCTCCGATTCGAAATCCGAAAGCGCCGTTAGGTTCGTATGATTATTTGTGACTTTTACAATTTTTCGAAAGTGAATTTTGATATTGTTCGGCTAGTTCCGCAAAAATGCCGAAAATTAAATAATTTGACCTTTTTCCTTTAAATTCGCATCTTGAGTTTCGGGTGTCGGATTTGAGATCCGTCTTCGCGAGTATGTTACATATATTTTGTATAACTTACTCGAAAAATTTGGGATCATTTCGACTTCTCTAGTGTTCCATTTTAATTTTAATCGTCGTAGCAAATTTATTTTTTTTTAAAAAAAAGAAAGAAAAAATTGAAAGTCGGCTAAGGGATTTACTCCCTTATAAGCAATTAAGCAGTAGCCATGATACATAATCAGAAACGTACAACTTATATAGCAGAAAGAAAAATTAGAAAAGAGAGGGAAAAAGGGAAAAAGGAGTGGAAAAATAGTGGAATTTCTACCCCAAATCTTCAGGTAATGATGTTAACTCATTATCTTAGCTTATTATGTGTGTTTGAATATATTTTTACGGTAAAAATAGGGATATTAGACATCGCCCTATTGGCGTAAATTGATAGTTTAAAGGGTCAATTGGACCCCGATGATGGAAATGATTATATATTCGCACTCAGTGAGTTATGGGCAACATATAAATATAATTTATTTAGGGTTTGGTTATGGAACTTTGAACCCTGTATATAGGCCTGGCCTGCGTATTGCGTATACGAATAGGGTATCAGGTTCCTAACTGGATTGCCCTAAAATATAAGGAATGAAGCCTTTAGCTTTATTTGATATAATTTTTCTGCTTATTGGATAGAAAGATATCGTTTGGAAACTAATACAAAGGAAAAGCCAGTGGTTGAGTAACAGGACTAGCTTCGGAATACGGTAAGTGTTTATATCCATTTCTTTGGAGGCACTTGGCCTCATGGGTTTTCTACCACGTGTTCCTTACGTGTGTAGCTGCCGATAGGCGTACTCATTACGCCTTAGCTTTGGATTTACATTCTATATTATATATTATGTCCTGTTATTGATATTGCATTGGGAATCTGAGTATTGTACTTTGGCTTGGAGTTGGCATCTGCTTCCCGGCTGTCGATGAGAGTCCTGTGCCGGGGAAGGGTTATTATTGCAACACATTGCATTCATATGCATTACATTGCATATCATACTGAGTGCAAGAGTATTCCGCCTCAGCTTTACATTTTATCGGGTGCAGGAGTATTCCACCCCAGGAGAGTGCAGGAGTATTCCGCCTCTGGTTTATATTATATCGGGTGCAGGAGTATTCCGCTCCAGTTGGTTAGCCGATTGGATTCCCCTCGAATGCAGGAGTATTCCGCTTCGGGCTGGGATTATGGGCACATGTGACCCTTTGCATCTCATGTCATTTCATCTCATTTCATTTTATTTCATTTCATCCCATTCCATTTCATTTCATACTTTTGAGTGGATTTTTTTTGTACATGAATACTGTTCTGCTTATATGTGCATTGCTTATTTGTTGATTGTTGTCTGCTTCCGTTTCCCTGACTAGCGTATCTATTTTTCGAGGTTGCTAGTTTGTAGGCACTTATTGAGTCCTCATGACTAACCCCCCCCCCCCCTATTTGTCCTTGTGTTTTCTTTTCGTTCGGCAGATTCTGCTCCAGTACCCAGCCAGTCGCGCCGTGATTGAGGAGTAGTACGTTCTCAGCTGTCTACGGTGAGCCATCCTGTTCATTGCGGCCACCAACTTCAGATATTACAGTTTTCCTTACTTTTGCTCCCTTCGGGAGATGTGTATATCTTTTGGCCTTCTTAGATGTCTGATCTGGAAACCTTTAAAATTGTGTATTCTGGGTAGTCAGTTGTATTATTCAGACAGCTTGTATGTTTGTCTATCCTTGAGAGTTATCTTATGTTGTTAAAATTTGGTTCATATTCATTTCAAGGTAATTCTTTGCAATTTATATCGATTCTATCAACAGGGTTCGCCCGACAGGTTTAGGGGAGGTGGTCGGGTGCCCGCACGGCCTAACCGGAATTCGGGTCGTGTCAAAAAACAAGCCACGCAGGGCTGAGCTAATGTGTCTGTTCGGCAGCCTTGACTTCGGTGCTTGGTTGCTTGCTCGAACACATTTGTCATTGGGCGCTCACTTGACTTCGAACACAATTTGTTGTGTTCGGCTCTGTGCTGCTCGGCGCCAAGAGTTGGTGTTTGGTCACTTTGTCCTCAGGCTCAAATTTGAAGATGTAGCCTTCGTTTCTTGAGCTCGGCCACTCAGCTTCGGAATAGTTGCTTTCCTTCGACCAAGCCAAGTGAATGTGAACATCGTGCAACAGCTTTGCTTGGCTTCGTATCATTGGCCTTGGTGGATTGAAAACTTGATCAGCACGTAATCGGGCTGCATCATCCTCCCCTTCTTGAGAGGATTTCGTCCTCGAAATCGAGCCCTCTTCATCCTCCGAAGTTTGACCTACAACACAAGGAGCTAAGTCAGCAACATTAAAGGTGTTGGACACGTTATACTCACTAGGCAGGTCGATCACATAAGCGTTGTTGTTGATCTTGCTCAGCACTTTAAATGGACCATCCCCTCGAGGAGCCAACTTTCCTTTCCTTTGGTTCGGGAAGCGTTCCTTTCTGAAGTGAACCCAAACCCAATCTCCCTTCTTTAATTCCAACTTCTTACGCCCCTTGTTTTTCTTCGATGCAACCTTTGCATAAGCTTCCTCGAGGTTCTTCTTCACCTTTGCATGCAACTCGATCAAGGCAGTGGATCGTCGAGTACCTTCAAAATCAATAATAGAATCTTGAGGCAATGGGGTTAAATCAAGTGGAATCAAAGGGTTAAACCCATACACACATTCGAATGGGGTCATATTTATCATTCGATGTACCGTTCGATTGTATGCAAACTCCATCATGGGCAAACGATAAGCCCAGTTTCCGACCTTGCCTTTGGTCATTGCTCGAAGCAAAGATCCCAAGGTTCGGTTAACTACCTCGGTCTGTCCATCAGTCTGAGGATGGTGAGACGTCGAGAATAGTAGTTTGGTGCCGAGGGCACCCCACAAACATTTCCAAAAATGACTCAAGAATTTCGAGTCTCGATCACTCACAATAGTATGAGGCACTCCATGCAATTTCAACACATTAGAAATAAACAAGGTAGCTACATGTTGTGAATCATCACGCTCATTGCAAGGAATAAAGTGAGCCATTTTGAAAAAAGGGTCAACTACGACAAAGATGCTATCATGTCCACCCCTCGACCTTGGTAACCCCAACATAAAGTCCATGGATATGTCAACCCAAGGTCGATCAGACAGAGGCAACGGGTATACAAACCATGAGGGTTGGACTTCGATTTAGCTTTGTTGCAAACAAGACAAGCATTGCAAAGCTTTTCCACATCTCGATGCATTTTTGGCCAATGGAACTGCTCGGTCAAATTACCAAGAGTTTTGTCGACACCGAAGTGTTCCATCAAGCCTCCAGAGTGAGCTTCTCGAACCAAAAGCTCTCTCCACGATGACACTGGCACACAAACCCTCCCATTCATGAAGAGGTAGCCACCGTGCCACTGATATTTCTCAACCCTTCGGCCATTCAACATTGCGTCACGAATGCATTTCAGCTTGGGATTGTCTTTGTACATCGACTTGATGCTTTCGAATCCCATGAGCCTTGAGGCGAGAGTAGTCGCTAAAGCAAATTTCTTGATAGCGCATCGGCCACAATATTGTCTTTTCCCTTTTTGTAATGAATTACATAGGGAAAACTCTCAATGAATTCAACCCACTTGGCATGCCTTCGGTTCAATTTCTCCTGACCTTGGAGATGCTTCAAAGATTCATGATCACTTTTAATCACAAACTCTCGAGGCCATAAATAATGCTGCCAATGGGCGAGTGCTCGTACAAGGGCATACAACTCCTTGTCATATGTAGAGTAATTCAGGTTGCACCCTTGAGCGTTTCGCTAAAGTAAGCGATCAGCTTCCATTCTTGCATCAGCACTCCTCCAATCCCAAATCCGGATGCATCACACTCGACTTCGAATGCTATGCCGAAGTCAGGAAGTTGCAACAACGGGGTAGAACAAAGCCTTCGTTTCAACTCTTGGAAAGCCCTCTCTTGGGACTCTTCCCACACAAATGGATGGTCTTTCTTTATCAGCTCGGTAAAGGAGCTGCCACGGTGCTAAAGTCACGAGCGAACCTTCGGTAGAAGCTAGCTAAGCCATGAAAGCTTCACACTTGAGATACCGAGGTTGGAGTTGGCCAATCTTTGATGGCATCGACTTTTGACTCATCGACTTCAACACCATTAGCACTGACAACGAATCCTAAAAAGACTACACGTTCGACACAAAAGGCACATTTCATGAAGTTAGCGTATAACTTCTCTTCTCTAAGCTTATCAAGCACTAGCCTTAGGTGTTTGACATGTTCATCCACATATTTGCTATAAATAAGGATGTCATCGAAGTAAACGACAACAAACTTATTTATAAACGGTTTGAGCACATGGTTTTTATTTTTTTTATTTTTTTTTTTTTTTGAGAAAAATTTGTCTTTAGATAGATAAAATTTTCCCAAGTATACTAATGGTTCATCAGTCGTATGAATGACTAAGAGGACCAAGAACCTCAATGCGGTAATCTTTAGCACTATAGGTTCATCTATCCAAGGTTTATCCATCCAAAGTTTACCTCTAAAGTAATCCACCTGGCATTTCTTCGGAAAACATGTCTCCGAAGTCCTACAAAACACGTTGTACAGCACTGGGCAAAGGGTTATAGTTAGAAAAATCATCATTAGAGTTTAGAAAGATACCCTTGTGTACGAGGCAAATCATCATTTGATCATTGTCGTTGCCTCGTAGATACTCACCCGGTTGCATGATTGCACAGACATTTTTTACTTCGGGCGGTGATTTTTTATCTTCGGCCACAATTTTTGTTCCCATCAGAAGTTTAGCTTTGGCCGCTTCTTTCAATTCCTTCATTCGTTTATAGTCGTCGGTGACTTGTTTTAGAGACAAGGGTTTGAGTATGAAACTCTTCCCTTCAGTTTAGCAGTGTAAGTGTTGGATCTTCCATTGTGGACAACCGACCGATCATACTGCCATGGTCGACCCAATAGCATATGACAAGCTTGCATCGGCACCACATCAAACATCATCTCTTCTTGATATTCTCCAACTCTAAACTTGATCCACACTTGTTTGACAACCCTCAATTCTCCAGACTCATTCAGCCATTGTAATTTGTAGGGATTGGGATGTTTCAAAGTAGGTATTCCCAATTGTGAGACCAAGGTTTGGCTCACCACATTCGCACAACTACCTGAATCAATGATCATCGAACAAACTTTCCCCCTCACTCGACATCGGGCATGGAAAAGGTTTTCTCTTTGGTTGTCCTCTTCTTCAAGAGTTATGCAGCTCAAATTCCTTCAAACTACAAGAAACATTTCCGGATGATTAGCTTCGGCAGCTTCACGACCATCATCACCTTCAGCTCGGTTAATCTCCTCGAAATTTTCCTCATCGGTGTCACTCGCTTGCTCACAAATATCTCCATTATCGAGCACAAGCATCAATTGCGAGTTGGACACTCTTTTGCCATGTGACCATAACCCTTGCATTTATGACACTGAATACTTGAAGCACTAGGAGAATTAAGTTGAACTTTACCTCCCACTTATCTTGATTGGTTAATGGTCACACCCCTCTCGAAGGGTTTCTTCGAATCTCAAACAGTGTTGGTATTTGTTGGATTTGGACTCTTCCATTCTTTGCCTCAGTTCAAAGGAGTTGAAGTAGTGACTCCTCAGTACCGGTTTGCTTTATCGTCCTTAACCCATTTCTCAGCTTCGGTGGAAGCTTCGAACACATCTTCCAATGTGTGATACACGTGTAGCCTCAATTGAAGATGACACCTCCCGAGCCAAGCCATTTTTTAACCGAATAGTGGCTTGCTCTTCATCTTCTTCCAGATCAAGATTCAATCGAATTCTCACGAACTCATCATGATACTCTTGAACTGAATTAGACCCTTGGTTTAACTCATAGAGCTTTTGAAATTGAGTTTGCCGATACTTGGCACTCAAATACTTAGCATCCATTGCTCTCTACAACTGTGCCCAAGTAGTGACTTCGGGATAGACATTTCTTCGTCTCAACATTTTGTCAGCCTCCCACCGCGTCGATGCATACGCTTCGAACGAAGCAATAGCATGTGCCGCTTTTCTCTCTTCGGTCATCTCATTGGTTTTGAAGATTTGTTCCATTTTAAGCTTCCATTCAAGATATTCATCCGGATCACTAGTTCCTCTGAAAGGTGGAATAGTGATCTTGACACTGTTCAAGTTTGAATCTCGAGCACCTCGAATCCATTCGGGATACTCATCATAGTAATCATCAGCCTCACGCGCAATATTTCAATCAACATTTGTCCCTCGGCCTCGACCTCAGAAATTTCTACGACCTCGTTGAACGAACGGCTGCTCATATTCAGGTTCGGCATCAGGAAATTCTCCCTCATCGACCCCTTCATCAACGACCTCAGCTTCCCCTCGGGCCATTGGAAGTGGTACTCTTTCACTTCGGGGAATGCCCAAGTGTTGATAACCAGCTTGGGGATTGCCCAAGTTTTGTTGTTGTGCTTGGGGATTGCCCAAGACTTCCTTTCGAATAGCCTTACTCTTCAACTGATGTTGTCGAACGAGCTCAGCAAACAGCTCAGGTTTCATCGGGGTGGAGTTGCTAGTTCCAGCACCGGACCTAGGTAAGGCCACGGACACGCTTCCTTGCTCGAGTTGAGCTACTCGAGCAGTCACTCCTCTCACTTCGGCACTGATGCCTTGTATCGCAGCCATGAGATCGACTAACGACACTTCGGGCTTCTCAATGCCCTTGCCTTTGCCTCCATTCACAGCCATGGTACCTACACGAATCAAAGATGAAATAAAATATTAAGGTTAGAAATCACCTCACACACTCCCTCACCTTTGATGGGTGGCACTCGGGTCCATTCAATTTATGGGTTCGGTTTTTTATCACTCAAGAACTTGTAGGCAATGGCTTCCTCAGTTGATCAACTTCTCTCAGTTCCTTCGAATTATACAAGTTACTTTGTCTCCTTCGGGATGAGTGAATTGATATGACTCGATGGAACGAATGCTATTTACTCTGCGCTTCGGAAGTCAAAGAATTTTCTACGAAATTTGACTTCGGTCACCCCACGCACGAGTTCCTATAAGCTCAAATGAGTTAGTACGACCTCGAGTAGGAAGAATTACTCTAGAGATCCACCAACTAAATTTTTCGAACACAAGAAAAGTGAAATCCTAGGAGAATCTACCCTTCGATTCCTCTTCAGAATCGTTTTCGAACACACCAACTCTTGTACGTCCCTCCTTGGTATGGATAGGGTTTTACCTTATCCAATTCTCTTTTCTAGCCGACAAAATTTTCACCTGGGATTTTGATCTTTACACTTTACTCCTTTCTTCTTCAATGGAACAGTGACGTTCTAACTCCGGTGTACGGACAAGCTCACTTCGTTCACTGACCAAGAATTTAACAGACTTTAGGTTGTCTTTCACTCCGGTAACAACAACAACGGAGGAAATCAGTTCCAAGAATCGAGCTAAGAATTCAGCTCCTCGTGTCCGTGCACTGTTACAAATGTAAAAATTTTCCGGCGTACAGACGACAGTTCAATCGATAGGATTCTTGATATTTAGGTCAAAAAAACGACCTAAATCAATAACCACCACCAGTTTTCAACAGTAACAACCAAAAATACACTGTGTCTAGAATTTCTTTTTGTATTTATACTATGTCTACTTGTATCTTCTATTTCTACACTATTTTTATACTTTTTCTGCATAGTTTCTGCACAGTTATTGCACTATTTTTGCACAGTTTCTGCGCTACTTTTTGTACTATTTCTATTTATATATACATTATTTCTATTTGTATCTACACTTTTTCTACCGCCTTTCTACTTACATCTACTGTTTCTGCATTATTTATGTGCTACTACATTTTTCCTACACTTTTTTGCACTATTTCTTAACATAATACAAGATGACAGGATTTCTCAAAATTTACGGTAACCCTTTTTCAGAAAAAGTTAAAAGCCTTCAAATAATTTCACATATATAAAACTTAAAAAAAAAAAATATGGCATACTACCTATAATCCAATTCAAAAACAGATCATGTTTGCATCCACGTAGAGGAAATGGACATCTCTAATAATGTCGAGGAAGAAATGGATTAATAAGATAAAATCTTTTAGTTGTATATATATATTTAATATTCGTATATTAATATGCAAGACTGAATCAAATCTATAGAATTGTAATATGTTTTTAGACCATTTTTATCTATATGTTCGTTCATAATGAGGATTCTAGTCTTTAGAAAAAAGGTTCATGACTAAACAACATGAATTGCGAAAAATGAAGAAAACTGTCTTTTATCTTTGACCAGACAGATTGCTTTGTTACACACAAGACTGCATATAGAAGAATTCATATCTACCATTGACTTAGAGGAAAAGAACACAGGAAACTATTTTTGAAAAAAATGAAGGAAAGAAAAAGAGCCCCCAATCAATCTAAACTAGATACCTCCTTCAGATTATACAAAAAATTATCCACAACAATAATATTATACCTTTGATTTGCTTGCATCTTTTGAGGGTAAGGCCCGAAGTGGTTTTCTTTACTTTTTAGAGAGCAGGAACATAACCAATGAAAGGAGATAGTTATGAAGCCAAACTTAGGCATAAAAAGCACTTCTAACAAAGATTTGTTGTCACATATGTAATAAGTGTTTCCCGTTAGAAATTATATATTGCCTTGACTTCTGATTTGTTTTTATTCATCTTTTTGCAAAGAATTAGTTTCAAAATCCCTTATTCTCAAAGGGCTAACTTTATCTTTAACATAATTTCTAGCTAATAAACCCCAGATTTCCAAAATTTAAAATGAGTAGGAGTTTGGCTTTACTCATTTTGGACATCCGTTCAACGTGAACCTTTTTAAATATATAAACATCTTGCTTTGAATTGGTTAGAAATTTGATAATATCTTATTCTTTTATAATTAAGGTGTTATGATCAACATTATTAATAATGAAACCATTGATGCTTTTTCAGTTTTACAAATTATATCAATGGATTCTTAGGAAACTAGCTAGATTCTGCAACGCAATTATCCTTTTTCCTTAATTTTTACCAGTATGAAATTAGCCAATTTGTATTCAGGGATCACGAGTGTTACGTTGTTTTCTTAATTAATCCTAACTGTGCAGCAAGTTCAGATAGCTTTAATGGTCACTTCTTCCGATCCACTTGGAAAATAATCTATAATGCATTAACAACTTTGTTTAACCCTTCTTTAATGGTACTTGCTTAACTATGATTTATACATTTATCAATCTAGTTCTCATCCCTAAAGTTGAGCATTCTACAAGTCTTTCACTACTATGACGGTATTGTTAGACATATTGTTTTGAATATTCCATAAAATACTAGATATATTTGGTAATGTTATCTAATTCATTAGATGCAAAGTCCTTATATTATCAAGGTTAGGGATGTCAATAGTTATTTACAAACTAAGCATAACTGACCGAACCGAACCATACCGAACTAATTTTGAATTTTTTTCCTCAAAATCGCAAGTTTCAATATGAAGTTGTAACCGAACCGAGTAATTAGGTTAGGTTTTTTATTTTAAAAAAAATAAATCGAAAAAATACCAAACTGAACTGAATAAAATTATGTCTATAAAATAGATTTATATATTAGATCTTTATGTATAAATATATCTATATGTTCTCTAGTTAAGCTTTAAAATAAAAATGCATAAAGAATTTTACCTTTGAGCTTAAGCGAAAGTAGTAATCCCAATGTCCAATCTACAGTAGTATTACAAATACTACTACTCAAAGTGGAATCTGTTGTGCTTCAATAGTAAACTATTTCCGGCAATTCCCATTCTAATTTCCTTTAAATCTAGTTCCCGTGAAGTGATACATTTATTTTATAAGGTTTTCGCGAATAATTATGTGTGTTAGGCTTGTAAAATTTCTTCACTAGGATAAAGGTTTAATCAATTTATAGATTTATACAAAATAATCTTAGTTTTAAATTTAATTTAGTGTACAACAACAGATGACAGTCAAATATCTATTTGAAGAACTAATGAGCTTAGGGCAGCCCGGCACACAAAGCATCTCGCGTTCACGCAGGGTCCGGGGAAGGATCCCACCCCAAGGTGTTCAATGTACGCAGCCTAACCTAATGCAAGCATTACAACTTTACCAGTTGCTCCAAGGCTCCCCTTCAAACTAATGAGCTTGAATTTAATAATAGAAATAATCTTAATGTTTAGTATTGTTATATTTTCTATTTTATTTATATCCACACTTTAAAAATGTATGTCTTGAGATTTTGTATTTTTAAATGCTTCATACCCCCATACTGCTCATGAATCCTTTTTAGGCACCCTTAGCCATATGTTCAACTGAAATATGATATCATGATTGGTCTTGATAACAATCACGATATTCAAACCTGCATAAAAGAGAAAGTAATAGAAGTACAAAGAAACAATAATCAAGTCCACACCAAATTTCCTTGGTTGGAACAACATTAAGTAGTATCTATAAACCTTACTCTTATTCTGTCCCTGGGGAATCTGCGTTGCTAAGAATCTCATAAAAGCGTCATGAAGTGCGGGGGAAACGAATAAGTCCTGCTCCCCCTGCCCGGCAAAAGCTGGCACTACTAGAACCTCTGCAACAGGATCAACACGATCCACCATCCTCGCGGCCTGGGCAACTCTACCTCTGCCTCGACCACGACATCTACCGCGACCTCGCGGAGCAGCAGGCATAGGGGCGACCGCTGGCTCCTCCGCCTCTCGCCGAACATTTGCGCGCGTTCTCACCATTTACTGCGGAAAATTAAAAATATTTAACTTCAGATAAGAAGACTCACGCACGACATGGAAAGAAAGAAGGGAAACTGCCTAAATGCCATCATAGCCTCTCGTAGATAGGTACGGACGTCTCCACCCGATCAGCGAGACTCTATTAGACACTGTCATGATCTGGAAAGACTCTAAACCTCGCTCTGATACCAACTGACACGACCCGAATTTCGGTTAGGCCGTGCGGGCACCCGACCACCTCCCCTAAACCTGTCGGGCGAACCCTGTTGATAGAATCGATATAAATTGCAAAGAATTACCTTGAAATGAATATGAACCAAATTTTAACAACATAAGATAACTCTAAAGGATAGACAAACATACAAGCTGTCTGAATAATACAACTGACTACCCAGAATACACAATTTTAAAGGTTTTCAGATTAGACATCTAAGAAGGCCAAAAGATATACACATCTCCCGAAGGGAGCAAAAGTAAGGAAAACTGTAATATCTGAAGTTGGTGGCCGCAATGAACAGGATGGCTCACCGTAGACAGCTGAGAACGTACTACTCCTCAATCACGGCGCGACTGGCTGGGTCCTGGAGCAGAATCTGCCGAACGAAAAGAAAACACAAGGACAAATAGGGGGGTTAGTCATGAGGACTCAATAAGTGCGAACAAACTAGCAACCTCGAAAAATAGATACGCTAGTCAGGGAAACGGAAGCAGACAACAATCAACAAATAAGCAATGCACATATAAGCAGAACAGTATTCATGTACAAAAAAATCCACTAAAAAGTATGAAATGAAATGGAATGGGATGAAATGAAATAAAATGAAATGAGATGAAATGACATGAGATGCAAAGGGTCACATGTGCCCATAATCCCAGCCCGAAGCGGAATACTCCTGCATTCGAGGGAAATCCAATCTGCTAACCAACTGGAGCGGAATACTCCTGCTCCTGGGGCGGAATACTCCTGCACCCGATATAATATAAACCAGAGGCGGAATACTCCTGCACTCTCCTGGGGCGGAATAATCCTGCACCCGATAAAATGTAAAGCTGAGGCGGAATACTCCTGCACTCAGTATGATATGCAATGTAATGCATATGAATGCAATGTGTTGCAATAATAACCCTTCCCCGGCACAGGACTCTCATCGACAGCCGGGAAGCAGATGCCAACTCCAAGCCAAAGTACAATACTCAGATTCCCATTGCAATATCAATAACAGGACATAATGTATAATATAGAATGTAAATCCAAAGCTAAGGCGTAATGAGTACGCCTATCGGCAGCTACACACGTAAGGAACACGTGGTAGAAAATCCATGAGGCCAAGTGCCTCCAAAGAAATGGATATAAACACTTACCGTATTCCGAAGCTAGTCCTGTTACTCAACCACTAGCTTTTCCTTTGTATTAGTTTCCAAACGATCTCTTTCTATCCAATAAGCACAAAAATTATATTAAATAAAGCTAAAGGCTTCATTCCTTATATTTTAGGGCAATCCAGTTAGGAACCTGATACCCTATTCGTATACGCAATGCACAGGCCAGGCCTATATACAGGGTTCAAAGTTCCATAACCAAACCCTAAATAAATTATATTTATATGTTGCCAATAACTCACTGAGTGCGAATATATAATCATTTCCATCATCGGGGTTCAATTGACCCTTTAAACTATCAATTTACGCCAATAGGGCGATGTCTAATATCCCTATTTTACCGTAAAAATATATTCAAACACACGTAATAAGCTAAGATAATGAGTTAACATCATTACCTGAAGATTTAGGGTAGAAATTCCACTATTTTTCCACTCCTTTTTCCCTTTTTCCCTCTCTTTTTTAATTTTTCTTTCTGCTCTATAAGTTGTATTTTTCTGAGTATGTATCATGGCTACTGCTTAATTGCTTATAAGGGAGTAAATCCCTTAGCCGACTTTCAATTTTTTTCTTTCTTTTTTTTTTTTAAAAAATAAATTCGCTACGACGATTAAAATTAAAATGGAACCCTAGAGAAGTCGAAATGATCCCAAATTTTTCGAGTAAGTTATACAAAATATATGTAACATACTCGCGAAGACGGATCTCAAATCCGACACCCGAAACTCAAGATGTGAATTTAAAGGAAGAAGGTCAAATTATTTAACTTTCGGCATTTTTGCGGAACTAGCCGAACAATATCGAAATTCACTTTCAAAAAATCGTAAAAGTCACAAATAATCATACGAACCTAACGGCGCTTTTGGATTTCGAATTGGAGCTCATTCGCCCAAACCGAGCTCAAAAATCTCTTTTTAATATTTATTGACAATAAAAACTGAAACCTTTCTTCCGATGCCTACCAAACGAGGTCTGATTTAGCTCAAATTTTTCAGACAAGTCCTAATGGACCTTACGAATATTTTAAAATTATCAGCACGCCAATCGGAGTCCTAACTTCCGAAACGACTGACCGAGGTCGTTTCATTTTTATTGGTCATCTGTGACCATTTACTGTTTCATCCTTAGCATAACCTATAAATACTCCATTACATTTCATTTTTAAAAAAATTTTTTTGATGAATATTTGATATAGCAGTTGCTATTGACTGTCTCTGATGGAGCCCGAACCCCGTTGTGGGATTTTAAAGAACTTTTATCAATCGGTGTGAGTCGTTTGAACATTTTCTTCTTGGTCATTCAATTTGCAAGAAGCGTTGTCTTTCTTGAGGATTGTTGCTTAGTATATGTGATTTTTTTCTGATTCGATCGAGCTTGAGACAAGTTCCTCAATGTTCTTTTGAATCGAAGCAAGATTTTTCTTGCTTCTATCTTTGTTCTTGTTTTCTTATGCGTTTCTTCGTGTTAAACTTGACCCTCGGGTTTGCTTGCACCAATATGGCAGTTTTTTGGACCTACAAGTTCGGCACATTTAGGCTCTTAAATTGATCCAAAAGTGGACTGATTTCAATCCCAACTTATCCACTTCAAATAGCATTAATTTTGACTTGAATCTTCATCATCTTGTACCTCAATTTGAACCATAAAAAGTATTATAACACTTCATCAAAAGATCCCCTTTGACTTGAGCTCTTCCTCCAAAACTTGACACTTCTTCTTTGCAATTGACTCCAATTAGCTTATTTTGAAGTTCCTTTGTTTGAGATCTCATCATAACCCTTCTAAGAGTTTCCAAATCTTCATCCAAGTCATTTAATTGAGTTTTGCTTCCTTGGATGCTATCATTCCCCTCTTCTAGAAGGAATTCGTCCTCGAATTCAAACCTGCATAAAAGAGAAAACAATAGAAGTACAAAAGAAATAATAAGCAAGTCCACACCAAATTTCTTTGGTTGGAACAACATTAAGTAGTAGCCATAAACCTTACTCTTATGCTAGAACTTAGATATTATTGTTAATAACTTGGTATACATCAAAATATCGTCGTCTTCCAAAATAACAAAGTCACCAATATAAGAAACAAAAACAATGTTCATTACCTCCAAAAATACCTTAGGTATCTTAAAGAGTCCAAGAATTTCAATTAACGAATTATACATACCATACTTGGACTTATTTACTAAAAGAACAACATCACCTTGTATTCTTGAATGAAAAGCCTCGAACTTATCAATGGCTTTTGGAAACATCATATCATAAACCTTTAAAAAAGGATCAATATAATCAATAGGTTTAACAACACAAAAATTAGCCACTAAGCTTTTTTTTTTCAACATCCAACAAGAATTAATTTCTCTGTATTCATCTTTGAATCCAATTGCATTCTTTGCCACATTCACTTGTATGACACTTCCTCTATCAAAAAGTTTTTCATCACTTTTCTGCACGAAAACACAAGAACTAGGGCAAGCAACAGTTATTAGGTTAGGAAGAAAATAAGAGTTTCCCACATAGCCAACATGCATACTATCAACAAGTAGCGGAGATATAAAAGTCAACAAATCACAGTCATTCCTCACTTGATTCAACCCTTCACCAAAATCATGAATCTCATTATAAGAAACAATAGGTGAAAAATAAAATTCATGTATTTCCTCATCAAACAAGGGTGGGGTGTCATAATAAGAGTGTTTATCGAAATCAACACCAGATTTAGGCCAACGCAACAAAGCAAGTAAATCACCATCTTCCTTAACTAATGAATTATTTAGACATGTAGAATGTTCATTATTCCTATCATCACCAATACCCAAAAGAGAAAGATCATTATCAAATTCATCCAAATGAGGTAGAGTGTTAAGCTTAGCAATTTTTCCTTGAACCTTACCTAAACCATCTTCCTTACCTTTGTTTTTCTCATTGAGGTACACTTGGCCATAAGAATTGGATGACTCGGCCTTTACATGCTTTTTCACGCATTGAAATTCTTCCAATGTTGGCTTTTTCATGCAAACTTCTCTGAAATCACCTTGATAAGAATCAAAACAACTAGAAGAAAAAGAAGTAGGTAAGAAATATCCTCACCCAAACTCTCTTGTTTTTCATAGCTCTCAACTTCTTCTTTTTCACTCTTATTCTTATCATTCTCTCCTCTATTTTCTTGTAGCAACTCACTCACTTCTCTCAACTCAATCTCTTCTTTTTCCACTCTTAAGCTGCTACTTTGCTCTCCCTTACTCTTCTCGATCTTTTCTCTCTCTCCTCACCTTTTCTCTCACTATCATGATCAACAAGATCAAGTTCATTCCAAATTACATAATTATCAACTGTAGGCACATTCGAAACAATATCATCACAAGTATGTTGTTTAATCACTTTTGATGTACTAAAACTCTTCGCCCATTCATCCCACTTATCATTCGATGCCTTCATCATCAGATAAAATTGATACATCTTCTCGTCAAAATTTTCTTCATCTCTTTCTTTATTCTTCATAAGTGTTTCCATAATCTCCCAAATATCTTTAAATGACATTTTAAGGAAAAGATAAAAATATATGTGAATCTCTCAAATTTAGCTTTTATCCTCTAATAATCTCACCTCTCTTGCCCGTTTCCGCTCAACTAGCCAAGCAGACAAATGACCCTGCATCTTAAGCAACTTTTGAGTGGTCCTCTTTGGATTTATAAATAAACATAGTTGTCACAACTCTAAGTGATAATATTTAGGAGTTATAAGATAAGACGGAAAGTGAAAGGCCAAAACCTAGAAAGAATAGTATTTGGTAAGTAGGAATAAGACCAAATAGAAAAAGGATCTTCTCTAAAGAAAATCAAAACCTAGAAAGAATAGGATTTGGTAAGTAGGAACAAGACCAAATAAAAAAAGGATTTCTCTAAAGAAAATCAAAACCTAGAAAGAATAGGATTTTGAATATAAGACAAAAAATAAAAAGAATTAAAGAAACGCAAACCCAAAGGAATAAGGAAAGATATTACCTTTTTCTTCAAAGACTAGGATCCCCTCTTCTTGTTTCCTTTATGGTCTAGGAAACCCAACACTACTAGATTTCTAAAAAAAAAATAATGAGCATAAGCAACCAAACAATTTCCTCCAATTATAGCCAAGTGAACCTCAATGAGAAAAATAAAGGTAAGGAAGATGGTTTAGGTAAGGTTCAAGGTAAAATTGCTAAGCTTAACACTCTACCTTATTTGGATGAATTTGATAATGATCTTTCTCTTTTGAGTGTTGGTGATGATAGGAATAATGAATATTCTACATGTCTAATGATTCATTAGTTAAGGAAGGTTGTGATTTACTTGCTTTGTTGCGTTGGCCTAAATCTAGTGTTGATTTCGATAAAGACTCTTATTATGACACCCCACCCTTATTTGATGAGGAAGAACATGAATTTTATTTTTCACCTATTGTTTCTTATGACGAGATTCATGATTTTGGTGAAGGGTTGAATCAAGTGAGGAATGACTGTGATTTTTTGACTTTTATATCTCCGCTACTTGTTGATAGTATGCATGTTGGCTATGTGGGAAACTCTTATTTTCTTCCTAACCCAATAATTCTTGCTTACCCTAGTTCTTGTGTTTTCGTGCAGAAAAGTGATGAAAAACTTTCTGAAAGGGGAGGTGAGATTCAAGAGGTGGTGGAAAGGGATACAATTGAATTCCAAGAAGAATATGGAGAAATCAATTCTTACTGCACATCGGAAGATGAAAGCTTAATAGCTGATTTTTGTGTCATTGAAGCTAATGATTATATTGATCCTTATTTAAAGGTTTATGAAATGAAGTTTCCTAAAGATGTTGCTAAGTTGGAGCTATTCCTTAAAAGAATACAAGGTGAAGCTGCTCCTTTAGAAAACAAATCCAAGTATGGTATGTATAATTAGTTAATTTTCATTCTTCGACTTCCTAGAACACCTAAGGTATTTTGAAGGTGATGAACTCTATTCTTATTTCTTATGTTGGTGACTTTGTTATTTTGGAAGATGACGATATTTTGATATATCTAAAGTCATTAACGATAATATCTAAGTTTCTCAGGCTGCCATAGATGCTCATATTCCTCAGGCTGCTGTAGATGCTCCTATTCCTCAGGCTGTTGTAGATGCTCCTATCCCTCAGGCTGTTGTAGATGCTCCTATCCCTCAGGCAGCTTCTCAGGCTGCGGTAGATATTAGTTCTCAGGTTCAGGAAGCCCCCATTCCAGCTCCACAGGTAGCCCCAGCAGTTCATGTTCCAGATGGTCATGTTCCAGAGGTAGCGGGTGTTGTACCACCGGTGTTTCAGGCTAGTCAGCCAGTCTAGGTAGCAGGTCAAGTTGATGATCCGGCAAGGTTGCATTATTTTACCCGACTTAATCCTCCGAAGTTCTCTGATCAGAAATCAGATAAGTTTAAGCCTCGTGAGTTTCTTGATCAATGTTAGCGTATCTTAGAGGCCCTTGGATATCTTGAGCAGTATGGAGCTGATTATACTGCCTTCCAGCTTGAGGGTCCAGCTTTAGCTTGGTGGACCGCACTCCGATCAGCCAGGCAGGGCTTACCTAAGCTGACCTGGAGTGAGTTCTCGCATCGATTCATGGAGAAGTTTTTCCCTCGCAGTCAGCAGGATGAGAAGAGGAGACAATTTGAGAGGATTGGACAGGGTAACCTGTCAGTCACGGAGTACGAGCTTTTATTTTCAGAGATGTCCAGCTATGCTGCAGATCTTGTGCAGGAGCCCTCTGAGAGGGTCAGACGTTTTATTGATGGCCTTTCTCCTCATTTGCGGTCCCAGATGGCTCGTGAGATTGAGGCTGGTACTCTATTTGATGTCGCTGTTGAAATTGCCAGGAGGTATGAGGCCTATCATAGATTGGAGATGGAGGAGTTAGAGCGGGAGAGTAAGAGATCTCGTGGTCCAGGGCATTCTAGTACCTCACATGGAGGTAGGAGTTATCAGCAGCAGAGTAGGCCTCCTGTCAGACCAGCTCAGTTTCCAGCGCGTGGTTCTCAGAACGCGCCTACTTCTTCTCATGGTCAGTTTTGGTTTCGCCCGCGAGATCAGTCTCAGTTTGATCAGCGTAGATTTGCTCCAGGGTGCTTTATCTGTCAGGATCCAGGGCATCATAAGAAGGATTGCCCTTATCTCCTTCAGCATGGTAGTAGCCGCCCATTCCCTCGCCTTCCAACGCCTATGCATCAGCAGCCTCGGGTGCCCCTCCAGGGTCTCAGCCAGCTAGAGGTGCACCACCACCCGGTAGAGGTCGTGGACGTGGTCCTAGTGGTCCCTCTAGAGGTGGTCGTCAGGGTAGCGGCTCAGCTCAGCCGCAGAGACAGCTATATGCACTGCCGGCCAGGCAGAATGCCGAGGCATCACCAGCTGTTGTGACAGGTATTTTATCTGTTTGTGGTCGAGATGCATATTCTTTGGTGGATCCAAGATCTACATATTCATATGTATCTCCATATTTTGCTTCGGGTTTTCATGTTGATTATATGTGTCTTCGTGATCCATTCTGTGTCTCTACTCCTATTGGAGACATTATCATCGTGGATCGAGTTTATCCAGCTTGTACCATATCTTTTGGGGGTCGTGAGACACTGGTAGATCTTCTAATCCTAGATATGGTTGATTTTGATGTTATTATTGGCATGGATTGGTTGGCGTCGTGTCATGCCACATTAGATTGTCATGCCAAGTCTCTTCAGTTGTCTCTTCCTTGTTCAGCACCAGTGGTGTGGCAGGGTTCTTATTTGCCACCCAGGGGGCATGTTATTTCTTTCCTGAAGGCAAAACGGATGATGGATAAAGGGTGTTTAGCGTATCTTGCCATGGTTCGAGATACCACTGTGGAGATTCCATCTCTTGATTCTATTCCTGTCGTTAGGGAGTTCCCTGATGTGTTTCCAGATGATTTGCCAGGACTTCCTCCTGATCGAGAGATCGAGTTTGGCATTGATACAGTGCCAGGGACACAGCCTATTTTTATCCCTCCTTATCGTATGGCCCCATCAGAGTTGAAGGAGCTGAAGGAGCAGTTGCAAGATTTGCTTGATAAGGGGTTCATCAGGCCGAGTATTTCTCCATGGGGTGCTCCTGTTCTATTCGTGAAAAAGAAAGATTGGACTATGCGAATGTGTATTGATTATCGTTAGCTAAATAAGGTCACCATCAAGAATAAGTATCCCTTGCCTCGCATTGATGATTTGTTTGATCAGTTGCAGGGTGCCAAGTTCTTTTCGAAGATCGATCTGCGATCTGGTTATCATCAGCTAAAGATTCGTGAGTCAGATATCTCGAAGTCTGCTTTTAGGACTCGTTACGGCCATTATAAGTTCCTAGTTATGTCTTTTGGGCTGACTAATGCCCCTACAGCCTTTATGGATCTCATGAACCGGGTGTTTAAGCCATTCCTTGATTCCTTTGTCATTATCTTCATTGATGATATTCTTATTTATTCTCGTAGCCGCGAGGAGCATGATTATCATCTGAGGGTGGTTCTTCAGACCCTCCGTGATCGTAAGTTGTATGCCAAGTTGTCGAAATGTGAGTTTTGGCTTGATTCTGTAGCATTTTTGGGTCACGTCGTATCTAGTGAAGGTATCAAGGTTGATCCGAAGAAGATTGAAGCAGTGCAGAAATGGCCTCGTCCTACCACTCCGACGGAGATTCGCAGCTTCCTTGGATTGGCAGGTTATTATCGGAGGTTTGTGGAAAAGTTCTCTACTATTACAGCTCCCCTGACTCGCCTGACGCAGAAGGCGGTTCAGTTTCGATGGTCCGATGAGTGTGAGGCCAGCTTTCAGAAGCTTAAGGCCTTATTGACTTCAGCTCCAGTGTTATCCCTTCCTTCGGGCACCGGTGGATTTGTAGTTTATTGTGACGCATCTCGTGTGGGCCTTGGTTGTGTTCTTATGCAGCACGGGAAGGTAATTGCTTATGCTTCCAGACAGTTAAAGCCGAATGAGAAGAATTATCCGACTCACGATTTAGAATTGGCAGCTGTGGTCTTTGCTTTGAAGATATGGAGGCATTACCTTTATGGCGAGCAGTGTGAGGTGTATACGGATCATAAGAGTCTGCAGTATCTTCTCTCTCAAAAAGATCTTAACGGCCGACAGCGGAGATGGCTTGAATTGATTAAAGATTATGATCTCACTATCCATTATCATCCTGGGAAGGCGAACGTGGTAGCAGATGCTTTGAGCAGGAAGTCTATGGGCAGCATGGCTTTTCTTTATGCTGACATGAGACCATTGGCCCGAGAATTGCAGTCCCTTGGCGACTTTGGCGTGAGATTTATTCTCCCAGACTCCAGTCGAGTCTTAGCGTGTATTGCAGCTCAGTCTTCCTTAGTCAGTCAGATTAAGGGAAGACAGTTCGAGGATCCTCATCTGCAGTAGTTGCGTGGTGGTGTCCTAAGTGGAGGAGTTCCCTCCTTCGAGCTTGATTCAGATGGAATTCTTCGGTTTAATGGTCGACTCTGTGTTCCTGATGTTGGGGATTTGAGGCAGTCAGTGCTCAGTGAAGCTCATAGCTCGCGTTATTCTATTCATCCTAGTATTACAAAAATGTATCAGGACCTCCGAGAGCTATACTGGTGGAAGGGGATGAAGAAAGATGTATTTGATTATGTATCTCGTTGCTTGAACTGTCAGCAGGTTAAGTTCGAGCACCGGAGACCAGCAGGGTTAGCTCAGGCATTGCCCATTCCCGAGTGGAAGTGGGAGCACATCACGATGGATTTTATAGTTGGTCTGCCAAAGACCCTGCGGCGCCATGATTCAGTCTGGGTCATTGTCGACCGACTGACTAAATCAGCTCACTTTATCCCTGTAAAGACTACTGATTCAGCTCAGCGACTGGCTCGGATTTTCATTGAGCAGGTGGTTAGATTGCATGGTACTCCTGTATCCATTATCTCAGATCGTGGTTCCCAGTTTACTTCTCAGTTCTGGAAGTCTTTTCAGAGAGAGTTGGGGACCCAGGTGCAGCTTAGCACAGCATTCCATCCTCAGACTGACGGTCAGTCAGAGCGGGTTATTCAAGTTCTGGAGGACATGTTGAGAGCTTGTGCACTTGACTTCGGGGGTTATTGGGATGATCATTTGGCATTAGCGGAGTTCTCTTATAATAATAGCTACCAGTCTTCTATTCAGATGGCTCCATTCGAGGCCTTATATGGTCGTCGATGTCGTTCTCCTATTGGCTGGTTTGAGTCTCGAGATGTCGAGGTGATGAGTTCAGATATGGTTCGTCAGACTCTTGAGGTTGTTCGTGTTATTCAGGATCGTTTACGGACCGCCAAGAGTAGGCAGATTTCATATTCGAACCGGAGGAGCCGAGAGTTAGAGTTCGAGATCGGGGACATGGTATTTCTGAAAGTGTCACCGATGCGAGGTATAAAGAGATTCGGCAGGAAAGGAAAGCTTAGTCCCAGGTTCATTGGCCCTTTCTGTATCGAGAAGCGTATTGGTAAGGTAGCTTATCCGCTCGACTTGCCAGCTTCTATGCCAGTTCACCCAGTTTTCCATGTATCGATGCTTCGAAAGTGTATCCGAGATCCTTCCGAAGTGATCGAATTAGACCCTGCTCAGCTAGATGTGAATCTGGCTTACGAGGAGTTCCCAGTAGCCATATTAGCGCGTGATATCCGGAAGCTTCGTTCGAAGCAGATTCCGATGGTTCGAGTGCGATGGAATAATCGTCCACATGAGGAAGACACTTGGGAGCTTGAGTCCAGTATGCGTGAGATCCTTACCTCTTCGATGATTCAGGTTCGAACTTGATCTTTAAAGCCTAAAAGTTCTAATCATTGTATATGATTTTGGTTTCGTAATAAATGTCATTGAAAATTCGTGTAAGCATTCTCATTAGAGGTGTGAAATCTATTTTAGACTCTTGCTCGTTCGAGGACGAACGAGAGTTTAAGTGGAGGAGAATGAAACGACCTCGGTCAGTCGTTTCAGAAGTTAGGACTCTGATTGGCGTGCTGATAATTTTAAAATATTCATAAGGTCCATTAGGACTTGTCTGAAAAATTTGAGCTAAATCAGACCTCGTTTGGTAGGCATCGGAAGAAGGTTTCAGTTTTTATTGTCAATAAATATTAAAAAGAGATTTTTGAGCTCGGTTTGGGCGAATGAGCTCCGATTCGAAATCCGAAAGCGCCGTTAGGTTCGTATGATTATTTGTGACTTTTACAATTTTTCGAAAGTGAATTTTGATATTGTTCGGCTAGTTCCGCAAAAATGCCGAAAATTAAATAATTTGACCTTTTTCCTTTAAATTCGCATCTTGAGTTTCGGGTGTCGGATTTGAGATCCGTCTTCGCGAGTATGTTACATATATTTTGTATAACTTACTCGAAAAATTTGGGATCATTTCGACTTCTCTAGGGTTCCATTTTAATTTTAATCGTCGTAGCGAATTTATTTTTTTTTAAAAAAAAAAGAAAGAAAAAATTGAAAGTCGGCTAAGGGATTTACTCCCTTATAAGCAATTAAGCAGTAGCCATGATACATAATCAGAAACGTACAACTTATATAGCAGAAAGAAAAATTAGAAAAGAGAGGGAAAAAGGGAAAAAGGAGTGGAAAATAGTGGAATTTCTACCCCAAATCTTCAGGTAATGATGTTAACTCATTATCTTCGCTTATTACGTGTGTTTGAATATATTTTTACGGTAAAAATAGGGATATTAGACATCTCCCTATTGGCGTAAATTGATAGTTTAAAGGGTCAATTGGACCCCGATGATGGAAATGATTATATATTCGCACTCAGTGAGTTATGGGCAACATATAAATATAATTTATTTAGGGTTTGGTTATGGAACTTTGAACCCTGTATATAGGCCTGGCCTGCGTATTGCGTATACGAATAGGGTATCAGGTTCCTAACTGGATTGCCCTAAAATATAAGGAATGAAGCCTTTAGCTTTATTTGATATAATTTTTCTGCTTATTGGATAGAAAGATATCGTTTGGAAACTAATACAAAGGAAAAGCCAGTGGTTGAGTAACAGGACTAGCTTCGGAATACGGTAAGTGTTTATATCCATTTCTTTGGAGGCACTTGGCCTCATGGGTTTTCTACCACGTGTTCCTTA
The DNA here is from genome assembly GCA_029990575.1 of Petunia axillaris subsp. axillaris. Classification (NCBI taxonomy): domain Eukaryota; kingdom Viridiplantae; phylum Streptophyta; class Magnoliopsida; order Solanales; family Solanaceae; genus Petunia; species Petunia axillaris. The sequence continues at coordinate 46,241,234 of JARKNS010000009.1, forward strand.
CGTGTGTAGCTGCCGATAGGCGTACTCATTACGCCTTAGCTTTGGATTTACATTCTATATTATATATTATGTCCTGTTATTGATATTGCATTGGGAATCTGAGTATTGTACTTTGGCTTGGAGTTGGCATCTGCTTCCCGGCTGTCGATGAGAGTCCTGTGCCGGGGAAGGGTTATTATTGCAACACATTGCATTCATATGCATTACATTGCATATCATACTGAGTGCAGGAGTATTCCGCCTCAGCTTTACATTTTATCGGGTGCAGGAGTATTCCACCCCAGGAGAGTGCAGGAGTATTCCGCCTCTGGTTTATATTATATCGGGTGCAGGAGTATTCCGCTCCAGTTGGTTAGCCGATTGGATTCCCCTCGAATGCAGGAGTATTCCGCTTCGGGCTGGGATTATGGGCACATGTGACCCTTTGCATCTCATGTCATTTCATCTCATTTCATTTTATTTCATTTCATCCCATTCCATTTCATTTCATACTTTTGAGTGGATTTTTTTTGTACATGAATACTGTTCTGCTTATATGTGCATTGCTTATTTGTTGATTGTTGTCTGCTTCCGTTTCCCTGACTAGCGTATCTATTTTTCGAGGTTGCTAGTTTGTAGGCACTTATTGAGTCCTCATGACTAACCCCCCCCCTCCCTATTTGTCCTTGTGTTTTCTTTTCGTTCGGCAGATTCTGCTCCAGGACCCAGTCAGCCGCGTCGTGATTGAGGAGTAGTACGTTCTCAGCTGTCTACGGTGAGCCATCCTGTTCATTGCGGCCACCAACTTCAGATATTACAGTTTTCCTTACTTTTGCTCCCTTCGGGAGATGTGTATATCTTTTGGCCTTCTTAGATGTCTGGTCTGGAAACCTTTAAAATTGTGTATTCTGGGTAGTCAGTTGTATTATTCAGACAGCTTGTATGTTTGTCTATCCTTGAGAGTTATCTTATGTTGTTAAAATTTGGTTCATATTCATTTCAAGGTAATTCTTTGCAATTTATTTTGCTTCTATCAACAGGGTTCGCCCGACAGGTTTAGGGGAGGTGGTCGGGTGCCCGCACGGCCTAACCGGAATTCGGGTCGTGTCAAAAAACAAGCCACGCAGGGCTGAGCTAATGTGTCTGTTCGGCAGCCTTGACTTCGGTGCTTGGTTGCTTGCTCGAACACATTTGTCATTGGGCGCTCACTTGACTTCGAACATAATTTGTTGTGTTCGGCTCTGTGCTGCTCGGCGCCAAGAGTTGGTGTTTGGTCACTTTGTCCTCAGGCTCAAATTTGAAGATGTAGCCTTCGTTTCTTGAGCTCGGCCACTCAGCTTCGGAATAGTTGCTTTCCTTCGACCAAGCCAAGTGAATGTGAACATCGTGCAACAGCTTTGCTTGGCTTCGTATCATTGGCCTCGGTGGATTGAAAACTTGATCAGCACGTAATCGGGCTGCATCATCCTCCCCTTCTTGAGAGGATTTCGTCCTCGAAATCGAGCCCTCTTCATCCTCCGAAGTTTGACCTACAACACAAGGAGCTAAGTCAGCAACATTAAAGGTGTTGGACACGTTATACTCACTAGGTAGGTCGATCACATAAGCGTTGTTGTTGATCTTGCTCAGCACTTTAAATGGACCATCCCCTCGAGGAGCCAACTTTCCTTTCCTTTGGTTCGGGAAGCGTTCCTTTCTGAAGTGAACCCAAACCCAATCTCCCTTCTTTAATTCCAACTTCTTACGCCCCTTGTTTTTCTTCGATGCAACCTTTGCATAAGCTTCCTCGAGGTTCTTCTTCACCTTTGCATGCAACTCGATCAAGGCAGTGGATCGTCGAGTACCTTCAAAATCAATAATAGAATCTTGAGGCAATGGGGTTAAATCAAGTGGAATCAAAGAGTTAAACCCATACACACATTCGAATGGGGTCATATTTATCATTCGATGCACCGTTCGATTGTATGCAAACTCCATCATGGGCAAACGATAAGCCCAGTTTCCGACCTTGCCTTTGGTCATTGCTCGAAGCAAAGATCCCAAGGTTCGGTTAACTACCTCGGTCTGTCCATCAGTCTGAGGATGGTGAGACGTCGAGAATAGTAGTTTGGTGCCGAGGGCACCCCACAAACATTTCCAAAAATGACTCAAGAATTTCGAGTCTCGATCACTCACAATAGTATGAGGCACTCCATGCAATTTCAACACATTAGAAATAAACAAGGTAGCTACATGTTGTGAATCATCACGCTCATTGCAAGGAATAAAGTGAGCCATTTTGAAAAAAGGGTCAACTACGACAAAGATGCTATCATGTCCACCCCTCGACCTTGGTAACCCCAACATAAAGTCCATGGATATGTCAACCCAAGGTCGATCAGACAGAGGCAACGGGTATACAAACCATGAGGGTTGGACTTCGATTTAGCTTTGTTGCAAACAAGACAAGCATTGCAAAGCTTTTCCACATCTCGATGCATTTTTGGCCAATGGAACTGCTCGGTCAAATTACCAAGAGTTTTGTCGACACCGAAGTGTTCCATCAAGCCTCCAGAGTGAGCTTCTCGAACCAAAAGCTCTCTCCATGATGACACTGGCACACAAACCCTCCCATTCATGAAGAGGTAGCCACCGTGCCACTGATATTTCTCAACCCTTCGGCCATTCAACATTGCGTCACGAATGCATTTCAGCTTGGGATTGTCTTTGTACATCGACTTGATGTTTTCGAATCCCATGAGCCTTGAGGCGAGAGTAGTCGCTAAAGCAAATTTCTTGATAGCGCATCGGCCACAACATTGTCTTTTCCCTTTTTGTAATGAATTACATAGGGAAAACTCTCAATGAATTCAACCCACTTGGCATGCCTTCGGTTCAATTTCTCCTGACCTTGGAGATGCTTCAAAGATTCATGATCACTTTTAATCACAAACTCTCGAGGCCATAAATAATGCTGCCAATGGGCGAGTGCTCGTACAAGGGCATACAACTCCTTGTCATATGTAGAGTAATTCAGGTTGCACCCTTGAGCGTTTCGCTAAAGTAAGCGATCAGCTTCCATTCTTGCATCAGCACTCCTCCAATCCCAAATCCGGATGCATCACACTCGACTTCGAATGCTATGCCGAAGTCAGGAAGTTGCAACAACGGGGTAGAACAAAGCCTTCGTTTCAACTCTTGGAAAGCCCTCTCTTGGGACTCTTCCCACACAAATGGATGGTCTTTCTTTATCAGCTCGGTAAAGGAGCTGCCACGGTGCTAAAGTCACGAGCGAACCTTCGGTAGAAGCTAGCTAAGCCATGAAAGCTTCACACTTGAGATACCGAGGTTGGAGTTGGCCAATCTTTGATGGCATCGACTTTTGACTCATCGACTTCAACACCATTAGCACTGACAACGAATCCTAAAAAGACTACACGTTCGACACAAAAGGCACATTTCATGAAGTTAGCGTATAACTTCTCTTCTCTAAGCTTATCAAGCACTAGCCTTAGGTGTTTGACATGTTCATCCACATATTTGCTATAAATAAGGATGTCATCGAAGTAAACGACAACAAACTTATTTATAAACGGTTTGAGCACATGGTTTTTATTTTTTTTATTTATTTTTTTTTTTTGAGAAAAATTTGTCTTTAGATAGATAAAATTTTCCCAAGTATACTAATGGTTCATCAGTCGTATGAATGACTAAGAGGACCAAGAACCTCAATGCGGTAATCTTTAGCACTATAGGTTCATCTATCCAAGGTTTATCCGTCCAAAGTTTACCTCTAAACTAATCCACCTGGCATTTCTTCGGAAAACATGTCTCCGAAGTCCTACAAAACACGTTGTACAGCACTGGGCAAAGGGTTATAGTTAGAAAAATCATCATTAGAGTTTAGAAAGATACCCTTGTGTACGAGGCAAATCATCATTTGATCATTGTCGTTGCCTCGTAGATACTCACCCGGTTGCATGATTGCACAGACATTTTTTACTTCGGGCGGTGAGTTTTTATCTTCGGCCACAATTTTTGTTCCCATCAGAAGTTTAGCTTTGGCCGCTTCTTTCAATTCCTTCATTCGTTTATAGTCGTCGGTGACTTGTTTTAGAGACAAGGGTTTGAGTATGAAACTCTTCCCTTCAGTTTAGCAGTGTAAGTGTTGGATCTTCCATTGTGGACAACCGACCGATCATACTGCCATGGTCGACCCAATAGCATATGACAAGCTTGCATCGGCACCACATCAAACATCATCTCTTCTTGATATTCTCCAACTCTAAACTTGATCCACACTTGTTTGACAACCCTCAATTCTCCAGACTCATTCAGCCATTGTAATTTATAGGGATTGGGATGTTTCAAAGTAGGTATTCCCAATTGTGAGACCAAGGTTTGGCTCACCACATTCGCACAACTACCTGAATCAATGATCATCGAACAAACTTTCCCCCTCACTCGACATCGGGCATGGAAAAGGTTTTCTCTTTGGTTGTCCTCTTCTTCAAGAGTTATGCAGCTCAAATTCCTTCAAACTACAAGAAACATTTCCGGATGATTAGCTTCGGCAGCTTCACGACCATCATCACCTTCAGCTCAGTTAATCTCCTCGAAATTTTCCTCATCGGTGTCACTCGCTTGCTCACAAATATCTCCATTATCGAGCACAAGCATCAATTGCGAGTTGGACACTCTTTTGCCATGTGACCATAACCCTTGCATTTATGACACTGAATACTTGAAGCACTAGGAGAATTAAGTTGAACTTTACCTCCCACTTATCTTGATTGGTTAACGGTCACACCCCTCTCGAAGGGTTTCTTCGAATCTCAAACAGTGTTGGTATTTGTTGGATTTGGACTCTTCCATTCTTTGCCTCAGTTCAAAGGAGTTGAAGTAGTGACTCCTCAGTACCGGTTTGCTTTATCGTCCTTAACCCATTTCTCAGCTTCGGTGGAAGCTTCGAACACATCTTCCAATGTGTGATACACGTGTAGCCTCAATTGAAGATGACACCTCCCGAGCCAAGCCATTTTTTAACCGAATAGTGGCTTGCTCTTCATCTTCTTCCAGATCAAGATTCAATCGAATTCTCACGAACTCATCATGATACTCTTGAACTAACTTAGACCCTTGGTTTAACTCATAGAGCTTTTGAAATTGAGTTTGCCGATACTTGGCACTCAAATACTTAGCATCCATTGCTCTCTACAACTGTGCCCAAGTAGTGACTTCGGGATAGACATTTCTTCGTCTCAACATTTTGTCAGCCTCCCACCGCGTCGATGCATACGCTTCGAACGAAGCAATAGCATGTGCAGCTTTTCTCTCTTCGGTCATCTCATTGGTTTTGAAGATTTGTTCCATTTTAAGCTTCCATTCAAGATATTCATCCGGATCACTAGTTCCTCTGAAAGGTGGAATAGTGATCTTGACACTGTTCAAGTTTGAATCTCGAGCACCTCGAATCCATTCGGGATACTCATCATAGTAATCATCAGCCTCACGCGCAATATTTCAATCAACATTTGTCCCTCGGCCTCGACCTCAGAAATTTCCACGACCTCGTTGAACGAACGGCTGCTCATATTCAGGTTCGGCATCAGGAAATTCTCCCTCATCGACCCCTTCATCAACGACCTCAGCTTCCCCTCGGGCCATTGGAAGTGGTACTCTTTCACTTCGGGGAATGCCCAAGTGTTGATAACCAGCTTGGAGATTGCCCAAGTTTTGTTGTTGTGCTTGGGGATTGCCCAAGACTTCCTTTCGAATAGCCTTACTCTTCAACTGATGTTGTCGAACGAGCTCAGCAAACAGCTCAGGTTTCATCAGGGTGGAGTTGCTAGTTCCAGCACCGGACCTAGGTAAGGCCACGAACACGCTTCCTTGCTCGAGTTGAGCTACTCGAGCAGTCACTCCTCTCACTTCGGCACTGATGCCTTGTATCGCAGCCATGAGATCGACTAACGACACTTCGGGCTTCTCAATGCCCTTGCCTTTGCCTCCATTCACAGCCATGGTACCTACACGAATCAAAGATGAAATAAAATATTAAGGTTAGAAATCACCTCACACACTCCCTCACCTTTGATGGGTGGCACTCGGGTCCATTCAATTTATGGGTTCGGTTTTTTATCACTCAAGAACTTGTAGGCAATGGCTTCCTCAGTTGATCAACTTCTCTCAGTTCCTTCGAATTATACAAGTTACTTTGTCTCCTTCGGGATGAGTGAATTGATATGACTCGATGGAACGAATGCTATTTACTCTGCGCTTCGGAAGTCAAAGAATTTTCTACGAAATTTGACTTCGGTCACCCCACGCACGAGTTCCTATAAGCTCAAATGAGTTAGTACGACCTCGAGTAGGAAGAATTACTCTAGAGATCCACCAACTAAATTTTTCGAACACAAGAAAAGTGAAATCCTAGGAGAATCTACCCTTCGATTCCTCTTCAGAATCGTTTTCGAACACACCAACTCTTGTACGTCCCTCCTTGGTATGGATAGGGTTTTACCTTATCCAATTCCCTTTTCTAGCCGACAAAATTTTCACCTGGGATTTTGATCTTTACACTTTACCCCTTTCTTCTTCAATGGAACAGTGACGTTCTAACTCCGGTGTACGGACAAGCTCACTTCGTTCACTGACCAAGAATTTAACAGACTTTAGGTTGTCTTTCACTCCGGTAACAACAACAACGGAGGAAATCAGTTCCAAGAATCGAGCTAAGAATTCAGCTCCTCGTGTCCGTGCACTGTTACAAATGTAAAAAATTTCCGGCGTACAGACGACAGTTCAATCGATAGGATTCTTGATATTTAGGTCAAAAAAACGACCTAAATCAATAACCACCACCAGTTTTCAACAGTAACAACCAAAAATACACTGGGATTCGAATTCAGTCACCACTAAGTTCAAAACAGTCCAAAAATTCGCCAAGAAACCCTAGTCACAAACGATGTACGTTGGGTACTCAAATTGATCCTTGGACAGTGGTGAATACGAATCAATGGTTGTTTGATTCAAACAACAAAAAATCAACCAAAATTTTTGAATTTTTCTTTTCTACTTTTTTTTTTTTTGTAAAAACACCACAGCAACAACAATCAACGACAAGGAAGAAAGATGAAACTGGAGACACAAAGCACGCGATAAACGAACAGGATTTGAGGTTGTAGAAACAAACTCAAACCTTGCTCTGATACCAAGATGGTGCAAGCAAACCCGAGGGTTAAGCTTAACACGAAGAAACGCGGAAGAAAACAAGAACAAAGATAGAAGCAAGACTAATCTTGCTTCCATTCAAAAGAGCATTGAGGAACTTGTCTCAAGCTCGATCGAATCGGAAACAAAAATCACCTATACTAAGCAACAATCCTCAAGAAAGACAGTGCTTCGTGCAAATTGAATGACTAAGAAGAAAATGTTCAAACGACTCATACCGATTGACACAAGTTCTTTAAAATCCCACAGCAGGGTTCGGGCTCCATCGGAGACACTTAATAGAAACTGCTATACCAAATATTCATCAACAACTTTTTTTCTACAAATGAAATGTAATGGAGTATTTATAGGCTATGCTAAGAATAAAACAGTAAATGGTCACAGATGACCAATAAAAACAAGCCACGCAGGGCTGAGCTAATGTGTGTGTTCGGCAGCCTTGACTTTGGTGCTTGGTTGCTTGCTCGAACACATTTGTCATTGGGTGCTCACTTGACTTCGAACACAATTTGTTGTGTTCGGCTCTGTGCTGCTCGGCGCCAAGAGTTGGTGTTCGGTCACTTTGTCCTCGGGCTCAAATTTGAAGATGTAGCCTTCGGTTCTTGAGCTCGGCCACTCAGCTTCGGAATAGTTGCTTTCCTTCGACCAAGCCAAGTGAATATGAACATCGTGCAACAGCTTTGCTTGGCTTCGTGTCATTGGCCTCGGTGGATTGAACACTTGATCAGCATGTGTTCGGGCTGCATCACATATGGTGTCACGTTTTTGGCCCAAAGATGAGCTTATTTTCTTCCCAAAAAAGAGTGTAATGGATGGTCAAAGAGATGTCCAAGAGGTGTACTCCAATTAGTTGCTTGCAAGTTGCTATCAAGGTTCCCAAGTTCAAGTTGGATTTGTTTCCTAAATTAATTGGGATATATTTTCCTATATTAATTAGGTTTTGATTCTAAATTAATTAGGATTAGTTTATTTAGGTTATTATTTACTTTTCCTAGTTTAGTTAGGATTTACTTTCTTTTCCTATTTTATTAGGATTTTCTTTCCTAGTTGGTTTCTTTTCCTATTTCATTATTACTTAGAAACCATATTTGAGTAGGATTTTGTAAGGCCTATGGCCAGCCCCTACTCCTATATAAAGGGGTTATTTTCTTTACGTTTGGACACAACAATATAGGTTTATGATGAATAAAAATTGAGAAATTTTGTCTTGCACTTTTGTGTGTGGCTACTATGGATTTATTTTGCAACCTTTAAGTCTACATTATATTTTTAGGGGGTAAGGTATTTCTTCTTAAATCTTTAGATTACTTTTAGGTATTCAAGAAAGGCGGTAAATTCTATTTTACTGTTGTTCTTTGTTACTCTAAGGGAGGTCGGGATTTCATAATCTAATTCTTGGGTTATTCTCTACCAAAGGCGATTAGCTAGTCTAACTGTTGTTGTTAGGAGTCTCTTTTCAAGATTTAGACTTGTCTTGAATTTCTAATTTCATTCTTGACATTTTTGATCCATTATTGAATTCTAGAAACCTATTTCTAGAATTCATTCTATCTTTATTTTCAGTTCTTTTTTCCTTTTTAGGTTAATTTCTTTAGCTTCCGCCCGTTTCTTTAAATTTCATTATCAAGTTCTTGGATCCATATCGTGAGCTTTATCGAGAGGTATCGTGATTGTTATCAGGTTTGTAATATAATTTATTTAGTTAAGATGAAATTAGTGTTTTGGTTTGTTTACCTAAACATATTAGGTTTGTACAGAAAGCGATACATCTTTTCAATGTTGTTTGACTTGTATGCAAAAATACATCTTTGTTAGTAGGTAATTTAGACTTCATAAAAAAAACCAAAAATTAACCAAACCGTATAGAAACCGAGATGATTGGGATGGTTTCAGAAATTCAAATTTTGATTACATATATTAAAATAACCAAAAAATTGGTATGATACAAAAATTTTAAAATAACCGACCAAACCGAACCTATAATACCTCTAATCAAGGTACATGTTATGTATTTTTACGATGACCAAGTTCACAATATGTGTCCTTGTGATATGCGTGTTTGCACATTTAACCTTCAATTAAGCAAGGTTTGCGTTTCTAGTCCTTATGCTAACGCTGGTCAAGCAAAATAACAGGCTGCTACCTCTACAAAATCTAATTTCACTATAATCTAGCAAATGCAAAACGAGCAGAGAAAAATTAAAAGAGCAACAACATAACTATTGATTGAAATCAGCCATGTGAAAGAAAAAAAGTAGGATTATCTAAAAGATCGAGTTGTGCTTGAAAGTAAGGCGGATGATGTGTAATAACTTTGGCAGATTAGCTTCCTCAACTCCAGGACTTTTAGGTTTCTTCCCATTAATATTATTGTCTTTTTATTCTCATACTACCAGCAGTGGCATAGCCAAGATTCTCGTCAAGATTGTTCAAACTTTAAAGGAGTTAATAAATTTTTTCTTCGATGAATGGGAACACTAATATTTTTATCTAACTAGGTAATATTTAGCTAAACTATAAAAATACGTGTAATAAAATTACTATGTTATAAATAAAGCTAACATAATAAAAGAACACAAAAAATACTACTTGTAATAATATAATTCAAATATATTATCACAATCGTACACGACGATCTTTCTATCTTTTGGTTTTTACAAGACTCATTAGAAATAGTACGAAATACTTTTATTTCTACGTAAGTCTCCATACAATCGTCTAAAAGTTCATCATTCATTCGATTTAGCAAATCATTCTTGATTAAATAAGACAATATAATAATTAAATATTAATTTGCTAGCTCAAAAAAAAAAAAAGAACAGTACCTTTAAAGCAAATGGCAGCAAAAAGGACTGTGTTAAACACCAACTATGGAAATTGGGGGTTTTTTTCTTAGAAAAACAAAGAGTCGACTAGGCATTTTTTTACGACTTTTCTCAAGAGTCCCTGATCATTAATTGGCAAAGTCAAGGGGAGAAATTGATGAGCAGCCAATTTTGGACACTCTAATTCAGTTTTATCCATCGTTTCAAAATTAATTGAGAAAAAGTCAAAAATTCGCGCGAACACTTACACTCTATTAGCGTTGACAAAACACCCAGACTAATCTCAGTGTTTTATACTGGGACTTTGAACAAACATGTTTAAAGTTTCATAATTTTTATACTGGGAGTCATGTTCAAAGTCTTTTATATATAATATCTATATAAAATATTAGTTAGTTCAAAGTCTTTTATATATAATATTTGTATAAAATATTAGGACATTGAACTAACATGTTCAAAGTCCCAATATTTTATACTGGGACTAGTGTTTAAGTGATTCCAGTATTTTATACTGGGACTTGTCCGAAACTGCTAGTCTTCAAACAGTTTTACCGCTGGCAGTATTCAATTAGCGCGGTATAAACAGACTATGGAGCCAATTTTTTACCAAAGTCAAGTGGTTTGGTTGTGGGCCAGGGAATTCTAATTTGAGGCCCATTACACAACAAAGTCCAGAATTAACTAGTGGAAGCAAAATATATATTGTGCTAGAAGGGGGTGGGGGGAATCGAGTCCGTGCCCTTGAGCTTTTGCTAAACAACAATAGCCAGCAGAATTGCCTTACCATTTGTGATTAGGTTGTTCATTGCTAAGTATATATCCATTATTTAATAATACTTGACCTATATATACAATATAATTTTCCGGCAAAGGTTGTTCGTCTGACCACCCTTAGCTTAACGTAGCTCTGCCCCTGACTATCAAATTAATGAATGATCCTTGGTTCAAGAATAATTCTTGTCTTGCTAGAGAGAAAAGAAGAAAATAGTTACAATGGATAAAAAAGGTTTTCCCTTCTACACAAGAGATAGTGGCTTTTTATAGCTAAAGATGGCTCCTCACTTATGGCAAAGTGAGATATAAATTGCCAAATAATATCTCTTTCTCTTCAAATTTCATGTGCTAGCTCTCACTTAGGCAAATGTTGAAGACCAAAGTAGCTTTTTCTTCCTTCAAATCTCATGTACATTCTCAATTTAGTTGCTACTTTGACAAATGTGACTTTTTCTTCATTCTTATCCATGTGCTAGCATTCTTCAATTTACTTTGGCAAAAGTGGAAGACCAAAGTAGTTTTTTCTTCCTTCAAATCACATGTACATTCCCAATTTAGTTGCTACTTTGACAAATGTGATTTTTTCTTCATTCTTATCCATGTGCTAGCATTCTTCAATTTACTTTGGCAAAAGTGGATGACCAAAGTAACCTTTTCTTCTATTTCCCACATGCAAATTCCATATTTGCTATTTTGGAGTTTGTTTGCCCAAAGTGACTTTACTTCTTTCTTTGCTAGAAATCTCCCAAACAAAATTACTTTGGCAAAAGTGGCTTCTCTTTTCAAGCTTCTTTATTTTTATTTTTTTTTCTTTTCCAAGTATTTCTTTTTCCTTTAAAGAATTATTAGAAAATATGCGAGGATATGATATAAATATTCATGTATTATTTTAAAATATTTATTTTTCATATTAAAAATACATGAATAATTTATATCCATCATCGAGTTGGCTAAACTCACCAATCGGGATGGTTTTGAAACGACCTCGGTCAGTCGTTTCGGAAGTTAGGACTCCGATTGGCGTGCCGATAATTTTAAAATATTTGTAAGGTCCACTAGGATCTGTTTGTAAAATTTTAGCTAAATCAGACCTCGTTTGGTAGACATCGGAAGAAGGTTTCAATTTTTATTGTCGATAAATATTAAAAAGAGATTTTTGAGCTCGGTTTTGGCGAATGAGCTCCGATTCGAAATCCAAAAGTGCCGTTAGGTTCGTATGATTATTTGTGACTTTTATAATTTTTTGAAAGTGAATTTCGATGTTGTTCGGCTAGTTTCCACTAAAATACCGAAATTTAAATAATTTGACCTTTTTCCTTTAAATTCGCATCTTGAGTTTCAGGAGTCCGATTTGAGATCCGTCTTCGCGATATGTTACATATATTTTGTATAACTTACTCAAAAAATTTGGGATCATTTCGACTTCTCTAGAGTTCCATTTTAATTTTAATCGTCGTAGCGAATTTATTAAAAAAATTTATAGAAAGTTGGTTAGCTAAGGGACTAAAATCCCTTAGCCATCAGCTACATACTATATACAACAGAAACATTCAAACAAAGATAAGAAAAGAGAAATTAGGAAAAGATAGAGGAAAAAAGGACAAAAGAGGTGGAATAATAGTGGAGTTTCTACCCCCAAATCTTCAGGTAATGATGTTAACTCATTATCCTAGCTTATTATATGTGTTTGAATATATTTTTACGATAAAAATAGGGATATTAGACATCGCCCTAATGACTTAAATTGATAGTTTAAAGGGTCAATTGGACCCCGATGATGGAAATGATTATATATTCGTATTCAGTGAGTTATGGACAACATATAAATATAATTTATTTAGGGTTTGGTTATGGGGCTTTGAACCCTGTATATAGGCCTGGCCTGCGTATTGCGTATGCGAATATGGTATCAGGTTCCTAACTGGATTGCCCTAAGACATAAGGAATCAAGCCTTTAGCTTTATTTGATATAATTTTTCTTCTTATTGAATAGAGCGGGATCGTTTGGCAGTTAATCCAAAGGAAAAAGCAGTTGTTGAGTAGCAGGGCTAGCTTGGGAATACGGTAAGTATTTATATCCATTTCTTTGGAGGCACTTGGCCTCGTGGATTTTCTACCACGTGTTCCTTACGTGTGTAGCTGCCGATAGGCTTACTCATTACGCCTTAGCTTTAGATTTTCATTCTATATTATATGTTATGTCCTGTTATTGGTATTGCATTGAGAATCTGAGTATTATACTTTGGCTTTGAGATGTCATCTACTTCCCGGCTGTCGATGATCCCGCGCCAGTGAAAGGTTATTATTGCATCACATTGCATTCATATGCATTACATTGCATATCATACTGAGTCCAGGAGTATTCCGCCTCAGCTTTACATTTTATAGGGTGCAGGAGTATTCCGCCCCAGGAGAGTGCAGGAGTATTCCGCCTCTGGTTTATATTATATCGGGTGCAGGAGTATTCCGCTCCAGTTGGTTAGCAGATTGGATTCCCCTCGAATGCAGGAGTATTCCGCTTCGGGATGGGATTACGGGCACATGTGACCCTTTGCATCTCATTTTATTTCATCTCATTTCATTTTATTTCATTTCATCTCATTTCATTTCATCTCATTTCACTTCATTTCATTTCATCTCATTCCATTTCATTTTATACTATTGTGTAGATTTTCTGTACACGACTACTGTTCTGCTTATATGTGCATTGCTTATTTGTTGATTGTTGTCTGGTTCCGTTTCCCTGACTAGTGTATCTATTTTTCGAGGTTGCTAGTTTGTTCGCACTTATTGAGTCCTTATGACTCACCCCTATTTATTCTTGTGTTTTCTTTTCGTTCGGCAGATTCTGCTCCAGGACCCAGTCAGCCGCGTCGTGATTGAGGAGTAGTACGTTTTCAGTTGTCTACGGTGAGCCATCTTGTTCATTACGGCCACCAACTTCATATATTACAGTTTTCCTTACTTTTGCTCCCTTTGGGAGGTGTGTATATCTTTTGGTCTTCTTAGATGTCTGATCTGGAAACCTTTAAAAATGTGTCTTCTGGGTAGTTATTTGTATTATTCAGACAGCTTGTATGTTTGTCTATCCTTGAAAGTTATCTTATGTTGTTAAAGTTTGGTTCATTTTCATTTCAAGGTAATTCTTCACAATTTATATTGATTTAGTCAATAGGGTTCGCCCGACAGGTTTAGGGGAGGTGGTCGGGTGCCCGCACGGCCTAAACGAGAATTCGGGTCGTGTCAGGTTTGCATTGGCTTGGAGTCAAGCTCGGGTTCAAGTTTTCAATACCCTTTGGAAATTCTAGAAATTCAAGGCTCCCGCGAGTTTGTCAAATTCCCGGGTTCTATCATTTTGACTCGATTACTTATTTCAATAAATGTATCATTTGTATTTAGATATTTCATGTGTAGAATATTCAATTTATATTAATATTATTTGATTACTTGAGCTATTGTGTTACTTCATGTTCATTACCTTTATTTTGAAGTCGTTAATTAATTTATTACAAATTGGGGCCATTTTATCAATTGCGTGCAAGTAAAAAATATTTTTTTACAAATAAGCCTTTATTATTATTATTATTATTATTATTATTATTATTATTATTATTATTATTATTATTACTATTATTTTTAAATAATTCTTTCGCAAGAAAAGCGCACCTGTAAATATTTGGAAACCTGTCGGATAAATCGTTGTTAACGGAATTTCGAAAGTGCCTTAAAAACCTTCTTTCGAAATTAACAAAACCTCTTACCTTTTGAATATCTGAAAGAAAGACCGTCTTTTTATAAAAACAGAGTTTTGCACGTATTTGCTTATTTGGTTCCCTGTTTTCTTTAAATTGGGTGGCGACTCCAAAAACTCTAAAAGAGTTAGTCCATTCAGTTGATATTCCGGAATTTAGCCTCTCGGGGTTAATTTTTGGGGTTCAACAATAATGTAGCACATGATATTTTTTACTGAAATATAATGAAAGGGATCAAACGAAAGTGGCCTACACTCGAAGTTAAGGGACCATCAATTAAAACCTTACTTAGCTACAACTCCAAGTCTAGATGGAAACTAAATAATTAAAAATTTATTCCGACAGATTCAGATCTTTCACAATTATTCCAACATTTACTAAAATCAAAATCTATGAATCTTTCCCATGCAGGTTTCTCGAGAAGAATTAGGTTAAAGACCCCTTCAAGTTCCAATTTAAAAAAATGACATCTTTTTTTTTTTTTTGTTTATTTTTATTAGAGAAAATTCTTAAATGAGCTTAAGTGTTTGTCAGGGGTGTGTTTAGAAATAGAAAAACTTATGGGCATAAGTGTATATTGTGAAAAAATATATAAATATAAAGAAAAAACAGTCTTTTAGCGGGTCAAAAATCAAAACGGGTCTCGGAAATTTTAAACCGATTCTTCATCCTCTCTTCCAATTTTTTCGAAACCCTTTCATCTTCTTCCATAAGTTTTCGCCTCCCCCACCCCCCACCACCACATCCACCACATCGTTCCAGTTCAAAAGCTTTCCAATTTATTTTTTTATTAGCAAAAGCTTCAATTTTTGGATTTTGAAGTGTTTTGTCACTATATTGGCTTGGGTTTAGCTCTTTCGAGATATGCATTGTATTTTCTTCATCTAATAAGCTTCAAAAGCTCTATTTTGTTGCTTTGACGTTGCTCCATTAGAGGTCTGATTTTCAGATGTGCTGTAACATTTCATCATCAACCAATTCTATTCGATTGTAGACCTTATTACAATTAGTAAACCATTAAGGGGGCGCTATGCAGTAGCGAATACTAATTTCTTTGATCAATGGGTGGATGACAACATATTGGCTTGACATTCCAAGACAAGTGAAATTATCACTTATCTTCGCAGCACCTCTAAGAAAAGTAATATAGAAAGTAAGATGGGTGTCGATAACACTATTTATTTTATCTTTTGTTTTCTTCAGCTTTCCAATTCGTTATTTTTTTCGGAGAAAAAGCTTCAATTTTTCAACTTTGCATGGTGTTTTGTCACTACATTGGTTTGGATTTAGCTCATTCGAGATATGCTTTGTATTTTCTTCATCTAATAAGCTTCAAAAGCTCTGTTTTGCTGCTTTGACGTTGCTCTATTAGAGGTCTGATTTCCAGATCTGATGTAACAGTTCATCAACTAATCCTGGTCAATGGTATACTTTACTTATTACAATTAATAGACTATTGATGGGGCGTTATGCAGTAGCGGATACTGATTTCTTGGATCAATAGGTGGAGGTGGCAACATATTGGCTTGACATTCTAAGATAAGTGAAATTATTAGTTATCTTCGCAACACCTCTAAGAAAAATAATTATGAAAGCGAGATGGATGTTGATAAGGCTATTTATTTTATATTTTGTTGCAAGAGCGTGTGTGTGTATTAGAACAACTTCAAGATTAGGTAGAGTATAACGGTTTTGTTTTAGTTGTGCTTGAATTGTTCTTTAGTTTATAAAATGCAAGTTGATCGATTGGAGACTAACGTATTGAATAATCGATCAAGAAGATAACTACATCGCCCTTCCAACTTTTCTAAGAGCTCATGTATAATCTTGTATCTTTTATGTATCAAAAAGAGTTTTCAGTAGTGAAAGCTTTAAAATTAGGATTTTTTTACATAAAAGTACAAGTTTTAGAACTTAATTACCAAACATAGCAACATTTTAGCAAAATAACCCTATATAGAGGTAAACACAAGTTAATTACAAATATAGAAAAAACATAGCAATATTGAGTTGGTCCCACCGGGCGTGCCAGAAATTTGTTCGTGACAAAAATGGGAAGAGGCAAGAAAGTTGAGCTATACCTCCTTTCTTCCCCCCAACAACTTCACTCCGGAGGAATCGCATATTTCCATAACATACCAAACCCTTACAATCTTCCTCCTATTTCCCCCATTATCACTTTTGCTCCTTCCATTTCTCCCTATTTCACTTTTCCTCCCACCATTTCCCCCAATTTCACTTTAATTCCTATCATTTCCCCCAATTTCACTTTTCCTCATCCCATCCTCGATGTATCTCTTTGTATCTCACCGTATCTCAACTGTTTCTGCACCGTTTCAACTGTTTCTGCAGTACCGTATCTAACTGCTTCTGCACCGTTTCAACTATATCTGCAGCACCGTATCTAACAGTTTCTGCACCATTTTAACTGTTTCTAACTATTTTTGCACCGTTTCAACTGTTTCTGCAGCACCATATCTAACTATTTCTGTACCGTTTCAACGTTTTTAACTGTTTCTACACTGTTTCTGCAGCACCGTATCTAACGGGATGAAACAAATGCACAAACAGGATGAAACAAATGCAAAATCTGCACAATTTGTATTTTGTAGCACTACCTAGTGCAATTTCTCTTTAACAATCTTTTATTACTTACCAAAAAGAAAAATATAAGTAGGCAAGTACAGCAAAATTTTCGAAAGCTTGTGTTATCTTTGGCCAAATTGGACTGATCTTTTAGCTCAAGTATGGTTAAAGGGTTGTTTAGTTAAAATTAGTTTTGACACGTGTCACCAGATAAAAGGTACACCGGAAGGACTGGAGAGGAGCTGCTCCCGGAGATCTAAATGGCCCTTTTCCTAGTACACAATTAAGCAAATATGATAACAGAAAGAAATTTTGATAGAAATAAATCATTCGCTCCATTGTCAAATTAAACCATGGACTTCAAGGGGAGAGCGGGGGGCATCAGCAGGAGATCAACCTTTAATTTAACATTGCCATCAAATACTGTAAATCTAGAACACAAGTAGAGATCTTTAGAAACAGAATAAACATTGCAAAGACAACAGAAAAGAAACTGAACTCTTCCTTTCTTAAAAATGAGCAAACAGAGAACCAAATAGAAACGGGGGAGGGGGTGATGGCGCTGGGATGTGGTGGTGCTGGCGTTAGGGTGGGGGTTATGGCATTGGGGTGGTGGGGGTGGGTGTGGGGTGATGGGAGAAAGAGAGAGTAAGTGAGAGAATTTTTAATTTGGAAAAAATGGAAAGTGAAATTGAAATGTATTAGATTATTGTTAAATGTGTTAGAAAAATAATGCTATGCATTGTAATTAGAGAAATATTGCTATTTTTTTGTAACTAGTTTTTGTGTATGTGCGTTGCACGTGTCATCTCACATAAAAAATTAGATGAAGAATAAAATTAACAAACGAAATAAAATAAAGAAAGAATGTATCGGCGCCATCATTGGAAAAACAGTAAAAACCCTAGCTAGGAGGCGATTTACAGGCGATTACTAGGTGACTTACACGCTGCTTCTTCTTGCCAACTCCCATGGCCGATCAGGCCACTGGGCAGCCCCCCACTGGGGTTGCTCAGCCTCCCCATATCCCCTCCACAACTTCCTATGCTGCTGTGGTCGTTTCCCCCGTCCAAAATATTATTAACCCAGTTACTGCAGCCTCCACATTACCCGTTCGTCACCCACTAAAAATCAATGGAAGACCTACAATGTTATGGAATAAAAAAGAACAAAAATCCATTGCGTCAACTAAGCTCATATACGGCATCATTGGCAAGTTTACGTATGGTTCTCCGGAGTTGAATGATTTACGTAAAGTTATCCCATCACAATGTGAGATTAAAGGGCATTGCGTCATTGGTTCTTTGGATTATCGTAATATCTTGATTAGGTGCTCGTTTTTTGAAGATTACGTGAATTTACTCTCAAAGGGACATTGGTTAAACATTATTCGTAGCTCTTTTTTAATGCGTACCTTGAAGTGGGATCCATGGTGTGACCCTAGGAAGGAGACATCAACTGCTATAGGATGGATTTCTTTTCCAAATTTGCCTCCTAAATTCTTTGTGAAAGAATGTGTTTTCTCCTTGGCTTTGGCAGTGGGTAAACCTCTACATCTTGACTCAGCCACCATTAATCACACTCGTCCTAGTTGTGCTCGTGTGAAGGTTGAAATAGATTTATTGGGTGACCATCCTCATGAGATTGGTATTGTAGAAGTTGATGAAGAATCGGGGAAGAAATACTCAAAGTGCATTAAGATTGTGTACGACTATTTACCTAAGTATTGCACACAATGTTGTTTGCAAGGTCATGACGATATAGAATGTCGTGTGCTTCATCCAAGCCTTTATGAAGATAAGCAGATTCAAGATCATGGCAATGATGATAAGGACTCTCAACCTCCAGTTTCACGTGTCTTGAAGAGTGGAAAGATTATGGGGGAAGCAGGCCCTAGCAACACAAAGCACGATGATATTGTGGAAGGTAAGCAGCCTAGGATTCAAGGTGCTGGGAATAGAAGGAGCAACAACAATCGTGAACAAGGTGTGGGGCAGGTAGTTAACAAGAAGAAGGCAGTATTGCATCAAAATCAAGAGGGTCGATCACAAATTAATAAGCAAAATGTTAATGCTTTTACAGCCTTGCACATTGAAGATGATGAAGGTTTAAATATGGGTGCTCATGATGATGGCAACCAAACAGAAAAGAAGAGTGACATGGAGGTAGGTAAGTTAGTTACAAAGTCGAACCCTACGGAGAACAAGCAGATTACTAAAAGCGGGGTGGAGTTTGTTCATACTCGCATTGAAGCTGGAGGAAAAGGGGTACTGGACGAGTTGTTAAAATCTCGAGGTGTTATAATTATTGATGAGGCAGTTAAAGCGTCTGGTCTTCAAAAGGAAGATTTCCTTTCAGCTGCGTATCGAGGCGTGGTAAAATCTGGTGGGGATAGCATTAAAGCTGGGGGTTCTACATCTTTGGACAAAGATCTTGTTGAATGTCGAGGTGTATTTATGGCGACTGATAAAATTAAGGAGGCAGGAGTTATTGCTTCAGGTTCGAAGGATATTAAAGCTGAGGGTCTTAAACTTGGACCAGCTACAGCGTTTAATGCTGGAATTAATGCTTCAGAGTCAACAGGCTTTAAAGCTGAGGGATTTAATGCTGCTTTGATTTTGAATGAGGTTGTTAATGCTTTAGCTGGTATTAAAGCTAAGGGTGAGATTTTTCCATGTGAGGGAGCTGAATTCAATACGGGCAAGGATTTAATGTTGTCTCCTATTTCAACTGGGATTGCATTAAAGACAAGAAATAAAGCTGAGGGCTTCAGGTCATTTGATAATCAGGCTATTCAAGTTGGGGGATCTTCCTTTGTTCCTGGTTTGAGTGGGAACTCAACGTCTGCAGCTACAAATTTCCAAGCAATTAATGCAGACGTGCAACTTTTGTTAAATAAAGCTATGGGATTTACTCTGTTGACCAGGGATGGCTTGATTCCGTTAGACACATTAAAGCAGCTCGTCGTCACCAGTAACAACGTGATTATGCCTAGCCTCGACATTGCTTTAAATCAAAGTGTGCCTCTTAATACTTTAGATCAATCCATTCCATCCCAGTTGAACAAAGTTGACACAGACTCCAATTTGCTATTATCAGGGAGTGTTTCAAAGGGTATTTCGAAGGAAGACTTTACTGAAGATGAAAAGGCCTTGTTAAATTCTTTACAATTCACAGATAGTAAAGGATTGTTGCAAACACAACAACACAATTCTCCTATGAAAAAGCAAGTGGAGCAGGAAGATGTGGGTGATGAAATTGAATTTGAAGATGAGGATGAAGCTTCAACAGCTCATAATTTCCAAGAGGTGGCCAGGGAAGGTGATTTGTCACCTAGAGATGTACCTAAAAAAGGAGGCAGACGTATCAAAAAAGAGCATGGCCCAATTTCCAGGATCCAGCCTATAAGGAGTTCTAAATCCAAAGTTTAAATGATGAATAGAGCTTTGATTTGGAATATTCGATCAGTTAACATGCAGGAGGCGTTTATAAGGTTGAATACTTTGCACAGGCATCATCATTTTGATTTTATAGGGTTACTTGAGCCTTTTCAGGAGCCCTGTAGAGTCCAGTATTATGGTATGAGACTGGGTATGCATTGTCCTTCACTAATATCAATAGTAAAATTTAGGCTTTCATTGGGGAGGATTATGCAGTGACAGTAGTGGATGATCAGGAGCAACAACTTACTTTAAAATTGCATCACATTGTACAGGCTCAGGATTTTTTTATTACCTTAGTTTATGCTAAGTGTGACAGAATTGAAAGAATTGAGCTGAGGGATTCCTTGAAATTTTTAGCATCTACTATGGTTAAGCCGTGGCTTATTGGAGGTGATTTTAATGTTATTCTTTCAGAGGAAGAAAAATATGGGGGTCTTCCAGTATTGTCACAAGAAGTGGATGATTTTGCTGCTACTATAGCTGCTTGTGGTGTCACTGACTTAGGATACACGGGTACTATTTACACTTGTGGAATGGGAGAATTGAAAATTAGTTTATCTTGAAGAGGATTGATAGATGTCATGCTAATCAGGAGTTCATGAATTTCTTTCCTAAGATTGACATTGAGCACCTTGCCCGGACTGGATCTGATCATTCTCCTTTGTTGATAAAGTGTTCGACTGATTCTTCTACTACTATTAAGTCCTTCAAATTTTTTAATTTCTGGACAGATAATGAATCCTTCTTGTAGCTTGTGAAGGATAATTGGGGTTGTGATTGTGTAGGGGGTCCTTTTATTATCTTTCACAGGAAATTGAAGAAAGTGAAGCAGGCCTTATCAAGGTGGAGCAAAGCTATTTTTCGCAATATTTTTCAGAATATTGCCTCTCTGGAAGACATTATTAAAGCACATGAGCTTAAGCTTGAAGAATCACCTGATGCATCTCATAGGGAGCAATTGAAGAAAGCTGAAGCTGAATTAAAAAGGGTGTTGCATTTTGAAGTGGAATTTTGGAAGCAAAAAGCCGGTTTCCAGTGGTTCAAAGATCGTGATAGAAACACTAAGTTCTTTCATGCTCAGGTACAGGGCAGGAGAAAGAAGCTTAAAATTCATAGAATCCAGGATAGGCTTGGAAATTGGCTTAATGCTGAAGATGATATGGCTG
The DNA here is from genome assembly GCA_029990575.1 of Petunia axillaris subsp. axillaris. Taxonomy (NCBI): domain Eukaryota; kingdom Viridiplantae; phylum Streptophyta; class Magnoliopsida; order Solanales; family Solanaceae; genus Petunia; species Petunia axillaris. Next base: position 46,262,971 of record JARKNS010000009.1, read on the forward strand.
TTGAAGCTGTGGAGTTTTTTCAACAACAATTTGCAAATGATGGCCAGGAATTGAATTTTGATTTGCTTCTTCATGTTCCTGAAATGGTTACTGCTGATCAGAATCTTGCTATTGAGGAAATTCCTTCCATGGAAAGAGGTGAAGAATGCAGTATTTGGTCTGAATGGTGACAGTGCTTCAGGCCTTGATGGCTTTTATATGGAGGTTTTATCAAGTGTGCTGGGATGTTATTGTTGCTGATCTTACTTGTATGGTGCAGGCTTTCTTTGTGGGACATGATATTCCTAGATTTGTATCTCATACAAATTTAGTTCTCCCCTAAGAAGCCTAATGTTTCTACTTTTTCTGACCTCCGGCCTATTAGTTTGAGTAATTTCTCAAACAAAGTGATTTCCAGGGTCTTGCATGATAGGTTAGTTGATTTATTACCTGATTTGATATCTCCTATACAGGCTGGTTTTGTTAGGGGAAGAAGTATTGTTGAGAATGTGCTGCTGGCTCAGGAGATCATTCATGATATTAGGAAAAGAGCCAAAGATGCCAATGTTGTCATCAAACTTGATATGATGAAGGCCTATGATCGTGTGTCCTGATTGTTCTTATCAAAAGTTCTTAGGAAGATGGATTTGGTGAGAGATGCATTGATATGGTTTGGAGGCTCTTGTCTAACAATTGGTACTCAACTCTTTTTAATGGCCAGTCGCATGGTTTCTTTAATTCTTCCAGCTCTTTTTAATGGCCAGTCGCATGGTTTCTTTAATTCTTCCAGGGGATTGAAGCAAGGGGATCATTTGTCTCCTACTTTATCCATTATTTCAGCTGAGGTGTTGTCCAGGGCCCTGAATGCTTTACATGAGAATGCTATATTCAAAGGATTTGCTATGCCTAAGTGGAGTCCTCCTATCAATCACTTAGCATATGATACTAGCCTATGAGGGTGCCAGTGGCCAAAAGATCAACAAAGAGAAGAGTGTTGTTTATTTGTATCACAGGGTGGAGCAGGAGATTGTTGATAGGGTGGAGCATATTACTCAAATTCCAAGAGGTATCTTTCCTTTTACTTACTCAGGGTGTCCGGTTACACACAAAAGAAGAAATAAGGCGTTGTTTGATGATCTTGTCACAAAGATTAGGCAGAAATTGCAATCTTGGAAGTCAAGAATGCTGTCTTATGGAGGTAGGGCTGTTTTGATTATGCATGTTCTTCAAAGTATGCCTATACATCTTTTGTCTGCAGTTAATCCTCTTGATAGTGTTATTGATCAACTTCATAGGATTTTTGCTAATTTCTTTTGGAATAATTCTGAAGAGCATTCAAGGAGGCATTGGGCCTCTTGGGACACTTTGTGTAAGCCAACAGGTGAAGGAGGTGTGGGATTTAAATCTTTATATGGGCCTCTTGGGTTGCAAATCCCTGCGGAACTAGGAATAGTGGCGCGTGAATGAATATGCATCCTAGTCAAACTAAAAGAGGCGGTGCCCAGGCTGTGTCTTCGAAGTGTGAATAGGAGTTAGACTTTAACAAGAAAAAGAGTTACTAGGAATCCTGACTTGCCATAATTACAAGGATTCCTTGTAGGACTCAACTAGGGTTTCAAGGCCCATATAAATACAAGTAGTTGATGCAGCCGTGATTCGGTTATTCACAAACAGAGAGTTGAGAGCATACAAAGGGGATCCAACATCTTTCTACGTGAGTAAACTGAAGAAGACAACTAGTGTGCTTGAGTTGATTGAATCTAGATATTCTGTCTAGGTTTATTGAGTTGTAAGTTGTCTTAGTTTAAGCTTTCATTGTTTTTACCTATTGGCTTATTGTAGAAGCATATGTATTAGGTGAACTTGTGAGAAATTGCTTGAAAAGCTAGAGCTTAGCTTTTAGTAGTGATTAGGGTTTAGAGTGCAGCCCCTTGGTTACAGAGGTTGTTATCAGAAACTTGCTCGTTGTGTTAGTGGATTCAGTTCTCAAATCCCAGAGTGTGGGTCGTGGTTTTTCTCCCTTGAGCAAGGAGTTTTCCACGTAAAATCCTTGTGTTTTCTGTGTGTGTGTTTGGTGTGTGTTGCAACAGCAGAACTGCAAAGGCGGGAACTAGGTTCTTAATTCAGAAGAACCAGGTTCTTGAAACGAAAATAGGTAGACACTATTCAACCCCCCTTCTAGTGTCTTTAGGAAGTGCATAGATTATAACAGTTTGTTACTTGAATCGAAGGATATCCCATCCTTTGATGCCATAAATCCAAAACATCCACTTTCAAAGCGTTTATCCGTGACACTGTCCCGAAATAGTATAGTCCATCAGTTAGTTCACCCATGCCGATCAACGTGCCTGTGATCTTATCCTTTACAATACAGGTGTAATTAGTGAATTGCACACTACAATCATACTGATAGATTAACTGGGACACCAAAACCAAATTGCATGTCATTTAGGGCATCTAGAGAACATTTCGGAGGGTCATATGTTCATTAAGCGGAGTTTACCCTTCTTTTGTAGCCATGGTACTGCTTCCGTTAGGAAAACCTACTAGATATTGTACAATATCTTGTAGACTGCTCAACACATTCTACTTTCCGGTCTTATGATACGAAGCTCCAATATCAATTATCCACAGACCATTAGCCATCTCATTAATGACTCGATCAGTTGTATTCAGCTTCTTTTTATTCAAAAAACTCACTAGCACCTACACCTGTTCACTACTCAATCCGGGGACACGTAAGCTCCCGGATCCAACTTCATTCGCCACATGAGCCACATTTACTTGGGTCTCTTCACGATCACTCGACGACAATGCATCTCGATTACACGACCCATTCTCATCCCGTGAGTCAAATTTCCACCACTTTGGATACCTGATGAACTCATAGCAATATTTTAGGTTATGCCCCAAACGATCACAACTCGGACACAACACTCCTTTCTACATGTTCTTCACACTTCCCCAAGAGAACCTTGCTCTATTCACGACATAATTCACAACTCTCTCATGGTCGCTCTGTCCCTGAGCTTAACTTCCCACTTGTTCATTCAACATATCTACAGAACCCTCTCGGGGTCACTTAATGGTTTTGCCTCCGAAACCTGTCTTCTTCAGGGCATTCAAGACTGTCTGAACCAATATCACTCTTTCAATATTGGACTTCATGTCACACACCAGCCTCGTCTGTTGTAGACCATTCCATCCGTCGATATAAATACTAGAAATGGTGACACCAGATCTTTCCGATCGAACGACCATCACTACACTCTTTCTTCACACTTTTATGGAGAAATTTTTATTGTTCCGATCACTTTTCCAATCAATAGCGTGGTGGCTCTAATACCGTATTAAAATCAATGCAACAAGACACAAATTTTGGGGTGAGGAACTTCTCCCTTTTCTCATTCATCAATGGAATTTATATACAAGTATAAAACCTAGCTAATGGGCTTAGCCCAAAACACAGTAATAAACATAGCTAAACTAATTACAATTATGACCCTATATTATTTACATAAATACCCTTCATTAAATACATTGACTTTTGATTTATTTATATTATTGTTATTATTATTGCAAAGAATTAATTTCAATCCCTCATTCTCAAAATGCTAAATTCTTCTCTTAAACACAATTTGTAGCTAAATTCTTCTCTTAAACACAATTTGTAGCTATTAAAACTCAGATTTCTTGACTATAAAATGAGTAGGAATCTAGCTTTGTTCATTTTGGACATTCCTTAAACGTGACTATGAACCTTTTTACATACATAAACCTCTTACTTCATCGGTTACTCGAAATTTGATAATCCTGATTCTTTTATAATACATTTACCAAATTTGTTATGATCATATCATTAGTCATAATGCAATCATTTTTGCTTTCTCACTTATACAAAATATATCAATGAATCCTTAGGAAATTTCATTTTGAAACGTAATTATCCTTTTTTTTAATGTTTACCAATTTAAAATTAGCCAATTTGTAAAATAAAAGGACAAGTAATTTTTGTTTAGTTATATCAAAGAGTAAGTACTTTAGGATTTATCTTTATTTATAAGGAAAAATGTCATAAAAGTATAATTTGCAGATCACTTCTTATAAAACATAGAGACATTATTTGATCATAATTATAAAATATATAGGAATTGAGGACTTAATTACAAAATATAGCAAAAATATAAAAACTATAGATATAGCAAAATCGTAACCTCATTCTTCCACTTTTTTTTTCTCTCTCTCTCTCCCCCCTAATAACCACCACCCCCTGCGCTGCCTTTCTGCCTCTGCCGTCGGAGCTTCGACCACCACAATTCCAACTCCACACCTCACCCACTACCAGTTTGTGATATATTTTTTGTCTCCTTAATTCAATTTAATTGCTAAAGAAACAACAGAAGTAATACATGACTTGCATTTGATTTATGAGAATAAGAACCTTCAAGCTCCTGAATCAACAAAGCATGTACTATTTCACGTTTTAAGTTTAGTTATTTCTGGCGTTTTTCATTCTTATTTCATATTTTTTGTTCAAATATGGTATTTCTGGTATTTTTGTTTTTGTGAGATATGGTATTTTCTCGCTAGATTTGATGTTTTCTGGTTAAATCTGGTGTTTTTCCGGCTATAGATATGGTATCTTTTTCATATTTTTCTTTTATTATATCTCATTGTATATGCATTATTTTTGCAACATTTTTACTTGTATCTACACTGTGTCTAGTGTTTCTTTTTGTATCTATTCTATTTCAACTTGTATCTTCTATTTCTACACAGTTTTTGTACTTTTTTTGCACAGTTTCTGCACTATTATTGCACTATTTCTGTACTACTTTTTGTACTATTTCTGTTTGTATATACATTGTTTCTGCTTGTATCTACACTGTTTTACGGCGTTTCTACTTGCATGTATTAATTGTTTCTGCATTGTTTCTGTGCTACTGCATTGTTTCTACACTTTTCTGCACTGTTCTAAACATAATACAAGATGATACGATGCATCAAAATTTACCGTAATCTTTTTTTAGAAAAAGTTAAAAGCTTTCAAATAATTTAACATGTATATAACTTAAAAATATATATGGCATACCTACCCATAATCCAATTCAAAAACAAATCATGTTTGCATCTCTAATAATGTCGAGAAAGAAATGGATTAATGAGTTAATATCTTTTAGTTGTATATATTCAAAATTCGTTTATTCATATATGCATGACTGAATCATATCTATAGGATTATAATATTTTTTAGACCATTTCTATCTATATGTTCGTTAATAATGAAGATTCTATTCTTTAGAAAAAAGGTTCATGGCTAAACGCATTGAATTGCACAAAAATGAAGAAAGCCATTTTTTATCTGTGACCAGACAGATAGCTTCATTACGCACAGGACTACATAGAAGAATTCATATCTACTATTGACTAAGGAAAAGAACATAGGAAACTATTTTTGAAAAAAAAAATGAAGGGGAAAAAAAGCCCACAATTGGACAGGCTGCTGAGATATGGAATCTGCCAGGACTCAGGATGCAGACTATGAGGAGATGCTGAAGAGACAATTGACCATCTATACTTTGAATGATGTACTGGGCTGGTTTGGACTGAATACAAGAGGGATGATGCTACAGAACATATGGAGGAGAAGCACCAGGAGAGTGCAAGGAACTCTAAGGAGAAACTTCATCAAAGCTACATTAGCAGCAGTGGTTTATCATATTTGAAAGGCGAGGAATGCAGCTTTTTGGGACCAAAAAGTGATACTGCCAAAAGTAGTTAGCAAACAAGTACAACAGGAATGTAAATGGAGAGTGGGCAGTGTAGGACAAAAATGGAAGCATAGAAAAGATATAGAGTGGATAGAAAACTTATACATATAGATAATTATAGATGATAGAGGTAGGGAGCATAGAAGTAGCTTAGAAGTGGACAAGTTTCCTTTTCAATAGATGTAATATGTGCTTTAGTAGTCGACTGTCAAAGACGACGGTAACTGCTAGAAGCCAAAGTCTGTATTGTTCAGGTGATAATAATACTCTTTATTCACCCAAAAAAAAAAAAAATCTACACTAGTTACCTCCTTCAGATTATACAAAAAATTATCCACAACAATAAAATTATACCTCTGATTTGCTTGCATCTTTTGAGGGTAAGGCCTGAAGTGGTTTTCTTTACTTCAGAGAGAAAGAACATAACCAATGAGAGGAGATAGTTATGAAGCCAAACTTAGGCATAAAAAGCAGTTCTAACAAAGGTTTGTTGTCACATATGCAATAGGTGTGTGCTAGAAATTATACATTGCCTTGACTTCTGATTTGTTTTTATTTATTTATTTTTTGTAAAGAATTAATTTCAAAATCCCTCATTCTCAAAGGGCTAAAATTATGTGCATAAAATGAATTTATATATTAGATCTTTATGTATAATATATTTACTATATGTTTCTAGTTAAGCTTTAAAATAAAAATGCATAAAGAATTTCATGTTTGAGCTTAAGCCTTAGGTGAAAGTAGTAACCCCTATGTCCAATCTACAGTAGTACTACAAATACTACTATTCAAAGTTGAATCTGTTGTGCTTCAACAGTGAACTATTTTCGGCAGTTCCCATTCCAATCTCCTTTAAATATAGTTCACGTGAAGTGATAGATTTATTTTATAAGGTTTTCGCGAGTAATAATGTGTGTTAGTCTTGTAAAATTTCTTCACTTGGATAAAAATTTAATTTTTTTATAGATTTATATGAAATAATTTTAATTTTAAATTAAATTTAGTGTAGAACAATAGATGATAGTCAAAAAGTCCAAATACCCTAGAATTCATTTCCCCATTTCATCTATTGAATGAATAAGCCGCCTCCCTAGTCTTTCCTCTTCATCACTGGGATTTCTCTCTACGGCAAATGGTAAATTCTAATCTTTGCTCCGGCGAACTAATTAGCTAATTAAGAATTGAATCAAAGAACGACTCTTCTAGTTAGCATTGAACTAATTGGCCATGAATTTTGTCACAGTCCATTTCATTCTCCGACAAGCTCCATCTCCATTTCGGTTTTCCATAGAACTACTCCTTCCTCATTCTCCACAGCACTTTCAGTTTCTTTTTTCCTTCACTTTCAGTTTCCATCGAACTACTCCTTCATATACTTATGAAAACACATCAACAGTTATTCATAAGATTTGCAACTTTTTTTTTTTAGTTTATTTCAAATTTGCACCGTGAAACATAGCAAGTTTTTTGTACAAAAATGATTACCAACACAAGGTAATGTAATTTAAAAAGTTCCCAAATATATATATATATCTAGCACAATTAAAACATAGTTCCAATTGCTATAAGAGCTTAAATGACGATTCACAAAAGTACAAGGACCGAAGTACAAGAACCAACACAAAAACAAAATTACAAAGAGTTCAACTTGCAAAAACAAAGACATAATGCGAAATCCACATTCTCCACATTAACTCGAAGAATCCCACAAAGGAATTAATTAGTCAACTTACACAACTGGTGCTGCGAAGATGCGTTCAAGTCTTGGTGATAATGCCGGTAAGGATCTCATGATCTGTTGTTCACAAAAACTCCATATTTCACCTTGAACTCTACTAGAGGGAACAGCAATCAGCTTTGAAAGTGACGGTGAATTTGCAAGAATTAGCTTTAAGAAAATGAATTCAGACGGTGAGCCTTCGAACCCTGTTAGTTCCACATATTCAAGCTTCCCAAGTTGTTGGTCAACATAGTTTGGATCTGCGAGATAACGCTGGACTTCCTCTATGCCACTTTCACTCATGGTGCGAATAACCTATATTGATTTCACATGATGCAAGAAAGTTAATAATGCAATAAGCATACCTCCAAGTATTAAATTTTTCATTTAATTAAGTTATATGTCGGACATCATTTAGGGTTTAACATCATCATGGTACCGTTGGTGAAAAACCAATCTTATCAAGTTACTAATTACTTGACATTTTCAAAAAGAGTAATTACTACATGTAGTTACCTTAATTATGAGTTGATGCGTAGATATTATTCCTTACGCTATTAATTAGTGCATATCCAGCTCTAAATAGTTCAAGCTATTGAAGAAGAGAAAGAATTACATGTATCTCAAGTGTACGCAAGTTGGGAGAACTTCGAATCAAAGAGAGAACACCAGAAACTTGGTCTAGATCACCAAACTCCATGCCCAAATTCACATGCTCCAAATGGTGGGCAGTGGCTTCAAACCTTTTTGGAATAATTTCTGTGCCCAAAACCTTAGTAAAAGATAAACAAAAAACAAGATTGTTAAGTATGAGCTTAAAACATTCATCTCGAACATATAAAAAATGAAATATTCATTGGATACCCACCCTGGTGCAAGAATTACACAAGGCAAGCCTTCGAAGATTAGAGTATAAAGACAGAAGTCTTGACCATGTAATAAACCTCCCTCGTGCATAATCTGTTGATTCCATAAAGAGTATGCTAATGCACAAAACCCTAACATTGGGGAAGTTCATGAAGAAATTTACACGAATTTCATAACTATCAATAATAGTCAAGAACTCGATCCTTGGGGCGGAAATGTTGAGGCAATGAATACCATGGCAGGAACTGAATGTTAAGGTTGAAAGTAATGGGGTATCAAAGAGATGATTTCTCGTCGCTGGCCCAAAGCTGATGGACTTAAAGTGGATTTCAAGGAGATTTGGGAATAGTGCAATGGGATAAGGTGGTTTAACTATGAAATTGGTGAGATACAAATAAGTGAGAGCCGAGCAATTGAATATGCAATCGGGCAACTTATAAGGATGTCGGTTCGAATTATGTATGGTTACGTTCTTCAAACCTTTTCGTGTTACATAGAGTAACCAACTGTGAAGGTCCCAATCATGGAAAGGGATGATCGACAAATCAAGGACAAACTTGACTATGGATCCAGCATGACGCAAGAGAATCTTGTCAATGACATTAGTAAAACCATATCCAGTCATTCTCATATTGCTAATAATCTCTTCGAAGAATTTTCTATCCAATACTAGGGTTGGATGTGTAGTCCAAAAATGCCGCCATTTCTTTGACAAAACAGATGTTCTTGTCAGTTCATGGAAGGACGCGTCCTTGAATATTTCATCAAGGATATTTTCGGGTAAATCGGAGAACTTGTCTATCTCATCATCTTCAACGACAATCTCTTTTCCACGAGCAATCCTGTTCATCATTTTGTCCATAAGCCAAGCTAAACATTAGTCCAAATTAAGAGAACAGTCACTAATACATATTTCAAAATTAATGGTTAGAGCTATTTATTAACCATATCCTTGATTTTGCAAGAGAAATTATTTTTTTACTATTTAGCATATTTTGTGGGATGGCATGAAACTGCATAAAAGTGCCAAAATAGTTTTTCCATTCATATATAATACGATACAAGGTAAGCTTTATTCAACATTACAGAATAACTTGGTAGGCCTTTTTTAATGTTAAAAGAATGTAGCTATTTACTTTTTCTATTAGAACCCAAAAGGAAAATAATTCATATGAAGTAGGAATTTTGTTGTTGAATATCACTTGACTTCATTTATATCACATAGATTAATCATCAAATATAATGATACGTCAGAATCCTTCGCGACCCTAGTCGGATTACTAAACATAATACAAGATGATAGGATGCCGCAAAAATTCATAGTAAACTTTTTGTTAGATAAAATTAAAAGCCTTTAAATAGTTTCACATAGTATAAAAATTACTAGTAATATATATGACATGCCTACCAATAATCCAGTTCAAAAACTGGTCAAATTTGCATATACATCGAGGAAATGTTACAGTCGATCGACTGGTACATCAAATGTCGAGGAAGAAATGGGGTAATTAGTAAAAGTCCTTTAGTTTCATATAAATTAAAAATCTGTATATCCTTATATGCATGACTTGATCAGATCTATAGGATTGACATATATTTTGTAGACCAATTAATCTATATGTTCGTTAATAGTGAAGGTTTTAGTCTTTAAAAAAAGAGCTCATGGCTAATCAACATGAATCGCTTAAAAATGAAGAAAGCCATCTTTTATCAGTGACCAGTACAGATAGCTTTGTTACACATAAGACTGCATAGAGAAATCCATATCTACCATTGATTTGAGGAAAAGAACATATATAAGAACCTATTTCTGAGAAAAAAATGAAGAAAAAAAGCCCACAATCAATCAAGACCAGTTATCTCTTTCAGATTATAAAAAAAAATTATAACTTGTTATACCATAACTATAAAATTGTACCTCTTATTTGCTTGCATCTTTTGAGGGTAAGGCCTGAAAGTGTTTTCTTTACTTGTAGAGAGCAAGAATACAAACAATGAGAGGAGATAGTTATGAAGCTAAACTTAGGCTTATAAGTAGTTCTAAACACAGATTTTTTGTCACTTAAAAAATGTAATAAGTGGGTTCCACTAGATTTACCTTGACTTCTGATTTGTTTTTTATTCTTTTTCTTTTTCTTTTTCTTTTTCTTTTTCTTTTTCTTTGCAAAGAATTAATTTCAAAATCCCTCTTTCTCAAAAGGCTAACATCTTCTCTTAAACACAATTTCTAGCTAATAAAACTCAGATTTCCTTAATTTAAAGTGAGTAGGAATTTGGCTTTGTTCATTTTTGGACATCCATTCAACTTAAATATGAGTCTTTTTACATACATAAACCTCTTACTTAAATTGGGTACTTGAAATTTGATAATCTCTGATCTTTTATAATACATTTAATTTACCAAAATTGTTATGATCATCATTATAGATAATCAACCATTTTTGCTTTCTCACCTATACAAATTGTATCAATGAATCCTTAGGAAACTACATACTGCAACGTAATTATTCTTTTTCTTTAATGTTAACCAGTTTGAAATAAGCCAATTTGTACACATCAAAAGGATAGGCCGATTTAGTCTTACTTACATCAAAGTTACCAAGTACTTTAGGAATTATCCTTATTTATAAATTTCCTTTACTCATTTTATTCGATTTTCGTATTTATCTCTTAGACGAGTAATTTTTGAATAGTTAACTTGTCCGTAATTGCTTATGTCAAATTTAGCCATGTAAACTAGTATTAAAATTATGTATTCAAATTTTCTTTTTCATATCCATAGAGGTAGGTTCCTTGAAAGATTACCACTAAACATTTCCCTTCTCCCCTTTTCTACCATGACTAAAGAAATGTCAACGACGTACCTTGAGCAAATGATGGATTAATCTTATACAAGTAGTGGAGAGAATATAAAATGTTAAGCATACGCTTACTTGCACTAGTACCATAGTGACTTTTGGTGATCTCGTGACAACGCAATGGTGTGAAGTATTGTTTTTTAGTCCTGAAAAAGTTTCAAAATGATGATAAAACTGAAACAATACAAGAATTCCATTGACTGAGACTGATCTTAACTTGTGAAAGATCATATCAACATGAAGAAGCCAACATCAGCATATCACATGACGTAGTCACTTCTCGAGAAAAACGGATTATACAATATAAAGAAGTAGTTCGAGCCTTCGAGGTGAGGATGGAACATGTTAGTCAAGAGTCCAATCATATTGAACGATTCAAATGGAAGATGTAACTGATGGTATTTGCGCAGGAAATACCCCCTGTGAATTTAGAAGATCGCTTAAAAAATATACACAAGTAAATATTTGATCATCAAGATCTTAAGGAGTTATCAGAACAAGGAATTTAACTGACAACTTAATGCCACGCCCTAAATCTATAGCCACACATGACAGAAACCAGCTGCCCCAATATCTCATGCTCCCTCTGTTTCACATTTTTTATTAGTTTGTTCCAGAAAAAATGACGAGTTTCTAAATTTAGAAACAATTTAACTATAAAATTTCTCCACCTTACCCTATGAAATGATTTATAACCATGCAAATATGTGCATAGCCGCTAACATATGGTTCTTGCTAAAACCTACACCAGTAGGTATAGTTTCCGGCTAGGCAAGATGTGTCACAATTAGGATAGTATATCGAATACCCTTTCCAGTTTCCATGAGTTGTTTTGTCCTGTCACAATGTTTGAAGTGCACGCATTTAGCTTGGTTGAATGGTTGTTGCGCACATAACCAAGGTCACCAATTCAATTCTCTCTGAAATATTCGAAATGATACACTAATTCATCTAACCATGATGATTAATTCTTGTTTTGAAGTACAAAATAATATCTTGGGCTTTACTGAAGTAATGTATTTATAAGCTTTTGGAAAAATAAAAATACTAACAAGGCAAGGTGTCACAACAGAATTCAGTACAATACGGAGAAATAAAACTAATACAAAAATTGTTGTTTGCCCGTATTAATTGGAAGCGCATGTATGCATATAAACTCAATATAGCTTTAATTAAGTAACAGAGGGTGACATGCTTCTTAACTTGTTCATAATTATAAATCACCTATGTTCTTCAATCAATCAATAATAGTACTAAATCATATGAAATACTTTCTGATTTGAACTAGAAAATAAATTTCGTAAGCATTTCACCTTCAAGGGTTAGAGTTCACAACAAAATTCTGTGTCGTGGATGGTACAGAAGGAGAAACTGGAACATATTTTGGTAGCATATTGAGCCAAACATTGAGAAACTCTTTCTTTTCACCATAGTCCCTCACATGCTCAGAGAACAATCCAGAAGCTTCCTCTTTCACTGCAGCAGTAGAGCCAAGAACAAGACAAAGGGTAAGAATCAAGAATATGAAATTCCATGAAGAGTGAAGGGTTTTAGAAATAATAGAATTAACCATCGGGAGTGTTTAATTTTTGGAACTATGAATGTATTTTTAATATCTCTTTTGAAGAATAGGGTCAAACACGTGGGAGTCTATATATATATAGTTGCATGTATGTGCATGGAGAAGTGCAAGAGTTTGGCAAATGGAGAGAGGAAAAGGTTTTTAGAAATTGTCACACACGCAAAGGACTACAATGAATTTTGAATGAACATATAAGGGGTACTCGAAAATCGAAATTATCTTTTAGAATTTTGTAAGATCTTTATTGCTTCTATCTAATTTTTAATATCGTAATTCTATTCATATTAATCTAAGTGGACTGGAGGATATTCCTTGTATTTGAAATCTGTTCATAGTATAGGCTAATTTAAAAAAAAAAATAAATAAATGAGAATTTAAGTTTTCTACTTATGAGGGGTAGAATATTATCACGTTAGAATAATATCTTTTGTTATTTTGGTTTCAAAATTAGTGGCACCATTTTCTATCACATCATTTAAAAATAAAATGAAGAAAATCTATAATTTGGAAGCCATTAACTTCATACTTCCTTCTTCACTCTTTAATGGGATGATTTATCATAAAAATATCTAAAGCTTATTTTGTGTAAAGTGATTATGTCATTTTTTTAGATGAAGGGAATATTGGTTAGAGTTAGAAAAGACTGCAAATACTGGAAATATGCTACTGTTAGATGGTAGTTAATGTACTTCAATAATGATTATTATGAGATTGCATCCACTATATTTCAAGTGCCATTTGGAATTTACTATTTTTTGGGAAAGTGGCATCTAATCACTTTATAATGTTGACATTTTGAGCATCTTAATTATAAAATATAATAATATTATTATATATTTTATCTATCATTATATGTATGTATATGTGTATGTGATCAACTGTAGATGTAACACATATATCTTTATGTCTAGTTTGTAGATTTTGTACATCCTGGTATCTTTGTGTATGTCAAATATATGAATAGCACATGTATGTGCATCACTACAACAAAAGTCATATTTAGCGGCAACTGATATGGGCTTTAGTGGCATTAACAATTGCCGGTAATAGTTTTACCAGCAATAACCTATTAGCAGGCAATGTTGATGTCGCTAAAGGTTTTTCCAACAATTAATTTGAGTGCTGGTAAAGGCCCTTTCTATTGCTGCTATAGCAGCATTTGTTTGCCAACCATTTAAATTGCCACTAAATCTAACACAAATAATTCATCACATGTATAGCCGATAAAAATTCATTTTAGCCTGTAAAATAGGACCTACTAGCGCCACTTTATTGTAGGTTTAACTGATTCTCAAACTATACTATTCTTTTTCATTCAAAAATACAAATGTTTCAAATAAAACATACTAACATTCATGATGAAATACAAAGTATTTTATTAAATTTCTCCAAACAAAAACTCATCAATTTTTTGTTTCAATACCAAAAAAAAAGAACATGAACATAGCTTTAGTCCAGTATGTAGCTTCATGTCAAGTCAAATAACTAGTGTTAAACTTGAATAGCCTAAAAGCGTTTATGCCGCTCTTGATCAAGGTAAAGTCCATTATACCGAGTCCTAAAAAATGCTTCCTGCAAGACTCTCCTTCCTTTGATTGAACAGCTAAACACCAACTTCAGAGGAGGAAGATGCACAGAATAAGCAGGAACAGTTGAGTACTTAAACATTGCAACCACTGACCCTAATCTGCACATTTAAGAAATTGATATCAAATATCTTTAAAGAGGACAGATGAAATATGAGAAGTCTCACAGGCCGGAGCGCAATATATTTGTTTCTCACAATAATTAAGTCTAAATCTCAGTAAAATTATGAAAAGTTAATAACTAAATTTGAAAAACAAAGTTGTTAAATAAGTGTCCCCATCAGAGATGTAACAAGCAACCAATATGCCTAAATCCATATACAATTGAGTACTAGCATAAATTTTTCTCAATCTTTATAGTTGTAAAGACATACAAACAATTTTGCAGCGAATATCAAAAATAGAACATGAAGAAAACTGAAGTAAGATACAAGAAGATAAGAAACCATGTAAAAAAGATAAATCATGTGATTGGAAAGAGACTGATGGGAGTAGGACCGGCAATATCAGCCCATATATTGTTAATCCACCCACTTTTTCCATATTTTTATGGCCTGGATGAGTGATTTTTAGGGACAATTATATGGAGAGACACTCCACTTATGAAAATTACCAAAAAAGACCCCTATTTCTCTTCTTTACCCGACCTAGCACTCCCCTCCATTTTTTTTTATTTTTTCTTTCACTCTATAGCACCCCTATTTAAAGAAAAAAAATCCTAACCCCCATTTTTCCTCTCTTCTCCTTCCCTCCTTCCCATTTTTCTCTCTTCTCTTCCCCATTAAACCTAACGCTCCCCCCCCCCCAACTCCTTCCACCACTGCCATATCTTTATTCCCTCTCCTCCAAGCCACTGACTCCGTCTCCACCGTAGTCACCACCACAACCATCGCAGCCTCTTCCTCTTCTTTTCAATTTCTTTATTTTTCTTTTTTTCTTTTTGAATAACAATGTCGATTTTTCATTGTACATTTCGGTCAAAACTCCGGTGAGTTTGTTTAAAAAAGTTGTTTATCAAGTTTCTTTTTTTTCTTCACCTTTTTCATAAAAATTCGTTAATATCTACTAGTTTTTTGTTAAAACTTTTATTTAATGTTTAGATCTAGTATTTTTCTTATATAAAACTGTATAGATCTTGGATATTTGTTAAGCTTTTGTGTAAAATCTGCCCGAAGCACTGTTTAAAATTATTTTTGCGAGTTTATACAATTTTATACAAGTTTATACAATTCTGTAAACATGTATACAAATATATAAATCTGTATATGTACGTATTGACAGTGTATAAACACATTTTATGCACTTTTGTAAATTTGTATAAAGCTGTACATGCGTGTATGAACAATGAATAAAGTTGTATAAATTTAGATTTATGCACTATTTATGGATGTTTGTATAAAAATTATATTTTTTGTGTATATTTTTGTATTTTCCTTCTTGCATACAAATCTTTCTATGTATTTACATGTATAATTTATTATTTTGATAGATTTAGGTGCATAAAATTATCAAAAAATAATTATTTAAACAAATCCACAACTAAAATAAGCAAATCCGGCGAGATCCACTGTATTTTTAATTTTTCGGCCACCGGCCGCCGCCGCCGGCTCAGTTTCGCTGGCGTGCCAGTGGTGGGGGAGGGTGGGGGAGTGGCTCCTAGGGTTTTTGGTTTAAATGGGTGCTATGTTATGTAATTTTGAAAATAAGGAGGTGTTATGTTGTGTAATTTAAAAATAAGGGAGTGCTATGGATGAAATGTGGCCCCTTATTTATAATTTTAGGTAGTGGGCTGCCTAGTTTTGAAATTCTCCCTAGTTGGACAAAATTTGGGTTTCAACCCATCTTTAATCCATAGAAATATGGGTATTTATGGATAAAATATAGGTAACTCAAATAAGATGGATGTGAACCATATCTTCCACTACCCATCTTCCAGTTGCAGCAGAGAAGACTCAACAATGGACACCCACTTTATGCACGAAAGCAATTTTCTATTTCCAATTTGTTTTTTATTTTTTCCCTTTTTTCTTTTTTTTTTTGTTTTTTTTTTTGTTTTTGTTTTTGAGTGCATCCCTTTAATTTTTTTTTTTTTTACAGAATTTTGATTGATCTTTTTTGAAAAGACTTCTGGAAATTCCTAGGTCTTTTGTTGTTCATCTGATTTTCTGCTAACAAAATTATTAAAATATTTTCATGCAAATTTAATTGAAGTTTTAGATTGTTTTCATCCAATGTATCTTCTTACCAATATTACTTGGTTAGTTTTACCTGTATAGGTTTGAAGAAAAAGTAATAAATGCAACTTATAAATTTTTTTCTCCATATATATAGTGTTTGATGTGATTACTTTTGCTTAAAAATATAATCTTTTAACTAATTTAATTTAAAAATAACTAAAATTTTTAATTTCACAGTTGGTTAACTACTATAGGTATGAGAAAAAATAGAGAGTATTGGCTAAAAATAGGTCAGGGATGGTCTCAATGAGCTTCTTGTTGTATGCAATGAGGTTTTTAGCAATACGAGATCGAGATACAAATGGATAAGATGAGTCGGATTAGTTTTATCCAATCCATATTTTATCCAACCCATATTTTGCCTAATCCATATTTTAGCCAATCCATATTTTACCCATACTAATATGGGTGGATTACAATCCAACCCATTTTTGCTCAATCCATTTTTAACCCATCCAAATTCAATCCAAACCACCCATTTTCCACCCCTAGATGGGAATAATGGGTGAGTACTGGTTTGGGGGTTTAGAAGAATGAGGGAAGCAGTTTTAGCTTTGGTATTGATCTGTGTGTACTCCAAAATGACGAAATGGACAGCTACATTTTAATCCTGAATGTTTAACTCTAATTCCATTTGGACTATTGAAATTCACATGGTATCTAGTATCTACAGTAATTTGTTCTCCCTTCTCCCTCTTCCATAAGCTGAAATTATAACTTGTCCAGTTACACTCTGAAGAATTTAAATGGTACCCAGAAAAACCTATGTATCAAGTGCACTAAGATCTAAGTGTTATAGCTAGGAATCAAACAAGAAATCTTCAGGTTGTAACAGTAAAAATGCTTGATTCAAACACATGGTATCCAGTATCACATGCTATCCAGTATCCACAATGATACGTAGATGCAACTTGACATTTCATAAACAATTATATATATTGACATTTCTGAAGATAGCAATCCAAAAAAAGTTTCAAAATGCACGATTAGAACTTTCTTGGTATAAATGCCACCTGTAGTATCAAGAAAGGACGAGCAAGTGGTTCTTGCATCAGTCACATTTTTCATGCCTGTATAACTGAGTAAAAAGGAAAAGGGCGGGAAAAATGCGATACATGGACTGAAAAGTACACTAGCAAGTTAAATTTACCTCTAACTACGTATTTTTACCAGTTAAATATCTATTCATGGATCAACAACTAATATCCTTAATAATTGGTGAAATAATCTATTCTCTATAACCTTAAAATATGGCAAACAAGCATCAGTGAAGATTAAAACTAGTAGTCTCGACTCTACGTTATTAGAATACAGAAACTACTATTCCTCAGTTCAAACAAGTTAAAGTCATATAGTGTGCTTCTATTTTGCAGCATTTTCATGACCGCGATGGAAGAGCTGTTCTCTTTTTTTTTTTTTTTTTTTTTTTTTTTTTTGCTTTTTGAATAACAATGTCGATTTTTCATTGTACATTTCGGTCAAAACTCCGGTGAGTTTGTTTAAAAAAGTTGTTTATCAAGTTTCTTCTTTTTCTTCACTTTTTTCATAAAAATTCGTTGAGATCTACTAGTTTTTTGTTAAAACTTTTGTTTAATGCTTAGATCTAGTATTTTTCTTGTATAAAACTGTATAGATCTTGGATATTTGTTAAGGTTTTGTGTAAAATCTGCCCGAAGCACTGTTTAAAATTATTTTTGCGAGTTTATACAATTTTATACAAGTTTATACAATTCTGTAAATGTGTATAAAAATATATAAATCTGTATATGTACGTATTGACAGTGTATAAACACATTCTATGCACTTTTGTAAATTTGTATAAAGTTGTACATGCGTGTATGAACAATGAATAAAGTTGTATAAATTTAGATTTGTACACTATTTATGGATGTTTGTATAAAATTTATGTTTTTTGTGTATATTTTTGTATTTTCCTTCTTGCATACAAATAGTTCTATGTATTTACATGTATAATTTATTATTTTAATAGATTTAGGTGTATAAAATTATCAAAAAATAATTATTTAAACAAATCCACAACTAAAATAAGCAAATCCGGCGAGATCCACTGTATTTTTCATTTTTTGGCCACCGGCCGCCGCCGCCGGCTCAGTTTCGCTGGCGGGCCATATTTTATCATTATTATTATTATTACTTTATTATTATTATTATTTTATTAGTTATTACACTTTATTATCGTACTAATCCAATTTCATTTGTTTGTTTTGCAAGGTACATTGGACATGAATATTTAGGATCGAGTTGGCTAAACTCACCAATCGGGATGGTTTTGAAACGACCTCGGTCAGTCGTTTCGGAAGTTAGGACTCCGATTGGCGTGCCGATAATTTTAAAATATTCGTAAGGTCCACTAGGACCTGTTTGTAAAATTTGAGCTAAATCAGACCTCGTTTGGTAGACATCGGAAGAAGGTTTCAATTTTTATTGTCGATAAATATTAAAAAGAGATTTTTGAGCTCGGTTTTGGGGAATGAGCTCCGATTCGAAATCCGAAAGTGCCGTTAGGTTCATATGATTATTTGTGACTTTTATAATTTTTTGAAAGTGAATTTCGATGTTGTTCGGCTAGTTTCCACTAAAATACCGAAAGTTAAATAATTTGACCTTTTTCCTTTAAATTCGCATCTTGAGTTTCAAGAGTCCGATTTGAGATCCGTCTTCGCGATATGTTACATATATTTTGTATAACTTACTCAAAAAATTTGGGATCATTTCGACTTCTCTAGGGTTCCATTTTAATTTTAATCGTCGTAGCGAATTTATTAAAAAAAATATAGAAAGTTGGTTAGCTAAGGGATTAAAATCCCTTAGCCATCAGCTACATACTATATACAACAGAAACATTCAAACAAAGATAAGAAAAGAGAAATTAGGAAAAGATAGAGGAAAAAAGGAAAAAAAAGGTGGAATAATAGTGGAGTTTCTACCCCAAATCTTCAGGTAATGATGTTAACTCATTATCTTAGCTTATTATATGTGTTTGAATATATTTTTACGATAAAAATAGGGATATTAGACATCGCCCTAATGACTTAAATTGATAGTTTAAAGGGTCAATTGGACCCCGATGATGGAAATGATTATATATTCGTATTCAGAGAGTTATGGACAACATATAAATATAATTTATTTAGGGTTTGGTTATGTGACTTTGAACCCTATACCTAGGCCTGGCCTGCGTATTGCGTATGCGAATATGGTATCAGGTTCCTAACTGGATTGCCCTAAGACATAAGGAATCAAGCCTTTAGCTTTATTTGATATAATTTTTCTTCTTATTGAATAGAGCGGGATCGTTTGGCAGTTTATCCAAAGGAAAAAGCAGTTGTTGAGTAGCACAGCTAGCTTGGGAATACGGTAAGTATTTATATCCATTTCTTTGGAGGCACTTGGCCTCGTGGATTTTCTACCACTTATTCCTTACGCGTGTAGCTGCCGATAGGCTTACTCATTACGCCTTAGCTTTAGATTTACATTCTATATTCATTGAGAATCTGAGTATTATACTTTGGCTTTGAGATGGCATCTACTTCCCGGCTGTCGATGATCCCGCGCCAGTGAAAGGTTATTATTGCATCACATTGCATTCATATGCATTACATTGCATATCATACTGAGTCCAGGAGTATTCCGCCTCAGCTTTACATTTTATAGGGTGCAGGAGTATTCCGCCCCAGGAGAGTGCAGGAGTATTCCGCCTCTGGTTTATATTATATCGGGTGCAGGAGTATTCCGCTCCAGTTGGTTAGCAGATTGGATTCCTCTCGAATGCAGGAGTATTCCCCTTCGGGATGGGATTACGGGCACATGTGACCCTTTGCATCTCATTTCATTTCATCTCATTTCATTTTATTTCATTTCATTTCATCTCATTTCACTTCATTTCATATCATCTCATTCCATTTCATTTTATACTATTGTGTAGATTTTCTGTACACGACTACTGTTCTGCTTATATGTGCATTGCTTATTTGTTGATTGTTGTCTGGTTCCGTTTCCCTGACTAGTGTATCTATTTTTCGAGGTTGCTAGTTTGTTCGCACTTATTGAGTCCTTATGACTCGCCCCTATTTGTTCTTGTGTTTTCTTTTCGTTCGGCAGATTCTGCTCCAGGACCCAGTCAGCCACGTCATGATTGAGGAGTAGTACGTTTTCAGCTGTCTACGGTGAGCCATCTTGTTCATTACGGCCACCAACTTCAGATATTACAGTTTTCCTTACTTTTGCTCCCTTTGGGAGGTGTGTATATCTTTTGGTCTTCTTAGATGTCTGATCTGGAAACCTTTAAAAATGTGTCTTCTGGGTAGTTATTTGTATTATTCAGACAGCTTGTATGTTTGTCTATCCTTGAGAGTTATCTTATGTTGTTAAAGTTTGGTTCATTTTCATTTCAAGGTAATTCTTCACAATTTATATTGATTTAGTCAATAGGGTTCGCCCGACAGGTTTAGGGGAGGTGGTCGGGTGCCCGCATGGCCTAAACGAGAATTCAGGTCGTGTCAGGTTTGCATTGGCTTGGAGTCAAGCTCGGGTTCAAGTTTTCAATACCCTTTGGAAATTCTAGAAATTCAAGGCTCCCGCGAGTTTGTCAAATTTCCGGGTTCTATCATTTTGACTCGATTACTTATTTCAATAAATGTATCATTTGTATTTAAACATTGCATGTGTAGAATATTCAATTTATATTAATATTACTTGATTACTTGAGCTATTGTGTTACTTCATGTTCATTACCTTTATTTTGAAGTCGTTAATTAATTTATTACAAATTGGGGCCATTTTATCTGTTGCGTGCAAGTAAAAAATATTTTTTTACAAATAAGCCTTTATTTAATTTATTATTATTATTATTATTATTATTATTATTATTATTATTATTATTATTATTATTTTTACTATTTTTAAATAATTCTTTCGCAAGAAAAGCGCACCTGTAAATATTTGGAAACCTGTCGGATAAATCGTTGTTAACGGAATTTCGAAAGTGCCTTAAAAACCTTCTTTCGAAATTAACAAAACCTCTTACCTTTTAAATATCTGAAAGAAATATTGTCTTTTTATAAAAACGGAGTTTTGCACGCATTTGCTTATCTGGTTCCCTATTTTCTTTAAATTGGGTGGCGACTCCAAAAACTCTAAAAGAGTTAGTCCATTCAGTTGATATTCCGGAATGTAGCCTCTCGGGATTAATTTTTGGGGTTCAACAATAATGTAACACATGATATTTTTTACTGAAATATAATGATAGGGATCAAACGAAAGTGGCCTACACTCGAAGTTAAGGGACCATCAATTAAAACCTTACTTAGCTACAACTCCAAGTCTAGATGGAAACTAAATAATTAAAAATTTATTCCGACAGATTCAGATCTTTCACAATTATTCCAACATTTACTAAAATTAAAATCTATGAATCTTTCCCATGCAGGTTTCTCGAGAAGAATTAGGTTAAAGACCCCTTCAAGTTTCAATTTAAAAAAATGACATCTTTTTTTTTTGTTTATTTTTATTAGAGAAAATTTTTAAATGAGCTTAAGTGTTGGTCGGGGGTGTGTTTAGAAATAGAAAAACTTATGGGCATAAGTGTATATTGTGAAAAAATATATAAATCTAAAGAAAAAACAGTCTTTTAGCGGGTCAAAAAATCAAAACGGGTCTCAGACATTTTAAACCGATTCTTCATCCTCTCTTCCAATTTTTTCGAAACCCTTTCATCTTCTTCCATAAGTTTTCGCCTCCCCCACCACCCACCACCACATCCACCACATCGTTCCAGTTCAAAAGCTTTTCAATTTATTTTTTTATTAGCAAAAGCTTCAATTTTTGGATTTTGAAGTGTTTTGTCACTATATTGGCTTGGGTTTAGCTCTTTCGAAATATGCATTGTATTTTCTTCATCTAATAAGCTTCAAAAGCTCTATTTTGTTGCTTTGACGTTGCTCCATTAGAGGTCTGATTTTCAGATCTGCTGTAACATTTCATCATCAACCAATTCTATTCGATTGTAGACCTTATTACAATTAGTAAACCATTAAGGGGGCGCTATGCAGTAGCGAATACTAATTTCTTTGATCAATGGGTGGATGACAACATATAGGCTTGACATTCCAAGACAAGTGAAACTATCACTTATCTTCGCAGCACCTCTAAGAAAAATAATATAGAAAGCAAGATGGGTGTCGATAACACTATTTATTTTATCTTTTGTTTTCTTCAGCTTTCCAATTCGTTATTTTTTTCGGAGAAAAAGCTTCAATTTTTCAACTTTGCATGGTTTTTTGTCACTACATTGGTTTGGATTTAGCTCCTTCGAGATATGCTTTGTATTTTCTTCATCTAATAAGCTTCAAAAGCTCTGTTTTGCTGCTTTGACGTTGCTCTATTAGAGGTCTGATTTCCAGATCTGATGTAACAGTTCATCAACCAATCTTGGTCAATAGTATACTTTACTTATTACAATTAATAGACTATTGATGGTGCGTTATGCAGTAGCGGATACTGATTTCTTGGATCAATAGGTGGAGGTGGCAACATATTAGCTTGACATTCTAAGATAAGTGAAATTATTAGTTATCTTCGCAACACCTCTAAGAAAAATAATTATGAAAGCGAGATGGATGTTGATAAGGCTATTTATTTTATATTTTGTTGCAAGAGAGTGTGTGTATTAGAACAACTTCAAGATTAGGTAGAGTATAACGGTTTTGTTTTAGTTGTGCTTGAATTGTTCTTTAGTTTATAAAATGCAAGTTGATCGATTGGAAACTAACGTATTGAATAATCGACCAAGAAGATAACTACATCGCCCTTCCAACTTTTCTAAGAGCTCCTGTATAATCTTGTATCTTTTATGTATCAAAAAGAGTTTTCAGTAGTGAAAGCTTTAAAATTAGGATTTTTTTACATAAAAGTACAAGTTTTAGAACTTAATTACCAGACATAGCAACATTTTAGCAAAATAACCCTATATAGAGGAAAACACAAGTTAATTACAAACATAGAAAAAATATAGCAATATTGAGTTGGTCCCACCAGGCGTGCCAGAAATTTGTTCGTGACAAAAATGGGAAGAGGCAAGAAAGTTGAACTATACCTCCTTCCTTCCCCCCAACAACTTCACTCCGGAGGAATCGCATATTTCCATAACATACCAAACCCTTACATTCTTCCTCCTATTTCCCCCATTATCACTTTTGCTCCTCCCATTTCTCCCTATTTCACTTTTCCTCCCACCATTTCCCCCAATTTCACTTTTATTCCTATCATTTCCCCCAATTTCACTTTTCCTCATCCCATCCTCGATGTATCTCGTTGTATCTCACCGTATCTCAACTGTTTCTGCACCGTTTCAACTGTTTCTGCAGTACCGTATCTAACTGCTTCTGCACCGTTTCAACTATATCTGCAACACCGTATCTAACTGTTTCTGCACCATTTTAACTGTTTCTAACTATTTCAGTACCGTTTCAACTGTTTCTGCAGCACCATATCTAACTGTTTCTGCACCGTTTCAACGTTTTTAACTGTTTCTACACTGTTTCTGCAGCACCGTATCTAACTATTTCTGCACCGTTTCAACTGTTTTTTCAGCACCGTATCTAACTGTTTCTGCACCGTTTCAACTATTTCTGCAGCACCGTATCTAACGGGATGAAAAAAATGCACAAACGGGATGAAACAAATGCAAAATCTGCGCAATCTGTATTTTGTAGCACTACCTAGTGCAATTTCTCTTTAACAATCTTTTATTACTTACCAAAAAGAAAAATATAAGTAGGCAAGTACTGCAAAAGTTTCGAAAGCTTGTGTTATCTTTTGCC
Source organism: Petunia axillaris subsp. axillaris (assembly GCA_029990575.1). Lineage (NCBI taxonomy): Eukaryota > Viridiplantae > Streptophyta > Magnoliopsida > Solanales > Solanaceae > Petunia > Petunia axillaris. The sequence continues at coordinate 46,287,412 of JARKNS010000009.1, forward strand.
AAATTGGACTGATCTTTTAGTTCAAGTATGGTTAAAGGGTTGTTTAGTTAAAATTAGTTTTGATACGTGTCACCAGATAAAAGGTACACCGGAAGGACTGGAGGGGAGCTGCTCCCGGAGATCTAAATGGCCCTTGGTCTAGTACACAAATAAGCAAACATGATAACAGAAAGAAATTTTGATAGAAATAAATCATTCGCTCCATTGTCAAATTAAATCATGGACTTCAAGGGGGGAGCGGGGGGCATCAGCAGGAGATCAACCTTTGATTTAACATTGCCATCAATACTGTAAATCTAGAACACAAGTAGAGATCTTTAGAAACAGAATAAACATTGCAAAGACAACAGAAAAGAAACTGAACTCTTCCTTGCTTTAAAATGAGCAAACAGAGAACCAAATAGAAACGGGGGAGGGGGTGTTTAACCCCAAAAATTACCCTTTCTTTAAGAAAAGATAGGTTTCGGGTATATTTCAACAAAATGGGACTCCAAAGGGTTTTTTTGGAGTCGCCACCTAATCTAAGGATTATTAGGAACCTAAGTTAACTAAAGAGTGCCATTTTATTCTTTAATTAAATGAAATTAAATTAAAAATCAGAGATTCTGAGGTAAGCGGTTCTATTAAATTCGAAAGAAGGTCCTTATTACGGGAGCACTTTCGAAAATGCGCTAAAAAAGCGGTTAATCCGGCGATTTTCACGAATTTTACTCGAAATTTGGTTTGGGATAAATTTTAAATAAATAAATAGATAATGAATAATATAAAGGAGATAAAATTGATTATGACAATACTTGAACAGAACTTTAAGATTAATTAAATGAATAATGAAATAAGGGTTGATTGATTAATTAAATAAATAAGGGCTAAATAAGATTAAGTAAATAAATTTGGCAAATGATTGGATAAAGAATAATAATTGATTAATTAATTAATTAATTAGATAAATAACTTAATTAGATAAATAAATATTATATGATTTCAATTAGATAAGGGATGAACAATAATGGACTAGTTAAATAAATAAATATAATTGATTAAATAAATAATTAATTAGAATAATTAATTAAATAAATAAATAGAATGAATAAATAAAATAATAAATAAATACCACTTAAATAATTTAATAAATAAATAAATAAATAAGTAAATAAATAATTATAATTGATTAGGCAAATAAATGATTAATTAAAATTAAACAAATAAATTAATAATAAATACCACTTAATTAATTTAATTAATGAATAAATAAATGAATTAATAAATGGATAAATAATTGACTAAATATAAATAATGAATAAATAGGTACAATTTTAATTTTATTTCTTTTGCACTCGATAATTAACTAAAAGTTTCTACTATCTTAAATTAACTGGCGAGTCCCAAAGAGACGGGATATGCAATTTATAAAAAATCTTAGGCAAACAATAAGATAATAATTCAATTAAAGCGACTAATCTACCCGGCTTCTAATCAGACAAAGTCCTAAAACATGTTTTCTAAAGGGGACGAGAGAGAAGGAGTTTTAGAAGGTAGAACCCGGGGTAGCGAACTCAATGTGAGCCCTGTATTTCACAAGGCTTTTCATTTATTCATTTTTTTTGTTTTACATTTTCGGGGATATCAAGTCCCGAAAATGCGGAGCGATTCAAGTAACTTCCAGATGCAAACCGTCCTAATTCGTGAGTTTTCATTCAACTCGTTCCAAAGATTGTTCATGCAAAGGAAAATAGAAGAGATAAGGAGATTAGCAACTGAGCACAATAGAACATCCAAAGTTAATTAAAGAAATGCCCAAAATGGTCGTACTCCTAGTCTCATAAAATGTAACATAATCAAAATTTAGAGAAAACAACCATATAAACATCAAGATTTGTCTGTCAGCCACTAAATGCATTTTCTATTGTCGAAGAAGAAAACTTCTGCTAATTGAAACATAAGCAAATTAGAACCTTAGCTATACAACTCAAATTTTGTTGAGGAAATAGCATTCTGTAACCACATGTTGTTGCTATCAAACTCATAAATAACTACTCCATAAGTACAGCATTATAGGAATAAAAATCAAACATTAAATAGTACTTAGTACTTACTGCCCCTTTACCCACATAGTTTTGACACATCCAACCAATAGCAACCAATACTTTTACATGTTCAAGAAAAAAGCTAAAGCATCTATTGTTCGACAAGTTTTTGTACAAAGATGTCAACAGAAAGACAAACCAAGCACTTTATCTGGATAATGCAACTAAAGTTGTGAAAAACTTTCAAGGATTAAGTTATATACTCTTGTTGACACTGTAACACTAACAATGTTCTACAATCATTTTCAAAAGGTCAGTCAATTATCATCAATCCCAAGTTATCAATTCATGTCTACTATAGGCACAAAGCTTTTAAAAAAATTATAGCCCACGCTCTCTATTTCTAAAATGGAACCAGGCTTAAAAGGAAAAAATCAAAGCTACTTTTGATTCTCAGGAACACAACAGAGAAGGTCCATCAAATTTACTTGACCTGAGGTACTTAAACAGAGCAGGTCATGGTGGAAGAAAATAACTAAAATAAACAGGAAAGCTATAGGAAGTTCAGGAGATAACTCAAACCCAGAAAAGGAAGAACATCATCCTATGCTACACTTAAGGAGGAACTGGAGAGAAATTAAAGACCCTGGCTAAGGAAGAAGCTGAGCTGAGCCTCTAACTACTAGATACACCCCTAACTACTTACTGGCATCTGAAACACACACACACACTACCACACACTAAATGAGATACACTTCTGCAAAAACTACCAGGCCCTCCCTAAACCTGAACAAACACCAGCAGCTCACTATAACACTTCCTCAACCTCCCAAAACAACTCCAGACTAACTACCAAGGCACCCTTTTACCAGGGCACTTCACAAACATTTGCCAGCTCCTCCTTACACCCATTTTCAGATCCTGGAAGACAGCCAGGACACTCAAACCATCCAAGAGCAAGCCAAAGCAACCCTTGGAACCCCTGCTACATGCTCCCTGAATTCCTCTACTGCAAGAGATAACAAAAGTAACTCCCAGACCCCCCTCTCAAACTACCCAGAAACAAACAAGGACAACCATGAACAACCTGGACAAGCACCCACCAAAACTCCCTTACTCCTCTAGCATTTGAAACAACTCTTCTTCACTGCCTGAACTCCATCACATCCCCTGGACTATTTATAAGCACCCACCTCACAGAAATAAACTCCAAAGCACCCCTGGAAACCCTGCTACTCATCCTAACAGCCCCTTAAACCTGGCTGCAGCAAATAGAAACCCTCACAGACATCCAGACAACTCTCCTGCTCTTCTATTCCAAGACCTGCTGCATCTACACTTACCAACTACCTCATAAACCAACCTGAACTTCTTCAACTATTAGAAACAACTCCCTGAGTATCTGATTACAACTCCAGAACTCTACCACTTCTATCAAGAAATAGGACCCAAACTTCTTTCTTTTTTTTTTCCAAGTTTCTAGAAAAGAAAGAACACAAGAAAACAAAACAGATCTAAACTTTACATTGCAACAATTCAAACAACCAATAAGAACCTAAAAAAAAAAGTTAAAACTGCAAACATTTCCCTCTATGTTGAAGAAACTGAAAAGTTCAGGCCTTTCTTGGTTAAACTCCACTTAAAAGCATGATAAAATTTCCTTCAACACTTAAAATTTAAAAAGTTTAATTAACAACTACCCTATTATCTCTAACATATCAACAACGGATCATCCTTTCATTTAAACCAAAGAAAGGTTCAGTCTTTACTTAAATGAAGCCCCCTAATAATACTTTACATGGTATCCCGTACTTGAATCAAATTTTAGTTTTAAACAACAACACCAATGACTTAATATCAAACAAATAAATAGGGATACAAACCGAGCTTCACACGTTATTCTAACTAAAGCCATAAGTTCAGCTAACAGCTCACAAGTATAAATACATCATCGGAAAGTTAAGGCGAGGTTATTACCTTTTTGCGAGCAGCGAGCTAAGGCGCAGATTCGAAGAAAAATGATTCGGACGCGACTCGAATGAGGTCGACGACTTGAAACAATGAAGCGACGACACGAAATCGACAGCGATGTTCGACTTAGAAAAATAGAAACTAAAAAACACTATGAGTATATTTTTTAAACTGAGAGAAAATCTGAAAATATATAGAAATGCTGCCGTTTTTTTTTTTTTTTTTTGTGTGTGTTCAAATCCCAGAACCCTTAAACCCTACAAAAATGCTAAATATATAGAAGAATTTAGGGTTTACCTTGGGCTTGCAAAAATCTGAATTGCCCTTCCTTTTTTGATCCTCCCCCTCATGAGATAAGGGTGAGAGGGTCAAATCAGAGCCCCTCTCGTCCTTATCTCTAAGGAAAAAGATCAACGACTCAAGACAGATTTGAATTTGAGATGAACGCTCCAGATTTAGCACAGCTGTGTCTTAGTGAAGCTTCGAGAATATACGCCTGGATCCGTGCCATTCGTCCAGCACATCAAGCTGTACGGAAGGGACAACAATGGCGCGGGTTTGAAATGAGAAACGGGTCGCGGGTCGCGGGGAAACGGGTCGCGGGATTGGGAGCTGAAAAGGGAACTGATATACAATGTATTATATGTTATATATATTGCTTGCATGGGTAGGCTGGGATTGCATGGGCTTGCACATTTAGCCCCTTTTTTAAATTAAATTGAATTAAGATAGGGATGTTGCACGGGTAGGAAAATCTCTAGGACTTTGAACGAAATTAACCTTCTTTTGAAATTAGTTAATTTACTTTAATTAAATTTGATTAATTTGAACTCAATTCAAATAATTTTAATTATCTAAATCTAATTTTAATTTTATTTTCATAATTGATTCTCATTTAAATAATTTAGCCGCTAATTAAATCTTGGGACGAAATTGGGTGTCAACAGCTGCCCCTCTTTACCCGGAAAAGGATGAAAGAGTTTTCAGGGTAAAGAAGTTGACATAAAGCCAATTTTGTCACGATAAAGTCAAGGACTTCTGATTCCATGGACCAAACGGCGAGGCTTATGGGCATGGCCGAACTCCGGTTTCCGAGTTGCCTACATATCTCGGGCTGAAAAAGAGTCAGGCCATATGTAGTTCGACGACACTTAGAAATGAAGACTCGCACGATTGACAAAATAAAGGACGCACGAATAGGAAAGAATTCAAACTGACGCCTAATCTGAAATGAAAGATTAGGTAAAACTTGCTTGTTCGAGTGCGATTCTTCAGATCCTCGTTGACGAGTCTAGCTCATAGCAACGATTGCCCCAGTTCACTGCTAAGAAAAGTTCCACGTTATGCTCCAAATGCTGCTGCAATGCCGCTAAGATTCTGTAAAGACTTAACAAACGGTAAGCGAGCAACTGCTAATAAACTATAATAATTGAAATAAGGAATAAATAAAGGGATAATATAAAATTGTAAATCCTGGTTGTGATGCTACCAACAAGTTTCACTTCGACCAACTGACGAGATGCTCCGCCCGGAGAACCTTTAGGCCGATCATTATTCTGAAACAGTAAAGTAAGACAATAAGTAAAGCGAAAATGAATTGTAAAATGCAAGGCTTTCATAAGATAAGCTGACTAACGAGACATGATGTCTCAAGTCGAATCATGTACTTCAAATATAATCATGCCACTGTTGCAAGACAACCGACGTCGCGAAACACTCTGGAAGCTGTGTTTCAGCCGACTTGTCTTAGACTATAAATCTACTTCAAATATGACATGCCAATATTGCAAGACAACCGACATCGCGAAACACTCCGAAAGCGGTGCTCCAGCCAGCTTGTCTTAAACTATCAATCTATTTTAAATATAAAATGCCAATATTGCGAGACAACCGACATCACGAAACACTCCGAAAACGGTGCTTGTCTTAAATTATCAATCTATTTTAAATATAAAGTGCCAATATTGCAAGACAACCGACATCGCGAAACACTCCGAAAATGGTGTTCCAGCCGACTTGTCTTAAATTATCAATAAATGCCAATATTGCAAGACAACCGACATCGCGAAACACTCCGAAAATAGTGTTCCAGCCGACTTGTCTCAAACTATCAATCTATTTTAAATATAAAATGCCAGTATTGCAAGACAACCGACATCGCGAAACACTCCGAAAATGGTGTTCCAGCCGACTTGTCTCAAACTATCAATAAATGCCAAAATAGCAAGACAACCGACATCGCGGAACACTCCGAAAGCGGTGTTCCAGCTGACTTGTCTCAAACTATCAATCTATTTTAAATATAAAATGCCAATATTGCAAGACAACCGACATCGCGAAACACTCCGAAAGCGGTGTTCCAGCCGACTTGTCTATCAATATCGCGAGGTAAATTCTATCGCAATGTCAAGATGTTGAGAAAAGAAAAGCGCCGCCTTTTCGGCAATAATCAATGTAATGCTTAGATGCCGCAAGAGTAAATTTGAATGATCTGTCAAGCCAAATCATTTGCATTGTCAACTTGATTGGTGTGGCTTGCATGGATAGTGGTGCAATGTTTTGAATGCTCTCTTCAGTTCATATTGAATCTGATGTTCAATTCTCCAAATGCGCGTTCAATAAATTGTTCATCCATAGTGCGAATGATCCTTCTATTGCGAGCTTTCAGGTTCCTGCTCTCAAAGAAATATTTGTTAGTTTTGGGGAGGGGTGTTTGATTTGTGCTGATTCATCTTGAATTCGCTGCTATCGCTTCCTCTTCTTCGTGAAACTTGGGCTTTGAAAACCATCCTCGGAAACTTGGTTTATGAACTCAATAGTATAACTCATCTTAATATAGAGGCAAAATAAAATAATTTGATAAAATAGTAAGCAAGCAATCATTGATATGCAAGTGAAAAGTTTATAATGCATGTAAAATTCCTGCTTTAACTCAAACTCATGACATATCTCGAAACAAACTGAACATCCTTTGTATTGCAACTTGTGCTAATCTTGAATACTTTCAGAACTTTGCTGTTTCATCCTTTGATAAGCAAACCAATTCTTGCAAAGATCTTCCCCAGTTATGAACTTCCAAATCATTTTGCAAAATTTGCCCCAGTTGATATCTTTCAAATCTTCGAATTATCTTGCAAAATTGCCCCAGTTTTATCTTCCATATCTTCAAATTATCTTTGCAAAAATTGCCCCAGTTTTATCTTCCATATCTTCAAATTATCTTTGCAAAAATTGCCCCAGTTGCTTGCCTTAAGGGAGACTGAAAATTTTAATATTATAGAGTCGAGCCCGTTAAGAGCGCCTACGTATCCCTCCACGGGAATCAGACTGTGCGTAGTTCTGCTTACATAAAGCTTTTTTGGGAAAGTATGGCAATCTAAGTACGAAGCCGTATCCGGATTGGAAAATCCACACATCTGCCCAGATGCATAGTTCGGCATTACATCATAAAAGATAAACAAGCCTAAAGCGTTACAATGTTTTGACCGAATCCGACGGGGATTGCCTACTTATCTTGTTGCCATTCCAGGAATCAGGTCAGAAGTAGTTCAAACTTACACAAAAGAGGGAATAGGGGAAATTCTTATATCAAAGCAACCAAACTCTATGTGAGTTACTACGTATCCCGCCTTGGGACTCAGGTCACGCGTAGTTCGCATTACATCAAAGATTACATTCAAAACCATGCTAACTAGCGATCGCCTCAAACATAGTATCTTTTGACGGCATCTGCGTTGATTGCTTTTGGCCAAACTCGACCATCCATTTCGGCCAGAATCATTGCTCCTCCAGATAAAACCCGATGAACCACATATGGACCTTGCCAATTCGGTGCAAATTTGCCCCTTGCTTCTTCTTGATTAGGAAAGATCTTCTTTAACACCAATTGCCCCGGTTTAAAGTCTCTCACTCTCACTTTCTTGCCAAAAGACTTGATCATGCGATTTTGATAAAGTTGCCCATGGCAAATTGCATCCATTCTTTTCTCATCAATAAGCATCAACTGTTCACATCTGATCTTCACCCATTCAGCATTTTCTAATTCAGCTTCTTGAATGATTTTCAAGGAAGGAATTTCTACCTCCGCGGGTAAGACTGCTTCTGTGCCATACACCAAAAGATAGGGAGTTGCCCCAGTTGAAGTTCTAGTGGTGGTGCGGTACCCAAGAAGTGCAAAAGGCAACTTTTCATGCCAATCTCTATAATTATCAATCATCTTGCGGAGAATACGCTTGATGTTCTTATTTGCCGCTTCAACAGCTCCATTCATTTGAGGACGGTATGCAGTAGAGTTGCGATGAGTAATCTTGAAGCTTTCACAATTTTCTCTCATTAAATCACTATTCAAGTTTGCACCATTATCAGTGATGATTGATTCAGGAACTCCGAATCTACAAATGATATTGTTGCGCACGAAATCTGACACCACTTTCTTGGTTACGGACTTGTGAGAAGTTGCTTCCACCCACTTGGTGAAGTAATCAATAGCCACCAAAATAAAGCGATGTCCATTTGAAGCGGCCGGCTCAATAGGACCAATAACATCCATTCCCCAAGCAACAAAAGGCCAGGGAGAACTCATTGCATGAAGTTCGGAAGGAGGTCTTTTGATCATATCTCTGTGAATTTGACATTGATGGCATTTCCGCACAAACTGAACACAATCAGTTTCCATAGTTAACCAAAAATAACTGGCTCTCAAGATCTTCTTTGCCAAGACAAAACCATTCATATGCGGCCCACAAACTCCCGCATGCACTTCCGTAAGCAATTTATTTGCTTCAACTGCATCAACACACCTTAAGAGTCCTAAGTCTGGGGTCCTCCTATATAGGATTTCACCGCTTAGAAAGAATTGATTTGCTAACCTCCGGATGCTCTTCTTTTGGAAACTTGTTGCATTTTCGGGATAACTCCCGACCTTGAGATAATTCTTGATATCAAAATACCAAGGATGGCCATCTCGCTCTTCCTCAACTTGAAAACAATAAGCTGGCCTATCGTGCAATTCAATTTCGAAAGGATTAATATAATTCTTGTCAGGATGTTGGATCATAGAAGATAAAGTTGCCAAAGCATCGGCAAACTCATTTTGAAGTCTTGGAACATACTTGAACTCAATCTTTGCGAATCTTTTGCACAATTCCTTGACACAACGCAAATAAGGAAGAATCTTTGCATTCTTGGTGTTCCACTCGCCCTGTACTTGGTGAATCAGCAAGTCGGAATCCCCAATCACTAAAAGTTCTTGAATATTCATATCAACTGCCAATCGAAGACCCAAAATGCATGCTTCATATTCAGCCATATTGTTAGTGCATGGAAATCTGAGCTTGGCCGAAACAGGGTAATGCTGACCCGTTTCAGAAATTAAGACAGCTCCAACACCAACACCTTTGAAATTTGCTGCTCCGTCAAAGAAAAGACGCCAACCATCATATTCGGAAGAGATGTCTTCACCCAGAAACAAGACCTCTTCATCGGGAAAGTAAGTTCTCAATGGTTCATAATTGTCATCAACAGGATTTTCAGCTAAATGATCCGCCAATGCTTGTGCCTTTACCGCCTTTTGGGTGACATAAACTATGTCAAATTCACTCAACAAAATCTGCCATTTTGCTAATTTTCCCGTGGGCATCGGCTTTTGGAAGATGTACTTCAAAGGATCCATCCTCGAGATTAGATAAGTTGTATATGATGAGAGATAGTGCCTTAACCTTTGTGCGGTCCAAGTCAAAGCGCAACAAGTTCGCTCCAAGAGAGTGTACCTGGCTTCATAAGGAGTGAACTTCTTGCTTAGATAATAAATGGCTTGTTCTTTCTTCCCAGTCTTGTCATGTTGCCCCAAGACACATCCAAATGCATTTTTCGAGACAGACAAATATAAGATCAATGGTCTTCCGGGTTCAGGAGGAACTAACACAGGCAGATTAGATAGATACTCCTTGATCCTATCAAAAGCCTTTTGACAATCTTCCGTCCACTCGATAACAGCATCTTTCTTCAACAACTTGATTATTAGTTCACAAATAACCGTGGATTGTGCAATGAAGCGGCTTATGTAGTTCAAGCGGCCAAGAAAGCTCATCACATCCTTCCGGCTCTTTGGAGGAGGCAAGTCTTGGATAGTCTTGATTTTAGACGGATCCAATTCTATACCCCTCCGGCTTACAATGAACCCCAACATCTTACCGGCGGGAACACCAAATGCACATTTCGCAGGATTACGCTTCAAGTTATACCGCCGAAGGCGGTTGAAGAACTTTCTCAAATCAGTCAAATGCTGTTCTTTCCTCTTTGACTTGATGACAACATCATCTACATAGACTTCAATCTCTTTGTGAATCATATCATGGAAGAACGTTGTCATCGCTCTCATATATGTTGCCCCGACATTCTTCAAACCGAAAGGCATAACTCTATAACAAAACACACCCCAAGGCGTGATGAAAGCGGTCTTTTCAGCATCATCTTCATCCATTAAGATCTGGTGATAACCAGCAAAACAATCGACAAAAGACTGAAGCTCATGTTTTGCACAGCTATCAATAAGGATATGAATATTTGGCAATGGAAAATCGTCCTTTGGACTTGCTTTGTTGAGATCACGATAATCAACACAAACTCTAACCTTTCCGTCCTTCTTGGGCACATGCACAATATTTGCTAACCAAGTGGGATATTTGAGAGATCGAATTACCTTAGCGGTCAATTGCTTTTGCACTTCTTCCAATATTTGTTTGCTTGTGGAAGTTTTAAAGTTTCTCTTCTTTTGCTTAACAGGCGGAAATGAAGGATCAGTTGGCAACTTGTGAGTGACAAGATCGGTACTCAAACCGGGCATATCCTCATAAGACCAGGCAAAGATGTCTCGATACTTGTTCAATAGTTCGATATAAGCTCTTCTTTCTTCCGAGGTCAAATGAACACTGATTCTGGTTTCTCTAACATCTTCTGAAGTCCCCAAGTTGATTGACTCGGTTTCTTCCAAGTTAGGCTTTGGTTTGTTCTCAAATTGATCCACTTCTCTTGTTATTTCATCAGGAACAAAATCTTCATCAAATTCCCCAATATTCAATGCATCAGTACCAACTTGTTCAGTTGTTTCATTATATGTCACAAGCAAAGTTTCGGTAGTTTTGTTAAGTGGAAAGCTGAAACAGAAACAAACATTAATCAAAAGCGTAAAATAAAGTAAATAATTAAAGCATAGCAAAATAATAGTAGGGGGAATGCAGTGCATTTTATTTGTTTAAAAAGTCTAGTTTAGGGAGGCATACATTAAAGTAAAACATGCAGAATGTAAACAGGTTATTTTGAAAAGACATAAACATAAACCAAAGGCGAAACACAGTTCAAGGCCTCAATCTGACTGTGACGCCAAAATAAACTAGTGAGTTCATTCACCAAGTCTCTTCCACTGGGACACAGGTCCAATTGGCCATCGGATCCTTTGCCTCAACATTCTGCACAGGTGATTCCTCAACATATTCTTCAATAATAACATCGCATTCCAAATCATCACTCAGAAACAAATTACCAACTCCCTCTATCAGATCCGGTATAATGACTTCCGGTGCCTTGACAAATGACTGGTATAAGGAAGGAAGGGGTTCTGGCATAACAATGGCTGGTTTCCTTTTGGCCTTTTCAATCTCCTTTTTGGTAGGACCGTAACCCAAGCCAAAGGTACCCAGATTCTTGGGCAAGCAGATGGGTTCAGTAATGCCGTTCAGATTTGCTCCCAATCCCGAACCAGGTTTGAAACCATTTTTCAACATTTCCACAGCAATCATCTTGGGGACTCTGAGTAGGGTACCTTTCTTTGAATCATCATTAGATGCTCGGGTCACATTCATTAGCTCAACCGTGTGAAAAGTAGTCCCATCAAGTTCTGTGGCGTTGTCCACCATAGGAATTGTGGTGCTAGCATGCATAGGGCTGTTTCCCTCGCCCTTGACCACTACTTCTTCATTATCCCATATAAATTTCACACTTTGATGCAAAGTGGAAGGGACGGCTCCGGCCATGTGGATCCAAGGTCTTCCTAACAGCATATTATAGGTAGACGGGATGTCGAATACCTGAAACTCTACAGAGAAGTTCACCGGACCTATTTGCAGATCGAGATCAATCTCTCCAAAGGTGCACCTTTGAGCCCCATCAAAAGCCCTTGCTTTCACATTGCTCTGTCTAATTTTGCCAGCGTCAATTCCAAGCTCCTTCAGAGTTGCCAACGGACATATATTGAGCCCGGAACCACCGTCGATCAGTACCCGTCCAACAAATTTATCCCTACATTTGACAACAATATGCAAGGCTTTGTTGTGTCCGAGACCCTCGGGTAGAAGCTCTTCTTTGAAGAAGGACACCTTGTGAGGTTCTAAGATTTGGCCAACCAAGACAGCCAAGCTCTCAACCGTGGTTTCAGCAGGCACTTCTGCTTCTTTGAGCACTTTCAGCAATGCATTTCTATGTGTTTCCGAGCTCATCAGCAAAGCCATAATGGATATCCGGGAAGGAGTATTCTTTAAATGCTCCAGAATAGAGTATTCCTTTGACTGCATTTTCCTCCAGAAGTCCTCAGCCTCGGTGTCAGTCACTCTTCTTACAACGCCCTCCTTTTCTCCAAGGCTTTGACCCAACCTCTCAGGCGTATAGAATCTACCAGATCTGGTCATGCCTTGTGCAGTAGCAACAGCAACAGTTACCTTTCCACTTCCGATAGGCACTTCAGAATAGTTCCAAGGAACCCTCTTGCTATCATATTGAAGGGGTGAGGCAAGCATGACGGTGACAGTTGGCCTTGGGATACCAGCTTGCACCAGAATAGGAGCTCTAACTTGCACAGATACTTTGGCCTCGTTAGCAACCCTCACATTGCTAACGGGAACAATGGTCCCTTTCAAATCAAACCCCTCATCAAGGGAAATGACATTGACAGCATTGATTCCATAGGCGGGAAGAGGATTATCTTGCACATTTGGCTGAGTTCCAGTAAGCTGGATAGTGCCTGATTTGATCAAAGCTTCCACTCTATCCTTGAAGGCATAACACCTTTCCACATCATGGCCCGCAGCCCCAGAATGATAAACACAATGCTTATTAATATCATACCACCTTGGAGGAGGATTTGGAGTATTGTCAGGAACAGGCTGCACAACTCCGGCGCTTCTTAGTCTTTCAAATAATTGACCATAAGATTCAGCTATAGGAGTATAGGTTTTGGGTGCTCTGCTTTCATAGCTTTGGTTAGGTCCTTGCATATTTGGACGGACAGGAGCACGGGGTTGGTAATTTTGTTGACGAGGAGGGTATTGTTGTGGTGCTGGTGCTCGTGGTGGATAATAACTGGGTTGTGCTTGATAGACAATATGGAGCGGGAGGAATTTGATAGTGACTAGGGTAATTTGGGGGTGGTGCATTTGGGTAATGAGGAGGAATATTTGGGTAATGAGGAGGTGCATTTGGGTAATGAGGAGGGGCGTTTTGGTAAGTAGGGTAGGCTGGTGGATTATCAAAGTTCAACCTCCTAGCCGGGCGGCGGTCAATGTCTGTGGCAACAGCTGTGACTTCTTCCCTCTTCTCTCTTCTTCTAGAATTGTTCGGGCTGGATTGAGCATTTTGAGCACTTGACTTCATTTCAGCAAAGCTCACAATCCGACCGGATTTGATGCCTTCTTCCACCATCTCCCCCATTGTGAGAAGTTCAGCATAAGGTGCACCCATCATAGGAATCATATGCATGTAATAGGAGTCGTCTTGAGCACGAATAAAGTACTTCACCATATCCCTCTCAGTCATCGGGGGTTGCACCCGTGCAGCCTGTTCACGCCACCTCAAGGCGTATTCTCTAAAAGTTTCGGTTGGTTTCTTCTTCAAATTGGCCAAGGTTATGAGGTCAGGGACCATCGCCACATTGTATTCAAACTACTTTGTGAAATCACCAGTTATATCATCGAACTCATGCCACTTGCTCATGTCTTGTCTGGCAAACCATTCAGCAGCAATACCCTCCAGACTATGGCTAAAGTAAGCCATCAAAAGTTCTTCTTTGCCTCCCGCCACCCTCATTCTGTTGAGGTACTTGGTTAAATGAGCAAATGGGTCACCATGACCATCATACATGTCAAACTTCGGCACTTTAAACCCGGGAGGAGGAGCAATGTCCGGGAATAGATAAAAACTGCGGTATGAAGTGCTTTGGCGTTTCTTAGTCACCTGCAAGTCCATAATAGATTGTTGCATGACTTTTATTGCTTGGATTATCTCCTCTTGTTCGCTTGTTTTTCCCTGTTTTTCCACAGCTGTGGGCATTTCATTCCGTGGCTGATAGTCTGCGAAGTCCCCATTCTTGCCATTAAATGCCTCGGGATATCCCTGCCTTGGATCATTGGCGTTTGGAGGAGCAACGGCTACAGGAATGGGCGCTTGAGATTGTGGAGGACGGGGAGTGTCTTTAGCCGGCAAATATTGGTAGTGAGGAGGAGTGGGGTCATTAGGATATGGATAATATGAAGGATAACCAGCAGGTTGGGTATTTTGCTGAGCGGGCGGGGTATTTTGACTAACTTGTGGGCGGTTTTGTGGTGGTGGTGTTTGATTAAGTGGGTTGTTTTGGTATGTGGGTATATTGTGAACAGGATTGGCATTTAAAGGTACGTTTTGAGGGGCTTGCCCTTTAATGGTTGCTAGCTCATTGCTCAGCATCTGTATCTGCTTGGTCAGATTCAAAATAAGGTCATCCTGTGCAAGGAGGATGTTTCCCCTCAAAGATCCGGGAGTTTCGAGAGTCTTATCATTGAGAACGGGAGGCTAATCATCGCTACCAGACATTTTGTCAAATTCTGAAGTGTATATCAATGTGCAGAGGAAAGTCTTTGGATCAGCTCAATCAGCACAAATCAAACCTCTGTTTGGGAATAAACAAAACAAAAGAAAAATTCAAAAGGTAACTATGTTAGTTTGCATGTTGTTGGTAAAATTTGCACGTAATCACATAGCGCGCGTCACGTAGCGCTTTTGCATTTTAAACGGGCGATAAATTAGGCATGTGGCAACCACAAATAATGTGCATAAAATAAAAATGCGGATGCGTCCTACCCTGTAGGGTGCCTCTTTGTGCTAGAGGTAAGCCTAATCGCGCAAATTGCATACACATGTGGATATTATAATGATACAAACCGTTTGCTAATACAAAATTGGGATGTAAATAAACATTAGTAATTGCCATTAGTAATAAACTGGTCTCAAAATGTTACATCGTGATAGAGTTGGGATAATAATATCCGAATACTAAAAAGGGGAAGAAGCATCAAGCTTTACATCGGGACAAAAAGAAGGGGAATTTTTAGAAAAACATGAGATAAATTCTGCTTCAATCTTTAGGAATCAGCAATAATCATCAGCATTCAGCAACATCATCAGGCAGGTAGCCTCTCACGATATAACCGGTTTGTGGCATAAAGATATCCTGAATATCCCGGGTAATGGCGAACTTGGTCAAACATCAAATCATCCAACGTTGTTATGGGCAGAATGTGAAGGCGAGAATGCCGTTCAGCTTCTTTGTCAACAAAACCAATCTGCTCCCAAGGACTTGCTTCTATCCCCCTAATGCCATAGATGTGTCTTGCCCATGCATAATACTCAGGAGAACATGGTGGGTTTTGATCTCGACGAATCAATTCTCTTTCTAAGCGAGCCCAGTCATTACAGATGTTCATTGCTTCAGGAACTGTGTAATCAGGCGATTCATATTCGACTTCAGACTCCCGTATACCGGCAATGAGTGGGATGGACTGTAATAACCCGAATTGCCTCATCACACGGATCGGAGCTTAAGGCTGAATGCTCCTGAACCCGATCAACTTGATATAATACCGGTTGGGACTCCTCAAGCGAACTTCCCGATTACCAATCCATGAATAATTCCAGTGAATGTCTGCGCCACTTAAACCTTTATATCATCATACCAATCTTGAGCAGTGTGATGACGTTTGAAACCTTCCATTCTTGCATAGTGTGTGGCGATTCGGTTTCCATTTTGAGGAATCAAATTATCCCATTGCCCCCGATCGTGTAGATGCTCCACAACCCATAGTTGCAAAAGAAGATTGCAACCAAAGAAGCATCCCTTTCTAAAGACAGAGCACTCAGTCAAAGAGTACAACATATCAGCGAGGATCATGGGTACTACAGTTGTCTGCCTCCCATTTATTCCCTCGAATATCGATTTCACCACAGTACTGAGCCGGATATCAATTGCATCATAACCACATGGAAATACCAAAGTACCGAGTAGTGCTAACACAAAAACCTTAGGTCTAAGCTTCTCCCACTTTGCCTTATTGCAATCAAATTCTTTTTTGTGTGCGCTAAAAGAGCTCGCTCTTCAAAAGCGCTTAAACAAATATTCTAGAGAGATCGTGCCATGATTCTTCGCTACCAATGATGGAACATATTTCAATTCGAACATACTGCAAAACTTCTTTGGGCATTTGGCTTTAGGCACAATGATCTCACGATCTTCCATAGTCAAACCTGTAAAGCCCACGATCTCTTCTAAAGTCGGGCACAACTCAAAGTCAGGGAAGCGGAAAACACCCGCTTCAGCATCCCATAATTCCACTAAGGCTCTAATAAGGCCCTTGTCACCCTGGATATGCATCAGTGAAACCAGATTTCCAGTGTTCCTTATAATCTGAGCACCGTACTCCC
This sequence comes from Petunia axillaris subsp. axillaris, assembly GCA_029990575.1. Taxonomy (NCBI): domain Eukaryota; kingdom Viridiplantae; phylum Streptophyta; class Magnoliopsida; order Solanales; family Solanaceae; genus Petunia; species Petunia axillaris. The sequence goes on from JARKNS010000009.1 coordinate 46,304,127, forward strand.
CTTTGATGTTGTTCCACCAATCTTTTAGAATTTTTGGCGGAGTGGTGATCATTTGGATGTCCCGATGCTTAGGAAAGAGGTGGGCTGAATCCATATCTACAAAACAATAAAAAGACAACATGAGGGGTTCCCAAATTTGACATGGCAAAGGGCTTGGAATTCGTTATAATATCCACACGATCACATAATATGCAGTGTCGTTGGGTTTCAATAACCCATCAACAAAAGGGCGGTTTCTTAATTCCTGGAAACGGTACCAAGGACCGGGTCCAAACTAAGGTGAATATGCATGCATGACCTAATCTCCTTCTAAGAGTGGGCTGACGGTTGAGGCTGACTCGACCTATGCGGGATAAACCTGGCCCCATAAACCAGCAAAACCGGCCATGACAAAACCAGGCAAACCATACCCCAACTAACTTTGGTGACACGAAAGAAATTCAGAAACTTAGGAAGGACAATGCCCTTCCTGTATTATTGCCCGTCATGCGGGCCCCCCGTGATGAAATCGAGGAGATGAAAGAGAATTGACAGGCTCCATGAGGGAGGAAATATGAACGGAATGCAAACTATGCACAAATAAATATGCTTCAATATTCATTCACAACAATAAATCCTACATATATTAGTTTAGGCATGCAAACAATAATGAGTTAAGCTACGCATACATACAATCAGCACATATATAAATAAAGCAAATTCGTGAAAATCTTTTGGTTAGAACCATATTATTATCCCCAGCGGAGTCGCCACACTGTTGAACCCCAAAAATTACCCTTTCTTTAAGAAAAGATAGGTTTCGGGTATATTTCAACAAAATGGGACTCCAAAGGGTTTCTTTGGAGTCGCCACCTAATTTAAGGATTATTAGGAACCTAAGTTAACTAAAGAGTGCCATTTTATTCTTTAATTAAATGAAATTAAATTAAAAATCAGAGATTCTGAGGTAAGCGGTTCTATTAAATTCGAAAGAAGGTCCTTATTACGGGAGCACTTTCAAAAATCCGCTAAAAAAGCGGTTAATCCGGCGATTTTCACGAATTTTACTTGAAATTTGGTTTGGGATAAATTTTAAATAAATAAATAGATAATGAATAATATAAAGGGGATAAAATTGATTATGACAATACTTGAACAGAACTTTAAGATTAATTAAATGAATAATGAAATAAGGGTTGATTGATTAATTAAATAAATAAGGGCTAAATAAGATTAAGTAAATAAATTTGGCAAATGATTGGATAAAGAATAATAATTGATTAATTAATTAATTAGATAAATAACTTAATTAGATAAATAAATATTATATGATTTCAATTAGATAAGGGATGAACAATAATGGACTAGTTAAATAAATAAATATAATTGATTAAACAAATAAATAATTAATTAGAATTAATTAATTAATTAAATAAATAGAATGAATAAATAAAATAATTAATAAATACCACTTAAATAATTTAATAAATAAATAAATAAGTAAATAAATAATTATAATTGATTAGGCAAATAAATGATTAATTAAAATTAAACAAATAAATTAATAATAAATACCACTTAATTAGTTTAATTAATGAATAAATAAATGAATTAATAAATGGATAAATAATTGACTAATTATAAATAATGAATAAATAGGTACAATTTTAATTTTATTTCTTTTGCACTCGATCATTAACTAAAAGTTTCTACTATCTTAAATTAACTGGCGAGTCCCAAAGAGACGGGATATGCAATTTATAAACAATCTTAGGCAAACAGTAAGATAACAATTCAATTAAAGCTACTAATCTACCCGGCTTCTAATCATACAAAGTCCTAAAACATGTTTTCTAAAGGGGACGAGAGAGAAGGAATTTTAGAAGGTAGAACCCGGGGTAGCGAACTCAATGTGAGCCCTGTATTTCACAAGGCTTTTCATTTATTCATTTCTTTTGTTTTACATTTTCGGGGATATCAAGTCCCGAAAATGCGGAACGATTCAAGTAACTTCCAGATGCAAACCGTCCCAATTCGTGAGTTTTCATTCAACTCGTCCCAAAGATTGTTCATGCAAAGGAAAATAGAAGAGATAAGGAGATTAGCAACCGAGCACAATAGAACATCCAAAGTTAATTAAAGAAATGCCCAAAATGGTCGTACTCCTAGTCTCATAAAATGTAACATAATCAAAATTTAGAGAAAACAACCATATAAACATCAAGATTTGTCTGTCAGCCACTAAATGCATTTTCTATTGTCAAAGAAGAAAACTTCTGCTAATTGAAACATAAGCAAATTAGAACCTTAGCTATACAACTCAAATTTTGTTGAGGAAATAGAATTCTGTAACCACATGTTGTTGCTATCAAACTCATAAATAACTACTCCATAAGTACAGTATTATAGGAATAAAAATCAAACATTAAATAGTACTTAGTACTTACTGCCCCTTTACCCACATAGTTTTGACACATCCAACCAATAGCAACCAATACTTTTACATTTTCAAGAAAAAAGCTAAAGCATCTATTGTTCGACAAGTTTTTGTACAAAGATGTCAACAGAAAGACAAACCAAGCACTTTATCTGGATAATGCAACTAAAGTTGTGAAAAAATTTCAAGGATTAAGTTATATACTCTTGTTGACACTGTAACACTAACAATGTTCTACAATCATTTTCAAAAGGTCAGTCAATTATCATCAATCCCAAGTTATCAATTCATGTCTACTGTAGGCACAGAGCTTTTAAAAAAATTATAGCCCACGCTCTCTATTTCTAAAATGGAACCAGGCTTAAAATGAAAAAATCAAAGCTACTTTTGATTCTCAGGAACACAACAGAGAAGGTCCATCAAATTTACTTGACCTGAGGTACTTAAACAGAGCAGGTCATGGTGGAAGAAAATAACTAAAATAAACAGGAAAGCTATAGGAAGTTCAGGAGATAACTCAAACCCAGAAAAGGAAGAACATCATCCTATGCTACACTTAAGGAGGAACTGGAGAGAAATTAAAGACCCTGGCTAAGGAAGAAGCTGAGCTGAGCCTCTAACTACTAGATACACCCCTAACTACTTACTGGCATCTGAAACACACACACACTACCACACACTAAATGAGATACACTTCTGATAAAACTACCAGGCCCTCCCTAAACCTGAACAAACACCAGCAGCTCACTATAACACTCCCTCAACCTCCCAAAACAACTCCAGACTAACTACCAAGGCACCCTTTTACCAGGGCACTTCACAAACATTTGCCAGCTCCTCCTTACACCCATTTTCAGATCCTGGAAGACAGCCAGGACACTCAAACCATCCAAGAGCAAGCCAAAGCAACCCCTGGAACCCCTGCTACATGCTGCCTGAATTCCTCTACTGCAAGAGATAACAAAAGCAACTCCCAGACCCCCCCTCTCAAACTACCCAGAAACAAACAAGGACAACCATGAACAACCTGGACAAGCACCCACCAAAACTCCCTTACTCCTCTAGCATTTGAAACAACTCTTCTTCACTGCCTGAACTCCATCACATCCCCTGGACTATTTATAAGCACCCACCTCACAGAAATAAACTCCAAAGCACCCCTGGAAACCCTGCTACTCATCTTAACAGCCCCTTAAACCTGGCTGCAGCAAATAGAAACCCTCACAGACCTCCAGACAACTCTCCTGCTCTTCTATTCCAAGACCTGCTGCATCTACACTTACCAACTACCTCATAAACCAACATGAACTTCTTAACCTATCAGAAACAACTCCCTGAACATCTGATTACAACTCCAGAACTCTGCCACTTCTATCAAGAAACAGGACCCAAACTTCTTTCATTTTTTTTTACAAGTTTCTAGAAAAGAAAGAACACAAGAAAACAAAACAGATCTAAACTTTACATTGCAACAATTCAAACAACCAACAAGAACCTAAAAAAAAAAAGTTAAAACTGCAAACATTTCCCTCTATGTTGAAGAAACTGAAAAGTTCAGGCCTTTCTTGGTTAAACTCCACTTAAAAGCATGATAAAATTTCCTTCAACACTTAAAATTTAAAAAGTTTAATTAACAACTACCCTATTATCTCTAACATATCAACCACGGATCATCCTTTCATTTAAACCAAAGAAAGGTTCAGTCTTTACTTAAATGAAGCCCCCTAATAATACTTTACATGGTATCCCGTACTTGAATCAAATTTCAGTTTTAAACAACAACACCAATGACTTAATATCAAACAAATAAACAGGGATACAAACCGAGCTTCACACTTCATTCTAACTAAAGCCAGAAGTTCAGCTAACAGCTCACAAGTATAAATACATCATCGGAAAGTTAAGGTGAGGTTATTACCTTTTTGCGAGCTGCGAGCTAAGGCGCGGATTCGAAGAAAAGTGATTCGGACGCGACTCGAATGAGGTCGACGACTTGAAACAATGAAGCGACGACACGAAATCGAAAGCGATGTTCGACTCAGAAAAACAGAAACTATAAAACACTATGAGTATATTTTTTAAACTGACAGAAAATATGAAAATATATAGAAATGCTGCCGTTTTTTTTTTTTTTTTTGTGTGTGTTCAAATCCCAGAACCCTTAAACCCTACAAAAATGCTAAATATATAGGAGAATTTAGGGTTTACCTTGGGCTTGCAAAAATCTGAATTGTCCTTCCTTTTTTGATCCTCCCCCTCATTAGATAAGGGTGAGAGGGTCAAATCAGAGCCCCTCTCGTCCTTATCTCTAAGGAAAAGGATCAACGACTCAGGATGGATTTGAATTTGAAATGAACGCTCCAGATTTAGCACAGCTGTGTCTTAGTGAAGCTTCGAGAATATACGCCTGGATCCGTGCCATTCGTCCAGCACATCAAGCTGCACGGAAGGGACAACAATGGCGCGGGTTTGAAATGAGAAACGGGTCGCGGGTCGCGGGGAAACGAGTCGCGGGATTGGGAGCTGAAAAGGGAACTGATATACAATGTATTATATGTTATATATATTGCTTGCATGGGTAGGCTGGGATTGCATGGGCTTGCACATTTAGCCCCTTTTTTAAGTTAAATTGAATTAAGATAGGGATGTTGCACGGGTAGGAAAATCTCTAGGACTTTGAACGAAATTAACCTTCTTTTGAAATTAGTTAATTTACTTTAATTAAATTTGATTAATTTGAACTCAATTCAAATAATTTTAATTATCTAAATCTAATTTTAATTTTATTTTCATAATTGATTCTCATTTAAATAATTTAGCCGCTAATTAAATCTTGGGACGAAATTGGGTGTCAACAGGGGGTGATGGCGCTGGGATGTGGTGGTGATGGCGTTCGGGTGGAGGTTATGGCGTTGGGGTGGTGGGGGTGGGTGTGGGGTGATGGGGGTGGGTGTGGGGTGATGGGAGAAAGAGAGAGTAAGTGAGAGAATTTTTAATTTGGAAAAAATGGAAAGTGAAATTGAAATGTATTAGATTATTGTTAAATGTGTTAGAAAAATAATGCTATGCATTGTAATTAGAGAAATATTGCAATTTTTTTGTAACTAGTTTTTGTGTATGTGCGTTGCACGTGTCATCTCACGTAAAAAATTAGACGAAGAATAAAATTAACAAACGAAATAAAATAAAGAAAGAACGTATCGGCGCCATCATTGGAAAAACAGTAAAAACCCTAGCTAGGAGGCGATTTACAGGAGATTACTAGGTGACTTACACGCTGCTTCTTCTTGCCAACTCCCATGGCCGATCAGGCCACTGGGCAGCCCCCCCACTGGGGTTGCTCAGCCTCCCTATATCCCCTCCACAACTTCTTATGCTGCTGTGGTCGTTTCCCCCGTCCAAAATATTATTAACCCAGTTACTGCAGCCTCCACATTACCCGTTCGTCACCCACTAAAAATCAATGGAAGACCTCCAATGTTATGGAATAAAAAAGAACAAAAATCCATTGCGTCAACTAAGCTCATATACGGCATCATTGGCAAGTTTACGTATGGTTCTCCGGAGTTGAATGATTTACGTAAAGTTATCCCATCACAATGTGAGATTAAAGGGCATTGCGTCATTGGTTCTTTGGATTATCGTAATATCTTTATTAGGTGCTCGTTTTTTGAAGATTACGTGAATTTACTCTCAAAGGGACATTGGTTAAACATTGTTCGTAGCTCTTTTTTAATGCGTACCTTGAAGTGGGATCCATGGTGTGACCCTAGGAAGGAGACATCAATTGCTATAGGATGGATTTCTTTTCCAAATTTGCCTCCTAAATTCTTTGTGAAAGAATGTGTTTTCTCCTTGGCTTTGGCAGTGGGTAAGCCTCTAAATCTTGACTCAGCCACCATTAATCACACTCGTCCTAGTTGTGCTCGTGTGAAGGTTGAAATAGATTTATTGGGTGACCATCCTCATGAGATTGGTATTGTAGAAGTTGATGAAGAATCGGGGAAGAAATACTCAAAGTGCATTAAGATTGTGTACGACTATTTACCTAAGTATTGCACACAATGTTGTTTGCAAGGTCATGACGATATAGAATGTCGTGTGCTTCATCCAAGCCTTTATGAAGATAAGCAGATTCAAGATCATGGCAATGATGATAAGGACTCTCAACCTCCAGTTTCACGTGTCTTGAAGAGTGGAAAGATTATGGGGGAAGCAGGTCCTAGCAACACAAAGCACGATGATATTGTGGAAGGTAAGCAGCCTAGGATTCAAGGTGCTGGGAATAGAAGGAGCAACAACAATCGTGAACAAGGTGTGGGGCAGGTAGTTAACAAGAAGAAGGCAGTATTGCATCAAAATCAAGAGGGTCGATCACAAATTAATAAGCAAAATGTTAATGCTTTTGCAGCCTTGCACATTGAAGATGATGAAGGTTTAAATATGGGTGCTCATGATGATGGCAACCAAATAGAAAAGAAGAGTGACATGGAGGTAGGTAAGTTAGTTACAAAGTCGAACCCTACGGAGAACAAGCAGATTACTAAAAGCGGGGTGGAGTTTGTTCATACTCGCATTGAAGCTGGAGGAAAAGGGGTACTGGACGAGTTGTTAAAATCTCGAGGTGTTATAATTATTGATGAGGCAGTTAAAGCGTCTGGTCTTCAAAAGGAAGATTTCCTTTCAGCTGCGTATCGAGGCGTGGTAAAATCTGGTGGGGATAGCATTAAAGCTGGGGGTTCTACATCTTTGGACAAAGATCTTGTTGAATGTCGAGGTGTATTTATGGCGACTGATAAAATTAAGGAGGTAGGAGTTATTGCTTCAGGTTCGAAGGATATTAAAGCTGAGGGTCTTAAACTTGGACCAGCTACAGCGTTTAATGCTGGAATTAATGCTTCAGAGTCAACAGGCTATAAAGCTGAGGGATTTAATGTTGCTTTGATTTTGAATGAGGTTGTTAATGCTTCAGCTGGTATTAAAGCTAAGGGTGAGATTTTTCCATGTGAGGGAGCTGAATTCAATACGGGCAAGGATTTTTAATATTGTCTCCTATTTCAACTAGGATTGCATTAAAGACAAGAAATAAAGCTGAGGGCTTCAGGTCATTCGATAATCAGGCTATTCAAGTTGGGGGATCTTCCTTTGTTCCTGGTTTGAGTGGGAACTCAACGTCTGCAGCTACAAATTTCCAAGCAATTAATGCAGACGTGCAACTTTTGTTAAATAAAGCTATGGGATTTACTCTGTTGACCAGGGATGGCTTGATTCCGTTAGACACATTAAAGCAGCTCGTCGTTACCAGTAACAACGTGATTATGCCTAGCCTCGACATTGCTTCAAATCAAAGTGTGCCTCTTAATACTTTAGATCAATCCATTCCATCCCAGTTGAACAAAGTTGACACAGACTCCAATTTGCTATTATCAGGGAGTGTTTCAAAGGGTATTTCGAAGGAAGACTTTACTGAAGATGAAAAGGCCTTGTTAAATTTTTACAATTCACAGATAGTAAAGGATTGTTGCAAACACAACAACGCAATTCTCCTATGAAAAAGCAGGTGGAGCAGGAAGATATGGGTGATGAAATTGAATTTGAAGATGAGGATGAAGCTTCAACAGCTCATAATTTCCAAGAGGTGGCCAGGGAAGGTGATTTTTCACCTAGAGATGTACCTAAAAAAAGGAGGCAGACGTATCAAAAAAGAGCATGGCCCAATTTCCAGGATCCAGCCTATAAGGAGTTCCAAATCCAAAGTTTAAATGATGAATAGAGCTTTGATTTGGAATATTCGATCAGTTAACACGCAGGAGGCATTTATAAGGTTGAATACTTTGCACAGGCATCATCATTTTGATTTTATAGGGTTACTTGAGCCTTTTCAGGAGCCCTGTAGAGTCCAGTATTATGGTATGAGACTGGGTATGCATTGTCCTTCACTAATGTCAATGGTAAAATTTGGGCTTTCATTGGGGAGGATTATGCAGTGACAGTAGTGGATGATCAGAAGCAACAACTTACTTTAAAATTGCATCATATTGTACAGGCTTAGGATTTTTTTATTACCTTAGTTTATGCTAAGTGTGACAGAATTGAAAGAATTGAGCTGTGGGATTCCTTGCAATTTTTAGCATCTACTATGGTTAAGCCGTGGCTTATTGAAGGTGATTTTAATGTTATTCTTTCAGAAGAAGAAAAATATGGGGGTCTTCCAGTATTGTCACAAGAAGTGGATGATTTTGCTGCTACTATAGCTGCTTGTGGTGTCACTGACTTAGGATACACGGGTACTATTTACACTTGTGGAATGGGAGAATTGAAAATCAGTTTATCTTGAAGAGGATTGATAGATGTCATGCTAATCAGGAGTTCATGGATTTCTTTCCTAAGATTGACACTGAGCACCTTGCCCGGACTGGATCTGATCATTCTCCTTTGTTGATAAAGTGTTCGACTGATTCTTGTACTATTATTAAATCCTTCAAATTTTTGAATTTTTGGACAGATAATGAATCCTTCTTGCAGCTTGTGAAGGATAATTGGGGTTGTGATTGTGTAGGGGGTCCTTTTATTATCTTTCACAGGAAATTGAAGAAAGTGAAGCAGGCCTTATCAAGGTGGAGCAAAGCTATTTTTCGCAATATTTTTCAGAAAATTGCCTCTCTGGAAGACATTATTAAAGCACATGAGCTTAAGCTTAAAGAATCACCTGATGCATCTCATAGGGAGCAATTGAAGAAAGCTGAAGCTGAATTGAAAAGGGTGTTGCATTTTGAAGAGGAATTTTGGAAGCAAAAAGCCGGTTTCCAGTGGTTCAAAGATCGTGATAGAAACACTAAGTTCTTTCATGCTCAGGTACAGGGCAGGAGAAAGAAGCTTAAAATTCATAGAATCCAGGATAGGCTTGGAAATTGGCTTAATGCTGAAGATGATATGGCTGTTGAAGCTGTGGAGTTTTTTCAACAACAATTTGCAAATGATGGCCAGGAATTGAATTTTGATTTGCTTCTTCATGTTCCTGAAATGGTTACTGCTGATCAGAATCTTGCTATTGAGGAAATTCCTTCCATGGAAAGAGGTGAAGAATGCAGTATTTGGTCTGAATGGTGACAGTGCTTCAGGCCCTGATGGCTTTATATGGAGGTTTTATCAAGTGTGCTGGGATGTTATTGCTGCTGATCTTACCTGTATGGTGCAGGCTTTCTTTGTGGGACATGATATTCCTAGATTTGTATCTCATACAAATTTAGTTCTCCTCCCTAAGAAGCCTAATGTTTCTACTTTTTCTGACCTCCGGCCTATTAGTTTGAGTAATTTCTCAAACAAAGTGATTTCCAGGGTCTTGCATGATAGGTTAGTTGATTTATTACCTGATTTGATATCTCCTATACAGGCTGGTTTTGTTAGGGGAAGAAGTATTGTTGAGAATGTGCTGCTGGCTCAGGAGATCATTCATGATATTAGGAAAAGAGCCAAAGATGCCAATGTTGTCATCAAACTTGATATGATGAAGGCCTATGATCGTGTGTCCTGGTTATTCTTATCAAAAGTTCTTAGGAAGATGGATTTGGTGAGAGATGCATTGATATGGTTTGGAGGCTCTTGTCTAACAATTGGTACTCAACTCTTTTTAATGGCCAGTCGCATGGTTTCTTTAATTCTTCCAGGGGATTGAAGCAAGGGGATCATTTGTCTCCTACTTTATTCATTATTTCAGCTGAGGTGTTGTCCAGGGCCCTGAATGCTTTACATGAGAATGCTATATTCAAAGGATTTGCTATGCCTAAGTGGAGTCCTCCTATCAATCACTTAGCATATGATACTAGCCTATGAGGGTGCCAGTGGCCAGAAGATCAACAAAGAGAAGAGTGTTGTTTATTTGTATCACAGGGTGGAGCAGAAGATTGTTGATAGGGTGGAGCATATTACTCAAATTCCAAGAGGTATCTTTCCTTTTACTTACTCAGGGTGTCCGGTTACACACAAAAGAAGAAATAAGGCGTTGTTTGATGATCTTGTTACAAAGATTAGGCAGAAATTGCAATCTTGGAAGTCAAGAATGCTGTCTTATGGAGGTAGGGCTGTTTTGATTATGCATGTTCTTCAAAGTAGGGCTGTTTTGATTATGCATGTTCTTCAAAGTATGCCTATACATCTTTTGTCTGCAGTTAATCCTCTGGATAGTGTTATTGATCAACTTCCTAGGATTTTTGCTAATTTCTTTTGGAATAATTCTGAAGAGCATTCAAAGAGGCATTGGGCCTCTTAGGACACTTTGTGCAAGCCAACAGGTGAAGGAGGTGTGGGATTTAAATCTTTATATGATGTTTCAAGTGCTCTATTTGCTAAATTGTGGTGGAACTTTAGGACTAAAACTTCTCTTTGGGGTACTTTTATGGCTAATAAGTATTGCAAAAAACTGCATTACTCTATTGTTTCGTATACTAAAGGTTCTCCTATTTGGAAAAATATGATGCAAGTCAGGGAGATGGTAGATCATGAGATTATTTTGCATGTTAGGCAAGGGTCTTCACACTTTTGGTATGATAATTGGTCGCGTGTTGGGGCTTATATTTTGTTGTACCTTGCAGGTTCTACATAAGGGAGGTATTAAATGTTGTGAAGGATTTTTTCACATCAACAGGTTGGAACCGGCAATTGCTTTTTGAAGCCTTACCACAAGACTTAGCGCAGCATGTTCTTGATACTATTCAGCCAGGTAACACTACGCAAAGAAGAGATTTTGCATCGTGGGAGCTGACTTTGAATGGTCAATTCACTGTGAGCAGCGCCTATAATTATGTTAGAGGTAAAGCAAAGGTGAAAGATGAGTATAAAATGATGTGGTTGAAAGGAGTTCCTTTTTAAATTTCATTTGTACTTTGGCGCGCTTGGAAATGCAAGCTGCCTCTTGATGATGAATGTGAATTGGGTTCAATGTTCCATCGCGTTGTTGGTGTTGTATGCACCCTCGAGAAGAAACTCGTGAACATTTATTTGTTACAAGTTCCTTTGCCAAGAACGTGTGGTCGTATTACACAAATGCAGTGGGGTTCCCTATTCACGACTAGAGGTTTTGTCAATTGGTTAATCGTTGGTGGCAGTGTAGGAAACGCCCAAGGCTAAGGATACTTTATCAAGCTATTCCTGCTTGTGTGGTGTGGGACTTTGGAAGAGGCAAAACACGATAGCTAGTGGGAGTCGTGTTTCCTTCCAACGGGTTGTTCATGAAATAAATTGGAACTTGTATAAGTTCTTGGTTGTTCGTTATCCAGGCATGAAACACGCCCCTCAGGACTGGCCATTTTTAGTTTAGTTTCTTGAAGCTTTTAAGCCAACTTTCAGGTACATCAAGGTGTGTTGGAGGTGTCCTACTATGGGTGTTATTAAATGTAACACGGATGGTGCAAGTAGGGGCCGGGATTGAGTTCGTATGGGTTTTGCTTGCGTAATGAGATGGGGGATTTGATATTTGGTAAGGAAAAATTAATAGGAGAAGGTACTAATGTGAGGGCAGAGGCGTATGCAATTCGAGAGGCAATGCAATATTGCCTTGATCACTTCACGCAGCCTATACTTGTTGAAACGGAGTCCTTGTTACTTAAGAACATAATTGAGGGAGCATGGGAAGTGGTATGGAGCATAGCTGAGATTGTTGAGGCAATTTTAGATATGAAAAGAAGGGGTAATTTTACCTTTGCTCATGTCTATCGAGAGGGTAATTGCTTGGCGGATCATATAGCAAACTTGGCGTTTGAAGTTGATGATCAAGAGTTCCATAGTTTTCTTGATTTGAATGTGATTGAAAGACAATTTTGAATTGGGACAAAGCTCAAATCCCAACATATCGTCCCAAGATTGTGAAGAATGGAGTTACAAGGTTGTAAGGAAGGGATCCTATTTTTTCCTAACACTGTTTGTTTAATGTGCAGGTTGTACAAGATGTTGGCCTCATTATTGTGCTATAGTTTCAGCATAACTTGCAGTTTCTTCAGGTTATACAACTTCAAGGATGCATCACATTCTTGGTCATTCACTTCGTTTAAGGCAGTAGCGTTTTTCTCACAAGTACACCAACTTGAAGTGCTGCGTTTTGGCGTGGTTTTTGGCATAGTTTGTGGCGTTATTATGCAGTGTTGCAAGAGGTTCGCGAAAGACGCTGTTTTGCTTCATTGGCGTTGCGTTTTGGGATGGCAGTTTCTTCTCACACTATGGCCAGCGCGCCGCGTGCCCCATAGCGCCGGACCAAGCAGTTTGTTCTTTTTCTTGTGCGCCTTTGGTGTGCGCCGCGCTCCTCAGCGCGCTACTGCTTTGTTTTCTTTGCTATACTTTGATGCAGGTTGCATTAAGCTGGATTTTTTTGATTGCTTGTATGGTGGATCTCTTACACCAACATTGGACAGCTATGGCCTTCATTTGTACAAGGATAATCACATAGAGGCATGGCTTCTTGGACATACACACGAGAGGCTATATCAAATGGATAATGGATTGCCATTTATCTAGCTACATAATCTTAGTTATTTATGATTCATTTTTAGCAACTAGTGCACTATGTGTTAAGTACTTTATTCTTGGTAATTGTGTCTTCATGTTGGTGGTATTAGCATGTTATCATGCTCAACCCAATTGGGGATATAGTTTTCAAGGGCGAGTACATAGGAGTGCATTAGTTACATTAGTTAGTTTCCACAAATTGTTTGTTTATTTATTTGTAGCTTGTTAAGACTTTCTTTTTTTTGGATTTCCATTATTAATAAAATTTGTCACTAAGCTAAAAGATTAGTGATATTAGCACAAAAAAAAAACAAAGGAAATAAGAATGAAACTTAGATATTTATTTCCCATACTAACTGCACTTTAAAACATGTCTTTTTTTATTTTATTTTTTATAAATGTGTAGCAAAGGAAATCCTAATATCGTTCGTCATCTTCTCCATATTCTGCAAAACGAGATAACAATAAGTAAACGAAAAGACCAATAAAATTTCAAAAAATGAGACGTGGAATACGAAAATATATAAATAATATATAATTTCTCATAAAATGTATTGTATGAGATATTGCAGAGTTAACATCCATAAATAACACTTCGATGAAATATTACAAATTGTGATATGCAACTATATTAAGTGAATTTAACCTTCGCATTATGGAGTGGTGCTGGCTTATCCGACTTAAATTATATTTTTTTTGTCTTGCTTTTCGATGCTATGAACCTAGCTCCCAACACCACCACACTCCGGCAAACAACTATCACAGAATGAGTTCAACCAATAAATAGTCAAACCAATTAAACTAATCTTTCTTAGAAAAATATTTTCTCTTTTCTATCAATTCAAATAACTTTTAATTTAAATGTCCCAAAATTTTATCTTACTCCAAATGCACAATCCTTTGAGTTGGCTTTGACTTGTATTCTTGCGTAGCAACACATCCATCGCTGAAATAAATTTTTATATTATTAATTAGACTTTATATCTTTTAAATTCAAGAATATCTATAAAAAAAAAAAGTTATGTGGAATAACAACAAAATATGCATATTGAGTAATGTATTAGGTGAAAGCATAATTGATAAATATAGAAACCAAAGCCAAGAGAGAGATAAAAAAATATAGTATGTGATTTAAGTGCTATTACGTACTTTTAGAGAAAGGCAAAAGACTCTTCAAAGAAATTTCATCAAATTATTTTTCCTATGTAAATCCTAACTAAATCCTATGTAAAGTGAATCAATGAAACTCAAAATGTATCTCATGTGATACTACATGAAAGAAGAAAGAATACAGAATAAAATTCTAAAATACATCTAACCAAGTACAAACTCATGAAGACAGGAGACATATTAGAGAACGAAAAAGCAAACTGAAAAGTTATAAAGAATCAAACTAATGATATGACAGATTTAGTTTAGCACAAACCAAAAAGAGAGTGTAAAAGAGGAAATAACTCAAAATACTAACCTCTCGGTCTGTTGCCTCTTATCTCCATCAACCTATACATTTGGAATAACTTGAAATTGGAATTAGAAATCTATACAAATTCATTCAGCTCTAAATTTTTATGTTCAAATGCGACATGTATTTAAAATTATATTGTTAGTCAAGTACACATCCAAAAAATTAGATAGCCTTTGAAATTGTTTTCTTTGCAGAAAGATTTTACGACTTTATGCATAATTGGAACGGAATAGTCGTAAGATACTGACAATCAATAAGTACAATATTTAAAAATAAAGTTTTTTGAAAATTTTTCAAAAATAGGCAGCCCACTCCCCAAAATTACAAACAAGAGGCCATATATTTTTTTCATGCATAGCACCCACCCCTAAAATTACAAATTTTAGAACTCCTTCATAAAAAATACCCTAGCAATCAAATCTCCCCCTCCCCAGCCACTAAGTCGCCGTGGTGTCGTTACTTTTTTGTATTTTACTGAATTTATGTTGTTTATTGCGTTTAAATCATTGCTTTGGACAAGTTTATACACAAATCTCCCCCAAAAAAATAAATTATACATGAATATACATAGATAAATGCGTAGCAATGAGAAAAATACAAAAATATACAAAAAAAAAGTAAAAATTCATATAAACATCCTTAATATACAGATTTATTCACTCGCATATACACACTTATACAAATTTATACAATTTAAGACATTGTATAAATTTGTATAAAATTGTATAAACTTGCAGCGACTGCTATCTCGGGAAAAAGGTGACAGCTCGGGTAAGATTCGAAAATATGGACCATTTTTGGTAATTTTCGTCTTTTGCTTGTCTTTTAGTGTAATTATCCCAAATTTTTTGTCATGAATGGTGTCTTTTAAATTATTATATGTAGTGCTACTATTAGTTTTTACTTAGGTTTAGATCTTCTCAATTGATAATTGCATATGAAGTGGACTCTAGCATTATACATTCATATCTCTTTCTTCATTCTGTTTCAAGTTACTTTGTGGTTCTCTTTACATAAAATTTAAAACATACCGAAGATCATCATATCGAGATTCTCATTGAATTATAAGACACTGAAAATCTAAAAATTTAAAGCTTGACCTTATATTCATCGGCTACAAAACACAACCAAAAGAAAAAAATTCTGAAAGGTTATACTAAATTCTACTACTGCTATTTTCAAGGAAAACTTTTCCAATCCCCACGACGTCTTTCAACCTTCCATAAATGTCAGTTAATGAATCAGGAAGTTTGACAAACCCCATTCCACCAAAACCACCGGATGATACCACGCAAACACTTCCTCACACGAATACTAACCATCATTCCTACAGAGACCTCCTATGTCAAAATGATCTCTAGTCTATAACTATGCAAATAGACTCTATTCCTACTGACACGCATGCGACGATTACCACTGATCAAGTTATCAGCAAATCTTTAGACTCTAGTATTGATCTTTCGCCGGAAGATATAAACAAAATCTATGAACCTTGGAAATTTTCCATTATCATCAAGCTTATGGGAAAGCGAGTTGTACACCAATATTTGAAAAAGAAAATTCAAGAACTCTAAAGATTATCTGAGTTTTTTCCTCTTATTGATCTAGGATGTGATTATTATATAGTCAAACTATCCAAAGAAGAAAACATGATTAAAGTCTTACAAAATGGGCCATGGTTCGTGAATGGTTATTACTTATCCATACAAAGATGGAAGCCTAATTTTGTGGCGTCTCAAGTGCGTACTAACACCTCTGCAGTATGGGTAAGGCTTCCCCAGCTTCCCACGGAGTTCTATGATAAAATTATACTTCATAGAATAGGGAATAAGATAGGTCGACTTTTAAAGATTGATGCATGTACTTCACACACTCTGAGAGGACGTTATGCTAGATTATGTATTGAGGTTCTAATGGATGAGCCTGTTATGCCTTTTGTTAGTATTGGAACCCATAAGCAAAAGATAGTATATGAAGGAGAAGATTTCCTCTGCAAAGCATGAAGAAGGTTAAGTCATATAGCCCTAAATTGTCCCTACTTTGTGCACGAGTCACCCAAGGACCCTTCATCAAGCGTGCAGCCTCCAAGATCTAATTCAGAAGAAAGTGATTGGATAACGGTCTCCTTTCCCAAGAGATCCCAGAAAGCAACAAAGAAGAAATCAGAAGTGACAAAAGGAACTACAAATGAAGGTATCAATGTTAAAAAATTTCGGCTGTGACAGGTAAGTTTCTTAATACTCAAAAATTGTTATATGTAGAAAAAGACCCAAAAATTTTATCTACCAAAGATAAACCCCCTATTATCAAAACTTAATTCTCCTCCGATAAAAAAATCTAAAAATTTGCTTTTTAATAATAATAGCAATAGTTTTTTAGCCTTACGGGATGAGCAAATGATTTGTGAGGAAACCACTACCCCTTCGTCCTGCCAAATGGACCTGTGCATGACCTACACTAATCAAAAAAATAAGAGCCAAGTGTCAAAAGATATTAGTAGTGTTAGTTTGAGTAATCCAACCAATGAAACCCTAGGTCCTTTAACTAATTGCGAAGGAATTACTAATCCTTCCAATCAGATCATCACATTAGATTCTAATAATATTATCCCTATTACTACAACTAACAACACTCACAGCCAAGCGATAATTAACCAACAAAATGGCCAAATGGCTTAATCCAATTCCTTCTCTGCACACTTGGCACCTATTCCTTCACAAGTGTTAGAAGGAAAATCCATGCAAGATTTTCTTACCTCTCACACGCAAAATCCCACCAATACTATGCTCATAGACTGTATATCTATAAACATACCTATTCCTTCACACTCTCAATCATCTCTACCTCTTCCATCTATAAAGCATTTCAATGCCAAGAATGCCGATATCTTATTCTCGGAGAAGGAGATTTCGACTAATTCACATCCTAAATCACCAAATAAATTTTCTAACACACAACCAAACATTACCTTCTCAACGAATGGACAACCAGACCACTTACTTCATCTCCCCTGCTCTTCCCCCAACTCATCAAGCAACTTCCTGGTGGAACTAGGGCTAAGGGGTCATGCAATAACTTTTCAAGTGAGCCTCAATGGTCAACCAGTGGTAGCGATCATCAACAATCCTCAGTTCCTAGCCCAAGTGGTCTCAGAGCGGATGCGATTGGCCATGAACAACTTTCTCAATCAGATGTGGCTGAACAATGTACTGAATCCTTAGCACCGATGTTCTACAACAACCAAAACCTACTTGGAATCTTGCAGAACCACTGGAACATGCCAAATCACTACATTCCTCTGGACCCAAACAATGTACCGATGAATTTTCCTTTCTTTCCACCGGAGGAAATAGTTAAGATAAATCCAATCTTTGTCCCTTGGGAGCCACAACCCCAGAACCCAGTCCAAAACCACAATCAACAACAAGAAGTGAGGGAGGAACCAGTACCAATGGAAGCTCAGGACCAACCACCCATAATACCAGGACTAGGAGACAACATAATGGAAGGGGTGGAAGACCAAATACCTCGATCGAGCATAGAAATTTCAAGTCTCAGAGAAGTAAAAATCATGTTATTTAGGGAGAAGCAGGACAAGAAATTCATTTACAACTATCCAGTGGCCTTGTACAAGTGCACAATGGACATACGACCACCCCAAGACCCAACTGTGGGGAAGCATGCAGTAATTCTGGTTCCCTCACTTCATGTGAACCAGGTTCTTCCAGTCTAGAGAGAGAACAATGTGAACCCAAACCCTCCAATAATGAACAGGCCAACTAGCATCGTTGTCTGGAACAATCGTGGGGCTAACTATGCTAATTTTCATAGAATTTTAGGGATTTAATTGCCACCCATAAGCCTTGCATGGTTGTCCTGCTTGAAACAAAGATGGAAAACCATGCTATTCTTCTGCATGACTATAATTTCTCAGAGATGATTGAGGTTCTTGCTGTTGGAAGGTCTGGAGGTTTTGCCTTCCTTTGGGATCACAACATTGTCACTGTCCGGGATTTTAATTTTTTAGGAGAGAGCAGGAAATTCATGCAAAGATAGAGGTAACTCCTACAAATTTCACTTGGCTTTTTAGTATAATCTATGCTAGTACAAAACCTGCTATTAGGAACATTCTATGGAAAAATCTTAAGGACATTGCTGACAGCTATGATGGCCTCTGGATGATAGCTGGGGATTTCAATGAGGTTTTAACTTCTTAAGAAAAACTAGGGGGTAGACAAATAAATTCTTCTAGGGTTAGTCGTTTTTGGTATTGTCTAAACCATTGTCATCTTATGGATTTAGGCTATAAGGGATCCAGATTTACATGGTCAAACCATAGATTTCACCATAGAAGGGGTTTAATCATGGAAAGATTAGATAGGGTTCTGGGTAATAGTAAATGGATCCAATCTTTTCCAAACTCCAGTGTTATTCATCTCCGTAAGACCCATTCAGACCATAATCCTATCCTCATAAACCTAACTAATCCTTCTTCTCATGCATTCCCTAAGCCCTTTCATTTAGAGAACAAAAGGTATGCTTATCCTGACTTTATCAATCTTATAAAGACTAATTGGCATCCTGATGATCTCATTTTCTCTTCTTACCTTTTAACTTCTAAATTAAAAGAATGGAAAAATGATACTTTTTGCAACATCTTTCTAAAAAAGAAAAAGCTTTTGGCAAGACTAAATGGTATTCAAAGAACCTGCCACTATGGCTATAGCACCTTCCTTAATTTACTTGAGCTTGATCTGAAAAAGGAATATAATAATATCCTGCGCATGGAGGAGGATTATTGGAAGCTTAGATCTAGGATATCTTGGCTTAATGAAGGAGAGCTTAATACAAAAAATTTTCATATAAGTGCTACCAATAGAAGAAGGAAGAATAGAATCAGTTTCTTTAAAGACCATAATGGAAATTGGACTGATGACCCTATAACCATCATGAACCATACACTAAGTTATTTTCAGGAAGTGTTCATCACTGATCACATCCATTCAAATCTGAATGACATCCATTCTAGTTTAACTAACTATCAAAACATTGACTTATCTACCCTGGATAATCCCTTAATTGATAGTAAGATAAAGAATACCATTTTTTTCTTTCAAGCCTAACAAGGCCCCAGGTCCTGATGGATATCATCCCTTTTTTCTATCAAAAATATTGGTCTTATGTAGGTAGTTCTGTCATATCTTTTTGTCATAAAGTGTTCAACACTCAGTCGATCCCTGAGCATATAAATAACACTTATCTTTGCCTTATTCCTAAAGTTCCAAATGCAAACAACCTCAAAAAATTTAGGCCTATTGGTTTGTGTAACGCTGTGTACAAAATAATTGCTAAGATCTTAGCCAATAGAATAAAACCTTTTCTCCAAACCCTTATCAGTTCAACCCAGGCTAGTTTTATTAAGAATAGAAGGGCTAGTGATAATGGCACATTCAACAGATGATGGTGAAATTTAACAATATGAAAGGGAAACAAGGGGCTATGGCTATTAAAATTGATCTAGAAAAAGCCTTTGATAGGCTAGAATGGTCCTTTGTCTATAGAACTCTTACTTATTTAAAGTTTCCTCCTAAATGCAAAAAGTTGATCATGTCTTGTATCTCTTTTTCTAATATTGCTATCTTGGTTAATGGATCTGTCTCAAACTTTTTTAGCCTCTCTCGTGGCATTAGACTGGGTGATCCTCTATTCCCTTACTTATTTATTCTTTGTATGGAATTACTTTCTAGACTTATAAGTTATCAAGTTGAATATAATTAATGGGATACCTTTAAGATATGCCCTAGGAGCCCTGAGCTATCTCATCTGTTCTTTGCAGATGACTTAACTCTTATAGCTAAAACAAATAAAAAATCTGCTTATTCGATTACTAAAAGCCTTGAATATTTTTGTGCTAACTCTGGACAGCGTATCAATTATAGTAAGTCTAAAATTGTATTCTCCAAAAATACAACTCTTAATACTAAATCAGATTTGTCTACTATTATTGATATTAAGGACAGCCTCTCCTTTGGTAAATACCTTGGCTTTCCTATTACCTCGACTAAACCAAAGCACTCTGATTATCAGTTTGTCCTGGACAAAATGGGGCAAAGACTTTCTGGATGGAAAATTAATACTCTTAATATGGCTGCTAGAACTGTCCTTATCTCCTCCACCTTAAATAACATCCCAAACCATATTATGCAATACACTCTTTTACCTTCCAAAACCCTTCAGACCATTGATAAAATTCAAAGGAATTTCTTATGGGGTAGCAGTATTGATAAAAGGAAAACTCATTATATTAGTTGGAAACAGTCATATTGCCTAAACATAAAGGGGGATTGGGCCTTATAAAAGCTAAGAACAAAAACTATGTTTTGCTAACTAGCCTTGCCGGGAGAATTCTCACTAATCAGAATGAATTATGGGCTAAAATTCTTACTACTTATATTATGAAAAACTGTCCTTCGTTCATCCGGAGTGGTATCATGAAAGTTAAAAATATTTGTGCTAGTGGTATTCACTAGATAGTTCACTCCCCCTCCACTATTGACATCTGGCATTCAAAGTGGATCCCTAGCACAGATTATCTTAGAAAACTTATTCATGGCCCCCTCTCTTTAATGGATTCTCATACATCTATAAACAATTTATGGAATGGATCCACTTGGGATCTTAATAAGTTAAGTATTACTCTTCCTCCCAATATCAGCTCTTCTATAATGGCCATTGACCCTAATCTAAATAATTCAAAAAGGGACATCCCAGTATGGGCAGCAAATAGTAGTGGCATTTTCTCAACAAAATCTGTCTATAAGCTAATAGAAGACTCTTCTACCTCAGTGCTAGATTTCTCCTGGCTATGGAAAATGCATATTCCTCCCAAAATTAAATTCTTCTTGTGGCAATGCCTTCATAATAGAATTCCAACTCATGCGTATTTACACAACATTGGGATTCAAGTTAGATCAGTATTGTAAAATCTGTGGTGCACTAGAGGAGTCAATTTATCATATTTTTCTTGAATGTCCTTACTCAATTGCTATCTGGAATGATCTTCATATTCATATTACCGGAAACATAAATGATCATTGGCTTCTTAATATCAGAGATTATGCTAATTTTCAACATAGTATCCTGAATTGGAAGGATACATTTCCTTTCATTCTCTGGCACATTTGGTTAAATAGGAACAATAATGTCTGGAAAAATTTAAAGTTATATGTCTCTTTCATGAAAGTTCAGGAAGGTGCTCTTGAATTTAAATTGTTAGCAGGAACGGAACACTTCTCTACTAAACAAGTCAGGGTTTCTATTTTTTGGAGGAAGCCTCATGCTGGCTATTATAAGCTAAATGTTGATGGAGCCTACAAAGATCACAATCATACTGGAGGAATTGGAGGATTATTCAGGGATGAGAAGGGAGATTGGGTTCTTGGCTTCACTAGTAAAATTTATGCCCACTCTCCTCTACATGCAGAACTCTTAGCATTAAAACAAGACCTTCAGTTAGCTATAGAGCACAACTTACAACCCATAGAAATTGAAACGGATTCCACAGAGCTGATTCGCATCATTCATGATGGATATCCTACTTATGTTTTTCCCTTATCCATATGCAGGCTGTTGCTATGCAGAATGGGGCTCCAGACAATCAAGCATGAATTCAGACAAGCGAATGAAGCAGCTCATCTTTTGGTCAAAGTGGCTTTTAATCTTAGTAGTTTTAATAGTTTATCTATGTTTTCAACTCCTCCTTTTTCATTAGAACAACGCCGCTCCACTCCCCCGGAGTGAGTTCTTTTCTGTGGGATTTAGGGATTCCAGTCTTTTGCGAATTAGATAAGGATGGAGTTTGTTTTGTTAAGACAATATCTTTTGATGCCTGTACTAATCTTGCCAAGCTTGGCAATGACAATGCTCTGTCGAGCATATCTACTGGTTGTATTCCTAATGTTTAATATTAACATATAAGTATCTATGTTATCAAAAAAAATAAAAAGATATGTTGGCTGTTGTTTAATTTGAATATCCTTTACCGTATTTAATAATGAATTTTTTAATTTATTTTTCAGGTAATAGAACTACAACTTCCTTGTTTAGTTTTGAAAGCCCTAGGAGTGCATTATGGACGTCAGGAGCCAAGCTGCATCTGAATCAGAGTAATAGAATATTACTATCTTATATAGAACTTTCCATCACAAATTCCAGGTTTTTTCTTGTAACCTACACATTCTCATCTATGATATCGTGTTGTTTTACAAGGAATTGTATTAAATCTATATATGCTTTGCTCAAAATTATAACCTCCCGCGCAATTTTTTGGTTTGCATCTTTGTTTATAGGAGTGGTGTATTTTTACGTATTAATACCAAGAATAATTTGTACTTCTAATTTCTATTGTATAATTCTTTTGGTTTAGATTTTAATTGGATCTTTATGTTTTAATGTAAACTCAATTTTCGATGTTCTTTTGGACACATTATAAAAATGATTCTGAACATTTTTCGTGTTCTTTTATTTGTTATTTAACTTTTTTTTTTTTTGTTGGTTTATAGGCTGATGATTTTGGTTATGAAGATCTTAATGTAAATACTACCACATATGCAACTATTCATTTTTTCATAAATTAAGCCTAATACTTAATTAGGTTCGTTCAACTTCTATCTATGATTTTGTTTCTATTTTTCGATTAATTGGATAGTAAATTTACAAATGAATATATATGAGAAAACTGATTTTATCATCATATAATATAAGAGAGATTCAAGTCTCCACTTTACTCAAACATGTTCACTAGATTATTATGTTGTACCTATTTGATTCACTTTGGCATGAAGTTATTAACTCAAATGTTCAGTAGTATGTTTGATAATGGTTCTTGAGGGAATTTTTCTCATCTACTCTTAAAGGAAAGTTGATTGCTTTTGCTTACAGTTGGTTTTTGTTTTTCTTTTTCCTTATTAAAGGTCAATGTGAGGTCGTTGAAATCAATTATGCAACTCATGTTTTTATTTTATTCTTGTATCATTTTTTTTTTTGATAACATAGATACTTATATATTAATATTAAACATTAGGAATACAACCGGTAGATATGCTCGACAGAGCATTGTCATTGCCAAGCTGGGCAAGATTAGTACAGGCATCAAAAGATATTGTCTTAACAAAACAAACTCCATCCTTATCTAATCCCAGGCGTTGTTCTAATGAAACGGGAGGAGTTGAAAACATAGACAAACTATTAAAACTACTAAGATTAAAAGCCATTTTGGCCAAAAGATGAGCTGCTTCATTTGGTTGTCTGAATTCATGCTTGATTGTCTGGAGCCCCATTCTGCATAGCAACAGCCTGCATATTGATAAGGAAAAAACATAAGTAGGATATCCATCATGAATGATGCGAATCAGCTCTGTGGAATCCGTTTTCAATTTCTATGGGTTGTAAGTTGTACTCTATAGCTAACTGAAGGCCTTGTTTTAATGCTAAGAGTTCCGCATGTAGAGGAGAGTGGGCATAAATTTTACTAGTGAAGCCAAGAACCCAATCTCCCTTCTCATCCCTGAATAATTGAAATGACCTCGGTTAGTCGTTTCGGAAGATAGGACTCCGATTGGCGTGCTGATAATTTTAAAATATTCGTAAGGTCCATTGGGACTTGTCTATAAAATTAGATCTAAATCAGACCTCATTTGGTAGGCATCGGAAGAAGGTTTCAGTTTTTATTACCGATAAATATTAAAAATATATTTTCGAGCTCGGTTTTGGCGAACGAGCACCGATTTTAAATCCGAAAGCGTCGTTAGGTTCGTATAATTATTTGTGACTTTTGTGATTTTTCAAAAGTGAATTTTGATGTTGTTCGGCTAGTTTCTGCTAAAATGCCGAAAGTTAAATAATTTGACCTTTTCCATTTAAATTCGCATCTGGAGTTTCGGGAGTTCGATTTGAGATCCGCTTTAGCGAATATGTTATATATATTTTGTATAACTTGTATGCAAAATTTGGAATTATTTCGAATATCATAGTGTACCGTTTTAATTTTCGTCACGAAAAGAAAAGAAAATAAAAGAAAAGAAAAAAGAAAAAAATGACAAAAAAGCAAAAAGAAAGAAATGAAGAGAACTGAGTATATGTCGGTTACTAAGGAATCAATATGATCCCTTAGCAGATACATTCAAAGAACAGAAACAAAAAACGAAACATGAACAGAGAAAATGAAATTACGCAATGAAAAAAAAAATACCAAAAAATACGAAAAGAGCTGGAGAAAAATAGTATTTTTACCCCAAAATATTTAGGTAATGATCCTAATATATTATTTGAGTTTATTACGTGTGTTTGAATATATTTTAGTGGTAAAACTTGGAATATTAGACATCATTTTAATAAGTTCAATTAATAGTTTAAAGGGTCAAATGGACCCCGATAATGGAATTGATTATATATTCGTACTCAGTGAGTTATGGGCAACATATAAATGTAATTTATTTGGGGTTTGGTTATGTGACCATAAACCCTGTACATAGGCCTGGGCTGCGTATTACGTATGCGCATAGGGTATCAGGTTCCTAACCGGATTGCCGTAAGATATGAGGAATGAAGCCTTTAGGCTAAATTGATATATTTTTCTGCTTATTGAATAGAGTGGGATCGTTTGGCAAGGAAACCAAAGGATAAAGCGGTTGTTGATTAGCTGTACTAACTTTTGGAAGAGGTAAGTGTTTATATCAATTTCTTTGGCGGCACTTGGCCTCATGGATTTTCTACCACGTGTTCCTTACGTGTGTAGCTGCCGATAGACGCACTCATTACGCCTTAGCTTTGAATTTACATTGTATATTATATGTTAATCCTGTTGTTGGTATTGCATTGAGCATATGAGCATTGCACTCTGATTTTGAGCATTGCATATACTTCCCAGTAATCGGTGAGAGTCCCGAGCCGGTGAAGGGTCATTATTGCATATACTTCCCGGTTGGCGACGAGAGTCCCGCACCGGTGAAAGGTCATTATTACATATACTTCCCGGTTGGCGATGAGAGTCCCGCACCGGTGAAGGGTCATTATTACATATACTTCCCGGTAATCGATGAGAGTCCCGAGCCGGTGAAGGGTCATTATTACATATACTTCCCGGTAATCGATGAGAGTCTATTGCATATATCTCCTGGTAGAAGATGAGAGTCCCGCGCCGGAGATAGGTATCAGGTATATGTGACTGCATGACATCATATTTCATTCATACGCATTCCATTGCACATATTGAGGGTGATGCAGCCCGAACACGTGCTGATCAAGTGTTCGATCCACCGAGGAGACCGATGACAAGAAGCCAAGCCAAGCTGCTGCACGATGTGCACGTTCACTTAGCCTGGCCGAAGGAAAACAATTGCCCCGAAGCTGAGTGGCCGAGCTCAAGAATCGAAGGCATTATCTTCAGATTTGAGCCCGATGGCAAAGTGACCGAGGACAAGGAGCTCGAAGACAATTGAGTGTCCGAAGGCAACTCCTTCGGGTTTGCATTGCACCATCTTGGTATCAGAGCACGGTTTGGGCTTGTTTCTACAACCCCAAATCCTGTTCACGTTATCTTTATTTTCGTGCGTCTGTGTCTCTGTTTTCCGTTTCGAATTCTGATTTGATTTTTGTTACTGTTGGTGTTGTTATTTTTACAAAAAAAAAAAAAAAAGTGTTAAAAGAAAAAAATTCAAAAATTGTGTTTGATTGTTGGTTGTTTGGGAAAACAACCATAGATTCTTGTTCACCATCGAGTTCCGAATCCAACAAGTACCCGACGTACCAATTTCGTGACTAGGGTTTCTTGGAGAATTTTTGGACTGTTTTGAGCTTTAATGGTGACTGAAAACTCGAACCCCACTGTGTTTGGAAGAAACCGGTGAAGATTGGTGGTTTTTGAGTGATTTGGGTTTGTTTGTTGCTTAAGAATCGAAGTTCTGAGTTTGAATCGTTGTCCGTACGCCGGAAAATTGTTACAAAATCGTAACAGTGTACGACACGAACGAGCTGATTTTTAGTTCGAAGA
Organism: Petunia axillaris subsp. axillaris; assembly: GCA_029990575.1. Taxonomy (NCBI): domain Eukaryota; kingdom Viridiplantae; phylum Streptophyta; class Magnoliopsida; order Solanales; family Solanaceae; genus Petunia; species Petunia axillaris. Next base: position 46,330,554 of record JARKNS010000009.1, read on the forward strand.
ACTTCGTTTGATTCCCTCCATTATTGTTTGGAACCGGAGTCGAAAGAGCAACTCAGATCTGTTGAATTTCGTGGTCAGTGAACCGAAGTTGTTGCGTCCGTATGCCGGAGCAAGGTCACTGTTCCATTGAAGAAGAAAGGGGTTAAAATTTAACATCAAAAACCCCAGGTGAAAATTGTCGGCTGAAAAAGGAAAGTGGATAAAGTAAAACCCTATCCGTACCAAGGAGGGACCACTCTTGTACGGACAGGAGTGGGTGTGATCGAAAAAGATTCCAAAGGGGAATCAAAGGGTAGATTCTCCTAGGTTTTCACTTTCTTTCGTGTCAAATTCTAGTTGGTGGATCTTTTGAGTAATTGTCCTACTCAAGGTCGTACTAACTCTTTTAAGCTGATAGGAATTCGTGCGAAGGGGTGACCGAAGTCCAAACTTTCGTAGACATTCTTTTGACTCCCCGAGCTCAGTTAAAAAGCGTCCGTTCCATCGAGTCGAACATCACTTCACTCTTCCCGAAGAGGCAGTGACTATTGTCGAACTTGAAGGATCTTAGAGGACCGATCAATTGGACGAGCCACTGTTAACAAGTCCTTGAGTGATCAAAAACCGAACCCATAAATTGAGTGGACCCGAGTGCCACCCATCAAAGGTGAGGGAGTGTGTGAGGTGATTTCTAACCCTAACATTTGTTTGATCTTGACTTGTGCAGGTACCATGGCTGGAAACGATGGCAAAAGCATTGAGAAGCCCGAGTTGTCGTTAGCCGATCTCATGGCTGCGATACAAGGCATCAGTGCCGAAGTAAGAGGAGTTTGTGCTCGAGTAGCTAACCTCGAGCAGGGAAACGCGTCCGTGGCCGTGAATGGGTCCGGCGCTGGAACAAGCCAATCCACTCCGATGAAACCTGAGCTGTATGCTGAGCTTGTACGACAACATCAGTTGACAAGTGAAGCAATTCGGAGAGAACTTAACTTGGGCAATCCCCAAGCTGCTTATCAAAACTTGGGCATTCCCCGAGGAGAAAGAATACCACCTCCAGTGGCCCGAAGAGATCTTGGAGCTGTTGCCGAAGAGGTTGATGAGGAGGAATTTCCCGAGGACGAATATGAGCGTGAGCCGCCATTCGCTCAACGAAGGCAAGCTCACCGAGGTCGTGGAAATTTCCGAGGTCGAGGCCGAGGCGCAAATGTTGAAAGAAATATTGGGCGTGAGGCTGATGATCGAGAAGATGAGTTTCTCGAACAGGTTCGTGGTGTTCGAGACTCAAACTTGAACAGCGTCAAGATCACTATTCCACCCTTTAAAGGAACTAGTGACCCCGATGAGTATCTTGAATGGAAGCTTAAAATGGAGCGCATCTTTGAAACCAATGAGATGACCGATGAGAGAAAAGCTGCCCATGCCATTGCTTCGTTCGAAGCTTATGCATCAACATGGTGGGAATCTGACAAGAGGCATAGAAGAAGAAATGACTATCCAGTAGTCAATACGTGGCCACAGTTGATGAGAGCGATGGATGGTAAGTACTTGAGTGCCAAGTACAGGCAGACTCAAATGCAAAAGCTCTATGAGTTAAAGCAAGGGTCCAAGTCTGTCCAAGAGTACCACGATGAGTTCGAAAAGGTTCGATTGAATCTTGATCTGGTCGAAGACGAAGAACAAGCCATTATCAGATTCAAAAATGGCTTGGTTAGGGATGTGTCATCGCAGTTGAGACTCCACGTGTACCACACGTTGGAAGATTTGTTTGATGCCGCCACCGAAGCTGAAAAATTGATGAAGGACGACAAGGCAAACCGGTATCGAGGAGTCACTACTTCTACTCCTTTGAACCGAGGTAAAGAATGGAAGAGTCCAAACCAAACAAGTGCTAACACTGTTCGAGATTCGAAGAGACCCTTCGAAAGAGGTGTGACCGGTAACCAACCAAGAGAAGTGGGAGGTAAAGTTCAACTCAACTCTCCTAGTGCTTCAAATATTCAGTGTCACAAATGCAAAGGTTATGGTCACATGGCAAAAGAGTGTCCAACTCGCAAAGTTATGCTTCTGCTCGAAGATGGAACCGTCCATGAGCAAGCGAGTGACACCGAGGAGGAAATTATCGAGGAGACTGATCGAGCTGAAGTTGATGATGATCATGAGGCTGCCGAAGCTGATCATCCGGAAATGTTTCTTGTGGTTCGAAGGAATTTGAGCTGCATGACTTTTGAAGAAGAAGACAACCAAAGAGAAAACCTCTTTCATGCCCGATGTCGAGTGAGGGGAAAGGTGTGTTCGATGATCATTGATTCTGGTAGTTGTGCCAATGTAGTGAGCCAAACTTTGGTTTCACAAATGGGATTACCTACGATGAAGCATCCCCACCCTTACAAGTTACAATGGCTGAATGAGTGTGGAGAATTGAGAGTTGTCAAACAAGTGTGGATCAAGTTCAAAATCGGAGAGTATCAAGATGAAATGATCTTCGATGTGGTCCCGATGCAAGCTTGTCATTTGCTATTGGGTCGACCATGGCAGTATGACCGAACAGTTGTTCACAATGGCAGATCCAACACTTACACTGTGAAGCTCGATGGGAAGAGTTTCGTACTCAAACCCTTGTCTCCAAAACAAGTCACCGAGGACTATAAACGGATGAAAGAATTGAAAGAAGCGGCCAAAGCTAAGCTTCCGATAGGAGCAAAATTGGGGGCCGAAGAGACAAACTCACCGACCGAAGTAAAAGGAATTAGTGCAATCATGCAACCCGGTGAGATCTTGCGAGGCAACGACCACGGTCAGATGATGATTTGCCTCGTGCACAAGGGTATCTTTCTAAACTCTAATGATGATTTTTCTAATGATAACCCTTTGCCTTTGTTTGTTCGTAAAGTTTTGCAGGACTTCGAGGACATGTTTCCCGAGGAAATGCCAGGTGGATTACCTCCGTTGAGAGGAATCGAGCACCAAATTGACTTCGTACCAGAGTCTCAAATCCCTAACAAACCTGCATACCGGTGTAATCCCGAAGACACCAAAGAACTCCAACGGCAGGTTGATGAATTGCTGAACAAGGGCCTCGTTCGTGAGAGCTTGAGTCCTTGCGCCGTTCCAGTTATCCTTGTCCCGAAGAAGGATGGAACATGGCGAATGTGTGTTGACTGTCGAGCAGTCAACAAAATAACGGTAAAGTATCGTCATCCTATCCCTCGATTAGATGACATGCTAGATGAGTTAAGTGGTTCTTCATGCTTTTCGAAGATAGACCTCAGGTCCGGTTACCACCAGATCCGAATGAAACCCGGAGACGAGTGGAAAACCGCATTCAAGACCAAACTCGGTCTCTATGAATGGTTGGTGATGCCTTTTGGCTTATCCAATGCACCGAGCACATTCATGCGACTGATGAACCATGTGCTCAAACCGTTCATAAACAAGTTCGTTGTCGTTTATTTCGATGACATACTTGTTTATAGCAGAACCGTGGATGAACATGTCGACCACCTAAGGCAAGTACTTGAAAAGCTTCGAGAAGAGAAGTTGTATGCCAACTTCAAGAAATGCGCCTTTGGTGTCGATCGTGTAGTCTTTCTTGGATTTGTTGTCAGTGCTAATGGTGTCGAAGTCGACGAATCAAAAGTCGAAGCCATCAAAGATTGGCCAACTCCAACCTCGGTAACACAAGTTCGTAGCTTCCATGGCTTAGCCAGCTTTTACCGAAGGTTTGTTCGTGACTTTAGCACCGTGGCAGCTCCTTTAACCGAGCTGGTAAAGAAAGACAATCCATTTGTGTGGGGAGAGCCCCAAGAGAGGGCTTTCCAAGAGTTGAAGCGGAGGCTTTGTTCTGCCCCGTTGTTACAACTCCCTGACTTCGGCAAAGCATTCGAAGTCGAGTGTGATGCGTCTGGAGTTGGGATCGGAGGAGTGCTGATGCAAGACTCGAAGCCGATCGCTTACTTTAGCGAAAAGCTTAAGGGTGCAACTTTGAATTACTCTACGTATGACAAAGAGTTGTATGCCCTCGTTCGAGCACTCGCCCATTGGCAGCATTATTTGTGGCCTCGAGAGTTTGTGATCAAGAGTGATCATGAATCTTTGAAACATCTCCGAGGTCAGGAGAAATTGAATCGAAGACATGCCAAGTGGGTTGAATTTATTGAAAGCTTTCCCTATGTAATTCATTACAAAAAGGGAAAAGATAATGTTGTGGCCGACGCGCTCTCAAGGAAATTCACCTTAGCGACCACTCTTGCCTCTAGGCTCATGGGATTCGAAAGCATCAAGTCGATGTACGAGGATGATCCCAAGCTGAAATGTGTTCGAGACACAATCTTGAGTGGCCGAAAGGTTGAGAAATATCAGTGGCATGATGGCTACCTCTTCAAAAATGGGAGGGTTTGTGTGCCAGTGTCATCGTGGAGAGAGCTCTTGGTTCGAGAAGCTCACTCAGGTGGACTGATGGGGCACTTCGGTGTGGATAAAACTCTTGGTATCTTGACCGAGCAGTTCCATTGGCCCAAAATGCGACGAGATGTGGAAAAGCTTTGCAACGCTTGTCTCGTTTGCAAGAAAGCAAAATCGAAGTCCAACCCTCATGGATTGTACACCCCGTTGCCTGTGCCTGATCGACCTTGGGTTGATATATCCATGGACTTTGTCTTGGGGTTACCGAGGTCGGGGGGAGGACATGATAGCATCTTCGTTGTGGTTGACCGTTTTTCAAAAATGGCTCACTTTATTCCTTGCAAATAGTGTGATGATGCACAGCGTTTGTTTCTAATGTGTTAAAATTGCATGGTGTACCTCGTACTATTGTAAGTGATCGAGACTCGAAGTTCTTGAGTCATTTTTGGAAGTGTTTGTGGGGTGCCCTCGGCACCAAGCTACTATTCTCGACGTCTCACCATCCTTAGACTGATGGACAGACCGAGGTAGTTAACCGAACCTTGGGATCTTTGCTTCGGGCAATGACCAAAGGGAAGGTTGGAAACTGGGCTGATCGTTTGCCCATGATGGAATTCGCATACAATCGAACGGTGCATAGAATGATCAACATGACTCCGTTTGAATGTGTGTATGGCTTTAATCCTTTGATTCCACTTGATTTAACCCCATTGCCTCGAGATTCTGTTCTTGATTTTGAAGGTACTCGACGAGCAGCTGCCTTGATCGAATTGCATGCAAGGGTGAAGAAGAACCTCGAGGAGGCCTATGCAAAGGTTGCTTTAAAGAAAAAAAAGGGGCGTAAAAAGTTGGAATTAAAGAAGGGAGATTGGGTTTGGGTTCACTTCCGAAAGGAACGCTTCCCGAACCAAAGGAAAGGAAATTTGGCTCCTCGAGGGGATGGTCCATTTCAAGTGTTGACCAAGATCAACAACAATGCCTACGTGATCGACCTCCCTGGTGAGTATAACGTGTCCAACACCTTTAATGTTGCTGACTTAGTTCCTTGTGTTGTAGGTCCAACTTCGGAGGACGAGGAGGGCTTGATTTTGAGGACGAAATCTTCTCAAGAAGGGGAGGATGATGCAGCCCGAACACGTGCTGATCAAGTGTTCGATCCACCGAGGAGACCGATGACAAGAAGCCAAGCCAAGCTGCTGCACGATGTGCACGTTCACTTAGCCTGGCCGAAGGAAAACAATTGCTCCGAAGCTGAGTGGCCGAGCTCAAGAATCGAAGGCATTATCTTCATATTTGAGCCCGATGGCAAAGTGACCGAGGACAAGGAGCTCGAAGACAATTGAGTGTCCGAAGGCAACAAGTGTGTGTTCGAGCAGACAATCGAGAACCGAAGCCAAGGCTTACCGAAGTCAAATGTCTGCCGAACACATTTTTAACTCAGCCCTGCGTGGCTTATTTCTATTGGTCAACTGTGACCTATTTACTAGTTTACCCTTAGTATTTCTTATATAAACATTGTTTCCTTTCATTGTAGATATCTAGTTTTTGAACATTGAATATTAATGAAAGTGCCGAGCACATTTCTTGTCTCCGTCGTGAGCAAAACCCTGTGAGGGATTTATGGACTTGTGGCTTTCGGTTAATCCGATTGAACATTCCTCTTTGATCATTCAGTTTGCAAGAGGCATGTTCTCTTGAGGATTGTTGCATAGTTTAGGTGATTCTTGTATCCCTTTCGATCGAGCTTTGAGACAGGTTCCTCACTGTTCTTTCGAAAGAAGAAAGTTTTGTCTTGCTTCTATCTTTTATCTTTTCTTGATTATCTTCCGCATTTGTGCTTAACAACTCCTTCGGGTTTGCATTGCACCAGAGGGGTAGGAGGATTCCTCCCCTGGAGCAGGAGGATTCCGCTCCATTGCATATATTGAGGGATAGGAGGATTCCGCCCCAGGAACAGGAGGATTCCGCTCCATTGCATATATTGAGGGGTAGGAGGATTCCGCTCCATTGTATATATTGAGGGGTAGGAGGATTCCGCCCTAGGAGCAGGAAGATTCCACTCCATTGCATCATATTGAGGGTAGGAGGATTCCGCCCTAGGAGCAGGAGGATTCCGCTCCATTGCATCACATTGAGGATAGGAGGATTCCACCCTGGAGTAGGAGGATTCCTGATGCAGCCCGAACACGTGCTGATCAAGTGTTCGATCCACCGAGGAGACCGATGACAAGAAGCCAAGCCAAGCTGCTGCACGATGTGCACGTTCACTTAGCCTGGCCGAAGGAAAACAATTGCTCCGAAGCTGAGTGGAGAATCGAAGGCATTATCTTCAGATTTGAGCCCGATGGCAAAGTGACCGAGGACAAGGAGCTCGAAGACAATTGAGTGTCCGAAGGCAACAAGTGTGTGTTCGAGCAGACAATCGAGAACCGAAGCCAAGGCTTACCGAAGTCAAATGTCTGCCGAACACATTTTTAACTCAGCCCTGCGTGGCTTATTTCTATTGGTCAACTGTGACCTATTTACTAGTTTACCCTTAGTACTTCCTATATAAACATTGTTTCCTTTCATTGTAGATATCTAGTTTTTGAACATTGAATATTAATGAAAGTGCCGAGCACATTTCTTGTCTCCGTCGTGAGCAAAACCGTGTGAGGGATTTATGGACTTGTGGCTTTCGGTTAATCCGATTGAATATTCCTCTTTGATCATTCAGTTTGCAAGAGGCATGTTCTCTTGAGGATTGTTGCATAGTTTAGGTGATTCTGTTATCCCTTTCGATCGAGCTTTGAGACAGGTTCCTCACTGTTCTTTCGAAAGAAGCAAGTTTTGTCTTGCTTCTATCTTTTATCTTTTTTTATTATCTTCCGCGTTTGTGCTTAGCAACTCCTTCGGGTTTGCATTGCACCATCTTGGTATCAGAGCACGGTTTGGGCTTGTTTCTACAACCCCAAATCCTGTTCACGTTATCTTTATTTTCGTGCGTCTGTGTCTCTGTTTTCCGTTTCGAATTCTGATTTGATTTTTGTTACTGTTGGTGTTGTTATTTTTACAAAAAAAAAAAAAAAAAAGTGTTAAAAGAAAAAAATTCAAAAATTGTGTTTGATTGTTGGTTGTTTGGGAAAACAACCATAGATTCTTGTTCACCATCGAGTTCCGAATCCAACAAGTACCCGACGTACCAATTTCGTGACTAGAGTTTCTTGGAGAATTTTTGGACTGTTTTGAGCTTTAATGGTGACTGAAAACTCGAACCCCACTGTGTTTGGAAGAAACCGGTGAAGATTGGTGGTTTTTGAGTGATTTGGGTTTGTTTGTTGCTTAAGAATCGAAGTTCTGAGTTTGAATCGTTGTCCGTACGCCGGAAAATTGTTACAAAATCGTAACAGTGTACGACACGAACGAGCTGATTTTTAGTTCGAAGAACTTCGTTTGATTCCCTCCATTGTTGTTTGGAACCGGAGTCGAAAGAGCAACTCAGATCTGTTGAATTTCGTGGTCAGTGAACCGAAGTTGTTGCGTCCGTATGCCGGAGCAAGGTCACTGTTCCATTGAAGAAGAAAGGGGTTAAAATTTAACATCAAAAACCCCAGGTGAAAATTGTCGGCTGAAAAAGGAAAGTGGATAAGGTAAAACCCTATCCGTACCAAGGAGGGACCACTCTTGTACGGACAGGAGTGGGTGTGATCGAAAAAGATTCCAAAGGGGAATCAAAGGGTAGATTCTCCTAGGTTTTCACTTTCTTTCGTGTCAAATTCTAGTTGGTGGATCTTTTGAGTAATTGTCCTACTCAAGGTCGTACTAACTCTTTTAAGCTGATAGGAATTCGTGCGAAGGGGTGACCGAAGTCCAAACTTTCGTAGACATTCTTTTGACTCCCCGAGCTCAGTTAAAAAGCGTCCGTTCCATCGAGTCGAACATCACTTCACTCTTCCCGAAGAGGCAGTGACTATTGTCGAACTTGAAGGATCTTAGAGGACCGATCAATTGGACGAGCCACTGTTAACAAGTCCTTGAGTGATCAAAAACCGAACCCATAAATTGAGTGGACCCGAGTGCCACCCATCAAAGGTGAGGGAGTGTGTGAGGTGATTTCTAACCCTAACATTTGTTTGATCTTGACTTGTGCAGGTACCATGGCTGGAAACGATGGCAAAAGCATTGAGAAGCCCGAGTTGTCGTTAGCCGATCTCATGGCTGCGATACAAGGCATCAGTGCCGAAGTAAGAGGAGTTTGTGCTCGAGTAGCTAACCTCGAGCAGGGAAACGCGTCCGTGGCCGTGAATGGGTCCGGCGCTGGAACAAGCCAATCCACTCCGATGAAACCTGAGCTGTATGCTGAGCTTGTACGACAACATCAGTTGACAAGTGAAGCAATTCGGAGAGAACTTAACTTGGGCAATCCCCAAGCTGCTTATCAAAACTTGGGCATTCCCCGAGGAGAAAGAATACCACCTCCAGTGGCCCGAAGAGATCTTGGAGCTGTTGCCGAAGAGGTTGATGAGGAGGAATTTCCCGAGGACGAATATGAGCGTGAGCCGCCATTCGCTCAACGAAGGCAAGCTCACCGAGGTCGTGGAAATTTCCGAGGTCGAGGCCGAGGTGCAAATGTTGAAAGAAATATTGGGCGTGAGGCTGATGATCGAGAAGATGAGTTTCTCGAACAGGTTCGTGGTGTTCGAGACTCAAACTTGAACAGTGTCAAGATCACTATTCCACCCTTTAAAGGAACTAGTGACCCCGATGAGTATCTTGAATGGAAGCTTAAAATGGAGCGCATCTTTGAAACCAATGAGATGACCGATGAGAGAAAAGCTGCCCATGCCATTGCTTCGTTCGAAGCTTATGCATCAACATGGTGGGAATCTGACAAGAGGCATAGAAGAAGAAATGACTATCCAGTAGTCAATACGTGGCCACAGTTGATGAGAGCGATGGATGGTAAGTACTTGAGTGCCAAGTACAGGCAGACTCAAATGCAAAAGCTCTATGAGTTAAAGCAAGGGTCCAAGTCTGTCCAAGAGTACCACGATGAGTTCGAAAAGGTTCGATTGAATCTTGATCTGGTCGAAGACGAAGAACAAGCCATTATCAGATTCAAAAATGGCTTGGTTAGGGATGTGTCATCGCAGTTGAGACTCCACGTGTACCACACGTTGGAAGATTTGTTTGATGCCGCCACCGAAGCTGAAAAATTGATGAAGGACGACAAGGCAAACCGGTATCGAGGAGTCACTACTTCTACTCCTTTGAACCGAGGTAAAGAATGGAAGAGTCCAAACCAAACAAGTGCTAACACTGTTCGAGATTCGAAGAGACCCTTCGAAAGAGGTGTGACCGGTAACCAACCAAGAGAAGTGGGAGGTAAAGTTCAACTCAACTCTCCTAGTGCTTCAAATATTCAGTGTCACAAATGCAAAGGTTATGGTCACATGGCAAAAGAGTGTCCAACTCGCAAAGTTATGCTTCTGCTCGAAGATGGAACCGTCCATGAGCAAGCGAGTGACACCGAGGAGGAAATTATCGAGGAGACTGATCGAGCTGAAGTTGATGATGATCATGAGGCTGCCGAAGCTGATCATCCGGAAATGTTTCTTGTGGTTCGAAGGAATTTGAGCTGCATGACTTTTGAAGAAGAAGACAACCAAAGAGAAAACCTCTTTCATGCCCGATGTCGAGTGAGGGGAAAGGTGTGTTCGATGATCATTGATTCTGGTAGTTGTGCCAATGTAGTGAGCCAAACTTTGGTTTCACAAATGGGATTACCTACGATGAAGCATCCCCACCCTTACAAGTTACAATGGCTGAATGAGTGTGGAGAATTGAGAGTTGTCAAACAAGTGTGGATCAAGTTCAAAATCGGAGAGTATCAAGATGAAATGATCTTCGATGTGGTCCCGATGCAAGCTTGTCATTTGCTATTGGGTCGACCATGGCAGTATGACCGAACAGCTGTTCACAATGGCAGATCCAACACTTACACTGTGAAGCTCGATGGGAAGAGTTTCGTACTCAAACCCTTGTCTCCAAAACAAGTCACCGAGGACTATAAACGGATGAAAGAATTGAAAGAAGCGGCCAAAGCTAAGCTTCCGATAGGAGCAAAATTGGGGGCCGAAGAGACAAACTCACCGACCGAAGTAAAAGGAATTAGTGCAATCATGCAACCCGGTGAGATCTTGCGAGGCAACGACCACGGTCAGATGATGATTTGCCTCGTGCACAAGGGTATCTTTCTAAACTCTAATGATGATTTTTCTAATGATAACCCTTTGCCTTTGTTTGTTCGTAAAGTTTTGCAGGACTTCGAGGACATGTTTCCCGAGGAAATGCCAGGTGGATTACCTCCGTTGAGAGGAATCGAGCACCAAATTGACTTCGTACCAGGGTCTCAAATCCCTAACAAACCTGCATACCGGTGTAATCCCGAAGACACCAAAGAACTCCAACGGCAGGTTGATGAATTGCTGAACAAGGGCCTCGTTCGTGAGAGCTTGAGTCCTTGCGCCGTTCCAGTTATCCTTGTCCCGAAGAAGGATGGAACATGGCGAATGTGTGTTGACTGTCGAGCAGTCAACAAAATAACGGTAAAGTATCGTCATCCTATCCCTCGATTAGATGACATGCTAGATGAGTTAAGTGGTTCTTCATGCTTTTCGAAGATAGACCTCAGGTCCGGTTACCACCAGATCCGAATGAAACCCGGAGACGAGTGGAAAACCGCATTCAAGACCAAACTCGGTCTCTATGAATGGTTGGTGATGCCTTTTGGCTTATCCAATGCACCGAGCACATTCATGCGACTGATGAACCATGTGCTCAAACCGTTCATAAACAAGTTCGTTGTCGTTTATTTCGATGACATACTTGTTTATAGCAGAACCGTGGATGAACATGTCGACCACCTAAGGCAAGTACTTGAAAAGCTTCGAGAAGAGAAGTTGTATGCCAACTTCAAGAAATGCGCCTTTGGTGTCGATCGTGTAGTCTTTCTTGGATTTGTTGTCAGTGCTAATGGTGTCGAAGTCGACGAATCAAAAGTCGAAGCCATCAAAGATTGGCCAACTCCAACCTCGGTAACACAAGTTCGTAGCTTCCATGGCTTAGCCAGCTTTTACCGAAGGTTTGTTCGTGACTTTAGCACCGTGGCAGCTCCTTTAACCGAGCTGGTAAAGAAAGACAATCCATTTGTGTGGGGAGAGCCCCAAGAGAGGGCTTTCCAAGAGTTGAAGCGGAGGCTTTGTTCTGCCCCGTTGTTACAACTCCCTGACTTCGGCAAAGCATTCGAAGTCGAGTGTGATGCGTCTGGAGTTGGGATCGGAGGAGTGCTGATGCAAGACTCGAAGCCGATCGCTTACTTTAGCGAAAAGCTTAAGGGTGCAACTTTGAATTACTCTACGTATGACAAAGAGTTGTATGCCCTCGTTCGAGCACTCGCCCATTGGCAGCATTATTTGTGGCCTCGAGAGTTTGTGATCAAGAGTGATCATGAATCTTTGAAACATCTCCGAGGTCAGGAGAAATTGAATCGAAGACATGCCAAGTGGGTTGAATTTATTGAAAGCTTTCCCTATGTAATTCATTACAAAAAGGGAAAAGATAATGTTGTGGCCGACGCGCTCTCAAGGAAATTCGCCTTAGCGACCACTCTCGCCTCTAGGCTCATGGGATTCGAAAGCATCAAGTCGATGTACGAGGATGATCCCAAGCTGAAATGTGTTCGAGACACAATCTTGAGTGGCCGAAAGGTTGAGAAATATCAGTGGCATGATGGCTACCTCTTCAAAAATGGGAGGGTTTGTGTGCCAGTGTCATCGTGGAGAGAGCTCTTGGTTCGAGAAGCTCACTCAGGTGGACTGATGGGGCACTTCGGTGTGGATAAAACTCTTGGTATCTTGACCGAGCAGTTCCATTGGCCCAAAATGCGACGAGATGTGGAAAAGCTTTGCAACGCTTGTCTCGTTTGCAAGAAAGCAAAATCGAAGTCCAACCCTCATGGATTGTACACCCCGTTGCCTGTGCCTGATCGACCTTGGGTTGATATATCCATGGACTTTGTCTTGGGGTTACCGAGGTCGGGGGGAGGACATGATAGCATCTTCGTTGTGGTTGACCGTTTTTCAAAAATGGCTCACTTTATTCCTTGCAAAAAGTGTGATGATGCACAGCATGTAGCTACATTGTTTGTTTCTAATGTGTTAAAATTGCATGGTGTACCTCATACTATTGTAAGTGATCGAGACTCGAAGTTCTTGAGTCATTTTTGGAAGTGTTTGTGGGGTGCCCTCGGCACCAAGCTACTATTCTCGACGTCTCACCATCCTCAGACTGATGGACAGACCGAGGTAGTTAACCGAACCTTGGGATCTTTGCTTCGGGCAATGACCAAAGGGAAGGTTGGAAACTGGGCTGATCGTTTGCCCATGATGGAATTCGCATACAATCGAACGGTGCATAGAATGATCAACATGACTCCGTTTGAATGTGTGTATGGCTTTAATCCTTTGATTCCACTTGAGTTAACCCCATTGCCTCGAGATTCTGTTCTTGATTTTGAAGGTACTCGACGAGCAGCTGCCTTGATCGAATTGCATGCAAGGGTGAAGAAGTACCTCGAGGAGGCCTATGCAAAGGTTGCTTTAAAGAAAAACAAGGGGCGTAAAAAGTTGGAATTAAAGAAGGGAGATTGGGTTTGGGTTCACTTCCGAAAGGAACGCTTCCCGAACTAAAGGAAAGGAAAGTTGGCTCCTCGAGGGGATGGTCCATTTCAAGTGTTGACCAAGATCAACAACAATGCCTACGTGATCGACCTCCCTGGTGAGTATAACGTGTCCAACACCTTTAATGTTGCTGACTTAGTTCCTTGTGTTGTAGGTCCAACTTCGGAGGACGAGGAGGGCTTGATTTCGAGGACGAAATCTTCTCAAGAAGGGGAGGATGATGCAGCCCGAACACGTGCTGATCAAGTGTTCGATTCACCGAGGAGACCGATGACAAGAAGCCAAGCCAAGCTGCTACACGATGTGCACGTTCACTTAGCCTGGCCGAAGGAAAACAATTGCTCCGAAGCTGAGTGGCCGAGCTCAAGAATCGAAGGCATTATCTTCAGATTTGAGCCCGATGGCAAAGTGACCGAGGACAAGGAGCTCGAAGACAATTGAGTGTCCGAAGGCAACAAGTGTGTGTTCGAGCAGACAATCGAGAACCGAAGCCAAGGCTTACCGAAGTCAAATGTCTGCCGAACACATTTTTAACTCAGCCCTGCGTGGCTTATTTCTATTGGTCAACTGTGACCTATTTACTAGTTTACCCTTAGTATTTCCTATATAAACATTGTTTCCTTTCATTGTAGATATCTAGTTTTTGAACATTGAATATTAATGAAAGTGCCGAGCACATTTCTTGTCTCCGTCGTGAGCAAAACCCTGTGAGGGATTTATAGACTTGTGGCTTTCGGTTAATCCGATTGAACATTCCTCTTTGATCATTCAGTTTGCAAGAGGCATGTTCTCTTGAGGATTGTTGCATAGTTTAGGTGATTCTTGTATCACTTTCGATCGAGCTTTGAGACAGGTTCCTCACTGTTCTTTCGAAAGAAGCAAGTTTTGTCTTGCTTCTATCTTTTATCTTTTCTTGATTATCTTCCGCGTTTGTGCTTAGCAACTCCTTCGGGTTTGCATTGCACCAATTCCGCTCCATTCATTTGACACATGTGACCCTTTGCATCATATTTCATTTCATTTCATACCATTGTGTAGACTTGTAGTACATAACTACTGTTCTGCTTCTACGTGCATTGCTTATTTGCCTATATATTTCTAGCTCGTATTCTGGATTGCGGGGATCGGGTTGCACGCCGCAACGTTATAAATATATGGATCGGGTTGCACGCCGCAACGGTGTATATATATATATGGATCGGGTTGCACGCCGTAACAGGATGAATATATGGATCGGGTTGCACGCCGCAACAGGATGTATTTCTGATTGTTGATGAGTCTGGGATACCTATATGTTTTGGTTATCTTACGTTTCTGGTTGTTGATGAGTTTGTCGTTCCATACGTGTTTCTAGTTATTATCTGGCTCTGCCTTTTCATAATTTAACTAAGAGGAATTTGGTTTATCTGTCTCTTTTCTCCCTGACTAGCTATCATATTCTTTGAGGTGGCTAGTCTTCCCCACTTATTGAGTCCTTTTGACTCACCCTTGTTTGTTGTTTGTTTCTTGTCTATCTATTTCGTTTCGGCAGGTTCGCTCCAGGATTGAGTTCTCCACGTTGTGAAGGAGCGAAGACGACTTCAGTAGTCAGGGTGAGCCAGCTTTTATTCCGGATGGCCACCAGTTTATTGCTTATTATTTTAGTTGCATTTTGCTCCCTTCAAGAGGTATCTGTCTTGTTTTGTACTCTTAGATGTCTAGTCTGGATAGCCCTAAACCTAGTATATTGGGTAGTCAGCTGTAATTTCTTTTTTACAGCTTAGAGGTATCAGTATGTTAGTATTTTTTCTAAGTTCTGTTCTTACTTATAAATAGAATTATATTTATTTTCCTAATTTAATTGGCAAGGGTTCGCCCGACAGCTCTAGGGGAGGATGTCGGGTGCCCGCACGGCCTAGCCGGATTCCGGGTCGTGTCAATAATCCTCCAATTCCTCCTGTATGATTGTGATCTTTGTAGGCTCCATCAACATTTAGTTTATAATAGCCAGCATGAGGCTTCCTCCAAAAAATAGAAACCCTGACTTGTTTAGTAGAGAAATGTTCCTTTCCTGCTAACAATTTAAATTCAAGAGCAGCTTCCTGAACTTTCATGGAAGAGACATATAACTTTAAATTTTTCCAGACATTATTGTTCCTATTTAACCAGAGAATGAAAGGAAATATTGTTGCTCCCAACGCACACGCAAGTATACGCGGTCGACAAGTAATAAAGTGATAAGTAGAGTATCGTTCCCACGAGAACTATTCAGACTGGACTCCCAACAAACAATTTCTTAACAACTATTCAGGGATCTTTTCCAATAGTGAGAATATTATCAACTATAAAAATAGTAATTAAAAAGGTAGAAGTGAATTCAAATAATGGAGAAAAAATTGTTGTTATCAGTAATAAGGAGACGGTCCGGGGTTAGAGCTGCGTACCAATCCAGTTGAGTTATCCTTTTGATTCCACTTCTTAAATTCCAAGATTGCTAACTAACAGGTTAATTGTACCCGTAAAAACCTGTCGATTCTTCACGGCCTATGCAAGCTACACTAACGCCTATATGTCTATGGAATTAAATCACATGCACGCATTAACGAACTCTGTATTTAGCTAAGCAAGGTGTATAGGTATATGTCTATCCTACCCACAAATTGATTCCCCGATGCCCAGGTTCACAATCAAGCCCTATTCTTTGTTATGTGCGTTCATAGATTCCCTCTGTCGAGTTCAATCTAAGAACCGTAGATAGTGTTCAATTATTCGGCCGTTATAATCAAACAATTATGATCAAGGAAGAATAAACAATCTGTAATTGGAATTCAATTCATGGAAATCAATATTCAAATCTCAACTTTCATGAATTCGCTCTAACCCTAGAACGATGTGTTTAGCTATGCTTACTCATAATAACAACACAAGGATTTGATGAAATAAAGAAATAATGATGTAATAAATTAATGGAAGGAAGAAAAACCGTTGTTCAAGATGTTATGAGCTCTCAAATTTGCTCCAAAGTCTCCACCTCTCTCAAAAACTAAGCAGAAGAGTATTTATAATGTTTACAAAAGCCTAGCAATTAGTTACGCCTAAGCCTAGATGAAATAGGACTTCCAAAACGCTCCAGGGGCGCTATAGCTGGCGCCCCGAGCCTCGAAATGCGCGCAACTAGTCAGAACCCGTCGAATCTCGTACGTAATGGCCCCGCCCCGCGCTCAAAAACGTGCAGGACTTTGGGCGCTTTCCCTGGCGCGCCGCACCACCCACGGCGCCAGGCTATTTTCCTGCTTTCGTCGTTCGCAGTTCGCGTCTCGTCGTGCCTCCGTGTGCTCGATCCAATCCTCAATCAAACTCCAATCTTTTCTTGCTCGATCATACTGTTTAAAGCTCCAATTGCACTTCATAACAACCTACAATCATACGACACAGAATCAGTGCAAAAACACATTCGTCAACTAGAAAACGTGCGAATAAAGTACTCAAACGTGAGGAAATATTAAGGAAATATAGGCGTAAAATGCCAAACATCACCACCCCACACTTGAATCTTTTCTTGCCCTCGAGCAATTACAAATAACTTTCCAACCTAAGTAGAACAGGTCTGCCTATGGCTATGGTTGATACCGACCATTGAACAAATGTATACAAGACTACTATGGGTCCAACAAACATGCCACTAATTTATCAAACATCAAAACATGCGAACAACCACCCCGAGACAACTCAAATGCACAAACTCAACTCATTGAAACCAGAGAATAATGGGCCAAAAGACCCCCTCAAGTCTTTAATTAATAAAAGGGGACGCGCGTGGAGCGTCGAATGACGCGCGCGTTTAACATTAAACCATGGGCCATATTAGAAACAACAAAACTTGCGGGGCTTGATTAAAAACCTTTTGGACTGAATTAGCAATCCCAAAAACTTTTAATCAAAAGGTGGGAAAAGGAACCGAACGGACGCAGGCAATGATTTAAAACATCGAACCCCAAAAAACTTCTCTTACACACTTCACAGTTCTCAAGTTCATCTTCTACAGTAGCTCTACGCAGTTTTCTAAACATCATCGTCGCCGAGCATAAACATTTTTCTGGTAACATCTAAAGGTAAATTTTGAACAATATTGATGTTTTTCAAGTGAATCGGGTTTTTTCTTTGCTATTTTGCTATTTTGAAAAAACTATGATTTTTACGCCTTTTTACAGTACTGAGAAAGTTCTTGTGAAAATCTTTGTTTTTGTTGATTTTTTCGTCAAATAGTGCTATGTTCTTGTACAAATAGTGAAGTTTTGCATGTTTATGTTATATTACTATGTTAAGAGCATACTCCTTCGAAGACTGAAACATTGTGAGACAGTGTTCTAAACGTGTGATACGATGTTTGAAGTTGGTGATGTATTTTAGATGATTTTTGTTAAAATAAATTAGGGTTTTTAAAAATAAATAGGCTAAAGGTTGAAAAAATGTTGTACGCATACTCCTTCGCAGAGTCAAACGTCGTGGGACAGTGTTCTAAACGTGTGATGGGATGTTTGAAGTTGGTGATGCATTTTAGATGGTTTTTGTTAAAATAAATTAGGGTTTTATAAAATAAATATGCTAAAGGTTGAAAAAATGTACATATAGTCAAGATTTTGCATGTTTATGTTTGTGCATGCATGTTTAAAGTTCTAAAACATTTGAGACAGTGCTCCGACCGTGCGAGAGGATGATAACGTTTAATGATGACTCTACTTGCATGCTTGTACATCTTTAATTGATGAATGTACTTGTGATTTGCAGCTACAATGGCTTATAAGCGGGGAATTAAGAGGAAGGAGACTACTCCTCCTAGTAAACAGCCTCCTATGAAGAGGAGACTAATATTGGAGGACGAAGAGGAGGGGTCCCTAGACTATGATGTAAATGTTGGGCCACAGCTGCCGGATGATGGTAATCTATCAGAAGAAATAGAAGCGCTGTTTGGTGATGATGACTGGGATGAAGATGGAAACAAAAAAGAGAGCCTTTTAAATGTGGAAGAAGAAGAGGAGGTGGGAAGGTTGGTAAATAATCTTGCAGGGGAATTTGAAGGAGTTGCAAATGTAGAAGAAGTAGATGATGTACATGAAGTTATAGAGATAGTAGATGTTCAAGCTGGTGAAGGAGGTAGGAATGGTAGGGAAGAAGAAGAGGGTGAGAGATGCGAAGGAGAACGTCAGTTCGTAGACGACGTGGGAGCTGATTCTGCAGAGCCACCTAGAGAGGTATAGTTGAGAACATACATAAAGTTGTTCGTCACTTTACAGTAGAATGTTCAATATTTTTTATGTGATTTGAGAACACTCGCGTGAATGATCAGATCAATCTTAACTATGTTCGAAGTATTTTATTGTAGTTCTTGGAACATCTCAAGGGATGTTTCATGCATCTGATATTATGTTCTTACTACCCTGGTGATTCCTTAAACTAACAAATTTCAAAACATTGTGCAGCCTGAGTTCGTGCAGCCTGAGTACGTCACCAGTGTCATTCCACCAATGGTGCTGAAGACTTACTTGGATGAGCATGAGCATTTTCAATCCAAGATAACTGTCCGCTCGTCGCTTATTGGACGAATGCGTGAGTTCAGGATTGTGCTGCGTACAAGTGGTTTGTATGACAAGTTCAAAAACAGTATCTTTGGCCATTTCTTGGACTTGCCGGAGGAGCCATCGTTTCCAACCAGGTTGGTGCACAATATTCTGCTAAGAAGAGTTTTGTGCAATAAAGAAAAAGAAGCTTGGTTCAATTTCAATGGAGTGCCTGTTCGTTTTGGCCTCCAAGAGTTTGCTTTGATGACAAAGCTGAGATGCCAAGCCTATCCAAGTGTCCAATGGGAGGCTGCGATCAAAGAGAGGGGCAGGGAGATGTGGGAGTATATCTCAACGGCGTGGGAGGATGGGAAAGCAAGAGCAGTAACTGCTTCCCGGTTGCTGAGTTTGATAGAAAATGAGGAAGTTCCTGAACGGTACAAGTTTGGGCTTGCCATGGCTTGGTTTGTTCACTCAATATTGTGCGCCAAGGACAAAAAAGCTGGTATTGAGGAATTACTGGTCTGTCTTGCATACCTTCCTAATGAATTTGCCAAGTATCCTTGGGGGCGGAAAAGCTTCGAGCTGACCATTGAGTACCTGACGAAGCCCATGGCTGATCGTGCAGCTAGCAAGGCCAAGGACGGGCCAAATTACAATCTTTATGGGTTTCCTTGGGCATTTGTGGGTTGGGTATTTGAAGCAATACCTTCGCTTCGTCCCAGGGATTTTCCCAAGGAGAGGAGCATGCTAAGGATGCACAGGTGGATCACTGAAAAGAATGAAAGAGACTCCCTAAGGCTGTTTGAGAATGTTGCAAAGCCTGTAAGTACTTTACCTACAATTTTCTAAATGTTGGAACATCTGCAATGTCGTTATAATCATTGCTGTTAATGTTAAGAACATCTTTTCAGATGTTCGATCACGACAGATATGATGTTTCATTTTTAATGGTGTTAAATGTCGAACAGTAATAATGATGTTCTGAACACTCTTTTATGGTATGTAGGTGATGCACCCTTTTATTGACCCTATCGATGCAGAGAGGGAAGATGAAACTTTTCAGAATATTGAGCCGTTTGTTGATGGGGCCGACGAGGTAATTGATCACCTTGTTGTGATGTTGGAGGGGGCCAGCTCGATCGTTGGTGGTGATCGAGTGACAGTTTTTAGGAATTGCCCCAGGACCCCTCCAAGAGAGGTAATTGATGAAGGAAAGGTTGGTGAAGAATTTGTTAGTGGAGGTGTTGGCAGATGTGAAACAGAAGTTGGTGATGAGATTGGTGGTAGGGCTGGTCGTTTTACTGGTGGGCTTTTTAGTGGTAGGGGTTTGTTCGAAGTTGGAGAAAGCTCTAGGAGGAGAGAACAGGAGAATGTGGAGCCTAGTGTCTGCAGTTGCAAGTGTCACGACTGCCTTCAATGGCGACAGGGACTGGATCAGAAGCTTGATGCGATCCAGCTGTCCCTTGCTAATTTAGTAGCGTCGTCGTCAAAGAAGAAGCAGCAGCAGCAGCGACCAAAGAGGAATATTTTGTTGTCCAGGATGCTCCAGGCAAAGAAGAACAAAGGAAAGAAGAAAATGACTGCTGCCAGAATGGCAAGGTTAGTAAAACATCCAATTAGAATCGTTGAACATAAAAGGGACGTTCTTCTATTAAATTTATAAAAAATTTTCAAACATTTATATTTTGTTTTTTTGGAAATTTAGAGAGAGAGCTCAAGTCAGGCTCCAAAATCTCGGGAGATTGCCAGTGACACTGTACAAGGCACTCGACATTCACAAGAAAGCTGAATTTGACGCTTTCATGGAGGAGAAGAAGGAACAAAAGACTGCCTTCCTGTGTCACGAGTTTAATTACTTGGATTTTCTGGACTTCCTGGACGTGAAAGAGTGGATGTGGGATAGCGTAAGTGCATCTCTTTACTTCTATTGTTTTGTTAGTGTTTGGTTTTTATCGAAGAACGCACATTTGTTTCTCCGTTCGGAACCTGATGGTCCTATGTTCGTTGAACATTCGACTTGCTGGTCCAAACATATAATAGTATGTGTCGGCATAGTTTTATTCACAACTTCTAATTTGTTTTATTCTGCAGTTTATGGATGAGTACCTGGCCTTGATGCGTGTGAGGCATAAGGCTTACCCCCGACATTATGATAGCTCTGATCTCATCCTCGATCTTTCATTCTTGACCAACATGTGCGTTCGATACGCTGCGGCTGAAGAGGAGGCAAGGGGGTTTGATGTCGGCCTTGACAAATACCTAGCAGCATATAAGTTTGAGGATACATTCCTTGATTATGCCAGAGGTAAGTCTCCATATCCGGGTGGAAGGAAGTGGGATGGTGTGAAAAGACTCTTTGCCGTGTATAACATTGAAAGCACGCATTATGTTACATGCGTCTTTTATTTAGAGGAGGCAAGGATCGATGTCTACGACTGCAACATTGGGGTGTACAATGAAGACCGCTTTGATTCAATAATGGGGCCAATTATGTACATGTTCCCAGTATACATCCGGCAGTCGGGGAAATTCAACCACCTCCCTCCTGAAATCCAATCTATGGAAATGTGGCCGTACGAGCGCATCCAAGGCCTTCCAAGGAATTTGACTGGTACTGCATGTGGAGCGTATGCCATCATGTTCCTCGAACATTTGCTGTCCAACACCCCGATGGAAGATCTTTGTGACAATGTGATAGAAGACTGTCTAGTTAAATTTGCTGTGGACATATTCCATGGCAAATTAGTCCCTTAGTATGGGTTGTAAAATTTGGATAATTATGTTTTTGTTTTTGATGGGTGTAATATATGGATGATTACCCATTTTTGATGCGTATATATGGCAAATGATGACTATTGTTTTGCATTACACTGAACATCGAGTTTACATTATTAGAACATCTGTATTATGATAAGATTGACTTAAAAATATTAAAATTATAGACTATAGGAACAGCATTAGTTATTTTCGGAACATTATTTTGTACGTTCAAATAGTTTTTAATTTAATGGTTATTTGATGTTCAATATCTAGTAAATAGGGAAACAACAACAGATGTTCTAAACATTAAAGTTACTTTATACATTGATAATCAAGAACCAGGCGATTCAGCGCTTTACAAAAGTATGCTAATTATATTAGCATTTAAGACATTACTTAATAAACAGTCATATTAACATCCTGGTCAATAATATGCGTTTTCACTTCAACGCGATGCAGTCCTTTCTTGATTCAAGGTTGCTATCTGGAGCATGTTCTTTATCCTCTTTATTTCTTTCAACATCTTTTTGACGTCCCTATTGTAGTATTCGAAGAATTCCTCAAATTTGAACTTCCAACCCCAAACTTCAGCACGAAGTTGCTCCAAAATATCATTTGCACGTTCTTGTCGTTCAGCAGATGTGTTTCGACTTTTTCTTCCTCCTATTAGCTTGGCTGATCCTCTTCCCGTTTTTCCTTCTTTTTGCTTGGCTGATCCTCTTCCCTTTCTTCCTTCTTTTTGCATGGCTGACCCTCTTCCCGTTTTTCCTTCGTTTTGCTTGGCTTCACTTCTTCCCGTTCTTCCTTCGTTTTGTTTGGCTGACCCTCTTCCCGTTCTTCCTTCTTTTTGCTTGGCTTCACCTCTTCCTTCTTGTTTCAATGTTGCTCCCTTTGTCGATTTTGGTACTCTTGACGTGGATGCTCTTGTATTTGTTGCTCCTGTTCTTGCAGCAGTAGCAACTATTGAGGAGGAAGGTCGGCGAACCATTTTTATTTTTGGCTGAAGATTATAGGTTGTAGTGGTATAGAGTTTTTTGAATTTGAATGGTTTGATCGAGTATTTATAGGAGAAAAATAGGTAACCGACTTAAGTGTGTTTTATCCAAAACACTAGCCGTTATATATTTTTTTAAATTTTTGAAGTGACGCTTCGTTGCTTTGCTTCAGATTTGAATTTAAGGGGATAGCCGTTAAGTGTATAATGATGAGTAGTTTAAAAAATACCAATAGTCGTAATAGTCTACTGGAAGGCTATAAATAATTTTCAAACATGAAGATCAATTTGAATTATAAACGTCAAAAACCAATAGACTAATGGAACGAGTATATGATGATTCGTATCGCCATGAAGATGTTCTGACTTCCGCGGGAAGGATTAGGAACCCCTGGTCACAGTTAAAACACGTGTACTAACCCCAACCATTCAATGCGAATATGCGCCTCTTTAAATCATCACATATGCAACCGAAAAGGCACCAAGCCTTCTATAAATGTTAAATGTCTGCACAACAACAACAAGGCGAAACAAAAACAATGTCTCGCAGAGTAAGGCAACCAAGAGCACCAGAACATGATAGTGGAGTTCCAAGTACTAGTAGGTTCACTGAAATCGATCATGTCCGTGAAGATATCGCAGATCTGACCTCAGATGTTGATCAGTTTGCAGTATATATAGGAAATGTGGAGGATCAAGTGGAGCGATTAAGAATTAGGTTCGATGAATTCCGTGAGGATATCAATCTTATTAAGCGTATGCTTCGTGGTATTCAAGCTGCACTCGAGATTGACCCCCAAAACTACTCTTCACCACCACGGCCTCCAGCGGAACGCATGTGAAATGAAGAACTATTTCAAGTGTAGTCATTTAAGAAGATTTTCTATATGACTTGAATGTCGTGTTTAGAACTGTTGTCCTTTAATTTTCAGTACAATCTAGCATGTTTTGAATATTTATGAATGTTATTTTGCATTACACTGAACATCCCGTTTGCAGTATTAGAACATCCGTATGATGATAAATTTGATTTATACACTACAAAAATAATAGGAATTTGGAACGCCATTGATAAATGCTCGAAACATTAACTTAAACGTTCAAATAAACAGCAACTGGTATCAAATAAACCTAGCTACAATGAAACCCAAAAAAGCTGCCCAAGACAATAAGAAATACAACTTCCACCGTTGCAATTTAGCCTCTAACTTGCTGATCTTCAATAAATTTGTAGTATTACAAGCCCCTAATTTGTCAACTTCCTTCAGCAAATTGGCCCTTTCTTCACAAACTTCATCAAGTGAAATTTTCAACTTGTTTAAAACCAATGTAGTAGGCTGGGGATACTCCTCGTCACACCATTCCCAAAATCCACAATTGCTACTACCCTTGCGGGGACACTTGCAAAATTTTCGTCCAGCATTCGACTGTGTGCCCGCCGTGAATTGTATCGCAGGTAAGCCACACCAACATCGACGATTTTGAGAGGAGCTGTGAGAACAAGTTGATCCTTGATGAGACATGGTTGAGTTAAGAAGAAGACGAGGTAAAGGGGGTCCCTAGGGATAACTTATAACAATAATGGGAAAAGACCTAATTAATTGAATGGTTGGGGTTATTCCACGTGTTATAAGATAATAGAACGGGTTGGGATTAATGTAAGTTGTGTGGAGCAGGTCGCTCCACGTATTTAAAACGGGTTGCTCCACTTTTTTTAGCATTAGAAAACCATGTTCGGCACGTAGAAGAGATTGTTCTAATATCTATAAACAAATGTATCCGTTGTATTAGTACTACAAACACCAAAAAAAATTCCAAAGATTGATGCAAAAACATCTAATTTAAGTTACGAACGTTGGTTTATATGTTCAGTTCATAGTAGGTGCCTAATTTAATATGTAGTGTTCCAACCTTTAATATGGTTGTAATAAGAAACTATATAACATGAAAAGATTAATAAGTCTTTATATTTGAGGTTAAGTCATCATTATATAGATTATCCATTAGTTAGAACAACATCTAATGAAATACTCAATAACTTAGTAAGTGTTTCATTTGATATAACTAAGTAATCGCTTTCAATAGATATAAATGAGTATACTCTAGTAGAACTTTTATGAGTAAACACTTCCAATAGACATACTATTGATGTAGTCACCTTAAATACACATAATATTGAGTATTACAATCAATACTTGTATGATTTGAAGTCTTAGTTGTTGTAGATACACGAAGAATGCCTGTAATTGAGCTACACATAGATTGCAAGATCAGCAAATAGATTAATAATGTGTCTATCTAGTGATATAACGTCCAATCTATGCTACAATTCGTTATAATACACTTCTTAATGTTTAAAATTGTTAATTGATCTAGAATCAACCCTACACTCCTTATCCAAACAACCTAATAATTACATTTTGGTAAAATTAACGACATATATTTTGGTTTACTTACACATAGCATGTTTTGGAATCTTACTAAACTACTAAATCATTGTTTATGCATTTTAAATGATCCTTATATTAGTATTTATCAACTAATCCTCAACGGTACAAAAACAACATCAGTATGAAGATCCAGAACAGACTTGCGACGTTCAAGAATGTTCCAAAAAAGGTTCAGAACATGAGAATGAATGTTCTCTAAATATTAGGAATTTTTGCTGTTTGGGGTTAGGGTTAGGGTTATGTTTTGGGGTTCAGGGTTAGGGTTAGGGTTAGGGTTTAAACATCATTTATTATGTTTTGAACGTGCAAAAGGTACTTTTTATTTTGAGCAAACGAGTTTCATTTTAAACACGTGTACTAATTGATTATTATGTTTGGCACGTTCAGAAGAACGTTCTAATATCTCAAAAAAGAAATGTACACCAGCCCCGGGCTCGATTTTATACAAAAATGGGACGCGCGTGGAAATCGGAACAAAAAAAAGGTGGGGCCTTAATGGCAATTATGACAACCCCAAAAGTGAAGTTTTAATTAAAAATGCGGCTGATCAGTCTTATCAATTCAATCATTTCAAACATCGAACACCCGCCCCTTTCTTCTCTTACACACTTCTCGAGTCTTCTTCTTGAGTCTTCTATTTCGTCGCCAGCCATCTACATAATGTTCTCCGGCAACATCTAAAGGTAAATTTTGTACTATATTGATGTTTTCAAGTGAATCGGGGTTTATTGTTTTGCTATTTGGCTATTTCGATAAAGCTAGGGTTTTTACCCCTTCTTTCTGGTTCTGGACTGAAATTCTCGTGAAAATCTCTGCTTTTTGTTGATTTTTTCATCAAATCTCCCAAAACAGTGCTGTGTACTGTTGTTGTTGTTGTTGTTGTTGTACAAATAGCGGCTTTTGCATGTTTGTGTTAATAACGATTTTAAGGCCAAACTCCTTCTGCTATGTCAAACATCTTCATACTGTACTCTGAACTTTTGTTAGCATGTTTCAACTTGCTGATGCATTTTAGATGGGAGTTGTTAAAATATGTGCTAGCATGTTTACATTAATAACGATTTCAAACATCTTCATACGGTGCTTGGAACGTGGTTTAGAATGTTTGAAGTTGCTGATGAAGTTTAGGCGTTCACTTACGTAGTGGAAGTATTATCAACTTAACACATAATCTGATAATTTTCATTCATACTTAAGGAATCAAAATACATGTACAAAAGTACTTGACAAAATGCTTGACAAAAGTACTAGATATAATGCTTAGACAAAAGTACTAGTACTAGATATAATGCTTATATAAAAGTTCTAGTTGTCAGCATTGGGAGAATTTGGAGGAGTAGCAAACTGCTCCGGATTCATCCCTTGATGGATAAGGAGTCCCAAAAGCATTCTTTCAATACGCTCCCAGCGCTGAACTAACACTTGCCTCATGCTCCATACATCAGCAGATAAGCGGTCCACAGAATGGTTGATTGCAGTGATGTCAGTTTGTATACCGGCAATATCCCAGGCGATGTTTCCATAATGTTCGTTATGGTCAGGTTCGTCGGCTGGGGCATAGTGGCCATTAGCGACAACTTCGTTTTGGTTATTTTCCATTTGTGTCTGTTGTCTATGAAGAAATTTTGCTAATTCAAGTAGGAGGATAATTGTGTGTATGGAGGGACAAGGAAATGTTTGTATTTATAGATGATAAAAAACATAAAAAACACCAAAAGGCGTGATATGAACATTGAAAAGACGTTCACTACTCTCTAGGTGATGTATCTGGATTAATTAATGCCTTTTCGTATGCAGGTTTTGGGGGATGCTTGCACGAGGCAACCCTTCGCTTGATCAATCAGCATGACTATTGCATTACACTGAACATCCCGTTTGCAGTATTAGAACATCTGTATGATGATCAATTTGAATTATATACTACAAAAATGATAGGAATTTGGAACGCCATTGATAAATGCTCGGAACATTAAGTTAAACGTTCAAATATAAAAATATATAAAATTGTCAAGATTAAAATTCAAAAATCAACACTTTGAGTTTGGGAGGATTGTCCACTATCCACTCGTTTCGGGCAAGTAGTTTTTTTGTGGCCTGACCTTTTGCAGATGCTGCATTTGTTTCTCCTACTTGAAAATACTTCACCAACTGATGGTATCCGCTTTTTCCTTCGTCTACCCTTACCCACGTCGATGAAAGGAGGCAATATTCGTCTCTCAAGCAGCTCAGGAGGAACATTCCAAAATTCTTCCGGCGGAACAGCATTGATCGGTTCTGCATAGGCAAGCATATATGACTCTAACTTGTAATATGCAGAAGTGAAGTCATAGACGCACGCTCCATAGTCGTCTGGACGCAGCATTCTGATAGCTGCCATAGCATGTTTACAGGGTATTAAGTCAATTTGATACTCTCTGTACGTACAAGTTCTGTTGAGTAAATCGACTTCTGCTCCCTGGCCTGGACTGATGATGGTGAAACCATACGTACCTTTTCGACTAATTGCGAGCTTACCCCCTTCCTCCAGGTTGAATCTTATTTTTCCTTCAATTGAAGGGACGCATATGGTTGAAACCTCGAGGAACTCCGTAGCTCTCACATGGAATTTTTCGCCAAATGTACGATTGATATGATTTAATAGGGCAACGATAGGATATTCTCTTTCATCCCTCAGCATTGCATTTGTGGACTCAGCAATGTTCGATGTCATCACTGCAAATCTGAAATTGTAACAAACAAACAAAGACCTTAATGCTAAATACGTCTAATCCAAGTGCGAACATTAAGCATGCGATCAGAACATCAATAATTACGTCATACACATCATTGGTACTATTTTGAACGTCAATTAGAATGTTCTCGACTTAATTGACATGTAAATATAGAACATTCCAACGCAACGTTCAGAACATTTGGTATGAATGTTCATAGTCGTGTACCTGTGCCCAGGGAAAAAGCATCTGCTCCATTTATGGAACCCCACGTCATCTTGAAGATATCTGGCAACCCTTGGATCGTTGTCTTCGATTTGCTTAAAGTGCGTTCTGAAATCCTCCACACGATATGCATCTGCTGCCAAGTAATAGGACCCCAGGTGGTCTCCAAACTGAAACTTTGAACGGATATTTTCAGCAAGGTGCCTCGTGCAAACTCCGTAGTGAGCTTGGGGGAACCACTTGGCAACTGATTTTGCTATGCTTTTATGCCTGTCTGAAATGACGCTCAACTCATCATTGTACTGGGCTATGTCAACCAATTGTTCGAAAAAAAAATCATAGGAAGCATCACATTCTTTGTCCACAACGCAGAATGCAACAGGGAATATGTGCTTCTCTGCATCCTGGGCAACGGCAGACAACAACACACCGCCGTACTTGCCTGACAAATGAGTCCCATCAATAGCAAGGACTTTCCTCATATACAGAAAACCCCTAATCCAAGATCCGTAAGATATAAAAAAATACTTAAACCTCCCACAACTATCAAGCTTCAAAGCTGTCTTGCTTCCAATATTTTGGGACCTTACCATATAACTGTATGCCTCTAAAATTTCATAGCTGTGTTCATGTGTCCCTCTTGCTATTGCCTTTGCAATCTCACACCCCTTCAAACTTTTCCAATAACTAATGTTGCATCCCAATTCTCTGTTGAATGCAACCCTGATGTCTTTTGGTGTTATTCCTTTCCCCTCAATGTACCTATCTTTCATGTATTCACCAACAACATCAGCTGTGGCATGTTTATGGTGGCTTTGCAGGTGCTGCACACCGCACGTGTGCTCGCCATTGTAGATTGTAATATAAAATGTATCACTACTATGATACCTCAATGCTCGAAGACACCACCTGCAATTTGCATCAACACATCGGGCATAAAACAACCTTTTTGTATTCTTCACAGCTTTGAAAGAAAAAGGCTTCCTCACTGCAGCAAGCCTCAACTTCACCACTAATTCTCGCTTGTTCTTGAAAGTCATACCCTTTACAAAACCTGTGCCGTCTTTTCCAAAAAAATCGCTGCGGCTGCTCAATGATGGTGCTCTTTCTGAAGGATTACCAACTGCTTCTCCACCTTCTTCACCTTCTTCGTCTGCCTCTCCACCTTGTTTTAATTCATCTTCATCCATCTCAACATGCATATCTTGTTCATTCGAACTTGAAATTCCTTCAGGCCTTGGAATCACACTAACCCTTAGTGTTGGCCTAGCCCCAGCTGGGTCTACATCAGCCATATAAAGCTGAACATCATCATCAGACCTAATTTTAGATGGAGCAGTCTTTTGCTTTGCGGCAACACTCAGCATATATGAAATGCAAAGATCCCTAGGATCATCACTTACCCCCCAACTGCGTATGATTTTGTCGACAAGTTCATCATATGTAATATTCCTACTCACAAGGATAGGTCTTGTCTCTTTCACCTTAGGAATCCAAGCATAGCATTTCGAACGCTCAACCCATTCGCCGAGAAAATCAACTCCTAGTAGTATGTTGTCCCCCATTACTTTAACGATATCTGCAAGGTAGGATAAACATTCATCAAATGTGGTCCAGGTAGCAAAGGATACTGGAACATCGAAAAACAGATCCGAACATGCCCAAGGATGTTTAAGAATACAAGCATACTGATGTGAAACATCGATACATCAGTTCCGACAATCTACAAATATGTTCCAACATTATGAATAGCATTTACTGAACATGCTGTAAGATTATTCGGGCAACCAAAATTATGTTCCGTGACTCTGACTAGCACAATAGGAACATCAAAAGGATTATCCTGAGCATCTAATACAATGTTCCATAATTGTGAATATGTTGTACGAGTATTTGTAGAACAATCTTTATAATGTTGCGATCGTCACGGTAAGATGTTTCAAAACAGCAACATACTGGTTTAAAAGGGTTTTTACAAAAATTAGAATAGTAGAGATTAGCAAGAGGGAGATTTACACTTACAGGAGATATGGGAGTTGTCAAGCTTTCCAGTTTGAAGTAATGCCCAGCGTTAAAAGTAATGCCAACCAGAAATTGTTATTCAAAGAATTGCAGCGTATTTTCCCCAAATTATTTATTAAATTAGAGTCAATAATACCTCTAATTAACCGAAATGGATTTTAGATCTGACAATATTTTCCATTTGGGACAGTTGGAATGCAAGAATAATAGCGAAAACGAATGGAGATTGAAGAAAGCAGATGCGCAGCAGCTATGGTGTTTCAGGTCGGGAGGGAGAAGAGGAGAGAGGAGAGAGAGAGAAAGGAGGGAATAAACGGAGGGAAAAATATTTCCCTAATTTGGCAAATTTTATTTTTTATATACGTGAGGACCAAAGTGTAAGAAATGAAACTTTGGGGTGAAGGGGAGTGGAGGAAAGTTGATGTTTAAGAGCATTAATTAGATGTGTCCCTTTTATTACATTAATTAAGACTTTGTCCCTTTTACCTATATTCACTCTTGAGTGTCCCTTTTGACCAAATGTCCCTTGAAACCATGCTCCCACAAAGTCACACCTATCTACTCAACCAAGAAGCCACGACTTGATCTAGCTCATGCAAACCATGTGCCCTCACCAAAATGAAGCAAGAGAGTGTCCCTCAAATATCACACACAACGATGAATACCAAGAATAGAATGGGGACAATAGCATAGAAAGAATTCACTCACTCTCATGAACATCTCACATGTCACACATGATGTACCATAGGCTTGCCCGTAGTGTAGGACTCCACTAATGTAAGCTCACTCCCGTCGGGATTAACTGGGACTTTAAAAGGTTGTAATGTAGGCTAAGAGGCTGGTAGGATAAATATGGGTAATAGTGACCACCTCCCTAAGAACTTTAATACATCACATTCAATTTAAGCACATATCTCATCAAAGCCACCCCATTCACCACCCAACAAATTTCACACACACCTTTTTCAACAAGTAGCAATTTTTCTTCTTTAAGCACAACACTGGCAAGGATGGATATTCTTTTCTCTTTTCTTTTTATTTCTTTTTTCAATTTTTTCAGCTTTTTTTTTCATTTGTTATTTTTTCTATCCACTTCTTTCCAAACCTTGCCAATGCTCCTTCAACTACTTCACAATTTATCAAGTATTCCCCTCATTGGTTCCACTCAAAAACCTCCCAATACTTCAACCGCAAACTACACAATAATATAAAATTATCAATTAAAGTGCTTAAGGAGTAAAAGGTCAAAAGAGAGCAATTTAGAATAAGTGGGTAGGCTTGCGGTGTGGGTGCCAACAAAAGATCAAAGGGATCACAACAATCAAGGGTGCATATAAGGATAGGCAAATCAAGGTAAAAGGCTTATCCAAGAAGGCCTGTATCATCTCCCGACTAGAGCGAACCTAGGATTTCGCTTTGCACACACACGGGGCAAGTTCTAGACACCAATATGCAACATAGAGTATAATAAGAATATGCCTCACAACACACATTGCACACAGTCCACACAAAGTGATTCCATCACAACTCTCAATCAAACAAATAAGGTGCAATTTGTGAAATTTAATCATTAATACATAATAGTTCACAAAGAGTCAAGTGAGTGGACTCAAGCATCTCAAGGGGGTCATTCCATTTTTTTCTAGGCATGCATCACAATTTAAAACCAAAAGACACCACAAATAGCACATGCTCAAGTCCAAGTCCACCGGTATCAAACAAATCAAAGGCACCTAGCATTCTACCTCTTTCTTTCGTCTAGGCCACCTATAACTAACTACTCTAATCCTAAAAAGAAAGAAAATAAAAAAATACCCGGTTCAAAGGCCTCCCCGTAAAAAAGAACTGAGGTCATAAGAAAAACTACGGGGTGGATGACATATACCACTAACCAAGACTAAAAAGAAAATCTTTTTGCAATTTTTCATTAGTTTTCTAATTTTTTCATTTTTTTATATATATTAAAGTAAGAAACAAATAAAAATCAAGTCAAGTGATAAAAATAAAAAAAATTGCTGAAATTAAATACCTAAAGGTACAATCATCCATAACCTCAAAATTTTGAAAGTTTTCCCACCCCACACTTAAAATCAAGCAGTGCCCTCAGTGCGAACTACAAATAAAGTCCGAGAGTAAAAGAAACTTCCCTGAAGGCCAAACGACCTAGCCTTCGGCGCTAGCAGTGAAAATGGGAACAATGTCAAGCGAACATAATCAATAGGAACTCCCATCGGTGTATAAGTATCACTGATCTCCAAGAAATTCTGGATATGTTGTTGTGGATCCTCGCTAAGTAATCCAGCAAATTGTCCAGTCGCATGTAACAGTTGTATCATGCCGGACTTAATCTCAAAGTTTCCAGTAGATTTAGGCTTAACTATGCTCGAGGCTACTCCCTCCAGGCTGGGGAGAGCAAAATCTCGCACAGCTAAGGTGCGTTCTTCTGCCATTCCTGTAGGTAAAGATCAAGCAGGACCTAATACCTGAAACAGCACAAAACTCAAAACAGAAATTAAACCTGAATAAAAAATAAGTAATCGTTCAAAAAGAAATCAATCAATTGTTAGTCCCCGGCAACGGCGCCAAAAACTTGTTGCTCCCAACACACACGCAAGTATATGCGGTCGACAAGTAATAAAGTGATAAGTAGAGTATCATTCCCACGAGAACTATTCAGACTGGACTCCCAACAAACAATTTCTTAACAACTATTCAGGGATCTTTTCCAATAGTGAGAATAATATCAACTACAAAAATAGTAATTAAAATGGTAGAAGTGAATTCAAATAATGGAGCAAAAATTATTGTTATCAGTAATAAGGAGACAGTCCGTGGTTAGAGCTGCGCCCAATCCAGTTGAGTTATCCTGTTGATTCCACTTCTTAAATCCCAAGATTGTTAACTAACAGGTTAATTGTACCCCTAAAAACCTGTCGATTCTTCATGGTCTATGCAAGCTACTCTAACACCTAAATGTCGATGGAGTTAAATCACATGCACGCATTAACGAACTCTATATTTAGCTAAGCAAGGTGAATAGGTATATGTCTATCCTACCCACAAATTGAATCCCCGATGCCCATTGACCATGTATAATCTCTGATGTTAAGAAGCCAATGATCATGTATGTTTCTGGTAATATGAATATGAAGATCATTCCAGATAGCAATTGAGTAAGGAAATTTAAGAAAAACATGATAAATTGAATCCTCTAGTGCACCACAGATTTTACAAGACTGATCAACTTGAATCCCAATGTTGTGTAGATAAGCATGAGTTGAAATTCTATTATGAAGGCATTGCCACAAGAAGAATTTAATTTTGGGAGGAATATGCATTTGCCATATCCAGGAGAAATCTAGCACTGAGGCAGAAGAGTCTTCTATCAGCTTATAGACTGATTTTGTTGAGAAAATGCCACTACTATTTGTTGCCCATACTGGGATGTCCCTTTTTGAATCATTTAGATTAGTGTCAATGGCCATAATAGAAGAGTTGATATTGGGAGGAAGAGTAATACTTAACTTATTAAGATCCCAAGTGGATCCATTCCATAAATTGTATATAGATGTATGAGAATCCATTAAAGAGAGGGGGCCATGAATAAGTTTTCTAAGATAATCAGTGTTAGGGATCCACTTTGAATGCCAGATGTCAATAGTGGAGGAGGAGTGAACTATCCAGTGAATACCACTAGCATAAATATTTTTAACTTTCATGATACCACTCCAGATAAAAGAAGGACAGTTTATCATAATACAAGTAGTAAGAATTTTAGCCCACAATTCATTCTGATTAGTGAGAAGTCTCCAGGAAAGGCTCGTTAGCAAAATATAGTTTTTGTTCTTAGCTTTTATAAGGCCCAACCCCCCTTTATGTTTAGGCAATATGACTGTTTCCCAACTAATATAATGAGTTTTCATTTTATCAATACTGCTACCTCATAAGAAATCTCTTTGAATTTTATCAATGGTCTGAAGGGTCTTGGAAGGTAATAGAGTGTATTGCATAATATGGTTTGGGATGCTATTTAAGGTGGAGGAGATAAGGATAGTTCTAGAAGCCATATTAAGGGTATTAATTTGTCATCCAGAAAGTCTTTGCCTCATTTTGTCCAGGACAAACTGATAATCAGAGTACTTTGGTTTAGTCGAGGTAATAGGAAAGCCAAGGTATTTACCAAAGGAGGGGCTGTCCTTGATGCCAATAATCGTAGACAACTCTGATTTAGTATTAAGAGTTGTATTTTTGGAGAATACAATTTTAGACTTACTATAATTGATATGCTGTCCAGAGTTAGCACAAAAATATTCAAGGCTTTTAGTAATCGAATAAGCAGAATTTTTGTTTGTTTTAGCTATAAGAGTTAAGTCGTCTGCAAAGAACAGATGAGATAGCTCAGGGCTCCTAGGGCATATCTTAAAGGTATCCCATTGATTATATTCAACTTGATAACTTATAAGTCTAGACAGTAATTTCATACAAAGAATAAATAAGTAAGGGGATAGAGGATCACCCTATCTAATGCCACGAGAGGGGCTAAAAGAGTTTGAGACAGATCCATTAACCAAGATAGCAATATTAGCAGAAGAGATACAAGACATGATCAACTTTTTGCATTTAGGAGGAAACTTAAAATAAGTAAGAGTTCTATAAACAAAAGACCATTCTAACCTATCAAAGGCTTTTTCTAGATCAATTTTAATAGCCATAGCCCCTAGTTTCCCTTTCATATTGTTAAATTTCACCATCATCTGTTGAATGATGATGGCATTATCACTAGCCCTTCTATTCTTAATAAAACTAGCCCGGGTTGGACTGATAAGGGTTTGGAGAAAAGATTTTATTCTATTGGCTAAGATCTTAGTAATGATTTTGTACACAGTGTTGCACAAACCAATAGGCCTTACATTTTTGAGGTTGTTTGCATTTTGAATTTTAGGAATAAGGTAAAGATAAGTGTTATTTATATGCTCAGGGATCGACTGAGTGTTGAGCACTTTATGACAAAAAGATATGACAGAACTACCTACACAAGACTAATATTTTTTATAGGAAAGGGATGATATCCATCAGGACCTGGGGCCTTGTTAGGCTTGAACGAAAAAATGGAATTCTTTATCTCACTATCAAGTAAGGGATTATCCAGGGTTTGAATTTTTTCAATGGTCTGAAGGGTCTTGGAAGGTAATAGAGTGTATTGCATAATATGGTTTGGGATGCTATTTAAGGTGGAGGAGATAAGGACAGTTCTAGCAGCCATATTAAGGGTATTAATTTGTCATCCAGAAAGTCTTTGCCTCATTTTGTCCATGACAAACTGATAATCAGAGTACTTTGGTTTAGTCGAGGTAATAGGAAAGCCAAGGTATTTACCAAAGGAGGGGCTGTCCTTGATGCCAATAATCGTAGACAACTCTGATTTAGTATTAAGAGTTGTATTTTTGGAGAATACAATTTTAGACATACTATATTTGATATGCTGTCCAGAGTTAGCACAAAAATATTCAAGGCTTTTAGTAATCGAATAAACAGAATTTTTATTTGTTTTAGCTATAAGAGTTAAGTCGTCTGCAAAGAACATATGTGATAGCTCAGGGCTCCTAGGGCACATCTTAAAGGTATCCCATTGATTATATTCAACTTGATAACTTATAAGTCTAGACGGTAATTTCATACAAAGAATAAATAAGTAAGGGGATAGAGGATCACCCTATCTAATGCCACGAGAGGGGCTAAAAGAGTTTGAGACAGATCTGTTAACCAAGATAGCAATATTAGAAGAAGAGATACAAGACATGATCAACATTTTGCATTAAGGAGGAAACTTAAAATAAGTAAGAGTTCTATAAACAAAAGACCATTTTAACCTATCAAAGGCTTTTTCTAGATCAATTTTAATAGCCATAGCCCCTTGTTTCCCTTTCATATTGTTAAATTTCACCATCATCTGTTAAATGATGATGGCATTATCACTAGCCCTTCTATTCTTAATAAAACTAGCCCGGGTTGGACTGATAAGGGTTTGGAGAAAAGATTTTATTCTATTGGCTAAGATCTTAGTAATGATTTTGTACACAGTGTTGCACAAACCAATAGGCCTAACATTTTTGTTGTTGTTTGCATTTGGAATTTTAGGAATAAGGTAAAGATAATTGTTATTTATATGCTCAGGGATCGACTGAGTGTTGAGCACTTTATGACAAAAAGATATGACAGAACTACCTACACAAGACTAATATCTTTTATAGGAAAGGGATGATATCCTGGGGCCTTGTTAGGCTTGAAAGAAAAAATGGCATACTTTATCTCACTATCAAGTAAGGGATTATCCAGGGTTTGAATTTTATCAATGGTCTGAAGGGTCTTGGAAGGTAATAGTGTGT
Source organism: Petunia axillaris subsp. axillaris (assembly GCA_029990575.1). NCBI lineage: Eukaryota > Viridiplantae > Streptophyta > Magnoliopsida > Solanales > Solanaceae > Petunia > Petunia axillaris. The sequence continues at coordinate 46,366,742 of JARKNS010000009.1, forward strand.
ATTGCATAATATGGTTTGGGATGCTATTTAAGGTGGAGGAGATAAGGACAGTTCTAGCAGCCATATTAAGGGTATTAATTTGTCATCCGGAAAGTCTTTGCCTCATTTTGTCCAGGACAAACTGATAATCAGAGTACTTTGGTTTAGTCATGGTAATAGGAAAGCCAAGGTATTTACCAAAGGAGGGGCTGTCCTTGATACCAATAATCGTAGACAACTCTGATTTAGTATTAAGAGTTGTATTTTTGGAGAATACAATTTTAGACTTACTATAATTGATATGCTGTCAAGAGTTAGCACAAAAATATTCAAGGCTTTTAGTAATCGAATAAGCAGAATTTTTATTTGTTTTAGCTATAAGAGTTAAGTCATCTGCAAAGAACAGATGAGATAGCGCAGTGCTCCTAAGGCATATCTTAAAGGTATCCCATTGATAATATTCAACTTGATAACTTATAAGTCTAGGCAGTAATTTCATACAAAGAATAAATAAGTAAGGGGATAGAGGATCACCCTCTAATGCCACGAGAGGGGCTAAAAGAGTTGGAGACAGATCCATTAACTAAGATAGCAATATTAGCAGAAGAGATACAAGACATGATCAACTTTTTGCATTTAGGAGGAAACTTAAAATAAGTAAGAGTTCTATAAACAAAAGACCATTCTAACCTATCAAAAGCTTTTTCTAGATCTATTTTAATAGCCATAGCCCCTTGTTTCCCTTTCATATTGTTAAATTTCACCATCATCTGTTGAAAGATGATGGCATTATCACTAGCCTTTCTATTCTTAATAAAACTAGCCCGGGTTGGACTGATAAAGGTTTAGAGAAAAGATTTTATTCTATTGGCTAAGATCTTAGTAATGATTTTGTACACAGTGTTGTACAGACCAATAGGCCTAACATTTTTTAAGTTGTTTGCATTTGGAATTTTAGGAATAAGGTAAAGATAAGTGTTATTTATATGCTCAGGGATCGACTGAGTGTTGAGCACTTTATGAAAAAAAGATATGACAGAACTACCTACACAAGACGAATATTTTTTTATAGGAAAGGGATGATATCCATCAGGACCTGGGGCCTTGTTAGGCTTGAAAGAAAAAATGGCATTCTTTATCTCACTATCAAGTAAGGGATTATCCAGGGTTTGAATTTTTTCAATGGTCTGAAGGGTCTGTGATGGTAATAGAGTGTATTGCATAATATGGTTTGGGGTGCTATTTAAGGTGGATGAGATAAGGACAGTTCTAGCAGCCATATTAAGGGTATTAATTTGTTATCCAGAAAGTCTTTGCCATATTTTGTCCAGGACAAACTGATAATCAGAGTACTTTGGTTTAGTCGAGGTAATAGGAAAGCCAAGGTATTTACCAAAGGAGGGGCTGTCCTTGATACCAATAATCGTAGACAACTCTGATTTAGTATTAAGAGTTGTATTTTTGGAGAATACAATTTTAGACTTACTATAATTGATATGCTGTCAAGAATTAGCACAAAAATATTCAAGGCTTTTAGTAATCGAATAAGCAGAATTTTTATTTGTTTTAGCTATAAGAGTTAAGTCATCTGCAAAGAACAGATGTGATAGCTCAGGGCTCCTAGGGCATATCTTAAAGGTATCCCATTGATTATATTCAACTTGATAACTTATAAGTCTAGGCAGTAATTTCATACAAAGAATAAATAAGTAAGGGAATAGAGGATCACCCTATCTAATGCCACGAGAGGGGCTAAAAGAGTTTGAGACAGATCTATTAACCAAGATAGCAATATTAGAAGAAAAGATACAAGACATGATCAACTTTTTGCATTTAGGAGGAAACCTAAAATAAGTAAGAGTTCTATAAACAAAAGACCATTTTAACCTATCAAAGGCTTTTTCTATATCAATTTTAATAGCCATAGCCCCTTGTTTCCCTTTCATATTGTTAAATATCACCATCATCTGTTGAAAGATGATGGCATTATCACTAGCCCTTCTATTCTTAATAAAACTAGCCCGGGTTGGACTGATAAGGGTTTGGAGAAAAGATTTTATTCTTTTGGCTAAGATCTTAGTAATGATTTTGTACACAGTGTTGCACAAACCAATAGGCCTAACATTTTTGAGGTTGTTTGCATTTGGAATTTTAGGAATAAGGTAAAGATAAGTGTTATTTATATGCTCAGGGATCGACTGAGTGTTGAGCACCTTATGACAAAAAGATATGACAGAACTACCTACACAAGACTAATATTTTTTATAGGAAAGGGATGATATCCATCAGGACCTGGGGCCTTGTTAGGCTTGAAAGAAAAAATGGCATTCTTTATCTCACTATCAAGTAAGGGATTAACCAGGGTTTGAATTTTATCAATGGTCTGAAGGGTCTTGGAAGGTAATAGAGTGTATTGCATAATATGGTTTGGGATGCTATTTAAGGTGGAGGAGATAAGTGAGGGAACCAGAATTACTGCATGCTTCCCCCACAGTTGGGTCTTGGGGTGGTCGTACGTCTACTGTGCACTTGTACAAGGCCACTGGACAGTTGTAAATGAATTTCTTGTCCTGCCTCTCCCTGAATAACATGATTTTTACTTCTTTGAGACTTGAAATTTCTATGCTGGATCGAGGTATTTGGTCTTCTACCCCTTCCATTATGTTGTCTCCTAGTCCTGGTATTATAGGTGGTTGGTCCTGAGCTTCCATTGGTACTGGTTCCTCCCTCACTTCTTGTTGTGGATTATGGTTTAGGACTGGGTTCTGGGGTCGTCGCTCCCAAGGGACAAAGATTGGATTCATCTTAACTATTTCCTCCGGCGGAAAGAAAGAAAAATTCACTGGTACATTGTTTGGGTCCAGAGGAATGAAGTGATTTAGCATGTTCCAGTGGTTCTGCAAGATTCCAAGTAGGTTTTCGTTGTCGTTGACCATCGGTGCTAAGGGATTCAGTACATTGTTCAGCCACATCTAATTGAAAAAGTTGTTCATGGCCAGTCGCATCCCCTCTGAGACCACTTGGGCTAGGAACTGAGGATTTTTTATGATCGCTACCAGTGGTTGACAATTGAGGTTCACTTGAAAAGTTATTGCATGACCCCTTAGCCCTAGTTCCACCCAAGAAGTTGCTTGATGAGTTGGGGGAAGAGGAGGGGAGATGAAGTAAGTGGTCTGGTTGTCCATTTGTTGAGAAGGTAATATTTGGTTGTGTGTTAGAGAATTCTTTTGGTGATTTAGGATGTGAATTAGTCGAAATCTCCTTCTCCGAGGATAGGATATCAGCATTCTTGGCATTGAAATGCTTTATAGATGGAAGAGGTAGAGATGATTGAGAGTGTGAAGGAATATGTATGTTTATAGATATAGAGTCTATGAGCATAGTATTGGTGGGATTTTGCGTGTGAGAGGCAAGAAAATCTTGCATGGATTTTCCTTCTAACACATGTGAAGGAATAGGTGCTAAGTGTGCGGAGAAGGAATTGGATTCAGCCATTTGGCCGTTTTGTTGGTTAATTATCGCTTGGCTGTGAGTGTTGTTAGTTGTCGTAATAGGGATAATATTATTAGAATCTAATGTGATGATCTGATTGAAAGGATTAGTAATTCCTTCGCAATTAGTTAAAGGATTTAGGGTTTCATTGGTTGGATTACTCAAACTAACGCTACTAATATCTTTTGACACTTGGCTCTTATTTTTTAGATTAGTGTAGGTCATGCACAGGTCCATTTGGCAGGACGAAGGGGTAGTGGTTTCCTCACAAAGCATTTGCTCATCCTGTATGGCTAAAAACCTATTGCTATTATTATTAAAAAGCAAATCTTTAGATTTTTTTATAGGAAGAGAATTAAGTTTTGATAATAGGGGTTTATCTTTGGTAGATAAAATTTTTGGGTCTTTTTCTACATATAATAATTTTTTAGTATTAAGAAACTTACCTGTCTCCACCGAAATTTTTTTAACATTGATACCTTCATTTGTAGTTCCTTTTGTCACTTCTGATTTCTTTGTTGCTTTCTGGGATCTCTTTGGAAAGGAGACCGTTATCCAATCACTTTCATCTGAATTAGGTCTTGGAGGATGCACGCTTGATGAAGGGTCCTTGGGTGACTTGTGCACAAAATAGGGACAATTTAGGGCTAGATGACTTAACCTTCCGCATGCTTTGTAGAGGAAATCTTCTCCTTCATATACTATCTTTTGCTTATGGGTTCCAATACTAATAAAAGGCATAACAGGCTCATCAATTAGGACCTCAATACATAATCTAGCATAACGTCCTCTCAGAGTGTGTGAAGTACATGCATCAATCTTTAAAAGTCGACCTATCTTATTCCCTATTCTATGAAGTATAATTTCATCATAGAACTCCATGGGAAGCTGGGGAAGCCTTACCCATACTGCAGAGGTGTTAGTACGTACTTGAGACGCCACAAAATTAGGCTTCCATCTTTGTATGGATAAGTAATAACCATTCACGAACCATGGCCCATTTTGTAAGATTTTAATCATGTTTTCCTCTTTGGATAGTTTGACTGTATAATAATCACATCCTAGATCAATAAGAGGAAAAAACTCAGATAATTTCCAGAGTTCTTGAATTTTCTTTTTCAAATATTGGTGTACAACTCGCTTTCTCATAAGCTTGATAATAATGGAAAATTTCCTAGGTTCATAGATTCTGTTTATATCTTCCGGTGAAAGATCAATACTAGAGTCCAAAGATTTGCTGATAACTTGATCAGTGGTAATCGTCGCATGCTGGTCAATAGGAATAGAGTCTATTTGCATAGTTATAGACTGGAGATCATTTTGACATAGGAGGTCTCTGTAGGAATGATGGTTAGTATTCGTGTGAGGAAGTGTTTGTGTGGTATCATCCGGTGGTTTGGGTGGAATGGGGTCTGTCAAACTTCCTGGTTCATTAACTGACATTTAGGGAAGATTGAAAGACGTCATGGGGATTGGAAAAGTTTTCCTTGAAAATAGCAGTATTAGAATTTAGAGAGAAGGCGGAGAGTTTTCTCTCACTACGGCCAACATATCAAAAACAAAAAAAACTATCATTCTTTGGTTTTAAATTGTTGTAAAACCAAATATATCTTGATGTCTTCAACAATAGACTCCAAATTATGAACACAAAATCACGTAAGAAGTATATAGTATTTTCTTTAAAAGTGGAGTTTGGTGCCCATAAGACTCCTTAGTTGAATATGAAACTACAAGGAGCCGTACACTTCCAGAAAAATAATTAGTACTTAGGCTATTTCGCAGTGTATCTAAAAGAGGAAACAACATAATAATCTTGATTACAAACTCCTAAAAATTAGGTAAAATTTTAAGAAGATACGGACAATAATTAAGTCAATATTTATAAAGTTAAATCAGGTAGAAAAATAATTAAATATATCAAATTTACAAAATTGTCCAATTTAAAATAACTTTCGAAGGCTAAAAAAGTCAAGTGACATTTCACTAAGGCCTTCGTGCTTTTATAATAGTATAGAAGATAGATAGATTAAGGGTGAAAATTTGTAAATTTGTGTAAAAAACCCTTAAAATTATTGTTATTATTGTTAGTGAAATAAGACTTTTAGTTTATACAAATTTTGTTGTGCTTTCATTTACTTGGCTTGCGCGAATATTTAATCTTATTTACAAAGTAATACTTTCCATTAAAATTTCTAAATCTAACTTGAACGACAACCAACCAAAAAATCATTTATACTTAATCAATTATCCACTACTCAATTTATTATTTAATGACCATCACAAAGATAGTTGATTATGAAATATATTGGTTAATAGTAGTATTTAACTAGTAATTTACACTTAAGAAGTAGACAGTCGATTATCAACAAGTAGTTTTGATGAGAAGTTACTTGAACCGGTGAGTAAGCTGTTTTCTAGAAGATTTCAATTTTACCTACTATGACATGATGAGCATTTGTATTTTACTGTAGCAAGTTTAGTGGTGTCTGCATAAGCATTTATGTGTCCTAAAGAAAAAGCTGATATGCACCAACAAAAAAAAAAGACCTTTACTGCAACTTAGAGCACAACCTATAACATTGTCCTCTAGTAGTAAATCTGATTGCATAAGCATATGTTTGAAAGAAAAATATAAACGTGCACCAGAAAAGATCAACTTGTTAGTGCCATTATTAGAGGCCTGGTCTTGTTGCTCGTCTACAGCTATTATGCGGTTGAACTAGCTGATGTCTTCCTACACTAAAACATATTAAAGTTAATTTGGAGATTAGCATTCAGTTTTCAAGTTTTCTTACTATGTCCTAGCCATCTCAGTGTATCTTCTGAAAGTTTGACTTAAAAAGTACTAAATTCAGCTATAGCGGTTGTGTAGTGTGTAGAAATCCATTCAAACAACATACAAGCTTTTCTGAATTTATCTTTTGTATGCTTTGCTGGTATGAATGAAGTGGCCAGAAAGAGGTTCGTTAGCTTTTGTGAAAATTCAATTTAGCGTCATGTTCTTTAGTTTTGCTTAAATCAAAATGTCATATTTTAATGTGTTTAGGCAAAATGCATGATTTATTATATTCCAATTGTTTATTTAGTTAATATTATTAATTTGTTTCGAAGTAGCTAGTAAACTGACATGTGACTTGGTTATTTAACCGATCAAAGAATTTGTAATCGAAAGAACCGTCGAAGAAAGTGCAGAGCAAGTTGAAGCACAATATGCTTTTGTTTTACTTGCGATGGTGTAGAGATAGTCATTTCTACATATGCCACCAGTTTCATTTTCTCTCTTCGTGGGAGTTGATTTCACAATTTGGATAAGTATATTTTTGTATTGTGATGTTTATGTTGTTTGTAATTGACAATGAAATTTTATATGAATATCAATTATTTGGTATATTTTTGGATGCGTGAGTGAAAGCATATGAAATAATGATTACTATTTTGGGGCCATATGAAAAAATATAAACCAATCTAATTACAGTCGTTAATATTAAATCACATTAACAAAAGGATATTCAGTCATGAAAAGAACTAACGACCATATTTGTTGTTCTCTTAAAACATTTTAACAACCAAGTTACAAATTTAGTGAAGGGAAATTCTGGTGACTAAATGAATAACAACGACCAGATATTGTCCAGTCGTAAAAGAGTGTTTAGCGACCGGATTTTAACGTGAAAGCCTATAACGACTGGCGACGACCGGATTTTATTCGGTCGTTGTTGGTCTATAACGATCGAATTCGCAATTTTAACGATTAAATTTTCCCTCACTAAAGGCAATATTTCTTGTAGAGATTATCAATCTAGCAGACTTGGTATTTTTTTCTTAAATGATTGAATTATTTTATATCAGTTTTTTAAGAGGACACGTGTTAATATTTTTTTTATTTTATGGTGGGGAGTAATATACCTATGATGGTTGATTATCAAGTTCAAAAACTTGGTATTTTTTTGAAATGATTCTTTACGTTTATTTATCTCAATTTTTGAGGGGACATGTGTAATATACCTAGAACGGTTGATTATTAATACAATATAGTGTTAGTTTTTTCTTTGAATGTATACATTTTATTAATCACACGATATCATATCATTGATTGATGAAAAAGATTAATATGTCGAGGCAGAGATATCCCTTCTGATCTTTGAATGTATGCTTATTTTTGTTTTGTATCAATTTTGAAAGGGAAACACATCACCCTTTTAAATATTAACTAATTTTTATTCTATAATTATCTATGGATAAACTATAGGTAGTTGATTATATTTTTAGTAGAGTGTTAGTATTTTTATGAATATATAATTATTTTTATGTCGTATCAAATAGGAAGTGTTCACATGTAGTCATTCTTTATATTATCTTATTTTTTTCTTTACAATAATCTATTAATAAACTTTCAAAAATTATTAATTTAAGTAAAGTGTTATTACTTTTTAAATATATATTTATTTTAATTTTATTTCAAATTAGATGTTTGAACCTTTCTGCAATAAATATGTTTAAAATAGACCTACTGCTATTACTAGCGACATCAAGAAGAAATACACAGATATTAGTATTATTTTATGAATGAATGAGATATTTCTCTCTTATAGACGCAATATTAGGTATATAGCTAATGGATACCATGCGTCGCTCGCAAGTTAATTAACCATGTTCAACAATGTTGTTAACTAACTTGTCATACATAGCGTCTAATCTTAAGAGAATAGGTACTGTTGCACCTGTCATGGAATGTCAAACAAACATGTTGTCGTCTCCACCTATTAATCCTAGAAATCAGCATCTGCTACTGCATAGCGCGCTATTAATGGTCTATTAATTTCAATAAGTTAGGTCTACCATCAACCAAGATTACTGTAACAGCAGATCTGAGAAGCAGAAATTTAATGGAGCAGTGTGAAAGCAACAAAATAGAGCTTTTGAAGCTTATTAGATGAAGAAAACACAACGCATATCTCGAAGAAGCTAAACCCAAGCAAATATAGTGACAAAATACCTTGCAAAATCGAAAAATTCCAAAAAAAAAAAATAAAACATTATAGAGCTTCTTACAAGAAAAAATTATGAAATTGATAGTGAAATAAGGAAGATGGAACTAAGATTTGTAAAAGTTTGAAATAAATTATAAGCTCAAGCACTGAATTTGGTCTATTTTCGAGCTAGAACGAGGTGGAGAAATTTTGGGGTGAGTGGATTTTGGGGAAAGAAATTTTTTATTTTTGGTAAAAAATTATATTTATGAAGATGGACCATTTTGTCATATTCAGAATTTGGGGGGTTGGGACGTCTAATTTTTTTTGGGTCTAATTAAGTCCTAAACATGATGAAATAGGAGGAGGTCATCTATCCAATTTTAAAACTTGAAGGTCATTTTTTAATTGAAGACTTGAAAGGGGGTCTTTTAGCTAAATGTCCCAGGTTTCTTCATGAAATTAAACCCTAATGTTTTTTTTTTTTTTTGGTTAACAAAGAAAACAAAATAGTATCGGAAGAATTGACAACTAAAGATAGTGCCCGGCAGCGGAAGATACGGGTTGAACACTTAAACCTGAGTTCTTGGGTATGCTTGAAAAAGATTTTATCTTGTTAATAATATAGTGTTTTATATGTTGGTTAATTTGTTTGGTATGTGCATGCTTGCGTATTCTAGATTTCTTGATGTCTAATCTACCAAAAGCTGTGAAACAGGTACTAATTAATAAGCTGATTTATGTGTTTCATAGTTGCAAAAAATTAGATAGCAGTATTCTAATCCTGTTGCTGTAGATTTTAAGCAGTTTATTGAGCTTATTACCTACAAAAGAAATATGTTTCTTGTTTTTTTTTTTTTTTTTTTTTTTTTTTTTTTTTTTTTTTTTTTTGATCCTCCCTTATGAAAAGGAGTATACAATTAGAGTTAAGAGTAGACATCTGAGTGGTTTCAATTAGAATGCAGCCTCTCTTCTCTTCTTTAAAATGTAGTGTTGTTCGGAGATAATTTCCCTAATTGGTTTTGTTGCTTATTTTCTGCAGATTCTAATTCGTGGTTACTGTTTATGATGTCTCTTGAGTTCAAAAAGTATTGTTGTAAAGGTGTATCCCTGGATGTAATTAGCAACCTTCCAGGGGATATAATTAATGAGATTCTTGTGTGGTTGCCTCTTCGAGATGCTGTAAGAACTAGCATCTTATCAAAGAAATGGAGGTATAAGTGGTGCAAACTATCAGAGTTGACCGTTGATCGATATCTGAGGACAACCTGGGATGAAACTATCAACGTTATCTACCACATTTTGACCCTTCATATTGGACCAATTATTACATTTACCCTCGACATGAATCATCAATTGCGGCAATATCCTCAAATAATTGAACACTTGATTATTTTCCTCTCTAGGAATGGCATTCAAAATCTTTCTCTTACGCTTCGGAGGGATTATGACCTATACAAATTGCCTTCTTCAATTTTCACATGTTTGCAGTTGAGACGTCTGACTCTCAAGAATTGTTCAATACGACTTCCTCCACCAGTCTTCAAAGGATTTGGTAGGTTAACTAGCCTGGAGTTAGGTTATGTACAAATTTCTTCCAAGTTTCTTGAGAGTTTAATCTCTCATTGCTCGTTGCTCGAGGAATTGGTGATGCATGATATACTTTTCAGGGACAAACACGTTATTGAAATTAATGCTCCAGTTCTGAGATGCTTTGATTTCATTGGCAGTATAACATTTATCTGTATAAAATATATCCCTCTGTTGGAAAAAATTTCGATAAGGGATGATGGTTCTTTCGGGGAAGCAAGAATATGTGATATTGCGAAATTTTTTGAGCCTTTGGCTACTGTCGAGCATCTCCACGTGAATAAAAATTGTATCAAGGTAAATGTGCTTGTGCTTCATGACTTCATTTTCGTAGATGGAACATCTTGAGCTTTGAGTAGTTCTGATTTTTGGCATTTTGTTGCTAGGCCTTGGCTGTAGGAACAGGTGATGAATTACCAACAAGACTTTCCTTCAATCTTAACTGTGTCAAACGTTTTTACATATCGGAAATTTATCTCGGTGATTTGGATGTGGTCACCTGTTCTCTTTGTCTGATAAGAAGCTTCCCATATTTACAATATATCCAAATTAAGGTTCTTAATCAATTGACTCTTTCCTTTCTCTTTCTTATTTTCCTCTTTATTCTAATAAGTTTAGAGAGTTTGATTTTTGGTAATATTTCATAATTAGGTGGTTGATTATGATGAAAATATACCAGCTCTAGAATGTCTTGAGGTGGAAAGTTTCTCAGACGTGACATTTAGTCACCTCACGGAAGTTAAGCTAATATTCAAGAAACGCACAAAGCCTTTGATGCAGCTTACAGAACTTCTGTTAGCCAAGTCTCCTGTGCTAGTTAGAATGTATATCGGGCCAATATATGTTGGAAGTAAACATGATCGAGATGAAATGCTCGCCAAGCTATCAAAATTTCATCGGGCATCTTCTAAAGCAAAAATTTGCTACACGCAGGGCATCTTCTAAAGCAAAAATTTGCTACACGCTTTGATCTTCCCGAGCGTTATCAGACAATGATCCTCCGTTAAAGTTATGTATTGGAAGTTGAAATGAATGGATTGAAACAAATGTCTTATCAGTTTGGGAACATTAGCAAATCTGGATGGATGTTTAGGTAGTCTCTGTTTCAATGACAACTTTGTCTTCATTACAATGCTGATGATTTTTTTTTTTTTTTTAAAAAAACTTTCTATGATGTTTATTTTAAAAGTTATGTTGTGGGTGGCTGTGTGTAGCTATTTATATTCATGCGCGAATCCCTGTGAGTAGCTTGAAGCATTTTCTCGAGTATACGGTATGTCCATGGAATCTGATACTAGTATGAATTTACTAGTGGTCTCCATTAGCCAGCACTGAATATGATAAGAATGATATTAAAATAGAAAAAAGTTATTTAACAAAATAGACTAGCTAAAGTAAGGTTCATTAGCAATGATACATGTAATTACAAAACGGATGAGGCCATATTTAGAATTTGAAATTCTACATAAAAGAATCTATGATGCAAGATGAGGTTTTGAAATTACAAGGTAAATTGAAGGAGAAGAAATAGGTAAGAAATTTTAATTTCTACACAATACTATTGCTTAATACTTCATAAATAAATAAAAAATAACTTGTTGAAATTCTATTACTAATTGAGGGTCGTTTCTTACTTTTTAAAAATGCATGTAATGATTCAACTCATTTTTAGCCGTTGCTATAAGATTAGGGGGCTTATTTCCCTATTCAAAAGATGAAGGAGGTATTGTTTCCCAAACCCAAAAGGTCAAGGGGTTATGTAGTAATAATAATAATATTCCTATGGAATTAGGTATTTTCTATTATCTACTCATAGTAGTTCTGCATTCTTATAAATAGGGATGTTAATAGGACCTATTTTCTTGTTCCGTGAATTACGGGATCTTGAATGAATCATTCTTTCGGTACGTGTATCCTTCACCCCTTTTTCTGTTGATTTTGTTATTCCTGAAAGAGCCATTAAATCTAGCAAAAGAATGGATGTATAGGATGTAGGTGTTCATCATCCTTAGTTATTGGTGTTTATATTGTATTTTTTTTAAGGGAGCCTTGAGCAACTAGTAAAGTGTCTTTCTACGACCTATAAGTTATGGATTCGAGCCATGTAAACAGTCACCCCTTACATAGGGTCATGGGCGGACCCACGTGTGGTATTGGGGTGCTTGAGCACCCATTGAACCAATATGAATAATGTATATTTGCACAAACAATTTTGAAAAAATGGACATATTAAACTATTAGCACCCATTGTGCAAAAGATGAGTTGGGTGCTTTGGTTAGGACATCAACTTTATGGCTCCCATCTTGGTTGGGGTAAGGTCTGCGTACATCTCACCCACCCACGATCATACCACATCATAGGGTATGATGGTACGTCATACTCTTGTGGTGCGGTCTTTCCCGCTAAAAATGCGGGCTGTTTTGTGCACCGGGCTGGCCTTTATAGTGTATTTCGTATTTATTTTTCTTCTCAAAAACCATTAAGAGAATATATATTGACTGCATTGGTTTGCTTGATTTTACAGTCTTAGGAAAATATGTCTGTCGAAAGAAAACAATCAAGCTGTTCTGATGAAGATATACTCAGTGTCTTGCCACGAGATGTGATAGCTTGCATCCTAGGGAAATTGCCTATACGTGAAGCTGTAAGAAGCAGTATTCTCTCTAAAAAGTGGAGATTTTACTACTTGTACATTCCACAATTAGTATTTGATGATCAGTTCTGCAAAGGACTTGATGACTTTTCCAAGAAGAAAAAATCTGATTATTATGTTTGTCACAACAACGGCTGTCTATTTGATGAAATTATCACCAAATCTCTTATGCTTCATCCTGGTGGATTGGAGAGATTTGAAGTAAGCATTCCTTATACTGATTCAACAACGGTTTCTAATGTGAACAAATGGATACTATATTTATCTCGGAGGAATATCAAGAAATTAACGCTATTTACAGACTATCATCATACATTACCTTCTTATTTCTTCTCTTGGTCGAACTTGACATCCTTGAAGCTCCAGCGTGTTGCTCTTTCGCTACCACTAGAGTTTAAAGGCTTTCCAAATCTGGACGAGGTAATTCTTACTGGGGTTACCTTCAGAAACAATTGTTTTGAAAGGTTTATAATTTTCAGCTCCCCCCTTCTTAGAAGCATATTGCTGCAGGATTGCTTTTGCATTCATAATTATAATATCAGTGGTTCTAATCTCAAGAGTTTGTCCATCACGGCTAGGGATTTTAAATCGATTTCCTTAGGGAATGCTCCTAACTTGTCTCAAGTTTCAATTTCTGTGGAGAATGTTGTAATAGGTGCTTTCGCTGATTTACACATGTTTATTGGTAGCTTGCCCCAAGTAAAAATACTTCGTCTTAATGGCAAGTTTTTTAAGGTTAGTGCTACTGAAAATTACTTGTATATGTTTGTAGAACTCTTATTTATTTATTTAACCTGATTAAAGTGTGTATAAACGTCATTCTTTCAGTTCCTATTAGTTAAAAATCCAGTTCCGGCTATTCTATCGACGTCTCCATACTCTTTAAAGATTCTTGAACTTAAAGGTGTGAACTTTATGGACTTCAATCAAATATCTGCTGTTGTCTGCTTGCTTAGAAGTGCTCCAAATTTGAAAGAACTTTATATCGAGGTAAGTTATATATGAACCTCCATCTAGTTCATAGTTTATTAGTTTTTGAAAGAAATAAGCACTTATTGAGTTTTTCTATGTTTTTGTGTAGGCTTCTAGAATCAACGAAAACCAAGAACAAGTCTCTGATTATCTAAAACACCAGGAACACAAAAATTCCCTTAGCAAACTTCACCTGGCCAAGTTAACGGAAATCTCAGGTTATGCTCCAGAGATTGAGTTTATCCGGTTCCTTCTCTTTAACGCACCATCGCTTGTGACATTGAGCATCTTGGTGCACCAACTAGTTCAAGTACCCCAAGCATTGGAGATGGCCACGAAGGTGTTCCAGTTTAGGCCACCATCTGGAGCGTCTATAGAATTCAATGGAGAGTAGAACATAAGTATCAAACTATATAATTAATTTCAGGGAACTGGCATTAGAATAGAACAATACTTATATTTACTGCATGACTTGTTTCTTGAGGTTCCAATTATTTTTGTTGGCTAAGCTAAAGAATTCAAATTATAAATTCGATTCATTTTCTTTCATATACTTAATTATGTTCAAAGAAGAAGAATTCATTGTCAAGTCATGCTAACATTTGCTGCAAGTTAGCTTATGTCGTCTTAATCACCACTCTGATTTGACAGCAATTAAACTATTTGAATTCTTAGTGTCCTCTCTTATTTCTTATTTTTGACTTTTTAGTTACAGCAAAAAGTCATCGAGTTTGTATTTTGAAACTGTATCGTTTAGCAATGTAGTAATTGCTTTAGCTCTAGATGTTGAACTATTCAGTGATTCAAACTGATAATTCTTCCATCAAGCACAATGTCCCTTTGGATAGGGACAGTGCTTTTGCTTGTTCCAACTTGTGTTTAGTGCATGACTATAGATTCAATAAATTCTTTGCAGTAAATTAAGCAGTACAAGGGTATATAGTCATACAGTTATTACCTGGTACTAGCCTCACTGGCTCACTTGATGCGGTCAGGCTGTTGCATGTGATAATTAGCTGTTATTCTAAATGTGTTTGAAAAAATAAAGTGCCAAGAGGAAATTTTCAAATTTAAGAAAAAAAACATCCCCAATGCAAAACTTCGAAATACATTTGTAATAGTAGCTTCTGATGCTAAGAGAAACAGTTCTAGCCTTTAATGCATGAGAATTCTCTATTAATCAAGATATGCAGTCGAACAATGCTGTTGAGAATATGCTTTAGAACCTACATGCAGTAGTAGATATTTTATTAGGACTCCTAGTCAAATAACTAGTCCTATTAAGTTTGTTAATCAATTTTATTTTATTAGGACTCCTAGTCAAATAACTAGTCCTATTAAGTTTGTTAATCAATTTTAAATTTTAAGATAGGATAAGGAGTACTGAACTTTTTTTCTACTTCTTATTATGTTTTAGCTCTTTAAATAGAGAGTTTATTAGTTGAATAAAATAGTTCCCTTCATTGTATCTCTCTGCAGTATTTTTCTTTCATTGTTTTTTGCTTTCTTTATTATTCTCCAGCAAACTTTCTTTCTTTAAAACCAACAATTGGTATCAAGAGCCATATTCTTAAGGGACCCGAGTGAGTAATATCTTGTGTGAGTAAGAGATGGATTCTGAAAATAGTTTTTCACGAATGGCTCCTCCTGTTTTTGATGGTGAAAACTATCAATTATGGGCGGTGAGAATGGAAACTTACTTGGAGGCTTTAGATCTTTGGGAAGCCGTCGAAGAGGATTATGAAATTGCTCCGCTGCCAAATAATCTCACGGTGGCCCAAATGAAGAGTCACAAGGAAAAGAAAACCAGAAAATCTAAAGAAAAAGCAACTTTGTTTGCTTCTGTTTCAACAACTATTTTTACAAGAATTATGTCTCTCACGTCAGCAAAATAAATCTGGGATTATCTGAAAGAAGAATATGCTGGAGATGAAAGAATAAGAGGTATGCAAGTATTAAATTTAATAAGGGAATTTGAGTTGCAGAAGATGAAAGAGTCTGAAACAGTTAAAGAGTATTCGGACAGATTACTTGGTATTGTCAACAAGGTAAGACTGCTAGGCACAAAATTTAAAGATTCAAGAATTGTTAAAAAATTCTTGTAACAGTGCCAGAAAGATATGAAGCATGTATAACTACCTTGGAAAACACAAAAGATTTGTCCAAAATTACTTTGGCAGAACTCTTAAGTACTTTGCAGTCACAATAGCAAAGGAGGCTTATGAGGCAAGATAGTATGGTTGAAGGAGCCTTGGTAGCCAACCACAAAACTCAAAGCAAGGATAATAATTCAAAGAAAAATTACCCACCTTGTCAGCACTGTGGTAAAAAAAAGTCATCCTCCATTCAAATGTTGGAAGAGGCCAGATGCAAAGTACAAGATCTGCAACCAGTTTGGTCATGAAGCTGTGATTTGCAACAACAAACCTCAGAAGCATGAAGTGGATGCTCAAATTGCCAATGAAGATGAAGAAGACCACTTGTTTTTGGCAACATGTCTTTCAAACAAGAGATTTTCTAAATCTTGGATGATTGATAGTGGTTGTACAAACCACATGACATATGACAAAGATCTTTTCAAAGAATTTAATTCTATTTAAAGTAAAAAGATCAAAATTGGGAATGGTGACAATATTCTTGCAAAAGGAAAAGGAACTGTTGCTATCAAAACAAGTTCAGGTATTAAGACAATTTCAGATGTTCTTTATGTACCTAATATTGATCAAAACTTGTTGAGTATTAGTCAGTTAGTAGAGAAAGGATTCAAGGTATCCTTTGAAGATAAACATTGTTTCATCTACAATGGTGCTGGAAAAGAAATTTTAAAAATTAAGAAGAGAGGTAAAAACTTCTTATTTGATCCTGAAGATGATGAACAATGGAGCCAAAAAAAAACTACAAAGAGAAGATTAATCTTCACAAGTTTTAGATGAAGATGTTCAAGCAAATGATGCAATGCAGGAAAATTTGGTAGTTGGTTTTCAAAGTGAGGCAATAAAAAAATCTGCTGATTATGAGAAAGTTATCAAAGGCACTGAATTTTTTATTGACAATTATGAGGTGAAACTAAATGAAAAAGTTGATTCAAGTTATTGCAAGTCTGAAGATCAGTTGGCAGATTTGTTTAAGAAGTCACTTCCCGTTAAAAGCTTCAGATGCATAAATCCTTAATTTGTAGTTTCTAAAGCAAGGAGGACTGTTGAGAATATGCTTTAAAACCTACATGCAGTAACTTTTATTTTTACAGTAGATATTTTATTAGGACTCTTAATCAAATAACTAGTCCTATTATTTAGAAGTTTGTTAGTCAATTTTAAATTTTAAGATAGGATAAGAAGTGTTGAACTTTTTTTCTTACTTCTTCTTACGTTTTAACTCTTTAAATAGAGAGTTTACTAGTTGAATAAAATAGTTCCCTTCATTGTATCTCTCTGCAGTATTTTTCTTCCATTGTTTTTTACTTTCTTTATTATTCTCCAGCAAACTTTCTTTTTTTAAAACCAACAATTGCCAATATGCGTTGAGTTTCAGAAAAGAACAATTATAAAAGATGCACTGTTTTATGCATAACTGTCTATCTAATGGAAAAACAGTTGGTACTTTGAGACTAATACAAAGTCTCCGGGCTCACTCTTCCAACGATGGTTCTAGCTACCAGGAATAAAATAGTAGTAAAGAAAATTAAATACTTCGAGATACATCTCTTGCTTATCTCAAAGTATATTTCTAGATCATTCAAGAACAGACAAACAAGCTGAAATTCAGACTATACTCCATCTAACTCTTAAGGCAGAGTAAAACACAGGCCATAAGCTGCATTTCAGGCTTTATTTCAGTTATGCCTGTAAACATAGCCGCCCTGAGGTGATTTAGTATCACGTTTGAGAAGCTTACAAGAATTTCATCAACATTATCACCTGGCAGGGAGTCGGGCAATTCATCCAACGCGACATATACAACTAAGAAAGCTTGATAAATCAATTCATCTGAAACATTATTTGAAGATCTAATAAGAATGAAAATAGGAATTTATTTACGAACGAATAAGAAAAATAATATACAATTAAACATCATTAAGACATTAAGAGCCTCTACTTCGATATCTTTTAAATATGGTTAGCTTCTTATCAAGCAAAGAGTACACAGAATCTCAACTATGTCGGGAAGACAAGTGTCAGATAGGCAATGACCTTTAGAAAACTAAAATATAACATGAAAAATCGGCTTTAAAAAGTACGTGGCTTTTATAGTGAAAATGCTACTACGCAAATATAGAGAGGTCTCATTAAAGTTGATCTATCGTGGAATTTGATTTAACAGCAAGGCCTCTATTAAAATGAAGTTGTTTTCTCGAGGAATTTGAATTAATAATATATTAAACGGAAAACCAAAATAAAAGGCGAGGGAAATTAATTTCAGAAAGTGTTTGCGTAAAGAGTTCATAGTCATGTTTACTTCTTCCTCCAAGAAAAAGAGGACATTTTCCCATTAGGGGTTATATTTCTAGGGGAACTAACACGTTCTTCTACGGGTAGGCAGTAAGGGGTCGTTCGGTTACTTAGTTTAGGATATAATACCCGCACAAAACTCCGCGCTAATTTAGTGCAGCGTACGATTGGTTTTCTATGAAATTTTAATAGCTGCATAAAATTAGTACAACGTTTGGTTGCATTTTTGTATATTCCGCATTACTAATACCCGCATAATTAATGCGGGAATCTATGTATTATTTTATGCGGGGTAGAAGGTGGTATTAATAATGTGGGTATTAATAATGCAGGTATTAAAATTTAAAATGACAAAATTAACCCTCATAATAATAAGGATATTTTAAAATTTTATTTAAGGAGTAAATAAATATTTTAAATAATAATATTGTTTGTTAATTTGTAATATATCAGTGATTCAACAAATAATCCCTACATTATAATATATGCATGACTAATACCCACATTATTAAACGCTACGGGGTCGTTCGGTTTGCCGTTTCTTTTACGCGGGTATTAATTATTAATGCGGGTATTAATAATATGGGTATTAATAATGTGTGTATTAATAATGTAGGTATTGATAATGCGGGTATTAGTTACGTGGGGTTTAATAATGTGGGTATTATATTATAACGTATGGATTATTTGTTGAATCAATGATATATTACAAATTAACAAAAAATATTATTATTTAAAATATTTATTTACTCCTTAAATAAAATTTTAAAATATCCTTATTATTATGAGGGTTAATTTTGTCATTTTAAATTTTAATACCTGCATTATTAATAACCACATTATTAATACCACCTTCTACCCCGCATAAAATAATACATAGATTTCCGCATTAATAATGCGGGTATTAATAATGCGGAATATACAAAAACGCAACCAAACGTTGCACTATTTTATCTGGGTATTAAAATTTCACAAAAACCAACCGAACGCTGCGCTAAATTAACGCTGAGTTTTGTGCGGGTATTAATATTTAATACGCCAAACCGAACGACCCCTACATAATTAATACCCGCATTATCAATACCCACATTATTAATACACACATTATTAATACCTACATTACTAATACCCGCATTAATAGTTAATACCCGCGTAAAATACTCCTACAATCGAACGACCCCTAAGTACTTAAACACTACCCCCTACAAACCTTGCTGAAAAAGAGGACACTTTTTCTCCATGTTCTTTTCTTTATCACTTCACTCTTTTGTATTTTTCTAGTATATTGCAATTGGGGCCAAGTTTGGTGCTGCTTAAACAAATGGTATGTATTATTTCACTTCTAGTCTTTTGATTTCTCCTTTGAAATAACAAATCTGTATGGGTGAGTGATCATTTTGATTAGAGCACATCCTTTCTGTTCTTACAGTTGTGGTATATTCATATTTATTTTTGTCTACAGGTTCATATTGCCGAACTTGAAGATTGTGATTTGATGCCTCCTGCGAACGGAAAGCGTGGTAGTGGAGCTTTATCTTCTGATGTACTTAGCAACCTTCCTGAGAATGTAATTGATGATATTCTAATGTGTTTGCCTTTGCGAGATGCAGTTGAGGCATCTGATTCTTGAAAATTGTTTAATACTTCCTCCACCATCCTTCAAAGGATTTGATAGGATTATTAGCCTGGAATTACGTCGCGTAACAATTGTATTTTCTAAAAATGTATTTCAGATTTTACAATTAAATTTATATTTAATTGAGTCTAAGGCGACCGTTTATATCTCAATTCGATCGATTGATAGGCGGTTTACGTTGACAAGTAGTCGATCTTCAGGGCTTTAATTCGAAGACAATGCAAATATCAGTTTCGAAGGTATAAATATGCAAATCCAATGTTATAGTCAGAATGAGCAATTCGAAGGCAGACGTAAACAGACGAATTAAAGGCAAATAATGAATTAGCAATTTACGATGATCTGATTTTGGGCGAGTTTCTATCGAAGATGACTTATGTGTTAATTTCGTTCGATGCTGAATATTTGATTTTAACCAGATTCGATGACAAATTTAGATATAACGATAAATAAATGCGATCGATGGAAATGCACTCAATCAAATAACAATACGATCAGAAAGCAATAGTAGCGATTCAGTTGATGTGCTCGATCGATATCAATAAGCAAGTTAAATAAAGGACTAACTACACGTTCAAGGCAATGATAACAGACTAATGAGGTCGACTGTGATGAATTAAAGTACCGAATAATGGAAATAGCATGCAAGCAACGGAATAAATAATAGTAAATAAATAAATAAAGCGATAAAAGCTTATTGTACTAAGAATCGGAGGTTGGTGCTTCGATGACAGAGAGACTCTTCCTTCACGTTTGAACCAAGCCACGATTGATGTTTAATACAATGGTTGCTTTGATAATGACAATAAATTAACAATGGTATAGTGGACGATAATATAGCTGGTGGATAGAAACAGTGTTGTTCTTTTTGTTCTGCTGAATGTGTCCTCAAATGGGAGAAATGAGGTATATTTATAGTTTGAAGTGAAGGTGACCAACCCTAGAAGAATTCTGACTTCTCACGTCTCTTCAACAGTTCTCCACATCCCATGGAATGCGCTGGTTACGTTCCGATAAAAGTGGGATAAGATCAGTTATCGCTATCTATTAGAACAGCTGTCTTTGAACTTTCCAATCGCGCCATGACATAAACGATCACGCCATTTCATCGAAGTCATTCTTCACCGATCTTCTCAAAATATGCCTTCGGAACAATCATGGCCTTGTCGCACAATCGAACACATCCATCGTGATCGAAAAGAAATCGACCAATACAGATAGTCCCCCCCACTTGTCAAGTTGTGTGTCCGTAAAACTTGGCAAGTGGCTTGAAATTTTGAGCGGGAAAACACGTGGAACGCCCGTGTCCCTTCATTTTGAAACGTCAGGCCGTCATTTCAACTTCCCATCGCTGCACGTGTCAACAATCGTGCGGGTGGCAGTTTTCATCGGTTTTCGAGGCAATGATGGCTCTTGCTGTATAAATACTAACTTCAAACTTATTTTACAAACTTTACAACTTCCAAATCTTTCAAAATTCTTCAACTCTTCTAAACAAATCTCAGGAATTTCTTGCCGATTTTCGTCAACTTCTACTTCAAATCTCTTAAGTTATTTGTTCAAATCGTTGATTTTGTGCCTTGACAATGTCTACTTCTTCCCAAAACGTAACTAATGTCGAACTTACTTCTGCTGCGGCAGTTGCCGCCACAGCCCCGCCGCAGTCTGGCATAGTGGCGGAGCAGACTTCCACCACCGATTGCACTTCAGTGGACAAGAAAGGCAAAAAACAAGGAAAGTGAAAGACTTTGGTCCCAAAAAGTCGTATTCGGAGATTCTTTCGAAGAGTTTACTTATGAGAATGACTGCAAGGTCAGTGTTCAGAGCGAAGCGGAGCAAAATAAGAAGAAGAATATTTTGATCGATTTGGTATATTGCGCAATCACACCGGAGTCGATACCACGAGTTCGAGAAGAATGTGGTTGGAAGGTTGGTGACATCGATGTGATGTGCCCTCCAAGGAAATCGACTCTGGCTACTCACGTCAAAGATCATTTAGTAGTGTTCACCTAACCTTTTACTATCGGTTTTACTCTCCCGGTCGACAACGTGATCGAGGAGTTTTGCAGGATGTACAACGTTTGCCTTGGGCAACTTTCTCCGGCGATATGGAGCGATAGTGATTATGAGATGGGCTGCAGAAGAAGCAGAGATGGAGTTGACGCTTCGCCATATTCTCAACATCTATTCCCCTCGAGTTTACAAAGGGGGAGTGATCAACTTGGCGAAACGAGGTCAGCGGGCCCTGATATCCGACAACGATGATGATCTTCGGGGTTGGGATCTTTGTCTTTATTCCTACGGAGCAGTTAACTGACCCCAGAAAGGAGTTGCTCCCGAGCGTTTGGAACAGAACTCATAAATGCTTTGTTCTTTTCTCCCTCTTTTGAATGAATCCGCAGTTTTAACATTACAAGTTTTCTTCCCAAATTTTTCAGCCGATAAGGTCTTGTTCGACCAAGTTGCCAATATCATACCGTGGTTGATCAGAGTGCTTGATAAGACGACCAACGACCAGAGGGCTTGGAAACCGGTCGCAGCTCTGAAAACCCTTAAAGCCAAAAATCATGGTAAGTTCTCTTTGGAACTTGTGTTGAACTTGTAACTTGACTCGTACCTTTGATAATTTTGAAAATTTTCAAATTCTCACAGGTATCACAGGTGCCGGAGGTGAGCCTAGTGATGAGGAAGTTGAAGTCGAGGGCAGCGAGAAAGTCGATGACGCTCCTCCTCCTCTGAAGAAGAAGAAGATGAAGAAGTCTTTTCAAGATTTGAAGAGCAAGTATTTGCCCAAGGTAGTGGAAAAAGGGCAAGGGGGTAGCTCATCGGCTACGCCCCCAAACCATTGAGGATGTGATTGCTGGAACAAGTTCAGCGATTGCAGCGGCGAAAGCCGCCGAGGGAACGACCTCGGTTATCGACATCGAGGAAGAAGAGACTTGGGACGAATCGGGATCTGACCAATTAGTGAGGCGTCCCAAGAAGGCTGTAAAGGAAAGACTCCAGAAGACAGCCATCCAACTTAAGGTGGCTGAACGGGGGGATCTTTCGGTTGATGATTATCAACTTTCCCCTGTAGCCGAAGAAGTCAATTCGGGCTCAGAAGTCCTGCCTAGTAGAGAATGTGCCATCGTTTCTTTGGGCGTTTTGCCTGAAAGTCGAGGGAAAATGATTGAGGCCTTTGATCATGAAATCGAGGAAAGGGATCCAATAAAAGGGAAGATGCCAGCTTTGGATCGGCCGATAGCGACGATGAAGTCCAAATACGATGAAGAAACGGGGTCATCGTTCTTCGGTGCGGATCATGCTGACCCGATCGTACCTCTTCCTCGAGGTGAAGAGGCTGCTGCCTTCACTGCTTTGGGCGAATCCAAAACATTGGGCGATAGATCGCTCACGATAACAGTACCGTCCAATATCGATTTGCTCAGATGCCCAAAGCGGCTTGTTGATTACTTGTTTGATGTCATTGGCCCGATGGAGCATGCTCGCCCAAACACGCACGAAGATTTGAGCTTACCTTCGCAAATTTCCTTCGGCGCCTTTAGGGTAAAGACCGTTTTCTTCCTTCGCTTCGTGTAAAATCTTCTGCTTTTTCTCAATTGAATTTTAACTGTGATTGTTTTCAAAATTGTATAATGGAAATCGAGACAGCCGATCGGGTTCGCCAGCTTCAGGATGGGGCCAAGGTTTTAAAGGAGCAAATCGTTCATCTTACTTCAGCGGGGGAGGATCTGCATCGAAAATTGAAAGCTGAAACGACCTCGGTCAGTCGTTTCGAAAGTTAGGACTTCGATTGGTGTGTCGATAATTTTAAAATATTCGTAATGTCCATTAGGACCTGTCTGTAAAATTTGAGCTAAATCAGACCTCGTTTGGTAGGCATCGGAAGAAGGTTTCAGTTTTTATTGGCGATAAATATTAAAAAGAGATTTTCGAGCTCGGTTTTGCCGAATGAGCTCCGATTCGAAATCCGAAAGCGCCGTTGGGTTCGTATGATTATTTATGACCTTTGTGAACTTTCAAAAGTGAATTTTGATGTTGTTCGGCTAGTTTCCGCTAAAATGCCGAAAGTTAAATAATTTGACTTTTTTCATTTAAATTCGCATCTTGAGTTTCGGGAGTCCAATTTGAGATCCGCCTTCGCGAGTATGTTACATATATTTTGTATGACTTGTATGCAAAAGTTGGAATTATTTCGAATATCATAGGGTACCATTTTAATATTTACCGTAACAGCGAATTAAAAAAAAAAAAAAAAAAAAAAAAAAAAAGAGAAAAACTCAAAAACTCAAAAGTTAGGCGGTTGACCTTTATCCTTACCATGTGTGTATATATATATATATATATATATATATATATATATATATATATATATATATATATATATATATAATTGAACAAAAGATACATCCAGGAAGACAAAAAACCGAAAAGTGCAGAAGGTAAAGACAAGGCATAATACAGGGAAAAAATGCCAGAAAATGAGAAAAGGGGCCGGGAAAAAGTAGACTTTTCACCCTGAAATATTCAGGTAATGATCCTAATATATTATTTGAGTTTATTACGTGTGTTTAAATATATTTTGACGGTAGAAATTGAAATATTAGACATCTTCCTAATAAGTTCAATTAATAGTTTAAAGGGTCAAATGGACCTCGATAACGAAATTGATTATATATTCATACTCACTGAGTTATGGGCAACATATCAATGTAAATTATTTGGGGTTTGGTTATGTGACCTTAAACCCTGTACATAGGCCTGGCCTGCGTATTGCGTATGCGAATAGGGTATCAGGTTCCTACCTGGATTGCCCTAAGATGTGAGAAATGAAGCCTTTAGCCTAATTTGATATATTTTTCTGCTTATTGAATAGAGTGGGATCGTTTGGCAATGAATTCAAAGGACAAAGCGGTTGTTGAGTAATTGTGCTAACTTTGTAACAAGGTAAGTGTTTATATCCATTTCTTTGGAGGCACCTGGCCTCGTGGATTTTCTACCATGTATTCCTTACGTGTGTAGCTTTCGATAGGCGTACTCATTACGCCTTAGCTTTGGATTTATATTGTATATTATATGTTATGTCTTATTGTTGGTATTGCATTGAGAATCTGAGCATTGTACCTGGCTGTAAGTTGGCATCTACTTCCCGGCTGTCGATGAGAGTCTCGCGCCGGTGAAGGGTTATTATTGCATCACATTGCATTAATACGCATTATATGTCATTCATATGCATTACATTGCATATCATATTGGGTGCAGGAGTATTCCGCCCTAGGAGCAGGAGGATTCAGCTCCATTGTATCATATTGAGGGTAGGAGGATTCCGCCCCAAGAGCGGAAGAGTAGGAGTATTCCGCTCTTATGTCAGATATTGAGTGCAGGAGTATTCCGCCTCAGATTTACATTATATCGGGTGCAGGAGTATTCCGCCCCAGGAGAGTGCAGGAGTATTCCGCCTCTGGTTTATATTATATCGGGTGCAGGAGTATTCCGCCCCAGGAGCAGGATTATTCCGCTCCAGTTGGTTATCAGATTGGATTCCCCTCGAATGCAGGAGTATTCCGCTTCGGGATGGGACTACGGGCACATGTGACCCTTCGCATCATATTTCATTTCATCTCACTTCATTTCATTTCATCTCATTTCATACCATTGTGTGGACTTGTGGTACATAACTACTGTTCTGCTTATATGGGTATTGCTTATTTGTCTTTATATTTCTGGCTCATATTCTGGATTGCGGGGATCGGGTTGCACACCGCAATGGTATAAATATATGGACCGGTTTGCACGTCGCAGCGGTATAAATATATGGACCGGGTTGCACATCGCAGCGGTATAAATATACGGATCGGGTTGCATGCCGCAGCAGGATGAATATATGGATCGGGTTGCACGCCGCAACAGGATGAATATATGGATCGGGTTGCATGCCGCAACAGGATGTATTTCTGATTGTTGATGTGTTCGGGATACCTATATGTTCTGGCTATCTTACGTTCCTAGTTGTTGATGAGTTTATGATTCCATACGTGTTTCTAGTTATTATCTGGCTCTGCCTTATCATAATTTAAATAAGAGGAATCTGGTGTATTTGTTTCTTTTCTCCCTGGCTAGCTATCCTATTCTTTGAGGTGGCTAGTCTGCCCCACTTATTGAGTCTTTTTGACTCACCCTTGTTTGTTGTTTGTTTCTTGTCTATCTATTTCGTTTCGGCAGGTTCACTCCAGGATTGAGTTCGCCACGTTGTGAAGGAGCGAAGACGACTTCAGCCGTCAGGGTGAGCCAGCTTTTATTCCGGGTGGCCACCAGTTTTATGTTTAATATTTCAGTTGTATTTTGCTCCCTTCAGGAGGTATTTGTCTTCTTTTGTACTCCTAGATGTCTAGTCTGGATAGCCCTAAACCTAGTATGTTGTGGAGTCAACTGTAATTTCTTTTGTACAGCTTAGAGGTATCAGTATGTCTGTGTTTTTATTTTAAGTCTTGTCCTTATTTGTAAATTGTTATATTTATTTTCCTGATTTAACTGGTAAGGGTTCGCCCGATGGGTCTAGGGGAGGATGTCGGCTGCCCGCACGGTCTAACCGGATTCTGGGTCGTGTCAGTTGGTATCAGAGCCTGGTTTACAGTCTATCCAGACTAAGACAGTGTCTAGTAGAGTCTCGCTGATGGGTACGTAGACGTCCGTACTTATCTATGAGAGGCTATGATGGCATTTAGGAAGTTTCACTTTCTTCTTTTCTGATCGTGCGTCGGTCTAGGATGCAAAAGTATTTTCGTTAATTCGTTCATGGTAATTGTGAACCCTCGTACGACAAATTAGCAAATGGAAGGAGTTCAGGACGAAGCAGTCTAGCCTGGGGCTAACACTGACGAAGCTCCGAGAGTTTTGATCGTGCTGACGATCTAGTTACGGAGGTCCCAATTGTACGAGCTCGCGATGGGCAAGGGAGCAGGGCCTATGATGCTTTTACAAGAATCTTGGCGACACAGATACCGCAAGCACCTATTATTCACTAGGCAGCTTATCCGGTTGCCGCAGATGCAGATGTTCGGTCTCAATGTGCTCCTATTCCAGTTCTTAATATTGCCGCAGTAAATTATGTTCCGGAGACAGCATGTGTTGTGCCTCTGGTTATTCTGGCTGGTTAGTTAGCCTGAGTAATGGCTCGGTCCGAGTGTCCGAAGAGGTTGCATTATTTTACGCGGTTGAACCTTCCGATATTCTTAAGCAATGCATCAAATAAACCCCGTGAATTATTTTTTTTAAAAAAAAAAATAATGTCAGGGTATTTGTATCCTTCAGGCTCTTGATTATATCGAGCGATATAGTGTTGATTATTCTGCTTTCTAGTTGCAGGGGTCCAGCTTGAATTGGTGGACCGCTCTCTTATTAGTTAACTTTGTTCGATTTTTCTTCTAGATTCGTGGAAAAATTCCTTTCGAGTAGCAAGCGAGATAAAGATTGTCGCCAATTTGAGTAGATTAGACAGGGTAGTCTGTCGGATAGCCTGTTGGTGTTTCAGAATATGAAATTGAATTCTATAAAATGGCTGAATATGCATTAAAACGACTCCATGAACCTTCTGAGAATGTTCAAAGATTTATTGCTGACCTTTCTCCTTTCTTGAGATCCCAGATAGCTCGAGAAATCGAGGTTGGGACTTCATTTAATGTTGTTATTGATATTTCTCAGAGGTATTAGGCATACCATAAGTTAGAGCGGGAGAGCAAGAGGTCCCGTGGCCCTGGTGGGCAACCATGGTACCTCATTTGGAGGTAAGAGTTCTAATTATTTTGGGAGGTCACCTTGCAGGTTATCTCAGCGTGTGTCACGTGATTCTTAGAGTGCGCCAGTAGTTCGTCAATATCAGATCCAGTTTTTCTCTTTGTAGCTATCAACAATCTTTCCAGCTTTCATTTTTCAGCGAAAATGTGTTATCATTGTCGTGAGTCTGATTATCCTTTGAGAAGTTTTCCTGTTATCATTTTCGGGAGTCTGGCTATCCTTTAAAGAGTTTTCCCTTACTCCGACAGGTAGGCAGTCGTCTTTTCTCTCGTCATCTGGCAGCTGCGCATTCGCAGGGGATTTCATATAGATCTCAATTAGCCAGAGAAATGCCACCATCCAGTAGAGGTTGAGAGTGTGGTGGCAGTGGCTATTCAAAAAGTGATTGAGAGTAGTGGCTCATCTCAGCTGCAGAGGCAGTTCTATGAACTGCTTGTCTGACGGGATGCTGAGGTATCCGATATAGTAGACCCTGAGATTTCTTCCTTTCTTAAATGTGAGTAAGATTTGATTCTTTCGATCGATTTGGAAATGGTTTGTCATATCATGTTTCGACGGTTTCCTTGGATATTGTCATAATTAAGAATCGGTTGCGGTAGAGGGGTGAGTTTCTGATACGATTTATTCCTGGCATTTATGAGACCCTACTAGTTTATCTGATCTAAATATGAGAGATTTGACGGTGAGTATTGCTATTGCCTGCTTGGCATCCTGTTATGCCACCTTGTATTATTATGTCAAGTCATTTTACCTCTCTCCTCGGAAATTAGTATTGGTAGGATGATGGAATTCTTATTCGTCACCATCAGGAAGTGTCGTTGTTTCTTCCCGTGTAAAGTGGCTAGTAAATAATGCTCGATCTATGTGTCTCCTCTTGGTTCGAAATTCTAGTAGAGTCATGTTATTCTATAAGCTTGTCTTAGTTATAAAAGGGTATTCTGGTAAATTTTCAGAGTTTCCTTCTTATTGGGAGGTTAAATTGGTATGGATGTTTTTTCCATAAAGCTTATTTAATGTCTATCTCTTCAATTGCGATTCTTTGGCTCGCCTGACTCGGAAGTAGTCTAGCTTTGGTAGCCAAGAAAAAAAAAAAAGGATGAACTTCCTGAAGCTCTAATTATTTCTATCCTCGATCCATTTCCATTTCTTCTTCGTCCGGCATTAGTGATCTTGGGCGATTGGTAGCCGCTTGTGACGTTCCCTGTGTTGAGCCAGAGTACGTGTTATTGTAGCAGGGTAAGCATATTATTGTTTTGGATATCAGTTTATCAGGGTATTCATTCCTATGTATAGTATAGTACTGGTTCTGTTTTTGCGGATCATCCAATTTCAGGGGAAACTCTGCCGAAATTTTTATATATAAGTACCATCCATCAGGCGGTGGTGTTTACGGCAAAGGTATGGAGTTGTGAACTTGAGAGTTAGAGCTGTTTGGCAACTCGAAAGAGTAGTTGGTAGCTTAGGTCTACCTACGTTCAGCTTTTAGCTAAATCTTCTTTGGTCCAGCAGACTGTGCTGGGATGAGTATTCCTATTCAAATGGCTGCATGAGTTTGTGCTTTAAGTGGAGGAGCCTTCCTCCAAATACTGAATGGTAATATTAAATCTCTGAGGTGTTGATACCACTTTTCTCACGACCCAAAGTAAGGCCATGGCAGAAATCTACAATGAGTGTCGATCATTGCTAAACCCACTAATAATCTATTAACCACAGAGATAAGCTGGAAACCTGATCATATATACGTACCTATCTGCTGAAAGCATAAAGTCTGGAAAGATGACACGACTTTAACTTGCTGGCAATTAGAACACTGAGCCACAAATTCTGCTATGTCACACTTCAATTCATTCCATCCCACTAATAAGTCTGCTTAAGATCATGGTACATTTTATTTGAACCTGGGTGAACAGTGTATTAGGAATAATGTGCCTCTATCATAATCTGTCCACGTAAATCTGCAACATCAGGAACACAAAGTCTATCTTTATACATGGGAACACCGTCAGTAGTAACCCTGTATGGTGACTCCGGTTTTCTTCTGGCTATCTGTGTGTATTCAACTAGAACTGGATACTCATAATGTCGCTGTTTTACTTCATGAAAATTAGAGTTAAAGGTCTAATGCAGCTTATTGTCCATCCATCATTGGCATATCTCCTTCACACCTCAACTCTTTGAGAAGTTACTTTAGCGTTATAAGTGAACATGTAATCAACCTTGTTGCTGGTATTCTGCCTCAGCTGAAGGTCCAACTACAGGTCTCTTTTATATTTACTTTTTCAAGTCATAATAATTCCAACTCAAAGACAATACCCTGAGGTAGATGTTTAGTCTGAAGATCATTCTTGATCTACATCATACTATCCAGTAGCAGTTGTATGATCCTTATCCTTATACGATAGACCCTGTTCAAATGAACCTTTGACATACATTAGGATATGAGTAACTACATTCCTACAAGGAGCTTGCGGAACAACACTAACATCAACTGAGATGTTGCATAGTGCGTTCGTAAAAATAATATAGCTTGCATCAAATCTTCTATAGTGAGTAGTAACAAGGTACTTCAAAAGCTTCCCCCTATTGTATCAAGCGTGAGCTAATTCTTAGTTCCATCGACCTATTCTATATTGAAAGGTATATCGAAGAGGTGATTATCGGCTTAATCATGTTAACCCATTCAAAGTTCCGTGTATCTTTGTTTAAAAAATGTAGAACTCTCCCCTCGTGATCGAGGAATGATCATCTTAGTCAGAATAATCCGAGCAATGGTGTTATCATATTATCCAGATATGTTTTATTCCAAGAGTTCGGTGTTCGTGTTATAGTTTTAATTCTGTATTCATGAGAAAAAAAAAATTTGTGGGATAGTTTATGAAGGTCGTGCAAGTTCTTTTGTTATCAGCTTGAATCTTGCTTTAGATTTAGGCTCGTTCGAGGACGAACGAGAGTTTAAGTGGAGGAGAATGAAACGACCTCGGTCAGTCGTTTCGAAAGTTAGGACTCCGATTGGCGTGTCAATAATTTTAAATATTCGTAATGTCCATTAGGACATGTCTGTAAAATTTGAGCTAAATCAGACCTCGTTTGGTAGGCATCGGAAGAAGGTTTCAGTTTTTATTGGCGATAAATATTAAAAAGAGATTTTCGAGCTCGGTTTTGCCGAATGAGCTCCGATTCGAAATCCGAAAGCGCCGTTGGGTTCGTATGATTATTTATGACCTTTGTAAACTTTCAAAAGTGAATTTCGATGTTGTTCGGCTAGTTTCCGCTAAAATGGCGAAAGTTAAATAATTTGACTTTTTTTCATTTAAATTCGCATCTTGAGTTTCGGGAGTCCAATTTGAGATCCGCCTTCGCGAGTATGTTACATATATTTTGTATAACTTGTATGAAAAAGTTGGAATTATTTTGAATATCGTAGGGTACCATTTTAATATTTACCGTAACAGCGAATTAAAAAAAAAAGAGAAAAAGTCAAAAACTCAAAAGTTAGGCGGTTGACCTTTATCCTTACCCTATATATATATATATAATTGAACAAAGATACATCCAGGAAGACAAAAAACCGAAAAGTGCAGAAGGTAAAAACAAGGCATAATACAGGGAAAAAATGCCAGAAAATGAGAAAAGGGGCCGGGAAAAAGTAGACTTTTCACCCTGAAATATTCAGGTAATGATCCTAATATATTATTTAAGTTTATTACGTGTGTTTAAATATATTTTGACGGTAGAAATTGAAATATTAGACATCGTCCTAATAAGTTCAATTAATAGTTTAAAGGGTCAAATATGTTCGTACTCACTGAGTTATGGGCAACATATAAATGTAAATTATTTGGGGTTTGGTTATGTGACCTTAAACCCTGTACATAGGCCTGGCCTGCGTATTGCGTATGCGAATAGGGTATCAGGTTCCTACCTGGATTGCCCTAAGATGTGAGAAATGAAGCCTTTAGCCTAATTTGATATATTTTTCTGCTTATTGAATAGAGTGGGATCGTTTGGCAATGAATTCAAAGGACAAAGCGGTTGTTGAGTAATTGTGCTAACTTTGTAACAAAGTAAGTGTTTATATCCATTTCTTTGGAGGCACCAGGCCTCGTGGATTTTCTACCACGTATTCCTTACGTGTGTAGCTGCCGATAGGCGTACTCATTACGCCTTAGCTTTGGATTTATATTGTATATTATATGTTATGTCTTATTGCTGGTATTGCATTGAGAATCTGAGCATTGTACCCTGGCTGTAAGTTGGCATCTACTTCCCGGCTGTCGATGAAAGTCTCGCGCCGGTGAAGGGTTATTATTGCATCACATTGCATTCATATGCATTACATTGCATATCATATTGGGTGCAGGAGTATTCCGCCCCAGGAGCAGGAGGATTCCGCTCCATTGTATCATATTGAGGGTAGGAGGATTCCGCCCCAAGAGCAGGAGTATTCCGCTCTTATGTCAGATATTGAGTGCAGGAGTATTCCGCCTCAGATTTACATTATATCGGGTGTAGGAGTATTCCGCCCCAGGAGAGCAGGAGTATTCCGCCTCTGGTTTATATTATATCGGGTGCAGGAGTATTCCGCCCCAGGAGCAGGAGTATTCCGCTCCAGTTGGTTATCAGATTGGATTCCCCTCAAATGCAGGAGTATTCCGCTTCGGGATGGGATTACGGGCACATGTGACCCTTCGCATCATATTTCATTTCATCTCACTTCATTTCATTTCATCTCATTTCATACCATTGTGTGGACTTGTGGTACATAACAACTGTTCTGCTTATATGGGTATTGCTTATTTGTCTATATATTTCTGGCTCATATTCTGGATTGCGGGGATCGGGTTGCACACCGCAATGGTATAAATATATGGACCGGTTTGCACGTCGCAGCGGTATAAATATATGGACTGGGTTGCACGTCGCAGCGGTATAAATATACGGATCGGGTTGCATGCCGCAGCAGGATGAATATATGGATCGGGTTGCACGCCGCAACAGGATGAATATATGGATCGGGTTGCATGCCGCAACAGGATGTATTTCTGATTGTTGATATGTTCGGGATACCTATATGTTCTGGCTATCTTACGTTCCTAGTTGTTGATGAGTTTATGATTCCATACGTGTTTCTAGTTATTATCTGGCTCTGCCTTATCATAATTTAAATAAGAGGAATCTGGTTTATTTGTTTCTTTTCTCCCTGGCTAGCTATCATATTCTTTGAGGTGGCTAGTCTGCCCCACTTATTGAGTCCTTTTGACTCACCCTTTTTTGTTGTTTGTTTCTTGTCTATCTATTTTGTTTCGACAGGTTCACTCCAGGATTGAGTTCGTCACGTTGTGAAGGAGCGAAGACGACTTCAGCTGTTAGGGTGAGCCAGCTTTTATTCCGGATGGCCACCGCTTTTATGTTTAATATTTCAGTTGCATTTTGCTCCCTTCAGGAGGTATTTGTCTTCTTTTGTACTCCTAGATGTCTAGTCTGGATAGCCCTAAACCTAGTATGTTGGGGAGTCAGCTGTAATTTCTTTTGTACAAGTTAGAGGTATCAGTATGTCTATGTTTTTATTTTAAGTCTTGTCCTTATTTGTAAATTGTTATATTTATTTTCCTGATTTAATTGGTAAGGGTTCGCCCGATGGGTCTAGGGGAGGATGTCGGGTGCCCGCACGGCCTAACCGGATTCCGGATCGTGTCAAAAGCTGCGGAGGCCAAGCATGCTGAACTTTTAGCCAACTTCGACAAGAGTACGAAAGAACATGCTCTTCGCCAATCGGAGTTGGAATCTCAGATTGAAGCTTTGAACGACCAGCTAAGCGAGCACGAACCTAACTCGGATTTAAAAATAGTTGTAATCCAGAGTCAGTTTATTACGTGGGTAATCAAAACAGGCTGCAGGGTCAAAATCAGTTTGGTAATGCTTATTATCAAGGCAATACGAGAGCCCCAAATAATTACCACCCACTTCCAGCTCCACCACAGCAGGTTAGCAATATAGTTGAAGATATGCTAAAGCAGATAATGGCGGGCCAGCAGAGAATGATAGCTGACACTGCAGCCCATGCACAGGCCATACAAGATCTTGCTAATTCTCAAAAGAACCTGGAGCACCAGTTGGGGCAGTTGGTGGGAGAAATAAGTACTGTTAAAAAGGGGCCTGAGCAATGTCTCGCAGTGACTTTAATTGAAGGTGGAGAGCTGATGGCCAAGTCCGAGGAGAGAGCTGAAATAGAAAAAGTTGAAAAAGTGGAGAAGGTAATGAAGAAAGAAGAGAGAAAGGAGGCACCTCTGCCGCCTCCACCATTCCCGCAGAGACTTATACCATCGAAGGATTTGGCCCAGTATCAAAAATTTGTGAGTATGTTGAAAGAGCTTCAAGTTAACATTCCTTTGACTGATGTGTTTGAATTGATGCCATCCTTTGTGAAGTTCTTAAAAGAAATTTTAGTCAAGAAGAAAAAGCCTCAAGAGATAGATACAGTCGAGTTAGTCGAGGAGTGTAGCACAATCTTGAGCAAGCTACCTCCAAAACATCAAGATCCTGGGAGGTTTACTATTACTTGCACCATTAGAGGGTATACTATCACTGGTGCATTGTGTGATCTTGGTGCGAGCATAAATCTCATGCCTCTATCTATTTGCAAAAGGTTAGGGCTAGGAGCAATCAAGCCCTGTTCAGTTACTCTTAAGATGGCGGATGGATTAGTCACTCACCCTGATGGTAAGTTGGAGGATGTGTTGCTAAAAGTTGGTAAGTTTACATTCTCTGCTGATTTTGTAGTCCTAGATTATGAAGAGGACCGAGAAGCTCTAATCATTTTGGGGAGACCATTCTTAGTCACCTCGAAAGCAATTATTGACATGGAGCTGGGTGAGATGACTGTTAGAGCGCATAGAGAAAATGTTACTTTCAAGGTTTATAATGAGAAGGAGCACATAACTAAGGTTGAAGAGTGCTCTATGATTGAATGTGTCAAACAAGAACATGGAAGTAAACCAAATGACGTGAGTGGGCAGAATGTGGAACAAAATAGCAGTGACACATCACATGTGAAGTTGAAGAGAGGTCCTCTCAAGGAAAGGAAGAAGCAAAGGTTCGTCGTAAGAAGAAAAGACACAAATGCTGAAAGTGAGCCAAAAGTGTCGTCGTGCCACGACGTTAACTAAGGCGCTTCTCGGGAGGCAACCCGAGTTTGTACTTGTATTATTTTATTTATAGTGTCACGTAGTTTTTGTTTTTCCTTGGATTGCAGGTTCATGTAATGTCGAGTTTAAGTGTGGGGTTTCCTCACCCCTGCCTAACATTGATGACCTGTTGGGGGAAGTCTGAGTACCTCATACTATATGGAAGCGTAGAGGATGCTAGCACCAAGGACTAGAGCCTTCAGGGAAGCTTTCTTTACCCTTGCACTTTTTTATTTTTAGCACTGAGGACATTGCTTAGTTTTAAGTGTGGGGTGGGGGACTTCCCAACTTTTTGAGGTTAGGGATGCATGTACCGTTAGGATTTTCTTTTGTCACTTGGCATTATTTTTATTTGTTTCTTGCTTTAATATATGAAAAAAAAATTATAAAAATAATGAAAAATTTCAAAAAGATTTTCGTTTTTAGTCTTTATTAGTGGTACATGTCATCCACCTCGTGGTTTTTCTTATGGCCTAGGTTTTTTTCCACGGGGAGGCCTTTGAACCGAGTAGTTTTTATTTTTGTTAGGATTAGAGTAGTTAGTTATATGTGGCCCTAGATGAAAGGAATAGATAGAATGCTAGGTGCCTTTGATTTGTTTGATACCGGTGGACTTGAACTTATTGCATGTGCTATTTGTGGTGTCTTTTGGTTTTAAATTGTGATGCATGCCTAGAAAAAATGGAACGACCCCCTTGAGATGCTTGAGTCCACTCACTTGACTTTGTGGTGAACCTTTGTACATTAGTACTTAATTTTCCGCAAGTTGCACCCTATTTGCTTGATTGAGAGTTGTGATGGAGCCATTTTGTGTGGATTGTGTGCAGTGTGTGTTGTGAGGCATATTATTAATTTACTCCATGTTTGCATATTGGTGTCTAGAACTTGCCCCGTGTGTGTGCAAAGCGAAATCCTAGGTTTACTCTAGTCGGAAAATGATACAGGCCTTCTTTTGATTTGCCTACCCTTTTTTATATACCTTTGGACTTGATTGTTGTGACCATATTGACCTATTGTTGGCACCCACACCCCAAGCCTACCCACTTGTTCTAAATTACTTTCTTTTGGCCCTTTACTTCTTAAGCACTTTAATTGATAATTGTATATTATTGTGGAGTTTGTGGGTGAAATATTGGGGGTGTTTTTGAGTAGAACCAATGAGGGGGATATGTGGTAACTTGAGAAGTAGTTGAAAAAAAGAGCATTAGCAAGGTTTGGAGTGAATTGAATTGAAAAAGAAAAAAGAGAAAAGAATAGAAAAGAATATCCATCCTTGCTAGTGTGTGCTTAAAAGAAAAATTGCTACTTTGTGGAAAAGGTATGTGAAGAAATAATTTGTTGGTTGGGTGAAGTGGTTGTTGGTTTTGAGAAGATATGTGCTTAATTTGATTGTGATGTATTAAAGTGCTTAGGGAGGTAGTCACTATTACCTATATGTATCCTACCAGCCCCTTAGCCTACATTAAAACCTTTTTAAAGTCCTAGTTTATCCCGATTGGAGTGAGCTTACATTAGTGGAGTCCCACACTATGGGCAAGCCTATGGTACATCGTGTGTGACATGTGAGATTTTCATGAGAGAGAGTAAATTCTTTCTATGCTATTGTCCCCGTTCTATTCTCGATATTCATTGTTGTGTGTGATATTTGGGGGACACTCTCTTGCTTCATCTTGGTGAGGGCACACGGTTTACATGAGATAGGTGAAGTCGTGGCTTCTTGGTTGAGTAGATAGGTGTGACTTTGTGGGAGCATTGTTGCAATGAGTTGAGTTTGTGCATTTGAGCTATCTTGGGGTGGTTGTTCTCGTGTTTTTGATGATTGATAGATTGTTGGCATATTTGTTGGACCCATAGTAGTCGTGTGTGCATTTGTTCAATGATCGGTATCAACCATAGTCATAGGCAGACCTGTTCTACCTAGGTTGGGAAGTTATTTGTGATTGCTCGAGGGCGAGCAAAGGTTCAAGTGTGGGGTGGTGATGTTTGGCATTTTATGCCTATAATTCCTTAATATTTCCTCACGTTTGAGTACTTTATTCGCGCGTTTTCTAGTTAATGAATGTGATTTTGCACTGATTTTATATCGTATGATTGTAGGTTGTTATGAAGTGCAATTGGAGCTTTAAAGAGCATGATCGAGCAAGAAAAGATTGGATTTTGATTGAGGATTAGATCGAACATACGAAGGCACAACGCGACGCGAGCTGCAGGCGCAGGAGGCAGGAATTTTACCTGGCGCTTTGCGGGGCGCCCCAAAAGCGCCAAAGTTTCAACGGGTTCTGCCTGGATTGGCGTGTTCGGGGGCGCGGGGCGCCAGTTACAGCGCTCCTGGAGCGTTTTTGGACTTCCTATTTTGTCTAGGCTTATGTGTAACTTATTACTAGGCCTTTGTAAACCCTATAAATACTCTTTAACTTAATTTTTGATAGGAGTTTAGACTTTGGAGCAATTGGAGAGCTCATAACATCTTGAACAAGGGTTTTTCTTCCTTCCATTAATCTGTTATATCATTATTTCATTATTTCATCAATTCTTTGTGTTGTTATTATGAGTATGCGTGGCTAATTCTTACGTTCTAGGGTTAGAGTATTTCATGAAAGTTGATGTTTGAATATTGAATTCCATATATTTAATCCCATATCAGATTATTTATTCTTTCTTGATTTCACTTGTTTAATTGTCAGGGCCCGATAATTATGCATTATCTATGGTTTTTAGATTGAACTCGAAAGAGAGAATTTATGAACGCAATAAAAAAGAGTAGGGCTAGTTTGAGAACCCGGGCATCGGGGAAACAACCTGTGAGTAGGATAGACATATACTTGCTCGCCTAGCTTAACTAATCACATAATTCGTTAATGCGTGCACGTGATTCAACCCATAGACATATAGGGATTGAAGTAGCCTGCATAGACTGTGAAGAATCGAAAGGTTTTCACGGGTACATTTACTCTGTTAGTTAGTAACCCGGAATTTAAAAAGTGGAATCAATTGGAAAACTCAACTGGATTGTTCGTAACTCTGACCCTGGACCGTCTTCTTAATATTGTTAACAACCAAAGTTTGCACCATTGTTTGACTACACTTCCATCATTTAATTACTGCTTTTTAGTTACTAAAACTATCACCATTGGAAAAAGATCCCTGAATAATTGTTAGAAATTGTTTGTTAAGTGTTAGTCTGAATTGTCCTCGTGGGAACGATACTCTACATATCATTTTATTACTTGTCGACCGCGTATACTTGCATGTGCGTTTGGGAGCAACAAGTTTTTTATTACATGCTGCGGTACAGTGAACCAGGAGCGAGGGCTCGAAGAATGCGACTCGACTAAGCGACGTGAGCAAGATCAACGACTAGTATAATGAAGCGATGACACACTCGAAAAACAATGCGTGAATTCCAAAACAGAAATGGTTAAGCTATATGTATATTTTTTAAAAGATTGAAAAAAATATATATTATGCCTAACTCTCTGCCTTTCTTCCCCCTCCAGAACTCTCAGTTTTCCCCCTTTTTCCCCCTATTAACAGCTGCTGCTTTCTACTTATCTTCTCCTATTTATAGAAGTAAAATTAGGGTTCTAGGGTTATAAAATTAGTATAAAATTGGATGAAATCACCCCTAACGGTCTCAATTGGATAAGGTTTGTACGAATCTGAAGAGAGGAGGGGACCATTTAGATTTTTGGCGTTTTGCGCGTTTGAATTTTGGGAAAATGGGTAAGGGAGATTGGGAACGGGTTCCGGGTCGGGTTTTGGGGATTGAGGGATTTGAACTGAATTAGGGGAAGTGTTGTATATCTTATCTTTGCAGAGGTAGGCCAGTAGTTTAGGTGGGGAACGATTTTGGCCCATTTTCTAAATTTTACCAATTTGATTGGTTAAAATTTAAAATTAGCCTTTCCAACAGAACTTTTAATTAAATACCCTTTATATCTTAATATTAACTTAAAATTCGGGACAAAATTAGGTGTCAACGGCTGCCCCTCTTTACCCGAAAAAGGATGAAAGAGTTTTCAGGATAAAGAAGTTGACGGGAAACCAATTTTGTCACGATAAAGCCGAGGACTTCGATTCCAAGGACCAAAGTACGAGGCTTATGGACATGGACGAACTCCGGTTTCCGAGTTGCCTACATATCTCAGACTGAAAGAGAATCAGGCCATATGTAGTTCAATGACATTTAGAAACGAAGACTCGCACGAATAACAGAAACAGACACATAAACAAGAAAGAATCTGACTAACCCCTAATCTGGAATGAAAGATTAGGTAAGACTTGCTTGTTCGAGTGCGATTCTTCAGATCCTCATTGACGAGTCTAGCTCATATCAATGATTTCCCCAGTTCACTGCTAAGAAAGAGTTCCACGTTATGCTCCAAATGCTGCTGCGGTGCTGCTAAAATCCTGTAATAAACTTGACAAACGGTAAGCGAGTAACTACAAACAAGACTTGATAAATGGCGTAAGAAATAAATAATGATAAAAAAACGTGTAGATGCTGGTTGCAATATCAATGAAAAGCTTGTTTCCAATCAACTGATGAAGAAATCCGGCTTTGTGAGGCAAGATGACTTCGGGCCGTTGGTAGACTGAAAATAAAGCAATAAAAAGCTTCAATTAATATGAACATAAAGTGAATTTTAAATATAATCATAAGGGTAAAAAATGCCGCCTTTTCGACAATAATCCATGATAAAGCATAATGCTTTAAATCATGAGGAGGCAATTTGAATGCAATCTTGGATTGTACTCCAACCAAAAAGTAAGAATACTTCCTAAGTATTCACATTATCCTGCATGTCTTGTCAAACTTATTAGCAATGTAAGGCTATTAAAATATGTATAGCAAATGTATAAACGCCTCAGGGAGGCTACAAAATGTGCTAAAAAAAGTGTGCTAATATTAAATGTCTATCCAGACCATAAAAATTACGCCTTAGAGGCATTCAAATAATTAACACCTTCAGGTGACAGAAATTCGCCTCCGGGGCAATAAAATTACGCCTTAGAGGCATTCAAATAATTAACACCTTCGAGGTGACACAAATACGCCTCCGAGGCAACAAAATTTTGCCTTCGAGGCATTCAAATAACTAACACCTTCGAGGTGACATAAATACGCCTCTAGGGCAACAAAATTACGCCTTCGAGGCATTCAAATAATTAACACCTTCGAGGTGACATAAATACACCTCCGGGGCAACAAAATTACGCCTTCGAGGCATTCAAATTATTAACACCTTCGAGGTGACATAAATACGCTTATCGAAAGCGTGAACATAAAGACGCTTTTCGAAAGCCTGAAATATAAAGACGCTTCTCGAAAGCGTGAACATGTAAATGCGTTATACTTTCTGGACTCTTCCATGGAGGAATGGTCTTGTCTACAAAACAAAGTGAACCCTCAGGATTGGCAATATCTGTAAATCAAAAAAAAATGGAACCTTAATAAGCGTTCTCATAAAGCGAAAGTGAAATGAAACAGATATTCTTAATAATTTTCAAGAGTTATGAGAAATAGAAAAGCCGCCTTTCGGCAAATTGACAAAGCGTCAAGTCATGAAGCACGAGCTTTATCCAAATATCTTTGCAATCCTAGAGATGAGAATCTTGGAGATTGACTTGCTAAGATGTATATCTTCCGATGCGGGTCTTAATGTCCCTGCTCTCAAAGAAAAATTGTTAGTCTTGGGGAGGGAGAGGGGAAGCATTTGATTCATGCTGACTCGAGCCTCCATCCTTCAACTGCTTACTTCTCCTCCCTTTGTCTAGATTTGCGATCCATCTTCTGAGACTTGGCCAACTTATCTTTGTCAAGCAATACGGCTTTTTGCAAAATCTTCCCCAATTATGATCTTTCAAATCTTCAACTTGCCTTGCAAAATTTGCCCAGTTGCTTGCCTTAGGGGAGACTGGAAATTTTAATACTATTGAGTCGAGCTTGTTAAGAGCGCCTACGTATCCCTTCACGGGAATCAGACTGTGCGTAGTTCTGCTTACATAAAGTTTTGGAGAATATAGAAATTTAAGTGCGAAGCCGAATCTGAATTGGAATGCCTACACATCTGTCCAGATGCGTAGTTCGGAATTACATCATCAAAGATAAACAAACCTAAAGCATTACAAAATCTGATCGAATCCGATGTGGATTGCTTACTTATCATGTTGCTATTCTAGGAATCAGGTCAGAAGTAGTTCAAACTTACATAAATGAGGAAATGGAAAATTCTTATGTCAATGCAACCAAACTCTATGTGAGTTGCTACGTATCCCGCCTTAGGATTCAGGTCACGCGTAGTTCGCATTACAATTAAAATTACATAAAATGAGAAAAACACTTGCTCGCGCCGCTTGTAAGTTATCTTGATTGTACTTGGATTGATAAATTTTTGGCTAGGCTGTAAGAGTGAGCCTTCTTGCAAATGAGAAAATTTTCAACAATAGTCATGCTACTAAATCTCCGGGCATTGGCTCACTCATCTGGATTAATCCATCTTCGATTAAATCTTGGATCTTGTGTTTAAGAGCAACGCATTCGTTAGTGTCGTGCTTAAAAAATTCTGCATGGTAAGCACAATATTTGGTTCCATCAACCCATTGTGGGGGAGGGACGTCAAATGTACCATTTCCTGATAATGGTTCTAGCATTCCCACATCTTTTAATCTTTCATACAATTGAGCCTGTGGTTCACCTAAAGATGTGAATTTTCGACGCTGCTTCTTCTCATATTTGGGATGCGGTCCTGATGGTTTAGATTGGCGGGCCACAGGTGGCAGATGTTGTTGCGGATAATTGTATGCTTGCGGTTGTAAATAAGGCTGATAAGTGGCTGCTGCAAATTGGCGGTAATTGGGTTGAGTATTATAGACGGGATATGGAGCAGGTGGAATTTGATATTGACTTGGATAAGTTGAGCATAGTGTGCTTTGGTGAGTTTCTGAAGGTTGGCTTCTTATTTGGTCAAATGAACAAATGGGTCACTATGACCATCATACATATCAAATTTTGGCACTTTAAACCCGGGAGGAAGAGTAACGTCGGGGTATAGATAAAGATTGCGATAGGAGATATTTTGACACCCTGTAGACACTTGCAAATCCTTGATGGATTGCTGCATGATTTTCATCGTTTGGATTATCTGCCCTTGCTCAACTGTCCTTCCCCGCTTCTTCACGGTTACGGGCACTTCACTTTGTGGCACATAGTTACTGAAATCCATGTTCCTACCATTGGGGTCATGATCATAGTATTGGGCTTCGGGATATCCTTGTCCTGGACCATTGGCATTTTGAGGAGCATCAGCCACAGCAATGGGTGCTTTGGATTGTGGAGGACGAGGAGTATCTTTGGCAGGTAAATATTGATAGTGAGGCAAGTTGTTCTGGTTAATGAATGCATTTGGGATGTTGTTAACTGGTGCAAGTATGTGAAGAACACTGGAATTTAAAGGCGTGTTCGGATTGGCAGTTTCAACATTGGTATTCAGAGTTGATAGCATGGATGGCACGTTTCTGTGGCTCGACCCTTTCATTCTTTCTAGTTCAGCTTGCATACATTCAATCTGCTTGGCCGTTCTAGCAATTTGTTCATCAGGAACAACAACTGTTTGCTCATTAGAAGATGCAGGGATACCAGTCTGATTATCAATCAAATCAGCCATTGCTTGCTTCACTTTAGATTAGACGCTTAACCAACTCGGGAGTCAACACGAATCAAACTCTTTCTCTTGGGGAATAATCAAACAAAAGAAAAATTCGAAAGGTAAACTATGTTAGTTTGTGTGTCATTAACAACATTGCAGACAATCGCTTAGCGCGCGTCACGTAGCGCTTTGCATTTTAAACAAGTTTGACACGTGGCAATCACAATTAGTTGAGCGTAAATGAAAATGCGGGTGCGTCCTACCCTGTAAGGTGCTTCTTTGTGCCAGAGGTGGGCCTAAGACGCCAAATAGGTGATAACGAAAAGTAGTCCAAGCCGGTTTTGCAATAATCGAATTTAAAGTAAGTGACAATGACGGTAATAATAATTTCTCTTTCATTATAACTTGATTTTGAGTACATCATTGTCACATCAAAAATAGAAACTGCCAGACATAATTTAAATACATCATTTTGAGTACAATGAAAATATAAATAACTGCTATAACTACGCTGCATCAGGCTCGAGGAGGCAATGGAACTGAAGTGCGGGCATGTTTCGATCAATCCTTGCTTGCTTGCACAATCGGTGTAATTTCTAAAATATGGTTTACATCCAAAAACTTGCTTGAATAAAACATCGATCAAATGGATCGAACGTCTTATCTTCCTTTCGACGTCTCTTGCTCCAACTTGTTATCTTCTTCCAAGTATCTTCACAATTTCAACTTGATGACTATTTGAAATACCTCTTGAACTCAAGCGCCTTCTAGTCTTCAAAATTAATAAAAGTATTCTAAATTTAATTAATTGCAAAACTTGGCTTGGATGGGAAGTTCCGTTATCACATAACACATAATATGCACTGTTGTTGGGTTTAAACCCGTCAACAAAAAAAGGCGGTTTCCTAACTATGGAGGCGGTACCAAGGACCGGTCCAATATAAGGCTTATGCATGCATGTTCCTAACGAAAACTCTAGAGTGGGTTTACTAGACACAAGGCTGTTTTGAGTGGCAAGCGGTCACGCGGTAGTAAAACTATCCGCTCACCCCGCAGGTACGCGCACTCTTTCTTAAAGGGTTTTTTGTGAGTTGCGGGTGTATATGCATACACCTCGCGGGTATAAGTAACAATGAAGAAGCTCCCAGGAATGGGGAAATATAAACGGAATGCCAGTTGAATATGTGCGCAACTAAAGTGTAGTGACATGCTTTCAGTGACAAACAATTGCAAATAATCAAATTAACTAATCATGCTATTTTTTGCAAATAATAAACAAATAAAGAGTTATCTTGTGAAAACCTTGCGGTTAGAACCTTAAGGTATCCCCAGCGGAGTCGCCAAGCTGTTGAACCCCAAAAAATTATCCTTTCTTTAAGAAAAGATAGGTTTCGGGTATAATGTTCAACAACATGGGATTCCAAAGAGTTTTCTTTGGAGTCGCCACCTAATTTAGGAAAATTAGGACCCAATTAATTAAATAATGCGTGCAATTCCTCCGTTTTAAGGAAGTGGTCTATTTCAGAGATTCTAAGTAAGAGGTTCAATTATTTTTGAAAGAAGGTTTCAATTTGAAAGCACTTTCGAAAATCCACAAAATGTGGTTAATCCTTCGGTTTTCACAAAATAGCTAAATAATGCGATTTTCAAAGTATTGAACTTTCAGTTTAAAGCGGCACTAATTGAATTTAAAATCAAGTATACATAAAAAGGGTAGGGAAAATAAATGACTTTAATAAGAAAAATAATTGACTTGAAGACTTGTATTAAAGTTGTATT
The DNA here is from genome assembly GCA_029990575.1 of Petunia axillaris subsp. axillaris. NCBI lineage: Eukaryota > Viridiplantae > Streptophyta > Magnoliopsida > Solanales > Solanaceae > Petunia > Petunia axillaris. The sequence continues at coordinate 46,410,892 of JARKNS010000009.1, forward strand.
TTAAAAGCAATTTTAAGATTATTACGAATTGGCTTGCACGCATTATTTAACTAAAAGATTCAAAATTCGTAACTAAGGTGGAGATTCTAAAGAAATAAAATATTCACTAAATAACTCAATAAATAACTAAACATTCATTCATAATCAATCAAATAAGTTATTCTACAATAATTATCTACGGGGAATTCCTATAAACATGCAATTTCTAGGGATAGAGGGAAGAGAGAAGGATTTAGAAGAAGAACCCGGAAATCGCGGATCGAATGACTACTTTTATTTTTTACATTATGCCCATGAGCCTAAGTTATATTAAGCGGCTCAACAAAGCACTTTTTATGATCTTCGCTTCTTAAATCTTGAGCCCGGACTCGACCCCAAGCGGCTCCAATGCAAATTAGCAACCCCAATGTCGAGTTTTAACCAACTCGTCCCCAAAGTGTTCATGCAAAAGAAACAATCATACGGATTAGATATCTCTACCAGTGAAATGAAAAAAGGTAACAAGCATTTTGATAAAACCTTTGGCACATTATTGATTCTCTTAAATACATAGAAATATGGGAATAGGCTGGAGCATCTAGGTACTTTCTTGCAAATCAAAAAAAAATATATAATTCATCTACACTAGACGATGTCAATTTTAATGAGAGGAAAACTTCAGCAAACTGATTAGGCTAAAACGGTAGGGTCAAAATTAGCTTTCTCATTCATTAAACCATCCAAACATAAACATGATGAAACTCAAACCTTGGCAACTAAATTAAGCATTTAAGGAGACATATCCAGCAAGATAAATTATAGAAATTTCTAATTAACTTTCTAAGGAAAAAATAGCAATTTGTTATCCAAAACTTCATTTTTTGCATAAACAGATAGAAGGGGTCATTAAGACACGATTCTTAAAACATGATACAGAACCAAAAGAACCTCGAAATCTCTAGTAATGGGACAAGCAAGAACTTAAAACAAAAAAGAAAACTAAATTCCCTGAACACAAGAGCACTTGCTTGCAAGCTGCCAGGGAAGCAACTAAGCTACATTCTACATGTGCAGCTTTTCTAAGACATCAAACACCCACAGTTTCATGGCACAACACTGCCCATCCCTGCACATATTCAGACAGGCCAGAAGCAATTCCAGAATCAACTCCAAACATCCAGACATAACCAACCTCACAGACAACCTAAACACCTCTAAACAACCTGAGAACAGCCCTCACATATAACCACCTATACAATCCCTAGGAACACCAACCTGACTTACATCCTCACAGACCCTCTCCACTCACAGCAAATCTGCACCAACTTCAAAGCAGCCCTGCTCCCTCCTAACCCTGAACCACTATTTTCCTCCCTGAACTTGCAAAGCAAGCGAGGAACCAGAAACAACCCTGAACACCTCTTACAAACCAATAGACATCCCCAAAACCAGATCTCACATGCTACTGCCTTTTCCTATTCTCTCAAATAGACCAACACATGGCAAATTTCATGGAAACCAGACAAGAAAATAGGGAAAGGGGAGAGAAAAAACACAGCTTTAACCAATGACTTTAATGCATAGATAAGAAAGAGCAAGACTTAAATTTTCTTTGCTAAACAAACCTAGAAGAGACAGCGCAACTCAGGTAACTATCATTATAAACTTCAAACAAAATGACATCAACTTAACTAAATCAAGAAGCTAACATAGGCAAAAGATTAAGTCCCTCGACAATATATATAAAAGGTTAACCATCAAAACTGTTCAGACACCAACATACCCATAAAGACATAAATAAACTGGAAAATAGCTTAGGTTGGAACAATTACATTCTATCAGTTTGATTGATGACTAAATTTTGAATCCTTGCACCTCATTTCAAAACAGACAAGTGTAATATCAATTTTACAGCTAATTCTATTCCCTAAGCATGATACTAAGACATGAAACAGAATATTAACCAGACAACAACAAACAAACTTCCTCAAGGGCAAGCTAAACAATACCAAGCAGTTTACCTAAAGCTAACATGAATAGAGAAGGATTCAAACTTGATATTCTCAAATTTAGCTTATATCCTAGCAACTTCAAACTCATTTTAACTTAGAGAAATTCCCTTTCTTCAACAGATACAATGCAGAGATTCCATCTTTATCATAAATAAAGATACATATAATGCTTAACTTAACCTCATATAAACGTATTCCTCCAAATGACTTAACAGTAAGCAGGCAAAGCAGAAAATACAAACCAAATGTAATACACGTCCAGTTCACATTTTGTACAGAAAAAGGGCTTAGAAACAAGCTTATTACCTGCTGCGGTGCAATGAACCAGGAGCGAGGGCTCGAAGAATGCGACTCGACTAAGCGACGTGAGCAACATCAACGACTAGTATAATGAAGCGACGACACACTCGAAAAACAATGCGTGAATTCCAAAACAGAAATGGTTAAGCTATATGCATCTTTTTTAAAAGATTGGAAAAAAAAATATTATGCCTAACTCTCTGCGTTTCTTCCCTCTCTAGAACTCTCAGTTTTCCCCCTTTTCCCCCTATTAACGGCTGCTGCTTTCTACTTATCTTCTCCTATTTATAGAAGTAAAATTAGGGTTCTAGGGTTATAAAATTGGTATAAAATTGGACGAAATCACCCCTAACGGTCTCAATTGGATAAGTTTTGTACGAATCTGAAGAGAGGAGGGGACCATTTGGATTTTTGGCATTTTGCCCGTTTGAATTTTGGGAAAATAGGTAGGGGAGATTGGGAACGGGTTCCGGGTCGGGTTTTGGGGATTGAGGGATTTGAACTGAATTAGGGGAAATGTTGTATATCTTAGCTTTGCAGAGGTAGGCCAGTAGTTTAGGTGGGGAACGATTTTGGCCCATTTTCTAAATTTTACCAATTTGATTGGTTAAAATTTAAAATTAGCCTTTCCAACAGAACTTTTAATTAAATACCCTTTATATCTTAATATTAACTTAAAATTCTGGACAAAATTAGGTGTCAACAACTTGAAGGTTTTAGGGATGGGTAGTGGGGCTGCACTTGATGGAAACGGACGCTTTGAAATTGATTTCTTAGCGACTTCGTCTGTTAACTTTGGAACACCTGGCAGTTTCTCCATAAATGATTTTATCTCATTGAACTTTTTATCCACTGTATCATTCAGTATAGTTTGCATCGTAGCCAACATCCTTACTTTTGTCGTAACAGAGGCCGGGGCTCCCATAGCCACGGCGGCCGTACCCGATCCTCCAGACCCGACCCCCGCTGCAAGTCCCCCGTTACGGCACCCTGAGAAACCGAAGTCGGAATGCTTGCGGGGGGTGTAATCGGGGAGGTGGGTGCTCTGTTTCCGATAGAACTAGACATGACCTTCAACTTTTCTTGTATCATTTCGAACTGAGCGTCATGCCTCTTCAAATACGCCATCAGTGCCGCATTTGTGTCTCCTGACTCAGTTTCGACCGCGGGCTCCTTACCGGGTCATCGTCCTTGGGGCGCGTTCAGCTGTGAACCAGTAGGAATGTCGTCATGAATCGGATCCTGCTCGTGATTGGTAGACTCATCGACCGCTTCAACGTTGGTCTGAACATGAACCCCGTCATTGGGATTGAGCTGTTGTTGACCGTTCAAAGCGGTGGTAACATCGATGTTACATTCATCTGCCATTTCAAGACAAAAAAGCAAACGTAAGTAGTATCAAATGATTGAAACTTCGGAATAAATCGATTGCCTAGACCCCACGGTGGGCGCCAAATTGTATTTCCTAAAAATGTATTTTAGGTTTTACAATTAAATTTATATTTAGTTGAATTTAAGGCGACCGTTTATATCTCAATTCGATCGATTGATAGGCGGTTTACGTTGACAAGTAGTCGATCTTCAGGGCTTTAATTCGAAGACAATGCAAATATCAGTTTTGAAGGTATAAATATGCAAATCTGATGTTATAGTCAGAATGAGCAATTCGAAGGCAGACGTAAACAGACGAATTAAGGCAAATAATGAATTAGCAATTTACGATGATCTGATTTCGGGCGAGTTTCTATCGAAGATGACTTATGTGTTAATTTTGTTCGATGCTGAATATTTGATTTTAACCAGATTTGATGACAAATTTAGATATAACGATAAATAAATGCGATCGATGGAAATGCACTCAATCAAATAACAATACGATCAGAAAGCAATAGTAGCGATTCAGTTGATATGCTCGATATCAATAAGCAAGTTAAATAAAGGACTAACTACACGATCAAGGCAACGATAACAGACTAATGAGGTCGACTGTGATGAATTAAAGTACCGAATAATGGAAATAGCATACAAGCAACGGAATAAATAATAGTAAATAAATAAATAAAGCGATAAAAGCTTACTGTATTGAAGAATCGGAGGTTGGTGCTTCGATGAAAGAGATGAATCTTCCTCCACGTTTGAACCAAGTCACGATTGATGTTTAATGCAATGGTTGCTTTGATAATGACAATAAATTAACAATGGTATAGTGGACAATAATATAGCTGGTGGATAGAAACAGTGTTGTTCTTTTTGTTCTGCTGAACGTGTCCTCAAATGGGAGAAATGAGGTCTATTTATAGTTTGAAGTGGAGGTGACCAACCCTAGAAGAATTCTGACTTCTCACGTCTCTTCAACAGTTCTCCACATCCCATGGAATGCGCTGGTTCTGTTTTGATAAAAGTGGGATAAGATCAGTTATCGCTATCTATTAGAACTGCTGTCTTTGAACTTTCCGATCGCGCCATGACATAAACGATCACACCATTTCATCGAAGTCATTCCTCATCGATCTTCTCAAGATATGCCTTCGGAACCAATCATGGCCTTGTCGTACAATCGAACACATCCATCGTGATCGAACAGAAATCGACCAATCCTAGTTGCTTGGGATTATGATCTCGAGCTACTGGTGCTTCAAGTTTCAAGTTTAACTGATGTTGTTGAAATTGATGCTCCCATGCTGAGATCCTTTGATTTCATAGGCAATATAAGTTCCATCTACTTCAAACACATCCCTCTTCTGGTGAAAATGTCACTTACGGATACATATTTATATTATTTGAGCACAGCAAGAACATGTGATATTGGCAAGTTTTTTAGGTCTTTCTCTGCTCTAGAGCATCTCCACTTGAATGACATGGTAAATGTTGCTTCAAGAATTCATTGTATTGCATTTTCATCATTGAGGGAACATCTTTTGGGCCTTGAATCATTCTGATTATATTTGTGACATTTTGTTCCTAGTTCTTATCTCCGGGAGAAGGTGAAGTACCAACAAGGCTTCCTTTTGTTCTTCACTATGTCAAACATCTTCATCTATCTGGCATCTGTCTCGATCCATTAGATATGGTTTCCTCTGCTTTTCGCTTGATAAGAAGCTTCCGTATCTACAATATCTTGAAATTCAGGTTCATAATGTTTGGATTTTTCCCCGTATGCTGTATGCAGTGGCTGTCATGTTTTCTTGCTCCTATTTATCCTCATTAAATTCAGAGAAGTATTTTCTATTGTTTCTTAGGTGAATGATTTTTATGATGAATATCCCGTACCAGAATCTTCTCTTCAAGTGGAACGATTCTCAGATGTGACATTTAACCACCTCAAGGAAGTTAAGTTTGAAGGTTTTATAGGAAAAAAGCCTGAGCGGATATTTATGAAGCTTCTTTTAGCCAAGTCTCCTGTATTGATGAGATGGCTAATCATGTTTGGCCGTCGACTTGAAGAATCTGCAAGAGACAAAATACTTGCTTGGCTTTCAAAATGTAAGCCTGCATCATCTAAAGCAGAAGTTGATTTCATCTTTTGATCTTCAGAGCACTTGTTACCTATGATCTTAACTAACTATTTTGGAAGTTGAAGTGTAGACTGATAAAAATACTGATGCTGTGTTTTCCTTTGCCATAAGATTAAGTGAAGTTTGCATTATTTTGGAGACAGAAATCTGGATGGATGTAATTTAGCTGTTATTCAGTAATAATGTTGTCGTGTTTTTTTCTTGTTCTTGGACAATCTATGATGTTCTTACTTCAAAGTTATGTCGTGGGTATGTTGAAATACCATTTGTTTGTTGTCCAACAGCACATAGCCTAATTATGATTTCTTTCATTTTGATCTAATTATTAATGGCTCTAGAGTAACTATTGCAAGTAATAGTTGGCAATCGTTCAGATATTCCGAAGTCATGGCTTCTGTAACATCTCTGCCCGTTTAGACATTATTACTGATGTTTTATAATCTTTGAACAGTACCATAACTCCCAAACGTTTGTATTCCATGACAATTGTGGCGATATAAGTCTGACACTTGCACAAAATCCTACTTGGATTTAACCTGAAAGCATTCTTTCATGAGCAATGTTCTATCAAGATGTAATGCATGATCAATTTGAATCGACATAGATTGTGAATTCTTCTGATTACATTTTAGCTCTTTGTTTCTCTTTATTTCAGTACGGTTTTAGTGCCATAGAGTATTACTAGCTTCCCATGTTTGGAATCATTGTCATTGTCAGTTATTTGTTCGAAAATGTCATTGTCAGTTATTTGTTCGAAAATTCAAGTAATGTCCTCTTCAGCAATTGAAGAAATTGTCAGTAAATTTAGAACAGTAGCGTAGCATAAACTTTTCAGGTGATATTCCTGTTATAAGGTTTAGCATTCAATAATTAAGACCATAAAAAAACACCTTAGAGGCTTGGTATGGTTGTTGATGTTTGTACTCCGGTTAGTTGGTTTGAATCAGATGAGGTGAAGGTATTGAGTCCTCATCTGTTTCAGCCGACCTTGTATAAGGTCCGGATCATTCAGGATCATCTCGGTATAACTCGAAATAGGCAAATAGACGTTTAATATTGCAGCAACTAGTTGCTCGGCTCTAGTCTTGGATTGATCTCGGACTTCAATAAACCCATTCATACTCTGAAACACAACAATATTTCACTTTTTTATGTGGGGTGAACACTTTAGGGAGTGGTCTTGATTTTGTGAGCTATTTTTCACTGGTCTTTAAAGTCTAAGCAGTTTTTCTTCACTATAAAATATATTTTTACCTCTACCATTTAATCACTTGTCTACCTTGTCATTTGACATTCACCACTTTCTCTCTCTAAAAAACTCACCTCCCACCTCTCCTCCTTCTCTCTAGCTAACCGGCGTTGACCGCTGTTGACCACCACCGAGCTACCATTGGCCTCGGCCAAAATGTTGCAAAATTTACATCCTCAGATTCATCTTGGCATCCTCTTTCCGTTTCCACCATTTCATTGATGAAAATCACACTAAATTATTGTAGATCTGACTTTAAAAATATGGAAAACTTTTTTTGAAAATCATACTAAATTAATCAATCTTTGATTAAAGGTTTCGGCTTCAGGTGTAGAGATATTTTAGTGGGTCTTTTCCCCATCTGATATTTGCTGGCAGTGGGTGGAGCTTTTCATTCTCCATTTTAATATGATGTTTGCTGGTGGTTGCTTCCAGTTCTCCATCGTTTTTAGTTTTAGTAAAAGAAAGAATGAAAATATAAAAGTTTAAATATAATGAATATTAATTAAGTGTACTTAACTTTGGGAGCAAAGGCATGGGAAATCGAAAGTAAGAGTAGCTAGGGCATGGGAAATCCAAGGGATCGTTTAGTTGGCGGGACTAGAAATGAGGGGATATTTCATAAATTTGGGATTAAATTTATTCCGGAATTATTAATAATCCCACACTTTCTATGGGATAAGATAGTATTATATTTGTGGTATAAAATCTATTCCGGATTAGTAAATCCCACTAACCAAACGTGGGATGACTGTAATCTCAAATTTAATCCCAGAATTATTAATTCAATCCCATCAACCAAACGACCCCTGAGAGTTCTTAAAGTCTCATTCTTGTACTTCTTTTCTAGTTATCGTTGGTTGGGAACTTCTTTGCTCATATAACCTAAATGAATTACTTTTATTCCTTACGATCTACAAAGTTCCAGCAAGTGCTGTTTGAGGCTCTGAGATGGGACTCTTTAAAAAGCGCCGTGCTCGGATGTTATTTTTTTATGTGCAAAATTTTGAAGAGACCAATCCTAAGACTCATGTAGAGTTTGGTGCTCGTAGAGTGCTTGATGAAATGTATGAGAGAGATTTGACTACCCTATAAACAAATGATACTGGATTGGTCTTATTTTACTTTTACTTTAAATTTTTGTATCTGGACAAAGTAGTGACGATTTGACGTCATTTGATTATAAAATAGACATAATAGTTTGGGTCACTTGTAAGTAAATGATGCCAAAATGGCTCTATTTTATTTTTTTTAATTTGAATTTTTGTATATGAGCAAAGTGATGACGAGTTGGTGTCACTTGCTTGTAAAATAGACGTAGTAGTTTGGTTCACTTGTATGTAAATGAAGCCGAATTGATCTTGTTTTATTTTTACTTTAAATTTTTGTATATTGACAAAGTGAAAATGATGTGGACTCATTTATTTACAAAACGGATGCAATTGTTGGTTCAACATATGCATAAATATAAACGGATTGTTGTTATTTCTAAATATATAAGTACTTAAAGGTCTTGCTTGTGTATGTGTGAAGTGAGGCTGATTTGATCTCATTTCTTCACAAAACGGACACAATTATTTAAATAAATACAGATGGATTGTCATTATTTCTAAATATATAAGCACTTGAAGGTATTTTGTAAATCAATAAAATAAGGCTGATTTGGCATCATTTATTTACGAAATAAACATGAATTTTTGCTTATTGTATGATGAAATAACGCCGGATTGGTTTTATATTTTGTTTTCTTTTGATTTTTGTATATGAGCGAAACAGTGACGATTTGGTGTTATTTATTCACAAAATAGACGTGAAATACAGACAGATTGGTTTCCTTGTATATAAGTGAAACGATGCCGATTTGGTGTTATTTATTCACAAAACGGACGTGAAACACAACCGGATTGGCATTATTTTCTGCTGTGTAGGAAGCAGTGGCGTTTTTTGTAATTTCGGAGGTAAAAAGGTGTGATAGCATTTTTGTAATTATGGCTGCAAAAAATGATTGGTGGCATTTTTGTAATTACGTGAAGTTCTCTATTAATAAGGGTATTTTTATACTTTCAACTTCATTTAATGGTAAAGTATTTATATTTTCAAGACCATCAAAAAAAGTGCTTACCAAATCAAGACAGGATGTTTTTCTACTTATTTTTGTAATTCACTCACAATATTTTGTCATCTGAGCACTGTTACTAATATTACTCCCTCTAGTCTACTTTCAATGTCTCTTTTACCTTTTGCTCACTCACTAAAAAATAAAGCTAATTACTCTAATTAAAAGGATTATTTGACTACAACGTCCTTTACCTCTCCCTTTTAACTCCTAGCAAATATTAATACTTTCTTTATTTTTAATGTAATACTTTCATACTACTTATGTTGAACTATGTTTTGTGGGTAAAGGCACATATAAATTGGATCGAACTGCTCGTTTGGATTAGCTAATTTAAAGTGGCTGATAAGCATCAAGTGCTGAGAAACATTTTCAGGTCCTGAAGTTGATTTTATAGATAAGCAGTTATATGTTTGGGTACAAGTGCTGAAACTAAGCAGTTGATATATTTGGTTAATAAGTGCCGATAAATACATTTTTTATTAAAATGACAAAAATGTTCTTTAAGTTATTTATCAAAAATATAAATTTAAAAATATTTTTACATTAAAAATGACAAATGACGAATATAGAATAAGGAGAAGGTTGAAAATATTATTTTAAAAATTATATTTCATGGATTATAAAATATTTTGAGGATAAAATAGTAAAATACTTGGTCAAACTAAAAGCGCTTATAAGCTAAAGTAATAAGTTGGAAATGACCAACTTATGGCTTATTACTAATTTTGGCTTATAAGCACTTTTGATACTTAGCAAACATGTAGGTAAGGTTTGACCAGCTTATAAGCTTAGCCAAACACCCTCTAATTAAGTAGGTTCTTTTTCCGGAGTTTTTCAAAGGAATTTTTTAGTTGAACTTTAAATCTTATGTTTTCATTCTCATAGGATCTATATTACAAATCAAGACAGGTTGATTTACACAAATTGGAAAATATGAACTGGTATTGAGAGATTGAGCACTTTTAAAAAGTCTTAACAATTGAGAACTTTCCTTAATTATAAAAATACCATCACACCTTTAAATTAAATAATGAAACTGTAATTACAAAAATGTCACACCATTTTATATCTAGTGAAGTCGTAATTACAAAGATGCACCTGCCTATTTTACATTTAAATAAAATTTGCAATTACAAAAATGCCAGCATACCCACAAAGCAGAAATCAATGCTAATCCGTCCGTATTTATTCATATAGCAAATAAAAAAATTATGTCAATTTTGTAAATAAATGAGGCAAAATCGGCCTAATTTTGCACATCTGTGAAAATATAACTTCAAGTGCTACTATTTAGAAATAATTATAATTTGGTCGTACTTATTTATATAATGAGCAAAACACTATGTACATTTTGTAAATAAATAAGGCCAAATTATCCTCAATTCGTTCATCTACAATATATATGAAAATATAAAATCAGGACAATGCTAAATTTATTCATAAGTAAGCCAAAATACTCTATTTATTTTACAAACAAATGAGGCCAAATCGTCATTACATCGCTCATGCGTAAAAATTCAAAGAAAAACATAATATAAGACCAATATTACATCATTTATTCATAGTGTGAAATATTATGTATATTTTACAAATAATTAAAGTCAAATCGTCATCACTTTGCATTGATTCGTCTTTCAGTTCCGGGAGTATATTCGGCGAATGCAGAGATATAAGAGCCAAATACTACTATTGTCTTATCATTTCCAATCAAATTTCTCCAAATTCTATAAATCATTTCATCAAACACATAATGAATTGGATGATCAAACTTCCATTTTCAAGTAAAAGATCTTAGAATCTCTGGTAGCAACAAAGCCAATGAGTTCCGAATCAAGGAGTTTCAAAATGCCATTACAGGTCGAGGGAAGTTCATATTCGATCTTAGGCCTATACTCTTTGGTATGGAAAACATGATTTTGTTTGTTGTGACTCTTTTTTTGTTCAATGAATCGGAGGAAATGATATGCCACATTTTTGTGAGCACCGATCACGATTTTGTACGCAATGGAGAGGAGGTCACGTTCTTCCACGATTAGCTCGTCGTCATTGTTACCATCAAAGGAGGTGAGGGGGAGGAAATGGTTGTGGTGTGTAAAGGAAATGGCAACGACTGGTTGTGGTGTGTAAAGGAAACGACAACGACGGGAAGGCTTGGCGGATTAGCGGTGGTGAGAAGTGGTGGGGGTGGTTGTCGGTGTTGTGGATGGCAGGCCGAAGTAGTGATGGTGAGAGGAGGTGCATGGTTGTTGGCAGTGCAACGGCCTTATAAAAAAATTAAATTAATACAAGTGCTTAAGATTTCTATTCCACGAAAAAAGTGCTTAAAACTTAAAGAACGTGTCCAAAAGTGCCCAATTTGTAGAAAATATGAGGGTTTCTTGGATAACTAGCCAAGTTTGGACGCCCTTAGTGAGTTTTATCCACCGTTTCAAAATTAATTAAGAAATAGCAAAAAATTTGCACTCACACTTACACTCCATTAGCGTTGGCAAAACACCAAGACTGGTCTCAGTATTTTATACTGGGACTTTCAGTTCAAAGTCCCAGTATAAAATACTGAGACTTTATATATAAAGCTCCAGGGTACTATAAACATGAATCCCATTATAAAATAATGGGACTTTGAACATGTTAGTTCAAAGTTCCAGTATAAAATACTGAGACTAGACTTTATATATAAAGTTCCAGGGTACTATAAACATGAATCCCATTATAAAATAAGTTCAAAATCCCAATATAATATACGGAGACCAGTCTGGGGTGTTTGCCAACGCTAATGGTGTGTAAGTGTGCGCGCGCTGATCTTTGACTATTTCTCAGTTAATTTTGAAACAGTAGATAATTCTCACTTGGCGCGTTCAAAAATGGTTACACATCAAAATCACAGATGCTGGAGGGGAGACTTACACAACTATGACACCTTAGGCAATGGTTTGGCTTATTGACCTCGCTTATTAAAATGGTTTGCAAGAATTGCTCCACTAACCTTAAGTAAGTTGATGTTGTGGCAATATTTGCCTATTTTACCTTAATATTTCCTCGCATTTTGATACGTTATTCGCCCATTGCACGGAATAATTTTGATTCTTGCGCTCACTTATTATGTTTGTGATTTTAGGAATGGTTTGGATGAATTCGAGGCAAGAACAATAAAAATGGATACAAACGAGCAAAGAGTTGATGGACTTAGCAAAATATGGGACATTGTATTAGAAGGCAAGGCTATGGTACAAGCTGTAGATCTGTCACAGCTTCAGACCTTGGAATGTTGTGAGCCACGCGACGCCTTTAGTACAGCGCGCGACATCCAGATGCTATGAGCCATGCGACGCTTGCCCTATAGCTTGAAGTTCAGCGACCCCAACTTTTCCAACTTAGTTTAGGCTTTGGATTAACTTATGGGAGGACTTTGTAAACACTATAAAGGCCTTATTATTTCGTTTTTGAGAGGAGGAAGTCAGATTTTGGAGCAAGTTTGGAGTTCTTAACACATTGAACCAAGGGTTTAATTCCTTGACTTAATCTATTACAATCTTTCATATTTCTTCCATGAATTCTTGTGTTGTTATTATGAATATGCGTAGCTAAACATATCGTTCTAGAGTTAGGGAAATTACATGAAGGTTGATGTTTGAAAGTTGATTTCTAATGATTGATTTACCATTACATATTGTTTATTCTTTCTTGAGCCTAATTGTTTGGTTATTAGGGCCCAATAATTGAACAGTATCTACGATTTACAAGTTGAACTCGACAGAGGGAACTTATGAATGCACATAAGGAAGAATAGGGCTTGATTGTGAACCTGGGCATCAGAGAATCGATTTGCGGGTAGGATAGACATATACCTATTCGCCTTGCTTAGCTAAATACAGAGTTCTTTAATGCATGCATGTAATTTAATTCCATAGACATATAGGCGTTAGAGTAGCTTGCATAGAGTCGTGAAGAATCGACAAGTTTAGCGAATATATTTAACCTGTTAGTTAGCAATCTAGAAAATCGAGAAGTAGAATCAACTGGAAAACTCAACTTGATTGTTTGTCGCTCTGACTCTGGACCATTTCTCTCTTATTGATAACAACTCACTAATTGCTCTAGAATACTTGATCTCAGTGACTTGCTTTTAAGTATTATTTGCTTAGTTAGTAAATTACAAATCATCATCGAAAAAGATCCTTAAATAGTTTTTAGGAAATTGTTTGCTAGGACTCAGTCTGAACAATAGTCCTCGTGGGAACGATACTCAATCTATCACTTTATTACTTGTCGACCACATATACTTGCGTGTTTGTTTGGGAGCAACATAAGTGCTACCACGGGGGCAACACTTGACCTTTTATAACTTGAAGTGCTACCTGCAGACGGAAATACCCCTACGAAAATTTTTTATATTGACGCCTGCATCCCCCCATCCCTTTTAGGTAAGTGTTGCCCCATGGTAGCACTTGACCTTTTATTTCTTTCAATGTTCTCCCCATATAACTTGAAGTGCTATCTTGCAGGCAGCACTTGCAGCACTTATCAATTTATATCTTAAAGTGCTGCCCTCGAGGTAGCAGTTGCCAATTTTTAACTTGAAGTGTTGCCTCCGAAGCTATTTTGTTAAACTATTCTAAGTAAGGACAAAAAATCATAACCAAGAATAAGGGATACATGTAATGAAATTTTTTTGATGCTAGAGTATGGGACTTTTTGTTGAACTTCTCATATGTCTAATATCTTGGTAAGTAGTCTTATTCTTACTTTATTATTATGTAATAATAATAACAATAATCCATTTTTCCACAATCCATTAGTCTTAATGTTTTGACACATCAATTAAGATAATTAACTGATAATACTAAATAAACAGATCAAAACATAACATTGAGTATGCCGTGTTGTTGTTGATGAACTAATAACATTATCCTTTTTAGTTAAGTAAGTATGGAAACACTTTCTAGATTTTTCCTTTTTTGATGACAAGGGTAGTTTTGACAAAATCTGAATGGCTAGAAAATCACTTATTTTGGACTGGAGGGGTATGTGGGATAATGTTGAAAACTCAATCAAAGTTGGTATAGAAAACCTTAACTGTTTAGAATTTGGCATTTATTAGTTTCTTTAATTAATAATGTCTAAGTAAGTTTTGCAATCAATTTATGGAAATAGGTTTTCTATTTTCTAATCAGAGTAGGTTTGCAGTTTGCCCTTATAAATGGGGTGTTACTACCTATTTTCTTTGTTCTCATGAGATCTTGAATTAATAAATTAGTATTTTTTACGGTACGTGCATTCTTCACCTCTTTTTCTCTTGATTTATTGTTCCTGCTTTAGACATGAAAGAGCCGTAAAGTCCGGCAACCTAGTGCATGTATAAGATCTGTATTGATCATCCTTTGTTCTTGGAGTTATATATACTGTATTATTTCGTTTATATTTTTCTTCTCAAAACCTTAAAAGGACAAAAAAAGAAAGAGTAAACTGACTGCGTTGATTTATTTGATTTAGAAGATATGCCTCCAAAAGGTGTCAAAAGAAAACAAGCAGGCCGTTCTGATGAAGATGACATACACAGTGTCTTACCACGGGAAGTGATAGCTCGCATCCTAGGGAAATTGCCTATACGTGAAGCTGTAAGAAGCAGTATTCTCTCTAAAAAGTGGAGATTTTACTACTTGTACATTCCACAATTAGTATTTGATGATAAGTTCTGCAAACATCTTTCTAGGAGCAGGGTAACGAGAGTAAGGTTATCACCTGAAGAAATTATCACCCAGTCTCTAATGCTACATCGTGGTACATTCGAGAGTTTTGAAGTATGCCTTCCTGATCATTATTCAAAGTATGTTTCATATGTGAACAAATGGATTCTACATTTATCTTGGAGGAATATCAAGAAATTAACGTTAATATACCCTTATGTACCCAGCGCATGGCCCGTCCAAATGCTGATCATAAGTTACCTTCTTATTTCTTCTCTTTGCTGAACCTGACATCCTTGAAGCTCCAGAGTAATGTTCTTTTGCCACCGCCAGATTTTAAAGAATTCCCAAATCTGGATGAATTAATACTTATTGGGGTTAACTTCTTAAACAATTGTTTTGGGAGGTTTGTTTCCAGCTGCCCCACTCTTAGAAGCGTAGTGCTGCATGGATGCTTTGGCATTCATCATTTTAATATCAGTGGTTCTAATCTCAAGAGCTTGTCCATCAAGGCTAACGATTTCAAATCGATCTCCTTAGAGAACGCTCCTAACTTGTCCGAAGTTTCTGTTTTTTCTGGAGAATAATGCTGTAACAGATCCTTTCTCTAATTTAGCCATGTTTGTTGGTAGCTTGCCCCAAGTCAAAATACTTCGTCTTAATGGCAGCTTTCTGCAGGTCAGTGCCACTGAAATTACGTACTTGTACATGCCTTCATATTTTTATTTAGTTATTGTTAGAATCATGTTTTATTTACTAATTAGTAATTATCTGATTAAAGTGTATCTACATAAACGTCATTCTTTCAGCTCCTATTAGTTGAAGAGCCAGTTCCCGCTATGCTATCGCTGCCTCCATACTCTTTAAAGATTCTTGAACTAAAAGGTGTAAACTTTATGGACTTCAATCAAATATCTGCTGTTGTCTGCTTGCTTAGAAGTTCTTCGAATTTGCAAGAATTTTATATTGAGGTAAGTTATGAACCTTAATATAGTCCCTAATTTATTATTGGAAACAAATATGCAATTATTAAGTTTCTACTATGTTTTCGTGTAGGCTTCTACAATCAAGCTAAACCAGGAAAAAGTGTCGGATTATCTAAAACGTCAAGATAACAAAACGTTTCCCCTTACCAAACTTCACCTAGCCAAGTTATCGAAAATCTCAAGTTCTGTACCTGAGCTTGAGTTTATCCGGTTCCTTCTCTTTAGCTCGCCATCACTTGTGACAATGAGCATCCTGGTGGACCCACAAGTTCGAGCAGAAGAAGCGTTGAGTATAGCTACGAAGGTCTACCAGTTTAAGCCACAATCTGCAGCGTCTATAGAATTTTCAAAGGACAAATATTAGTAGTATATCATAATATAATGTTAATTTCAGGGATAGCACTGATATAGACCTGTTCTTAGTATTAACTTGCACCATGATATTTGGTAACATTAGTACAGTATTTGTTAAATCTCGTTTTTCTTGTTTAGTTTATTCTGTTTTTCATGCCATTATGTATTGCTCATGAAGTTAACAAAGTAATGCCAAAGCTAGCCGTTGAGAACTTGAGATTGCTCCTTTGAGTTTTGGTCCAGCTTTGTCTCTATTAACTGATTTACAACCCAAGAGATTTTTTTCCATTTTGTGCTTGAGAATTGTAGAAAATATATTCCTCTACAATTCAATTTCAAATGTCTCGGAGATCTATTCCTTTTGATAGACATGGTATAGAACTCTCTGCATTGACTTGTAGAATGTTTGGTTAGATTTTCAAGTTCAGCATAGTTAATCCATGTATTAGTTTATACACCAATTATGATGATCTTCCATAAGTCTTATACAGATGGCGTCCCAACTCAATTCTATAAATTGTCTGCATAAGTCTTGGTAGGACCAATCATATTGGTTTGATATGAGAAATTACACAAATCGACTCCTATTGATGCTGTGTTTTCCTTTGCCATAAGGTTAAGTGAAGTTTGCATTATTTTGGGGACAGAAATCTGGATTGATGTAATTTTGGCTGTTATTCGTATGTTAGAATAC
The DNA here is from genome assembly GCA_029990575.1 of Petunia axillaris subsp. axillaris. Classification (NCBI taxonomy): domain Eukaryota; kingdom Viridiplantae; phylum Streptophyta; class Magnoliopsida; order Solanales; family Solanaceae; genus Petunia; species Petunia axillaris. The sequence continues at coordinate 46,427,787 of JARKNS010000009.1, forward strand.
TATTTGTTGGCTGTCCAACAGCACATAGCCTAAACATATTTGTAACAGTATACTACTCCAAACACTAATCAACATGATTGAATACTCGAAATAACATTACAATGAAAGCTTAACCGGACAACTATTACAATGAAAAGTAGTAGTAGCAGTAGGAATTGAAGAGATAGAAGAACAGAGGAAGATAGAGAGGGGTAGAGAAGGGATCACGGGTTCACATTACAATAGTCTGCCTATTATTCCCTTGCCTAGTTGTATTTAAGTATTTTCTAACCAGGGTCCCACAAGTAGTTTGCCAATGTTCCATTTAACCCCTTTAAGGAGGTTATTTACGTTCATAACAATATTTCTTTCATTTTGATCTAATTATTAATGGCTCTAGAGTAGCTACTTCAAGTAATAGTTGACAATTGTTCAGATGTTCCAAAGTCATGGCTTCTGTAACTTTTCAGCCCGTCTAGACACTATTGTTGCTAGGGGTGCCCGTGGTACGGTACGGTACGGTATTTCACATTTCGGTTCGGTAATTTCGATTTTCGGTTTTTAAAAATATCATACAATTACCATACCAAACTAATTCGGTATGGTTCGGTATTTTCATGTTCGGTTTCGGTAATTTCGGTACGGTAAGTCGGTAACCGTAATTCGTTCGACTTCGATTTACATATAATAGATATATATATGTTGCAAAGAAATGCGAAAGAAACTAAGAAACTTCATCTGACAATTAACAATAAACCTTCAGAGTGCATTAGCGCAAAATAAAAAAATACCACAAAATATGTAGCAAAGCTCTAATATACAAATAACACTAGCCGGCATCTAATTAAACCTACTTTACTACACAAGCTTACATAAAAAATTTCATTATTGAAATTTTAATTCTGCTAATGATAAACTAATATATTTTTTACACACAAAACAACAAGCTTTTAAGTTTTGATGGTGCTTGGAAAGACAACTCTCTAGTAAAGAATTAAAGTACATTTGATGGTATTGATACTATTTTATTTATTTTATTTGTAAATATTTATAAGTTTTAATTAAATATATAATCATATCACAAGTTTTAGATATTATATTTAGAATTTTATTAGCTCATATTTAGATTAATTAAGTTATTATGATTTATATAAATAAAATATATATAATTTATATATGTTATTAAATATTTCGGTATTTTCTTTATAGATACCGAATACCGTACCAAATACCAAAATTTTTAAAATTTCATACCAAATACCGCACCAAATACCAAAATACCGTTACCAAAATAAAAAATATTTCGGTTCGGTACGGTAATTCGGTATTTACCATACTATGGGCAGCCCTAATTGTTGCTGTTTTATAATCCTTGACTATTCTGGTTACATTTGTAGCTCTTGTTTTCTCTTTATTTCAGTACGGTTTTACAGCCATAGAATATTATGCAACAACTAGTTGGTCGGCTCTAATCTTCGATTGATCTGAGACTTCAATCAAATCCTTCGTTCGTACTATGAAATACAACAAAATTTTATCATTTGAACCAATCACTAATGTTACTCTCTCCAGTTCACTTTCAGTGTCTCTTCTAATTTTTGCACACTTATTAAGAAATACAATCCCTCCATTTCAATTTATGTTAACTTTTGCATATTTATTAAGAAATACACTCCTTCCATTTCAATATATGTAGTGGTATTTGACTTATCATAGAATTTAAGAAAGAAATAAGCCTTTAAAAATTTATAGTCTAAAACAAATCACAAAAATTTGTATAGCTAGAAATCATTTCATAAAAGCAAAGTGTTTCCATTTAAAGAAAGATAATATTTTTTTGGAATAGATTAAAAAAAAATAGTACTGCATAAATTAGTTAATTACACTAAATTAAAGGAATTATTTGAATACAATGTCCTTTATCTATCTCTCTTAAATTCCTAGAAAGCACAAAAATCTTTTAGAAATCCACAAGGGTAAGTTGGGACAAAAATAATTAATACTTTCTTGATTCGTAATGTCAAACTACTTATTTTGACTTAGAAAATCATTTACAACCCCCAATTTTGATTTAAAAATTAAACTCCCCCATCAACTATAAACCTTTTTTTTATTTCATTAATATTACGATATATTTCACTCTATGTTATATCTATGTAAAAATAAATATTATAATCAATAAAAAAGGTTTGAATGATAATCAAAGCATATAACTTATATTTCATTAATAAATGAGAATAATAGATTGTAGAAATATTTTTACTTGTATTAGTACTTTACTAATAAAAATCAAAACTCAAAGTTAATCTATTAAAATAATAGAAAATAAAAATTTAATGCATGAAGTATTAGAAAAAAAAATATTGAAAATAGAAGTAGATTCTATATAAATCTAAAATACTATCTATTTATCTTAAATGAATTTTAAATAATAATATATATTATATTTCATCGTAGAGACGGACCCACATGGTGGGTTAAAATGCTCTGACACCCGCTGGCTTGGCCAAATTTTTTATATTTATGTGTTGATTATTTTTGAAAGTATACATATGTATTAAAGTAGTACTCATAGAACACATTTTTGAAAGTAGACATATGTATTAAAGTAGTACTCATAGAACAAAATTATCTTTGGGTGCATTAGTCAATCTTGCCTGCAATTCTTCATGTTTTTCCCTACTACATTTTGAATTCCTCATTTCTTCTTTATTTTATTTTATTTTTATTTTTATTCCTGCATTATTAATAGTGGCTTGTAACTTCAGTTTTTGGGTCCGCATCTATTTCATCGATGATAACTAAAACTCAAAATTTTGTATACGCGATAGAGAATGAGGGTGAACATACTTGTGACATATTTATGATTAAATATATTGATAATATCGGTTAACGAACTTAAATTACTGTAACAGATATATATTATTTAAATTATAGAAAAAATATAATTTAAAAGTCATATTAAAAATATATCACATATATGGGATTGAAAATGCCAAGGACAAAATAGATATTGTATAGGATAAGTGGGGGGAGAATGACTATTTTCATAATTCAAGGGGAGTTTATTTTTAAACTAAAGTTGGGGGTTATATAAACCCTATTTTTAAAAGGTAAAGAAACAAATAATATGGAGCGGACGAGTAATTAAGCTAGCGTTTGGAAATAGATTTGGTTGAAACTTGAATAGTCTTTGGAACTTTAAGTTGTATATGGGCATATATTTCACGTGAAAAAAATTGAAGTTTTGTAAGTGAGAAAAGATTTATTTAGCAAATCTCCCATAAACTAATCTCAACCAGTTTTTGGAAATTTGAAGTTTTGATTTTTAAATTTTGGACAAATAATATAAACAAACAAAAATTTGAAGCATTATTAGGAAAAATGTTCTCAAGTTTTATAAACAAATGTGTGTTAGGAACCTTTTCCTAAGTTTTTCCAAGGACTTTATCGTTCAACTTCCCAGTCTTATGTGTTCTTTTTTTTTTTTTTGATAAGAAACTATAGATACATTCATCAAAGAGTGACAGTACACGTCTGTATAGGAGTAGCAATAGTCATGCTACCCCTATCAATGTCTAGATAATACAAACAAGATATTGACGAAATTGTAAAATGCATAACAACATTGGATTGGTCCTGGTTGCACCATTGTTTGGCCAAGTGATCTACCAATGTGTTTCCCTCACGGAAGATATGCTGTAGCTGAGGCAATCCTAGCTCCTCGAGCAAGTACCTACAATTATTAAACAAGTGTGAGTATAATTTTTTTAGATATGTAATATTATTTAGTAATACCTGAGAGTCTGTTTCAATAACCAGTGTAGTTAGGCCCATTGTTTTAGCCAGCTAAAGTCCTTCTTGTAGAGCCATTAGTTCGTTATAAATTATGTTTGGACTTGGGAATTTCTTAGTGTATCCCAACACTCAGTCACCGGTATAGTTTCTGAAAACCCCACCTGCACCTCCTAAGTTGGACTTTGAAATAAAGGCTCCATCTATATGTAATTTTAAATGGCCTCTATCAGGGGGATCCCATTTAGTATGGCTCTTATTATTGGTGTTGTTTTTTGCTAAGCCTTTGAAAGGGCCTATAGTTGCGAATTCTACGGCCAATTGGAGAATTGTGTGCCCATTGAGAGGCTCCGAACTTCGGTCAAATAAAGTTGCGTTTCTATTTTTTCCAAGTATACCAGCAGATGAAAGAAAGAATGGTATCTGATGAAATAGTTATAGTACCATGATTCATAGAAATTAATTTCTTGGTACTCACTATTTTTAGACACTTTATGAATTTTTCCTTTGGGCGAGTGATGTTAGGGAAGGAGTCCCCGATTAAATCCGAAGCTGGACAGTGAAGAAAGATGTGATCAATGGATTCCACCATGTATGGGCAAGGTTTACAGCTACTACAGGGAATAATGTTTCTCCTGACAAATTCTTCTGCTGTTGGGAGTTTCTGAGAAAGTAACAACCATAGAAATGCCTTAATTTTTGGTAGAGTGTTGGCCTGCCAGACCTATTGGTGCTCAAATTTATTTTGTTCCAAATCCGATTCGAGAAGGAGATAGGATTTATCAATTGAAGTACTAGAGAATTGCCCATTTGCTGTGTGACCCCACTGGAACTCATCTCTAGCATTCAAGTCAATTTGAGTTCCAGTAATTAGATCCAAAATTGAAGGTGGTAATTCAAAGGGTAAAGAGTCCAGTTTCCAGTTGCCGTTATGGATGATGTCTGATACTGTTAGGGAGGTTGAGCTTGCCGTTAGAGGTCCCTGGATTAGACTACAGAGATTGTAATTGTGATTGACCCATCTATCCTCCCATAGTCTGGATATATTAGTGGATCCTATGTTCCAGACTAGCCCTTTGGCACATATTTTGTCCCTTTTGAGCATGCTCTTCCAGATGAAGGAGTTAGAAGGTCGAAGTTTTACCCGGCTAAGATTATGATTTGAGCCATTATATTTTCACGTGAGAATTCTACTACATAATGAGATAGGATTTGTCCTGTGGCGCCAGGCAATTTTCGTGAGCAACTTTTTATTTTTTTGGGTTGCCCTGTTTATGCCTAGCCCGCCTTCACATTTACCTTTTGTAACGGTATCCCAATTAACTAAGTGTAATTTCCTTTTTTCAACTGTAGTACCCCATATGAAATTTCTAGTAGCTCTGTCAATCCTGTCGGTTATTGTAACAGGTAGTGAATTACTTTGCATTACATAAGTAGGAATAACTGCTAGAGTGGACTTAGCTAGAATAGTACAACCTTCTAGAGAGAGAAGCATTGATTTCCAACTCTTTCTCTTTCTCTTCACCTTCTCCACCTACCCCGTAGCTATCTTCTTCTCTGGCGATTAGATTTTATTTTCGGTGACAACAACCGATTTAATTTGTTGTTGTTAGTGACGTCGTTTCTGCTCCAGATCTGCTTCCTCCGGCCACCGTTGTTGTTCTCTGGCAACCACTGTCGATCTGCTTCCTCTTTTTTTTTTTTTTTTTTTTTTTGGATTTTATATGTATATATACATGTATAACTTTTGTATTTATGTGTACGTCTTGGTGCGTAAATACATTTCAAATCTTTTGAATGTCTAGTTGTATTTCTTTGTATATTCATTATTTGTTTGTGTATGTGTATATTAAGTGTATATTTGCAAATATTTTTGTATGTCTATTTGTATATTTTTGTAGGTACTAGTAATAATGTGTATGTGTATGTCAGATGTATGTCCATAAAAACTCTGTTGTCTAGTTTGTGTGGTGTATATATGTGTATATTTGTATATTCTATTTTTATGGATATTTGTTTATTTTCTAAGATCAAATCTACTTTTTCAAGCATGAAAGTATATTTTTTGTATGTTTATGCATCTTTAATTAATTTTTTTAAAAAAATTGACGACCTGTCATTGTGACTGGAGCGGGGGGGAGTGAGAATTGATAAACCTTAATTTCTATGATTTTAATGAAATTTTTATATATATAGGATAAAACAAGCATTAGTATATTGGGTAAAAATTATTTACACCCCCGAACTTTGCTTTAAAAATCAAACTCCCCCCTCAACTATGGACAGTTGGCATTCTCTCCCCTTTAGCTCAATTGACTTTTAAAAATGCCTGCTTTACCCTTTTGATTATCATACCTTTATATTATTTTTTTTTATTATCTTGATATTTTATTTTTTGCTATGGACTTATCTATGTATTGATAAATACTATTTTTAAATGATAAAATAGTGAGAAATGACAATCAAGCATATAAGTAATATAATGACGTTCAATGTAATAAATGAGCTAAATATAAAAGCTAGGATAAATAATTTACTTGTATCAGTACTTTTATTAATTAAAATAAAAACTAAAATACTAATCTATTACATGATAAAAATTAAAATGGAGTGTCCGTCATAAACATATAATTAATGTGTGCAATACAAAAATAAAATTAAGAATGTTAGTTGATTCTGTAATAAATTTCAAAACATTATCCATTTACACTTTAAATAAATTTTAATTTAAAATTTATATTTTATTTTATAGTCAAAACTCAAAAATCTATATAGATGCTAGAAAATAAGAGAGTAAAATTTTAAACAAATAGAAACACCCCTCTCCCATCATGTAAGTAGAGAAGATTTAACTAAAAGACCTCCAAAAAAAAACTTGTCTAACTAAATGACCAACTCTTTTTTTTTTTTTTTGACTTATTTTTTTGGGAAAAAATAGTTAATGAAGTTAAGTGGGGGTTGCGTGCTAGATTAGAAATAGAAAAACTTATGGGTAAAACTGAATATTGTAGGAAAGTATAAAAACTAAATAAAAAATGGGTCATATAGTGGGTCAAAAATGGGTCTTGGACACAAAACGGCTCTTGGACAATTTTTACAATATTTCTCTTCCCTCTCTTCCAATTTCAGAAATTATTTCATCCTTTCTTCCATTTATTTTACTGCCATTACCGCTCAACTTTCAAAATCTTACATATCTTTAGCCGTTTTGGAAGATAGAAGAAGCAGTCGAAGCAGTTTCGAGAAATCCCGATTTATTCAGGTGAGAAACCCTAATATCTAGTTTATTTTTTCTGATTTTTTTTGTTAGTTTTAGAGCTTATGAAGAAACGTCAATGGTGGTTTTTGAAGAATTTAGGTTTTTTCTTTTAGATGAAATGGGTTTATTTAGACATTGATTTGACTAGTTGTGTGTGTAGATAAAGTAATGGCGAGACCGAAGTTGCTGAATACAAGGCCTCCAAGGGCTAGAAATAGCTTTAAAAAGAAATTAAAAGCACAACAGGCGAAGAAGAAGCTTGCTGGACAAGATGACAATGAAATCGTTATAGTTCCTGAAACTGATACTGCTGAGATTGATAAACATTTAGCAGAAGGTGACAACCGACCTCCAAGTGGTGGAGGAGATGAAACTAGGGGTGGGCACTATTCGGATTAAACCGAAAAACCAAACCGAACCGAATTATTTTTTTAATTTGGTTTGGATTTTTAAATAATTGGTTTGGATTGGATTGAGAATATGAAACTTTGGTGTTTTGGTTTGGTTTCGGATTTCAAATCATAGAAACCGAAAAATCGAAAAAACCGAAATATATATACACACACATAAAAAGAAAGGCTCTCATACTTTTATGATTATCTCTTAACCTAAACTTGTTCAAGGGTTTAGAGTTTGAATATTTCAATACTTTATGCTTTCAATACTTTAACCTCTTTGTATTATGGTATAATACATGTGAAGCTTTCATCAAAAGTTTCAATCAGTTTTTACCTCTTGAATGGTAAGATCTCCTTTTACCGAGGATTCATGTTCTCTCTTTATCTAGAATTATGATTTAGATTTAATGTTTAATATTTTGACTTGTATTTATATTCTTTCAAGTATTTCATTTTAAAGTTTGTCTTATATGACAAAATCGAAAAAACCAAAAACTAAACCGAAAAAAACCGAACCGAAAAGAGGAAAACCGAACCAAACCAAATTTATTTTGGTTTGGATTGGATTGAAGTTTTTCAAAACCGAAAACCAAAAAACCGAAACCGAATAGTTAAAAACCGAACCGAAAAACCGAATGCCCACCCCTAGATGAAACTGATGTTGCTGAGATTGATAAACATTCAGCAGAAGGTGACAATCGACCTCCAAGTGGTGGAGGAGATGAAACTATTTTTGCTGAGATTGATAAACATTCAGCAGAAGGTGACAATCAACCTCCACGTGGTAGAGGAGATGAAACTGAAGGTTTTGAACTTGATAAACATGCAGAAGCATAGGAAAATCAATCCACAAGTGGCGGAGGTCCTGAGAGTGTTAAAAATGCAGGAGCAGATGAGAATTAGTCTACAAGCAGTAAAGTGGCTGAAGGTGAACTTCCTGAAAGTGAAGTTCCTGAAAGTGATAAAAATGTAGCTGCAAATGACAATCACTCTGCAAAAGATTTTGTGGTTTTAGAGGCCCGGGTCAAACCCCAAACTGAAGATATTTCGGCTGACACTGACAATTTTCAAGCGGGTGAACGCTCCGAACCAGGGAAACGTAAGGAAAGCAGGGATGAAGGTGGTGATGATGATGGAAAAAGTGAGTCTGCTTGTGAGGAAAGAAATGGAGATGAATCAGGAGAAGATGAAAGTGGTGAAGAAGAAGAAGAAGAAGAAGAAGAAGAAGAAGAAGAAGAAGAAGAAGAAGAAGAAGAAGAAGAAGAAGAAGAAGAAGGTGAAGACGAAGGTGAAGAATAAGAAGAAGAAGAAGGTGAAGAAGTAGAAGAAGAAAGTGATGAACAAGTTGATCAAGAAGGGGATGAAGCCAGGGAGCCTGAGTGTGAATCGGACCGTTTATCAGTGGCCCGATGCATCAAGGAAATCAACGTTCGAAGGTATCGACTTAAAACGTGGCTTGATGAAGTTTCTTCTTTTCCTTCTAAGATATCAATTCGATCTAATATAAAAAAGTTTTATGAATTCAACAAGTTGTTGAAAAGGTTGAAACTAGAAAAGAAATTTAAGGAGTCTGTGTTTAGGCAGTTCCTTGGATTGTCCCGATTTTGGAGTTTCGATGGACAGATGGTCCATTCCCTACTTCTGCGTAGAATAAAGGATAGAAAGCATCGTGAGATATGGTTCTTGGTTGATGGGAAGCCAGCTTGTTTTGGGCTTAGGGAGTTTGCTCTTATTACTGGGTTGGGGTGTGGGGTATTACTCAGCAATAAAGAAAAGAAAAAGGTTGTGAGAAAAGGTCAGGAATTTTATGAAGAACTAACTTATAATTACACTGGTGATGGAATCGTTGAGGATTTTGAGGTTGTTGAAAACTAGTAGATTTAACAAGAAGGATCAGTTGAAGTTGTGTCTTTTGTGGTTTCTCCACACGATATTGATGGCAAAGGATTCTTCAAAGTCAGTTGAGAAGGAATGGATTTGTATGGTTGATGATATGGAGTTCTTCTCCAAGTATCCATGGGGCAGGTTGTGCCTCGAGTTGACGATTGAATATTTGAAGCCCAAGCTTGACGTGGCAAGGCATTATAAAAGCTTCGGTGAAAAAGGAAAAGCACCTGGATATGCTATTTTTGGCTTCCTCTGGGCATTTTTGGTAAGTCTACAATAAACCAATAGTTAGTTGATTAGTAAGTCTTCATTTTTTTCTGTACTCCGATTTATTTTTTCATCTTAGGCTTCGACCAATGAAGCATTTCTTGTCATTGGAAGGAGATCTGCACTGACAGATCAGTCTCCTATGTCGTACCCTAGGATGCTCAAATGATACAGAAAAATGGTGCTTAAATCCTTCGATCCATTCTCGGCAGGTGAAGATAAAATTAAGATAACGTTGCGCTATTTTCATGTCATTAAATATCTTTTAAATTTTAACAAAAAGTATTAATTTGCTCGACTTATATCCAGATCGTGCGCCCTTACTTATTGCCTACTGTTCAAGAGGTGAGCTCGGGGTGGGAGGATTTATATGTTCCCTATAAAGATGAATTTGAGGAAGCGTCAGTGGATGCCCTTAAGGCTGAATTGGAGGGGGCCACAGCCATCAAGAAGTCTGCTATGAATCCTGATGATGAAGATGATATGGACGTAGATGGAGAAGAAGATGCAAGAGGTGATGTAGATAATGGTGGAGCTTGTACAGGAATTGTTGGTGAAGGTGCAGGTCCTTCAAGTGGTGGTGTCAGATCAGCAGGTACTTCTTTGCGTGATGTGCTCGCTAAGCTGGAAGTAGTGGAGGCCAAATTGGCTAATGTTGCTAAGCTGGTAGCGGAACAACGGAAAAGGTCAGTTTGCAAATGCTTGTACCGTTCGTCTGCATGGTTGATGAGGCATAAGAAAATGGAGGCAATGGATTGTGGTACCAATGCAAATACCACATCAATTCTGAGAAAGAAGCGTGGATTTGATGAAGTGGGTGCTGCAGTTGATGCTAAAGTGGATGCCAGTGTCAGTGCAACCAGTGTCGTTGCCAATGCTAATGTCAGTGCCGATGCCAATGCAGTTGATGGTGAAAATGAAAATCGAAATGCAGTCGATGGTGAAGTTGATGGTGAAAATGACAATCCAAATGCAGTTGATGGTGAAGTTGATGCCACCAATGTCAATGTTGGAGAGGAAGCCACTGTGAATGATAGTGAAGTGCTGATGGAAAATGGTAAGGATGATGAGCAAGAGTTTTATGAAGTGGAGGATCCATCCCATGCTGCATTGGAAGATAACTTGAATGGATGGGTTGAAGAAGATGTTGAAGACCCCAACTCTAAAATTGCGGGTATCTTGAAGAGTTTGAGCAAAGAATTTATTGACAGTGATGAGTATAAAGATTGATATGTCAGTGGTTATATGTTTTGATAAAACAATAGTTAACACTTATATATATTTTTTTGAATATTAAGGGCTGACCGTCCATTTTGCTAATGTGTGTGATATTTCGTTTAGAAACCATTATTATTGACAATCCATTGTGGTAACGTGTTATATGTTTCGTTTATCAAGAATGATTGCTCAATTCATTTTGCTAGTGTTTAAAATGCAAGCAATCGTCGTGGTTCCCTAAATAATTTAAAAATTCTGGTGAACCACTCAAGTTGATTGTTCACTCCTGTAGGTCTATCATCGAAAGACCCACCTAGTGGCTGAGTTGGACACTATTCGATAGAGGACAAATGTGCAGTAGATGACGACAAGACAATATTTTAAACAAATATAATAAAAAAAAGCGTTTATTAATAGATTGTGCGATAGATAATAGAAGCATGTGCCAGATTCTAATTGGTGTAATTTAAGTGGTCGCTCTCACTAGGGTTGCAACTCTTCATGGCCATCTCTATATAAACCCCTCAAATATGGTTGCCTCTCCCATTCCATTTCTAATTCGAAACATCTGCTCTCAAACTATTAAGTAGTACACCAAAATGGCAAGACCATCCAACTCGCGTGAAGTTAAACAAACAACCTCATTTTTTAAAAGCGAGGTTGGTTATATTAGGCAGCAAATGAAGAGGTATGATGTTATCATATGGGGAGACACTAATGACAGGTTAAATCAATTCAAATCGATCAACCATAGACATGATGCGCTTGGTGTACCACCACATCGCGAGGCAAACATCATAGAGGAAGACGCATCTCCACCAAATGCAACAAATGTCATGGACGGCGCCAATCCACCAAACTAGTTATCTGTGCAATCTGAGAGAGTAATGTTGTTCATTTTTATGTTTAACCTTTAGTACTTAATCATTGTATTGTTTATCTTAGTTTTCACTGTGTTTTTTAATTCTCCACTAGTGGAGGTCTATAAAATATTAAATCTCCATATTTCAAGTTTGATTTTATTGTTCCACCTGTGATTTTGATTGTCTACCAGGAATGGTTTATTATATAAATTTAACAAACATCAAAAGTGATGAACTGACAGGGATCAATCAAACAAACAATTAAATTACTATCACATTAACAAAATAAATTAGACCCACCATTTACAGACTAAGCAAAATAATGCTCCGATAAGAAGCCTATGCGCTAACTATCTTAAATCGATCCCTCTACCTCTCAACCTCTTTCAACTGCACTTGGATTCGCACCTTCACCATTTGAACTTCCCTTAGTTGGTTTTTAAGGAAATCCCTCTGTTGCTCAGCCTCCAGAAGCAGCAATCTCAGAAGCTTCACTTGTTCTTCATGTTCATGGAATGAAACGACCTTAGGAAGTCATTTTGGAAGTTAGGACTCCGATTGGCGTGCCGATAATTTTAAAATATTCATAATATCCATTAGGACCTGTCTGTAAGATTTGAGGTAAATCAGACCTCGTTTGGTAGGCATCGGAAGAAGGTTTCAGTTTTTATTGTCGATAAATATTAAAAAGAGCTTTTCGAGCTCGGTATAGGCGAATGAGCTCCGATTTAAAATCCGAAAGCGCCGTTAGGTTCGAATGATTATTTTTTACTTTTGTGACTTTTCAAAAGTGAATTTCTATGTTGTTCGGTTAGTTTCCGCTAAAATGCCGAAAGTTAAATAATTTGATCTTTTTCCATTTAATTTGCATATTGAGTTTTGGGAGCCCGATTTGAGATCCGGCTTCGTGAGTATGATACATATATTTTGTATAACTTGTATGCAAAATTTAGAATTATTTAGAATATCGTAGAGTACAGTTTTAATTTTTACCGTAGCAGCGAATTTTTTTAAAAAAAGGGAAAAGACAAAAGAACAAAAGGTTAGGCGGTGGGCTGGTGGGATATATATATATCCATGCAGCTTCATTTGAAGCTTAGAAAATAGGAAACATGAAGAAACAGAGAAACAAAAATAGAAACACTCAGAAGAGAAAAAAAAGTCAGAAACTGCGAAAAGAGCTGGAGAAAAATAGTATTTTTACCCCAAAACATTCAGGTAAGTGATTATATCCATTTCTTTGGAGGTATTTGGCCTCGTGGATAATCTACCACGTGTTCCTTACATGAGTAGCTGCCGATAGGCGTACTCATTACACCTTAGCTTTGAATTTACATTGTATATTATAGTTAAGCCCTGTTGTTGGTATTGCATTGAGCATACGAGCATTGCACTCTGGTTTTGAGCATTGCATATACTTCCCGATAATCGATGAGAGTCCCGAGCCGATGAAGGGTCATTATTGCATATACTTCCCGGTTGGCGATGAGAGTCCCGTACCGGTGAAGGGTCATTATTGCATATACTTCCCGGTTAGCGATGAGAGTCCCGCACCAGTGAAGGGTCATTATTTCATATACTTCCCGGTTGGCGATGAGAGTCCCGCACCGGTGAAAGGTCATTATTAAATATACATTTCGGTAATCGATGAGAGTCCCGAGACGGTGAAGGATCATCATTGCATATACTTCCCAGTAATCGATGAGAGTCCCGAGCCGATGAAGGGTCATCATTGCATATACTTCCCGGTAATCGATGAGAGTTCCGAGCTAGTGAAGGGTTATCTTTGCATATATCTCCTGGTAGACGATGAGAGTCCCGCACCGGAGACAGGTGTCAGGCATATGTGACTGCATTGCATTGTACCGCATTTATCCCATCTCATTGCACTGCATACTGACTATTGTGTGTACTGTATTGTGTTTTATGTATGCGGTATGTATACTATGTCGTAGACATATCTCAGTTTGCCTATATATTTCCGGCTCGTATTCTGGGTTGTGGGAATCGGGTTGCACGCCGCAACAGAATAAAAATACGTATTGGGTTGCATGCCGCAACTGTATAAATATACGGATCGGGTTGCACGCCGCGATAGTATAAATATACGGATCGGATTGCACGCCGCGACAGTATGAATATATGAATCGGGTTACACGCCGCAACAGGATGTATTTCTGATTGTTGATAAGTTCGGAATACCTATATATTCTGTCTACCTTATGTCCCTGGTTGTTTATAATTCCATACGTGTTTGCAGTTATTATCTGGCTCTGCCTGTTTATAGTTTAAATAAGATGGATTTGGTTTATCTATTTTTCTTTTCCCTGGCTAGCTATCCTATTTTTTTGAGGTGGCTAGTCTGCCCCATTTATTGAGTCCTTTTGACTCACCCTTGTTTGTTGTTTGTTTTTTCTATCTTTTTCGTTTCGGCAGGTTCGCCCTAGGATTGAGTTCACCACGTTGTGAAGGAGCGCAGACGACTTCAGCTGTCAGGGTGAGCCAGCTTTTACTCCGGATGGCCACCAGTTTATTGTTTATTATGTCAGTTGCAGTTTGCTCCCTTCAGGAGGTATTTGTCTTCTTTCATACTCTTAGATGTCTAGTCTGGATAGCTCTAAACCTAGTATGTTGGGTAGTCAGCTGTAATTTCTTTTGTACAGCTTAGAGGTATCAGTATGTCTGTATCTTTTCTTAAAGTGTTGCCCTTATTTATGAATTGTTATATTTATTTTCCTAATTTAATTTGTAAGGGTTCACCCGAAGGGTCTAGGGGAGGATGTCGGATGCCCGCACGGCCTAACCGGATTCCGGGTCGTGTTAGTTGGTATCATAGCCCAGTTTAGAGTCTATCCAGACTAAGACAGTGTCTAGTAGAGTCTCGCTGACGGGTATGTAGACATCCGTACTTATCTACGAGAGGCTATGATGGCATTTAGGAAGTTACACTTCCTTCTTTTCTGATCGTACGTCGGTCTAGGATTCAAAGGTATTTTCGTTAATTCGTTAATTCCTTCGTGGTAATTGTTAACCCTCGTGCCACAAATCAGCAAACAGTATGAGTTCAAGACGAAGCAGTCTAGCCTGAGGCTAGCATTGATGAAGCTTCGAGAGTTTTGATCGTGCTGACGATCTAGTTATGGAGGTCCCAGCCGTACGAGCTCGTGATGGGCAAGGGAGCAGGGCCTTGTGGTTCCTTTGGCTCTCTACGATGCTTTTATGAGAATCTTGGTGACGCAGATACCGCAAGAACCTATTATTCGTTTGGATGTTTACCAGGTTGCCGCCGATGCAGATGTTCGGTCTCAGGGAGCTCCTATTCCAGTTTTTAATATTGCTGCAGTAAATTGTGTTCCAGAGGCAGTATGTGTTGTGCCTCTAGTTATTCTGGCTGGTTAGTTAACCTGAGTAATGGCTTGATCCGAGTGTCGGAAGAGGCTACATTATTCTACCCGATTGAACCTTCTAACGTTCTTAGGATATGCATCAAATAATCCCTGTGTAAGTTTCTTTTTAAGAATAAAATGATGTCAGCGTATCCTTCAGGTTCTTGATTATATCAAGCGGTATGGTGTTGATTATTCTTCTTTCCAGTTTCAAGGTCCAGCCCTGGATTGGTGGACTGCTCTCTTATTAGCTAATTTGGTTCGGTTTTTCTTCTAGATTTGTGGAAAAATTCCTTTCGAGTAGTGAGTGGGATGAAAAGTGTTGACAGTTTGAGTGGATTGGACAGGGTAGTCTATCGGTTAGCCTGTTGGTTTCAGAATATGAGATTGAATTCTATAGAATGGCTGAATATGAATTAGAACTAGTCAATGAGCCTTTCGAGAGATTCAAAGATTTATTGATAACCTTTCTTTTTCCATGAGATCCCAGATAGCTCAAGAGATTGAGGTTGGGACTTCATTTGATGTCGGTGTTGATATTGCTCAAAGGCATTAGGCATACCATAAGTTAGAGGGAGAAGAGTTAGAGTGGGAGAGTAAGAAATTCCGTGGCCCTGGTGGGCAACCATGGTACCTCATTTGGAGGTAAGAGTTCTGATTATTTTGGGAGGTCACCTTCCAGGTTATCTCAGCTTGTAGAGCGTGATTCTCAGAGTGCACGGGTAGTTCATCAAGATTAGAGTCATTTTTCTCTTTGTAGTTATCAATAATCTGTACAGTTTCTATTTTTAGTCAAAAAGGTGGTATCATTGTCGTGAGTCTGGCTATCCTTTGAGGAGTTTTCCCTTACTCCGACGAGTAGGCAGTCGTCTTTTCTCTTGTCATCAGGCATCTGCACAATCGCAGAGGATTTTATATAGATCTCAATTAGCCAGAGAAATGCCACCATCCAGTAGAGGTTGAGAGTGTGGTGGCAGTGGTTCTTCAGAAAGTGAGTATCAGGGTAGTGGCTCAGCTCAGCTGCAGAGGCAGTTCTATGAACTGCTTGTCTGACGGGATGCTGAGGTATCCGATATAGTAGACCCTGAGATTTCTTCCTCTCTGAAATATGAGTAAGATTTGATTCTTTCGATCGATTTGGAAATGTTGTGTCTTATCATTTTTCGATGGTTTCCTTGGATGTCTTTTCTATTAAGAATCGGTTACGGTAGAGGGGTGAGCTTCTGATATGATTTATTCCGGGCATTTGTGATGACCCTACTATTTATCTAGTTTAAATGTGAGAGATTTGTGAGTGAGTATCGGTATTATTTGCTTGGCATCTGGTTGTGCCTCATTCTGTTATAGTGTCAAGTTAGTCTACCGCTCTTTGAAATTCAGTGTTGGTAGGATGATAGGATTCTTATTCATCACCATCAGAAAGTGTCATTGTTTCTTCTGATGTAAAGTTATTAGTAAGTAATACTCGATCTATGTGTCTTCCTTTGGTTCAAGATGCTTGTAGAGTCATGTTATTCCATGAGCTTATCTCGGTTATAAAAGGGTTTTCTGGAAAATTTTCAGAGTTTCCTTCTTATTGGGAGGTTAAATTGGCATAGATGTCAGTCCATAAAGCTTATTTAATGTCTATCTCTTCAATTGCGATTATTTGGTTAGCCTGACTCAGAAGTAGTGTAGCTCTGGGAGCCAAGCAAATAAAAAGATGAGCTTCCTGAAGCACTAATTATTTCTATCCTCAGTCCATTGCCATATCTTCTTTGTTCGGCACTGGTGAGCTTAGGCGGTCAGTAGCCTCTTATGATGTTCCCTGTGTGGAGCCAGAGTGCGCGTCAAGGTAGCCGGGTATGCACATTGTTGTTTTTCAAGGCTACTAAGGGTAATGAGAGGCGTCATTTGACGTTTGATTTGATCCATCAGGCAGTGGTGCTTATAGAAAATGTATGGAGCTGTGAACTCAAGAGTTGCAGCTGTTTGGCAACTCGAGAGAGTAATTTGGTAGCTCAGGTCTGAGCCGCGTTCTCTATTTAGCTAAGTCTTCCTTAATCCAGCAGGTTGTACGAGGATGACTATTTCTATTCAAATTAGTCGTATGAGTTTATGCTCTAAGTGGAGGAGTCTTCCTCCAATTGATACCGAATCATAATATTAAATCTCTAAGGCATTGCTGAAGCGTAAGCTAATTCTTTGTTTCATCGACTTGTTCTATATCGAAAAGTATATCGACGAGGTGATTCACCGGCAGAATCATGTCAATTCATCCAGAGTTCCGTGTATCTTTATTTCGAAAATGTAGAGCTCTCCTCTCGTGATCGAGGAAGGATCATCTTAGTCAGAATAAGCTGGGCAATGGCGTTATGATATTATCCAGATATGTTTATTTCCAAGAGTCCGGTGTGCGTGTTATAATTCTGATTCTGTAATCATGAGATAATGTCTGTGGCGTAGTTTATGAAGGTTGTGCAAGTTCTCTTGTTATCTGCGTGAATCTTGCTTTAGACTTAAGCTCGTTCGATGACGAATGAGAGTATAAGTGGAGGATAATGAAACGACCTTAGGTAGTCATTTTGAAAGCTAGGACTCCAATTGGCGTGCCGATAATTTTAAAATATTCGTAATATCCATTAGGACCCGTCTGTAAGATTTGAGGTAAATCAGACCTCTTTTGGTAGGCATCGGAAGAAGGTTTCAGTTTTTATTGTCCATAACTATTAAAAAGAGATTTTCGAGCTCGGTTTAGGCGAATGAGCTCCGATTCGAAATCCGAAAGCGCCATTAGGTTCGTATGATTATTTGTCACTTTTGTGACTTTTCGAAAGTGAATTTCGATGTTGTTCGGCTAGTTTCTGCTAAAATGCTGAAAGTTAAATAATTTGATCTTTTTCCATTTAATTTGCATATTGAGTTTCGGGAGTCCGATTTGAGATCCGCCTTCGCGGGTATGATAAAAATATTTTGTATAACTTGTATACAAAAGTTGAAATTATTTAGAATATCGTAGAGTACAGTTTTAATTTTTACTGTAGCAGCGAATTTTTTTTAAAAAAAAAGGGAAAATACAAAAGAACAAAAAGTTAGGCGGTGGGCTGGTGGGATATATATATATATATCCATGCAGCTTCATTTGAAGCTTAGAAAACAGGAAACAGGAAGAAACAGAGAAACAAAAATAGAAACACTTAGAAGAGAAAAAAAAGCCAGAAAATGCGAAAAGAGCCGGAGAAAAATAGTATTTTTACCCCCAAAATATTCAGGTAATGATCCTAATATATTATTTGATTTTATTACGTGTGTCTGAATATATTTTAACGGTAAAACTTGGAATATTAGACATCGTGTTAATAAGTTCAATTAATAGTTTAAAGGGTCAAATGGACCCCGATAATGGAATTGATTATATATTCGTACTCAGTGAGTTATGGGCAACTTATAATGTAATTTATTTAGGGTTTGATTATGTGACCTTAAACCCTATACATAGGCCTGGCCTGCGTATTGCGTATGCAAATAGGGTATCAGGTTCCTAATCGGATTACCCTAAGATGTGGGGAATGAAGCCTTTAGCCTTATGTGATATATTTTTCTGCTTATTGAATACAGTGGGATCGTTTGGCAATGAATCCAAAGGACAAAGCGCGTATTGAGTGGTTGTACTAACTTTCGAACGAGAAAGTGATTATATCCATTTCTTTGGAGGCATTTGGCCTCGTGGATAATCTGCCACGTGTTCCTTACGTGTATAGCTGCCGATAGGCATACTCATTACGCCTTAGCTTTGAATTTACATTGTATATTATATGTTAAGCCTTGTTGTTGGTATTGCATTGAGCATACGAGCATTGCACTCTGGTTTTGAGCATTGCATATACTTCCCAGTAATCGATGAGAGTCCCGAGCCGGTGAAGGGTCATTATTGCATATACTTCCCGGTTGGCGATGAGAGTCCTGCACCGGTGAAGGATCATTATTGCATATACTTTCCGGTAATCGATGAGAGTCCCGAGCCGATGAAGGGTCATCATTGCATATACTCCCGGTAATCGATGAGAGTCCCGAGCCGATGAAGGGTCATCATTGCATATACTTCCCGGTGATCGATGAGAGTCCCGAGCTAGTGAAGGGTTATCTTTGCATATATCTCCTGGTAGACGATGAGAGTCCTGCACCGGAGACAGGTATCATGCATATGTGATTGCATTGCATTGCACCGCATTCATTCCATCTCATTGCACTGCATACTGACTATTGTGTGTATTGTGTTGTGTTTTATGTATGCGGTATGTATACTATGTCGTAGACATATCTCAGTTTGCCTATATATTTCCGGCTCGTATTCTGGGTTGTGGGAATCGGGTTGCACGCCGCAACAGAATAAAAATACGTATTGGGTTGCATGCCGCAACAGTATAAATATACGGATCGGGTTGCACGCCGCGATAGTATAAATATACGGATCAGATTACACGCCGCGACAGTATGAATATATGAATCGGGTTACACGCCGCAACAGGATGTATTTCTGATTGTTGATAAGTTCGGAATACCTATATATTCTGTCTACCTTATGTCCCTGGTTGTTTATAATTCTATACGTGTTTGCAGTTATTATCTGGCTCTGCCTGTTTATAGTTCAAATAAGATGGATTTGGTTTACCTATTTTTCTTCTCCCTGGCTAGCTATCCTATTTTTTTGAGGTGGCTAGTCTGCCCCATTTATTGAGTCCTTTTGACTCACCCTTGTTTGTTGTTTGTTTTTTTCTATCTATTTCGTTTCGGCAGGTTCGCCCCAGGATTGAGTTCACCACGTTGTGAAGGAGCGAAGACGACTTCAGCTGTCAGGGTGAGCTAGCTTTTACTCCGGATGGCCACCAGTTTATTGTTTATTATTTCAGTTGCAGTTTGCTCCCTTCAGGAGGTAGTTGTCTTCTTTCATATTCTTAGATGTCTAGTCTGGATAGCTCCAAACCTAGTATGTTGGGTAGTCAGCTGTAATTTCTTTTGTACAACTTAGAGGTATCAGTATGTTCGTATTTTCTTAAAGTGTTGTCCTTATTTATGAATTGTTATATTTATTTTCCTAATTTAATTGGTAAGGGTTCGCCCGACGGGTCTAGGGGAGGATGTCGGGTGCCCGCACGGCCTAACCGGATTCCGAGTCGTGTCAGGATCTTTTGAGCGAAGTCAAACCTTGCCGCTCCTTGTGCCCTAGAGACTAATTGGGACAATACTTCTCTTGTTTCTTGAGCAAGCGGACCATCATGCCACCTAAAGTATTCACATCCACCATTGGCCTACTCAAAATTAGCATCGTTGGTCGAGTATTAGTTGTAAATTTTATTAGACGTAAATAATTACCGACCTTTGGTGTACTAAAACCCCAAAATCTGCGACCAGGATTTGTTTGAGTCCTTGATATTTTGAGCTTCCAGTTTTGACTGCAATGGCATATATCGGATTCCACCAAAGAAGATGATGCAGATTGCGAGGTCTGGGATATTTTTATTTATTATCGTAGTCGATGATAGACGGATGAGAGAGAATTATAATTTTGTCGTCGGTTTATATGTAAAAGATAATATGTTACCGTTGTACACAAAATTTAAAAAGTTACCGTTAGAAAAATAAAAAGTAAAAAATAAAATCACCTTGAGACAAAACAAATTAGAAGATGCTAATCAACATCTGTTTGGTCTATTGTAGACTTACTGCACAGCTGTGCGTTGAAACGATACCGTCCAGGATGTTATCATGCGTGCGTTTGGTATTTAGGGTTTGGGTTTTGGGGTTTAGGATTTAGGATTCACACTCTTGGGGTTTGGTGTCCGGGCTCTAGGGTATTTGCAGACGACTTTTGCTTATTTGGTATATTACCGACTACCGAAATTTACACTGTTTTGTATTATCAACTTTCATGAGTTGACAATAAACTCATATGGTTTAGGGTTAAAATAATATAAAAAACCTATATTTAAAACTTTTAAGGGGTTATTTTTGTCAAAGAACTACGAAACCCCTCACACGACAATGTTGTTGAATAATCTACCATCCTATTTTGTCAGCAATTGCTAAGGACTAACATTACATGACAGTAAGTTATAATGACTACTAGTGTTAAAGTTGTGACAAAGCAAGACCTCTTTGTCTTAGCTTGGAAGAAGATCATGATGTGAGAAGCAGGCAATGCTTTGATTTAGTTATATGGATTAACACACCCTAAAGCTTTAATGATGATACCTAGCATTGAATTACGTTCATTAATTAACCTATACAAATGATAAAGTTGTGGTATAAAAAAATATCATAATAACCTTCAATTTAATCCTTATTCTTTGTAATCGATGATAAACTTTCATAAAGAAAATTGTCAACTATGCACAATCTTGATGAGTTGACAGGGACACGTGGTCATTCATAATTTATTTATTCTAATTCACATCATTGTTGGATATATTATCATTATTTCATTATAAAAAAATTGTGCCCGTCAAATTAATTCAAGCTTAGCAGTGGTGAGCGTAGACCATATATAGTTGATTGTCAACCACAGTTAATTCCACATTAATGAAGACCTTCAATTTCGGTGCTTATTCTTTGTAATCGATGAAAATATTTATATATATATAATTGTCAACAAGCTACAATCCAGATGATTGGTAACCAATCGTTAATTCCACACTGATTTGGATATTCATTTTACTGTTAATTACACTCTTCCCTTGTCATAATGTTAGTTGCTTAGTAACTTCAATTGGTTTATCATATACTTCATCATATCTAAAATAGATCTGTCTCCTGCCGCGTCTTAATGTTTAGTAGTTTAGTTGAGTATACACTTAAACAGGTCTATTATTCGTTTAAGTTGGAAATTTCTCAGTTGGGCTAGTATTAATCGTGTTTATATTCTTGTCTATCAGCAGTTGTTTATCAACTAGATCCGTATATTATTATGTTTGCAGATCTAATCGTCTTCCCTTATGCAACATAAACAAACGCAGAAACGTAAACAAACGCAGAAACACGAAATTAACTAGAAAAATACCTCCATTCCATTAATAAATATTTGAAATAATTACAATAAGAGCTTTCTTTAGTCAGAAAGCTCTTTAACAAAAAGCAAAATAACAGAAAACATAAATAAATAAACACTAAACATAAAAATTAAGGAGAATTGGGGGGAGGGGGTGGTGTAGTCGTCGGCGTTTAAGCCGACGCGGCGGCAATGCGTGCAATGCGCTGGATGTTCATCTCCTGGCGCATTATGTCCTCATAAATCTGTCAGATTAAGGTGTCCAAGGCTTGACGGATCAACAGGGCATCTTGGGTGGGTGGGCTAGGGAATGCCATTTTTTTTGCAGCAAGATTGTTTGAGATTTGTAGTTGGATGTGTGTGTTAAAATGGACAAATAATTGTCCAATTTATAGCTGTAGAAGGTGAAGGGATAGGGGGTGGGGGGTGGAAACATCATGATTATTCACTGTTCCCGGCAAGACTTTTCAGTTCCTCTATTGTATCCGACGCGTCTTTCTAAGCTTGGGGCAGTGCACCCATTTATTACTCTCACACGTTACCTATTATCTACCACTCAATCTACTAAACTTACTCAATAAGATTCACGTCTATTAATATACGGAATAAAAGTTATCATTGTTTTGAGTTGTTGTTCTGTCTTTAGTCTATGCAATTTTGGTGTACGATCGAATAGCTAACTTGGACAAAATATTCCATAATAGTAAAAGTACAAACTTATTTATTATTGATCATGTATAGTAGTTTATATATTATCTTATAATTTGTTGCGTCCAAATAAATTTGCCAACTACAGAAATCAATAAAGCTAGTTAATGTTTATTGTCAATCAAAATGTGATCGATCATAAACTACAAATGGCCAAAAATACCAATTGCTAGCCCATCAACAGTCTATTGACCATGGATAGTAGTTTATTCACTATCTTATAAGTTGTTGCGTCTACACAAATTTGCCAACTACAGAGATCAATAAATCTAGTTAAAGTGTATTGTCAACCAAAGTATGATCGATTGTAAACTACGCATACTTGGCCAAAAAATACCAATTGCTAGCCCATCAACAGTCTATTATCAATAGTTCTAGGTATATTAAATAATAAGACAGAGTGAACATAGGTAAATAGGAAGTGAACATACACAATTAGTAAATTGACAAGCTGTAGATATCAAATGTACATAAATAAATTATTACATTCAATAAATAACAATAAATTCACTGATGGTTTTGATCAAGAGGGTAAGTTGTTTTCTTGTGGCCTGATCGTTTGCATTTTGAGCATCTATTCTTTCTCTTCTTGGATGAGTATGATTCTTCACCCATTGATGGAATGCGCTTAATTCTTTTCTTTTTCATTTTGAGCTGAACATGAGGTGGCTTTATGGTTGCTGGCGTATAATCGGGAGGCCGAATCCATTCTTCTTCCAGAGGAATGGGACGAGTATTATGTCTATATGCTAATAGGTACATCTCCCCTAGCATAATACCAAGAAGTGTACTTGTAAAGAACACTACTATACTCATCACCAAAGGCCAGCCGAATCGCTGTCGTAGCATGAATGCACGAAATCATTTCCAAGTCAAATTGCCTATATGTACAGGTTTTTTCAACCAGACTCATAGTTTTCTTGGTCTTTGAGTCCACAGGCTCATTTTCTCCCACAATGGCAAAATCACCGTTGTCAAGATTATACGCCACAAGACAACTGGAATCTTCCATGAGCTGCCTTAACATCTTCTCAATTCGAGAGACACAGTTGCTGCTCACACTGTTGACATGCGCAAGATTTTTCATGAAGATTCGATGGAACCTCTCATTGATAGAATTAAACAGTGCGACCATCGGAAAATTCCTTTTGTCCATGAACATTGAGTTAACAGATTCTGAAATATTTGTGATAATAATGTCGTACTTGTGACCCGGGAAATAAGCCCTACTCCATTTGTGTGCACCAACTTCATTCTGAAGACAGTGAGCAGCCACTGCATTTTTTCCACGAAGCTCTTCAATTTCTTTATCAAAAATCTCTCGGCTGTACGTTTTAGCTGCATCATAATAATTACCTATGAAATCACCCTTAAACCTCTTGCGAAGGTTATCAGCGAGGTGCCTCATGCAACATCCATGATGCGCTTGAGAGTAGACCCGTGATATTCCGTTAGCCATGCTACTAGCGCGATCAGAGATGATGCACAGCTCCGGACTGTCCGCTACCACCCCCAGGAGATTCTGAAAGAAGAACATCCAAGAATCGTCGCACTCCACATCGACCACACAAAACGCCAAAGGAAAAATATGGTTCTCCGTGTCCAACGCCACAGCAGCCAACATTACACCGCGTACGGCCCCGTTAAATGAGTGTCATCCATATGTATTACATTTCTCAAATATTGATATCCTCTCATCCAAGCAGTAAATGATATGAACAAATAACGAAACGACATGTCCTCCTCATACACAGCTAGTGTGACTTGACTTTCGGGATTCTCTCTTTCAATTGCTAAGCGGTATGCATCTAAGGCAGCGTACCCGTGCTCTGCCGTCCCCCTCACCATGTTCCTTGCCTTCCACGTCTTCCAATAACTAACGTTTGTTTTCAGATCATGAAGAACAGTGGCGCTGATATCTTTGGTCGATGGGCCCTTGTTTCCAATAAACCTGTTTTTAACAAGACGAGCGAGGACCTTTGCCGAAGCTTGAGGATGGTGGCTCGTAGCTTTCTCTACCCCACATGTGTGATCACCACAGTACTTGGTGCTTAAATCTCTCACAAGTTTTGTACTTGGTAGCGCGTACTATCCATTTGCAGGTCGTCAATGCACATGCCACATAATACAAAAGTTTTGAACTCTTCTTCGTGCGGAAAGTATACATCTTCTTAACCGCCGCTAACTTCAATGAGCAAACCACCTCATTCTTATTCAAGAATGTTTTACCCTTAAAAAAACCTGTGCCATCATTTAAAATATGACTGGACTCTATTCCAGCAGACACCCCAACAATATCGGTCTGCATTTTATCGATCTGCGTTTCAGCAGGCCCCTCACACTCAGATTCATCGCTTCTATTACTGCCAGTACTCTCCTCTTTATCTACGAACACTGGATAATCTCCACTATCCTCAAACACAAGCCTAAAAACATCTTCTCGTTGATCATCATCAACTTCTACAGGAGATGCAGCAGCAACATATGAAGCCGGGGCAGATCCATCGACCATCGAAATATAAAGAATTGGCCTACTTCCATTACCATTTACATCTAGCAGGTATATGCGCAAATTACTGTCATTCCTAATGAATGAATGAGCTATTTCCCCCCTTTTAGGTGCAGCACCAAGCATATAACTAATGGCCACATCGACTCGGTCACAATTTAATTGTCCGCGTTCAATGACGTTGTCAATCAACTCGTCAAGTGTACCATCCAATTTCAATGCAATAGGTACTGTTGCACTAGAATTCGAACGCCAAGACCAGCATTTAGTTGTCTCTACCCATTTCCTCAAGAAATCAGCACCCACTGCTGCATAGCCCCTCATCTCAGCTCAGTTTACAGATATCAGTATTAGTTGACAATATACTAAAATAGGTCGATGAACAAAAGCAGAGCTCTAATCAAACCAAAACAATGGCGGATATATAAACCAGCTTACCAGCTCAATAAAGCACCGCGTATACCACGAAGAATCTGATACTGACCCAATTATGTGTCAACGCACACGCCACAAGCGACAAATTTGAGCTTTTGAAAAAAGACCCAAATTTAAAACTTTAAAATTTTTTCACGATAACCAATCACGAAATGAGGACAAATTGATGATGAGAATTGGATTTGTGATTGGTCTGATTGATTATAAAAGTCTGGTATGAATTTGGGGGGAAGTTTTTGAAGAAGAAGCCAATGGAGAAGCCAATGAATGAGCTTGGTAAGAAGAAGAGAGAGGGAAATTTCTAGCGGGAGAAATTTTAGAGGGAGGGGGGGAGTTTTTTTTTTAAGTATGGGTCAAAGTGTATTATTTAAAACTTGGAGGGTTGGGATGTATAATTATTGTTTAGGTGTAATTAGGTTCTAATCATCATTAAAAGGGAGGAGGTCATTTACTCAATTCTTAAAACTTGGAGGTCATTTTTTTAGTTAAAGACTTGGGAGAGGTCAAACACTAAAAAGCCCCATGTAAGTATATGTATCCCCCCACCCCACACACACACAGAGAGAGAGAGAGAGAGAGAGAGAGAGAGAGAGAGAGAGAGAGAGAGAGAGATTATATACATATTGATGCACTTAAAACTAAAATAACAATCATGTAATTAAAATTTGTGGAAGATTTTGTAATAAATTCATATTATCCTGTTTATTATGCTAATGAACATAAATTAGTATGGTAAAATAGAATATTATCTTTAATTATAAGTAAAACATCTTTGTTAAAAAAAAATCATATATAAAAAAAATATATTACATAGATGGGGGATAAAAAAGATATTAAGGACAAATCAGACATTGTGTTGGATAGGGGGGGGGGGGATTGACTATTATTCATAGTTGAGGGGAGCAGTTTGATTTTTAAAACAAAGTTTGGAGTTGTAAATGAAGCAAAAAAAAAGAGCTCAAACTTTTTTTTTTTTAGTTCCACTGAGAAAGTCTTTTCTTATAAAAGACGCCACTGGTTGGGCTCCCCCTGCAGAAATACAACAAACATGGGACAGCCGGGAACGATGACCCTTCTCAAGCCTGAGGTCTAAGTTGGACTTTCTCTTTCTACAACTTGCCACTCCGAAGTTTAGGATTTCGTTTCGAACCGGTGGAATTTTTCGAATGGTAATGAAGCTTGCCATTCTGTTTATTTGGCCGAATCCGACTCTGACATTTTCACCCTTAGTATATTTAGAAAAGTGACATAATATCAGTATTTTAAGTAATTTGAGATTAGGTTTGTGTATTGGTGTAAATGCCTCTCTTTTAAAATTTGAAGGATCATTTCATAAATTTAGTGAAGTTTCTTTCTTTTATTTAACCTTAAAAGTATATTTGCATTTTGAAGAAATAAAAAAAGTACAAAAATTATACTAAGTACTTTCTTGTACTACTAATTAAATACGTATATTTACTGAACTGTACTTTCCAATACTAGTTCCATATCTAAAGATGTAGTAGTATATAAGCTACACGCATCACACTCTTTTGCTAGGCCAAAAAACTTGGAAGAAAATTCGCAAATGGAAAGAATGAATAACTCAGCCGCCATGAACAACATGACAATGAATAACCACGGCCACCACCACATGATGATGCACATGACGTTTTTCTGGGGGAAGAACGCCGAGGTTCTTTTCTCAGGTTGGCCTGGTTATGGCAACATAGGTATGTACATCATGGCTCTTATCGTTGTCTTTTTATTTGCCTTCTTTGTCGAATGGCTCTCTCATACCAACTACATCAAAGATACAACTACCAACCATGTCGCCGCGGGGCTGCTTCAGACCGCGTTGTATGGTATCAGAATCGGGTTGGCTTATTTGGTCATGTTGGCTGTCATGTCATTTAATGGTGGTATTTTTTTAGTGGCAATTGCTGGCCATACGTTGGGGTTCTTGATTTTTGGTAGTAGGGTTTTTAAGAAATCATCGAGTACTGCTTATGCTAAGGCCTCAGATCTTCCTTCCATGCCTTGTAATTGTTGAGATATACTTGTAAGATTATTAGTGCTTTTATTGAAAAATACAGCTTGTGATTCTTTGTAATAGCCATGGAATTCAGTTTCCAATGTTATAGATATGGTATTTTGGAGGGGTTAATTTTTATTCTAAATGTGATTTACAAATTTGCTCCAAATTTTGTTTTCCGTTTTATATACGGAACTCAGTTTCCATTTAAAACACGTCTCCTGTGAACAATATGCGATGCAAGGAAAGGGAAAGAAGAAATGAATTTATGAACATTAATTTAGTATGACCCGTAATTCAAGGTCTGAAATAAAGAGATCAGGTAATTTATTTCACTGTATTTGCCTATTTGTCAACTACTTTTGGTTGCTCATTCAATTGTACCATAAATAGATCTCCATCATTCAATTTTATTCACATTTTTGTTGAAATTCCGTCCCTAAATAGCTTATATTTAGGTTGACAACAAGTTTAGAGTTAGTTTGGCAGCATCCTACGATATGGAGTATGGACAACCATGTTACTGTCGTCGATAACTCATAGGTAGTCACGGGTGTATGAGATATTTTCTGGGGTATTGTGTGGACCAGAACAGTATGGCATTTATTGTCATTGGCATGTGTAAGCATTTGCTCCCTCTGTTTCAAAAAAGATGAACCTATTACTATTTGAAGTGTCAAAGAAGATCATGTTTGACCACATGTCTTACAAATATTTTTTAACTATTTTGAATTGTGAACTATTGTGACTTATACTCCCTCTGTTCCAAAATGGTTGTCATAATTCGAATTTCGAGAGTCAAACGAGTTCATTTTGACCGTAAATTTAAACATATAATCTTTAAGTTTTTTGTAACGATGTTTATATATTTAGAAACTACATAAAAAGTACTATAAGTCACAATAATTAATAATTCAAAATATTTAAAAGACATATGAAAATATTACGGTCAAAGTTAAACTCGTTTGACTCTCAAAATCCGAACTGTGACAACCATTTTGGAATGGAGGGAGTAGTATTTTTCATGTAGTTTCTAAATATGTAAATTTTATTTAAAAACGTTAAAAATTTCGATGTGCAAATTTCCATTGAAAATTAGTCAATTTGACCCTCGTACTCCGCAAAGGTTCATTCTTTTTAAAACGGAGGGAGTATAATTTAACATATACTATTGAAATTCATAAAATTTTGGATTTTGTTATATGTTTGAAACATATTAGTCTAAATAAAAATTAGGGGTAGTTAATATATATGAATGTAATTAAAAGTTTCCTCACATGTTGTTCTTAATTACAAGTTTAATTTCTTTTGGGCTAATTGATGGATAATTGTGGATAAGAAGTACAAACAGGAACTTAGAAAATATGAACTAATTTGGACTGTGCATGTTAGTCGGGCCCCCGTCTAGGTTGTCATAGACTCATAGCATATCTTCAAGGATCCGTTTGGCTGGGAGTGCACAGTGAACTTTAAATCTACAAACTTCAAATGTCATGTTCTCAAGTGTTAGTTGAAAGGAGTGCAGGAGCTACCTATGAATATGAAATTCATTTGTTTCTTCCTTCCACTAAACAGTCTATGGAATGAATATGAAATCAAGTCACTAGATACGCGATTGAAAAAATCTGAACTGGAACCTAAGGTCAAGGTTGAAAATTTAAGCACTCCAGATAAGGAAGATGGGATGCGACAGAAAGAAGTACAAAGAGAAAGAGCGTTTGCTTCTAACCAGTCATTTATATCTTTGACAACCGCATCCAGACATCCACCAGCTAAGGAAATTTAACTGTTCAGGGTAAACAATACAACCAAATAGGAAGCAGAAGAGCTTATATCACACCAATATTCACACTTACTGAATGAATGACGAGCATTTATTTTGCCTAGTTTTGTTTCCTTGAAACAATATGTACGTATGTACATGAAACTTCATCTCACTGATCAGCATATCACCAGTATGATCTCACTGATCAGCATATCACCAGTATGTATCGTGGTATCTTACACATTCACAGAAAGATTATAGACTCCTCATTTTGTAGGCTTTCTGATTGGTTCACGAATTGCAAGATTAGGAGGCAAAGGCTTTCCATTTACAAGGACTTGTTCCAGAAGATTCACTCGCACAGACTTGAATTGGTAGCGCTGTAATAAACAATAACCAGTATCAGTCAAAAGGAGAGAAAATTTTGGCTAATTACTCATTGTGAAATCGCATGCAAAGAACAAATGGTTAATATGGACCATTTAGAAACTTTTCCTGCCCTAAACCCAACTACTCACATGCCAAAGTAGCCACCTTAATTACCTTGGAAACTTGTTATTTGGGTTCACGTTCAAGGATGGTCAGAGTTTTCTACATTCTCCATGTTTAAAGAAAGACTGCGAGAATTCCAACTAATTCCAGTAAAATGGCAGAATGCAAGTCCAATGAATCCTCAAACTCCCTGGAGGTGTAATTGTCAATTTTGTGTCCCCCCACCCCACCATCTTTGTGGTGACCTTTAGCTGCCCTTGAAGTCTGTGGTTATAACTGTAAGATTGACTCTAGAAAGTTTGTAAATACAAGTGTTCTCTCCTCACCCTCCCTTAAGATGTTTTAAGGGGAACAGCCACATGAAATGATGGATATAATACCTTGTTGTATTGTAGTTTACAGAAAAGTTATCACTGAAACTAATGGGAAGAGTAGCAATGAAATGCAAAATAATACAGATTAGTAAGAGCAGTTTACCTTGCCTTTCCATTCAAAATCAATAAAGTTGCAGTAAGGCTCCAATAGTGTCACCTGATCTCCTTGTTTGATCTATTAACAGGTGTAATTTATAATGTTATGATGTGAAAATCTAGTGGGGAGATAGGAGGAAATGCTTAAAACAGCTGAATAGCAGCATATCACTGTGTAAGTTGATGTAGAACAGATTATCATGACTCATAGTACACTCATCACTTTCTCTCATTAAAGTAAAAGATATCACAAATTTATTAAGAAAATAACTAAATAAGGATTAACAGTTCATGGATAAAATTAGATCATGAATGAAACTTTCAGCTTTAGAAATGTACGCAAAGAGAAAGCATACTTACTGCTTCATTGCGAATGCCATGCACTGTAACTACAAAATGGTTCTGTTCGGAATCACAGAACACATAGTATCTGTAAAAAGGAGTAGAAATTGAGAAATAAGTACTCCATCCAGCAAAAATCAACTAACTTTCACTTTCCAGAGGGATGCTGAAAATGAGTGATAATATGAACCCTTTTGGCTCTTCGTATGTGAAGTAACTTACAATGGGAACTCTTTCTCATTCTTAACAGAGTGCAGAACTATTCCTACAACTGCAAGTACTTTATTAAGACCTTCAGATAGGAGATCCAGGTTGGCTCTTTCATATGAAGGATTCACTGCAGGAAAGCACTTTACCTCAATTCATGAATAAGAAGCTTAATCCAGTACCTCATTGTTTTCAACTAAATTTCCAACATGATATAAAGCCTTACAATCAATAGTAGCAAGTGATGATGTCAGGGCGTCCAGACTCGTTCCCTCGCTCTTGCCCTTGATCTTTCCTTTATTCTTTCCTTTACCCTTTCCCTTATTCTTTCCCTTACTCTTGTCATTACTCTGAACCTGAAAGACCAGATCAGACAATTCAATTGCAGTCTTCAGAGTCTCATGGATAATTGATGTTCTTAACAGCTTACAAAAGTTAGTAAACATTAAAAAATCTCAGATTCTATAAGCCATTATACTTGAAAATACATTTCAAACATCTGAAGAGATAAAGAAGAAGAAACAACTAAAATTGGAACAGGAAGTATATCAGTAGGCACCGGTACAGTCAATACAAGGCTACAGTTCAACTCTGTCAATTCATTAAATAGGTTGATGGATTGGACTATGAATGATCAACTTAAGAAGTGGTTTCTTCTTCATCTATTTTCTGATAGACATGTTATATGCTAAAAGCTTTACTTTTTTTCCCAATATATTGCTTGAGTACCTTTTTTAACTATTTCACTATGTGGTGGTAATTTTCGGCTTCTCTTACCTTTATCCTTTCAAGTAGCTATACAGTAAACTTTCACTTGATCTATTTAGCACAATGATGCCAATTGTACTGGTAGCTTTAGACACCTAATCTGAACATCCCTTATCAACAACTCACATTATCTTAACTGCTTATTGCTGTTTCCTAAACTTTACTAGTTTAGAAGTATTCCCCAGTTAATTTGCCCATCAATCGACTATGCCTCAATACAGTTTAATGTCCCCAATTAATATTTCCTCAATCAACTATGCCTTAATCCAAAACATTTAGTCTATTAACCAGTTACACGTTTTCTTGATGTGTTTCCTGTCATACCATAATCCTTATGTCATGTTACATTGTTCCCTTTAGCTTTCTACAGTACTTGGGGGCCGTCTGCAATAAAATTTCCAGATATTGACTGGTCCAGATAGGCATCTCAAAAGATACTAAGTAACTCTCATTAAGGAATCAGTGTTTAAGCAGATTTGTGTTCAATATTAGTGACAGACGATACGTGTGAATGGTTTTAGAGTGCGACAATGCCTCAAACTTTCAAAGTCAGGGACAATCAGATGTGCAATTGCAAGGGCATGACACTTGGAATAACTCCTATAACGAGATATAATTGTCCTGATACTTGGCACATATGCCTGGGCCGTGCACCTCGTGAGCTAAACTAATGCAGAATTCCTGTATGGTACAAGTGCAGTCATCCACAATGTTCTTATTGCATGTCATAAGAACAAACAACAGCCAAATAACTTTACCTGAAGCAATTCATCTACTTTATCAAGAAGCCGAATCATCATATTGACATTCTTTGCAGCATCAAGTACAGGATATCTCGACGCACACATGTCAAAATCAGCAAGGGCTCTATCATACTTCTCTAGATATGTATTCACCTGGATACACCAAAATATGGTATTGAATTTAGTAAAGGTGAGTACAAGAAACAACATTTATGATGCCATAATATATGCAGACATAAAAAGTGAAGAAGAAGAAGTGAGCTTTCTTCAAACACATTTGTGCTCTTTCATGACTATGCATATGAAATTTCAAGCTGGATTAGTATGGTAGGATGAGTAAAGCAGCTCAGAAGCTTCCTAAAGGCAGTAGATCTTGCTAAATGTTTGAAAATAGAAATCTCAATTTAGTAAGAGGGCAAAAAAGAGCGAGTCTAATCGCCAACAAGGGAAATTGAAGAGGTAAAATAAAGTTAGAGTTAAGTGAGGCTCTATTTAAGGAATATTCTCCTGAGAATATAGAGTTGTTTCTTAAAAACAGAAAGACGTAAAATAAAGTTAATGAGTTCCAATCATATGCTGTTTCCAGTAGTCAACTTTCATTTATTTTTAAGTTTCCAGTAACTTCCTTTCATATGAAACTCCTTTCCTCATGCCAGCTACAAATCACATCCTCCAGAAGTGTCTCCTAGAAAAAAACCTTCTAATACCGATCATGGTTCTCCTTCAAGTCAACTAATTTTAGTCTTATTAGTCCCTTCCTCTTGAATAATGATTCATTTTGCTTTGGATCTTTAATTATCAACATAGCTTCTAGTACATAAACTCAAATCCTGATCAAGGCCAAACTGCATTTCGTGCAACCTCTAAAATGGTCCAAGAAGGGGTACAATGATATAAACAAGAAGCCATGTTAAACAATAACAAAAATAACAGATAGTTATAGACTTAATTCCATTGCGGCAGGCTGTAGCTCTCCACTTGATACAAGGTGTCTAATCTGTGCTCTTTGATCTTTTATAATCTTTTCCCCTCTGTTTTTTCTTACTGGTTACAATAGTAACATGGTCATGAAAGCGTAATTAGTGGCAACCTTCAAACTTCTACTGGATAAAGAATTGAATAGCAAAGGCCCTTTTGGTAAATGCAACAGGAAATATTTCAAAGTTCTTCCAAAAATTTATATATTTTTGAATGATTCAGAATGGAAAATCAGTTAAAAGCCTTACAACAGCATAATCGTATAGCAGATAGGGGTGTAACTTCATTGCACGATCCGTCTTCTGAAATTTTGACACAAAATTAGAAGAGGCTTCTCAGTATCAAACGAAAATATTGACTGGAACTGGAAAATAGTCTTAAGAGGTTGTGAGGACCTAGTATGAAGTATGACAGGAAAGAAACAGAAAAGTATCCATATTGCAGCTTATACAGAGGTAGAATTGGCAGCATGCATACTCACAGCTTTCTCAAATGCATCTATTGCCTGTAAAAGCTTCTCATGATCCCATTCTCCTGTCAGAAAAAAGGATTCCACGTATGCTCTTCCTAGGGTATCTACCAACAGGATAAAAATTTTGAGTAACTTGAATGTTGATTTATCATAATGTTTAAAATGGCTAACTAATCTGCGGAAACTAGAGTAACTGAAGTAAAATATTTACAGTGGACGCTAAATTATATCAATGAAGTATAACATGCACATTGTAGAAATACATGTACTAAGCATATGCAACTTGACATATCCGTGTATTAGGCATATGAAACTGCTGTGTTTTAATTACCACATTGATGTGATACTTTCAAATTGTGGCAATTGTACAATACGACAAAGGTGGACTAAATATCATCAAAAAAGACCTTAAGCTTTTGGCAAGTGGCTAAGCAGATAGTGCTAAAACAGAATGTTAATGACAACACAACAAAGAAAATTAATGCTATGTGGTTGAGGCATGTTTCCTTCAACTAGATTCCATGAGAGGTCTTACACCAACAATATCCATCCTTGTCATCTAGATTGACCGCTTCCTTGGCATGTTTGATGCACTCAGCAATATGTTCTGCTGGATTTTCAGCGCCTGGGACTGGAACATGGTATACAATCAGATGAACACAATAGCAGCAAATGTTTTTATTTCTCCATTAAAAAGATTCAGATTTGTTGAATATCTCATTCCTTAAACAAAGATTTAAAATCTGAAGTTATAACAATTCTGTAGTATAATTGACATTCCAATTCGAAGAATGTCAAATTTCTCCCTAACTAAATTTCAGATATCAATATGGTTTCCATGTGTCTGCACATGTATGCCTAATGGTTGTTCTATCTCAACGCAACTCTTCTCATACTATCATCCACAAGCATATTTGTATCTGAAAGATTCACTGTAAAAAGGCTACGATAACTTGTCCTTTGTGGTACTTATTTAAATTTATTCAAATATAGAGCTAAAAACAGTCAGAAGTTTCCCCTCAAATACACGGATTGTTGGACTAGAAAACAAGGGGAAAAGCATCATTTCACCTAAAGGTCGATTTTATTCTTAATCTCCAACGATTAGCAACAGTCAAACATACAAAAAGTCATAGCATATCTAGTAGCTCCTCGTACCGAAAAACAAGTAAGCTAATTCCCCTAAACAATAGAATATACAGCTTCAAAATTCACCTTTAGCAAGCATCCTTTCGAGCTTTGATAGTTGATATTCAGCCCTCTTGTCTGCATACTGAACAAATTAAACACGAAGATTTTCCATTACTATATGATGGAGAAAGACTTCACTATAGAAAAGTTAAGAACTGAAGAAGCAGCATGATAACCATGGAAAGGGCAATCTTAAATTCTTTTTGAGCTCTTTTGTAATCTCCATTTTTCATAAGACAGTTAGCAAGGCATCGCCAAGCATCCGCATTTGTTGACTTCAACATAACCTGCACAACAAAATTAACAGTAATATGAAATCAAAACACTCAAACAAACATGCACATGTTAAGCATAACCAGAACTGCAAATTCAAACAAACAATCACACATTAGGCATGAAAGAACTATATTTATCTCTGTTTTCACTCACAGCACGTGACAGATGTTTCATTGCTTCCTCCTTGTAAACAGGAATTGCATCCAACAGCCTTCCTCTCAGATACTCGTACATTGCACGCTCATATTTTGTTTGCCTCTTTTCTGCACAAATTGAGTAACATCATATTTGCTGAACAATAAATGCATACTGTAATTGAGATCAACAACATACACCCCAAGTACATTTACAGTACAAATGCATATCGTTTGCAGTACTACAATAATTGAGATTAACAGTGTAAATGTCAAGTACATTTACAGTAAATATGCATATGGTTCAAGCAATACAACATTCGATGTTAGCACTGAAAATCTCAAGTATGTTTACAGTATAAATGCATATAGATTGCAGTACTACAAATATTGAGATCAGCAGCGTAAATCTCAGGTACCTTTACACTGTAAAATTTATATCGTTCACAGTAATACTATAACTGAGATTGACAGCTTAAACCTCAAGTACCATTACACTATAAATTCAAATCGTTGCAGTAATACTATTAGTGAGATTAACTGCATAAATCTCAAGTACATTTACGCTATAAAATGCATATAGTTCACAGAAACACTATAATTAAGATTTCTAGTGTAAATTTCCAAAAGACATAATTGTTCCCTGTAACATCACCGAACAGTAAATGCATAATTGTGGCGGTAATTCTATAATTGAGATTAGCAGCATAAATCTCAAGTAAATTTACATTAGAAATCCATATTATTCGGATAAACACTATAACACAGAGATTAACAGCTTAAAACTCAAGTACATTTACACTACGAATTCATATGATCGCAGTAACACTAAAGCTGAGATTAACAGCTTACAACTCAACTACTCAAGTACATTTACACTATAAATGCATATCGATCACAAAAACGCCATAAATTGAGATCAACAGCGTAAATCTCAAGTACATTTACACCATAAATACATATCAATCGCAGTAACAGTATAATCTAGAATCAACAGAGTAAATTTCAAGTACATTTACACTATAAATACATATCAATCGCGGTAGCACTAAAAATCGAGATCAACTGCATTAATCTCAAGTACATTTACACTACAAATACATACCGATCACAGTAACATTATGATTGAGAATCAACCGCGTAAATTTCAAGTGCATTTACACTATAAATTCAAATCGATCGCACTAACACTATAAATCGAGATCAGCAGCTTAAAACGCAAGTAAATTTACATTATATATTCATATCAATGGCAGTAACACTATAAATCGAGAATAAACAGCGTAAATCTCAAGTACATTTACACTATAAATGCATATTTTTCATAATAACATTAGAACAGAGATCAACAGCATAAATTTCACGTACATTTACACTATAAATGCATCGATTCAAAACATAACAATTATTATCGCGTTAAAATGATCAAAATTCCCAGTTCAAATTATACTTAAAGCAGTAAAACTATAAATCGAGATCAACAGAGTAAGTTTCAAGTACATTTACACTATAAATGCATCGATCAAAAACATAATATTAATTATTATCGCGTTAAAATGATCGAAATTCATATAGTTAAAATTATACCTAAAGGAATAGAATCAAATCCTTCAAGGCAAATATTCAACTGAACGTGCAAATCAGCTAATCTCTCAGCATCACTAGGTCCAAATCGATGCAAGCAATACTGTTCAAAAATATCAGCCATTAAAATTCCTTTTTTAATCCATTCCTCATCAGAAACTACTTCCTCGTCCGAAAATTCATATTCTTCTCCTTCATCTTTCCTTTTGAATACGCCATTAAAATCGAAGTTTAATTCTTCTTCTTCTTCTCCTTCTCCGCCTTTCTTTGTTAAGAAGGAAGCGATATCGATTCCTTCTTCGTCTTTTTCTTCATTTGGAGAACTCATTTTTTGGAAATTTGATAAAAAGTTTGTTATGCAAAGTGGGAAGTGAAGTTGTTATGGCGGTTATAGTTATGAACAATATTGGGGGGAAATTTGAATTTATAGAGTAATAGTCACGCTTTCTTCGCCTATTGTTTTTGTGAATTTACTCTGTTACCCCCTCGAGTATTTTCTAATCTTCGTTTTGCACCATATAATAGTGTAAGTTTCAATAAACTGAATGTATGAGTTTAGTTTCATTTGTTTTTTTTAATGTATAAATTTTCTGAAATTGAAATTTTTACAGTAAAAAGATGGAGTATATTTTGGTGTTTAGTTTCCTTGGCATTCAACTTGTTTGATTCTGAATTGTAGATTGTGATTAATAAAGTGGAACGAATAGAAGGATTATTTTATACAATTAGGGGTCGTTCGGTTACTGGGTTAATAAGTTAATACCCGCGCAAAACTCTGTGTTAATTTAGCGCAGCGTTCGGTTGGTTTTCTGAAAAATTTTAACACCTGCATAAATTAATACAACGTTTGGTTACGTTTTTGTATATTCCGCATTATTAATGCGGGAATCTATGTATTACTTTATGCGGGGTAGAAGATGGTATTAATAATGTTGGTATTAATAACGCAGTTATTAAAATTTAAAATGACAAAATAACCTCATTATGAGAATATATTTTAAAATTTTATTTAAGGAGTAAATAAATATTTTAAATAATAATATTGTAATATATCAGTGATTCAAAAAATAATCCCTACGTTATAATATATGTATGGTTAATACCCACATTACTAAACTCCGCACTAACTAATACCCGCATTATTAATACCCACATTATTAATACATACATTATTAATACCCACATTACTAATACTCACATTACTAATTAATACCCGCGTAAACAACACGAGTAACCGAACGACCCCTTAAGGTATTAGAATTGGGCTATTTTAATATTTTTATTTATTGATGAGATAGTGTGGTAGAAGTTTGTAGAATTACCAAAATCTTTTGGAACAATATATGAAAATAATTTATCCTAATTATGGGTAGAACCTTGCTTTAGTAAATCAAATTTATTGATTAATTTAATATTATAATATGTGTGCGGCCAATTTTAAGTAGCATCTTAGGAAATAAAAAGAATGGGAGATCGAGAGGAGTCGAATCCATGAGAAGGAGAGACCAGTAACAGAATAGGGAAATTTTCAATTATTTAATTTCACTTTTTCATTTTTTAAATAATAAATAAAAAAATTATTTAATAATTGAAGGCAAATTGGACTCTACATTTAAGGAGCCGTTTGTCCATATGATTTTTCCAAAAATTTTTTGGTACAAACTGTTTGTGCATCGAATTGTGGCAGTATTTCACAAAAACCCCAATTCGTTTAGGATTATAACATTGTTTACAAAGCATACGAATGCACCCAGCCACCCAGAAAAAAATAAATAAGAATCCAATCCATGGTTTTTGTTTTCATCACCAGCATACACAATTAAAGCAAACACGAGCATAAACCATTGAAGAGAGCACCATCACCATTCTACATGGTAACTCTTTATACAGTATCTTTCTTTTTTTCTTTAGAGATGAGTACAGTAAATTTTATTTAATTTACAACAGTGAACTTCTTAATTTGTTGACTATGAACCATTCTAATTCCAAAACATTTCTAAAAAAAAAAAAAAAAAATTCACCATATTTTTACTGTCGCTCAGTGACTAGCACTTTACCAATGAATACAGAGCAGAGGTAAAATTGTTCACATCCATTACACCTCATGTACTCTTAGACTCTTAGTTTAGAAAGTTAAAAATAATTACTATACTGTTTTTGTTCCCTGAGAGCCTTCTAGCAACTTGGTAAAGTAGTCCCCGAGTGGCCTATAGGTCACGGGTTCGAGCCGTGTAAACAACCTTCATTAAGTAGGTGGGGTACATCACACCCTTTGAGGTGCGACCCTTCCTGGAACCTGTGTAATGGCGGACTGCCCTTTATTTTTGCTCCCCGACCCACCCGAGTTTCTAATTCAGATAATTTATGTTCAATATTGCTCAAGGATTATTGTAACAGGAACTATAACCAGGCTTTTATATTACTTCACCAGGCGTTTTAATGTAGAAATCAACCTTAATAGCTGCACAACCAACCGCTTAAACAGAATATAGCCAGTAGATGTATAATCCAAGTATACTATGTGTATTGTTGTGTATAATCAGTGTATACTCTATGTATACCGGCTAGGGGAGGTAAACAGTGAATCCGGCTGGCTACTTTGAGTAAAAGCCCTTTAATACATTCGATCATTTAGGATGAACAGATATACTGCTGAATTACTTGATGTTAACATCTATAAAAGAGCCTTTTAGGTCAAAAAGAGAATGCTTGTAGTGATTATGTTGATCCTGCAGTTCGTTTGAATTTTTATATACGGAAAAAGTAGAGCTGATTAGTTTGGTGTATTTTATTCTCATTCTTAGGAAGATATGATGTCTTCGAAACGTATCAAAAGAACAGAATCACGGGCAAGCCAGGAATCAAGTGCTGATGAAGATATAATCAGTGACTTGCCAAGGAACGTAATAGACTGCATTCTTGGGAAAATGCCTATACGTGAAGCTATAAGAACGAGTGTTCTGTCAAAGAAGTGGAGATTTTATCACTTAACCATTCCACAATTGGTGTTTGATGAACAGTTCTGCATAGAACTTAAATGCTTTACTGCCAAGAATCCTAAACGTATATTGTCGTCTGACTCTGAACTTGGCGAAATTCTCAACAAGATATCTTTTTCTGATTGGGTGCCATACCTATTTAAAGAAATTGTCACCAAGTCTCTTATGCTTCATCCCGGTAGAATAGAGAAATTTGAAGTATGTGTTCCTGCTTCCAAGTCAACCAGGATTCCTAATGTGAATCTATGGTTATTGTACTTATCTCAGAGGAATATCAAGAAGTTAACCTTAGAATACATGAAGGATACTGAACGTCCTATGTTACCTTCTTGTTTCTTCTCTTGTCTGGACTTGACATACTTGAAACTCCGCAGTGTTAATTTTTTGCCTTTGCCAGAGTTTAAAGGCTTCCTACATCTTGAGCATTTAACACTTTTGGGGGTTCACCTCAGAAACAACTGTCTTGAAAGTATTCTCTCCGGCTGCCCCGTTCTTAAAAGTCTAGTGTTGCATGGGTGTTCTGGTGTTCGTCATTTTAAAATCAGTGGTTCTAAACTCAAGAAGTTGTGCTTCAAGACCAATAATACGTGTGAGTATATCTCCTTAGAAAATGCTCCTAATTTGACTGAATTTTCTGTTAGGGGCGACAAGGGAGTTAAAATGGGTCTGGAAAGCAATCCTATAACTGAGTTGGTTAAGTTTGTTGGTAGCTTGCCTAAAGTCAAAATACTTCATCTAAATGGCAAGTTTCTGAAGGTTAGTACTGCCTTTGAAATTACTAATACATGTGACCTCTAATTTCCTATCACTAGAATCAGGTTTATATGTACTTCCACAAACTAGCATTGTAGGGATTCCAAGAATTTATAATCTGATTAACATGTATTTCAAATATTGTTCTTTCAGAACCTAGCTGAACGTCCTGTTCCGCGTATGCTATCGGCATCACTGCTCTCTCTAAAGATTATTGAACTCGAAAGTGTGAACTTTATGGACTTTGACCAAATATCTGCTGTTGTCTGCTTGATCAGAAGTTCTTGGAATTTGCAAGAACTTCATATTGAGGTAAGGTTTAACTTGCAACAATTCATCTAATTTATGATAATTTGTCTTGCAAAATGAAAAATCACTTATTAAGTTTCTAATCTATTTTTGTGTAGGCTTCTGCAATAGAGATAGACCAGGATGACTCAGGTTATCTAAAACTCCTGGGCTGCAATAACTTTCCCCTTAGCAATCTTCATCAGGTCAAATTAACAAACTTCTCAGGTTTTTATCCTGAGATTGATTTTATCAAGTTCCTTCTCTTTAACTCTCCATCGCTAGTGAAAATGAGCATTTTGGAGCACCCAGATCTTGAAGCAGAAGAAGCATTGGATATAACTAGGCAGCTGCTCCGGCTTCGGCCAGCATCAGCAGTGTCTATAGATTTCTTAAGGGAAAGTGAAACATAAGTATCGTAGTATTAGTTTCATGGAGCTGGCATTGGAGGGGAATTACAACTTTAAGTATTCTTACTGCATGACTTGTTGTTCATTAACCGTTGCAATTCTTTTTAAAGATTCCTTATTGCATGATATTGGTGTTTGCTTCAGCTGTAGGTTCTACTATTATGTTGATAAGAAATTATTAGTGTTATGTAAGACCTAAATTGTTCAATTTAGTTGTTTTTATACTTGCCTAGGGGGGCAGATTTTTTGCATATCATGCTTAACTAAATGCAATTTTCAGTTTATTATTATCTCAATTTCAAATCTAGCCAGAGCAGAGAAGCTGCTACCTATACTTATTTAGTGAGGGAAGCTTATGAATATTAGATAATTCAGTTGATAAGCAATTAGGAGAAAAAGATTATATGATTCTTTTTCTGCTCTATCGAATAATAAATACTTATAATGCCCTGATTATTCATTAAGTATTGATGGAAGAATTCTGATTTCTGACTGTAAAGAGTGCAGCCCATGGATATTAAGAGGAGAGACCTTTTCTTTTTTTACAGTTGTGGAACATTATTTGATATCGTGAATAACAGTTCTGAGTCCTGACCATATATTTTGGAGAATCCTTAACGGCAGTTATGGTTGTATACTGCCTCCTAAGGGCGAAAACCATGGTTGTGAAGCAGTGTGTATAAATTTCTCGACGGACACTGAAACATAAGTTTCAATAGTATTAGTTTTTGGGGATAGGCATTGCAGAGTGTGTTGCAGACTTGCAGTAAATTACAGATTGCATACAGTATCGTAGTTTGGTAATGCTGGGCTGAGACAGCTCTAGTCATGTGCCCAGCAGATGCTATTTCTCCATATGGTTACAAATGTAGATGTTATTGCTCTAGTGAAAGAATGATCCAACATATTGTTAAAATTTAAGGTGGTTACACTAATCCAATCATTTCGAATTGTTCTAAAGATGTCAAATGAGGGAAGTGATACAGGTAGGGTCAGTGCCAAACCTCACCAACACAAGCGGCTTGACAAAATAAAAAGTAAAAACACTGTGATTAGGTAGCAAAAATTATTAGGTCACGTGAGGCAAGTATTTAATACTATTAGTAAAACACAATTGCGGAAGAAGCAACTCATCAAGCAAACCATAATCTCCATCTGATCTAGCCTTTCATCTCCTTTTGGTCATAGCTGTCATAACATTAATTTTTGACTACTTTTAGGTACAAAGTTGATTGTTTATCAAATATAACAATCATAAAGCTTTTGGTAGGTTCCATTGGAAGAAGTCAAATGATGCTAATTGATACACCTCTTGAAGGTTATATTACTTAATTACTTTAGGTAATTATGAACTTGAAAATCATTCTAATGTATGTCTGAGAAATATTAAGTGTTCAATTGATTGCACGTAAACACACCGTAATAAGTGGTTTCGTCACTAAGAGCCTGTTTGGGTGAGCTTAAAAGTGACTTATAAGCTTATAAGTCCATTAATATGTGTTTGGTAATTTAATTTTTTGAGCTTATAAGCCACTTTTTGAGATAACTTCTCAAAAAATAGTTTTTAAGTCACTTTTTGACTTATAAGCCACTTAAAATAAACTGTTTATAAGCCCACCCAAACAGGCTCTAAATTAAAGATGCCAAAAAAATTGTCAGAAATTAATAAGGTCGCATTAGGAGATATTGAAAGGACTAGAAGACTCCCATGAACAAAAGAAGACTTTTGTTAATGGATCCATTAAAGATTAATTTGATTAAGGAAGAAATTCTGTATCTGCACGTATGGAGAGAAGTTCTCATTAGTTTAATTTCACTTTTTTAATATTAAAATTATGGATAAAGAAAATATATAACAGTAGAATGTAAATTGGACTCTACATCTATTTTACACGAATTTGTTTAGTATTATGACTCTGTTAACCAAATACAGGACAGATACTAGCTACCATTATTGTTTTCATCACCAGCATAAACCGGTGAAGCAATACATTCTTGATTCTACTATACGGTAACTCTTTTATACATATTCTTTT
The DNA here is from genome assembly GCA_029990575.1 of Petunia axillaris subsp. axillaris. Classification (NCBI taxonomy): domain Eukaryota; kingdom Viridiplantae; phylum Streptophyta; class Magnoliopsida; order Solanales; family Solanaceae; genus Petunia; species Petunia axillaris. The sequence continues at coordinate 46,471,437 of JARKNS010000009.1, forward strand.
TCAGCTTTTAGTAATGGATGCAATTAATTTGATTCAATTTACAAAAGTGAAATTCTTAAGTTGTTGACTACATTATAGTTCTTTATATAGAATAACCATTCTCATTCCAAAAGAATTTTAAATATTTTGACTGTAAATACAAAGTAATAAGCAATGTATTATTGTTTATCTTCCATTATACAACATGTACGTGTAGGGAAAGAAAAAAATTCAAAGAAACAAACAAAATTGTTAATTACAACTATGCTATTTTGTAATCTGTTCAGTATCTATTGTTTATTCGACCTGTTTCCTGTCTTCAATTCTGTTCTGCACATTAGACCTTTCTTGTACCACCCTATGTAGCTTACTAGTTAGATTTTTCTACGAAAAGCCATTAATTAGTACTATTTTACAGGAATCAAAACCATGCTTTTATATTCTTTCAGAGAATCACTAGGCATTGTTTAAGGATGAACATATATATTGCTGAATTACTTGATGTTAACACGTATAGAATGGAAGAGTTGTCATTAAGTATTTGCTACTTGGTATCATCATTAGAAAATTAAGTTATCAATGTATGGTTCCTATTTGAGACATGAAAGAGCCTATATGTGTAACAACAGAATGCATGTAGTGATTATGTTTATATGCTGTTTTATTGGGATATCGATTCTATATTTTTATTTCTATTTTTCTTTTGTATTTGTGCTCTTATTCCATAGGCTGATTAGTTTGGTCTATTTTGATTCTCATTCTTAGAAAGATATGCCTCCTGTACGTATCAAAACAACACAATCTGAGACAAGCCAGGAATCAATTGCTGATGAAGATATAATCAGTGACATGCCAAGTAATGTAATAGATTTCATTCTTGGGAAATTGGCTATGCGTGACGCTATAAGAACAAGTGTTCTGTCAAAGAAGTGGAGATTTTATTACTTAAACATTCCAGAATTAGTGTTTGATGACCAGTTCTGCAAAGAACTTAAAGAATTTATTGCTATGAGGAGTAATCATATGTTTTCTGAAGTGGAGCTCAAGTACCAATTTGACCAAATAGTCACCAAGTCTCTTATGCTTCATCCCGATCGCGTAGAGAGATTTAAAGTGTGCATACCTAATTTAGATTCAACGATGGTACCTGAAGTGAACAAATGGATACTATACTTATCTTGTAAGAATGTCAAGAAATTAGCCTTGGAATACAAGAAGGATACTGTATGTCATAAATTACCTCCTTATTTCTTCTCTTGTCTGGACTTGATATCCTTGAAGCTTCAGAATTTTGTTCTTTCGCCACCACTAGAGTTTAAAGGCTTCCTAAATCTGCAACAATTAATACTTATTGGAGTTGACTTTGCAAACAATTGTTTTGAAAGTTTTCTTTCTAGCTGCCCTCTTCTTGAAAGGCTAGTGTTGCGTGGGTGTTCTGGCGTTCGTCATTTCAATATCAGTGGTTCTAAACTCAATAGGTTGTGCATCAAGGCCGATGAGAAGTTCAAATCAATCTCCTTAGGAAACGCTCCTAACTTGACTGAAGTTTCTGTTACGCTGGAGAGAGCTGTAATAAGCCTTGAAGGCCATATTGATTTGTATAAGTTTATGGATAGCTTGCCTAAAGTCGAAATACTTCATCTAAATGGAAAGTTTCTGAAGGTTAGTACTGCTGCTGAAATTACTTATACATGTCTGTATTTTCCTATTTCAAATCAAGTTTATATTTATCTTAGGTGTTCCGAAAATTATTGTTTTGTTTAATCTGATAATGTGTTTCATTTATCGCTCTTTTAGCTTCTGGATGGAAGTCCAGTTTCACAAATGCTATCGACATCACCAGACTCTCTAAAGATTCTTGTTCTCAAAAATGTGAAGTTTATGGACTTTGACCAGATATCAGCTGTTATCTGCTTGATTAAAAGTGCTCAGAATTTGCAAGAACTTCATATTGAGGTAAGTTGTAACTATCTATTTAATTTATGATACTTTTTATAAAATGAATAACCACTTACTTTTATTCTACTTTAATTTCGTGTAGGCTTCAAAAGTCAAGATCATAAGCAAGAAAAAGATCTCAGGTTATCTAAAACTCCTGGACTGCAAAAAATTTCTCCTCGGCAAACTTCGTCTGGTCAAATTCAAGAATCTTTGGTTTCGATCCTGAGTTTGAGTTTATCCAGCTTCTTCTCTTTAGCTCGCCGTCACTTGTGAAAATGAGCATTTTATAGCGCACAAATCTTGATGCAGACAAAGCATTGGATATAGCTCGGAAGCTGCTCCGGCTTCAGCCATCATCAGCAGTGTCTATAAATTTCTCAAGGGAAAGTAAAACATAAGTATCATACAGTATTAGTCTAAGGGAACTGGCATTAGAAGAGCATTATGTTTTCTTACTGCTTGACTTGTGGTTGGTTTACGTTCCAATTCTTTTTAAAGAATCCTTACTGGACATTGGTGTTTGTTTCAGCTGTGGGCTCTATAATTATGTTGAAATGAACTTAGTAATGTCAACTATAACCGAACTGTTCAGTTCAATTGTGTTTATACCTGTCGAGGAAGCCCGCCTACTATGCTTTACTAGGAAATCCTAGTTGCAGTTTATTATTTCTATGTCAAATCAAGCCAGAGCAGATAAGCTGCTAGTGAACTGATTGTTTGAGTGAAGGCTGCCAAAATATTGGATAACTCGGTTGATAAGCTATTAGGAGAAAAAGATTATATGATTCTTTTTCCGTTCTTTCAAATTTTCCTCCAATAATACACAATCTTATTACCCGTAGATTCATCAGTGATAGAAGAGATCTTGCTGTAGAGGGTGCAATCCATGGATATTAAGAGGATAAACACACCTCAATAAGCAGTTTCATCACTAAAATAATCAGAAATGAGAAACGCTCGCTTCAGTAATTTTTCAATTTTCAAAGCTCGAGTCCGAGATCTTAAAAGTGGAGGGATCTCATCATTATCATCACATCTATCGATGGTTGAACATACCTAATAAACAATGAAACCTAAAGTGTTAAAAGAAATTTTATTTAGTATCTCACACGCCACATATTTGTGTGAGATATGTATACATTTTGGTCCCACTTACAAGCAATTAAGGTTAAGTATTTCTTTTTAAAACTTTTTTCCTTTTCTATTGAATCTAAGCTAAATTTGGTAATTATTCTCTCCTATTCCAAACACCCCCTTGGCCTTCATCCATTCTCTCCAATGTTTCTTCCGCCATGAATATTTATTTCATTTTCTTCTCAATTAATTCTTCCCATGTTTTATTCAATTATATTTAAATAAACATACATATAGTTGAATACAAAAAGATAGATTCAAAAATTGCTAAACTAAATAAATCGACTAACTAATATCTTCAAAAAACATTCTCCATAATTGAACTTTGAAATACTTTGGTTATTCTAGATCTTATCATAAGATGAAGAAATCAGCATGAGAAGAAAAAAATAAATTAAGAACGAAGGGGGATTAATTAAATGTAGAAGGAGTTGCCCAGGTTAAGGAAACGGAGAAAATATATAGCAGAATGAGATTGTAAAGAGGGAAGAGGACAGATGGAGGAAGACGTCTGAATATGGAGAGGAAAAGAAAATAAGAAAAAGAATGGGGGTGTTTGGTAAAACATTGGTTGAGGAGAGAGGAAGATTAGTATTAGTATTTCTTAATTTGGCTTTGATTACATGGCAATTGGGATAAAAGATTATCCACTTGTCAATCAAAGACATGTCTTACACAAATATAATATGGTGTGTGAGACACTAAATAAAATTTCTCGTTAAAAGAGTGTAACTAGTACAACTTCCTTAATCCATTCTAATTTAATTGTAAAATATGGTTTCAACAAAGTTTTTGAAGTGGATGAAATAAATGATAACGATGTTATGGATACTGACAATCGCTTCAGTCTGACATCTTGAAATAAACTACTATTAAGAATCTCTATAGTAATCGATTATGAGAATATCCCACCGTATTAAGGATGATCAGATACGCTCTTAGCTTCCTTTCAATTTGTCAAATCTTACTCAAACTTCCATTCGTGGCAGGGGTCTTTATTAATAAAGTGAAAGTTGTCGTCATTGCTTGTTTTGTTAAACTCTAACGGGCTAAAACTCCAAAAGAATACTACTTAAAGGATGATTTTAACTTTATCCAAAATATAAGGAACTACTTTTATCATTTTCTCCAACTTATCGGGATAGGAGAGAAGACTTTTTATACTACTCCTTCTGTCCCAATTTATGTGCCAAATTTTCCTTTTTAATCTGTCCCAAAAATAATGTCGCATTTCCTTATTTGTCAACTACTTAATGCACTATCTCTGTTTTACCCTATTGGGCCCTACTTATTTTAAAAATCACAAACAACTTTTTGATTACTACAATTTTCTCTCTCTTACTTTTTTAAGGGTAAATTTGCACATTACAAAGTCAACTTTTATTTCTTAAACTCCATGTCAAGTCAAACACCGCCATATAAATTGGGACGGAGGGAATAATATTTTAATGGTTGATAAGTGAAAATTGTTCGGGGAGTACACTCTCAACCTATATTCAACAATTTGTGGTTTCTAGTCACCACAGAAGTAAAAAGTGGGAGGGCAAGGGGGTAGGGTAAAAAAAAATCTTAATTGTCATTATTGGGCAGTCTTCCTAAGTCTTTTCTTGTGAATTACTACTACTAAAAGATCGTCCTTTAATGGAAACTCGAGATGAATGAACCTAAATAAGTTAAAAGTCCCAACAGCAAAAAGCTCCCAAAACACAACCAAGAGAAAGGCTAACTTGGTTAGTTTACCTTGTGCTTCTCTACATCATTTTTTTACTTTTGTTTCTTTTCATCATATTTTTCTCTTTTGTGAAAATGTTAGTCTTTCATAGATGTATATTTTCATGTCCATGCTTTTTGTTATTGCTACTGGGGTTCTTTTATTTTGTTGAAATATACATAGTTATGTTAAATGTGATACATAATTTTTCAGTTCTTGTTGTGTTTATTTTTCTAGGCAAGCTTAGGGTTATGCAAATGTGACTCTCTTTTCTATTCCTTCGAATACTTTTTATTTTTGCTTAACAAAACTGAATGAGAGGCGGAGCCAAGATTCAAACTTTATGGGTTCTAAATTTTTAGGAAAGTGACCTCAAGTGTTATTAACTTGTAACTAAATTTCATTTTCTGCGTATTTAATCCTTTTATTAACACAAATACATTGATTGAACTAAAGCTAGTGGATTTGGCTGAACCCGTACATGACCTTTTAACTCTGCCCCTGCGGCATGAATTGTTGTTGGAGGGCGGGTATTCTTGCTGTAACGAATGCAATTCTTGAATGAGGAAATGGATGAGTGATTTCAATCACAACACACCCTTTACAGTTGTGGCATGTTTAATTGAAAATGTGAACAGCACTTTTATCCTGATAAGTTGGAGTTGTTCCTCAGCTTTGTATCCTTGTTTATCTTCTACAGGTTTCGAATATTGCCATAGAGATGCCGCCTCCTAAGGGCAAAAAGCGTCTCTGTCAAATTTCACCTCCCGATGTGCTTAGCGACCTTCCTGAGAATGTAATTCATGATATCCTTACGTGTTTGCCTTTACGAGATGCTGTAAGGACATGCATCTTATCGACAAAATGGAGATATAAGTGGCGTAGACTCCCAGAGTTGATGCTTGATCAAACACTTTGGAAAACTGAAAAGCATTTAGCAGACTTTAATAGTTACTTTATAGAGGTTCTATGCCACATTTTGACCCTTCATGCAGGACCAATTGCAAAATTTACCCTCTGGATCCCTCATCTGGAAAGTAGTCCTGAGATTGATGACAACGTTATATATTTCCTCTCCAGAAGTAGAATTCAGCACTTAGTTCTTAGACTTCCGTTCTGGAATTGCCGAAACAAATTGCCTTCTTCGTTTTTCACAGATTTGCAGTTGAGGTATCTGACTCTCCATAACTGTTCAATACTTCCTCCACCTTCCTTCAAAGGATTTGATAGGCTAATTAGTTTGGAACTACGGGATGTTGCAATTTCTTCCAAGTTGCTCGAATCTTTGGTGTCTCATTGCTTGTTGCTCGAGCAATTGGTGCTGCATCTGCCGACCACACGTGCTGGTGATGTTACTGAAATTAATGCTCTTAAACTGAGATCTTTTGACTTCTCAGGCAGTATGAGATCTATTTATTTGAATAGTGTGCCTCTCTTGGCAAAACTTTCACTTACACTGAAGGAACATTATGTGGGGACAGTAAAATGTAATATTGCCAAGTTTTTTGAGAATTTTTCTGCTCTTGAGCATCTCAACTTGAATGGCATGGTAAATGTTGCTTCATGAGGTCACTGTAATATATTGTTAAATGTAGAATATCTTTTGAGCTTTCAATTGTTCTGAATTTTTGGCATTTTCTTTCTAGTTCTTTGTTGCAGGAGCAGGTGAGGTACCAAAAAGGCTTCCCTATAATCTTAACTGTGTCAAATATCTTTGCATTTCTAGTATTTTTCTGGATTGCTTGATTGAGGTTTCATTTACTCTTTGCTTGATTAGAAGCTTCCCCTATCTGCAATATTTGAAAATCAAGGTTCCGTTCTTGCTCTTTCTTATGTGGTGGCTTTCTTAATGCTCCTTAAATCATCAATAAACTCAGTGTTGAATTTTGGTTAATACTTCTTAGGTGTGCTGTGACGAGGATGACATTAATTTACCTGCTCTAGAATGTCTTGAAGTGGACGGTTTGTCAGATGTGACATTTAATCACCTCAGGGAAGTTAAACTAATCCTAAGTGATGGCTCAATCCGTGAGATGCAGCTAATGAAGCTTTTCTTGGCGAAGTCCCCTGTACTGATGAGAATGTTAATTGAGCCATGGCTAATTGAACAATCTGCTACAATCAAAATACTCACTGAGCTAACTAAATTTCCGAGAGCTTCACCTAAAGCAGAAGTTATATATAACTTGGATAAGCATCCATATAGCTTTCCTGTTTGATCGTCACCAGTGTTTTATCAGGCCATGATCTTTAGGTAATTTTTTTTTGGATGTCTAAGTGAATTGGCAGAAACGAATATTGATTCAGTATTATAATGTTTTGTTTTGCCTAATTCCCAACTTAGAGAAGTCTAGAATCAGTTTGGGTATATATTTATATAAGTAAATGTGGGTTGTATCTTCAACTTTGTCATTACTATGCAAGTGTTGTTTCATTACATAGCTTGAAATGAGACTACATGAATTGAAGTGTGGTTGCGGCTTGTTATTAACTATCGTCTTGGTCATATTCCTATAGCAAGCAGCTTGAAGCTTTTTCTCAAGTGTGTTTTGTCAGTTAGGTAGAGCCAAGGAGATTTGATACTAAGCAGCTCTGCTTTGGTACTTCTTTTAGCTATTCTCGTTACACAAACAACAGCTAGGATCCACTCCTGTCATGTTCATTTGTATCAGTCTGTCTTTAGTGAGGAGCCTTTCCTCAGCTGCCAGCCACATTATAAATATGTGCTTTGGCTGGGACACTGAATTACAAGCTACCTCCAGCTTGTTCAGGTTACCTAGCCTAGCATAGCAAGATAACTTTTTGACATTGAATATTTTCCTGCAGTTATGAGATCATATCTTCCATTAAGGTACCACTGTTGCATTTCACATTTTAACTTATGTAGCTTCCTCCAATACCAACTACTATCTGCTGTACTACTTAGAACATAAGTATCGTAGTATTAGTTTAACGGAACTGGCATTGGAAGAGAATTGAGTTTTCTTACTGCATGACTTGTGTTTACGTTCCAATTCTTTTTAAAGGATCCTTACTGCAAGACATTGGTGTTTGTTTTAGCTGTAGGTTCTACAATTATGTAGAAATGAACTTAATAATTGTGTTTACACTTGTCAAGGAAGCCCCCTTACTATGTTTTACTAGGTAATGCAAATTGCAGTTTATATTTTAACCTCAAATCTAGCCAGTGCGAGAAGCTGCTAGTAAACTGACATTTTGAGTGAAGGTTGGCAAATATTAGATTATTCAGTTGATAAGGTATTAGGAGAAATAGAATATATGATTCCTCTTCGTTATTTCAAATTTCCTCGAATAATAGTCTCTTATAACACTGTAAATAGATCTTACTGTAAAGGGTGCAATCCATGGATATTAAGAGGATTGGCCTTTAATTTTGTATCTTTTAACAGTTGTGGAATAATATTTGATACTGTGAGCAGCAATTTTCAGTTCTGACCATATAGTTTGGAGATTCCTTAAAGGCAGTTGTGGTTTTATGCTGCCTCCTAAGGGTGAAAACCATGGTTGTGACTTGTGACCAAAGCGTAAGCATTGTGTATAGATTTTCTCGAATGATTTCAAATAAGTTACTCCAAAGGTAAATGGATTTGAACTAGTTGGGCTACCTTGAGGGTGTCATCAAATAACACTAGTACATTTACAATTGTGTCACCTCACCAATAAAATTAGAAGGGGAAAACGTAAACTGACGAAGGGAATCAACTTTTCAAGTTCATCTTAACGCACAAATAATAGGGAAAGAGAAGACGAAAGGGAGTAAAAGAGGGCAAAATACATACTTTAGTACTTTAACTTGTCCCGAAAATACAATTACACATCTTAAATTTGCAGGCGACTTAAGACCCCCTTAACAAAATCAGAGTGATATTTATACAAACCTAAAGGATGATATGACAGAGAGAGAAATTAAAAGCAAGTGAGATGCTAATTATTGAGCAAATCCAACACGTATCAACTTTCTATTGGCTATTATATAAGCTAATTAGTCTTAATTATTTGTGTCTTTTTTTCTTTTTTCTTTTCCTTTTCTTCTTCAACTTAATTCTCTCTCCTCCTCTTTTCTATCTCCATCACCTAAACACCATTTCCACCACCCACCTTCATCCAAAACCCAAAAAATTAACAGAAAAAAAACAAACTTTTTGGCCCCCAAAAATTGAATCTTGATCTAGAATATCCTTGTGCAAACTAACTCCTTTAATTTTCAAGTACCCATACATCTTCTTCACTTTCCCCTTTAACCCAGCTTTCCTCACAACCACCCCTCCCCCGCCACTAACCCCCGCCCACCCTGCTACCATGTCATCATCATCAATGGCTTCCATCAAAGCCTTCTGAATCTTCTCGAAATGTTTAATTTTTTCAATCTTTTCACCTTTAATTAAAGGCAGAATACATGTCCAGTCCCCTAAACTTGACACTTTTTCTCATTTAGACACCTCAACCGACCCTCTTCCCATTTAAATCCCTGAACCATGTCTCCCATTCAGTAACTTGACACGTCCTCCACCAGCTTCATTAATGTCATCGTGCGTGACTACAATTGCCCTTGACATTGAATTCTTCGTCGAATAGAAAAATTCCATGTCATTTTATTTGCCACATCAGATGAAAACACCACCACATCAGCATATTACCCAAATTTTCCCAAACCCCTTAACCCATTAACCATTCAACCCCTTAAATGATTAATCTTCTGAACCCTAACCCCAAAAATTCTCAATTCAAATGAATCGATTCAAAGAGTCACGACCCATCGGTTAAAATTCTTACCCATAATTAGTTTCTTTTCGAATCAAAGTAAGTAAAAACAACCAAAGGTAACACTTTGTCTCTGATTTGGGTTCGATTTTGACGAAGTTGGTGACTGATTCGAAGATTGACTCAAAGGTAACACTTTGTCTCTGAATTCATTATTAGATATTGATTTAAATGACGATTAGGGTTATGAACCTGATTTAGTTTTAAAATTAGGGCTTTTTATGAACCCGATTCAATTTAAAATTAGGGTTTTTATGATTGCATTAAATTTCTTAAATAATTGCCTTTATTAACAGATTTGTATGTTAATATTTGGAATTTATTTTTTGTTAGGATGGATACAATTATTATAGTTAGTTTTCATCATGAGGGGTAGATTTACAAAGGAACCAAATCATGCATATGTTGATGAAAAAGAACCTGCTAATTTTCCTATTGATATGGATCATTTCTCCATGTTTGAGATGTTACATTGGACCAAAGAAATAGGATACCCTACTATAGTCGGTTTGTATTATAAAAATCCAAAAGGTGATGACTTTTTGTTAGTGGAATCAGATTCCAAGTTATTGGAACTAGTGGAACCCCTTAAACATTGTGATATTTTTGACCTATATGTCATGCATGTTGTGGAGGATCCTATTGATGTTGAGGTCCCAGTGGAGCTACTTTGTGGGCCAAACCAACCAGAAATAAATATTCCCTCACCAACTAGGGTTAATAACCTTGAGCCCCAAAACCAACCAGAATTAAATACTTCTTCTACCCTACCAGACACAAATCTATCAGAAACAAACATACAAGATGAAGGAGGTGAATCTGAACCAATACTTGTTCAACCAACCCATATTGAACCTCCAAACCTACAAGAAACTGACCTAGAAGATGAGGAAGGTGAGGCTGGTGATGCTGAAGTAGAATCTGGTGATAGTAGTGACTCACAACTAGATGGCATACCTAATGAGGATGACTCTGAAGTTGATGAGGAGTTGAGAGAGCTCTCGGAGGAGAGGAGAACAAAACAACAGAGGAGAAATCCAATTCCAACACAGGAAATTCCACTTGGGCAGGCTGGTATAGATAAGGAATTTGAAGATATATGAAGAAACAAGGCTGCTAGATATGTAGGAAGGTTGGGGGGAGATGAGGATTTCATTGATAGCTCAGATCTGGACAGTGATGATAGTGGAGATGAACTTGATCCTGAAGCAGTTCCAGGAGTTGATTTACCTGCAATAAGGAGAACCAGAAAACTAAGGTATGATGCTGACTGTCCAACTGCTATTTTTGAGCTTGGCATGATTTTTGAAAATGCAGTTCAGTTTAGAAAGGCTGTAACAGAATAAGCAATACAAAACAAAGTGTTGTTAAAATTAAGGCCAAATGAAAAAGATAGGGTAAGGGTTAAATGTAAAGACAAGAGATGCACTTGGTTGCTGTTTGCTAGTATTCATAGAGATTCAGGTGACTTCATGGTGAAAAATTACAATCTTGTACATTGTTGCAACACTTTTAACAAGAACAGGCTGTGTAATTCCAAATACTTAATAGAAAAGTATAAGGATACAATTGTCAGACAGCCTTACATTAGGATTTGGGAGATACAAGAGATGGTTAGATCAGATTTAGGTTTGTATGTGGGTAGGTCTGTGTGTCAAAGGGCAAAGTTACTGATCTTGCAGCAGTTTATGGGGGATTGGAAGTTGGAGTTTGCTAGGTTGTGTGACTATGCTGATATAATTAAGTAAACAAATCCTGGTAGTAGTTGCTGGATTAGAACAGATAGGGAGTCAGAAACAGGGAAAAATCTGTTTGTTTACTTCTATGTTTGCCTTGACTCTTTGAAGAAAGGTTGGTTAGGAGGTTGTAGGAAAATTATTGGGTTTGATGGGTGTTTCCTAAAAGGGGCTTGTAAGGGTGAGCTTTTGGTTACTGTTGGTAGAAATGGAAACAATCAAATGTTTCCAATTGCACGGGCACTTGTGGACCAGGAAACAAAGCAAAGCTGGAGTTTTTCTTGACCTACTTAATTGAAGACTTGCAGCTAGGAGATGGAACTGGACTGACATTAATGTCAGATATGCAAAAGGTAATGTGTTTTTTTTCCTTATGCCTTTCTGTTAGTTGTTTGCTTGTTAACTGTCAACTGTTTTAATCCTTTGAGTTTGTTTTCCTGTTTTGGTGATTTGTAGGGTCTTATTCCAGCTATTAAACAACTTTTACCCTCAGCTGAGCATAAAATGTGTGCTAGACATATCTGGTCAAATTGGCACACTAATTGGAGAGGTGAAGAGAGGAGAAATCAGTTTTGGAGGTGTGCAAAGTCCAGTTTTGAGGTAAAGTTTCAGAAACAAATGGAAGCAATGGAAAAACTTGGTAAGTTTGGTAGTAAAAAGATATGTGAAGACCTATTAAAGTACCCTAAGTAGTGTTGGTGTAGGGCCTATTTCAAATAACATGCTAAGTGTGACATTATTGAGAATAACATGTGTGAAACATTAAATTCATGGATCTTAGCAGCTAGGCATAAATCTGTCATTACAATGCTAGAAGAAATTAGGCACAAAATAATGAAAAGACAATGTGAAATGATAGAGTTTGCCGGTAAGTGGAGGTGTGACCTTGCCCCTATGGCAAGGCTTGCATTAGATGAGAATAAAGATGCAGCTAGACTACTAAGTGTTAGATGGAATGCTGATACTGGATTTGAGTTAGTTGATGACAAATATGTTCACACTGTAGACATGAAAAAACTGACATGTACATGTAGAACTTGGCAATTGAGAGGCTTTCCATGCCAACATGTCATCTGTTGTATGTTCCATTTAGAAAAGAGACCCGAAGAGTGGAGCATTGGTACAAGAAAGAAACCTTCTTAAAGGCTTATAGTTACTACATCCAGTCTATTCCCAACATGATCATGTGGCCTCAAACAAATAATATGGCAATTGAACCTCCTGGACTAATGCCAATGCCTGGAAGACCAAAAAGGTGTAGAAGAAAAGCTAAGGATGAGCCTAAGAAATTTGGAAAAATGTCAAAGAAAGGGGTCAAGATGACTTGCTCCAAATGCCACCAGCAAGGACATCAAAGGAATGTTTGTAAGGCACAGGTAATTGCTTCTAGTTTCTGGTTCTACTTTGGCTTTTTTATATGTTTACTGGTTCTGGTCCTATTTTATTTGTTATTGTAGGCTGGGATGCCTACACAATAAACTGCACCTTCAACACAAACAAGCCAACAAACTGCATAGTCAAGCCACCAACCTGGACCTTCAACACAACAGGTTCATTCACAATCTGTTTGTTCTGATACTTCTGCTGTACTTAGAGCTAGTCAATCTGCTGTAGCTGGAGCTGGAAGAGGGAGAGGTAGAGGAAGAGGGCAAGAGGCTGCTAGTGTGACTCAAACAAGGGTTATTGGAGAGGCAAGTGCTGCAGCTAGTGTGCATCAAGAAACAAGAAGCGGAAAAGGTGCAGTATCTGGACCAAATATGCAGAAACCAACTGGAAGTGGGACTTTTATGCAGCAAAAAAGGGCATGGAGAAGAGGTGGAAGTGGCCAGCAAAAAAGGCCTAGGAACACTGGTTATGGCCTTTACACAGATGAGAACACTGGAAGGCAAACAATGAATGTAAGTTAGTTTGTTGGTTTTAACCATTTTATTTGAAAATTTTCCTTCTTGACTTTCTACTAAACTGTTTCCCTCTTTATTGTTTCTAAATGCAGCTAGGTACAGTGGGAGAAAGAAATGTGTCTAATTCTGGCTTAATCAGTGTTGCACCAACCAACATTGACATTGGTTATCAACCTACTGGACTAAAATATATGGGGCAAAGAGCAGTAACCACAAACCAGCTGCAGCAGATAGCACAGGCCAGAAAGAAAAGCTTTGTGTCATCACAAAGTTCTGTCAACAATTAGCTTAGCCTAAGTCTTTAGAAAGTTGTTTTATGCTTTTGGAACTATGTAGTCGGCTGTTATTTGCTGTTGTGGATGCTATATGTTAGTTGTTTAATGGTTAGACTGGATGCTATATGTTGCATAGTTGTTTTGTGGCCGAGTGGAGTTGTAATTTCTTGGCCATTCTGGATGCTATTTAAGCAGTTTAATGCACTATGATTCCTATAAATATGACTCATGTTTTGTGTTGCCATTGTGTTGCATTTTCATTATATTAAAGCACACTTCATTACATACAGAAAAAAAGTTACATAGCTGCCATCAAGGCAGATTCTAAAGGCTATTACATATTCTCCATTTAATTTATTAGACAATACAATGTACTCCATTTCATTTTCCATATGACAATTAACGTTAATACAATGCATCCGATCAAAAGACCACAAATTACACCAGACAAAAAAGAGGACCTCCACTTTGTATTTGTTCTCATCCTTTCTTCTTCAAATGCTTTAGTCCTTTTCAACAAACCCCAAATTACCCTCTTTGCTTGTGCGACATATCATCATCATACCACCTAAAATAGTTGCAACCACCCCTTGCCTACATATATTTGAATTTGTTAATTACTAACCAAATTAGTAAATTAATGGCGGCCTAAATTAATCATATAAATACTAATTGAAAACAAAATAAAATTAAGGAAAAATAGTTTAATTCTTACTCTTTCAATTGTACAAGAAAGAAACCTACGCCCTGGATTAGCTTGCGTCCATGAGGTCCTAATTATAACACTTCGCCCACAATTATAAAAAGTAATTGGTGAAGAAGATGAACTTGATATGTTAGACATCCAAAGAAAATTAAACAAATTTGGAAATAGAAAATAGCTTTTAAAGTAAATGGAAGATGAGATTCTGATTTAAAGTAGTGAATTTTGACTAGAAATGGTGAAATTCGGGTAAGGAATGGGATATGTTGAAGAAGAAGGAGATTGGGAATTAAATATATGTGAATTAGGGCTAAATAATAGGAATTGGGGGAAATTTTACCGTTGGAAGCTGATTTTTATGGGCTTCACGCGCTGAAAAGTGGTGTTGTTCACGCTATATGCCAAGTCAGCGGGACGTGTCAAGTTACTGAAGGGGAGACGTGGTTCAGGGGTTTAAATGGGAAGAGGGTCGGTTGAGGTGTCTAAATGAGAAAAAGTGTCAAGTTTAGGGGGCTGGACATGTATTCTCCCTTATTAAAATTATTTAAACAAAACTTCTTCACGACATATTCGCCTTCGAATTCGGCTACGACATTTTCGGTTTTAAGCCCGAGGAGTTAGAATACTCGGGTTATGATTTGAAGAAGCTCGATTTGATTCTTGGCACAAATGATGAAAAGGGTGGTGTCTAATGTGTCGTCGTTTTGTATATTGATAGTACTGGAATTTGAGTTTGTCAATTCAGTGATCAGAGATTGATTAGCAGAAGTAGCATCTTGTAAAATTGAGCTTAGGTCAAGTCACATTCAAAGGGCAAGTTTACAATCTCAATTTTCCTTTCTCTGCTCCTTATTTTTAGCCTTTTTCCTATACAAGTTTGATGTGCGGCTAAAATACCACACATTACATACTTGTACTTGAGTTATTGTTGTGTTAAATTGATGAAATAAGTGCACTTATCATGATTTTGTTGCATTTTGTAGGTTGAATATGTTGGAGAAAAGTTGTTGAAGAAACAAGTCCAAAAGAATTCAAGTTGAAGAAAAAGAAGAAAACTGACTAGTCTGTCAAAAACGCATCATAAAGTGGCTATGCGTGAAACAGCGACTAAGTTGAGCTGCGAAAAAGTGACTATCTGGTGAACGTTCGGTACCAGGGTGGCTACGGGATGAAAATTCAGTTATTTCATTATTTTAACTTAAGGATAATTTTGGGAAAAACATGGTAATTACTTTGGCACTACAAATAGATAGTTTTATCATAGTTTACACATCTTTGGCTACTTTTTCAACTTGGGAGCAAGAATTCGTCAACAACACTTCAAGATTGAAGATTGGGTGAACTTTAAATGAGAAATTCTTTATCCCTTTCTTTATTTCTTTGATTTGTATGCTATATTTGGTTAGTTGATGTTATTAATGGACATGATTTTATATGAATGATTCATGACTAGGAATTTATATTTGTGGGTTTTATTGATTATCTAGCTTCTATTGTTTTGGTTGCTTGACTTTTGTGCTCATGACACTTAAGTTACACGTCTACTTTGCTAATTAAAGACTCGGGAGAGATTAGTTAGCGTAGAATAGTGAAGCTAGCGAGGATTTGGGTTGATAGGCTATTTCATAGACTAACTCATCTAAAAGAAGTCACGCTCGGAAGAGGTCTTCTTTCCTCGGGTAATGGGTAGTGCTTTACAAGCTCAACCATGGCTTTGACGAGCGCCGTTGAGGCAAATCCCTTCTAGGCCGGAAGGACTCTAGGGATTACATTAGAACGAATCGGCCATAATATATAAACCCTGTGCTATAATTTCATCCTAGGCTCAAAACTTGTTTTCCTTGGTAGTGAGAAGGCCATTGATCACTTTTACTTGCTTTCCTAGTGTAGTTGTAGTTGTTAATATCATTCCATCACCTCGTTATCCTAGTTTGGATTTGTCAAATAGGTTTAGTTCCTCCACTACTTTGATCGCATCACTTTGTTCCTTGTGGATTCGACCCCGACTCCTAGTTGGGTAAATTGTATTGCGATGACCGTTCATACCTCAAGCCGAGGTGTGTGTTGAGCGTTGTCAAAATTGGCGCCGTTGCCGGGGAACAATTGGCGTATTAGAGTAGTTTGAGGAGTTGAGCTAGTTGGCTTAGTTCCAAACTTTGTGAACCGTTGTCGTGTAAATTGTGAATAGTAGTAATGTTCTTTGTAAATTGTAAATATTTGTATGTGTGTAGTGTTTACTTGCATTAGTTAGTTAGTTTAGATTAGTGGTAATTATCTTGAAATGGCATCATGGAATCAAAATTGGTCAAATATTGAAAATCCACACATGAGTGATCTTTGTCCTTACTGTGGCGGACCTCATTATTGGCAAGATTGTCAAATTGTTTCCGGGGGCGAGTTGTGTGCACCTTCTCAACCCTTTGAGTGGGACATATGTCATGAGTGTGGGGGTCAAAATGGGCATTGGGACGGTTGTCCTAATATTCTTTGTTCTTCTTCCAATGATTTTTATAATGATGCTAATGATTCTTATGAGTTTGATATGTCTAATGCAAACATGAATAGGGAACTTGAACCCGAATGGCAAGGCATCCAAAAAAAGTTTCAAGAAGAGATGGATCTATCCACTTCCCAAGATGAATGCAAACAAAATGAGAGATTGGAATACTTGATGGAGCGGATACTTGAAAATCAAAATGAAAATGTCGAAGCCTTCAAGGAGATAAAAGAGACGATCCATCAAAATGGCTTAGCAATTCACAACTTGGAGGCTCAATTGAGCCAATTGGTTGACACTTTCAATGATCAACAAGCTAAGGATGTGGCCGAATTTCAAGGACTTTATATGGAAGATGAGCTTGAGTTACAAAGTGAAGAGATGGAAGAAGAGGAAATCCGTGATGAAGATGATGTTTCGAGTCAAGTTGTGGAGCTAAAAGTGGAAATCCAAGTATTTGACCCAATGGTTGAAGATAATACCAAAGAGGAAGAAAATGCACTAGAGCCTTGTGTGGAATTGCAAAATATTATTTGTGGGGAATCTAGTGCAATAGGATATGAGGATGTCAAAAGTGAGGAGATATTAAAGTTCAAGCGAGTAAAACCTCACTCATTTCATTTTTCAACATTGTGTTTGGAGGGTGAAACGGAAATTGACCCACTTGATGAGCCCTTGGAGGAAGAGAGCAATGAGGAACGAAGTGCTTACATTCTTGAGTTTGCCATGCCAAAAAAGCAAAATGACATCCCTCACTTGAAGGCCAAGAAGTGCAAAATGAAGTATTCGGCCTTTGGAAGTTTGAGATCGTACCATCACCCCGAGAGCACGATCAAAAACTTGATTCAAAATTGGGGAAGCAATTCATATCATCAAAATGGAGAGAAAAGTGTGATTTTGGTACTCGTCTAGCCAAGACGTTAAATAAAGCGCTTCTCGGGAGGCAACCCGAGCATTTTAAATTATTGCATTTTATACTTGTAGATTAGTTTCAATTATTGTTTTTGATCATTCTACCAAGTTTCATGATTTTTGAACTTTATTTGGACTGAATTTGAGTGGTTGGACAGTTACTGCACTGTAAAAAATTGCAGAAAACTGTTTACTGCTTAGAATCAGCTCTCAGGAATTTTAAAGGGGTGGTCCGCCTCTCACAAAAGGCGCCCTGCCCGCACTTAATTTGGCTCAAAAGCTTGTTCTTAAGTTGATGCCAGGTCACAAACACTCACTCACACAAACTCACCTCTGTCATCACAAACCACCGAACCCTCTCCACCTTTCACCACCGTCCTCCGACAGCATCTCCACCGGCGAACAGGTAAGTCTCTTTCCCTCTCTTCTCCAATCAGTCCTCTCTCTCCTCTGTTCTTAATTCCCTCCCCTGTACCAAATTCCAATTCCCTCGCCTTAACTCACCTCCGATCGACCCACCGTCGATCATTACTTTCGCGATCACCACCAGCGACCACAACTCAGGTATGAATTTTCTCCTCCCCTCAATTCTGCTCACCCCATTCCCAAACTCCTGACAATTTTCACCATCAATGGTCGCTGCTGTATCATCGCACCACCTGTAAGCCACCAGTCGCTTCATCGCTCAGGTAATTCTCTATCTCTTCTCTCCTTCTCGCTCGATGAGTTTCTGCCCCTGTCACAAAATCCCATACCCTGAGTCCGTCGATTCCCCTCTATTAATTTCTGAATTGATGAATTGGTGAGATTGGTTGAGAGTATATCTGTGAGTGCTGGTTCTGTTAAAAAAAATTTGGGGAAGTCTGATGTACCCATTGTTTTTGGAATCTGCTCGATCTCGTTCGTGCACTTCAACTGTTCGATAGAATGCCTGAATGAGAGCTTACATGCTGAACACTGTTTTGTCCCTTTTAATCGTCATTAACAGTTGTGAATTACCAATGTTTGACTCTGTCTTGCTTGGTTATTGAAGGGTGCTATGAAAGTAAGCTTGAGGATAAGAATAGGATAGAGCATGGATGAATCTGTGGACTTATAGTGTATGCTTCAGTTGAATAAAATGCCTCAAGTCTTGTATTTTTGTGCAATATTTAGAGCTGCTTATTGGACGTCCATGTTTAAGAATAGATCCGAGACTGTTTTGAGCACTTCCCTTTGTACCAAAGCTAGTGAAATTGTGAACTAATTGCTGAACAAGGTAAAATCGGAGTAATCTTTGTCCATTGATTCTTCTTCACCACATAAGGTGAATTTGTACTGTTCAAGTGCCTGATGAGATACCAGTCTGAATTGTTGAGAAAAATGAGTTTGATTGCATATACCTTGTGTGCTAAAATAGTTTTACTGTGCTTTAATGCTAAGTCAACATCAAGTTTGCACTATCCATTGAAGTTCTTTGGGTTAATTAATTGGATTTCACCATGGGCTGTCTTGAATTTAAACCTGGTGCCCTTCTTCATCTGTTGCATTGATCTTACAAAAGCTTAATGTTTTATAACTTACTCAGTAGCTATCTCTTTGCTACTACATGATGCACTTGTACCTGAATTCAGTAATGCAGCACTGTTTTTGCTCTGTTCTCTGAAGTTCAAATTATGATGAATACACTACTGCAGTACCACTAGCTAATGGGAATTGATCTAGCTTCTAGCTAAAGGGACTTAGGATGATTGTCTATGCTGCTTGCTGATGTTGTTGTCATTTCTACTTCTGCTCTCTAGTCATTATTAAGCTGATGTGTTTTTCTGGGCTGCTATAACATACTGCTGATACACTTGCTTTCTAAAAATTCTGATCCTTAATGCTCTGTTCAAGTATCACTCTCTGCTCTGCATCTACTACTGGTCTTTGCATGAAAAGCAGACCTAATTAGTACTGGAGTACTGCATCCTGCTACTATCTGCTGCTGCTAATTGCTATTTGATTGCTCATATGTCTGACTGTTGTTACTCCTGTTCTGCTTATGGTGCTCATACTAAAGTTTCTGGTTATTATTTCTGCTCAAAATGAAATTTTTGTTGGAAAAGTCATTCTTTCTGTTACTAAGTGCCAATGTTCCTGAAATCTTTCTGGTTCTGTACGATGCACTCAGTACTGCAGCTCCTAGTAGAGCTGAATTGTTATTGATCCTGCTGATACATAAAAAGTACTTAAATTGGTTCGGGTTTTCAAAGTAGATGAGCAGCAGACTCAAAACACTTCAAGATGAAATGGAAAAGGAAGAGGTAGAGAGTGCATAGGCAAGGAATCAAAAGAAGAGAAAGGGCAGAGATTGTGAAGCTTACTCAAGGACATGGAAAATGGGACATACAACTCAAGGAATGGAAGAAGGAGGGGAAAACAAGACAAATCCTTTGAGACACATTTTCAGGGAGCCCCTTAAACTTTATCTTTAATGTTTAGTTCCCTTGAGGGCAAGGCAACATTTTAAGTTGGGGGAGGAGCCTATTTGTTTAGAAGTGATATGACTTCTTGATTGTGATAATTAGATAACTTTAACTTGACGAATTTTGTAGAATTGATCTCTTTGAGCATTTTTCATTCTATAATAGTATGCTTTTGATAGTAACATTTCATTCTTGTTTATTAGTTTAATTTGCGTTCTTAGATAGTATTGTGTTATAAGAAAAAAAAATGGAAAATGAGAAAAACTTTCAAAAACAAAAAGTACTCCCATGAACTACGCTTGGGATGTTGCTTCTTTTTATCTGATTCACCTTTGTGTGATACGTAGGCATCCCACTTGGGTGCGAAAGCCTCATTTGGGTCCGAACAACCCTTTTCATTGGAAATACCATTTTTGTACAAAAATTTTGAAATAACCTCCTTGGTTTTTTTTTGCCATGGTTCTTTTCCAAGGAAGTAATTGTGTTGAACCGGGCATCTTTAGGATTTAATTAGTAGTAATAGTAGTATAGTAGTGGTTGTGGATTTTGCCCCTTGGCCAATTTTTGGCATGTTTGGTTCCACCATTATTTAATCCTTGTCATGTGAGTTTGTTTTGAAAAATGGATAGAAATATTTAGTTGGTGAATTGTGCTATGATCTTTAAATTCAACTTTTGGCTCTTGTGTTCACTAATTAGTTCTCATTAGACTATGAGTGAGCTTTAGAGTTCAATTGCTTCTAATTGGGACTCGAATATAATTGTGTTCCTCTCTTTGCTTGTGCCATGTGTGGTGAGGTGTTTGTGTGTTCATTTGTGCCCTTTAGATCTAGAACTTGCCCTAAGTGTACTTCGAGGCGAAATCCTAGGTGGTTCTTGACTTGAAAAATGATTTTAGGCTTTCTTTGGCCCGCTAGTAACCTAAAAAGCCTACCCTTGCATTATAACCTTAGTCAACCCCTTTGAGCTTAATATCCTTTCTTTTGGCAACCACATTATTAACCCGGACCAATTCTAAGTGCTTAAAGCACTAACCCTCTTTTTGGCCCTACCTCCTTGAGTGCATTGAAAGACGTACAACTTAGGCAAAAGCCTAAGTTTTGGGGTGGCATGAGTTATGGTGAAAGTGTGGAAGTTAATGAAAATCAAAAGAAAAGAAAAGAAAAGAAAAGAAAGAGCAACAAAAGTAAGTTGAATAGAAAAAGAAAAAGAGAAAAAGAAAGGAAAGAGAAAAGAAACAAAAAGAAGTAAGTGAAAGAAAAAAAAGAAAAAAAAATGGAATTGATGAATAAAGAGGGGAAGACTAGTGTAAAATCCCCACATTTAGCAAGGTGTAAGTGCAAGAAAAATGAAGCGTGCTTTCAATTTTTGTACGGTGTGGTGCTCCTGTAGTCACTATTTCCCCAAAATTTTACCCCACCTTTGACCAAAAGCCTACATTACAACCCTAACAAAGTCCTAATTGATTTCGGGTCAAGCATTCCTACATTAGTGGAGATGTACATGAAGGGCAAGCTTATGGTATCTCTAGTGTGCAAGTTGAACTTCTTTTGAGAGAGTGAGTGAATTCTTCTATCATATATCCCATTTGTGTTTAATATTGCATTTTTGCGTGTTTGGGATACTCTCTTGTGTGATGAGGGCACTTGTGAAGTTGAGTTGAGGACTTTGTTTCATCTTTCAATTTAGGTAAGAGAGCAAAGAAGTGAGCTCTTGTGACAAAGAGGCAAACTTTGAAAGTCTAGTGTCATGACTTGATTGCCTTTTGATTTGTATCATTGATGAGCACTTGGTTTGAAAATATAGTGGTTTGAAAAAGAAAGTGTAGTTCACATGGCTTGGCTTAATTGTTGGTACCAACCGATGTCATTTGTTGTTGAACTTAAAAGTATTTTTGACTTGTTGTGGCTTTAGTAAAAAAGTGCATGAATAGATTGAAATGCAATTGGGAATTTAGTTGTGTGTACTTTGCTTGAGGACAAGCAATAGTTTAAGTTTGGGGGTGTATGTGTGGCTAAAATACCACACATTACATACTTGTACTTGAGCTATTGTTGTGTTAAATTGATGAAATAAGTGCACTTATCATGATTTTGTTGCATTTTGTAGGTTGAATTTGTTGGAGAAAAGTTGTTGAAGAAACAAGTCCAAAGGAATTCAAGTTGAAGAAAAAGAAGAAAATTGACTAGTCTGTCAAAAATGCATCATAAAGTGGCTATGCGTGAAACAACGACTAAGCTGAGCTGCGAAAAAGTGACTATCTGGTGAACGTTCGGTACCAGGGTGGCTACGGGATGAAAATTCAGTTATTTCATTATTTTAACTTAAGGATAATTTTGGGAAAAACATGGTAATTACTTTGGCACTACAAATAGATAGTTTTATCATAGTTTACACATCTTTGGCTACTTTTTCAACTTGGGAGCAAGAATTCATCAACAACACTTCAAGATCGAAGATTGGGTGAACTTTAAATGAGAAATTCTTTATCCCTTTCTTTATTTCTTTGATTTGTATGCTATATTTGGTTAGTTGATGTTATTAATGGACATGATTTTATATGAATGATTCATGACTAGGAATTTATATTTGTGGGTTTTATTGATTATCTAGCTTCTATTGTTTTGGTTGCTTGACTTTTGTGCTCATGACACTTAAGTTACACGTCTACTTTGCTAATTAAAGACTCGGGAGAGATTAGTTAGCGTAGAATAGTGAAGCTAGCGAGGATTTGGGTTGATAGGCTATTTCATAGACTAACTCATCTAAAAGAAGTCACGCTCGGAAGAGGTCTTCTTTCCTCGGGTAATGGGTAGTGCTTTACAAGCTCAACCATGGCTTTGACGAGCGCCGTTAAGGCAAATCCCTTCTTGGCCGGAAGGATTCTAGGGATTACATTAGAATGAATCGGCCATAATATATAAACCCTGTGCTATAATTTCATCCTAGGCTCAAAACTTGTTTTCCTTGGTAGTGAGAAGGCCATTGATCACTTTTACTTGCTTTCCTAGTGTAGTTGTAGTTGTTAATATCATTCCATCACCTCGTTATCCTAGTTTGGATTTGTCAAATAGGTTTAGTTCCTCCACTACTTTGATCGCATCACTTTGTTCCTTGTGGATTCGACCCCGACTCCTAGTTGGGTAAATTGTATTGCGATGACCGTTCATACCTCAAGCCGAGGTGTGTGTTGAGCGTTGTCAAAGTTTCACTTTATCTTGATTTTTGCTTCAGGGGTGGTGTATATAATTATACGTGTCGACAAAATAGAAGATGTTGATGAGTTGTAGGGATGTGGAGTTGAGTGGGGAAGAAGGAGAAAAAAAGAAATACTAAATGAATATAAAAAAAAAGGTGTAATATATTGATAAATATTGTAAAAAAAAATGAAAAGGAATTAAAATCTTGGTGTAGCTGATGTGGCCTAATAGTGGGGCGAGTGAGGAGCACTCTCTATAGTGCAACTGGTTATATGTGTCTCAAGTGTATGATAATATCACTCTGATTTTGTTAAGGACGGTCTTAGATCGCCTACAAAGTTAGGGTGTGTAATTGTGTTTTCGGGACAAGTTAAGATAACAAAGTATGTATTTAAATATCAATTCCATCAGACTTGAAACAAAGTTAGTAGTAGTATTAAGCTTAGCAGATGCTTAAAACACATGTTAAATGGGCACGTGGAAAACAAATATCAAGGATAAGCAGCCGTGTTGTTGAGCTTAGTGCGACAAAAGATGATGCTATGCAGACAGACATCTTGAAACAAACTACTACTCCACTATTTTTTCTAGTAATCCCTCCATTCCATTTTATGTGTCATAATTTGACTCTACTCAAAAATTTTAAAAATAAAAGAAATTTTTTTAAATTTGTGGTCTAAAATAAGACATAGATGTTTATGTTATTGTGAATCATTTCATTAATGACAAAATTATAATTTGGAAATTAATCTGTTATCAAATTTAAAAGGCATAATACATAGATGGCCCATCGAAGTTGGCTCCAATTCTCAGTTACATGCTTATACTTTCCAAATGACCAGATAGACACCTCTTCTTGACAGAGATGCGTCTAGTAAATACCTTACGCTGACATGGCAAAACATGTGTGTTTCACTCAATCCTTGGAGCGTGGGGCTCCATATTTCGTCTTGTCTCTTTTTAATAATAGTACTAATTTATGGGTGGGTCCCACGTAAAAAACTTAAACAATAAGGTTCCAAGCTTCTTCAACTTTACCACACCTCCTCTGCTCACTGTATTTCTCCCTAGCTTTCTCCAAGCAAACACCTTTTATCCAAAAATTTTAGCATGTTTAAAAGTAACCAACAAATCATAAGCAAGATAAATTTCAAAATCAAATCATCATAATCAGATTCAAAATGGTTGATAAATGAATCACCAACACCTGATTCAAAGAAAAAAGATAAAGCAAAAAAAAAAAAAAAAAAAAAAAAAAAGAGCTTCCATGGCTGCTCTTTTTTTAATTCGAATAGAAACAACTGGAGTAGCAGACCAGCGAACCACTTTTGAATCTAAAGCCTCCATTTATCTTTTTGAACCTTCCATGGCTACCCCTTTTAAACCTTTTTGAAAAAGCTTCCATGGCTACCCTTTTTTGAATTCAAACACCATTGTATAAATGGAGGGAAGGGAAACAAGATGTAATTTGGAGAGGATTAAGAGTAATTAGACTCGCGGGGAAGGGTAACGGGTGGTAATAAAGAAGGAGGGAGGGGCGATGTGGGGGGGGGGGGGATGAGGGATGGTTTGATATTTCGGAAGAGAAGATGTATAAGTAAATTGATATTTATTTTTGAGAATATTGAATTCTCTTTTTTTTTTAGTAACAGGTGATTTTTTTTTTTAAAATAACACGTGTCAATATTTCATTGGGTCATTTTACACGTCGGCAACGAGTAAACTTCACGCAAATGAACTAACAGATACAGGTGTTCACGAGATACACCTCTGCCAAAAAGGAGTGTCTATCTGATACTTTGAAAAGTATGAGTGTCTAACTGGGAATTGGAGCCAACTTTGAGGGGTCATTTATGTATTCTGCCAATTCAAAATGATGTCATTTTTTTTCTTAAACAAACTAATAAAAAAATATTGTCAAATAAATTGGTAACTTTATTAGACACTTTTGATAAACTTAAAGGTGTCATTTTCTCTAACTAGGAATAGGGGTCCTTTCTAAGGACTTATGTTGTCCTTTTATAGAAAGTTGAGATGTTTAAGACAATGAACCCGAAAAGTTAAAAAAAGGCCAAAAGCACAACCAAGAGAAAGACCAACTCCAAAAGATCTTGGTGAGTTTAACATGTGCTTCTCTTCTTCATTTTTACTTTTCTTCTCTTAATCTTTTTTTTTTCTCTTTTGTGAAACCGTTAAATCTTTTATAGATGTGTACTTGGGTATGTACATACTTTCTGTTATTGCAACTGGGGTTCTATCATTTTGTTGAATAAAGACTTATGTTAAATAATTTTTCAGTTCTTGTAGCTTAGGGTTATGCAACTTGTGGGATTAAAGCTAGAGTCTATTTAATGTGTTAATAATGTGACTTTTTTTTTCTATTTCTTTGAATATTTGTCTATTGAGAGGCGGAGTCAAGATTCGAAATTTATGGAATCTAAAAAATTATAGGATAGTGATATCAAGTGTCAGTAACTGGGTTCTAATATTTTATTTTGTACATACTCAATGCTTTTATTAACACATATACATTGATTAAACTAAAGCTACTGGGTTTGGCTGAACCCATATGTAACCTTCTAGCTCCGTCCCTGCGGCATGAATGGTCGTCAGTTGGCATTCTTGTTGTAACGAATGCAATTTGTTGGATGAGAAAATGGATGAGTGATTTTAATCACAACATACCCTTTACGGTTGTGGCATGTTAAATTGAAAATGTGAACAACACTTTTATCCAGATAATTTGGAGTTGTTCCTCAGTTTTGTATCCTTTTTTATTTTCTACAGGTTGCGAATATTGCCATAGGATGCCTCCTAAAAGAAAAAAGCATCATTGTCAAATTTCACCTTCCGATGTACTTAGCAACCTTCCTGAGAATATAATTCATGATATCCTTATGTGTTTGCCTTTACGAGATGCTGTGAGGACATGCATCTTATCAACAAAATGGAGATATAAGTGGCGTAGACTCCCAGAGTTGAGGCTTGATCAAACACTTTGGAAAACTGAAAAGCATTTAGCAGACTTTAATAGTTACTTTATCGAGGTTCTATGCCACATTTTGACCCTTCATGCAGGACCAATTGCAAAATTTACCCTCTGCATCCCTAATCTGGAATTTTCTCCACAGATAGATGACAGCGTTATATATTTCCTCGCCAGAAGCAGAATTCAGCATCTTGTTCTTAGACTTCCGGTCTGGAATTACCAACACAAATTGCCTTCTTCATTTTTCACAAATTTGCAGTTGAGCTATCTGACTCTCCATAATTGTTCAATACTTCCAACACCTTCCTTCAAAGGATTTAATAGGCTAATCTTTTTGGAACTACGGGATGTTACAGTTTCTCCAAAGTTGCTTGAATCTTTACTGTCTCATTGCTTGTTGCTCGAGCAATTGGTGCTGCATCTGCGGACCACACGTGCTGGTGATGTTACTGAAATTAGTGCTCCCAAACTGAGATCTTTTGACTTCTTAGGCAGTATGAGATCTATCTATTTGAAAAATATCCCTCTCTTGGCAAAAATTTCACTTACGCTCAAGGAACTCTATGTGGGGGCAGTAAAATGTAATATTGCCAAGTTTTTTGAGAATTTTTCTGCTCTCGAGCATCTCAACTTGAATGACATGGTAAATGTTGCTTCTTGACTTCAGTGTAATGTATATTTAATTATATAACATCTTTTGAGCTTTGAATCATTCTGATTTTTGGCATTTTCTTTCTAGTGCTTTATCGCAGGAGCAGATGAGGTGCCAAAAAGGCTTCCCTATAATCTTAACTGTGTCAAACATCTTTGCATTTCTAGTATTTTTCTGGATTGCTTGGTTGAGGTTTCATTTGCTCTTTGCTTGATTAGAAGCTTTCCGTATTTGCAGTATTTCAAAATTCAGGTTCTGTTCTTTCTCTTTCTTATGTAGTGGCTTTCTTATTCATACTCCTTAAATCATCAGTAAAGTCAGTGTTGAGTTTTGGTTATTCTTTCGTAGGTGGAGGGTCATGAGGATGACACTACTTTACCTGCTCTAGAATGTCTTGAAGTGGAAAATTTGTCAGATGTGACATTTAATCACCTCATGGAAGTTAAGCTAATCCTAACTTATGGCACGATCCCTGAGATGCAGCTAATGAAGCTTATGTTGGCCAAGTCTCCTGTGCTGATGAGAATGCTAATTGAGCCATGTCTTGTTGAACAGTCTGCTACAATCAAAATACTAGCTGAGCTAACTAAATTTCCGAGAGCTTCACCTAAAGCAGAAGTTGTCTATAACTTGGATAAGCATCCATATAGCTTTCCTGTTTGATCGTCACCAGTCTTTAATCAGGCCATGATCTTTAGGTAAATTTTTTTGGATGTCTAGCGTAAGTGAATTGGCAGAAACAAATCTTGATGCAGTAGTATAACGCTGTGTTTTTCCTAATTGCCATAACATTGAGAGAAGTCTAGACATCAATTTGTGTATGTCTAAGTGAATGTGGGGTATCTTCAACTTTGTCATTACTATGCTAAGTGTTTTTACATTACATGCCTGTGCTTCAAATGAAACTTTCCACCTGAATTGAAGTGTGGTTGGTTATTTCAATATTCGAAGTGAGGTTGTGGCTTCTTGTTTAATTATCTTCATGGTCATATTCCTATGGGAATCAGCTTGAAGCTTTTTCTCAAGTGTGTTATGTGACTATGTCAGTTTGACAGAGCCATGGAGGACTGGAACTAGCAGGCTCTGCTTTGGTACTTCATTCAGCTTATTCTCTTTGGTATTTATGTATACCTTACTTAATCTCATATATCTTATGGAACTTATTTTGTTTTTGATGCTAAAGTGTACTGTACGATTAACTTACTTTAAATTATTTACTATGTTATGGACTTATGGTTAAAGTCATTTTCTATAGTTTCTTTATCAAATAAAGCTAGTGTTTATAGTCGCTAAAATTGTGTTTTTGTTGTATCTTTCAACATAATGTTAAAGTACAGATCTTTTGTACTAATAAAAATTTGGCATGTAGCTATCTCTCTAGTTCATTAAAACGAGTATACATAAATATACGTCATGGTAAAACTTTCAAAATATAATATTTAAAAGTATATTAACATAGATCCAAGTACGTATAAGAATATGAAATCTAAATCATAATCTAACTTCTCTTATCCCTAATACGAAAAGGTCAGCAAGAAAGACTGAAAGTAGTGAAACACTCGAATCTAACTCAGTTGATAATTCCGTTATTTTAATTATTCAGTTTTACTTTTGAAAATTCAAAACCAAAATTTTAACTCCTAATCCAAAACAAACACAAAACAGAAATGAGTGCCCATTTAGGTGAGCTTAAAAGTGGTTTATTACCTTCTTTTGCGCACATTTAAGAAGGTAACAATAACTGTCCACATCATCTTTCAGAGAATTCCACTTAGAACAAGATTAAGGCTATTAATAGCGGATATTTACAGTGTACCAAAACAATTACTACTATTAGACAAACAGAAAGGCTAATTCCCTCTTTTTGGATCTTTGGTAAGCTTTAATTATCTCCCTTTGTTGTTTATACTTGGCACAATTTGCAACGCGTAAAACATGCTAATTGTTTCGCCTCGCTTAGTGGGTGCTTTAGTTGTCGTCATCAAGGTTCTAAGGCAATTCTAACTGCTTTAGTTGCTTTGCCAATGAGTGTTATCCTAATGAGGCGATACTAATCAATTGATATGTCATTTTATTTTTCAAATTCTATGTTGAGCTTTAATTATTAGTCTTGGACTATACATATGAAATATATTCTTACTTTTTCTTTAGTTGCGGCTTTCTTCATTAAAGTCCACGATACGTTTGTGCTAAAAGCCCCAACGACCTTAGAGCAACTTCAATGATTGCCCCTAAACCCATTTTTTCCTATTTTTGGGGACTCATTTGGGAAAATTTCACTCTAATGGCTCTCTATTTGTGTCCCTAAAATAGGGAGTGAATAGTATTTTCCCAAATTTGGGGACACACTATTCATCTCCCTACTTACTATTCATCATTAAAATAATATTATTTTTATTATTTAACCTTTTAATTTATCTCTTTATATATGCTTAATTATGTTTATATAATATCTTTATATAATTAATTTATCGTCTTAACATTGTCGTATTATTTTAAAATTTTAATTATCGTGTATCTATTTTTTTTTATGTAAAATTGATAGTTAATTTTAGTATGAGTTATAATTGTATAAAAACGATATAACCATCACAAACAATGAAAGGTACAAATAGAAAATATTTAATGTTTCTAAAATTGAAAAGATGTTAAATAAAAATATATTAAAATTGGAATTACATAAAATTGGAAATACATTGAAATTGAAATTACATTAAACTAAAATACATTAAAATTGAAAATACATTAAAACTGAAAATACATTAAAATTGAAAATACGTTAAATACTTGAAATTACTTTAAATAACGCAATAATTTAGTAGTGAGGCATGTCGTTGCCAGGTTCACCAATATTATTATAGTACTGAGTGAATGGGGCAGATGATTGTTGTGGTTGTGACTGTTGTGGTTGTTGACTTCTTTTATACATTATTCGTTCTTGTTCTTGCCGATAATATTCACGACGATTCGGATCCAAAACTGAATCAACATCTGTGGACATAATTTTATGCTCATGTTTCAATTCTTTTAGTCTTAATTTTTCTTTTTCAATGTAATTTGTTTCTTTTTGTCTCTCAGTTGCATGATTAATCGCCTCAATTATCCGAGTATTTTCTGATTGGACCATCTCCAGATAATCTTCGTTGATTGCTCTCTTCATTTTTGCTTTCTTTACCCCACATGATCGCTGTGATGGAGTGGAATCACCTGCAAAATCCTCATTGTTAGGAGCCTACGACTCCGATGATATATTGGCATATTCTTGTTTTTTTGATTTTTTTTCTTTCAATATTGCCATCGTTAAACTTCTCAAAATCCTTCATTAGAGCCCACACATGATCAAATTTAAATTCTTTGGGGTAGTTTGGATCTTGCATTAGTAAAGTTTTTGCTTGTGTGAGCTGCAATATTAAAAAAATAAAGAAAAATAATAAGTAAATATATACAAATATAAAGTATAAGTAACTAAAAAATAAATACTCACAATGTCTTGATCTGAAGCACCACTCGGACGCAAATTTTCTACTTGACGTACACATCCATTTAGTTTTCTTACTGCCTTCTCAATAATTGCTAATCGATGTTGCAGCGATTTTTTGTTGCGAACCTCCCAAACAACTTCCTTTATACTATTGTATGTATGTACGACTCGAGAGCAAAATTGATCTCTTAATTGATATAGATGCCCGTCATTGGATCTTGACAAATATCTAAATATTTTTAGCACAATAGAAGATCTTCATCAGCAGTGTATCCTGCAGATCGGTTGGACATTTTTCTCAAGTGATTAGAGGAAAAATGAAATATATTGTTATAGAAAAATAAATGTGCGAATTATGATTATTGAAGGATATGTTGACACCTTAATATATAGAGATACATGTAGATAGAATAGGATATGATTTATTATGATCTTAGTCGTCGAGTAGATTTCGTCCTAATCTCAACTGTCCAACGGATTTCATCCGTATTCCTATTCTTATCTTTACAAAAAAAAGAATATCTATACACTGTTCAATGTGTAGACAACTCAGCAGACAATAATTTAGTTGATCCCAATAGGATAGCATTTATTTTGTTCATAGCCATCGAGTAGATTTCGTCCTTATCTCAACCGTCCAATAGATTTCATCTGTATTCCTATCATATCTTTACAAAAAAAACTATCTACACATTGTTCAATGTGTAGACAACTCTGCAGACAAAATAATCTAGTTGATTCCAATAAGATAGAATTTATTTTGATCTTAGCCGTCAAGCAGATTTCATCCTAATCTCAACCTTCCAACAGATTTCATCCGTATTCCTATCTTATCTTAACAAAAATAAGTTCACTCTATAAAAACGAACTATCATTTAGGAAAACAACATTGCATTTCCAATTCATTTCAAAATACATTACAAATTATTATTTATCTTCTGAAAATGAATTTGTATATGGGAGGTTCATCTAATGATAATGATGAAAATTCCTCTTCATCATCTTCAGAAGAACGAGGACAAAGAGGAATTGGACCTCAGATGCAATTGTGCATGCAAGCATTTCAGATGAACAATTATGTGTTGCAGTGTTTGCACGATCAAAATAATGATCGTATCAAAGTTGGATCTGTTCCAGGTCATATAGTAATCAACCGAGATTGTGAAGGAGCCGATAATAATTTATTTCGGGATTATTTCTCAGAAAATCCACTCTATAGTGATCGCTAGTTTCGTCGTCGATATCGGATGTCCTGTAATTTATTCCTCCGAATTGTTGATGCAGTTAAGGCTCATGATATATACTTCGAACAACGCGTCGATGCTGCGGGTATATTTGGATTATCTGCTCTACAAAAAATCACAGTCGTATTTAGAATGTTGGCATACGGTTTGCCAGCGGATGCCACTGACGAATATGTAAAAATTGGAGAGTCGACTGCAATTGAAAGCATGAAGAGATTTTGCCGGGTTGTTGTAGAGGTTTTTGGCGAATAATATTTGAGATCACCAACAGCTAATGATGTTTCAAGGCTTCTGCACATCGGTGAACAACGTGGTTTTTCAGGAATGTTAGGCATTCTAGACTGCATGCATTGGAAATGGAAAAATTATCATGGGCTGGACAATATACAGGTCGTAGTGGAACCCCAACAGTTATTCTTGAAGTTGTAGCCGATTATGACATGTAGATATGCCATGCATATTTTGGTATGCCCGGATCCAATAATGACACTAATGTTTTAGAGTCATCACATTTTTTTGCCAATCTTGCTGCATGTATTGCTCCTTCCGCCCACTATGTTATTTAAGGAAAAGAATATGATATGGGCTATTATTTAGCTGAGGGTATATATCAAAAATGACCAACCATGGTGCAAACTATTCAGGAGCCAAGTACGGCAAAGAGGAAATATTTTGCGATGAAACAAGAATCATGTCGAAAAGATGTTGAACGTGCATTCGGAGTTTTGCAACAACGTTTTGCAATTGTTGCAGGACCGTCAAGTTTTTTTGGAAAAAAGAAGTGCTGCATGATATAATGACTACATGTATTATACTGCACAATATGATAATCGAGAATGAGCATGATCTTAATGCACCAATTCAAGATGCTTGTGAAGTTCCACTTCCTGGTGTAGAAATGGCAGTAAATGAAACTCAACGCTTTCAAGAATTTGTAGGTCGATACGACAGAATTAGGAATAAATATGTCCATTTTGAACTTCGTAATGCATTAACAGATCATTTATGGGAGCATACTAGAGGTGGAAGTTGAATTTTTATGTAGTATTTTAAATGAATTTTATCTTTATATAATATGTATTTAATTATCTTGTATCACAATGATTTCACTTTTATTTGAATTATCCGTTCATATATATAATCTTTAATATTTTCTTATAAATTATATTATTTAAAATTTTTATGATACAAAATAATTTTGTATTGAATATAAATTATATGTGACAAATATGTAAAAAAAGAAAATAAAAGATAGATTTTGTTTAATGGAAATAAGAAAATAAAATTGTAGTAAAAAATATTAATATAATATTGACACCCAATTTTGTCCCGAAAATTTTTATTAAATGTTTAATTATCTAATCAAGGCTAATTTTAAAAATCAAAGGATAATTGATTATTTTTAAAAAAATAAAAAATGGCTAAAATTGCAAAACATGACCTCAATTTCGACCCACCTGTGCAACCTCCTCAATTTCCTTAATTTATGTTAAATAGGAGGCTAAATGCGTTCCTAAGCCTAAAAACCAGCCCACTTACGCAAAACAAATATATACATCACACAGATATCCATTTTCGGTTCCCTTTTTCCCATCAACCCATCCAAGACCCGTTTCTAAAAAATCCTTACCCGTTTGCTCTCATTTTTTACCCGGATCCAAGCAATTCATAAGTGCTTATCCAAACAACTCATCAACAATACGAATTCGTACAAAACCCTATCCAAATTTGACCGTTTGGAGGGGGCTTTTGGTATTTTTCATTTTTAGTCGTAAACCCTAGGTTATTGATATATAAGGATAGGATAAACAAGCAGAGCCGGGATAGAGGACCGGGAATAATGAAAATCAAGCTGTTAATGGGGAAGGGGGTTCAACAGCATGACGACTCTGCTGGGGAGAAATAAAGGTTTTAACCATAAAGGTTTCCAATTATTCGCAACTAGCATGCTTAATTTATTTTGCTTTATTATATCTGTTTGTTTGTGTGCCACGAAAAGCATGTCACTACACCCTTATTTGTGCACATATATAAACTGGCATTCTGTTTATATTTCTCCCACTCCTGGGAACCTCTTGCATTTTCACCCCAAATATCCGTGAGGTGCGCCCATGCGCACACGCACTTTCTTCCACTAAAGAACCCTATGATGAGTTGGTACATCGGCTGCCATCGTGGGAGTAATTCGACTGTAAGACCGCTTGCCAATCATCTTTTAGCCTCAACCGTTAACCCACTCTTAGATGAGCTTTTAGGATCATGCATGCATTTACACCTTAGTTTGGATCTGGTCCTTGGTACCGCCTCCATAGATAGGAAACCGCTCTTACGTCAACGGGTTTTCGAAACCCAACGAAAATGCATATTATGTACTGTGTGATAACGAACCCTCAGTCCTAACCATGTTTTGAGCAAAATCAGATTTAGAATTTTGTCTCCTATGTTGTCTTTTAGGTTAGAAAATGGGAAGAATTTAGCAGAATCTATGTGGTCATAGCAGTCCACAGTGAATTTGAGATAAGAGTGAAGAATTTTGTAAACCAGACAGAATTGCAGTCCGGGGAAAGTTAGGCAGATTTGGTTGGTTTGTGTTTTGGAGATAGTCTGGTATGGTGAGATCTAAGAGATGAAGCCCCTGGTGTCTTTAAACGATCAGTGGGTTCTCTCTTAATGAATACCTGTGTGTGCATGCATATATCGATTGACTAGCTGCATTTCTTTTATGAAAATTGAAGTATGCTTGTCGCATACTAGGAGAGTGAAGCTCATGTATCTTTGAATGACCAGTGGGGCTCCTCCTTGAAGACCAGTGAGCTCTTGGCTACCTAGGAAACTGAGAGGCTTGATTAAAGCCGAGGACCAGTGAGGAGCCCTATAAACAAAGTCTGTGAGCCATGCAAAACCTAGGAAGGTGAGAAGCTTGTCCAAAGCCAAGGACCGGTGAGGTTTTATTTGTAAAAGGCCAATTGGGACCTTTTATGATTTGCAGTTTGGTAATGTGAAGGCAGTTGGAAATTTTTCCCCTGGATATTGCAAAATAATTGGGAGTTGTGCTTGGAGGAGCGAGGATGTTGCAAATATGGAGATTGTTTCAGGCTTTAGGCATTTGAATTTAAAATTTTGTGCAGATGTTGTGAAGAGAATGAGTTGTGTTGGAATTTCGAGTTGATACCAACTTTTGGAAGATAGTTGGGATAACGAAATTGCAGTGTCAAGGCGTAGAGATGATTGTTATCAATTATTGTTATTATTTATTGCTTACTCTAAATCTGAATTACTCAGCACCGGCATAAACTATTTTTTGTTACCACTTATTTGCACGATTAGGTTTATCTCTGGCACAAAAAGGCACCTTACCGGTAGGACGCATTTGCATATTTATTTATGCTCAATTACTTGTGATTCTCACATGTTAATTGCTTGTCTTGCCTTATTTGCTCAAAATGCGTTAAATACTAGGTGTTGCTTGCTTGTATACAATCTTATGAATGACATGCAAACTAACATAGCTGCCCTTTGAGGTTTCTTTTGTTTTGTTTATTTCTCTAGCAAAAGTTGGATTTGTGAAGTGGCTGACCATTCACCACGCAAGAGATTCAAGATTTGATTGATGGTAGACGCTTTAGCTCATGAACAATATAGTACCAGAAGCTAGTGGCGTTGTTTGAAAAGAACTTGGCAGTTGAACTTAGTAGAATTTTTTTTCAATTTTAATTCAGATTGAGGCCCTGAATTGCATTGTACTTTACAACTTATGATTATGTAAATCAACTCTTTTTTTAAATTTTATGAAAGTTGAAATAAAAGGCATCGCATTTTATTTATGTTTCAAAATTAAAATTGGTAAACCTGCCAAGACTTTGCTTGTGACATAAACGAAACAACTGAACAATTTGAGAATGATGCAGTGAAAAATTGTCTTTTGCACTTTTGGATATCAATACTGTTAGAACTTCAACTGGGGCATCTTTTACAAAGCAATTTGAAGTATCGAAATTCACAACTGGGGCAGCTTTTACAAAGCAATTTGAAGCATCAGATTTCACAACTGGGGCACTTTTTGCAAAACGAGTTGGAGATGCGAAAGATAATAACAGGGGAAAAATTTTGTAAGAAGCACCGTCGATTATCAAAAGATGAATTAGCAAGATCTCGAGTATTGGCTAAGCGAACAGAGCAAAGTCTAAGACAAAGGACGTTCAATTTGTTTTAAGATATGTTACAAGTTTAAGTCAAGGTAAAATTTTCAAAATGCATTTTTGACTTTATCTGCATGCTTGTTTTATTTGCTATATTGCATTAAATTATTTTACGTTGCCTCTATTATTCAAAACATCTAGCTATTGAGTTCATGAGCCAAGTTTCTGAACATGATTCGCAAATGTAGGTCCGAGGAAGACAAGGAAGCAGCAGGAGCCGCAAGTTCAAGACCAAGTCAGCGCAAATCAAACGCTCCCCCCTCCCTCCCAAAACTAACAATTTTCTTTGAGTGCAGGAATTCTCAAAGCAGCAAAACGAGGAAAACTAGCAACCATCAATTCCTCGGAGATTATTTTTCATAAATATTGGACAATGTTGTCAAGATAACTGACCAAGATTGGAAGCGTTATCTGATTCATCGCATACGCGAAATGATTTTATTTCTCTCTACTATTTCTGCTTTGGCTTAATCAAGATTCAATGAACCATTTTTACCCCTGGTTTGGGCTATTGTGGACAAAGAAACAAAGGTTACATGGACCTGGTTCTTGGGAATGCTGAAAAATTCTTTAGACCTCAATGAAGGTGATGGGGTCACCTTTATCTCTGATATGCAAAAGGTAATGTATCCCCTTAATTTATTTTCAATGATTACTTATTCTATTGTTTATGTTACTATATTAACTGATTGTTGCATTTTGTAGGGACTGTATGAAGCAATGAAAGATGTGCTTCTTGAAGCAAGGCACATGTTCTGTGTCAAACACATTGAGGCAAATTGGTGCAAGAGATGGAGATCTGGTGAAATGAAAAAGTTATTGTGGTGGTGTACATGGAGTTCTTACAAGGAGGAGTTTGTGGACAACTTGAATCAGGTGGGAGAGTTGGATCAGAATGTTGCAACTGATCTGGTTGGCTATCCTGTTAAAGCATGGGTTAGAGCATTCTCTGAAACAACTTGCAAGAACCAAAGTGTTGACAACAACCTAACAGAATCCTTCAATTCTTTGATTCTGGATGCAAGGTACAAACCCATAATTGGAATGCTTGAGGATATTAGGATCAAGGTAATGACAATTTTTAGGGTTAATGAAATTGAATTGAGGACTTGTGATAATGAATTCAGTCCCCAAACAATTAAATTGTATCTGCAATACTTGAGGATTGCTAGCTCTTGTAGTGTGGTGTATAATGGTGCTAGTGGGTATGAAGTCACTGAACAGAACAACAAGCACATTGTCAACCAAGAACTGAAGAACTGCACATGCAGGACATGGGATCTCACTGGTATCCCATGTCCCCATACAATTAAGGCATTGCAGTACATGAGGATTGACCATTTGGTGGAGATTCATTGGTGGCTAAGCAAAGAGGCATATGCCTTAGCTTACAAAAACAAGCTGCAACCAGTTAGGGGTGAAAAGTTCTAGAGAATTGACCCCTCTGAAGCAATGGATCCACCTGCATTTGTTAGTAGAGTTGGCAGGCCACCTGTGAAGAGAACCAGGCAACCAGATGAGGCTATCAATAGACAAGGAGCATGGTCTACATCCAGGAGGGGGAGAGTTATGACTTGCAGTACATGTGGAGAGGCAAATCATAGTTCAAGGGGCTGTTCAAAGGTACCAGTTTATAAATTTTAGTTCAGTTTCTTAAGTTACTTTTATTTAATCATGTGCTTAACTTAATGAGTTAATTAAAACTAACAGATTTTCAAAAGCAAAGGCAAGCTTAAAAAGAAGGGCAAGAGGGCATCAAAGAAACAAAGGACAGATTTGGATGAGCCTGTGATGGGAAGCTCTTCACCACCTGCTGTTGTGCCAAGTGAAGAAGACATTGAATTAACTGCACCCCAGCCTAGCCAAGGCAGTGAATCAAGTTCTCTACCTGGATTTAGGTTTATGCCTGTTGACACCCAAATTAGTCCCGAATTTTTGTCAAATTTAATAAATTATGGCAATATTTTTGTAATTTAAGTTTAATTTGAAAATTAAATAAAATAATGATAATAAAAGAGGATCAATTGAAATGTCAAAGAATGTGCTAAATTTGCGAAATCCCTCTAATTTTAACCCACCCGTGCAACCCATTTACTTTGTTTTAAAATTTTAATTGATTGTAAATTGAAGCCAAATCCGCTCACCCCCCAAAGCATTAGCCTATTTGTGCAAATCCTCTACCCATATATATATATATATATATATATATATATATATATATATATATATATATATATATATATATATATATATATATATATATATATATATCCTTATCTATAACCTAGCCTCTCAAAACCCCCACTCATTTTTTTACCCCTACCCTCACATTACGCACTATTCATCATCTCCCTCATTTCCCACTTACAAAAAACCCTCACCATTATCCACACCCAAAAACAATTTTCAGATATACAATCCATATACACACTAATCCCCATCTTCCCCAATCAACACAAAAACGCTCCCCTCACTAAAAATCAGATCTAGAAAAAGCCCCACTCCTATCATATACACATCAGCACCTCATCTTCTCCCTCACTAATCGTCTCCCTCACAATCAATATCCACACACACACGGCATAAAAAACCCACACACATATATCATACAAAAATACCTTTCACATAAAAAACGATGTAGAACAGCGACCCACTGATCGGAGACGTTAGTTATATACCAAAATAGGGATCGGGGTTGGGGGTTTAAGACACCATTTCACCGGAAAACCCCACCACCATTCGCCTATTTCTGTCGGTTTCCCTGTGTTTTGTTTGTGAAGCTATGAGGCTTCTTGCCGGCGATACTCACTGTGCTTTGGTTTTAATTGATTGGTTGCCCTTTATGTTTCTCCTTCTCACTGTTTGTTGAAGTTTTTGGCAGATTTGTTGATGATTTTGCTCATCGATTTCTCTCCGTTCCTGGTGTTTTGTTGATCGAATTTAATTGGAGGCAATGGGGTTTTGAAGTGAGGCCATTTGGTTGGCACTTGCTCCTCCTTTGCCGTTTGCTCTGCCGTGGTCCTAATCATTACTGTTATTCAGTGACCATTTAAAAGTCGCGAATGTTTGGGCCTCTTGGTTCCTTGTTCTGGGTTTCTGCCTACCTTGTTCTTAAGATTGGTTTTTATCGGATGTTTGTTGCTAACGCATCATTGATATTGTTTGTTATGCAATTTCTCTTGTACGTGTTTGAAATTGTTGACCAACGGTGACCATTGCTTTTGAGACCCTTTTGTAGTTTCATGGTGCAACACTGATTTTGTGGTCCCCACACAATAGGACTATGAAAATTACTGGTTTTGAGGCATATGGACTGATAAGAACACGATGCTACGTGGCCGATGAAAAAATACACATGCATGTATTGAGGCCTCGGGATTAATTTGAACATGATACTACACTTGAACCGTCCCGTTCCCGTGTCTCTAACGCAAAAGGCGATGATGAATGTATGCATTTGAGGCAAAACAAATCGAATAGAGTGGTGGGTTTGGTACTTGGCGTGGCGACACGACCGGCTCCGTGTTTGCAGCCGTACCAAATCCCGATCTCCTTTTCGACGCGCCATACAAACCTGAGCCTAAATTTTGCAAAAACAACCCCCTTTATTATTATTATTATTATTATTATTATTATTATTATTATATATTCTATTATTATTATTATTATTATTATATATATTCTATTATTATTATTATTATTATTATTTTTATTATTATTATTATTATTATTATTACTTTATTATTGTTATTTTATTAATCATTACACTTTATTATCGTACTGATCCAGTTTAATTCCCATTTTTATTGCGAGGTACATCTTGGCACGAACAATTCGGGAACGCTTTTGGCTAACTTACAAATGGAGATAGTCCGTTGCATTGGAGTCGTTTGGCTTGAATTCGGACTCAAGCATTCAAAAATGAGACATTAGAAATTTAGAAAGTTCAAGACTCCCGCGAGTTGATCAATTTCCCGGGTTTTATCTTTAACTTTGCCTTTCTTTCCTTATAAATATTTATGTAAATAAAATGCGTAAAATATTTATTTATCAATAATATGTGATTGTTTGTATATTGCTTTACTTTATGTTGATTGCCTTTTATTTTGAAGTCGTTATTTAATTTATTGCAAACTTGGGCCAGTTAGCAAAATGCGTGCAAATTAAAATATTTTTCATAAACAAGTTTTATTTCAATTAATTATTTTAGATAAATTTTCTAGAAAAGCATATTTTGCAAATATTTTGGAAACATGTCGGATTAACCGTGTTTTACGGAATTTCGAAAGTGCCTTAAAAACCTTCTTCCGAAATTAATAAAACCTCTTACCTTTAGAATCTCTGAAAGAAAGACCGTCTTTTTATAAAAACGGAGTTTTTACACGCATTTGTTAATTTGGTTCCCTGTTTTCCTTAAATTGGGTGGCGACTCCAAAAACTCCAAACGAGTTAGCCCATCCTGTCGATATTCCGAAATTTATCCTTCTCGGGGATAATTTTTGGGGTTCAACAACGTGGCGACTCCGCTGGGGAGCAATAAAGGTTTTGACCATAAAGGTTTCCAATTGTTTGCAACTAGCATGCCTAATTTATTTGCTTTATTATATTTGTTTGTTTGGTTTGCCTTATAAAGCATGTATTGTATTAATTTGTGTAAAATCTGCATTCCGTTCATATTTCCTCCCTCATGGAGCCTGTCAATTCTCTTTCACCTCCTCGATTTCATCACGGGGTACCCGCTTGACGGGTAGTTATGCAGGAAGGGCATCGCCCTTACCTCACTCTTTGAAACTTCTTTCGTGTCACCAAAAGTTAGTTCGGGATATTGAGATTGCCTGGTTTTGTCATGACCAGTTCTACTGCGTTGTGAGGCCAGGTCTATCCCGCATAGGTCGATTCAGCCTCAACCGTTAGCCCACTCTTAGAAGGAGATTAGGTCATGCATGCATATACACCTTAGTTTGGGGGAAAAGTTCGGCAGATTTGGTTGGTTTGTGTTTTGGAGATGGCTTGGTGTAGTGAGATCTAAGAGGCGAAGCCCCTGGTGTCTTTAAAAGGATCAGTGGGGTCCCTCTCGTGAATGGCTTTGCGTGTGTGCAGGCCTATGTTGATTATCCAGCTGCAACTTTGTAAAAATTGAAGTATGCTTGTCGCATACTAGGAGAGCGAAGCCCCTGTGTCTTTGAATGACCAGTGGGGTCCCTCCTTGAAGACCAGTGCGGTCTTGGCTACCTAGGAAACTGAGAAGCTTGATTAAAGCCGAGGACCAGTGAGGAGCCCTATGAACAAGGTCTGTGAGCCTTGCAAAACCTAGGAAACTGAGAGGCTTGTCCAAAGCCGAGGACCAGTGAGGTTTTATTTTGAAAGGCCAATTGGCGCCTTTCGTGATTTGCAGTCTGGTATTGTGGAGGCAGTTGGAAATTTCTCCCTGGATGTTGTAAAACAATTGGGAATCGTGCTTGGAGGAGTGTGGATGTTCGCAAAAGCTATGGAGGATTGTTTCGGGTTTTAGGCATTTGGGTTTAGAATTTTGCGCAGATGTTGTGGAGGGCGTGAGCTAAGGCTGTCTATTGACCCGGTCCGGCCCGGTTCCGGTTCGGCTGGTCCGGTCCGGTCCGGTGCATTGGTGAAGAAAAAATTCCGTCACCGGCCCGGTTCCGGTCCGGTGCACCGGTGCAATTGCACCAATGCCGGATCGAAACCGGAACCGGCAGCCGGATATTGTGCCGGTCCCGGTCCGGTTTGATCCGGTTCGGTTCGGTTCGTTAATTTTTTTTTTGTTTTAAATTAAATTTTTTATTTTTAAAAATACTAAAATCTAAATAAACAACACAAAACACATATATTATTCAACAATACACACAGTACATTATGTTGGAAAATGAAAATGCATAATTAGAAAATAAAAACATGAAAATAGACTAGAAATTAGAAAAATACATAAATTTTCAAGTTCAGCGACTCAACACTGACTCAACTCAATCATCACGTGGTTGCAGATATTTGCCACCAGCACGAGCTGCCCATTCGGGGTCATGATGGTTTTCCAAGTGGGTCTTAAACCTCATTGTCCCTCCAGTATTTGTTCCATCTTCCCAATTCCAAACTTTCTGACGAAGAGTACATTGAGCTTTGCCGGTATCATTATTTTTTGTGATAAATTCCCAAACTTCGGATCGTTTAGTTCTTTTTGGAGCACCAGACGGAACTGCGTTAGTAGCACCTTGAACTTGATTAGCATTATTTGCATTTGCAGCCATGTTGATAGAAAATTTAATAAAATAGCCTTTTTTTTTAAGAGAAATGAATAGAAAATATTGAATTGTGATTAATTTGATGAAATATGGGAGTATTATAGGCAAAATAGGTAGGGGAGGGCTGTAGGGGCGTTTATGGGTGTGGGGGTGGGAAAAATAGCCGTTTATGGCCGTTGCCAACGGCTATTTTTCAAAATAGAGCGGATTTGGACATAAATTTGAAGTAGGCCGGTCCGGTCCGGTTCCGGTTCCGGTTCCGGTCCGGCCCGGTTTTGTCGTTTTCTTTTTTTTTTTTTTTTTTTTTTTTTTTGTTTTTGTTTTTTGGTTATTTGTTTTGTTTAAATTTTAGTTTTATGTAATAAATTTTATATAATACTAGTAATCTAGTATTAAAATATTAACTATTATGTAATGTAGTATTTTAGTATTATAAAAGTATAATTGAGTATTTTTTATAAAACTTAGTAATCTAGTATAATGTAAGTAAATTGTTATTTTTTCAAACTTAATACTAAGTTAGTAGTATAATAGTATTTAGTATTTTAGTATTTTAGTTTTTAGTATTTAGTATTTAGTATTT
Source organism: Petunia axillaris subsp. axillaris (assembly GCA_029990575.1). Lineage (NCBI taxonomy): Eukaryota > Viridiplantae > Streptophyta > Magnoliopsida > Solanales > Solanaceae > Petunia > Petunia axillaris. The sequence continues at coordinate 46,514,056 of JARKNS010000009.1, forward strand.
AGTATTTAGTTTTTAGTTTTTAGTTTTTAGTATTTTAGTATTTTAGTATTTTAGTATTTAGTATTTTAGTATTTAGTATTTTAGTATTTAGTATTTTAGTATTTAGTATTTTAGTATTGAATTGCTAAGAGGTAACTTAATAGCAAAGGATACTTGAGAATATAACAAAGGATTTACTTAATAGCAAGGCGTAACGCATTTTATTGAATAATTGATAATGGTTGATTTTTTGCAAAGTACATAGATATTAAATTGCAAAAACTACATATTAATAAAAAAACTTCTCATTTTCTGAATAATTTCGTCTGGCACCTCTGGAGGAACCGGTGGCAAAGAGTCATCTTGTTCATATTCAGTTTCATTGTCCAAACTTCCATCGCCTGTTAAAATTTCTGATGATGCTTCTGCATCGGCTAGTTGATCTTCTCCAAATCCAAAATTTCTTAGCTCCGATCTAATCCAATCTCTGAATAATACGGCCGTCTCCATTGCTTCTTCCTTCAATGAATGTCTATGATCTCCAATTTGTAATCTTTCTTGGCTAAACGCGCTTTCTGAAGCAACAGATGATGCTTGAATATTTAGAATATCCCGCGCCATTTTTGCTAAAATTGGAAACTGTGCTTGTTGATCCCTCCAAAATGGCAGTAGTTCATCGCTTCTAAAATAATCAACATCCTTGCAAGCATGAAGTAAATAAACATCAAGCTCGTTGAACCCTCCGCTGTTACTCGACTGCCTGCTAGAAAGCCTTTGATTAAGGCTGGAAAAACTTCCCAATCCGGTTGCAGGTCTTTTGGGAGCCTGCATTGAACTTGATCCAGCTCCACTTGGAACACTTGGAACAACATTATCAGCTGCACTCCTATACCTTTCATAAATCCGTTGGCAATCTACAATTACCTGCGCACAAACTGTTTCTACACTTGGTGTTTCTTCATCAGTAATGCTCAAATTCCGATAAATTTCTCTAATGAGCATTTCCGTATTAAAACGTTTAAAACATGGATGTAATACAGATGCAATGTAATAAAGTGGTGGAATCGGAAAAAAATATTTTTTAAAATTTTCAATTATTGCTTCTACCGCAACGTCATAACCAGGCACTAATCTATAATCGTTAAGTAATTCTGCTATTCCAGCTATAAAATACAACATGGTAGTGATTGTAGGATAATATTGACCGGAAAATTCTTTAGTAGCATAAAAAAACTTTGCTAAAAATTGAAGAAGACGCTCAACATCTTGCCAATCTGTTTCTTCTAGGTGATACACGTCAGCTACTTTGCAATTAAAATAATTAGTAATAGGCACTCGTAAAGTGTAAGCAACAGTCAAAGAGTCATATACAGTGTTCCACCTAGTTGAAACTTCCTTGGGAACTTTTCTAGGAGCTATACCTTCTTTCACACACTCTACTTGAAAGTCCCTCCATCTATCCGGTTTTTTAGATTTAAAAATATAACTAATTGCGAGTTTAACCTTCATAATAGTAGGATCAAATAACTTAAGGCCATCTTTTACAACTAAATTATATATATGACATGCACATCTAACATGAAACAATTCTTCAAAAGGAGGATGCAATGCGGGTATTAACTTAGTAATAGCATAATCATTGTTAGTTGCATTATCAAGAGTTATACTTAAAATTTTATCACTAAGATAATACGCCTTACAAATATCCGAAACTTCTCCCTTAATAAAATTTCCCGTGTGTGGTTCATCGACAGCAGAATATGCTAAAATTCTTTTTTGCATTACCCAGTTAAGATCTATCCAATGACAAGTAACTGTTAAATACTCATACCCATTAACACCACGACCCAAATCAGAAGTAAGACAAACTCTACAATCAAAGTGATAAAATATATATCGTAAATATTGTCTATATTCATTTTTAAATTTTATAATATCAGTTCTAACCGTAGTTTTTGGAAAACCTTGAAAAGATGGATTATATACGGTTTGAATATAACGAATAAAACCTTGACAAGAAGCAAATGTAAAAGGTAAGCACTCTACCGCAATCATTTTTGCCATTTTCCCCCTATCTTTCTTTTTATCATAATGCAAAAGCCCCCCCCGTCACTGGGTTAATTTCCTGTTGGATTCCACTACCTTGCGATGGAGCCATTCTATTCCCTGAACGAGGGCCACCCGCCCTTGCTTCCCATTTTTCCTTATGATGATTTTCTAAGTGTGTTCTCAACTTTCCCGTCCCACTATTATGGCTGCCGATTTTAAATTCTCAAACTTTTTTACAAATATTACATTTAGCTTTCTGAGCCGGAATATCTTTAGTCATAAATTGCCACACATCCGATCTTTCGGGTCGTGCATATCGTTCTCTACTAGGAGGCATAGGTGGTAATTCAGTTTCTTCATGTTGTTCACCTTGAAATTGACTAGTGGGTGTTTCATCTAAATTAGCCCCTTCGGTAAACTCTTCATATTGTGTCTCTAACATATCATTATCTAGTGGTGCACCAACATTTATATCATGCAAAAATTGCGAGTCATCTTCCTGAGTAAAATCATCTAGAAGAGAAGGAGCGCTAGAAGTACCAACTGGTCTTTTACCTAAAGCACGACTACGTCTATCATCTCCCCCTCGGTTAGAAGCACGTGATCTACGACCGCTACTTGTAAGTGCTCTCCACACTCCAGACATTTTTATAATTACTAAAATATGCTTCAAACAAATTACTATAATATGCTACAAACAATAATATTGCACAAAAATAAAATAGATAATATGCTTCAAACAAATTACTATAATATGCTACAAACAATAATATTGCACAAAATTAAATATATAATAAAAAGTAAGAACGAGTTTAATTACTTGATATCGTGAACTTAGAATGTAGAACTTAGGAAGTGAAAGTTGAAACTTGACCGGAACCGCACCGAACAATATTTCCACTTTACTCCAAATATTTTTTTAGTATGCAATTTAGCAAATAGCCTTTTGTAGAAATAAGAGAGATTGATAGAGATTTAGAGAGAATATTAGAGAAATTGTGAATAAATTGATGAAAAATGATGGTATTTATAGAAAAAATAGGTAGGGGGGTATGGGGGCGCCCTAGGGGGTGGGGGGGGGGGGGGGTCAAAATAGCCGTTTTTGGCCGTTGGGGCAACGGCTGTGCGTGAAATAGCCGTTGCCCAACGGCTATTTTTCGCAAGCCCATCAGTCATCCGGTCCGGGCCGGTTCCGGTCCATTTTGGTCCGGTTCGTCCGGTCCATTTTGGACGTGCCGGATCGAGATCGGGTCGAATTTTTTTTTTTATATTTGGCCCGATTTGAGCCGGTCCGGACCGGTTTCCGGTCCGGTCCGGTTCGGCCCGGCCCAAACCGGGCTATTAGACAGCCTTAGCGTGAGCTGTGTTAAAATGTTAATTGTCTGCCTTGCTTTATTTGCTCAAAATGCGTTAAAAACTAGGTGTTGCTTGCTTGTATGCAATCCTATGAATGACATTCAAACTATCTTAGTCACCCTTTGTGCGGTTTCTTTTGTTTTGTTTACTTCTCTAGCAAATGTTGGATTTGTGAAGTGGCTGACCATCCACCATACAAAGGTTTTGAGATATGATTGATGGTAGACGCTCTAGCTCGTGAACGATGCAGTACCAGAAGCTAATGGCATTGCTTGGAAGAACTTGGCGATTGAACTTGGTAGCATTATTTTCAATTTTAATTTAGATTGAGGCCCTGAATTGCATTGTACTTTAAAGCTTATGTTAATCTGAATCAGCTCATTTTGAATTTATGAAAGTTGAAATAGAATTCATCGCATTTTTATTATATTATTTACGCTTGCATTTGTTTCTGTTTCAAAATTAAAATTGATAAACCTGCCAAAGCTTTGCTTGTGATGTATGGCAAAACAACTGAACAATTTGAAAACGATGCACTGAAAGTTATTGTCTGCGCTCTTTGGTTATCGCACTTCTGTTAGAACTTCAATTGGGGCAGCTTTTAGTTGTTGGTATGTGGCGTTGAAGCAATGCTGCAGAACTACGCACGGTCTGATTCTCAAGGAGGGATACGTAGGCTCCCCCATCGGGCTCGACCCTTTAACATTAAAATTTTTATTTTCCCCCAAGAAGGACAATTGGGGCAATTTTTGCAAAACGGGTTAGGAATGCGGAAGATTATAACTGGGGCAGAATTTTGCAAGAAGCGGCGTTGGTTATTAAAGATGAGTTGGCAAGAATTCTGTAATTTGTTAAGCAAACAGTGCAAAGTCTAAGCCAAAGGACGTTTAGTTTGTTTTAAAATATGTTACAAGTTTAAGTCAAGGCAAAATTTTCAAAATGCATCTTTGACTTCATTTGCTTGCTTATTTCACCCGCTATATTGCATTAAAATATTTTATCTTGCCTCTATTTTTCAAAGTCTATGTTATTTGAGTTCATGAGCCAAGTTTCTGAAAGCAATTTGCAAATCCAAGTCCAATGAAGACAAGGAAGCAGCAGAAGCAGCAAGATCAGGATGAAGTCTGCACAAATAAAACGCTTCCCCTTTCCTCCCCAAAGCTAAAAATTTTTCTTTGAGAGCAGGAACATGAAAGCTTGCAATGAAAGGATCATTCACATTATGGATGTGAACTCGCATTCAAAGTTGTCTTGCAGATTGCGTCGCAATCCCTTTTCATGACTTAAAGCATTATGCTTTGTCATGAGTTATTGCCGAACAGTCGGCATTTCTACCCCTATGACTTTCATTCCTAATAGGCGACAAAGCCGAGGCTTGTTTTGTGTTTTCAAAACTAAGCCAAATAGGACATCACTTTGTTTCAGGCTATAATCCGCACAAGGCCATCCTTGCCGGATTGTCTCGCCAATTGATTTATCAATGGCTATCGCACTGACTATATTTCCGCACTACTTTGCTTTGCACTTACTTTGAATAACGCCTTTGGACTTGTTTTAAAATTAACGCCTTGCTTTACTCTTTCAGAGTTGACCATCGGCTACGAGGATCCCCTTTGTTGGATTATCTCGCCTATTGATTCGCCAAATGGCTCTTGCATTGCTCTACATTCCCGCATTACTTTGCTTTGCACTTGCTTTGAATTATGTCTTCACACTTGCTTTGAAATTAACGCCTTGCTTTACTCTTTCAGGTTGACCATCGGCTACGAGGATTCCCTTTTTTGGACTATCTCGCCTATTGATTCGCCAAATGGCTCTCGCACTGACTACATTTCCGCACTACTCTGCTTTGCGCTTGCTTTGAATCATGTCTTTGCACTTGCCTAAAAAATTAACGCGTTGCTTTCCTCTTTCAGGTTGACCACCAGAAATTGAACATCAGATTCAATAAGAACTGAAGGCATTCAACGCTTTGCAGCACTATTAATACAAGCAACACGACCCAGTTTTGCTTATTTGTTTTGCATTATCTTGCCTTAATTAATCCAATTTGCAACTTTGTTTTGCAGGCTGCTATCAAATTTATGCAGGCTGCTATCAAATTTAGGCTCGTTCACCTTATATTGAACGTTTTGGGCTCGTTCGCCTTATAATTGAACGTTTTGGGCTCATTCGCCTTACAATTGAATGTTTTGGGCTCGTTCGCCTTATAAATGAATATTATGTTACCTGCGTAGGATATAGATTAGCCAAGTCGACTTGAGATATTATGTCTCGTTAGTCAACTTATCTTATGAAAGCCTTGCATTTTACAATTCATTCTTGCTTTACTTATTGTCTTGCTTTACTGTTTCAGAATAAGGATCAACTTAGAGGTTCTCCGGGCGGAGTACTTTGTCAGTTGATCGGAGGAAGAACTTATCAATGATACCGCAACCCGCATTTGCAGTTTTATCGCTTTATCTATTTCTTATTCCAATTATTACAATTTATTAGCAGTTCACGCTTACCGCTTGTTGAGATTATTACAGGATTTTTAGCAGCACCGCAGCAGCGTTTGGAAAGTGGAGCTTTGCTTAGCAATGAATCGAGGCAATCGTTGATATGAGCTAGACTCATCAACGAAGACTTGAAGAATTGCACCCGCATAAGTCATCCACCCTAGAGGTAAGTCTCTTGTTAACCCTGAGTCTGAGGTTTGAGATTGAAGACAAGATGGCTCGGTTATCGAGGTGCATTGGAAGCTATGTCCGTGTAAATCCCTCTTTATGGGTGTGTCGTCGACCACATTTTTCATAACTTGGGTAATTATAAGCCTCTTTTCCCGCTCTTGAGTAGTCGCTACTATCTTGTCTTTGATTTTCAATTCGCGTCGAACTACATATGGCCTGATTCTCTTTCAGCCCGAGATATGTAGGCAACTCGGAAACCGGAGTTCGGCCATGTCTATAAGCCTCGCGCTTTGGTCCTTGGAATCAAAGAACTTGGCTTTGTCGTGACAAAATTGGTTTCTCGTCAACTTCTTTACCCTAAAAACTCTTTCATCCTTTTCCGGGTAAGGAGGGACAGCTGTTGACACCCAATTTTGTCCCGAATTTTTGTCAAATTTAATAAATTATGGCAATATTTTTGTTATTTAAGTTTAATTTGAAAATAAAATAAAATAATGATAATAAAAGAGGATCAATTGAAATGTCAAAGAATGTGTTAAATTTGCGAAATCCCTCTAATTTTAACCCACCCGTGCAACCCATTTACTTTGTTTTAAAATTTTAATTGATTGTAAATTGAAGCCAAATCCGCTCACCCCCCAAAGCATTAGCCTATTTGTGCAAATCCTCTACCCATATATATATATATATATATATATATATATATATATATCCTTATCTATAACCTAGCCTCTCAAAACCCCCACTCAATTTTTTTACCCCTACCCTCACATTACACACTATTCATCATCTCCCGCATTTCTCACTTACAAAAAACCCTCACCATTATCCACACCCAAAACCAATTTTCAGATATACAATCCATATACACACTAATCCCCATCTTCCCCAATCACCACAAAAACGCTCCCCTCACTAAAAATCAGATCTAGAAAAAGCCCCTCTCCTATATCATATACACATCAGCACCTCATCTTCTCCCTCACTAATCGTCTCCCTCACAATCAATATCCACACACACACACGGTAAAAAAACCCACACACATACATCACACAAAAATACCTTTCACATAAAAAACGATGTAGAACAGCGACCCACTGATCGGAGACGTTAGTTATATACCAAAATAGGGATCGGGGTTGGGGGTTTAAGACACCATTTCGCCGGAAAACCCCACCACCATTTGCCTATTTCTGTCGGTTTCCCTGTGTTTTGTTTGTGAAGCTATGAGGCTTCTTGCCGGCGATACTCACTGTGCTTTGGTTTTAATTGATTGGTTGCCCTTTATGTTTCTCCTTCTCACTGTTTGTTGAAGTTTTTGGCAGATTTGTTGATGATTTTGCTCATCGATTTCTCTCCGTTCCTGGTGTTTTGTTGATCGAATTTAATTGGAGGCAATGGGGTTTTGAAGTGAGGCCATTTGGTTGGCACTTGCTCCTCCTTTGCCGTTTGCTCCACCGTGGTCCTAATCATTACTGTTATTCAGTGACCATTTAAAAGTCGCGAATGTTTGGGCCTCTTGGTTCCTTGTTCTGGGTTTCTGCCTACGTTGTTCTTAAGATTGGTTTTTATCGGATGTTTGTTGCTAACGCATCATTGATATTGTTTGTTATGCAATTTCTCTTGTACGTGTTTGAAATTGTTGACCAACGGTGACCATTGCTTTTGAGACCCTTTTGTAGTTTCATGGTGCAACACTGATTTTGTGGTCCCCATATAATAGGACTATGAAAATTACTGGTTTTGAGGCATATGGACTGATAAGAACACAATGCTACGTGGCCGATGAAAAAATACACATGCATGTATTGAGGCCTCGGGATTAATTTGAACATGATACTACACTTGAACCGTCCCGTTCCCGTGTCCCTAACGCAAAAGGCGATGATGAATGTATGCATTTGAGGCAAAACAAATCGAATAGAGTGGTGGGTTTGGTACTTGGCGTGGCGACACGACCGGCTCCATGTTTGTAGCCGTACCAAATCCCGATCTCCTATTCGACGCGCCATACAAACCTGAGCCTAAATTTTGCAAAAACAACCCCCTTTATTATTATTATTATTATTATTATTATTATTATTATTATTATTATTATTATTATTATTATTATTATTATTATTATTATTATTATTACTTTATCATTGTTATTTTATTTTATTAATCATTACACTTTATTATCGTACTGATCCAGTTTAATTCCCATTTTTATTGCGAGGTACATCTTGGCACGAGCAATTCGGGAACGATTTTGGCTAACTTACAAATGGGGATAGTCCGTTGCATTGGAGTCGTTTGGCTTGAATTCGGACTCAAGCATTCAAAAATGAGACATTAGAAATTTAGAAAGTTCAAGACTCCCGCGAGTTGATCAATTTCCCGGGTTTTATCTTTAACTTTGCCTTTCTTTCCTTAGAAATATTTATGTAAATAAAATGCGTAAAATATTTATTTATCAATAATATGTGATTGTTTGTATATTGCTTTACTTTATGTTGATTGCCTTTTATTTTGAAGTCGTTATTTAATTTATTGCAAACTTGGGCCAGTTAGCAAAATGCGTGCAAATTAAAATATTTTTCATAAACAAGTTTTATTTCAATTAATTATTTTAGATAAATTTTCTAGAAAAGCATATTTTGCAAGTATTTTGGAAACATGTCGGATTAACCGTGTTTTACGGAATTTCGAAAGTGCCTTAAAAACCTTCTTCCGAAATTAATAAAACCTCTTACCTTTAGAATCTTTGAAAGAAAGACCGTCTTTTTATAAAAACAGAGTTTTTACATGCATTTGTTAATTTGGTTCCCTATTTTCCTTAAATTGGGTGGCGACTCCAAAAACTCCAAACGAGTTAGCCCATCCTGTCGATATTCCGAAATTTATCCTTCTCGGGGGTAATTTTTGGGGTTCAACAATGGCTACTCCTACAGTCAACACTGATAAACACTTTGAAATTCCAGAAGCTGAAGGGTATGTAGAGCCTGCAATTAGGCCAAGGACAGCCTCTGAAACTGCTACCAGATTGAGGATGTGTGAGCAGCCCCCAAAGCCAACTGGAACAAGGACAGTCAAGTTCACTGGTGATGCAGCTGATCCAACATACCTTTCTTATGAACCAACAAAGCTAACATGGATGGGTAGAACTGCTATGACTGCATATGGGTTGGACAGAGTAGCCAATTTGAAGGCTAGGAAGGGAAATGGAAAGACACAAATCTGATGGTCTTGGAGTTCATGAACTGCTACTTTTTGTATGCTTTTTAATTGATGAATATTTTTTTGGGGTTGTAATTACTGATATAAACAGTACTCTTAATAGTCCGGTATGACTTTAATTATGGTGGTGACAAGGAGATGTTGTATTGTTACTTAGGTTGGTCACTAGTTTTTGGGGTTATAATACGACATCTCATTGTCCACTAATGTTATCCTTGTTAAGACAATGTTTCCTATTAATGCTATGTCTGTTTATGGTTATTAATATGTTCAGCTTGACTGTTTTTTATTGTATTCCTTAAGTAGTTCAGCTTGTTTATTGTTAATTCGGTTGTTAATTACATTTGCTTGTTATTAGTGTACTATTCTGTTAGGTATCGCCCAACTTTTTTTATTCTTCTAGTCCAAAGACACCCTAGAAAAAATATGAGAAGACAAACAAACTGTATAGGAATTCCAAAGAGTTATATAAGTATGTAATGCACATGTTGGTTGTGCATTTCATGACTTTCTCAACAGAATCTAAAAACTAACACATTTGATTCATGAACACAAACATCAATACAAACATAACAAAACCACTTAATTCAACAACACAAACATCATTATATTAGTACAATTAACATATACTAATATTACTTTGTCTTCCCTAAGAATACATCAATACAATAGCACTTCATACACATCATCCCATGTGTTCACTTAATCATTTAGGCAATAACAAATCCAGCAAATACTGCCCAGGAAAGCATAATGAACATCTTCATCCTTAACATATTTTCTTCAAGAATTTTTTCTTTCTTCACTTCAATCTTATTCACAGCCTCAATCTGATCAATCTTTTGCCTCAAGTTCTCCGTTTGAGCTCTAACCTTCTCCAATGAAGACTTCAAATCCCTAATTAATGCTTCAGAATTGTCATGAAAAAAGTAGTCATCATGCCATTTCCAATAGCCACATGAATCAATCTAAAAAATAAAACAAGTAAAACAACTAATCTGATAAGAAATCGGATAAAGAACTAAAATTTGACAATTACTAATTTTTACTCACACCATCTCTAGCACATTTGTAGAATTTTCTACCGGGATTAGAAGTGGTGTACAAAGTCAAATATTTTACCGGGAAGAGAAAGAACCCTATTCTAATTTGGTGATATAAAAGGGGAAATGGGTTATGGGATTTAAGTAGGGAAATAGTGATGTGGCAGCTGATGTGGCCACCAATGTGGCGTCCAGCGTGTAATATTTGGAGAGGTGTACAAATCACGTAGGTATTCCGTTAGTCGTAGGGGCATTTACAAGAAGTTTACTAAAGGTGGGGATAGGGCTGGACATAAAGTTAAACAGGATAGTTAATTAAGGTATTGGCCATAATAGAGGGGCAAATTTAGCCCTTTTCCATAATATAATTGATGATATACTTATGCGTTTGCCTTACCAAATATTGTGAGGACAAACATCTTATCGAAGATATGGAGATACAACTGGTGCAGACTTCCACATTTGGCATTTGATGAAACACTTCGGAGAACTATATGGGATTTAACATACCTTACAAGTAAATTTACAAAGATTATCTACCACATTTTGACCCTTCACAATGGACCAATTACAAAGTTTACCCTCTGCTTGCCTCATTTGGGGCGCTGTCCTAATATTGACAACTTGATGACTTTCCTCTCTAGGAATGACATTCAACATCTTGTTCTTAGACTTCCATTGCGGGGTAACCCATACAAATTGCCGTCTTCATTTTTCACATGTTTGCAGTTGAGGCATCTGACTCTCCAAAAGTGTTTAGTAATTCCTCCACCAGCCTTCAAAGGATTTGATAGGTTAATTAGCCTTGAACTATGTTCTGTTACAATTTCTTCCAAGTTGCTTGAAAGTTTAATATCTCGTAGCCCGTTGCTCGAGCAATTGGTGCTGCAAATATCGGGTGATATAAGTGACGTCATTGAAATTAATGCTCCCATACTGAGATCCTTCACAGGCCATATAGGACACATCACAAGATCTGTCTATTTTAAGAATATCCCTCTTCTTACAAAACTTTCATTAACAGATACAGGAAGTCTCATTCAAGTGGATATTGCCAAGTTTTTTGAGTCCTTTCTTGCGCTCGAGCATCTGAACATATTTTGCGTGGTAAATGTTGCTTCATTGTTCATTTCAATTAATGCATTTTTTATGATGGAGCCTTTTTTTATGCTTCAAGTCGTCCTGATTTTTTGGAGTTTCTTCCTAGTTCTTTCTTGCAGGTTTTTTACCAACAAGACTTCCCTTTAATCTTAATGTCAAACATTTTAGCATATCTAGTTTTTCTCTGAGTTTGGTGGAAGAGATTTCATGTGCTCTTTGCTTGATTAGAAGCTTCCCAGAGTTACAATATTTGGAAATTATTATTTTTATACTCCTTAAATCATTATTCAGAGCATTGACATTTGGTTAATTCCTTCTTAGGTGTGTGGTGTTGGGTTTAATGGAAGAATGTGAATGGGAAATGGATAAAAAGTGAAAAGATTTCCTTTTGTAGGGAAATTCACTTTCTCCCACATTGGTAGAGGAAAAGGATTTTGTTGGGTTTAAATAGAGATTTACTTCTCTTAGCTCTTAAAAGAGTTGAGAAGAAGGGAAGCCTCGCGCCGTCCTCGTCGCTCGTCTCGGCTTCGGCTTCGGATTCGGATTCGGATTCGGTCAATTGATATGATTGATTGAATAAATTTTTGGACCAACAAAACTAAAATATTAATTAATTAATATTTTATACGTTTGTGTAACGGGCAGCTGAAGCAACATCAGCAGATTAGTTCCTCCACGTTTTCCCTCCACGTCTTCTCATTAATGTCGGTCATTAGTGGTAGATTAATTCCTCCACATTAAAGTCAGTCATTATTGGTAGATTAATTGCTCCACATTAAAGTCAGTCATTAGTGGACAATTAAGTCTCCCACGTTTTCTCATTAATCACCAGGTGTGTCTCTTCACCTGCCCTTGGATGTCTATATAAACTGGTCATTTATCAGTCCTTGATAACGACAGACAACATAGAACACAGACATAGACTGAAGTTCTGAGATAGAGACTCAACAGAGACTCAAACTCGGACAGATAGAGACGTAACCTCGGACAGAGGATACGTAACCTCGGGCAGAAGATAGAAACACTCGGGCAGAGAAAATCACTGACAGAAAGCATATCTCACTGCATCCCCTCCCCTTCTGCATATTAAGTGAGTCGTGTGATTTGCTCCGTTCCTTTGTGTTCGCCGTGTTCTAACCGTTTGAAGTGCCGCTACGGTAGAACTGTTATCCCGTTCCATCCTGGGAGAAATTAACCCGTGAACCTTGGGCATCGTGAGGGGGTTAGATTTCTTAAGGAGACACAAGTAACTTGTGGGCTCAGGACTGTCCTATACTAACAGATTATTCACTGCAGGTTTTATATCTCCTAACTTATTTGAGTGCAGGAACCTACAAGCTTAAGAAATCTATTGATATTTATTTTCTGCGCTTAAATAAATATTGTTTAAGGAGACTGGTTGAGGAGGCTAAAACCTTTGTGGTTTTTCTGCTCCTATACTGCATATTAATCTGCTCGGGGAGACTAAAGACCTTTGTGGTTTTCTACTCCTGTACTGCATATTACTCTGCTCGTGGGGACTAAAACCTTTGTGGTTTTTCTACTCCTAATTACTGTGAAATAATCTGTTTGTGGAGACTAAAAGCCTTCGTAGTTTTTTCTACTCCAATTGTTTAAACAGTTTATTGATATTGTTTCTGTCCGTGTCATTTTGCAGAGATGACAAACGGAGCGGATCCAACTGTCCCTGTTGGGAGTACTAATGCTACCACAGTTTCTGGGACTGCTGGGCCTAGCCGTGCTGCTGCAACGGTTATGCCACCTGCAGAGAAACCGGGGAAGTTTTCTGGTGTGGACTTTAAGAGATGGCAGCAAAAGATGTTCTTTTATCTGACCACCTTAAGCCTGCAAAGGTTTATTAAGGAGGATGCTCCAGTCCTGACTGATGAAACACCTGAAAACGAACGCTTCCTCGTGATTGAGGCTTGGACTCATTCTGACTTCCTATGCAAGAATTATATTCTAAGTGGCTTGGAAGATGACTTGTACAACGTTTATAGTAACGTTGAAACGTCTAAGAAACTGTGGAATGCGTTAGAAAAGAAGTATAAGACTGAAGATGCTGGACTGAAGAAATTTGTGGCTGCCAAATTTCTGGATTATAAAATGGTGGATAACAAATCTGTTGTGTCCCAAGTCCAAGAACTTCAAGTCATTATACATGATCTTCTTGCTGAAGGTTTGGTGATCAACGAGGCGTTTCAAGTTGCAGCCATGATTGAAAAGTTACCTCCTTTGTGGAAGGACTTTAAAAATTACTTGAAACGCAAGCGCAAGGAGATGACCCTTGAAGATTTGATTGTTCGCTTAAGGATTGAAGAGGACAACAAATCAGCTGAGAAGAAGGCTCGTGGAAATGCTACAATAGCGGGAGCAAATATTGTTGAGCATAATCCAAATAAGAGGAAGAAGCCTTCTGGAGGGAAGACCAACCCTAGCAAGAAAAAGTTCAAGGGAAATTGCTACAATTGTGGCAAGAGTGGACATAAGTCCGTAGTCTGTCGTACTGCAAAGAAGGACAGGAAAAATGGAAAAGGTCAAGCAAACATGGCTGAAGACAATAAATTGTCTCAAGGAGTGCAAGATATTGATCTGGGCGCTATGATTTCTGAATGCAACTTAGTTGGAAATCCTAAAGAATGGTGGATTGATTCAGGAGCCACCCGCCATGTTTGTGCTGTGAAGGAAGCTTTTGCTTCATATGCTCCCGCTGGACCTGATGAGGCGCTCTCTATGGGCAATTCTGCAATGGCGAAAATTGAGGGATATGGAAAGATATACCTCAAAATGACGTCTGGCAAGGTTGTGACTCTGACCAATGTTCTTCACGTTCCTGAAATAAGGAAGAACTTGGTGTCAACTGCACTTCTCGTTAAAAACGGGTTTAAGTGTGTGTTTGTCTCTGACAAGGTTGTGATAACTAAGAATGAGCTGTATGTAGGAAAAGGTTACCTGACTGAGGACCTTTTCAAACTCAATGTAATGGTCATTGACAATATGAATAAAACTGCAGCTTCTTGTTATTTACTGGAGTCAAATAATTTATGGCATTCTCGTTTGGGACATGTGATCACGCCCAACTACGCCCTATAAAAGGGACTAAGCGGTCGCGGCAAATATAGCTCGGTATTTAAAGCCCCGAGGTCGAATCCCACAGAGAACACTCGTAATTCAGTCGTTAATCTAACTAATTTATCTAATCAACTAACTTCAAGAGTTTATATTTTAATGATGGTTTTAAAATAGAAACTAAATAACAATAAAGTAAATAGCAAAATAATAAAAAGTAATCAAGCAAGGATATTAGAAGCCTAGAATTGATTTACACCGACTCCTACCTATGTGATTGACTAATGATTCAACGAATTCAACTTGGTTCTTCCTATTGAACACTTGCTCCAAATTCACAACTAACCACTTCCATGTATTAGCTATGACATTCACTAACTAATCTTCCAATTAATTAGTGAAGATGTTTAGGACTACAAGTATGGTTCACAATCGGGCTCGGTGGTCACAACTCACCGTATTGACAACCTAAGTAATTCCTTGGTTTTAGGTTGAAATATTGCTAAGCATTTAACCCTAACTCGTGAATTTATTCCTAAACGCACAAGGATAAAGGGGACAATCAATTGGGGGCCCTTCCAATCAATTAGCAAACAAAACGTAAATACTTAGATAGGAAGAATAATCAAGTTTCATTCATCAAAATCAATTAATCAATTCACATAGTATCGGAGTGGTTCAATCAACCCTAGAATGGGTAATTTAGCCACTCATGGTCATCATAAACAAATCAAGAATAATCATGAATGAATAAACTACAAAGGAGAAGAAATAATAGAAGAAAGAACTCTTAATCTTCAAGTCTTTAATCCCACGCCTCCTTGTGTGTTCCTTGCCTCCAAGAGTCCAAAGTGCTTCCACAATGGTGATCTTCCTCTCCCAAGTCAAGATTCGGGCTAAAAATAGGTTAGAAAACCTTTTATACCTCGTGTGAAACTCGTGGACAAGTTTGCCCCTCGTCACTTTTCGCCAGAAAATTTGTCTCATGGCTGGATCATGGCCGGATCATGGCCTTACGATGCCTGGGCCATGCACTTGCGAAATTCTGCTTTCAACTTCATGGCTGAATCATGGCTTTACGATGGCTGGGCCGTGACATTTCGTCTTCAAATTCCTTTCATGGCTAATCCACGGCCTTGGCACCTTACAACGCTGTAAATTAACTTCGATTTTGCTCCAAATCATCAAACTTTAACACTTTTTCAAACCATTTGATTCCTATACATTCAAACACCCAATATAAGCACAAAATACTATTGTTCACACTAAAATAATCCACAAAAGCACCAAAATATGATGTAACTAATACTAAAATATATGCATTTTTAGCCTAACATCACAACCCCACACTTAAGATTTTGCTCGTCCTCGAGCAATCTAACTCACAACCCACTTGGACAAATCAACCACTAATACAAGACTCCAAACGATACTACCACACACCAGGCTTCATTCATGCTCAATACACAAGAGTTCTTCTTTCACATACCTTAGTCTAACTCAAAATGCTAAAGCCCTCAGCAATATCAAGATCACAAACCATCAAGCACATTTGAGAACAAGATTGATGCACTAGCTTAACTCTTGCGCAAGTACCATACATCCAAGGGTCCACAGTGTGTGTGTGCTCGTTCCCCCCTACAATTTCAATAATGAAACAGCGGACCTAAGCGGCAAGTGTATAGAGAGTTCGCTAAATTCAACATATTTTTACTCATAATCACACGCTCAAATTACAACTTCCATCTCAAGCCTCAAGGGTCAACAATGGGGTATTATTCATACATTTCACAATATTTGGATGATTGGGGCCCTAGAAATTCAACCTCACTAGGGTGCCTTTGGTGTGTTCATACTCGAGGCTTTTGTATTCACCCTTAACCGAGCATAGGAACATTGCCCCCATCCTTTGTTCATCTCTACTTTTTCTTTCTTTGCACAATTTATTTCTAAATTTTTTTCTTTTTTTTTTCTTTCTTTTTCATCTACCCCCTTGCTTCATTAAATCATTTTAGCAAACTTACCTCTCAGATTTTTTTCTTAAGCTCACTCTCTTCATTTTTGCTAATCAAAGGTCATGTTTACACTACCAACATACATAGGGGAAAACAAAGTGCTCAATAATTCCATAGTGGACACCCTAAACTTAGTCAAGTGCGCTTGAGTTAATGCTAGGAATCAGGCCCTTCTCTACTCTCATAATGATTCGTTTTTTTCCATCATACAATGTGTCATCAGGCTTCTGACACAATGAATCCAACTAGGCAATTTATTCTTTCTTCTCTTTGTTATTACAACTAACTACTATTCAAAAATCATCAAAAGTACCCGGTTCAAAATAAAAGGCATCATCGGGAAAGAACCGTGGTCAAAAGAAAACCCAAAGATTAAGCCACTAATCTAAACAAAACAAAAAAAAACTAAAGCAGTAAAAATACAGCTACAAATCAAGATGCCCCACCCCACACTTAATATCATGCATTGCCCTCAATGCATTAAAAATAAAAACTAAGAGTGATAGAGAAACTCCCTGGGGCTCTAAGCCCGAAGAGTATCCTTGTAAGTTTCCTTAGGGCACGAGGTACTCAGACTTCCCCCATAGCAGGAATTCATCTTCAAGCATGGTGGGTTTGCAGACACCCCACACTTAGACTTCAACCCAGTTGAAACCTGCAATACAAAGAAACTCACCAAGTAACATCCTTCAAAAGATAACATAAATTTTTTATTTTTTTTTTATATTTTTTATTTTTTTAATTTTTTTCTTTTACTTGTATACAATTACAATCACGGGTTGCCTCCCGAGAAGCGCCTTAGTTATAGTCGTGGCACGACATAACCCAGAGTCAATACTTTTTCCTCCACCTTGAGCTTATGAATCGCCTCCCCAGTTGTAAGCCAACTCTCCGATTATGCTCTTGAGGTGGCACAAGTTCTTGCATGCCAAAAACTAAGCATCTCCTTTTGCGCGTAGTCACTAACTCAGGAATATCTTCGAATTGTTGGCTATGCTCCTGACCAAGTACCAAGTATACTATTTTGTACTCTTTGGCCTTCAAACGAGGATAGTCATCGTGTCTAGATGGTAATGAAAATTCCATAATGTAAGTACCATACACCTCATCCTTCAACTCTTCCACTGGCTCAAAAGGATCAATTTCCATGTCTCCCTCTAAAATCAGTGTAGAAAAGTGTCTGGAATGCGGTGCAATCCTCTCACACTTTGATTCATCGATCACATCCTCTTTCTGATACGAGTTAGAGTCAACTACAATTTCAGGTTTAATTTTATTGTCTAACTCTAGTACCACATTTTCTTCATCGGCATCTTCACACACCATATGGCTAGACGGTTGGCTTTCAACCCTTCTCTCATCTAATGAAAATTCACGCTTTAGATCTTCTACAATAGCCATGATTTCTTCTTCTAATTCCACATCTTCTTGGCTAGTTAGTTGAATTCCCAATAGTGTAGCCAACTGATTCACTTGAGCTTCTATCTGGCTTAGTTGTGCTCTACGTCTGTCCCAAACCTTCTTCAGTTCGGCTTCGTATTCTTCCTCATCATCCTCTACTTCATTGTACCAACTATTATCATAAGAGAAAGAAAAATCATCATAATAGGGGCTCGGGGAAGAATAAGACGTATTAGTACAACCATAATAATGATCACCTAGCCACATGTTATTTTTCGATGCCATTTTTTTTTTATAATCTAAAAAAAAGAATATGTACAGAAACGAAGTTAATTGAATAAATAAATCAGCTATCCTAACAACTAAAATAACACTGTGTTCCCCGGCAACGACGCCAAAATTTGATCACGCCCAACTACGCCCTATAAAAGGGACTAAGCGGTCGCGGCAAATATAGCTCGGTATTTAAAGCCCCGAGGTCGAATCCCACAGAGAACACTCGTAATTCATTCGTTAATCTAACTAATTTATCTAATCAACTAACTTCAAGAGTTTATATTTTAATGATGGTTTTAAAATAGAAACTAAATAACAATAAAGTAAATAGCAAAATAATAAAAAGTAATCAAGCAAGGATATTAGAAGCCTAGAATTGATTTACACCGACTCCTACCTATGTGATTGACTAATGATTCAACGAATTCAACTTGGTTCTTCCTATTGAACACTTGCTCCAAATTCACAACTAACCACTTCCATGTATTAGCTATGACATTCACTAACTAATCTTCCAATTAATTAGTGAAGATGTTTAGGACTACAAGTATGGTTCACAATCGGGCTCGGTGGTCACAACTCACCCTATTGACAACCTAAGTAATTCCTTGGTTTTAGGTTGAAATATTGCTAAGCATTTAACCCTAACTCGTGAATTTATTCCTAAACGCACAAGGATAAAGGTGACAATCAATTGGGGGCCCTTCCAATCAATTAGCAAACAAAACGTAAATACTTAGATAGGAAGAATAATCAAGTTTCATTCATCAAAATCAATTAATCAATTCACATAGTATCGGAGTGGTTCAATCAACCCTACAATGGGTAATTTAGCCACTCATGGTCATCATAAACAAATCAAGAATAATCATGAATGAATAAACTACAAAGGAGAAGAAATAATAGAAGAAAGAACTCTTAATCTTCAAGTCTTTAATCCCACGCCTCCTTGTGTGTTCCTTGCCTCCAAGAGTCCAACGTGCTTCCACAATGGTGATCTTCCTCTCCCAAGTCAAGATTCGGGCTAAAAATAGGTTAGAAAACCTTTTATACCTCGTGTGAAACTCGTGGACAAGTTTGCCCCTCGTCACTTTTCGCCAGAAAATTTGTCTCATGGCTGGATCATGGCCGGATCATGGCCTTACGATGCCTGGGCCATGCACTTGCGAAATTCTGCTTTCAACTTCATGGCTGAATCATGGCTTTACGATGGCTGGGCCGTGACATTTCGTCTTCAAATTCCTTTCATGGCTAATCCACGGCCTTGGCACCTTACAACGCTGTAAATTAACTTCGATTTTGCTCCAAATCATCAAACTTTAACACTTTTTCAAACCATTTGATTCCTATACATTCAAACACCCAATATAAGCACAAAATACTATTGTTCACACTAAAATAATCCACAAAAGCACCAAAATATGATGTAACTAATACTAAAATATATGCATTTTTAGCCTAACATCAACATGTCAATTATAAAACCTTGCGAAAAATGATCAATTTGGAAGTATTGCCTAAATTTGATTGCAAAAAGTCAAAATGTCAAATATGTGTGGAGTCTAAATATACGAAACACCCTTACAAGTCAATTGAAAGGGATTCGGAACCATTAGACTTAATTCATACGGACATTTGTGACATGAAGTCAATACCATCTCGCGGTGGAAAGAAGTATTTCATAACTTTTATTGACGATAGCACTCGTTACTGCTATGTTTATTTACTTAGTAGTAAAGATGAGGCAATTGACACATTCAAGCAATACAAGAATGAAGTTGAAAACGCAACTTACCAAAAAGATCAAAATGATAAGAAGTGATAGGGGTGGAGAATATGAATCTCCTTTTGAACAAGTGTGTTTGGAATATGGCATTATTCATCAAACAACTGCCCCCTACACGCCTCAATCTAATGGGATTGCGGAAAGAAAAAATCGAACCTTAAAGGAGATGATGAATGCCTTGTTGATAAGTTCGGGTCTACCCCAGAACTTGTGGGGGGAAGCCTTATTTACGGCTAATCAAATACTCAATCAAGTTCCCCATAGCAAAACACTGTCCATTCCATATGAAAAGTGAAAAGGAAGGAAGCCCAACTTGAATTACTTCAAAGTGTAGGGGTGTTTGCTAAAGTGCAAGTCCCAAAACCCAAAAGGGTTAAGATTGGACCGAAAACAATTGATTGTGTTTTCATTGGGTATGCTAGAAACAGTAAAGCATATCGGTTTCTGGTTCATAAATCAAAAAATTCCAACATTCACGTTAATACGGTGATGGAATCAGATAATGCTGAATTCTTTGAAACCACATATCCGTATAAGAAGGAATGTGAGTCAGTTGGTGAAAGATCCATACGACCTCGGGAAGGAACCAAAGGAAAGTCACCAAATGAGGCAGAGCCAAGACGGAGCAAGCGTCAAAGAACTTCTACTTCATTTGGAGATGGCTTTGTCACTTTTCTGTTGGAAAGTGAGCCTCAGACGTTTAAAGAAGCAATGTCTTCTTCAGACTCTCCATTTTGGAAAGAGGCAGTCAATAGTGAAATAGAATCTATTTTGAGCAACCATACTTGGGAGTTGGTTGATCTTCCTCCTGGAAACAAACCATTAGGTTCTAAGTGGATTTTCAAAAGGAAAATCAAAGCTGATGGCACTATTGACAAGTACAAGACAAGGCTTGTTGTTAAAGGATATAGACAACAAGAAGGCCTTGACTACTTTGACACATACTCGCCGGTAACCAGAATAACATCCATACGGATGTTAATAGCGTTAGCCGCTGTGTATGGTCTGGAAATCCATCAAATGGACGTTAAGACAGCGTTCTTAAATGGGGATTTGGAGGAAGAGATTTACATGGAACAACCTGAAGGGTTCGTGGTTCCAGGTAAAGAAAAGATGGTGTGTAAACTTGTTAAGTCACTTTATGGACTAAAACAAGCACCTAAACAATGGCATGCGAAATTTGATCATACAATGTTGTCAAATGGCTTTAAAATTAACGAGTGTGACAAATGTGTCTGCATTAAGAACACTCCTAATTTTGTAGTCATTTGTTGCTCCCAACGCACACGCAAGTATACGTGGTCGACAAGTAATAAAGTGATAAGTAGAGTATCGTTCCCACGAGGACTATTCAGACTAAATTCTAGCGAACAATTTCTAAAGCTATTCAGGGATCTTTTTCCAATAATGAGGATTTTAGTAACTAAGGAACAATAATTAAAACGGTACAAGTGGATTCAAACAATGGAGAAAAAATGGGTTGTTATCAGTAATAAGGAGACGGTCCAGGGTCAGAGTTACGAACAATCCAGTTGAGTTTTCCAATTGATTCCACTTCTCAAATTCCGGGTTACTAACTGCTAGATTAAATGTACCCGTGAAAACCTTTCGATTCTTCACGGTCTATGCAGGCTACTCCAATCCCTATATGTCTATGGGTTGAATCACGTGCACGCATTAACGAATTCTGTAATTAGTTAAACTAGGCGAGCAAGTATATGTCTATCCTACTCACAAATTGGTTCCCCGATGCCCGGGTTCACAAACTAGTCCTATTCTTTCTTATTACGTAATTAAATTCCCTCTTTCGAGTTCAATCTAAAAACCATAGATAATGCGTAATAATCGGGCCCTGACAATTACACAAGTGAAATCAAGAAAGAATAAGTAACTCGTAATGGGATTCAATTAATGGGAATCAATCTTCAAACATCAACTTTCATATAATACTCTAACCCTAGAACTAGAGATTTAGCTACGCATACTCATAATAACAACACAAGGAATTGATGAAATAATGAAATAATGATGTAATAGATTAATGGAAGGAAGAAAAACCCTTGTCTTGATGTTATGAGCTCTCAAATTTGCTCCAAAGTCTGAACTCTTTACAAAAACTAAGTAATAAACTCTTTATAATGTTTCCAAACCCTTGTAAATAAGTTAAACCCAAAACTAGAAGGAATAGGAAGTAAAATCGCGCACAAGGGGCGCTATAACGGGCGCCCCGCGCCCCGAAAAGCGTGCTACCAACCAGAACCCGCTCCCAGCCTTCGTGCCATAGGCCTGAGGCGCGCCCTGAAACGCGCAGACCTCCTCGCGCTATGGGTGGCGCGGCGCGGAGGCTGCAGCGCCAGGCCAAAAACTCCTTCTTTCGCTCCAAAACTCGGCTTGTGTCGTGCCTTTGTGTGCTCAATCCAATCTTCAAACATCCTCCAACCAAATCATGCTCAATCAAGCTCCGAAACGCTCCAAATGCATCGCGTAACGACCTACACACGAACAACACAACATCAGCGTAAAACCACATTCACAAGCCACCAAACAAGTGCAAAACAAGCTCAAATGTGCGGAAATATTAAGGAAAAGTAGGCATAAAATGCCGAACATCACCACCCCACACTTGAACCTTTGCTCGCCCCCGAGCAAGTCACAACTAACTTCCCAACCTAGGTAAAACAGGTCTGCCTATGACTATGGTTGATACCGACCATTGAACCAATGCACACATGACTACTATGGATCCACAAACATGCCAATAATTTACCAAAACCAAAAATATGAGAACAACCACCCCAAAATAGCTCAAATGCACAAACTCAACTTATTGCAACCATGCTCCCACAAAATCACACCTATCTACTCAACCAAGAAGCCATCAACTTCACCTATTTCATGCAAACCATGCGCCCTCACCAATATGAAGCAAGAGAGTGCCCCCCAAAAATCACACACAAAACCAATATCATGACTAGAACGGGGGCAATACAAATAAATTCACTCACTCTCATGAAAATCTCACCTGCCACGCACAATGTACCATAGGCTTGCCCGTAGTGTAGGACTCCACTAATGTAAGCTCACTCCAATCGGGATTAACTAGGACTTTAGAAAGGTCGTAATGTAGGCTAAGGGGCGGGTAGGATACATATGGTAATAGTGACTACCTCCCTAAGCACTTTAATACATCACAATTAAATTAATCACAATTCTCATCAAGCCACCCAATCACAAATATCACACATACACCTTCCCAACAAGTAGCAATTTTTCTTATAAGTACACACTAGCAAGGAATGGATATCTTTTTCAACTTTTCTTTTCAACTTTGCTATTTTTTTTCTTTTTCAAATTCATCCAACCTTGCCAATGCTTTCCACTACTTCACAATTTTTACAATTATTCCCTTCATTAGTTCCACTCAAAAACCTCCCAACATCCAACCACAACTCCAATCAACAACAAAATAACAACTAAAGTGCTTAAGGAGTAAAGGGCCAAAAAGAGACAATTTAGAATAAATGGGTAGGCTCGGGGTGTGGGTACCAATAGAAAGGATCAAAAAAATCACAACAACAATTTTTTTCCAAGGTATATATGTAAGGGTAGGCTAACAAAAGAAGGCCTTGTATCATCTCCCAATTAGAGCAAACCTAGGATTTCGCTTTGCACACACACGGGGCAAGTTCTAGACATTAATATGCAACAGGAGTAAATAAGAACATGCCTCACAACACACATTGCACACAATCCACACAAAAAGGTTCCATCAATAACTCTCAACTAAGCATCTAGAGTGCAACTTGTGGAAATTTAAGCACTAATGCACAAAGGATAGCAATCAAGTCAAACAAGCGGACTCAAGCATCTCAAGGGGGTCGTTCCATTTTTCCTCTAGGCATGCATCAAATTAAAACCCAAGGACACCACAAATAGTACATGCAATCAATTCAAGTCCACCGGTATCAAACAAATCAAAGGCACCTAGCATTCTACCCATTCCTTCGTCTAGGGCCACCTATAACTAACTATCCTAATCCTAAAAAAAAAAAAATAATAATAAATAAATAAAAACTACCCGGTTCAAAGGTCTCCCCGTGGAAAAGAACCGAGGCCATAAGAAAAACCACGGGGTGGATGACATGTACCACTAATAAAACTAAAAGGAAAATCTTTTTGGAATTTTTCATTGGTTTTCTAATTTTTTTTCATATATTAAAGCAAGAAACAAATAAAAATAAAGTCAAGTGACAAAAGAAAAATCCTATGGTACATGCATCCTTAACCTCAAAAATAAATAAAGGGTAGTTTCCCACCCCACACTTAAACTAAGCACTGTCCTCAGTGCTAAAAATAAGCAAGCGCAAGGTAAAGAAAACTTCCCTGAAGATTCTAGTCCTTGGTGCTAGCATTCTCCAAGCTTCCATATAGTATGAGGTACTCAGTCTTCCCTCATCAGGTCATCAATATTGGGCAAGGGTGAGGACACCCCACACTTAGCCTCGACATTACATGAACCTGCAATCCAAGGAAAAACAACAACTACGTGACACTATAAATAAAATAATACAAGTACAAACTCGGGTTGCCTCCGGAGAAGCGCCTTAGTTAACGTCGTGGCACGACGACACTTCTAGCTCACTTCCAGCCTTTATGTCTTCTCTTCTTACGCCGAACTTTTACTTTCTTCCCTTCTTTTAGAGAACCCATCTTCAACTTCACATGTGGTTTACTTCCATCTTCTTGTTTGACACATTCAATCATAGAGCACTCTTCCACCTTAGCTATGTGCTCCTTCTCATTATAAACCTTGAAAGTAACCTTTTCTCCATGCGCTCTAACAGTCATCTCACCCAGCTCCATGTCAATAATTGCCTTCGAGGTGACTAAGAATGGTCTCCCCAAAATGATTGGAGCTTCTCGGTCCTCTTCATAATCTAGGACTACAAAATCAGCAGAGAATGTAAACTTACCAACTTTTAGCAACACATCCTCCAACTTACCAGCAGGGTGAGTGAGAGATCCATCTGCCATCTTAAGAGTAACTGAAGAGGGCTTGATTGCTCCTAGCCCTAACCTTTTGCAAACAGACAGAGGCATGAGATTTATGCTCGCACCCAAATTACACAAGGCACCAGTGATATTATGCCCTCCAATGGTACAAGGAATAGTAAACCTCCCAGGATCTTGAAGTTTTGGAGGTAGCTTACTCAAGATTGTGCTACACTCCTCAACTAAATCAACTGTATCTATCTCTTGAGGCTTTTTCTTCTTCACTAAAATTTCTTTTAAGAACTTCACAAAGAATGGCATCAATTCAAACACATCAGTCAAAGGAATATTAACTTGAAGTTCTTTCAACATACTCACAAATTTTTGATACTGGGCCAGATCCTTCGATGGTAATAGTCTCTGCGGGAATGGTGGAGGTGGCAGAGGTGCCTCCTTTCTCTCTTCTTTCTTCTTTACCTTCTCCACTTTTTCAACTTTTTCTATTTCAGCTCTCTCCTCAGACTTGGCCATCAGCTCTCCACCTTCAATTAAGGTCACTGCAAAACATTGTTCAGGCTCTTTTTTAACAGTGCTTCTTTCTCCCACCAACTGTCCCAACTGGTGCTCCAAATTCTTTTGAGCATTGGCAAGATCATGTATGGCTTGTGCATGGGCTGCAGTGTCAGCTATCATTCTCTGCTGGCCTGCCATTATTTGCTTTAGCATATCTTCAACTGAACTGCTAACCTGCTGTGGTGGAGCTGGAAGTGGGTGGTAATTATTCGGGGCTCTCGTATTGCTTTGATAATACCCATTACCAAACTGGTTTTGACCCTGCAGCCTGTTTTGATTACCCACGTAATAAACTGACTCTGGATTAGAAGAGCAAACCTCTGTAGCATGGTCTTGACCACAAACCTCACAAAAGCTCTGGAGTTGTTGCACTGGAGCCACTGGTTGCTGAGCCTTTTGCAGAGCTAACTTGCTAATTTGATTGGAAATAGCATCCATCCTCGCCCTTAGCTCTGAAACTGCATCTAACTGAAGTACCCCTGCAGGTTTCTGCGTAATAGCTCTACCATCTTCCTGCCAATCAGGATTGCTCTGCGAAAACTTGTCAAGTAAATCATAAATCTGATCAAAATTTAAGGCCAGTACTTGGCCTCCAGCAGCAGCATCAACCACGATCTTAGTATGTTGGTTCAGCCCCTCAACAAAAGTGTGTGCAACAACCTCATTGGATTGGTTGTGGTGTGGACAATCTCTCAATAGAGCTTTGAATCGCTCCCAGGCTGAATACAAGGATTCTCCTTCTAACTGTCTGAAGGACATAATTTCGCTCCTCAGCCGGGCTGTCTTGGCAGACGGATAAAATTTAGCCAAGAACTTCTTAGCCAAATCCTCCTAAGTAGTGATAGACCCAGACTTTTCAGCCTTTAACCACTTCCTTGCTGCCCCAATCAGTGAAAACGGGAACAACGTCAAGCGAACATAATCAGTAGGAACACCCGCTGGTGTATAAGTATCACTGATCTCCAGAAAGTTCTGAATGTGTTGCTGCGGATCCTCATGAAGTAATCCACCATATTGTCCAGTCACATGCAGCAGCTGAATCATGCCGGACTTAATCTCAAATCCCCCGGTGATAGCGGGCTTAACTATGCTCGATGCTACTCCCTCCAGGCTGGGGAGAGCAACATCTCGCACAGCTAAAGCTTGGTCTTCTGCCATTCCTGTAGGTAAAGATCGAGCAGGACCTAATACCTGAAACAGCACAAAACTCAAAACAAAAATTAAACCTGAATAGTAAGTAATAAACTGTTCAAAAAGAAATCAGTCAATAATTAGTCCCCGGCAAAGGCGCCAAAAACTTGTTGCTCCCAACGCACACGCAAGTATACGTGGTCGACAAGTAATAAAGTGATAAGTAGAGTATCGTTCCCACGAGGACTATTCAGACTAAATTCTAGCGAACAATTTCTAAAGCTATTCATGGATCTTTTTCCAATAATGAGGATTTTAGTAACTAAGGAACAATAATTAAAACGGTACAAGTGGATTCAAACAATGGAGCAAAAATGGGTTGTTATCAGTAATAAGGAGACGGTCCAGGGTCAGAGTTACGAACAATCCAGTTGAGTTTTCCAATTGATTCCACTTCTCAAATCCCGGGTTACTAACTGCCAGATTAAATGTACCCGTGAAAACCTTTCGATTCTTCACGGTCTATGCAGGCTACTCCAATCCCTATATGTCTATGGGTTGAATCACGTGCACGCATTAACGAATTCTGTAATTAGTTAAACTAGGCGAGCAAGTATATGTCTATCCTACTCACAAATTGGTTCCCCGATGCCCGGGTTCACAAACTAGTCCTATTCTTTCTTATTACGTAGTTAAATTCCCTCTTTCGAGTTCAATCTAAAAACCATAGATAATGCGTAATAATCGGGCCCTGACAATTACACAAGTGAAATCAAGAAAGAATAAGTAACTCGTAATGGGATTCAATTAATGGGAATCAATCTTCAAACATCAACTTTCATGTAATACTCTAACCCTAGAACTAGAGATTTAGCTACGCATACTCATAATAACAACACAAGGAATTGATGAAATAATGAAATAATGATGTAATAGATTAATGGAAGGAAGAAAAACCCTTGTCTTGATGTTATGAGCTCTCAAATTTGCACCAAAGTCTGAACTCTTTACAAAAACTAAGTAATAAACTCTTTATAATGTTTCCAAACCCTTGTAAATAAGTTAAACCCAAAACTAGAAGGAATAGGAAGTAAAATCGCGCACAAGGGGCGCTATAACGGGCGCCCCGCGCCCCGAAAAGCGTGCTACCAACCAGAACCCGCTCCCAGCCTTCGTGCCATAGGCCTGCGGCGTGCCCTGAAACGCGCAGACCTCCTCGCGCTATGGGTGGCGCGGCGCGGAGGCTGCAGCGCCAGGCCAAAAACTCCTTCTTTCGCTCCAAAACTCGGCTTGTGTCGTGCCTTTGTGTGCTCAATCCAATCTTCAAACATCCTCCAACCAAATCATGCTCAATCAAGCTCCGAAACGCTCCAAATGCATCGCGTAACGACCTACACACGAACAACACAACATCAGCGTAAAACCACATTCACAAGCCACCAAACAAGTGCAAAACAAGCTCAAATGTGCGGAAATATTAAGGAAAAGTAGGCATAAAATGCCGAACATCATCATTGTTTGCTTATATGTGGACGACATGTTGATCATGAGCAATGACATTGTCAATATCAATGCTACGAAACGCATGTTGACTAGCAAATTTGATATGAAAGACTTAGGAGTTGCGGACTTAATACTGGGTGTTAAGATCCATAGAACTCCTCAAGGTCTGGCGTTGTCTCAAACTCACTACATCAATAGTGTTCTTGAAAAATTTAAATATTTGGACTTTAAAGTTTCAAAGACTCCTATTGATGTAAACCTTGCTCTTAAGAAGAACAAAGGTGAAAGCACGTCGCAACGAGATTATGCACGTGTTTTGGGAAGTTTGATGAACGTCATGAATTGTACTCGACCAGATATAGCTTGTGCTATAAGTAAGCTGAGTCGATACACGAGTAATCCCAATCAGACCCATTGGATGGCAATGAAACGTGTTCTGGGATATTTAAGATATACCCAAGACTTTGCATTGCATTATAACAAGTATCCTGCAGTCATTGAAGGATATTGTGATGCCAATTGGATCACCGGCACAACTGATTCTAAGTCCACAAGTGGATACATTTTCGCACTTGGTGGAGGAGCGGTGTCTTGGAAATCGTCCAAGCAAACGTGTATTGCCCGCTCTACTATGGAAGCTGAATTCATAGCCTTAGATAAAGCCGGTGAAGAAGCTGAATGGCTTCGGAACTTTTTGGAAGACATTCCGTTCTGGCCTAAACCGATGACACCAATGTGTATACATTGTAATAGTCAATCGGCTATAGGAAGAGCAAGGAATGTCATGTATAACGGTAAGAATCGTCACATACGACGAAGACACAAAACCGTTAGGGACCTACTCTCTAGAGGAATTATCACCATTGACTACGTGAAGTCAAGGGATAATGTGGCGGATCCGCTTACAAAAGGCCTAACTAGAGAGGCAGTTGAATGTTCATCGAAGGGAATGGGACTATGGCCAAGGACAAGTCATCACGGCGGCAACTCTACCTAGGAGACTGGAGATCCCAAGAACTAGGTTCAAGGAGAATACAAAGTTGTGTATGACGGTTCAACATTGTCAATTAAATGTTTGGTCCATTCTCGTGATGAGACAATGTTCAAGTACCAAGGATAAAATGCTAGAGGCATTTTTTAATGATTATCTAAGTTTGATATTGTGGTTATCAAACAGTGTATATCTATAGGATTACACGTTAAGAAATCACCTATGTAAGTGTGAAGTGGAAGCCGCTTCAAGGAGAATTCTGTATGGCCAATTCTTTAAGCACTTATGAAACCAGGCGGTGTTCATGGCTGAAACGAACACAACAGTGAGAACCAAAGAAGGTTAAGGGTTAGTTGTGTGACTTACGTTGTCTAGGTATACAACAAAGTTCGACGGTTCAAAGATATCAAATCTACCAATTGATCGAGTATATCCGATGTATGTTCACTACGGAAAGTTCAAAGGGAAACCTACTTATCCAGATGCGACTAATTCTTTCTTGCAAATCACACAACTCTGTCATGCATGCGTCCATACAGCCATTCCCCATTCATGTGGGGGATTGTTGGGTTTAATGGAAGAATGTGAATGGGAAATGGGTAAAAAGTAAAAAGATTTCCTTTTGTAGGGAAAGGTTCCCTTTTGTAGGGAAATGCACTTTCTCCCACATTGGTAGAGAAAAAGGATTTTGTTGGGTTTAAATAGAGATTTACTTCTCTTAGCTCTTAAAAGGGTTGAGAAGAAGGGAAGCCTCGCGCCGTCGTCGTCGTCGCTCGTCTCGGCTTTGGTTTCGGATTCGGATTCGGATTTGGTCAATTGATAAGATTGATTGAATTAAATTTTTGGACCAACAAAACTAAAATATCCATTTGTGTAACGGGCAACTCCGTTTGTGTAACGGGCAGCTGAAGTGGTTCAGTACCCGGGCAGCTGAAGCAACATCAGCAGATTAGTTCCTCCACGTTTTCCCTCCACGTCTTCTCATTAATGTCGGTCATTAGTGGTAGATTAATTCCTCCACATTAAAGTCAGTCATTATTGGTAGATTAATTGCTCCACATTAAAGTCAGTCATTAGTGGACCATTAAGTCTCCCACGTTTTTGTTTAATCACCAGGTGTGTCTCTTCACCTGCCCTTGGATGTCTATATAAACTGGTCATTTGTTAGTCCTTGATAACGACAGACAACATAGAACACAGACATAGACTAAAGTTCTGAGATAGAGACTCCACAGAGACTCAAACTCGGACAGATAGAGACGTAACCTCGGACAGAGGATACGTGACCTCGGGCAGAAGATAGAAACACTCGGGCAGAGAAAATCACTGACAGAAAGCATATCTCACTGCATCCCCTCCCTTTCTGCATATTAAGTGAGTTGTGTGATTTGCTCCATTCCTTTGTGTTCGCCGTGTTCTAATCGTTTGAAGTGCCGCTACGGTAGAATTGTTATCCCGTTCCATCCTAGGAGAAATTAACCCGTGAACCTTGGGCATCGTGAGGGGGTTAGATTTCTTAAGGAGACACAAGTAACTTGTGGGCTCGGGACTGTCTTATACTAACAGATTATTCACTGCAGGTTTTATATCTCCTAACTTATTTGAGTGCAGGAACTTACATGTGGTACTGGGCCTACTGGCTATGATAGTCCTGCTCTAGAATGTCTTAAAGTAGAACATCTCTCAGAGACATTTAATCACCTCAGGGAAGTTAAGCTAATAAACATGAGTGACACAATTCGTGAGGTACAGCTTCTGATAGCCAAGTGCCCCGTTCTGGTTAGAATGACAATCGAGCAGGTACCTCCATATGATGAATCTAAAATAGTCGCTGAGCTTAGAAATTCTCAGTGTGCTTCTTCCAATCTGGTAACTGGCTTCGTATAAGATTTTGGTCCTGTTTGATCTTTGGCTAAGATGATTTCCAAGTTGAAGTGGGTTGATATTAACGAATGTTGATGCAGTGGTGTAAGGCCCAACAATTTGGGAAGGATGTTGTGTGTTGTCTGTGCCATTAACTTTGTCATTACAATGCCAAGGGTCTGTTTTACATTACATGCTTGTGCTTGAAATGAGGCTTACTACCTCAATTGATGATGTGACTGTTTATTTACTAGTCGCAGATTCATGATTTATTGCACAATGTTATTGGCGTTCTATTGAGGCTGTGACATCATGTTAGCAACAATATATAATTGTGTTTTGAGTTATTTTTTAGAGCGCTAAACAAGGAATACTTGGTATTTGCAGATGAATGGCTGTACTACTCAAACTCCAATTTTTTTTTCTAGGATTTCAGATCCAAATTTCATGCTAACTCAAGCCGCTTCACAGCTCTTAAATGTTTGCTTCCGCCCATATATTGATAAAGCATTGAAAATTTGAAATAAATAGTCTCAGTTAATTTACTCTCCGTTATACTTTATCTATACCATTTGCTTAAAGGATAAAGTGTAGATGATAATCATATTACTATAAAAGCATCTCCTCAACAAAAACAAAAGTCAGATTACCAAAAAGCCCCTACACATAATACCTGATTAAAAAAGAAAAAAAAACAAATAACCAAGACACGGAAAAACCAAAAGACATGGCTATTCACAACACCAACAAAGAGGGAGCATGCGTTGCTTCACTCCTAGGAAGAGAGCCAACGCTTCATGTTTCATATATATGCCTATTTGGAAGAACACATTTTTGGTTTGGTTCACGTCTCCCTTTTTATGGGATTCTTTTTTCCAAAATCTTATATTATTATGGACTTCTTATCTTAGAGTTAGTGTTTGTTTCCCTGAGTTCTTGACTTGGGATTTCCCTATTTGTTGTTTAATTGCTTCGAGGTTAAACCAAAACAATTACAGAAACGAAATACCGAGAAGTAGCAGATGAGGCTTCGCATCTTCAAGTAACAGTCTCCGCGATTAGATTGTTGGGTAGTCGTTAGTTAACCACGAGTTTATTTTATTCTTTTCATTAGACGTCTTTTACTGGAATTTATTATGCGTCTCATAAAAACCTTTGGTTATTTTGTTAGGTATACTTCGCATCATGTTCCTCAAGGATCTGCTTCTTATTCTTTTGAACTAAAGTATGTTGGTTTTTCTCTTTAATTGAGTGTTTTAAATAGTTGGGGTGCAAAATTTGATTTCAAATGTTAAAGTGGAGCTCAGCCATGGAAATGTAGAGAGAAGAAGATGAGAAGGAGAGGAAAAAATCAGTAAGCTTGCTCTCCAAGCTAAGATATTACAAGTGTGTTATTAACTACCTAACTAACTACTATTTATAGTAACTAAGTAACTAACTACTTTACATAATTTGTTACTAACTGATCCTCTAACTTATACTATTTACAGATTGGTCCTAACTCAATCCTAGCTCTTCCAACACTCCCCCTCAAGCTGAGGATGAAAGACATCTTTCATTCCCAGCTTGCTCAACAGATAGTCATGCTGTGGTTTACATAGTGCCTTTGTAAGAATGTCAGCTAGCTGATCTCTGGTTCCAACATGTAGAGTCTGCACTAGTCCCTTGTTAATCTTCTCTCTGATGAACAAACAATCAATGTCAATGTGCTTTGTACGCTCATGAAAGATAGGATGAGCTGCTATCTGTATAGCAGCCTTGCTATCACAGAATAGAGTAACTGGAAGTCTAACATTAACTCCCAGTTCCTGGAACAGGCCTTTGAGCCAAATAATCTCAGCAATAGTTGATCCCATGCTTCTGAATTCAGCTTCTGCTGAACTTCTGGAAACAGTATTCTGCTTCTTAGCCTTCCATGAGATAAGAGCACCTCCAAACTTGACCAGATAGCCAGTCACAGACCTTCTAGTTTCAACACATGCACCCCAGTCTGAATCACAAAATGCAACTAGATCCTGCTTGCTATTTGCTGGCATGAATAGCCCAATACTAGGAGCATTCTTAACATACCTCACAACTCTCAAGGCTGCATCTAGGTGAGATTGTTTTGGATCATGCATGAACTGACTGAGGAGTTGAACTACAAAGGATAGATCAGGCCTTGTCATGGTGAGATATAATAGCCTTCCTACTAGCCTTTGATAGATGCCTTTGTCCTTCAGTCTGTAGTCTCTTCTTGCAGCTTCAGTAGGGACATACTTATCATATTCTGTGGATATGAGAGTGTGGTTGAACTCCAAGGGGGTAGAGAATGGCTTACTACCAGATAGTCCCATTTCAGACACCAGACCTAAGGCATATTTCCTTTGGCACATTAGTATACCACTCTTGTTTCTGGCAAATTCAATGCCCAGAAAGTACTTCAGCTCCCCCAGGTCTTTCATTTTAAACTTGGTCTGAAGCTTTGTTCTCACTTTCTCTATGAGAGATAAGCTGCTGCCAGTGATTAGCAGATCATCAACATACACAAGGATGATCAAAAGCTCACCATGTATCCTCTGAGTGAACAAGGAGTAGTCATAGTATGATTGAACAAAGCCCATTGCTAGCAAAGCTTCAGTTAGTTTCAAGTTCCACTGCCTGGGAGCTTGTTTGAGCCCATATAGGGACTTATGTAGCTTGCACACTTTCCTGTGCTCCCCCTAGCTTGAAAAGCCATCAGGAAGGTGCATATAGACCTCCTCCCACAGGTCACCCTGAAGGAAAGCATTGCGCACATCCAT
Organism: Petunia axillaris subsp. axillaris; assembly: GCA_029990575.1. Taxonomy (NCBI): domain Eukaryota; kingdom Viridiplantae; phylum Streptophyta; class Magnoliopsida; order Solanales; family Solanaceae; genus Petunia; species Petunia axillaris. The sequence goes on from JARKNS010000009.1 coordinate 46,547,859, forward strand.
CTGGTAAATATACCAGCCAGAGGATGCAGCCAAGGCCACTACAGACCTCACAGTGACCATCTTAGCAACTGGAGAAAAGGTCTCTGTGTAGTCTAACCCTTCCAGCTGACTGTACCCCTTAGCCACCAGCCTGGCCTTATACCTTTCAACCTCTCCTGTGGACTTGTACTTCACCTTAAACACCCATTTACACCCTATAGGATGCTTACCAGCAGGCAAGTCAACCACAGACCAAGTATGATTATCCTCTAAGGCCTGAATTTCAGCCTTCATAGCTTCAACCCATTTAGAGTCTTTACAAGCTTCTGCAAAGGAAGAAGGCTCAACTATCACTGAGTAGGCAGCCAAGGAAGCTCTATAGTGAGGAGAAAGATTATCATAACAGACAGAGTGAGAGATAGGGTAGGCACAGCAGGACTTCTTAGCCTGAACAATGTAGTCTTCCATCCAGCCAGGTTGTTTGAGAGATCTAGAGGATTTTCTGGAAGCAGGTATAGGAGGTTCAGCTGAGGAAAGAACAGGATCTTGAGGAATAGACTCAGAGTGGGAAGGAAAGGTGGGCAATGATGCCTCACTGGGAGCAGTAGCAACAGGTGGAGAAATTTGAGTGGTAGGTGGAGCAGAGTGAGAGACAGGAGATGAAGGTGTAGGTGGCAAGGGATCTGCAGCAGACAGGTCTAGAACTGGGAACAGTGGAGAATGAGAGGTGCTTGAGGTTTTAAAAGGGAAGATATCTTCTCTGAACACCACATCTCGACTGACAAACCAGGTTTTAGTATGTAAAGCATAAAGAATGTAGCCCTTCTGGGTGGTAGAGTAGCCCAAGTGTACTGCTGGAACAGCCCTTGGGGAGAACTTATCATGCTTCTTGATGACTGAGGCATATACAAGGCACCCAAAAACTCTCAGATGCTGTAAGGAAGGGATTCTATGATAAAGCTTTTCAAAGGGAGACTTGCCATGGAGAGTAACAGTTGGGAGCCTGTTGAGTAAGTATACAGCAGTGCTAACACATTCTCCCCAGAATCTTAGGGGTATGAAAGCTTGAAACCTGAGAGCCCTTGCCATGTCAAGAATATACCTATGCCTCCTTTCCACTATACCATTCTGCTGTGGTGTGTACACACAGGAGCTCTGATGTACAATCCCATGAGTATTAAGTAGACTCTCAACCTGACTGTTAAAAAACTCTGAGCCATTATCAGACCTGAAGCACTTAATGTTACAGCTAAACTGAGTTTTAACTAGGTTGATAAAGCTTTGTAGTATCACCACAGACTCTGCTTTAGAATTGATGAGGAACAACCATGTAAACCTAGTGAAGTCATCAACCAGGGTCAAGAAATATTTCTTACCATCATGAGTGGGGACTCTATAAGGTCCCCAGACATCAGCATGCACAATATCAAAAGGAGCAGAGGATTTAGAAGTGCTCAGCTGAAAAGGAGATCTAGATTGCTTTGCAAGGGGGCATACAACACAGTGATGATCTTGCAATGACACATTATGCAGAATCTGTTTCAGAACCTTAAGAGGAGCATGACCAAGCCTCCTATGCCACAAGGCAGTAGCATCACTAGCACTAGACAAAGCATAAGGAGCTACTACATTATCAGTACAGTTATTGAATGAGGAGCTATGTATAGAGGGTAAATGTGAACAACTAGTAGCAGCAGGCTCTTGACTGCAGGTCCTTTGTCCTGTTCCCTTGAGCAGATAAAGTCATTGTTCTTCCTTACCAATCCCCAGCACCTTCCCATTGGAGAGGTCCTGGAAAACACAGAAGTCAAGATAGAAGATCACCAAACACCCTAACTCCTTGGTGACTTGAGAAACTGACAGGAGATTATACTTGAAAGCTGGTATATGCAGAACATTACTGACAGACTTATCTTCAAGTATGAGTGATTCACCAGTATGAACAATATCTACTTGACCCCCATTTGGTAGATTTACTTTACTGCTGTCATTGTTTGTCATCATCTTATGATTATTCAGCAGGTCTAAATCATGTACCATGTGATTTGAAGCACCTGTGTCTATGATCCAGTTATGTTTAACTAGATGTGTCATGAATGCACTAGGAATACCTGCTGAGCCAGTAGTAGCTGTATGGGCTTCATGATCTACTCCTTTGCCTTTATTCAGCAGCTGAATAATCTGTGAGTACTGATCCTGAGTGAAGATTGGAGGTCCTGAGGAGGAACTAGATGGTGCACTGAAGCCACCTGGATTGTAACTATTGTTGAATCCACTGTAGTTATTATATAGGTTGATGTTGTTCCCATTGTAATTAGGAACCTGAGAATAACCTCCTTGACCTGTTCCCTGAGCACTGTTGCTAGAACCATAGGACTGAGGACCTGCATTCATGAACTCATTTCTGTTGCCTGAGTTATAAGCCTGAGGTTGAATATTCTGAGACTCAAACGAGTAGTTAGCTGAATTAGCATGATTTTGCTGACCCTGGGATCCCCATTTCTTCTTAGGCTTGTAGCCTTCAGGGTAGCCAATTAGTTGAAAAAAATGTTCTCTGGTATGCCCTTTACCAGAGCAGTGATCACAAAACCTGACAGGCCTGTTAGAGGTTCTATTTCCACTGCTGTTTCCACTGTTTCTGTTTGGATTTCCCCTATATGTAGTGTTGAAGTTCACATAGTTCATCTTATTGCTCAAAAGGGCTACTGGATCAGCTGGTCCAGTCTCAATGGATGCATTAGAAGCCTGCATTCTTTGACTTTCAACAGTGATGATCATAGCATAAGCCTGATTCAAGCTGGGAAGAGGACAGGTCATCAACACTTGACTCTTCATTTGAGCATATGATTCATTTAGTCCCATCAGAAATTGCCATAGCCTCTGCAGCTGGGAGTGCTTTGCATACTCTTTAGACTCAGCACAACTACAGGAAGGAGGGGGGATAAGTGCCTCAAGCTCATCCCATAACTCTCTGAGTCTAGAGAAGTAAGCTGATACAGATGATACTCCCTGTGTCAAAGTAGCAATCTCCTTATGTAGATAGAATGCTCTAGAAGCATTTACTTTGTCAAACCTTTCTCTGAGGTCTTCCCATACAGTATATGCATCTGAGGCATAAATGACACTGCTCAGGAGCTCCTTAGACACAGTGTTCATGATCCAGGCTAGTACAATAGCATTGCACCTATCCCAGAGATCATACAGAACAGGATCATAACTCTCCTTTTTGCAGGTGCCTAGTACAAAACCTAGCTTGTTTTTACCCATCAGTACAATCTTCATTGACTTACTCCACAGGGAGTAGTTTTCAGAACCTTGAAGTTGCACTGAGACTAACACTAAACCTTGTGTATCTGAGGGGTGAATATAGAGAGGGTGATTATGATGAATTTTATCATATGGATCACTAGCTGAAGCAGAGCCAATTAAACCAGCGGAAGCTTGAGGATTCACCATAGTTTTCCAGTAAGTTCTACAGGAATTCAGCTACAGACTAATCGAGAAGTAAAGGAAACCCTAGAATCGATTCAAATAGGGAATCTAAAAAATTTACACTTCAACAGTGAATTTAACAGCAATAGAACAGTAATAGATTGCAAGGATGAAGTCTAGTTACCAAATCTGAGCTATGGATCGCATAGCCCGTGGCTCTGATACCATGTTAAAGTGGGCCATGGAAATGTAGAGAGAAGAAGATGAGAAGGAGAGGAAAAAATCAATAAGCTTGCTCTCCAAGCTAAGATATTACAAGTGTGTTATTAACTACCTAACTAACTACTATTTTTAGTAACTAACTAACTAACTAACTAACTACTTTACCTAATTAGTTACTAACTGATCCTCTAACTTATACTATTTACAGATTGGTCCTAACTCAATCCTAGCTCTTCCAACAGATTGTACTTCTATTTTTACACATTGCAAAAACGAAGAAAGAAGCTAAGTTCTTTAGTTTAATCACGCGCGCACTTTTATTGCTGTTTACATTGGATAAGGCAAGCGCCAAATAAACATATAGGTGTAAATTGGTTTTCATTTTAGTGTATAATAGGCCGTTGCATTGCTCTGCTTAATTGAGACGTATAAACTCTCGAAAGCAAATCCCATGCATTAATTAGAGTAACTCTTATAAACAATGAGTCGAAATAGATTATAGTGTATTCCACACCGAGTTCTATACGAGGGCCAATGGTACTGCACTTTCAATGTAAACATCTTCCATAACATTGACCAACTAATTTGCAGGTATCAATGGGGTCTATATGATGTGTAGCACATGAAGGTATGAACAGCCTTTCTCATTTCATCTCTCGATTTCTCAATGAAAATTCTTTTTGTTTAAAGATTGTTATGCTTGTCGTTGCCTCGATAACTACTACTTTCAGCTGTCCTGGTCTTCATATAGATTCTTCTTTTGCAAATGACATTAAAGAAATTTCCTATTCACACAATTTTATCTTTACTGCAGGATTTTGACAGTTTCTTTCATGATTGTGACCAGTTGGGATTGCATCGACACGACATCTATGTGTAGAAAGTAATACTTCTGCACACCCCTCAACCAAAGCTACATACTGATCATTTTTCATATACTCCGACATCAACTGAGAAAATTTTAACACACTCTTTTAACTGTAGTCTGTATTCTCGATATCAAAGTCATGCTTAACTCGAAGAAGTTGGGTAATTCTTGATCTGAATGTAAGGAATGCAACTTGGAAGAATGTTATCTGTTTTGACTCGGAAATGGGCTTTGTAAGTAAAAAAAAATGAAGATGGCTCGTGGGGTTAAGTTGTCAGTGCTCTCAGAGCGAACAAAAGAAGCTTATATGTGCATTTTACCTCCAAATCATCTGTGGATGTGCCCAAATGCCAGGGTGCATAAAAAATAGAAGCTGAGGTAGATGGTTAAACTGTTACATCAATCTTCTGACTGATAATCACTCTTCTGGATTGCCTCTCAGTTTGTAAAGAATCATAAAGCACCCTTGTTTTGAATCTTTGGGTAATATGTTGAACCACTTAAATTTGACAATATTAGAGTTTCTTCCATATGCTTGCATATTGCAAGATCAGTCTTTAGGTAGATAAAGAAATGTCATGTTGGTTAATGGGTAATTGCTTAATGGCTGATGGTATAGAATGAATTTGATGTTTTCCTGTAAAAGGTGTAATTCCTATCATTGCAACATCAAATAATTTAGGCTAAATACATAAATGGCCCCTCGAAGTTGGCCCCAATTTCCAGTTAGACACTCATACTTTTCAAAGGACCAGATACACACTCCTTTTTGGCAGAGGTGTATCTCGTGAACACCTGTATCTGTTAGTTCATTTGCGTGAAGTTCACTCGCTGCTGACGTGTGAAATGACCCAATGAAATATTGACACGTATTATTTTAAAAAAAATCACATGTTACTAAAAAAAGAGAATTCAATATTCCCAAAAATAAATATCAATTTTAATTATACATATTCTCTTCCGAAATATCAAACCATCCCTCATCCCCCACCCCCAATCGCCACTCCCTCCTTCTTTATTACCACCCGTTACCCTTCCCCCTTCCCCGCGTGTCTAATTACTCTTAATCCTCTCCAAACTACAGCTTGTTTCCCTTCTCTCCGTTTATACACTGGTGTTTGAATTCAAAAAGGGGTAGCCATGGAAGCTTTTTCAAAAAGGCTTAAAAGGGGTAGCCATGGAAGGTTCAAAAAAATAAATATTGTTTAAGTTTTTCAAATGGGACCCACACATAAATTAGTATTATTAAAAAGAGATAAGATGAAGTATGGAGCCCCCCACGCTCCAAGAGTCGAGGGAAACACACATGTTTTGCCATGTAGGTAAGGTATTTACTAGACACATCTCTGTCAAGAAGAGGTGTCTATCTGGTCATTTGGAAAGTAAAGCATCTAACTGGAAATTGGAGCCAACTTCGAGGGGACATTTATGTATTCTGCCAATAATTTATAGAACATTCTTAATATTATTCTTCTGCAAAAAACATGGCCTACCGTGCCAAATTTGTCACGGTAATTATGAATAATAAATATCATGCGATAGATAAAACTATAATACATTATTCAGCATACATGTGCAACGCACGTGCCGAGAAACTAGTATTACTATAAAAGCATGTCCTCAAAAAGCCTATAAGTCAGATTACTTATTTGCCCTTTACAAAACCTAAATTTACCAATCTTGCCAAACATTTAAAAAAAAAAAAAAAAACTCACGGCAAAACCAAACACTCATTCGCAAGACAACACCAAACGACGCAGCGCTTAGCAAGACCACAAACTGGAAACGATGTAATCCTTCCGAGAACTCTGCTACTAATTATTGCTACGAACATAATCACCAGAATATGGATTTATGCCTCTCCAACAACACCGGTCATGGCTTAATACAAAGGGATGCGCTTCTTCGGAGAACTTCAATAGTATAATGCAGTAAACAAAGCAATCTACATGACGTCTTCTTCCAACGGTAGAAAATGGAAGTACGAAGCCGACCTCCATAGACAAATGTGTTTTATGTTGATATTTTAGTTGGATCTCAAGTATATATTCTTGAAGTTTTGCACCAACTGGTATGACTAATTTTTTCTTCACGACTTATTTAGTGGGAATCATTATAAGGTGACGGAAATTTTATTTTGATAGGGCAAAATTGATCACGTCAAACAAGAATAAAGTAGCACAAATCGGGTTGCTTTCTTACTGTACTTATCATTTCATTATCTATTTTTCTTTTATTTACAAAAACCAATATTTATGGATGCTACCACAAGATAGTCATGATCCCTTGATATACTCCTGATCTCTCTCTCAATTCGTGGTGATACAAAAAATAAGAAAACAAAAGGAGTAGTCAAATTAGCGAAATCACCAGCTTGTCCCGTGAAATATTTATGCACAAGTATCTGTGGTAGTATTTTTGTTAGAATAAAAAAATGTAGAACTACTAAGACAATGCTATTTATGAAAACCACAAGATCACAGTTCTCTGAATCTATATGCACAATTCTTTTACCAGCTAAAAGATCGTTCAACATTTCAAAATTTACAAACTTAAGTTATTGAGGTCACTTCTTTAAATCAACCAGTTTGCAACATACCACCAATATATCAAGTTGTTGCAATTTGGGTAGATGGAAACAATCCAAATATACCATTCAAAAGAGATATTACTGCTTATAATATTCAGGCAACAAACATAACGTAAAACATTACTATAGTTGTTATTATGACCTATTACATTATTTCTTCTTTTCCTAAAAATTCAAGGCAATTAACATCGAGGGATAAGATAATGTCGCAATTCAAATTTGTGGCATTACTACATATGAAGTTGCATGTGTCAGCACAAATATTACAATGTATCTATCTGCCAGTGACGTGTTTGATAGCGAGGAATAAGGTAATTATCTATGAATTATGTAATAATAATTTCCCATAACTTAAACTAAGGATTATCATGATTAACAAATCTTACTTATAGGTGTACATCCTTTTGATGTTATCCTGATTTTGTAGGTTAAAAGGAATATTGCCAGCTCATTTTCTTATGCATGTTCCCATGTCATGCAATATGGTGATATGAAGCTCAAGATAATAATCTTCCCTTGTATATGGGACAAGGTATGCACTAATCTCCTTTATACAGTGTTATGTTGAATTGCCAACTGGAAGCCAAGAAGCAGCTGCTTGAAGCTATACCACACATAATGCACATGGACGACTGCATTACAATTATTGAAAAGCTCCTATCTGGGATCGAGAAGGTATATAAGAAATGACTACATTCTGAACTTTTGGCGAGCCTCTTATTACTCTGTATAAATCCTTTATAACCATAATTTAGATGTCGACTTAAACCACTTATCTTCCTAATATTCCTCGGCATAATTATTCACATGAAAGTCCATGCTTTTATAATTGTGTGCTCAAAGTTTTCTTTAAATAATACTCCCTCTGTCCCATTTTGTTTGTCATACTTTCCTTATTAGTCTGTCCCAAAAAGATTGTCATATTTCTATATTTGGAAACAATTCAACTACAAACTTACTTTTTGACTCATTTATAGCCACACAAATATCTATAACTCATTTTAGACCACAAGTTTCAAAAGTCTTCTTTGCTTTATTAAACTTTGTGCCAAGTCAAACTACGACAAACAAAATGGGACGGAGGGAGTATTTGATATTTTTTTACAAATTCTGCACTACATGATTAGATGTACACGTGCAACGCACGTGTCGAGAAACTAGTACATACAAGAGCAGAGGGTGAGGGGTGAATTATTGTTTGTTAATTAAAAATTTTAAAAAAATTTCAAACTTTGAGTCGATTATTGAAACTAATACCAGAAAGCAGAAGCTACTCTCTCGGTCATATTTTAGTTGTCCATTTAAGTTTTTTTTTTCTTTCTTTACGTCCATTAAAAAAATCAATAAATACGATATATAATTTATCTAATTATCCTTATTAAATATTTTTTAGAATTGAGAAATACTTAAAAAAAAAAAATAGTACTCCTTTTGAAATTAAGATTATATCGATATAACTACTAAACAAGAAATGTAGAGGCAAATTAAAAGAATAAGAATCCCAAAGTTATAATGGTTCAGTAGAGATTGTGACTGATATGGTGCACAAAACGTCTCGCGTTCATGCAGGCCCTTCCTAAAGGGTTACATGTATGTGCTCCCAACGCACACGCAAGTATACGTGGTCGACAAGTAATAAAGTGATAAGTAGAGTATCGTTCCCACGAGGACTATTCAGACTGAATTCTAGCAAACAATTTCCTAAAACTATTCAGGGATCTTTTTCCAATGGTTGAGAATTTACTAACTAAATGCAGTAATTAAAACAAGTAATTGAAATCAAGTAACAGAGCAAATTCTAAGTTGTTATCAATAAAAGATGACGGTCCCGGGTCAGAGTTACGAACAATCTAGTTGAGTTTTCCAGTTGATTCTACTTCTTGATTTCCTAGATTGCTAACTACAGGTTAAATGTACCCATGAAAACCTTTCGATTCTTCACGGTCTATGCAGGCTACTCCAATCCCTATATGTCTATGGGTTGAATCACGTGCATGCATTAACGAATTCTGTAATGAGTTAAACTAGGCGAGCAAGTATATGTCTATCCTACCCGCAAATTGGTTCCCCGATGCCCGGGTTCACAAACTAGTCCTATTCTTTCTTATTGCGTAATTAAATTCCCTCTTTCGAGCTCAATATAAAAACCATGGATAGTGTTCAATTATCAGGCCTCAATAATCAAACAATTATGATCAAGAAAGAATAAACCATCCGTAATGGTAAATCAATATATAGAAATCAACTTTCAAACATCAACCTTCATGTATTTACTCTAACCCGAGAACAAACAAACTATAGAATTAAGGAGAAGAATAAGAGAAAGAGAGAAAGAACTTGTGTAGAAGACATCTAGGGCTCCTCCCCTCTCCTCCAAAAGGTCTGAACTCCCATCAAAAACTAAGTAAAAGGGTATTTATAGGGTTTACAAACACCTAGTAAATAGTTACACCTAATCCTAGACGAAATAAGAAGTAAAAACCGCTCCAGGGGCGCTATAACGGGCGCCCCGCGCCTCGTAAAGCGCTGCCCAAGACAGAACCCGTTACAATCTGCACGCCTTGGCCCTGCGGCGCATGGGAAACCGCGCCTAGCCACTGCGCGCGGTAGAGGGCGCGGCGCGTGGGCTAGGGCGCCAGGCCAAAACTGCACTTCCTTGGTCCGAAACTCGCCTCGTGTCGTGCCTTTGTGTGCTCAATCCAATCTTCAATCAACATCCAATCAATTCTTGCTCAATCAAGCTCCTAAAATCTCCAAATGTACTGCGTAACAACCTACACACGCACGACATAAAATCAGTGTAAAACCACATTCATAAACCATAAAACGAGCGAATAAAGTATCAAAACGTAAGGAAATATTAAGGAAATATAGGCATAAAATGCCAAACATCACCACCCCACACTTGAACCTTTGCTCGCCCTTGAGCAATCACAAATAATTCCAACCTAGGTAGAACAGGTCTGCTTATGACTATGGTTGATACCGACCATTGAACCAATGCACACATGACTACTATGGATCCACAAACATGCCAACAATTTACCAAAACCAAAAATATGAGAACAACCACCCCAAAATGCTCAAATGCACAAACTCAACTTAATGCAACCATGCTCCCACAAAATCACACCTATCTACTCAACCAAGAAGCCACCAACTTCACCTATTTCATGCAAACCATGTGCCCTCACCAATATGAAGCAAAAGAGTGTCCCCCAAATATCACACACAACAATGAATATCAAGAATAGAACGGGGACAATAACAAATGAATTCACTCACTCTAATGAAAAGCTCACATGTCACACACGATGTACCATAGGCTTGCCCGTAGTGTAGGACTCCACTAATGTAAGCTCACTCCAATCGGGATTAACTAGGACTTTAGAAAGGTCGTAATGTAGGCTAAGGGGCGGGTAGGATACATATGGTAATAGTGACTACCTCCCTAAGCACTTTAATACATCACAATTAATTAAGCACAAATCTCATCAAGCCACCCAATCAACAACTTTCACACACACCTTCTCAACAAGTAGCATTCTTCTTTTAAGCACACACTAGCAAGGAATGGACATCTTTTTCTCTTTTTATTTCTTTTTCCACAATTTTTTTCTTTTACAACTTTGCTATTTTTTTTTCTTTTCAACTCATTACTTTCCAACCTTGCCAATGCTTTTCACTACTTCACAATTTTTTTACAATTATTCCCCTTCATTAGCTCCACTCAAAAACCTCCCAAAATCCAACCACAACTCCAAAATAACAACACAATATCAATAAAGTGCTTAAGGAGTAAAGAGCCAAAATAGACAATTTAGAACAAATGGGTAGGCTCGGGGTGTGGGTACCAACAAAAAGGGTCAAAGAAATCACAACAACAATTTTTTTTCAAGGTATATATGTAAGGGTAGGCAAATCAACAGAAGGCCATGTATCATTTCCCGACTAGAGCAAACCTAGGATTTCGCTTTGCACACACACGGGGCAAGTTCTAGACATTAATATGCAACATGGAGTAAACAAGAACATGCCTCACAACACACATTGCACACGATCCACACAAAAAGGTTCCATCAACAACTCTCACTCAAGCATCTAGAATGCAACTTGTGGAAATTTAAGCACTAATGCACAAAGGTTCACAACAAAATCAAGCAAGTGGACTCAAGCATCTCAAGGGGGTCGTTCCAAATTTTCATAGGCATGCATCAAATTAAAACCCAAGGACACCACAAATAGCACATGCAATCAAGTCCAAGTCCACCGGTATCAAACAAATCAAAGGCACCTAGCATTCCACCTATTCCTTTCGTCTAGGGTCACTTATAACTAACTATCCTAATCCTAAAAATAAAAACTACCCGGTTCAAAGGTCTCCCCGTGGAAAAGAACCGAGGCCATAAGAAAAACCACGGGGTGGATGACATGTACCACTAATAAAAACTAAAAGGAAAATCTTTTTGGAATTTTTCATTGGTTTTCTAATTTTTTGGAATTTTTCATTGGTTTTCTAATTTTTTTTCTTCATATATTAAAGCAAGAAATAAATCAAAATAAAGTCAAGTGACAAAAGAAAAATCCTACGGTACATGCATCCCTAACCTCAAAAATAGATAAAGGGTAGTTTCCCACCCCACACTTAAACTAAGCACTGTCCTCAGTGCTAAAAATAAGAAAGTGCAAGGTAAAGAAAACTTCCCTGAAGATTCTAGTCCTTGGTGCTAGCATCCTCCAAGCTTCCATATCGTATGAGGTACTCAGACTTCCCTCATCAGGTCATCAATATTAGGCAAGGGTGAGGACACCCCACACTTAGCCTCGACATTACATGAACCTGCAATCCAAAGAATCACCCAAAGTAATATACAACTATAAAAATAATAAAAAATAAATAAACAAATAAAAGTAAAGCAAGCAAATTGGGTTGCCTCCCAAGAAGCGCCTGATTTAACGTCGCGGCACGACGAAGACAACTTCATCACTTTTGTCTCCACCTTGAACTAATGAATTGAATCCCCAACTTTGCCTCAAGCTTACGACTATGGTATTGGGGTGGTGGCAAAAATACAAAAGAACCAAGTAACCATCGTCGCATTTTACACTTCTTAGCCTTTAAATGAGGGATGTCGTTTTGTCTCCTCGGCATCACAAACTCTAAAATATAGGCACCTTGTTCCTCCTCCTTTTGTTTCTTCATAGGCTCGGGTGGCTCAATTTTCATGTCACCATCCAAACACAATGTTGAAAAATGATTGGAATGAGGTCCAATGCGCTTCAATTCTAAAGTTTACTTTTGACACCCTCACTTGCACAAACACTAGAGTCCTCACATATGATGTTTTCTATTTCCTCACTTGACTCTAATGTGATTTCCTCAACCTTGGCATCATCAACTAATATTTGGTCGAGTGGTAGGAATTCCACTTTTTGCTCCTCAAATTGGCTTCTAAGCTCTTCTATCTCAAATCTACTATTTACGACAACTGATAATTGGGCTTCAGATACCTCAACCATATCACTCAAATTCTCCTCCAAGTCGTGAATAGTCAAGCCAAATTCGTCGATCTCTTGCCCGAGCTCCACTCTTTCTTCCATAAATTGCATCGTCATATTTGTAAGTTCACTCCTGAAATCCCCATAAGCTTCTAAGAGTGTGGCTTGTTCCATTAGCCAAGTTTCGCTAACAACCTGCACTTTATCGCTCCTGTCAAACTCACAAATATCATTAGAATCATCACAAAAATTATTGAAGGAAGGAGCATGACACTTAGGACAATCATTCCACCGACCACCACACAATTTACAAAAATTCCAATCAAAGGTGGTAGAAAATTCACATAACCAGTCTCGCAGGGTTGGAACACTCGGGCAATTTTCCCAAAAATGATGTCCTCCACAAAGTAGACAAGAATCAACAAAATTTGAGCTACCATCATTCAACCCACTTTCATTAAAAGATGCCATGTAAACTAGTAATAAAATAATAAACTAAAAAAAAAATTAAAAAAAAAATTAAACCTGAATAGAAAATAATAAATTGTTCAAAAAGAAAACAGTCAATTTAATCCCCGACAACGGCGCCAAAAACTTGTTGCTCCCAACGCACACGCAAGTATACGTGGTCGACAAGTAATAAAGTGATAAGTAGAGTATCGTTCCCACGAGGACTATTCAGACTGAATTCTAGCAAACAATTTCCTAAAACTATTCAGGGATCTTTTTCCAATGGTTGAGAATTTACTAACTAATGCAGTAATTAAAACAAGTAATTGAAATCAAGTAACAGAGCAAATTCTAAGTTGTTATCAATAAAAGATGACGTTCCCGGATCAGAGTTACGAACAATCTAGTTGAGTTTTCCAGTTGATTCTACTTCTTGATTTCCTAGATTGCTAACTACAGGTTAAATGTACCCATGAAAACCTTTCGATTTTTCACGGTCTATGCAGGCTACTCCAATCCCTATATGTCTATGGGTTGAATCACGTGCATGCATTAATGAATTCTGTATTGAGTTAAACTAGGCGAGCAAGTATATGTCTATCCTACCCGCAAATTGGTTCCCCGATGCCCGGGTTCACAAACTAGTCCTATTCTTTCTTATTACGTAATTAAATTCCCTCTTTCGAGCTCAATCTAAAAACCATGGATAGTGTTCAATTATCAGGCCTCAATAATCAAACAATTATGATCAAGAAAGAATAAACAATCTGTAATGGTAAATTAATATATAGAAATCAACTTTCAAACATCAACCTTCATGTATTTACTCTAACCCGAGAACAAACAAACTATAGAATTAAGGAGAAGAATAAGAGAAAGAGAGAAAGAACTTGTGTAGAAGACATCTAGGGCTCCTCCCCTCTCCTCCAAAAGGTCTGAACTCCCATCAAAAACTAAGTAAAAGAGTATTTATAGGATTACAAATACCTAGTAAATAATTACACCTAATCCTAGACGAATAGGAAGTAAAAACCGCTCCAGGGGCGCTATAACGGGCGCCCCGCGCCTCGTAAAGCGCTGCCCAAGACAGAACCCGTCACAATCTGCACGCCTTGGCCCTGCGGCGCATGGGAAACCGCGCCTAGCCAATGCGCGCGGTAGAGGGCGCGGCGCGTGGGCTAGGGCGCCAGGCCAAAACTGTACTTCCTTGGTCCGAAACTCGCCTCGTGTCGTGCCTTTGTGTGCTCAATCCAATCTTCAATCAACATCCAATCAATTCTTGCTCAATCAAGCTCCTAAAAGCTCCAAATGTACTGCGTAACAACCTACACACGCACGACATAAAATCAGTGTAAAACCACATTCATAAACCATAAAACGAGCGAATAAAGTATCAAAACGTAAGGAAATATTAAAGAAATATAGGCATAAAATGCCAAACATCATGTATGCAGCCTAATCTGATACTTGCATCAGTGGTTCACATGAAGATAATTTTACCAGTTGTTACAAGACTCCCTTTCAAATAGAACTCTATATTCCAATAAATAATCATATAAATGCATTACTATTGGGAATCTTGAATAATTGCATTACTTCCGAACAAAGAAGTCCTAATAATAGGAACTTCTCTCGATCGTTTACTAGCATCTCATTTGTCTTACCTCCAGACATTACGCTCCAAATCCATAGCACCTTTGTTGGTGATAGCAACTATTATGCCGATAAACCTTTTTGGGTACCTTGTGCTGATGGAATTTTTACTACCAAATCAGCATATGCATTATATCTTTCCCTTTGTGAAAATAACATATATTTAGGACCATCTTAATGGTAATTGGATATGGTCTGCCTGCACTCTAAACAAGATTAAGTATTTTTTGTGGCTTCTCTGTGGTAATAAGCTCCCTACAGGAGAGATTCTCTTTAACAGACTGACATATTAAGCCGACTAGTATTTGTACTCGTTGTTCTGCTCCTGTTGAGACTCTCCAGCATCTCTTTTATTGAGTGCACTCATGTTGCCCATATTTGGACCGCCCTTAACATTCATCTTGATGCGCATAATTTTGGCCTAGCTGTCAAGAAAGCTTGCTCAAAAACCAATACCAGTACCATCACGGTGATGGGCATCTTATTTCCCACTAACATTCTCATTCCATTCCTCCTTTGGAACATCTGGACCAATAGAAACGAGAATGTTTTTAATCGTACCACAAGTTTCGTTTCAATCAACCATATCATTAGGAAAGCTTCCGAATTCCTTTTCCTTACCGATGGTGTAACCTCAACTTCTCAAACCACCATAATTTCAGTCAAGTGGCAAAAGCCTCCTGATGATGTGATTAAGCTAAATGTTGACGGCGCTTACGATAATATCACTAGAAAAGGAGGTATAGGGGGAATATTTAGAAATAATACCGGTAATTGGATAATTAGTTTTCTAAACACCTCACTTCTACCTCTATTGTCCAAGCGGAACTGCTTGCATTACTTCATGGTTTGGAACTGGCTCAGCAAGTAAACATCATATCCTTGCAGATCGAATCTGACTCCCACGTAGTATGCTCTATACTCAATGGAGCAAATGATAAGTATTCACATATTTTTACCAAATACAGAATTTTACTTGATGAACTTGGAGAGCCTCCTGTGCAACACATTTTCAGAGAAGCCAACATGGTGGCAGACATTCTATTTAAATATGGTTGTAACAATGATGCTACAGACCTATTATATTTTACTTCACCTCCATTTGTATATGACTGTTATATTAATGATTCTTACTCAAGCTTTGAGAAAAAAGATCACTCTCTATAATACTTAGTTTATATTATATGTCTTCTTTAGCAAAAAAAAAAAAAACACTTCTACGAGAAGTCCTAGCAGTAGTCCACAACGTTCCTTTTCTCCCCATGCCAGAAAAGAAAAAAGTCTCCTTTTTATGAAAGCTTCTTTGAAAGATTCCGAAGGAAAGTGAAAGTACTCTTCTACATGAGCAATTGAGCAATCTTCTTGTCAGCAATTCAGGTACGATATAAACGGTAAACGTTTAACACTTCAATTCATATTTTGTGACATGTGATTACCCTGTCAACTAGAAAAACAAATACTGCATATCTTTGATTGTGTATCTTTCTTCAATGACCTACGTCTAGTCTTCCTTTTAAAAGAGGTCCACTAAATCAATCTTGTTTTCTTGAGTACGTGCAACGAGTAGTTTACAACTCTACATGAATACCATGAAGGTATGGTTTTGTTCTTATATAACCATGAACGACTTAGCCGTGTAATTTATGACTTGTTCACCACTAACAAAAAAACTTTTCTTTTAGTACTGTTTTTCCAACTGCAAAAGACATTTTAATTGTTCTTTTTTAATTAAGTTAATTTATCAAATGCTCATTCAGATTAAGCTAATGAGTATAGATGAGATTTAGCCTTTATAGTTCTGGATTTCTTTTTTCAGTAAAATGAGAACTTTCTCTCACATGACAGATATACAAACTTATCATGCACTTTAGTACTATTTTCTAAGTACAAGAAGACATTTTAATTGATCTTTCTTAATTTAAATTATCAAATGCTCATTCAGATTAAGCTAATTACGGCGTAATGTCACTTTTTATGTCGCTTATCCAACTTAACTCAACCTTCTCAAAAATCATTTGAACCGGAAAATAAACTTTACGACGTGTGACATAAACTTTCGAATTACTCAAATGGCCATTTAACTTACGAATTTTAGCAACATCCTTTTTTTTTTTTGTTTATTCAACTGTGTGTCCAAGTCAATAATATTTACTGTTTAATATTTTGAATAGTGTGAAATTTTCTAAGAAGGGTCCCGAATTACTTACTCCACTTGTTAGTCAGGTAAGGCCAAAAGTCTTGATATATAAGTGTATGTGAAGTAGTAATGTACCTAAAATTAAAAGGTAAGACGATTTATTTGAGACAATGCATGTATGATAACTTATCCTGTTGGAGATATGAATGCAGACAATTCGTTTCATTTCTTGAAATTGTGAATCTCAACGGTCATTCTCTCTTTATAGTGAAGTACTATAAAAAGTCATCTTAAAACTCGAGTGAAGTTAAAGAGTTATAAACCCCAAGAACAGGCCAGAGTAAATTAAAAAACACCATAATTGCTTACTTCTGATTAAATAGCCTTTGATGAGTGCAATAGTTGGGACTTCGTGGAAACTCCAGTTGTAAGAAGAAGAAGAAGAAGAAGAAGAAGAAGAAGAAAGGTTCCTTTTTTTCCTATAGAATTATTTCTTTTGATGCTTAGTATGACAAGAAAAATTTAATCTTCAAATATCTTGAAAATTGACTGTATAAGGTGACTATTGGTGCATGACATACATATGTTCTTGACCTTTGAGCTTAGAAATGGTTCTGTGAGGCAATTGAATTGGTTCGGAATATTTTCATGATCCCTATTGGTGCATGACATACATATGTTACGAAAAAGTTGATATGTTGTAGACATATTTTGGAATGTAATAAATCCTTTTATAAATCTTTCTTTCACTAGTGGATTAATTTTAGTTCTATTTTCTTAATTTTGTACTCCTTTTATATGTTGGCTTTCGATCTTGTTTATGTGCTTCAGATGAACTTAGTAATGTTAAGTATGACTGGATTAACGTTCACTTTAATTTGCAAGTGGAACTAAAGCTACTAATCTCAAATTAGGCTATGTAAATTCTAGTATCAATAGCTACTGGTTTCATGTCATATCTAGCTTGAAGTACTGAAGCTACTACTAATAAACGGATTTTGTAATTGAAAGTTATCAAATGTTGGTCAATATTTTTTCTTCTTATCAGCAAAAGGCAATGTCATTGGAGGAAGGGTTTCTTGCTTTAGAGCTTTAAAGAATGCAATTTATGGTGCCTAAGAGGATATGATGAGTGATTTCAATTGGAAGACACATTCTCTTTTCTTGATATTTTAAAATTGTTTTAATGATGTGAATAGAAGTTTATGTGATTCACAACTTGTCCACCTTGAGGATTCCTTACCTTCGCATTCTTGATTTAATTTCTGCAGATTCATATTGGCCGTTAGTGTTTTCCGATGCCTCCTAAGGGGAAAAAGCGTGGTTGCAGAATTGTATCTCTCGATATACTTAGCAACCTTCCTGAGAATGTCATTGATAACATTTTAATGTGTTTGCCTTTACGAGATGCTGTGAGGACAAGTATCTTATCAAAGACATGGAGATATAACTGGTGCAGACTTCCAGAGTTGACGCTTGATCAAGCACTGTGGGAAACAACAAATAACTTAAAACCTTCTACAATTAGTTTTGCAGACATTATGTATCACCTTTTGGCACTCCATGTTGGACCAGTTACTAAGTTTACCCTTTCTATTGTGAATCTGAGGAACTCTCCTAAATTGGACAGCCTGATATGTTTCCTCTCAAGAAATGGCATTGAGCATCTTGTTCTTCAATTCTCGACGGATAACCCATATAAATTGCCTTCTTCAATGTTCACATGTTCGCAGATGAGGCATCTGGTTCTTCATAATTGTTTAATTAATCCTCCACCTGCCTTCAAAGGTTTTAATAAGTTGGTTAGCCTGAAACTGCATGGAGTCACAGTTTCTTCCGAGGTGCTTAGAAGTTTAATCTCACGTAGCAATTTGCTCGAGCAGTTGGTGCTGCATACCTTAAGCATTTCAGACCACATTCAAATTAAAGCTCCCAAGTTGAAATCCTTTGAATTCACAGGCAGGATAAAGTCTATTTCCTTAAAGAAGTCACCTCTACTTGCGAAACTTCAACTTTTGGATACTGAAGTAACAGAACTTTCTGCGTCAGGAAAACATGATTTTGCTAAGTATTTTGAGTCTTTTCCTGCTCTTGAGCATCTCCAGTTGAATTTCTGTACTGTCCTGGTAAATGTTGCATTATCAAGACTGCACCATTGTGCATTTTCATAGATGTTCACCATCTTTTGTGCTCTGAGTCCTCCTGATTTTTTATTTTTTCTTCTTAGTTCTTGGCTGCAGGATCAGGTGACATACCAGCAAAGCTTTCCTCTCCTCTTAACTGTCTCAAATGTCTATGCCTATCCGACATTTGTCTGGAAGAATTAGTTGAAATTAAGTGTGTTCTTTGCTTGCTAAGGAGCTCCCCTTATTTACAAGATATTCAAATGAAGGTTCTGAAGATTTTCCATTATTTTGTCCTTTTGTTTTGAATGTGATCTTTGTATGTAATGACGTGCTTATGTTCATACTCCTTTTTTTTTTTAGAATGGTAACAGTATTTTATAAATAAGCAGCACCAAGATAGTGCTGAAAATAGTTATAAGTTGCAAGATTTAGCAAAATATCACTTGTGCTTCTTAGAGTGATTCTAAAAGAGGTTCTGCTTCATCTACATACTTCTCTTTACACCAAAAATGAAATAACAAAATGCGGTTCAGTTTGATCTTTTGTATAGAGCTGCTCCTGTCTTCAAAGCACCTTGCGTTCCTCTCCTTCCATAAAGTCCACCAAATGCATGCTGGAATAATTCTCCACCATTGCTTTTGTTTTACCATGCCTCCCGTATTATTCCAGCCATCCCAAAAGTTCTTTTGTGGTTTCAGGCATACACCATTTGAGTCCAATAATGTTAAGGAACAGCTGCCATAGTTGGTTTGCTACTACACAATGCAAAAATAAGTGACCTATGCTCTCTGGTTCGGCTCGAGAGAGATGGCATCTGGAGCACAAATGAACGCCCCTTTTCTTCAAATTCTCCTCTGTAAGACAAGCTTTCTTGACGACCAACCAAGTAAAGCAAGCCACTTTGAATGGGATTTTGGGTTTCCAGATTTGTTTCCACGGCCAGAAGGTGGGCTGCTGTCCATTATCTGACAGTAACTTGTATGCAGACTTAACCGAGAAAATCTTGCTACTGCTACCTTTCCAATATAAAGTGTCCTGACTATCGTTGGTTCCTTGAAAGGCTTCTAGGCACTTCAAAAGCTCAATTGTTCTTTCTATCTCCCAATCATTTAAAAGCCTTCTAAAATTTATGTTCCATCGTTGTTGTCCCCATGCTTCCTCCACTGTGATTGCCGGGTTAGAGGCCAGGTTAAATAAATCAGAGAATAGCTCTTCGAGAGGTCCATGCCCCAACCAATTATCATTCCAAAAGGAGATTTTCCTCCCATTACCAATGTTGAAGCCACTGTTTTCCATAAAAATTGACCACTGCTGTCTGATACTTCTCCACAGGCTGACACCAATAGACGATTTCACTGTTTTCCAAAAAAATTACCAATGTTCATACTCATTATTCAAATTAATCTCAAACGGATGGCTTTTTGTTTGTCGGTTGTAGGTCCATGTTTTCTCTGATCCTGGGCCCGATGTCATTGTGAATGAAATTCCTGCAGACTTTTCAGATGTGATGTTAAATCACCTTAGGGCAGTTGAGCTTGAAGGTATTACAGGCACAAGGCCTCAAATGGAGCTTATCAAGCTTCTTTTAGCCAAATCTCCTATGCTGGTGAGACTACTAATCCAGCCCAAGCTAGGAAATGAATCTCCTGAAACACGACTTAAGGTACTCGCAGAGATGATAAAGTTTCCGAGGGCATCACCTAAAGCAGAAGTTGACTATAAAGTAGATAACAGTCCTGTTTGACCTCTACTTGTCTTTTATCGGACCATGATTTTGGCTTAACTACTTGTCCGTTCAGATGAATCACGCGATTGGCTTAGTTTTAATTCGATTTTCTTCATAACTGTATTGGCAACACAGCAAGCATATATCTCACCCCCATTTAAATCTCATTTAGACTTCCATATATCGTCAAAAACTGCATAAATCAAGAAATGAGTTGCTTTCTACCAGCTTAATAGTTGCTGAAAAAATGAAGCCATACCAGCTTAACAAATTTACAGTGAAAGAACTCAAGTACTTCTGCATAAAATAAAGATTAATGCAACAAAGCAGCAATCGAGGGCCGATGGTCTGCTTTTGCCTAGTGGCGACTACTGATAAACTGAACTCTTATCTTTTTAAGTGTTGAAAGAACATCTTCCATGCTAATTCTTGCATCAGATTTCACTACAGTGCAGCTCAAAGCTAATTGCATGATAGATAATATACACTTCATCTTTACATCAGTATGCTTATCCCCTGGCTGTACCAAATTAGCATCTAGCACCTTATGAATTCCTCTTGGAATAGAATTACTAACCCAACGTCGTATGCTCAAGTCTCCAGCAAATATTTCATCACTTGGTTTCATTCTTGTAAACGTCTCCATCATCAGGATTCCAAAACTATAAACATTACTGCTTGTGTATACTATTCTATCTTGTCCATACTCTGCAATCATTGTCAAAATGAAAAAAAAAAACTTCCTATTTATCGAGAAATATGCCAAAACTGAGAGTAACAAAGTACTATATAGGGAAATGATATATTTTTGGGTATTCTTACGATATGAGAAAGCTTTAAGAAGTTTGATTTGAGACAATGTTATAAAATAACAAAGTACTAAGTTTGCACCTATCTGGGGTTGGTTTATGGATCGAAAAATTAAGTAACGAGGATTGAGGTAGAACTGTGCATGGAGCAGCTGTATTTCTGCTATACTTTCCTTGGTAAGAATATTGGTTAAAGCATGTGAAATATTCAGATCTACCATGATAAATTATTATATAGGATAGTTGAAATGGAGAAATGTTATCGGAATGTTATGATAGATAAGAAATGTTGTGAAATGAGGAGATACTTTACAAAAGTGAAAAGCAATATTGAACCGTCAGAAGACTAACGATGCTATATGTGAAGGTGCAATGTTGGGCCTCTAATATCTAACATATTCAGATAAGTGTCGCGGAGACGAGGATGTTAAAATGGATGTGATGATACAAGTCATGCATTAGAAAAGAGATTCGCCTAAAGTCATGGGCAATGGCTGGAACTTTGACGTAGCGTTAAGACTTGGAGTACATTTGGGCGAGCTTATTATACGTAACTTACAAGCCATAAGTTGCTTATAAGCCACTTCACATTTGGCTTATTTTAAGTACAAAAGTGCTTATAAGCTCATTGCTTTTTGAGTTACCAAACATTCATTAATGACCTTATAAGCATTTTTGTGCTTTTAAGCTACTTTTAAGCTTACCCAAACGGGCTCTTAAGCATAGGTGTAAGGACTAAGTAGTGAAGACAATTATTAATGAAAATCTTAACGGTCATTCTTTTCTAGTGAAGTGAAACGTTATGAAGCAATTATGGAAACTACAAAGAGAATTAATTAAGAGTGATGAACCCAAAGAGTTAAAAATCCGAAGTACTTACCGAAGACTTGAAAAGTATAAATTGTGCCTAACAGATGAAGACGAGCACAACCAAGAGAAACTCCAACTTTTTGGATCTTTGGTAACCTTAGGTTGTGCTTCTGATATTTTCTCTTTTTCTTTTTCTTTTTTGGAAGATGAGACTTTACTGAACAAAAGGCTCTATTTTTTTTTTTTTCTGTACTCTTTTATGGATGTGTCTGGCGTATGCATGAATTCAGTAATGATATTGGCTTTTGTGCAGCTATAGGTTCTTTATTGACTACTCCACTTAGCTAATTTTTACTTGTGAATTTAGCTGACCAAATGTAGGACAGTTTTTTCTCCTTATTGCGTATTTATCGATGTCAGCTGTTATGCTCGAAGGGATACACGTTCTTACTTGAAGCAGATGGTAATTTAATTAGAACAGATCTGAATAATCCTCTGCTATTGTGGAATGTTAATTTGACAGTATGAACAATTGAACATTAGTTCTGGTCAGATAGTTTTGCAGATTCCTTATCTTTGTATTTTTGCTTATTTTCTGCAGGTTCTTGTTGCCAAATATGACGCCTCCTGAAGACAAAAAACTTTGTAGTGGAACTTTACCTCCCAATGTACTTAGCAATCTTCCTGAGAATGTACTTGATGATATTCTCATGTGTTTGCCTTTACGAGATGCTGTTAGGACAAGCATCTTATCCAAGAAATGGAGATATAAGTGGTCTAGACTTCCAGAGGTGAGACTAGATCAAACACTTTGGGAAACAACAAACGACGTACAATCCTCTACAATGAAGTTTACAGACGTTATCTATCACCTCTTGGCACTCCATGTTGGACCAATCACTAAGTTTACCCTCTCCATCGCTAGTTTGGGAAACTGTCCTAAAGTTGACACCTTGATATATTTCCTCTCAAGAAATGACATTCAACATCTTGTTCTTCAACTCTCAAGGGATAACTCATACAAATTGCCTTCTTCATTTTTTCAATGTTTGCAAATGAAACATTTGAGACTTCACTTTTGTTTAATTCATCATCCACCTTCCTTCAAAGGATTTAATGAGTTAGTTAGCCTGGAACTATATGAAGTTACAATTTCATCCGAATTGCTTGAGAGTTTAATCTCTCATAGTTTGTTACTTGAGAAGTTGGTGCTGGAAATCTCGCGTATTTTAAACCAAATTCAAATTGATGCTCCCAAGTTGAGATCTTTTGACTTCACAGGGTGTATTAAGTCAATTTCCTTAAAGAAAGCACCTCTTCTTGTGAAATTTTCGCTTCTACCTACTGTGGATGCAGGAAAACATGACCTTGCCAAGGATTTGGAGTCTTTTCCTGTCCTTACGCATCTCCACCTGAATTACTTTAGTCTCAAGGTATATCTTGTATCAAGCATTCATTGGTCTTTGAGTCTTCCTGAATTTTGACATTTTCTTCTTAGTTGTTGGTTGCAGGATCTGGTGACGTACCAGCAAAGCTTTCCCCTCCTCTTAATTGTCTCAAACATCTTCGCCTATCTGACATTTCTCTGGATGAGTTACTTGAGCTTAAGTGTTCTCTTTGCTTGATAAGAAGCTCCCCATATTTACAAGATATTCAAATGAAGGTTCTTATGATGTTCATTTGTCCTTGTCCTATTCTTTTGTATATAGTTAATGACTTGCTTATGTTCGTACACATATCTTCACTTTAAGTTATGATCGTATTTGCTTGATCTTTCTTAGATTGAATATATTGCGCCCAATGATTTGGTCAATCCTGTGCCCTTGGATGCTGCCTATGAAAGTCTTGCAGGCTTCTCAGATGTGATATTGAATCATCTTAGGGCAGTTAAGCTTGAAGGTATTACAGGCACAAGGCCTCAAATGGAGCTTATCAAGCTTCTTTTAGCCAAATCTCCTATGCTGGTGAGACTACTAATCCAGCCCAAGCTAGGAAATGAATCTCCTGAAACACGACTTAAGGTACTCGCAGAGATGATAAAGTTTCCGAGAGCATCACCTAAAGCAGAAGTTGACTATATAGTAGATAACAATCCTGTTTGATCTCTACTTGTCTTTTATCAGATCATGATATTGGCTTAAATATGTCTGTTACGATGAATCATGTGATTGGCTTAGTTTTAATCCAATCCAAAATTTTTCATAGCTGTATTGGCAACACAGCAATCGTATTTCCAGAGATGTTCTATTTAAACTATTTCTACTCCTGCATCTTAATGTTACTTTGTTCGCTTATCTCACCCCAATTTAAATCTTATTTAGACTTCCATATATCAGCAGAACTGCATAAATCAAGAAATTATTTGCTTTCTCGTTAAGTAGAGATGGCCCATAATATTTGCTGAAAAAATGGAGGCATACCATCTTAACAAATCCACAGTGAAAGAACTTAAGTACTTTTGCAGAACTGAAAGCTTAATGCAACCAACATTGTTAAACAAGCATGCAGCAGCAACTAGGGGCCGATGCTCTGATTTTGCCTGGTGGCTACTGCTGACAAACTGGAGCCTAATCTTATTATGTGTTGAAGGAACATCTTCCATGATATTTATTGCATCAGGATTCACTACGGTGCAGCTCCAAGCTAATTACATGATAGATAACAAAATACTCCCATCTTTATGTCGGCTTGCTCATCCCCTGGCTCAGGCTGTACCAAATTAACATATACCACCTATGAATTCCGCTTGGAAAAGAGTCGCTAACCCAATATCGTATGCTCAGTTTTCCAGAAAGTATTTCTTCACTTGGTCTCATTCTAGTAAACATCTTCATCATCAGGATGACAAAACTATAAACGTCACGTCACAGCTAAGGAATCAAAAATCTAGTGAACCCCTCAAACTCCGTAGGTAATTCGAGCCATTTACCGTAAGAAACGTCGTCAAAGAGAAAAGTTCATTGTTTAGGTCCTACTCTGGGTCTGTAGCTGAGAGCGGCAGTTATTTTCTTTTCGATTTTTGTCTCAACCTTGAAAAAAAAAAAAGGTGGTAGGCCGACGTTGAATGGATACTATTCCATCTCGTCCATACTCTATAATGATGGTCGAAAATGAGAAGAAAAGCATCCTGGTTATCGAGGGATAAGCTAAAACTGAGAGTAACAATCTGCATATAGGTAAAATATTTTTGGGTATTCTAAGGATGAGAAAGCATTAAAAAGTTGTAATACCTGGATGGATATCTAATTTGTGAAATGGTCCCTGTTTGAACACAAGCCTCCCCTACACCTAGCAATTTGGCAATGCCAAAATCGCTGACGTGGTCTACTATTTCTTGATCTAGCAAGACATTGCTTGGCTTCAAGTCACAATGCACCACAGTTGTTGAATTGCCATATTGGCGATAGTCCATTACAGATGCAACATCTATCATTATATCTAATCTCTGCAACTTGTCTAAGAAAAAGTTATATGACATTATAACCATTTCTCAGGTGTCCCATATGACATGTACTCCACCAAATAATGTTCAATGAAGGATCTTGGTATTGAAGTCAATATTCGTGAGCTGTTGCTAAATCATACAGGGATAGTTTGCATATCCACTAAAGGAAAAACAATCTTAGAGAAGCATATAGAAAAAGTGAAGATGTAAGGGGGGGGGGGGGGGGGGGGGATGAATTATAATTTTTAATTCTTTCCCAGATTCAGTCGACTTAATGAGTCGACTAGATTTTAATCAGTGATAACAGAATAAAGTAAATGCAGAAAGGTAAGGAACACAGTCGATTTATACTGGTTCAGAACCAAAAATGGTTCCTAGTCCAGTCCCCTTGGGTCACAAGGGAGTCTTGAGGATCCTTGATTGATCTGAATGAGATATTTTCCTTAGCCAAAGAGAATCTTGACCCAAGGGATTTGATCCCCAGAAAGGCAATGATTGATCCTTTCTGGAAATAAGGTAAGATCAATAAAAGATCCTGATATCCCTCTAATTACGAGATATGTGAAATAAACTTCAATCACAGATGCCTAAAAATCAGCGACTCCAAGATCCTTCCAGATTTAGCCGACTGAATCCTTTTTGTCCCTGTCATGAAATGCAACAGTTATTAAGTTAGCTGCTCATGAAATTTAACCATATTGTAATCATCAAAATTGGAGTTATCAATCTCCCCCGTTTTGATGATGACAATTCTTGACTTATGATACTTCCCTGTTCTGAGGATGTTGACAGCTCCCCCTGAGTATATGCTCCCCCTGAAAATTTGAGTACCTGCATTTCTGATTTTCTAGAACAGATATGTAGTCGACTTAAAGCAGAAGTTAGTTAGTCGACTTAACAGGTTAAATTTCAGGTTATATTCATAGACATATTTTCATAGCATAGACAATAGCAAATATTCACATAGACAATAGCAAATATTCACATAGCACATTCAGCATTTGTCCAGAGCACATTCACATAGCACATGCATATACAGAGCACAAGTTTTTCTCCCCCTTTGTCATCAACAAAAAACAGGGGAATCACAAAATAAAGTCTTAGCCATCGAAACAGTCACAACCAGCTATCTCCTTCCCAGAAAGTACTTCAAGGTATTGATGATGTTTCTTCCAAGAGTGTCAATACGAGAGTGCAAGGTGGAGAGACTTTTGCGAGCATCCTTGGCCACAGTTTCAATAGACAGCCTGAGATGTGCAACATCAGCCTTGGTGGTTTTGGTGTCATCCCTTGAATTGCTTTCTCAAGATTGTATTGAGACGAAAGACAAAGATCACGCAGAGTAATGAGCTATTCTTCCACAGCAGAAAGGCGACTGAGCACATTGGAGTTGTCAAGAGTAGGGGCAGGAGCAGGCATAGAGGGAGGCAAATCCAGGTCAGGCTTTTTAACCCAAGAGTGATCAAGATGCACATATCCCATACTGGTGAATGGACGAGCATTATAACATTGAGAGACAGTTATGGCAGAGTGACCAGAGATGGGAACATGCAGAAGGTCCAGAATATGGGAGATAAGCATCCCATATGGAAGACAGCCAGATTCTTTAGTGTCCACAGCACACTCGTGCATGTAATTAAGAATCCACCAAGAGAGTTTGACCTTTTGTTTAGCAACAAGACAATAGACAATAAAAGTGTCCCTTTGGGAAAGGGAACTGAATGAGCCTGTACGAGGAAGCAGAGTAGTAGCAGTAACATGAGCAAGGACACGATTTTCAAAACACAGAAGATGAGGACCAAGTTGTCCATCAGGAATTGCATGAGGACCCAAACTAGTGATACAAGCTTTGGATTGGTCAAAGGAGACTTCAAAGTCGGAGGGCCAAGAATTTTTGAAGCAATCAGAGAAACCAGAGGATTTAATCTTTAACATTTTTTCAAGTACTTTACAAGTCAAGAAAATGCGTTGACCCAGAACCAGTGATTCAATACCATCAGTTCCACAAGTGCGCAGATTTGCATAGAACATTCGAACTAAATCAGGGTAAATAACAGGAGGGTTGATAGAAAAGAGATTTGACCAACCTTGGAAGTCGAAGAGAGCTTTGATGTGGCAATCAAGATTTTCCATAGAATCAAGGTCAACAATGCGGCCAGAAGCAATGCGACGATTTTTGAGTTCTTCAAACTTCTCTCTGCCATTATCCCAAAAATTCTGATCACAGTCAAGAGAGATGCAGGGTTTGGAAACTTTGAGTTTCTTGGGAGATGATTTTTGAGGAGTATCAACCATGGGTCGTTTTCCACGCTTTTTGCCGGAGCCGGTGGAGACGAAGGAGGCAGATTCGCTGTGCTGAGACATGGTGGCAGAGTCGGAGTTTTCAAGATTGATGGGAGACTCATGAGAGCAATTTTTGGAGCGGTTTCGAGAACTTTTCCTCATAGAAGGAATTGTAGACTTTTGAGTTTTACCCATTGAAGAGAAGAAAAGGTAGGAGAGTAGTTGCACAGAGAGAGAGAGAAAATGGAGTGAGCAAGTGGGGTTTTTTATGGAGATGAGGAGAAGGAAAGACGTGAGTGAAAAGGTGAAAGGACGAGGGCTGTCAGCGAGTGAATCGAGGCAACACTTTTACACACGCAAAATGAGCAGTAATAATTAGAGAGTTTTAGGGATATGCATCAATTAAGTAAATGCCTATTAAAGATGTTCATATATGCAAGAGTATGACAGCATTAATTTAAAGATATAGGGTCCTCTACTACACCTAATCTTTCACGAAGTTCACAGAAATGTTCCTCATGCAAAGGTTTAGTAAATATATCAGCAAGCTGATTTTCAGTTGTTACAAAAGAGATTTTAATGTTACCACATAGAACATGATCTCTAATAAAATGATGCTTAATTTCTATATGTTTGGCTCTCGAATGATGCACTGGATTTTTAGAGAGACAAATAGCACTAGAATTATCGCAAAAAAATAGACATAGGAGTAGGATTAATATCATAATCATTGAGTTGATAAGATATCCAAAGAAGTTGAGTGCAACAATGTCCAATGGCAATGTATTCTGCCTCAGTAGTAGATAAGGATATTGAGCCTTGCTTTTTGCTGTGCCAAGAGATGAGGGATTGTCCTAAAAATTGACAAGTCCCACTAGTGCTTTTACGATCATCTTTATCACCTGCAAAATCAGCATCTGAGTATCCTTGAAGATGAAAATTAATAGTACGTGGATACCAAAGCCCATAGGAAATAGTGCCAGAGAGATATCGCATAATACGTTTAACTGCAGTCAGATGTGATTCCTTAGGTTCAGATTGATATCTAGCACATTTGCATACACTAAATATTATGTCTGGTCGACTAGTAGTCAGATAGAGTAATGAACCAATCATACCTCGATAGATGGTCTGATCTACATTTTTACCTTTGCAGTCTTTATCAAGATTTGATGAGGGACTCATAGGAGTTTTCATGATTTTGGCATTATGCATACCAAATTTGGCAAGTAATTCCTTGGTGTACTTAGATTGATTAATGAAGATTCCTTTATCGTATTGTTTGATTTGAAGTCCAAGGAAGAAGGTAAGTTTCTCCCATGAGACTCATTTCAAACTCATTCTGCATTGTCTCAGCAAATTCCTTGCACAGAGAGGGATTAGTACTACCAAAAATAATATCGTCGACATAAATTTGAATAAGAAGGTTTCCAACAGATGATCTCTTAATGAATAAAGTAGTATCAATTTTACCTCTACTAAAACCATGATTTAAAAGAAAAGTGCTTAACCGATCATACCATGCTCTAGGAGCTTGCTTCAAGCCGTATAGAGCTTTGGTCAACTTAAAAACATGTGAGGGAAATTTTAAGTTTTCAAATCCGGGAGGTTGTTTAACATATACCTCTTCTTTGATAAAACCGTTTAAAAATGCACTTTTGACATCCATTTGAAATAGTTTAAAACCTTTGAATGATGCATAAGCAAGTAGCATGCGGATAGATTCTAACCTTGCAACATGAGCGAATGTTTCATCATAGTCTATACCTTCTTGTTGCGAGTAGCCTTGAGCCACAAGTTGAGCCTTGTTTCTAGTGACTTCTCCATCCTCATTAAGCTTATTTCTGAAGACCCACTTTGTACCTATTATAGATGCATTTTGGGGTTTGGGAACAAGAGTCCATACCTGATTCTTGTCGAATTGAGTCAATTCCTCCTTCATTGCTTTTACCCAGCATTCATCATTGAGAGCTTCATCAATCTTCTTAGGTTCGATTTGTGAAATGAGGGCAATGTCTGCATTCTGTTTGGAGGAACCTCTAGTTTTCATTCCCTCAAGTGGATTTCCTATAATAAATTTTTGAGGATATCCAGGTTCGCCCTTCCACTCATTTGGGACCACTGAAGAGAGATTATCAGTTGACTCAATCTGAGTTTCTGAGGCTAACTTAGATACTTCGTTAGTCGACTTGATCTCAGTGGCTGAGGATGAGCTTCCTGCACTTAATAATTCTATATCTGCATTTTCATCTTTCTCAAGAATCTGATTAGTATCATCAAATACGACATGCATGGATTCTTCTACAGATAAAGTGCGTTTATTGAAAACTCTTTCCAGAGTTCATATGGTGTTTTCTTTAGGATGGGACGGATAAGACATCTGTTAAGGATGTGACAAGCTGTGCTAACTGCTTCTGCCCAAAACTTGTTGGGTAGAGATTGATCCAAAAGCATTATTCTAGCCATATCTTGTAAAGTCCTGTTCCTACGCTCCACAATACCATTTTGCTGAGGAGTCCTGGGAGAAGAAAAACTATGCGAAATACCTTGTTCATTGCAGAAAGATTCAAAAGCTTTGCTTTCAAATTCTCCACCATGGTCGCTTCTGATAGAGGAGATAAAGTAACCTTTTTCTCTCTGAACCTTTTTACAAAAATACTCAAAATTCTTTTGAGCTTCATCTTTGTGAGATAGAAAAATAACCCAAGTAAAACGTGAGTAATCATCGACAATAACAAAAGCGTACCTTTTTCCACCAATGCTAGCAGTTTTAGTGGGACCAAATAAATCCATGTGCAGTAATTGAAGTGGCATGGTAGTATTAACAATGTCTTTAACTTTAAAAGATGATCTAGTTTGCTTTCCTAGTTGACATGCATCACATACGTGGTCCTTTAAGAATTTTAATTTAGGAAGACCAATGACTAGTTCCTTTTAAGATAGTTTTAGAATAAGATGCATACTAGCATGTCCCAGTTTTCTATGCCATAGCCATGGATCTGAGGCAACAGAAGTTAAACAGATATATTTATGAGAGGGTGAGACATTATCTAGTTTATATATATTGTTATCTCTGGAGCCTGTGAGAATTTCATTTCCTGATGGATCAGATATAATGCATTTAGCTGCTTCAAATTTAACTTGATATCCAGAGTCACATAGTTGACTAATACTGAGAAGATTGTGCTTTAGACCACTTACCAGCAGTACCTCATTCATGTAGCAAGATTGATTTAAAAAGACTTTCCCAATTCCGATAACAATACCTTTCACATTATCACCAAACTTGACCAGTCCTCCGTCTATGCTTGTGACTGATTTGAACCAGCATTTGTCACCTGTCATGTGTCTGGAACACCCGCTGTCTAGAATTCATTTATCTTTGCACGCTCCTTTGGGTAGGTGTTCCTGCAAATAAGCAGTGCTACTGATGTTTTGGTACCCAAACTTTCTTGGGTCCTTCATGGTTAGTAACATAAGTTTTTAATGAAACTTTAGGAATCCATTTCCATTTCCTAGTGTCAGCTTTTCTGAATCTACATCTGGCACTTGTGTGTCCGAGATTTCCACAGTAGTAACAAGTAATAGGAGGTTTAGTTGTGTTGACACCCAATTTTGTCCCTCCGTTTTTCGCAATTTGGCTATATTTAATTAAAATCGATAATAGTAATTTTTCTAAACAAAATTGCATTAGATGACATGCATTTTACGTGTGTAAAATTATTATTAATACCCTATTCATATAATATTTATTTAATTGCGATTATAACTACGTAATTGTATTCATCTAGGCTATTTTCTAAAATACGTATACTATTCGCGCAATTTAATGTATTATGACATTATTTAATAATTATTTGCGGCTATTTAAATCTAATTAGTATTATTTGTGGTCATCTATATTTATTTATAATTAAATATATTTATTTATAATTATTTACAAAATTTCTTATTTTTATACTAATTATTTATATTTATAAGTATTTTAATTAAATACTGGTCATTTGGCTATTTTACAATCCCATTCTTATTACATTTAGTCCTCGTCATCATATTTTATCCACGTATACACCACATATACTCCACCTAAGCTTACACCTCACTAAATACACTCGCATGCGTACAACTCATCATAAGCATAGTACTACTCTCCAAAGCACGTGTACAACTCGCTCCAGCACCTGGTACAACCCCCTAACCTTTTGCTGCAGTATTGGATAGCCCTATGGTGGGTTATACCATTTTTTCTAGTTTGACAGGAAGCAGGTTGTTATACCTGAACTCCTAAAGGTCCGGAGTTAACTTTAGATACTTAGAAGCTTTAGGTGCCCTAATACACCTTATACGAATTTGTTAGGTGGCGACTCCAACTTTGACTCAACCGAGTCACCCTAGTCAAACCCGACCCTTTGAACTCGATTCGAGATTGGAAAAAAGGGGTGCGACAGAATGGCGACTCCGCTGGGGAATTCAAAGTCCTAACCACAACGGGTTTTATTTTTGGGATATTTATCATTTACATCGTTGAATTAATTGCTTTATTTTTTTTGCTTGTTATTTTGGCTATTATTTTACTAACTTGTTTTCTTTTTTTTTCTTTTTTTGTTCTTTTTTTTTATTATTTATATGCAATATCCTTGTAATATTTATTGGCATTTTCACTCATACTCCTCCACTTCTGGAAACGACACTTTGCACACACACGAGCGATTACGTGGATCTCACGGTCGTTCCACCTCAAAAAAACCCTGTAAGCGGGACGGTTGGGATAAGTTGGTCCGTGGTACAACCAACAATTCCAAATGTTCCCACCCCTTGGTTGTCCGCCTGGGGGAACCATGTTCTTGTCTAGTAAACCCACTCTTGGTAGTTTCTTACATCACATCCTATACTTCAAATGTTTTCAAATCTTCCATGAATTTTCTCAATCTTTTTCTTTTAAAATAATTTCAGTTCATATATTGTCTAGTTCATAATATCCTAAACTTCAGTTATTTTCGAATCTCCGAAATCTTTTTCACTTCATAATTCTTTTGCCTTTTTTTCGAAAATTTCAACCTATTTTCCAGAATTAACTTGTTTGTTTCTCCCTTTTAAAATTTATTTATATGTGCACCATTTCCATAAATTTGCTAAATCTTTTTAAAAAAAAAAAAAAGGTTTCACTTCATAATTTTTTTCTCATTTTTGAAAATATACCGCTTAACTTTATTAGCCTATTTTTCAAAATTAACTTATTTTATTCGTCTTTTCCTCTTTTAAAAGTTGGTAAAATATTTGCATCTTTTCTTTTTTCGTGATTTTTAATATTGCCTAGCTTATATTAATCCTATCTTTCGAAACTAACGCGTTCGTTTTGTTCTTATCCTTTTAAAATCATTTCATGAAATACTTCAATATGTGTGCATCATTTTACAAAACATATGCATTTCCTTTAAATTTGTGCATATCGTGTATACCTTCCGCCGCTCCTGGCAAGTTTCTAAAATCGTGCGGTGGTTATGACCACCTCTTCCCTCGCAAAAATCTCCTTTTAGGGGAACAACTTGGAACCCATCTGGCCCGAGACGTTCCCGCTCCTGAGTTGTCCGCTTGGGAGAATAATAAAACTCAGTCTAGCCAACTTCATTCTTTAGTAACGGCGCTAGGAATCATGCACGGGTTTTTGACCGCCAAAAGGCGTTGATTACGATCTATTTGGCATGTACCTTAAAGGATTGAACATGCAAATGTAGACCGTTTATGGGAATTACTCTGCATTCAATGCCATCCAAAGGCACAAATAGAGGCATCAAAGCCGAAACTGAGTCAGAAACGACTGTTTATTCCTAAGCGGTTGGAATTATTCTGTATTCAATGCTATTCAAACGCACAAAGGGTAACCGAAAAGGCATTAAAGGCCCAATATGAAGCAGATTTGACCGTTTGATAGACGGGATGACACATAATGCACGTTTATCCTTTAGGCATTATATAAAGACTTGCCATCCGTGGTTTGTTAAAAGTCCATTAGCATTTTCCTTCTAAAGGGTTCTCAACTCATAACGACACTTCTCTTCATATTTCATATTGCGTTGTTTTCAAAAGCTCGTGCCACACGTTAATCGTTTGCTTACAACCAAAATTTAGGCATATTCCTTCCTTTTCTTCTCCTTCCTTCACCTTTTCCAAAAGATCATGGCCAATACAACATTTGACATGGTCGTTGAAGTCCCTCAGTTGCTAAGAGATTGGTGGGAAAACTTAAGCATAGATCAACAAGACCGAGTTAAGGCAGTGTTGGGGAACCTTATTTCGTTGAAGGAGCATACGACAATAAAAGGGATAGTAGAAGCAGCAGTACACTGTTGGGATGCGGATCGAGCTGTTTTCCACTTTGGAAGTGTAGAGTTGACACCGTTGCTGGAAGAAATAGGCGGATTGACTCAATTACCATTCGAAAGTGAAGAAGTCTTGATGCCTAAGAACATTGCACCAGAGGAGTTCTTCGAAATGGTAGGGTTTAAGCCCGAGTTATGTACAGACAGTATAAGGGAGACGGGAATTTCTTTGACTTCCCTCTACATCAAATTTGGGTATGAAGAAGCATTTCAGGAATCGGAAGGCTATTTCAACATTGACCAGGCAGATTGGCAAGAGCAAAGGGTACTTGCTTTTGTCACCAGCTTTTTAGGGATCGTCGTCTTTCCACAACACAAAGGACGAGTTGATGTTTGCATGGTCTCAATTGCTGATACCTTACTCAAAGACATTAACAAGACATACACTTTGGTACCGATGATTGTTGCAGAGATGTAGCGAGCTTTAGAAAGATGCAAGAAGGGAGCTGTTTTCTTTGAAGGTTGCAATATGCTTTTACAAATCTGGTTGAAGGAACATTTGCAAAGGATGGATAACAAAGATCAAGCTTTCCATTCCATACCAAGAGAAAACTATATCTTGACACATATCACCCGCATGAACAGTGCTCTTGAAAAGTGGGACCAACCAACAACAACCGAAGGCTGGCACCACAAGCTCTCTCAGTTGACATCCGAAAATATACAATGGATGTTTGATTACTTTCCTAGCACTACAGTGATCACACGGTCGGAAAGGGACTCGTTTCTCATCTTAGTGGGCTTTAGAGGAGTTTACCCATACACTCCTTTAAGGGCACTTAGACAAGCGGGGAGAAAGCAGATTGTACCCCAAATTGCGGACATCAGAAATTTCAAAGCTGATATTTCCGGAGGAGTGGTACCATTTAAAGACAAGATATTAGAACTTTGGAAAGAAAGACGACAAATGGGATTTGAGACTATTGGACGAGATAGGTTTGATGCAGGCTGTGATGAAGATTATCCAGACTGGCTAAGGAAAGACATAGTAAAGGCAGTTCAACCAAGAGCAACAAGAAAAAGGAAAAGAAATGCCGATGAATTGGAATCTGAGTGCAAGAGACTACACAAACAACTGGCGAAAGCACGAGAGAAAATAACGAAGAAGCAAAGTTTGGTCGAAGCAAAGGACAAAGAAAAAGACAAATGGCGCAATAAGGCAGAACTCCTGACAAAACGTATAGAGTCTATCGGTGTATGGGCTAGCGAAGGAATGAGCTCTGTGGCAAACAAAGGAATAGAGGAGAAAGGAAAAAAGGCTTGGGAAATGTTGAAGAACTTCACATTTGACATATCCCGGCTCTTAACTGATGCAGACAATATCATCTTCCAAGGAGATTCATCAGGGGCAAGTTCGGCCGAGGAAGACTCATCTGAAGAAGAAGAAGAATTTTCTGGGGATGGATCAGCATGAAAGATGTTTACTTGGCCATGATCTAATTTCCTACCAATATTTAGTCTTTTCCACTTTTCACACTATTTCAATATCAACCAATGTAATAATCTCCAATAAATGCAATATTATCTCTTAGGCTCCCTATTTTGTTAGCAAATGAAATGAGACATGCGGCACAAAGCGCTTTTCAAAATCATCGTGCGTAAAATGGTTTTTCGCATTATAGGATGCATTCGTTACATGATATGTGTGCATTGCATGAACTCGTTTGTTGCTCTTTCTCTCTTTCTCTCTCTACCCGAGTGAATCTTTTTCCCAAATTCAATATCTCTCCAATGCATATAACCCTACTTTTCTGATCTTTTGCACATTCTGATTACTTCCTAACTCAAAGACTTCCTCTCCAAAAGGTCGGCTCGAGTTGAACACCAAAATAGAAGACATGGCTAAGCAAAGTGCACTTATTGGTGATTTGTCAAAACAAGAGGAAGATATTGCAGCAAGTATTATGCGTATGGAGCAGAAAATTGACAGGGTAAGAGGAGTGATGGTCGGCCTCAAGGGCACCTCTGACATGCCACAAGAATTCCCGAAGCCAATGTTCGAGGATCACTCTAGTGCGGTCTACACTATTGCACCTCCCGCAATACATGAGTGTGATCCAAAGTATTTTCCAAATTTACATTCGTTCATGGTTGAAAGAGCATTCAAAGGGTTAGCAGGAGGCAATCAGGAGATGGGAAGTGAGGAGAATCCGCCAAATATCGCAAAGGTTTACGCACAACAATCAGATATTAGCATGACGACGAAACTTCCATTGTATGATGGAACTAAAAATCCTTATGTACATTTGAGAGCATATCTACACACCCTAGAAAGTATGGAACACGACGATGAGCTCAAGAGGAAGCTATTTGTTAAGACACTTACAGGGTCGGCATTGATTTGGTACAAAGGGCAAGACACAAGCAAATGGAATTCTTGGAGTGACCTAGTCGATGCCTTTATTAACCGATACAAATCCTATGACGACCACTGTACATGCAACAACTTGTTGAAAAGGAAAAGTGTTATAGAACCGATTTCTGAAGAGGTCTTAGGTAACAATTTGACTGAAGCACAATCTAAGGATATGAACGATGCGAAGAAAGGGAAAGCTACCATTGCCAAAACCCCAAGTCATATTCCATTATCTCTCAATAACCAAACCATCATTCCTTTTCATGAACCACCTGATATTATATTTGAGAAACTTAAGTCTATCGGGATGTTGCAGCCACAACGTGGAGAAGTCTTTACCCCACTACCACCTCACTTTGATTCAAGAAAACATTGTGCATTTCACTCCAACATTCCAGGTCACGACACCAATGAATGCACCGCTCTAAGAAAGGAGATTCAGAATTTAGTGGAAAGTGGAAAGATAGTCGAAGTGCCAAAGGGAAAACCTCAACTTATGTGGTTCCAACCTCTGACCTTCATGCCAACAGTTGAAGTTTCCTCACAGCCGGTTAACCCAATTTCTTATCAGAATCCAACAAATAACACTAAGAATTGCTCTCATGATGCTCCTCGCAAGTTCACTCCTATTGGTGGTGGGTCATATGCAAGTTTGTATGAAAGGTTGAAAGATGTAGGGACAGTGCACCCTATTGAAAGGAAAAGTTACAAGGAACCATGGAAAGCAGATATGAAAAAGTCATGTGTTTACCATTCAGGCATGCTGGGGCATGATATTGAAAAATGTTTTGCTTTTAAAAAGAAGATTGAAGGGCTGATCAAGTCTGGGCAAATCAAGATTGAAAATGCTAATGATGAAGCAATTGCAGATGACTAGGACAAAGAGGCAACAGTTTAATGACAGACATCCGAATACAAGAAGAGAGCTTCTAAGTTGCATAATCTTTGGAGACATTTATTTTACTTTCTAAACAAGCTTTATGGCACATGTTTTTAAGATTTTCCCTTTATGTATTTTGAACTACGCTCGACCTGATTCCTGTCAGTAGCAGGATACGTAGGCAGCCCACACCGGGTTCGGTCCCTTTATAATAAAAATTTTATTTTGCCCAATAAGGAAAGTTGGTGCGAAGTTTGAAATACAGCAGTTGGTTGACAATTGTGAAAAGACATGGATCACGACAGACAAATTTATAAAGGAAATGGTGATCGCGGGTCTTTGGTGTTTGACAAAGAGCCGACCCCCTTTTGGTCACCTAAAGTCCAACCTTTTTCCTTGACTTCGCACAATTCATCGCAGCATCCTCATCAATGATTCATCAACCAAAATCTTTGCCTTAACTGCTACATAAAGTTCTCAAGCAATCCTTTATAATCTCTATACCATTTGTCATAGTGTCTAATTCAAACATTAGTCTATCATATGCCTTCTAGGCATCCTCTTAGCTGCATATATGACCCTTATGTGCTATTTTGTTTCAAAGTCCATAATATACTAACTCTGTTTTGCATATTTTGTCATTTTGTTAAAGGTTGCCTAGCATTTGAACACCTAAGTTGGCAAAGAATCTGCATTAAGAAGAAGCCGAGATGACAAGCCAAGATGAAATATTCACTTTTGGAACAAAGTCTTCAGAACCTCAGACATATGGCATCGAGAAAAACAAGGCTCAACAGGACATTTCAGACAAATCTGACAATCCTGATCCTACTACTATGCAAATTGTGGCAAGGGACCAGCATAATCAGCTGGCGGTATGCCCACGTAAGAAGCACAGAAAAGAAATCCAGCCAAATGAACAGGAGGGTTTAAATGAAAAGCTCCATAATCTAGAAATGGTTGTGAAAGAAGAGATGAGTT
This sequence comes from Petunia axillaris subsp. axillaris, assembly GCA_029990575.1. Classification (NCBI taxonomy): domain Eukaryota; kingdom Viridiplantae; phylum Streptophyta; class Magnoliopsida; order Solanales; family Solanaceae; genus Petunia; species Petunia axillaris. The sequence continues at coordinate 46,586,485 of JARKNS010000009.1, forward strand.
TAAGGAATATTCAAAGTCTGAGGTATAAGGATTTGTGTCTACATCCATACGTTGAGCTATCGCATGGATACAAAATTCCAAAATTTAGCACTTTCGACGGAAAGGGAAACCCCTTCTATCATTTGAAAGATAACTGCAATAGATTAATTGGGGTTGGGCACATCGAGGCCATCAGAATGCAATTGTTCATCCAAAGTTTATCTGGGCTAGCACTCACTTGGTACACCAAACAAGATTTCAGAAAATGGCACACTTGGGAAGATATGGCCCGAGATTTTGTGGAACAATACAAGTTCAACATCCGAAAGGATGTGAACCTATATGAGATGCACAAAGTCAAAAGAATGCAACACGAGTCTTTTGAAGAATATGCTACCCGATGGAGAATCGAAGCTTCCAAGATACACCCTCCTTTACCTGAAGAAGAGTTAGTTTCAACTTTTGTCCAAATCCAAGAGGGGATTTACTATGAGAAATTGCTCGGTGTTCAGGCACACGACTTTCCTAGTCTGATTTGGATAATAAAAGAACTCGAAATTGGCATTCAAGAAGGGAAGGTCATTGGAAGCTCAACAGTGCACTATGTTAATCAACATTTTCAACCCGAGGCACGTGAGAATTTGCGAAGTAATGAAGAAGACAACACATTAGTCGCCATGACTGGGCACCAACCACCATACAACCAGAATCTACGATTTCATGATACTCCTGACTTACACACTAGACAACCTTCCCACTATCAGGATTTTCAACAAAAACCTTATCAAGCTCAACGCAATCGGCACCAGATAAAAAAGATGAAATCTCGCACATTTACTCCTCTAGCCGAATCTCTGACAAACATATTTGAAAGACTGAGGGATCAAGGGATATTGCAGCCGAGAAATGGATGGGTTCCTCGTTCGAATTTTGATCCATCAAAGACTTGCGCATATCATTCGAACATTCAAGGTCATAACACTGAAGAATGTCCAGCACTGAAACACAAAATTCAGACGGTACAACAAGAACACCAAATGACAATTTCAAATCTCAAGCTGCAAATACAATCTATGTTCAAGGCAATCCATCGAAGAGAGCTCCGAGGCATTTGAAGAGAAAGCGCAACACCTGAAGACAACCCATCACAATGCAAACTCTACCATATCAATATTTGACTACTCTTTTGCGCTTTATCCCTACTTTGTATCTGAACTATGTATGACTCGATTATGGTATTGACAAGATATGTAAGCAGCCTACTTGGGCAAGGTTTCATTATAATAAACTTTTCATTTTCTCCTAGCCAAGATAAGCACAATTTTTGGGACATCCTCCTAATCCAATACACTCACACAAAAGTTTTCAACCTAAAATGGAAGAAGTATTCGCATGATAGATTGGGTAACAAAGATTTTCAAGATATCACATCAAAGGACAAATGCAGATTCGAGCCGACACTCGGGTGTTCAATGCAAGGCAACCACTTTGTTTTAGATTAACAACTTTTTCTTTGAGAGCAGATCTTCTCTTACAAATACAAGACTCGTAGGCAATACAACAATCTGAGAATGAATGACTCCAGTTCCAATACCTGACATGCATTAGAGGAATGCACTTACAAGCTTTTGGACATGATACTTTTAATACGACGCTTAGCCCCGTCAGGCCTAATGTATGACGATTAGCCACGTCAGGCTTAAAATATGACGACTAGCCCCCTCAGGCTTAAAATATGACAGACTTAAAATATGACAGGCTTACAATATGACGACTAGCCTCGTCAGGCTTAGAATATGACGACTAGCCCCGTCAGGCTTAAAATATGACAGGCTTATGATATGACAAATAGCCTCGTCAGGTTTAAAATATGACGACTAGCCCCGTCAGGCTTAAAATATGACAGGCTTATAATATGACAAATAGCCACGTCAGGCTTAAAATATGACGATTAGCCTCGTCAGGCTTAAAATATGATGACTAGCCACGTCAGGCTTAAAATATGACGACTAGCCTTGTCAGGCTTAAAATATGATGATCAGCTCTGTCCGGCTTAAAATAGGACAAACTCATATATTTTATTTTTTGCAGGCACCACTACAATAGGACTAGCCACGTCAGGCTAAGAATATGACTACTAGCCACGTCAGGCTTAAAATATGACGATTAGCCTCGTCAGGCTTAAAATATGACGAATAGTCTCGTCAGGCTTAAAATATGATGACTAGCCCCGTCAGGCTTAAAATATGACAGGCTTATAATATGACAATCAGCCACGTCAGGCTTAAAATATGACGATGAGCCCCGTCAGGCTTAGAATATGACAATAGGCTCGTCCGCCTTAGAATTGGACATACTCATTCTTTCTGTTTTGCAGGCACTATTATAATCAGCCTTTATCCGGCTTAAAATAGGACAAACTCATATATTTTATTTTGCAGGCACCACTACAATAGGACTAGCCACGTCAGGCTTAAAATATGACGACTAGCCCCGTCAGGCTTAAAATATGACAGGCTTATGATATGACAAATAGCCTCGTCAGGCTTAAAATATGACGACTAGCCTCGTCAGGCTTAAAATATGACGACTAGCCCCGTCAGGCTTAAAATATGACAGGCTTATGATATGACGCTTAGCCACGTCAGGCTTAAAATATGACGACTAGCCTCGTCAGGCTTAAAATATGACGATGAGCCCTGTCAGGCTTAGAATATGACTATTAGGCCTGTCCGCCTTAGAATTGGACATACTCATTCTTTCTGTTTTGCAGGCACTACTATAATAGGCCCATCTGCCTTATAATTGGATATATACATATATATTTTATTTTGCAGGCACTGTTATTAGGCTTGTCCGCCTTAGAATTGGACATACATGTATTTTATTTTGCAGGCACTATTTACAGTAAGGTGATATTTTAAAGGCAATAAACTGGGGCAGAATTTTTGAGGATCCCCTCAAAAATTCCAAAAGGATGCAAGACGACACTGGGGCAGAATTTTGAGGTTCCCTCAAAATTCATTGAAAAAATCGACATCCACAAGCCCAAGATGCAACAATGAGGAGGATGAACAAATCAACCCTTCCCCTCTCCCCAAAACTCACAAATCTTTCTTTGAGTGCAGGCACAAAATAGTAATTACACAATAAACACGACAACATATGGGGAAACACCACAAGATTCTCTTCGACTTTCCAGCAATCCCTTTGAGCCCTTCCTCACTATCTCACACTTGCTTTCAAAAATCATTTCCCTATACTGAAATTGTGCAATCACAAAATTTCTAATACGTATGATACACCATTCTAAAACTCCTTTCGGAAGCTTAAACCCTTCATTTATGCTTTTGTTCTTTCATCACATCATTTATTTCCGCTCGAATCGAAACCTCTCTTATGAAAACAAATAATCTGCCTAATCCTTTTATAAAGAAGGCAGCTTGCGTTCTTTCTGATTGGTGATCACCTTGTGTGAATCTTGCTTGTTTATTAATCGTGTGTGTCTTCGTGTCTAATCATGTTCATTTGTTTGAATCGTGCGAATTTACCATGCTCACTCCTCAATATGTCATCAAGTCTCAAAACACACACCTATATGAACTTTTCATACTTGGAGAAATCAACTCTTGACACCTAAATCGTGCGTCATATACATCCCACACAGGCGACATGCCATTCTAGAACTACACAGGACCTGATTCTCGTGAAACCCGAGATATGTAGGCAACTCAGAGAGACCAGAATTCGGCCAAAACACCTCAAAACCCTCATTTTTCATTCCAGTATTTCGCTCGCCCGTCGTGACAAAATTGGCTACTCCGTCAACTATCTTTGCCCGAAGATTCTTTCATCACCTCCGGGCAAAGAGGGGCAGCTGTTGACACCCAATTTTGTCCCTCCGTTTTTCGCAATTTGGCTATATTTAATTAAAATCGATAATAGTAATTTTTCTAAACAAAATTGCATTAGATGACATGCATTTTACGTGTGTAAAATTATTATTAATACCCTATTCATATAATATTTATTTAATTGCGATTATAACTACGTAATTGTATTCATCTAGGCTATTTTCTAAAATACGTATACTATTCGCGCAATTTAATGTATTATGACATTATTTAATAATTATTTGCGGCTATTTAAATCTAATTAGTATTATTTGTGGTCATCTATATTTATTTATAATTAAATATATTTATTTATAATTATTTACAAAATTTCTTATTTTTATACTAATTATTTATATTTATAAGTATTTTAATTAAATACTGGTCATTTGGCTATTTTACAATCCCATTCTTATTACATTTAGTCCTCGTCATCATATTTTATCCACGTATACACCACATATACTCCACCTAAGCTTACACCTCACTAAATACATTCGCATGCGTACAACTCATCATAAGCATAGTACTACTCTCCAAAGCACGTGTACAACTCGCTCCAACACCTGGTACAACCCCCTAACCTTTTGCTGCAGTATTGGATAGCCCTATGGTGGGTTATACCATTTTTTCTAGTTTGACAGGAAGCAGGTTGTTATACCTGAACTCCTAAAGGTCCGGAGTTAACTTTAGATACTTAGAAGCTTTAGGTGCCCTAATACACCTTATACGAATTTGTTAGGTGGCGACTCCAACTTTGACTCAACCGAGTCACCCTAGTCAAACCCGACCCTTTGAACTCGATTCGAGATTGGAAAAAAGGGGTGCGACAAGTTGTAGAAGCAGTTTTAGTCGACTCACTACTGGTAAGTCGCAAGCTTCCAGGAATAGCCTCAATGGAGGCTGGGGAAAAGGGAGTTATGTTGGATCTGATAGAACTTTGACTTGTGGATTTATTTATGCTATTCAGTTGAAATTTTAGATCCTGAACTTCTTGTTCAAAGAAATCACGTTCTAATTCACATACTTCAAATCTAGTTTTCCAGATTTCACCATCCCTTTTTACTTTAGAGAGTTCTCTTAGAATATTTTCCATTTCTTCCAGAGCGGAGTCTAAATCTTCTTGAAGAAGATTGCAATTTTCACAATTGTAATTACGTACCTTGCTGGATTCTGCATCAGCCATGAAACATATATTGGCTTCTTCTTCATTTTTTGATCCTTCTTCATCGCTCCATGCAGATAGGGCCTTCTTCTTGTTTTTGAATTCTTTGCCTCATTACAGTTAGCTGCAATATGACCGTATTTGCCATATTCAAAACATCGTCCATCGTTCTTGTCTTGATCATTGCTGGAAGAGTTTCTTCTAGAATTAAATCTAGTTCTTCCTCTTTGTCTGTTTCTTCTCAGCAAATTTCCAAAATTCTTTGACATTAAGGCCCATTCTTCTGCAAGATCACCATTGTCGCTTGGAGGGTATGTATTTTCAGCATTGAAGGCGACTTCTTTCTTCTTTTCAGAGATTTGAGAGCTTCTTTGAAGATGAGTCTTTTCAAAAGCAATGAGATCACCACGAAGCTCATCATAGGATAGAGAATTCAAATCTCCTCCTTCAATATTTATCACTTTGGGTTGCCATATGACAGGTAGGCTGCGAAGAATTTTCCTGACCTGTTCTCCATTGGTGTAGGCTTTCCCAAGGGATTTTAGTTCTCCTATGACCTTACTGAATCTAGCAAACATGTCTTCAATGGTTTCTCCATCTTTCATTTGAAACAGTTTGTACTCATGAACTAGAAGATTAATTCTAGTTTCCTTAACTTTGTTTGTACCTTCATAAGTAACAACAAGTTTGTCCCACATCTCTTTGGCTGTTTCACAACTAGAGATTTTCTCATATTCCTCTCCACTTATAGCATTGTATAAGAGGTTTTGAGCCTTTGAGTTCAGTTGTATGACTTCTCTTTGCTCATCATTGTAGTCATCAATATCGAGAGGGATTTTAGTAGCTTCTCCCTCAGATTTCTTGTTTTTGTCTGGAGGAATGTCATAGGGACCTTTGGTAATTACTCGCCAGACTTTAAAGTCAATGGACTTGACAAAGGTTTCCATTCTCACTTTCCAATGACTGAAGTGTTGTCCATTAAAATATGGAGGTCGAGCAATAGAGGTTCCTTCTTGAAGTAGCGCTCCTGTAACAATGTGCCCAGACATGATCTTTTCTCACTTGCTGCAAAGCAAAAATTAAAAGATATGTGAGTCCTGCTCTGATACCAATTGAAGATGTAAGGGGGGGTGGGGGGGTGAATTATAATTTTTAATTCTTTCCCAGATTCAGTCGACTTAATGAGTCGACTAGATTTCAATCAGTGATAACAGAATAAAGTAAATGCAGAAAGGTAAGGAACACAGTCGATTTATACTGGTTCAGAACCAAAAATGGTTCCTAGTCTAGTCCCCTTAGGTCACAAGGGAGTTTTCTCTTCAGCTCTTTAAGATCTTTCAAAGTACAGAGTGATGGTTTTTCTTCGTTCACCCACAACGATACACAATATGGTTTTGTCCCTTCGCTCACCACAAACGATGCTCAGTTGATTACTCACTTAACCAACTCACTCGACACTAACCTTACTTTCCATCTGAACTCTCTTTTCTTTTTCTTGGACAGTAGTAGACTCTAGAGATTGCAATGTTTTCAAGGTTTCAAAAAGAGAATGTTAGAAAGCTTAAGGTTGCGTAAGTAGACTGCCTGCAGCTTTGGATATATATAGAGTCAAGGTCATCAACATGTGAACATAGGGAGGTCTTGAGGATCCTTGATTGATCTGAAGGAGATATTTTCCTTAGCCAAAGAGAATCTTGACCCAAGGGATTTGATCCCCAGAAAGGCAGTGATTGATCCTTTCTGGAAATAAGGTAAGATCAATAAAAAATCCTGATATCCCTCTAATCACGAGATATGTGAAATGAACTTCAATCACAGATGCCTAAAAATCAGCGACTCCAAGATCCTTCCAGATTTAGCCGACTGAATCCTTTTTGTCCCTGTCATGAAATGCAACAGTTATTAAGTTAGCTGCTCATGAAATTTAACCATATTGTAATCATCAAAATTGGAGTTATCAAAAAGGTGTTTGACTGTACTGGCCCAACTTATGATTTGAGAAGAAAGATGTTGGAGCTTTTCTTGTTGGGAAACCGTCATAGGAGAGAGTTGAGAGTGGAAAGGCAACTGAAGGTTGAAACTAGAGACATGACGGACGATGAAAATGGATGGGAACGCAGAGAGGGTGACTTTGTTATTCCAATCCTAGAGAGTTTTGCTGATCATAAAGAAAATTGATGAAAGGGCATTTCGTGTTAGTTGCAAATGGGCACGTGGTTATATTTGTGCTTTCTCTGCTGTCACTTTTCACAAAGTTTGTTCCTGTCTACAAAATCCTTGCCAGGAAACATTGCTTTTTCAATTGCTGCTGTTTGTGCTAAAGAGAGACATTAACCTCACATTTTGCATATGGTTAAGATGCAGAACCAGTGGCTGAGCCACATGCAATGAAGGGGATTTAGTTTGTCGGAAAGTTATACAGTCAAACCTTTCTATAGTGGCAGCGTTTGTCTGAAACTTTCATGACCGCTATAGTGAGGTACTGTTATACATGTATACTGGTATTTGATGTTTAGATCCCATTTTAAACTGTTATAGTCAAATAGTTCGCAAAAAAAATACACGTTAAATTTAAAATCTCAATAGATTTTCATATTTTATTAATTAAAAATTGAATAGGTTAATACATTATTAACAAATCTATAACTAGTTGTATCATACTAATAAAAAATTAAAATTTAAGGAACATATGCATTTAAAATTAATTGAAACTGTAAAAAAAAAAATTCTGCATAAGAATTTTATGGTACGTATATAAAAATGCAATATATTTATGTTATGAATGGTTGTCATAAATATATTGCATTTCATTTTATACATAATATATCTCTTATATATTATTACACAATATGACTATGGCCATTATAGATAATTTTATAAAGAGTGTACGGCTATAATGAACACCACTCCTGTTATAGCGAATACTGTTATAGAGTAGTAAAATATAACATAAAAAATCCATTCCGAAGAAAATTAAGCCGTTATAATGAAATGTTATTATAACGAGGAACTGTTATAGAGAGGTTTGACTGTACTGCTAGGTAAAAACCAATTTCTTCTGTTCAAATTCTAGACTTTTGAATCCCCTAGATATAAGAGAAAGCAGATTAAATCCAAGGTGTGACATTTTTGTATTTTTCACAATCTACAAAAGCCACTACGTGGTGAATTGCAGAGGAACCTTTGTTGTTTCAATTGCTGCTCTTTATGCTCAAATACTGCCCGTATTTTGTACTCCCTCCGTCTCATTGCTCTTTATGCTCAAATACTGCCCGTATTTTGTACTCCCTCCGTCTCAAATTAGTTGACGCTTTAGCAATAACCATTTGTTCCAAATTAGTTGACACTTTAGAATTTCAAGACTAAAATTGCTAATCTTTTACAACTATACCCTTAATAATTAAAAGAATTCTCAACAAAATTTAATAGACAAACATTAAATAGGGGTAACATAGTAAAATACACATCTTATTTAATGGTTTCCTTAATGAACGTGAAAAAGCTGAAGGCGACAACTAATTTGGGACGGAGGGAGTATTAGTTTAGTTTACTATGTTCATATCCGATAAATGCTTATTTCTGTATCACTTCTGCCAGCATTAGGTGTTTGCATTTTGTCCATCCAAATCAGACTATTAGATTATGAAAGGAAAAGCTTCAACAGTTCTAGTGGTAGCCCTTAATAGTTGCTGCAAAAATGAAGCCACGCCAACTTAACAAATTTACATTGGAAGAACTTAAGTACTTTTGCATAACAAAAAGCTAAATGCAGAAAACATTATTAAACAAGCAGCAATCTAGGGTCGATGGTCTGATTTTGCCTAGTGGCGGCGACTACTGATAAACTGAACTCTAATCTTTTTAAGTGTTGAAAGAACATCTTCCATGCTAATTCTTGCATCAGGTTTCACTACAGTGCAGCTCAAAGCTAATTGCATGATAGATAATATACACTCCATCTTCACATCAGTTTGCTTTTCCCTTGGCTGTACCAAATTAGCATCTACGACCACTACAACAAAAAGCACATTTAGCGGCAATTGATATGGCATTTAGTGGCATTAACAATTGCCGCTAATAGTTTTACCAACAATAACATATTAGCTGGCAATGTTGATGTCGCTAAAGGCTTTCCCGGCAATTAATTTGAATGCTGGTAAAGGCCCATCTTATTGCCGCTAAAAGACCTTAGATATAGCGACATTTGTTTGCCAGCCATTTAAATTGCCACTAAATCTTATCAAATATTGGCTTGGTTCATACATATATTGACAATTATTATTGCCGGTAAAAAAATGATAATTGCCGATAAATGTGACACCTTTTAGCAGCAATTAATATGGTAATTAAATCTATCGATACATTAGTTATTCTCTTAATATTATTGCCGGTAAAATTGAACCTTTTAGTGGTTCTGGCTTAAAATGATTACCAAAGCATACTATTCTTATTCATTCAAACATACTAACATCTCAAATAAAACATACTAATGTTCAAGCCAAAATTCGTAATATTTCATTAAATCCCACCGAACAAAGACAACTCATCAATATTTTGGATTTCAACACTGTAAAAGAATATGAACATAGCTTTAATCCGGTAACTAGTTTCTTATTAAGTCTGATCACTAGTGTTATAAACTTGAATAGCCTAGAAGCATTTATTCAGCTCTTGATCAAAGTAAAGTCCATCATACCAACTCTGATAGCTATTGTTGATTTACAATAAAACCTGCAATGATAGAAGAAAAAGAAAATGATTAGAATTAATCATTGTTTCATGAAATTGGACAGACTCTGCATCTTTGATATCTTATTCTTCTTTAATATAAACAAACAGAGACATCAAAGATTAATTGGACAGAGTTTTAACAAATTTTTCATCAAAAGAGAAGGAATACAGAATTACCAGTCAGGATTATTGTCCAAGAAGTTCATCTGGCTGATTGTCCAAGAAGTTCACTGCATAGGAGCTGTGAAGAAGAGTTAGAGCAGATGCTGAAAAGCTGAACTATTAAGCTTAGCTAGATGCATATGTCTGCATCGTATGTAACTGATCTCAAAAGACCATGGCTGATAAGCCTTCTAAATCTGCTGAAGGCATCAAGACTTACAATCTGTCACTTAAGAAGTGCATATGTTCTAAAGTTAAGACTGCACCTTTAAATTCTGCAAGCAATTTTTCAGTAGAACAGAAGGAACGCAGAATTACCAGTCAGGCTTATTGTCCAAGAAGTTCATCAGGATGATTGTCCAAGAAATTCACTACAGAGGAACTGTGAAAAAGAAGTTAGAGCAAACGCTGAAAAGCTGAACTATTAAGCTTATCAAGTTTGTAGTGAACCAATAACTTGATATTAATAAGCTTGTGAAATTGAATTACCTCCCCAGTAGCTTCTATTGAAATTTTGAGGCATGGATAATTCTGGTGGAGCAGATCTGCCAATAACTTGTCTCACCCAGGATAATTCGGACAGTAACCGAGCTTGATTTTGTTTCATCATACCCATTTCTTCATCTTGCTTTTTCTTTAACTCCTTTAACTCCTTCACCTCTTGTTCTAACCTTTGTACAACTTCATTAGACAAACTATCTCCATCAGTATTTCCTAATGAAGATGTACTACCCCATAACAGAGAAGGGGTTGGACCAAGCCCTAAACCACGGACATAACCACTTCTTTCATTTCCCATGACTTGAGAATACACATCTCCTTTCCAAGCAACACTTCCAGGAGGTTGTTCATTAGATATCTCTTTACCGTTGCTAAACTTTTCATTCATCATGTCCTGAACATAATTGAGATAAAAAAATTATGTAATGTAACAGTATAACAAACACATTAAGCTTGCAAAGGATAGAAGTGCATAAGAAATATTACTGGTCTACCATCCTTGCGCGGAGCATGAGTTAATATGAAAGCTTCGGCACGTGTAGGCTCTCTCCCATCTACAGTCTAATTCATTGGAGAATATCAACATGAGTTAGTGTAAAAGAAATTCAACAAAATACAAGCAACTAATGCACGTGTCCTCAAACAAAATATTGCTCTATTTGTGTGATATACCTGCTCTTCAGGGAGTTGGAAGTCTCTTTATATTTTGCTGCTGCATATGGCACTTAGATTCTTGGGTTTGACAGATCTGATGCAGAGACCTAATGTACCAATGGGCCATGAATACTTATGATAGTATCCACTATTTCATGTTTAAGGTTTATTTTCAACTTCTGTTTTGAAGTTAAAATACCTCTGAGGAAAGTTCTCCCTGGCTGTTTCCCTTTATAATATTGCTTGATAGCAGTAGGTATAACCTTGTCAAATCTTCATAGTTCAGGATATATGTTTTATTTATCTTGTTGTTCCTGCTACTGTCTTTCTCCTTAGAAATAGAAACAATGAGTACTATTTATGCATAATTAATTTGATCCTTACTAATTCTTCATCATATACTATACAACCAGAAAATAGACTACAGGGATTGACAATACTGCACTATGAAGCAGATATGAAATTTTAGATCCTTGAAATGTGATGTTTGGCATTTTATGCCTATATTTCCTTAATATTTCCTCACGTTTTAGTACCTTATTCGCTCGTTTTATAGCTTGTGACTGTGGTTTTACACTGATTTTATGTCGTGCGTATGTAGGTTGTTATGCAATGTAATTGGAGCTTTTAAGAGCATGATTGAGCAAGAAAATATTGGATTTTGATTGAGGATTGGATCGAGCACACGAAGGCACGACACGAGCGAGCAAAAGAGCAAGCGGAACAGAAAAATGCACTGGCGCCACAGGTGGCGCGCCGCGCCAGGCAAAGCGGCCAGCCTGTGGCGTGTTTCCTTGCGCGTCGCATGGCCAAAGCACGAAGGCTGGGAGTGGGTTCTGGTTGTCCTCACGCGATTGGGGGCGCGGGCGCCCGCTATGGCGCCCCTGGAGCGAATTTTGACTTCCTATTTCGTCTAGGATTGGGTCTAACTTATTACTAGGTGTTTGTAAACTCTATAAATACTTTTTTACTTAGTTTTTCATAGGAGTTGAGACTTTGGAGCAAATTTGAGAGCTCATAACATCAAGAACAAGGGTTTTTCTTCTTTCCATTAATCTATTACATCATTATTTCATTATTACATCAAATCTTTGTGTTGTTATTATGAGTATGCGTAGCTAAATATATCGTTCTAGGGTTAGAGTATTACATGAAGGTTGATGTTTGAAGATTGATTCCCATTAATTGAATCCCACTACGGGTTACTTATTCTTTCTTGATTTCACTTGTGTAATTGTCAGGGCCCGATTATTACGCATTATCTATGGTTTTTTAGATTGAACTCGAAAGAGGGAATTTAATTACGTAATAAGAAAGAATAGGACTAGTTTGTGAACCCGGGCATCGGGGAACCAATTTGTGAGTAGGATAGACATATACTTGCTCGCCTAGTTTAACTCATTACAGAATTCGTTAATGCGTGCACGTGATTCAACCCATAGACATATAGGGATTGGAGTAGCCTGCATAGACCGTGAAGAACTGAAAGGTTTTCACGGGTACATTTAATCTGTTAGTTAGTAACCCGGGATTTAAGAAGTGGAATCAATTGGAAAACTCAACTGGATTGTTTGTAACTCTGACCCTGGATCGTCTCCTTATTACTGATAACAACCAAGTCTTGCTCCATTGTTTGAATTCACTTCTACCATTTAATTACTGTTCTTTAGTTAATAAACTCATCATTATTGGAAAAAGATCCCTGAATAGTTTAAATACATTGTTTGCTAGAACTCAGTCTGCATAGTCCTCGTGGGAACGATACTCATCTTATCACTTTATTACTTGGCGACCACGTATACTTGCGTGTGCGTTTGGGAGCAACAAGTTTTTGGCGCCGTTGCCGGGGACTAATTATTGACTGATTTCTTTTTGAACAGTTTATTACTTACTATTCAGGTTTAATTTTTGTTTTGAGTTTTGTGCTGTTTCAGGTATTAGGTCCTGCTCGATCTTTACCTACAGGAATGGCAGAAGACCAAGCTTTAGCTGTGCGAGATGTTGCTCTCCCCAGCCTGGAGGGAGTAGCATCGAGCATAGTTAAGCCCGCTATCACCGGGGGATTTGAGATTAAGTCCGGCATGATTCAGTTGCTGCATGTGACTGGACAATATGGTGGATTACTTCATGAGGATCCGCAGCAACACATTCAGAACTTTCTGGAGATCAGTGATACTTATACACCAGCGGGTGTTCCTACTGATTATGTTCGCTTGACGTTGTTCCCATTTTCACTGATTGGGGCAGCAAAGAAGTGGTTAAAGGCTGAAAAGTCTGGGTCTATCACTACTTGGGAGGATTTGGCTAAGAAGTTCTTGGCTAAATTTTATCCGTCTGCCAAGACAGCCCGGCTGAGGAGCGAAATTATGTCTTTCAGACAGTTAGAAGGAGAATCCTTGTATTCAGCCTGGGAGCGATTCAAAGCTCTATTGAGAGATTGTCCACACCACAACCAATCCAATGAGGTTGTTGCACACACTTTTGTTGAGGGGTTGAACCAACACACTAAGATCGTGGTTGATGCTGCTGCTGGAGGTCAAGTACTAGCCTTAAATTTTGATCAGATTTATGATTTACTTGACAAGTTTTCGCAGAGCAATCCTGATTGGCAGGGAGATGGTAGAGCTATTTCGCAGAAACCTGCAGGGGTACTTCAGTTAGATGCCGTTTCAGAGCTAAGGGCGAGGATGGATGCTATTTCCAATCAAATTAGCAAGTTAGCTCTGCAAAAGGCTCAGCAACCAGTGGCTCCAGTGCAACAACTCCAGAGCTTTTGTGAGGTTTGTGGTCAAGACCATGCTACAGAGGTTTGCTCTTCTAATCCAGAGTCAGTTTATTACGTGGGTAATCAAAACAGGCTGCAGAGTCAAAACCAGTTTGGTAATGGGTATTATTAAAGCAATACGAGAGCCCCGAATAATTACCACCCACTTCCAGCTCCACCACAGCAGGTTAGCAGTTCAGTTGAAGATATGCTAAAGCAAATAATGGCAGGCCAGCAGAGAATGATAGCTGACACTGCAGCCCATGCACAAGCCATACATGATCTTGCCAATGCTCAAAAGAACTTGGAGCACCAGTTGGGACAGTTGGTGGGAGAAAGAAGCACTGTTAAAAAAGAGCCTGAACAATGTCTTGCAGTGACCTTAATTGAAGGTGGAGAGCTGATGGCCAAGTCTGAAGAGAGAGCTGAAATAGAAAAAGTTGAAAAAGTGGAGAAGGTGAAGAAGAAAGAAGAAATAAAGGAGGCACCTAGGCCACCTCCACCATTCCCGCAGAGGCTTATACCGCCGAAGGATTTGGCTCAGTATCAAAAATTTGTGAGTATGCTGAAAGAACTTCATGTTAATATTCCTTTGACTGATGTGTTTGAATTGATGCCATCCTTTGTGAAGTTTTTAAAAGAGATTTTAGTCAAGAGGAAAAAGCCTCAAGAGATAGATTCAGTTGAGTTAGTTGAGGAGTGTAGCACAATCTTGAGCAAGCTACCTCCAAAACTTCAAGATCCTGGGAAGTTTACTATTCCTTGTACCATTGGAGGACATAGTATCACTGGTGCCTTGTGTGATCTGGGTGCGAGCATAAATTTGATGCCTCTGTCTGTTTGCAAAAGGTTAGGGCTAGGAGAAATCAAGCCCTCTTCAGTTACTCTCAAGATGGCGGATGGATCACTCACTCACCCTGAGGGTAAGTTGGAGGATGTGTTGATAAAAGTTGGTAAATTTACATTCTCTGCTGATTTTGTAGTCCTAGATTATGAAGAGGACCTAGAAGCTCCAATTATTTTGGGGAGACCATTCTTGGTCACCTCGAAGGCAATTATTGACATGGAGCTGGGTGAGATGACTGTTAGAGCGCATGGTGAAAAGGTTACCTTCAAGGTGTATAATGAGAAGGAGCACATAACTAAAATTGAAGAGTGCTCTATGATTGAATGTGTCAGTCAAGAACATGGAAGTGAACCACATGTGAAGTTGAAGTTGGGGTCTCTCAAAGAAAGGAAAAAGGCAAAGGTTCGGCGTAAGAAGAGAAGACGTAAATACTGGAAGTGAGCTAAAAGTGTCGTCGTGCCACGACGTTAACTAAGGCGCTTCTCGGGAGGCAACCCGAGTTTGTACTTGTAATAGTTTAGTATTTTTGTTTTTTTTTTATTTTATTTTATAGTGTCACGTAGTTGTTGTTTTTGTGTGTCGTTTTTGCAGGAATCGGGTGAGCTAAACAAGGTGTAATGAATGCATTTAGGGGTGTGGGACGTCTCGAGACATGTCCCACGCTTGAGTTTGTACTTAGAATTGAAAATCGGTGCGAAAAAACGTGCCCGGGCGCGTTCGGGAGTGCCCCGCGCCTCCCAAAGCGCAAGGAAAAAGCTGAAACAAAAAGGCTAGGCGCGGTTGGGAGCGCCCCGCGCCTCCCACCGCGCCATGCTTGGCAGAAGTTCACAAATCTGGCGCGCCACAGGCCTGCGCCGCGGGCCCTATAGCGGAGGGCAAAGTTTGTAAGTTTTCTGGGTCAAACGGGTTTTGACCCGCGACCCAGTCTTCCCCATGCCCTATACCCCCGATTTTAACACCTTTGTCTTCACTATTTTCACTAACAACACTCTCTAATCGAGTGATTGACACATAGAGCGTGTGCTAAGTGTGGGGTGTCCTCACCCTTGCATAATATTGATGACGTGATGGGGGAAGTCTGAGTACCTCATGAAGCTTGGAGGATGCTAGCGCCAAGGACTACAATCTTCAGGGAAGTTTTCTTTACCTTGCACTTGCTTATTTTTCGCACTGAGGACATTGCTTAGTTTAAGTGTGGGGTGGGGAACTCTCCCTTATTTTTGAGGTTATGGATGCATGTACCGTTAGGATTTTTCTTTTGTCACTTGACTTTGTTTTGATTTGTTTCTTGCTTTAATATTTGAAAAAATTGAAAAAATTAGAAAACCAATGAAAAATTCCAAAAATATTTTCCTTTTAGTTTTATTAGTGGTACATGTCATCCACCCCGTGGTTTTTCTTATGACCGCGGTTCTTTTCCACGGGTAGACCTTTGAACCGGGTAGTTTTTATTTTTTTAGGATTAGGATAGTTAGTTATAGGTGGCCCTAGACGAAAGGAAATAGGTAGAATGCTAGGTGCCTTTGATTTGTTTGATACCGGTGGACTTGAACTTGATTGCATGTGCTATTTGTGGTGTCCTTGGGTTTTAATTGTGATGCATGCCTAGAAAAAATGAAACGACCCCCTTGAAATGCTTGAGTCCGCTTGCTTGACTTGATTGTTGACCTTTGTGCATTAGTGCTTAAATTTCCACAAGTTGCATTCTAGAAGCTTGGTTGAGAGTTGTTGATGGAGCCTTTTTGTGTGGACCATGTGCAATGTGTGTTGTGAGGCATGTTCTTATTTACTCCATGTTGCATGTTAATGTCTAGAACTTGCCCCGTGTGTGTGCAAAGCGAAATCCTAGGTTTGCTCTAGTCGGGAAATGATACAAGGCCTTCTTTTTGTTAGCCTACCCTTACATATATACCTTGGAAAAATTGTTGTTGTGATTTCTTTGACCCTTTTTGTTGGTACCCACACCCCGAGCCTACCCATTTGTTCTAAATTGACTCTTTTGGCCCTTACTCCTTAAGCACTTTATTGATATTGTGTAGATGATTGGAGTTGTGGTTGGATGTTGGGAGGTTTTTGAGTGGAACTAATGAAGGGACATAATTGTAAAAATTGTGAAGTAGTGAAAAGCATTGGCAAGGTTGGATGAAATTGAAAAGAAAAAAATATAGCAAAGTTGAAAAGAAAAAAATTGTGGAAAAAGAAAAAAGAGAAAAAGATATCCCTTCCTTGCTAGTGTGTGCTTAAAAAGAAAATATGCTACTTGTTGAGAAGGTGTATGTGTAGAAGTTGTTGATTTGGGTGGTTTGATGAGATTT
This sequence comes from Petunia axillaris subsp. axillaris, assembly GCA_029990575.1. Taxonomy (NCBI): domain Eukaryota; kingdom Viridiplantae; phylum Streptophyta; class Magnoliopsida; order Solanales; family Solanaceae; genus Petunia; species Petunia axillaris. The sequence goes on from JARKNS010000009.1 coordinate 46,603,496, forward strand.
GTGCTTAATTTAATTGTGATGTATTAAAGTGCTTAGGGAGGTAGTCACTATTACCATATGTATCCTACCCGCCCCTTAGCCTACATTACGACCTTTCTAAAGTCCTAGTTAATCCCGATTGGAGTGAGCTTACATTAGTGGAGTCCTACACTACGGGCAAGCCTATGGTACATTGTGTGTGACATGTGAGACTTTCATGAGAGTGAGTGAATTCTTTCTATGCTATTGTCCCCATTCTATTCTTGATATTTATTGTTGTGTGTGATTTTTGGGGGGCACTCTCTTGCTTCATATTGGTGAGGGCGCATGGTTTGCATGAAATAGGTGAAGTTGATGGCTTCTTGGTGGAGTAGATAGGTGTGATTTTGTGGGAACATGGTTGCAATAAGTTGAGTTTGTGCATTTGAGCTATTTTGGGGTGGTTGTTCCCATATTTTTGGTTTTGGTAAATTATTGGCATGTTGTGGAACCATAGTAGTCATGTGTGCATTGGTTCAATGGTCGGTATCAACCATGGTCATAGGCAAACCTGTTTTACCTAGGATGGGAAGTGAGATGTGACTTGCTCGAGGGCGAGCAAGGGGTCAAGTGTGGGGTGGTGATGTTTGGCATTTTATGCCTATATTTCCTTAATATTTCCTCACGTTTTAGTACCTTATTCGCTCGTTTTATAGCTTGTGACTGTGGTTTTACACTGATTTTATGTCGTGCGTATGTAGGTTGTTATGCAATGTAATTGGAGCTTTTAAGAGCATGATTGAGCAAGAAAAGATTGGATTTTGATTGAGGATTGGATCGAGCACACGAAGGCACGACACGAGCGAGCAAAAGAGCAAGCGGAACAGAAAAATGCACTGGCGCCACAGGTGGCGCGCCGCGCCAGGCAAAGCGGCCAGCCTGTGGCGCGTTTCCTTGCGCGTCGCATGGCCAAAGCACGAAGGCTGGGAGCGGGTTCTGGTTGTCCTCACGCGATTGGGGGCGCGGGGCGCCCGCTATGGCGCCCCTGGAGCGAATTTTGACTTCCTATTTCGTCTAGGATTGGGTCTAACTTATTACTAGGTGTTTGTAAACTCTATAAATACTTTTTTACTTAGTTTTTCATAGGAGTTGAGACTTTGGAGCAAATTTGAGAGCTCATAACATCAAGAACAAGGGTTTTTCTTCTTTCCATTAATCTATTACATCATTATTTCATTATTACATCAAATCTTTGTGTTGTTATTATGAGTATGCGTAGCTAAATATATCGTTCTAGGGTTAGAGTATTACATGAAGGTTGATGTTTGAAGATTGATTCCCATTAATTGAATCCCACTACGGGTTACTTATTCTTTCTTGATTTCACTTGTGTAATTGTCAGGGCCCGATTATTACGCATTATCTATGGTTTTTTAGATTGAACTCGAAAGAGGGAATTTAATTACGTAATAAGAAAGAATAGGACTAGTTTGTGAACCCGGGCATCGGGGAACCAATTTGTGAGTAGGATAGACATATACTTGCTCGCCTAGTTTAACTCATTACAGAATTCGTTAATGCGTGCACGTGATTCAACCCATAGACATATAGGGATTGGAGTAGCCTGCATAGACCGTGAAGAACTGAAAGGTTTTCACGGGTACATTTAATCTGTTAGTTAGTAACCCGGGATTTAAGAAGTGGAATCAATTGGAAAACTCAACTGGATTGTTTGTAACTCTGACCCTGGATCGTCTCCTTATTACTGATAACAACCAAGTCTTGCTCCATTGTTTGAATTCACTTCTACCATTTAATTACTGTTCTTTAGTTAATAAACTCATCATTATTGGAAAAAGATCCCTGAATAGTTTAAATAAATTGTTTGCTAGAACTCAGTCTGCATAGTCCTCGTGGGAACGATACTCATCTTATCACTTTATTACTTGGCGACCACGTATACTTGCGTGTGCGTTTGGGAGCAACAAAATGGAATGTACCTTTTCATCCATCAGTGTTGCAATACTCTTTGATCCTCCAGTGTAGGGCATCTTTTGCTTGGCCCTATTGCGTCTATTTGATTGACTATGCTTCTATTATTTTAATGCAAAACAATGTCTTATAAGTAACACACACAAATGAAAGGAAATAATAAGGTAGCCCAGTAGAATCATACCTTTGCTTTATCCGAGACCCAATAAGAGACAAGACCAATCCATTGATCCCTTGGTATGCGACTTGGTTTATTTTTCAACAGCACATCTTTGGTCTTATACTTTTTCATGTAGATGTTGTTTAAGTCACATTTGTAGTCTTTCCACTTCTTTCCTAGTGACCTTTTGACAAACGCATCTCCACGTGTGGGGAACGAGAACTTCTTCTAAAATAGAGCAAGATAAGATAATTTAATGTATAGTGCAGAAAACACAAAACTAGATTTCTTATCTATTTAAAATAATTAGTCCATACCCTCACAAATTCCAGCAATTTTTTCTTATCGTCGTTGTCAAAATTTCTCCAATCATCGATATTTAAAGGGGTGAGCTCTGGAGTTCTAGCAATAATGCCTAGAAAGCTGGAAAGTTTTCGACTCTCTTTTCCGACTGCTTGGTTACGATTATTAAATCGCACAGCAATTGTCTTCCCTGGAGGCAAACTCCAAACATCTTTTAGTAATGTAGGCCCACGAACCTTAACTGCCTCTGAATTACCTATCATATATCCAACTCAAATAAATATTCAATAAAAATTGACTCTGAAAATATAATTAGGCAGTCCAAAGTTAAACTTAACCTGCATCAAGGTCCTGTTCAACTTCAACATTAGTAGAACTACGCAATTGACTAGATTGACCAACATTTGCTTGCACTTGAGAGTAGTTTTGATCATTCAGTAGTTGCTGAATATAAGGCGCCGCTTCGTCATCATACTGTTTTTGAGTGACCAATCTTTTACCAATTCTAGTTCTCATAATTAGTTCTCATAATTAGTTCTCCAAAATGAAATTCTTATCTAGCTGCAAGAACTTGTAAAAGTCAAGATATAGAAATTTTTTTATCTAATTCACCAAGTCAAAAACTTCATCACTGTCTTTGTTATTGAAAGTTACCAACAATAAAGAGGGAGAGGGGAAAGGATAGGAAGGGAAGAACCCAAACAACAGATACACAACATGAAACTTCAAAGCTAAGTGAAGCAAAAATAAAACAAAATTATGCAAAGCCTTACAAGAAATCTAAGGAGGAGACATGATTTGCCAACTCAAGAATCTCCAATAAGCAAAAGCTTGAAAAGATAGTCGCTGCAATGAAGATTAGAACATCAATCAAATAAGCTATATAAGTTCAAGATAAATCCAGATAAACTTGGGGGAAAAGCTAGCCGTCTGTAGATTATTTACAGGTGCTAAACTCATTACGCAATGGAGAAAATTGTCACTCTTCAGCCATTCAAGGTAGAGAGAGTAGAGTCCAAACAAAAAATTTGAATTCCTTTTCACCTTTACTGTGAAACTAATGACGATAGTCCAAGATATTTGAATTCATATTCACATCAATTACAAGGAAAACTTTGTTCAACTATTTACATCATTTAGAACAAAAAGTCACTTCCTACTATTAGTAAGAATAATTATGTAGTAGTATCGACAAAGGGATTAATACAATATGTAGAATTAGAATTCACTCTAAACATTATATTTTCACTTCAAACACTGCATATGCATGACACAAATAGATCAACAATCATCAAACAAAACTTACTAATTCGCACTTAAACAATTTTAAAAACATAAATAAACAGCTCGAAAAATCATCAAACTAAATTTATCGAACCACGCCTAAACTGATTTAAAGTAGCAAAACAAAATCAGATATATCAACAAGCAAAGTCATAAAATAGCGGATTTCATACTAAAAAATGAGATAAGAACAATGAAATACTTACAGAGATCTGTTGCAATACAACGACCTAACAAATCTGTGATTTATATTGAAAACATGTAAGAAATAAAGGATAATAGGAGAAAAAGCAAAATCGTCACTTAAATGAAAACTGGGAAGGCAATCACCTGGCAGCGAAGGCTGAACGAAGTTGATCGGAGGTTGATCGGAGCTAGAGCAGAACTGATCGGAGCTAGAGCAGAACTGATCGGAGTTAGAGAAAATCTGATCGGAGTTAGAGGAAAATTGATCGAAGTTAGAGTGAAGTTGATCGTAGGTAGATCGGAAATTGATTGGCGGTTGATTGACGGTAGATCAGAGCGAAGTTGATAGAGGAGGAGTAAAGTTAAGCGGGACGAGAGATATTTCAAAATTGGGTTAGATCTGATTTAGAGAGGGAAAAGGAAAGGAGGGAATTGGGCAAAATATTTAGAGGAAATATATAATAATAAAATTGAATTTTTTGGTGGCAATTCATCTTTATTGCCGCTAAAAATATATTTTTTGTGGCAAATGTTCATTAGCCACTAATAACTTAATTTAAAGAGTGATTTAATGGCAATTGGCTTATTGCCGCTAATCAAATGTCGCTAAATGTACATTTTGTTGTAGTGGACTACCACCTTATGAATTCCACTTAGAATAGAATTACTAACCCAACGTCGTATGCTCAAGTCTCCAGCAAATATTTCATCACTTGATTTCATTCTTGTAAATGTCTCCATCATCATGATGCCAAAACTATAAACATCACTGCTTGTGGATACTATTCCATCTTGTCCATACTCTGCAATCATGGTCAAACATGAGAAGAAAACTTCCTCTTTATTGAGAAATATGCAAAAACTAAGAGTAACAATCACTATATACGGAAATGATTCTTACAATATGAAAAAGCTATAAGAAGTTCTAATACCTGGAGCAATATATCCAATGGTTGAAATTGTCCCAGTTTGAACAAAACCCTCCCCTATACCTAACAACTTTGCAATGCCAAAATCACTTACATGCCCGACCATTTCTTGATCTAGCAAGACATTGCTTGGCTTCAAGTCACAATGCACCACATGTGTTGAATAGCCATTGTGGAGATAGTCCATTGCAGATGCAACATCTATCATTATATCTAATCTCTGCAACATGTCTAATAATAGGTTATGATAACATAGCCATTTATCAAGTGTTCCACACGGCATGTATTCCAATACTAAGGCTTTGAAATCAGGGTTAGGAGCAACTAGTGATGACTTTCGTGAGATTTAGATGGCGAAGGTTGCGCAATATCTCACATTCTGTATCAAAACTTTTGAACGCACCCTCCAGTTGCCCATTGAATACCTTTGCTGCCAAAACAGTACCATCCTTAAGTATCCCTTTATATACCATGCTGAAACTCCCACTGCCAAGCAAGTTGCTCTCATGGAATCCTTCTGTTGCTTGTTCAAGTTCATAATAGGAAATTCTTTCATGTCCTTTTATCAGAGACGCATCTTCTTGACCTGCATTCCTCTTTTTCTTTCGTAATCTTAAAAAGACATATGTGAGGGCTATTGCAAGAAATAGCAGACCCGCTCCCAAAAGGACATATAGAACCAAGAGTGCCTTTTTCCTCTTGGATGATTTGATGATGCATGGTGACACATGAAACCTAGAATCACCACAGAGTGCATCATTGAACAAGAAAGATTGACTTGTAGCATTTTCAAAAGGACCAGCAGTGGGAATCTCTCCACTCAGTTTGTTAAATGAGATGTTAAGATACTTTAGACAGACAAGAGCTTCTAATGACTTTGGTATTTTACCACTAAGATTGTTAAAACACAAATCTAAGAATTCCAAGGCCAGCATTTTGCCAAATGAATTGGGAATAGGCCCATCTAATCTGTTATGTGCTAAAGAAAGTTGAATCAATCTATCTAGACTACCTATAGAGCTAGGGATCTTACTAGAAAAATCATTTTTTGACAGACCAATGAGTGTTGTAGCTTTTAATTTTCCAATCTCCGATGGAATTTGCCCACTTAATAAACTGGATGAAACATCTAATTCTATGAGATCTTGAAGGCTCCCAATGTTTGCTGGCAATCTGGAATTCAGCCTGTTATAAGATAGATTAAGTTTCCTCAAACTGGTAACATTGCCTAAGCATGGTGGAAATGAACCAATCAATTGATTTCCTGACAAGCTTAATGCACCAAGATTCTTAAAATTGCAGGTAGCATCTGGTATGCTTCCTTCTATTTTGTTGCTATCTAGGTAAAGTTCTTGAAGGTTCAGCATGCCGTGGACAGTTTTGGGAATATATCCAGTCAACTCATTGTTTAACAGATTCATCATTGTCACTCCAGTAAGATTACCAATTTCTTGAGGAATGACGCCCTTCAGTTTACAACTTTGTCCATCAAAAATTTGCAGAGAGTCAGAGAAATTCCCAACTGATGCAGGTAAAACACCATCCAGCGGATTCATATAAAACTTGAGTACTCTTAGTTTCCTACAGTTTGTCAAAGATGTAATGAAGCTCAATGTTGAATCGCTGGAAAAGTTATTCCACTGCATGTGCAGAAGCTCAATGTATTCAAGGTTACCAAGTGACCCAGGAATTGGACCAGTGAAACTATTGCTTGATATATCAAGTCTTCTGAGTCTTGAAGAATTTGAGATTGAAGCAGAGATAAAACCACTCAAATAATTTACAGCACAATAAAATTCTTCTTGGTTGGGCATTGCACGACCAAAATCGGAAGGTAGAGTACCTGAAAGCATGTTTTGTCCAATAGCTAGGTTCTGCAGTGCTGACATGTTGAAAATGCTTCCAGGGACAGAACCAGTAAATTCATTTTTTGGTTACGCCAGCACTTGTAGCTTCTTAAGATTACCTAGCTCCATTGGTATCTCTCCTGTCAAGTTGGGAAAATATATGAGTACCAATATGGGGGAGGAGAGTAATAGAAATAAAATTTAGTATTTCTTTTAAGGAGATATAATACTACCTTCTAAGTGCAAAGCTGCAAGAGCTAATATCGTAAGAGCTGTTAAGTTGGCCAACTCTCTTGGTACAATTCCAGTGAACTCATTGCTAGTCAATGACAAGATTTGGAGCTTCTTGCATTTTTCCAAGTTTTGTGGAATGATGCCACCTATGTAGTTTTCGGAGAGGTAAATCCCTTCCAAGTTTGGAAGATGGTCACTTATAGTTGTTGGAAGCTTACCAGTAAGATTGTTGTAGGTAAGAGCAATGTGTTGCATTGTTATAACATTGAATAATTGATGGTGGTATAGAGCCAGTAAGCCGGTTTCTTTGCAGGTCTAGGATAGTCATGTAAGAAAAATCACCAAATTCTCGCGGGATCTCTCCAACAAGAAAATTTTCCCTTAATCTCAAGACTTCCAGCTCTGTTAGATTGGAAAAAGAAGATGGAATTTCCCCCGAAAATTGGTTGCTCGAAAGGTACATGTATCGAAGGTTAGGTAACAAACTTAAAAATGATGGAATGGCACCGGTAAAGTTATTGCTTGCAGCATTAATCAGTTTCAACCGTTGTAGATGAGCCAATTCTTGTGGCAAAGCCCCATGGAAAGTATTGTTACTGATGTCAAGGGAGACAAGAAATGAGAGGTTTCCAAGGTGTGGAGGAATGGTACCATGAAGTTGCATGCTGGAAATGTCCAAAGCTGTGACTCGATAATGGCGCGCGGGAGCTGCAAGTGATGCCAATCCAGCTGCAAACTAGGCTAGAAGAAGACCAGTTCTTTGCTAAGATGTTGTTAGGATCAGAAGAAATGTGAGATTTCAAGACAAGAGCAGCAGCTTCATCAGTGTTAATACTGGGAACAGTAGCTTGTGAAGTATGGTCACGAAGCAGAATGAAAACTGCAATAACATAGAGAATGCAACTTTTGCTCATAATTATAACATGCAGGTTTCTCTTTTTCCTTTTTGAGAGAAAACAAGAATGGACAGGTAAAAGCAGTAAATCTTAGATGATCGCTTTATATGACATATCTAGTTTTGGCTTTTCTTGCACTAAACAGAAGGGGCAAGTGTGAAACTAGGAAATAGGCTGATCAAAAGTTGATGTAGGACATAAAATATTATTGCATCTGCTTGCTAGACTTCCTGTATTTTTCTATTTGTGTCGGTCTCTGAATTACCACATACAGTAATCTCATGATGCAAAAGTTGCCTACCAAGTCAAAACAATTCATGGACTTGATTAAGACTTAAAAATATTTAACTCAATGTAGTGTTTTGAGACGATATCTTAAAATATAAATGGCTCCTACTAACATTTTGTCTTTATGTTTTCCTTTGCTTCTCCCTTTTACTTTCTTCTTGATCTCTAACTTCCTAATAATAAATCTAGGAAAGGAAATGAAAGACACTCAAGGCATAATAAAAGTAAAAAGCTGAAAAAGTCGAGACATTATTGAGTCGATGTTTTAAAATATGTGTGTGTGGAGTTGAGACAAATAGAAAATGTTAACGGTCGCTTACAACCACAATTGCAAATGGAATAGAAGAGGCAGAGGGCAATTCAAGCATGTCACTCCAGTGTGTGCGTTCATACAACATGGATGAAAATTGCCGCTATCTGTTGCTCTCCAGCAGATTTTTATCACTGTATAAAAAAATAATGATGAGCGTCAAGAAATGGACCTTCATTACTAACTCAACCTCGAAAGCTAGATTGTTCAACTCCATATAAGCAAACAAATAGAGGTGGCAAATGGGCGGGTTGCGTTGGATTTGGGCAGGTTGAAAATGGGTTAAACAAAAATGGGTCCCAACCCAACCCACCCATATATTATGTGGGTGAAAAATGGGTTGGGTAGTTAATGGGCGGGTTAGATATGGGTTAACCCATATTTTACCGATATTATGGGTAGGTGTGAGAAACGACCTCCCCGGGTATGCACAACGCCTCGTCGAAACGAGGCCTGACATTCGTAATTGACGACCGTTGACCAAGCATTTAAAGAAAAAAATCATGAGCTGACCACGATCAAATGCAGAGTAATGGCCATAAAAGCATAGTCATACTCATTATGGCTATCAACTATAAATAGGATACATTTGTAATCTAAAGGATGATCCAATAACACAGGACTTGGCTCATATTTTTCTCTCAAGCTTCGTCTCGTTTTACTGTTCATTTATTCTAGGGACACTTACAAAAATACCCACAAAACCTAAAATAATTACAACCACTACCCAATACTTTCAAATATTACCGGACCTACCCACTAAATTATTTACCCACTCTACCCACCCAGACTTGTATACCATAGTTTATACAGTATACCATAAAGGTGTATACCTATAAGGCATAACAAAGGTATACAGTAATAAATGTCCCTCCAGACTTGTATACCATAATTTATGCAGTATACTTTAAAGGTATACACATATAAGACATAACAAAGGTATACAATAATAAATGGGTAGGTTGGGTAAATAATTTTAGTTTTGTGGGTAGTATAATTTGTAATGGGTATGGCTTGTAAATACTTTAAATTTTATGGGTATAGAGTGTAAAAATCCCTTTATTCTATTGCCTCGTTTATTTCGGTCCTTCAAATATTTTCGACTCGACCATAACTTTGATACAAACATCGACTCAATAAGTGCCTTGACATAAGTGTCATTGCCTCGTTCAGACGCACATAAGTGTCATGGTTTAGAGTTTGAACTAGGCGTAATCAAGTCTCAATATATCCTTCACAAGTTGATTAACCGGAGGATAAAGAACAATTGCATCCAGCGGAGCAGAATGACTAATTGCCTATATAACGTCTTACCTCTTTTTCGTTGCTTTCATCTGACACTTCATCCTGTGTCGAGCTTGCAGCATGGATCATTTCAATGATTTCAGCTAACCTTCTGTGTGCTGTGGTGAGTTCCCTGGGTAGCAAAGCATTTTACAAATATAAGCTTAGCTAATACGCTGATGACTTGTGAGTATTACAAGACTGAAAATTAAATAGTGCTCCTCACTCATGCCGGAAAATTTCCGCGGTTAGACCAGATCACACCCTTTGGTTACAATCTGAAAGATATGGAACTACTTCAGTTACTTCTAACAGCTGAAATCACATGATATAATTAGTCACCATCAGATATATGTGTGTTTATTTATCAAACAATTAACTAACCTCACTTAACTTGGCGTTGAGGGTTCATAAGTCCTGTTCAACCATGAATAGACATTAGTAGGTGGCATACTCAGATCAATCCTTGATGCAGAAGCATCCATTCTTGAGTTTCTACACAATTTATCTAATTATTTAATCTACTGTTGTTTACATTAGTGTCACTTATTAAAATTTTGACGGTTATGTTTAAAGTTTGTCCTTGTTTATAACATATAAGCTATCATAATCTCAATCAAAGAGAAGGCAAAATGACAGCTTCCCAGTGAATTAGTTGAACCGCATGCTAGGGGGGTTGGACATTGTTGTTATTTAAGATTAAAAAAAAGTTACCTACAATCAATTGACAAGCCTAGAAAGAAGTAAGAAATTTTATGTTTTGGAAAGAGATGCTTCAAAGGTGCTTGTGACAAAGATGGTGTCTCAATAGCCTCAAGAGTTTGAGTTAATTTAATAGAGTAAGCTTTACAAGTTTAGCAGTTGATAACCACATAACAAAAAGACATTAACCATTTGAAAGATGGTGGGGGAAAATAAATCCTTACAAATATTCCAATGCAGACCACAAGCTTGTGTGGAACATTATTGACATCAATGCAGTATAAATGTGTTCTGTTAAACCAAGATAGCAGAAGATCTGGAACAGTACCAAATTCAACTCGCTCAGACATTGATAAACAATGCATACCTAATCGCACATAAGCTACTTCCTTCTGAAAACAAGCGCATGAGCAGTATACTATCTTAACTTAAAACTGATTCTTAAAATCTAGTTCTAGAAATAAGAACCACCATCCTGGGCCAAATATATGAACTCCATAAGTTAAATATCCTATACATGTTAGCATGATTGGCAGCTTATGAATTAATACTTTCCTTCTATTTCCCTTTAATTGAAGAATATTAGAGTAGATGTGCATATCTCTGTAATTATAGAGTTTACATATATTTAGGGATAAATAGCAGATTTTAAGGGCTGTAATAACAGATCTTTAGGGATACAAACAGCATATCTTTAGGGATGTAAATTAGTATTCTTTCTATATAATGAAGAACTCTCAATTGGAGAGGCATCCAGCAAAATACTGACATGGTATTAGAGCCTTCTCTTGGCTGCTTTAGTTCTTAGAATCTTGAGGCTGTTCTCTTTGAATTTTTTTTCAAAGTTTTCTTGGCTGATTTTTGGCAATTAGTCCTAAACAACTAGGGCTCTTGGATCTAGAATATTCTGGCTATCTGTTGTGTTCTTGGTTTTCTCAGTATTTAAGAACATGGCTTCGCAACAACTTGAGTCTTTCAATGTTCGTTTCACTGGAAAGAATTATTCTGCATGGGAGTTTCAGTTTCAACTATTTGTCACGGGGAAAGAATTATGGGGCCATATAGATGGAAGTGATCCTGCTTCTACTGATGCAGCGAAGTTCTGTCAATGGAAGGTTAAAGATGCTCGTGTGATGACATGGATTTTAGGATCACTTGACCCTCTTATTGTTCTTAATCTCAGGCCATACAAGACAGCAAAGGACATGTGGGATTATTTACAAAAGGTTTACAATCAAGACAATAGCGCAAGACGTTTTCAGTTGGAACATGAAATTGCTAATTACTCTCAAGGAAGTCTCTCTGTTCAGGATTATTTTTCTGGATTTCAGAATCTATGGGGTGAATTTACTGATATCATTTATGCTAAAATACCTGCTGAATCTCTCTCTATAGTTCAACAGGTTCATGAGCAAAGCAAGCGAGACCAATTTTTGATGAAATTACGACATGATTTTGAGAATGTTTGCTCTAACTTGATGAACCGTGACCCATCACCCTCCTTGAATGTTTGCTTTAGAGAATTACTTCGTGAAGAACAGCGCCTTCTCACGCAAAACACCTTTAAGCAAGAGAATATTGTCACTGTTGCATTTGCTGCCCAAGAAAAAGGAAAGGGCAGAGACATGACAAGAACTCAGTGTTATAGTTGCAAGGAATATGGCCACATTGCTGTTAATTGTGGAAAGAAGTTCTGCAATTATTGCAAACAACAAGGACACATTATCAAGGAGTGTCCCACACGCCCTCAAAATCGCAGGGTCAATGCTTTTCAGGCTGGCATAATGGGTTCCACTTCCAATGACTCATCCTCAGCAGGCTTTAATAAACAGTATGCTGTTCCAGTAGTGTCTGCAAACCCTCCCACAGCAGCTGGACAAGTTCTTACTCCTGAAATGGTACAACAAATGATTGTGTCTGCCTTTTCAGCTTTGGGATTACAAGGTAATAATAATACATCTCAATTTTGGTTTGTTGATTCGGGCGCTTCCAATCACATGACCAACTCCACGAGTATGCTAAAAAATATTCGTGAGTATCATGGTCCATCAGAAATTCAGATTGCTAATGGCAGTAATTTACCCATCACTAAGATTGGGGATATTACTCCAACTTTCAAGAATGTTTTTGTATCACCAAAGCTCTCTACTAGTCTTATTTCAGTTGGTAGATAATAATTGCAATGTTCATTTTTCTCGTGATGGTTGTCTTGTACAGGATCAGGTGTCGGGGATGATAATCGCGAAGGGGCCTAAAGTTGGAAGATTGTTTCCTATACACTTTTCAATTCCTCATGTTCTATCTTTAGCTTGTACTTCTATAGGTAGTAAAACTGAAGTTTGGCATAAACATTTAGGACATCCAAATTCTGTTGTGATGTCTCATCTTTCAAATTCTGGTTTATTGGAAAATAAAAATAAATTTTCAACTGCTTCATTTAATTGTTCTACATGTAAATTAGGAAAAAGTAAAATTCTTCCTTTTCCTAATTTTGGTAGTCGTGCTGTGAAGTGTTTTGATGTCATTCATAGTGATGTTTGGGGCATCTCACCAGTTATCTCTCATGCTAAATTCAAGTACTTTGTGACATTCATAGATGATTATAGCCGGTTTACATGGGTGTACTTTCTTCATTCCAAATCTGAGGTATTTTCCATATTCAAGATATTTTTGGCTTACATTGAGACTCAATTTTCTACTTGCATCAAAGTTTTGAGATCTGATTCTGGTGGTGAATACATGTCTCATGAATTCCATAATTTCTTGCGTGAGAAATGAATTGTCTCACAACGCTCTTGCCCACATACACCACAACAAAATGAGGTTGCTGAGCGTAAAAACCGTCATCTTTTAGATGTCAGTCGTACTTTATTGATTGAGTCCTCTGTACCTTCTAAATACTGGGTCGAAGCTTTGTCTACAGCTGTCTATTTAATTAATAGGCTGCCCTCTCAAGTGTTGAATCTTGACTCTCCCTATTATCGTCTTTATCGCCAATATCCTAGATATCATGATCTTCATACATATGGTCGTGTTTGTTTTGTACATCTACCTGCTTCTGAACGCAATAAACTTACTGCCCAGTCTGCTAAATGTGCTTTTATGGGTTATAGTACTTCACAGAAAGGTTTCATTTGCTATGATCCAAGTGCTAATAAGTTTCGTGTTTCTAGAAATATTTTTTTCTTTGAGAATCAATATTTTTTCCTCACTCATGTTGAGCCATCTCCTGTTTCTACTATTCTTCCTACATTTGAGGATTTGTCATCTTCCTCTACTCGGTTCAAACCTGGAAATGTGTATAAACGACGTCGACCAACTTTAGCCCATCTCGAGACTGATCCGCCACCTGAGCCTGCTTCTCGACCTGAATCTGAGATTTCTTCAAGAGCTAATCCACTTGAGCCTGCTCTTCGACGGTCTGGCAGAGTATCTCGTACTCCAAATTGGTATGGTTATTCTTCTACTTTATCTACCATCTCTGTTCCAACAAGTTACTCACAAGCCGCCAAACATGAATGTTGGCAAAATGCAATGAAAGAAGAACTTCTGGCTCTCCAAGAGAATTACACATGGGACATTGTTCCTTGTCCTTCAAATGTTCGCCCCATTGGGTGCAAATGGGTATATTCAGTTAAGCTTAATTCTGATGGAACTTTGGATCGGTACAAAGCTCGATTGGTTGCACTTGGTAACAAACAGGAGCATGGTGTGGATTACGAGGAAACTTTTGCACCGGTAGCAAAAATGACCACGGTGAGAACTATTATTGCCACTGCTGCTTCACAAGGTTGGCCTCTGTATCAAATGGACGTGAAAAATGCTTTTCTCCATGGTGATCTCAAAGAAGATATTTATATGAAGCCTCCACCTAGTTTATTCCTTTCTCCTACATCAGATGTATGTAAGTTGAACCGCTCTTTGTATGGGTTAAAACAAGCTCCAAGAGCTTGGTTTGACAAGTTTCGCTCTACTTTGCTGCATTTTTCTTTTGAGCAGAGCAAATATGACTCATCATTGTTTCTTCGTAAAACATCTACTGGTTGTGTTATTCTTTTGGTATATGTAGATGATATTATTATCACTGGAACTGATTCTTTATCAATAACTAGCCTCCAGCAGCAACTCAAGGATTCTTTTCACATGAAAGATCTTGGTACTCTTACTTACTTCTTGGGATTGGAAGTTCATTATGACTCTGTAGGTGTGTTCTTAAACCAGCACAAATATACTCAGATTTAATTGCTTTGGCTGGTCTTCAAGAATCTTCCTCTGTCGATACTCCATTGGAATTGAATGTAAAGTATCGTCGTGAGGAAAGAGATCTTCTTCCAGATCCAACTCTATTTCGGCAATTAGTTGGAAGCCTAAATTATCTTACTATTACCCGTCCTGATATCTCCTTTGCAGTCCAACAAGTAAGTCAGTTTATGCAGGCTCCCCGTCATCTTCATTTGGTGGCTGTTCGACGGATCATCCGCTATCTCTTAGGAACATCTACTCGTGGATTGTTTTTTCCCCGTGGTTCTCCCATTCGTCTTAATGCTTTTAGTGATTCTGATTGGGCTGGCTGCCCAGATACTCGCCGCTCAGTCACGGGTTGGTGCATGTTTCTTGGAGATTCCTTGATATCCTGGAAAAGTAAGAAGCAAGATCGTGTTTCGAAATCATCAACAGAAGCTGAATATCGAGCTATGTCTACTGCTTGCTCTGAGATTGTTTGGCTTCGTGGGTTACTTGCAGAGATTGGATTTCTTCAATTTAATCCTACTCCCCTCCACGCCGATAACACAAGTGCCATCCAGATTGCTACCAACCCGGTGTTTCATGAGAGGACCAAACACATCGAAGTGGATTGTCATTATATACGAGAAGCTCTAGAAAAAGGAGTCCTTACACTTCCACATGTGTCCAGCGATCTCCAAATAGCTGATGCATTCACGAAGTCTATGCCGCGACAATTGGCAAATTGATGCTTCTTGATGCTCCAGCATCAATTTGAGGGGGGATGTTAGCATGATTGGCAGCTTATGAATTAATACTTTCCTTCTATTTCCCTTTAATTGTAGAATATTAGAGTAGATGTGCATATCTCTGTAATTATAGAGTTTACATATATTTAGGGATAAATAGCAGATTTTAAGGGCTGTAATAACAGATCTTTAGGGATACAAACAGCATATCTTTAGGGATGTAAATTAGTATTCTTTCTATATAATAAAGAACTCTCAATTGGAGAGGCATTCAGCAAAATACTGACAATACATCCATGCTATCTGAATCTTTGTCACTATAGTTTGATGACGCGCCCAATAATTTCATCTCTTACTCAGAGGGACACTGGACGGTCGTTCCTCATAATTGAGGACTGCAACCTAGAATTTTTTTCTAAAACACACACACACACAACCTACAAATGGAAAAGCACCTTCCTTTATATGACTCTAAAGTTGTTGTATAAGGGAAAAAGATCAAAGACTGAATATGAGAATTTAAACCATTCACTTTTAACCTGCTATGCTACCAGAAAACAAAACATGATGAAAAAAGCAAACGGTAAATAGGAAAAGAAATATCCCGCTCCTTCTCTCATTAGAAAGGACTAAATCAATGCTAAATCGATCCAAAGGATCAAGAATCATATCTAAGAGAAAATCATCATCAGACCCCAAACATTACTAGCAAAACCTCCAAAGGCAATGCAGAGTATACCAGTTCAACATTCAAGAAAAAAGACTCAACATATTGAATTTTTACTTATAATTGTGTGAATCTAGAGATTCAAATCAAACTGATTAGGCTGGGCACTTGAAGAAGCACCCTCCCCAGAGATTCCAGCGATTCCGAACTGCAACGCAACGCAGGAGCATTTACACTAGTCTCCGCTCCAATTCCAAGCTGCAATGCAGTAGCAGTTCCAGAAATTCCAGTAGGAGCACTTGCACCAATCTCCGCTCCAATTCCAAGCTGCAATGCAGTAGCATTTCCAGATATTCCAGTAGGAGAATTTGCACCAGTCTCCGCTCCAATTCAAAGCTGCAATGCAGTAGCATTTCCAGATATTCCAGTAGGAGCATTTGTACCCACTTCAGCGACTCCTAGCTGCGACGTTAGAGCATTTGTGGCAGTTGACTGCCCAGCGATTCCAAAAGAATTGTTCCCATATATTTTGCAAGTTCAAAAATTAGAACATACATAAGACAAAAAACGTAGAGAATGAGACTTTCGACCAGACATATAAAGTAATCTGAAATAAAGTACAACAGGGAGGACCATTCTTAGTCATACTGTGCAACAACCATAATAATTTATGAAATTCCAAGTAGTAATATGTATGTAAATTATTTTTCTCCTCACAAAACTTCAATGTTTTAAAAGTAAAGTGCATGTTCAAATACAAAATTTAACTTCTTAATATTATTTTGCAATTCAAATCAAAAACTCTTTTTTCAAGATCATTCAACTAGAAGTAAAATACATAAAAATAATTTTATTCCCTCATAAACATTCAACTATTTTTAAATAAAATATATGCCCAAACACAAAATATCAATTTTTAACTCAAATTTACAAGGCTCTTTTTCTTCAAGATTGTTGAGGTATCCATATAATTGAAAAAGGAAGAACATTGACAATAGAAACAAATAATAAAAGAGTAAATAAGACTAATTGTACTATCTATGTTAAGCTGTTCTATATATAGTTGCTCTAAGTTGAGTAACCAACGCCTCTGCTGCATCGTCATATAAACGACACATCCCTCCTACAGGATCCTCATGCCTGGCTACAGCTTCTGCCACTAGACACCTCACAGCTTCATGGCGAGCAATCAAGCCACGTTCCGTTTCTATTTTTTCAAGCATCTTCGTAGTCTTAGCTGGTCCTCCGTAAAGCTCATGAAAGTAACTGTACTCGTTTAATCTTGCCATGGGAAAGTAATACTTAAGAATGCAAGTATCTTTACATGATCTTTTGGCGTGATAACACGCACCACAACGATCAGCCATTACAAAGTAAGTAGAAAAGCTTTCTTTTTTTTTTCTTTTCTTTTTTCTGGAAGTAAAAGAGATATTGAAGAAGAATAAGAGAATAGTTGAATTGTTTTTTTCTTTTTGTTGGTTTGATTTTTAAGTTTACGAGCGTATTCTTATAGAGAGCATAAGCAAGAAGAACTGAATAACTGTCAAGCGGTTATTCTGTTAGCTGGAACGTATTGGCGTTCTCTTTGTTGTTGGCCTTTTAACCCAAAAGGGCTCTTAGAAAATTTTATTTTAATATACCTCCACTGGTTCAATTAATTTTATTTTAATAAACGTTTTATCTTGGTTAGGAACGCTAAGAAAATTAACCTTTTAAGAGGTGGTTTGCTTTGCGTATGCCAAGCTTAGATATTACAATTAACATCATAAATATCCCCCTCTCTTTTTTCTAATCCGCTGTTCCGAACTTTCTACATTTTCACAAATATAATTAAATAATAGAGCTCACGTGCGACTTGACATATGAGGTGCATCCTTACAAATTATTTACCCAAGTAGGGAGTAATAAAGTGGACCAAAGTAATTAATCCTAAATTCGGTCGAAGTGATAATTTTGAAAATCCTAACTTCAGGATCCTCTTTTTCGTAATCCTTTAGGAATCAACTCTAATTTTACTTGTGCAAGGATTTTATTTAGATTATTCTTGTTCTTTGACTTTCTTTATAAATAGAATCACTTGGCCTTAACCCTATTGCGAATTTGAATACCTCTCTTGTTCTCTAATTTATTTCTTCTTCAACCTCTTTTCTTCGTTTTCGTAAATGGGAGCTCACATTGAAGAGGAAATAGTTATGGACATCCTTAGCAGGCTACCTGGGAAGTCTCTTCTTCGGTTCAAGTGTGTTTCGGAATCTTGGAATACATTAATATCTGAATCTTACTTTAAGAGGAAGCATCTCAACCATGCCATGAATGATCAGAACTCCCAAAAAATGCTTATTGGCGTAAGATGTTATGATGAGCATGACACCTTTTACATCTATTCTTCTTCTTTATCCTCGGATAATCCACTCATTAAGAATATACTGAGACTTGATTATTGGCCTGATTCAAACTTTAAACCATGGCATGGTAGAGTCTTTTGTTGTTGCGATGGCTTGTGTCTCATCGGTATTTGGAGTAAACCTCAGGAAGAGCCTTCAATATTAATGCTATGGAACCCCTGCTCAAGAGAATCAATACTACTTCCCCATCCATCTATTTACGGATTAGAGAATAACTCTAACTCTACTGGCGAGAACTATACCATGTACGGACTAGGATATGACTCTACTAGTGATAACTATAAAGTCGTTAGGATTGTCGATGATGGCCTTTTCGTACTAAAAAGTGGTTTGTGGAGAAAAATTGATCATGAACTCTCAGGTAGGAAGAGGTATGACTGGCTATTGGAATCAAATGTGGAAAGTTTAGCATTTGTTCATGGAGCATTTCATTGGTACGGTTGTTCCTCAAGATACCTTGTGAATTCAACAAGGTACTGTGTGATTTCATTTAATATTTCAGATGAGATGTTCGGAGAGATATCCTTTTCAGACGAGTTTTTCAGAGAGATACAATTGTCAAAGGTAGGCGTCTCAGTGTTAGGAGGAATGCTTTGCGTTCATGCTAAGTACAAAACAATTTTTAATGCATGGGTAATGAAAGATTATGGTGTCACAGAATCTTGGATGAGATTGTTCACGATACCAATTAATGGGATTTCTAGTTTCATTGAACCAATGTATAGGTTTCCAGATGATAAAGTGCTACTTAGCGCCATGACAAGGTGTGGAACTGTTTATTCGATGCATGATAGATCATTTGGATTAACCAAGCAATGTGCTCTAGATAGTGAGGATATTGATGCATCTGATATTCATGATACTATTGTTTATACAGAAAGTTTGACCTCCCCAAAATTAGATTAGTAAATTGTGTGCTGACCCGATAATTCTGTTTATAAGCAATCAGAGTTTTTTCATCTTGCAAACTGATATTCATATAATTATTTCTTTTCAACTTTACTTCAATGGAATTATTCTTAGCTGTAATTAATGGCCTGAATTAATTTAATATTACAATTATTGAGCTGAATGTTTTGAAGTATGACAAACGAAGGACCTAGTATTTTGGAGACGAACTTGGTCCTTAAGGAGAAGGGTAGGAGAAGGGTACCTGTAATTATGTCATCAGCAACATGCAACGCTTTTCGAAGCGCGTAACAAATCTTTATCTATTTCCATGCAAAGCCAGAATTGGGGTTGTAGGTCTGCCAAACTTACATTATTTATATTACTCACTCCGTCCCAATTTATGTGGCATGTTTGACTTGGCATAGAGTTTAAGAAATAGAAGTTGACTTTAGAAATGTTCTAATTTACCTTTGAAAAAGTTAGAGAGAGAAGATTGGAGTAACCAAAAAGTTGTTGGTGGCTTTTAAAGTAAGTAGGACCCAATAAGGATAAAATAGAGATAATGTATTAAATAGTTGACAAGAAAATATTATGGAATGCAAATCCATACAGAACTAGGAGTGAACAAGTCAGCTAAAAGAAGTTGTGTTGTGGCTGTATCTTTGAAGTATGAACGAGAGTTGGAACTAAACAAGGAAAGTATCACAAGAAATCTTGATTTGTCATATTTACATTCCTGGTGAAACACTACTAGGGTTACGAAGCTCATATAAAAGCTAGTAATTGAGGCAACCGCATTTAGTTAGTCACCACGAGAGTTGAGAGCAATCAGAAGGCGATCAAATAACTTTCAAAGTGACTTAACTGCTGAAAGACAACTGCTGAAGAATTAAAAGTCTAACTTAAATATTTTGTCTAGGTTCTTTATTAGAGTTGTCATTATTTTGTGGTAAAACTATTTTTACCTACATGCTTAGTTTAGAAGCAATTGTTATAGGTGAACCTTGAGCAATTATTCTGTGAAGCTAGAGTTTAGCTTTGTTGAGTGTTTATGGTCTAGAGCGTAGCCCCTTGAGTTTGTAATAAAAAACTTGCTCTTTTGTATTAGTGAATCGGTTTAAACAAAATCCGGCTTGGGTCACTTTATTGTGGACCAGAGCAAAGTTGAGTGATTTTTGGGTAACAAATGAAACAAAAGTGACCTTATGGTAATGAAACAATAGTTCACTGACCCCCGTTGATTGCCGAAGATTATCCCTCGCCTTGAGAATCTCGAGAACCTAAACAAAAATGCAGAAGTGAGCGTACCATAGGTGAAATTAACTCTCAAATTCCTAACAGCAGCTAAATCTTCTTTAAGAGAATTCGTTCTGAGCGATTGTGATCTAATGCTTGTTTCATCATCTACTAGTGATGCCGCAAGTAATTGAGATTCTTTGAGAACACTTTCTCTAACTAATGTTGGAATAGACGACTACACACTACAGACTCTACTCACTGCCTGTGCCTTGATTGTCAATTTAACCGTTCAGTATTGTACTAGGTTGAAAAAGATTGAGCTTAAGAATCTTAAGAAGATCAAGTCGCTTTGCGTTGCGATAGATAAATACCAGCACGTTAATATACATGCACCAACTCTTGAAGACTTGGATTGTTCTAGCTATTCTTTGAAAGAATTGGATATTGTTGGATATCAGAATTTGAAATCTTTAAAAATATTGTGTACAGATAGTTGATCCTGACAGATTTCTCGAGCACCTTATTTCTAGATCTCAATTCCTTGAGAATTTAGAATTAGTTAGCCGATGTTTAGGCAGGTTTAACATTTGCAGGAGTCAATCCCTAAAGGTCTTGAAGCTTAATGAGTGTCAGATCATAAAAGAGATTAATACTCCAAATTTGGTATCGCTGGAGTATAATGGACAGCTTATCCCTTGGCATAGTTGCAAAAGAGGCTAGCCAATTAAAGCATAATTCACATTTCATTCTAAATTGCTGGTAGTACAATCCCGATCTTGTGTGGTTCCGTAACTTGAGGGAATTTCTGTTGAACTAAATTTCTTGGTCTCAACTTACCCTTCATATTACCAAATTTAAGGAGATGCGCTGAGCTCTTGAACTCTCCCCTCCTTCAGCCGGTGATTCGGCGAGGCGCTGATCCTTTTGCTGCCTTATCTCCTTGTTTTTCACATGTAGCCAAAGTGTACTTATTTTTACTGCCTTATCTCCTTGTTTTTCATCTTTCTTTTGGCTTTGTACATAATTTCTCTTTGATACCCTGAAACGTGGAAATAAATATAAGATTTACTCAAATAATAAAGCTTTAGGACATAAGAGCTAGTCTAAAAGAGTTGCAATTACGCGCAAAATATCAATATATCATTTGCGAAGTACTCCCTCCGTCTCAAATTATTTGTAATTTTTTTTTTAAAAATAGTCGTCTCAAAATATTTGTCTAGTTAGGATTTCAAATTAAAATTTCTTATTTTTTTCCATTTTACCCATAGTAGTAAATGTCTTGAAGACCACAAAGATGTTACTTATTAGTTAATATTATAATTGTTCAAATACCAACGAAGATTAAATAAGGGTAAAATAGTCAATAATCCCCTTCATTAATGATTTCTTAAGGGACGTGTAAAAGTGAAGAGAACAAATAATTTGAGATGGATGGAGTAATAACTAGTTGATAGAGTGCACGTCTCGATATAGAGAATGATAACACCCTTTATGAAAGCTTATAAGTTTCTACCTGTAAATCTGGTCAGTGAATTTTGTATCATGCAAATGAAATAAGTTAACAAAAGTATAAAAGATGTTCATTTAGTCAATGCATTAAATTGGCAATAATTTAATTATATTGATTGGTTTGTAATATTAACATGGAAGGCAAACAAGAATTGACAGAATAATTAGAAATTGAATTGATGAGTGCAATTTCTAGTATTATGGAAGGTTTAATTATGAAGGAATAGAATTATTTTCATAATTATTAGCCTCATTAATTAATTATGTAATTTTTGGTGTGATCGAGTTCAATTAGGACTATTAGAGAGGTTACTGGTGGAAAAAAAAATCTTAATGGATTTTAGAAAAAGATTTTAACTCTTAAAGCTACTTTATTTAAAGGGTTTTCGACCAGGCTTATTTTCTCCCTCTGACATACTTGCACTAGCCAAGTATTGTTGGATACTTGAATTACTTTATGAGTGGTTGAACAGGTATTCCGTTTTACTTTTGTTAAAGCTCAATATACTGCTGGTTTATCTGTATTACATGTGAGATTGAACTGAGACGACATTCCTTAACGGGGCCTGTAATTCAAGCCCTGCTCCGTCACAAGGTTAGAAGAACTGGAAAAGAAATTCGTGTAAGTCTTTTTACAACACTGATAAGTATAAATAAGAATTGAAAGCACTAGTAGTAGACAGGAACCCAAACATTAATTCGAGTCAGTGCATGCGTAAGGAGTGCAGTCACCTTTTTTATGTTACCTCTTAAATTGATGACTTTTTTTCAATCAGGGAGAGGAGTGAGGACAATTATTACTATCTAATTTACTTGTAGTATTTACAGCTTGTCTGAATGGTTGTTACGTATTGTTTCATAATGTATGATTAGATAGATTGTGTTGTTACCCATCGTTTCATGATACCATGTTCACGATACCATGCACTATACAATATTGTGAAGAAAGTAGGGTAGGAGGTGAAGATGCTATAGGAGAAGTGGGGTAAAGGGTAAAATAAAGGAGATGAGGAAAGAAAAAAGATAAAGTAACGATGCAATCACACCAAATCGATCATTACATAAAATGGAACGTCGTTACGTAACGACCGATTAACAATACAATATGATGGAACATCAAAGAAACAATCAAAATAGATATTGTATTTAAAGTGACAATACGATATAATACGATGGCGGCAGCCATCGAAACAAGCTGTTAGAGTTTGAGACTGAAAATCTTAAGTTCATTCTTTTCTAGTGAACTGAAACGTTCTGAAGCAATCATGAAAACTACAAAGAGAATTAATTAATAAAAGTGATGAAACCAAAGAGTTAAAAATCCGAAGTATTTACTGAGACTTGAAAAGTATAGATTGTGTCCAACAGCTGAAACAAGCACAACCAAGACAAAGGCTAACTCCAACTGTTTGGTTCTTTGGTATTAATACGTGCTTCTAATCTTTTCTCTTTTAGTATGAATCTGTTTTTATTCTCTTTTGGAAGATGATAGTTTATTAAACAAAAGGCTCTATCTTTTTCTGTGTACTCTTTTATGGTTATGTTAGTTTTCTAGGATGTGCATGAATTAATGAAATAATTGGCTTTTGCAGCTATAAGTTCTTTATTTACTACTCCATTGAGCTAATTTTATGAGTTTAGCTGACCAAATATAGGACAATTTCTTTTCATTTAGTGTATCTATCGATGTCAGTTGATATGCTTAATATATGGAAGCAAAAGTTGATTCAATTCGAACAAATCTGAATAATACTCTGCAAATTTGACAGTATGAACAACAGTTCTGGCCAGATAGTTTTGGAGATTCCTTAACTTTGTATTATTGCTTATTTTCTACAGGTTCTTGTTGCCAAATAATGTGATATGATGCCTCCTGAAAACATAAGGCAATGTAGTGGAACTTTACCTCGTGATTTACTTACCAACCTTCCTGATAATACACTTGATGATATTCTCATGCGCTTGCCTTTACGAGAGGCAGTGAGGACAAGCATTCTATCCAAAAAATGGAGATGTAATGGTGTAGACTTCCAGAGGTGAAACTAGATCAAACACTCTGGGTAACAACAAACGACGTGCAATCCTCTACAATTAAGTTTACAGACATTATGTATCACCTTTTGGCACTCCATGTTGGATCAATTACTAAATTTACCCTTTCGATCGCTAATCTGGGAGATTGTCCTAAAATTGACAGCCTGATACGTTTCCTCTCAAGAAATGGCATTCAACATCTTGTTCTTCAACTCTCGGAGGATAACCCGTACAAATTGCCTTCTTCATTTTTTGAATGTTTGCAAATGAGACATCTGAGACTCCACAATTGTTCAATTCATCATCAACCTACCTTCAAAGGGTTTAATGAGTTGGTTAGCCTGGAACTATATGAAGTCACAATATCATCCGAATTGCTTGAGAGTTTGATCTCTTGTAGCCCCTTGCTAGAGAAGTTGGTGCTGCGAACCTTAAGTATTTCAGACCACATTCAAGTTGATGCTCCCCAGTTGAGATCCTTTGAATTCACAGGAAGTATAGTGCTTTCCTTAAAGAAAGCACCTCTACTTGTTAAATTTTCGCTTCTACCTACAGACATTGAAGAAGAACCTGACCTTGCCAAGGATTTGGAGTCTTTTCCTGCCCTCGAGCATCTCCACTTGAATTACATAAGTGTCAAGGTATATTGTGTATCATTTCATAGATGTAGAGCATCCATTGGTCTTTGAGTCATCCTGAATTTTGACATTTTCTTCTTAGTTCTTGGTTGCAGGATTTGATGACGTACCAACAAAGCTTTCCCCTCCTCTTAATTGTCTCAAACATCTTTGCCTATCTGCCATTTGTCTGGATGAGTTACTTGAGCTTAAGTGTGCTCTTTGCTTGATAAGAAGTTCCCCGTACTTGCAAGATATTCAAATGAAGGTTCTTATGATGTTCATTTGTCTTATGTCTTATTCTTTTGTATGTAGTTAATAACTTGTTTGTGTTCATACATATATGTTCACTTTAAATTAAGAGGGATTGTTTTTGCTTTATCTTCTTAGATTTGGTGTGTTGCTTCCAATCATTTGGTCAATCCTGTGCCCATAGATGCTGTCAATGAAATTCCTGCAGGCTTCTCAGATGTAACATTGAATCACCTCAGGGCTGTTGAGCTTGAAGGTATTACAGGCACAAGGCCTCAAATGGAGCTTATTAAGCTTCTTTTAGCCAAATCTCCGGTGCTGGTGAGAATGGTAATCCACCCCAAGCGAGGAAACGAATCTCCTGAAACCAAGGTACTAGCGGAGATGATAAAATTTCGGAGAGCATCACCTGAAGCAGAAATTGACTATAAAGTTTAGATGACAATTATGTTTGATGTTTACTTGTCTTTGGCCATTATATTGGCGTTAATGTTTGTACATTAGGATGAACAATGTTAGTTAAGGTGGATGCAGTAGAGTATGACTGTTTTGCGAATTTAAGCCAATATGCAGATGGATGTTTTGAGTGGTCTGTTTGTTAAATTTTCATGCCTGAGCTTAAATGATTTATAAAAAATGAGACCAGTTTGGTATCTGAATTTAAACTATGGTTGTTTGCATACTTCGAAGTTATGTTGTGGTTCGATTCTCTACTGTGCTCCAATCCTATGGCAGGCATGAATCTGTCTTTAAACATATTATGCATTTATCCCCGCCGAAAAAAAAGAAGACAGAATTGTACACTTAAAGTTAAGAACGAGGGTAAACCTTCAAAATTAGTCAAATCTGTGACACCGTGTGAATTCTGATGGATTGATGCGGAATAGGGCTCTTTATAGAAAAAGTGCTCCATCCAAAAATTTATAACCCGAGACATCTAATTAAAGTTGGGAGGCCAAATGGCTCCTCCCACTAATCATTTTTAGGATTTCACTTTCCCCATGGTTCAAAGAACCCTTTTTCCCTACGGTTCATAGTTCCTCTTCCTTTGGTTGCTTAACCCACAGAGGCTACAGTTTTTTAAGTCTTGGTAAGCTCAAGATCTTCTACTCGTTTTTTTAAATGTTACGTTTGTTAAAAGTATGAACAACACCACAGATTCAAGGAAGCTGAAGGTTGAGTTTAGAGAGAGAGAGTGAGCTAAGAAGAGAGCTTAGAGAGAGAGAGAAAAAAAATATCTCATTTTTGTTAACTGTACAAACTAACTTTCTAACTAACTATATATATCAACTAAATTCCTAACTACTCACTAACAGCTGTCAATTAACCAACTAACTGAATCTAGAATGTTCTAGAAGCTACAATACATACAGCTCATTGTACAAGTGTGTGCTACCATAACTTATTTCAACACTCCCCCTCAAGTTGAGAATGAAATATGTCTTTCATTCCCAACTTGAAGACTAATGTTGCATGTTGCTGATGCCCCAAAGCCTTAGTAAGAATATCAGCCAGTTGATCCTTAGTCCCAATGTGTGATGTCCTGATCAGTCCACTTTGAATTTTTTCCCTGATGAAGTGGCAGTCAATCTCTATGTGCTTTGTTCTCTCATGGTACATTGGATTGGCTGCTATTTGCAAAGCTGCTTTGTTATCACAGTATAAGTCAACTGGAAAAATAACTCTCAGCTTTAACTCTCTCATTAATCCTGTAAGCCACACTAATTCTGATACTGTATTTGCCATGCTTCTATACTCAGCTTCAGCTGAGCTTCTTGACACTGTAGACTGTTTCTTTGACTTCCAAGAGATTAGTGAGTTGCCCAGCTTCACACAGTACCCACTAACTGACCTTCTAGTCATAGGACATGCAGCCCAGTCAGAGTCACAAAATGCTGTAACATAGGATGCTGGTTTGCTACTCATTAGAAGTCCTAGACCTGGTTGTTGTTTCACATATCTAACCACATTTACTGCTGCCTCATAATGGGACACCTTAGGACTCTGCATGAATTGACTCAGGGATTGCACTGTATAAGAGATGTCTGGCCTGGTTATTGTGAGGTACAACAATTTCCCAATCAATCTTTGATAACTTCCCTTGTCCTTCAGCATTATGTCCTGAGCATTGCCACCATTTCCTGTGATGCTATCATATTCTGCACTTGTTAGCTTCAGATTTTGCTCCAGTGGAGTAGACTTTGGTTTTGCTCCTGCTAAGCCCAAATCAGAAATCAGGCTCAATGCATACTTTCTTTGTGACATCAGAATACCCTCATCTGACCTTGCAAATTCTATGCCCAAGAAGTATCTTAGTTCACCTAGATCTTTCATCTTAAAGTTACTCTGCAGGCTTAGCTTTGCTGCTTGTATCTCTTCCAAATGATTTCCTGTTATAAGAAGATCATCTACATACACCAAGATGATGACAAACTTACTACCATTAGTCTTAGTAAACAGTGAATAATCATATCTACTTTGTGTAAAACCAGATTTTGTCAAGGCCTGAGTAAGCTTTATGTTCCATTGCCTAGAGGCTTGTTTTAAGCCATATAGAGATCTCAGCAGTCTGCATACTTTCCTAGTCTCCCCCTGACTGCTGAAGCCTTGAGGCAAGGTCATATAGACTTCCTCATGGAGGTCACCATTGAGAAAAGCATTGGTGACATCCATCTGAAACAATGGCCAATTCCTGGAAGCAGCCACAGCTATAACAGTTCTAACAGTGGTCATTTTTGCAACAGGAGAAAATGTATCATGAAAGTCAAGGCCTTCCTGTTGTGTGTACCCTTTGGCCACAAGTCTGGCCTTGAATCTCTCAACAGACCCATCAGCATTATATTTAATTTTATATACCCATTTACAACCTATAGGGACCTTGCCAGGAGGCAGGTCAACTACAACCCAAGTGTGGTTTTGTTCTAAAGCCTCAATCTCAAGTTTCATGGCCTGAACCCACCTATCATCTTTAGCAGCTTGAGCAAAGGAAGTAGGTTCAGTGTCTGTGGAAAAAGAAGCAAGAAAAGACTGATAGTGAGAGGGCAGATGAGAATAGGAGACAAAGTGATTAATAGGATAAGGAGTAGAGGATGTAGAGGGTAAAGGAGGATGAACATAGTCAGTCAACCAAATAGGAGGCTTAGAGACTCTTGAGGTGTGTCTTGGAGGCTGTGGAGGTGAAGGAGGAGAAGGAGAAAGTGGAGTAGATGGAGAAGGAGGAACAACAGGAGTAGGTATAGGAGAAGAATGTGGAGGTGATTGAGGTGAAGCAGGTGTAGTCATGTTAGGAAGAGACAAGGCAGAGTCATAAGTAGATGGAGGAATGGAGGAAACAATAGCAGGAACAGGAACAGAGAATAAAGGAGAAGAACCAGGGTGTTGAAAAGGAAAAATGTGTTCTCTGAAACTGACATCCCTGCTCACAAAGAAGGTGTGGGAGACAAGGGAGTACAACCTATAGCCTTTCTGAGTAGTTGAGTAACCCATAAAGACAGCAGGGATGGCTTTAGCAGAAAACTTATCACTATAGTGTGGGGTGGTAGCATAACATAAGCAACCCAGGGTCTTGAGGTGACTAAGATCAGGAGGATGACCATGAAACATTTCAAAAGGTGACTTGCCAAGCAGGACTGGAGAGGGTAGTCTGTTAATAAGATAGGTGGCTGTTAACAGACAGTCTCCCCAGTACTTTAATGGAATGTGAGCTTGAAATCTGAGGGCCCTAGCTACCTCTAGAAGGTGTCTGTACTTACGCTCAGCTATGCCATTCTGCTGAGGGGTATGCACACAACTGCTTTGGTGAATGATCCCTTTAGAGGTAAAGAGGGAAGAACAATGAGAGTTAAAGAATTCAAATCCATTATCAGATCTGATAGTTTTAATAGAAGTAGAAAATTGAGTCTGAACTAGTGAGAGAAAATCCTTCAAAACAACAAACACATCACTTTTCAATCTCAAAAGAAATGTCCATGTCATCCTTGAGTAGTCATCAACAAGAGTAAGAAAGTACTTGAAACCATTGTATGTACAGACTCTATAGGGACCCCAAACATCCATATGAACAAGTTCAAAGACAGCACTAGCTCTAGAACTACTTAAAGGAAAAGGCAATCTTGTTTATTTAGCAAGAGGACACACTGAACAATCACAAGTAACAGACTTTAGTATATTCTTTAGTGAGGCAATTTTCTGTAATGTTGAAAATGGTGCATGGCCAAGCCTTTGGTGCCATAGGGTAGCAGGCTTGAGATGTTCAGCTGAATGAACCTGTGCAGCAGAATCACAGGAAGCAACAGGAAGAGTCTTCCTTTGTTTATTTGTATCAAGTAATGTGGTATGTACAGAAGATGGTGAAGCAGGGTTGAGAATGTAAAGCCCGTTCTATTGCCTACCAATCCCTCTCACCATCCCACTGGAGAGGTCCTGAAAGAGGCAAAAATCAGGGTAAAAAGTGACTGAACAATGCAAGTCTTTAGTGTACCTAGATACAGACAGAAGGTTATATTGAAACTGTGGCACATAAAGGACATTCTGTAACTCTTGAGAATTAGAGATGGGAACAGATCCTATATGGGTGATGTTTGTGGTATCTCCATTGGGTAAATGAACACATTTAGAGTTAGTTCTGGAAATTGGAACACTGCTAGATAATAAGTGGAAGTCTGAACACATGTGATTTGAGGCTCCAGTATCTATTATCCAGCTACTTTGGGAAGTAGAGACCTTACCTGCCATATTGGCCATATCAACTTCAGGTTCTTTCCCTTTGGAGATAAGCTTCAAGATCTCTTGATATTGTTCTGCAGTGAAGAACTGAGGTGCAGGGACATTGGTTCCAGCTGGTGCCTCATAACCAGGGTGTAAACCAGGATGATAGCCCATTCCATGATGGTAAATCACATTATTGGTGTTAGCTGAAGAAGTAGCATACTGATGATGCTGATGATCAGGCCAGTGTTGTGCATTATGTGCCATGACTGGAGGATGCATACCCCTTCCATACTCCTTAGGTTTGCTAACATTTACATTGTTGTTCATGGGGCTTTGACTGTTGAACTTAGGGTGATGAGGTGGATAACCAATTAGCTCAAAACATGATTCTCTCTTATGTCCCTTTTTTTGACAATGATCACAGAACAATGGAGTATATCTTCTAGACTTCATTTTTTATGCATTTGCAGAAATCATAGCATTAGATCCCATATCAATAGGTGCTGCTCCTAGGATACCTCCTTGTGTCCCTAGATTTGAGTTAGATCTCTGACTCTCCTCATGTACCAACATAGAGTATGCCCTATTCAAGTTAGGGACTGGATCGATCATGAGAATTTGACTGCGCTGAGGAGCATAAGTCTCATTCAGCCCCATGAGAAACTGCATCAGTCTTTGCTGCTGAAGGTGTTCAGCAAAAGGCTTTGATTTCCCACAATCACACTCAGGGAGTGGTACAATTGAGTCGTATTCATCCCATAGAGAGGTTATTTTCATAAAATAGCCAGAAATGCTGGAAACCCCTTGGGTAAGAGTTGCAATTTCCCTGTGCAAATAGAAAATCCTAGCTCCATTGATTTTGTCAAACTTTTCCTTCAAACTTTTCCATACTAGATGTGCATCAGTTGAGTACACAATTCCACTGACTAAATCCTTTGAGACTGAACTCATGATCCAAGACAAAATAATAGCATTGCAACGTTCCCATTGATGTGCTAGAAATGCATCACTTAGGTAAGTATCCTTGATGCAAGTTCCATCTACGAAACCAATTTTATTCTTCCCTAACAGGGCAATTCGCATGGACTTACTCCACACGGCATAGTTCTCAGCACCAGTCAACAATTGAGACACTAAAACAGAACCAGGAGTGTCCGAAGGGTGTACAAATAAGGGGTCATTGCTATCGATTTGGGAAGTAAACATACGAGGAGTAGCAGTACTAGATTGAGCCGCCATTAATGAAAAATTTGAAGAATTCTATGGAGAGAAAATTTGCAGAAATTGGGGAAAAAACCAGGGCAAACCTCAATAGAACAGTAATCAACAAGGGTGATGCAGCTTGTAATCGATCTTCACCAGTGATTCTTCTACAGATCCTGTCGATTAGGCTCTGATACCATGTTAAAAGTATGAACAACACCACAGATTCAAGAAAGCTGAAGGTTGAGTTTAGAGAGAGAGAGTGAGCTAAGAAGAGAGCTTAGAGAGAGAGAGAGAGAAAATATATCTCATTTTTGTTAACTGTACAAACTAACTTTCTAACTAACTATATATATCAACTAAATTCCTAACTACTCACTAACAGCTGTCAATTAACCAACTAACTGAATCTAGAATGTTCTAGAAGCTACAATACATACAGCTCATTGTACAAGTGTGTGCTACCATAACTTATTTCAACAACGTTTTCTTGGGTATGTACATCCGTTCATTAAATAAGAAAGTCTGGTATTAAGTGAGGAAAGTAAAATAAAAAAAAAATGACAGCCTAGAAATTTGATTTTGATCTTACTTTGGCTGACATAAACATATTGAAGCAAATTAGAAGTGTATACCAAGTACACTTCACTGCTTGTTTGCTAAGTAGAAGTGTTTGACTCAGTTTATGGTTCAAGTTATTTTTCACTGCTAGATATTTAAACTCAATTTAACTATTTGCTACTTATATCTTCCGGAATAGGTTAAGTTAATTCTTGTTATGAGTAGGGGTCATTTGGCATTTTACATCCTATCAAACATGGTTTTGATTATTTGTTAGTATAAATGTAAGTTGGCATGTCATTTTGTGCGTGTTCCGTTTATTACCAGTAAAAGAAAATATAATTCCTGTTTTTTTCTTCTTTTGGTTTCGCCTTTTGAATATTAAATCTTAATAATCCATAGATTCATGAAGTATTGATGAAAACTGAAAAGCAATGAAATTCGAGGATGTTATGAGGAGAAATATGAGTGGTTTCAATTAGAAGGCGTCCATTCTTTGTAGTGTGCTGACTAGTAATGCGAATAGCTGTCGTGTGATGTCTGTGTACTCTGTACAGATATTTTTTGCAATTTCTTACCTTGGTACTATTGTTATTGTTTAGTTTCCTCAGGTATACTTGCAGGATGCCTTCTGAGGAGTTGAAGCATGGCCAAATTGTACCTCCCGATATACTTAGCAACCTTCCTGACATTATAATTGATGATATTCTTTTACATTTGCCTTTACGAGATGCTGTGAGAACAAGCATCTTATCGAAGAAATGGAGGTATAATTGGTGCAGACTTCCAGAGTT
Source organism: Petunia axillaris subsp. axillaris (assembly GCA_029990575.1). Classification (NCBI taxonomy): domain Eukaryota; kingdom Viridiplantae; phylum Streptophyta; class Magnoliopsida; order Solanales; family Solanaceae; genus Petunia; species Petunia axillaris. The sequence continues at coordinate 46,635,724 of JARKNS010000009.1, forward strand.
GACACTTGATCAAGCACTTTGGAAAACGACAAATAGCTTAATACACCCTACAATTAGATTTACAGACATTATGTACCACCTTTTGACCCTCCATGTAGGACCAATTACTAAGTTTACCCTCTCCGTTGATAATCTGGGAAACTGTCCTAAAATTGACAACATGATATGTTTCCTCTCTAGAAATGGTGTTCAGCATCTTGTTGTTCAATTTCCGGAGGGTAGCACATACATGTTACCTGCTTCATTTTTCACATGTTTGCAAATAAGACATCTCAGTCTCCAGAATTGTTCAATAAATCCTCCACCTACTTTCAGAGGATTTGATAAGTTAGTTAGCCTGGAACTTCGTGATGTCAAAATTTATTCCCAAACTCTTGAAAATTTAATCTCTCGTAGCCCGTTGCTTGAGCAGTTGGTGCTGCGCTCTAGTACCTTTATCTTCATCCAAATTAAAGCTCCCAAGTTGAGATCCTTTGACTTCACAGGCATTATTATGTCTATTTCTATAAGAAATGCCCCTCCTCTTGAAAAACTTTCACTTGTAGATGATGGATTTTTTGAGGCGGCAGGAAAATTTGGTATTGCCCAAATTTTTGAGTCGTTTCCTGCTCTCGAGCATCTCCACTTGGAATACCATAAAGTCCGGGTAAATATTGCTTCATTGTAGTGCGTTTTCATGGTTTTGGGCTTTAAATCATCCTCTTAGTTCGCATTGTCATTTTAGTTCTTAGCAGGTGAAGTACCAAAGCAGCTCCCCTATGCTCTTAACTATCTTAAACATCTTTACATATCCGGTCTCTGTCTAGATGGATCAGTTGTGGCTTCATGTGTTCTTTGCTTGATAAGGAGCTCCCCATCTCTACAAGACATCGAAATTAAGGTTCTACTTTTTTCGTTGCTCTTCTGTATGTTCTTTCTTTATGTTATTGCTTATGTTATTTCATAATCAGAAATCTCAACTTTAGTTGAAAGTGATGGACTTTTGTTACTTCATAATAGGTGCATGAACGGCTTGATCCTGTGCCCACTGATGTTATGAATGAAATATCCGCAGTAAAATCTCATGAAGTTGAAGGCATCTCAGACGTGACATTTAATCACCTCAGAACAGTTAAACTTACAGGTATAACAGGCACAAAGCCTGAAATGCAGCTTATTAAGCTTCTATTAGCTGAGTGCCCCATGCTCATAAGAATGCTAATTGAGCCCGGGAGGCAAAATAAGTCTCCTGAAGCAAGAGTCGAGGTACTCGCAGAGCTAATTAAATTTCCGCGGGCATCACCTAAAGCAGAAGTCGTTTATAAAGTTACATAGGGTACAGTCCTATATATGGCTGTGTTCTGGCCTTGCTTAAGATGGAGAAAAGACTGAATTTTGGTTTTAAGTTTTTTGACTAGTCTGTTTTGTCTTCATTACAATGCTAAGGATACTCTTACATTGTTGTGTTTTGATTCTCTACTTTGATCAAGTCCCTTTGGTAAAGGTAGGGAGAGCCATGCATTTTTCATGGCCCATGTTTGGAAAAGTGAAAAGCCAAACACTTAGTACTGGTTTCAACATTAGCTAGCACCTTATGAAACTTCTTTTTTACCATACTTTTTTTGTTATTTAATGTCGTTTTATTTGATCTTTCATATGGAGCTTTATCTTGATCTTCCAAAATTGCCAGCTTTTCGCATTGTCCTTGTAAGACAAGTTGCTGAGAGTTTTTTTACAAAGCCCTTGTTAGTTGATAATCGTGCTTCTTTCATATCCATTGGTATTGAACTTTAAGACGACAAATACCGATAATTTCGCTGGAATTAAGAATAATGTAGAACAATATAGTAATATTATAGTTCTTCACGAGGAGGTGGATTGAAACGGTTTTGCATAAGATTTATTTGACACTAATCACTTAGTTAATATGCATTGTAGAAGGGCATGATATGAGATTTACAGTACTTTTTGAATCGTCATTTACAAGAGTGAGCGGGATTAGCCTACACAGAGAGCAAAAATAAAATAATGGTAAAAATGACTCTTACCATTCACTTAAAAGGCCTAAAAGCATATAGAGCTAGTAATAGCACAAAAATAAAATAATGGTAAGCCCAGGATAAGGAACATTGCATGACTCAAGAGGTGTGTGTCTATACAAAGTCTACTCAAAGAGCCAATGCATCTTTGTTTGAACGACAGTAGGATTCATTAAAAATGATTCTTTTAAAGGTAGCAGTTGGTTGTTTTAATATGGCAAGTGGATTTGATATAATTCAATATTATTGTCAAAAAATAACTGATTTTTCAATTTGGTTCAATGAAAGCACAAGCCTTAATTTTGAATGATGTTATAAGACAATACAAGTCCTATTAGTTTTGTAGTATTCAAAATCATTTTCATGCCTCAACAGTCAACACGTAAATACTACATATAGACAGATTTAAGCAAAGATGAATTTTATCAGTCAGAGGTCTTGTACATCTCGTAACATAACATTTGCACATCAAGTAATATACATATAGCTAGCCACCCAAGGTATGTTGTTGTTCTTTTGAATTTGTAAAATTTTACTCAAATGGCAAAAATGACCATTTGAGTCAAATATACTAAGGTGCGTGATTTTTTAGAAATAAAATAGCAAAATAATTTTATTAATATATTTTTGGATGAGTGACCATTTAAATAATCGAATCAATTTAAAGATTTGGTTCAGGAGACCAAAAGATTGTTTGGTTGAAATTGAGAATGGTTTTCCTTTATTCCTGAAAAGTTTCCCTTGCCCCATCTTCCCACGCCTTCTCTGAAGTGTCGACTAAAGAGGGTAATTTAATGAAAATTCAAAAGCCAACAGTTTCCTTTCGTCTCTAGTCTCTACTCTCTAGTCAGGTCTATATCCACCTCTATCCCCGCTCCCAAACCCCCCCCCCCCCCCCCATTCTTTTTTTTCTTTTTTTTTTTTTGACATGGACTAAATGTTTGTAACTTTGGTTTTATAATTTACATTAGTGGAAAAATATGAATAGTGAGTATTGATGTAGCCGACTCCAACTTGCATGGGATTGAGGCGTAGTTGTTCTTGTTGTTATTTTTAGTATTGTATATCTATCGGTGTTAATTGTTATGCTTAATAGTTGCAAAAGGTAATGTATTCCTGTTTTTGTTCTTTTCATTTTTCCTATATAATAAATAATTTGATTACAATTATTAAGGTATAGATGTGTCATTTCATCTGGAACACACCGTCCGTTTCTGTTCTTACAATTGTGGAATGTTAATTTGACAGTATGAACAATAGTTCTGGCCAAATAATTATTAGTCCTCATCATTATAATATTTTTCTTTTATTTTCTACAGGTTCTTGTGGCCGAATATTGTTATATGATGCCTCCTGAAAACAAAAAGCTTTGTAGTGGAACTTTACCTTGTGATGTACTTAGCAACCTTCCTGAGAATGCACTTGATGACATTCTCATGCGTTTGCCTTTACGAGAGGCTGTGAGGACAAGCATTCTATCCAAGAAATGGAGATATAAGTGGCGTAGACTTCCAGAGTTGAAACTAGACCAAACACTCTGAGAAACAACAACAGATGTACAATCCTCTACAATTAAGTTTACAGACATTATCTATCACCTTATGGCACTCCATGTTGGACCAATTACTAAATTTACACTTTCTATTGCTAATCTTGGAGATTGTCCTAAAATTGACATCCTGATATGTTTCCTCTCAAGAAATGGCATTCAACATCTTGTTCTTCAACTCTCGAAGGATAACCCGTACAAATTGCCTTCTTCATTTTTCGAATGCTTGCAAATGAGACATCTGAGACTCCATTATTGTTCAATTCATCATCAACCCTCCTTCAAAGGGTTTAATGAGTTAGTTAGCCTTGAACTATATGAAGTCACAATATCATCCGAATTGCTTGAGAGTTTGATCTCTCGTAGCCCTTTGATAGAGAAGTTGGTGCTTCAAATCTCTAAGTATTTTACACCACATTCAGATTGATGCTCCTAAGTTGAGATCCTTTGAATTCAAAGGCAGTATAGAGTCTATTTCCTTTAAGAACATGCCTCTTCTTGTGAAATTTTCGTTTATAGAAACTTCTGCGCATGCACGAAGCCACGATCTTGCCAAGTGTTTGGAGTCTTTGCCTGCTCTTGAGCATCTCCACTTGAATTACTTTCAGGTAAATGTTGCATCGTGACTTCACTGTAATTTGTTCTCATAGATGTAGACCATCTCTTGGTCTTGGAGTCATCCTGATTTTCGACATTTTCTTCTTAGTTCTTGATTGCAGGATCAGGTGACATACCAGCAAAGCTTTCCTCTCCTCTTAATATACTACTATAAAAGCATGAACTCATAAAATCAAATGTTGAAATACAAAAATACCCTTACAAGATAAAACGTTAATTTAGTTTACCAAATGGCAAGTATCAGCAAGCAAGTCGTTTTGTTGCAAAGATCCATATTTCATCAATAGACGTGTCCTGTGCAAATCTACTTTCCAAGCAGTAGTTTTTGGGAGTTGCGGGGAATTAGTGTAACGCTTAGGAATTACAGCGGTTCAGATTGTCACTTCCTTTATCATTTTTACTAGAAAAAAACACACCTTCATAATACTAATTCATGTTAGAAGATATATATTAATTGTCAATTCACCTCATGACTTCTCTAAATTGTATTTTCAATGATGCCAACACCTATGCATGAAGTTCGCAAAAATTATGGTGCATATCTACGTTGCCGCTCAATCATAAAGTTGACCAGCAAGAGATTCCAAGTTTAATTAATAATTAGCCTTTCATGGAAGGTACTGGCAAAGCCTCATTTGAAAAGGTAAATTTTTGTGTTAGCATCGTTTGATTTCTTTCAACGTTTACTGCAATCGTTGAATTACTTCATTTTCTCTACACTGGGAAAGTCAATATGACAGACATAATAAGACCACTTCTTTAACGAATGCATCTCTCTGGAGTTGGAAGAAGTAACACAATTGTACTTAAAAGTGCACTGGCTTGGATAAGGAACCTGGCGTCAACGACGTACGAATTTTATGTTACAACTTTGGAATGACCAAGAGACGACATCAAATTCAAAATGATGAATCAAGGAGAAATAAAGGAGCAATAAAACCAGGTTCTTTCTTTTTTAAACTCTACTTATTATTTATTTATGAATTATTACACTTAGTCAATTTGAGGAACTTATTTCTATAAATGTTAATCTAGACATTTTTATGATGATCTTCAAAAATGCATGATAGATAATTTAGAAATGACATCTTTGATGTGATTATGATTTGTTATTCTTGCATAAGTATCACATATAACTTTTAATAGTTGTGAAATGATACAAGGTGTTTTCTTTACTTAAGATATTGTGACTGAGTAATTAAACAAATTAAAGATGGAGTTTCACAAAAACAAGAAGTAGAAACAATGAGGATAATTGGATATTAACAATATTATAGGCAAGTCCTTTCCATTTAGTTTTTTGAACATTAACACCATATCTTTATAAAAATGATTAGGTTCTCCAGTAATTGGTGTGCATGATATTGGCATACAATTATGCTTAAAACAGAGCTATTTGCATGAAAGGAAAATTGATTTGATTATTTTCTATTATGTGTTGCCTCCAATGTGCCATTTTCTTTAAGAGAAATTGATTGGATTATATTTTCTGTAACTCTAATTCTACGTAACTCTAAATATACTTCCCATTCTAAATAATTTGGTCCTTCTCTTAAACAGGGACAAATGGAATCCTAAATTGCTTTATCAAGAATTGAGTGAATGATTATTCTAATTTAATTTGTTTTTAACAGAAGGAAGTTCTTTGTGAGTTTACTGAGATGTAGTAGAGAGTTGGTCATCTACCAGATCTTGGGAAGGATTATCATAATATATAAGTGTTTTAAGATGTTCTCCCTCAGCATGAGTTGAGTAATTGCTGGATCTTCCCTTAGAGCCTATATGATCTTTTTTTTTTTTTTTTTTTTTGGTTGTTATCAACCTGGCTAACCATCTCCGGTTAATCCAAAATGACAACGAAGTAAAAAGGAAATATCGTCTGTATGAATCCATTATGTGAGATACGATTCATTATATGTTTGTACTTCATAGAATCAAAATCAGTAGAGAAAATAAATGTATTTTATTAAACTTTGGTTTGTGATCATCTTTGTAGATTCAGACAATATTCAATTTTTTTGACGTCAAAAAAAATACAACGATCTATATTATCATTCCCAAAAACCTGCAGTTTTTTTCCTACGTGCACGTGTATGTATAATAACTTACTTAGTTTTAATCATAAAATTACAAATTATATGACTCGACATACACGTGCAACGCACGTGCCGAGAGACTAGTTGTCTTAAACGTCTTTTCCTATCTGGCATTTGTCTGGATGAGTTAGTTGAGCTTAAGGGTGCTATTTGCTTGATAAGAAGCTCCCCGTATTTACAAGCTATTCAAATAAAGGTTCTTATGGTTTTTAAATTTTTTGTCCTTTTCTTTTGTGTATATTTTTCGTTTTAATGGCCTGCTTATGTTTATACGCATATATCTTCAATTTAAGTTCAGAAGGATTGTTTTTGCTTGCTCTTTCTTAGATCAAACATGCATTGAATAGATTGGTCAATCCTGTGCCTGATGACTTTCTCAATGAATTTCCTGCAAGCGTCTCAGATGTGACATTGAATCACCTCACAGCTTTTAATATCGAACCTCTTACAGGCACAAGGCCTCAAATGCACTTTATCAAGCTTATTTTAGCGAATTCTCCGAAGCTGGGGAGAATGGCAATCCAGCCCAGGCTAGGAAAAGAATCTCCTGAAGCAAGACATAAGGTACTTGCAGAGATGATGAAATTTCTGAGGGCATCACCTAGAGTAGATGTTGACTATCGGACCAATCCTGTTTGATCTCTACTTGTCTTTTATTAGACCATGATATTGGCGTAAATGTTTGTAGTTTAACATGAATAGAATAGATCCGCCTTAGCTAAGGTGGATGCAGCAGCCAGTACCATATGACTGTATTGTGAGCATTTAAGCCAATAGGCAGGATGCATGTATGTTTTGGGTTGACGATTGTCACATTCATGCCTTTGAATGATTTTTGAAATGAGATCATTTGGTATCTGAATTTATATCCATGCATTGTTCAGTTCAAATCTATGTTCTGGTTTGATTCTGTACATTGATCAAATCTCTATGGAAGGTATGAATATTTGTCTTAACAATATTATGCTTATATAGTTAAGGTAGAGCCATGCAACTTTCAAGCTCCATCATTGAGAGAGTTAGTTTCAATCTCTATCATTAAGAGAGTTAGAGCTTGCAGATTTGATATTAGTGCCTAGTTATTACTGTAGTAATTTTCTGTTACTAGCATTGCTATGCATCTCCTAGTTTAATTTACTAGTAATATATAATATGTTTCTATTCGATCACACACATGGAGTTTATCCTTTTTCATCCTACACTAATATTCTGCACCAGTTGACTGAACTTTTACTTTTAACATGGACTAAAGTCTTCAGTCTCCTTCGATTTAATTCTCTTTTATCAAAGTAAACTTGATACTTATCTGAGGAAAACAACTAAACAAGCTACTAGTATTAATGTATTATATTCCTTGAAGAAAAATTCGTGATACATTATTGATACTAAACAGATGTGTCACTAATAAAATAAATATGAAATTACGTTGAACAAAAGCAATTGATTAAGGAATTTGAGATTCTTGTTTTTCAATTTTAAGAATGGGAAATAAGCATTATACTGTAATATCCATCAAATGCAGGAGTACAGCTTTCTATAAAGTCATTGGCAAATCATGTTTTGTAATATCAACTTCTCTTTGGTTTTCCAAACTCACTTATTTTTTTATTTCTTTTTAATATATTATGTTAAAGTGATTATCATAAATGAACAAAATTATAAAGCGACTGATTTTCCCTTCCTAAAATTATGCTCTTTTTATCGTAGAGAAGCGTCTTTCCCTACGATTTATAGTTCCTCTCCCTCTGGTTGCTGAACCCACATAGTCTACAATTTTTTAACTCTTGGTAAGCTCAAGATCTTCTACGTCTTTTTTATTTGTTTTAAGTCATTTCCTTAATTTCCGTTTTAGATGATGTTGGTTTACAAAACAAAGGCTCTAATAAGTAGTACCTGTTTTTAGATATTGGCTTTCTTGGGTATGTGCATCGTTCATTGAGTCAAGAATAGTAGCTTTCATTTGTTAGTTTAGGATGTCATACATGTGTTGGATAAACCTGTTCATCGAAATTGGAGCAGATAGATTCGTAGGGAATAGTGTAGGATAAACCTGTTCATCGAAGTAGTAGTATTGAATAAAGACTCTTTATTTTTTTTTAAAAGAAATGACTGCGCAGAAATGCCCTTCTGGCTTTGAGCTAGTGATAAGAAGCATGTGATGTGTGAGTTATGTACTCGAATTCAAATCCTACCGAAAATAAAAGTTTTGACTTTAATTGAAGAATTATCTTTTAACAACGCGCCACTGGTGACTGGCCCTCGGCATAAATTAAAAAAAATGACTGCATGGAATGCTGATTTTAGTCTTAATTTTGTTGACATATATACATTTTGAAGCAAACTAGTTCTTGACGTTTACTTAATTAAAATGCTTTCCTAAATATGCTAACTAGAACTGATTAACTTGTTCAATTCATTTTTCACTGCTGAACATGTAAGCTCAATCAAACTATTTTCTACTTATAATTTTCACTAATCACTATCAAACCCCTTCCGGAATAGGGTTACGTTTATTCTTATTATATGAGAAGGGGTTATTTGGCATTTAACATCCTATCCAACATTGTCGTAATTTTTAGTATAAATTCTGGCTGGCATGTGATTTTGTGTGTCCGTTTATTACCAGTAAAAGCTAATCTGATTCTCCTTTTCAAATAAGAAATCATAATAATCCATCGATTCATGAAGTATTGATGGAAAGCAATGCAGTTCGAGGATGTTACGGAGAAAGATGAGTGGTTTCAATTGGAATCCTGCCATTCTTTTCGTCTTACTGTTGTAGCGTGCTGATTAGTAATTTGAATAGATGTTGTGTAATATGTGTGTGTACTCTGTAAAGATAGTTTCGCAATTTCTTACCTTGACATTATTATTGTTATTTTCTTCAGGTATACTTGCAAGATGCCTCCTAAGGTCATGAAGAGTTGTTCTCAAATTGTGCGTCCTGATGTACTTGGCAATCTTCCTGAGAATCTAATAGATGTTATTTTAATCCATTTGCCTCTACGAGACGCTGTGAGGACAAGCATCTTAAAGAAGAAACGGAGATATAAATGGTGCAGACTTCCAGAATTGACACTTGATCAAGCATTTTGGAAAACGAAAGATAACTTAATATGCTCTACAATTAGATTTACAAACATTATGTACCACATTTTGACCCTCTATGCAGGTCCAATTGCTAAGTTTACCCTCTTCATTGATAATTGAAAGATTACTTGCACGCTAAGCTGCAATGGAAGATTCCAGAATAAGAGATGAGAGGAAACTGAGTCAGTTCACCTTTATTAGAGAGAGAAAATATATCAAATGAATGAGATACAATGTATCTGTGCCCCTATATATATACTATGGGCAAAATGGTAACTATACAATAAATATGGGCTGGATCAGCTAGGCTAAGTGGGCTAGACTATGGTGGATCAAAGTTCAACCCAACACCCCCCTCAAGTTGGAAGGGGGTAGAGGAGCCACGCCCAACTTGGACAGCTGAGATAAATGAGCAGGCCCAGGGAGAGACTTCGTGAGAATATTAGCAAGCTGGACACCAGTAGGCACATAGGTAAGAGAGATGAGCCCCTCCAAAAACTTCTCACGGACAAAGTGACAATCCAATTCTATGTGCTTCGTTCTTTTGTGGAACACAGGATTTCAGGCAATGTGAATCGCGGACTGACTGTCACAATGAACAGCAACAGGGGTGTGATCATGAACAGAAAAATCCTCAAACAGTCTGCATAACCAAGTGAGTTCAGCAACCAAACGCCGCATGGATCTATACTCAGCCTCAGCTGAAGAGAGAGACACTGTGGTCTGCTTCTTGGACTTCCAAGAAATAGGACTGCTACCCAGTAGAATAAAGAAACCACTAACAGATCGCCGAGAATCTGGGCAACCAGCCCAATCAGAGTCACAGAAAGCCTACAATTTAAAATCAGAGAAGTCAGTCATATGAAGGCCCAAGCTAGGGGAGCCTTTCAGATAGCGCACAGTGTGCAAGGCAGCATCAAGGTGAGGCTGACAAGGCTGCTGAAGGAACTGAGAAAGATACTGCACAGCAAAAGCTATGTCAGGCTTGGTATGGGTCAAAAAATTCAACTTGCCAAGCAACTTTCGATAAGAAGAGGGATCAGAGATAGGAGGACCCTCAGTGGCACAAAGTTTAACCCCCACAGGAAGGGGACTAACACAAGCAGGAAGGTCAGAGAAATTAAACTCAGCAATAAGGTCCAGAGTAAATTTCCTCTGGTTAATAATGACCCCAGTAGCAGAATGGAGCACCTCCAGACCCAAAAAATAGTGCAACAATCTCATATCCTTAATCTTGAATTGAAAATCCAACTGAGACTTCAAAGATGCAATACCAGCAGTATCACTACCTGTTAGGAGTATGTCATCCACATAAACTGCCAGAAACACACTCCCAGAAGCAGAATGCTTGAAGAATAAGGAATAATCATTTTTAGAATGTTGGAAACCCATCGAATGCAAAAATTCAGAAAGCTTGGCATACCACTGCCTTGAGGCCTGTTTGAGGCCATAGAGGGATTTGTTGAGCTTACAAACAAGATTAGGAGCAGAAACAGTGAGACCCTGTGGGAGTTTCATATAGACCTCCTCATGAAGGTCACCATGTAAAAAAGTATTATTAACATCCAGTTGAGACAACACCCAGTGGTGTTTAACAGCAGTAGCAATGAGACACCTGATGGTAGTCATCTTGACCACATGAGAGAAGGTTCCAGTATAGTCCAGTCCATCCTTTTGAGTGTCACCTCTAATAACTAGCTTTTAATCTTTCAACAGAACCATCAGCTTTATGTTTAACTTTATAGACCCATTTGCAAGGAATGCAATGTTTGCCAGGAGGCAAGGGTACTAAAGTCCAAGAATGATTGGATTCCAAGGCATCAAACTCCTTGGCCATGGCTGCTTGCCATCCTGGATGGAGTGCTGCCTGATGGTATGAGGAAGGCTCCTGCACAGAGGAAAGAGATTGGAGAATGGATTGAGAAGATACAGACAAGGCAGAGATAGGACAGAGTTTGGGAAGGGAAGTGGAAGAGGAAATGGTAGACAGGGAAGGAATGGAAATAGGACCTGCAGAAGTACAAACAAAATCACTGAGATATGCAGGGGCTCTAACTCTAGTGGACTGTCTGGTAGGAAGATATGGAGGGAGAACAGAGGGAGGATGTGGAGGATGGGGAGGAGAAGTGGAAGAACTAGAAGGAGGAGTTGTGATAGGAGAAGGTGTGGGAGAAGGAGGAGTAGGAAGATCAGGAAAATGAGAGGGGTAGGCTGGAGAGGTGTAAGTAGGAAAGAGTTGAGAGGGAGGCAATGGAAGTCTAAAGGGAAAAATGTGTTCAAAGAAGTGTACATCCCTGGAGACAAGGTACTGCCTGGTGGATACGTTGTACAGTTTGTACCCCTTTTTCCCATAAGGATACCCCACAAACACACAGGCACTGGCCCTGGGGTTGAATTTGTCTCTATGTCTTTTCAGAGTGGAGGCATAGCAAAGGCAACCAAAGGTCCTAAGATGGGAGTACTCAGGGGGACTCCCAAATAGCACTTCATGGGGGAATTTATTAGATAAAGTAGTAGTGGGAAATCTGTTGATTAGGTAAGTAGCAGTGAGGACACAATCACCCCAAAATTGAACTGGCAAATTAGATTGATAAAGTAAGGCTCTGGATGTCTCCAGAAGATGCCTATGTTTCCTCTCCACTATTCCATTCTGTTGAGGAGTCTCAACACAGGAAGTCTGGTGAATGATGCCTTTTGACAAATAAATAATCTGGGAATTTGTCCTAAAATTGACAACATGATATGTTTCCTCTCTAGAAATGGCATTCAGCATCTAGTTCTTCAATTTCCAAAAGGTAGGCTAGGTAGCACATACAACTTACCTGCTTCATTTTTCACATGTTTGCAAATAAGACATCTGAGTCTTCAGAATTGTTCAATAAATCCTCCACCTGCTTTCAGAGGATTTGGGAAGTTAGTCAGCCTGGAAGTTCGCGATGTCATAGGTTATTCCTATTCTCTCGAAAGTTTTGTCTCACCTAGCCCGCTGCTTGAGCAGTTGGTGCTGCACCCAAGTAACTTAGTCAACATTAAGATTAAAGCTCCCAAGTTGAGATCCTTTGACTTTACAGGCAATATAAGGTTTATTTGTTTAGAAAAAGTCCCTCTTCTGGCAAAACTCTCACTTGTGGATAATGGATTTTCTGATGAGCTTTTTCAGTTGTCTGCTCCTCTCAAGCAATTCTTCTTGGTAAATGCTGCCTGCTTCATCGTAGAGCAATTTCATTGTTTTGTGCTTTGGATCATCCTGACTTTTGGCATTGTCTTTTTAGCTCTTAGCAGGTGAAGTACCAAAACAGCTTCCCTATGCTCTTAATTATCCAAAACATCTTCATCTAGTTGGTCTTCGTCTAGATGACTTAGATGTGGCTTCATGTGTTCATTGCTTGTTAAGGAGCTCTCCATGTTTACAAGACATCGAAATTAAGGTTCTACTTTTTTCTTGCTCTTCTGTATTGGCTATCTTATTTCATGATCAGGATTCGTCAGGTTGAGAGGGATTGAGAGTTTTTTTCTTTTTTTTGTTTAATTTCATAGGTGCATGAACGGCCTTGAGACTGAAATTTCGTTCAAAGTTTTTTCATTAGTCTTTTTTCTTCAGTACAATGCTAAGGGTACATTTGTTTTATAACTTTTCCTAATTGATCTATAAAATGAGTCATGGGATATGATGCATAAATTTATACTGCTATCTTTTCCCTTCCAGACTTATATTGTGTGGGTTGATTTTCCACTTTGATCAATTCCCTATGGTAAGGCCTAAGGGTGTCTAATAGCCCGGTTTGCACCGGACCGAACCGGAACGGACGGGCGCAAGCCGGGCCAAATAAAAAAAAAAATCCCGACCCATTCCCCGACCCGGCAGTCCCAAAACGAACCGGATGAACCGGAACCGGTCCGGACCGGGAAAGTTGATGGGCTTTTGGCAAAAAATAGCCGTTGGGCAACGGCTATTTCACGCCCAGCCGTTGGCCCAACGGCCAAAAACGGCTATTTTTTGCCCCCCACCCCCTAGGCGCCCCCATACCCCCCAACCTATTTTTTCTATAAATACCATCATATTTTATCAATATATTCACAATTTCTCTAATATTCTCTCTAAATCTCTATCAATCTCTCTTATTTCTACAAAGGCTATTTGCTAAATAATTCAAAGTTGCTCTTGCAAAAAGGGTGTAAGTGCTAAATTGCATAAAAAAAAATATTTGGAGTGAAGTGGAATATTGTTCGGTGCGGTTCCAGTCAAGTTTCAACTTTCACTTCCTAAGTTCTACATTCTAAGTTCACGACATCAAGTAAACTCGTTCTTACTTTTTATTATCTATTTTATTTTTGTGCAATATTATTGTTTGTAGCATATTTTAGTAATTTGTTTGTTTGATTTACTTATAAATTATAAAAATGTCTGGACTGTGGAGATCAATTACTGGGCGTACGGGTAGCGGTCGTAGATCATGTGCTTCTAACCGGGGGGGGGGGGGGGGGGGGATGATAGACGTAGTCGTGCTTTAGGTAAAAGACCAGTTGGTACTTCTAGCGCTCCTTCTCTTCTAGATGATTTTACTCAGGAAGATGACTCGCAATTTTTGCATGATATAAATTTTGATCAACCACTAGATAATGATTTGTTAGAGGCACAATATCAAAAAAATACCGAAGGGGCTAATTTAGATTATGAAACACCCACTAGTCAATTTCAAGGTGAACCTGAAGAAACTGAATTACCACCTATGCCTCCTAGTAGAGAACCAGCGGTACGACCCGAAAGATCGGATGTGTGGAAATTTATGACTAAAAATGTTCCGGATCAGACCGCTAAATGTAATATTTGTAGTAAAGTTTGGGCTTTTAAAACCGGCAGCCATAATAGTGGGACGGGAAAGTTGAAAACACACTTAGAAAACCATCATAAGGATGAATGGGAAAGGAGGCCGGGTGGCACTCGTTCAGGGAATAGAATGGCTCCATCGTAATGTAGTGGAGTCCAACAGGAAATTAACCCAGTGACGGGGGGGGGGGGGGGGAGCTTATGCATTATGATAAAAATAAAGATAGGGAACAAATGGAAAAAATGATTGCGGTAGAGTGCTTACCTTTTACATTTGCTTCTTGTCAAGGTTTTATTCGTTATATTCAAACCGTATATAATCCATCTTTTCAAGGTTTTCCAAAAACTACGGTTAGAAGTGATATTATAAAATTTAAAAATGAATATAGACAATATTTACGATATATATTTTATCACTTTGATTGTAGAGTTTGTCTTACTACTGATTTGGGTCGTGGTGTTAATGGGTATGAGTATTTAGTAGTTACTTGTCATTGGATAGATCTTAACTGGGTAATGCAAAAAAGAATTTTAGCATATTCCGCTGTCGATGAACCACACACGGGAGCATTTATTAAGAGAGAAGTTTCTGATATTTGTAGGGCGTATTTTATTAGTGACAAAATTTTAAGTATAACTCTTGATAATGCTGCAAACAATGATTTTGCTATTGGTAAGTTAAGACCCGCATTGCATCCCCCTTTTGAAGAATTGTTTCATGTTAGATGTGCATGTCATCTATATAATTTAGTTGTAAAAGATGGCCTTAAGTTATTTGATCCTACTATTATGAAAGTTAGACTCGCAATTAGTTATAATTTTAAATCTAAAAAACCGGATAGATGGAGGGACTTTAAAGCAGAGTGTGTGAAAGAAGGTTTAACTCCTAGAAGAGTTCCCAAGGAAGTTTCAACTAGGTGGAACACTGTATATGACTCTTTGACTGCTGCTTACACTTTACGAGTGCCTATTACTAATTATTTTAATGGCAAAGTGGCTGAACTGTATCACCTAGAAGAATCTGATTGGCAAAATGATGATCGTCTTCTTCTTTTTTTAGCAAAGTTTTTTTATGCTACTAAAGAATTTTCCGGTCAATATTATCCTACAATCACTACCATGTTGTATTTTATAGCTGGAATAGCAGAATTACTTAACGATTATAGAGTAGTGCCTTGTTATGAAGTTGCGGTAGAAGCAATGATTGAAAAATTTAAAAAATATTTTTTCCTATTCCACCACTTTATTACATTGCATCTGTATTACATCCATGTTTTAAACGTTTTAATACGGAAATACTAATTAGAGAAATTTATCGGACTTTGAAAATACTGATGAAGAAACACCAAGTGTAGAAACAGTTTGTGCGCAGGTAATTGTAGATTGCCAACGGATTTATGAAAGGTATAGGAGTGCAGCTGATAATGTTGTTCCAAGTGTTCCAAGTGGAGCTGGATCAAGTTCAACGCAGGCTCCCAAAAGAGCTGCAATCGGATTGGGAAGTTTTTCCAACCTTAATCAAAGGCTTTCTAGCAGGCATTCGAGTAGCAGCGGAGGGTTCAACGAGCTTGATGTTTATTTACTTCATGCTTGCAAGGAAGTTGATTATTTTGGAAGCGAGCAACTACTGCCATTTTGGAAGGATCAACAAGCACAGTTTCCAATTTTAGCAAAAATGGCGTGGGATATTCTAACTATTCAAGCATCATCTGTTGCTTCAGAAAGCGCGTTTAGCCAAGAAAGATTACAAATTGGAGATCATATACATTCATTGAAGGAAGAAGCAATGGAGACGGCCGTATTATTCAGAGATTGGATTAGATCGGAGCGAAGAAATTTTGGATTTGCAGAAGATGAACTAGCCGATTCAGAAGCATCATCAGAAATTTTATCAGGCGATGGAAGTTTGGACAATGAAACTGACTATGAAGAAGATGACTCTTTGCCACCGCTTCCTCCAGAGGTGCCAGAAGAAATTATTCAGAAAATGAGAAGTTTTTTTATTAATATGTAGTTTTTGCAATTTAATATCTATGTACTTTGCAAAAAAAAAAAAAATTCAACCATTATTCAATAAAATGCGTTACGCCTTGCTATTAAGTAAATTATAATCCTTTGTTATATTTCTCAATTATCCTTTGCTATTAAGTTACCTCTTTGCAATTCAATACTAAATACTAAATACTAAATACTAAATACTAAAATACTAAAATATTAAATACTATTATACTACTAACTTAGTATTAAGTTTGAAAAAATAACAATTTACTTACACTATACTAGATTACTAAGTTTGAAAAAATACTCACTTTTTACAATTTAATACTAAAATACTACATTACATAATAGTTAATATTTTAATACTAAATTACTAGTATTATATAAGTTATTACATAAAACAAAAATTTAAACAAAACAAATAACCAAAAAACACCAAAAAAAAAAAAAAAAAAAAACGACAGAACCGGGCCGGACCGGCCCACTGCAACAATGTCCAAATCCGCTCTCTTTTGAAAAATAGCCGTTGGCAACGGCCATAAACGGCTATTTTTCCCACCACCACACCCATAAACGCCCCTACAGCCCTCCCCTACCTATTTTTCCTATAAATACTACCATATTTCATCAAATTAATCACAATTCAATATTTTCTATACATTTCTCTTAAAAAATTTCTAACAAAAGGCTATTTTATTAAATTTTCTATCAACGTGGCTGCAAATGCAAATAATGCTAATCAAGTTCAAGGTGCTACGACAGCAGGTCCGTCTGGTGGTCCAAAAAGAACTAAAAGATCCAAAGTTTGGGAATTTATCACAAAAAATAATGATACCGGCAAAGCTCAATGTACTCTTTGTAAGAAAGTTTGGAATTGGGATGATGAATCAAATACTGGAGGGACAATGAGGTTTAAGAGCCACTTGAAATACCATCATGCCTACGAATGGGCAACTCGTGATGGTGGCAAATATCTGCAACCACGTGATAATTGAGTGTTGAGTCGCAGAAGTTTAAAATTTATGTATTTTTCTAATTTCTAGTCTATTTTCATGTTTTTATTTTCTAATTATGCATTTCCATTTTCCAACTTAATGTACTATGTGTATTGTTGAATAATTGTGTGTTTTGTGTTGTTTATTTAGATTTTAGTCTACCAATATTTTTTTTCTTCTATTTTAAACAATAAAAAATATAATGTGAAACAAAAAAAAAATCAACGAAACCGAACCGGACCGGACCGGGACCGGCACGATTCCGTTTGCCGGTTCCGGTTCCGATCCGGCATTGGTGCAACTGCACCGTTTGACCGGACCGGGTTCGAGTTTTTTTTTTTGCTTTGCACCGGAACGGACCGGACCGGCACAGTCGCACCGGAACTGGGCCGGACCGGGCCGGTGGACACCCTTAGTAAGGCCTGTTCGGAAAGGAGACCTATGCAATTTAATAATTCGATGTGTTAATATGTCTTTTTTTTTTTGGTATGTCTATGTTGATCAATTATAATTAAATAATATTTGTCAAATTTATGCTAAATGAACAATGACTAGATTATTTAAAATAGCCGGTTGTTGTATATTTCATGCATATTTCATAATAAGTGTATATTCTATAGATGACTATTTCCGTAAAATTCTCACATTTCATGGTATACAGCGGCGGAGCCACATAGCTCCAAGGGGTTTAATTGAACCCCCTTCATCGACTGATTACACTATAATTTAGATAAAAATTAGTATTTTTATGGTATGTATAAGCTATTGAACCTCCTTAAAATGTTAAAAAAATTCTATTAAAGTGGCAGAGGGAGTTCAAAAATAGCTTTGGATCACATATTCAAATTCAAGTTGTGACATTTTTGAACCCCTCACATAAAATCCTGGCTCCGCCTGATGGTATACCATTGTTTTCTGGGTCGTTAATCATTTGGCCAGTTATCATACTTCGTCAATGAATTGGTTAATCTACTTGTAATAAGTGTGAACAAAAATCTACATGTAATTACATGTAGCCTTATATTCTTCTATCTTATTATTTGATGTCTTTAATATCAGTTGTGCCTAATTTATTTGAAAGAATTGTAGCATTCATATAACCGCGTTAAGTCCAAAATTTCGCAATTCTTGCATTGTCCATGCACGTGTAGGACAATTCGCTAGTTGATATTCGTGCTTCTTCATATCCATTAATATTGAACCTTGAAGCCAATACGGCAATACCAATAGTTTTCTCGGGAGTAAAGCATAATGTAGCACAGTATTGTTGTTCTTCACGTGGAGACGGATTGAAGCTGGTTTTTTTGCGAAAAATTGATATGAAATAAATCATTTCGTCGGTAGAAAAAGCATGATATGCAGAAGTAAATTCAGGATTTGGACTTTATGAGTCTAAAATTTTAAGATAACGACTTAAAGTGCTAGTAATTGAATTTGTAATATTTGGCATATTTTATGGATTTCTTAACACATTTACAAGGTTTAGATCAAAGCTACTAGAGTACTCTTCCTTCGGTCCAAGCGGATTCACCTCGTTTGTGTAGTACTCCATTTGTTCCAAGTTATATGATCATATTTGATTGAGCACGGAGCTTAAGAAAGAGCGAAAACTTTTAAAATTTGTGGTCCTAAACAAGCTATAGTATTTATATAGTTGTAATTCTTTCGAAACTTGAGGTCTTAAAAAGTGATCATTTTTTTGGGACGAACTAAAAGAAATATGAGTAAAATAATATGATTATTTAATCGATATGATCATCAAATCGGTCGTTACATACAATACGATAAATTTAAAATAACAATTAAAACACTGATATATGATTGCATTGAATATCAAATTTCTATTATATATAAGAGACTAACTGGTGTACGAACACAGCTAGAATCTATTGTACGTACTTAATCAGAAATTGTACTACGCATTTGGCATTGGTCATGTAAGTTGTTTGTCGGGACACGTGGTCTTAGGTTTCATTTGTGTGGGACAGCTGCTTTACACTCCCTTTTCCACTTATGTTTCCCCTACCTTTTCTTTTTCCCTTTTTTCAAACGTACTCTCTTCCATTCTTTACTCTGCTCCTCTCTCTTTTATAGATCTGTTACTAGAATCTCTGCAAAATTATGGCATTCTCTTTGTTTTAGATTGGTAAGTGTTTATCTTCTTCGTTGTTCTTTCAATTTTTGTTCCAAATTTCTCCGTTTTATCACTATTCCTCTTTGGTTTTGTTGTTGAATACCTCCTGTGACTTTTCATGCAATCCTAATATAGACAAAAAATAATGGCTTACTTTTTCCTCTATTTCTTGCGGAATTGACTACTGAATCGCCTAATTTCACCTTTAAAGATTAACGTCTTATTGTACAATCGCTTTTTAAAGGGAACCTAGTTCGTCTTCTTCACTCTTATGCTGGTGTAATTCCTCTTTATTTCTGCTGAGTTCTATTTCTCCTTCTTTTAACTTCTGCACAATTTTTATTTCAATTGATGTTTATGTCAGAAAAACTCTTCTCCTCTTGCATATGGTTTTTCTTTTTGTTTGACGATTTTCTACATTCTCGGATTTTGCCAGCCAGTTTAATTCATAGTACATGCACCTCTACCCAATTGGGGGTTCTCGCTCTGTGACTACTGAGAAGCAGGAATTGAACAAATTAGCAGATATTGTTGCTTTTTGTTTGCCTATTTTCTACACGCCTGTGAGTAAGTTGTCTTATTTTGTTATTGATAATTCGACTATATGTAAATTGTCTGATTGTGTCATTGATAATTCGACCGTATGTAATCATATCCTTAAAAGATAAATTCGCTAATATTCATTTTGTAGTACATGACCTTTATTTACTTGGAATTAAGAGTCAACCAAATTGATTCAGATGCGTTTCAAACTGCAACTTGCTCAAGCCGGGAAAGAAGCCAAAACGCTTGGACTGTTAGAGGTATTTCAGCGCTTACTGTTCTACTGTGATATACTTTATTACAATTCAAGTGTATTGTGTTCTGTATTTCAATTTTTTTAAAGATGTCTGATAATAAAAGAAAGATGGACAAAGCCCAAATTGACCCGATGGTTGAACATCCAAATCTTCGTGACAAAAATAGTGAGAGAAACCTTAGACGACCTATTGCATACCATGAAATGGCACCTGAAAAGAAGGCAGACATGGTAGATGCAAGAAAATAGCTGCAGAAGTTAGACTATTTTGTGCTTCCTGTTTGTCAATGTTTTATAAACTATGGATGCTTAAACCTATACAAAGATGTTTATGATTGTACTGTTGAGAGTTGGGGGATTGTTTGATGTAGATTTCTAAAACCTAATCAAGGAAGTGGAAAATGGAATGTTTGTGTGTGTGACCATTAGATTCAGGCAACCTACTTCCCCTGTGACTCAACTGCTGCGTGAATTATGCCTAAGTTAATACATACCATCAAAATAGAAATATTTGGTTATATTATTCGATCTTTATGAAATTTATACTGTAAAATTTGCTTATAGTTGATGTCTTAGATTTTGTGAAAGCTAATAGATAGGCCAACTTTAACTTAAAGAATCATATGAGGGATTGAGAAGTTCACCTGTTAAGTGACCCTTTATATTTCAGATTACATTTTTGACTGACCCTTTATATCTTCTTTTAGTAAACTTAGATTTAAATATTTATCAGAAACAAAGTTTTATCTCCTTTACAAATTGTATATTTGGTAACATATTTGACTCATTTGAATGTTCTATGACCTGATAGGAGTACGTAAATATTTCTTAATTTACAAGTCTTAGGATGTATGTCCTGCCTTATATTGAGATTTCAGGAAATGACATGAGCCTATCCTGAAAAAAATTAAAAAAAATAAAATAAAAGGAAAATAGCAGAAAGGATGGGATTTTTTTCCTTACAAGTATGAATAAGGCGGAAAAGGACTTTAAAGTTTAAACTCCATGCTTTGACAGACACCTTACTCTTGAAACAAGGCTTTCCTTGAGAAACTACTTCATCAGAACTTTTTTGTGGAAGCATTAAAATATTACTTATAAGAAAATTTATTTCCTTAGCTGAATGACAATTTTAGCTGGGAGCTCTAGGAACATGAGTCAGTGGAAAATTCTGTTTATGCAGAAAAAATTGATGACATTAGACTTGAAGATAAACTTTAGATAAGTGCATGTGTTTGAACTTCCAACTTTAGATAAGTACATGTATTTGACCAACAGTTGGAGGTTAAATTTGTCAAATACGTTGAGGTCAATATGAGCTTTGGGATTGTTTTGTTAATTTTTGAGATGTTATTTGATGTTCTGTCCAGAACTTTATTGCTGCTGCAACTTCCATGTTTCCTGTATACTTCTATATTTTAGATGCCTGAAAATCATATTAAGATGCATGACGATGAAGCAACACTTGAGTCTGTACATTCTTAGCTAGCTTTAGTACATAATACAATACATACATAAGCTTTTGCACTCACGGTTAGTATATTTCCCATATAAATTTCAGTTGGTAATCAGGTAAAATGGCGAGTAACTTGCTATCACAAGTTAAAGTTCTGGTTTCGTGGAAAATCTTTACACCGCATATGTATAAATTAGATCTTTTTCTTTATAATTCATTCGGCTAGAGTTCAGGTTTATGAGTCCATTGCTTTACTGCAGGTTTGCTGTCACTACTGTTGTTGGTTTTGCTTCTTGGAGTTGGGGGACAGATGAATCTTGCTTCAACAATGCTCAACCACGTTACATTACTAGGTTGTGGAAGAAAAGTGACCTGGAATTTCAACCTTATGAGACCTAGAACTTTATACTTTGTGTAAAGTTTTCCTCCACACCCTCTCAAACTGCAAAGAGGAGAAGATGACCATGACTATGGTAATGACTTTGCATAACCAGCAGCTTAATTAGCACGCGTATATAGTTCTCTTAGATTCTTATACTCTTTCTTCTTGAAATTCTCCTTCCTCAGTTGATTCTACTGATTTGGCAGGCCAGACTTGAAGCATTGCCGCAAATGTAACAACAAGTTGTAGTAAATTGAGTTGTCCTGAATCGATTGGAATAGTGGTAAGCGAGCGGACAACACTTTCTAAGTCATTGACAGACTATTGTTTCTTAATTTCATAAGTTTGATCTTACTGTATACTAGGAAACATTACAAAACTACTTTAAGCTAATTTACCAGGACGTAAGGAAGTCCTATTGAATAGAAACTATATCCGCATGACGCTCAGAATCTTGTGGGAGGTATCCTCTCTTAAGTTTATTAGCTACAGGCAATCATTTATGTTTTAATGCATCACTACTCTATGTTTCTGATCAGGTCCTGTACCAAAGCAACACCTTCTGTAATGAAAAGGAAGTATCTAGACGAAAGAAAGATTCCCAAGACCATCGGAGAATCTATCATGAGCAGAAGGATTAGAATGCCAAATAATAGACTCCGCGACTATATTCTGAACTAAAATATCAGGTTGACCAGGATAGACAGGTTATTAATTAGTGACTCTAACGGTATACTCCATTGTGCAACTAATACTTTAATTGAAGCAAAATAGAAATTGCCCCATCTATTGTATCGCAAATACAAGTCACTATATACAAAAAAATCATTTCACTTTATTTTCGACAAACAATGGGCACCCGTGCGTAGCACGGGCAAGTCGTCTAGTATTGATATATATCATGAACGACACTGATATATATTAGTAGCACTCTTTCAAAGCCAAGGAAAAAACATTTCAAACTTTTCAGTTTTTAAAGTCCTTACAATTGAGGCCTATCTTCAATTTCCACCTTCTTTTTGGGTTGAAATTCAAATTCAGTTTTTAATTTTGTTCCTGAAACATTTCCCTTGCTCCAATTTCCCCTCTTAGACTGAAGACATCCCCTGAGTAAAAATCACAAAAAATCACTTAGTTGCTACACATATTCAGTCATTGCTCCTGTCAGGTTTATTTCTACTCTACTCCCCCCCTCCCCTCACCCCGCCCTCCACACTCTTTTTTTATTTTACTTTAACAAGGGTCAACTGTTTTCGAGCGATTTTTAGTATATTAGAGGAGGTCGAAAATTAGGGTAGAGGGATAGATGGTATTCGAGTGATTTTTGGTATATTATGCTTTTAGCTTACTCTGAACTTTATATGTTATTGTTGTTCTCTGTTTATCTTGAGTATGTTTGATATTGTCATCTTGCTTCTCTCGAATATGTTTTTCACTATGTTATTTAGATGAGGGTCTGTCGGAAACAGCCTCTTCACCTCGGTGGAGGTAAGATCTACGTACATCTCTCCCACCCCAGACCCCACTTTGATGGGATATCACTGGGTATATTGTTGTTGTTAAGGGTATACTGTTTTGTTTTTGTAATTTAGATGAGCTTGAACTTTTTGGTGGACTATGCCAGTTTGATAGTAAGAAGTTTGATTTTATAAAAGGTTAGTTTATGATATTCTTAATGTCACATATAAACTAAAAAGAAGTGGCAAAACCCCATTTGTCTTGTATCCCGTTTGCGGGGCATAGCAAAAGCGCCCCGAGCGATCCGGCCGGGTGAAAGTATAGAAAGATGTAAGCCCACGGTTTGGGGCATGAGGCGAGTTCGGACGTATGAGGCGTAAACCCAGAAAATTTTTCAAATTAAAATTAAAAAGTCTAAATAAAGTTTTAAGTCTCGAAAATTAACTTAGTAACTACACAAAATTAATTATAAAGAATCTTATTTACTATCTTCTTCTGAAGCTCGACTATTCAAATTTAGGTTAAAATTTTATTTTATTATCTACTTCTACGCTCTAACTGCTTTAGTGCTCCAAAAAGGAGTCCCTTTCCTTCTACAATTGATACGTGAGGTCTTTCTCTACAAATCTATTTTTGAGTTGATTTGACACTTTTAAATCTTTAATTATAAGCCAGAAAGAATGAAAATCATTTAGAGCTTGTTTGGGTGGGCTTATAAGCAGCTTATTTTAAGTTATTTATAAGTTAAAAAGTGACTTAAATGCCACTTTTTAAGCAACTTATGGCTTATAAAATTTTTAAGTTACCAAACATATATTAATGGGCTTATACGCTTATAAGTCACTTTTAAGCTCACCCAAACGGGCTTTTAGTTGATTGGTTAAAGATTGTTTTATCCATTTTGTTCCCAAATAGAAATTGATGTAATTATGATTGATACTTTTTTAGCAAACTTGCTAAGATGAAGAAGTTTTGTATGTATATTTCCTACAATTTCTCTATAATTTAACCCTTCTAGGTGATTTATGCTTTTTAATAATTATTTATTTTAATTATATTAATTTATAAATTATTAAAAAAATGGGCTTTCGCCCAGTGCTTCGGGGCTTTTGCCTCACCCCGTATCAGGTAAAACGCCTCGCCCAGCCCGTGAAAATGTTGGTTGTGAGCACCTCTCCTACATTGATTAAAAAGAGATATGCTAATGAGTTTAAAGATTAAATGGATGATGTGTGGGCAAAATGCCACACATTACCTTCGATTTACCTGAGCTTTTGTTGTGCATTATTGATTAAATACATGCATTTATCATGTTTTAGTTGCATATTACAGGATATTGATGATGTAGTGATGAATAGATGAAAACAAGTTAAAACAAGGCAATCTGTGAAGTTTCTGTTTCTGGCTAGAAAATCATTCATCGCGATCGCGCAAAGTCACACGTGATCGCGAAGAAGTCTGCAGAAGTCAGCGCGAAGGAGCCATGTAAAAACGCGATCACGATGAGGAGAAAATATGTAAAGCGCGATAGCGCCAAGAAGAACGCGATCGCAAAGGTTCCGCGTCTGGAATGCGCTAGACAGTTTTGTAATTTCACAGCAGCCTAATTGGGAACATATATTCAGCCCTTGCACGACCTAGGGCTCATCTTTTGGCCATTTTTCCAATCTTGGAGCAAGGATCCATCAACAAGAACACCAAGAGGGTGAAGATTTGGAGCAACCCATTGAGAGATTCTCAACCATTAGTACCTCTCTCTTTACTTTCATGCTTTGTATTGAATATATTGGGTGTTGTTGATGTTATTGAAGAATTGATTTTGTGAATATATTTCATGGCTATTTGTGTTATTAATTGATATGATTTTGGACATGAATATATGAACGAGTCATGACTAGGAATTTATATTGTTGGGTTTTGATTATCTAGCTTCCATTGTTTTGATTGCTTGACTCTTGTGCTCGCGACACTTGAGTTGCCCATCTAGTTTGCTAATTAAAAACTCAGGAGAGATTAGTTAGCGTAGAATAGTGAAGCTAGTGAGGATTTGTGTTGATAGGCTATTTCATAGACTAACTCATCTAAAAGAAGTTACGCTCGGAAGAGGTCTTCTTTTCTCGGGTAATGGGTAGTGCTTTACAAGCTCAACTATGGCTTTGACGAGCGCCGTTGAGGTAAATTCCTTCTAGGTCGGAAGGATTCTAGGGATTACATTAGAACGACTCGGCCATAATATATAAAACCCGTGCTATAATTGCGTCCTAGGCTCAAAACTTGACTTCCTTGGTTGTGAGAAGGCCATAGATCACATTTACTTGCTTTCCTAGTGTAGTTTGTAGTTGTCAATATCGTTCCATCACCTCGTTATCCTAGTTTGGCTTTGTCAAATAGGTTTAGCTCCTCCACTACTTTGATCGCATCACTTTGTTCCTTGTGGATTCGACTTGACTCCTAGTTGGGTAAATTGTATTGCGATGACCGTTCACACCTCAAGCCGAGGTGTGTGTTGAGCG
The DNA here is from genome assembly GCA_029990575.1 of Petunia axillaris subsp. axillaris. NCBI lineage: Eukaryota > Viridiplantae > Streptophyta > Magnoliopsida > Solanales > Solanaceae > Petunia > Petunia axillaris. The sequence goes on from JARKNS010000009.1 coordinate 46,661,658, forward strand.
TTTGTCAAAATTGGCGCCGTTGCCGGGGAACAATTGGCGTATTAGAGTAGTTTGAGGAGTTGAGCTAGTTGGCTTAGTTCCAAACTTTGTGAACCGTTCTTGTTAAAATTGTGAATAGCAGTAATGTTCTTTGTAAATTGTAAATATTTGTTTGTGTGTAGTGTTTACTTGCATTAATTAGTTAGTTTAGATTAGTGATAAAGTTTAGATTAGTGATAACTATCTTGAAATGGCATCATGGAACCAAAATTGGTCCCATATTGAAAATCCGTACATGAGTGATCCTTGTCCTTATTGTGGCGGACCTCACCATTGGCAAGATTGTCAAATTATTTCCGGGGGCGAGTTGTGTGCACCTTCTCAACCCTTTGAGTGGGACATATGTGATGAGTGTGGGGGTCAAAATGGTCATTGGGACGGTTGTCTTAATATTCCTTATTCTTCTTCCAATAATTTTTATAATGATGCTAATAAGTCTTATGAGTTTGATAGGGCAAATGCAAACATGAACATGGAGCTTGAACCCGAGTGGCAAGGCATCCAAGAGAAGTTTCAAGAAGAGATGGACCTATCGACTTCACAAGATGAATACAATGAAAATGAAAGATTGGAACATTTGATGGAGCGAATACTTAAAAACAATTGTGAGAATGCCGAAGCCTTCAATGAGATAAAAGAAACGATCCATCAAAATGGCTTAGCAATTCACAACTTGGAGACTCAATTGAGCCAATTGGTTGACACTTTCAATGATCAGCAAGCTAAGGGTGTTGCCAAATCTCAACAAAGGTTTTACATGGAAGATGAGGTTGAATTTCAAGAAGAATCCTCCATGGAAGATGTGCTTGAATATCAAGAAAGAAGTATTGAAGAAAAGCACAATTGGGATGAAGAAGAAATTGTGAGCCGAGCTTGGCTCCGAGATCAAGCTCGAAAAATGAAAGTCCATGAAGCATGCCTTCATGACTTAAATGTAGATGGTTGGGATCTCAAACATGAAAAGGAAGAACTAGGACAAAGAGTGAACCAATTTGATCTTGAAGCTCGTGTCTTGAACATTCTAGTGCATGAAGTGGTTGAAGCTTCCAAGGCTCAACATGAAGAAATAGTGAATGATATGCTAGAAATGAGCGAATTTGTGGAAGAGAGCACAAGTCAAATCACGAGAACTCATGGAAGTGATCACATCTTCAAGATATTTGGTAATGATGCCGTGAACAAGAAATTTGTGTTGGAGTCTAGAGCGGAAATGAAGAACTTTTGTGATGAGGACTCTAGCATAGTTGAAGAGGAGTATGTCATGCTTGGTGCTCCATTGGTGTTAAAACAATTGGGACCTCATTCACTTCATTTTTCAACACTATGTGTGGATGAGGCAATAGAAGTGGAAGAACAAGCACCTTCGGATAATTTTGGTGTTGATGAGCAAAATGGGTACATTGTGTTGACACCCAATTTCGTCCCGAGGTTTAATTAATGACCAATCATTTAAATGAAAATCAATTATTTAAAATTCAAACTAAAATTAATTAATTAAAATTAATTAAAGTAAATTAATTTATTTCAAAAGAAAGGGCTAAAATTACAAAATATAACCCCAATTTGGCCCACCCCGTGCAACCCCCTTCAATTCCTAATTAATCCTAAGAAAGGGGCTAAATCTGCTCCTACATCCCAATTTAGGTTCACTTCTGCAAATCATTATATACAAAACACACCCTTCCTTATACACGTCAAACACTCCTCCTCCATTTCAGAAACCCGACAAGCAATCCCAACCCGTTTCCCCTTGACCCGAATCCCTTCAAAACCCGTCGATTCCCTCTTCGAATCCGTCCAAAAACCGTACTCAGCTGGTCCCTTACCCTTTACCCTCTCTCCAGTACGATCCTTTCATCTCATCCATCCATTTTGAATGCAAATCAATCCGAACCGTGGAGTTAAGCCAAACGGGATTATTCCTTGTGGATGAGATTGAAAATGGTACAATCCCTGTGGGATTGAACCATTTTCACCCTCATTTTCATAATGGAAAGGAAAGCGAAATGGGGGCGATTGGGAATTTCACCTGGAGTCCAAACCCTAGCATTTCAGGTATAAATTCTGATTTTGTTCATTTTTTGGGGGAGGTTTTTGGAGATACCATAAAAAAAAACGGCAGCATTTTTCGGGACATATAGATGTTTTCTCTCAGTTTTAAGAAAATATATACACATAGCATTCTTTAGTTTCAGTTTGGATTCGAACATCGCTTTCAGTTTTGTATCGTCGTTTCGCCTTTCTAGTCGTCAACCTTATTCGCATCGTCGACTTTGCTCGCGTCACTTAGTCGAGTCGCATTCTTTGGACCCTCGCCCTTTTCACTGCACCTAAAGAGGTAATAATACCTCTTCTTAGCTTTCACTTTTTCATTTTATGTGTTTACCAGTGGTATGAAATTTATAAATGTTGATTAATATTTCTGCAGCTGTTAACAATGTTCAAGATGTGAACTTTGTTTTTCAACTATTTAGAACAATGCTTATTAGGCATACAAAATATTCGAGCTCGTCTTTCATGATTGATAAAGATCTAGTCTATATATATTGTCCATAGCTTTTTGGATAAAGTTAGAATCTTTATAACCTTGAATTAATAAGCTAATTGTTGTCAAAGGATAATATCATAACCTGAAGCTTTGTTTTGATTTGTTAAAGTGATAGAAGAAATTGCAACTGTTGTTTGTTTCTATTTTACTTTTGTTTTCTGACTGGTTGTGTATGTGAGGATAGGATGAGTATTTAGAAGCTGGTGTGAAGGTGTTCATGCTCTGGTTCATGTTTTGTTGGTCCTGAGTTAGAAAGGAGAGTTGGTTCTTGGTTTGTGAAGTTGTTTTCCGGAGGTATTGGTGAAAGAGGGTGCTGTAGGTTCTGGAGTTGGTGTTAGGGTGCTGCAAGATCTGTCTTAGGTGGTTTCCAGGGGCATAGAGGTTATGGTTGGCTGTTCCAGGTGTAGCAGGGGTGCTTATGGGAAGCCTGTTGTTTGGTGGTTTGAGGGAGGTCAGGTGTTCTTGTGAGTTAGAGTGGCAGAGATGCAGGGAGTTTGTCCCAGTTTGTTCAAGGGGGTGCAGGGTCTGGTGTTGTAGGGGTTTTATTTTCTGGTGTGTATGAGGGTGTTCTGTAGATGCTGTGCAAAGGTAGGATGATGCAGGAGTGTGTTTGGTTCAGTCTGGGAGTGGTTCAGTGAGGGGCGGTGAGGTGAAGCAAGGGCATAGCAGCTTAAGACTTGAGTGTGTGCTTGTAGGTGAGGTTGGAGTTTCCTGGTGGATAGCAGGTGATTAGATGTGGGTTGTGTTGTTTGTGAGAGTTCAGGGTGGAGCTGTTCAGGTTTGAGGAGCTGTTCATGTGGCATTGTGAGTGTCTGTATTTGAGCTAAAGGGTGCAGCCAGTGTAAGGTGTGAGGTGTGAGAGTGTGAGGATGTTGGTTTTCCAATTGATTTCTAGTAGTAGCTGGGAGTTAGTTTTCAGTTAGTAGAGGGGTATTTAGGAGTCTTGTTTCTATTTGTCTCGCTGTGGAAAAAGGAGTTCTTTTTCCTTAAAACAAAATCTGTGTAAAGCTGCTAAATAATGTTCAAGGAAAGATTAAATTTCTATTTGAATGTCTTGGTTTGTCCTGAATATAAAGGGGCTATTTAAGTTTGTTTCACTAAGCTTCTAACTTCATTGTGTGCAGTTGATTTGTAAGAGTTGTGTCTTATGTGTTTAACAGAATAAATGTCTCGTCTATAGAGTTGGGTCTTTGCTTGGAGGATTAGTGAATCTTTCATAGGCTGAATCTTTGTGTTCTTGTATTAATTAAATCAAGTCCAGATCTAGTTTTCTTATTGTCTAGATTTTTAGCTTTGTCTTAGTTGAACTTTGGATTTTAAACTGGACAATGGAAGTTAAAGACACCATTTCATATAAAGGATCAGTCATGTTAAATTCTGATGATGCAACGCTGCTTTAGTTTGAATAAGAAGGTTAAATATAATCTGGTATATTTTCTTTTCCAAAGCATTAAAATATTTGTAGCAGTTTTGGCTAAGCCTGATTGAATTTAAAGACGTAAACATTGGTCCAGGATATGGAAATTTTGACGCAGAACCCTGATATGCTTAGAATGTATAAAGGATTAAATTGTGAGTTTGATGTCTTTTTCAGAAGCAAGAAAAGCTGCTTTAGTTTTAATTTTCTAAGTTAGTGATGATTGAGACTTTCTATATGAATTCTGGTAAGAACTTTATGAGCGGTTCTTTATTTGGACCAGGAAAATATCATTAATTTTAAAGTAATAGGGTATATTAAAATTAATCTTCTAATAAAATGAATAATTCATCATAGACTTGCATCATGCCTTCTACGTTAAGGAACTCTTCAGAATAATTTGTTTTTCTTAACTAGTCATCAGTTTCAGGGTGTTTTCTGCAATATATGAAATTATCCAATGAATCGTGGCTAGTGTAATAAGCATCATAATTGAAATATGAAGATGGTGTGGTTCTGGTGTTTTGATTCATGGTTTAATTGAAACTGGATTTTAAGTTACTAGAGGTAGGACATTGTTCGATAATTAATCATCTTTATCTCAAATATGTTAATAATGTAGAAATTGGTTGACTTGGTGGTTGCATGTTAAAGCATAGTAACTTTCTGCCTTTTTCATTTCGTGAATGATGGTCTATCACTAAGATTGCTTTATCTTTTTTAACTTCTAAGATTGCTTTATCCTCTTTAACTTCGTTCTGTAATGAATGAATTGTCCCTAACTTCTGCATTTGATTCCCTCTTTGCATGAAACTCGGTGGGAATTGCAACTGAGTTTTAAAACTCCATGTACCTTCTCGGGATCAAGTCTATTCGGATCATTCCATATTGTTAGCGCAGACTTGGGGTCTCGAATTGACAAATTGCTATTCAAGGCTCGCTTGCGAGTTGCATTTCCGGGTTCTACCTTCTCTACTCTCTTTTTTCCTACTCCCTTAGAAAATGCATGTTGTATAGGATTTCCCCATAGATCGGATTAGTAGCCCGGTAGGATAGAAATAATATTTGAATATTGAATAATTATTGTAAATTACTTAAATTATTTTTATATGAATGCTTTGTATCATTTCTTTGCGAATCGCCAATTTATTTATGGATGTTCAGAATCATTTGTCAATTAATGAGTGCAAATAAAATTCGATTAAAATCGTACATTCGTCATAATTCGCATTTGAATTATTTATTTATTGATTATATTAATATTCAATTATTTATTTATTTAATACAATTTATTTATTTAGTTAATTAATTAAATTTTAATCCATTATTTATTTATTTACTTAATCTAATTTATTTAATTTCAATTAATCATTTATTTAATCCATTGAATATTTATTTAATCAATTATTATTCATTTACTCCTTGATTTAATTAAAATTGATAAGTATTCATTTATTTAATTAAGTTATTCATTTGCTTATTTATTTATCTATTTGTTCAATCAATTAATTAATCCTTTATTATTATCCAATTATTTATCTAGTTTGTTTATTTATTTATCTAACTTCATTTAACCTTTATTTATTTACTTAATTAACCAATTGATCATTATTTAATTATTCATTTAATTGATCTTAAATTTGGTCGTTTATCTATATAAGTATCGGCATAACTAATATCTTATCTTATTTTATTATTTCTATTATCCTTATTTAAAATTAATTTTATACACTTATTATCCTTAACAAATTCGTGAAAATCGCCGGATTAACAGTTTTTAACGGAATTTCGGAAGTGCCTTAAAAACCTTCTTCCGAAATTAATAGAACCACTTACCTAAGAATCTCTGGTTTTAATTTAATTTCTTTTAAATAAAGAATAAATTGCACTCTTTAATTAACTTAGGTTCCTAATAATCCTTAAATTAGGTGGCGACTCCAAAGAAAACCCTTTGGAGTCCCATTTTGTTGAAATATACCCGAAACCTATCTTTTCTCCAAGAAAGGGTAATTTTACGGGTTCAACACATTGTTGAATTTGCCACGCCAAGAAGGCAAAATGACATCCCTCACTTGAAGGCGAAGAAGTGTAAGATGAAGAATCCAGCTTCGCAAGCTCGAAAATGTGCACCCCCGCCTAAAGAGCATAACAAAAAGCATGAAGCCATGTTGGGGAGAAAATTCACCTTCACCAAGTGGAGAGAAAAGCATCATGGGTACCGTCTAGCCATGACGTTAAATAAAGCGCTTGTCGGGAGGCAACCCGAATCTCTTTGAAATTTTTAGTTGTCCATTGATTGCATGTTAGGTTAGATTAGTTTTTGTTGTTGTTTTTGATCATCTCACATGAATCCCATATTTGTTAGTTGTTAGGATGCATGATTTAAGGCATAAACATGGAAAAAATGGATTGCACAGGGGTGTAGGGGGGACCACTCAATGAGAGGAGGCGGACCGCCCACTGAAATTTGACAATCTGCATCCCAGTAGGCGAAGCACCTAAGGTTTGGGGCGGACCGCCTCACTGAAATTCTGTTCACTGGATGTTGAAATAAAAAGTATCCATCACGATCGCGTCAACAGACACGCGATCGCACTTCACTATAAGCTAGACCTACGCGATCGCGTAAACAACGCGCGATCGCGTAGGTTTACTTAGCAGTAAGGCGCGATCGCGACTGGTGTCACGCGATCGCGCTGAACAACGCTTCAGGTAGATAAAGGCAGTTTCAAGAGAACAACATACCCACTTTTTCTAAACTCTCTTCCTCTCAACTTCCCTCCCCCTATTTTTGCATCCCAAGTACTACACTTCATCCTCTATTCTACTCTCAAGCATTTCATCTCCATTATCAAGGTATGTTTCTCAAATTCCATCTTCAATTTTGTTGTTGAAAGCATGTGTAAGTAATCCTCCTCTCTTGATTCTAATGTGGTTGTGTAAATAAGAAAACAAAGGATTTTTAATAGAGATAGAGGGAAGTCTGATGTACCCTTATTGACAAATTGTTTGTGAAGAAAATGGGTTATGTCACTAGCTGTTAATGCTCAATTGAACTAAAACACTGGTGTTAGATCCGACAAATTGAAGCCAAAACTCATGTTTTTCTTGTGTTAATTGTGTGATGCAGCCCGAACACGTGCTGATCAAGTGTTCGATCCACCGAGGAGACCGATGACAAGAAGCCAAGCCAAACTGCTGCACGATGTGCACATTCACTTAGCCTGGCCGAAGGAAAACAATTGCTCCGAAGCTGAGTGGCCGAGCTCAAGAATCGAAGGCATTATCTTCAGATTTGAGCCCGATGGCAAAGTGACCGAGGATAAGGAGCTCGAAGACAATTGAGTGTCCGAAGGCAACAAGTGTGTGTTCGAAGCAGACAAACGAGAACCGAAGCCAAGGCTTACCGAAGTCAAATCTGCCGAACACATTTTAACTCAGCCCTGCGTGGCTTATTTCTATTGGTCAACTGTGACCTATTTACTAGTTTACCCTTAGTATTTCCTATATAAACACTGTTTCCTTTCATTGTAAGTACCTAGTATCTGAATATTGATGAATTGAATGAAAGTGCCGAGCACATTTCTTCTTGTCTCCGTCGTGAGCAAAACCCCGGTGAGGGCTTTTAAGGACTTGTGGCTTTCGGTCAGTCCGATTGAACATTCCTCTTGATCATTCAGTTTGCAAGAGGCAATGTTCTCTTGAGGATTGTTGCATAGTATAGGTGATCCTTGTATTCCTTTCGATTGAGCTTTGAGACAGGTTCCTCACTGTTCTTTCGAAAGAAGCAAGTTTTGTCTTGCTTCTATCTTTATCTTCTTGTTTGTTCTTCCGCGTTTGTGCTAGCAACCCCCTTCGGGATTTGCATTGCACCATCTTGGTATCAGAGCACGGTTTGAGTTTGTTCTTACAACCTCAATCCTGTTCATTATCTTCGTGCGTTTTGTGTCTTTGTTTCCTTTTCGTGTTCTTGATTCTGTTTGAGTTGTTGTTATTTTACAAAAAAAAAAAAAAAAAAAAAAAAAAAAAAGTGTTAAAAGAAAATTCAAAAATTGTGTTTGATTGTTGGTTGTTTGGGAAAAACAACCATTGATTCTTGTTCACCATCGAAGTCTGAATCCAACGAGTACCCGACGTACTGATTTTGTGACTAGGGTTTCTTGGTGAATTTTGGACTGTTTTGAGCTTCATTGGTGACTGAACTCGAACCCCACTGTGTTTGGAAGAAACCGGTGAAGATTGGTGGTTCTTGAGTGATTTGGGTTTGTTTGTTGCTTAAAAATCGAAGTTCTGAGTCTAAATCGAAGTCCGTACGCCGGAAACTTGTTACAAAATCGTAACAGTGTACGGCTCGAACGAGCTGGTTCTTAGCTCGAAGAACTTGAACTGAATTCCTCCGATGCTGATGAAACCGGAGTCGATAAAGCAACCCAGATCTGTTGAAATTCGTGGTCAGTGAACCGAAGTTGTTGTGTCCGTACGCCGGAGCAAGGTCACTGTTCCATTGAAGAAGAAAGGGGTTAAAATTTTAACATCAAAACCCCCAGGTGAAAGTTGTCGGCTGAAAAAGGAAAGTGGATAAGGTAAAACCCTATCCGTACCAAGGAGGGACCACTTTTGTACGGACAGGAGTGGGTGTGATCGAAAAAGATTCCAAAAGGGAATCAAAGGGTAGATTCTCCTAGGTTTTCACTTTCTTTCGTGTCAAATTCTAGTTGGTGGATATTTTGAGTAATTGTCCTACTCGAGGTCGTACTAACTCTTTTAAGCTGATAGGAGTTCGTGCGAAGGGGTGACCGAAGTCCAAACTTTCGTAGAAATTCTCTTGACTCCCCGAGCTCAGTTAAAAAGCGTCCGTTCCATCGAGTCGAACATCACTTCACTCTTCCCGAAGAGGCAGTGACTATTGTCGAACTTGAAGGATCTTAGAGGACCGATCAATCAGACGAGCCACTGTTAACTAGTCCTTGAGTGATCAAAAACCGAACCCATAAATTGAGTGGACCCGAGTGCCACCCATCAAAGGTGAGGGAGTGTGTGAGGTGATTTCTAACCCTAACATTTGTTCGATCTTTGACTTGTGCAGGTACCATGGCTGGAAACGATGGCAAAAGCATTGAAAAGCCTGAATTGTCGTTAGACGATCTCATAGCTGCGATACAAAGTGTCAGTGCCGAAGTAAGAGGAGTGAGTGCTCGAGTAGCTAACCTCGAGCAGGGAAACGCGTCCGTGGCCATGAATGGGTCCGGCGCTGGAACGAGCGAATCCACTCCGATGAAACCTGAACTGTATGCTGAGCTTCTTCGACAACATCAGTTGACGAGTGAAGCAATACGAAGAGAGCTTAACTTGGGCAATCCCCAAACACAACAAAACTTGGGCAATCCCCAAGCTGGAAATCAAAACTTGGGCATTCCCCGAGGAGAGAGAATACCACCTCCAGCGGCCCGAAGAGATCTTGGAGCTGTTGCCGAAGAGGTTGATGAAGAGGAATTTCCCGAGGACGGATATGAGCGTGAGCTGCCATTCGCTCAACGAAGGCAAGCTCACCGAGGTCGTGGAAATTTCCAAGGTCGAGGCCGAGGCGCAAATGTTGGAAGAAATATTGAGCGTGAGGCTGATGATCGAGAAGATGAGTTTCCCGAACAGGCTAGAGCTGTTCGAGGCTCAAATTTGAACAGTGTCAAGATCACTCTTCCACCCTTTAAAGGAACTAGTGATCCCGATGAGTATCTTGAATGGAAGCTTAGAATGGAGCGCATCTTTGAAACCAATGAGATGACCGATGAGAGAAAAGCTGCCCATGCCATTGCTTCGTTCGAAGCTTATGCATCAACGTGGTGGGAATCTGACAAGAGGCATAGACGAAGGAATGACTATCCCGAAGTCAATACTTGGCCACAATTGAGAAGAGCTATGGATGCTAAGTATTTGAGTGCCAAATACAGGCAGACTCAAATGCAAAAGCTCTATGAGTTAAAGCAAGGGTCCAAGTCTGTCCAAGAGTACCACGATGAGTTCGAAAAGGTTCGATTGAATCTTGATCTGGTCGAAGATGAAGAACAAGCCATTATCAGATTCAAAAATGGCTTGGCTAGGGATGTGTCATCTCAGTTGAGACTCCACGTGTACCACACGTTGGGAGATTTGTTTGATGCTGCCACCGAAGCTAAGAAGTTGGTGAAGGACGATAAGGCAAACCGGTATCGAGGAGTTACTACTTCTACTCCTTTGAACCGAAGTAAAGAATGGAAGAGTCCAAACCAAGCAAGTGCTAACACTGTTCGAGATTCGAAGAGACCCTTCGAAAGAGGTGTGACCGGTAACCAACCAAGAGAAGTGGGGGGTAAAGTGCAACTACACTCTCCAAGTGCTTCAAACATTCAGTGTCACAAATGCAAAGGTTATGGTCACATGGCAAAAGAGTGTCCAACTCGCAAAGTTATGCTTCTGCTCGAAGATGGAACCGTCCATGAGCAAGCGAGTGACACCGAGGAGGAACTTATCGAGGAGACTGATCGAGCTGAAGTTGATGATGATCATGAGGCTGTCGAAGCTGATCATCCGGAAATGTTTCTTGTGGTTCGAAGAAATTTGAGCTGCATGACTCTCGAAGAAGAGGACAACCAAAGAGAAAACCTCTTTCATGCCCGATGTCGAGTGAGGGGAAAGGTGTGTTCGATGATCATTGATTCCGGTAGTTGTGCCAATGTAGTGAGTCAAACTTTGGTTTCACAAATGGGATTACCTACGATGAAGCATCCCCACCCTTACAAGTTACAATGGCTGAATGAATGTGGAGAATTGAGAGTTGTCAAACAAGTGTGGATCAAGTTCAAAATCGGAGAGTATCAAGATGAAATGATATTCGATGTGGTTCCTATGCAAGCTTGTCATTTGCTATTAGGTCGACCATGGCAGTATGATCGTACCGCTGTTCACAATGGCAGATCCAACACTTATACTGTGAAGCTTGATGGGAAGAATTTTGTACTCAAACCCTTGTCTCCAAAACAAGTCACCGAGGACTATAAACGAATGAAAGAATTGAAAGAAGCGGCCAAAGCTAAGCTTCCGATAGGAGCCAAATTGGGGCCCGAAGAAATAAACTCACCGATCGAAGTGAAAGGAATTTGTGCAATCATGCAACCCGGTGAGATCTTACGAGGCAACGACCACGGTCAGATGATGATTTGCCTCGTGCACAAGGGTATCCTTCTAAACTCTAATGATGATTTTTCTAATGATAACCCTTTGCCTTTGTTTGTTCGTAAAGTTTTGCAGGACTTCGAGGACATGTTTCCCGAGGAAATGCCAGGTGGATTACCTCCATTGAGAGGAATCGAGCACCAAATTGACTTCGTACCAGGGTCTCAAATCCCTAACAAACCTGCATACCGGTGTAATCCCGAAGACACCAAAGAGCTCCAACGGCAGGTTGATGAATTGCTGAACAAGGGCCTCGTTCGTGAGAGCTTGAGTCCTTGCGTCGTTCCTGTTATCCTTGTCCCGAAGAAGGATGGAACATGGCGAATGTGTGTTGACTGTCGAGCAGTCAACAAAATAACGGTAAAGTATCGTCATCCTATCCCTCGATTAGATGACATGCTAGATGAGTTAAGTGGTTCCTCATGCTTTTCGAAGATAGACCTCAGGTCCGGTTACCACCAGATCCGAATGAAACCCGGGGACGAGTGGAAAACCGCATTCAAGACCAAATTCGGTCTCTATGAATGGTTGGTGATGCCTTTTGGCTTATCCAATGCACCGAGCACATTCATGCGACTGATGAACCATGTGCTCAAACCGTTCATAAATAAGTTTGTTGTCGTTTATTTCGATGACATACTTGTTTATAGCAGAACCGTGGATGAACATGTCGACCACCTAAGGCAAGTGCTCGAAAAGCTACGAGAAGAGAAGTTGTATGCCAACTTCAAGAAATGCGCCTTTGGTGTCGATCGTGTAGTCTTTCTTGGATTTGTTGTCAGTGCTAATGGTGTCGAAGTCGACGAATCAAAAGTCGAAGCCATCAAAGATTGGCCAACTCCAACCTCGGTATCACAAGTTCGTAGCTTCCATGGCTTAGCTAGCTTTTACCGAAGGTTTGTTCGCGACTTTAGCACCGTGGCAGCTCCTTTAACCGAGCTGGTTAAGAAAGACAATCCATTTGTGTGGGGAGAGTCCCAAGAAAGGGCTTTCCAAGAGTTGAAACGGAGGCTTTGTTCTGCCCCGTTGTTGCAACTCCCTGACTTCGGCAAAGCATTCGAAGTCGAGTGTGATGCGTCTGGAGTTGGGATCGGAGGAGTGCTGATGCAAGATTCGAAGCCGATCGCTTACTTTAGCGAAAAGCTTAAGGGTGCAACCTTGAACTACTCTACGTACGACAAGGAATTGTATGCCCTCGTTCGAGCACTCGCCCATTGGCAGCATTATTTGTGGCCTCGAGAATTTGTGATCAAGAGTGATCATGAGTCGTTGAAACATCTCCGAGGTCAGGAGAAATTGAATCGAAGACATGCCAAGTGGGTTGAATTTATTGAAAGCTTTCCCTATGTAATTCATTACAAAAAGGGAAAAGATAATGTTGTGGCCGATGCGCTATCAAGGAAATTTGCCTTAGCGACCACTCTCGCCTCTAGGCTCATGGGATTCGAAAGCATCAAATCGATGTACGAGGACGATCCCAAGCTGAAATGTGTTCGAGACGCAATCTTGAGTGGCCGAAAGGTTGAGAAATATCAGTGGCATGATGGCTACCTCTTCAAGAATGGGAGGGTTTGTGTGCCCGTGTCATCGTGGAGAGAGCTCTTAGTTCGAGAAGCTCATTCCGGTGGACTGATGGGACACTTCGGTGTCGATAAAACTCTTGGTATCTTGACCGAGCAGTTCCATTGGCCCAAAATGTGACGAGATGTGGAAAAGCTTTGCAACGCTTGTTTCGTTTGCAAGAAAGCAAAATCGAAGTCCAACCCTCATGGATTGTACACCCCGTTGCCTGTGCCTGATCGACCTTGGGTTGATATATCCATGGACTTTGTCTTGGGGTTACCGAGGTCGGGGGGAGGACATGATAGCATCTTCGTTGTGGTTGACCGATTTTCAAAAATGGCTCACTTTATTCCTTGCAAAAAGTGTGATGATGCACAGCATGTAGCTACATTGTTTGTTTCTAATGAGTTAAAATTGCATGGTGTACCTCGTACTATTGTGAGTGATCGAGACTCGAAGTTCTTGAGTCATTTTTGGAAGTGTTTGTGGGGTGCCCTAGGCACCAAGCTACTATTCTCGACGTCTCACCATCCTCAGACTGATGGACAGACCGAGGTAGTTAACCGAACCTTGGGATCTTTGCTTCGGGCAATGACCAAAGGGAAGGTTGGAAACTGGGCTGATCGTTTGCCCATGATAGAGTTTGCATACAATCGAACGGTGCATCGAATGATCAACATGACCCCGTTTGAATGTGTGTATGGCTTTAATCCTTTGATTCCACTTGATTTAACCCCATTGCCTCGAGATTCTGTTCTTGATTTTGAAGGTACTCGACGAGCAGCTGCCTTGATCGAATTGCATACAAAGGTGAAGAAGAACCTCGAGGAGGCCTATGCAAAGGTTGCCTTAAAGAAAAACAAGGGGCGTAAAAAGTTGGAATTAAAGAAAGGAGATTGGGTTTGGGTGCACTTCCGAAAGGAACGCTTCCCGAACCAAAGGAAAGGAAAGTTGGCTCCTCGAGGGGATGGTCCGTTTCAAGTGTTGACCAAGATCAACAACAATGCCTACGTGATCGACCTCCCTGGTGAGTATAACGTGTCCAACACCTTTAATGTTGCTGACTTAGTTCCTTGTGTTGTAGGTCCAACTTCGGAGGACGAGGAGGGCTTGATTTCGAGGACGAAATCCTCTCAAGAAGGGGAGGATGATGCAGCCCGAACACGTGCTGATCAAGTGTTCGATCCACCGAGGAGACCGATGACAAGAAGCCAAGCCAAACTGCTGCACGATGTGCACATTCACTTAGCCTGGCCGAAGGAAAACAATTGCTCCGAAGCTGAGTGGCCGAGCTCAAGAATCGAAGGCATTATCTTCAAATTTGAGCCCGATGGCAAAGTGACCGAGGACAAGGAGCTCGAAGACAATTGAGTGTCCGAAGGCAACAAGTGTGTGTTCGAAGCAGACAAACGAGAACCGAAGCCAAGGCTTACCGAAGTCAAATCTGCCGAACACATTTTAACTCAGCCCTGCGTGGCTTATTTCTATTGGTCAACTGTGACCTATTTACTAGTTTACCCTTAGTATTTCCTATATAAACACTGTTTCCTTTCATTGTAAGTACCTAGTATCTGAATATTGATGAATTGAATGAAAGTGCCGAGCACATTTCTTCTTGTCTCCGTCGTGAGCAAAACCCCGGTGAGGGCTTTTAAGGACTTGTGGCTTTCGGTCAGTCCGATTGAACATTCCTCTTGATCATTCAGTTTGCAAGAGGCAATGTTCTCTTGAGGATTGTTGCATAGTATAGGTGATCCTTGTATTCCTTTCGATTGAGCTTTGAGACATGTTCCTCACTGTTCTTTCGAAAGAAGCAAGTTTTGTCTTGCTTCTATCTTTATCTTCTTGTTTGTTCTTCCGCGTTTTTGCTAGCAACCCCCTTCGGGATTTGCATTGCACCATTGTGGGTGTGCACTGTAAATGATGCTTAAAACATGAAAAATTCTGGGTGTTATAGCCGAGGTCTGCCTCCTCCTGCTGGAGAAGACAACCTCGCGATCGCGTGACCTTCGTGATTGCGTCATAGCATCGTGATCGCGCATTTGTCCTAGACAATTCTGCGCGATCGCGCCTATCCTTGCGCGATCGCGAAGAGACCAATTTTCTGACAGAAACAGTGAGCTTGCACAGCCCACTACTGAAATTTTTTGGCTTCAACCTTTGGCTCATGAGCTTTATTAATGCATATATTAAGTACTCAAATTGTGTTTTGACAATATTGATCCTTTTAGGAACTTTTTCCTTACAATGGCCGAAGAAAAAAACCAACGTAACTCAACAGGAGGAGAAGAGGTATCATATGACAGAACGAGGTTCTTATCCTTATCATGCAATGAAAAATTCAAAAGGGACCTTGAAAAGAGCTTCATTAGGAAAAGAGGGATCCATATGGATAAAGTGGAAGAGAAACTCCCCAACTTCTTCAAATGGCTTGAAAATAATGGATGGAGTTGTTTTGCCAAAACACCTGAGAAGGCAAATGCTACCATAGCAAGGGAGTTTTATGCAAATGTCTCTCAAATAGATTTTAGTGGTGAGTTGGTGACTACTGTGAGGGGAAAGTTGGTGCGGTTTGATGCAGCTGCTATTAATGCGGTGTACGAGCTCGATAATATTGACAATGCTTTATACAAGGCTCGTGCTTCAGAAGGAGGTATACAATGGATGGTTGATATGCTTCAAGAGGGTAACCACTCAGGTTGGTCCACATTCGGACACAAGATTGTATCTACTGACTTCACAGCTGAGGCCCGCATCTGGTAATCCATTGTGTGCACTAGGGTGATGCCTTCGAGCAATGAGAGTGATCTCTCTCCTGAAAAGGCTCGCCTGATCGCGACACTGATTGACGGGCTCAAGGTCAATGTTGGTGAAATAATTGTTTGAGAGATTGAAGAAGTGGTGCTAGAGAGAACAAAAAGCTTATTCTTCCCAAGCTTGAGTCACCGGCTATGCATGGATGCCGGAGTGGAGATACGCACTACTGATAAAAGTGTGGGTCCTGAAAAGCCTATTTATCCACTGCTGAAGAAAGGACAGGGAGGGGTAACACAGCAAGAAAAGAAAAGTTGAGATGCCTTCCCAGATTGATGTCGAGGACCCAACTTTTGGGCAATTCTCCACACCTGCTACTACTGCTGCACCAGGGAGTTCTTACATTCCAGTTCCACCACTTGCATCTGGAGCGTCTAACATGAGGTACATTTCCTCTCAAATTTATTCTGTAGACGCTCACATTAGACAGCTAGTAGCAGGGCTTCCTTCAGGCCCACATGGAGAGGGTTCTTCCTCCAGGCCTTCGAGCACGTTATCACTGGAGGCTGTAGCAGCCGAGCAAGAGCGAATTAAGATCCGGCTGGACAAAATGGAGAGGAAGCAGAAAAATGTTGGTAAGAGAACAAGCAACTTTCTCAACAAGATGATGAGTAAACTGAGTTCGCTCTGTCACTCCACTAGCTCAGATGAGGAGTCCGATAATGAGCTGCGCTACACCAACACTGACAGTGAGGAGTGATCTTCTAGTCACGGAGTTCCTTACACCCTTTGTATTACATTGTTAATTGCACTGAGGACAGTGCATAATTTAAGTTTGGGGGTGTATTTGTGTTTTGGGTGTAGTATTGATGTTGCTCGTGTACTTGATGTTTATGACATGTCTACCTAGTCTTGCCCTTGTTTTTGAGAAAATTGTGGAAAACCTTGTGGATGATCATTTTCTTTAATATTAGTATAAGTATTTTGTTAATAGCTTGTGCATATTTAGTATTAGTAGTATTATAGTATTATGTTAATAGCTTGTTTATATTTAGTAGTTAGTTAGAATTATATATATATATATATATATATATATATATATATATATATATATATATATAAAAGGTACTCCCATGAATTACGCTTGGGATGTTGCTTCTTTTTATCTGATTCACCTTTGTGTGATACGTAGGCATCCCACTTGGGTGCGAAAGCCTCATTTGAATCCGAACAACTATTTTCATTGTAAATACCATGTTGTATAAAATTTTTGAAATAACCTTCTTGGTTTTTCTTTGCCATGGTTCTTTTCCAAGGAAGTAATTGTGTTGAACCGGGTATCTCTAGTACTAGTTTAGTAGTTAGTTGTAATAATGATGATTAGTTGTGGATTTTTGCTCCTTGGCAACTTTTGGCATGTTTGGTTCCACCATTATTTAATCCTTATCATGTGAGCTTGTTTTGAAAAATGAATAGAAAAATTTAGTTGGTGAATTGTGCTATGATCTTTAAGTTCAACTTTTGGCTTTTATGTCACTAATTAGCTCTCATTAGGCTATGAGTAAACTTTGGATGCTTAATTGCCTTTGATTGGGACTTGAATATACTCGTCTTCCTTGCTTTACTTGTGCCATATGTGGTGAGGTTTTGGTGTATTCATGTGTGTGCTTCTTGATCTAGAACTTGCCCTAAGTGTGCTTCGAGGCGAAATCCTAGGTGATGCTTGACTTGAAAAATGATTTTAGGCTTTCTTTGGCCCGCTCAGTATCTAAAAAGTCTACCCTTGCATTATATCCTTAGTCAACCCCTTTGAGCTTAGTATCCTTTCTTTTGGAAACCACATTATTAACCCGGACCAATTCTAAGTGTTTAAAGCACGAACCCTCCTTTTGGCCCTACCTCCTTGAGTGCATTGAAAGACGTGCAACTTAGGCAAAAGCCTAAGTTTGGGGGTGGCAAGAGTTATGGTGAAAGTGTGGAAGTAAATGAAAATCAAAAGAAAAGGAAACGAAAAAGCAACAACAGTGAGATGAATAAAAAAAAAAGAGAAAAGAAACAAAAAGAAGCAAGTGAAAGAAAAGAAAGAAAAAGAAGAAAAAGAGAATTGATGAATAAAGAGGAGAAAGATTAGTGTATAATCCTCGATTTAGCAAGGTATAAGTGCAAGAAAAATGAAGTGTGCCTTAAGTTTTGTACAGTGTAGTGCTCAAGGAGGTGTGTAGTCACTATTTGCCCATATTTTACCCCATCTTTGACCAAAAGCCTACATTGTAACCCTAACAAGTCTAATTGATTTCGGGTCAAGCATTCCTACATTAGTGGAGAGGTACACGAAGGGCAAGCTTATGGGTCTTTAGTGTGCATGATGAACTTCTTTTGAGAGAGTGAGCGAATTCTTCCTATCATTCAATCCCATTTTTGAGAGATGAACTCTTGTGACGAAGAGGTAAACTTTGAAAGTCTTGTGTAATGGCATGTTTACCTTCTTTGATGTTTTGTATATGAAGGTGGTGCTCACATGGTTTGGCTTAATTTTTGGCACCAACCAATGTCATTAGTTGTTGAACTTGAATCGAGTTTTGGCTTGTTGTGGCTTTAATGAAAAATGCACGAATGGATGAATTGCAACTTAGGGTCCATTGAAGTGTGCTTTGCTTGAGGACAAGCAATAGTTTAAGTTTGGGGGTGTGATGAGTGGGCAAAATGCCACACATTACCTGCGATTTACTTGAGCTTTTGTTGTGCATTATTGATTAAATACGCGCACTTATCATGTTTTAGTTGCATATTACAGGATATTGACGCTGTAGTGATGAATAGATGAAAACAAGTCAAAACAAGGCAATCTGTGAAGTTTCTGTTTCTGGCTGGAAAATCATTCATCGCGATCGCGCAAAGTCACACGCGATCTTGAAGAAGTCAGCGCGAAGGCGCCATGTACAACGCGATCGCGATGAGGCGAAAAGATGTAAAGCGCGCTAGCGCCAAGAAGAACGCGATCGCGAAGGTTGCACGTCTGGACTGCGCTGGACAGTTTTGTAATTTCACAGCAGCCTAATTAGGAACATATATTCAGCCCTTGCACGACCTAGGGCTCATCTTTTGGCCATTTTTCCAATCTTGGAGCAAGGATCCATCAACAAGAACACCAAGATGGTGAAGATTTGGAGCAACCCATTGAGAGATTCTCAACCATTAGTACCCCTCTCTTTACTTTCATGCTTTGTATTGAGTATATTGGGTGTTGTTGATGTTATTGAAGAATTGATTTTGTGAATATATTTCATGGCTATTTGTGTTATTAATTGATATGATTTTGGACATGAATATATGAATGAGTCATGACTAGGAATTTATATTGTTGGGTTTTAATTATCTAGCTTCTATTGTTTTGATTGCTTGACTCTTGTGCTCGCGACACTTGAGTTGCCCATCTAGTTTGCTAATTAAAAACTCGGGAGAGATTAGTTAGCGTAGAGTAGTGAAGCTAGTGAGGATTTGTGTTGATAGGCTATTTCATAGACTAACTCATCTAAAAGAAGTTACGCTCGGAAGAGGTCTTCTTTTCTCGGGTAATGGGTAGTGCTTTACAAGCTCAACCATGGCTTTGACGAGCGCCGTTGAGGTAAATTCCTGCTAGGTCGGAAGGATTCTAGGAATTACATTAGAACGACTCGGCCATAATATATAAAACCCGTGCTATAATTGCGTCCTAGGCTCAAAACTTGACTTCGTTGGTTGTGAGAAGGCCATAGATCACATTTACTTGCTTTCCTAGTGTAGTTTGTAGTTGTCAATATCGTTCTATCACCTCGTTATCCTAGTTTGGCTTTGTCAAATAGGTTTAGTTCCTCCACTACTTTGATCGCATCATTTTTTTCCTTGTGGATTTGACCCCGACTCCTAGTTGGGTAAATTGTATCGCGATAACCGTTCAGACCTCAAGCTGAGGTGTGTGTTGAGTGTTCGTCAATGGACCCTCCCACGGTCTCACCTACTAGACTAGTCTTTTGGGTTGGGTTCTCCTATTTGATCTATAAAACTTTTAATTATATGGGTTTTGATATGAATCTAAACTAGGAATTAGGAGATAACAAGAAATTAAAAAGATAAAAGCAAGACCTGATTTGATTAATTGAGAAATAAGGAAATAAATTAGGGATAAGCCTAATCACCCCCTAAAACACACAATCAAAAGGAACCTATACTAATTAGTCCTCAATTAAATTAACATTCAATTGCAAACCAAGGTTAGAGTGTGCTCAAGCAACATGCTTAGCCAATATTTACTCACATCATTCATCATCAAAAGTCTAACTAATGAGTAAACATTCAATTAGGCTATTTATAGTAGCTAGGTAATGACAATGATAAATGGACTAAAAAGCCCCTAATGCTGATTCTGGAAATCTGGTCTTCCGCCCTCAGCGCGATTGCGCTTGTGTACTCGCGATCGCGGACTATGACTGAATCCCTCTGCGCGATCACGTCTTTGGAGTCGCGATCGCGAAGCATACGCAGAACTCCAGAATCCTCCTATGCGCGATCGCGCCTTTGGGTTCGCGATCACGAAGCATACGCAAAACTCCAGAATCCAGCAAGCTCCCATCTGCTTGTTTGGCCATTCCTTTGGCTTGATTCTTGGCTTCCAAGTCCTTTTGAAGCATTCCAATCTTCGGACGTCGAGCATGAACCCTTCACGGCTTAAAGTACCAATCCGGATCGCATCATTCCCTTTTTCTTTAAAGGAATTCGTCCTCGAATTTGTACCTTGCAAAACCATGACGCGAATAAGTACCAACTCAATAACTTTCCAAGCACTACACAATAAAGAGAATGGGACAAGACTCACATACTCATGCTCAAAGTGCACACTCTTATGATACCAAGTATCAAGATCAACCATAAAGAACATTTTTCCAATTCCAAGATCAAAAACTTGGCTATAAATGCAACAACAAGCAAGCTCATTTACAAAATAATCTTCATTTTTAGGCTCATTCAACTCATACCAAGCATCCATTGACAATTTATCACTCTTAACATTGGAGGCTCTAGCAAAATCCACTTTAAATGTATGCTCGAAACTAGGAATAGAGTAAGTAAAGAAATTGACACTAGGGCTAGCATCTATCAATTTACCACCACTATCACTAGTGTCTCCCTCCTTCTTTAAGGAGCAATCTTTACCTTTGGAGGACTTCCAAACATTGGACAAGCTTTCAACAAATATTTTGGGAGTTAGGTTGCTAACATCCACACAATCATCACTCTCAAGCAAGTCACAAGAATCATTTTGAGCAAATAATGGATTGTTAATACTAAAATTACCCTCCAACACTTCATCTTGCTCATTTTCAACAAACAATGGATTTTCAAATAGTTTAAAACCTTGATACAAACCACCACTACAATCAAGAGTGCTATCAAATGCTATCATCTCAAGATCAAGCAACTCATTCGCACATTTTTCAAACAAAGGTGGAACGTCAAAACTCAATTCATTATGTTCAAGCTCATCAATTTGCACATCACTATTGTGGGACAATTCACACACACAAAGTCCATCAATTTTCTTTTTACAAGTATGCCCAACTAGTGTATGCTCACAACCAATATCATCAATGCAAGATAAAGAATCATTAATTCCACAAAAAGTAAAGCTACCATCCATACTCAAGTCTCCATCAAACTCACCCAAAGGAATACAAGAGTTAGGATTAGCTTTGTTACCTTGTAGCACATCTAAAGATTCTTCTTTACCTTGGCTTTTCAAAAGGAAGCTCACTTGTTTATTTGGAGACTTCACATTGGTCTCTTTTTTACTTCCAAACATGGAACCACTTCCAAAGAAAGATTCCCAGTTTTAGCTTCTTCAAGAGTACCTTCAAGAGACACAAAACAACTAGAGAAACAAGAAAGGTTAGAATTGTTAGAATAAGGAAAATCCTCACCCTCTCTTTATTTTTCCCTCTTTCTTTTCTCTCATTTTATTTTCAATTTCATCTCTCTTTTCTTGTGACAACTCACTCATTTCACTCAACTCAAGCTCTCTTTTTTCCCCTCTTGAGTTGTCACTTGTCACTCCCTTACTCCTCTCAATCTTTTCTCTCTCGAGTTCATTTGGATTAGGACATGTGCCAAGAATCTCTTTGGAAGGAGTAGTGGTACTCTTGACCTCATCTTTCAATTTTTCTCTTTGAGAATCTTCATCCAACCTTTCCTTCACCCCTTTTGCCTTTGTCTTTCTTCCCTTTTCTAGCATTCCAAAATAAATTTTTTTGATTTTTATTGGAGGGGTGGCGCCAAGAATAAACTTTTGATCCCGTAAAGTGAGAGCATGCTTTCCAAACTTCTCACTATACTTGGCATTTCTAGCAAACTTCTATGGTTTTCCCAACAACAAGTGACAACTTTTTATGGGCATCACATCACATAATACTTCATCATGATAATCGCCAATTTTGAACTTTACCCACACTTGTTGTGTAATCACCACAAACTCATCTCCATTCAACCAAGGCCACCTATAAGGGAATGGAGAACTACAAGTTTCCAACTTTAATTGCTCAACCAATGAAACACTTGCAACATTAGTATGACTCTTATAATCAATGATCATAGCACAAGTAAGCCCTCCAACCTTACAAATTGCGTGGAAAAAGTTCTTTCTTTCTTCCAAAAATTGCTCCACAAACTTCATCACACTCATGGTTGTCTACAAAATGATTCCGTTTAAACATAGTTCTCAAAGCATTGTTAGTCCAAGACAAATCACTTGTAGTACATGTAGTACCTTTTCTCACTCTAGACCTCAAGTTGCCTTTCACATAAGAATTAGAGACATTAAACTTTTTAGCACAATTAGAAGATGTAGACTCTCTTTTTCTCATGGAGTAATTACCACTTCTCCTCAAACTGATAGATAGACCACTGCTACTCTCTCGTTTATTTTTAGGAACACAAACAGAAGATGCAAATGAACAATCTCTATAATAAGCTTCATCATCAATTCTCTCTACGTCACTATCTACATTTTCATGTTCATCACAAGAAGAGTAACTAGGAACATTGTACTTTGAAGCGTCACTATCATCATCTCCAAGACTAGAAGCATAGGAGTTTTTATGGTCACGTTCATCCTCATAAGTCTCATAGCCTCCACGAGATTCATGATCACCATAGTGACTCGCTTCAGCTTCATAAGAGCCATAGTTCCCCAAATCATCATAGTAACTCCCACCATCATCATAGGAACCATAGTCTCCACAATCATCATAGGAATCCCCATCATCTCACTACAACATTTTATATCTGTAGCTACAGATCCTTAGCTACTATTATGATTATCGTGGCTAAAACCTAGCAATAGATACAAAAATTAAGTTTTTGTGGCTATTTACAATTTCGTAAAATTTCTTAGCCACAATAATAATATTGGTAAAGCTAATTCCTCATTTTGCTACATTGCTAACTTTTGCCATATATATATATATATATATTGTTACAAAAATAGAGTACTAGGTGAAAATTATACACAAATCAAAAAACGATTTAATAGCGGAGCAACAATTCAAAACGTTACTTCTTCTTCTTTTTTTCTTTTTTTTTTCGGATATATTATGGTGGATAGGGTGAATTTTGTGGTAAATAAGTGGTGTTTTTGGTGAGTTTCATGAAATAAATGATGATCATAGTATTATTTAGGTGCAGTTAGGGTGATGTGTATAACTTTGTATACTATTGTATAATTTTGTATTATTTTGTATAACTATGTGTATAATTTTGTATGACTGTATATATATATATATATATATATATATATATATATATATATATATATATTTGTATGTATCTACTAATTTTATTCTTTGTGTATCTTTACTTCATATAACTCTAGATTATCTTTGTATTTCTCTATATCTACAAGTGTATTTTTTTGTATTTATATATATTTTTTTGTATATTTTTGTACCTACATGCATTTCTTTAATTTTCTTAAGACATAAAAGTTAAAAAAAAAAGGTAGCTATTGGCGGATGTGGCGGCCGAAAACGACGGAGAGGCGGTAGTTGGAAGTGGTGGTTAGTAGGGGTGTTCATGGGGCGGTACGGCTCGGGTTTGAGCTTATCGGTAATATAATATCGGTTAACGGTATGTAATTATGTAAAACCAATACCGTATCAATAAGCTATCGGTTATCGGTTATCAATTCTTAACGGTTCGATAACCGGTACACCGAAGTAATGCGTGAATTCTTGGTAGATGGTTGTCAATAGGTAATATTTTTTAATTAATTTGAATAACCACTAAAGTAATAGACAAACCATCCACACAAACTAAGTAAACAAGTGCAATATATCAACAAGTCTTAACAATATACTAACATAACACAAAATAATGAAATAGAAAAAGAAAACATAAGAAGTCCGATCAATGATCCGAGAAAGCAAAATTAATTATAAAATAGGCCGGACTCATTAATTAAAGTGTATGAGTATTGACATATAACCACCAAAAATAATAATAATAATTGATGTTTAACCTATAAGTTAATGTTGTAAATTAAGAGTTTAAATGATTAATATACTAATAATAAATAAAATAAAATATATAAAAATTATAAAAAGAAATCTTATCGGTTATCAGTACGGTAATGGTATAGAGATATAGAAACTGTTACCGTACCGATATCTTATCGGTATTGGAAATTAATACCATTACCGAACCAATAACCGTTATGCTTATCGGTAGTGGTAACGGTTCGGCTATCAGTACCGGTTCAGTTTTGCACACCCCTAGTGGTTAGTGTTTGTGAGAAGAAGAAGAAGATAAAAGATTCCTAATTTGATGAGATATCATAATACTCTCTCTCATTTTATTTGTTCTGGTTACTATAAATATCTATATCAAATTATGTGTTATTTTAGAAGTTCAAAATGAAATTAATTATTTTTTTCCATTTTGACCTTAGTGCTTATTGTTCTTGAAGACCACAAATATATCAATTATGGGTTAATCTAATAAATGTTAATGCCAATGAAGACATAAATAAGGATAAAATCATCAATAACCCTTCTCATTAATGATTTTTTAAAGAGTGTGTAAAAGAGAAATATGACAAATAAATCGAGACGGATGAAGTATTCTATTAAGTGTAAAAAAAATGAATGATGTAGCAAAGTACTATAGCATTTCATGTAGTATAGCTCTCTAATATGTCTATTTTATAAGAAATATTTATTTAAATTAAGTATCTTCAATATTAATTGTCCAAAACTACATTTGGAATGATTACTTAAAAGACCTTTTATAACTACTAGTACTCTGGTAGCTGGCATGAAATATTTATTTGTTCCCACGTCGGGAGAAAGCAGTAAAGATTTTGTCCATATAAGTGAATGACTGGCGCTGCTTCCTCGAATGTCGCGCATGTCTATGATTCAGGTACTGTGTTCGAGTTTGATTACTCTTTAGTGTGGTTTAAGCAGTTAGTTAGGGAAAATAATAATGATTCATACATGTAAATTGTGATGTGATTGTGATTGTGAATTGTGATGGAGTTGTTCGATGGGCCACGTCTTCCAGTCTCTTCAGATGCTCTGGATGGAGATATGGATATGGGTATATTATATCAAATTTGAAATTAAATTTTACCACAAAATGAAAAAAGAATTAGCTACAATATAATACTTTGTAGCTATATCTATATATTTAGTTTCTCGTGGCAAAATAATATAAAAACCATTTGCTACAATTACTTTGGTTTTGGCAAATGAAAAAAAATGATTTGATATAAATATATTTTTCGTGGCAAAAGGTTCTACCATTATAGCTACAACTTGAAAATAATTAGTGGCAATAAGTACTAGTACATAGCCACGGAATATGTAAAGTCTGTGACTAACTTTTAGCCACCCTATATTTTGCTACGTATGCTACGAAAAAAAATATTTATAGCTAAAGGCTTTAGCCACGGAAAATTATATATTTAGCTACGATGTATTGCATAGCTACACTCCATAGGAATCATAACCTCTACCATCATCATCCGAACACATGTTTGCAACGATAATAACAAAAGGACCTCACAAATTCACTCCCTCACGTGTATCACTCGATATATGATCACTCCATTTTCTTTCCACTCGTGTATACACTCAAGGTCAATGGCTTTTGTGACCACACTCTAATGTTATCACCACTCAAGCCTTTTACCTCTCGTTGGCTAAATCAAGTTGCTTTTCACACTCAATTCCAATTTGACAATCGAACTCAATCCAATTCGGGACGAAAAAGAATTGTTGTAGCAAAGAACGGACAATGAAAGCTAATCGGACGGAATTAGAAAAAGTCAAAGAAATGAAAAAAGAAAGGCACGAAACAGATTCGGATTTTGATGAAATTTTGTTTATGATCTAGAAACTCACTTTATTTGATGATATGATAGAGGTTTGGGTGATATAAAACTGTTGACGGGCTGTTCCGAGCAATCTGTGAAGTGACTGAAATTTTATTCAGCGCTATCGCGACATCAGGCGCGCGATCGCGAAGAGGAAAATATAACTTTGCGCTGTTACTTCGCGATCGCGAAGAGCAATAATTAATAAGCCTGTGCGATCGCGACACTTCTCGCGCGATCGCGAAGAGCAAATTCTGGTCTGATGCAGAACTTGAAACCTGAATTTCTGAAAATTTTCTTCACTTGAATCTTCACAAACCAACTTATTTTTGCTCCAAATTTGAGATATAAGCTCCTTATATGTCCGTGAACAAACCCCAATGATCAATTCTTCAAGAACAACACCCAAAATGCAAAAACCCCAAATCTTTATTGAAGAACCCTAGATTTTGATTCTTCAAATTAACACCTCCAATGTTGTTTGTTGTTTAATTCCTTCGAGAATCAGCTTCTAGAATCACCAAACAACAATTGGTAACAAATATTTCATCCAAAGGAAACCTAAACCTATGACTCAATTTTTGGATTTTTGGTTTATTTTCAGATTTTGATATTCAAAACCTAGATAGTGTTGTAAGAACAAACACTAATCTGAGGTCTCATACCAAAAGATATGAATCTAAACTAGGAATTGGGAGATAACAAGAAATTAAAGAGATAAAAGCAAGACCTGATTTGATTAATTGAGAAATAAGGAAATAAATTAGGGATAAGCCTAATCACCCCCTTAAACACACAATCAAAAGGAACCTATACTAATTAGTCCTAGATTGAATTAACATTCAATTACAAACCAAGGTTAGAGAGTGCTCAAGCAACATGCTTAGCCAATGTTTACTCACATCATTCATCATCAAAAGTCTAAACTAATTAATAAACATTCAATTAGGCTTTTTATAGTTAGGTAATGACAATGATAAATGGACCAAAACGCCCCTAATGCTGATTCTGGAAATCTAGTCTTCCGCCCTTCAGCGCGATCACGCTTGTGTACTCGCGATCGTATTCCACCAATTAGTAACCTGCCGCCTGTCATCATGCTCAATCAGTAATAAGTTGGCTTCACCTCCGGGGATCAGTCCAGCCTTGTGAAGGGAGAGGACTTTTTTTTCTCATCTATTTTCCATACCACAGCTCTAGACATGCGCCCCGATTCAAACTTTCAGCTTTGGATGGTACACCTCCCTCTGATCCTTAGGCCTATCGGAGTACTTCAGACTAATGAATATATTAGCACTGCAAGGGTAGGAATCAGCAACTTTGACTTAGCCCAAGCAATGCGCTCCGAAGGGCATTGCTTTCGGTGCAATCCATATCTCCCCCCTGTAACTTGATAAATCATAAGAGAAGAAGAAATCGTGATGATGATAAACCATCATCAATTTTTATAGTATATATACCCCCAAGCCCTCTTTTTGTCCTCTCTCTTCCTCATTCTATTTCTGACTTATATGACGGAATCCCTCTGCGTGATCGCGTCTTTGGAGTCGCGATCGCGAAGCATACCGAGAACTCCAGAATCCTCCTCTGCGCGATCGCGCCTTTGGAGCCGCGATCGCGAAGCATACGCAGAACTCCAGAATCCAGCAAGCTCCCATCTGCTTTTTTGGCCAATCCTTTGGCTTGATTCTTGGCTTCCAAGTTCTTTTGAAGCATTCCAAGCTCCCGACGTCGAGCATGAACCCTCCACGGCTTAAAGTACCAATCCGGATCGCATCAGGTTTAGCTAAATGATGTATAACCAATAGGTTCTCCTTATTGTGTATCTATCAACGTCGGTTAATATGCTTAGTAGTAGCAAAAGGTAATGTATTCCTGTTTCAGTTCATTTTTTATGTAGAATAAAAATCTGAATGCAAATTCATGGATATTAAGATACGGATGTGCCATTTCATTTAGTATACACACCCTTTCTATTCTTTTTGCAGTCATTTTAATTTGACAGTATGAACAACAATTCTATCCAGCTACTTTTATAGACTCCTTATCATTGTATTTTTATTTTTTATTTTCTACAGATTCTTGTTGCCGAATATTGTTATATGATGCCTCCTATAGACAAAGGGTACTGTAGTGGGAGTTTACCTCCAGATGTACTAAGCAATCTTCTTGAAAATGTTATTGATGATATTCTTGTGCGTCTGCCTTTATGAAATGCTATCAAGACAAACATCTTATCCAAGAAATGGAGATATAAGTGGTGTAGACTTCTAGAGTTGAAACTTGATCAAATCCTTTGGGGAGCCACAAATGACAGGCAATCCTCAACTATTAGGTTTACAGACATTACACATCACCTTTTGGCACTCCATGTTGGACCAATTACTAAGTTTACCCTTTCTATTGCTAATCTGGGAGATTGTCCTAAAGTTGATAACCTGATATGTTTCTGATGTTGGGCATATTTTCCTATGTTTTGAGGTCAAATTCTTATTGATTCTAGTATATTTGAAGTCGTTTTAGTGAGTAATTATGCCCAACACTATATGATTATTTGATATGTCACTACTTGATTTTATTTTGATTAAATATGTGATTTGTAGCAATTTTTAAAGTGAAATGGAGTTTGTGGCGCAAAAATTGAAGGAAGCTAAGTTGAGGCTAAGCATACGAGGTGGCATCCAAGCAAGAATGTGATTTTGATTCAAGTTGAATGGCTCCAAAGTAACGTGCAAAGTTGTGTTCTTCCTGGACATCTCTTTTCTCGCGATTTAAACAGAACCAAAGCCAACTGAGACTAGAAATTCAACCTGACAAGCCAAAGCGGAAAATACAAGTCCACAAGAA
The DNA here is from genome assembly GCA_029990575.1 of Petunia axillaris subsp. axillaris. Taxonomy (NCBI): domain Eukaryota; kingdom Viridiplantae; phylum Streptophyta; class Magnoliopsida; order Solanales; family Solanaceae; genus Petunia; species Petunia axillaris. The sequence goes on from JARKNS010000009.1 coordinate 46,690,437, forward strand.
CTGGGAAAAGAAGATCCTACAACAAGATGAAGCTAGAATTACAACTTAGAATAGAATTTTCTAATTCCAAGTAAAGTAGGAAATTGTAATGTCTATATAAGCTCATAGTTTATTTTTTAGATCATTAATTCATACAGTTCAAGGCTAGGAGCTAGGAGCAATTTCATAGGATTCTACACAGGGTTCTTATTCTTGATCTTCTCTCTTACAACTTATGTTATTTCAAATTAATTGTTGGATTTCTACCATGACTATGTGTAGCTAAATTCTTTGTTCTGGGGTTATGGGTTTGCCAAGAATGTTGATATTTAAATATTAGTTTGATTTAATTAATTTATTATTTTGGGTTATTTATTCATATCATGTGCTCAATTATTTGATTGTTTGGCCAGCAGTTAAATATTATCTACGAATCTTGAATTGAACTTGGGAAAGGAAATTCTTGATTGCAATAGGATTGAATTGGGCAAGTTCTTGAACCCGGGCATCAGGGAACGGATTCGCAACTAGGATAGGAATATACCTTTTTGCCTTGCTTAATCACCTTACAGGAATTCTTAATACATTTTTGTTAATTCTAATTCCATAGGAATATAGGCGTTAGATTAACTTAAATAGACGAGTAGGAAATCAGAAGATTCCTATAAGTAAAAGTAACCATGTCGATGAGTAACCCAGATGAATTAATTATTCAAATTAACTGAAGAATTCAGCAGGATTGACAGATATCTCATAATCCTGGAATAGTTCCTCCCTTGATAACCAAGACTTTGATATCGTGCTTTGATCGATTTAATTGCTTTAGTTATAATTTTAGCTTAAAGTTTTAAATTTTTGATACTTCTTTAATCCACGAAACCAACTCTGCTTGTTAGATAATTAGAAATTGTTTAATTTAGTTAATAGTTAACATTAGTCTCTGTGGAACGATACTCGATCTTATCACTTTATTACTTGCCGACTACGTATACTTGTGTGTGCGTTTGGGAGCAACATTTTCCCCTCAAGAAATGACATTCAACATCTTGATCTTCAACTCTCAAAGGATAACCCGTAGAAATTTCCTTCTTTCAATTTTCGAATGTTTACAAATGAGACATCTGAGACTGCATTTTTTTCAATTCATCATTCACCCACCTTCAAAGGATGTAATGAGTTAGTTAGCCTGCAGCTATATGATCGAAGTCACAATTTCATGATTGAGAGTTTAATTAATCTCCGGTAGCCCATTGCTCCAGGATTTGGGTCTGCAAATCTCAAGTATTTCAAGCCACATTCAAATCAATGTTCCCAAGTTGAGATCCTTTTACTTCATAGGCATTATCTCTGTTTTAAAAAACTCGCCCGGGACTCGCCCCGGGGCGGGGCACTAGCAAAACGCCCTGAGACTCTCGGACGGGGCTTAGATTCGTGTGACTTACGCCTCAAGCGCCCGACGATGCGCCCAGAGCACGCCCAACGCCCAACGCTCGGAACTCGCCTTATTGAACCTATGCAAAGATCGTCCAATTCCCTAATTAAGATTGTTCATCCACAATTTTCTTTAAAAATGAAGTTATATTCATCTATAGAAATTCAAAAATTGAGTATAACTCAATTAACGAGACATAATATTACATGTATTATAATTAAGAATATCATAAGGATGAATATCATCTGTATACTTAATCTAAAAAAGCATAGCCGCTGTTTATAGCATCACCACTTGTTGTTGGTCTTCATGTTTTATTTCAGTCACTCAAAGTTGTTAGACTTCAATTATTTTGCAATTTAGTAGAAATTTAATATTTATCAATGAAGAATTAATGTTTTAAATTATAATAGTAATAAATTTTTATTGTTTATTCACTTTCTATAGTAATAAATTTTTATTTTTAATTGTTTAAAAGTTAAGGCCTTATGGTTTATTTGTATCTCATAAAAACTGTAACATTATTCAATTTCTTACCATTCTTAAAAAGGTTAGATCTTTTGTTTCTATAATTTTTTTTCTTATTTTTAATTATTTTGTACTTTTGATATTTTTTTGGCTCATTATGCTATCTTATTAATTTAAAATTAATTAAAAAATAAGGTCCATGGGACTTACGCCCCACGTCTCGGGACTTACGCCTCGCCTCATTATAGGTAAAACGTGTCGCCTTGCGCCCCGCCTTTTTAAACATTGGGCATTATAAAGTTAATTTCCTTATAGAACACGCTTCTTCTTGTGAAACTTTCATTTGTGGGTATTGTAGGATCTTCTGAGAATGCAGGACCTAATGATCCTGCCAAATATTTTTAGTCTTTTCCTGCTCTCGAGTATCTCTGTTTGAACTACTATAGTTTCCAGGTAAATGTTGCATCATGACTTCGCTTTAATGCTTTTCTCATATGTGTACCTTCTTTTGGGCTTTCCTGGGACGTTTTTTTCTTAGTTCTTGATTGCAGGATCAGGTGACATACCGGAAAAGCTTTCAACTCCTCTTAATTGTCTTAAATTTCTTAGCTTATCTGACATTTGGTTGGAAACTTTGTTGAGCTTTTGTATACTCTTTGCTTGATAAGGAGCTCCCCATATTTACAAGAAATTCAAATGAAGGTTCTTATGATGTTCAATTTTTTAGTCCTTTTCTTTTATCCGTGTTGTTGGCATGTAAAGACTTGTTTATATGCTCATATTCATTAGAACTTCAATTTAAGTTCAGAGGATGTATTTTTTCTGTCTTTTGTAGGTCTTTGTTCATGCTAAACCTGCCCCCGGCAATTCTATCATTGTCAACGAAATTCCTGCAGGTTTCTCAGATGTAACCTCAGGGCAGTTAAGCTTGAAGGTATTACAGGAACAAGGCCTCAAATGGAGCTTATCAAGCTTCTTTTATCTAAATCTCCGGTTCTGGTGAGACTGCAAATCCACCCCAAACTAGGTAATGAATCTCCTGAAAAAAGACTAAAGGTAGTCGCGGAGATGATAAAGTTTCCAAGGGCATCGCCTAAAGCAGAAGTTGACTATAAAGTAGATAATAATCCTGTTTGATCTTACTTGTCTTTTATTGGACCACGATATTGTTAGAGATTGTTATATGTCTGCACTTTCGATAATGACCAAAACAGAAATAGATGAAGTAGAAAAATTCCAAGCCAACAGTATACACTGTCTGTCCTTAAGAAATCTAATCCCCTCACAGTTACCCAAGGTTTGTGGATTAATTTCTCCCAGGATAGAATGGAATTATCCTCACTGTGATAGCGGTAATTCAAATCACAGTGAACAGCGAACTCAAATAATGGTAGCAAATCACACTGACTCAGAACTTACTTTTGTTTTGAAAATAAATGCAAAAGGTAATGAGAGAGAGAGTATGAAATTTTTGGATGATTAAAATGAGGCAAAATGCCTCTCTATTTATAGCCACAAGATTTGGAGTGAAAAGGCATGAAGGTGTCTTTTGGTGAAATGGCTGTTCATTAAAGGCAGCCTTCAAGGTGGCTGTTCAATGAAAATGCACCTTTTCATTGGTGAAGTAGCTGTTCATGAAAGGCAGCCTTCAAAGTGGCTGTTCAATGGAAGCACCCTTTCATTTGGAATAACTTTACAGCAGCCCACCTTTGGAATATTTGCATAAATAGTCCACTTTTTAATTTCGTTACGAAAACGGCTCCATATCAAATATTAATATAAAATATTAATATTTATTTCATTTCCCATTCACACCACTTTACCTTCCTTCCAAACCCAACAATCCCCCACATGAATGGGGAATGGCTATATGAAGAAAAACATGCAGAAAACTATGTGATTTGCAAGTAAGAATTAATTGCATCTGGATAAGTGGGTTTCCCTTTGAACTTTCCGTAGTGAACATATATCGGATATACTCGGTCAATCGGTAGATTTGATATCTTTGAACCGTCGAACTTTGGTGTATACCTAGACAACATATGTCACACAATTAATCCTTGACCATTTTTGGTTCTCATTGTTGTGTTCGTTTCAGCCATGAACATCGCCTGGTTCATGAGTGCGTAGAGAATTGGCCTTACAGAATTCTCCTTGAAGCGGCTTCCACTTCACACTTACATAGGTGATTTCTAAACGTGTAATCCCGTAGATCTTCACTGTTTGACAAACCCCGTATCAAACTTAGATAATCATTAAAAAACGTCTTTAACATTTTATCCTTGGTACTGAACATTGTCTTATTACGAGAATGGGTTGAGTTGTTTGACAATGTTGGAGCGGTCGTACATAACTTTGTTTGAGCTCCTTGAACCTAGATCTTGGGATCTCCAGTCTTCTAGGTAGAGTTACCGCCATGACGACTTGTCCTCGGCCATAATCCCATTCTCTTCAATGACCTCAACTCCCTCTCTAGTTAGGCCTTTTGTTAGCGGATCCGATACATTATCACTTGACCTTACAATGTCAATATTGATAATCTCCTAGAGAGTAGTTGTCAAATGGTTTTATGTCTTCGTTGTATGTAACGATTTTCCGTTATACATATTGCCTATTGACGCTTGACTATTGCAATGTATGCAAACTGCTGTCAACGGCTAGAGCCAAAATTGAATATCTTCCAAAATTTTGGAGCCCTTCAGTTTTTTCACCGTTTAATATAGCATCACCATCAATAGCTTGGAATGGTTGCATCAGTTGTGGCCACAACCTTTTAATATTTAATATATTTCTCAACCATTTCCGTGTTGCTATTTACTTGACGCCTAAATTATAGAACCTTCAATCATTATACAAATCCAAATCAATATGGATTTTATAATTATCATTGGTTGGTTCACCGCTTCAAATCCAACTCAATATGGATTTCATCATTAATATTAATAGTTGATTTACCGTTTAATAGAGCAATATTTTAATACATCCATTCATGAATGGTCAGGTCTATATAAATAGGTAATCTTTCAAGTGACACTTGTTTTCATGAAAAGTCACAACCTTTCAAGCGACACCTTTTCATGAAAGAACATATATCATTTCGAGTGGCACCCTTTCGGCTTTCACGAAAAAACACAATCAGCTTTTAGTAAAGGTACGTGTCCACCTTTGAATTAGTGATTTTATTAACTAGTCATCACAAAGATCGAAGAGTCGTGAATCATTAACCACCACGTTAATATCTACCAAGGTTTTTTTTTTTTTTTTTGTGGGATACCAAATCATATAATATAGACATTAAGTCTAACATTCACTTTTGCCATGCATATAAGCTAGCACCCCCACATTTCAAGTAATTCATGTGCTATATCATAAACCTCAAAACGCATAGGTTAAGTCCAAGCAGTATTCACGAAAATTCAACTTTGAAAGTATGGCACAATAAAGGTACTAGAAAAGTACTCTTCCGGAAAAATCTACTTTCCTCTACGAGTAGAGATTATAAATGAATTTATCATAATAAATTTCCATCTCTACTAGCAAGAACAAGCACATTGTCTCACATGATCTTGGCAATCACTAAATGTCTTCATATGAATTCAAGACATAGCCAAGTCAGTTTTTGTTTGGAATTTAAAAACAAGACTACGAAGGTCCCTTTAAATTTTTGGCACACAAGCAACCAATCTTTCACTTTGCTATACTGACGGTTGATGGATTAACGAGCCATAGGCCCATAGCACTGTACAGTGTACATCTAGGACGACATGAAATATTGGCCATTGCGGATGTCATGTATTATTCATGGCACTTGTGACTTTAAATATTGATCTTTGTTCAAGGAAAGATCATTATATTTCTCCACATAAATCGGTGAAGTTTTTAATCTTCATAACCGATTTAAAGTACAGTGAAGATTTTATATCTTCAAACTGATTTAACGTACAGTGAAGTTTTTATATCTTCAAACTGCAAACAACAATATAAATATTTTAATAATCCGGAAGTTTTTAATCTTCTGAACGGATTAAAACCACATTAATTTTAATAATCCATTGAAGTATTTAAATCTTCAAAAACGGAATATTAAATTTGGAGTAGAGAATCTTTTCAGATTTTAGTCTCCACCACCAGTCTATTATCGATTAGCAGACCAAAATACAAATTAGATTTCTTAAGATTGTTAGAGATTGTTATATGTCTGCACTTTCGATAATGACCAAAACAGAAATAGATGAAGTAGAAAAATTCCAAGCCAACAGTATACACTGTCTGTCCTTAAGAAATCTAATCCCCTCACAGTTACCCAAGGTTTGTGGATTAATTTCTCCCAGGATAGAATGGAATTATCCTCACTGTGATAGCGGTAATTCAAATCACAGTGAACAGCGAACTCAAATAATGGTAGCAAATCACACTGACTTAGAACTTACTTTTGTTTTGAAAATAAATGCAAAAGGTAATGAGAGAGAGAGTATGAAATTTTTGGATGATTAAAATGAGGCAAAATGCCTCTCTATTTATAGCCACAAGATTTGGAGTGAAAAGGCATGAAGGTGTCTTTTGGTGAAATGGCTGTTCATTAAAGGCAGCCTTCAAGGTGGCTGTTCAATGAAAAGGCACCTTTTCATTGGTGAAGTAGCTGTTCATGAAAGGCAGCCTTCAAAGTGGGGCGAAGTGCGCAAAAGGCCAGTTTGGCCACTGGTCTTATAGCAGAGGCTACTAAACCCAAAACATTAACTTTGAGGCCACTTTAGTTACACCCACAATAAATGAAAAAGGTAAAAGACTAAATTACCCCTCGTTTTATATATACAACAGACAGTTCGTTATTCTCTATACTTTGTCGCTGCTGCTGCTGCTGAATTCTCCACCAATTCTTCACGCCCCAATCGCAATTTTTCAAATTTCTTCACAAGTTTTGCTTCAAAAATTGTAAGTATTCTACGTTTAAATATTACGTTATGCTGAATTAGGAATGAGTTTCAACTAAATTCATTCAATGTGAACTGAATTCAGAAAAATTCGTTTTAAATTTACTAGTTTTAACACCTCGATATGCCGTTGATGACTGAACATCAGTATCGCCATTGTCGTATCTAGTATCAGCACTAGTTTTAACACCTCGATGTGCCGTTGATGACTGAACATCAGTGTCGCCATTTTTGTGTCAAGTATAAGCATACTAGCACTGAAGTTTGAACAAAAATTCAGTTCATTAAGTACTTTACGTTTGAATTTTACTTTATGCTGCATTAGCACTGAGTTTGCATTAGGACTGAGTTTGAATCTATGTGAACTGAATTTAGAGAAATTCATTTAAAATTTACTAGTTTTAACACCTCGATGTACCGTTGATGACTGAACATCAGTGTCGCCATTTTTGTGTCAAGTATAAGCATACTAGCACTGAAGTTTGAACAAAAATTCAGTTCATTAAGTATTTTAATTTTGAATTTTACGTCATGCTGCATTAGGACTGAGTTTGAATCTATGTGAACTGAATTCAGAGAAATTCGTTTAAAATTTACTAGTTTTTATACCTCAATGTGCCGTTGATGACTGAACATCAGTATCGCCACTGTCGAGTTATCAGGATACCTCGAAGATCAGTCTTTGAACTAAAAATTAGTTAATTATGACTGAATTTCAGTGCTTAAGGGGTGAAAAAGTTCATTTATAATTGAAATTGCTTATTGGCATTGGCATGTTAAGCACCAGCACGCTAGGACTGAACTTCACTTCATAAGACTGAACTTCATTGGTTCAATCCTTGTGCATATAACTTAAGTCCACGTGAACTGAACTTCAATCCACATGCCGTAAAAGCTTTTTATAAACTGAAAGAAGCAACCTCAAGACTTTGTGATTACTTATTGCCATTGTTATTAAGACTGAACTTCATACTAACACAATTCTTTCTCTGGTTTACTTATTCAATGCAGAATGGATACAGTTTGTTTAGTTATTGCTTTCAATGGGAATTGGACAAAAGATTACAAGTACTTGCATCATGAAACAAAACTTCTGCTTGTTAATCAAATGATCGAATTCAGAACATTCATGCAGAGGATTTATGAAGCAACACATTTCACTGGCACTGTCAATATATGGTTTGATATTGGAATGGACTCGAGCAAGGGAATGCTTGTAACTACAGAAGAAGAACTGAGAACATGCATGCTTTTGCTGAAGAATGATCCGACTTTCAAGAATAGTCGTTTCATGATTGAGAAGCTAGAGAATAAAACTCCTCGTACAGAAGTTTCACCCCAGGAGGGGACCCTTATAATGCAGATCGACTGCATTCAAGCAGTTGAAAATAATCATACTCCATGCACAGAGCTTCCACAACAAGAGGGACGCTTGATAATGCAGATTGACTCCCACCTAGCACTTGAAACACCTGGCATTGCTGAGACACTGCAACCAAACAATACTCAATTTCAGTCACCAGCGCCAACATTTGAATGCCCTAGTAGCACACCAGCTGCCAAGAGCAAACGGAAAAGGTCCAGGGTAAAACAGAAACAATCTCCAGCTATGATATTAACAGGAGATGTATCATCGAAAGATGTAGCAGCATACTCAACATTTGACACCAAAGAAACCATGATGAAGTGTTTTGTCATGATGGCAATCAAGGAGCATTTTGAGTTCAAGGTTATCAGATCAAATAGAACGAGATATGAACTGAAATGCATCGATCCAAACTGTGAATGGAACATCAGAGCAAGAAGGATAAAAGATTCCTCACTGTTTAAGGTGATTAAGTTTCAGAATACACATACATGCTCTGTTGACGTTAAGAAGGCTGATCAAAAACATGCCACGTCAACATTGATATGTGAGTACTTTCTTGAAAACATCCGCGACAACAGAACAGATGTTAGACCGACATTTATTGTCAACGAAATGAGAAGGATACACGGGGTTGAAATAGGATATCACAAGGCATGGCGTTCAATTCAAGCAGCAAACGCATTAATTAGGGGACGGCCTGATGAGCATTATCATCTGCTCCCTTCATACTTGCATGTTCTGAAAGAGAGAAATCCAGGCGCTTACACAAATCTAAAGATAGACAGTCTTAATCGGTAAGCATTTCTCAAAAGTCAGTTCGATTGCTATACGGAAATTGAAAACTTTCTGAGAATTTTTTAAAATGTTTCAGGTTTATGTATATGTTTGTTGCTTTCAAACCATCAATAGACGGGTGGAGGTATTGTCGACCAGTGATAGCAGTAGACGCGACGTTTCTGAAGGCAAAATATCTAGGTGTTCTCATCATTGCTGTAGCAAAAGATGCAAATAATCAAATCTTCCCTCTAGCTTATGGGATTGCAGACTCTGAAAATAATGAAGCTTACACTTGGTTCTTCACTGAGCTGCGAAGGACAATAGGTACTCGTTCTGAACTGGTGTTTCTATCAGACAGAAACAAATCAATTGCACATGCAATTGCACAAGTTTATCCTGATAGCCACCATGGTATCTCCATCTACCACTTTGAAAAGAATCTAAACCAAAAGAACGTGAGAACCACAGTGATAAGTCTGTTTCAAACTGCTGCAAGAGCTTATAAGCGTGAAGAGTTTCATTATTTCATGTCCGAATTAGAGGGAATGGATAAAAACACGTACAACTACATAATGGAAGAACCACCTGAAAGATGGGCTAGATCTTACTCACCGAGGCGACGATATGATATGCTTACAACAAATATAGTTGAGTCGATGAATTCTGCATTACTTGAAGCAAGAGAGTTGCCCATTTTAAGCCTTTTGGATTTAATCATTCTTAAGAAGCAGAAATGGTTTTGTGAAAGAAGAACTGCTGCTCTAGAGACTTTTCATAGCTTATCAAGGTGGGCAGAAGATGAATTGAACAAGAAGATTCAGCTGGCCTTCACAATGAATGTAAGTATACAGCGCCAAATATGCAATCCTAATAGTGTATAAAAAATACAGATACAGATAGACTGAAAATTCAGGACTGTGATTTGAACTTCCGTAAAAAAAAGGGGGAGGGGGTACATAACCACTGGGGGGGTGGAGTTCAAATACTTGTTGCTACAAAATTCAGTCCATAACATTAACCAAGTTCCAGTACAGACAGTTCGATCCTTGTGGGATTGAACTTCAGTCCATATGATTTGAACTCCAATCAGTCCATTAGAACTGTACTCATACACTCTTGCTCTGACTGACTAATAGCCGATTTTAAATAACATCTGTACTGACTCACAAAAGTTGTTATTTTTCATTTCAAATAGGTATTCCCCACAGGTACAGCAACATTCAATGTGCAGGATGAAGGAAAAAGCTTCAACGTCGACTTAAAGAAGAGGACCTGTGACTGTCTTCAATTCCAGACTGATGAACTCCCATGTGTACATGCAATTGCATGCATTGAGAAAAGACGCCTGCTGAAATCTAAGTTCTGTTCAAAATGGTATTCACGAGAGTTTTGGTTAAACGCATATCAAGGTGAGGTGAATATGATAGGGCACAAAACCTCTTGGACTGTACCAGATACCGTGAAAAGCCAGAGGATAGAGACTCCTAACGTCAAAATACAACGAGGAAGAAGGAAAACAAAGAGATACGTCCCGATTGCTGAGGCTGTACGGGTCAAAGGAAACCAATGTAGTCGATGCAAACTCCGCGGACATGATAGAACCTCATGCATAAATACTCCAGTACTCCGACCCTATTCAAGGAAATATAGGTACTGCTACTTCCTTCGTTAACCATAAACTTTTTTTTACTAAATATGTCCCTCCTACTAATTTAATTTTCTAACTTCTTTTTGTTTCATGAAACTGCTTCGCTGTCAATGATGGTGCAGAAATAAATGAAGATATTCAAATTACTGATAGTTTCTTATCAAACATTCAAGATAATGAAGGTATTCAAACTCTGAATGCATTGCAGTTTATTTTTTTATCTGTGTGTGTGTATGTTAATAAGTTGGATACTAGTATTCGAAGCACTTTCAGTCCATATAAAGACTGAATTTGTAGCTACTTATGGAGTGTAAATTCAGCCTTTCAAATATGAACTGAAAAGTGGGATGTAGGAACTTCATTCCCATAATGATACCACTTCAGTCGATATGGTTTGCACTTCCATACTTGGAAGCAAATGTTTATTCTTGGTGGATAGAAAGCTCAGTCTATATTCTACAAACCAAAAGCGCATAAGTTTGAGCTTCCATCCTTGTGTGAGTAGAAGTTTGATCTCATGAATTAAAAACATCCATCCTTAAAAAAGACAGAACTTCAATCGAATAGTTAGAGACAAAAGTTCAAAGTCATTGTTGCAGCATTGGTGAACTGGAAAACAAAAAATTCTAGAAAACTCAAAATTTATTACCAACAAAATATAAGAGACAACACATAGATATTATCTTATCAGGCATCTTCAACAACAGACCCACTACTAGAACTAGAACTAGAACTGGAACTTAAAGGTTCTCTAACATCCTGCCAAATAGTAGCACTTAAAACCACACGATCTGAGGATTCAACAACTCCAAAAAGTATCCTAGTTCCTACTCGTAGATTATTACTACGGACAAATTCCCTCCATCCATTAGACAACCACCTTTCCCTTCCCACTTTTAGGTAGTTCATCCGGAAATGAGTACCACGGCAAATTACAGTTTCTGCAACATTACGTCTGGGAAGCCTAATTGCCAACAATGCTGGCAAAACCTTTGCAACAAAAAGAAAAATGAACAGTGTTATTTTTTAACAACAAATAACAAAAAAATAATACTTTTGAAAGACAAAAATGTTATGAATAACTTACAAACTGATCTGATTCAGTATCCAATTGAGTCAAAACTGCATCAATGAGTGCTGCCATTATTTGGTTGAAGATGCCTGATAGGATGCTGTAGAAATAGAAATTATTTGGTTGTTCTCTTGAATTATAGTAAGGGCTATTTCTATTGCTATAATTATAGAAAAGATATTCTGTCTTTTTGTGTTGTCATTTCACTGTTGGATAAAGCTGAAGATTCTTTCTTCTTTTGTTCTGTAGTAAGCTGAAGACAACACACCTGACAGGATACATGACCCCACTAGGATTCAACTACACAATTCACAGGAATACATGACCCCAGTAGGATTTAACAACTGAACTGCAATTTCAGTCCATTAGGGGGGAGTGAAATTCAGACAAAAAACTACATTTATTAAAAAAACAACATAATCCCAGTAGGATTTAACAACTCCACTGCAATTTCAGTCCATGAGGGGTACTAAACGTCAGTCAATTTGTGGTTTCTAAAGTTCAGTCAATGAGGGGACTAAAGTTCAGTCAAAAACTGCAATTAATAAAAAAAAAAATGCATACCCTTATGTAGGATTTACCAAAGTGCTGTGCAATTTCAGTCCCCAATTGAGGGGGTACTGAAGTTCAGTCCATATCTGGTTAGTGAAGTTCAGTCAACGGGCGGGTACTGAAGTTCAGGTCAAAAACTGCCATTAATAACCATAACTGTACAGTTTCTTTAAGACCATAAAAAGCATAACTGTACAAAAACTGTAACAGCATAGAAAACATAAACTTCTTTGACCTCATTTAATGAAGCATAGAGACCATAACCGTACAGAAAACTGTAAAAAGACCATCCACTTGCCAGTTACTGATTTTTTAACTATAAATACCCCCTTTGCATTTAGAGGAAACTACAAGGTTTATTCACTCTTCATCTGATACATACTACATAGTTTTTTTTTTCAGAAAACAAAATATGGCAAATGAAAACAATCGCGTGGAGGAACTAGGCAGTTTCAGGAAGAAAATAACATCGTCTTACTATAACAGAGATGATTTTGTATGTTAAAACAAATGACCAGAGTATATTTTATATTTTTCATTTAATTTTTCAGTGTTTTGTGATTTTGTTTATTAACTGTGAGATATTCTTGCTTTTAGATCTTCCCAGACAATTGGAAGCAGAGGCTGCCAGGTGTAAATGGAGTGGCATGCATAATTTGTGACGGTGAAGATGATGATGTACATTTGATGAACTTCAAAGTTGGGAGGCATGCAAGGCTGTGTAACGGTTGGAAGGCTATGCTTATTAAGAAAGGCTTCAGAATAGGTCAAACGCTTCGTTTTGATCACCTATGGCACGAAATGATCGACGGTGTTCCATCTGTTGTTTTTGGTGTTTCTCTTACAAACAATCAGGCTGGTGAAGGAGAAGATGATTATGATGATGATGATTTAAGCACTGACGATGATGATAATGGTGGTGGAGCATCAGTAGACAATCCAATTTTAATTGAATAATTCTAGTAGTTGTTTGTTGTTTTCCTTTATGCAGTACTGTTTGTTTTTGTTATGACAATGTCTATTTTTAATATATGAACTTTAACCTAGTTATGTTTTATATATTTGAATCTCTCATTATTAACTGAAAATAAGTAAAGTAGAAGCATCCTCATGGACAGAACTTCTGTCCATGAGGATTAGAAGCTCCATGTTTAATTAAACATAGAACTTAAAACAACATGGAACAGAACTTCTATCATCATGGACAGAACTTCTGTCCATAAGGATCAGAAGCTCCTTGTTTAAGTAAACCTAGAACTTAAATCAACATGGAACAGAACTTGTATCATCAGACTGAAGTTCTGTCCATGAGGATTTTAAGTTTCAAATTGAAGTAACTCGATTAGAAGTTCTTTCTTTAAGTAAACACAACTCATCATGGACAGAACTCTTATTATAATGGACTGAAGTCTCTAGCCACTTGCATTTGATTATCTTCTTTCACAGAATTAAGAAAAAGACTATACTTGGAATATATGTAAAATGTAAAAAATTAACGTTAAACATTAATAAATGTTGATACATATATAGGCACAAAACTTATAAAAAACTCTACACCATAGAAACTTCATACATATTCAGTTATGGAGATGGTGGTGGAAGACCAGCAAGATCAAAACCAACATGTGCTGCTATCGCTTCAATAGCCTGGGTCATCATTCGCACTCGTCGCCTTTGGATGTTACGCATATACAAAATATCATTTTGTATTTCTTGTATTGCATTCTCCTGGTCCTGAATCTGCCGCCTTAGGACTGCAATCTCCCATTGTATATTATTTTGAATCCCTACTGGTACTGGTGCAAATCCTGGTGCTGGGGCAAACCCTGGTGCACCTGATTGTTCTGCTTGTGGTGGTTGATTCACACTACTTTCAGACATTCTTGCACCTGAAGTTTAGAAATCTCAAAAAATAGATAATCCTAAAATAATAAGATGATAAGAATTAACAGTCTGTTATGTATTTATAGTAAAAAACTAATAAAATTATAACAGTTACAACTTGTAGTTGAAAAGGCACAATAAAATACTAACAGTTGCAACTTATAGTTCAAAAAGGCACAATAACATTTTAAAAGTTGCAACTTATAGTTGAAAGGTCACCAGTCGATAACAGGTAAAATAAATATTGAACAGTCATAATGAGGGTAATAAAGTTCAACCAATGATGATAGAAGTTCAGTGCATCAATGAAGATAAAACTTCTGTCTCTCTCTGAGGATAAAACTTCAGTCCCCCTGTAGATTGAATTTGATGGCATATAAATAGAAGTCCAACCTTGGAGACAGAAGTCCTAGTGGACTGAAAACACACACAGACACAGGGTTGATGTACACTTCTGTCATGAGGATAAAACTTCAGTCCTCTGAGGACTTCAATCAATTGGAGACACAGGCATTCATCCCCTGGTGGACTGAACACACACATACACACAAATATACACACACACGCACACACATGGGGGGTATAAAAAAGGTTCACTCCATATAATTGCATCACTGCAACATAAATGGCATTTACATAATTCTATGCATAATAATCTGTTCATCTGTACATAATATCTGTTTCACCATACTTTACCAAAAAACTTTACAAAAAATATTACTACGAATTCTTAAGATAAAAACAAAAATATTTACAACGGACACATGTCATCATTATGTTGCCCATAATCATGCTCAACAAATTCAGGTGGAGTCTCAAATCCATCCCTAGCCTTTGCACGACCATGAGCCCAAAGCTGACAACCAAACCGCTCCCTGTAATGATGAATTAGACTTGGTTGAACCTTGTCAAGACTTTTACCTCTGGTCAGCAGATCAGCATACCATATTACAAAAGCGCCACAACTAGTCCTAAAAAATGAGGCACCAAAACAAAGAGTAAGACATAAGTAGGCAGGGGGTTATAAGTTCAGTCAATTATATCAAATTTTGCACTAAAACTTGCACAAAAATGAAAAGACTTACCGATCTAGTTGATTCGGTGATAGTACCCAATGGGCTTTATAGGCAGCATTGAACTTGTCGTTTTTTAAAGAATCATGCAGAGACCCGAAGTTGACATACTTGAACAGATGTGGGAGCACAACAGCATAAGCCTTGATGTGGTCAAATTTGTCTGCTGGTGGCTTCCTTCTTTTGACCATCGAATCATATACACGTATTTTCTTGTCGTGCAAATCAAAGACTGCCAAAAAGTAATGTGTCACCGTTTCACCAGGTTTTGCTTGCAATCGGCACGGAAAATAGAGTTTATCAACCCCACCCCAGGGAATTGAACACCTCCGTTCCAGGCCATGAAGGTAATCACACATATACTGTCCAATACCGTCAAGCCAGATTTCATCACCTGGTCTTTTACTTTTGTCTTTGAATTCTGACTTATAAATAGAGCACATATAACTATCAAAAACAAGATCAGTAGTTGACAGTGTATGAGGAAACTTGAACAAATGGTAGCATGCCCTCTTCCTAAGATAATACATAGCAACATCGATATGCTGCAAAAAAATGAACCTGTTTAGTCAATACACAGAATAATGAAAACGGAACAAACCAAAGAACAGAATATGCACTAACATTATCAGACAAAGGGTAGGCAACATCTACAAACTCCAAAAACCACTGCTTGTCTGGCTTCATTGTTTCCAGCTGATATGGATTACTATCGTAATCATTATCGCGTATATAACAAGCACGGTTGTTCCTAATTAAAAAGATACAAAATACAAAACACATATTACTTTTCAATGAAGTTCAACAGAAAATGCACTAACATTATAAGAATATAATAGGCAATGAAGTTCAATCTTATAGGGGGACAGAACTTGGCATGTCCTTGTGCACAAAAAAGTCCATGGCCTTTTGACTGAGGTTCAATTCTCCATATGCACAGAAATTCGATCCATAGGAGCAGAACTCAAGGGATAAGAAGTTCAGTCCATAGGGGATTGACCTATAGGTTTCCAAATTCATCCACTATGCACTGAACTTATAAAACTACAGACAAGAAATCATAAAAAAATACAAAATAGACTTACTCATCAAGTTCAGTGCCAGTTCTTTGAAATAGCAAAAAAGATTTAAACTCATCCAACACTGCTGGACTAATCTTCAAGTGGTGGAATGGACAAATACGTCTGTAATTACCCTTCCAGTCAGTTGTCTTCTTTTTAGTTCTTGTGGTATTATACGGAGATAGCAACCACTGACTGGGCTTTCGGTCCCTTTTCCCCACAAGACCTTGCTGCTCCACCTGTTCTACCTTAGTACTTTCAGGGGCTTGGTCACTTGCCTTGGCAATCGCCCTAACAATCGGAAAAGGCCTCTCATGTTCCTGTGATGTAACCTCTTCTTTGGGTGCTTCATCAATTGACTGATGATCTTCAGTCATCTCCCCATGTCTTTCAACTTGGTTACTTCTATCAGCCTGTTGTTCTTTGTTCAGCTCCTCTTTCCCCTGTTCCTGAGTCATTACTTCTTCTTTGCCCGTTACACCGACTGACTGTTGTTTGTTGACAAGACTTTCAAAAGTCTGTGGGTCAGTCAAATCAACTTCTCTTCTTGTTTGCTCAATAGCCTGGGGAGTCTCCATAACAATCTTAAGAGGCATCTCCTGTTGCTGTGTCGTAATCTCTTCTTTCGGTTCTTCATCAATTGACTGACATCCAAGAGCCTGCTGATCTTCAGTCATCTCCCCATCTCTTTCAACTTGGTTCCTTCTATCAGCCTGTTGTTCTTTGTTCAGCTCCTCTTTCTCCTGTTCCTGAGTCATTACTGCTTCTTTGCCCGCTATACCGACTGACTGTTGTTTGTTGACAAGACTTTCAAAAGTCAGTGGTTCAGTCAAATCAACTTCTGTTCTTGTTTGCTCAATAGCCTGTGGATTCTCCATAACAATCTTAGGAGGCATCTCCTGTTCCTGTGTCATAATCTCTTCTTTGGGTGCTTCATCAATTGACTGACAGCCAAGAGCCTGCTGATCTTCAGTCATATCCCCATCTCTTTCAACTTGGTTACTTCTGTCAGCATTCTCCATAACGACATCAACAGGCATCTCCTTTCCGTGCGAAATCACCTCTTCTTCTACTGTTTTGTTGACCGACTGCCCTTCTGGATCTTCTCTTCCTGCTTGATAACTCACATCAACATTATACATTTCAACGTCATCGGTCCTCTCCTGTTGCAGAATCATGCCTTGTTCTTTTTCAAGTTCAACCTGCTGCTGATTTTTCGACATATCTTGCTGAATTTCTTCAGCTCTTGGTGTATCTTCAGCATCACATGAACCC
Organism: Petunia axillaris subsp. axillaris; assembly: GCA_029990575.1. Classification (NCBI taxonomy): domain Eukaryota; kingdom Viridiplantae; phylum Streptophyta; class Magnoliopsida; order Solanales; family Solanaceae; genus Petunia; species Petunia axillaris. The sequence continues at coordinate 46,707,958 of JARKNS010000009.1, forward strand.
CCGCTAACACTTTCTTGACTCGGTGGCAGTATATTAAAACTAGGCATATCAGGATGTGAACTATTTTTCTTCAACTTCTTCCTTTTCCTTTCATAGGTTATTGTACCTGATTTCTCCACAATCATATACTGAGGGAGCAAGCGAGGTGTCGACAGATCAAGCTCTCCACTTATACATTGCAATTGAATTTCAAGCACCTCCTTCTGGGCTGCAGTCAACTCACCAAACATATCTAATTCACTATCAATTCGTTCATGAATTTGTCTAGGGGTTTCATTGACAAACGCACCTTGTAAAGCTCCATGCAATTGTATAGCTGAATTTAGACCTGCACAACCACCGCTAACTTCTTTTATGACATCTGAACAGATTTTTGATTTCCTAACTACACTGCCTTTGCTGGAGTCTTGTCTGTCATCTGAAGGAGATTTTGATTTCCCGGATACAGCTCCATGACTGAAGTCTTTTCTTACATCTGGAGGAGACTTCCTCTTCCTTCCATCACTAGCATTGCCTCCACATGAATACAAGTTTAAGGAATTACGAACACTACCAGATTGTTCCTTGCTCCTTCTTCCACTAACATCTTTCGCGGATACAGCTCCATGACTGAAGTCTTTTCTTACATCTGGAGGAGACTTCCTCTTCCTTCCATCACTAGCATTGCCTCCACATGAAAACAAGTTTAAGGAATTACGAACGCTACCAGATTGTTCCTTGCTCCTTCTTCCACTAACATCTTTCCTCCAACTTGCTTCATTTTCCTCAAAATTCTTAGCAAACTTCTTCATAAAATCCAGAACACAATCAACCTTGTTTTCTACACCACGAACCTTGTATTCTACACCACCAATATACTTCCTTATACATCGTCGCTGACTACGCATCCTCTTCCGGAATTTTATATTCACCTTCTGCAAAAACAAAAAAAAAATCAATAGAACTGATAAAAATATTCAATTAAAATAAAAACAGAAAAAGATGAATGCACATGATACTTGAAAACTCACTTTAACAATTGCATTAACTAAATCTTCATCAAGCTCTACACCATGTCGAGCATCCTGCCTATCATCACAAGCAGCCTCACCCGCATGAATATCATCCTCAGTCTCAGCAACATCATCCTCACCCACATCATCATCATCCTCAGTCTGAGCACCAACATCTCCACTTTCATCAGCACCATCCTCAGTTCCACCACCACCTTCCTCAGTCTCAGCACCATCCTCAGCCTCAGCAGTATGTTCACTCTCAGAACCATCCTCAGTCTCAGTCTCAGCAATATCTTCACTCTCAGCACCATCATGATATGTCTGAGCCCCACAAACCTCAAAATCATCAGACGTATCCTCACTATCTTCAACAACTTCTTTTCCTTTTAAAAGTTTACATGCAACAACAGGTACAGCAGGACCTGCTTCTGTCACATTCAATTCCACCGACCTTTTTTCTTCCTCAGACAGAACAATTGGAACCATTTTAAATTTGTCAAAACTCTATAAAAAAAAAAACCAAGAGAAATATATTAGCACCACAGTAAAATAAGAATAAAACTTTTATATGCAGAAATAGAAGTTTTGTCCTCATGGACTGAACTTCAATTGGTGTTTATTTTAGAAGTACAGTCCATGAGGACAGATACATGGATGGAAGAGAAGTTCAGTACATAATGATAGAACTTCAGTAAGGCTGAAGAAGTTCAGTACATTATGATAGAATTCAGTCCATGAGGGTAAAGAACTTAAGCAACCACACACACACACACAGACACAGATATAGAAACTTACATTTACATTATGAAAATACTGATCAACCAAAGTGTTATACTGAGGATTTTTGAAACTAATAAACCTAACCATCCTTGGGAAGCCACGACCATTATATGTACAAAAGTTAGAACGAAGTGATGGAAATAAATCCAAAAACCAAGCGCATAACACAAACGGGAATCCCAGTACATAGTAATTTACACCACTTTTAAGAGGTCTCATTGCAGAGTTAACTAGTGCTTCAAAACCCGCACTCCCCCAGGGATAAGCTCTACAAAGATCCTCGTTGTCAATGATATCCAAGTAATGCACTTCAACCAAGCTTGTTTTTTTGTTAGAACACAAGATGATTGACTGAAAAATATAAAACTCTGCAATCTTCACTGCATCATCTTCATCGACCAGAGATGACGGGGTCATTGATACTAAAAATTTACGAACGTCTGACACCTGAAGATTTCTTTTGCCACGAAAGTACTGCTTCAGAAGCCTCTGATTCATATTTATAGCAGGTCCATCAAACAATTCCTCACGGTTTGCAGAAAACCTCAAACCAGTGTAAACATGATATTCTTCGGGACCAAAATGGATGAGATGACCAAAAATATTAAAACTTAATCTATTCGGATCACTGCTCACAATACGTGACAATAATAAACAGTGCAGTAACCTCATAGAAGTTTTGTACGACTGCAACTTCAGAAAGTCTCCAAACACACCATCCGAAAGCTTCTTACGCTGTGCTTTACTGAAATTTGAAATGATATTATCCAAATTATGCTCCCCTTGCCAATATGCATTCATGTTGAACCAGCGGTCAAATGGATACACTAGATTACCTTCCATTCCAGCATCCATATTGCACAAAGCTAACAATAAAAGAAAAAACTATCAGTCACACATACAAAATAAACAAATACAGGTTTGAGGATACACACAGACACACGCACGCACACAAAAGTTCATTCCTTGGAGACAGAAGTATAATAATAGTAGGCTGAGAGCACACACTGAGTCACACACATATGGGCGATAGGCTTCAGTCCACTAGAAATGAACATCTGTCCTATGTGGACTGAGCATACACACATACATAAGTTATTGGTGCTGCACCAGCTATAGGCAACTTGAATCAGGGTGCAATGTACACTAAGGTCAGAGGAAACCAGGGAAATCAAAACTTCAAGAGACAGGCAAAGAAATTCTACTGTGATTTCTGCAAACTGACTAAATGGCGGCTGGAAACTAAATGCCTACCCTCAAGATTACAAAAAAAGAAAAATTGGTCCTTCTGCCTATAATGTGCAATCAGAAAGTGAAGATATTTCTTCACAGATTGGAAAGATAAGTCAAAACTGGAAGGTGCACTATTCAAACCGTGTTCAATGAAGCGCACGCTTCATCTGCTGAAGCATGAAGCAACTGAAGCATGAAGCGAGCGCTTTAAGCGATGAAGCGAGCGCTTTTACAAACAGCGCTTTTACAAACAGTGCTTTCTACCTAAATGCAATGGTGACACATACTGTGTTTTTTGCCTTGAGATAGTGCTTGTGACACACACACAGAGACAAGAGTTCAGTCCATCACACACAGAGACAGAAGTTCAGTCCATCACACGCAGAGACAGAAGTTCAGTCCATCGCACACAAACACACACAAACACACGCACACACTGAGTCAGATGCATTGGGAATGGGGGGGGGGGGGGACTTCAGTCCACTAGGAATAAACTGCAATCACTGGAGACAGAAGTTCAATCCTAGTGGAACTTCAGTCAATCACACTCACGCACACGCAAACGTAAATTCAGTCAATCACACTCACGCACACGCACTCGACGATCACAGAGACGCACACACACATAACTTTACTACACACACACTAGAACTTGAATAAAAATTAACTACTAAATACGCAAAAAACATACAAAATTAAACTTAAAATAACGTTACTTAACTTAACAACAACATATTTCACAAAAAAATACAAAAAAAAAAAAATACAAAAAAGTAGTATATGAAAAGAGAGAAATGTTATACCTGCGAAAATGCAAAGGTGAAGAGAGAAAACGTAATGCAATGCAACTAAAAATGAGTTCGTTAACTATTCTACGTTTGAAGATGATTTTTGCATGAAGATTCAGTGAAGAAGAAGGGTTAAAATGCATGAAATGAACGGGTTAAAATGAAGAGAAGGGTTTTAAAAACCCCTGTCAATTCAGAAAAGATGAGGGGTAATTTGGACTTTTAAATATGCCCCGTTTAGTGTACTGCCACAAAAGTGGCCTCTAGTGTAAAGCCACTGAAAAAAGTGGCCTCAAACTAAATACCAGTGTTAAAAGTGGCCTCTGGGCGAAATTTTTACTTCAAAGTGGCTGTTCAATGGAAGCACCCTTTCATTTGGAATAACTTTACAGCAGCCCACCTTTGGAATATTTGCATAAATAGTCCACTTTTTAATTTCGTTACGAAAACGGCTCCATATCAAATATTAATATAAAATATTAATATTTATTTCATTTCCCATTCACACCACTTTACCTTCCTTCCAAACCCAACAGATATTGGCGTAAATGTGTGTACGTTAAGATGAATAGAGTAACTCGACATTAGCTAAGGTGGATGCAGTAGTGTATGACTGTTTTGCTAACATATGCAGATCTGCAGGAGGGATGTTTTGAGTAGATGTTTGTTACATTCATGCCTGAGAGCTTGAATGATTTATGAAATGCCATCATTTGGTATCTAAATTTTATACTATGGTTGTTTACGTCAAAGCTAGGTTGTGGTATATTCCCTACTTTGTTTAAATCACCATTGGAGGCATGAATGTTTGTCTTAATAATTTTATGCTTATATAATTAAGGTAGAGCCATTCAACTTTCAAGCTCCACCATTGAGATAGTTAGAGCTTGGAAATTTGATATTAGCATTTAGCGCCAAGTTTTTACTTTTCTGTTACTAGCATTATGTAACTTCTAGTTTTATTTTATTTAATCAATCAATCATATGGAGTTCATCCTCTTTTCATGCTATAATAATTTTCTGTCCAGTTAACTGAACTATTTCTTTTAACATTGACACTGTCTTCAGTGTCATTCGTTTAGTTCTCTTGTCAAATAAAGTAAAATACTTCCCCATCTTGTTTTATTTGTCCTCCTTACTATAAATATTTATCTTATATTATTTGTCCATTTAGGAGTTCAAGTCAAAATTAACTATCTTTTTCTCACTTTGTACATAGTATTAATTGATCTTGAAAGTAGAAACAGGAGTTAACATTTATCGAAGAAAGAATAATATGATGGGTATAGTAAAAAATACCTCCTCATTAATGTTTTCATAAGGGATGTAAAAAATAAATGTGACAAACAAAACGAGACAGAGGGATATGTAACTTGATTCTATTTGAGGAAAACACGTAAACAAGCTACTACTAATATATTTCTAGAAGTGAAAACTCGCGATAACTTGTTGAAAGTACACAGATATATAAATAATACTCCCTTCCGTTCCATTTTATGTAACACCATTTGATCGGGACGAAGTTTACGAAAATAGATGTTGACCTTGTAAAGTTTCAAATTTATCTTTGAAAAAGTAAGAAAGAGAAGATTTGGGTAATAAAAAAGTTGTTGATAACTTTAAAAGTATGTAGGGCCCAACAAAGTTAAAATAGATATGGTGCATTAAATAGTTGTCCAATAAGAAAATGCGACATTCTTTTTTGAACAAACAAAAAAGGAAGGAGGGATAAACTACATATAAAATTACTTTAACAAAAGCAATTGTTAAGCAACTTCAAATTTTTCTTTTCAATTTTAAGCATGAAAATTAAGCAAAATTGTTGAAATATAATTCAAATGATGGAATATATATAGCTATTTATGAAGTCATTGTAAGATCATATAAAGAGAGCATGAAAAGTACATTTTAAAGAAAAACTTAGTACCTTTCTTTAGCCAAGAAAAAAAGAATTTTTTACGCCACATATTCATACTTTATAAAATATTATACTTTTTTACCCATTTTAAATTTCATTTCACTCCATTTCTATTTTGGCAAAAAATATTACCCTTCTACCCATTCTTTTATCTTTTATTATTTCTTGTTTCTACAATTTCCCCCACCCCATAAATCAATTGAAACTTACAGAAACCATGGCAAAATTTTCGCTGCTACCGCAGCTCCACCGCCGGTGCCGGCGACCACCATCTTCCCCACTAAAATTATACCTTCCCGGAATCGTCTCGACTCCCCTGTTCCTGATTCAAGCTTTGTTTCTCCAAAACCTCGCTGGTTTGGAGTAGGTCGAGGTTTAAAGTTCGGACGAAACACGTTTCGGGCGACCTTCATTTTCTCCGGCGAACTTTGACATGCCTAGCTACTGCGATGGTGCTCGTGTTGGTCCGCTTGGCATTGTCTAGCAGCAGTAATTTGAACCCAATTCAGATATAAGAGAACCCAATTTTGGCGGTAAACCCCTTAATTTTCCCGTCATCTTTTCATGTCACTGTTCCTAGTTTTAAGCAGTGATTAGTGATGAAGCTATCGTGTTGGTTTGAGTTTGGTCCAGCTGTGACAGGATGAGGCAGTGGCGTGGAGGAGGTTTGATGTTGGGCGCAATAATGGCTAGGTGTGGTGGTGATTTTCTCCAAGGCAGTTGGTGGTTCGTGGTGGCTTTGAAGGGTTGTTTCGATCTTTTTAGTGACGGGAAATTGCTGCGATGTTGCTCATAGTGGCGCTGGTGTTTCTACAAAATAGTGGTAGCTATAAGATTGTTATGGTGATATATCGGGGGTGGCTTAGTGATAATGAAACTGTCATGGTGGTGTCCTGGAGAGACTGTTGTGATGATTGGTGTTTGACTTGGTGAACATGATGGAGCTATAAGGTTATAGCAGTTTGAAGGTGAAGCAGACATGGCGAATAGATGACGAGGCAGTGGCTTTAGGATCGTTCAATGGTGACACTGAGGACGGTGACTAGACCTTCAAAAGTTGCACTCACTTCTGCACATTTGCTTACCTTTGTTTGGAGTTGTAAAACTATTATTATTCCACCACTTTCTATTTATTAATCATTTCTCAATGTCTTTTCCCTTATGAGTTGTATAGCTTGTTATGTTCAGATTGAAGCGCAAAATGTTAAAAAAATATAAATATTTTAATTTTTATTATTTTTAAAGAAGTAAACCTTTTTGGTATATTGTATACTTTTTTGGATTAAAGTATACTCTTTTGGTATACTATATATTCTTTTGGTACCCTTTTATTTTTGGATCAAAGTGTGCGATGCTATCGAGCAAATAAATATTTCAGTTTTTGTTGTTTTGAACAAAGTATACCCTTTTGGTATACTATATACTCTTCTGGTATACCCTTTTTTGTTTGGATCTAAGTGTGCGATACTACCGAGCAAATAAATATTTCAGTTTTTGTTGTTTTGAACAAAGTATACTCTTTTGGTGTACTGTATACTCTTCTGGTATACCCTTTTGTCTTTGGATGTGCGATGCTACCGTGCGAATAAATATTTCAGTTTTTGTTGTTTTTTAACAAAGTATACCCTTTTGGTGTACTGTATACTCTTCTGGTATACCCTTTGGTATTTGGATCCTAGTGTGCGATGCTACCGAGCAAATAAATATTTCATTTGTTGGTTTGAATGAAGTATACTCTTTTGGTATATTGTATACTCTTCTGGTATACCCTTTTGTGTTTGGTTCCAAGTGTGTGATGTTACCGAACGAATAAATATTTCAGTTTTTGTTGTTTTGAACAAAGTATACCATTTTGGTGTTCTGCATACTCTTTTGGTATACCCTGTTGTGTTTGGATCCAAGTGTGAGATACTACCGAGCGAATAAATATTTTAATTTTTATTGTTTTGAACAAAGTATACCCTTTTGGTATACTGTATACTCTTCTAGTATATCTTTTTGTGTTTGGATCCAAGTGTGTGATGTTGTTTTGAACAAAGTATACCCTTTTGGTATATTTTATACTCTTTTGGTATATCCTTTTGTGTTTGAATCCAAGTGTGCGATGCTAACGAGTGAATAAATATTTCAATTTTTGTTGTTTCGAACAAAGTATATCCTTTTTTGTATAGGTGGAGCCATTATGTTCCCTGATTGAGTGTCACCCGGCCTCTTTTCCCATTCTTCCTTATGATGGTTTTCTAAATATTTTCTCAACTTTCCTATCCCACCATTAGGGGTGGGCACAAAAGTCCGAAATACCAATTCCGCACCGAACTGAATTAGTTTGGTATTTCGGAATCGGTATTTCGGTATTCGGTATGAAATTTCGATATTTCGGAATTTCAGTTCGGAATATGGTAAACTAATAAGTTAACCCATCCAGGTTCCAGCCCAATGAAATGGCCCAACCCAACTAAAATCATCCCTACCCATTTTAACAAACTTTCACTTTTCATTTCCTAATCAACCCCTAAATCAAATATCCACTTCTCTCTATTCCACCAAAGCTGCTGCTTTTCTCACACCGTCGTCGCTGGTCGAGCTTCCAACTCTCGCGATAGGTTCTTTCTTCTCAGTTCTCCAACAACTATCCTTGTTATTTATACTTAGTATTTATTAGAAACTTGTATATCCATGTAAAGAAATATATAAGAGCTGCTAAAGAACCTCCCAAATCACTCTTATGTTACTGCTAGCTCGTTGGCTGCACTAGTGCACTTTCTTTTTGTGTTCCATGTTGTGGTTTATGAAAGTTTCATAATCAGTGGCATGTGTCATGTAGGCAGTAGTCCAATAAGAAACACTCTTAATTTCATTATCAGTGGCTTTCCTTTCTTTGCTCCTTTCCCTTTCTAGTTTCATTATCAGTGGTTTTCTAGTAGTAAAATTTATGCACAGTATAATTTCGTTTCTTTGATGCAGAAATTACAATTTGCTAGTCAATTAATGATTGGTATACCGAATACCGGGACCGAATAAAACCGAACTGAAGTATAAAATACCGAACCGTACCGAAGTAGTTTGGTACGGTATTTGGTATCCACTCTTTGAAAATCGAATACCGAAATACCAAACCGTATTTGATAAAACCGTTCGGAAATACCGAACACCCACCCCTACCCACCATGATGCTTGTCGGTATTAAAATCCCAAACTTTTCTGCAAAGATTACATTTAGTGCTTTGAGCCGAAACATTTTTAGTTATAAATTTCCACATATCCGATCTATCCGTTCGTTTAGCTGGTTCTCTATTAGGATGCGTATGTGGTAATTCAGATTCAGTTTCTTCAGGTTCACCATGAAATTGACTAGTAGGTGTTTCATCATCTAAATTAAATCCTTCGGTATTTTCTTGATATTGTGTCTCTAACATATCATTATCTAGTGGTTGATCAAAATCTATATCATGATCAAATTGCGTGTCATCTTCCTGAGTAAAATCATCTAGATGAGCAGGAGCACTAGAACTACCAATTGGTCTTTTACCTAGAGCACGACCACGTCTATCATCCCCATTTCGGTTAGCACGTGATCTACGACCACTATCCGTACGCCCAGTAAGTGCTCTTCACACTCCAGACATTATTATAAGTAAAGCAAATAAATAAATTACTAAAATATGGCTATATGCTAAAAATAATATTGCAAAAAAAATAAAATAGATAATAAGAAGTAAGAACGAGTTTACTTGACGCCGCGTTAGAATTTAGAAGTGAAAGTTGAAACTTGACCGGAACCATACTGAATAATTTTTCACTCTACTACAAATATTTTTTGTAATGCAATTTAGAACTTAAACCATTTTTGCGAGAGCAATTTTGAATTATTTAGCAAATAACCTTTGTAGAAATAAGAGAGATTGAGAGAGATTTAGAGAGAATATTAGAGAAATTATGAATAAATTAGTGAAAAAATGTGGTATTTATAGAAAAAATAGGTTGGGGGATATGGGGGCGCCTATGGGGGTGGGGGGAGCAAAAAAGAACCCTTTTTGGCCGTTGGCCAACGACTGTTGGTGAAAAGAGCCGTTGCCAACAGCTATATTCCCAAGCCCAACAGCTTTTTTTTAGACCGGTTCCGGTCCATTTTCGTTCGGTCAGGTCGGTGCAAAAGAGTGGTAATGAGTCAAGGGACGAGGCGTTATGGGGGTTGTTTAATTGGCCCGGTTTGCATCGATACCGACCCGGTCCGGTGCAAACCGGACAGCTCGATAGCCTTACTCCAAACTTTTGCCACCTAGAAGGATGTTTAGTGCCACTTGTTCAAGGATTGGACTAGTGCTTTGGATAAGCATGACACTTTTCATTTTAATTGCCACTTGTTTTACGTCTTTACATTTGTCATAGCTATGTTGCATGAATGACAATTATATTCACCTTTTGAAATACATAATATTTTGTCTGTAATATCTTCATCAGCGGTCTGCATCCTACTGGGAAGTGAACTTGCAGACACCAAGAGATGTTCCTGTAATTGTGCTCTTTCCTTTGTTTTTATTTTTTTATTTTATTTTTTTATTTTTTTATATTCAAAGTACAAGGAAATAGTAGCAGTGAAAGACTTATTGGGACTCAGTAATTAAAATTGGAAATGGTGCGTAGTAAGATAGTCAAAGAAGGCAAAAGAACAGTTAAGTGTAGTTAGTGGTGTATATGTGTAGAGGTAATAATTTTTGGTAAAAAGATCTGGCAGGTTTGGTTTGTAGAGGCCTAGATGTTCAAATCAAGAAGAGTAGTTAGTAGAGTATGCGAGTGTAATTTGTCAGTGTCAAGGAGTCTGAATATTGCTTGTGGTGCTGGTATAATGATGGAAAGTGGAAACGTTAGTCGTTTGGTAGAGAAACAAGTTGTATATGGATTAATAATACAGGGGTTGTTGACACCCAATTGTGTCCCGGATGAGTTAATTAAAGTCTAATTATTCTAAATCAAAATTAATTTTGAAAATTCAAAAAGTAATTAATTTAAATTCAAAGAGAAAAGGATAAATTATAAGGCGTATCCTAATTTATATCCTACCCATGCAAACCCCTCAATTTCCCAATTTAATAATAAAATGGGGGGCTAAAATCGTTCCTTCCCCGCGAAATCGACCTATCTCTGCAAATATACATAACACATACACATTTCAGGTTTCCCCAAGGACCCAACTCTCTTCCCCCAAATCAGACCCGATTCCCTTTCCAATTTCTCCCCCAAAAAAATCCCTCGAAACAGTCCAAATTTTGGTACGAATCGGTCCCCCCATCAGTATAACGGGTCTTTCATCCACTCCCTCCATTTCAAATCAAATGAATATGAACTCTTGATCGATTTCTGGTAGATAAAGATGAGAGAGGTGTAGTTTTTACCTCTTTCACCCTTATCTCACAAGATATAGATTAAAAAAAAGGAGAAGGGTAATTCTGATTTTTTAAACCGAGGTAAAAAACCCTAATTTTTTACTATAAAAGCAAATTTTTCAGTTCATGTAAAGGGGGTTCACAGTTTAGAGAGGCTAAGGTTCATAGAGGCAGAATATATACAATTTTTTTAGAGTTTTTAACTGGAAGTTTTTTGGAAGCTCATAAAATATGGCGTGACTGTTTGGGTATTTTCTGTTTCGTGTTTTTTTTATCGCTTCATTTTGCGCATCGCTTCTTCAATATCCCAGTCGTCGACCTTATTCGAGTGGTCGCTCTTATTCGAGTTGCATTATTCAAATCTTTGCCTAGTTCACTGCCCGCAAAGAGGTAATGTTCGTGACCTCACATTTCTTTTCTCTAAAATTCAGTCTACTTGATTAAACCATGTTGAACTTATTTGAGTTTGGTTAATGTAATATCAGCTTATGTGTTTATTATAAATGCAGTACCAAAATCTGTTTAAAATCTGAATCTTTGGCTATATTCAGTAAAAGTTGAAAAGTTTGATTCTTTGTGTTGTTTCTGGCTTGGTGATGTGTTCTATAACTGTTTCAAAAATAGAAAAGAGATGTCGGTTTGTTTCCTGGTTTCTGTTAGAAGAGAGGGTGTAAGGGGTGTTTAGTTGAGTTTGCTTCAGTTTTGTTTGCAGGGGTGTTAGAGGTTTGTTGGCTTGCAGGTTGGTTTATAGAGGGTCTAGGGTGAAACAGTAGGTCAGGGTGGATCTGGAAGGTTTGAGTGTGTGCTTGGCTTTTGTTCTGGTTTGTAAGGGTGTAGCAGGGGGTTTATTATTGGTTCAGAGAGTGTTTTGAGCAGTGCAGGACTTGTTGATAGTGTAGGAGGCTGTTTCAGGTTGGTATGCAGGTTCTTATGGTGTATGTGAGCTGTTTGTATGTGGTCCAGGTGTGTGTTTGGTTATTTGAGAGAGTTTGTATGAGAGCTGGGATTTGGATAGCTTGAATGCTCTAGGTGGAGTTGTCTTTGGTTGAGCAGGTTGTTTTGCAGGAATTCAGGAATATGTATGTGAAGTTGTTCAAATGCTGCAAGTGTTTGTAAAGGGGCTATGTAAGGAGATTGCAAGACCCCTATTTTCTTGTCTGTTTCTTGGTTTGTTCAAGGGTATCTCAGGCAGCATGAAGGGTTCACGGGGTTGCTTGGCTGACGTTAGAGGAGTTCAGGTCTGGTAAGGGTGTTTAGGTGCAGGTATTCAGGTATGTGTGTGCAGGTATAGGAGCTGGTGTGTGTTGATGCAGTTGTGGAAGTTAGTGAGGGTGGTTGCAGGTGTGCTTTAGTGCCGCTGGTAGTCAGATTGTTTTTTTTGGTCTGTAAGCAGTTTGAGAGGGATTCAGGGAGTATGTGAGGAGTTGTGTATGCTGCAGGGTTTAGAGTTGTTTCAGGTGCATGAGAATGTGAGAGATGACTGTTTGAAGTTCTGAATTGAAGGTCTGGTTGGATTTGATTAAGGCATGCTTCTTCAAAGTATGTCTTGGTTAATTTATTGTATGCATATGGTCTGTTTTTAGTGTAGTCTCAAATCCTTTTAAAAGGTCTTGTTTGAATTAAATGATATAGAATTCCAGTTTATCTAAAGAAGAAGAAGCAGTGAATCCTTTTCAATCCAGTAGATGTGAATTTTGTAAAGGACTGTTAACTCATTTCTAGTTTAGTAGGATTGCAGCAGCCCTGTTAAGTTAGTTTAAGTTTCAATTCAGCTTTTCCCTTAGTTATTTTTTTAGCATTCAGTTTCCATGTTAAGCTTCTTCTTGAATCCTTTCAGTTGCCTCTGTCTATTCTTGACAATTTCTGTGAGCTTGTGAGAGGTCTTTCAGTCTGTTTGAAGGGCATAGAAGAGCTAAGTCTGGGTCTGTAGGATTCAGGGAATTTTATGAGAAGAGATGGGGTGTTTCTGTTTTAGCTTAGCAGAATAGAGAAGTCGCAGGTTTGTGCTTGGGTTTGAGTTTGTTTCTTGTGTTTAAAAATGGTTGAGTGCAGGTGAGTAGTTCAGTATGTTGGTGTGTGTGTTCATAGAGCAGTGTGTGTGCGCAGATTAGTACTTCAGGGAGTGTGCAGGTGTGCTGCAATTAGGCAGCTAGGCTCTGGCCTGTTTTGGTATAGACAGGACAAGAGAGAGTATAAGCTATTTCATATTATTTATCTTCTATCTTCATCTCTTGTTCACTGTTTATTTCCTCAACTTACTGAAAATAGTATTTAGTTAATGTTGCTAGGATGCATTTGATGTCATAGTTTGGTCAAGTGATACATGTAATGGTGCATACAGTTTCCATATAATTGGTGTCTAGGATTAAGTTTTTATAAACTTAGATGCGCCTATAAAAATTACTCAATTGTATAGTTAAAGGCTGAAATTTATGTGTTTGAAAGCTTGTTTCTTTCTATGCCTAACAGAAGATGCATGGAATTAGTGAATATTGTTAAGCTGATCTTCTCTGTCTCTTCCTCTGAAGTTCTTCTACTGGAATTTTGAAATTGATACATTACCTTAGGCTTGAACTATTGTTCACTGGTCGACTAAGTGTTTCATTTGAATCTGAATAAATTTGGTTCATAGAGCATCTCCTTGCTAGTTATGTACTAAGTTTTTTGTGAAATCCCCTGTATAAAGTTTCAATTGACCAAGTGTTCCTTTATGTGATCAAGATTGTTTACTGATCTTTCTTTGCTTGAATTCCATTATTTGTGGCTCTAGATTTTGAATTGTCTTCACATGTGATTCTTAAATTGCTACTAATCTTTATTTCCTTCTTATTTTTGCATGAAATCTCACTTGGGATCGAGTTGGATAAAACTCATTTAATTGAGATGGCTTATTGGTTTGGAGTCGTATTGGGATCAAGCTCGGGCTCACGTTTTCAAGACTTTAGAAAATTTAGAAATCCAAGGCTCGTTTCGCGAGTTTGCTTTCCGGGTTCGCTATCCGGGTTCTATCTTTTAACTCTTGTCTTCCCTTTGCCGTTAGGATATTTATATAAATTACTTGTAGAATAATTATGTACTTATATTTATGAATAAATATTTTATTGATTTAGTTATTATCTATTTTATGGTTATTACCTTTTAATTTTTGAATTGTTATTTAATTTATTGCAAATCAGGCCATTTAAGCAAATGCGTGCAAAATTTCGTAAATTTTCGAAACCACGATTAATAAATAACTATAGGAAAAGACTTCTATCTTATTGATACGAAGTAGTTTCTTTAAAAAGTCAAAATTCATAGAGAAGTTTTAATTAACTTCTAAATGTCCCGAAACAACTTTGCAAAAAGCGACTTGAAATCTAAGTTCCATCTTATGATGAGATACTCGAATTTTAAAGTTGAAATTAAGCAAGTGTCATTTACGCACCGTCACATACGAGTTGGCAAAGAAATTAGGACGATCAAATCGTTCATTTTCAAAAGAAAAATGCGCTTTTATTTTATTTTATTTTGAAAATAACTAAAGCTATTAAATAAATTGTAAATCTTTTGAAAACTTGCTAAATTTAATTAGTTGAATTAATTAATAGTTCAATTAATTATTTTTAGAAAAAGAGCATAAATAGCACTTGCAAATATTTTGGAAACCTGTCGGATTAACCGTCTTTAACGGAATTTCGAAAATGCATTAAAAACCTTCTTTCGAAATTAGCAAAAGCTCTTACCTTTAGAATCTCTGAAAGAAAGATCGTCTTTTTATAAAATGGAGTTTTGCACGCATTTGCTTATTTGGTTCGCTGTTTTTCCTTAAATTGGGTGGCGACTCCAAAAACTCCAAAAGAGTTAGTCCATTCAGTTGATATTCCTAAATTTTAGCCCTTCGGGGTTAATTTTTTGGGGGTTCAACAGCATGGTGACTCCGCTGGGGATCAATAAAGGTTTTGACCATAAAGGTTTCCAATTTATTTCCAACTAGCATGCCTAATTTAATTGCTTTATTATATCTGTTTGTTTGATTTGTTATAGTAAGCATGTATTACATTTATTTGTGCATAGTCCGCATTCCGTTCATATTTCCTCCCTCATGGAGCCTTTCAATTCTCTTTCATCTCCTCGATTTCATCACGGGGGGCCCGCTTGACGGAAAATTATACAGGAAGGGCATTGTCCTTCCTAACTCTTTGAATTTCTTTCGTGTCACCAAAGTTAGTTGGGGTATGGTTTGCCTGGTTTTGTCATGGCCGGTTTTACTGGTTTATGAGGCCAGGTTTATCCCGCATAGGTCGAATCGGCCTCAACCATTAGCCCACTCTTAGAATGAGATTAGGTCATGCATGCATATACATCTTAGTTTGGACCCGGTCCTTGGTACCGTTTCCAGGAATTAAAAAACCGCACTTTTTGTTGACGGTCCCAACGACACTGCATATTATGTGATCGTGTGGACGTTATAATGAATCCCAAACCATTTGCCATGTCAAATTTGAGAAGTTGACAATTATGTCGGTTTATTTATATCTCATATGTTGTATTGACAAATGTCTTGTGTCGTTATAATAACCACATGTGCGTACAACTTGACGATTAGGCTTACCTCTAGCACAAAGAGACACCTTACAGGGTAGGACGCGTTTGCATATTTATTTATGCTCAACTACTTGTGATTGTCACATGTTCATTGCCTGCTTTGCTTTATTTGCTAAAAATGCGTTAAATACTAGGTGTTGTTTGCTTGTGTGCAATCTAATGAATGACATACAAACTAACATAGTTACCCTTTGAGGTTTCTTTGTTTTGTTTATTTCTCTAGCAGAAGTTTGATTTTAAAGTGGTTGACCATGCAAATCACGTAAGATTCAAGATCTGATTGATGGTAGACGCTCTAGCTTATGAACCATGCAGTACCAGAAGCTAATGGCATTGTTTGAAAGAACTTGGTGATTGAGCTTAGAAGCATTATTTTCAATTTTAATTCAGATTGAGGCCCTGAATTGCATTGTACTTTAAAGCTTATGTTAATCTGAATCAACTCATTTCGAATTATGAAAGTTGACATAAAATGCATCGCATTCTTATTATATTATTTACGCTTGCATTTACATTTATTTCTGTTTCAAAATTAAAATTGATAAACCTGCCAAAGCTTTGCTTGTGACGTATGGCAAAACAACTGAACAGTTTGAAAACGACGAACTGAAAAGTTATTGTCTGCGCTCTTTGGATATCGCAATACTGTTAGAACTTCAACTGGGACAGCTTTTATTTGTTGGTATATGGCATTGAAGCAGTGATGCAGAACTACGCACAGTCTGATTCCCAAGGAGGGATACGTAGGCTCCTCCATCGGGCTCGACCCTTTAGTATTTAAATTTTAAATTTTTTCCAAAGGTTATAACTTGGGCAAATTTTGCAAAGCAAGTAGAAAACATGGGAGATTGCAACTGAGGCAGTTTTGTATAGCAATTTGAAGTATTGAAAGTCACAACTGGGGCAATTTTTGCAAAATGAATTGGAGATGCGAATGATAATAACTGGGGCAGAATTTTGCAAGAAACAATGTTGGTTATTAAAGATGAATTGACAAGAACTCTGTAATCGGCTAAGCGAACAGTGCAAAGTCTAAGACAAAGGACGTTCAGTTTGTTTTAAAATATGTTACAAGTTTAAGTCAAGGCAAAATTTTCAAAATGCATCTTTGACTTCATTTGCATGCTTATTTCACTTACTACATTGCATTAAATTAATTTATCCTTGCCTCTATTTTTCTCAAAACTCCTATGCTATTAAGTTCATGAGCCAAGTTTCTGAACATGATTTACAAATGCAAGTCCGAGAAAGACAAGGAAACAGCAGTAGCAGCAACAACAAGATCAAGATCAAGATCAAGTCAGCATGAATCAAACGCTTCCCCCTCCCTCCCAAAACTAATAATTTTTTCTTTGAGTGCAGGAATTTTCAAAGCAACAAGATAAGGAAACTAGCAACTATCAATTCCTTGTAGATTATTTGTCGTACACATTGAACAATGTCGCCAGGATAATCAACCGAGATTGGAAGCGTTATCTGATTCATCGCATACGCGAAACGATTTTATTTCTCTCTCTATTTCTGCCCTTTCTTAATCAAAATTCATTGCTTTATTGACAACTTTACTTTACACTTTGCAGGAATTAAGCATTAACTCAGTTTTTCCCAAGGACAACCCGGACGGCTTAAACCCTCACTTTATATCTCTTTTATCTTTGACATTTTTTTGTTTATGTGCATCTAATGAAAACTTTATTTTGCATGCTATTCTACCATTTATTTTACAAGTATCAATATCAAGTCTATAGGTGACAATCGAAGACGTTTATGTATGAAGTCTACCGTAAACAATCAGAGACATCAAATTTACCAAGTCTACCGTAGACAATAAGAGGCGTGGTTCTTTATCAAGTCTATCGTATACAATCGAAGACATTATTATTGAAGCCTATCGTAGACAATCGAATGCCTTATCATTTGAAGCCTAGCATAGACAATTGGAGGCCCTATTATGAAGTCTACCGTAAACAATCGCAGACATCACATTTACCAAGTCTACCGTAGATAATCGGAGGCGTGGTTCTTTATCAAGTCTATCGTATACAATCGAAGACATTATTATTGAAGTCTATCGTATACAATCGAAGGCCTTATCATTTGAAACCTACCACAGACAATTGGAGGCCCTATTATGAAGTCTACCGTAAACAATCGGAGACATCACATTTACCAAGTCTACCGTAGACAATCGGAGGCGTTGTTCTTTATCAAGTTTATCGTATACAATCGAAGACATTATTATTGAAGCCTATCGTAGACAATCGAAGGCCTTATCATTTGAAGCCTACCATAGACAACTGGAGGCCCTATTATGAAGTCTACCGTAAACAATTGGAGACATCACATTTATCAAGTCTACCGTACACAATCGGAGGCGTGGTTCTTTATCAAGTCTATCGTATACAATAGAAGACATTATTATTGAAGTCTATCGTAGACAATTGAAGGCCTTATCATTTGAAGCCTACCATAGACAATTGGAGGCCCTATTATGAAGTCTACCATAAACAATCGGAGACATCACATTTACCAAGTCTACCGTAGACAATCGGAGGTGTGGTTATTTATCAAGTCTATCGTAGACAATCGAAGACATTATCATTGAAGCCTACCATAAACAATTGGAGGCCTTTTATGAAGCCTATCGTGGACAATCGAAGGCACTATTGTTATGGAGCCTACTGTAAACAATGGGGGGCCTCATTATGAAGTCTATCGTAAACAATCGAAGACGTCATTATCATTTAAAGCCTTCCATAAACAATTTGAGGCCTTTTTATGAAGCCTATCGTAGACAATCGCAGGCGCTATTGTTATGGAGTCTACCGTAAATAATCGGGGGCCTCATTATGAAGTCTATCGTAAACAATCGAAGACGTCATAATCATTTAAAGCCTTCCATAAACAATTGGAGGCCTTTTTATGAAGCCTATCGTAGACAATCGAAGGCGCTATTGTTATGGAGCCTACCGTAAACAATCGGGGGCCTCATTATCTAGTCTATCGTGTACAATCGAAGACGTCATTATCATTTAAAGCCTACCATAAACAATTGGAGGCCTTTTATGAAGCCTATCGTAGACAATCGAAGGCGCTATTGTTATGGAGCCTACCGTAAACAATCGGGGGCCTCATTATGAAGTCTATCATAAACAATCGAAGACGTTATTATCATTTTAAGCCTACCATAAACAATTGGAGGCCTTTTATGAAGCCTATCGTAGACAATCGAAGGCGTTATTGTTATGGAGCCTACCGTAAACAATCGGGGGCCTCATTATGAAGTCTATCGTAAACAATTGAAGACATCATTATCATTTAAAGCCTACCATAAACAATTGGAGGCCTTTTATGAAGCCTATCGTAGACAATCGAAGATGTTATTGTTATGGAGCCTACCATAAACAATCGGGGGCCTCATTAAGAAATATATCTTAAACAATCGAAGATGTCACTATCATTTGAAGCCTATCATAAACAATTGGAGGCCTTTATATGAAGCTTATCATAGACAATTTAAGGCGCTATTGTTATGAATCCTACCATAGACAACTAGAGACTCGATCATGAGTCATTGCCGAAAGGCGGGATTTTTATCCTTATATTTTATTTAAGTCTACTTTATGTTTCTATGGATTGAAGTCCTTTATTGTTTTATTTTCAGTCTACCAATGGCCCCGATGTCATCTTGCCTCACAAAGCCAGATTTCTTCAACAGTTGATTGGAGACAAACTTATCATTGATATTGCAACCAGCATCTACAAGTTTTTTTTATCATTATTTATTTATTACTCCATTTATCAAGTATTGTTTGCAGTTACTCGCTTACCGTTTGTCAAGTTTATTACAGGATTTTAGCAGCACTGCAGCAGCATTTTGAGCATAACGTGGAACTCTTTCTTAGCAGTGAACTGGGGCAATCGTTGATATGAGCTAGACTCGTCAACGAGGATCTGAAGAATCACACTCGCACAAGGAAGTCTATCCTAATCTTTCATTTCGGATTAGGGGTCAGTTTAATTTCTTTCCTATTCGTGCATCCTTTTCTGTCAATCGTGCGAGTTTCATATCTAAGTGTCGTTGAACTACATATGGCCTGATTCTCTTTCAGCTCGAGATATGTAGGCAACTCGGAAACCGGAGTTCGGCCATATCCATAAGCCTCGCCTTTTAGTCCTTGGATTCAAAAGCCTTGGTTTTTATCCAGACAAAATTGGTTTTTCGTCAATTTCTTTACCCTAAAAACTCTTTCATCCTTTTCCGGGTAAAGATGGGCAGCTGTTGACACCCAATTTTGTCCCGGATGAGTTAATTAAAGTCTAATTATTCTAAATTAAAATTAGTTTTGAAAATTCAAAAGTAATTAATTTAAATTCAAAGAGAAAAGGATAAATTATAAGGCGTATCCTAATTTATATCCTACCCATGCAACTCCCTCAATTTCTCAATTTAATCATAAAATGGGGGGCTAAAATCGTTCCTTCCCCGTGAAATCGGCCTATCTCTGCAAATATATATAACACATACACATTTCAGTTTTCCCCCAAGGACCCGACTGTCTTCCCCCAAATAAGACCCGATTCCCTTTCCAATTCCGCCCCCCCCCCCCCCCAAAAAAATCCCTCGAAACAGTCCAAATTTTTGTACGAATCAGTCCCCCCCATCAGTACAACGGGTCTTTCATCCATTCCCTCCATTTCAAATCAAATGAATATGAACTCTTGATCGATTTCTGGGAGATAAAGATGAGAGAGGTGTAGTTTTTACCTCTTTCACCCTTATCTCACAAGATATAGATTAAAAAAAAAAAGGAGAAGGGTAATTCTGATTTTTAAACCGAGGTAAAAAACCCTAATTTTTTACTATAAAAGCAATTTTTTCAGTTCATGTAAAGGGGGTTCACAGTTTAGAGAGGCTAAGGTTCATAGAGGCAGAATATATACAATTTTTTTAGAGTTTTTAACTGGAAGTTTTTTGGAAGCTCATAAAATATGGCGTGATTGTTTGGGTATTTTCTATTTCGTGTTTTTTTTTTATCGCTTCATTTTGCGCATCGCTTCTTCAGTATCTGAGTCGTCGACCTTATTCGAGTGGTCGCTCTTATTCGAGTTGCATTATTCAAATCTTTGTCTACTTCACTGCCCGCAAAGAGGTGATGCTCGTGACCTCACATTTCTTTTCTTCTTAAATTCAGTCTACTTGATTAAACCATGTTGAACTTATTTGAGTTTGGTTAATGTAATATTAGCTTATGTGTTTATTATAAATGTAGTACAAACTTATTTGAGTTTGGTTAATGTAATATCAGCTTATGATCTTTGGCTCGATTCAGTAAAAGTTGAAAAGTTTGAGTCTTTGTGTTGTTTCTGGCTTGGTGATGTGTTCTGTAACTGTTTCAAAAATCGAAAAGAGATGTTGGTTTGTCTCCTGGTTTCTGTTAGAATAGAGGGAGTAGGGGGTGTTTAGTTGAGTTTGCTTCAGTTTTGTTTGCAGGGGTGTTAGAGGTTTGTTGGCTTGCAGGTTGGTTTATAGAGGGTCTAGGGTGCAGCAGTAGGCCAGGGTGGATCTGGAAGGTCTGAGTGTGTGCTTAGCTTTTGTTCTGGTTTGTAAGGGTGTAGCAGGGGGTTTGTTATTGGTTCAGAGAGTGTTTTGAGCAGTGCAGGACTTGTTGATAGTGTAGGAGGCTGTTTCAGGTTGGTATGCAGGTTCTTATGGTGTATGTGAGCTGTTTGTATGTGGTCCAGGTGTGTGTTTGGTTATTTGAGAGAGTTTGTATGAGAGCTGGGATTTGGATAGCTTGAATGCTCTAGGTGGAGTTGTCTTTGGTTGAGCAGGTTGTTTTGCAGGAATTCAGGAATATGTATGTGAAGTTGTTCAAATGCTGCAAGTGTTTGTAAAGGGGCTATGTAAGGAGATTGCAAGACCCCTATTTTCTTGTCTGTTTCTTGGTTTGTTCAAGGGTATCTCAGGCAGCATGAAGGGTTCAGGGGGTTGCTTGGCTGACGTTAGAGGAGTTCAGGTCTGGTAAGGGTGTTTAGGTGCAGGTATTCAGGTATGTGTGTGCAGGTATAGGAGCTGGTATGTGTTGATGCAGTTGTGGAAGTTAGTGAGGGTGGCTGCAGGTGTGCTTTAGTGCCGCTGGTAGTCAGATTGTTTTCTTTGGTCTGTAAGCAGTTTGAGAGGGATTCAGGGAGTATGTGAGGAGTTGTGTATGCTGCAGGGTTTAGAGTTGTTTCAGGTGCATGAGAATGTGAGAGATGACTGTTTGAAGTTCTGAATTGAAGGTCTGGTTGGATTTGATTAAGGCATGCTTCTTCAAAGTATGTCCTGGTTAATTTATTGTATGCATATGGTCTGTTTTTAGTGTAGTCTCAAATCCTTTTAAAAGGTCTTGTTTGAATGAAATGATATAGAGGTCCAGTTTATCTAAAGAAGAAGAAGCAGTGAATCCTTTTCAATCCAGTAGATGTGAATTTTTTTAAAGGACTGTTAACTCATTTCTAGTTTAGTAGGACTGCAGCAACCCTGTTAAGTTAGGAAGCAGTGAATCCTTTTCAATCCAGTAGATGCTTCTTCAGGTTTGTGCTTGGGTTTGAGTTTTTTTCTTGTGTTTAAGAATGGTTGAGTGCATGTGAGAAAAAATTACTTAATTGTATAGTTAAAGGCTGAAATTTATGTGTTTGAAAGCTTGTTTCATTCTATGCCTAACAGAAGATGCATGAAATTAGTGAATATTGCTAAGCTGAACTTCTCTGTCTCTTCCTCTGAAGTTATTCTACTGGAATTTTGAAATTGATACATTAGCTTAGGCTTGAACTATTGTTCACTGGTCGGCTAAGTGTTTCATTTGAATCTGAATAAATTTGGTTCATAGAGCATCTCCTTGCTAGTTATGTACTAAGTTTTTTGTGAAATCCCCTGTATGAAGTTTCAATTGACCAAGTGTTCCTTTATGGGATCAAGATTGTTTACTGGTCTTTCTTTGCTTGAATTCCATTATTTGTGGCTCTAGATTTTGAATTGTCTTCACAAGTGATTCTTAAATTGCTACTAATCTTTATTTCCTTCTTATTTTTGCATGAAATCTCACTTGGGATCGAGTTGGATAAAACTCATTAATTGGGATGGCTTATTGGTTTGGAGTCACATTGGTATCAAGCTCGGGCTCAAGTTTCAAGACTTTAGAAAATTTAGAAATCCAAGGCTCGTTTCGCGAGTTTGCTTTCCGGGTTCTATCTTTTAACTATTGTCTTCCCTTTGCCCTTAGGATATTTATACAAATTACTTGTAGAATTATTGTGTACTTATATTTATGAATAAATACTTTATTAATTTAGTTATTATCTATTTTATGGTTATTACCTTTTAATTTTTGAGTTGTTATTTAATTTATTGTAAATCAGGCCGTTTAAGTAAATGCGTACAAAATTTCATAAATTTTCGAAACCACGATTAATAAGTGACTATAGGAAAAGACTTCTATCTTATTGATACGAAGTAGTTTCTTTAAAAAGTCAAAGTTCATAAAGAAGTTTTAATTAACTTCTAAATGTCCCGAAACAACTTTGCAAAAAGCGACTTGAAATCTAAGTTCCATTTTATGATGAGATACTCGGATTTTAAAGTTGAAATTAAGCAAGTGTCATTTACGCGCTGTCACATACGAGTTGGCAAAGAAATTAGGACGATCAAATCGTTCATTTTCAAAAGAAAAATGCGCTTTTATTTTATTTTATTTTGAAAATAACTAAAGCTTTTAAATAAATTGTAAATCTTTTGAAAACTTGCTAAATTTAATTAGTTGAATTAATTAATAGTTCAATTAATTATTTTTAGAAAAAGCGCATAAATAGCACTTGCAAATATTTTGGAAACTTGTCAGATTAACCGTTTTTAACGGAATTTCGAAAATGCCTTAAAAACCTTCTTTCAAAATTAGCAAAACCTCTTTCCTTTAGAATCTCTGAAAGAAAGACTGTCTTTTTATAAAAACAGAGTTTTGCACACATTTGCTTATTTGGTTCTCTGTTTTTCCTTAAATTGGGTGGCAACTCCAAAAACTCCAAAAGAGTTAGTCCATTCAGTTGATATTCCTAAATTTAGCCCTTCGGAGTTAATTTTTTGGGGGTTCAACAGGGGTTAGCAATTGAAACGACCTCGGTCAGTCGTTTTGGAAGTTAGGACTCCGATTGGCGTGCTGATTATTTTTCAACTTTGCAATGTCCATCAGGACCTGTCTGTAAAATTTGAGCCAAATCAGACCTCGTTTGGTAGGCATCGGAAGAAGGTTTCAGTTTTTTTATTGTCGATAAATACTAAAAAAGAGATTTTTGAGCTTGATTTTGGCGAATGAGCTCCGATTCGAAATCCGAAAGCGTCGTTAGGTTCGTATGATTACTTGTGACTTTTGTGATTTTTCGAAAGTAAATTTCGAAGTTGTTCGGCTAGTTTCCGCTAAAATGTCGAAAGTTAAATAATTTGACCTTTTCCATTTAAATTCGCATCTTGAGTTTCGGGAGTCCGATTTAAGATCCGCTTTAGCAAGTGTGTTACATATATTTTATTTAACTTGTATGCAAAAGTTGGAATTATTTCGAATATCATAGGATACCGTATTAATTTTCGTCACGAAAAGAAAAGAAATTATAAAAGAAAGAGAAAACGACAAAAAGAAAAAGGAAAACGGAAATGAAAAGTCGGTTTTCTAAGGGATATAATCCCTTAGCAGTTGCTTCTACAAGCAATACAGAACGAGAAACAACAAACCATAAGCGAGAAAGTTATAGAGAAACATAGAAGAAAAAATACCAGAAAATGAGAAAAGAGCCGGAAAAAGATAGAATTTTCACCCCAAAATATTTAGATAATGATTTTAATGCATTATTGGAGTTTATTACATGTGTTTGAATATATTCTGACGGTAAAAATTGGGATATTAGACATCGTATTAATAAGTTCAATTAATAGTTTAAAGGGTCAATTGGACCCCGATAATGGAATTGATTATATATTTGTACTCAGTGAGTTATGGGCAACATATAAATATAATTTATTTAGGGTTCAGTTATGTGACTGATCACGCCCAACTACGCCCTATAAAAGGGACTAAGCGGTCGCGGCAAATATAGCTCGGTATTTAAAGCCCCGAGGTCGAATCCCACAGAGAACACTCGTAATTCAGTCGTTAATCTAACTAATTTATCTAATCAACCAACTTCAAGAGTTTATATCTTAATGATGGTTTTAAAGTAGAAACTAAATAATAATAAGGTAAATAGCAAAATAATAAAAAGTAATCAAGCAAGGATATTAAAAGCCTAGAATTGATTTACACCGACTCCTACCTATGTGATTGACTAATGAATCAACTAATTCAACTTGGTTCTTCCTATTGAACACTTGCTCCAAATTCACAACTAACCACTTCCGCGCACTAGCTATGACTTTCACTAACTAATCTTCCAATTAATTAATGAAGATGATTAGAACTACAAGTATGGTTCACAATCGGGCTCGGTGGTCACAACTCACCCTATTGACAACCTAAGTAATTCCTTGGTTTTAGGTTGAAATATTGCTAAGCATTTAACCCTAACTCGTGAATTTATTCCTAAACGCACAAGGATAAAGGGGACAATCAATTGGGGGCCCTTCCAATCAATTAGCAAACAAGACGTAAATACTTAGATAGGAAGAATAATCAAGTTCATTCATCAAAATCAATTAATCAATTCACACAGTATTGGAGTGGTTCAATCAACCCTAGAATGGGTAATTTAGCCACTCATGGTCATCAAAGACAAATCAAGAATAATCATGAATGAATAAACTACAAAGGAGAAGAAATAATGGAAGAAAGAACTCTTAATCTTCAAGTCTTTAATCCCAAGCCTCCTTGTGTGTTCCTTGCCTCCAAGAGTCCAAAGTGCTTCTACAATGGTCGTCTTGCTCTCCCAAGTCAAGATTGGGGCTGAAAATAGGTTAGAAAACCTTTTATACCTCGTGTGAAACTCGTGGACAAGTTTGCCCCTCGCCACTTTTCGCCAGAAAATTTGCCTCATGGCTGGATCATGGCCTTACGATGCCTGGGCCATGCACTTACGAAATTCTGCTTTCAACTTCATGGCTGAATCGTGGCTTTACGATGGCTGGGCCGTGACATTTCGTCTTCAAATTCCGTTCATGGCTAATCCACGGCCTTGGCACCTTACAACGCTGTAAATTAACTTCAATTTTGCTCCAAATCATCAAACTTTAACACTTTTTCAAACCATTTGATTCCTACACATTCAAACACCCAATATAAGCACAAAATACTATTGTTCAGGCTAAAATAATCCACAAAAGCACCAAAATATGATGTAACTAATACTAAAATATATGTATTTTTAGCCTAACATCAGTGACCCTAAACCCTGTACATAGGCCTGACCTACGTATTGCGTACGCGAATAGGGTATCAGGTTCCTAACTGGATTGCCCTAAGATGTGAGAAATGAAGTCTTTAGCCTAATTTGATGTATTTTTCTGCTTACTGAATAGAGTGGGATCGTTTGGCAATGAAACCAAAGGATAAAGCGGTTGTTGATTAGCAATGCTAACTTTTAGAAGAGGTAAGTGTTTATATCCATTTCGTTGGAGGCACCTGGCCTCGTGGATTTTCTACCACGTGTTACTTACGTGTGTAGCTGCCGATAGGCGTACTCATTACGCCTTAGCTTTGGATTTACATTGTGTATTATATGTTATGTCATGTTGTTTGTATTGCATTGAGGATCTGAGCATTGTACTCTGGCTGTAAGTTGACATATACTTCCCAGCAGTCGATGAGAGTCCCGCGCCGGTGAATGGTTATCATTGCATCATATTGAGGGTAGGAGGATTCCGCCTTCGGAGCAGGAGGATTCCGCTCCTCTGCATCATATTGAGGGTAGGAAGATTCCGCCCTCGGAGCAGGAGGACTCCGCCCTCGGAGCAGGAGGATTCCGCTCCATTGCATCATATTGAGGGTAGGAGGATTCCGCCCTCGGAACAGGAGGATTTCGCTCCATTGCATCATATTGAGGGTATGAGGATTCCGTCCTCGGAGCAGGAGGATTCCGCTCCATTCATTTGGCAAATGTGACCGTTTGCATCATATTTCATTTCATTTCATTTCTTTTCATCTCATTTCATTTCATTTCATACCATTGGGTAGATTTGTGGTACCTAACTACTGTTCTGCTTATACGTGCATTGTTTATTTGTTGATATGTTTCTGGCTCGTATTCCTGGTTGAGTTTATGGTTTCATACGTGTTTCCGGTTGTTATCTGGCTCTGCCTTTTTATAATTTAAATAAAAGGAATTTGGTTTATCTGTTTCTTCTCCCTGGCTAGCTATCCTATTCTTTGAGGTGGCCAGTCTTCCCTACTTATTGAGTCCTTTCGACTTACCCTTGTTTGTTGTTTGTTTCTTGTCTATCTATTTCGTTTCGGCAGGTTCGCTCCAGGATTGAGTTCGCCACGTTGTGAAGGAGCGAAGACGACTTCAAATGTCAGGGTGAGTCAGCTTTTATTCCGGATGGTCACCAGTTTATTGGTTATTATTTCAGTTGCATTTTGCTCCCTTCAGGAGGTATCCGTCTTCTTTTGTACTCTTAGATGTCTAGTCTGGATAGCCCTAAACCTAGTATGCTGGGTAATCAGCTGTAATTTCTTTTGTACGGCTTAGAGGTATCAGTATGTCTGTGTTTTTTTAGTCTTGTCCTTATTTATGAATTATTATATTTATTTTCCTAATTTAATTGGTAAGGGTTCGCCCGATGGGTCTAGGGGAGGATGTCGGGTGCCCGCACGGCCTAACCGGATTCCAGGGCGTGTCAGTAATACAAGGATTAGTAATACAGAGATTATTTTTATCAAGTATTTTGATTCACTGTATTAAAAATTGGATATACTATATATTAATTTAAACTAGTGTTTGATACAAATATGTATAAACTTTAGTTTACAATTATACTATTTTCAAATAGGAGAGATATTATGAGGAAAATGAGTTTTACATAGAATAGAGTTTGTGGATAAGGATACTTTTGTCTTTTCAACTTCTTTATCCATGTATTGTAATCTTGATATTAATAATACCATGATGAGCTTGATATTAGTTTGTACCTAAATTGATGTATTAATTAATATCGATATTAGTTATCCTAGTTTTAAATACGCTACCAAATACATGATGAAATTGAAGAAAGTACTAATATAGGGATTAGCTAATCAATACATCATACCGAACGAGTCTAGTAGCCCAAATCAAGAAAGTGCTAATAGGAGAGTGGAACTACGCGGTAATAGATGAAGTGATTTTTTAGAGAGAAGCTGGAGCATTGTATATACTCTGCTCTCAAGGTTACTTCAAGACCATGCACTACTTTGAGTAGTATCCAGTTGCCCAAATCAATAGAATTAATTACAGCAGCGTCCCATCATTCCATCTTAACAGCTTCGAGCCGCATATAGAGCTAGCATCTAAATAGAGCATAGCTAGTTTTCCAAAACGGCGCATTAATGCATTCATGTCTAAAAGAAAGATGAGCTCTCCGCTGTTTCACGTCAAGGGACCACATTAATGGCTGAGAGACACCGTCCAGCTACTTTTGGCTGCCTCCCATATACTTTACCTCTATGATATACTCCCTCCGGTCAATTTTATTTGATGTTTTAGCCTATATTTTTTGGTCCATAATAGTTGATCTTTTCGGAAATCAAGATGTAATTTTACAATATCACCCATTGCTAATAAATATCTTTAAACAAAATGATAAGTAATAATAGCTTGAATAAGAGCTAATATAGTCAATTACATTGCTAATTAATACTAAAAAGGCGATTTTCTTAATACACGTGAAAACACCCAAAACATTAAATAATATGGATCGGAGGGAGTAATTGAATTTATGACTGGCAATATAAAATATTCTAACACCATGCATGATATAGCACTCGAAAGAGTAATTACAAAGCGTAATCAAATACCCGTAATAAGCAGGGGCGGCCCAACCAAATTGGTAGCCTAAAGCCAAGTTTTAGTAGGAGACCTTAAATACAACAGTTAACCAAATTTATATAATTTGTTTAGTTGATTTTTATCTAGCCTTTTGAGATGCATAGTCATTAATTAAGTTTCAAGCATGTTTTTTTAAAATTTCTTTTCAATTGACGATATTTTCAATACATCTAATATACTTTTACTGAGACTTGTTGATGTTATAGGTAAGACAGTAAGACGTTATTAATTTTAATTTGAAAAAATTATTTATGTGTACATTATAAAAATTATGAACATTTTGTTATGAGTAATATATTCAATTCAGTGATGATATTCAGTCTAGAATTGAATGGATCAACGTACTCTAAGAGAAAATTAACGTGAAATTCAAATTGGAGAAAACCAGGTTGGAGCTTCACTATATATTTACAACAATTTTAATGTTTGAGTTCATTAAGTCATAAAAGAAAGTATTTCGATTTTATAATCTCAAAAGACTTGCTCTTTAACTTATGAATCAATCAAATGTGACAAAGAGAAATAGTTAATTTAAGAAAAGTAAACTGAAAACAAAACTTTGGCTAGTTATAAATAACAAAAACTGAATGTATGTGAAGAAGGAAAAAACTAAAACTAAAATCAGAAAGGCAAACACAAAAATTTATCCAAATTTGTGAATGAGAAATTTGCTCACTCATTCACAAATTTCATCTTAATCCAAGTTAAAAGAAATTCAAAATCTTTGAATAATAATAATTAATAAGTACTAATAGTATTATTTATATAAATTTAAGGCCTTTTAAAAATGGGGGCCTAAAGCATAGGCCTTAGTGGCCTTATGCTTGGGCCGGCACTGGTAATAAGTGAAACTAGACTAGATATGTTCAATAGCATATTATAGAGTTAATTTTATCGATGGTCACTTAACTATTGGTTCATTACCACAAAGTTACTTTTGTTACCCAAAAGTCACTCAACTATTGATTCATTATCACAAAGTCACTTTTGTATCTTTTGTTACCCAAAAGTCACGCAACTTTCCTCCGGTCTACACCAAAGTCACTCTAGCCGGATTTTAAACTCACCGAAAAATGACATGACATTATTAATTAAAAATTATATTTCCTTAATTATACTAACCCAATTCTTTAACCCATTATATTAATTTCACTCAACTCAAGACCCAAACCCATTTCACTACTTAACCCTATAGTTGATTGTGTCAAGTCATTAAAATATTTCTAGTTTATTGTAATGTTAAACAGAGGGGACTAAGAATTGCCGAAGAAAGAATTCTTTAGATGGTTTACCAGAAAGTCCGCTCGAGTTCATTCACTTTCAGATTGCCAACGTGGAGTCCAAGTTTGCCAGCGCTATTATTAATTCAAGAGAGATTAGAGTAGATAGGGTTGGAGATGGAAATCCTCATTTAAGAAAAGTTGAATCTTTTAAAATGGATGTGAGCTTAGAATGCATGCAGTATCATTCTCTGCATACAGGTTGATTAGCCAAGAATGATTGAAAAGGTGGGAAACATCTTGTCTAAGGAGAATACGAATGTAAGTTTCACGAGTGTTGGAATGATCACTCCAAGAAAGCATGTTGTGATGGCTATTGGGGTGGATGAGCAAATTCTCGCTGGGCAAAATTAGTAGTGAAATCAGTTTGGGTCTTGGATTTGATAAAATTAGTGTAATGGGTTAAAAAATTGAGTTAATATAATTAAGAAAGATCATTTTTAATTATTGATGCAACGTCATTTTTTCGGTGAGTTTTAAGTAAAATTCGGGTAGAGTAACTTTGGTGTAGATCGGAGGAAAGTTGATTTACTTTTGGGTAACAAAAGAAACAAAAGAGACTTTGTGGTAATGAAACAATAGTTGAGTGACTTTTGGGTAACAAAAGAAACAAAAGTGAATTTATGGTAATAAAGCAATAGTTGAGTGACCACCGGTAAAATTAACTCGCATATTATATTATATTATATTTATTGCTTATACTGTCTTAAATCCTGATAAGTTAAATCCATATCTATATAATATTGCTATGTATAGAAGTGCAGTCATCCTTATCAAACTACAAGTTGTGCTATATTTGTAATTTCCCGAATTAGCAAAAAACATAGATGCGCATTGCTCTCCCCAATGGAATCACCTACAATTGATCACTTCTTGGAAGACAAGACTATTTTAATTACCGGTGCTACTGGTTTCCTCGGAAAGAGTACACTCTCTCTCCCTCATCAATCTGTTCCTAATAAGAGAAATTATTAAAGTGCATATATAGTTTCTTGGAGAACTTTAAAAAGATGCATTTGTTTTCAAAATGTAGTTCTTGTAGAAAAAGTTCTTCGTGTTCAACCAAATGTCAAAAAACTCTTGCTTCTCGTAAGAGCTTCAGACAACAACTCCGCCAGAGAACGCTTCATTAAAGAGGTATGACACGAATCAGTTTCATTTAAATTTTTACAAGTCAATATCATAAAACTATCATATGGTGTATTTTTCTCGTATTGATTTTGGTTTGCTGGTTAATGAGGAGGCAAAAATTCATCCGCTCTATCTCATTCTCTCCATCTACTCTTCGTCTTCTCTTTCCACTTCTCTAAACGATCTTATATGTTTCCCTATGAATCATTTCAAACGTATATGCAGTTTAAATAGTTACAAGCTTTTAGTTACTCCCTCCGTTTAAAAAAAGTTGAACCTTTGCGGAGTACGAGGGTCAAATTGACTAATTTTGACCGGAAATTTGTACATCGAATTTTTAAATTTTTTGAAATAAAATTTACATATTTAGAAACTACATGAAAAATACTATAAGTCACAATAGTTAGCAATTCAAAATAGTTAGAAAATATTTGTAAGACATGTGGTCAAACATAATCTTGTTTGACCCTTCAAATAGTAATAGGTTCATCCTTTTTGAAACAAAGGGAGTATAATAATGTGGACAAGCTTTTCGGTTGACTTTCCATATTTAAAGAGAACGCCATCAACCCAAATGTGGATTGATGATTTAACATTATGGGTTCGAATTTGAAATTCTTTCACTTTTTTATTGGAAGTTTTGATAAGAAGATTGACATATGATATGAGCATACCTCCATGTGAGAATTTGTCAAGACTGTATAAGTAAATAACTGTATTTTTCTTTCATAACTGATGTGGGATTTCTAACACTCCTCCACACATACCTAGGACTTCTAAAATGTGAATAATATAATATAGGTGCCTAATATAGTGTGTCCATTTAAAATTTTTTTACTTTTTTCCAAGAAGTTTTTGAAAAATATGTTTGTCTATGAAATTTTGTTATTTTTTTAATTTTTTTTGGAAAATAG
Organism: Petunia axillaris subsp. axillaris; assembly: GCA_029990575.1. Lineage (NCBI taxonomy): Eukaryota > Viridiplantae > Streptophyta > Magnoliopsida > Solanales > Solanaceae > Petunia > Petunia axillaris. The sequence goes on from JARKNS010000009.1 coordinate 46,740,015, forward strand.
TTTTTGAAAACCAAAAAGTGGTTTAGAACACTTTTTCAAGTTTTTTCAAAAAAAGTTTTTTCTCTCTCACAAAACTCTATCTTTTTTTTCAAGCGAAATGTATGTCCAAACACAACTTCAACTTCCAAATACTATTTTTCAACTCAACTTCAAAAAAAAAAAAAAATCAAATATTTTTTCAAATTTATAGCCAAATGGCCACTAACTCTAATACCAAGTTTTAGACCTAATCCAATCCCTAAAGATAGCTTATGAGCTATATTTGTCCAAAATTATATAAGAGGATCAATTATCGTTCCCACAAATGTCACAACCGATGTGGGCCTTTTTATTAAACCATCATTACGGTTCTTAGTCAAATGCGTTGATATCAAAAGCACAACAACATTATTAGAAGTATAAAGGTTTGATTCACACAGATTATGCAGACTGAACTGTTCAATGTTATAAGGGAAAATATGGGTGCAAATCTCTACTCTCTAGTGGAGGAGAAGGTAGTTGCAATTTCAGGTGACATTGCACACGAAGATATAGGAATTAAACACTCTGAGTTTAGAAAGGAGATGCGCAACGAAATAGACATAATCATAAACTCTGCTGCAACGACCAGCTTCGATGAAAGGTACATATATAAAATAGGATAAATTTTTGTGCACGTCCTTTTTTCGTACTTTTTTCTAATATTTCAGTTACGTCTCTTTAAATAGATATGATACTGCAATGAATGTGAATGTGGTTGGTACCGTGAATGTCCTCAAGTTCGCCAAGAGCTGTAAAAAGTTGAAGATGCTTCTTCATGTGTCTACCGGTGAGTAATTAGCTATCATTTTGCTTATAATATTTAAATTGAACTTATACTCCCCCCGGACCACTGTAAGTATAGCCGTTTGGCCATAGATATCAAAAATAAATTTTGAAAAACGATTTTTGAAGTTGTTGGACATGAATTATTGCATAAAAGTTGAAGTTTTGGGAGAGGAGAAAATTTATTTTTCGAAAAAACTTGAAAAAGTGGTCAAAAGTAGTTATCAAAAACTGATAGCTTTTCATGGACAAACATATTTTCTAAAAAAAAAAAAGAAGAAAAAAGTGAAAAACTTCTTAAGGGCAAACGAGCTCTAAATGTCACCTTTAGCTTTGAAAATAGTTCAAAATATGTGTCACTTTACAAAATCAAGAAATCATTAATTATTTTTTTCCAAACTTACCCCTGCTCATCCCTATAGTATTTATTTTATTTGAAGAGAAATAGAGGGCAATGTAGTCAAATGACCCATTTATTAAATATAATTGCCTATATTTACGACACATCATAAAAGGTGTGCACAAGCTAAATATGACACATAATCGAACCAGAGGAAGTACATGATTAAAAAAAAAAATTGGATATACTGGACCTACCAAAAGCTAATTCATGAGTTTGAGGAATACACTAGACCATATAAAAAGTAAAAAAACATCATTCCCATCCGATGTGGGAACACAAAACCCAAATTGGGAAACATCTGGCTCCTTCACCAAGATAAGAAAGTAGACAATATAACTCCACCCTAAAAACTAGCACAAGACGTAAAGATTGCACAAAACATATAAAGAGTCCAAATAAACCCTTCCCATCCCACGTGGGAAATCAATATAAACTACTGTTTAAAGAATTTTTACACTAATAATAATGTTTGTTGACATGATGAACAAGAAAAGTTATCTTCCTCATGTTTTAAGTAACTAACTCCACTTATTTATTAGTCGCTATCTTTTTAATTAAGCTCCTTTTTGTCTAGTTCTTTTTACATTTTCTTTGCATCAAGGTTTAATGAAGTTGTCTCAAATGATTGTTTTAGCTTATGTTTGCGGCAATGAGAAAGGAGTTATATTAGAAAAACCACTATATTTGGGTGAAGCACTCAACAGAAACTCTTATTTGGATATTGGTGTGGAAAAGGATGTGATAGCAGACAAGCTTCATGAACTTGAAGCTCAAAATGCGACAACAAAAGAAGTGAAAATTGCCATGAAAATCTTGGTATTCAAAGGTTAGTGTTACATTTAAGACATACAAAACGTACTTTTACAGATAAGTGGAAGCACATAAAGAAGTGCTAGTAATTAGTTTTTGAATTTAATTTTTGTTTATTTTTAGTGATTCTTTAAAACACATGTACGAAGTTTAAGGTAAAGCTACATGTGTTATGTCAGCGCAGATATAAGATCCTATATCCACCCCTTGTCATATCGTCAAACCTTTATTAAAGTACGCTCATGAATATACTTGCGAGTTCAGTTCATCCAGAGCAATCTATTGTACTGATGAAACATGGTTTAAATTAGGGACCCGTAGAAAACTTGTTCTTATAAAATGTCACATAATCACAATATACCGCGTTTAAAAAAATAAAGACATTTATAATTTATGGACTAAGTTAATTAAACTAAAATAAATGGAACCACATAGGAATTTGTACTTCCAACACTAAATAATAAATTTATTTTCTCCCTTGAGTTCATTATATATTATTCTTGTAACATCATTCATTGCTCATTGGTATGAAACTTACGCGAGACAATTGATACTCCTACTTGATTAGGGCAACGTTACATGGGTGGCAAAACACATATTCCTTCACAAAAGCAATGGGAGAGATGCTTTTGGGACATATGAAGGAGAATCTACAAATTGTAGTCATACGTCCAACAATTATAACTAGTACTTACAAAGAGCCATTCCCTGGATGGATCGAAGGAGTGAGGTAACTGAATATTGGTAGACATAAAATTACTTGTTATAAGTTGTGGAAAACATAACTAGTTACTACTATAAATTAGCTAAGAGTATGCTTTCTCTAACGCATTACACTGTAACTTAATTAGATAAGCAAACAAAGGTCTTGATTTTGAGTCTCAGTACTGCCAGCAACCACGTGTTTGTCTCATGATCAAAACGATTAGGCAATGCACATGCTTAACTAAACTAAAGTGTGCTTTATCTAACAGTTTAAACTCTTAAATAAGATAATCACATACTTCAACATAGTTCAATAATATATTTTTCTTGTTAGTGTAAAGAATATGGTCATGGTACATTCTAGGTTTTATGTCCTTGTGTCTTGCTTATATTATTTTCTCACGACAGAACAGTGGATTCATTTATTTTGCCTTATGGTAAAGGCGTGCTGAAATTCTTTTATGGCGGTCCAGACTCAAAACTTGATGTGGTAAGTGATTTCTCTACTTCCGTAAGTTTAAAATTCAGTACTACGTATGTTGCTATTATTTTCAAATTGATAGATACTTACAAACTGCAAGGTACATAACATTCACACACATAATTAAATTTGATTCACATGTACTTTCACGGTTTTCCAATGTTGATCATCTTCCTAGCTCCCTTAAAATAGCAAGGGATAAAGGGACCAAAAGGGTGATACTAAGTTTTCTAGAGAAGAAAGGAACCAAAAAATAAGGGATGTTTGGGAGGAGGAAGGTGCATTTGAAGAATAGTGATGGCGGGGTGGAAGAGAAAAAAATTTGGAATTTTCAAAATAACACATAGGAAGATAAATATATAATGTGCAGTAAAACATATGATCTGGCATGGTTACTAATGTGTTGTTCAGAGCAATGCAATTGATGAACACGGAGACAGACGTTTATTATTAGGGACTAACATTAGAGAATCGTGCACGTAGAGGAGTCAAATCTGGATACCAAAGCTAATATATATGACTGAGGTGAGTTAACTCTTTTCATTTTTTTCATTTTCTAAAGATTCCAGGTGATATGGTGGTGAACTCCATCCTTGCAACAATTTTAGCACATGAAAATCAACTATCTCAAGAAGTACTTATTTATCACATCAGCTCATCTGCAAGAAATCCTCTAAAAACTTCTGATGTAGCGCTTTTCTTATTTAACTACTTCACGAAGAATCCATGGATTAACACAGATGGGAAAACTATCAAAGTGAGGAAGCCTAAACTCTATAGCAGCACGGCTAGCTTCCGCAGATATGTTACAACTCATTATTTGCCAATGTTAAAGGTCCTTTCCATATCACTTTTGAACTTGATGATAGTGTAAAGAAACTTTTACTCCTTACAGTCAAGTCAGTCATTTTTACCTGTTGTAGCATTTCTTGCCGGGGCTAGCTTGTGGCAAAGGGATTCGGTTGAATCCCCTTTGTTTCAAAATTATAATGTGCGTATAGGGTAAAATTAAAAATCTGGTTTCTTCAGTTATATATAATCAAGCTGTTTATAGTCTATTTGGGATTGTTGTTATTGTAAAAAACTGCTTATTTTGAGAAGTACTTTTGGCATAAGTACTTTTGGATAATAAGCAGTTTGTGTTTGGACAACTCATTGGAGAAGTACTTTTGATAAATAATTTGTGTTTGGTTAATCGTTATGAAAAATACTTTTTAGTGTCAAATTACGAAAAGCACATCCAAGTTCATTTTACATTTGGATTAATAAAAACAAAAAAAAAAATTTTGAATATTTATCATAAAAGACTTTAATTAGAAAATTTATTTAGTTAAATGTAAAACATAACGTAAAAGATATAAATTTAAGCTATTGAACAACATAAAATATAGTTAAATCAAAGTGATAACGGAATTAGGAATTTCTAGTAATCACTTGCTTTTAAAAGATGATTTAAAGAGTAGGACATCCTTTATACGGTTGATAGTAATACCTAGAAATAAAAATTAGTCCTAGAGGAAGAAGATTTGTAAAAGTACGTAGTAGAAAAAAATAGGAAAAAGAAAAATATAATTGTATTTTGAGAGAGATATGGTTAATTTAGAAGGAATAATATGGTAAATATGAATTCTTGGTAAGGATATTTCTGTCTTGAAAAAATTAATAAACTGCTTCTGCTTCTGCTTCTTGGAAGAAGCATATATTTGTAGCTTCTCCTCAACAGCAGAAAAACTACTTCTGCTTCTATCTAAAAGTACTTTTTTTAGTTGCCAAACACCTCAAAATTCCAAAAAAAGTACTTTTGTTGAAAAAAAAAAGCACTTTTGGCTTTGGAGAAGCAATGCCAAACAGGCCATTCAAAACTTATAAAGTCACAAGTTCATATCCCAGGCATGAATTTTTCATAATAATCTTGGCTCTGCACTGATCTCTTGATACATTCTTCGTTAATTAGTAGTAAGTTTTGGAAGTGAATATCCTTATTTCAATTTATAAGTAATTGTTTAAAGTAGTATATATATATATATGGTTGATAAAGATTTGGTAATGAAATGTGCTAATAATTTGAAGTGAAATGTGAAATCAAATTCATTACATTTTGCCGAGCTACAATTTCAATAATGCTAATTGAAGTTTTGAAATGCTTTAGATACTAAAGCTGGTGAACATAATGTCATGGCATCACTTTGACAAAACCTATAGAAATATGAAAAAGAAGATAGACAAGGCTCTACGTTTATCTCAGTTGTTCGAACCTTACTTGTTTTTCTATGGAAGGTATGTGTACATCATAACCTCTCTATATTTTTTCTATATTTTCAAGTGGCTTCAGAGTTATTCCCTTAGTTATATAGTATGAGTAGTTACTACTAATGTTAAGCATATATATTTTGCAGCTTCGATGATGATAATACTGAAAGACTAAGATTGGCAATGAAGGAAATCAAAATGGATGATGTGCTCAATTTTGACCCACGATGTATCAAATGGGAGGACTACTTTATGAATACTCACCTTCCCGGAGCTGTGAAGTACCTATTCTAGCTATCATACATATGCTTTTCTATGTACTAGTTTTTCGGCATGTGTATGCCAGAGTTATGTGCTCCCTATCTAAAAGAAGAAAAAACATCCGCATAGTTTGTGTTAGTAAATAAAGTCGTAATAGGAATGAATTGCGTACATATTCACACAGCAGAAGATCTTGATATCGCTACCAAAGTTTTTCTCCAAATCAAACTTTGAATCACCAGAAAATGAAGTATAATTCACAAACTAAATGCTCTTTTTATCTGTGTGTATATCTTTGGAGAAGAGAGATGAAGAAAATAAAAACAATTCTCTTGAAAATAAACTGATTAATTACGTGAAGTTCAGTTTTTGCTCTTATGAGGGTGTTTGGGTGGGCTTAAAAACTGATCAACCTAGCTTTTAAGCCACTTTTAGCTGATAGAAGTATTTGGTAAGTAAAAAACTGCTTAAAAACACTTGGCTTTTAAGTCAGAAAAAAGTCAAAAGTAATAAGCTGGGTAATCTAAACTTTTTGCTTTTTGCTTAAAAGCTATTATAGTTTGACCAACTATTTAATCTTTTATCCCTCATGCTTTTTTTCAATTCCATTAATAGCCTCACTAACAAATGCCCTAAATTATTCTCCCTTTTTCTTTTGTTCCTTTTGGGGATATTTTAATCATTTTAGCACGCAATCGCTTATTTAATAAAACAAGCTCAAATACTGAAAAAGTGCTTTTAAGCACTTGTGCTTAAAATCTACTTTTTTTAAGCCAACTCGAATGGGCTCTATATAAACTGAACTTCCCACCACTTGAAAAACTATACGGTGGTTTTCTCCTTTATTTTCTTTTTCTTTTCCAATAAATTCTCTTTATGCTTATCTGTTTTAATGGGTCAAATACCGGCTTGGGTCAGTCCACATGAGCGACTCATGATCTAAATCCAAAATTATCGACAATTTGTATATGAATACACAGTTGAGCCATGGAATGCAACTTTATTTCTCGTAAATTTTGATAATTCTTAGTGTTAGATTACTTTCAAATCCGTGGGAAGAGAAATTTCATGAATTGCTCTTATTGTTCTTCGGAAGAATTAGATCATGTATGAAAAAAAATGTCACTTTCTTAATATTGGAAATTGACTAACAAATGTTATTTTCTTAAGAACAAATATAAATAGTAATGCATACATATCCGAAACATATATAATTTAGTTAGAAATTACTAATCTAAAAACACCAAGAGCTATTATTCTTGCATAAACTTATATCTTATGAATAAAGTCAAAAGGCACACACTCTAATCTACTATCTTCATTTTTCTAGTCATATTGTCAATTAAAATTAGATATATCTCCTTTTTGAAACTTGAATGCTCCAATAGAAGATGGCGGAAGCAGAACTGTTTTATCAATTTTGTCTTGTCTATTTTCTTCAACCATAACTATGTCAATTGTGCATTGGAATAATTCTCTTCTCAAGATTGATTGCTCCTATCTTAAATATTCAAGCCTTATTTTTTTTTATTTCAATGAACATGTCATGTCAAAAATCTACAGCTTCTTCATATATACCTATAAGTAAACCATATATATTCATACATTGATAAAGTCTCATAATTCAAATCTCATCTATGGATACAGTTGAATTGCATAAAGAGCTTGATACTTTTCTTGGCTGTAAATGATACCCCGATGGATGGAATGTGTTGAACTTTTTTCCTGCCCCTTTTGATAAATATCTTACATGTACATGTTCTTTATCTCCCACGAAGGCATCAGGAAGGTGGCTCGTAGCCTTCTCATCATTCTTGTACAAGAGTGATTTGCCAGTACCATCTCCAATAATATTGTTGGACTCAACTATTTGATCATCAGCTGCTATGGAAAATGCTGCAATAGCATTTGAAGCTGCGGCGGATCTTTCGACCCGCAGAATATAAAGAATAGGCCTACTACCATTACCATCTACATCTAGGAGGTATATGCGCAGATCACTGTCATTCCTAATGAACGAAAGAGCTATTTTCCCCTAGCAGGCGCAACACTAAGCATATAACTAATGGATACATCACCCCGATCACAAGTTAATTATCCACGTTCAATGATGTTGTCAATCAACTCATCAAATGTACCCTCCAATTTCAATGCAATAGGTACAGGCGTCTCTACCCATTGCTCATTATAATCAGCAACCACTGCTGCATAGTATCCCATAACAGCTCTATTTACAGATATATGAATAAGTCAATAATATACTGAAACAGGTCGATGAACAAAAACATAGTTCTAATGGAACTAAAATATAGTTATTCTAATGGAACAAAAACAATGGCGGATATGATAATGAAGCTTACCAGCTCAATAAAACACTTCGTATAGCACGATGTAAGTTGATATCAACTCTGTTATAATCTGAGCACCTCCTAAGGACACTAGAAGGGGGGGTTGAATAGTCTCTACCGATTTTTCTTTGTAAGGACTCGATTCGTCTGCGTCAAGAACCTTGTTCTTGACTTAGCAGTTTGTACTTGAACACCACAACACACGCAAACAGAACAGCACAAGGAACACGGTGTTTTTATGTGGAAAACTCCTTGATCAAGGGAGAAAAACTACGACCCACACTCTGGGATTTTAGAACTCAATCCACTAACACAAAGAGCAAGTTTCTGATTACAAGACTCTGTAACCAAGGGGCTATACTCTAGACCTTAATCACACAACAAAGCTAAACTCTAGCTTTACAAAGTAATCTCTCAAAAGTTCACCTAACACAATTGCTTCTAAGATAAGCTAATAGGTAAAAACAATGATCGCTCACACAAGACAACTTACAGAACAAGAACCTAGACATAATATCTAGACTCAATCTCTCTGACACCACCAGTTGTCTTCTCTAGTTATCTCACGTTGAAATTTGCTGGATCGCCTTTGTATGCTCTCAACTCTCTGTTTGTGAATAACTGAATTCGGCTGTATCAACTACTTGTATTTATATGGGCTTCAGAACCCTAGTTGAGTTTCACAAGGAAACTTTGTAATTATGGCAAGACAAGATTCCTTGTGACTCTTTCCTTGTTCAAGTCCAACTCGTATTCGTACTTCGAAGACACAGCCTGGGCACCGCCTCTTTTAGTCTGACTAGGATACATACTCGTTCACGTGCCACTATTCCTAGTTCTGCAAGGATTTGCAACCTGCAATCTTTTCGATCAGCCGTGCCCTTCCATTCAAGGACCAGGTTCTCCTCCAGAACCATTAGGTCCTTCTTGTTTGTCATTCTTCAAAACCTTTTCTCAACAAATTCCCCCTTTTTGATGATGACAAATAAATGTTGCCAAAGAACCTGAATAGACAAAATTTCTAAAAACATAAAAACAAAAATAACAGTTTGAAAAATTTAAAACAGATGATGAGTTAGGCCATAAACACCCCAACATTTCCTTCTTCCTCCTTTTGGCATCATCGAAAAGATTCAAACGCCTGCATGAACCAGTTAATACTATCTAGTCTAGAGCACAAGGCAACAAGTCAGCTAAGATATAAACACACAGAAATAAGGCTAAGGGCCCAAACAGAACCAGATATTATAGAACAGACCCAAAGCAGTCAAAAGAAATTTAAAACCATTCATCCAGGGTGTGACAACTGCACAACCCTATTAAGTACACAACATAAAAATGATTGTCTTAGAGTCACATATCAAGGAAGAACGGAGAGGGATCAGGTAGAGTATAATCAAGGACAGGGAGGGAGAGAAGGATCGGAGGACTCAGGGCTTCAAGTTGAAGTGTTTGATGAGTGCCTCAAGGTTCTTCGTATTCTTGGCCCTCTCCATCACCAGCTCAGCCTCATACTTGTGACACTCAATTTTCAAACGATCAATTTCTTGATCCTTCAACTCCAGCTTTCTTTGCAGCTCAGCATTTTCTGTGTTCACCTCAAGAACATGACTCTCCAGTTCATTCACTGCTGCAATGGCTTCATCTGGTCCATAGTCCTCACTTTCTTCAGACTGCTCCGGCTTAACCAGCACTGGTCTCTTGAAAGCTCTCTTCTCTATGAAGAAATCACAACTTCTCAGCACATTGTGCCCAAACATCTGATGAATGGTGGGCTTTTTCCTTGCTTCCTAAGGAACCCCAAAGTGCTCTAGAACCTGCTGTAGGATGTAGGAATGCACTAATGAATGTGGCTTCTGATCTGTGTCTGCAATCCTGTTGATGTGTCTGATGATCAGACCAGTTAGATTAATTTTCACTCCTCTGTCCAGCAAGTCCATGTAGGTTAGGTCAAGAGCACTAGCCTCATTGTTCCTCTCTCTCCTTGGCAGTAGGAACCGATGAACAAACTCAAAGAGCAGCTGATGAGCTGGCTCCATCTCCGTCTTGTCAACCTTCCTCTCTTTCCTGAGCTTTGGTTTCCCTGAAAATTTCTTTACCACACTAAGAGGAGTCACCCCATCTGTCCTCTTGGGCCATTTCAACTTAATGTACCTGCAATAACCTTCAGCAGGCACATCAAGGATTACCCCCAGCTCAAGTCTTCCAAACTCAATTTCAAATCCCTTCACCACTATAAACACTCTCCTGGCAGTAACCCTGCAGTTGGTATAGAATTCCCTGATCTCATTAGAAAACAACATCCTATCTTTGTTTCCAAACAAACCTAACCACCCTTGATCACCCACCATCCTGAGTAAAGTTTTCATGTGGTGCTCCTTCACATCACTCAGGATGCTCCCAGTAAGCACCTGGTGTTTAGCGAAGAAGGCTACCCTGTCAACCTCTTCCTCAGAACCTTTTCCCCTTTTCCTGCTCTCTATCTCACTATCAGTCTCAGAGTCACTAGGTTCCACATAACTGCAAACTTCATCACTTTCATCTTTGGCCTCATCAGCCTTTTTCTCATTCTTCTTCTTTTTCTCCAGTTCTCCATCCCTCACATTCTTAACAGTCCTCTCTAGCTTCCCCACTTTCACTAGCTGTTGCTTCAGAGCTGACCTGGTTCCTACTCTTCTCGGTGCTGGCTCTGCAACAACTTTGTCATCACTCTCAGTTTTCTCCTCCTGAGATTCCTCACTAGATTCATCCACTAGTCGGCTTTTAGATACAGGCATTCCCCTTCTCACCAACCTTCTTCTCTTATCAGGCTCTACTCTGTTCTCTCTCACAAGCACCACTTCTTCTTTCTCTCCTTCATTTATCAGGCTTTCATCTTCATCTCCAAACCTTCTTTTCACACTTTTTCTCTTTACTTCTGCAGCCTTCTCTGCAACTTTCTCACTTTCCCCTTTACCTTCTACAATTTCCTCATCCTTCTCCTCTTCAGAATCTGTCCACTTGAGTTCTGCGTCATCAGCCTCTGTAGGATTTGGGCGAGAACCAGGTTCTTCGCTCAAATCCTTTGAAGCCTCAGCAGAACTAGGTCCTCCAACAACTGGACCTTCAAGTACAGACAACCTTTGAATTTTCTCAATAGAAACACCTAAACTAGGTTCACCAATATGTTCCTTTTGGAAACCAGAGGAATCCTCCTCTCTCAGGTTTTCAACACCTTTTCAACTACATCAGTCTTCAACACACTTTCAGTTACTAAGGGCACATGCATACTGGCCTTAGGTTCTTCCTGAACAATCTCTTTGTTCTCCTCAACTTCTTTCCCCCTACCAATTATACCATTGGACTCTACTTTTCCTACGATTTCATCTAGTCCTTTTACCAATATTTCAGTACTCACTTTTTCAGGACTTTTTATAACTTCTAAAACACCAGAAGTAGATAGAGAAGAGTCAAGTATTACCTCAACCGGTCTTTCAGAGGAGACTTGTTCTGTAGGCATAGAAGACAAGGATCTGGCCATCATCTTCTTGACTAATTTCTTTTCTCCCTTTTGAGAAACTTTGACCTAGCCCTGACAATTCTCTCTGCAAGAGTAGAAAGAGGGGGTTTTAGAGTAGATTTCTTGGATGTGTGGGTTTCAGAGGTTTTGGCAGGTGATGCTGATGTAGACTGTGCTTGAGACATGGTGAGAATAGTTAGGGTTTTGAAAATAGGACGAGGAAGATTTCTTGTTTTGATTTTTGGTGAGATAACACAGGCGGAGTAGAGAAAAATTGTTTGTAAGTGTGTGTGTTCTGTTTCTATTAAAGAAGGAAGTGAGAGGGAGTAATGGTAATGAGAGGTTTTACTAGGGAACAGATGGTAATGATGGCTAAAAAGGTGAAAAGGCAGCTTTTTGAAGTTTTGAAAATCGGGAAAGGGGTATTGATTTGACGGTTACAAGACTTACCCAAATAAGGTCTTTTTAATGGAGTGGGGTCCGGTAAAGTCTAATGGGAGTCTAACCAAAAAAGGAATTTGTTCCTATAATTTAGGACGGTTACAAGAACATGGGAAGACTTTCTTGACACATGGATAATTAACAATCAATCTTAGTTATGATACATAACATAAATAGCTTGTGTAGCTGTATCTGGACATTGTTCCTCATACTTGCCTTGGTTCTTTCTGCGTACCTTGTAGGTTCTTTCATGGGAATACATTAGCCCAACCTGGTGCTAATCAGCTGAACAGTTATACTTAATAAAGTACAAAATTTAGACTGGACAATAATAACAATAGTTACAAACAGGTTGCTGAACACTTAACTAACAAATCATTGGGGAACAAATGCTGAGTCATCCGTGTATTTTGGTCATCCCTAACTCCAACCTGTTCCTCTCAAACTGAACCTTGTTCAGTACTTTGATAAAAATATCAGCAATCTGATCTTCAGTCCTGCAAGAATTCATAGTGATCAGACCCTTTTCTACATTATCTCTAAGAAAATGGTATCTAATATCAATATGCTTTGTTCTTTTATGCTTGACTGGGTTCTTGGCAATATTCACTGCACTTCTGTTATCACAGAAAATGGGCACAGCTCCACATTTAATTCCAAAGTCCTTCAACTGCTGTTTGATCCACAGCAATAGTGAACAGCATGATGCAGCTGCTACATACTCAGCTTCTGCAGTGGATAAGGCTACAGAGTTCTGCTTCTTTGTTGCCCAAGAAACTAAGCAGGGACCAAAAAGTATGCCATTCCTGAAGTGTTCTTCTTGTCCACCAAGTGACCTGCATAATCTGCATCAGCAAACTCAATTAGTTCAAAAGTACCTCCCCTTGGGTACCATAGACATAGATCCTGAGTTCCTTTCAAGTATCTCAGGATCCTCTTCACAGCTGTCAAATGTGACTCCTTAGGCTTAGATTGAAACCTAGCACACAATCGCACACTGTATACAATATCAGGTCGACTGGCTATGAGATAGAGGAGTGAACCTATGATTCCTCTATATTTTGTCTCATTTGTAGAAGGACCTAGTTCATTCATATCTAGCTTGGTTCCAGGAGCAATGGGAGTGGTCATTTCTTTAGCTCCTTCCATGTCAAATTTCTTCAGAAGTTCTTTGACATATTTTTGCTGATGAATCATGGATCCTTCAGGCGTTTGTTTTATCTGCAATCCTAGGAAGAAATTGAGTTCTCCCATCATGCTCATTTCAAATTCACTGCTCATTAATTCACCAAATCCCTTGCGCAACTCCTCATCGGTGGCTCCAAAAATGATATCATCAACATATACTTGTACCACTAATAGATCCTTTCCTTTCTTCTTTAAGAATAGTGTGTTATCAATCTTTCCTCTTGTGAAACCATTCTTCAATAAGAATCCAGATAGTCTCTCATACCAGGCTCTTGGAGCTTGCTTCAGTCCATAGAGTGCCTTATCTAGTTTGTAAACATGATCAGGAAAATCACTGTTCACAAAATCTGATGGCTGAATTACATAGACTTCTTCATTCAGATACCCATTCAAGAAGGCACTCTTCATATCCATCTGATACAGTGTGAACTCCATGTATGTGACAAAGGCAATCAACATTCTAATAGCTTCCATTCTTGCCACTGGTGCAAAAGTTTCATCATAGTCGATTCCTTCTTCTTGATTGTATCCTTGGACTACCAATCTAACCTTATTTCTTGTTACTATGTCATGCTCATCCAGTTTATTTCTGAACACCCACTTTGTTCCAATTATTGATCTGTCCTTTGGCTTAGGAACCAAGTGCTATACTTTGCTTCTTTCAAACTGATGAAGCTCATCCTGCGTGGCTAGAACCCAATCTGGATCTTTTAGAGCTTCTTTTATATTCTTTGGTTCCAAAGATGACTGGAAAGCAAAAAATGCACAGAAGTTTTTCAAGGCCGATCTGGTCATGATCCCAGTATTCAATTTTGATAATACATTCTCCAAAGGATGAGAGCTTTGGTGCTTTCATGGCCTGGGTTGGATATGACGAGAAGAACCTCCAGCATCACTTTGGGTAAGTTCTTCCTGTCTTGTTGAATCGTCAACTTCATCTGATGTTCCCCCTGTCATATTGACTCCTTGTTCTAGTGAGGTTGAATTCTCACTTGAATCTTTCTTGTCTTCTAGATCTTCAGAGTCAGCTGCACCATCTTCTCGAGTAAGGCCAATTTCCTGATCATCTAGTTCAGTTTCATCTACTGCCTTATCGGATTCATCAAAAACCACATGCATACTTTCTTCCATTGTTTTTGTTCTTTTATTAAACACCTTGTATGCTTTGCTTTGAGTAGAATAACCAAGGAATATTGCATCATCACTTCTAGCATCAAATTTTCCCAATGGTTTGTTTCCGTTGTTGTGGACAAAATATTTACAACATAGACATAGATCCTGAGTTCCCATCCCACGTGGGAAATCAATATACACTCCTGTTTAAAGAATTTTTACACTAATAATAATGTTTGTTGACATGATGAACAAGAAAAGTTATCTTCCTCATGTTTTAAGTAACTAACTCCACTTATTTATTAGTCGCTATCTTTTTAATTAAGCTCCTTTTTGTCTAGTTCTTTTTACATTTTCTTTGCATCAAGGTTTAATGAAGTTGTCTCAAATGATTGTTTTAGCTTATGTTTGCGGCAATGAGAAAGGAGTTATATTAGAAAAACCACTATATTTGGGTGAAGCACTCAACAGAAACTCTTATTTGGATATTGGTGTGGAAAAGGATGTGATAGCAGACAAGCTTCATGAACTTGAAGCTCAAAATGCGACAACAAAAGAAGTGAAAATTGCCATGAAAATCTTGGTATTCAAAGGTTAGTGTTACATTTAAGACATACAAAACGTACTTTTACAGATAAGTGGAAGCACATAAAGAAGTGCTAGTAATTAGTTTTTGAATTTAATTTTTGTTTATTTTTAGTGATTCTTTAAAACACATGTACGAAGTTTAAGGTAAAGCTACATGTGTTATGTCAGCGCAGATATAAGATCCTATATCCACCCCTTGTCATATCGTCAAACCTTTATTAAAGTACGCTCATGAATATACTTGCGAGTTCAGTTCATCCAGAGCAATCTATTGTACTGATGAAACATGGTTTAAATTAGGGACCCGTAGAAAACTTGTTCTTATAAAATGTCACATAATCACAATATACCGCGTTTAAAAAAATAAAGACATTTATAATTTATGGACTAAGTTAATTAAACTAAAATAAATGGAACCACATAGGAATTTGTACTTCCAACACTAAATAATAAATTTATTTTCTCCCTTGAGTTCATTATATATTATTCTTGTAACATCATTCATTGCTCATTGGTATGAAACTTACGCGAGACAATTGATACTCCTACTTGATTAGGGCAACGTTACATGGGTGGCAAAACACATATTCCTTCACAAAAGCAATGGGAGAGATGCTTTTGGGACATATGAAGGAGAATCTACAAATTGTAGTCATACGTCCAACAATTATAACTAGTACTTACAAAGAGCCATTCCCTGGATGGATCGAAGGAGTGAGGTAACTGAATATTGGTAGACATAAAATTACTTGTTATAAGTTGTGGAAAACATAACTAGTTACTACTATAAATTAGCTAAGAGTATGCTTTCTCTAACGCATTACACTGTAACTTAATTAGATAAGCAAACAAAGGTCTTGATTTTGAGTCTCAGTACTGCCAGCAACCACGTGTTTGTCTCATGATCAAAACGATTAGGCAATGCACATGCTTAACTAAACTAAAGTGTGCTTTATCTAACAGTTTAAACTCTTAAATAAGATAATCACATACTTCAACATAGTTCAATAATATATTTTTCTTGTTAGTGTAAAGAAAATGGTCATGGTACATTCTAGGTTTTATGTCCTTGTGTCTTGCTTATATTATTTTCTCACGACAGAACAGTGGATTCATTTATTTTGCCTTATGGTAAAGGCGTGCTGAAATTCTTTTATGGCGGTCCAGACTCAAAACTTGATGTGGTAAGTGATTTCTCTACTTCCGTAAGTTTAAAATTCAGTACTACGTATGTTGCTATTATTTTCAAATTGATAGATACTTACAAACTGCAAGGTACATAACATTCACACACATAATTAAATTTGATTCACATGTACTTTCACGGTTTTCCAATGTTGATCATCTTCCTAGCTCCCTTAAAATGGCAAGGGATAAAAGGACCAAAAGTGTAATACTAAGTTTTCTAGAGAAGAAAGGGACCAAATGAAGGCTGTGTGTTGTGATGGTAGATGGAGGAGAAAAAAATAAGGGATGTTTGGGAGGAGGAAGGTGCATTTGAAGAATAGGGATGGCGTTATAGAAGAGAAATTTTTTTGGAATTTTAAAAATAACACATAGGAAGATAAATATATAATGTGCAGTAAAACATATGATCTGGGCATGGTTACTAATGTGTTGTTCAGAGCAATGCAATTGATGAACACGGAGACAGACGTTTATTATTAGGGACTAACATTAGAGAATCGTGCACGTAGAGGAGTCAAATCTGGATACCGAAGTGAAGGATTACACATAATCCAAGAACATATAATTTGCCCAGGGTCTAACCGTACTTGTTTCACTAGTCAGGGATGCAATCACATGTTGTTATACTACATCGTAAATTCACAGTCTATGACGTACCTGTTACAGAAAATGATTCCAATTCATAGAAGACCGTTCTTCTTAGAATCTTCCATTAAAGTTCTTCACACATGAAGATGAGAGTTTGAGAGAGAAGACATGGAAGACCTCTTATTTTTCTACTGAAGAAAAACTAGCGTCTGTTTTTTTTGTGTCACTCAAGGTATTTCCTAATGTTAGGACTCCTATTAATATTTCTGAAATAGACACAACTCTTTGAGGAGTTTTCCAAGGGTTGTGTCTTTTCTCTCCCTTTTTCATAATATATATATATATATATATATATAAAACAAATATATATTTATTATTTGGACGTGGATCGGGTTGACCCATATGGGTGCCCCAAATCCAATTTCCAACATCTCTCATTCACACATAGTGGGTCAACTCTCATTCATATTCTGTAACTTCCATACTTGACGTCTAGACCGTGTGACCAGTGCATACTTCGAGAGCTTAGTTGCTATACATCTGTTAGGAATATATAGCATCTCAATTAACGGAACCTTGGAGTAGATTGCAGTATGCAGTACCCTAGATCATTTATCACATCCATATCTCTCACAATCTCTTTTGTATTAATTTGAGTTCATCATTATGTTATTATGTTCTTGTCCTAAAGACAAACATAATGGGTGCACCAATGAACACAGTTAATGTAATAATACTCAATGATCTTCCTTGTCTCAAGAATCTCTTAATCTCAATCTAACTTGCTTTTCTAGAAATGTTCCGCCAGACCGAATCATCCATGATCTCTTGGCAACACTCTAAGATAGCAAACACCAAATTGAATCTCGGAAAACTGATCAAAGTCATGAGGGTACAAAGAAAAGAAAATTACTTTTAATTTTCAGGGCTTCACACGATAAGCAAGTAGAGATTAAACTTGTATCGCCCATAGGTCACTTTATGCATACGTGGTATGATTCACGTATCACAGTATTGACTCCTTTCCCGTGGAGCGTATGTCTTTTGCAAATTAAATACTGTGCAGATGATAGTTCAGACAACCTATGTCTAACTTTGAGTTCACAAATCTACTCATACATTTAATCCTTCAGAACTCACATCTCGCATTAAGACAGACTCATATTTAATCAAATATGATTAACCAAAAAAACAAGCGACATTCTTATTTTAAACTTCAACTTCAAGCTCTCTATTATTATCACCTCAGATAATAATAAGTTTATAATTGTCTCATCCCTATCGATCACCTAGACAATAGAGGCGGTTGCCTGTGTGAATAGGTCAACCTTTTCGTCCGTCCGACATACTTCAAATTTATGTACTAAACATAAAATTATTCTATGTATATGAACCAACAATAAACAATTTAGGCTTTAACTACATTAAGTCCATTAATGCAGTTTATGTGAACTTGCTTGGGAAAAGTTAAAATATAAATACATCTACATCTACACGAACCCAATAACCTCACATATCATTCATAAGCACCAAATGCTATGGGTTTCACTATCGGATCAACTATTGTATAATGCATTGAGATGTATTTCATGTTCACTTTTCTATGTACAACTATGTCTCTAAGGAAATTATACTTATATCAATATGGTTTGTCTTCTAATAATACTTGGGACTTTTGTGTAAGCTATTGGGACTTGACTATCAAAACTTGATTGTCACTAATTCAATAGCACTATCAATCACACCCAAATTTATCATAAAGACGTTTAAGCCAAAACAGCTTCTTGCACAGTTGCTGAAAACGCTATAAATTCAATTTTCTTTATAAATAAGGCTGATGATTGTTTCTTGCTACACAAACAATATACACATCGCTATTGTTTAGCAGAGAAGGACATACTCAGATTTAGATTTTCTCTCATCTAAATCCTTCTCAATCATCATAAGTATAGCCTTTGAGTTGTAGATCATTTCCTTTACATTACAAGGATAATCACATGTGCCTTTGAGATACCTCAGTATCCTTTAACTGCTTTCCAGTATTCATTTTCTAAATCAGATTGATATCTACTAACTAGAATAATAGATATCAAGTTTCAAGAGACAAAAAACATATTCTTGTGGATTCACGAGGACACATCCTCCCACTTGAAACTTCGACTCTAGAAATAGGAGTATTAACGGGTTTGTACTTTTGCATATTAAATCATTAATGAAAATTTCTTAATATAAGATTTTTCTGAAAGAGACAACGATCCCTTGAAATCTGAACTTCAAGAATTCACCCATATTTTACATAAAGTCATTCGCATATTTTGAGAACCCATTTGTTCCCAATGGTGCTATGACCCATAAGTAGATCAACCAATTCCAACTCTTGGTTTGGTTTCACTAACTCCATTTCATGTTCCATTGTTCTAGGTACATATACTTAGCAGGGCATTTAAGAGCCTCATTTGTCTTTCATTGCTCTTATTCATCTTGTAGAGTAACTATATATGCTTCCCATTTGATCTCAAATCGACGGTGGGAAATATGTAGACGACTCATTCGTCGAGGTTGAGATTGATAAAATTGATTTATCAATTGATAGTTACTCCCACTGGGACCAACAATATTAAATGGATTCTCTTTTGGACAATATATTGGTGCTAATTGAAACAGATCCATTATCACCAACATGACTCCCACTCGAATCCATTTAGAGTTAATAGCGGAAGTAATCTGGTCCACAGTTTTATAAAGAGACAAGTCATAACCTGTCTCACCCCACTTAGAAAAAAATATTAGCTAAGAATATAACATCGTGATTCAGTTTCAGTTACTATGCCACTGTTATCTTGTTCACTTGTGAACATATAAATCTTGGACTAAAATAGTATCACAAATGATACATGTCCTTCCCCTTGGAACTAGTTTTCCATGTGGAAAAATAATAGAATGTACAGTAGCAGCACAAATCCAATAGTAGAAAAGAATTGGATTTTCATCTATCCATAACTTATATGGAATATAAGTAACTGGTTTAAAATAATTTCATAATTTGAATCACATATGTCATAGTGTACTAGCTACAATGAAATGTAATGTCACTTTCAGGAGACGTCACAAACATATCTAAAGTCTCAAGAGCCTCTTGCTCTTTTAGGACATACTGGATTGCATTGTCACCGTTAAACTTTTGACCCATATGGGTGCCCCAAATCCAATTTCCAATACAAAGCTAATATATATGACTGAGGTGATTAAATATTTTCACTTTTTCATTTTCTGAAGATTCCAGGTGACATGGTGGTGATCTCCATCCTTGCAACAATTTTAGCACATGAAAATCAACTATCTCAAGAAGTACTTATTTATCACATCTGCTCATCTGCAAGAAATCCTCTAAAAACTTCTGATGTAGCGCTTTTCTTATTTAACTACTTCACGAAGAATCCATGGACTAACACAGATGGGAAAACTATCAAAGTGAGGAAGCCTAAACTCTATAGCAGCATGGCTAGCTTCCGCAGATATGTTACAACTCATTATTTGCCAATGTTAAAGGTCCTTTCCATATCACTTTTGAGCTTGATGATAGTGTAAAGAAACTTTTACTCCTTACAGTCAAGTCAGCCATTTTTACCTGTTGTAGCATTTCTTGCAGGGGCTAGCTTGTGGCAAAGGGATTCGGTTGAATCCCCTTTTTTGCAAAATTATAATGTGCGTATAGCGTAAAAAATCTGGTTTCTTCAGTTATATATAATCAAGCTGTTTAATCCCTTTGAAATGAAAAATATTCTAGTAAAATGACAAAGGTCCCATTCAAAACTTATATTCAGTCACAAGTTCATATCCCAGGCATGAATTTTTCATAATAATCTTGGCTCTGCACTGATCTCTTGATACATTCTTCGTTAGTAGTAAGTTTTGGAAAGTGAATATCCTTATTTCAATTTATAAGTAATTGTTTATCTTGGCATGAAACTTAGGAAGGAAATGAGAACTTTTGAAACTTGTGGTTTAAAATAAACCATAGATATCCGTATAACTATAAATCATCTCATTAGGAGTAAAACAAAGAGTTTGGAATTAAAAATTTTCTAGATTTAAACATAGTCATTCTCTTTTAAACATACCAATAAAGAAATTACAGTCTCTTTTCTTTTTTTTGGAAAGGATTGAGTATTATGGATCAATCAGCAACATTTTTAAAAATATAAGAAAAGTAGAAGTCATAAAATATGTTTGTCATTAATATTGAGAGAGTACTTATTATCTAACATGTTAGTTAAGCCATTGTATGGGCCTAAATCAGTTTTAGGTACACAAATCGAATTTGGATTCGAATATAAGCAAATCTCTGTATCAAAGTTTAAGTAATGCGTGAAAAAGATATAAAATGCGAGAAAGTAAACGGTATTTCAATATATGGATGTTGAGTACAAATTTGGGCAGAGTTTCAGTATGTATTTCTGGATGCCCGTTATACAAAATGAACTACTATTTATAGGCCTCAGCCTATCCCACGATCTCCACTATCAGCTGCTATGTCATCCCACGATCTTGGTGTGAAGTGGCTGAGTTAGTGGGGTGAAGTAGTGGGCTGCAAAGCCGCATGAACCGAGGGGATCCACCGAGGTGCGAATGATTGACCTCGGGGGCTAGGCCCTATTGCTTGACCGAGGTGGCTTGTCACCGAAGCTTAGCTTACGGCTTGCCTTCGGTAGCGACCTCGATCTTGTGGCCTCGGCAGTTGGTTCAATCGCTTCGGCGCTTGTCTTCCTGGGACGTGTTCGGTCGCTAAGATTTGCGCGATCGAGGCGAATCATCGCGGGTCGATTTTTGCCCAATACAGATAGTCCCCCCACTCCTCGGTTGCCTACCGAGGTAACCGAGGAGTGGAATGAAGTTTTAGCGGGAAAGCGACGTGGCTCGATCTGATCCAAGCGTTTCAAAATTTGCCAACGGTTCGCGTCCCATCAGGTCACTTCCCGTGGACACGTGGCGTTCATCCACTGGTCGTTTGAACTGTCGTGCCGCAATCCTCGTTTCTCCCAACGTTATAATGATGACGATGACGTCATCCTCTCTTAATCTTCCATACCTATAAAAGGGGCATTTCACTAAGTTTTCTCTTCACTTATCTCTGAGCAATCAACAGTGCAAAAACCAAAAAATATTTTCAAAACCTTTCCAACTTTCCGATTTTTGTGAAAAACTTCAGCTTCTAGTTCTGCCACCATGTCTGCAACAATTTCTAGACAAGACTCTAGCGATTCTAGTGAAAGGGCCAAGGCCGACCAATTTGCCGCTATTATCTCTAGTGGTGAATTCATCACCACCGTACCGCCGTTTCAAATGATGGAGGCGGAGGGTGGTGAAGAGGTGACCTCCGACGCTGGCAGCTCTGGGCAGCGGAGGGAGAGGGATAAGCATGACGTCGCTGCTGGAGGCGAGGACGTCGGCCTGGAGGAGGATGATGCCACACATGGGGAAGAGGGTGCCGAGGGCGAGGCTGAAGCGGGAGGTGACCTGCTCTCGGCTGAGGGTGATCAGAGTACGAAGGTGGGACCACCGGGCCCGGCGATTCCCCTCGAGCAAGAGTTGGAACCTCACCACGTCATCCCTTCCCATTTCGACAACACCAAAGATCTTAAGCTGCAACAACAGACAGCTGATCAGGAGGGGAAGAATAGAAATATCCCCGTGAACACGACTCCAACTCTCATAACCCAGGCCCATGTTGATCTGGTTTGAAGGGAATGTAGGTTTGGAGTCGGGGTGAAAGTGGTGGTTCCCGACCCGACGAGCAGGGTTTGCCAGCACGTGGAGGGGCTTTCCTTCGCTTACACCTACCCCTTCACCCTCGGCTTCTCTCTACCACTGCACGGGGTCATCGATGACTTTTGCCGAGCATACAATCTATGTGTGGCCCAACTTGGCCCCGGTGTGTGGAGGGTAGTTCAATATTTGGACTTGTTGAGTACGACGGCCGGGGTAGACTTCACACTGCAACATCTTCTTTCCCTCTATTATCCATATTTCCATAAAGCCGGGGTTGTGGCTTTAAACAACCGAGGTAAATACGGGCTCCTTCACAAGAGTGAAGATCACGGGGATCGAGGCTGGAGTGAGCGATACGTCCTTCTGGAGACCGACATTCTATCCACCAAGCCCAATTTCCCCGAGAGGTGGAATAACACCAGTAAGTATCTTCTGAGCGCTCAATTTTCTCTTCGGTTATTGCTTACGTCTTGCTAATCTTTCTTCGGTTTTTCTCCTTTCAGCTAATAAGGTAGCCATCATTCCTCCCGAGGGACTAACCGAGTGGGTTAGATCAGTGATGGGGGCTCGGAAGCGTCCCATTCGATCGTGGATGAAGATGGCTTTTGCCTTCGGCTGGCAGTGTAAGAGACATGGTAAGTTTTTCTTTCTTTGGTGGGATTTCACTTGGCGTGCTATTTTGAGATTTTGTCTTGACTACTGGCATTTCTCCCTTGGCTCCAGGTTTTCCCAATCGCGCTACCGGTGCGAAGAAAAGAAAGAAAAAGAAGGAGGAGAAGAAAACGAAGGATGGGGAGGAAACCGAGTCAGATGATGATCTGGCTGCGGTGGCCGGGGAGTATAAAGGATTGAAGGCTTCCAAGTCTTCAAAAGCAACAAAGGGAGCTCTCGACCAAGGGACTTCCAAAGGTAATTTTCATCCTCGATTCACGTTGTGAAGTATCATTCCTTTTCCATTTTCTTGCTCTTTTAACTTCTTCTTCGGTCGTAGGCGTGAAGCGGAAGAGGGCTACCTCGAAAAAGCCATCCCGCTCGGTGACTCCTCGTACCGAGGTGGAGATTCCTCGCCAGCCCGAAGCAGTAGCTGAAAGGCGCCGAGGATTGGTGGATGAGCCCGAGGATAATGCGGCTGCCGAGGCTTGGGCTCGAGGAGACGTTGATGTCATCGATCTTGAGGGCCAAGAACTCGAGCCCGACGCAGCTGCGGAAAAGGCCAAGGGCAAGGCTAGAGTTACCGAGGCGAGTGCTGCTGCATTTAGAGAAGAGGCTGGCACCGGGGCGGTAAGGGCACACTCCGAACCCGCGAGGATTTCATCCTCGGTAGGGTCTTATCGGAAGCTTGAGGTGCCAATCTCCTCAAATCTGCTAGCTTGCAGCGCCGAAGACCTCTTGAGCCTCACACCCTTGCTGGGGCCAACCGAGGACAAGCTTATGCAAGAGTTTACCTCTGGCCAGCTATACAGCACCATGGCCTCCAACGCAGTAAGGGTAAGTTTCACCATACTTGAAACCAAAGAATTTAATTTTTATCTTTACCTTCATGTTTTCTGACCTCGGTTTGTTTGATCTTATGCTCAGAGCTTCATCCTTTCACTGAAGGCCATCGAGGTCGAGTCCTCGAGGACTGCCGAGGTTCTGCGCATAGCTCGCATATGGGATCAGCAAAGGGACAAATTTAATGCCCAGATAACTTCGTTGAAAGCTGATTTAGCCAAGTCCCAGGCCGATCTACGCGAAGCCGAGGCGAATTCTGAGGCCAAGATTAAGATCCTTAGTGACGATTTTCAAGCTGAACGCTCGAGGTTGGGGGAAGAAGTCGCGAGGCTGGATGGTGAGCTGTCTCGAACTAAGACCGAGGCCGTGAACATGGCCAAGAAGCATCATGAGTAGGTGAAAAGTCATCTGCTCCATATCAAGAAGCTGGAGAGTGAGAACTCCAAGCTTTCAACCAAGGATGCTCAGATTGCCGCCCTTCAAGACGAGATCTCTGATCGAAAGAGTAGGGCTGCACTCAAGGTCAAAAGGGCTGAGCTCGACAAGCGGTGGGCCATCATCAAGTCTCGGCTAAAGTTGCTCAAGCGGTTTCGCGCTGGGGAGATCAACTTGGATGAAGAGATTGAGAAAGCCGAGGTCAAGGCGGCCGAAGCTCAAGTTATCATCGATGAACTTCCGTCAAGTGAGGCCTCGAGCGGCGATGAGGAGGAGGAAGAAGATGAAGATGCTGAAGGGGGCTCCGAGGATAGAGGTGATTCTCCCGAGGCATGAATTGCTTCTAGCACTTCTTTTGTAAGCCTTCGGGCTTTTAAGTTTGTATTTTGGACCTTCGGGTCAATTTTGAATGTAAATGTTCAGCCTTCGGGCCTTTAATGAAAGTTTTTGCATCTTTACATCGTGTGATGGCTTTTTACATATACCGAACACTTTGATGCGAACTTTAATATTTGCTTGCAAGACTTAAGCAGAATTTGACCGATGCAAACTTAGGACGACGTCTCGCTCTCGAGTCGAGGCATTGTGCAGCTTTGGTGTGCAAGATTTGTATAGATAAAATGAATGAAACCAAAGTCACTTCATATGAATGGAAACCAAGTCATTTTATTGATATCCATGGGCCCGAAAAGGCTGTATACATGAAACCAAGTCAAAACGGACCTCGGGTAAAAAACAACAAACTTAAAAACAAACTTTCAATAAAAGCAGACTGATCATATGCCGCTACCGGGCTAATTACAATGTACTAAATCTAATCCTCCGGCATGAGTCCCCGGTTGTCGGATAGATAAGCTTCGGTTGGGAGGCTCGATATCGACCTCGGTATCAACCCTTCTCACTCCCCCCTAGTGTTCGATTGCGAATCTTGATGAAGATCCGAGCACTGGAGTCGGTTCGGTTCGCTTCCTGAAAAGGTCAAGCAAAAAGATGGAACGAGAAGTAAGTTAGTACATTGTCTATCAATGCCATGGGAGCGTTGCTCGGCTCGGGGCTGTTTAACTGAAAGAGAATTGAAAGATATTTACCTCGGCTAAAAGTAGTATCGCTTCAGATGGGAGACGTTCCAATTCAGAGGTTCGAGTTTGCCTTGAAGAGACTCGATTTGATAAGAGCCTTTTCCAACAATTGCTTTGACCCTGTAGGGTCCTTCCCAATTTGCAATAAGCTTCCCCCCGTTGTCCTCCTTTGTTGATTGGTCCACAGTTTTCAACACATAATCTCCCACCTTGAAGTCTCTAAGTTTAGCTTTCCTGTTGAGGTAAGCCTCGATCTGTCTTTTTTGGGCAACAAGCCGAACCAAAGCTAATTCCCTCTTCTCTTCGAGCAAGTCTAGCTCAATGTGCATCACCTCTTGATTGGCGTCTTCGGTTGTGTGAGCATACCGAAGACTTGGTTCGCCCACTTCTACAGGGATGAGAGAGTCCATGCCATAGGCTAGTGAGAAAGGGGTCTCACCGGTGCTGTTCTTCTCCGTTGTTCGCATGGCCCACAGCACCCCAGGCAACTCCTCGGGTCAAGGACCTTTCTTCTCATCGAGTCGCTTCTTCAAATTTTCAATTATGATCCTGTTTGAAGATTCAGCTTGGCCATTAGCACTTGGATGATAGGGAGTCGAGGCTATTCTTTTGATCCCCCACTGTTTGAAAAAGTCAGTGATAGCTACCCCCATGAATTGTTTGCCGTTGTCACAGGCGATTTCTCTTGGGACGCCGAACCTGTAGATGATGTTCTTTTTGATGAAATCGATTACTTGCTTTTGCTTTACCTCGGTGAGAGCCGCCGCTTCCACCCATTTCGTGAAGTAATCAGTTAACACTAAGATGAAACGAACACCCCCTTTTCCTTTGGGTAATGGTCCAACAACGTCCATTCCCCATTTCATGAAGGGCCATGGTGATACCACCGAGTGTAGAGGCTCGGCCTGTTGGTGGATCATCCGCCCATGGCGTTGGCATTTGTCACACTTTTGCACGAAGTCCTTCACATCGGCGCTGATTGTGGGCCAATAATACCAGCTCTTAACAATTTACGCACCAACGACTTTCCCCCTGAGTGGTTGCCGCACTCGCCTTCATGCACTTCGGCCATCACATATCTTGCCTCATTGAGACCCAAACATTTGGCCATCGGGCCGCAGTATAACCTCTTGTATAGATTGCCCTCGATCATGTGATACGAGGCTGCTTGGGTCCTTAGCTTCTTTGCTTCCTTCTTATCTTGGGGGACAGTCCCCGAGTCGAAGTAGGAGATGAATTTACTTCGCCAATCCCATCGGTTGTCCACCGAATTGACTTGCAACTTTATCTCTCTCATTTGCGCGGACAGCAGCCGAACCACCGAATCAGTCCCCGAGTGAGCTTCATCGATAGCCGAACCAAGATTTGCCAAAGCATCAGCCTCGGTATTTTCCTCCCGAGGTACTTGTTTAATTCGCCATTCCTTGAATTGGGCCAAGACCCTTTGTGCCCGATCCAAGTATAATTGCATTCTGGGCTCACGAGCCGTGTAGTCACTGTGGACTTGGTTCACCACCAACTGTGAATCACACCTCAATTCGATTCTTTCAACCCCCATTTCCTTGGCCAGCTCTAAACCTGCTAAAGCCGCCTCATATTCTGCCTCGTTGTTGGTTACTTTCTTGAACCGAACCGAGTGCCTGACTTTCTCCCCGGTGGGTGCTCTCAAGACTATGCCTAACCCCGAACCTTTGGAGTTTGTTGCCCCATCGGTGTAGAGTATCCATAATCTCGGGGTTGTTCCTTTAGCCACGGCGTTTTCCTTTTCAGCCTCGGGTAAGATTCCAATACTAAAATCGGCCACGAAGTCTGCCAAGACTTGAGACTTAATGGCGGTCCGAGGCTGATAGGTGATGTCATACTCACTTAACTCTACCGCCCATTTTGATAACCTCCCCGACAACTCCGGTTTATGCAATATATTCCTTAAAGGGAAGGTTGAAACTACTGCTATTGGGTGGCATTGGAAATAGGGTCGTAGTTTCCGAGCGGTAATAAGTAAAGCAAGAGCTAGTTTTTCCAGATGTGGATACCTGGTTTCAGCGTCGAGGAGTGTCTTGCTCACATAATAGATGGGCTGCTGCTTTCCATCTTCTTCCCGAACCAGCACAGCACTCACTGACACCTCGGACACTTCCAAATAGACTAGCAATGTTTCACCTTCTTTTGGCTTGGCAAGCAACGGTGCGTTAGCCAAGTATTGTTGCAAGTCTCTCAACGCTTGTTTGCACTCCGGTGTCTATTCGAAGTGATTGTTTTTTCTCAAAACGGAGAAGAATTTGTGGCATCGCTTTGAGGACCTTGAGATAAATCGACTCAAGGCAGCGACTCGGCCAGTCAAGCGTTGAACTTCTTTCACCCCGGTCAGCTCCTCGGGGATTTCTTCAATAGCTCTGATTTTGTCAGGGTTGGCTTCGATGCCTCGCTCGAAGACGATGAATCCCAACAACTTGCCTGATCCAACGCCGAAGACGCACTTCTCCGGATTCAACTTCATGCCATATTGTCTCAACACAGCAAAGGCCTCCCTCAGATGATTCAAATGATCCTCCATTCAGATCGATTTGATGAGCATGTCGTCTATGTACACCTCCATAGACTTTCCAATATATTCTTTAAACATGCGACATACCAGCCTTTGGTTGGTCGCCCCGGCGTTCTCCAACCCGAAGGGCATCACTTTGTAACAGAAGGTACCTCGGTCAGTGATGAACGAGGTCTTTTCTTCATCCTTCGGGTCCATGAGGATCTGATTATAGCCCGAATACGCATCCAAGAAGGTTAATAGTTTGTGTCCAGCCGTGGAGTCTATTAACCTGTCTATTTGTGGCAATGGATAAGAGTCTTTGGGGCAAGCTTTGTTCAAATCAGTGTAATCAACACACATTCTCCACTTGCCATTCTTCTTCGGCACGACCGCAACATTGGCTAGCCATTCGGGGTATTTCACCTCTCTAATGAAACCATTCTCCTGTAGCTTGGCGGTTTCGTCCTCGATCGCCTTCTTTTTGACCCCGGCGTGTGGCCTTTTCTTCTGTTTTACCGGGGTGAATTTTGGGTCCACATTCAATTTGTGGGTCATGATCTCCGGATCGATACCCGTCATGTCTGAATGGGCCCAAGCAAAACAATCATGGTTGGACCTTAAAATTTCCAGAATCGCCTCTTTTGACTTCGGGTCCAACTCCGAGCCGATGTGTACTTTCCTCTCTGGGAACTCTTTCAATAGAGTGAAAGAATCCAGCTCCTCGATGGTTGAGTCCTCGGCTTTTTGCTTCCGAGGCTCTTGCACGCATGCCGGGATCTTTTCAATTTTACTTTGGAGGTTCGCCTCGTTCGACCCCGGTTACGTTGGTTGCTATTTCTTTGGCCCGCTCGGGGCGACTCCACTCTTCAGTGCGACCGAGTAGCACTCCCTCGCTACTCGTGATCGAACTCCCCAAGGCGTTGGGAATTTAATCACTTGATGTAAGGTGGAAGGAACAGCTTCCATGGAGTGGATCCATGGCCTTCCAAGGATCACATTGTAAGCTAGATCCTCGGGCATGACCTGGAACAGTGTCTCTTTGGTGACCCCCTCGGCGAAGGTCTTTAGTGTGATCTCTCCCAACATTTTCTCCGTTGAGTTGTTAAAGCCAGCCATCACTGTTGATTTGGGAACGATCTCCCCTTTTAGCCACATTTTCTTAACGGCCCCGTAGCTGATGATATTCACTGAGCTGCCGGGGTCGATCAAGACTCTTTTGATATCAGAGTCGTTGATTCTCAGCATGATGACTAGAGCGTCGTGATGGGGGAACATCATCACATCGCATTCATCCACGTCGAACACAATGTCTTTGCCCGAGCCTCCAACTCAGGTCCTCTTCTCCATGGTGATGGAGAGCTTAGCAAATTTCTTGGCCGCGGCGAAGTTCACGCCGTTCACCTCTGACCCCCCGGTGATGACGTTCACTACTCTTTCCGGAGGTGGAGCTCGAGGTGGTTGTCCATCACCCCGGTTTTTGGAGAAATTGTCTTTCCCCTTGTCAGTGAGGAACTCGGCCAAGACTCCTTTCTTTAGTAGGTGGGCTACCTCGAGGCGCAAAGCTTTGCAGTCCTCGGTTCTGTGGCCGTAATCTGCGTGGAACTCGCAACGCAGATTGTGGTCTCTCTTGTCCGCCGGGGTCCTCATATCTTTGGGAACCCTTACCCCGGATGTCTCTTCGACAACGTCGACCAGCTCCGAGGTTCGATATGTTGAAGTTATAATCTTGGATCCGAGGGAGATCCTTTCTAGGGACCGAAGCGGAGCTCGAGGGATTTCTTTGGTTCATATTGGGTTGAACCTTCCCTCCGAGCCTTTGGCTTATGTGAGAGGCTGGATATGAGCCACCGAGGGTGTTCCCCAACCTCTGGCTGACGTGTTGCCTCGTCGAAGTGTAAGGCTCATACCTCCCCTTCGAATTACTTCGTGGCGCCTCGGCGCGGTTCGAAGATTCACCTCGGTTATACTGATGATAACCTCGGTTCTTGAACTCCGCTTCCTCCAATATGATTTTGGAGTAAGCACGTCTATGCAGATCCTCCCACGTCAGGACCTGATATTGTTGTAACTCTTTACGCAATTCAGCTGCGGCACCAGAATTGCGACTATTGATACCCTTTTCAAATGCCATGATGGCCAAGGTATCATCCATCCGAGGTAATTCCATGCGTTCAGGTGCGAATGATTGACCGAGGTGGCTTGTCACCGAAGCTTAGCTTACGGCTTGCCTTCGGTAGCGACCTCGGTCTCGTGGCCTCGGCAGTTGGTTCAATCGCTTCGGCGCTTGTCTTCCTGGGACGTGTTCGGTCGCTAAGATTTGCGCGACCGAGGTGAATCATCGCGGGTCGATTTTTGCCCAATACAGCCATAGCTGGACATATATATATATATATATATATATATATATGGTTGATAAAGATTTGGTAATGAAATGTGCTAATAATTTGAAGTGAAATGTGAAATCAAATTCATTACATTTTGCCGAGCTACAATTTCAATAATGCTAATTGATGTTTTGAAATGCTTTAGATACTATAGCTGGTGAACATAATGTCATGGCATCACTTTGACAAAACCTATAGAAATATGAAAAGGAAGATAGACAAGGCTCTACGTTTATCTCAGTTGTTCGAACCTTACTTGTTTTTCTATGGAAGGTATGTGTACATCATAACCCCTCTCTATATTTTTTCTATATTTTCAAGTGGCTTCAGAGTTATTCCCTTAGTTATATAGTCCGAGTAGTTACTACTAATGTTAAGCATATATATTTTGCAGCTTCGATGATGATAATACTGAAAGATTAAGATTGGCAATGAAGGAAATCAAAATGGATGATGTGCTCAATTTTGACCCACGATGTACCAAATGGGAGGACTACTTTATGAATACTCACCTTCCCGGAGCTGTGAAGTACCTATTCTAGCTATCATACAGATGCTTTTCTATGTACTAGTTTCTCGGCATGTGTATGCCAGAGTTATGTGCTCCCTATCTAAAAGAAGAAAAAATATCCGCATAGTTTGTGTTAGTAAATAAAGTCGTAATAGGAATGAATTGCGTACATATTCACGCAGCAGAAGATCTTGATATCACTACCAGAGTTTTTCTCCAAATCAAACTTTGAATCACCAGAAAATGAAGTATAATTCACAAACTAAATTCTCTTTTTATCTATGTGTATATCTTTGGAGAAGAGAGAGGAAGAGAATAAAAACAATTCTCTTGAAAATAAACTGATTAATTACGTGAAGTTCAGTTTTTGCTCTTATGAGGGTGTTTGGGTGGGCTTAAAAACTGATCAACCTAGCTTTTAAGCCACTTTTAACTGATAGAAGTATTTGGTAAGCAAAAAACTGCTTAAAAGCACTAGGCTTTTAAGTCAGAAAAAAGTCAAAAGTAATAAGTTGGGTAATCTAAACTTTTTGCTTTTTGCTTAAAAGCTATTATAGTTTGACCAATTATTTTATCTTTTATCCCTCATACTTTTTTTCAATTCCATTAATAGCCTCACTAACAAATGTCCTAAATTATCCTCCCTTTTTCTTTTGTTCCTTTTGGGGATATTTTAATCATTTTAGAACGCAATCGCTTATTTAATAAAATAAGTTCAAACACTTAAAAAGTGTTTTTAAACACTTGCGCTTAAAATCTAATTTTTTTAAGCCAACTCGAATGGGCTCTATGTAAACGGAACTTCCCACCACTTGAAAAACTATACGGTGGTTTTCTCCTTTATTTTCTTTTTCTTTTCCAATAACTTCTTTTTATACTTATCTGTTTTAATGGGTCAAATACTGGCTTGGGTCCGTCCACATGAGCGACTTATGATCCAAATCCAAATTCAAAATTATCGACAATTTGTATTGTTACACCCCGTATGTCTAAAATAACGTATATCATTATAATGACATGTTAAGAATGATTTAAGTGAGCTTAAAGTCATAAAATAACCATATAGGATGTTTATATGTTGAATATAAAGTTTGGGAAAAATCGGATTTAAGTTGCGGAAAAACCGACTAAGGAATTGCCTTGTAACGAAGCTTTTTCAGCAATTTATTTTGTGTGTTATATGAAGTCTTTTGGAGACATATCATATACCAAATTGAAGGTCTTGTAGTGTAGTTTCCAACTCTTTTGATGGTTTATTCATACAATGTACAGATAAAAAGATATGAGCATCAGAAGTCATGTCAGAAAAAGGGACATAAGCACAAAAGAGGGCTAGAAATGAAATATTTCGATTATAAAAGACAATTTCATCCCTTAACTCGTCATTTTACAGAGAATTCAAGAGAGAAACAGTGCTCTAATGAATAGTGAAGCAATTTTCAAGTTTTTGAAGGAAGAACTTCAATATTAACTCGAAATTGAAGACGGATTGCATCAAAACGCTCTACGCAATTAAGGTAACGTTATGATACCTTCAATTTCGTCTATAGTTTGAGTTTTAGATTTACTTCATGGCTAAGTAAAGTACCTAAATGCTGTATTATAGCTTGTTTAAGCTTTAGAAGGTGTTGAATTCAAGGGAAACAAGGTTTAGAAGCAAGAAACATTAAAGGTATGTAAGACTAAACCTTTCTTTTGGCAAGACATGTATCTTTTAGCTTTTGAAGCTTTTCTTAGTTCAAAACTTAGTGTTTCTTGTGAGAAACTGGTATGGTATCAAGGAAACCTTGTATATACTTAATTTGGTACTAAAATCCACGGTGAAAGACGTCCGAATCAGCAAGACAAAATGTTTCAAAATCTGAAAAATCATTTTGATCTTTGGACAGCGGTTAGTATATTGATCATAACTACTTCTACAAAATTGATATTTAGTTGCTTTAAGAATCTCTAGAACCCTAAGACATATATCTAAAACTTTCATGAAGACCATGAAGTCTATATTGATGTTTGGCATTTTATGTCTATATTTCCTTTATATTTCCTCACGTTTGAGTATTTTATTTGCCCGTTTTCTAGTTAATGAGTGTGATTTTGCACTGATTTTATGTCGTATGATTGTAGGTTGTTATGAAGTGTAATTGGAGCTTTAAAGATCATGATCGAGCAAGAAAAAATTGGATTTGGATTGAGGATTGGATCGAACATACGAAGGCACAACTCGACGCGAACTGCAGACGAAGGAAGCAGGAAAATGGCCTGGCGCCATAGGTGGCGCGGGGCGCCCCAAAAGCGCCCAAGCTTCTGGTGCATTTTTCAGCGCGAGGCGTGGCCATTGCGCTTGGATTTCGACGAGTTCTGCTTGTGTGCGCGCGTTCGGGGGCGCGGGGCGCCAGCTACAGCGCCCCTGGAGTGGGTTTTGGAGTCCTATTTCGTCTAGGCTTAGGCGTAACTTATTTATAGGCTTTTGTAAACACTATAAATACTCTTTTACTTCGATTTTGAAGGGGAGTTCATACCTTGGAGCAAATTGGAGAGCTCATAACACCTTGAGCAAGGGTTTTTTTTCCTTCCATTAATCTATTACATCATTATTTCATTATTTCATCAAATCCTTGTGTTGTTATTATGAGTATGCGTGGCTAAATCCATCGTTCTAGGGTTAGAGCGAATTCATGAAGGTTGAGGTTTGAATGTTGATTTCTATGAATTAAATTCCAATTATAGATTGTTTATTCTTTCTTGATCATAATTGTTTGATTATAACGGCCGAATAATTGAACACTATATACGGTTCTTAGATTGAACTCGACAGAGGGAATTTATGAATGCAAATAAGAAAGAATAGGGCTTGATTGTGAACCTGGGCATCGGGGAATCAATTTGTGGGTAGGATAGACATATACCTATTCACCTTGCTTAGCTAAATACAGAATTCGTTAATGCGTGCACGTGATTCAATCCATGGACATATAGGGATTGAAGTAGCCTGCATAGACCGTGAAGAATCGAAAGGTTTTCACGGGTACAATTAACCTGTTAGTTAGCAATCTTGGGACTTAAGAAGTGGAATCAATAGGATAACTCAACTGGATTGTTCGTAACTCTGACCCTTGACCGTCTCATTAATATTGTTTACAACTCAAGTTTGCACCATTGTTTGACTGAATTTCCCCCATTTAAATTACTGCTCTTTAGTTAATAAAACTCTCACCATTGAAAAAGATCCCTGGATAGTTAGTTAGAAGTTGTTTGTTAGGAGTCCAGTCTGAATAGTCCTTGTGGGAACGATACTCTACTTGTCACTTTATTACTTGTCGACCACATATACTTGTGTGTGCGTTGGGAGCAGCAAGTTTTTGGCGCCGTTGCCGGGGACTAAACAATTGACTGTTTTCTTTTCAGACGATTTATTATTTTCTATTCAGGTTTAATTTTTGTTTTGAGTTTTGTGTTGTTTCAGGTATTAGTTCCTGCTTGATCTTTACCTACAGGAATGGCAGCAGAACGAGCTTTAGCTGTGCGAGATGTTGCTCTCCCCAGCCTAGAGGGAGTAGCCTCGAGCATAGTTAAGCCTGAAATTACTGGAAACTTTGAGATTAAGTCCGGCATGATACAACTGTTACATGCGACTGGACAATTTGCTGGATTACTTAGCGAGGATCCACAACAACATATCCAGAATTTCTTGGAGATCAGTGATACTTATACACTGACGGGAGTTCCTATTGATTATGTTCGCTTGACATTGTTCCCGTTTTCACTGATTGGGGCAGCAAAGAGGTGGTTAAAGGCTGAAAAGTCTGGGTCTATTACTACTTGGGATGATTTGGTTAGGAAGTTCTTAGCTAAGTTTTATCCATCTGCCAAGACAGCCCGGGTGAGGAGTGCAATTATGTCCTTCAGACAGATAGAAGGAGAGTCTTTGTATTCAGCCTGGGTGCGGTTTAAAGCTTTATTGAGAGATTGTACACACCACAACCAATCCAATGAGGTTCTTGCACATACTTTTGTGGAGGGGTTGACTGCGCATACTAAGATCATGGTAGATGCTGCTGCTGGGGGTCAAGTACTGGCCTTAAACTTTGACCAGATCTATGAATTACTAGATATGTTTTCGCAGAGCAATCCTGATTGGCAGGGAGATGGTAGAGCTATTACGCAGAAATCTGCTGGGTACTTCAGTTAGATACAGTTTCAGAGCTGAGGGCGAAGATGGATGCTATTCCCAATCAAATTAGCAAGCTAGCTCTGCCAAAGACTCAGCAACCAGTGGCTCCAGTGCAACAACTCCAGAGTTTTTGTGAGGTTTGTGGTCAAGATCATGCTACAGAGGTTTGCTCCTCTAATCCAGAGTTAGTTTATTACGTGGGTAATCAAAACAGGCCATAGGGTCAAAATCAGTTTGGTAATGCTTATTATCAAGGCAACATGAGAGCCCTAAATAATTACCAACCACTTCCAGCTCCACCACAGCATGTTAGCAATTCAGTTGAAGATATGTTAAAGCAGATAATGGCAGGCCAGCAGAGAGTGATAGCTGACACTGCAGCCAATGCACATGCCATACAAGATCTTGTCAATGCTCAAAAGACTCTTGAGCACCAGTTGGGGTAGTTGGTGGGAGCAGTAAGTACTGTTAAAAAAGAGCCTGAACAATGTCTTGCAGTGACTTTAATTGAAGGTAGAGAGCTGATGGCCAAGTCTGAGGAGAGAGCTGAAATAGAAAAAGTTGAAAAAGTGGAGAAGGTAAAGAAGAAAGAAGAGAAGAAGGAGGCACCTCTGCCGCCTCCACCATTCCCGCAGAGACTTATTCCATCGAAGGATCTGGCCCAGTATCAAAAATTTGTTAGTATGTTGAAAGAGCTTCAAGTTAACATTCCTTTAACTGATGTGTTTGAATTGATGCCATCCTTTGTGAAGTTCTTAAAAGAGATTTTAGTCAAGAAGAAAAAGTCTCAAGAGATAGATACAATTGAGTTAGTCGAGGAGTGTAGCACAATCTTGAGCAAGTTACCTCCAAAACTTCAAGATCCTGGGAGGTTTACTATTTCTTGCATCATTGGAGGGCATAATATCACTGGTGCATTGTGTGATCTGGGTGCGAGCATAAATCTCATGCCTCTATCTGTTTGCAAAAAGTTAGGGCTAGGAGTAATCAAGCCTTGTTCAGTTACTCTTAAGATAGCGGATGGATCACTCACTCACCCTGATGGTAAGTTGGAGGATGTGTTGCTTAAAGTTGGTAAGTTTACATTCTCTGCTGATTTTGTAGTATTAGATTATGAAGAGGACCGAGAAGCTCCAATCATTTTGGGGAGACCATTCTTAGTCACCTCGAAGGCAATTATTGACATGGAGCTGGGTGAGATGACTGTTAGAGCGCATGGAGAAATGGTTACTTTCAAGGTGTATAATGAGAAGGAGCACATAGCTAAGGTTGAAGAGTGCTCTATGATCGAATGTGTCAAACAAGAACATGGAAGTAAACCAACTGGAGTGAAGATGGGTTCTCTCAAGGAAAGGAAGAAAGCAAAGGTTCGTCGTAAGAAGAGAAGACATAAATGCTGGAAGTGAGCTAAAAGTGTCGTCGTGCCACGACGTTAACTAAGGCGCTTCTCGGGAGGCAACCCGAGTTCGTACTTGTATTATTTTATTTATAGTGTCACGTAGTTTGTGTTTTTTTTTGGATT
Organism: Petunia axillaris subsp. axillaris; assembly: GCA_029990575.1. Classification (NCBI taxonomy): domain Eukaryota; kingdom Viridiplantae; phylum Streptophyta; class Magnoliopsida; order Solanales; family Solanaceae; genus Petunia; species Petunia axillaris. The sequence goes on from JARKNS010000009.1 coordinate 46,776,574, forward strand.
GCAGGTTCATGTAATGTCGAGTTTAAGTGTGGGGTGTCCTCACCCCTGCCTAATATTGATGACCTGTTGGGGCAAGTCTGAGTACCTCATACTATACTGAAGCTTGGAGGATGCTAGCACCAAGGACTAGAGCCTTCAGGGAAGTTCTTTACCTTTGCACTTTTTATTTTTAGCACTGAGGACATTGCTTAGTTTTAAGTGTGGGGTGGGGAAACTTCCAAAATTTTGAGGTTATGGATGATTGTACCTTTAGGTGTTTAATTTCAACAATTTTTATTTTTGTCACTTGACTTTATATTTATTTGTTTCTTGCTTTAATATATGAAAAAAAAATTAGAAAACTAATGAAAAATTTCAAAAAGATTTTCTTTTTAGTCTTTGTTAGTGGTACACGTCATCCACCCCGTGGTTTTTCTTATGGCCTCGGTTCTTTTCCACGGGGAGGCCTTTGAACCGGGTAGTTTTTATTTTTATTAGGATTAGAGTAGTTAGTTATAGATGACCTTAGACGAAAGGAGTAGGTGGAATGCTAGGTGCCTTTGATTTGTTTGATACCGGTGGACTTGAACTTGTTGCATGTGCTATTTGTGGTGTCTTTGGTTTTAAATTGTGATGCATGCCTAGAAAAAAAATGGAACGACCCCCTTGAGATGCTTGAGTCCACTCACTTGACTTTATTGTGAACCTTTGTGCATTAGTGCTTAAATTTCCACAAGTTGCACTCTATTTGCTTGATTGAGAGTTGTGATGGAGCCTTTTTGTGTAGATTGTGTGCAATGTGTATTGTGAGGCATATTTTTATTGTACTCCATGTTGCATATTGGTGTCTAGAACTTTCCCCGTGTGTGTGCAAAGCGAAATCCTAGGTTTGCTCTAGTCGGGAGATGATACAGGCCTTCTTGGATAAGCCTTTTACCTTGATTTGCCTACCCTTATATGCACCCTTGATTTTTGTGATCCCTTTGACCTTTTTGTTGGCACCCACACCCCAAGCCTACCCACTTGTTCTAAATTGCTTTCTTTTGACCCTTTACTCCTTAAGCACTTTAAGTGATAATTTGATATTTATGTGGAGTTGTGGTTGAATATTGGGAGGTTTTTTAGTGAACCAATGAGGGGGATATATGGTAACTTGAGAAGTAGTTGAAGGAGCATTGGCAAGGTTTGGAGTGGATTGAATTGAAATTGAAAAAGAAAAAAATTTGAAAAAAATTGAGAAAAGAAAAAAAAAAGAAGTGAATATCCATCCTTGCTAGTGTTGGGCTTAAAAGAAAAATTACTACTTGTTGAAAAAAAGTGTGTATGAAATTTGTTGGTTGGGTGAAGTGGGTGGCTTTGATGAGATATGTGCTCAAATTGATTGTGATGTATTAAAGTGCTTAGGGAGGTAGTCACTATTACCCATATGTATCCTACCAGCCCCTTAGCCTACATTACAACCTTTTAAAGTCCTAGTTAATCCCGATTGGGGTGAGCCTACATTAGTGGAGTCCTACACTACGGGCAAGCCTATGGTACATCGTGTGTGGCATGTGAGCTTTTCATGAGAGTGACTGAGTTCTTTCTATGCTATTGTCCCCATTCTATTCTTGATATTCATTTTTGTGTGTGATATTTGGGGGACACTCTCTTGCTTCATGTTGGTGAGGGCACATGGTTTGCATGAGATAGGTGAAGTCGTGGCTTCTTGGTTGAGTATATAGGTGTGACTTTGTGGGAGCACGGTTGCAATGAGTTGAGTTTGTGCATTTGAGTTGTCTTGGGGTGGTTGTTCTCATGTTTTGATGTTTGATAAAGTGTTGGCATGTTTGTTGGACCCATAGTAGTCATGTATGCATTTGTTCAATGGTCGGTATCAACCATAGTCATAGGCAGACCTGTTCTACCTATGTTGGGAAGTTAATTGTGATTGCTCGAGGGCGAGCAAAGGTTCAAGTGTGGGGTGGTGATGTTTGGCATTTTATGCCTATATTTCCTTAATATTTCCTCAAGTTTGAGTATTTTATTCGCCCGTTTTCTAGTTAATGAGTGTGATTTTGCACTGATTTTATGTCGTATGATTGTAGGTTGTTATGAAGTGCAATTGGAGCTTTAAAGAGCATGATCGAGCAAGAAAAGATTGGATTTGATTGAGGATTGGATCGAACATACGAAGGCACAACGCAACGCGAGCTGCAGACGAAGGAAGCAGGAAAATGGCCTGGCGCCATAGGTGGCGCGGGGCGCCCGAAAAGCGCCCAAGCTTCTGGCGCGTTTTTCAGCGCGGGGCGTGGCCATTGCGCTTGGATTTCAACGAGTTCTGCTTGTGTGCGCGCGTTCGGGGGCGCGGGGCGCCAGATACTGCGCCCCTGGAGCGGGTTTTGGAGTCCTATTTCGTCTAGGCTTAGGCGTAACTTATTTCTAGGCTTTTGTAAACACTAGAAATACTCTTTTACTTCGATTTTGAAGGGGAGTTCAGACCTTGGAGCAAATTGGAGAGCTCATAACACCTTGAACAAGGGTTTTTCTTCCTTCCATTAATCTATTACATCATTATTTCATCAAATCCTTGTGTTGTTATTATGAGTATGCGTGGCTAAATCCATCGTTCTAGGGTTAGAGCGAATTCATGAAGGTTGAGGTTTGAATGTTGATTTCCATGAATTAAATTCCTATTATAGATTGTTTATTCTTTCTTGATCATAATTGTTTGATTATAATGGCCGAATAATTGAACACTATCTACGGTGCTTAGATTGAACTCGACAAAGGGAATTTATGAACGCAAATAAGAAAGAATAGGGCTTGATTGTGAACCTGGGCATCGGGGAATCAATTTGTGGGTAGGATAGACATATACCTATTCACCTTGCTTAGCTAAATACAGAATTCGTTAATGCATGCACGTGATTCAACACATAGACATATAGGGATTGGAGTAGCCTGCATAGACCGTGAAGAATCGAAAGGTTTTCACGAGTGCAATTAACCTGTTAGTTAGCAATCTTGGGACTTAAGAAGTGGAATCAATAGGATACTCAACTGGATTATTCGTAACTCTGACCCTGGACCGTCTCATTAATATTGTTTACAACTCAAGTTTGCACCATTGTTTGACTGAATTTCCCCCATTTAAATTACTGCTCTTTAGTTAATAAAACTCTCATCATTGAAAAAAATCCCTGGATAGTTAGTTAGAAATTTATTTTAGGAGTCCAATCTGAATAGTCCTCGTGGGAACGATACTCTACTTATCACTTTATTACTTGTCGACCACGTATACTTGCGTGTGCGTTGGGAGCAGCATATATCTTTAATCTACATTCGGAAAATTAGGTTGAAAGTCAGGACAATGGTGCTATCCAAACATTCTATCTGCGGATTTGTTATGTCATCTAGTTGTCTCATCTTTATTATCCGTCTAACATGTTTATGTTATCAGTTTATCCGGGTATCCATTCCTGTGTATAGTATAGTACTGGTTCTTTTTTTGCGGATCATCCAGTTTCAGAGGAAACTCTGCCGAAATTTTTATAAAAGTCAAAGAGTTAGACAAATTCTAAGTTTCAGGTTGTGTCTATAATTCCATCCAGAATTTTCTTATCATTCCTTCGAGTCCATATATATTGTTGACACATGTGTTATGCCTTATACATGCTTATGCTTATATTGTGATCATGTTATGTGTTCTCCCATAGAGGCTGGACATTGGACACACAGTCCGGTCGCGTGTGATACTACCCGTCTGGGGGATACAGCCCCTCTGGTTCAGGCGGGAGTTGAAACACCTAGTGTGACCGGGTGTCATTCACACACTCTGACCAGAGAGACTAGATATTACTGGCTGGGGGGGACATAGCTCATAACACCCGCCAGGTTTGTTATATACGCGTATATAGCCACAGTATGCACTGCATGATTATACATGAGGCTAGTTCAGGTTTTCAGTTACCTGATTTGGGGGGATATAGCCCATAACACCAGACAGGTACCAGTTCAGGTAACAGTTCAGTTTTAGCTCAGTACCAATTATCAGTTCTCAGTTTTCACCCACCAGTTCTTAGCGTCAGGATCAGTTGACAGTTATCAGTTCCAGTTTCTAGTTACTAGTGCTCAGTCATATTACAGTTATTTATCAGTATAGTTCAGCTCAGTCTTCAGTTTCAGATTCAGCTAGACTTCAGTTTATGTTCAGATCATGTTTAGTATGTTCTTTTGATTTCCAGCTACTTCAGTTTATGTTCAGATCATGTTTAGTACGTTCTTTTGATTTCCAGCTATATTGCTATGCTCCAGCTCATATTTACATATTTATATTCATGCCTTACAGTTTCATTCAGCTATGATATATTATATGCTCATGCCTTACATACTTGGTACATATCGTTCCCACGAGGACTATTCAGACTGAATCCTAGCAAACAATTTCTTAAAAACTATTCAGGGATCTTTTTCCAATGGTTGAGATTTTTACTAACTAAATGCAATAATTAAAACAAGTAACTGAAATCAAGTATTCGAGAGCAAACTATAGTTGTTATCAATAAAGAAGAAACAGTCCAGGATCAGAGTTACAAACAATCCAGTTGAGTTTTCCAGTTGATTCTACTTCTTGATTTCCTAGATTGCTAACTAACAGGTTAATTGTACCCGTGAAAACCTTTCAATTCTTCACAGTCTATGCAGGCTACTCCAATCCCTATATGTCTATGGGCTGAATCACGTGCACGCATTAACGAATTCTGTGATTAGTTAAGCTAGGCGAGCAAGTATATGTCTATCCTACTCACAAATTGGTTCCCCGATGCCCGGGTTTACAAACAAGCCCTATTCTTTCTTATTGTGTTCATAAATTCCCTCTTTCGAGTTCAATCTAAAAACCATAGATAGTGTTCAATTATCAGGCCTCAATAATCAAACAATTATGATCAAGAAAGAATAAACAATCCGTAATGGTAAATCAATATATAGAAATAATCTTTCAAACATCAACCTTCATGTATTTACTCTAACCCTAGAACGAACAAACTATAGAATTAAAGATAAGAATAAGAGAAAGAGAGAAAGAACTTGTTTAGAAGACATCTATGGCTCCTCCCCTCTCCTCCAAAACTTGCTCCAAAGTCTGAACTCCCTTCAAAAATGAAGTAAAAGAGTATTTATAGTGTTTACAAAGGCCTCGTAATACTTTACACCTAAGCCTAGACGAAATAGGAAGTCCCAAAACGCTCCAGGGGCGCTGTAGCTGGCGCCCCGCGCCCCCGAACGCGCGACCCAAGGCAGTTTACATCGAACTTTGCATGCTATGGCCCCGCGCCGCGCAGCCAAACGCGCCAGAAGCTGGGCGCTTTGCCTGGCGCGGCGCGCCACCTGTGGCGCCAAGGCAATTTTCTGTTTCCTTGCTCCTTTGCTCGCTTCGTGTCGTGCCTTCGTGTGCTCGATCCAATCCTCAATCAAAATCCAATCTTTTCTTGCTCGATCATGCTCTTTAAAGCTCCAATTACACTTCATAACAACCTACAATAATACAGCATAAAATCAGTGCAAAATGACATTCATTAACTAGAAAACGGGCAAATAAAATACTCAAACGTGAGGAAATATTAAGGAAACATTGGCATAAAATGCCAAACATCACCACCCCACACTTGAACCTTTGCTCGCCCTCGAGCAATTACAAATAACTTCCCAACCTAGGTAGAACAGGTCTGCCTATGACTATGGTTGATACCGACCATTGAACAAAGTCATACATGACTACTATGGGGTCCAACAAACATGCCAATAATTTATCAACATCAAAACATAAGAACAACCACCCCAAGACAACTCAAATCCAAAACTCAACTCATTGCAACCATGCTCCCAAAAAGTCACACCTATCTACTCAACCAAGAAGCCACGACTTCACCTATCTCATGCAAACCATGTGTACTCACCAAAATGAAGCAAGAGAGTGTCCCCCAAATATCACACACAACAATGAATATCAAGAATAGAATGGGGACAATAGCATAGAAAGAATTCACTCACTCTCATGAAAATCTCACATGTCACACATGATGTACCATAGGCTTGCCCGTAGTGTAGGACTCCACTAATGTAAGCTCACTCCAATCGGGATTAACTAGGACTTTAAAAGGTTGTAATGTAGGCTAGAGGCTGGTAGGATACATATGGATAATAGTGACTACCTCCCTAAGCACTTTAATATATCACAATTTAAGCACATATCTCATCAAAGCCACCCATCTCACCCAACCAACAAATTTCACACACACCTTTTCAACAAGTAGCAATTTTTTATCTTTAAGCACACACCAGCAAGGATGGATATTCTTCTCTCTTTATTTCTTTTTCCATTTTTTCTTTTCTCAACTTTGCTTTTTTTTTTTCATTTGTTTTCTTTTTCTATTCATTACTTTCCAACCTTGCCAATGCTCATAAACAACTACTACACAATTCATTACATATTCCCCTCATTGGTTCCACTCAAAAACCTCCCAATATTTCAACCACAACTCCACAATAATATCACATTATCAATTAAAGTGCTTAAGGAGTAAAGGGCCAAAAGAAAGCAATTTAGACAAGTGGGTAGGCTTGGGGTGTGGGTGCCAACAAAAAGATCAAAAGATCACAATAATCAAGTCCAAGGTGTATATGTAAGGGTAGGCAAATCAAAATAAGGCTTGTATCATTTCCCGACTAGAGCGAACCTAGGATTTCGCTTTGCACACACACGGGGCAAGTTCTAGACACCAATATGCAACATGGAGTATATTAAGAATATGCCTCACAACACACATTGCACACAGTCTACACAAAAAGGCTCCATCACAACTCTCAATCAAGCATTTAGAGTGCAACTTGTGGAAAATTAAGCACTAATGCACAAAGGTTCACAACAAAGTCAAACGAGCGGACTCAAGCATCTCAAGGGGGTCATTCCATTTTTTTCACTAGGCATGCATCACAATTTAAAACCAAAAGACACCACAAATAGCACATGCAACAAGTTCAAGTCCACCGGTATCAAACAAATCAAAGGCACCTAGCATTCTACCTATTCCTTTTCGTCTAGTGCCACCTATAACTAACTACTCTAATCCTAAAAATAAAAAACTACCCGGTTCAAAGGTCTCCCCGTGGAAAAGAACCGAGGCCATAAGAAAAACTACGGGGTGGATGACATGTACCACTAATAAAAGCTGATGTAAGATTAACGATGAAAAACGAAAATAAAGGATAAAAAGCAAGACACTCAATGATCTACCAAGAATTGCAAGTAGGAACTAGTCTACTTACCTTCTTGATGAAGCCAAGGAGGACCTATACTAAGCAACAACCCTCAAGACAACTAGGAATTGAAAGTTGAATGATCAAGAAGAATGAAGCTGTTCAATTCGATTCCACACAAAAAGAACAAGAATTCCCACATGAACTAGGTTTTAGCAAAAGCTGTGTTTTTTTTAATAATGAAGTAAGGTTCTGAAAATAAACTAAGTGTTAGGCTTATATAGGTGAGCCTCACACGCCTAAAAGGTAAAGAAATAGGCCCCAAGTGGCTAAATATCAATAGCCACGCAGGGCTAAATAAGTACCATAAAATAAATAAGTCTAGCTACGCAAAAACATGAAAAAGTGCTAAAAAATACAGCGGATTAAGGCCAATAAACGAGCCCTCCACGCGGTTGAATTTTCCAGAAAATATAGGCCGCGTGCCACGCGAGTACCACGCGCCAAGCATTCTTCTAGAATGCCCCTTCTCCAATGCCAACCAACGAATCCCAAGGCTTTTCTAACATGCTGCCTGGACAAATATTCTCCAAAAAATCTTCTCCAAGCTATCATCCAAGATTGATGAAGGTCCGATAACTCCTTAGCCCGACTCTTAGATTCATCCTCAATTTGGACTGCATCATCCTCCCCTTCTTGAAAGGATTTCATCCTCGAAATCAAACCATCATCAACACGGCAACAATGGATATTTATCTTCTCTCCTCCATGGATTACATCTACATCAAAAGCTAAAAGGAAAATCTTTTTGGAATTTTTTCATTGGTTTTCTAATTTTTTTTCAATTTTTTTTCATATATTAAAGCAAGAAACAAATAAAAATAAAGTCAAGTGACAAAGAAAAATCTTAACGGTACATGCATCCCTAACCTCAAAAATAAAGGGGAGTTCCCCCACCCCACACTTAAAACTAAGCAATGTCCTCAGTGCTAAAAATAAGAAAGTGCAAGGGTAAAGAAAGCTTCCCTGAAGACTCTAGTCCTTGGTGCTAGCATCTTCCAAGCTTCCATATAGTATGAGGTACTCAGACTTCCCCCAACAGGTCATCAATATTCGGCAAGGGTGAGGACACCCCACACTTCAACTCGACATTACATGAACTTGCAATCCAAGGAAAAACAAAAACTACGTGACACTATAAAATAAATAAAATAATACAAGTACAAACTCGGGTTGCCTCTCGAGAAGCGCCTTAGTTAACGTCGTGGCACGACGACAGCTTCATCACTTTTTCCTCCACCTTGAACTTATGAATTGAATCCCCAACTTTTCCTCAAGTTTACAACTATGGTATTGGGGTGGTGACAAAAATACAAAAGGACCAAGTAACCATTGTCGCATTTTGCACTTCTTAGCCCTTAAATGAGGGATGTCGTTTTGTCTCCTCGGCATCACAAACTCTAAAATATAGGCACCTTGTTCCTCCTCCTTTTGTTTCTTCATAGGCTCGGGTGGCTCAATCTTCATGTCACCATCCAAACACAATGTTGAAAAATGATTGGAATGAGGTCAATGCGCTTCAATTCTAAAATTGCATTACTTTTGACACCCTCACTTGCACAAACACTAGAGTCCTTACATATAATGTTTTCTATTTTCTCACTTGACTCTAATGTGATTTTCTCAACTTCGGCATCATCAACTAATATTGGGTCGAATGGTAGGAATTCCACTTTTTGCTCCTCAAATTGGCTTCTGAAACGACCTCAGTCAGTCGTTTCAGAAGTTAGGACTCTGATTAGCGTGCCGATAATTTTAAAATATTTGTAATGTCCATTAGAACCTGTCTGTAAAATTTGAGCTAAATCAGACCTCGTTTGGTAGGCATCGGAAGAAGGTTTCAGTTTTTATTGTCAATAAATATTAAAAAGGGATTTTCGAGTTCGGTTTTGGCGAACGAGCTCCGAATTGAAATCCGAAAGCGCTGTTAGGTTCGTATTATTATTTATGACCTTTGTGAACTTTCGAAAGTGAATTTCGATATTGTTCGGCAAGTTTCCGCTAAAATGACGAAAGTTAAATAATTTGACTTTTTTTTCATTTAAATTCGCATCTTGAGTTTCGGGAGTCCGATTTGAAATTCGTCTTCGTGAGTATGTTACATATATTTTGTATAACTTGTATGCAAAAGTTGGAATTGTTTCGAATATCTTAGGGTTCCGTTTTAATTTTCATCGCGAAAAGAAAAAAAAAGAAAAAAAATGAAAAAGGGGAAAAAGACAAACCATAAGAAAGAAACAAAGGTGCATGGCGGTGGGCTTATATGTATCTTGAGCTTCACTTTGAGCTCAAGATAAAAACGAGAAACAGGGAGATAACACAGAAACAAAAATGGAAAGCACGCTGAAGAAAAAATGCCGGAAAATGAGAAAAGGGGCCGGAGAAAAGTAGAATTTTTACCCTGAAACATTCAGGTAATGATCCTAATATATTATTTGAGTTTATTACGTGTGTTTGAATATGTTTTAATGGTAAAACTTGAAATATTAGACATCATTTTAATAAGTTCAATTAATAGTTTAAAGGGTCAAATGGACCCCGATAATGGAATTGATTATATATTCGTACTCAGTGAATTATGGGCAACTTATAAATATAATTTATTTAGGGTTTGGTTATGTGACCATAAACCCTGTACATAGGCCTGGCCTGCGTATTGCGTATGCGAATAGGGTATCAGGTTCCTAACCGGATTGCCCTAAGATGTGAGAAATGAAGCTGTTAGCCTTATGTGATATATTTTTCTGCTTATTGAACACAGTGGGATCGTTTGGCAATGAATCCAAAAGAATAAAGCGGTTGTTGGGCAGCAGTATTAACTTTGAAAGAGGTAAGTGTTTATATCTATTTCTTTGGAGGCACCTGGCCTCGTGGATTTTCTACCACGTGTTCCTTACGTGTGTAGCTGCTGATAGGCGTACTTATTACGCCTTAGCTTTGAATTTACATTGTATATTATATGTTATGCCCTGCGGTTGGTATTGCATTGAGCATATGAGCATTGCACTCTGGTTCTGAGCATCGTATATACTTCCCGGTTGGCGATGAGAGTCCCGCACCAGTGAAGGGTCATTATTGCATATACTTCCCGGTAATCGATGAGAGTCCCGAGCCGGTGAAGGATCATCATTGCATATACTTCCCGGTAATCGATGAGAGTCCCGAGCCGGTGAAGGGTCATATTTGCATATATCTCCTGGTAGACGATGAGAGTCCCGCGCCGGAGATAGGTATCAGGCATATGTGACTGCATTGCATTGTACCGCATTCATCCCATCTCATTGCACCGCATACTAACTATTGTGTGTATTGTGTTGTGTTTTATGTATGCGGTTTGTACACTATGTCGTGGACATATCTCAGTTTACCTATATATTTCTTGCTCGTATTCTGGGTTGCGGGGATCGGGTTGCACGCCGCAACAATATAAATATATGGATCGGGTTGCACGCCGCAACAGGATAATTATATGGATCGGGTTGCACGCCGCAACAGGATGTATTTCTGATTGTTGATATATTCGGGATACCTATATGTTCTGGCTATTTTATGTTACTGGTTGTTAATGAGTTTGTGATTCCATACGTGCTTCTAGTTATTTTCTGGCTCTGCCTTTTTATAATTTAAATAAGAGGAATTTGATTTATATGTTTCTTCTCCCTGGCTAGCTATCCTATTCCTTGAGGTGGCTAGTCTGCCCCACTTATTGAGTCCTTTTGACTCACCCTTGTTTGTTGTTTGTTCTTGTCTATCTATTTCGTTTCGGCAGGTTCGCTCCAGGATTGAGTTCGCCGCGTTGTTCAGGAGCGAAGACGACTTCAGCCGTCAGGCTGAGCCAGCTTTTATTCCAGATGGCCACCGGTTTATTGTTTATTATTTCAGCTGCATTTAGCTCCCTTCAGGAGGTATCTGTATTCTTTTATACTCTTAGATGTCTAGTCTGGATAACCCTAAACCTAGTATGCTGGGTAGTCAGCTGTAATTTCTTTTGTACAGCTTAAGAGGTATCAGTATGTCTATGTTTTTGTTTTAAGTCTTGTTCTTATTTGTGAATTGAATTATATTTATTTTCCTAATTTAAGTGGTAAGGGTTCGCCCGACGGGTCTAGGGGAGGATGTCGGGTGCCCGCACTGCCTAGCCGGATTTCAGGTCGTGTCAGCTTCTAAGCTCTTTCATCTCAAATCTACTATTCACGACAACTGATAATTGGGCTTCAGACACCTCAATTATATCACTCAAATTTGTCTCTAGATCATAAATAGCCAAGCCAAATTGATCAATCTCTTGTCTGAGCTCCACTCTTTCTTCCATAAATCTCCTCATTATACTTGTAAGTTCACTTCTAAAATCCCCACATGCTTCTAAAAGGTTGGCTTGCTCCGTTAGAAAATTTTGGCTCACAACCTGCACTTTTTCATTCATGTCAGACTCACAAACATCGTTAAAAACATCACACACATTGATAGAGGAAGGAGTATGACACTTAGGACAATCATTCCACTGAACACCACATAATTTACAAAAATTCCAATCAAAGGTGGTAGAAAATTCACATAACCAGTCTCGTAGGGTTGAAAGAGTTGGACAATTTTCCCACAAATGGGTTCCTCCACAAAGCAGACAAAGATCATCAAAATTAGAATTACAACCACTCGCCCAATTTTCATTAAAAGATGCCATAATAAGACAAGTAACACAATACTAAACTAAACAAAAATTAAACCTAAATAGAAAATAAGTAATCATTCAAAAAGAAATCAGTCAATTATTTAGTCCCTGGCAACGGCGCCAAAAACTTGTTACTCCCAACGCACACGCAAGTATACGCGCTCGACAAGTAATAAAGTGATAAGTAGAGTATCGTTCCCACGAGGACTATTCAGACTGAATCCTAGCAAATAATTTCTTAAAAACTATTCAGGGATCTTTTTCCAATGGTTGAGATTTTTACTAACTAAATGCAATAATTAAAACAAGTAACTGAAATCAAGTATTCGAGAGCAAACTATAGTTGTTATCAATAAAGAAGAAACAGTCCAGGATCAGAGTTACAAACAATCCAGTTGAGTTTTTCAGTTGATTCTACTTCTTGATTTCCTAGATTGCTAACTAACAGGTTAATTGTACCAGTGAAAACCTTTCAATTCTTCACGGTCTATGCAGGCTACTCCAATCCCTATATGTCTATGGGTTGAATCACGTGCACGCATTAACGAATTCTGTGATTAGTTAAGCTAGGCGAGCAAGTATATGTCTATCCTACTCACAAATTGGTTCCCCGATGCCCGGGTTCACAAACAAGCCCTATTCTTTCTTATTGTGTTCATAAATTCCCTCTTTCGAGTTCAATCTAAAAACCATAGATAGTGTTCAATTATCAGGCCTCAATAATCAAACAATTATGGTTAAGAAAGAATAAACAATCCGTAATGGTAAATCAATATATAGAAATCAACTTTCAAACATCAACCTTCATGTATTTACTCTAACCCTAGAACGAACAAACTATAGAATTAAAGATAAAAATAAGAGAAAGAGAGAAAGAACTTGTTTAGAAGACATCTAGGGCTCCTCCCCTCTCCTCCAAAACTTGCTCCAAAGTCTGAACTCCCTTCAAAAATGAAGTAAAATAGTATTTATAGTGTTTACAAAGGCCTCGTAATAAATTACACCTAAGCCTAGACGAAATAGGAAGTCCCAAAACGCTTCAGGGGCACTGTAGCTGGCGCCCCGCGCCCCCGAACGCGCGACCCAAGGCAGTTTACGTCGAACTTTGCACGCTATGGCCCCGCGCCGCGCAGCCAAACACGCCAGAAGCTGGGCGCTTTGCCTGGCACGGCGCGCCACCTGTGGCGCCAAGGCAATTTTCTGTTTCCTTGCTCCTTTGCTCGCTTCGTGTCGTGCCTTCGTGTGCTCGATCCAATCCTTAATCAAAATCCAATCTTTTCTTGCTCGATCATGCTCTTTAAAGCTCCAATTGCACTTCACAACAACTTACAATAATACGACATAAAATCAGTGCAAAATCACGTTCATTAACTAGAAAACGGGCGAATAAAATACTCAAACGTGAGGAAATATTAAGGAAACATTGGCATAAAATGCCAAACATCAGGCGCTGCGTTTCATGCCGCGCAGGTGCAGATAGATCAATGCTTGGACCACGTCAGTAGGCCATCCATCAGCTATTGGAGTTACTCCGCTTACTCCCGGAGTTACTTATCTTTTGGTATGTGTACAGTCAGCCAGTTTGGGTATGGCGGGGCCTTGTCCCGTCCTTTGTATATTCAGTTCAGCACTCTTAGAGGCCTGTAGATATGTCCCTGTGTGGTTCTGTCAGTATGTTATGTATGTCAGCTTATGTTAGCCTTGTCAGCTTTTTACATTGCATAATCCTTATCAGTTAGGTTTATGCTTATTCTGTTTATCAGTTATATTCATGGTTAGCAGATTATCAGCAGGATTAGTGATGATCGATACTTAGTGTTGGTCATCCGTCGCGACCCTAGGTTGGGTCGTGACAAAAGTGGTATCAGAGCAGTTCAATCCTAGGGTGTCTACAGGCCGTGTCTAGTAGAGTCTTTTTCAGGAGTATGTTGCGCGCCATACTTTTGAACAGGAGGCTACAAGGCACTTCAGGACAGTTGTCTTTCTTTCTTCTTTAGATCGTGCAATAGAGCCATGATTATAGAATTTAGCCCTCTAACAATAGTGTTTTCAGCAAAGCGATACCGCCGAAGAAACTAACAGCTGCCCAGAAGGGCAAGGCTAGTGCCGGCCAGGGTACTAGTAGAGTGCCACCTGAGGTGGATGAGAGTGAGGAGTTCAGACCTGAGGCTCCATCTGAGGCCTCACAGATCCCTTCAGTTCAAGGCGATATTAGAGGTACTGCAGCTTCCATACCTCCAGCTTCTCAGCCTGATAGTCAGGGGCAGGAAATGAGGGATGCCATTAGATTATCGACCAGTGTTGTAGTTGTTCAAATTAGACCGCACAGTGCAGATGCCTTGTGTTGAGTCTCGACTAAAGAATGTAATTTAATGAAAATTCAAAAGCAAACAGTTCCCTTTGGTCTCTGGATTGACGGTTTCCTTTTCTTTCCTGTTTGAAGTGCTAACGTCAAACCTATTCAGTCATTCCCGTCCCTTCCTTTTTTTTTTCTAATTTTCCTTAACAAGGGTACCATGTTTGTCTTTGATGTGAATATTTTTGTGGTCTATGTCAATTTGATATTAATGTGAAGTTTGATGTTATTAAGGTTTGTTTATGATATTCTTAATGTTGCATATAAACAAAAAAGAATTAGCAAAATCCACTAGTCTTTCACTGAATCTGCTTGTATAAGGTCCACTTAGAGTCGTTTGGCTTAACTAAAAAAATTGCTGGATTTGGTTTGATAAAGAAGACAGATATGTGTCTGGATAGAAGTGTTGTAGCTCAAATTAATGTGTGTATATCAATTTTATTTTCCACTTTTATTTCTTTTAGTATCATTATGTCACATGAGTTAGAGCTTAAATGGAGAAACATGAACATTGACGATTAATATAGTTGACCCCAACTTGTTTGGGATTGAAGCGTAGTAGTTGTTGTTGTAGTAGTATTGTGTATCTATTGATGTCAATTGTTATGCTTAATAGAACCAAAGGTAATGTACTCCTGTTTCAGTTCAACTTTTGGATGTTAAGATATTGATGTATCATTTCTTTTAGCACACACCGGGCCTTTCTGTTGTTTTTACAGTTGTGGCCAAATAATTATTAGTCCTTATCAATGTAATATTTTTTATTTTATTTTCTACAGGTTCTTTTGGCCGAATATTGTCATATGATGCCTCCTGAAAACAAAAGACAATTTAATGGAACTTTACATCGTGATGTACTAAGCAACCTTCCTGAGAATGCACTTGATGATATTCTCATACGTTTGCCTTTACGAGAGGCTGTAAGGACAAGCATTTTATCTAAGAAATGGAGATATAAGTGGTGTAGACTTCCAGAGTTGAAACTCGATCAAACACTCTGGGAAACAACAACAGATGTACAATCCTCTACAATTAAGTTTACAGACATTATCTATCACCTTTTGGCACTCCATGCAGGACCAATTACTAAGTTTACCCTCTCCATTGTTAATTTGGGAAACTGTCCTAAAATTGACAACTTGATATATTTCCTCTCAAGAAATGGCATTGAGCATCTTATTCTTCGATTCCTGAAGGAGAACCCCTATAAGTTGCCTTCTTCATTTTTCACTTGTTCGCAGTTGAGGCATTTGGCTCTTCATAATTGCTTAATTCATCCTCCTCCTGCTTTCAAAGGATATAGTAAGTTAGTTAGCCTAGAATTATATGTAGTTACAATTTCTTCCGAGTTGCTTGGAAGTTTAATCTCTGGTAGCCCATTGCTTGAGCAGTTGGTGTTGTATACCTCAAGCAGTTTAGACCACATTCAAATTAATGCTCCCATGTTGAGATCCTTTTACTTCAGAGGCACTAGAAAGTTTATTTCCTTAAAGAACACGCCTCTTCTTGTGAAACTTTCATTTGTGGGTACTTCAGGATCTTCTGCGAATGCAGGACCTAATGATCCTGTCAAATATTTTGAGTATTTTCCTGCCCTCGAGCATCTCTACATGAACAACTTTAGTTTCAAGGTAAATGTAATGACTTCATATTAATGTTTTTTTCATATATCTACCTTCTTTTGGTCTTCGAGTCATCCTGAGACATTTTCTTCTTAGTTCTTGACTGTAGGGTTAAGGGACATACCAGCAAAGCTTTCCAGTCCTCTTAATTGTCTTAAATGTCTTCACCTATCTATTTGTCTGGATACTTCTGTTGAGATTTCGTATGCTCTTTGCATAATAAGGAGCTCCCCATATTTACAAGATATTCAAATGAAGGTTGTTATGATGTTCAATTGTTTTGTCCTTTTCTTTCGTATCTGTTCTTTGTATGTAATGACTTGCTTGTATGTTCATATTCATTAGAACTTCAATTAGTTCATAGGGATGGTTTTGCTGTCTTCTGTAGGTCCATGATTCTGCTAACCCTGCCCCTGGTAATGCTGTCACTGTCAATGAAATTCCTCCATATTTCTCAGATGTGACATGGAATCACCTCAGGGCAGTTAAGCTTGAATGTATTACCGGCACAAGACCTCAAATGGAGCTTATCAAACTTCTTCTATCCAAGTCCCCAGTTCTGGTGAGACTACAAATCCAACCCAAGCTAGGTAATGAATCTCCTGAAACAAGGCTGAAGGTACTTGCAGAGATGATAAAGTTTCCGAGGGCATCACCTAAAGCAGAAGTTGACTATAAAGTAGAGAACAATCCCGTTTGATCTTGTATTTTATCCGACCATGATATTGGCGTAAATTTTTGTGCAAGTTTAGATGAATAGATGTTAATTAAGGTGGATGCAGCAGTGTATGCAAACATAAGTCAATCTATTTGTTACAGTTCATGCCTGACCTTCAACGATTTATGAAATGTGATCAGTTCTTATTTTAACTGGGGGAAAAAAAAGTAAACGGACATTGTAAAATGAAGGATTTTGCTTTCTCTAAATTCAATGTAAAATCAGGTAAACAGCCAGGTCAAACCAAATAAAGTCAGATTTTTCTATCTCCAATTTTCTTGTCTCAATATTCTTAATATTCCCAACACCTATATTTGCTGAAATTGTATGCCATCTTTTGACATATCATGAAGGACCAATCTGGAAAATTATCGCACCATTGACAACTTGATACATTTTCTTTCTAAGAAAGGCATTCAACATCTTGTTCTTCAGCTCTATAATTACAAATTGACTTCTTCTTCACATGTTCGCAGATGAGATATCTGAGTATCGAAAACTGTCGAATATATCCTCCACCGGCTTTCAAAGGTGATGTTTGGCATTTTATGCCTATATTTCCTTAACATTTCCTCACGTTTGGATACTTTATTCGCACGTTTTCTAGTTAATGAATGTGATTTTGCACTGATTTTGTGTCGTATGTGTGTAGGTTGTTATGAAGTGCAATTGGAGCTTTAAAGAGCATGATCGAGCAAGAAAAGATTGAATTTGGATTGAGGATTAGATCGAGCACACGAAGGCACGATGCGACGCTTGCTGCGGATGAAGGAAGCAGGAAAATTGCCTAGCGCCCTAGGCGGCGCGGCGCGCCAAGGAAGTGCCCAAAGTTCTAGCGCGTTTGGAGCGCGGAGCATGGCCGTTGCGTGCGAGATTTGACGGGTTCTGCCTTCGTGCGCGCGTTTCGAGGCGCGGGGCGCCAGCTATAGCGCCCCTGAAGCGTTTTTTGGACTTCCTATTTCGTCTAGGCTTAGGCGTAACTTATTACTAGGCTTTTGTAAACACTATAAATACTTTTTACTTCATTTTTCATAAAAAGTTGAGACTTTGGAGCAAATTAGAGAGCTCATAACACCTTGAACAAGGGTTTTTCTTCCTTCCATTAATCTATTACATCATTATTTCATTATTCCATCAAATCCTTGTGTTGTTATTATGAGTATGCGTGGCTAAATCCATCGTTCTAGGGTTAGAGCGAATTCATGAAGGTTGAGGTTTGAATGTTGATTTCCATGAATTGAATTCCAATTATAGATTGTTTATTCTTTCTTGATCATAATTGTTTGATTATAACGACCGAATAATTGAACACTATCTACGGTTCTTAGATTGAACTCGATAGAGGGAATTTATGAACGCACATAAGAAAGAATAGGGCTTGATTGTGAACCTGGGCATCGGGGAATCAATTTGTGGGTAGGATAGACATATACCTATTCACCTTGCTTAGCTAAATACAAAATTCGTTAATGCGTGCACATGATTCAACCCATAGACATATAGGGATTAGAGTAGCCTGCATAGATGATGTTTGGCATTTTATGCCAAGGTTTCCTTAATATTACCGCATGTTTGAGCTTGTTATTCGCTCGTTTTGTAGCTTGTGAATGTGGTTTTACACTGATTTTATGTCGTGCGTGTGTAGGTTGTTACGCAGTACATTTGGAGCTTGATGGAGCAAGAATTGATTGGATGTTGATTGAAGATTGGATTGAGCATACAAAGGCACGAGGCGAGTTTTGGAGCAAGGAAAGAGCAGTTTTTCCTGGCGCCCTAGCCCATGCGCCGCGCCCTCTACCGCGCGCAGTGGCTAGGCGCGGTTTCCCATGCACCGCGTGGCCAAATCGTGGAGAATGTGACGGAGTCTGCTTGTTTGGGCGCTTTCCGAGGCGCGGGGCGCCCGTTATAGCGCCCCTTGTGCGCGTTTTTACTCCCTATTCCTTCTAGCATTGGGTCTAACTTATTACTAAGGGTTTGGAAACATTATAAATAGTTCTTTACTGAGTTTTTGTAAGGGGTTCTTGACTTTGGAGCAATATTGAGAGCTACATACTTCATTGAACAAGGGTTATTCCTAATCTTTCATCTATTACATCAATTACTTCATTATTACATCAAATCTTTGCCTTGTGATTATGAATATGTGTGGCTAAACTTTACGTTCTAGGGTTAAAGTTTTACATGAAGGTTGATTGTTGAAGATTGATTCCCATTAATTGAATCCCATAATGGGTTACTTATTCTTTCTTGATTTCACTTATATAATTGTTAGAGCTCGATAATTATGCATTATCTATGGTTTTTGGGTTGAACTCGAAAGAGAGAATCTAATTACGTAATAAGAAAGAATAGAACTAGTTTGTGAACCCTGGCATCGGGAAACCAATTCGCGGGTAGGATAGACATATACTTGCTTGCCTAGTTTAACTCATTACAGAGTTCGTTAATGCGTGCATGTGATTTAACCCATAGACATATAGGGATTGAAGTAGCTTGCATAGATTGTGAAGAACTGAAAGGTTTTCATAATTATATTTACTCTGTCAGTTAGTAACCCGGGATTTAAGAAGTGGAATCAATTGAATACATCAACTGAATTGTTCGTAACTCTGACCCTGGACCGTCCTCTTAATATTGTTAACAACCAAAGTATTGCTCATTGCTTGACTACACTTCTAGCACTTTAATTGCTGTTTTTAGTTATAAAAACTCTTACAACCATTGAAAAAAGACCCCTGGATAGTTTGTTTAGGAATTGTTTATTAAGCACTAGTCTGCATAGTTCTCGTGGGAACGATACTCGACTTTGTCACTTTATTACTTGGCGACCGCGTATACTTGCGTGTGCGTTTGGGAGCAACAATAGACCGTGAAGAATCGAAAGGTTTTCACGGATATAATTAACCTGTTAGTTAGCAATCTTGGGACTTAAGAAGTGGAATCAACAGGATAACAGGATAACTCAACTGGATTGTTTGTAACTCTGACCCTGGTCTGTCTCATTAATATTGTTTACAACCAACATTTGCCCCATTGTTTGACTGAATTTCCATCATTTAATTATTGCTCTTTAGTTAATAAAACTCTCACTACTGGAAAAAGATCCCTGGATAGGAGTTAGAAATTGTTTGTTAAGCGTCAGTCTGAATAGTCCTCGTGGGAACGATACTCTACTTATCATTTTATTACTTGTCGACCGCGTATACTTGCGTGTGCATTGGGAGCAACAGGGTTTGATAGGTTAATTAGCCTGGAACTACGTGAAGTAACTATTTGTTCCAAATTTCTTGAAAGTTTTATACCCCATTCCCCATTGCTCCAGTATTTGGTATTGCAGATCCCAGATATTGAAAGATGTATCCAAACTATTGCTCCCAATTTGAAGTCCTTTGACTGCACAGAGATGGCTATTTCTTTGAAAGATACTCCTCTTCTTGTGAAACTTTCACTTGTGAATGTGGAATTGCCTGTGGAGCATGAAGAACGCAGTCTTGCCATGTTTTTCGAGTCTTTTCCTGCTCTCAAGCATCTCCACTTGGATCAGTGTGGTGTCCAGGTAAATTTGCTTCATGATTTCATAATAGTGCATCTTCATCAGTGTACTATCTTTTCGGCTTTGAGTCATCCAGATATTTCCACTGTGTTTTTAGTCCTTGTTTGCAGGGACAGGTGATGTACCAAAAGACCTCCGCTCTGCTCTTAAACGTCTTTACGTATCTATATTTATGTAGATGAAGATCTGGTTTCGGATTTTCTTTGCTCGATAAGAAGCTCCCCGTATTTACAAGAAATTGAAATTCAGTTTTTCATAGACAGTTTGGTCCTGCGTCTAGTGGTATTATCGATAAAATTCTTGCTGCAGGATCTCTTGAACTTGAAGGCTTCTTAGATGTGCCGCTATATCACCTCAGAGCAGTTAAAGTTAAATGTATAATAGGCACAGAGCTTGAAATGGCGGTTATTAAGCTTCTATTAGCCAAGTCTCCGGTGCTTGCAAGAATGGTAATTGAGCCCGGGCTAGTAACTCCTGAATTGAGACTTGAGATACTTGCAGAGCTAAGAGAATTTACACAGGCATCACCTGAAGCAGAAATTGTCTATACCTAAGTACTATCCAGATTACAGTCCTGTGTCTTTTATAACACCATGACTTTCGGCTAAGAAGTTTTGTAAGTTAAAGTGAACAGACAAATGAATGTAGAGGCTGTAGTATATGACTCTTGTGCAACTTTTTCTATAGATCTCATTGGAAATGTTCGATGCGTTTTAAGGCTTCTTTGACACACTTGAAGTCAGGAGTAAATTAGTAAGTATTAATATACTGTATTATTTATAAAATCTCTCATTTGGAGATTGTCCCTTTTCCTGCTGCATAACTATCTTGTTCCAGTTATCTTGATTTCTTTTTATATTTACTAAGGTCTTCGAAGCAATTTGCATATATTTCTTTTATCAAATAAAGTAGGAGATGTCGAAGGACTAAATTAGAGCTCTACAATATGTATACTGGACATTATTACCTGTGCACTCTTTAAGAAATCATTAATTTCAAGAGTTATTTTGCCAAATTGCGTAGATTTATTTCTAAGAAATCTTGAAATTCTTTTAACATTTGACTTATTTTAAAAATGTTATGCTAATACAAAAAAAATCATCCTTTTTTTTTTTCCTTCAAAAAGGAAAAATGCCAGATTGCTTCTTCACTTGTTTTGAAATTGAACAACTTTATCATCCATTAGTTTATTGGTCTAACATTACTTTGTCGTTAGGAAAAATATTTCATCTTGCCCTGGAAGTATACATAAGCTCCAACTACCATAATAAAAAATTGAGGGATGATAAAATATTTTTCTCAAATAAATTGGACACGTAGAGTTTCACTGTTCAATCATTTTTAGTTAAAGCTATATTACTTAATGTAAAAGCAAATAAGACACTTTTCAAATGATAAAAGATAATATACACAAATATAAGGCAAAATCGGAGATTTTCAGTTTGCGTAATCGTGTACACTTGCACAGTCCACACCGTTACCGCTTTCCATGCAAATTTACTATCCCAATTCCCCTCTCCCCCAGCCTAAGAAGTGTTAATATCAGATTTACAAAAATACAAAATTACTGCTCAGCAGCGGAAGAATAAAAGTAAGCATGCATACGAGTGTTTGATTCTTTTTTGGATCTTCCAACATTTAGGTCTTGGTAAGCTTAAAATATGCTTCCCCCTTTCTTGTTTTTCTTTTTTTAATCATTTGTTTGTTTACGAAACAAAGGCTGTCTTTTGTTTTTTAGATGTTGGTTTCCTTTGTATGTGCATGCGTTAGTTATTACTCCCCTCAATCCCAATTAATTATGTGACACACTTGTTATTTGGGGACTCTACGAAGTGATTCTTTGACTATGTTTGTCTTACATTTTTTATGAAAATTGTGAATTATAAATTAATATGATTTGTAGTAGTACTTTTTATTTAGTTTAAATATATAAAATTTATTTTTAAGAACTTGAAAAATATGTCTAAATTTACCGTCAAGCTTAATACTTTGACCTTCATACTCCGAACTCTGTCATAAATTTGGACAGAGTGAGTACTAGCAAATAAGAATGTTGAGATAGTTGTGACAATTTTTGGGACAAACATCACAAAATGACTTCTTTTATGGAACACATTTTTTTGCAAATTTCCTGTCGTACCAAATGCACACTAAAGTTAAAGGTTGAGAAACTATCGATGTTTCTTACGTTTGGTATTGCTTGTTTTATTTTGAAAAAAGGTGGTGTCCATATAGGTCAGTGTAGTTTGACTGATGTTATACTGGGCAAACATTTACAATTAAGCATGGGTGCTGGATAAACCTGGTCACCGAGGTTAGAGGCTGAGTTCTGTGGTTGAGATAGGAATACGAGAAGCAACTGAAGAATCTTTTGACACAATTAAGGGTTTGAAACTTGGAATCTTTTGTTTAAGCATAAAAATTTGATTTTGATTTTAGGTTTTGTGCGCCGATAGTATATGTATTTTTTACACTATCAGGTTACATTTACCTTTCTACTAGGTAACTTATCTTATTTTTTAAGATCTCAAATCCAAGTTTTTATGGTTAATATTTCTTAGGTGACACGATGGTTTAAAAAATTTTGTACTCATGGCACAAAAGTTGAACTCATAAGCAGAAGAAAGGCAGGAATAGATTACATATATACTCTTCAGGAAAAATATCTTTCACATAAAAGGCTGGAATAGGTCATATGTATATTCCCATTATCTTAGCTGTTTTACATCTATCTTACATGGTCTTAATTCTTAAAAATGTAGACATAGGACTTGTGTGTGGCCGTTTATATATTTTTTTCTTTTGGTTCGGGCTGAGAGGGGGGTGGCTGTGGGGATCATAGCTGTGTGAGTTTGTTTTTGTGGAAAATGGCTTTTCATTCAGTGGAAGCTAGATCACCATATTAGGGTTCTACCATCAGTAAATAAATCCCGTTGGTGAGTATAAGGATCATAAACATACAGCACTTTCAGCTTAAGAAAGTATGCCTTCTACCATCATGTTGATAGGATCTTATTAATGGTAAGGTGTGACAAGATTTACTTGCCAAGCAAGCTAAAGTGATGCAAATTGTGAGAATAAAGCTAGTATGCTTAATTAGGCTCTGCAAATTTTAGTCGTGAAGTTAATTGGATGTCAAATCTAGCCAACACTGTGAAACAGGTAGAGCTGGTCCTGTGAGTGAAACTTGCCAAATATTGGATAATAGTTTTTCTCCTTATCTTGTTGTTGTAGATGTCAGTTGATATAGCTTGTTACCAGCAAAAGAAAATGTGGCTGTTGTTCTTTACTTCTTTTGATTTCCCCCTTAGAATATAGTAAAGATAATCGTTAGATTTGTGAAGCATTGATGGAAGGGATTCTTGTTGTAAGGAATGCAATTCAAGGATGATAACAGGAGAAAGATGAGTCATTTTAATTAGAATGCAGTCATTTGTTTTACCTTATTGTTGTGTAGCATGTTGATTGATAATGTGAATAGCTGTTATGTGATACTTGTATGCTCTGTCCAGATAGATTCGTTACCTTCGCATTATTGTTTATTTTATGCAGGTCCTTACTGGCAATCATTGTGATCTGATGCCTCCTAAGGGCAAGAAGCGTGGTTGTCGAGTCGTACCTCCGGATATACTTAGCAATCTTCCGGAGAATATAATAGATGCCATTGTTATGTGTTTGCCTTTAAGAGATGCGGTGAGGACAAGCATCTTATCAAAGAAATGGAGGTTTAACTGGTGCAGACTTCCAGAGTTGACGCTCGATCAAGCACTTTGGGAAACAACAAATAACGTAGTATCCCCTACAATTAGATTTACAAACATTATCTACCACCTTTTGACCCTCCATGTTGGACCAATTACTAAGTTTACCCTCTCCATTGCTACTCTTGCGAACTGTCCAAAAATTGATAACTTGATATCTTTCCTCTCTAGGAATGGCATTCAGCACCTTGTTCTTCAATTTCCAATGGGTAATACATACAAATTGCCTTCTTCATTTTTCACATGTTCACAGATAAGACATCTGAGTCTCCATAATTGTTCAATAAATCCTCCAACTGGTTTCAAAGGATTTAATAATTTAGTTAGCCTGGAACTTTGTGAAGTCACGATTTCTTCCAAATTTCTTGAAATTGTAATCTCTTGTTCCTTGTTGCTTGAGCAATTGGTGCTGCAAATCTCAAGAATCTCAAATCACATTCAAATTAAAGCTCCCAAGTTGAGATCCTTTGACTTCACTGGCAATATAAAATTTATTTCTCTGAAAGATGTCCCTTTTCTTGCAAAACTTGCACTTGTAGATACAGGAGAGTCTGAGAAGGCCGGAAAATGTGGTATTGCCAAGTTTCTTGAGTCTTTTCCTGCTCTCGAGCATCTTTCTTTGGATTATTATAGTGTCCGGGTAAATGTTTGCATCGTAACTTCATTCTAGTGCATTTTCATGTGTTTACTTTTGGGCTCTGAGTCATCCTGATTTTTGGCA
This sequence comes from Petunia axillaris subsp. axillaris, assembly GCA_029990575.1. Lineage (NCBI taxonomy): Eukaryota > Viridiplantae > Streptophyta > Magnoliopsida > Solanales > Solanaceae > Petunia > Petunia axillaris. Next base: position 46,801,252 of record JARKNS010000009.1, read on the forward strand.
TTGTCCTTTTAGTTCTTTGCAGGTGAAGTACCAGAACAGCTCCCCTCTGATCTTAACAATCTTAAACGTCTCTACTTATCTGATATCTCTCTAGGTGAACTAGATGTAGCATCATGTGTTCTTTGCTTGATAAGAAGCTCTCCGTATTTACAAGAAATTGAAATTCAGGTTCTGCTCTTTTTTCATTCTTGTCTATATGTTCTTTCTGTATGTACTTTGCTTTCGTATTTCATAATCATTAATCCTCAGTTTTAGTTTTGAGGGAATGAGCTTTTGTTGTTTCGTAGGTGTATGAAGAAGCTTGTGAGTGGTTTGATCCTGTGCCCAGTGATGCTTCAGAATATCGTGATGTTGAAGGCTTCACAGATGCGATGCTGAATCATCTCAAAATTGTTAAGCTTACAGGTATAACAGGCACAATTCCTGAAATGGAGCTTATCAAGCTTCTCTTAGCCAAGTCGCCTATGCTCTTAAGAATGCTAATCAAGCCTGGACTAGGAGATGAATCTCCTGAAACAAGACTCGAGGTACTTGCAGAGATAACACAATTTAGGCGAGCATCACCTAAAGCAGAAGTTATGTATAAAGTTAAATAGATCTATAATCCTGGAGACCTTTTCCTTTGGCTAAATAATTTGGAAGGTGAATGGACAGAAGTTAATGCAGTTGTATATGTATGGCTGTGCCATGACTGTGTTTCTTACAAATCGAAAAGAAAAAAAAAGCGCTTTGTTTGCCTTGTCTTAGGTAGAGAAAAGCCTGAATGTCGATTAGGTGAGACAATTCTCAGGATGGATGTTTTGACTACTCTGTTTGTTGTAGATATGCTAAGAATTTTATATTTCATGTATGTTGATGATATGTGAAATCATCAAACATGATATTGCACAATGGTTGTTTATTTTCAAAGTTATGTTTGTAGGTTGTGGTTCAGGGGCGGATCCAGGATTTTAAGGTAGGGGGTGCCACTATTTACACATGTATTTAGCCAGAATGACCGAATAGGATGGACAAATTAGTTCGGTAAATTATTTGTTTGTTCGACTAGGTTTGATTAAATCTTTTATACGTAATGACAAATAAGTTTGGTTAGTTCAAATTGTGGAAAAAATTTACCAAAACAAAAAAGACAAAAAATGGAAAATCATAAAAAAAAAAATACATCCAATTAGAACATTTTCTTTTAAAGTAACTTATTTACTAAAGTATAAACTCATTATTGACTAGATTAATTCTTAATAATTTAGAGAAAAAAATTAATACTTTATAGAGTTAATAATTTCATTTTAATCGTCAAATTTAATAATAATTTTTTGCACAACAAAAAGTTTCATATGTTAACTAAAACGAAAAACAACTAGCTAAGGGTAGAGACAAAATATGTGGCAAATAAAAAGAAACAAAAAGAAAAAAGAAGTAACATAGATATGCCTAGGGATTAGCTAATGATACAAAGGAAATACGGAGTACTACAACAGCTAAGACAAAACGTAGGCAAATGAGGAAAAGACAAAAATAAGAAGGAAAAATAGTTCCAGCAGGAATCGATCTCGGTCCCTTGTAGTTGGAAGACTTTAAAAGAGTGCACTTGACCATGGCACCAGCAGCACATTTGTTATTACGGGGGCCACTGTATTTATATAAAGGTTCTTTGCAGATTTATAACTATAATACCAGAGTTTTTACCGAAGCTAGCGGGTGCCACCACGGTACCCATACACTAGATCCGCCCCTGTTGTGGTTTGTTGTTTCGCTACTTTCACCAAATACCTGTTGCAGGCACGAAGGAACTTGCTTTTTCTGAAGTATTGTTGAATCATGCAAAAGGAACACATGTAAATACATAAAACGTCTATAAATACCATTGGAATTTCCTGCATTTGTAATTTTATTATGATATTTATTTACTACAAATATAAGTGCTAAAAACAGGAGGACTTGTTGGAAAAAAACAGGACGGGTGCACTACTTAAAATTGAATATTACATGTGATAAAGCAGTTTATTGCAGGAAATAAAAGAAAAAGAAATCATCCCTCGAGAAAAAAGAGCTTGATTATGGAGAATGGTTTTGTTATATAATTTGATGAGAAGTTCTATTTTTGAGAATTTTTCTAATTTGAGAGAGGTTAAGGATAGAATGAGGACATACCTTCGAGAATTAAATGAAGATCAACAGTCATGCTTTAAAGTAGTAGTAATCTCAATTTTCAAGGATTTAATTTAGTAAAAATTTCGGGTAGGGTCTGTTTGGCGCGCACTAATTGATTCGTAGCCTAAAAAATAAATTCGCCGAGAAATAGCCATCTTCGGACAAGTCCCAGTATTTTATTATGGTCAGTATTTTACTATGGGACTTTATATAAAGCTTCAATAAACTAACCCCAGTATAAAATAATGGGACCTTTGAACATGATAGTTCAAAGTGTAAGTATTTTGTTATGGGACTTTATATATAAAGCTTCAGTGGGATCTTTGAACATGTTAGTTCAAAATCGCAGTATAAAATACTGTGACTAGTCTGAGGTGTTTCCCAACGCTAATGATGCGTAAGTGTGCGCATGAATTTTTTGTTATTTCTCAATTAATTTTGAAACGATGGAGAAAACTCATTGAGCACGTCCAAAAATGACTACGCATCAAAATTTCCCTTTAATAATTTATAGATATGCTAATATGTAAAGAATTCGTAAAACTTTCGCGTAGGGACATGTTTGGTGCGCGTTAATTGATCTGTAGCCACCGAAAATAAATTCGCTGAGAAATAGCCACCTTCGGATAAGTCTCAGTATTTTATACTGGAACTTTGAACATGTGTAGTTCAGAGTCTCAGTATAAAAACTTGGGATCTGGGACTAGTACGAGTTGTTTGTCAATGCTAATGGAGTGTATGCGCGCGCGATGGCTATTCCTCTATTAATTTTGAAACGATAGATAATTCTTATTTAACGCGTCCAAAAATGGCTACGCATCAAAATCTCCCAAAGAATTCTATACCATCAGAATATTTTGACATGTTATATAATGGGCTAAAAATAAGTAAAAAATTAGTGTAGGAGCCTGTTTGGCGCGCGTTAATTGATTTGTAGCCGTCAAAAATAAATTTGCTGAGAAATAGCCACCTCCGGACAAATCCCAGTATAAATACTGGGACTTTGAACAAAACTTGTTCAAGGCCCCAGTATTTGTACTGGGGAAGCTTCAGTAAACTAACCCCAGTATAAATACTGGGGCTTTGAACAAGTTTTGTTCAAGGCCCCAGCATTTTGTTATGGGACTATGTATAAAGCTTCAGTCCCATAACAAAATGCTGGGGCTGTGAACAAAACTTGTTCAAAGCCCCAGCATTATTATGGGACTGAAGCTTTATATATAAAGTCTCATAACCCATAACAAAATACTGGGGCTGTGAACAAAACTTGTTCAAAGCCCCATCATATTGTTATTGGACTCAGCTTTATATATAAAGTCCCATAACAAAATACTTGGGCTTTGAACAAGTTTTGTTCAAAGCCCCAGTTTTTTGTTATGGGGCTAGTCTGGGGGTGTTTTTCCAACGCTAATGGAGCTTAAGTGTGCGCGCGAATTTTTGGCTATTCTTCAATGAATTTTGAAACGGTGGATAGTCCCCATTAAGCGCGTCCAAAAATGGCTAGTGATCAAAATTTCCCATACTTTAATTTATAGGTTACTAATTTCACTTTTTGGGACGACTATCACCATGTATAATTATCTTTATTTTATCAAATTAACTCATAAACTAATAGTGTAAGGAAATAAGTGTTTAAGAATTTAAATTGTATACATAATTGTATAATGTTATGATTTAACATGTTACACTAGATAATTACCATCAAGTAATGATTGAAAAATCTATGCTATCACATGAAAAATATTACAAGCGTTTATATTTTAGGTGACATAATTGCGTAAATATTTGTGCCTAATAGTGCATAGAATATTGTGACCTTTTCTAGTCCTACGTTGATACTTCTTGAAACTTTGAAACGAAGGGAGTCTGGAGAACATTTCCCATAATTTCTTTTTACATTGTATTGCACTGGTATTGTCTCCTACTTATCTAGTTTGATGGGTACGTGACGGAAAGTGTGTGTTCGCACGTTTTGGGGTGGAAGATCGCATTTTTGGTAAAACTAGTGTGTTGTGAAAGATGTATAGGTGCGGAATAGACTCTTTTGTTAGAGGAAGCTAGATTCACAGTTGTACTTCTGTCATCACATAGCAAATAAAACTAAGTATCTTTACAACATTTTTGCATTGATGTTTGCTGCAGCTATAGGTTCTACAATAATGTTGAAATATCTTTGGTATGGCAGGACTCAGGAGTGTTCAGTTTTATTGTATTTTTACTTACCAGCAAAGCTCTGGCCTCTGACTTACGAATATTTTGAGAATACAGCTACTAAAAGCTTAATTAGGCTGTTTAAATTTTTGCTGTAAAGGTGCTAGTTAGCCAGTGAGCAAAAGCAACCAAGTGTAGGACAATTTTTCTCCTTATTTTGTAGTTACACGTCGATCGGTTGAGAAGCTTATAGCAGCAAAGACGATGTGATTCTTATTTCTGTTCTTTTCAGTTTCCCTTATTATTATCTTGTGGATTCAAAAAGTATTAATGTAAGGCTTCTTGCTGTAAAGAATGCAATTCATGGATATTAAGTATAGATAGACGAGCGCTATCAATGCACATTTTATTTTCCACTTACAGTTGAGGCATGTTGATTCATTGATGTGAATAGCTGTTTTGTACTGTATGTTTGTACTCTGTCCAGGCATTTTGGAGATTCCTTCATTTTCTTGTTCATTTATGCAGACTCTAATTGGCGATAACTGATAATTGTTGTATTATGCCTCGTGAGAACAAAAGGTTTGGATGTCAAAGTGTACCTCCAAAACTTAGGAATCTTCCTGAGAGTATAATCGATGCTATTCTAATGTGCTTGCCTTTGCGAGATGCTGTGAGGACAAGCATCTTATCCAAGAAATGGAGATATGTCTGGAGCAGACTTCCAAAATTGACGCTTGATAAAACACTTTGGGAGACAACACAGGACTTAATATCCCCTACAATAAAATTTACAAACATTATCTACCACCTTTTGACCCTTCATTCAGGACCAATTACGAAATTTACTCTATCCATTCCTAACCTGGGAAACTGCCCTAAGTTTGACAATTTGATATATTTTCTTTCTAAGAATGACGTTCAGGATCTTGTTATTTGTCTTCCAAATGAGGACCCATATCAATACAAACTGCCTTCTTCATTTTTCACATGTTCGCAGATGAAGACTCTAAATCTCGAAAATTGTTGAATACATCCTCCACCGGCCTTCAAAGGATTTGATAGGTTAATTAGCCTAGAACTATGTGATGTGACAATTACTTCCAAATCACTTGAAAGTTTAATCTCTCATAGCCCGTTCCTTGTGAATTTGGTGATACAATCGGATGTTCTAGATGACATTCAAATTAAAGCTCCCAACCTAAGATCCTTCGATTACTCGGGGAGTATAAGATCGATTTCCTTAAAAGATGTCCCTCTTCTTGAGGACCTTTTCCTTTGGGATTCTGAATCTACTACAAATGCAGGGAAATGTGATATTACCAAGTTTTTTGAGTCTTGTCCTGTTCTTGAGTATCTCCACTTGAATAACGGTATTGTCCAGGTAAATTTTGTGCCTCGACTTCGTTTGAATGTATTTTCTTGTAACATCTTTTGGGCTGTGAATCATCCTGATTTTTGGTATATTCTTCCTAGTTCTTGGTTGCAGGAACTGGTGAAGTACTAACGAGGCTTCTTTCTTCTCTTAACTCTCTTAAATGTCTAATCCTATCTGATATTACACTGAGTAAATTAGATGAGGTTTCAGGTGCTCTTTGCTTACTAAGAAGCTCCCCATATTTAGAGGATTTGAAAATTGAGGTTTATTTGACTTTCTACTCTCTTTTCTTTTCTGATTGTTTTCGTATTTTCATGCTCCTTAGTCCTTAGACATTCAGTAAGTTTACAGATATAGGTTTTTGTTAATCTTGTTAGGTGTTCAATGGATATGTCGAGAAAGTTCCTGCACTAGATTCTCTTGAAGTCGCAGGCATCTCAGATCTGACATTTAATCACCTCAGAACAGTTAAACTAAAAGGCATTATTGGCACAAAGCTTGAGATGCAGCTTATCAAGCTTCTATTAGCTAAGTCACTGATACTGATGAAAATGCAAATCGAGCCTGGGGTACGAGATAACCCTCCACAAACAAGACTCAAAGTAGTTGCAGAACTAACAAAATTTCGCAGGGCATCACCTGAAGCAGAAGTTGTCTATGACGCAGATTACAATTCTGTTTGATCTGCACTTATCTTTTGGCAGCCCATGATCTTGGCGAAGATGCTCTGATAGTTAAGTGAGTAGATTGAAACGAATGTCGAGGAAGTAGTGTAAGGTTGTCTCCCGTCTTACAGTTGACAGAAATGGTTGGATGTTTTGACAACCTGTTTTGTTACTGTGATGCTCAAGTTTAAATTTCATGTCTGTTATTGAATGATCTATGAAATGAGACATGTCATGAATAGACACCGGTTGTGTGTTTCAAAATTCAAACTTAATGTTATGGGCTAGTGGTTACTGTGTGTTAGTTCTCTACTTGATCAGATCACTATAGCAATCATGAAGCATCTTCTTACTCTATGCCTGTAAGGTAGAGCCTTGCATTTTCTTTTGAATATCATGTAGCACTAGTGATAGTATAAATTTATTAGTTCTCCCCTACCTACCACCGTGCTATGCAATTTTTATTTAACTATGCAATCTTGGTTTTGGCAGTTTATGATTTAGCAATCTCATGTTTCTCATGGATTCATTATGTTTTTTGTAAGTCAAACTAGTAGAGTATAATTTTGGCCGCACAAACAGTGCAAACCCCAGTTGATCTCTCTTTCTATTGCTTTAAAATAACCACGTGCATGTGAAAGCAGTCATTCAAGTAAACAACAGTTGGTATTTTTTCCAAGTTTTGTAATTACACTAAACGATGATACAAGTAACAAATTTCAATGTTCTGCCTATTTCCCGATGTTAGTTTTTCGTAACAAATGTTTTAAACTTTAATTATTAATGAATACTAATTTTAAGTTGACCAATTTTGCCTATTTAATAGTATTAGACTCTTTTGATTTATAATTTTTATGAATAAAGAAATATTTTAGAATAAAAGCATACTCCTAATTGCCTAGGCTAAGACATATATCGTCTTCATTAGCTGGTACTTCGCAATACAGTAGCACATGACGATCATGAAGAGGTCCATTACAAAGATTAAGAATTTTTTTCTAACGGTCTAATTATACAAACTCGATTAGTGCTTCTATAAAAGGGACTTGAGATTTTATAACTTTGTAGAACTTTCTTACAGAGATCTCATTAGAGAGAGAGAAAGAAAGAAATATGAAGCACCCTCATGGTTAAGTATGTTTCTAGGAATTCCTTAAGACTTTCTTGTTTACTTTTTAAAAGTTTGATAACCTCAAAGATTGATCACGAACAACCGTTTATGTGCCATTAGAGTATGTAATTAGTCAAATGTGCATAACCTTAAAATGGAAAATTAGTCAAATTATAATTAGTCAGCATAAATTATTTGTTTAAAATAATTTTTACAAAGAAATCAAGATACACTAGGTGAGCTTAATATTATAAATCATAATGTAGAGGTCAATGTTACGAAACCAACGTAGATTGGTATTTGAAATATCTCTAATAACAATAATTATAATTAGTACAATATTAAGCTGTTATCATAGGCATAATCGCTGTTGCCATAATTGTCAAACACTCAGTCCTTTTTTATTTTGCTTCTTTACAAGTCTAGTGGTAGTTCACTTCAAATACATACGTGTGTCTATAAATAAAGTTACACAAAAAGGCAACTCCTAATTTTTTTAAAACCCACAATTAGGGTAAATTACTAAGCACCATATTGGGCTTTAAGTAAGGGTCGTATCATAACATAAGTTCATAAGTAAGCGTGTACATGCACAACTCTTTATTGTAATCTTCCACAGGAGCACTTCACACTCATCATCAGGTTTTGCTAACTGTTTTCTTCATTATTCACAAAAGTAAACTCATGTGTTTTTTGTCGTTCTCTTTTAAATAATTAGTCAAGATTGTATTTATGGGTATAATTAAATTAGCTGAATATCAATTAGGTTTTGCGTAAAACATGATGCGGTCAGAATTGTATCCAGGATTTAAACTTTGTTTCTTGTAATTCTAGGACAATGACATGAAGAACTTGGGTTTTGAATTTAATTTTTGTACATATTTAGTGAATTTCTTAGTGTATATATAGAGTTTGGACTTTGGACCAAAATTAGTGGGAGTCGTGGTTAACATTGTCATGGATATGGCAGGAAGTATTGACGTGATCGTTGCTGTAAATAATGCAAGTCACAATATTAAGACGAGATATTGATGTGATTGTTGTGAATGCCATGTGTTGTGTACCCTGTCTATGCAGTCTTGGGAGTTTCCTACTGTTCATATATCTTCTTGTTTAATTTTCTGCAGATTCTTATCGGCCAATTGTTTTTCTAATACAATGCCTCCTAACGGCAAAGAGCAAAGTGTACCTCCCGATGAACTTGACAACCTTCCTATGAATATAATTGATGAAATTCTAATGTGTTTGCCTTTACGAGATGCTGCAAGGACAAGCATCTTATCGAAAAAATGGAGATATAATTGGTACAGATTTCCTCAACTGACACTTGATCAAACACTCTGGGAAACAAGAGATGGCTTAATAGACCGTTTAATTTTACTTGTAAAAATTATATGCCATCTCTTGGCATACCATGAAGGACCAATCATTAAGCTTTCGTTGTTTATTCCTTATCAGAGATGTTACCCTATGATTGACGACTTGATATACTTTCTATCTGGGAATGGTATTCAGCATCTTGTTCTTCACAATCCGTATGATCACCTATACAAATTGCCCTCTTCATTTTTCGCGTGTTTGGAGCTGAGGCATTTGAATCTCAAAAAATGTTTAATATGTCCTCCACCAGCCTTCAAGGGATTTGATAGGTTAATTAGTCTAGAACTAAATGATGTCACAATTTCTTCTGAATTTCTTGGAAGTTTAATCTCCCATTGCTCGTTGCTTGAGTATTTGGTTTTGGAACAACAATCAAACAACATTGAAATTAATGCTTCCAAGCTTAGATCATTTATCTTCAAGGGCGATATACATTTTATACATCTAAAGAATGTCCCTCTTCTCACAAGAGTTGTACTTGTGGAGTCTAAAAAAGGAAAACATAGTATTCCCAATTTTTTTGAGTCTATTCCTGCTCTAGAGCATCTCCATTGGGAACACTCCACTTTGCAGGTAGATGTTGCTCCATGACTTATTGTAATGCATTTTCATAGATTTGTCATTTGTTGGACTTTGAATCATTCTAATCTTTTTTTAATGTTTGTTCTTAGTATTCGATTGCAGAAGTAGGTGAAGTACCAATTGAAGCACCTACAAGGCTTTCCTCTGCTCTTAATTGTCTTAAAAGTCTCCACCTATATTCGATTTGCATGGATGAATTAGCTGAGCTTTCATGTGTTCTTTGCTTAATAAGAAGCTCCCCATATTTGCAAGAACTCGATATGGAGGTTCTTAACGATTTTATCTTACTATCTTTTTCTATGTTATTCGTATTGCTTATTTTAACTTCATAGTTTTCTTAGGTGTATACTGTGCCGTTGGCTTCTTTGCGAAATCCAGTGACGGATGATTATGTTGATGAAATTCCTGCAAGCTTCTCAGATGTGATGATGAATCACCTCAGGACAGTTAATCTTAAAGGTATTTCTGGCACAAATCCTGAAATGCAATTGCTCAAGATTCTATCAGCCAAGTCTCCTGCACTAGTTAGAATGGTAATCAACCCCCACATAGCAAGAGATAAAAAACCTCTCGAAGTAGTCTCGGAGATAACAAAACTTTACCTGGTGTCATCTAAAGTAGAAATTGTATGTATCAGAAATAAGCGTCGCAATTCCTGTTTTGCACATTAAAGTGTAAATGGAAACGACCATTGATGCAGTTGTTGCCACTTGACAAATTACTTTGATCTACCATTAATTGACAGGCCCCAATTCGCTATGGAGTTATATAGTTCGCCTTGATACTAAACAACTTTGCTATATATATGTTGATAGGATGGTAGAATGTGGTCGATTGTGGTGAGTTGGATACACTAAAGTCACGTGTTATATGAGTTATATAAAGTATATTTTATTGGTGATCACTTAACTATTGTTTAATTATCTCAACGCCACACTTTTATTGTTTTGTTATCCAAAAACTACTCACAATATCTCTGATATACACCAAAGACACCATGTCCAATTTTTATTAAATACTTACGGAAAAATAATGTGACGCTTTTAATAGAGGATGTAAAATTGGTATAAGTGTAAATGACACATTACTAGATTTACCACTAGCTAACAGGCCCAAATCTGCGATGAAGTTGTATAGTTCTCTAGCGTTATATGAGATAGTTCTACTAATGTTTCATGATAATTTTTGGGTAAATTACCCCGTATAATTGTTGGGAAAGAATATTTACCGTTCATGTACATTTTTTATTTTTTCTTTCTTTCCATTTATATTTATTATTTTTAAATATATTTTGTACAAAAGACACGTTTTTTACAAAAGACATGTTTGGGTGTCATAACTTAATCACCCAAATTTGTACAAAAGACGAGTTTTTTTTTTTTAAAACAGGAGAAAAATCTAAGAAAATACAAAACATGAAAACCAATGTATCCCCATTTTCAGTAAGTTTTTTGGAATCAAGAAATCCATACATAGTCATTACAAAAATGTAAGCAGGCTCGTGAAAATCCAAGGAGCAAAACCAAAGGGAACAATATCACTACAACTTTAAATTATTTTTAAGAATTTAGATGGCATAAAATCAAGCAGAATTTTACAACAATCACCTGAGCTATAATTCAATATTCTTTTTATCTCTTTTGTTCTTTTATAATACGTATAATTCGATGCTTGAGTTTAATTATGTAAAGTTTATGGGAAGAAAATTTTGTTATATAGATTAAAGCTAAATTAATTTGCTACTTGAATTGTGGGATTGCCAAAAAATTTGGAAGAAAATATATGCAAACAATCATCCCAACCAAGGTTAGAATTTTACTTTAGCTAATAAAATCTACACCATAAATTTTAGAAGAGTACACATATCATTCATTCAATGAATAACTTGGGAAAATGGAGACAAAGAGAAAGGAAGAGGAGCCACATCCCCAGTTACTGATTAATGGTTGCCAGTCATAAATGGTACTCCCTCCGTTCAAAAAATGATTGAATCTTTTTGTTTTTTGAAAGTCAATTTAACTAATTTTTTAATCTAAATTTAACAATATTAAATTAATATTTTCATATAAAAAATTACATATTCAAAAGTTATACGAAAAGTAATATAACATGCAATTCTTCCCATATCAATATGATGAAAAAATTATCTTAAATTGTTGGTCAAAATTCATCCAATTTGACTCTCGAAAAGCAAAATGTTCATATAAACTGGAACGGATGGAGTATATATATTAATTTATTATGATTACGTGATTTAATAGTGTAAAAATTATGTATTAATTAATTATATTTTTTATACACATGACATAAATCCATTAATTTAAATTAAACACATGATATGATTAAGTTTACAGCCTCATCCACTTGGTTAAAAACTTAGATTTAGCACAAATTGACATGGCAATAAAAAGAATCTATCACAACTCTATAGTAGCACTTCACACTGATCCTCTTCAGGTTCATCTTTCTCTCTATTTCTCCTTTTTTTACTTTCTGTTTTTTCTTTTTCTTTTTTCACTGTCAACATAACCCATCTTCTTTGATGGTTCTGTAAAATTTATAAATTAAGATGTTGTAATTTTGCTTTCTTGGTATATTTAATTCAGCTGAAATTGAACTGGGATTTGCTTAAAACTGAAGGGGTTAATGTTGTCATGGATGTAGTAGGTGTCAACATTATGCGTAGTATGTGAATAAAGCTACTAAGCTTAATTAGGCTATTCAAATTTTAGGGGTAAAGCTATAAGTAGAAAATATTTCAAATACAATCAGAAAGGTAGCTGTGCTACTAGTTTGGTAGCCGATGGTCTATCGCAAACAGCCTCTCACCTTGGTGGAGTAAGGTCTGTGTATATCTCACCCTCCCCAAACCCCACTTGTAGAATATCACTCGGTATTTTGTTTTTGTTGAGCTATTAGTTTGATGTCAAATCTAGCCAAATCTTTGTGGCGCGTTTATTTCTGTTGATAAGCTTTTTAGCTGCAAAAGACAATATGACCCTCCTTGTAAATTTGGAGATCCCTTAGTTACCTATCGTATAGTTGCTTATTTTATGCAGATTTTTGGTGGCAATCATTTTAAATGATGCCCCCTAAAGGCAAAATGTAAAGTTTACATCCCGAAGTACTTAGCAACCTTCCTGAGAATGTAATCAATGAAATTCTGATGCGTTTGCCTTTACGAGATGCTGTGAGGACAAGCATCATATCGAATAAATGGAGATATAACTGGTGCAGACTTCCACAGTTGGCGCTTGATCGAGCACTTTGGGAACCAGTCAGGCAGGGCCGTCCCAACAAAATTGGGGGCCTAAAGCCAAATTCACAGAGAGGCTTTAAAAAAAAAAAAAAAAAAAAAAAAGAAACACCGCCGTATATATTTTTATTTAGTGTATACTTTTCTATTTTTTTAGATGCGGAGTCATTGATTGCTGTTTTATAGTTGATTTTTTCTAATAATTCATTTTCAATTGATGATATAGCTATTACATTCTATCTCTCTTGATAAATATTGATCTTAAATAAGATTTTATCAATTTTAATTTTGAAAAACTTCTTCGGCTGAGGCAACAATTACATAAACTATTAACATTAGTCTATAAGCAATATGTGTATTTGGAAAAGATCTTTTCTTTTTATTTGATTGAGTATTTCGATTAGATGATTTCTTTTTATTTGATTGAGTATTTCGATTAGATGATTTCTTTTTCTCGTGTATTTCTGTTAGCACTTCTAAAAATAAGTCTAAACTATCAATATCATAATAACTATTACTATTTGGTAAAGAAAATTCAAGGTTAAGATAGTATTTTGTACAATTCTCATTATCTAGTGATCTCAAAAGTTTACTATTGAACCAAAAATATTTTCATACCTTCGAAAATGTTATGGTACTTTCTTCCCAAAAGTTTTTCTCAAATTTAATACATTACGATTTTCTTTAAATAATGTATATACGAGTACATGTTTAGATAAAAAATGGGGCCCTCAAAAAGTTGGGCCCCAAGCCATTGCCTTAGTGGCTTTATAGTTAAGCGGCGCTGCAGTCAGGGACTTAAGATCTTTTGCTATTAAATTTACTGACATTTTGTATCACCTTTTGACCCTACATATAGGACCAATTTCTAAGTTGATCCTCGACATTCCTCGTGTTGGAAACTGTCCTAAATTGACAACTTGATATCTTTCCTCTCTAGGAAGGACATTCAACATTTTGTTCTTAGACTTCCTTCTGGTACCCAATACAGATTGCCTTCTTCTTTTTTTGCATGTTTGCAGTTGAGACATTTGACTCTCAAATCGTGTTTAATGTGTCCTCCACCTGTTTTTATGGGATTTGAGAGGTTAATTAGCCTAGAAATATCGTTTGTCAGAATGTCTTCTGAATTTCTTGGAAGTTTAATCTCCCATTGTCCGTTGCTTGATCATTTGTTGCTCAAACCATATTACTTCGAACCCGTCCTAGAAATCGATGCTCCCAAACTGAGGTCATTTGTCTTCATAGGCTTTTTTCATACAATTAAGGTAGGAATGCATAGTCTTGCCAAGTTTTTTGAGTCTACTCCTGCTCTCAAGAATCTCGTGTGGGAAGGCTGTTGCTTCCGGGTAAATGTTCCTTTCATGACTTCAATTTAATTCATTTTTATAGGTGTACCATCTTTGGACTTTTAAGTCATCCTGATTTTTGACGTTTTACTCCCTAGTATTTGACTGCAGGAGCAGGTGAAGTACCAAGAAAACTAGCCTCTGCTCTTAACTGCCTTAAACGTCTTTACCTAACTCACACTTGCCTGGATCAGTTAGTTGACCTTTCCGGCATTCTTTGCTTGATAAGAAGCTCCCCATATCTAGAAGATTTTGAAATTGAGGCTCTCTCTCTCTCTCTCTCTCTCTCTCTCTCTCTCTCTCTCTCTCTCTCTCTCTCTCTCTCTCTCTCTCTCTCGTGTGTTATTCGTATGTAATGACACTATTATTTCTTAATAGATATTCAATTTAACCTCAGAATTTATCTTCCTTAGGTGCATCAACGTTGTCTACTAGATTACTATCCTGATCTAGAAAAATTGCTTGATCCAGCAACCAGGGGAATATGTTGATGAAATTCCTGCAAGCTTCTCAGATGTGACATTTAACCACCTCAGGGTAGTTAAGATTAAAGGTGTAGCAGGAGTAAGGTCTGAAATGCAGCTGATCAAGATTTTATTGGCCAAGTCTCCTACGCTGGTCAGAATGGTGATCGACCCCTACCCCTGTGCAGTAGCAGATAAACAATCTCTCAAAGTACTAGCTGAGATAACAAAATATCAGCGAGCATCAACTAAAGCAGAAGTTATATACAACATAGACGCCATAGGCTAGCGTCCCAGTTAAAAGTGTAAACATAATTGATTGTTGATGCGGCAGTAGTATGAGGATGTATTTCCTGCCTTTCCATAAGATCTATCTAGCAGTCTGAGAAGTGAGAACATAAGTTTTGAGTGTTTTCACATTTCATGCTTTGTTCTTGAATGGTCTAGAAAATGAGATTTAGTTGCTTATCTCAAAGTCTTGTTGTGGGTTAATTCGCTGCTACATCAATTCTGTATACCCGTGGAGGTTTGGTACTAGCATGAACCTATTGATTGTCTATTTAGCTGTCATTGCTATGTAACTTTTCTTCATTAAACAGTATGCTCTAAAATTATTAAGCATTTAATCTCATATTTCTGACTGAATTTATTCTCTCTCTTGCTCTTTCTTTTCTTTTTATGCCAAAATGTATTGGTCTTGTTAACAGAACTTTTAAAATAATTCTTTGTGGTTTGCCATTATTTTGCATTCTCTTCTTTTATCAATTAGAGTGTGTTTCAGATATTGTTATTTGTCTTTTACTTATCATATTTTGCACCCCTTCCCCTTTTCTTGTATTTCTTAAGGCCATTGCCACGTGACTGATTACTAGATCTACAACTAGTTGACAGGCCGCAATCTGCAATGAAGTTAGTTCTAGTGTTATATATGCGATAATTCTATGAATGTTTCGTGTGTTATGAATCCACTGAATAGTGGATGTCCATTATTGTGGAACACATGAGGTGTATGTTATACGGGAACTATTATATGATAACCGTTACGGGATAACCGTTATGATATGGTTGCCCAACAACAGGTTATGAGACAACAACAACAAGTTATGAGACAACAACAGGTTATGAGAAGACAACAACATGTTATGGGGCAACATGTTATGGAATAACAGGTTGTCGTTTTCATTCTCTTTTCTTATGCCTATAAATACGGCATATCATTTGTAAGTTAAAAGTGAAGAAAAAGGAAGAAAGAAAGAGTTCCTCCATATTTGTCATATTCTCTTTACATTTTAGCTCTTATTAGTATTTTGTCCTTGCTATATTACTTTAATTTTATAACATCGTGATAATATTGTGATATCTATATGATGTGTGCCTTTTGCATGCGTACATTGACATTGTTGACACTTGACAGTCACATAGCTGATTATGGACGTCATGTGCTTGTACAGTTTAGCTTAGTATGAGTAGATTGTTGGTTGTTGATAGTTTGATGCAAGTACAATTTAACTTAGTATGTATGAGTAGATTGTTGGTTGTGGATAGTTTGATGCAATACACAGTGAGGTGTGTGTTCAATCACCATCAAGTGTGATATTTTAGGTAACAGAATCTTAGTAGTATTAATAGTACAATATTTTAATTCAATGTTTAAAAGAATACATAAAATTAACTCAATCAAAATCCAAGAGAAGTCGCAATGATTGAAGTGGTTCAAAAACTATAATTTTGAATACAATATAAAATAAATTCAGAAGATTGTATGACATCAAGTTTTTTGATATGACTAACAGAACCAAATCATTGACACTTTTTCTATTAGATCTTGTAATATATACTATACTCTTGAATCATAAGAAAAGAAAAGTATGCTCACTTCCCGTCTCTCTCCTAGCTCTTTAAAGAAAACAATTACACTAGCCACTTCAATTTATGTGATATAGTTTATTTCGGCATAAAATTTAAAAAATAAATTAAGGTTTTTTTACTTGTGGTCTCCAATAAATCATTCGGCACTCATGGCTGGGTATCCAATTGATTTGGGTACCATTATACTACCAGAGATAGAGTTGTGGATTGGGCAGAATGAGACCACACTTCCATTCCCTTACTTGCTGACGAAGCTTATCACAGATCAGGAGATCCATCTAATTCCACATCTTGATCTCTTGACGGAAGCCCATGAAAAGACAGAAATTGCTCAAATCAAGGATGATGGAAACCCTGTGTTGGAGAAAAAGAAGAAGAAAGTTGGTGAGCCTTCTACCATTGAAACGTTATTATCTGTAGACGTCGTTACTACTGGTGACCGAAAGGATCCTTCTGAGGCTGCTGGTGATGTACCTCCCCCCTCCGCCTCTGCACCACTCCCATCCACCGGACGACCCACCACTACGGTGCAGGCATGCTTCTAATTTGCAGGTTCTAGGAGTTGTGCCATAGCTATATAATATTTGTGTTACATAAACAGGAACAGTTCAAGATCAAGTTTTGTTGGTAATAGTCTTTCCAGAACGGGGGAATATTTTCTAGAAATGTTTTCTAGTATTTTTAAATTTTGTCTGTCAAAATGTAATGTTATTTTGAAAAATAAGTTTCTTAAATATTAGGAAATGACTTCCGATTAGGTAAAACTTCCATATATTAGAATCCATTTGCCAGAGAAAATTATACTATATTTTTCATAAAAAATTATTAAAACTGTTGTTTCATGATACAATATAATAATTTTTCGAGCAATTTCTAAATTTAAGGTTTTCAAAATTCAAAAGCTGGTTTCGACCAAATTTTTGTGGAACTTTCTTTTCACAGTGAGAACTGAGAATTTTTTTTTCAAGTGAAATATATGTACAAACAAACCTTCAACTTCCAATAATTATTTTTCAACTCAATTTCAATTTTTTTTTCAAGTTTAATTTTAACCAAATGTATGTCAAGCTAAATGTCTCCTCCCTAGCTCTAAATGTTGACACCCAATTTTGTCCCGAAACATTTTAATCAGTGTCTAATTATTTTAAATAAATTCAATTTTAAAAGAAAAGTGTTAAAATCATAATGTGCAGCCTTAAATTCAATCTACCCACGCAATTCCTAAATTCCCTAATCCATTCTAAAACAGGCTAAATGTGAAAACCCAGCCTTAATTTTAGCTTACCCTTGCAATTCCTCCACTTGCCTATTAAAATCTAATTTAGGGGGGGCTAATTTCGTTCCAAGTCTGCAAAACATGCCTATTTGTGCAATATCTGCTTATAACATATACAATACACACACACCCGTCTACTTCCCATTTCCAGAAATCCAACCCGCGACCCGATCCCCCAAGAACCCAAATCCCTCAAACGACGCCGGATTCTATCAAATCCATCTGTTTCTCGATCATACAGTGGGCGAATAGGAAGAATCCAGCATTGTCCTTTAAGGTACGAACCTTATCCATCAAAAACCAACTAAAATAGTCCAAGTCATGATAAATCTGAGCGTCCATTTTGAATCCAAGTTTGAATCCAACGTATCCGATTTGTTTTCATCATTTTACACCCATTTTCCCACATCGTTTTGCTCCCTTTTTGAACCCTAGCATTTCCCTATAAATACTCCTTTCATTCACTGATTTTGGGGTCGGATTTTGGTTGAAGGAATTAAGGGACTTCGGAAACGAGGACCCTCTTAGTGCTTTTTCAATAGCGATTCCATTTTTCCTTCCTAATTTCCGACCTTTAAATTTTGTGAATCGTCGAGTTGACGTTGCTTGTTCGAGTGCAGATTTCGACAGATCAATCGCCTCATTTCACTGCCTATAAACAGGTCAGTTTTCCTATTCTTTTTGTATGCTACGAGTGCTGTGTATGCTTAGCAGAATCGATAGATAGTGTTAGTATTTGTGTGTTATTATTAGCTAGTGTTAATGACTGGTGTTCAAATCATAACTGTTGTTGTGGATTTGGTTTGTTTAAAGCCTGAGTTAAATAGTTTGAAAGTAAATCAGTCGGTTTCTTTTCCAGTTCAATCCATCGTAGTTCATTTAAAATGAATTTTGTCTATTAGTCTTAATAGATCCTTCTAATTTAGTGCTTTGTTTTTATCATAGATAGAGATTCATTTGTGTTGAAAGTTAAACCATGCTATAGTATAAAAGTTCAGTTTTAAGTGATAGTTAGGGTCTTTCATGTTAGCTCTCTTTGTTTCTGTTTTGTTTTTGTTATGGAATCTGTTTGAAAAGGGATTTTAGAAGGGTAGAGGTTGTTTTCTCGATGCTGCAAGTTTGTTTTAGAAGTGTGCTGTTGCTTCTGCTAGTGTCTGAGCTGAGGATGTCCCTAGTGAAGATCATGGTTGCTGCAGGGGTTTTGGGGAGCTCTTAGTAGCTTTTAGTTTGTGCAGAGGGTTATTAAGAGATGTCTCCATCTTGTAGCAGGGATGTTTGGTTGATCAGGGGTGTAGTTTGAGCTTGGTGATTGTTTCCTGCCATGTTGTAGTGGTGCAGGGAGTTAAAGATCAGTTCAAGAGATGCCGAGGTTGTGCATATTTGTCCAGGCTATTTTAGTGCATGTCTGTAGTTTTTTAGGAGCTTAGGAATGTTTGTTTGGCTACCCTAAATTGTTGCAGCCTGCAGTCAGTTTGTCAGGTGTTTCAGGCTTTGTTTCAGGTGGTTGAGCGCTGTGTGGAGATTGTTCCTGCTAGTGTAAGAGATTGTTCTGTGAGAGTGTAGTGAGAAGGGAGGCTGCAGTTCAAAAGAGGAAAAGTAGCATTGGGGTTCTGGTTTCTTGGCTGTTAGGAGAAGAAGTGGAAAAGGAGTAGGATTAGAGGCTGGAATGGCAGGAGAGGGTCTATAAGGTGAAGGTTAGGTTTATGGATTTAGTCAGCCTGCAGCTTGGCCCTCTGTTTCCCTCTGGATTCTTTTCCTGTATTAATCATTCTATTTGAAGTAGCATGTTCATTCCTTCCATCTATTAGCAGCATGTTCTTCTTAAGTTTGTTGTTGTCAAGTATTCCAGTTTCAGCTCATTTTTTCTATATAGTGATCGATCTGCTAAGAGATGGTGAGATGGGTCTGAATGTATAAGCTTTTCTAGCATGCTTGTTAAGTTTTCCTCAAGTCTATTTTCTAGATTCTGTTCTGCCTGAAGTTGATCTCTTGAGTTCTTTCAAGTTTATGCAGTCTTAAGTTTCAAGTTTTCTGTCTATCCCTGGCCAGTATTTCAGATTTAGCTCTTTGGTAATCTGTTTCCCCTATGCCTAAACTCTGCTAGTTGAGATGAAAGCCAGGGTCAGGTGAAAAGTTATGGCCTGAAGTGGATTCTGTATCTTTAGGTCCTGTCTAGTCGCTTTGTTGTTTTCTGTCCAGTAACCTTTGATTTGTTTTCCCTATAAATTCTAAACATGAGAAGCAGCGGGTCTGTACCGTTGCCACTGATGTCTTAGCTTCTATTTGAGCTTGCAATTAATGACAATGAGTTTTGAGTCATAATAAAATCCATATTTGGTTGAAATTGCTTTAGCTTGTTTGTTAATGCGATTATAGTTAAGTTTCTATATTCGAGCTTTTGTTTATCAGATCCTAATCCTTTTCTTCTCTTATTTTTGCATAATACACAACTTGGGGATGAGTTGGCTAAAACTCGCAAATAGGGATTGCTTACATTGGCTTGGAGTCACTTAGGGTCAAGTTCGCACTCAAGCTTTCAAGAAATAGAGACCTATAGAATTTTGAAAATGCTTTGTTGAGCCGCTTAATATAACTTAGGCTCATGTGCATAATGTAAAAAATAAAAGTAGTCATTCAATCCGGAATCTCCGGGTTCTACCTTCTAACCCTTCTCTTTCCCTTATCCCGTAGAAATCCATGTCTATAGGAATTGCCCGTAGATAATTATTGTAGAATAATTTATTTGATTGATTATGAATGAATGTTTAGTTATTTATTGAGTTATTTTGTGAATATTTTATTTCTTTAGAATCTCCATCTTATTTACGAATTTTGAATCTTTTAGTTAAATAATGCGTGCAAGCCAATTTGTAATAATCTTAAAATTACTTTTAAAATACAACTTTAATACAAGTCTTCAAGTCAATTATTTTTCTTATTAAAGTCATTTGTTTTTCCTACCTTTTTTATGTACACTTGATTTTAAATTCAATTAGTGCCGCTTTAAACTGAAATACTTTTGAAAATCTCATTCTTTAGCTATTTTGTGAAAAGCGAAGGATTAACCGTAATTTTACGGATTTTCGAAAGTGCTTTCAAATTGAAACCTTCTTTCGAAAATAATTGAACCTCTTACTTAGAATCTCTGAAAAAGACTATTTTCCTTAAAACGGAGGACTTGCACGCATTATTTAATTAATTGGTTCCTAATTCTCCTAAATTAGGTGGCGACTCCAAAAGAAAGCCATTTGGAGTCTCATTCTGTTGAAATATACCCGAAACCTATATTTTCTTAAAGAAAGGGTAATTTTTGGGGTTCGACACTAAACACCCCACCCCCAACTCCACCTTTGCCCCTAACCCCTACTCACCCCACCCTTCTCACCACCACCCCCCGCTCCAACACCACCACCTTACCCCAACTCGGTCCACCTCCATGCGGCCCCTGACCGCTCACCCCTGACCCACCCATCACTCCACATCCTAAACCCACCTCGACCTCTATAACCACAACCTACCCATATATTCATCTATATTATATATAAGGTAAAATATATTTTTACTCCGCTAAACTTGACACATTTTATCTAGTGCACACCTAAATCTTTCTTAGTCGTAATCTGAATTTGGCTATCTGATAGCCTTTACCACCCCTCCTCCTTAATGCCCACATGGCAAAGAGAGTGTAGTCACTCTCTTTTAGGCACGCGTGAGTAAAACAAAAATTGACAAATTAGCTTCCGCATGAGTTATTCTTAACCATTAATTTCACAGTCATAACAATCGATTGGTTGTCCCAATTGCGTAATTTTAATTTATTTCAGTTTCTTCGTTATAGACAATGTAAATTTTATACCAACTTTGTAATTCTTTCAATTAATTCTTTATCTAAACTAACGAACTTCTTACTCTGTATTTCTTCAACACCTATTTATTTCAATGCATATTTTTTGGGTCAAATCTATAAATATAAATCTATGTAAAGCTCTATTGGTTTTAAACAAATAAAAAGCTTTAAGCCAAAATATAATTAAATTTAAACTGGTTACTTCTTTAGATGCAATGTATTTATTTTTAAAATGTATTTCCTATTCAAGTGGAAATTTATATAAGTTAAACTCCATTATTTTAGAAATTAAAACATTAGCCTATTAAATGGAGTTCTAATTAAGATTCTTACAAATTTGCCCCGAAAAAAATAATTAAAAACTATAACGGTTTTAAAAAGGTAAAAAAAAAATATTTTTTATTTTAAACAAAGTGCCATGTGTGTAAAAAAGTGTGACACCCAAGCTAAGAATTAAGTATCCCACATCGGCATAACACATGAGTGATCTTGGGTATTTAAGTAAGCATGCCTTACACCATAGTAACGCGTTTTAAACCTGTGCGGGCCTAGGCCCAGACCGAGCAATATCACTAGCGGGCTTAGGCTGTTACAGGTGGTATCAGAGCCATTCCGTGTCAGCCTTGTCGATGTGGGACAGAGTTCAGCATTGAGTCTAGGCAAATTTCGGGTACGCGGAGCAAACCTCAGTGCTGAGTCTAGGCGAATCCGGGGTACGGGGGAAAACCTAAGCGAGGCAAACTTCAGCGAATCCGGGGTACGGGGGAAAACCTAAGCGAGGCAAACTTCAGTGCTGAGTCTAGGTGAATCTCGAGTACGCGGGGCAAATCTCACATCGGCATGACACGAGAGTGATCCTGTGTAGGTAGAGGCTGTGAAATATAGCCAAGTTCAGGAAGTAATTAAGACGAACCATAGTTTAGATGTATAATAGATAAAAGCCTTGTCGATGTGGGACAGAGTTCAGCACTGAGTCTAGGCAAATTCCGGGTACGCGGAGCAAACCTCAGTGCTGAGTTTAGGCGAATCCGGAGTACGGGGGGAAAACCTCAGCGAGGCAAACTTCAGTACTGAGTCTAGGTGAATCTCAAGTACGCGGGGCAAATCTCACATCGGCATGACACGAGAGTGATCCTCCGTGGTACGGGGGGAAAACCTCAGCGAGGCAAACTTCAGTGCTGAGTCTAGGTGAATCTCAAGTACGCGGGGCAAATCTCACATCGGCATGACACGAGAGTGATCCTTTGTAGGTAGAGGCTGTGAAATATAGCCAAGTTCAGGAAGTAATTAAGACGAATCATAGTTTAGATGTATAATAGATAAAACGTGATAAGTTTAAAGGGACAATGAGGTATTCTGCATATATACAATTTTTTTTGGGACTATATTTTTTTTATTTACTTACCAAACCTCAGAAACTATGTTAAAACCCACTCTTTTTCTAGAAAAAAACATTTTCCATTAAAAAAAAAAAAAACCTTCCTTCATGCCACACACAACCTTAGCTAAATAGAAGTCAACTCCAAATTAGTTAAATAGGAGTCAACTCCGAATTTGTCAAATCTATGATGTGCTGTCACTTTCTAGAGTGATTCGCCTTCCGTCATTTATAAGGACTTTGGATACTTCTCTCTTCCCACGCCCCAATTGACGAGAAAACCACAGGAGCACTTCAGGTTCATCTTCCTCTTTAATTCTCTTTTCTTTTTTACTTGCTCTTTTCTTTAATTGTCAACAAAATTCATGTGCTTTTAATGATTCTTTTTCTGTACAACTTTGAAATCAAGATTGCATTTGTTTTATATAAATCAGCTGAAAATTGAGTTGGGTTTTGCTTGAAATTTGAAGGGGTTAAAGTTTTAATGAATGTAGCATGTTGTTAGGTGTCAAGATTATGCATGTTCTGGGAATAAAGCTCTTAAGCTTAATTATTAGTAGTAGAAAAAATAAAAAAGAAAACGGTAGCAGTGCTACTAGTTTGATTTTATTAAAAATGACAAATCAACCAGGTGCACAAAGTATTCTGTGTTCACACAAGGTGAAAGGGCCGCATCCTTTGGTGTGATGTATGCAGTCTAACCTGCATCTGTTTCCACGGCTTGAACCTGTGACCTATACGTCACATGAAGATAATTTTACCAGTTGCTCCAACTTTACCAGTTACATCTAGCCAAAATGTTGAAAATCAACGATGTGATCGTTGTTTCTATTCTTTCTGGCTTTCCATTTTGAAAAAGTTGATCTTAATTATTTCCTGGATGCTTGAAGTATTAATGAGAAATAATGCAAGTTATGGACATTAAGCGGACACGGAGTAGTGACTTCAGTTATAAAGCGCCCTACCGTCATTCTTACCGATGTGACATGTTTATAGCTATGTGAATTGCTCCGTTCAAATAGTTCTATTTGGGGTCCCTTACCTATTGTATTTCTGTTTACGTTATGCAGATTCTTGTTGGGATGATGCCTCCTAAGGACAAAAAGCGAAGTTTACCTCCCTATGTACTTAGCAATCTTCCTGAGAATGTAATCGATGAGATTCTAATTCGCATGCCTTTACGAGATGCTGTGAGGACTAGCATCTTAGCGAGGAAATGGCGATATACCTGGTGTAGACTTCCTCAGTTGAAGCTTGATCAAACACTTTGGGAACCAACTAAGGACTTAAAATCCCTTACAATTAAATTTAGTGACATTATCTATCACCTCGTGACCCTTCATGTAGGACCAATTTCTTCATTCATCCTCTCCGTTCCTAAACTTGGAAGCTGTCCTAAGATTGACAACTTGATATGTTTCCTCTCTAGGAATGACATCCAGTGTCTTGTTCTTCAATTTGATCAGCATAGTGACCCATACAAATTGCCTTCTTCATTATTCGCTTGTTTGCAATTGAAGCATTTGACTCTCAAAAAATGTTTATTATGTCCTCCATCGGTCTTTAAGGGATTTGATAGGTTAATTACCCTCCAACTCTATCATATCTCAATTTCTTCTGAATTTCTGGGAAAGTTAATCTCCCATTCCCCGTTTCTTGAGCATTTGCTGTTGGAAAGGTTATATGAATTAGATCACATTGAAATTGATGCCCCCAAGCTGAGGTCATTTGTCTTCATAGGCTTTCTTCGAACAATTCGTCTAAAGAATGTCCCACTTCTTGCAAAAGTTATAGTGCAGTTTGTACCAGGTTCTGTTAAGGCAGGAATGCATAATCTTGCAAAGTTTATTGAGTCTATTCCTGCTCTTGAGAATCTTCGGTGGTTGGGCAGTACATTTCGGGTAAATATTGCTTCACAACTTCCTTTTAATGCATTTCGTAGGTGCACTTGGGCTTGCGTCATCCTGATTTTTGACATCCTCTTCCTTGTAGTTGATTGCAGGACCAGGCGATATACCAAGAAGGCTTTCCTTTGATCTCAACTGTCTAAGATATCTTCACCTATATCTGATTTGCCTGGATAGATTTGTTGAGCTTTCAGGTGCTCTTTGCTTGATACGAAGCTCCCCGTATTTAGAATTTATTGAAATGCAGGTTCTTAATGATGTTTTTCTTATTCACACTTTTTTCTCAGTGTTATTCGTATGTAATGACTTTATTATTTTCATACTCAATAAATTTTCACTTTAACTTCCGAGTCTTCTTAATCTTTCTTAGGGATATTTACGTTTTCCGCCGGTTGAATATCCGGAGCCAGATAGATTACTTAGTCAAGCGACCAAGAAATACATTGATGAACTTCCCGCAAGCTTCTCAGAAGTGACATTGAATCACCTCAAGGCAGTTAAACTTGAAGGTATATATGGCACAAAGCCTGAAATGCAGCTGATTAAGATTTTATTGGCCAAGAGTCCAGCGCTGGTCAGAATGGAAATCAACCCCCATGTAGAAAAAGATGAATCTCTAAAAGTACTTGCGGAGATAACAAAATTTCAGCGGGCGTCATCTAAAGCAGAAGTTGTATATCACATAGATAAGCGTCCCATTTACTCTTATGGAGATGAAAAGTGTAAGTAGAAATGAAATGTTGATATAGTAAGTATAAGGCTGTGTTTTGCCTTCGTCGTAAGAGAGTGAGAAGACTCTGTCAGTTCGGAAATATAAGTGAACTTAGATGGATGTTTTGACTAGTACTCGGTCATGATGCTTATATTTCATGCCTGTTCTTGAGGATCTGTGAAAGTAGTACTCGAATACCTTAAAGAAACTTATCATTTTGCTCTCAAGTTACAAAGGTTGCTCCTTTAAAGCGAGTATTAGATTCAATGATTTGTTTCCCCTTTCTACTTCGATCTTCTTCTTGTATAAGCATACTATCAATGAGATTCATATGCTCCTTTTACGGCGCCAAATTGTTTTAAAAAAAAAAACTAAACTTTCAACGTATGATTTGATTTTGTTTATTTATGTGCTAAATTATGTTGTGCATTTGATTTTTCCATATGCAAAAGCAACTTACTATAGTTTGATTGAGCCAAGATTCGTTGTTTACCTTTTCCAATAGTTTTGTCTCAATTAGAGACGGAATTCTCTCTCTAGCAAAATAATTAATTTAATGTTCGGAGAGGGAATTATTTTTATTGTTTAGAGACGGAATTTCCTCTCCTGAAAAATAAGTTCATACATAATTTTTTCATTTGAGACGCCAGTCCGTCTCAAAAACACGTAAATTATTATTATTTTTTTTTTTTTTTTTTTTTTTGCTTTAGAGACTGAATTCACTCTCTAACTATAAAAACATTAGAAACTAGATACAAAGCAACCAAAAATCAGAAAAACGCCATTAAAACA
The DNA here is from genome assembly GCA_029990575.1 of Petunia axillaris subsp. axillaris. Classification (NCBI taxonomy): domain Eukaryota; kingdom Viridiplantae; phylum Streptophyta; class Magnoliopsida; order Solanales; family Solanaceae; genus Petunia; species Petunia axillaris. The sequence goes on from JARKNS010000009.1 coordinate 46,827,520, forward strand.
GTATTTAACATAAAACAAAGCAACCTGTTGAAAAATCTAGTCCATGCATTCAAACAAAAACTTCAAATTAAGTTAGTTTTCATCAAAAGGTAGAAAATAATTTTACTCAATTCTGAACGAAAAATCACAATTATTTCAACTCTTAACTTCAAGTCACTAATTTAATCAGCACTCAAAAATTATTACTACTATTTAATAGTAAAAAATGTCATCTAACCAAAATATCAAAAGATATTCTCATCTAACCATCTGATTTGCTATATTATACTCCAATCTATCTTCAAAATATTTTCCTATTTTTTCAGAATTATTCGTCACCCTCCAACCAAAGTATCAAAAGATATTCTTATTGAATAAATATGTCATTTTCCGAAATATTTTCCAAAGAATGACTTCCATAATACAAAACAACAGGAAGGACTAACCTGAACATTAAAAAAAAATAAGAATTACAGATCCGTGGGGATTAAGTTGCCCCTTTCTTTATTGTGAATCAAATCCTAACATTTCAGACTCAGCTATGTAATCCCATAAAGTTTTATCCTACGGGATTGGGGGTGGGGAAATTAAGGGGATACGGGATTGGGGTGGGGGAAATGGGGAAGACGGAACACTTACTTGATACAATGGTGTTGCAATGGTGGGAATGGGCTGCAGTACACTGTGGAGAGGGAGGGAGAGAAATTTTTTAGAGTTGTGAAAAATGTGGAGTCCGCTGAAGTAAAAATATAATTATAGAATTGTTAGGGTTGGAGAGGGAATGGGAATTCCCTCTCCAATCAAAAAGTTAAAAAAATTGTCAGGTGATTGGCTACAAAATTCTTTCTCCATCACCTGACACCTTTTTTACTTTTTGACTGGAGAAGGAATTCCGTCTCCTAACTTTTTCAATTTAATTTATTTTAACCGCAAAATACTGATTGGAGAGGGAAGTCACTCGCTAGCTGATTGGAGAGTGAATTATCTCTCCAACCATTCTGTAGCTTTTTACTCTTTTTCTAGTAGTGTGTAGTACTACTCCTTTAGGAGAGACATAAAAGTACATAGAACTAGTACTACCTCCGTTTCAAAATGGTTGTCTTAGTTTGACTTGGAGAGGAGTTTAAGAAATATGTTAAGACTTTTAAAACTTGTGGTCCAAAATAAACCCTACATAAATATGTGTTATAAAGCATTTTATTAAGGGTAAAATAGTAGTTTCAACTAAAAAATGTTTATATATTTAGAATTGCACTATTCTTTTTGGAACAGATTAATAAGGAAATAGTGTCATCCATTTTGGAACGGAGGGAGTAGCAGTATAATGTAACTTTCACACATTTCAAGAATTTCGTTTAGATGTTTAATTGATCCGATTTAAATTTCGATATGATATTTTCTTCTTAACTAATTTTAGGTTATTACTTCAATATTTTGCATCGTGATATAATACATAAAAATATCTTAAATTTTGTTCTCTCTTTTCAACTCATAAAGTTTGCACAAAAAATGGCTGGACCACCCCATAATTTAGGTACGACGGTTACAAATTAGGGGTTTTCCCTGTTTTAAGAAAGAATCTACAAAAGAACCTCACTGAAGTTTTACCAATCTAAGTAGGAGGCAACTACAGTTCATCCATGTTGCAGTGTACTGTAGTTTTTTGGAGGGATCTTGGGTTTCTTCCAAACACACCCCGCATTGAGAATCACCAGCACCTCACATCCAATATCCTTAAGTACATTTTGCCTCTATTTCTCTCTTTTCTTTCTTTTCCTTTCCACACAATTCATTTTATTTAGTCAAGATTGTATTTTTATTTTATTGGTATAATTAAATCAGCTGAAAGTTGAATGAGTTTTGCTTAAAACTTGATGGGGGTTAACGTAATAACGTTGTCATGGATGTAGCATGTTGTAGGTTTATCATGGATCATGCTTGTAAGGGTTCCAATGGCAAAAGCTTTGTACTTCCTCCATCCCAATTTATATGCATGTGTTTGACTGCACAAGTTTAAGAAAAAATAAAAACTTTTGAAATTTATGATTTAAAACAAATAATTAAAAATTGTGTGACTATGAATGGTTACTAACTACAAATTAAAATTGTACGTTCTTTTTGGGATTGATCAAAAAGAAATGAATGTCACATAAATCGCCGGATGAAGTAGTTTGTACAAGCATTCTATTTATTGTCACAACTCTTTTTGTACAGGAGTTAGGGTAGGGGTTCTAAGTTTTACGTTCTAAAGGATATAGATATTCATGTTTACTTTGCATAATTTGTTTAGTGAAATGTTTTCAAGGTGTTTCTGCTGAATTGTGACAATAGATCACAACGTTTTACACAAACCGTGTTCGTAACAGTTTTAAGTGGTAGAAAATATAGTCCTTGTTAATTTAGAGATCCCTCACCTATCGTATTATTGTTTTTTTATGCAGATTCTTGTTGGCAATCATTTTACACGATGCTTATTAGGGACGAAAATCATTGTTTACCTTGCAATGTTCTTAGCAACCTTCCTAAGAATGTAATCACTGACATTCTAATGCGATTACCTTTACAAGATGCTGTGAGGACTAGCATCTTAGCGAGGAAATGGAGATATACCTGGTGCAAACTTCCTCAATTGAAGCTTGATCAACCACTTTGGAAAACACTCGGGGACTTAAGCTCCCTTACGATTAAATTTAGTGACATTATATATCACCTTTTGACCCTTCATGTAGGACCAATTTCTAAGTTCATCCTCTCCGCTCCAAATCTTGGAAGTTGTCCTAAGATTGACAACTTGATATGTTTCCTCTCTAGGAATGACATCCAGCAGCTTGTTCTTCAATTTGAGTATAATGACCCCTACAGATTGCCTTCTTCATTTTTTGCGTGTTTGCAGTTGAAGCATCTAACTCTCAAAACATGCTTAATTTGTCCTCCATTAGTCTTTAAGGGATTTGATAGGTTAATTAGCCTAGAACTATGTTATGTCACAATTTCTTCTGAATTTCTTGGAAGTTTAATTTCCCATTGCCCGCTGCTTGAGCATTTGCTGCTGGATGGGTTATATAAATTCAACCACATTGAAATTGATGCCCCAAAGCTAAGGTCATTTGTCTTAACAGGCTTTCTGCATACAATTCATCTAAAGAATGCCCCTCTTCTTGCAAAGGTTTCAGTTCAGTTAACACTAGGTTCTGTTAAGGCAGATATACATAATCTTGCCAGGTTTTTTGAGTGTATTCCTACTCTCAAGAATCTCCAGTTGATGGGCAGTACATTAAGGGTAAATGTTGCTTCACGACTTAATATTTTCATAGGTGTACCAAATTTTAGGCTTCGCGTCATGCTGATTGTTGACATTTTCTTCCTTGTAGTTGATTGCAGGAGCAGGCGAAATACCAAGAAGACTTTCCTCTGATCTTAATTGTCTTAAACATCTTCACCTATATTTGATTTGCTTGGATAAATTAGTAGAGCTTTCAGCTGCTCTCTGCTTGATAAGAAGCTCCCCATATCTAGAAGATATTGAAATGCAGGTTCTTAATGATGATTTTCTCATTTTTATCTTTTATATATTTTTATTCTTGAGTAATGACTTTATTAATGCCATAATAGATTTTCACTTTAACTTCACAGTTTTCTTAATCTTTCTTAGGGGTATGTACGTTTTACGTCGGTTGAATATCCTGATACAGATAAATTACTTGATCAAGCAACCAAGGATTATATTGATGAAATTCCAGCAAGCTTCTCCGATGTAACATTGAATCACCTCAAGATAGTTAAGCTTGAAGGTATACATGGCACAAAGCCTGAAATGCAGCTGATCAAGATTCTGTTGGCCAAGACTCCAACTTTGGTCAGAATGGAAATTAACCCCCGTGCAATAGAAGATCAATCTCTAAAAATACTCGCTGAGATAACAAAATTTCAGCGGGCGTCATCTAAAGCAGAAGTTGTATATCACATAGATAAGCGTCCCATTTACAGTTACGGGAATACAAGTGAATTTAGATAGATGCTTTGATTAATCTGCTTCATGATGCTAAGTCATTTACATTTCAGGCATGTTCTTGAATGAGCTATGAAATGAGTACTTTGATACCTTAAAAGCAACTTATCCTTTCAAGTATAAAGCTTAAATTTTGTTTCTTGCTAGGGGTGGGCAAAAAGAATCGAAAACCGATATGCTTGGTTCTGCAGTTTTCGTTTTTTCAATTCGGTTTATGGTTTTGAGATTTGGAAATTTTAATTTATTTCTGGTTTGTTCTGGTTAAGGTTCGTCGGTTGACCGGAACCCGATAGGGGTGGACTCAGGACAACTATAAAATCTAAGTTTTAAGTCCCATCTCCTGCAACATGACTTGGCTTTGCAACTTTGCTTCTTCGTGCTTGTAACAAAACCACTCCTTACGTTAGGCAATATTTTTGGGCTTTGTGTCGCTTGTTTACTGCCAAGCAAATCTCCCAATCATTATATGTAAGTTGTTTCACTTCTTGATTTCCCGTGTGAAGCCACCACACTAGTTCCACTTTTCTTCACTTTAATAAATTTAAAATCGAGAAATTAGTTTGACATTGTCGGCAACAAGTATACCTAAAGGGACGTTAAAATAAGGAGTAAATTAATATTACCACATTTGTAAATGTCCAACATCAAGCACATAAAAATAATTTACAAAATTACAACAACTTTTTAGGTGCATATCCAAGTCTCAAACTTTCAAGTTGTGCCATATTTGGAGACTAAAGAAAGTAGGCCCTTAGATTGGGGCCAAGAGCAAAAATATAGGGGTGGGCCCCTAAAGACATACATGTTGTATGCTTGTGTGTCGAGATTTGATATGAGGTAGTCCAAATGAAGTCACTATTAATACTTACTTACACTGATCAATATTCAGAATTGGCTTAATAATTTAATTTTAATAGTTAAAAATTAAAGTAAAACAAATTTTTTTAGCCATGGTGAATTGAAATATAGGTATAAACAATAACTCTTGTCATATATTGATTTGGTATAAAAACATCACAATTCTTATAATATTACAAAAATCTTTATGAATCTCTTCAGGAAAAAAATGAATAGCAAAATAGCCGAAGAACTATAAGTAATATAAAAGAGAAAAACATCCTTCTCTGGCAAAACATCATTTCTCTTCCCTTTGTCCTTGTCTCTCATATATGGACCCTCCACCATTTCCCGGCGGATCAACTTCCACAACCGTCATGACTACGGCGGTGCCGCCACCGCCGGGAAATAACAATCATGCTCTATCAGTTGATTCCTCGCCACGATCGCGGGATGAGCAGCACCACCACCACCACCACCAATGCTCCAAGCTCAGGCTTATGTGCAGCTATGGAGGTTACATATATCCACGTCCACACGACAAATGTCTTAGTTATATTGGTGGTGACACCCGCATGTTCGTAGCTGAACGTACTATTTCCCTCTCTGAACTTACAACTCGGCTTTCTAAAACGTTTCTTGGTGGGAAAAAACAGTTTAGCTTAAAGTATCAGTTACAGAATGAAGACCTTGATTCACTTGTATCTGTTGCTTCTGATGAAGACCTTGAAAACATGATCGATGAATATGATCGTATTAATATCAAGAATTCATCTTCTAAAGTTTCTACTCGGCTTCGTTTGTTTCTTTTTCCGGGTTATAATAAGACTGATCATTCTTGGAGTTCAGTGAAATCCGATGAATGGTTTGTTAATGTTTTGAATGGTGGGAATTCTACCACAAAGTTGTTTTCTGAGTCATCATCAGTTAATTGCCTTCTGGGATTAGAAGATGATGTAGGAAATGCTAATGTTAAAGAACAGGTTATTAAAGGTAGTACACATGATGTTTTGCCGGATTCGCCGATGATTGAAACAACATCGTCGACGTCTTTTGGATCGACATCTTCTATGCCGGCTCTGGCACCGATAAAGGTTCATGCTGAGGAGAAATTTTCACAGATGACTCTTGGGGGCGTAAAGCAGAAGCTTGAGGATGGGGGATTTATGGCTCCGACTGCTGTTTCTGGCATGCCAGTAGTTGTTGCTGGGCCTCCGCAATTGCAATCAAAACTTGCTATTCCATCTGATTTGCCTTCCCCTGATTCAGTTTCAAGGTACAATATTTGAAGATCCTTACTGTATCAATCTGTTTGTTGAAAAATACTACAACTGATTTAATTTAAGTGAACATATTTGACTGGGTACAAAGTTTAAGAAAGAAAACTTTTGAAACTTTTAGTATTAAACAAGTCAAAACATTTCCAATTGTTATTGTTCTTAAACTTGTGGTCTTAAACATGAATAGCTTTTGTCTTGCTATAAAAAGATTTTATTGAGGTACAGTAGGATGATAAAGTTAAAATTGTTTTCAAATTAAGAAATGAATCATTCTTTTTGAAATGGACTAAAAGGATATATGTTAGTATAAACAAAAACGGAGGTAGTGCCTATTATGCAAGTCTGATTTTAAGGGAGTACCAATTAGTATTATTTTTCTAGTAGTGCTAAATAATGGGTCAGGAAACTTGTCTGAATTAGGATCTTTATCCAATTTGGTGCAGTGAGGGAAGTGTGACAAATCCATTGTCTAGGCCAAGGCATTACTTTTATCAAGAACCAGGGGTTCAAAACCAGTCAATGAGTGGTGGTAAGGTTTCTAGTAATTCATCATCGGTTGATCTGAAGGAAAGTGATTCGAGTGGAAGGCCTCAGGTAAAACAGCAAGTGCAGGATGGTGGAGGATATGCATTGCCAGTACAACATGATCAGCACCCGCAAATGCTTCAACCCCAACAGTATGTTCATTATATCCGCCAAACACCTTCCGGGCCTGTGCCAATGGCGTCTTATCATCCTATATACCCTTCACAGCACCAAACTTTTCCACAACATCCTGTGCTCGAGCACCAGTATCCCGTTTACTTTATTCCTGGTGGACCTGCCCAAGGTTACAGTTTGCCCTTGCCACAAACAAATGTTACTGAGCCTGCTCAAATAGTCCCTTCTACTCGTCTTGAAACGCCTCTGCATCCAACCATGGCCACTCCAGCTGCAGCTTATAATGCGGCTAGAAATCCTCCAGCCTCTAAACCTGAAATGGTTGCTGGTACATACAGAACTGCAGCTGCAGCGGCGCCACAATTCGTTCAGATCACTTCAGGCCAGCATCAGCCACAATATGTGGCCTACTCTCAGATTCAACATACTTCTCAGTCAATTCCTCCTATGTCAACCACTACTGCCAGTTATGCATATGATTTTGCTGATCCAACACAAGCAAAGATGTACTACTCTCAGCCTCTTGCTCCTCAATTGACTTCACAATATCAAAACATGACATCTTTTCCTGCGGAAACTTCTTCTCAGCTGCCCTTTGAAAATTTGAAGCAACAAATTAGAACTTCGCAGACCAGAAATGTAAGCTCAACATGAAGAAACAATTTTTGAAAGGTCGATTAGATTGATCCGGAATTATTATTGTTATTTAATTGTCAAATGTAAAAGTTATAGTTAATTAGAAATTTGGGTCTTTCATTTCTTTTCTTCTGTAAGTAATGCTGTTATTTCACCTGAAAGAATGGTAGTGCAAGTGTAAAATGTCGAGCTGAATAATACATCAGAATTCCATATATGGATTTCAGAATAAATATAAAGTATTGTTTGAAGGATTTACTGGTTATAACTTTAATTTTTTGCTCTCATTTGTGGTTTGTTTAGCTAACTAATTAGACTAACCAAGGCAATTCAGCTATGATGCTTACTGCTTAGAGACTACAGCCCTGCATATATTTGTTATTAGCAATTAGACTAACCAAGGCAGAAAAAACTACATTGACACGACAATTCTGTTTAATTACTGGTTATAAGGCATTAGTTGTGGCGATAATGCTTATGCTAATAGTTTATTTAAATAATTCATGCCTTGTTTCTTTGAGATTGAGATTGGAAATGGCAAAAATTGTCCATTAGTTGATGAGCAAGGCTTTTGGCATCACTGCCGAAGCCATGTATCTTTAACTTCTATTGAACAACAATTCCCTGCAATATTTCTTTATATATATTTATTTAACATCATATTAGAAAATTGCATTTTCAGATAGCTGATTAGATGAATGTACTAGCTCCTCGTATGTAACCAAACAACATGCTACGAAACATTAAATATTTGTTCACTGAATCTCATGTCACTTTTCATGTGGTGCCGGAATCTATTAACCATTTGTTCTTTTTTAACCCGTGTGTTCTTATTTGTTTTATCTTCATTACCTCGTTAATTACGATTTCGATTATACTCAAAAGGTACAAGGTTTATGACATTTATACAAGTACGAGGTTTATGACAAAATTGTCTGATTAGTACCAATTAGCTACTATGCAAGATTCGGATGATTCTTTTCCAAGTCATCTACATGTTGTGTCAAAAGCTGCCAATTATTCTTGCAGCAACCAAAGTATTAGACAAAGTGGCTGGTTGCTGACTCCTTGCCATGACATTGCCAGCACTACTCTTTTATGTCTCTTTTTGAACTTCAATTATGAGAAATTTGACTTTGTGGGATTTCCATTTAAGGTTCTTTTGAGTACTACTCAATCTGATTTAGATTTTATCTACAACTTAATTTGTGTCTTAGAATTGGTTTTAATGCCTTAATTGCATAGATATAGCCTACTTTTAATTTTGACTTCCGACCCACTCTCCCCTCCCAACCATAGAGTTTAAAAAGAAAAATAAACTTGGTGAAGTTCCCAGTTTAGAGTTTGGTCAGAAGTGATGAGCTTGATCTTTCGTTTCAACTAAGGGACGTATTACAAAATAAGTAAATTCATTTCTCAAGCCATTTTATTCATCAAGAAGCCAGATCTTACTACGTATGGCGCAATTTCATCATCAATGCTCACATTTTTTATTTTTTATTTAAAATTTAATATCTTCTTTATCTTAATTTATATTGTTATTCGTTACATTATATTTCTTAAAAACTGTGACATCGGTCTATAAATAATACTAGTATAATTTTCTCTACTTTTTAAAGAATTGAAATTTTAATCTTTATTTAGATATAGAGGTGTGACCTAGGGCAAACGATGGATCCACCAAGTTCCCACTTCTCATTATTAGAATGGAAGAAGAATAATATCCACAATGAACTCGAAGGGAAAAGACAAATAGCTTTTCGCCTTTTTCCTTCTGTGTTTTCTTTATTTACCTATCATAGTCATAGGTAATTATCGTGCTTATGAGATTTACATTAACATAACGTTGTCCTTACTATTTAAATATAATCATTCCGACTTACTATTGTAATCATTATTCGTTTATTTAAAAATTAAGAAGCAGTCTTTTCTTTTTGGTTTTCCACCAGTGTTTGTTAGATGTTTTGGAACCGGACAAATGAAATTCACGCTAAGAAATTTCACTTGGAATGCTGCTTACCAAAGATAGCTCCATTCTTCGAACTCGAACCCGTGATCTCACGTACCGCCGCACCACAACTTTTGTGTGGTGAAGAAAAAAAATTTATTTTTGTATGCTGCTACACTATTTAAAATCATGAATCTGTGTTGAAAAGCAATGGGGTGAAAGAAAATAGAGAAGTGTTCAAAGTTCAAAGAATGCTGCAAAGAGAGAACCGAGAATAGGATTCGAAAAGGAGACGAAGATGAATCCCAAATGGCCCCAGCTAAATATGATTGCCGAACAGGACAAATGTTAATTCTTATTCTTTCATACTAAACTTTTGAGGGCAATATATTAAATTCGGTCTCGAAAATTATTTTAGCAACTCTACATGTTATCCACGTTTCAACCACTTAAAAATATTAATTAGTCTAATTACATGTTCTAAGGTGTCTGCTGTAGCGATAATGCTTACGCTAATGGTACATTTATTTGATGGGATGCAGATATTGTTACCAGTGGTGTTTCCAAATCTACATAGATAGTTGATTATACTTGGAAAAAGTACATTATATCTCCAAAGTATGTTTTCAGATGTTATATTTTGTTAAAATAGTGGTTTTCACATACTAATTATATATCTTTCACGTTAGAAAACAGTGACTTCAAATTAACCCGTTGCTAAAATGCTGAATTTGCCACTGATTTTAGACGATCATCCCTACTCCTGTTAAGCATGTGAATAGAATAATTAAATACGTTTGTTGAAAGCTGCCATTTATTCTTGCTGCAATCAAGAATGCAGCCAAAGGTTTAGGCAAACTTTTGTTGCTGACTCCTTGCCATGACATAGCCAGCACCACATTCTTTGTCGTTGCTTCAACGTTCGTTTGCCAAATGGAGTGACAAATTATGAGAAACTGGTTGGTTGATTCTATCAGGTCTCTTTTATTTTGTCTCCTTTTGAACTGAAATTATGAGAAAATTGATTTTCTAAGATTTTCATTTATGATACTGTTCAAGTGTTCTTAATTAAGTCTGATTGTGCATCTTGTGAATATCCTTATCAGCACCTAAATTTTGTTTAGTTTTGCTTTTATTGCCTAAATTGCATAGTTACCGGCCCCCCTTGTGATTTAGACTTCAAACATACTCACTCCCCCAACCCCACCCTAAATAGAAAAATAGAAAGATGTGTACAGAGTACAACGTTCAACGATGCCGCAATGTGAGAACTGAGAATACGTTTGGAAAGGGGAAGATGATTATTACAGCATCCAAGAAGGACCCAGCCAAATAAAGATGCCGAGCAGGACCTCTTAACACAGACCTAGTCTAAGTAACTTCTTTTTTGGTTTTTTATAAACACAGTTCTAAACTCGATGAGTAATGAACCTGTGTCTCTACCCTTCGACACTAGGTATTACCACTAGACCAGACCCCTGGGGGCCTAAATCCAAGTAATATTTTGCTTTACTTGTATTTTCTACTTTTCTTGTTTTTCTTTGTACATCTCCCCCATTAGGGATCGATAAGTCTAAGCCATAAAATCATAGGAAGAGAAAAATCAGTAACACATGTTGTTCTAAGGGACCACATTGAACAAGTCCCATAATAAATGATGGCTGCTGGTACACATCTGGACTATTTTGCAAATGATCAATTGGAAGAGACTTATTAACTCATATAGTAGTATAATAACAGTGGTACCCTTGTATCTTGATAATACCCACATTTCTTAAATTGTAATCGATCTTTTGTTTTTTTCCTCGAGAAAAATAATGCTGACATCAACTCTAATTTAACCTTTCCAATTGTTTTAAAAAGATCAACACAATCCGTATAGTAATTATCTTCAATTCCAACCTTTGATATGTAGTTGTCTACTATCAATAACAATATGTTACACAACAGCTACTGCAATAAAGAAAAAGAACGTAAACCTACTACCTACCACAAAATTTTGTTGAGCTTAGGAAATAGTTACCCTGAATATTCTCACGCAATGATCAGCTCCACAGGAGGCTAGCTGCATGGTCTCAGAATCTTCGCTCTTCTGGGGATTTCTCCAAGATAGTCGTTGAACAGTGGACACATGGCATATAAATGGATCGAACTTAACAGCAAGAGACGCATGATGGATGTTTCTACTTCCCTTTATACTGTTTAGATTCCACAGTTCAATCAAGCCATTTTCCATTCCCACTGCAAGAAGCCCACTATTTCTATGGTTGTCGAGACCTAACCAAGACAGGGCAGTGACACTACTCTTGAAAGGTGGAAGTGTCAAGAGTAGCTTCACTGAGGTTTCACTTTCCACAGCCCATATTTTGACAGTCTTGTCCCTTGAACCAGTAGCAAACTCATGACCAAATGGGTTCCAAGAGCATGCCCATATTATTCTTTTATGCGCTTCCTGCTTAGCTACAAGCTGGTAATTGATCTGATCGGTTCCTGTAACACAAACACGAGTTGAGGGCATAACAAAATAACAACTTAAAACGAGAAGTTTATTATAAGATAAATGACTCCTAGCTATCCAAACTTTCCTAATATATGGATCAAAGCCAATAAGTATCAAACCTGTATGATCAATTTGAAAAACAGAAAAATGACGATCTCTTGATACAGCCAACAGATACTGGTTATCATGAGAGAACTCCATGTGGGTCACTGTTAAACTGTGAGACTGCAAACGGCCAACTGACCTCCAAGAACCCACTTGCCACAGCCATATTTCTGCAACTGCTGCTGATTGAGCCTGCAGATTGCATATACAAAAGCATAGCTACCTTCACAATTACTTAGGAAAATACAAACTTGCTAAAAATTAAGGAAGACCACAGTAGAAGTTGAAAGGGGTATTTAGAAGACTATTGAGAATCCATCGACTTGTGCCTAAAGTTCACAAAGGTCTTTCACAATGTAACAAATCACCTGAGGTAATGGTATCACCAGAGATTATGATTTCAGCAGATTGGAGTTTGTCTTTTCACAAGAGTAAGAGCATCACAGGAACCAAACCCAGCTACTCCCAAGCTAATTCCATTACCTCAATAAAATAAAGGCTTCTAATGGTCAAGATAGAGATGACGGTTAACATCATGTATGGGTTGGAGATTTCTTTTTCTCATTAACTTCATCTGACAAGGAATGACAGATGCTATGCGCAAGTGCTTCTACTTTAGTTTTACAAGAGAATTGTGAGCATATTAAGATGAAAACCGAGAATATCAATTTCCACCAAGGCACTTCAATAAAAGTACAACCAAGTTGACTGCTATAAAAGGAGACTCAAGTAAGCATATCACAAGAACAATGTCAGCACCCAAAAGAAAGGAAAGGATTCTAAACCTTGCAGGATGAAGCTACAAGCTTTCCCTCATGATCACAACATAGAGCAAAAAGCTCATTCCCATGCCCATAAAGTTTGTGTGACTCGGGCCATAGAGTATGCCATGCCAATTGCTCTTCAATAGGTGGCTCTGTCAAGACAACTGGAACTGCTTCAGGGACAGTTTCTAGGGTATCAAAACCTTCCGTATTGCTTCTGTCCTTTGGGGTAGATGATGCTGCAAAAAAATAGAGTTGTGTATGAGATATTAAAACATATAAGAGTCCCAAAAGATGACATGCAGAATAATCTCTTTTCGGATCCGAACACTGCACATGAGGTTATTAACAACATACACCATCTAATCCCACAAGTGGGGACTGCACATGAGATTATCACAGCTCTTAAACCTAACTTAGAAAAAGACACAGCAAAACACCAAACTTAAGTCTAATATCAGTATGGGGTTAAGGTTTTTAAAGTTAGTTTAACCGGTCAAAAATTCAGTTATATTTCATCCCACAAAATCAATACATTTTATGTTATCATGAAAACTGATGCCATGTTACTACAGAAAAACTCACCTTGAACATATATCGGTTTCTGTGATAGACCAAGAGCAGACATATTTGCCCCTAATATCTGCACATTAGCTTGAATGTCGGCAGAAAAACTAGAGTCGTCTGATGTAACATGACTCAGTGTCTTCAGAAAAGATAGAGGAGATTCAAAAACTCTGGCAACTTTCTCATCTGCCCCACAGACAAACCGGTGGTTGCCTTTCTCTTTGATTACTGTGACACAATTAATATCATGGCCATGAACTTGAGGGCGAGCAATTTCATGCCAAGATTCTTCATTCTTTAAACTTGTATTATTGAGCCACGGGGCAAATACTCTAGTTGTCTGCCAAAAATCGAAAGATAAAGCTCAGAAATTTGATACTTTATGCAGCAGAAGATAAGTAAAACATCAAGAACTAAAATTCATGGGTACTTGACCATTATGAACCCCAGTTCAAGACCAAGAATGTTAAATATTTGCAAAAGCTAGAAGCAAATTTGTTTCACATAATAGTATTTAAAATGCAAATCAGTAACTTGTCAAAGCTGTAAAGTTTCCTACCTTAACTCCTTTCAAAATCTATACTTCATTGACTCGTATAATTCAAACATAACGGAGAAGTAAAAAAGAAATAGCTTGTCGAGAGAAGGATAACACAGATTCAGGCAACTTTTTCACCATACTTGTTTGCTGATTAGAAATCCATCCACAGCTCAACGGCATATACAGAGTTTCTCACCAATCAGCCTACTGGACAATTCTCAAATTTCAAGCATGGTCCCTCACTGAAAGCATCAACTGAGATTAAAACAATGTCTGATCCAAACGACAGTGTCCCTCGCTCAAAGCATCAACTTTGGTGAGTGCTATCTCTTTTTGATAAACAGAGCATTTCTTATTTGGCCAGAGAGCAATTCTGAACACTTCAAGATTATTTTCCTTCTAAACGACATGTGGGATAAATTTGCTTCCAACTTGCTGCATTTTGGAAGGCAATAAGTCTCTATAATGATATTACCAAAAACCAATACGCACCAAGCCTGATGTACTTTGTCCCTTTCTTTTTGGCGTTAAGTCAACATTGTCGGTTAGATTACGTGCAGATATTCCACTTCTTTGTAATATTCTTCCTTATAAATACAACTTCTTTTCTTTGTTCTTTTTCTGGATAAGTAACTTATTTCTTATTAAAAAAGTGTTCATTAGGCAGGAAAAGCAGAAATGTCAAATAGCATAGATTAATGTATACCATTCCAGAAAAAGAAACTAAATTTTTAGAATCTCTTATGCAATAAGATTACCTGATCATGACTGACAGACATCATATATTCCCCACATCGAGCCCAAGAAATGTCTGACACTGCAGCAAAGTGTCCAGAGGGAACATTTTGTGGCTTCCAATCATCAAAATCAACACCAACATTTTTCCAGAGGTGAAAAGATCCACCATACCCATGAGCTAAAATAGAATCTCCATTTGGACTCCAGTGCCCACCATAAAATCCCAAAGCACAATGACTTAATTCCCCAACTGTAACTACATTCATCCAGATACCAGTTGTCTTTTCAGGTTGCCAGATCAGCATTGTCTTATCCATGGATGCAGATAAAATGCTCTGAGGTTGAAAACACTCAATTCCCTTGTCGGAAGAAGTCGATGGGGGCTGCCATTCCACTGAGTATACCCAATCTTCATGCCCAATGAGGAGAGATTCCATAGAGATCTGATAAGAGGATGAGCCAGCAACAAGTACAGGACCTTTAATGTAAGAAGCCAAGCTTGTTTGTCGCTCCTTGTTATTAGCTGAAGAATCCTGTAAGGTCATCTTCCAAATGCGTATGCCTTTGTCTTGAGATGAACTTACAAGAAGAAGACTAGTTTCACCATTCACATACACAGGCAATGAGAGATCTAAACTCCTAATCCAGTCTGTATGAGCCTTTAGCTCACAAGCACGAAGAAACTAGGACATAAAAAGGAAATAAAGGTTATTATCAGCAAATGAGATGGTTATGTAAACAAATGAAAACGAAATATGAATTTCTGTTTCATACTTTTCCATTTCTCTCACCACAATATAGATGAATTTTACTGTCCAATCCTCCCATGGCCAGAACCAGCTGCTTGCTGTTCCCCGGGAGCTCTGCTAGTGAAAGAGCAACCATAGGTTTCTGACCAACAAACAGAGAATCCGAGCATGACAATTTGCAATCACCTACAAAAGCCAGAACAAACGTAGAGGTAATATTAGCGACAGCCAACAAGAATTACATAACAGTAAGATGAATCACTTGGAGGAGGGGGGAATATACAGTGGGTAAAAGCAACTGGTCCATAGATTCTAAGATCATAAGCACCTTGTTCTGCCTATCGGATTACGGGTGAAAATCCGTTGTCTTATCATTTGGTCATGGACATGGTATCGAAAAGATCATGTGCACCTTGATAGTTATTCCAAAAATCACTATAGGATATCATCTCTCAATTTTGATTCAGATTAATTAAGAAATAATAAAGAACATGAAAGCAAAAGAGATAATATTTCATCTAAATGCACCCACATGAACCTAACTAAACCTGCACAGAGGACAGAGAAAAGGCTGTTCGATGAATTATCGTCCACTTAAAAAATCAAAAGAATAAAGCACCAAAATCCAAATCTAGCTTAAACAGAAATACCTGTGTGAGTTGAGACTTAGTAGGTCATCCCCCTTGGTGTCCGTAAATGAAAATAATATGGTTATTTTGGACTGCTATGGTCTTGCAGGAAAATGCAGATAATATTTCAGACTATTGACATGACCATTGCACATATACTGGATAAGTAAATAGAAGGATGAACCAAAGACCACTGAAATCAGAGTAATTTCAGCTGCTGAAGTGATTGCAGCATATGCAAAAAGGCATCAAACTTTAAAAACAACAAGAAGCAGAAACCTCCTATGCAATGAAATGGACACTAATCATCATGTAACAACTAAAAGTTGGACCATGAAAATCAGGTATGTTCCTCTCACCTCCACGAGTAGATGGAAGGACTACTTCCCACACATTCACAGTGCCATCAGAAGATGCAGATGCAAAAACAGCTTCTTGCTGAGACACCATGAATGCTGTGATGCAGGTAACGCCTTTTTTGTGGGCTTGTGGCACTTGTAAGACATATCTCCACTATTTAGGCAAAAGAAAAATGAGTTAAGCAGGAATACTGGCTGTACCTGAACATTAATCAAGTGCTGTATGCAACTGAGTATGAATAACCTAAAAGGCAAATACACATTAACTTATGAAAAAGGTAAAGAAGCAAATACATTTTTTTAAAAGAGACTAATCAACAAAAGCAATTGAGAAAAGAAACTATAGTTATTAGCTGACTACTCTAGAGTCTTGTGAATATGTTTCTTAGATATTCCTGTTTTCATATTTTGTTTCCCTCGCCTCTACTTTCCATTCCAGAAAATGAAAAGTCTTTTAGTTAATCACTCATTTCCAATAGAGGGGAGGGTGAAGGGACCAATGTAGGGTAACAATGGAATGTTGCAACAAGCAAAGGATTACCTTCTCATCCAGAAGAGAATATTGCCACAAAATTATAACACCGTCAGCATCTCCAGAAAGCAAATAATGTTGTTCCATATGCTTAGCTGCAAATACACCAAGCCTAACTCAATAACTGGCTAGAAGCTGCAGGGCCTAGGCCTAAGGAGCAATTTTTTATAGAAGAACCAAGGAAATACAAGCTTCTCTAGAAAAGTAAACATGTAGGAGGGTTGTCTATCCAATAATAATATAATACTACAGAATTAAAGGAGAAAGCAATTGTAGTTTTCTTTCTAACATGATGGATATAAAACACGTTACAAATTGCTGGCTGCCTGTACATTTAGCAACACATGTGCATTTAGCTTAAAATCCAATCTTCTTTTTTTTGGGATAAAGTAGCTTAAAATCCAATCATTCTTAGACGATAACATGTAAACCATTTACGTATTTAGCGATTTGAGTAAAAACGTGAGCGAGTACCTTTATTAGTTATCTACATAATCTGTGAGAACTACATTTGTTGTACTCAGATGTTCATACCAGCATAGCCTTTACTGGCTTTATGCTGATACATATAGAAAATTTCACCTTACTTATCAAATAAGAAAAATTAGGTGCAAACATTATGCCCGAAAATAAGAGTAACATTAATGAGCATCATTGAGGAAGTAGAAACAATTTAGTAATGTTAGTACATTTGGCTTCGTTGGATCCTTCACCCCCTACTTTTCAGCTGAAGTATCGTACCATGTCTAGCTAACGATACTAATCCTCCAACACCCACTTATTTGTATAAGTAAGACTAGCAACAAACAATAGGTGATTTCTTCTCATTTGTTTAAGCCTTGGTAGACAAAGTTACTCAATACTGGTGGCAGGCAGCAGATACCTTGTGGAATTAGTCGAGGTGCATGTAAGCTGGCACAGACACCACAGTTATCAAACAAAAAAAAGACTAGTAGATAAGCTGGAAATAACCTAATCAGTTAATGAAAATATATTTGCATACCGATATTACTACAAAATTTAAAACTTTTGTCACTCAACTCGCAACTTGCAACCTAACTTGATACAACAACAGTGTCAAGGTCAAACATGATCAGAAATATACAAGGGATCTTTACAACACATACCCAGCCAAATTCACTGTTTACATTTCCTAGCTAGTATACATAGATGATACATATATATAATTATTTTCTATGATAACTGTGGTGTACGGGCCAGCTTGCGCACCTACACTAATTCCACAATCCTACTACCTCCTATCAGCATAGGTCACAGGTCCCGGGTAACTCTACACTATATTATACACGCGCATACGCATATTATAAATGAATTATACTTATTTATACATAAACTGAAAAAAAGGAGGTACCTTTGAAAGCAAACTTGGTATTAGGAAGCCATAGAGTAGAATTAACAGAAGCTTTATGACCCGGAAGTGTTGTCAAGATTTGAGCTTTCTGTTAAACATAATACAAAACAAATAATTAAAAACACAAACTTTATTAACCAAAAAAAAAAAGTTCAAGAAAATAAAAAAAGGAACCTTGGGACAAAAAATGGCAACAGCATTTTGAGCACCAAAAGAAACCAAATTGGAAGCACCCCATGATACATTGTTCACTATTCTGTTGCACCCTGCTCCTATAAACATTCTTTCTACTTCCATTTTTATACTATTGCTTTCAGTAGCCATCTATTGGGGTTTTGTTTAACTATGTGCTGTATTGTATATGTAGTTGCTCAAGGGTGGGTGGGTGAGGGAAGAGTGGTGGGTTGAGTGGAGCTGCAGTTGACGGGGCTGCGGTGAGGTGGCGGAGTTTTTCTCTTTGTATTCAGTAGAGCTTAGAAATATTTCAAAAACCCATGTATGCCACAAATCAAGTGAAAAATTGCACAAGTAGGATGAGTTTAGGCACCGTTTATATTGTGTCCATGTTTTAGTATCTATCGGAAACAACCAGCACACAATTTGGGTGAAAACTTCTCCTTTTTGTTCGCTTTCCTCGACCCAACTCTTCCTCCATCACTTCTTCCAAATGTCTGGGAATGATATCTAGGCTTGGATTGTCGTGATCCAGCCCCTCATTCTCCAGATTCATTTCTACTTTCACTTGAGCTTCATCCACAATATGCACTGGGGATTCTCGACACTAAGCAAAAACAGCTCATATTTTCAAATTTTAATGTGCGTCAATATTTTGTCACAAGTTATATTAAATTGTGCAAGTTCAACTGTTCACATGTTTTGTTGAGTTAACAACATTTAATGTTTGTATTTTATATGTATTTCTACATAGTTTTACTTGTGACTTTCAAACACAACTCCAAGTACTGCCGATACAGTATTCGGCAAAATATGTGAACAATTGAACACTTGCTGATCTGTTCACCAATTTGCGTACTTGTTAAAACTTGAAAATTATGGCTATTTTTAACAAAAATGCCTTAAATGAGGATAAAAGTTAAATAATACCATAAAAGGGGACATTTGGTGTAAGTAAGCGTAAGAGAGGATTATTTTCATAAGAAGCCACTTCTACAGAGGAGAGGACGAATGAAGAATAGGTTCAAACAAAGCTGTAGAATCCCACTTAGAGCCAATTTGGCCAAACTTTTGAAAATTGCTTATTCTCAAAAGCGTTTTTCTATAAAAGTGATTTTTGTAAAAGTACTTTTAGAGAATATCAGTTTGTGTTTGGTCAACTCACTTGAAAAATATTTTTATCAATAGTTGAGTAGTAATTTGTGTTTGGCCAAGCTTTTGATAAAGTATTTTTTAGTGTTATATTACGAGTAACGGCATATAAAGATTCACTTTACAGTTAACTAGATGAATGATTTTAATATTTATTAATAAAGACTATATTTAACTTTTTTATTTAATTAAAATTTTAAAAAGTAGAGAATTTATAATTGAATATTTTAAACTCATACTCAAAAAACGATGCAGTTTGATTCAAAACTTCCAACAACAATGATAGGTGTGCATAAAAGAACAAAAAATAATGCACTATTTATATATTATAATCATTAGTCAAAAATAAATAGTGGTAATTAGGTAAATAAATATTTTTGTAAGGGTATTTTTGGGATGATAGAAATTAAAAATAGCTTATGCTTGTACTTTTCTGGAAAAGCTACTTTTTCCAGCTTCTTCCCCACAATAGAAAAAATAATTCTTGTTGTCACTCAAAAACGCTTATTTTTCTCATACAAGCTTGGCCAAACACCTCAATCTTTCAAAATAAGTACTTTTTAAAAAAAAAAATTACTTTTGGCTCCCCAGAAACTTGGTCAAACTTACTTCCCATGCAATTTTACCACAACTAGAAAAGCTCTAGACCAGAAAAGGAATGATAAATTCATTTACAATTAAGGGGAACAATATTTGGAGTTGCATATGAACTTTTAAGAATATTTAAGCAAAATTATGTACATAAAAAAAGCATGTCGAACTCCAGGATATTGTAGTTTACTTATTTAAGTTTTAAACTCTATGACATTGTTGAGTTTGACTTGCATAATTTTTAACATCAGGCATTGTCCTTGAGTTTCACTTGTATAGTTTCAAATTTCAGGACACGGTGCTTGAGTTTTCAATTGCACAGTTTTGAACTCCAGAACGTTGTCCATGTCCTTGAGTTTCAAAGTCAGGGACATGATCCTTGAGTTTTCACTTGCAACACTTTGAATTATAGGAGACGGTATTATTTTGGCTATTGCTCAATTATTTTTCTGCATAATTAAGTTCTAAATTATAGCGACATTGCTAGACAAGGGCAAAAGAAAAAGATATAGAAAGAAAGATAAAAGCTAGATCAAGAAGGGGCTGGATTATAATTTCATTCGCAAAGGCAAACAAGGTGAAGAATGTTAAAGAAAAGGGGAATTTGATAACAAACAATATTCAAAACCAGCATATATATGAGGCATAGTTTGAGACAGAAAGAAAACCAAAAAGTAATATTCCTCGGACTCAAATTCTATTGGCTATGGGATAGCAAATGTTAATGAACTCTTGCCATCTCATCCAAAATCTTGAAAACAAAAGACAAAAAAGAATGATAATTGGTTTGTCCAGAATCAGTTTTCATGTACTGCTGCACTTTTGCACACAGGACATGCATTCTTCAGCAGAAGCCATTGCTTTATGCAATCAATGTGATGGTAGTGTCCGCATTCAAGTTTTCCAATTTCGTCGTCAACTTTGTATCCCTCCTGCATAGATGATACGTATTGTATAAGATATTGTTACTAGCAGTAGTAATCTGTTGTTGGTTGCTAAATTTTTTACTTTTTTGCATTTCTAAAGCTCATCAAGAACTCACTTGGCAAATGGTACATCTCCAGGCTTTATCAGTTGACATGAGCAGTGGAGTAGAGTCAGTTGTTGAGAGCTTAAACTTTCTCATATGTTGGGCTATCTTCTCTTTTGCTAAACCTGAGCCTACATACCCGATCCTATCACTCAGTTCAACCAGTTGCTGCAAAATAACCAAAAGACTAGATCAGTTCCCCTGTTGCATTCTTAGTGATATGTAGGCTATAGCACTAAAAGATTACACAAACCTCATATGACATAGCATCTACATCCAGTCTCAATGATCCATATTGATCTTCCCCGCCTAAGTCCCTTGCAAATTGCAGATTCTGTCTGAGGATCATGATCTGCAATACTTGAATGATATCATTACAACACTCGCTTTATATCTTTAAGTTCCATCCTTGACAATGTTCAAAGGAATAAAATTTGATCATACAAAAACCGTTTGAAGTTAGCAACTAGGATACTTACAGGAGGACGATGATGAGAACGGGAGCATTGATGTCTTATATTAGATGTGTGCAACCTAGAAGTTTCTTCGTCATTTGCAGCTCTCCTTGCAACACGAGAGTGCTATTGAATGCACTCCAAGCATACACAATTTAGTAGTATAATTTTATTAGTGAATTTCTGACACTAAAATGAAGGACAAGAATTAGGCGCATTCTGAAATTCAAAGGGAAATGCAAAACAACTGCTGACTTAATATCCACTTAAGTAGAAGCTATGAGAAAGACACAAAGAATAGGCAACTTTATCATGTTGAACTCAGTCTAGAAAGGACAGATAATTTGTAGCTAGACTGAGTTTGATCACTTTTAGGAAGACATGAAAACTATAGACATTTGGTATAGAAATAGACAGACAAGGGGTAATGAGTCTAAACTTAGAGTCCATTAACTGAAATCCATGAATAAAGCCAATTCAGTTTTCAAGAACACAATACCATGATATCATTTTCTTCCCTCAACTGAACTCCCAGATGATAGATAAATTACAGTCAACATGGTCTAACTAGACAGTACATGGGTTATTTCATAAAGTCCATAACAGGACTGTCAGAGTAACAACCTCATTCCTTTTATCAGGTGCATTCATTCAAAACAAGGCACAGTTACAATTTTTATGACAGAGTTTAAGTTCTATGCACTGAAGCTATAAAATGTTATGTACACAATCAAGTCAGTTTTAATTAAAGTAGTTACAAGTAAAGTTTTGTGATAAGCATTAATTAGCAATCCGGTAAGAATGGTAACTAACCTACTATATGAAGTTTAAACTGTACTCACAGTGTAAATATCTTTACACCGTCAGTGTATATAATGTATAAATCTATATCTTGGACAGAGTATTACCTCTCTGTTGTTTGATCTCGGAGTAGCAGTTCTTAGTCTAGGAGCAACATCAGAAGCAGAACCAATCCCAGGAGGGGCACAACAAACATCAGGAATATCAACAACATTAGCTAGATTCCTAGTACTACTTGACAATGTGGTTTTATTTCTCCTTGTACTCCTCCTCATTTGCTTAGTATTCTGCCACTGAGCAGCTGATCGGATGACAGCTGGTGCCGACACAGGCGGCGATGACATTCCCTTACATCCTAGCCCTCTAAAGCTCATTGACATGGTTTTCTTGTTTTTAGGCTTTGTACCGAAACAACTTGTAGATTCAATTGAGCCATTTGTGCTGGAAAAATGCAAATCTTGGATATTATTATTTGGTTTCTTTCTATGTCTTGCATGATCAACTGTTGATATAGGCATGTTCAGTGCAAAAAAAAAAAAAATGATATGTGATGTGATACAACTCTAGAGGCCTAGAGAGAACAAATGAATCACAATTTGAAATATATTATTAATGTGTATACAATGGAAATATTTGAATTTATGTACATATGAAACTGTGGTCTACATTGAAAGTTGTTGTGCCAATTTTGGATCTCTTGGAGGGAGGCCAAAACAGGACAAAGTGAGGAAGTACTGATACAGTTGTATATGTCTTCTTCTATGTGTTGTTTTTTTAGTTTTATTTTTACTTTCTGTTTTGTTAGTTGCAAACAAAATACTCTGTATCCTTTTATTCGTACCTTTATTTTGTATATATTCCACTTGTACTTTTTCACCTCACCTTTGCATTCTTAATAATTGCTTGAGAGACATTTTGTCTAGCTTTTGATTGGTAACTTTGTTTTTTAGGTAAATTTGAATTCTGGGGGAAAGACAAAGATAATAACCTATGATTATATTTTCTTCCTTTTGACTTTGCTGTCAACATCTGTAATCAATTTAGTCATTGCTCAGAAGTTGAATTCATAATTAAACTAAATAATACTAACTTCTTTAGACATTCACTCCTTTATATGAGCTACATCATTTGAGCATGTTTAGATGTTCCAAATACCATATATAGGTTAAAGTATTAAGTTAAGTAAACTAACTCGCGACAACATTCCTTCAATTAAAAGTTTAATTTAAACAAAGTGTACTTTTTTTTACACTATTGCGTCACTTGAAAATTAATTTTAACTAATTGCCCTCAACAAGTGAAGTGCACTTAGGATCTTGGAAAATATGATAAGCAACTTTCTTTATAGCAAAATGGTACGGATAGAATTTCATTTACAATATAATGTCGATACATATATGTTAAATCCTTCCGGAGATATTTTGGTACTCAATGCTTCTGTTTGATGTTACATTACATGTAAACATGTATGCTAGAGTTCCAACATGCTAAGAGAATGGGCAGATGATTCTGCAGTGTTCTAGCATTTATTGATTTCGTTGAATATTTGAAAGGGGCATCTCAGCTTATGTAAATAATTCTATGATAAAACGGGTTACCAACTAGAGTGGTCCATGCAAATTCCCACTTGCTAATTTCTATCTTCCATCCCAAATAATTTGAACTTGTTCTATTTTTCCAGAGTTTAATGAAAATCCAAATTTAAAAACTATAAGAGCACCACTATTTAACCTTAATATTAAGATTTGGAGAAGATGAAAATATTACTATTATTTCGCCTCTCCAGTAGGTCAAGAGAAATATGTCGTTGAGTTTGTGCATAATGACAAAGGTCGAGAAAATTTGTATACGTAAACTATGCAAAGGCTCTTTGAATACTTTTTCAAAAGTTTTTAGCAAAAACAATTCTCAACGCCCTTACGAGGGGGGGTTAGGCTTGTGAAGAAGAAAGCTTATCCCCGCCCCGACCGTCGGTTGGTTGGCTCACCTAACAGATGATGAGATTCTCGATCGATTTGATCGAATTTCCAAAAATCTTTCTCACTATTCAGAGCAAGGAGAGCAGAAAGCTGAAGCCTCCAATCATTCTTGCTGGAGAGATGCTATACCTTGCTTATTCAAAGGGCTTCTTATTTAGAACCCTTTTTTTTGCTTATAAGTACAAGATCGAAAAAAAGCGCGGATAGGCAGTCCCCATTCAAAAGGATTCTATCTAGTCTGGCCCAGATACAATGTTGACCGCTTTGATTATTGCTCCAAGTCAATTTGCTGTCGGGGTTCTTAGTGGTTAAGCGGGGTGAAGATCTTGCTTCCAAGTCTGAATATTATATTGAAACATATTTCAGTGAAGATAACGATTTCTCAATATCTGATTTCAAAAAACGAAGTGAACGTATGATGCTCGACTTTATAGAGCGTTTAGCGGAAAACCCTAAGCTAAGTAGAAGAAAGAAATGAGGTTAGAGCTGAACCAATGTGATTCAATTCCAGGTGCATATTTAAATTACGTCTTTCATGATTCTTAGATCCAGAGGTAGCACCGATTCAGTTATAGCATCAGGTTTATTGGCATGTTTTTCATTCCATTTTTCCTGCTAATTACGTAATAGATTCATAAACATTGAAGAGTACTATTGCGCAATATGCTTTTTAAGGTTCTTCTGCTGTTTAACCAAATAGATTAGTACTCGTTATGCCTAAAAACTTGCATTACTGGGTGTTTCTACACAATGGACGAGGTGAGTTATTAGAGCAAATAATTGTGTCTGAAGAAGAAAGTATGCACTGATTCTACGACAATTTTATATTATAAGAATAAGAGAAGTATATTTAGATTTAGCCGAGGGTTTAACGGAAACAACCTCTATATCTTGATCAGAATAAGTGCGTACATTTCAGTATTTCACCCTCCACATACTCATAAGTAGGATATTACTGAGTGTATTTTTATTGTTGTATAAGAGAAGTATATTGGACTCTAAAGTCGGGTTCATGTTAGGGCTAATTACAAATATATACAACCCTAACACTAGAATTACAAAAAATAACAACATTATTTCACATTACAAAAAATAACAATATTTTTTTATACATCATATACAAAACCAACAAAACTAACAAATTAGGGTTTGTTCCTCCTTCCTACTACTCCCTCCCCCCCCCCCCCACTGCTACAACCCCAGGTAGCGGCGCCACTTAGTCACCACTGCCGACCACCTGACGGAATTTTTTTTTTTTAATTTTTTTGGATCTAAAAAATGGAAAACATCAAAACACACACACACACTATATATATATACACACACACACACTAGTGTCTCGACACGTGCAGGATCTTAATCACGTGGTAGCTGTTCGTTGTTCTCAGATTAATCGTGGCGAACTACTTGTGAATGGTCAGCAACGTCTTGCTGCATAGCTCTTTTACCCTCTGTAGTAAATACATGCTGAAATTTATATGAGCAATTATAATTATTACGAGGGAAGTTCCATTTCACACATACCAAATTATTTCAGGAAGGACATAAAGGTTAGTTGGCTGTAAGAGCCATTTGCAATAGCAAATGCATCCATACAGTAAGTTTGATATCAACCTTATTTTGGTAATAGCAATAACCATAGTACATAGTGATCTTGTAAAAATAACTGAAGCTTAAGTTTTTTTTCCTCTGTCCCCGACAAAACGTTGACTGTGGATCCTCTTTCTGGTATGTGGATCCTCTTTCTGGTAGCTTTTTGCTGGTGTTATAGTGATTGGCGGTCGGTTGCACCGGTGTATATGAACAGTTTTAGTTAATTAAGAAGGATGGTAGTTTGTGTTAGCTTGCATATATGAGGCACAACCATGTAATAAACATATCTCAGAACCATGTACGGAATAAATACTATTTTCTTAGTATTGACAATCGACTAAGAAGTGCTATTTTCTCACGAACAAATATAAATTGTAATGCATGCATATCCATAAAATATTTGATTTTATAATTAAATAAAAAATCAAATCAATCAAAAGCCATTATTCTTGCATAAACTTAAGATCTCTACAAATAAACTAAAAAAAACATACTCTCCAATCTACTATATCTTCATTTTTCTAGCTATCCCGTTGTCAATTGAAATTTGATATATCTCTTTTTTCAAACTTGAATGCTCCAATAGATGATGGCGGAAGCAGAACTCTTTTATCAATTTTATTTTCTCTATTTCTTCAGGCATAACTATGTCAATTGTGCCTTGGAATAATTCTCTTCTCAATATTGATTGCTCCTTTCTGAAATTTTCTAGCCTTGTTTTTTCCATTTCAGTGAACACGTCACGTCCAAAATTTACACCTTCTTCATATATACCTACAGTAAACAAATATATATTTATACATAATAAGTGTTAGAATTAAAATCTCATCGATGGATATGATTGAATTGCTTAAAGAGCTTGATACCACCTTTCTTGGTCAATAATGGTTATTTCTTCAGATTAACCTTTTCACAACAAGAAACTATCATTTTTTTACCCATTTAACTGAATGGGGCTTGAATAAAGGCAACATAAATTCAACAAATAGACGTGTAAGATGTGGTAAAATTAAAATGACATTTATTAAAGAGGAATGCATAATGGAAATTAATACATTTATCAAATTGATGGCGGACTGTAGCATTGCTTTGTCCCTCCACTTTCCTAAAATGATCCAACGGTAGAGAAGACATATTACGTACATTTGCAGGGAATTTTTACCCAAATTTGCAAGAAGTATAAGGCCTATAATAATTCTGCATCGACGCAACAAACTAAAAGCTGTAGAATGGAGCGTCACATAATTGTTGGTATAAGTCCTATGACTTCCACCTTTACAACCAATGTTTCCAAACTAAAATGAGAATAAACCATGAGGATAAAAAAGAATATAATGTTAGGACTAATTAATAATCAAGATAGAAAACAACATCACTCAATATTATGCGAATCCATGTACATATCAATACTGGCGTAATCCTCCGTTTATCTGCTGCTTTGTGGATTGAATATGTTGTTTGGAAACTCACTATTTAAAAGCATGTAGATTTATTTTCAGAAGAAATCTAACTTATTTGAATATGTTTAATCTCTGCGAACGCAATAACAAACATATAATCTACAACCTACAAAGAAAAATCAATATAAAAGAATACCGTAATTACCATATAATGTTTACTCATACTTGGATTTGATTATACGTAAAGGAAAATTAGATTAAGAACAACCTTGATCGAAAATACTCTGGTATAGGATTTATCAAAAGAAGGTAGCAGTGCAAAGAAATCTTGCATCATATTCGAATTGCTATTCATGTTACCACGGGTTACACATCTTCAAAGTAACAGTAAATGTATGAATATAAATAGAAGGAAAAGATAGTACAAACTTAAACCTCTTGCTTCCAAACAAACTAAGTATTAGGGAAAAAATTAGTACCTTGATACCATGTGTATTTTCTTAGCAGAAGCATCCATAATTGACCAGTTAAACAACCTGCTAGCCTGTATCAGGAAAATTACATGGAATAAGTACTTTTTTATGGACATTCTAGCAACTTGCTTATTCGTCTTTTTAAAGTCCCGTAAATACTTCAATAATGAAGTAGGCTTTTGTAAGATCATAATGAAGCCGGTTCTGTTCTCCAAAGTGTTAGGCGTGAGCAAGCACATAAGCCATTAAAACGTTAATGAGCGACCGACATGTTAAAAAACTTCAAAATCAGTGGATAAATTAATCATCAAGAAAACTCTATCAACTTAATCGGAAGAAAAAACAACAGTGCACATATTGTTTATGCAAGGACGAAGGTGATAATCATCCAATAGTCACTCCATTGTTTGAAGCCAGATCTCAGAAGGCATTATTGTATCTGAATTATATAATGAAAGAGAATAAAGAAAAGAGACGAAAGGGATCGAACGACCTTTTACTTGACCCTTGATGTTCTAATTCGTGTGTTCTCTTTACTTTTGTAAAGCCATAAATAGTAGATGAATCGGAGCGATATTGTGGCTACTGGAGAAGAAGCACTACCGTAGCGATTAAACGTGCAAAGAAATACAAAAGGAAGAAGGCGTGCCTGAAAGCGATCCTTACGATCAATGATGCGGCTTCTTGATTTGATAAAAAGATGTTAAAAACTTATGTGTGGTAAATGAGATTGTGGTGGCAGGAATAAATAATTGGATCCTTTTTGAAGGATCACATTGTTTCAAATCCATATGTAGGGATAGATGTTTGAAGCTAAACATTGCTTCCTCTCAGTTGTTTTATGAAACGACATGTCTCCTGGATTCTGTAGGGGTGAGTGTGTTTTTAGGTTTAAGCATTGTTTGAAGGGAAACAAAATAAAATCTTGGCGAATTATTACGTGTGAATTACATGTTTGTAAATGTTTGTGGAAGAGGAAAAAGATAATAGGAAAAAAATATACGTAGAAATGCTTACATAAATGATCTTTGGTTAAAAGAAGCCCTGCTCATATACTTTCATATGAGGTGCACAAAGAAGATGAGAAGTTTTAAGGATGAAGAATTGGATAAATCCATACAAACAATGCGAATATTCAAACAATTGGTTGGTCATGTGAATATTCATACAATTGTACATTTTCAATAATATGTGGAAGATGAAAATATTATAGATAAAAATAGGCCTTGAAAGCAATCCAAATGCATGAAATTATAGTAATTGAATAGTGATTTAACTAACTTCCTCAAAATGCTAATTGTCTTCTTCTTTCTTGTCACTTTGCACGTATAATCTTTCCAAAGATTTCAAATCTTAATGTGATAACTTTCTTATAGTAGAAATTACATACTCTACCGTTTACGACATTTCAGTTGTTTGTAAATTTTTGTGGAAGAGGAAGAAGATAATAGCAAAAAAATATATGTAGACATGCTTACATAATTCATCTCTGGTAAAAATAAGTCATGGTCATATAATGTTACTGTGCTATACTTTCACAAGTATCGCACAAAGAAGATGACAAGTTTCAGAAATGTAGAATTGGATATATCTATAGTATGGTTCTGTCCATAAAATCAATTAGTTGCTAAACTCTTCTAAGTGTCTTTTGAAAGGCAACTATTTTAAAAATAATTAACGATTCCTTATCTAGAATGGACACTACTCTTTAGAAGAAGCACATCATCAGTAATTTGGTAATAGCATTAAAGCATAGTACATAACGATATTCTATAAATATGAATCATAAGGTTTATATTTTTTCCTCCCTCCTGCCAATATTGGTATGATGATGAAATTTTGAATGTGAATTGTTGATCTGGTAGCTTTTTGCGGTTGTTATGGTGATTGGTTGTCCGTTGAACCTGTGTAAATAAACCATTTAAGTTATTTAAGGAGGATGGTAGTTTGTGTTTTCTTGCATATATGAGTCACAACCATGTAATTGAACATATCTCACCTAATACCTCCTTTTAGACAATATTTTTGGTGTACGTTCCTTTCAATTGTTTTGGTTGCTCTGTCATAACCAGTACCTTTGTTGTTGATATCGATATCCCTCGTGATAGTGCCACGTATAGTTGGCCATGTGAGAAAACATGTTGAGGAAGATACAATCCAACATTTGGTATTGTTTGGCCTTGTGATTTGTTTATCGTCATAGCAAAGCATAAATGTACTGGGAATTGTTTTCGAATGAATTTGAATGGATATCCTTCATTATCAGGTGGTGATAGTTGTATTCTTGGGATGAGTACATGTTTGGAGGCAGCTTGCCCAGTAGTGATCTCTGCATGTATGACGTTGTTATCAAATCCCCTGCAAATCATTCTTGTACCATGGCATAAGCCGTTTGAAGCATCCAAATTGCGAAGTAACATGATGGGCGCATTGTGTTTTAGAACCAACCTGTTTCCAAAGATTTGTTTTCAAGAATGTACTGTTGGTGTTTGTTAAGCGAGTGTATATGTACACATACAAATATTTAAATTAGCATATGTAATATACTTGAGAACGTACCTATGCGGAGGGAGACCATTTGGCGTTAAAGTATTTAGGTATTCTTCCTGATAGTAGTTGTTTGTATCGTCTGCTGCTGAGTCGAAACTAATAAATGTTCTGGCTTCACCTGGAAACTTGGCTATCAATATTTCATTAAGTTGATCTACATATTCATTTTTGCTTGCCAAGATAGCCCTTTCAATAATGAACTTGGTTGAACTTGCATTCTGTAGCAGGGAAGGAAATACTTCTTCTATTAAGCATTCCTCTGGTGTAGTATTGCTAGTGTGTTTGACAATAATTTTGTCTGGAATAGCTATCAAGTTATCATTGGTTATTTGCTCTTCCCCGTTGCCAACCCGGAGTAAGAATTGACTGAACCGTGGATCCGCTCGTGCTCTCATATTTGTTATAAAATGGATCTTTTCCATTAAAGGCCACAAATACGATTTTACCAAACTCGCACCAATAGTCTTTGCTCTTGTTGATTTTGGAACAACCGGCAGCACCTGTCGAAAATCTCCTCCAAACACCATGACTTTTCCACCAAAAGGCACATTGATGTCCATTATATCGCGAAAGCTCCTATCAATAGTTTCAATTGTGTGTCGCTTGGCCATGGGTGCCTCGCCCCAAAGTATTAATTTGGCTTGTCTAATCAACACAGCAGCACCACTTTGTTTTGACATGTTTGTTATGGTTAAATCATTTGTCTCAAGGGGTATGTCAAACCTTGAGTGAGCCGTACGGCCACCTGTTAATATTGCGGCTGCCACACCACTGGTTGCAGTTGCCAATGCTATCATGCCTCTTGATCTAACATTTGCTAGTAATGCGCGATATAAGAATGTCTTTCCTGTTCCCCCGGGTCCATCCACAAAGAACAGTTTTGATGTGCCCGAGTCAACACAATTCAATATTGCCTTGAAAGCTTCTTCCGGCTCTGGATTTAATTTGGATTGGGCTTCAAAATCTTCCATAGGGATCTTCAAAGACTTCTCTTCAAGAATTTCTCTACATCCTGCAGTACTATTCTGGCGTGATTGTTCACTGAGCTTTGGTAAACCATATTTTGCACAACTCTTGCCCATACTCTCAAGATAGTAATTTATGCTTTTCAGTGTACATTGTAGCTGGGCATTTGGTGACCTGCCATGTATTCTGTGGAAGTCTTCTGACATATCATCATAATATGTTTTGCCATAGCTTGCGAACATCTGTTGGATTGCAGTGGACCAAAATTATTGCAAATAAGCTCCGTAATTCCGATGGCATTTTGAAGAGTACCGCCTCGCGTAAGCATTCAGAAATATTGTTATCTGATTCTAGTAATCCTCTTTCTTTGGCTGCTTCTTTGAAGGATTCACAAAGCTTCCCATTCACAGTAAGTAGGTCTTCAAACGACGTTGGTCCTCTTACATGGTTTAGCAATAATCTCTCATAATACCTTTCACCTTCTCGTGGGTTTGCTGTTAAGTTTAATCTAACATAGTTAAACTTAATTCCCAAATAAAGTAGTAATTAGAAATATTGAATTAAGCATCGTACCAGTATTAATTCGGCCAATGACATAGCGATTTTTACGTTCTTCCCAAATTTTTGCTTGGGGCTTCCAAACGTAATGCTCCGAAAATTCTCTATATAGATATTTCCTAGCTTCAGGTTTGTTGTAGCACATCTCGAAATACTCAGTCAGCATTGTTCGCATGACATTTTCAGATACCATCACCGATTGTAGATTTTGCTTTTTCCCGTAGTACACTAAGAGATAATAGATTATTATTATTAGTACCGATCTTGCTTCTTTACGCTTATCAAATTTTAGAATCTAAAAGTTCGTGTACCTACTTGTGATAAACAATTAATGTATGTAAAATTAGTAATTTGGTTATTGTAATTTTAATACCTGCTTGGTAGTTGGGGAGATGTAACTGGAGGTTTGTAACTGGAGGCTGCATCTCGCTCAATTTGAACTCATAAATCCGCCATAGCGCTTCTGGTGGAGACACCCATCTTGCATCTTGAAAACTTTTAACTTCATCTACAATATGTGCTCCGTCTTCAGACTCAATGTAGACTGCACACCTATCGTGTCCTTTATATATGTACTTGTAGAGATACTTTATTGCTTTCACTCCTGAGCAGACCTCAACGTTGAGGTGGCAATTGTATCTCATCAACAAATAAGGATTATAAGGCACAACCCATTGATTATTCATCATCATTCCACGCACATTAACTGTTTGGCCATCATTTCTTCTTTTATAAATAGGATATCCATCATTTGCTTGAGTAGATTGGTTGCTGAATGTGCGTGGATAATGATATTTGCATTGACCGTCTTTCATGCAAGGGCTTGTTTGACGATTTTGACCACAAGGACCATGTATCATATGCCTTGTAACAATTTCATTCAATTCTGGATATTTGTCTTTATCTGAAATTTCAGCCGAAATGAATCTATCATACTGATCCGTTGACGTTATCTTGTGACCTTGTTTCAATACAATCAAAAGGTGTATATGAGGTAAGCCTCTCTTCTGGAACTCAACAACAAAAACATATGCAGCTATAGGACCAAATATCTCTTTCTTGATAATTTGTTCTTTAAGATCCTGCAATTTAGCTCAAAAACTCTAGTCACCAAGTCTGGCCTATCTTGAGCAAGTTGGCCTTCACATGACTCTTGTTTGATCTCTGCCCATTCAGGGTTGCAGGTCATTGTGATGAATAGATCCGGTCTTCCAAAGTGTTGAACCAGAGCCATTGCGTCCATATAGCGTCTCCTCATATCACGTGGACCTCCAACAAATGATACAGGAAGTATTACCATTTGACCTACCCTCTCTCCACTACACTCACCTGCCATGACACTATCGACTATACCTTGATATATCTCCCTTCTGAAATTTGATTGTTCATTTCTTACAAATTCAATCCTTGTAGTTTCTATGTTGATGTACATTTCAACAACAAATTGTTGCAGTAATCTGCCACAGAGTAGCAATGTGGATTTGTCTTCTCTTCGTACTTGTAGTCTGTAACAGTAGTACTCTCTACAAGAAACAAACCCTCTGGTTTCGCGTTGTGTACCTGAAATTAGATTTCCTTGCATTAATAATTTATAGGTGAGGAGAGTAAAAACATAGCTGCGTAATTTGTTAAAATTACCTTGGGCCTCGTTGTCAAAAATCTCGGAGGCATTTTGGAATGTGCGAATGTTATTGTTGGTACTTGAAACTGTATTTATGCTGCGGCCACTATATGAATTGGGATATTTCTTAATTTGTTGATGCCAACCTGCTTGCCCTTGGGGTAAGAGCAACAGATACTGTAGGGGATCATAATAACCATAATAATGTTTTACCCGGTGTTTGTTGCCTGAATGCTCATGAATAGTAATATCTCTTTCAAACAGTGTGTTTGGATTGTTTCCATCGATCCAAATGGCTCCAACTTGATCCACTGATGGGGTGTTATAAACTCGCTGATCTAAAGAAGAGTTTGAAGAAATGTGAATTTCTAAATTTTGGAATGTCGGGTGATCTTTTAGCTGCCTGAAGAATTGTGCATATGGATTTTCATCCATGATTTCCTTTATTTTACCCTTGACCTCCTCTGATAAATTGGCATGTTGTAGTTTAGACATGCGATTGCTCAGCTCATTGTCTGTATCGTAAAAGTACAGCTGAAAGTAGCAGGGGTTACCAGCACGCGGGATCAATGACGGAAGATCATGATATATTTGGTCTTGTGCCCTAAATGTGCAAACACCTTTCCTTGATGAAGTTATGTCTTTATCGAGCTTAACTCCAAATGATGTGAAAGCAAATATATTATTTTAAGCTCGGATATTTTTGCGAAACTGTGCAGCTTAATGAAATAGTTCATACAACTCCGATGGTGCTGCTGTGGATGCCAGTCTGATAGTTCCATTTGCGCAACAAAATGTAGGTGGCTCATATTGGAACTTCTTTGCATTACAGTAGATACATTCAGGTACTTGTTTCAATAAGTGAATAGTTGTTGCAGCAAAAGTGTGTTCTCTCTCCCCTAAATTCATATACGCAATTGTTAAATCTCAGTGAATCAAATCAATTTCGTAAATTGTTTCTGTATTGATTGAAATATACTATATATAAGCACAATTGTTTCATACATACCTCCATTATTGGCCTCTTCCGACAAAGCCGCAAGTCGCAAGCCTCTTTTTGGCTTCTTAGTGGTTGTTTCGGGGGTGTTGGCAATATTTAATGGTGGAGTACATGCGATATTTTGTACCCTTCTCATAGCTCTTTGTAGAGCTAATTCCTCTTTAATTTGAATAAGAAATTATTAGTTCTTGGGTTTAACACGAAACCGGCGTGAATAAAGTTCAAGATAACAACAAATGTTTTATACTGTTTGTGTTTATATACTGATACTATATACAAATGAATGTACCTGAATTGTGTACTTTAGCCATATGGACAACTTCTTCTTGTCCACCTGATATTGCATTATATTTGCGCTTGTTTCCTACCAATTTTATTAAGCACGGAAATTACGGTTTCATACGTAAATATAGAACTGTCAGTATAAAAAATACTATCGGATTACCTTTTCGCAGATTGTTCACTCTATTTTGAAATACTCTAGACAGAATGGCAGGCTGCGCTGCACTTGTTTCTTCTCCTATACAGAGTATATTTTGTCATTTTTAAGTCATATATTGTTGTGGTTAAAAAGAACATAGGCCAGTAGGTTTTAGTTGCTTAACCTGTGTTGTCATCTGCCGCGAATGACCCGTTAGCCAGTTCCATATTGGTCCAAATTAATCGCAGCAATTTCCTGTGTAACATTATTTGGTACAGTGAATTTAGTATACCTTTATGAAATTGTGTATGTATGAACAAACCTTATGTAAATGTGTTTTACCTATATTATGAACTGCGTTCAATGTATAGTCGATTAAATGATTCTACGGAGATGTAACAGTATACAGACAATCTGTCAAAAAGAAATACCCAGAAAAGTATCATAAGATTTGTTTATATAGATGAAAGGGACATACATATATTATAGAATGCTAAGCCAGCCCAAGTTGTTCTATTATTATGGACAAAAATAACAAACAAATAGGTATACACAATAGCAGATTACTACATCGACAAGTACAACTTAAGCAAACTAATATCTCCATATATTATGTAAATGTAAAGACATGGTACTATTCTTTCTCGACTTTGATTTTCTTAGAAGTAGTTGTACGGTTATATTCATTGTATTTTTTCGGTGTCTTCCTTTGTCTCTTGGGTAAATTTTCTCCGTCATCATCTCCAATTGCATCAAGAGCTTCAACATCATGTATCTGCACAGTGTCACTGTATTTATATTTTGTCTCTGGGTAAATTTTCTCCATCATCAACTCTAATTCCATCAAGATCTTCAACGTCATGTATCTGTTCAGTGTCACTGTATTTTTTTGGTTTCTTCCTTTGTCTCTTTGGTAAAATATCTTCTCTATCAACTCCACTTCCGTCAACGTTTTCAATTTCCTGTAGGTCCTCAGTTTTGATGTATTTTTTTGGGTTCTTCCTAGGTCTTATAGGTACATTGTCTCCTCCCTCGGCTCCAATTCCATCAAGTTCTTCAACTTCTTCTATCTCGTCAATTTTGTGGTGTTTTTTTTGGATTCTTCCTTTGTCTCTTTGGTATATGATCTCCTTCCCCAAATCCGCTTCCGTCAACTTCTTCAAGTGGATGTATCTCCTCAACAATAATACTCCCCGAATTAGGTTTCTTCGGATCAATCCTGCCAACGAATGCAAACTTCTTATCCAAACTGAAGACCAACTTCTGATAGTATTTTGATTCTTCATTCTGCGGGGATGTATAAGAATGCATATATCAGGTAATTGTTCTGTTACAAAATAATGAATGAAACATATCGACTATTGATGTAAGTGTTATCTAACCTCCTCTGAGATTGAATGAATGTACTCTGTGACTGTGCATCCTACCAAACTTGTTGCTGCTTCAAAAAGTACGGCAGTTGTACTCTGCCCGGCAGCAGTTACTTGAATTCTTAAGCAATACATGCAGAATTATAGGTAAAGTAAGTAGTATTTATTTCCATTATAAATATCTGGAGTCCTTGTAAAATGCGGCTTACCTCTTCTTGTATCCCGCCTTTTTTACTTTACAGTTGGGACATATTGAAGTATCATCTATAACGTGCAATTTCTTGAAGCATTTATTGCAGCAACAATACCACGGCGTATTTAAATTAAGAAGTTCACTGATTGTTGCTGTGAATCTGTAAAAGGAGTCCTACAAATAACAATAATCAACCTTGTTAGTATGCTATGAGTGTTTAGCATCTGGGATAACAATAATGCAAAAATAAAATTCATCTGAAAGATTGGTGTTTAAGGAATATTAGGGGCACAGTAGGAATAAACAAAGTTAAACAACGTAGTAAAAGAAATAAGACAAAATTTAAAAAGAGGAGAATGGAAATAGTTATAGTAACCTGCGCATCTGCAAGTATACCATCAACAATATCGCCTAGCTGAACTTCTTTGATTTTCCTGATAGTCGTACTTGTTGATAGTGAAATTTCTTTAGTCTCGGTCTTCACACTGTCGCGCCAGTGTACACACATCCAATAAATTATTGTGAAAGTTAAAGTACAAAGGTAAAGGTTCCCAAATGCATCAGTATAAGCTTGGCAAAAAAGATTACCAGTAGCGAAGATCTGATGCTTTACGTGTATCTGGATTGATCAATACTGTACTTACAGGTATTGTTGCGATTCCAAAATTTCCTGTTATTAGGTTTTAAAAGATTATAAGTAAAGACAGTTGCAGCACATACATTGTAACATTCAAGGACGCAAGAGTTTCAACATCGTACCTCGGAAAAAATTCACTTTTACATCACAAAGTCCTAGGATTGGTTTTTCTTCCTGGATATTTTGCAGCATTTCCCCCTCACTTTCAGCAAATTCACGCCATAAAGTAACGACTGTATGATCCCTTTTTAATTCAAAGAACAAATACAATGATTTATGGCCTACATGTGTAAAATATGTACCTTGATGAATGAGGAGATTGCAGCTTACCTTCCATTAGTAAGAATTATCTCTCGACGCAGGTTACAGCCTTCTCCTATAACTGGTTTCACAGTTGCTAAAATGCAAACTACGTCTGAAAAGTATGATGTCAACATTATTGTTAATTGTCAAGTAAATTATGCACAGGAGTGATATGGAAAGACTTAAAAAAGATTGTCAAATTTGTCACTACTTCCAAATAAACTGGGAATTGTTGTCAAGCGTATTATATAGAATGACAATGAGAATTGTGAAAGAGTTGTAAATAATTACCAAAGATGGAGCCGTCTTCAAGTATTAGTGCATCGTCTAGGGTGATAAAGCGGTTGGAAAACCTTTCAATTGGAATGCTTTTATTGGATTCCCTGACAATAGTATTTTCAGTAAAAGCAATTTCAACTTCTTTGTGAACAGAATAGTAGTTGGGGTTAACAGCGTCTAAGCATCCATTGATGATGTAGTAAGTCTTATTCGATTGGAGGAAGTCTTTCCACTTTTCGATTAAAGTGTTGAACAGAGTGGTCTGGATCTTTGTCCCCTATATAATATTAGGGAATCGAGTTACTACCCAGTAAAGGGAGTATGAGATAAACTAAAGAACTCATTTCAAATAGTGTTACCTCATTGTCAATTAATATTATATTCTGAAAAGCACCTTCTTGCTTTGGCTTTTTGTAAGTTGTTACCGGCCCTCTACTAATGACAAGTACTTTTAGGACCCAATGGCAAGAGTACTTCTCTAGCTTGCTTATCGGCGCACTTTGTTTTGATAATCCAACTCGGTTGTCATTTTGCAATTTTCCTTAGATGGTCAGAGCGACAAAACCAAAAAAGCAATCGAACAATAATATTATAGCAAGGGGGTGCATAATTGACATTCCACTACATGTAACATAGATTATTATGGCAGACAACAGTTTGTAACAGTAAATATCTTGCGCCGGCATTAGCTGCTATTATTCTAGTTATGACAATGTAAAAGTGAAAACTTACTTATTGCTTGCGTAAGCCTAAGTAAGTGCAACCCTGCATAGGTAAGAGGATACATGATGAGAGCCTTAAGGTTTATCGAAATAGCATACATTAAGATAACCAGAGCAAGTATTATATTGGGTGTATTTATCTTCCATATGCAAGAGAATCCATCGTTGGCATCATGATTGTCGATAATGCGATAAGCTGACTTGCTAAAGAACTACATCTCATTATTATCCATATTATGTACAGATTTATCCTTATTCAGATACCAAGGACTTAGTTTATGTTGAGTTCATATGACAATCATAGCGTATATATGTTACTGTTTGCCAGCCCCTTTGAATTATGGTGATGAGGAGAAAACAACATTTTTGTCCTGAGCTTCGGTGTTGATCAAGACTCTTTGAAGGTACTTTGATCTTGACGTTGCTAGTCTCTCGGTACGTGCATTGCACGTGTATCCCGAGTTCAAAAAGTAATTGACTTTTTTATTGGTGAATATAAAAAATATTACTATTAATCACCAACTAAACAAACAACTACAGCTTTTGATATCTGCAACCCTGTTACTACCTCCTCTCTTCTTTATTTCTATGCAACTCTCCTAATCTACTCATCTCTTCCTAGTTGTATAAGTTTTATAATTTGCTAGATTTCTATATGCATATGCTGAGTGTATTCGATTTCGGCATATACTATCAATTTTATTAAAAGAAAGCTTTGAGTAAAAACTACATAAGCTAAAGTTTAGGTGGTATCCAGCTTTGTGAGAACCAGCACAGACAAATTAACAATCCAAGATCATCACTAAGTATGTCAACAAATTACAGGAAATTGACTATTGACTAAGGGGGAAAAGTTCATAGATAGATGATAATTGAAATTCCCGTCCTCTTTATCCTCTTTATTCTATTTTGATTGCAAAGTTATTACGTTTTTCCACAGAATTACAAACTTACAATATTCCCTCTAAAGAAGTGGTGAACTTTCTCAGTTTTAGAAAAATCCCTATGCCATATCTATAAACAAAGAGAGACTGGAAGCATTACTTTGTATGGCAACTTAAAAGTTAGATATAGGATAAGTTATTTAAGTTACTTCACTCAAACAAAATGAAATCAATAAAGATATTATAACAACAACAATAATCAAATAACTCTAGAAACATATACCACAATAATTTCTCTACATTAGAATTTTCAAATCGGGCTCTTTTATTCCTTTATTAAACTTGATAGCAAAGTATTCTTGGGTATATAAGGAGGGCCTTACAAATTCAAACAACACAAGAACCTTTCTCCTATACCATAAAGTGAAGCTTTTGTTAATTACTCTAATAAAGTTTTTAACTATTCAAGAGATAAACAGGAGCAGAAGAAACAAAGTACAGAGTACTACTACTATGGAAGAAAGCATCACGGTGGCAACTCTCTTACGGAGAGGAAATTCAATGTGAAGGGTGGTGTCCTATATTTGGCTGGAGTAAAAAGGGGGCACAAAGCAGAAGTTTGTGGATGCACTATGGCAGGTATACAATTGGAGTGAGGCTTAATTTCACAACTGCCTGTCTAATTCCGCAAAAAAAATGTACGTACAAAAGAAAATTAAAAGTACTTTCACAACAATTACTCCATTATTTTTTGCTGAAAGAACTATCCAATTCCAAAAATTAATCCTATTTCAAAATCGCATGGCCTTTCCCATTTATTTACCAACAAAAAAAAGAAGCTGCTCATAAAAATCATCATCGACCATTCAGTGAACCTAAGTTTGATATTGAAAAATTACGCTAAACAGTTAAGGCGTAGATAAACGCTAATTTAAACGTCTCTCAGACAAAGGTCACACGTATAAATACTGCTTAATACACCCAATTACAGACAAAGATAGATTGAACAAAGGTAAGGGGATAGAGAAGCTCACAGTATTTGGGCGCAAAGACGAACAGATGATGTTTGCGATAGTAACCAAGATGAGAAATTATGGTGTGCGAAGCGGAGGCAGGCTGAATTATTCAGGAAGAGAAAGCATTGAATATGGAAAGAAACGGAATGGTGTATATATAACCATGGGATTGAAACCAAATTGGTGACGGAGGAGGAGTAGATCGGTGGCAGAGGAGGAGCAGACTGGCGGTGCGGAGGTGGGCGGAGGAAAGAGAGAGAAAGAGAAAAAAAATTAGGGCTTGGTGTTAGAGAGAAGGAAAAATGAGAAAATTATATATTTTATAATAAAATAGAAATGTCGTTATATTTTGTAATTTCTCAATAATGTCGTTATGTTTTGTAATTTTGATGCTTAGTGCGTCAACTAGCGTAAAAATCGCTTCATGTTAGGCTCAATCAAATAATTTCGATGTGTGCTCTACATAAGCACCAGCAGTGGGTATTTGATCCCGTTTTTAAATGTTTTAGCAAAATGTCCTCCATTTCATTATTTAATACGAGAAATGACTATTTTGCCCCTACCTAACCTAGTTCACATTGTGTGTTGTTTCATTTCTTCTTTCCTCCTTCATTTCATTTGTTCTTCTTTGTGTTCTGCAGATTTAAGATTCTAAGAAGTGAATGTTGGGTAAACTCTTGCCCTTGTTGTTGGACTAGAGCTTAGCCAAGACTTGCAGAGACTTTCTCTATAAGTTGTCCATTGCACCAGAGTTTAAAATCTTGGTCATAGTCAACACTTTGTAGAGACTTTCTCTAGAAGTTGCTCATTGCACCAGAGATTAAAGTTTTGGCTATGTCAATACTTGCAGAGACTTTCTCTATAAGTTGTCCATTGCACCAAAGCTTAAAGTCTTGGCTATGCAAGACTTGCAGAGGCTTTCTCTGCAAGTTGCCCGTTGCATCAAAACTTAAAGTCTTAGCTATAGATATAGCCAAGACTTGTAGAGACTTTTCTCTGCAAGTTTTCCATTGCACCAGAGCTTAACTTGCAAAGACTTCATAGATTTTTCGCAAGTTAGTCTAAATGAATGTACGGCAAAATATTGCAAACGGAATTATGTGGAATTTAATGGAAAGTTTAGTAAAACTAAGAGCATGTTTGGCCAAGCTGCCAAAATCAGCTTATTTTGAGAAGCGTTTTATATTAAAAGTGATTTTTAAATAAGTGTTTTACGAGATTAGTAATTTGTGTTTGGCCAAACTTTATTATTAATTTGTGTTTGACCAATATTTGAAAAAACTACCAAATTACGAAAATGGATATATAATAATATTAAGTTGATTAAATATGAAAGTTTGATATAGGTATTCTTGTCCCAAATAATCAAAAGACTATTTTTTTCTAGCTTCTTCCCCACCACAGAAAAACAGCTTCTGCTGACACTCAAAAATACTTATTTTTCCTTAGAAGCTTAGCCAAACACCCTAAATTTTCAAAATAAACACTTTTTGAAAAGAAAAAAACACTTTTGACTCCACAGAAGCTTGGCCAAACAGGCTCTAAGTAGAAATTTGAAGGAAGCTAACCTTGAATCTTTGTTTCAATGGAGAAATCTGTAAAATTACAGGTTTATAGAGTTAGAGATCGTTGAATGGAGAAAAATGATGGGAGGATAGTGCGGGTCTTTTTATAAGTTGTGAGAGATATTTCCATCTAGAAAATATTTCACTAAACTAGTGAAGGATATTTATACTGAACCAGTGTTATTAAAAGCAAATATGCAACCCATTGGTTATCGTGTCATATTTTTGCAATTCAACCAAAATGAACACAAATAACAGGCCAAACAACTGCCTACGCGGATGTGAAATTTAAGTAGAAGCATTGGGTATATCACTCAAGGTATTGTGCTCAAAAGAAGATATAAAATTTATCAAGTAGCTACTTCTAGAGCGTTAATCGACTACCAATTAGTTTTTGCAAGATTTTAGAAAAATAGTAATAGCCGCTCAGAATTCAAGGAAAATTCGTGGAGTTTTGTGTTGAACTCGAGGAAAAAGTTTTGGTGTTTTAA
This sequence comes from Petunia axillaris subsp. axillaris, assembly GCA_029990575.1. NCBI lineage: Eukaryota > Viridiplantae > Streptophyta > Magnoliopsida > Solanales > Solanaceae > Petunia > Petunia axillaris. The sequence goes on from JARKNS010000009.1 coordinate 46,869,949, forward strand.
ACTAAACTCTAGAAAAAAATTCTGAGATTTGAGCGTTTATAATTATTCTTGTAAAACTTTACAAATAATGGCTAGAACTTTGCAAATATTGATTGTTCATTGATTAACATTATGAAAGGGCCATTCATCAAATTGACCCTGTTGAAGATGTAAAAATTTAGTCACGTAGTCTGTTTTGGCCGCGCTAAATAAATACTAGCCAGTGATGTAAAACTGTTTGAAGACTAGCCATTTTCGGACAAATCCCAGTATTTTATGATGGGACTTTGAACTAACATATTCAAAGTCCCAGTATAAAATATTGGGATCACTTAAACACTAATCTCTATATATATATATATAAAGTTCCAGGGTACTATAAACATGAATCCCATTATAAAATAATGGGACTTTGAACATGTTAGTTCAAAGTCCCAGTTTTTATATTGCTACCAGTATGTGATGTTTGACAACACTAATGGAGTGTAAGTGTGCGCGCGGTGGCTATTCCTCAATTAATTTTAAAACCGTGGATAATACTCATTTAGTGCGTCCAAAAATGGCTACGCATCAAGATCACCCGTCGAAGATTAAAATTTTTCATCAGGTGCCCCCAAAAATGATTGGTTCAAGAGTTTGCCTCGTTTATATGGTTTTAGCAAAATGCCTTCCCCTTGGTTCATAGGCAACTGTTCAAGTTATCAATTTATAAGTGTTGTCTTTTAGAAAGATGTCAAGTGGTAAGTGTTGTCGAGAAAATACTTTAAGTTATCTAGGAGAATGCAGGAAGAGATTGTAAGGGGCAAGTGATGCCCAGGCAACACTTTCTCTAGGATAATGTGAAATTTAAGGACAAGTGTTGTATATGAAAGAGAGGTCAAAGGTAATTGCTGCCTTTTAGGTAGAACTTACGAAGAAATAGGTGACCAAATGTTGGCCAGACAACACTTCCTTGGGAGAATGTGAGATTTCAAGAGCAAGAGTTGTATAAGAAAGAGGGTCAAAGACAAATATTGTCTCTTAAGCAGTACTTACCAACAAAGGGTGGATGGGAATACAGATGTTATTATTAGGTTTATAGAGGTTTTTTTGTCTAAAATTTATTCATTAAACTAGCTAGGCGAAGAGTATTTTGCTAAATCGGTGTTGAATGGGGGCAAAAAGGCAAACCATTGCCTATGGTATCAAAGTTCTGCAAATCAACCTAGGTGGACTCGTAAAATTTTGCGTAGGAGCCTGTTTGGCACGCGCTAATTGATTTGTAGCCGTCAAAAATAAATTCGCTGAGAAATAGCCATCCTGGGGCTTTGAGTATTTATACTGGGGGAAGCTTCAGTAAACTAGCTCCAGTATTTATACTGGGGCTTTGAACAAAACTTGTTCAAAGTCCCAGCATTTTATTATGGGACTTTATATATAAAGCTTCAGTCCCATAACAAAATACTGGGGCTTTAAACAAAACTTGTTCAGAGCCCCAGCATTTTGTTATGGGACTGAAGCTTTATATATAAAGTCACATAACAAAATAATGGAATTTATCCCTTTGATGAGACCTTTGTTATGGGAATAAATCTCATTATTTTGTTATGGGATAAAGTCGCATAACAAAATAATGGGACCTTTAATGGGACCTTTGAACATTAGTTCAATGTCCCATTATTTTGTTATGAGATTATTTTGTTATGGGACTTCTTCAGTCCCATAACAAAATACTATGGCTTTGAACAATTTGTTCAAAGCCATAGTATTTTGTCATGGGACTAGTCTGGGGTGTTTTTCCTACGCTAATGGAGCTTAAGTGTGCGCGCGAATTTTTGGCTATTCTTCAGTGAATTTTGAAACGGTGGATAGTCCCTAATGAGCGCGTCCAAAAATGGCTACTGATCAAAATTCCCTGGTGGACTCGACTTATGTTTAAATTTGCACTGGACAGCCAGTTTAACCCTTGCTGTTTACTTTGTAACCACCTTTTCAAAAGTATTTGCTATTAAATGTTTTAAAATTTTGCTTAGTCGTGAATTACTTATTAATTAATTTAAATTCCATGGTTTTATAAGGCACAAATGTCCCCGGTAGGCTTTTTGTACATTGTCAATAAAAGAGTAGCTATTTCGTTATAAAAATATTCCTTTTTGAGTCTGAAGTAAGGGTTTGAAGTTGAACTGGAATCAACTTAGTCTTTGTTAGAGTGAACTTCAGGCCCAATATAATGGTATGCAATTGATGCAACGGTTATTTAAACTTGTTGAACAGTCGGGTTCTCTATAAATAGAGAGGCCAAAAGCGACTATCTATGCATTTCCCCTGGTTTTATAGGTATGTTTTGGAGGGGGGGAAATGGCCCATCTATGTTGCAGGAAAACTACGTAATATCATAAAATTGGACACTGGCATGCGACATGATATATTTCCAAAAGGTTAGAACTTGTGCAATACAGTATAATACCTACGTTTTAAAAACTTACTGATATGTTAATTCATTGTAGCTAATGAATGTTTTCTTGGTATGATCAGCAAAGGCGAAGTAACTCTTCTTGAGTTCTTATGTTCTCTCCCTCCATGTCCATGCCAAATACCCTGAACCAGTCCAAAAAAAAAAAAAAAAAACACGTAGGGTCGTCGATATTATATGCACTGTTTGGTTCAGTAAATTGATGGACCCAATAAGAAGACCAAAGAAATAAGGAAATGCTAGTCTTACAACTTGTAGAGGTGCACTAATTACATAGGCTTGTTTTGCAACGTAACGTGTAATATTATTGACTATCCTTCATAGCTGAGTGTTGATATCGGACTCTGCTCAATCCATGAGGTATCATTGGCCATAAAGGGTGGAATTTATAAGATAAGAAATGACAATGTTTAAATGGGAAAAAAATAAGAACACCAAAAAAATCAAATGAGAAAAAGCATCTAAGGATATGTACTAGTCGTCAAATTAAAAATATATGTGAGATTGTGAGTGAAAATTATAAAAGATAGGATGTAAATTTAGGTGGCATAACTATCCGTACCCGTAGTTGAAGATAACAAGTATCGTAGAGGGCTAAAGGCGAGAGGTGCACATAATTGATCATTATAAAAAATAGAGCAAATGAGAAAATAAAGTAGAAAAAAGCCAAAGTGTAAAAATATTGTGGAATTCTTGTTGCTTATCCTTTTTATGGCCGGCCTACTGATAACTGAGTAAAAATTGATGCTCGTTGATGGCTTGTTGAAACTTGGTTGTCTATGAATTGGTAAAAAACATGAGAGAAGGGTTTATATAAGTTTTAACAAAGATAAATATTACATGATTATATTTTTTTATCTATTCAAGCATCGGTGGATTGATAGGAGATAGGTGATAGGTATCTAATGGGACAGTCATTGTGCATGCAAGTGAAAGAACATCACCGTTATCAAGAAGGGAAAAAAGTAAATCAGGAAAAGAGGAGGAAAAAAAAAAAAACAAAGTTGAATATTGTGGAATTAAATTTGGTGATGAGCCACAGACATACAAGCATGTTTGGTTGCCTCAGATGACTCTCACAGATTTAAGGGCCTGAAGGAGAACAAATGACAAAGATCTTTGTAGTGTTACAGGCATACAGCATTATCAACCAACTTTTGTTGGATTGTTTTAGCCCATCCCTTGTTCTTGATCTTTCCATTGGGATTTTCCATGTTACAAATGTCAGGAAAAAATACCACTATCTAACACTATTTCATTTTTAATCCGTTAAGAAAGGCACAATTTTATATTTAAAAATAATTTAATTTTAAATTCTCAGTTTATCTTTAATGAGAGAATTTACCGCTTCAAAAATAAGATTTTTGAAATTTGTGAGTAGTACTTTTCTTAGACCACAAATTTCAAAAATCTTATTTCTTTTTTAAATTTCGTGTCTAATCAAACAACATTACATAAATTGAGACGGCGCAGAGGTACGCAAATTGACAAACACTACAATGATTGAATATGGGAGATGAGTTCCATGTCCCCACCCATGTTTGCATTCTCTGAGCTTAGATTTATTTCTTTTCTTGCAGGAAGTGTGTTTTGTTTTGCATGGACATGAACTTTACTTTATGTAGAGCTTATATATCTCGTTATTTCAAGCACTTTCTCTCGCTTATTACGTACTATCTACATTAACATAGGCACAAAGCATTTGTTTTCTGAAAGTACTCATATGGATTCTAATTCTTCTGACTATCTTCTAAACCATGCTACTCTTCCTTCTGTTTATTATCAAGGCAATAAGGAGACCGATGCTAACATTATTGATTTGGGACTTAGCCTTAGAGTTCTGCAGCCTCAGATCTATAATCCATCTAGTCATGGTATGTTTTGTTTTTTCCTTTCCCCACATTTCAATTTTATTTCCACTTGTGTATGTTTATCAATTTTTTTCTTTGATCATTAATATACTACTACTGCTGAGAAGTAAGATATATAACTGAGTCCAGTCACGTTAAGTGATGTTTGGACGTTCTTACAAAGATTGTTCTAAAAGTGACAAGGTCTAATTATATCCACATGCGTTGCATTTCGATTTTCTTTTGTTATTTATAATTAGTCAAGGGAACACATTTAAGTTTAACTTATCATTTTTCTTTGTTTCCAAGCCTTTGATCAATAGGGTTAGGGTCTGATCAAAATTATTTACTATTAGGTCTTTCACCATCTACTTTTCCTCCTGTGAGACTCCATATACTTTTAGTAGTAATTTTATTTGTTATTGTTGTTTTTTTTTTTCGATCGGAAGACATTTTATAAACAAGGAAGTCATAGGGAGTGTCTATTAGCGGCCAGTGCATTCCATCAGGAAATTAAGAGAATAAATTATTTCTCCAATTTATATGGAATTACTAAAGAGAAAATTATAAACGTACGAAGGCCAATAGTCCGAATGAGCATTATATTCATTGGGTGAGAATATATAAGATTTTACGATTAGGTTATTAAGAACTCTTTCTACAATAACAAAGGAATGGATGAAAAGAGTAAAAATGTGAACTTCGGTCTATATATACAAATTACAATCTCATGAATTAAACATAGATTTCACTTGACTACATATGAATGTTCGACTTCTGCCTGTCATGCAAGGCATCAAAGTCGGACAGAGTTTAAGTAACGATATTACTTACTACTCCTATTACTTATCGATGGATCTAACTTATACACAATGAACCTACGATACAAATTTTCCCGAATTATTGAATGGACTACTGATAGATTTCCTACAATCTCGCCACTTGCTTCTTATTGATCATGAGCTCTTTTGTTACCGAAAATATCTTCCGATCAAGAACGATAATTTTCGAAGTTAGTCTTCCGAACTAACCTAAGTGATTATTCAGCCTGCTGACTAAGATCACAATAAAGTTTCGTTATTCCTAACTTTGCTTTTAAATATTTACAATTATTTTCCAACCTCTTGCTTAGAAGTATTATTGCTCAACAATTACCTAACCTCGTATTCTTTTCCAAGCAATACAAGATCTTAAGGCACGATTAATTGATGGCAATACAACTAACCACATAAAAAGCGTACTTCAACAAATAAGAAAAATACGGTTCGATTACAGAAAATACTATCAATATGTTCACACAATATTCGGTTCCATCAATATCTTATAATAAGAGTTTAGCTGCTCATGTTCACAAGATTCATGATTTAAACAACCATAATCAGTAAATTTACAAGAAAAGTTGAAAATAGTTAAGAAAAACTCGTCAAATCCTTGTTCTCCACTGTTCTCGCCTTCTTCTTTCTCTTTCTAGGTCATGATGTACTCTAAAACCCGACTTTTTCACGTTCTCGAGTCAAATGGCGAAACTGCCCCTCTTTACATAACTGTAGAAATTTGCCTTTGTGCTCCCAAGATTGCCAGAACCTCCTTCATAGTTTTGTGTGACCCACTTTTTTCTTCTTCCATGCGATGGGTATGCGGAGGCAGGGGCGGATGTACATATAGGGTGGCGGGTGCCGGTCGCGCCAGTGTATGTAAATGTACGTATATGTATATAAACTGAAGAAAAATATAAAGAACTTAAAGTGGCACCCACTACAACTAAATGCTTCATGGTGCCACTGGTTGTGGGTCAAAGGTTTTGATGCTAGTGTCTCAGGTTCAAATATTCCCAAAAACATCAATTAGGGTTCCTTTCTTTACATTTTAAATTAGTTGCCTTGTTGTACTTTTTTTTTTTTTTTAATTAGTAAAATGTAAATACATAGTTTTTTTCATAGATATTATTTTAAATATTTGAATTTTTTATAACCACAATTTTAAATTTCAACTGCCTTTTTCTTCAAATTTCAATTAAATCATGTCTAAAAATTGTTAAAAAAAAATTACTTTCATGCTTCCGACCACCTCTCTGTTTTCTAGTCTTCCAAGGCTCAGCAGGTTCAAAAATTAGACTCTGTATATAGAGTAACAAAGTAAAGATTTGTATCGTTATAAATTTTAACCCTTTGACGTAAGACAAAATTCTATTTAAATGAGAAAGATATTTCAAGAATTGCTTTAGAGTATTAGTTTAAATCCTATATATGAAATTCTTAGTACTACTTTGAGTCCCCTTGTATAAAATTTGGGCTCCGCTCCTAATGCGCAGCCACCATACGCTCTTATTAATTTTGGCACCCGGTACCCCTAAATCCTTGATCCGTCCCTGTGCGGAGGGGAGTTACTTCATTGCCTCGGCAATATATTTTTCATCAAAATATCATCTAAAGGCTGTGCTATGATCATGCAACACACAACACCCTTAAATTTATCTCGATTTTGCTTTCTTGCTCCATTAGCCTCTCGTATATCAAAATACAATCGATTTGCTCAATTTATCACATTTTTTAACATCAAACGTCACTAGAATAGACCCAAGTATGAATAAAATACATCCAATTATGTATAAACTTGGTCTATTATCACTTATATACATACAATGACTGACAGTATTTGCATTATCAATACTCCCTCCGTTCCATTTTATGTGTCATATTTTGACTCGGCACAAAGTTTAAGAAATAAATGAAGAATTTTGAAATTTATGGTACAAAATAAGACAAAGATGATTATGTGATTGTAAATCATTTCAGTAATGGCAAAATTGTAATTTTAAAGTTAAATTGTTATCAAATTTACAATGCTGTCATTCTTTTTTGAACAGACGAATAAGAAAATACTGCCATATAAATTAGAACAAAGAGAGTATAATATAAGATGTTGACAATCTGTTATTAAAGATAGTTACTTGTAGTTATTTTTTTGTCAACATGAGCAAAATTAAATCTCCCGTCATGATGAATCTAGTGATATATCGGCGGTTGGTATATAATGCAATTTACTACTTAGTTAATTAGTAAAGTCTTGTATTTTTAATGCATAAGCGGGTAAATAATACATGTGTGTAAGCTACCAAAGCAATAAAACCCTGTAAAAGCTAGAGCAGTGCCTAACTGAAAATGAAGCGAATTATTGACTGTGTCATAAAGACCCTTATGACCACGGGCCAGGCATCCCCCAAAGTAATATGATTAATCCTTGATGCGGTTAGTGAATAGAAGTTAAATTTTTTGATGGATTTAACATAAAACAGTCGAGTTCAAAATGGAGTTAATAATGTTACTCCTTTGAATACTGCAGGTGGCTATGATGACCTGATAGATTGGCAGTATCTCCATCCCCAACTAAGGAATTCAAGGGCTGAACACCCTACGAGTATTTTGGGAAGATATGATGATGAAGCTGAAGGGATTCAAAGCAAAGTCTGCTGGGCTTATGTGAAAGTTAATATGGATGGAGTAATTATTGGCAGGAAAATTTGCATTCTTGAACATTCAGGCTATTCTAGCCTTGCAAGTCAACTAGAAGACATGTTTGGTATGACTTTCTAAAGAACCAATAAGAGAATCATTTTTTATCAAATTTGATCTTGAAAATGAATGAAGTGTTAAACATATAATCTGTCTGCTTTTGTTTATGTGACATAATTTATTTCGACAGGGTGTTTAAAAGAAAAAATGACGTTAAAAATATGTGGTCTTGAACATGCCACAACATTTTTGTGGGTATAAAATCTTTTTTTTAAAGGTCAAATTGAAGATTTAAAATCAAGTTGTTTTCAGAAACAAAAATATGTCTTTTTTTTTTAGTGAGCTAATAATGGAAATAATGTCACGTAAAATAAAACATATGAATTGTTACTAACTGTAGCTGGGTGATTGTGCAGGAAAACAATCCATAGGTGGGCTAAGGCTATTCGAAGAGGGTTCAGAGTTCTCCCTATTTTACAAGGACAGGGATGGGCAATGGAGGACTGTTGGAGATGTTCCATGGAAGTGAGTTTTATCGTGATCAATTGGTCTTTTCTCCCTTTACGAATAATTATAATCCTTTGCATTATTGTTATTAGGACTTAAGTTATACTATATATACATTGGCATCTTTATACCACAATGCTATATAACCTATTATAATAGGTCATTTGTCATTTTTAATTGATAACAAATCAATGCTTATGGACAAAATTACTAGCATATTTAATTTTAAGTAACATGATTGTGTAAGTATTTATTATATAGAACTTATACTCCTCTAATATGGATATGAACAGGACTTTCGCAGATGGCGTGAAGCGGCTAAGAATTGTGAGGAAAGATGAAGTATTCATGGCCAAATCGCCAGCATTACTAAGTCCTGTTTGATACTCAAACCTCAGTTCAGAAGAAGGAAAGGAAAGAAACTAAAATTCCTCCTCTAATCTCTGCTACGGATTATTTGAACTGTAACATTTATCTTTCTGACTTAATTTAGTTGTATTAATTAAGGCATGCCGGTGTATTAATCCTATTACAAGTCTATGCTGTAGACTGCTGACAGTGTTTAGTGACCGTCAGGCATATGGAAATAGACTTGTTACTACTTTGGTATGATTATTGTATTCACAAGCTTCGACTTAATTTTGAAGCTTGGTAAATCAAAGCTTCCGACTAATTAAATAACCATTTCCATGCAAAAGGTAGCATCAAGAAAGCATTGTCATCATGGCACAACGTACCTAATGGAAGATTTACATTGTACTTTTTTTTTTTGGGTAGAAAACGACATATTTATTATATATATATATATTAATTAGAGCATCATTACATCAGTAGTAGTGGCACAAAGTACCTATGCTAAGATTTAAATAGTACTTAAATACCTTCTATGTGTACTAAGGAGTTGTTCGGTTGAAAGGCTTCTTATACGGGTATTATAAGGTGTGTATTAAACTAGGTATTAGTAATGTGGGTATTAATAATATGAGTATTAATAATATGGGTATTAATAATGTGAGTATTAGTAATGCAGGTATTAACTATGTGGGGATTATAATGTAGGCATTATTTCTTGAATCATTAATATATATATCACAAATTAATATACAAATTATAATTTTAAAATATTTATTTATTATTTAAATAAATTTTTAATTTTTTTTAATTATTACGAGGGCTAGTTTTGTCATTTTAATTCATGCATTGCTAATATCCACATTACTAATTCCACCTTCTATCCGCAAAAATAATATATAGATTCCTGCGTTAAGTTCTGTAGGTATTATTTTGTTGGATAACCAAATAAGGAATCGAACATTGTATAAGTAATGAGGATTTCTCAACACAATTGAACAAAGGAACCGAACAATGTATTATAGTAGAACAAAAGAGTGCATAAGTTACTGACTTTGCAGATAAATTTACAAGCCAAACCCGGCTTAAGCCCAATGCCACTAAGACAACAGTGCGCTTTAGGTCCCAAAAAATGAAGGCCCCAAAATTTACTATTGTTGTATGTTAGTAGTATATGTTTTACATAATATTATTAATAAAAGGTTTCATTTTATAGTACCTTATTTTTTTAAGAATTTGTTCGAGCTAGGTTGTTCGGATGAAACCTAAATTTGATAATAAGAACACAATGTTGTGGAGAAACAATTTCATGATGATATTGACAGCAATCGAACAACAAAGCTCTGTTTTAAAAGACTCGCCCGGGAATTTGCCCGGGACTCGCCCGGGGCGGGGCACTAGCAAAACGTCCTGAGACTCTCGGACGGGGCTTAGATCCGTGAGACTTACGCCTCAAGCGCCCGACGATGCGCCCAGAGCACGCCCAACGCCCAATGCTCGGAACTCGCCTTATTGAACCTATGCAAAAGATCTGTCAAATTCCCTAATTAAGATTGTTCGTCCACAATTTTCTTTAAAAATAAAGTAATATTTATATGTAGAAATTTAAAAATTGAGTATAACTCAATTGACGAGACATAATATTACATGTATTAAATTAAGAATATCATAAGGATGAATATCATCTGTATACTTAATCTAAAAAAGCATAGCCGTTGTTTATAGCATCACCACTTGTTGTTCGTCTTCATGTTTTATTTCAGTCACTCAAAATTGTTAGACTTCAATTATTTTGCAATTTAGTAGAAATTTTATATTTATCAATGAAGAATTAATGTTTTAAATAATAATAGTAATAAATTTTTATTGTTTATTCACTTTTTATAGTAACAAATTTTTATTTTTAATTGTTTAAAAGTTAAGGCCTTATGGTTTATTTGTATCTCATAAAAACTGTAATATTATTCAATTTCTTACAATTGTTAAAAAGGGTAGACCTTTTGTTTCTATAATTTTTTTCTTATTTTTAATTTTTTTTACTTTTGATATTTTTTTTGGCTCATTATGCTATTTTATTAATTTAAAATTAATTAAAAATAAGATCCATGGGACTTACACCCCACGTCTCGGGACTTACGCCTCGCCTCATTATAGGTAAAACGCCTCGTCTTGAGCCCCGCCTTTTAAAACATTGCAACAAAGTCTCTTAAAGAATCTCTTGGAGTTGATTAGTAGTACTTACTTAACTACATAGTGAGCCTAGTCATTTTCACTTCAAAATGTGTTTGATGTTTGAACTAATCAAATTGTATGAACTTATTTGTGATGTCCTACTCATGTAAATATTGGGCATGAGAATTTTTTTAAAAAAAATTATCTTAATCTTTAAAAATCATTATAAGTTACTTATGCCTTGTATATCTGTACTAGCTAGTGCATGAGAGATAGCAGTTAGCCCGCGAATGGTTGAGCTGCATGGAATATGCTGGAGCGGCACAGTTCAAAAAATGTTCAATAACAACACATACAAATTTTGTTAAATAAATTAAAAGTTCTTATTGATATTTAATTTGACTCTAGATCACAAATTTCATAGAGCCACTTATGTTTTCCACCATGTATCTTGTTTAGAATTGTAAGCTCCTTTAAGTAGTAAAGGTGGCCCTTAACTTTTACTACTATATCTTGCCTATCCAGCTCTTAACACTGTGTTATACACGTACCTGTATTAACTTTAGACAGTTAAAAGTAAAATAAGAAACAAGAACAAAAAGAGAACTCTGCCCTAGGGGTTAGTATCATTAGTGCATAAGGGACCATTTATGCCAAAATAAGTAGTAGGAGTAACAATAATACATCAATACAATCATAATGACAACAATGCTCTATGAGTAGATTTCACTGTCAAAGCTAGCTAGCTTATATGTGTAATAAAGGAGCAGTAACAACAAAGAAGTGGGCCTCTCTTCCATGGACAATGCCATGAGAAGCAAGCTGTAATCTCTGGTTTCACCTTTCCAAGTCTTTGATGATTTGTTGCCCCTAATTTTCTAAGGGAGGAAAGAATAGTAATGGAAGTCCTTTGAGGGGACATTTACCCAATTGGAATATGGCCCATTAGATTTGGACTTTCCACTGTCAAACCAAATCTGTTTCTCCCCCTAAACAATACATAAAATCAACGTACCCTTTGGTTGATACTTTAGAAAACATTGGTACATTGAACGCCTACAAATACAATTGTAGGCTATGATTAATAATTATAAGAAATAATTACTCTATAATCGCAAAGAACAACTTAAGTGGTGGCCTTTATATTATTCTTTGACCATAAATCTCGTATGAAAGTTCCCCATAAAATAGTGTGTATATTCTAGCTAAACAATTGCTATACGGTCCATAAAAAGAGGCTCCATAAGGTTTCATCCCTTCAATCAAAATTCTAAAACATTGCATTCAACAGTACATTCCATGTGCCTTCTACATTTACAATTTCGATTAAGAAAACGTAATTGGTTGATTTATGAATTAAGACGAAAATTGATTAGTTGATTAATGTTAACTGTAATTGTACTCAAAATCACTTATTCTTCTGCTTTAATTTGGATAAGTTTAAGTTGGCTAAATGCCTAATTCTATCTGTTTGACGAAATACTCCACCTTCTCTACTAACTATAAGGAAATACTCTTGTTCAAAATTCACAATAAGCAGTAGGTACCAAATTCTCAATTCTAGTTGGCATGACTGGCGCAATCATGATTAGAAATAGTAGAAAAATTGGTGCTCATGCTAGTGCATTGAGTTGACAAGCTACATTCCGACAACAAAGCTCTATTTAAAAGTCAAATATTATGCAATTCAAGTAGCCAATCAAGACCAATAATAGGTCAAGCTTTTTCCACACAGAAGATCCATGCCCTTTATTTAATGGTATCCAGCCATAAAGCTTCAAATAATAAGACCAACCCTATCCAAATAGACCCTATAGATTTTAGATTTTATGGATGTCCAAATACAGTTATTGAAAATACTCAATGTTTAAAGTTGTCATACTTTAATTTATCTCTTCCCTTTGTACCATTTCGCCTCTATGCATTGCTACCTACTAAATGTCAATAAGCTTCAGTGTATTTGTAACATTTGTCTTTTGGTCAAGTGCATGTGCTCTATAGCTAACTTTATAATCAGAACCAAGAAAACCATGAATTGATGATTATATGGAATCTGAAAAAAGAAGAGGTCCATCTGCATGGGTGTATATATATAAAATGTTTGTCATGTAAAGGTATAAACTTTTTCACATATACCATTGACACCAAATGATTAATATAAGAATATTTGTCATTCTTCTAAAGAACTGAAGTATACAGTATATACTGAGCTATATTACAACCACGAATGCAAATATTTTTATTGAGACCTGCTAGCAAGGTGAAATCTTTGCACATTTAACTTGTTCCTTTTAGGGCTTGGTAGAGTGACACAATCAATAACCAATAACTTTTTTAATGTACTGTACCTGGAAAGAAATAGATCAATAATCAAAACAGAACTGTACAGAAACACATGTGCTAGAGTAATCTGAAAATGAATAAATGGTCCCCAAATTTGATTTTCATCTATTTTTTTCATGATTTTAGCCTTCTCTTTCAAGATCATTTATTACCTTTTTTATCCCTCAAAGATTTATCTCTCATCAAACTTGTTAGATCATTTATAAGAGCAAGAGTAGACTTGGACAAAAAGTTTAAGCTCCATCATCTACTGTTGTTGTAAAATTCATTTACACAATCTAAGTTATAACCAATTAAGTTTATAAAAAGACGCTAATTTTGCACCTAACTTGTTTCGACCAAAAAGAAACTTACTACTTCCTTCGATCCACAATATTTGATTTTTCCATATAATAAGAAAGAATTAACACTTTTTTTCCAAAGTTTTCCTTGGAGTAAAAAGGCTTGGAGTATATCTGTTTTTATTTTTCCGATGAACAAATTAAAGAGATATAAAGGGTTAATGTGGTCAATTTTATTGTCAAGTAATGCTAAAAGATGGATTCCTTAATTTGTGTGAAAATGATCAAAAAAATCTTATATTGTGGACGGAGTGTGTATATTGGATAATTTTTTTCTTGAGACCACCCCTATCTAGGAAGAATTGTTTCTTTCATTAAATGACCGTGTCATGCGAGGGTCAGGCACTTAATCAGTAATAAATTAACGATCCATGTTGTTAGGATGTCACACTCAAGTAGGCCATCTCTAACAGTCTTCAAAGTTACCATAGGCAATCTCAGCCAAGAGGCTCTATTTCAAGTTAGATACACAGAAAGAATCAAAGTAAAACTGAGAAGTGAAGATAAGACAATCATGCAGCTGTCACCAAGATACATTTATTAGCATCATAGAACATTAGTCCTTAGTTAACAGAATTTCACATTCTGACAAAGGAATAATATTGACAAAAATGGTACCATGGCTTGTAGAGTAGAGACATGTAGTTATTGATGCATCTTCTTTTTGTTGTTTTGACACCACAAATTCATTTCCATATACATACTACAATTATTGACAAACACAGATGAACAACAGTAAAAAATAAAAACATTAATTTATGTTCTAGATCAACATAAGGAACAACAAAATGACAAGAAAAGCCTGCAATTAGAGCATAACACCAACATCCTTAAGACTTAAAACACATGAAGACATGGTAACATATTTTGGCATGCTCTTCAAGCAGACTTTACTTCACTTAGACATCTCAACAAGAACAAGTGGAGATCAAGTCATAACTATTTCCGCACCATCTTGTTGCTCAATATAACATCAGTTAGATGTTGCTACCTTTCTCGAATCTGTAACTTCAGTGCTAACCAAAAGACCGTTCACGAGCTATATTTGATCTTTCATTCAGAGGACACTGGCAATCTTTCTAATGTATCAGATATGTGCTTCATTGAAGGTCTTCTCTCAGGGCTGCTGTGAACGCATGCCATTGCAATCTTCAAAACTGCAATCATTTCCTCTTCCTTATCAGCATCTTGAGCTAGATACGGGTCCAATACATCTGATAGTGGCTTCTTCTCTTCAATACACCAGTGAATCCAGTTCACAAGATCCATTTCTGAGGAACCTACTTGGATAATCGGGGTTCTGCCAGTAATCATTTCCAGCAAGATTACCCCATATGAGTAAACATCCCATTTCTGTGATGGTTTCACCACTTTTAGAGCTTCGGGAGCTTGGTAACAAGAACCAGAAGTTGTAGTTGACGTAACTGTTGTTGCAGCCTCTGATGGTGTGCTACCTTGCTGCCTTTGCTGTGGTTTCTCAGAGGCAATACGGTCGGATTGCAAAATAGGGGATCCTCCGGCTATGTTAGCAAGACGACCAAGTCCAAAGTCGGATATTTTGGGTTCCATGTCGTGCCCAAGCAATATATTAGATGGTTTCAGATCACCATGAACATATTTCTTGGGGCTGTACTCGTGTAAATAAACCAACCCTTTTGCAGTTCCCTTCATTATTTTCAGTCTAATGGACCACGAAAGAGGTGTAAATGATGCCATTCCAGGTTTTCCTGAGGGTTAACACAAGAGAGAAGTCAAGTAAACAAATTAACAATCATGAACCTTAAAACAACAAAGAAATTGGAGAAAATTTGATAAACAAGAAACTAATGGTTTTGGCTCAAAGTTTGAAGCTTACCATGTATTGCAGTGGCCAGGTTTCCATTTGGAATGAAGTCGTATATCAGTAGCTTCTCATCCACAGACCAATAATAGGCACGAAGAATCGCAATATTCTGATGTCTCAGTTTTCCAATTGCTTCCACCTCTGTCTGGAATTCCTTAAACCTTTGGGAACCACCTTCACCCAATCTCCTCACAGCCAAGTTTAGCCCGTCTTCAAGCACAACTTTGTACACAATGCCAATACCACTTTTACCAAGGACAAAGGCAGATGCCTTGAGAAGTTCATCAAGATCAAAGGCCACTTGATTATCTAGTACCACAAGCTCACATTGTTCAACATTTTCTGATAACGTCTCCGACTCATCCTTCCTAAAACATAAACAATCTTTTCTTCCTTTTCTCCCCTTCTCAAAACCAAAGCCAGCTTCATCCTTTCTCCTTCCACAAGCACAGATTCTCGAATAACAATACGAGAATAGCAAGCCAATAACACAAATTCCAACCACATCCCCCACGATTATCGCAATAACAGCACCTTTACTCAAACCTCTGCCATTCCCGTCGCTTACAGCACCATCTAAAGGATTAGTATTAGGCAAGAAAGGTTCCGAGGCAGGTGAACTAGCCTCACTTTGAGCAGAACAGGGGTTTCTCAATGGCGGTCCACAAAGCCCAGGATTTCCAATAAAAGCAGTAGGTCCTCTATTAATCAAAGCACCATTTTGAGGAATCGGACCGCTCAAATTGTTATTAGTCAAATCAATGTACACCTTCTCAGGCAGATTACCAAGACTAGCTGGAATGTTCCCACTAAACATATTATGAGACAAATCGACAGTCCCTTGCAAATTAGACAAGTTTCCGAAATCGCTCGGTATCGGACCATCAAACTTATTAAAACCAAGATCAAGTGTTTCCAATGAAGACAAATTACCACCAAAACCAATAGGTAAACTACCAGTAAAATTATTTTGACTAAGATCAAGAAACCTCAACCTTTTACACTGAAGCAAAGTTACAGGAAATGAACCATTCAACAAATTTTGAGACAAATCCAAAGTTTGCAGATAACTCAACTTTCCAACTTCAACAGGCACAACCCCACTAAACAAATTACCATAAAGAACCAAACTTTGTATACCTTGAACTTGAAATAACTCAACAGGCAACGTACCAGAAAACATATTACTCCTTAAATTAACATGTCTTAGTTGAGGTAAAGATCCTAAACTAGAAGAAACAAAACCAGTTAATTTCTTTTTAGGTATAGTAACAGCAACAACTTTATAATCTTTGCATGTAATACCATTCCAAGAACAAGGGGTTTCATCACTATAATTCCAATTATTTAATGAACCTTCAGGGTCTTGTGTTATGCCATTCTTGAATGACCATAGTGCTATTCCTTCATCATTTAAACCATATGAATTATACACAATTAGCATCAAAATGTAGAAAGCTAGCATTTTTGCTGAAAGATGGTGTTAAAGAAGTTACCTTTTGTACACCAGAAAACCAAGAAAATGGAGTTAGAGAAAGAAAAGAAAGAGAGAGTGTGAAAGGTTGAAAGTGAGAACACTGTGTGTGTGTGTATTGAAGAAAGGTAAAGGTGGGTTTAAGCTAAGAGACGTTGGGAAAATAGATTAATGTTAGTATAATGAAATATGCTTAGGGAAAAACAAACAGAAGAAAGAACGAAAAAGAAGCTTTGTTGTAGTGTGTCAGTTGCAGTACAGTGGGGTATGGATTTTTATGGGATTATCTTCAATTTATCGTCTTATTATAGTGAGTTTTTTTTAATAATGTGAGGTAAATGTTAAAAGAAAAAACAAAATAGGAACAGTTGAATATATGAAAGATTAAAAAGGGACTATGCCATTTTTAACCAAGTTCTTTCTTGAATAAGTAAGCTTTTATATTTGTTCAAGAAAAAAAAAGGACTTGTTAAAAATGTTAAAATGAGATCTAACTTTTATAAGTGTTCAAAGAAAGTCATTAGATTACCACTTAATTATGAAGTACTCCTGCTATGGCTCCATCCCATTGTAAGTGTCAAATATCATATTTTCACGTCCATTAACTCCAATGCGTACATTACCTAATTATTCTTATTTATTTCATTGACATATGTGACAAAATAAATTTTTATTTTTATCTCTTAAATAGCAAGGACAATATTGACAAAAGCAGGTAATTTGCATTGATATTCCAAATTGACTTTTTTGGGACAAAAACTCAAAAAGGTAAAAAATGACTATTTATTTTGGGATGTGACAAGTATTTCCTTCGATAAATTTATGAATAACTAGTTTGGCTCGGTATGAAATTTAAATTGAAGAATTTCTTTTAAACTTGTGACATTAAATATGCCATAACACTTATATGCTTAAGGGTCGTTCGGTTGTAGGAGCATTTTACGCGGGTATTAATTATTAATGCGGGTATTAGTAATGTAGGTATTAATAATGTGGGTATTATTAATGTGGGTATTGATAATACGTGTATTAGTTATGTGGGGTTTAATAATGTGGATATTAGTCATGCATATATTATAACGTAGGGATTATTTGTTGAATCACTGATATATTACAAATTAACCAAAAATATTATTATTTAAAATATTTATTTACTCCTTAAATAAAATTTTAAAATATCTTTATTATTATGAGGGTTAACTTTGTCATTTTAAAATTTAATACCTGCATTATTAATACCACATTATGAATACCACCTGTTGAGTGCTGGTTTTGAAGAATGACAAACGTAAAGGACTCAGAGGTCTTCACGAAGAACCTAGTCCTTGTAATGAAGGGCACGATCGATCAAAAAGAGTTGCGGGTTGCAAATCCCTGCAGAACTAGGAATAGTGGCGCGTGAATGAATATGCATCCTAGTCAGACTAAAAGAGGCTGTGTCGAGGCTGTGTCTTCGAAGTGTGAAAAGGAGTTGGACTTCAACAAGGAAAAGAGTTACTAGGAATCCTGTCTTATCATAATTACAAGGATTCCTTGTAGGACTCAACTAGGGTTTCAAGACCGTATAAATACAAGTAGCTGATACAGCCGTAAAGTAGTTATTCACAAACAGAGAGTTGAGTGCATACAAAGGCAATCTAGCATCTTTCTACGTGGGTAAATTGAAGAAGACAACTGGCGTGCTTGTTGTGTATTGAGTCTAGATATTCTGTCTAGGTTCATTGAGTTGTAAGTTGTCTTAGTTTGAGCGTTCATGGTTTTTACCTATTGGCTTATTGTAGAATCATATGTATTACGTGAACGCGTGTGTAATTACTTGAAAAGCTAGAGTTTAGCTTTGAGCAGTGATTAGGGTTTAGAGTGTAGCCCCTTAGTTACAGAGTTTGTAATCAGAAACTTGCTCATTGTGTCAGTGGATTCATTTCTAAAATCCCAGAGTGTGGGTCGTAGTTTTTCTCCCTTGAGCAAGGAGTTTTCCACGTAAAATCCTTGTGTTTTCTGTGTGTGTAGCTGTGGTGTGTTTCAGTGGTTGAAACAGCATAATTGCGAAGGTAGGAACTGGGTTCTACATTCAGAAGAACCAGGTTCTTGAAACGAAAATCGGTAGACACTATTCAACCCCCCTTCTAGTGTCTTTAGGAGGTGCATAGATTATAACACCATCTTCTATCCCGCATAAAATAATATATAGATTCCCGCATTAATAGTGCGGGTATTAATAAAGCGGAATATACAAAAACGCAACCAAACATTGCACTAATTTTATGCGGGTATTAAAATTTCACAGAAAACCAACCGAACACTGCGCTAAATTAGCGCGGAGTTTTGTGCGGGTATTAACTTATGGAGGGAGCAACCGAACGACCCCTAAGAGTTGAGGCATTTAAAAGTTGTGGTTTCAATTATATATTAATATTGGTGTTACTATAGAAGCTCTCATTAAAAATAAAAAGAGAAGCTTAGTGTAAAAAAAAAAAAAAAAAAAAAAAATATATATATATATATATATATATATATATATATATATATATATATATATATAAAAAGGTGTCCTCTTTTTGTACAAGATAATAAGCAATAATATTGTATAAATTAAATCGATGTAGTATAATTCTTCAATATTTGTCTTAGGTTAGGAACATGTGTCTTGAAAATCTGTGATTAAATATATTTTCTTTGTGAAATTGGGAATATGTACGTACCAAACTGAACCATATCTTATGGAAAAAGTAAAGCCAGGACAACTCAGAAGAAGTCAGGCTTGGGGTAACTCCATCTCTTATCAAAAGTTGGCAATAGTACTAGCTAGCCAGCTAGTTGTAATAAACAAAACTTAAGGACCACTTTTCTGCTCTTTTGTTTTTTGGGGCTACAATTACTAGAGGGATGGAGGGCCAGGATATAAAGTTGGGTAAAAGTGACCACATTTGACAGTGAGGACTGTCTTTATAGTGTTGGACAATTGAGGGAGAAACAGCAAAGATTGATTCATTGTTAATTAGGGTAAATGAAATACATTAATTAACAGATTTCAAGAAGCATGCAGTACTTTGAGTCTTTGACTGTCTATTAATCACCCCACATGCTTATTTGACCCAAAGCCCTAACCTCTTCTGTCTTTCCAAATAAAGCCTCACTCAAGCCCTAATACTTTGTATAGTTAGTATATATTTGATCATGTTCAGATCAAACTATACAATTTAATTTTAATAATAAAATAATAAAGTAAGAATACATATTACTTTACTTAAATGATAATGATAAGTGCAGTATATGCAACGTGTGTGGTATTTAGTTGGAGTAACTATTATTAGTGCAGATAATTATTAGTTTATAAGTTTACAATTATTAGTTTATTTTGTACAAAATCAGATGCAGATAATTTATTAGTGCTTATGCAGGATTCTCTAGAAATGGAGGAGGAAATACATATTAGCTATTCCTTTCTTCTTTTGTCTCTTTACAAAATTTGGTCAAATGTTGCTTGACCTCCCTTTTAATTGTGTCATGATCAAAATCTCCATCATATTGCAACATAGATCGCATAATGTATATGTCGAAGCAAGTTGTCTTGCTAAAGTTGTTAATGACTAAAGATCACAATTAGCATTCATGGCAAAATTAAGACTCACTTCAGAATGATTTTAGCACTCTAAAAACTCTCATGGTTTGACAATAACACCACCACCATACATAGTACTGATTATCTCATAAGTAGAGTGTAGAGAAAGAGTGAGATATACGATAACCTTACCCTATCAAAATGGAGGGAATGTTTAAAAAAAATCTCATGGGATTAATGCATCAATAATAGGTGCATTACATTAATGCTCACCCCGTATGCTAACGCTCCTACACATTTGTTATTTCTCTAGCCTTTTAGAGACACATTTTGAGTACAATTTATAGTATATGTTGTTGTTGTATAATTAAGAATTATAGACTATATATTTTTATAGTGCCTAGACTATATAGTTAAATCACAAAATGTAACTTTCATTATTTTATAAACTTTTTATATATTACTAGAAGAATTCAATATATACCATTTTTATACGTTATTCTTATTTTTAGAACATTAAAATAAAAAACGTGTTGGTTTACACCCTTGTCCTGAATATTACACCTCACTCCCTACTAATTTCTTTTTAGTGATGAATAGACAATCTCTATCACCCAAGATTCACGAAGGACTATACTTCAAAAAATTATTATGTAAGCAATTTATCTTGATGCGTGTATTGATGACTAATTCTATGACTCGAATTTGTTATTCTTCACAAATATAATTTTACCGTTGCTCCAACACTACGTTTTTTCTTTCATCAATTACTCCTATATGATAATGACTTCCATTTAAAACACTGTTATTTACTGCCCCCGTTTCAAAATGGTTGTCATAGTTCGGATTTCGAGAGTCAAATGCGTTCATTTTGACCGTGAATGTAAACATATAATCTTTAAGTTTTTTGTAACGATGTTTATATATTTAGAAACTACATAAAAAGTACTATAAGTCACAATAATTAATAATTTAAAATATTTAAAAGACATATGAAAATATTACGGTCAAAGTTAAACTCGTTTAACTCTCGAAATCCGAATTATGACAACCATTTTGAAACGGAGGGAGTACTTGCTTCCCTTCTATCCTGTATTTCTATTTTCTACTCACTATTGTATGTAACTCGTAAATAATCAGTAACACCAAATTATGAACAACTAGGCTCCAAAGTAGCTAATTTTGGACAACCGACGAGTGAACCGGTCCCTACAGGCTCAGCCTAGGCCCACTATGTTGGCTCCTTTAACATATCTGGGTTAGATGAGTTCTCGTGAGAAGTGAGAAATACAAGAAATTAAAGAAATTTTTACACGTGAACCACCAAAATAGCCATTTGTCAGAGTAGAGTAGGAAAGAAAAAATACAGATTTGTTTAGTTAGTGCAACTGGAGTTCTTTTTGTTACTTATTTCGTAAAAGGAAAGTGGGGGACATCTTTGCAATTAACATTGCTCCCACAGCTTTGATCAAAATAGAGCAGCAAAGGCTTGCTCTTTAGAACTATGGTCTTGTTATTAGGGTAACAAAAATGAGAAACTCTTGAGCTGTACTTAGAAATAAAACAAGGTGATTTAACATGTCAAAAGAATTCTATTTTTGATTATGTCATGAATAAACTTGATTTTTTTTATTGTATCTAGAATTTAAATAAAAGTCATAAAAGTACTATATTTTGACTTATCCTATAGTTGATAATGAGACACATTTACATCCTGTACTCAGTGCGTGCTTTACTATATGGCGAGTGAAAGTAACTAGATGACGAAGAGAACAAAGGCAAAAAAAAAAGAAAAAAGAAGAAGCACTCGTATTTGTTTAATGTGATTATTTACTCATTTCATTTTCCTTTCTCTAGGGGGAGAGAGAAGGAATGGTTGGTGAAGATTGAATCTTGGGCCTCTAGAAAGTAAGAAATATACTACTATCAATTAGCTTCAGGCTTGGTCCTCATGGTCATATTCTTTAGAATAATTTATATGTGACATAAATCGGTATGTAGGTGCGTGAAATAGTCAGGTTTAGTTGAATTCAAGTTAATCAGAATGAGTTAAGTTAGTTAATCAATCGAGAAGATTTAAGTGAAAGTACCTTTCAAATCTTAATTAAAAAAAAAGTGTTTTTCACTAGATCAAACATAACTAATACTAATTAAATAATTTTGGGATAGAATTAGAATTATTTAAAATTTTAGGGTAATATTAAAAACTTGAAAATTTGAAATTTTAATATCCTTCTCTTCTCAAACCTCATATTTTCAAATTTCAAATCCTATCATCTGTCTTTCATCTTCTTCTTCATCTACTCTTGTTCTTTTCTTCTTTCTCTTCTGCATTTTTCTTTTTCTTCCTTATACTTTATTTCTTCTTATATCTCTCTTATTCCTCATCATCATCATCTTTTTCTTCTTCCGAATTTATTGTTATTGTCGTCTTCTTCTTCTCCTTCTTAATGTAAGTGTGTTTGTATTTTGATCTTGAAGATTTGTGGAGAAGATTTGAAAAATAAAAAAAATTTGAACCATTGGAGGAAATTCTGACGTCTATCCAACAAATTCTAAAGTTGTTGCACAAATTCTAATTTGTTGCAACAAATTTCCAAAATTATTGCAACAAATTCAAAGTTGTTGCACAAGTTCTTATTTGAGCAACAACTTTGAAAAGTTGCAACAATTTACCGTATTTGTTGCAACAATTTATCGAATTTATCGCAACAACTTCTATAATTGTTGCAACAAATTGCAACAATCGTTAAAGTTGTTGAACAGCTATCGCAGTTGTTGCAACAACTGAATCTGTTGTTGTTTCTTGTTTGATTTTTTAGGAGGAATTTTTGTAGTTGAAAAGGAGGAGAAGGTGAAGGGGGCGAAGAAAGAGGCGGAGATGGGTGAGGAGGAGGTGGGGATGGTGGAGGATGGAGAAAGGTAGATGAGGAGGCGGGAGATGGAGGAGGTGGAGATGGAAAAGGAGGAGGAGGGTGGTAGAGGAAGAGGAGGGGAAGGGGGAGGCATGTGACTATGTGTAAATAAAAAAATATTGGGGGTTTTAATATATTTATTATTAGCATTAATCTTAAAAAAGGTATTTATAGCTAATACTTAAAACTTGAGTCACATATCCTACAATAGATGACTCAAAAGGTACTAATAATAAAAAAAACTCCAAGTTAATCAATGTGTACTAAAATGAACTCAAGGTTCCGTTGAGAAAAGTCCGGTCAAGATGGACTAATCAATTATGAGTATGTTTGGGTTAGCTTAAAAAAAATTAACTTTTAAGCAACACCTTTTAAGGATTGGAGCTTATTTTGTAATTTTTATTTTTATTTTTTATGTTAAGTGACTAAAATATCATTAAAAAAAAAGAGGATAAGGCCCTTTATTAATGAAGGATATAAGTGAAATTACAAAAAATTGACGGGGATAAGATGATTAAATTATTGGCCAAATCATAAGGGGTCGTTTGGTAGCCGGAATAAGGATTATAATCCCGGGATCGAATTTGGGACTATCTTTATCCCATGTTTGGTTTGAGGTATTAGTTAATACTAGTACGAATTTTACAGGCAAAATGTGGGATTAGCTATCCCACATGGGAGGTGTGCCGGGATTGTTAATCATGGGATAACTCCATATGCTACCAAACGACCTCTAACAGTTTTTAAGTCAAAAGCAATAAGTTGAGATTGCCCAACTTTTTGCTTTTGGCTTATTTTTGACTTAAAAACCAAGTTCGTTCAAGCTATTTTACACTTACCAAATACTTGTATAACTAAAAAGTGACTAGCTTTTACCCAAACACCCTCAAGATCTAACTCATCCGACCTAACTCTTATCGAATAATTTATTTGTTTATATTTTTATACGGTGTTGAATTACCAAACGTTTATTTTGCATTTTGTTTTAAGGGACACTTACAAAAATACCCACAAAATCTAAAATAATTACAGCCACTACCCACTACTTTTAAATATTAACCGACCTACCCACTCTACCTATCCAGACTTGTATACCATAGTTTTTGCAGTATACCATAAATGTATAGACATATAAGGTATAACAAAGGTATACAATAAAAAATGAGCATTCAGACTTTTATATCATAATTTATGCATGTATACAATAATAAATGGATAGGTTGGGTAAATATTTTATGGGTAGTATAATTTTTAATGAGTATAACTTGTAAATACTTTAAATTGCATGGGTATATAACATAAAAATTCCTTGTTTAAAAAGAAACGTAGAAAACAAAAAAAGGTAAAATCCAAAAATTACTTTACGAGTTTACGGTCATGGCATATGCTTAAGATAATTTTCTGATTTCTGGTAGTTGCCAATAACGACGCCGTTTGATACTAAATCAGTTTAACGGAAAAGATCAATCGAAGTAATCGCATGGCAAAGATGGGCGATAATTGTGTACGAGCTCTTGTAGAAGCCATACATTCCTCTCCTACTCAAGCTGTCATTTATCTCTCCGGTGGTGCCTCTCAGGTCGACACAATTTTCTTTTTAGTCCGTTAAAAAATACTCATAGACACTCTTTTTTATAGTTGTATGTACACAAATATATCTAACTTATTTTAGATTATAAGTGTAACAAAAGAAAGTCTTTAAATATTTCTTAAACTAGTATTCAGTGGAATTAAAATGAGACGGAGAGAGTATACAGTTAAATTATCAACTGATTACTGAAATGTTAACAGGCGCTGGGGTGGTTAATGTCAGTTCCAGGAGCATCAAACACTGTACTTGAAGCTGTTGTTACTTATTCCAGAATGTCTATGATTCAATTACTCGGCAAGGTCTTTTTAATTTTCAAGTTTAATCATCAATTTTTTTTCGTTGATTTATCGCGAGTTTGTTGCTAATTTGCAATTACAACAGGTTCCTGCTCAAGCAGCTAGTGTGCAAACTGCAGAAGAAATGGCATTGTTAGCTTATAATAGAGCTTTAAAGCTTTCTAAACCAGGTCCTGGTTCTTAATTTGTTCAAATTTTATCGTTTTGATTGTGGATATTTGCACTTTTATCTTGTGAATGTAGCTCTTAAACAAATGAATATGTGAGGGATGCGATCATACTAGCGATGGTGCATTCGACCTTATCAGAACTCGTGTTGTGAGCATCTCTCTCACATTGATTAAAAAGAGATATGCTAATGAGTTTATAGGCTAAATGCGCTCTCCGACCTACTGGACTAGTCTTTTAGGTTGGACTCTCCTATTTGGTCTATAACAACTCTGTAGTTAAAGTGTGCTTGGGTGATTGTAGTTCTAGGATGTGTGCTCTCCTGAGAAGTCCTCATGTTTCGTATTTTTCTGATTTTAACTAGGTTAGAGTTGATGTCAGTTGATTTATTCTCAAGCATGTTGAGAACTGGTTAAGGAAATAAAATTTTCTAGTCTTAAGTTGAAGTGGTTGGAAGGCACTGAGCTGATGACTCATGACATAGATGACCGCCTGAATTAATCATGAGTGGTCTATTTGACTCATGTGTATGTAATAAGTTGTATGCCTTGGCTAAATGATGAAGATTTTCCTGTTGTGACAAGCTATAATAGATATTTCAGTGTGTGAAACTTGCGCTTGCTATTGAAGATGTATAAAGGCCATAGGTAACATTACGAAATCAAGTACTATCCTTTTAATTACTAGGTTTAGCAGCATAGTTTAGTATTTTCGTTCTGATAAATGATATCATTCAGAAAAAAGGAGGCACCAGAATTTGTCGCTATCGTGTGTATGGTCGTAAAACTAGTGAGGTCACTTTGAGTCACATTTGTCCAGCTGTTTACACCTAGATGTGCTTACAAAGTTTCACTGCTTATTATTTGGGTGCACTTTGTTCTTTGATATGTGCTGTCTTTATTGGTTGACTCCTTTCTATTTGTTTGATTGTACAGGTTTACCAGTTCTAGGTGTGTGTTTTACTGGTGCCTTGGCTAGTGCACAGCCAAAACATGGAGATCATAGGTATTCTTCTCGCATCTTTTAGTTTACCCTGATAAATCATTCCAGGTTCTTATTCCCTTAGGAACAATTGCATTCAGGATTTGTCATTTTCTTGTATATTTCCTAGATTCGCTAGGAGGGGTATCAACTGGTATCTGTTGAATGATTCGCATGAGATTTCTATTTTATATGAAGATGTGACTATCCGAATTACCACACTTTTGTTACAACGCTAAATGGATCAAATTAAGGGAAAAAAACAAAATATATACGCCTAGAAATATTTTCTTATTTCTCTTTGAAACTGGCATCCGTTGAATGATTCGCATGAGATTTCTATTCTATATGAAGATGTGACTATCCTAATTACCAATCACTTTTGTTACAATGCTAAATGGATCAAATTAAGGGAAAAAAACAAAATACATACGCTCAGAAATATTTTCTTATTTCTCTTTGAAAACTGGGGATGGGTCGACTAAAGGGTAGTCAACCAAGGACAAGAAAGTACTAGTGACAGCACTACCTCCTTGTCATTGATCATTATGTGGGTGGACTCTTCTGTTGGAGAAATGGCAAAAGATTCTGCAGTCAGGGATAGTATCTTGGCTGTGGTTGATGAACTTCTTGTTAGTAATCCATGCATGTCCTACTTTTTGATTTGTATGATTTCTTCTACTAATGATTGTTCAACAATGCACAAACTTCTGTTGACATTTTATATGCATGGATGTTAACAAGGATTATGCTTTGAAATAATGCAGTTGAGTTGTGTTCATATTAGAATCAATTCATCTCAGCGCTCACTTACACCCCCAAATGGGAAGAATAAAATCACTACACTTTGTTGCTATAATTAATTTGAAAGATCTGCATCCCTTCACAGATGCCTAGGAGTGTGGACCGTGTTTGAATCTCTAACAAGGATGCCGTTGGAACAAGTCATTGATATTCCTAGCAATAGCATTTTGAAGTGTATTACTCCTTCAGTTATGCTTCAAATTTTGGATCTTTTTCTGAGCTTTATTAATGCTTTATGAGTAGGTTTCACATGTCAACCAGAACATCTGACCGGCTTTGGTCCTCAACTGTTACTTTGACTAAGGTATTATTCATGGATGTTTCCTTTTTTGCCATCTTTACCTTCTTTATTTTAGGATCAAGTGCTGGAGTGTTCATTCTTCTTAAACTGAATGAGCATGTGTAGGGTCTGCGGACTCGTGAGCAGGAAGATGGAGTCTCGAGTCAATACCTAATCAAGGTGTGTATTAAAGTTTGAGAGAAAATTCTAAAAGAAGAATTAGAACATTTCAGACTCCGATTTGGGTATTTATACAAGTTCAACATACAACTGAACTGGTTTCATAAACTAAATGTACATACTGGTGAGCAAGAAGTACAAGTGTCTGGCCGATTTGGAAGTTCTAAGGTTTCAATTCTGCTTTGTAGGTGTTACCCTAATTTCAAAGCTAATGCTAGATGCTACTATTATATTGTTATATGAATGTGTATAATAATGCTTCTTAATGTATTATATTCATTAAATAATTAATACAAACATTTCCAGCTTTTTAATTCAAAGGTCTCATTCTGCTTTTAGGTATTTTCCCAATTTTCAAAACCAATACTGGATGCTACTTATTATAGTATACTATGAATCGGTATAACGGCGCTCCTTAATTTATTCAATATACAAGTAATCAAAATGTTAACATTCCAGCTAGTGTTTTGTGGTAGAAGCCCAGACTTCATCGCATTCTCTTGATATTGGGTGGGTTAAAGCTAAATGTGTTACCGAAGGTTACGTGGATTGGACTTGTTCCCTCTATCAATTAATCCATGCTTATTTCAGTAGGGAGGATTGCAATATTTTCTCTTAGATTTACGGCTTATTTGTGTGTATCTTACCGTTGAACAAGTCTATTAAGTTGAACTTTGTGAAGGTTTTTGCTTGTTTGAGCACCAGTGAAACTTTTGTGACAATTACAGAGTACCAGTAGAATTTTAGTTTGAAGTGGGTTTCTGGAAACCTAAAATGTATCTTTGCATGCTGTATTTTGTCATTTGTTAATCATGTGAAATTACTATGTCCAAAAGTATCGTTCATTTGAACAAGAATCAAGGCTGAGCTGGTAATCATAGTCCGCCGTTTAATTTTTCTGTGGAACCTTTATCTCCTTTTGTTGTAGTACTAGCTAATCCTTCCACGCTGGTTCTTTTCTATCAAACTTATCCAATAGATTATTATATTAGCCTTTTCCATCTGGTTCAGGCAATTGCAAATGCTAGCAAGGTTCCAGGAACATTTGTTCCAGACTTGACGGAATCAGAAGTTCCAGATGAATATGAAAGGCAGTTTGATGAAGATGAAGAGCTAGAGCAACTTCTCAGTGGGGTTATATGCTTCAAAGTGTATCCTTTCTCAAGTGGTATGTGTAAATGCAATCAACATAGTCACTTTCAAAAACCAAACATTCACTACATATGTTGATACAGGAATTTTGCAGAAACGTCAGATGCAGGAAGGAAAGTAATCCTGTCTGGTTCCTTTAATCCACTGCATGATGGTCACCTTAAGCTCTTGGAAATTGCAACTAGGTACACATCTCTAAAAATCAAACTTGATTTTCACCAATTGAAAAGATTGATTTCTTGTACACATTGAGAAAAGATCTATTTATCTCCTAGGGGTGGTTTGGTTGATGGGATAGGAATATTTAATCCCAACATAATATCCTGTATAAGATAATAGATCGTTTGGTTGGCCATGTTAAGAAAAAGTAATCGCCGCATACCTAATGCAGTGTTTGGTTGGCGGTATAAAATACTACCTGCATTAAGTTATGCAGGAATCTATGTATTACTTTATGTGGTATAGAATGTCGAATAAAAGAATACATGTATTAGGAATGCAGGAATTGAGGTAATTAGAGGAATAAAAGCATTTTAGAGTAAGTAATACACGTACCAGTCTCTTCATTATTAATTACTTCATACCAAGTTAGCAACCCCTTTAATCACCGGATAAACAAACACTACATTATAATCCCCACATAACTAACATGTGAACCAAACTGACCCTTAAGGAATTGCATCTTTGTGCAGAATGCCAAACTTTTTCTTTCAACTTGCACAAGGAAAACAAAAGATGTGTGTAGCACATTTTTGAGCTTTCAGTTTGAAGGCTTTACTTGCAGAGAGAGAGAGAGATATCATGCTTTTAATGGAATATCATTCGCTTTCTTAATTTCCTGCAGCATTTGTGGTGGTGGATATCCATGCTTTGAGTTGTCGGCTGTCAACGCAGACAAACCTCCATTAACTATACCTCAAATCAAAGATCGTGTCAAGCAGTTCGAAAAAGTTGGTATGACCCTACATGTATGTTTGTAATATTTTTAATTTTTAGGAATTATAACTGATATCTATTGGAAAGCAAGGTCTAAGGTAGTGATGCAATTTAGCTTGATCCGTCAAACCTCTGAACTGGATCACTTACTGGCTGAAATGGCTCCGAGCTTGATATCATCCAAGTTGATATTAGAATAACGTGGTGGTCTTGTTTGCTTTGGTTCTATTATCCAGATTCCAGAGTAACAGAACTCTATTTTGCATTTAGAATCCTTGATAAGGAACCAAAGGAAAAGTGAATTTTGTTTTCTCTTCTTTGTCAAAGCGATTTGAAAGCTCATAGAAAGGTTTTGAGAAACGGCTATGATGAGCTGGTCTTTTAATTCTTTCCTTACACTTTCTCAAAGGGTGCGAATGTTGAACTGGTTTTGAGTTTATTTCTTCCATCCAATGGAAACTGATATCTTAAGCCCTATTCGTCATTGATGAAACACAAATAGAAATACACGCACACATACACACCAAATTGAAAAAAAAGAAAAGAATGTTGAGAGAGTAAGTTTTCACTGCAGTTTAACTTTAGTCATACTGCTTGTTTCACATTCAAGCATGAACAAAAGTAATATTTTGATTTTTACCCTACTTAGCCATGTCATTAGATTCTTACCCTACTTCCATTTTCAAAACATGCTGGTGTTTGAAGAGGTTCAACCTTTGAAATGCAGGAAAGACAGTCATTGTGTCTAACCAGCCATATTTTTACAAGAAAGCAGAACTTTTTCCTGGCAGCGCTTTTGTCATTGGTGCTGACACAGTTGCAAGACTTGTACATGTAAGGCTTCTTCAATTGCTTCAATAAAGACTGCGATTATATGATCAAGAATTTAGTCAGTTCGATATCACTCTCCTCTCTCTCTCTCTTTCTCACGATCCAGATACGTTCTCTAACCATCCCGCTTTCCATTGTGTAATGTCATATCATCAGCAAAGCTCTGACCTCTTTTATGTCTGGCAAAAATGTAGAGTCCCAGAGTTGCTTAAAGAACCAGAAAGCAGTCTCTTCATTCATTCTGCAATCTGACTTTATGGCCATATGTTACAATTTTTATGTTAAGTGTCCCACATTAGTTGAGAGAATAGCTTGTTTCCTTATTGGGTCTTGGGCAATCCTCACTTTGTCTCCGTACATGGTTTTGGGCAATCCTCACCTCACGAGCTAGCTCTAATGGGTGAGTTAGGCCCAATGTTCCTTTTCTTTGCATTTTTATTTTTCAATTATCGAGTATTCCTCCATGAATATCTAGTCATTTACACTTTTCGTGGAAAAGCAAAACTCTTCTGAAAAATATTGCATAGACCAATTTTTTTCTAAAGACTTTTGTAGCAGAGTAGGTCGCTCCCTTTCTCTATCACTGTATTTTAGTCTTTGTAGTTGCTCATGCCATGCTGAGGTGAAGGTCTCTTGGCTGCGATTGAGCTGCTGTTGATTTAACTTGGGATTAACAGTATTAGAAATCTGCCTATCTGGAAAATGCAGGGGAAGTGTGCATCATAGTTTCTATTTTGTTAGTGAATAAAAATGGCTGCATTGTTGTGGTACTTGTCCACTGAATAGGCTGGTGTCCTTCCATTCTCTTCAAATATTGTGTATTCTTTTACTAGAATTCATGGTCTTTTCTACTTAGACTTAGTTATTGACTACATTTATTGGGAGGAAGAAAATGTGTCAGATTTTGTGAGAGAGTCCTATTAGCCAGCTGGTTTCTTTAAGTAGTCTGCTGAACTAGAACCTGCTGCAAAGAAACATTAGCACTCAACTGTAAGATAAATTGGTAGGAAGGAGATGAAACAAGGATGATCTTTATTTTTGATTAAATTATGAGTTTTGCATATTCAAACTATTGTTGTTTAATGGGGTCATAAGCTGCTATAGAATAGGAAGATCTCCAAAGTGTACGTACTGATCTTTGCAAGTTACTCTTGGCAGCCAAAGTACTATGGTGATGACTATGGAAAGATGTTGGAGATACTCCTGGGATGTAAAAACACGGGATGTACTTTCCTAGTTGGCGGTCGAAGTGTTAATGGAACTTTCAAAGTAAAAACTCTTCGTAGCCTTCATGTATTTTAGTTATCTAGTTTTTCAATTTTTTTATGAATTTTATGTCTTGTGATTTCTCTAGGTTCTCGAGGATTTTGACATTCCAGCAGAGCTAAAAGACATGTTTGTGCCTATACCAGTCGACAAATTTCGTATGGATATATCATCCACCGAAATTAGGAAAAGTCAAGGTCTCTCGTAAGCTGCTTGATCTGTATTGGTACTTGGCATCGTCCAAGCAATTAGTTCTTTCTATGTAACATGAAAATAAAGGTCCAAAAAGAAAAGAACAAAGTGATAACAGAGAAAGCAAGCTAATATCTTTTTTCTTTTGTTTCACAACTGAGAATGTGCAAAATTCTTATGCTCTGATTCGAGTATTCCTCCCAATATCTGTATAGTGTTAG
This sequence comes from Petunia axillaris subsp. axillaris, assembly GCA_029990575.1. Lineage (NCBI taxonomy): Eukaryota > Viridiplantae > Streptophyta > Magnoliopsida > Solanales > Solanaceae > Petunia > Petunia axillaris. Next base: position 46,902,148 of record JARKNS010000009.1, read on the forward strand.
CTAAATTCTGACTTATACATTGTACCTTTTTAACATGGCTTCTGGCTGTGTTAGTTTTATACTAATACTAATATGCGTTGACTTTAGTTATTTTTTCCTTCATTAGGACGTTTGCTGGGTTATAGAACATCCTTACAGTCTACTCAAAGAAGTATCTGACAGAGAATCTCTCAATTAAACATCGGTCAGTTTGTCACCCAAGTATTACAACGAGACATAATCGAGCTTTCACCCTGCTCCCTCCCCTGTCCATGACCCACCTCCCAATGTCCAGCCTCAATAAGGGAGAATGTATAAGGAAATGAAAAGTTTGTCAATAAGGTTGACGGACTACAGTATAATGGTTTCAATGAGAATTTTCTACATAATAGGTGTGGATTTGATACAACGGTCTCCAGTCTCCCATGCAATAAAAGAAAATAAAGAAAGAAAATTCTTCTAACTGCAGCAGATATGTTTTCTATGCTGCTTTTGTATCTTCAGGCTGCAAATGTATCTTTCTCATTTAGGAGAGTTCAGGCGCCACACGCGGCACCACAGCCTGCACCACATCCAGCACCATAGTTATCGGTATGGTTTGTTGCATCTTTCTCTTTAGGAATACCATCTGCGCAAGAGAAGATAATTGTTGAAATGATACACAGGCTGACCAAAATCAACCAGAGACCCCAAATGCCAACCTTGGCTATATCGTCAACACCATTTCCTTCCCAGCTTCCCATTGCTCTCCATTCTCTAACCATATCTGGTCTATGTAAGAAGTTGTAACCTTGTTGGGGTTGGATATTTTAAAGGGTACTTTGATAAGAGCAGTTCCAGACTTCTTATCACAAAAAACGTGAGTCCTTTCTTCTTACTATGATTTTCTCTTATCAAATTTGGAAGGCACATGATGGCTTTTAAGGATGGTTGAACACTTGATAATGAGTGGTCAAAATAAACTACCTTGTGTTATGGGTAAAGGGTTCTGACTTTTCGGTAGTGCTTATCCAAATGGTGGAATACTTATGCACATGGCTGAATATAGTGTGAACAGATCCTTATTTGTGATTCACACAATGCCAAAGTTGTTGAGTGTGATAGGAAAGCTGAGTAAAGCATGAAAAAGTTGAAGTTGAGCAATGCAATCGCACTATGGGATTCTTTTTTTCTCTACCTATTTGATAAATTTGCATGCACAATTGGGATCATCCACTATTCACCTTTATTTGACCCTTCATGAGAATAAGAGGTTCGTTCGATAATATATACTCTTGGAGCTTATCTGTTAATAGCTTTACAAGTTAGGTGGTTGCCTCGAATATAAGTTACGCATAGCATATATGAGAATTGTTAGAAAAGTATCGTGAATGATTTAACAAGTTGTTTGGTGATAACTGCTTTATAAGCTGGAGTGGGTTGGTTTGAAATTTGATACAGTACAACTTTTAAGTAAAATAGTAACTGCTTACAACTTTAAGTAAGGTTACATATCACAAATTAAATTATGTTAGATATCAACGTATCGTAATCCTTCTCATTATTCAGACATGAACTTATTTTGATAACATATCACTGCAAAATTTACCAAAAATTGATATTATTTTAACTAATTACCTTAAGTTATATATAGCTGCTACATGCATGGGGTACTCGAAACTTCTGGAGGTTCACATTCGTGCGTATCTATGGATTCTATGCTTCAGAGAAATGACGATAGGGACTTGTCTTCGTGTAATGAGATGGATCTGACACCTCGATACTAGCCGGCAACAAGCATGAAACTTTGCATGTCTCCTACATGGAACGACAGGTAAATGAGTAACAATTAAACCCTGATTTCTCATGATTTATCTTACCTTAGTAAAACCAGTTACGCTCTATGCTAACTGGTTAGATCTAACTTAAATTTTGCAGTAATTAAATGAAAAAACACTTAAATATATTTTTGGTATCTTCAGTGGAAAATGTGTTTAAGCAAACATGTGAAGTTTGAAATAATATAAGTTGATTCTATATTTCTAAATATATTGAGGCAGAAAGTATAGACAAACGAAAAATATATGAGGAAATGAGAAAAATAGAAAAATCTATTATCTACTCATTTCTGGATCATCTCCTCAAAAAAACTGTTGCTTTCAACATCCTAAACACTTAGTATCCTTTGTCAGTGTAGAATTAGAGTTGGAATCGACTTTAGTGTAGGTTATATCTCCATCTTAAACAACTTACGTGCAATGGTTAAAGACATAATTAAATAATTAAATATCTGTCATCTCTATTAGCTTAAATATGATTGTAGAGTAGACATATGTTCTCGCTTTCACTCATCACCATTATACAAAATTATATATAAGTGTTTAATTCATGAAAAATAATTAAGTCTGCATAAATAAAAGTATACATCTCCTTCCTGTTTTAGAAGAATATGTACTAAATTTTTACCAGCTCAAACTTTTGGATGAGAACTTATTTTAAGATAAGGTTCACGTCTCACCAATAGTCCTTCATTCTTCTTCGTTTTCCTGTCTCATATTCATGGGTTTGCTCAATTTAACAAGGTAAGAAAGTAATTTTTTAGAATTTAGTTTCCATTTCGCAGTAACTAAGAGATACTTTTTAGATCAAGGGACATTTGAAAGTTTTAAATACTACATATAATTTACTACCAATTAAAAGAAGAACGCGTAACGGATATTGCCTTTTTGCCAATTTGCTGTGTGATAAGCATGAAAGCACACTAAATACAAACAAGAATATGATACAAACGTGAGGATGTGGTCCAATTAATCACCTCTCGTTGTTGTGTCTGAGGCAGAAACCATTTACTTTCTCAAGTGCTCAGAAGGATAATTCATCTATTTGTTTTACTTTTCCAATAACATTTTTCTCGAAGGTATTGGTGGAATTTTTCTGCGGCTCTTTGGTATACTGGAGGGACGAGAATAAGCAAAGTGAGTTGAATTGTGACCACAAGGCGTGTTTCATAATTCATGATTTGGAAGACTATAGTAGTAAGTATTGGCTCGTTCAATAATTCAAATTAAGCTGAGTTGCATGGTTAGAGATGAATTTATTTAAAAGTAAAATGAATGTATTTCACAAATCAAATCATCCAGAGTCAACTTGGACAACATTACTAGTCAGAACCAACTGAAGAAAAGACAACGTATAGCGTAGTAGTTTTGACTTCAGGAGATCATTTTTCATTATTCTACTGTAAATTATTTTAAGTTTTAACTACATGGAGTAATTATAACTAAAAATGAACTAAGAGTGAGGCAGATTGAGTTGAGTGGTTAGTTAAGACCTAACTTATTTGAGATTATTTTGATCCAAATTTACGTCGAATGAATTGGATCAGAATTCTTCATTGACTTATGGTAAACCCTCAAATCTGATTCAACCTTCTTATAATTATTTAAGATTATTAAGTAGATATTAATGTTAGAATGAGCCGAATTAGCACCTTTTAAGTCGTAAATTCGTTGCGATTACTAGTTTTTGTGAAGCATACATAGCTCGGAGATGAGTTTCAATCACTTAGAACCCTGTTTATATGCATCACTTTTCTTTGATTCCTTTCCTCATCGTTTACATGTTAATTTTTATTTTTCCTTTGGTATAATCCTCGTTTGCGCTTAGTATATACAATATCATATGTTTTTACGTTGTATGAGCTTTTTCTACAAGTTTTTGAGAGAGTAAAGAGGTGACAGATGTTTTAACACTTCCTATCATATGTTCCACTTCCAATTAAATGAAAAAAAGTTGTTCGTTGAACAATATGAGACTGAAAGTAGGTGATATTCATTTATATATGCACATGGTGCGAGAATTTCTTATTACTTTTCAGAGTAGTACATAAAATACAAGTAACTAAATACAGCAGCAGCACAACCCCTTCAACTTTGCAGTATGTTTACATTTACAACTACATTGTTTACACTTCAGACACATTACCACAGCCATTTTCTTGAACTGTTTTTTCTTTCCCAAGTTTGAGACATGATTCAAAACTTTTTCCTTTGCTTGACAGGTCCTCTTGGAATCTTGTTGAGAACTTCATTATCAAATTTCTTGTAGAGTTTCTTCATATCTTGGTTACCTTGCCTTACAAGATAATCTACCTCATTTTGATACCTTTCATACAAAGCTGGTAATGTTGCCAGGCAGATAAACCCTGTGAACCAATTCAACACATGCCTCGTCATAAATTTGAACTATAGTGTCACGAGTTTAAATTCAGGCATATTAAACGTTTCCTAGTGGAAAAAAAAAAGTAAGATCCAGTCAAAAACCTTACCTAAGTACAATAGATTCAGAGAACTGAAGTAACTTCCAATAACTGACAATATCCATAAGAAAGTGATTGCCTAGGGCCATATATAGAAACCAAGGAGTGATATTAAACAAAAGTCAATAGAAAATGAAAACACAATGACATTGGATATGAAATGTGATGTACCAGGAAAAAGGTTCTTAAATCTTTCCCAGATGAAATCTCATAGAATTTCACTAAAATAGAGTTGAATTTTTTACATAACCATCTGAATGTTGAATCTGATATCATAATTGCCCGAAAATCGGGAGGACTCCTGCAGAATGAAGAGATTATTGTTAGAGAAAACAGGTCAAGAAACAGAATTCCAAAACCAAATAAGGCAAGTTACGTTCAAGGAATAGGAATTTATATTTAAACGTTACCAATCAATAAGTCCAGCTCCCATAGACCAAATGAAGAGAATTAACATCAGGATCATGGAGATGTGACACAAAAGAGTAACAAAATTGTACTCCGCAACCTCGAAAAGGTACCAAATCATGGTAAATCCAGTAAGAACTGCACCCGTTAGCGTCTTGTCCCTCCATAACAATAAGTCCGCAACTGCCAAGATATTTAAAGAGCAAACAAGTTAATTTACTTTTGAAAGCTATGAGATAAAGATTATATGTGTTTTTGCTAAGTTGAATCCAATGTAAGTTGCTATTTTAACAAGATTTAATTTGAACAGACTCAGTATGAATATGATCTTAATATATGTCTATATTGCGAAAAGACTTTCCGCATATGTATACATAGTTAGAGTAAAAAGTCAAGATTCAGCTGAAGCCACACTACTGCAAGGCTTAAAGACCTAAAATTGAGAATGCTTTAATCAACAAAGTGAAGAAAATTAAAAAAGGACATACCTTTTCCTCCTCCAAGAATTGCATGCATGGGTCTATCATGAGCATAATATCTTTTGGTAGGTGCTGAAGATGAAGGGCGAGGGTCATCAGAATCAGAAGAATAGATTGGCATTTTCTTATGATTTTATATCGATATATATATTGTACTATATATGTAATATTGCTCGATTTTGATGAGTTGTTGGTGTTAATTACAACATAGAACAGTAGGGTTTTATAGGTACGTGGTTGTATTTCTAAATTTAGGGGGCCAAACAAGAAGCTACATACAAGCAAAGAAAGGAATGGCTTTAGAATGGCATAGAAGCTTTGCTTCACATGAAACCTAGTATTGTTAATTCATCCTCTGACCCCATGAGATTGCCTCGAAAGTTGAATATTCTAGAATGATTTGCATGTGTGATTCTAGCATAGAAAGTAGACAGGTGGACTGTAGAAAATACAGCGTACTATTACATTGTTTTTCTTGTTGAAATTAAAAGAAAATAGTACTCTCTTATTCATCTCAATTTTGGTGTTTGACATTTAAAAATACCCTCTTATAAAAATGCAATGTAAGATTGTGTACAAAGTGGGGGGACTTATTGTTCCAAGCTGAATTTTAATTTATTCTATTTAGGCGCAATTATTAAAATTATAGTCAGAATTTATTGTGCTTAAATAAAAATAGATAGTCGCTTTTTCGACATCAAGATAAAATAAAATGAAAAAGGATAAAGAGTATAGAGAAATATAAACTTTTTGAAAACGTTGAAATATGAAAGTAGATTCCCTCATCTTTTGGAAAAAGTTTTTTTTTTTAAAAATGCTACTCCTAAATTTTAAGGATGGTGGACAGAATTTTAGAGCAACAACATAAAGAAAAAGAAGAAAAGTAGAACACTTAAGCGTTATATTTCATGTTGTTTGTAAAATATTTATTTAGACATTAATCTCGAGCAGCAAACTTTCCAGGTCAAATTATGTCAACTCTCGAAAAGCACGAATGAGAAAGTATTTGGACAGCTCGTGCCCAATTTAATTGAAGAGGTCCATACACGAAGAAGGAAACAAATTAAAGGGTTGAACCATTCAAAGGGAACATTGAATTTATGAAATATTGGTCATATGACTCATATCACAAGTTCTCAGATCCCACTATTCTGAGAATTATAACTACCAACTCATTACCTGTGGAGCAAAATTTATAGTTTCAAAGACAAAGTTAACGTTGGTACAAAAGTTCTCAGTGTTTATAAATTTTGATAAATCGGTAACATTTGCATGTAGACTATAAACATAGACTTTATGTTTTCCCAAACTATTGGTTCTGTAAAATTTGTGAACAATTAAAATTTTGATGATCCGATAAACTTGTGATAAGATTGTTCAGTGCTTTGTACCTGGAAAAGCTTAAAGTTAAGGGTTGTTTTTGTTCAAGTTCTATAAATGGGGCCAAAATATTAAATGTAGCCAAAAATCATCTATTCATTCAAGTTTCCCTCATTAGCGCCATACTATAGGGCAAAGTGCACGAATAGCCAATTTTGCCAGTAGTCTTGGGTTTGAGGACACTTTTTTTTAGTGATTTTACATGAGAGGCTAATTTTTGGAATTTTAAACTTTGTCGGCTAAAGTTCAAACCTTGTGGGCTGAAGTTCAATCCCTGTGGGCTGAACTTTATGCCTAAGGTATAGAGTTCAATTTCAATCTCTGTGAGCTGAACTTTTAGGCATAGATGCGTAAACTTCAACCTTTTGTGCTGAAGCAACTTCAACCCTTGTGGTATGAAGTTCAGCCCACAAGGATTGAAGTTTCAAAAACTGGTCTCTCATACAAAATCAATAAAAAAAAAGTAGCCTCAAAGCAAATACCAGTAGCAAAACTGACCTCTGAGCGAAATTTTTAGACAAAATTTTGATGCGTAGCCATTTTTGGAAGCGCTCAATGAGTTTTATCCACCGTTTCAAAATTAATTGAGAAATAGCCAAAAATTCGCGCACACACTTACGCTCCATTAGAGTTGGAAAACACCCCAGATTAGTCTCGGTATTTTATACTGGGGCTTTAAACAAGTTGTTCAAAGCCTTAGTATTTTGTTATGGGATTGAAGCTTTATATATAAATTCTGATTATTTTTAATGGGGCTTGTTTCTTGTAATGATTATTTATCTAAAAATTTAGAAATATTGGATATTCCCTGTTAAATGCGTTGAATAATGATTGTTCTTCAAAATCGTCCATACTAGTTCAAGATTATTTTGATGAATATCCACTTTTTAGCTCGCTAAATAGTGCATAATCAGCATTTAAACTTTAATTGAAGAACTCCTCTGAATTACAACCTTAAGTGGCGACGCTACTACAACATTTGCAAAGTTCAACATTTAACTTATGAAAATCAGTATTTTAGTTGCAAAAATGCAACTTTTATGATGGAATTTGAAATTCTAAATAAAAATCTTTAAGTTTAGCTCATTACTCATTAGTTTTTTCTTGAAAATCAATATTTTCAACTACAAATCTCAGGTTCATATATTGGATTTTGATAAAAAAATATAGATTAGTTCAAACTCGTGTATTTTCCTATGAAATTTAGTATAAAAATACTATTTCAGCTCAAAACTCGATTTTTTTTCTTGAAATTCAACATATATAATAGTGAAGTTCAAACCCACCATAAAAACATCAACTTGCCTCAAAATGCCGCTTTCTCTTTCCTTAAAATTCAGCATTTTAAATAATAAAAGTCAGCATTTTAAATTGAGTCGGCTTGATATTCTTCGAAAACTTTTACTTATTAAAATTGTGGCTATTCGTCTAAAACATTCAAATGCTGGATATACATCATTTAGTAGCTGTAAAGTGACTATGGCATAAATTAACATTAATTCATATGCTTAAATAATTTATTTCTGTATTTTGTCGGTAACATTAAAATTAAGTAACTAGGCAAAGATATGTATAAATTAAATGCCAAGTCATTTTCTTATTTATTCATGCAATCTGAACAGTAGGTTTATGCGTCTACTTTGTAGTAAAAGTTTCCATATTTATTGGCTTTTTCATCAAAGATCAGATAAGATCTTTGACCAACTAATAACCTGTCCTAATAAAAAGATAACTTCACCTCGCGGTGGCGATATTATTCACCTATTTGTTCACAGTGTAATTTTTTTTCTTTTAAGAGAAAAAAAGAGCTTTCTTGGGTACGTATCAACATTCAACATTCAACATGAAGCAATCATTAAAGAGTCCGATGGTACATTTTAGGTCCTGAAAATTATTTTTATAGACTAATCATTGTCAAAATTAAAGGTTTTGTTTATTCATTAAACTTCGACCTACTTTTATGACGACATAATACCCGGCCGCTCCACTTTCTTTCCCAGATTTTCAATTTTGCATCAAATTATTAAGGAGTTGGCTTATGATTCTTTTTTTTTTTTTTTTTTTATAACTGTCCGATTGACATTAAGTTTATGAAAGAAAAAAAGAGTTGGTGAAAAGAAATTAAGCGTTCCATAACAGTGTCAAAAGCTTGTTTCGATGATGGTGATTAAAGTATAATGAAATACTATTGAATACGGTTCTTCTAACATTTGACTTACTTCAACTACGAGTCGTACAAGGGTCAAATCATTCAATTTTTTGCGTGAATCCGGCCATATAATTTTAATTAGTTTTTTAAAATAAAATCTAAATATTTAAAAATTACATAAAATTTACTATAAATCATAATAAGTCAAAAATATTCAAAGTAAACAAAAAAACCGTTCACTACTTAATGACTACTACTTACTTACCTAAAGTTCACTTTTAGCTTATCGAAAAAGGGGACGGAAGAAGCTAATCTAAGAAAAGACTCATTTTATTCTCCAAATAATAGCCGTATCACATAAAGTGGAACAAGATATGGTAATAGTCTCCCGGTAAATGAGATTTTTTTGTTAATATACTTTGTCACACGACACAGATAGTTGATTTGGTTAAACCTATACGTTTCTTTGTAAAACTGCAAAAACTGAGGTTGCAAATTATGTTCTAATTAGCTTGAACACAGTTTTCGAAAATTTTCAAAACGTTCCCTTCATATAGAGTGCATGGTTCTATTCGTGTGTTGCTAGACGTATACTACTCTTTTCAAGAATTATTTACGTGATGCATGCCAAGGTTGGGGCCTTCATATAATGATGAAATCATATTCATCTTGAGAGAAATAGGAAAGCAATAAAGTGTTGATATGATAGAAAGAAGAAGAAAAATGATGAAGGACAATGTGGAATAGGAGGCGCATGCCATGGCAAAAGGTATTGGATCGGATCACATCACCGAAAAGAATTAAGTCCTTAATGATTAGGAGAGACTAATTAATAGTAATATGGTATGATCTACTTTTGCTTGGCCCTCTAGACATTTTTCTCCACTTAGTCTTCCGTACTCGCTATATCACTAGAATTATTTGGATTCATATCGTGCCGGAAAGTTTCATTTTGAAGGTAAAATGATCATTATAAAAAATTACGTTATTTTTATGACTTAAACCCGAGAAATATGTATAGATCGTCAAAGGGAATATGTTCTTGTTCCAAAAGGCATAAAAATGCTAGAAGAAACTTAGTAGTATAGATCGTCAAATGTTCACACTCATGAAATGCATCCTACTTATATGATTTATTTTTGTTTAATAGATTTCTCATTTTTACAGATTTATGGTCAGCCGCATTTATCACTTATCCTAGTGTTAACTCAAAATATCCTTTTATCTTTCAAACTAGATATACATCATCTAGTATATGTGCAAGTATTTTTTACATATAAACTTCTAACCAAACAACTGAAACTCGACTCCTCTGACCCATTCCCGTAGCTGAAGAATAGGACCACATAAGAGGATCATACAATTTTCTGAATTGAAGGAGCTTTTATGGATTCGCAAAATTTTTCTCGCCTCATGATTGTTATGATAGCTTCCACAAATGGTAGCCATGCCCAAATAATTACTAATAATGCATCGACTTTAAACTTTAAAGCCTCCATTTACCTAATATGATCAGTACTTGTACTTGGCTCAATCTAAAGTCTCCACTTTCAACCATTACAAAAATACAGATCTTCAAATATATATCAGTTGTAATTTATATACTTGAAGATACTTATGGCCAATTAAACCAAAAAAACAAACAAAAAAAAAAAATTCAGAAATATATCCGGATTGATGCTCATAGTATCAGTTTCTATTTTGTTTTTCCTGGAGGTTTTATTTTCATGTACTTTTTGTTTTCATGGCACCCTTGTTCAGCAAGAGATACAATAATTAAGAAAGAGCCCGACAATTTTTATTTTTTTTTTGTAAAAAACAGATGAGAAGACTTCAATTTTTCTTGCAATAGCAAAGGAGGTACAATGTTTCAAACAAATGATATTATGATAAGTGAAAATATTTTTAGATCACTTTGTTTTAAGAAAATCCTTATTATTTCACTTTAAGTCAACACATGATGAGGATAAAAAAGTGGAGCGGCAAAAAAGAAAAGCATTTTTTCTATTTCCGTACTTAATACGTATTTTTTTCATACTATCCCCATCTATAAATTGAGATGCCAATGCATTCACCACAACTCATCACACACAACAAAATAAAATACTACCTCTCACAAACAATTATTCTCTAGAGAGGATCATAAAAATGACAATGAGGTGGGTGGCAATATTTGCAATGATAATTTTGGTTCTTGGTCAAGAAACTAAGGTAGCAAACGCAGCAGTGACTTGCAACCCATTGCAACTAAGCCCTTGTGCCAATGCCATAACATCATCCACCACTCCAAGTGCAATGTGTTGCTCAAAATTGAAGGAACAAAGGCCATGTCTTTGCAAGTACATGAAGGATCCAAGACTTCAGAACATGATTTCTTCTCCTAATGCGAAGAAAGTGGCTACTACTTGTGGTTCCCCTTTCCCTAGGTGCTAAGAAAATATTTTCTACTTATATTAATCTATTTTCCTTTGTGTTATATATTTCTAAGCTGTGCATTTTCTTCTTGTTGAAGAGTGTTAGTACCCTTAATGTTCTTCTTCAATATAAGTAGTATATGGGAATTAATGTTGGGAATTGACTTGACAATGTTACTCTTTAAGTACTACTACTAAGTTTACCGTCGTTGGTAATTGTTGTAATACTAGTTTGTGTGGCAAGTAGAATGAGTACTACTCAATAGTAAATCTGCTTTTTAATTATATGTATTTGCTATATATTTGAATTGTTTAATTCATTTGCCTGCCCCTCACCAACTAATTAAGGTTTTATTTACTCATATGATTGCTGTTTACAATAATATGAGTAATATAACGAGAGCAAAATGTAACGTTCTCTGGTTTACGATATGGTAAAATCGGACTGTTCTTCCAACCGTTCATATTTTCAATGCAAAATGAATTAGTAACAAGGAAAAGTAGTACACAAGTTTTCTAGTTCTCTCCGCCTTCTCTCTAAACTCAACTTAACTATTCATCCTCCATGGAAATTGATTTAGAATCAAAAGTTGACATGGATCCTCCACCAAAACCTCCGGATAAAATATCATCCCAAACCTCTAAGGCCTCTTTCCAAGAAATGTTAATCTCAACAGTCCCTCTAAATGCTAAAAATTCCATGACTATGTTTGATAATTCTTCCATTATTAATGAACCTCATTCAAATCATTTACACCATGAAAATATCATTCCTCTCTCAAATCTAGAAATGGAAAGACTCTACCAGCCTTGGAAATTTTCAGTTATTATTAAAATGTTTGGTAAACGTTTTAGTCATCAATACTTAAAATTCAAATTGATCCAATTATGGAAACCAACTGAAGTTTTTTCATTAATTGATTTGGGAGCTGATTACTACATTGTCAAGTTTCTAAAAGAGGAAAACCTAGTTAAAGCTTTACAATTTGGTCCATGGTTCATTAATGGATTCTTCTTATCTGTTAAACGATGGGAACCAAATTTTGTTGCATCACTGGCAAAGATCACATACTCGGCCATTTGGCTACGATTACCAGAACTCCCAACTGAATTCTATGACATGCAAATCCTCACTAAGATTGGATCAAAGATTGGCAAGCTTTTAAAGGTGGATGCTTGCACCTCATCTACTCTTAGAGGCAGATACGCGCGTCTGTGTGTAGAAGTTCCTTTGGACACTCCGGTGAAGACATCCATTCAAATTGGAAACCACAAACAAGCAATCATTTATGAAGGTGAAAATATACTATGTCAACTTTGTGGGAGATTGGGTCACACAAACTCCACGTGCAATTATGACAAAGGTAAAGCGGCTGCTTCTCCCTCAGCAATTAATGATGCAATATTAACTACTCCAAGCTCCACATTAAGTCCAGATCCTCACATAATGGAAGCATGGAAAACAGTTAAGTTCCCTAGAAGGAGAAACCGCATCAATCCAGGTATGTCTGAACCTCCTTTAGAACAGGCAAATTTAAATGCGCCGGCTACTTTGAATGCTAAAATTTTTGATGCCAAAAGTGGGAAATATCTCACTACCCAAAATTTCGTCTACAAGTCTAAGAATTCTATCATTAAGCAGGATAAAACTAAATCGTTACAATCTAAGGAAAACTATAACGTTTTTAATATTTTAAGTAATGACTTAGATAATTATGAGCCCCTACTAAAAAATGTTAAATTACCCCATGCAACCAATGAGATTTCGACAATGCCAAGTGTCAGTTGCCCCTCTTCTCCTCCAAATGATTCTCAATCATTGCATAACTCCATTAAAAATAAGGAAAAAAATCTTCCTTCTACTAGCATGGAACCCACTGACCAATCCTCTATTACTCTCACTCCTTCACCGGATCTTTTAACCAATCCCTCTCCTCTTCCTAATCATGAACATTCCATATGTTCTCTACCTGACACCTCACCAATCAATTCGCATGCATTTACTCCCTCCCCCACGCTCAGCCACCCTACTACTATGGACATCGATAAATCAACCTATAATCTAACACCAAAGTCCACTTCACAAGACACTAAAACCTCTCTTCTTACCCCTCTTAATGATGCCGAGAATTCCTTTAAATCACCAAAGGAGGACAATCCGCCTGCAAGGAACTCAATACCGTCTACTTCTTCGAGCACCTCAAGCTTTACGCATGGATCCTCATCCACCACCACTAGAACCAAACAATCCACTCCCACAGAACAATCCACCACTTCCTCCCCTCCTCTTCTCCATGCCCCAACAGGAGAATGTACTCCCCACCTCTTGGCTCGAACATTCGATGAGAGGGAGAGCTCTCATGTTTCATTTCAATTTCAACAACCAGCCAGTGGTAGTAGCGATACAAAACTCTCAATTCTTGGCACGTGCCTTTACGGAAGCAATGACAATGGCTGCTCAAAGTTACATGAATTTTCACATGGCCAACAATGTATTGAATTCTCTAGGACCTCAGAATCACCTAGATCCTATTGCGCAGCACTTGATGAATCTGCCTTTTTATCATCCGATGGAGGCAATTCCCCAACCTCCAATTTTCTATCAGTGGCCACCTCAAGTCAACATGGAGCAGATGCCACACCAACACTTTCAGGCACAACAAGAGGAAATGAACGTCCCACATCAGGAGCAACCTCCAGTGAACATGCAAGATCACAACAATCCAGAACCAGCAGAGGAGGTCCTTCTGCAAGAACAAAATCAAAACGAGATGCAAATGGACCATCAGGTCATATTCTCAAGCCTGCGAGAGATAACAATCATGTTATTCAAAGAAACAATCGAAAAAACTTGTCTTCTTTATTGTCCACTGTCCCTCTCAAAGTGCTCGATGGACTTGAGGTTCCCTACGAACCTAACAGTGGCCAAATATGCCATAATATGGAACCCTACTCTAAGGGCCAATGTGAACCCTCAGGGGATGAACCAAGACATTCCACCCCCAAACCCTAATTTACCTATGAATAGGGCTAACTATATAATGATCTGGAATGTTAGAGGAGCTAACAATGCAAACTTTAGGCGTAATTTTCGATCTTCTCTGGATCGTCATCGTCCCTGTTTGGTTGTCCTGCTGGAAACGCATATCAATGATCACACTGCTCTTAGGGATGCCTTTAATTTTTCTGGAATGATTCAAAGTCCTACAGGTCCTAGGTCTGGAGGAATTGTTATTTTATGGCACACTAACCTAATTTCTGTTGATGATGTTCGTATAAGTGAACAGGAAATCCATGCCATGGTGAAGGTATTTTCTATATCCCAACCTTTTTTATTTTCTGCCATTTATGCAAATAATTCTTTTACTGAACGTTTAGCATTATGGAATAATATTATGAGCCTCTATGATTCATACAAAATGCCATGGCTTATGGGTGGAGACTTCAATGAGATCATGAGTTCTGATGATAAGTGGGGTGGGAGAAGTATTAGACCTAATAGAGCTAATGCCTTTAGAGACTGTATGAACTACTGTCATCTTCAAGACCTAGGTTTTAAGGGTAGCAAATATACTTGGACTAACAAACAAAAATCGGGTAAAATTATTTTGGAAAGATTAGATAGATGCTTTTCAAATGATACTCTGATTCAACTTTTCCCGGATATTTTAGTTACTCACTTACCTCGTACCCACTCTGATCATTCTCCCTCTTAATTCAATTACACCATCACAACATTAGCTCTAGCCTAAAACCTTTTCGTTTTGAGAAAATGTGGTGTAACCATCCCGACCTTATTAATGTTGTAGCTGATGCCTGGGACCATAATAGTGATTTCCATAGCTGCACTAAAATCTTCCAAGAAAAGGTTACTACTTGGAACCTAGAATATTTTGGCAATATTTTTCAAAGGAAGAGAAACATTCTAGCTCGTCTAAATGGGATCCAAAATTCCCCCCAATATCCTACTAGTCTCTTCCTCCATAACTTAGAATCCCGTCTCCAATTTGAATTTAACAATATTCTGAGAGATGAAGAAGATTTTTGGAAAATGAAATCTAGAATAAATTGGCTAGACGACGGCGATGCTAATACAAAATTTTTCCATATATCGACCCTCAACCGTCGTAGAACCAATAGAATAGCTTTCATCAAAGATGACAATGATACTATTCTTTTCAATCAAAATGACATTGAAATGCATATTATGAATTATTTTCAAAATCTATTCACATCTGATGAAACTTTTTCCTATCGTATTCATGGAAATCCTAACACGGCCTCCTTCACTCCCAAGGACCTTGATAGGCTTAATGCCCCCATCACGAATTTTGAAATATATTCTACTCTCAAATCTTTTAAGCCCTTCAAAGCTCCTGGACCGGACGGTCTCCAACCTTTCTTTTTTACAAGATATTGGCACATCGTAGGTCCATCTTTCTTAAAACAATGCCATGATATCTTTAATTCGGGCATTATGCCTCCTTATTTAAATGAAACCTTCATCTGTCTTATTCCTAAATTTCCCAATGCAAATTGCATTAAGAATTTTAGACCCATAGGTTTATGCAACACTATTTATAAAACCATTACTAAAATTGTTGCCAACCGAATCAAGCCTTTCCTAAACTCTATCATTAGTCCTTGTCAAAGCAGTTTCCTAAAAAACAGACGAACGTCAGATAGTGCCCTTATCATTCAGGAGGTTGTTAAAACTTTCAAACTTAAGAAAGGTAGAACAGCCAATATGATCCTAAAAATTGATCTTGAAAAAGCCTTTGATCGTCTTGAATGGAGCTTCATCCTCAAAACATTGGAATTTTTTCAATTCCCTACAAACATCATTAAGCTCATAATGTCTTGTCTTTCATCCTCTTCAATCTCCATCCTTATAAATGGAAAAAAAACAAACTTCTTCTACCCAACGAGAGGTATTCGTCAAGGTGATCCCATATCTCCTTACATTTTTATTCTCTGCCTTGAAATGCTCACTAGAAATATCAATAGCGAAGTGAGTGAAGGAAAATGGGACCCCATTAAGATCTCGAGAAATGGACCTATCTTGTCACACCTCTTCTTTGCAGATGATCTCACCTTTTTTTGCAAGGCTGATAGCAAAAATTGTGACTCAGTCGCCCATACTTTGAAAAATTTTTGCAATCAATCAGGCCAAAGGATAAACTACGCCAAGTCGAGAATCATTTTCTCTAACAATTGTGACCCTACGATTAGAGATATTATTTCTACAAAGCTCAACATCAAACCTTCTCTCTCCTTTGGCAAATACTTGGGATTTCCAATCCTGGACAAAACTCTCAAAGCAAAGGATTTCCAGTTTATCATTGACTCTATGAATAACCGCTTAACGAATTGGAAAACAAAGCTTCTCAACATGGCCGGGAGAACCACCCTAGCAAAAGCAACTCTCAATTCCCTTCCAAATCACATTATGCAAATCTACAAACTTCCAAAAAAAGTTTGCCACTCTATTGACCGCATCCAAAGAAATTTTATATGGGGTTCAACCAATGAGAAATCTAGAATTCATCTGTTGAATTGGACGACCATATCCCTCCCAAAATCCAAAGGAGGTTTGGGTATTATCAAGGCAGAATCAAAAAACTTAGCTTTCCTATCAAATCTAGCTTGGCGCCTCCTATCGGATCCTAACTCTCTGTGGGCCAAACTACTCATTGCAAAATATACAACTTTTAACGCCCACTCAAACTCATTGACCACTAAAGCCTCCTACAAAGGTACCTGGAGAAACATCATTACGGGCCTCGATCTTTGTAAATCTGCTATCTCTTGGCAGATAGGCAATGGCAAGTCTATAAACTTCTGGCATTCGGAATGGATTAAAGATACTCCTATTCGATCTCTAATTCATGGCCCCCTTACAAGAGAAGAAGAGAACTTCTCTATTAGTGACTTAAATCTTAGAGGAAACTGGAATCTAACCCAAATATCTTTCAACTTTCCTGAAGACATTAGAAGAACTATTGAGAGTACCCACCTTCCCACCCTCTCTACTTCCAAGGATCAACCCTACTGGAAGCCCTCCAGTAATGGTTTATTCTCTACAAAATCCGTTAGAGCTATTATTGATAATAATCATTCCGGTCCTCACAAAGATTTCAATTGGATCTGGACCCTCAAAACCCTAAATAAAATCAAATACTTTCTCTGGCTATGCTATCATGACAGACTCCCATCGAGAACCTATCTTCACCATATTGGTATCAATATAAATCCCAAATGTCCCTCATGCCCCAATGAAGATGAAAGCTTCCCTCATATCTTTCTCTTCTGCAAGCAAGTTAAAGACGTTTGGACCAAACTCCACATCAATCCCCATCACCTCCCTATCCAATCGTGCCATTGGCTAGACGGGATCTACAATTTAAATATCGTTTTTACTCACAATCAATATTCCTGGTCCACCTTCTTCCCTTTCCTTCTTTGGAATATCTGGATCAATCGCAACAATAATCATCACAATAACCTCTCCAATGAGGTGTCCTTCAACCAAATTCATAAACGTACAATGGAATATAACCTCATAACCCTCAAACATTCTGGCCAAACCCTTCCTATTACCTTAAATATCAAATGGCATCCCCCTCCTAGAGGTTTCCTTAAATTAAACATAGATGGAGCTAGAAAAGGGGACAAGGGGGGTACGGGTGGTGTTATTCGCAATTATAAAGGTGAATGGGTATTAGGCTTCTTTAACCATATTTTCTCAATCCATTCTACCAATGTGGAACTTTTGGCTCTGTGGCATGGTCTAAATATTATTAAAGAACGCCACTTGAACCATATTATAATAGAAACTGATTCCTCAGAAATTGTTGCTAATCTCAAAGAAAATGACACTAACACTTATGCTTTACTTTGTGACTGCAGAAAGTTGATGGAATCAATGGAATCGGTGGAGCTTAGACACTGTTTTAGAGAGGGAAACAAGGTGGCTGACCAACTAGCAAAAATGGGACGTGATCATAGCCAGGCTACCTCTCAAATAGTTCTTGTTGAACCTACTACTACTAATCTTATATCTATGTATTCAAATGACTATGAAGGGTGCCTGTACCCTAGACATCTTTCTTTAGAAGCATGTAATATTTTGGCCTCTCTTGGCAACTATGATGCACAACAGGCAGTTATGCCTGTTGCTGGCCTCCTCTAATATATTTATAATATATCGTATTTTGACCCAAAAAAAAAAAGATATGGTAAAATCACCATAAGAGAAAACGCTACCGTCCTATATTGTTGATGCTAATGAAAATAGTCTTTTAACTAAAATCCAACGAGCAGAAAAGAATATTTCACAGAATGACAAAAGGAAAATTATCTTATTGAAACTACTCTTTACACCCTTCTATGCTGCATTAGTAAAACTTTTGTAACTTTCTCATCTGTACGGGAAAATGATTGCTGCACTCCAAATTGCACCGAATGGTCTTTTCTATACACTTAAATTTCATCTCTGTTGAAAAATATTAATTTTACAAATATAGCCATCACTCACGTCAGTTACATTTTTGGCGCTGGAAAGCAAAGAACCAGATACGCTGATACATAAGTTGGCCTATGAAACAGTAAATTAAACAAGAGGGTGAACTCCAAAGATTGCATGCTGTTTATATAGGCTGATGTAAAATAAGTTTGGCTCACCAGGCTAAATTTATAGAATCGAATAACCTTTTTCTTTTTACTATATATTCACATTTTTATGCATCAGTCTACTGGTTCATATTTGCTTATTGTAATTAAGTCCCGTTACAATAAAAAAGAACCTCTTTTTTAAGATGTTAGATCAAAATATTTTTAGCTTTTTGGATGGCAGCAAAGTTTGAAACCAGTAGATCTTGCCTTATGTTAAATTGTGTGACTAGCAAACCGTTTCTTTTGTTCGGTTGATAAGTCATCTAATTTAACGCCTTATATTAAGGTCAGTTAGTATATGTACCATAGAGAAAATCATAGAGGTCATACAACCTTCCAAGAAAGGAATGCTTACATTGTCTCAAACGAAAAAAAAGTACATATGCATACAATTGATATCTAAAAAAGCTGTTACAGACAGGGAGCAGCTACTGCTAATTTGCATATACTTAAATTCCTAGGACTATATATATGATATATATGTAATGTAAGGGTGGTACAAAACCAAACCAAGAACTTTTCATGTTTAAGTTCCTCATCAATATACCTTGAGCAATTTTTAAAATGTAAAAGGCCTTGGGAAAAACAAGGATTCAGCCCTTTCTTTCAGTAGATTCAGCATAATTAGATGTCATTCCAAGTCCTTCATTTTGGTGTTTTTGCCATCCACCAGTGTCAGCCTTGGAGTGTATCCAGTAGTAGAAAATGGATCCAATCATTGATAATAGCGTTAGGGCAGCACCAGCAGCAAATACACCTTTTCTAAGGGTGGCACATGATAATTGGTCAGCTCGGAAAAATCCCCGATACTTTGTATGATATGCATTCCTTGCTGATCCTGCCAATAAGCATGCTTCTGCTCCTAAAAAGCTAACCCTGTTTTGTCATTCAAACAAAGAAGTAAGCAATAGCATTATGTATTCTAGTGTCATCAGATTTCACATCTGTTTTGGAAGACTTCAGATAGGGAGGCCAAGCAGGAGAGAAAGATCAACCGCTGTGATAAATGAATTTACATGCACAGGTAATGATCATTTCAATGGACACAAACTGTGTGCTGAAAGGTAAAAAATTAATGTGTGGGAGAAGAGATGTCAAGGAAATGAAATTATCCGAGTGAATTTGCTCAAATCCCACCCCCCTCCTTCACCACCCTCCTCCTCCCCCCTTTCATTTTCTGTGTAAGAAGGTTGAAGTCACCCTTATTACGTTATGCTGACTTTTAACAGTCCTTTGCCAACTGTTAGCATCTTAACTTACATCTGCATTTTTTTTTTTTCCATTCTCAAAAAATGTTATGACAAACTCTATCACTTCAATTACTGGAGTGTTTTATTGTTTTTGTATGAATGTTCAGTGAGGCTGTTGTTGCTTTTAACCACCATTCTTACCATCAACATCAAAACCAACCAGAATAGCCTCACACTTTAGCACACTATCTAAGCTAGATATCACCATCAAAACCATCTGTTTCTGCTAGTTGTCTGTACTACAGTCCTTATGCCATTCAACTTCTCTTACTCTTTTATGTCCAAAGGAGAAGGGTCGGGATTTGGGTGGACGAGGGCAGGATGGGAGCAAAGCACTGAAGAAACTATTTCAAATTGATTTTCTAATTTTACGTTAAGAAACAACTTTTACTTTCCTTAATAAATTCTCTTTGAAAAATGACAGGAATTATTAAAACAACAAAGAGGATCAGATTAAAAAAAGGAACATTTGGTCCAAACATATTCTCTTGTGTGCAAGAATTAAGAATTGACAGTCCAAGGTGAAGAAAATTAGGCTAGCTATTGTAGCTCTGCATGAAAGAGAGTAATTTAACTTATCCAAAGGAAAAAAAAAAAGAGAATCTGAAAGACATCAAATTGGGTGTTTGCACAGTTAGGATGATCTAAGCCTTTCTAGTATGGGAGAATGCGAAGATGACGACATATAAGAATGGAGTAGACCGACAATTTTGGGTTTGCACAGTTGGAGAAGCTTGAGAATACATGATTAGCAGAAATACAGTCACAAAGAAGAAAAGTGAAGCAGTGAATTTGTTAGCACAGGTGCATGAGTGTGTAGCAGAAAAGAAAGGTTGGAAACATTCTAGGCCCCTTTACACCCAAACCACCAAGAATTTTTAACCAGATACAAAGAACCCCAATTATTGAGCAGTGCAGAGTAGATGCTTAATTGACGTGTTTAAAACAAACTATGACACTTGTAATGCTCTAGCCTATCAAACGAGTGGATAGAAATTACTGCTTGTATTTCTTCCGCCTGTTCTCTCCCCCTCCCCGCCCCCACAACACTCCTCTTAATTTAGCACACTACCTGATCAGAAATAGCAAACAGTAAATGAAACTGGCTGACAGTTATATACGTATATTTCCAGAAGGCAAATAGTATCATCACAAATTGATGTTCATATGATATAGTATACGAGTGCGGTCTCTAACAGCTATCTGGATGGTTTTAAAGAGCAAGATTTTAATTTGTAGCTATGAAAATTACTAGTGCAACGTCCCACTTAGGCTGGTAAACTAAAATATGAGAGCATACAAGCTTGATACAAGTGTGCATGTCCTTCTTCACTATAATTTAAGTGTAACACCCAGTCTAGGCAAGAACTATGGTTATAACACTAAAGGAGAAATCCAATTATGAGGCCAGAGTAAAACAAGACTATCATCATCTACCAATGCTTTAAAAATATATAATGGGTGTGCGAACAAAGTCCCACATTGGTAGCTCAAAAGATTAGGAAGCTAAGGTGTAGAGATACTCTTAATGGTGTGAAGCCTTTCTGGGAAAACCGTGCACGCTTGGCACAACGCAGACAATATCACACCATATTAAGAGTATCTTTGGCTGGTTTAACCCAACTAGTATCAGAGCCAATGGTTTAGCAGGACGAGTATGGCGATGGTGGGCTCGGTTTTGCTTCCGATGGAAGAAGCTAGTTGATGGCTTCAGTGAACAGAAATACATTGACGAAGTTGAGTGGCATACAGTGAATCTTGGAAATTACCCCGAGGGGTAAGGCCATAGATCATTAAGGGAACAGGATCCACTGCTGTACAGGTCAAAATTCACCTAAGAGACTTTCCAAATAGTTTCATTATCTTTATCTGTTCAAATACTTATTTGAATGCCTATAAGATACGGCAAACTTCAAGTGGTAGTCCAAAAATCGACCAGGGGTTTGCACCTATAGCAGGTAATCACAGTTTTTAACAAACGGCTTAATGAATCAATTTCCCCAGCGCAAAAGTTAAGACCGGTTACTTGAGTATTTCTTTACCAATTGCACAAGATTAACCATGACTTAATGTTGCACTATAAAAGTCAATTTAATCAGTTGCACTATTTTATCTCGAACAAAAATAATATAACTGTGGTAAAAAGACTTCACTTTGAAACGGTGCAAACAAACAGGAAGAATAAGGTCATTAATGGAACACTGCAAACAGAGAGGAAGAGTAAGGTCACCGATGAAACACTGGAATACTTAACAGACAACTAGATTTACTCTGGCAAGATTAAGTTTCAACAAGGTTGGCTGCCTTGAATAGTTTACAATTGTAGAAGTAGTCAATCTTAACTTTCATCCCCTTTAATTTGATCCAAAAAGAAATGGCATTTACTGTTGTCTGTAAGCATTGCTATTTCAACTATGTAATGAACATTTATAATGATCACACTGGAAAAGCTCAAAGGCTAGAGGAACCCACACCCACCCCCCCAAGCCCCCCCCCCCCCCCCCCCCCCCCCCCCGGGGAAAAAATGGCAAAGCACAAGAAGAGACGAGTTTCTGGAGAGGAAAAAAACACAAGTAAAAAACATGTAAGCGTGATCCAAGAAGAAATGGCATTTACAAAATGGGCTTGAAAAGAAACACTCTCCTCTATTCTAACATATAGCAAGACCCAGAAAAGGTCAAATATGTGAGACACCTACTTGAGTAACATAACACATTACAACAACCTAGCTAAACTAACCAAACAGAAAATGCGGCATAGACGCTTTGCCTCAATTCAATAAGCAGAGAAAACCAAAGATATACACAAATGTGACTGAGAAACCCCATCACAAAAATAAATAGTACTCCACCGACCATCCAACTCCAACAACAATTAAGCGCAATTAACAAAACTACTTCATTACCTTATACCACACATTTCATAAGCACTAGGGGGTGTGCACTATAACCAAACAAAAGAATGTAAAGTAACTGAAAATAAGAGAGAGCAGTAAGCACATTCTTACCAGGAGAAGACAAAGAAGAAAATAGCGCATGTAGTAGAACTACCACCCATCATTCCTCTTCCAAAACACAAACACTTGGTGACGCCATTAACAAGCATCTGGCTAATCAGAAGCAACCCAAATGCCGCCAACCCATAAACTGTGGAAGCGTCCGTTCCATACACACAGTACGTCCTTTCATCATACTCATCTGGTACCACTTTCGCCTTCACAAGAAACAAGACAACATTCAAAATCCGATCTTTTACAACACAGAAACAAAAGAGGAAACCTAAGAAATATTAACTATTTAACTACAGCCACAATAAAAAAGAAATCAAATCACTATATATATATACCAAGAAAACAAGAAACATCAAAAGTTCAATCTTTAACTAGACAAAGAAACAATAACAACTACGCCTCTGTCCCTAACACGGACCATGTTACTCCATTTCAATTCACGTCATGCCAATATTATGCAAATACAAACTAAAAAGTACTAGAAGTTCTCTCTATTTTCTAAACATACAAATCTCATAGACTAAACCATCCATAGAAAGGATATACCTCGTGAACAAGTGCTAACATGTCTAAAACATATTCCCAACTAATAGATATCGCCTATATAAATATCTATTTATTCCGTTGCGTCATATCTATCACTAAGTCTGTATGGATCCAAGAAAGTGTAGGTCATTCAAAACAAACAAAACCAAAAAGTTTAATCCTTAACTACACCCAAATCACCCAAAAACTCAAGGTTAACCACATCCAGAAACTAAAAAACACCCAAAAATTCAATCTTTATGTAACAGCACAATCCACTAGTGATATTGTCCGCTTTGGGCCAAGGCACGCACAGGTTTAAAATGGTCAGTAGGGTCTAAGGCATGCTTACTCATATACTCAGTTTTTCTGACATGGGATACATACTGGGTATCACACTTTAACTATTCAACTCCTTCCAGAAACACCAAACACCCAAAAAGATTCAATCTTTAACTACACCAGATATCCAGAATCCAAAACAATCCAATCTTTTACTACACCCAGAAACAAACAAAAAACACACACAGAGAGAGACATAAAAATCCAATCTTTAAGTATACCAAGAAACAAAAACACAAAAGAATGAAACTTTAACTATACTAAGAAAAAAAAGACACAGTAAAAGATGAAGCAGTGTACCGTGCTACGACGTCGTTCAGCACCGACAGCAAGAACAAAGGCAATGAGATGAAGAGCTATAACTATTACAAGAACTGGTATAGACACCCCCATTACAACTGATTCTTCACTTTGTTTTTCAGGTTCTAATTTAAGGTTTCACTTTACTTACTTTTTGATATTTTAAAGAATAAAAGTGGGGGGCTTTTATTCGAATTCGAATAATAATAATAGCAGCTACTTTGAAGCTGCTTTTGGGTAGTGAGAAATGTCTATTTTTTGTTGGCTTTTGTTGCTTTTATATTTTTATCCAAAATAAATAAAAACAGTATAAAGAGTGATAATAATCAAACTAGGTGGGGGTCCTACACTTTTGTTTTGATAGTGGAGTCACTAGAGTGTTTTCTTTGTTTGAGCAGAGGAAGTCAGAAATGTGAAAAGACAACAAATGTAAATAGCTGGAGTTTAGGGGTCTTGTCGGACTCCCGGTTTCCGGTTGTTCTTTACCGGCTTTTTTTGCCCAACTTTTCCCTTTTACTTTTTGTTTGGTTTTGCAATTGTAGACATGGGCATCGATCGAGCCGAGCCGAGCCTAACCGAGCTTACTATACTAATGAGCTGAATCGAACCGACTCAAAATAAACTTTATACCATACCGATCAAGCTTACCAGACCGAGCACGAGTCGAGCTTGAGCCGACTATTTCTTTTGTGATGCCATATTTAATAGGGACAATTAAAAAAACGGAAAAGGGCCAAATTTACCTTTAAACTAATCAAAATTACAAGATTTACCATCCATTCCAAGTTCAGCTTGGCCATGCCCCCGACGTTAATTTAAAGGCTCACATTTACCCGTAAGGTGGATGGAAAAAATTAAACTCCTAATTAAAATTTCAAAAATTCTAATTAGTTCAATTAACACTAATACAACCACTTATCCTCACATCCCCCTTCCACCTCTTTTCCTTTCTTTTCTTTTTAACTTCATTTACTCTACCTCCTCCTAAAACTATTACCCACTTACCCATGCGAGACTCACACCATCTTCTTTAGCTTACCGATCATCATCTTCACCAATTTTTGTGATAACCAAAATATGGTAAAAATACTACCACAAAACCAATTCCCTTATCACCACAATTTTTTTTCCTCCACCGAAAATTAAATAGAATTTTCTAAAACTAGCCAAATTTCTTTTCACAAAATCCAAAAAATCAAAAAGCAAAAATTACAACAACTTGGTCCAGAAATTCTTCCAGATTACACCATGACCCCTCAATAGCCATTTCTCTCTCTAAATTATTTATTACGTATTTACTCTTTTCATCACATTTTCTTGGAATTAATATTTGCACCCTTAAATTCAAATATTTTCTTTATACTTTTTCTGTTAGCATCTTTTATTCCTTATCCCACTTAAGAAATTTCTTAAATTACAACTCTAATTTCTCAAAGATTTCAACTTTTATTTGTTAGATTTATTATATGTTTTGTAAGATTTGAGCAGCTGGGATTCTAATTTATGAGTTTTTAGTCTTGCAAGGAAGAAGAACAGTGGGTTTGTGTCAAATAGAAGGTTTTGCCTAGGAGTGGGCACAAAACCGAAAAAACCGAAATACCGAACCGAACCGAACTAATTCGGTACTTCGGGTTCGGGTTCGGTCCTAGAAATTTTTGAACTTCGGTTCTTCGGTTCGGTCTTCGGTTTCGGGCACCCCGGAACTTCGGGCTCCGAAATTCCGAAAAAACCGAAGTGTTTTTTTTTTTTTTTTTTTTTTTTTTTTTTTTTATAAAAAAAACCATTAACAAAAAACATCCACCATTACATATTACGTATATTTCCTAGATTGATTCGTATAATTTCCCTTTTTTGCTTATTGTATTTTAATGTCTAATTAGTGATTAAATGCAAAATATATCAAAAATTAAATAATTGAACTAAAAATTCATTAGGAAATGATAAATTAGCTGAACATCCCTTTAGTTTGAATAAATCATTTATGTTAAGTCATCGCGATATGATATTACGAGTATTCAATCATTTATATTTGGTAATTTGATGTATTTTTGTTAATCTTATTTTTTGACTTTGAATAGGTATGTACTTTGCCTTTCCTTTCCCTTTCTTGTTCGGCCTTTTTTTCTTTGGCTATAAACTTTGGTTTAAACCGAAACACCGAAGTACCGAATTAAAAAACCGAACCAAACCGAAGTATAAAAATTACGGACTTTTCTGCACTTCAAACCGAACCGAAGACCGAAGTAACGGACTCCTACTTCTAAAAACCGAACCGAAGAACCGAACGCCCACCCCTAGTTTTGCCATAAAATGGAAAGCTTGTTGAATACAACAATGATGTTTATCTAAAAAGAGATAAAGCTGCACCTTTTTCATGTGCAATCACTATTGTTGGAAAGTGGGAATATGATTGAACATGAAACGGAATGTAGGGGGGAGGCGGATTCGTTTGGTTTAGCAGAGGTAATGGTGCACCTGTGGGTTTTTTGGTTCTAATTAGCAAATAAGAATTTTATTTAGGAGTTTAACTTTTTCCATCCACCTTAAGGGTAAATGTGAGCCTTTAAATTAACGTCGGGGCATGTCCACGTTGAACTTGTAATGGAGGGTAAATATTGTGAATTTTGATTAGTTTAAGGGCAAATTTGACCCTTTTCTGTTAATAATATATGCAACCCTAACACCAAATTTACAAAAAATACTGATACTTTACCACTTAATAAGACATAGCAATATTTTTTTACATAGCATGTACAAGTTTCAACAAACACCTACAATTTAGGATTTTATCTCCTTCTTCCTACCTTCTCTACTCATCACTAACTTGGGGGCTGTTGCCACCACTCACCGTCGTCGGCCAGCCACTGCCGCTGCCAGACAGCCGACTGTAGCCGCCGCCGCCACCATCGATTTTTTTTTAATTTTTTTAGATTTTCAAAAAAGGAACATACAAAAAATACACACACACACACACACACACACACACACACACACACACACACACACACACACACACACACACACATATATATATATATATTGAAAATTTTAAAAATTAGCGTGTTCAAACTACATATAACCCAAACATACATACATATACAAAAATATACACAAACATACAAAGTTATACAAAAAAAATATAAAAACAACTTTTCTACTCTAGACATATGTATACACAATCATACAACACATATACACATACAAAAATAAAGATAGACATTCAGATATGTGCAGACGTAGAAATGTGCATCTTTATTGTCCCTATTGCCAGCACCAAATTTTATCAAGGCAAATGAGAATATTATATTGGGATCTTCGTTATACGGAAAAAAAGTTGAAATACTTGGAAAAAGAATCCATGGGCTTATTATCGAAAACCAGTTATTTAACTGAAGAAGATAAATATAATATTACAAGTATCTTGCATAGAGTTGTTGATAGGATTAAAGAGATAGATATGGATATAATAGGAATCCACAGTATCTTGGATAATTATCCTATGTTTATAGCTTAATAAGCTTATGGATTATTATGTGCAGGGTATGCGACCCAGTTACGGAAATCCAACCTCTAATAGAGGAAGGGGAAACAGAGGAAGAGGCACTGGTAGAGGTGCTGTGTTAGCCCAAATGGGAAAACAAAGGCTTATATCTGAAGATTTGACAGGATCCTCCTCATCAAATAATAAAAATGATGATACCATTTCATACCAACAGTATCAGCAATTCTTGGAATGGAAAAATTCTCAAGGGAAGCAAAATGAGGGAAAGGCTAATATGCCAGAATCATACTCTTCTGTTATACTAGAAGATGACAATGAAAACATACAGTCGTATGTCAAAACAGATTACAAGGAGTTAATACTATTCCTTGAACATCGAGACCTTCAATGGAAGGATGAGCCATGGAAATGAATGGCAAAATATTTGAATAATGCATCATACACAAGCTGTACTTATAAGTACAGGGTTCATTTTGAGATGATACTCTCATGCACAGGATCATGCGAAATATCGCATTTTTATCCAGCAAATACAAGAAAAGTTTATAACTTTTCTAAGATAATAATCAAAAATATTATATTGCCGGAAGAATGGGGTTTGAGCACCCTAACTGAGAAGAGTTATACTCATCCTGATCAGAAAGTTCCAGTAAAATTTAATTACTGGGATTATGTTGAAAGCTTTCATAAAGCTTTGTTATATGAGAATGATAATAAAAAGCATTCTTGGTTTATAAAAATATGTGCAGAAGTTTATAAACAAAGCAGTATACCAAATTGATTTTCTCAATGGTGGATTACCTATGGTCCTACCATTAAAATATTGCCAGAACCATTACTCAGTTTATATACTGAATGGTTAGAAGTATCTCCAAACATTCAAGAGTTACAGAAGAGTAATACTCTAATTAATGGAAGTTATTATATGAGCTTCTTTATTGAGTATTCTATCCCATGGATTATGAAATGGACCGTCGAAGTGGATTATACTCCACAAAACATCCCAGCATTATACAGAAATTTTCATACAAAATTTTGGAAGAAGATGATTCAGAAAACGGCTGAAGGTCATATCCAGTGTCAAGATACAATTGATAAGATAAAACAGTCAATTGATGAATATAAGCAGGCTGATCATATAAAGCAACAAAATGCCCCAAGTCCGTTCAGCACATCATTAATAAAATTCAGATGAAGAAAGGACTGATGACAAAAACAGAAATTTTAGCTTCTTATTTTGAAGAAGTTAAAAAAGATTTAATAAAAAATCTTGATATTGAAGTTCCTTCAGATGCATCTATGGCCTCTGCAAATAACACAGAGGATGAAGAAGAACAGTGCTTAGCAGGAGAATCTCAGTCTATTATTGATAATGACATGGATGATTATATCGCCAATATCATAAAACAAGTCAATGAGGAAGCATCTTCCAGCAAGAAAAATGCCAGAGGAAAAGACAAGACATAAGGCATTATTGATATATTTTTCAAAAAAGAATTTATAGCTCTTGTTGATAGTGGAGCAGATTTAAATTATGTTCAAGAAGGATTAATTCCTTCACGATATTTTCATAAAACTACTCATAGTTTAAGGTCTGCTAATGGTGAGAAAATGCAGATTGAGTACAAATTGCCAAAAGCTTCTATATGCACAAATAAGGTATGTATACCTCAAAGCTTTGTTTTGATAAAAAATATGTCTAACCAAGTTATACTAGGAACACCCTTTTTACAAAAAATATTTCCGATTACCAGAATAGATAAAGAAGGGATAATAGGAACTTTTCAAGAAAAACCTATTATTTTCCAGTTTATAACTGAACCTATTACTAGAGTTTTAAACCAGTTAAAGGATATGCTAGCTAAGAAAAGTCAACATATCAATTTTCTGAAACAAGAAATTTATACTTTAAATATTGATGAGATTTTAAAAAATCCCAAATTAAGAGAAAAAATTGATTTTATAATAAATCAGTTTTCATTACAGATTTGTAGTGAACATCCAAATGCTTTTTGGAATAGGAAAAAACATGTAGTTACACTTCCATACGAGGAAGAGTTTTCTGAAACTAATAAGTATTCCTACTAAGGCAAGACCTTGCCAAATGAATTCAGAATATTTGGAATTATGTAAAAAGGAAATAGATTCTTTATTACATAAAGGTCTTATCCGATCTTCAAAATCCCCATGGTCTTGTACACCTTTTTATGTTAATAAACATGCTGAACAAGAAAGAGGAGTTCCAAGGTTAGTCATAAACTATAAACCTTTGAATAAAGTTTTGAAATAGATTAGATATCCTATTCCTAATAAAAAGGATTTATTGGATAGACTTCATAATGCTATTATATTCTCTAAATTTGATTTGAAATCAGGATACTGGCAGATTCAGATAGCTGAAGCTGACAGGTATAAAACTGCTTTCAATGTCCCAATAGGACAGTTCGAATGGAATGTTATGCCATTTGGATTAAAAAAATGCTCCTTCTGAATTTCAGAAAATTATGAATGATATATTCATTCCTTATAGCAATTTTATTATTGTTTATATTGACGATATATTAGTATTTTCAAATACTATTGAAATGCATTTTAAGCATCTTGAATTATTCAAGAAAATTATCATAAAAATGGTTTGGTTATATCTAAACCGAAAATGTTTTTATTTCAAACAAAGGTAAGATTCCTTGGTCATAATATTGAAAAAGGAAAGATTATACCTATTAATAGAAGTATTGAATTTGCTTCTAAATTTCCTGATATGATAACAGATAAAACTCAATTACAGAGGTTTCTAGGGAGTTTAAATTATATTGCTCCATTTTATGAGAATCTTGCTAAAGATACAGCTATCTTATATGATAGATTAAAAAAGATTCCAAAACCTTGGACTGATGTTCATACTAAAACAGTCCAGAAGATCAAGGAGAGAGTAAAGAATCTTCCTTTTCTTACGTTGGCTAATCCTACTTGGCCAAAGATAATTGAAACTGATGCTTCTGATATTGGTTATGGAGGGATTTTAAAGCAATACTCTCCAGAAGAAAAAATTGAATATTTAGTTCAATTTCATTCTGGTAAATGGAATAATAGCCAGAAAAATTACGCAACAGTAGCAAAAGAAATACTTGCTATAGTGAAATGTGTATTAAAGTTTCAAGGTGATTTATATAACCAGAAATTTATAATAAAGACTGATTGTCAATCAGCTAAGTTTATGTTTAATAAAGATTGTAAACATGATGTTTCTAAACAAATGTTTGCAAGATGGCATGCATTATTAGCCCCATTTGATTTTGAAATACAATATAAAAAAGGAGAAGAAAATAGTCTTCCTGATTTTCTAACTAGAGAATATTTGTCTAGTTAATGTTAATTATTAACATTTTATGTGCAGATAATCAGATATGTGCAGACGTAGAAATGTGCATCTTTATTGTCCCTATTGCCAGCACCAAATTTTATCAAGGCAAATGAGAATATTATATTGGGATCTTCGTTATACGAAAAAAAAAGTTGAAATACTTGGAAAAAGAATCCATGAGCTTATTATCGAAAGCCAGTTATTTAACTGAAGAAGATAAAGATAATATTACAAGTATGTTGCATAGAGTTGTTGATAGGATTAAAGAGATAGATATGGATATAATAGGACTCCACAGTATCTTGGATAATTATCCCACCAGCCTTTTAACTGACCAGTAAAACCTGCAACAATTATATTGGCAACAGTTTTATCACTATTACCATTAGTCTTGCAAATAGTGCTATACATCATCATTCTATGTATAACAATATACATTTGCCTGTTGGTATGACCATCAATGTTCCACTCATATATTTGCTTACCACTGAAGCTATTCGGAGCATACATATCATCCTGCTCTTCGAATAGTACATCTTGAGGAGTAGGCCTAGGGTAGTAAAACATCCGTTGCCTTGGTTTGTCAGCAAATTTTGAATTGTAAGAAGACTTTAATTTATTAATTTGATCATAAGTCAATTTAGGAAAATCATTATCAGAAAATGCATTATCACTTTCCTCTGTATTAATTAGAGGCTTTAGTGATAACTCTTTAAATTTTTCATTTAAAAACTTTTCTATATTAGATGCATCAGGTTTTATTTTAAAATTTTCAACATCAGGAGGAGGTTGAATGGTTGGAATGGCTATCCGTGGTGGCTCTTCCAATTTTTCTTTTCCTGATGTACTGGCAGTATTACTGCTCATTGATAATAATTTATCTACTTTATCATGCAAAGATGCAATGTGTTCACCTAATATATGAACATAAATATTTGTATAATTCTGCTGTTTCAACATAATATTAATATGTTTAACAGTAATTTGTAAAGTATTTTCTTCAAATAGCGCAGAAAAGGCTGCAAAATCAATCATTTTTCCCTCCTTCTTTATTTTAAAAGGTTGTTGTGGAGGTAATACAGCATCAATGATTTTACCATTTGATAATTCAAATTGTCTTTCCAAAACAGCAATATTATTTGCTACATACTTTCCCATAAATCATGGAATGAAAGATATAATTTTATTAACTTTCTCAAGATCTTTATAAAATTCTTCTTGAAAATCATTTTGTTCAGTTTTATTAAAACTTTTAAAAAACCATTTCCTAAATAACTCCCATCTGGGTTTATAAAAATCCTCAGATATTTTCTTTCTTGCTGGTGATCCCTGACTAAAATCAATTGTGGACTTAAAATCCATTAAATTTCACCAAAATCCATTTCAGATGCAGTTATATCTACATCATTTATCTGTTGTTCTTTTATAGGAGCAACAGGATTAACAATATTATTTTTATCGATTTTCAAAGTATGATATCTAGGTACTTCCTCTCTTAACTGAGAGGTAGAAGCTCTAGAAGGAGTTTGAACAATATAATCAATAGGAGAAATATGAGAATGATGTAACGAATTAGATCTAGATAAACCTTGAAAACTAGATCTGTCAGATCTCATATCCATCCTACTTATAACATCTTCAGGTTCAAACCTGATTCTTACATTTCCTTCTGGAGTTTGTTCAATTCCAGTTAGATCTGTATTTTTAAAATCTTTTGGAGGAACCACTTCCTCCATGACCCATTCTTTAGGGAAATCTATTTCATCCCATTTGATAGGTCTTCTGGTAGTAATTTTAGATTTACCAAAATTAGTTTCTATTAAAATAGTTTCATTTTTTAAATCCATAATTTTGCACATAGGATTCAAAGTATAAAGTGGCTTAAAATAAATCCTATAACAGATACATATTACTTTTGTATTAGGCATATAATCATAACCATGTAATTTAACATTTAAAACCAAAGCTTTTAAAGCATTTTCATCCGACAACGATATTTGTAAATTCGGATAAGCATTAAAATATACTGGGCCATAAGCCAAACTTGATTGAACAATCCCTATAAGGGATTTCTTCCAATTATGGTTTCTACCATCCCTGAGAGCAGCTATAAAACTTTCAGGTAAACCTCTTAAGGTTAAAGGTTTAAAAGCAACTTGAATTAAACCAATATGAATGAATATATGAGTATGCATATACGGTATTAAATCATGCTCAGACAGCAAATTAAAAGTTGCATGATCGCTATCAACCGTAATCGTTTCTTCAGTAGTTTTCACTACCTGTTTTAAACCCAATTTCTCAAAGGTTCCTAGCTGGTATATCAGCTTAGGTTGAACTTTAGGAATAGTTCATTTATTAAGTAAACTGCTGTGGCATTTCATATTCTTCTTTTCTACTGTTTTTAACAGTAGTTTTGTTCCTAATGATATTCATTAGAAATATAAGTGTTGAACTCATTACCTATTGCTACTGCGCACCATGGCTCTGATACCAAATTTCGACGGATCCGGCAGCATGGGGTTAACAAGATTTACTGGTGACCCAACCCTGGCAAGGAGTGGCTGAACCCAAAATTAGGTTCAACAACAGCCCTAAACGCCATCCATGGCTTAAGCGGGCAAACAACAGAACCTTGGTTCTGGCGTTCAACCTTCCGCCTGGGTTGTATATCCAACCATACTTTTAATACCACCACCTGCTGAGATTCTAATCTTAATCTGTTATTAGAATCATTTTACCCCAGTAGCCTAGTGTGATAGAGCTCAACACTTAAAGATTTAGCCTATCATTTAGGCCAAATACTAGAATTTAAAATTTGTTAAATTAAACAAAATTAAAAGAACTGTGAATACCTTGAGATATGATCAGCACACTACTAAAAAAACCGGCATTTTCGACCGCCCAATCGGTCGAAATTCGGTCGACCTATCGACCGTATTTCGACCGATTGTGGTGGTCGACTAAATTAAGGTCGAAATTCAACCTTCGACCGAAATTCGGTCGAACGTCGACCGACTTCGACCGAATTTCGGTCGAAGAACTGTCGACCGAAATTCGGTCGAACAGTATTTCGACCGAATTGTCTGGTTATATTTTTTGACCAACTTTCGACTGAAATTCGGTCGAAAACTTGTAAAAACCTGCAACATACAAGCTGAAATTAGCCCTACACCACCTGTAAATTCAGCAACACGCAGAAAAATCAGACAAAACACATTCATAAACACTATTCAAACATGGCTAACAAAGCCAAACAATAGAAAGGAGTCTTTCAACATTCGTTCAAGTTTTACAATATTCAAACAAACTAAACAAACAGTTTAAAGTTCAACAATCACTACTACTGGCTAGAAGCCGAACTAGACCCGGCATCAGACTGAGACGGTGAATGGTGGCGGCCTTTGCTCTTGCTCTTGCTCTTTCCCTTTCCCTTTCCCGAGCTATCACGCTTTCCTTTGCCTTTTTTTTTGGTTCCTGAGGAGCTCTTGCATCATTTCATGCACTTCTCTCTGATGCGCCTCCTGTGATGCGCGCATTATTTCTTGCACTTCTCTCTGATGCGCCTCCTGTGCTAAGCGCATAGCTTCATTCTGTCTTCTCAGATCTTCGATTAAATAGATTAAATAAATTAGACGGGTTTAATAGATTAAATAAACACATTCATTGCACAAAAATTAGACGGGTTTAATAGATTAAATAAACAAATTCATTGCAAAAAATTAGACGGGTTAAATAGATTAAATAAACACATTCCTTGCAAAAAAATTAGACGGGTTAAATAGATTAAATACACACATTCATTGCAAAAAAAATAAGAATACAAATATCTACTTATGTTTATAATTATATAATTACATTAAACTAGCCTATTAAAACAACAAAAGTTACTAAGTACATATAAGGTCAATATGTATGATTTTTTATATTAGTTTTTTACTTTTTTTGTAATCAATTTGACAAGATTAATGTCGTCGCGTTTGTTAATGCAAGCAACTTGTTTGATGAAATGCCCCAAAGAAACAATATTATCTAATAACACCCTATTAATTAATATCATCAAAGCAATTCAAACCAACAAAAGCTTATTCGTTTTAGGCATAACATGTTCATCTTCTCAACAATACCAAGGCAACAACACATTACAAACTTAGATTCCAAACAATACCAACAACTACAACAATCCCAAACAACACAAACCTAACTTTGTAATAGCTAACAACACCAAACAAGTTGTTGAACATCAACAATAACTACAATAAGGTTTGCTAACTAATAATTAACTAGAAATGCAACATTATAGGCCAAAGTTAAAAATTAATTAAAAAATTAATTAAATTCGGATTAAATAAAAATAAAAATAAAAACCGTACCTCGACGTTGATTTATGCTCCTATAGCACCTACAAATGATTCCCCACTAGTTATATGCTTCAAAACTACAAAAAAATTGAGTTAAAAAGTTAGGGTTCAAGTTTTACAAAGTAATTAAAATAACCCTAAAATTAAGAATTTACCTTGAATTTGTTGTTATGGGTAGTGATTAGGAGGGTAGATTGTGTTTAAGTGTTGATTTTGGGGGTGGGTTATGGTGGATTTCGTGTATGGGGGTTGGGGAGGGTTTAAAAGAGAGTGAAATGTTTTTGGGGAAGAAAGAAATGAGGCAAATGTGTGTTCTACCCGACTTAATAACGGGCCGGTCGACCGCTTAGGCGACCGAAATTCGGTCGACGGCCCAACTTTATGTTTAGCCTATCGACCGAAATTCGGTCGAACCACAATTTCGACCGAATTTCGGTCGAACACACACTTGTGACAGTCACAGGTGTTCGACCGAAATTCGGTCGAAATTGTGGTTCGACCGAATTTCGGTCGATAGGTGGTAGTCGAATTTTCCCTGTTTTTTAGTAGTGGCAATAGAAGATTTTTGATAACTTACTAAATTTTTACAATGAGAGATTTTCTAATAGAGAGGGAATGCTATTTTCTAAAGCTTGTTCCTCTCCACTAACCTTGTTGCCAATTTATAGGCAAATTCTAAAATTAACATGGCCCACATCTTTACAAATGGCCAACTAAAAATAAAGACATGAACAAATCATGGCCGATAGATGGCCAATAATTTTGATAAAGTAGATGTAACTTTATTAAAGCTACTTTATAAAAGCAAACATAAATACATACATACATACATATACATAATACAAAGATATATTAACACATACACATACAAAAGGAAAAAAAAGAGCAGACCGGAGCAACTCGCCGGAAAACATATAGATCGGAGCATCCACCGCTGCAGGGGGCGACACTGCTTCACTGCAACATCAACAAAGATTCAGAACAACAGAGGAGCGCAGAGAGAGGAACAACGATGGCATCAGCAGCAGTACAAAACAACAACAACATCGTCGGTGCTGGTTTTGCCCGAAGGAGCAGACCGGTTGGTCACCTGCGGAGGGAAGGGGACGGCGGCAGGTGGATTGGTTGTTGAGGTGGAGGAGGAGAGAGAAAGAGAGAGGAAGAAATTAGGGTTTTATGTTTGGAGGCTGGGAAATGAAAAAAATGGTATATAGGGTAATTATTGAAAACTATTGGTATGTTTTGTAAATTGAGACCGAGCCGAGGCTATTTTCGAAATGAGCCGACCTAAAAGGAAATTGATACGAGCTGGCTCAGCTCTATGCTTAGGCTATTAAACTTCTGGCCCTCACTAAAAACCATTTAGTTTTAGCCCTCATCAGCAAAACTCTGCCGCACTTTTTAGTGAATCACTAGGATTTATTCAAAAATTTCTTTGGCGAATTTTGGTGTATCGTCGTAAAAAGATAAAAGATTATTACTTCTTTGATTGGAGCTAAAAGCTTAACTTTTGTATGCCAAGGCTGCTAAACGAATTTTTATGTAAATTATTTACTCCCTATGCATTAGGAGTTACCTGACGATTCAAGGTTAAGTAGCCACCGAAATATAGCTCACATAATTAGAAAGAATGAAAATTGACACATTTTGATAGTACAAGGGCAAAATTAGCTTTTATTCCTTGTTCTAGAACAATAGTTAGTGAGGAGTGTATTTTTTTGTTACTTGGCTTTTAAGGAAGGATATTTTTTACTTAGTTGACTAACGACGAAAGTATTTTTATTCTTCATTGAAACGGATGTAAAATTGTTCTATTTCCTATAGTTCGGAGGTACACTTATTGAAAAAAATGATTGAAAAACAACATCAAGAAGATGGAAGGGAAGGAGAGCGTGGAGATGGAAGCATAGTCCACTGGGATATATTTGAAAAGATAATAAAAACGAGAAAACGATTAAATTGAAATGAGAGACACAGTGAAATTTCTGGATAGGATGTTCGACATTGCTTCGGCCCATTATTAGAGTCCCATCCCAAAAATTCCTTAGCACCCTTTAAGGTTAAGCTATTTCCTGACAGAAAAAGTGTTTATTTTCAACCTCTTATGCGATCCGCCAGGACATAAACTTTTTGAACTGAATTCTTAGTGATCTGTTATGAGAATGTTCTGAGTTCTGGCGATGCAGACAAAATGTTAAAACAATAGAGATAGAAGTGTAATAGTGTGTTGGCGTCTTTTATGAGCCCTTTGGTTGAGCTTAAAAATGACTTATAAGCTTATAAGCCCATTAATATATGTTTGGTAACTTAAAAAATTTCGAACTTATAGGCCATAAGTAGCTTAAAATCCTAACTTCTCAAAAAATGGCTTTTAAGTCACTTTTTGACTTATAAGCCACTTAAAATAAGCTGCTTATAAGCCCAGCCAAACAGGCTCTATATATGTAATTCTCCTTCCTCCGCAGCTAAACTTATTTTCATTTTGTCATCATAATGTCAACCGTTAATTGTAAACCTTGTATTTGTTAAACCTGTAGTTCGGTTCAAAACCATAACCAAACCAAGTAAAATTAAAATTATCGATTTGGTTATTGTCGGTTTGGTTTTGATTTGATTCGGTTTATCAGTTTTTTTACAAACAAAATAGCAATGAACGTAAGAAAAATAATAAATAGAACGATTCTTAAAAAGAAATGATAAAGAGGAGCATAAATATTTTTGTACTCACTTAAAACGCTCACATATTTAATAGAAAGAAAATACTAGTAATTCAACAAACATTAAAAATTGTGTA
This sequence comes from Petunia axillaris subsp. axillaris, assembly GCA_029990575.1. NCBI lineage: Eukaryota > Viridiplantae > Streptophyta > Magnoliopsida > Solanales > Solanaceae > Petunia > Petunia axillaris. The sequence continues at coordinate 46,940,376 of JARKNS010000009.1, forward strand.
TCATGTTTTGCATATTACTAAGAGAAGCGGAATAATACAAAATAAATTTATCTGCGGCCAATCAGACCATCTGCCAAGCTTTTTCTTATTAATGATATTATCCTATCATGAGAAATAGCATATCATGTTCATATACAAGTCGAAATGGTAATTACAATTCATACACACTTTTATGCAAGTAAAGTTCTAACCGAGAGCAAATTATTGGCGGACAAGGGTGATTATACTAAATCATAAGTAATACAAAGATGTGAGAACCTTGTTTTTATTAAGCTATTGCCTTGTTAGATTCTTGCTGGGCTTAAGAACACAATTAGTTAGTCTAATGTTAATATACTCTACTACAAGTCTTGTTGAAAATATATAGAAAATTCAAAATTAAATCATACGAAAATAAGAATGTTAATATATATATATATATATATATATATATATATATATATATATATATATATATATATATATATATATATATATATATATATATATATATATATATATATATATCGGTTGGGTTCGGTTATTTCTTCTTATTTTTTTTATAAAACTAAAGCCAAATCAAATATCATCGATTTTTAAAAATTAAAAATCAAACCAAATCAAAACCAATAAAATGTCGATTTTTTTAATCAGTTTGATTTGGTTTTCGGTTTGGATCGGCATAACATTATTTAATGCTTGGGGGTATGGTGGAAAATTATAGGTTACATTCTAAAAATGATGAAGATGAAAAGAATGTAGTTTCAAAACAAGATGTTGTTTAGGCTGCTGTTGCCGCCGTTTTAGTCGCGGTTAGTTAATTTTTATCATCTCTTTTTGATGTAATGTTTTGTTCTTTTTTTGGTTTTAAAGTTATTATGCATTATTAATGGATATAGAGTATTCATATTGCTAAATGTTGAGGCTGGGTTGATATTGATAACTTATTATGCATATGCTTGTTTTGACCTGTTTTTTTTAATTGAAATAGATGTTCTGTCTGGCTTTTTCGTTTTCCTTGGGAGGTTATTGCTGTTTTGTAGAAGATTGAGGGACTTGATAATTATTGAATATCGCTGTCTCTCTCAAAAAATTCTCGTAGGTGCTTTAACGTTCATAATTTGTTGGAGGTGAATATATGATTTTGTGTGTGCTACGTGCAACTCATAATTGAACGTTGTGTATCACACATGGGGTGAGCATAGAAGGGGGAATATGAGGAGGTGAAGGTGGTAATAATAGATCTGGCCTCCAAATTGCACTGTTTGGCAAAGGTTGTTGGATTTTGAATACGACTATCGATTCTTTTTTAGGTCAGTTCAAGGCTTTTGAAGTACTCTTCATAGACTTGAGGTAGGAACTTTATTATGCTTGTCTTCATCTGTGATCATAGAATTTCCTGATGGATGAGTTCTATATCTGTAGATTGGAATTTGCTTATTGGAATGTTTCAAAATTTCATGAACCTAAAAAGTGCTAGTTGATACTCTTGATTCTCTTATCTGAACTGAAATTTCATCTTTTCAAGATAATACAATTCCTAAAGCTTACATTTCTGATTGCCTTTGAATGGTGAATGGAGAGTAGGGTGTTCTGTAAAAATTAGATGCAAAATATACACAGTAGGTATAATGTTTGTCATTTGATTTATATAGACAGGTTTAATACGATTTTTTTTTAGTATTTTGGATAGCAAAACCAGCTCAATCAGCAATATGTTGATCTTTGCTATTGATGCCAATAGTTGGATGATCAGACCACACATATAGGTGCAAAGACTGCTTAGTAAAGTTTTTTTTGGGATAAAGCTGGGCACTTTGCACATATCTTTGGAAGTAAAGGTTGGCCCAGTCGTCTACTAGCACAATTCCATAAAAATGTGAGCTTGGAGATATAGAGGGATAAATTTGTTTGTTTAACCTGCAGAGAAGAGATATAAAAAGGAAACATTGTGGTCTTGTCTTCCCTTTAGCCACTGGTTTTGCATTGTTGTGAATGTAGCTTAATTTTCCAGCTCAATCGGCATTATGTTTGAACGGAAATACTGGTTATTTGTAAAAAGAAAAAGTTTTAAAGAAGAGAATCGAAAGCATTGCATAATGTTGAAGCAATCATTTACCAATTACCAGAGTGGTATCACAACATCTTGGTGCAATTATAAGAAGCACAAAGGTAGCGTAAACTCATAAGGGGAAAAAAAGAAGGTAAAACCACCACCGTAGGATTTAAAATCTAATGACTTGAACAAAAAAATCAAATGTGGTTACCAATGAATTTAAAGACTGACAAACAACCTTACAGAATTTATTAAAGAAGCTACTAAAAAAAAAAACACAAAGCGCTCTTCCAAATTTCCAGCTGCAAGCTCTTCATATTCTGTTTTAACAAAACAAAAATTAAACTCAATGAGAGCTCAAAAAGTAGTGCTAAATTGTTGTCTAGAATATTTAGAGCAACAAAACATACATAAGCAAATGACCAAAAGAAAGTTATGGTCTTTCTCGTTTTGGTGTAAAGTGCCTCGCTCGAGGGGCGAGGAATATTTGTCTTTTTACAATTTTAGACAAATAAAATAATAAAACCTGATTTGTTTTTCCATGGATATTTCAGAAATGCTTTAGTGTTCATTTATCACCCAACAAATATATATGTTACTACATTCCAGAAATCTCAGATGAAAATTAGATAAAAACCTTAGTTAGGTCCCAGCTTCCGGTAACCACTTCCTCAAACCTTGCTTTTAAATATCATCTGCAAAACAATCATCTAACCAAAGAATATATATCAGGAGGGAATTTCCTAGTTAATTTTTTAGAATCTAAACTTTAGATTGATAAGGACTGCACTTTGAAGATTTTATCCATCTGTCATTGCTTAAAAAATCATCGTTTTTAATTGAAGATACTTTTCAACAACTTTATTTTTATAATAATAAATAAATATAAACACAATAATCTAAAACTTTAAACCAAGTGTCATGAAACAAAAGAAATACTCCTAGTTAGTAAAAGGCAACATTTTATAGTAAGCAAAATGTATTTAGCAGAGTTAAAAAAATCGAATGTATTTGTATTTTCTAGGAGTGTACCTGCATCTACGTAATTCAAGATGCCGAGCGCGAAATCATTATTTTGATAATCTTCAACTTGCATTTCTTGGATATCCTGGGCAGACTTCTCAACAGATTTGGGGCAAAACTCTACCTCAATGAAATTTAGAGAAGGGAAGTCCCCAAAACAAGAAGGGATCTCCTTGAGACCGTTGCATTTATTCAGAACCAAGTGTTTTAGGTTTGAAAATGCATCATCGGAGACGATCCATTCTTGGAGATTCACACATCCTATCAGTTTCAAGACTTTGAGTTGAGCGAACCCGTCATTGTTCACTTCCCATTTGTCATTGTCAAACCTAATTTTATCCAATTTTAGTACCTGGAGGTTGGGCAGCATTGCAATGTTTGATAAGTTCTCACAGCCAAGGTCAAACAAGTGCAATCTCAACTTTTTGAGATTTGGAGCGCAGATGCTTATAGGGAATCTCCGCAGTCTCCGCCGCCCACAAATAACGTGTAGCCCCTCAAGCAATATTGGAAAATCAAATACCAGAAATGGACCTCTGCTAACCTTGAATCCGCATCTCAGTTTTCGAAGATTAGGTGTTTTTCTCAAAATCAATTCTGCATCCTTGACACTAGAAAACCATGGTGTGGAGAGAGTTTTCAAATCATAAAGTTCTGACGAGTCTGCAAATAATTCTTCTGCATTTTCAACTAAGATACCGCTGAAAACATTCAGATGTTTCAATTTGACCAACTTCCAAAATTTAAATATTGAATCTCTGCTGTAATATCCTTCTCGTGCTAATATCAAATATTCCAGGTTCCGGAGATTGTCTAAGGATGGGAAAGCTAAACCATTCCTAATTTGTACAGAAAGGTACCTCAAGTAAACTAGTTCAGTTGGGAACCAATCAACCATAGTTGTGTTCTCTAAATCCAATACTTTGAGAAACTTAAAATTTTGAAAACTTTTAGTAATACTTGATATCATACTAGTCTCTTCCTTGAGAAATACTGAGCCAACAAGTGAGCAAGACGATCTCCATTCATCAAGATTAACCAATTTAGAAAAGACCAAGCGATGTTGAGCATGCTGCTTGTCAGAGTAAACACATGGATTGGCATTCTGATCCCTATGAATATATAAATAAGCAAAATCATAACATCAATTTTCAACTATAACTTGTATACTTGATCACCATACAAATGCATAATATTGTAAAATCACAGAAATAATTTTTCAAATATAACTTGAAATACATGTTTGATTGAATAAATAAATCAATTAGTATTACCCTTTTATCCATCGTAGAAGATTCTCCTCAATTGCTTTTTCTTTACAGAAGTCGAGCAATACATCGTGAAGCTGACATGCTTTGGTCTTGCCATCTGAATAGGACCTCTTTGCAACCATCACTAAATTTCTTCCGATAAGATTCTCCAAGTAATCTTCTGCTAAATCCTCCAAGTTACTCTCGTCTCCACAACATATTACGAATCCTTCTGAGATCCATAATCTTGTTAACTTTGAAATCTTAATCACTTCGTCCTCTAAAAATGCTGCAAAATAAATAAAGCAAGACCTAAGATGATAAGGTAAATTCTGATAACTTTGTTCAATAACGCTCTTTAAGCCACCGTGGATATGAGAACCTAAATTCACAACCATTTTTTCCCAACATTCTTCTTCCTTCTCCATCTCTTTTAGAATACCAGCCACCAAAGCAATCGAAAGAGGGAGCCGTGAACACATTTTTGCTACTCTTTGCCCAACATCCATTAGGAGAGGGGGGCAGCTTTCTTCACCAAACACTTCCTTTTCTAGCAACTCCCAACTTTCATCTTCGTTAAACAAACGGAGATGAAGGGGATCACTATGAACACTAGCATATGTGGCAACTTCATGATGTCGTGTTGTTAGGATGACTCTGCTTCTATTATTACCATCTGGAAAACAACGTCTTAAATCATCCCAAGCACTAGTTTCCCACACATCATCAACAAGGATAAGGTACCTTTTGGGCAACAAAGTTTTGCGAAGCATATCAGCTAATTCATCGGTATCTTTATCTCTAAGTTGAGATTCCTCACCAATAGCATCAATTAATAAGGTCAATAACAGGTTCTTATAAGAATATATTTGGGACACACAACATTGTGCACAAATATCAAATTGAGAGACAACTGACCTGTCAGAGTAGAGTCTGTAGGCCAAAGTCGTCTTTCCTTGACCCGTCATGCCGTGAATTGAGATGATGTCTCGCCCTTTGGTTCCTTTCAGTAGTTTATCTCTTAAATTTTCTATTACATCCTCAAACCCCACAATTTCTTTATTCGTCCTTGGAGTCCTTGTCAGTTGTGATGACTTACGAGCAGTTCCAATCTTCACTGTTTCCTCAACCATGTTCTTTCCTTGAATCTTTGCTTTGATGCCAATAATTTCCTCTGTGATATCCAGGAGCCAACGCTCGAGACACCAATGAGGAACATCTTTGCTTATACAAGCACCAACTATGTATTCCACCTCGTATGCTTTGCTAATCAATTGGGTAGAACAATCTCGGACTGCCTCGAGCTTATTGTACTTTTTTTCTTTTGCAATAGCATGTTGGAAAGGTTGCAAGCTCTGAAATTCCTTCTCAATTATTTGAAGTTGGTTCTTGACAGAAGCAAGTGAATTTGCATAATGGCACTGGAACTCCTTCAGATTGTTTAAAAGGAAATCAACATAGCCTAGCCCATGAATCCTTGGCAAGTTAGATTGAAACGCCTTCCGAATGATGAGGTAGATCATCACCTTGATTGGCTGAGTGTTGCTTGGAAGATTAAGACCAAGTACTCTGTTCACGTCCTCCAACATTACGCCTTCTTTCTCCCACTCGCTATCATATAATGAGTAAATTAGAAGTCCAGCATCAACAATAACGGTGTCCATATCTTGAAGATGAAAATCAAGATCTAGTACTGGCAGATGGATGAGATTGGCTCTTAATAGGCTAAGCATCTCCTGAGAATTACCAACAGCTGGTGGCTCCACCAAATTCTGTGCGAGAGTCTCCACAAAGTCGCCATCAGCTGCGGGAGTATTTTGAATATTGGGATGCCATCCTGGTTGTATTGTCGACTTTAAAGCTTGCAGGACATCAATATAAATCTTGCGGATGGCAGGCTGAATCGGCTTAATCTTCATTTGCAGGAGATCAAAAAGCAAAGCATTCAATTCATGACATGGTGCCGCTTGTTGATTTTCACGGTCATATTGACTGGGCAAATACAACCATACAACCATTACTGCGTGGCTGGCCACAGATAAAACGTGAGTGAAGAAAGTATGTCGGATTTGAGGCTCTATGCATTTGTTTGAAACAAAGGAGACGAAAAATTTCAGCAAATTCAACTCCTCTAGAACCTCTTCTATTTGTTCCTTAAGTCCTGGAAGAAAAAATAGCGACCAACGTGCATCAACCTCCACAATATCACGAAGAATCCATACAGCAGCATCAACGAATTCGAGTACAAGTTTGGAAGTGGCAACACCACCACCATTGTTGGCTGGATCAAGTGGTATTGATATTTCTGAAAAGGCGTATTTTGCTCTGAATTCCATCTTGGTATTCCAAATTTCTGTTGGGATGTGAAAGGGAAAGGGATCAGTTTTTGGATCAATGAACTCGTCCCTTGGGGAAAACACAAGGAATTCTTCCACGTAGTCTTCTGCAGCTACATCAGATGTCTTCAAAATATCATACAACCTCTTCCAAATATTTTGCATTTTCTGTGTGACACCAACTATGCCGCATTCATCTGCAAAGGCCAAACTCTGCGGACCAAGAAAAATATGCAGAAATTTTAACTCCCATGCAAAAAACTGGTATCGATCCTTTGCAATATTCGTAAAGATGGTATCGCAATTCACCAATGTATCAAGGAGGGTGTCTCTTAGTTCAGACACCATTTTGTCGAAAGCCATCACGCTCCCTCTTTTCTCACTAGTTATATATGACCAAAAAATATGGGAGAAATATTGAACTGCAAGAGTAGTTGAGATACAAATAAGATGGATTCACGCGGCCTTTTATTGTTTCTTTCTTCACTTTTCAATCATCTCTTGCACACTTGTTGTCTATTAAAGTTAACTTAATTATTGTAGGAGTAATTATGACATGGCATTATTCTGCATACACAAACAGGTCAATCACAACCGTTGATTAGAAAACAGATGAAAGGATCTGGGCCCTCTATCTTGCAAATGCATTACACCTGGAAGCCACATCCAAAGACCTCAGCAGACAGATTCTTGAATAATTTGCGTAAAGTAGATTCTATTTGAATAATTAAAATGTAATGTATATTCAATATTTTGTTATAGGATTCTCATAGGCAAAACAGATTGGAAAATAGAGACACCTTTATGACAATAGGACAATAGACAGCTGTAGGAGTTTGTACAATACTCCCTCCGTCCCAATTTATGTGGCACCATTTCCTTTTTTGTTTGTCCCAAAATAAGTGGCACCTTTCCTTATTTGACAACTATTTAATGTATCATCTCAATTTTACCCTTGTTGGGCCCTACATACTTTTAAACCTATCAACAACTTTTTTATTACTCAAATCTTCTCTCTCTTACTTTTTCAAGGGTAAAATTGCTAAGGTCAACCTCTATTTTCTTAAACTTAATTTATAAACATGCACTGTGCAGTGTTCATCAATACTCCCTCACGTTCAGACACCATTTTGTCGAAAGCCATCACGCTCCCTCTTTTCTATGACCAAAAAATATGGAAGAAGTATTGAACTTTGCACACCTTTTAAAAAATCATAAGTAAGGATAGTTTTATAGAAAATTTACGAAAATAGCCATTAAAATCAAAATATTTACTCATTTTTACCCATAAATTTCATATTTATAAGACCTACCCTAAACTATTTACATGCACTACCCATCTAGACTTGTATACTACTCGCTTGTCCCATTTTGTTTGTCATACTTTCCTTATTAGTCTGTCCCAAAAAGATTGTCATACTTCTAAATTTGGTAATAATTCAACTCCAAACTTACTTTTTGACTCATTTATAGCCACACAAATATCCATGGCTTATTTTAGACCACAAGTTTCAAAAGTCTTCCTTACTTTATTAAACTTTGTGCCAAGTCAAACTATGACAAACAAATAGGGACGGAGGGAGTATTATTTATGCATTATACCTTAAAGGTATACACCCATAAGGTATAACAAAGCCATACAGTAATAAATGGGTAAATTGGGTAAATACTTTTAATTTTGTGGTACTAATTTACTCTTTTATAAATATTTCTCCAATAATGACATATATTTTTCAAGAAGACTTAATATTAGGGTATTATGGGGAGGAAATGATAAAATTTATCTCGATATTCTAAATTAATAAATATTTTGGACTATTTATATATTAAAAACCTTACAACTAAAAAGGACCAGAGGTTGAAGTTTTTTCCAAAAATTCCTGTCTCGAAATGGTCAAAACAACGCATTAGTTTGGCCATTTTTCAACTCCGTTGCTTTGGGTTTTAAACTTGAAAAGAAGAGATTTTTACACTGCATACTCACATAATCAAAATTAATTACTCACACTACCTACTAGTAAACTTAATACCCAATTAATCTAAAAATATTACCTAGAGCAGCTGAGCTACCCATTTCCCCCATCCCTTATAATCTGCCCTATTCCTTATTTCGCTCATAATCATTCTCTCCCCCACCCTATTCCTTATTTCTCTCAAAATCATTCTCTCCCCCATGCTTTATATTTTAATTTTTCTTTCTAATCATTCTCTAAGCACATTGACGCTCTCTAATCTCTTTCAATGAATCTCAAATCTATCTTATTCAATTCACATAATATTTTTAAAATTCAATTAATTTTGACGATAAGCTGATCTTCCAGTGGTAGTTGTTGCAGTACATATTTTTGCTATAAATCTACAAGAAAAATTCAATCAGAAAATCATAAAAGAACAATCTTTATCTTTATCAATAACATTACCATGATTTGATGTGGTACAATCATACACTAAATGTTGCTACACAATTTGACAACTATATGTCTATTTTCTAATCTCCTTTTTTAAGGTACAATATTTTTATTTTTGTTTTTTGGTATATTTTTTGGGTGTGGATCGAAGAGTGCAAGATATTATCGTTTTTCTAATTTGTTATTTGATTCGAACTGGGTGTTGTAAAATGTTGTCTCTAGTATCCTTGCAAAGTTTATGCTAAAATTTGATCATACTTGGAGCCGATTCGAGGTGTTTGAGTTCGAATTTATGAGCTAATCAAAGAAAAAATTGCATAAATTGTATTTTGCAATAGTATACTGCTGCACTAAATTGTAATAGAATACTACTATAGTATATAGTTTATTACTGCTATAGTATACTGCATTAGTTTACTGAAATAATATATTATTTTAGTATATAATTACTATAAATGTATACCTTTAGAGTATATTGTATATTTGTATAATATATAGTGTTATTTTTCCTTTAAATAATGTATGTTTTGAAATAATTTTATAGTTTCTTGATTGTTAGCTTGAATTAAGGGTTGAGATTGATCCAAGACCTGTTTAGAGCCTATGTTATGAACTTTGAAGTGTAAAAAAAAAAAAAAATTAGAAGATAAATCTTTATTATGCACCATAATTGAGCTTGAAACTCTTGAATATGAAATTTAAATTTTTTATTTGTTGTTTGAGTCAAAGTGGGTGTTGTATAATATTTCCACTAGTACCTTAGAAAAGTTCATTCTAAAATTTCGTCACATTTGGAGCTGATTAGAGGTGATTGAGATCGAATTTATGAGTTGAGCATAAAAAGAAAAAAAAAGAATTATAGTGTAATCGGTATACTGTAATTGTATATTGAAGTTTACTGTAACAATATACTACAATAGTATACCTCTATAGTATGCAATTTACTACACGTAACTGCAATTAAATATTATAATTGCATAATGGTATAGTTCATTAAAACAATATACTGCTATAGTATACAGTTTACTTCAACTAGATATTATATATACTTTTTTGTGATGGTATCGAATTGTGAGTTGTTATCATACAAATGAATATTTTGAATTTTTGTTGTTTTGAATACAATATACTTTTTGGTTATGTTGTATACTCATATGGTATACAAGTATACATTATTGACATACTGCATAAAAAAAAATTTTATTGTATACCTTTGTAATATACAATATACCTTATTGGCATTCTATTGTATTGGAGTTCAATAAATTATATACTCTTATGGTATACAACATATTATATTAATATACTATTAATAAATTTAAAAATGTACACTATATCGTTATGCCTTCTTGCGATAAAATTTTATTATATTAAAAAAAACAAAAGTTACACTATATCATTTATTTTTATCAATTGTATACAAAAAGGTATACTATATCAATTTGTGTTTATACAAAATATAAAAAATAAAAGAAATAACAAAAGTCAATACAATATGAGTTATTTTTTATCACTTATATAATTAAAAAAACAAAAAAAAAAAGAAGAAATGTACAGTCAAACTTCGTTATAATAGCCCCTCGTTATAACAACATTTCAGTATAATGACCTAATTTTCTCCAGAACCAATTTTTCCTGTTATATTTTACCTCTCTATAACAACATTCTACCTATAACGATAATAACGTTCACTATAGTAGAATGTTCTTTGTAAAATTACATCTCTATAATAGCCACACTTGAATGTTACTTAATTATATTTTGTAAAAAATATATTATATATAAATTAAAATACAAAAATATTTATGATAATTATTTTTATCATCAATATATTTTCTTTTTCATATTCATACCATAAAAATAATTATAGAAAAATTGTATCATTAGTTTCTCGGTACGGTACAACTAGTTATGAATTTATTAATAATGTATGAAAATCTATTGAGATTTTAACATTAACATGTATTTTTGAGTACTTTTCGATTATAACAGCTAAATGAGATGTATACGTCAAACGCTAGTATACATATATAACAACACCTCACTGTAGCGGCCATAAAAGTTCCAGACTAACGCTGCTACTAGGGGTGTTCACGGTTTGGTTTGGTTGGTTTTTGATTAAAACCATAACCAAACCAATATAATCGGTTTTTCAATTCTTAAAACCAAACCAAACCAAATTAAAGTTATATCCATCGGTTTGGTTATTATCGGTCTGGTTCGGTTTGGTTCGGTTTTATCGGTTTTTGAGAAACAAAATAACAATGAAGATAATAAGAATGATAAAAAGAACCTTTTTAAAAAAATAAATGATAAAATAATTTTTCCTAAAAGCGAATGATAAAAAGACCTACAAGTATGCTCTTAGTCTTATAGTATGTTGAACAACTTGAAATTTTAACTTAGTTACACCTAAAATGTTTCACTCTTGCCACTACAGCAAATTTAGGGCAATTGAATATAGATATTTAGAACAAAAGAAAGAATTAACGCAAATTTATATTTAGACGATGTTTCTACTTTCGATATGTCATGACTTATATATCAAGTTGAATATGCAATGGTTACGGAAAAGAAGATGTCAAAACTAGAATTTGCTGCCTTTAAACTTTATCGGTGCGTCTATGTGTTTGTGAGTTCGATTTTTTACCGAATTTAATATAATTATAAGCTTATTGAATGAATTGGACTCGTTGGATTAAATGAGTTAGTTTCTTTTTAGAATGAACTTAAAAGTTAGCCACTTCTTTGACTAAATGAGTTAGTTTCTTGTTAAAATAGACTTGATAAAATCTAATAACATTTAACCTGCTACAAAATTTATTAAAAAATATATAAAATACTTAAATTACATTATAAAAATATTATATTAATATATATAATTTGTCGGTTCGGTTTGATTATTTTTTTGGTTATTTTTCATGAAAACCAACCCAAACCAAATAATGTCGGTTTTTAAAATTTGAAAACCAAACCAAACCATATCCAAGAACGTATCGGTTATTTTAATCGGTTTGGTTTGGTTTTCGGTTTGGATCGGTTTTTAACCAAACCGTGAACACCCCTAGTTGCTACTATAGCGAGGTTTGACTGTATACCAAATCTATTAGTTTTAGCACTATTGTAGAAAGAGAAATTATTAGAAAGAGAAAAAATAAATAAAGAACTAATAATAATTAAAAAAATATTAAGAAAAAAATATATTAACTTAATTTGTTTTCACTAGTATTAAGAAGAAAAAAAAAGAAAAATAAATATAAATGAGGGTATTAAATTTGTATACTATCTTAATTTGTATACCTTTATGGTATAATTTTGTCAAAAAATGTACATGCATAAATTAGGTGGGTGAGATACATTTACACTATACACCTTTATAGTGTACTCTTTTTTCTATTGTATACCTTTATGACATACTTCTATCCAAAACACCACACAGGGAAGTACATTTACACTGTATACCTTTATAGTATACTCTCTTTTCCACCATATACCTTTATGGTATACTTCAATCAAGAACTAGTGGCGTAAATTAGGTGTGGTGGTGGTACAGTTACGCTGTATACTTTTATAGTATACTCTATATCTTTATGGTATACTTCTTTACAAAATTTCACAAGCGTAAATTAGGGAGGGTATATTTACATCTGTATACCTTTATAATATACTTTTTTTTTAACTGTATAACTCTATGGTATACTTCTATCCAAAATTGCACATGTATAAATTAGAGAGGGTACATTTACACTGTATACATTTATAATATATTTTTTTCACTATATACATTTATGGTATATTTCTATCCAAAATTTCACATGCTAAATTAGGGAGGATACATTTACACTCTATACCTTTATAATATACTTTCTTTTTCCCTACGTATAGTATAGAAAAGAATGATCATGGATTAATAAATGAACCCCTAAACTTGTAACAGGGAGAAAAATTGCTACAAAAATCTCACTATACAACTAAATATGTCACTAATAAGGTTGATAGACATTATAGATGAGCTGAAGCGTGAGTCTTTTTCTCTATGATTCTGATTCTTCACTCAATATGAAAATTCATTAGCTCTAAGGGATATATACTTTTTGACCCATATTGAAATGTCCTCTGAGCAAGCTTGAGCTTTTAGGCGTTTTCTGAAGCACACTAAATGTAGCAAAGTCTTGAACAACATCCATGTAATCAAGAAGAGGAGCATCAACATTCACTCTCGAGAGTTCTTCTGAATATGCAGTGGCCCTGTCTCGCATCCAATCATGTTGTGAAACCATTGTGAGTGTTGGTGGCATATGCTTTAAGTTCAAGGGCATATGTTTACCTGGTATAAGGGAATTTGCTATTGGATGATCCAGATTGAAATCTGTTTCGGGGAGGAAAAGTTTCCAGGCAAGCATGGATGTGGCTTTGTCATAGAGGTAAGAGTTTGCAAGTTTCACCTCTGAATGTGTAGGAATGTTTTCGATAAAGAAAGGGTATATTAGAATTTGAGTCACTAATTTTATAGGATCCAAAAGCTTTCCTACCTTAACAACAACATATTGTGCAACATAATTCGCAATATTGGCTCCACAGCTTACTCCTAGGAGGACACACCTGTAAGATTAGATTGAACTAACTTACATGTTTGTATAATTCTCTCTAAGTTATGATCATTTTCATAATTCTATCTTTTATAAGCACTCTAATAAATTTGAATATAGAGGTTTTTGAGGCCAGCAACTAAGTTTGATTCTTATTTCTTAAGATCACCTATCGAGGAACTTTTTACTTAGGTAATGTATAGTTAATTCAACTAACAAAAATAATGCAACTTACGGTTTGGCGTATGTCACGAGAAACTTGTATCAGACAAAAGTCTTGTATTTAAGTGGATAATAGTAGAGGCGTGTGTCTATTGTCCACAAAGTTTTGATCTGTCTGGTATTTAAGTTAAAAATGGTAGAGGAGCGGGTCTATTGTCCACCAGTTTTGAATTGTGTACCAGCTGAGAATGTAGTATTGCGACTTTCTGAAAAACTACCCAATTAATAATACTGCGACTTTCTAAAAAACTACCCAAATAGTACAAGCTGAGAATGTAAGACATATGAGAAGAAGGTCTCGGAAAGGATCATATATCTTAGTTATGATGTCATACTAGAGTCTTTTGTTTTTATACCTAAACTTATCACACCATCTCACTCAAACACTAATTTGATCTTTCGAAACTCTATTTTACAAGGTCATATGTGTTCAACTTCGAGCTTAGAGAATTAGATATAAGAAGCATACAGAAGTGGCAACTAAGTAGAGTAAACCACCAGTACTTTTCCATAACAATATTTTTTCATAATTTAAGTAGGTGATACGCTCCACACTAAACAATTTAAATCTTCAAGCAACTGCCTTTATTGTACAAATTGGAAGCTGCAATTCCTTAACTGATAGTGGTAAAGTTTTTTAAATATAAATGAAGAAACCAAAAGAAATATCCCTTATGACAAAAACTTCAAAATTGTATTGTGAAGGAGAAGAATTAGTAACTCAAAAGTATACCTTGTAGGATCCAAATGAGCAGCTAACCAAAGCTCAACTATAGAAGCTCCAAATCTATCAACAGTTTGCCTTCAACTACCGATCCTTTTATCCAAAATCGATAAAGGAGAAGAATTAGTAACTCAAAAGTATACCTTGTAGGATCCAAATGAGCAGCTAACCAAAGCTCAACTATAGAAGCTCCAAATCTATCAACAATTTGCCTTCAACTACCGATCCTTTTATCCAAAATCGACATGCTACATTTAGTTAAATTAGCTTGTTTTGCTAATTATTAAGTCGCCATAACGCCATCTTCATACACAATTGGATACTTACTCTCAGGTGCTAGCCTATAACCAACAAACCAACTGTATATCTTTATGGTATACCCCTCTTTCCACTGTATACCTTTATTGTATACCTCTATCCAAAACTGTACATGCATAAGGTGAGGTGGGGGTATATTTACACTGTATTTCTTTATGGTATACTCTCTTTTCTACTTGCATATCTTTGTGGTATACTTCTATCCAAATACTGTACAACCATAAATTAGGTGGGTGAGGGTACGTTAATATTGTATACCTGGTATACTCTCTTTTCTACTTGTATACTTTTTATGGTATACTTCTATGAAAAATGAATCAAAATCATACACCTTTTTCTCTTCACACACACATTCTTCCTACTAGGTTTCATCTTCTTCAAAAATGGATTTTGTTGACCGTCTATAATTCTTGCATTGACAATAATCACTAATATTATAGAACCACAATGTCATAAAAAACCTAACCTAACAAAACATAGCAAAAGATCTTTGATGACCCAATAATTAATCCATGGGCCTAATAAACTTCATTAAAAAATACAGTATTAAAGTGCACACGTATACTCCAAAAAATTTTGAGTTCAGAACAATTAAAAATATATAAATAATGAAAATTCAATATTAAATTATAGATCTATGGATTTTGACTGAAAATATACAAAAGAAATTTAAAATAGCAACAAAATTGGGGTATACATAGGAAAAAATAGCAAAGCTTTGTAAACAATTGAGAATAAAAAGAGAATTCGGGGGATTTAATTTTATTAATAGGAAAAGAGGATATGATGAACTTTTATTGGAATATTTGATAAAATAAATGTGCAATTTTGAGTTTGGAGAGACTTGTTTTTCGAAATAAGAAAGATTGACTTTGCAATTGATATGTTTCTAACGGAGGTCAAACTAGTAGGGGAATGGATGGGTAGGGGAGTAAACAAATTATGGGTACTTCAGGTAATAAGGAAATTGATGGGTAGAGTCGGGTAATATTTTTGGGTTTAGTGGGTAGTTTGGTAAGTGCCCCATAAAAGAAGTTGGAAAATATTACCTACAAATCAAAGAATTAACCGAAAAACTTTTATCCGTCAACTTGTTCCTTGCAAGAAAACCAACATAGAGAGAACTCAGAGAAATTACCCTGAGCAACAGGGCACAAAGTACTTTGGTTCCTTTCACTTTTGTTCTTCCTGTCATAAAAGTTGTTAATTAAATTCGGCAAAATTTTCAGCTTTTCCATTCTTAACAATTTCACACAAACAGTTAAACTGGAATTCTGAATAATTGACTTTCATATAGGATAATGGAGCAAACGGACTGGAGTTTTATACTATAATAACACCAATACATTATCCGTTTCACCGGTATATATAATCTAAGTAAAGTTGATATAATATAGGCTATTCAGATGTTTAGTTAAGGTCATCCTTAATAAATTGGTACAGAGGGAACAAATTAAGTTAAGATGAAATCTGAAAAACTTATTAGTCAATAAATTAAAGTGTCGATATCTTAATTTAATTGATCGTTATTGAGCAAATGCTATTAATCTTAATTTAACTGATCGTTTTTTCTAACACTGTTTACTTTATTTATTCTCTTTTGCTTTTTTTGGTCTTTCTTTATTATTCTTTCATTTATTTATTCCATCTTAGTAATGATGATGAAAGAATATATTTTTAAATTGCTGGATCTTAGAGAGATAAATTATTGATCCTCACCTTTTGTAAAAGGTATTGCGCCTTCCTTTTTGAAATCCGAGCAATATAATCAATTAAGCGTAAGTAATCAGCTACTTCCTGTTAATGATGTTATTACTGTACATCCTAATTAGAAGCTGCCGGTAGTTTACTTGCTTAGAGATGGTATTGATCTTCAGTTCTGCTTTCTCTCTATTTGTATGAAATCAAACAACAATGCCCTCCTTAGAGTACTATTTTTTAAAACGAAAAAGTTATCTACACAAGTCATGGGGGAAATAAGTCTTGCACGTTTCCAATTAACTGATTCACTTATTTTTAAGTAACTCGCTTAATCCTCTTTAAATTTATTTAATTAATTCAAGCTGTTTAAAAGGATCAATGGTCAAAGAAATAGACCTTGAGCCTAACTTAATCCCAAAAGCTAGCTCAAGAAGGTGGATTGCCTAAGTTCATTTAAACAAACCAACATCCCGTTCCCCAATTAATGTGGGGCTGTAACCCACTCAAACACCTCGCACGCCTAAACCGGCGTGGGCAAACTAAAGTTATTTTCTCTTTAAAAGCCATGCCTACCATACATTTGATAAAGAATTTAGAGTTGTTAATGTGAGTTTAATTGAAGCGGGTGAACTCACATTATCACATAAAAGAATTATCCATCAGCTATGTTTGATGCCAACTGACACGACCCGGAATCCGGCTAGGCCGTGTGGGCACCCGACTTCCTCTCTTAGACCCGTCGGACGAACCTTTACCAATTAAATTAGGAAAATAAATATAATTCAATTCATAAATAAGAACAAGACTTAGAAAAAGCACAGACATACTGATACCTCTAAGCTGTACAAAAGAAGTTACAGCTGACTACCCGACATACTAGGTTTAGGGCTATCCAGACTAGACATTTAAGGGGTCGTTTGGTTGGAGGGATTACCAAAAGTGGGATATCCCATGATTTTGGGATAAATGCAATCTTGAGATATATATTGGGATAAAATTTGGGATTAGTTATCCCACCCTTCATATGGGATTACTTATCCCACATATAATCCCATAATTGTGGGATATCTTTTATCCCATTTTGTCTTATACCCATAACCAAACATGGGATAGAACTAATCCCAATTTTTATCCTGGGATTATAATCCCAATCCCGCCAACCAAACGACCCCTAAGAGTACAAAAGAAGACGAATACCTCCTGAAGGGAGCAAAATGTAACTGAAATAATAAACAATAGACTGGTGGCCATCCGGAATAAAAGCTGGCTCACCCTGACAGCTGAAGTCGTCTTCGCTCCTTCACAACATGGCAAACTCGATCCTGGAGCGAACCTGCCGAAACAAAATAGATAGACAAGAAACAAACAACAAACAAGGGTGAGTCAAAAGGACTCAATAAGTGGGGCAGACTAGCCACCTCAAAGAATTGGATAGCTAACCAGGGAGAAGAAACAGATAAACTAAATTCCTCTTATTTAAATTATAAAAAGGCAGAGCCAGATAATAACCGGAAACACGTATGAAGCCATAAACTCAACCAGGAATACAAGCCAGAAACATATCAACAAATAAGCATGCACATATAAGCAGAACAGTAGTTATGTACCACAACTCTACACAATGGTATGAAATGAAATGAAATGAAATGAAATGAAATGAAATATGATGCAAAGGGTCACATGTACCCGTAATCCCATCTCGAAGCAGAATACTCCTGCATTCGAGAGGAATCCAATCTGATAACCAACTGGAGCGGAATACTCCTGCTCCTGGGGCGGAATACTCCTGCACCCAATATGATATAAACCAGGCGGAATACTCCTGCACTCTCCTGGGGCGGAATACTCCTGCACCCGATATAATGTAAAGCTGAGGCGGAATACTCCTGCACTCAGTATCTGACATAAGAGCGGAATACTCCTGCTCCTGGGGCGGAATACTCCTGCACCCAATATGATATAAACCAGAGGCGGAATACTCCTGCACCCAATATAATGTATAGGTGAGGCAGAATATCCTGCACTCAGTATCTGACATAAGAGCGGAATACTCCTGCTCCTGGGGCAGAATACTCCTGCACCCAATATGATATGCAATGTAATGCATATGAATGACATATAATGCATATGAATGCACTGTGATGCAATAATAATCCTTCACCGGCGCGGGACTTTCATCGACAGCCAAGAAGTAGATGCTAACTCACAGCCAGAGTAAAATGCTCAAATCCTCAATGCAATACCAACAATAGGACATAACATATAATATACAATGTAAATCCAAAGCTAAGGCGTAATGAGTACGTCTATCGGCAGCTACATACGTAAGGAACACGTGGTAGAAAATCCACGAGGCCAGGTGCCTCCAAAGAAATGGATATAAACACTTACCTCTTCCAAAAGTTAGTACTGCTAATCAAAAACCGCTTTATCCTTTGGTTTCCTTGCCAAACGATCCCACTTTATTCAATAAGTAGAAAAATATATCAAACTAGGCTAAAGACTTCATTCCTCACATCTTAGGGCAATCCGGTTAGGAACCTGATACCCTATTCGCATACGCAATACGCAGGCCAGGCCTATGTACAGGGTTTAAGGTCACATAACCAAACCCTAAATAAATTATATTTATATGTTGCCCATAACGCACTGAGTACGAATATATAATCAATTCTATTATCGGGGGGGGGGGGGGTACAGTTGACCTTTTAAACTATCAGTTGAACTTATTAAAACGATGTCTAATATCCCAATTTTTACCGTTAAAATATATTCAAACACACGTAATAAACTCAAATAATCTATTAAGGTCATTACCTGATTTTTCAGGGTAAAAATTATATCTTTTTCCGGCTTTTTTCTCATTTTCTGGCATTTTTTTACCTCGCTGCGTTTTTCTTCCTCACTGTTCTCGTTTCTCCTTTTGATTTCCCTCTGTTTAAGTGTTTTGCTCGTCCTTAACTTATAAGCTAAGCTAAGGACCACCGCCTAACATTCCTTTTTTTCAATTTCTTTTCTTTTTATTTTCTTTTATTTTATTTTCTTTTACTTTTATACTTTCTTTTCTTAACGAAAAATAAAACTGTACCCTACGATACTCGAAATAATCCCAAATTTCTCAAGTAGGTTATAAAAAATATATGTAATCGCTAAAGCAAATCTCAAATCGGACTTCCGAAACTCAATATGCAAATTAAATGGAAAAAGGTCAAATTATTTAACTTTCGGCATTTTAGCGTAAACTAGCCGAACAACCTCGAAATTCACTTTCGAAAAATTACAAGTCACAAATAATCATACGAACTTAACGACAATTTTGGATTTCGAATCGGAGCTCGTTCTCCAAAACCGAGCTCGAAAATCTCTTTTTAATATTTATCGATAATAAAAACCGAAACTTTCTTTCGATGCCTACCAAACGAGGTCTGATTTAGCTCAAATTTTACAGACAGGTCTAACGAGTGCTAGTGTATATATATATATATATATATTTTTCTCGTACTCTATCAAATTATAGTATAGAAAGATGTCGAACCCACAGAGATTGGAAGTTTTTAGTACAAATCACTTTGATTACTACCAGTAAAATAATTTGTTTTAATTATGTCGAAAGAAAATAAAAGTGAATATGCTATGAAACTTATTTTTAGAATAGAGCAATTTGTGACAAGATTTTAACTGATAAAAAAAATGTTGGAAATAGTAACTTTACTTGTTAATTTCTTGAGATACAAATATTTTTTTTAATAAAGCTCAATTGAATTAACTACTTCTTTCGAATATAATTAACTCTTCTATTTTATGAATTATATTCTCTTCAGACATATAATTAGAAATACCTGCCATATTGTTATAGTTAAAAAAAATAACTTATCTCGAATATCAACTTTAAATTTAACATGTCATTTCGATTACTTCATCTGAATATAAATTGAAATGATAACATACATAATATAAACAATTTAATCAGTGACAGGTTGTTGAGAAATTTATTTCCCAAATTAATTAACAAGATTCATTCTATCTCCAACATTTAAAGAATTAGCTAATTTTTGCTCACGACCAAAAAGTAGTCAAAAGTGCAATAAAAAGCATAATATTGAACATTCGTAAATAAAAGAGTTAAGGAGTAGATATAAAATTTCACTGCTAGAAACTCCATCTTTTAGCACATCTTCTTGAGTAATTCTTCAGATACACAAATGAAATTCCAGTAGGAATTTTCTGCCCAGAGAACTATTCCTTAGTTTCACGTTCCTAACACTTTTGGAATACTTTTTATTTTACTGACGCAAGTTCTACTCTTTATAAAAGTAGATTACTATCTATTTTATAATAGATAATAAGTTGACTCATTTTTCTTCTTAATAATTTAAAAACCAATAACCAAGAGCCAATACTTAAAGTATTGCTTTGAAAATGAACTTGTACTCAATTTAGTTCAATCTCTGTTGCCCTTGAGAACTTGTAACACGTCTTCTTTTATAGAAGAAGTGTAGGATTCCTTTCTTCATTAGTTGCAGGCTTTGACAATTCTTTGTGATGCCAAGTTTCTTTTTCGTTAATTCCTTTTCTTTAGTTTGTTCTTGATTTGATGACATGAAGTACTGTATTTAGTTGTTAAAATGTCATGCTTCCCGTGTATCTCCGACTATTTTCAAAATATGTCTTTTTCCTGTAAAATAGAGGAAATTAATTCGATAAAACTAGTATATTAATAAAAGTAAAAGAATTATTTAGCTTCTTTTAGGCACTATCAAATTCCCCCAAACTTAGAAGTTTTGCATGTCCTCAGGCAATAAGATTATAGATGCAAATGGTGAGTTATTCATGAGAGCGTATCCACTTCAGTATCTATTTTTTTGGGTTAATGTAAACTTTAATGAGTGAACAAGTAATTGTATCACATAAAAGTAGTGGCTTCAGTAAATTATTCTTTAATTGAGATATCTTTTTATCACATGAGAAATCTTTCTTGAAACTTTTCAAAGGCACTTGTCAACCTCGAGAGATCGAACAAATTATACTACTACACTATCCTTTTATTGAAAAAGATTTTTTTTATAAAAAACCGTACGCTTTCCTTGTGTGTTAATCTTCACTAATGTAAACAATCACTGATTTAGAATCTTGTAGGACTTTTAATTGATTTGTAATATAGGTTATGTGCTTTGGTAGTGTAAGTGATAATATTTTGAGTGACTGAGTGCTTTGCACTATACTTCATTCTTGCGACTTATGGATATCTCGCAAGTCCAAACTTTTCATGTTTTCCCACTAAACTCCCAAAATTCTTTTATCGATGTCTGCATTTTGCTAATTGGAACTTGATCTAGTATTCATGTATTCATCACATTTATTTTGATACTAAAGCTTCAATTTGTGTTTCCTCTCCAATTCTTTTTTTTTTTTGGAGTTTTTTTTTTTTCTGTAATTAGTTGTCTCCCTGTATTTATCATTCCTCTTCATCTTCTTTCTGCACAAATTACATAACTTCTTAGTAATGTTAGGTACAAAATTGCTCAAATAGGGTAATTAAAGGAATAATATAGTGGCTAAGTGTTTGACTAAAGATTCAAAGAAAGCCTATTTCATTTTCTCAATCAGTGATGTTTAAAATTTCGCTTCAACTAACACAACAGATCAAGTTACTAGTCTTTTATTTTTTCTAAACTTAAGTAGGACAACATAGTTAATATAACTATTCTTACTCTTTTGGTCAAAATTTTCCAGTTGAAAGATTACTGAATTTGTTTCTCTCATGTTCAAGCTAGATGATCCAATTGTTCTCATCAATTATTTTTTTTCCAGATATAATTTCACTGAAACACATAACTTTACAATGATACAAAGACATTCTCTACATTATTGGTGCAATGGAATGGAATATGAAGTGGATGTACTCAAACAAAAATAGCCTGCCAATTGCTTTATCTATCATTTAAAACCTACTGGACAGAGGCCAGGAATATGAAGTTGTGCAACAAGTTAGAAATCTTTGGGAAAGATAAACTCATCAATCACATAGTAACCTTAAGAATATCATGAGAACACAGTAGTTACATAGTTAACTTAGATATTATATTAGGGAAAGTTATGTACAATCAAAATGCCTTTCCTTATTACATATAGCATAATTATACTAAGCTAATCACCATATCATAGGAAGCTTAGTATTAACAAAGCAACAAAGATAAACTGAATACTAACAATACATATTTTCCTGGAAAACATCCTATTTCTCCACTTAACTTTCAACCATAAGCAGCCTTTTTTTTTGTTTACCAAAACCAGGCTTCCATGTTCTTCGAGCAAGCATTCAAAAACTCCCATTATCTTTTGTTTTCCTTTTTTTTTTAAATAAAAAAAAACCAACATTTCAGGGAGATTATAATAGATAATAGTAGATAATATAGATATAAGGATAGAAAGTAATACCATAACCTCCCCCAAACTCAGGATTTTACTCATCTCGAGTAACCTGGTTTAGGAAAGGCATACTATCAATCTCAAGCGACATTCATTATCGCCACCCTCCTCAAGGTAGCCAACATCTTCTGTATGAGCCATTCCTACTACATGTGGTGCTGTTTCATCTAACTCAGGTGTAGATTGCTGAATCATCTGTCCGGACACAACATCTAGATCTCCAAAGTTGCTTTGACCAGCTTCAATAGGTGAGTCGAACGGCTGAATTTCAATTAGACTCATGGCTTGTTCAAAGTTCTCAATTCCTTCTCCAACATCAATTTCCTCCTCTTGTATTTGTGGTCCTGGCAGCGCATCATAGTTGGTTCTTCAACCTGTACAAACTCATGAAAAGGATAAAAGTTTTGTGTATTAGCAACGCCAAAATCATGAGCAACGTTCCCCATCATAGGTCCCATAGGATTCATTATCGCAGCTGAAAAAACTATGTTATTTTCTTGCATATTTTTCATCCCAGTAATTTCTCGCTGCATTTGTTCTTGTCGAGCTATCATATGCTCTTGTTGAGCCAACATCATTCTGATATGTTCTTCAAGTTGACTTATCCCTGCAGCTAAATTTCTACTGCTCCTTCTCAGTGGTGGTGGTTCTAAATCTACTCTTCCATTTTGTACTCCGTCAATTTGTACTTGCTCTTGTTCAACAATTATTTATTCCTCTATCATAATTACATGCTCTTGTACAACATTACCTTGTCCTTGTTCTTCAGCATTTCCTTGTTCTTGTACAATATTACCTTGTCCTTGTTCTTCAGCATTTCCTTGTTCCATTTCATCATCTTGTGCAATTATATTACCTTGTACATTTTCAGCATTTGCTTGTTCTTGTGCAAGTCTATCCGGTCGTGTTGGGCCAGTTGTATCTCTAACCCAAGAGAAATCAGTGTAAGGAATCATATTTGCGTAAAATACCTTTACTATTGTAGGAACATATTCCCTTGGTTGTTGTGTGTAAAACATCCATCCTCTTCGTCGAGTCAGCTCCAAGATGTTTGATGCTCTTTCCCCTTCATCTCCGTAGAACTCCATTCCCCGTTCTTCAACAAATGTTCAATTATTGTTGAACCTGTACCAATCATAAGCTTCTACTGAAATATATTTGTTCGAATCGAAGCTTGAACTTCTTCTTCTCCTTGAACTAGAGTGATTTCTTTGTGGTGTCTGTTGCTTCCAAACGCACACGCAAGTATACGCGGTCGACAAGTAATAAAATGATAAGTAGAGTATCGTTCCCACGAGGACTATTCAGACTAACACTTAACAAACAATTTCTAACAACTATCCAGGGATCTTTTTCTTCAATGGTGAGAGTTTTAGTAACTAAAGAGCAGTAGTTAAACTAATTGAAGTTTAGTCAAACAATGGTGCAAACTTTGGTTGTTAACAATATTAAGAAGACGGTCCAGGGTCAGAGTTACGAACAATCCAGTTGAGTTTTCCAATTGATTCCACTTCTTAAATCCCGGGTTACTAACTAACAGAGTAAATGTACCTGTGAAAACCTTTCGATTCTTCACAGTCTATGCAGGCTACTTCAATCCCTATATGTCTATGGGTTGAATCACGTGCATGCATTAACGAATTCTGTAATTAGTTAAACTAGGCGAGCAAGTATATGTCTATCCTACTCACAAATTGGTTCCCCGATGCCCGGGTTCACAAACTAGTCCTACTCTTTCTTATTACGTAATTAAATTTCCTCTTTCGAGTTCAATCTAAAAACCATAGATAATGCATAATTATCGAGCTCTAATAATTAAGCAAGTGAAATCAAGAAAGAATAAGCAACCCGTTATGGGATTAAATTAATGAGAATCAATCTTCAAACATCAACTTTCATGTATTACTCTAGTCCTAGAACGTAAGATTTAGCCACGCATATTCATAATCAAAAGGCAGTGAATTGATGAAATAATGATGTAAATGATTAAATAGATGAAAGATTAGGAATAAACCCTTGTTCAATGAAGTATGGTGCTCTCAAATTGCTCCAAAGTCTGAACTTCTATCAAAAACTAAGTAAAAGAGTATTTATAGGGTTTACAAAGGCCTGGTAATAAGTTACACCTAAGCCTAGACGAAATAGGAAGTCAAAACACGCTCCAGGGGCGCTATAACTGGCCCCCCGCGCCCCTGACCGCGCTTGGACAAGCAGAAGACGTCGAAAGTTGGCGGTTTTGGATCCGCACCGCATTGGATAACGCGCTAGCAGTGGAGCACTTTGGGAGGCGTGCCGCGTGGCTAACCGCGCCAGGCTAATTTCTGCTCCTCCTTGCTCCGCAACTCGCCTCGTGTCGTGCCTTCGTGTGCTCGATCCAATCCTCAATCAATTTCCAATCATTCCTTGCTCGATCATGCTCTTAAAAGCTCCATACGCATTGCATAACAACCTACATACACACAACATAAAATCAGTGCAAAACCACATTCATAAACTAGAAAACGGGCGAATAAAATGCTCAAACATGAGGAAATATTAAGGAAACATAGGCATAAAATGCCAAACATCACCACCCCACACTTGAACCTTTGCTCGCCCTCGAGCAAGTCATAACTAACTTCCCAACCTAGGTAGAACAGGTCTGCCTATGACTATGGTTGATACCGATCATTGCATGACTACTATGGGTCCAACCAACATGCCACAATTTAACAAACTCAAAAACATGAGAACAACCACCCCAAGATAGCTCAAATGCACAAACTCAATCCATTGCAACCATGCTCCCACAAAATTACACCTATCTACTCAACCAAGAAGCCACGATTTCACCTATCTCATGCAAACCATGTGCCCTCACCAAAATAAAGCAAGAGAGTGTCCACCAAATATCACACACAACAATGAATATCATGAATAGAACGGCGACAATAACATAGAACGAATTCACTCACTCTCATGAAAGTCTCACATGTCACACACAATGTACCATAGGTTTGACCGTAGTGTAGGACTCCACTAATGTAAGCTCACTCCAATCGAGATTAACTAGGACTTTAAAAAGGTTGTGATGTAGGCTAAGGGTCTGGTAGGCTACGTATGGGTAATAGTGACTACCTCCCTAAGCACTTTAATACATCACAATTGATTAATCACAAATCTCATCAAAGCCACCCAATCAACAACTTTCACACACACCTTCTCAACAAGTAGCAATTTTTCTTTTAAGCACATACTAGCAAGGAATGGATATTCTTCTCTCTTTATTTCTTTTTTCCAAATTTTTTTTTCAACTTTGTTTTTTTTTCATTTGTTTTCTTTTTCTATTTATTGCTTTCCAACCTTGCCAATGCTCATAAACAACTAATGCACAATTCATTCAAGTATTCCCCTCATTGGTTCCACTCAAAAGCCTCCAAATATTTCAATCACAACTCCACAATAATATCCATTATCAACTAAAGTGCTTAAGGAGTAAAGGGCCAAAAGAGAACAATTTAGAACAAGTGGGTAGGCTCGGGGTGTGGGTGCCATCAAAAGGTCAAAGGGATCACAACAAT
Organism: Petunia axillaris subsp. axillaris; assembly: GCA_029990575.1. NCBI lineage: Eukaryota > Viridiplantae > Streptophyta > Magnoliopsida > Solanales > Solanaceae > Petunia > Petunia axillaris. The sequence goes on from JARKNS010000009.1 coordinate 46,966,971, forward strand.
CAAGGGTGCATATAAGGGTAGGCAAATCAAGGTAAAAGGCAAATCAAGAAAGCCTGTATTATCTCCCGACTAGAGCAAATCTAGGATTTCGCTTTGCACACACACATGGCAAGTTCTAGACACAAATATGCAACACGGAGTATAATAAGAATATGCCTCACAACACACATTGCACACAGTCTACACAAAAATGGCTCCATCACAACTCTCAATCAAGCAAATAGGGTGCAACTTGTGGGAATTTAAGCACTAATGCACAAAGGTTCACAACAAAGTCAAGTGAGTGGACTCAAGCATCTCAAGGGGGTCGTTCCATTTTTTCTAGGCATGCATCACAATTTAAAACCAAAAGATACCACAAATAGCACATGCAACACGTTCAAATCCACCGGTATCAAACAAATCAAAGGCACCTAGCATTCTACCTATTTCCTTCGTCTAGGGCCACCTATACTAACTACTCTAATCCTAATAAAAATAAAAACTACCCGGTTCAAAGGCCTCCCCGTGGAAAAGAACCGAGGCCATAAGAAAAACCACGGGGTGGATAACATGTACCACTAATAAAGACTAAAAAGAAAATCTTTTTGGAATTTTTTTCATTAATTTTCTAATTTTTTCATTTTTTTCATGTATTAAAGCAAGAAACAAATAAAAATAAAGTCAAGTGACAAAGGAAAAATCCTAACGGTACATGCATCCCTAACCTCAAAAGCTTGGGAAGTCCCCCACCCCACACTTAAAACTAAGCAATGTCCTCAGTGCGATAAAATAAAGTACAAAAGCTAAAGGAACTTCCCTGAAGGCCAATAGGCCTAGCCGTTGGTTCTAGCATCCTCCAAGCTTCCGTATAACATGAGGTACTCAGACTTCCCCCAACAGGTCATCAATATTAGGCAGGGGTGAGGACACCCCACACTTAAACTCGACATTACATGAACCTGCAATCCAAGGAAAAACCAAAACTACGTGACACTGTAAATAAAATAATACAAGTACAAACTCGGGTTGCCTCCCGAGAAGCGCCTTAGTTAACGTCGTGGCACGACGACACTTTTAGCTCACTTCCAGCATTTATGTCTTCTCTTCTTGCGACGAATCTTTGCTTTCTTCCTTTCTTTGAGAAAACCCATTTTCAACTTCACATTTGGTTTACTTCCACGTTCTTGTTTGACACATTCAATCATAGAGCACTCTTCAACCTTAGTTATGTGCTCTTTCCCATTATAAACTTTGAAAGTAACCTTTTCTCCATGCGCTCTAACAGTCATCTCTCCCAGCTCCATGTTAATAATTGCCTTTGAGGTGACTAAGAATGGTCTCCCCAAAAATGATTGGAGCATCTCGGTCATCTTCATAATCTAGGACTACAAAATCAGCAGAGAATGTAAACTTACCAACTTTAAGCAACACATCCTCCAACTTACCATCAGGGTGAGTGAGAGATCCATCTGCCATCTTAAGAGTAACTGAAGAGGGCTTTATTGCTCCTAGCCCTAACCTCATGCAAAAAGAGAGAGGCATGAGATTTATGCTCGCACCCAGATCACACAATGCACCAGTGATATTATGCCCTCCAATGGTGCAAGGAATAGTAAACCTCCCAGGATCTTGAAGTTTTGGAGGTAGCTTGCTCAAGATTGTGCTACACTCCTCGACTAACTCGACTGTATCAATCTCCTGAGGCTTCTTCTTCTTGACTAAAATCTCTTTTAAGAACTTCACAAAGGATGGCATCAATTCAAACACATCAGTTAAAGGAATATTAACTTGAAGTTCTTTCAACATACTCACAAATTTTTGATACTGGGCCAGATACTTCGATGGTATAAGTCTCTGGGGGAATGGTGGAGGCGGTAGAGGTGCCTCCTTTCTCTCTTCTTTCTTCCTTACCTTCTCCACTTTTTCAACTTTTTCTATTTCAGCTCTCTCCTCAGACTTGGCCATCAGCTCTCCACCTTCAATTAAAGTCACTGCAAGACATTATTCAGGCTCTTTTTTAACAGTACTTATTTCTCCTACCAATTGCCCCAACTGGTACTCCAGGTTCTTTTGAGCATTGGCAAGATCTTGTATGGCCTGTGCATGGGCTGCAGTGTCAGCTATCATTCTCTGCTAGCCCGCCATTATATGCTTTAGCATATCTTCAACTTAATTGCTAACCTGCTGTGGTGGAGCTGGAAGTGGTTGGTAATTATTTGGGGCTCTCATGTTGCCTTGATAATAAGCATTACCAAACTAATTTTGACCCTGCTGCCTGTTTTGATTACCCACGTAATAAACTGACTCTGGATTAGAGGAGCAAACCTCTATAGCATGATCTTGACCATAAACTGTTTAACCTAGATCCGATTTTAGGCCAATTAACAATTAAATTTGTATTTGCGGAGTCACGATCAATAGTTGAGATTAAGAGTTTGAACGGTGAGCTAAGATGATGATAATGCGAGAACGAGCTGTAAGTATTAACTAATAAAAGTAAAGCATAAATGGAAACAAAGAGAACTAACCGTGTTGTATCGCTTATCTTCGGGGAGAGCTCTTCGATACCAGTCGCATTCAGAGGATCAAAGAACTTAAGTAATAAGTAAAATATGAGCAAAGAGAGTATCTGAGCAAGAGTGAGAGAGTATTCTTATTGATATTGTAGACAGGAAGTAAAAGTTGTGTTACGATCCTTTAAGGCGAATGCTATTTATAAGCCTTGTAGGCACCCGTTGGGATTTGTAACCGCTGGGTGTGGATCCGTCTGGATAAGTAACTGCTGGGCACATATCCGTTGGAGTCATAACCGCTGGGTTGTAATGATTGCCTTAATGACCATTAATTGAATGATCGTGGATGATCGTGTTAATAACTGCTCACTTAGACCGTGTTGACTGTTGAAGTGTTTCATAACTCCTTTAGGTCTGCTCGTGATAGATGTCTGTCCATTGAATGGCTGTCCGTTGAAATGTCTGCTCGTGCCACGTGGTAGACACGTGTCACCTTTTCAAGTCCAGTCAGCTTTTATCCAATACAGATAGTCCCCGCACTTCTCGAGCAGAGTATCTGTTCGAGGAGTGGATATGAATTTTGGCGGGAATTTCTTGTAAACTTTTGTCTTCGTGTGATGTAGCTTGATGACGTACGAACCTTATCAGTTAAGTGACAAGCCCTTATGACGTGCGCATTTAATGCGCCGTATAAAAAAGTAACTACAGCTGGCACGCCTGCGGAACTGCAGTCCATTCTGAAGTGACTATTGCGTGTCCCAAGGGTAAAATTAATGATTTTAACCGCTTCGGTCACGTGCACACGTCGTCTGTTGATCGCGAGGTGACCGCTACTCTTCAGAATAATGATGATACTATAAAGTTTTGATGAACCCTATTCTTTCTTTCGACGGCCAGATCTGATCGCAGTGTCTCTGATGACCTCCATGTGTCTCGAAGGAAGTTGTGGGGCTGAATCTTCACTCCTATAAATTGGGGTTTGCTTGATGAGAAACTTTTTACTTGCATTTATTTCTTCTCCGCTGTTCTTTGAAAACCTTTGAACTAGCTTTTGAATTCTTCTTGACAACTTCATATTTTTCCTGAAACCATGAATTCAAGATCTAGGAAAAATCAAAGCACTGATATTGCTGGTAGTTCCTCGGCGGCCACTCCCAGCCCCCGGGCTACCCAAGCTACTGCTGCAGAAATTATCCCCAAGAAATGGGGTGAACTTGAGGCGGACTGTAACATTAAGTCCTTCAATAATAGAGAGGGAGATACGCGCAACTGGCCGGCGTATAGGTTTAAGTCTGGGATCATGAAGGAGGTGATCCCACGAGTGAGGACGGATTGCCACTGGGGCGATGAGGTTCTCCTCTTGCCGGTCTCCGAGGAGGAGAATATTACTTCCCATAGGGCTGGGTGGACAGCCATGTGCACCTACCCTTTCACGGTGGGATGTAGGTTACCCCTGCACCCTGTGCTGGAGAGGCTCTGCAGGGAGTACCTTCTCTATCCGGGGCAACTGAGACCCAGTATATATAGAATAGTTACTCTTTTAGATTGGTTCGCGACAGGAACCGATCAATCTTTTGGTTATGAATTTCTTTGTATAGTATACAAATTTTTAAAGACGGCTATGTAAATGCCAGGATGCGCGGAAGCAAGGGCTTGGTGCGCAGTTCTGAGGATACTGGTGACCGAGGCTGGGTGCACCGGTATCTGTTCATGCACTCTCGGCCTTGACTTTTGACGACAATGCTCATCTTCCAGAAGTCTGGAATAAGAAGCGTAAGTCCCTGAGTATTTTTGAAATTCTTTGTGCTCTTTCTTCTTCTCGTCTGCTAACTCCGTTCAATTTCTTTGAGTAGAGGCCAAGCAACCCTACGACGGACTCATTTATGTTGAAGATCTGACGGCGTGGGTTGAGCCAATTTTGAAGGAGTTCGCTCCTGAGAGAAGAGAGTGGGCGTATTTTGCCGCTCACAAAAGTTTGATTGTACAAAATCATGGTGAAAATATTTCTGCTTTCATGATCATTCTTCTTCTTCGAAACTTCTTCGTGTCTGACCGTTTCACCTTTTGGTAGGTTTGGGCACTCCAGGAGATTTCTTTCCTGCCCCCCCCCCCCCCAAGACGGGCCTTCCGAGCCTGTTGCTGACCCAGATGCTGAGGCTGAGGCTATACTAGCTTCGGTGGATTCACTGCACAGCAGGGAGGGGGCGAGGAACTCTTGTCCGGTGGACTGGGCTCCTTGAAGAGGAAAAAGAGGTGCCAGGGCGAGGGCGGAGCACGGAAGAAGTCTGCTCGTAAGACTTCCGTGGCTGTCGGGCAAACCTCGTCGGCTGGTGGTGATCCTTCTTCTAGGGCCAGTGTACCGGAGCCCGTAGAAGAGAATGTCAATGCTGCTGCTGAAGTCCCCGAGTCTGCACGGGGAGAGGGTGTAGCCAAGAAGGTTATCTATCTTTCGGACACTGAGGCCGAAATTGATGTTCCTATTAGGCGAAGGCCTCATCTTCGTAGTGACAGAAGAAGGGCCGAGGAGGAGGCTGTCCGTACTCCGCAGAAGAGTCCCCGAGTTGATGACGGGGTGGAGGCAGGTCCTTCTCATATAGACAAGGGGAAGAGAAAGGTGGGTTAAGGAGAAAAAGAAAAAGAAGAGGTGAAAGAAGAAGTTAGGGAAGAAGTTCCCCAAGAGGGCAGCCGAGGTCCTCGTGTTTTTCGTTTCGAGGACCTGGAGAATGTGGCTACTGAGGGGGCGACGCCTGTTGGTCTTCGCGAGTGCGAGACGATAAATCCTGGAGTGGAAGGTGACTCTAACCTTTCATCGTCAAGATTCGTTTGGCGGTCAGTCATTGGTGGCCGGACAGAATTGAAGGATATCAAGGTTGTCCGTTACAAGTTTGGGCCAAAATATCCCTCTGAGCAGGCTTGGGAACCCACGTTCTGTGAGAGGAAGCACACTTTGAATCTTTCCCCTGATGGTAACTTCATAACTGGGCCACGCGGCTTAGCTAAGGCGGTCTCTTCGCTCATCAATCCCCGTGAAGAATGGGTGCTGAGGGAGCTGAGCGATGAGGAGTTGGCCTTTCAAATTGCTGCTGACTCTGCCCTGGTAAGTGTTTTCCGCTTTGCTTTGGGAATAACTTTAACCTCAGACTTCTAATCTTGACTTATTTTGCTTTTTCAGTCAAGTATGCTGGCTGCCGAGCTCATGTTTCGCTCCAGGCTTAACAACGTCGATCAAGTGCTCGAGGTAAAGAAAGAGTTGCTGGAAGCTCTGAAGGAAAACAAGACTCTGATAGAGCACTGTGGTCTCCTTAGTGGTGAGGTTTATCGGTTGACTGATGTCAACAATGAACGTGTTGAGCAATTCAACGCACTCACCAGGGAGAAGGACCTTCTTCTCGAAGAAAGAGAAGGGTTCGCACGCTCTGCTCAGGGTCTAGAGAGATTGCTTGAAGAATGTCGAACTTCATTGAACAGTGCTATTGAGGATCGTGCATCCCTTGAGATGGATCTGCAGAGAGCCAATGAAGGATCTGTCAAAACCAGGGCTGATCTCCAGGCTGCCAAGGACCAGGTCTCTCAATTAATGAGTGCTCAGACCGCATTAACCAAGGATTTAGCAAACCTGCGCGATCAGTCTGAAATCAAAGCCAAGCTTGCTGCTCTTGAGGCCAAGCGTACATTGCTCGTGCAGATTCAGGCTAGACAAGTTAATGTCGAGGAGATGCTGCAGACAACAAAGAGCGATGTTCGTAGAATAAGACAAGCATTGAATCTCTCTCCTGAGGAGTCTGAAGGCGAAGATGAAGATGAAGATGACGGCGAGAATTCAGGGGACGATGGCAGAGCTGACGGAGCTGGTGCGTCTAGTTCTGGTCGTAGCCCTAAATGTTGATGCCCTTTTTCAATCTTTGATTGATGTATTTTTTATTTTCTGGCGAGAGCCGGACTTGTTTGTTGGTGAACAGAAGTCTAGTAAAGACTTTCTGGTCCTTTGTGTGTCCGGTTTCGTTTGGCCTTTGAAAACTCTGTAAACTTCTGTCAGCCGTTTTCGAAATTTTAGCAATTTACAGGATAATGTATATATGCTACTTAGATCTGTTCAGTGACTATATTTAGTTTGAACTCTTGATCTTTTCTTTGCATGTGTTATGGCTTTCGTGCCTTATGATTGGGAGTTTTCTGAAGTTTGAACTTTATTAAGTTCGTATCTCCGAAAGTTTGCCCAAATGTTTTTAACTTAGCCTTTCGTTAGGAAGAGGTCGTAAGTTGTAAGTAGTCTGACCGAGTCGTTGTCGTTAGAGTTTTGGCCGTATCATTGCTCTGTGCGTATAACTTTGCTTATCGTTTTGATAGTCGAAAGTTGTTGCACAGCTTTGTAGATTGGCTCTGGCCGAGTCGATGGACTTGTGAACGACTTCTCTTATTTTCGTGGAAGCCTTGTCACATAAAGGTTTTTGTTTTGTGAATGCCTCCTCTTATTTTCGTGGAAGTCTTGTCACCTAAGAGTTTGGTTTTTTGAACGACTCCTCTTATTTTCGTGGAAGTCTTGTCAAGTAAAAGTTTTTGAAAAATTTTAAAAACTCGCCTTTTGGTAAGGTCTTTCGCCTTTATGAAGGTCTTATCTGGCCTACAGGGGCCTCTCACCACCCCCCTTGTTTTTATGTTGGAGCACGTAAAGTGATAACATTCAAAGAGTTTTCGGTGAGTTGCATATAAAACACATATAACCAAACGAGGACTGTGTCCGTTGTGGGATTCGAACCCACAGCCGCGAAGTGTAAGAACTTCGAGTTCTACCAGTTGAGCTAAACGGATCTGACCTTGTTTATGTCGTTAGTACCATTTAGAGAGAAAATATAATAAAAGTAAGAACTTTAGCAAAGATAAAAGGTAAGTGTAAGATAACTAACCGTTTTACCACTTAAGAGAGAAAATATAATAAAAGTAAGAACTTTAGCAAAGATAAAAGGTAAGTGTAAGATAACTAACCGTTTTACCACTTAAAAGTGATACCTTTTAAGGTGAACCACATTCCAACTGTTCGGGACAGTGGAGCCGTCTGGTCGTGCCAAATGATAAGATCCCTTGCCGACTGAGGCAATTACTTTGTAGGGGCCTTCCCAGTTAGGACCGAGCTTCCCCGAATTTGTCTTTTGTGTGCTCTGAGAGACTTTTCTGAGTACGAAGTCTCCCACCTGGAAGCTTCGTACGCGCAGTCCCCGATTGTAGTATTGCTCGATTCGTTCTTTTTGAGCGACTACTCGTACAAGAGCTAGTTCCCTGCGTTCTTCGAGGAGGTCCAGCTCTTCGGAGAGGTTGACTGAGTTTGATTCCTCAGTGGCATGTGCATATCGTAGGTGGGCTCTCCAATCTCAACTGGGATTAGAGCATCTGCGCCATATACCAATGAGTAATGAGTCTCTCCGGTACTCATTTTTATTGTCGTGCGATAGGCCCATAGTACTCCAGGTAACTCTTCTACCCAACATCCCTTTGCCTGCTCGAGGCGCTTTTTAAGGGATTCAATGATGATTTTGTTGGTAAACTCAGCCTGTCCATTAGCAACAGGATGATACGGAGAGGAAGTGATCCTCTTGATGTGCAGATAGTCGAGGAATCTAGTCACTTTCTGGCCGATAAATTGCGGGCCGTTGTCCATGACTATTTCCTTAGGTGCTCCAACGCGACATACGACAAAACGCCAGAGGAGGTCGACGACTTCCGTTTGTCGTATCCTTGAATATGCTGCCGCTTCGACCCACTTTGTGAAGTAGTCAGTGATGATCAATAAGAAGCGCATCCACCTTGGTGCTGTGGGAAGAGGACCAACGATGTCCATTCCCTATTTCATGAAGGGCCACGGGGAGATTATTGAATGTAGTGGTTCTGCTGGCTGATGGAGAAGATGGGCGAACCTCTGGCATTTGTCACATTTCTTGACAAATTCGTTCGTATCTTTCTCCATTTTGTCCCAATAGTAACCTGCACGAATCAGCTTCCGGGTTAATGCCTTGCCCCCGGAATGATTTCCGCAACAGCCTTCGTGGACTTCTCTCATCACATAATTGATCTGATTTGGTCCAACACATTTTGCGAGAGGTCTTGCAAACATCCTGCGGTAGAGTTCGCCGTTGAGAATTGTATATCGAACAGCTTTTACTCGGAGTTTGCGGGCAGCTTTTGTATCTGCGGGTAGAGTTCCATGGATAAGATAATTTGTTATCTCATTCCACCAGTCCCAAGTAGCGTTGATGGTGTTGACTTCGAACTTTTCTCTGTCCATAGTCGTATAGAGAAGTTGAATAACAGCTGAAGAGCTGGCTGCCCCTATTTCCACCACAGATCCCATGTTTGCAAGAGCATCAGCCTCATGGTTCTCTTCCCGTGGAATCTGGACTGCTTCCCATTCGTCAAACTGTGCATGGAGCTCTTTTACTTGGGCGAGGTATACTTGCATCCTGGATGCTCGTGCAATGAAACCTCCATTAATTTGATTGACCACCAGCTGAGAGTCGCTTTTTAGTTTGACGATGGTTGCTCCATAACTTCGGGCTAGTTCTAATCCTGCAATAACGGCCTCATATTCGGCCTCATTGTTAGTAATAAATGGGCACTTGATAGCCTGCCTTACCGTCTCGCCGGATGGAGCAACGAGGACCAATCCAAGCCCGGACCCTTTGACGCTCGAGGAGCCGTCCGTGTGAAGGGTCCATGCGCCAGGAGCCTGCCCTGCATAAAGAATAGCTTCCCTTTCTGCTTCAGGGTATATATTAGTGCTGAAGTCTGCCACGAAGTCTGCTAGAACTTGTGACTTTATTGCTACCCTAGGCTGATAGGTGATATCAAATTCAGATAACTCTATAGCCCATTTTACCAACCTTCCTGAGAATTCAGGCTTGTGCAGAACATTTTGTAAAGGAAAGGTTGTAACCACAGCTATCGAATGACTTTGAAAGTAAGGGCGTAACTTACGAGCAGCAGTTACTAGTGCCAATGCCAATTTTTCTAAAAGTTGATAGCGTGTTTCTGCATCAATTAGAGCTTTGCTAATGTAATAGAGAGGAAGTTTACCTTTTTCTTCCTGAGCTAGTACAGCGCTTACCGATGATTCTGAGACTGCCAAATAAACTAGCAGCTGCTCACCCTCCTGAGGCGTGGAGAGCAGTGGTGGATTGGATAGATACTTTTTCAAATCTTTCAATGCCTGCTGGCATTCAGGGGTCCATTCGAACTCCTTGTTCTGCTTTAAGACATCGAAAAAACTCTTGCATCGGTCAGATGATCGGGAGATGAATCTGCGTAGGGCTGCCACTCTCCCCGTCAGTTTCATGACATTCTTCCTGTTGTGAAGTACATCTGGGATTGATTCAATGGCTTTAATCTGAGCGGGATTGACTTCAATTCCACGCTGAGAGACAATGAATCCCAAAAACTTCCCCGATCCGACTCCGAAAGCACACTTCTCTGGATTCAGCTTCATGTTATACTGATCCAAGATTCGGAAAGCTTCTTTCAGATGTGCCAGATGGTCTTCTGCTCATTTGGATTTGATCAGCATGTCATCGATGTACACATCCATAGTCTTTCCGATATGGTCATGGAACATTCGATTGACTAGACGCTGATAAGTTGCACCTGCATTTTTCAGTCCAAATGGCATAACTTTATAACAATAAGTACCTCGACAGGTTATGAACGCCGTTTTCTCCTGGTCTTCAGGATCCATCAATATTTGGTTATATCCGGAGTACGCGTCAAGGAAGGTGAGCACCTCGTGTCCGGCTGTTGCATCGATCAGTTGATCTATCCTGGGAAGGGGGTATGAATCCTTCGGACAGGCTTTGTTTAGATCCGTGAAGTCAGTGCAGACTCGCCATTTGCCGTTCTTTTTAGGTACGACAACCACATTGGCAAGCCAGTCTGGATATTTGACTTCACGTACTGAACCGATTTTCAGCAGCCGATCGACCTCGTCATTGATGACCTGGTTCCAAAAGGCTCCTTGCTGGCGCGTCTTTTATTTCACCAGGTAGTGATACGGGTCAACGTTCAACCTGTGAGTAATGATGTCAGGAGAAATACCTGTCATATCTGCGTGGGACCAGGCGAATGTTGTATGCCGCTCCTTGAGGAACTGGAGGATATCTCCTCGTAGGCGTTCGCTCAGTTCAGTCCCAAGATACACCTTCCGCTCTGGCTTGTCGGCGAACAGTTCTTCGGGTTCCAAAGCTTCTACGGTTGGCATATGGTTTTCTCTTTCGTCCATCTTCGTGATGAATTCCGGGACCTCGTACTTATCCTCTTCAGGTGGTATGTCTGGCCCCGGTCGCTGTAATTGTTATTTGTTCTCTTCGGGCAGTTTGAGAGCCACATAATAGCAATCTCGGGCAGAGCGTTGCTCTCCTCGGACCTCACGTACTCCCTATTCGGATGAGAACTTCAATACTTGATAATAAGTCAAAGGAACAACTTGCATGTCGTGGATCCAAGGTCTACCCAAAATGATGTTGTAGGCTAGATCCGCATCGACAACATGAAAAGTTGTTTCCTTTGCTACCCCTTCAGCAAGAGTCGTCAGGGTAATCTCCCCAAGAGTTTTCTCGCTTGAATTATTGAAGCCGGATAGAACTTGAGATATGGGCACGATCTTGTCTGACAGCTGCATTTCTCTGACAACCCGTGACTGGATAATGTTTGCAGAACTGCCCGCATCAATGAGTACTCTCTTGACGTCGAACTCCGCCACGCGTAACGTTATGACTTACACATCAGCATGTGGAAATTGCGAGCCATTTGCATCAGAGTCCTTAAATGTGATTACTTCTTCTGATCGTGGGCGCTTGTTGTTTGTGATGGAGACCTTTGCATACTTCTTAGCTGTGAAAGTAACGGCGTCCACCTCGATTCCACCTGAAATAACATTAACTGTCCTCCTTGGAGAGGATGCTCATGGAGGGCCAGGTTTGTTCTGCTGTGCCTTCGCCTGCTTTCCCTTCTCGGTCAGGAACTCCTTCAAGAATCCCTGTTTCAACAAATGAGCAATTTCATACCTGAGGGCTTTGTAGTCTTCGGTGGTATGGCCATGGTCACGATGGAAATCGCACCACAGGTCCTGGTTTCGCTTGCTTGGGTAGGTCTTCATGTCTTTCGGCCACTTGACCTTCTCTCCCATGTCTTTGAGTGCTACCACTACTTCAGACGTCTCCACGTGAAACTCGGCAGGCTTGGGGCTCCACGGAGGCGTGATTCTGAATCATCTCTCCGGGACAACCCTTTGTTGTTGCGGTTGCGTCCTTTGGAATGGCTGCGTGACTGACCAGGGTACGGTTCATAACGTACGTCTGCTTTCTCAGTCTCTGCCTTTCCGCCGGATCCACCACTACGTGCCTGAGCTCTTCCTCGAGTACCTGTTCCTATCAATTTATCTTCATCGATACGTACCTTGGAATTGAAACGGTTGTAGACATCTGACCAACTAGCTGCTGGGAACTCGCGAAGAGACTCATAAAGTCTACGCGTAGCCTCTGAGCTCCTAATATCCAAGCTGTTGGTAAATGCGATCGCTGCCCATCTGTCTGGTACTTTGGGGAGCATCATACATTCTCTCTGAAAGTGATCCACGTACTTACGGAGAGACTCGTCGGGTCTTTGCTTGATCTCAAAGATGTCCTCTACGCGGGTCTCCGTCTTCTGAGCACCTGTGTGTGCCTTCACGAACAACTCAGCCATTTCTGCGAAAGACCCAATGGAGTTGGGCGGCAACATTGAATATCATCGCAGTGCTCCATCTGCTAGGGTTTCCACGAACTTCTTCAATTGAACAGATTTGATCTCTTCGTTGGTGAGATCGCTAGCCTTGATAAAGTTGCTGAACATCATGAGATGATCGTTGGGATCAGATGTTCCGTGATACCTCAGGATGTTTGGCATTTAAACGTCTTAGGTATCGCTTTTGGGGTTGCCTCCTTCTTCCAGGGTCGCTGTGAATAACGCTGGACATCGACTTTCTTCAGTGTGGGTGGAGCGCCTGGTATCTGATCAATTCTCTCGTGGAGAGACTTTTGAAGTGCTTCCTGGCTTTCTTTGAATTGTTTGGTGAGAGCTTCCACAACAAGGCTCACATCCATAGGCGCCATAGACCCTCCGTTCTGATTCTGATTGATTTGGGTCGTTGGATCTGCAGTACCACCGTTGTTCCGCTCTCCACCTTGCCTCGAAGTATGTGAAGAAAGTGCGTCACGACCAGGTGTTGTAGCGTCAGCCCTTGCAGTTGAAGGGTTACTCCTTCGGAGAGAGGTGAGTGTCTCGTTTATTCCTCGGTTTACTTCTGCCTGTTCCTGCATGAAAGCAAAAAGTGTTTCTTGGAGGTTCCCTCGGCCAGGGGAGAGACTCCTATGACGTTGTCTCCTGAGTGGGGTGGTGCTCTGAGAGCGCATACGCCTATATCGATGCCTGACCGGTCCTTGGGAAGATTGTTGCTGCCCATCGAACGAGTAATCGGGAGAGTAATCAGAAGAGTAATTAGGACTGAGTGAAGGAGTATTTACCTGTTCTCCGCCTACGATAGTTCGTTGAGAGTTGCTTTCTGCCATGTTAGTTATAGAGCAAAAAGACTGACGAAAATAGGTATAATATTAAAGATAAACTATTAACCTACGAAGGCTATTGACCGGCTCCCACTGTGGTTGCCAAACTATTTAACCTAGATCTGATTTTAGGCCAATTAACAATTAAATTTGTATTTGCGGAGTCACGGTCAATAGTTGAGATTAAGAGTTTGAACGGCGAGCTAAGATGATGATAATGCGAGAACGAGCTGTAAGTATTAACTAATAAAAGTAAAGCATAAACGGAAACAAAGAGAAGTAACCGTGTTGTATCGCTTATCTTCGGGGAGAGCTCTTCGATACCAGTCGCATTCAGAGGATCAAAGAACTAAAGTAATAAGTAAAATATGAGCAAAGAGAGTATCTGAGCAAGAGTGAGAGAGTATTCTTATTGATATTGTAGATAGGAAGTAAAAGTTGTGTATGATCCATTAAGGCGAATGCTATTTATAAGCCTGGTAGGCACCCGTTGGGATTTGTAACCGCTGGGTGTGGATCCGTCTGGATAAGTAACTGCTGGGCACATATCCGTTGGAGTCATAACCGCTAGGTTGTAATGATTGCCTTAATGACCATTAATTGAATGATCGTGGATGATCGTGTTAACAACTGCTCACTTAGACCGTGTTGACTGTTGAAGTGCTTCATAACTCCTTTAGGTCTGCTCGTGATAGATGTCTGTCCGTTGAATGTCTGTCCGTTGAAATGTCTGCTCGTGCCACGTGGTAGACACGTGTCACCTTTTCAAGTCCAGTCAGCTTTTATCCAATACACAAACCTCACAAAAACTCTGGAGTTGTTGCACTGGAGCCACTGGTATCTGAGTCTTTGGCAGAGCTAACTTGCTAATTTGATTGGAAATAGCATCCATCCTCGCCCTTAGCTCTGAAACTGCATCTAACTGAAGTACCCCTGCAGATTTCTGCGTAATAGTTCTACCATCTCCCTGCCAATCAGGATTGCTCTGCGAAAACTTATCTAGTAAATCATAGATCTGGTCAAAATTTAAGGCCAATACTTGGCCTCCAGCAGCAGCATCTACCACGATCTTAGTATGCGCATTCAACCCCTTAACAAAAGTATGTGCAAGAACCTCATTGGATTGGTTGTGGTGTGGAAAATCACTCAAGAAAGCTTTAAATCGCTCCCAGGCTGAATACAAAGACTCTCCATCTGTCTGAAGGACATAATTTCACTCCTCAGTCGGGCTGTCTTGGCAGATGCATAAAATTTAGCCATGAACTTCTTAGCCAAATCCTCCCAAGTAGTGATAGACCCAGACTTTTCAGCCTTTAACCACTTCCTTGCTGCCCCAATCAGTAAAAACGGGAACAACGTCAAACGAACATAATCAGTAGGAACTCCCGTTGGTGTATAAGTATCACTGATCTCCAGAAAATTCTGAATGAGTTGCTGCGGATCTTCATGAAGTAATCCAGCATATTGCCCAGTCACATGCAGCAACTGAATCATGCCGGACTTAATCTCAAAGTGCCCGGTGATAGCGGGCTTAACTATGCTAGACGCTACCCCCTCCAGGCTGGGGAGAGCAACATCTCACACAGCTAAAGCTTGTTCTGCTGCCATTCCTGTAGGTAAAGGTCAAGCAGGACCTAATGCCTGAAACAGCACAAAACTCAAAATAACAATTAAACCTGAATAGAAAATAATAAACTGTTCAAAAAGAAATCAGTCAATTGTTTAGTCTCCGGCAACGGCGCCAAAAACTTGTTGCTCCCAAACGCACACGCAAGTATACGCGGTCGACAAGTAATAAAATGATAAGTAGAGTATCGTTCCCACGAGGACTATTCAGACTAACACTTAACAAACAATTTCTAACAGCTATCCAGGGATCTTTTTCTTCAATGGTGAGAGTTTTAGTAACTAAAGAGCAGTAATTAAACTAATTAAAGTTTAGTCAAACAATGGTGCAAACTTTGGTTGTTTACAATATTAAGAAGACGGTCCAGGGTCAGAATTACGAACAATCCAGTTGAGTTTTCCAATTGATTCCACTTCTTAAATCCCGGGTTACTAACTAACAGAGTAAATGTACCTGTGAAAACCTTTCGATTCTTTACAGTCTATGCAGGCTACTTCAATCCCTATATGTCTATGGGTTGAATCACGTGCACGCATTAACGAATTCTGTAATTAGTTAAACTAGGCGAGCAAGTATATGTCTATCCTACTCACAAATTGGTTCCCCGATGCCCGGGTTCACAAACTAGTCCTACTCTTTCTTATTACGTAATTAAATTTCCTCTTTCGAGTTCAATCTAAGAACCATAGATAATGCATAATTATCGAGCTCTAATAATTAAGCAAGTGAACTCAAGAAAGAATAAGCAACCCGTTATGGGATTCAATTAATGAGAATCAATCTTCAAACATCAACTTTCATATATTACTCTAGTCCTAGAAAGTAAGATTTAGCCACGCATATTCATAATCACAAGGCAATGAATTGATGAAATAATGATGTAAATGATTAAATAGATGAAAGATTAGGAATAAACTCTTGTTCAATGAAGTATGGTGCTCTCAAATTGCTCCAAAGTCTGAACTTCTATCAAAAACTAAGCAAAAGAGTATTTATAGGGTTTACAAAGGCCTGGTAATAAGTTACACCTAAGCCTAGACAAAATAGGAAGTCAAAACGCGCTCCAAGGGCGCTATAACTGGCCCCCCGCGCCCCCGACCGCGCTTGGACAAGCAGAAGATGTCGAAAGTTGGGCGCTTTGGCTCCGCGCCGCATTGGATAACGCGCCAGCAGTGGAGAGCTTTGGGAGGCGCGTTGCGTGGCTAACCGCGCCAGGCTAATTTCTGCTCCTCCTTGCTCCGCAACTCGCCTCGTGTCGTGCCTTCGTGTGCTCGATCCAATCCTCAATCAATTTCCAATCATTCCTTGCTCGATCATGCTCTTAAAAGCTCCATACGTACTGCATAACAACCTACATACACACGAGATAAAATCAGTGCAAAACCACATTCATAAACTAGAAAACGGGCGAATAAAATGCTCAAACATGAGGAAATATTAAGGAAACATAGGCATAAAATGCCAAACATCAGTATCATTTTCTATTCTTATAATTCTTTTTTAAATTTTAAATTAAAAAGATTAAGAACTATACTTGTATGGAAGTGATAATAGAAGAAACTTGGTTGTCTGGTGTTTTAAACTAAACTTTTTGGAATGAGGATATAGAAGGTACTTTTGATTTAAGGATTATACTGAGATCTGTACTTAGAATACTAATAGTTTTATATAGGACAGACCGACTAAAACAGTAGATTTGTCTGACTCCCGATGCAAAGTTCCAATGTTTTGCTTTTTGAGCGTTCTATTTGTTTCTCTTATATTGCATAGCTACTATAGGTATTGTATTTTTTAGCTCAATCAATCTCTTGTGTTCTATATGTTGTTACCTCCTGCATCACCAAAGGTTTTTTAATATACTTATCTTTATTAAATTATCATGTAATAATACAATATAAATACACATGTTACCCTTTTTTATATATTATGAATTTGCCTCTAAGATATTTAGCTAAATTAGATAAGCATGAAAACATTTTTTCATACATTGTCATGGAACTACTTCATTTCAAAGTTTCCTTTTACTGAATTACTATCTACGTTTAATTTCTAACACTTGTTCTTTACAAAGGACAAGTGTATATTTTTCATATGTTGAAAAGCCTAAGAACCTTAAAAAAAAAAAAAACGACACCTCAAAAGTCAAAGAAATGTGGCAAAATTTACCATTTGACGAAGTACACTTATACTTGCCGAGTTTTATAAAATTTTAGTTATATATATATATATATTCTTAACTAACCTATATCTTAAATAACGTTTTTTTATGATAACATTTATGACTATTTAAATAATTTTTTTTAAGAACTAAAGAAAGTAAAAGTTGTTCCGAGTTTAACGTCTTCAGCTAGACGGATATTTCTCGTAAATATCACTGGATGACGGTTGTGGAAGATTGCTTGTCATATCCTCCACCTAAGTATATTTTCAATCGGTGCCCATTTACTTTGAACTTGTCACCTCCATTAATGTGTTGAATTTCATATGTGCCATACGAGGTGACCTCAGTGATAAAATACGGACCAATCCATCTTGATTTAAATTTTTCAGGAAAAATTTTCAACCGACTAGTGTACAGAAGAACTTTATCACCCACTTTGAATTTCTTGTATTTAATCAAGTTATCATGCCATCTTTTGACCTTCTCTTTATATAGTCGAGCATTTTCGTATGAGCTCAGCCTAAATTCATCTAGTTGATTTACCTGCAATAATCGATGCTCACCAGAAGAAGTTAGATCATGTTTAGCATTTTTATTGCCCAAAAAGCTTTATATTCTAATTCTACTGGTAGATGACATGCTTTTCCAAAGATGAGTTTATAAGGAGATGTCCCTATTGGTGTTTTATAAGCTGTTCTATAAGCCCACAATGCATCATCAAGTTTTAATGCCCAATCTTTTCTTGAACTGTCAATAGTTTTTTCTAGTATTCTTTTCAATTCTCTATTTGAAACTTCGACTTGGCCATTGGTTTGAGCATGATATGGGGTGCCTATTTTATGAGTAACTCCATATTTAGATAACAAAGATTTAAACTGTTTATTCATAAAGTATGATCCTTGATCGCTAATTATTGTTCTAGAGGTTTCAAATCGAGTGAATATATTTTTTCTCAAAAAATTGCACACAGTTTTTGCATTATTATCTCTTGTAGCTACTGCTTCTACCCATTTAGACACGTAGTCTACTGCAACCAAGATATATTCATAAGAATGAGAAGAAGGGAATGGACCCATAAAGTCAATACCCCAAACATCAAATATTTCACAAATCAGTATCGTATTAAGAGGCATTTCGTCCCTTTTTGAGATGTTACCCATTCTTTGACATCGGTCACAAGATTGTACATACTCTTTAGCATCTTTAAACACAGTTGGCCAACAGAAACCTGCTTCTAGTATTTTTGCTGTTGTTCGGTTTGCCCCATGGTGTCCACCTACTCTCCCGTCATGACAATAATTGAGAATGTTTTTTCATTTCTGTTTCAGGGATACATCTTCTGATAATTCCATAAATAGGTAAGGATTTTCCCAAAAATAATATTTTACCTCTGTGATGAGTTTTTTCTTTTGTTGAAAAGAGAACTCTTTTGGTATCCATTGTCCAACTAGATAGTTGGCAAAATCAGCAAATCAAGGTGGACGATTAGCAATAGCTTCTATTGAAAAAATGTGTTCATCAGGAAACTCTTCTTCGATTGCAGCCTTTTCATTTGGTGGCTTTTCTAGCCGAGAGAGATGATCATCAACCTGATTTTCAGTACCTTTCTTATCTTTAATTTCCAAGTCAAACTCCCGTAGAAGAAGTATCCAACGCAAGAGTCTTGGTTTTGCATATTTCTTGGCTAGAAGGTATTTAAGAGCTGAATGGTCTGTATATACTGTTACTTTTGACCCTATGAGATAGGCTCTGAATTTGTCAAAAGCAAATACCACGGCCAACAATTCTTCTTCGGTTGTCGCATAATTTAATTGTGCCTCATTAAGTGTGCGGCTGGCATAGTAAATGGGACGAAATATTTTATCCTTTCGTTGTCCAAGAACTGCCCCTACTGCTACATCGCTAGCATCGCACATTAGTTCTAATGGTTGGCTCCAATCTGGAGTCACCACAATTGGTGCATTTACCAATTTTTCTTTGATTGTCTCAAATGCTTCCAAACAATCTTCAGTGAATTCAAACTTTACATCCTTACCTAACAAGTTCGTCAATGGTTTTGTAACTTTTGAGAAGTCTTTGATGAATCTTCTATAGAATCCTGTGTGACCCAAGAAACTTCTGATACCCTTGACTGTTGTAGGAGGAGGTAGTTTTGCAATCACTTCTACCTTAGCTCTATCAACCTCAATGCCTTTGGATGTGACCTTATGCCCAAGAACAATAGCTTCTCTTACCATGAAGTGGCATTTCTCCCAATTTAGGACTAAATTTGTCTCTTCACATCGTTGAAGCACTAATGTGAGATGGTGGAGACATTCTTCAAATGTTCTTCCAAAGAGTGTGAAATCATCCATGAATATTTTCAAACATTTGTCGGTCATGTCTGAGAAAATATATGTCATGCATCGTTGGAATGTGGCAGGAGCATTACATAAACCAAATGGCATTCTCCTTTATGCAAATGTCCCGCTAGGACATGTGAATGTTGTTTTTTCTTGGTCTTCTGGTGCAATCGGGATTTGATTGTATCCAGAATAACCATCTAGAAAACAATAAAAATTATGTCCTGCTACTTTTTCCAACATTTGATCGATGAATGGTAAGGGAAAATGATCTTTTCGGGTAGCATCATTGAGTTTATGATAATCAATGCACACCCTCCATCCAGTGACAGTTCGAGTAGGATTAACTCATTATCTTTATTTTGCAAAACTGTTATTCCTCCTTTTTTGGGTACGACATGTACTGGACTTACCCATTCACTGTCAGATATTGCGAAAATTATTCCAACATTTATCAACTTAACTATTTCATTTTTGACCACCTTTTCCAAGTTTGGGTTTAGTCGTCGCTGTGGTTGAGCTATTGCTTTTGAATTTTCTTCTAGCAATATTTTGTGCATGCAAATGGCAGGGCTTATCCCTTTTATGTCTCCAATTTTCCATCCTATTGCATTCTTGTACTTCTTCAAGACTTTAATTAATTGCATTTTCTGTTCTCCTGTCAAAGCGGAAGAAATTATGACTGGAAATATTTCAGGTTCTAAAAATACATATTTTAAATGAGAAGGTAGAGCTTTCAAGTCAAGCGAAGGATGAATGTTTCCATTTTTTTTCAAAGATTCTTCGCAATCTTGTTGAATTTCTTCATCTGTATCTGACATAGTGTCAATTAGATGTTCCTCAGGTTGATTTTCATTTAGTTGGTGACACTGATACTCTTCTACAAGCTCATTTAATATATCAATATTGAAACATGAGGATAAGGATATTTCTTCCTTTGGGTACTTCATTAAATTTTGCATGTCAAAAATCACCCTTTCCTCATCTACTCTCAAAATTAATTGTCCTTGTTGAACATCAATCAATGCCCTTTCTGTTGCTAAAAAAGGTCTACCAAGAATTAAAGGCACGTCGGTATGTTCTTCCATGTCTAAAACAATAAAGTCAACTGGAGATACAAACTTATCAACTCTAACCAAAACATCTTCAATTATGCCCTTAGGTTTTTTTAAAGATTGATCCGCTAATTATAATGATACTGGTGTAGCTTTAATTTGTCCAAGGTTAAGCTTCCTGAAAATAGAAAAAAGCATTAAATTAATAGAAGCTCCTGAATCACATAGTGCTTTATCAAAATAAACTCCTCCCAATGTGCAAGGAATTGTAAAACTTCCTGGATCTCCAAGTTTCTTTGGAAGTTTATTTTGTAATATGGCATTGCATTCTTCTGTCAGTTCTATGACATCAAGTTCTTCCAGTTTTCTTTTATTTGACAAAATTTCTTTTGAAAATTTAGCATAAGAAGGCATCTGCGTTAATGCTTCAGTGAAAGGGACATTTATGTATAATTGTTTGAGAATATCTAGGAATTTTCCGAATTATTTGTCCAATTTTTCCCGCTTTTATTTTTGTGGAAAAGGGAGTGCTACTTCTTGAGTGAATTCATTAATTCTATGGGGTGATTCCTGTTTTCTCTTTTCTCCCTTCTTCATTGTTTCAATTGGCTCTTGTTCTATACGTTCTTTATTTATGTCCTCTTTTGCAGCTTCTCCTTGTTTTTCTGGGTATGGTTCAGGTAAATCTTTCCCACTTTTTAATGCAATAGCTTTTGCTTGTTCTTTTGAATTTTTCTCTGTATTACTTGGAAGACTTTCAGGATTCCTATCTGTTAGCTTGGTTGCCAATTGTCCCATCTGAATTTCAAGGTTTTGTATTGCTAATCTTTGGGACTCCATTCTCCCATCAGTATTTTTGATAAATTTATACATCAGATCTTCAAGATTTTGTCTCTGAGGCGAGGGTTGTGCTTGATATCCTTGATGATTTCTGGCTTGGTTTTGAAATCCAGGAGGTGGCTGAGTTGACTGGCCTTGATTTCCGGGTTGCCATGGATTTAGACTTCCGCTATTATTACTCCATGAAAATCCCGGATGCCTTTGCCCTTGTGGGTTAAAGCTGTTATTATTGTAATAGTTATTTCTGTTATAATGACCAATGGCATTAACTTGTTCTCCATTCTGGCACTCATGGTTTGGGTGTTCTCCATCACAAAAATCACAACGTGGTTGTGATTGAGTTTTAGATGTGCTTGCTTGTATTGCCTCAACTTTTCTTTTCAAGTTTGTTATTTGATGAGCTAGTGAGGATACAACATCTATATGGTGCATTCCATCTGGCTTCCTTGATTGAACTCTTTTGGTTGGCCACTGATTTGCGTGTTCAGTAACTTCATTTAAAAGAGCCATGGCTTCTTCAGTCGTTCTACTCATCATTGATCCTCCTGTGGCTGTATCTACAATGCTTCTTGAAGCAAGTGTTATTCCATTGTAAAAAGTTATTAGCTGGTGCCAGTCTGGTACACCATGATGAGGACATTTTCTCAAAAGTCCTTTAAATCTTTCCCACGCCTCATAAACTGATTCTGCATCAATTTGAGAGAAGTATTTTATTTCTTGTCTCAATTTAGCAGTTTTTGCAGGTGAGAAGTATTTATTTAGGAACTTTTGAGTCATATCTTCCCATGTCTGAATGGAACCTGTCGGTAGATTCCTGAGCCAAGCTCTTGCTTCCCTCCTTAATGAAAAAGGGAATAAGCGCAATCTAATAGCATCATCTGGGATTCCATTATTTCCAAAGGTATCCAATATTTCCATGAAATCATCCAGATGAGCATTAGGATCTTCTTGTGAGAGTCCATTGAATTGACATGTGTTTTGAATCATTTGAATCAAGGCCGGCTTGATTTCAAAATTACGAGTCGCTACTGGAGGACGCCTTACGCTGGATTCTCTCCTTGTGTAAGTTGGTCGAGCATAATCTCTCAGTAATCTTCTAGAGATATCTTTTTCAATCGTCTCAAGGTTTTATTGATTTCAGGATCAAGAATAACTAGCTTCTTTGAAGAGGAGCGGGTCATATACCAAGGATCTTGAAACTGCAGTAATAATAATAATTATTGTTATTATAAAAATTAGGCAAGTAATCAATTAATTGCACCAATTATTACCAATCTCCGGCAACGGCGCCAAAAATTTAACGAGTGCTAGTGTGTATATATATATATATATTTTTTTTTTCTCGTACTCTATCAAATTATAGTACAGAAAAATGTCGAACCCACAGAGATTGGAAGTTTTTAGTACAAATCACTTTGATTACTACCAGTAAAATAATTTGTTTTAATTATGTGGAAAGAAAATAAAAGTGAATATGCTATGGAACTTATTTTTAGAATAGAGCAATTTGTAACAAGATTTTAACTGACAAAAAAAAATGTTGGAAATAGTAACTTCACTTGTTAATTTCTTGAGATACAAATATTTTTTTTAATAAAGCTCAATTGAATTAATTACTTCTTTCGAATATAATTAAATCTTCTATTTTATGAATTATATTCTCTTCAGATATATAATTAGAAAATACCTGCCATATTGTTATAGTTAAAAAAAATAACTTCTCTCGAATATCAACTTTAACTTTAACATATCATTTCGATTACTTCTTCCGAATATAAATTGAAATGATAACATACATAATATAAAAAATTTAATCAGTGACAGGTTGTTGAGAAATTTATTTCCCAAATTAATTAACAAGATTCATTCTATCTCCAACATTTAAAGAATTAGTTAATTTTTGCTCACGACCAAAAAGTAGTCAAAAGTGCAATAAAAAGCATAATATTGAACATTCGTAAATAAAACAGTTAAGGAGTAGATATAAAATTTCACTGCTAGAAACTCCCTCTTTTAGAACATCTTCTTGAGTAATTCTTCAGATACACAAATGAAATTCCAGTAGGAACTTTCTGCCCAGAGAACTGTTCCTTGGTTTTACGTTCCTAACACTTTTGGAATACTTTTTATTTTACCGACGCAAGTTCTACTCTTTATAAAAGTAGATTACTATCTATTTTATAATAGATAATAAGTTGACTCATTTTTCTTCTTAAGAAATTTAAAAACCAATAACCAAGAGCCAATACTTAAAGTATTGCTTTGAAAATGAACTTGTACTCAATTTAGTTCAATCTTTGATGCCCTTGAGAACTTGTAACACGTCTTCTTTTATAGAAGAAGTGTAGGATTCCTTTCTTCATTAGTTGCAGGCTTTGGAAATTCTTTGTGATGTCAAGTTTCTTTTTCGTTAATTCCTTTTCTTTAGTTTGTTCTTGATTTGATGACATGAAGTACTGTATTTAGTTGTTAAAATGTCATGCTTCCCCTGTATCTCCGACTATTTCCAAAATATATTTTTTTCCTGTAAAATAGAGGAAATTAATTAGATTAAATACTAGTATATTAATAAAAGTAAAACAATTATTTAGCTTCTTTTAGGCACTATCAAGGTCCTAATGGATATTATAAATATTTTAAAATTATCGGCACGCCAATCGGAGTCCTAACTTCCGAAACGACTGACCGAGGTCGTTTCATTCTCCTCCACTTAGACTCTCGTTCGTCCTCGAACGAGCCTAAGTCTAAAGCAAGATTCATGCATATAACAAGAGAACTTGCACAACTTTCATAAACTATTCCACGAATATTATCTCATGATTACATAATCAGAATTATAACATGCATATCGAACTTTTAGAATAAAATATCTGGATAATATGATAACACCATTGCACAGCTTATTCTGACTCAGCTGATCCTTCCTCGATCACGAGAAGAGAGTTTTAAATTTTCAAAGCAAAGATACTCGGAACTATGAATGGGTTAATATGATGCAGCCGATAATCACCTCTTCGATATACTTTTCGATATAGAACAGGTCGATGGAACTAAGAATTAGCTCATGCTTGATGCAATAGGGGGAGCTTTTGAAGTACCTTGTCACTACACACTATAGAAGATTTGATGCAAGCTATATTATTTTTACGACTGCACTATGCAACATCTCAGTTGATGTTAGTGTTATTCCGCAAGCTCCTTGTGGGAATGTAGTTACTCATGTCCTAATGTATTTCAAAGGTTCATCTGAACAGGGTCGATCATATAAGGATAAGGATCAGGCAAATAGTACTGGATAGTATGATGCAGACCAGGAATGATCTTCAGACTGAACATCTACTTCAGGGTATTATCTTTGAATTGAAAATATTATGACTTGGAAAAGTGAAAATAAAAGAGACATGTAGTTGGACCATGAGCTGAGGCAGAATACCAGCAACAAAGTTGATTATATGTGCACTTATAACGCTAAAGTAACTTCTCAAAGAGTTGAGGTGTGAAGGAGATATGCCAATGATGAATGGACGATAAGCTGCACTAGACCTTTAGCTCTAAATTTTCATGAAGTAAAACAACGTCAGTACGAGGATCCAGTTCTAGTTGAATACAGACAGATAGCCAGAAGAAAACTCGGAGTCACTATGCAGGGTTATTACTGACATTCTCATGTATAAAGATAGACTTTGTATTCCTGATGTTGCAGATTTACGTGGACAGATTATGATAGAGGCACATTATTCCAAATACACTGTTCATCGAGGTTCGACTAAGATGTACTATGATCTTAAGCATATTTTTTGGTGGGACGGAAATGAAGTGTGACATAGCAGAATTTGTGGCTCAATGTTCTAATTGCCAGCAAGTTAAAGTCGTGTCATCTTTCCAAACTTTATGCTTTCAGCAGATAGGTACGTATATATGATCAGGTCGCCCGCTTATCTCTATCATTAATAGATTATTAGTGGGTTTAGCAATGATCGACACTCATTGTAGGTTTCTGTCGTGGCCCTAGGTTGGGTCATGACAAAAGTAGTATCAACGCCTTAGAGATTTAGCATTACCATTCAGTATTTGAGGGAAGACTCCTCCACTTGAAGCACAAACTCATGCAGCTATTTGAATAGGAATACCCATCCCCGTACAGTCTGTTGGACTAAAGAAGATTTAGCTAAAAGCTGAACGTAGGCAGGCCTAAGCTACCAATTATCCTTTCGAGTTGCCAAACAGCTGCAACTCTCAAGTTCACAACTCCATACCCTTTTCCATAAGCATCATCGCTCGATAGCTCAATTCAGGGGGTCAGGTGACACCTCTCATTACCCTTTGTAGCTTTAAAATCCAACAATGTGCTTACCCGGCTATCTTGACACGTACTCTGGCTCAACACAGGGAATATCACAAGCGGCTACTAACCGCCCAAACTCACTATTTTTTGGACGATGAAGAAATGGTAATAGACCGAGGATAGAAATAATTAGAACTTCAGGAAGCTCATCTTTTTATTGCTTGGCTACCAGAGCTAGACTACTTCCAAGTCAGGCTAGCCAAAGAATCGCAGTTAAAGAAATAGACATTAAATAAGCTTTATGGAATGACATCTATGCCAATTTAACCTCTCAATAAGAAGGAAACTCTGACAATTTACCAGAAACCCCTTTTATAACCCAAATAAGCTCATAGGATAACATGACTTTACTAACGTTTTGAACCATGAGGAGATACGTAGATTGAATATTACTTACTAACCATTTTACACCGGAAGAAATTATGACACTCCCTTATGGTGATGAACCAGAATCCCATAATCCAACCAACACGGAATTTCCGAGAATAGAGGTAAACTAATTTGATATAATAATAGAAGGTGGCACGACAAGATGCCAGGCGGACAATAGCGACACTCACCGTCAAATTTCTGATATTTAGACCAGGTAAATTAATAGGGTCTCACTAATGCCAAGAATAATTCATACCAGAAGCTCACCCCTCTACCGCAATCGATTCTTAATAGAATCAATATCCAAGGAAGCCATGGAAACATGGTAAGATAAACGAAGTTCAGACCGATCGGAAGAATCAAATCTTACTCACATATAATGGAAGAAGAATTACATGGGTGTACTACATCGGATATTACTACCAGACTGGCAGTTCATAGAACTGCTTCTACAGCTGAGCTGAGCTACTACCCTGATAATCACCTTCTGAAGAACCACTGCCACCACGCTCTCGACCTCTACAATCTACTGGATGGTGGCATTTGCTGGCTGATTGAGATCTAAAGGAAATCCCCTGCGGCTGTGCAAGTGCCTGATGACGAGAGAAAAAGACGACTGCCTACTTGTCGGAGTAAGGGAAAACTCCTCAAAGGATAGCCAGACTCACGACAATAATACCACCTTTTCGCTGAAAAATGGAAGCTAGAAAGATTGTTGATAGCTGTAAAGAAAAGACTGAATCTGATCTTGACGAGCTACTGGCGCACTCTAAGAATTACGTGACACAAGCTGAGATAGCCTGGAAGGTGACCTCCCAAAATAATCAGAACTCTTACCTCCATATAAGGTATCATGGTTACCCACTAGGGCCACGTGATTTCTTGCTCTCCCGCTCTAACTCTTCCCCCTCCAACTTATGGTATGCCTAATACCTTCGGGTAATATCAACAACAACATCAAATGAAATTCTGACCTTAATCTCTCGAGCCATCTGGGATCTCAAGGAAAAAGAAAGGTCATCAATAAATCTTTGAATCTCTCGAAGGGCTCATGGACCAGTTCTAATGCATATTCAGCCATTCTATAGAATTCAATCTCATATTCTAAAGCACCAACAGGCTAACCAACAGGCTACCCTGTCCAATCCACTCAAACTGGCAACACTTTTTTCTCGCTCGCTACTTGAAAGGAACTTTTCCACGAATCTAGAAGAAAAACCGAACCAAGTTAGCTAATAAGAGAGTGACCCACCAATTCAAGGCTGGACCCTGAAACTGAAAAGCAGAATAATCAACATAGTGCCGCTCGATATAATTAAGAGCCTGAAGGATACAGATACCCTAACATCATTTAAAAAAAAAAAAAAAAAATTCACGGGGTTTATCTGATGCATTACTTAAGAATATCGGAAGGTTCAACCGCGTAAAATAATGCAACCTCTTTGGGCGCGCGGACTGAACTAATACCTCGGCTGGCTAACCAACCAGAACAATTCGTGGCGCAACACATACTGCCTCTGGAACATAATTTACTGGGGCAACATCAGGAACTGGAACAAGAGCTCTCTAAGTCCGAACATCTGCATATGCAGCGACTTGATAAACTGGCTAGTGAATAATAGGTTCTTGCGGTATCTACGTCACCAAGATTCTCGTAAAGCATCGTATGGAGCCAAGGGAACTACAAGGCCCTGCCCCTTGTCCATCGCGAGCTGGCACAGCTGGGACCTCCGTAACTAGATCGTCAGCACGATCAAACACTCTCGGGGCTTGAGTAGCTCTAGCCCCATGCTAGACTACTTCGTCTTGAACTCATACCGTTTGTTGATTTGTCGCACAAGGGTTCACTATTACCACGAAGGAATTAACGAATTAACGAAAATACTTTTAAATCCTAGACCGACGCACGATCAGATATGAAGGAAGTGAAACTTCCTAAATGACATCATAGCCTCTCGTAGATATGCACGGACGTCTACGTACCTATCAGCGAGACTCTACTAGTCACTGTCTTAGTCTGGATAAACTCAAAACCGGGCTCTGATACCAACTGACATGATCCGGAATCCGGCTAGGCCGTGCGGGAACCTGACTTCCTCCCCTAGACCCGTCGGGCGAACCTTTACCAATTAAAATAGAAAAAAATTCAATTCATAAATAAGAACAAGAGTTAAAAAAAACACAAACATACTGATACCTCTAAGCTGTACAAAAGAAATTACAGCTGACTACCCGACATACTAGGTTTAGGGCTATCCAGACTAGACATCTAAGAGTATAAAAGAAGACAGATACCTCCTGAAGGGAGCAAAATGCAACTGAAATAATAAACAATAAACTGGTGGCCATCTGGAATAAAAGCTGGCTCACCCTGACAGCTGAAGTCGTCTTCGCTCCTTCACAACGTGGCGAACTCAAGTGGAGTCACTAGAGTGTTTTCTTTGTTCGAGCAGAGGAAGTCAGAAATGTGGAAATAAATAGCTGGAGTTTAGGGGTCTTGTTGGACTCCCGGTTTCCGGTTGTTCTTTACCGGCTTTTTTTGCCCCACTTTTCCCTTTTACTTTTTGTTTGGTTTTGCAATTGTAGACATGGGCATCGATGATCGAGTTGAACCTAACCGAACTTACTATACTAATGAGCTGAGTCGAGCCGACTCAAAATAAACTTTATACCATACTGATCAAGCTTAACCGAGTTTTGCTAAAATTAGACCGAGCATGAGTCGAGCTTGCTAAAACTTTTACTATGTCTTTTTTTTCTTAGTATAGTTAAAGTTTCATTCTTTTGTGTTTTTGTTTCTTGGTATACTTAAAGATTGTATTTTTATGTCTCTCTCTGTGTGTGTGTTTTTTGTTCGTTTCTGGGTGTAGTAAAAGATTGGATTGTTTTGGATTCTGGATATCTGGTGTAGTTAAAGATTGAATCTTTTTGGGTGTTTGGTGTTTCTGGAAGGAGTTGAATAGTTAAAGTGGGATACCCAGTATGTATCCCATGTCGGCAAAACTGATTATATAAGTAAGCATGTCTTAGACCTTACTGACGCATTTTAAATCTGTGCGTGCTTAGGTCCAAAGTGGATAATATCAGTAGTGGATTGTGCTGTTACATAAAGATTGAATTTTTCGGTGTTTTTTAGTTTCTGGATGTGGTTAACCTTGAGTTTTTGGGTGATTTGGGTGTAGTTAAGGATTGAACTTTTTGGTTTTGTTTGTTTTGAATGACCTACACTTTCTTGGATCCATACAGACTTAGTGATAGATATGACACAACGGGATAAATAGATATTTATATAGGCGATATCTATTAGTTGGGAATATATTTTAGACATGTTAGCACTTGTTCACGAGGTATTCCTTTCTATGGATGGTTTAGTCTATGAGATTTATATGTTTAAAAAATATAGAGAACTTGTAGTACTTCTTAGCTTGTATTTGCATAATATTGGCATGACGTGAATTGAAATGGAGTAACATGGTCCGTGTTAGGGACAGAGGCGTAGTTGTTATTGTTTCTTTGTCTAGTTAAAGATTGAACTTTTGATGTTTCTTGTTTTCTTGGTATATATATATAGTGATTTGATTTCTTTTTTATTGTGGCTGTAGTTAAATACTTAATATTTCTTTGGTTTCCTCTTTTGTTTCTGTGTGGTAAAAGATCGGATTTTGAATGTTGTCTTGTTTCTTGTGAAGGCGAAAGTGGTACCAGATGAGTATGATGAAAGGACGTACTGTGTGTATGGAACGGACGCTTCCACAGTTTATGGGTTGGCGGCATTTGGGTTGCTTCTGATTAGCCAGATGCTTGTTAATGGCGTCACCAAGTGTTTGTGTTTTGGAAGAGGAATGATGGGTGGTAGTTCTACTACATGCGCTATTTTCTTCTTTGTCTTCTCCTGGTAAGAATGTGCTTACTGCTCTCTCTTATTTTCAGTTACTTTACACTCTTTTGTTTGGTTATAGTGCTTATGAAATGTGTGGTATAAGGACTAAGGTAATGAAGTAGTTTTGTTAATTGCGCTTAATTGTTGTTGTTGGAGTTTGATGGTCGGTGGAGTACTATTTATTTTTGTGATGGGATTTCTCAGTCACATTTGTGTATATCTTTGGTTTTCTCTGCTTATTGAATTGAGGGAAAGCGTCTATGCCGCATTTTCTGTTTGGTTAGTTTAGCTAGGTTGTTGTAATGTGTTATGTTACTCAAGTAGGTGTCTCACATATTTGACCTTTTCTGGGTCTTGCTATATGTTAGAATAGAGGAGAATGTTTCTTTTCAAGCCCATTTTGTAAATGCCATTTCTTTTTGGATCACGCGGTGTTACAATTTTTACTTGTGTTTTTTCCTCTCCAGAACCCGTCTCTTCTTGTGCTTTGCCATTTTCTTCATTTTTTTCCTGGAGAGTGGGGGGGTGGGGTTGGGTTCCTCTAGACAACAGTAAATGCCATTTCTTTTTGGATCAAATTAAAGGGGATGAAAGTTAAGATTGACTACTTCTACAATTGTAAACTATTCAAGGCAGCCAACCTTGTTGAAACTTAATCTTGCCAAAGTAAATCTAGTCGTCTGTTAAGTATTCCAGTGTTTCATCGGTGACCTTACTCTTCCTCTCTGTTTGCAGTGTTCCATTAATGACCTTATTCTTCCTGTTTGTTTGCACCGTTTCAAAGTGAAGTCTTTCTACCATAGTTATATTATTTTTGAAAAGGTTAACATTATATTCATCAACATTAAGGCAATGTTGGCTACCAGGTATATAGTTCCATGAACAAAATCATCAAATATAAAAAAACGGACAAAAGATCTTATCTACAAAGATGCTAGCAAAAGTAAAAGTGCACTTGTGTGTTCTGCACAACTCTTCTTGCACCAAAAATATAAAAGCATGATACAATTAGACTTGATCTTTTGGATTGAGTTAGTCCTGTCTTCGAAACATCTTTCATTTCTTTCTCTCCATATTGTCCACCAAATGCACAAGGGAATTGATCTCCATCATTTCTTTTAAGTCATGGTTAATCTTGTGCAATTGGTAAAGAAATACTCAAGTAACCGGTCTTAACTTTTGCGCGGGGGAAATTGATTCATTAAGCCGTTTGTTAAAAACTGTGATTACTTGCTATAGGTGCAAACCCCTGGTCGATTTTTGGACTACCACTTGATGTTTGCCGTATCTTATAGGCATTCAAAGAGTTCATTACCTAAATGGTCACTCAACTATTGGAAATAAACCAAAAAAGTCATTCTTCTTTGTAATGTTCCTAAATGGTCACTCAACTTTGGATAATTAACTCAAATGGTCATCCTCACCTGAAAAGTTGCTATCTCCAATGATACATGCTGACGTGGATTTTTTTTTTTTAAATATAAAGAAATTTAAATCCCACTGTCCCCCCCCCCCCCCCCCTTTAACATAATTATTTGACTCATACCCGACCCAAATAACTTAATCGGTCACTATTAAAAAAATCAGTGCAACTTTAATCCTAAGATACTATAAAATATTTCCCTTAGGGAGAACCAAAATTTTACTTTCAATCGATTTCTTCCCCAATAAAACAATTGCTATTAAACTAAAATTCTAATAAATACCATAAACTCATAACATAATACATGAGAAAACTTCAACTTTCCATTCAAGATTCTTGAGTCTTCTAACGATAGAACGCAGAAAAGTATGTTAACAATATTAATAATTTTAACAAAACACGACACCTTATATAAAAGTGTCATACTAACTTTTAGTTTGTTACTCCTAGAAACTTGAAGAAGAAATTAAATTATGTTACTCCTAAAAACTGTTTGTAGGTTAGTAAACTGTTAGTAAGTTATTCCTAAAAACTAACTCCTAAAAAATGTTAGAAAGTTAGTAAAGTGTTAGTAAATTATAATTGTTAGTAAGTTACTCCTACAAACTAAAAGAAGAAATAAAGTAATTTATTAAGCTATTAGTCATCAATTGGTAATCCAGAAAATTATTCTCACCAGTTATTAATGCATGCTATTTACACCAAATATTTAATTCATGTCAGCACCATTCATGATGAGTAAAAGATAAGTAATCGTTGATTTAGTCATATCCAGTACCATTCTCATGTATTGTGTTATGAACTTATGCTATTTTATGAGAATTTTAATTTAATTGCAATGTTTTTATTGGAGAAGAAATCGATTGAAAATAAAATTTTGGTTCCCAATAGAACCCTAAAAAGAAGAGGAGGAGGGAAACATCGTATAGTATCTTAGGATTAAAGTTGAACTGACTTTTTTAATAGTTGACGTATTAAGTTATTTGGGTCGGGTATGGTCCAATAATTATGTTAAATGGGTGGGGACAGTGAGATTTAATTTTTTTATATTTTAAATTTTAAATAAAAAAATTCCACGTCAGCATGTATCATCGGAGATAACAACTTTTCAGGTGAGAATGACCATTTGAGTTAATTATCCAAAGCTGAGTGACCATTTAGGAACATTACAAAGAAGAGTGACTTTCTTGATTTATTTCCAATAGTTGAGTGACCATTTAGGTAATGGACCCGCATTCAAATAAGTAATTGAACAGATAAAGATAATGAAACTATTTGGAAAGTCTCTTAGGTGAATTTTGACCTGTACTGCAGTGGGTCCTGTTCCCTTAATGATCTATGGCCTTACCCCTTGGGGTAATTTCCAAGATTCATTGTGTGCCACTCAACATCGTCAATGTATTTCTGTTCACCGAAGCCATCAACTAGCTTCTTCCACTGGAAGCAAAACCGAGCCCCACCATCGCCATACTCGTCCTGCTAAACCATTGGCTCTGATACTAGTTGTTGGGCTAAACCAGCCAAAGATACACTTAATATGGTGTGATATTATCTGCGTTGTGCCAAGCGTGCACGGTTTTCCCAGAAAGGCTTCACACCATTAAGAGTATCTCTACACCTTAACTTCCTAATCTTTTGAGCTACCAATGTGGGACTTTGTTCGCACGTCCATTATATATTTTTAAAGCATTGGTAGATGATGATAGTGTTGTTTTACTCTGGCCTCATAATTGGATTTCTCCTTTAGTTATAACCATAGTTCTTGCCTAGACTAGGTGTTACACTTAAATTATAGTGAAGAAGGACATGCACACTTATATCAAGCTTGTATGCTCTCATATTTTAGTTTACCAGCCTAAGTGTTACGTTGCACTAGTAATTTTCATAGCTATAAATTAAAATCTTGCTCTTTAAAACCATCCAGATAGCTGTTAGAGACCGCACTCGTATACTATATCATATGAACATCAATTTGTGATGATACCATTTGCCTTGTGGAAATATACATATATAATTGTCAGCCAGTTTCATTTACTGTTTGCTACTTCTGATCAGGTAGTGTGCTAAATTAAGAGGAGTGTTGTGGGGGCGGGGAGGGGGAGAGAACAGGCGGAAGAAATACAAGCAGTAATTTCTGTCCATTCGTTTGATAGGCTAGAGCATTACAAGTGTCATAGTTTGTTTTAAACACGTCAATTAAGCATCTACTCTGCACTGCTCAATAATTGGGGTTCTTTGTATCTGGTTAAAAATTCTTGGTGGTTTGGGTGTAAAGGGGCCTAGAATGTTTCCAACCTTTCTTTTCTGCTACACACTCATGCACCTGTGCTAACAAATTCACTGCTTCACTTTTCTTATTTGTGACTGTATTTCTGCTAATCATGTATTCTCAAGCTTCTCCAACTGTGCAAACCCAAAATTGTCGGTCTACTCCATTCTTATATGTCCTCATCTTCGCATTCTCCCATACTAGAAAGGCTTAGATCATCCTAACTGTGCAAACACCCAATTTGATGTCTTTCAGATTCTCTTTTTTTTTTTTTTCTTCCTTTGGATAAGTTAAATTACTCTCTTTCATGCAGAGCTGAGATATGTGTTGTTCCTGCACTTGAAATAAGTTAGGAGATACAAAAAGAACCTGCAGCAAATAATCTGTTAGTATAGGACGATCCCGAGCCCACAAGTTACTTGTGTCTCCTTAAGAAATCTAACCCCCTCACGATGCCCAAGGTTCACGGGTTAATTTCTCCCAGGATGGAACGGGATAACAGTTGTACCGTAGCGGCACTTCAAACGGTTAGAACACGGCAAACACAAAGAACGGAGCAAATCACACGACTCACTTAATATGCAGAAAGGGAGGGGGTGCGGTGAGATATGCTTTCTGTCAGTGTTTTTCAATGCCCGAGTGTTTCTATCTTCTGCCCGAGATTGTGTATCCTCTGTCCGAGGTTACTTCTCTTATCTGTCCGAGTTTGAGTCTCTGTGGAGTCTCTATCTCAGAGCTTTAGTCTATGTTATCTGTCGTCTGTCTGTCGTGATCAATGACTGACAAATGACCAGTTTATATAGACATCCAAGGGCAGGTGAAGAGACACACCTGGTCATTAATGAGAAAACGTGGGAGACTTAATTGTCCACTAATGACTGACTTCAATGTGAAGCAATTAATCTGCCACTACTGACTGACTTTAATGTGGAGGAATTAATCTTCAGCTGCCCGTTGCTGACTCACTTCAGTTGTCCGTTACACAAACGGAGCTGCCCGGATAAAATATTAATTAATTAATATTTTAGTTTTGTTGGTCCAAAAATTTAAGTCAATCAATCATATCAATTGACCAAATCCAAATCCAAATCCGAAGCCGAAGCCGAAGCCGAAGCCGAAGCCGAGACGAGCGACGACGACGGCGCGAGGCTTCCCTTCTTCTCAACTCTTTTAAGAGCTAAGAGAAGTAAACCTCTATTTAAACCCAACAAAATCCTTTTCCTCTACCAATGTGGGAGAAAGTGCATTTCTCTACAAAAGGGAATCTTTTCACTTTTTACCCATTTCCCATTCACATTCTTCCATTAAACCCAACAATCCCCCACATGAATGGGGAATGGCTGAATGGACATATGCATGACAGACTTGTGTGATTTGAAAGAAAGAATTAGTCGCATCTGGATAAGTAGGTTTCCCTTTGAACTTTCCGTAGTGAACATACATCGGATATACTCGATCAATCGGTAGATTTGATATCTTTGAACTGTATAACTTTGGTGTATACCTAGACAACGTAAGTCACACAACTAACCCTTAACCGTCTTTGGTTCTCACTGTTGTGTTCGTTTCAGCCATGAACACCGCCTGGTTTCATAAGTGCTTAAAGAATTGGCCAACAGAATTCTCCTTGAAGCGGCTTCCACTTCACACTTACATAGGTGATTTCTAAACATGTAATCCTATAGATATACACTGTTTGATAACCACAATATCAAACTTAGATAATCATTAAAAAATGCCTCTAGCATTTTATCCTTGGTACTTGAACATTGTCTCATCACGAGAATGGACCAATCATTTAATTGACAATGTTGGACCGTCATACATAACTTTGTATTCTCCTTGAACCTAGTTCTTGGGATCTCCAGTCTCCTAGGTAGAGTTGCCGCCGTGATGACTTGTCCTTGGCCATAGTCCCATTCCCTTCGATGAACATTCAACCGCCTCTCTAGTTAGGCCTTTTGTAAGTGGATCCGCCACATTATCCCTTGATTTCACGTAATCAATGGTGATAATTCCTCTAGAGAGTAGGTCCCTAACGGTTTTATGCCTTCGTCGTATGTGACGATTCTTACCGTTATACATGACATTCCTCGCTCTTCCTATAGCCGATTGACTATCACAATGTATACAAATTGGTGTCAACGGCTTAGGCCAAAACGGAATGTCTTCCAGAAAGTTCCGAAGCCACTCAGCTTCTTCACCGGCTTTATCTAAGGCTATGAATTCAGCTTCCATAGTAGAGCGGGCAATACACGTTTGCTTGGACGATTTCCAAGACACCGCTCCTCCACCAAGTGCGAAAATATATCCACTTGTGGACTTAGAATCAGTTGTGCCGGTGATCCAATTGGCATCACAATATCCTTCAATAACTGCAGGATACTTGTTATAATGCAATGCAAAGTCTTGAGTGTATTTTAAATACCCCAAAACACGTTTCATTGCCATCCAATGGGTCTGATTGGGATTACTCGTGTATCGACTTAGTTTACTTAAAGCACAAGCTATATCTGGTCGAGTACAATTCATGACGTACATCAAACTTCCCAAAACACGTGCATAATCCCGTTGCGACGTGCTTTGACCTTTGTTCTTCTTAAGAGCAAGGTTTACATCAATAGGAGTCTTTGAAGCTTTAAAATCCAAATATTTAAATTTTTCAAGAACACTATTGATGTAGTGAGTTTGCGACAACGCCAGACCTTGAGGAGTTCTATGGATCTTAACACCCAGAATTAAGTCCGCAACTCCTAAGTCTTTCATATCAAATTTGCTAGTCAACATGCGTTTCGTAGCATTGATATTGACAATGTCATTGCTCATGATCAACATGTCGTCCACATATAAGCAAACAATGACTACAAAATTAGGAGTGTTCTTAATGTAGACACATTTGTCACACTCGTTAATTTTAAAGCCATTTGACAACATTGTATGATCAAATTTCGCATGCCATTGTTTAGGTGTTTGTTTTAGTCCATAAAGCGACTTAACAAGTTTACACACCATGTTTTCTTTACCTGGAACCACAAACCCTTCAGGTTGTTCCATGTAAATTTCTGCCTCCAAATCCCCGTTTAAGAACGCTGTCTTAACGTCCATTTGATGGATTTTCAGACCATACACAGCGGCTAATGCTATTAGCATCCGTATGGATGTTATTCTGGTTACCGGTGAGTATGTGTCAAAGTAGTCAAGGCCTTCTTGTTGTCTATATCCTTTAACAACAAGCCTTGCCTTGTACTTGTCAATAGTGCCATCAGCTTTCATTTTCCTTTTGAAAATCCACTTAGAACCTAATGGTTTGTTTCCAGGAGGAAGATCAACCAACTCCCAAGTGTGGTTGCTCAAAATAGATTCTACTTCACTATTGACTGCCTCTTTCCAAAACGGAGAGTCTGAAGAAGACATTGCTTCTTTAAACGTCCGAGGCTCATTTTCCAACAGGAAAGTGACAAAGTCATCTCCAAACGAAGTAGAAGTTCTTTGACGCTTGCTTCGTCTTGGTTCTTCCTCATTTGGTGAATTTCCTTTGGTTCCTCCCCGAGGTCGTTTGGATCTTTCACCAACTGACTCACATTCCTTCCTATACGGATATATCGTTTCAAAGAATTCAGCACTATCTGATTCCATCACCGTATTAACATGAATGTCGGGATTTTCTGATTTATGAACCAGAAACCGATATGCTTTACTGTTTATAGCATACCCAATGAAAACACAATCAACTGTTTTCGGTCCAATCTTAACCCTTTTGGGTTTTGGGACTTGCACTTTTGCCAAACACCCCCACACTTTGAAGTAATTCAAGTTGGGCTTCCTTCCTTTCCACTTTTCATAAGGAATGGATAGTGTTTTGCTATGGGGAACTCGATTGAGTATTTGATTAACCGTGAATAAGGCTTCCCCCCACAAGTTCTGGGGTAGACCCGAACTTATCAACAAGGCATTCATCATCTCTTTTAAGGTTCGATTTTTCCTTTCCGCAATCCCATTAGATTGAGGCGTGTAGGGGGCAGTTGTTTGATGAATAATGCCATATTCCAAACACACTTGTTCAAAAGGAGATTCGTATTCTCCACCCCTATCACTTCTTATCATTTTGATCTTTTTGGTAAGTTGCATTTCAACTTCATTTTTGTATTGCGTGAATGCGTCAATTGCCTCATCTTTACTACTAAGTAAATAAACATAGCAGTAACGAGTGCTATCGTCAATAAAAGTTATGAAATACTTCTTTCCACCGCAAGATGTTATTGACTTCATGTCACAAATGTCCGTATGAATTAAGTCTAATGGTTTCGAATCCCTTTCAATTGACTTGTAAGGGTGTTTAGCATATTTAGACTCAACACATACTTGACATTTTGACTTAGCGCAATCAAATTTAGGCAATACTTCTAAATTGATCATTTTCCGCAAGGTTTTATAATTGACATGTCCCAAACGAGAATGCCATAAATTATTTGACTCAAGTAAGTAAGAAGAAGCTGCAATTCTATTCATAGTGTCAACGACCATTACATTGAGTTTGAAAAGGCCCTCAGTCAGGTAGCCTTTTCCTACATACAGCTCATTCTTAGTTATTACAACTTTGTCAGAAACAAACACACACTTAAACCCGTTTTTAACAAGAAGTGCAGTAGATACCAAGTTCTTCCTTATTTCAGGAACGTGAAGAACATTGGTCAGAGTCACAACCTTGCCAGACGTCATCTTGAGGAATATCTTCCCATATCCTTCAATTTTGGCCGTTGCAGAATTGCCCATAGAGAGCGCCTCATCAGGTCCAGCGGGAGCATATGAAGCAAAGGCTTCCTTCACAGCACAAACATGGCGGGTGGCTCCTGAATCAATCAACCATTCCTTTGGATTTCCAACTAAGTTGCATTCAGAAATCATAGCGCATAAATCAATGTCTTGCACTCCTTGGGCCAATTTTGTCTCTTCAACCATGTTTGCTTGACCTTTTTCCTTTTTCCTGTCCTTCTTTGCAGCACGACAGTCTGCGGACTTATGTCCACTCTTGCCACAGTTGTAGCAATTTCCCTTGAACTTTTTCTTGCTGGGGTTGGTCTTCCCTTCAGAAGGCTTCTTTCTCTTATTTTGATTTGGAGTATGCTCAACAATATTTGCTCCCGCTATTGCAGCACTTCCACGAGCCTTCTTTGCAGCAGATTTGTTGTCTCTTCAATCCTCAAGCGTACAACCAAATCTT
The DNA here is from genome assembly GCA_029990575.1 of Petunia axillaris subsp. axillaris. NCBI lineage: Eukaryota > Viridiplantae > Streptophyta > Magnoliopsida > Solanales > Solanaceae > Petunia > Petunia axillaris. The sequence continues at coordinate 47,005,581 of JARKNS010000009.1, forward strand.
CAAGGGTCATCTCCTTGCGCTTGTGTTTCAAGTAAATTTTAAAGTCATTCCATGATGGAGGTAACTTTTCAATCATGGCTGCAACTTGAAACGCTTCATTAATCTTCAAACCTTCACAGAGAAGTTTGTTAGCAACAATATAAATAATACTCTTAACATAAGTATTAATTAGGATCAAACCTTCAGCAAGGAGATCATGGATAAGGACTTGAAGTTCTTGGACTTGGGACACAACAGATTTGTTATCCACCATTTTATAATCTAGAAATTTGGCAGCCACAAATTTCTTCAGTCCAGCGTCTTCAGTCTTATATTTCTTTTCTAGAACGTCCCACAGTTTCTTAGACGTTTCAACGTTACTATAAACGTTGTACAAGTCATCTTCCAAGCCACTTAGAATATAATTCTTGCATAGGAAGTCAGAATGAGTCCAAGCCTCAATCACGAGGAAGCGTTCGTTTTCAGGTGTTTCATCAGTCAGGACTGGAGCATCCTCCTTGATAAACCTTTGCAGGCTTAAGGTGGTCAGATAAAAGAACATCTTTTGCTGCCATCTCTTAAAGTCCACACCAGAAAACTTCCCCGGTTTCTCTGCAGGTGGCATAACCGTTGCAGCAGCACGGCTAGGCCCAGCAGCACCAGAAACTGCGGTAGCATTCGTATTCACAGCAGGGACAGTTTGTTCCACTCCGTTAGTCATCTCTGCAAAATGACACGGACAGAAACAATATTAATAAACTGTTTCCACAGTTGGAGTAGAAAAAACTACGAAGGCTTTTAGTCTCCACAAACAGACTATTTCACAGTAATTAGGAGTAGAAAAACCACAAAGGTCTTTAGTCTCCCCGAGCAGAGTAATATGCAGTACAGGAGTAGAAAACCACAAAGGTCTTTAGTCTCCCCGAGCAGATTAATATGCAGTATAGGAGCAGAAAAACCACAAAGGTTTTAGCCTCCTCAACCAGTCTCCTTAAACAATATTTATTTAAGCGCAGAAAATAAATATATTAGATTTCTTAAGCTTGTTGTTCCTGCACTTGAAATAAGTTAGGAGATACAAAAAGAACCTGCAGCAAATAATCTGTTAGTATAGGACGATCCCGAGCCCACAAGTTACTTGTGTCTCCTTAAGAAATCTAACCCCCTCACGATGCCCAAGGTTCCCGGGTTAATTTCTCCCAAGATGGAACGGGATAACAGTTGTACCGTAGCGGCACTTCAAACGGTTAGAACACGGCGAACACAAAGAACGGAGCAAATCACACGACTCACTTAATATGCAGAAAGGGAGGGGGTGCGGTGAGATATGCTTTCTGTCAGTGTTTTTCAATGCCCGAGTGTTTCTATCTTCTGCCCGAGATTGTGTATCCTCTGTCCGAGGTTACTTCTCTTATCTGTCCGAGTTTGAGTCTCTGTGGAGTCTCTATCTCAGAGCTTTAGTCTATGTTATCTGTCGTCTGTCTGTCGTGATCAATGACTGACAAATGACCAGTTTATATAGACATCCAAGGGCAGGTGAAGAGACACACCTGGTGATTAATGAGAAAACGTGGGAGACTTAATTGTCCACTAATGACTGACTTCAATATGAAGCAATTAATCTGCCACTACTGACTGACTTTAATGTGGAGGAATTAATCTACCACTTCATGACTGACTTTAATGTAAAACGTGGAGGAAATAATCTGCTGATGTTGCTTCGTCTGCCCGGGTATTGAACCACTTCAGCTGCCCGTTGCTGGCTGCCTTCAGCTGTCCGTTACACAAACGGAGCTGCCCGGATAAAATATTAATTAATTAATATTTTAGTTTTGTTGGTCCAAAAATTTAAGTCAATCAATCATATCAATTGACCAAATCCGAAGCCGAAGCCGAGACGAGCGACGACGACGGCGCGATGCTTCTCTTCTTCTCAACCCTTTTAAGAGCTAAGAGAAGTAAATCTCTATTTAAACCCAACAAAATCCTTTTCCTCTACCAATGTGGGAGAAAGTGCATTTCCCTACAAAAGGGAACCTTTCCCTACAAAAGGGAATCTTTTCACTTTTTACCCATTTCTCATTCACATTCTTCCATTAAACCCAACAATATGTCCACGACATTGTATACATACCGCATACATAAAAAATAATACAATACACACAATAGTCAGTATGTGGTGCAATGAGATAGGATGAATACGGTACGATGCAATGCAGTCACATATGCCTGAAACCTATCTCCGGCGCGGGACTCTCATCGTCTACCAGGAGATATATGCAATAATGACCCTTCACCGACTCGGGACTCTCGTCAATTACCGGGAAGTATACGCAATGATGACCCTTCACCGGCTCGGAACTCTCATCGATAACCGAGAAGTATATGCAATAATGATCCTTCACCTGCGCGGGACTCTCATCGCCAACCGGGAAGTATATGCAATGATGACCCTTCACCGGCTCGGGACTCTCATCGATTACCGGGAAGTATATGCAATAATGATCCTTCACCGGTGCGGGACTCTTGTTGACACCCAATTTCGTCCCAAGAATTAATTAATAGCTAATTATTCAAACGAAAATCAAGTATTAAAATAAAATTAGAATTAAAATTATAATTAAATTATTTGGATTGAAATTAATTAATTTCAAAAAAAAGGGCTAAAATTGCAAGGCCTATCCTAATTTCTATCCTACCCGTACAACCCCTCAATTTCTCAATTTAATATAAAACAAGGCTAAAATCGCAAAGCACAGCCTCATATACGACCCACCCTTGCAAACCCCTTTTAAAAAAACAAAACACATGAAATCCCTAAAACAGTTCTTCACCCGCGACCCATTTCCCTTACCCGCTTCCAGAAAATCCAACCCGACCCGCGCCATTGTTGTCTCTTCCGTACAGCTCGATGTGCTGGGCAAATCATTCAGTTCCAGCTGGTATCTCCTCACTCTCTCTCCAAACAACGGGCACAAAATCTGAGCCATCCATTTCGAATCAAAGTAAATCCCGGCCTTTGATCTTTCCTTGGAGATAAGGATCCAAAGTGTACAATCCGAAAGGAATGGACACTTTAGACCCTTATCCTAAAGGAATTAGATCGAAAATGGCAAGGGTATTTCTGATTTTGCAAAGTCTAGGTAAACCCTAAAATTATCTTATATATTTAACATTTTTGCAGGGTTTTAGGGGTTCGGATTTTAACACACAAAAAAAAAGGCAGCATTGATATATTTTGAGAATTTTTCTCTCAGTTAAAAATAAATATATACTCAGTGTTTTAAGTTTCTGGTTTCGATTCGAGCATCGCTCTCGACTTTGTGTCATCGCTTCATTAGTTGTGTCGTCGCTTCACCAGTCATCGTCGTCGCTTGTGTTCGAGTCGCATTCTTCAGTTCTTTGCTTTAGTTCGCTGCACAGCAGCAGGTAATAAGCTTGCTCAAATTTTTTTTCTCTCTGTGTGAATGTGAACTGAATATGTATGTATGCATGTCATGAGGTGTTACTTCAATAAACTGCCATTGTATTGCATAAATAATGTTAATGAGTAAGATGAGACCATAGCAATAAACTGAGTATTCAAAATCATTGCTTGTTAAATGAAGAATCTGCTTTAGTCATCGCTTGTTTAAAGTGACTCTGCTTTATTTTTTTTTTAAAATGGTAATGTTCTGTTTGGAACCACTTTAGGTTCTGCCTTGTTATGCTCTAGGCTGCCTTGCAGCCTCCATTCTCTAGTGCTGGCTTATCTCTCTCTCATCTGGTAGGATTTTGGAGGTTGTTCTGGGTTTGTAGGCTGAATAGGAGATAGTTGCTGATGGTTTTCAGTTGTTTAAGAGCTTCCGGAGAGCTTGTTTGGAGGCAGTTTAAGAGTTGTCCTAGGTGTTTTGCAGAATGTGCTGAGAGTAGAAGTGTTCAGGCAAGGGTTTTGGAGAGCAGGGAGTAGTGCTTTGGTCTGTGAGAGCAGGGAGTAGTGCTTTGGTCTGTGAGAGTGAGGGAGTGGTCTGTTCATTGATTAGGAGCAGCAGCTGAGTAGTGCAGGGATTTGCCTCAGGTATAGTGAGGTATTCTGGCAGTTCAGGGTATGATAGATGGTTTCTGGAGGCCTGTGAGGGAGTAAGAGCTTCAAGAAGGAGTTTTGCAGAGGTCTGCAAGCAGGTTAGTAGTCCAGGAGTTCAGTGAAGGTCTGTCTGGTATTGCTTAGGTCTGGTTCTGTTCTGATTGATTCAGGTTTGGTTCAAAGGGCCTGGTGGTTTGTAGAGTTGGTTTAGGTGCTGTTTTAGTTTGATGAAAGGGGCTGCAGTTCAGGGCATGTAAAAAGAGGCAGTGGAGTTGTGAATTTGGTTCTAGAGGAGGTATATGAATTATAAGTGCGCAGAGATTAGGAGAGGTCAGGGTGTAAGTGAGTTATGTTTCTGTCCAGTTTGTAAGTTGTTTGGAGAAGGAGTCAGGGATGTATGTTTGGTTCCTGGTGTATAGGTTGCATTAGTGGTGTTAGGAGAAGTCCTGGTAGGTGTGCAGCTTCTTTCCTGGGGTTTGGAAAGGTGTTTTGGGAGGCTGTGATGATGCAGTTTGCAGGAGTCAGGCAGAAGTTGTTTCAGGTAGCAGGGGTGCAGGGTATTGCGAGGGAGGTCGGATAGAGGGAGTTTGTTTTGTTGCAGGTGTGGGATGGTTTCAGGTGGGGTTATGTGAGTTTGTTTCTGGTCTGTTTGTGATGTATAAGAGGCTGTTTATTTGTTTTCTCAGGTGGTCTGTAGATGTTGGAGTTCCTAGAAGCGTTCATAGCTGTGAAGCTATAGGAAGGAGGGTTAAAGGGTTTGCGAGGTGATGTTAGGTTGATGGAAGCAGTCAAGTGTTAGTAGGGGCCTTAAGTTGAAAGTTATGCCTGTAGCGTGTTCCCTGTTTCCCTCTGGACTTTAGCTTCAGTTTTTTTTTTAAAAAAAGAGGATCTCCATCCACTTCTCCTCATCCTGATTTTATTCCAGCATGCAGCCCTTGAGTTTCAGTATAGCTTTAGTGTCTCAAGTTCCTTTTATTTTGTTATGGGCATTTTCATTAAGTTGGTTGAAGTTTGTTCTTGTGTTGATATCCTTGAGTATTGGGATCTGTATAGGGTTCTCTCTAGGAAGTGAATCTTAACTAACAGCAGTTGGATTTATATTCATCTAATAAAAGGCCATCATTTTAACATTCCAATTCATGTTTCTGGATATGTAGCATAGTCGGCTTCTGAACATTTCGACTAAATTGCTTATTTGAGATTACGAGTAATATCAAGTTGTCAATTGAAAATCTGGAGTCTTGAGATTATAATTGCCTCAAAGTCTGTTGAAACATGAAGTATATCCATCAGCTTATGTGGTTAATTACTTAACCTATGAATATCAGCCTCTTTACTTACTTTGATGAATACCAAGAAATACAAAGTTAACACTAATGCAATAATAAGCTATGTTTTAGGGAATATCTTTTAAGCTCTTAGAAGTCTACTTCTTTGCATTTATTCATGAAAGCACATTTTTTATTCCCTTATGTCGAATACATAGGATGACCCTTTGCTAAGTATTGATTGAGCTGTTTGTTCTCGATAATTGGATGATCTTATTTATCTTTGATTGCATCTGTCTCGCATATGGCCATGCTTCTTATGCTATTTGAATTTGCTGTTAAAGTACTTCAGTGTATATCTCAAGTTTCCCTTCTCGTTTATTTTGTACATCGCACATATGCTAATCTTTATTTCTTTTTTTTTATTTTTGCACAACCTTGGGGTCGAGTTCGAGTTGCTAAACTCACAAATGGGAACGGCTTGCATTTGGAAGTTACTTGAATCGCTCCGCATTTTCGGGACTTGATATCCCCGAAAATGTAAAACACAAGAAAATTGAATAAATGAAAAGCCTTGTGAAATACAGGGCTCGACTTAAGTTCGCTATCCCGGGTTCTATTTTCTGAAACTCCTTCTCTCCCGTCCCCTTTTAGAAAGCATGTTTTAGGACTTTGTATGATTAGAAGCCTGGTAGATTAGTCGCTTTAATTGAATTGTTATCTTATTGTTGGCCTAAGATTGTTTATAAATTGCATATCCCGTCTCTTTGGGACTCGCCAATTAATTTAAGATAGTAGAAACCTTTAGTTAATTATCGAGTGCAAAAGAAATAAAATTAAAATTGTACCTATTTATTCATTATTTATATTTAGTCAATTATTTATCCACTTATTAATTCACTTATTTATTTATTTATTCATTAATTAAATTAATCAAATAGCATTTATTATTAACTTATTTGTTTAATTTCAATTAATCCTTTATCTGCCTAATCAATCATAATTATTTATTTACTTATTTATGTATTTATTTGTTTATTAAATTATTTAAGTGGTATTTATTTATTATTTTATTTCTTTATCCTATTTATTTAATTAATTAATTAATTCTAATTAATTATTTATTTCTTTAATTAATTATATTTATTTACTTAACTAGTCAAATTATTATTGATCCCTCATCTAATTGAAATCATATAAATATTTATTTATCTAATTAAGTTATTTATCTATTTATTTATTTATCTAATTAATTAATTGATCAATTATTACTTCTTTATCTAATTATCTACTAATTTATTTATCTAGCCCTTATTTATTTAATCGATCAATCGACCCTTATCTCATTATTCATGTAATTAATCTTAAGTTTTGTTCAAATATTGTCATAATCAATCTTATCTTCTCTATATTATTCATTACCTATTTATTTTATCTAAAATTTATCCCAAATTAAATCTCGAGTAAAATTCGTGAAAATCGCCGGATTAACCGCCTTTGGCGGATTTTCGAAAGTGCTCTCGTAATAAGGACCTTCTTTCGAATTTAACAGAACCACTTACCTAAGAATCTCTGATTTTTAATTTAATTTCATTTAATTAAAAATAAAACTGCACTCTTTAGTTAACTTAGGTTCCTAATAATCCTTAAATTAGGTGGCGACTCCAAAGAAACCCTTTGGAATCCCACTTTGTTGAAATATTCCGAAACCTATCCTTTTCTAAAGAAAGGGTAATTTTTGGGGGGTTCAACAGCGTGGCGACTCCGCTGGGGACTGCGCAAATGGTTCTAACCAAAAGATTTTCACGAATTTGCTTTATTTATACATGTGTTGATTGTATGTATGCGTAGCTTAACTAATTATTGTTTGAATGCCTGAACTAGTATGCATAGCTTAATAAATGTTTGTTTGTATGATTAGATTGATTGTGTATAAATCATATTTATTTGCGCACAGTTTGCATTCCGTTCATATTTCCTCCCTCATGGAGCCTGTCAATTCTCTTTCATCTCCTCGATTTCATCACGGGGGGCCCGCATGACGGGCAATAATACAGGAAGGGCATTGTCCTTCCTAAGTTTCTGAATTTCTTTCGTGTCACCAAAGTTAGTTGGGGTATGGTTTGCCTGGTTTTGTCATGGCCGGTTTTACTGGTTTATGGGGCCAGGTTTATCCCGCATAGGTCGAGTCAGCCTCAACCGTCAGCCCACTCTTAGAAGGAGATTAGGTCATGCATGCATATACACCTTAGTCTGGACCCGGTCCTTGGTACCGTTTCCAGGAATTAAGAAACCGCCCTTTTGTCGATGGGTTACTGAAACCCAACGACACTGCATATTATGTGATCGTGTGGATATTATAACGAATCCCAAGCCCTTTGCCATGTCAAATTTGGGAACCCCTCATGTTGTCTTTTTGTTGTTTTGTAGATATGGATTCAGCCCACCTCTTTTCTGAGCATCGGGACATCCAAATGATCACCACTCCGCCAAAAATTCTAAAAGATTGGTGGAACAACATCAAAGGGGAGTACGGTGCTCAGATTATAAGGAATACTGGAAATCTGGTTTCACTGATGCATATCCAGGGTGACAAGGGCCTTATTAGAGCCTTGGTGGAATTATGGGATGCTGAAGCGGGTGTTTTCCGCTTCCCTGACTTTGAGTTGTGCCCGACTTTAGAAGAGATTGTGGGCTTTACAGGTTTGACTATGGAAGATCGTGAGATCATTGTGCCTAAAGCCAAATGCCCAAAGAAGTTTTGCAGTATGTTCGAATTGAAATATGTTCCATCATTGGTAGCAAAGAATCATAGCACGATCTCTCTAGAATATTTGTTTAAGCGTTTTGGAAGATCGAGCTCTTTTAGCGCACACAAAAAAGAATTTGATTGCAATAAGGCAAAGTGGGAGAAGCTTAGACCTAAGGTTTTTGTGTTAGCACTACTCGGTACTTTGGTATTTCCATGTGGTTATGATGCAATTGATATCCGGCTTAGTACTGTGGTGAAATCGATATTCGAGGGAATAAACGGGAGGCAGACAACTCTAGTGCCCATGATCCTCGCTGATATGTTGTATTCTTTGACTGAGTGCTCTGTCTTTAGAAAGGGACGCTTCTTTGGTTGCAATCTTCTTTTGCAATTATGGATTGTGGAGCATCTACACAATCGGGGGCAATGGGATGATCTGATTCCTCAAAATGGAAACAGAATCGCCACACACTATGCAAGAATGGAAGGTTTCAAACGTCATCACACTGCTCAAGATTGGTATGATGATATAAATGGTTTAAGTGGCGCAGACATTCACTGGAATTATTCATGGATTGGCAATCGGGAAGTTCGCTTGAGGAGTCCCAACCGGTATTATATCAAGTTGATCGGGTTCAGGAGCATTCAGCCTTACGCTCCAATCCGTGTGATGAGGCAGTTCGGGTTATCACAGTCCATCCCACTCATTGCCGGTATACGGGAGTCTGAAGTTGAATATGAATCGCCTGATTACACAGTTCCTGAAGCAATGAACATCTGTAATGACTGGGCTCGCTTAGAAAGAGAATTGATTCGTCAAGATCAAAACCCACCATGTTCTCCTGAGTATTATGCATGGGCAAAACACATCTATGGCATTAGGGAGATAGAAGCAAGTCCTTGGGAGCAGACTGGTTTTGTTGATAAAGAAGCTGAAAGGCATTCTCGCCTTCACATTTTGCCTATAACAACATTGGATGATTTGATGTTTGACCAAGTTAGCCATTACCCGGGATATTCAGGATATCTCTATGCCACAAACCGGTTGTATCTTGAAAGACCACCTGCCTGATGATGTTGCTGAATGCTGATGATTATTGCTGATTCCTAAAGATTGAAGCAGAATTTAGCTCTTGTTTTCTAAAATTCCCTTCTTTTGTCCCGATGTAAAGCTTGATGCTTCTTCCCCTTTTAATATTTGGATATTATTATCCCAACTCTATCACGATGTAACGTTTTGAGACCGGTTTATTACTAATGGCAACTACTAATGTTTATTTACATCCCAATTTTGTATTGGCAAACGGTTTGTATCATTATAATATCCACATGTGTATGCAATTTGCGCGATTAGGCTTACCTCTAGCACAAGAGGCACCCTACAGGGTAGGACGCGTCCGCATTTTATTTTACGCACATTATTTGTGGTTGCCACATGCCTAATTTATCGCCCGTTTAAAATGCAAAAGCGCTACGTGACGCGCGCTATGTGCTTACGTACAAATTTTACCAACAACATGCAAACTAACACAGTTACCTTTTGAATTTTTCTTTTGTTTTGTTTATTCCTAAACAGAGGTTTGATTTGTGCTGATCGAGCTGATCCAAAGGCCTTCCTCCGCACATTGATATACACTTCAGAATTTCGACAAAATGTCCGGTAATGATGATCAGCCTCCCGTCCTCAATGATAAGACTCTCGAAACTCCCGGATCTTCGAGAGGAAACATCCTCCTTGCTCAGGATGACCTTATTTTGAACCTGACCAAACAAATACAAATGCTGAGCGATGAGCTAGCAGCCATTAAAGGGCAAGCCCCTCAAAACATACCTTTAAATGCCAATCCTGTTCACAATATACCCACATACCAAAACAACCCACTTAATCAAACACCACCACCACAAAATCGCCCACAAGTTAGTCAAAATACCCCGCCCGCTCAGCAAAATGCCCAACCCGCTGGTTATCCTTCATATTATCCATATCCTAACGACCCCACTCCTCCTCACTACCAATATTTGCCTGCTAAAGACACTCCCCGTCCTCCACAATCTCAAGCGCCCATTCCTGTAGCCGTTGCTCCTCCAAACGCCAATGATCCAAGGCAGGGATATCCCGAGGCGTTATATTATGAGCATGACCCTAATGGGAAGAATGCGGATTTCACAGATTATCCGCCACAGAATGAAATGCCCACAGCCGTGGAAAAACAGGGAAGGACAAGCGAACAAGATGAGATAATCCAGGCAATGAAAGTCATGCAACAATCTATTAAGGACTTGCAGGTGACTAAGAAACGGCAAAGCACTTCATACCGCAGTCTTTATCTATTCCCGGACATTACTCCTCCTCCCGGTTTTAAAGTGCCGAAGTTTGACATGTATGATGGTCATGGTGACCCATTTGCTCATTTAACCAAGTACCTCAACAGAATGAGGGCGGCGGGAGGCAAAGAAGAACTTCTGATGGCTTACTTTAGCCACAGTCTGGAAGGTATTGCCGCTGAATGGTTTGCCAGACAAGACATAAGCAAATGGCACGAATTTGATGATATAGCTGGTGATTTCACAAAGCAATTTGAATACAATGTGGCAATGGTCCCTGACCTCATAACCTTGGCCAATTTGAAGAAGAAACCAACAGAATCTTTCAGAGAATACGCCCTGAGGTGGCGTGAACAGGCTGCACGGGTGCAACCCCCGATGACTGAGAGGGATATGGTAAAGTATTTTATTCGTGCTCAAGACGACTCCTATTACATGCATATGCTTCCTATGATGGGTGCACCTTATGCTGAACTTCTCACAATGGGGGAGATGGTGGAAGAAGGCATCAAATCCGGTCGGATTGTGAGCTTTGCTGAAATGAAGTCAAGTGCTCAAAATGCTCAAGCCAGCTCAAACAATGCTAGAAGAAGAGAGAAGAGGGAAGAAGTCACGGCTGTTGTCGCAGACATTGACCGCCGCTCGGCTAGGAGGTTGAACTTTGATAATCCACCAACCTACTCTACATACCCAAATGCACCTCCTCATTACCCAACTGCACCTCCTCATTACCCAAATATTCCTTCTCCTTACCCGAATGCACCACCCTCAAATTATCCTAGTCACTATCAAATTCCTCCCGCTCCATATCCTGTCTATCAAGCACAACCCAGTTATTATCCACCACGAGCACCAGCACCACAACAATACCCTCCTCGCCCACAAAATTACCAACCCCGTGCTCCTGTCCGTCCAAATATGCAAGGACCTAACCAAAGCTATGAGAGGAGAGCACCCAAAACCTATACTCCTATAGCTGAATCTTATGGTCAATTGTTTGAAAGATTAAGAAGCGCCGGAGTTGTGCAGCCTGTTCCTGGCAATACTCCAAATCCTCCTCCAAGGTGGTATGATGTTAATAAGCATTGTGTTTATCATTCTGGGGCTGCGGGCCATGATGTGGAGAGGTGTTATGCCTTCAAGGATAGAGTGGAAGCTTTGATCAAATCAGGCACTATCCAGCTTACTGGAACTCAGCCTAATGTGCAAGATAATCCTCTTCCCGCATATGGAAACAATGCTGTCAATGTCATTTCCCTTGAGGAGGGAGTCGATTTGAAAGGGACCATTGTTCCCGTTAGCAATGTGAGGGTTGCTAACGAGGCCAAAGTATCTGTGCAAGTTAGAGCTCCCATTCTGGTGCAAGCGGGTATCCCGAGGCCAACTGTCACCGTCATGCTTGCCTCACCCCTTCAATATGATAGCAAGAGGGTTCCTTGGAACTATTCTGAAGTGCCTATCGGAAGTGGAAAGGTAACTGTTGCTGTTGCTGCTGCACAAGGCATGACCAGATCTGGTAGATTCTATACGCCTGAGGAGTTGGGTCGAGGCCTTAGGGAAAAGGAGGGCGTTGTAAGAAGAGTGACTGACACCGAAGCTGAGGACTTTTGGAGGAAAATGCAGTCAAAGGAATACTCTATTCTGGAGCACCTAAAGAATACTCCTTCCCGCATATCCATTATGGCTTTGCTGATGAGCTCTGAAACGCATAGAAATGCATTGCTAAAAGTGCTCAAGGAAGCAGAGGTGCCCGCTGAGACCACGGGTGAGAGCTTAGCTGTCTTGGTTGGCCAAATCTTAGAACCTCACAAGGTGTCCTTCTTCAAAGAAGAGCTTCTACCGGAGGGTCTTGGACACAACAAAGCCTTGCACATTGTTGTCAAATGTAGGGACAAATTTGTTGGACGGGTACTGATCGACGGTGGTTCCGGGCTCAATATATGCCCGTTGGCAACTCTGAAGGAGCTTGGAATTGACGCTGGCAAAATTAGACAGAGCAATGTGAAAGCAAGGGCTTTTGATGGGGCTCAAAGGTGCACCTTTGGAGAGATTGATCTTGATCTGCAGATAGGTCCTGTGAACTTCTCTGTGGAGTTTCAGGTATTCGACATCCCGTCTACCTATAACATGCTGTTAGGAAGACCCTGGATTCACATGGCCGGAGCCGTCCCTTCCACTTTGCATCAAAGTGTGAAGTTTATATGGGGTAATGAAGAAGTAGTGGTCAAGGGCGAGGGAAACAGCCCCACGCATGCCAGCACCACGATTCCCATGGTGGACAACGCCGCAGAACTTGATGGGACTACTTTCCACTTGGTTGAGCTGATGAATGTGACCCGAGCATCAAATGAGGATCCAAAGAAAGGTATCCTACCCAGAGTCCCCAAGATGATTGCTGTGGAGATGCTGAAAAATGGTTTCAAACCTGGTTCGGGATTGGGAGCAAATCTGAACGGCATTACCGAACCCATCTGCTTGCCCAAGAATCTGGGTACCTTTGGCTTGGGCTACTGTCCCACCAAAAAAGAGATTGAGAAGGCCAAAAGGAAACCGGCCATTGCCATGCCAGAACCCCTTCCTTCCTTGTACCAGTCGTTTGTCAAGGCACCAGAAGTCATTGTACCGGATCTGATAGAGGGAGTTGGCGATTTGTTTCTGAGTGATGATTTGGAATGCGATGTTATTATTGAAGAATGTGCTGAGGAGTCACCTGTGCGAAATGTTGAGGCCAAGGATCCGATGGCCAATTGGACCTGTGTCCCCGTAGAAGAGACCTGGTGAATGAACTCAACAGTTATTTTGGCGTCACAGTCAGATTGAGGCCCTGAACTGTGTTTCGCTTTTTGGTTTATGTTTATGTCTTTTCAAAATAATCTGTTTACGTTCTGCATGTTTTACTTTAATGTATGCCTCCCTAAACTAGATTTTGAAACAAATAAAATGCATTGCATTCTCCCTACTATTATTTTGATATGATTTAATTATTTACTTTATTTTACGCTTTTGATTAATGTTTGTTTCTGTTTCAGCTTTCCACTTAACAAAACTGCCGAAACTTTGCTTGTGACATATAATGAAACAACTGAACAAACTGGCACTGATGCATTGAGTATTGGGGAGTTTGATGAAGATTTCGTTCCTGATGAAATAACAAGAGAAGTGGATCAATTTGAGAACAAACCAAAACCTAACTTGGAAGAAACCGAGTCAATCAACTTGGGGACTTCAGAAGATGTTAGAGAAACCAGAATCAGTGTTCATTTGACATCGGAAGAAAGAAGAGCTTATATTGAACTATTGAACGAGTATCGAGACATCTTTGCTTGGTCTTATGATGATATGCCCGGTTTGAGTACTGATCTTGTCACTCACAAATTGCCAACTGATCCTTCATTTCCGCCTGTTAAGCAAAAGAAGAGAAACTTCAAAACTTCCACAAGCAAACAAATATTGGAAGAAGTGCAAAAGCAATTGACCGCCAAGGTGATTCGATCTCTCAAATATCCCACTTGGTTAGCGAATATTGTGCCGGTGCCCAAGAAAGACGGCAAAGTTAGAGTTTGTGTTGATTATCGTGATCTCAACAAAGCAAGTCCAAAGGATGATTTTCCATTGCCAAATATTCATATCCTTATTGATAGCTGTGCAAAACATGAGCTTCAGTCTTTTGTAGATTGCTTTGCTGGCTATCACCAGATTCTAATGGATGAAGATGACGCTGAAAAGACCGCTTTCATCACGCCTTGGGGTGTGTTCTGTTATAGAGTTATGCCTTTCGGTTTGAAGAATGCTGGGGCAACATATATGAGAGCAATGACAACTCTTTTCCATGATATGATTCACAAAGAGATTGAAGTCTACGTAGATGATGTTGTTATCAAATCCAAGAAGAAAGAAGAGCATTTGACTGATTTGAGAAAATTCTTCAACCGCCTTCGACGGTATAACTTGAAGCTTAATCCTGCAAAATGTGCGTTTGGTGTTCCTGCTGGTAAGATGTTGGGTTTTATTGTAAGCCGGAGGGGTATAGAATTGGATCCGTCTAAAATCAAGACCATCCAAGACTTGCCTCCTCCAAAGAGCCGGAAGGATGTGATGAGCTTTCTTGGCCGCTTGAACTACATAAGCCGCTTCATTGCGCAATCCACGGTTATTTGTGAACCAATAATCAAGTTGTTGAAGAAAGATGCTGTTATCGAGTGGACGGAAGACTGTCAAAAAGCTTTTGATAGGATCAAGGAGTATCTATCTAATCCGCCTGTGTTAGTTCCTCCTGAACCCGGAAGACCATTGATCTTATATTTGTCTGTCTCGGAAAATGCATTTGGATGTGTCTTGGGGCAACATGACAAGACCGGGAAGAAAGAACAAGCCATTTATTATCTAAGCAAGAAGTTCACTCCTTATGAAGCCAGGTACACTCTCTTGGAGCGAACTTGTTGCGCCTTGACTTGGACTGCACAAAGGTTAAGGCACTATCTTTCATCATATACAACTTATCTTATCTCGAGGATGGATCCTTTGAAATATATCTTTCAAAAGCCGATGCCCACGGGAAAATTAGCAAAATGGCAGATTTTGTTGAGTGAATTTGACATAGTTTATGTCACCCAAAAGGCGGTAAAGGCACAAGCATTGGCGGATCATTTAGCTGAAAATCCTGTTGATGACAACTATGAGCCATTGAGAACTTACTTTCCCGATGAAGAGGTCTTGTTTCTAGGTGAAGACATCTCTTCTGAATATGAGGGTTGGCGTCTTTTCTTTGACGGAGCAGCAAATTTCAAAGGTGTTGGTATTGGAGCTGTCTTAATTTCTGAAACGGGTCAGCATTACCCTGTTTCGGCCAAGCTCAGATTTCCATGCACTAACAATATGGCTGAATATGAAGCATGCATTTTAGGTCTTCGATTGGCAGTTGATATGAATATTCAAGAACTTTTAGTGATTGGGGATTCCGACTTGCTGATTCACCAAGTACAGGGCGAGTGGAACACCAAGAACGCAAAGATTCTTCCTTATTTGCGTTGTGTCAAGGAATTGTGCAAAAGGTTTGCAAAGATTGAGTTTAAGCATGTTCCAAGACTTCAGAATGAATTTGCCGATGCTTTGGCAACTTTATCTTCTATGATCCAACATCCTGACAAGAATTATATTGATCCTATCGAAATTGAATTGCACGATAGGCCAGCTTATTGTTTTCAAGTTGAGGAAGAGCGAGATGGCCATCCTTGGTATTTTGATATCAAGAATTATCTCAAGGTCGGGAGTTATCCCGAAAATGCAACAAGTGTCCAAAGGAAGAGCATTCGGAGGTTAGCAACTCAATTCTTTCTAAGTGGTGAAATCCTATATAGGAGGACCCCAGACTTAGGACTCTTAAGATGTGTTGACGCAGTTGAAGCAAATAAATTGCTTACGGAAGTGCATGCGGGAGTTTGTGGGCCGCATATGAATGGTTTTGTTTTGGCAAAGAAGATCTTGAGAGCCGGTTATTTTTGGTTAACTATGGAAACTGATTGTGTTCAGTTTGTGCGAAAATGCCATCAATGTCAAATTCACGGAGATATGATCAAAAGACCTCCTTCTGAACTTCATGCAATGAGTTCTCCCTGGCCTTTTGTTGCTTGGGGAATGGATGTTATTGGTCCTATTGAGCCGGCCGCTTCAAATGGACATCGCTTTATTTTGGTGGCTATTGATTACTTCACCAAGTGGGTGGAAGCAACTTCTCACAAGTCTGTAACCAAGAAAGTGGTGTCAGATTTCGTGCGCAACAATATCATTTGTAGATTCGGAGTTCCTGAATCAATCATCACTGATAATGGTGCAAACTTGAATAGTGATTTGATGAGAGCGACTTGTGAAAGTTTCAAGATTACTCATCGCAACTCTACTGCATACCGCCCTCAAATGAATGGAGCTGTTGAGGCGGCAAATAAGAACATCAAGCGTATTCTTCGCAAGATGATTGATAATTATAGAGATTGGCATGAAAAGTTACCATTTGCACTTCTTGGGTACCGCACCACCACTAGAACTTCAACTGGGGCAACTCCCTATCTTTTGGTGTATGGCACAGAAGCAGTCTTACCCGCGGAGGTAGAAATTCCTTCCTTGAGAATCATTCAAGAAGCTGAATTGGAAAACGCTGAATGGGTGAAGATCAGATGTGAACAATTGATGCTTATTGATGAGAAAAGAATGAATGCAATTTGTCATGGGCAACTTTACCAAAATCGCATGATCAAGTCTTTTGGCAAGAAAGTGAGAGTGAGAGACTTTAAACCGGGGCAATTGGTGTTAAAGAAGATCTTTCCTAATCAAGAAGAAGCAAGGGGCAAATTTGCACCGAATTGGCAAGGTCCATATGTGGTTCATCGGGTTTTATCCGGAGGAGCACTGATTCTGGCAGAAATGGATGGTCAAGTTTGGCCAAAAGCAATCAACGCAGATGCCGTCAAAAGATACTATGTTTGAGGCGATCGCAAGTTAGCATGGTTTTGAATGTAATCTTTGATGTAATGCGAACTACGCGTGACCTGACTCCCAAGGCGGGATACGTAGTAACTCACATAGAGTTTGGTTGCATTGATATAAGAATTTCCCCTATTTCCTCTTTTATGTAAGTTTGAACTACTTCTGACCTGATTCCTGGAATGGCAACAGGATAAGTAGGCAATCCCCGTCGGATTCGGTCAAAATATTGTAACACTTTAGGCTTGTTTATCTTTTATGATGTAATGCCGAACTATGCATCTAGGCAGATGTGTGGATTTCCCAATTCGGATACGGCTTCGTACTTAGATTGCCATATCTTCCCAAAAATCTTATGTAAGCAGAACTACGCACGGTCTGATTCCCGTGGAGGGATACGTAGGCGCTCTTAACGGGCTCGACTCTATAATATTAAAATTTTCAGTCTCCTTAAGGCAAGCAACTGGGGCAATTTTTGCAAAGATAATTTGAAGATATGGAAGATAGAAACTGGGGCAATTTTGCAAGACAATTTGAAGATTTGAAAGATATCAACTGGGGCAAATTTTGCAAAATGAGTTGAAGATTTGGAAGTTCATAACTGGGGCAGATCTTTGCAAGAATTGGCTTGCTTATCAAAGGATGGAACAACAAAGTTCTGAAAGTATTCAAGATTAGCACAAGTTGCAATACAAAGGATGTTCAGTTTGTTTCGAGATATGTCATGAGTTTGAGTTAAAGCAGGAATTTTACATGCATTATAAACTTTTCACTTGCATATCAATGATTGCTTGCTTACTATTTTATCAAATTATTTTATTTTGCCTCTATATTAAGATGAGTTATACTATTGAGTTCATAAACCAAGTTCCCGAGGATGGTTTTCAAAGCCCGAGTTTCACGAAGAAGAGGAAGCGATAGCAGCGAATTCAAGATAAATCAGCACAAATCAAACACCCCTCCCCAAAACTAACAAATTTTTCTTTGAGAGCAGGAACCGGAAAGCTTGCAATGGGAGGTTCATTCGCACTATGGATGAACAATTTATTGAACGCGCATTCAAAGAATTGAGCATCAGATTCAATATAAACTGAAGAGATCATTCAAAACTTTACACCACTATCCGTGCAAGCAACACCAATCAAGTTGATAATGCAAATGATTTGGCTGGCTTGACATCTAAGCATTACATTGGATTATTGCCGAAAAGGCGGCGCTTTTCTTTTCTTGAATATTGACATTGCAATAGAATTTATCTCGCGATACTGATAGACAAGTCGGCTGGAACACCGCTTTCGGAGTGTTTCGCGATGTCGGTTGTCTTGCAATATTGGCATTTTATATTTTAAAATTATTAATAGTTTGAGACAAGTCGGCTGGAACACCGCTTTCGGAGTGTTTCGCGATGTCGGTTGTCTTGCAATATTGGCATTTTATATTTTAAATTTATTAATAGTTTGAGACAAGTCGGCTGGAACACCGCTTTCGGAGTGTTTCGCGATGTCGGTTGTCTTGCAATATTGGCATTTTATATCTGATATTTATTAATAATCTAAGACAAGTCGGCTGGAACACCGCTTTCGGAGTGTTTCGCGATGTCGATTGTCTTGCAACATTGGCATTTATTAATAGTTTAAGACAAGTCGGCTGGAACACCACTTTCGGAGTGTTTCGCGATGTCGGTTGTCCTGCAATATTGGCATTTATTAATAATCTAAGACAAGTCGGCTGGAACACCGCTTTCGGAGTGTTTCGCGATGTCGGTTGTCTTGCAATATTGGCATTTTATATTTAGAATTTACTGATCGTTTAAGACAAGTCGGCTGAAGCACCACGTTCGGAGTGTTTTCGCAATGTCGGTTGTCTTGCAATATTAGCATTTTATGTTTGAAGTAGATTGATAATTTAAGACAAGTCGGCTGGAACACCGCTTTCGGAGTGTTTCGCAATGTCGGTTGTCTTGCAACATCGACATATTGTATTTGAAATACATGATTCGGTTTGAGACATTATGTCTTGATAGTCAAACTTATCTTATGAAAGCCTTGCATTTTTACCATTCATTTTCGCTTTACTTATTGTCTTACTCTACTATTTCAGAATAATGATCAGCCTAGAGGTTCTCCGGGCGGAGCATCTCGTCAGTTGATCGAGAGAAGAACTTATTGAGCGTCACAACCAGCATTTACAATTTTATATTATACCTTTATTTATTTCTTATTTCAATTATTATAGTGTATTAGCAGTTGCTCGCTTACCGTTTGTTAAGTCTTTACAGAATTTTAGCGGCATCGCAGCAGCATTTGGAGCATAATGTGGAACCTTTTCTTAGCAGTGAACTGGGGCAATTGTTGACTTGAGCTAGACTCGCCAACAAGGATCTGAAGAATCGCACTCGAACAAGCAAGTTTTACCTAATCTTTCATTTCAGATTAGGCGTCAGTTTGAATTCTTTCCTATTCGTGCGTCAATCGTGCGAGTTTTCATGTCTAAGTGTTGTCGAACTACATATGGCCTGATTCTCTTTCAGCCCGGGATATGTAGGCAACTCAGAAACCGGAGTTCGGCCATGTCCATAAGCCTCGTCTTTTGATCCTTGGAAATCAAAAGTCTTGGTTTTATCGGGACAAAATTGGTTTCTAGTCAACTTCTTTACCCTGAAAACTCTTTCATCCTTTTCCGGGTAAAGAGGGGCAGCTGTTGACACCCAATTTCGTCCCAAGAATTAATTAATAGCTAATTATTCAAACGAAAATCAAGTATTAAAATAAAATTAGAATTAAAATTATAATTAAATTATTTGGATTGAAATTAATTAATTTCAAAAAAAAGGGCTAAAATTGCAAGGCCTATCCTAATTTCTATCCTACCCGTACAACCCCTCAATTTCTCAATTTAATATAAAACAAGGCTAAAATCGCAAAGCACAGCCTCATATACGACCCACCCTTGCAAACCCCTTTTAAAAAAACAAAACACATGAAATCCCTAAAACAGTTCTTCACCCGCGACCCATTTCCCTTACCCGCTTCCAGAAAATCCAACCCGACCCGCGCCATTGTTGTCTCTTCCGTACAGCTCGATGTGCTGGGCAAATCATTCAGTTCCAGCTGGTATCTCCTCACTCTCTCTCCAAACAACGGGCACAAAATCTGAGCCATCCATTTCGAATCAAAGTAAATCCCGGCCTTTGATCTTTCCTTGGAGATAAGGATCCAAAGTGTACAATCCGAAAGGAATGGACACTTTAGACCCTTATCCTAAAGGAATTAGATCGAAAATGGCAAGGGTATTTCTGATTTTGCAAAGTCTAGGTAAACCCTAAAATTATCTTATATATTTAACATTTTTGCAGGGTTTTAGGGGTTCGGATTTTAACACACAAAAAAAAAGGCAGCATTGATATATTTTGAGAATTTTTCTCTCAGTTAAAAATAAATATATACTCAGTGTTTTAAGTTTCTGGTTTCGATTCGAGCATCGCTCTCGACTTTGTGTCATCGCTTCATTAGTTGTGTCGTCGCTTCACCAGTCATCGTCGTCGCTTGTGTTCGAGTCGCATTCTTCAGTTCTTTGCTTTAGTTCGCTGCACAGCAGCAGGTAATAAGCTTGCTCAAATTTTTTTTCTCTCTGTGTGAATGTGAACTGAATATGTATGTATGCATGTCATGAGGTGTTACTTCAATAAACTGCCATTGTATTGCATAAATAATGTTAATGAGTAAGATGAGACCATAGCAATAAACTGAGTATTCAAAATCATTGCTTGTTAAATGAAGAATCTGCTTTAGTCATCGCTTGTTTAAAGTGACTCTGCTTTATTTTTTTTTTAAAATGGTAATGTTCTGTTTGGAACCACTTTAGGTTCTGCCTTGTTATGCTCTAGGCTGCCTTGCAGCCTCCATTCTCTAGTGCTGGCTTATCTCTCTCTCATCTGGTAGGATTTTGGAGGTTGTTCTGGGTTTGTAGGCTGAATAGGAGATAGTTGCTGATGGTTTTCAGTTGTTTAAGAGCTTCCGGAGAGCTTGTTTGGAGGCAGTTTAAGAGTTGTCCTAGGTGTTTTGCAGAATGTGCTGAGAGTAGAAGTGTTCAGGCAAGGGTTTTGGAGAGCAGGGAGTAGTGCTTTGGTCTGTGAGAGCAGGGAGTAGTGCTTTGGTCTGTGAGAGTGAGGGAGTGGTCTGTTCATTGATTAGGAGCAGCAGCTGAGTAGTGCAGGGATTTGCCTCAGGTATAGTGAGGTATTCTGGCAGTTCAGGGTATGATAGATGGTTTCTGGAGGCCTGTGAGGGAGTAAGAGCTTCAAGAAGGAGTTTTGCAGAGGTCTGCAAGCAGGTTAGTAGTCCAGGAGTTCAGTGAAGGTCTGTCTGGTATTGCTTAGGTCTGGTTCTGTTCTGATTGATTCAGGTTTGGTTCAAAGGGCCTGGTGGTTTGTAGAGTTGGTTTAGGTGCTGTTTTAGTTTGATGAAAGGGGCTGCAGTTCAGGGCATGTAAAAAGAGGCAGTGGAGTTGTGAATTTGGTTCTAGAGGAGGTATATGAATTATAAGTGCGCAGAGATTAGGAGAGGTCAGGGTGTAAGTGAGTTATGTTTCTGTCCAGTTTGTAAGTTGTTTGGAGAAGGAGTCAGGGATGTATGTTTGGTTCCTGGTGTATAGGTTGCATTAGTGGTGTTAGGAGAAGTCCTGGTAGGTGTGCAGCTTCTTTCCTGGGGTTTGGAAAGGTGTTTTGGGAGGCTGTGATGATGCAGTTTGCAGGAGTCAGGCAGAAGTTGTTTCAGGTAGCAGGGGTGCAGGGTATTGCGAGGGAGGTCGGATAGAGGGAGTTTGTTTTGTTGCAGGTGTGGGATGGTTTCAGGTGGGGTTATGTGAGTTTGTTTCTGGTCTGTTTGTGATGTATAAGAGGCTGTTTATTTGTTTTCTCAGGTGGTCTGTAGATGTTGGAGTTCCTAGAAGCGTTCATAGCTGTGAAGCTATAGGAAGGAGGGTTAAAGGGTTTGCGAGGTGATGTTAGGTTGATGGAAGCAGTCAAGTGTTAGTAGGGGCCTTAAGTTGAAAGTTATGCCTGTAGCGTGTTCCCTGTTTCCCTCTGGACTTTAGCTTCAGTTTTTTTTAAAAAAAAAGAGGATCTCCATCCACTTCTCCTCATCCTGATTTTATTCCAGCATGCAGCCCTTGAGTTTCAGTATAGCTTTAGTGTCTCAAGTTCCTTTTATTTTGTTATGGGCATTTTCATTAAGTTGGTTGAAGTTTGTTCTTGTGTTGATATCCTTGAGTATTGGGATCTGTATAGGGTTCTCTCTAGGAAGTGAATCTTAACTAACAGCAGTTGGATTTATATTCATCTAATAAAAGGCCATCATTTTAACATTCCAATTCATGTTTCTGGATATGTAGCATAGTCGGCTTCTGAACATTTCGACTAAATTGCTTATTTGAGATTACGAGTAATATCAAGTTGTCAATTGAAAATCTGGAGTCTTGAGATTATAATTGCCTCAAAGTCTGTTGAAACATGAAGTATATCCATCAGCTTATGTGGTTAATTACTTAACCTATGAATATCAGCCTCTTTACTTACTTTGATGAATACCAAGAAATACAAAGTTAACACTAATGCAATAATAAGCTATGTTTTAGGGAATATCTTTTAAGCTCTTAGAAGTCTACTTCTTTGCATTTATTCATGAAAGCACATTTTTTATTCCCTTATGTCGAATACATAGGATGACCCTTTGCTAAGTATTGATTGAGCTGTTTGTTCTCGATAATTGGATGATCTTATTTATCTTTGATTGCATCTGTCTCGCATATGGCCATGCTTCTTATGCTATTTGAATTTGCTGTTAAAGTACTTCAGTGTATATCTCAAGTTTCCCTTCTCGTTTATTTTGTACATCGCACATATGCTAATCTTTATTTCTTTTTTTTTATTTTTGCACAACCTTGGGGTCGAGTTCGAGTTGCTAAACTCACAAATGGGAACGGCTTGCATTTGGAAGTTACTTGAATCGCTCCGCATTTTCGGGACTTGATATCCCCGAAAATGTAAAACACAAGAAAATTGAATAAATGAAAAGCCTTGTGAAATACAGGGCTCGACTTAAGTTCGCTATCCCGGGTTCTATTTTCTGAAACTCCTTCTCTCCCGTCCCCTTTTAGAAAGCATGTTTTAGGACTTTGTATGATTAGAAGCCTGGTAGATTAGTCGCTTTAATTGAATTGTTATCTTATTGTTGGCCTAAGATTGTTTATAAATTGCATATCCCGTCTCTTTGGGACTCGCCAATTAATTTAAGATAGTAGAAACCTTTAGTTAATTATCGAGTGCAAAAGAAATAAAATTAAAATTGTACCTATTTATTCATTATTTATATTTAGTCAATTATTTATCCACTTATTAATTCACTTATTTATTTATTTATTCATTAATTAAATTAATCAAATAGCATTTATTATTAACTTATTTGTTTAATTTCAATTAATCCTTTATCTGCCTAATCAATCATAATTATTTATTTACTTATTTATGTATTTATTTGTTTATTAAATTATTTAAGTGGTATTTATTTATTATTTTATTTCTTTATCCTATTTATTTAATTAATTAATTAATTCTAATTAATTATTTATTTCTTTAATTAATTATATTTATTTACTTAACTAGTCAAATTATTATTGATCCCTCATCTAATTGAAATCATATAAATATTTATTTATCTAATTAAGTTATTTATCTATTTATTTATTTATCTAATTAATTAATTGATCAATTATTACTTCTTTATCTAATTATCTACTAATTTATTTATCTAGCCCTTATTTATTTAATCGATCAATCGACCCTTATCTCATTATTCATGTAATTAATCTTAAGTTTTGTTCAAATATTGTCATAATCAATCTTATCTTCTCTATATTATTCATTACCTATTTATTTTATCTAAAATTTATCCCAAATTAAATCTCGAGTAAAATTCGTGAAAATCGCCGGATTAACCGCCTTTGGCGGATTTTCGAAAGTGCTCTCGTAATAAGGACCTTCTTTCGAATTTAACAGAACCACTTACCTAAGAATCTCTGATTTTTAATTTAATTTCATTTAATTAAAAATAAAACTGCACTCTTTAGTTAACTTAGGTTCCTAATAATCCTTAAATTAGGTGGCGACTCCAAAGAAACCCTTTGGAATCCCACTTTGTTGAAATATTCCGAAACCTATCCTTTTCTAAAGAAAGGGTAATTTTTGGGGGGTTCAACAACTCTCATCGCCAACCGGGAAGTATATGCAATAATTACCCTTCACCGACTCGGGACTCTCATCGATTACCGAGAAGTATTTGTAATAATGACCCTTCACCGGTGCGGGACTCTCATCGCCAACTGGGAAGTATATGCAATAATGACCCTTCACCGGCTCGGGACTCTCATCGATTACCGGGAAGTATATGCAATGCTCAAAACCAGAGTGCAATGCTCATATGCTCAATACAATACCAACAACAGGGCATAACATATAATATACAATGTAAATTCAAAGTTAAGGAGTAATGAGTACGCCTATCGGCAGCTACACACGTAAGAAACACGTGGTAGAATATCCACAAGGCCAAGGGCCTCCAAAGAAATGGATATAAACACTTACCTTGTTACAAAAAATAAGCAGAAAACTATATCAAATAAGGCTAAAGGCTTCATTCCCCACATCTTAGAGTAATCCGGTTAGGAACCTGATACCCTATTCGCATACGCAATACGCAGGCCTGACCTATGTACAGGGTTTAAGGTCACATAACCTAACCCTAAATAAATTAAATTTATATGTTGCCCATAACTTACTGAATACGAATATATAATTAATTTCATTATCAGGGTCCAATTGACCCTTTAAACTATCAATTGAACTTATTAAAACGATATCTAATATCCCAATTTTTACCGTTAAAATATATTCAAACATACGTAATAAACTCAAATAATGCATTAAGATCATTACCTGAATATTTCGGGGTGAAAATTCTATCTTTTTCCGGTTCTTTTCTCATTTTCTGGCATTTTTTTTCCTGATTCCTTGCGTTCTCTGTTTCTGTTTTTAAAGAGTATGCTAAGGGATATATGCACCACCGCCTTTGGCCTTTAAACTTTAATCTTTCTCTTTTTATCATTTTCTTTCTTTTCCTTTTTCATTTTATTTTCTTTTCTTTTCGTTTTCGTGGCGACAATTAAAATGTAACCGTACGAAATTTGAAATAATTCCAAATTTCGCATACAAATTATACAAAATATATGTAATACACTTGCTAAGACGGATCTCAAATCGGACTCTCGAAACTCAATATGCAAATTAAATGGAAAAATATCAAATTATTTAACTTTCGGCATTTTAGAGGAAACTAGCCGAACAACCTCGAAATTCACTTTCGAAAAATCACAAAAGTCACAAATAATCATACGAATCTAACGGCACTTTCGGATTTTGAATCAGAGGTCATTCGCCAAAACCGAGCTCGAAAACCTCTTTTTAATATTTAACAAAAACTGAAATCTTCTTCCGATACGTATCAAACGAGGTCCAGTTTAGTTCAAATTTTACATACAGGTCCTAATGGACCTTAAGAAAATATTTTAAAATTATTAATATGCAAATTGGAGCCCTATCTCCCGAAACGACTGACCGAGATCGTTTCAAGATGTTTATCTAAAAAGAGATAAAGCTGCCCCTTTTTCATGTGCAATCACGATTGTTGGAAAGTGGGAATATGATTGAACATGAAAGGGAATATAGGGGGGAGGTGGATTCATTTGGTTTAGCAGAGGTAATGTGACGAGGTCCAAAGTGCATAGGAATTGACTGCTCGTTCTTGTCAAATTCTAATATAGTTTAAGATATCGTCCCCACAGAAATTGGGTATTCTATGCTACGGACTTGTGGTATTTTAATTACTATTTGAGGGAATCAAATTGATGAAAAGTGAGTTTTTTAATTTAAATTTACTTAAGCTAAAATAAAGAACTTCTGGAAGATTTCAAATTTAAAACGAGTTGGGAATCGTTGAATTCACTTGGTAATACTTATAATAAATATCTCAGTTTTGACATGTATTTCTCTTAAGAATAATTGCTTATTGCTAATTCAATTATATTTTGCTCACTAAGAAAATAATCAATTAATAACACTCCGTGAGGTTATGCATATTAATCAAATTATAACTAGTGACGATAAAACCGAAATATTTTTCTTGCCTGAATTGTGCTAAAAAGTAGTAAAAACTTCGTGAGAATATTTTTACGGAAAATCAATAATCTTACCTACAACAATTCCTCCGTGAGACTTAAAACTGAGGTAAACAAGATTACAGACTATGAAAAATAGCTTTTACTCTACTACTTTATTCATCGGTTATTATACATTAATTTTGCTCCGTGAGAATTACAAAATTAATATAACAATAACCTATAGATAAAATAGACGGATGTGAAAATAAAGGTTTAGTAAAAACTATAATTCCAGCACAGTGTTAAAATGTGATTAAAAAAACTTCAGGCTAAGCATGTATTAAAACTGAGATAAGTATTATAAATATTACCGAGTTTCATCAACAATCCCAACAAAAGAGATTACTCCATTTTGGAGTAAGAAAAACTATTTTAAAATATAAAGACTTATGAAGAAATGTTATTCTTCTAAAAAGGAAAATTACAACAAGACTTTAGAAAAAGAAAGAGAGCAACGTTGTTAGTTGTCTGCAAATGATAATTGGTACTTTCCATACAAAGTTTGGCCTTTATTTATAGAGAAGATTCCATGCCAAATTTCTATCTAAGATGCCATATCTTAAGGTGGTAGAAACTATTTCAAGATGGCCAAGGTGAGTTGAGTTTTGATGACTTTTTCAAACGTAGCTTCATTCCATAAACTTTCTTCCGTTTGCGCTTTTATTCTTCAGCGTAAAACAATTCACGGGCATTACTATCAGTGTTATAATCACACTATGAATAATGTAATCATCAATGGCCATTCCCTTATTTTTCTTCACGTTGAATAATTTCTTCTTCCTGCAAAATATGTTAGAAAATATGCGAGAGATAGATATATTTATTCACGTTTTATTTAAAATACTTAATATTTAAATATAAAAATATATCAATAAATTATATCCATCAAATTCTCCCATACTTGAATCTTTGCTCGTCCTCGAGGAAAAAGAATTTTTTTTTTTAATAAGAATATTTTCTTCAAACTTATGATCTTTGTTGGATAGAAAATTTATTCAAGATAAACTTCTTTCATCATACTCAATGCAATTATTCTTTTTACTTCACCAAATTCTTTACCTTATTTCTGAATTTTGACTTTGATCAACAAGAACTTGGAGCCTTCTCCCCTTGAATCTTTTAAATTGATAGAGTTATGATCATGTATTCAGTAAGTATCATTGTCTTGTCCATAGGCTTGCTCGTCATGTTCATCTCAACTAATATAGATTTGATACTGACTTTCAAAATCTTTTTAGGACTTTTCATGGCTTGTAATGTTAGGCTTCAGGTTGGTAGGATAAGGATATTTGATAGTGACTGTTTTTCTTCCAGCTTGGAGCTAACATTTCTCAAAATTTTCTCTATTCGATAATACCCTTTTTTTTTTATTAATATGTCATATATATTCATATATTCACAACATTGCTTGTTTTTGCATTATTTCTTCTTTTTGGTGATGTTTAATCTTTGCTCATTCAAAGCTGAAAGAAATAATAACTTTTTTTTTCTTTATATGTATGTAAACAATGTATATATATATCATATATATCTTCTTTTTTTTCTTTTTTGGTAATATATCATGGTGTAGAAAAAAAATAGGATTAAGGCTTAAAGAAGGGTTCGAAAAGGTAAAAATATGTATATTTGAATAGAAAATTGAGAGGCTTGAATTGTGTATCAAAGAAGACCTAATTTCATTTTTCAAAACTCAGTATCATCCATTATTTCGCCTCGAAGAACATTCAGAGCAAGTTCTAGCCAAGTCCATTGATTCTACCTTCTTTATGATCATAATTTTTCTCAATTACAATGATTTTATGAGTTGAAGATGTTTGCTCTTGCTTTCACAAAGTCAAAATCATAGACATGAAAAATCATATGGTGAATATAAAAAGAAATAATATTGAACAGAACGAACAAAAATTTATATTGTTAATTAAAAACCTACAATTAAGACCATAAATAAGAGGAAAATAGTGTATAATATATATAGATAAAAATATATAGTTAAATAAAGAACTTAAAAATCATATTTATACCAGAATAACCTCCCTCATACTTGAACGCTTCATTCTCCTGGATGAAAATATTTTTTTTATATAAGTGAAAGAAAGGAGGGTGAAAAAAAAATAAGAATGAAGAAGGATCAAGTGGTAGTTGGATTATATAACTATAATATAATTAATATAAAAATACTATTTTATTAGTAAAATAAAAATCTTTTTGGCTTTCAAATATACGATCACAGAAGAAAGCTTGAAAGAAACTGTGACCACACATGTTCTATGTGTAATAGACTGGATTATTTTTAGACCTTATCAGTCATTAGGTCATAGTTTGAATATAAACTAGAAAATTACATGTGCCAACATTAGATTTGGACAATGGAATGGTTAACCAACCAGTAACTTAGGCATACCGATCACCATGGAGTTACTCCTGTCTAGGTGACTCTGTTTTTGTGGAGGCCTTCATGAGATGTTCCGGTTGTACAATAATCTGGATATTGACCAGATCAATTGGTTAAGCATTTAATTAGTCAGATCTAAGTTGGACTTATGAGGCTCCATTGCTTCACCCTCAATGGCTACGGGATAAAGAACCATAGTTCTGAGTTTAACGTCGTCAGCTCGACGTAGTAACTGTGGCACTCATCATACTATCATGGTTACTGAAGGGTGTCGTTCAAAATGTCCTCCAAAGTACAATTGTAGCCTGTGACCATTGACCTTAAATTTCTCTCCTCCATTGCTTTGTTGAATTCAATTGCTCCGTATGGAGTAACATTTGTAACATTGTAAGGACCTGTCCACCTGGATTTCAGTTTTCCTGGGAATAGCCTGAGACGGCTATTGTAAAGAAGTACCTGATCTTCAATTTTAAAATTTTTTAGTCGGATCAAATTGTCATGCCATTTTTTTGTTTTTTCTTTGTAAATCTTGGCATTTTCATAGGCTTCCATCCTCAGTTCATCCAACTCATTAACCTGCAAAAATCTATTTTTACCAGCAGAGGTTAAGTCAAAGTTCAAAGCTTTCAGTGCCCAAAAGGCTTTGTGTTCCAATTCAACAGGCAAATGGCAAGCTTTTCCAAAGACTAATTTATATGGAGATGTTCCAATTGGCGTTTTGAACGCCGTTCGGTATGCCCATAACGCATCATCTAATTTTAAAGCCCAGTCTTTCCTTGAGATTCCAACAGTTTTTTCAAGAATTCCTTTTAGTTCACCGTTGGAAACCTCAACTTGCCTTTGAGTTTGAGCATGATACGGTGTTCCAGTTTTATGAGTCACACTATATTTTGACAATAAAGCAGAAAATTGCTTATTCATTAAATGAGTCCCTTGGTCACTAATGATGACTCGTGGTGTGCCAAATCTGGTAAAAATATTTTTTCTGAGAAAATTGCACACTGTTCGAGCATCATTCTTTCTTGTGGGAATGGCTTCAACCCATCGTGAAACATAGTCAACAGCCACAATGATATATTCAAATGAATGAGATGAAGGAAAAGATCCCATAAAATCTATACCTCAGACATCAAATATTTCACATAGCTGAATAGATTGCAATGGCATCTCATCTTTCTTTGTGATATTACCTGTTCTCTGACACCTATCACATCGTGCAACATACACACGGGCATCCTTAAAAAGTGAAGAATCCAGCTTCCAAAACCTTGAAAGCAGTTCGGTTTCCAGCATAATGTCCTCCAATTGCTCCATCATGACAATGAAACAAAATCTTTGGCATTTCATCTTCAGGTACACATCTTCTAATGATATTATCTGCACAAATTCTAAACAAGTAACGGTCATCCCACAGATAATATTTAGCATCAGATATAAGTTTTTTCCTCTGTTGGTAAGAGAGATCTTTGGGTGTCCATTTTCCAACCAAGTAATTTGCAATATCTGCAAACCAGGGTGGTCGAGTCACTACTGAGCTGACAGAAAAAATGTGTTCATCAGGAAACTCTTCTTTTATATCACTAGACTCAAGAGGAGGGTTCTCTAATCTAGACAAATGGTCAGCTACCTGATTTTCTATTCCTTTTTTGTCTTTTATCTCAAGATCAAACTCTTGGAGAAGTAAAATCCATCTTAACAATCTAGGTCGGGCATCCTTCTTTGCTAAGAGGTATTTTAAAGCCGCATGATCAGTAAAAAAAAAGTGACCTTGGTTTCTATCAAATAGGAACGAAACTTATCAAAAGCAAATACTACTGCCAGTAGTTCTTTTTCTGTTGTGGCATAGTTGAGCTGAGCTTCATTCAATGTTCTACTGGCATAGTAAATGGGACGGAAAATTTTATCTTTTCTCTGGCCTAAAACAGCTCCAACAGCTGTATCACTAGCATCACACATGACCTCAAAAGGTTGGTTCCAATCAGGGGACACAACTACAGGGGCAGATGATAATTTCTCCTTAAGAGTGTCAAAAGCTTTCATACAATCTCCTGAAAAATCAAACTTAACATCTTTCATCAAAAGGTTAGTCAACGGTTTTGAAATCTTTGAAAAATCTTTTATGAACCGTCTGTAAAAACCTGCATGACCTAGAAAACTTCTAATGCCTTTAATAGTTGTGGGAGGGGGTAATCCTGCTATAAGATCAATTTTTGCCTTATCAACTTCTATCCCTTTAGCAGTGATTTTATGTCCTAAAACAATTCCCTCGGTAACCATAAAATGACATTTCTCCCAATTAAGAGTCAAATTTGTCTCTTCACATCTCTTAAGAACTAAGGTCAAGTCATTAAGACAATCTTCAAATGTTTTACCAAAAAGGGTGAAATCATCCATAAAAATTTCCAAAAAATTTTCAGTCATGTCTGAGAAAATAGCTGACATGCAACGCTGAAATGTAGCAGGTGCATTACACAAACCAAAAGGAATTCTTCTATAGGCATAGGTTCCATGAGGACATGTGAAATTTGTCTTATCTTGGTCTTCTGGTGCAATTGATATCTGGTTATACCCTGAATATCCCTCAAGAAAACAGTAAAAACCATAACCTGCTACCCTTTCTAACATTTGATCAATAAATGGTAAAGAAAAATGGTCTTTTCTTGTGGCATCATTGAGACGCCTGTAATCAATACAGACTCTCCATCCTGTCACTGTTCTTGTAGGTATGAGTTCATTATTTTTATTTTTGACAACTGTCATACCTCCTTTCTTTGGTACCACCTGAACAGGACTTACCCAAGGGCTGTCAGAAATGCGGTAAATAATACCTGCAGCCAAAAGTTTTATTATTTCATTTTTCACAACTTCCTGCATTGCTGGGTTCAATCTCCTTTGGGGTTGGACTATTGGCTTGTAGCTATCCTCCATGAGGATTCTGTGTGTGCAAATAGCTGGACTAATGCCTTTGATATCTGCTATAGTCCACCCTAAGGCTCCTTTGTGTGCTGTCAGTACTTCAATCAATTTATGTTCCTGTTCTGCAGTCAGAGAAGATGAAATTATCACAGGAAATAATTCAGTTTCAAGATAAACATACTTCAAATGGGAAGGGAGAATTTTGAGTTCAATTTTTGGTCGAGCATTTTCTGATAGCATTTCTCCCTCTTCTTCAGAATCAATTTTCCAATATTTCAGCTTCACTTCTAATTGTCGGATCATCATCCTGCCTTGTGCCAGATTGGGCCAAGCATCTTTCCAATGAGTCTGAAATCAATTGGTCATCTTTGAATTCATCTGCAGATCACTAATCATGTCAATTGAAAAGCAAGAAGATGATGTCTCATCTCCGGGAAATTTTAAAATCTTGTGCATATAAAAAATGACTCTTTCTTCGTCTACTCTCAAAATTAGTTGTCCTTGATGGACATCTATGATTGCTCTACCTGTAGCAAGAAAAGGTCTACCCAAAATTATTGGCTCATCAGGACATTCTTCCATTTCAAGTACTATGAAATCTACAGGGAAAACAAATTTATCTACTCTCACAAGCACATTTTCAATAATTCCCTTAGGTTTCGTAGTACTTTGATCAGCAAATTGAAGAGAGACAACAGTATTTTTTATGTCACCAAGATCCAATTTTCTAAAAATAGAAAATGGTATCAGATTTATTGAAGCTCCAGAATCACAAAGTGCTTTTTCAAAATATACTCCTCCCAAAGTGCATGGAATCGTAAAACTGCCTGGATTGCCAAGCTTTTGTGGTAGCTTATTTTGAAGTATAGCACTGCATTTTTCAGTAAGCATTACCACAGAAACTTCTTCTAATTTCCTTTTGCTTGACAAAATTTCTTTCAAAAATTCAGCATATGAAGGCATTTGCAATAAAGCATCAGTGAAAGGAATATTGATGTGAATCTGTTTCAGAATTTCCAAAAACTTTGCAAATTGACTATCAAGATTTTCTCTTTTCATCTTTTGTGGAAAAAGAATTATCACAGGGAGAGGAGTTATTTTTTCAAAATTCTTTTCATCTTTTTTCTTGATTTCATTCTCTTCTGATGGATCAGATGGTATTTTAACATTCTTACGCTTTGCTGCCTGGTGTTCAAAAATGGTTTTTTCCCTGTCTGTCAGCATATGGATCATCAAGATTCTTACCTGACCGTAAGGCGATGGCCTTAAGGTGTTCCTTTGGATTTTTCTCCGTATTGCTTGGTAAGGGACCTTGAATCTTTTCTGAAACAAGAGTTGCCAATTGGCTTACCTGAATTTCTAAGTTTTTGAGGGTTGAGTTTTGGCTTTCCATCTTTTTATCAGTGGCCTTAATGTACTTGTACAACAAGTCATCAAAACTTGAATGAGCTTGTTGAGGCCTTTGCTGATATGGAGCTGCTTGTTGCTATGGCCTGAAATTCGATTGCCCACGATTTTGATTTTGGTATCCAGGTGGACCCTGTGCTGGTTGCTTCTGGAAGCTTTGAGAGTTCTCAACACCATTTGGATTGCTCCACTGAAATCCTGGATGTTTATGTGCCATTGGGCTTCCAAAAGGGTACGGCTTGTAACTGATGACATTAGCCTGCTCATCATTCTGATTGTTTTCTCGGCATTCATGGTTAAGATGGTTTCCTCCACACATGTCACAAGCCTCAGACTGAATTAGTTGTTGTGCATTCACCTGAAAAGATTCAAACTTTTTTGCCAAGGAGGCAATCTGTTGTGTTAGTGTATTAAATGCATCTGCCTTATTTACTGTGGCTGCCTTTTTGATGGTTACACGATCAGATGGCCATTGGATGGCATTCTCAGAAATTTCATTCAGCAGTTGCAATGCTTCTTCTGTGGTCTTTCCCATGATGGAACCTCCTGCAGCTGCATCTATCACATTTCTAGAAGAGCGTGTTAATCCGTGATAGAAAATATACAACTGCATATGTTCAGGGATGTCATGATGTGGACATTTTCTTAACATTGATTTTAATCTTTCCCATGCTTGATAAACTGACTCAGTGTCAGTCTGCAAGAAATTAGAAATATCTTGTCTTAACTTTGTTGTTTTAGCAGGGGAAAAATATTTGTTCAAAAACTTTTGTGTCATCTGGTCCCATGTGGTTATAGAACCTCGAGGCAAACTTCGCAGCCAAGTCTTGACATCTCCTTTTAAAGAAAAAGGAAATAACCTTAACTTGATTGCTTCAGGAGATACTCCATTATATTTAGCAGTTTCAACTAGTTCCAAGAAATCAATTAAATGACTATGTGGATCTTCACTTGGATCACCAGTAAAGGTGCAAGACTGTTGAATTGTTTGAATTAGGCCAGTCCTAATTTCAAAGTTATTGGCTGCTACAGGTGGGTTTCTGACACTAGATTCACAGTTAAAGTGGTCTGGCCTAGCATAATCCCTTAGGATTCTGTTTGCTGGTCTTGGTGCCACTTCATCAAATTGATCCTCTACATGGACTGGTGGTGGGATTCCCAATGAGTTATTGTTATCTCCTAGTTGGTGCTCCATTTTGTCAAAAGTTACGCTTTGAGAAGATGATGATTGTCCTTTCCTGTGCAATCTCAAAGATCTTTCAATTTCAGGATCGTAAATGATCAACTCTTTGTTAGAGGAGCAGGTCATAAACAACTTGAAGTTGGTTAATGATGTAGTAGTAATGATAGTATTACAAGAAAAATATAAAAAGATTAAAAATAGTAGAAATAACTAGTATTAATAGTTTTTAAAATATATAACCAAATAATAATAATATCAATGAAAGAAAAAAAATAAATATAAATATTAAATAAGAATGATAGCTAGAGAGGTAGTGGTTAATAATAAGTAGTAGTTGGACAGAAAGATTTAACAACATTTGGTGTTCAGTGTGTGGTGATATTTAATATTAATGCTAATAATACTAGTTAGTAAGAAAAGGTCTATGAAAAAAAATAGTGGACACTAGAAAAGGAATAATTAGCATAGTATTATTATTATTATATAAGTAGATAAAAAGTAGTACAGATAGAAAATGTTAAAAGGAACAAAAGAAAATACTAGTAGTACTGAATAATAATAGAAGTTTTAACCAAGAAAATAATAATAGTAGTACAAGTAGCAAAAATTTGCAGAGTAGGTGATAAAGCAGAAATACTAGTACGATGATATTATTTGTAGATAATAGTAGTAGTAGATAAAATAATAGTGATGGTGAAGGAAGTTACAAAAATAAAATGAGCATTAACTATAAAGTAATAAGATGATATAGGTAAACGTGCCAAGAAACAAAGTAATACTTTAGAGAGATACTTGGGAGAACGAAAAGTGATAAAACAGTTGGTAGAAGCACTGTCAAGGAGAGAAAGTTAATATACCTTTATTATATATATATATATATATATATATATATATATATATATATATATATATATATATATTTTAGTAATAAGTAACAATAGTAAGGAAAACTATATTAATAAAAATAGTAAATTACAGTATATAAAATCACCACAAAAATAAAATACTTACTAGATATAAATATAATAATATGGTTATAAGAAAGATGATGAAGTAAAAGAAAAACGGAAGATGTAGCAATAACAGTGAAAGAGACTAAAGAAAATAACAATGTGAGTAATCAGAAAGAACAATAATGAATAGATGATGAGGTACGATATGTTAGGATGTATTAAAGAATATAGTAATACATAATAGGAGTAGTAGACTAGTAAGTAATAGTAGTGATAGAGATAGTTAAAATTGACAATTGGAAGAGGTAATGTGATAGAAGATGTATTAAAAGTAGTGACAACAATTTCCTTTTTTTTTTTTTTCCTTTATGCTGTTAGAAAAAAAAAGAATAAGAAATACTTAATATAATTAGAAAATAATTTATATATAAATAAATATATTATATATTGTAGTAAGTAGCAAATAGTTAGTAGTAGGTAGTAGTAGTAAGATAAGGTAGTTAAAGTGATAGAAGACAAGATGGTGATAGGAAGAATGATGTGGTTCTATAGGTGGAAGTTCTTACGGTAAGAGTTATACTATAGGTAGATATACTAATATAAGAACAAATTTGGAAGAAGTACTAGGTAGAAGAAAATGAAAATTATCACACTACTAGTAAGATATAGAAAAAACTGTTAGTAGTACTAAAAATTATAGTTAATGTTAAAATGACAATAATAAAGAAGAAGATTTACTATATATAAAAAAAATTATATGATATTATTACTAAATTATAATAGTAAATAATAGTAGTATAATAAAGAGTAAATTTTACTAATAATAATAGAAGGTGGTAATACTAAAAAAAAAAAACAAAACAAAAAGTAACAACAATGATAGTTATTATGGAAAAGACGTAAGTGACAAAATCATGTAAGTAGAATGAACAACAATAAAAAGATAATAAACTAGTATATATAGATAAAGTAGGATATAACACTATTAGGAAATAGTAAATGAAATAGCAGTGACAGTAAAAAAAAGTTAATGATAATAATAGATATACTAAAGAAAAGAACAAAAATAAAAATGTTAGAAGCAAATATAAAGCGGTTAGATGTTAGTAATCAGTAGTTATAATTATAATAATATTTAGTAGATTATGTTAATATAAATTATATTAATAAGTCCTCAAAGTAGTAATCAAATATTTAGTCCGAAGTAGATGTACGTCAATCCCCGGCAACGGCGCCAAAAATTTGACGAGGTCCAAAGTGCATAGGAATTGTCTGCTCGTTCTTGTCAAATTCTAATATAGTTTAAGATATCGTCCCACAGAGATTGGGTATTCTATGCTACGGACTTGTAGTATTTTAATTACTATTTGAGGGAATCAAATTGATAAAAAGTAAGTTTTTTAATTTAAATTTACTTAAGCTAAAATAAAGAACTTCTGGAAGATTTCAAATTTAAAACGAGTTAGGAATCGTTGAATTCACTTGGTAATACTTATAATAAATATCTCAGTTTTGACATGTATTTCTCTTAAGAATAATTGCTTATTGCTAATTCAATTATATTTTGCTCACTAAAAAAATAATCAATTAATAATACTCCGTGAGGTTATGCATATTAATCAAATTATAACTAGTGACGATTAAACCGAAATATTTTTCTTGCCTGAATTGTGCTAAAAAGTAGTAAAAATTTCGTGAGAATATTTTTACGGAAAATCAATAATCTTACCTACAACAATTCCTCCGTGAGAATTTAAACTGGGGTAAACAAGATTACAGACTTGGAAAAATAGCTTTTACTCTACTACTTTACTCATCGGTTATTATACATTAATTTTGCTCCGTGAGAATTACAAAATTAATATAACAATAACCTATAGATAAAATAGACGGATGTGAAAATAAAGGTTTAGTAAAAACTATAATTCCAGCACAGTGTTAAAATATGATTAAAAAAACTTCAGGCTAAGCATGTATTAAAACTGAGATAAGTATTATAAATATTACCGAGCTTCATCAACAATCCCAACAAAAGAGATTACTCCATTTTGGAGTAAGAAAAACTATTTTAAAATATAAAGACTTATGAAGAAATGTTATTCTTCTAAAAAGGAAAATTACAACAAGACTTTAGAAAAAGAAAGAGAGCAACGTTGTTAGTTGTCTGCAAATGATAATTGGTACTTTCCATACAAAGTTTGGCCTTTATTTATAGAGAAGATTTCATGCCAAATTTCTATCTAAGATGCCATATCTTAAGGTGGTAGAAACTATTTCAAGATGGCCAAGGTGAGTTGAGTTTTGATGAATTTTTCATACGTAGCTTCATTCCAGAAACTTTCTTCTGTTTGCGCTATTATTCTTCAGTGTAAAACAATTCACGGACATTACTATCAGTGTTATAATCACACTATGAATAATGTAATCATCAATGGCCATTCTCTTATTTTTCTTCACCTTGAATAATTTCTTCTTCCTACAAAATATGTTAGAAAATATGCGAGAGATGGATATATTTATCCACGTTTTATTTAAAATACTTAATATTTAACTATAAAAATATATCAATAAATTATATCCATCATAATGGTGCACCTGTGGGTTTTTTGGTTCTAATTAGCAAATAAAAATTTTATTTAGGAGTTTAACTTGAGAGCCTTTAAATTAACGTCGGGGGCATGTCCAAGCTGAACTTGTAACGGAGGATAAATCTTGTAAATTTCGATTAGTTTAAGGGCAAATTTGACCATTTTCCGTTAATAATATATGCAACCCTAACACAAATTTATAAAAAATACTGATACTTTACCACTTATTAAAATATAGTAATATTTTTTTATATAGCATATACAAGTTTCAACAAACACCTACAATTTAGGGTTTTATCTCCTTCTTCCTACCTTATCTACTCATCACTAACTTGGGGGGCTGTTGCCACCAGTCACCGTCGTCGGCCAGCCACTGTTGCCGCCAAACAGCCTACTGTAGCTGCCGCCGCCAGCACCGATTTTTTTTTTAATTTTTTTTTTATTTTAAAAAAGGAACATACAAAATACACACACACACACACACACAGAGATATATATATACATATATATTGAAAATTTTAAAAATTAGCGTAACCCAAACATACATACATATACAAAAATATACACAAACATACAAAGTTATATAAAAAAAAAACATAAAAACAACTTTTCTATTCTAGACATAAATATACACAATCATACAACACATATAACATACAAAAATAAAGATAGACACTCATATACAAAAGATATATATATATATATATATATATATATATATATACACACACACACACACACATAAATACATACATACATACATACACATACATAATACAAAGATATACTAACACATACATATATATAAACATACAAAAGGGAAAAAAAAGAGCAGACCTGAGCAACTCGCCGAAAAACATATAAATCGGAGCAGCTACCGCTGCAGGGGGTGACGCCGCTTCACTGCAGCAGCATCAACAAAGATTCAAACAACCGAGGAGCACAGAGAGAGGAACAGCGATGGCATCAGCAGCAATACAGAACAACAACAACATCTTCGGTGCTGGTTTTGCCCGAAGGAGCAGACCGGCTGGTCACCTGCGGAGAGAAGGGGATGGCGGCGGGTGGATGGGTGGTTGAGGTGGAGGATGGGAGAGAAAGAGAGAGGAAGAAATTAGGGTTTTATGTTTGGAGGCTGGAAAATGAAAAAAATAGTATGTTGGGTAATTATTGAAAACTATTGGTATGTTTTGTAAATTGAAACCGAGCCGAGCCTATTTTCGAAATGAGCCGACCTAAAAGGAAATTGAGCCGAGCTGGCTCAACTCTATACCCAGGCTATTAAACTTCTGGCCCTCACTAAAACCATTTTAGTTTTAGCCCTCATCAGCAAAACTCTGCCGCACTTTTTAGTGAATCACTAGGATTTATTCAAAAATTTCTTGGCGAATTTTGGTGAATCGTCATAAAAAGATAAAAGATTGTTACTTCTTTGATTGGAGCTAAAATCTTACTTTTGCATGCCAAGGCTGCTAAACGAATTTTTATGTAAATTATTTACTCAACGGTTACCTGACGATTCAAGGTTAAGTAGCCACCGAAATATAGCTCACATAAGAAAAATGAAAATTGACACATTTTGATAGTACAAGGGCAAAATTAGCTTTTATTCCTTGTTCTAGAATAATAGTTAGTGAGAAGTGTATTTTTTTTGTTACTTGGCTTTCGAGGAAGGATATTTTTTACCTAGTTGACTAACGACGGAAGTATTTTTATTCTTCATTGAAACGGATGTAAAATTGTTCTATTTCCTATAGTTCAGAGGTACACTTGACTTTTATATTGATTCATGTGGAAGACCTTAATATATAAAGCCTTATGCAATCCATCCTATGAAAAAGTTATTGAAAAAAATAATTGAAAAACAACATCAGTAAGATGGAAGGGAAGGAGAGTGTAGAGATGGAAGCATCGTCCACTGGGATTATATTTGAAAAGATAATAAAAATGAGAAAACGATTAAATTGTGACTAAAAAATGAGATACACAGTGAAATTTCTGGATAGGATGTTCGACATTGCTAAGGCCCATTATTCGAGTCCCATCCCAAAAATTTCGTCCTGTAGCCTTAGCACCCTTTAAGGTTAAGCTATTTCCCGACAGAAAAAGTGTTTATTTTCAACCTCTTATGCGATCCGCCAGGACATAAACTTTTTGAACTGAATTCTTAGCGATCTGTTATGAAAATGTTAAGAGTTCTCGCTATGCAGACAAAATGTTAAAACAATAGGGACAGAAGTGTAATAGTGCGCTGGCTTCTTCTATATCTGTAATTCTCCCTCCTCCGCAGCTAAACCTATTTTCATTTTGTCATCATAATGTCAACTGTTAATTGTAAACCTTGTATTTGTTAAATCTGTAGTTCGGTTCAAAACCATAATCAAACCAAGTAAAATTAAAATCATCGATTTGGTTATTGTCGGTTTAGTTTCGGTTTATCAGTTTTTTTTTACAAACAAAATAGCAATGAACGTAAGAAAAATGATAAATAGAACGATTCTTAAAACGAAATGATAAAGAGGAGCATAAATATTTTTCGTACTCACTTAAAACGCTCACATATGTAATAGAAAGAAAATACTAGTAATTCAACAAACACTAAAAATTGTCTATCATGTTTTGCATATTATTAAGAGAAGCGGAATAATACAGAATAAATTTATCTGCGACCAATCAGACCATCTGCTAAGCTTTTTCTTATTAATGATATTATCATATCATGAGCAATAGCATATCATGTTCATATACAAGTCGAAATGGTAATTACAATTCATCCACACTTTTATGCAAGTAAAGTTCTAACCTAGAGCAAATTGTTGGGTTCGGTTATTTCTTCAGTTATTTTTTATAAAACTAAAGCCAAACCAAATATCATCGGTGTTTAAAAATAAAAAATCAAACTAAATCAAAACCAATAAAATATCAATTATTTTAATCGGTTTGATTTGGTTTTCGATTTGGATCGACTTTTAACCAAACCATTAAAACCCTACATGTAGTGCATCAGGAATTCAATAAAAAAAGGTCAGAGTATTGATCCCTGTCTTTCGTAGTAGTAGAGTATTTTCTCCATACTGAAAGCCTGAAATATTTCGTAGTAGAGTATTTTCTCTGACACTTTTGAATATTAATCTGTAACATGGATTAAAATGAATTTTAGGAATTAACTTTAGCAACATCCATATGTCACTAATAGAAGTTGAATGTAAATTCATCTTTCCAAGGAACTGTGTTAAGGAGTATGCTAACTTATATATCAAGTTACTTTGTCGGATAATATATTTTGATTTTCACTCTTAAGTATTTTAAGTTTCACTTTACCCCCCTCAAACTTTGGGGCGAACGATAATGTAGCTCTTAAATTTTAGGCAGAATAGAGAAACTGACACTTGAACTTGCAAGAAATTCTGATCCCGGCCCCCCAACTTTATGAGTTTTCATATAAACACTTGAAATCGATCAAAACCTACACTTTTAACACTTCTGAAATTGCGTGATGCTCACTTGATCTAACGTGGATAACACATCAGATCCACGGCATATACAATTTTCCACGTCATCGTTATCTTCTTCTTTCTCATCCCAGTCCTCTCCAAAAATGAAAGCCATGTATGTCTTCCCTTTTCACTCACTAAAATCATCTATAATCTTACCACCATAACATACCCCTCCGCTAAGAAATTACAAGCCAATCCCAAATTCTCCTTCTCCTCCATTACTATCCTCTGCTAGAAAATGTTTTGCATTTTATCTCAAATTGAGAAGAGAGTTTATTTAAATTTTTCAAAGTGTTAAGAATTTTGAATCATCCATATTTTTCTCTAAAAAGGAACTCCAGAGTTTCAGCTAGCCCACCTAACAATTCTCGATGAACTTACGCTATTTCATCCTTCCAATCAGAAATAATACAAAAAACTGAACTTTACAACCTCAATCATAACAATTATAAATGTTAGACCTAGATGACATCTTTGAAATTAGGTGAAATCAAAAAACGAGGAAGTGCATCGTCTCCGCCGTCTCTCTTGGTCGCCGGATAATGGTCCGGCCATATCTCCCTCGACCACTTTGAGAGAAAAAACAAGAATAGGGATGGGTTGAAAGAGGAAGAATTAGGATGGGTAAAACAACCGTGAAGGAAACTGTGCAAATTCTTGTCTTTTTTTTAATTTTTTGTTTTCTTTTGCCTTTTATTTTTTATTGGTGATAAAAATATTTTTAAATTTCACGCCCCAAATATGTGTGTATCTCACGTGATTATCCAACTCAGCTATGTAAATTGCCACATCGGTTTGGTCAATGGTCAGAGGTGTTTAAAAGTGCTACTTTGACTGAGTTTAGGTGTTTGAATGAGAATCGGTAAAGTTGAAGGGCCGGGATTAGAATTTGGTGCAACTACAAGTGTCAATTTGCCTATTCCGCCTAAATTTTATGTGGAGACAAAAATACCATGCAGTCAAGTATTGAATTTGCAAGATTAGAAATTGTAAAACACAGATCGCACGAAATTTTCTATCATTGCACTACTAAAATAACTGTGATTTTCGACTACCACTTATCGACCGAAAATCGGTCGAATTCGGTTGAACAGTTAACACAGTCACAACTGTTCGACCGAAAATCGGTCGAAATAGTGGTTCGACCGATTTTCGGTCGAACAGAAAAAAAATTTGTACCTATCGACCGAATTTCGGTCGAACGGGTGGTCGGTAGGCCCGATTTTATTAGGGGCAGAACCCCCATTCCCCATTTCTATCTTCTTCTCCAAAATACAAAAACACTCTCTAAACCCCCCCCCCCCAACCTCTATACCCGAAAACCACCAAAACACCCCCAAAATCAAAAATCAAACACATTCTACCCTCCTAAAGACTACATATAACAAGAAATTCAAGGTAAATTCTTAGTTTTAGGGTTATTTTAATTACTTTCTAAAACATAAACCTAACTTTTTAACTCAATTTTTTTGTAGCTCTTAAGCATATAACTAGTGGGGAACCATTACTAGGTGCTATTGGAGTACAAATCAACCTCGAGGTAAGTTTTTAAATTTTTTTGTATTAAATTTGAATTTAATTATTTTTTAATTTCGGCCTATAATGTTGCATAGGTAGTTAATTAGTTTGTTTATTGTAGTTATTGTTGATGTTGAAGAACTTGTTTGGTGTTGTTAGCTCTTATAAAGTTAGGTTTGTATTGTTTGGGATTGTTGTAATTGTTGGGGATTGTTGGAATTGTTTGGTAGTAGTGTTTGGAATGTGTTGTTGCTTTGGTATTGTTGAAAAGATGAACATGTTATGCCTAAAACGAATAAGTTTTTGTTGGTTTGAATTGCTTTGATAATAGTAATTAATAGGTTGTTATAAGAAAATATTGTTTGTTTGGGGCATTTCATCAAACAAGTTGCGAGCTTTAAAAAAACCCGACCACATTAATCTTGCTATAGTGATTACAAAAAAGTGGCAAGTTAATATAAAAAATTTATTGCGTTAGGCAAAGCATGACATAAAACTTTATAATTTAGTAATTAAAAATTTATAATCTTATATTTAAAAAAAAAAAATCATACATATTGTTTCTCAATCTTGCAATGTTTGTGTAGATATGGACATTAATCGACGTCGTTTGTGGATGGATAATAGAAATTTTCCCGAGCAGCGGGGGTTGAGGCCTTCGTTTGTAGCGGGTGTTATAGAATTTCTTGATATAGCCCGCAACACAAACGATTATTTAAGGCATGGCAAAATTAGGTGTCCATGTGAAAAATGCAAATGTGTAAAGATACAAGATTTGGGGAATGTAGAGGTACATCTGTATAAGAAGGGGTTTATGCCAAATTACTACGTTTGGTATAATCATGGAGAGCCGTGGGACTTGCAGGAGCACCTTCAAAATCTTGAAAATATTCATGGCGGTAGCAGTTCTCCGGTTGTGGAACCAGACCAAGAAGCCGGGTATAGAATGAAAGATATGGTAAATGATACTTTTGGGATGTACCCTGCTAATGATCCCCTTCAGCCGGATACATCACAGCCAAACATTGAGCACATTCCCAATGAAGAGGCAAATCAATTCTATAAACGGTTGGAGGAATCAAGTCGTCCATTTTATGAGGGCTCCGTGCATTCCCAGTTGTCGGTTGTTGTTAGATTGATGAGTATCAAATCAGATTTTAGTATTTCTCAAGCTGCC
Organism: Petunia axillaris subsp. axillaris; assembly: GCA_029990575.1. Taxonomy (NCBI): domain Eukaryota; kingdom Viridiplantae; phylum Streptophyta; class Magnoliopsida; order Solanales; family Solanaceae; genus Petunia; species Petunia axillaris. The sequence continues at coordinate 47,049,346 of JARKNS010000009.1, forward strand.
ATGGATTCCATCATTGGCCTTATGAATGAACTCAATCCGACAAATATGGCCTTACCAACTAATTATTACTACACTAAAAAGTTGGTTTCCTCTTTGGGTCTTTCTGCCGAGAAGATTCATTATTGTGTTAATGGTTGCATGTTGTATTATAAGGATGATGCAGACCTCGTGACATGTAGATTTTGTGAGCAGCCTCGATACAAGCCTGAGAAAAATCCTAAAAAGAAGCCGAAGCCTGTTAAGTCGATGCATTACTTGCCCCTTATACCCCGGTTAAAGAGGTTGTATGTGTTGACACCCAATTTTGTCCCGAAAGTTTCAATGAAAAGCCTAATTATTTTAATTAAAATTAATTTGGAAATTAAAGGTAATTGATAAATTTCAGTTAAAAATGGCTAAAATTGTAATGCGTAGCATTAATTTCAGCCTACCCTTACAACTCCCCTCTTTACCTATTAAAATCTAAAATCAGGCTAAATCCGTCCTAAGGCTAAAATATAGCCTATCCACGCAAAGATACAATACATATACATTTCCCTTCCTTTTCAGAAAGCCCCAACCCGTTTCCCAGTTGCAACCCGTTTCCCAGTCTCTCGACCCGCGACCATTGCCATCTTCTCCGTACGCTCGACTTTGCTGGACGAATAGCCTTATTCCAGCTGGTCCCATTCCTTTTCCCTCTCACCAGTACAAACTCAATCAATCTCAATCGTCCATTTTGAATTGGTTTCGATCCGAGCCGTGAGATGTCTATAACGTTCGTATTTCCCTCGAAATCAGAGTGAAATGGGTACAATCCGAAAGGATTAGACCTTTTTGACCCTAATTTCAAAGGAAAGGTAAAAATCGAGTATGGTCGTTTTGGGAAAATTGGAAGAGGCTAAACCCTAAAGCTCAGGTATATATATTCCTTATCTTGTTCATTTATAGGGGGTTCTGAAAAATTGATAACAAAAAAAAAAAACGGCACAGCATAATACATAAGTTTTAGTTTAAAATAAAAAAAAGTTCATAGCATTACGGTTTCTGTTTTTTCTGGAATTTGTTTGTGTTGTCGCTTTATCGTTCGAGTCGTCGACCTCGCGCGAGTCGACACGCTTGTTCGAGTTCCATTTTCTTTGGATCACTCGTCCTCGTTCACTGCTCCAAAAGAGAATACACGCTTGGGAACGAGTTGAACGCAACTCATAAACGGGGATAGCCGCATGCATTTGAAGTTATTCGATCCGCTCCACATTTTCGGGACTTGATATCCCCGAAAATGTAAAAGAAAGAAAAAATGAAAATCACAAAGTCCAAGGCTCAATTATTGAGTTTGCGCTTCCGGGTTCTACTTTCTGAACTCTTTCTTTCCCGTCCTCTTTAGAAAACATGTTTTAGGAGTCCTGTAGAATAGAAATGGTATTTGAATTATGAATAATTATTGTAAATCACTTAAATTGTTTTTATATGTATACTTTGTATCATTTCTTTTCGAATCGTCAATTAATTTATGGATGTTTAGGATCATTTGTCAATTAATGAGTGCAAAATCAAATTCGACTTAAAATCGTACCCTCGTCATTAATTCGCATTTGAATTGCTCCTTTATTTATTATATTAAATATTCAATTATTTATTTATCTAATTTAATTTATTTATTTAGTTAATCAATTAAAGTTTAATCCTTTATTTATTTATTTATTTATTTAATCTAATCTTTTTAATGTCGATTAATCATTTATTTAATAAATTAATATTTATTTATTTATTTATTTAGTTAATCAATTATTATTCATTTACTCCTTTATTTAATTAAAATTGATAAGTATTCATTTATTTAATTAAGTTATTTATTTGCTTATTTATTTATCTATTTATTCAATCAATTAATTAATCCTTTATTATTATCCAATTATTTATCTAGTTTGTTTTATTTATTTATCTAACTTCATTTAACCTTTACTTGTTTTATTAATTAATTAATTGATTATTGTTTCATTATCTATTTAATTAATCTTAAATTGGATCATTTATTTATCTAAGTATCGGCATAATTAAAATATTATCTTATTTATATTATTCATATTATCCTTGTATAAAATTAGCTTTATATATTTATTATCCTTAACAAATTCGTGAAAACCGTCGGATTAACCGCTTTTAGCGGATTTTCGAAAATGCTCCCGTAAGGGACCTTCTTTCGGAAATAAAAGAACCACTTACCTAAGAATCTCTGATTTTTAATTTAATTTCTTTTAAATAAAGAATAAATTACACTCTTTAATTAACTTAGGTTCCTAATAATCCTTAAATTAGGTGGCGACTCCAAAGAAAACCCTTTGGAGTCCCATTTTGTTGAAATATATCCGAAACCTGTCTTTTCTTAAAGAAAGGATAATTTTTGGGGTTCAACAGCGTGGCGACTCCGCTGGGGATACGCAAATGGTTCTAACCAAAAGATTTTCACGAATTTGCTTTCTTTATATGTGTGTTGATTGTATGTATGCGTAGCTTAACTCTTTATTTGTTTGCATGCATAGAATTAATTGTTGGAAATAAATGTATTGAAGCATGTTTTATTTGTGCATAGTCTGCATTCCGTTCATATTTCCTCCCTCATGGAGCCTGTCAATTCTCTTTCACCTCCTCGATTTCATCACGGGGTACCCGCTTGACGGGTAGTTATGCAGGAAGGGCATTGCCCTTCCTAGGTCTCTGAATTTCTTTCGTGTCACCAAAGTTAGTTGGGGTATGGTTTGCCTGGTTTTGTCATGGCCGGTTTTACTGGTTTATGGGGCCAGGTTTATCCCGCATAGGTCTGGATCAGCCTCAACCGTTAGCCCACTCTTAGAAGGAGATTAGGTCATGCATGCATATACACTTTAGTTTGGACCCGGTCCTTGATACCGTTTCCAGGAATTAAGAAACCGCCCTTTTGTCAACGGGTTCTTGAACCCAACGACAATGCATATTATGTGCTGTGTGATAACGAATCCTCAGTCCTAACCATGTTTTGAGCGAAATCAGATTTAGAATTTTGTCTCCTATGTTGTCTTTTAGGTCAGAAAATGGAAGAATTTAGCAGAATTGAGATCATAATGCAGATTTTTTGTGAACAAGGTAGAATTGTAGTCGGGGGGAAAGTTAGGCGGATTTGGTTGGATTGTGTTTTGGAGATGGTCTGGTGTAGTGAGATCTAAGAGGCGAAGCCCCTGGTGTCTTTAAAAGATCAGTGGGGTCCATCTCGAGAATGGCTTTGTGTGTGTGCAGGCCCGTGTTGACTGTCCAGCTGCATTCATGATAATTGAAGTATGCTTGTCGCATACTAGGAGAGTGAAGTCCCTATGTCTATAAACGACCAATGGAGTCCCTCCTTAAGACCAGTGCGGTCTTGGCTACCTAGGAAACTGAGAGGCCTGATCAAAGCCAAGGACCAGTGAGGAGCCCTATGAGCAAGGTCTGTGAGCCTTCCAAAACCTAGGAAGCTGAGAGGCTTGACTAAAGCCGAGGACCAGTGAGGTTTTATTTTTTTGAAAGGCCAATTGGCGTCTTTCATGATTTGCAGTCTGGTATTGTGAAGGCGTTGGAAATTCACCCCTGGATGTTGTAAATAATTGGGAGTTGTATTTGGAGGAGTGTGGATGTTTACAAAAGGTGTATGGGGGTTGTTTCAGGTTTTAGGCATTTGGGTTTAGAATTTTGTGCAAATTTGGAGTTGATACCAACTTTGGAAGGTAGTTGGGATAACAAATTGCAATGTCAAGGCGAAGAGATGATTGTTATCAAATATTGTTATTGTTGCTTACTCTGAATCTGAATTGCTCAAAACTGGCATGAACTATTTTTCGTTACCACTTGTTTGCGCGTCTTAGGCCCACCTCTGGCACAAAGAGGCACCTTACGGGTTAGGAAGCGTTCGCATTTTTTATTTACGCCCAATTACTTGTGGTTGCCACATGTCAAATTATCTGTCCAATATGCGATTACTTGCTAAATATGTGCTGCTTGCTTGAAATTTGTTGGCACTGATTGCGCTGTGATTGAATTTGTTCGGTGGTATGGTAAGATTAACGTTATGTTATTTCAACCTATCTTTTGTAAAAGTTAACCGCTTTATGAACACATTTATCTATCATCAGAATTCATGCATACCATTATTTTAAAACGCCTTTTAAATGTTATTTTAACCCCAGCCTTCTCATTTTGCAAATTATTTATCGTCATATTTTAAAGTATTTGCAAGTGTGTCTTCCTTTTGAAAATAACTTCAGAGTTAAACAAGCATTTTCGCATCTGGTTTGCTTCAACAAAATGAGTGTCTTGCCTAAAATTTTGGGTCTCTTCAGTACGGTCTCGATTTTTTCCATTTTGGAATAAGTTGATCCGTCAGTTTCATCTTTAATGAATTTTTATTAAATTCGGTATGCGTTGCTAAAGGGTTAATTATTTTGAACATCAAGATCAGGACCTATGGCTCGCCAAACTGTTGTGATTGATTTGACCGAAAGTGATGAACTCCACCAAGATAAGGTTAACAAGCTTGAAGCAACCGTCGCGAGTTTGGAGAAGAGACTTGATAGTCTTACTGAATTGGTTGTCGCGCTCATGGATGCCCGCAACCCAGTGCGAAATGTGCCAAGCCCAGGGCCAAGTGACCTTGTTGCTCCTATCTCTACCGTTGCACCTCCTACAAGTCAAGTAGCTCCCGCATTCGAGTGTGATGCTCGAGAATTCCCCCATCTGCATGCATTCTTGGTGGAGAACGGGTTCCGTATCTCATCAAAAACAAGCAATGAGAAAAGCAACGGGGGAGGGCTTCCCAATGCTAAAGATAGCAATGGCACAATGATAGATGAGAATGCTCTACCATCTCAAGTAAGCTTAGGGGAGGCAGAAAGAGAACATGTGGATGTTTTTGACTCAGCTGATCCACCAATGTATGACGGGACAGGAAATCCTCGTGATCACTTGAAAGCCTACCTTGGCTGGATCGTAAGGTATGGACCAAGCAATGAAACCAAGTTGATGATGTTTGCTAGGACACTTAAGGAACCAGCTTTGACATGGTTTGCCGTACGAGGTCCTTGGAAATTGGACAATTGGGATAAACTAGCCCGGGACTTTGTCACGCATTATGAATTCTCGAACCCGATTCTGGCAAAGGGCAGTCCATTGAAAAGAAAATCTGCAGAGCTTCAAGTGGAGCCGGTTGCAATAACTGACAAGAGAATGTGTGGCTTAGTTGAGGCGCAATCTAAAGACAAAGGAAAAGTTGTTATGCCAAGCTCTTTGCCACCCATAGCAGAAAAACCTTATAACATCGAGAAAGTGGTTGTTAATCCAGGTTTTCAGTCAAGCAGCCACAAAGCATCTGCTGTTGCATTCACACCAATACCAGGATCTTATGCAAACCTGTTTGAAAGGCTTCTGAAGGTCGGTTTGGTATATCTTGCAAAACCAAAGCCGTGTTGGTCACGTAAGCCTGAAAATTTGAGAAAATTTTGTACTTACCATTCAGGGATGGAGGGGCACAATATCGAAGAATGCACTTTATTTAAGAAGAAAGTTGAAAGCTTGATCAAATCTGGCCATGTCAAAATTCTACCCACAAACGGCATTGGCGAACCTTTTGTCTTAATCTTACCATATGCAAAGGAAAATCCCTCGAAGAAGGGCATTTAGGCGTTTATCAAGTTCCAGAAAAGCAGTAGAGTTGCAGAAGTAGAAGTTAGTTTATTCGCATTATTAGGAAGTAATTATTGTAATTTCCTTTTGTTAGCTTGTTGAAAGAAAAGAAAAGAAAGAATATCAAATTATGAATGTTAACTCTATTTCTATGTAAGCAAACTACGGTAACCGGTTTCCCAAGGCGGAAAACGTAGGCAACTCATATCGAGTTTCGGTTACACCAGCATTTGAAAATTCTCTTCTATGTAAGCAGAACTACGCACGGTCTGATTCCCAAGGAGGGATACGTAGGCTCCTCCATCGGGCTCGACCCTTTAGTATTTAAATTTTAATTTTTTTTTTTCCAAAGATAGAAACTGGGGCAAATTTTGCAAAGCAAGTAGAAGACGTGGGAGATTGCAACCGGGGCAGCTTTTGATAAGTAGTTTGAAGTTTTAAAAGTCATAAATAGGGCAATTTTTGCAAAACAAGTTGAAATGTTGAAGTCATAACTGGGGCAATTTCGCAAAGCAAGTTGAGATGCTGAAGTTATAACTGGGGCAAAATTGTGCGAAGGAAAATTGAAGACATTGATGTTGATTTCATAGTTATCAGAAGCGGTTTTTTCTATGAATTGGTACAGATTGTTATGCGACAAACAAGAATCGATAGTCGAGCAAAGCATTGATGTTCAAAATAAGCCGACCATTTTAGCAATTTGTGTCAAAATGGTCTAGCACGCATACTAATTTAGTAAAAACTTTCTTGTTTTCCTCAATTCGCATCTTGAAAAATCAAATTTTGTTGATCATTGAGTTTCAAACTCTTAAATATTTTACTCATGTGTTGAGTCGGGATTTTGGTCCCATCCATTCGGCCTAATGGCCTATTTTACATTTGAAATTTTATGCATGCATTATCATTTTACGTATTAACTTGCTTTTGTTCAATGTGTAGAATTCATTTGTTAAAGGTTGGCTAGCATTGAACACTGAAATGGCTAAGAATCTGCATCAAGGACAAAACAACATGGCAAAGCAGCTTCGGCCAACCAGTTCTGGTATGGGTATCTTGCAAGCGCAGAATGATGATGTTGAAGAACATGTGGTCCAAAGGAATAGGATTGTCAACTTTGTCAATACTAGCAAACCTTTGCCCAATACAAGCTTTACCTTTAATCCACCTTACTCAACAATGCCTCATTACCCAATGCCTATACATACCGTATATCCACAAAACTCACAAGAATATCTTACCAATCCAATTACTTGGCCAGCTGCAACTTTATGCCAACCACCTTTTCGCACTATGTCTGCTGTCGGGAGTCAATCAAATCAAGTGATAGTGCGCCCACGAGAATTGCCTAGAAAAGAAGTTGAGACAACTGATTTACATAGCATGCAGAGACAAATCCGCAATTTGCACAAGGTCATTAAAGATGAGTTGCGCTCTAGGAACATTCAGAGTTTATGCTATGAAGACTTATGCATTCACCCAGACATTGAGCTTCCACGTGGGTATCAGATACCACAATTCAACACTTTCGATGGAAAGGGGAACCCCTATGCTCATTTGAAAGATTATTGCAGCAGATTGATTGGAATTGGCAAGAATGAAGCTTTGCGGATGAGATTTTTCATTCAAAGTTTATCAGGAATGGCACTTGCATGGCATACCAAACAAGATTTTTCCAAATGGCACACATGGGAGGATATGGCTCATGACTTTGTGGAACAATACAAGTTCAACATAGTAGAAGATCCCGATGTGTTTGATATGCGCAACATTAAAAGGATGTCTCATGAGTCTTTTGAAGAATATGCTATGAGGTGGAGGCTAGAGGCTTCTAAGATGCATCCTCCCTTGTCTGAAAAGAAGTTAATAGCAGCTTTCATTGACATGCAGGAAGGCATATACCATGCCAAAATGGTTGTCAATAACGCAAGCACTTTCTCTGAATTGATCCAACTGGGAAAAATGATAGAAGAAGGCATAGCAACAGAAAAAATCCCTTCTGGTTTATTTGGGTACACCACTCAATCAGAGAAACCCTCAAATTTGCAAGGCTCTCAAAGTCAATTTCAACAATCATATTCCGATGACCCGGTGTCAAAGAAGAGGAAGTCAAATACATTCACTCTTCTAGAAGAGTCTGTGACGAGCATATTTGAAAAGTTGCAAGCTGCAGGACTTTTGCAACCAAGGAAAGGAACAATTCCTAAGTACTTGCCTCCACACTTTGATCCGTCAAAGCATTGTGCTTATCATTCAAATATCCAAGGTCATGATACCGAAGAATGCAGTGGCTTGAGATACAAAATTCAAAGCTTGATTGATAATGGCAAAATAATAGTGCAAGAAGATCCATTCAGTGGTAATTGCAACATTCCTCCCGCAGGCACAATTTTTGTTAAAGGCGAGGCATCAACCACAAGATATTCAAAGAAGAAGCGGTTTGCAAGCTAAGAAGATTGAAAAGACCGCATTTTTGCAGCTTGAAATGGCATTTTATTGCCCAACTATCTTATGTTTTAACTACTCTGTTGCAATTTTATTCATCCTAGTTGTAATGAACTACGTTATGTTTTGCTACCCTTATTGGGCTTAGTCCCAAAATCAATGAAATTTCATTTTTTCCAAATAACCCAAGCCAAAGCAGTTATAGATGGTTTATCTTGTGCAAAGAGAAGAGTTTCAAGAATGTCACATTTCTCGCAACAACAACACATTTGATCGCCATGCAAGCAAAATGCAGATTCGAAGCCAAATTAGGTGTTCAATCAAGGCAACCGTTATTTGATCAAAAACTAACAATTGTTCTTTGATTAAACAGGGGCAAATTTTGCATTTACCGCAAAGTTCAGCATCAAGGTGGAAGGAGCAATGCAAAGTGTCGCAACTTCCCAGAAATTTTATAGTACTTACAATTTTTCTTTGAAGAGAAATCTCAAGCAGCGAAACAACAAGAACTCGCAACTGTTAGTTCCTCGAAGAATATTTGTCTTATCGCATATGCAGAACAACTCTATTTTAGTTTTTGATCGATCATCGCATCACCAGCACAGGCCAGATGATTTCAGAGTTTGCAAGATACAGGGTTTATCCACCCACAAATAGGATATTTTGGGTTCTTCCACCCACGAATAGGATATCTGGGTCCTTCCACCCACAAATAGGATACTTCGGGTCCTTCCACCCACAAATAGGATATTCGGGTCCTTCCACCCACAAATAGGATATCTCGGGTCCTTCCACCCACAAATAGGATACTTCGGGTCCTTCCACCCACGAATAGGACATTTGGGGTTCTTCCACCCACAAATAGGATATCTCGGGTCTTTCCACCCACAAATAGGATACTCGGGTCCTTCCACCCACAAATAGGATATATCGGGTCCTTCCACCCACAAATAGGATATTTGGGTTCTTCCACCCACAAATAGGATATCTGGGTTCTTCCACCCACAAATAGGATATCTGGGTCCTTCCACCCACAAATAGGATATTCGGGTCCTTCCACCCACAAATAGGATACTCGGGTCCTTCCACCCACAAATAGGATATCTGGGTCCTTCCACCCACAAATAGGATATCTGGGTTTCTTCCACCCACAAATAGGATACTTTGGGTTCTTCCACCCACAAATAGGATATGCAGGTTTCTTTCATGTAGATTGATAGTCAAAGACAAGTCGGCTAAAGCACCCCTTTCGGAATGTTTCGCGATGTCGGTTGTCTCGCAATATTGGCATGATATATTTAAAGTAGATTGATAGTCTAAGACAAGTCGGCTGGAGCACCACTTTCGGAGTGTTTCGCGATGTCGGTTGTCTTGCAATATTGGCATGATATATTTGAAGTAGATGATAAAGATAGACAATTCGACTTGAGACATCATGTCTCGTTAGTCAACTTACCTTATGAAAGCATTGCATTCTACAATTCGTTCTCACTTTGCCTATTGTTTTACTTTACTGTTTCAGAATAATGATCAGCTTAGAGGTTCTCCGGGCGGAGTGCCTCGTCAGTTGATCGAAAGAAGAGCTTATTGATGATATCACAACCCGCATTTATAATTTTATGTTATCACTCTTTTATTTCTCATTCCAATTATTACAGTTTATTAGCAGTTGCTCGCTTACCGTTTGTCAAGTTTATTACAGGATTTTGGCAGTACCGCAGCAGCATTTGGAGCATTTAGAGCGTTTGGAGCATAACGTGGAACTTTTTCTTAGCAGTGAACTGGGGCAATTGTTGATATGAGCTAGACTCGTCAACAAGGATCTGAAGAATCGCACTCGAACAAGCAAGTCTTACCTAATCTTTCATTTCAGATTAGGCGTCAGTTTGAATTCTTTCCTATTCGTGCGTCTTTTTCAATCAATCGTGCGAGTTTTCGTGTCTAAGTGTCGTTGAACTACATATGGCCTGATTCTCTTTCAGCCCGAGATATGTAGGCAACTCAAAAACCGGAGTTCGGCCATATCCATAAGCCTCGTCTTTTGGTCCTTGGAAATCAAAAGTCTTGGTCTTATCGGGACAAAATTGGCTTCTCGTCAACTTCTTTACCCTAAAAACTCTTTCATCCTTTTCCGGGTAAAGAGGGGCAGCTGTTGACACCCAATTTTGTCCCGAAAGTTTCAATGAAAAGCCTAATTATTTTAATTAAAATTAATTTGGAAATTAAAGGTAATTGATAAATTTCAGTTAAAAATGGCTAAAATTGCAATGCGTAGCATTAATTTCAGCCTACCCTTACAACTCCCCTCTTTACCTATTAAAATCTAAAATCAGGCTAAATCCGTCCTAAGGCTAAAATATAGCCTATCCACGCAAAGATACAATACATATACATTTCCCTTCCTTTTCAGAAAGCCCCAACCCGTTTCCCAGTTGCAACCCGTTTCCCAATCTCTCGACCCGCGACCATTGCCATCTTCTCCGTACGCTCGACTTTGCTGGACGAATAGCCTTATTCCAGCTGGTCCCATTCCTTTTCCCTCTCACCAGTACAAACTCAATCAATCTCAATCGTCCATTTTGAATTGGTTTCGATCCGAGCCGTGAGATGTCTATAACGTTCGTATTTCCCTCGAAATCAGAGTGAAATGGGTACAATCCGAAAGGATTAGACCTTTTTGACCCTAATTTCAAAGGAAAGGTAAAAATCGAGTATGGTCGTTTTGGGAAAATTGGAAGAGGCTAAACCCTAAAGCTTAGGTATATATATTCCTTATCTTGTTCATTTATAGGGGGTTCTGAAAAATTGATAACAAAAAAAAAAAAAACGGCACAGCATAATACATAAGTTTTAGTTTAAAATAAAAAAAAGTTCATAGCATTACGGTTTCTGTTTTTTCTGGAATTTGTTTGTGTTGTCTCTTTATCGTTCGAGTCGTCGACCTCGCGCGAGTCGACACGCTTGTTCGAGTTCCATTTTCTTTGGATCACTCGTCCTCGTTCACTGCTCCAAAAGAGAATACACGCTTGGGAACGAGTTGAACGCAACTCATAAACGGGGATAGCCGCATGCATTTGAAGTTATTCGATCCGCTCCACATTTTCGGGACTTGATATCCCCGAAAATGTAAAAGAAAGAAAAAATGAAAATCACAAAGTCCACGGCTCAATTATTGAGTTTGCGCTTCCGGGTTCTACTTTCTGAACTCTTTCTTTCCCGTCCTCTTTAGAAAACATGTTTTAGGAGTCCTGTAGAATAGAAATGGTATTTGAATTATGAATAATTATTGTAAATCACTTAAATTGTTTTTATATGTATACTTTGTATCATTTCTTTTCGAATCGTCAATTAATTTATGGATGTTTAGGATCATTTGTCAATTAATGAGTGCAAAATCAAATTCGACTTAAAATCGTACCCTCGTCATTAATTCGCATTTGAATTGCTCCTTTATTTATTATATTAAATATTCAATTATTTATTTATCTAATTTAATTTATTTATTTAGTTAATCAATTAAAGTTTAATCCTTTATTTATTTATTTATTTAATCTAATCTTTTTAATGTCGATTAATCATTTATTTAATAAATTAATATTTATTTATTTATTTATTTAGTTAATCAATTATTATTCATTTACTCCTTTATTTAATTAAAATTGATAAGTATTCATTTATTTAATTAAGTTATTTATTTGCTTATTTATTTATCTATTTATTCAATCAATTAATTAATCCTTTATTATTATCCAATTATTTATCTAGTTTGTTTTATTTATTTATCTAACTTCATTTAACCTTTACTTGTTTTATTAATTAATTAATTGATTATTGTTTCATTATCTATTTAATTAATCTTAAATTGGATCATTTATTTATCTAAGTATCGGCATAATTAAAATATTATCTTATTTATATTATTCATATTATCCTTGTATAAAATTAGCTTTATATATTTATTATCCTTAACAAATTCGTGAAAACCGTCGGATTAACCGCTTTTAGCGGATTTTCGAAAATGCTCCCGTAAGGGACCTTCTTTCGGAAATAAAAGAACCACTTACCTAAGAATCTCTGATTTTTAATTTAATTTCTTTTAAATAAAGAATAAATTGCACTCTTTAATTAACTTAGGTTCCTAATAATCCTTAAATTAGGTGGCGACTCCAAAAAAAACCCTTTGGAGTCCCATTTTGTTGAAATATATCCGAAACCTGTCTTTTCTTAAAGAAAGGATAATTTTTGGGGTTCAACAGTATGCTTCGATGAGTTCTGCTCCACACATGAGATGGCATCATGACCGTACCAAGCAGCCGGGTATTCTATCCCATCCGTATGATGGTGAGGCATGGAAACACTTTGATCAAGTGTATCCAGCATTTGCTAGTGAGCCAAGGAATGTAAGGTTGGGTCTATGTTCTGATGGGTTCACCCCTTTTGATGTCTCCTCTACGCCCTATTCTTGTTGGCCCGTATTTGTCACTCCTTACAACCTGCCTCCCGGAATGTGCATGACCAGTCCTTATCTGTTTTTGAATTGTATAATACCGGGTCCACATAACCCGAAAGCCTCTATTGATGTATATTTGCAGCCTTTGCTTGATGAGTTGCAGATACTTTGGCATGAAGGAGTTGAAACCTATGATATATCAACGAAACAGAACTTCCAAATGCGTGCTTCTTTGATGTGGACTATACATGACTTTCCAGCTTATGGGATGTTGTCTGGGTGGTCCACTGCAGGTAAGCTCTCTTGCCCTTACTGTATGGAAGATACAAAAGCCTTCACTTTGAAATATGGAGGTAAATGCACATGGTTCGACTGTTGCCGTCGATTCTTGCCAATGGAACATCCTTTCAGGAATAACACTAGTGCATTTATAAAGAATCAGGTTGATTTTGAGGAGCCTCCTCGAAGGTTATCAGGCATAGAGATATGGGACAGGGTTAAGGAGCTTCCTAAGGTAACTGAAGAAGTGCCATCTAAAGCACCTGGTTATGGGGTTGAACATAATTGGACTAAACAGACCATTTCTGGGAGTTGCCTTACTGGAAGGATAATCTTCTTCGCCATAATCTGGATCCAATGCATATTGAGAAGAATTTTTTCGAGGCTATCCTTAATACTGTGATGGATGTCCGGAACAAGACAAAGGACAACTTGAAGGCACGGTTGGACCTACAACTATTATGTAGGCGACCTGAGTTACAGGTAATCCACGAAGGCAACAACATTTTCATGCCAAAGGCTTGTTATACATTCGATGAGGATGAGAGAAGGATGATTTGTGAGTGGGTGAGTAATTTGAGGATGCCTGATGGTTATGCGTCAAACCTAGAAAGGTGTGTTGATATGACTGGTCGAAGGCTGCATCACATGAAAAGCCACGACTGTCACATATTCATGGAAAACTTGCTCCCAATTGCATTCAATGGCTTGCCTGATAAAGTTTTGAAACCACTAACAGAGACGAGCCTATTTTTTAAAGAGCTTTGCAGTAAGACATTGAAGGAAGAGAATCTTAACTTGTTGGAACAGAACTTCCCTGTAGTCGCCACTAAGCTGACAAAGATCTTTCCCCCCGGGTTCTTTAATGTGATGGAGCATCTTCTAAAAGGAAAACCGGTGGGATTAGTTGAAGTACCTGATCTGTTAGATGTTGCATACCAGAACGAGGTCTCAACCGTTCCATTGATAGCTGACAATGAACTAGCCGACCAGTTGCAACATATTGATGGAATATATGAGCAGTTAGATGCATCTGTAGCTAGTCGAGGAAAAAACCCGGCTAATTTTGGAGAAGGAACTTCAAGGGCAAATGAGGATGATGAATATACAGATGGTGACGAGCCAACCGAAGAAGAATTTAACGATGAGGATGAGGAAGAAGAATTGGCTGATGATGATGATTGACCTTATTTGTACTTTGATCTGTAGTTTTTTTAATATGCTAGTTTAATGTACATATAAACATAAGAAGATATATGTATTCTTATTTTTTGTACAAGGAATGTGTTTATTTAATTGATCCTGGTCGTGGTAAAAATGCTCAAATTATATAACATTACTATCATTAAAATACAAAAACACTAAGTAATTAATTACTCCAAATGACAACAACAAGCTAGTATGATACATATTTAATTTTTCTTTCCTAAAGTAATGAGAATGTTTCAACAGGTATGAAGAAATTTTTTAGAAGAAAGAAGGGAAATAAAAAGGTAGGCGAGACATCAGGTGAGCCGGCACAGGACACTCCAACCTCTCAGGTGCCGCATTCGCTTCCTAGAGGTGCCCCTGCAGGATATAGTCCAGATTTTTTCAGGCCACCTGGCAAGTCTCAGGTGCGTCCTGGTTGGCGGCATTACTTCAGTAGTTATGACATGACTGAGACCCAGGCCGTTCCCACACAGGGCGTTCCCGCACAGGGCGATCCCACACAGTCCACTACTCCGTCTGGGTCGACTCAGCCGCCTTCAGACCCATCTAGCTCTACCGGCCCTTCGGTCCAGCAGGAGATTGCTTACTATGATCTGAGATCGTCCTATTACATCGGTGAGCCTGGCACATGGGGAGGAAGGCGGTTGATTATTTATCCCGAGGGGGATAACAGGTAAGTATCTTATTTTTGAAGTTCTTATCTATTTAGTAATTAGTTAACGTTTAATTGTTAGTATTTCTATTAACGCTTCTGATATTTATGTAGCTTTTGCCCCAACACTGATGCTATGCCTTTACTGACGAGATGCATGAGATCTCAATGGCATGAATCGTGGCCATCCTGGGGCACTGTGCCCCCTCAAGTAAAGCAGCGGATAATGCAGTCTTTTGAGGTGATAAATATGCATCAGGTTTATTACTAATTGCGGTTTTTCTAATGATTATGTTTAAATAAAATATTTTGATGAGTATCGCCAGACTGAGTGTAAGTGGCATCCGGCTCTGGACTATAAAGTCCGTTTGAACTTCCCAAAAAAATGCGGTGAGTTATTCAAGAACGCAATGTATAATGCGCGAAAAAAAAAAAGGAAAAATACCCGGCTTCCTCTATGATCATCAATG
Source organism: Petunia axillaris subsp. axillaris (assembly GCA_029990575.1). NCBI lineage: Eukaryota > Viridiplantae > Streptophyta > Magnoliopsida > Solanales > Solanaceae > Petunia > Petunia axillaris. The sequence continues at coordinate 47,064,518 of JARKNS010000009.1, forward strand.
GAGAGAGCTACAGCAATATTGGGAGACTCCCGAATTTCAGAAGAAGAGCGAACAAGGAAAGAAAGTGCGGGCATCAAGTAAGGGTGGATCGCTCCATACCGGTGGCTCAGTTAGCGCTGCGACGCAGAAGATGCGCTTGGTAAAGTAATTTAATTTATATGAATTACTATAATCGTTTATTTTTATCTAACTTGTTCTCTTCTTTAATTTGTAGGAAAAGAAAGAAAATCGGACAATTCCAATCTCTGAAATGCACAAGATCCGACATATAAAGAGTGATAAAAAGGGCGGAGAAGTCTGGGTCGAGCCCCGCGCAAAAGAGACCTGGGTAAGTTATTAAATTCAAACTTTTTTCGCGCCAATCCTTCAACGTTTATACTTCATATTTGTACTGTTGATATATTTCTGTTTTTCAGGAAAGAGCTACAAAGGCCGTTGAAGACTAGACCTCGACTCAACAGTCTGAATGCGGAAGCAGTACCCCAGCACCGCTAACGCTCAAGCAAGAAACCAATTTATGGTTGGAAGCGGTCGGAGGGGTGAAGAAGGGGTCTGCATATGGCCTTGCAACTCTGTATTCATCTGGCAAGCATAAATCGAACTATTTGGGCTCGTGTTCTACTGCTCCTTCAAGCTCTACTACTCCTGCAGAAATGACTCAGATGAAAGAGGAGATCGAAGAGGTGAAAAGACAAAATGAAGCTATGCGCTTAGCACAGGAGGCTCATCAAAGAGAAATGCATGAAATGATGCAACAAATCCTCATTAACCAAAAAAAAAAGGCAAAGGAAAGCGTGATAGTTCGGGAAAGCGAAAGAGCAGACGTCGACACCGTTCGTCGTCTGAGTCTGATGCCGAGTCTAGTTCAGGTTCTAGCCAGTAGTAGTGATAGTTGAACCTTAAACTGTTTGTTAAGTTTGTTTGATAATTGTAACACTAGAACTAATGTTGAAAGACTTGTTTCTATTGTTTGGCTTTGTTAGCCTTGTTGAATATCGTTTATGAATGTGTTGTGTCTGGTTTTTCTGCGTGTTGCTGAATTTACAGGTGGTGTAGGGCTAATTTCAGATTTTATGTTGCAGGTTTTTACAGGTTTTCGACCGACTTTCGGTCGAAAGGTTGGTCAGAAATATTTACCAACCTCGAAAGCTCCTTCGACCGAAATTCGGTCGATAGGCCTTCGACCGAAATTCGGTCGAAGGTCGACCGATTTTCGGTCGAAGAACTGGTCACTTTAAAAAGTTTGGTCCATGTTCTTCGACCAATAGTCGGTCGAAATTCGGTCGAACGTCGACCGAAATTTGGTCGAACGTCGACCGAATTTCGGTCGAAGGCCTATTTTCGACCTAATTTGGGTCGACCGCCTCAATCGGTCGAAGATCGGTCGACATGTCGACCGTTGTTCGACCGATTTGGCGGTCGAAAATCTCTATTTTTTTTAGTTGTGTTGGAACTAGGAGGAGGTACTAAAAAATATTGGATATATATGATTAATTTCATTACACGAGGAAAAAAAAAGATGAAGTCACGATCTAATCCACAACTATAATAATAAACACTACTTCTTAGGTTCAAGATGATCGAACAATATAACTCAATTATGATCTAATTAATTAATCTACACTTTAGTTTTATAATATAAAAAAGCATACCTATATTGACATTCTACTATTATATTTTATCTTTTGACCAAACAAGATATGAAAAAATCTGTAGTCATCTTTAACGTTCAAAATGTGATTATGCCAAATTGGAATAGGACTACATGCAAAGAACCTATTGGTTAATGATATAGTATGATAGTTAGCGAAGTACAAAGGAATTAATATAAGTTGTGTCGATGAAGGTTGTTTTGTATCTTTTTAATTTTTGCCGCTGTGATTTATCTTCCAGTGAAAATAATGCATGATAATAGGAAAACAACGCACAACCACCATAATATAATTAACTCATGAATTTATGGGCATGAGGAGCTTAGAACTTTTTAGATAAGTACGTGCCATAAGATTTATTTCTATGTCACAGTTTATTCTTAGAAACTTTTAATGTCACAATTCATAATTTGCATTATTGTTATGTACGTGAATTTATTGCGTCTCATTTACTTACTTGAGCTTAGTAATAGTCTCGCATATGAACAAAATTAAGAAAGGAACAAAAAAATAAGAAAGGAACAAAATTAAACGCCGAGTATATCAAGGATCTTAACACTTGCTCAAAGCAAGAGCTTATACTGTTATACATACATTATTTGACCAATAAATACCCTAACTGTTTTTTTGTGTTGCCGTTTTCCTTTTATTCCTATTTAACTATGAGAAAAATAGAAATGAAGAACGTTTAAGCAGTCACAATAATCACTGGTCAATAATTTCATAATTGTGACTTTACCAAAAACAAATCTTTGAGTGATGAATTCTATGTTTGGCCATTCTACTTATTGATGAATATTCCTCATTAGAAAATTTGTAAATTAACAGACCTATCAGAACTTTTGACCTAACTAAGCCACTTTTTACACTAATTAACCAAAATAATACGTTTTTAAAAAAATTTACATAACTAATATAAACGCACTTTTGAGTAACGACACTATAATTATTTTATTCAAAAATTCCTACTGCAAATAACTAACGGGAGATAGAACTAACGGAGGAAAGTAACGTTACTGAGAATAATGTCACTTCCTAGTGTCGTTACTCACAATAACGACACTCTCTGTGAAATACGTCAGCCTGTTCTTTGGCAGAGTGAGTCAGTTCGACAGCTTGACGTTACTACAGATAACGACTATAAAGTAAAACGTAATTCAGAGTAACGCCATTAATCAGTTTGATTGGACATTTGATTCCAGTAGCTCATCTTTAAAATTCAGCTAACGGACTCCAGTAACTTATCTCAATTTTTTCATCTCTGTTTTCTCAAATTTTTCATCTCATTTCCTCAATGTTGCTATTGTTTTGAGACCATTCACTAAAGGTATGAACTTGCTTAAATCGTGTGCTTTGTTGTTGGTATTACGAAATAGAAAAGTATTATCTTATACTGTCTTGTTACACTGATGATCATCATTATTTTTTTTTTAATTATTTTGTAGGAAAGATGGCCAACTTTGGGCATAATGTAATGGTTGCTTTGTATTGGGGTGGAGAAATTATTACTGAAATGGACGGATTTAGGTACACTGAATCTGCCAAAATAATTATTAATATTTCTATTACAACCAATTACATTGAATTGGTAGGAATGTTGCACGAGAAAATGGGAACAAATAGTGATGATACTAAAATTATGATTTCTGGAAAATATCCTTGCTCATTTCAGGGTAACAATGCAAGGTTCTTTGAGTTTAAAATTGATAATGACTCATCTTTGTTACAGTTTTTCTCCATGCCTCAACAATTTGCTGATAAGATTGATATTACTATTTTGGAGATGTATGTAAAAATCGTGCCCACAAACCGAAATAATATTTTTCAATCGAGTGGTCAACATGGCTATCACATGAATTTATTATCTCAAAATTATGGATTTTCAATGGTTGGTCAGCCTCATTTTACAGGTCCACCCATTCAACCATTACTCCAACAATGGTCGATGCATGACAACACACACTTTGGATATTATCAATCTCACACAAATGGGGCGTCACATAGTGCATCATCTAGTTATGAACGGTCATTTGATGAAGTTCCAAGAAGTCGTAACAATCAATCATTTGATGAAGGTCCAAGCAGGCAAAGATATATTGGTAGTAGCCGATCATTTCATGAGGAAAGCGGTGATATTTTCAATAATACAAATGCTGAATGTAGTGATGAAAGTTCGGAGGAAGACGAGCCTCCAGTAGATGTTGGAGAGGATGAAAATGTAGAAAGTGAATCTGATGAAGATATTGGTCATATTGGTGATTTTCCTCAAAATAATTTTGGTGCTAGTGCTCGGAATCATTTTGGCCGAATTTCGATAGATGATGTGGAAGAGATAACCTACTTTAGGACACTAGAGAACGGGGATGATATTTTTATGTCAACTCGTGAATCTGAGATGGAATGTGGTTCAATTTGGGATGAGGGTTCCAAAAAAGACCTAAAAAAATGAATGTATTTTAGCAGTAAAGAAAAGTTGAAAAGGGCGGTCAAGATTTGGAGTTTGCGCAAGAATAGAGAATTTAAGGTGGTGACGTCAACAAAGTCACTATGGGTCGTGAGATGTAGGTTGCATGATTCTTCAGGTTGCATGTGGTTTCTTCGAGGTCGGAAGCGTGATGAAAATATTTGGAAGATAGGAAAGTATGTCAGTAAGCATAGATGCGAGATTGAAGGTCTCTCTCAGGGTCACGCCAACTTAGATACAAATTTGATTGCATCTATTTTGGTGAACCAAATGAGAAAAAATCCTAAATTTTTGGTAGTTGATGTTATTTCTAAAGTTCATGAAAGATTTGGTCATCAAGTTTCATACAGGAAAGCTTGGCTTGGGCGTAAACGCGCTTTCGAATTGGTGTATGGTGACTTTAAAAAATCATTTAGTGATCTTCCTCGTTATTTTGCAGCATTTCAGCAGTCTAATCCTGGCACGGTTGTGGAATGGAAACACGAAGAGTCTATGAGTTCAATGGAGGTAAAAACTTTTAAGTATGTTTTTTGGGCATTCAAACCATGCATTAATGGATTCATTACGTGTCGCCCTGTTATTTCAGTAGATGGAACACATATGTATGGTAGATATGACATAAAATTACTAATTGCTGTTGGAATTGATGGAAATGATAATATTCTCCCCCTGGCATTTGCAATTGTTGACAAGGAATCAAAAGAGGCATGGAAGTGGTTTTTCGAAAAATTGAGCATACATGTGGTAAGGGGTAGAGAAGATATATGTTTGATATCTGATAGGGCAAAAGGAATCTTGACTAGTTTGCAGGAATTGAGGCAATGGCAGGAGCCACGAGCTTTTCATCGATATTGCATGCGCCATCTAAAGAGCAACTTTCAATCTCATTTTCCAAATAAGGACCTAAGTAATTTGATGTGGAGTGCAGCTACATCACACCAAGTAAGGAAGTTTGAAGCTGAAATGAAAAAAATTCTTAAAAATAATAAAGATGCCTTTGAATACCTCATTGGAGTTCCTTTGTTCATTTCCACCTATTTGTCTTACTCATTTTTTTGTACTTCTTCCATGCTGGTACAGATAGTGACTCCCTATAAAGCAAAGGAAAATCATTAAATTGTACTTTAAAACATAAAGCTAGGAAGCTAATTTAAAGAGATAAAGTAAACACAATACTAGTCCCACATCGCTTTGGAATTTTTATACGCTTCGGCCTCTCATTAACTTGTGTAATATCTCCTACATTGTTACCATCTATGTTGTTGACACCTTCCAAATCATTGTTACCATCTCCATCGTCGTTGACATCCTCCAACTGATTGCCATCCTCATCATCCATACGAACATCAGATATATGAACTGATAGTGGCTGAGGTGTTCCTCTAAAATGGGGTGGTGCATCCGCAAAAAAGTCAGTTCCATAGTCATTTTCAAATGTCTGGTCCATAGAATAATTTGCAGTCGATGGCGTCATTAGTGGCACAATTTGAGCGTCCGGAGTTTGGTATGACATATTTGATTTCTGGGTAAAATCCTGAGTATTCACCCCTTCCATGAACCCAATATCACAGCCGCCAACATGAGCATCCGAACTTAATGGTTTGTGTCATAGTAATATAAGTTTGTAGGTCTAACAGAGAAATGTACATGTTTTTATTTCAGTTACTAATATTCTGCCATAGGGAATGATTTTGTAACTAAAAGAGGCATCAAATTAATCTCTGAAGGAGACTGTGAGCATCTCGAAATTAAAGCCAAAGTATAGACTATTGCATTAACGTAGCTACATTGCATCAAAATGGGAAAAAACAGAACAAAAATTTGAGACAAAGTGAAATGAAGAAACTTGAGTAAAAAAGCAACTAAAAATTGGTTGTCTCACACTAAGAAATGTAAGTTTACTGTAAGAGGAAGGGATAGATGCAGAAGTTTACAACACTAAAAATTGGTTGTCTCACATACCTGATGCACGTGAAAAGTCTTCATTATGCACCTCTATAGTAGAGCCATCTTCACAATCAGGTATTTGATCATCATATGCTTGTTGATTTGGATCCCTCCATCGAGAACTTATTCCTCCACTCTCAGCAAATCGAGCTCTCCTACCAGTAACACCACCCCTTCCCCGCCTATGAATAGGGGGACGTAAATGTTCTGCTGTTAATTCACTTCTGTTATAGTCAGCCGGTTCATGCAGCCGAGAAGCCTCATGCACATAATCCAAACAACTAGACCCTTTATCCCGCACCATAGCACGAAATATATAAAATTCCTCCAAAGTTGGTTCATCACTGAGAGATTTTGCTTTATCAACCGTTGCATAAATATGTCGCACCTGCAAACCAAAAATTTATATTAACTCTAACTAAATCGTCTTACAAAAATTAATTATTTAAGTATTTATTTGTTACTTACCATTGCTTCAAAAGGAGTCGAATTAGGCACATAACCTTGTTGTTGTTGTGGACGAGGATTACCAATAAGAAAACGAGTAATGCGTCGGAACCAATTAAAGTAGGAATCAGTTGTTTGAAGTGGTCCGTGACAGGTTGGTGCATCACATACATATTGTTGGCGATTGTTCCAAAAAGGTAACCACTCTTCATGCACTTGTTCCCAATGCATATTTTGTTTACCACGACGATCCTTATTAAAGTGTGAAGCATCAAATACACAATTTTGTAGAATATCCTGTATCAACCCAAACTGCCTCATGACTCGATCAGCCAAGTGAATCTCAACCACGTCCCAACAAAAAATAGGGACTCGGGCACGCCATACATGGCGTCCAGCACGGCAAAACTCAGGGAGGCTCTCAATTAATTCTTCAGAGTATGGCTCCCATATAAACTACAAGTAGATAGTAATTAACATATGTGTTAACATTTCAAATAAAATTTAAAAAAACTAATACGGCATCTTACCTGCTCTTCAGTCATCGAATCAAGTGCGTCCCTAAAGACTGACAACACATATTGTGTCGTTTCTGTCCAACTAAAATGAGCAATCCAATTGACAGCATGAGGACCCTTAGGTAATGTCTCCGGAAAAAACTTAGTCGTGTCCCTCTGTCCGACTACCTTGGGCCTTAGGATTGTAATCCTTTCCCATGCTCAAACATAAAAGTTATAAAATAAATGTACTCAAAGCGCTTCATAACTATTCTGAATAATACAAATATTTTTGTTTCTATCTGAATACTTGCATTTGGTTTATTCAAAAATTGAAAAATATTGATGGCCTGATCCGCATATTATTTTTTATGTTTTCCTTCCCCAATCTTGAAATCATAATAATGAATTTCTGAGAAGCTTGTACAAACTAAAAGAAAGCTCTCAATTTTTGCCGGTGCTAGTCTTTCTTCCTATTTGCAGAATAACAACAATAAATGAGAGAAGCATAGACTTCATGGACCATGGTAGTTAAGAATTAAAACAGTATTGTAGTCACTTCAAAAAATCTCAAATTGCAGACTATCCAGCAAAGTATAATACCAAATTCCTATAAGGTTGATCAACTATTTTGTTAATAAAGAATTGAATAGGCTTATCTCACTTGGTCACTAGAGTGCTCTCTTATCTTCCTCTATTAAGGCAATCAAAAAATCCTCTCAAAGATGAAATTAAACCTGTTTTTGGATAGTCAGTTCTTGATATGTTTCAGTAAATAGCAAAACTCCAAAATTCTCTAATGCTTAACCACATCATCCACACTAAACTCTTTTGACTTAATCAAAGCCAAGAATCACCATTTTCAATATATACAGGATTAACAACAAAAAAAAGAACAAAAAATAAAGGGCTCCCATTTATCTATATATCACAATTAACTACTCTTATAAAACAAAGAAAGAACCATTTACTTAATCAAAAATGGCAAACCAAACATACCAAAATAAAATCTTGATTATTTCTAAGTTAGAACATGCACAGAAACAAGTATGGAAAACAAAAATAAAGAAGATAGATGGAGTAATAAATTTGAAGAGGGAAATGTGACCTGCAAAAGTAGATTTCACAAAAACTAGTTATATCAGTACTAGAAATTATTAATATACCTGGAGCAATGGGAGGAACCCAGCTATCTCATAAGAATTACTTTGAGAGGCTTTACACAGGTTGCGATACAAGCAGGCTAGTGTCGCACTACCCCAACTATAAGCACTGATCCTATCCACGTCTTCAAGCATAGGCAGGTAAATGAGCTTTAGCATGCTACCGGATGTATCTGCCATCAACATACCAGCAATCATCCAAAACATATAACATCTGGCCTTCTGATACACCGTCTCTTCTGTTGCCCCATCAGGCAAGATTGGTTGTGCTACCATGTGCGCATTAAGCGCAGAAACCTTAAGCTTACTATATTTGAAGTCCTCTCTTTGTGGAGTAAACCCTAATAATCTCGTACAAATATCCTGCCACCCCTCGATGGTCCTCGTCGGCTCATATCCAACAACAGCAGCATCACCATCCACTGATAATCCATACAAGACCTCTACATCTTGCAAGGTGATGGTTGCCTCACCATTCTTGAAATGGAATGTATGCGTCTCGGGACGCCATCTCTCAACCAGTGCAGTGATCAGACTACGATCAATAGAAGGCCGATACGACCTATAAACACCATATAATCCAGCTTGTGTAATGACATCCAATACTCGTGGGTGGACAGGATGTTCCTTCACAAGATTCCAAAACTTACCATCACACTTTCTTGTATTTAAAACCATATTATCATGCCCATCCCATATGTCCCGTGACCTATGGGTGTGTTGTCCAGTCAGTACAGACCTATCAAGTGGGTCAGGATCGAGCTGATATGTATTATGACGAGACATGAAACCTGCACCCATCAAATTACTTAGTCAAAATATGACATTCGAGAAGGTTACCAAACAGAAAAGGAAAAAATATTTGCTCCATAATTTTTTTAAAAGAGAATCTGCTTGTATGTTATGTTATTGTCTTAGGGTGTTTTGATATATTCCAACGATATAACGATAGAAGTAGATTCCAGGTAGTAATTCTCTTAATTGTCTATTCTTTTATTAACTGTTCACTGTTTCACTGGTGCTAAATTTTGTGGAGTAGACAAACCTGAGTATTTTTTCCACACTTTCCGGCGACTGCAAAAAGGGCGTTGGCTGTATATCGATTTCAGGCAACAATTCTTCTTGTTTATTTTATTTATCGGCAAGATGGATACCAATTTTAGGTGAGTTTTAGCAGTAGTTGTATTAGGGATTTGGAAGAGGAGTTCTATTTGGGGAAAAACTACTGTGTAATGGGCTTAAGAACTTTAAAAATAGTGTCGTTATTGTGAGTAACGACACTAGGAAGTGACGTTATTCTAAGTAACGTCGCTTTCCTCCGTTAGTTCCATCTCCCGTTAGTTATTTGCAGTAGGAATTTTTTAATAGAATAATCATAGTGTCGTTACTCAGAAGTGCGTTTATATTAGTTATGTAAATTTTTTTTTAAATAAATTATTTTGGTTAATTAGTGTAAAAAGTGGCTTAGTTAGGTCAAAACTTCGACCTATCCACTCTGTCAACGATATCTACATGAGATTTCAAAAGATTCAGCTGAACAAACCCTAACTAGAATATAATTTAAAAGGGAGCCCTCTAAAATCTAATTAACATACCATGGTTTAAATTTTAATGTCATGGGTAGGAGTCTCCACACAATATATATGGGTTCAATTATCATTGTTTCGTCCCCATCCAGCGGTGAAGCCATGTAAATGAAAAGGATTCAACTGAATCCCATTATATTGGTCAATATTTATATTGTTAAAATAAGATAAATTTGATTATTTTTTATTATATATAAATTGTCGAGTCTCTTTTTATACAAAAGAAAATTTTAATTTTGTGAAAGGAAATTCTAATTTTGTGATAAAGGGGTTCAATTATTGTAGCTAGTCACACATAAAAATACCAAAAATGACATTCTAGAATATTTTTTTTTTTAATTCCTGCATAAATTTCTGGTTTCACCATTGCCTATATATGTATCCCCTATTATAATAGGATTATAGGCAGGGGCGGAGCTAGCTTGGTTGGTGGGGGTTCGGCCGAACCCTATAGCTTCGGTCCAAATACTGTATTCGTCTTAAATTTTTTATTTAATATGTATAAATTATTAATTTAGAACCCCCAACTTAAAAGGACTAAAACCTGAACCCCAAGCTTCAAAACCTGGCTTCGCTTCTGAATTTATAGGAATATAATAATCGAATTTGAAAAAAAAAAAAATGAAGAAGAAGAAGAAGATTAAGTGGCTCGCATATAAGCATATTCGTCAAAATCCATTTAAGTTTTGATACATTCATCAGCACATCAGCATACAATCAAGTATTTGACCTCTGGACTAATCCTTGGATAATGCTAAACTACTAAATGTACAAAATTGAATTGAAATATAAAGTAGTTATTAATACTTTCACCAACCAATCGAACCAACATGTTGTTTTGTGCGGCGACTGGACTTCGCTTCTTCCCTTAATTATTGCATGCAAGATCTACTCCTATATATATTTGTCTCTCTTTCAATACATGTCACTCATAAATACACATAAACTTTATTGTGATCACGTCCTTATTCATAGTCTTATATTTTATTTCAATCTTTGAAAGAAGTTAAGGCTAAAAATAGCTTATACTCCTAGTATTTATTAAGATCAGATATCTATAATCTTTGTGGGATTCGTTTTTTGGTTTGTAGATTATTTTTGGATATAAGTCTTGAAGTGTAGCGATGGCTCCAGATCTCTCTATGATTCTCCCTAGGGTTCTTATCGTCTCTCGACGAACTGTTCGTAAGAACAAGTTCGTTGATTTTGTTGGTAAGTCTCTCTTGCTTTTCTCACCATTTTTGCTTATATATAGTTTTGTTATTATTCATCCATTTAATATGTTGGATCTATCTTAATTATGAGTTGTTAAGTACTTTTAGTTACTGATACTGTATGCAACAGGATTTGCAGTAATCACCATGACTATATAATTCCTTATTGCGGTCCGATCCTATTTTGTTTACCAAAACTTTCAATTGTGTATTGCACATCACATAGTTTCTGATCTCAAAATTCTTTTTATGCTTAGAATTGGTCTAACTGATCCATTCATAACTAAATTCAAGAAATTTTGCACAACAATTTTAAAAAGAATGTCAAACATGTTTGCAATGACGAAATTTTAATTTGTACTTTTGGTAACTTCCATTATTCAACTTTGTGATCAATTCATTTAAAAGCTTAAACGGTTAGAGATGATACATTTTTATATACTTATATCTTACCTCATGCATGTGTGGCTGATTTTTTTAATAGACCACGCTTAATAAAATGCTTTTTTATGATAGGTTGAGAATTGAATGTAGGATCCATGTCTGATTTAATAACATGTTGAACTATCCTGTGTGATCAACCCATCAACAGGTTAAGTTGACATGGTATACTTTTATTAACTAAATTGTATCTCCAACATCCACAGGTGAGTATCATTTAGATCTTATTGTGAGTTATGGAGCAGCACCCGTTATAGTGCCACGAGTTACTGGCGTCCACATGCTATTGGAAAGCTTTCAACCAATTCATGGGGTTCTTCTATGTGAAGGGGAAGACATTGATCCATCTCTATATGATGCTGAATTATCAGGTTTTTCACCAGAGGAGCTTGAAGAAATCAAGCAATTGCATGCTAGTGATACAACAATTGATCGCGAAAAAGATTCGATTGAGTTAGGACTTGCAAAGCTTTGCCTTGAAAGAAACATACCTTATTTGGGAATTTGTAGAGGATCTCAAGTTCTTAATGTTGCTTGTGGGGGTACACTTTATCAAGATATAGAGAAAGAACTTCACAAAAAAAGTCAGCCTGAAAATGAAAAAGTTGTGCATATGGATTATGAAAATTATGATGGTCATAGACATGTAGTGAAGGTAGTGGAAAATACCCCATTGCATAAATGGTTTAAAGATTCTTTGGAAGATGAAAAAATGGAACTTTGGGTAAATAGTTATCATCACCAAGGAGTTAAAAGATTAGCTCAAAGATTTGTGCCAATGGCTTTTGCTCCTGATGGCTTAATTGAAGGGTTTTATGATCCAGATGTTTATAATCCTGAGGAAGGGAAGTTCATTATGGGATTACAGTTTCATCCTGAACGTATGCGTGGCCAAGATTCTGGTGATTTTGATTATCCAGGATGTGCAATGGCTTACCAGGTAATCTCCAATTTGCTAATGTCATTTTAATTGTAGAATAAAAGACTTCATAAAGATTGTTCTCATATTCACCATTTGTCCAAGACAGATCTAGGGGGGTTCTAAGGGTTCAACTAAACTCTCGGCTTTTCACTCCCAACTAAGCTAATTTTAGTCAAATTTCACATAGATTTCTGAATTTTAAAATAGTGGTCGCACATTAGCTCCATCCGTCTCTTATAATAAGATCAACACTCATTCTGAACTCACTAACTTTAAACCTTGTATTCGCCTCTGCATTTGTTTAAGTCCTTTACACAACTAGAACTATTATATCAACAAAACATAGATCAAATATTGTGATTCACCCATTAAGTAGCACCAAAACATGTAAATGACTTGATGCTAATGTTTTCTAGAGATCATTTAGACTGTCGATGTATTGATGACTTATGACGTTTTATATGTATTTGATTTGTCTATAGGAATTTGTTAAAGCAGTAATAGCTTATGAGAAGAAGCTAAATGGTTCGGTAAATATACCAAAAGGTGTAAAGTTAGACCATGAATTGGAAAACAAGAGAAAGAGCATCGTTCGAAGTTTTTCAATAGCCAAGAATATGTATAGCACTGGACGTGGGAGAATTTCAGAAAAAGAGTCTGAACTTGAAGCAGGAGCTGACTTTCTTGAGGTACAGACAATTTGCATAGAGTTGTTTAAATTATATACACCAGCAGTGCAACGATTTAATACACTAATTTTGTATTTTAATTTGTCGTATGCATTATTTTTCACGTTATTACTCCACAGTTATAAACGATTACTTGTAGTTATCGTTTAGCTTACACGATTTTTTTACACACTAGTGTATAGAGCTAAACTCATTCTACGGAATCAAAGACGACATAATAGAAAAGTAACTAAATGACGAGATTGAAGATGAATGAACAAAGATAACTGACAAGAATATTGAACTCTTTTGATGTATGTACATGGTGTGTAGGCAAACACAGCACTGAGTCGACAACAAGAGAATAGGCTGAAGCAAATGGGGGCAACAGTGAGGAATGCATCAGCATACATGAATAGGTTGAAGATGAACGAAGAACGGGAGTTAATGGCAAGGGCTATTCTTGGGAAAATGTCAATTGAGCAACTCTCTGACATGGTTGGTTTTTACCATAAAATGGGACAGCTTTGTTCTGAGGCTTTAGACAAGAAACTCAACGACCAAGCTTGAATTGTCTCTTGTACAATATAAATTGCCTCCCTTGTTTGTTCATTTTTCTGCATAACCTCTCTCCATATTATAATTTTTGGTACACCAGAATTTGACAATTTAGAGGTTTTGAAATATTTATGACCATGAATCTTTCCCACCTGTATATGCGACCTTAAATAATCAGTTCAAAACATAATCACTACTGTACCTTTTCCAAAATTTTAATGAAGGAAAACAGCTCGTTTTAGTCTGAATACAGACAAGATGTGCATTCTGATTAGCCTAGTGCTTTTAACAATTCGTATCAGTATCGAATACTACGTTTGAGAAATAATAAAGAGAACATTGTGATCTTTTGACGGTAATAAAGCAACTTGACATCAACTAAATCGAATGAGATCCTCACTGGGCTCGTCTGACTATTTTCATAAACGAGCCTCCACTGAAAATGAAATCTAAGATAAGTAACTGTCAAAACCCTAAGTTATGTTGTCTAACCAGGCATATTGCAACGGATTACCCTGATCAAACTAACTTTATTTCTGTATGTACACACTTTCTGATGAAATTTGCTTTGAGCTTCCAGTAAGACCGCAAATATTCTGGTTTACATCACATTAGGAGGCGAAGTAAAAATAAGATGGAGACTCAATGTTTTAGTTGATGAACCAAAAAACACTACCAAGTCCCATCATGGAGACTCAGTTTTGTTGGAAGATTTCACAAAGCTATGAAAAAGTTACAAATGTGATTCTCTATGGGAACAGATTCACAGTTTTGAAAGAAAAAGGAACAAGTGTTAGCATACATCTGATCTCCTACGTAGTTTGCCACCAGAAATAACTTTGCTTAGATGCTAAGAGTAACTAACACACATCGCATACTAAGGAACAGATACTACAAAACTTGAATTGCTACCAAGTGCCTAGTACCATATTATCTTTGACATATTGACCTCACATGAGTCACGACAGTACAAATCCCATCACAATAGTTTCATGGCTTCAACAGCGCGAACACCAGCAAATAACTTAAATATTCTCCTAAAGATGAACCTGGTGTTAATTTTTAAACTGACATGGAAAAACAAAAGCGCTAACAATTATTGGTCAGCACCAGTAGGACACCCCCAATAGTCAAGATCTTTGTTTTAGCTCCAATAACAGATTGGAAAAAATCAACATGATATTAGAGATATTGAACTGCGCAGAAAACAGGAAAAAAAGACATGGGGAGAGAATTAAACCTAAATAGTCCATTAACTACTAGTCTATTATTACTATCAAATAAAGTCTAAACAAAAAAAAAAAATTAATGTACATGACATGGAGAAGCTGCATTTCACCACCACAGTAGCTCTATCAAAATCCACTACAAGCTAGTATAAAGAAAACACCTATAGATGACATCAGGGCAGTAAAACGATAACCTGCTCACTCTCCTATAAAGTGAAAATAAGGAGCATTATGGTGCCAGCTTAATACTATCGTTTTTCTTTCACCGTCCTTTGACTAATCTTTATGCAGAAACTTGCATGAACTTTAGCTCAGTTTGCTTCACTGTTTTCTGCTCCTTTCCAGTGAATAATTCCGCCCTTGCCTGAGGGCCGGTTTTCCATTAACTTTTTCTTTTCTTTATTTTCTTAATTTTTTTTTATATTTTTCTTTTGCCTCATAATACAGAGTGCAGCTTCATAACTTAGGTTAGAGTGAATCCTAAACCCATTATCCTCACTAATCTGCAGCTGTATCAAGCACACAGTTTGGTTGAACATTACCGTCCAAGCTTGGTTACGCCTAGCCAAGTAGAATCTCTAGTTTTCACCTTTGGCAGAAGAAACTGAAATCTGGGTGATTGACCTGAAGCAGCGTTAGCCAGTTATCAGCATCCTGTAAGAGCGAGCTCATTAACTGTCGTCCCGATCCTCCACTTGGAGTCCAGAGTGGGGCCTTAAATTTGTACGAAGCGAGTCCAAAAACAGGTAATGGAATCTTAGGGACCGTATACGTATCACTCGGACATGTTGCGACCGCACCATGAGAACTTTGACTTCCTGCAGAATGTCCATTCAATTTCAACAACTCACTCACAATAGAACAATTTAGATGAACGCCAAAATTATCACACCACAGGATATTATAAGATAAACTCCTGATGCATACTTTGCCAGTCAGAACAATTTCAGCATAAAAAATTAATGCATCCCATTTCTATGTATCCTCCCTCTCCCCTGCCCCCTCTTTTCACTCCCCACGAACAACAGAAATAAAAAGCGAATATTACAGTTGATGCCAATATAAACATTTTAAGTGCCAAGACCGATCTGTTCACAGGGACACAAGTGAATAACAAAACCTAAACTCAAGAAGAGATTGACTTTGCAACATGCTAGCAAATTCTTAATGAATTTAGGGAGGAATATTTTTTCATGACAAAATCTTCTTTTAACAGATTAACAATCCTGGTTCTGTTCGGTACAACATGCGAGAATCAACAAGAAGAGAGATGAAAATTTGGAGGAAATATTTAATGCTGCATAAGTCATATTCAAACCAAACAACATACAATCTGACACAAACTAAGTATTGTTCTAACTACACTTCTAATGATATAAATGGGGCACGACTTCAAAATTATTTGCCATTCTTTTCTTTAATTAACAGTTATGGGCCAGCTTGCACAAACCTCGATTATTCCATAGGGAACATGCTACCCCCCACCAGCACAAGTATCGGGTAACTCTGTCCCCCCCCCCCCCCCCCCCCCCACGACTTAGGCAAATGGGATGAATCGCCTAGCTTTTTTTGGTCTCAGCTAGATTTGAACCCTAGTCTGCCATGGTTTTCAATAACTAAGTAGACAACTATGCTCTCAACAATTTGCCATTCTATTCCTTTCAAAGTATATCCTTCAGGATAAACAACATTTGCTTGAAAGAATAAATGAGCTTCTTAATCATAGTAAACAAAATTTGAGAATCTCTTATCTTCTTCGTTTAACCAAGACAAACAAAAAAAAAGGAAGAGGACACACACATTGTGTTCATGTTTCTTTCGTGGAACCACTTTGGAGGCTTCTGGAATCCTCATTACCATGTTGAATGACTTAAATATATTGATTGCAATGAACTCTAAAAAACTGATGTAAAAAATCAAACTTTTTTTGAAAGATTGGAAAAAAACCAGAAAACACCACATTACATGATGAAAGGAATATCAACCAAAAAAAAAAAACAACGCAGTCTAGGGTAGAAAGATTCCGCTACCTGACATGGGTGTATGAAGAGAATGAAAAGTTAGAAAACAAGCTTCCAACGCTTTTAAAGTGGGCCCCATAGGTATCCGGTAAATGGGATACCTGCAAGAGAGATGTCACCATTACAATTAAGGAACGTAAGTATACATCCTGATAAGAAATGTGCAAAGAAAGATCAAAGATGAAAATACCAGGCTACAGAAATCCAACTGGAAGGAAGGAGATCACAACTTCTCAATGTTTTTAATTCAGGGAAGCGTTGAGCGAGATCAGATATCTACAGAACAAGAAACTCAATGAGATAAAGATGAACTTATCCACTACCCCACTAAAAAAATGTAAAAGAGAATCACTACTATGAGGGAGAGAGAGGAAAAGACCAACCTTATCTGCCAAAGGTTCACGACCATAAGGTTGATCATGCTCAAGATACTCAAACAACAAGGCACCTTGAGAAGAAACAGATTCACCTTCATCGCTTGAAAAGCCTTCTTGGAAGTTAACATTCCTGTCTCTTAAAGACAACTGGTCAATACTAAGAGAACTTTCACTTGTTTGGCTTTGACACATCCGTTGCTCCCTTGAATAATTCAAGGAACCTCTCTCATGCTCAGAGTCACTGCTTCCATCACTACTAGAATCCCGGAAGTAGTCACCATCACTTTCCTCACCTGGTCGCCTACTATATACGAAAATGCCAAGTCAATAACAGAGTTCTTTAAAGCTACTAATTCAAAATCTAAACAGCATCAATTCAAGATTCAGACTCATCACAACAAAGAGAAGGTGGCGTGCTGGCGAGGACAAGCTTTAAGACACGGTCATGTACACATGCATGATCAGGACAAGCTTTAAAATGCAGTCATGTAAACACACATGATTATTAAAGTACTTGCAATCAACAACTTTCCAGGAAAGAGAAAAAATGACTCAAATGATATATCACACCCAAAGATGGATGCGGAAGATAGTGGCAAATAAAAATTTCCATAGCCTTTGATAAATTATTCTGGACCTATTTTAGAAAGCAGAAAAAGCACATTGTGGATGGGGAAAGAGAAGGCCCTTGTCCAAAGAAAACAATAAGTACTGGGAAAGACAGGCTCAAAGAGAGGGAGAGAGAACAAAGCAATGTGCAGTTGACAAGCCTGGTTCAGCTCGTACCAATAAAAACAGACAGAACAAAAATAGCATTAACTACGATTAGATTTTCTTTTCTTTTTTTTTTGGTGGGGTTGGGGGGTGGTTCTGGGGGGGGGGGGGGTGTGTGTGTGTGTCTATCTATGGGAATATTCACAAATATAGCACTATAATTACTTGTGGGAGAGAGAGAGAAGCAAAACATTTACTAAATAAGGGAATCAGTTTAAACATAAAACACGTTTGAGACGTCTCAGAGAAAGTCCTCAAAACAGCTGAGAACCTCAAATTTTGATTTACTGTAGAGGCTAGTAGCGGCATGTCAAGCATGGTTTTACCTAAAGAGAATCTATGCTATCCAAAACCTACATCTCTGACCACTTACCTAGTGCATTCAGCTCATTGGAAGGGCCAAAATGGTGTTCTCTACCAAATATAAAATGCATACCTCATCGAAAGAAACTTCTTTAGGTCACATTAATGACACCCTTAAACATCATTAACATTAGCAATAAAACTTCCTTCAATTACAGTTAATTTTGTTCACAAGAGCAGTCACAGAATTCATAATTTGTAAAATGATAACTAATTGAATAAAACAAAGTATGCTGGAATCGCACTCGTATAGTCAAGTCAAACAAGACGACTGTTTATCTTACAAACTCGCAAGAGAAGAGGTAAATTATTGGATAATGTAGCAAAAGATAGCACTGGTACCATGCAATAGAATGAAAGTGAAAATTCAAATTCTCTGAGACATCATCGGCCCTGAGGCAACCATGTTTTTTATGAAGAAAGTTCAACTTTACGCTAGAACTCTCTGTCCTGTAAAATATTTCATATGAAGAAATCCAAACCAACAATCAAATTCCATTACCGAAATCCTAGATTACAAAGTAGTAATTACATCCCTCTGAGTTATCCAAGTTGGGAGCCACATGTTGTGCCCTGAAGGTAAATTTAAAATACTTATTATTGACTGACCAAGAGTACAGTGCTACATTATTGTTTTAACTCGACATGAAATCTATTTTCCTTTATATAGTAAGCATGAGATAGCAAGTCCCCTGAACAAGAACAATAACCAGTTGGGTGGGCCCAAACACAATACAAACGTGAAATTCTAAATTTCATTTACCATAACTAGAAAAGGTCAAAAGTTGAAGAACAGTAAACCCTTTCTTAAGTTTAAACTTTAGAAGTATAAAAAGGAGCCTAATGTGCTCTATCGAAAAGGGAATCTACTGTACCTTTTTGGATGCAGCTATTGTATTTAAGCTCAGCTGATGTATATAAGCTTGAGATCTGAGTGCTTAAATAAGGATTTGGAATCACCAATTTTGGGTAAATCACTAAATTCAGGCAGTAAGGAGTCAGAAAGTGTTGGGGAAGGGTGGAAATTGTGGGGGAAGTTCAGTTTCAGCACAATGAATAGTGGGGGAAGATTTGAGGCCACTGATCTTGGGTAATTAACATTTAACATATAGGTTTTGCATCCTATCCATAAACAGTTTAACACTAAGTTAAAAGTAACCATGAAGTTTAAAATCTGCCGCAGCCAAGGCTCAAAAAGCTCTTAAAAAGAAGTGCCAGCTTATAGGCCAACAAAGAAATGCACAACCATGTTAAAATGCCACCTAGAAAGAAGACTAAATACTTGGGGTAATGGATAAAGAGCCACGTCTCAGAACTGGATATCATTGATTAATAGAAAACACCCACACATCCACCCAAAAGCTCAATCCAGTGAATTTATGACATTATAAAAGCAGAACGAAGCAGGTAAACAGCTTCTAACCTCTATCTGTGTTTTGTTTGTTTAAAGAGAGGGGGGGGGGGGGGGGGGGGGGAGATAAAGTTTCAACTTCTAACCTCTATCGGTAAAACATGAGATTCTCTCTCCCTTCCACTTTTTTATTGATAAGATGAAGCTAATAGGCCCATCCTTTCTTATCAATAATATGTTTAAATTTTTTTTCCCAAAATATGCTTCGGTAACGACAAAGAGGAAAAGGAAAGACACAAATTATATCATCAAGAAACATTTTCTTTACGGAGTCCTGATATATACAAAGAGTATTTGATGCAAATCTGCATTACAGCCACAAGGCCCACAACTATTCTGCACCTACACTTCTTGTTCGAACAGATAACCATTACTCATTAGACATACGCAACGCTAGTTGTGAACTGATACAAGCATCAAGGAGACCACAGAAAACCAAATAAAATACAAATATAAGCACCTTCAGTGGGATATTGAAACCATCAACCATACAGCCCGCGGATTGGCTGGGACATGAGTAACAAAAGCTAAGTTTACGTTAACATGGAAGGAAAACCATGCAAATACATACCTCGTTTTGACTGAAGCCTTTGTAGAGTCACCATACAACTGAATACCCGACAAATAGGGCACATAGTACTGAACCACACTATCACCTTCACTCAACACCAATGGAACTCCAGCTCCATATGCACTCCATTCTTTAAAAGACTCCCACAAATCACCAAGCACAAAGTATGGCTGAAACTCCACATCACATGTCCTCCATCCTCTCATAGTTGTCTGTTACAAACACAAACATTTTTCACTCAAAAACCTATAATCTTAACAACATACAATAGTTAATTATTCAACCACAGTGACAACAATTAAGTTATCAATCATAAGAACATTGAATATTTATATCGATACAGCCAATTTTTTTCAATCAAAACCTATAATCTTAACAGCAAAAGACAGTTGAATATCCAACTGTACCCAATAGCCAACAGTTAAGTTATCAATCACCCTCCCCAGACCCCACATGTGGGATATACGGGGTATGTTGTTGTTGTTGAAGAAGAGATACCAGTATATTTACAAAATACATCATTATCAATCATAACCGGCAATTTCAACAACAACAACACCCATGAACTTTAATTCAAACCCAATAAACAACAGTTTCTTTCAACACATACAGCAAAAGGATTAAAACTTATATTAATACAACCGTATTCAATCAAACCTATAATCTTAACAACAAACACAGCTACGGTGTTTTCTTTTTCCTTTTCTGATGCCCAAGAAATCCATCTGAGGCCAACCCTGAAGACCAACCGCAACCTACGGAACTCGGGGATAACCAGCCTTCCCCTATACTCTTCTCCACTAAAATATCATGCTTAGATCACATGGCTAAGGGCTCGAACATGTGATCTGAGTCACAAGCCCCTCGAAACATTCGCCACTTGAGTAGGCCCCAGGGGCAAACACAGCTAAGTTTTCAGTGATACCTACTAAAATAGATTATATTAAACTCTTTTTTTTGTTGATAACCATGGTGTGCGAGCCAACTTGCACACACCTCAACTAAATCCATACGGTACCTCCTACCTCTACCAGCACAAGCCTCGAGTACTAAGAGATCATAACTCATTTAATATTTTTTAATAACCGTGCACGCAACTCGACTAATTCCATGGATACCTGCTACCTCCAACCCTCCACCACAGGTAGTGGGTACTAAGAGATTCTAACTTTATCCTAATCCAATCAATTAAACACTTTCACTAATACAAACACAAACACAAACATTTCCAATAAAAAAAACAAGAGTTAAAATCATCAATCAAAAACCAAAAAAAAAAAAAAAAAAGTTCAAAAATGTTAATATTAAAACCTTAGATAGATATTGAGCTGGAACGGAAGGAGTAACAGATTTCAAAAACCGTTGGAGATTACAAATCATCGGCGTCGATGGAACATCCGACGGCTTCACGGCGGCAGGAGACACCGGCGACTCCTTCATTTTGGGCTTGGTCGTCGCCGGTGAATGACTAACGGTGACGTCACTCTTAGCTCTCCTAAGATTCTCGTCAGTCCGATTAACATTCCGGCGAGCTTTGGCGGCACTATAAAAGCGAGCATCGTCAGCGTTGTTATTAAAACTCCGATTAAACTGTAATCCACTCCCCATCATTCTCTCTTTATATATCAATCAAAAACCCTAAATAATTTGTATATTAATATCTTATATTTCCCTGTTTTTGTTGATTTATCTCTGTGGAGATTTATGTATGAATTATTGAAGAGTTAATTGATTCTCGTAAGAAGTGAATCAAACGAGAAAATTTTAATTTCGACGAATTGAACTTTTGAGGCTGAGGAATTTGGCGAATGAATAAACCCTAGCAAATGTTTTCACTCAGATCAAATGATATAAAATTAAATATTATGTGATAAAAGAGAATTTGTGTAAGGAGATAGATAGAGAGAAATAAAAAGGAGTTGAAAATGGAGGAAGTGCTGTCAGAATGAAATATTGTATGGGGGATAGTGGAGGAAGTAGTGGAAGAAGAAAACAATGATCTTTTTTTGAATTTCTTTTTTTATTTTTTTGGTTTTATATTTTATTTAGTATTTTGCAATCCTGAGGATATGACGTAAATTGACCATTAGAGTAAAAGGTTACATAATAGTGAGCAATTTCTGTGTATATGTTTTATTCCTATCTTTTTCTCCGATTTTATTGTTATTGTTGTCTTTTGTTTACCTTGATTTGCTTTAGTTTCTAACACTACGTTTGGATGGTTGTTACCCATTGTTTCATAATGTATTGTATTGTATGTATAGTATTATCTCGTATTGTATTGTATAATATTTGGATAGACTGTATTGTTTATCGTGATTCAATAATTGAAAATAAGGTAAAGGGTAAAATAAAAATATTAAATAATAAGTGAAGGCATGATGGATAAGAAAAATAGGTAACGACGCGATCCCATCAAATCGGTCGTTACACAAAATGACAGTTTTCATGGTTACATAATCATGGATTTAACGATACCATACAATGTTACTTAAAGAAACAACCAAAATAAACGTTGTATCTATGATAAGAATACAATACCATACCATGGGTCACAGCCAGCCAAACAAGCGGTAAGAGTCTATCGGAAACAGTCTTCAAAAAATTTGAGTATATCTCACCTTCAGACCCAAACTTGTGGGTAACACAAGGTATGTGTTGTTCTTTCATTTGTTTTGTTATATTGTACTCAAAACTTTTGAATATAACAAAATAGTAGTCTGTGTACTATGATTTGAAGAAAATGGTGTGTGGACCTATTAAATTGGGGGTATACCATACACCTAGACCACAAATATAAAGAGACAACTTTCAAAAATTTAATAGAGAGGGGAGGAGAATGGTGGGTAGTTCCAATTTCCAAAATGAAGCAAAAAAAGAGAACTTTTAATAACAACATCAAGAAAAAATGACTTCTAGTATTTCTGATTTTAAGCATGTCTAAGAGTTTTAAGACTTTATGGTCTTAAAGCATGGTCCTAATATTTATTTGAGTTTAACAAATTATCATTCAAAACAAATGAATAGTTTTAGTTAGATATTTTAAAATTTAAAGATAACATCCTTTTACTAATGAATTATTAAGGAAATGATGACATTATTTATTCCGCAAAGAATATATATATATATATATATATATATATATATATATATACACACACACACTATGTTTGGAGATTTGAATTGACATAGTTGTAAGTGATATTTACTTTTAATTTGCTCTGCTAATTAAAGTTTAATTATTGTTGTGGAGTTGCTTTACTATATCCAAAAATGTTAAAGGAAGCACATTAATTAGTTCTCTTGCAAGTGATTTGGACTAAATTGACTGCAAATCCACCACATTGTTGATTGTTCAATATTAGGTTTTTGTTAAATCGTTGAAAAAGTTGATGCCTTTCCAAATATACTTACTAAAATAATGGTCCATAGAGATTACCAAATCTTATGAAAAGACTATGGAAAATGGAGATAATATTTGAATAATAAACTTTTACATGTACCTTTTCAATTGTACCCCACATATTAATAAAAGGGATGCAGCACACCACACGCCCTGGTCTTGGAATCTTACAACTTATTTTATGTAGAAAACAATATGGTAATTATGTGCAAAATGAAGGCTTAATTTTGGACAAGTGGAATATGAAACATTATCTAATGGATTAGGACAAAACAAGAGAAATGGCTAAACTAAAAGGTGATTGGTTCAAGGAGGAAACTAATGGATTAGTCAATGAGAGTTGACCAGACATGTGTGTGATAAGTTGTCCAAACTGTGTCGTTTTCTTACCTAAAGTTAATGAAATTTTGGAGCCCTTTCATATAAATACAAAATTTCACTATATGCAAATATTTGAAATTTAGTATTTACAGCTATTGGTTTGACTATAAGTATTTGGAAATTCGGAATTTTAGATCCTACAAATACTGAGCACTAGTATTCGAAAACTGGTGAAATATTAAAAAATTTGTTTGAAAACTATTTCAATGAAATAATTGTTGTACCCACAAAGTTTCTTTGATTTTCAAGAGAAATCAAGTTCATAATACAATCATCCAAATGCTTTGTTTCCTTTAAATTTAGCAACCTTCTTTTAAACTTTAGTCAATATTGTCCAAACTGGTACATACTACCATATTAAGAGTGCATTGGTTTTAGTGATATTTGGATTAAAAAAATTGGCGTACCTATTTTTGGGTCTAACTAATTTGGATTCACGCTAAGAGGTCTCAATATGGATGAAAAAAATACTCCCTCCAGTCCATTTTATTTGATATTTTAGCCTATTTTTCTTGGTCCATAATATTTGATCTTTTCGGAAATCAAGATGAAATTTTACAATATCACCCCTAGCTAATAAATGGCTTTAAACAAAATAATAAGTAATAATAGCTTGAATAAGGGTTAATATAGTCAATTACATTGCTAATTAATGCTAAAAAGGTGATATTCTTAATACGCACGAAAACACCCAAAACATCAAATAAAATGGACCAGAGGAAGTACTTCCTATTAAAGACGACTTTATTTCCAAATTCGAGACTTCTTATTAAGGATAAAAGAGAACCACTCAACTACACCCTTTGAAAATGATACTAATATTTTTAACGACGAAAACACTAAATTACGATATGAGACGACGATAATAACAACAACAAATACCCAATATAATCTCATAAATGAGATTTGGGGAGTGTGAGATGTACGCAGACCTTACTTCCACCAAGGTGGAGAGGCTATTTCCGGGAGACCCTCGACTAACAAAAATAATATAATGAAAATATGACTAAAACAAATCAAGAGACAAATAACATGCTACAGGAAGTGCTGACATAAACTAATAACTACCCAAGTTAAAAAAAAAATAACAATGCATAAAATGATATAAATAACATATACCATATGACAAACATCCTTCAGCTACTATCTAACCTTCTACTATAATCCTTCACCTCCATATACTCCTATCTAGGGTCATGTCTTCGGTAATCTGGCGGTGAGCCAAATCTTTTCTAATAACCCCGTCCCAAGTCTTCTTCGGTCTACATCTACCTCTCCGTAGACTCAATACTGCCAACCTCTCGCACCTCCTCATTAATGCATCCATGCACATCCTTTTAATATGCCCAAACTATCTCAGTCTCGCTTCCTGCATCTTATCCAACACTGAGGCCACTCCCACCTTGTCCCGAATGACTTCATTCTTAATCTTATCTTTCTTTGTACACCCACATATCCGCCTGAGCATCCTCATTTCGGCGACTTGCATCTTCTGGACGTGGGTGTTCTTGACTGACCAGCACTCAGCCCCATACAGCAAAGCTGGTCTTATAGCCACTTTATTGAACTTACCCTTAGGTCTAAAATGAACTTTCTTATCGCATAAGACACCAAAAGCAGCCTTCTATTTCATCCACCCTGCTCCTATACGATGAGTGACATCATCGTCAATCTCACCATCCCTCTAGAGTATTGACCAAGATACTTGAAACTCCCTTTCTTAGGGATAATTTTTCCATCACGACTTACTTCCACATTTGACTCAGGAACTGCATCACTAAACTTGCACTCCATGTATTTCGTTTTCGTCCTACTCAACCTGAAAACTTTAGACTCTAGAGTCTGCATCCAAACTCCAGTTTGTCATTAACACTGTTGCATGTCTCGTCGACCAAGACAATATCATCTGTGAATAGCATACGCCACGGTATCTCCCCTTGAATACTCTGGGTTAATTCATCTATCACAAGAGTAAATAAGAACGAGCTAAGCGCTAACCCTTGGTATAACTCTATCTCAACCGGGAAATGACCTGAGTCCTCTCCCACCGCCCTAACCCGGGTCTTGGCGTCATCGTACATGTCTTTAACCGCTCTAATATAAGCTACATGAACCCCTTTAGACTCCAAACATTTCGAAAAGTCCTCCCTAAAGACTTTATCTTATGCCTTCTCCAGATCAATAAACACCATATGTAAGTCCCTTCTCTTATTCATATACTGCTCCACCAACCTTCTCAAAAGATGGATGATCTCTGTAGTTGATTTCCAAAACATAAATCCGAATTGATTTTCGGAGATAGATACATCACTCCTCATCCTTCCCGAAAAAACGAAAACGCCTTATAGAATTGGAGAAAAAACGAAAACGCCTTAGTGAACTATTCATCACACCAACTAGAATAATTGTAGTACAACATAATACAACTTCATTCATCAATTTAAGCTAGCGTTTGGACATAGATTTGGTTGAAACTTGGGAATTTGAGTTTTTGGAGTTGAGTTGAAAAATAATTTTTGGAACTTGAAGTTGTGTTTGGACATAGAATTTACTTGAAAAAATAGTTGAAGTTTTGTGAGTAGTTTTTCAAATTTCCCAAAAACAGCATTTGAGCACTTTTTGAGTTTTTGGGACTTTTTGGGAGAAGTTTTGATGAAATAGCATAAACAAACAGTTTTTCTCCCAAAAACTCTCAAAAAATGTCCCCAAAAACTATAAACAAACGGGGGCTAAGTTTGATGTTCCAAGGCACAATGAAATGGATATAAATATAGTCATTTGTGGAAATTTGTGTCCCGGAAGTAGATCAAGGTGCAATTAATCTCCCCTTGAACTTCAACAAAGGAGATAAGGATGCATTGATGACTACTGGATGACCAATCCAAGTAAAGACACTTGTTCGCAAAATGGTGATTTCCTTTCTTTTCTATATTTCCTCTCATTGTTTATTTTATGCCTAAATTTTCACTCAAACGCAAAATTTTATTCGAGCACCATCATTTCAAGAACACAGGAAAAAGAATAAAAGATTATGATATGATATACTCGTATTAATTTCGTCACATTTTCTATTATAGTTCGCTTTGTGTCCATATTGTATAAGATATGAAAATATATTTTAAAAAAACAAGTTTATTTAACCCAAAAAAAAATCATATATACCATAAAGAACTTGATAATAAGAATCTGTATTTTTCAAATACAATATAAAACTTCAACTATTAATTTTGATATAATACCTCAGAAAGATTAGAGATATATACTTTGTCTCGGACAAAGTAAGTATTAGGAGTATATTATTACAAAATATAATTTTTTAAACTTCACAAAAATTATTTCAAATCACATGTCGCAATTAGTGCTTAACATGAAAGCAAAATTCCATGGAAGGTGGTGACCTTTGACCTCATCTAAAGATTTTTGGTGATGGGTAGTTTGAAGTTATTTAAAGAATTCCCTCAAGTGGTTATTATGTAATACTACTACTATAGTATATAATTTTGTGTACTTTGGATCTAACAAATGTGAGTTGGGAGGTGATACTTTAATATGAAAACTGAAAAGGCCACTGCTTTTTTAAATCACACAAAACAAATGCTGATTCTGCATGTGCATCAAATTGGAACCCCACTTAAATAAAAAACGGAAAGAAATACTAACATTTGGGGATTTATGCAGACTTGTTGCATAAGTTTATGGTAATTGGAATGGCATTTGTTTATCTGGAGATAGCTACAAACTTTTGAGTGATCACGTGATTGCTCATGTATGCTACAATTAACGAAGAATTAAGAACTTTTGTGGAGTAAATAATTATTTTCATGTTTCCAAAGTGAAATCAATTTGGAAAGAAAGATTTTAATGATTATAAAATACTCCCTCCGTTTAAGTTTACTTGTCCAAATTTAGCAAAGTCAAATTCTTAATTTACTTATCCTTTTAGCAATTCAAGATAAAATTAGTTATGTTCTTCCTAATTTACCCTTGACATTAAATGGTCAAATTCTTCAAAATATCTTTTTAATTAATTGGAAACTACAACAAAGTATAATAAATAAGGGTAGATTTATCAAGATTAATTTTTCTTATTTTGTCTTGGTTGTAGTGCAAGGTTGAATTTGGACAAGTAAACTTAAACAGAGTGAGTACTAAATAACAAAACAAAGTGATGTTATCGTAGGACTGTCTCAGTTATTGATGAGAAGTTCCTCTTCATGTTCGCGCAAGGTTTGAAATTCGTAATTTCTGAATCATGAGACATAGTTCCTTCTAACTCTATGTAATTTTTCTATTTTGAATTCTAACTCTTCAAGTTTTGGCGATATCCGTAATGGTGAGGAATGATGAGACGAGGATTTCTTTTCTCTCTCGGCGCACGTTAGCTTAACGTGCGCTATCCATGGGAAAGAGAGTTAGATTTCCCTCTTAGAAGGCATTAATGGCTCAGGAATCAACAGTAGGTAGAGGACGAAGAAACAATCACGCAAACAAACTTCGAGAACCTGTCTCAAACACAAACCCAATTGGAAAAGATACATCAACACCTCTCAAGGAAACAATGGAAGGGAAGACCACTTCAACTTCGCAGAGCAAGTCAACAGTGCAGGAATGGGAAGAAGTGACTGAAGCTACACAAAGTTGTTGTAAACAAAGGTGCAGCAAGCAATCCTGGGCAGATGAAGTCGAACAAATTGAACAACAGGAGATGCCCAAACCAGCTCCTAGCTCGATCTGGAATGATTTTGACATTGCAAAGGTATCTAACGCTGGATTCAAATTAGAATGTGTGAAACCTATAACTAATGGTGAACAATCTATTACAAGTATTGAGCTGGAT
The DNA here is from genome assembly GCA_029990575.1 of Petunia axillaris subsp. axillaris. Taxonomy (NCBI): domain Eukaryota; kingdom Viridiplantae; phylum Streptophyta; class Magnoliopsida; order Solanales; family Solanaceae; genus Petunia; species Petunia axillaris. The sequence continues at coordinate 47,093,444 of JARKNS010000009.1, forward strand.
GATTTTAGCAGTGAAATTGAGTACTGGAAAAATGCAGTAGTATGCTATGTCTTAGGTTCTCATCCACCTTTTAATGTACTGAATGGGTATATTCAAAGACTATGGAACAAACATGGGATAAACAAAGTTGCAATGCTTAAGAATGGAATCATGCTTGTTAGATTTGAAACTGAAACAGGGAAACATGATGCTATTGATGGGGGGATCTACCACTTTGATAACAAGCCATTTATAGTTAAAGCTTGGTCACCAGATATGGAATTCACTAGGGAGGAGCTGTATACAGTGCCGATTTGGGTAAAGTTCCCGGGTTTAGACTTCAAATACTGGAGTGTAAAGGGGCTAAGCAAAATAGGAAGTCTAGTTGGGAGACCTTTGATGGCAGACCAGAATACAGAGAAGAAAAGGGGCCTGAATTTTGCAAGACTGTTAGTTGAAGTAGAGATGGGGGCTAAGCTACCTGACACTGTTCTATTCAGGAATGAAAAAGGAATAGTGATTGAGCAGAAAGTGTTATATGACTGGAAGCCAACATTGTGTGAATATTGTGGCAAGTATGGGCACATAGAGAAGGAGTGTAGAAGAAAGAAGCAACCAGCTCCTGAGAGGAAAGAACAAACCAGGCAAAAGAATGAGAGTCAAGTTATTGTGCAGAAGGAAGTAATTACAGTGCAAGGTACTATGCAGCCTATGCAAAAAGGGAAAGAGGTTGCAAGTACACCAGCTACTGGAGGTATTAAGGGAGCTCAAGGAAGTAGCCAAGCCAGATCACAGACTGGGGGGCAACATCCTACTAGTCCAAGTAAGGTATACAGGAGTATAAGTCCAAAGCAGCAGGGAATCAGTATAGCCAACTCTTTCAGTCAACTGGCTCAAGAAGATGAGGGTACTAGCAGTCAGGCCCAAATTAGTCAAGTTAAGCATGGGGGAGGGCCTTCACTACCCCCATCTGGCCATGGTTAGTTTGCTCAGCTGGAATACAGGGGGTCTTAACGGCCCCAATAAGCAAAAGGAGGTAAAACTCCTTTGCAGTTCTCGGAATGTAGCATTAGTTGGACTTCTTGAAACAAAAATAAAGAATAACAGAATAGCAGAGATAGCAAATAAAATGTTTGATGGGTGGCAGTATATCACAAATTTGGAGGAACATTATAATGGTAGAATCTGGATCACATGGAGGCCTGAGCATTACAGAGTGGAAGCTGTGAGCAAATCTTGTCAAGCAGTTACATGTAAGGTGCTTGATGTGGTCAATCAGAAAGTATTTTTTCTTACCTATGTATATGCATTTAACACAAGAGAAGAAAGAAGAAGCTTGTGGAGTGAACTGATAAATTTTAGTAGGGGCTGTGCTGCACCATGGCTAGTCATTGGTGACTTCAACTCTGGACTGAACATAGATGACAGAATAGGAGGCAACCCAATGGCAGTAGCTGAGACAGTAGATTTCAAAGAATGTGTGGAGAGGAGTGCCTTGATAGAGGTTCCTCAAATTGGCAGTAGATATACCTGGAGTGATAAGCAAGAAGGGAATAGAGTGTTTTCTAAGATTGACTGGGCTTTTGTCAATAATGAGTGGCTTACTCAAATGCCACTATGTAAAGCAACCTGCTTGCCGGAAGGTGTGAGTGATCACTGTCCTATTAAAATTGCTCAGCTGGAGGAGAACACAACAGGACTCCAGGTCCTTTTACTTCTGCAACACATGGACAAAGCACCCATTGTTCCTTCAAAAAGTAGCTGAAGTATGGGGAAACCACATAGAGGGATGCAAAATGTATAGCATTGTGAAGAGACTGAAAATGATGAAACATGCTCTAAAAGGGTTGAAAACTCAGAACTGCTGGAATCTAATTACTGAGGCTGATGTTGATAGAGAAGCCTTATTCAGTGTCCAAAAGCAACTGCAGTTGGATCCACTGAATCAGAACCTGCAATAGAAGAAAAGGAAAGAGCTCAAAAATTTAAGCAGTCATCTTATTTGGCTGAAATGTTCCTACAATAGAGAAGCAAAGCCACCTGGATTAGGTTAGGAGATGATAACACTAGATATTTCTTCTCAGTGTTAAAACAAAGGAAAATGCAGCAAGCCATTACCCAACTCAGAAATGACAATGGAGAGATGAAAAGTGAGCCAAATGAAATTGCACAAATAATGGTGTCTTACTACCAGCAGCTGTTAGGGCAACCAGGAGGACAAAGAGTGCAGGCAATTCCTGGATTGTTGAAGAATGGACGTGTGCTAACAATGGAGCATCAGCTAAAACTGATGCAACCATACACAGAGGATGAAGTAAACAAGGCAATCTTCAACATTGACAGTAATAAAAGCCCTGGGCCAGATGGCTATGGAAGTGGCTTCTATAAAGCAGCATGGGAAATAGTGGGTGCTGATATTAGGAGTGCAGTGTTGGAATTTTTGGCAAATGGGAGGTTGCTCAAGCAAATCAATGCTACTATGATTGCAGTAATACCAAAAATCATTTTCAAAGTGTTGTGCTCTAGGCTAAAACAGATACTACCAGATATCATTGGGGAGAATCAGGCGGCATTTGTGCATGAGAGAGCTTTAATACACAATGTCCTGATTTGCCATGACTTAATGAGGCACTATACTAGGAAAACAACACCAAGGTGCCTAATGAAGATAGATTTAAGAAAGGCATATGATATGGTCAGTTCGGAATTCCTGGAAGAAGCACTTTGTGGTTTGGGATTTCCCCAAAAGTTTGTGCAACTTGTAATGACCTGTGTGACAACTACAAGATTTTCAGTCAAGGTGAATGGGAGAGGCTATGGGTACTTTGAGGGAAAAAGAAGATTAAGGCAGGGGGATCCAATATCACCCCTATTGTTTGTTATAGTGATGGAATACTTAACAAGAGTCCTGAAGAAGATGGGGGACCTGCCTGACTTCAAGTTCCACCCCATGTGCAAAAGAACAAAACTCACTCATCTTGCTTTTGCTGATGACCTTATGATTTTTTGTAAAGGTGATAGAGCATCAGTAACAAGGGTGATGGAGGCATTGACACATTTTAGTGCAGCTACTGGACTTGATGCTAACCTGGACAAGTCGAGCATATACATGGCAGGAATAGATGAAGAAGAAAGAAGCCAGTTAATGACAATCACAGGGTTTGCTGAAGGGGCCTTTCCTATAAGGTATTTGGGTTTACCACTTTCTTCAAAGAAGTGGAGTAAGATGGAGTGCCAGCAGCTTGTAGATAAGATCACAAGCAGAATCAATATTGTGCAAATGAAACATCTATCCTATGCAGGAAGGCTGCAAGTAGTTAATGCAGTATTATTTTCTATTCATAATTTCTGGGGAGCAGCTTTTATTTTACCACAAAGTGTTATAAGAGAAGTGGATAAAAAGTGTAGAGCATTATTATGGGAGCAAGAGAGGGGAAGAAAAAGATAGCTTTAGTGGCGTGGGATAGAGTGTGTTTGCCAAAAAAATATGGTGGCTTGAGCATCAAGGAGTGCAGGAAATGGAATGTAGCTTCAGTGGGGAAGTTAATATGGCAATTAGTGGTGAGGAAGGAGGTGCTATGGGTCAGATGGGTTCATGGGATATATATGAAAGGTAGCACAGACATATGGGGGCATAAGGCACCTGCAGACAGCAGCTGGTACTGGAGGAAATTAAACAAGCTAAAAGCTGGTATGCAAGGATGGTACCAAGCTGGACAATACTTGCTAACTAATCAGGGAAAGTACTCTGTGTCCCAGAGTTACAATGCAATGTTGGGGAACCAGCAAAAGCTATCTATTGCCAAACTTATATGGAGTGCAGTGGCTCAACCTAAGCACAGGTTTATTGTATGGCTAGCAGCACAAAAGAAGCTGCTTACCAGAGATCGACTACAGGCTATGAATGTGCAAGTTGATGATACAAGCTGCTGTCTATGTAATGCAGATGCATTGGAAACACACAGACACATCTTTGTAGAATGCAGCTGGATTAAAGAACTCAGGGATGCAGTGGAACAGTGGACAGGCCACCAACTGCAGCAAAGAGAAATGATGCAGACTATGCAATGGGTGAACAACAGACATTGGAGCCACTTTGAGAAGGAGGTGATGGCTGCTATTTGGAGTGTTGTGATATACCACACATGGAGGGCTAGGAACTGGAAGCTATATAAAGGAATTAGTGTGAATACTAGCTTTGTTATTACACAGATGAAAAAGGATATTATAGAAAGAAATAGATATGTTGCAAGCCTCAAAGAGAGCTGGTAGATGTAGGAGTTTTATTCAGCAACTTTGTAACTAGTTTTGTGTTTGTTGGAGGCCTAAGTTTTTGAGTTTGATACTCGAACTATAGTGCTCTTTAGGTGTAATGGTTTGGAGATTAATGGTAATCATTTACAGTTTACCCAAAAAAAAATGTTTTAAGGAACTAAGTTATTAACCGATGTTTAATGGGAAATTAATTAAACTGAAGAAATGCGATATTGTTAAATGATGTAAATATTTCCTTTGTCGAAATTTGGTTACAAAATTTGAGCGTTACATTACATCATAATTTTGTAAAATCTTTGTAAATTGTGAAAAGTGTCTAATGCAAAGTTCAAAGCAGCCACCACACCTACCCCTTAGCTCACGATTAGGATCGTAAAACTATATTGTCAAAACTGTTTAATACTAGTAGTATAATTTAGTCAGAAGAAGATAAATATCAATGTGACAACATTAGTATCCTTCGGAGCATTGAGAACTCTTTCTTTTTTGTTTTCTTTTTTTTTCAGTTCTTATGATTGAACTCTTGACCTAATAGGTCTTTTCATTTATTCATACCAGCTGTGTAATGCAAGGTAAAGTACTAGTAGATTAGTGGGAAAAGATAAGATTGGGCAATACAACGTCACTATAATCCAATATTTTCATGTAACACATGAAAAAGAAATGTCTCTATTAGTGATAAGGTGCAACTTAACTACCCATACAACATTTGGTATCCCAAATTCTCACCTAATCTTTAGGATTTGTAGGCCCTATGATCCATTATATTTATAGTTCCTCATTTAATTGCCAAATTGGACTGCTCACTAACTACGTTTAAGGAGTAGATGGGCAAATTAAGCCAATCTCTTGTGGCTCGGATAAGCAATAAGAGAAGACTTTTATCTATATCTTAAAAGGGAAGAAGCTCTCTGTAATCCAAAGTTCGTCTTTGGCTAGTATTACCACAATCCAATTTTAAGTGTAGCTTCAACTATATATATATATTTTTAAATGTCACTTAGAAAGCCGATACAAAATTATTTACTTATTTTTTCATTTTATTGTTGTATTAAAAAGATTATGAGTGATTAGTAATACTCATTTCCAGGATTGGTATTAAATACTCAATAACTAAGTAATGACAATTTATTAGTAAGCTTTTGTATTTGATGTTTTCTTAATAGGAACGGAAAGAACACTTAAAATAGGACGAAAAAGACTAATTTTGCCCATTAATTATTCTAACTTTTATCTTTCAAAAGAACGTATGTTCCTTTGTTTTGGGTGATAATATTATCAGAGGAAGAAAACAATATATAGTCCAACATTTTGATAAATTTTCACTGTCTTACAAAGTATGATAACTCATTATTCTATCGTACAAGTGTTTGAGATTCAATATATACATCTCTATCACATGTATATATGTCTTTCTTTTCTCAATTCACGTGATACTCTCTCATTTTTTAGTTATTTCAGAAAAAAATAAGAAATTTCTGTGATTAGTAACTGTGGGAGTAAAATTACGCCACCTATGAATAAGGAAGTACGAGGTCAGTTGGCCCGGATCAGGCGTGTCCAGCAAGACAACAAGTGCTAAGAGTGTACACCCATTCCTTCAGTCATAGTCATTCAGCGGGCACAGGCGTATCTCCACTATTTAGCCACCACCTTAGTCTTAGCAGACTCCTAGTTATTTATTTTAGGCAACCGCCTCTTGTAATGGTCCTAAGACTATCAGTATATGTATTATACTATAATTAGAATTGGAGTAAACCCAAGCCTATATATACCCCTTCCCCTAATGTAAACGAGGCACGAAAATTCAACTACAATCCTCTTTCTTTTTTCTAGGAATACACTTCTATTAATTCACTTTCTTCGATGTTCATTATTTTCTGTGACCTTTTTATAAATTAATTTTTACCTAACGATCAAGTTTTAGGCATAGACAATTTTAAATTTTCATTTTACTCTTTATAATATTTTAATTTATTTTTTAAATTCTATATCAAGTTAAATATTGGGACAATAGAGTAAGGTACTAATTATTCTAGAATGCGCTGATAACTTGGCAGAAGAGGCAAAATTCAATCATGCACGTAGTACAAGGGGTAAAAGTAAACCATATGCATATTGTAAGAATCTACGATTTAATTAGGGTATATAATTTAGACTAGAATAGCAGGAGTACAATAGTAATACTAATTCAAAATAAGAAACACCCAATGATGAGCTTCGTTAGTCGAAAATGCCAGTATTAGATCGATTTGATAGTAGCAGAGACAAGGGTGAGACCAATTTTTAACAAAGAACAACGTTAAATCATTTCATATAGTTTAAAAACATTTTTGTCCCATTTCCATTATTTTATGTGGAGAGTAATATTAGAACTTGAGAGAAAATTAGGGGAGTTGAGAGCACACCAATAGAATATGAGACATTATCTGAAAATTAAATCATGGTGGGGATGTCGCGTGAAGTGACGCGATGAATGAGAGGGTAGAAATAATGACAGGGCCACATGCTCAGTTCGACGCGGCGAAGGAATGAGGAGATGTCACACTCTGATGTGATTCTTTTGTCTTCACGCTCCTCGAGGTACGTGGACTTCAGTTCTATCTTTGCTCGCCAAAGTGCACAAATCTCAAGTTGGAAAATTCACCCTTTTCCCTATTTTATGAAAATTTTTAATGTATTTTTTAAAATATAATTTCAGATTTTATAATTATGTTTATATGTAGTTGAGCCACAAACATTTTTTTGTATTAAATTTTTTTTTTGGTTAATTGTAAACTTACGCTTGTTAACTTGGTTATTTACAATTGACAAGGATAAAACGGGCGGTGAACCATTAACTTATTACTTAATGATGGTAGTTGTCACAGGGGTGATTTTGATCACTTGAAACCACCGAGGCTTGCCCCGTGCGGCAGCCAAGCAGTCCACCCGCTACGCTCAGCCGTTTGTCACTCTAACGATAATTTAGGGTCATTTGTCTTAGATTCGAAAATAGGCAGCAATGGTTAAGTGTTTTGGGCAGAAGATTGAATGATTATATAGCAAAGATCACACACAATACTGAAACGTTAAGGCACAAAAGTAAACGAGACAGCAAGTACGGGAAAATCTCAACCTTTATATTATTCACGCCAAATACAAAGGAAAGCCACCAAGGCCAAAGTCTTTTATCCTAAGAAAACTTAATGAAATTCTGTCTAAATGATAAAACGGACGAAATACACTTTAAATACAATGGGGAAATCAGCCAAAGGCTTTACAAGTGGATAGGGGAGTTTTTCCAACTAGGCAGGCCATGTAGGCCATGTTTCAGCACTTCCAGCGCCTAAATAGGCCAGCTCAGCCACGTTTTTGCCCCACTTCAGCTCATGTCTAGGCGCCCAACCGACCGGTCATGTGCCCTGTACATGCGCCTGACACTTGCCCTTTGTCCAGCCGACTTTAGCTCACTGCACAGCCGACTTTGCCTAGCTTCAGCACACTTTGCCCCGACCTTAGCCAAACGTCATGCACTACGTTCAGCTCCCTTGCTTGCCTTGGCATCAAGACACCAAGTCTTGACACCCTATTGCCCATCATAATCATCTATCTCGTCTTGGCTCGCTTGCCACCCAACAAGCTGCCCGGTCGTCATCTTATCACCCGCAAAGGCACAAGGCTGCCTAGCCGTTGTACCAAGATCGTTTGCCAATCAGCTCATCAATGCCATGATCCAACCAAGTCATTTTAAGCCCGCCCTTGACAAATCAGTCAACCTACATGTTGCTTTCAATCTGGATTTAGCTACAACTAGGAGCAATACCCCAAATCCCGTCATAGCCATGTCGTGCCATAATCCGCCGAGTCTAAGGGGCTAACAGTAGTATTAAAGATATGAAAACTGTGACCGGATAATTATGCTAAGACTAATTGGATTAAGCAATAAACAGCAATCAAAAGGAAATAACGATAATGATAAAGCAAAAATAAATCTTATTGATTTGAAGATGCTGGGGCTCCGGTGAAGAGATTTGGACATCACATTTTCCAAAGCAAATCAATACAATCGTAAAACAGGCGCAACAGTAGTGTGACAATGGTATAACTAGGTGTCTATGAACAGAGGTTTTATCAATAGAGTGTATGTGTATCAGAACGTAACCTCTATAATGGGAGAAAATAATTTATTTATAGGTACAAAAGTCCTAAACCTAGCTAGTTTCCTCCCTCCCCACGTTTTTCCACGAACTGATAATGTTATTATCCACCTCTAACGTCTCCCCGAAATAAGCGGAGTCAGTTGGAGGTAAAACTTATCTCTTGCTCGCGACCGATCTTCTTGCCTCCAGAATAAATGTGTTTGTATCTTGAACCAGTCAACCATTTTAAGTCTCTGTTGTTGCTTAGCTCTTAATGGTGAAGTCCTTGCTGATTTGTCTCCGATATCCATGTCACGCTTGGCACATCACCAGATGCGTATTACTGAGTATTCGGCCAGATTTTGACCAATACACTTAAGAAGTAAAATCTTAATCCTATGTTAGAGGTATGATTCTTATGTGAGATCTTAACTATCCCAGGTGTTGGATTGAATACAGTTAAAATCCCATCTCATAGTTGTCTATGCATATAAGGGTTTTATGAACTACGTAGAAAAAGAAAAAAAAAAACTTACATTTGAACTTTGAGGGTCGAGCTTTCACAAAATATCAACTTGACTTTGTTGAATATTTTTGCAGCCCTTAGGAATTTATGTTACTGGAAAAGAAGATATAATTCAGAAGTATAAATGAGAAGTAATAACACTGAATTCTTTTTTATAGAAGAAGTAGGTAATTTTTTTCAAAAGTGAATATTTCATAATCTCCATCGTTAAGAGTTGAGACGACTACAAAATTAAAAAGAAGCTCTTAATGGCCTAGAAGAGGAAAGTCCGTCTGACACTGACACTAAGAGATAACAGCTGAGATTATGTTTTTCATATTAGTACTCCCTTTGTTTCACTTTATGTGTCATAGTTTGACTAGGCACGGAGTTTAAGAAATAAAGAAAGACTTTTGAAACTTGTGGTCTAAAATGAGACATATATGTTTGTGTGGTTATAGATCATTTTATTAATGGCAAAATTGTAATTTTGAAGTTAGATTGTTACCAAATTTAGAATGTTGTCATTCTTTTTTAAACAGACTAAAAATGAAATGTTGGCACATAAATTGAAACGGAGGGAGTATAATATAAGTCATATGAAAGAAAATGGTGTTAACTATAAATAAGTGTAGTTAAATAAAAAGATATGTGACACTTATTTATTGGCTGAATATTCGGTGTAAGTAAGTTTTTTTCTAAGATGCTATGGTTGTTAAGACAATGAGAAGAGAATATCATGTATGATGATCCTTTGTGAAGCATCACCACCACAACCACAAGGCACAAAACAAATTGAAACCATAACATCTAGTAAGCATATCCTAAAGCATGATTCTACATCAAAAGAAGGGCTGAAAATGAAACCAACTAGCATGTATTATTTTGACTTAATTCGATACCTTCCCTAAATGGATGCTTACAGGAGAGTTCCATTATTCTTCTTCTTCATTCCTTCACACGATCATAAGATTAACTAGAGGTGAGAGATTCAAATTAATACTCTTGCTTGTAATAAAACAAGACTTTTGTATATTGTAACCCACAAGTGGTGCTATTAGTTGATCACGCTTCTAATCTGATGAAATGCTCAATTTCATTCTAATTAAGCTTCCTTCCTATTAATCTGGAAATTATTCTCAAATACAAGGAAATGATACGATTCACGAACTTAAGATTGTAGTTCTCGAACGGGACACCCGATGAAATTTTATGAATACGTAACAATGGAACCAATTAGATAATGATTACATAAGCCCATGAATAAAAGAAGAGGTCGAAGTGCACCAATAGCTACTCTTAAGTCCTTTTTTTGAGACTTAACTAATGTTTACAATGTATTTAAATGTTTGCAATATATTTAAGATTTAGTCACAATTTAAAATAAGGTGTAGTGCACCAATAACAACTAACGAACTTAAGGACACTGTGTTACATGTTTTAAACTGAAAAAAACAAAACTAAAAATATGGACACAGTATCATGAAATTCTAAATTAAAAAAATCATAATTCAGGATAATGTGTCCTGAAATTCAAGGAAGAGGAGAAGAAGGTGGTTTCTGCGTACCTTTTAAGTTATGGCTAAGCTTAAATATATTGCAAAACATTGACAAATCATAAATAGAGGCCCTAAGGGAGGCTACCTGGTGCTGTTTACACAGAGGAGTATATTGGCCCAAATTTTGTAATCGCGTTTTTTGGAGGGTAAGTTTGATGAATAGCCCTTTTGAGATGCTAAACGAGGAATAATAAACGTTTTGAATTTTGTAATAAATAAACATAATTTCTCAATGTCCATGAACTTCACTTCAAATTCTTATGTCAAAATAGTGGAGTTTGAAGTGAAAAATTATGAATTTCAAGTTAAAATTCTGGAGTATGAGAATTCTAGTTTTTTTTTTTTTTTTTTTGAAGTTCAAGATTTTTCTCTTCAAATTTTAATATATTTACATAATATTTCGAACTAAAATCCAAAAAAAATATGGAGTTTGTGCGACTGTAACTACTCATCAAGGACAAAAATAATGGTTATTCTTCGTTTAGCACTATAAAAAGTGGCTACCAGCCACAAATTTCACCTTCTTCAATAGGAATTTTTACACTCTATACCCATAAAATTTAAAGTATTAACAAGTCATACCCATTCGAAATTACACTACCCATAAAATTAAAAGTATTTACCCAACCTACCCATTTATTATTGTATACATTTGTTATGCCTTATAGGTATATATCTTTAAGATATACTGCATAAATTATGGTATAAAAGTCTGGAGGGCCATTTATTACTATATATCTTTGTTATACTTTATATGTGTATACCTTCATGGTATACAACATAAACTATGGTATACAAGTCTGAATGGGTAGAGTGAGTAGGTCGGGTAATATTTGAAAGTAATGGGTAGTGGCTGTAATTATTTTAGGTTTTGTGGGTATTTTTGTAAGTGTCCCTTTTCAATAAGCTTTTTACACAATTGATAATATTAGAGATTTATGCTACATAAAATAACTATATTATTTTTAATTACATAGTATAACTATACTTTTTTTATGCTTTATAGAATATTATGATATCTCATTAAATTGATATTCATTCTATCTTCTTCTTCGTACAAAGCCTTGCCACCAGTATCCCATCCCCCCGCCTCCAGCGCCGCCGTCCACTGCTGCACCCAAAAAGAGCCACAAAAAAATACATGTAGATACAAAGATATACACTTGCAGATATATAGATATACAAAATAATAACGTTATACAAAGTTATACAAAGAAATATACTAGATATATAGAAATACAAATATATACATAATTATACAAAGTTGCACATAAAAATTAAAGCTTAATTTGTTCGGTGAAAGAGACGAGATTTGAAAAATATATGTTTTAAGGGTAAATAGCAGTCGGATAATGGAGAGAATTTAGGGAAAGCTAATTTAGGAGTGTCTTTTGTGTTAATTCTTTCTTAATAAAAACCTATTTTTAAGTATTTTACTTTATTTATTTAATTATCCTAAATAGCTATGTTTGTAGATAATCTATTAGGATTTATTATGTCTAATAATATTTTAAAAATATATTTATATTAGCTAATTGAATATCTTAACAAGTATTTTTACTGTAATGTTTCCTTTCGATATCATTACGAGCTATGTAAGGAAAACGACATTAGGAGTAAAAATTTCGCGTGGGAACATGTTTGGCACACGCTAATTGATCCGTAACTATCAAAAATAAATTCGCTGAGAAATCGCCATCTCCGGACAAAGTCCCAGGCTGGGATCACTTAAACACTAATCCCAGTATTTTTACTGGGATTTTGAACGTGTTAGTTCAAAGTCCCAGTATTTTACACTGGGACTTTATATATACAAAGCTCCCTGGGACTATAAACATGAATCCCACTATAAAATAATGGGACTTTGAACATGTTAGTTCAAACTCCCAGTATAAAAACGTGGGACTAGTCTGTGGTGTTTGCCAATGCTAATGAAATGTAAGTGTGCGCACAAATTTTTGACTATTTCTCAATTAATTTTTATATAGTAGAAAATTCTCACTTGGCGCGTCCAAAATAGCTACTCATAAAATTTCCCACATTAGGAAGCCACGAGGCCATGACACAAAATCGACATTTGAAAATAAAAACATGAGGGGTTATAGTTCAAACTTGGCAAACGTTAATTACCCATAGTCCAATTTTAAGGGGAGGACGTAAGATGTAACGGGCAATTTACAAAACTAGGACACCTTAAGCAATGGATTGCCTTATTGACCTTTCTTAAAGTAATTTTATAAAAATGACCTCACTAATTTTAAGTAAGTGCTCCCTCGGGGAACACTTCAAGTTATAACTTGAAAAGTGCACCCACGGGAGCAGCACTTCAAGTATAAAATGACAAGTGCTGCAAGTGCTGCCTCCGTAGCAACACTTGACCTTTTATCTCTGTCAATATTCTCTCCAGATAACTTGAAGTATGTACCTTTCAGGCAACACTTGCAATTTACACTTGAAGTGTTTCCCTCGAGGGAACACTTGTAAATTCATAATGTGAAGTGTTGCCTACCGAGGTCATTTTGCTAAACCATTCTTAAGTGGACAAAAAACCATAACCAAGGATAAGGAGGTACATGTAGTGAAATTTATTGAGATGTAATCGTCAAGGGAAATTCTGAAATTATGGCGTTAGTGGCTCAATCCTATTGGTTTTTGAAAATTTATATCATATCAATTTTTCGATTACTCTAATGTGTATGATGTATAACCAAAATTTAAATTAATAGTTCATTTCTCAATTTTAATGATCCACCAAAGGTGCACACAAAATTTGACAAATTCGTCGAAAGTTCATTTGTTCATAACTTTTACGGACTCCATCAGAATTTGCTTGTAAATTCTTAATAGTGGCTTTAAGTTTTGTTGAATCGTCAAAACTTGTCACAAATGACTTTCGATGCTTATGAAGAGATTGTTTCAAACTTTTATTGTGTCCGTCAATACTTAAAAATTGAAGCTATTTTATACAAATTAAAAAATTTGTGATAAATTTAAGCAGTATATAAAAAAGAGCTTATCTGTGCAAATCAACCGACAATTAGAAATATAAAGGAAATTTTTCATAACTACCTATTAGAAAATATTTTATTTCACTAATTACCACTTTTCTAATTACAAATACACTAAAATTGTAGAACCTTATCCGGTAGTTAACTAAAGATACCATATACGTGGATAATGATGTGTCTCTTAATAAGCTCCTTGATACTTATCCCTCCTTAAAATTTTAATATACTAAAAATATATTATAAATCTTTGCCATATTTTTATGTAATGGTATAATAATAGTGTATTATAAAATTATTATAATATAAATATATTAATATAAATATTTTGTTAATAAAATTGAAAAATATTATTAATTAAAATAAATAACTCAAAGAATAAGTCAAATACATAAGATTTGCGGCAAATTCATAATATGCTAGAATTATATGACGAATATACCATATAACATATTATAGTATGTTTCTAGTATACTAGTACGTAGTATATTACACTTGTGAATATACCATATAATATATAGTATATTATAATATGTTTCTAGTATAGGAGTAGTATATTTCACTTATGCACTCCATACATATAATGGCCCGTCCAGTCATTTTGGTAAATCGAAATCTCCGATATGCATGTCGATATATTTTGTTTTAGTTCCAATAAGTTTGTATGATGATTTTGGTCATGTCCACAAAGTTTGGTTAAATTTCGATGAGTTTTGGATAAGTTCGGGTTCTGTTTCGACGTAATTTGAGCATAAAAGTTACCATATTGAGCAAACGATCTTTGATTCGTATTTCGGCTAAACCATTATATCCGTATCGTAATTTGGAAACTGTAGAAACTGAAATCATCAAGTTTCGACATCATATGAGGGATTTATAATAATTTTACTAAGAATTGGGTTGCCAGAATTTTCAGATTATTTACGAAATTACCACTCACTGTGTAATTAAAAATCTGCACTATTCCAAATATTGAAACCAATATATCTCCTTTATTATAAGGTCAAATGGAGTGATTCAAAAGCCTAACTTGACTGGATTTTCACAAAAAATCTATTGGAGGCATCAAAAGTGAGTTTTGGGATTGTTTGGTACAAGAAACGAGGCAGAACAGTAGGCATTTTTGGCTATTAATGTTGTTGGAATTTTTCTAATCTTGAAAGTTTGGAATTAGGAGAATTCAAGGATGTTCTTCTATGGGGTAAGGTCTAAACCATAATCTAAGTATTTCCCTTTGATTCATTCCTTTAGTTTAAGCTTTAATCCATGATTTCTAAAGTATGAAATTGAGGTTTTCTTGTGAAGAAGGTTTAATGGGTCTTTCTTAAGAAGTTCATAAAATTGATTAGATTTCATAAGTGGCTTTAAATGATGAAGTTGATTGAGTTTATGCTAGATTATGATATATCTAAGGTAGAATTTGATAACCCTATTTTGGTCATAAATGGTGGTTGTGAGAAATTGGGGAAGTTGGGTAAGTTCTTAAATTTTAACTCAAAAGTGGAATAATATGGGGATTTTGGAATGTTAACATGACGAGGTCCAATGTGTATATGGTTTTTTCTGCTCGTGCTTGTCAAATTCTAATATAGTTTAAGATATCGTCCCACAGAGATTGGAATCACCTAGGCTACAGGTTTATATTATCTTTGTTACTATTTGAGAGGATCAAGTTGATGAAAGGAGAGTTGATTATAATTTCTAAGTACTGAAAATAAAAATAATAAGTATTTTCGGATTTTCTAAATGAAAGATAGAGGTTGGGATATTCTGAATCTGCAAGATATTATTATAATAGAATAAAAATTTTATTATTTATTTCTCTGTTTAATGAAATGATCGCTTATTGCTAATTCAACCAAATCACATAAAAGAAATCCATTAATAGCACCACTTGCGCTTATACTATTAATTGATTAACAGTGAAACAGAGACCTTGTTTAAAGAATAATTGCTTATTTCTAATTCAATCACTCCACATACCAACAATTTCATAATAGCACCACTTGCGCTTATACTATTAATCTATTGAAGTTAGTGACATTAAACAATAACCGATTAATAGCACCACTCTCGCTTATACTATTAAACAATTAAAGTAATGGCTTTAAACAAGAAGTATTTCGGTTGAGTACACCAAGTGAGTAAAAACCTCTTTCGATTAGCTTTTACTAAATCAATAAATTTATTTGAGTCGATTCCTCCGTGAGAATTAGAATTGAAAGAAATAAGATAAAGATTATGGTTAAACCTAGTGTATAAAGATGATAAATAAAGAATCTCAACACGAAAAGATAATAAAATTTAGACATCTATTATAATAATATTATCAAGCTTCATCTTAGTATCCCAACCAAAGAAAATTACTCCATTATAGAGAAAAGATAAAAATTATAGGAAAATATTATTATTCCTACCAAGAAAAAATAAAACTAAGAAAAGAACACAGAACAAGACTAAGTCTTGTGTCTGCCAATTGGTGGATGCCTTTTCATACAAAACTTGAGCACCTATTTATAGACTTTCCAAGCCGAGGATTTTTCCATAGATGTGAAGTTTGGCTTGGATTTATGGCAATTCTGTAGATGCAAAAGTTGCTACGACTTTTCCATAGATTTGAATGTCTTGAATTTATGGCTTCTTCATAGATTCAAATGGCTTGGATCTATAGTTGCGACCGTGTCTTGTCCGCAGTTGTGATTATTTCTTCAGAGCAGAAAAATCACAGACACGACTATCAGTGTTACGGTCGCTTTTATGAGTTCGCTTCATCATTCCAGCTGGCCACTCAATTTGTTTTCCACATGCAATATTCATCTATGCATTTATGAGCTGTGTAGTTGCATCAATGGTCTTTCTCATAATTTTTCATGATTTCTTCCTCCTGCAAGATATGTTAGAAAATATGCGAGAGATGGATATATTTATTCACGTTTTATTTAAAATACTTAATATTTAACTATGAAAATATATGAATAAATTATATCCATCAAATTCCCCCATACTTGAATCTTTGCTCGTCCTCGAGGAAAAAGAGTTTTTTTTTTTTTTTTTTTTTTTTTTTTTAAATATTTTCTTCAAAACTCATGATCTTTGTAGGATAGAAAATTTATTCAAGATAAACTTTCTTCATCATGGTCAATGCAATTATTCTTTTTACTTCACCAAATTGTTTACCTTATTTCTGAATTTTGATTTGATCAACAAGAACTTGCAGCCTTCTCCCCTTGAATTTTTCAAAATTGATAGAGTTATGATCATGTATTCAGTAAGTATCATAGTCTTGTCCATAGGCTTGCTCGTCATGTTCATCTCCACTATTATAGATACAATACTGACTTTCAAAATCTTTTTAGGACTTTTCATGGCTTGTAATGTTAGGCTTCAGGTTGGTAGGATAAGGATATTTGATAGTGACTGTTTTTCTTCCAGCTTGGAGCTAACATTTCTCAAAATTTTCTTCATTTGGTAATACTTTTTTTTTTTCGTCAATATTCACATATTCACAATATTGCTTCTTTTTGTAATATTTCTTCCTTTTGGTGATGTTTAATCTTTGCTCATTCAAAGATGGAAGAAATAATAACTCTTTTTTTTTTATATATATATATGTAAACTATGTATACATATATCATATATATCTTCCTTTTTTTTGTTTATTTTTTTTTTGGTAATATATCATGGTGTAAGAAAAAATAGGATTAAGGCTCAAAGAAGGGTTCTAAAAGGTAAAATATGTATATTTGGATAGAAAATTGAGAGGCTTGAATTGTGTATCAAAGAAGGCCTAATTTCATTTTTCAAAAATCAGTATCATCCATTATTTCGCCTCGAAGAACATTCAGAGCAAGTTTTAGCCAAGTTCATTGATTCTACCTTCTTTGTGATCATAATTTTTCTCAATTCCAATGATTTCCTAAGTTGAAGATGTTTGCTCTTGCTTTCACAAAGTCAAAATCATAGATATGACAAATCATATGGTGAATATAAAAAGAAATAATATTGAACATAATGAAAAAAATATTTATACTGTTAATTAAAGACCTACAATAAAACCATAAATAAGAAAAAAAAATAGTATATAATATATAAAAATAAAGAATATATATTTAAATAAAATAAACTTAAAAAATTATATTTATACCAAAATAACCTCCCCCATACTTGAACATTCCATTCTCCTGGATGAAAATGCATTTTTAAACAAGTGAAAGAAAGGAGAGTGCAAAAGAATGAAGAAGGATAAAGTGGGAATTGGATTATATAAATATAATATAATTAGTATAAAAATACTATTTTATTAGTAAAATTAAAATCTTTTTGGCTTTCAAATATACGATCACAGAAGAAAGCTTGAAAGAAACTGTGACCACACATGTTCTATGTGCAATAGACTGGACTAATTTTAGACCTTATCAGTCATGAGGTCCCGGTTTAAGTATAAACCAAAAAATTTACCTGTGCCAACATTTGAACTGTATTATTCAATGGTTAACCAACTAGTTACTTAGGCATACCGATCACCATGGAGTTACTCCTGTGTAGGTGACTCTGTTTTTGTAGAGGCCTTCATGAGATGTTCTGGTTGTACAATAATCTGGATATTGACCAGATCAATTGGCTAAGCATTGAATAACTCCAATCACTACAAGAAATCATACTTTTTGTGGCGACTAAAGTCGCCACCAAAACAGTACAAGTCGCCACTAAAAAGTCATTCGTGGCGACTCAAGGGTCGTTGGCTATACTCAGTGGCTGAAAGTAAATGGTGGCGACTAATGGGTGTCGCCACCAAAATTTACCTTTTTGTGGCGACTGTAGTCGCCATTAAAAACGCCCAAAACAGGGTTCAAAGATGTGTCGCCACAAAATAACATGCTTTAGTGGAAACCTTAGTCGCCACTAATAGTTTTTTAGTCGCGGCATCTATGTTGTCACTAATAATATTTAGGTTCTGTGGCAGCAGGGGTCGCCACTAAAACTCAATTTTATTTAAAAAAAAATTGAAATATTTCTGAAAGTTGCCCAACAATACTAACATATATACCCAGACACTTGAACAAAACTATATAAGAGTTTTTTTAACCAAATAGTCTGTATAACACTTCATATAAATTGTAATTGTGAGTACATAAAAAACAAAATAAAATTTCTTAAACTTTTCACTAGCCAATATATTTCCTCTGCCGATGAGTTTTCTCCCTGTTATTTAACAAAAATCAAAAGGAGCATATCAATAACTAGTTAACTACAATGACATAAAGCAACTTTTTATTTATAACTTATGAAATTTACTTGTACGTTTCTTGCAACCCATTAAATAATTAAGCTTCCTAGCTTCATAATCAAGGTATTCAACACACTATGAAATCTTCCCTGAGAGATTAGAAAATGCTTTTGGGTTTTTTATTAGGGCGAGTCTTACGCGAAGAGGTAGTACCTATCAAAAAATTAAATCAAAACTCACGTATTACTACTCTAAGTAATTAACAAAGGAAACAACCCATAACAAGTAGAGAATGAATTCTAGAAGCAGACCTTTTCATCAAACCTGAAGAGAGATTGGTCAAAATAAGGGGAAGAACTCTGAGACTGAACTAAAAGGCAAAGAGGCCATCATCTTCTTAATAAATTTCATTAGAAAACACCATGGCATCAAATATTAAAGCACGACAGTGTCACGTTCATCATACTAAGAAAATAGAAATTAGACAGCAAAAGAACTTAGGTGGTATTTCTTTCAAAGCAGGGTTAAGAAAATATGGTAATCAGATAAAATAATAAACACCATACTTTCTGGGGAAAAATGATCATCTAAGCACTTTAAAATTTGCCCGTTTAGGAAAACATTACTTGAGAAAAACCGGTTTCTTTATTCTTTGTGCACCTTAGTTGCTCAAGTGCGTGGATGTTGTTTGAAGGGGAGGGGACATGAAGTTCATATGTAAGGAAGCCTTCGATGAAACATGAAAGCGGTCGCCGAACAGCTCGAACAGAAAATAAAGTCCATCCGTAGAGTTCTAAAGGAAACTAAAATAATTAAGCTTTGCATGATAAGTAGTAGAACACTTGGAATTAAACTCACAATTAAATCTAAAATTATCAGGAAAAAAAGGAAACAGTTGAATAGAACTCAGATATATGATAAAATGCAACAATTTCATTAGTCTCCATATTATAAACAACAAAAAAAGAAGGCAGGCTGGCAGCATTTAGAGATACCTGTGGGTTCAACAATACTCATCAAGCATGGTGTCAAGCTATTCTCAGAGGCAGCAAAAGCTTCAAACTAAAAAATACAAGAGATATCAGACCATTAAAATTAAGAAAAATCAGATTATTAATACGACTCTGCAACATCATTCAATGGATTAAAACTATGGTAATAACTTATATCGGCCTGCACTATAGGAAATTCCAAACAAATTTAGCGGACAAGATGAGCTTATATATAAGTTACAGTTGAACCCAAAGCAGCTCCATCATAGGATGAGAAAAATGGGCCTCGATCGCAAACTTATCTACCCTAAAGCCCGAATACTCTTAGTTAACTTTTTTATAGGTAAACCATGATGGTTTTGACCAGCAATATGTATGTACAAAATAAAGCTAATATCTAAAGAGCCTGATGCAGCTACTCTTTAACTACTGATCAAGCTATACCAACTGAGACGAGTTCAATGACTTATTACAATGTGTTTTAAGATAGACCTATGCAATAAAGGAGTCAGATACTTCTTTAATGTTGATTTACAAGAAAAAGAATTCATCACTTTACCAATTTTGAAGCTCAATTTTAATGTCTTCACAATATTTTTTATTTTAAGCTAACTTGTTATAATCATAGAATGAACAACAGAACAAAAATAATAGAGCAAAAAAGGGAAATCTCACCCCACCATCAACACTGCCAAACTTGATCAATAGATGATGTCGGCCCTAAAATTGCACCTGCTCATATTGCAGTCAAGAAGTAGCAAGATGTTCAATGATGAGCAAAATGAATCAATGACCTGGAAATGTATGGGAGTCGACCATATGCAACTGAATATGTCCAGTTTTTCTAAAAGACAGAGCATCTGGGTCATAAAACATGCAAAGGCTGAAGTTAAAGCACTACCTTCCAGTTTTCCCATGTATAAGTTCATCCTAAATCTTTGAGCGAGAAAGATGAGTTCCAACGGAGTACAAATTTTATAGTTTAGCTAAGGGTACCGCACATACCTCCAAAGCTCCGCCTAAAAGGTCGAACATTTAAATTGTACCATAACATTAAAATTGACCACAACATGAAATTTTTTTAGTATTAAAATATTCCCAGAATGTAAGTGATAATTATTGTAATATTATAACTTGGGAAAATAGAGTGACAAACTTTTTCTTCAACTTCTATTGTAACTTTGACCAATTCTATATGAACAATTCACCAATAACAATCAAAATTTAAAAACAATAAAATAGCCAAAATAAAATAAAATCACCCCAACCAACTCAATGGTGTTTGAAACAATGATCTAAAGATTAACTAGAAAAGGAAAAAAAATTAAAAGACCTGCTATAGAGTTTACAATTAAAAAATCATGACAAGCAAAAAGATAGTCAGCAAAACATCTAATACTCATCAATCTAACATAATATAATTTTTTTTTTAAAAATGAATGTTTAAACAATATAATCCACTACGTAACTGGTAAGTTTCATCAAAAATATAGAAATCATGTCTATCAAAATTCACATCTTATATTCTACTATCATATGTCATTAGGGAAAAATCAATTAGGGTTTCAAGAATAAGAGATCTAGAAAAGGGAGAAACAGAGGGAAAGAGAGCGAACACTACAGATAATCGCAAGGATATCTTTGGAAGAAATGATCGCCAAGGATTTTCCTGGAAGGAGACCGCCGACGCCGAGGAGTCGTTGGAGAAGGAGAGAGAGAGACCTTCCTGATTGTTAAGATAAAAGGTTTAGGAGTTGGGATTTTCTTTTTAAGTTTTAATTTCTCTAAAGTGTTATCCCTTTATTTACTACTACGGTATGTTTTAGTTATTTTCAACTTCAGTGGCGACATTGATGAATTGCCACAAATATATTACATCAAACTTTTTAATGAAAAGAAAGTTAGTACATATCGCGGCGACTAAATTATAGTCGCCACAAAAATTATAGCTTTCGTTGTGGTTATTCGGGTCGCAACTAAATCTATAGCTTTTAGTGGCAACCTTTTAAAGTTGCCACAAACAACCCTATTTTTTGTGGCGACCATAAGGATCGCCACAGAATGGCACCACAAAAAACCTTAATTCTTGTAGTGAATCTATGTCAGACTAATAAGGCTCCATTGCTTCTTCCTCAATGGCTACGGGTAGGAAGAAAAAAAAAATTATATATGTGCACACAAAACTTTATAAAAATAAAACTATGTAAGAAAACTCTTCTAAAGTATTTTTTTCTTATTTTTTTTTTAATTAAGACTTACACTGAAATTGTAAAGAATAAGAAAAAGTTTGATAATAGATACATATACACAATATTATTTATAGTTATACATAAGAAGAAATATTAATTAATTTTTATTTGAAGATAAAAAAGACCTACTCTTTTCAATGTTTACTGCCCCTAAAACCAGTTAATTCCATTTCACTTATGTTGCATGACTCACATTCACGTGAGATGTTATTGTTACTATTAAAGAGAAAGCTATCAAATAAATTGTTAGTACATTTCAGAGAGTATTAAAGAGAGTAGCTCATTTACATGGCCTATATTTATACTGACGAGGCCAGTAATAAAGAGAGTATCACATATAACAACATATGCTATCAACATTAAATAATATTTCTATACTCAATCAGTTAATTATCCTTCTTTTTTTTAAAAAAAAATAACATTTTAGGCAAAGATTATTAGTATAGTTAAAATTAGTCTATAAGTGAGAGTATAACATATCCAATAAGCTGCTTCATAAGATTTTATATAAGACAACAATTTGTTAGTCAAAACACAAGATAATATATATCTAAATAGCTGCTTCATATACTTCAAATTCATACCAAATTTACATCAGGTAGTTCCATGTCCTACCAGCAAAAAGAGTCATAGTTATGAAGTGATAAAAGTACTACTACACCTTATCATCCACATAACTTCTGCATAGAAAACATAATATATCAATAGTAAAATTAGGATAGTCAATACGATTCACAAAAGCATATTCCCAATCTTCTCCACACTTGAATCAAAACGAGTCTCCAGACGAGACTAATCTTCCCCACCAACTTCATCACCTACCCCATTTTCACCAAGTAGAGTAACAACTACATCATTCCAATCAGTTTCACATGGCAATTTTTGTTGCTTAAGAAGTTGTTCTTCTATCTCATTGTCCTCCCTTGGCCTCTTGGTGCCACTACAATCAGGCTGGAATAAAGGGTTGCACCCTTCAAAGATGTCATCCAAGTCCTTGTTGAACCCCAAAAATTACCCTTTCTTTAGGAAAGGATAGGTTTAAGAGGGAGGAGCAAAAAATAGCCCCTTTTAAAAAGGTGTTTAATTAAATAGAAATATTGCGCGGGTGGGCTAGGAATTAAGCTAGGAACTATTTTAACCTTCTTTTGAAATTAGCTATTTACTCTAATTAAATTTAATTAATTAATCTCAATTCAAATAATTTTAATTATCTAATTCTAATTCTAATTTTATTTTAATAATTAATTCTCATTTAAATAATTTTAGCCGCTAATTATATCTCGGGACGAAATTGGGTGTCAACAGCTGCCCCTCTTTACCCGGAAAAGGATGAAAGAGTTTTTAGGGTAAAGAAGTTGACGAGAAACCAATTTTGTCCTGATAAAACCAAGACTTTTGATTCCACGGACCAAAAGGCGAGGCTTGAGGACATGGCCGAACTCCGGTTTTCGAGTTGCCTACATATCTCAGGCTGAAAGAGAATCAGGCCATATGTAGTTCGACGACACTTAGAAACGAAGACTTGCACGATTGACAAAAGAAAGGACGCAAGAATAGGAAAGAATTCAAACTGACGCCTAATCTGGAATGAAAGATTAGGTAAAACTTGTTTGTTCGAGTGCGATTCTTCAGATCCTCGTTGACGAGTCTAGCTCATATCAACGATTGCCCCAGTTCACTGCTAAGAAAAAGTTCCACGTTATGCTCCAAATGCTACTGCGGTATTGCCAAAATTCTGTAAAGACTTAACAAATGGTAAGCGAGCAACTGCTAATAAACTACAATAATATTTGGAATAAGAAATAAATAAAAGTATAATATAAAATTGTAAATGCTGGTCGTGATGCTCAATAAGTTCTTCTCTCGATCAACTGACGAGATGCTCCGCCCGGAGAACCTTTAGGCTGATCATTATTCTGAAACAGTAAAGTAAGACAATAAGTAAAGCGAAAATGAATTGTAAAAATGCAAGGCTTTCATAAGATAAGTTGACTAACGAGACGTGATGTCTCGAGTCGAATCATGCATTTCAAATACAATATGTCAATATTGCAAGACAACCGACATTGCGAAACACTCCGAGAGCGGTGCTCCAGCCGACTTGTCTTAACTTATCAATCTACTTTAAACATAAAATGCTAATATTGCAAGACAACCGACATCGCGAAAACACTCCGAACGTGGTGCTTCAGCCGACTTGTCTTAAACGATCAGTAAATTTTAAATATAAAATTCCAATATTGCAAGACAACCGACATCGCGAAACACTCCGAAAGCGGTGTTCCAGCCGACTTGTCTTAGATTATCAATCTACTTTAAACATAACATGCCAATATTGCAGGACAACCGACATCGCGAAACACTCCGAAAGTGGTGTTCCAGCCGACTTGTCTTAAACTATTAATAAATATCAGATATAAAATGCCAATATTGCAAGACAACCGACATCGCGAAACACTCCGAAAGCGGTGTTCCAGCCGACTTGTCTTAAATTATTAATAAATGCCAATATTGCAAGACAATCGACATCGCGAAACACTCCGAAAGCGGTGTTCCAGCCGACTTGTCTTAAATTATCAATAAATTTTAAATATAAAATGCTAATATTGCAAGACAACCGACATCGCGAAACACTCCGAAAGCGGTGCTTCAGCCGACTTGTCTTAGATTATCAATAAATCTTAAATATAAAATGCCAATATTGCAAGACAACCGACATCGCGAAACACTCCGAAAGCGGTGTTTCAGCCGACTTGTCTTAGATTATCAATAAATCTTAAATATAAAATGCCAATATTGCAAGACAACCGACATCGCGAAACACTCCGAAAGCGGTGT
This sequence comes from Petunia axillaris subsp. axillaris, assembly GCA_029990575.1. NCBI lineage: Eukaryota > Viridiplantae > Streptophyta > Magnoliopsida > Solanales > Solanaceae > Petunia > Petunia axillaris. Next base: position 47,118,194 of record JARKNS010000009.1, read on the forward strand.
TCCAGCCGACTTGTCTTAAATTATTAATAAATTTTAAATATAAAATGCCAATATTGCAAGACAACCGACATCGCGAAACACTCCGAAAGTGGTGTTCCAGCCGACTTGTCTTAAACTATTAATAAATATCAAATATAAAATGCCAATATTGCAAGACAACCGACATCGCGAAACACTCCGAAAGTGGTGTTCCAGCCGACTTGTCTATCAATATTGCGAGATAAATTCCATAACAATGTTAAAACTTGAGAAAAGAAAAGCGCCGTCTTTTCGGCAATAATATAATGTGATGCTTAGATGCCGCAAGAGTAAACTTGAATGATCTGTCAAGCCAAATCATTTGCATCGTCAACTTGATTGGTGTTGTTTGTATCAATTCCTTGAATGCGCGTTCCATAAATTGTTCATCCATAGTGCGAATGATCCTTCCATTGCAAACTTTCATATTCCTGCTCTCAAAGAAAAATTTGTTAGTTTTGGGGAGGGGTGTTTGATTTGTGCCGATTCATCTTGAATTTGCTGCTATCGCTTCCTCTTCTTCGTCTGACTTGGACTTTAAAAACCATCCTCTGAAACTTGGTTTATGAACTCAATAGTATAACTCATTTTAATATAGAGGCAAAATAAAATAATTTGATAAAATAGTAAGCAAGTAATCATTGGTATGCAAGTGAAAAGTTTATAATGCATGTAAAATTCCTGCTTTAACTCAAACTCATGACATATCTTGAAACAAACTGAACATCCTTTATATTGCAACTTGCGCTAGTCTTGAATACTTTCAGAACTTTGCTGTTTCACCCTTTGATAAGCAAACCAATTCTTGCAAAGATCTGCCCCAGTTATGAACTTCCAAATCTTCAACTCATTTTGCAAAATTTGCCCCAGTTGATATCTTTCAAATTTTCAAATTGTCTTGCAAAATTGCCCCAGTTTCTTGCTTTAGGGGAGACTGAAAATTTTAATATTATAGAGTCGAGCCCGTTAAGAGCGCCTACGTATCCCTCCACGGGAATCAGACCGTGCGTAGTTCTGCTTACATAAATATTTTTTGGGAAAGTATGGCAATCTAAGTACGAAGCCGTATCCGAATTGGAAAATCCACACATCTGCCCAGATGCATAGTTCGGTATTACATCATAAAAGATAAACAAGCCTAAAGTGTTACAATATTTTGACCGAATCCGACGGGGATTGCCTACTTATCCTGTTGCCATTCCAGGAATCAGGTCAGAAGTAGTTCAAACGTACATAAAAGAGGAAATAGGGGAAATTCTTATATCAATGCAACCAAACTCTATGTGAGTTACTACGTATCCCACCTTGGGACTCAGGTCACGCGTAGTTCGCATTACATCAAAGATTACATTCAAAACCAATGCTAACTTGCGATCGCCTCAAACATAGTATCTTTTGACGGCATCTGCGTTGATTGCTTTTGGCCAAACTTGACCATCCATTTCTGCCAGAATCAGTGCTCCTCCGGATAAAACCCGATGAACCACATATGGACCTTGCCAATTCGGTGCAAATTTGCCCCTTGCTTCTTCTTGATTAGGAAAGATCTTCTTCAACACCAATTGCCCCGGTTTAAAGTCTCTCACTCTCACTTTCTTGCCAAAAGACTTGATCATGCGATTTTGATAAAGTTGCCCATGGCAAATTGCATTCATTCTTTTCTCATCAATAAGCATCAACTGTTCACATCTGATCTTCACCCATTCAGCATTTTCTAATTCAGCTTCTTGAATGATTCTCAAAGAAGGAATTTCTACCTCCGCGGGTAAGACTGCTTCTGTGCCATACACCAAAAGATAGGGAGTTGCCCCAGTTGAAGTTCTAGTGGTGGTGCGGTACCCAAGAAGCGCAAATGGCAACTTTTCATGCCAATCTCTATAATTATCAATCATCTTGCGAAGAATACGCTTGATGTTCTTATTTGCCGCCTCAACAGCTCCATTCATTTGAGGGCGGTATGCAGTAGAGTTGCGATGAGTAATCTTGAAACTCTCACAAGTTGCTCTCATCAAATCACTATTTAGGTTTGCACCATTATCAGTGATGATTGATTCAGGAACTCCGAATCTACAAATGATATTGTTGCGCACAAAATCCGACACCACTTTTTTGGTTACAGACTTGTGAGAAGTTGCTTCCACCCACTTGGTGAAGTAATCAATAGCCACTAGAATAAAGCGATGTCCATTTGAAGCGGCCGGTTCAATAGGACCAATAACATCCATTCCCCAAGCAACAAAAGGCCAGGGAGAACTCATTGCATGAAGTTCAGAAGGAGGTCTTTTGATCATATCTCCGTGAATTTGACATTGATGGCATTTCCGCACAAACTGAACACAATCTGTTTCCATAGTTAGCCAAAAATAACCGGCTCTCAAGATCTTCTTTGCCAAAACAAAACCATTCATGTGCGGCCCACAAACTCCCGCGTGCACTTCCGTAAGCAATTTATTTGTTTCAACTGCATCAACACATCTTAAGAGTCCTAAGTCTGGGGTCCTCCTATATAGGATTTCACCGCTTAGAAAGAATTGATTTGCTAACCTCCGAATGCTCTTCCTTTGGACACTTGTTGCATTTTCAGGATAACTCCCAACCTTGAGATAATTCTTGATATCAAAATACCAAGGGTGACCATCTCGCTCTTCCTCAACTTGAAAACAATAAGCTGGCCTATCGTGCAATTCAGTTTCGATAGGATCAATATAATTCTTGTCAGGATGTTGGATCATAGAAGATAAAGTTGCCAAAGCATCGGCAAACTCATTTTGAAGTCTTGGAACATGCTTAAACTCAATCTTTGCAAACCTTTTGCACAATTCCTTGACACAACGCAAATAAGGAAGAATCTTTGCGTTCTTGGTGTTCCACTCGCCCTGTACTTGGTGAATCAGCAAGTCGGAATCCCCAATCACTAAAAGTTCTTGAATATTCATATCAACTGCCAATCGAAGACCCAAAATGCATGCTTCATATTCAGCCATATTGTTAGTGCATGGAAATCTGAGCTTGGCCGAAACAGGGTAATGCAGACCCGTTTCAGAAATTAAGACAGCTCCAATACCAACACCTTTGAAATTTGCTGCTCCGTCAAAGAAAAGCCGCCAACCATCATATTCGGAAGAGATGTCTTCACCTAGAAACAAGACCTCTTCATCGGGAAAGTAAGTTCTCAATGGTTCATAGTTGTCATCAACAGGATTTTCAGCTAAATGATCCGCCAATGCTTGTGCCTTTACCGCCTTTTGGGTGACATAAACTATGTCAAATTCACTTAACAAAATCTGCCATTTTGCTAGTTTTCCCGTGGGCATCGGCTTTTGGAAGATGTACTTCAAAGGATCCATCCTCGCGATAAGATAAGTTGTATATGATGAGAGATAGTGCCTTAACCTTTGTGCAGTCCAAGTTAAGGCGCAACAAGTTCGCTCCAGGAGAGTGTACCTGGCTTCATAAGGGGTGAACTTCTTGCTTAGATAATAAATGGCTTGTTCTTTCTTCCCGGTCTTGTCATGTTGCCCCAAGACACATCCAAATGCATTTTCCGAGACAGACAAATATAAGATCAATGGTCTTCCAGGTTCAGGAGGAACTAACACAGGCGGATTAGATAGATACTCCTTGATCCTATCAAAAGCCTTTTGACAATCTTCCATCCACTCAATAACAGCATCTTTCTTCAACAACTTGATTATTGGTTCACAAATAACCGTGGATTGTGCAATGAAGCGGCTTATGTAGTTCAAGCGGCCAAGAAAGCTCATCACATCCTTCCGGCTCTTTGGAGGAGGCAAGTCTTGGATGGTCTTGATTTTAGACGGATCCAATTCTATACCCCTCCGGCTTACAATAAAACCCAACATCTTACCAGCGGGAACACCAAACGCACATTTTGCAGGATTAAGCTTCAAGTTATACCGTCGAAGGCGGTTGAAGAATTTTCTCAAATCAGTCAAATGCTCTTCTTTCTTCTTGGATTTGATAACAACATCATCTACGTAGACTTCAATCTCTTTGTGAATCATATCATGGAAAAGAGTTGTCATTGCTCTCATATATGTTGCCCCGGCATTCTTCAAACCGAAAGGCATAACTCTATAACAGAACACACCCCAAGGCGTGATGAAAGCGGTCTTTTCAGCGTCATCTTCATCCATTAGGATCTGGTGATAACCAGCAAAACAATCGACAAAAGACTGAAGCTCATGTTTTGCACAGCTATCAATAAGGATATGAATATTTGGCAATGGAAAATCATCCTTTGGACTTGCTTTGTTGAGATCACGATAATCAACACAAACTCTAACCTTTCCGTCCTTCTTGGGCACCGGCACAATATTTGCTAACCAAGTGGGATATTTGAGAGATCGAATTACCTTAGCGGTCAATTGCTTTTGCACTTCTTCCAATATTTGTTTGCTTGTGGAAGTTTTGAAGTTTCTCTTCTTTTGCTTAACAGGCGGAAATGAAGGATCAGTTGGCAACTTGTGAGTGACAAGATCGGTACTCAAACCGGGCATATCATCATAAGACCAAGCAAAGATGTCTTGATACTCGTTCAATAGTGAAATATAAGCTCTTCTTTCTTCCGAGGTTAAATGAACACTGATTCTGGTTTCTCTAACATCTTCTGAAGTCCCCAAGTTGATTGACTCGGTTTCTTCCAAGTTAGGCTTTGGTTTGTTCTCAAATTGATCCACTTCTCTTGTTATTTCATCAGGAACAAAATCTTCATCAAACTCCCCAATACTCAATGCATCAGTACCAGTTTGTTCAGTTGTTTCGTTATATGTCACAAGCAAAGTTTCGGCAGTTTTGTTAAGTGGGAAGCTGAAACAGAAACGAACATTAATCAAAAGCGTAAATAAAGTAAATAATTAAATCATATCAAAATAATAGTAGGGAGAATGCAATGCATTTTATTTGTTTCAAAATCTAGTTTAGGGAGGCATATATTAAAGTAAAACATGCAGAACGTAAACAGATTATTTTGAAAAGACATAAAAGTAAACCAAAAGCGAAACACAGTTCAGGGCCTCAATCTGACTGTGACGCCAAAATAAACTGTTGAGTTCATTCACCAGGTCTCTTCCACTGGGACACAGGTCCAATTGGCCATCGGATCCTTTGCCTCAACATTCTGCACCGGTGACTCCTCAGCACAGTCTTCAATAATAACATCGCATTCCAAATCATCACTCAGAAACAAATCGCCAACTCCTTCTATCAGATCCGGTATAATGACTTCCGGTGCCTTGACAAATGACTGGTACAAGGAAGGAAGGGGTTCTGGCATGGCAATGGCTGGTTTCCTTTTGGCCATCTCAATCTCCTTTTTGGTGGGACAGTAACCCAAGCCAAAGGTACCCAGATTCTTGGGTAAGCAGATGGGTTCAGTAATGCCGTTCAGATTTGCTCCCAATCCCGAACCAGGTTTGAAACCATTTTTCAACATTTCCACAGCAATCATCTTGGGGACTCTGGGTAGGGTACCTTTCTTTGACTCCTCATTAGACGCTCGGGTCACATTCATTAGCTCAACCGTGTGAAAGGTAGTCCCATCAAGTTCTGTGGCGTTGTCCACCATGGGAATTGTGGTGCTAGCATGCATGGGGCTGTTTCCCTCGCCCTTGACCACTACTTCTTCATTATCCCATATAAATTTTACACTTTGATGCAAAGTGGAAGGGACGGCTCCGGCCATGTGAATCCAGGGTCTTCCTAACAGCATGTTATAGGTAGACGGGATGTCGAATACCTGAAACTCCACAGAGAAGTTCACAGGACCTATCTGCAGATCAAGATCAATCTCTCCAAAGGTGCACCTTTGAGCCCCATCAAAAAGCCCTTGCTTCCACATTGCTCTGCCTAATTTTGCCAGCGTCAATTCCAAGCTCCTCCAGAGTTGCTAATGGACATATATTGAGCCCGGAACCTCCGTCGATCAGTACCCGCCCGACAAATTTGTCCCTACATTTGACAACAATATGCAAGGCTTTGTTGTGTCCGAGACCCTCGGGTAGAAGCTCTTCTTTGAAGAAGGACACCTTGTGAGGTTCTAAGATTTGGCCAACCAAGACAGCCAAGCTCTCACCCGTGGTCGCAGCGGGCACTTCTGCTTCCTTGAGCACTTATAGCAATGCATTTCTATGCGTTTCAGAGCTCATCAGCAAAGCCATAATGGATATGCGGGAAGGAGTATTCTTTAGGTGCTCCAGAATAGAGTATTCCTTTGACTGCATTTTCCTCCAGAAGTCCTCAGCTTCGGTTTCAGTCACTCTTCTTACAACGCCCTCCTTTTCCCTAAGGCCTCGACCCAACTCCTCAGGCGTATAGAATCTACCAGATCTGGTCATGCCTTGTGCAGCAGCAGCAGCAACAGTTACCTTTCCACTTCCGATAGGCACTTCAGAATAGTTCCAAGGAACCCTCTTGCTATCATATTGAAGGGGTGAGGCAAGCATGACGGTGACAGTTGGCCTCGGGATACCCGCTTGCACCAGAATGGGAGTTCTAACTTGCACAGATACTTTGGCCTCGTTAGCAACCCTCACATTGCTAACGGGAACAATGGTCCCTTTCAAATCGACTCCCTCCTCAAGGGAAATGACATTGACAGCATTGTTTCCATAGGCGGGAAGAGGATTATCTTGCACATTAGGCTGAGTTCCAGTAAGCTGGATAGTGCCTGATTTGATCAAAGCTTCCACTCTATCCTTGAAGGCATAACACCTTTCCACATCATGGCCCGCAGCCCCAGAATGATAAACACAATGCTTATTAACATCATACCACCTTGGAGGAGGATTTGGAGTATTGTCAGGAACAGGCTGCACAACTCCGGCGCTTCTTAGTCTTTCAAACAATTGACCATAAGATTCAGCTATAGGAGTATAGGTTTTGGGTGCTCTCCTCTCATAGCTTTGGTTAGGTCCTTTCATATTTGGACGGACAGGAGCACGGGGTTGGTAATTTTGTGGGCGAGGAGGGTATTGTTGTGGTGCTGGTGCTCGTGGTGGATAATAACTGGGTTGTGCTTGATAGACAGGATATGGAGCGGGAGGAATTTGATAGTGACTAGGGTAATTTGGGGGTGGTGCATTTGGGTAAGGAGAAGGAATATTTGGGTAATGAGGAGGTGCATTTGGGTAATGAGGAGGTGCATTTGGGTAATGAGGAGGGGTGTTTTGGTAAGTAGGGTAGGCTGGTGGATTATCAAAGTTCAACCTCCTAGCCGGGCGGCGGTCAATGTCTGCGGCAACAGCTGTGACTTCTTCCCTCTTCTCTCTTCTTCTAGAATTGTTTGAGCTGGCTTGAGCATTTTGAGCACTTGACTTCATTTCAGCAAAGCTCACAATCCGACCGGATTTGATGCCTTCTTCCACCATCTCCCCCATTGTGAGAAGTTCAGCGTAAGGTGCACCCATCATAGGAAGCATATGCATGTAATAGGAATCGTCTTGAGCACGAATAAAGTACTTCACCATATCCATCTCAGTCATCGGGGGTTGCACCCGTGCAGCCTGTTCACGCCACCTCAAGGCGTATTCCCTAAAAGATTCTGTTGGTTTCTTCTTCAAATTGGCCAAGGTTATGAGGTCAGGGACCATCGCCACATTGTATTCAAACTGCTTTGTGAAATCACCAGCTATATCATCGAATTCGTGCCATTTGCTTATGTCTTGTCTGGCAAACCATTCAGCGGCAATACCTTCCAGACTGTGGCTAAAGTAAGCCATCAGAAGTTCTTCTTTGCCTCCCGCCGCCCTCATTCTGTTGAGGTACTTGGTTAAATGAGCAAATGGGTCCCCGTGACCATCATACATGTCAAACTTCGGCACTTTAAAACCGGGAGGAGGAGTAATGTCCGGGAATAGATAAAGACTGCGGTATGAAGTGCTTTGCCGTTTCTTAGTCACCTACAAGTCCTTAATAGATTGTTGCATGACTTTCATTGCTTGGATTATCTCATCTTGTTCGCTTGTCCTTCCCTGTTTTTCCACAGCTGTGGGCATTTCATTCTGTGGCGGATAGTCTGCGAAGTCCACATTCTTCCCATTAGGGTCATGCTCATAATATAACGCCTCGGGATATCCCTGCCTTGGATCATTGGCGTTTGGAGGAGCAACAGCTACAGGAATGGGCGCTTGAGATTGTGGAGGACGGGGAGTGTCTTTAGCAGGCAAATATTGGTAGTGAGGAGGAGTGGGGTCGTTAGGATATGGATAATATGAGGGATAACCAGCGGGTTGGGTATTTTGCTGAGCGGGCGGGGTATTTTGACTGACTTGTGGGCGGTTTTGTGGTGGTGGCGTTTGATTAAGTGGGTTGTTTTGGTATGTGGGTACATTGTGAACAGGATTGGTGTTTAAAGGTATGTTTTGAGGGGCTTGCCCTTTAATGGCTGCTAGCTCATCGCTCAGCATCTGTATCTGTTTGGTTAGATTCAAAATAAGGTCATCCTGAGCAAGGAGGATGTTTCCCCTCGAAGATCCAGGAGTTTCGAGGGTCTTATCATTGAGAACGGGAGGCTGATCATCATTACCGGACATTTTGATGAATTCTGAAGTGTATATCAATGTGCAGAGGAAAGTCTTCGGATCAGCTCAATCAGCACAAATCAAACCTCTGTTTGTGAATAAACAAAACAAAAGAAAAATTCAAAAGGTAACTGTGTTAGTTTGTATGTTGTTGGTAAAATTTGCACGTAAGCACATAGCGCGCGTCACGTAGCGCTTTTGCATTTTAAATGGGCGATAAATTAGGCATGTGGCAAACACAAGTAATGTGCGTGAAGTAAAAATGCAGACGCGTCCTACCCTGTAAGGTGCCTCTTTGTGCTAGAGGTAAGCCTAATCGCGCAGATAAATGATAACGAAAAGTAGTCCACACATGTTTTGCAATAATCGACTTTAGAGTAAGCGATAACAACAATAGTAATAATAATAGTCTTTCATTGATAATAACTTGCTTTCAGTACATCATCATCATTACATAGAGAATGAAAAGTGCTAGAAAGTAAATACATAAATTAAAGACATAGTCTGAGTACAACATTTGAAAATTTAAATAACTGCTATAGCTAAACTGCATCAAACTGGAGGAAGTGCTGAAGCTGAAGTGCTAGCATGGTTTGGATCAATCCTGGCTCGTTTCACAGTCTCTACAACTTCTTTCATGAAGCTCCACTCATAAGGAGTGAAAGTGATGGAGCTAAGCTTGACCTTTATCCCATAGGTCCGATCTACATCTTCTAAACCTTCTTTTCCTGCTGGACTAGGAGTGATGGCAATGTCTTCTTTGATCCAGGCATAGTATTCAGGAGTCCGGCCTGCCTGCTGAAAACTAGCGCGTTGGTTCACCATTCTATCCCAATCTTTGAAAATTTCTCCGACCCTTGGAACTTTTACTTCCTTGCCAAATTCGATTTCATAGGATCTCGTATATGCCGTGAGGGGTATGACTTGTTCTATCCCAAACTGACGAAGGACTCTTAAAGGTGCATAGTGATGAAGGCCCGTCAACCCGATGAGCTCGATGTAGTACTTCTCCTTAGATCTAAGATAAGCGCCCTCCTTGGTTGCAAGCCACCACACTTTCCACAAAATATGGTCTTCTTCAAGCTGGGCTAAATGTCCAAACCAATCATTAAGGCCCACTGGTGCAACAAACTTTCCAAGTACCCGTTCTTGATAGCTTCTGATTGGGTTGCCCCCACATAAGACTATGTCCACCATGGGTTTTCGATTAAAAAGGTGCTCCATGGCCCACAGTTGAAGAAGTAGATTTGAGCCCTCGAAGTACCTCTTGTTCTTTTTTCTGCAGTTAGTTAGAGCTCTAAACATTTCTGCCAGAATCATCGGGACCACAGTGACTTTTTTGTTATCAATCCCTTCAAACAAAATACGGACCACTGAACCAATGCTGGTGCTAATCTTCCCTTCTTCCCGCGGAAAGATCAGAGTTCCAAAGAAGGAAATGACAAAGGCGGTGAAACGCCTTTTTTTCCAGGTATCCAAAGAACAAGCAAATTCCCGAATATGAACAGCGTGACTGTCCGCAAGTGCAAATCTCTCATAAAGATAGTCTAAAGAAACCCATTCATTTGCAAAGCATCCTAACTTCTTGTTGTTATATAACCCCAAATCATCTAAGAAATGCCTCCCTCCTTGTTTCCTTGGAATGATCATCTCCCGACCCTTCAAAGGCAGCCCGGTAAGGTCGGCCATTTCCTCTAAGGTCGGTGTAAGCTCAAAATCCTTAAATCGAAAAACGGCCCTCGAATAGCTCCAGAAAGGCAAGAGTGCCTGAATCAAGTAGCGATCAGATGGAATCTCCAACAAATGGATCAAGTTCCCCAACTTCTTCTCAACCCATCCTGCCTCTCGTTTGTCATCTTGTTTCATGTTCCTCCACCATTCTTTCAATTTCTCAGGAACCTTAACAACCATTTGGACATTCTTGAATTCGGACATCTTTTGACCTACAAAGCCAATGACAAAATGTTCTAAACCCATTCATTGCAAAACTTGGTTTGGACTGTGAATTTCGTTATCATATAAACACATAATATGCATCGCTGTTGGGTATTAAAACCCGTCAACGAAAAAGGGCGGTTTTCCTAACTATGGATGCGGCACCAAGGACCGGGTCCAAACTATGGTTTATGCATGCATGTTCCTAATGGAAACTCTAGAGTGGGTTCACTAGACACAAGGCTGTTTTGAGTGGCAAGCGGTCACGCGGTAGTAAAACTATCCGCTCACCCCGCAGGTACGCGCACTCTTTCTTAAAGGGTTTTTTGTGAGTTGCGGGTGTATATGCATACACCTCGCGGGTATAAGTAACCATGAAGAAGCTCCCAGGAGTGGGGGAAATATGAACGGAATGCCAGTTTTATATGTGCGCACATAAAGTGTGATGACATGCTTTTGTGACACACAGCAATCAATTAAATTAACTAAGCATGCTCGCAAATAAACAGTAGATATAATCATGCTAGTTTCAACAATTATTAAATAAGCTACGCATACTAATATTGGCATACAACTCAAACAATACAAACAAACAAATTCGTGAAAGCCTTTTGGTTAGAACCATTTGCGTATTCCCCAGCGGAGTCGTCACGCTGTTGAACCCCAAAAATTACCCTTTCTTTAGGAAAGGATAGGTTTAAGAGGGAGGAGCAAAAATAGCCCCTTTTAAAAAGGTGATTAATTAAATAGAAATATTGCGCGGGTGGGCTAGGAATTAAGCTAGGAACTATTTTAACCTTCTTTTTAAATTAGCTAATTTACTCTAATTAAATTTATTTAATTAATTAATCTCAATTCAAATAATTTTAATTATCTAATTCTAATTTTAATTTTATTTTAATAATTAATTCTCATTTAAATAATTTTAGCCGCTAATTATATCTCGGGACGAAATTGGGTGTCAACAGTCCTGCAGACCAGTAAATATGTTGCTACTGGTGTCAGAGATAATGGGAACTGCCTGTGGTGGTGGTGGCGACGGTGGAACTTCCTGTTGTTCCATATTTAGAAAGTCATCTTGGGGAACAAACATGAGAATTGGACAGAATGATGGATCAACAAATACAAATTGATAGAATTCACATGGTTCATGATATCCCCAATGTTCACCCATCCTTTTCACAAAGCTAGCAAGTACCCAAATCATGGTGGTATTATAGATTGCTTCTTGCATCTTAATATGTTCAATTCTATCCAATTTTTTCATCAACTTACTTTCCATCCCTTCAAATTTTTTGTTTACTTCAGCTTTGACACTTGCAATCCTTGCATTCAAAAGTTTTATCATGTACTTCATTGATCTTGAGAGCATAACTCCTTGTTCTCCATTTCTAAACAGCGGCTCAGATTCTCCCTCCTCCTTTCTTGGGCCATTTGTCTCCTCTAACTTTTTCCATATAGATTTGTTAATGACCTTGTTTGATATTGTCTTTGGCAGTAGCATTAATTCAGGTACAACTCCAGCATTTAAAATTAACCGTGTTATTGTTGATGGAAACCACACCTTCTTCTTATACTTTTGGTTAAAACGACACTCCTTCATATTCTTATTGATCAGTTTACCCACATTAAGAGGTTTCTTTGTATAGATGCAATAAACCAAGAAAATTCTGTTAGCAAAGATTCTAGAGACATTGCTATTTGGGAACAATCTACTGCTAACAAAATTCAGAATTAGTCTAGCCTTGTAGCACATATTGATACTTTTTATTCCACCATTTAACCAATTTGCACCAAATGGACATAGTGCTTCTTCCATTAAAGCAAGATTTGAAGTTTTGACAAATGCTAGAGTTACCTTATCATCAACATCAGGAAGGTTTAGAGTCTGTTGATTGTTGCTGGTGAAAAGTCAACAACTCTTCCCATCACAGTAGAGGTATTGGTGAATTTATCCAGATTATTATAGAACTCCATTACTAGATCCATATAAAAGTTACCTGGATTTTTTGCAAACTCCATCCACTGATAGTGTTTGATGAGATCATCTATGAAAGCATCTTCTATGCCATCTTCAGGACTAAAAGAAAGTCCCTTCTCTTCTACCGGGGCTTTGCTAAATTGAGACCATGTTACATCAGTAGGAAAAGAAGAATTAGAATTTTCTGACATATTTATAGAAGGAGAGTAAAGAATTGGTAGGGAGAAAGAGAGAACACAGATTAAAACTTAGCAGATTTTAGTGAACTACATGGTAAAAAAAAAAAAAAAAGCTATTCTGTTTTCTGATAAAATGATCCCTCCTTGAAGTCTTATATATTGGAAAGAATAAGAAAATTGAAAGGTTGCAACTTTGTCTATAAAAGTTGCATTAATGAGTGGGCCTAGGAGAGGGGGAATTGGGGTAGGGGTTTCAAAACGTGAAATATTGAAAGCAAAAATAGTGATTTACAGAGTTGTTCAACTTAACCTCTGTAACCACAGACTTGTGGTTTTTCCCAAATACTGACACACGAAAGTTTTTCTCTCTTTTTTTTTTCTTTTTTTTTTTTTTAAAAAAATTAATTTTCTCTCTGGTTCAAAAAGTACTTTATATAAAAATAGTAAGGTAGCTAATATATACATTATATATTAACAGAGAGAAAGATAATATATATGTGTATTTTATAGATATTTCTTAAAACCTGTACAACAATTTTTTTTTTTTTTTTATACAAGTAAAAGATAACATATATTTAATTATGCATAAAAATCTACATATCACAAAAAAATTTAAAGATAGAGATACATACCTTGTCTAGTGCAACTATTTGAGTATTCCCTTTTTAAACAAGAGTTGCCATAATTCTGAAGGTATTAGCACTTACCAATAATAAAAAGATATGAAGTAAAAAAGGTAAAAGGACAAGAATAAGGTATGAGAGTACATTTTCTTATTCACTGTCACTTTCATATAAAATTAAAAAGAAACTTTTATTATATATAACATATATCTATATTAATATTTTAGCTCAAAGTAGAGGACACAAATTAATGGGTTTCAAGTTTAGGACAAGTTGTAGTCAGACAAGAATTCCTTCCCTTTGTGTACAAACTTCCTTTTCAAATGAAGTCACTCGTACTAGAATGACGGAGTGCATACATGACGCAATGCATATTGGTCATCTCGGTACTCTTATAAACTAAGAAAATCTAAACTTTAAACACATTTGTGCAACCAAATATATGTATCTACTAATTTCTAGTATAAAGTATGGGTATATAGAATACATTAAAAAAAAACAGAATTTTATAAAAATTAGTACATAATTGTATATATAGCCATTGATGAATTTTTTTTTTGTTCGTTTTCAAAAATTACAAAAATACATTAAAGTTAAAAAAAAAATATAAAGAGAAAATATATATGTATATATATACACACAATATTTATTATTATTATTATTTATTTATTTTAAAAAAAATAATAGCGTAAGGAAGCTTTTATAAAGTTTTTTTTTTTTTTTTTTTTTTTCGGGAACTTGTAAACTCAACCCCTAGTTCAGAATCAACATTTCTTTTTCGCTTGTTGAGTTTACTTTTGGAACTTATTAGGTCGAGAACATCAAAAGATATTTTATTTGTACGCATATGTCCTCCTTTTGATTTCTTTGCCTTACCTTTAGCAGTGTAATTACTATCAATGAGGACCCTCAACATTTTGAATTTTTCACGACGGTCATTCCATGCATTTTCCTGAAAATCTCCAATAACAAAATCCACAGAGTCATAGTGATCAAAAGAAACTGAAGAATGATAGTCAAATAAATTTATGTTAAATCCATTTATCTTTATGACTTCCTCATCTTCATTTTCTTCCAAATTAGTCAAATCTTGTGGATATATAGGATCGGGTAAGGACTCAGGACCTGGTGATTCAAATTCAATCAAACTTTCATTGTTAGCCAACTTTACCAAATCTAAATTTTTTTCTTGAGTGGTGGTATCTTTCTCATATGATATGGTTTCATTTAATTGCTCATTACCATCATTTAAGGAGATTACCATACTGACTAATTGATTTAATTGCATTGTTATGTCAGTAATGGTTGCATGAGTCTGTGTAATTTTCTTATCAGTATTTTTCATGAAACTAAGCACAGATTCTTTCAAACTCACGTCCACCTCTTGAGGTGGTTGGCTCTCATTGTTTTGATTCTCTTGTAGATATTGATTGCACTCCGGATTGCAGTCATATCCACTAGAATCAGTGTACCTGTAAGAACTAGAACCGACGTAAGACTGTTCATCAAATAAACTAAAAAGAGAAGGATTACCTGCTTGACATGTATGCCCAACGTGATTTCCACCACAATATTCACAAGTAACGGTCTTTTGGTTTATCAACTCCTCAATGTCTTTCATTCTCCTTTGGTATAGTAATTTTTCAATTTCTTTCAATTTTTCAGAATCATTATATGAACATGTGTTACTTGTTTGACATTCATGACTGTGGTGATTTCTACCACAATATTTACAAGTAACAAATCTTTGGTTGGCTTTTTCAAAAATATTTGCAATATCTTTTGGTATCTCAAAATCATCATATGAGAATGTGTCATCTGGTTGGCAAAAGTCATCAAAAAGGCCTTCATCATATTCCCGAGTGACTGACTGACAATTCAATGTTGAATGTTGTCCACTACATAGATTACAAATGATAATCTTTTGACAATGATTTTCTGTCAACTCGGCAAAGTTAATGATTGATTGATTAAAGTTCATTTTTAAGTGTTGAGTGATATTATCTTTAAAAGCTCTATATTTTTCTTATATAAAAAAAAAATCCAAGTCTTACTAGTACCAATAATAATAATAATAATAATAATAATAATAATAATAATAATAATAATAATAATAATAATAATAATAATAATAATAATTCTCAAATTAGTAGAAAAATAATTAACCTGAAGTAGATGTTTGCCAATCCCCGGCAACGGCGCCAAAAATTTGACGAGGTCCAATGTGTATATGGTTTTTTCTGCTCGTGCTTGTCAAATTCTAATATAGTTTAAGATATCGTCCCACAGAGATTGGAATCACCTAGGCTACAGGTTTATATTATCTTTGTTACTATTTGAGAGGATCAAGTTGATGAAAGGAGAGTTGATTATAATTTCCAAGTACTGAAAATAAAAATAATAAGTATTTTCGGATTTTCTAAATGAAAGATAGAGGTTGGGATATTCTGAATCTGCAAGATATTATTATAATAGAATAAAAATTTTATTATTTATTTCTCTGTTTAATGAAATGATCGCTTATTGCTAATTCAACCAAATCACATAAAAGAAATCCATTAATAGCACCACTTGCGCTTATACTATTAATTGATTAACAGTGAAACAGAGACCTTGTTTAAAGAATAATTGCTTATTTCTAATTCAATCACTCCACATACCAACAATTTCATAATAGCACCACTTGCGCTTATACTATTAATCTATTGAAGTTAGTGACATTAAACAATAACCGATTAATAGCACCACTCTCGCTTATACTATTAAACAATTAAAGTAATGGCTTTAAACAAGAAGTATTTCGGTTGAGTACACCAAGTGAGTAAAAACCTCTTTCGATTAGCTTTTACTAAATCAATAAATTTATTTGAGTCGATTCCTCCGTGAGAATTAGAATTGAAAGAAATAAGATAAAGATTATGGTTAAACCTAGTGTATAAAGATGATAAATAAAGAATCTCAACACGAAAAGATAATAAAATTTAGACATCTATTATAATAATATTATCAAGCTTCATCTTAGTATCCCAACCAAAGAAAATTACTCCATTATAGAGAAAAGATAAAAATTATAGGAAAATATTATTATTCCTACCAAGAAAAAATAAAACTAAGAAAAGAACACAGAACAAGACTAAGTCTTGTGTCTGCCAATTGGTGGATGCCTTTTCATACAAAACTTGAGCACCTATTTATAGACTTTCCAAGCCGAGGATTTTTCCATAGATGTGAAGTTTGGCTTGGATTTATGGCAATTCTGTAGATGCAAAAGTTGCTACGACTTTTCCATAGATTTGAATGTCTTGAATTTATGGCTTCTTCATAGATTCAAATGGCTTGGATCTATAGTTGCGACCGTGTCTTGTCCGCAGTTGTGATTATTTCTTCAGAGCAGAAAAATCACAGACACGACTATCAGTGTTACGGTCGCTTTTATGAGTTCGCTTCATCATTCCAGCTGGCCACTCAATTTGTTTTCCACATGCAATATTCATCTATGCATTTATGAGCTGTGTAGTTGCATCAATGGTCTTTCTCATAATTTTTCATGATTTCTTCCTCCTGCAAGATATGTTAGAAAATATGCGAGAGATGGATATATTTATTCACGTTTTATTTAAAATACTTAATATTTAACTATGAAAATATATGAATAAATTATATCCATCATAACAATATCAGATTGACTTGATTTTCGTATTTATAAACTCGTTTTCGAATGGGTAACATGATTGTAGGATTGGCTTTGAGATTTGAGGTGTTAATAAATTATTAACTTTCAACATAAACCCGAAATTTGATAAATTGGCTATTTGATGATGTAGATGGACTTTAATTAAGAAAGTAACCGCACTTTTGGACTCGTGGGTGAATGAGTAATCTAAAAATGTATTTTGTTCCGGTAATCGGATATGTGGGCACATGGTTGACTTTTTGACTCGTTTGTCATCCAGCCATGAAAATTAGTAGGGTAGCTTATATTGATCGTATTATTTATTGTTTTGCATAAAGTGGACTTATTTGGAAGGATTTGGGCGTGAAAAGACGATCGTGGGCTAGTTAGCAATCGTCGGCTTGAGGTAAGTGGTTTACATCCCTTCTTTGGTGGACTTTCTCCACATTGGATGTCTATGTATGTGTTCTTTACATGCATGGCTGCTGAAATGGGCACACTTATTATGCCAAGACTATTTTGAAAAGTGTAATTACAGTTCATTACTATTTCTTGATTTGTTATCGTAGCACGATGTAGTTCCGTGCATATTATTATGGTACGATGTAGTTCCGTACATATTTATAGCACGATGTAGTTTCGTGCATATTATTTTGGTATGATGTTTCGTGCACATTATCATTGCACGATGTAGTTCTGTGTATATTATTATGGTACGATGTAGTTCCGTACATATTATCATAGTACGATGTAGTTCTGTGCATATTATTGTGGTACGATATTTCGTACATATCATCATCGCACGATGTAGTTCCGTGCATATTATTATGATACGATATAGTTCCATACATATTATGATAGCACGATGTAGTTCCGTGCATATTATTGTAGTACGATGTTTCGTACATATTATCATCGCACGATGTAATTCCATGCATATTATTATGGTACGATGTGGTTCTGTACATATTTTGTAGCATGAGGTAGTTCTGCGCATATTGTTGTATTATGACGTAGTCCCATACATATCATTAAGTCACAATGGATTGTCTTAGTACTTTGATGACTAAGTATGAATATTACTTGTTTGTTAATTAAGTGATTTTGTCTTTACTTTTTGTTACCTTGGAGTTGTTTGAGTTTTCATATATTTGCAACTCGTTATTCTACTTGGAGCCCTGTCCCCACTTACTGAGTCCTTTTGACTCACCCACTTTCTTTATTTTTTTTCCGTATTGTTTTATATTCGGCAGATTCGATATCGAGTTCTACCAAGCATTGTGGTAAATGGAGTTGCTCGTCCTTTAATCTAACAGTGAACCACTTTTGTCCTGTGGCGACATCTTTCCTTATTATTTTTATGTTAATATTAATGATTATATTTCTTTATATTCGGATGTGTATAACCTTATTGACTCCTTAGATGTTCATGATTCATGGGAGGACTTAGAACATGGTTGCAAAGATCCTAGTTGTGTATTTGGGTTATATATCATACTCCGTTATTCTTTTCATAATTTCTTTTATTTGGTTATTTCATATGCAAGTCAAGTGTTGCTCAAGATGGATTCGCCCAATGAGTTGGGTTTGGGTGCCCGCACGGCCTATAGAATTTTGGATCGTAACAATACATCACAATAGAAAGTGGTTATGGTACAATTAAATTTTTGTTTCAACAATTGATTAGAATAAAAGAAGAAGCTTCAAGACTGTCGGGGACATGAAGATTTGGGGGAAGATTTAGGAGAGAGAACAATTTGATATTATCTTTTGAAATGGATAGGATCCCATTTTTTGAGGAAGTATAGGTTTAAAGAGAGTATTTTCAGAATTTTATCCAATTAGTATATTAGGAGAGATATATTTAGTAGAATATCTAAATCTTGGATTTAGAAAAATGAGTGGAAGTGGTACTATTGCAATTAAAAACTCTAAGTATGATATAAAATCCAAAAAAATAGTAATTTTATTATGAAATTATATTATTAGGTAAATAAAGGAATTAAATCTTTAAACATGATGTTTTAGCTACTTTTCCCAAATATAAATCATATGGGCATTCCATCCAATTTCCACGTGACAAAGTCACTTACTCATGACTCATGAGCTCAACCTCATCTTTTGGTTACTAAGAAAACCAATATTTGATTGTGAGATGTCTCTAGACAAATAAACTATGTGTAATGCTAGCACATAATCCATTTTATCACCAATCATATATCATAAGAAAGAATGTTTATTATTTTTTTAGTTTATAATGCATATTAAATAGTAGTAATCAATTAGGTGATATAAATTTAAGAGACGCTAAATATCATATACTATCAATTAATTTAGTATAAACATAAGTGTTGATAAGTTTTAGTAATTTCATAATCCCTAAACATAGCAAAACGTTAGAGTCTGTGGTTGTAAATCTTTTCGAACCAGAGTTTTCACAAGGGAAAAATATGAAACGTTAACTATATAATCAATGGAGTGGCTATCACTCAAGAAACAATGACATTTGTAGGAATTAGATTGAAAGATAGTGATCTTAGAACACATTTGATTTTGAACCATTCATTCCCAGAAAGTGCACCAATATACACAGTTGAAGACACCATGCATATATACATTCCCTTTTTCTCATCACTTTCACGTTGCTGATTTTGCACCGCTTTCTGTACAGTACTAGTTTCATTCGCTTATCATCAAGGATTTCGAAAGGTGCATCTACTTAGAAACAAATGATTTTTTTTTTTTTTTTTTTTGTTTTTATTAAAGTCAGTTTCTAATACTGGGATCTTTCTCTCCACTTTTTGGGGGTTCTTCATTTTGGTTATGTTTGACTTTGGTTTAAGAAAATGACTATCTAATAAAATTAAGGCTTACTTTCATTTCCTTCCTATTTAAAGGGTTTTTTACACAAATATACAAATTTTCATCCTTAATATTGATTTCCCTTCCTTTAGCTACTAAGATGTTTCAGTTCGCTAAGTTTGAAAACAAAAAAATAGCAAGATTTTTCAAATTACAAGGTATAACAATATTTTCGCTAACACAATTCAAATCACATTTCTCCAAACAAATCCTAACTTCAACCCCTACCCCCAAAATCCTTCACAACTCCCCGGCCTCCATACCCCAAAACCCCTGCCTCCTTTTAAACCCCCGCTCCAACCGCCATTTTCAACCCGCAACTCCACCCCCACACTACCCGTTACCATCGCCGGCTGACGTCATCAGATTGGGAAACAGAGGCAGTAGATCGAAGAAGATGAGGAACCAACAGATAAATGACAGAGAACAAGGCAGTGGGATCGGGAGGAAGACGAGCGTGTCGCCACCGCCTGAACCGGAAATCTCAGCAACAGTAGCCCTGACAGCGGAGAATAGCAGCAGAGTCGACAGAGGAGCTACTATCTAACTTGGATTTCTGGACGAAACTTTGGTGGGTTTCGCCGGAGTTGCTCCAATTATGTCTCCTCTTTATTTTCTTTTATGGTTTCAATAACAAATGACAGAAACAAATAAGGAACAAAAAATGATGTTATGTTCATGTTACTGCTACTACAATTTTGCTCGTGGATCTGTTTCCTCGATTCTGGGTGCTGTTATTGGATATCCATAGTATATGCTGACTTTGTTTTCTTGGGTTTAATATCGTGTTATTTTTTCCATTTGAGTAAATGAATCATCGTTGAAATAATTTGAAACAACGGTTAAAACAATGTGAAACGACGTTGAAACAATATGATACAATAAAATATTGTTAAAACAACTGCTAAAACAATATGATACAGTCCGAAACGGCTTTGAAACAGTATTATACAATCTGAAACGACGTTGAAACAGTATAATATGGTCTGAGACGACATTGAAACAATCTGATACGGTCTAAAATGGGAGTTGATATAGTTTAAAACAGTATGATACAGTCTGAAACGGGACTTGATACAGTTTAAAACAATCTGATACAGTCTGAAAACAGAGGTGATACAATCTGAAACGGGAGTTGATACGGTGCTGCAGAAACAATTGAAACGGTGCAGAAACAGTTAGATACGGTGATGCAGAAACAGTTGAAACGGTGCAGAAACAGTTGGATACGGTGCTGCAGAAACAGTTGAAACGGTGCAGAAACAGTTAGATACGATTCAGAAATAGTTGATACAGTGCAGAAATAGTGAGATTCAACGAGATACATTGAGGATGGATGAGGAAAAGTGAAATTGCAGAAAATGAGAGGAGTAAAAGTGAAATTGGGGGGAAATGGTGGGAGGAAAAGTGAAATAGGGGGAAATGGGAGGAGCAAAAGTGATAGTGGGGGAAATATAAGGAAGAATGTAACGGTTTGGTATGTTACAGTAAAATATTGCTATGTTTTTGTTATGTTTATAATTATCTTGTGTTTTCCTCTATATAGGATAATTTTACTAAAATGTTGCTATATTTGATAATTAAGCTCTAAAACTTATACTTTTATGTAAAAAATCCTTTGTAGATTGGTACCGTCTTAGGACATAGTAACTTTCAAAGAAAAGGTACTACCTTTTGAAATTGAAATTAAGAAATTGCATGGTGGCTCACAAAAGGTGTGACATTTTTTATTGGGGTTTTAAATTTGAAAGAACATTTACAAATTTTGGTATAATATCCAATAGCATCCTTTTATATCTAATTAATTTAACTTTTCATTAAGTTTGTAAAAGTAGAATAGAAAAAAATATCTTTGTTACTTTCATCTCCATTGTAGGCGCTATATGTGATTCCCACCACAAGATTCGAGCTCTTTATTGCAACATTTTCTGAAATTTTCATACGAAAGAATATAACAAATGGCTTCTAAACATTCCACAATTCTTTAAAGTTTTAAGGTGAAAAATAAAGCAAAGCAGGATAATTCATCACGTGCCAAGCACGTGACCCCACAGAATAGACAAAAAAATAACCAAGAAACAAATTCTGTCTAGTTTTCTTAACTTATAAAGGATGTATTACCTAATATGAAATGGTCATAGGAATATTAATTTGTGTACCTGTTGAACTTCATTTCTTTAATTTTGTTGTTAATTGTTAGAATCTTGAAAGAGAGAAAACTATGATGAGTCAACCACAAAAAAAAGTCAAAGTCTAAATCTGACACAAAATATCAACTCTATACAACTCAAACCTATTAATCACCCCCCCTAATGTTGCTTTAATAAAATGTAATCTCTTGATTATTTTATGCTATGTAGAATGAAACCAAGACTCAACATAAAAATTGACCCTTCTTCAATCGTGAACTGTAATTAATTTGAATGGCTAAAGATGGGCCATAAAGAAAAGAAAAAGCTCTCGAACCCGAAATTTTTGATTAATGATGAAGGGATCATATTAATCCGCCGCACTTCCTTCATAGTACTTTAACATAGAAATATCTTCTACTAGAGGTTGTTTATTGGTCTAGATCTACAATAATAGAGTGGCAAATCTTGTTTTTCAATATAAAATGGAACAACTAATGAGTTCACATTTTTTAGAATAAAAATCCTGTCCTTTGTTGTATCTTTAATGTTGGTGTAGTAGCTGCAGACATATGAGCATGAAACCCGTGGCCTTCATTTGATAGTAAACCAGAACATTCTATTGCTCTTCTGTGATTGACAGTATCTCTAAAGCAGACATTTGTATTACAGTTTCAAGCTAAATAATCATTGTTCAAAGCATTAAAAAATGGTGACATATGACAGGACAGCAAAGAGTTTATATTAGTCAATATAGGCAACTTTTGTGATAAAAAACTTGGTCCCAGTTGAGCTTATTCAACTATCTAAGAGATGAGGTAGATACAAGCATCTTTTTGTCCACAAGAAGGGAAAAAGAAACAATCCAAGAGAACCCCTCCTCCTTATAGTATATCTAGTTATATATTTTCAGCTGCACAAGATCACAGATGAACCAAGAAAACAGGTATATCTTGGTAGTATCATTAAACCTTTGTATGTTCGGCTTCATCTTGCAACTAGATAAATGTTGTGCTGTTGATGATCCACAGTTTGTAGCATGCAAGCCTGTAAATTGCAGACATGGTCCAAACATAAGCTTTCCATTTTATATCCAATTTGAACAAGAATCTTATTGTGGATTCCCTGGATTTGGTCTAAACTGTAGTGAACAAGGCTTTCCTGTTATTCACATAGGTGAAAATGAGTATGTAGTTGAAGAAATTTCTTACCATAATCATACTTTTCAGCTGGAAAATACTGTCTTTAATGGTACAGGCAATGGTTGTATTTCTGAGATCAAGAATGTTACACTTGATAATCGCCCTTTCAGATTCGTTAATGAATCAAGAATTTACTTGTTGTCGAACTGTAATGAATCTCTACCGGAGACTCTTCTGAAGCACAAGATTGGTTGTGGTGAAGAAAATAGCAATGATTGGGGTCTTGCAATGTTGGCTGAGGATGAAAGCTTTGAGTCAGCATTACAATTGTGCAGAAATCATGTAACAGTACCGGTAGAAAGCAATCCAGTTGTTGACTCTCAACAGCTATTGAGAAGGGGGTTTAGATTGAGGTGGATAGCCAGTAACTGCAGTGAGTGTGCAGAAAGTGAAGGAATTTGTGGATTTGATGTCAAAAATTATCAATTCAAATGTTTCTGTCCTGACAGGCCTCATTCTGCCAGTTGCAAACCTATGGCTACTAGTACCAGTGAGCCAGGTAAGCCCCTCTCTAGTACTAGTTACCTTCCAGTATAATTGCAGAACCTTATGATAGTATCATTTAGGTACCGTGCTTTATGTTTTTGCACATGTTATCTACAAAGCGTTGAAGATCTAGGCATCATGATGCAGATGAATTAAACATTTCCACTTGGCTGTGAATGATTATAATTATGTTTGAACCAAAAAATTGGTGCAGCCCGGGAAGTATTCTTATAACAGCTAATAACAATTTCTCCGATGAATGATGCCTTGTTCTGATTATTCCATGCATTTTTGGGGATTTGAACTTTTTTTCCTGTTAATCCTGTGGTTACACCAGCAGGAACTTACAAGACTCAAATTCCTTTAAAGGCATGTTGGTTGCCATCTCTTAGTTGAGCTTTATCTATGGTATCCATGTCCAAGATGCCATTTCAGATACATATGATGAACTGCATTAACAGTTTTAGATGAATAATTGAAGTAGGCTAACATGAACTCTGGGACTGGTTTATTAGATCATTTTGAAACTTGTGGTACTTTCTATATCAACCAAATGCAGGTTCTCACTGTTCCATTATGAGAAGGTTGAGCAACTCTAGATCATGCTCACAACTTAGTAAACCCATTCAACAGTCTCTATATCCTTGTACTCTATTCTTCTTTAAAATCCTCATTGAGATTGGACTTTACTTGATATGTAGGCATAAATTACATTGTAGACAACATCATATCAAATTCTAACGAGGAGTCAAGACTTGTAATTATACAAAGTAGAAGCTTCAGAAATGCAGGACTACCGATTGTGTGCCTAGATTTTCCACTTTTTCATCTTATCTGTTCTCTAGTAACCGATCCAATCTTTTTTCCAATACTACTTAGTAAAATGCATTCTAAATGAACATCTTTGACTTTCAAAGTCTTCTTAGAAGTTGTCAAATATTCCTCTCTATATGACCGGGGAACATCAAAGAATATGGAATATTTCCTCATACTGTCTTTATACTTTAATCTGGCTTTATAATAAGAACTTGTAAGACATTATATTAGTGTCAAACTTATGTTTTTCTCCTACTGGACAAGTTGCATACAGACTTGTTCTGAATTTTATTGGTAATACCAATAATATATTGTCTAATTTCTATATAACAAAGCACAGTTGTAATTAATATGTATAAATTGGCTGCTCATATTGTGCAGTTTCTTGCTGACAGACTTAGAGCTTACTTTATTAGCTTTGAAATATGCATAAACTTGCGACATGAAAAACTAAGTCAAACTCTGAACAAGAATAAGGAAAAACATTTCAGAACTATGTATTCAGCAGCTGAAATGCAACTATCTTACTTTATTAACTTTAATAAAGGTAGAAAAATTCAACAGCAACCATGTCTAGTGTACTTCACGTATGATTCCTTGTTATTCATCAATCACGAGGCAACCCTGGTTTTGAGGTGGTTTGTAGGAAAATAAGCCACTTTACAAAACCTAAAGTAGCGCCAATGTCTTACTGACAACATGTGAAGGTTTCATTTCTCTGTAGCTAGTTGTATGGACTCATCCAAAACCAGCATTTTAATGCAAAAATGCTTGTCCTTGTATATCCATTTCGATCCACCGAAACATTTGATATGTTCCCTTTTCTTCCTTATGAGATGCATATAATTGTTTTTCTATATTACCTCTTCCTCCATGATTTATCTGACATAACCTCATTCTTGTTTTGTTACCAGGGAAAAGTAAGGTGGGTTTGATTCTAGGTTCAGGTAAGGTAGTACTATATTATTATGCATGAATTTGACATCAACATACTTCCCACATCTTGTTAACTTCATTTTAATCTCTTTCAGTTTTAGGTGCAGCAGTGTTAATACTCTTGGTGGTCACCTTCATTGTTTGTCGTTACCACAAAGAACACAAAGGTTCTTTTTGCTTCCCCTCAAGAAACAAGTTTTCTGATTCTTACTCAAAACATGAAGTTGAGGAAGGTAGTATTTTCCATGGGGTGCCAGTCTTTTCCTACACTGAACTTGTAGAGGCCACCAGTAAATTTGATTCCTCCAGAGAACTAGGAGATGGAGGTTTTGGAGCTGTTTATTATGGTAAGAATCTGGAAAGAAAGTAAATTTTGGTGTGACACTAAATCTAAAAGGATTTACAGCTTGCTGTTTTTATACATTCTGAAATAGGTAAACTTGGGGATGGGAGAGAAGTTGCAGTGAAGAGACTTTACGAGCACAACTGCAATAGAATGGAGCAATTTAAAAATGAAGTTGAAATTCTTACTCGCTTAAAGCATCCGAATCTTGTTACCCTTTATGGTTGCACATCAAAACATAGTCGTGAACTCCTCCTTGTATATGAATACATTGCCAATGGAACAGTGGCGGATCACCTCCATGGCGATAGAGCAAAGGATGGGTTCCTTGCATGGCGTATCCGCATGAGCATTGCTATAGAAACTGCTAGTGCATTGGCTTACCTCCACGCCTCTGAAATTATTCATCGTGATGTCAAGACTAACAACATACTCCTTGACAGCAATTGTTGTGTCAAAGTTGCAGATTTTGGACTTTCAAGACTATTTCCAAATGATGTTACTCATGTCTCGACAGCTCCTCAAGGGACACCTGGATATGTTGATCCAGACTATCATGAATGTTATCAGCTGACTACTAAAAGTGATGTGTATAGCTTTGGTGTTGTTCTTGTAGAACTTATCTCATCAATGCCTGCTGTCGATATATCTAGGCATCGACATGAGATCAATTTGTCTAACTTTGCGATAAGCAAGATTCAAAGACGTGCATTTGATGAGCTGATTGATCCATCTCTTGGGTTTGCATCAGATGCAGACGTTAGGAGAATGACTACTTCAGTAGCAGAGCTAGCTTTTCAATGCTTGCAACATGAGAAGGACTTGAGACCCACAATGGATGAAGTACTGGAGACACTAAGACATATTCAAGGAGTTAATGTTATCAAAGATGAGAAAATAAAGCAAACGATTGTCCATGACACTGAACCTAATAGTGAAAAGGTCCCTACTTCGCCTAAATCAGATAATAAAGTTTTGTTAAAGAAAATGCAATTGCCACCTTCACCAATTTCTGTAACTGAGAGGTGGGTTAGTAGCTGTGGCAGTTCCAGTATTAGCGGGTGATATTCTTACACATTTTGCTTTCATCTCAAAGTAGATGTTATAAATATGTACTCATTCATCTGTAAAGGAATAACATGCTGGGCTCTTTCCTTCTATTTTTGTTAGTTTTTTACTTTTATGTTTATTTTCCATCTTCTGAATACAATTTCTAAGACACAGATTGTAACTAGTGAAGTATGGATATGCTCCGAGAACTAGCTGATATTCATTATCAACAATTATATGTTCCCAGTAGTTTGGATCAGTTTACTGAAAGCAAAACATTCATCTGTCTGCTGGACAATTGAAGCTTGATCCTCCTGGAAGCCAAGAACTAGTCCAGTTTTAAGGTACTCCGTTTCGTTTTCAGTGAGCATACATATTTCGCACGGTATCCTAGAATTGAAGTTTCTTAGAGGGAATATCAGCCACTTGATGGAAGATTGAAAACTTGTTATACAGTTTTAGTGAAGGGAATGCAGTAGCTAATGTTGTGAATTTTGTGTGGACACTGAAGGACCTTTATATTCTATTCATTCATGGTTCTCCTGCTTCTCTCAAATCATTGCTCAAGCAGGACAAGGCACAAATTCCTAATTTCCTCCGAGTTAAAGTAGGTGCATTTGCAGGTTCTTCTGTTATGTTCTTGTTCACCTAAATGATGGTATTTGCATAAGATTTCACTTGTGCTTCAAATTGCACCCTCCAAATTTTGGTTACTCTGATTTGGAGCCTTAACTCAAACTGGACAATAGTTGTTTATTTGATTCTCTTTTTTCCTCCTTGATGAGGATTAACCATCTTAAGGGAAAAGAACCAATACAAGTTCTGTTATGTTTGGCAGGTATCTTTCATGAGGCTGCCAGTAAAGGTCCCTCGATCCTCTGGCTTAGAAGGTGATATTCAGTTGATGAAGTCTATATATCTACCTTCACCAAATTATGTGAATGATAGATGGTTTAGTGGCTCTACTGTGGGGTTCATCCCAACATATACCAGAACCAGTGTTAGGCATCCACCTTTTCAAATTTCCCCCTTGATGTTGTTGTTAACACAACTTTGTATGTTTTATCTCCGTATCTTTTGGTTTTGGTCTTCCATTGTACATCGAGTACATTACCTAAAGTATCAGGATGTGCAGTGTAAATGGAACTGCCATCTGATGATCTTGGAAGTAATAGGGCTTTGTCTGAGAAAGCATGCTATCCAGGCAGTTTGCTCAGTTTGTTCAGTTGGTTATTCTTGTATCCCTTTCCTAATATCCTTGTCATTCATTTCTTTTTCCCTTCATTTTGATTTTGGTTAAAACAAAGAAACTACATATCTGGAACTCACATCTTTATGAATACAAGCAAATCCTGCTAAGACTCGATCTTCAAGCGTTCCATTAAAATAAAATTAGCAGTAATGAAGTAGGAAAGAAATACAAAAAAGGGAAAAAAAAAAAACAGTGATAGGAATGTTACCTTAAGAAAGTTTTACATTGTAGCTTTGTGCATGTAGCTAATCACACAGCTTTTAATGGTTTCACATCACTGTAGAAACTGGAAAGTATTCACTGAGAACACAACCCCAGATTAGTTGATGGCTGAACACCTTTGCAGTTCACAAGAAAATGACCCTTAACCGAAATACGTACTAGATTCCCTTCTTCTCAAGGAAATGTGATGTGAGCCAAAATAGTTGCCTTCTGCTTCGGAAAGAAGTAACATGCTTATTAGACTCTCAGTTTGATTCTACTTAAAATGGACAAATAGGAGCAGAAATATCTCTTATATTGAGAGTCAATGAGTCGAGTCTTTACATGGTACCTAGTCAATGAGACAGGAGAGTAGAAAAGTCTTCCATCTTGGCCCTCACTTGAAGCTTTTGTTTCCAATTCTTCAAAGTCCAAGTTCCAAGTCAAGATTTTAGAAATCAGATAACAAAATTTGATATTGCAGAAGAAACAATATCACCCCCTTTTTTCTTGCTTTTTTGGACCATATAGGAATGCATAGTATGGCTTCCACTTTCTTGTTTCTGTGTTGTTTAATCATATTTCACCTAGCTCAGGCAGAAGGTAACTCTAAATTTAACTGTCCAGAGGAATTTGAGTGTGGACACCTTGGAGTTATGAAGTTTCCTTTCACAAATTCCAGCAACCCCGATTGCGGATTATGCAAGTTTGATTGTCACACTAATAAAACATATCCACAGATTGAACTTGGTGGACACAAATATGATGCTTTGGTAAAGAAAGGTGATTTTTTCCTTCTTTCAGATCCTGATCTTCAGGAGTACTTAGTGAAAAATAGTTGCACCACCTTCTACAAGAAATTCTCATTTCCAGACTCCCCTTTGGTTTCTTTCCAAATTGTTCCTTACTTAAACTTGTATAGGTGCAACCATAGTCAAGATATCATCCAAAAGACCACTGATTCCTTTTTCAAAGATTTTGATAGATACAATAAGTGCAAAGATTTCACTGTCTACTATCACCATCCAAATGAAACATTGAAAAATTCTACTGGTAGGATACATGGCAAACATCCAGGTCACTGTTCAATTGTAGAGTTGCCAATTCCATTGCCTTCATCATCAAAATCATATGGCAGTGACTTGTTTGAACTGTTGACTTCTAATATTCTTCTAGAATGGGAGTTGTCCAAAGATTGCCGTGAGTGCCTCGATGAGGGAGGGAAATGCCTGGTTGATGGCAAGCGCAAATTTCGCTGTTCCAAAGGTACAAGCAACTCAAACATAACATTGCATCAAACCAACTTTGGTGGAAAGAATTATTCCTTTACTTGTTTTCTACTGAGGTTTCCCTTAAGTAGCTTTTCTTTTGACTGCAGGACAAAATAAGTTGAGAATCATTCTGGGCTCAGGTAACCTTCTGTTATTAACATTATTTGTTGCCAATAACAACGATTTTAAGATGTATTTTTAATTGTACACTTTCCAAGAATAAGACTTTGATTACTGAACCTTGTGTTTCCAGTTATTGGAGTTGGTTTGATCCTAGTATCTTCCATAGTCATCTTTTCTATCTGGCGTTGCAAGAGAGGGAAGAATGGTTTTACACAATCCCGTCGGGATCTTGAGGTAGAAAGCAGATATTTTGGGTTTCAGGTTCCAGTTTTCTCCTATGCTGAACTTAAGGAAGCCACCACCAATTTTAATCCCTCTAATGAACTTGGAGATGGAGGTTTTGGAACTGTATATTATGGTAAGTGTAGCTTTGAATATAAGACTTGTGTTAAAATGACATCAATAGCCAAAAAGTGAAAGTAAGTAATATCAATGCATCTACTAATTTGGAACACTCAGTATCTCATTGTTCTTGCACATCATGAATTAGGAAAACTATATGATGGAAGAGAAGTTGCAGTAAAATGCCTCTATGAGCACAACTGTAAGAGAATGCAGCAGTTCATTACTGAAATTGAAATTCTTACTCGTTTGAGGCACCAAAATCTTGTATCCCTTTATGGCTGCACATCCAGACGCAGCCGTGAACTTCTCCTTGTTTACGAATACATTCCCAATGGAACAGTTGCTGATCATCTCCATGGCGACAGCGCAGCACAGAGATCGCTCACGTGGCCCATCCGCATGAATATTGCAGTAGAAACTGCCAGTGCATTGGCTTACCTCCATGCTTCTGATGTGATACACCGTGATGTGAAGACTAACAACATTCTCCTAGACAGCAACTATTGTGTCAAGGTTGCAGATTTTGGGCTGTCAAGACTTTTCCCCAACGACGTGTCTCACATATCTACCGCTCCTCAAGGGACACCTGGATATGTTGATCCTGAGTATCATGAATGTTATCAGCTTACAGACAAAAGTGACGTTTATAGTTTTGGAGTTGTCCTAATTGAGCTCATATCATCAATGCCTGCCGTGGATATAAGTAGGCATAAGCATGAGATCAATTTGGCTAACTTCGCGATAAACAGGATACAAAGATGTGCATTTGATGAACTGATTGATCCATCACTTGGTTTTAAATCAGATAAACTTGTTAGGAGAATGACCACCTCTATAGCGGAGCTAGCTTTTCGATGCTTGCAACATGAGAAGGATATCAGGCCAACAATGGATGAAGTCTTGGACATTTTAAAAAAGATTCAGGGTGGAAATTTTCAAAATGAGAAGAAATTAGATAGCAGTGCCAGTTTTAACCTATTCAAGTCTAAGAGCGTTAATATCCCTCCTTCCCCTGAATCAGATGAGGTTGCACTGCTAAGAAAAGTTAGGTTCCTACGTTCATCAGATTCCAATAGTGAGATATGGATTAGTGGCTCTACTACAACAAGCACTAGTGAGTGAATATCTTAGATGGTTCATTTTCTGGCTCGCGCCCTGCATACATATAAAGAAAGTATTCTCAGATAGCAGAATCTACTATCCTTGGAGTTTCTGTTTCTCAAGATACAGGAAATGCTCATGCAATTAAAAAATTGTTCTTTATATGCTTCTTGGGCTTTTTCAATGTTTCTGAAATTACCTCCTTATATGATTTTTTACTGACCCCAAGTGCAATGATGGTTTATCAACTTACTCATAGCAATTTTCCACTTTTACAAGCAATATTTCAAGTTCACATTTTTAGGCAGCAAATGATCAATATGTTGTTGGTCTTGTTTCTGTGCCTCAATAAAAATTGCTGGCTTCCAACAGAAAGGAGGGTAAAAGGATGCATCAAATTATGTGCATGGTAGCCTTAGCTATCTTAAAATTGTTCATTCTGCAAGGAGACTAAACATATTTCCTCAATCAAATGTGTGATGCCTAATAATCCTCATGTCTAGGACTAGGTCTAAGACCATATAAGGAGACAACAGTCCATTATGTCAATTAAAGTGGGCTTTACCTTATCAGTTCATTGTCACTCTCATTGAAGCATCATTAGTTTTGTGGAGAAAAGCAATGAGCCACAGGTTCACAATCTTCATTTAGCAGTAAGCCCCTAGGAAGTTGAAAGTGATGGGAAATTTAAACCTATATTATGCTTCTTTCAAAAATCCACAAAAATATCAGCCTATCAGGGGAACACACATAAATTATTTCCACTTCTGCAGTTTCTATAAAAAACAATCATTGTGGAATTGTATCACTGCATATAATTTCCACAATTAAAACATAGCATGAGCCAAGTGGCAATTGCCTCAGTGCAAAGAAAAGTAGACAGGTTTTGTTCACATGAGTGAAAAAGGATGAGTACTACTATCTGCTGTCATTTCTAGACCTAGTCAATGATAAGATGAGTGAAAAACTTCTCCACTTTTTAGAAAGTCCCTCCTATTTATGTCTGCTTCTTCAAGTCTTTTTTAATGAGTTGCAAGTGGTGTTGGAATTTTTGTAGAAGGAGCACTTGCGCTTAGTCTTTTCACTTAAGGACAACTGGAGAAAAATATTCTTTACATTTACTCTTATTCAACTGGTTCAAGTAACATAGCATAACTATTGTGTCCAGGTCTTTATAGGAACTATTCTAACATATTTTAATGGCTTACTACGTTCTTGTACCAAAATCCTTTTGACACACACAAGTGCAACTTTTACCGAAATTCTTTTTCAAAATTTTGACGAAGATGACTTGGAACATAGCAAATATTTCTGGCTTATTCGGCTGATCCTCAAAAACTTTCTTGGTAATTTCTTGTGAGAAAATGAGGTTGGATTTTTTAACCATAAGAAGAAAGAGATGTTAAGTAAAGTACAATGTGTTCTTTTTACATTTCTAGACTATCTTTACGTGCCTAAGGCTGTGACAAGAACCTTCGCCTTTTTTTCCACCTTTGGATGTATCTGAAAACCATTAGAATTTCAGAAGCTTGTATTTCTACAGCTCAAGTCATCCATTTCCGGAGAATTTAGTCCTGAAAATGATGAGAAGTTGCTGTTAGTTTGCACTGTGCAGAGTCAAGAAGTCAAAGTCTTTCTAGTGGTGTCAATGACTAGAATGGCTGTTGTGGAAATTTCCCATTTTGTTAGCCTTTCTTTTCCTGTATAAGTCCGAGAAAGACTTTGAAAAAAGACAAGTAATAAAAGACTAGTAATAGAGAAAGTGTTTTGAAATTATGGCACTTGCTCTTATAACACATAGACTGGAGAGCTAGCAGAGCAATTCTAAAACATCAGCTTGGTTTCCTCTTCTTGCAGTAGGATTCAATATGGCTTTGCCTTCTTCTTTTGTGTGCTTTATTCTATGTCATCTTCTGATCTTAGTTCATGCTAAGGCCAGAAATGATTCTACATGTCCAAAAACATTTTCATGTGGTAATCTTACTGACCTTAGCTTTCCTTACTCTCTTTCCACACAACCTGAGTGTGGACTAATGTCCATTTCTGGTTGTGATGCTAAACCATTTCCAAGAATCCAATTACTTCCAGGAGGAGATTGGTACGATGCTATAGCCACGCAGTATTATTCAGTTTGGCTCAGGGAACCGAAGCTTCAGACCACGTTGAGCCACCACCACAAGTGCCAGGCTTTTAACACAAACATCTCTCTTCCAAACACCCCTTCTATTTCATTCAATGCGCTTACACTTCACAACTTCTACAAGTGCAACATCACCAATAATACCACAGGCTTTGCCCTGAAGATGAAGGATCATTTTGCAGGTTATGAAAAATATGATGCTTGTGATGGCTTCATCATATACTACAAGCTTCATGGAGATGATGATAAAAACATTCTAGCAGGCAATCTTACTGCCGACTGTTCACTTATCAGATTGCCAATTGACTCTATATTGGGAGTTGGTGATTTGTTCAGCTTGTTAGGTGCTCAATTTCTTGTTGAATGGAAACTGACTGATGCTTGTAACCAATGTCACTACGATGGAGGTCAATGCCAGACTAATAAAACCAACAAATTTTGTTGTCACAAAGGTACACATCTCCAAGTAATCTACAAGTTTAAGGTTAAGGAACATTTGCTGTGGTCCATTATTGTTTTCATATCTCATGTCTTAATATTAATATTCAATAACATTTTCCTTTTTATAGATGAAAAGAAGACTAGAAGCAAGTTGGGAGTGACTCTGGGAACAGGTACTTAAATGTAAATTAACTCCAATGTCATTTTCCTTGCATATGGTAAGAGCTCAAAACATTGTCATAAGGATGAAGGATGATAGGAGAGATAAGTACTTTAAGTTACACTTATGGATAGTGGAGTTGAGAAACATTCTTTCTCCTTGCAATTTTTTACCTTTTTCTGAAAAATTTCGATTACTTTTCCAGCGTTTGGTGGAGTAGGATTGATGATGATAATTTGTCTACTTGTCTACATTGTCTGGTGTTACAAGAAGAGGAAATTTAGTCCATCGCACTTCCTCTCAACAAAGAAATTTTCAGATATTTTTAAGCATGATGTTGAGGGAGGCAATCTATATTTTGGTGTCCCAGTCTTCTCCTATTCAGAACTTGAGGAAGCCACAAATGATTTCAATTCCTCTAGAATACTTGGAGATGGAGGTTTTGGAACTGTTTACCATGGTGAGGAACTTCCTAATCAAAGTTAGCTATGACCCCATCAACTTCTTCTTCATGTATGTAATTCTTGTTCATCAATAAACAGGAAAACTTAAGGATGGAAGAGAGGTTGCTGTAAAGCGCCTCTATGAGCACAACTGCAAGCGAATGGAGCAGTTTGTAAATGAAATTGAGATCCTTACTACACTAAGGCACAACAATCTTGTCACCCTCTATGGCTGCACATCGAAGCGAAGCCGTGCGCTACTCCTTGTCTATGAATATATTTCTAATGGAACTCTGGCTGATCACCTCCATGGTGAGGGAGCGAAGGGTGGACCGCTGACATGGCCAATGCGCATGAACATTGCCATAGAAACTGCTGGTGCATTAGCTTACCTGCATGCTTCTGACATAATACACTGTGATGTCAAGACTAATAACATACTCCTTGATGACAACTTTTCTGTTAAAGTTGCAGATTTTGGGATTTCAAGGCTTTTCCCAAATGATGTCTCTCATATATCAACTGCACCTCGGGGAACCCCTGGCTATATTGATCCAAAATATCACGAATGTTACCAGCTGACTAATAAAAGTGATGTTTATAGCTTCGGGGTGGTTCTTGTTGAGCTCGTTTCATCAAAGCCAGCCGTAGATATGAATAGGCATAGCCAGGAGATTAACTTGGCTAACTTTGCAATAAACAAGATCATAAAAAATGCATTTAATGAGTTGATTGATCCGTCCCTGGGGTTCGATTCTGATGCCAAGATCTGGGAAATGACTACTTCAGTGGCAGAGCTGGCTTTTCTATGCTTGCAGACAGATAGGGACATGAGGCCAACAATGATCGAAGTTTTGAATACTCTAAAGCAGATTCAGAGTAATGACTTTGAATTTGTGAAGAGAGCGGATTCTAGTCTCGATGACAACAAAGCTAAAATAGCAGTAATGCATCCTTTTCCTGAATCAGATGATACGTTATTGTTGAAGCAAATCAAATCACCATCTTCACCAAATTCTGTGACGGATAAATGGATTACTGGCTCTACCATAACTAGTACAAGTAGTTAGGGGTCGTTTGGTTGGGTGTATAAAGGCTTAATACATGTACTAAAATCCACACTAAATTATTACCATGTTTGGTTGCTTTGGGTGGAGTTTTAATACTTGCATAAAAATAATACAATGTTTGGTTAAACTTTAAGATATAATGCCCGCATAACTTAATGAGGAAATCTATGCATTATTTTATGCGGGGTAGAAGGTGGAATTAATAATGTGGGTATTAACAATGTAGGTATTAAAATTTAAAATGACAATATTAACCCTCATAATAATAAAGATAATTTTAAATTATATTTAAGGAGTAACTAAATATTTTAAATTATAACATTGTAAATTAATTTGTAATATATTAGTGATTCAAGAAATAATTACTATAACTAATATCTACATTACTAATACCCACATTATTAATACCCGCATTACTAATACCCGCATTATTAATACCCACATTGCTAATACCCACATTGCTAATACATACATTATTAATATCCGCGTAAACTCTATCTCAACCAAACGACCCGTTAATGTTCTCACCCCTTTCTTTATTTGGAGAGACTACGAATGTACTACTGTGAATATCCCTCCTTCCCTTAATCAGATCATTTGCACTGCTCAAGAAAGTTAAGTTTCTAAGTTCATCAGATCCTAATAGTGAGATTTGGATTAGTGGCTCTATCACAACTGGCACTAGTGAGTGAATATCTTAAGTAGTGCATTTCTTTTTTCTACACTTTTCCTCACACCCTGCATACATATAAGGCTTATTACATAAAATACCCACTGAACTATGGTCGAAATCCCTGTGACACACTTTATTTTTGCGCGCAACCTGAAACACACCAAACTTTCCCAAAAGTGTATCTAATACACACCTCTTCGACGACGTGGCATTCGCGTGCCAAACATAACAGTCCAGGCGCGTGATGACTTCAATTGTCATGCTAATATCCTTATTTGAGGTGCCACCTGCCAAAAACTTATTTTCTAGTTTTATTTCTCAAATTCTTTATTAGTTTTTCTTTAAAAATATGAAGAAAAAAATCCACCCCCTCCCCCCTCCTCTTCTTCCTCAACACCTCCCTAAAATCATACATTAACTCAACAATTCAAGCCCCCCCCCCCCCACACACACACACACCCACCCACCAACTTCACCTTTAAAGTTATTTGTCTCCGGAAACATAAAAAGTTAATCAAAAGAGTTTTTCCTTATCAAAACTCCTACTTCTCTTGGTAGTTTGCTTCTTACTTTATATTGAATTTGAGAAGTTTGAATTTAGCCTAAAGGAGCTGAATGTAAAATTGGGTTGAAGATAGTTATGGTGGTGGTAGTATTGAAGAAGATGACGGGGTAGCGTTGGGGAAGATGAAGGAGAGGGTTGGGGGGTGGATGGGGGAAAGGAATACTTTTTGTTTTTCTTTTTGTTAATTTTATGTATTTATTTTTTCTTTTAGGTTGTGTTGCATATTAATTGGGGCGTGTAATAAAATTTCTGAGAGTAAGTGGTCAGCATAAAAGCAGTGTATATTAGATACACTTTTAGGAAAGTTTGGTGTGTCTTAGGTTGCTCGCAAAAATCGAGTGTGTCACAGGAATTTCGATTATAGTTCAATGGGTATTTTATGTATTCAGCCTACATATAAAGAATGTATTTTTTAGATTCCAAAATGTACTATCTCTTTGCTTTTCGACTGCCAGTATTCCTGAAATTACCTCCCTGTCAAGTTTCTCTGGCCCCAAGTCCAATGATGGTAAATCAACTTTTACCAGTAACAATTTTCAATTTATGCAAGATAACTTTAACTTTACTTTTTAAGCCACAAAAAGATCAATCTGTCTTTGGTCTTGCTTCTAACTACTGGCTTCCAAATTATAGTTGGAAATCGAATAACTGAGGAATGTGAACGTAAGATAAAAATTCTTCAGAAGGGACCAACATTAGGTAGGAAAAAAGAAACCATCAATTTTTGTCTTGTAGCCTTAGCTAAACTTCAAATTGTTCATTTATAACATGGTAGGGTTGTCTTTATGATCAAGAGATCAGGGGTTCAACCCGTGGAAGTAGCCTCTCGCGGCAATGTAAGGTAAGACTGTGTGCAACTGTGATCTGTCCCTTCTCTGGATCCTGCTCATAGCGGGAGCTTTGTCTACTGGGCTGCTCTTTTTCATAACAGGAGAAACACCTTAGATATAGTAGGGTAGGTTCATCTAAGGCCAACAGATATCATCGTCAGTGAATGCTATGTTTGTACCTGAAAAAGATTTTTTTTTTTTTTTTTTAAAAAAAGGAAAAGGAATATCAATTGGTACGACATATTATTCCAGAATTGATGCACCTATGCATCCAAGTGAAATTTTCAGGTTGATACATGAGTAATGCAAATTGTCTGCAAAACTAGTATTATAAGAATTCAAAACACTTTGGATGAAGAACTAGTACTGAGCATTGGCACAGTTGCACTTAGACTTGCACAGTCTGCACATCTTAGAAGAACTGAAGTTACCACCTTGTTTCACCATGGTCTTTGACTCATCTTCGTATTTTACCAGTTCATTTTCAAAATGAAACATCATTACTTCTGTGGACAGAAGAACTGATGCCATGAGCTACACTTAGCAGTCTTAAATCACTAGGAACCTGAAAGTGATGGGGCATTATGACGTATTCTACTCCTCCTGTTTCATTTAGATGACACTATTTTTAAGTGATCATTATGGACTTTAACAAAGAAAGAAAGACTTCAAATACAAAATTTATACCATAACTTGTTAATTAGAGGTACTTTAACAATTTCTTGATCTTTAACATGTCTAGTAAGGGCATACTGAGATATTAAAAGGTTTTCTACTAAATGTGTCAACCTTTGTCGCATGGACCAAAGAGGGAAAAGGAACATAAAATGGAAACAGATGGAGTAATAAATTATCTCTACATCTGCAGTTTACATAAGAAAACAAATACTGGCTGTAGTTTCCATATAGAAATATGGCATGATCCAAAAGGCAGCCTGATAAAGGAGATAGTAGTTCACATGAGTGAAAACGATGTTAGCTACTATCTCCTCTTCTCAATTATCAAGAATGCCCTTCTAGACCAAGTCAATGATAAGATGAATGGAAACCTTGTCCATTTTCTAGTCCTTAATAAGGGTGGCTAACGGTCCGGTTTTGACCGGACCGGACCGGAATCGGGCCGGAAACCGGCTCGGACCGGTCCGGACCGGTTGAAACCGGACCGTTGGCCACTAACGGCCCCCGATCCCGGTACCGAACCGGTGGCTCGAAAAAAAACCGGTAGGACCGGATAAAATTGGAACCGGAACCGGCCCGGACCGGACCGGAACCGGCCCGGACCGGACCGGAACCGGCCGGACCGGACCGGTCAAAAAAATAAAAAAAAAAGAAAAATCTGCCCGTTTCTAGCCGTTGGGCAACGGCTATTTTGACCTCCTAGCCGTTGTCCAACGGCCAAAAACGGCCAAATACACCCCATAACCACCCCATAACCACCCCTAACTATTTTTTTTCTATAAATACCCCATTATTTCATCATATTTTTCACACAAATCTTCCAATTCTCTCTAATTCTCTCAAATTTTCTACAATATTGCTATTGTTCTACTTTGGCTATTTGTTAAAAATTTATAATTTGGCTACTTTATCAAGTTCTATTTGGAGTTTCTATCAAAGTTATATTGTGCTACTTGGTGAAGTTTATAAATATCAAGTATTGGGTTAATTGGAGGCGCTACGTGGTTGAAAATATCAATTTGGCTATTTTTGCAATTTTCCGATTATCAAGTATTCAACTAATTAATTGAAGTGGAGGCTCAAGTTTCAACTTCACCTCAATTATACGGTTATATTTGGTTGGTCGTTCCTACTTCTACTCTTTTATTATTTTTTTGTCATATATATTTATTTTATTTGTTATTATTATGTCTCAACGAGGTTCAATTGGAACTAGTAGTGGGGGGCGGGCACGTGGTCGTAGGGGAAATAGGGGTAAAGAAATTGCTGGTAGTTCTAGTCGGAATACCCACCACATAGATGATTCTCAACATTATCATAATATTAGCGCTGATAATATACTTGATCACGAAATGTTAGAAACACGATATGGGAATCAAAGCGGGGGTAATTTAGAAGAAACACCTGAATTTCAAGCTAGTCCACCCGAAGTTCAGTCAGACTTGCCTCCTGAACCTCCTACTAGAAGTAGAATACCGGCTAAACGTAAGGATAGATCTGATGTGTGGGATTTTGCATCAAAGAATGTTGAAGCGCAGACGGCCTCCTGCGGGCTTTGTGATAAGGTGTGGGTTTTTAGAACTGGGGGTAATGAGGGTGGGACGGGTAAACTTAGGAAGCACTTACAAAATAAACATCCTAAAGAATGGGCAACGCGGGCGGGTGGTATATATTTAGGGACCGAACATGGGGGAGTAGCGCATGATTCTTCTTCGGGTATCCAAGCAAGAATTAACCATTTAACAGGAGGGCTTCTTACTTATGATAAACAAAAGGATAGGGAAGAAATTGCTAAACTAGTTGCCCTCGAGGGTTTACCTTATAGTTTTCCTTCTTCTACTGGTTTTGTTCGTTATGTTCAGGCTGTATATAATCCCTCTTTTAGAGGTTTTCCAAGAACTACTGTTAAAAATGATATTATTAAATTTAAGAACGAATATCAGGATTATTTGCGATATATGTTTGATAACTTTGACACTAGAGTATGTCTTACTACGGATATGGGTCGTTCTACTAATGGATGTGATTATATTACTGTGACTTGTCATTGGATAGATCCTGATTGGGTTTTTCAAAAACGTATTATTGCTTATAAAATTGTTGATGAACCACACACGGGAAATTATATTTGTAACAAAGTTTCATCAATTTGTCGTACGTACTGTTTGTCTAACAAAGTTTTTAGTATTACGGTATATAATGCTACAAACAACACAGACGCACTTAGGAACTTGATACCTATTTTGAACCCTCCTTTTCCTGAATTTTTTCATGTTAGGTGTGCATGTCATATTTACAACTTAGTAGTAAGAGATGGTCTTGTCTTGTTTAACGAAATTATTGACAAGGTGCAGATAGCTATTACTTATATTTTTAGAAATAAAAACCAAGAAAGAAGTCGAGAATGGGAAAGAAAATGTGTAGAATTAGGAATGGCAGTTAGGAGAGTCCCAAAGGAAGTTTGTACTAGGTGGAACACTTTATATGAGGCATTGAATGTTGCTTATGAATATAGACTGCCTATTTCTCAAATGTATAATAAACATTTTATGGAAATCTATCACCTTAAAGATGAGGATTGGCAAGTTGTTCAACATCTTCTTCAGTTTTTACATAAATTTTATCAAGCTACTTTAGAATTTTCCGGTCAATATTATCCAACTACTCCTACCATGTTATATTATATAGCTGGAATATCGGAATTATTGAAAATGTATAAACAATATGCAGTTTACTTACCGGCTGTACGGTTAATGATTGAAAAGTTTAGAAAATATTTTTTTCCAATTCCTCCTCTTTTTTACATTGCTTCTGTGTTGCATCCTGCTTTTAAAATTAAGTTAACTGAACGACTTGTTAGAGAAGTATATGCAAATTTATAAATTACTCCAGATGAAATTGCTACTAATGGGTATCCAAGTGTAGACGAGGCTGTTGCTAAAGTTTATGCAGATACCGTGGCTATTTTTGCAAAGTATAGAGCTTGGGCAGACACTGCAGAGCCAACGGAACCAATACTATCCACCGGGCAAAGTTCTTCACAGGCAGGAGCAGGAATGCGCACTTTTGGGGGACTTGACGAAAAGTTGCTTTCAGAACAGGACGAGTACGGAGAGGAATACAGCGAGTTCCAAGTGTATTTAATTCAATATCCAAAGAAACTTAACAACTTTGGAACTGCGAATTTGTTGGATTATTGGAAGAATCAAGAATCGCAATTTCCAATTCTTGCAAAAATGGCCCGGGATATATTAACAATTCAAGCTTCATCAGTTGCATCGGAAAGCGCTTTCAGCCAAGGAAGATTTCAAATTGGAGATCACAGATATTCGTTGAGAGAGGAGGCAATGGAGACAGGAGTTTTATTCAGGGATTGGATAAGAGCAGAGCGAAGAAACTTTGGTCTACCAGAACTTACTAAGGAAAGGGGCAGAGCATATATCGATCAAATTTTGAGCGACGGAACAAGTGAAGGGAGTCAAACCGGCAATGAAGAAGAAGAAGAAGACGAAGAACCAGAAGGAGATGATGAATAAGATCAACAACGGCCAGTTCCAAAAGAAAAGCCTACAAGTGTCCTCAAGAAACTAGCTAATATGTTTAAAAGAATGTAATATTCTAAATAAGAATTTTGAATTTACAAGTTTTTGTTTAGATGTAATTTGCACTTCTTATATCTTAAACAATTCAATAAAATTGCTTCAAGTCTTGGAATTCAATCACAACTATTGTCTTCATACTATTTATTTTTAATTTATAGTTTGCGCAAAAAATACTACAATTAATTACTAGTTTGTAAATTAGTTCAAATATTGAATTTTGAACTTAAAGAATTAATTCAAAAATTTGAATTTACTAAAATTAATTCAAAGTTTGAAACTTTGAATATTGAACATAACAAATTAATTCAAAACTACAAGTTCAAATTATAAAAAATACTACAAGTTTTTTTATTCTAAGTTTAAACTTTAATATATACAAGTAAAAACTAAATAATATTTTGTTGTAATATTTTTCAAAGTTTCCATCACTTTAAATAAAACTCAATGGAAAAAAAAAAAAAAAAAACTTATTTGGGCCGAACTGCCGGACCGGACCGGCATTTTGGCCCAACGGCTCTCTTTCAAATATAGCCGTTGGCCAACGGCCAAAAACGGCTATATTTGCCTATCACCCCCCCTAAACGCCCCCCATAACCCCCCAACCTATTTTTATCTATATATACACTATTATTTCATCATTATATCACACAATTTACTATTTTCTATCAATTTATCTCTCAAATTACTCTCAAAGGCTATTTTCTAAATTTCTTCCAAAATCCAAACAATTATAATGGCTGAAAATCAAGCTCCCGCTGCTCCTGAACGAAGACGTCGTTCTATAGTGTGGGAACTTATTACGAAAGATACTGAATCTCAGAAAGCTAAATGTAACATCTGTAACAAAGAGTGGCAAGTTTACACTGGACCCAACAATGGAGGGACGGGAAAGTTTAGGCAACACTTAAAAGAAAACCACAGAACCGAATGAGATATAATAAATGGCTTTATTCCGCGTGATTGAAAATTTGAAGAGATGGCTAAGGGAATATCTATTTCAATTATGTATTTTCGAATTTCTAGTTTATTTAGCATCTTTGTAATTTTTCGATTTCTAGTTTGTTTTGTCATTTCAATTATCTATTTCTCATTCAATAAACGTTTGTTTTGTTTCATAAACTTTACACTGATAAAGTAACAAACTAGAAGACGTCGTTCAATTATTTATTTCTCATTCAATAAACTTTACATTAATAAATTTTAAAATATAATTTACATAATTATTTTGTTAATTTGTTTCATTAAAAAATATAATTTACCTAATTATCACAAATGATGTTTAAATAAATTGTTAAGTTTTTCAAATTTTAGTTTTATTTGCCTAAAAAAAAAAAAACAAAAAAACAAAAAAACCGTTAACCGGCCGGACCGGACCGGTACCGACCGGCCTAACGGTCGCCGAGCCGGTTCCGATCCGGCTCCAATATTTGAAACCGGCATGGACCGGACCGGTAGACCGGAATTCCACCGGTTTGAAATTTTTTTTGGCCTGGTTCCGGACCGGAACCGGACTCCGGTACCGGTTCCGGACCGGACCGGACCGCTGGCCACCCTTAGTCCTTAAAGTCCCTCTTTTTTATGTGTGTTTCTTCAAGTCTTTGTTAGTGAGTTTCAAGTCAAGTTGAGAGTGTTGGAAAGTTTTGAGAGAGAGAGTTCTCAATCAATCAGTTTCTCTTTTTTCTTGAAAACAAGTGGATCGAGGAAAGTACTCTTCTTTATTTTTCTCAAATTGGCTTATATAACATGACTATAGTACCTAATTAACTAGATATGTATAGGAATTGGCCTAACATGTGCCTAGTCTGCCACTTGTATCATAATTAAATTATTGAGTTGATTGCCTTTATGGTCACTCAACTTTGGTTAATAGGCCACTATAGTCACTTATCTTTGTTTTGTTTTTTCATAGTCACTTAACTTTGGGTAATAGACCACCATAGTCACTTATCTTTATTTTGTCTTTCAATGGTCACTCAACTTTACCCAGTTAATCCTCATGGTCATCCAACACAAAACTCTACAAACTTCCGTTAAGTATATGCTGACATGGCAACTAATATTTTATGCAAATTACCGAAAATGAAAATATGACGTTTCCAAAATTTTCTAAGTTTTTGGACACTTGTTGTCATGGGAAATATTTACGTAAAATTATTTTATATACTATGGCAAGGTCCGAATATAAAGTATATGGTGAAAGTAAATTATGGCATTATCCTCGATGAGGTGTAAATATTAAATTATGTTAAAAGTGGAAAAAAGAGAAATTATAAGAAGGGCC
Organism: Petunia axillaris subsp. axillaris; assembly: GCA_029990575.1. Taxonomy (NCBI): domain Eukaryota; kingdom Viridiplantae; phylum Streptophyta; class Magnoliopsida; order Solanales; family Solanaceae; genus Petunia; species Petunia axillaris. Next base: position 47,162,143 of record JARKNS010000009.1, read on the forward strand.
GCAAGCAATTTAATGCGGCTAGAGTTTAAATTGCTTTATATTACCAAGCGAAAAGTTAGCCATAGCAAGGAAATTTTGGCAATTGTATTGCTAGATAATCTGACGCTGCATACATATCCCAAAGTGAATTGTTATTCAATATATAACAATAAAATAATAAGGTAAAAGTCCATGCAACATCAGAACTCCTTTGAATTTAGGAGTGTGCCTATCAGTAAGTAAAATACTTTCCAAACACCAATTATTCCCCAAACTTATGTGACACCCCAGCTAAGGATTAAGTATCCCACATCGGCATAACACAGGAGTGATCCTGGGTATTTAAGTATACATGTCTTAGACCCTAGTGACGCGTTTTAAAGCCGTGTGGGCCTAGGCCCAAAGCGGACAGTATCACTAGCGGGCTTGGGCTGTTACAGATGGTATCAGAGCCACTCCGTGTCAGCCTTGTTGATGTGGGTCAAAGTTCAGGGCTGAGTCTAGGCGAATCCCGGTACGCGGGGCAAACCTCCGTGGTGAGTATAGGCAAATCTCGGTACGCGGGGCAAACCTCAGCGAGGACGCTGAGTCCATAAGAGGGGGTGTAGGACGATGAGTCCATAAGAGAGGGTGTATGTGACACGTACGCGGGGCAAACCTGAGTCCCCAGCTAAGGGTTAAGTATCCCACATCGGCATAAGAGGGGGTGTAGGACGATGAGTCCATAAGAGAGGGTGTATGTGACACGTACGCGGGGCAAACCTTAGTGAGGACGCTGAGTCCCCAGCTAAGGGTTAAGTATCCCACATCGGCATAACACAGGAGTGATCCTGGGTATTTAAGTATACATGCCTTAGACACTAGTGACGCGTTTTAAAGCCGTGTGGGCCTAGGCCCAAAGCGGACAGTACCACTAGCGGGCTTGGGCTGTTACAGAAAAAAACTAAAATCATTTAGGACCAATCTACTTTAGACCCCACCCAGTTCCAATCCGAGTTAAACTTGGTCGTCTTACCTTGACGAGTTAGCTGCATTCATGCATTTTATAAGCATGAATTTTTATTTAAGTGGCACAGATTTTTAATTAATTACAAAGATATTTCACGATTTGTTTAAGTAGTACTGCTTTTATTTATATACAGGTTTTGATAGTTGATATTGATATCAATTTAGCAGATATGATAATGGCTTTAAGTTGATGTTAAATGAACTAACTATAGCATATCGTTTTGCTAGTTAAAATGGTTATGCTCTCTTGGAAGAAAGAAGTCATAGACATCAGTTTGATAGGATATGTTGTAAACAAGTTAATTATATGATTAAAATGGTTATGTTTTCTATTGAAGATTTTAAATAATTTTACAATGGTTTGATGTCGTCATTTTGCTTTAGATAATGCATGCTCCCTTTTTGTTTGATGCTTTATTTTATTCCTTTCACTTCGTAATGGTACGATAACTGTTACATATAATTTGTAGGATGAAATATGGAAAAGATAGAAGAAACAGAAAAAAGAAAAGCAAGTTGTTTTGCAGTAAGGAAGTTCTGCTAAATTCATTTTTGGGTCGGTTTGGGGTTGAGTGGGGTCTAAAGTGGGTTGGTTTAGTTTTTTTTATTGTCTGTAATTTGCATAAAAAATAAAGTTGCCACGTTAGCATATGCTTAACGGAAGTTTGTAGAGTTTTGTGTTGGATGACCATGAGAGTTAACTGGGTAAAGTTGAGTTACCATAGAAAGATAAAACAAAGATAAATGATCATGGTGTCCTATTATCCAAAGTTGAGTGAGCATATAGGCCATCCTAACTCTTAAATTATTTACTTTCAATTTACATGCATAGTTAGATCAATTCCCAAAATACATCATGAACAGATATTTATCCAACAGAGAGTTCACAGCTCTTCAAGAAATTAACCTATAAATATATCCCCTAGCTGATGATTACAGTATGTAAGGTGTGAGTCTTCCAAGAAGCTGTTCAATCATTCACTTTCCCATAGTGACATGTTAGAAACTTGTTTTATCTGTTTAGTCATTAGTTCATAACTTCATACTGTGGTGGAAGCTACTAAAAAATTGATCCAACTGTCATGATACTGTAAAATAAACAACAATAACAACGTATTCCTTTCTTCCAATGGATTTACTAAGGAGAAAGAAGCATATCCTCCTCACATAGCAAAGAAATGTTGGGTACATAAACATACATGTCTTAAACTCTAGTGATGCATTTTAAAGCCGTACGAGCCAAGGCCTAAAGCTTACCATATCACTAGCTGACTGTAACAGATTTCTAGGCACGCAAGGTACATCCAAAAAGTAATTGATCCTTATTTCTCCGCCTCTTTCGCAAAAACCCCATTGGGAAACAGGGAAAGAATCATCAAAATCTCTACCATAATCTATCTAGAGCTTTCACGGTATGAAATTGGCCATTCAGTCAAATATCTCAACATAGATCTTCATTATCATCAAATTAGTTGCTTGAAACTGAACTTGAACTGAACTTGCATGATTTAAGTCCAATTAATATGCAGCCTTAACGACACTTATTAAGATAACAAAGAGAGACGTGGCTATATATGAACTCTGTTGGTTTGATGAATACATTGCTAATGGGGCACTACTTGATAAGTCAACAGTGAAATTTGAAAGAATGGACTGCTCAAAGGTTTCATGGCTGCAATTCAAGTTGTTTAAAAACACTTGGTTTTTCCCATAGTAATATCCGCTCTTGTTCCCATGGTAATATCCGCTCTTGTTCCAATCTTAGTCATAGATGGTGTCCCATAAGCCAGGGATGACAATTAATGATTGCTTCGTTTTCAAGTTTGTGAGATGGAACATAGAAATTATTTCTTGCTTTAGTCTTGGAAAACTTACTTGGTAGTTTCTGATGAGAAAAATGAACAAATGAAAGTTGGAATTTTTTAACCATAAGAAGAACGAGACTGATCTCCTATTGCAATATTCTTTTCACATTTTCAGGCTATATATTTACGTGGCTTTAGGGTGTGACAAGAACCTTTTCCTTTTATCTTTGGCAAAATACATAATTTGACACCTAAACTTGTCCCGAAAACACAGTTGCACACCTTAACTTTGCGGGCGACCTATTACCCCCCTTAACATGTTCGAAGTGGAATTAGCACGCACTCATCACATACATAACCAGTTGCATCATGGGAGGTGTGCTCCACTCGCCTTACAAGTTTGCCACATGGAATATGTTAGATCTAAATTGATTTTTACTGTTTTATTGTTATCTTAATTTTTACCCTTTCTTTAATATTATCAATAAAATAAAACTAAAAAAAAAAAGAAAAAACAAAAACCACCATTAGCAGCCACAGGCGACCTTTTCCAGTGAGTTTACAACTCAAATTTATTAGAGGATAACTATAAGCAAAAGCATAATCCAGCTCCAGAACACAACAAACAACCAAACATTATTGTTCTCCAAGATCTGCTACACCATTAACTTCATTTTTTCTCTAATATTTGCTACGATATATTTACACAGTAAAGCAACACAATTCAAGCTAAAATCAAATGGTATTGCTTTAGAATGTAATACAGTGCCAGTCAAACCCATTTCGGGTTGATCTTTTCAATAATCAAAAATTAAAAAGTTTTCTAGATAGAATAATTATACATAAAGGAAAATGAGGGGCGACTTTATCGGAGCCGTGGCACTTCTAAAGCTTGGAAGACAAGTTTTTTTTTTTTAATTTTGGCTTGGACCATTATAAATATTTATGATTGGTGAGTATTAGCGGAAATGGAGTTTCGGTGGTGGAAATACAAAAGAGGAGAAAAAAATAAGTTGGAGAAGAAAGAGAAAAGAAAAAAAATAAAAGAGAAAAGAAAAAGAAAAGAGGACCCACAAACATTTAAGAGTAATTACTTAGTAGTATATAATAGCCCATAAAAAACTGACACCTGTCCGATTTGCTGTGTGATTTAACATATTTTTTACTCTTTACTCGCGTTTAATTTCTCTCTCTGCCTTGTCATCTTTTAGGGTGGTACTAATTCCACTTCGAACATGTTAAGGGGGGTAATAGGTCGCCCGCAAAATTAAGGTGTGTAACTGTGTTTTCGGGACAAGTTTAGGTGTCAAATTATGTATTTTGCCTTTATCTTTTCCACCTTTAGATGTATCTACAAAATAATTTTAATTAGGAGTTAGGACCATTGAAATGACTAGCATCTATTTCTACAGTTCAACTACTTCATTTTAATTTTGTTGCTGTTAATTTGCAAGAGTCAAGAAGTCAAGTCTTTCTAGTGGTGTCAATGACTAGAAAGGCTAATGTGATTTTTTTTTTTCCCTTAGCCTCGCTTTTTCAATAAGTCTTACTTACCCCTCTTATACGTTTGGCTCCACATAGTGTTTCTTTTTGACAAATTTTCTAAATGAGCTAATAGATTAGTAATGGAGAAAGCGTTTTGAAGGTAAAAATTTAGTGTAGGGGCCTGTTTGGCGCGCGTTAATTGATTTGTAGCCGTCAAAAACTAATTCGCTGAGAAATAGCCACCTCCGGACAAATCCCAGTATAAATACTGGGACTTTGAACAAAACTTGTTCAAGGCCCCAGTATTTGTACTGGGGAAGCTTCAGTAAACTAACCCCAGTATAAATACTGGGGCTTTGAACAAGTTTTGTTCAAGGCCCCAGCATTTTGTTATGGGACTATGTATAAAGCTTCAGTCCCATAACAAAATGCTGGGGCTGTGAACAAAACTTGTTCAAAGTCCCAGCATTATTATGGGACTGAAGCTTTATATATAAAGTCTTATAACCCATAACAAAATGCTGGGGCTGTGAACAAAACTTGTTCAAAGCCCCATCATTTTGTTATGGGACTCAGCTTTATATATAAAGTCCCATAACAAAATACTTGGGCTTTGAACAAGTTTTGTTCAAAGCCCCAGTTTTTTGTTATGGGGCTAGTCTGGGGTGTTTTTCCAACGCTAATGGAGCTTAAGTGTGCGCGCGAATTTTTGGCTATTCTTCAATGAATTTTGAAACGGTGGATAGTCCCTATTGAGCGCGTCCAAAAATGGCTAGTGATCAAAATTTCCCGTTTTGAAGTTATGGCACTTCATCTTATAAGATAGCTTTACTTTTTAGGGGTATGATCTCAAAAACCTAACCCCAGTTCAATTAATGATAAAATAATGTCGAAACCCTAGCCCCCTTCAATTTTTCATACGCAGTAGTAACGTACACAAACTGAACTCAAAACCCTAAAATTCTAACACCCTTACAAACACATGCATATAAACGATATACTAAAAAGAGTAATTGAAACTTAATCAGTCATTTCATTAAGAAAAAAAAAACCTTTTGATTGTGCAGATGAAGAAATCCCTTCGATCGATCAAATTCCCATAGTTTTCTCCGTTTGTCGTTTGTTTTCCCCAAATATTTTTGTCTTTTGATTTTTTTACACGGGTTTCGGCTTTTATATTTTCTAATTCGGGTTGCGGGTAATGGGTCGTGGGTTGTGGGTATTGTTTAAATGGGTTATTTTATTTAACTGATGTGGATCCGATTGACAGTGATGTGGATCCAATTGGCAGTGATGTGGCAGCCACGCAGTGTCCAGCGTGGAGGCCCATTAGTGAGAGGGGCAAATCTGCCTACTATGGTAACGGCAGGGGTATTGGTGCACTAAAAATTTAACGAGAGGTATACGTGACCCCTAAACCATAGTAGAGGAGCAAATTTGGCCCTTTTCCGTATAAAAATTGGTCCTGTTTCATTTCTATGACTCTATTTTTGAGTGATCGTGGGCTTTAAGAAAGAAAGAAAATATTTCAGATACAAAATACTCCTTCCGTTTATATTTACTTGTCCAAATTTACTAAAGTCAAATTCTAAGTTTACTTGTCCTTTTAGCAATTCAAGATAAAATTGGCTATATTCTTCCTAATTTACCCTTGATATTAAATACGGAAAATGGTCAGATTTACCCCTTTACTTTGTTCTATAGCATAACTTTGTCCTCCGTTATACTATGGGGACAAATTTACCCTTACAGTCAAAAAAAGTAGCAAATTTGCCCATGTGTTTAACGAAAATCCTCAGTGGCCAATAAAATCCAACATAACTTGAGATTTGGTGTGAGATGGATGCCACATGGCATGCCATCTCGTTATGCCAACCCGTCTTACCCCTCTCCTACTGCTACTTCACACTTCCATTCAATACCCTACGCTCCCACCATAACCACTACCTCCCAAAGCCGCCAGGTGCTCCTCCCTCAACCACCGCTGCATTAACCATCTCCACCTCAATCACCATTATTTTCACCTAAAGAATCGATTCAGAATTTCAGAAAATTCCACCAAGAAAAGAAAGAGCTCAACAAGATACAGAATTCTGATTTTTCAAAACATTCTAAATTGGAAACTAGCTCAACCTCAAACTGATGTCAACTTAAGAAATCAACAATAAAAGTAGATTTAACAACAAACTTTTAGATTTTCAGTGAAAACTTACAACAAATTAATTAGTTGCACCCACAAGATAAACAATAACGTTTGTCGATTTTGAATTTCGATTTTAAGCAATAAAGAGCAAATAACAATAAATTTGGAACAATAATTTTACAACCACCACACTGAAATTAGATACGAAAATTGAACCCCAAATTGCGGTTTTTATATTTTTCAAACTTCCTCAAACCAAAAGACTTCCCAGAGATTATCAAATGTTTCTCGCCATTATCTACGTCTTTTGCTTCTCAATTTTGTTTGAAAAGTACAATTATAACTAACAGTTGGCATGTTACTAATTTATTGGTGTTTATGAAGTTAAAAAAAGGAGAGGGGTCATTGTTTGCAGCTGATTTTTGTATGAGAAAATTATATTTTTGTTTCTACTTAAGCAACGTGGAAAATTGATAAATGGGTTATTATGGTAAGTTGGGTGGCAGTGATTATGGTATTATGGTGGAGGTATGTTAGGTGGCTATAGGAGTGGAAAAGAGACGAAAGGGAAAAGAAAGGTTATTGAGGATTTTTAAAATAAATCCAAAAGAGAAAATAATTATCTACATGGAGTCCACTTGTCATCCAACATGGCATTTAAATAGCTGGAGACTGGCCGCTGTGGATTTTCGTTAAACATAGGGGCAAATCTGCTACTTTTTTTAACGGTAAGGGTAAATTTGTCCCGATAGTATAACAGAGGACAAGGTTATACTATAGAACAAAATAGAGGGGGGTAAATCTGACCCTTCTCCGTATTAAATACCTTGTACTTTTCAAAATCCCTTAACAATTAATTGAATTAAGAATAATTAATAAGGGTATATTTGGCAAGTTTAAGTTTTCTTATTTTTTTCTTGGTGAGAGTGAAAAGTTGAAAGTGGACAAATTAACCTAAACTGAGGGAGTATACACAACTTATCCCTACAATCTTGTGATCTTTAACATGGCATATCATTCCTATTAGAGTAAGGGTAAAATGGACTATTAAAAGTGTTCTACCATAAAAATGTGTCAATTTTTTAGGCACAATATAAAGAGAAAAAATGATATGAAATGGAACGAATGGAGTAATAAATTAACTTTGCATTTGAAACACGGTAGGAACCAAAAGACAACCTGATAATGAAGACAGTTTTTTTTTTTTTTTCTTATTCTTTTCAGTGATAATGAAGACGGTTCACATGAATGAAAACGATGTTAACTACGGAGTATTTGCTGGTTTGAATTTTCAAAAAAGGCCCTTCTAGACCTAGTCAATGATGAGATTAATGGAAACTTTCACCACTTTCTAGTCTTTAAGGTCCCTCTTTTTTTACGTTTGCTTCTTCAAGTCATTGCCAATAAGTTTCAAGTTGAGAGTGTATGTAAATTGTGAGAAAGAGCATTCTCAATCAATCATTTTCTCTTGAAAGTCTTTTACTTCTTTTAACTTGGCTTAAATAAAATGGGCGATAGTACTGCCTCTTCTGTTGTGTACCTAATCTAAGGAGTACTTGTATCATAATTTAATTCACGACTTTTTCACTTCCCAAGTACATATACAACACCTTAGATTATGGGTGTCAAACGGGTATACGGGTCCGGGTTCGGGTTGTAAAATTGTAACCCCGCAGGTTTCGGGTACGAGTTTAAATTACGGGTTTTTAACGGATACGGGTTTCCGCTAGAAAAAAAAAACCGTGCGGGTTCGGGTCTTAGCGGGTAGGGGTACGGGTTCGGGTCTTAACAAATCGGGTTTGGCTACCGGTTATAATTTTATTTTTTAATAATATTATTTTAAATACTTAAAACAAATTTATAAAAGATCAATAGGAAAAACTCAAAGAGTTACTTTATTTAAGATACTTGAACTATTAAAGTCTTAAATATTAAATTTCCAAATTTAAAAAGTGCAACATCAAAACTATAATGAAAATTCAAATTACAAATTTAAATATGCCTAATTCTTTATGTAATTTCTTCCATGTCATTTCCATCATGCTCCGGTGTAGGTGCCATTGATGGTGCTTGATCACTTAATAGAATTTCTTCAAGGTTATCATCTTGTTCTAGTGAGTCTTCAATTCCTTGATTTCATCGCTCCGATCTAATCCAGTCTCGTAAACAAACTCGAACATCCAAAGTATTATTACCCAAGGAGTGGCGGGTATCACCTATCATTTGTCTTCCTTAGCTGAATGCACTTTCTGATACAATTAGTTGTATGCGACGACATGTAATTCAAAATATTTTATGTAGTGAATTAAATAATTATATTTTCTAATAAATATGATCCCATAATTACTTTGTCCGACTCCAAGTAGCTTATTTTCTAAGGTATATATCGAAATTAATAGTTGAAGTTCTATACCATATTAGAGTAATATATATTCAAACTTCAAAGTGTTGATTTATTATGGAATATAAAGTATTTTTTTAATTAAATAAATAATTTGTTTCTCTTGAACATATTTCACTACTAACAATATGGACACAAAACAAATTAAACCATGAGTGGAAAACTTGTGTATACATTTCTCTCCACGTACAAGTTTTATTACTCAGTTTATTTTAACGGGTACGGGTATATCCATTAATACCCCATAATTTTAACGGGTCATAACGGATACGGGTATTTGTTAAGAAAAAAAAAACCCGTTCGGGTAGGGGTATTTTAGGGGGTCTACGGGTCCGGATCCGAATTTTTGCGGGTCCGGTTGGGGTCGGATTTTAATGAGTCCGGGTCCGGATTTTGACGGGTAGACCCATACCCGTTTGACACCCATACCTTAGATGCATTCTTACATTAACTACCAAATTCATGAACTAAATAAATTACTATTATTACTATTATTTATCCAATAGAGAGTTCACAGCTCTTGAAGTAATTAACCTGTAAATATATCCCCTAGCTGATGGTTGCCAGATATGAGATGTGAGGCATACAAGAAGCTGTTCACTCATTCAGTTTCCATGTCATTTTAGCAGAGAATTTTCATAGTGACTTCCTGGAAACTTGTTTGATCTGTTTAGTAATTACTTCATACTGCAGCGGAATTTAGTATAAAATTGTTGCTTAGTGTGACACCCCAATAAGAAGAATCCCATATCGACAAAACAAAAGAGAGATGTTGGGTATATAAGTATGCATTTCTTAGATCCTAGTGAGACGTTCTAAACTTGTGTGGGCTATTTCCATTGTAAAGAAGGCTACGGTATATATGAAGGCTTTATTGCATACTACGAACATCCTATACTACTGTTAGTATTTATTTGACCTTCTTCGAATATTCATTAGGAAAATTTAAGTTCATATAAAATTTCTATATATCTTACCCGAGCATGGAGATGGAGGTGCTAAAAAAAACACGAACCTCATCTTTTGCTGAGATTGTTGTGGATTTCATATCCAATTTGACACACGGACACCTCTACAGTACCGTAAAAACTTACTCGCATTAGTGTTTACACCAAACCTTAAATTACAAATGGGGTACTTGAGGGAGGAATGGGAAAGGGGAGGGGTTGTTAGAACTTAATTCAATGTTAACAGGTCGGGTTAGAAGTGTTTAAACACTTGTTTTCCTACACGTTTAGATATGTATTGGACAGGTTAAGGAGTTAGGTAGCCGATGATTGTTCATGCTCTCCAACCCGTGGCGGATCCTCCAACAATGCATTACTTTTGGAGGATCCAACACACATCCCAACATAGGCCGGTGTTGCAAATTTGTGCAAGTACCAGTATTAATTTCGGTATTGGGCCATATTAATATGCACTCATGTTTCAATCTTAGTCTGTTAATCATATACTCATCATATCTTGGATTCTGATTTCTGGAGCGAGTGTTCCATAAGCTAGCTAGGGATGACAATTAATGATCGATTCTTTGTCAAATTTCTAGCTTACTCTTTTGGTAAACTTACTTGGTAGTTTCTAGTGAGAAAAATGAACAAAAGGATGGTTTGTTTTAACCATTAGAAGAACCCAGATTTGGAGCTTTATGGGCAATATTCCTTTTACATGTTCAGACTATACTCGCGTGGCTTTAGGGTGTGACAAGAACCGTTTCCTTTAAACTTTTCCCACCTTTCTATATCTACTGGCCGAGTCAATGACTAGAAAGGCTAATGTGAAAATCTCCTTTTTTTCCTCTGCCCCTCTTATACGTTTGGCTCCACATAGTGTTTCTTTTTGATAAATTTTATGAATGAGCAAATAGACTAGTAATGGAGATAAGTGTTTTAAAGTTATGGCACTTCATCTTATAAGATAGCTAGCTTTTCTCTTCTAGCAGTAGGATTTAATATGGCTTTGGTTTCTTCTTTTGTTTGCTTTATTCTAAGTCATCTTCTGATCTTAGTTCAGGCTAAGGCCAGAAATGATTCTACTTGTCCAAAGTCCTTTTCATGTGGAAATCTTACAGACCTGAGCTTTCCTTTCTCTCTTTCCACACAACCTGAATGTGGACTTATGTCCATCTCTGGTTGTGATGCTAAACCATTTCCAACAATCCAACTGCTTCCTGGAGGACAAAGGTACTACGCTTTAGGCATCCAATATAATTATACAGTTAACCTATGGGACACGAAGCTTGAAAAAATGTCGAGGCAACACAAGTGCGATATTTTTAACAATTATTTCCCCCTTCCCAACTCTCCTTCAATTTCTTTCACTCCGCTTCCACTTCACGAGTTCTTCAAGTGCAACAGCACCAATAATAATAGCCCAAACATTACCCAAACGAACAATCATTCTGCTGTTTATAAAGTGTACAATGGCTGTGATGGTTTTAGCATATACTACAGGCTTTCTGGCGACATTCGACCTGGCAATCATCCTGCCAACTGTTCAGTCATCGGATTGCCAATTCACTCGATATCAGATGAAGGTGGTTTGTTTAATATGTTGAGTCCTGAGTTTCTAGTAGAATGGAGACTGTCTGATGACTGCAACAAATGTCTCTATGGCGGAGGTCAATGCCAGACTGATAAAACCAACAAATTTCATTGTCACAAAGGTATACATTTCCAAAATAATTTATATTTTCAAGGTCAAGTTCATATTCTTAAGTCCCTTTCTTGATTCATGTCACGAATAAACCATAACTACATTTCATAACTATTGTCCCTCTTTTCAGATGGAAATGCAGCGAGAAGAAGTACGGTGAGGCTGATTCTTGGCACAGGTAGTTAAAAATAAGTAAATAATAGCAGCAATACTACAGTATCTCTTATTATTACATAATTTCCAATTATTTTTCTTAAAGTTTCATCTTTACTGTGGTATAAGCTCAAAGCCATTCTCTAGCAATAAAGAATCATCAATAAGAGACTTTAGTTATTTAGGTTACACAAAATGTATGGACAGTGGAGATGAGGGACAATTCCTTCTCCTTGCTTTTCTTGTTTTTTCCCCCTTTTCAAAGACCATGATTACTGACTTCTCTCTTGCAGTTTTTGGTGGAGTAGGATTGGTGATGTCTTGTTTACTTATATACTTTATCTGGTGGTACAAGAAGAGGAAATCTAACCCATCACACTTGCTCTCAACAAAGAAATTATCAGATATTTTTAAACATGACGTTGAGGGAGGCAGTATATACTTTGGTGTCCCAGTCTTCTCTTATACAGAACTTGAAGAAGCCACAAATGATTTCAATTCCTCTAGAATACTTGGAGATGGAGGTTTTGGAACTGTTTACCATGGTAAGAAACTCCTAATCCAAATGATCTATGCATCAATTACTTCGTCATTTGGCTAATCACTTCTTCATCAATGACAGGAAAACTTAAGGATGGAAGAGAGGTTGCTGTAAAGCGCCTCTATGAGCACAACTGCAAGCGAATGGAGCAGTTTGTAAATGAAGTTGAGATCCTTACCAGACTAAGGCACAACAATCTTGTGACCCTCTATGGCTGCACTTCAAAGAGAAGCCGTGCACTACTCCTTGTCTATGAATATATTGCTAATGGAACTCTGGCTGATCACCTCCATGGTGACAGGACGAAGGGCGGACCATTGACATGGCCAATCCGCATGAACATTGCCATAGAAACAGCTGGTGCATTGGCTTACCTGCATGCTTCTGACATAATACACTGTGATGTCAAGACTAATAACATACTCCTTGATGACAACTGTTCTGTTAAAGTTGCAGATTTTGGGATTTCAAGGCTTTTTCCAAATGATGTTTCTCATATTTCAACTGCACCTCGGGGGACCCCTGGCTATATCGATCCAAAGTATCACGAATGTTACCAGCTCACTAGTAAAAGTGATGTTTATAGCTTCGGAGTGGTCCTTGTTGAGCTCATTTCATCATTGCCAGCTGTGGATATGAATAGGCATAGCCAAGAGATCAATTTGGCTAACTTTGCAATAAATAAGATTATAAACTCTGCATTTAACGAGTTGATCGATCCATCCCTGGGGTCTGATTCAGATACCAAGATTTGGGAAATGACAACTTCAGTGGCAGAGTTAGCTTTTCTATGCTTGCAGACAGATAGGGACATGAGGCCTACTATGGTTGAAGTTTTGGATACTCTAAAGGAGATTCAGGCTAATGAATTCGAATTTGACAAGAGAGTAGAGCCTCCTTTCCCTGAATCAGATGATATGCTATTGTTTAAGCATGTCAAATCACCTTCTTCACCAATTTCTGTGTCAGACAAATGGTTTACTTGCTCAATCATGACTAGTACAAGTAGTTAAAGTTCTATACCTCTTTTTTTGGTTAAAATTCTGTGTATTAAGTTTCTTGACTTATGTATCTACGTGTGGAAGTGATTCAACTTTTAATTTCATTAATGTTATGAAATCTACGAAAGAGAACAATAAAGAGAAGCACAAAGATTAACTAGTTCGACCAATTTACGTCCACCTGGCAGAGAGGAGTAATTTGTTAACTAATACTATACTAGTAAATTAAGTTGAACGAATGGAGACTGCTCAAAGACTAGATACAGCCTTGATCTCCTTCTTTATCTATATCTATATCTATATATATATATTAAAAGGTAAGTAGTAGCCTATGAGAAGTAGACAAATGGCATGTTAAGAAAAAACCATGTATTAATTTTTAGGACAAAGTGGTTAAATTAGGTGATTTTGTTAGTAACTGATATCCATATTTAACTACAACAAATTAGAGAATAAAAAGTCAGAAATAAAAAGTTTAAAATTGTAAAAATTACAGATGTTTGTTTTTGAATTAATCTTATCTAAAAGAAGTTACAACTTCTACATAGGAGTAACTCCTAAAATTTCTCCAAGTAGCTTAACAGATCGTGTGGTTGTTCCCAAATGTTTGCAACATTCAGATTTCCAAACATGATATGCCACGTGAGTAATCCACCTTAGATATCGCTACCTTTTACCCACGTTGAATTTAAATATTTAATAAGTTTGAAATTTAGCCTACTGATTTTATGTTGAAAGCGTGAATTTGGCCATACGGATTTTATGTTGAAAGCATTACACCTGCTTTAATTAACCACACTTTCAAACACACGTTCTCATACATGTTCACCCATGTTAGAAGTAACTGCATCAGTTTCTCCTAAAAATTCTGCTATTGGAATTGAATGATAAACTGACGTGGTTAGATCATATTTAAAAACGAGTATATCGTCTTCCCCATTGTGTGTTCACTGACACTCCTTCCCTCTTCGTATTTAGTCCAAAACTCTTCTCATACAAGTATATGTCTTCACATATTGATCTTTAACTCATTTCCTTTTTCTGATAAATACTTCTATTCCTCCAAAACATTTGCTATCTTATTGAAACATGCGTATTTCCAACGGAACTGTCAGAATTGTGGTTGTAGGTAACAATTTCCATCCGTGTTTTAAGGATCTTAATTTCGATTAATCCAAATGGTTAATTTATTATGTCTGTGGTTGCAGTTTATAAGGATAGAGGAAGGAGTGTTGCTAACCCCAAATGGGAAGATTTGACAGATGACAAAGAAGCCATTGAAACACTTCGTGAAGTATATGGTAATAATGGAGAAGAATTGGATGTATTAGTTGAGAAAAGGATCAAGGGTTTTGCCAACTCGGGGACTGCATTTAACATGTTCCTTCTCATGGCATTAAGGTTGGTATAGATTTAATTATGAAGTTATTTAGTTCATCCATGTACAACATATATCTAAGATTTTAATTAACTCGCAAACTATTGAAATGTAAATTACTCTCTCTTCATTCCATTATATATTTGAATAGACTCTCGGTTTAAGAAGTACAGAAATTAAACATATGATTTTCTAACAGTTTAGTACTTTAAAGAATTAATTAATAATAGTAAGTTGATATTTGCAAAATTGCAGGATGCTAGATGAAGACGGCTTTTTCACTAGCAATTACAATGAGGATGTGTACACAAAGAAAGGACTTGAATTAATACAAGTCAAAGTTTGAAAGATGTGCTATGTCGATATTACCAAGAAATGATTCAGAAATGGACGAATACCACAAATGGTAAGAAAAAGATACTATGATCTCTTTTGTTTGTTGGTGTGTTTGTCAACAAAAGGACACTTATATATATAGTTTTATATTGAAGAAAAATATTATGTACTGAGTAGTAATTATTACTTATTTGCAGGTCATGTATTTGGCAATAGTCTACTGACTATTATTGAACAAATTTGTGTACAGCTTCTACAAAACAATTATGTATGTGATGGTAAGAAGAATGAGGTTTTTAATAAATTAGACAGAAACTTTAAGACGTAAAACATAGATGTATTTTAATATCTTGAAGAGGCAGTTTCAATACCCTTTATTGTTTTGGCATAATAGTAAATTAATGAGCAATGATTTAAGACACATTTTAGTAACTATAGTCTATGAAACTTATTCCTCTATATGTTTACATTATGGACATTAGAAACAGTTTTTGAAACACTTCTTTTCCAATCAACATAGCGCTAATATGTAAATTTGACATAGAAGTGATAGATAAGAATTAGTCTGATAAACCAACTTATGGTTACTCCCTCATAAAGTTCTATGATATGTAATATTCCACAGAACAAAGAACGCCAAATTAAGTAATTTTGGCATATTAAGTTTATTGTTACTGCCTCATACATGAATATTGTATGGTTTGGTTGAATAAATTAACAAAAGGTATGAAGGGAAAGATGAAACTTAGCATTTTCACATTGCATCAAATATGTAAAAATTGTATTTTGCTTTTGCCTTAAAAGTTCCTATAGGGAGTGTAAAATCTTGCAGCGAATTTCGCTTCTGGTCATGATATTGGTTGGCTTTGAAAGCAGTCCAGTTTTAATATTGCTACTGTCTTTTTTCCAAGTTTAGAAGAATATGGAATGAATGTAAACAGTAATATAAGTTAAAGACCAATAAGATGGTGGAAATAGTTCTCTTTTTAAAAAAATAAATAAATTAAATAAGCATTAAAGACGAAATCAGTATCACAGCATGAAATTTTAATAATAAACAACATTTGAAGTGTGGAATTCGTATTATTACAATATTGTATAGATGTGGTTGCGACACTTCTTTTTGGTATGAGAAAAGCAGCAACATAGTGAAACAATTTTAAAGAAATTTTCTTTTTTAGTAGGTGAGGTTGAACATATGAGTAACTTCTATAGGTTAAACATAAGATGTTGTTTTCTTACTCTTTAACCCGTTCTTATGTCCTAAAACTGCATCTGTTTGAATTTTTGGAGAGTGGTAGTACTTATGAACTTCTTCTATGACCTAATACTTAATATGTAATTATTTTCTTTCCATATATTCTAAAGAAATGTATCTAATCCACGTACAGCGGAGGTTGGCACGACGCATCATTTTCTACTTGCGTATGGACAAATGACTCAAAAGTGCAATGAGCCTCAAACCAATGCATATGGTATAAGTGTCATGTGGTACTGTATTTTTAATACAACAGCAGTTAAACAACAGGATAATTTAAGCAGTCATTTGTCTACATTCAAACAAATTAATTCGCTTTGTTTTATCTCTTACCAATTGATCTTGACTTGTGAAAATGGCCGGCTGGAAATTATTCAGCTACGATAGCACAATTCGATTGCCACGAAACTCAAATAAGCAAGACTTGGTTTGAAGAAATAATCAAGTCGCTTGACGATAGTTTTAAACAAACATACTACACGAGAAGAAGTTTGGTTTAGGGCAAGGTGACTCTCATATATTTAATTTATATGCACAAATATTATTTAAAAAAATTATTATTATGAAGGTGCTTTAATTGGTTTTATTTGGTTTTTTTTTTTTGGGGGGATTTTAGGTTATCAAATTAGGAACCAAGGTCATTTTAATTTGTTTTGTTGGTATGAAATGATTCGTGCATACAAGTTAAACTCAAATTTTATTAACGGCTATCTTTTTATTTTTCCTGTATATTATTCCTTTTTTATTATTTATTTACTTTGCGTAATAAGAGTTGTTGAAGGAATGTCGCCAAAATCGAAGTAATAAAAGTATTAGTATAAAGCAACGGTAAGAGCTACGATATCATCCCATATTGATCAAGAGCCTAAACAAAAATGGATAGCTAGCTCATTCTCAGAGTGTATAAATTAAAGAGTAGGGATGAACATCGGGCAGTTTTTGTATGAAATCAAAGCTTTGGATTCAAGTTTTCTTAAAAAATTATAATATAAATTAAAATTTGATTTGAGATTAATTGATTCTATTGTTATGGATTCGATTATATATGTAACACAACTCTAAAAAAATTCAGAGTGCATAAATTAAAGAGTAGGGATGACATCGGGCAGTTTTTGTATGAAATCAAAGCTTTGGATTCAAGATTACTTAAAAAATTATAATATAAATTAAAATTTGATTTGGGATTAATTGATTCTATTGTTATGGATTCGATTATATATATAACTCAACTCTAAAAAAAATATATCACAATAGTTTTTGATGATTGATACGTCCTTAAATATGTGCAACCAAATGTGATTATCAAATTATTTTTGAATTATAGTCATGATCGGAAATTTTGGTCGATGCATTCAATAATATTGCTTTTTCGTCATTCCAAGTACTTCTCTCCTTTTAGGGTGGGTCCAACCAAAAGAAAAAAAATAAGGAACCACAGTAAATATCAATCTCATATGATAATTTTATATTTTCTACTCACACAAAATTTCCTACAATTAATTTCTATTGACAATTTTCCCTTCCGTCATCTGGCTTATGTTCTTTATGTAGCATTCAGACCGAATGACTTTATGAAATTATGTCAATACTTCCACATATTATGGTTAACATAGGAGGTATCTCTGTTTTCCCCGGAGAATCTTTAGAATTTCCACTGCTTAGCTTTCAATTCACTTCTAACCATCAAATGAAATAACCGCGCATCGCGCGGGTACTATACTAGTTTTTTAACAACTAAAAAAACAAAAGCTTACAAACTACCCCACCCCAGTACTCCACTACCCCCACTACCCATTTCAAAAATCAAAACACTCAAACATCCCACACCCCTCAAACATTTCCCAAAAACTAAAACTCCTCCTCAAACGACCTGACTTTCGACCCGACCCGTTTCAACAACCGACTCGATTTCTCGGAATTCCGACCGCGAAAGTGTTCGATTGTCACCGATTCTCGATTTTAAGTTTTCTCGACGCCTACATTGTATTTTTCTTCACCCGTTTTCATTATTTTTCTAATTTTTTGTTCCATTTTTGTTGTAAAGAAAAAACCCTAGAATTTCATTTTAAAAGTTATGTTTGCTTTATGGTTCTGTCTAGGTTGCTTTATAAGTAGAAAATGATGAAGTTTTGACTGAAAATCGAGTGTTGTTGCCGGTGATATGGTTAAACAAAATCCGTATGTTCCAAACATCTCGTAAGATATTTGAAACATATGTGATATGTTTGGTCATATCACCGGATGTTTAACCGGAGAACGTTACCTTGATTTAAACATCAATAGAGATGTTTAAACATCAGCCTCTGTAGAATACAAACATTCAGTGTGATGTTTAAACATTACTCATGATGTTTGTCCCCTGTATGTAGGGGTGAACATAGGGCGGTTTGGTTCGGTTTCATCATTAACCAAACCAAACAAAATATATCGATCTATAAATCAAACCAAACCAATAAAAAATCGGTTTTCTCGATCTCGGTTTTTTCGATTTTCTCGGTTTTTTCGGGTTTTATTATATAAAGTTTCTACAACAAATATGCAAGTGTTGCTTTCAAATATTTTCTATAATCAACTATCGATGTATGATATTTATAGATAATTAGACATCAAGAATAATTACATATACATATTAATAAGACAGTGAAAAATAATGTACTTAGATTAGAAACCGAAAGATGGAGATTGATGATAATTTAGTGATATTGATACTTGATAATATATAGAAGATAATTACTTAAATGTTAATTAAGAGAGATAATGTAATTGATCATCCATTCCCTTAAAAATAGGCACATTTAATGTTTAAAGATTTCATCAAATCAATGGCTAGAAAATGTGGAGTATAATTAATTTAAGTTTATACAATATAATAAAATGTTTATGTATTTATTTAGTGTTTAATACTTACTTGAGTGTTATGCCATGTAAAATTTCCTTAAAATCATATATAAAGAAGTTTATAATGAATATTTTTTATCTATAAATATTTAAAAATAATATTTATAAAATATCGGTTCGGTTTGGGTTTGGTTCGGTTTTTTTTTTTTTTAGGTAAAACCAAACCAAACCAAATATGTCGATTTTTATTTTTTCAAAACCAAACCAAATCAAACCAAACCACGAGTCCGTTTTTTTTTTTATTCGGTTCGGTTTGGTTTGGTTTACGGTTTGGTTCGGTTTGAATCCCCTATATGTATGTATGATGTTTTAAACATCATGAGTAATATTTTATCACTCCCTAAAATATCTGTCATAAGCTGAGGTGTTTATATTTAAAGGCTTGTAACTGGTGTTTCTTGTACACAAAATTAATAAAAACTCGGAGTCGCTACTTGACAAGTTAAAGGTGTGCCAAGTCAATAAAGTAGTGTACCTAGAACACCTTTGACTCGTTAAATGGTCAGCGGCAGAGATTCAAGATAAGGTCCTCAGTTGACTCTCGAAAAGGTATTAGGCACCCTTGAGTCCTGTACCAAGCACATTTGCTTTATTATCGCGTTTTAATTTATTAAACATGGTTGTATTATTTTGTCGTTGATCTGAAGTTATACCTTGATTAAGAACATTAAAAGCATATCATTCTTTTCCAACCTCGCAGAGTACTGGTTATATTTACAATTTGATTCGGAAAACTAAAATCATATTATTCCTTTCCAACCTCACAGAGGACTGGCCTATTTCGAAAGAATTTAACTAATCTCAAGATATGAGTAATTTGTCGAGTAATGAGACCATTTGTTAAAGTGGGCCACTTGTCAAAGTGAATTGTTTGCCAAAAAAGTGTTTATCAAAAGCAAAAGAGTTGTTTCTCAACAAAAATTAAAGATGGTTCATTCCGCTTATGGACCTAGTTAAATTCACTTCTTTCAAATTTGATTTGCAAAATTAGCCACTGATTCAGTCCCTTTCCATTTTCTATCACGTTTTGTAACGTCTAAAACTGCCCAGATTTTACTCTAAGCCGTAGCACTTTCTTTCAACTCTTATCTTACAAAAAATGTCCTAAATTTCCCTACTCTTATTTCAAGTTCGTCCATTTTGTCTAAACTTTTTCCAACGGGTTTATAAAATCAAGTTTGCTTGCATTTTAGTCCTAAATTTGCCTAATAAGTGCCAAATCTTGAACAATTGCATCGCATGTCCAGCTTTCTAACTACTCGTTTCAACATTCCAAGTTTGCAAATGCGTTTAACATTTAAAGTCCTATCTTTTGCCTAGTGTTTCAGTTTTGAACTAGTTTTAATGAAAATTTGCTTTCTGATGTGAATTAGCAAAGGAACTTCTCAATTTTATCTACTTCTCAAATCTGTCCGGTTTTAATATTGCACCTTTGGGCTATTTTCGCATAAGAAAGTCCAAACTTGCAACTTTGAATTTGCTGAAATTTGATGTAACGTCCAGTTTAATGCCAACTTTTTGTCATTTTTAATACAAACATTACTCAAAGTAAAATATTAAAAAAAATACCGTTTTTAAGAAATTCAAGTCATTTCCATTTCTAGCATAGCAAATATTTTAAAAGAAAGCTAGCTGACATCATGCATAAAGCAAAATAATATCATAGGGCCTATAAACATGCTGATGTTGTATCATTATACTAACATTTTTTTTTTCATTTAAATCTTAAACAAACAAACAATTTTCATCTAAATCTTAAACAAACAAACAACTTACAAGTAACTGACTAATGACACATAAAGCAGATCATACTAGGCCCTTAAACATGTATGATTTTATACACAATGAAGGCAGTACAAAGGTAGTTGTGTTTACCTCTAAGCCAAAGGTCTTGTGCAAAACAGAATAAAAGACCCCAAAAAAGCCAAACCAAAGCAGCAACTGACAGACCAAACCAAAACAGATTCTAACAGACCACTAGCACTCCAATTGACCCTTATGACTTTAAGATTTATGCTCCAAAATGCCTATGAAGTAAAGTCTTTTAGTTCTAAATCCTTCCCTCAAACTTAACTCTCTTTTTTTTCAAGTGTTTTTAGCTCTCATTTAATGTATTTTCAGATGGTAGATGTGCATCTTAATGAGAGTTAAAGACACCCTTTAAATAGGCTTCCAAGGGTTGAGTGTGAACTTGCTAATAAGTACAACTCCATGCCACAAAGAGTCATTTTTTCTGAAAATTATAGCTGCTAGAGCTGCCTGGGACAGTGTTCCAGCCCACTTGGACAGTCCTAAAAAGCTGAGAAAAGTAGGCTGTACTTTGACAGCCTAATGCCCATCATGTAAACTAACTAACAAGCCAACTAAAACAGCCCATAATTAAACTCACCAGACCAAGGCAACCAGATTCTAACTTGTAGCTAAACATGGCTATTTGGACTCATTAAAGTCCAACTATCAGTCCAACTACTAATCCAACTCAAACAACAATCAATTAAGCTAAAAAATCTATTCAAATTCCCATTTGATTTAAAATAAAATGTCCAAACTAAACTAACCATTAAAGCCCTTATCCTTGAACTTGAGCAAATTAATCCACAAACTTGAGCCAAAGTTTTAATGTTAAACTAAACAAATAAAAAAAATCATGATGGACTAGAACTAGGCAAAACAATTTACTTAAGGCTCCCATTTAAACTAACAGACAACTTCTACTTAGACGACTTTAAACACTTAGATACTCTAGCCAACCAAGTTTCAAACTTGAAATTACATCTTACCTGAGCAAAAGAAATAGCTCAAACCAAACAGAACTAACAATTTAAGCAATACTTTTCACTTAATTAGAGCAGAATATAATGCACACATAACTACATAGATACATATGTATATACACACATCGCTGACTGAACACAACTAGTTTACTGGGGCTAAAACACACTAACAATCATATCATATAATTCACCTGTGTCACTTTTTGCTTGCATATTCTTCAATTAAGTTCAAACTCAGACATACACAAACATATGGTTTTATACTTGAAATAAGTAAACAGGAAACAAATACATACTCTCTCTGTCCCAATCTATGTGTCACACTTTCCTTTTTGGTCTGTCCCGAAAAGAATGTCACATTTCCTTATTTGTCAACTATTTAATGCACTATCTCTATTTTACCCCTATTGGGCCCTACTTATTTTAAAAGCCACAAACAACTTTTTGATTACTACAATATTCTCTCTCTTACTTTTTCAAGGGTAAATTTAAACTTTTACAAGTCAACTTCTATTTCTTAAACTCTGTGCCAAGTCAAACACCGCCACATAAATTGGGACGGAGGTAGTATCTGATTGGGAAGCGAGAAAAAGCCGACATCTCCCACTAATTCCTTTCATTTTTCTTAAGACAATAAAATCACGGGTAAAGACAAAGCCGACATCTCCCATGAACATACATACACATAGCTGATACCGTTCAACATGATTTTTCTAACTAAATTCTCTATCTAATAAGAAAAAATAAAGGAAAAGAAAGAGATACATGTTCATGTCTAACCTATGTCAAAGCAAACTGAAGATGAACTGCCTCGCCTTCACCACTGTCGTAACGCTGCCTCGCGTCGCCATCAAACTGCCTTTACTACATCAAATCATCACAGGCCCGTTGCCAGGGACTATTGCACCATCGCCTCCACGGGCCAAACTGTCCTCCCATCATTGTACCAAAGCCGAGCCAAGTCGACACTGCTTCAGCTAAACGATATCGCCACTGGTTCACCCCCTCGTCAGCTCCAATGTTTTGACGATCCAATACCACCATAACAGCGTCATCCCACAACTGCTTCGCCCTCATAACTGTACAACAGCCTCCACGCACACTCCTGTTGCCTCACAATCGCATCGCCATCACTATTACATCATCAACATCATCATCACAACAGTGATGATACCAATGGGCAGAATCCTTGGGCGCCCTTTTTTCGGGTTAAATGCTTATGCACGGCCAGAAATGAGAGAAGCCAAGGGTTGTGTCCCTATGGTGTGAAAGGAAAATGAAAAGAGCGGAAGAAGAATGAGATAAAGTTGATTTTCAACCTCTTTTAAACCTGATCTATGACAAACGGTTGGGAATTTGAGAAAACCAATAACGGAAATAGAAAGAGGAGGTCAAAATATGTATTTTTATATTTTTTCCAGCCATCGTAGACGGTGGTCCGGTGGTGGATCAGCTGTGGTGGTGCGGCCCGGTGGCAGATCAGCAGTGGTGGTGCGACATAGGGAATTTCCGGTGGAGAGGAGAAAATTGGGTAGGGTGGCCCCAAGTCATTGAGACTTAGGGTGTGAAGTGAGGAAGTATGAGGGATTTTAGCATTATATACTTAAAATGGAAGGCATATGAACCATAGGATCAACACCAGATCAACAACTATCATGGATTAGGACTTGGATGGGCCAGGCGTGAGATTGGGCTGTGGTTCGTGATTTGGGCCTATTCTTTATTATGTTTTTAATTTTGTTGTTAAATGGTCCAATGATCCAAGTAATAATTATACTAACAACTTCTTTATTAATTAAATTAAATAAATACCAACAACATTCACAAGATTATAAGAAAATATAAATTAACTATCAACAAAATGTATATTAAACATGCTCACAAATAATTATATTTTTTTTTTAAATTTTCCCGATATTTCTCCTAAAAATTGAAAGATAAACACCTAAGAAAAATAGGTGGAAATCCTAGATAAATTGACATGATATCTCAAGTAATTATGTGCCGAAATTAGGTGATTACATGTTTGACTCCGAATGTTTGAACTACCCTTGTTAGTTACCGAAAATTTTGCACCATATTTTGTTCTTATAAATATGGGAAATATGTATTTGTTTGGTTAAGCCTTATTTATTTGCGGTTGTAGGCAACATGCAACATGCCCCAAAAAAAAAAAGCAATTGGTAAAGCATGTAGCTCCTGCTTCTAAGAAGGCCACAAAGAGACAACTTACCGTGGATGAAGGTGAATCTCCTCGTTTAAAAAAACAAAGAAGCAGGGCAGTACCAGAGCTTTTATAGGTCCCTTTCGAGAGCCCAAGCACTAGTCGTGCTTGTAACACCCCAGCTAAGGGTTAAGCGTCCCACATCGGCATAACACAGGAGAAATGCTGGGCATATAAGTTAACTGACCTTAGACCCTAGTGACGCATTTTAAAGCCGTGCAGGCCTAGGCCCAAAGCGGACAGTATCACCAGCGGACTGGGCTATTATGGATGGTATTAGAGCCACTCCGTGTCGGCCTTGTCGATGTGGGACAGAGTTCACTGTTCAACGCTGATCTAGGCAAATTCCGGGAAGGAGGGGCAAACCTCAGTGATGATGCTGAGTCTATAAGAGGGGGTATATGTAACACCCCAGCTAAGGATTAAGTGTCTCACATCGACATAACACATGAGAGATGATGGGTATATAAGTTAACTGGCCTTAGACCCTAGTGATAAGTTTTAAAGTCGTGCGGGCCTAGGCCTAAAGCGGACAGTATCACTAGCAGGCTGCTGTTACAGTGCTAGTCATGCTAGTTGTGCTAGTCGAGATCTTAGCAAAAATCAACACGAAGAGGAAGAGGAACAACAAAAAATCAAGAAGAAGTGAAGAAGGTACACAGGATGCAGAAGTAGAGGCAATTCATTCTCAGGTAGATGAACAAAGAGGAGAAAGTGGTGCTCTGCCTCATTGAGATGTTTAAACATTTTTGAGGATGTGCAAACATAACTAGTAGTGTTTAAATATAAAAAAAATTATGATATGTGTAAATATAATACATAATGTGTAAACATATTATTTAGTGTTTATAAAATTTTAAACATCTCTATGATGTTGCAACATATCTCAATATGTTTAAACATTGTGTTTTGATGTTTAAACATCTCCAAACATTACCCCTTGATGTTTATAAATTTCTAAATATTGTTGTAATGCCACAACATATCACAAGATGTTTAAACATTGTGTCTGGTGTTTAAACATTTCCACTAATGTTGACATGTTATGGCTGATGTTTGTGTTTTCATTTTCCTTTTTCTGCAGCATGTTGAGGAAATCATGAGCCTGATGAGACTAAAAAAGAAAGTCTACTCTGAGTTCTATCTCAACTCTAATGTCATTTTGGATTTGAATTTCTCAAAAAAATTGTGTGAGCTCTACAAGAAGAATTATGTACTCGTTGATGCCTTGGCTGCACCTATAGAAGAACATCTGCAGACTTTTCGATTCAATGATGATATGTTGGAATATGCACAAGGTAAGCAGGAGGTGTAAAGTGGGCCGGGGTGAAGAGGATTTTCTGTGTGTTACATTTGAAAGATGTTCACTTTGTCACTGTAGAGTTTCTTGTGGAGGAAGGTTAGATAATAGTATACGACTCCCTGTTCAGTGACAACAGTGATGGTGAATTTGACACACTAATCAAGCTAATTTCTTCCATGTACCCCATTTTCATCAGACAGTGCGAGATGTTCAAAATTTTACAGTAGGATATCTTGAACAAGAGCCTGTGGCCATATGAGCGTGTGAAAGACCTCCGGACAACTTCACTCGTACTGCATCAGGTGGTTATGCCCTAGATTTTGTTAAGCACCTTCTTACGAAGACTCCCTGGGACAATTTATGTGACAACACCATGGCGGATTTTAGGGTGAAATAGGATGTGGACATATTTCGTGGGGAGATGGTACAGAAGCTTGATAAGTTATGGTTGGACAATTACGTATTTATTAGCATGTAAGGATAATTAAGTATTTATTTTGGCTTGTTTGAATTTTATGTTATGGTATATTTTCTTGTTGGTTATGTAAGGATAATTATATTTTTTATGTAAATATTTTGGTTGTGTGCACTGTACACATCTCACTAATTTAAGAAATATTGTATGGATGTTTAGACATCTTATCATATATGTAAGCATATTTAACTATGTTGAAACATAATACAAATTTTAAAATATTAATTGGAATATGCTGAAACATCATCCAGATGTTTAAACATGTCAATATATGTGTAAACATCTTATCTAAATGTTTAAAATATCTGAAACATTTATACAGAAGTTCCAGCATCTCGCACTATACTGAAATATCACATTTATGTTTAAAACGTTAGTTTAATGCGCTGCAACCTCTCTTTTCTTTCTTTCTTTCCTTTTTTTTTTTTTTTTTTTTTGATAAGCTTTCTACCTTTGCAGTTTTGAACCTTTTAATAAAAAGGCATGAATTCATTTCCCTTCACAATACACCCACACACCCCTTGCTATCTATGATGATTGGTGGATGAAGGTGTTGAATAAAGTTTCTAATTACATATGATGTTTGATCAAAGAAATTTGTAGCAATAACTTAATTCAAATCATATAAAAAATATTCATACCGCTTCATAAATATTCAAAACATGCATAAATTGAATTGAAAATAAAAGGGCAAGACTACAAAATATGACATTCAAAACAAACAGAGAAATTAAACGACTAGACTTAAAAGGAGATTATTCAAACTATATTATTTCTTCACTTCACATGTGTGCCGCTTGAGAACGTCGTGGTGTAGAGTAGTTCTGGGGTCAATCTTGAGTTCAACTTGAATACTACGGAGCATACGCTTGATAAAACATATCTCTCTCTTATATTCCTCAAAAAATTGGTTGAACCTATCAGTTAATTGCATCATTGATCCTCCACATTTCCAATATATACTTGTAACTGATCCACATCTGTGCCTAAGGCTGCAATATCTTCACGGACATGCTCGATTTCAGTGGTCCTTGGCACTCTACGATCATGTTCTGGTGCCCTTGGGTAGCTTCCTCTGCTAGGCATCTTTGTTGTTGTTGTTGCTGCTTGTTGCAGATGTATTCGATTGTCACAAAGTTGGTTTGTGTTTTTTGCTTCATATTTTATTTGGGTTGGATGGAAGTAATTATGACACATATATATAGGCTAAACTTGGTGCCTTTTCGGCTGCATATGTGATGTTTACAGGAGGCACTTATTTATTTGTAGTTGTGTATGTGCCTATTCACATACATTCCTTCATAACTTCACATACACCCCTTCGTAACGCTACATACACCCTTTCATCTTTTTTCTTGAATGCGTTAAAATAACTGAACATTCACATAAAGTACAACTGCTAATTCGCACAAAAAAAAACTGTACATTCACACCAAATATTTATTTTGGCATCAATGCGGTTTTTAAAAAACATCATCAAGCATGTTTACACATCTCACAAAATGTTTAAACATCTCGAAAAAATATTAAACATCATCTTGGTATGTTTGGAACATCTTCGACGTGCAAACATGAATATCAATGTTTAAACATATAATTTTAATAAATATTTAAACATAAGTACTAATGTTTAAACATAACAACCAAATGTTTAAACATCTTGTTAGATGTTTATATTTAAGTTTGAGTTTTCAATAAGAATAAGTTCAATTATCAATATATACTTACTTTAAAGTATTTTTTTTTTACCCTTTTTACTCCTAAACCCTTCAATTTTCTATGAAAACTTAGATTAACTCTAATCATTTGATAAAGCACTACAAACCCCTTTATTAATATTCATCTATATGAGTGAACAAGTTAAAATAGAGTTCTCACTCCACTTTTGTTCAAAATCATTCACATACACATAGGAACGACTATTTATTGGAGTTTAAACTACCAATATGTTCACCTTTCAATAAACATATATGTAAACACTTAGTTGTTAGTGTTATCACTCATAATATTAACATCTTTCACTCAAACATCTCAATCTTAATTGATAGAGACACCAATCAATAGTGTTACCATTTCAAACACCTTCAATATCGATGGAATTTTACTTTATATACTCTTATCATTCAAATTGTGTAATTATTCGTCTTATCACTCAAAATATGGTCGAAAATTTGCAAAAAAATAGATTGCTACATCCAAACATAACATGATATGTTTAAACATTTCATGAAATGTGTAAACATATCATGTTATGTTGCAAACATCTGTTGTGATGTTTAAACATTTGTTGTGATGTTAAACATCTAAAGAAATGTTTAGACATTGGTAACAATGTTTAGAATATCTAGCATGATCTTAAACATTTATCAATATATTTAAACATCTGGCGTGATGTTTAAATATATCGGCTTATGTTTAAACATCAACAGTGATGTTTAAATATAAAGCTTTATGTTTAAACATCACACGTGATGGTTAAACATCGTGTGTTATGTTTAAACATCATGACGTGATATTTAGGTCAATTAGTGGGATCTTAAACATAACGAAATATGTTTAAACACACTGTCAAATGTTTACGATCCCGCCTGCCTGTTTAACAGTGCGTTTATACTAAAATTATAAGAAACACATAAGAAGAAGACATAAATCGACTAGTTATTTAAAAATATTGAATGCAAACTTACATGATATATAAAACTTAAATATAATCTAACGTTCACAACATAATAATACGTTCAATAAGGAAACTAGATCATATGTAAAAACATAAAATATATCTTAAACTTCATCCTTCTGCAATCTCCATTTCCAGTTCATACAAGAATTCTGTAATTATTTGCATGACCCATCGGTGATCCCTCGCTTGCTTGTACCTTAAACGCCAGAAATCTGCTCATAGTGTTTTCATGGATCAATTTAACCCCGCCATGTCATCTTTTAGGATTGCAACTTCCCAATTTATATCGCCTCGTCGGTCTCTTTGCTGTGCATTCTATATTGGTCGGTTCCGACGGGATTCCTGATTACTAATGCCAACCTGTAAGGGTTCGTTTGATCTTGCTTCAGACATTTTTTGTTGTTCAAGTTGTTATAGATGGAAAATGTGCATATAGTGTTGGGTATTTATAGAGTGTCATAGTGGTTTTTAAAAGTCACTATTTATACTTAAAGAGGCACCTTGTGGAGTGAATGTGTCTTTTCAGTGTAGACGTGCAGTTTTGCAATGTGTCTGACATGAAAAGGAGTTATGTGGCAGTTACACCCTTCAATACACAGTTATGTTGAAACATTCATCGTAATGTTTAAACATCGAGTGAGATGTTTAATATATTAAGTGAAATCTAAAATATTTTCTAATATGTTTAGACATTACATGTGATATTTAAATATATTAACTTGTGTTGAAATATTTGTTCAAATATTTATACAATTGACAGATGTTTGAACATTGTTCAAGATGTTTAAACATTTAGTTGTATGTTTAAACATCTTTAAGATGTTTAGAACAGTTTCAAATGCGATCAAACATTTTATATTAAAAATAGAGGCATGCAAAGTATGAGAAAACAAGACACAACTTAATACGAACATAAATAAAGGATTGTCTAAACAGAAATTACGTATTAAAGGATTGTCTAAAACGAAGTTTAGAAATTAAACAACAAACACCCAAAGAAAAGGATAGTTCAAAGCAGCAGCTAAACACTTGTTTCGTCATTCTGACTTGGTCTTGTAACTGTTGGGCAGGTAGTTCTTTTGTGCCCAAGCCTTTTGCAGATCCCGCATTTGTTTCTCATCTTTTTGAATCGCTCCCCAATGGATGGAATTCTCTTCATCATCCTTCTTCCACGGTAGAGTTTCAAGCAAGGGCAAGGTAATTTCCATTCTTTTAGCTCTTGAGGACAGCCATGCCAAGATTGTTCATCTGGACCTGGATAGATTGTTTCGGCATATGCAAGAAAGCAGGAAACTACATAATAATATGACGATGTGTATTCATGGATTTTCCTCCCAAACTCATCTGGATACTTTACCCTTATAGCTGTCATAGCATGTGGACAAGGTACCTTGTCCAAATATAACCGCTTACAAGTACATGTCCTGTTGTGTAGGTCCACCTCATAAGTCATATTTGTTGGACCTCCTCCTTTTACTTTGGAAAAAGGGGTATTCACCCGATGCACCAGAAGCTTGCTACCCAATAAATGGTTGGCTTATATCCCGTCTTCAATTAAGGGGACACAAGTGTTCGAACTGTTCACAAATTCCATGCGCCTCTGAAGAAACTTTTCAGCATAGTTCTCATTTATAACATTGAAATTCTTTTTGATTCCTGAACATTGAGATAACCGACTCGGTAGTGTTTGTGGTCATCACATTGAACTTACAATATTAACAAACAATAAAATTGATATGAACTTAAATCTAAAACCTGAACGACAAAATATGTCACAAGCAATAATAATGTTGTGAACTGACAGAAACATCAATATATATGTTTAAACATCCACCACAATGTTTCCAACATCAACCACAATGTTTCAAACATATGCTAAATTGTTGTGAACATATATTAAACATCAACATATATGTTTCAAACATCAGTTAACATGTTTAGAAATGCAGTCACACATACTAAAACATTCATTTATATGTTTAAACATCTGCTAAATTATTGTGAACACATATTAAACATCAACATATACGTTTCAAACATCTATTAAAATATTTAGAAATGCAGTCACACATACTAAAACATTCGTTTATTTATTTAAAAATCCACAATAATGTTTAAACATCAGACATAAATATTCAAACATCAAAATATATGTTTGGTGTGATTCAGGTACATGTTTCCAGGGAAGTGTGCTCTGCAACGCTTCTCAACCCCAAGATCAACGAGATATTTGGATACCCTTGGGTCAATATCTTCAATTTCTTTCAAATGCTTATTGAACGGAGCAACCGTATACGCCTCTGCAGCAACAATGTAACTAAAAATTGCATCTCCACAGTGAAAAGTTGTGCGGAGGTTCTCACCAAGGTGCCTAATGCAATAACCATAACTAGCAAAAGGGAAAACCTTATAAATAGCTTTTTCAATGCTTTTGTGTCTGTCAGAGATGATACACAACTCATCATCGTCGGGGACTATTTCGACCAATTGCTCAAAAAAAAAATTCATAGGCGGCATCGCACTCTTTGTCAACTGCACAAAATGCAACAAGAAAGATGTACTTTTGAGCATCCTGACCAATAGCGGACAACAACACTCCCCCATATGGACCCGTAAAAAAAGTGTCATCAACAGCCAACACTTTTCTAATAGCTTTAAACCCCCTGATCCATGCACCGTAAGAAACAAAGTAGTACAGAAAACTTCCCTGTTCATCAAGATGTAATGTTGTTTTGCTTCCTTCATTTGACTGCCGAATCATATAGTTGTATACACAAAGAGTGGCATAGCCATGTTCAGGTGAACTCCTTGCCAAACACTTAGCAATGTTACTGCCTTTGAGACACTTCCAATAGCTTATCCTTCAACCAACTCTGCTAGAACTGTATCCTTAATATCTTTGGTGGATGGTGCTTTTCCATCATGAAACCTATTCTTCATGTACTCACCAGCAACACTGCACGTGGCGTGTGGATGATGACTTTTAGCATGCTTAGAACCACAAGTGTGCGCGTTGTTGTAGACTGTGATATAAAACATGTCACAGCTCTTGTACTTCATGGCTCGAATCCACTAGTGGCAATTCTTGTCCACGCATCTAGCACAAAATACATTTTTTTTATTCTTCACATACAGAAAATAGAAAGGCACTCTCACTGTGGCAAGCTTCAACGACACAACCAACTCGCGCTTGTTCGTGAATGTTTGCTCTCTATAGAAACCAGTGACATCCGGCCGAATATGGCTGCCTTGTGATGGTATTGAATCAAAAAACTGTACCTTATTTTCTTCTTGCATTTCTGCTACTTCTTCATCATCTTCTTTCTCAGGCACATTCATATTTAATGTAGCCTCCTCCCCAATGTCATCCAATCCATGATTTGGCGTATTTTTCTCATTAGAAGTTTCAGTCCGAGGAACCACATTTACCCGTAGAGTGGGCCTAGCACCAGATGCATCAACATCAGACATAAAAAGAGAGACATCAATATCATTCCTAATGTGAGAGTGCGCAGTCTTTTTCTTTGCGATGCTCAACAAGTACGTAATAGAAAGATCCCTCAGATCATCAAGAATTCCCCAACTTTGAATGATTTTTCAACCAACTCATTATAAGTAACCTCCTTACTAACAAGAATAAGTCTACTCCCTTTCACAACGGGAACCCAAACACAACTTTTAGCTTTCTCTACCCATTCGCCGAGATAATCAACTACCAATAATATGGGCCCTATTAATTATCCTGAAAATATAAAGAGGGTCGACATTAGGTCCTTATAGCATAAATCCCATAATACAGTTGTTTATAGAAGCCATATTTACAAAAAAATTTTGGTACTGCTTCAAACATTCTGTAAAAAATTTATAGTGTTTACACATCGATACAAAGTTTGAATATTTGGAATCATGTTTAAACATTCTGAGTGATGTGTAAATATTATTCAGAATTGTTAAACATCGATACAAATATTTAAATATATATTTCTGTATGTTTAAACACTTGTGATGATATTTAAACATCATGCCTGATGTTTAAATATCACTCAGGATTACTAAACATCATGATGGATGTTTAAACATAAGTCGAAATGTTTAGACATTTTGAATGATATTTAAACATCCTCAATGATGTTTAGATATCATTCAGGACTACTAAACATTAACCCAAATATTTAAACATAAGTCCAAATATTTTAGCATTTGATAGTTTAAACATACACTCAGCAACCATATATGTTTAGACATATGATACGATGTGCACAAAAACATCAACGAGATGTTTAAACATCAAACAAATCGTCGACGGATGTTTGGTAGAAACCCAAACCCAACATGCAATTGAAAAAATCATTTTTCAATCCCAGTAAATTCAAATCAAATTTCTCAACTATAAAGTTTAAAAATACTTACCAGAGAGAAAATGTGGCTGAAAATCCATGAGGAATAGCTGAGATTGGTGTTGTAAATGGTGAAAAAAATTTAAAAAATTCCCAAATTTATTTATCAACAAATCTTTTGAAAAAACACAATGTACTTGGAAATGGTGGTTGAATGTACTTTGGGGAGCTAATAGTGAACCAAAAAAGTGAAAATTTCGGCGAGAAAGCAGCCCCAGGCGGCAGAGCAGTGAGGGGGACGGCGGGGGAATTTTTTTGGAGGGATTTTTTTTTTTGCCGTTTTTAGGGGGTAAAATGAGGGTTATGTAGGGAGTGCAGATTGTAAAAAAAAAAAAAACTTGAGAGTTAACTTTTTATATACCTTTTAGACCACTAGCACTAATCCTAACGGAGTATCCTTTACCTATTAAAAAAAACGTGAGTCCCTTTTTCTTATTATATAACTTGTTGGGGATCTTTTTCTAAACTTACCCGATAAAGAAAAGTCTCACATCGGATGTGGAGAGGGCAAGGCATTATATAATGCTTGGGCAATCTAATCCTAGTTGTTGGGTGTAGTCAGACTCAAGCCCAACCCAGGGAGTCCTAATTCAAATTTTATCTTGGTCATCTCTGGTAGTTTTTACTTATTCCACTAAAAATTCACTAATAAATATCCGATCATTTTCTTTTATTTTAGAATATTTTAATCATTTAACATAACTAATTCTACTAATACATTCATTAATTAACAAATGCTCTAGATTATCCGATCATTTCTTTTTTATTTTAGAATATTTTAATTATTTAACATAAAAAACATTATTTGCCAAAATACGTCAGCAACTTTCTTTACTAAACACGCAAGTGCTTATTTGTGAAGACAAGCTCCAACACTTTTTAAGTGCTACTTAAAAGCTAGAACTTTTTCCAGCCATCTAAACGTGCTCATAATTTCTCTATTCTAATAATAATCGCTCTTGTTTCAATCTTAATCATAGACTCATCGTGCCTTAGATTTTGGGGTGTGTTCCGTAAGCTAGGGATGAAAATTAATGATTGATTCTTTTTCAAATTTTGAAGACGACGACCTGGAATATAGAGAATATATTTGCATGTCTCTAAATCAAAATTTACAATACAATTGAATTTGTAAAGGACTACAAGCAATTCATTGTATCAAAGCTGTAATAATCAAACGTTAAGATGAAAATAACAACAACGATGAACAGTCAGGGGCGGAGGCAGGATTTTCAAGAAGGGGGTTCAAGAATTCATAAAAGTAAACACGGGCAAAAAGGCAACAAAAGCACAATTTTACTATTACCATAACTTGAATAATAAATTACAACTGTATTCGCCGAGCTTTCATTTCTTGAAATGTTTTTATAATATCATCATTAGAAATAGTACAAAATATATCTTTTTCTAAATAAGGCACCAAACAACCACCTAATAATTCATCATTCATCCGACTCCTTAAGTCATTCTTGATAAACTTCATGGCCGAAAAAGCTCTTTCAACTGATGCAGTGGCAACTGGCAAAAGTAAAGCAAGTTTCACTAAACGAAACACAAGAGGATAACTTGAGCCTTTCTTTGTCTCAATCATTGTTCTTAAAAGATCAGAAAGTCCATTTAAATTGGAGAACCTTTCATCAACATCACGAACATCAACAATATAATTCGCAAGCTGACTCTCAAGCTTAACCATACTATATTCATCAAAATCATCAGGATATAATTCAGCCATTCTCATTATCTTCCCGACGTCAAAACTAAAAAATGAGTTAATTGGATTCAAACAAGCAATTCCATGAAGCAAATCTGTTGTCACTTCGCCAAATCGATCATCAAGTTCTTGAAGTTGCCAATCAATAATTTGACAAAATAATTTAACACGATAATGATGTAAGGAAGTATAATCAGTAGGATTACGATTTGATCTTCCAAGGTTAACATATGGCTCATCAAAATTAGGTACCAAAATATTATACTTGACACAAAAAGCTAATACCTTGTTCAGAAGCTCATCCCATCCATTATCCCTTAATATTTGCAACCCTCTCTTTGCTACTTGAACAAGTAGCATGGCATTTGCAATATCCTGCTCTTTTTTCTGTAAGGATGTATTGAGTTCAGCTGTTTTTCCTAAAACATCTTTCATCAAATGCACTGTAAATACAACCTCAAATGATTGACATTTTTCGAGATACCCTGATGCCTTGGCTCTATCATCAGTAGAACGTGCATCTACAACAAGCTCATCAAGTATCTCAATAATAGTGCCAAAATTAAGAATAAAGTTGCAAAATGAACTATGGTGAGATCCCCAACGAGTATCACAAGCTCTAGAAAGACCACGTTCTTGATTTAAACCCCGGCCAGTTGTAAGCTCACCTATATCTAGTGCCTCCTGAATTTTTCTTCTTTGAGATTCTCGATATCCATCCATACGTTTAAAAGAAGCTCCTAACACATTCAAAATATTTGAAACCAATTGTACAAGTGAACTTACTTGAACACATTTTTTACAAACTCCAACAAGAGAAAGTTGAAGTTGATGAGCAAAACAATGTATTGAATGAGCCGATCTACTTTTTTGCATAATCAACCTTTTAAGACCCTTGATATCACCTTGCATATTGCTTGCCCCATCATAACATTGTCCACGCACATATGATAGACTCAAGGAATGTTGAGCAAGTGAATCAACAATTGCTCCCTTTAAAGACGAAGCACTAGTATCTTTAACATGAACAATATCAATAAGTCGTTCCATCACAAATCCCATTCTATCCACATACCTTATAACAATAGCCATTTGCTCCTTTCGTGACACATCAAATGATTCATCAACTAACAAAGAAAAATAGTCACCATTTAATTCTTCCATAATACCCTTAATTGTTTCAAACTTACAAGCGGCCACAATATCTTTTTGAATCATTGGAGAAGTCATTTGATCATTTTGTGGAGCATTCTCCAATACAAAATCACGAATGTTGTCACACTTTGTTGCATACCATGAAAGTAATTCAAGAAAATTACCTCTATTAAGTGATGACTTAGATTCATCGTGACCCCGAAATGCCAATCCTTGATTCAAAAGAAGCCTTACTACATCAATTGAAGCGGTCAAACGGACTCGATAGTCGTGCTTAACTTGATTAGATTGCCTCTCAAATGCACTTTGAATAGACTGTTGTTGAAGCATAAGATCAGCACATTTCTTTTTGTTCCGATTATGAATGCTATTCGGCCCACCAACATGTATGTCAAGGCTTTTCTTTTTTTGCCAACTCTTAAACCCTTTAGTTGAAAATACCTCGCCACCACCTTGATGAAGGCTATCATCTCTAAATAGATAGCAGTTGAAACAATATGCTCTATCTGTACTTATACTATACTCCAACCAATCAAATTCATCAAACCAATCAGGACTAAAACGACGCAAATATCCAGAAAAATTTGTGATTGGAAACTTGTGCTTCCGAGGTTGACATGGCCCTTTCTGAAGGTATGCTCTTCTAATTATATCACGGTGATTTGGATGGTACTTCAAGATTTCAGTTCTTTCTGCTGGATCGGCCTTCAAAGAAGCTAAATCAAATTCTTGAGAAGAATGCAAAGATGCTTCCGGGATATTTGCATTTTCTTCTTGGATTTGGACAGGTATATTTTGAGACGCCAAACTTGATTTAGGTACTTTGGCAAAGTACTTCTTCATTGATTTTTGAGACTGCATTTAAAAAATTAAATTTAGTCAAAAGAATACAAGTGAACTTTGCTATAAAATTGATTAAATAAAAATAACTAAATGGAACATAATAAATTCTAAAAATATTGAAGCAACACTATCAGAATATGTATTTGAAATTCACATAAATACTAAACAATACGTATATCTGGGATCAAAGAAACGGTCAAATTAGTTGGAGAAAGTATAAATAAACTATTATTCATGTGACTAAAAGCCAAACTCAATCAGACAAAGTGCAAATAAACTAATAGGTTTATGGCTTAATGCCTTTATCTAACTTTCTGTAATCAATAAACTATTATTCATGTGACTAAAAGCCAAACTCAATCAGACAAAGTGCAAATAAACTAATAGGTTTATGGCTTAATGGCTTAATGCCTTTTACACAACTGACAAGTGAGGAATGATGATTCCTTCCGTGATCACAATTTAATAAAGCCCTCAATATCTCTTCCCTAACAGGCAATGTTCAATATATTTAATTGATGGGAAAAGGACTATGAAGAAAAAAACCATGAGGTAATAATCTTGAATCCAAACATAATCTTCAACTTGACTTTATCAGCAAAAATTTTATCAAACTTGCTGATACATAAGCTTGCCACACCTCATAATCTTCATAAACATAATCTTCAACATAATCACCTCATAAACATTATCAGCAAAAATTTTATTTGCTGATACATAAGCTTGCCACATAGACTTATCAAACTTGACTCCATGACTAGGCGTAACACTAACAGGCAACATGTAATGAAACAAAGGCCATAAATAATGCTTACATAAAAATCAAACTACTTTTTAATTTAAGAACAGAGAGAGTCAGAACTTAGAAGAAAGGAAAAGAAACTTACGGACATCATTCACATCAAAGGATCGAGAGATGAGATCAGAGACGGACGGCGAGAAATCAGTCACCGTCCCACCGGCGAAGACCAGTTGAAGATGGTGGCAACTCAGAGAAGAGGAATACAGTATCAAAAGTTTGAGATTTTCTCTTTCTAAAATTAGGGATTTGTTTAATCCCAATTGTTTTATTCAATGTTTTAAGTATCAAGTATCACGTTTTAAAAATAAAAAATAATAATAAGGGGCCTAAAAACGACGTCGTTTTTTAAAAATAGCTAGTTAAGCAAAACGCCTAAAATTGAAAAATAAAATTTGTTGACAGAAGGAATCGAACGTGCGACATTCAGGTTTTCTTGACACCCCTTGGCCACTGAGCTATGCCTCTCGCTGTTGCCAAGGGGGTTCAACAACTCTTATATACACTTACAAAATTTATCTGAACAAATATTCAGTGTGTAAATTTTGCGCAAAG
Source organism: Petunia axillaris subsp. axillaris (assembly GCA_029990575.1). Taxonomy (NCBI): domain Eukaryota; kingdom Viridiplantae; phylum Streptophyta; class Magnoliopsida; order Solanales; family Solanaceae; genus Petunia; species Petunia axillaris. Next base: position 47,200,097 of record JARKNS010000009.1, read on the forward strand.
GGGGTTCAATTGACACCCCTTTGCACCATGTAGCTCCACCCCTGATTGTTAGACTATGTTTACGTTGCCTTTAGGGTGTGACAAGAACCTTTTCCTTTTCATTTTTCCTCCTATGGATGTATCTACAAAATAATTTTACATTTAGGACCAGTGAAATGACTAGCATCTATTTCTACGGTTCAACTAATGCATTTCCTCCTGAAAACGATGAGAAGTTGCTGTTAGTATGCAGAGTCAAGTCGTTGGCCTTTCTTTTTCTGAATAAGTCTTACCCCTCTTATACGTTTGGCTCCACATAGTGTTTCTTTTTGACAAATTTTATAAATCAGCTAATAGACTAGTAATGGACAAAGTCCTTTTAGAGTTATGGCACTTCATCTTACAAGACAGCTATAGCTTTCCTCCTTAGGTAGTAGGATTCAATATGGCTTTGGCTTCTTCTTTTGTTTGCTTCATTCTATGTCATCTTCTGATCTTAGTTCAGGCTAAGGCCAGAAATGATTCTGCTTGTCCAAAGTCCTTTTCATGTGGAAATCTTACTGACCTGAGCTTTCCTTTCTCTCTTTCCACACAACCTGAATGTGGATTAATGTCCATTGCTGGTTGTGATTCTAAACTACTTCCAAGAATTCAACTGCTTCCGGGAGGAGATTGGTACTACGCTTTAGAGAAGAAAGATTATAGAGTTTTGCTTGGGGACGCGAAGCTTCAAACCAAGTTGGGGCAACACAAGTGCGAGATTTTTAACAAAAACTTCTCGCTTTCCAACTCTCCTTCTATTTCTTTCACTCTGTTTCCGCTTCATGAGTTCTTCAAGTGCAATAGAACAAGTAATAATACCCAAAACATTACCCAAACAAACAATCATTCTGCTGTTTATAATGTGTACAATGGCTGTAAAGGCTTTAGCATATATTACAAGCTTCCCGGAGACCTGCGAACAGGCAATCTTCCCGCCAACTGTTCATTTATCAGATTGCCAATTGACTCAGTATCAGATGAAGGTGGTTTGTTTAATATGTTAGGTTCAGACTTTCTAGTAGAATGGAGACTGTCTGATGACTGTAACAAATGTCTCTATGGCGGAGGTCAATGCCAGACTGATAAAACCAACAAATTTCATTGTCACAAAGGTATACATTTCCAAAATAATTTATGTTTTCAAGGTCAAGTTCATAATTCTCAAGTCCCTTTCTTGTTTCATGTCAAGAATAAACAATAAATATATTTCTTAACATTGTCCCCTCTTTTCAGATGGAAATGCAGCGAGAAGAAGTAAGGTGAGGCTGATTCTTGGCACAGGTAGTTAAAAATAAGTAAATAATAGCAGCAATACTACAGTATCTCTTATTACATAATTTCCAATTATTTTCCTTAAAGTTTCATCTTTACTGTGGTATAAGCTCAAAGCCATTCTCTAGCAATAAAGAATCATAAATAAGAGACTTTAGTTCGTTAGGTTACACAAAATGTATGGATAGTGGAGATGAGGGACAATTCCTTCTCCTTGCTTTTCTTGTTTTTTGCCCCCTCTTCAAAGACCATGATTACTGACTTCTCTCTTGCAGTTTTTGGTGGAGTGGGATTGGTGTTGTCTTGCTTACTTATATACTTTATCTGGTTGTACAAGAAGAGGAAATCTAGTCCATCACACTTGCTCTCAACAAAGAAATTATCAGATATTTTTAGACATGACGTTGAGGGAGGCAGTATATACTTCGGTGTCCCGGTGTTCTCTTATTCAGAACTTGAAGAAGCCACAAATGATTTCAATTCTTCTCGAATACTTGGAGATGGAGGTTTTGGAACTGTTTACCATGGTGAGTAACTTCCTAAATCACATAAACTAGGCATGAACTACTTCTTTATCTGGCTAATTCATGTTCACCAATAAACAGGAAAACTTAAGGATGGAAGAGAAGTTGCTGTAAAGCGCCTCTATGAGCACAACTGTAAGCGAATGGAGCAGTTCGTAAATGAAGTTGAGATCCTTACCAGACTAAGGCACAACAATCTTGTAACTCTCTATGGCTGCACTTCAAAGCGAAGCCGTGCACTACTCCTTGTCTATGAATATATTCCTAATGGAACTCTTGCTGATCACCTCCATGGTGACAGAGTAGAGGATGAACCACTCACATGGCCAATCCGCATGAACATTGCCATAGAAATTGCTGGTGCATTGGCGTATCTGCATGCTTCTGACATAATACACTGCGATGTCAAGACTAATAACATACTCCTTGATGACAACTTTTCTGTTAAAGTTGCAGATTTTGGGATTTCAAGGCTTTTTCCAAATGATGTCTCTCATATTTCAACTGCACCCCGGGGAACCCCAGGCTATATCGATCCTAAGTATCAGGAATGTTACCAGCTGACTAATAAAAGTGACGTTTATAGCTTCGGGGTGGTCCTTGTTGAGCTCATTTCATCCTTGCCAGCCGTGGATATGAATAGGCATAGCCATGAGATTAATTTGGCCAATCTTGCAATAAACAAGATCGCAAACTCTGCATCTAACGAGTTGATCGATCCATCCCTGGGGTTTGATTCAGATACCAAGATTTGGGAAATGACTACTTCAGTGGCAGAGCTGGCTTTTCTATGCTTGCAGACAGATAGGGACAAGAGGCCTACTATGGTTGAAGTTTTGGATACTCTAAAGGAGATTCAGGCTAATGAATTCGAATTTGACAAGAGAGTAGAGCCTCTTTTCCCTGAATCAGATGATATGCTATTGTTTAAGCATGTCAAATCACCTTCTTCACCAAATTCTGTGTCAGACAAATGGTTTACTTGCTCAACCATGACTAGTACAAGTAGTTAAGGTTCAACACTCTCTTCTTTTTGTTATCGATGTAAATTTTGAGAGACTAGGAATGTACTTGTATGTATGTTTATTCATCTATGTATCTATGAGTGAAAGTGATTCATTAATTTCATGAAGTTACATATATTGACGGTGTAAAGTACTTATATGTGTAATTAAACATGTTGTATCAGGTTATCTACTTTACTCCTCGTGTTATGATATCACTTTTGTTATAACTAATTACCTGTTATTGCATATAACTTAACATGATGGTGTAAAACTTATTATACATTGTCAGTGCACAAATGCTAAACTCTTACATTAGCCATTAATTCCTTTTCACATTCTGGTCTCTAGCCAATCGTTGACCAGCCAAAAGAAGAAAAAACTAAAAGAATCTTCCACTTCTACATTCATGTTTCATTGAACAAGTCTACTTATCTTTGCCATTTTATTTAATAGTTTAGTCTTAGGAAATCACATCCAAAGAAGTTAACTCCAAAGTAAAGTACAGCTTTATATTCTCATGCAAATTGCATTATAAATAAATTTAGCTGTCTCCACTTGCTGTCACAAAAGTACAACGGAGTAGAAACCCAGGCTTAGACTCATTCCAAAGTACTTTATGGATACATATGATTATTTTGAAGAGTCAAATGATTGAAGTCATTTTATTCGGCTATCTATAGTCAATGAGGTAGGTACACAAAATACTCTTCCATTTTTAAATTTGTAGTCTCAATGGTCCCCACTATTTTGCCATTTATTTTATTGTTATTTTTGTAATTTTTAATGCATGTTTCTTGAATTATTGGTACAAGATGAGAAAGTCAGCACTTAATGGTAAGAGATAAGGGAAAGTATAACAGGATGCAGATTGAACTAGAGACCATTTTGGGATACTTATATTTGTCTTAACATTTTCTATTTCTGTATGTTACTTGTGGAAGTTTAGAGTTAACTAATGGCTGCAGCCTTATGTAATGCTATGTTTCTATTGCTTATGTTCAACTTAGCTCAAGGAGATAGTAAATCTTGTCCAAAGGAGTTCCATTGTGGAAGACTTGGAACAATGAGTTATCCTTTCACAGAATCAAAGGCACCTTATTGTGGATTATCCAAGATTGATTGTGATTACACTTTTCCAAAAGTTGAACTGGAGGGAGAGTCATACAATGCATACAAAAAGTGGGACTGGGTTGATGGTATCGATCTTTCGGACATGATTCTTGAAGGTTATTTGGCAAACAAAAGTTGCAAATCATTTGAAAGGAACCTATCTTTTCCAAAGTCACCTTCTGTTTCATTTGGAGTCTACAACAATATCACTTTGTTCAAATGCATGAAGAACAGCAAGCAGATAGATAATTATTTTCGGGGTTATCAGAACTACTCGAAATGTGATGGCTTTAGAGTATACTATCATAAACCAAGAAGACACAGTATTTCAGCTGGTGATCTTCCTGCAAATTGCTCAGTTATTCGACTGCCTTTGAAGTATCGTTCACCTTCAGAACCAAAGCCTACTGATTTGTTTGATCTGTTAACTTATAATTTCACATTAGATTGGGACGTGTCAAAAGATTGTTCCAAGTGTATATATAGAGAAGGGCAATGCCTAACTGACAGTGAAAACTACTTCTTTTGCTCCAAAGGTATTGCATTGAGAGGTCTTGTCAGTTGTCTGTGTAGATCTGATTGATTAACTGTCAGTTATTTGGTACATTCCAAGATACTTAAAATGTGTATTTGATTGGATGTGCATTGCTTTCAGTCACTAACTAATCTACAATTTGTGTGTTCTTGCAGCAGCAAAAAGAAATTTGAGACTGATCCTAGGCACAGGTACGTGTCTATAATGAATAACTTTAATCTGTGAGTAGACTTCCCCAGAGATTCAATATCTAACGAGGCTTAGGCACAAAAATCTGCTATTGTTTCTTCGCCAACTTAGAATCCGTTTAAATGTTGAGGGGCAGCTATTTATCCATTTAAATACCATAATGGTAAAATCTAACCTGTTTAATATCTCATGTCCTCTGCAGTGTTTGGTGGTTTGCTGATCATAGCAATCTGCATTATGGTCCTTATAATCTACTGTTGCAAGAAGGGTAATAGAGGTGTTTCGAATATTCTTCCAAGAAGCACCCCTTCAGAGCCCTCAACACAAAGCTTCGAGTTAGACAGCGGGTTCCTCGGGGTTCCTGTCTTCTCTTATGCGGAACTTCAACAAGCTACCATGGATTTTGATTCCTCCAGAATACTTGGAGATGGAGGATATGGAACAGTGTACTATGGTAAGAAATTTCTAAAAGCCATCATCATTGCAATATTGCAGGTGTTTCACAATAGAGTTTCTTGTTTTTCTTGATGCTAATTATCGTATACCATAAAACTAGGGAAACTTAAGGATGGAAGAGAAGTTGCAGTAAAACGCCTCTATGATCACAATGTGAGGCGAAAGGAGCAGTTTATCACCGAGATTGAAATTTTGACAAGGCTAAGGCACAAGAATCTTGTTTCTCTTTATGGTTGCACGTCTAGATTTAGCAATCAACTCCTACTTGTTTATGAGTATGTCCCTAATGGAACTATTGCTGATCACTTGCACGGTGATAAAGCAAACGATGGCTCACTCACATGGCCTATCCGCATGAAAATTGCTATTGAAGCTGCCAGTGCTCTGGCTTATCTGCATGCTTCTGATATAATCCACCGAGATGTGAAGAGTAACAATATACTACTTGATCAAAACTTCTCTGTTAAAGTCGGAGATTTTGGACTTTCAAGACTTTCTCGAAATGATATATCTCACATATCAACTGCACCTCAAGGTACCCCTGGCTACGTTGATCCAAAGTACCACGAATGTTACCAGCTTACTGATAAAAGTGATGTTTATAGCTTCGGGGTAGTCCTCGCTGAGCTGATATCATCCATGCCTGCAGTTGATTTCAGCAGACACAACGAAGAGATCAACTTGTCTAACTATGCAGTAAGCAGGATCTTAAGGTGTGCATTCGATGAATTGATAGATCCATCTCTTGGTTTTCAGTCAGATGCAGAAGTTAGGAGGATGACTACTCTAGTGGCGGAGCTATCTTATCGATGCTTGCAACTTGACAAGAACTTGAGGCCTACAATGGTTGAAGTGCTAGAAATATTGCAAGAGATTCAGCTCAGTGAGTTTAAAGATGACAAGAAAATGGAGGGTAGTGAAAACAATAATGAGAGTTTAAAAGTCCCCCCTTCTCCTGAATCAGAAGATGTAGTATTATTGAAGAAAAACAAGTTTCTAACTTCACCAATTTCTGTAACTCAAGTTTGGATTAGTGGCTCTAGTACAAGTACTACTACTGGATGACATTCATCTGCTTTTTTGTTTCCTAGTTCATGTAGATAAACAGAAATGCACAGATAATTGAACCAAGCCAAGAAAACAACTGTATTTGGAGGATACAGTTCATGTAGAATCCATCTTTTTTTTAATGATTGACATGGATAGATAGGTCCAATGCAGGTCTTGAAAATGAGGGGCCAAATCCAAGTTTTGCAACATGTATTTGGAGGATTTGATCAACTCAGGAAAAAAAGATTGAGTAATTAGATGGTGTTAAATAGGGGGTGGATTTGCGCTTAAAGTTATGGACATATAACTTGCTGTTGCAGCATTAAGTGTGGAGGCTGTATTTTCACCCTCCTTGGCTTCACCAGAAAACATGCAATGACTAAAAGTTGCACCAAGTCAATTCAAAAACACTCTCAACATGATATAATATTATCTCAGTAAAAAGAAGTTGTAAGCTTTACAAAATTTTAGACACCTTAATACAATATTAGGCACATGTTTTGCATCATTTCAAATTCATTTAATGTGTACAAAGCACTACAAAAGAGACAGATTACACCTAAACAAAACATAGAAACAAGATTGTTCAGTACAGGCTCAATTATGGATTCAAAGCTGCTTTCTTTGAGAATCCTGTGTTAGGACTTTTGATAAGAGTGATGACATGTTTCCCACGTCTGTAGTTGTCAAGAATCCAGCTACGGCTCATGAGGACTCTAACAAGAGCTTGATGCCTCCTTTCCTCACCATGCTCCTTTGTTGATTTTAAAGCTGTCTGAACTACATAATTCCCAAAGGGATCTTTAGCAAGCTGAACTAGTGCTTTTTCATCACCTAAAAGAACATCAACCACTGATATCATTCCAGATTTAGATGACTCAATGCATTTCTCAACAACATGGCTACCACCCTTTTTGTAGGCTAGTGTTAAGTATTGCTTCTCAAGTTGCCTGAATATCATACCCGAAATCTCTTCATCCCGGAGTTGAACAACATGTTGCACAACATAGTTTCCCCAAGGATCATTGGCAAGGTAACCTGACTGGATTGCAATTTTTTCAAGTAGTTCCCTTCTGAGAGGGTTAGTGATACAATCTATGCAAATATTCAAGGATGCACATCCACTTTCATCTGTCGCCACCTCTCTGAAATGATTAAGAACCCCCCGGTACAGAAGGTCATTCTGCTTCTCATTGAACATATGGAAACATTGTTCAACAACATAACGACCTGTTCGATGAGTCATCAGTTCAACTAACCTAAACGACACAATTTGTGAGCAATAGGTTGCAAAACGCGGTTTCTTTTTGAGGATCTTGATAATCATTTGAATGGACTTCGAACCATATTTTATAAAGGCTGTTTGTACGAAGAAATCAAGATTGCAGAGAAACATTTGGAGTATTAGTTCTATCTGTTCATCATTGCAGGATTCAACAAGTTTTACGAAAAAACTGTGCCCATGTTCGTCGATCATCACCTCATAAAAAGAACCAAGAATCTCATTGAGTATCCTTTGTCTAAAGTAATAATTATTCAGCTCCAGAAACTTTTGCAATACACGCGACGATCCTGGATCTTTAGCCATCTTAACTATGTCAAATCCTGGCTTTGGCAAATAACCATAATGTAATGCTGCAACAGTTTGATTAAACAGGTCATCAATACACTTTGAATAATCCTCTTGACTCCAATCTTTATAGTCTAAAGGAAGCTCATAACTATCCAAAATTCCCTGCTGCACACCCTTTCCAAATTCTTGAGCTCCAATGCAACTACTATTATTCAACATGTTATTGCGCAAATATTTTTCATAATTAGACTGGTTCATGGCATTAGATGTTGAAGAGGATCCATACTCATAGTGCTGATAAATATTTGCATAATCCAACAAGCTTTTCTGTGAAGAATTGGTGTTTGAAATCCCATTCTTGGTAAAGTAATTGTTGTCATAAGCCCAGATATTAGAAGAACTTGTTGATGGCCATTGTAATGATTGAACAGCACCATGTTGAGTCATTGAACCATTGTTGCTTGAACAATTTAACCAAGAAAAAGAACCATCATAGCCACAATTGCTTAGAGGATTAGTAGTTCCATAATCAGAAGGAATAGCCAAAGTTTTCATACTTTCTTTTGGATTAAAACCATCTTTCACCAATGGAAAATTGTCTGCTTTAGTACAAACTTTTTCTTGATTGTACAAAGAAGTTGCATTGTTGCATGGAGAAGTTAAATTTTTTCCTAGACTCAAATCTTGAAAAGAAAGAAGAAAATCTTGATGATTCATTGTTGGAATTTTATTTGAACCCTCCATGATGATGAGAAAAAGAAAAACAGAAGAAAGGTAATACAATTCCTATGGAACTCTTTGTTTATATAATACTACGTAGTACAAAGTGTTTTCCTAACTTGAGCGGGAATAGGCTTTGAAAATAACCGACTACATTAATAATTTGGATACCTTTTTTATGGTAGTCTATATTAAATAAACATTCCTTCCCTAAGTTAAGTGGGAGAAATTTTAGGTGTATGATAATTTTTTGATTAGAAGAATTATAAACCTTGTCTAATTAAAATAACTACCAGTAGAGAATTCAATTTGTATACAAACTTTGATATCACGATTAAAATTACTGAATGTAGACAATTTCAATTGCGTCAGGACAAGAATTACTTTTGCTTGTGATAAAATAGATCAGGAATTGGCCAAGGGTAACTTGGTTTGATCTTCAACTAGCCTGGGTTATGCTTAAATATTTTCATTTTTACTTTTGTAAATATTGAAAATAAAAAACACCCATATTTAAGGCATGACATAGCAATTAATAAAATGTGTAATCTTAAAGTCAAGATTTAAATCCCGGTTGATAGAAGCATTATTTTTCTCATCTATTTAAGTTCTTGGAGCAGAACTATACGGTATTTATAATAGTAGAAGATAGTGGTATCCAATAAAATAATCGAGTGAAATATAAGCGGTGAAAGAGTCGAAATATGTGTAAATATTTTTGTATGATAAGATAGTTTTAATGGTAGTACTAACTAACAATTACATTTAGGGAGAATTACACAAATATACAACCCTAATACCAAATTTACAAAAAATACCAATACTATACCCTTTTACAAAATATACCAAATACTTTTTTTTACAAATCATATATAATTTTTAACAAAACAAGAGAAATGAAGTTTTCTTCCTCTCCAAGCCCACTGCTCCAGATTCAGCATTACTGCCGCCTGCTGGCTGCCAGTCGCCGAAGGTCAGTCGCCGGCGGCCGGTGGTAGGTGGCTGGAACTTTTTTTTTTTAAAAAAAAATCTGGAAACACAGACAAGCATTAAACATACAAAAAAAAAAATACACATACATAATTTAAGAAAGAGCATATATAACCAATGAAAATACATAAAACGCTCAGACTAGGCTATCTCCGAGAAAATAGGGGTCCCGAACGGGAGAAGAATAAGGCAGCTCCTACACCCATTGATTTTGCACCGTCTAACATATCGACTTTCGAATTCTCCTCACACATACATAAACTTTAAAACATACAAAACATACTCGTATATACACCCACACCATACAAAGACATACAAATGAATTTTTGGATATACAAAGACTTATTTACATACATATGAAGAACCGATACACTTAAATACAACTATATACATAAATATACAAATACAAAATCAAAAGTATTAAAAAACATACAATTGGAAATACAAAAATATACAATCATACAGTAAAAAATACAAAAAACACAATCATACAGTAAAAAATCCAAAAAATCAATTAGAGATTTGAAAAAATTTTAAAGTATTTTTTATACACAAAAAAATACATACACATAAATACAAAAATATATATACGTATATATACATAAATACACATCCAAACCAAAAACAAAATGAAAAAAAAAAAAGAAAAAAAGAGAAGTAGAAGATCGGTGGCAGCAGATCCGACTGCCACCAAACGCCAGCAACAACCAGATCTGGAGGAACCTCGCCGGAGATCGGAGATGGGGAAGGACGGTGGCGGGGTAGCTGTGGGTGGGTAGAGTGGAGAGAAAGAGAGAGAGAAAACTAGGGTTTTGTGTTAGGAGGGAGTGAAATGAAGAAATGGTATGTATTGTAATATATTTAAAAGTATCGTTATTTAGGGTAAATATTTAAAAGTATCGGTATTTTTTGTAATTTAGCTATTAGAATTGTCATCTAGTGTAAATTTTCCTTACATTTAATAGACCTGTTAACCATGACAATCTTATAAAATTAAGTTTACAGCAAAACTATTACTTACTCGATTGACAAATGTTCAATGAAAGTTTTCAAGTAAATTTGACACACAGCAAAATATTGTGTAATTAACTTCAGCAAAATAGGATTTTTCTAGAAAATACATTAGGTCAATAACCATTTACAGAAAGCCCCATCAAAATTAAAATACTTATCCACGCATACCCATAAATTTCGTATTTATGAGCCCTACCCATAAACTATTTACATGTCCTACTCATCCAGACTTGTATACTATAATTTATGCAATATACCATAAATGTATAGATCCATAAAGTATAACAAAGATATATAGTTATATATAGGTAGGTTGGGTAAATATTGTTGATTTAATTGGTAGTGTAATTTTTAATGGGTAGAGTGGGTAAATAATTTTGATTTCAAGAGTAAATAGTGTAAAAACCCGTTTTAATAACTTAGAAAAACCGGGAAATTTACAAAACTATGACACCATAGGTATTGGTTTGCCTTACTTACCCCGCTTAAAGTGGTTTTACAAGAATTGTCTCTGCTAATTTTTATGAATAAATTCCAGATGAAAATACCCCTACGATATCTTATATTGACGAATGTATCCCGTCCTCCCCTTCTCGTAAGTAGTGCCTCTTAGGCAGCACTACAACACTTGACTTTGGACCCCTTTTGCATAGGCAACACTTGTCCTTTTATTTCTTCCCACATTCTCCTAGTTAATTTGAGTGTTACCTCAACACTTTTCCCTTTAATCTCTTCGCATGCGACACTTGCCCTTTATATTTTTCGAAGAGGCACTTGTCAATTCATAACTTGAAGTACTGTCTCAGAGACCATTTGTTAAATCATTCTTAAATTGGGATAAAAAATCATAATCAATGATATACGGGTACACCTAGTGACTTTTTTTTTTTTTTTTTTTTTGGGAAAAATCCTCAAGTTATGACTCATTCTGCTATATTTTCATTATATTATCAATAAATTTGAGAATTGGGCTTTTCTATTGGACCTAGACATTATAAGCGTAAAATTTTCGCGGGAACCACCTTTTCCCCTGCTATTTACCTTATAGCCATTTATTAAAAAATATTTAGTTTTTAGCCATTGTGGCCTGAATTTCATACATGAAGGTACGAAGTTGAGAGTAAAAATTTTGCGTAGGGGCCTGTTTAGCGTGCGCTAATTGATTTATAGCTGTCAAAAATAAATTCGCTAAGAAATAGCCACCTCCGGACAAGTCCCAGTATTTTATTAAGGGACTTTATATAAAGCTTCAGTAAACTAACCCTAGTATAAAATAATGAGACCAATAGTTCAAAGTCCCATTATTTTGTTATGGGACTTTATATATAAAGCTGCAGTCCCATAACAAAATAATGAGATCTTTGAATATGTTAGTTCAAAGTCCCATTATTTTGTTATGAGACTTTATATATAAAGTTTCAGTCTCATAACTGTAATCACCTAATTTTGGCACAAATTACAAAAAAATTGCTCAAATAGCCGTGTTAGGTTCTTAGGATTTTAGTCGAATTTTTCCTAAATTTCAGTCTTTTCTTTTAACTAAAATTGTCTTTAATTGAAAAAAAAAATATATGAAAAAATATCAAAAATACTTGTTATGTGTTTAATTATGGCTTTACGTTTTGATTGTGATAATATTGTAATTTGTGTGGTTTTAATTCTTGTAAAATACGTATACTTTTTAAAATAGTTTGGACTTTAGTGGCTACTTATAAATACAATTTGGCCCATCTCACAAGCCCAATCGACACCTCTGACCCGAGCCCAAACATCTCTTTAACCCCCAATTCCTTTTCCATTTCAGGCAATTGTTTTCCCCAAACTCACCAAAACACGAAACTCTACCCGTCGAACCACCCCCTCCCGCCGTGAACCACCAGTTTCCAGCGCCTAATAAAGGTTCAAAATACATAATCAGGCACGACTTGTTTCTCCTCTTGCTCAATTTGTTTCGGTTTCCCCAAAATTGCAAGGAATCACTGTGAATCGATTGTTCGAATCCCGGCATGAGCTTTTCCGGTGAGTCTTCTCATTTCTCTACTGATTTTCGCGGCTATGCACAGGTTCTCTCGTCTCTTTCCGTTCTCTTTTTCTTCTAGCTGAAACGACCCCAAATGGGATCGTTTCCGTTAGAAGAAAAGAGAGAAACTGATTCGATGGGTTCAAATAGGGTCGGGGTCTGTTCGAACAGGGTGTTAAACGGCGGGGTTGGTGTTTGTTTGGTGGAGTTGTGATTATGAGGTGTTTGTTTGTAGCGTAGGTGATGGCGTCGGGCTTGTTTCGATTTGGTTTTTTTCCTACGATGTTTTAGCTTAGCTAGATGTGGTGAGGTGCTGCGATAGTGGTTTAATAGCAGCGAGGCAGCGTTGAACTCGGGGTTGATTGGAACTTGGAGTCAGTGGTGATGTGTGTGCTGTGATGTTGATTTGTTTTGGTATGATGAAACTGATTCAGTGAACGTAGGGGCTGCTTTGTTTGTATATTTTTGCCGCTGCGATGTAGTTGTAGTCGAGAGCGAGGCAGCCGAGGCAGTGTCCATGGGAAGCCTAGGGCAGTGGTAGCGCGAGGCAGTTGGTGATCCGAGGAATGTAGTGGTGGCTATAGGCTGAGGGTGATTAATTGGAGGTAGCGACAGTGAAGCCATGGCAAGGCTGTGGTGATGCTTAGCTTAGGGTCGATGTGCTGGGATATTTGACGTGATCTCGAGGCTGTTATGGTGTTGTTGTAGCGACGTGTTAAAGCTGATCCGAGGGAGCGAAGCAGAAGATTGGTGAAGCGACGACGGATTGGCTAGGCTGATGGGAAAGCTGTGATGATGATTGTTTCTTTGAGTACTGGGGCTGTCGAGGCAACGCAGCTGATCCGAGGGCAGCGATGATGGTGGCGATGATCGAACGGCACAGGCATTGCAAGGCAGTGGTTAGGCTTTCAGTTTGGCTTTGACTCGACGGGTTAGAATTAAAGAAGATCCCTCTTCTTCTTTTCCTTTGTGTTATCTGTTGACTAAATCATTTAGTAATACAATCTCGTTTAGTCTGTTGTTAGCGATCAGTTTGTAAACTTGTGTTAGTATTGAATCTTGAAAGTTAAAGTTGGAACGTTGGTTACTATGTTATCTGTCCAGTCATAAGAAGTTATCTGATCTCGTGTTTGTTCCTGTTTAGCAACAGCTTAGAATGTAAATTGTGTTCGGATTGAGTACATGTTTGTTTGGTCTGGTACTTTGAATCAAGATTGATAATGAATTCATCTATGATTTGTCTCGAGTCGAGTTCGAAGTTTAAAACTGTGAATCGTATTTTGAATATCAAGTTTGTATGAAGCTCGTCTTGATATTTAGTGGAAAGAGTAGTATGTTAGCTCGTATTAATCTGTCTGTATGTAAGAATTGTTCAAGCATGATTTGTTTAGGACCTGTTTAGTAGAAGTTTGTGTGAATTTGTATGTGAGTAGGCAGATTGTTTCCTTGGCAACATATGAGATGAGCAGGTCATATCTTCTTGTTAGTGTAATGTTTAATATTTGAAATGAAGGTATTCTGCTATATGCATTTGTTTGAAAAGTTTTAGTTTGGTTGTGATGGGTTTGATTTGCTTAGATAATTGGAATGACATAGGCTTGAAGCTTGATGATGTCAAATGTGGATCAGGGAAGTACATGGGTGGCAGCATAGTGCTGCCCTTTTTGGGTTCTGGTACAGCCTTGCATGCAAGGCAATTATGGGCTGAAAATCTGATGAGTGAGGAGGGCACATGGGCTAGTCCTTGGCACTAGTACACACCCACTTCCCTCTCTATTTTCAAGGGGGCTTTTGACTCTCTTTTAAGGGAGGAGAACAGAACACATAAGAGCTAAAAAAAAAAAAAAAAGGGGCAATAGAACTTACAAAAGAAAAAGAACAGAGAGTGAAACAACAGAATACAAGAAGAGAGAAAAAAAGCAGAAACATAAAAGAGTGAGAAACAGAGAACAAAAAAAAGAATAGAGTGAGCAATACAGAAAGAGAACATAAGAAAAAGAGCAAAGAAGAGGGAAGATAGAATGAAAAGCTGAAGTGTCTTGGCGTGTAGAAAGGTTCAGTAAGGGCTTAAGCTGGTTGTCTTCAGAGTTTCCGTTATAGGGTCGTCATTGTTCGCTTGGCTGTTCGCACGTTGATGTTGTAGGCATGGCTTTAAGATTTCATTGCAGAACCAAGAGTCTGGACCATTTTAGGTAAATTTCCATTTCTTTAAAGCTTGTAAACTTGACTTCACGTTTTCAGTTACAAGTAGAATGAATGACTATATAGACTTGTTACTCATGCATGTTTGATAATCTATTTTCTTAAAAGCTGCTGCAACGTTAGAAGTAAGTGGTTATCTGGATGAATTCTCATATCTATCGTGAGCAAATATGGGCTGTAAATGGGCTATAATTATTTGAAATCAGTCTATAATTAAACAAAAGAAATCGGTTTACTTGAAAGCAACACTTTGTTGTAAATGGGCCAAATTGGAATTGAGCAGTGCAAAGGAGACTCATTTTGTAAAACTGAAGGGAACGAAGCAGAAAAGTTAAATGGGCTGAATTTGCAGAGATAGCCTAGTTTAAGCTCTGGCCTCTTAGTTTTAAAAATCAGAGAGTTTAAACAGAATGAAATTAGAACATTTAGTACAAATTATTTAAAATAAGGTTCGAATATGCAAATCTCTTTCACTGTAAATGGACGAGATGGGCTGAATGGTATATTTGCAAAGTCACCCTAATTTTAAAAAAAATTAGCCTTGAGTCTAAGGATCAATTGTTTAACAAATGAGAAGTGACCATCAAATATTTATAAAAGTAACATGATAGGGCAAATATACAACAAATATTTTAGAAAGTTCCAAAATACGATAATAAAGCAACTGTGCCAGGCACAGGACTCGAGGGTGCCTAACACCTTCCCGAGAGTTAACCGAGGTCCTTACCCGAATCTCAAAACGTAGGCCTTTGACGAGTCAAAAGGTGTTCCGAGGTACCTTTTGGTGACTTGGCACACCCTTTGAACTTGTCAAGTGGCGACTCCGTAAAAAATAATAATTTGGTACCTTTGAACACCGTCACTTCCTTAAATGGAAAACCCTTAACAAGTAGCACAAAAAATCAAATCAAATTCTATAAAGCGCTATTAACCGAGAACCAAGCGGTTGGGAAAAAAGGGGGTGTGACAGCCTTGGCGACTCCGCTGGGGAAAAAAGTGAAAACTGAGAACCTCAGGCTTAATAAATTGTCGTTTTTTGGCTTTTTAAATTATTTTGTTGTTATGTTGCCGTGATGATATGAAAAACCTTGAATGTTACTGTTTTGATTTTACTTGAATTGTAAATATACACAATTGTCTTCTCTCATACACCTCTGAGTCTTCTGGAACACTGCACACATGCACGCCAGTTTCGCTTTGTCGGTTGGAATTTTCTGTCGTGTCTTCGGGCACAAAAAGTTAACCCTGTTTTAGGAGGAGGTGCGTTGGGTTGGGCCGTTAGACGTTGTCGACCGGTACCCCCGAGGCACTTCCAAATGGCTGAATCATTAGATCATAAACCCATTGAGTCACCTAGAGTTTGACCGGCTCCAATTTAGGCCGAATTATCTGCATATCATTGGATTTAGTGAGGTACGGTACCCCTAAGTACTGTGTGCCTGTCTAGGCAGACTCCTTCGGTTCGACTGGGCCTTCAGGACCCAAGCATGCTATGTGTTGCATTTAGAAAGGCGTTATGCTGACCGTTAGTCGAGGAAAACAGACTTATTTGAAAAAAAAAATGAAAAAAAAGGGACAAAAGAAAAAAAAATTGGGGAAAAGGAGGTTGTTTTTTAAGAGGGGCAATTTCAGATTTTTATTTTTAAAAAAAAAAAAAATTAGTAATTGTTTTTATTTTGTCACCTTTTCATTGACAATTTTTTTTTTTTTTTGAGTCAATTTCTCATGCCATTATAATGACCAAATTCATGTAAATTCAATCCGGATTTTGGTGTCATTGTCATAGCCAAATTTAGCCAAAAGAAAAGGGAGAGTATCGGCAGGTATATTTAGTGTCGTTATGATGGCAAACTTTTTTTCAAAAAAAAAAAATGATGAATGAATTTTTATTGTCCGGGCTAGTCAATTGTGTAAATATTTTTGTTGGGTTTTGCCCGCCCCTTTTCAAATTATTCTACAATTTGTCCAAGTTTGCATAGTCCTAATTTTATTTTATTTTTTAATAAAAATAGGTGACATGACTGCATCGTCGTCTAGAGTAGGGAAGAGGAAATTTCCCGAGGGTTCTACGCCACCAGCCATTAGGATGGTTGATGAGGCACCTCTCGATTTGAGGAACTGGTGGTATAATATGAACGATTCAAACCGGATGAATGTCAATGGTAGGATGGGTGAGATGTCGCATCTTTTGAGACCCGGGTTTCCCCCGCGCCGGGAACAAATTAATGTCTTGATTCAGCATTGGGAGCCGTCTCAAAACACCTTTGTATTCCATGGTTTCGAGATGACCCCCACATTAGAGGAGATTGTAGGATTGATTAAGAAAGAGTTGGGCAAGCAGTGCATAGTGCCTCGATTTGTACGTAGGGAGGAGTTCTTGACATACATGCATCTGCGCCAGGATACACAGATTGATGTATCGTCAGGATTTATCAGTTTGGACTATCTTTTTGCTCGTTATGGGAAGGCTGACGGTTACACGACATATCTACCCGAGTTCGATCTCAAATGGGGGCATAAGGAGTGGCTTACATTCAGGGCAAATGCATTTGTTCTCGCTTTCTTAGGTACTATGGTCTTTCCGTCGGGAAATGGACAAATATCTATCCATCTTAGCTGGGTGATGAAAGCTTTATTTGGAGGATTGCGAGATGTCACCATTGTGCCCATGATTCTGGGTAGTATCTACCGTGCTTTGACCAGATGCAAAGAGAGAAAGGACCGATTTTTTGAGGGTTGCAACCTGATGTTGCAAGTTTGGTTCATCGAGCACTTACTGGGACGTTCTGACCCTGCACTACTCCTCGATGCGCCCAAATGTCATTTGGGCACCCATCACTGGCGCATTAGAGATGTTGTCTTACCGGTGAGTGTAGATGATTGGACACAGTATGTGGAGGCGCTTACTTCAGAGAGCATCCGGTGGCAGGTTAGCTGGTTCCCTGCGGGAGAGGTAGTTTATGGTTGTGTCGATTATGATAGCAGGAACCATCCATTTCTTGTACTTTTTGGTCATAGAGGTACTGAGCCTTATTGCCCTACACGTGTGCTGCGACAGTTGGGGCGTGTTCAGGATGTCCCAAGGGTTGAGGACATGAGTAGGTACTCCTTCGAGCCTATTACTTTTGAGTTTCCTGAAGCTAGGCAGTGGTGCGATCTCTGGAAGAATATGAAGAGTATGCCCCGTACCACACAGATCTCGGATCGATACAGGGGCATGGTCACCCCTGAGTATGTTTTCTGGTATGGTCGGCAACATGTTTTTGTAGCCTCGCCTACAAAGCCAATCAAGGGACCCTATGATGAAGAGTGCAAGATAGAGGTGAGGATGGCGATGCACAGAGCAGATGTTGAGAAGCAGTACTCGGCTTTGGTCCACCGTCTTCGCGCGGAGAGGGATGCCGCTCGAGCCGCCCAGTTTGAGAGTGATGGTTTGGCACACCAGCACCTAGATACAGTTAGACGACTCCGTGAGTTGCACTCTGAGGCATTGGCAGCGAGGGATGCCGATAGGGCAGCTTTATCCGAGAGCATGAGAAGGGAGGATTATCATCGTCAGGATGCCATGGATGCTCGAGCCCGACTCGACAGGGCACTGGAGCAGGGAGAGCAGCTCAGGGAGCTAGCAAAGAGCCGACTTCAGGATATACATGCTACAGGACAGACTATCAATGTAGTTTATCGACAGGTTTATGACTCTGCTGTATATGTTGCACAGGCTATCAGTGACTATAGGAGGTTGCCCGCGGAGGACCTACTTCCACATGTGCTTCCCTTCGTCACCAGAGTTGCAGAAAATTTGGCTGGAATGCGCAGCACTTTGGTAGAAGGCCCACCAGCAGATCCCGAGGAGCCACCAGAGGAAGATCTCGACGAGCCATTTGAGTCAGATCCCGAGGAGCCACCAGCAGTCGGTCTAGTTTGCCTGTTTTAATTTTTTAGGAGTACTACTATTGCCCCATGTTGTCGGCGGGCTTGTTATATTGTACTGTTTCGGCATTTATGAAAGAAAATCAGAAAATCCAAAATTGTGTCTCTTTATTATCTTAAATACATTTTTCTTCCTTTTTCAATCTGATTTTGGACCCCTCTTACATTGAAAAAATATATGATATGAAAGAGCGAAAGAAAAGAGAAAAAAAAAAAGAGAGAAAAAAAAAGAGAAGAAAGAAAAAAAAAAAAAAAGAAAAGAAAAGAAAATAAAAGACCCGCTTTGTCTTGATTCGGGATGATGCATGACGACTTTAGGCTTGTAGGCGCGCTTGGCTCATAAATATCGTGTTTCCTAATCTGTTTTGTTTGCAGACAAGACTAGATTACCAAGTGATTTGGTGCAGCGCTCTGGCACTACCCCACTCTCACACAACTAACTCAAAGGGACTTGAAATTCCATTTGGTAATATGGCCACTGAAGGAGACAAATCTGATGCCGGTTCCGAAGAAAATGATAGGACGACGGAAGAGGCCCTGATTCTGAAGCAATTCCTGGTAGACATGCATCATGCGATAACCACGGGACGGGTACCTCCTCCCATGCCAAACCTCCTAGATGGGCTTATGCCAACAGTTAGCCAGCGAGCACCAGGCACATCTACGGCGGTCGAGGATCCGACCTATCCCCCTGGTTTTGGCACTAGTCAGGGTCCAACAAAGGAAGTTGAAGTGCGCCCTCATGCACCGCCCCCACCACCTCCACCTCAAGGGCAGTATGGACAACATCCACCAGGGGGGCTGTATGGTCCACCCCCACCACAGGGACAATATGGTCCACCTCCGCCATAGGGGCAGTATGGCCCACCTCTCCCACAGGTTCCAATTTTTCGGGGCCCAGCTAGGCCTGCCATGGCCAGATCCAACAGTGAACCACATCTCCAGGCTGGGGATCATCATTATGATCAGCACCATGAACCCAATTTCCGACACAGTGACTCATATGATCAGGGGTTCCATCGCGAGTCTCAAGTTGAGGTTAATCGATCAGGAAAGCTTGATGAGAGCGAGGTTCTGAGAAAGATGAAGGGCCTAGAACAAGCAGTAAGGACCATTCAAGGATATGGAGATCATACTAACATCTCTTTCAAGGACCTTTGCCCCTACCCTGAATTGCAATTGCCAGATGGGTTCATAGTGCCAAAGTTTGATCTATACACCGGGCAAGGAGATCCAAGGGTTCATATGAAAACCTACTGCAACAAAATGAGAGGGGTCAAGAAAGACAAACTGTTGATAGCCTACTTTTCTGAAAGCTTGGGGGGCGCAGCTGCCGAATGGTTCATGAGGCAGGATTTAACTAAATGGTTGTCATTTGAGGATATGGCACAGGCATTCTACGACCAGTACAAGTACCACATTGAAGTTTTGCCAGATCGGTCCTCTTTGGATGCGATAAAAAAGAAGCCAAGCGAAAGCTTTAGGGAGTACGCCCTCAGATGGCGCGAGCAGGCCGCTCGAGTGAGCCCCGCAATCTCGGACGATGACATGGTCCGTTTGTTCATTGAGGCGCAGGATGAGGCGTTCTATGGTTCATTGATCGCCGCCTTTGGGAAACCGTTTAGTGAAGTCGTCAAGATGGGAGAAATGATTGAGAGAGGAGTCAAAGCTGGCAAGATTGTGAGCCAGACTGCACTGAAGGCGACCACACAGGCTGTGCAGACCGGGGCAGCAGGGTTCGGTAAGAAGAAGAAAGAAGATGTGGCCATGGTAGGGTCGGGTTCACGAAGGTGGAATGATGAGCGATACAGTCAACCTAATTCATACCAAGCTCCACAAACACCCCATTTACAACACTATTACCCACCACAAAATGCACAATACTCCATACCTCCACCCCAATACTCTGTACACGTTGCGCAGCCATATGCGCCAACATCTTATCCACAATGGCGCGCACCAGCCCCACAGCCTACATATCCCATTCACCAAGCTCCACATAATCACTATCAAGCGCCGCCTAACCCTACTTACCGACCAAGAGGTCCCGCAGGCTTTCGTCCAAGAGCTGAATTCAAGAAGGCTCGAGAAGAGAAAAAGAGAGAATTCACACCAATTGGAGAGTCCTACACCAGTATCTTTGAGAAATTGCGAGCCTTGAACATGATAAAGCCAATTCAAGGAAACATGAATCTTACTGGGAAAGTGGACCACTCTAGGCATTGTGATTACCACTCGGGCGCACCAGGGCATGATACAGAAGATTGCTATTATCTCAAGAGAGTGGTGCAAGAGCTGATTGACAGCAACCAAATTGTGATAGAGGATGCAGAAACTCCGAACATTAATCGCAATCCTTTGCCAGTCCACGATGTACACATGGTGGGTATATGCGAAGGGGGATTTGAAAATGAATCTGCAAGGCCAATAGTGTCAGTCGATGCAATAACAGTTGAGGTGGAAAAGATGCATATCACTTCAAAGACAAGTCCTGCTGTGGTGTCCGGAGGAACAAAGCCATCTGTCCAGTTGGATAAGCCCGTGTTAACATTGAAACGAGCTTTTGAGGAAAGGGAAGAGATGACAGAGAAACCAAAGTTGGTGATCTCAAGGTCCATCAGAAAGGAAGGGGAAGCGGATTCTGCTACCAAACCGAAGTTGGTTATAAAAAATGCACCTCGGGAAGATGATTTGAACAAAATGCGTGAGCCCATTGTCATAAAGAGGGCATCCCAGTTCCATGTGACAGATAGCAAGGCTGTCCCGTGGAACTATGCCAAGGCAGTGGTAATGTACATGGGAAAGGAGGTTGTAGCAGAAACAACGCAAGTGGGCGGTCTAACTCGTTCTGGGCGGTGCTTTACCCCGGAAGAGTTAAGAAAAGCAAAGCAAGCCAGGGAAAATCAGGGTCCCATCAAGGAACCTGTCACTGAGAAAGAGGCAGAAGAGTTTCTAAAAAAGATGAAAGTGCAAGATTACTCTATTGTGGAGCAGCTGAGGAAGACCCCTGCTCAAATTTCTTTGTTGTCCCTGCTGATGCATTCTGAGGCGCACCGTCATGCTCTGTTGAAAATCCTGAATGAAGCTCATGTATCTGATAAAATGACTGTTGGTAACTTAGAGGCTGTGGCTGCTCGTATCTTTGAAGTCAACAGGATCACTTTCACTGATGAAGAATTGCCTATGGAAGGCACAGGCCATAACAAAGCTCTGCATCTGACTGTTAAGTGTGACAACTCTTACGTCACGAGAGTGCTGGTTTACGGTGGGTCCGGTCTGAACATCTGTCCATTGTCTACTTTGAAAAGATTGAAAATCAACGTGGACAGAATTCGAACCAACACTATGAGTATCCGAGCTTTCGATGGAGAAAAAAGACAGTCAATTGGTGAGATCGAGCTGACATTGAGAATTGGGCCTGTGGACTTTGCTATTGATTTCCAAGTGCTCAATGGATTCGTCTTACAATCTACTGTTGGGAAGGCCCTGGATTCATATGGCGGGCGCAGTACCGTCGACTTTACACCAGACTGTCAAGTTTGAATGGGATCGTGAGATGATCATGGTACACGGAGAGGGAGATTTGTCAATCTACAAGGATCCGTCCATTCCAGTCATTGAGGTCACCAATGATAGCCCAACACTGATGTACCAAGCCTTTGAAGCAGTCAATGTAGATGAGGTTCCTGAAGGCAAGCCTTTGCCCCAAGCAAGATTGTCAGAAGCAGCAGTCATGATGGCTACGGAAATGTTGAAGCATGGTTTCAAACCCGGGAAAGGTCTCGGAGCATCACTTCAAGGAATGTCACATCCAATTAGTCCACTTGGCATTCAAGGTACCTGGGGTCTGGGATACAAGCCCACAGCTGCAGACAGAGCAAGAGCTAGGAAGATGAAGAAACAAGAATGGTCTCTAGAGAAGCCTGTCCCTTGCCTCGCTCAATCTTTCACGAGGTCCAACGGGGGCAAGTCTATTTCAAAAAATGCTGAGGAGACTGAAGAACAGAAGAAGTTACTGTCAGACCTGAGGCACGTCTTTGGCATCAACATGGTGCAAACTGGCGAGGGACCTAGCAATGCAGAAATCCAGGACATTGGTCCTGATGTGAAGCTGAACAACTGGGAATCCA
Organism: Petunia axillaris subsp. axillaris; assembly: GCA_029990575.1. Classification (NCBI taxonomy): domain Eukaryota; kingdom Viridiplantae; phylum Streptophyta; class Magnoliopsida; order Solanales; family Solanaceae; genus Petunia; species Petunia axillaris. Next base: position 47,222,840 of record JARKNS010000009.1, read on the forward strand.
TGCCTCTCCCCACTAGGAGGGGCTATTGGTAGCAAGTTTTTGTTATCCTTTCTATATACTTGGTTATTCTAAGGGTTGTAATCCAAGTATATTTATTTTGCTCGTTATGATGTCAAACCCTTTTGTCTTTCAAATTCAATGAAAAGCAAGACCAGTTTCTTGTCTCTATATCCTGTCTCTTTATTTTCCTAATTTTCATTTCCTATTTCTTTCTATATCTATGTTTCTGATGGCCTTAATAACATGACATACATGCTGAAATCACGCCCTGATCTAAACACACAGTTTAACTTGGTCTCATTGAATCAACCAAAAATTGAGGAAGTGCATGATGGGGGGTGGGATGATTCTGAAGTGGCAATTGAGGAGGTAGATGACATGGAAAGGAGTGTTAATGAAGGAAGTTTTGAGGAAGGATATGATGAAGAGGAGGCCGAGAGTGAAATAAATGGAGAGTTAGAACAATTTGAAAATAAGACCAAGCCCAATCTAGATGACACAGAAAATATAAATTTGGGAAGTCCCGATGATGTCAGGGAAACCAAGATAAGCATGCACGCTTTACCGAAAGTGAAAAATGACATAGTCCAGGTTTTGTTTGACTATAGAGACGTGTTTGCTTGGTCATATGATGACATGCCCGGTTTGAGCACAGATTTAGTGGTTCATAAGTTACCGATCAATCCTGGTTTCCCTCCGGTCAAGCAGCTTCGGAGGAAATTCAAGACAGATGTGAGTGAGAAGATCTATGAGGAAATTATGAAGCAGCAATCTGCGAAGGTGATACAATCTCTTCAGTATTCCACTTGGTTGGCCAATGTTGTGCCGGTGCCGAAGAAAGATGGGAAGACAAGAATTTGTGTTGACTATCGAGATTTGAACAAAGCCAGTCCCAAGGATAATTTTCCTTTGCCTAATATTCACATTCTCATAGAAAATTGTGTCAAACACGAAATTCAGTCTTTCGTGGATTGCTATGCCGGATATCACCAGATCCTGATGGATGAAGACGATGCAGAAAAGATGGCGTTCACCACACCTTGGGGAACTTTTTGTTATAGGGTCATGCCGTTCGGTTTGAAGAATGCTGGGGCAACGTACATGAGAGCCATGACAACCGTCTTTCACGATATGATACACAAGGAAATTGAGGTGTATGTGGATGATGTGATAATCAAATCAAGAACAGCAGAGGATCATGTTAAAGACCTTAGGAAATTCTTTGAAAGGCTTAGAAGATACAATCTGAAGTTGAATCCGGCTAAATGTGCATTCGGTGTTCCAGCTGGAAAGTTGTTGGGTTTTATTGTCAGCAGGCGAGGCATTGAATTGGATCCTTCCAAGATCAAAGCTATATAAGAGTTGCCTCCGCCAAAGAACAAGAAAGAAGTCATGAGCTTCCTCGGAAGATTGAACTACATCAGTAGGTTCATCGCTCAACTCACTACAACTTGTGAGCCAATCTTCAAGCTGCTAAAGAAAGATGCTGCAGTCAAGTGGACCGAGGAATGCCAAGCGGCTTTTGACCAAATCAAGCAATACTTGTCAAATCCACCTGTGTTGGTCCCGCCGGAGCCAGGCCGACCTTTGTTCCTCTATTTGTCGGTGATGGATAATTCATTTGGATGTGTACTAGGTCAGCACGATTCCACAGGCAAGAAAGAGCAAGCCATCTACTACATGAGCAAAAAGTTCACGAATTATGAGGTCAAGTATACTTTGCTGGAAAGAACGTGTTGTGCCCTTACTTGGGTAGCACAAAAGCTGAGGCATTATTTGTTATCATACACTACTTACCTCATATCCCGGATGGATCCACTGAAGTATATCTTCCAGAAGCCGATGCCAACGGGAAGACTCGCCAAGTGGCAAATGTTACTCACAGAGTTTGACATAGTCTATGTCACCTGGACTGCAATGAAGGCACAGGCTTTGGCCGATCATTTGGCCGAGAACCCAGTGGATGATGAGTATGAACCTCTCAAGACGTACTTTCCTGATGAATAGGTTGGCACAATTGAGGAGTTGACTTCAGAAGATGATCATTGTTGGAAGCTATATTTTGATGGGGCCTCTAACTCCAAAGGTGATGGTATCGGGGCAGTTCTCATATCCCCGACGGGTCATTATTATCCGGCGGCTGCGCAACTTCGTTTCTGGTGTACCAATAACACGGCAGAATACGAAGCTTGCATCATGGGTCTACGCATGGCGATAGATATGGACATCAAAGAACTACTAGTGCTTGGAGATTCCGACCTACTAGTACATCAAATCAAGGGTGAATGGGAAACTCGAGACGTGAAGCTCATCATGTATAAGCAGTATCTGGAAGATCTTTGCCGAAGGTTTGATTCTATTGAATTCAGGCATATCCCAAGAATGCACAATGAGTTGGCTGACGCTTTGGCTACATTAGCATCCATGCTTAGTCATCCTGACCAAACTCACATTGACCCACTTGAGATTCAAGTCCGGGACCAACATGCTTATTGCAACATGGTTGAAGAAGAACTTGACGGTGAGCCATGGTACCTGGACATCAAAAACTACATCAAGAACGGAGAGTATCCAGCGCTGGCAGAAAGCAATCAGAAAAGAACCCTCCGCCGTCTTGCCAATGGTTTCTTTCTGAGCGGAGGGGTACTGTACAAGAGAACCCCAGATCTGGGGCTATTGAGATGTGTAGACGCGCAAGAAGCCTCAAGAATTCTTAACGAGGTACATTCAGGAATTTGTGGGCCACACATGAATGGCTATGTGCTAGCCAAGAAGATTTTAAGGGCAGGTTATTTCTGGCTCACCATGGAGCGAGATTGCATAGGGTTTGTGCGAAGATGCCACCAATGTGAAGTGCACGGCGATTTGATACATTCGCCTCCCTTAGAGCTCCACACAATGTCCGCTCCTTGGCCTTTCGCTGCATGGGGAATGGATGTCATTGGCCCGATAGAACCAAAGGCATCAAATGGGCATAGATTTATCTTGGTCGCCATTGATTATTTTACCAAGTGGGTGGAAGCAACGACATTCAAGTCAGTAACCAAGAAAGCTGTGGTCGACTTTGTTTACTCAAACATCATTTGTCGATTCGGTATTCCCAATACCATCATCACTGACAATGGGGCTAATCTGAACAGTCATTTGATGAGAGAGGTATGTTAAAGGTTCAAAATTGTGCATAGAAATTCCACACCATACCGGCCAAAAGCAAATGGCGCGGTCGAAGCTGCAAACAAAAACATCAAGAAGATCCTTCAAAAAATGGTGGAAGGATCTCGAGATTGGCATGAAAAGTTGCCATTTGCTCTTCTGGGTTATCGCACAACTGTGCGCACCTCAATAGGCACGACTCCATATGAACTGGTGTATGGGACTGAAGCGGTCATTCCGGCAGAATTCGAAATACCATCCTTGAGAATCATTGTTGAAGCCGAAATCGAGGACACTGAATGGGTCAAATCCCGCTTGGAACAATTGGCTCTGATTGACGAGAAAAGGCTAAATGCAGTATGTTATGGTCAACTATATCAGAAGAGAATGGCCAAAGCATACAACAAGAAAGTGCGCCAACGCAAGTTCAATGAAGGCCAGTTAGTCTTGAAGCGCATCTTTCCACATCAGGAAGAAGCAAAAGGCAAGTTTGCTCCAAATTGGCAAGGACCGTATGTGGTGAAGAAGGTGTTGCCCAATGGTGCCCTATTCCTGACAGACATCGAAGGCACGATGGCTGAAATGATTGTTAATGCTGATGCAGTGAAGAGGTACTACATTTGATGTTCTTGGATTGGGATACCGAAAGTCTTTGTTTCCCTTATCCAGATAATGTATCCCTTTTGTTAGCCTTTGACTTTGTATTGCTTTTGTGAACCCTTATTGGGAATCCTGTAATTGAACTGAAATGAAATGAAAAGAGAAAAATTCCAAATTTGGCATTAAATTGCTAGAGCTACGTCTGACCTGATTCCTCTCAAAAGGATACGTAGGCAACCATTCAGGTGCGGTCATATCAGCGAAAGTTCTAAAGGTTCCCTAGTTTCATATTAGGGGAAAGTTTCCATTTTTCCTATCTCACATTGACGCAAAACTCGCCTTCAAGTTTGCGGCCAAATTCAAAGAAAATCCAAATCCGCAGTTTCTGCTAAACTGGGGCAGAAGTTTGTTTTTATTTTATTTGTCAATAAAATAAAAACAAACTTCTATTATTCTTACCATCTTTTCACATGTTCATGGGACGTTTGAATTTTTGTCTCGAAGTCAGGAAGAGGCTCAAAGCACCCAAGACATTATCATCAAAGAGTGAAAAAAAAAAAAAAAATGAAAGAAAAGAAAATGAAGTCTTGCCGGTGAAAACCTGAAAAGGCGCCGCATGACAAACAGTGAGATAAAAGAACAATGAGAGAGGTTAGTTAGTGAAAACCCCAAATGGGGCACCACTAGCCGAATGAGAGATGTTATATTTGTCATCAAGCTGGGCTTGGCAAGTAGTCATTACTGAATGTTCGAATTGAGGGAGAGGTCGAGGAAGAGCTGTTGTGAATGGATCAGGATTCGAGGCCAAGATGCATGTCATGTCCATTGGGGTCATCATCATTTTGCCTCCAGATAAGTTCATTTTCATCTTCTAAAGGATATCTCTCGTCCAGAGTCCTTTGTCCAGGATCTTTTCCATTTTCGACTCTCAGTCAAAATAATATCAAAACGAGCAAAAGAAAGTTTTGCAAAAAATTGTTCACCTATTTTGCAGTTGTAGAAGAGCACAATCAGGACCCGCCTGGATAATGGGAGCCAACATCACATCTCGATAGCAAGAATGACGCATCGAGAATTTGCACCGTTAAAAGATCAACAAGGGAGCCAAAGGGAATGCAGGGAAATGCCAGGAGCAAAGAAAGACGAGAAGGAATATGGAAAGAAATGGAAAAGGGAAATAAGGGAAGCAGAATTTGGTGTAGTTTTGAGAAAGTCGAGGCGCCCACCTGGAGAATGAGGGAGTAATTCAGAGAAAGTCGAGACACCCACCTGGAGAATGAGGGAGTAGTTTAGAGAAAGTCGAGGCACCCACCTGGAGAATGAGGGAGTAGTTTAGAGAAAGTCGAGGCACCCACCTGGAGAATGAGGGAGTAGTTTAGAGAAAGTCGAGGCACCCACCTGGAGAATGAGGGAGTAGCTTAGAAAGTCGAGGCACCCACCTGGAGAATGAGGGAGTAGCTTAGAAAGTCGAGGCACCCACCTGGAGAATGAGGGAGTAGTTTAGAGAAGTCGAGGCACCCACCTGGAGAATGAGGGAGTAATTTAGAGAAAGTCGAGGCACCCACCTGGAGAACGAGGGAGAAGTTTAGAGAAAGTCGAGGCGCCCACCTGGAGAATGAGGGAGTAATTCAGAGAAAGTCGAGACACCCACCTGGAAAATGAGGGAGTAGTTTAGAGAAAGTCGAGGCACCCACCTGAAGAACGAGGGAATACATTTGAAGAAGTCTAGGCGCCCACCTGAAGAACGAGGGAATCTATTTCTGTAAAGTCGAGGTACCCACCTGAAGAATGAGGGAGTAGTTTTGAAAGGTCTAGGCGCCCACCTGAAGAACGAGGGAATCCGTTTCTGTAAAGAAACAAGACCCATCAGAGTGATGGTTTTCAATTCAGCAAGAGCAAGATCCATCAGAGTGATGATTTTCAATTTCCAGCATAAGCAAGACCCATCAGAGTGATGATTTCTAATTTTTAACAAAAAAGCAAGACCCACCAGAGTGGTGGTTCCAGTTTTATCTTTCAAGTCAAAGTCCGTCAAAGCGGCAATTTCATTCAAGTCAAAGCCCGTCAAAGCGGCAATTTTACTTTCAAGTCAAAGGCCGTCAAAGCGGCAGTTTCAACTTTAGAGGCAAAGCTCGCCCGAGCGGCAATTTCAAGTTTTCAAGACTACTTTGGTAGTGGGAGCTTCGGACCAGTTTATCAGCTTGGGAAGCATGAAGAAGTTAGCTTAGGAATTGTAATTTTATATTTCAAATGTTGTATTTTCATTTTTCCTTTGTAAAGCAGTGACCACCAGCCAGCTAGCCAGCAACCAGCGACAGTGACCAGCAGCAACAACTCTAGTGTGTCAAAGTGCCTTGCGTCAGTCCGGGTAAGTCTAGGAGCGTCGAGTCAGTCCTAGTTAGTTCTGAAAGTGTCTAGAGTTAGTCTGTGTATGTCTAGAGAGTGCTTAGTGTTAGTCTAGAAGAGTCCAGTGTCTGTTTAAATGTAGGTAGCCCTATTAGTTAGGGTACGGTCACCATTTTGAAAAGCATGCTCTTGGCTAGAACCGAAAAGCCAAAATTAGTTGTCGATTACTTCTTTGTCCGAAAACTCTTCGTGTTCTCGAACAAAGAGGGGCAGCTGTAATCACCTAATTTTGGCACAAATTACAAAAAAATTGCTCAAATAGCCGTGTTAGGTTCTTAGGATTTTAGTCGAATTTTTCCTAAATTTCAGTCTTTTCTTTTAACTAAAATTTTCTTTAATTAAAAAAAAATATATGAAAAAATATCAAAAATACTTGTTATGTGTTTAATTATGGCTTTACGTTTTGATTGTGATAATATTGTAATTTGTGTGGTTTTAATTCTTGTAAAATACGTATACTTTTTAAAATAGTTTGGACTTTTGTGGCTACTTATAAATACAATTTGGCCCATCTCACAAGCCCAATCGACACCTCTGACCCGAGCCCAAACATCTCTTTAACCCCCAATTCCTTTTCCATTTCAGGCAATTGTTTTCCCCAAACTCACCAAAACACGAAACTCTACCCGTCGAACCACCCCCTCCCGCCGTGAACCACCGGTTTCCAGCGCCTAATAAAGGTTCAAAATACATAATCAGGCACGACTTGTTTCTCCTCTTGCTCGATTTGTTTCGGTTTCCCCAAAATTGCAAGGAATCACTGTGAATCGATTGTTCGAATCACGGCATGAGCTTTTCCGGTGAGTCTTCTCATTTCTCTACTGATTTTCGCGGCTATGCACAGGCTCTCTCGTCTCTTTCCGTTCTCTTTTTCTTCTAGCTGAAAGACCCCAAATGGGATCGTTTCCGTTAGAAGAAAAGAGAGAAACGGATCCGATGGGTTCAAATAGGGTCGGGGTCTGTTCGAACAGGGTGTTAAACGGCGGGGTTGGTGTTTGTTTGGTGGAGTTGTGATTATGAGGTGTTTGTTTGTAGCGTAGGTGATGGCGTCGGGCTTGTTTCGATTTGGTTTTTTTCCTACGATGTTTTAGCTTAGCTAGATGTGGTGAGGTGCTGCGATAGTGGTTTAATAGCAGCGAGGCAGCGTTGAACTCGGGGTTGATTGGAACTTGGAGTCAGTGGTGATGTGTGTGTTGTGATGTTGATTTGTTTTGGTATGATGAAACTGATTCAGTGAACGTAGGGGCTGCTTTGTTTGTATATTTTTGCCGCTGCGATGTAGTTGTAGTCGAGAGCGAGGCAGCCGAGGCAGTGTCCATGGGAAGCCTAGGGCAGTGGTAGCGCGAGGCAGTTGGTGATCCGAGGAATGTAGTGGTGGCTATAGGCTGAGGGTGATTAATTGGAGGTAGCGACAGTGAAGCCATGGCAAGGCTGTGGTGATGCTTAGCTTAGGGTCGATGTGCTGGGATATTTGACGTGATCTCGAGGCTGTTATGGTGTTGTTGTAGCGACGTGTTAAAGCTGATCCGAGGGAGCGAAGCAGAAGATTGGTGAAGCGACGACGGATTGGCTAGGCTGATGGGAAAGCTGTGATGATGATTGTTTCTTTGAGTACTGGGGCTGTCGAGGCAACGCAGCTGATCCGAGGGCAGCGATGATGGTGGCGATGATCGAACGGCACAGGCATTGCAAGGCAGTGGTTAGGCTTTCAGTTTGGCTTTGACTCGACGGGTTAGAATTAAAGAAGATCCCTCTTCTTCTTTTCCTTTGTGTTATCTGTTGACTAAATCATTTAGTAATACAATCTCGTTTAGTCTGTTGTTAGCGATCAGTTTGTAAACTTGTGTTAGTATTGAATCTTGAAAGTTAAAGTTGGAACGTTGGTTACTATGTTATCTGTCCAGTCATAAGAAGTTATCTGATCTCGTGTTTGTTCCTGTTTAGCAACAGCTTAGAATGTAAATTGTGTTCGGATTGAGTACATGTTTGTTTGGTCTGGTACTTTGAATCAAGATTGATAATGAATTCATCTATGATTTGTCTCGAGTCGAGTTCGAAGTTTAAAACTGTGAATCGTATTTTGAATATCAAGTTTGTATGAAGCTCGTCTTGATATTTAGTGGAAAGAGTAGTATGTTAGCTCGTATTAATCTGTCTGTATGTAAGAATTGTTCAAGCATGATTTGTTTAGGACCTGTTTAGTAGAAGTTTGTGTGAATTTGTATGTGAGTAGGCAGATTGTTTCCTTGGCAACATATGAGATGAGCAGGTCATATCTTCTTGTTAGTGTAATGTTTAATATTTGAAATGAAGGTATTCTGCTATATGCATTTGTTTGAAAAGTTTTAGTTTGGTTGTGATGGGTTTGATTTGCTTAGATAATTGGAATGACATAGGCTTGAAGCTTGATGATGTCAAATGTGGATCAGGGAAGTACATGGGTGGCAGCATAGTGCTGCCCTTTTTGGGTTCTGGTACAGCCTTGCATGCAAGGCAATTATGGGCTGAAAATCTGATGAGTGAGGAGGGCACATGGGCTAGTCCTTGGCACTAGTACACACCCACTTCCCTCTCTATTTTCAAGGGGGCTTTTGACTCTCTTTTAAGGGAGGAGAACAGAACACATAAGAGCTAAAAAAAAAAAAAAGGGGCAATAGAACTTACAAAAGAAAAAGAACAGAGAGTGAAACAACAGAATACAAGAAGAGAGAAAAAAAGCAGAAACATAAAAGAGTGAGAAACAGAGAACAAAAAAAAGAATAGAGTGAGCAATACAGAAAGAGAACATAAGAAAAAGAGCAAAGAAGAGGGAAGATAGAATGAAAAGCTGAAGTGTCTTGGCGTGTAGAAAGGTTCAGTAAGGGCTTAAGCTGGTTGTCTTCAGAGTTTCCGTTATAGGGTCGTCATTGTTCGCTTGGCTGTTCGCACGTTGATGTTGTAGGCATGGCTTTAAGATTTCATTGCAGAACCAAGAGTCTGGACCATTTTAGGTAAATTTCCATTTCTTTAAAGCTTGTAAACTTGACTTCACGTTTTCAGTTACAAGTAGAATGAATGACTATATAGACTTGTTACTCATGCATGTTTGATAATCTATTTTCTTAAAAGCTGCTGCAACGTTAGAAGTAAGTGGTTATCTGGATGAATTCTCATATCTATCGTGAGCAAATATGGGCTGTAAATGGGCTATAATTATTTGAAATCAGTCTATAATTAAACAAAAGAAATCGGTTTACTTGAAAGCAACACTTTGTTGTAAATGGGCCAAATTGGAATTGAGCAGTGCAAAGGAGACTCATTTTGTAAAACTGAAGGGAACGAAGCAGAAAAGTTAAATGGGCTGAATTTGCAGAGATAGCCTAGTTTAAGCTCTGGCCTCTTAGTTTTAAAAATCAGAGAGTTTAAACAGAATGAAATTAGAACATTTAGTATAAATTATTTAAAATAAGGTTCGAATATGCAAATCTCTTTCACTGTAAATGGACGAGATGGGCTGAATGGTATATTTGCAAAGTCACCCTAATTTTAAAAAAAATTAGCCTTGAGTCTAAGGATCAATTGTTTAACAAATGAGAAGTGACCATCAAATATTTATAAAAGTAACATGATAGGGCAAATATACAACAAATATTTTAGAAAGTTCCAAAATACGATAATAAAGCAACTGTGCCAGGCACAAGACTCGAGGGTGCCTAACACCTTCCCGAGAGTTAACCGAGGTCCTTACCCGAATCTCAAAACGTAGGCCTTTGACGAGTCAAAAGGTGTTCCGAGGTACCTTTTGGTGACTTGGCACACCCTTTGAACTTGTCAAGTGGCGACTCCGTAAAAAATAATAATTTGGTACCTTTGAACACCGTCACTTCCTTAAATGGAAAACCCTTAACAAGTAGCGCAAAAAATCAAATCAAATTCTATAAAGCGCTATTAACCGAGAACCAAGCGATTGGGAAAAAAGGGGGTGTGACAATAACAAAATAATGGGACCTTTGAACATGTTAGTTCAAAGTCCCAGTATAAAATACCGAGACTAGTCTGGAGTGTTTTTCAATGCTAATGGAGCGTAAGTGCACGTGCAAAGTTTTGGCCGTTTCTCAATTAATTTTGAAACGGTGGATAAAATTCATTGAGCGTGTCCAAAAATGGCTACGCATCAAAATTTCTTAAGTTGAGATATGAAGTTCAGCCCACGAGGTCTGAAGTTCCACCACAAGGATTCAATTTTCAAAAGTGACTAAAAATAAAATATTTTTTGAAAAGCGGCTTCAACTGTAGCGAGCAAAAAAGTGGCTATTTCTGCACGTCCCCGTTATAAGCTTGTAAAAATTTAGGCCAGCAGCCAGTTTTTCCATCTCCACTTAGGTTTTAGCTAGTAAAATTTTTTATTTTGCAGAAACAGTCTGTTTCGAGTCTTTTACCCTATTCCCCCATCAAACAAGCTCTTGTTATGCCCCAACTGCATAATTGAAGGTTTGAAGTTAGAAGTTGTATATGCCTAATAAATTGAAGTTGAAAATTGCTATAACTTAAAGTTGGAAGTTGTTTTGTCAAACTTCAAACCTGAAAGCTACTTATACCTTCAGGTTTGAAGTTGCTATGCCTTGGTCTGAAGCTGGAAGTTACTTATGCCCAACATCAAACCTTCAAATTTGAAGTTGAACTTCAGACCTTCAATATTTAACTTTAACCTTGAAGGTTTGAAGTTAAGAATTAAAGAAATGAGGTTCATCAGTAGCTAAAACTTAAAAATTTGCTAAAACCAAAACGCGCACATAATATAGGCTATTTGTGCACTTCCCCCTATAAGCTTTGGACGTGAATGTAACAAACAAATCGGTGTGATAGAGATTGAAAGAAAGGACTTGTGGCAGTTTGTAGAAAGAAAAACTAGATAGACGCATTATCCTGTCTAAATAAAGTTTATTTTGCAGTTTAATGAATGATAGGTGTGTTTAAGTGTTAAAATGTTGACTATTGGTTTGCCGAAAGTGTACCATAGAGAAATACGAACGTGTTATGTTAATTTATGTATTTGTTAAAGTATGTATAAACAAATCTGCAACTTCATTTTAAGTTCAGTATTTATAAACAAATATCATTGTTGCGTTGGTGTGAAATGTGATTACTCCGTGTTTATTACAGCAAATTTGCCTTTTCTTTAAGCAGTGGAAGATATTCAATTCATGCATAAGAAAAGTTCATTGTTAATAAATTAATAACAGGCTTTAATGTACATTCTAGATATAAAACTATTTTCTGAAATAAAGCTACTAGAACTTGTGGTCATTTTAGGGGATCTTGAGTGGACTAGTTGATTTCCTCAATTCTCGTCCAATGCAGCATGCCTCATAAAAGACTAGATAAAAAACAAAAAATAAGAATTTTATATCTTAGCCCATTATCCTCATAAAAATATACTCCATCAAGAAGAGCCAAAAGTGACAAAGACTTGTATGCATGTATCTTTTTCAACTTTTAAATGAAGGTACTAATTTTTCCTAACTACTAAATGGGGTCATATTATATGTGGAAGAAGGAATGATTTGAAATGTCTCCTTTATAAGAAGAGTCATGCCTTTATACCGTTATTAAATGGAAGGAAGGTGAATAGAAAATTCCAAATTTTGTAAAAGTCACAAAGGTCCCACACTCCATTTGGCCAATCTTCCATCACATTGTCTTTCTTCAAAGTCTTGGTTCCACATGCTTAAGTCAAATTGACGTGTCTAAAAGACAATAACTTTAATGCATAATAACTTATGTCCAATCAAACCATTCAATAAAAAGAAACTTTACAAAGTTGTGTTTTTTTAGCATTCTTGGCTAGTAATGGTAGTGTTGATGTTTTTTTAAGTACAAAAGAGTTGATCATGGATTTAGTTTCTTGGTTGTTTGTCTTCATTTTCTTTCATTTTTGTTGCTTTGTTTTAGCTCAAGCAGAGAACGTATCCTACTCAGGTTGCACTAATGAATTCCAATGTGGACGTTTAGGAAATTTGAGCTTTCCTTTCTATAAATCAACTCAACTTGATAATTGTGGATTGCACAAGGTGGATTGTGAAGCTACTCCATATCCCATAATTGAATTAGAAGGAGTAAAGTATCAAGCTATTTCCAAGGTGGAAGTTTTTATTAGACTTAAGGACCTTATTCTTGAACAACTTTTGAAGAAGAACAAGAGTTGCCAGACTTTTGATAGAAATCTATCTCTCCCAATATCTCCTTCAATTACATATAGATTCTACCCCTTTCTTAGTTTGTACAAATGCAAGAAACATGAAGATGTTTTCTCTTTCCCAAGTTATAATAGCTATAATGGCTGCCAAAGTTTCATATTATACTATAACCAATCAAGCAATTATTTGCCATTTGCTCTTCCTACTAGCTGTTCAATAATTCAGCTGCCGTTGTCATCTAGTTTAGAAGCAAAATCAAATAATAGTGGCCTATTTGATCTGTTAACCGATGAAGTTACACTAGGATGGACTGTTTCTGAGGAGTGTAATCAGTGTTATTATAGAGGAGGCAGGTGTCAAACTGGTAATAGTACAACCAAATTTCATTGTTATACTCCCAAAGGTAAACAACTTTTTAATAGTCCACATTAGAAGATTCGGTTTTCTTTTTCTTTAGTTCATCTTACATTTGCATTGTTTATTATGGTTGCAGGAAAGAAAAATGTAAAACTGATTATTGCAGGTATTTACCTATACCATGTATCCACAATTTGATGTTGTTGTCCATCACAAGATTTATTTCTTCAATAACAATGATAGACTAAATATGTAACCTTAGACCATATTTTTGTGCTTCAGTTTCAGCATTTATTGGTTCTCTACTTGGACTTTGCACAATTGGCTTTGTTATATGGTTTTGCAAGAGGAGGAAAAATGATTCTTCAAATTTTCTTTCAAGAAGTACATCTGGTATTTCAATGATTCATCAAGAGCTTGAGGAACATAGCCGATACCTAGGGATATCAGTATTCTCCTACACAGAACTTGAAGAAGCCACCAACAAATTCCATACTTCTCGACAACTTGGTGATGGAGGTTATGGAACTGTGTACCATGGTAAGAAAGTTCTCACATAGAGGTTGATATTCTAAAGACAATTAATCCACAAGAGTATGTTTTGTTTGTGTTGCTTTTCGAGGGGTGATGTACCTAGTAAGCATCTTGATCTAAAGCTAGTTCTGTATGTTTAAAACCAGGAAAACTTAGAAATGGAAAAGAAGTTGCAGTTAAGCGCCTTTATGAGCACAATCACAGGCAAATGCAGCAGTTCATCAATGAAATTGAAATTCTTACTCGCCTTAGGCATCCAAATCTTGTTATTCTTTATGGCTGCACATCAAGACGCAGCCGTGAACTCTTCCTTGTTTATGAGTACATTCCTAATGGAACGATCGCTGATCACCTGCGCGGACATAGAGCAAAGGAAAAGTTACTCACATGGCCTATAAGGCTCAAAATTGCCATAGAAACTGCTAATGCATTGGCTTACCTTCATGCTTCTGACATCATACACCGCGATGTCAAGACTAACAACATTCTCTTGGACATTGACTTCTGTGTCAAAGTAGCAGATTTCGGGCTCTCAAAACTCTTTCCTAATGATGTTACTCATATCTCAACTGCACCTCAGGGGACCCCGGGATATGTTGATCCTCAGTATCACGAGTGTTACCAGCTTACTGAAAAGAGTGATGTTTATAGTTTTGGCGTTGTCCTTGTTGAGCTAATATCATCAAAGCCTGCTGTGGATATGAATAGACATATGCACGAGATTAATTTGGCTAACTTCGCAATAAACAGGATACTAAGATGCGCGTTTGATGAGGTGATCGATCCATCTCTTGGGTTTGAGACAGATGCTGAAGTTAGAAGAATGACAACATCAGTAGCAGAACTAGCTTTTCAGTGCTTGCAAGTTGTGAAGGACATGAGGCCTACCATGCAAGAAGTTCTTGAGACGTTGAAGACTATTAAAGAAGGTGAATGGAAAACTTATCACAAAAAGGAGATCAATGGTACTAAGCCTATAGGTGTAAAACATCGTCATCCTTCTGAAACAGAGGATGCTGTGTTATTGAAGAAAAATCTTCCTGCTTCACCTGATACTGTAATTGATGCATGGGCTACTAGTAGCTCCACTACAACTAGTACTGGAGGGTGATATTTTCTAAACCATTTTTCCCCTTCATGAGCTAGTAGCTCCACTATAGATAATCATAATATCAATTTATAGAGAAAAAAGACTAGCATGTTTATTAGGTTGATGCTTTACGGCATAGGTCATGTACATAAGCAAGAATAGAGCTTCTTAAAGTGTTAGTTATAGTCATATGTATGAGACTCCTTAATCATCAACCAAGTCAAACATGCTCCTTCAGACTGGTTTCTTAAACCTTGCTGCTTATAGTTGGTGCAAATAAAGGTATCCCTTTTCCCTCTTGAAGATTTTGGAAAATTTTTCTTTAAGGCTATGATCCGAGCTTGTCTACAACAAGGATAGTTTACCTCTTGCATCTGTTGGTGAATGAGAATGAGACATGCAATATATATTGCTCCTTTTATGCAATATTTCTTTGACGTAGATTCTACTTTGTATATTTCGACTCCATTGGAAATGTTTTTAATACAAAATCCATATAACACATGTAGCACGAAATTGACGTTTAAGCAGTACAAATTACAACAAAAGCTCTACTCGGAAACTGAAGCACTACGTTCATGAATCTTCAACATTTTATTTAGGTAACGGAAGGGCAAGGGTACTCAACCCTTTTGTTAGGATTTTGCGCGTTCATGTAAACTACGACTCATTCTTTTCCACCAAAAGACCAGTATGAAATCTTTCTCAAAAGTTGAAGTTTCACTATCTTGTAACAATTCTTAATTTAGACATTAAAGGTCCTTGTCAAAAATGAAATTGCATAAAAGACTGGTTAGTAATCCAATTTTAGCCAATTGTTTGAGAGGAAAGATAAAAATACCTCCACTAAGTAGCCTTCCCAAGCACCACTCAATACTACTTTACGGACAAATAAAACAAGACATGTGCAAGATGCAAGGAAGCTTCAAGACATGGTATATCCAAGTCTCAAATAATTCATAGGCCTTTCAGCAAGTTGCATTGGAAGATTTCCATCATGGGTGTAAGATTGAGAACTGTGGGGGAACTTAGAAGACAACTTCATAAAACAACTTGTGCTATAGGCTACTTAATCTCATACTGTTACTTTCTGACAACAAATATGCTACTCACTGGCAGAATATACAGAAGTAGCAGCAAAAAGAATACTATCAAAGAAGCTGAATTCAGAATCGTCGAAAAATTTCGCACCCTTATTATTTATTTCCTTGACATATAAGACTTCCTTGACCCAAAATAGTGTTACAAACGGAAAATTTATGCAACAGCATCGAAACCAAAAAGAAAAGTTCTAATTAATGTCTAGCAGTTAGACTATCAGAGTTACTCAATGGAATTATAGGAGTTCTCTTATTTGATGGGCTTTCTGACTGGTGTAAAGTTTCGTCATTGTCTCCATGTATTTTGGCATGGGCATCACGTATAGGATTTGCTTTTGACTGCTCCTCTGGAGGTATAACTTGCTGCAAAAATCGATGGATCATTTCATAACTGGTAAATGTAATAACAGCCGAGGGAGTCGTCCTCAGAAGATTGGTTCCACAACCCCGGTAGAATCCGGTCAGACGTTCCTGTCTAAAAATCTTTCTTACACAATCGACAACCCCATTATATGCTTTCTCTGAGTTACTTACTTGCCCTTGTTCTTGTAGTTTAGAACGCACGACCTGGTGAAACAACAATGATAGATCTATAAGGAGGATATAAATAATGCCAAGGACTAAGTTAATTACTTTTTGGTCCATTTTCCCTTTTACCTCATGTGGATAAGTCATTACAGAGGCAACTACTTTGGCCGTCGAAGAGGCCATTGCAAGTTCACCAGGGTTCAGCTCATCTCTACTCTTATTGGCTGGCAGTTTATGACACACATCGTGTGAGCAATCAGATAGGACACGAATGGTTTACAGACTATAACTGATCAAAGAAGACAGTTTCTCACCCCTTTTTGCTAAGTAGGATTTCAGCTTTTCATATGCTGGAAACTGGATAGCAACATGACTTATCCCAGCCAAAGACGGCAAGATGCCACTGCAACCCAAAGGAAACGGAAAAATTAAAACCCAAAATAACTAGCCAGACATGCAACATTAGGCAAACTTTCCAATAGTAGGCCTCGGAGGTGATGGAATTGGCAATTGCTAGAAGCAGAAAAAGAAGTAAATAAGGCCTTTCTGTGTTGGGAACAGATGAAATCCAGTTCCAAAGATGAAGAAAGGGCTCAAAATCAGTCTTGGCTCGCAAAGGAAAATTTCTTACTCTCTTCTTTTTTGCAAGGGTAGTTGCTTATTCTTCTATGAAAACAGAAGTAACCAAGCGTTTTTCAGTTTCGCATTGTCGGCCTCGGCCAAAACTAAAGAGGATATAGAAGTGAAGCCTATCTCGAAAGGATGGAACACACAAATTTATATTCGACTATTTTCACTAGAAAACTAACCTGTACCATCCTCGGATCCCTTCTTCATGCATAATTCGTATTAAAGCAGACGATATACCTTTATAAGGAACTACACCCTCCCTCATTCCCTGTGTCTAAAAAAAAAAAAAAAAAAAAAAGACATTATCAGGAACAAGAGATATAAAACATTTATGTTAAAATGCAAGTTATTAGTCCACTACCAAGTAAGCTAACCCTTCCAACTAACTCTATGGTGTCAGAAACTTGTGCAGCAGTTCTATCCTATGTTATGCTCTCTTAACGCGAATACCTGCATCGCAGACCAATACCTTGCTTAAAACTAAAGTACCATACCTTTTGGCCTTTACTACCCCTATCCCACTCTATGTAACATAAGAATTTCACAAAGAAACCATTTGAAGACAATTAGATTAATCTCGAGATGTATTACAAACCACGCGAACTTAACTAGATTGATACGCAGAAGTTACTGAACCTAACCTGAAAACATCAAAGTTTAGACTACTATACATCTTAGCAAAGTAGCATCTCCAGTTCAGTGTGGCATTAGTACTAAATAGACCTGTTTACTGTTATTTACAACAATTCCAGTTTCTATAAATACTGCATGCTGCAGTTGCAACAAACATTAATATTCCTACAGGAGCAATTTTTTTAAAAAGTCAAAAGGTTTCGTTGGATGTTGATAATACACCAACATGAAGTCTCTTTCAAGCAATTTACATCAAATCTCCAACAGCCAACCCAGGTTTTTGGTTCAACAGCAAAGGAAGTACAGCGCAGAATGTGTGGTAGGCGCAGGTCACGAGCTCGAACTTTGCTGAAGACTACAGCCTTGTATTTATGTGAGAGGAGGGCAGCAGACGGGCCAGTCCCATACTCCCGTGAGTTTCAAAGCTATGAACCAACTGGAGCCGGGTCAGCTAACCAACAGGGGATTTCTCTTTTAAAACACACACACAAGGGAACACTCAAATCTCCACAAAAGGTTTTCCTGCCCCTCAAGCTCTACTATAGTTTCCCCTCCAAATTAACCACAAACTCTTATATTCTCCAATGTGGGGAACCATCTTTGCCCATATTCTCAGTCAAATATCAAAAAGGTTCCCATCTTCATGTTCTATGTACTGTCATAAAATTCCAAGATCCTCTGAAATAGCAGCTGAAACAAAAGGACGGCTGGTGTTGCTTGCTGGATGTAATTTCCAGTCAACTTTTCTAACAATGCATATGGCTGGAGGAGGCTTGAGGCATCTTTCAAATTTTCTAAACTATGTGAAATCTGCTCTGTTGAGAATTCTTGAATCCTTCTACTAAATCATGTCGTCAGTTCAAGTATCACCCACATGATAGAAAAGTGAACAGGAGGGAGAAACCAGAGGGATTTTTCTTTCTCCCAACAAGAACTCTCTTACCCCATTATGCGGATAGGGCAGAGCATAAGCATAATTATATTAACATGCTTCGATACTGCAGATACTCTGATACACCATAGTTGAGTCCACATCAGCAATAAATTTCATTGCATCCATCCCCATCCTTCTCTCAGTGATAGCTGAAAGAAGGGTGTGTGTGCGTATGTGTGTGTGTGTGTATGGCATGTACCAATGGCATGGACCATGGCTCCTTGCAGAAAGCACCAGTTTTCCAAATTGACCATCTTTTCATAGGTAATCCCATCTAATCAAACTGGAGGTCTATATTATTTCTATCAAGTATGCACTTTCTTTAAGGCATGAGAATGGCGTGCACAGCGCGTCCTACACTCCATTCTTTTCACTTATGGATCCTCTCCTAAGAAAATTTGGAAGACAAAGAAGCATTCAACTACAAACGGACTCGTTTAAACTGGTGATTTATGGAGAAAAGCTCAAGAATACACCAATGCTAACAATATGCGAACAGCGAACCTACTTGGAGACGGGTCTTAACAACCCACAAAGGATTTGTCACAATGGCTGTTGCAGCACCAGCTCCTGAAGCAGCAATCATGCTTGCACCAATTGTAAGCTGTCCACCGCTATCCACTGCATCAAGTGCAATGAACTTTTTTGGTAAGGATAAGTGATAAGTTTACTGTTGTCTCCAAAGCGTCTCCAAAGCATCTTCCAAATCGAAAGATTGAATAATATGATACCATTCACACAAACATATCAAAAGAACTGATGAAATCTAACAGCCAAATAACCAATAATATAGTAATCTTACCATGTGAATGCAACAAATCCTTGAGATGTCCATAAACTGTAAAGTACACCTGCAGAAGATGATTGTTTTCTCTCAAAACGGTTTCTGTAAATTTGAGCAAAAAAGGCTGATTGGATTCGGCATTTTGGCATATACAGAAAATATATGTCAACATGGAGTCAGCTGTTAACACACATTAAGATACTAAGAGCAATGGTAAATCAACTTGTTTCTTCAATAAAGAATCTCTCAATGGAGTTCAATACAGTATCACCAACCACCCCCCCCCCCCCCCCCGCCCCACCAAAAAAAAAGCCTCTTTTACATTTTGATTGTTCATCAGCAATAACAACAATTATGTGGTGGGGGGGACGAAGGAAGGCTAATAATTGCCTTATCATAAGAACAAAAGAAATCTAATTCCTAAGGACCAAAGAGAAAACCTGAATATCATTCTGTTACATTTTAATGGCACATTTCATGAACTCCAACTAATTGCAATCCACAAAAGTATAAATTGAAAAAGACAGTATTTACCGCCCAGTTTGGAAGAAGAGCTGTCAATGTAGGTGAAAGGCCTCGATAAAGTCCCCTGAAACCTTCAGCTCTTAGTATATTCTGTAGGCTTGTGACAATGACACTACCTGTTTGTTGCCCAAACAAACTAAAGAAAAATAAGTATGCTAGAAACATGATTTCTATTTTTCTTTATACTTCTATTTCTAAGGAACCAGTGATCCTACTAGGTTATCTACAGAGATTCAAGAAAACCAAGCCACGATTTACATATCCCAAGAAGGAAAAAGATGAAAGACCAACAGAACAAAGCGGAACTCTCGCACAAAATCTAGCTCGAGAAACCTTCATGAGAATGTTCTCAGAGTTCACAAGAGATCCTACCCGTGTATATCGGTTCATTGTTTCTTTTGTAGTCATATATTAATTCAGGACAGGAGGTAATGAATACCCCTACTTGCAGCTCCCCTACTTTTCTGCTAACAAATACCCTACCTAAATAATAAAAGGATACATAATAATCAAATAAACGGGCAAGTCTTCCACTAGGTTAAGGGTTCAAAACTAGTACCAGAACATGTTTCCAAAAAAAAAATGAAGTACAGGGTGGAGATGAGGATACATTGTGGTTCTGTAAAGAAGTCAATCAGCACAACACAAACACTACTATTTGGCTAAGACAATTGGTAAGAATTTGACGAATAAGCTCAACTTCTTTCATCTGCAATATACTAGGCTGGAAGAACTTTGAATCAATATACTGTGTATAAACCGTTAAAAGTTTTTCCTAGCCGATGGTCTATCCGAAACAGCCTCTCCACCTTGGTGGGGGTAAGGTCTGCGTACATCTCACCCTCCCCAACCCCACTTGTGGGATACACTGGGTATGTTGTTGTTGTTGTTAAAGGGGTTACAGTTCCCTTTAAATTTTGACAATTTCTGTTAAATCCAAGTTAACTAGGACTGTGGAGTAGAACTTGAAAAGGAATGTCTTTGCAAATGAGGAAAGCTTTCCAAATTAACTAGGTACTTTCCAACAGTTTACGCTTGATTGGATCATACAAGCATTAGCGATTGACAATAACATTTTTCAGATATGTTGCTCTGAGTGATCTTTCACTAAGGCGAGTGCGAACGCGAATTGTGAGATGCATAATTCTGTTAATAATTTCTTGACCTGCTATGTATAGGACTTTGATGTGTAATAAAGGAAAAAATAGATCATTACTGGAGCTACAAAATAATTCAAAAGGAAAGCTTGTTCACTTGGAAGCACTTGGTGTGCAGGATAAGTTAAGATAGCAATTATCATCAACATAGAGGATATAATTGATCGTTATATTGGCAGAACAATTAGAATGATTTGTATGAGTTTATGTTCAACTTTAAATTAAACCAGGATGTCTATAGCATCACTAATAAGAAATAATGTGCTGAAGTCCAACTTTAACAGTACCACTTACACAAATGAACTAAACCTTTTTTTTTTCAACTAGTCCAAGAAATCCTTGAGGGTCAACAACTCATGGTTTGAAGCTCCGCGGATAATAGATTTGCCCGTCTACCCTTCTCCAATTAAATACTAGTGTGGTTCAAGCTCGTGACATGCACCTAACCCATATCACACATCGAACCCTTTTCTACAAGCATTTGACATGTTCTAGCACTAGCCATCAGGTTGAATCTTATAGCTGAGGACTAGTTTCCTGGACAATGTGTGATAACCTAGTTTGTATCTTACAAAGAAATAACCATTTTAACACTGGACTTTAATTTCATAACAATTTCAAAGAGGAATGAGATGGCTCATTTTCAAGAGATCCTCAGTTCATGAATTTCAAAGTGTATCAGTTAACAAGATCCCCACTTGCGGGATTTCAATAGGTTTGTTGTTGTTATTGTATCAGTTAACAAGATCTTGATAGGACACCTCTTTATGTAAAACACAAACTCACATGTACTCAAGATAACTTTTTTTCAATAACCGAGAAAACCACGGAAAAGTGGCGCACTATTTGAAACTCGATGGATAATGAGCCCACGCCTCTACCCTCCTCCACTTAACTAGGCTTGACCTGTGACGTGCGCCTTGCCTACACATTACAAGTTGAGCTCTTACAACTAGATCAAAACATGGGACACATATAGAGAACTTTTAAATTCACTCAAAATGCAACAGCCCATTCCAGGGTCTACGGTATGCCTCCTTACAAACTTAGCATCTCTCACGTGGTTTGCTGGTGTGAGATTTGCCTAAGGTATCGCACGAACGTTCCACATTTCTTGGCCACAATGCAGTAATTCACATTATTGTTCAACAATTTGTACAACTCAAAATTAAGCTACACAACTATTCTCTATTCATAAAAGAGATAGAGCATATACCTTGACGACCAGATTGAGAAACCTGAGGCAGACCATGTACTTGCAATCTTGTCTTTATTACATCCAACGGACACATAAATGTAGCTGCTATTGCACCTAAAACAAAACCAACCAAATATACAAAAAGCAAAGATCTTTACATTTCTTGGCCACAATTAACTCAAAATCACATACAAACAGCTCAAATATATCTTTATCTTCAACTGCAGTAAAAACCCCAAATTACAGAAATGACCAAAAATTATAAAAGAAAAAACATTTGTTTCGAAACCAAGAAAAATGAAAAGGGGCAAGTGCTAACCTGCAGAGGCACCAGCACCAGCATCACAAATGATATTTCTAATACCTCTATGGTCACCACCAGCTGCAGTGGCCATTTTTTAAAGAGTAGCCCAAGAATTCAAGAAAATGAAGAAAGAATTTGTACCCAAGAATACAAATAGTATTAAATTTGCTTTTTCAAGAAATGAAAGAAAACAAAGACATGGGGCAAAATCCAAGTTGGTTTTTTTTACATTTATATTGATAGTATTGAAATGGGCAGTGCACCCTTTAAGGGGTTTGAGAGGACTTGGACATGGACCGGTCCACTGACGTATTAGATGTGTTGGGGCTTGTGACTTTGTTAGACTTCAAAGATATAACTGACTGCTGATTCCTCATTACGTGTAGATAGTGGCTTTAACATTAGGTAAATAGGATAAAGAATTAGTAGAATCATTGGTAGTATGTCATTTCTACAATTGTATACCTACAACAAGTTGATATGTGAAACTCTGTAATTTTGAAAGATAATTAGATGACTAATTAGTTGGATTGGAGATTCATGGGCAAACATAATTAGATAGGAGTAATTCATTAATTTTGATTGGAGCTCGAACCGGCACGAACTTGGGACACTTTGAACTCATCTTTGGCTCGGCTATAACTAGGTTGATTATAAGAAAGGTTTTGCTAAGTTTGGTTGGGTTCAGTTGAGCTCGTCTCGAGATCGATGACTTGAGTTACGGGAAGCTCAATTATATTCGACTCAACCCGATATACAGGCAACAATTAGCGATTCAATGAACAAAAGATCATATTTAACGATGAGGACGTGGTTGAACTAAGCTATTAATAATGACATACGATTGAATATCAAATACTTCAAGAATATATTTGGACTTTTTCTCCTGCAAAGCTATATATTGTGTTTGTGGGATATATAAATCTTAAAACAAAAGCCAACATTAGAAAACCACTCAAGTGCTAACTGAAATTCGTTATTGAGCAAAGGAAGTTATTAGTAAATCTAAACACATTTTGCAAACGCGAAAGGGTCATATCTACCCCTCTACTATCAAAAATAAGTTATAAGACACCTCCGTTATACTTTTGTTAAATATCTACCCTCACCGTTAGCAAAACTAATATAATTACCCTCACTTTTAACGATCCCCATTTCCCCGCCACGTGGCAGCCATCCAAGGCACCAGACTAAATAATCCAATACCCAATCCAAATAACCCGCACCAACTAAATTCAAAGATTAACTTAATGATGTACAAAGAGGTCTTGTTGGACCTATAATATTTCATTACACCATTTTTTTTCCAGTTTAGGCACATAAAAAAGGCAAATCATTGTTCAACCAACTATCTATATATATATAAAAACAAAGAACGCTTAGGACAAAATGTAGAATATGATATTAGGACAACAATTGTAATGACACTTGATTCAAATTCAAATTCAATTTAAAAGAGTATTTTTTAATTCAAATTCAAATTGAAAGATAAACCGACTACTTATCTTATTTTGTATAAGATAAAACCTATTGTCCTATTTTAGCGGTTTTTTTTAGTTTGAATGGAAATACAGTAAAT
This sequence comes from Petunia axillaris subsp. axillaris, assembly GCA_029990575.1. Taxonomy (NCBI): domain Eukaryota; kingdom Viridiplantae; phylum Streptophyta; class Magnoliopsida; order Solanales; family Solanaceae; genus Petunia; species Petunia axillaris. The sequence continues at coordinate 47,246,528 of JARKNS010000009.1, forward strand.
ACTTTTTGAATGTTATTGTATAAAAATTTGCAAAAAAGAAGATTAAATTAAGGTAAAACTATCAAAAGAGATTTTACCGATCTTTAGAGAGTAGCCTATATCTATACATTATAAGATAAGGATTAATACAATCTTTAAATCCTATCCTTTTAGCTATAAATAGTTTAAAATCCTAAAACTTGATATGATTTTGAATTTAAATGAGATTGAAATTCTGATTGAAATCCTTTTAGGTCCATATATTTTTTTCATCAATAGTAATATTCTGCTTTATGACAAATCTTTTTTTTGTTAGGTGTGTGGTTGTATAGAGTATTTATAAATTGTAAGCCTGCATATATCCTTCATAATAGATAATTTCATTATTTAATGTCAATACTAGCAATTTTTATATGTTCTAAATTATGATTTCATATATATATTATGTTGTAAATCTCATGTAAATGTGAACTTAGAATTAAACTACATGTCAAAGTGGACACAAAAGGAACATAATGTCTGGGTCAGCAACGAGGACAAGAAGGAACATCAAGCAAGACAGGGGAAAGGAGTGGGCAACAAGGAACAAGGAACCAATTTTCAATGCATAGAGGTTAATATATAAAGACTAGATGATTTATACTTTTTCCGACTGTAAATTGAATTGAGACTATTATGATGGTTAGAAATTTAATTATTTTCTAATATAAGTCATATCTATTGATTCCTTTTGCATTTGATGGGGTTTATCTGATATATAGTTGCACATTATTTCTTCAATATAGACATATTTGGTACTATTAATTATGGAGACAATACAAGAGAGAAAGAAAGTCTCCCGACTTTATGTTAGTAAAGTAATTAAAGGAGGCACTAACTTTTCTTAAAGATTATATAATAGGACACCATGACAACATTTGTAATGACATTTGATTCAATTCAGATAGAAAGATAAGTACTTTTTATTTTTACAAAAATTAAATGGCAATATAGTAGTATTGTTGAAAGATCAAATAAAAATTTAAAACTAAACAACTTTATCCTTATCTCATACAGAATTTAATCATTGTCGTTATAGAATTATTTAACTGAAAGGTAAATTACAAAGTGAGTAGATAATGTAATAAGATTTTATATTTAGCCTTTTAATAAATAGAAATCGAATTTAAAGAAAATCGTTGTTATTTTTATTTGTTGAAATGAAAACAAGATAAACATAGAATCTGCATATGGTTAGATTAGATTATATCTTATCAGCAATATTTGATATTCTAATGGTAAACGAAAGATAAACTACTTCACTATACTTTGAAATGAAAATCAAAGTACAAAGAGCTACAATATGCAGTAAATGAATGAAATATCTTGAATATGAGTTAATCTGAATATTCTTCAATCTCAAAGTGAAAGTTAGACATTCACAAAGCTCACTATTTCATTATTTCACACAGATATTTGAGTTCTAAATCTTATTCTGTTTCTTTTATCTTTGTTTTATGTCAGACCTCTTTCTTTTGATTGTCATGTACATAATCATATGTTTATTACTATTTCTTTACATATATTTTGGACTAACCATTATTTATATAGTGCAATTTGAATGTGATCACTTTTACCTAGAAATATAAGTACTGATTGCCTAAGAATCCATTTTTCCTTTAAGCAATTTCTGATAGATGGTTCACTGTCTTGCATATTGACTGTTGTTGTGTAATTTTTGTTAGATATTATTTTCAGGAATTAGTACTTGGCAAGATCGGAGTAGAGTACTTTTCAGGATAGATGGTTCACTGTCTTGCATAATCTTAATCTGAATGATGCATTTCTCATTGTAAGTTAAATTAGTCATGCTCTCTGGAAAAATAAGAACACTATACACGATCATTTTTCTAGAAATAGAATACTTCTAAACTGTTTATATTAGCATCACTACTTTTAATATTTTATGAATCTATTATCTCTGAGTATGTGAATAAGATATGAAAAGAATATTGATATTATTTTTATCATATCAAATGATTAAAGTTGTTACAATCGTGATAACATTATAAGTATTGATAATCTTTCAATTTTATAAGATTCAGGTATACTTATTAGTAATGATAAGATTATAATATTGAAATTAATAATTACGGAATTATTTAGTAGATATACGTTTATTGGTATAATTTAATTCAATTGACTAATGATAGGATATAAATTGGATAAACTTTTGTTCCAGATTTAAGACCTTTGGAAAAAAAGGCTAGAATAATGACAAATGTATTATTGTAGTATTTAATTCGGGCATTAGTAATTCTGAGATTGTTATCCCACTTGTGGTATAAGTTATCCAGGGACTATTAATACCAAATTCAAAAGTTATACCAAACGTGGGAGAACTTAATCCCAAATTTTATTTCGAGATTAATAATCCTTATCCCACGAACCTAATGAGCTATTAACGTATAAACTAAAACAAAAAAGAGCAGACCAATGCACAAATAAAATAGAATAATTGGTGATGGAAGGATTTGAAACTCTATAGATGAAATTGAAAAACTCCAAATCCCAAATGATATGTCAAAAAGGATTTTGATGATCCAATTAATATATTTATGGAAGGTACATATTCTGATTGTTTTAGCCACTCAAATATAATAGATTACCTTTAGCAAAGAGCAATTCTTGCTCCTATCCTTGACATAGTAGAATCAGTAGATGGATAAAATTAGGCCCTGTGCTGACCACCCACTCTCCAAGACTGGATTTACTAGACTCGCTAAGTAACTTTCTACTTACAATCTTTGCATTCTAGCTACTCTAAGCTTGAATTACATATTGCAATCTATGGACAGGAGTTAAGCTCCACTACTGCATTCTTCCATAATCTTTTGTCATGATCATTAACAAAAGTCAAAGTTAATGATTGTCACATGTCATATTTTTTAAGAAACCAGTATTTATATTTGAACAACTTTATGTTGCTCTTTCATGGGTGAAAAGTAGAAAGTCGTTGAAAAATTTGTATGATGATGTTGGAAAAATAACAAATGTAGCTAGAAATGTAGTGTAAAAAAAAGTTTTTCATAATTTAATTTAAAATGTTAATTAATTTATTTTTTATTTAATTATTTATTACATATTTTTTAGCCTATACGTACTAACTGTTTACGTCACAAACTATATGGTTATTTTATATTTTCATGTCGGTCAAATAATAAATTGATACTTAACACTTTTTAACTTTATTTAAAAAATAATTAATACTTGAGCAACTGATAACTCAATTGCATTCAAACCAGGGAAGTATAAGAACCATTCCAAATTCACTAAAAACTAACCTGAGCTCTATAAAATTTAGCACTAAACTAAACAATTTGGAATCAATAATTATAATCCTAAAAATTTAATATCTTCTATTATTTAATATATATTGTACTGCCCATTACTCAACATACTTTGGATAATATTTCATTATAACTTACATGAATTCTCCAATATTTATTTAGTCCTCATTTTGGTTTCACGATCCGTATTATTAAAGAAACAATATTTGTTTTGAGGAAAAAATAAACATGCTTTGGAGAACTCAAAGTGTTTACATATTAATTTTTTTTTTAACAAAAAAAAAAAAGCATTAGGCTTTTAGAATATTTTTCTTTCTTTTCTATTGTTATGCTTAAAATTTGACCAATGTGATCCAATATGTAAGGCATTTAGGGAGCTATACAAAAGCATTAATGCAGGAATTGAGATATATATGATATGATTAATTTTTTTTGATATTTTCCGCGCATCGCGCGGGTGCTATACTAGTTTATATATAAATGAACGAAAGATTAGAGTTCCAGCTATATAAAGATTATTGTTGTGACTAATTTTATCCATGTACTTAAATACTTATAGGCTATCGATCAAAATCTTCTTCTTCTTTATTACGGATCCACTGTTACTCCAAAAAAAAAAAAAGATTACTACTCCCTACTATGTAAAAAGAAAATAAAGGGGTTTTTGTTTAGTTGGGGCGGGTTACGGGTTATTTTAGGTGGAGCGGGTTATTTGAACTGGGTATTGGATTATTTGGTCTGGTGCTTTGGATGGCTGCCACGTGGTGGGGAAATGGAGACCGTTAAAAGTGAGGATAATTATATTAATTTTGCTAACATTGAGGGTAGATATTTAACAAAAGTATAACAGAGGTGTCTTATAACTTATTTTTGATAGTAAAGGGGTAGATATGATCCTTTTCCGTTTTGCAAAATTTGGACGTAGTCATTCTTTTCTTTTCCATTTTATTTATTTATTATTGTATTTCCTCATTTAACTCAATTGTCTTTATCCTATTGTATCTATCACAATCAGAGCAAAAGACAACTTCTTATGTTAAAAGGATATGATGCTTTATATAGTTGTGATTGAGATTTGAGAGTATGCTATATACGTAATTTATTTGAACTAGGGAAGGAATCAATTCTTTGTTGTCCTCTCGCCTGTCAGTAAGGGCAAAATTCTCCTCCTACACACTGAGGTTGACATTAGGTGATATACACGTAATCTTGTTGCCTTAGCCAAATTTTATAGGGTTTTCCTTCTATCCAATGTTATAAAATTGCCATGCAATGCCGTATACAATGGAACGAGGGGGTTTGCTTTTTATTCCGTTATCCATTGAAATAATTATTTATGTTGACCGAAAAAATATACACAATCAATATTTGTACTAGCATCTAGCTAGTAAATATGAATGCTTTGTCTCTTAACCATGACATGTTTGATGTGATTTAGCATAAATATCAAGTTGTGTTTAACCTTTTCCCACAAATAAAAAACTTAATTACCTTTTATGTTTCTTTAAGTTGTGGTGGAATTGTTTAACTATAACTTTTTCTTATCCAATTCTCGACTACAACAACAATTGCCTCTTCTTTTTGGTATCTTGTTCCTTCCTTTTCTCTTCTTCTTTTTCTTTTAAATCTCAAAGATATTGAACCTGTGTTTGTTGAGATGTAAAGAGAAGGAATGAAAAGGACTTGAAGCGAATGTAGAGTAAATGTTTGATTGGTGTAGAAAGAGGCGCCCTTGTAGGAGTGATTAAATGTTAGAAAGGATAAGGGTCATGATTTCACTCGTGTTGAGGTATCTTCTCACTTTAGTTTTAATAATAACACTATATAGGTTAGGAGTTCTTATGATAAACCAATAAAAAGTTGAACAAGTTAGTCAAATGAAAGAGTAACATGTAAAAAGAGATAGGATAAATTACACCACATATAATTTTATAAAATTTATTTACCAAATATAGAGATACTTTGATTTCTTTAAAAAAAATAACAATATTTTTAACATTTGTTACAAAAAATAGCAAATAGGTAAAAATAAGGACTCTCTCTCATAAACCAAAACCTAGTTTTGATATACCTCTCCCAATTCTCTCTACCTGCCCCACCATCCCTCATCCACCGTCGCTCCATCGCCACCACCACTTTCCCCTTCCCCAACGATCAACTTCGTCGACGAGCAGCCGTTCACTTCTGCAACATTGATCACTGCTACAACATGTTCTTCGTCCGTTCCATCATCGCCGCTGCAACATCATTCTCCGAAAAAGGTTGATGCTGCTGCTACTGGTTCACAAGTTGTTGCCGCTACTACTATTCGTCGGTTGCTACCACTGCTGATGTGCTGCTTCGTTTCTCTAGCGAAGATCGTTGTTGCTCTGCTTTGTTATGGTTTCTCTAAGTTTCTGATGTTGTTTCGTTATTTAAGTTGGATGGAAAATGTATTCCAGATCTGAAAACTGTATGATTGTGTATGAGAGTTGTTTGGCAATTGTATAGGAGGTGTATGACAATTGTATAGGAGGTGTATGGTATTTGTATTGGCGTTGTATGACATTTGTATGGAAGTTGTATGAAAAGAGATTTGATTGTATCTCCTTTGTTTCGCTTTATATATATATATATATATATATATATATATATATATATATATATATATATATATATATATATTTACAATTTTCTTCTTCTTCTTCTTATTCTTCTTTTTATGTTTATGGTGATTATAATGGTGGTTATGGTACTTTTTGTGGTGGTTTGAAGGTGGAAGGATTGTATGTGCATTGTTTCCCCATTGTATATTGGTGTATATATAGTGGAAAAATATATGACATACAAGCTTAAACAATTTTTTTAAAAAAAAAAAACTTATAAAAAATTCGGTGACCGGAATCCGGCGACGGGGGGCGGAGGGGGTTGGCAGTGGTGGATGGGCAGTGTGGAGGAAGAAAAGAGATCTAGGGTTTTTTCCTCTTTTTATGTATATTTGTTATTTTTTGATAAAAAAGTATTGCTATTTTTGAAAACTCTAGTAATATTGTTATTTTTGTGTAAAACAAAATGTTACTTTGTATAGTTATGTAATTTAGCCAAAGAGATAGATGGAATAACTTGTAAATACATTAGTCAAGATTCGACAAGAGAAGAAAAAATGCTCCCCAAAAACAGTTGGAAAAAAATGGCTTGAGATTATAGAGGAGGGTTCGGAGAAATGTCTTTGCAATGTAATTGCGTTTGCAAAATGTTACCACTCAGCTCTTACTTCGTGTAATTAAATGATAAGAATAATGAACTTAGACTCTTTTAGTGGTAGTGTATATAAATAGTATATTTATAGGATTTCTCTCTTTGATTCATTTCCATAATTAGAGACAATGTTATTGTATATAATCTTGAACCTATTGGAATAATAAATACAGAAAATTGCTCCATTCTCTGGTTTGATTACATGGTATCAGAGCGCAGGCACGGCAGCCCGTGTCTTCTTGTCCGGTGGTTTTCTTTTCGCTGATTGTGTCATCTTCTTCCTCGTGCGTGGGGTTCGAGAACTAACACCACCACGTGATTGGTAAAACTCCGACGAACAAGACCTAGCAGCCTCTCCGTCAGCCGGTTGTGCACGCGCTGTCACGCGCCGTCAGCAGTGTAGCTCCGACAGCGATTCATCACACGCGCCGAGCGCGTGATACTTTTTCCGGCAACTTCGAACTCATATCCTTGGTTCTTGGGACTCGTCTAGCTTTTCCGATCAGAACCCATTATTTTTCAAGAAGTTCCGACAACCAGACCTCCAGATTTGGTCCCGGCAGTTCTATTTCCGGCGACATCCTTTGATTTCAAAGTTTGGCTTCTTCCTTTGGATTTTCTCTGGTAGAGTTGGAGGTCAGCCATTAGTTACTTTGTGGATTTAACGTTTTGCAGTACTACTGTTGAGAATTTACTTTGGTTTGACTTGTGGATTTTCTTTGGTTTGACGGGAACTATTTACTGGTTGTTTGGAATTGCATTTACTTATTTGTGCTACCTAGCTTCTGCAATTGGTCAATTGGTTGGTTGGGTAGAGTTGTGAGAAAACTTCCTTACTGATTTGGTTCGGATACTTATTTAATTTGGTCTCATACTTTAATTTTGGAGAATATTTCTTGGTTGAAATTCTGCTTATCTTCTACGCTTTAAGAATGGAGTGTGATAAAATATTTTCAATCTCTGGTTCTGAGTTTGAAAAATTGTCTCAATATCAAGAATCACTCAACAAATCCACTTCAATTACTACCCTTGCTGAATCGGGTAAAATATGTCTTATCTCCTCTTCAAATAAATGGGTGATTGATTCTGGTGCCACGGATCATATGACAGGTAATCCTGATATTTTGTCCAACTATAGATCATACAAATCACTTTCTAATGTGACCATTGCTGATGGGTCAACCTATAACATTGTGGGATCCGGAATTGCTAAACCTACCTCTCGTATTACCTTGTCATCTGTATTATGTCTACCGAAATTTGCATTTAATTTAATTTCTGTGAGTAGACTTATCAAGGATCTTAATTGTTATGTCACATTCTTTCCGGATCATTGTGTGTTTCATGATCTTGTGACGAAGCAGGTTATTGGTAAAGGACATGTATATGATGGTCTTTATATCCTTGATAATGAGGGACCTTGTTCTGTTGCTTGCTCGAGTGTAGTGACTCCATTTGAAGCACACTGTCGATTAGGACATCCGTCCCTATCTCTATTGAAGAAACTTTGTCCTCAGTTTCAGAATATTTCATCATTGGATTGTGAATCATGTCACTTCACGAAACATCATCGTAGTTCATTAAGCCCCAGGGTTGATAAGCGAGCCAAATTTCCTTTTGAGTTGGTTCACTCTGATGTTTGGGGACCATGTCCTGTTGTGTCCAAAACTGGGCATAAGTATTTTATTACTTTTGTGGATGATTTTTCTCGAATGACATGGATTTACTTTATGAAGAGCCGCTCTGAAGTGTTTACTCATTTTTGTGCTTTCTGTGCTGAAGTCAAAACTCAATTCAATGCTTCGGTGCATATTCTAAGAAGTGATAATGCTAAAGAGTATATGTCGGCCTCATTTCAGGCCTACATGAGACAGAATGGGATACTTCACCAGTCGTCCTGTGTCAATACACCCTCTCAAAATGGAGTTGCTGAGAGAAAGAACCGACATCTACTTGAGACAGCTCGGGCACTTATGTTTCAAATGAAGGTTCCTAAACAGTTTTGGGCCGATGCAATCTCTACAGCTTGTTTTCTTATCAACCGAATGCCTTCCGTTGTGCTTAATGGTGGAATACCGTATAGTGTTCTCTCTCCAAATAAGTCACTTTTTCCTGTTGAGCCCAGAGTATTTGGAAGCACATGTTATGTTCGAGATGTTCGACCTTCTGTTACGAAGTTGGACCCTAAGGCATTGAAGTGTGTTTTTCTAGGCTATTCTCGCCTTCAGAAAGGGTATCGGTGTTATTCTACGGAACTTGGCAAATATCTGGTGTCAACCGATGTGGCATTTTCAGAGACTACACCATTCTTTTATGCACCTCCCATTTCTACAAGACAGGGGGAGGAAGACGGGTGGTTAGTCTATAAGGTCACTAGAGCTTTGACTGATCAATCAGATGATGTTTCTCCCATATCTTCCCGTTCAACTATTGAGCGCCAACCAGCTACTGTACCTTCAGCACTCAGTCCGTCTGTGCCACAATCAGATGATGTTATTCCTACATCTTCCAGTCCATCTATTGAGCCTCAACCACCTATTGTACCTTCAGCACCTGCTCCAGTTGTGCCAGCTCGCCCGCCGATTACTCAAGTTTACTCGAGGAGGCGTGAGATCGATGATACATGTCTTGCACCAGTTCTTTCGTCATCAGATCCTCCTCCAATTGCTTCGTCAGAGAACCTTGACCTTCCTATTGCTCTTCGCAAAGGTACACGTACTTGCAAATCCACATATGGTATTGCTAATTTTGTATCCTATGACCGCCTATCTCCTGCGTCTAGTTCTTTTGTTGCCTCCTTGGATTCTACCTTTGTGCCCAAAACTGTAAATGAAGCTTTAAGCCATCCAGGGTGGCGTGATGCAATGCTTGAGGAAATACATGCCTTGGATGAAAGCCATACTTGGGATTTGGTGAATTTACCCAAGGGAAAGAAGGCAGTAGGATGTAAATGGGTCTTCGCAGTCAAAGTTAATCCTGGTGGTTCTGTGACGAGACTTAAGGCTAGACTTGTGGCTAAAGGGTATGCTCAGACGTATGGTGTGGATTATTCAGAAACTTTCTCTCCGGTTGCCAAGCTCACTTCTGTCCGCTTATTTATGTCCTTAGCCGCCTCTCAGCACTAGCCCTTATATCAATTGGATATCAAGAATGCATTCCTTCATGGTAATCTCCGTGAAGAAGTCTATATGGAGCAACCACCTAGTTTTGTTGCTCAGGGGGAGTATGGTAAAGTCTGTCGTTTGAAGAAGTCATTGTATGGCTTGAAACAGAGTCCTCGGGCTTGGTTTGGCAAATTTAGTGAGGTTGTTCGTGAATTTGGGCTAAAGAAAAGTAGATGTGATCACACCGTCTTCTATAAACGATCGAGAGCTGGAATTATCCTTCTTGTTGTATATGTCGATGACATTATCATTACAGAAAGTGATGCGGTAGGGATATCTTCACTCAAGTCCTTCTTGCAAACTAGATTTCACACTAAAGACTTAGGTCAATTGAAATATTTCTTGGGAATAGAAGTCTCTAGGAGCAAGAAGGGAATTCTATTGTCTCAGAGAAAGTATGTTCTTGATCTGCTTGCAGAAACCGGAAAGCTAGCAGCTAAGCCTTGCAGTACTCCAATGGTTCCCAATATGCAGCTTATGAAAGATGATGGTGATCCTTTTGATGATCCAGAGAGATACAGGAGATTGGTTGGAAAGTTAAATTATCTGACTGTGACTCGTCCAGATATTGTCTATCCAGTAAGTGTAGTTAGCCAGTTTATGTCTGCACCAACAGTCAAACATTGGGCAGCTCTAGAGCAGATCTTATGCTACTTGAAAGGAGCACCTGGACTTGGCATATTATATAGTGACAATGGACACTCTTGCATTGAGTGTTTTGCAGATGCAGATTGGGCTGGATCCAAAATTGATAGAAGGTCTATTACTGGCTACTGTGTCTCTGTAGGTGGAAACTTGATATCATGGAGAAGCAAGAAAAAAAATGTTGTATCTCGTTCCAGTGCAGAATATGAGTACAGAGCTATGGCGCAATCCACATGTGAGATTATGTGGATACGCCACCTCACCTCATAACTGAAATTGGATTGAAGCAACAGATTCCAGCAAAGCTTTGGTGTGACAACCAGGCCGCCCTTCATATCGCCTCAAATCCTGTTTATCATGAAAGAACCAAACATATCGAGGTTGACTGCCATTTCATTCGTGAGAAGATTGAGGATAATGTGATTTCTACTGGCTACGTGAATACAAGAGAACAGTTAGCTGATCTATTTACAAAGGCGTTGAATGGAGCTCGAGTTGATTATTTTTGTACAAGCTGGGCATGATCAATATCTATGCTCCAGCTTGAGGGGAGTGTAATTAAATGATAAGAATAATGAACTTAGACTCTTTTAGTGGTAGTGCACATAAATAGTATATTTATAGGATTTCTCTCTTTGATTCATTTCCATAATTAGAGACAATGTTATTGTATATAATCTTGAACCTATTGGAATAATAAATACAGAAAATTGCTCCATTCTCCGGTTTGATTACACTTCGAAATAATGTAGACATTTTTGTTGCATTCTTTTTCAATCTTCTTCTTCAATGTTTTATTAACTTACTCCCTCCGTCGGTCATTTACCTCCTTAGGAAGTCAAATTAACCAATTACTTGACTAAACTCAGTTGTACTCAGTGTTTGGATTAGCTTATAAGCTGGACCAGCTTATAAGTACTTTTCGACTTATCTCTGTGTTTGGTAAAATTAAAAGTGTTTATTAGCAAAGTGCTAATAAGAGCCTGTTTGACCAAGCTTCTGGAGAGCAAAAAATACTTATTTTTCTCAAAAAGTGCTTATTTTAAAATTTTTGGGTGTTTGGCCAAGCTTCTAGGAAAAAATAAGTGCTTTTGAGCGACAGCAGAAGCTGTTTTTCTGCTGTGGGGAAGAAGCTGAAAAAAATAGCTTCTTGAAAAAATAAGTGTTTTTGATTATTTGATACGATAATACCCATTTCAAACTTCCATATTTAATCAAATTAATATTATTATATATCCATTTTTGTAATCTGATTATTTTTTCAAATATTGGTCAAACACAAATTAATAACGAAAGCACTTATCTAAAATTTGGCCAAACACAAATTGTTTATCTCGCAAAACACTTCTTTGAAAATCACTTTTAATAAAAAGCACTTCTCAAAATAAGCTGATTTTGGCAGATTGCCAAACAGGCTCTTAAAATAAGCAATAAGTCATAAGTTGGTCTCCTCCAACTTATTTTTTCCCAGCTTATAAGCACTTTTGGTTTGACCAAATCTTTTACTATTATATTTCTAATATTATTTTGTAATCCATGAACTACCCTTACTAAAATAAAACCCTTTAGGGGTCGTTTGGTTGGCGGGATTGGACTAATAGTCCCGGAATTAAATTTGGGACTAAATTAATCCCATGTTTGGTTGTTGGGATTAGCTAAGTTGGGAGAGTTCTTATCCCCAAATCATGGGATTAACTAATCCCATATAGAAGGTGGGTTTATTTATCCCACTTTTAGTCCAAATTTTAATCTCAAGATTTGTAATCCCGAAATTATCCACTTTGAACCAAACGACCCCTCGACTCTTTCCATCACACCATCCCTCAACGTTTCCACGATTTCTCTCCAGCAACTCACAGCCACCCTAAGAAACCACAAGCAACTGAAGCTCTTCTTCACGTCAAAAGTTGGCAGATCAATCTTGGTGAAATAAGTGCTTATTAGCAGTAAACATTACACATTAAGTGCTTGTTCATTTTATTCAAATACTTTGTGTACCCATTAGATACAGTATTGCAGTTAAGATTTTTAGTCAAATTATTAATTATTATATTTAGATTATGATATATTTAAATTTAATCCTATGTAATCACATAACAATAAAAAATATATTAAAACATAAATTATTTTGTATTTGAAGCAATCTATAAATTAAAATCTTGCAATAATTATGTCTTGATTAGTATAAATAACCTTCAGGGTATTAAAGTCATTTTAACATAAAAAGTGCTATCAGTATTTTTTTTATCAAACACACCAACTGCTTATTACTGATTCAACACTTCCATCCAAACACGTAACTTTTTATTATAAACTCAGCTTCAGCTCCTAAAAGTGCTTATCAGCACTTGATACTTATCAGCCATTAAATCAGCTAACCCAAACGGGCTCTTACACTAAATAAATTAGAAGTTATTTTAAATGCTGAAAGTAGGGTTGCCCTTTGTATGGCAAATGCCGAATTATCGTACTAAATCAAAATATTTTTTATTTTGGTATCGATATTTTGGTATTTGATACGGTGTTTGGTATATATATTTTTTTAAAAAAATTAGTATTTGGTACGGTATTCGGTATTTATAAAAAGAATACCGAAATATTTAATTACATATAAAAAATATATATAATATTTATATAAGTCATAATAATTTAATTAATCTAAATATGAGCTAATAAAATTCATAATTAGAGAATATCAATTAAAACTAATAAAATTATCTTAAACTAAATAAAATAATATCAATAAAATCAATTCTTATTTAATTGCCTTAAAAGAGAGCTGCCTTCCAAGCACCATCAAAACTCTAAAGCTTATTGAATTTGTGTAAAAAGTACACTAGATTATCATAGGTAGTCATTGGCCTACTAAGTTTTGCGCTAGTGCATTGCAAGTTTCGTCGTTAATTACCAAATGAAGCTTATTAGTTCCTTTAACATTTTTTTTACGATATATGTATGTATCTCTACTATATATACGTCGGAGTAAAACAAACTACGATTGCCGAATTTCCGTACTGCAATTTACCGAAATCGAACATAAAAATATCGAACAACACCGAATTAAATTTGGCATGGTAATGGTATGATATTTTTAAAAATCAAAAACTGAAATTACCAAATTGAAGTTTTAAATAATGTACCATACCATACTTCGGGCGCCCCTAGCTGAGACTACATTAAGAAAAAAATAAAGATCGAGATCCAATCTTTAACTTTCGAGAAGTATTAATGGGAAATAGACTAGATCGGATAAATATTACCGATGGTTAAAAATCTCTTATCTTTATTTTATTATTAAAAAATCATCCAACTAATCATACATTACCTAAAAATTACTTACTATATTTTTATTTTGTAACTTGAAAATCATCTGAACATGCTCTGGTCTACACAAATGTTACTATGGTCTCGAATTTTCAAAAAATTCACCAATGTGACACACCAAAATAGTTAGTTTATTCCATAAAATATGGACAACCCACCTTTTATGTTAAAGTTATACTATTCTAAAAGAGTCAATCTCTATAGTAAAAAGTAAATGATTTTTTTGTCCATATAGTAAAGTTTTTTTTAAATATTCCTTTGTACAAGGAAGTCAATACACAATTAAATTTCTACTCCTATATTTTATACATACAAAGTATAAAAAAAATGCTTAATATAGATAATAAAAATGACATCTTTTAATTAGGATTGTGATGCCTTTTCACATCTTCAAGTTCACTTCGTACATGTATTTGGTTCTAGACAAATATAATGGATGACTATGTCATTCATTACTAAATATTTATTACTATCTAAGGATCAAGGATCACTTTTTACATCTCCAACTTAATGAGGCGAATGAACATTCATCCGTTGGAGAAAGTGAACAAACACGCAATATATTTATTACTAAATTTCTTAATTATGGTAGGAATTCACCAAATTGCTAATCAAATTCTGTGTTTAAGCATTACAAGTGAAAGTTTATTTTCTTCCAGTTTCACTTTATCTACGGTAATAGTCGAGAGACGGTACTAAAATTGTATTTGACAAGTAAGTTTATTTTCTTCTTTATTAATTCCTATGATTATTCAGCACACTTTGTTTCACGCATTGTTTATGCAAGTTCGGTTAAGAACCACTGCCTTTTTTTTAAGCTAAAATATTTATCTTTGATGGTATTTGATCTTTCATAAAATACAACATCAAACTATCAACATCTCACCCGCAGTTATTCTGTTTCATTTCGTAATCGGCTTAGAATTTGCACAAATACAAATGAGGTAAGCGGTATGTCTTTCGAATAGGATATTGTTTGACTATAACTTTGCTATTGTGAATTTTGAAACTTCTTTTCGTGTTCTTTTGGTCTACTTTATATATATGTACTTGTGTTTTAGAGTAAGTTCATTAATATTTAAGAATACTGCAAGCGGAATAATTGCAATATTTAACACATATCTTAATGCATTTATCATTGTATTTTTTTAAAATAATTTACAACTTTGATGAACCTCTAATCCTGGATCTATTTTAGCCGCTCAAAAATCAATGTAACACCATTATTTTCATTTTCTCAAAGAACGAAATGTAAGATTGTTATTAAGACGAAATATAATAGTGACCTTGACACGACCCAAAATCCGGCTAGGCCGTGCGGGCATCCGACATCCTCCCCTAGACCCGTCGGACGAACCCTTACTAATTAAATTAGGAAAATAAATATAATTCAAACCATAAATAAGAACAAAACTTAGAAAAATCACAGACATACTGATACCTTTAAGCTCTACAAAAGAAATTACAGCTAACTACCCGACATACTAGGTTTAGGGTTATCCAGACTAGACATCTAAGAGAACAAAAGAAGACAGATACCTCTTGAAAGTAGCAAAATGCAACTGAGGTAATAAACAATAAACTGGTGGCTATTCGGAATAAAAGATGGCTCATACTGACAGCTGAAGTCGTCTTCGCTTCTGAACAATGTGGCGAACTCAATCCTGGAGTGAACCTGCCGAAACGAAATAAATAGACAAGAAATAAACAACAAACAAGGGTGAGTCAAGAGGACTCAATCAGTGGGGCATACTAGCCACCTCAAAGAATAGGATAGCTAGCCAGGGAGAAAAGAAACAGATAAACCAAATTCCTCTTATTTAAATTATGAAAAGGCAGAGCTAGATAATAACTAGAAACACATATGGAATCACAAACTCATTAACAACCAGGAACGTAAGATAGCCAGAACATGTAAGTATCCCGAACATATCAACAATCAGAAATACATCCTGTTGCGGCGTGCAACCCGATCTATATATTCATATTGTCGCGGCGGGTAACCTGATCCATATATTTATACCGATGCGACGTGCACCCGATCTATATATTTATACTATTGCGGCGTGCAACCCGATCCCCGCAACACAGAATACGAGCCAGAAATTTATAGGCAAACTGAGATATGTCCACGGCATAGTACACATACCGCACACATAAAACACAATACAATACACATAATAGTCAGTATGCGGTGCAATGAGATGTGATGAATGCAGTATGATGCAATGAGGTCACGTGTGCCAAATAGATGGAGCGGAATCCTCCTACTCCGGGGCGGAATCCTCCTACCCTCAATATGATGCAAGGAGCGGAATCCTCCTACCCTCAATATGATGCAATGGAGCAGAATCCTCCTGCTCCTGGGGCGGAATCCTCCTGTACCCAAAATAAATGCAATGGAACAGAATCCTCCTACCCGCAATATGATGCAATGGAGCGGAATCCTCCTGCTCCTGGGGCGGAATCCTCCTACCCTCAATATGATGCAATGAAGCGGAATCCTCCTGCTCCTGGGGCAGAATCCTCCTTCACCCAATATAAATGCAATAGAGCGGAATCCTCCTGCTCCTAGGGTGGAATCCTCCTACCCTCAATATGATGCAATGAAGCGGAATCCTCCTGCTCTTGGAGCGGAATATTCCTGCACCCGATATGATATGCAATGTAATGCATATGAATGCAATATGATGCAATAATAACCCTTCACTGGTGCGGGACTCTCATCGACAGCCGGGAAGTAGATGCCAACTCACAGCCAGAGTACAATGCTCAGATCCTCAATGCAATACCAACAATAGGGCATAACATATAATTGTGACGTTCCCCAAAATTTTCTATGTTTTAGGATTCTTATTGGCATGAAAAGAAATATATACGTAAAGCCGTTTCATATATTATAGCGAGGTCCAAATCTAAAGTAGTATTTATTATGGATGTATATAAATATTAAATTATATGGAAAGCAAAAAGAGAAAAGGAAAATGAAAGAAAGAAGTGCAAATAGTCAATCCAAAGTGGGCAAGTGACGTGCAGCAAGGAGGGGCCAATTGGGCCATATATGTATTTCATTAAAGTCCACCTCTGAAGCCCAAACATAGTATCTTATCAAATTATATGAATAGAAATTTTTCCCAAAAATCTAGAAAGTTAAAACTTGAACCTAAGTTCTTAATATGAGAAAAAGATGAAAACTTTGGAATTGATTAGACAAATTGGTGGTTGTTGTAGTTGTTCCGTAATGCGAAGTACGTCGAGTTGCACTTGCAATTAGATTCAAGGAGGAAATTGAGGTGAGTTGAGATATATACCCTTTCTAAGGTGCCTTTCTTACAAAGTGCATATTTTTTTTAAGGTATTTAATAAATTGTTTTAGAGAAGTTAATGCACGTTTGATTGGAGCGGGCAAACATTCATTATCCATTAATGTTTCCAAGTCGTTCTTTAGTATCAAGTATCTAGAAATATGTTTTATAACTTCCTTTACTTCCCGATCATATATCTTTACTTGAGTACAATTTCATGAGATTATTTATGTTATTCTATGATTATTATTAAATGATTCAAGATTTAATTGTGGTTGAAAGCTAATGAAGCTATGATGAGATTTCAAATGAAAGCTTAAGTTCAAATTGAGGCCTTTGGCGCCAAGTAATATTTTAAATATTTTTGGGAGCTACCTTAAATTCTGAGAGGGGTAAACTTGTTCGTAGCCATAGTCGGATTGTGTTTTACCCCGGAACTACCATGACAGGGTAGGTATGTGCCATAGTCGGGCACTATGTTATATTGCCATAGTCGGACAATAAATGCTAGCGTGTCAAACTTTGAAATGTGGGACGCCACAAGGATTAGAATGAGAAAGAAAGAAAAGATGTCAGATTTGAGTGGTACTCCCAAGAAAGAAAGTATAAGCTATTTTCAAGGTTTAAGAGTTTATTATGATTTAATGTCTAAGCAGTTTTAAAGTATAGTTCATGCACTCATGTTTTATTAATTCTCGTTCCAGCCTTAGTGAGGAAGTCGATGATACTCACTGGGTGACGAGCGATTCGTTACTCACGTTCCTTTTTCTTGGAACCTATGTTGGCTTCGTCAACGTAGACGCAGGTCACAGAGGCGATCCGACTACAGGCTAGGACTCTCCCTCACATCCTCAGTTGTTGGTGAGCTCCGCTTTGCTTTCAGTGGAGACATATCAGTTTTCCTTACCAGTTCCTTCATTTATTTTATTTATTCAGTTGAGTATTGCCGAGGGTTTCATGTCTCGTGCAATATGACAGTCTTTCAGTTTTAGAGGCTTTATAGACAATGAGTTAGAAGGGTTATGGTGCACATTTTAAGATTTAACGCTTAAAGTATTTTAAAGTTATATTGACTATTTATTATAAGATGCAGAGTTTTTATTTATTTAAATTATTATGAGTTTTTGAAAGATGTATGAAAAGTTTAGCAGGTCTGGTTCACCTGGCCCTCAGGTGCCGTGTCATAACTCGTTTAGAAAATGGGTCGTGACAATAATATACAATATAAATCCAAAGCTAAGGTGTAATGAGTACGCCTATCGGCAGCTACACATGTAAGGAACACGTGGTAGAAAATCCAAGAGGCCAGGTGCCTCCAAAGAAGTGGATATAAACACTTACCTTGTTACAAAGTTAGCACATCCACTCAATAATTGCTTTTTCCTTTGGATTCACTGCCAAACGATACCACTGTGTTCAATAAGCAGAAAATCTCACATTAGGCTAAAGGCTTCATTCCTTACGTCTTAGGGCAATCCGGTTAGGAACCTGATATCCTATTCGCATATGCAATACGTAGGTCAGGCCTATGTACATGGTTCAAAGTCATATAACCAAATCCTAAATAAATTACATTTATATGTTGCCCATAACTCATTGAGTACGAATATATAATCAGTTCCATTATCGGGGTCCAATTGACTTTTTAAACTATCAATTGAACTTATTAAAATGATGTCTAACATCCCAATTTTTTACTGTCAAAATATATTCAAACACACGTAATAAACTAAAGCAATGCATTAAGATCATTACCTGAATGTTTCAGGGTAAAAAGTCTATCTTGCTCCGACTCTTTTCTCATTTTCAGCCATTTTTCTCTTCCTCCCCGTCATTTCATTTTCTTTCTGTTTCATATCGTTAATGCTTCTGTTTCTATATACTACTACCTCGTGCTAAGGACCCACCGCCTTTGTTTCTTTTCTTTCTTTTTGTCTTTTTCATTTTTTTTTTCTTTTCGTGACGAAAATTAAAATGGTACCCTACGATATTTGAAATAATTCTAAATTTCTCAAACAAGTTATACAAAATATATGTAACACACTTGCTAAGGCGGATCTCAAATCGGGCTCCCGAAACTCAACATGCAAATTAAATGGAAAAATGTCAAATTATTTAACTTTTGGCATTTTAGCGTAAACTAACCGAACAACCTCGAAATTCACTTTCAAAAGTTCACAAAAGTTACAAATAATCATACGAACCTAACGGAGCTTTCGGATTTCGAATCAGAGCTCATTCGCCAAAATCAAGCTTGAAAATCTCTTTTTAATATTTATCGACAATAAAAACTGAAACCTTCTTCCGATGCCTACCAAATGAGGTCTGATTTAGCTCAAATTTGACAGATAAGTCCCAATGGACCCTACGAAGATTTTAAAATTATCGACACGCCAATCGGAGCCCTAACCTTTGAAACGACTACCTAAGGTCGTTTCAGTCCTCCTCATATTTTTTTGATAATTTCTTAAAATTTAAGATATCAATTGTGCAACTCAAGCACAAATTTTTTTAAACAAAAATTATATAATTCTTTTAATATATTATATTTATTATTAAGGACGTGCACGTTCTCCAAAAACTTATATATATATATATATATATATTATTATTATTATTATTATTATTATTATCATAAAAGCATGAAGGCTTTAAGAAAATGTTACCCGACTTTGTTACCCTTTATTAAAAAAATTATGATTGAAAATACAGTCAATTCAAGTTTAACCTAATAAATTAATATTTTTATATCATCTAAATATTTGTTATTAATTATTTCTTTATGTTGTAAGAATTCCTAATAATTGGTTCGAACTTTCCTTACATAATCTATTTAGCATTAATTAATGCTATCCTCTTGATACTCAATTCCTTGCCATAATTTTAGGACTTTGATTTATCTATAATTTTAAATTCAGATTAATCAATACGAACTTCAATTTTAATAATGCAATTTCTTCTATTTGGGTTAGTATGACTCAATTATCAATGAGTTCTTTATAATAAGGACTCATCCCTAATCATGTTAGGCTCTTGATAATTGTAAATACAATAAACTTTTAAAACTATTGTTATTTTATTCTTATTTTTATTTAACTTGTGTTGTTTGATTTCAAGTCCAACTTAATGTTTTTGTGTGTTTTTTTCAATCGACTTTAAGAGTCTTTTACATCAAATAGTAATATAATTAAACTCAAAAAAGCTGTGTAACTGTATGATTTTTCCAACTATATATCCCCTGTGTTAGGTCTGAAATTTTTTCTTACAAGTTGGAATCCTATGGGAACTGTCACATATAATTTTTAACATTTGAAAGATGAAATTTAGCACATACTTTAGTAGTTTTGTATTGGTTTTGACTACTGAATATTTATTTAGTTATGTTCCATTATTGTTGCTTTTTAACTTTGAGACGCTCTTGTTTTGAATTCTCTCCTAGATAAATATTTTTCTTATGTTTTCAAGTTTATAACAGTAATGATGGACCGTTGTGCCATTGTTCTTCTCACCGAGCCAATATTAATGCAATATTTGGAAGTTTATAATTCAAACCATACATTAGGTATCTTTTCTCCCTTTTTTCGTTAATGCTCTCTGTAGCAGTATAATATTTTTATTATTGTATCACACACATTAAATATATGATCTTTAAATGTGTTTGTCTTGCGCTGTTGCACACCTTTATTAGGTAATCAGCGGTGAAGTGCATAAAAGATCTTTTTTTAGCGGGTAAATATATCTTCTTAATTACTACGAAATTTGGTCTTTGTGATTGTTCTTCTAACTTCCAATTTTTCCTTTCTGAAATAATATTTATGATTTCGGTTCTATCTATTTTGGTAATTGATGTGGCATAATATATCCCTTCCCATGATTTTAGGAACTTGTGAACAGATTATGCGTTTATTAATTTTCCTAAAGATATATGCCATGTACAAAGTTTGTTTACGTTTTTAGGTTCTTTCTATTTTGGTTGATGTAGCATAATAAATCCCTTGCCATGATCTCAGAAACTTAAGTTATGGATTTATAAATATCTACATGTACAAAGTTTGACTGGGAAATTTCATAGTCCAATTGTTGATGTAGTTCTCTTTTCTATGAATTTTTATCTTTCTTTTTTTCCATTCTTCAACAAGTTCA
Source organism: Petunia axillaris subsp. axillaris (assembly GCA_029990575.1). NCBI lineage: Eukaryota > Viridiplantae > Streptophyta > Magnoliopsida > Solanales > Solanaceae > Petunia > Petunia axillaris. Next base: position 47,267,654 of record JARKNS010000009.1, read on the forward strand.
CATGGATCCTATGAACTGCCATATTGTTCGGCCTATTAGTTCGTAAGAAATACTATCTGCCTATTTAATCAATTGCTCATTTTTTTAAGTTCCTATATTTTAGTGTTAAATTATATTCAAAGTAGTTCTTTAGTGGAGATCATTATATTGCCAATGCTTAAATTTAAATAATCTTCAAAGTCGGAAATACATAAACTTGAAGGGGGTAGACATTGATATATGTGGCTGTGTAATCTACATGTTTTAGTTAGTCAAGCCTAACTACATACGTGAAGCCTAACTTTATACGTGTGTATAAAGAGTTTGTGATGACTTATAAATTTGCTATTTTGTTATATTAGAAGACGTTTATCATTCAAAATTCTCTTTATGGTTATAAAATATTGAATGCCTATAATATTTTAACGCCTATATTATCTCCTTTATTAATACTATTGTCTTAACATATAAATTTTTAATTGTTTAAGTAAGATGGCACGTGCAACGCACGCACGCTAAAATTAGTTAAGGAAAGTAAAAGAAGACGAATTCAATCTCTAATGTATTTAGTTTCTTCCAATGGTCGAGGTGCTTCAGACCTCCAAATTACAATGCCTTGAGAAAAATGAGTCCTAGCTTAATGTCAATGTTATGAGGAAATTCTTGCAAACGGAGGCTTTTTTTTTCGTTGACATTTTACCTTTACACTTAGGAGATCAACCATGCGTCCATGATATTCCCGGTTTGAATATGAATTCGAAAATTAAACACACACATACAAACAGAAAACTTGTATTATCAGATTGCAGGATTCACAACACGTTGCATAATTATAAAACACATATTAGAGTGCAATAGATTTAATAAGATTTTCATGCCATGTTATGTAATATATGTTCCATATGAATGTTAGAATTACAAATGATCACCAATAATACATTGCTGACTATAAGTTTTGGTGATCAATCGGTTGATATGACATGGAATTAAAGAACATAGGCATGCCTCCACACAAATGCATGCAAACGTTCAGTGGCCAGCTTGCATGTTCCTTCATCAATACTTAACGTTGCTCGTCATATAATTAAACCTTGTTTGCACAAGGAGGAGGACTAAAAGTTGGAATTACGAATTTACCATGGTTGTGGCACATCTCAAAACATTCTTTCTCTGCATATAATGGACTACCTTCACCAGCAAAAATACCTTGATAGCACTTTTCATAACATAGTTCATGCCCTTGTTCAATATTCAATTTCTGTCCTGCATATTCATACACATGCCCTGAAACACCCTGATGAGGTTGTTGGTGGGGGTGGGGTTGGGGGTGGGGGTGAGGGTGTGGGTGAGGTTGGGGATGGGGATGGGGTTGGGGTTGAAGGTGAGGTTGAGGATGGGGATGGGGATGTATTTCCTCATATGCCCATGAAATCTTGCATGAAATAGAGATAGCAACCATAGCAAAGAAAATAATTGTCATCTTGTTAATAGCCATTTTTCCCTCTACTCTTTCTTGTTGGTTAGTTTGATTTATATGAGAAAGTTATAAGAGGGAATAAAAAGTGAATATGAGAATGGTAGAAAATGAAGTGGTATTTATAGGTTTTGGCATATGTTTTTGGTGGTGAAGAGATGTCCATCGAAAAGTCTAATGCGGTGAAGAAAAAAACAAGGAACATTAACAAAGGAAGCGTAGTTAGAATTTTGACATAATCGGATAGAAAATATTCATTAATGATGTCTTGTTTTAATTAAATTCTTCTAAATTTTAATGGATAAAAGCTTGGGTTCTTTACATAAATAGCAGCCCATATAAAAATATTTACTATTCTTTAGCCCTTACTTTTGGTAGCCACAACATTATACTAAAATAATAGAAATAAATTCTAGTGTTAATAATTATATAATACTATTTTTCTTAAATAATATATATATATATATATATCAATGCTAAAAAAATAAAATATGTATCATCTAAAAAGAAGAATTTGCATAATACTATTTTTTATTTTTTATTTTTTAGTTTCCATATTTAATATTTGCATAAATAAAATACATATCACCTAAAAATAATAATAATAAATACGAAAATAAATAAATATTGAATATATACCAAATTCAAATAGTGATATATTGTATTAAAATAGTAAATATTAATATTTATTTATTATATATTTAATATATGTTACATATCGTATATTTAATATTTAATCACTTAATATCTTAACATATGTATGTAATATTTATTGAATTATTATTATTATATATATTAATATTTATTGGATACACAATATATGCATGATCTTTAATATTTATTATATATCTATTAATATTTATAGATACACCACATATGTATGAAATTTTTATATTTAATTTAAAAGATACACGATACATTCATGATGTTAATATTTTATATCTTTTATTAGATATTTAAAAGACAGCCACAGGTTTGATATCTGCTGTAGAAGTTGCTTTAGATATTGCAAGGATTGCATCACTAATTCTGCTTACTTGCATTGCAACAGTTTCCTTTTCCAATTCTTTCTCCAGGATGAGTCATTTCCCAGTAAGTTCAGAAATATTAAGGTTGTCTGCCTAGCTCTTTGAGCATCTAGTTGGAACTATAAATCATGATTTTCATAGTTAAACCACCTAGTCACCCTCCAGATTTATGAAAACTCTGTTTTAGATATGGTTGAAACGGTGCAGAAACAATTAGAAACAATTGAAACGGTGCAGAATCAATTATATACGGTGCTGCAGAAACAGTTGAAACGGTGCAGAAACAGTTGGATACGGTGCTGCACAAAACAGTTGAAACGGTGCAGAAACAGTTAGATACGGTGCTGCAGAAACAGTTGAACCGGTGCAGAAACAGTTAGAAACAGTTGAAACGGTGCTGCAGAAACAGTTGAAACGGTGCAGAAACAGTTTGATACGGTGCAGCAGAAACAGTTGAAACGGTGCAGAAACAGTTAGATACGGTGCTGCAGAAACAGTTGAAATGGTGTAGAAACAATTGAAACGGTGCAGAAACAGTTGATACGGTGCAGAAACAATTAGATACGGTGCTGCAGAAACAGTTGAAACGGTGCAGAAACAGTTGATACAGTGCTGCAGAAACAGTTTGATACGCTGCAGAAACAGTTGATACGGTGCAGAAACAGTTAGATACGGTGCTGCAGAAACAGTTGAACGGTGCAGAAACAGTTTGATACGGTGCAGAAACAGTTGATACAGTGCTGCAGAAACAGTTTGATACGGTGCAGAAACAGTTTGATACGGTGCTGAAACGATTACATACAACGAGATACGGTGAGATACAACGAGATACATTGAGGATGGGATGGGGAAAAATGAAATTGGGGTAAATGGGAGGAGTATAAGTGAAATTGGGGAAATAATGGGAGTAAAAGTGAAATAGAAGAAAATGGAAGGAGCAAAAGTGATAGTGAGGAAAATAGGAGGAAGAATGTAAGGGTTTGGTGTGTTATGGGAAAATATTGCTATGTTTTTGCTATATTTGTAATTATCTTGTGTTTTCCTCTATATAGGGTAATTTTACTAAAATGTTGCTATGTTTGGTAATTAAGCTCTAAAACTTGTACTTTTATGTAAAAAATCCTAAAAAGTTTGTCGCTAGAGGTTTGGTTATATGCACAAAATATACATAAATTAGATAAAATATACATTAGTTTTACCTCGAACACCTATTATCCTAATCTATACCAGTTTTAGCTTCAAATATGACGTATTGTATTGACAAAAAAAAAAAATGATTCAACTAATAGGAATAATTTGCATGTGTGGCAGAGGGAATTGTTTAATTTTATGTTATTATCATCCTAATAAATTTCCATTTAATTTTGCTTACTTTAAAGGATATTTTTATCAATTCTTTTTTATGAAAGCTATCACATATGTTTCCATTTTTTTTATTAGATTGGAATGAGAGGATGTGCGTAAGAAATTTTCGGTACCATATATAATTACAGAAATGTTGGCACTACATGTAAATTGAGTTTGCTATTGGATTAAAAATAAATACTTTTTGGTATGAATCCAAACCACTTATATCATTGAAGTTGTACTTAGACCCCTTTTGGCCGCCAAGCGTATAATCTTTAGCCCTATCAGACAAATTTGTGTGCGAAAGGCCTTTTGCGGCGATTTGGAAAGATTCATCAAGACTCTTATGAATTAACGTCCTAGCGATGGGAAAAGTGCATGCGAGACCATTTTTGCCAGTACTCTTTGGTTCGAGACCACTTTTTTTTATTAATTTTATATGAGAGACAATTTTTTTGAACTTCAAGTTCAGTCCACAAGGATTGAAGTTCGACTTCAGCCCACCACAAGGGTTGAAGTTCAACTTCAGCCCACAAGGGTTAAAATTTACGCATCTATGCCAAAAAGTTCCGCCTTTAAGAATTGAAGTTGAACTTCATAACTTAGGCATGAAGTTCAATCCACAAGATTTGAACTTCAAACACAAAGATTGAAATTTCAAAAAGTGACCTCTCATGTAAAATTAATTAAAAAAATGGCTTCAAACGAAATATCAGTGGCAAAAGTGGCATGTGGGAGAAATTTTTGGGGAAAGTGCACGAAAGGCCACTTTTTCCACTGGTCTTTGGGCACAGGCTACTAATACCAAAACATTTAGTTTGTGGCTACTTTTGCTTAAAGAGATAGAACTTCAGTCCAAAGGCCGGATTGAAGTTCAGTCCTTAAAGATTGAACTTCAATCCAGGGCCATATGGACTGAAGTTCAGTCCAGTCCTTAAGATGGAACTTCAGTCCAGGGCCATATGGACTGAAGTTCAATCCTCACTCCAGGGCCATATGGATTGAAGTTCAGTCCAGTCCTTAAGATGGAACTTCAGTCCAGGGCCATATGGACTGAAGTTCAATCCTTAAAGATAGAACTTCAGTTCATAGCCATACTATGGACTGAAGTTCGGTCCATGGCCATATGGACTGAAGTTCAGTCCTTAGAGATGGAACTTCAATCCAGGGGCCGTATGGACTGAAATTCAGTCAATTATCAGAACTTAAGTCAATATTTATTTAGTAAAGGCCCAAAAGTGGCCTCTAGTGTAAGACCAATAAAAATAGTGACCTTAAACTAAATACCAGTGTTAAAAGTGGCTGCCTGGCGAAATTTTTACGAAATTTTTAGACAAAAGATACACCAATAATGCAGATTAACTGATCCAGTCCACTTGCAATACTACAAGAGTAATTTTCACTAATAGGCTACTTCAGTTAACGATTTTACCTTTTGACCCATTGAAAACGTTTTGCAAAAGTAGCTTCCGTGCCAAAACTTGGAGGCACTTTCTGTCAAATCTCATTGCAGATGCTAGGGTAAAAATTTCACACAGAAGCCACTTTTACCAGTGGTCTTTGATTTGAGATCACTTTTTTTTTTATTGATTTTGCATGAAAGACTACTTTTTGGAACTTCAATTTTTGTGGGATTGAACTTCACACAAGTAGCCCACAAGGGTTGAAGTTCAAGCCCATCACAAGGGTAGAAGTTCAACTTTAGCCCATCACAAGGATTGAAGTTTACGCATTTATGCCTAGAAGTTCATCCTTTACGGGTTGAAGTTGAACTTCATAACTCGGACATGAAGTTTAAGCCACAAAATTTGAACTTCTGCCCAAAAAGATTGAAGTTCCAAAAAGTGGCATCTCATGCAAAACTATAAAAAAGCAGCCTCAAACCAAAGACTAGTGGCAATAATGACTATTCGTGCACTTTGCTCAAATTTATAAGAGAAAATTACGTGGCATAAACATCCACAAGTGTCATCAACAAAAAATAAACCCATTCTTTGTTTTTATTAGAGTATGATTTATAGACATTTACCCATATATCTACTACTTTTTATAGCCATTCAGTTTGATAAAACACTCACCATCTTAAATGCCTATTTTTTTGGAAGATGATGGGTCATGAGTGATTTTATGAAATTTATCTTTCTAATTAATTGAATATATTATAAATATCTTAATTCTATCTTTAATTACATGATTTTCTTCTACTCTAGCACCAAAATCCAATCAATAAAAAAGTAAAAAATTACTGATATCTAAATACAGCTAACTATTTATTTATTCATTTCTCTACGTTGGAATTCTAACTACACCTTTTAAGATAAAACTCCTCAAATCTTTGAACTCTTTGTCACTGTCTGATAAAACAAGTACCTATTTTTCATTCACATAATTAGATGCATAAACGGAGGATGGGTGTTAGTAAGCAAAAGTTAAAACTCTTTTCCGCTTCGTTTAGGGTTCTTTCTATATATACAAAGATCCTTACCCATATTTATATTTAATGTATATTTATATAATTTATAGATATATTTAATGCATATCAAATATATTTTTTAACAGGTTGAAGTGATGCATATTTGAGGTCTAAATTTTGCATACATGAAGATAGTAATTCATATATTTGACATAAAAACCATGCATATATAATATGCATCTAATATATATAAGGTACACACACATATATATATATATACAATATTATATTAGTAATATTAATTAATATGCATATTAATATACATATTAATATGTAATATGCATATCAAATTTGTACACTTGATGTTTCTCTAGAGCATGAGTGACACGTTTTTAATAGTTAAAGCCATTCACCTTGTTATATATTAATATTAGGATTCCTGATAATCTATTATATAGTCAAAGCCATTCACCTTGTTTTAAGGAAAAAAACTGTCTATACATATTTTTATATGGTAAATATTGGCTAGCCTTTGTGCAATAGTCCTAATGTTTATTTGAGAGTAAGGCTAAGTGTGCTTTTGGTTATATATGTTTTTTTCTCAATTTATAAAGTAAAAATTTTGCGCAGGAGCCTGTTTAGCGCGCGCTAATTGATTTGTAGCCGTCAAAAATAAATTCGCTGAGAAATAGCCACCTTCGGACAAGTCCCAGTATTTTATTATGGGACTTTATATAAGCTTCAGTAAACTAACCTCAGTATAAAATAATGGGACATCTGAACATGATAGTTCAAGGTTCCATTATTTTGTTATGGGACTTTATATATAAAGCTTCAGTCCCATAACAAAATAATGAGACCTTTAAACATGATAGTTCAAAGTCCCATTATTTTGTTATGGGACTTTATATATAAAGCTTCAGTCCCATAACAAAATAATGGGAACATGTTCAAAGGTCCTATTATTTTGTTATGAGACTTTATATAAAAAGCTTCAGTCCAAAACAAAATAATGGGACATTTTAACATGTTAGTTCAAAGTCCCAGTATAAAATACCGAGACTAGTCTGGGGTGTTTCCAACGCTAATGGAGCGTAAGTGTGAAGGCAAATTTTTGGCTATTTCTCAATTAATTTTAAAACGGTAGATAAAATTTATTGAGCACGTCCAAAAATAGCTATGCATCAAAATTTTCCTTTATCGAACATAGGGTGACGGCCCAATCGTGAGTTACTACTAATTAATTGAGAGAATTACTCAATAAGCATATGTGTAGTACTTATTTACTTTTTCTAGCCCCACTTTTCACTCCCTTTCTTTCTCTAACCATTAGATAATTTATAAATTAATAAAAAAATTATTTCTTAATTTAAGGGTTTAGTTAATGCATCTCATATTTGTTAATGTATTTTTAAGAATTAAAGACATGAGTTATTATAGGAGTATATTATTATTTTTTAAAAAAGCTCTTTATTATTTCTTTCCTAATGCTAGTTAATAAAATATTTTCTTTCCATTAATTTCCATAACTATCAAATTCAACTTTTTTACATTTCCTTTCCCATTGCATATTTATTTATGTATATATTTTAAATGTACAAAATGAATATTTCAAGAATTTATTTTTAATAGTTATAATATAATAATGATTGAGTATATTACAAACACACATATATAACATATTTTACTTATTTTTCTAATATTTATAATCTTATTCATATTATTGTGTTAATATATTTAAAAATAATTGTGTATTTATATAAAGATCATAATGAATTTGTTAATTATGTTTTGACGCCTAAAATCGCCTATATACCATATGCCTATATACCATATTTAGCGCAAAAATAATCTTTTTAACGATTTAAATCCTCCCCGTGTGTGTATATATATAACAAATATTAATATATAAACAATACATACATAATATTTTAAAAATTAAGAGAATAATTATTCAAGTACACGATATGTATGATATTAAATATTGTACATTTAATAAATAAATATTAAATACATGATATTGTTTATGTACTATTTGTGTAGGATTCTTTACTATTTGTTTATGTACAATAAACAGTACATAGATAATAATATGTTAAAATATTAAAATGTTAGTTATACAAGTATATTAGGAGTACTTAAGAATATTTATTTATATATTATTAATTGTATTTCATACAAAAAAATATTTATCCCTTGTATTAGGGATTAACCACAATTTGAAATATTAAATAATATCTAAATTTTTGATAAATTTAGTAATTAAATAAATATTACATACATAATATGTTAATATATAAATATTAATTGAATATTAATATTAATATATAAATTCTAATTAAATAAATCTCACATACACAATATATTAAAATATTAAGTGATTAAATATTAGATACACAATATGTAATAAAAAAATATAAATATCATATATATATATCGTATATCAAATAAATAATATTAAAATTATATTAATATCTAATAAATATTAATATATAAAATATTAATATTTTTATAAATATCTAATAAAATATATAAAATATAATATCATACATATATCGTATATCAAATAAATATTAAAATATTATACATATATCATGTATCTAATAAATATTAATATATAAAATAATAATATTTTTATAAATATCTAATAAAATATATAAAATATTAACATCATAAATGTATCGTGTATCTTTTAAATTAAATATAAAAATTTCATACATATGTGGTGTATCTATAAATATTAATAGATATATAATAAATATTAAAGATCATACATATATTGTGTATCCAATAAATAAAATATATATAATAATAATTCAATAAATATTACATACATATGTTAAGATATTAAGTGATTAAATATTAAATATACTATATGTAATATATATTAAATATATAATAAATAAATATTAATATTTCCTATTTTAATACAATATATCACTATTTGAATATGGTATATTTATTTATTTTTGTATTTGTTATTATTATTTTTAGGTGATATGTATTTTATTTATGCAAATATTAAATATGGCGACTAAAAAATAAAAAATAAAAAATAGTATTATGCAAATTCTTCTTTTTAGGTGATACATATTTTATTTTCTTTAGCATTGATATATATATTTTTTATTTAGGAAAAATAGTATTATATAATTATTAACACTAGAATTTATTTCTATTATTTTAGTGTAATGTTGTGGCTACCAAAAGTAAGGTTTAAAGAATAGTAAATATTTTTATATGGACTGCCATTTATATAAAGAACCCTTAATTAATTCGTCATGCTCATAAACTTTCACACGTATTGACGAGTATATTAACCCTGAAATCGCATACTGTGGATCAACTCCGTATGGTACTTCGATTACTAGGAAGATGATATATATCTTTTCTACACTTAGCTCCTTCAACTTAACTTCTGTAAATGCTATGAGATAACAATTTTATTTTTTTGCCTCATTATATGGAAAGTCCTCTAAATTCTATGTTTTATTACCATAATTAGTTGTTACCAGTCAGAGCCTTAGTGCTTTATAAATATAGTATAACGAATGCAATGATGGTGGTAAGTTGTACTTAGCTTGTTCCGATAATTTCATGTAAAGTAATGCTGATAACGAGACACTGATATTTTGTGATTCTTAAAATCATACTTCATCCGTTTCAATTTATGTGAACTTATTTTCTTTTTAGTCTATTACAAAAAAGAATGAGCTATTTCGAAATCTAGAAACAATTTAACTCTAAATTTACTACTGTTTGACTTGGCACATCTATAAATAACTTATTTTAGTACACAAATTTCAAAAAATTTTCTTACTTTATTAAATTTTGTTGTCAAGTCAAATAGATTTACAAAAATTAAAACGGGGGGAGTAACATATGAACTACAAACATAGTTTACACCACAAATATTGATGGATCATAATATCAGGAATACAAAGGTAGATGTCAATTTGATATAAATGTTCTAACGTACTGAAGCACTTGAAATCACACAATTAATCACCAGGTTGAGTCACAGTATCGAGGGTGCTTTGGGTGAGGGGGACTTTTAAGTCCCCAAAAGAAAAAAAGGGGACAAAGTTCTAAATAATTGGGTGAGGGGGACACCCCTCTAATCACTACTTAGTGTGGTATATAGTCCCTCATTAAAACAGCCCCCAAAGTTTCATTAAGTGCAAAAAAGCCCTCCATATATATAATAATTCAATATCCAAAAAAGGCAAAAAACCTACCTTTCTCTCTCCTCCCTTCTTCTTCTTCCTTTCCCATTTCTTTTGCAGCACCCAGCGGCTGCTGGTTCCCGCCAGCCCCCCCCCCCCCCCCCCTTTTTTTTTTTTCAATTTCGCTTCAAATCAACAGCTCCATTGAAGGGTATTTTATGTTTTTCTTAATCTCAAACCCGATTTAAACCCATTCCAATTCAAATCGAAAAGCTTTTTCCAAATATTCTTTTTCGCGATTTCAACCCCTCTTGAAGATCTGTGACTTTTCGCTTGAAAGGAGCTCTGGTAAGTGTTCTGTGTTGTACACTGTATAATGCAGTTTGTTTTGTGATCTATGGGTTTCGTTTCTGCATTTTATAAAAAATGCTAATTCTGGGCAGCTGATGTGTACGGATTCGAAGATTATGTGTACACATATATAATATGTGTGCACATCATATTAAGATGCACCCTGCACATCAAATATATGTGTACACATATATATTATGTGTACACATAATATATAATGTGTACACATCAGCTGACGTTGCATCCTTTTGTTCGTACACATCAAATATACGAGTATGTGTACACATATTATATTGACGTGTACACATAATAAATATGTGTACACATCAACATATGCGTGTACACATCAGACGACGTAGCATCTTTTTCTTACTTCACATTCAAAGTATGTGTACACGTCAAAAACATATGTGTACACATCTTTTACTTTATACGTGAAAACATCTCAATTGTGTTTTCAGCTTCTAATGCATATCAATTTCTGATGCATCCAGGTATTTTTGCACCATAAATGGGTGTACTACTGTTAGCAGTTGATTTTCTTGGTGAATGGGTTGAGACCCCAGAATGTTTCACGTGGATTTCTATGACAAGGGAGACGGTACCAGTTATTTTGAACCATGATGTTACGTATTCTGAGTTGGTTAACAAGATCGTTACCAGATGTGGGGGAAGTCATGATCCAAATGATCTTTGCATTACATACATGCTTAGCATTTGTTCAAAGCAAAAGAGTCATCCCTGTAAAATAAAGAACGACGAGGATCTCCTTGTTTACCTTGCCGATGTCGACGGATCTGGAAATAGGCCTACTTTAAGGGTATGTTTGGCTGAAAGGTCGGTAGAGGTTTCAAATGAACAACCTGTGCGTAATGATGGGATGCATGATGATTGTTCTGCTAGTGGATGGGATGACATGGATCTACCAGACCCGTTGAATATGGAAATTTCACCAACTCAAGGAGAAGAAGAAGGAAATGTTGGTGCTTCACACGAAGGAGGTGGAGGAGTAGGAGCAGAAGTAGAACTAGAAGAAGAAGAAGAAGAACAAGAACAAGAAGAAGAAAAAGAAATGGAATTCAGTCCAACTCATGTAGTTGAGAGCAATACGGTTATGGTTGGAGGTTTAGAAGCAGGTTGCAGCGTTCAAAGGGACGGGGACGACGACGGCACTGATTTTTATAAGGGTTTAACCTTAAAAAACAAGCGCGTCTTAATAAATGCCTTGCAGCTTGCTGCAGTGAAGAAGCATTATTGTTTCAAGAAAGTGAAGAATACAAAAAAGGTTTTTTGTGTGAGATGTGTACATCAGAGCTGCAAGTGGTGGATCCGGGCCATAAAGTACGTAGACAGTGATAGGTTCATCATTACTGTGTACAGGAACAAGCATTCGTGCGGGTTAGAGCATCTTTCAAGTAATCACCCACATGCCTCTGCGGAACTCATCGGTTCATACTTGAAAAGTAGTTATGAAGAGGGAAAAGGAAAAGGTATATCAATAAAGGATGTTAAAGCTGCAGTCCGGAGGGATTTGGGTTGTAACATTAGTTATTGGAAGTGCCGGATGGGGACTGTTATTGCAAAGGCTTTGACAAGAGGGACGCCGGAGCACAGTTATGCTATATTGGATGCGTACCGTTATATGCTCAGGACGACAAATGAGGGTACACATACAGCATTGAAGGTTGATGACAACCAAAGGTTTATGTATTTTTTTGTAGCTCTTGGTGCATGGATAACGGGTTTTGCGCATATGAGGAAAGTCATCGCCGTAGACGGAACTCATTTGTCGGGGAAGTATGGGGGAGTTTTGTTGTCTGCCATGGCACAAGACTCGGAGACGCATATTTTTCCTGTGGCATTTTGTGTTGTAAACGTGGAATGTGATGCCTCCTATGATTACTTCTTTGAAAATTTGGTCGGTATACTCCCAAGCACCGATGAGTTGTGTGTTGTTTCTGATAGGCATTCAAGCATCCCAAAAGCAGTTTCAAAGTATTTTCCACAAGCTAATTATGGAGTTTGCAAGTGGCACTTGGCTGAAAGCATTCGCGCAAAGCTTCATTGTGGTGAATTTGTATCCTATTTTTATAAAGCAGCCGAATCATATACGCCCACTGAGTTCGAGGAACATTTCCAGCAAATTCGTTCATTGTGCCCAAGGGTTGCCACATATCTTGAGCAGGTTGGGTTTGAGCGCTGGAGCAGAGCCTTTTTTCCAGGCCGCAGGTAATACTTTGTACACATATTTAATATGTGTACACATAAGATTATATGTGTACACGTAATTATTATGTGTACACATCCTTTATATGTGTAGTCATGTAATACATTAGCCATATATGTACACGTAATTTGTATGTGTACACATAATATTATATGTGTACACATATTAAATATGTGTACACATACAAATTATGTGTGTCCATGTGTTTTCAGTTTTTAAAATGTAGACTTATGTGCACATAATTAATACGTGTACACGTTGTAAGAATCAGTTATATATGTGTAGGTTTGGAGTGATGACCTCAAACATCGCTGAGTCAATTAATGCAATGCTAAAGGATGAAAGAGAATATCCCATCGTTGCAATGTTCAATGGAATTTTGAGGATTTTTTCTGAAAAGTTTCATCATAGGCGTACCATGTTCTTACAGCACTCAAAGCCATGTGTTCCTTCGATTGAACAAATATTAAGGAAAAATGTCACAGAGGGCAACAAGCTTTACGTTTGTTGCGTTGGCAATGATGTTTACAATGTCGGTACTGGGGATGAGGTTGTTAGTGTCGATCTAATTCAAAGGACTTGTTCTTGCCGGAGGTTTGATTTGGACGAACTACCTTGTGCACATGCTATGGCAGCCTTAAGATGTCGATATGGAGGAGCGTTTGAGTTTGGGAACGAGATATACCAATATACATCGGGGTATTATTCTACGAATGCATACATTCTTGCGTATGACGGCTTAATCTATCCAATGATTGCAGAGGAGTTGTGGAACGCACCACCGGAGCTTTATGAGAGGAAGATAAAGCCGCCTTTTGTGAAAATAACACGAGGAAGAAGGAGGACAAAGCGAATGCCTTCGGTGGGTGAAGCATTCACAAGTAGGAAGAATAGATGTGGCATATGCAAGAGACTTGGCCATAAGAAAACAACATGTCCGCAGCGGAGGGTTGTAGATTCCGGAGGTCCCAGTGTTGTTTCATAGAACCATATATGTTCATTTCTTGTATTTGTAACCATTTATAAACCTATAGTTCCTATTTGTTTTATATCTATTTTCTGTTTAATATGTCTTTTGTGCAGACATTACCTTTACTTTCTTTATCCTTCAACGTAAAACGAACAAACAAAATGGAAACATGATAGATAGAAACACTCAACAAATTAATATACTGTGCACATATAACTTATGTGTACACATTTTATAATATGTGTACACATCTCGTTTGACGTGTACACATCTTTCCGATGTGTGGGTAGATTACAATAAAAAATTCAAAGTCCTTTACACATATTAATTATGTGTACACGTAAATATTATATGTGTACACATAATAATTACGTGTACACATCTTGCCGATGTGTGGGTAGATTACAATTAAAAAAATTCAAAGTCCTTTACACATATTAATTATGTGTACACGTAAACGTTATATGTGTACACATAATAAATACGTGTACACATATAATAATATGTGTACACATAATATAATATGTGTACACGTAATTATTATGTGTGGGTACATTCAATCATTATCAACAGCCAAAAGGATAATGCTCCAATGATGGGGAATGCATGAGAACTCGTGTGAACACTCAAATAACTCCCATTTTAATGTAGGAACGTGGATTCACCATTTTTGGCAATCAAACAACCAAGATTTGGGATATTTGAGAATCAATATGACAACTACTGTCTAACGATAAGGCCAAATCCTTATGAATCCAATGCTCCAATGATGGGGAATGCATGAGAACTCGTGTGAACACTCAAATAACTCCCATTTTAATGTAGGAACGTGGATTCACCATTTTTGGCAATCAAACAACCAAGATTTGGGATATTTGAGAATCAATATGACAACTACTGTCTAACGATAAGGCCAAATCCTTATGAATCCAATGCTCCAATGATGGGGAATGCATGAGAACTCGTGTGAACACTCAAATAACTCCCATTTTAATGTAGGAACGTGGATTCACCATTTTTGGCAATCAAACAACCAAGATTTGGGATATTTGAGAATCAATATGACAACTACTGTCTAACGATAAGGCCAAATCCTTATGAATCCAATGCTCCAATGATGGGGAATGCATGAGAACTCGTGTGAACACTCAAATAACTCCCATTTTAATGTAGGAACGTGGATTCACCATTTTTGGCAATCAAACAACCAAGATTTGGGATATTTGAGAATCAATATGACAACTACTGTCTAACGATAAGGCCAAATCCTTATGAATCCAATGCTCCAATGATGGGGAATGCATGAGAACTCGTGTGAACACTCAAATAACTCCCATTTTAATGTAGGAACGTGGATTCACCATTTTTGGCAATCAAACAACCAAGATTTGGGATATTTGAGAATCAATATGACAATATGTGTACACATATAAACTGTATGTGTACACGTAAAGTTAGTTGTGAGTACATTCAATCATTATAAACATAGAAACATGATAATCATAGACTTCACAAATACAAATACTTTAGGATTTATTCAAATACATACAATCATAGACTTCACAAATACTAAAATTAAGACATATTAATCTGATTTCACAATAAAAAGGGAACTTAACATTATAGATTCTAATTTTCAAAGCCGGAGCGAGGTGGAGAGTTGGGTGGAGTGTAGTAGATGTCCTTCAAGGACTTGCCCAAAGGTGCTAGGAGTAGTTCGAAGATCCTTTTAATCCTCCTTATATCCATAAGTTGGCGGTCTCTTGCTTCAATTAGGGCTTCTTTCATTTCATCAAGATCTTTCTTCAAGTCTTCCATCTTTATAATAGGACGTCTTGCCATGATTTCTTTGCTGTTTTTGCTATAGATACTGGAATAGTTTTTGCTTGTGGGACGTCAAGATAGTATTTTTGACTATTTATAGAGCAAGGATGTGAAGGATTGCGTCCTTTCATCTTTATGCTATGGACGGTTTATTGAACGGTTGCATTAGGCTATTTTTATAAGTGCCCTAGTTTAATTATCCGCCTTTTGATAATCATAACCGTCCGCACACAAGTAATTACCTACACATATTTTTTACGTGTACACATATTTTCGACGTGTATGCTGGACTTAGTAATTATCCACACATATTTATTACGTGTACACATATGTTTGACGTGTATTATGGACTTGTGCAAATTACACAAGTAATTATCCACACATAGTTTTTACGTGTACACATATGTTTGACGTGTATTATGGACGTGCAAATTACACAAGTAATTATCTACACATAATTATCTATATGTGTACACATATTTTTTATAAGTTTGAAAGATAGGAGGAAATAGGCAAGTCATTTCAACACATCCACAACAGGTGTGCAAATAAAAGAAAGCAGATCATGTACATCATGCGATATACTAGTCCACCACATCAAAAACTAAAATAAAAAAAAAAGATTAAGATTATCCATACAGACCAACGAAAATAAAAAGATTAAGATTATCCATACAGACCAATCAAATTAGTTCATCCAACACCACTTAAGGCTCCATTTCCTCGTAGAATATGTCTACAGCCCACTTCTTTCTCATATCTTCCATTGAACTATCATGCAGCAACGTCATAGGGGTGTTTGTCAAGAGATGCTCCATGAACATAAGTGAATACCCCCCACAAGCAGTACCTGTTTCGTTCCTTGGAAGATCTGGAACTCGTTCATAACCCCACAAGTCTGCATTCAAGATGGCTTCTGGTAAATGTTTGAATTTACCACAATCACGCAAGAACTTGGGGAACATGATCGTAATGGGCAAGACATATGGAGCTAATGCATCTTCACTATAAACTCCCATGTTGCAGTCATAAAGCTCAATCTTTCCCTGCTCAATCAAGAAGACACATGTGAGATAATGCCTTTTATCAATGTTAAGGACAGTAAATATCCTCTTGGCACCATCCCACTTGCGTCCACCGGGGTAAGGCAGCTTTCCAGAAGCATAATCTAGGAGACCTTCCTCACACTTCTTCAAGTTCATACATTCATCAAAAGAAACCCCAAGATCTTCAGCATCCTTTATAAAAGCTTGGTGCGCAGCAGTCAATCTAGTACAGAAGTTCATGTCCAAGATGACATCGGTCTTGTTGTAATGCCTGTGGAATTCCTTATGCCTTACTCGCATCAAGTTTAAAATTTCATCAACATGCTGTATGATAATGGAAAAATAAAACAAAAAATAAATATAAGCATGTAAGATGGTATTTAATATAAAGAACAATCACAATATGATAATTTATGCGTACACATATTCTCTACGTGTACACATAATTTTAATGTGTACACATAATCTTGTTGTGTACACATATTCTTGATGTGTATAAATACCATAATATGTCTACACATAAAAAATATGTGTACACATAAATAATACGTGTACATAAAAAAGGTACATAGAGAAAAGTGTACCTGACTCTCCATCCACTTCTTCATGCGGATTACATCTTGGAAGTCGAGGTAGTTGTACTCGTGACCCAGAAAAGGACGTTTTTCCCTGTTTTTCTCCTTCATGTATGCATTAAAAACAGCCTCCTTAGCTGGATCAACTAGCCTATAAAGATCAACAGGCAGCCTCTCTTCCTCTTGAACATCTGCAGCCCTTGCCCTGGTTCCCCTAGCCCTTGTCGCCTTCCCGGCCCTCGCCTTCGCTGCCCTCGCCTTCTTCAATGATGCAACGAATGGAGACATCTGAGCCCTAGAAGGGTACACAGTCCTCTTGGGCTTCTCCTCAGCACACCTTTTTAGGAATTCCACAGATTCCTTCAAATCTTTCAACAATCTCACTTCATTTTCCTTTTCCTCCTTACATGCTTCACATAATGAGCATCTGCTACATCCATGTCTTATAGAGGTGCTCTCACCAGCCTCACCTCCATATCCACCAGATTGTTCAAACAGCCTACGACCACCACCACTACAGTCAATATTCTCTCTAGCTCTCCCACCAATAAAGTCAGCACTCATGCCAACAAGTATATCTCCAACAACATTATCACCAACAGCTCCTCCTCCATCACCACTTGCCTCTCGACCAAACTCTATTCTTCTTTCGCTTTGCTCTGGTACAATATCCATACTCCTATGACTATGCTCTGTAACATCATCCATTCTTGTATCAACATGCTTTGGAACAACCTCTGCATTAACACCAACAATTGCAAGTGCTCTGCCGCCACCAACAACATCCCCCAGCCTCAAATTTTGCGCACCTTTAAGTCTTTCGGTCAATTGATCGATCAACTCATCCTCCTCATCCACAAACGGCAACAAATTTTTCATGAACGCCTTTCTCTTCTCCCTTGGAGTAGGCAAAAGGAATGGGCTCACCACCTCCAACCCCATAAAAAAAAATATAGTTTTATTAGAAAAGAAAAAAAATCAGGAAATAATATAATACGTGTACACATAAAGGTTATGTGTACACATAAAACTTATATGTGTACACATATATGTTATGTGTACGCATAAAGACCTGTGTGTAATATTTTCTTACATTTTACTTGTGTGTACACATCAAAGTTATGTGTACACATAACTTATATGTGTACACATATAAGTTTTATGTGTACACATAAAGAACTATGTGTATATGAGTAAACACCAAATGCAAGATAACTGAAATATCACTAACCGGGTTATCAACATGGCGAAGGATGTGATCACATTCCCTCTCCTGCTTGGTAGGGATCCATCTTATCATCCTTGGTTCTGTGGGTTTGTCATCAAATTCCGGGTGTCGAAGGGATGGAATGGCTTCATATGCCCATGCAACAAATGCCCATGGGAAGCCATACAGGTTGTATCCTTTCATTTCAACAGACATTGGCTTGACTAGGCTCTGAATTGTCATCTCAAAGCTTTTTCTCCCCCAAGGATACTTGGCGAAGAATGTGGTAGGCCTATGCGCCAACATTACAAATAAAGGATCAACACTTGTGCGCGCATCCTTCGAACATAAGATGGAGTGCGCAAACCAAGCAAGGGAAAGACGAAACTTCGTCCTGGCATCTAGATCACCTTCACTAATCACTCTCAATAGCTCACTTCCAGAAACAGCCTTTTTCCCTCCATTCTCCTCGATTAACGTGTCCCACATCGGTTGCCCCTTCTCTTTCACATCATCCAGAAAAACATCACTAGGGTAATCATGGCAGGACAGTCCCGTCATTAATGCAAATTCCTTTAGTCCAAAACGAGCAGGAAGGTTATTAAATTTGACCCATACCTCCTTTGTCTTCTTGCATTTTATGGTCCGCAATCGGAGCCCATGGACTAGTTTAGGAGGAAAAATTGCTTTATCGCTCAAACCCAACAAGTGCCCAAACACTGAACTTTTAAAATCATCCAACATATCCAGATTAGTCAAAGCCTCTCTAAATTTCTTCATATCCCCGGAAAGGGAGGATCTTTGTGTGACCTTGGACACGGTGAACTCTCCATGTTCCTCCATAAAGGTCCTGAGATTCATATCAGGATGGAAAGTCATTGTGCCCTCCTCAACCTGCAAATGATTAAGAGATACTGATCAGTTAGTCTTTTTCAAACATAATTTCTTTGTGTACACATAAGTTTTATGTGCACACGTATAAATAATGTGTACACATTATTTATATGTGTACACATATATCTTATGTGTACACATTATTTATACGTGTACACGTTATTAATATGTTTGCACATAAACACATACCTCTTCTGGGGCTGCCTCTACTGATTTTGCACCAACACCAACACTTTCTTCTTCATCCGCCCCCTCATCATCATCATCATCAATGTTATCCAAGTTCTCAGCATCCTTCACAGCATTATCCACCTCCTTCTCAGCATTGTCATCATCCTGTATTATCTTTCTCAACAACGACCTCCAATTTTTCAAGGCAGCACGTTTTGCCAATTTTTCTTTTTCTCCGGCAGCAGTACCAACAAGTTCTCCACCTTCTTCTTGTACTCCACAAGCAGTACCAACACGTTCTCCACTTTCACCACTTTCTTTTTGTCTTCCACGTTCTTGTTCTTCTACTTGTTCCCTTCCACTAACACTAATACCTTCTACTCGATCTTCCCTTCCACCAACACTGACAACAACATCTACTTCTTCTTCCCTTCCACTAACACTACCAACACCTTCTACTTCTTCTTCCCTTCCACTAACACCAACAACGACATCTTTTTCTACCCCATCCCTTCCACTAGCAGCTCCTTCTTCTACCCCATCCCTTCCACTAGCAGCTCCTTCTTCTACCCCATCCCTTCCACTCACAGCTCCTTCTTGTACTCCATCCCTTCCACTAACATCTCCTTCTTCTACTCCATCCCTTCCACTAGCATCACCTTCTTTTACAATAACCTCACTAATAACTTTTTCACCAGCCTCTTCTTCTCTGTCACCAGTAACTCTATCACTTTCTTTCTCCACTGCATTCTTCTCTCCCTTATTGCATTCTACATCGCCCTCCTTATTTTCACCTACCTGAGTTGCAGAGCCCTCATTTTTTGATCCACTATCTATGAGTTCCGCTTGTTGATTAACTTCTTCAACGATTCGATTAACATCTACAGGCGCACACATATCTATGCTGGCTTGGCTCTCTGATTGGGCCTCATTTGATCGTGCTTTACCGCTGGCAGTTCTAGTTCTTTTGCTAGCATTTTCAGACGTCTCGCTTCTTCCATCAGCCTTCCTCTTGCCACCCCTACTGATACCACTAGCCTCCCCACGACGTGTGCTAACCATTGTATCTACATAGCAAATAAAAGGAATAACATAGTTAGGTTGAATGAAAATAGCATCTAATAGAATTACACATGGAAAGGTGCAGATTCATTGTTATATGTGTACACATACAACAATATGTGTACACATATAACAATATGTGTACACATCAAGAATATGTGTAAAAATAGTAGTGCATTTTTTACTTGTGTTCACACGTCAAGAATACGTGTACACATAAAATTATATGTGTACACATATAACCTTATGTGTACACATTTAGAATATGTGTAAAATTAATAAACCCTTTTTTAACTTCTTTTATGTACACACATCAAGAATATGTGTACACATAAGGATATATGTGTACACATAAAATAATATGTGTACACATCAAGAATATGTGTACAGATCTTGCAGATCTATGCCCATTTTTTCAGATATACAGTCATCGTTTGTTTACACATCTGCAAAGATGTGTACACATTTGCAAATATGTTTACACACATTTCAGATGTTTACACATAATTTTTTCGTGCGAACCGAAGAGACGATTTTTTTCAGTGTATTCTGGGTTTTCAAACCAACGTGCACCAGAAAATCTGTACACAAACTCAGAAAAATGAACTCAAACAAGAAAAATGAAACAAGGGTTTTCAGACGGACCATATTCTCGATTTTGCTTTAAAAAAGTTGAAAAATTACCTATTTTAACTTGATGAACGGAAATATGCAACAATGGGTTTAGTTCCACCACAAATTTGACGGAATCAAAGAAAAAAGGAAAAAATTTGACGCTCCACAGTTGGTTTTTTGAAATTTGAAGAGAGAGAAATGTGTGTAGATGAAGAGTTTTTGTGGGGAAATGGGCTCTGACAGAAAAGAGAGAGAGTGTATATATATGTTTGCATGTTTGCCATTTTTCTGCTTTGTCTGACTCGTGTACTTCTCAGCTTTTCATATTTGCAAATCAGTCCTTCCCCCTCTTAATTACTCCCTTAATGACGAAAACATAATAAAAGAAATAGGAAAAGAAATTGGTGTCCCCTTTTTTTCTTTTCAAACTCAAGAGGTCCCTTCACCTCTTTCTTCACCAGTATCGATGGTCGAGGAAAAGTCATCTCAAGTCATTATCATACTGTGAAAACTATTTGTCTCCATGGCCATTAGCCTCAAATGTAATTTTCCAACTGAAATCCACTCACCTGTTTTTCATTAATGCATTGAAGTAAATGCCTGTTACATCAATCATATACTAGGACTTGACATGTTAGAATTCTTGTTCAATTTCAAAGTAGATATATACACAATTTTGGATAGGTTATTTATTACTCCTATATTTGACCATGAGTTCTGTATATGAAGTGAGCTTTAAACCTATTTCTGTATATGAAGTGAGCTTTTAACTTATTTGCTCAGGAAAGCTTACACTTTTAAGCTAGCGTTTGTATATAGATTTGGTCGAAACTTAGAAAAATGAGTTTTTAAAATTGAGTTGAAAAATAGTGAAGGAAAGTTGAAGTTGTGTTTGAACATATATTTTACTTGAAAAAAATTTAAAATTTTGTTGGTGGAAAACTTCGGCTTTTGAGAAAACTCTAAAAGATTTTTTGAAAAGTCTTTTTCAAAAATTTTCAAAAAATTGGAAAATTTTCATGGCCAAACATTGCTTTTTTTCTTAAATAGAAGGTGGAAGAAAAAAAACCGATTGTAACTGGCAAAGTCAGCACCTTTTTTTTTTTTTTTTTTTTTTTTTGAGCTAAGCAGTTAATCCTAATTGTTAAAATTTCTTTGGGACTTCAATTTTTTTTTTCTCTCTGGAAAAAGCATGGTCAAAGTCGAAACTTTTTTGCCTCCGATTAATACTAGTAATGTTGTCACATAAATTATAACAAATAGAGTGTGATAAACTGTCAATAATCAAGTATCCAAAAATAAATCATAATTACGTCAAAAGTTTGAATGTATGGTTTTATTAAGTGACATATATCGATCTTCAATTTAATTTTTAATTACTGTCATTAAATTCATTGGTGCTATGTAAATCTTCGGAAGCAAATGTAACCTTAAAAGATTAGTTGTGATATATATATATATATATATATATATATATATATATAATGGATAACAATTTCTTTAGAACGAATATATTAATTAAATTTCTCTGTTTCATTATCACATCGTTAATCCGGGGGAAGAGAAACCAAATTTGGGCAGAACACCTGATTTTACCATACAAATATCTCTCTTTCATTTTTCTGTTTTTTCATGGATCCAGTATGTTAAACATGAAATAGCGGAAACATGCATTTGCTATTTTGACTGTAACCTAATAAAATAAATGGAAAGTGACAACCTTAACTGTCTCTATATACTAGGAATTGACCAATATGATGTAATTTTTTTTTTTTTTTTTTGATGTTCATTAGTTTTTGTGGTTCCCGTTAATCTTCAAGAACTTCCCATGTTAACTACGTACAGTGTCATCATGTGATCAGAATATTTTCTGAAAAAGGAGGAAAAAATCATTTAAATCATTCTATCAAGATTATTGTCACCATGAAGCTCAGCTAACTGTAAAACAAGACTCTAAATGAGACATGAACCCATGTCTCTCCTAAATAAATTTTTTCTCTTCTCGCCTGATACATTGACACTAATATATTTCTGTTGTCTGAAGATTATGTATAAAGGAAACCATTAAAATTAGTCAAACTAAAATGTACGATTAGGCCAATTAAAAAGACTTAAGATGCAACTCAAGTCAGTTATATTCATACTTCTTTCAGAATCAAAGCATCAAGATTTAATTTGTTTTTTTTGGTAAAAAGGATTTAATTTGTTGCTAACACTCAAGCAATTATAATCAATTGATCTACTTTCACAGCTAAATGTAGAAAAACAAAGTAATGAGAACGTGAAAAACTAATTGACAGGCTAAGAGTAATCCTTTCATCTACTAATTTATATATCCTCTTTAATTATCTTCTTTCGAAGAATAAACAGGCATTAGCTTGAGAAGTGAAAAAATAACTATGCTCAATGATTCCTACAATGAATAGCAAATAATAGGTTTCTCAACTTGTAGTTGGATATTTTAATTGGAAGCACCTAATCATGTCATTAATCAAGTAAAGTGACCTTTCATGAAGTGTTTTTATTTTTCCTTTCCAAACTCCATCAAAGTGTTTGAACTACTTTCTGGATGGCTCATTATTTGTAGTTGAAATTTCAAACTCCTTACTTTGTGGGAAAAACTCATGCTTAAACAATAAGAATAGGAAACGAGCAACAAAACGATAAAATCAACGTCACAAAGTAAAGAAGGGAAATAGGAGGAGAGATAGAAGAAAGAAAGGAATCAAATCCCACGATTGTAAGTAAATTAGAACACTTCAAACAAATTATAATATCCTAATTTAGACGATTACAACCAAAGATCAATATTCGAGGGGGAAGAAACTTGAACTGAGCAATAGATCTCTCACATAAGAGAATCTAAGAGAGATCCAAGGAGAGGAAAAGGAATTAAACCCATACACACTCTCACAAAAGTATCAATCATTCATCATCCAAAATCTCTAATGACTAAACCCCTAAATTAGGGTATTTATAGTAGTTACTAAATACAATGAAGGAATGGACTAAATAGCTTCCAATGCTGATTCTGAAAATCTGGCATTACCGTTCTTCAGTGCGATCGGACTTGCATCATCGCAATCGTGTCCATTAATTCTCCCAGAACATCGCGACCGCGCCGGAAGTCTCACGATCACGGTATATGTGTTGACTTCTTTATCGCGACCGCACTTGTGTCCTCGCGACCGCACTTGTGTCCTCACGACCGCGCCTTTTCTTTGAGCCCCTCTTCGCGAATGCGTGCTTTGTCTCGCGATTGCGTTGCATGGTCAGACTCCCAATTTCCAGTAGTTTGCATTTGCTTATTTGGCCACTTTTTGACTTGAGTCTTATTTTACATGCCCTCTTAAAACACTTCAAGTTCTTAATGTCGATCATGAATCCTCCACAGCTTGGAGTGCTAATCGGATTGCATCTGAATCTAACCTAAGAATCTTCTAACTTTCCCTTGGTTCCATGGAATTCACTTTTTAGTTTTTAGAGTATCCTACCCGTTTAATTTCTCAAGGCTTCAAGCTACCACCACGATTATGAAGATTTTTCAATACTTATCTTTTTGTTGAATTCCCTGATCAGGAGAAAGGAAAAAAAGTGTATTTGTAAAAATATTTGGAAAATAAAGGGTGTATAGGATATCATTAAAGGCTTTTTCATAAGCGAAATATCTTTTTATTGGGAATTCAAAAAGTTCTTTTGTACGACAAGCAAAAATAAATAAGAAATTAGAATAATTCGAATCAACTTAAAAAAATTATTCAATATTATCTAATTGAATAATTTCATAGTTTTCCTTTTATAGTTGATATTGATTGGCTCACCAATCAATAGATAATGGAACTCGCTTCGCTTTTCTGATTGATATATAAAATAATAGAAAATCCTCTATTTACTGAATATACCCTTTTTGTTGACAAAAGACTAAACATCATTTCATTCCAAGGTGGGGACGGGAGCTTGATTTTTCCCATCGACCTATTTGCAGAATTCAATTAAAAAAAAATTCTATATTTCCATTTGATTTTCATGTCTATAGAAGAAGGTATATAAAAATCTAACACTATGTCTGGAGAAAGGTAATGAGTTTAACTAAAAAATTGTACTATATCAATTATGCTATTATTTGTTTCTCAGCTTATTGTTTTTCTTTTTTAAAGAAATCGTACAAAGGAAAGCACATGGCAAAGGTGCAAATCCTTCCACTCATGTCTGATCTGATGAAATTTGATATCTCACGTCCTTTTCCAACAATAGCTCATCTAATAGTATCCTACATGTCTGTCCCTTTGCATCTTATGAGAAAGTAAACTTTACTAGGTATTTTCCAATTCCATAATAAATCAATAACATGATAATTGAGAGGTTTCGGGTTCGAGTCCTGAAAATAATTTTTTTTATTTGTAGAGAGCGCTTCTCGAATAAATAAGCTTTACGAAGTGTGAATTTGAATTACTCCGGACTCCAATAAAAATACCGAACACGAATGGAAAACCACAAAAAAGAAGAAGTTATTTTCTTGTTTCCTATTAATTTCGTAAGACCTTTTTCGTTTCTGTACCTTACCTCAAAGTAGCTCCACCCCAAAAAAAAAAACGGATCTTGGAGAATTGGTCTTAAGTGACATACGTAATTTAATTTGATGAATTTTATCTAAGTAGGTTTCTTCTATTTCTAGTCAAAAGATTATTTTAGTATTAATATATTTTGATGTAAACCATAACAGTTGGTAAATTTTTTCCGTGCCAATAATGTAAACTATTCAATATAGAAGGCTTCTTCAAAACAAATTACAAAGAACTTTGAAGTCAAAGCCAATAAGGAATTTTTTCACAGGTTCAATAATTGCTAGGTCACTTAAATAAAAAATATTTTTTTTATTTTATCCATAATTTGGGTATATAATATACAATCAGTGTATGATCAATGTATCAACTTGTCTAGAAAAACAAAAATCTTGTTTAAACAAGAAAAGAGTTCTTATTTCCCAATTCTTTTATTAAACAAAAAAACAAAAAACAAATAAAAAAAAAGTACAAAGCTTAGATGTACCAGAAAGTCGGTAAAAAGTAAAAACGAACAGAAAAAACAGTCAGCTCCTTCACTTTCATCAACAAACAAAAAGGTCAGCTTTCTATTAGTAATATAAAAAAGATTCATTTCCATGTAACTTCTTTATTAATTGAATACAATATCTATATTTACTTGCTTGCTCATCTGTTATATATTTACATTACTAAATTCATAGCATTTTCTGATCTGCATACATCACCGATTTTGAATGCGGAATACTTTGTACACTGAGCTACATTTTTTGAATATTACTAGTGTACATTATGTGTGTGTGTCTCTCTCTCTAGAATGTTTATTATATGTTACTATTAATTTTTTTTTATGAGTAATGGGTATTTGATGATTGGTTCATTACAGTTCATATCTTGTCTGCAATCCGCGTTCTTTTTTTCCATGTTGGTATATTTCCCTTTTAAATTGTGTTAACTTGGAGTTAAATTCTTGGTTCTGCAGTCACTATCAGATCTTGCATTTTGGCTTTTGTTTGTAGGAAGACAACATAGTACTTACAAGCCTTGTCATACGAGGTCTTGTCCTGTACCGTGAATTCGGACATAAAATCTTTAAGTTGTTTGTGTTTGTTTTGGTTCAATTAGTTTGTAGGGTACTTTGATCTGAATTGCTACTAGAGCTTATAACTTTGATCAAATTTGAAATTTTGGGAGTTCTTGTGATGAAAAGAACTATTGTGGAGTTCTTGAAATGAGCTAAGATGTGAAAAAAGAAGTGATCTCAGGACCCCGAAAAAGAAGGGAGAACGCGAGTAAGTTTATATTCTTCAGATTCGACTATAAACGAGGTGTATAAGTGGTTGAAGTTGTGGTGGAATTAGGAAAGTTTAACTTGGATTAATAGGTAGGAAGAGAAAATGGGATCAAGGGAAGAGAGGCATACGTTGAATCATGATCTTGTACCATTAGCAGCATTGATAAGTAGAGAATTGAGGAATGAAAAAATGGAGAAGCCAACTGTTAGATATGGAAGTGCAGCTCAGTCCAAGAAAGGTGAGGATTATTTTCTGATGAGGACAGATTGCCAGAGAGTTCCAGGCAATCCTTCGTCCACCTTCTCTGTGTTTGCGGTATGTATTTCTCCATCTTTCTCCAAATTAGTTGGGGTTAAAATATGAATCCTTTGCATCCATTTTGCTTGATTCAGGTCCATTTCATGAGGATATATAATCTCCATGTTTCGATTAGATAAAAACATGTCTTGAGCAATTTGTGAAATGTGAAACTTCTAGTCCTTATTGTATTGGTTCCATGTACCTAACATTCGAGTGCGATGTCACCTATCTTCTAGCTTTAGGTTAACTGAATGTTGTATTTGGGTTTTTCAGTTGAATATTTTTGTAAGATTGGCATGGGGAATGATTATTGAAGGTCTTGATTTTTCGTATGACTCGTAGAGTTTCCATCGTACTCAAACTTGTTAAGTAATGGGATGAGATGGTACAAATTTTGGAACAAAAAGAGCACCAGATGGCATTCTGTCAAATTTCATTTGAGGTTCAGCTGATATTTTGGTCCTTGCAAATAGATTCTTTAGTTGATTATTCTATCCATCAGATAATAATTCTTCTTTTATTAAATGTCAGATTTTTGATGGACATAACGGGGCTGCAGCTGCAGTGTTCTCAAGGGATCATTTACTAAATCATGTTTTGAGTGCCATTCCTCGTGGACTTGGGAGGGATGAGTGGCTTCACGCATTGCCTCGTGCACTAGTTGCAGGGTTTGTGAAAACTGATAAGGAGTTCCAAAGGAAAGGCATGAAATTTGTCTTTTCTACATCTCTTCTTCCAGGTATTGTTTTTTATTCAAGCTTCAATAGTGCTAATCCAATGTCTTCATTCGTCACTGCAGGACAAACATCTGGAACCACAGCTACATTTGTGATTGTTGATGGATGGACTGTGACAGTTGCGTCTGTTGGAGATTCCCGCTGCATATTGGATACTCAGGGTGGTGCTATTTCAGAATTAACTGTAGATCATAGGCTTGAAGATAATGTGGAAGAGTAAGTTTCCAACTTTCTACATAGTTCTGGTTAACTGTTGATACGAAAAGTTCATTGTCTCTTGATTAATTGCAGAAGGGAGCGTGTAACAGCAAGTGGGGGTGAAGTAGGAAGGCTTAGCATTTTTGCTGGTACTGAGGTGGGTTCTAAACTTTTGTAGCTCTGATATCATTTTATGGGTGTAAAACAGGGTTTCCGTTTTTGCATATGCAGGTTGGTCCTCTCCGTTGTTGGCCAGGAGGTTTATGCCTTTCAAGATCAATTGGAGATATGGATGTAGGGGAATTCATTGTTCCAATACCATATGTCAAACAAGTGAAAGTAATGACTTGCTCGTCTTTTATTACTCTTTCGTAGGCCTTCTCGAGTTTTACCTCACCAAGTCCTGGAGTTTTCTTTTCTGTCCGTATCTGATGTCTTTAGTGCGGACATAGGTAAATTCATGAATCACTCAGGCCCTAATGTTTTCAACATTGTGAAGCTATCAACTGCAGGTGGAAGGCTAATCATTGCATCAGATGGCATTTGGGATGCCTTGTCATCAGACATGGCTGCAAAATCTTGTCGTGGCTTGCCTGCTGAGCTTGCTGCTAGGCAAGTTGTGAAGGTAGTGGAGTTCACATCGATCTTTTCATCTATAACAAGTGTTCAGGAGGCCAGATTTATAAACTCATTTAAGCTTTTTGTTTGATAATACATGTGATCGAAACCCAAGTTACAAATGAGAAATAATTCAATTTATGGTTTAACTTGTTGATTGTCTAGGAAGCTTTGAGGGCCCGTGGGCTGAAGGATGACACAACATGCGTAGTAGTTGATATAATTCCTCCCGATCACACTGTCCAGCCTGCAACTCCTCCCAAGAAGTATAACAGGCTCCAATCCCTTTTCTTCAGAAGAAAGCCACAGAAATCTACTGCTAAACTATCGAAAAAGCTGTCAGCTGTTGGCATTGTAGAGGAACTGTTTGAAGAAGGCTCAGCGATGCTTGCTGAAAGGTTAGTGTTGAATGTTGAAACATTCATGCTATGGTTTACTATTTATGAAGCTTTTCTTTTTAATTGATTGGTGGAACCGTTGGACAAGAATGGCTGTTAAAAAGCTGTGTGCTTTTGAAACCAAAGCATTGAAGTGGAAAAGAAAATTTATTCTCTTGATGTCACGTTCTGATGAGATAGAACCTTTGAAAACAAGAGATGTCGCAATGTCTTCTAGTTTCACAAGATCAAAGGTTTAGTGTCTCAGTTGAAATTTCTTTTATTTAGGAATTGTTAGGTAAAAATTAAGGATAATGCTAACTTTAGGAAAGGTTGCCAAGGAGAAGAAATTGAATTTGCATTAGTCGTAGTGTTGTGACCTGTAAAAGGTATCAAGATGTTTCTTCACACATAGGCTTTTCACATTGATGTCGCATAAGTAGCTCGGTTTTACATTCTCACTTGAGTAGAATCTTAAAAATCATTCAGCATATAGGAATGCAAACCTGTCGTAGCATTGTTACATGCATAAAGATATGGGTCAGCTGAGAAAGAGACCATGATGTTAGGAAAATATGAACAGAAAACAATGAAGAAATATGGTTTCGAGGCACGAAAGATCGCTATCTTTCAAGAGATATTGACTGTATATTCTTTTGGGGATTACAGACTAATTCTCTCAAAGGATACAACAAAACCAAAAGTTTACTGCAAATTTTTTTTTTGATTGCCAATTCGTAGTAGGAAATTCTATATTTATAGAGCAAAAACAGACCTCTTAAGAAGAGACACATCTGTCTCTTCTACAAATAGACACTTTCAGTTTCATCCAAATTCAAATTCGAAATTTTAATTTAAATAAAAAAAGAATTTTCTGTCAAAATAAATAAATACAATATTTATTTCAAGGTACCCGCGTCCCAAGTCCAAGTCCAAGTCTTTGATATTAATATAAATATATATATTTATATTATACAAGTATTGGACATATTCAAAGTGACTTGTGGAACACAAACTTGTAAAGTCACAAAAAGTGACTTCTCCCACCGATGTGGGAGAGTTTCCTCTACAAGAGTGACAAACTACTCTTACAAATGATACATAGATTTTCTAATCAACAAGAAATCTTTTGGGAATCAATGCATGGAGAGATCAAGTGTACAACCACTTTATGAATTGATCTGGATTGATGACTCTAAAACAAGGAGTTTGAATATGTAAAGAGTGAAAGATGGATATAAGGTGCATGGATCCAATTCTAAGAGCGTGAACTAAGCACAAAGTTTCTCCGGCCTTTGCTAATCGGGGCCAACACTCCAGAAATTAAAAATGTCAAAATAGGAACAAGGCTGGATAAAATGCACACGGACATGAAAAATATGTCGGATTTGATTGGTTGATTCAAATTGGAATTGCCAAGTCATCCATAAATATTGAGTTCAACAAGAACTCATTTTGAACGGAGAAGTTCTGGACATGGTTTAACAAAGCAGGAGACAGTGGCTTCTAGCTATTCTCGGTCTTCCATTGTTCTAATAGTTTTCCTTGGTACATTCCCAAGATTATGAGGTGTTTCTTATGAAGTTGGATTTAGAATAAATAATGAAAGAACTCCTCAACTTCCCTTACCCAGGGGCAAAACCAGCGGTGCTTGCACTGCCCCTTGATTGTTTTAGCAGTCACTTTTGGCATTTTAATTTACTATTTTGTTTGAGGGACTCTCTGTTTTAATGGATTGTTTTTGTTACTTAGTATAAGCATTGAGATCCGTATTGGTGTGCCTAAATGCGGTCTCTTTCCATAGATAAAAGGTGGTTGGCATGTCTCTCTTTGTTTCTGGGATAGGGGCGTCACCTAATTCTTTCCTCTACCTGGATTTCAGTATTCTTGACTTCTTCATTGTCCTCGAGTTAAAAAAAGAAGAAGAAAGGTTTGATGATCATTGTGTTATCATGTGGATTGCAGATTGGGGAGTGACGATTCAAATGGTCCATCAATGTCTGGACTCTTCATCTGCGCTGTTTGCCAGGTCGACCTTGCTGCAACCGAAGGCATATCAGTACATGCTGGTTCAATTTTCTCAACAAGCTCAAAGCCTTGGCAAGGTCCCTTCTTATGTGCTGACTGTCGTAATAAAAAGGATGCCATGGAAGGAAAACGACCAAGTGGAGTTAAAGTTGCTTAACTCGCGCATCATAGCCAAGTTTCCCACAATTTTGTTATAATTTTTTCTGATTTCTGATATCTTAGTTAATTGATTTATTTATTGAACATTGGCATTACAGCATACTATGTGTCATCCAATAATGTAAATAGGTTCTATCAAATGAAGAAGTTTTATAGAATATGTCTATTATAGGTTTTGCTAGCACCCTTCCCATTTGCAAGTTCTCCAATTCGCCCTACTTTCTTTTATCTGACGGTTCTTTTTTCATCTTTATTTCTATAGACTCTGCAAAGACTTTGGTTAACAACATGAGCTTTGTTATGTTGCAACATGATCACAGAGACACAAACTGTTGGAAATATCTAAACTTAACCCAGAGACTTTTCCAATCCCAAGTCTTCGCTGTACAATTCCTAGTCATCCATTTACTAGCTGTTAAATGACTCTAATTTCCCGTGGCATTAGATTTTGAAATATATATATTTTTTTTAAAAAAACACACAGTGGCATATCAGTTTATTCACTAGGCTTGACAACGAAGTCTAATTATTGATGCAAGACTTCAAGTCTTCCCATCCAAAAAAGGTTCTTTGAAAGTTCGCCACAGCACATAATATACGTTTTTCAAAATTTTTCCAAATCCACTATGCAAGACCTCAAGTGAAGTGAACTATTGATGGTTCATATTAGTCTTCCTCTTCTTGAGATAGGAAATTGCTTGTTTCATCAATTCTATATGGCCTTCACTTCTTTTGTATGCTTCCTTGTTATCTTTTTCTTTGTTCATGCAAAGGGCAATAATGATTCTACTTGTCCAAAAGCATTTTCATGTGGTAATCTTACTGACCTGAGCTTTCCTTTCTCTCTTTCCACACAACCTGAATGTGGACTAATGTCCATTTCTGGTTGTGATGCTAAACCATATCCAACTGCTTCCTGGAGGACAAAGGTACTACGCTTTCGACATCCAATATAATTATACAGTTAGCCTATGGGACACGAAGCTTGAAAAAATGTCAAGGCAAACAAGTGCGATATTTTTAACAATTATTTCCCCCTTCCCAACTCTCCTTCAATTTCTTTCACTCCGCTTCCGCTTCACGACTTCTTCAAGTGCAACAGCACCAGTAATAATACCCCAAACATTACCTAAAAGAACAATCTTTCTGCTGTTTATAAAGTCTACAATGGCTGTAAAGGCTTTAGCATATACTACAAGCTTGCCGGAGACATTGGAACAGGCAATCTTCCTGCCAACTGTTCACTTATTAGATTGCCAATTGGCTCGATATCAGATGAAGGTGGTGTATTTAATATGTTGAGTCCTAGGTTTCTAGTAGAATGGAGACTGTCTGATGACTGCAACAAATGTCTCTATTGCGGAGGTCAATGCCAGACTGATAAAACCAACAAATTTCATTGTTACAGAGGTAGATATCTCATAATGTGCTCTATTTTTAAGGTCAAGTTAATAGGAGTATTTCTTATGGTCTTTCTTATTCCATAATAAAAATCCATAATATATACAATAACATTATCTCCTGTTTTTAGAAAGTAGAAAGTAAGAGGAAAAATGTTGTAAGTTATGGGACTTGCTCACATAAGATGGTTTGGTCATTGGTGAGCTGGAGTAAAAGTTGGCAAACCTTCAGCTAGCTTGGCTCTTCTTGCATTAGGATTCAATATGACTTTGGTATTTATCTCATTTGCTGCCGTCTATTTCATTATCTTCTCACTTTGGTTCAGGCCACAGCACTGGTATATTCTTGTTTGTGATATTGAACAAAGATTTTTGCAAATGCAACACTAGTGTCAGTACTGTTGGAATATAAGGTGGGGATCCTTGTTAATATCACAAGGTACAGAGAGGATGGAAGAGGGAGAGAGACATTAAGCTCACTTCATATAATATAATAAACTCTACTCTTACATTAGACTATTACAAATGTGCTATTTATATGTGTTAAGACAATTCTAGAATCACTTTCTAGATTCACACCTACTAATCAAATTAGTTCACACACACTATGTGAACATGAGCACCTAGATAACATAAAATTCATGCACCTAGGATGATTAAAAGTACATGAACTTAGTAACTTAGAACATTAACAAATGTATCTAACATTTTCTAGAATAATCAAAATTAAAATTGCTAACAAGTACACCTAATAGACTACGAAGATTGAACAGTTTCTTTTTGGTTTATGAAATCTAAAATGGTTGTAGAGGCTTCAAGATATACTACATTCATTTGGAATTCACCAATAACTAAAATAATTGACTGATATAAACTACTTATGCTTGTGAGTTGTGACCAAAAGAGAACCAGAAAAACAACTTAAAAGAAAAGATAAGGAAACAGAAAGAAGAAAATATGATCCTTAACCAGAGAAAAGTGTTCTATTCTGAAACTTACAACTTTTAGTGTTGCAGGAACACCGAAAGGAGGTCTCCTTCGGAAAACCTGGTTCTTGGTAGCAACAGGTAATTCATCTTCTTTTTCCTTACTCCGAAACTGTGACTGCAACAAATTTTCTTGGATACCTTTTTACCCTTTTTTTGTTTCAAACTCTTGTTCATTTTTGTACATAAGTATATGCATAGAAACACCGACAATTTCTCAGATAGTTCTAACAGATTTTCAAAATGAACTTATATTCACTGATGGTGCATAACTTTCTTTTTTCGACTACCGGTACAGTTTTCTCTAGTGTTGGACTGTTGCTTTTGCTCTTCTACTTCAGAGAGAAGATTTTGTGGTACAAATACATCAGGTTTTGGGAATCCAATGCTGAAGATCACCAAAATATTGAAGCATTTCTAAAGAACAACGGGTCATATGCTCCAAAGAGATACAGCTATTCAGAAGTCAAAAGAATCACCAGCAGCTTTAGAACCAAACTAGGCCAAGGAGGATATGGTTGTGTATACAAAGGAAGCATGCTTAATGGAAGTCATGTAGCTGTAAAGGTCCTGAATGGACTGAAAGGCACTGGTGAAGAATTCATTAACGAAGTGGCAAGTATTAGCAGGACATCACATGTTAACATTGTGACCCTTGTGGGATTTTGTTTTGAGGGTCGCAAAAGAGCTCTCATTTATGAATTCATGCCAAACGGATCTCTTGAAAAGTTTATCTATGAGGAAAGATCAGACAACATTCGCCAATTGGGTTGGCCAATATTGTACAAAGTCGCACTAGGCATTGCTCGAGGATTGGAGTACTTGCATCGTGGCTGTAGCACTCGGATTTTGCATTTTGATATAAAGCCTCATAATATCCTACTTGATGACGATTTTTGTCCTAAGATCTCTGATTTCGGTCTTGCCAAACTGTGCATGAAACAGGAGAGTATTGTGTCAATGCTGGGAGCACGAGGGACTATCGGTTATATTGCTCCAGAAATTGTTTGTAGAAACTTGGGAGGTGTCTCACACAAGTCTGATGTCTATAGCTACGGAATGATGGTCCTGGAGATGGTTGGAGGAAGAAAAAATGTTGATGCCAGAGTTGATCGCAGTAGTGAAATATACTTTCCACATTGGCTCTACCAACGAATTGAACTAGACGAAGAGCTTAAACTGATTGGGATAATGAATGAAGAGGAGAAAGAATATGCAAGAAAGATGGTGATAGTGAGTTTAGGGTGCATACAGACTGATCCCACAAATCGGCCATCTATGACTAAGGTAGTGGAAATGTTAGAAGGGAATGTAGAGTCTTTGCAAATTCCTCCCAAGCCTTACCTATATTCTCCCTCAAGAACAGAGGCAAATTCATCAATTGTAGAACTGACCTAGTCTTCATTTAGTAATGTAGTAGCTACTACTACTTGTGTGGAGTCTTATTTTGTTATGGAAATAGCAAGACTGGTGGTTTTGTCTCTTTTTCATTTCTCCTACTCTCCTAAGATGTCCTTTCATTTCAACAGCTCTATTTGCCTAAAAATATTTTAGAGCTGTTGCGTTTGATCCAATAAGAGTGTACATTCTATTAGTAACAGTTTGCAGAAACATTTTGATGGAGTAGATCAAAAGATAAGGTAAATTACCAGGAGTATATTCTGGTGATCAACTAGCAAAAACAAGAAAGATTTGACACCACCCTTAGTCAGCTTTCATTGTTTCTTTGTTACTAATTGTTAATTAGGATTTCCAATTTAAGATTATCTTGAAAAGAAAATATTCATTCTTGACTTCCTGTATAACAGATTTATTGAATAGACATAACAGAAAATAAAGGAGTCACAACCCAACCTTAAAATATTGAATGATAAAATAATAAAAATGAAATTAAAAGGGCAATAGGGACAGCCCGGTCCATAAAGCATTCGCATTCATGTAGGAGCTATTTTTAGTTGCTTGAACCGCTCCATTGGAATTGAAGGTTTCTTCAATCAAAATAAAATAAAAAAGTCATACATATAAATAATTTATAGCGTTGGAAATGTTGCATGGAATCAAGCAAATTGTAGCGTTGATTTGGCCCCACGTTGGAGACAAGAAGAGAAACAGAAGGTCATAATTTATAAATTCATAAGAAAGTGTGAAAGACAAATTAAACAAATCATAAATCTAATCAAAGTCCCAAACTTTGCCTTTTGTCCTTGGACCAAATCATTAATTCTTTCGCTTTATACTCAACTTGCACTTTGTTACTTTTGCTTTAATGTACTTCTCGTAGTTGTTTTGTTCTTTTCCTATTTTGCGTTGCCACAATAGTCATTAACTTGTATTGAATTTATACATAACTACAAAAATATTATTCCTTCCGTTTAATATATGTGATCGAAACCCCAGTTAAAAATGAGAAATAATTTAACTTATGGCCAACTCGTTGATTGTCTAGGAAGCTTTGAGGGCTGAAGGATGACACAACATGCATAGTAGTTGATATAATATCAGATTGCCAATTAACTCAATATCAGATGAAGGTGGTTTGTTTAATATGTTGAGTCCTGAGTTTATAGTAGAATGGAAACTGTCTGATGACTGTAACAAATGTCTCTATGGCGGAGGTCAATGCCAGACTGATAAAACCAACAAATTTCATTGTTACAGAGGTAGATATCTCATAATGTGCTCTATTTTTAAGGTCAAGTTAATAGGAGTATTTCTTAAGGTCTTTCTTATTCCATTATAAAAATCCATAATATATACAATAACATTATCCCCTGTTTTTAGAAAGTATAAAGTAAGAGGAAAAATGTTGTAAGTTATGGGACTTGCTCACATAAGATGGTTTGGTCATTGGTGAGCTGGAGTAAAAGTTGGCAAACCTTCAGCTAGCTTGCCTCTTCTTGCATTAAGATTCAATATGACTTTGGTATTTATCTCATTTGCTGCCGTCTATTTCATTATCTTCTCACTTTGGTTCAGGCCACAACACTGGTATTTGCTTGTTTGTGATATTGAACAAAGATTTTTCCAAATTCAACACTAGTGTCAGTACCCCTAATAGTGCTAAGAAGATTGAACATTTTCTTTTTGGTTTATGAAATCTAAAATGGTTGTAGAGGCTTCAAGATATACTACATTCATTTGGTATTCACCAATAACTAAAATAATTGACTGATATAAACTACTTATGCTTGTGAGTTGTGACCAAAAGGGAACCAAAATAACAACTTAAAAGAAAAGATAAGGAAACAGAAAGAAGAAAATATGATCCTTAACCAGAGAAAAGTGTTGTATTCTGAAACTCACAAGTTTTAGTGTAGCAGGAACACCAACAGGAGCTCGCCCTTGGAAAATCCGGTTCATGGTAGCCTCAGGTAACTCATCTTCTTTTTTCTTACTCCGAAACTGTGACTGCAACAAATTTTCTTGGATACCTTTTTACCCTTTTTTTGTTTCAAACTCTTGTTCATTTTTGTACATAACTATATGCATAGAAACAGGCATTGCTTCTAGGCATTGGGTTGGCCAATATTGTACAAAGTCGCACTAGGCATTGCTCGAGGATTGGAGTACTTGCATCGTGGCTGTAGCACTCGGATTTTGCATTTTGATATAAAGCCTCATAATATCCTACTTGATGACAATTTTTGTCCTAAGATCTCTGATTTCGGTCTTGCCAAACTGTGCATGAAACAGGAGAGTATTGTGTCAATGGTAGGAGCACGAGGGACTATAGGTTATATTGCTCCAGAAATTGTTTGTAGAAACTTGGGAGGTGTCTCACACAAGTCTGACGTCTATAGCTACGGTATGATGGTCCTAGAGATGGTTGGAGGAAGAAAAAATGTAGATGCTGGAGTTGATCGCACTAGTGAAATTTACTTTCCACATTGGCTCTATCAACGAATTGAATTAGAGGAAGAGCTTCAACTAATTGGAATAATGAATGAAGAGGAGAAAGAATGTGCAAGAAAGATGGTGATAGTGAGTTTATGGTGCATACAGACTGATCCCACAAATCGGCCATCTATGACTAAGGTAGTGGAAATGTTAGAAGGGAACGTTGAATCTTTGCAAATTCCTCCCCAGCCTTACCTATATTCTCCTTCAAGATCAGAGATCAACTCATAAGTAGTAGAACTGACCTAGTCTTTATTCATAATGTTAGGTATTATTTGTGTAATCTCATTTGGTTATGGAATTTTAGCAAAACCTGGTACTGATGTCTCCATGTTTCTCCGTGGGAGAGGGTGGAAGTTTTGGTATCCAATGTGCTTAAGCTTCCTTGAGTATGGGATGCTGTAAACTAATTATTTTCTTAAGCACATTAATTAATCTTCCTTGAGTATGGGATGCTGTAAACTAATTAATCTTCTTACATGAGCTTAGTGGCATTCTAATATCAATTTGCAGAAGTATTTTAGGAGAGTAGATCAAGCGTTAAGTCAATTACCAGGAATAGTATATGATGGTGCTTATCTAGCACAGAAAAAAAAAAAGACATTCAAAAGTAGATGAATTTTAGCTGTCTTGCAATTATCTTACTCGTCAAGGATGTAATGCTGCATGAAGTTAAAAGGATCCAAAGACTTGAGATGGTCAAAAAGAAAAAGCCTTCTCCGATTTCCAAGAATACAAAGGAAAGAAAAGTAAAATGACCTTTTGACTATCAAGTGATTAAGTTCTTGCAAGTAGTAACTGTGGAAAATAAAGTAGAACTCCCGATCATCTATATGTCTTGATGCGGGGCATATGATCTCAAGGCCGCTCACTAGAAGTCAAGCAAAGTTGATTCAAGACACCCATCTTCACTTGACTTAAAGGGACGTGGAAGGAGGCTCCGAGAGTAGCTCGAAGATCATGCTTTTGAGCACCATGGATGGAGGACCACTTGGGCTCCAAGGGGATCCACCCCAAGCTCATTTTGAGCCTCTTGCACAAGTTCCAGAAGGAGGCGGAGCTCCTCAAAGCTGAGGCGGAGCGCCTACCAAAAAGCAGAGAGCTGAACAGAAGAAGGCGGAGTGCCTCATCCTGAGGCGGAGCGCCTCATCCTGAGGCGGAGCGCCTCCCCCTGTTTCAGCATGCGGGATATTTTACTTCTTTTTGCATGAACTTCCAACTATAGCCCTGCGTGGCCTTATTTGTTTTAACCCACTTTGGGGGTACTTTAGACCTTTTAGTATGACTAAGTGAAGCCTATAAATACTTCACTTAGCCTCCTCAAACATTAGCTTACCTTTGAATCTTATGAATGATGAATAGAGTTTATCTCTTTATTGAAGAAACCCTTTCTTTGGTTGCTTGAATTCACTAGTGGAACCTAGTTGAGTCTTGAACCGAAAACCCGATCATTCTACTTGCGAGTCCCGGGTGCGACTCGAGGGTGGTTGCATAGTGTAGGTCCTTCTAGACGCCGATTCGGGGGTATCTCGGGACAAGTTCCCCGGGGTTACTTCGAAGGGAGTTCGAGAAGTGTCTCGCTCTCCTATCTTTATTGTTTTGTCGTATTGATCCTTATCATCTTGGTATCAGAGCAAGGCTCGGGTTTTGTTTCTACAAACCCCCGACCCTTGATTCTTCGTGCCTAGGTTAGTTTCTACGTTAGGTTCTTATTTGTTGTTGAAGAAAAAGAAGAAAACACAAAAAAAAATAGAAAAAGTTGAAAAACACAAAAAAAAATAGAAAAAGTTGAAAAACACAAAAAAAATTTGATCATAGATTCTTGGTTTGTTGGACCCATTGTGTGATTGTTATTGGGGTTTGTTCCTTATTGGAAATCCGTTCTTTTGGTACCCTAAATACAAGATTTGAAGTTGAAACATAAGATTTGAAAATTTGAAACCCTTTGAAAATTTGAAAATTTTGAAACCCTAGTTTTGAAGAAGATGAACATGGTGGATTGTTTGTTTTTGATTGGGGTTCGATAAAAGTTGTTGGGGTTTGTTCTTTGTGATTGAAACAACATTGGGGTGCCTTTGAATTGCTAAAACAACGTGAGAATTGTCGGATTTTTGGGTGCAAAACCAAGAAAACCCGAAGTGAAACTGTGCTGAGAGTTGCAGGAGGCGGAGCGCCTAGATTCTGAGGCGGACCGCCTAAGGTTTGCGACCTCTCTGGAATTTGCTTAGGCGGAGCGCCTCCTTCAAAGAGGCGGAGCGCCTACTCATCTGAGGCGGGGCGCCTACTTCTGGGAGTTGTTGCTTTGGGTAGTTTTTCGTAGGATCTCTTGTTTCTTTGATTGCATTGCATCTAGCTAGTACTTCTTTGAGTAATCTTACCTACTTGAATTGTGCTAGCCCTTCTAAGCTATTAGGAAACTCAAGCCTAGACCGGAGATTAGAATTCAAAGAAGACTCGTAGTCTCTTTTGACTCAAGTCCGCACTTAAAGAGCTTATCATTCCAATAGAGTCATAACAACTCCACTCACCCCGGAGTGCATTTGGCTTTTGAGTTGAGTGATTAAGTTTAGGTTTGCTATTCAACTTAGTGAAGCTTTGGATTCAAGCAAGAGTGAAATAGCCACCACCACTAAACGAGTGAACCGAGTGAAACACTTGTGAGGGAGTGAGTGAGGTTGTTTTGCTAACGTTTGTTTCTTGTGTAGGTACAATGTCTACCGAAGGAGAAGACTTTACTAAGAATGCCCTTGCTACTATCCTTGCCAAGTTGGATAGTATGCACTTGAGGATTGAAAGCCTTGAGAGGGTGACATCAAGTGCCCTAGTTGAGCAAGGGACCTCCAATGTCCATTCGGAGAAAGGGACCCCGAGTGTCCAAGTTGAGAAAGGGGCCCCGAGTGCCCAAGTTGATGTTGGAGAAGGCACAAGTAGTCCGACCTTTACCCCGGAACAAGTTGCGGAGTTGCTTCACCATCAACAACGGGTAAGGGAGGATCGTGATCGAATTGACCTATTGTTGAGCAATACCCAACGGGTGACTA
Source organism: Petunia axillaris subsp. axillaris (assembly GCA_029990575.1). NCBI lineage: Eukaryota > Viridiplantae > Streptophyta > Magnoliopsida > Solanales > Solanaceae > Petunia > Petunia axillaris. Next base: position 47,308,580 of record JARKNS010000009.1, read on the forward strand.
TTCCAAACCTTATGGGCAATCCCCAAAGGAATGCTCCACTTCCCGGACCAATCCGAAATGTTCAACCTCTTGAGCAAGTTGCACAAGCTCAAGAAGGGGAGGAGGATAATTATGGTGATGATGGGTATGATCCTCATTATCAATTTAGGGGTCGGAATGTGGATAGGGGTCGAGGCCGAGGTCGAGGGCCACCCCATGGGCACTTTGGAGGGAATGCTAGGAGGGATCTTGGTGGATATGGGGATCACTTTGAGGGCCAACCGGAGCCTTTCCAAGGGGGTCGTGACAACAACAACAATCTTAATAGTGTGAAGCTCACTATTCCTTCTTTCAAAGTAAGTAGTGACCCGGTGGAGTACCTTGATTAGAAGTTGTCCATGGAACGCATATTTGACACCAATGATATGCCCGAAGTGAAGAAGACCAAGTATGCTATCTCTTCATTTGAATCCTTTGCTTCTACTTGGTGGGAATCGGTGAAGAGGAATAGAAGGAGGATGGGAATTGGTGGTGTTTTAATGCAAGATGGCAAACCCATAGCCTACTTTAGTGAGAAATTGAAGGGTGCATCTTTGAACTACTCTACGTATGACAAAGAGATGTACGCCTTGGTGAGAGCTCTTGCCCATTGGCAACACTACCTTTGGCCTCGAGAATTTGTAATCAAGAGTGACCACGAATCACTCAAGCATCTAAGAGGCCAAGAGAAGCTCAATAAGAGACATGCCAAGTGGGTTGAATTCATTGAGTCTTTTCCCTATGTTATCCAATACAAGAAAGGGAAAGACAATGTTGTGGCGGACGCGCTTTCTCGAAAGTTTGCTCTAGCCACCACCCTAGCCTCCAAGCTCATGGGTTTTGAGAGCATTAAATTGATGTATGCTCATGACTCTAAGCTAAAGAGCATCCACGAAGCTCTTGAAAAGGGGGAAAGGGTTGAAAAATACCAATGGGTTAATGGATATATCTTTAAAAATGGTAAAGTGTGTGTTCCCGAGTCCTCTTGGAGGGAATTGTTGATTCGTGAAGCTCATTGTGGGGGACTTGATGGGACACTTTGGGAGAAACAAGACCTTGGCCATTCTCATGGAGCAATTCCATTGGCCAAAGATGGGGGTTCAAGTTGAAAAGCTTTGCAAAAATTGCCTTGAGTGCAAGCATGCGAAATCTAAAGCTAACCCCCATAGTTTGTATACTCCTCTCCCCGTGCCTACTAGTCCGTGGGTTGATATATCAATGGATTTTGTGATGGGCTTGCCACGGTCTAGAGGGGGCCATGATAGCATTTATGTTGTCGTGGATAGGTTCTCCAAAATGGCTCACTTCATTCCTTGCAAGAAGTGTGATGATGCACAACATGTTGCCTCTTTGTTCATTGACAATGTCTTGAAATTGCATGGTGTGCCTCAAACTATCGTAAGTGATAGGGACACCAAGTTCCTAAGCCACTTTTGGAGAAGTTTGTAGGGTGCCCTTGGCACCAAGCTCTTGTTTTCTACGTCCCACCACCCACAAACGGATGGGCAAACCGAGGTGGTACACCGGACTTTGGGTGCTCTTTTAAGGGGCCATGACCCGAGGTAAGGCCGGGACGTGGGTTGATAAACTTCCTCTCATGGAGTTTGCCTACAATCGTACTTTGCATAGCTTGATTGGCATGACTCCATTTGAATGTGTGTATGGTTTTAATCCCTTAATTCCCCTTGATCTAACCCCTTTGCCAAGGGAAATGGTTGCTAATTTTGAAGGGAAAAGCCGAGCAAAGGCTATGATTGAGCTCCATGCTAAAGCCAAGAAGAACTTGGAGGAAGCCTATGCCAAGTTTGCTTCCAAGAAGAACAAGGGGAGGAAGAAGCTTGAGCTTAAAAAGGGAGATTGGGTGTGGGTGCACTTCCGCAAAGAAAGGTTTCCAAACCTTAGGAAATGGAAGTTGGCACCCCGTGGAGATGGTCCTTTTCAAGTGCTTTCCAAGATCAACAACAACACCTATGTGATTGATCTACCCGGTAAGTACAATGTGTCTAATACTTTTAATGTGACTGACTTGATCCTTTGTGATGTAGGAGATGGTGATGCCGGAGAGGAGGAAGCCATGGTTTCGAGGACGAAACCTTTCCAAGAAGGGGAGGATGATGCGGGGCATATGACCTCAAGGCCGCTCACTAGAAGTCAAGCAAAGTTGATTCAAGACACGCATCTTCACTTGACTTGGAGGGACGTGGAAGGAGGCTCCGAGAGTAGCTCGAAGATCATGCTTTTGAGCACCATGGATGGAGGACCACTTGGGCTCCAAGGGGATCCACCCCAAGCTCATTTTGAGCCTCTTGCACAAGTTCCAGAAGGAGGCGGAGCGCCTACCAAAAAGCAGAGAGCTGAACAGAAGAAGGCGGAGCGCCTCATCCTGAGGCGGAGCGCCTCATCAGTTGGAGGCGGAGCACCTCATCCTGAGGCGGAGCGCCTCCCACTGTTTCAGCATGCGGGATATTTTACTTCTTTTTGCATGAACTTCCAACTATAGCCCTGCGTGTAGGGGTGGGCACAAAACCGAAAAAACTGAAATACCGAACCGAACCGAACTAATTCGGTACTTCGGGTTCGGTTTTTCGGTTTTTCGGTTCGGGTTCGGTCTTAGAAATTTTTGAACTTCGGTCTTTGGTTCGGTCTTCGGTTTCGGGCTCCCCGGAACTTCGGGCCCCGAAATTCCGAAAAAACCGAAGTTTTTTTTTTATTTTTTTTATTTTTTTTATTTTTTTAAAACCATTAACAAAAAACATCCACCATTACATATTACGTATATTTCCTAGATTGATTCGTATAATTTCCCTTTTTTGCTTATTGTATTTTAATGTCTAATTAGTGATTAAATGCAACATATATAAAAAATTAAATAATTGAACTAAAAATTCATTAGGAAATGATAAATTAGCTGAACATCCCTTTAGTTTGAATAAATCATTTATGTTAAGTCATCGCGATATGATATTACGAGTATTCAATCATTTATATTTGGTAATTTGATGTATTTTTGTTAATCTTATTTTTTGACTTTGAACAGGTATGTACTTTGCCTTTCCTTTCCCTTTCTTGTTCGGCCTTTTTTTCTTTGGCTATAAACTTTGGTTTAAACCGAAACACCGAAGTACCGAACCGAAGTACCGAACTAAAAAACCGAACCGAACCGAAGTATAAAAATTACGGACTTTTCTACACTTCAAACCGAACCGAAGACCGAAGTAACGGACTCCTACTTCTAAAAACCGAACCGAAGAACCGAACGCCCACCCCTACCTGCGTGGCCTTATTTGTTTTAACCCACTTTGGGGGTACTTTAGACCTTTTAGTATGACTAAGTGAAGCCTATAAATACTTCACTTAGCCTCCTCAAACATTAGCTTACCTTTGAATCTTATGAATGATGAATAGAGTTTATCTCTTTATTGAAGAAACCCTTTCTTTGGTTTCTTGAATTCACTAGTGGAACCTAGTTGAGTCTTGAACCGAAAACTCGATCATTCTACTTGCGAGTCCCGGGTGCGACTCGAGGGTGGTTGCATAGTGTAGGTCCTTCTAGACGCCGATTCGGGGTATCTCGGGACAAGTTCCCCGGGGTTACTTCGAAGGGAGTTCGAGAAGTGTCTCGCTCTCCTATCTTTATTGTTTTGTCGTATTGATCCTTATCATGTCTACTTCAGGTTGTGATGCTAAACCATTTCCAGAATCCAAATGCTAATTGAGAATGGTACTATGCTAAGCCAAGACGACAGACGTATAATTCACATATTGCTACTAGATTTTTATCATCCAACATACAGAATAGTCCCTGACTTGACAATTTTCCTTAAAAGCCTTTTTAATACTTTTCTTCTTTAGTCTAGCTTTCTAAGAAATTTGAGAATCCACTAGCAACCTTGACGTCAAACGTGCCGTGTATGGTTGATGGGTAATACTAATAATCAGAAAAGAGAACTCCAATGAACAGTTAGGTTCATATATAGTCTTCCTTTTCTTTGTGGTAGGAAATATTTTGTTTGAGCATGGGAGGATTCCATATGGCTTGGTCTTCTTCTTTTGTTTGCTTCTGCATATCATGATTTTTCATGCTGGGAAGGCTTCTAGATGTTCTATAATCATGTGGTTGCCATAAAACTAAATATAATTTTTTTACTACATATGATAGTTAACAAACAGGGACAGTCCGGACTCTTCATCTGCGCTGGTTGCCAGGTTGACATTGTGCAAGCGAAGGCATATCAGTACATGCTGGTTCAGTTTTCTCGACAAGCTCAAAGCTTTGGCAAGGTCCCTTCTTATGTGCTGACTGTCGTAATAAAAAGGATGCCATGGAGGGAAAATGACCAAGTGGAGTTAAAGTGCTTAACTCGCGCATCATTGCCGAGTTTCCTACAATTATGTTACTTATAATCTATCTATCTATTAATTCTGATTTATAACTAGGTGATGTGGCATGCCTCAAAAGCTTAAAAAATATTCAAAAGAGAGAAAAACCATTGCAATTATCATTAGTCGTCAAGGATGTAACATTACTGGTACTGCATGAAAGTTAAAAGATCCAACGACGTCATAGTCAAAAAGAAAAAGTCTTCCCAGATTTTCAAGAATAAAAAGGAAAAGTAAAGAAAAAGAACTACTCCGAAGCTCCTCTCCAGTGTACCTTCTGTCCAGTGCACTGTTGATCTGTTGACACGTGTCCAATTTTAGATTTAAGAATCAACTTTTAACTCAACTCATTAACCCCTTAACCTTGATTAAGCCTGATTAGTTATTCTCTGTTTTAACTTCATAGTAGCGAGATTCTTCCGGCAAATTTATATCCAAATTAAACAATTACCGAACTCTTTCAGTACACTTGTCGAACTTCAAACAATTCTTTTCCCAAATTTTAACCAGATCGATTATGATCAAATGCATATTGAGTAATACCATGAGAAACAAGATACTATAAGGTATCTACCTCCATTTTGAATTCCAATTTCCACCATTTTTATTCATAAATGAACTTAAAAATATTATAAATGGTCTAGAAATTCCCAAAGAACAGTAAAAGCTATAGTCATGCTACGTGGATGTGGCACTCGCTGAGCTTTAGAACTTTCTCGCACTTTTTGGAGCATGCATAACACATTAACCCTCTCTTTTAGACACAGTGAAGAAAAGGTTAGGCCGTGATCTTCATTACAACTCAAGAAGATGCATTATTATGGGTACAATCAAAGGCTACCACTAATGCATAAACCATATTTTATCTAATTGAAAACACTAATTAGGATGGAACTAAACTTGATGGAAGCACGTTTGGTGACTGAAATACCACTTTTGCAGTAAGAATCTCGCTGCATTTAAGAAAAGTTAAAAAAGAGAATGACTAAGGAGGCTTTAACCTGGGTTAAGGGGGTTAGTTAGTTAAATTAAAGATTGACCCTTAAATATAAAATTGGACACGTGTCAATAAATTAATTGTGCACTGGAAACAAGGTGTACAGGAGAGGATCTCCGTCGACTCCTCCTATCAACTATCAAGTGATAAGTCCTTGCAAGTGGTAACTGTGGAAAATAAAAAAAACTCTCCATCATTTGTCCACTTCTGGTTGAGATGCTAACCATTTCCAAGAATCACCAACTGCTGGTAGCCTGGATGAGCTTGGTACAATGCTAAAGCCAAGGCGATAGACGTGTAATTCACCTACTGCTATTACTATATGTCAGCCAATAATGTAAATAGGTTCTATCAAATGAACAAGTGATAGAGATTGTTGGGATGGTCTCAGATCCTTAATCTTAGCCCTGCAATGTGAACCCTCTTTCTTATGGTTTTAAGATTCTAATACATGTGCACAAGATCAGAGTCTTAATACAAATAAAGGAATAAAATAACTTAAAATTTGATTCTATGTGATCAAGTTGCAAGATGATAAAATATTTAAATATGTCTATATATAAGTTTTGCTAGCACCTCTCCATTTGTAAGCTCTCCAAATCGCTCTACTTTCTTTTTTCACTTTCATTTCTATGGATTCTGCAAAGACTTTGGTTAACAACATGAGCCTTGTACAATTCTTAGTCATCCATTTCTATAGCTTCAAAAGAATTACTTTACTGTTCAATGATTCAACTTCCGTGGCGTTAGATTTTAATTGATTTAAAAAAAAAAAAAATACAGTGACATATTGGGTCAGTTTCTTCACTAGTCTTGACAACCAAGTCCAACTATTGATGCAAGACTTCAAGTCTTTCTATTCACAAAAGAATAATTTCGTCACAACACATAATATACGTTTGTAACAATTTTTCCAATCCACTAAGCTTTTAAACGCAAGTGAACTATACTATCATCACCACTCTTCTTTGTAAAAGTTTCGCCCAGCAGCCACTTTTAATACCGGTATTTGGTTTGAGGCCACTATTTTCTTTGGTCTTACACTAGAGGCCACTTTTGGGCCTTTTACTAAGTAAACATTGACTTAAGTTCTGATTATTGACTGAAGTTCAGTCCATACGGCCCCTGGACTGAAGTTCCATCTTTAAGGACTGAACTTCAGTCCATATGGCCCTGGACTGAAGTTCCATCTTTAAGGATTGAACTTTAGTCCCTATCTTTAAGGAATGAACTTCAGTCCAGGGCCATGTTGACTGAAATTCAATCTCCCTGGACTGAAGTTCAATCTTTAAGGACTGAACTTCAGTCAACATGGCTCTGGACTGAAGTTCTATCTTTTAAGCAAAAGTGGCTACAAACTAAATATTTTGGTATTAGTGGCCTGTGCCCAAAGACCAGTGGCAAAAGTGGCCTTTCGTGCACTTTTCCCCTCTTCTTTCCTATTACATTATACTATGAGCCTGTTTGGCTAGGCTTATAAGCAGCTTATTTTAAGTGGCTTATAAGTCAAAAAGTGACTTAAAAGCCACTTTTTGAGAAGTTAGGAAATGTTTTAGCTAGCGTTTGGACATAGATTCCCAAATATTTTTTGGGAAATATTTTTTGGATGAAGTTTGATATGAAAATGAAAAAGTGTTTGGACATACTTTTTTAGAACAAATTTTTTGGCTCAAAAGAATCTTTGAGCTCTTATGGAAATGAAATTTGATGTGTAAATGTTAGTTTTTGGCCCAAAAACAGCTCAATACCAGTTTTTGGGATAAGTTTTGCTCAAAAAGCATAAACAAACATTTTTTGGCCCAAAAACTCCCAAAAAATGCCTCCAAAAACTATGTCCAAACGGGGGCTTAATTTACCAAATATATATTAATGGGATTATAAGCTTATAAGTCACTTTTAAGCTCACCCAAACGGGCTCTATGTCTCCTTTTCCCTTCCTCTTCTTCCTTCCAATTTTCCCATTCCTCACTTATTCCACTTCTCTTCACTATCCATTCGGTAAGTTAAAAAAAAAAAATCAACTTCTTATGTTATTCCAACTTCTTTTTTTTTTAACCTAACTAACTAAGTTATCTTTTTTTTTTTGTTTGTTTTTACAGATTACTCATTACACATAGATTGTGGTGGACTAACAAATTCAACAGACATATTCAATACAACATGGTTATCCGACCGTTACATCACTAATGGCGCAATTTCTATGGTATCCGAGACATTCCGTTTTACACACTCCCAAGAAAAAACCCTCCGTTACTTCCCTATTTCAAACGGTAAAAAAAATTGTTACGTTATTCCAAATTTAGCCTTCCCATCCTGTTACCTACTTCGTACATTTACCGTGTACGATAATTACGACAGTAAATCCCATCCCCCGTCATTTGACGTGTCTATTGAGGGCAATATCGTCTATCAATGGCGTAGCCCGTGGCACGAAGCAATCTCATGCGTCGGCGCGTATACCGATTTGTTCTTTTCAATTTTAGATGATGACGTGGCAGAAGTTTGTTTTTACAGTATTGACACTGATTCACCTGTAATTGCTTCACTTGAAATTACACAAATTGACTCGGGGAGTTATTTAGTCAACGATAGTTCAATTTTAGTCAACTATGGGAGATTGTCATCCGGGTCAAATCAATGGGGACCCGGATTCAGTAACGATACGGACCGATTTGGTCGGTCATGGCAACCGAAATCGGATTTTAGTTCTGGAGTTTTAACAGGAGCAACAATTAGAATAATTTCTGCTATTAAAGATGCAATTAATGTTGATAAATCTCCAAATTATTTTCCATTAAAATTGTATCAAACTGCTGTTAGTGTAATTGGTGGTGAATTTTTAGAGTATATATTGCCCATCAACACGAAATTGGATCATTTGTTGTGGTTACATTTTGCTGAGATTGATGTGAGTGTGGATAGAGTGGGTAAAAGAGTGTTTGATGTTGTTGTGAATGGTGAGAAAGTTAGTAGAGTGGATATTTTTAAACAAGTTGGGAGTTTTGCTGCTTATGATTGGAGTTATGTTGTTAAGAATAGTACTGAGGTGAATGTGAGGCTTGTTCCTGTTGTTGGTGTGCCCTTGATTTGTGGGCTTGAGAATTATGCTATTATTCCACTTCATATCAACACTCTTCTTGCTCAAGGTATACCGGAAACTCTAGTAGTATATTTCAACAACTTGTTGGCTATTTAAGTTATATACATTGTCAATATAAAGATGAACTTGTTGTTTAAGTTATATATACAGTATAAAGATGAATTTGTTGTTATATATACTATCAGTATAAAGAAGAATTTATTATTTACGTTATATACACTGTCAGTATTAAGAAGAATTTGTTGTTTATCATTGTATACATTGTCAGTATAATAATTCGTTGTTTACGTTATATACTCCGTCATTATAAGAAGAATTTGTTGTTTACGTTATATACGTTATATATACTGTCAGTATACAGAAGAATTTGTTGCTTATGTTATACATACTGTTAGTACAAAGAATACTTTGTTGTTTAAGTTATATATATTATAGAAATGAATCCTCAAATAAACATGGCTTTCACTTCTTTTGTATGCTTCCTTGTCATCTTTTTCTTTGTTCATGCAAAGGGTAGAAATGATTCTACTTGTCTAAAGTCCTTTTCATGTGGAAATCTTACTTTCCTTAACTTTCCTTTGGGTTAATTTCACCGGTAGTCACTGAACTATTGCTTCATTACCACAAAGTCACTTTTGTTTCATTTGTTACCCAAAAGTCACTCAACTTTGCTCCGGTCTACAACAAAGTCACTCAAGCCGGATTTTATTTAAAACTTGCCGGAAAAATAATATGGCATCATTAATTAAAAATAATTTTTAATTAATTTTTCATCTATTAATCTAATTTCTTAACCCATTATTCTTATTCTACCCAACTCAAACACATTTCACTACGTCATCGTTGTGCATAAACATTTCATACCGATGCCATTTCTCTTTGCTTCTGTTTCGTATTGAATTAATTAGTTAATCAAATTGAGTAATGTTAGGCAAATTGGTTATGAAAAAGGGAAAATGAGGAACAGGGAATGAATAAAAATGAACGAGCTTAGATCGGTTTGGTTCGATTTTTTATTTATGAAATCAAACTAGTTATGTTGATTTTTTAAAATTTTAAAACCAAAATAACAGCTTGTTTGGACTGCTGTTATGTATATGGTTTCATAATGTGTCTATTGTATTGTACTTTATGTTTTATTGAGTTCAATATTTTGATAGATTATATTGTTTGCAGTCGTTTCATGATATAACATACTAGTAAATGAAGAATGAATTTAATATATTGCCAAGAAAATAATAAGATACGGGATAGAGTTACTATAAAAAAGATAAGATAAATGGTAATAAATGAGAATATAAAGGGGAAGAAGAGAGAAAAAAGACACGGTAACGATGCAATCACACCAAATCGGTCGTTACATAAAATAGGCTCTTCATCGTTATGTAACGATGGACTAACGATACGATACAATAAAATTTTAAAGTAACAATTAATACAAACATTATTTTATAGTAACAGTACAGTAACAGTACGATACGGTACAACTGATAACAACCATCCAAACAAGCTGATATCAAACAAAGTCGAATTTTTGTTTTTGGTTTTTCTCAGTTTTTTTTTCTTTCGATTTTTCTGGATTATTCGATTTTTGCCTGGTACCCCAGCGATTATATGGTAGATAATATTTATCAAATTTCAAAATTTTTACTGATAAAATAGTTATTTGTATATCTTCATGTAAGATATGACACTCTAATTTATATGTCTGTCCTTGCTTTTACTTACTGCATTAAAAAATAACTGACACACAGATATAAAGCCTTAAAAAATGACGTATCTGATGATAATACAATAACAATAACAACTCAGTAGGTCTCAGTTGGTAACTAACTGAAGATTACTTCTTTGAAATGTCCTGTTAAACTAGATTGTCATGTTAATCTTTAGTTAGTTGAAATATATTTCTAATACCGGTTCCCTGGCATAAGTGGCAAAAAAGAAGTAGCGAAATCCATGACATAATATGGCAAAAAATAAGTAGTGAAATGAGTTTGGGTTAGGTAGAATAGTAATAGTGGGTTAAGAAATTAGATTAATAGATGAAAAATTAATTAAAAAAATTATTTTTAATTAATGATGCCACATCATTTTTCCGGCATGTTTTAAACAAAATCCGGCTTGAGTGACTTTGTTGTAGATCGGAACAAAGTTGAGTGAATTTTGGGTAACAAATGAAACAAAAGTGACTTTGTGGTAATGAAACAATAGTTCAGTGACCACCGGTAAAATTAATCCATTTCCTTTCTCTCTTTCTACACAACCTGAATGTGGACTAATGTCCATGTCTGGTTGTGATGCTAAACCATTTCCTAGAATCCAATTGCTTCCAGGAGGTTATTGGTAAATGTTATAGAAAATCTTTTTAAGTATACAGTTCGACTCACGGACCCGAAAACTTCAAACTACGTTGAGGCAACACAAGTGCCAGGCTTGCCAGACTCTCCTTCTATTTCTTTCAGAATCCTCCCATTGAATATTCTCGACTTCTTCAAATGCAACAGCACTAGTAGTACACAGAAGAAGAACGACCATTTTGCTGGTTATAGAAGTTAAAATGGTTATAAACGCTTTAGCATATATTACGAGCTTCCTGGAGATGGCGATGAAGACACTCCAGCAAACAATCTTACTGTAATTGTTCGCTTGCCAAATTTCCAATTGACTCGTTTTCATATCATGATGATGTGTTCAAAATGTTAAGTCCAGATTTTCTATTAGAATGGAAGCTATCCGATGAGTGTTACCAGTGTCACTTTGGTGGATGTCAATGGCAGACTGATAAACCAACAAATTTCGTTGTTACAGAGGTAGATATCTCCATAAAGTATGCTCTAAATTTTTAAGGTCAAGTTAACATTCCTTAAAGCCCTTTCTTATTCCATATTACAAATCCATAATATACAATAACATTATCCTATGTTTTTAGAAAGTAGAAAGTAACAAGACAAATGTTCTAAGTTATGGGACTTGTGTTAAGTAACGTTCTCAGAATGAGGTCCTTTCCCTGTTGGATCAGTTAAAACTCCCACCTTCTTGAATATCTGAAACAGCTCATTTAATGTGATGAAACTTATGCCTAAATTAAATGCTGCAAAAACTGTTTTTGATGGTAAAACAGTATAAAAGATTAGCTAAGGTTGGGTCCCTAAGCACAAGAAAAATATCTCTTAAATACTACACCATCTATAGTGAGGCTTTCTGAGTGCTTAGAAGACTCACCGGAGAAGGAAATCTGACGTCGATGAAGTCCGAACAACAATGGCTGGAGGTAAATCGATCTTCTAATCCGCTGCGTATTTGCTCTTGTTATGTAGTAGTTATGATAGAAAGACTAACAGTTGGTGTATGAACAAATTATACCTCTGCCTTGTTATTTTGTGGTCTCTGTCAAATTAATCAAAAGTGGATTTTTTGATTCTGAAATTTATTATCTGTGTTGTCGAAATAATGTTGGAGAACACAAATACGGCTGATTTGCGAACTTTTGGGTGTTTTTGAACTTGATTTTGAGGTTTTGATTAAGAATTGGGTGACTTACAAAAATACCCACACAAGCTAAAGTAATTACAACCCCTACCTACAATTTTCAAATATTACCCCAGCTACCCACTAAACTAATTACCTAAATACCCACTTTATCTCCCACTTCTCCCAGGTCCAAAACATTCGTATACTTTCAGAATTGGATCCACTTCAAACTAATCTCTCCCAAGTCCAAATTCAGTATCAATAAAGGTGGAAATTTTGTTCAGTTTGGTGGCGAATAGGATTCAACTAATAGATATTGTAATTTTCTAAAGGAAGAAAAGAGACGTAACAGTAATAAAAAGGAAGAAAACGGGAAGGGTGCGTCAGAGAAATGGTTGCCGGAGTTGGGGTTCCGCCACTTTCAAGGCCCGATCTACTTTACTCCCAAGTGATTTTGGTGAAACCATTATTCGAAATGGAAAGTGGATGAGGAAGCGGTCTCATTCGTGTATTTTTGTAAATTTCCAGTCGCTGGACTGTGGCGGTTGACGGCGGCGGACTGTTGGTGGATTTGCGGCGGTACGGGGTGGTAGATATTCCTGCTGGTGGGGAGTGTTTCGGTCATGGGAACAACTATGGTTTGGATGCTTCTATCATATACTTTCTAATATACAGTATATCACAATGGTATACAACTTTGATTTTGTCACAGTATACTTTTGTATTAAGAGAAAATCATGCTTCTATTGTATACCTTTCTAGTATACGGTATACACCAAATGATATACCTTTGTAAATGAAGGAGGTCCTTGCCAGTACTACAGTAGGTGAATGTCGAGGGTATGGACAACAAAGAGAAGGTTGTCATTATGAGGTGCATTCAGTTGTTGCTTCACTTGCCAAAGCTAAAGTTGCGCCGTATCCAAAGGTACTTTTTCGGTTTATGATCCAAAGTTGTATACCATTTTAGTACCTCAATGGTATACCAGCTTAACATTGTAGGTTCAGCCTTGAAAATATAACAAAAAGTTATTTTCCTACTGTATACAATTGCAGTACTATGTATACTATAAAAGTATACTTGTTTAACTATTTTGCAACAAGTTGACAAAAATATTTTTTCTACTGTATACGCTTTACTATAGAGTATACCAGATTCTTTTAGCGCACAATACTTAGGTTTGCTGCTTTTTTGGTTTTTTTCTTAGGATATGACTAGAGATGATCGCAAGGATAGTGATGATAGTAATTGTTATGCCGATGGGATGAATATAGATCAAGATTGGTTTGCCCAGTATGACAATGATGTCATTAACAAAGAGACTTCTTCACTTGGAGATGATCCATTTATTATTTGAATTGTAAGGCACTAATACTAATCTGATAAGGGACGTCTATATTACTTGGCTTCCCTTATTTCTTAATAACCAATTAGTATTTACTTTTGTATTAGAAAATGAGAAACTCGACTTGATTTTGCCAAGTCAACTGTAGTTGTGCTGATATTGATATCCATTTTGGTCACAAAGGTCTTCAATGTGTGCTTTCCAATGCCAGGAAGTAGCGGATACTGTCACTACAGGGTTATACTTGGTCCCTTGCAATATATGGAGTCAAGCTACTGGCATCTAGTTTTGAGTTGGATGAAAAGGTATACTTCTTTATATCAATTAAATCCTAATTATTTTTCTTTATGGAATGTAAATGAAGAAGGAATGAGACAATATCTTAAGGATTAACCAAAGAATAATGATAAATAGTGGTTTTGGGAGTTAACAAGGAGCATTGCTTCCTTTTCCACTGTGGTATGTCTAGTTTAGTTTATTATGATTATATACCTTTATCATATACAATATACTCTATAAGTATACTGCTTGGCTGAGTTGAAGATCCATTGATTTCTTGAGTTTCTTTCCTACCCCCCCCCCCACCTTTCTTTTTTTTTTTTTTTTTTTTTTTTTTTGTGTTTGCAAACTGGGAATCCTCTGGCATTGGATATTCAACAATATTATTGTGAAATAGGCAATCGGAATGTTGATATAATTGAAATGTATTTTTTTACATTGTCGTCAATTGTGATTCTCGGGTAGTTGTTACGAAAAGCATAGCATTTCCTGCTACTGCAATTTCTGCACATTTGGTAATTGTATACTTTTTGGTATATAGTATGTCTTACAAGTATACTGGTTTACTGAGTTTATAATGAATTGCCTTCTTGGAGTTTACTAATGAGAATATGAACCGTCTTTCAAATTTTGAACATTCCATTCATAATAAAATGAGAAAAACTAAAAAAGACTATTGCTTCTTTTTCCGTTGTGATATGTTTAGCTTTGGTTAGTATACTATTATGTTAGATTGTATACTTATGGAATATAGTTGTCTTGAAGCACATAGATGTCATTTTCTACTACGTTCCGAAGAAGGCAAAATATGGAGTTAAAGCGAAGATAACAACAACAAACAACTATTTTGACAATGCCATTCAAAGTATATATAAGAAGTTCATAGGTATGGAAGGGAATCAGGGACTAGCAGCAACGAAACTTGCTTTGAAGGAGTATATCATTGGTGATAGGCTGTTATGTAACACTCCATGGAAGAATGTTGATGAGGTCCTCCTTCCTATGCATGTGTTAGTGGAGTGGCATTGGATCCTATGAAGGGTTTCGTTTCGTGATAGGTGCATATACATATATGACTTTCATCAAAACCCAGATGCTGCCGATGAAGTTAAGCAAGTAGTAATGGCATATGCTTTCCAATTACCTCTGTTGTTAAATGCCAGTAACTTATGCTGAGATGGATGACATCATCTTGCAAAACAAATTGCAGAATGAAAAGACTTTAACATATCAGTTTGAATGGTGTCATCTTGCAGTTACACGATGAAATTTTTTTTAAACTGTGAACATGCAGTTTTTTCTTGAGAAAGTGCTAATTTGAACATGCAGTTATATTCTATTAATGAAACACCACTTAAGTTGACAGTTTTCATTGTCAATTTTTTCAAATTGTTGTGTACGTCCAGTTGTTATTTTAAATAAATGACAAAATTGTATGTTGTTCGTACAGTGGTTTTCTTAGTTCAATATCAATTGTTCTTTACCGTTTAGTAAAATTTGTTCAATATGGGTATCTCATTGTATACCTTGTTGTTGTACAGTATACCATGTATGTTTACTGGTTAATTAACTTATTTGTCTATATACCTTAAAATTAAACAGGGTATACTGTATTTATTTGTCTATATACCTTAAAATTAAAGTAGTGTACCATCAGGGTATACTGAATACCAGAAAGGTATACAGAATAAAATATACCCCTAACTATATGAAACTTGTTCTATAACTTATTTTTCTTATGTATTGCTTTATTGTATACAATATACCCAATGGCAGAACTCTCTGGTAGTGGTGTTGTTTATGTACATTTTTTTGTTCTATACCTTTTGCAGTATATTATGTACTTTTGTAGTATATAGTTTACCACAATGGCATACAAGTTAGATTTGTCACATTATACTTTTGTATTAAGAGAAAATCATGCTACTATTGTATACCTTTCTAGTATATGGTATACAGGAATGGTATACAAATATAATTTTTTATAATATATTTGTGTATAAACTAAAAGGAAACCATGGTTCTGTTGTATACTTTTCCAGTATACAGTATACCCCAATGGTATACAACTTTAAAATATCACAATATATTTGCTTATAAACTAAAAGAAAATGTTGCTTCTTTTGTATACATTTCTAGTATATGATATACCCCAATGGTATACAACTAAAAAAAAAAAAACCATCTCGCTATTCAATATCTTTCCAACATGTGATATTGCTCGAACTGTATACGACTTTTCCAAAGGTACAAGACTTTCTTTTTGGTCAACATATTTGTGTGTACTAACTAAAAGAGTACATTTCTATTATATACTTTTGTAGTATATGGTTTACCACAATGGTATACAAAGTTTGATTTGTCACAGTATACTTTTATATTAAGAGAAAACCATGCTTCTATTGTATATCTTTCTAGTATATAGTATACAGGAATAGTATACAAATATAATTTGTTACAATACAAAATCTCACTTCGGTTCAAACAAAAAAAATGTATATACCAAAATAACCAAAAATTTGATACAACTACTTTTTAATATTTTTGAGTGATCCTATCAAATTGCTAAAAAAGTATAAGATGTGTAAGAAGAACAAGAGTAAGGCAAAGAAGAATTCTAGTTCATCGATTTTTTTCATTGGACTTCTTCAGTACAACAGTATACAAGTAAGGTGTACATTACCAAAATAGTAGTAGTTCATTAAGTTTTTTCTCCGAATTTTGGTTCAAGCATGGCCAAATTTTTCGCCAAATTGACTCAAAATTTAACCACAATTCTCATAGCATGTCGATCACTTCAAGTACTCTATCTGCAATCTATTAGCCATCTTCAGTACTCTATCTACGTTCAGATAGTTCTCCATTTTTATATACTTCACTAAGATTTCCTTGCTACCTTGAAGAGATGGTAGTGGTAGACAAACCATCTAGCATATACCAGTCTTACCAACTCTTTGACAGTTGGGAGCTGCAAAAAGGAGAAAAAGATTAGTGACCCTGATAGCTGGACCAAACCACATATGAGAATCTGATGTACCTAATTTCAACATATAGATGAATGAAAACTCAAAAATCTATAGCTGGAAAAGATCCTAATTGAGTCTATAGACATTTATATGGTCTTTGTTAGTATGACTCTCAAGAATTTACAAACTATGGCCATTTTGATTAAACAGAAAAATATACTAGTGTTATTACAGGATAGTGTTGCTACAAGTGCATAATTTGTGCACGTTTTATCATTGTATACATTTTTAGTATACTGTATACCTTATAAGTATACTGGTTTACAAGTAAAATTTTGGCAAGAGAATATACTATAAAGGCATACAGTGGGAAGAGAGTATACTATAAAGGTAAATTGTGTAAATGTACCCCTACCTAATTTAAGCATGTGGATTTTTGGATATAAGTATACCATAAAGGTATACAGTAAAAAAGAAAGTATACCCTTCTTTCTGAAACATTATTACAAAAGAATACATGTTCAGTGACCTTACTTTCGTGAACAATCCAGAAAAAAAAAACCCTTACTGAGGCTTGCGCTCTTTTTAGGCAAGTCTAAGGACAGATCCCTCAAACTGATGTCGCTTTGGTTTCTTGTATTGCATTCTTGTTCCGGCTTCAATTGGCTACCACAAGGGCAAACTGATATCCTCGTAAAGCAATGCTTATGGAACACTGATTGACAAGACTTGCATCTTTCAATTTCTCTTTCCTGTTAAAGGACAAACTACATCAATCAGGAGCTCTATGCAAAAGAGGACATTCATTACCTATAACCTCTTGGCCTGACCTCTCTTATGCAAGTACAGATTGAAATGAACAATTTTATCAGGTTAAGTTGCACCATATAATACTCGAGCTAAGTTTAACATGCAGCGCAGATTGGGTGAAAGTCAAGCTGGTTAACTTAAGCTTCCCTAACATGGTGCAAAAATAAAACAAAGATCATTTCTTTAGACAAGTTCCAAAATAAATACAACTAAATCTAAGATATACCAACATGGAAAGGGAAAATGAGAGAAGAGGGGTCATCACAGGCTTGCCGAGCATTGTAGGGGATACCCATATTACAACATCTAAGGAACTACTCAACTATATGCTCCAGAATTTTCCTCGAGATAGTCTCGACCATAACTGGTAAAGTTGCAATGGAAGTGGTAGCCATCTAGAATATAAAGCATAAGGCAGTTTCACAATTATGTCGCCACATCAATAAAACAAGGTGATTATTGCATAGAAACATCCTTTTCCTGATTCATCCTAGATTCTCTTTTCTATGTTCTCACAATCAGGAAGCACACCTCATGTTTTGATGCCAATAAAAAATATTCATATTTCATAGCAAATTGGAGAGAGAGAGAGTGAATATTTCATAGCAAATTGGAGAGAGAGAGAGAGAGAGAGAGAGAGAGAGAGAGAGAGAGAGAGAGAGAGAGAGAGAGAGAGAGAGAGAGAGAGAGAGAGAGGAAATACAAAGATTAGGAACAAAATAAACAAAAGGGTGTAGTTCAGGAACAATTCCATAACAACTTTAGTGGTTGAAGGCTAAGCATTCCATAGCTGTGAAATATCAAAATAAAGGCAAACAGGAGCTCACAATGGCCCTCATTCATAGAGAATATTTATAGCAATAACAGACATCCAAATGCATGAAAGTCTAAAGGAGTAGAACATTTTAGATGTTGAATCCATAGAGAAGAACTGTAGCAATCACATTTTTTTTCCAAGAAAACTACTGCTACATAAATAGAAATGAGAAACAGCAGAAACAAAACTATCTTATCACATGATTCTCCAGCACCCACACTCTACTGTTAGCCTGGGCAACCCTTTTGATCTTATCTTTCTTCTTAATATCATAACTATTTGAAGAACCCTTGGCCACATTGATGAGTTCATCAACCAAGCACTCAGCTATGGTCTTGATGTTCTTGAAAGCACTCTCACGAGCACTAGTTGTAAGCAAATAAATTTCCGGGTTGACACGGCGGAGTGGAGAAATATCAACAGCTTAACGCCTTACACACCAGCTGATCTATTTTGGGTTGCATCATAAAAAGGTATACAGTATTCTAAAAAAATATACATTTTTCTATAGCAACTCACACACTTTGATACTAGCACATAATGCATACTAAAAGAATATACGGTACACAAAAAAGATATATTATGTTTATAACAACAAAAAATCAAAACATATATATGTGTGATAGCAGGCCTCACGCTTCAATCTAGATACAAAGATGTATGCCTAAATAGTATACACTATACCAACAAGGTATACCGTACTAAAAAAGTATATTTATTTGATAGCAACTAATACACTATGATATTGTATACTGTATCAGTATACTATTGCAGTAGACTGTATATTATAGCAGCATACAGTTTAGAAATACTTTTTTGATTTTCAACAAAAAATTTTGATCTCAAGTACCGCAAATCAGCTCCAAATGCAATTAAATTTTCGTATGAACTTTATAAAGGTATTAGAGATAATATTTTGTAACACCCACTTCGAATCAAACAACAAATAAAGAATTAAAATTTCATATTCAAGAGCTCAAAGCTTAACAATGGTGGGTATTCAAAAATATGCTCTAAAATATTTCAAATCACCTCTCATCATTTGTACAAAATACTCTTTATGGAAAAAAAATCAATAAACTCCGATTGTGACCTTTCTTTCCACACCATTGACATGTAAGTTATACTTTCTCATGGAAAATTTTCCAATTGATCAACTGTTAATAAACTGTCAATATACTGTTTTTCTACTTAAAGAAGTATACCATTAGGGTATACTGCATAATAAAAAGGTATACAGAACAAAAGTTGTCACATTAAAACTTGTATACCTTTGTGGTAAACCAAATACTACATAAGTATAAGTATACATAATAAAACGTAATAGGAATACAAAAAATAGGAAGATTGACATCATAAAGTACCTTAGGCTCATTCGCACCAACAGTAACGATTTCCATACAGTTTGCAATCGGTGGAAAACCAGAAGATTCAGGACGGTTCGCACGTTTACATTAGTAAACGTGCTGCAAGCTCAATTTTGAACTAGGGTTTAGCATTTTAGTAGAAAGGGTTGAAATCATATTAAAGCAGGGGTTTGAATCATGGATTTGAGAGACGGAATCCGATGGGAAAAGGGGAAAAATGGGTCAATTTTGGGAGAAATGGGGGAAACGGAATGTAATCAGATGGGAAAATAGGGGTAAGGATCGATTTTGGAGAGAAACTGAATACTGTAATTAGTTTTTGGAGGGAAATAGGGAAATGGGTAGAGAGTGTAAATATTATTAAATTTATGGGTATAAAGAATTGATGTAGGTATGTTGGGTAATTAGTTTCAGATGCATGGGTATAGAGTGTAAATTACCCTTATGAATTTGAACTGGTTTTTTAAGTGGGAGGTACCGGGTCAAAGAGACCCGGCTAACTGTTGAAGACGAAGACTGTTTGTTTGGAAAGGACCTACTGATTTTGGACTTATCATTTTAAGGGTTAATACTAATAATAAAACGAAAAAACATTGAGTTTCGGAACAACTTATGCACGTGAAGAGTCCAACTGTAAAACTTTTGTACATGTGGCCCACATTTGCATTAACTTAATACTTTTGACCATAAATTTCCACCACTTATGAAAGCATTTTATATTGTTTCTTTTCTAATTTTATAAAGTTTCATAAAGTTTGAAAAGCAGCACATATGACATCATTTGATATTTGGAAGTGTGGCTTATGGTTTTGCTATACCCGCTGTGTCAATGTACTGTCTCAAAATTTTTATAGAAGTTCCGTTTAAAATTTATTTTAAGAACTTTTAATATATAAAGCTTAATTTTATTGCCTAATGTTTAAGCAATAATTTTAATAAACTTTAGAACAAATGTTATTGATCCATATTATTTTATTTAATCGAGATTTAGCCACAGTAATTTTGATTAAATAAAGTTATACATGAGGTAATGGATCACAAAATGTCTAAGTGATCTATATGTTTATTTGATTAGAGATTAGTCACAGCATCTTTGTCAAATAAAATTAAGGTTAATGATCACATAAAGAAAATTTAGACATTTATTGTGATAAGTTATGTACAATATAATAACTTTAAAAGACTTTATTATAGTCTTTGCATAATTAATTAGGATAAAATATTAAATTCTTTTTCATAATTATCCACAGGAAATATAAATTAGAATTTGATAGTTTTATTATAAAGATAAAATTTCAATCTAGTCACAAATGATAATTCTATCATAAAGAATGAGTCTAGTTGAATTAAAGATTCAACCCACATGCAATTTTTATGTCAGTAGATTCAAATTGTACATGATTTGCATTGGTGAATCATGATATATATTTATTGCCTCAAATTTATGTTAAGCGTGTAATGTTTTGTGCAGTCATGCAACCTGCGAATTTCTCTGATATCTGTGATGTTCCCGAACTGAACGGTGAGAATTATAAGATTTGGAAGGAGATAATTCTCCTTCACTTATGGTGCATGGATATTGATTATGCTATAAGAAAAGACGAACAACTTATTGTTGAAACCAGCACTCCAGTTCAAATTGCTCTTCATGAACAGTGGGAGCAGTCTAACCGCTTGAGTGTCATGTTCATCAAGACCAAAATCGCTGCTGGTATTCGTGGTTCTGTCGAACACTATAATGATGTCAAGGCATTACTGAAGGCTATTGATGAACAGTATGCTACTTCAGATAAGGCACTTGCTAGCACCTTAATTATGAAATTCTCATCAATGAAGCTCACCAGTGTGAAAGGTGTGTGTGAGCACATCATAAAAATGCGAGACTTAGCGGCTCAATTAAAGATACTTGAGGTTGAAATGTCCGATACTTTCCTTATGCACTTTATATTGAACTCTCTTCCACAACAATATGGTCCCTTTAAGATCTCTTATAACACACATAAGGAAAAATGGTCTATTAATAAACTTCTGACCATGTGTGCTCAAGAGGAGGACCGACTGCTGATGGAAACAAGTGAAAGTGCATTCACAGTTACTCTTGGAAAGAAGACATATCAAGCCAAAAAGAAGGGGAAAGGAAAGATGCCCCTTGAAACTGACATCAAGAAAGAATCCATGCGTTTCTTCTGTAGAAAGAAGGGGCATATAAAGAAGGATTGTGTCAAGTTTCAGAAATGGCTTGAGAAGAAAGGTAATCCAATCTCTCTTATAACTTATGAAGCTAATATGACTGATGTTAATCATAATACATGGTGGATTGATTCTGGTTCTACAATCCATATTACAAATTCCTTGCAGGGATTAAGAAACCTGCGGAAGCCAGTGGGAGCTGAGCAAAATATTTATTCAAGAAATAAGATGCAATTGCATGTGGAGGCCATTGGGACCTGCGATTTAGTGCTTAGTAGTGGTTTCATTTTGAAGTTAGAAAAGACTTTCTATATTCCTAGTTTTTCTAGGAATTTAATTTCAGTTTTCAGACTTGTACCTTTAGGTTATTCCTTCAACTTTTCAGAAAATAAATTTAATTTAATTCATAAATCAAAGATTGTTGGAAATGGTACATTATCTGATGGTCTTTTCTCTCTTAATTT
The DNA here is from genome assembly GCA_029990575.1 of Petunia axillaris subsp. axillaris. Classification (NCBI taxonomy): domain Eukaryota; kingdom Viridiplantae; phylum Streptophyta; class Magnoliopsida; order Solanales; family Solanaceae; genus Petunia; species Petunia axillaris. The sequence continues at coordinate 47,330,785 of JARKNS010000009.1, forward strand.
ACAAAATGATGCCACTTATAATGTTATGCATGTTCAAGCTGGTACAAAACGATGTGTTATGAATGAAGATTCCTCTATTTTGTGGCACCGGAGATTAGGACATATCTCCATAGATAGAATAAAGAGATTAGTAAATGACGGAGTACTTAGTGCTTTGGATTTTACTGATTTCAGTACTTGTGTGGACTGCATTAAAGGCAAGCAGATCAACAAGTCAAAGAAAGATGCCAAGAGGAGTTCAAGCATATTAGAAATCATACATTCAGATATATGTTGTCCTGACATGGACACATATGGTCAGAAATACTTTATCACTTTTATAGATGATTACTCACGATACATGTATCTCTATATGCTTCATAATAAGAACGAAGCATTAGAAGCCTTTAAGGTTTTCAAGGCTAAAGTAGAGAAACAGTGTGGAAAGCAAATTAAGACTGTGAGAACGGATAGAGGTGGTGAGTACTATGGTAGATATACTGAGGGTGGACAAGCACAAGGTCCATTTGCGAAGTTTCTACGAGAAAATGGGATAGTTGCCCAATATACTATGCCTGGTTCTCCGGACCAAAATGGCGTAGCAGAAAGAAGAAACCGAACTTTATTGGACATGGTGCGTAGTATGCTAAGTAGCACTAAGCTGCCTAACTTCTTGTGGATTGAAGCTCTTAAAACGGCAGCGTATATATTAAATCGGGTTCCAACCAAGGCTGTCTCAAAGACACCTTTTGAGTTATTCAAAGGCTGGAAACCGAGTTTGCGACATATACGCGTATGGGGATGCCCATCTGAGGTTAGAGTCTATAATCCACAAGAAAAGAAGCTGGATCCAAGGACCATTAGCGGGTATTTCATTGGATATACAGATTCTATTGTCCATCTCATAGCACCAAAATTGTGGAATCAAGAAACGTAAAATTTCTTGAGAATGACTTGATTAGTGAGAGCGATCATGCTCAAATTCAATATCTTTAAAAGATCAACTTTCTACTTCAAGTGAAAATCCACAAACTGCAGAAAATATTCCAGTAGATCAAGTTGTTCAAGAAATTCCAAAAGCAATTGAACAACCAGTTGAACAACATGATCCTCAGGAAAATATCGATACAATATTAAGGAAATCTACTAGGGAAAAGAAATCAGCAATATCTGATGACTTTGTTGTGTATCTACAAGAATCTGACATTGGAGCCGAAAATGATCCTGAGTCTTTTTTACAAGCCATGAATTGCGAAGAGTCTGAATTATGGAGCAATGCCATGAAAGACGAGATGAACTCCATGAAAAGTAACAATGTCTGGGATCTTGTCGAGTTGCCTAATGGTGTAAAAGCCATTGGATGTAAATGAGTCTTTAAGACTAAAAGAGACTCATTGGGCAACATAGAAAGATATAAGGCAAGACTAGTTGCTAAAGGGTTCACTCAAAGGGAAGGAATCGACTACACAGAGACTTTCTCTCCTGTGTCTACGAAAGATTCCTTACGCGTCATGATGGCATTAGTAGCCCATTTGACTTAGAATTGCAACAAATGGACGTGAAAACTGCATTTCTCGATGGTGATCTAGAGGAACGGGTTTACATGAAACAACCTGAAGGATTCTTCTTTAGTAATGGTAAGCATTTGGTATGCAAACTAAAGAAATCTATATATGGATTGAAGCAAGCCTCCCGCCAGTGGTATTTAAAATTTCATGATGTTATCTCTTCGTTTGGTTTTGTGGAGAAAATTATGGATCAATGTATATACCATAAGGTTAGTGGGAGTAAAATTTGTTTCTTAATTCTATATGTAGATGATATATTACTTGCAGGCAATGATAAGGAATTACTATATGAGGTGAAACAATTTCTGTTTAAAAATTTTGATATGAAAGATATGAGTGATGCATCTTATGTCATTAGAATAAAGATTCATCGAGATAGACATCGAGGTATTTTGGGTTTATCTCAAGAAACCTATATCAACAAAATTTTAGAGAGGTTTCATATGAAAGATTGTTCACCAACTGTAGCTCCCATAGTGAAGGGTGACAAGTTCAGCCTGAACCAGTGCCCAAAAAACAACTTTGAGCGGGAACAAATGAAAAATATTCCATATGCTTCTGTTGTTGGAAGCTTGATGTATGCTCAGGTTTGTACAAGACCTGACATTGCATTTGCCATTGGAATGTTGGGAAGATATCAGATTAATCCAGGTATTGACCACTGAAAGTCCTAAGATATCTTCATGGGACAAAAGACTACATGTTTATGTACAAACGATCAGAAAAGTTGGAGGTGATTGGCTACTCTGATTCAGACTATGCCGGTTGCGTTGATTCACTCAAATCAACATCAGGATATATTTTTATGTTGGCAGATGGAGCTATATCTTGGAGAAGTGCCAAGCAGGGCTTGACTGCTACTTCCACTATAGAGGCTGAGTTCGTTTCTTGTTTTGAGGCTGCAGAACATGGTGGATGGTTGAAGAGTTTCATTTCTAGGCTTAGAATTGTTGATTCTATTTCTAGGCCATTGAGGATATATTGCGGCAATTCATCTGCTGTCTTGCTGGCTAATAATACCAGAACTGGTAATAAGCACGTCGACATTAAGTATCTAGCCTTGCAAGACCGTGTTAGAGATAAGAAAGTGGTCGTTGAACAAATTGGCACTGATTTGATATTAGCTGATCCTTTAACTAAAGACATGCCACCATATAAATTTAAGAATCATGTCGGTAATATGGGACTTGGTTCCATTATGTAAACTTTTGTTATAGTAACGAATGTTGGTGAAACTCTATTTAATGTTATATTTCTCAGATCTATTATTGTGCACACATTTTTGTAACTTTGAGAAATATCTATTCAGTAGGACCTAGAATAAACATTGGGTTTATTCATTAAGAAATATGAGCAAAAGTTTAGAGGCATAATACATTGTGATACATAGAAGATACTACTCACTTTTATGAGGAACTATTGCTATGATTCATGCATTATGATTCTCTTTAAAACGGGAGCACTATGTTTTTGGAATTAAGTATAATGGACCAAGTGGGAGAATGTTAGTAACGTTCTAATGAACGTTCTCAGAATGTGGTCCTTTCCCTATTGGATCAGTTAAAACTCCCACCTTCTTGAATATCTGAAACAGCTCATTTAATGTGATGAAACTTATGCCTAAATTAAATGCTGCAAAAACTGTTTTTGATGGTAAAACAGTATAAAAGATTAGCTAAGGTTGGGTCCCTAAGCACAAGAAAAATATCTCTTAAATACTACACCATCTATAGTGAGGCTTTCTGAGTGCTTAGAAGACTCACCGGAAAAGGAAATCTGACGTTGACCAAGTCCGAACAACAATAGCTGGAGGTAAATCGATCTTCTAATCCGCTGCGTATTTGCTCTTGTTATGTAGTAGTTATGATAGAAAGACTAACAACTTGAATCACATAAGTTGGTTTGGTCATTGGTGAGCTGGAGTAAAAATTGGCAAACCTTCAGCTAGCTTGCCTCTTCTTGCATTAGGATTCAGAACGACTTTGGTTGTTATCTCATTTGCTTCCGTCTGTCTCTAAAGGCCACAGAACTGGTATATGCTTGTTTGTGATATTGTGCAACATTTCTCCAAATGCAACACTAGTGTCAGTACACCTACAGTGCTAAGAAGATCGACCATTTCCTTTTTTGGTTTTGGTTTAGAAATCTAAAATGGTTGTAAAGGCTTCAACATATACTACATTAATTTGGGATACGCCAATAACTAAAATAATTGACGACATAAACTACTTATGCTTGTGATTCGTGACCAAAAGGGAACCAAAAAAAAAAAAAAACAACTAAAAAGAGAAGACAAGGAATCAGAAAGAAGAAAAAATGATCCTTAACCAGAGAAAAGTGTTATATTCTGAAACTTACAAGTTTTAGTGTTGCAGGAACACCAAAGGAGGTCTCCTTCAGAAAACCTGGTTTTTTGTATCCACAGGTAACTCTTCTTCTTTTACCTTGTCCAAAACTGTGACTGCCACAAATTTTCTTGCATACCTTTCTACCCTTTTTATCTTTCAAACTCTTTTTCCTTTTTGTGCATAACTATATGCAACTGTAAAAAAACACAGACAATTTCCATTAGATTTCAGAATGAACTTATACTCTCTGATGGTGCATGATTTCTCCACAGGTACAGTTTTCTCTAGTGTTGGACTGTTGATTTTGCTCTTCTACTTCAGAGAAAAGATTTTGTGGTACAAATACATCAGGTTTTGGGAATCTAATTCTAAAGATCACCAAAATATTGAAGCATTTCTAAAGAACAATGGGTCATATGCTCCAAAGAGATACCGCTATTTAGAAGTCAAAAGAATCACCAGTCGCTTCAAAGACAAACTAGGTCAAGGAGGATATGGGTATGTATACAAAGGAAGTCTACTTAATGGAAGTCATGTGGCTGTGAAAGTTTTGAATGGACTAAAAGGCAGTGGTGAAGAATTCATTAACGAAGTGGCAAGTATTAGCAGGACATCACATGTTAACATTTTAAGCCTCATGGGATTTTGTTTTGAGGGTCGCAAAAGAGCTCTCATTTATGAATTCATGCCAAACGGATCTCTTGAAAAGTTTATCTATGAGGAAAGATCCGACAACATTCGCCAATTAGGTTGGCCAATATTGTACAAAGTCGCATTAGGCATTGCTCGAGGATTGGAGTACTTGCATCGTGGTTGTAGTACTCGAATTTTGCATTTTGATATAAAGCCTCATAATATCCTACTTGATGACAATTTCTGCCCGAAGATCTCCGATTTCGGTCTTGCCAAACTGTGCATGAAACATGAGAGTATTGTGTCAATGCTGGGAGCACGAGGGACTATCGGTTATATTGCTCCAGAAATTGTTTGTAGAAACTTGGGAGGTGTCTCACACAAGTCTGATGTCTACAGCTACGGTATGATGGTCCTAGAGATGGTTGGAGGAAGAAAAAATGTAGATGCCAGAGTTGATCGCACTAGTGAAATATACTTTCCTCATTGGCTCTACCAACGAATTGAACTAGACGAGGAGCTTAAACTGATCGGGATAATGAATGAAGAGGAGAAAGAATATGCAAGAAAGATGGTTATAGTGAGTTTATGGTGCATACAGACTGATCTCACAAATCGGCCATCTATGTCTAAGGTAGTGGAAATGTTAGAAGGGAACGTTGATTCCTTGCAAATTCCTCCCAAGCCTTACCTATATTCTCCCTCAAGATCAGAGGTAGATTCTTCTGTAGTAGAACTGGCCTAGTCTTGACTTATTATCTTAGCTATTATTTGTGTAATCTCATTTGGTTATGGAATTTTAGCAAAATCTGGTACTGATGTCTCCATTCTTCTCCTTGGGAGAGGGTGGAAGGTTTGGTATCCAACGTGCTTCCTTGAGTGTAGGAAGCTGTAAATTCCTTTTTTTAATTTATCGCTATATAGATCAGCGATTTTCCTAATGGGATTTCAGAACTGTTGCGTAGGATCTAATCTGATTGTACATTAATCTTCTTATATTACTGTAGAGGTACTCTAGTAGCTTTTTGCAGAAGTACTCTAGGAGAGTCGATCAAATACCAAGTCAATTACCAGGAAGAGTATATGCTGTTGCTCAACTAGCACAGAGAAGAAAGATCTGGTTCTGCTACTGTCATAATTATCTGGTTAGATCTTCAGAAAAAAGGACAGATTTAAAAGTAGATGATTTCTAACTGTATTACAATTATCATTAGTCGCCAAGGATGTAACATTACTTCAGAAAGTTAAAACGATCCAACGACTTTAGATAGTCAAAAAGAAAAAGCCTTCCCAGATTTCCAAGAATACAAAGGAAAAGAAGTAAAAGGAACTATCGACTATCAAGTCCTTGCAAGTAGTAACTGTGGAATTTAAAATAGAACTCCTGATCATATGGCATGGTACAATGCTAAAGCCAAGATGACAGATGTATAATTCACCTATCGCTTCAAGAGTTTTATCATCCAACGTACAGAATAGTCCCTGGCTTGAAAATTTTCCTCATAGAAGTTTGAATGCATTTCTTATTCCATCTAGCTCTCTGAGAAATTTAAGAATCTACTAACAACCTACCTGTCAAATGTACTGGCTATGATTGAGGGGTAATACCAATCAGGAAAAAGAACTCCATTGAACAGTTAGGTTCATATTTACTGTGGTAGGAAATATTTGCTTTGCTTCTGCATATCATGATTTCTCTTGCTGGGAAGGCTCCTAGATGTTCTGTAATCATGTGGTTGCCATAAAACTAAAATATAAGATTTTTACTACATATGATAGTGACCTAAAAGGGACAGTCAAAGAAAACTTGAATTGAAAATGAAAGAAGAGAAAATTATCCTTACCTAGAGGAGAAAAGTCCTTAGTATGTGCATGCAATAGTACTAATCTTAGGAGAAAGCAGGACCATTGCAGATCTTCATATCCTAGTGCAAATAAATTCAGTTATACATGTACTTTGTAAATATGAAACACAGACGTATATCTTGCTACGGTTGATATTTCTCCTTTTAAACAAAAGGGTTCACCATGCATGGATTTATTTTCTTGGTTCTTTGTCTTTATATTCTTTCATTTTCGGTGCTTAGATTCAGCTCAAGAACTGAAAATGAACAAAGTACGAATTTTGCATCCTAGCCTAGTTACCATAAATTATACCAAGACCCAAAAGCAAAAAAGACTTGTATGCAGTGTCTTTATTAGCTTTAAAAGAAGGCACTTATTTCCCTACCTACTTTTTGAAATCATCTTGTTGTGGAGAATATGACTTGGAGAAATGTCTCCTTTACAGAAAGTCATGACGTCTTTAAACCGTTAATGTATGGAAGGAGGGTGACTAGAAAATCCCCATTTTGTAAAAGTCACAAAGGTCACAAAGTCCCAAACCATCAAATGAATGAAAGCGAAAGAAATCGCCGTTTAATTTGGCCAATCTTCCACCAGACTGTCTTTCCTCAAAGTCTTGCTTCCTAAGTCAACTTGCGTCCAAAAAAACAATCATGTAAATTCTAGATAATGGCCAAGCAAAACAAACAACAAAAGAACTAGCATTCATGGCTTGTTTTGTTAGTGTTGTAGCTGTTCATGTTTCTTTTAATACAAAAGTATAACGGTTCATCATGGATTTAGTTTCTTTGTTCTTTGCCTTCATTGCCTTTCATTTTTGGTGCTTTGTTTTAGCTCAAGGACAGAACACATCCAATTCAAGCTGCACTTACGAATTTCAGTGTGGAAATATAGGAAATTTGAGCTTTCCTTTCTACAAATCAACTCAACTTGATAATTGTGGATTGCACAAGGTGGATTGTGAAGCTACTCCAAATCCCATAATTGAATTAGAAGGAGTAAAGTATCAAGCTATTTACAAGGTGGAACTTTTTATTAGACTTAAGGACCCTATTCTTGAAGAACTCTTGAAGAAGAACAGGAGTTGCCAGACTTTTGATAGAAATCTCTCTCTCCCAGTATCTCCTTCAATCACACATAGATTCTACCCCTTTCTTAGTTTGTACAAATGCAAGAAACATGAGGATGTTTTCTCTTCCCCAAGTTATAATAGCTATAATGGCTGCAAAAGTTTCATATTATACTATAACCAAACAAGCAATTATATTCCATTTGCTCTTCCTACTAGCTGTTCAATAATTCAGCTGCCCTTGTCATCTAGTTTAGAAGCAAAATCAAATAATACTGGCCTATTTGATCTGTTAACCGATGAAGTTACACTAGGATGGACTGTTTCTGAGGAGTGTAATCAGTGTTATTATAGAGGAGGCAGGTGTCAAACTGACAATACTACTAACAAGTTTCGTTGTTCTGCTCATGACGGCGAAGGTATTCATGACCTATTTCTTTTTCTTTGACTTCACCAAGGTTTAACACTTAAATTAAATTAGGTTGTGAACTTTATATCAAAGGCAAGGAAGTTAAGACAAACTATATGTTCTACGCTAATCTCTGAATCAGTAATCCAGAAGGAATCACTGAAGTAAAATTCCTGATTCCTTCATCAGTGATTAATTTACTTATTCATGTACTAACAGAATAGAATTGCTTAATTGTGAAACTTACAAGTATTAGTGTTGCAGGATCATTGAAAAAGCGTCATCTTCGGACAACCTGGTTCGTGATAGCAGGAGGCAACTACATCTTTCTTCTTCTCTGAAATCTGTGACTGCCCCTTGTTTTCCCCCCTCTTTCAAAATCTGAAATTTGTGTAAAATTTCACTAATACTCCTTTTATTTCCACAGTTGCAGCTTTCTCTTGCATTGGAATCTTGATTTTGCTCTTCTGCTTCAGAAAAAAGATTATCTGCCTAAAATACCTCAGGTGTTGGGAATCTAAAGCTGAAGATCACCGAAACATTGAAGAATTTTTAAATAACTACGGGTCATATGCTCCAAAGAGATACAGCTATTCAGAAGTCAAAAGAATCACCAGCAGCTTCAGAACCAAACTAGGCCAAGGAGGATATGGTTGTGTATACAAAGGAAGCATGCTTAATGGAAGTCATGTAGCTGTAAAGGTCCTGAATGGACTGAAAGGCAGTGGTGAAGAATTCATTAACGAAGTGGCAAGTATTAGCAGGACATCACATGTTAATATTGTGACCCTTGTGGGATTTTGTTTTGAGGGTCGCAAAAGAGCTCTCATTTATGAATTCATGCCAAATGGATCTCTTGAAAAGTTTATCTATGAGGAAAGATCAGACAACATTCGCCAACTGAGTTGGCAAAGATTGCACAAAATTGCACTAGGCATTGCTCGAGGATTGGAGTACTTGCATCGTGGTTGTAACACTCGGATTTTGCATTTTGATATAAAACCTCACAATATCCTGCTTGATGACAATTTTTGTCCTAAGATCTCAGATTTCGGTCTTGCCAAATTGTGCATCAAACAGGAGAGTATTGTGTCAATGCTAGGAGCACGAGGGACTATCGGTTATATTGCTCCAGAAATTGTTTGTAGAAACTTGGGAGGTGTCTCACACAAGTCTGATGTCTATAGCTACGGAATGATGGTCCTGGAGATGGTTGGAGGAAGAAAAAATGTTGATGCCAGAGTTGATCGCACTAGTGAAATATACTTTCCACATTGGCTCTACCAACGAATTGAACTAGACGAAGAGCTTAAACTGATCGGGATAATGAATGAAGAGGAGAAAGAATATGCAAGAAAGATGGTGATAGTGAGTTTATGGTGCATACAGACTGATCCCACAAATCGGCCATCTATGACTAAGGTAGTGGAAATGTTAGAAGGGAATGTAGAATCTTTGCAAATTCCTCCCAAGCCTTACCTATATTCTCCCTCAAGAACAGAGGCAAATTCATCAATTGTAGAACTGACCTAGTCTTCATTTAGTAATGTAGTAGCTACTACTACTTGTGTGGAGTCTTATTTTGTTATGGAAATAGCAAGACTGGTGCTTTTGTCTCTTTTTCATTTCTCCTACTCTCCTAAGATGTCCTTTCATTTCAAACTCTATTTGCCTAAAAATATTTTAGAGCTGCTGCGTTTGATCCAATAAGAGTGTACATTCTCATTACATGTATTTAATGGAATTCTATTAGTAACAGTTTGCAGAAACATTTTGATGGAGTAGATCAAAAGATAAGGTAAATTACCAGGAGTATATTCTGGTGATCAACTAGCAAAAAGAAAAAAGATTTGACACCACCCTTAGTCAGCTTTCATTGTTTCTTTGTTACTAATTGTTAATTAGGACTTCCAATTTAAGATTATCTTGAAAAAAAATATTCATTCTTGACTTCCTGTATAACAAATATATTGAATAGACATAACAGAAAATAAAGGAGTCACAACCCAACCTTGTGACTCAACTCACTCACACGGAATATTGAATGATAAAATAATAAAAATGAAATTAAAAGGGCAATAGGGGCAGTCCGGTTCATAAAGCATTCGCATTCATGTAAGGTCCGGGGAAGGGCTACGCCCAAAGGAATGTGATACATGCAGCATACATAATGCAAGCATTAGTTAGACTAGAGTCGTCTGCAGTAGTTCTAAGATAATATACACCACGAGAGATATGATTCTTTTGTTTAAATACATTTATAGGAGCTGTTGGAATTCAAAAAATTGCACTCAACTACATAAAGAAAATAAAACAATGACGAGTTTTTCAAAGTGAGAAAAATTTGCATCAACTTACCAAGCGTAGTCACTGATCATGGAACTTAACCAGTGCGTCTTGAATGTAACAGACACAGTACTTACTCAGTTGCCGCACACCGCCTATGGAATGAATATTTGCAACACAAAGCTGTTGACATTGTCCTGGATGTTGAATTTGAGCAAGTATAACTTGAAGACAAGAGTTGACTTTTTGCAGCACAAAACTTCAAGACACTGATATTATGGAGTTTAAGAAGCTATTTATAGAAATAGGATATTTCTGCATCAGTATTTAACTTTCCCTTTAAAAAAGACGTTTGACACTTCAAGAACTTGGAGCTCTCCGTGGGATATCCTGATTCCTGACTTATTGCCATAACAACAACAACATACCCAGTGTTATCCCATAAATGAAATCTGAGGAGTGTAAGATGTAAGCATACTACTCCATCAAGGTGGAGATGATGTTTCCGATAGACCCTCGCCATAAAAAGCTAGTAGTAATTAAACATTTCTTTCGTCAGGGCTAAAACTTAAACGCTTGCAGCTGCCAGGAACACTTTAGTGGAACTTTTTGTTTTTGCTTGTTTGAGCAAAAAGTGGTTATTTTCCAACTACTTTACAAATTCTCAATTAGCAGTGATATAAGTGAATCAAAAAAGTTCACCTGCTCCAAATGGGAGAAGTGCGCAAAATGCCAGTTTGGCCACTGGTCTTATAGCAGAGGCCACTAAACCCAAAACATTAACTTTGAGGCCACTTTACTTACACCCACAATAAATGAAAAAGGAAAAAGACCCAATTACCCCCCTCGTTTTATATATACAACAAAGAGTTCGTTATTCTCCAGACTTTGTCGCTGCTGCTGCTGCTGAATTCTCTTCACCAATTCTTCACGCCCCAATCTCAATTTTTCAAATTTCTTCACAAGTTTTGCTTCAAAATTGTAAGTATTCTACGTTTAAATATTACGTTATGCTGCATTAAAACTGAGTTTCAACTAAATTCATTCAATGTGAACTGAATTCAGAGAAATTCGTTTAAAATATACTAGTTTTAACACCTCGATGTGTCGTTGATGACTGAACATCAGTATCGCCATTGTCGTATTTAGTATCAGCACACTAGCACTGAAGTTTGAACTAAAATTCAGTTCATTAAGTATTTTACGTTTGAATTTACGTTATGCTGCATTAGGACTGAGTTTGCATTAGGACTGAGTTTGAATCTATATGAACTGAATTCAGAGAAATTAGTTTAAAATTTAGAAGTTTTTATACCTCGATGTGTCGTTGATGACTGAACATCAGTATCGCCATTTTTGTGTTAAGTGTAAGCATACTAGCACTGAAGTTTGAACTAAAATTCAGTTCATTAAGTATTTTACGTTTGAATTTACATTATGCTGCATTAGGACTGAGTTTGCATTAGGACTGAGTTTGAATCTATGTGAACTGAATTTAGAGAAATTCATTTAATATTTACTAGTTTTTATACCTCGATGTGCCGTTGATGACTGAACATCAGTATCGCCATTTTTGTGTTAAGTATAAGCATACTAGCACTGAAGTTTGAACTAAAATTTAGTTCATTAAGTATTTTACGTTTGAATTTTACGTTATGCTGCATAAGGACTAAGTTTGAATCTATGTGAACTGAATTCAGAGAAATTCGTTTAAAATTTACTAGTTTTTATACCTCAATGTGCCGTTGATGACTGAACATCAGTATCGCCATTGTCGTGTTATCAGCATACCTCGAAGTTCAGTCTTTGAACTAAAATTTAGTTAATTATGACTGAATTTCAGTGCTTAAGGGGGTGAAAAAGTTCATTTATAAACTGAACTTCAGTTCATATTTGCGATTGCTTATTGGCATTGCCATGTTAAGTACCAGCACGCTAGGACTGAACTTCAGTTCATAAGACTGAACTTCATTGGTTCAATCCTTATGCATATAACTTAAGTCCACATGAACTGTACTTCAATCCACATGCCGTAAAAGCTTTTTATAAACTGAAAGAAGCAACCTCAAGACTTTGTGATTACTTATTGCCATTGTTATTAAGACTGAACTTCATACTAACACAATTCTTTCTCTGGTTTACTTATTCAATGCAGAATGGATACAGTTTGTTTGGTTATTTCTTTCAATGGGAATTGGACAAAAGATTACAAGTACTTGGATCATGAAACAAAACTTCTGCTTGTTTATCAAATGATCGAATTCAGAACATTCATGCACAAGATTTATGAAGCAACACATTTCACTGGCACTGTCAATATATGGTTTGATATTGGAATGGACTCGAGCAGGGGAATGCTTGTAACTACAGAAGAAGAACTGAGGACATGCATGCTTTTGTTGAAGAATGATCCGACTTTCAAGAATAGTCGTTTCGTGATTGAGAAGCTAGAGAATAAAACTCCTCGTACAGAAGTTTCACCCTAGGAGGGGACCCTGATAATGCAGATCGACTGCATTCAAGCAGTTGAAAATAATCATACTCCATGCACAGAGCTTCTACAACAAGAGGGAAGCTTGATAATGCAGATTGACTCCCACCTAGCACTTGAAACACCTGGCATTACTGAGACACTGCAACCAAACAATACTCAATTTCAGTCACCAGCGCCAACATTTGAATGCCCTACTAGCACACCAGCTGCCAAGAGCAAACGGAAAAGGTCCAGGATAAAACAGAAACAATCTCCAGCAATGATATTAACAGGAGATGTATCATCGAAAGATGTAGCAGCATACTCAACATTTGACACCAAGGAAACCATGATGAAGTGTTTTGTCAAGATAGCAATCAAGGAGCATTTTGAGTTCAAGGTTATCAGATCAAATAGAACGAGATATGAACTAAAATGCATCGATCCAAACTGTGATAACATTAGAGCAAGAAGGATAAAAGATTCCTCACTGTTTAAGGTAATTAAGTTTCAGAATACACATACATGCTCTGTTGACGTTAAGAAGGCTGATCAAAAACATGCCACGTCAACATTAATATGTGAGTACTTTCTTGAAAACATCCGCGACAACAGAACAGAAGTTAGACCAACATTTATTGTCAACGAAATGAGAAGGATACACGGGGTTGAAATAGGATATCACAAGGCATGGCGTTCAATTCAAGCAGCAAACGCATTAATTAGGGGACGGCCTGATGAGCATTATCATCTGCTCCCTTCATACTTGCATGTGCTGAAAGAGAGAAATCCAGGCGCTCACACAAATCTAAAGATAGACAGTCTTAATCGGTAAGCATTTCTCAAAAGTGAGTTCGATTGCTATACGGAAATTGAAAACTTTCTGAGAATTTTTTAAAATGTTTCAGGTTTATGTATATGTTTGTTGCTTTCAAGCCATCAATAGACGGGTGGAGGTATTGTCGACCAGTGATAGCAGTAGACGCGACATTTCTGAAGGCGAATATCTAGGTGTTCTCATCATTGCTGTAGCAAAAGATGCAAATAATCAAATCTTCCCTCTAGCTTATGGGATTGCAGACTCTGAAAATAATGAAGCTTACACTTGGTTCTTCACTGAGCTGCGAAGGAAAATAGGTACTCGTTCTGAACTGGTGTTTCTATCAGACAGAAACAAATCAATTACGCATGGAATTGCACAAGTTTATCCTGATAGCCACCATGGTATCTGCATCTACCACTTTGAAAAGAATCTAAACCAAAAGAACGTGAGAACCACAGTGATAAGTCTGTTTCAAACTGCTGCAAGAGCTTATAAGCGTGAAGAGTTTCATTATTTCATGTCCGAATTAGAGGGAATGGATAGAAACACGTACAACTACATAATGGAAGAACCACCTGAAAGATGGGCTAGATCTTACTCACCGAGGCGACGATATGATATACTTACAACAAATATAGTTGAGTCGGTGAATTCTGCATTACTTGAAGCAAGAGAGTTGCCCATTTTAAGCCTTTTGGATTTAATCATTGTTAAGAAGCAGAAATGATTTTGTGAAAGAAGAACTGCTGCTCAAGAGACTTTTCATAGCTTATCAAGGTGGGCAGAAGATGAATTGAACAAGAAGATTCAACTGGCCTTGACAATGAATGTAAGTATACAGTGCCAAATATGCAATCTTAATAGTGTATAAAAAATACAGATAGACATAGACTGAAAATTCATGACTGTGAATGGAACTTCAGTAAAAAAAAGGGGGAGGGGGTTCAACCTTTTGAGGATAGCACTTCTGTACATAACCACTGGGGGGTGGAGTTCAAATACTTGTTGCTACAAAATTCAGTCCATAACATTAAGCAAGTTCAAGTACAGACAGTTCGATCCTTGTGGGATTGAACTTCAGTCCATATGATTTGAACTCCAATCAGTCCATTAGAACTGTACTCATGAACTCTTGCTTTGACTCACTAATAGCCGATTTTAAATAACATCTGTACTGTCTCACAAAAGTTGTTATTTTTCATTTCAAATAGGTATTCCCCACAGGTACAGCAACATTCAATGTGCAGGATGAAGGAAAAAGCTTCAACGTCGACTTAAAGAAGAGGACCTGTGACTGTCTTCAATTCCAGACTGATGAACTCCCATGTGTACATGCAATTGCATGCATTGAGAAAAGACACCTGCTGAAATCTAAGTTCTGTTCAAAATGGTATTCACGAGAGTTTTGGTTAAACGCATATCAAGGTGAGGTGAATATGATAGGGCACAAAACCTCTTGGACTGTACCAGATACCGTGAAAAGCCAGAGGATAGAGACTCCTAATGTCAAAATACAACGAAGAAGAAGGAAAACAAAGAGATACATCTCGATTGCTGAGGCTGTACGGGTCAAAACAAATAAATGTAGTCGATGCAAACGCAGCGGACATGATAGGACCTCATGCATAAATACTCCAGTAGTCCGACCCTATTCAAGGATATATAGGTACTACTACTTCCTTCATTAACCATAAACTTTTTTTTACTAAATATGTCCCTCCTACTAAGTTGATTTTCTAACTTCTTTTTGTTTCATGAAACTGCTTGGCTGTAAATGATGGCGCAGAAATAAATGAAGATATACAAATTGCTGATAGTTTCTTATCAAACATTCAAGATAATGAAGGTATTCAAACTCTGAATGCATTGCAGTTTATTTTTTTATCTGTATGTATGTTAATAAGTTGGATACTAGTATTCGAAGCACTTTCAGTCCATATAAGACTGAATTTGTAGGTACTTATAGAGTGTAAATTCAGCCTTTTCAAATATGAACTGAAAAGTGGGATGTAGGAACTTCATTCCCATAATGATAGCACTTCAGTCAATGAGGGTAAAAGAGAACTACAGTCGATATGGTTTGAACTTCCATACTTGGAAGCAAAAGTTTATTCCTGGTGGATAGAAAGCTCAGTCTATATTCTACAAACCAAAAGCGCATAAGTTTGAGCTTCCATCCTTGTGTGAGTAGAAATTTGATCTCATGAATTAAAAACATCCATCCTTAAAAAAGACAGAAGTTCAATCAATACTTAGAGACAAAAGTTCAAAGTCATTGTTGCAGCATTGGTGAACTTGAAAACAAAAAATTCTGGAAAACTCAAAATTTATTACCAACAAAATATAAGAGACAACACAGAGATATTATCTTATCAGGCATCTTCAACAACAGACCCACTACTAGAACTAGAACTGGAACTTAAAGGTTCTCTAACATCCTGCCAAATAGTAGCACTTAAAACCACACGATCTGAGGATTCAACAACTCCAAAAAGTATCCTAGTTCCTACTCCTAGATTATTACTACGGACAAATTCCCTCCATCCATTAGACAACCACCTTTCCCTTCCCACTTTTAGGTAGTTCATCCGGAAATGAGTACCATGGCAAATTACAATTGCTGGAACATTACGTCTGGGAAGCCTAATTGACAACAATGCTGGCAAAACCTTTGCAACAAAAAGAAAAATGAACAGTGTTATTTTTTAACAACAAATAACAAAAAATAATACTTTTGAAAGACAAAAATGTTATGAATAACTTACAAACTGATCTGATTTAGTATCCAATTGAGTCAAAACTGCATCAATGAGTGCTTCCATGTTAGAAATAGAAATTATTTGGTTGTTCTCTTCAATAATAGTAAGGTCTATTTCTATTGCTATAATTATAGAAAAGATATTCTGTATTTTTGTGTTGTCATTTCACTGTTGGATAAAACTGAAGATTCTTTCTTCTTTTGTTCTGTAGTCTAACCCAACACACCTGACAGAATACATAACCCCACTAGGATTTAACTACACAATTCACAGAATACATGACCCCAGTAGGATTTAACAATTGAACTGCAATTTCAGTCCATTAGGGGGGGAGTGAAATTCAGTCAAAAAACTGTAAATTAATAAAAAAAAAAAACAACATAATCCCGGTAGGATTTAACAACTGCACTGCAATTTCAGTCCATGAGGGGTACTAAAGGTCAGTCAATTTGTGGGTTCTGAAGTTCAGTCAATGAGGGGACTAAAAGTTCAGTCAAAAACTGCAATTAATAAAAAAAAAAATACATAACCTTCTGTAGGATTTAGCAAAGTGATGTGCAATTTCAGTCCCCATTGAGGGGTAGTGAAGTTCAGTCCATATCTGGTTAGTGAAGTTCAGTCAACGGACGGGTACTGAAGTTCAGGTCAAAAACTGCCATTAATAACCATAACTGTACAGTTTCTGTAAGACCATAAAAAGCATAACTGTATAGAAACTGTAACAACATAGAAAACATAAACTTCTTTGACTATATTTAATGAAGCATAGAGACCATAACCGTACAGAAAACTGTAAAAGACCATCCACTTGCCAGTTACTGATTTTTTTAACTATAAATACCCCCTTTGCATTTAGAGGAAACTACAAAGTTTATTCACTCTTCATCTGATACATACTACATAGTTTTTTTTTTTTCAGAAAACAAAATATGGCAAATGAAAACAATCGTGTGGAGGAACTAGGCAGTTACAGGAAGAAAATTACATCGTCTTACTATAACAGAGATGATTTTGTATGTTAAAACAAATGACCAGAGTATTTTTTATATTTTTCATTTAATTTTTCAATGTTTTGTGATTTTGCTTATTAACTGTGAAATATTCTTGCTTTTAGATTTTTCCAGACAGTTGGAAGCACAGGCTGCCACATATAAATGGGCTGGCATGCATAGTTTGTGAGGGTGGAGATGATGATATACATTTGATGCACTTCAAAGTTGGGAGGCATGCAAGGCTGTGTAATGGTTGGAAGGCTATGCTTACTAAGAAAGGCTTCAGGATAGGTCATACACTTCGTTTTGATCATCTATGGCACGAGATGATCGATGGTGTTCCATCTGTTGTTTTTGGTGTTTCTCTCGTAAACAATGACGCTGGTGAAGGAGATGATGATGATGATTTAAGCACTGATGATGATGATGACGATGATGGTGGAGCATCAGCAGACAATCTAATTTTAATTGACTAATTTCTAGTACTTGTTTGTTGTTTTAGTTTATGCAGTACTGTTTGTTTTGTTATTACAATGTCTATTTTTAAATATGAACTTTAACCTAATTATGTTTTATATATTTGAATCTCTCATTATTAACTGAAAATAACTGAAGTAGAAGCATCCTCATGGACAGAACTTCTGTCCATGAGCATTAGAAGCTCCATGTTTAAGTAAACATAGAACTTAAGTCAACATGGAACAGAACTTCTATCATCATGGACAGAACTTCTGTCCATAAGGATTAGAAGCTCCTTTTTTAACTAGACATAGATTTTAAATCAACATGGAGCAGAACTTCTATCATCATAGACTGAAGTTCTGTCCATGAGGATTTTAAGTTTCAAATTGAAACAACTCGATTAGAAGCTCTGTCTTTAAGTAAATACAGTTCATCATGGACAGAACTCTTATTATCATGGACTAAAGTCTCTAGCCACTTGCATTTGATTATCTTCTTTCACAGAATTAAAAAAAGACTATACTTGGAATATATGTAAATGTAAAAAATTAACAATAAACATTAATAACTGTTGTTACATATATATAATCGCAGAACTTATAAAAAACTCTACACCATAGAAACTTCATACATATTCAGTTATGGAGATGGTGCTGGAAGAGCAGAAAGATCAAAACGAACATGTGATGCTATCGCTTCAATAGCCTGGGTGATCTTTCGCACTCGTCGCCTTTGGACGTTACGCATTTCCTGTATTGCATTCTCCTGGTCCTGCATCTGACGCCTTAGGACTGCAATCTCCCATTGTATATTATTTGGAATCCCTACTGGTACTGGTGCAAATCCTGGTGCTGGGGCAAACCCTGGTGCACCTGATTCTTCTGCTTGTGGTGGTTGATTCACACTACTTTCAGACATTCTTGCGCCTGAAGTTTAGAAATCTCAAAATAGATAATCCTAAAATAATAAGATGATAAGAATTAACAGTCTGTTATGTATTTATAGAAAAAAACCAATAAAATTATAACAGTTGCAACTTGTAGTTCAAAAGGCACAATAAAATACTAACAGTTGCAACTTATAGTTCAAAAAGGCACAATAACATTTAAAAGTTGCAACTTATAGGTCAAAGGTCACCAGTCCATAACAGGTAAAATAAATATTGAACAGTCACAATGAGGGTAATAAAATTCAACCAATGATGATAGAAGTTCAGTGCATCAATGAAGATAAAACTTCTGTCTCTGAGGATAAAACTTCAGTCCCCCTGTACATTGAAATTGAGGGCATATAAATAGAAGTCCAATCTATGTGTGGTAGAAATTCAGTCCATGTGGTTTGAACTTCCATCCTTGGAGACAGAAGTCCTAGTGGACTGAAAACACACACAGACACAGAGTTGATGTAAAACTTCTGTCATGAGGATAAAACTTCAGTCCTCTGTGGACTTCAATCAATTGGAGACAGACATTCATCCCTGGTGGACTGAACACACACATACACAGAAACATACACACACACACACACACAAAAAAACACATGGGGGGTATAAAAAAGGTTCACTCCATAATTGCATCACTGCAACAAAAATGGCATTTGCATAATTCTATGCATAATAATGTGTTCATCTGTACATAATATCTGTTTCACCATACTTTACCAAAAAACTTTACAAAAAATATTACTAGGAATTCTTAAGATAAAAACAAAAATATTTACAACTGACACATGTCCTCATTATGTTGCCCATAATCATGCTCAACAAATTCGGGTGGAGTCTCAAATCCATCCCTAGCCTTTGCACGACCATGAGCCCAAAGCTGACAACCAAACCGCTCCATGTACTGATGAATTTGACTTGGTTGAACCTTGTCAACACTTTTACCTCTGGTCAGCAGATCAGCATACCATATTACAAAAGCGCCACAACTAGTCCTAAAAAATGAGGCACCAAAACAAAGAGTAAGACATAAGTAGGCAGGGGGTTATAAGTTCAGTCAATTATATCAAATTTTGCACTAAAAACTTGCACAAAAATGAAAAGACTTACCCATCTAGTTGATTCGGTGATAGTACCCAATGGGCTTTATAGGCAGCATTGAACTTGTCATTTTTGAAAGAATCATGCAGAGACCCGAAGTTGACATACTTGAACAGATGTGGAAGCACAACAACATAAGCCTTGACGTGGTCGAATTTGTCTGCTGGTGGCTTCTTTGTTTTGACCATCGAATCATATACACGTATTTTCTTGTCGTGCAAATCAAAGACTGCCAAAAAGGAATATGTCACCGTTTCACCAGGTTTTGCTTGCAATCGGCACGGAAAATAGAGTTTATCAACCCCACTCCAGGGAATTGAATACCTCCGTTCCAGGCCATGAAGGTAATCACATATATACTGTCCAATACCGTCAAGCCAGATTTCATCACCTGGTCTTTTTTTGTCTTTGAATTCTGACTTATAAATAGAGCACATATAACTATCAAAAACAAGATCAGTAATTGACAGTGTATGAAGAAACTGGAACAAATGGTAGCATGCCCTCTTCCTAAGATAATACATAGCAACATCGATATGCTACAAAAAATGAACCTGTTTAGTCAATACACAGAATAACAAACACGGAACAAACCAAAGAACAGAAAATGCACTAACATTATCAGACAAAGGGTAGGCAACATCTACAAACTCCAAAAACCACTGCTTGTCTGGCTTGATTGTTTCCAGCTGGTATGGATTACTGTCGTAATCATTATTGCGTATATAACAAGCACGGTTGTTCCTAATTAAAAAGATACAAAATACAAAACACATGTTACTTTTACACCAGGAATGAACTTAAGAATATTATAGGCAATGAAGTTCAATCTTATAGGGGACAGAACTTTGCACGTCCTTGTGCACAAAAAGTCCATGGCCTTTTGACTGAGGTTCAATTCTTACAGACAGAACTTACTCCATATGCACAGAAGTTCAATCCATAGGGGCAGAACTCATTGGATAAGAAGTTCAGTCCATAGGGGATTGACCTATAGGTTTCCAAATTCATCCACTATGCACTGAACTTATAAAACTACAGACAAGAAATCATAAAAAAATACAAAATAGACTTACTGATCAAGTTCAGTGCCATTTCTTTGAAATAGCAAAAAAGATTTAAACTCATCCAACACTGCTGGACTAATCTTCAAGTGGTGGAATGGACAACTACGTCTGTAATTACCCTTCCAGTCAGTTGTCTTCTTTTTAGTCCTTGTGGTATTATATGGAGATAGCAACCACTGACTGGGCTTTCGGTCCCTTTTCTCCAGAAGACCTTGCTGCTCCGCCTGTTCTACCTTAGTACTTTCAGGGGCTTGGTCACTTGCCTTGGCAATCTCCCTAACAATCGGAACAGGCCTCTCATGTTCCTGTGTCGTAACCTCTTCTTTGGGTGCTTCATCAATTGACTGACAGGCAAGAGCCTGCTGATCTTCAGTCATCTCCCCATCTCTTTCAACTTGGTTACTTCTATCAGCCTGTTGTTCTTTGTTCAGCTCCTCTTTCTCCTGTTCCTGAGTCATTACTTCTTCTTTGCCCGCTATACCGACTGACTGTTGTTTGTCCACAAGACTTTCAAAAGTCTGTGGTTCAGTCAAATCAACTTCTCTTCTTGTTTGCTCAATAGCCTGGGGATTCTCCATAAAAATCTTAAGAGGCATCTCCTGTTCCTGTGTCGTAATCTCTTCTTTGGGTGCTTCATCAATTGACTGACAGCCAAGAGCCTGCTGATCTTCAGTCATATCCCCATCTCTTTCAACTTGGTTACTTCTGTCAGCATTCTCCATAACGACATCAACAGGCATCTCCTTTCCCTGCGAAATCACCTCTTCTTCTACTGTTTTGTTGACCGACTGCCCTTCTGGTTCTTCTCTTGCTGCTTGATAATTCACATCAACATTATACATTTCAACGTCATCGGTCCTCTCCTGTTGCAGAATTATGCCTTGTTCTTTTCCAAGTTCAACCTGCTGCTGATTTTTCGACATATCTTGCTGAATTTCTTCAGCTCTTGGTGTATCTTCAGCATCACATGAACCCCCGCTAACACTTTCTTGAGTTGGTGGCAGTATATTAAAATTAGGCATATCAGGATGTGAACTATTTTTCTTCAACTTCTTCCTTTTCCTTTCATAGGTTTTTGGTTGGATGGGTGCAGAAGTTGTACCTGATTTCTCCACAATCATATCCTGAGGGAGCAAGCGAGGTGTCGACAGATCAAGCTCTCCACTTATAAATTGCAATTGAATTTCAAGCACCTCCTTCTGTGCTGCAGTCAACTCACCAAACATGTCTAATTCACTATCAATTCGTTCATGAATTTGTCTAGGGGTTTCATTGACAAACGCACCTTGTAAAGCTCCATGCAATTGTATAGCTGAATTTAGACCTGCACCACCACCGCTAACTTCTTTTCTGACATCTGAACAACTTTTTGATTTCCTTACTACACTGCCTTCACTGGAGTCTTGTCTGTCATCTGAAGGAGATTTCGATTTCCCGGATACAGCGCCATGACTGAAGTCTTTTCTTACATCTGGAGGAGACTTCATCTTCCTTCCATCACTAGCATTGCCTCCATATGAATACAAGTTTAAGGAATTACGAACGCTGCCAGATTGTTCCTTGCTCCTTCTTCCACTAACATCTTTCCTCCAACTTCCTTCCTTTTCCTCAAAATTCTTAGAAAACTTCTTCATAAAATCCAGAACACAATCAACCTTGTTATCTACACCACGAACCTTGTTTTCTACACCACGAATATACTTCCTTATGCGTCATCGCTGGCTACACATCCTCTTCCGGAATTTTATATTCACCTTCTGCAAAAAAAAAAAAAAAAAATCGATAGAACTGATAAAAATATTCAATTAAAATAAAAACAGAAAAAGATGAATGCACATGATACTTGAAAACTCACTTTAACAATTGCATTAACTAAATCTTGATCAAGCTCTACACCATGTCGAGCATCCTGCCAATCATCACAAGCAGCCTCACCCGCATGAATATCATCCTCAGTCTCAGCAACATCATCCTCACCCACATCATCATCATCCTCAGTCTCAGCACCAACATCTCCACTCTCAGCAGCACCATCCTCAGTTCCACCACCACCTTCCTCAGTCTCAGAACCATCCTCAGTCTCAGCAATATGTTCACTCTCAGAACCAGCATCCTCAGTCTCAGTCTCAGCAATATCTTCACTCTCAGCACCACCATGATATATCTGATCCCCACCAACCTCAAAATCATCAGACGTATCCTCGCTATCTTCAACAACTTCTTTTCCTTTTGAAAGTTTACATGCAACAACAGGTACAACAGGACCTGGTTCTGTCACGTTCAATTCCACCGACCTTTTTTCTTCCTCAGACAGAACAATTGGAACCATTTTAAATTTGTCAAAACTCTATAAAAAAAAACCATGAGAAATATATTAGCACCACAGTAAAATAAGAATAAAACTTTTATATGCAGAAATAAAAGTTTTGTCCTCATGGACTGAACTCAATTGGTACTATTTTAGAAGTTCAGTCCATGAGGACAGATACATAGATGGAAGAGAAGTTCAGTACATAATGATAGAACTTCAGTAAGGCTGAAGAAGTTCAGTACATTAGGATAGAATTCAGTCCATGAGGGTAAAGAACTTAAGCAACCACACACACACACTGAGACACAGATATAGAAACTTACATTTACATTATGAAAATACTGATCAACCAAAGTGTTATACTGAGGATTTTTGAAACTAATAAACCTAACCATCCTTGGGAAGCCATGACCATTATATGTACAAAAGTTAGAACGAAGTGTTGGAAACAAATCCAGAAACCAAGCGCATAACACAAGCGGGAATCCCAGCACATAGTAATTTACACCACTTTTAAGAGGTCTCATTGCAGAGTTAACTAGTGCTTCAAAACCCGCACTCCCCCAAGGATAAACTCTACAAAGATCCTCGTTGTCAATGATATCCAAGTAATGCAGTTCAACCAAGCTTGTTTTTTTGTTAGAACACAAGATGATTGACTGAAAAATATAAAACTCTGCAATCTTCACTGCATCATCTTCATCAACCAGAGATGCCGGGGTCATTGATACTAAAAATTTACGAACGTCTGACACCTGAAGATTGGTTTTGCCACGAAAGTACTGCTTCAGAAGCCTCTGATTCATATTTATAGCAGGTCCATCAAACAAATCCTCACGGTTTGCAGAAAACCTCAAACCAGTGTAAACATGATATTCTTCGGGACCAAAATGGATGAGATGACCAAAAATATTAAAACTTAATCTATTCGGATCACTGCTCACAATACGTGACAATAATAAACAATGCAGTAACCTCATAGAAGTTTTGTACGACTGCAACTTCAGAAAGCTTCCAAACACACCATCCGAAAGCTTCTTACGCTGTGCTTTACTGAAATTTGAAATGATATTATCCAAATTGTGCTCCCCTTGCCAATATGCATTCATGTTGAACCAGCGGTCAAATGGATACACTAGATTACCTTCCATTCCAGCATCCATATTGCACAAAGCTAATAATAAAAGAAAAAACTATCAGTCACACATACAAAATAAACAAAATAAAGATTTGAGAATACACACAGACACACGCATGCACACAGAAGTTCATTCCCTTGTGGGCTAAAAATACACACACAGTCACACACATGTGGGGGTGTAGACTTCAGTGCACTAGGAATGGAGCACACACACACGCGCGCACGCGCACACACATAGACAGAGTCGCACACGTGCGGGGGTGCACTCCAGTCCACTATGAATGAACTTCCATCCTTGGAGACAGAAGTACAATCATAGTGGGCTGAGAGCACACACTGAGTCGCACACATATGGGCGATAGGCTTCAGTCCACTAGGAATGAAGATCTGTCCTATGTGGACTGAGAATACACACATACATAAGTTCTTGGTGCTGCAATTAATAAAAAAACTACATAATTCCAGTATGATTTAACAACTGCACTGCATTTTTCAGTCCATGAGGGGGTACTAAAAGTCAGTCCATTAGTGGGTACTGAAGTTCATTCAATAAGGGGAGTGAAGTTCAGTCAAAAACTGTAATTAATTAAAAAAAATACATAAAGTGCAGTGCAAATTCAGTGCCAGTGAAGTTCAGTCCATATCTACTTAGTGAAGTTGAGACAGAAGTTCAGTCCATATCTAGTTAGTGAGGTTCAGTCAATGGAGGGGGTACTGAAGTTCAGTTCAACAACTGCCATTAAAATAACCATAACTGTATTGGGGGGGGAGAGGACTTCAGTCCACTAGGAATAAACTTCAATCACTGGAGACAGAAGTTCAGTCCTAGTGGAACTTCAGTCCATCACAACCACAAACATAAATTCAGTCAA
This sequence comes from Petunia axillaris subsp. axillaris, assembly GCA_029990575.1. Taxonomy (NCBI): domain Eukaryota; kingdom Viridiplantae; phylum Streptophyta; class Magnoliopsida; order Solanales; family Solanaceae; genus Petunia; species Petunia axillaris. The sequence goes on from JARKNS010000009.1 coordinate 47,355,863, forward strand.
TCGCACACACAAACACACGCACAGACCCACACACACACACGCACACGCACGCACACAGAGACAAACACACACACGCACACGCACATAACTTTACTACACACACACACTTGAACTTCAATAAAAAGTACCTACTAAATACGGAAAAAACATACAAATTTAAACTTAAAATAACGATACTTAACTTAACAACCACATATTTCACAAAAAAATACAAAAAAGTCGTATATGAAAAGAGAGAAATGTTATACCTGCGAAGATGCAAAGGTGAAAAGAGAAATGTAATTCAACGTACGTAATGCAACTGAGCAAACGAAATGGTTATTTTTGCATGAAGATTCAGTGAAGAAGAACAGTTAAAATGCATGAACTGACCGGTTAAAATGAAGAAGAAGGGTTTTAAAAACCCCTGTCAATTCAGAAAAGATGAGGGGTAATTTGGGCTTTTACATATGCCCCGTTTAGTGTACTGCCACAAAAGTGGCCTCTAGTGTAAAGCCACTGAAAAAAGTAGCCTCAAACTAAATACCAGTGTTAAAAGTGGCCTCTGGGCGAAATTTTTACGCTCCAAATTGACTGGTTTTACGTTTGACCTCGTTTATCATGGTTTTTGCAAAATGACATCTGCTTTCCTTCCTTCCTTTAATTGTTTGAAGTATTGACAATTAGCTGGTAAAATATGAGAATAGGTCGAGGGCAAGTGTTGTTTAGGCTACATTTCAATTATCTAGGAGATTGAGGGATGGGTGAAGACAAGTGTTGCCTAGGCAATACTTCAAGGCAATTAGCTAAGAGAATATGTGGGAAGGGGTCGAGAACAAGTGTTGCCTAGGAAGAGAATAATTCAAAACAATTAGTTGATAGATTGTGATCGGGGCAGGGACCCGAAGCATCATATATAATATTTATTGAGTATTTTTCATCCGAAATTTATTCATTAAACCAAATAGATAATAGTTTTGCTAAATAACCATTATGAAGGTCAAAAAGGCAAACCATTGCCTATGATGTCATAGTTATGTAGTTCTCCCGAAGTGAATTAGCTGGTACTGTAGGGAAAAATTGATGAGTATCCAATTTGGGTTTTTTACACATATATACAAATTTAGACCTTATATTACAAAAAAATAGCAATATTTCTCTAATTACAACACATAGCATTATTTTTCCTAACACATTTAATAATAATTCACACATTTCACTTTCACTTCCCTTTTTCCCCAAATTCAAAATTCTCTCACTTAGTGTATCTTTCTCCCATCACCTCACTCCCACCCCCACCACCCCAACACCATAACCCCCACCCCAACGCCATCACCCCCACCCTGCGCAAGCACAGAACGACTAGATCGAAGTAACGAGCAATTTAACTCATCTCCAACAGTGAACGATTCAAACAAGAAGTAACGAGCCCCAAACAATTGGATTTCGACAAATCGAAGCAACGATACAACATAGGAACAACGGAGCGACTTCCGCCCTATTTCTGGCGGCGTCACTCCAGCCCGAACCTTCTTATTGATTCAGTAACAATAGCAGATCGTAAGGAAACAGAGGAGAACAAGGGTTCCCGATTTGTTGAATTTTCTGGTGATATTTACAATTTGGGTTATAAAAAGATTGAACAATTTTGTTTAGCTACATTGCCTCTGTTCTGCAAAGTGAAAAGCTCTACTTACGTTGAGGTACACGCAAGAGTTATACTTTTGAGATTTGCATATGCACATTGCAGGAGTTATACATCCCATTGGTATCAGTTTTTATATTTGTTTCATCACTTCTATTTTATTACTTGTTGACGAGTCCAATGTGTATAGGATTTTCCTGCTCGTTCTTGTCAAATTTTAGTATAGTTTATGATATCATCCACAGAGATTGGAGAATCTATCCTACAAATTTATATTATCAATCCTACTATTTATGAGAGTCGATTTTTGGGTGAAAAGAGTTGAATTTATGATCTACTTGAAAGCAAGAAAACTTGTTTTTGATTTTTCTTTTAAAATAAAAGAGTTGGGATTTCATGGATTCACTCGGTATAAAATTATAAGAGAAGTTAGATATTTCATTTTCTATTCCACATATTAATTTCTTAAGAGAAAAGCAATTAATACTACTGCGAGTTTCTCAATTAACTATGCCTCTTTCGATTAGCATAATAAAATGATTAACTTGTAGTATTAGAGTAAAAAATACTTATCTTGAATGAGTACATCGTATGAACAAAAACCTCTTTCGATTAGCTTTTGTTAAATTCCAAAACTTGGCTAAATGATTTTCTTCTCTCGAATGAAAAACTCAAATATCAAGATAAAGAATTTTGAGTGATTAAATATAACTATTTCAAATTATCACGAGAATATATGTAGTTATCAATATTCCCATTTAATTTTTGTTTCTTTCGATAACAAAAATTAGCAAGAAGTATTATAGCATAAATATATAGGCTTGATAAAGTTGAATAGCATAGTATTTAATACTCTGATGTAAGATTTTGACAAAGTAGGATTCTCACTCAAGAATAATAAAATACCGAAATTTCCATTATAATAATATACCGAGCTTCAACACTGATCCCAACTTAAAGAAAATTACTCCATGGAGAAAATACTAAATACTACAAAAGTAGAAGAACTTAGTATTTTTAAAGAACGAAAAAATATAATTTTAACACTAAAAAAGCTTAACCAATATTATAGATAGTATTTGGTGTTGCTTTACACAGAGAAAGGATGATCTGCTTCATCGTAGAAGACGATCTATTTATAGAGGGTTGAACTTAGGCAAAAACCGTAGTAATGCCATTACTAAATTAGTAATGCCATTTCTGAATCAATATTGTCATTTCTGGAACAATGATGCAATCTCTGGAACAATGATGCCATCTCTGGATTTATAATGCCATTACCGAGCCAATATCCCCATTTCTAGAACAATGATGCAATCTCTGGAACAATGATGCCATCTCCGGATTTATAATGCCATTAATGAGCCAATATCCCCATTTCTAGAACAATGATGCCATCTATGGGTTTCAATTTTGCATGTGTTGTCTTCCTTTTCCACGGTGGATGTTCTCAATTTTTCTATGCTCACTTATTCTTCTATTTTCTTCATTCTCTTTACCTGCAATATGTTTTAGAAATATTTGCATATATTTGAACATAATATTATATATTTTATATAAAAATATAAATATATATAATAATTTATATATCTAAAATTGTATAATATATATAACTATCAAACACCCCCATACTTGAAGTTTTGCTCGTCTTCGAGAAAAATAGAATAATATTTACTTCACCACTTTCATTGCTTCTCTGTAAAATAAGAATCTAAACAAATACAATTTTCCATTAATACAAACTATTTACCTTTCCATATTTATCAAATCTTTACCTCACCTTTGAATTCATCTTTGGTGGACAAAGACAAATATTTCTCACTTTATGTCCTTATCAAAATTGATGATTTTATGATACTGCAAACTAGGCAAAACCAATTCTTTTCCTTCAACGTGCCCCAAATGTCTATCTCATTAAGAACATGGACTCTCAGTATAGTATTTTTTTGTTTGGCTAGTAGAGTGGCTTGGATTTACATGGTATGAAAGATATATTGTATAGTGACAATTCAACTTAATTGTCTTTGAGAAGTTTATTCACCATTTTTTTTTTCACTTCTCTATTTTGACAATTTTTTCTTTTCTTTTCGTGTGCTTGTCACCTATATTACAATATTTTCATGATTGTAGGCTATATCTAGACTCCTTTTACTTTACTTCTCTTTTCTCTTCTTCTCATTTTTTTTTCTTTGGGAAGAGAGATATATTTATTATAGAAGTAAAAAAGGAAGCCTATCTTTCTTGAAGTAGTATTTACTAGATAGGTAAAAGAAGCCTATCTTTCAAGAGTGGTTATCTATACTTTAGCTTAGAGAGACATATGGAGCAAGTTTCAGTAAAATATTGGGTTCACCTATTTTAGATCATAAAACTTCTCAACTTCAATGATTCTTTGAGCTTTGAAATATCCATTTTGCCTTCACAAAGATAAAATCATTAGCTTAGAAGTTAGATGATAAAAATCGAAGAAATAAATATTTGCAAGAAATGAGAAAACTCTATATTGTAGATTTTTGTATTTACAAAAGTGCAATAACTAAGGTTAAAGTATATATATAAAAGCACAAAAATAGTTGTAATTAAAAAAAAATGTATAATATATATATAATTTGTAATGAGCAATCCAACCAACATCAAAAACAAAAAATGATTAGTGAGCCAAGCGTTAGTAGAGAAATAAAAGTACTAAAACACAAGAGAAATATCTACAAGATAATATTAATAATGCATCTAGTAATTTACAACAATGGTGATTTCATATTAATACTAATACTTAGAAACTTTGTTCTACTCCCCCTAACCTTAATAATTATCCTCCAGGATAATCAATACAAAAACCAACACATAGCAGGAAAGACAACCATCCATAACTTCAAAAAGCACATCAACTTTATATCATCAGAGAGCTAAAATAGATCCATGTCCTATTCAAGATGTCCATGTTCGGTGGAGTTTTGACCAATTTTGTCTCCTTTCTTTGTGAAAGTGTATTGCTATATATAGATATATACTAGTATATTTTTCATACTAAAAGAAATTATAAATTTATTTAATATATATATATATATATATATATATATATATATATATATATATATATATATATATATATATATATATATATATATATATATATATATATATATATATATATCTTTCCAAAAAAAAAAATTATTTATAAAATTATTATTTTTGGCTTTCAAATATACAATCACAGAAGAAAGCTTGAAAGAAACTGTGACCGCACATATTCTATGTGCAATAGACTGGAAATTTTTTAGACCTTACCAGTCTTGGGTCCTAGTTTAAATATAAACTAGAAAATTACCTGTGCCGATATTAGATTAATATGATTTAATAGTTAACCAACCAGTTACTCAGGCATACCGATCACCATGGAGTTACTCCTGTATAGGTGACACTGTTTTTGTAGAGGCCGTCATTTGCAGTTCCGGTTGTACAATAACCTGGATATTAACCAGATCAATTGGTTAAGTATTTGATCAAATAAATCTATACTTGACTTATAAGGCTCCAATGCTTCACCCTCAATGGCTACGGGTTTGAAAAGTAGTTCTGAGTTTAACGTCGTCAGCTCGACTTATTGCGGTTCAAGGATCATCACTGAATCTCAATTGCAAGAGCTTGCTTTTCATATTGTCCTCCATAATATAACTTCAACCTGTGCCCATTAACTTTGAATTTTTCCCCTCCACTGGCTTTTTGAATTTCAATTGCTCCATATGGGGTAACATCTGTTACTACAAATGGACCAGTCCAACGAGATTTAAACTTCCCAGGAAATAGTCTTAATCGACTATTATACAAAAGCACTTGATCACCAGTCTGAAACTCTTTGTGGCGAATCAACTTGTCATGCCACCTTTTCACCTTTTCTTTATACAACAAAGCATTTTCATAAGAGTTCAACCTAAATTCATCTAACTCATCAATTTAAAACAATCTATTTTTACCAGCACCGGCTATGTCCATGTTCAATGTTTTCACTGCCCAGAAGGCTTTATGCTCAATTTCAACAGGTAAATGACAAGCTTTTCCAAAAACAAGCCTATATGGTGAAGTCCCAATTGGTGTTTTGAATGCAGTTCTATAGGCCCACAATGCATCATCTAATTTCAAGGCCCAATCCTTACGTGAAGTACTAACAGTTTTTTCCAAAATTCTTTTTAGCTCTCTGTTAGAAACCTCAACTTGACCACTTGTTTGTGCATGATAAGGTGTGCCTGTTTTGTGAGTGACCCCATACTTAGACAATAAAGTGGAAAACTGCCTATTCATAAAATGTGTTCCTTGGTCACTGATTATCACCCTAGGAGTCCCAAACCTGGTAAAAATATTCTTCTTAAGGAATTTGCATACAACCTTAGCATCATTTGTTGTTGTTGAAATTGCCTCTACCCATTTTGAAACATAATCTACTGCTACCAAAATGTATTGACAGGATTGTGAGGAAGGAAATGGACCCATAAAATCTATACCCCAAACATCAAATATTTCACATATGAGTATAGAATTTAAAGGCATTTCATCCCTTTTTGAGATGTTATCTGCCCTCTGACATTTGTCACATGTCAAAACATATGATCTTGCATCTTTGAACAAGGTAGGCCAGTAAAATCCTGCTTCCAAAATCTTTGAGGCTGTTCTGTTAGAATTGTGGTGTCCTCCAACTGCTCCGTCATGACAATGACTTAGAATATCATTCATCTCTATTTCTGGAACACATCTTCGCACTACGTTATCTGCACAAAACTTAAACATGTAAGGATTTTCCCAAAAATAATATCCAGCCTCAGTTCTGAGCTTCCTTCTTTGTTGTGGAGAAAATTCCTTTGGAATCCAATGTCCTACCAAATAATTGGCAATGTCAGCAAACCAGGGTGCCTGTTTTGTGATCACAGAGATAGAGAAAATATGCTCATCTGGAAATTCTTCCATGATTTCTACTGCCTAAACAGGTGGTATGTTACACCCCGTACGTCTAAATTGACGTATATCATTATAATATCATGTTAAGAATGATTTAAGTGAGTTTAAAGTAATAATATGACCATATATGATGTTTATATGTTGAATATAAAGTTTGGGAAAAATCAGATTTAAGTTGCGGAAAAACCGACTAAGGAATTGCCTTGTAACGGAGCTTTTTCAGCAATTAATTTCATGTGTTATATGAAGTCTTTTGGGGACATATCATATACCAAATTGAAGGTCTTGGAGTGTAGTTTCCAACACTTTTAACGGTTTTCTCATATAACTTATAGATAAAAAGATATGAGCGTCAGAAGTCAGACCAGAAAAAGGGACATAAGCGCAAAAGAGGGCTAGAAATGAAATGTTTTTATTATAAAAGAGAAATTTCTCTCTCTCTCTCGACATTTCCAGTAAACCCACGGTATAAACAGTGGTTTCCTCAGTTTGAATCCATTTTTTTTTATTTTGAAGAAAGAACATCAATTTTGACACGAAACGGAAGACGGATTGCGTCAAAACGCTCTACGCGATTAGGGTAACATTATGCTACCTTCAATTTCTTCTATAGTTTGAGTTTTAGAATTACTTCATGGCTAAGTAAAGTACCTAAATATTGTATTATAGCTTGTTTAAGATTTGGGAGGTGTGGAATTCAAAGGAAACGAAGTTTAGAAGCTAGAAACATCAAAGGTATGTAAGGCTAAACCTTTCTTTTGGCAAGGCATGTATCTTTTAGATTTTGAAGCTTTTATTAATTTTAAACTTAGTTTTTCTTGTGAGAAACTTGTATGGTACCAAGGAAACCTTGAATATACTTAATTTGGTACTAAAATCCAAGGTGAAAGACGTCCAAATCAGAAAGGCAAAACGTTTCAAAATCTGGAAAAATTGTTTTGAACTTTGGACAGTTGTTAGTATATTGATCATAACTCCTTATACAAAATTGATATTAAGATGATTTAAGAATCTCCAGAATCCTAATACATATATCTACAACTTTCATGAAGACCATGAGGTCTATAAATTTTATCTGCACCCTCAAAACTATGATGCAATACAGGACGCTGGTACTGTCTAGAAATTCTGTACATCCGTGGAATTGTTACGCCACTCTCATCTTGTTATCCAGTTAATTTGTTTATGTTATCAGTTTATCCGGGTATCCATTCCCGTGTATAGTATAGTGCTGGTTCTGTTTTGCGGATCATCCAGTTTCAGTGGAAACTCTGCCGAAATTTTTATAAAAATCAAAGAGTTAGACAAATTCTAAGTTTCAGGTTGTGTCTACAATTCCATCCAGAGTTTTCTTATCATTCCTTTGAGTCCATATATATTGTTGCCACATGTGTTATGCCTCATACATGCTTATGCTTATATTGTGATCATGTTATGTGTGATTTGGAGTCCCCCATAGAGGCTGGACATTGGACACACAGTCCGGTCGCGTGTGATACTACCCGTCTGGGGGATACAGCCCCTCTGGTTCAGGCGGGAGTTGAAACACCTAGTGTGACCGGGTGTCATTCACACACTCTGACCAGAGAGACTAGATATTACTGGCTGGGGGGGATATAGCCCATAACACCCACCAGGTTTGTTATATACGCGTATATAGCCAAATTATGCACTGCATGATTATACATGAGGCTAGTTCCAGTTTTCAGTTACCTGATTTGGGGGGATACAGCCCATAACGCCAGACAGGTACTAGTTCAGATGTTCAGTTACCTGATTTGGGGGGATATAGCCCATAACACCAGACAGGTACCAGTTCAGATAACAGTTCAGCTTTAGCTCAGTATCAGTTGACAGTTATCAGTTCTCAGTTATCAGCCACCAGTTCTTAGCGTCAGTATCAGTTGACAGTTATCAGTTCTCAATTATCAGCCACCAGTTCTTAGCGTCAGTATTAGTTGACAGTTATCAGTTCCAGTTTCTAGTACCCAGCTATCAGTCATATTACAGTTGTTTATCAGTATAGTTCAGCTCAGTCTTCAGGTTCAGATTCAGCTAGACTTCAGCTTATATTCATATCATGTTTAGTACGTTCTTCAGATTTCCAGCTATATTGCTATGCTCCAGCTCATGTTTACATATTTATATTCCAGCCTACAGTTTCATTCAGCTATGACATATTATATGCTCATGCCTTACATACTTGGTACATATCGTACTCACGCCCTTTTCTGGGGCGCTGCGTTTCATGCCGCGCAGGTGCAGATAGATCAATGCTTGGACCACGTTAGTAGGCCATCGATCAGCTATTGGAGTCACTCCGCTTACTCCCGGAGTTACTTATCTTTTGGTATGTATACAGTCAGCCAGTTTGGGTATGGCGGGGTCTTGTCCCGTCCTTTGTATATTCAGTTCAGCATTCTTAGAGGCCTGTAGATATGTCCCTGTGCGGTGCAGTCAGTATGTTATGTATGTCAGCTTATGTTAGCCTTGTCAGCTATTTGCATTGCATACTCCTTATCAGCTAGGTTTATGCTTATTCTGTTTATCAGTTATAATGGTTAGCATATTATCAGTAGGATTAGTGATGATCGACACTTAGTGTTGGTCATCCGTCGCGGCCCTAAGTTGGGTCGTGACATGGTATTTCCAATCTAGACAAATGATCTGCTACTTGATTTTCCGTTCCCTTCTTATCTTTTATTTCAAGGTCAAATTCTTGCAACAAGAGTATCCATCTTAACAATCTAGGTCTAGCATCCTTTTTTGTCAAAAGATATTTTAATGCTGCATGATCTGTGAAAACAATGACCTTTGTTCCAATTAGATAGGAACGAAATTTATCAAAAGCAAATACTACTGCCAGTAGCTCTTTTTCAGTGGTAGCATAATTTAATTGAGCTTCATTCAAAGTTCTACTGGCATAGTAAATTGGACGAAAAATTCTGTCCATTCGCTGTCCTAATACAGCTCCAACAGCAATGTCACTTGCATCACACATGATTTCAAATGGTTGACTCCAATCTGGAGAAACAACAACTGGTGCTTTTGTCAGTTTTTCTTTTAACAATTCAAAAGCTTTCTTGCAATTTTCAGAGAATTCAAATGGCACATCCTTCATTAAAAGATTTGTGAGGGGTTTTGAAATTTTTGAAAAATCTTTTATGAATCTTCTATAAAAACCAGCATGTCCCAAAAAACTTCTAATGCCTTTCACAGTTGTTGGAGGGGGCAATCCTGCAATTAAATCAATTTTTGCTCTATCTACTTCTATTCCTTTAGAAGTAATTTTATGCCCCAAAACAATTCCTTCAGTAACCATGAAATGACATTTTTCCCAGTTCAAAATCAAATTTGTCTCTTCGCACCTTTTGAGTACAAGAGTCAAATTTTGCAAACAGTTTTCAAAAGTTTTTCCGAACAAAGTAAAATCATCCATAAAAATTTCCAAAAACTTTTCTGTCATATCTGAAAAAATGGCAGACATGCACCGTTGAAAAGTGGCTGGTGCATTGCATAGTCCAAAAGGCATCCTTCTGTAAGCATATGTACCATGAGGACAAGTAAATGTTGTTTTGTCCTGATCCTCGGGGGCTATCGGGATTTGGTTATACCCAGAGTAACCATCAAGAAAACAGTAAAAAGCATGACCTGCTACTCTTTCCAACATTTGATCAATAAAGGGTAAAGGAAAATGGTCTTTTCTGGTAGCATCATTTAATCGTCTGTAATCAATACAGACTCTCCATCCTGTGACAGTTCGGGTAGGTATGAGCTCATTATTTTTATTTTTCACAACAGTCATACCTCCTTTTTTTGGTACTACCTGTACTGGACTTACCCAAGGACTGTCAGAGATTGGGTAAATGATACCGGCTGCCAATAATTTTACCACTTCCTTTTTCACAACTTCCTGCATTGCTGGATTTAGCCTTCTTTGTGGCTGGACAATCGGCTTGTAGTTTTCCTCCATCAGTATCCTGTGTGTGCATATAGCTGGGCTAATTCCCTTGATATCTTCGATTGTCCATCCCAAGGCTTTCTTATGCTCCCTCAGCACTTTGATCAATTGCAATTCCTGTTCATTGGTCAGCAAAGATGAGATAATTACTGGAAAAGATTCTTTCTCAAGATAAGCATACTTTAAATTTGAGGGAAGAGTTTTAAGTTCAAGTTTTGATTGAACTATTTCTTTTGGCTCATCATCTCCCTCATTTTCTAAAGTTTCAGCTTCTTCTTTAATTTCTGGATCCTCATCATTAGTTGTGCCTGATTTTACCAAACATCTTTCCAATGAGTCTGAAAATAACTTGTCATCCTTGTACTCATCTGCAATATCATTAAGGAGGTCAATAGTAAAACAATGAGATGATGAGTCATCATCAGGATATCTCATTATCTTCTGCATATCAAAAATAACTTTCTCCTCATCTACTCTCAAAATCAATTGTCCTTGATGTACATCTATTATTGCCCTACCTGTAGCTAGAAAAGGTCTTCCCAAAATGAGAGGTACATCAGTATTTTCTTCCATTTCAAGGACAATAAAGTCTACTGGAAACACAAACTTATCAACTCTCACAAGAACATTTTCAATTATTCCTTTTGCCTTTTTTGTACTCTGATCAGCTAGTTGCAATGAAACAACTGTATTTTTTATATCCCCAAGTTCCAATTTTTGAAAAATTGAAAATGGCATCAAATTGATGGATGCTCCAGAATCACACAAAGCTTTTTCAAAATGAGTTCCTCCCACGCTACATGGGATGGTAAAACTGCCAGGATCTCCAAGTTTTTGTGGAAGCTTATTTTGTAAAATAGCACTACATTTTTCTGTAAGCTTAACCACTGAAATTCCTTCAAGTTTTCTTTTGCTGGACAAAATTTCTTTTAAAAACTTGGCATATGATGGCATTTGAGTCAAAGCATCTGTGAAAGGAATATTTACATACAATTGTTTCAAAATTTCCAAAAATTTTGAAAACTGCTGATCAAGTTTTTCTCTTTTTAGTTTTTGTGGAAAAGGAATTGGCTCACAACTGGAATTATCTTTATTTTCATGAGCAATTTTTCTCTTTGTTTCAAAATGTTTTTCCTTACCATTATCAACAATTTGACCCTCTGTTTGATCTTCCTGTAGCTTACCCTCTCTGTTAGGGTATGGATCATCAAGATTCTTACCTGATCGCAAAGCAATGGTTTTAACATGTTCTTTTGGATTTTTTTCAGTATTGCTTGGCAATGGTCCTTGGATCTTTTCTGAAACAAGAGTAGCTAATTGACTGACTTGAGTTTCCAAGTTCTTGAGGGAAGCATTTTGACTTTCCATTTTTTCATCAGTCGTTTTGATGTACTTGTATATCAAATCTTCCAAAGTTGGTGCATGCTGTTGTGATCTAGGTTGGTATGGCCTAAAATTTTGTTGCATTCTGTTTTGTCCTTGGAATCCAGGTGGTCCTTGTGTTGGTTGTTTCTGAAAATGTTGAGCATTTTCTGCTCCATTAGGATTACTCCACTGGAAGCCAGGATGCTTTTGGGCCAAAGAATTACCGAATGGATACGTTCTGTATCCAATTTGGTTCACCTGTTCATCAACTTGATTACTAGCTTGGCATTCATGGTTCTGATGATTTCCTGCACAGAAATCACAATTGTCAGTTGAAGCGGGCTGCTGAGATCCTACCTGAAAAGTATCAAACTTTTGAGTTAGAGAAGCAATTTGTTTTGACAAGTTAGCCAGAACATCAGATTGGTTTATGGCTGCAGCTTTCTTAAGGATTACTCTTTCAGATGGCCATTGTACCGCATTCTCAGAAATTTCATTTAACAACTGTAAAGCTTCTCCAGTGGTTTTTTCCATTATGGCACCTCCAGCTGCAGCATCTATAACATTTCTCGCCGATGGTTTTAGGCCATGGTAAAAAATATATAGTTGCATGTGCTCAGGGATGCCATGATGTGGACATTTTCTTAACATAGCTTTCAGTCTTTCCCAGGCTTGATATACTGACTCTGAGTCAGTTTGCACAAAGTTGGTTATATCTTGCCTCATTTTAGTGGCGTTGGCTGGGGAAAAATATTTACTGAAAAATTTTTGGGTCATTTGATCCCAAGTGGTAATGGATCCTCTAGGTAAACTACGTAACCATAATTTTGCTTCTCTTTTTAAAGAAAATGGAAACAGACGTAACTTAATTGCATCTGGTGAAACACCATTATATTTTGTCGTTTCCACCAATTCTAGAAAATCAATCAAATGACTCTGAGGATCCTCACTGGCTTCTCCATTAAATATACAATTTTGTTGTATGGCTTGAATTAAGCCAGTTCGGATTTCAAAGTTGTTAGCGGCCACCGGTGGCCTTCTAACACTTGACTCACAGTCAAAGGGATCTGGTCTAGAATAATCCCTTAGGATCATGTTAGCTGGCCTGGGGACCACTTCATCAAATTGGTCCTCAGGAATAGGTGGGATAATTGGTGGGTCTGGTGGTGGTGGTGGATCATGTTCATGTTCCATGTTTGTATATGATGAAGAGAGAGAGATTGAGTTTTGCTCCTGTCTGCTTTTTCGAAATGATCTTTCAATTTCAGGATCGTATTCAACAAGTTCCTTTGAAGAGGAACGGGTCATATACCAACTGAAATTCCTGCAAAAAGTAACAAAAAAAATGGTTCTTAAATTAGTAAGAAGATAATTAATCTGAAGTAGACAACCGCCAATCCCCGGCAACGGCGCCATAAATTTGACGAGTCCAATGTGTATAGGATTTTCCTGCTCGTTCTTGTCAAATTTTAGTATAGTTTATGATATCGTCCACAGAGATTGGAGAATCTATCCTACAAATTTATATTATCAATCCTACTATTTAAGAGAGTCGATTTTTGGGTGAAAAGAGTTGAATTTATGATCTACTTGAAAGCAAGAAAACTTATTTTTGATTTTTCTTTTAAAATAAAAGAGTTGGGATTTCATGGATTCACTCGGTATAAAATTATAAGAGAAGTTAGATATTTCATTTTCTATTCCACATATTAATTTCTTAAGAGAAAAGCAATTAATACTACTGCGAGTTTCTCAATTAACTATGCCTCTTTCGATTAGCATAATAAAATAATTAACTTGTAGTATTAGAGTAAAAAATACTTATCTTGAATGAGTACATCGTATGAACAAAAACCTCTTTCGATTAGCTTTTGTTAAATTCCAAAACTTGGCTAAATGATTTTCTTCTCTCGAATGAAAAACTCAAATATCAAGATAAAGAATTTTGAGTGATTAAATATAACTATTTCAAATTATCACGAGAATATATTTAGTTATCAATATTCCCATTTAATTTTTGTTTCTTTCGATAACAAAAATTAGCAAGAAGTATTATAGCATAAATATATAGGCTTGATAAAGTTGAATAGCATAGTATTTAATACTCTGATGTAAGATTTTGACAAAGTAGGATTCTCACTCAAGAATAATAAAATACCGAAATTTCCATTATAATAATATACCGAGCTTCAACACTGATCCCAACTTAAAGAAAATTACTCCATGGAGAAAATACTAAATACTACAAAAGTAGAAGAACTTAGTATTTTTAAAGAACGAAAAAATATAATTTTAACACTAAAAAAGCTTAACCAATATTATAGATAGTATTTGGTGTTGCTTTACACAGAGAAAGGATGATCTGCTTCATCGTAGAAGACGATCTATTTATAGAGGGTTGAACTTAGGCAAAAACCGTAGTAATGCCATTACTAAATTAGTAATGCCATTACTAAATTAGTAATGCCATTTCTGAATCAATATTGTCATTTCTGGAACAATGATGCAATCTCTGGAACAATGATGCCATCTTTGGATTTATAATGCCATTACCGAGCCAATATCCCCATTTCTAGAACAATGATGCAATCTCTGGAACAATGATGCCATCTCCGGATTTATAATTCCATTACTGAGCCAATATCCCCATTTCTAGAACAATGATGCCATCTATGGATTTCAATTTTACATGTGTTGTCTTCCTTTTCCACGGTGGATGTTCTCAATTTTTCTATGCTCACTTATTCTTCTATTTTCTTCATTCTCTTTACCTGCAATATGTTTTAGAAATATTTGCATATATTTGAACATAATATTATATATTTTATATAAAAACATAAATATATATAATAATTTATATATCTAAAATTGTATAATATATATAACTATCACTTGTATTCTTAATCAATAATATTTTAATATTTGATTCCACAATTGCAACCTTTATGAAGACTTTTGGCCAGAAGTGTTTATGTGGGATAAGTTTCACTTTATTAAATTTTGTTTCATAATTTTTTTTTGGTAGAATCTATTTTTTTGTTTAAATATATTTATTATTTATTCTGGTTGTATTGTTTGTTCATTTATGAGTGATAAAATGATCTAAAAACAGTTTGATACGGTGAAGAAACAATACAAAAATACAGATACAGTACAAAAATAGTGCAGATACAGCGAGATAGAACGCTGAAACAACCTGAAATGATGCAGAAACAGTTAGATACAGTGGTGAAACAACGTGAAACAGTTTGATACAATGCTGAACACAACCGAAATGGTGCATAAACAGTTAGATACAGTGCTGCAGAAACAGTGATACGGTGCAGAAACAGTTAGATACAGTGCTAAAATGAACCAAAACGGTGCAGAAACAGTTAGATACAGTGCTGCAGAAACAGTTGAAACGGTGCAGAAACAGTTGAGATACAGTGCTGCAGAAACAGTTGAAACGGTGCAGAAACAGTTGAGATACGGTGCTGCAGAAACGGTTAAAACGATGCAGAAACAGCTGAGATACGGTGCTGCAGAAACGGCTAAAACGGTGCAGAAACGGTTGAGATACAACGAGATACATCGAGGATGAGATAAGAAAAAGTGAAATTAGGGGAAATGATAGGAATAAAAGTGAAATTGGGGGAAATAGTGGTAGGAAAGTGAAATAGGGAGAAATGGGAGGAGCAAAAGTGATAGTGGGGGAAATAGGAGGAAGAATGTAAGGGTTTGGTATGTTATGAGAAAATATTGCTATGTTTTTGCTATATTTGTAATTAACTTGTTTTTTCCTCTATATAGGGTTATTTTTCTAAAATATTGCTATGTTTGGTAATTAAGCTCTAAAACTTGTACTTTTATGTAAAAAATCCATCCAATTTTGGATGCTTTAATTGAGTTTTATCCATCGTTTCAAAATTAATTGAGAAATAGCCAAAAATTTGGGTGCACACTTACACAGTTACACTCCATTAGCGTTGACAAAGCACCCAGACTAATCTTAGTATTTTATACAGGGACTTTGAACTTGAACAAACATGTTCAGTTTGTTCAAAGTCCCATTATTTTATACTGGGATTCATGTTCAAAGTCCTTTTATATATAGTCCCAGTATAAAATACTAGGGCATTGAACTAACACGTTCAAAATCCCTGTATTTTATACTGAAATTAATGTTTAAGTGATTCCAGTATTTTACACCGGCACTTTGAACATGTTAGTTTAAAGTCCCAGTATTTTATACTGGGACATGTCCGGAGCTGACTAGTCTTCAAATAATTTTGGACCGTTGACTAGTATTCGATTAGTGCGATGCAAACAGGCTACGGAGCCAACTTTTTACGGTATTGTATTGCAGAAAAGGACATCCATAAGGGGTGCTTTGATTTTTCATCCCGTTAATAAAATTTTGAAAAATGGCCTTTTATTGCTCCATTAGGCATAAGTAGTAGTTTCACCCATTAGGCATAAGTTTTGAATATTTGAAGTACCAAATAGTGAATATAGTACAACATACTACCTACTGGGTAGGGTTTCACTTTCAACTAATTAAACGGATGATCAATGGACAAAAAAAAAACTAGTTAAATTTTATATTCACAAAGCTATTTTTTAAATACTTTGTTACGCAATGTCTTATGCTGTAAAGTATCCGCTGGTATCATCACGGAGTTGACCAGGCTAGGTTTGCAAATTGAGCTAACTGAAATCTGGGATTAACTTGTTAGACAACTAGGAATCCATTTCATAATCAAGAGATAATTTACCAAAATAATTTATTATAATTAAAATAAGATAGTAGAAAATTGTGCCTAGAAGAAGTTTCATGGAATTTAAGCTAGCGTTTGGATATAGATTTGATTGAAACTCGGGAATTTGAATTTTTGAAGTTGAGTGGAAAAAGAATTTTTGGAACTTGAAGTTGTGTTTGGACATACATTTCACTTAAAAAAACATTTGAAATTTTGTGAATGAGAGATACAAAACTTTCCAAAAAATAGACCACTTTTTGGTTTTTGAAAACTCATTTTCAAAACTTGACCAAAAATTAGTCAAAAAGTATTTCCAAACAAAATTTCCCCCAAGAACTTCTCAAAAAGTGCTCCCGAATTCTATAAACAAACGAGTAATAAGATTTAAGCGCCTAACATATTTTTCCTACAATCGATGAATATCTCAATAGCTCTTGCCGCTCCCTTTCAACTTTATGGCGCTATTATTGAACCGCTCCATTGGAATTGAAGGCTTCTTCAATCAAAGAAGAAAAAAAAAAGGTATTTACAAAAATAAAAAAGTCATACATGGGAAATGTTGCATGGAATCAAGCGTTGATTTGGCCCCACGTTGGAGACAAGAAGAGAAACAGAAGGTCATAATTTATATTCATAAGAAAGTGTGAAAGACAAATTAAACAAATCATATATCTAATCAAAGTCCCAAACTTTGCCTTTTGTCCTTAGACCAAATCATTAATCCTCTCGCTTTATACGCAACTTACACTTTGTTACTTTTGCTTTAATGTACTTCTCGTAGTTGTTTTGTTCTTTTCTTATTTTGAGTTGCCACAATAGTCATTAACTTGTATTGAATTTATTCCTTGCAAATTTGGTACTTCACATTTTCGTGACAATGATAGTGAATTAATCATATATTCCTTCTGTTCTAAAATAAAAAAACACAAATTCTTTATTAATCCGTTAATAGAAAAATTTCATATATCTAAGTTTAGAAATAATTTATTCAAACTTTAAATTTTACTCTTAACGAAAAACTTTTATTTCCATACAAATATTATGTCGTGTTTAAAATTTCAAGTGTCAAACATAACCACAAAAAATTTTATATGGTATATTTCCACAAATTTCAAAAAGTTTTTCATTTCAAAAAAAAAAAAAAACCGTCTCTTAGTCAATCTATGACAAAGAAGTTGAAACGAAGGGAGTAGTACATATGAAGATAATTGTGTCCACCTCTGTCCCTATAGACTCGTCTTAACTTCCTTTGGTACCATTACAACTTGTCTGCATAATTGTGAAGATAATTCATGATTTTTCAGCTTGAACTTTACATAAATGCTTGAGAAATATAGTAAGCGTAAGTAGAGCTTTTATATAGTATACATTTCAATTTATCCATTTGTTTTTGTGTGAGTTTGCTCTTCAACATTGAACGTAAAACCATAGGGGCTATCTATAATTAAGAGCCTTGTTAATTGGGATTCGAATTCTCAAGATCTTATTATATGCTCATTTGCCCATTAATCCGTTGTACTCCTATAAAATAGTGATAGAGCAAAAAGGCTTCATTCCTAGGTGACAGTAGAAGTGACAAATGAAGTTCCATGGCATGAAAAATCTGAGTTTTGTCTGAAAGTCTATGGGTTTGTACCCAAAAAGCAAAAGTGAAATTTTGAGGACTTCAACGAGACCAAAAGAACGTTGCTTTGTTTCTTTATTCAGCCGCAGGCAACCCTTTGTGAAGCTTTTTTTCTCATTCTCGGGACACATATTCCACTAAAGCCACTAAAGCCCTAGCACTTCCAACTAATCTTTTTTATTTTTTGTGTTTAATAATATTGAACTTCTGAATAAGGAAAGAAAATATGCATACCTGGACAAACAATTGCATAAAAGTGTAGTTATCAAATGTTTAATCTTGTCTTTTATTTCATATATGATTTACATTATTCAATGAGTTTAAGTTCTACGCACCATCGGTGTAAAGATTTTTTTACACCATCAGGTAAATTATAGGATATCTATAGTACTTTTATAATTGAAATTAGAAAATAAAAATATTAGAGACAAATTGGCTCCTAATTGTATTCTCATCAGATTATTTTGGTGACATAAATCAGATTTGTTTCCTTTTATACCTTAAATCAAAAGCCTAATTTTTTCCATGCTTATTTCTAGCGTTCTCCATTATTTTTTTTCTCAACAACAAGATCATTATTATCAGTGAGGTAATGCTTCAATGCCTCAAATATTGTAAAAAGTAATTTCCAATGTGTCGATCATCATTGACCTTAGAGAGTTTCATCTGCTCTAAACTTTTCCTGTTACACATGGTTTACTATTTTGAGTGAATTTTTTTTCTTGTTCGTTTTTAGTTGAAAAACCTGTAAATCCACAGATTTCGTATAAATTTCTGTATCAAAATTTTAATATGCATTAAGAACGATGTGCTTGAAACCTTCAATCAGAATAAGGATACCACTAAGCGAGGTTAGAATGACAATGAGAACATTGAATTAAAGAGGATTCTTAAGAATGATGATCGAATTTAACGGAGGAGTTACTTTTAGCAAAAAGGAAAAAAAAAAAAGAGTTGGAAAGAAAGGGTAACTTGCAATAGCAGGTAAATTTATCTGATAGTGTAAAAAAAATCTTTACACCAACGGTGCATAGAACTTAAACTCTTATTCAATTAGTAAGCTTTAATAAACAATTCTCAAAATTTATTATTGTATCACACCGTTTCACGCCCAGTTTTCGAGGCCAAATGACTCGAGTATGAAATGAAGGTTGGCCACAGGTTCTCCCACGAGGCGATAGGCAGACAATCATCACGAGGCGCAATGTTCACTCCTCGGAGAAGATCTTGCTTCATGACAGACGAGAACTGACGACCATTGCCTACATATTTAATGCTTCATGATAGACGGGCTCTCACCTTTTATAACTGACGATCATTGTCTACACATTTAATAGGGAGATCGTTGGTCAACCATGATCAATACGTAGAATAATGGCCATAAAGCAGAAGTGAAAATTGTTCTTTTTCAGTAAGTAAGTGCATTTTGGTCTTTACCCAAGCACACATTAAATGCCTTTATGGCTACTCATCCGTTAAAAAAAACTTAGTAAGCATTTGGCCATAAATGCCAAACAAGTGTGTTTTTGCGTTGAGTTGAAAAATTCTATTTGAAACTTGAAGTTGTATTTGAATATGAATTTTACTTTAAAAATTTTAAATTTTGTGTATAGATAAAGTTGGTATTTTGAAAAACTTTAAAAAAATTCCAAATACTATTTTTGAAAAAAATCTCAAAAGACTAACAGTTTTTTTAAAAAATAACAAACGGCAGATTAATTAGTTTCACGTCATGTTTTGGTCAATATAAATTCTAGCTTTGAGTTTGGTCATTCTATATTAGATTCTTCCATGTGTTTTTTCACATAAATAAATATTTAACTATAGGTCGTTTGGTTGGAATAGAGTTTATACAGGTATTAGCAATACGGATATTAATAATGCGGGTATTAGCTATGTAGGGATTATAATGTGGGGATAAGTAATTCATGGATTGTAATATATAGATTATTTCTTGTTAAATTAGTGGTATATCACAAATTAATATATAATTTAATATACTTTTTAATCATTAAACAATTGTAAAAAATATTCTACTATTATAAGGGTTAATTTTGTCATTTTAAAATTTTAATACATGTATTGCTAATATCCACATTATTATTGGAGAATTTTCAAAACTAGGCAGCCCACAACACAAAATTACAAATGAGGGGCCACATTTCATCCATAGCACCCCCTTTATTTTTATATTACACAACATATCACCTCCTTATTTTCAAAATTATACAACCTAGCACCCATTTAAACTAAAAACCCAAGGAGCCACTCCCTCACCCTCACCCTCCCCCACCACTGTCCCACCACCAGAAATCGAGCTGCCACCGCTGCCGCCGCCGGCCGGAAAATGAAAATTTCACCGAATTTGCTTATTTTATTTGTGGATTTGTTTAAATAATTAGTTTTTGATAAATTTATACACCTAAATCTATCAAAATAATAAATTATATATGTAAATATATAGAAAAATGTGTGCAAGAAGATAAATACAAAAATATACACAAAAAACATTAGTTTTATACAAAACATCCATAAAAAGTGCACAAATCTAAAATTTATACAATTTTATTCATTGTTCATACACGTATATACAGCTTTATACAATTTTACAATACATAGAATGTATTTTATACACTGTCAATACGTACATATACAGATTTATATATTTTTATACACGTTTACAGAATTGTATAAACTTGTATAAAAATGTATAAAAGTGTATAAACTCACAAAAATAATGTTAAACAGTGCCTCGGGTAGATTTTACACAAAAGCTTAACAAAAATCCAAGATCAATACACTTTTATACAAGAAAAACACTAGTTCTAAACATTAAACAAAAATTTTAACAAAAAACTAGTAGATCTCAACAAATTTTTATGAAAAAAAGTGAAGAACAAGAAGAAACTTGATAAATAAACTCCTCACCGGAGTTTTGATCGGAATATACAACGAAAATCAAGCTATATCAAAAAGAAAAAAAAAACGAAAAGAAAAAGAAGAAGCAGCGGCGGTCTTGAATTTGGTGACCACGGCGGCGACAGCATCACTGGCTTGGAGGAGAGGAGATGACAGTGGGGCAGTGGTGGAAGGGTTGGGGGTAGTGGCGGCGGGGTTAGGTGTAATGGGGAAAAGAAGAGAGAAAAATGGGAAGGAGGAAAGGAGAAGAGAGGAAAAATGGGGGCTAGGATTTTTTTTTCTTTAAATAAAGGTGCTATGGAGTGAAAGAAAAATTTTAAAAAAGGGAAGGGGGTACTATGTCATGTAAGGTAGCAAAATAGAGGTATTTTTTGGTAATTTTCATGAGTGAGGTGTCTCTCAATATAATTGTCCCTTATTATTTCATATCCAAACGGGGGCTTAATTAGTTTCATGTCATGTTTGGGTCAATATAAATTCTACCTTTGAGTTTGGTCATTCTATATTAGATTCTTCCATGTGTTTTTCACATAAATTAAACTATTTAACTATATGTCTTAATTTGTAAATAATATTTGCTTGGGGTTAAATTACATTGATTTGGTGCAAACTTCTTCACATAAGCTTTTAGGATTCATTCAAAGTCAATCAAATATACTCCATCCATCTCAAATTAGTTGACACTTTTAGCTATTGCACGCTTATTAAGAAAATCAATAAATAGAGTATATATTTTACGCCTATTAAATATTTTTTAAGAATAGTATTAATAATTAAGGGGTCGTTTGGTTGGCTATGTATTAAAATAATACCAGCATAAAATTCAGCACTAAGTTAGTACCATGTTTTGTTAGTTTGGAAAGATTTTAATGTTTGGTATAAAATTAGTGCAACGTTTGGTTGCGTTTTTGTATATTCCGCATTATTAATACCCGCATTATTAATGCGGGAATCTATGTATTATTTTATACGGGGTAGAAGGTGGTATTAATAATGTGGGTATTAATAATGCAGGTATTAAAATTTAAAATGACAAAATTAACCCTCATAATAGTAAGAATATTTTTAAATTATATTTAAGGAATAACTAAATATTTTAAATTATAACATTGTATATTAATTTGTAATATATTAGTGATTCAAGAAATAATCCATACGTTATAATATATGCATAGCTAATACCTATATTACTAATACCCACATTATTAATACCCGCATTACTAATACCCGCATTATTAATACACACATTATTAATACACTAAGGGGTCGTTCAGTTTGGGGTTTCTTTTACGCGGGTATTAACTATTAATGCGGGTATTAATAATGTGTGTATTAATAATGTAGGTATTGATAATGCGGGTATTAGTTATGTGGGGTTTAATAATGTGGGTATTATATTATAACGTAGGGATTATTTGTTGAATCAATGATATATTACAAATTAACAAAAAATATTATTATTTAAAATATTTATTTACTCCTTAAATAAAATTTAGAAATATCCTTATTATTATGAGGGTTAATTTTGTCATTTTAAATTTTAATACATGCATTATTAATACCACATTATTAATACCACCTTCTACCCCGCATAAAATAATACATAGTTTCCCGCATTAATAATGCGGGTATTAATAATGCGGAATATACGAAAACGCAACCAAACGTTGCACTAATTTTATGCGGGTATTAAAATTCCACAAAAACCAACCGAACGCTGCGCTAAATTAACGCTGAGTTTTGTGCGGGTATTAATCTTTAATGCGCCAAACCGAACGACCCCTAATTTCTAATACCCGCATTACTAATACGTATATTGTTAATACCCGCATAAACTCTATCTCAACCAAACGACCCGTAAGGGTATAGTTGGATAGAATTGATAAAAATAGTCTTGATATCCTAAAGCATCAATTTGAGACAAATGAATTTTGCTAAAACATCAACTAATTTGGGACAAGGGGAGTAATTCTTATATTACAATATGCAAAAACATGACAAGTGACATAATAATGTTAACAAAATACTGACAACGTAAAATTATCTACAATGTATTATTATTATTAGTAAATGCTATACTAAAATAAGGATACGCATTAATTCCTATGACAATGTCACGTTATGTTCACATTAATTACACACAACCCCCAATTACTCTCTTTCCTACTTCTACACCTGCTACGCTACACTCTACACTTCACTTCCCTTTCTCCATTGTAGTACTACTCTTCAATGGCCACATTACCAAAACTCCATTACACACTCTTCACATTCTTCTTCCTCTTTCCCTTTCTCAACTCTTCCCAAAACCCAGACACACTCCCTTTACTAGCTTTCAAAGCAGCTTGTGACACAACTAACTCACTTTCCAACTGGAACTTATCAACTAACCCATGTACATCATGGACAGGTGTATCTTGTCTTAACAACAACAATCGTGTTTCTCGACTCGTTCTTGAAAACTTAAACCTTAAAGGTTCATTTCATTACCTTACATCTTTAACCCAACTTCGTGTCTTGAGCTTAAAACATAACTATTTTTCCGGTGGTGTACCAGACTTTTCTAACTTAACTGCACTTAAACTTTTATTCCTTTCACATAACCAGCTTTCAGGTGAAATCCCCGAGTCTTTAACAACTCTTTCCAAGCTGTACCGTCTTGATCTGTCGTATAACAACTTTACTGGTGAGATTCCAGTGAATGTGAATAAGTTAAGTCATCTTTTAACTCTTCGTCTCGAGGGCAACGAGTTTTTTGGTTCGATTTCTAAGGTCAGTTTGCCTAATCTTCAAGAATTTAACGTTTCTGGGAACAAACTTGTTGGAGAAATACCCATTTCTCTTTCTCGTTTCCCAGAATCTGCATTCTTGAATAATGGTGTTGATCTATGTGGTCCTCCTTTGCCAAAATGTAACACTGCAGTTGTTCCTCGTGAACCAAATTCAACTTCTCCCGTGAGTACTCCTAAAGCTACAATTGCATCTTCTCCGAGTTCACTACCAGTGACTATAACACCATCGATGAGTTCGAAAGCAAGTCATCGTAGTACTGGAAGTAAGATGAGTTCATTAGCAATTATAGCTATTATACTAGGAGATGTGTTTGTTCTATCTGTTGTGTGTATGTTACTGTATTGTTTCTTTTGTACTAGAAGAAACAAAAATGGGTCCGGACAAATTCTTGAAGGTGAGAAGATTGTGTATTCTTCGAGTCCGTATCCGAATGCGAGTCAAAATGCGGGTGGTGGTGGGTTTGAGAGAGGGAAAATGGTGTTTTTTGAAGGGGCTAAGAGGTTTGAGCTTGAGGATTTGTTGAGAGCGTCAGCGGAGATGTTGGGGAAAGGGGGTTTCGGTACTGCTTATAAGGCTGTGTTGGATGATGGAAATGTGGTTGCTGTGAAGAGATTGAAAGATTTGAGTGTTGGTGGAAAGAAGGAATTTGAACAACAAATGGAGGTTTTGGGTAGACTTAGACACCCAAATTTGGTTGAGTTGAAGGCTTATTACTTTGCTAGAGATGAGAAGCTTTTGGTCTATGATTTCATGACTAATGGCAACTTGTTTTGGCTTCTTCATGGTATGTATTATTCAACCTTTTGTTCTTCAAGTAATTCATACTAAAATATTTTCACATGGTTTATATGATTGTGTTGTTGAAGATAATTGACTAGTTTATCCGGTGGAATTAGTGGAGTTACACTAAGCTGTCTCACACACCACCATTATAAATAAAAAGAAAGAAAAGGGAATTGACTAGTTTGTGCTGGCTGCCGACCCCAACTTATTTGTGACTAAGGCGTAGTATTTATTTTTAATAAAAGAGAATATTGATGGATTTGGGTGGCTAAGTAGTACATAGATCACATGGTGTTTTCAGTCTGGCTTTTTGTCTTTAGTTGCTTTTTACTTCTGAGCAGATAATATATTAGTCTGCAACTGTTAATTAGGACTAGACCTTGGTGCATAGGAATTGGGATGAGATCCATGATTGTTAGTACTAGACAGTAGTTTCATTTTTTTCCCACTACTGGATATACCTTTGATTATGATTGGTTTAGTTTAATGTTTCTGGAGAGAAAGTTGCATAATTAAAGTCAGTCAGTCATGTGGGATTACTGAAAAGAAAATGGTACTTATAATCAAGTTAATAGCATTATAGTCCTGATTAGGAGTTCTTTTTATCCAGTTGGAGCTTCAAAATGATTTCTGCTTATTTATTTACCACTCATTCCAAGTTGTATTTGGGATGAACAATGTGATTTGATAGAATTTTGCATCAGATTTTGCATTTATAATTCAGATGTGATTATAGTGTCCAGTACATTGTATAACTTGCATAGTCTTTTCAAAGTAAAAGTATAGAATACTAAGTACTAGTGTTTTTGGGCAAGGTATGTTAGTACATTCTTTCTCACATAAAAATGTGATCTTGAGTCAAATACAAGGAACTTGATATTTAAAATCAAACTTTGTTAATTAACTTGCTCTAAAAGAGTTTCTTATAGAATTTAACATCCTCATAATGGTCCTTAAGTGAGTAGATTAGAGCAAAAGGGGAGTCCCTTGCCAGATTTGAGTATAATGAGTTCTCTCATATTTTTGGGCTAAAGCTAAAGAAAGAAATTTCACCTTTTTAGGCAAGGGAGTCCCTACTGGCCCATTGTGCTCTACAGCTTTTCCTTGTCTTTTTGACCTCACAAGTTCTCACAAAGTGCCAAATCTTGCATATGTTGGGGTTGGTGGATATTGAGATAACATCTTGTTTGTTTTTGGTTCCAGATAGTACAGGATCAACTTCTTGTTGAATAGCATCTAGCAATTCTTTACATTAGGGAATAGTCACAAGAAAATGTTTCTTTTCTCATTTTAGCTATTTGAACTGTTTATGTACCATCAAAATCTGTTGTTATGTCAACTTCATATTTCTGTCCTCTCGACTCTTCCCTTGTTTTGTTCCTTTTTCTCTAGTTAACATTGCCTTTTCATCTTTCAATAGAAATATACTGCATTAGGGAAATAAACATAAAAATGGAAATGTTTGATTTTAGTAGGTAGGGGGAATATTTTGATGGCATGAATCTTTTTGCTACAGGAAACAGAGGTCCTGGAAGAACTCCTTTGGACTGGACAACAAGGTTAAAGATTGCAGCCGGAGCGGCTCGAGGGCTAGCCTTTATCCACAACTCATGCAAGTCCCTGAAACTAACACATGGCAATGTCAAATCAACTAACATCCTCATTGACAAGAGCGGCAATGCTCGGGTCTCCGACTTTGGTCTAGCTGTATTTGCGGCGCCATCTTCTGTTCCCAAAACCAATGGTTACCGAGCCCCTGAAGTGGCATTGGATGGTCGAAAAATAACTCAAAAATCTGATGTCTACTCTTTTGGGGTACTATTGCTGGAGCTGCTAACCGGGAAATGTCCCTCGGTTGTGGATAACGGTGGTCTCGGGACAGGCTACGGAGGAGTTGTGGATTTGCCAAGGTGGGTGCAATCTGTGGTGAGGGAAGAGTGGACTGCAGAGGTGTTTGATTTGGAGTTAATGAGGTACAAGGACATTGAAGAAGAAATGGTGGGGCTATTACAGATAGCAATGGCATGTACATCAGCATCACCAGATCAGAGGCCTAAGATAAATTATGTAGTGAAAATGATAGAAGAGTTGCGTGGGGTTGAGGTTTCACCTTCCCATGACACTGCTGATTCTGTTTCTGACTCTCCTGCTGTTTCTGAAGATAATGCATGTGGTGTAAGTCAGTGACCCTTAGCTAGTAGTAGTAGTGAAAGGTTTTGTTAGTTTATTGTTCTGAGGTCTGTAAATTAACCTTTTATTCTTAATCTTTTTCTTATTAAAGAGAATTTAGGAGAACGTTTACAAGCTAAAACCATTCCTCTTTTATCATTTTTAACTTGTTCTTGTCTAAGTTGAGCCTTTAAAGTTGTTTGATAATGCAACCATTAGACCTGAGAAGGGGACTTCTCAACTACTACTGTTACTACTCGTTATTACTCTCATCTTGGCCATTCTTAAGCTGCTAGTATAGCAGATTTTGAACATTGGACAAACTAACATTATCCACTTCAAATAAAGTTTGTCACTTATCAAGAGTTTCATTTCCAAATCTCAGTCATCCTACATTTGGAAAACCAACTGAAATAAAGATACTCCTATTTGTTTTTGTTTTTTATTTTTTTGGTGTCAAAAAGGATATTTTTGCTGATTTCCAATTACAGACGTTCTAGATAATCTTATTCCCGATATGAAGCCAAAAAAGAAAGAAAACCTCGATGAACTCACATGCTTAAATTTATATGGCACTTTTTCGTTGTTTATTTCTTAATTTACTTTTATAGCGTTCTGTTTCACCTTTACTCTACTTTTACAACTTCCATAATTCATAATCCATTAAATACTCCCCATCTCATTTTAGTTGTCACCTTCAACTTTTTCACGCTCACTAAAAAAATCAATAAATAAAATATACATTTTATTATGTTACCCATATTTAATATATGACTATTAAATTCTTTTTGAGAATACCTTTAATAATTAAGGGTATAGTTGGAAAGAATTAACAAAAATAATTTTGAAATTATAAAGTGTCAACTAATTTGAGACAAATGAGTTTTCCTAAAGTGTCAATTAATTTGAAACGAATGGAACTTTTCGCATTTTAAACTTTGATTTTCCCTACTAAGCTAACTTATGGGCAATCAGTGTACTATTTCTTCCATAAACACAAAAATAATAAATAAACCAAACTAGTATCTTAAACCACAATCCTCTTCTATTTACTAAATGTCTTAAATGTATACGTAAACATATATAAATTAGTATCTTCTCTGCTCACAAATACTATCATCTTTACGTTGTATTTACTTGTGATTCAGTGATAACTTGATGTTAGAAGCGTAACTTTGTATTTTATAACAGTATAAAGTTCGACTCTCACCAAACTCTTCCCTTCTCCCAATTAGGGGCCTTCCCTGTCCTCCAGCTCCACCAAACAAAGATAAAAAGAACAAAATTTTGCTCAAGGTACTATACTATTCAAGAGGGGGAAAGGGCACGAATAGCCACTTTTTTAATGCCTTTACTGTTGGAGCTAGTTTTCTATAATTATTTCATTTTTAGCCATTTTTGTTACTTCAATTCTTGTGGGGCTGAACTTCAGACATTGTGGTAGAAACTCATCCAGAGGCTACTTTTGCCACTGCTATGTGGTTTCAGGCTACTTTTTTCCTTGGTTGTGCAAAAAAGCCATTTTTGGAACTTCAGTCTTACCTAGGGCTGTACAAACCAAACCAAATCGACAAATCGAACCAAACCGAGAAAAAAAACCGACTATGGTTTGGTTTGACTTGGTTTGGTGTTGGTGAAAAAAAAAACCGAAATATTAGGTTTGGTTTGGTGTTACTCATAAAAAAATCGAACCGACCGAAACCAAACCGAACCGACCGAAACCAAACCGAACCGACATTACATATATGTTATTTTTAGATTTTTATATGTATAAAATTCATTCATTGAAAAGTATTGTATACATATTTTAGTAGCTTTTCTTAGTTATGTACTTATGTTACAAACTTACAACACACATCTACAGGAGCTAATTTTAATAAGAATGAGTTATAAGCTTATGACCCATAAAGGAAAGCCCTCAAGAAAGTAATAAGTAAACCCAAATTAAGTGCAAAAAAGAAAAAACCTAATTAGTAAAAATAATTTCTTTAGAACAAGAGATTTTGGCACTCAAACATTTGAGCCGCTATTATTGTCTTTTTAATCGATAAGTATTTTTTTCTTTTATTATCTATCCGCATCTGGATGTGCTATATTGTACGTCTCTGAATCGATATTTGGAATGTCTGATTCACAGTGTTAATTCTTGTAGGACTCTACAGTTACCTATCAAAGAAAAAGGAGAAAGTCTTGAACTCTATATATCCAACATAATTTTAATATGAACTAACTTGGTTTAACTTGTCTTCTTTTGTACAATTGGATACGACCTATTTACCTATACTTCTAAAGGAGAGAAAACACCACATATTTATTTTTAACAAATAAAAACCGAATAAACCGAATAACCTGAATAAACCGAATAAAACCGATATTAGAAAACCCGACTTTTGATGGTTTGGTTTGGTTTAAAGATTAAAAAACCGAAATTATTGGTTTGGTTTGGTAAATGAAAAATCCGAACCAACCCGACCTATGTTCACCCCTAGTCTTACCTTCAGATATGAAGTTCAACTTCAGCCTTTAAGGGCCGAAATTATGCATTATATGCCTAACCGTTCAGGTTTTGTGGGCTGAAGTTGAAGCCCATAAGACTGAATTTCCAAAAGAGGTTCTTTTGCACAACCAAGAAAAAAGTGGTTTGAAAGCAAATAGCAGTGGCAAAAGTAGCTTCTAGACGAAATTTTTACTATTCAAGCTCATGAAATAAGCTTGTGGACTCTACTGCCAAAGCCCAACAGACTAATTTGACATCATAGCCTTTGAGTCTGGTAGTCCATTTAAAGATGATGCCATTCAATTATATTCAAAACTCAGATATCCAGAAATATTGAACAAGTTGCAACCTTTTCAGTATAAACTAAAAATGCTTCCTCTATAGAAAAATGAAATTGTTAACATATCTAACTTTTCTCTTTCTATAACTAGACTTATTTTTGCTATCAGACTTTGTTGAACTGATAGAAAAATCAAACAATGAATAAACATATGAAATTATTGATCATGTGATCACTTGTCAACAAAAGAATTGATGTTTTCATGTACATTGAATTACTATTTAAGCCTATTATCGGTTGAACTGCATATGCTTTGGTGCAAACATCAGGAGTCTATTCAAAGCATGAGGGGTAAACTTCCTTGCAAACAAGTAACAAACATTTGTCTTCTCACCATTGTACTCACAATTGCTCCCACTTCTCAGCTTCTTCAAGAACTCCACGGTGACATCTGACCTTAAATATCGAGATGGGTGGGGCCCGCCTTTCGACCAATCGACCCAAGTCAAAGTCCTTCCTGAATTCCTCTTCCCAAATTTCATGCTAACAAATGTTGGCAAGTAATGTTCATCAGCATAACATGAACCTGTGCAATGTTTTTGGAACACTGGGAAATATGTCTTGTCCGAAATCACCTCAATAGCAAGATCTCTATCCATTTCAAACCATTGAGACCCTTTTCTCCATTGCTCAATCTTAATTGTTGGGCTCATTCGATGGTGATACCTACCCCGGCCTACTGGGCCGGGGAGATCATAAGTCTCTACGAAATTTTGTGTGGAGTTCATTAGGTAAGTGTAGATTGTGGAGAAATTGAACAAGGGAATACATGCTTCTGAGAGGAGAACAAATCTCTGATTGGAAATATCAAGAAGAGCATTGGCTAATAGTCTTTTCTCAGCTTCTACCATGTTTACTTTGCCCCATTCCACTTCCTGCATTGATCAATTTAATAAATGTTTAATTTGTGACACTAGAATAAGTTAACAACTATCAGAAAACTTCCTTATTGAACTCAATAAAGTACCAAATAAAATATTTGCCACATGCCAAAAGCATTTTATGGGATTATAAATGTCTATTTCACATAAAGACTAAAGATTCTTGAGTGGATCTTCTTAATTATAATTCTGGCTAACCCACCGACGTCACAGTACACTTATACATACTTCATACTCGTATAGATCTAGTGGAGATTTAGCTACTAACTTATGTTTTACAGTCCTAAAATTAAAGCAACTTCAAAATATTATTTGGTTCGTTTATCATAGTCGTTTGCTATGATTAATTAAAACTTAATGCCCTAATATGCATTTTACATGTAATATAGATTTATCAGAATCTTTGTAAAGTATATTAACTATGAGCATTTATTTAATTTAGTGATTTACATTATAAGTTAGGTAAATAAAACTTAAATTAGAAGGAAAGACAAACAGAAACATGCAGTTGTTAGGGAATAATAATGATGCATGCAAGAAATTAAACTAAGGTCTATGCTTGAGAAGGAATTAAAACTTATTACATGGCACAATTACACCAAATCACTGGATATTACAATTCTTTAAGGTTAAGTTGCTTAGTTTGGTAGTACAAATGTTGGGTGAAGAACCTATTTTGCTTTGCACACTTGATCCAGAATGTGATTGTGTGTATAACTGAAACCAAATGATGTAAACATTTAGCAGACAAGCAGGGAATGAGCAAACAAAATCTCTCTCTTTTTGGTTGTTAGAAGCATTAAGCTGTTGCAAGAGAACGTTGGGGTAGGACCATTTGCATTTCAGATGGCTAAAAAATTTCTTGCTTTTGGCTTGCAAGAGGGAGATATCTATATTGTGAATTCTTTGGGGTCACATAAAATTGTTTGATGTAACAAGATTTTATAAATTAGGCCATTGGTAGTTTGCTTCTCATTAAAGCACACATGGGTTCTACATTACGTACCCTACTTCATTGTTAGTTCCCCTTGATATTATCCCACTATAGCCAATCAGATAGGCCATGAAATCCATTGGTTTGTCAGACCAATCTGTCATGTAAACGGAAAAAGCAAAAAAAGTATATATAACGCTTACTAATAAAAAAGTTGTGAACTTACTTTTCCTTAAATGATCGGAGAAAATAAAGATTGTTATAGGAACATGTACCCCAAATCATATTTAGTTCATCATAGTTAAATCATACATTAAGGTAATACGAACTTTGATTAATCATATATAGTTTAACTGTTAGAAGTATATGCAAAAGATATTCTTAACCAGATTTTTTTATTAGATGTGTTGTTTAGAATAACAAAGCTTCGGTGCAGCACATGATTTTTGAAAAAGTTTCGTCATTTTTCAGTGTAACTCACCAACACAAAGAAAATGTACTACTATAACTTTGTAAGTAAAAGATTTCGACGTAAAAACGTGTACCAACTCGAATGTGAAAAAACGCAAAAAGCTCACAGTTGTTTTATGGTCTCTAGTCTAGGTTATATGAAAGAAAGTTTTACATATTATGTTTCAATATTGAAAAACGATTGCAATAGTCATTGTCGGTGTATAAAAGTTTACACCATAAAGTCATCTTTATTAGCAGATAACTAATTTTTTTATTGTTAAAATTGCAAATTTCATATTTTATGGAAGTAATATATATGCATCATTTGGTTGATATTATGCTATACATTTTTTTCTTTTTGTTTTACCTCTAATAGCGCACAGATATATGGAGAAAGAGTCAAGAAGATGAATTATCAAAGAATGTCAACCAAAACCAGTTTTTACGCGTGTGATGTTTTCCTAAAGTAAGACCCAAGGACCGGCCACGCTAGTCAATTGGTCACAATGTACAGATGTAAGACAAAAGATTTTGTTTTTCTTTGGTTTTCATAAAAGATGAAAATTTCAACAATTGGACCATGAACAAGTCATTTTTGTCTAATAAAGCCAAACCACTAGGATTTTTCGAAAGACACTAGGTTTCTAGTAAATCCAATTAGTAGAAGAGTAAATTCACGAATTCTTAATTATCTCAATCATCATTTTCCTACATATGGAGAGCCATGTAATATAAGTAAGCATTATTAGTCCTTCTGGAATAGTAAAGAACGTCATGATTCCCGACTTTGTCTTGAATTTTCATGAAAGGAAGAATCATAGCCCGTAGACTTCACTCCATTCTTTTCTTTACATTACAACAACTTAAATATTCTTTAAATTAATTCCTTATTATTCCTTTTTTTTCAAAGTTCTACACAAACTTTACTAATATGACAAAATGGTCCACTGTTTTGCCCCACTAATGACACATAAGTTCCAACGTATACCACAGTAAAGTGACAAATATTATATGCCAAAAGAAGATTTAATCACCTTATGAATTCTAGCCGCCTCGTTAAAAAGTAAAGTACTACTACTATTTTCCATTTAGAAGCTTTTGCATGCCCTTTACAAAAAAGCAGTCTTAGTAATAAGAGCAGTATTTGACTAAACTAACATTTATTTTCCTCTTACATATTCACATAATTAACACTTAACTAATCGAAACATTAGAAAACTAAAAGGAAAAGCAAGTAATATGCAACTGACCTTGCTGGGAATTCTCCTGCCATGAAAAATTGGACTTTCAGGTTCTGATTGATTGTAAGAAGGATCAGAATGCACGTAAATTGAATAAAGCTCTTCATGTCCTTTAAAGAAAAGCTCCCAAAGTGGTGATAATAAAACTGGCCCTCTAGTTAAAAACATGAAAGCAACTTTTGGAACTCTTTCAACTGGAAATTCTTGAACTTTTGGTACCATAGAAGCTCTCCATAGCAACTCTTCATCACTCATATCATGTTGTACACTAGGTGCCTTAAGATATTCATTCAACCCTACTCGGCTTTTTATCGGTGGTGGTGGTGTTGGTGACCTTGGTGGTGGAGGTGGTGGTGAAAGGGGTTGTGAAAAAGAAGAAGACTTATAGGATAATATTTGGCCATTGAAGACTTGTAAGTTTAGGTTAAAGTTCTTGAAATAAATAATACCACATGTTAAACCACAAGCAAAGAAGAAGAAAGAAGAAAGGAGACTTAAAATATTTAATGGGGTGTTGAAAAGCTTGATAGCCATTACTATTGAGTTTTGGTTTTGGTTCTTCATTGTCTTGGCACAAAGAGAAACACACAGAGAGAAGAGAGAAGAAGAAATAAGAGGATTATTATTATGGAGAAATAGTTTGAATACAAGGTAAGAAAATTTTAGTGTATATAGTGGCACACGAAGCACCTATTAATACCACTACTGTTGTAATAATTATAGTCTAGAAGAAAACAAACCAAGAATATTCAAATACTTTGGTTACAACATGGAATATATATAACTAACCAGCCTTCCATGTATGTCATCAAAGCATAGAGGAGTACTATTCAATGAATATATAAATAAAGAGCTAGGATTATACAGCTTTTATATGTAGGATTATATAACTTTCCATATAAAAAATTATTTAAGGAATTATTTTTGGCATATGAATTTACTATAACTTGAAAGGAAGACTAATTAAAGATGCTGGTACTTTCAAAAATTGGAATTTTCTTAGAAGGGTCTGTAATGATGTAGCCGCCTAACTAGATCGTTCAACTGGGGTGGATCATGGAAGGTTAATAGTGAAATACTATTAATTAAGTCAATTTTTTTTTTCAAGACTAGAAAAGGAAAGGAAATTACATGTGCATCTCGTCAAGGAGGAAAGTGAAACTAACAAATTTTGGGAATTGAGGACCCATTATAATCTTCCATAGAAATCCTTGAATAATAAGTTCCTTAAGTTATCTTTAAAGGCTACTATATCTAAGTATTGCTTTAGATAAACAATGCAAAATCTAATTATTTGTTTTTCAATTTTACCCTTAAAATTAAAGTGGTAAATAAGTAGTTGTACTTAAATTTGATTATCAAGATGAGTAAATAAGGGTAATGTAATAAAATATAAATAAATGTATTTTCTTAATAAACATAAAATGGTAAAATGGACACTTATAGTGGGAAGGGGGTAGTATTAAATTAATGGGACAAATTTGGCCAGACAAAAATTGAATATGCTTATTTAATTTTGTTTAGATTTCTAAAAAGCTAATCAATAGAATTAAATAAGGCATGGATTTAATGGAAAAATCAAGTAAAGAAAGCACCAAAGTTGAAAAAGTAATTAAGTAGCGGGTACTGGGGTCTGGAGGGGTAGGGTGGATTGTGGAGGGTATATACGCAATTTGCCCCTTTGTTATTTTGGAGTCATCACTCTAATCTCGATTCGTAATACTTCCTCCCCCAAATATATGCCTTCCAATTTGTTTAATCTTGTATATGGATGGATCAGATAAAACTTTAATTAATTACATTCCTATAAAATGTTATTTATAAACTAGATTGGAAATGATTCAAGGTCAATTATTCATCACAATATATTCTTCATCAACATTAAAAGAAATTGGTATTCTCATACGTAATATAAGAGTACTAATTTTGAATGTTTTCTAGTAGCTCATCAAAATCCTTATTCAAAGTTATTTTACCATTAGAACTTTATACATAGTGGATGTAGTATATAACTTGTCTTCATCCGACTATGAAAAGACAGGTTTAGGATAGATCAAACATATAATGCAAACCAAAAAGTAAAATCGAAGGAAAAAGTTAAAAAGAAAAAGAAGAAAAAAAAGAAGACAAGAGGGCTAAGCATATTCAAATTACAGATTTGTACAGGGTCTCAGAAGATACCTAGCTTCCTCTTATTGTTTCTTTAGTGTCTTTTTAGTTGGCAATTAACTTTTCATTTATTTAATTTCCAAATGCAACTTGTAGAATTCAAAATATGTTACAAAAGAAAAAGAAATGAAGAGTAATCATTGTGGATATGTTAGTTGGTAAAGGGGCCTCCAGTTTGGAGGGCAGCCAGGAAATAAGAATAGGTGGAGTCCCTATTTTCTGTTGCATTAGCTGCCATTGAACAATTGGACTTTTGAAGTGTTTTCCAAGCTGGTGGCCAATTAGACATCACCATTGACCTTTTCAATATTACAATGTTAATTACTAGGGAAAAGGGTCAAACTTACCCCTGTACCTTACGAAAATGTTTATCCGAGATTTGAATAGTAGATTGAGTGCCCACACGATCATCCAATAAAGCTTTATGAACAAAAATTGGTGGCACTGTGTAGTGATAGATGGAATAGTTCTTGGACTGATCAGGAGCTCCTTGCGCCATTAGGTATGCAACCTTGTTTCCTTGCCTGAAAGTATGCCTAATTATTGGCATCTGCAGGAGGTCCATCATTGACCTATATTGCGAAACAGTTCGGTTCAATATTTACCTAGCTTATTGTTATAATTTTGGCTCAAAACTGTTATTGTTACTATAGGGATATGACTAAATCGAACTTTTGATCAAGAATAAATTTGGACATTCTCGCAAGTTACGAGGACAATTTTGAACCTTCTCCCAAAAAAAATAAAATAAAATAGAAAAGTCATTGTTTTGAGATAATTGTCCATGCCAAAAACTTATTGAGCTATTTATGTGCATTTTTTTCCACTACCTCTAGTGAGTTGTTATGATCATGTAAACACAACAGCTTACAACCCACCACACTCCACCATCAATTTCCTTGCACAAAAAGTACCATATCATCTTAAGCTCACCGTTTTTACATTAATCTTATAATCTATCAACCCGGCCTACATAAATCACAACTTCCACCACCAGTCATCCATGATAGTTTCTTCGGGAGAATATTACTAGTCTTCATTTTAAATATCGCAAATTTCAAAATGATATATTTTACACAAAAATTGAAGTCGACAGCGGTTTAAAAAAAGTTCATTTTTTTTTTATTTTTTTTTATTTTTATTTTTAGGTATGTTGTATATTTGGTTCGTTGAATGATGTGGAGCCAGGTTCTTATGGCGCTATATAACCACATATAACTTTGTGTGCTAATCTGTATAATTGAAGGCTAGATAATTCAAGAATTGCACCATGTTTTATACTCATTATACATGAAAAAACAAGTCTCTTTTTTATTTCATATTGTTATGTTTTTTCCTTAAAATATATAGCTTAATTGGTTTAGGCATTGTCAATTAAAACGAAGATTCTTCTATTTTATTTATGTTTTCTTTGGAGAACAATCACATTTCACCTTGTATTTTGCGAGAAGGTCCAAATTTTTCTTGATAAAAAATTTGGTTGAACTATGTTCCTACCACGATTAGTCAAGGGTAATTTTCAGCCCTAGATTGTAATCAAACACAATTTGAGCCAAGCCGAACTATCAGCGGAGGAAAAATATAAATCTTTTTAAAAATTACAAGAGCAAATTTGACCCTTTTCCCTGATTACTACTACATGACTTTCACCTTATGCATTCAACAAGGGTTGTTCTTCTTCTCCTTACCAATATATATAAGTTAGTATTAATTTACCTGCATCAATTAATTATTTACATCAAATTAATAAATTTAAATTTTAAAGAAAAATATATTTAATTTAATGAAGATTAAGTGATCAATGTGTATAAAAAAATATGGGTCTTTCATTCATGATTTGGTGTGAACAACACTAGTGCGAATAAATTTTTGTTACTCTAAGTCTTATAAAAAAAAGGTGTAATTAATTTTTACACCAATTGCCTGTGATTTTGCACGATGTTATCACTAAACTATACTCCTAGTAAATTCATACACTCTCTCACTTCAAATTATTGTTTAACCAAGATAAAATAATAAAATTTAATATAATATATAGAATTATAGATGTAGGCAACATCTAAAGGTCAGACACCCTTTGTTTATCTTTTAAGGTTACGTACGTTGACTACCAAGGTTGTTAGATGTTCCAACATCGACATGCACCAGTAGAAGATGCTGAGACTTTATCAATTTTTACTACTATGTTTATATGTCCCAATTGGAATAATGCAATGCCTAATACGTAAGAATAAAAACTTATATGTCAAGAATTCGAACTTCTTTATATTACCAATTAACTTGTACTATGCAAAATTAAAAATAAAAACAAATGGGAGTAACAAAGAAAAATGGTTATTCCTCCATTCTTGACTAGTGACGGGAAAAGGTCAACTCTTTAGAGGGGCAGCATCCAACAAACATGCCTAAGACAAAATCACATACTCAAAGGTGTTTTATATACATGTAAATTAATTGATCAATTGTGAAAGAGAAATTTAGAACATAAAAAGAGTAAATTCTACTTTAACCCCACTAACCTTATGTGATCGTTTAATCATATATGTGTTTATGGGCGGAGAGGAACCATACAAAATTAGAAACAATAAAAAATAGAGTATAAAATTATTGATGACACTATAGTTGACCCAAAACTAATTCGAGAGAACAATCTTACAAAATTCACTCAAGATATACTTTTACAACATTTAAATCTAATAGACTCCCCCAAAAAGTGTGTGTGTGTGTGTATGTATATATATTGACATTCTGGAGGGTTCCATCTAAAAAGAATGTTAGAAGTTTAGTAACTTAATTAGATGCAATAAAATGTGAAGGGTTACTAAACTTCTATTGTAGATGTTCCATCTAAAATGTGATTTTATTGTAGATGTTCCATCTAAAAGGCGGGCTAATTTTATTATTGTTGAGGCTGGGTGGAGGAAAAATGTGAAGAAGAGCATAAATGTGCATGTGTGTGAAGGATGCAGCTTGAATTCAGTTGTATGCAAATGCTATATAAGTACCAGGTAGTTAGAGCAGTAGAGTAGGCTATTGTTCATTGAGTCTTAATTATTTTCCACCCCTTCTTCTATATCTGTATTTTTGACCCCTATTCTTATCAGTAGTCGTATTTCTTTGGGATTTCTGTTCTTTACATTTTGTTTAGTGATTGCAATACAGTCAGTAAGTTTCTTTGCGCGTGAAATAGGTTATTTCAAGTATGCTTACACCTCTCTAACATTCTCTAATTAAATCCATAGCATGTTTGAACCTTTTTCACATGCACATCACAAGTTGAAAATCAGGTTTACCTTAGAGAAGTTCACAACTGAAAGAGATACAGTCATGGCAAAAAGAGATTCTGATGACCAAATTAGAAAAAATCAAGTGTTGAACGAGTCTTTACGTCTTGACATCAAGATACATAGTTAGATACGACATGCCAAGTTTTGTCCCTTACTATATGTAAGAAATACTAGAAGGGAAAAAATGTCAACCAAAACCAAGCAACTTTGGGGCAATCTTTAACAAAGGTTGCAAAGTGCTAGGATTAAACTTCCTCCCAAAAAGAAACGCAAATTGAGCTTAACCTTCCATTGTAACTACAATTCGACTTATACCTAACACTGTTCAGAAACTCCTCCGTGACTTCTTTCCTCATAAATGTCGCCAGATGAGAGCTGCCACCCGACCAATCTGC
Organism: Petunia axillaris subsp. axillaris; assembly: GCA_029990575.1. Classification (NCBI taxonomy): domain Eukaryota; kingdom Viridiplantae; phylum Streptophyta; class Magnoliopsida; order Solanales; family Solanaceae; genus Petunia; species Petunia axillaris. The sequence goes on from JARKNS010000009.1 coordinate 47,394,990, forward strand.
CCATGTAACGCTCCAATTCGACACTTCACCACGGTAATCGTTACATGCAGCGTAAGACTAAAAGGAGAGTTTTACAGAAATAGGACACTTCAGTCTTCGCTACAGTATCTGATCCCAACCTGGTGTCTACAACTCCTAGCGAGTAGCGACGGAAGCTGAAAGTTAAATACTTTTTGAGGCGCGTAAAAGTGTAAGAGCGCCGAGTCTACTGAGCGTCAATTCGTGGACTAAAAGGCTATATGGGCCATAAATCTGAACAGAGTTGAAAGTGCACGAAAGGCCACTTTTGCCACTAGACTTTGGGCACATGCCACTAATACCAAAACATTTAGTTTGTGGCCACTTTTACTTAAAGAGATAGAACTTCAGTCCAGAGGCTGAATTGAAGTTCAGTCCTAAAAGATTGAACTTCAATCCAGGGCCATATGGACTGAAGTTCAGTCCAGTTCTTAAGATGGAACTTCAGTCCAGGGCCATATGGACTGAAGTTCAATCCTTAAAGATGGAACTTCAGTCCATGGCCATACTATGGACTGAAGTTCAGTCCATGGCCATATGGACTTAAGTTCAGTACTTAAAGATGGAACTTCAGTCCAGGGGCCGTATGGACTGAACTTCAGTTAATTATCATAACTTAAGTCAATATTTATTTAGTAAAGGCCCAAAAGTGGCCTCAAGTGTAAGACCAAAGAAAATAGTGGCCTCAAACCAAATACCAGTGTTAAAAATGGCTGCTGGGCAAAATTTTTACGAGTTGCTAAAAGCTGGTAAAAATTTGGCCCTGTTGCCTGTTTGCACCACTGCTAATTGAATACTAGCCAGCATCGTAAAATTATTTGAAGACTAGCCAGCTCCGGACAACTGGGACTTTGAACAAGTTAGTTCGAATTCACAGTATAAAATACTGGGGTCACTTAAATACTATCCCAGTATAAAATAATGGGACTTTAAACTTATTAGTTCAAAGTCCCAGTATAAAATAATGAGACTAATCAAGGTGTTTTGTCAACGCTAATGGAATGTAAGTGTGCACGCAGATTTTTTGCTATTTCTCAATTAATTTTGAAACAGTGGATAATACTCACTTCGGGCGTCCAAAATTGGCTACACATCAATTTTTTCCTAAAAGCTATGGGGGAAAGTGCACAATAGCGTATTTTGGGCGTGCCATTTAAGTTTTTTCAAAGTTATTATAATTATTTAGTTTTTACTACTGCTGTGATCTTCAATCCTTTAATTCTTAATTAACTTCAGATCTTCAGAAGCTGAAGTTAATTACTGAAGGCTGATGTTCAACTTCAAATATGAAGGTTTGAAATTGGGCATAATAACTTCCCACTTCAAACATGAGCATAACAACTTCAAACAGACAACTTTAAACTTTAAACTTTCAGGTTTATTTGAAGTTTGGCATAGCAACTTCTAACCTGAAACCGTAGCAATTTCCAACTTCAAACCTTCCTTTAAAACTACGCATAATAATTTCAAACATGAAGGGTTTAAGTTAGGGATATGCATCTTCTAACTTGAAGTTGGGGCATAGCAAGGGCTTGTTTAATGCGGGGAATAGGAAAAATACCCAAATTAGGTTGTTCCTGCAAAAAACAAAAAAAAAAAACAAAAAAAAACTTTACTGGTTAAAACCTAAATGAGGATACGAAATTGGCTACTGGACAACAATTTTACAAGGGATTTTTACACTCTATACCCATGAAATTTAAAGTATTTACAAGTCATACCCATTAAAAATTACACCACCCATAAAACTAAAAGTATTTACCGACCTACCCATTTATTATTGTATACTTTTGTTATACCTTATAGGTGTATACCTTTAAGGTATATTATTTATTACCGTATACCTTTGTTATACCTTATAAATTATATGTGTATACCTTTATGGTATACTGCATAAATTATGGTATACAAGTCTGGATGGGTAGAATGAGTAAATAGTTTAGTGGGTAGGTTGAGTAATATTTGAAAGTAGTGGGTAGTGATTGTAATTATTTTTGGTTTTGTGGGTATTTTTGTAAGTGTCCCATTTTACAAAGCTACCAGGCTTTTAAAGTATAAAAATTTCGCAAAGGGGCCAACGTTTTAAGCTAGTTATAAAGATTATTTTAGTTTTTAATCACATGAACTTCAAATTTGAAGGTCTAAAATTCAAATTCATATATACCTACAATTTGAAGTAAGGCTAGACGAGGTTTGATGTTCTAGCTAGTGGCTACAAAAAAGTACAAACTAAATAGTTTTTCAAAATTGGTTAAAACTAAATGTCGTCCTAAATTCAGGCTGTTCTATACACTTACCCCAAAACTGAGGTTGAATCCGTTCCAATTAATTCAAAAGATTTCACCATGTGTCTTCAAAATTGATTTATTCTGAGAATTTATCCTCATTTAAGACGGTTTTAGCAAAATGACATTTGCTTTGTACATCGGCTACACTTTATGTTATTTGGGAGAGGTCAAAGACAAATGTTACCTAGGCAAGAATGTCAACTTGAGGTAGGAAACACTTAAAGTTAGTTGGGAGAATGGAAGAAGAGCTTAATAGCAAGTGTTGTATAGGCAAGAGGAGCCTATAATAATGTCAACGCCAAGTGCTCCTTAGGCAACACTTCAAGTTAGCTAAGAGAATGTGGAAAGTAGTCAAGGGCAATTATTGCAAAAGCAAGAGGCGCATGCAAGAATAACAAAGGCATTGCTGCCTAGGCAACACTTCAAGTTAGCTGGGAGAATGTGAAGAGTTCAAGGGCAAGTGTTGCCTAGGCAAGAGGGGTCGAAGGCAAATACTGCCTATTAGGCAGTTCTTACGAATAAAGGGAGGGCGAGATTTTTATAAGATTAATAGGGATAATTTCATTCGAAATTTAATTTACATAAATCAAACGGATGCTATTTTTGCTAAACCACTATTATAAAGGTCAAAAAGGCAAACAAATTGCTTTGGTGTCATAGTTTTGTAAATAATCCACCAATGGAAAGTGGGGTAAGAGCACGAAAGACCATTTTTGCCACTGGTCTTTAGGCACAAGCCACTAATACCAAAATATTTAGTTTGTGGCCACTTTCGCTTAAAAGATAGAACTTCAGTCCCGGGCCATATGGATTGAAGTTCAGTCCTTAAAGATAGAACTTCAGTCCAGGGCCATATGGATTGAAGTTCAGTCCTTAAAGATAGAACTTCAGTCCAGGGTCATGTTGACTGAATTTTAGTCTTTAAAGATAGAACTTCTGACAAGGCCATATGGATTGAAGTTCAGTCCTTAAAGATAGAACTTCAGTCCAGGGCTATATGGACAGAACTTCAGTCAATGATCAGAACTTAAGTTAATGCTTATTTAGTAAATGCCCAAAAGTGGCCTCTAGTGTAAGACCAAAGAAAATAGTGGCCTCAAACTAAACACTAGTGTTAAAACTGGTCTCTGCACGAAATTTTTGCATGGAAAGTGGAAACTAGGCGAAGTGCAGATATAGCTGCTTCTATGATCATTATTTAAAATAGCCAATAATTTATATGGTCATGTTCAAACCCGGGGTATAAGTTTGAATTCAATTCAAACTTTAGACCTCGGCTATGAAACTTAGAATTTATTTCAAACATAAGACCTTCGGGTCTTATTTTGCCTATGGAAATTCAAACTTCAAACCCGCAGTCGGGAAGTTTGGACTTTTATTATTAAACTATAGACATGTCAGAAGTTAGAACTGTCATAACCTAACTTTTAGCATGTCAGAATTTTGAATTTTACAGTCCACCATGTCAAGAATAAGAAGAATAAGTTTAATTGTTTGCGCTTAAATTTAAGAAGGGACTGGATTAACTCAAACTCAGGATCGAAACATGTGATTTTCATTAATTTGACCCGATGAAGTTTGCTAATTTAGGATATCTGCCTTTCGAATATATACAATAGAGTAAACACTCAGTTTATTTGATAAATGTGATGGAAATGGCTTTGAAGAGCAAAATAAATACAGTAAAAAACAGTTAATTGGTGCAATCATTATGGCGTGAAAAGCATAAGAAACTCTATAAGAAAAATGAGATCAAAATACAATATATATAAACATCGCAGTGAATTATACTACTAGCTAGGGAACAGTTAATAGTATCAGATCTCTATGGCTCAACCGTAAAGACATAAGATTCTTGATCTGCCTACAACTTAATTGCTAACTATAACCCCACATGTTGTCATACTAACTTTGCAAGGCTCCTAGTAAAAACAAAGTGTTTCTTATAGTTATGTTACCACGACCGATTCCCTACTAAAAGCTATAAATATTTATCACTTGGGTATCTGCGTGCTTAGACAATATTTGTCGATTTCTGGTACAGATGCTGAAACCACACAACATATATATTCCTGAGATGAGATGCCCAAATTTCGTTCTAACTTGCCTACTTTAGGATTATACATAATACTATTACTAGTAATTAAAATTGGTTGGACACTTTCAGATGTATTTGGAATATTTGGCTTACTTCGTGTTCACAAAATTCATAACAAAGCTAAGTTGTCAATTTCTCCTATTACTGCAATACCTAAAATGGAGCAGTCGAATATTATACAATTAATTAATATTAACAAGCTAAAAGTGTAGCGATAACATCAGTAATGTAGCAATTTTTTCAAGATTTTAAGATTAGAACTTAACACAATATTTTAGAACTTCTTATTTTACTACTCAAATTTTCATATTCGTCAATTTAAGGTTTTTGACAGCTAGAATCAATGTAATATATTGAAACAAATAGCTAGTATTATGTTAGGCTGAATACATAGATGACCCTCGAAGTTGTACCCAATTCCCACTTGAACACTTCAACTTCTCCAATGACCAACTAGATACCTCTAGTCGTCCTCAGTGTATTATGCGAACACATAATGATGAACTACTGCAACTTTTGCACCCACATTTTAGCGCGTGAACTACTTATGTTTGATTTTTTTCTTATTCTTTTTAGATTAAATTGTTTCACCTTCTTCTCCAATAACCCCACCACCTACCACCACCACCTTCCGCCAACAAATTCACCAATTCTCAACCAACTAGTAAGATTATTTCATCACCACCATTAAATACCTTCCGCCAGCAAATTCACCAATTCTCAACCAACTAGTAAGACTATTTCATCACCACCATTAAATTTAAAAAGAAAAAGGAAGGCAAAAGATAAAAACTTAATGGTATATGCTGAAAATAGAGCTTTGTTTCCATGGCAAGAGAAACACTTAGAACCTTTAGAACCTTCTGTTTCTATGGCTTCCAAGTGTTTTTTGCATCTGCTTTATAATGCAACAAATCATACCAACGAACAAATCTCACAAGAAAATATTGTCAAAGATTCCAAAAATATATTAAAAATTAGTAAAAAGATTATAACTTTATGGTTTTAGAGGACCAAATCCGTAGCGATAACTAAACCCACTATTCAGTTATGCCAAAAATTTCAGGAAAGAAAAAAAACACACACACACAGGTAAACTATGGATCTTGAAAAATCAAATAGAGCAAGGCAACTTGAAAAAGTCAGCAGGGTTCATCAATTTAATCGGCACATTGCGTTTAACATGCTGGTATTACACGATGATGCTGATAAAAAAGATGCAATAAGCATGCCAAAGAAGAAGCTATTTCCTTTATTAGAAAAATTATACCTAAAGAAGTAAGTTCTTTTAAAAAAAATTTGTATTGGATTTGCCAAAATTGTGTGCTTGTTTGTTCAGTTTGTGTTGTTGGGTGTCTATTCTTTTTAACAATTTTTTAGTAAAATCTTGGAGCTCATTTTGTGTAATGCGTATGCTTATTGGTTGATAGTAATGGCGTTTCGTAGCCTAGTGGTAAAAGGGTATCTTGTGATGTGTGAGTTAGACGCTTGTCATCGGTTCGAACCCTGAGTTTTGGGGCCTAGTATGAACTTATGTTTTGAACCGTGACAGAGATTCCTTGGTTATACAAAAAAATATATTAAAATCTTGGAGCCCATCTCGTGTTTAGTAGTCCACCTTTAGTACCTGGTAGAAGGTAGCACGTACCCCATGGAATTAGTTGAAGAATTGCCCGCAAGTACGGTTAGAGTGTAGCTTGTGAGGTGTAGATTAGGCATACCTAAGAAGTTCAAACTTTGTTGTAGACAAAAGCTTGACTTTAATTGGAGAAGGATATAGGGGTGGGGCCAGTTATCTAACCAAGTTTCTGACCATGCTTCATTGTCCCTCGTGAATTTCTTGGTTATTAAGAAAAGGTGTTTCTTAGTCCATCTTTTGTTGGTAATATCAGTTGTAAATTTGGAAGTGTGATTGATGTGTAATATATAGTTCATATGACATGTAACTAGATGCTTAATTAAACCTCTTAATTTTACTTGTATGTATGCATGTTTTGTTTTTTTGGCCAATCTCAAGTTTATTGCAAACCTTATTGCTTTTGTTGCTCATTGTAGGAGTTCCGAAAGAGAAGATGCACTGAAAATATTGGTTGAGGAATTTGAGTGGAATGTTCGTCTTGAATTTGCTGAGCAAAAGTATGTATCTTTTTCGTTTTTAGCTCTGCAAATTTGAGAATTTCCCAAAGAAAAATGGCAACATTTACATGGAAAAATACTTTTTTTTTGTTGAAGCTTCGTTACGTTGGTACATCGAAGCCGACATTGTCTGAGACGGGTTCTGCGCTGGAGATTGACATGGCGTTACAACTAATAGGTGCGTACCTATTCCATTTGGACAATATCCGCTATAGTTACTTTTTCCATTGTATTAATTATTTGTCTTTTGCAGGATTAGTAGAACTTACACTTGGTGCGGGTGATAATGCACATGAAATATATGAAGACTCAGTGGTGTTTCTTCCTCAACTGCTCAAAACCAAATTATCTCACTCTCTCAAGGTAAATTTTTATGTTTAGCTTTTCAAAATATTCCATATGTTGCACATGTCTTTTGATTTTCCATAGATTTCATGATGTTGAAAAATAATTCCAGGTGATACAGTGTTTGTGCATCGTCACTCTCGTTGGTGCAAGAGACTTTATCGAAACAGAAAAATCAATGGAAGTTATATGGAAATTCCTGAATCAAGAATCGAAGTCCAAAGTGAGTATCGTCATAAAATTCAACTAACTTCCAGCCTTAATTCACAATGTATTAAGTTATGCATATTCATATATTTCTAACTGGCACGATACACCCCCTATGTCTATGCAACAAGTATCTCTTATACTAAGGCATGTAAAGAGTAGTTATGTTTTTGATCAGGAATTAAGATTTTATTGGTAGAGAACCTATATATTATATAAATGAATGAAAAGGGCTACTGGAATAAAAAGAAATATAAATTGCGAAAAACAGAAAGATGACGTTTAATCTTCATATAACTTACTAGTTTGGAAAGTATTTGGCAGATGTTATTCAGTATTGTATGTCGTGCTTGTCGATTTCTATTCTGATGCATACTATGAAATAACATGCATGACATCTTTGCTGACATTGTCTAATCAAGTTTAAGGAGGTACTTCTTTTGATTTGAGGCTTTGTTTCTGCTCATCGTTCGAGATGTCTTATTAGAGATATAGGCTGAAGCAACTCTTGTAATACTTTCAGATGTTTTATTGAAAGAAGCATTATAAAAGGGCATAAATTTTGTTAGCACTAAACCAAAAAGGCAACTTTGTTCGAAAGTAACAAATTTGAAAAATGAAAATACAAGTAATTGTCGACATGAAGTAGCTTATGAAATCTCTTAATGGGATTAGGAACTAGCTTTGGACTAGGTTAAAAATACGTTTTTAGAGCATCACTATTTGGTTCTTTTTATTTCGTTTAGTCGTTCAGAAGATGATGAAATTTCAATCCTGATGACAACACAAATTTCTTTAGCAAGTGAGAATGCTAAGGGAGAAAATATGGATTAATGGTGGCCAACGTTATTTTGATATGAATATGTTTTGCTGCGTATGGTTCTTTATGCAGTAGACTTTGTAAGCATGTGCATGTTAGGTAGTTTAAACCTATATATTAAGTCATTCGATGCTCAATTATCTACTTTAATGAATTGTGCCATAGATTTCCAAATCTATGTGATGGGAGATGGGTGTAAAAAGCTGTGCGTTTTGAATTTCAGGTAACCAAATATCCATCATCTGTGATTGCTGCAGCAATTTCAGCTTGGACGCTCCTCCTGTCAGGCATCGATAGATGGAGCGTGGACCACAAAAAGTGGAAAGGGTACCCCTTGAACGCAGTTTTGTATAGTTACAATAATGTTTTGATTGATATATCTATAACCTCTTAATGTACTTAGATATTTCTCTAATCTGATATATTTCACTTATTTGAAAGTGTTAAAGCTGATATCTTTGGTCATTGATATAGGTTGATCCCTTATCTTCTTAAAGAACTAGCAGAAGATGACGAAGAAGTTAATGCTGCTAGCATTGAAGCGCTAGCATTGATCTTTGAAAATGGCAGTCTTGAAAAATTTACAGATCAAGCAGAAGAAAATTCAAGCATAAAAGACATGAAATATGACATAACAAACCATGTGAAGAGAGCATGCAATGGCACGAAACAGGATGCTTCAAAGATTCTTGAGGTATACATATCCTCTTTGTAGAAATATTTATCCACTTTTCTGGTTACCAAAATGCCTAACAATTCATTGCAGGATGATTACGATAAGACAACCACCCTCACTATATGCGGAAGAAGACTTGCCTTTAGCACCTGGTCACAAATGAAACAGGTTTTTAACCCTAATTCTGTCTTTCCTAATGTATGTTATTGATATCTATTATTTGAGCTTACATTTTCTTTTTAAAATTGGATCAATTACAGATGAGCTATTTTAGAAGATACTTAGGTTTCGGTTTTACAACCCACATGAAGGTAATTTTCAACTTATTTCTCTTGTCATCTCCTTGTACACTACTTACATATGTAATGCAGCTCTGAGTATTTGATTGAAAACAGGAAAACAAGCACCTCCACAATATTTTTGACTCTGTACCAGCAAAGCAATGTAGGGCCGGCTCACAATTGTATATACCTAAATTTGAGAAGGTGAGCTTTTGTGAGTTCTCATATATCAATGGTTTGTTGTGTTTCTGAGAGAAAAGTTACTCATGGTGTTTTCAGTCTTTAATGATTCTAGAGTGCAACTGCTTTTTTCGTATATCTACTTGATATTGCTTTCTTACGATCATATTTTGTTGCTTTCATTTCCTCCTGCTTTTCTTTATAGTTGCCTTGTCTATTTGTGCTTTTACTTATAACATTTAGGTAGTGATGACATCTTGTTTTATATTGCTTTTTAAGGTGGTTGTTCGGGTTTTCATGCCTGATGTAAATAGAGATACTTGCATACAGGTATGTCGTCACATGATTAAGTAATCTATTTTGAAGCATTTATTTTACTGTACTTTGATAATTTAGGTTTTAATTTCGTCAATTAATTTCTAAAGTTATTTGAGTAATCTTAATTCTTCACTACGATCCACATGTGTTTGTTCTTACCATTTTTCTTTTGCTGCAGAGGATTCATATGTCCCCCCAATTCTCTTTTTAACAAAGAAAGGACTAAGTTGCTAAACAAGTATATGATACTTAAAAAGATGTGCTTTTTGGTATTTAGTTTGTAAACTTTTCTTTATATTAGAAACGGAAAAGGATCAATTTTACCCCTCAACTATCGAAAATAGATCAACTTTACCCTCCATTTGTAAAGGGTCTCAAATATACCCTTGCCGTTAAGAAAATGGGTCACTCATACCCCTATTCATTAACAGATTCCATGTCACATATAAAAAAGTATTTCTCTGCCTGCGTGTAACTCCAACGTGGAAAAAACTCCACCTTCTCATTACATAGAATCACCTTCACTGCCACTCCAAACCACCACCACCTCACCATAGAAAAGCTCAAAGATGAAACTCCTTCAACACCATAAAAATGCTAGACACCTCTAACTATTACAGTAATCATGGAACTCTAAAGGAATATAATTTGGAAATTATCTTTTCCAATTCCACCACCAGTAATTATCCAAAAATATCACTATAAAATCGGTTCATCCCAAAAGCCTTTCTTTAAACACATTCATTGAAACCTTCATTAACACCTTCATTAAAGAAAACACCTTCAAGGCCCCATGGCAAAAGAATCTACCTTCCGCGTCGATTCACAATTTTTGCAACTCCACATTTTTTGAACCCCTTTGACAACATGAAACAATGAAATTCCCATTTGATTGCACAACTTCAACTATGGAGTATAAATTAATGTATCCTAAAGTACAAATAAAACAAGAAATTGTTTGCATAATGTTAAGAACCTTTTTATTGTTATTTCTATTTCAAACTCAGAAGTAATCTTAATTCAACGTTGCAATATGAGAAGCAACTAAAAGAGAAAACTTTTTTCCTATTGCTTCTCTTTTCAACCACCAACTTCCTCATTATTCTTCACTAGAGACGAACGGGCGGAGAATCGATAGCGATTGACGGAGCCTCGGCTTTGGACGACGGAGCAGCCACGGTGTGGTGTTCATTGCAGGTGGAAGAATTAACGTGGATTTAATGTAGAGTGGATAAATTTTGAAGTCCCAATATGTAATTGGTCTTGTTATATAGCCAAAATTTTTAGAGATACGTTAGTTTCATCAGAAAACCGGTAGATTTTTGGTGAAGAAGAAGAGTTTCAATGGTGGTTACTAAATTTCAATTCAAGAGGTGGGGGTACAGAAAAGGTGGAGATGAGTTTTTTCCACGTTGGATGTACACGCAGGCAGAGAAATATTTTTTTTATGTGTGACATAGATTCAGTTAGTGAAGAGGGGTATAAGTGACCCGTTCTCTTAACGACGAGGGTATATTTGAGATTCTTTGCAAACGGAGGGTAAAATTGATCTATTTTCGATAGTTGAAGGGTAAAATTGAACCTTTTCCGTATTAGAAATGTTGAGTTGATGGTACGACGAAGGGTACTTTAGTACTTCCGAGACCTTTTCATTTGTATATTCTGCACACTCTATGCGTACATTTTATCAAGTTGACAGAAAAACCTGGCTGCCTTCCTAAAAGTTCCATTCCCGTCCCTCATGTTTCAAGTAACAGACACGTATTCAATACAATACGTGTCCTGCAACGCTCTGTCTCCTATTTTCAAGTTCTTTCACATTAACCTTCCTCTTTTCTTTCTAAGTTTTCAAAATTTATTGTGCTTCAACTGCATCTTAATTCTGGTAATTTTTTCTCCCATTAATTTTTTTAAATGTACTTATTTGTAAGTTTTTCTCTGCTTTCTCCTTTTTATGTTTCCAATTTTGCTTCTATACAGCCTTTAAATTGGCCAATTTGTCAAAGGCTTTGAATTCTTATAGGCGTTCAGTTGTGGAGCCATTGACTATTGAGCCTAATAGGAATAAATCCACAATCCCCCTCAGAGCAACCATTGTGGCTCCTGGTATGTTTAATTTTTCAATATTTATCTTTGCATGTCTGTGTCTGTGTTTTAGCTTTAATGATTTTGAGTTGTGTTTATTTTAGTTGAATTTGCAGAGGTATCTCATCATCCATAACTTATTTTATTTTATTTATTGTCCATAGAATAACAATGAGACAAGTAGCTTAACCACTGAACTATTCTTTTCTCCTTTTTTTTTGTTTGGAGATTGATCACTATATTTTGAGACATATCTTGATGCCAAATTGAAGAAACTTTTTGCTTTTGGTTAAGGAACTCTCTTCTTTCATTGTGGCTTTACTACAAAGTCATTTAGGAATAAAACAAGTGAAAAGCTGACTACTATATTTCCGATATAAATTAGCTTTCCAAATCAGACTTGAGGTCCTGATGACACAAAATTCATTATTTGTGACCATCTTCATTGACTTTGTTAAATAAGAAAGAGAAGGGAGAGCCTAGCCATCAATGAAAGACTTACGTGCACTTCTGAATTGATGTATTTGTTAAAATGGTAAATATTTCTACTTAACAATTGATTATTCATGCAAATATTTTCCTTATTGCATCGAAGGTTTGTCTACACGAATGACAAAGGGGAAGAAATTAAGGAGCTTGCTAGATTCTTATGTTCCTAATTCCTATAAGCCTTTCTGGTGGATAATTTTTTGGAAAATGCCCAACTTATTAAGAAAGTGAATAAAAGCTTAGTAGTACGGCACTTCCTAAAATGTCACAACATTCGTAACCAACATTATTGCGGATACTGGTTTTCGAGATTCGGCTTTTCCATAATTGTGTAGGAAAACAAATGAAAGTCAATTGTAAAACCTGCTTTTAGGAAGATTGACGGACATAATAGACTCATGCGGGCTGAAGAAACATATGACCTAATACTATGGATATAATTGCGTGCAGAAAATATACTACAAAGGAGGGAAAATTGCAGTGAAGTGTTTATTTGAGGACATTATGGTAAAGTATTCACACCGTTTAAACTTAATAAGCAGGAGTATGTATTCAGTTGTAGACACACCATGTAGTTTCGAAGTAACACGTGTCATTGCCCATTTATTCCAAATCTTCCTGCTGTGTAGCTTCAGTAGTATTCTGGTGAGTTCTTATACTTCTTTGTAATTTCATTTCTACTTTTACTGTTGTTTTATGGATTTATTACATAAGTTTTCCCCCTATGCTTCCAGAAAAGTTCTGCTAAATTTGAGGTCTTTTTGCTTCTACTTTAGCCCCAAAAGAATTCCCTATGTTGCCTTTAATATATTCCCCTCATCTGCTGCGATTCTCTTTCCATCTTCCCTTTTTTATTTTCATGTTTTTTAATACTTTCATTCCTTACTTTTGGCACCTTCATGTAACCAAAACTTGGTTGTGTTAGTAGCATAAAAAATGTGGCAACATAGGTTATTATGTTTATACTTCTAACACTTTAAAATTCTCTATGGTGCTGGTTATGTAATTAGTTGTTGTATGTCCATAAGCTTATACTGTTACTCTTTTTTACTGTACTGTATACTACACCAAATTTTAGTGCACTATTGTTGTTGATGTTTTGTTGCTGGATATTTGGGATTGATTTAGTTGGAATATGATGGTCACGACATTTTGCTTTCTAATGATTTTTGAACTTGAAAGTTGCTTAAGGTTGGGAAAAGGGAAACTGCTTCAGCGATAAGAGGTAACTTATTCACTTATCTTTTCTAATACAGTTAGATGCTTAGGTACAATGCTAAATGGTTGTGCTTTATATTTTATTTTATACCCTGTATACTTGTGTGTACTATAGGAATAAATTAAATGTTCAAATTTCAAAATTTAGACTTTAATAAAGATATCGAATAACAATAGTATGCATTACACTATTTTGGTCTTGCTATTTGAGTTAGTAATGTCTAATCAACTTATTAATTGATAAATTGTAGAGAAAAATGACGTAAGTGAACTAATTGGGTTTATTTGAATTAGAGGTCACATGATGGTGGCGTAGAAGTAGCTAGAAGAAAGATTGTTTGGATATATTGGAAAGTTGAGAGTGTAACATATCTTATGTTAAATACTGGTTCAAGAACAAATGGATAATAATCTATTATACTGTGTTCATGTCCGCATCCTTGCTGCTTGAGTTTTAAAATTTCTATGTGAAATATTATAATGTTACTGTAGGCTAATGATACTAATTGTCGGGTTAATGATACTAATTGTCGGGTTGGATGGACAACTTCTTTTTGCTCTGCCTGAATCCATTTTCACTAATTAAAAAGTTCACAATATCAAGCTCCGAGTATATGGAGCACTAAGGTTCATTTGTTTACCTCCTAATTGCTATTCATTTTTACTGGTCCTAACTCCTAAATGTATAATTACAGAACCAAAAGTTATACTAAGTCACAAAATCCCAAGACATGCATATCACACTTAGATTGTTTAGAATTATTCAGTCGTATTGGCTAAAGCACTGCTCGTGTCTTCTTCTATTTGCTGAATTTTATTAGTCAGTAACAACAATCTACCATTTTACCTTCACTATTTTTTATGTTACTATATTTGCAGGTAAACAATCTACCATTTTACCTTCACTATTTTTTATGTAACTATATTTGCAGGTAAAGCAAGTCTCGGTGCGCACAATGGTGTCCTTTTGGCTTTAACATACGGTTCTAACTTTTGATGGCAATTTGCCTATTCTCAAGATTAGTTCAGTAAGGATGATATCAGAGAATGGTCTTTCTCATTTCTGATTATGGTTCAGAGACTCTAGATTTAGGGATATTGTAATCAGTATTTTTGAGAGTGCAATTTTAACATAGGTAGATTGTTAAAACATCCTTCAAGATGTAATATTCATACTTTCATCCTGCTATATTTTGTTTTGATTATAATTTGACAGTATTTGATAAAACTTCAAGTCTATTAAATGAAGCCATGGCGGTTCTTGTATTTTAACAAGAACTTTGTGCTTTGTTGTATGAGTTCAAGTCTCTGTATGTTCTCCTCCCAACCAATTTCCTTTTGTTAACTCATAATAGTGTTAAGCTTGATCCCGTGCGGGGCACGGGCAGGTGATCTAGTTGTTTTACTTATATGCCACTTCATTAGCTCATTTTGCGTGTTGTGATGTTTATTTTGAGCAGGAGTCCAAGACCAGCAATTTCATTGCAGATGAAGAGCTTGATTGAAATATTGATTTGTTGGTGTTATTCTTTTGACCGTGACAATGAATTATAAAATTTTTAAGCATTATTTTTTTATGTGTTCAGTAGAAGTGGTTCTCGTTCTTCATGTTCTGTTTTAAGATTAGTGTATGGTTTGTTTATTCTATTCTCGATATGCTCATTAAATGTACTCGCTATCCAAAGCAGATCAACAAGGACAGAGAGGTAGAAGAAAATAGCACAATTATTTAAGAGTTGTTCAATTAACCACTCCAACAATCGGTTTCATACTAAAAACGCCATCAAAGAATTTACTGAATAACTGGTTCATCAAAATCCTAACCCATTATAGTAGAAAGAAGAAAAAGGGCCGTATTTTAGAACTCCTTGGTCATTGGTTTAGTGGATTATACTTAGATGGAGAGTCTATTAGCAATATGGTTTAGGTATGAAGGGATTAATGGATCCCATAATTAAATGATTTTTTTTCTGATTAGAAGTGTAGATCGGGTGGATATAACGTTATATTTATGTTACTTCATTAATGAATTTTATACCCTAAAATTTGATGAACTCAATAGGCTCATTAGTTTCTTTGATATTGTATTGGTCGATTTCTGTTCGATCACAAGAGAGACGGATTTAGTTACATGACAATGCATTAATTGATTTCGAAGACGTTGTGATCGAAAAAAAGCAGCTTCGTTTGACTGTGTGATCGATTATGCGATGTTGTGATCGGATAATTTCGAGGACAATGTTCTAATGGATAACTTAGCTGATCCTCATCTCAAGAATATCGGAACAGATTTAGCTGATTTGGCGGAAGTGGATGAAAACAGGCAACCGCTAAAAAAGAGATGTGAAGAAGTGAAGTTCTGCTAGGGTTAGGAATTCTTGTCATTTTCAACCTATAAATAGGATCTCATTCCTTCATTTGAAGGCACGTTCATCTGAACAACATTACTCTTATTCTTCAAGCTACACACTTTATCTCCATTCTGTAGAATTTTCTCATCACACCACAGCTTACTGTCATTGTCATAGCAACCTTTGTATTAAATTCAGTCGTGGCTTGGTTCAAACGTGGAAGAAGATTCATCTATTTCATTGAAGCACCATCCTCCGATTCTTCAATACAATAAGCTTTTATCGCTTTATTTATTTATCTGCTCATTTATCGTTGCTTGTTTCGTTACTTGCTTATTACTTACGTTATTTGTAACTTTGGCTCACTATATTCGATCTCGTTAATTTATTGTCGTTATTCTGATCACATAAGACAATTTATCGTTCAACTTGCTCGTTAATATTGTCCGCATCAAGTAAACTGTTAGTATTGCCTTGCGATCGCATTATTTGACTGGATACATTTCTATCGATCATATTTAGTCGTCATCGTATTTAGCTCTGTCATCGAATCTGATTAGAATTAAATATTCGGCCTTGAACGAAGTCAAACTCATAACTTGTCTTCGATAAGAAATTCGATCGAAACCACGTCATCGTAAATTACTAGTTAATCATTTGTTTATCTGCTTATATTTGCCGTTGAGTTGTTTATTCGAATTTGACATCGTATTTGCATCTTTGAAACCTACATTCATATTGTCTTCGAATTAAGGTTCTGAAAATCAATTGTTTGACAACGTAAATTGCCTATCAACCGATCGAATTGAGATATAAAACGGTCGTCTTAGAGTCAACTAAATATAAATTTAATTGTAAAACCTGATACATTTTTAGGAAATATAATTTAGCGCCCACCATGGGGTCTAGGCAATCGATTTATTTCGAAATTTGAATCGTTTGATACTACTTACGTTTGCTTCCTTGTCTTGAAATGGCAGATGAACGTAACATCGATGCTACCACCGCTTTGAACGGTCAACAACAGCTCAATCCCAATGACGGGGTTCATGTTCCGACCAACGTTGAAGCGGTCGATGAATCTACCAATCACGAGCAGGATCCAACTCATGACGACATTCCTGCTGGTTCACAGTTGAATGCGCCCCGAGGGCAGCTACCGGTTAAGGAGCCCGTGGTCGAGACTGAGTCAGGAGATAAAAATGCGGCACTAATGGCGTATTTGAAAAGGCATGATGCTCAGTTCGAAATGATACAAGAACAATTGAGGGTTCTATCTAGCTCTATCGAAAATAGAGCACCCACCTCTCCGATCACACCCCCAGCAAGCATTCCGACTTCGGTTCCTCAGGGCGCCGTAACAGGGGGACTTGCAGCGGGGGTCGGATCTGGAGGATCGGGTACGGCCGCCGTAGCTATGGGAGCTCCGACCTCAGTTACGATAGAAGTGAGAATGTTGGCTACGATGCAAACCTTGTTGAATGACACAGTGGATAAAAAGTTCAGTGAGATAAAGTCGCTTATGAAGAAATTGCCAGGTGTTCCGAAGTTAACGGACGAAGTCGCTAAAAAATCAATTTCAAAGCATCCGTTTCCAGCAAGTGCAGCCCCAATGCCCATTCCTAAAACTTTCAAATTACCAGAAAGTTTGAGATACGATGGAACCACAGATCCAAGGGATCACATTGATATGTTTTCGGTTGCAGTTCAGGCAAACGATCTGACTTCGGAGGAAATCAATTCGGCCAGCCTTAAGAAGTTTTGTGAAACATTGAAAGGAGCGGCATTGAAGTGGTATCTACAGCTGCCCGAAAACGAAATATTGAGTTACGATGACATGGCATCAAAATTCATTCGATCACATACTGGAGCAAAAAAGATAGCGCCAAGGGTGGAAGATATCTTGAACGTTAGGCAGCGGCCCGGGGAAACTATTAAACAATTTGTGAAACGTTTCAATGATGAGAAGATTCATATCCCGAATCTCGAGGAAAGGTGGGCTTGTTTGACCTTTGCTAATAACTTGCGCACTGATTCAATAGAAGCATGGAAGTTAAAGGATCGTCTCAGGGAAATTGATGCATGGACATTCGATGCGCTTTATCGTGAGTGTGAGCCAAGGATTACGGCTGAGGAAGAGGAGTTGCAGCTGGCCCGAAATAATTATCATTATGATCGACCACCACCACGGAGGGTCGAAAATGACAGGCGAAATTACAGGGACCAACGATGGGAGCCCTACAGTTTCTCCCTCGAATGGGGAGCAACAACCACGAAGCTGGTAGTTCGAAGAATCAGTCGAAGAAAGGGCGATCGAACACATCTTCGGTTCCGAAAGATCGACCACTACCCCCAAAAGTGACGGAGTACAATTTTTGCATATCGACACCAAACTTGGTGAATCACTTGAAGGGGATGGGTGAGAAGGTTGTAAAGTTTCCAGGTCGCATAAAAACAAATCCAAACACAAGGGATGAGAATCTATGGTGTGCATTTCATCATGACTTCGGCCATACAACGAAAGAGTGTAAGGCGTTGAGATACGAAGTGGCCAGCCTGCTACAGAAGGGGCATTTGGTCGAGTTATTGACTGACAGAGGACGAAACAATTTTAATAAGAAGAAAGACGATGAGCCGCCAAAACCTCCTGCTCCTAGGAAAACGGTAAATGTCATTACCGGAGGAGATGACGTTTGTGGGGTGACCTACACTACAAAGAAATATGCAAAGGTCTCGTTCACACGAGACAAACGAACACGAGATGACATGAATGATGAGATTGTGTTCGGGGATTTCGACTTTGATGAAAGGAGTCATCCCCATCGCGATGCACTTGTAGTCACGATGAGAATCGATGACGCCGATGTAAAAAGGGTATTAATCGATGCTGGCAGTTCGGTTAATATCATACATACAAGGGTAGTCGAACAGTTGCAGTTGACTGATAAGATCGTGCCTCGCTCAACCGTGTTGTCGGGTTTCAATAACTCGAGCGAAGTGACCGTTGGAGAAATTATGATTAAAACATATGCAGAAGGTGTTGAGAGTGAAACATCGTTTCAAGTGATGAAAGGCGAGATGGCATACAATGTGATATTGGGTCGACCATGGATTCACGCTATGGGAGCGGTTCCATCGACCCTACATCAAGTTGTAAAATTCCCTACCCCATGGGGAATTCGTGAAATTAGAGGCGAGCAGCAGGATTCACGAGAATGTTACTCAGTAGCTGTTAAGGATGGCTTTCGATTGTAGCAATCACAGCTAGTGGAACCCATGGCCGGAAGCTTCACTTCGGTTCCGTCATGTGCTTTGTCGCAAGTACCGGAATTCGAAGTCGAAGGCGACTTCGCACAGGTTCCACCATGTGTGAGAGAACTGTATAAACAAAAAGCTGGAGACTCTACGATAGAAGAATTAGAAGAAGTAATGTTATTCGATGATAAGCCTGATCGGAAAGTCCATGTGGGAGCAGAACTGGATCCCGAAGTAAAAGCAAAAATCATATCCTTCCTCAAGGATAATTCTGATTGTTTTGCTTGGTCCCACGCAGATATAGTGGGGATCGATCCAAAAGTCGCCACACACAAATTAAACGTCGATCCAAAACATCGGCTGGTGAAGCAAAAGAAACGGCCGAATGGAGGATTCCGAAGGAAAGTGATCAACGACGAGGTAGAAAAGCTGCTAACGAATGGGTTCATTAAGGAGGTCAAGTACCCTGAATGGCTTGCAAACACTGTTGTAATACCAAAGAAAAAAGGCAAGTGGAGGGTATGCATCGATTATACCGACCTCAATAAAGCCTGCCCAAAAGATTCGTTCCCGCTGCCTCACATCGGTAGGCTGATCGATTCAACGGTACGGCACGAAATGTTGAGCTTCTTGGACGCCTATTCAGGCTATAATCAAATTTTGTTGGACCCACTGGATCGGGAGAAGACGTCGTTTATCACAGACATGGGGACTTATTGCTATACAGTCATGCCCTTTGGTCTTAAGAATGCTGGCGCTACTTATCAGCGTTTGGTCACCATCATGTTCAAAGATTTGATCGGAAAAACCATGGAAGTATATATCGATGACATGTTGGTCAAATCTCTTGAGAAGAGAAATCATTTAAGTCATTTGGAGGAGACTTTTACGATACTAAGGCGGTTCAACATGAGATTGAACTCGGAGAAATGTGCGTTCGGGGTTGGATCCGGTAAGTTATTGGAATTCATCGTATCGCAAAGAGGGATCGAGGCCAATCCAGACAAAATCAAAGCAATCGAAAGCATCCCCGAGGACCTGACAACGGTGAAGAAAGTTCAACAGCTGATCGGTCGAGTAGCCTATCTCAGCAGGTTCATCTCGAGGTCATCTGAATGATGTCACAAGTTCTTTTCGGTACTGAGGAAGAATGCTAAAAGGCTCTCAGAGAATTAAAGCAATACCTTTCCAATCCTCCGCTCCTGTCAAAACCAATCGAAGGAGAAATGCTGCTGATCTACTTGGCTGTTTCCGATGTCGTTATAAGCGCTGTACTCGTTCGCGAGGATAGAGGTAACCAATTTCCTATCTATTATGTTAGTAAAACACTGTTAGATGCAGAAACAAGGTATCCACACCTAGAGAAACTAGCACTTGCACTAGTCACTGCTGCACGAAAATTAAGACCTTATTTCCAATGTCATTCAATATCTGTCATAACTACGTTTCCATTGCGAAATATTTTACATCGGCCAGATCTCTCTGGTCGATTAATGAAATGGGCGGTCGAGCTGAGTGAGTACGACATCACTTATCAGCCTCGTACCACCATAAAATCTTAAGTTTTAGCTGATTTTGTAGCAGACTTTAGCGCTAACATCTTCCCGGAAGCAAAAAAGGAAGAATTGATGATGAGAGATCCAGATCCCTGAGTCTGGATGATATATACCGATGGAGCTTCGAACGTGAAAGGGACTGGCCTTGGAATCTTGTTAATAGCACCTACCGGCGAGAAACTCAGGTATGCGATCAAATTACATGCAAAAACTAAGAACGAGGCCGAATATGAGGCCCTCGCTGCAGGTTTAAAGATCGCAAAAGACTTGAAGGTCGAATGACTAGATATCAAAAGCGATTCTGAATTAGTGGTAAATCAAATCCAAGGCGATCTTTGTGTTCGAGATCTGAGGATGCAGCAGTTGCTCGAGAAAGTACAAAATCTCCTTACATGTTTCCAGGAATGGAAAATAGCTCAGATACCAAGGGAGGACAACATCGAAGCAGACGCCTTAGCCAACAGAGGTTCTGCAGCAGTCATCGATGGAAAATCGATAAAACAGTGGTTCATCTGTTCGAATCCCCACTCTGTTGGAGCATCAAAGAGGTAAACAATGTTAATCATACTTGGGATTTGAGAAACAAATATTTGTCTTATTTGCAGGCAGGCACCCTTCCCAGTGACAAAAAGTCTGCCCAATCACTCAAAGCTAAAGCGGCAAGATATTGTCTCTTAGAAAACCAGCTCTACAGACGAATGTTCAGCGGCCCTTTAGCGAAGTGTGTGGGACCATATGGAACAAACTATGTGTTGAAAGAGGTTCACGAAGGCGAGTGCGGCAATCACTGCGGCAGCAAATCATTGGTTTGAAAGATCTTAAGAGCTGGATACTATTGGCCAACGATCGCAGATGATGCCAAAGAGTTCGTCCGCAAATGTGACAAGTGTCAACGATTCGGAAACCTCATACATCAACAAGCAGAGCCACTTCATTCGGTCACATCACCGTGGCCATTCATGAAGTGGGGAATGGATTTGGTCGGGCCGCTTCCAACAGCGCCCGGTGGGGTAAAGTTTATCTTAATTCTTACGGATTATTTTTCTAAATGGGTAGAAGCTATTGCTTTGGCTAAAATTCGTGAACAGGAAGTCATCAAATTTATTCATCAAAATATCATCTGTCGTTTTGGGATCCCGAAAGAGATCACATGCGACAATGGTAAACAGTTCGTAGGAAGACGGATCACTGCCTTCTTCGAAAAATGGGGGATCAAGCGAATTGCCTTAACACCTTATCACCCCAGTGCAAATGGACAGGCTGAGTCTTCCAACAAAACAATAATTGAGTACTTGAAGAAAAGGATGGATGATTCAAAGGGCAATTGGCCGAACGAACTCCCCGGAGCGCTGTGGGCTCATCGGACGACGGTGAAACACAGCACCGGGGAGACACCGTTCTCACTTGTCTACGGAACATAAGCATTGATACCGGTGGAAGTGGGAAAACCCAGTCTTCGGTTTGCCCACACCACCGATGAAGCAAACAAAGAGGCTATGCCGATAGATCTAAACTTGGCCGAAGCAAAAAAGGGACATGGCATTTGTTCGAATACAAGAACAGAAACAAAGGGCAGAAAATTACCTCAACAAAAAAATCAGGTATCGATCTTTTAATGTAGGTGACTATGTGCTGAAGATCAAAAGACCAAAGAAGGATGAGCCCAACGAAGGTAAATTAGGAGCAAATTGGGAAGGACCCTATCGGGTCAAGGCAGTAATCGGGAAAGGTTTATACCAACTTGAAACAATGGACTCCAAGCCAGTTGACTTCAATTGGAATATCACACAATTGAAGAAGTACTACTTTTGAGGTTCTACGGTATCATCAATCCTCATCTTTTACTTTCCTTTGTAAAATTTTCATTCTCATTCTTCCTTCATCGGAGGGAGTTGCTTAGTCGATTATTTGGTTATTTGATTACTTGATACTAACGCTTTTAGATGATAGGCATAGTTGGAATCGAATGATGACAAACATCACCCACGAACACCTGAGCTCAAACCGCTCCGATCGAGGTCGATAAGTCTGACGAACATTCTAACGTGGTCTTCATCTATAACGGCTTTCTCGGTTTTGGTCTTCCAATAACTCCGTTTCAGGTATCAAAATCGAGGACCAGTGTTCGGCTGCTCAGTCTTCACACCCAAACACTAAGGGGGGGGGGGGGGGACGAAGTTAGCATGATGGTCATCGGCAGATACTGGGGACTGCCCAAGAACCGAGGACTTCCCATCGAAAAGAGAAACGAGATCGATTGAAGACAACACCGGGGACTCGTTCGAAATCCGACAAAAGTTCCAACGTTTATTCGAATTAGGGACTCGTTCAAAATTCGACAAAAGCTCGAAGACCCAACACTCACTCGAACTGGGGACTCGTTCGTATTTCAAATCAAACAAGAGATTCAATTTTATCGAATTTTTCAAACCCTGACGCTTTATTTCAAAGTCAAGGATTGTCTGTTTAGATGAGTTATGTGGCATGTAAACGATCCGTTAGTGATCAAAAGTCTGCGCCTTCAAACGGCCGCATCTTGTAATCGATCGAATCATACGGTCCAAAATGTATTAAAGGCCCCTTAGCGGCTCACTTCAATAATATGCAACACTTTGGTTATATTTTTGACTCTTCACATTTGTTCGACTCATGTGATCGGTTCAAACGTTAGCGAATTTTACCAAGTGTTAAATGATTTTTCATTCCGAACTCGTAAAAAGTGTTCGAAGAGTGCATTACGTGAAAGCGAAACGTCATTCTTCACTACGCACTAAAAGACATTGGGCCCCAATCATATCTCTTTCGACGACTGTGCTAAACATCAAAATTTTCGAGCGATTAAGTCATCTTCGAAAAATCAATACAACAATGAAAGTCAAAGTAATTTCATTCATATAAAACATATATGTACATAGCTGGCCATACGACCACATTACATCAGGTTTCAAAAATGACTAAAACAGCAAGTCGAAAACAGCTACAACTCATTCATCACCATCCCCATCGGAACCTTCATCGGAGGAACTTGCTGGGAGACCAAGATCTTCACGAGTCAACCGCACAATGGCAACAACGTCACTTAGCTCGGTAGGAACATCAATGTCTCGATCTAGCATCTCTCTAAGGACATCACGTCTTGATTCGGCTAAGACAAGGTCCTTCTTCTTTTCAAACTCTTCCTCGAGTTCGCGCCTCAAGATGCTGGACTCCTTTTGAAGCAACGGGTTTCTTTCCGACAGGCTATCAGCTTGAACCTTTAAATCCTCATTTTCTTTGCGGAGGACGTTCAACTCTTCGAACTTATCAGCTAGCTCCCAATCTTTGCTCTCTAAAGCAGAGTTGAGCTCGGCTAATTTTAGATCGGAATTGGCTTCGTGCTCGCTTAGCTGTACGTTCAAAGCTCGGATTTGGGATTCCAACTTCGATTGACGAAGAGCATGCTCATTCATACTCTTGTTGATGTTGGCCAAAAGTTCAGCATGCTTGGCCTCTGCAGCTTTAAGCTTCCGATGCAAGTCCTCTCCAGCCGAAGTAAGATGAATAATTTGCTCGATCAAGACTTTGGCCCCATCCTGAAGCTGGCGAATTCGATCGGCGGTCTCGATCGCCATTATGCAGTTCTGAAAACAAGTTACAATTGAAATTCATAAAAATCTATGCAAAGTTAAAGAAAGGAAATTTTAAAGTATGGATTTTACCCTAAAGGCACCGAAGGAAATTTGGGAAGGCAAACTCAGGTCTTCGTGCGTGTTCAGCCGAGCTTGCTCCATCGAGCCAATGACATCGAACAGGTAATCCGCTAGCCGCTTTGAGCATCTAAGCAAGTCAATGTTGGGCGGCACTTCTATCATGAGTGATCTACCACCCCTCTTTTCAGACTCGCCCAAAGCGGCAAAGGCAGCAGCTTCTTCGCCCCGAGGAAGGGGTACGATCGGATCAGCATGATCCGCACCAAAAAATGACGACCCCGTTTCTTCATCATACTTGGATTTCGTCGTCGCTATCGGCCGATCCAAAGCTGGCATTTTCCCTTTCGCTGGATCCCTTTTCTCGAGCTCGCGATCAAAGGCCTCAATCATGTCCCCCCGATCTTCAGGTACGACGCCCAAAGAAACGAGGGCACCTTCCCTACTAGGCAAACCCCTTGAGCCCGAATTGACCTCTTCGGCTACAGGGGAAAGATGATAGTCGTCAACAGAAAGGTCTCCCTGTTCAGCCACCTTAAGTTGGACGGCTGTTTCTTGGAGTCTTTCCTTTACTGGCTTCTTGGGACGCCTCACTAATCGGTCAGACCCCGATTCGTCCCCGATCTCCTCTCCCTCGATGTCAATAACCGAGGTCGTTCCTTCGGCGGCTTTCGCCGCTGCAATTGCTGAACTTGTTCCAGCAATCACATCCTCAATGGTTTGGGGCGTAGCCGATGAACTACCCCCTTGCCCTTTCTCCACCACCTTGAGCAAATACTTATTTTTCAGATCTTGAAAAGATTTCTTTTTCTTCTTCGGAGGGGGAGCGTCATCGACCTTCTCTCCACCCTCGGGTTCAGCTTCCTCATCACTTGGCTCATCTCCAGCTCCTGTGATGCCTGTAAGAATACGAAGATTGTCAAAAACCATCAAGGGAACGAAAAATTGCATATTCAATATAAGTTCGATTCGAAGTTACCATGATTTTTGGCTTTGAGCTTTTTCAAAGCCGCGACAGGTTTCCAGGCCCTCTCATCGTTGGTCGTTTTATCAAGCACCCTAATCAGCCACGGTATGATGTCGGCAACTTGACCGAACAAGACCATGTCGGCTGAAAAATTTAGGAAAATCCTTTAAGAGTTTGGAATCATAAATTCATTCAAAAGAGAAACGAACAGACAAAAGACTTACGGGTTTGATTCCAAACGCTTGGCAGCAGCCTTTTTTCAGGGTCGGTTAACTGCTCCGTAGGAATAAAGACAAAGCGTTGATCCTACCCCCGAAGATCATCATTGTTGTTGGATATCAAGGCCCTCTGACCTCGTTTGGCTAAATTTATTACCCCTCATTTGTAAACTCGAGGGAAATAAATATTAAGAATATTGCGAAGTGTCAACTCCACCTCAGCTTTCTCCGCGATACATCGCATAATCACTATCGTTCTCCATATCGACGGAGAAAGCTGCCCAAGGCAGACATTGTACATTTTGCAAAACTCCTTGATCACATTATCGACCGGGAGAGAAAATCAGATAGTGAAAGGATAAGTCAATACCACGGAATGATCCTCAACGTGAGTCGCCAACGTCGATTTTCTTGGCGGGCACATCACATCGATGTCGCCAACCTTCCAACCATACTCCTCCCGAACTCGTGGTATCGATTCTGGCGTGATCGCACAATACATTAAGTCGATCGGAATATTCTTCTTTTTGCTTTGCTCTGCTTCACTTTGAACGCTGACCTTGCAGTCGTTCTCGTAAGTAAATCTCTTCGGAAGAATCTCTGAATACAATTTCTTGGGACCATAATCCTTTACCTTCCTTTCCTTTCGCTTTTTTCCCTTCTTGTCCAATGAAGGGCCAGCGACAGTGGAAGTCTGCTCCGCCACCATACCGGACTGCGGTTGGGCTGTGGCGGCGACTGCCGCGGCGGAAATAAGTTCAGCGTCAGCTACATTTTGAGAAGAGGTAGACATTATCAAAGAGCAAGTTGGGTTAACTTAAACAAAGTTCTCAAAGAATCTGGAGCAAAAGTGACGAGAAATTAACAGGATCAGGAAGGAATTCACAAGATCAGTAAGGAATTCGCCTAAGAAGTTTGAGAGTTTTTTTTCAGAAGTTGTAAAGTTTGTAAAGAGAGTTTTGAAGTGGGTATTTATAAGAAAGGAGTCATCATTGCCTTGGAAACCATTGAGAACTGCTGCCTGCACGATCTCTGACACGTGCAACGATGGGAAGTTGAGGCGACAGCTTGACGTTTCAAAATGGAGGGACACAAACGTTCCACGTGTTTTCCCACCAAAATTTCAAGCCACTTGGCAAGTTTTTACGAGCACACGACTCGGCAAGTGGGGGGACTATCTGTATTGGTCGATTTCTGTTCGATCACAAGGGAGACGGATTTGGTTACATGACAAGGCATTAATTGATTTCAAAGATGCTGTGATCGGAAAGAAGCAACTTCGTTTGACTGTGTGATGGATTATGCGATGTTGTGATCGGATAATTTCGAGGACAATGTTCTAATGGATAACTTAGCTGATCCTCATCCCAAGAATATCGGAACAGATTTAGCGGATTTGGCGGAAGTGGATGAAAATAGGCAACCGCTAAAAAAGAGACGTGAAGAAGTGAAGTTCTGCTAGGGTTAGGAATTCTTTTCATTTTCAACCTATAAATATGATCTCATTC
Organism: Petunia axillaris subsp. axillaris; assembly: GCA_029990575.1. Classification (NCBI taxonomy): domain Eukaryota; kingdom Viridiplantae; phylum Streptophyta; class Magnoliopsida; order Solanales; family Solanaceae; genus Petunia; species Petunia axillaris. The sequence continues at coordinate 47,421,690 of JARKNS010000009.1, forward strand.
CTTCATTTAAAGGCACGTTCATCTGAACAACATTACTCTTATTCTTCAAGCTACACACTTTATCTCCATTCTGTAGTATTTTCTCATCACACCACAGCTTACCGTCATTGTCATAGCAACCTTTGTATTAAATTCAGTCGTGGCTTGGTTCAAACGTGGAAGAAGATTCATCTCTTTCATTGAAGCACCATCCTCCGATTCTTCAATACAATAAGCTTTTATCGCTTTATTTATTTATCTGCTCATTTATCGTTGCTTGTTTCGTTACTTGCTTATTACTTACGTTATTTGTAACTTTGGCTCACTATATTCGATCTCGTTAATTTATTGTCGTTATTCTGATCACATAAGACAATTTATCGTTCAACTTGCTCGTTAATACTGTCCGCATCAAGTAAACTGTTAGTATTGCCTTGCGATCGCATTATTTGACTGGATACATTTCTATCGATCATATTTAGTCGTCACCGTATTTAGCTCTGTCATTGAATCTGATTAGAATTAAATATTCGGCCTTGAACGAAGTCAAACTCATAACTTGTCTTCGATAAGAAATTCGATCGAAACCACGTCATCGTAAATTACTAGTTAATCATTTGTTTATCTGCTTATATTTGCCGTTGAGTTGTTTATTCGAATTTGACATCGTATTTGCATCTTTGAAACCTACATTCATATTGTCTTCGAATTAAGGTTCTGAAAATCAATTGTTTGTCAACGTAAATTGCCTGTCAACCGATCAAATTGAGATATAAAACGGCCGCCTTAAACTCAACTAAATATAAATTTAATTATAAAACCTGATACATTTTTAGGAAATACAGATATAAATGGCATTTTCGATTCCTCCCTATTGAAAAGTTCTCCAAAAAAACAAAAAGATAAGAAAAAGATTAGAATGTTTGTATAGCTTTTGAAACTCATATTGTCCTTGGGCATTTAACGGTTAAAGATGCAATTGGAGGTAAGTAGTTAATTCTCCTTAGTAACAGAAACAAAAAGATAAATAATTTATTAGAGCCACTTAAACAACATTGATAGTGTATTATACTTTCTACTATCAGGTAGTTACATAAGAAAGCTCCAATTTTTAAATAAATTAAAGATTAAATTAGGTGCACTGGTAATCTATATCAAATTATTTACACTCTCATGTAGCTCTTGGACTTAGAAGATTATAAGGAATATATTTACCTCAATAAGGTAGTAAACGGAGACGTTCCATTAGAAATATGATTCACGGTGGATATGATCATATAGAATAGAAGTCTATTTTGGTTATCATCTAGCTAAAGAAGTAGAAAAGAATGCAGCAAGAACGCCTATGATTTTGCTAGCTGATCGAGCCAATTTTGCTTTAACTGATCGATGATACACTGTTATTATTATCATAAACTTGGAAAGGACACGGACAGCTTCCTTCCCCAATTTATGAATATACCATACTTTTCCAATATGAATGACTAAATTGTACATTCATTATCATAGAAACAATGAGATTCAAACTCGTGTAGTGCAATGCATATCTTGATCTGTTCTTACTTGGATGTATAAGTATTTTTGGAAACATTGCCTTTTCTGTCAAAACATTCATCGAAAACAGATTCCTATTTGTTGACCAACATGAGCCAGATTCTTGTTTGTTGATTTGGCTGTTTATAACATGTTAAGATGGAACCATGAAAGAGACATTCTTCACATGTTGAGATGGAATTGAATAAGAAATTCTTGCATAATGCAAACAGAATAATATGAAACATGGATTTCCATCAAGATTTTGAAATAAAAAGTCAACTCTACCAGGCTGACATTTGATATGATTTTCAAAAGGGAGGGGGGTGAAGCAGATAAATATTTAACTAGTCCAGTCTAGCTGGTTAGGAAACACTTAAAAGGCTGAAAATGTTCAAAGCTACCATGACAGGCAGACAAATGGAACTCACAGAAAAATCAGACAACCACAACTACATAAATGAGAAAGGTGTTGGAATATAAGGTGGGGACTCTTGATAATATCACACAGCACAAAGAGGATGGAAGAGGGAGGGAGACATTAAGCTCACTTCATATAATATAATAAACTCCACTCTTATATTAGACTATTACAAATATGCTATTTATATGTGTCTAAGACAATTGTAGAATCACTTTCTAGATTCACACCTACTAATCAAATTAGTTCTCACACACTATGTGAACATGAGCACCTAGATAACATAAAATTCATGCACCTAGGATGACTAAAAGTACATGAACTTAGTAACTTAGAACATTAACAAATGTATCCAACATTTTCTAGAATAATCAAAATTAATATTTCTAACACTCCCCCTTAATTTTGAATTTTTTTTCTTTACTCCAAATCAAGCTTTCAATCTGGAAAATCTTCATCATCCGACTTCATCCCTTTTCAAGTCCTTTTTCCATCCAACTTGAATCCTTTGCTTCAATTGGATTAAAAGTTCGGTAACTCTTGTTACCAATTCCAATCATAGTTTGATCAATCATTTCATCCTTCTCTTTAAGAAAAATAACAACATCACTCTTTGTGCACACCTTATAACCGATGAATTCAATCATTGGCAAATTCATTCATCTCCTTCTAGCTTTTGGCCATTGCAACCACAAACTCATATAAGACTCCTCGTGTCTTCTTTCTTGTGAAGTCCATCAAGACTTACACCTTCTCGACGGGTTGCTCTTTTCTTCACGAACCCGGAGGAATCACTCTTCTCTTTGCAAATAGCCGGCCTCTCAACAGGTCACCAAACCCGGAGAATCACCTTCAATGGAGATTGCCAAACTTTTGTCTTCACGCCTTCGTCCAGGATCGTACCAATGCTCTGATACCACTTGTTGGAATATAAGGTGGGGACTCTTGATAATATCACACAGCACAAAGAGGATGGAAGAGGGAGGGAGACATTAAGCTCACTTCATATAATATAATAAACTCCACTCTTACATTAGACTATTACAAATATGCTATTTATATGTGTCTAAGACAATTCTAGAATCACTTTCTAGATTCACACCTACTAATCAAATTAGTTCACACACACTATGTGAACATGAGCACCTAGATAACATAAAATTCATGCACATAGGAGGACTAAAAGTACATGAACTTAGTAACTTAGAACATTAACAAATGTATCCAACATTTTCTAGAATAATCAAAATTAATATTTCTTACAAAAGGCAGTTAAAGTCGTGAAAAAACTAGTGTAAAATCAATCAGCAAGCTTCTGGCGTCTCTAGTTCAGCTGTTTCTTGCTCAGCTTCCTGCACCTCTGTTGCTCCCAAACGCACACGCAAGTATACGTGGTCGACAAGTAATAAAGTGATAAATCGAGTATCGTTCCCACGAGGACTATTCAGACTGAATTCTAGCAAACAATTTATATAAACTATTCAGGGATCTTTTTCCAATAGTGAGGATTTTATTAACTAAAGAACAGTAATTAAATGGTAGAAGTGAATTCAAGCAATGGAGCAAAACTTGGTTGTTATCAGTAATAATGAGATGGTCCAGGGTCAGAGTTACGAACAATCCAATTGAATTTTCCAATTGATTCCACTTCTTAAATGTAACGAGAGGATATTTTATAAATATTATTTTGTTTTAGTTATTCCCTTAATTTTTGGTACATTTATTTTGATTATTACTATAAGAAAATTATTTGTGTAAAGTAGAGTTGGAAGAAGGGTAGAGATATAATTATGAGTAATTGTTGGACCAATTAGACACTACCCCTATTAGTTGATATTTGAGTAGAAATATTTATAAAATAATAGTGGAGGGGTGGGGTTTACAGTTCTTTTGGCGTGCCTTAGTATTACATCGTACAAAATTAGGTTTTAAGAGTAAGAAACTTATTGGGTGAAAACACAATTCGGCGGACACGAAGGAACTTCAAGATTTTTACGCAATAGCAGGTATGTAGAAGTTTCTGTTTACATTGTACTAATTAATTGGTACTATTAGTAAGAGGGGAGAACAGACATATTGCGCAAGTGTTGAAGTTGTTGAGGGTAGGATAAATAATCAATAAACTTGTCTTAGGATACTGCAATGATTGAGAGTATAAAGCAATGGTTTGAATGATGGACAATGATTGGTATTTGTGTTATGGCGTTGGGATTTAAGATGCTGGTGTATATTTCCATTCATTTTGTAATCTCTTAACAATGGTGTTCAATGATTAGATAATTATGAGGGGACATGATAATGATAGCAATGGTGAAGTAATGATGATGTTTTTGAGGAAAGTTAGTAATACAGTTATCCTTGGTGGATCACAGTGAACCAGAACGTCATTAGCATGTTTCGAACTAAATCTTGAAATCTCAGTTTATATTTTCTTTTTTTAACTTTTCCTTACCTAATAGGGACTATTACTTATATTTTCTATACAAGGTTATAGTTTTAATTTAGAGTACAATACTGACATAATTACAATGCAAGGTACGGTCCTTGAGATGTAGAAACAATAGTTAATCCTAAGTGATGTAATTTAGTGAATGTAATTTGTACGGGTCCGGGGAGAGTTCTAGAATCAGGAATTTGAACCAATATAATATATTTATTAATTATGTATTCCAATTTTTTTGACTTAGAGCAAAACCGTTGGGAGGAGATTCGGCGGGGAAAAGAGATTGTTGATTAGTGTATACTTCTTCGGACAGAGGTAGGTGGTTCTATCCCTTTCTTTGGTGGAACTAGTCCACGCGGGATATTGTACATACGTTCCTTGTATGTGCACTGCCCAAGGTGTAACCTTTTACACCTTTTCGTTGTGTTTAAACATTTACGTGGAATATGTGTTGTTTTCCCTGGATTGTGTTTACTCCTGGTTGTTGTTTAAAGTATTGCAAGTTATGTGTATGTTTGACATGAAAATTTATGATTACTTTGATATGTCGGAGTTGGTCCAATTGATAATATTTCGGAGTTTGTCCATTTGATAGCCTCGGAGTTGGTCCGCTATCTATTTTAGAGTTGGTATATTTGATAGCCTCGGAGTTGGTCCACTATCACATCTTTTCGGAGTTAGCCCACATATTCTGCTGGTTTATTAATTGAGTTTAATTGTTAGTTCTTGAATGAGATTTATTGATGTTGAATGGTGGGATTGGATGGACTATTTAAATAGCGAATTATAACATGTTTCTTTTTCTCCCTCCTCTATTCTGTTAATTTATTGCTTAGACTAGTTTCCTGTCTTTCATAGGAACTAGTCTACCCACCTACTAAGTCCTCTTGACTTACGTTATTTTTTTTTTTTTTGTTTTTTTATTATCTGATCGGGCAGATACGGTTCCGAGCACCAGCGAGCCCCGTGGCCAGAGTTGAAGATTTTCCTATTGATCAGCGGTGAGCCAACCATCCTCATTCTGTGGTGGCGCACCTTTCCATTATTTTCATTCATGTTATTTACTGTTTCAGGCATTCGGGATATTTTATTCGTATTTATCTTATAGATGTTCATGACTTATGGTAGAGGACTAGACCTTTCATTTGTGTTGGGGGATATTCCGCGTATTTCAGTAATAAAAATCACCGTTTGAATTTTATAATATTCTTTATTTAATATTTTTGAGATTTAATGTTAATATAGAGAGTGGGTTCGCCCGATGGGGTTAGTTCGGGTGCCCTCACGACTATCCAGGATTTTGGGTCGTGACATTAAATCCCAGATCACTAACAAACAGATTAAATGTACCTGTGAAAACCTTTCGATTCTTCACGGTCTATGCAGGCTACTCAAATCCCTATATGTCTATGGGTTGAATCACGTGCACGCATTAACGAATTCTGCAATGAGTTAAACTAGGCGAGCAAGTATATGTCTATCCTACTCACAGATTGGTTCCCCGATGCCCGGGTTCACAAACTAGTCCTATTCTTTCTCATTACGTAATTAAATTCTCTCTTTCGAGTTCAATCTAAAAACCATAGATAATGCGTAATAATCGGGCCCTAACAATTACACAAGTGAAATCAAAAAAGAATAAGCAATCCGTTATGGGATTCAATATATGAAATTCAATCTTCAAACATCAACCTTCATCTAATACTCTAACCCTAGAACGATAGAATTAGCCACGCACATTCATAATAACATCACAAAGATTTGATGAAATAATGAAATAATGATGAAATAAATTAATGGAAGGAAGAAAAACCCTTGTTTAAGATGTTATGAGCTCTCCAATTTGCTCCAAGGTCTGAACTTCTATCAAAAACTAAGTAAAAGAGTACTTATAGGGTTTACAAACACCTAGTAATAAGTTAGACCTAAGCCTAGACGAAATAGGAAGTTCCAAAACGCTCCAGGGGCGCTATAACGGGCGCCCCGCGCCCCCGACCGCGCTGGGATAAGCAGTGGCCGTCGAACCTTGTACGCTTTTGGGGCGCGCCGCATGGGAAAACGCACCAGGCAGTCTGGCGCTATAACTGGCGCGCCACGTGCCCTACAGCGCCAGGCCAATTTCTTGTTTTCTTGCTCCGTAGCTTGCTTCGTGTCGTGCCTTCGTGTGTTCGATCCAATCCTCAATCAAAATCCAATCTTTTCTTGCTCGATCATGCTCTTTAAAGCTCCAATTGCACTGCATAACAACCTACATACACACGATATAAAATTAGTGCAAAACCACATTCATAAACTTAAAACGCGCGAATAAAGTACTCAAACGTGAGGAAATATTAAGGTAATATAGGCATAAAATGCCAAACATCACCACCCCACACTTAAACCTTTGCTCGCCCTCGAGCAATCACAAATAACTTCCCAACCTAGGTAGAGCAGGTCTGCCTATGACTATGGTTGATACCGACCATTGAACGCGTGCAAACATGAATACTATGGGTCCAACAAACATGCCAACAATTTAACAAACTCAAAAACATGAGAACAACCGCCCCAAGACGACTCAAATGCACAAACTCAACTCATTGCAACCATGCTCCCACAAAGTCACATCTATCTACTCAACCAAGAAGCCACGACTTCACCTATCTCATGCAAACCGTGTGCCCTCACCAATAATGAAGCAAGAGAGTGTCCCCCAAATAACATACACACAAATGAATATCAAGAATAGAACGGGGACAATAACATAGAAAGAATTCACTCACTCTCATGAAAAACTCACATGTCACACACGATGTACCATAGGCTTGCCCGTAGTGTAGGACTCCACTAATGTAGGTGTTATTTCCCACGATTACACCACTTTACTATTTTAAGGACCAGTTCCTTAAAATGTGTTCCTTTACTTTACGATATGCGGAATTAAAACTGTAAGTAATTGAACACCAGATTTTAGCGTGGAAAAACCCCTAGACACGGGATCAAAAAACCAGGACCTACTTCTCAAGTAGGATTTCAACTTCACTATGTAAAAAGACCCACTTGGTTACAAGACTCACTCTTACTAACCTAGGACTAACTCTAATCCTTTAGTGATCTTTCTCACGATCAGTGAAGTTGTGTCAAGTCCACGACTTGAACTACACAGTTTACAACTCGATTTTTGCTTACTACAATTGAACTAAGACTTGAACTTATACAAGACTCAATCTAAGGACCAGGTTCTTACTTAGTTCTACTGTAGCTAATAATTACACAAATAAGCTAATAATTCTTCTCAGCTTTTGCTCGATGCTCTCTCTATTTGTGTACAACTTCTATGGCTGATAGTCTTCTCGTTTTATAGTTTCCAGCAGCCAAGAAGTCCCAATGAATTAGAATTCCAAAGCTCCCTTGACTTTGAATCCTAATTGGATTCTACCTTCTTGAATCCAAATCCTTTATCCCTTAGGATTATGCAATCTTTTCATACCTGATTAGGCCTGCATAATTATCAAGATACACGTCAGTATTAGGATAAATAATAATATCTCAATTAAATGATTTTGCATGAATTATCTATTCTGATTTAGTAATTCAAAGGAACAGGTCCTTTGAATCCGTTCCTCAGTCATCAGTCAAAACTCCAAGCTTATCCAAGCTAACAATTTCCCCCTTTTTGATGATGACAAATTCATAGCTTCATCTCCTTAATGTCCTGAAGTACATCTTAAGCTCAAAAAAAGACAATCAATCAGTGGAGAATTAATTCATCATTAAGGAACAGATTTTTATTAGGTATAAAATCATGCAAAATCAGACTTACTCTTCCCCCTTTTGGCATCATTGAAAAGGTTGCATATAAAAATATAACCCAAGTGTTAGAATTAATCAGCTCATGGCCATTTAGGCAACTCAAAATGCAAACATAATTCAAATAAAGCAACTGCAAAACAATGATATTAGCCATCCAAGACAATTCATTTAACCAAATATTAAAATCGGGGGATACAAGCAAGTACTGCAGAATTATCCAACGACTAAAGAAGAAAAAGGCTAAGGCACTAGGCTAGACTAGATCCCACTAGACAAAAGATGGCTAAAGGCTAAGGCTAAGGTGGTCAGGATGTGGAAGGACCAGGTCCCTGAGACTTGTGAAGCAGATCAAACATCTGCTTGAGCATTCCTTCATTGGTCTCCTTTGCTTTTGAGGCCTCTGCCTTCCAGTAATTCCTCTCCTCTTCCAGCCTTGCTATCTCGACAGCCTGCATAGCAACCTGTTGCCTAAGTGCCCTTACTTTGTTGTTCAGTGGCTGCCTCCCAACACCAGCCTGTGGAGGATCAGCCTGAACTGGCAAGTCACAGCTTATCAAAGTAGCACACCCAAACTTCTCCTTCTTTGTAGCCTTCACAACCCCTTCCAAGGGAATCTTCAACTTGGCAAAGATATCAGTCAGAATAAAACCAAACGGCAGGGAGTGTTTTCTCTTCCCAGCAATCACCCTTTTTATCAGGTGGATCATAAAGCTGGGCCAATTGATCTGCTTTTCAGTGTCCAACAGTTCCATAAGGACCAGGTCCATGAAACTGGCAACTCCTCTTTTCTCCTGCCTTGGCATTACAACTTTGTTCACAAACTCAAATAAGACTTGATGCTGTGGGTGCATCTCACTCTTTTGCACTGCCCTGGGTTTTTCTTCACCATCATTCTCAGCAAACTTCCTAGTGATCTCCAGATCAGTAGGCAGGTTTGTCAAGTCAGGCCAAACAGTCTTGACATAGCTAGCATACCCAGTGACAGGAATACCCAACAGCTCACCAAGTTCCAGTGTATCAAAAATTATCACATTTTCATTTACAGAGGTAGTAAGTTGATCACCTCTGATGGAACAATTTTTATAGAATTCCTGCACCATTCCTTTTGCACACCTACCAGAGATCTTAAGGACCAAGTCCCTCCAACCCTGAGCATGCAGTTTTTGCAGCAACCATACCATTCCCTCTTCTTGAACATCAGTCATGACCCTTCCTTTCTAAACCTTTCTGGTCAGTATGTCCTCATGGACACAGTGCACAGTCTCACTATCTTCAGCATCACTATCACTCTCATCTTCAGCAACTAACTCATCACTATCACTAGCAGATTCTTCAGAAACAACCACTCTTTTAGAGGACCTGGTCCTCTTAGCAACTTTTTCAGCAGTTTTAACTGAACTTCTTGTCACTCTTCTCTCAGGAACATTTCTTTTCTTTGACTGAGGCTCCTCCTCCTCAGCCTCTACCATCTCATCATCAGCAGAAAAACCAGCAAGATCAAAATCATCAACATCATCCACTTTTTCTTCTTATTTCCAGGCTTATAACTCTCTCCTATTTTCTTTAACTTGGCAGCAATATTAGCAGTCACTTTTGCATCAGTAGGTCCCTTTCTAGCCAGTTGCCTTTGCAAACTCCTAATGTTGATCAAATCAACCAAGGGCCTATCACTATCACTAATAGCCTCTTCAACATTAATAACATCCTCCATGGGTGCTCTAAAAGCAACCTCTGGAGACCCTGGTGACCCATGCAAAGGTGCTTCCAAACTCCTAATTGGTTCCCCCGCAAGAGCAGCCCCAGACCCCTCTCCCTTTTCTTCCTCGTCAATAACAACATTCAAAGGGTATATGAAGTTTACTTGATACTGATACAACACCATAGCCCTTGACAAATCCTCAACCTGCTCAGCAATTGATTCAGCTGTGGGAACTGGTCCTTCCCCCTGAATTTCAGGTTCAGGTATTTCTGGAATTTGTTCAGGAACTTCAGGGTTTGGGTCGATGATTTCCATGGGTGAAGGAGGGTTGAAATTTTGTGGTTGTTCACCAGTGGGTGCAGATGGAGAGTTATCAGAAGAAAGAGACATTTTTGCAATTCTAATCAAAAGATAATTGACAATTCTTTCTGAAATATTGAGATTTTAGTTGATGAACAAGGTAAAATAATAATGTGGGAGAAGAAGGGTATTTATAGAGTGAATTAAGTAGTGCAATTAGAGTAGGAGACGATCAGCTTACCTCAGCACAACATGCAACGGCTAAGGACTCTTGGGAGTCTCCCGGAGAAAAAGAGCCGTTAGGCTTCAGGATACCTTTTCAGAACAGGAACTGTTCCTCCGATGGGACTCTTTTGCAATTTGGATATGGGTAGGAAACTTAGTGGGATGTTATCCTAAACACAAGTTACCTATAGCCTTTATACTTCTAAATTAACTGAATAATTACGAGTACATACCTGTTTTTAACACCACAATTCAGTGTCCTTCCAATTTGCAATTTTTGATCATTTGAAATTCTAAGAGCATAAGGGTAACATCATTCAATTTTAGCAACTCTAAATAAGATATGTAGCATGAGAGTATACATTTAAGTATGAAAACTGGACTGAATAATTCATGATGACTTGAATAAAATTCATTTTAAGAGCAATTTTCTAGCCAATTATGAAGTAAAGCATTGATGATTTTATGTGAATTTAATCATCCCTAACTCCAATCTATTTCTTTCAAAATCATCTCTACCTAGAGCTTTAGTAAAAATGTCAGCTATTTGCTTTTCAGTAGGACAAAATGCTATGGTGATCAAACCTTTTTCATAATTGTCTCTTAGGAAATGATGTCTTATATCAATGTGTTTAGTCCTTTTGTGATGCACTGGATTCTTTGTCATATTAATAGAACTAGTGTTATCACAATATATAGGAACAGTTCCTACATCAACACCAAAATCCTGTAATTGTTGTTTGATCCATAACAACTGTGAACAACATGAAGCAGCTGCAACATATTCAGCCTCAGCAGTGGAAAGTGCCACTGAATTCTGTTTCTTAGTTCCCCAAGAAACCAAACATTCACCAAGAAAATGTGCCATACCTGAGGTACTTTTTCTATCAACAAGGAAACCTGCATAGTCAGCATCAGTATATCCAACAAGATTAAAACTACCACCTTTTGGATACCAAAGTCCCAAGGGACCTGTTCCTTTCAGATACCTCAATATTCTTTTAACAGCTTTCAAATGAGATTCTTTAGGATCTGATTGGAACCTAGCACACAAACCAACACTGAACACAATATCAGGTCTACTAGCAGTTAGATAAAGTAGAGAACCTATCATACCCCTATACAATTTTTGATCAACTGATATTCCATGTTCATCAAGATCCAATTTTGTGGCAGTGGCAATAGGTGTGTCAATTTCCTTAGCATTATCTATATCAAACCTTTTAAGTAATTCCTTAACATACTTTTGTTGATGGATCATAGTTCCATTTGAGGTTTGCTTAATTTGTAAACCCAAAAAGAAATTGAGTTCACCCATCATGCTCATCTCAAATTCACTCCCCATCAAGTTTGCAAATTCCTTACTTAAATTTTCACAAGTGGCACCAAAAATTATGTCATCTACATAGATTTGAACAATTAAGAGATCCTTACCTTTTTCTTTTAAGAACAAAGTACTATCAATTTTACCTCTCTTGTATCCATGCTGGAGTAGAAATTTTGATAGCCTTTCATACCATGCTCTTGGTGCCTGCTTGAGCCCATACAAGGCCTTGTCCAGCTTGTACACATGTTCAGGGAACTGTTCACTTTCAAAACCTGGAGGTTGCTTGACATATACTTCTTCTTTCAAGTAACCATTCAGAAATGCACTCTTGACATCCATTTGATGTAGAGTGAAATCCATGTATGAAGCAAAGGCTATAAGAAGTCTTATTGCTTCCAATCTTGCAACTGGAGCAAAAGTCTCATCATAGTCGATGCCCTCCTCTTGACTGTATCCCTGAACAACTAGTCTGGCCTTATTCCTTGTTACCATTCCATCCTCATCAAGTTTGTTTCTGAAAACCCATTTTGTTCCAATTATGGACCTGTTCCTTGGCTTGGGTTCCAGATGCCAAACTTGACTCCTTTGGAATTGATTCAGCTCTTCCTGCATAGCATTTATCCAATCTGCATCCTTCAGTGCTTCTTTCACATTTTTGGGTTCAACTAGAGATAAGAAAGCACTAAAGGCACATAGATTTTGATTTTTGACTGCGGATCTAGTTTGAATCCCAGCAGTCTTATCTGAGATTATTTGATCCACAGGATATGACCCTTGATACTTGTAAGGCTTGGGTGTCAATCCATTGACAGAGGTCCTCTGCTGAGGAACAGTTCCTGCAAGAGTAGCATTCCCAGTTTGTGAGGTGGAATCAACACTTGTTCCCCCTGTTTCAGTGCTATTCTTCTCAGTTCTGTCCTGAGGAACAGTTCCTTGCAGTTCACTCCTCATATCCAGAATCTGCATTTGTGGATTAAGTTCAAACTCTTTCAGCATTCCAATTTCTTCATCCTCCTGTACCTGTTCTTGAGTGAGACTGTCAGTTTCATCAAATTTAACATGCATTCTTTTTTCAATTTCAATGTTTTCTTGTTAAACACCCTATAAGATTTACTATTTAAAGAATAACCAACAAATATTCCCTCATCACTTCTAGGATCAAATTTTCCTAAGGCATCCTTCCCATTGTTGTGTATGAAGCATTTGCAACCAAAAGCCCTTAGATGAGAAATGTTTGGTTTTCTTCCTTTAAGCAATTCATATGGGGTCTTTTCTATTAAAGGTCTTGTCATGCATCTATTTATTATGCAGCATGCAGTATTAATGGCCTCAGCCCAGAAGTTCTGTGGAAGATTTCCAGATATCAACATGGTCCTTGCCATTTCTTCCGGAGTCCTATTTTTCCTTTCTACTACACCATTTTGTTGTGGAGTTCTAGGTGAGGAAAAATTGTGATTGATACCATTTTCATTGCAAAAATTGGAAAACATATGATTTTCAAATTCAGTTCCATGATCTGACCTAATGACAACAATATTACTATCTAGAGTTCTTTGAGCTTTCTTAGCAAAAATTGAAAATGCATTAAATGCTTCTTCTTTAGATGCAAGAAATATAGTCCATGTAAATCTAGAATAATCATCCACCAATACCATAACATACTTCTTACCTCCACGACTCATTGTTCTCATTGGACCACACAAATCCAGATGGACCAGTTCCAAAGGTTTAGTGGTACTTACCTGTTTCTTTGATTTGAATGAGGATTTTACCTGCTTCCCCCTGGCACAAGCTTCACATACCTTTTCATCATTAAACCTGATGTTAGGAAGACCTATCACCAAGTCCTTTGACACAAGTTTGTTCAATTGTGAAAGACTAGCATGTCCTAGTCTTTTGTGCCATAGGAGGGGATCATTTTGCACCACACTTAAGCAGCTCAAGCTTCCATCAGATAATGTCAGCAAGTCTACTTTGTAGATGTTTCCATGTCTGTTTCCCTGCAAAATAACCTCTCCAGAAGTTTGATTAGTCACAGTGCATCCAGTAGATGAGAAATTAACATTATTACCTTTGTCACACAATTGAGATATGCTCAATAAGCAATGCTTCAGTCCATCTACTAGAAATACATTATCTATGCAGTGTGAGTCAGACTTACCTACCTTTCCAATTCCAATAATTTCCCCTTTCTTACCATTACCGAAGGAAACACTTCCTCCTTGAAAGGCTGAGAGTGAAAGGAACAGTTCCTTATGCCCTGTCATATGTCTTGAGCAACCACTGTCCATGTACCATTTGTGGTTTGTCTCCTTCACTCTAGCCTGCAAAAGAAAACTAGGGGTTAATTTTAAGAACCCAAACTAGTTTGGGTTCCTTTCCTTTTGAAAAAGGATGAATCAGATCTCTCTTAGCCCAAAATGGTAAAGGTTTCTTTGTGTGAACATCTCTCATTTTTACAGAATGTTGATCAGGTTTGTAGGACCTATTCTTTTGTTTCACAGGATTTTGAACAGGTTTAAAGGACCTGTTCCTCTGGACAGCCATTTTTAAAGATTGACAATTTTCTTTCCGGTGACCAGTGTTCCCACAGTGAGTGCATAGCCAGTTTTCAGGAAATGACAAGTACTTACTCTTTGGATCCCATTTGGATGAACTTTGTGCCTTCATGAATCCAATACCTTTCCTGTTACTGCTATGATTTTCTTGCAACCATTCTAGTGCTTCAGAAGACTTGTTCCATTCTACAGTTTTTCTTAATTCCATTTTTGTTTTAACCAAGTCTTCTTCTAAAGATCTTATCTTTTCATCTTTTTTACACAATTCATCAACTGTGTTTTTCAGTTTCTCTTCAGCAATGATCTGATGAGAATTAGCAATACCTTTACCTTTTACAACTGTTTTAACATTTTCTAATTCCTGAGCAGTTGTTTCAAGTGTGAGGACCTGTTCCTCAAGCATGCTAATCTTCCTTTCCAGAAAATTATTTTTAATTATTTCCTCTTTGCATTCTGTTTCTAAGCAGTCAACTTTATCATGCAGTTGGTGATTATCATCCCTCAGAGTTTTAAATTCATTTAGCACAATATGGAATACTTTAACCAACTTTTCTCTAGACATGCTTTTTACATCTTCTTTAAGTTTAGAAACAAATACCTCAGGATCCTCTTCATTTTCTGAATCTCCAAGTGCCATTAGAGCAAGATCCTCATCCAGATCATCATCAGTTATTTCGTCTTCACTGTCTTGCCATCCTGCAACCAGCGCTTTGGGATTTCCACTTTTCTTATGGACCTGTTCCCTAGCCTTCTTTCTTTCATCAATGAATTTCTTCCTCCATTCTCCTTCCATGATTGGACATTTGCTGATGTAGTGCTCCGAGCTTCCACATTTGTGGCATTCTCCAGCCTGTTTCATGTTAGTAGACCTACCCTGTCCACTAATTTCCCTTTTCTTATTCAAATATTTCTGAACACTTTTAGCGATAAGAACCAGTTCCTTATCATCAATGATTTTATCACCAGCTGTCAAGGCTAGGTTAGGTTCAGTTTTAACTGGTGCTCCTATGTTTTTAACCTTCTTCCTTAGTTCATAAGTCTTTAGATTACCTATAAGCTCATCTAAGGATAAAGTGGTTAAATCTTTACTTTCAATGATAGCACAAGCTTTGATCTCCCAAGAGTCTGGAAGAACCCTAGTTAAAATCTTTTCTACCCTATCTTCCACAGTTAAAACCCTTCCCAAAGAGATAAGTTCAGAGGCAATGGCATTAAATCTAGTATACATTTCAGAGATTGATTCTTCTTCTTTTATTTTAAAGCTTTCATATTCAGCATAAAGAAGTGTACCTCTGGACCTTTTTACCTGACTTGTTCCTTCGTGTGCAACTTGTAGAGCATCCCAAATCTCCTTCGCAGTGGCATACCCTCTTATCCTTGTGCATTCGTCAGGACTAAGTCCACCAACCAACCACTTCCTTGCCTTAGCATTCTTTTCCCATTGCTTTATGTCTTCAGCATTGCATTCCTTCCTGGTTTTTGGAACATCCTTTCCATCAGCATCTTTCTTCATTGGGATCATGGGACCTTCAGTTACTATGTCCCATAATTCGTAATCTTCTGCTTGAAGGTGATCACGCATCCTCTCTTTCCACCATGAATAGTATTTCCCATTGAAGTAAGGTGCTCTCACCATTGACTGGCCCTCACTGTTCTCTCGTGATGTACTCATCTAATCCTAGGTGTTAGCCTTTTCAAGGATAACCAGCTCTGATACCAATTGTTATTTCCCACGATTACACCACTTTACTATTTTAAGGACCAGTTCCTTAAAATGTGTTCCTTTACTTTACGATATGCGGAATTAAAACTGTAAGTAATTGAACACCAGATTTTAGCGTGGAAAAACCCCTAGACACGGGATCAAAAAACCAGGACCTACTTCTCAAGTAGGATTTCAACTTCACTATGTAAAAAGACCCACTTGGTTACAAGACTCACTCTTACTAACCTAGGACTAACTCTAATCCTTTAGTGATCTTTCTCACGATCAGTGAAGTTGTGTCAAGTCCACGACTTGAACTACACAGTTTACAACTCGATTTTTGCTTACTACAATTGAACTAAGACTTGAACTTATACAAGACTCAATCTAAGGACCAGGTTCTTACTTAGTTCTACTGTAGCTAATAATTACACAAATAAGCTAATAATTCTTCTCAGCTTTTGCTCGATGCTCTCTCTATTTGTGTACAACTTCTATGGCTGATAGTCTTCTCGTTTTATAGTTTCCAGCAGCCAAGAAGTCCCAATGAATTAGAATTCCAAAGCTCCCTTGACTTTGAATCCTAATTGGATTCTACCTTCTTGAATCCAAATCCTTTATCCCTTAGGATTATGCAATCTTTTCGTACCTGATTAGGCCTGCATAATTATCAAGATACACGTCAGTATTAGGATAAATAATAATATCTCAATTAAATGATTTTGCATGAATTATCTATTCTGATTTAGTAATTCAAAGGAACAGGTCCTTTGAATCCGTTCCTCAGTCATCAGTCAAAACTCCAAGCTTATCCAAGCTAACAGTAGGCTTACTCCAATCCGGATTAACTAGGACTTTAAAAAGATTGTAATGTAGGCTAATGGGCTGGTAGGATACATATGGGTAATAGTGACTACCTCCCTATGCACTTTAATACATCACAATTAATTTAAGCACAAGTATCATCAAAGCCACCCAATTAACAACTTTCACACACACCCTCTCAACAAGTCGCAATATTTTTCTTTTAAGCACGCACTAGCAAGGAATGGATATTTTTCTCTCTTTATTTCTTTTTCCACAATTTTTTTCTTTTCTTTTCAACTTTGCCCTTTTATTTTTTTTTCTCTTTTTCAATTTCATTACTTTCCAACCTTGCCAATGCTCATCAACAACTACTGCACAATTCATTCAAGTATTCCCCTTCATTAGTTCCACTCAAAAACCTCCCAATATTCAACCACAACTCCACAATAATATCACAATATCATCTAAAGTTCTTAAGGAGTAAAGGGCCAAAAGAGAATAATTTAGAACAAATGGGTAGGCTCGGGGTGTGGGTGCCAACAAAAAGGTCAAAGAATTCACACAATCAAGTCCAAGGCGTATATGTAAGGGTAGGCAAATCAAAAGAAGGCCTGTATCATTTCCCGACTAGAGCAAACCTAGGATTTCGCTTTGCACACACACGGGGCAAGTTCTAGACATTAATATGCAAACATGGAGCAAACAAGAATATGCCTCACACACACATTGCACATGATCCACACAAAAAGGCTCAATCAACAACTCTCAATCAAGAAAATAGAGTGCGCTTGTGGAAAATTAAGCACTAATGCACAAAGGTTCACAACAAAGTCAAACAAGTGGACTCAAGCATCTCAAGGGGGTCGTTCCATTTTTTCTAGGCATGCATCACAATTTAAAACCCAAAAGACACCACAAATAGCACATGCAACAAGTTCAAGTCCACCGGTATCAAACAAATCAAAAGCACCTAGCGTTCCACCTATTCCTTTCGTCTAGGGCCGCCTATAACTGAATACTCTATTCCTAAAAATAAAAAACTACCCGGTTCAAAGGTCTCCCCGTGGAAAAGAACCGAGGCCATAAGAAAAACTACGGGGTGGATGACATGTACCACTAATAAAACTAAAAGGAAAATCTTTTTGGAATTTTTCATTGGTTCTCTAATTTTCTTTTCATATATTAAATCAAGAAACAAATAAAAATAAAGTCAAGTGACAAAAGAAAAATCCTACGGTACATGCATCCCTAACCTCAAAAATAAATAAAAGGGTAGTTCCCCACCCCACACTTAAACTAAGCACTGTCCTCAGTGCTAAAAATAAGAAAGTGCAAGGTAAAGAAAACTTCCCTGAAGACTCTAGTCCTTGGTGCTAGCATCCTCCAAGCTTCCATATAGTATGAGGTACTCAGACTTCCCCCATCAGGTCATCAATATTAGGCAGGGGTGAGGACACCCCACACTTAGCCCCGACATTACATGAACCTGCAATCCAAGGAAAAACAAAAACTACGTGACACTATATATAAATAAAATAATACAAGTACAACCTCGGGTTGCCTCCCGAGAAGCGCCTTAGTTAACATCGTGGCACGACGACACTTCTAGCTCACTTCCAGCATTTATGTCTTCTCTTCTTACGCCGAACCTTTGATTTCTTCCTTTCTTTGAGAGAACCCCTCTTCAACTTCACATGTGGTGTACTTCCATGTTCTTGTCTGACACATTCGATCATAGAGCACTCTTCAACCTTAGCTATGTGCTCCTTCTCAGTATACACCTTGAAAGTGACCTTTTCTCCATGCGCTCTAACAGTCATCTTACCCAGCTCCATATCAATAATTGCCTTCGAGGTGACTAAGAATGGTCTCCCCAAAATGATTGGAGCCTCTCGGTCCTCTTCATAATCTAGGACTACAAAATCAGCAGAGAATGTAAACTTACAAACTTTTAACAACACGTCCTCCAACGTACCATCAGGGTAAGTGAGTGATCCATCCGCCATCTTAAGAGTAAGTGAAGAAGGCTTGATTGCTCCTAGTCCTAACCTTTTGCAAACAGACAGAGGCATGAGATTTATGCTCACACCCAAATCACACAAGGCACCAGTGATATCATGCCCTCCAATGGTACAAGGAATAGTAAACCTCCCAGGATCTTGAAGTTTTGGAGGTAGCTTGCTCAAGATTGTGCTACACTCCTCAGCTAACTCAACTGTATCTATCTCTTGAGGCTTTTTCTTCTTGACTAAAACCTCTTTTAAGAACTTCACAAAGGATGGCATCAATTCAAACACATCAGTCAAAGGAATATTAACTTGAAGTTCTTTCAACATACTCACAATTTGTTGATACTGGGCCAGATCCTTCGATGGTATAAGTCTCTGCGGGAATGGTGGAGGCGGCAGAGGTGCCTCCTTTCTCTCTTCTTTCTTCTTTACCTTCTCCACTTTTTCAACTTTTTCTATTTCAGCTCTCTCCTCGGACTTGGCTATCAGCTCTCCACCTTCAATTAAAGTCACCGCAAGACATTGTTCTGGCTCTTTTTTAATAGTGCTTATTTCTCCCACCAACTGCCCTAACTGGTGCTCCAGGTTCTTGTGAGCATTGGCAATATCTTGTATGGCCACTGCATGGGCTGCAGTGTCAGCTATCATTCTCTGCTGACCCGCTATTATCTGCTTTAGCATATCTTCAACTGAACTGCTAACCTGCTGTGGTGGAGCTGGAAGTGGGTGGTAATTATTCGGGGCTCTCGTATTGCCTTGATAATAACCATTACCAAACTAATTTTGACCCTGCAACCTGTTTTGATTACCCACGTAATAAACTGACTCTGGATTAGAGGAGCAAACCTCTGTAGCATGGTCTTGACCACAAACCTCACAAAAACTCTGGAGTTGCTGCACTGGAGCCACTGGTTGCTGATTCTTTGGCAGAGCTAACTTGCTAATTTTATTGGAAATAGCATCCATCCTCGCCCTTAGCTCTGAAACTGCATCTAACTGAAGTACCCCTGCAGATTTCTGCGTAATAGCTCTACCATCTCCCTGCCAATCAGGATTGCTCTACGAAAACTTATCTAGTAAATCATAGATCTAGTCAAAATTTAAGGCTAATACTTGGCCCCCCGCAGCCGCATATACCACGATCTTAGTATGCGCATTCAACTCCTCAACAAAAGTATGTGCAACAACCTCATTGGATTGGTTGTGGTGTGGACA
The DNA here is from genome assembly GCA_029990575.1 of Petunia axillaris subsp. axillaris. Lineage (NCBI taxonomy): Eukaryota > Viridiplantae > Streptophyta > Magnoliopsida > Solanales > Solanaceae > Petunia > Petunia axillaris. The sequence continues at coordinate 47,441,706 of JARKNS010000009.1, forward strand.
ATCTCTCAATAAAGCTTTAAATCGCTCCCAGGCTGAATACAAAGACTCTCCTTCTAATTGTCTGAAGGACATAATTTCACTCCTCAGCCGGGCTGTCTTGGCAGATGGATAAAATTTAGCCAAGAACTTCATAGCCAAATCCTCCCAAGTAGTGATAGACCCAGACTTTTCAGCCTTTAACCACTTGCTGCCCAAATCAGTGAAAACGGGAACAACGTCAAGCGAACATAATCAGTAGGAACTCCCGCTGGTGTATAAGTATCACTGATCTCCAAGAAATTCTGAATGTGTTGCTGCGGATCTTCATGAAGTAATCCACTATATTGACCAGTCACATGCCGCAACTGAATCATGCCGGACTTAATCTCAAAGTGCCCGGTGATAGCGGGCTTAACTATGCTAGACGCTACCCCCTCCAGGCTGGGGAGAGCAACATCTCGCACAGCTAAAGCTAGTTCTGCTGCCATTCCTGTAGGTAAAGATCAAGCAGGACCTAATACCTGAAACAACACAAAACTCAAAACAAAAATTAAACCTGAATAGAAAGTAATAAACTGTTCAAAAAGAAATCAGTCAATTGTTTAGTCCCCGGCAACGGCGCCAAAAACTTGTTGCTCCCAAACGCACACGCAAGTATACGTGGTCGACAAGTAATAAAGTGATAAATCGAGTATCGTTCCCACGAGGACTATTCAGACTGAATTCTAGCAAACAATTTATATAAGCTATTCAGGGATCTTTTTCCAATAGTGAGGATTTTATCAACTAAAGAACAGTAATTAAATGGTAGAAGTGAATTCAAGCAATGGAGCAAAACTTGGTTGTTATCAGTAATAAGGAGACGGTCCAGGGTCAGAGTTACGAACAATCCAGTTGAGTTTTCCAATTGATTCCACTTCTTAAATCCCAAATCACTAACTAACAGATTAAATGTACCCGTGAAAACCTTTCGATTCTTCACGGTCTATGCAGGCTACTCCAATCCCTATATGTCTATGGGTTGAATCACGTGCACACATTAACGAATTCTGCAATGAGTTAAACTAGGCGAGCAAGTATGTCTATCCTACTCACAGATTGGTTCCCCGATGCCCGGGTTCACAAACTAGTCCTATTCTTTCTCATTACGTAATTAAATTCTCTCTTTCGAGTTCAATCTAAAAACCATAGATAATGCGTAATAATCGGGCCATAACAATTACACAAGTGAAATCAAGAAAGAATAAGCAATCCGTTATGGGATTCAATATATGGAATTCAATCTTCAAACATCAACCTTCATGTAATACTCTAACCCTAGAACGATAGAATTAGCCACGCACACTCATAATAACATCACAAAGATTTGATGAAATAATGAAATAATGATGAAATAAATTAATGGAAGGAAGAAAAACCCTTGTTTAAGATGTTATGAGCTCTCCAATTTGCTCCAAGGTCTGAACTTCTATCAAAAACTAAGTAAAAGAGTATTTATAGGGTTTACAAACACCTAGTAATAAGTTAGACCTAAGCCTAGACGAAATAGGAAGTTCCAAAACGCTCCAGGGGCGCTATAACGGGCGCCCCGCGCCCCCGACCGCGCTGGGACAAGCAGTGGCCGTCGAACCTTGCACGCTTTTGGGGCGCGCCGCATGGAAAAATGCGCCAGACAGTCTGGCGCTATAACTGGCACGCCACATGGAAAATCTGACGTGGCTTTTTAAAATATTTTTCATATAATCGTAGGTCCCACTTTTTTTGCCATGTAGGACTTTTTTAATAGCTACTTACTAATTTTCTGACAAGTGCAATGCACATGTATTCCTAATAACTAATACAAAAATTATAAATATGTGTAATAAGCGTGTATCGTTGCTAGTAAATTAAAGAAAAAAATATAAATTCAAAGTACTGATATATCGAATCCTTTACAATTGATATTTTTTATTTTTGCAATACATAATCATACTAATTAAATATTACTATTGTACGAAGGCCAGTAATTAATATTTATTGTGCCAATGGCAACCTGTTATTGTGTACTAGGAATTAGGAGTACGACAAACAATTATTTGGCCTTCGAACTTGATATATTATAAAATTTACATGATTATAATCGTTCAAATATTAATTACTGGCCTTCGTACAATAGTAATGTTTAGTATGATTATGTAATACAATAACAAAAAATATCGAATGTAAAGGATTCGATATATCAGTACTTTGAATTTATATTTTTTTTTTTTTAATTTACTAGCAACGATACACACTTATTACACATATTTATAATTTTTGTATTAGTTATTAGGAATACACGTGCATTGCACTTGTCAGAAAATTAGTAAGTAACTATTAAAAAAGTCCTACATGGCAAAAAAAGTGGGACCTATGTTTATATGAAAAATATTATAAAAAGCCACGTCAGATTTTCAGTGGGTAACGGTGTAAAAACTGACAAGAATTACTTTTGGAGATATTTTCCCTAAGTTGAGTGACCTTTTTGGGACCAACCAAAGCAAAGTGACTTTGGTGGTTAATTTCCCAAGGTTGAGTAACCTTTTTGGGACCAACCAAAGCAAAGTGACTTTGATGGTTAATTTCCCAAAGTTGAGTGACCATTTGAGATTTTAACTCTCTAGTTGGTAGGAGTCACTCTTTTAAGAAATATTGAACTCGATTAGACGATCACCAATCAATTTCAGAAATCAAAGTCCAGGAAATGTGATGCTTAATTAATTCTGAACTCGTTTAGACGATCACTGATTAACTCTCCATGTTCCCTTCTTAAGTGTAATGTTGTTAAGAATGAGATCAGGGAATAATGAGAAGTCCCAGATGTTCATCTGTCTAAGTTACATAATTCATAATTGTTACATTGGAACTCCATTACATGCTGACAAAAGGCCCTGCCAAGACTCCAATAATCACACCTTTTCCATGATTGGAATCTTTCCAAAATCCCAAGTTTTGCTGTAATCCAAGAAAATTTGGAGTATGTGTAGAGTGTAAAGACACTATCCTCTCAGGCCATGCAGATACAAAGCCTGGTTTCTTCTCCATTAATATTTCTTTAACTTGCTCTACTGATAATCTTGCAGCAAAGCCTTTCATCACATTGCGATATGAATATACCAAGCGTGGTTCTTCACTTGAGCTTGTTGTTGCTACGGTATTTGGCAGAAATGAACGGTACCAGCTCTCTAAGTCCTCTGATAAAGATTGAGTAGAGATTTGGTTTTTTGGTGATTCAACTTGAACTATATAAGTGCCTAATTCGCTTTGAATAAAAGGCCAGGACAAACTGCAGCCTACTATGGAAAAAACAAGAAGGATGATTAATATCTATATATATATATATATATATTAAAAGCAATGTAGTAGCCTATGGAAAGTAGCCAAGTGTCAAAGTTGTAGGAAGCCACTTGAAAATTTTAGGTAAATAAGTTATTTTTTTAGTTAGGTGTAGTTATTTTAGTTGTTTTTAAATTTGAATTTAAAAATAAGTTTTGGCGCTGGTTTTGAGTTTTATACAAAGTCTGTTTCTTTGAGCCTTGAGGTTTAACCTAAAGAGATAAACACGTTAACTGACAGTTTTAAAACTTCTTTGCACGTCGAGTACGACTTCTCTTTTTTCTACAAAAATTAATATATATATATATATATATATATATATATATATATATATATATATATATATATATATATATATAAGGAATGTAGTAACCTATGAAAAGTAGCCAAGTGTCAAAGCTGTAGGAAGCCATATAGAAATATTAAGACAAACATTAGTTATTTAGTTAATTTAGTTAATTTTTGAATTTGAATTTTAAGAGTAGTTGGAACCTGAATTTAATTCTTTGACATATTAAAACTTGGCGACGTATTTTCAGTACATTTTGGAATCTTTGAAAGAAATTAACTCATCCAATAAAATAAAAAAAAAGAGAAACTAACTCATATTTTGGTATTTACATAATTCTAGAAATCTATATCTAAAAAGCCACTTGGCAATTTTAAGAATAGAATTAGCTAAACTTATTTAGTTTAGTTAATTTTTAAATTTGAAAACATAATTATTTTTAGTTGAATGATAAATAATTTGATCCTTTAATTGATAATCCGAAATGTTATTATATATGAATAGATAAGTACAATCAGTTAAAAGAAGGAAATAAAGAAGAATATAGAAAAGAAAAGGAGAAAAAATGTAATGGAAAAGGTAAAAATAAAGGAATAACTAACCAACTTGATCTTTTGCTTCGTGTCTGTTTATTATGAAATAAAAAAAGTTGAAAATTTTTTATTGGTTACAAATACTTCCTTTTTAAATGCAATACAGTTTTGATAGCAGTAGTCCACGTCCCATGATATATCCACGATACAGCAGTTCCTAATTCTTCTTTTTTATTTGAATGCAAAACCGTTTTTGCAAACCCTATCCTTAATTATACCTACGTGAGTCTGTATCCAATCCACATTCAATGAGAAAAAAAGGTCTGAAAGTTTACAGCGACTCAACTTCTGTAAGTATTTCTTTCGACATCAATTTTAGGAGTATGTTTCCTATTTTTTTTCTTACTTTGATTCATTAACACGAATATTGTGGTGTTTCTTGATTTTGTAGAGCACTCTATATCATGTTCTGCTTCAATCTTGATAAAAAAAATATAAATATATAATACTCTCACAGTTTTATTTTGATTTTGCAGTGGATATGGGTAACTTAAGCAAGAATTATATGAAAAGTTAGATTCATATGCTTCAATGGTAAAGATTTAAAAAAGTATTTGATTGTTAAGCTTATATGCTCTTTATCAGGCGAGTTACTCTTCATGATGTCTTTTTATTTTCAGTATCTCTTCTTTTTATTTTATCTTATTTAAACTTTCGATCATATTGATATTGCTTTAATTTCTTATGATCATATTCAGCTATCTGAGTCTTATTTCTTTGATCTTCTTTGGGATTAATCATTTATAGGTTGGCTTAAATATTGAGAATCTTAATTTTATATACTTTTTCTAATTCCAATAAACTTTCACTCCTTTCTGACCTCTCGAGCAATTAGGTTATGGATTACATAAAACTCAGGTATACTGTAAATTCCTTCGCACTAAAATGAAAGCTATAGGTTTTATTTACTGCATACTTTTCTTGATATAGTTTATTTTGTATTTGTAGATATACAACATAGTGGAGGTTTCTCAAAATGTGAGACTTCTGCCAATTATGGTTGATGAAAACAGTAACAATGCTCACTCAAAGTAGCTCCAATAGAAGAAAGAGTCCCGGAGGAAAATAGCGTTAATGAAAATGCCAAATGAAGAATCAATTCACTTTTTCAATCCAAAGCATGAAAGGATCTTTCACTAAAGTTGGGAAAAAGACGTACACGAATATAGCACCACTTTCACTGTGAAAGTCATGCTCAAGGTACTACTTTTATCATAATATAGCACTATAAAACGTCATTGCAGTGCTGGATTAAGTATTTTTTTTTTGAATATCTATTAAACACATTGCACCAATAACGATGAAACGATAAACAAATGTCTGTTAAACATATATAACAATCTTTTTTTTTTTCAAATGCTACTGTAAAGCTTATATAAAATATTTCATTAAAGATAGTTATGTTTGTGTGGGTATTACTCCTACCATATATTCTTAAAACATTTCATGCTTGGTCTTATTGTTGGAAATTATAATAACTAGTAGCCGCAATTCACTGGAAAGCTTAGTTATCTGTATGTTTATAAGTTGATGGAAGAAATTTCACCCTCCACACCATATGATAGAGTATTCCAACGAATCATGAAATGTGCGTGCATAAAATTTTCACTCTTTTAGAAACAGAAAGCTCAAGATCAAAGAAACAACAGAACAGTCAAAAGAAAATTTGTAGGGTCAAATATGGTGCGGTAATAATATGATTTGCTTAATCTTTTCTTTTGCTAAATATATTATGGGGTTTATCAATAATATTTCATATTTAAACCATCCTTCTTAGTTGTAAATGTCGTGGTGATGCACGCGACTGCAAGCTAAGTGGCAACATAAGTACCACTTACCTTTAAACACGATTTAAATTAGTTAAAGTTTATATTGTGATCTTTCTTAGTGTGTTACTTAATTTTTGAAAAAATTTCAGGAGGAACATAGATTCTGCTACTGACTATTTGGAGTGAAGTTTTCAGTCTTTAGAATGAGTTGGAATTTGTTATTCATCTCACCTCATGAAGAAAAGATAAACCATTTGAAGCAACATGTTTGAAATTCCATCGAAGATAATTTTGCATTATAATCATCTGCCATGACTATGAAACAATCAGGCCAATCATTTTCTTGGATGAAGTTGTTTCTCAAGAAACCTGTGTTACAGATAGATAAATTTATAGAGTATTTCTTTTTTATGGGTGACAAAATAGAAAGACCTTGCATTTTGATTATGATGCTGGTGGTATAGATTCAAATGTTATTAGAAATATTGTACAAACAAAAAAGAATCTCAGCTAAATTTGAGACGTTAAGATCTACTATATTTTTATTAGCTTATATCTATCTTATATGTTTTGAGTCATATTATAAGTTCAGTTGTTTGTATCGCTAACCATAATTGCTATAGTTATTAATAGAAAATTATTCATCTTCAAATTACTTTTGTATGCTTAAGTTAGTATTTTAATCATCCTAAATCTTTTAGATAGTTTTATTACGACTGCATGTGAATCTTTTGAGGGTTCAGACCGTGCTTTCATACACAAAAACATATGATGCAGAAAAATCATAATAGACTTACTAATGGAGTAATATTCTTCAAACTATGATGTAGAATAATCATAAGCCGTTCACATTTAATTAATCTACGTTCTACTTTCACGTATTGAAAAGCTTAAAGTATAGACTAATGTATTCTGGTAAAAATAAATTTCATTGTGCGTTTACACCAAAGTATTTCAGTTTATCTTAGTTCCGCTGAGATTTCACAAGAAAACAATGCATATTAAATAATCAATTAATAATCATGGTTAAGAAAAAAAAGTATATGTGCAAAAACATGTCATACATCCATTTGTTTAGTATAAACTTTCTGTGTGAGTAAGTTTTTACCATATAATATAAATGTGAGTTTCAGGATTTGATTATAAATTTTGTAATTTTTCTTTCTGAAATTATCTAGTTGATGATCAATTACTATTTACTTTTCAAAATGGCTCGCTTAAAAATATTGCCACCATTAGACATTCTTTTACATCACTATGTTGGATATCGAAAGGAATTCTTTTACTATTTTTAGTGAACAACTTTCAAGGGCCACAAGTAGAAACGAGTTGACAAATCCAGTTTAAGGTTATAATGTACATATAACAAATGAATCAACACAGGTAGTGTATACTTTTTCATTATTATTTAGTTTGAGGTATTATTGAATCTATTTTTGTCAACTTATATTGTTTGCATTACAAACTATGGTCAATAAATTATTTGCACTGCAGACTATATGATTATTTTATGATTTCAAATTTTTTATCTTTTGAATAAACACATCATTAATTAACTCCAAATATTCATATTGTCCCACAATGGTGAATAGCAAAGCCATATCAAAATTTTATATTATTTATGTCTATAGAAAATTTATTAGGATTAGTTTCTATTAATATGACCGCGCATCGCGCGGGTATTATACTAGTTTTCATGAATGAATACATCTTTTTAAAGAACGTCGGTAGGGTCAACATCCTATTACTTGCAAAGGGATGTCACACCCCTTTTCATGGAATATTATTAGATATTTATGTAATTATTTGCAAAGGTTTACATATACATTCTGGAGTTACTCGAAATTAATAATACAAATTAAATAACAAAATTGAGACGAAGATTTAAATCTTTAGGAAACTGAAAAGCTAACCGTGTCTTACAAGAAGCATTTGATCACAAAACACAGCTTGATTTCAGAAGTAGACGAGGCATGCTAATTTATTGATTTTGGATCCGCAACGCATGCTCACCTATATGCAGACCTGATTCTAAATAATTGCGTAAAAATAATTTGTTTTGGGTAATGATACCATATTACATATATATAATTGTTCTTTTTAAAAGTTTAAACAGTTGCTGGTGAAGCTCCATTATAGTATAGTGTAAGTTTGAGACGAATATACCCATCAGGTTCAGTTGTTCTTATCACCATTGATCTTCTTCCAAGATAAATCTTGGTTGTTAAAGGCCATACTTCAAACTGGATACTAAGATCAGACCATATATTTTTATTTCAAAGCTACGCTATCAAGGTCAGGGCAGAGCCAAGTTGAAGAAAGGGGTTCAATTGAATCCCCTTGGTTGAAATATTATACTATGCTTTAGATCAAATCGCATGTATGACATTCCCATAATTTTTTGAGTAATTTCTGCACTCATTCTACATTTTGGATTCAACCCATTAATGCAGGCTTATTATACATGGAACAAATTAGTATTAAATAAAAACGAAATCACTGGGAATCGGGTGTTTGAGGTTCTTGTAGAACAACTGCAATTGGACTTCTTACAGAATGCCTCTTACTAGTCCATTTCAAGAATCCATGAACAACTTCCATGTTTGTAATATTGGTTGTTGTGGAAAAGGTCACTCGGCATGTCAACTTCTGGTTCAACTTCGAAAAATTCAGTGTAGAGGGCTTAACTTTCACGGAAACATTTCGAGGTGAAACTACCTCTACAGTGTAAGATGATTTTGCCTCCCCTACATTAGTCACTGTTCTAGTATATGTCTGAGAAGTTGCTCCGAGAGTGAGGGAAAATGAAGGGTAATTTAGCTGTACTTCAGGAATACTCTTCACTTTTGTGCAATTGGCCTTGCGTTGTAGAAGGTTACCCACCTCTCGGTTTGTGTAATTTAAACTACACAAAAAAGGTAAGTAGTCCTTGAATTGAGTATCGTAAACTAGTCCAGGGTCATTTGCTCTTGATGGATTGACATGTCCTGCTCCAAAGGCAAAAATTTAAGCAGTAACGAGCATTTCATCTAGGATCGTTGGCGAGGTTGACTATATCAGCGGTTGTCATGATTGCTGATTTAATAGCTGCAGGGGACCAAGTGGGGTGTGCTCTTTTCAGCAATGCTGCTACTCCACTAAGGTGAGGACAAGACATGGAGGTGCCAGATATTATATTGAATGTTGATTTTGCGTTTGTTTTGTTCTCAACTGAGGTAGGCCAAGCAGCAGGAATGTTTACACCAGGACCAATAATATCAGGCTTCAAAATTCCAGGACTAGCTGCGCTTGGTCCTCTTGAAGAAAATCCAGCAACTACTGGAGCATTTTTATCTCCTATTATCGTTCCTTGGAACGTAATTCTGGCAACAGGTTTCTTTGTTGAATTCATGTAGTCTGTTATCTTAGTTCCATCAAATAAGCAATATCCATGGCTGGAAGGACATGAGCATCGGCTGATGTAGTGAAACCATCCTGTGGCCGATTAATGAGAATCATTCCAACACCTCCAGCATCCTTGACAGCTTGTCCTTTTTCAATCCTAGTATAACCACCACCTACCACGCACAAGACTATCTTGCCTTTAATTGCAGGGTCAGTACCTGGTGCGCAATACTGGCTGTCAAACTCACGTGGATTTATTGCAGGATCAAACAGAGGGAAGAATTTTGTATTGTCAACCTTTGGATGAAAAGCTGATTCGCCCACGAATTCTTCTTTGTTTCCAAGCCTAACAATGGCCTTAATTTTCCTGTCAAGAGTGCTTGCGCCTACTGTGAGAATCCATGGTGCTTCATTTACAACAATGCTTTCAAATGGGCCATCATTACCGGCAGAGCAACTTACAAGAATGCCTCTTTGTGTTGCACTATATGCACCGAGTGCAATAGGATCACTGTGGAAAGCATTAGTACTTCCACCAAGGGAAAGCGATAGGATATCAACACCATCATCAATAGCCGCATCCATGGCAGCTAAAATGCCACTATCAGAGCAGCCAAAATTATAACAGACCTTATAAATGGCCAGGTGAGCAAGAGGGGCAATCCCAACTGCTGTGCCTTTAGCATTTCCGAACACATTGGCACCTCTCACAAAACCTCCAGCAGCAGTGCTGGCGGTGTGTGTCCCATGCCCATTATCATCTATCGGCGATCCATTGGCTTGTGGGGAAGTCCTTGCACCGATGAGCTTGTTGGTACACTTTGTAGTAAAATTGGACTCACACCTGCCCTTCCATTTAGCTGGCGGAGGAGGCATTCCTTCGTCGCTAAATGAAGGATGGTCAGGATGAAACCAGCAGAATTAGAGAAAAGCAACATGGAAATGGAAGGGGGTCATGGGCAGAATTAACTGAAGAATGCCTAATCAACATCCTCACACGACTCTCCTTTACAGAGAGATGGAGAGGACCCATGCTTGTTTGCAAATCATGGTTCAAAGCTTGCGAAGATCCATACCTCAACACCCACTTGGATCTTGAACCTCAATTTGATTCCACTAAAGAATTGCCTCGTTATTGGACTGATCCTTTATTCCAGCGTAGAATCGATTCTATGCTCCGATCTGTTGTCTTTTAATTGGAGTCATGGGTTACTTCATACTATCCGTGTTAGACACTGCTCTGATTACTCCCTTGCATTGGTGGCTCACAGGTAAAATAATGGAAATTACAATTATTGGATCATACATATATTATGTTATTGACTTTGTTGTAGTTCTTGTTTGAGCCGCAATTACTTAATCCAGTCCGAAGAAACTGAAATCATGCAAATTATTCGTTAATATAGTGGTGACAAATGGGCGGGTTAGTTTGGGTTTGTGCGTGTAACCAGGGGCGGAGCCATAGTTATAGTTCTAAATACGGGTTCGGTATAATCCAGTAATTTTAACTCAAACTATCTATTTATATTGAGAAATCTACATGATACTCCTAGTAATCTGCTTGTTTTAGAATTCAGAACCCATAACTCTATTGATTAATCTTAAAAGTTTACAACTGTTTGTCATATTTTGGCATTTCATTAGTTAACATTAACCCATAGATTCATCACCTATTCTAGCTAGATATCTTGCACATAAACATTTCCTAATTTTATTATAAATGTTTTTTATGCTAGTATAACTGGCTGGTAAATAATGAATTTGACTACTCTTACAGATGCCCAAACCTTCAAGTTTTCTCTATCAAGAGCTCTCCACATGTAACTGATGAAACCATGACTCTTATTGCCTCTGCGTGCCCCTTGCTCAGGGAACTTGATATCAGCTTCTGCTATGAAATATCTCACAAGTCTCTAGCTCTAATAGGACAACACTGTCCTAATTTGCAAATACTGAGGCGAAATTTCATGAACTAGCTAGATACATCACAACATTCGCGTGTTGTCCCCACGGAGTATCTTGATGCCTGTCCTCAAGATGGCGATTCTGAAGCTGCTGCAATCGGGAAATTCATGCCTCAACTTTTACAACTTGAACTCCAGTTTTCCTAGTTGACTAATAAAGGTCTAGCTTTGATATCTGAAGGGTGTATAAACCTTGAGCACCTGGATCTATCTGGTTGTGCAAATGTAACTGGCCGGGATATTTCCAATGCGTCATCGAATCTGAAGAAAATGAAAACCTTGATAAAGCCTAACTTTTACATCCCGCGGTCATTATATAACACTGAGAGGTATGGGCACTGGCAACTGTATGATGAGCGATTCCAGACGGATGTTTTCCGATTTTGATCCAGACAGAACGGAGGCGAGATGTTCCATCGCGTGTACCTGTAAAAAGTGTGATGTATAAGAGCTAAACAAAACTAATTTATAGTTTATACGCTTGATTTGCTTTAAGATGGAGTTCCATGTGCATATAAATCTGTAAAGATGATATTTTGCTACTGATAGAATCTTTCCATGGATTCTGGTTCTGCATTATATTAGTAGGATTAGATTTATTTGTCTTATTTCACGTCTTGATTGTTATAGTAAAGGTTCAATACATAGTTTACCCTTGAACTTGAGGCTAAAACAATGGAAACCTCTTGACACACCAAACATTTCCTCGGCCACACAACTTTTAGTTTTGACCTTTTTTTCACAAATTGTTCAGATTTTAGGCATCCGTTGAGGAAAAGAGAAGAATGGTTTGTAATATGAGATTCCATAATAAGGAATCATTTAGAAATCTGGTGTAAAAACAACAGATATCTAACTAATTAATATATTATTCATCATTTAAGGTACGTGAAAGAAATTGGATTCCGGTTGCCTATGTAGGTCAACCTTTATCAATGTTAAACTAATTTAAATATATAATGTATTATATGTTTATTAATTATAACATAAGAAGCGAAAAAACAAAATGGTTAGGAAGAGCCCTACACCATTGTGTCATTGTTGTTAAAAGGAAGCGTTCTGTTCCTTTCTGAAGAAAGTACTATTCCCTCTCTATTGTAATAAAGTAAATTCATAGACTGTAAATTTATTTTGTAATTCACATTTATAATACTTCTGATTATTTTTTCAGACCAATCAAACGAATATTAATCATGCTGACTTGTGTGTTGTTATTTTCCTTCCGATCGAACAATAATATCCTATTACTATATTGAATTTAGATGTCATGTGATTATGCGCCCAAGAGAGTAATCTATTGATAAATTTGAATTTTGAAGTAGAGAGAGGAATCGTGATGTCTCAACTTTAAATCTCAATAGAGGCAAAAACTACTACGTGATTTATTTCCCAGCATACACGGTATGGATAGAGTTACTCAATATTTATCTCATAAATAGCAGGTATTCGATGAATAATCGAAGTGCATGTAAGCTGTCGTGGATATCATCATTTTATAAAAATAATGGTCGCGTTGTTTACATTAGGTAGCCACTTTGTGGCGATGTAGAAGTTGGGAATTTATCAAAAGTGACTATTTGTGTAAACCAATCAAATTAGTCAAAATTTGTCGGGTTCAACCACCGGATCTAGGGTTATTTACACAACTATGATTCTAGGGCAATTGGTTTGCCTTTTTGACTTCCATTGCGGTGGTTTAACAAAAATAATATTCATTTGGTTTAACGAATAAATTTGGATAAAAATACTCTTATGAATCTTGTAAATGACGCGTTGCATCCCTGCCCTTACCCCTTCACACACTCTCCGAGCTAATTATCATAAAGTATCCACTAAGGCAGCACTTGTCTACTGTAGCCTAGGCAATACTTGTCTCTGACCCTCATGACTAGGCAACACTTGTCCTTGTCCTCTTCCCACATTCTCTCAGCTTACTTGAAGTATTGCCTACGAAACATAGCAGGGGTCATTATGTTAAAACCATCTTAAACAGAGACAAGCTCTCAAAACCAATCAATTTGGGGACATAGGGTGAATTTTATTTTTATGGATATAGATGGTAAAATATTCACCCGTTGTCATCAAATTTAACTGGTTTTGAGAATTTGTGTATGTTCTTCATGTTTTTAAGTAAATGACCTCCAGCTTGTCAATTGCCGGCATGCCAAGACTTAAAAACTATTTAGTTGGGAGAGAGGGTGTAGGAATTGTGGGCAAGTGTTGCCTATTTGCCAAGATTTCAAGGCAATTTAATTGGGAGAAGGAGGTGAGGAGGCCGATGGCCAATTTAGTTAGGAGAAGAGGATGAAGGGGTCCAGAGGCAACTTAGTTAGGAGAATAGGGTGAAGGGGTCGAGTGCAAGTTTTGTCTATTTATCAAGATTTCGAGGAAATTTAGTTGGAGACGAAAGAAATGACTCGAGAAAAAGTGTTGCCTGCCAAAACTTCATAGGTTGCCTAATTACCAAGATTTTAGTGCAATTTAGTTGGACATGGGTGAAAGAGGTCAATAACAAGTGTTGCTCTACCAAGAGTTCAAGTCAATTTGGCTGGAGCGAGAGGAAGGACAAACACACATCGTTAATTGGGTGTTGGGGGATATTATCATCCAAATATATTCGTTAAGGATCATTTTTGCTAAATCATGTTAAATAAGTTAAAAAGACGAACTATTACCTCTGGTATTGTAGTTCTATATATCTCATGTGTAGAAGTAGCAAATTAGGGGGAGGGAGTGAGGTCAAATATGACTGGATCAAAATGGTTCAATTAGTAAATAATTCGGGGCAATTTACATAACTATATAAACTAACATTTTTTTTACACAAAAATGTCAGTAATTTCCCATTTTCAAAACATAGGAGCATTTTTTTTCAATACATAAAAAATACATATAAAAGAGTGATCAAAATCCTAAATCTCCCTCCTACTACCCCCGAGCCGCCACTCACCCCCCCCCCTTAACTGCCACCGCCACTGCCGCCGCCTTCGGTCATCGATCCCGAAAAAGTCTATTTAATATTTTTTTTCGTATTTTCTTTTGTATGTGTTGTGTATTTTCATTGTATGCACATGTATATTCTTTGTATGCATCATGCAAATATAATAGGCGTACAATGAAAATACAGTAAGCATAATTATTGTATGTCATGTGTATATATTTATATATTTATTGTATGTATTCAAAACATAACTCGTGCATACAATGTTCATATACTGAATAAACAATACATACACTCGTGATTAGTGTATGTCAAGTGTATAACTCTGTATGCATGTTGTATGTCCTTCGTTTATACAAAAATACATAGGATATACACCCGTCATACAAAGTCAATGCATATAACATACATTATGCGAAAGGTCCTGTACACGGTGGGAAGCCATCTTGAAAAAATAGATCTGCCAAGGAGAAGTCGCCGGAGAAATAGAAAAAAAAAATAATAAGAAAAAAAAGAAGTTGCACCGCCGATTGGGAGAAGAGAAATGACATCGCCGACACTGCTCTATAATGGAAGAAAGGGTGCGACATGGATGCAGAACCGTCGTCACCGGCGGAGAGAACAAGATCCGCCAGCTACAGGATATCAACAGAGATAGGGAATAGGGGCACCACCACCACGCAGTGGCGGCGGAGGACAAAGGCGATCGGAAAACGACGACGCCTGTGTAGCTGCGACGCCGGAGCAGTGGTGACATCGGAGCTGCAGTGGCGGTGCCGGAACTGTGCAGTGACTGTTGGGAAAGGGGGAGAGGAGAGAAAAGAGGGATTAGGTTTTTTTTTTGGCTAAGTTTGTTAACATTGCAAAAAATATTGCTATGTTCAGTAAAGTGGTAGAATATTGCTATGTTATTAAAAAGAGATCCTTACATTGACACTAGGTGTAACTTTTCCAATAGTTCGTGACTTTTAGCCCATCCATATTTAGCTTTGGTCAAAGTTGGCGAAGTGTAGAAATAGCCACTATTTGGCTTGCTTTTACAGTTGAAGTCACTTTTTAAAAACTATTTAAATTTTTGTCATTTTTTGAACTTCAGACCTTGAGGGATGAACTTCAAACCTTCAGGGATGAAGTTCAACTTTAGACATTCAGGTCCTAACTTCAGACCTTCTATGCCTAAACTTCATACGTGAAGCTCTAAAGTTGAACTTTATACATGAAGATTTAAAGTTCGGCCCCCAAGATCAGAAGTTCGAAAAAATAGCTAAAAACTAAATAAATTTTTAAAAAAGTGACCTAAAACTAAATGACAGGAGGAAATGTGACTCTCTGACAAAAGTTTTACGATCAAAATAGGTCTTATCAATATATGATTCGATGAATAGCCACTCTGCACACCACTAATTCGAGTGTTGACACCCAATTTTGTCCCGAATTTTTTCAAATTTAATAAATTATGACAATATTTTATAATTGAGGTTAATTTGAAAATTAAATAAAAATAATGACAATAAAAGACGATCAATTGCAGTTTCAAAAAAAGTGCTAAAATTACAAAATGCCACCAATTTTAACCCACTCGTGCAACCTATTTATTTTTTTAATCAATTGTAAAATTGTGCCAAATCCGCTCCCCCTCTTAAAATCTAGCCTATTTGTGCAAACCCTCACCTATATATATACCCTTAAACCCTAGCCCCACATTCACTATTCATCTTCCTCTTACAACCTAAAAATGAGATCCATTTTTTACACCCATTATACACCATCATCTTCTCCCTATAATCAAAGAAATTAATCATCATCAGCCCCCACATTTTTTTCACCATCTTCCTCACTCAAAAAACCCCCTCACTATTATCCACACCCGAAAATAAATTCAGATATATACAAACCAAACACACACAAGATTTCAAAATATGAGCCGAACCCACATCCTCCATCATCTCCTTCTTACCCGACCCACATCACCCACTTCAATCTTCTTCCCTAGACACACCACACGGATCGTTCACTTTCCTTTTTCGATTTTCTTCTTTATCATTTGGGTCTATTCTAACAAAACCCCTAAAATATTTGCCGATTCTTGGTTTAATGATGCTTTGAATAATACATGAATTGTTAGAAAGGGCAGAGTGCGGATTCTGGTTTTGTTAATGAGCTTATTGGGTTCGATAATATGGGAAACGGGTCAGCTGAAAAGGGATTGGGAGTGGTAGCGACGTTGTTGGCGTTGCTCCTCCTCTTTCCCTTGTGTATCGATGTCTCGCCGGTCGGAATCCATGGTCTCCGGTGACCGGAGGTGTTTTTTTTTTTGTTTGTTCAAAAATGGTTTAGGCTGTTTGCTTATGGGTTCTCTTTTGTTTCTTGTTTTTGAATTGTAATTGAAACTGGTACAAGACGCGGTGGAGTCGCAACGGCGTCATGGCTTGGCAGACGCTCCTCCACCTCGCCGTGGACTTGTTCGCTTTGTTATCATCACTGTTGCTCGCCGGAAGTTTCATTTGGTACAATCTTTCCCTAATTTCTGTTGTTAAAGCTATCGATGAGAATCCTGGTCGTTTGTTTGAGCTAAAGAGTGATATCAATAGGGTCATTGTAGGTTCTGGTTGGATTTCTTTGCCTAATTATTGTGGTGTTTTGGGATGTGAAAAGCTTGAATTGGATAGTGATTTGGTTGATGAAATGGGTTCTTGATTGTTCAAGCTTTGGTTGATTCTGAAGGAAGATTCTTGGATGTTTCAGCTGGATGATTACTAATTGTCCCAACTGTTTACTTGAGTGTTGACTCATTCACTCTTTTGCTAAATTGACCGAGTGTTGACTAGTTCTATTTTTTGATAATTGCCTCATATACATTTGAACGTATACTCTGCTTATAGCTTATGGAAAATACTAATTTTTTAGGCTTATGGACAGATTTGAACAAGATACTACACTGGCCAATGAAAAATACGTATACACGTATTGAGGCCTACACAAGGAATTGACGGACAATAAATTGACGGATTTTGGACATGATACTACACTTGAACCGTCCCGTTCCCGTGTCCCTAAAGCAAAAGGCGATGATGAATGTATGCATTTGAGGCAAAACAAATCGAATAGAGTGGTGGGTTTGGTACTTGGCGTGGCAACACGACCGGCTCCGTGTTTGCAGCTGTACCAAATCCCGATCTTCTATTCGACGCGCCATACAAACCTGAGCCTAAATTTTGCAAAAACAAAACCCCTATTACTATTATTATTATTATTATTATTATTATTATTATTATTATTATTATTATTATTATTATTATTATATATTCTATTATTATTATTATTATTATTATTATATATTGTATTATTATTATTATTATTACTACTTTATTATTGTTATTTTATTTTATTAATTAGTACACTTTGACTATCGTACTAATCCAGTTTAATTCCCATTTTTTATTGCGTGGTACATCTTGGCACGAACAACTTGTGGACGCGTTTGGCTAACTCACGAATGGGAATTAGTCCATTGCATTGAAGGCATTTGGGGATTGAATTCGGACTCAAGCATTCAAAATGAGACATTAAAATTTAGAAAATTCAAGACTCCCGCGAGTTGATCAATTTCCCGGGTTTTATCTTTAACTTTGCATTTCTTTCCTTAGAAATATTTATGTAAATAAAATGCGTAAAATATTTATTTATCAATAATATTTGATTGTTTGTATATTGCTTTAATTATATTAATTGCCTTTTATTGTGAAGCCGTTATTTGATTTATTGCAAATTGGGGCCGTCTTAGCAAATGCGTGCAAGTAAAAAATATTTTGCAAAAGATTTTATTCGATTAATTATTCTTATTATTATTATTACTATTTTTAAATAATTCTTTTGAATGAAAAGCACACTTGTAGATATTTGGAAATCTGTCGGATTAACCGTATTTTACGGAATTTCGGAAGTGCCTTAAAAACCTTCTTCCGAAATTAATAAAACCTCTTACTTAGAATCTCTGAAAAGACCGTATTTTTTATCAAAGCGGAGTTTTTTCACGCATTAGCTAATTTGGTTCCCTGTTTTCCTTAAATTGGGTGGCGACTCCGAAAACTCCAAAAGAGTTAGTCCATCATGTCGATATTCCGGAATTTAGCCTTTCGGGATTAATTTTTGGGGTTCAACAGCTTGGCGACTCCGGTGGGGATACCTTAAGGTTCTAACCGCAAGGTTTTCACAAGATAATTTTTTATTTGTTTATTATTATTGGATAAAAATAGCATGATTAGTTAATTTGATTATTTGCAATTGTTTGTCACTCAAAGCATGTCACTACACTTTTATTTGCGTACATATTAAATTGGCATTCCGTTCATATTTCCCCCATTCCTGGGAGCTTCTTCATTGTTACTTATACCCGCGAGGTGTATGCATATACACCCGCAACTCACAAAAAATCATTTAAGAAAGAGTGCGCGTACCTGCGGGGTGAGCGGATAGTTTTACTACCGCGTGATCGCTCGCCACTCAAAACAGCCTTGTGTCTAGTAAACCCACTCTAGAGTTTACGTTAGGAACATGCATGCATAAGCCTTATATTGGACCCGGTCCTTTGTACCGCCTCCATAGTTAAGAAAACCGCCCTTTTTCGTTGACGGGTTTAAACCCAACAACAGTGCATATTATGTGTTTATGTGATAACGGAACTTCCAGTCCAAGCCAAGTTTTGCAATTAATTAAATTTAGAATACTTTTATTAATTTTGTAGACTAGAAGACGCTTGAATTCAAGAGGTATTTCAAATAGTCATCAAGTTGAAATTGTGAAGATACTTGGAAGAAGATAACAAGTTGGGGCGAGAGACGTCGAAAGAACGATAAGACGTCTGATCCATTTGATCGATGTTCGATTCAAGCAAATCTTTGAATGTAAACCACATTTGGGACCAGATTTCAGAAATTACACTGATTGTGCGAGCAAGCAAGGATTGACCCTAACCAGGCCCGCACTTCAGTTTCATTGCCTCCCCGAGCCTGATGCAGTGTAGTTATAGCAGTTATTTATATTTTCATTGTAAATTATGTCTGGCACTTTCTATTTTTTATGTAACAATGATGTACTCAAAATCAAGTTATAATGAAAGAGAAATTATTATTACTGTTATTGTCACTTACTCTAAATTCGATTATTGCAAAACCGGCTTGGACTACTTTTCGTTATCACCTATTTGGCATCTTAGGCCCACCTCCGGCACAAAGAGGTACTTTACAGGGTAGGACACGCCTGCATCATTATTTACGCTTGATTAGTTGTGTTTGCCACATATCAATTATTTGTCTACTATGCAAGAACTTGCTAACTACTTATTTGCTATGTGCTAATCGCTTGTAATTCATTTGCATTGTTTGTTGGGTGACTCAATTTGTTTGATATTGGGATTTGATTAACACTGTATTTGTTTGCAGGAATTAACCGTTTTATTCTCTTTACTCACTTATAATATGAAAGCATGCATATTATTCTAAAATACTTTTTGAATTTTTATTTGGTCTGTCTTAATTTTACAAAATATTGGTTTAGCATCAAATTTTAAGTGTTCCATCCTTTTAATAAATAATATTTCTCAAAATTTAATAAGCATTGTTTTGTCTAGTTTTCTTTAACGAAACAAATGTCCTACTTAAACTTTTTAGGTCTTTTCAGTACGGTCTCAATTTCTCCATTTTGGAATAAGTTGACCCTTCAGTTTCATCTTTAATAAATTTTTATTAAATTCGGTATGCGTTGCTAAAGGGTTAATTATTTTGAACATCAAGATCATGACATATGGCTCGTCAAAATGTCGTGATTAACTTGACTGGAAATGATGGATCCCACCAAGACAAGGTTAACAAGCTTGAAGCAACCGTAGCAAGTTTGGAAAAGAGACTTGATAGCCTTACTGAATTGGTTATCGCGCTCATCGATGCTCGCAACCCAGTGCGTAACGTGCCAAGCCCAGGACCAAGTGCTCATGTTGCTCCTATTTATACTGTTGCACCTCCTACAATGCAAGTAGCTCCAGCATTTGAGTGTGATGCTCAATAGTTCCCTAATTTGCATGTATTCCTATTGGAAAAGGAATTTGGTGGCTTCTCAAAGACGAGCAATGAGAAAAGCAATGGGAAAGGGCTTCCCAATGCTAAAGATAGCAATGGCACAATGATAGATGAGAATGCTCCACCATCTCAAGTAAGCTTAGGGGAGGCAGAAAGTGAACATGTGGATGTTTTTGACTCAGCTGATCCACCAATGTATGACGGGACAGGAAATCCTCGTGATCACTTGAAAGCATACCTTGGCTGGGTCGCAAGGTATGGACCAAGCAATGAAACCAAGTTGATGATGTTTGCTATGACACTTAAGGAACCAGTTTTGACATGGTTTGCAATACGAGGTCCTTGGAAATTGGACAATTGGGATAAACTAGCCCGGGACTTTGTCACGCATTATGAATTCTCGAACCCGATTCTGGCAAAGGGCAGTCCATTGAAAAGAAAATCTGCAGAGCTTTAAGTAGGGCCGGTTGCAATAATTTCTGACAAGAGAAAGTGTGAATTGGTTGAGGCACAGTCCAAAGACAAAGGAAAAGCTGTCATGTCAAAACCTTTGCCAGCCATAGCAGGGGAACCTAGTGCCAATGCGCAAGTAATTGTCAATCCAAGTTCACAGTCAAACCATGCCAAAAGATCTGCTTTCGCATTCACACGGCTCCCAAAATCTTACGCACGACTATTTGAAAGGCTCAAGGAGTTCAATTTGGTACATCCTATAGAACCAAAATCATGTCGGTCACTTAAGCCTGAGAACTTTGGAAAATTCTGCATTTACCATTCAGGAATGCATGGGCATTATATTGGGGAACGCATTACCTTTAAGGAGAAAGTTGAAAGCTTGATTAACTCTGGCCAGGTCAAGGTTCTACCAACAAACGGCACTGGCAAACCTTTTATCGCAATCTTTTCATATGCAAAGGGAGATCCCTCGAAGAAGGGCATTTAGGCACCTATTAAGTTCCAGAAAAGCAGTAGAGTTGCAGAAGCAGAAGTTAGTTTATTTGCATTATTAAGAAGTAACTATTGTATTTTCCTTTTGTTAAGTTTTTTCAAAAGAAAAGAAAAGAAAGAATATCAAATTATGAATGTTTGAATTTATTTCTATGTAACCAAACTACTGTAACCGGTTTCCCAAGGCGAGAAGCGTAGGCAACTCATATCGAGTTTCGGTTATACCATCATTTGGAAAATCTCTTCCATGTAAGCAGAACTACGCACGATCTGATTCCCAAGGAGGGATACGTAGACTCCTCCATCGGGCTCGACCCTTTAGTATTTAAATTCTAATTTTTCCAAAGATAGAAACTGGGGCAAATTTTGCAAAGCAAGTAGAAGACGTGGGAGATTGCAACTGGGGCAGCTTTTGCAAAACCATTTGAAGTGTTGAAAGTTATGACTGGGGCAGAATTTTACAAAAAGACATTGAGTTGAAGACATTGAGTTGGTTTGGTCGTTATTAGAAGCAGTTTTCAAGGGATTGGTGCTTACTGTAGTTTTGCAAGAAGAATCGATAGTCGAGCAAAGCATTGATGTTCAAAATAAGCCGACCATTTTAGCAATTTGTGTCAAAATGGTCTAGCACGCATACTAATTTAGTAAAAACTTTCAAAGTTGTTTTTCTCAATTCGCGTCTTGAAAAGTCAAATTTTGTTGATCATTTGAGTTTCGAACTCTTAAATATTTTACTCATGTGTTGAGTCGGGATTTTGGTCCCATCCATTCGGCCTAATGGCCTATTTTACATTTGAAATTTTCTGCATGCATTATCATTTTACATATTAACTTGCTTTTGTTCAATGTATAGAATTCATTTGTTAAAGGTTGGCTAGCATTGAACACTGAAATGACTGAGAATCTGCATCAAGGACGAAACAACTTGGTAAAGCAGCTTCAGGCAACCAGTTCTGGTATGGGTATCTTGCAAGCGCAGAATGATGATGTTGAAGAACATGTGGTCCAAAGGAATAGGATTGTCAACTTTGTCAACACTAGCAAACCTTTGCCAAATACAAGCTTTACATCCAATCCACCTTACTTAACAATGCCTAATTACCCAATGTTTATAAATACTATATATCCACAAATCCCACAAGAATATCTTATCAATCCAAATGCTTGGCCAGCTGCAACTTTATACCCACCTTTTATCACTAAGCCTGCTGTAGGGGGTCAATCAAATCAGTTGATAGTGCATTCACAAGAATTGCCTGAGAAAGAAGTTGAGACAACTTATCCTCACAATATGGATGAACAGATTGTGAAAAAGATCATGGGAAAAGAATTGTGCTCTAGGAATATTCAGAGCTTCTGCTATGAAGACTTATGCATTCACCCGGACATTGAGCTTCCAAGTGGGTACAAGATACCAAAATTTAACACTTTCAATGGAAAAGGGGACCCCTATGCACATCTGAAAGATTATTGCAGCAGATTAATTGGAATTGGCAAGGATGAAGCTTTGTGTATGAGATTGTTTATTCAGAGTTTATCAGGAATGGCACTTGCATGGTATACTAAGCAGGATTTTACCAAATGGCACACATGGGAAGACATGGCTCGAGACTTTGTGGAACAATACAAGTTCAACATAGTAAGAGATCCTTATCTAATTGATATGCGCAAAATCAAGAAGATGCCGCATGAGTCTGCTGCAGAATTTGCTGTGAGATGGAGGCTAGAGGCTTCTAAGATGCATCCTCCATTGCCTGAAGATGAGCTGATAGCAACTTTCATTGACCTTCAAGAAGGCCTATTTTATGAAAAGCTACTTTTTGCCAATTTAAAGGATTTTCCCAGTTTAATTCGGTATGCAAAGATTTTGGAAGAAAAGTTTCAAACCGGAAGGTTGATTGACTATGACACTACAATGCCAGTTTTCAATTGTTCTGATGCACCTGAAAATATTCAAGACTCCCAGCCTTCGCAAGTCCACTAGAATCATGATATACAGAATTCAAGTCGTCAGCATCGATCTTATCAGGCACCATCTAGTCATCAAAGCACGAAGAAGCTAAGACCTCGTACTTTCACTCCTCTATATGAATCATTATCAGCCATATTTGAGAGATTGAAAGCAGAAAGACTATTGCACACAAGGGAGGGATGGATCCCAGAAAATCCGCCTCAAGGATTTAATTTATCAAAGAGGTGCGCATATCACTCAAATATTCAAGGCCATGACATAGAAGAATGCTTGGCACTTAAGCACAAAATCCAGAATATGATTGAAAATGGCAAGATAAGTGTGAAGCAAGGGCAAACAAGCAATTGTGATCCTCCAGCAGCAAATGCAATTATCATCAGAGGTGATTCATCAAAATTAGCACCAAGGCATTTGAAAAGGAAGCGTGAAGCTTAACAAGATGATCAAATGACAACACTTTGTTTGTTAAAATGGCATCATTGCCCAACTATCTTATGTTTTCCTACTCTTTTGAAGTTTTATGTAATGAACTATCTTGTACCCTTTATTGGGGTTTAATC
The DNA here is from genome assembly GCA_029990575.1 of Petunia axillaris subsp. axillaris. Classification (NCBI taxonomy): domain Eukaryota; kingdom Viridiplantae; phylum Streptophyta; class Magnoliopsida; order Solanales; family Solanaceae; genus Petunia; species Petunia axillaris. The sequence continues at coordinate 47,465,533 of JARKNS010000009.1, forward strand.
CCGAAATCAATGAAAATATATTTTTCCAAATAAGCCAAGCCAAATCAATTTTGGATGATATCTTTTGTACAAAAGAAGAATTTCAAGGGCATCAGACTCTCACAGCAGCAAGACATCTGATTTCCATACAAGAAGATGCAGATTTGAAGCCGCATCAGGTGTTCAATCAAGCCAACCACTATTTGTTCAAAAACTAACAGCTTTTTCTTTGAAAACAGGGGCAAATTCGTTTTGGTGCTACTGCAAAGTTCAGCATAAAGACAGAAGGAGCAAAACAAAATGTTGAGGCTTTTGGGCCCATCTTTCAGAACTCACGATTTTTCTTTGGATGCAGGAATTCCAAAAGCAGTAGAATGAGGAGAACTAGCAACCATCAATTTCTCAAAGATTATTCGCTTGCCGCATATGCAGAGCAAATCCATTTCTTTCTTTTTCATTATAGCCTTTGCTTTATTATTCACTCGTTTTCCAACGCATTTACTCTAAAATTGCAGGAATTGAACATCGGTTTCAATATGGACCAAAGGCAGCATTCAACGCTTTGCAGCTCTATCCATACAAGCAACACGACCTAGCTTAGCTCATTTATTTTTCATTATCTTAATTAATCCAATTTGCAACTTTATTTTTGCAGGTTACTATCAAATGTAGGTTCGTTCGCCTTATAAATGAATGTTTTAGGCTCGTCCGCCTTATAATTGAATGTTTTAGACTCGTCTGCCTTATAATTGAATGTTTTAGGCTCATTCGCCTTATAAATGGACGTCTTAGGCTCGTTCGCCTTATAATTGAACGTTTTGGGCTCATTCGCCTTATAATTGAATGTTTTAGACCTGTTTGCCTTATAAATGAATGATCCGGGTCCATCCACCCGTAAATCGGATATGCAGATTTACATCAAGTCGCTTTGGAACATTGGATGCTTCAAGACTGGACGTCTCATTTGCTTTGTCAAGTGATTCGAGCACAATTCAAGATTAAATCGCAAACTACCACTAGATCATTAAAGCGTTATGCTTTATCATAGTTTATGGCCGAAAGACGGCATTTCTATATCCTATAATTCTTGCAAATTGCTGAAAGCATATTCATTTCTATTTCACTATGATAACACTTACTAAAATTCCATTGTTGTGATTTGCAGATATTGCTAAGTTTGAAGAAGTACCCACTTTAATGAGTCTTGTATTTTTCGCCTTATCTTATGCATTTTAGGCTCGTTCGCCTTATAAATGAACGTTTTTGGGCTCGTTCGCCTTATAAATGAACGTTTTAGGCTCGTTTACCTTATAAATGAACGTTTTGGGCCCGTTTGCTTTATAAATGAACAATTCGGGTTAACCCACCCGTAAATAGAATATGCAGGTTTTCAAGTTGCGCTAGGACGTTGGATGCTTCGAGACCCGACGCCTCATTGCTTTATCAATAGAATGGAGCACATTCCGAGATTGCATTGTAGACTACCTATTCATGATCTAAAGCATTATGCTTTATCATGGTTTATTGCTGAAAGGCGGCATTTCTATTTCCTATATTCCTTGCAAATTGTTAAGCCTATCCGTTTCATTTCTATTTCGCTTTATAGGAACGTTTACTAAAATTTTATTTTGTGATTTGCAGATATTTCTAAGTCTAAAGAAGTACCTGCTTTAATGAATTTTGCCTCTTTTGCTTGCCTAACGGTTTAGGCTCGTTCGCCTTTTAATTGAACGTTTTAGGCTCGTTCGCCTTATAATTGGACGTTCTAGGCTCGTTCGCTTTATAATTGAACGTTTTAGGCTCGTTCGCCTTATAATTGAACGTTTTAGGCTCGTTTGCCTTATAAATAAACGTTATGTTACCTGCGTAGGGTATAGACTAGCCAAGTCAACTTGAGGCATTATGTCTCGTTAGTCGACTTATTTTGTAACAGCCTTATATTCTGCAATTCGTACCCGCTTTACTTATTGTCTTGCTTTACTATTTCAGAAAAATGTTCAGCCTAGAGGTTCCCCGGGCGGAGCATCTCGTCAGTTGGTCGAAAGAAGAGCTTATTGATGATATCACAACCCGCATTTATAATTTTATGTTATTACTCTTTTATTTCTCATTCCACTTTATTAGCAGTTGATCGCTTACCGTTTGTCAAGTTTATTGCAGGATTTTGGCAGTACCGCATCAGCATTTGGAGCATAACGTGGAACTTTTTCTTAGCAGTGAACTGGGGCAATCGTTCATATGAGCTAGACTCTTCAACGAGGATCTGAAGAATCGCACTCGAACAAGAAAATTCTATCCTAATCTTTTGCTTCGGATTAGGACATCAGTTTGAATTCTTTCCTATTCGTGTGTCTCTTTCAATCAATCATGCGAGTTTTCGTGTCTAAGTGTCGTTGAACTACATATGGCCTGATTCTCTTTCAGCCCGAGATATGTGGGCAACTCAAAAACCGGAGTTCGGCCATATCCGTAAGCCTCGCACTTTGATCCCAGGAATCGGAGTCTTGGCTTTACCGTGACAAAATTGAGTTTCACGTCAACTTCTTTACCCTGGAAACTCTTTCATCCTTTCCGGGTAAAGAGGGGCAGTTGTTGACACCCAATTTTGTCCCGAATTTTTTCAAATTTAATAAATTATGGCAATATTTTATAATTGAGGTTAATTTGAAAATTAAATAAAAATAATGACAATAAAAGACGATCAATTGCAGTTTCAAAGAAAAGTGCTAAAATTGCAAAATCCCACCAATTTTAACCCACTCGTGCAACCCATTCATTTTTTTAATTAATTGTAAAATTGTGCCAAATCCGCTCCCCCTCTTAAAATCTAGCCTATTTGTGTAAACCCTCACCTATATATATACCCTTAAACCCTAGCCCCCCATTCACTATTCATCTTCCTCTTACAACCTAATAATGAGATCACCCATTATACACCATCATCTTCTCCCTATAATCAAAGAAATTAATCATCATCAGCCCCCACATTTTTTTCACCATCTTTCCCACTCAAAAAACCCCCTCACCATTATCCAAACCCGAAAACAATTTCAGATATATACAATCCACACACACACAAGATTTCAGAAAATGAGCCGACCCCAAATCCTCCATCATCTCCTTCTTACCCGACCCACATCACCCACTTCAATCTTCTTCCCTAGACACACCACACGGATCGTTCACTTTCCTTTTTCGATTTTCTTCTTTATCATTTGGGTCTATTCCAACAAAAGCCCTAAAATATTTGCTGATTCTTGGTTTAATGATGCTTTGAATAATACATGAATTGTTAGAAAGGGCAGAGTGCGGATTCTGGTTTTGTTAATGAGCTTATTGGGTTCGATAATATGGGAAACGGGTCAGCTGAAAAGGGATTGGGAGTGGTAGCGACGCTGTTGGCGTTGCTCCTCCTCTTTCCCTTGTGTATCGTTGTCTTGCCGGTCGGAATCCATTGTCTCCGGTGACCGGAGGTGTTTTTTTTTTTTTTTTGTTCAAAAATGGTTTAGGCTGTTTGCTTATGGGTTCTCTTTTGTTTCTTGTTTTTGACTTGTAATTGAAACTGGTACAAGACGCGGTGGAGTCGCAGCGGCGCCATGGCTTGGCAGTCGCTCCTCCACCTTGCCGTGGACTTGTTCGCTTTGTTACCATCACTGTTGCTCGCCGGAAGATTCATTTGGTACAATCTTTCCCTAATTTCTGTTGCTAAAGCTATCGATGAGAATCCTGGTTGTTTGTTTGAGCTAAAGAGTGATATCAATAGGGTCATTGTAGGTTTTTGTTGGATTTCTTTGCCTAATTGTTGTGGTGTTTTGGGATGTGAAAAGCTTGAATTGGATAGTGATTTGGTTGATGAAATGGGTTCTTGATTGTTCAAGCTTTGGTTGATTCTGAAGGAAGATTCTTGGATGTTTCAACTGGATGATTACTAATTGTCCCAACTGTTTACTTGAGTGTTGACTCATTCACTCTTTTGCTAAATTGACCGAGTGTTGACTCGTTCTATTTTTTGATAATTGCCTCATATACATTTGAACGTATACTCTGCTTATAGCTTATGGAAAATACTAATTTTTGAGGCTTATGGACAGATTTGAACAAGATACTACACTGGCCAATGAAAAAATACGTATACACGTATTGAGGCACACAAGGAATTGGCAGACAATAAATTGACGGATTTTGAACATGATACTACACTTGAACCGTCCCGTTCCCGTGTCCCTAAAGAAAAAGGCGATGATGAATGTATGCATTTGAGGCAAAACAAATCGAATAGAGTGGTGGGTTTGGTACTTGGTGTGGCAACACGACCGGCTCCGTGTTTGCAGCCGTACCAAATCCCGATCTTCTATTCGACGCGCCATACAAACCTGAGCCTAAATTTTGCAAAAAAAAAAACCGCCCTTTTACTACTATTATTATATATTCTATTATTATTATTATTATTATATATTCTATAATTATTATTATTACTTTATTACGTTATTATTGTTATTTTATTTTATTAATTATTACACATTGACTATCGTACTAATCCAGTTTAATTCCCATTTTTTATTGCGAGGTACATTTTGGCACGAACAACTTGTGGACGCGTTTGGCTAACTCACGAATGGGAATTAGTCCATTGCATTGAAGCCATTTGGGGATTGAATTCGGACTCAAGCATTCAAAATGAGACATTAAAAGTTAGAAAATTCAAGACTCCCGCGAGTTGATCAATTTCCCGGGTTTTATCTTTAACTTTGAATTTTTTTCCTTAGAAATATTTATGTAAATAAAATGCGTAAAATATTTATTTATCAATAATATTTGATTGTTTGTATATTTCTTTAATTATATTAATTGCCTTTTATTGTGAAGCCGTTATTTAATTTATTGCAAATTGGGGCCGTCTTAGCAAACGCGTGCAAGTAAAAAATATTTTGCAAAAGCTTTTATTCGATTAATTATTCTTATTATTATTACTATTTTTAAATAATTCTTTTGAAAGAATAGCACACTTGTAAATATTTGGAAACCTGTCGGATTAACCGTATTTTACGAAATTTCGGAAGTGCCTTAAAAACCATCTTCCGAAATTAATAAAACCTCTTACTTAGAATCTATGAAAAGACCGTCTTTTTTTATAAAAACGGAGTTTTTGCACGCATTAGCTAATTTGGTTCCCTGTTTTCCTTAAATTGGTGGCGACTCCAAAATCTCCAAAAGAATTAGTCCATCCTGTCGATATTCCGGAATTTAGCCTTTCGGGGTTAATTTTTGGGGTTCAACATCGAGTATCCAAAATAACCAAAATAATCGATTAGAATGTCATAGTGCTTCTTCTCCCCTTCTTCTACTTTTTCGTCTTCTTCTTCTTTGCTTAAAAATCAATATTTTTTTACTACAAACTCCTGATTTTATTTCACGAAGTATACACCAGAATAAAAACATAGAATTTAGTTCAACCTCAATTTTTTAAATTGAAAATCAATATTTTTTACTACAAATAAACTCTAAATTTTATTCAAACTCTAGGATACAAAATATGGAGCTAGTTCAAAATCAGTTTATTTTTTATTGAACAAAATTATTATTTTTAACTACAAACTTCAAATTCTTATCTTGAGGTCATGCTGATTATTTTCAAAATACCTTACACATTTTAAACTGTGACTATTCATTGATTATTTTGAAAAAACTGGTTATTACTCTTTTAATGCTCAAAAAAATGGTATCATACTGTATGAATTATTCATACACGGGTGCTACTAAATAATAAGTCATAATCCAACTAGTACAATATGACCCAACCTCATCGTTTTCTATTTTTCCAAATAAAATTCATGTAGCTATTCTTAAAAAGAAATTATGTATTCTTAAAATATGATTATTTTTCTAAAAGTTTATAATTTTTGGCTATTTTTCTTATAGCTGCTTAAAAAACTGACTAATAGTCAAAATTATTAGATTTTTCCATTAGGGAGATTTGCAAAAAGCTAAATTACACCCAGTGTCATTTTAGGACACTTTTTTTTTAAAAAAATATAGCATTATTTTGTCACCATATGAAACGTAGCAATATTTTCAAAAAATGCTACCAAACATGTCACTAACTAACTAATCCTAAATTTCCTCTCTCTTCTCTCCTCTCTCTTCCACCTTTACCCAACCCTCACAGCCTCCCCCCGCCAATCCCCATCCTTTCTGGCGCCGTTCTCCATCCCCGCCACACCACACCCTCGCGTGGTGGTTGGTGTCCCTTCCCCCATCCCCCCGTCATTGTTCCCCATAGCTTCGATCGTGTTTTTGTATGTTTTGTAGCTGTTTTTCATTATCTACGGCGGAGCTTCGGCGAGTGCTTCGTCGGAGCTCCATTACGCCGATAATGTCGTCTTCTTCCTCCCTCCCCCACCCCTTCCCCCTTGTGGTTGTTGCTCCTTGTCTTCTTCCTCCCTCCCTTCCTCTAAATTTGTTGTTGCCTTTTTTTTAGTCTGATGTGCCCGGATCTGCTACAGCACGGCAGATCCGGCGAGGTACCCCGGCAGCGCTGAAAGTATTGTTTTTTTTTTTTTGAATTTCCCGGCTGGATACGGTGGAGTCACGGTGGTTTCTAGTGTATGTGTGGTGTTTGTTGGTTGTGGGAATGTATGAAATGTATATTTTCATTGTATATGCGGTGTATGCATTGTATATACAATAAATATACACCAGACATACAATGAATATACACTTGCCATACAATAAATATACCACACATATCGATATGTTTTTGGTGTGTATGTCCAGTAAATGAATATGCATACACTGTGCATACAGTGCCCATACAGAGAATATACAAACATACAATAATTGTATGTGTGTGTATCTACTGTATTCTCACTGTATGCACAATGTATCATTGTCCATACACTGTCCATACAGTGAAAATACACACAGATCTACAAAAAAAATAAAAATAAAAATAAGGCAGCAGTGGCAGTGATGGTGGGTGGCAGCTGGGGGTGGTAAGAGGTGGATCTAAGATTTTATCACCCTTTTGTAAGTATTTTGCTATGTTTTGAAAAAAAAAATATTGCTATATTTTGAAAATGGGATAATATTGACATTTTAGTGTAAAAAAGAGTATTAGATTATATAGTTTTGTAAATTGTCCTTTGCAAAATTGTATACTCCAGTGTCGATATTTAATGTTTTGAACTATTTAGACAAAAATATTCAATTTTTAGCCTTCGCACGTTAGAATGTAGAAGCAAACTCTTGACGAGTCTTGGTAATTAGTCATGACTTTTTGGTGTCGCTCTAGAATATACAAGAAAAATCCGGATGATACAAGTCATGGAGAGTCCTAGGTCTAGAGCCGTCAATTTGGGCCCGCGGGCCGGCTCGACCTATCCCTAGATTTTGTAGGGATGGGCTTAGTTTTTTCAAGCCCAAAGAGGACCGAGGCCTTTTAGCCCGACCCAAATAGCCCAGCTAGCCCGTGAGGGTTGATCGAGGATGGGCTGGGCCGGCCCGCGGACTTTATGATAAAACTTAAAATAAATTATATAATTCAAAATTATAAATATTTAAAGAAATTACATAATAGGAAAGAAGCCAAACCCACTACATTTAAGTTTTTATGCGCAAATATTCCTTAACCTGCACAACTACTTTACAAGACAAAACTCTACAACTCAAAAGTTATGATAATATATTCAAAAATCTTACAAATAGAATCTATAGTAGAATATCGCGCTCTATCCCGCGATAATACATGAAAGAATCTTACAAATGTATGGTTGAATACTTTAATTGTGAACTTGAGACTTGATAACTATATAAGATTTATATAACTTTATGTTTTTTGCATTGTTAGTTAAAAGTTTGAAGTAAAAAAGAACTAAAAAAAAAAATTAAAACGTTGGGCCGGCTCGACCCAGTCTGCGGCCCTAGTTGGGCTGGGCTGGGCTCATCATTTAGTGGCCCGTCAAAATTTCGGGCCGGCCCGCGAGGCTTGGGCTGGGCTGGGTCGGGACAGCTCTAATCCTCAGTCATCAATAAACTCTTCCTCTTCGTTTGACAAAGATGTTTCCACAGTCTGGGTGAACACCGACATATCAAATTCTTCAAAATAATCCACACCTGATGCAATTCATCAGGTAATTCTTCATCTACAATCTCCTGAACACTGGAAATATCATTTTTGTATGCTTCATCCAATGCATCATCCACCTCCACTCTTCCAACCGGCTTGGCTTTTAAAACAACCCACCAATTAGCTTTAGCCTTGTTTCTTGACTCTTTTTTTGTACCTTGGATAAAAAATGTAGTACACTTGTTTCACATTTCGAGCAATAATAAATGAATCATAATGTGCATACGTTCTTTTGTGATTGACTTCAACTATTTTGTATAGCAGATGCACCTTTGTTCCTTTATGTGGGGTTGGATCAAACCACTCACACCGAAAGAGCACCAAATTTTTCTTGGGCGAACCATTAAAATCTAGCTCTAATATTTCCTGGATCACACAATAATAGTCAAATCTCCTTCACCAGTGCCTGCATTCACCCACACCCTGCAATAATAGGGTTTCTTTCTCATGTACCATTCTTCAGTATGAAACTTAAACCCATTGATAAAGTACTTAGACATCTGTCGGTACTTATAAATAGGCCCAAAAGCTAAATTACGAAACAGTGGATGATTGACTCCATTATCATGATTATTAACCTATATGGTGTTCAAAAAAATTTATAAGTTAGAAAATACTTGGCATAATTTGTAAAATAGTATTCAAGATATGGTATGATTTAATAAATAAATACCTACGTATTCTCTAAACCACTCTGGAAATTTTTTAGTAACAACATCATGCCCAAAGCAAATGACGAATAAATTGCTAGGCACAATACAAAATTACATTGGTCAAATTAATATTTGTATCAAGCATTTACGTTCATTGTAGAAATTGACAATTACCTATAAAAAGGCTGCACTTCCGGGCAGTTCAACAATACATGTGTCGTAGCTACTTTTCTATCGATGTTACTGAATTCTTTTTTAGAACCCTTTTTGATCCTCTACCAGGATGATTGAATATGAAAAATTGAGGATACAATGCATTGCCACTCCCACCATCTTCATGCCGATTCGGCCTACTACTTAGAGATGGCACCTCTTCCTCAAAATAATAAGAACAGAAATGGGAATTTTCTCTAACAAGATAAGCCTCACATATCGACCCCTTATTCTATTTTTATTTTTTGCAGTCCGCTTACACTTGCCAATAGTCATGCATAACATATTTCATTATATAATTATTAATGAGTAAAAAAAAATATTAGAGAGAAAATCTTTGATCTGCATTACCTTTCGTAAGGATACATCTATCTACCCTGAACCGGGCCTCCAAGTCTTGCTTGTTCCATGAGGTGCATAGGAAGATGTTCCATCACATTGAAGAAACCAGAGGAAAAGATCTTGTTCAATTTAGTTGAGATCACGAGATTATTAGTTTCCATCATTCGAAGATTTTCTTCCCTCAATGTATTAGAACACAAGTCTTTGAAAAACACACTCATTTGGTAAGGGGTTTCCTGTATCAGGCAACCCATTGAATGCAATTGGCAACAAGTTTTCCATGAAACATGACAATTATGGCTTTCTGTCATGTCCACACATTTGGATATATTAGAAGTGCAACCATCAAAAAACTTAATATTCTGTAGCCACTCATAAATCATTCTTCTCTCATCCAAGTCAAAAGTATAGTTGGTTGTTGGCTTCCGAACCTTTACCTCCATTTGATTGTAGATGCAATTCAGGTCGCCGACAATATTCCTGAATGTCTAACATTGCAAGTTGTCCTTTGTTTTGTTATTGACATTCATCACAGTGTGAAAGAAAACATCGAAAAAAAAGGTCAATGTCTATGGGATCCAGATTATGTTGCAGAAGATTATCCTTCCAATAAGAAAGTTCGCAAAATAAACTTTGCTTCGTCCAATTATGTGTAACACCAAAACATGGTATTCTAGGCAATGGTTGTCGCTCCTTTCCCTTAGGATACCCCTAAACCCTTGCCCAAACATCATGGTCATTCAACCTTTGTTGAGGGTCATTAAAATCATCATTATTCTTCATGAATGCACAAGTGTTTCTCCTAAACGGATGGTCATCTGACACGAACTGACATTGACAGTCGAACCATGTGTGTTTACGTCCCTTTTTCAAATAAAAAGCTTTTTGGGTCTTCTATACAAACTGGACAACAAAACTTACCAGCAGTGGACCAACCAGACAACATTCCATAAGCAGGAAAATCATTTATTGCCCACATCAAAGAAGCATGCAATCTAAAATTTTATTTAGTTGAACAATCATATGTTTTCACACCTTCATACCAAAATATTTGTAACTCATCAATCAAAGGCTGTAAGAATACACTAATAGAGCTTTTTGGGTTACTAGGACCAGGGATAATGCAACTAAGAAAAATATATGGACTTGTCATACACATATCTTGTGGTAGATTATACGGTGTGACGAATACAGGCCAACAAGAATATGGTGCGACAGAGACAGCAAATGGAGTGAACCCATCAGAACTTAAACCCAACCTGATGCTTTTAGGATCATTAGAAAATCCCGGATACGCTCTATCAAAATGATTCCATGCTTCTCTATCAGACAAATGACATAGAATACCAAGTTGTTTTGTATGTTCATAATGATATCTCATATGAGGAGCAGAGCTCATTGACGCATACAACTTCTTTAACCTTGGTATAAGGGGTAAGTAATGCATCACTTTAACTGGGACCTATTTCTGTTTAGCATTTCTGAATGGCTTAAAACGAGCCTCACCACAAAATTTAGAAAATTCAAACTTCGCATGTTCCTTATAAAATAACATGCAACATTTTTTACAACAGTAATTCTTTCCGAAGAGAGCCCTAAAAATGAAACAATTTTTTTTGAATCGTAGTACGAGATAGGTAACCCCAAGTTACTTAGGTTTAGTTCATTCATAAGCCTAATGATCTCATCCATGCCTCCTTGAGATATATTATAATCTGATTTTCTACTAAGCAACCTAACTGCAACGGACAACTTCAAATGTGTTGCCACCCCGTAAAATGGGCGGCTAGCTTTTTCCAACTGTTCATAAAAGAGCTTCGCCTCATTATTGGAAAACTCCTCAACAGTAGGTTGAGATGGTTCCCCTTGATACATCTCAAAGGCATCATTTATCATTTCATGCATAGGATAGTTATACCCGACATACGCACCAATCACCCCGGCGTATTTATTTTTGTTTTTGACTTCTGCGACACTAGAGTTACACTATCTATGTGCAGTCCACACAAAATAATTGGGCATAAATCTTTTTTGATAAAGATGTAGTACAACGACATCTATTTGTTGCATGTGGCTGCACTTGTATTTCACACAAGGACATTTGATTTTACCCTCCCTCATATATTCAGGAAGCAATTTAGCTTTAGCAATAAACCGCTCAACCCCATCTACAAAAGTTTCCTCAAACTCATATTTTATAAAATATATTATACATCCAACTACGATTTCCATCAAGTTCCATCTACACAAAGGTTACAAAGTTTCAATATGTAATATATATTATTCTTTTTTAATTTTGCTTGTTGGACACTATTGTAGATAAGAGGTAACAAATTAATATAAATAAATTCATTTAGTTAAATTTTCACTAAAAAAATAAAATTAATACACTTAAATAAACTGAAAATTCAAACATACCTTTGTGGAAGTCTTCTTATACAGTGATACAGGCCTGAAAAAATAAAAAAAATAAAAAATTGTTATAACAGAAACAAGTAAAAAATGGGGGAAATCGGGGGTGGGCAAAATGGGGTAATAAGGGATGGGGATTAACGGGGTGGGTCGTGGGGATTACCTTAGTGGAGTTCGCCGGTGGGATGGACAGATTGTGGAGGGGGTGTGGAGTCGGGGAGTTGTTTTGACGGAGGAGGGAGTTTGTTCTGAAGTGTGTGTAGTGTGTGGTTATTGTTTTAATTTAATTGGGTATCTAGCATAAGACTTCCCTCGCCAACCATCTGACATAATTTTTTAAGTGAACGAGGGTTGTCCCTCGCTAGGCAAGTGAATTTTTTTTTCCAATTCAACTACGAGAAATTATAGTTTGGCTAGGGAAGTCCCTAGCTTGGTGTCTCGCTACCCCGTCTCTAGTTAACTGATCAATTTCTAGTAGTGTTATAGGAATGAGTAAGGTAGTGACAAAGTACCAGGGATAAGTGTTGTTGCGGTTACCCCAGATTAACGGGTTGAACACTGAAAGGGATACCTTACTTGGAAATATTCACTTGAAGTACTCTAAGCTAACACCTCATATCAAGTCTAATTAAGAGAATATGATATCCAATTCTATTCAAACTCAGATGTCCAGAAAGATAGAACAAGTTACTACCTTTTAAGTATATACTAGAACTGCTTCCTCTATAGGAAAATGAAGCTGTTAACATATCTAACTTCTCTCTTTCTATAGACTTATTTTGGCCATCAGACGCTGTTGAACTGATAGAAAAATCAAACAATAAATAACCATATGAAATTATGGATCCTGTGATCACTTGTCAGCATAAATTAAAGGATTTTGATGTTTTCATGTACATTGAATTACTATCTAAGCTAATTATCGGTTGAACTGCATAAGCTTTGGCGCAAACATCAGGAGTCTATTCAAAGCATGAGGGGTAAACTTCCTTGCAAACAAGTAACAAACATTTGTCTTCTCACCATTGTACTCACAGTTGCTCCCACTCCTCAACTTCTTCAAGAACTCCACAGTGACAACTGACCTATAGAATCGAGCCGGGTGTTTCCCGCGTTTCGACCAATCGACCCAAGTCAAAGTCCTTCCTGAATTCCTCTTCCCAAATTTCATGCTGACAAATGTTGGCAAGTAATGTTCATCAGCATAACATGAACCTAGGCAATGCTTCTGGAACACTGAAAAATATGTCTTGTCTGAAATCACCTCAATAGCAAGATCTCTATCCATTTGAAACCATTGAGAACCTTTTCTCCATTGTTGAATCTTAATTGTTGGACTCATTCGATGGTGATACCTACCCCGGCCTACTGGGCCTGGGAGATCATAGGTCTCCACGAAATTTTGCGTGGAGTTCATTAGGTAACTGTAGATTGTGGAGAAATTGAACAAGGGAATACATGCTTCTGAGAGGAGAACAAATCTCTGGTTAGAGATATCAAGAAGAGCATTTGCTAGTAGTCTTTTCTCAGCTTCTACCATGTTTAATTTGCCCCATTCTACTAACTGCATTGGTCAATTGAATAAATGTTTAATTTGTGACACTATAACAAATAAACAACTATCAGAAAACTTCCTCATTGAACTCAATTAAGTACCGAATTGAATTATCTGCCACATACCAAAATCTTTTATCTGGGATAATAAATATCTGTCTTTTTCACATAACTATAGATTCTTGAGGGATCTTCTTATAATTCTGGCTAACCCTTCCACTACGGCATAAGAGGAAAATATCCCACCGACGTAATGCACATATAATAGTATATACTTTATACTCATATAGAATGGAGATTTAGCTACTAACTTTTGCACATATCATAGTCGTTTGCTATGATTAATTAAAACTTATGCACTACTGCATATTTTACCCGTAATATTGATTTATCAAGATTTTGTTGAAGTATATTAACATATAGGGAATATTAATGATGCATGCAAGAAATTAAACTAAGCTCTATGCTTGAGAAGGAATTAAAACTTACTACTACATGGAACATTTACAAGTCGATGAACATTGAAACTCATCACTCTAGTCTACAATTCTTAAGGTTAAGTTGCTTAGTTTGGTACAAATGTCAGGTGAAGAACCTATTATTTTTTTGTCACAGTTGATTCAAAATGTGTTTAGACAACAATCTAGCTTCTCGGGTTTTAAGGTATTAGTTCAGTATAGATGTGTAACTGCACCAACTGATGTACCAACAATTAGCAGACAAGCGGGAATGAGCAAAGGAAATCTCTCTCTTTTTGGTTATTAGAAGCATTAAGTTACGTTGTTCCCAGAGTACGTTGGGGCCGGGTAGGACTATTTGCATTTCAGATGGCTAAAAACTTTCTTGCTTTTGGCATGCAAGAGAGAGATATCTATTATAGTTATGAATGCTATTTGGGGTCACATTTGTTTGATGTAACAAGATTTGTAGTACTTCCCCCGTTTCTATTTGTTTGTCATAGTTTGACTTGGCACAAAGTTTAATAAAGTAAGGAAGACTTTTGAAATTTGTGGTCTAAAATAAGCCATGGAGATTTGTGTGGTTATAAATAAGTCAAAAAGTAACTTTTGAGTTGAATTATTACCAAATTTAGAAGTATGTCAGTCTTTTTGGGACAGACCAATAAGGAAAGTATGACAAACAAAGTGGGACCGAGGGAGTATAAAATTAGGCCATGAGTAGTTTGCTTCTCATTAAAGCACACATGGGTTCTACATTACATACCCTACTTCATTGTTAGTTCCCCTTGATATTATTCCACTATAGCCAATCAGATAGGCCATGAAATCCATTGGTTTGTCAGCTAGACCAATCTATCATGTATAGTGAAAGAGTTAATAAAAAGTTGCACTTAATATTGAAATAAAATACTATTCCCTCCGTCCCAAAATGAGTGTCTATCTTTTCTTTTTTATTTGTCCCAAAATGAGTGTCTCTTTCCTTTTATGTCAATTCTTTAAATTTAAGATTTGTTTTGGACCACAGGATTTAAGAACACTGGTCCACATTATACACACATTTCAAATTCAGACACTTATTTTGGGACGGAGGGAGCAATAGTAAACTACTTTTCCTAACGATTGGGATAATAAAGATTAAAGGCAGATGTACTCAAATCATATTATACGCTACATGCAAATAACAAAGGTTCGGTGCAACACATGATTTTTCAAAAAGTTCTCAATTTTCGGTAGATCTCACCAACACAGAGAAAAAGATATGATAAATTACATAGAGTATAACTTTATCTACTTTTGTTACAAAATATATAAATATTTTCAAAAACTTACAAAAAATAGCAACATTTTTGTTGTTTGCTACAAAAAATAGCAGAATGTATTTAAAAAAAAAGAAATATAATTAAAAAAAAAGATAAATCTAATCCTATATTTATGCACCCAAATCATGTTTAGATAAGTTTAAATCTTTTTACATTTAAGACCCATTTTCTCTCTCCCCTCAAAACCATCTATTAAAAATTGACAATAGACATACGTAAAAAACAATAGCCATACAATACACAGATAATAGCCATACAATACACATACAATAGCCATACGATAGACATACAAAAGACTAACAATAGCCATACAATACACATACAATAGCCATACAATAGTCATACTATACACATACACCATACGATAGACATACAAATGACATACAATAGAATTAGTAATTGGGTAGTTGTAATCCCAAAAAAATAGGAACAGATGAAAAGACATGCCTATAATTATGGGCGATTTTGGTGCATGGTGTATCTTCAATTTTATTGAATAAATCTTTTTTTTAATAACTTGTATATATAATGTTAAGAAAGTATTGCTATTCTTGAAAAGTGACATAATGTTGCTATTTTATTGTAAACCTACTATTATGTTTGTATATTTGTATAATTTAGCCAAAAAGATATTATAACTTGTCAACAATTTTGATACAAAAACTCGTAAAAGTAAGTCGTATTTCAATTAGGAGTAAGTCGTATTTCAATTAGAAGTACTATGTAAATATTTTTTGGCTGACCTATAATATTGCATAAAACTTAAAACAGCATGATATATGGATAATGAGTCAAGAACATGAATTAAAGAATGTCAACAAAACCAATTTTTACGCATGCAAGATAGTCAATTGATCACAATGTACAGATGTAGATAGATTTTGTTTACATAAATGATGGAAATTTCAACCACTGGACCAAGAACAAGTCATTTTTTTCTAATAAAGCCAAACCACTAGGATTTTTTCGGAAGACACGAGGTTTCTAATAAATCCAATTAGAAGAGCTAATTCACGAATTCTTAATAATCTCAATCATCATTTTTCTACACACGGAGTGCCATTTAATTAAGCATTATTGATATTTCCTTTCGTTTTTCGACTAGTCCTTCTGGAATAGTAAAGAACGTCATTCCCAACTTTGTCTTGAATTTTCATGAAAGAGAGAATCCTAGCCCGTAGCCTTCATTCCATTATTTTCTTTACAATACAACAACTTAATTGTTCTTTAAATTAGTTCCCTATTATTCCATTCTTTTTTCAAAGTTCTACACGAACTTTACTAATGTGACAAAATGATCCACTGTTTTGCCCGACTAATGAGTAATGACAATACAACAGTGAAGTGACAAACAAAAAATAAGCCAAAAGAAGATTTTATCACCATATGAGTTTTACCCGCCTCGTTTAAATACTCCATTAAAGTACTGTACTTTCCTTTTAATTTAGAAGTTTTTCCATACCCCTTCACAAAAAAGTTATTAATAATAAGAGTACTACTATTTGTCTAGACTAACCTTTATTTTCCTCTTAAATGCTCACATAACTAACAGTCAACTACTAGAAACAGTAAACACTGAAAATAAAAGAAAGTACTACGTAATAAATATGCAACTGACCTTGCTGGGAATTCTCCTGCCATGAAAAATTGGACTCTCAGGTTCTGATTGATTGTAAGAAGGATTAGAATGCACGTAAATGGAGTAAAAGCCTTCATGTCCTTTAAAGAAAAGCTCCCAAAGTGGCGCTAATAAAACTGGCCCTCTAGTTAAAAACATGAAGGCAACTTTTGGAACTCTTTCAAATGGAAATTCTTGAACTTTTGGTACCATAGAAGCTCTCCATAGCAACTCTTCATCACTCATATCATGTTGTACACTAGGTGGCGTAAGATATTCATGCAACCCTACTCGGCTTTTTATCGGTGGCGTAAGATATTCATGCAACCCTACTCGGCTTTTTATCGGTGGCGTAAGATGTTCATTCAACCCTACTCGGATTTTTGTCGGTGGTGGTGGTGGTGGTGGTGACATTGGTGGAGGTGGTGGTGAAAGGGGTTGTGAAGAAGAAGACTTATAGGATAATATTTGGCCATTGAAGACTTGTAAGTTTAGGTTAAAGTTCTTGAAATAAATAATACCGCAAGTTAAACCACAAGCAAAGAAGAACAAAGAAGAAAAGAGATTTAAAACATTTAATGGGGTGTTGAATAGCTTGATAGCCATTGCTATGGAGTTTTGGTTTTGGTTCTTCATTGTCTTCAGAGAAACACACATAGAGAAGAGAGAAGAAGAAATAGGAGGATTATAGACTTTAAAGAGAGAAAATTTGAATAGTATAAGGAAAGAAAATTTTATAGTTACTGTATCTAGTTAAGCACCTACTATTAATGCCACTACAAAACCAAAAATTTATAGTAATACAGTCTAGAACAATACACGACCAAGAACATTCATACTTTGATCACAACTTGGAACATACTACTAACCAGTCTTCCATGTATGTCATCAAAGCATAAACAAGTATTCAATAAATATATAGATAGAGAGCTGCGCTTTAACAAGCTTCCTTTTCCTATAATTAGTATTAGTATATTATTTTTAAGTAAGTAGTAACTTGGGGAAGACTAATTAAAGATGCTGGTATTTTCCAAAGTTGGAATTTTCTTAGAAGGGTCTATAATGATTTAGCCGCCTAACTAGATCGTTCAACTGTGGTGGATCATGGAAGATTAATATAATTAAGTCAAAAAAAAAAAAAATTCAAGATTAGAAAAGGAAAGGGACTTACATGTGCATCTCGTCAAGGAGGAAAGTGTGACTAACAATTTTTGGGAATTGAGGACCCATTATACTTTCATAGAAATGTCTGAATAATAAGTTCTCTCGAGGTCTCTTTAAAGGTACTAATACCTCCCTCCCTTAAAGTGTTCTTTTTTTTAATTTGTTATGTGTCACTTTAATAAGGGATTGTCTGACGATTAAGTAATAAATGTGTATAGAAAAATATAAATCTTGCATTCATGATTGATTTGGTGTGAACAACTAATACTCAATGCGAATAAATTTTTTCTACTCTCTTGCAAAAAAAAAAAAAAAAAAAATAGATGCATTTAATGTTTACACCAAGTAGTGTAATTATGCACACTGTTATCACTAAACTATATTCCTAATTAATTGATACATTCACTTACTTCAAATTATTGTTTAACCAAGGTAAATTAGTAAAATCTAATAAGTATACTATATAGATGTAGGCAAAATATAACCGTCAGGCAATCCCTTGTTTATCTTTTTAAGGTTACGTACGTTGACTAGCTAAGCTTGTTAGATGTTCCAACATCGACATGCACCAGTAGAAGATGCTGAGACTTCGTCAATTTTTACCACTATGTTATAATAAGATCAGGGTTATTAATTAACGGTAACAGAAACGTTATGTGTCCCAATTGGAATAATGCAATGCTTAACAAGTCAGATAATGTTTGGTATAGGCATATTTCCTTAATATTTTCTCACGTTTGAGTATTTTATTCGCCCGTTTTCTAGTTAATGAATGTGATTTTTGCACTGATTTTATGTCGAATGTGTGTAGGTTGTTATGAAGTACAATTGGAGCTTTAAAGAGCATGATCGAGCAAGAAAAGATTGGATTTGGATTGAGGATTGGATCGAACACACGAAGGCACGGAACGAAGCAAGCTGCGGACGGAGAAAACTGGAAATTGGCTTGGTGCCCTAGGTGACGTGCCGCGCCAGGCACCGCGCCCAGCTTCTGGCGCGTTTGGTTGCGCGGCGCGGGGCCATGGCGTGCAAGTTTCGACGGATTCTGCTTGGGTCAGCGCGTTCAGGGGCGCCAGCTACAGCACCCCTAGAGCGTTTTTGGGCTACCTATTTCATCTAGGCTTAGGTGTAACTTATTACTAGGCTTTTGTAAACCCTATAAATACTCTTTTACTTCATTTTTTAAGGGAATTCAGACCTTAGAGCAAATTGGAGAGCTCATAACATCTTGAACAAGGGTTTTCTTCCTTACATTAAATGTTGGAGTCAATATGGACGGCACTTGGAGTGCTTGTTGTCCAAACAAATTTGCTTTGTTCCTCGTAACTGGTCCAAAGCTTCCCTTAGTAGCATTCATGACGCTTTCAACTTCAGAGGAGAACTTAGAGTTGGCATCAAGATCATGAGGCCAAGCAGATTTTGCAGCAGCAGGAGCAAATTTTGAGTTGGTGTTCTTAGAAGCCATCTTAATGTTATCGAACTTTGCGAGTTGAAAAGTTGAGATGAGAGGTAGAGATTGTCCCACTGGGCGTGCCAAAATTTGTAACAAGTAAATTCGCGTCAAGAAATAAATATCAAGACATGAAAATAATGTAACAAGTGTAGTATTTGATTTCAATATATGAGTAGTACAATCTCTATAATTCCTCTTATTCGCCTTTTCAAATACAAATTTTAAGTAATGATCCAAGGGCTTTTGAGCTTGATCTTGAATCTTCCTTTTAATGCTTGAATCTTCCTTTTAATGTTTGAATCCTTAGAACTTGTAGAAATTCCTTGCAGCTTTTAAGAAACTTGTAGTGTTTGATCCACGAGCTCCTTGTTGCTTCTTGTTATGAATTCCTCTTGCTCTTGATTTCTGATCTCGTCAAATGAGAGGTTTGATCCCTTTATATAGATATGGGATGGAGTGGGCTCCAAGAAGACCTAACGGGCCTTGGCCCGTAGACCGGCCAATCAGATTTAAGCAGTGACAAGGCCGCATTTGATTGGCCAGAACATGTCACTTGTACACATGGCGCATTTTTATTGGTCATTTGGATTTGACTAGGATTGCCATGTCATTGGCATATATGGCATAATCCTATTGGCTTTATAATTTGAATTGGCGCCATGTTGCTTGCACATGTGGCACTGATTTGGACTTTTATGATAGGATTACATCCATTAGTTTTGGGCTAATAAAGTGGGCTTATCATTATGGCCCAATAGATTTGGACTTTTATTAAACCCATGGATATTGGACCTATATAATCAATCCAATTATACTAGCCCATTTAATTTATTTGGACCAATATATCTTTACTTTTACATATAGCCAATTAATTTGTGGATTTAGATCCAACAAAATTTAATTGTCTACAAATGCCCCCTACTTCAAGGCTTGTCGATATCGAATTTATGGACACTTGAAGGCTAGGCTTGAAGTAACTTCTTTGTTCTTGTGGGTTATTTCCCATTGACACCCAGAAAGTGGCTACTTGATTTAGTTTGCATCAACATCTGCTATATTTTAGTTAGCGGTCCTGAAAGTGGCTACTTGACAGCAAGGCGTATCAATTAGTTACGCTTCAGTATGCAGCCCAGAAAGTGGTTACTAGCAAAATGGGCCAACCTCCTTCCATCGTAGCAAGTTATATAAAGAAACTGCCTACGTTTCAGTTAGCAGCTATGAAAGTGGCTACCTATTAAAATCTTAAGTTGCATCTTTCAGTCGGCAGTGATTGTCCTCGTCCAAATAGGACTTCCGTTCTTCAGAATTCTTTTAGGACTCAATTTTGTCTCCACACCAACAACTTCTATATATAGGGGAGCTTTAAGCAATAATTCACCACGCAAGCTTTGACTCCTCTGTGAAGAGCGGATTGCTATTTTTTAACTGGTAAGAACTTTCTCTTGTTTAAGCTTTTGTTTAATTTTTTTTTTCTTTCTTTTCTTTTTTTACATTGGATATTGAATGTAAACAAACGTGGAGCTTTTGTATGGTGACAAAAAAAAAATCTTGAAATACCAGCCCCCCTCTTTGTCTTGTTCACGCACTTTCTTGAAGCGCATATTTTTTTTTTAAACCCATGCATCTCCCTTGCTGGACAAATTAATATCTTCATTAAGCTTAAATGCACACACATATATTACATCAACAATAATTTTTTTTTCATCCACTTCAGTACTGAAGTTCAAGATGGCTCTCTGGAGTCCCTTTCTTTTATTAAAAAATAAACTTGAGAACTTTCAATCTTGAGGATATTCATGTGACAAATTTCGTGAGACTTCTATGAAGGCTTGCTCTCTGTACCAAGCATTTGTTATTTGTATTTCAATAGAAAAGTTGCCCTTCCAATTCTCAACTCATTAATGTCATAAGTTGAATGAAATAATGACAAGAGGTCTTCGTGCCACAGTAGGTATTGAAAGTTGAATTTTCTTGCTTTAGAGGATAAGGGAATGATTATGGCCAAAAACTAGACTTGATTATTTTTCAATTTTGATAGATACTGAGAGGCTGGAATCTTAGATTTTCAGCTGAAGTGATAAGAACCACCTGACATATCTAAAAAAAAGAAATACTAGTCAGCACGCCATGATACTTGTTAAATTTTTTTTTGGTGACAAACTTCGGTAGTCTCGGCTTTCATCTTCCCTGGTAACTTTTATTGACTCCTCGTCAGACAACGTCCTTTCTTATTTCTTGAATTTTAGTTGACAACTTTTAATTCCCTTTTCCTTGGTTACAACATGCAAGATAAAATTCAACCACCTCGGTTATCGTCGGTCCTCGTTTGCAAACTTGGTAGGTAACGCATCTCCTTCCCATACACTGTATATTTTTTTTTTGTTTTTTTTTTCAGCATCTGGTTCGTGAGGAAGCCTTTTTAAAATTTGCAATGGAAGCTTTTAAAAATTCGAGGAGGAAGCTCTTACAAGTTCGTGATGAAGGCTTTTTAAAATTTACCATGGAAGCTTTTTTTTAACAATTCGAGACGGACACCTTTAAAAGTTCATGACGAAGATCTTTAAAAATTCACCATGGAAGATTTTAAAAGTTCGACATGGAAGCTCTTAAAAGTTCGAGGTGGACATCTTTAAAAGTTCACGAAGAAGGCCCTTAAAATTAGCCGTGGAAGCTTTTAAAAGTTTGGCAAGGGAGCTCTTAAAAGTTCAAGATGGATACCTTTAAAAGTTTGCAATGAAGGCCCTTTAAAAGTTGGAGATGGGCACCTTTAAAAGTTCGACATGGAAGCTCTTAAAAGTTCGAGGTGGACATCTTTAAAAGTTCACGAAGAAGGCCTTTAAAATTAGCCGTGGAAGCTTTTAAAAAATTTGGCAAGGGAGCTCTTAAAAGTTCAAGATGGACACCTTTAAAAGTTTGCAATGAAGGCCCTTTAAAAGTTGGAGATGGACACCTTTAAAATTTCGCGATGAATGCCTTTTAAAATTTACCATGGAAGCTTTTAAAATTTCGACGGGGAAGCTCTTAAAGGTTCAAAGAAAACACCCTTAAAAGTTTGCGAAGACCTTTAAAACTCGCAATGGATGCTTTTAAAAGTTCAAGAAAAGGGCTCAAAATTTATTTTGCCGTATTTCTTCTCTTGACCCTTGCCCCCTTTTTTTTACGAGTTGCGTACTAATTATATTTACTTCACTTTTGCAGATTCAACATGGTTTACTTCAGAGATTCAAATTCTTCCTCCACACGCAAGTATCTTGTAATTTCGGATCACAAAGATAGCAAGACAGAGACAAGGCTACTAGTTGACACGCCCATAAGTGGTTTATAAGCTTCTTCATCATGGCCATTCTTGAGAAATCCGTATAATTTGGAAACTTGGATTTACGAGCAAACTAGCGTACCTCTAATATGCTGAGCCTTCTTTCTGCTACTCACAAATTCACGATTATTGCAAGTTCCCTCCCCTATCTTGGAAGGCGGATCATAAATAAAGAAGTCTATTAGGGTGATACCATGAAATTTGGTGGCGAATTTCACTATATCCGCGGCTACTGGGAGTGGGCTGAAGACATCCTTAGCAGGGACGAACAGACCTTGAGAGCCACTAGGATTTATGACGTCGTTTTTGCTTCGTTGTTCACCTATGATCGCAGCATTAACCTCATGAAATCCTTTTGTGAGGGCTGGTGTCCTATTACAAACACGCTGCTCACCTCAGTTGGAGAGTTATCTATGTCTCTTTGGGATGTATGCATGATCGGTGGTCTGCCTATTGCGGGGTCTCCTTACGAAGAAGTTGTTCCAAATGCTCGAGAACTCACCGGCAATCTTGACAAGAATAAAAGGTTTCTCCCACAAAGCTGTGAGTACTTATTTGACGCATTTCACCGGCTTCGAGAGGGAAATAACCCAAATGTCTCTTTGAGAAGATGGATAGAGTTTTGGTGCAAAAGGGCCGTGACGTATGAGCAGCCTCCAGAGAGAGAAGAAAAGAAGTCAACTCGAGGCCGTCCTAAATTTACATATAATCCTAAAGGAGTCATCTGCAAGGTGGTTGCTTGGTCGAATGTGGAAGAGGTTTTGTTTCACAAACTTGGTATAAAAGGCTACACGAAGGATGACACTTATCTTGCTGCTTTCCTATCATGTTGGTTATGTGCTTTCGTGCTCCCAAAGGAAGGTGACTTCATTCGGCCTGAGACTTTCAAGATTGCAAGCCTGCTAGCTCGTGGTCAAAAGTTTAGCCTTGTTGTCCCTGTTCTGGCATCCATCTATAGGGGTTTAAATAAAATTTTAAACTTCTCAGAACTTGACCCTTCTAGGGTATACTTTCCAGTCCATTATATGTATGGTTGGCTGGCGTGTTATTTCAAGACACATTACCCTTTGGAGTAAAGGCCAGTTGGTCTACTAATGACTGCGTATTCTGGAGAGGGAGCTGCTAAAAACTTTAGAGAGGAAGAGGCAAGGAAGCGTGTACACAATGGAGAGAGCTTTGTTTGGACTGCGACGACGCCGGAGAGAGAAAAGCCCTATGATTATATTGACAATGGTACTGCACCAGAGTTTGAGACAAACTTTTTTATGAGTCTTCGCTCGAACTACCTTCCCTTGAGAGATGGAGCTACCTTTATCATTGAGCATTATAGTCCACATCGTTTCAGCCGCCAGTTAGGCTTTTACCAAGACGTCCCTGGTTGTTTAGAGCTAGATTTTCGTGAAGCATCATTGGATGATGGGCTCCGATTTGCACGGGTTTGTGTGTTAGCCTATTCCAGGGTAAAGGCGACATTTCCCCCTTTCAGATCTACAATAAAGAATTCTTGCTTGCCTGGCTACAAGTCTTGGTGGGAAAAATTACATGGGAGCATCCTTGAGGATCATATTCAGTCATTAGTGAATGTTGTTAGGCCCGCCACAAATATGCACCAAGAGAATGGTGGGGATGTTGTTGTAGTTGATGAGCCCAATGCTGCAAAGGTAAAACCAACCAAACAAAGTAAAAGTAAGGGCAAGGGACTTAAAATACCGGCAAAGATACCTAGTGAGGAAATTCATGTTCAAAATTCTCAAGGTGATAATGCAACTTCTTTGTTGAATGATCATGATGAGGTTGTTGTGGTTGACAAGCCCCATGTTGTGAAGGTCAAACCATCCAAACAAAGCAAAGGTAAGGTTAAGAGACTCAAACCGCCTACGGAGGAACCTAGCAAGGTGATTCATGCTCAAAATCTCCAAGGCGACAATAAAACACCCTTATTGAATGATAATGATGAAATTGCTATGGTTAACGAACCCCATGTTGTGAAGGTCAAACCATCTAAACAAGCCAAAGTTAAGGTCAAGAAACTTAAACCGCCTGCGGAGGAATCTAGCGAGGCAATTCACGTTCAAAATCCTCAAGGGACAATGAAACCTCTTTATTGAATGATTATGAGGGAGCTGTTATGGTTGACGACCCTCATGCTGTGAAGGTCATACCATCCAAACCAAGCAAAGGTAAGGTCAAGAGACTTAAACCGTCTGCGGAGGTGCCTACTGGGACAATCCATGTTCAAGATTTTCAAGATGACAATGGGACACCCTTATTGAATGGTCATAATGAAATTTTCAATTCATCTAAAAAACGTCTTTCGCAAGACAACAGTGGGAGCACTAATGAAGATCGTTGCTGGAAACGCAAGAAAGTACCATCAGAGGAACATCTCCAAAAAGAAACCTCAATCGAAAAGCTTGCGCAGGAAGTTGAGGTTCACAGCGTTGATAGTTCTGAAAAGACATTGACGGCTTGCATGGTGACACTCTTAAACTCCTCATTTTATTATCATGGACGGATTACTAGGTCGATGCCCTCCCTTTTTATTTACTTACTCTTAATTAAACTCTTTTTTAAACTTGCAGCATAATAATATCGAGAAGGAGCAAGAAGTATCCTCTGTTCGCCACGACAAAAGCTCAGCAAAGTCGTCTTCTACTTTGAGAGACCCCTCGCATACCAAATGACGTTGTTTCTATTTTTGAGGGAAAAAGTGTCGTTTTTAAGCACAAAAAGATGTTAGTTTCCGGACTTTGGAAGGACATATGCGGAAAACTTTCTAAAATTGAGTTAGACGCTATTCCAGAGCTTAGGGAAGAATTCGAGGTCATTTTTGAGGAGATGCAAGGATCAAAAATTACCGATTTTTCACCTTTGAAGGACTTGATGGATTCCCTCTTCGAGCTTGCTACTTCGTATGACCAAGAACAATCCCATTTGGCTGACAAGACGAGTGAAGCTAGAAAGTTGGAACTACTTTCAAAAGCCAATGAGCGTCTTCAATCATGCCAGTTAGAAGAAACTGAAAAGGTTGAGCTAATTTCGTCTAAACAAGAGCTGCTAAGGACCACCAAGGCTAGATTGAAGAAGCTGCAGCAGGAGAAGAAGGATCTTGCAGCCATTATCGAAACTGCCAAGAAAGAGCTCGAGGAGATATAATTGAAGGTATCAGCTGTTGAGAACAAAATCTCTTCGTATGATGGCATGGATTTGGCGACTAACGATGATTCCGCTCATTTGGAAGAAAAGCGGCAACGCCTAGCAGCTAGCCGTCAAGACTTGCTCAATTACAAGTTATGTTTAGATTAGGCTACATATATTGTCTTGTTTTCCTTCCTTATTTCTTGCACTTGATCAGGTAGCAGATTCCATCATTAATATAATTTCTCTTTAGTGCTTTGGCTTATATTGTGTCCTTTTCGCTGCGTCTTCAATTCTGGCACTGCATTTTACAGCACAACGCACTTGTAGAAGAAAATTCATATCTTTTTGCTTGAATATCCAAATCAAGGAAAATTTCACTTTCCAAAAGCTAAAGTCCAAATCCTAAAACATATCCAAAATTTGGAAACAAATAACTTCAGGATGGCTCTAGGTAATTTTTTTTTTAATTCCAACCTTTAAATTTTGTCACGTGTTGGCTCATAGACTAGCGCAGCTTCACCAAAATATTTGTAACTTAATGAATATGCGTCCGAATTGTGATCCGTTTGAACTTCCAGAAACTAGACTTCAAATTCTAGAACATATCTTAAATTCGGAACTAAATAGCTTCAGAATTTCTCTAGGTAAAATTTTGAATTCAACCTTTAAATTCTGTCACGTTATGGCTCGCAGACCAGCGCGGCTTCACCAAAATATTTGTAATTTAATGAATATGCATCCGAATTGCAATCCGTTTGAACTTCTAGAAACTAGACTTCAAATTCTAGAACATATCTAAAATTTGGAATTAAATAGCTTCAGAATTGCCCTAGGTGAATTTTTGAATTCAACCTTTAAATTCTGTCACGTTCTGGCTTGCAGACCAGCGCGGCTTCACCAAAATGAATACACGTCCGAGTTGCAAGCCGCTTGAACTTCTAGAAACTAGACTTCAAATCTAAAGTTGCAATCATTTTCATCACCTGGAGGAATTTTCCTTTAAAGAATTATTTGGCACTTAACTTCGCAATTTAAAACGAGTTGCTAAATATCCGCCTTTCTCCTTGGGGTTGCAAGTTTCGATAACAAACTCTTGGTATTAAGGTAGAGTTGTGGAGAATGAGAAAAAAAAGGACTCTCTTACTTCTCCTTTTATCACATCGTGCCAAACCCACCAGTTTTATTTTTATGCAACTGAACTTAGAATGAAACTCGAAGCTGCCTACGTACCTCGGTGAAGAGGATCAAGTCATTACGTAGTTCGGTGCAGGTGATTTTTTTTTTTTTTTTGGTGTCCTAACTTTTTCCTAAGCCGCCCCTTCCGAGGTTTTCAACCTAGCGGACTTTTTTTTTTTTGGCCCTAACTTTTGCCTAGGCCGCCTCTTCCGAGGTTTTCAACCTAGCGGACTCTTTTTTTTTTTGGGTGCCGTGCACTGTTTATACTCTTGTGGGCCAGGAGTAACTTGCAGTTTATGCTCGTACGTCAAGAGGCGATCTTCTTCAAGGATAGTACTTCTTCAAAAATTTTCCGTTAATGGGACCGATTCTTTTTCCTTTAGCATCAACAAGCTTATAAGTACCACTTGAATAGGCTTCTTGCACAACATATGGTCCATCCCATTTTGTAGTGAATTTTCCCCCAGATTTGTGGGAGGTGATGATGGGTCTTCTTAATGCAAGAACTTGATCACCAACTTGGAAGGACCTTTGGCGAACCTTTTTATTGAAAGCACGAGATAACCGAGCTTGGTAACATTCGAGACTTTGCTGAGCTTCAAGTCTTTTTTCATCAAGAGCCTCCAACTCTTCAAGGTGCAAGCGAGCATTTTCTTCATCAGTGAGTCCTTCTTGGATAGCAAGTCGCAGCGATGGTATTTGACGCTCTAGTGGTAGGATTGCTTCAACCACATAAACGAGTGAGTAAGGAGTTTCCTGTGTTGGCGTACGATGAGTCGTCCTATATGCCCATAAAGCTTCTTCCATCCTATTATGCCAATCTCGCTTGGACTTGGAGACAACTTTACTCAGCAAATTGCACAAAGTTTTGTTGAATGCTTCAGCTAGACCATTAGCGGCAGCATTGTACATAGAAGACTTACGCTGTTTGAAGCCAAAGAGATCACAAATACTATTCATCAACCTATTGTAGAATGGCTTGCCATTATCCGTTATTATATAACGAGGAATACCAAAGTGGTAGATGATGTTTACTCTGATGAAGTTTGCAACCTTCTCCTTTTTCACTTCCCTAAGAGCGACAACTTCTGCCCATTTTGAGAAGTAATCAGTTGCAGCCAAAATGAACAAGTGTCCTTCAGAAGACTTCGGCAATGGTCCGACAATGTCTAGCCCCCAAGCGTCAAATGGCCAAGATGCGACGGTCGGGTGTAACACTTCCGGTGGTTGATGTATAAAGTTTGCATGGAGCTGGCAAGCTTTGCATCTTCGAGCATAGTCCAAGCAATCCTTTACCATTGTCGGCCAATAATATCCCATCCTTTTTATGTGGAAGTGGAGTTTCGGGCCAGATTGATGTGATCCACATACTCCATTATGTGCCTCTTCCATAGCTTGAAGTGCTTCATCGCCTCCTAAACATCGCAGGAGCACTCCTTCAAATGATTGTCTATATAGAGTATCCTTGTAGTAAAGGAAGGGGGGAGCTCGGCGACGAATTTCAGTTCTCCTCCTTGGATTGTCTGGCAGTATCCCATGACTCAAGTAGTTAATGATAGGTTGCCGCCAGTCTTCCTCATCGACTTCAGAAACAGAAACAAGATGTTGGACGTTATTCATTTCAACCTCGGCATTATCTAAAGGTGGCACTACCCATTTTCGGCAGATAGTAACTTTTGTCTGATCAGGCAGGGTAAGTGTTGAAGCTAGAGCAGCCAAGGCATCAGCTTTCTTATTTTCCCCTCTCGGCACATGTTGAAGAGTTACGTCACCAAGCCATCCTATCAATTTCTGTGCATAGTCGTGGTGGGGACGCAACTCAGGTTTCTTTACTTCGTAGCTACCTAAAAGTTGATTAATCACCAGCTTAGAGTCCCTATAGACTTGCAACTGCAATTGCTTCATGTCGACGGCCATTTCGAGCCCAAGTATGAGCGCTTGGTACTCTGCAACATTATTGGAACAATGTTGAGTCAAGGTGAAAGAATATGGCAATGCCTCTCCTTGGGGAGTTACAAAAACTATTCCAGCGCTAGCTCCATCGCGATGTGCAGCACCATCAAAGTACATCTTCCAAGACGGTTGAACTTCGACGAACATTGCATCTTCATCAGGTAACTCGTCGGTTAGCTCCCAACCATCAGGTATCGGGTGATCTGCCAGAAAATCTGCCAGTGCTTGTCCTTTGATCGCCTTTTGAGGGATGTATATGATCTCAAATTGTTGACACTGGAGATACCATCTCGCCAATCGATCGCTGAGGACAGGTTTTGACATTACGAACTTAATAGGATTTGCTCGAGAAACCAGCCGTATAACATGAGCTTGAAAGTAATGTTTCAACTTTTGAATGGAGAAGACTAGGGCCAAACACAACTTTTCAATTGGGGAGTACTTCAACTCATTTGGCGTCATCATTCTACTCAAATAGTAAAGTGAATTTTCTTTTCCTTCACTATTTTCTTGAGCCAAAAGTGCCCAACTGATTTTCTTGTGCCGCAATATATAATATCAACGGCTTTCCAGGGATTGGAGCTGCCAAACAGGAGGCTTCATTAAATAGGATTTGATGCTCTCGAAGGCATTGCTGCAGGCTTGATCCCATTCAAAAAGAGTGCCTTTTTTCATAAGACGACTGAACGGCTTACACCTCCCAGCTAGATTTGAGATGAATCTCCTAAGGTAGGCTAACTTTCCTTGCAGACTTTTCAATTCATGGAGATTTTTGGGTTCAGGCATCTTTAAAATTGCATCTACTTTTGCTTGATCAATTTCAATGCCTCGATGTCGAACAATAAAACCGAGAAATTTCCCAGAAGTAACCCCAAATGCACACTTCAAAGGGTTCATTCGAAGTTGGTACCTTCGCAGCAATTCGAATACCGTTCTCAAGTCACGCAAGTGGTCCTCTCTTCTCTTGGATTTTATCATCAACTCATCAACATAGCACTCTACATTCTTGTGAAGCAAGTTGTCAAAGATATTTTGCATGGCCCTTTGGTAAGTTGCACCAGCGTTTTTCAAACCAAACGGCATTACCTTGTAGCAATAAATACCCTTAGGAGTTCGGAATGCTGTGAATTCTTCATCCTTAGGTGACATACGAATTTGATTATAGCCAGAGGAGCCATCCATGAAAGACATAGCCTCGTAACCAGTAGTGGCATCAATCATAAGTTCTGGAATAGGAAGCGGGAACTCATCTTTAGGACATGCATTATTGAGATCCCTAAAATCAACACAAACTCGAATTTGACCATTCTTCTTCCTTACAGGCACTATGCTTGAGATCCATGTGGGGTACTTGACCTTACGGATAAAACCAGCCTCGATGATTTTGTTGACTTCCACTTCAATCAAAGGGACCAAATCTGGCCTAAAGTGACGTTGGGCTTGTTTTACAGGACGAGTACCACTCTTGACTGCCAAATGATGAACCGCCACTTTCGGGTCTAAGCCAGGCATCTCTTTGTAACTCCAAGCGAAGACATCCTTGTCTTTTAGTAGATCTACATAAGCACCTTCTTCATCCGCTGCTAGCAGAGCACTAATATACGTAGGCCTTGAATCTTCATTCGTGCCAAGGTTGATCTCTTTCAATGCATCAACTGTTGCCTTCACACCTTCTTCTAGTTCCGGTGGAGCATCTGTAGCATCTTCTTCTTCATGAGGATCGTCATTGTTGAAAGATATGTGTTGACAACCAGAAATATCATCTACCTCACTTACAATCCCATTTGGAGATAAAGAATTTTCCTCTTCTAGTGCAACGATGTGATAAGAAGATTCCATGATTTCTTCATCTTCATCACGCTCCTTCGTGTGGACTACAATGTGAGTCTTGGCCTTTAACACATCTTCACATGAGACTATCAATCTTTTTTCGCGCCTCATTCTTGAAGGGATAAGACTTTGACCATAATTAGAAGGGGTATGCACCTTCACACTTTTGGATTTTCTCGGAGGCTTGTTTTTCTTGTTCAATGGTCCCAACCTATCAAAGACCAAAGTTCTTGAAGATGGTTTTCTGAACCGATCAAAGACAGAAGTTCTTGGGGATGTTTCTCCCAACTGATCAAATACAGAAGTTCTTGGAGATGGTTCTCCCAGCCAATCAAATACAGAAGACCTCTTACTCGAAGCCTCAGAGTCGTCTTCAGTAGTGATGTAGTTGTTGCTTGCCCTTCTTATAGAGATTCGAACCGGTGGAGGTTTCTCATAACCCAAGCCTTCGCGCGATTTCTCCATGGTACCTTCAGGTAAGAGCTTCCCTAGTGTAGATGGTTCATTAGGGTCATATCCGGCCTTTGCAAACAACTTGTAAGCATTCGAATCAAATCCCTCATTCGTGCGCTTCGTAGGGAGTTCTTTATTCAGCGGTAGATTTTTAGCCACAAAACCACCAAGTAATTTTGAGGTCGGTTTCATCGCATCAATTCGCTTGACGGGGAGAGTTAATCCCTTGAGTTGATCACTTTGAAGACTAGAAAACTGGCTTTCTTCTTTCTTCAATTTTGGAACATAGCGAAGTGTAGGACTTATTTTCTTGCTCGAAGTTGCAACATTTGCCTTGTGTATGTTACTTTGATTAAAGAGAACTTGACCTCCATCAACTACAACCTTTGCTTTACCAGCTGCGACCTCAGACCTTTTAGCTGTAAGCTCGGCATCTTTGGTTGTCGCTTTATTATCGGGTTTTACTCCCCCCACGACATTCTTCAAGTAGAATTTTGCATCGGAGAAGTGTGCCTCTACTTCGGTAAATGGCTTGTCATCAGCAACGACCATCTTTTCGACTCCACCCTCATGATATTTTAGGCATTGGTGATAAGTGGATGGAACCACTTTGTTTTCATGTATCCAAGGCCTACCAAGTAAGATATTATATGAAGTCCTTGCGTCGATCACATGCATCCATGTGCTTGAAGTCATTTCTCCAATGGTGAGATCCATTTTTAAGGCACCTATAGCCCTTTGCCCCCCTTGGTTGAATCCTTGAATCAACAGGCGACTTTGCGTTAGTTCTTCAGTAGAGATGCCAAGTTCCTTCAGCGTGCGGATAGGCAAGATGTTGACTCCAGATCCTCCATCAATTAAGATTCTATTCACTCTTTGATCATCAACATAGCCAACCACAAATAAGTGACGATTATGTAGAGTCTCACCAAGTAGAATGTCATCATTTGTGAAGGTGATCTTTGCTTCGCAAGTATTTGCTTCTTGGGAGATAGGCTCGATAACTTCTTCTAATTGTGCCGGTGGCAACAACTGTGAAGTTTCACTCTTCTCTTCTTCTTTATCAGCATTACAACACGAAGCCTTAGTATCACCCTTAGGAATCTTCGTGCAAAACCAACTGGGAATAAATTCTTCCAAAGTCACAGGCTGACGTGACTTTTGATAGTGGTTAACCTCCACCTTTTCCTTTTGTGGACGTCGAATAGAACTTTTCTTTCTTGTCCTTTTCACCATCTTTTGCCTTGTTGGTTGCTCAACTGACTCACTGCGTGACTTTATTTTATTGCGCCTCCGCCGAGTCACTAGAATCCAACCTTCATCATCTCCTTGATCAGTTTGAGCTTCACATTCTTCCAATGATGCTTGCTCCAAGCTCCACATATTTAGTTTGCCGAGTTGTAGTGATTGATTTATCAAGATAGGCTCAAAGTCACCAAACTTGATCATGACTTCATTCTCTTCAAATCCTCCAGCGAAGTTGTAGGTGATCACAGGGTCGTGCGAACCAAACAAGATAGAAACCTGGTTCACATCTTCATTCTCATCTTGCAGTTCAATCTTCCCTTCATTGGCCAATTCCATTATTTTATCTTTGAAGACGAAGCATTTCTCGAGTGAGTGCCCCACGAGTCGATGATACTTGCAATAATTCGGATCATTCGTCTTTCCAGCTTCATTGGGACGCTTCATCTCTGGTAGCTCAATGAACTTTAACTCCAGAATTTCATCAAAAATTGCGGGAACATCGGAATCTAGAAATGGATATTCCCTTTCTTGCATCTCCTTTAAAGTCAACTTTCGACTTGGCTTGTCCTTAAACGAAGTCGTCTTCACACTTTGCTTCTTGCTTACCTTTGTGGTGAACTTCAAAGGTGCAGTATCAACATTCATAGATTCTTTATTTTCGGCCTTGGGCGCCACCTTGCTCCATTTCTTGACTTCTTGCTTGTCTTTTCCTCTACGAGACTCATAGACAGGCGGTCCTTCACTTCCACTGGCAGCAATGCTTAGCTCCATATCATGAGCGCGTGTAGCCAACTCTTCAAAAGTCCTAGGCTTTATTCCTTGCAGGATGTAGCGAAGCCCCCAATGCATGCCTTGAATGCACATCTCTATTCCCGACGCTTCACTTAGCCTATCTTTACAATTAAGACTCGCATTCCTCCATCGATTGATGAAATCAATAACTGGTTCTTCTTTTCGTTGGCGGGTGTTTGTGAGCTCTGTCATGTTCACAGTACGCCTTGTGCTATAAAAGCGATTAAGAAACTCGTACCCCAGATCCTCCCAACTATCAATGGAACCAGACTCGAGGTCCGTATACCAATAAAAGGCATTTCCCTTAAGTGAGCGAACGAACTGCTTGACAAGATAATCTCCATATGTTCCAGCATTGTTGCATGTTTCAACGAAGTGCGCCACATGTTGCTTTGGATTTCCCTTGCCGTCTAACTGTTGGAATTTTGGGGGTTGATAACCAGCGGGCATCTTTAAGCTATCAATCCTTGCAGTGTAGGGCTTCGCGTATGTGAGAGAAGACTTGGAGGTAACCTCGTACTTATCCTTAATCGTCTCGATAATAATCTCCTTTAGCTGATCAATTGGAATCACCCCATCAGCAGAAACTTGGATCTCCTTAGCAGGTGTCGCTTGCTTCGCTGGAGTATTAATTATTTCTTGAACTTCTGGACGCTTCCCTGGCGCATGGCTAGATTCGCCCTCCATCATGCCTTCTATTTTGTTGATGCGAGTGTCTTGATCTTTGACATAGTTTGTCAAGCTATCAATCGCCTTTGCCAAACTTGCAAGTTGTTCCTCCATCGTTAAAGTATTAGTCGCCATCGCTTGCACAGCTATTAGAGATGATGGAGAGTAGCATGAATTTTCTTACAGATTAATCCTTGATTTGCCTATATCCGGCGATGCGGTTGGAGATGATCCAGCACTCGAATCATCATCGCGTCCTTTCATGATTTTCTTCTTAGATCCAGAAACGCTAAGCCGAGCTAAAGCTCTTTCAACAATTTCAGCAACATCGCTTTCTTCCTCCAATCCACCAGTAGAGGATCCAGCTCCTTTCGAAGATGAAAAATTAAATGTTGGAGTCAATGTGGACGGCACTTGAAGTGCTTGTTGTCCAAACAAATTTGCTTTGTTCCTCATAACCGGTCCAAAGCTTCCCTTAGTAGCATTCATGACGCTTTCAACTTCGGAGGAGAACTTAGAGTTGGCATCAAGATCATGAGGCCAAGCAGATTTTGCAGCAGCAGCAGCAAATTTTGAGTTGGTGTTCTTAGAAGCCATCTCAATGTTATCGAACTTTGCGAGTTGAAAAGTTGAGATGAGAGGTACAGATTGTCCCACTGGGCGTGCCAAAATTTGTAACAAGTAAATTCGCGTCAAGAAATAAATATCAAGACAGGAAAATAATGTAACAAGTGTAGTATTTGATTTCAATATATGAGTAGTACAATCTCTATAATTCCTCTGATTCGCCTTTTCAAATACAAATTTTAAGTAATGATCCAAGGGCTTTTGAGCTTGATCTTGAATCTTCCTTTTAATGCTTGAATCTTCCTTTTAATGTTTGAATCCTTAGAACTTGTAGAAATTCCTTGCAGCTTTTAAGAAACTTGTAGCGTTTGATCCACGAGCTCCTTGTTGCTTCTTGTTATGAATTCCTCTTGCTCTTGATTTCTGATCTCGTCAAATGAGAGGTTTGATCCCTTTATATAGATATGGGATGGAGTGGGCTCCAAGAAGACCTAACGGGCCTTGGCCCGTAGACCGGCCAATCAGATTTAAGCAGTGACAAGGCCGCATTTGATTGGCCAGAACATGTCACTTGTACACATGGCGCATTTTTATTGGTCATTTGGATTTGACTAGGATTGCCATGTCATTGGAATATGGCATAATCCTATTGGCTTTATAATTTGACTTGGTGCCACGTTGCTTGCACATGTGGCACTGATTTGGACTTTTATGATAGGATTACATCCATTAGTTTTGGGCTAATAAAGTGGGCTTATCATTTATGGCCCAATAGATTTGGACTTTTATTAAGCCCATGGATATTGGACCTATATAATCAATCCAATTATACTAGCCCATTTAATTTGTTTGGACCAATATATCTTTACTTTTACATATAGCCAATTAATTTGTGGATTTAGATCCAACAAAATTTAATTGTCTACACTAGGGTTAGAGTATTTCATGAAAGTTGATGTTTGAAGATTGATTTCCATTAATTGAATCCCATAACGGGTTACTTATTCTTTCTTGATTTCACTTGTTTAATTGTCAGGGCCCGATAATTATGCATTATCTATGGTTTTTAGATTGAACTCGAAAGATGGAATTTATGAACGCACTAAGAAAGAGTAGGGCTGGATTGTGAACCCGGGCATCGGGGAACCAATTTGTGAGTAGGATAGACATATACTTGCTCGCCTAGCTTAACTAATTACAGAATTCGTTAATGCGTGCACGTGATTCAACCCATAGACATATAGGGATTGGAGTAGCATGCATAGACCGTGAAGAATCGAAAGGTTTTCACGGGTACATTTAATCTGTTAGTTAGTAATCCGGGATTTAAGAAGTGGAATCAATTGAAAAACTCAACTGGATTGTTTGTAACTCTGACCCTGGACCGTCTCATTAATATTGTTTACAACCAACTTTTGCTCCATTGTTTAAATTCACTTCTACCATTTTAATTGATGTTCTTTAGTTAATAAAATCCTCACCATTGGAAAAAGATCCCTGAGTAGTTGTTAAGAAATTGTTTGTTAGGAGTCCAGTCTAAATAGTCCTCGTGGGAACGATACTCTACTTATCACTTTATTACTTGTCGACCACGTATACTTGCGTGTGTGTTGGGAGCAACAAGTTTTTGGCGCCGTTGCCAGGGACTAAACAATTGATTGTTTTCTTTTCAGACGATTATTTATTATCTATTCAGGTTTAATTTTTGTTTTGAGTTTTGTGTTGTTTTAGGTATTAGGTCCTGCTTGATCTTTACCTACAGGAATGGCAGCAGAACGAGCTTTAGCTGTGCGAGATGTTGCTCTCCCCGCCTGGAGGGAGTAGCCTCGAGCATAGTTAAGCCTGAAATTACTGGAAACTTTGAGATTAAGTCCGGCATGATACAACTGTTACATGTGACTGGACAATTTGCTGGATTACTTAGCGAGGATCCACAATAACATATCCAGAATTTGTTGGAGATCAGTGATACTTACACACCGACGGGAGTTCCTATTGATTATGTTCGCTTGACATTGTTCCCGTTTTCACTAATTGAGCCAAAGAGGTGGTTAAAGGCTGAAAAGTCTGGGTCTATCACTACTTTGGCTAAGAAGTTCTTCACTAAGTTTTATCCATCTGCCAAGACAGCCTGGCTGAGGAGTAAAATTATGTCCTTCAGACAGGTAGAAGGAGAGTCTTTGTATTCAGCCTGGGAGCGGTTTAAAGCTTTATTGAGAGATTGTCCACACCACAACCAATCCACGAGGTTCTGGCACATACTTTTGTTGAGGGGTTGACTGCGCATACTAAGATCGTGGTAGATGCTGCTGCTGGAGGCCAAGTACTGGCCTTAAACTTTGACCAGATCTATGAATTACTAGACAAGTTTTTACAGAGCAATCCTGACTGGCAGGGAGATGGTAGAGCTACTACACAGAAATCTGCTGGGGTACTTCCGTTAGATGTAGTTTCAGAGCTGAGGGCGAAGATGGATGCTATTTCCAATCAAATTAGAAAACTAGCTCTGCCAAAGACTCAGCAACCAGTGGCTCCAGTGCAACAATTCCAGAGTTTTTGTGAGGTTTGTGGTCAAGATCATGCTACAGAGGTTTGCTCCTCTAATCCAGAGTCAGTTTATTACGTGGGTAATCAAAACAGGCTGCAGGGTCAAAATCAGTTTGGTAATGCTTATTATCAAGGCAATGCGAGAGCCCCAAATAATTACCACCCACTTCCAGCTCCACCACAGCAGGTTAGCAATTCAGTTGAAGATATGCTAAAGCAGATAATGGCGGGCCAGCAGAGAATGATAGCTGACACTGCAACCCATGCACAGGCCATACAAGATCTTGCCAATGCTCAAAAGAACCTGGAGCACCAGTTGGGGCAGTTGGTGAGAGAAATAAGTACTGTTAAAAAAGGGCCTGAAAAATGTCTTGCAGTGACTTTAATTGAAGGTGGAGAGCTGATGGCCAAGTCTGAGGAGGGAGCTGAAATAGAAAACGTTGAAAGAGTGGAGAAGGTAAAGAAGAAAGAAGAGAATAAGGAGGCACCTCTACCGCCTCCACCATTCCCCCAGAGACTTATACCATCGAAGGATTTGGCCCAGTATCAAAAATCTATGAGTATGTTGAAAGAGCTTCAAGTTAACATTCCTTTGACTGATGTGTTTGAATTGATGCCATCCTTTGTGAAGTTCTTAAAAGAAATTTTAGTCAAGAAGAAAAAGCCTCAAGAGATAGATACAGTTGAGTTAGTTGAGGAGTGCAGCACAATCTTGAGCAAGCTACCTCCAAAACTTCAAGATCCTGGGAGGTTTACTATTCCTTGCACCATTGGAGGGCATAATATCATTGGTGCATTGTGTGATCTGGGTGCGAGCATAAATCTCATGCCTCTATATGTTTGCAAAAGGTTAGGGCTAGGAGAAATCAAGCCCTCTTCGGTTACTCTTAAGATGGCGGATGGATCACTTACTCACCCTGATGGTAAGTTGGAGGATGTGTTGCTTAAAGTTGGTAAGTTTACATTCTCTGCTGATTTTGTAGTCCTAGATTATGAAGAGGACCGAGAAGCTCCAATTATTTTGGGGAGACCATTCTTAGTCACCTTGAAAGCAATTATTGACATGGAGCTGGGAGAGATGACTGTTAGAGCGCATGGAAAAAAGGTTACTTTCAAGGTTTATAATGAGAAGGAGCACATAACTAAGGTTGAAGAGTGCTCTATGATCGAATGTGTCAAACAAGAACGTGGAAGTAAACCAAATGACGTGTGTGAGCAGGATGTGGAACAAAATAGCAGTGGTACATCACATGTGAAGTTGAAGAGGGGTTCTCTCAAAGAAAGGAAGAAAGCAAAGGTTCATCGTAAGAAGAGAAGATATAAATGCTGGAAGTGAGATAAAAGTTTCGTCGTGCCACGACGTTAACTAAGGCGCTTCTCGGGAGGCAACCCGAGTTTGTACTTGTATTATTTTATTTATAGTGTCACGTAGTTTTTATTTTTCCTTAGATTGCAGGTTCATGTAATGTCGAGTTTAAGTGTGGGGTGTCCTCACTCCTGCCTAATATTGTTGAGCTGATGAGGGAAGTCTGAGTACCTCATACTATACGGAAGCTTGGAGGATGGTAGCACCAAGGACTAGAGCCTTCAGGGAAGTTCTTTTACCCCTTGTACTTTATTTATTGTCGCACTGAGGATATTGCTTAGTTTTAAGTGTGGGGTGGGGAACTCTGCTTTATTTTTTAGGTTAGGGATGCATGTACCGTTAGGATTTTTTTTTTATCACTTGACGTTATTTTTATTTGTTTCTTGCTTTAATATATGAAGAAAAAAAATTAGAAAATTAATGATAAATTCCAAAAAGATTTTCTTTTTTAGTCTTTATTAGTGGTACATGTCATCCACCCCGTGGTTTTTCTTATGACCTCGGTTCTTTTCCACGGGGAGGCCTTTGAACCGGGTAGTTTTTTATTTTTATTAGGATTAGAATAGTTAGTATAGGTGACCCTAGACGAAAGGAATAGGTGGAATGCCAGGTGCCTTTGACGTGTTTGATACCGGTGGACTTGGACTTATTGCATGTGCTATTTGTGATGTCTTTTGGTTTTAAATTGTGATGCATGCCTAAAAAATAGAACGATCCCCTTGAGATGCTTGAGTCCACTCAGTTGACTTTGTTGGGAACCATTGTGCATTAGTGCTTAATTTTCCACAAGTTGCACTCTATTTGCTTGATTGAGAGTTATGATGGAGCCTTTTTGTGTAGACTGTGTGCAATGTGTGTTGTAAGGCATATTCTTATTGTACTCCGTGTTTCATATTGGTGTCTAGAACTTGCCCCGTGTGTGTGCAAAGCGAAATCCTAGGTTTGCTCTAGTCGGGAAATGATACAGGCCTTCTTTTGATTTGTCTACCCTTACATATATACCTTGGACTTGATTGTTGTGATCTCTTTGACCTTTTTGTTGGCACCCACACCGCAAGCCTACCCACTTGTTCTAAATTGCTTTCTTTTGACCCTTTACTCCTTAAGCACTTTAATATAATTGTATATCATTGTGGAGTTTGCAGTTGATATATTGAGAGGTTTTTTAGTGGAACCAATGAGGGGAATATTTGATAAATTGTGAAGTTGTTGAAGGAGCATTGGCAAGGGTTGGAAAGAATTAAAAAGAAAAAAAAACTAAAAAAAAAAAATTGGAAAAAAGAAATAAAGAGAAAAGAAATAAATATCCATCCTTGCTAGTGTTGTGCTTAAAATAAATTTGCTACTTGTGAAAAGGTGTGTGTGAAATTTGTTGGGTAGTGAATTGGGTGGCTTTGATGATATATGTGCTTAATTTGATTGTGATGTATTAAAGTGCTTAGGGAGGTAGTCACTATTACCCATATGTATCCTACATTACAACCCTTTAAAGTCCTAGTTAATCCCGATTGGAGTGAGCTTACATTAGTGGAGTCCTAGACTACGGGCAAGCCTATGGTACATCATGTGTGACATGTGAGCTTTTCATGAGAGTGAGTGAATTCTTTCTATGCTATTGTCCCCGTTCTATTCTTGATATTCATTGTTGTGTGTGATATTTGGGGGACACTCTCTTGCTTCATTTTGGTGAGGGCACACGGTTTGCATGAGATAGGTGAAGTCGTGGCTTCTTGGTTGAGTAGATAGGTATGACTTTATGGGAGCATGGTTGCAATGAGTCGAGTTTGTGCATTTGAGTTGTCTTGGGGTGGTTGTTCTCATGTTTTGATGTTTGATAAATTGTTGGCATGTTTGTTGGACACATAGTAGTCATGTATGCATTTGTTCAATGGTCGGTATCAACCATAGTCATAGGCAAACCTGTTTTACCTAGGTTGGGAAGTTATTTGTGATTGCTCGAGGGCGAGCAAAGGTTCAAGTGTGGGGTGGTGATGTTTGGCATTTTATGCCTATATTTCCTTAATATTTCCTCACGTTTGAGTATTTTATTCGCCCATTTTCTAGTTAATGAATGTGATTTTTGCACTGATTTTATGTCGAATGTGTGTAGGTTGTTATGAAGTGCAATTGGAGCTTTAAAGAGCATGATCGAGCAAGAAAAGATTGGATTTGGATTGAGGATTGGATCGAACACACGAAGGCACGGAACGAAGCAAGCTGCAGACGGAGAAAACTGGAAATTGGCTTGGCACCCTAGGTGGCGCGGTGCCTGGCGCGTTTGGTTGCGCGGCGCGGGGCCATGGCGTGCAAGTTTCGACGGGTTCTGCTTGGGTCAGCGCGTTCGGGGGCGCGGGGCGCCAGCTACAGCGCCCCTGGAGCATTTTTGGACATCCTATTTCGTCTAGGCTTAGGTGTAACTTATTACTAGGCCTTTGTAAATCCTATAAATAGTCTTTTACTTCGTTTTTTAAGGGAGTTCAGACCTTGGAGCAAATTGGAGAGCTCATAACATCTTGAACAAGGATTTTTCTTCCTTCCATTAATCTATCATATCATTATTTCATTATTACATCAAATCCTTGTGTTGTTATTATGAGTATGCGTGGATAAATCTTTCGTTCTAGGGTTAGAGTATTTCGTGAAAGTTGATGTTTGAAGATTGATTTCCATTAATTGAATCCCATAACGGGTTACTTATTCTTTCTTGATTTCACTTGTTTAATTGTCAGGGCCCGATAATTATGCATTATCTATGATTTTTAGATTGAACTGAAAGAGGAAATTTATGAACGCAGTAAGAAGGAGTAGGGCTGGATTGTGAACCCGGGCATCGGGGAACCAATTTGTGAGTAGGATAGACATATACTTGCTCGCCTAGCTTAACTAATTACAGAATTCGTTAATGCGTGCACGTGATTCAACCCATAGACATATAGGGATTGGAGTAGCCTGCATAGACCGTGAAGAATCGAAAGGTTTTCACGGGTACATTTAATCTGTTAGTTAGTAATCCGGTATTTAAGAAGTGAATCAATTGGAAAACTCAACTGGATTGTTTGTAATTCTGACCCTGGACCATCTCATTAATATTGTTTACAACCAACTTTTGCTCCATTGTTTGTATTCACTTCTACCATTTTAATTGTTGTTCTTTAGTTAATAAAATCCTCACCATTGAAAAAAGATCCCTGAGTAGTTGTTAAGAAATTGTTTGTTAGGAGTCCAGTCTAAATAGTTCTCGTGGGAACAATACTCTACTTATCACTTTATTACTTGTCGACCACGTATACTTGCGTGTGCGTTGGGAGCAACATCAGACTTACAGTGTTACAGTTTATGCATTTCATCACGAGGTATGTAGTCAAGAAGATCACGTCTGTGCAGTGTGTGAAGGAAGAAAGTTTGTATTCAGTTGTTTGAAAGTGCTGTAAGTAATTAAGTATCTAGTAGTTAGAGCAGTAGAGTAGGCTATTATTGCGTTGAGTCTTATTCCCTCGTCCCTTTTTCTATCTCTCTATTTATCACCCCTGTTCTGATCAGTATTCCTATGTCTTTGGGGTTTCCGTTTCTTTACATTTTGTTTAGTGATTGCCATACAATGGGTCAGTTTCTTTGTGTGAGAAATTGGTTATTTCAAGTATGTTTACCGTCTCTCTATCTTTCTCTACTTAAATACCAAGTTTTTGTCATTGACGGATTTGTACTTGTTTCACATGCACATTACAATAAGTTGAAAATCAGGTAACCTTAGAGAAGTTCACTACAGAAAGAGATATACTCGTTGCAAAATGAGATTCGGATGACCAGATAATTTGTTAGTGTTGAACAAGTCATTACGTCTAGATGTCATCAAAATATAGATAGATAAATAGATAGATACAACGTTAACGTACCAACTTTAGTCCCTCGTAGATAAGAACTAAAAGGGAACAAATGTCAACCAAAACCAAGCAATTTTGGGGCAATAATCTTTAGCAAAGGTTGCAAAGTACTAGGATGAAACTTCCTCCCAAAAAGGAAGCAAATTGAGCTCAACTTCCCATTATAACTACAATTCGACATATGTCTAACGCCGTTCAGAAACTCATCCGTCACATCTTTCCTCATAAACGTCATTGGATGCGAGCCG
The DNA here is from genome assembly GCA_029990575.1 of Petunia axillaris subsp. axillaris. Taxonomy (NCBI): domain Eukaryota; kingdom Viridiplantae; phylum Streptophyta; class Magnoliopsida; order Solanales; family Solanaceae; genus Petunia; species Petunia axillaris. Next base: position 47,508,013 of record JARKNS010000009.1, read on the forward strand.
CCAGCCGACCAATCTGCCCATGTAACGCTCCAATTCGACGTTAAGTTAGGACAAACTTTGTTCACTAACGTAGGCAAGTAATGTTCGTCCATGTAACAAGGTGGTGTACAATAGTTCTTAAAAACAGGGTAATAGGTCACGTCAGAGACAATCTTAATGGCGAGTTCACGTTGAACTTCGAACCATTGTGAGCCTTTTCGCCAATCAGAGATTGTTATGGTAGGGAACATACGTTTGTTGTACCTGCCACGACCTATTTTCCTAGGGTCATCGAATAATCCTAGGAAGCTTTGGTTGGAACTTGTTAGGAAAGTGTAGATGGTAGTAAAGTTGAACAAGGGAATACATGTTTCGGAGAGTAATATGAATCTTTCATTGGAGATGTCGAGGAGTGCATTTGCTAAAAGACGTCTCTCTGCATCAATCATGCTTGCTCTTCCCCATTGCACTGCCTGCATGAAACAAACTATAAGTATGACTTCATGATATGCACGTTTAATTTGTATTCAAAGGAAACTGCGTGCTTTGAAAAACTACAAAAAAAATTATCAAGTATTCCAAATAAATTCGGGAATTTCATGCAAACTTAAAATGTTTGGTATGTTTTATAGCTAATTTGAAAAGACTAGAATTGTGTACATACTATGTACATACACGTATTAGGAGTGATATATCCCACATCAACTAAGATAGACGGTGCCTTATATTTGGTGCAATTCTCACTCTTTGAGTTAGCTTTTTAGGATTTGGTTTAGGCCCGAGATCCATTGTTAATTTGACATGGTATCATAGTAAGTATCCCGCCCCGCCTCCTCAGGATAGACTGTCCACGCCAGTTGAGGTTGGCATGTTGGGGGGAAGGGGTGGACGATCCTACAATAATTGTCAGATGGGATAGACATTAGACAGTCACTTATATGGTCTTATACAATTCTCATCTTTTAAGCTTGGTTTTACAAGAGAATACATATTTACTAGTTTCTCTACCTTGTTACTTAAAAGCTTAGTTACATGTACATGTTAGTCACCGTCCTGAAAACTATAGATAGAACAGTTATGTTTGAATCAAATGGACCGCCTTAGATGAAACGACCTTTATTTTGTTTTTCAATTTTGTTTATTATTCTACAAAACAGAAGTAGCTTTTACCTTTACAGTAGTCCTAACGACTGTAGATAGAATCTAGTTTTCCATTTAACAGTTGGATTCAAGCTACTAGTAGATGTCAGTAGGTGTCAAATGAAATAAATAAGATTTATGGAGGTTAGAATATATATGGTCAAAATTCAAAATACTGGGACTCTAGAAATGACCGTGGCTTTATTCCTTAGCTAGGAAATTTAATTTTGCATGGCGACATGTGATTGCATAGTTAAAGTTACACTACTAAAAAAAGTTGAATCTGCGACCACCATCATGCGACCGATTTTCGGTCTCCACAGTTGTGCGACCGATTTTCGGTCGCACATTCAACGAAAAAAGGTGGCGACCGAAAATCGGTCGCACAGCTGTCACAGAAATATTAGTCACAGCTATGCGACCGACAATCGGTCGCATGTCGGTCGCACAACTGTAACTAAAAACGGGGCAGAAACCTTTTCTTCCCCATTTCAAAAATCCCAAAACCCCCCAAATCCCTAAAAACCGAACCCCCCCCCCCCCCCCACCCCATAATCAAAAACCCACCATTATAAACCCCATATAACTTTAAATTACTACTCCATTACCTCCTACATAACATTTAACACAATCTCAACCTACAAATCCAAGGTAAATTTCATTTTTTAGTAATTTGTGTTATTTTTTTAAAAACTCATATAATGACTTTTTAATTCACTTTTTTTTGTAGTTATTGGGTGGATAGCACATTGGTAACTCATACTTTCTTGCCATTGGATCCAATACAAAGTAGAGGTAATTTTTTTTTTTTTGGTTTAATAATCCGAATTTAATTATATATATATTTATAAATAATGGAGAGCCTATATATATTGTTTACATGTTAGTTGTTAGTTATAATTACTTTATTCTATATAATGTGATGTATAATATGTTGGAAATTGTTTGGTAGAGTTGTTTGCAATGTGTTGATGTCTTGTCATGGGTTGTGGCAATTGGAATACTTGTTATGCATTTAAAGTTAGGGTTTAGGTATTGTTGTTTTGATTGTTCATGTTTGCAACATCTTGTGACTAAACCGGATAAATTGTATGCGTTTTGTATTGCATTCAACTTACTAGATAATATGGAATTCAAACGGATCAATGGATATTCAAAAAAAGGCTAGGATTATTAAAAATTGGTACCAACTCATTTGAATGTTTCAACAGGTATGGACAAGTTTTGCCCTAAAGTTTTTAGCAGAAGGCCTGGCAAGAGACCTGTGGGCGAGAGTTCAGCTTCTGCGGGTGGTGACAGTCAACAATCACAGGTCCCGCATTCGCTGCCTACTGATGCCCCACCTGGCTATGATCCAGCTTTTTTCAGGCCCCCTGGCCCATATCAGGTACCACTTATTACCCCGTCTCAGTTGCCTCATGATTGGCAATGGACATTCCCTATCGTTGATTATACTGAGACACAGGTCCCTCCCACACAGGGCGATCCCTCCCAGGCTGATGACAGTGAGACTCAGCCCCCTGAATTCCCCCTAGATAGTTGTGACGACCCACCGAGTCAGCAGGAGCTCATGCTGTATGATCCCCATTCGCCTTATTACATTGGTGAGCCTGGCGCTCGGCTAGAAGGCAGAATGATTATTTACCCCGAGGCGGATAAAGGGTAAGCTACCTAATTTCTTAAGTTCTTGTCGATTAAATGATTAGTTCCTATTTTATTTGCTAGTATTATGAATAACTCTAGGTAATTTTTTTTTTGTAGCTTTTGCCCAAGCGATGAGTCCACCAAAGTGCTGACTGCGTGCATGAGAGCGCACTGGAACCAGCCTTGGCGAACATGGAGCGATGTGCCCCAGCAAGTAAAGAAGCAGATATTGGTAGATTTTGAGGTAACACATATGCATTTGGTTTAAAACTAATTGTAGTTTTTTAAACCATGAACATGTTTAAAGAAATTATTTTGATACTCTTTCAGGGCAAATGTATCTGGCATCAGGGGCTGGACTATAACATTCGCAGCATTTTCCCAAAGAAATGTGCTGCGCTATTCAAGCAAACCCTTTACAATGCGCGGCATAGAGGTATAAGGCCCGGCTTCCTCCAAGGCCCTCAGTGGGCGGAGCTGGATGAATATTGGCACACGCCCGAGTTCGAGGCGAAGAGCGAGAAAGGAAAGGCTGCGCGAGCGTCGGATAAGGGTGGATCGCTCCATACCGGTGGCTCAATTAGCGCGGCTACACAAAAGATGCGCTTGGTACAGTATATTTAATTGTTTGATTATTTACTTGAACAGTTGCTTTTTGTCTAACATATTATGTTTTTTAATTTGTAGGAAAAGAAAGAAAAGCGCACTATTCCTGTGCTCGAGCTGCACAAGATCAGGCATACGAAGGGGGGCAAGAAGGGCGGTGGAGAGTGGGTCGAGCCCCGCGCAAAAGAGGCATGGGTAAGTTTGTAAAATTCGATCTTTAGTCGCCTCAATCCTTCAACGTTTAGTCTTTCTATTAACATCATTACTATATTTATGTTATTCAGGAAAAGGCTACAAAGGCCGTGGAAGACTGGACATCGACCCAAGCATCGGACGCAGGAAGCAGCACCCCGGCTCCATTGACGTTCGAGAAAGAAAAGCAAATATGGGTCGATACTGTTGGAGGGGTTAAGAAGGGGTATGCTTATGGTCTTGGATCGCTATATGCTCCGGATAAGCATAATTCTCGCTTTTTGGGCTCTTCAGCTACTTCTTCTCCGGCGAGCTCCGTTGATCCTGCTGAGATGGCTCAAATGAGAGAGCAGATCGCACAGCTGTCGAGGGAAAACCAAGAAACGCATGACATGATCAGAAAGCTCCTTGCCAAAAAGGAGAAGAAGAAATCGAGAAGAAAGCATAAGAGCAAGCATCGCCGCAGCTCCTCTTCCTCTTCCTCTTCCGAGTCCGGGTCTAGCTCAGCCTCGCCCGAGCCCCAGTAGTCTTTTAAATGTTTGTGAAGTTGTATTGTTAACAATTTTAGAATATAACTAATGGTGTATGGATGTTTTTGAAATGATTGGATGTTTTTGAAATGTTTGGATTGCTGTTTTATTGCTGCCCAGGTGCTGGTTTTTGCTGTTGCGATGTGCCTGATTGCAGGATTTTTATTGCAGGTTTTTACAGGTTTGGCGACCGATTTTCGGTCGCATAGCGGTCACAACTGAGACCACGTATGCGACTGATTTTCGGTCGCACATTCTGTGCGACCGAATTTCGGTCGCATACTTGGTCACCATTAATTACCACAAATGAGACCAAGTATGCGACCGAAAATCGGTCGCACTAGGATGTGCGACCGATTTTCGGTCGCATACTTGGTCACTGTATGTGAGCTATTGTGCGACCGAAATTCGGTCGCATGGTGGTCGAAGTAGCGACCGTTTTTCGGTCGCAGGGCTATTTGCTACCATGAATTTTCTGACTACCCGTATCGGTCGCCGATCGGTCGACCTGGCGACCGATCGGCGACCGATTTGGTGGTCGCAGATTCAGTTTTTTTTAGTAGTGTTATAGAGTTTTGGTGCACAGGACATTTGTAACTTTTCCGAAAGAATCTCATAAAATCAAGAGGAAAGGGGAAATGTGAAAGAAATAAACAAAAATTATTTGAGAAAAAAAAAAAATCATTTGAGCATGCTTGCATGCATTACTCTCATTCAGAAATGCAAATGAAAAGACTAGATAAGTTGAACCTGGCTTGGTATCCTTCTTTTGTAAAAAACAGATGATGGAGGAGGCTCATAGTTGAACTCTGGTGAAGTATGGAGGTATATTGAGAACAATCCTTCATGTCCTTTGAAGAACATTTCCCAAAGAGGTTGCAATGGTAATCTTCCCCTTGTTAAGAACAAGAATGCTACTTTTGGAGTTCGATTAAAAGGGTACTCCTTGATTTGAGGTACCATTGTAGCTCTCCACATCAATTCTTCATCATTCATCAAATGCCAAAGACCCTTGGGGTAAAGCCAATCGTTCAGTTCCGTGATACTATTGGAACTAGAATTAGATGAAGTGTTACAAACAAGATGTGTGGAGACAGAGAGATTGTAAATTGGTGAGAATGTAGTGAGCTGTGGCAAGTATAAATCTTCATAGATAACAATCTTCTTGAATTGGTCATTGATGAACATTCCTAATAGTACTACAAAAAAGGCCATGGACAAAGTAAAGACCATGGTGGTAATAAGTTGGAAACTCATTTCTCCAACTTCTCTTTTTATTCGTGTAGAGAGTTCTCTAGCAAACATGGGTAATTGCATCTCTTGCAACCTCTATGTTGTTTAGTTTAAAAGTGATAGCATAATGTCTCAATTTATGATATCTATAAACTATAAAGTGAGAAAATGAGGAACATTGCAGCAAAGGGTGTAAAGGGAATGAATGCAAAAGCGCATGGGAAGTGTTGGCATAGGCAAGATGAAAATGTGATATGAAAGAAGCAAGGTGTGGTTTTTGTTTTTATTGCAGTTAAAGTAAACTTGCAATTATGAGTCCTAAAAAAGGAGGAGACTGTGAAGGAAATAGTGAGTAGTATTTTACTACTGCAGTAGAAAAAAATTGATGACATACTGTACTATAAAGATAACTTTTAAGCACAACACAGAAAAAATTTACACAATCAAGCATTTAAAGATATACATGCAAATCTCTATGACAACCTAAGAAATATGGTAACTAACTTATTATAATAGGTTAAATTACACTAATTAAAATTATGTTGGCCAGTGTATATATTACTTTAACACTAAAGTAAATAATGCATATAGTTCACATCCTTTCTACCCTTCTACATGTTACCATCACTTCAGACAGTATCCACAACCTGCGACTTCACCCCATGCATGAAATACTCGTGTAACCAGAAAGAAAATGCTAAAATCCTCTATAATTAAAATGACAAACAATGTAGCAAGCCACATCCATCTGATTAGAAATTGCAAAGCATGCAGCTGAATAACTTATTGTGCAGAATTGCATGACTAATATGCTTGATCTCAGAAAGTAAAAAGAGAAAGAAGATACTATATACAACTAGTCAGCTACCTAAGTGATGCTTATCATCGTTGAAATTAAAGGAACCGCTAACAAAAGATGCATATATCAATGAATAACCAGGCACATCTAAACAACACGACTTCTATATTTAACTGTCTCAGAAGTGTTATGATCAATAAAACATTAATCTTGTCTTACCTTCTACTGATCCAATCTCAATAGCTAAGAAATATCAGAGATCACGTAGACTCTGACAAAATATACATTCAACACTATCAATGAGTAGTTTACTTTAGAGCTTCTGGTACAATGAGAGACGATGGCCTGGAGCCAGCCAGCTAACTTCCTTAATCAATTCTGCTTTCTGGAGCAAGGATTGCTTGCATCTACCTAGAGAGATTTTATTTTTTTGTGGAAAATGATACAGCCAAGCAACCGATTGCCACAGTCGCAGTACCAACTATTAAAGCTGCTCTCAAATCTTTTATTAAGAATGCACTACTCGAGTATTCCAATAGCCACCTAAAAAGGAAATGCAGCCCACAAGTTGCCTGGAAGTTTCTGACTGAAAAACCCTACAATTTAATGATGATAAATGATTTAAGGTTAGGCCCTTCAACCAAATACGCAACAAATATGATATATTCGAGAAAATGATCAGCATACAAGATTGTGATGGATGAAATTCATTTAGGCACCACAGACTGTTAGTAGGAAAATAAGTAGTCGCCCAACCTAAAGGAAGGAAGGGAATCTGCAGGGATTAGGGGCAGCTTTCAGCAAGCTTCCTTAGGTTTTATGCACCTCACCAGCAAACTCAGCAATACTGCGAGTGAAATTTTCTAAAGAGAAGTCCTGCACATGACACAGAAAAGTTTGGGATCCTAATCAAATAATAAGTTACTAAAGGCATACATATATATGTATGACCCAACTATTCAACTACTTATATCTACACTCAAGCCCGACAAGAGCAAATTGGCACCGAAAACTGTTGGCAAGCATGGAATCTCCAATCAATTACTTTCTCCAGAGGCTGAAATTTAGTTTTATGGATTAAGTTTCCACAAAATGGACTAGCAACAATATCTACTTCACGGTTAGTAGTTCAAGAAAGTCACCCGTATTATTCAACGTTAAAAAGTTAAAACCGGTACAAAAATACAAACTACCACACTCCATGGACCACAAGTCCATGAAACTGAGAGTTTTGACAGTAAACTGAAGAACATTCAAAGCTGGTCGGAGAGCCGAGCAACATGGATTTCAAGAGTGCAAATTTTAGTACCTTATTCTTGGTCCTAAAATTTGACATCCTTCTCCCAAAACTATTATTCCTAGTCTATTTAATTTGGTTAACAGGCTTCAATGAGTTGAACTTTCACTACTGGACAATGCACCAGATCTTGCAATGCAACTAACAACGAGAACAATATTTGAGGGGAGCAGTAGATTACTCATGAATATTGAGACAGAAATTGAATGTGCAAATAGTACAGCACTATAAAATGGTAAATAACGGTGAGAACAAACAGTCAAGATTCAAGAATATAGATGGATGTCACATAGATTGGATGCGCACATGCTAAACAAGAGTGATCATGACGTACGCTCTGATGTAAAAAATGATATTGAATCCCAAGGAAGCAAAGAAGACATACATTTGGTAACTTGCCCTGCAGTGCAAGATGATCCACATGGAGTCTCACATTTGATGAGGCATAAAACCAGAGGCTTCGGTCAACGTCAGCATAAGTGTAAGCAACTATGTCATACAATGTTTTGGCGCCATTTTGTATGGCCTTTAAGATGGTTGATTCTCTGTGTCTCCGGTTTCTGACAATCCCAGGTAACACTTAATTAGTGTGCGTCAATTGAATATATCCATGTATTTGTTTTATACAGTTTTTGTAAATGATAATCCAGCTTTCGGTTTCATCCATAAACAACATAAATAAACATAAAACTAACTGAACAAATTTCACTTCCTAACACATATATTAGCTGAATGTTCAATTAAACTAGAGTACAAAAGTTACATGGTGGGAGGAAGCAACAAAGTGAACATGCAGGTTTCTGCATAAAGTGTTCATATATTAATATGTCCAATGATTTTGCCAGTTGCTGATAGACAGGAAATGCACTCTGGGTAAAAACATATATATAGATATGTCTCAAGAGGAATCAGTTTCATACTTGAGATACCCACAGAGCATGTGTTTTGGCCACATATTGATTCTTCCATGCATGGGAATCAAGGCATGAGGGCAGAGTTCAATGAATTTGTATGTTGTCTGAAAGTAGTCCTGTATAAAGAAAAGTTGAATCTCATTATCGAGAATTTTAAAAAGAAGAAAAAATGCCCAACTCATACTTGAACCTGATGATAAAATACATGATCACCTGCTAATTGCTTTATTCCTTATCTTATTCATTATATTCACAAGGATATTATAAAACAAATAGAGCCAAAATCCTCTATTGGGGTTTTCTTTTTAAAAAATAAAAAATAAAACTAGAAAAAAGTAGACTGTAATTTAGCTCTACTGAATACAGCTATACACTCTTGTTGAAGCCCCCCTCCAGAAGATCAAGATGAACTGTATACTGCTTTTTTCATTTTTGGTGTAAAGAAAGTTATGCAAATGATGAATCCATACTAGACATTATAGATCATTGTAAGTAGAGCAAGGTAAGTTTAGTTTTTTCCCTTTTTGCTTTTCGCTGATCTTGTATTTGCTTACCAGTGCAGGCTTTCCGCTGAGGAGATAAGACACACACATTAATTCTCTCTGCTTTTAGAAGGGGAACTGTAGGAGGCATGGGAAGGCTTGCCATCAACATGAAAACAAGTAAATGAATTTTTATGGGAAGAGAAAGGTTTGACAGGCTTTTTTTGGTTGATTAAGCTTCAAGAGTCAGATCTTTTGGTAAGCGTAAACTGACAACAGCCAACCATCAATTTCTAATTAGCATTCCACGTATGACAGAGGGGCAAAAAGAAACATAGAGATGCTGATGTTAACTTACCCTCATATTTCCACCAGCCTCAACATCTAAGAGAGCACTTCCTTGGCTGAAAACCAAGGGATGTATCAAATCAGAAAATTTCAGGAAAGGAAGAGGAAAAGAAATAACAGAAACTACGACAAACAAATGCAAAAGTTGGCCAAACACGATCACAGACTTCTTGGACAGATTGCCATATCACTATAAGAAAAAGGATTTATTCACAAGGACTAGGAAGCTACAAAAAAGTTGGTAAGAATGTTCATAAACTTATTTATAAAGTAACATGTCAATTTATTAAAGATAATTAAGTTTCTCGATCTAAAATATCTCACCCCAAACAATGATCCCCCACAATCAACGAGTTTGTACTGACATGAAGCAGAGCCATATGTCCGTCTGTATGACCCTGACTCACAAAATTGTTACCAAGAAGAGTATGTTAAAGTTCCACAAAACTGATTATGGGAAAGTGTCAATGCATTACATTGAAGATAGAGTTAATAGGGAAGTAAAACTCGGGGTGACTTTAACTTGGTTCTTTGTTTACAGCAACAAGAATAAGGTTAATCATAATTTCACCATGCTCTAGTAAAGATTGTCTAACGGCTAGGAGGTGCCCCCTCCTGCAAGTCCTAGCTATAAGTGTGCCAATGTAGAAGGAAATAAGTTCTCTCGTAGCAGTAATGTAAAACATAGAACTTTTAATGAGAATAACACCTTTATATATTCAGCGGAGACTCGAAGAGGTCAACTCACAAGCAGGGATAAGTTTAAGGTAGATTCATTAAGGAATTAATTTGATGTCACACTGCCAGTATAGATGTGAAACAGATCCTCAAGCAAAAATCCTACAGTTTCTAAATCTGAATGTAGATTACTCATCCATAAATACACTTAACAAAGAAGCAAGTTCCAAAGAGAACCAAATTAAAATGAATGCCATTAACAAAATTTCACGGGGAATGTTGATTCTCATCCTAAGGACTAGGATAAAAATGGAGATTACCGGTGCTAAGATAATTCTTAATCTCTGACCGCCAATGCAAATTTCCTCAGATCCAGAAACTGATACACATGGAAGAGACCAATCACCTGCATCACATGGAAATTATTTTTAAGTAATTACGCTCATTTACTTGATAAAGAATATTTCACTTTTCACGAATCCTGTGAGATTAATAAGACGTAAAACAGAACAAGTAGTTTCATGAATATATTTTTTATTAAGCTCACTTGATAGTACACTAACAGAGTCATAGTCAACTAGCTACTCTTCCTGTTAGTTTGAAAGGGAAGATACCCAAAAAGACCTTTTAGCTTCAAGTGTCAAAACCAGTCATCAGATTGCATGTTTCATTTCAAGTACATTATAAATCAATTTCCTTTTAACAGTAGGGGACAAGCACAAAAGTCGTCCTTCATAAAAATAGTTCACTCGCTTCTTTCATGACCGAAAAAGGGTAGAGACCTGCAACCCTTGCTAGCAATCTAAATAATAAGGTGATATAACAACAGGAAGATATCCATTCTCTATTCTAAAGAATTGAAAACTTCTGACCTTTACCAATTCGGCGAATCGTATTTTCATGAGCCAAAAGACAAGCATCAGGATTGTACTTCTGGACTACGGAAAGACCTGAGAGTATCACAAAACACATGGAGCGCCAGATTATGTTTCGGGAATTACTTTAGACAAAAAAATGAAGAAATTTTTCATCGTATTATATATTTTTCCAGATTTCTACTGAAATAGACAACTAATAAAGTGATGCTCCAATAATCGACAAACTTTTGCCGACAAGACAAATGTTTATAGGGAAACTTTAGGACTGCAAGAAAACTCTGCTAATTTTTCTTGCAATCCTTGAGAAGATACCATTACGTGTAAATAGGTCTTAGCAGAACGTCCATGAGAGATAGATTGACCAAAGGGCAAATACATAATAATCCTTGATGAATATGATGACATCAACGTTGAGAAAATTGTCGAAAATCGAATGACGTTTATAACACAAGGCTTTGACAGTAAGCAGAGGACTGTCCCCAGGCCTGGATGTAAAAAAAAATAAAAAAATAAAAAAAAAAAGAAATTGCAGCTACTTACCATCAACATGATCGTGATGATGATGTGTCACAAAGACAACTAGCTTTCTCGGCAAAGCAGCAATGATTTCCTTGAGCTGGTAATCCAAGCATCAGAGGGTTGAGATGTCACAGCAGCATAAGGGGCAGAACCAATCACCAGAAAGAAAGAGATGAAAAGAACGAGAGAAACATAATAAGAGCCTCAACCACTCGTAAACATATTATCAAGACATAGAGCAAAAGAGAAACACATACAGAAACCCATTTTAGGTTAAGCTATCTATATCATTGAATGCACTAACTTTGGACAAATATTCTCAGCTTTACCTCTACTGCTTTTAGTATGCTAGAACTATTTCACTTTTAGTATGCTAGAACTATTTCACATTCTCCTTAACAAACCACTTATACAATTTTCTTTTCCAAAATGTAGACATCACATAACTAGCAAGGAAGATTATAGGATAAAGAACAAAGCCTTTGGCAAGAAAGGTGAATCCTTTAGGCAATATTATAACCCATGTGGTCATAAGCAAACATACAATAAATGCGACAACATAGAGAGAAGAAGCCCGCTGATTGCTCAGGGAACTACAAAGAATTTGGATAGTGAAGGGTATCTTTAATCAACTGTTATCTACCATCACCTAAATTTGAAAATTCCGCCCAATATTTTCAAAAATTCTTCAGCATAAGCAAACCTAAACTCTTAGTGCAACTAGTCAAAATTACTCAGTCAGGTATCACTATAGTATTTGGCTCTATTGCTTGTCTACATGACCCTCATAGACTTATAGTTAACCAATCAATATAAAATTTGCAAAGAGGCCGTCAAGTCCAATTATTCGAGCATGAACAATTCTTTCTACTTCTTAGCTAGTAGGCCTTTGTAACAGGGGGCGGAGCCAGAAATTACCGGTAGGGGGTTCAAAAAATATTAAAATGTCATACTTGATATTTGAAGTTGTGACCTAGAGAAATTCTTGAACCCCCTTTACCACAACATTATTATATTTTCTTGTGTCAAGGGGGTTCAATATAGGTATATTATCAAAATCATTCATTTTTACCTAACTTACGCAGTGTAATTTTTCAACGATGAACCCCCTTGTGTATACTTAGCTCCGCCACTGCTTTGTAAGTTTCACACTTCAAACAAAATGCTCCAACACGTCTACAACAACCCAAGTACACCAATATGTAGTAAGGGAAATTGCTACATCCTATCCGCCTAAGAACCAAATTTGAAAAATTAGCTGCTTGAGTAGATTTTCATTTAATTACTTATTTGTATTCTCCCCAGATCCCACTTGTTGGGACCATACTGGGAATGTTGTTATATATTTGTATTCCCTGGCTTCACTTTTAAACCCAGAAAAATCATTTTTTTGTTGCACATTATGAAAACAATACAATGAAGATAACATACTACCTCTAACCTGTTCATGTGAAGAAGACTTGCATCCAGGGTCTACTATGAGTGCTTCCCCATAAGCGACAAAACTATCATCACAACCACCATCATTGCCTCCAGGCAAGAAAACAGTTAAGTTTGTTGTGCGAAAAGGCTTAGCTGTTCTACTTTCCATAGGTATAACTTTAACACCGGGAGGGTACTCCTAAAACATAAGAAAAAACATTAGCTTCCTAGTGGACAGTCTTTTATCCTAACGATGAATAAAAAAGAAACGAAATGTTCACATCTACTTGTTAAGACATTAATTGGTATGTGTTGCTTATCACACTGCATTTGGAGCTTCAGAGTAAGGATCTCTGATACTCTGTTGTGATTACACTTTAACAAGGATCAAATCCTCCAAAGTGATGCAGAATGAATACTTTTGGCTGAGTTCATCAACTTTCAGAAACGAAAAGTAGCTATGAGGACGAATAACCATATCATGGGAGTTTCTGATAGAATGTTCATTAAGTTCTTTCTCCACTGTTCCTTATCCCCAAAAAAAAAAAAAAAGTTCTTTCTCAACTGCAGGTCTTTAGAAAAACTCCAGTTAGTTCCAAAAAAGCTCATGTTAATTGGTGTTTATGCTTTTCAAGATACTTCGGAGGATGATTAGTCCCTCTAGTTATTTGCGATACCAATAATTATCCATCTGCCTCGGGGCTTCTGGTTTAGTGGTACGAGCCCAGGGTGTGATGTGTGAGTTAGGTGCATGCCACGGTTTCGAACCCCACCCCAGACAAATGTGTTGTATATAAGTGGAGAAGAATAGAGAGGCTGGGACATTATCCACCGAGTTTTGAACCTTGCGCCACTACCCCGTGGGAGTTTCTTGGTTATAAAAAGAAGTTCTCCATCTATTCTTCTTCTCTGATTTCGTAACGACAACTATGACAAGCACAGGACAATGTAACAAACCTGAAAGCGCAAGGCATGGGGAACTTTCCAAGTCTCAGTGTTTGAATCGTTCAGAAGACCAACAACCACCAATGATCCTACACGGTCACTACAGGGCGTCACTTCAACAAGCATACTAACACATCTTTCAGTGCTCATCCACTTGCAGAACTCAGCATCTGTTTAACATGAGTTACAATGTTATATTCTTGACAATTATCAAAAGTAAAGGGGAGAGCTGAGGAGGAATAAAAAGACGGTATCTCGATGTTCATTACCCATCAGCAATAAAGGATGTCATCCCATTTGGAAAAATGAAAAGCAAATTAGCAGGTTTATCACATGAAATTCTATGTAGAAAGCTTGTTCTCATTTCTCATCCACCAAGGAGATATATAATAGACAATATGTGGTAAATAGTACCATGTCTATGCTATTAAAACCACCAAACATTGAGACAGATCTCTACAGAAGGATCTCCGACATCAGAAGTGGCAGCAGCTGGCATTATGATGCCATAAATATGTAGGTATGTGCTCAAAGTGGCCTCAAGAGAAATGCAGCAGAAATATTCCAATCCAAGGTAATACCAATCAAACCAGGCACTTACTAGAGCTAGGTCAGACCCCAAGGCCATGAACTAGGGATTGATGAAATTCTTTTTTTTTAATAACGTAATATTTATTGTAGGTCAGCGCAAAGCTGAATAAAAGTACAAAACCAAAAGAGTAAACATTTACATTTCCTGTAACGAACTAATAAAGTCAAGCATGGCTTCAGGCTCTAATGCAATCAACATCGCCATCTTGCACCAAAAATTAAGTAAAACTATACAATTGGATTTAAGCCTAAGTATGGTTTCTTTTTGTCCTCAAAATTCTAATAGTTTCTTTCTTTCCAAATAATCTAGAAGATAGTTGTCGGGATGGTATTCCAGGTGGTAAGGGAATGTCTTCTGATGCCTTTCCTTCGCCAAGCCGAACGAAACTCCAGAGTATCTAGGCATACACCACCTAATATTTAGAATATTGAGGACCATATTCCATAAACTATATGAAACTTTACGGTGAAGGAAAAGATGATTTATGTCTTCAGCTTCTTCTTCACATAACACATATCTGTTGGACAACTGAAGACCTCTCTTTTGAATATTATCCATGGTAAGGCATTTTCCATGAGCCACAATCCACAAAAAACATTTTACTTTGTGAAGTGCCTAGCTCTTCCAGATAGATTTCCATGGCCAAAAAGTTGTATGAGTGGGAGATACACCAGAGAGGGAGTGATAGCTACTCTTAACAGAAAAGGCACCAGTAGGATGAAATTCTTTATTGATGATGATATGAAGTCTTTTATTTATAATCAATACCAATATGGTGCTGAAAAAATTGCCTAGCGATTGATGAGGTTGGAACGAAAACTATGGAAGACCAGGATTTCAAATGCCAGCAGAGGCAAAACACCTAGGTGATTCTTCCATTTGCCTAAATCTTGGTGATAGAATTACCCGGTACCTGTACTAGCGAGAGGATATAGATACCCGATAGAATAGTCAAGGTATGGACAACTGATATTAGGACTAGGTTAAGATGATGCTCCAAAGCCGTATTTTGGTGCCAACCATAAGGGCTTGTACCTCAGAATGACAAATGAATAAGTCCTTCTCTGCTATGAACTTTCTACATGCAAGAAGTCTCTAGTCGTTGCTAAGTTCTTCCACCTTAACACAAATTACAATAAATCTAATGTCCATCATAGGTATCTCCTTTACTGGTGCTACACTCAGGCAGCCTTAGCACCATTCCCACCCTGGGATCTTCAAAATAAGTCATGAGATCTTCTAACCCCACCAGAGTCCAGACCCTCATAAATACATGTTCTAGCGGACTAGAGCACGTAGTAGGCCCTCATGATCATTCTTTCATCTCCTATCAGAAGAAAAGATACTCATTTCCACCCCCACCCCCCCACCCCCAAAAAAAACGACATCTTATGTACTGACTCCATTAAAGAGTGATGGTTTCTTCACATGACAAGACTTGCCACTTGGATAGCAGCAATGCCAAACTTCTAAAACATGCCTTTGAAATGATGGTCTTCTTTTTGAAAAGGTTAACATTATATTCATCAACATTAAGGCAATGTTGGCTACAAGGTTACAATTCCATGAACAAAACCATCAAAATATAAAAAACAGACAAAAGATCTTATCTACAAAGATGCTAGCAAAAGTAAAAGTGCATTTGTGTCATCTGCATAACTCTTCTTGCACCAAAAATATAAAAGCATGATACAATTAGACTTGATCTTTTGGATTGGGTTAGCCCTGTCTTTAAAACATCTTTCATTTCTTTCTCTCCATATTGTCCACCAAATGCACAAGGGAATTGATCTCCACCATTTCTTTTGAGTTTTGTTTCCCCCTGCTCTATATCAACAGTTAATAGCCTCGATGGTATTCTAAAAGGACATCATTACTAAAGTAGATATAAGATTCCTTCTTAACAAGCTTATAATCTGATAAAGATGACAGGGAGTCCCATGTGATCTTCACAGTAGTATAATATTAAAAAGTAATGAAGGATAACTTAGTAAGTTTTCTACATAAGAAATGGCGACATAGATTAGGAAAGACCTAAGTACGATACAATTTGAGGGACGAAAGGAATAATCGTTCTAATCTTTGGCTGGAACTTATGTCTAACGAGTTCTAACGACACATGTAGATCTTTAAGTAGGACTAAGAGCAAGCAAATATTAGGAAGAAGCTGGTACTCTTTAGTAAGACTGTGAGGTAAGACCCAGCTGAATACAACGGCAGTATCCTCATTAGTACTTGAAAAAGAGCTTAAACGTGGAAGTGAAATGTCGAACCTTTCAATTTTCCATTTTTAGGACCCAAAGTTCCAACGATGTAGACCGTCTTTACTGGCAGTCCTGGTCCAAATTCAGGCTCCTCTACATATTTCAGGTACTTCCACATAACTGTGAGAGTCTCCTCAAATTCCACTTGTTCCATTACCTACAATAATCATCACTTGCAATTTAACTATACTTGATATAGTAGAATGTGCATATTCACATACCACAACATCTAGAAACAAGTCTATTTCAAAATATTATTACACACATGTAATCATATCTCTATACGAAGTCTACTTTCTTTTTTACCACAATAATCATGGGGACAACAATTCTGATAAGTTTCATTGCATTGTATTGTTGAATCCGTCGTTACGCAACAATGAAAAGTGACATCTTATGTAGCTTTGGTGTGATCGCGTAGCTACCTTTTCTTTTCTCATCTTACCTTATATATTTAAAAGAGTCATATTTTTACCCTTTACCCTACTAACTCCCAATATTGTAAGTTCATTCTTCAAATTGCTAGTGCATAGTATTATGAAATGACAGGAAACAATACAATCTATCCAAACATTATACTGACAATAACAATACAGTACTATATGATACAATATATTATGTAATGATATGTAACAACCATCCAAACAAGCCCGTGCTCATTCAAACCATGACATATAAATTGAAACAAACTGAGAAAGTATATAAAGGAATCAGTCCCAAATTAAATAAGGCAACTACAAGTAATTTTAAGAAAACAAAACTTTAACAAAGTTGTGTATAATTCTTTATTGGGGTACCTGATGAAGAGCTAAATTAAGATCAAATTTAGTTAAGTCAAGCTCATTTGAGCAAGATTCAGGTACTTGAATGAAAATCTGGTTATCATCATCAGAAGGAGAAACAATAAGTGTTAATGGTGCACTAGGCAAATCCCAAAGTGGGGAATCCAAGAAAGAGTCATACTCAGGATCATTGAATTTAGGAGGAGGGTTTTGTTTAACAAGTAGGAATTCAGCTTCATTTGATGGGTTCTTGATGATCACTGCCAAGTTGTGGGGATTTGCCATTGAAGTATAGTATGTTACTGTTGAACTAATGTTGTTGAGTTTGGACAGGGGGTTTTGTATTTGTGGCTTGAGGGGGGTGGTTGAACTAGGCTTTAAAAAGTGTCATAGGTAGTTGTAACTTGTGTAAGTTTTAAGTTTAACTAATAATGTGGCTCCAACTTTGTTAAAGAAATCCCTTATTTTTGTTGTTTTCATGCTTTGTGACACTAGAACAAAGTATTTATTGGGGAAAAATTCAGATCAAACGCATAAAATTATCCTTCTTCTTCATTTTCTTAATTGTTAGTAATAACTCTCTTCTTCTTGATATTGTGAAGTTTGAAATTTAGAACATGGGTTTAAAGTTTGAATTGTCATTGCCAAACTTGAAGATTTGAAGTTTGAATATTGTGTGTCTAAACTGCAGACTTGGTGTGGCTAAATTTTGAATGTATGTAAATCTTTGCTAGTTAAAATAATGGTTTCAAAGCGGTTATAGCTACACTTTGCCTTGTTTCCATTGGTGGTTCTCAACAAATTAATTGAAATTAGGGCCGTCAATATGGGATTGGCCCATGAGGCCGGTGCATCCCAGCTTGTTATGTGGGCTGGACTGAGGCTACAATTTTGGGCGAAGTGCACAAAAGGTCACTTTTGGCACTGATTTTTGGGCAAAGGCCACTAATACCAAAATATTTACTTTGTGGTCACTTACATTACACCCATCATAAATGAAAAAAAAAAAAGACTAAATTACCCCCAGTTCATATATAAATAACACATTTCGTTATTTCCCTTCATCTCTCACTTCTCTGTTCCCGTGCTGCTGCTGCTGAATTCTCTTCACCAATTTCTCTTTTCAATTTTCTTCACCAGTTTCGCTTAAAAATTGTAAGTATCCTACGTTTCAATTTTACGTTATGCTGTTAGGACTGAATTTGAACTAAGTTCAATCCATGTGAACTGAATTTCAGAGAAATTCGATTGAATTTTAGTAGTTTTAATACCTCGATGAGACGTTGATGGATGAACCTCAGTGCTTAAGTCATGAAAATTCATTTATAAAACTAAAATAGCAACCTCAGGACTTGGCGATTACTTATCGCCATTGTCGTGTGAAGTATCAGCACACTAGCACTGAAGTTGAACTAAATTCAGTTAATTAAGACTGAACTTCATTGCTTAAGTCCTGAAAAGTTCATTTATAAACTGAATTTAAGGAGAGAGCTTTCAACACAAGGCCATATAGATAGAACTTAGTTCAATCCTTATGAATAGAACTTACGTCCATATGAACTGAACTTCAATCCACAGGGGTAAGAACTTTCAACGGCCTTATGGATAGAACTTAGTCCAATTCTTATGCATAAAACTTAAGTCCTTATGGACTGAAGTTCAAATCCATAGGGGGAGAGTATTCAAACAGCCTTACGAATAGAAGTTCAGCGCCATATAGATAGAACTTAGTTCAATCCTTATGCATAGAACTTAAGTCCATTAAAACTGAACTTCAGTGCTTAAAGATTGAAAGTTCGTTTATAAATTGAAAAAAGCAACCTCAGGACTTGGCGAGTACTTATCGCCATTGTTACGTGAAGTATCGAACTGAAGTTGAACTAAATTCAGTTAATTAAGACTAAACTTCATTGCTTAAGTCCTGAAAAAGTTCATTTATAAACTGAATTTAGGGAGAGAGCTTTCAACACAGGGCCATATAGATAGAACTTAGTTCAATTCTTATGGATAGAACTTAAGTCCATATGAACTGAACTTCAATCCACATGGGGTGGAGCTTTCAACGGTCTTATGGATAGAACTTAGTTTAATCCTTATGCATAAAACTTAAGTCCATATAGATAGAAGTTCAGCGCCATATAGATAGAACTTAGTTCAATCCTTATGGATAGAACTTATGTCCATTAAGACTGAACTTCAAATCCATAGTGGGAGAGCCTTATGGATATAAGTTCAGGGCCATATAGACAGAACTTCAGTCTTAATAGATTCAGCTTCAGGACTGCATAGATAGAGCTTAAGTCCATATGGCTACAGTTTGTTTGGTTATTGCTTTCAATGGGAATTGACAAAAGATTACAAGTACTTAGATCATGAAACAAAACTTCTACTTATTAATGAAATGATCGAATTCAGAACTTTTATGGACAAGATTTACGAAGCAACATATTTCACTGAAGCTCTGAATATATGGTTCGATATTAGAATAGATTCGAGCAAAGGAATGTTTGTAACTACAGAAGAAGAACTCAGGACATGTATGCACTTGTTAAAGAATGATCCGTCTTTCAAGAATAGCCGTTTCATGATTGGCAAGCTATAGAATCAAACTCCATGCACAGAGGTTCCACATGAAGAGAGGAATCTGATAATGCAGATCGACTACAATCAAGCAATTGAAGAGAATCAGACTCTATGCACAGAGCTTTCACACAAAGAAGGGGACTTGATAATGCAGATCGACTGCAATCTAGCAATTGAAACACATGGCATTGTTGAGACACTACAAACAAATAATAATCAATATCAGTCACCAACGCCGACAGTTAAATGCCCTCGTAGCACGTCATCTGCCAAGAGCAAAAGGAAAAGGTCTAGGGTAAAACAGAAACAATCTCCAGCGATGATATTAATAGGAGATGTATCATCGAAAGATGTAGCAGCATACTCAACATTTGACAACAAGGAAACCATGATGAAGTGTTTTTTCAAGATGGCAATTAAGGAACATTTTGAATTCAAAGTTATTAGATCAAATAGAACGAGATATGAACTGAAATGCATCGATCCCAACTGTGATTGGAACATTCGTGCCAGAAGGATAAAAGATTCCTCACTCTTTAAGGTAATTAAGTTTCAAAATATACATAAATGCTCCGTTGACATTATGAAGGCTGATCAAAAACATGCCACGTCAACATTGATAAGTGAATACTTTCTTGAAAACATCCGAGACAACAGAACTGAAGTTAGACCAACATTTATTATCAACGAAATGAGAAGAATACATGGGGTTGAAATAGGATATCATAAGGCATGGCTTTCAATTCAAGCAGCAAACGCATTGATTAGGGGACGGCCTGATGAGCATTATCATCTCCTCCCTTCATACTTGCATGTGCTGAAATAGAGGAATCCAGGCGCGCATACTAACATAAAGATAGACAGTCTTAATCGGTAAGCATTTCTCAAAAAAAAAAATTCGATGCCTATAGGAAATTCAAAACTTTCTAAGAATTAACTTTGTCCTATGTTAAAACGTTTCAGGTTTATGTATATGTTTGTTGCTTTTAAGCCTTCAATAGACGGTTGGAGGTATTGTCAACCAGTCATAGCAGTAAACGCAACATTTCTGAAGGTGAAATATCTAGGTGTTCTCATCATTGCTATAGCAAAAGATGCAAATAATCAACTGTTCCCTCTAGCTTATGAGATTGCAGACTCTGAAAATAATGAAGCTTACACTTGGTTCTTCGCTGATCTGCGAAAGACAATAGGTACTCGTGCTGAACTTGTGTTTCTGTCAGACAGAAACAATCAATTGTGCATGGAATTGCACAAGTTTATCCTGATAGCCACCATGGTATCTACCACTTTGAAAAGAACCTAAACTAAAAGAACGTGAGAACCACAGTGATAAGTCTATTTCAAACTGCTGCAAGAGCTTATAGGCGTGAAGACTTTCATAAGTTCATGTCACAATTAGAGGGAATGGATAGAAACACATTCAACTACATAATAGAAGAACCACCTAAAAGATGGGCTAGATCTTACTCACCGAGGCGACGATATGATATTCTTACAACAAATATGGTTTAGTCGATGAATTCTGCATTACTTGAAGCAAGAGAGTTGCCCATTTTAAGTCTTTTAGATTTAATCATAGTTAAGAAGCGGAAATGGTTTTGTGAAAGAAGAACTACTGCTCAAGAGGTTTTTCATAGCTTATCAAGGTGGGCAGAAGATGAAATGAACAAGAAGATTCAGCTGGCCTTCACAATAAATGTAAGTATAGAGCACTAGACTCGCGCCAAATTCATTGAAAAATTAACTGTAAATAGACTGAAATATGCAATTCTAATAGTGTCTAAAAATACAGACAAGGAAGGGTGAAGATCAGTCCACGTAGACTGAAATTCAGGACTTGTTCTTCCCCCTTGCATTACTTATATATCCTATTTATGTCTGTGGATAGAACTTCTGATCGTATAAGTGGAGGAATTCAATCCATGTGGATAGAGAACTTTAGATCATAAAGAGGTAGGAGGGGAGTTCAATCCCTGTGGATAGAACTTCAGATCATATGAGGGTAGGGAAGTTCAATCACTATGGATAGAACTTCAGTAAAAAAGGGAATAGGGGGTTCAACCCTTGAGGGTGGAACTTCCGTACATAAGGCACCGGGGGGAGTTCAATACTTTTTAATAGAACTTCAGACCATAACAGTAAGGAAGTTCAAGTAGCGGAGTTCAATCCTTGTGGGATTGAATTTCAGTACATATGATTTGAACTTCAATCAGTCCACTAGAACTATACTCATGAACTCTTGCTCTGAATTAGTAATAGCTGATTTATATACCATCTGTACTGACTTACAAAAGTTATTAATTTTTATTTTAAATAGGTATTCCCAACAGGTACAGCAACATTCAATGTGCAAGATGAAGGAAAAAGCTTCAACGTCGACTTAAAGAATAGGATGTGTGACTGTCTTGAATTCCAGACTGATGAACTCCCATGTGTACATGCAATTGCATGCATTGAGAAAAGATGCCTGGTGAAATCTAAGTTCTGCTCAAAATGGTATTCACGAGACTTTTGGTTAAACGCATATCAAGGTGAGGTGAATATGATAGGGCACAAAAGCTCTTGGAATGTACAAGATACTGTGAAAATCCAAATGATAGAAACTCCTAATGTCAAAATACAACGAGGGATAAGGAAAACAAAGAGATACATCTCGATTGCTGAGGTTGTACGAGTCAAATCAACCAAATGTAGTCGATGCAAAAACAGAGGACATGATAGAACCTCATGCATAAATACTCCAGTTCTCCGACCCTACTCAAGGGTATATAGGTACTGCTACTTCCTTCATTATCCATAAACTTATTTTTTACTAAATATTTCCCTCCTACTAATTTGATTTATTCACTTCTTTTTGTTGCATGAAACTGCTTGATGGTGAATGATGGTGCATGATGTTTGGCATTTTATGCCTATATTTCCTTAATATTTCCTCACGTTTTAGTACCTTATTCGCTCGTTTTATAGCTTGTGACTGTGGTTTTACACTGATTTTATGTCGTGCGTGTGTAGGTTGTTACGCAGTGTAATTGGAGCTTTTAGGAGCATGATTGAGCGAGAAAAGATTGGATTTTGATTGAGGATTGGATCGAGCACACGAAGGCATGACACGGACACGATTTCGGATCAAAGAAGAAGGAGATTGGCTGGGCGCCGTGGGCTCCGCGCCGCACCACCCATAGCGCACAGGGGTTGGGCGCGGTTGCCCATGCGCCGCATGCCCAAAGCGGAAGAGTCTGTGGCGTCCTCTGGTTGTCCTCACGCGATCGGGGGAGCGGGGCGCCCGCTATGGCGCCCCTGGAGCGAATTTTGATGTCCTATTTCGTCTAGGATTGGGTCTAACTTATTACTAGGTGTTTGTAAACTCTATAAATACTCTTTTACTTAGTTTTTCATAGGAGTTCAGACTTTGGAGCAAATTTTGGAGAAGAGGGGAGGAGCCCTAGATGTCTTCTAACCAAGTTCTTTCTCTCTTTCTCTTATTCTTGTCTTTAATTCTATAGTTTGTTCGTTCTAGGGTTAGAGTAAATACATGAAGGTTGATGTTTGAAAGTTGATTTCTTCCTATTGATTTACCATTATAGATTGTTTATTCTTTCTTGATCATAATTGTTTGATTATAACGGCCGTATAATTGAACACTATGTACGGTTCTTAGATTGAACTCGACAGAGGGAATTTATGAACGCAAATAAGAAAGAATAGAACTAGTTTGTGAACCCGGGCATCGGGGAACCAATTCGCGGGTAGGATAGACATATACTTGCTTGCCTAGTTTAACTCATTACAGGATCGTTAATGCGTGCACGTGATTCAACCCATAGACATATAGGGATTGGAGTAGCCTGCATAGACCGTGAAGAATCGAAAGGTTTTCACGGGTACAATTAACCTGTTAGTTAGCAATCTAGGAAATCAAGAAGTAGATTCAACTGGAAAACTCAACTGGATTGTTTGTAACTCTGACCCTGGACCGTTTCTCCATTATTGATAACAACCCATAAATTGCTCTATTACTTGACTTCAGTTAATTGTTTTAATTATTGCATTTAGTTAGTAAAATCTCAACCATTGGAAAAGATCCCTGAATAGTTTATATAAATTGTTTGATAGGATTCAGTCTGAATAGTCCTCGTGGGAACGATACTCGATTTATCACTTTATTACTTGTCGACCACGTATACTTGCGTGTGCGTTTGGGAGCAACAAGTTTTTGGCGCCGTTGCCGGGGACTAAATAATTGACTGATTTCTTTTTGAACGATTTATTATTTTCTATTCAGGTTTAATTTTTGTTTAGTTTAGTATTGTGTTACTTGTCTTATCATGGCATCTATTAATGAAAATTGGTCGAATGATGATTGCTCAAATTTTGAGGATCTCTGTCTACTTTGTGGAGGAACCCACTTGTGGGAAAATTGTCCAACTCTTTCAACCCTGCGAGACTGGTTATGTGAATTTTCTACCACCTTTGATTGGAATTTTTGTAAATTGTGTGGTGGTCGGTGGAATGATTGTCCTAAGTGTCATGCTCCTTCCCCCAATAATTTTGGTGATGATTCTAATGATGTTTGTGAGTTTGACAGGAGCGATAAAGTGCAGGTTGTTACCGAAACTTGGCTAATGGAGCAAGCCAAACTCTTAGAAGCTTATGGGGATTTCAGGAGTGAACTTACAAATATGACGAGGCAATTTATGGAAGAAAGGGTTGTGCTCGGGCAAGAGATCGACGAATTTGGCTTGACTATTCACGACTTGGAGGAGAATTTGAGTGATATGGTTGAGGTGTCTGAAGCTCAATTATCAGTTGTCGTGCTTAGTAGATTTGAGATAGAAGAGCTTAGAAGCCAATTTGAGGAGCAAAAAGTGGAATTCCTACCACTCGACCAAATATTAGTTGATGATGCCAAGGTTGAAAAAATTACATTAGAGTCAAGTGAGGAAATAGATTACATCATATTTGAGGACTCTAGTGTTTGTGCAAGCGAGGGTGTCAAAAGTAATGCAACTTTAGAATTGAAGCGCATTGGGCCTCATTCCAATCATTTTTCAACATTGTGTTTGGATGGTGACATGAAAATTGAGCCACCCGAGCCTATGAAGAAACCAAGGGAGGAGGAACAAGGTGCCTATATTTTAGAGTTTGCGATGCCGAGGAGACAAAATGAGATCCCTCATTTAAAGGCCAAGAAGTGCAAAATGCGACAATGGTTACTTGGTCCTTTTGTATTTTTGCCACCACCCCAATACCATAGTTGTAAACTTGAGGCAAAGTTGGGGATTCAATTCATTAGTTCAAGGTGGAGGAAAAAGTGATGAAGTTGTCCTCGTCGTGCCGCGACGTTAAATCAAGCGCTTCTTGGGAGGCAACCCAATTTGTTTGCTTTACTTTTATTTATTTTATTATTATTTTTATGGTTGTATATTACTTTGGGTGATTCTTTGGATTGCAGGGTCATGTAATGTCGAGGCTAAGTGTGGGGTGTCCTCACCCTTGCCTAATGTTGATGACCTGATGAGGGAAGTCTGAGTACCTCATACTATATGAAAGCTTGGAGGATGCTAGCACCAAGGACTAGAATCTTCAGGGAAGTTTTCTTTACCTTGCGCTTTCTTATTTTTAGCACTGAGGACAGTGCTTAGTTTAAGTGTGGGGTGGGGAACTACCCTTTATCTATTTTTGAGGTTAGGATGCATGTACCGTAGGTTTTTCTTTTGTCACTTGACTTTATTTTTATTTGTTTCTTGCTTTAATATATGAAAAAATAAAAAATAGAAAACCAATGAAAAATTCCAAAAAGATTTTCCTTTTAGTTTTATTAGTGGTACATGTCATCCGCCCCGTGGTTTTTCTTATGGCCTCGGTTCTTTTCCACGGGTAGACCTTTGAACCGGGTAGTTTTTATTTTTAGGATTAGGATAGTTAGTATAGGTGACCCTAGACGAAAGGAATAGGTAGAATGCTAGGTGCCTTTGATGTGTTTGATACCGATGGACTTGGACTTGATTGAATGTGCTATTTGTGGTGTCCTTGGGTTTTAATTGTGATGCATGCCTAGGAAAAAATTGGAACGACCCCCTTGAGATGCTTGAGTCCGCTTGCTTGACTTGATTGCTATTCTTTGTGCATTAGTGCTTAAATTTCCACAAGTTGCATTCTAGATGCTTGATTGGGAGTTGTTGATGGAGCCATTTTGTGTGGACCATGTGCTGTGTGTGTGTGAGGCATATTCTTGTTTACTCCATGTTGCATGTTAATGTCTAGAACTTGCCCCGTGTGTGTGCAAAGCGAAATCCTAGGTTTGCTCTAGTCGGGAAATGATACAAGGCCTTCTTTTGATTTGCCTACCCTTACATATATACCTTGAAAAATTGTTGTTGTGGTTTGAATTGACCCTTTTTGTTGGCACCCACACCCCGAGCCTACCCATTTGTTCTTAATTGACTCTTTTGGCCCTTACTCCTTAAGCACTTTATTGATATTGTGTAGATGATTGGAGTTGTGGTTGGATGTTGGGAGACTTTTGAGTGGAGCTAATGAAGGGGAATATTTGTGAAAAGTGTGAAGTAGTGAAAAACATTGGCAAGGTTGGAAGTTGATGAAATTGAAAAAAAAGAGTGAATTGAAAAAAAGAAAAAAAAAAAAAAAAAGAGCAAAGAAAAAAAAATTGTGGAAAAAGAAATAAAAAGAGAAAAGATATCCAGTCCTTGCTAGTGTGTGCTTAAATAAAAAAAATGCTACTTGTTGAGAAGGTGTATGTGTAGAAGAGTTGATTGGGTGGCTTGATGAGATTTGTGCTTAATTTAATTGTGATGTATTAAAGTGCTTAGGGAGGTAGTCACTATTACCCATATGTATCCTACCAACCCCTTAGCCTACATTACGACCTTTCTAAAGTCCTAGTTAATCCCGATTGGAGTGAGCTTACATTAGTGGAGTCCTACACTACGGGCAAGCCTATGGTACATTGTGTGTGACATGTGAGATTTTCATGAGAGTGAGTGAATTCATTTGTATTGCCCCCGTTCTAGTCATGATATTGGTTTTGTGTGTGATTTTTTGGGGGGCACTCTCTTGCTTCATATTGGTGAAGGCGCATGGTTTGCATGAAATAGGTGAAGTTGATGGCTTCTTGGTTGAGTAGATAGGTGTGATTTTGTGGGAGCATGGTTGCAATAAGTTGAGTTTGTGCATTTGAGTTATTTTGGGGTGGTTGTTCTCATATTTTTGGGTTTTGGTAAATTGTTGGCATGTTGTGGATCCATAGTAGTCATGTGTGCATTGGTTCAATGGTCGGTATCAACCATGGTCATAGGCAGACCTGTTTTACCTAGGTTGGGAAGTTATTTGTGCTTGCTCGAGGACGAGCAAAGGTTCAAGTGTGGGGTGGTGATGTTTGGCATTTTATGCCTATATTTCCTTAATATTTCCTCACGTTTTAGTACCTT
Source organism: Petunia axillaris subsp. axillaris (assembly GCA_029990575.1). Lineage (NCBI taxonomy): Eukaryota > Viridiplantae > Streptophyta > Magnoliopsida > Solanales > Solanaceae > Petunia > Petunia axillaris. Next base: position 47,535,291 of record JARKNS010000009.1, read on the forward strand.
ATTCGCTCGTTTTATAGCTTGTGACTGTGGTTTTACACTGATTTTATGCCGTGCGTGTGTAGGTTGTTACGCAGTGTAATTGGAGCTTTTAGGAGCATGATTGAGCGAGAAAAGATTGGATTTTGATTGAGGATTGGATCGAGCACACGAAGGCATGACACGGACACGATTTCGGATCAAAGAAGAAGGAGATTGGCTGGGCGCCGTGGGCTCCGCGCCGCGCCACCCATAGCGCGCAGGGGTTGGGCGCGGTTGCCCATGCGCCGCATGCCCAAAGCGGAAGAGTCTGTGGCGTCCTCTGGTTGTCCTCACGCGATCGGGGGCGCGGGGCGCCCGCTATGGCGCCCCTGGAGCGAATTTTGATGTCCTATTTCGTCTAGGATTGGGTCTAACTTATTACTAGGTGTTTGTAAACTCTATAAATACTCTTTTACTTAGTTTTTCATAGGAGTTCAGACTTTGGAGCAAGTTTTGGAGAAGAGGGGAGGAGCCCTAGATGTCTTCTAACCAAGTTCTTTCTCTCTTTCTCTTATTCTTGTCTTTAATTCTATAGTTTGTTCGTTCTAGGGTTAGAGTAAATACATGAAGGTTGATGTTTGAAAGTTGATTTCTTCCTATTGATTTACCATTATAGATTGTTTATTCTTTCTTGATCATAATTGTTTGATTATAACGGCCGTATAATTGAACACTATGTACGGTTCTTAGATTGAACTCGACAGAGGGAATTTATGAACGCAAATAAGAAAGAATAGAACTAGTTTGTGAACCCGGGCATCGGGGAACCAATTCGCGGGTAGGATAGACATATACTTGCTTGCCTAGTTTAACTCATTACAGGATCGTTAATGCGTGCACGTGATTCAACCCATAGACATATAGGGATTGGAGTAGCCTGCATAGACCGTGAAGAATCGAAAGGTTTTCACGGGTACAATTAACCTGTTAGTTAGCAATCTAGGAAATCAAGAAGTAGATTCAACTGGAAAACTCAACTGGATTGTTTGTAACTCTGACCCTGGACCGTTTCTCCATTATTGATAACAACCCATAAATTGCTCTATTACTTGACTTCAGTTAATTATTTTAATTATTGCATTTAGTTAGTAAAATCTCAACCATTGGAAAAGATCCCTGAATAGTTTATATAAATTGTTTGATAGGATTCAGTCTGAAGAGTCCTCGTGGGAACGATACTCGATTTATCACTTTATTACTTGTCGACCACGTATACTTGCGTGTGCGTTTGGGAGCAACAGTGCAGAAATAAATAAAGACAAATAAAAAATTGCTGATAATTTCTTATCAACATTCAAGATATGAACTCAAAACTTTAATTGCAGTTTATTATAATTTGTTTGGATGTTTTTCATGTTAACTATTTTTTAATAAGTTTAATACTAGACTGACTTTGAAGTAACTGAAGTTCAGTCTACAGGGATTGAACTTCTCTCCATAAGGATTGAAGTTCACTCCATAGAACTTCAATATGAGCATATAAAAAATATCAATTCTTAAAGGACTGAAGTTGCATTTTTTAACATTTTAATTGAACTTCAATCCTTATGGAGAGTAGTTCATCCTTTAACTATGAAAACTTCAACCCTTAAACACTGAAGTTGTATTTTTGAAGTTTAGTATACAGGGATAGAACCCAAATTAAATTCAATCCTTAAGTTCAAACTAACCCTTATGGTTCAAATTAATCACATAATAAAATAACCAGAATTAAAGGAAATGCAAACATGAACATACATTCCATTGCTTAGAAAATGTCATTTCCAAAATAAAAACATCTAATTACTTAAAAACATAGCATCATATACACAACAACAAAATACAGAAATTTAGAACAGACCAACAGGGGATTTAACCTACTACAACTAATATTGCAACTGCTATATTAATCAATAATAACTAGATCACTAGTAGTTCCTACACATGGGGGATTGCTGGAACTTCCTTCATCATTTCTTCCTTCATCATCTCGGCAACAAGAATGACAAGATCCACATGAGGGATCAAAATTACTGGAGTCAAAAACAGTGGCAACAAACTTCACAGACTCAATAGTACTTTCAACAAGCGTAAAGTTAACATAATCACCTGTTTTCAGATTGTTTTCTATTACAAATTTTACCCACCCCTTGTTTAACATATCTTTTCCACCCATAAGCTTAATAACCCATTCCTTCCTATTACACTCTAGAATTGCAGTTTTCGCCTCAGGAGGAAGATATCCAGGGATATCCTGTGGAAGAATCTGCGAAAAAATAAATGTACACATTAAAATGACAATTATTTAAAAATTTACTCTAAAGAAAATATAAAATTTCAAAGGGCAAGGTTAACTACAAAATCTGTGAGGCTAACACAGAAAAGGATCATCTTCTTGTTGTTCTTCATGGCTAAAATGAAGGGTAGAAGAAAATTAGAGAGACTAAAGAAGGAAGAAGAATAGACAAAAGTTAGGGTTACAGCTAAAAGAAAATGAAATAGAAGGGTAATATTTTAGGGTTAAAAAGAGGAGAACATCGTGGGACCCGGATTAAAAATAGAAGATTTTACATTAGGTTCTATCCTCAGGGATAGACGTTAAAGTTAATCTTCAATCCTTGAGGATAGAAGTTAAAATTGGCCTATAAAAACTTTAATCCTTGAGCAGACTGAAAGCATTTTTTGACATTTTTATAACTTCAATCCTTATGGATAGAAATTCAATATGAGCGTAAGAAAAACTTCAACCCTTAAAAGACTGAAGTTGCATTTTTTAACCTTTTAATTAAACTTCAATCCTTATGGAGAGAAGTTCAACCCTTCAGTCCATAGGAATTGAACTTCATACCTTATGATTTTTAAAGTTTATTGCATGTGTATGGACTAATGTTCAATCCATAGGGGAATGAACTTAAGAAACTCAAAGCCAATGAAGTTCAGTCCATAGGGATTGAACTTCATATCTTATGAGTTTTAAAGTTCATTCCACATGGAATAAAGTTCAATCCATAGGGGAATGAACTTAAGGCACTCAGAGGCAATGAAGTTCAGTCCATAGGGATTGAACTTCATACATTAGGAGTTTTAAAGTTCAATATATAGGTATAGAACTTCAACCCTTGAAGGTTGATGTCACATTTGTTGACATTTCTATAAAAACTTCAATCCTTATGGACAGACGTTCAACCCTTAAAGACTGAAGTTACATTTTTTGAAATTGTTCAGTAAATAGGGATACAGCTTCAGGGCATTTACATTCCAATTGTTAAAAATATAAGTTCAATCCTTAAGTTCAAATTAATCCTTATGGTTCAAATTAATCACAGAATACAATAACCAGATTAAGGAAATGCAAACATGAACATACATTCCATTACTTAGAAAATGTCATTTCCAAAATACAAACATCTAATTACTTAAAAATATAGGATCATATACAGACCAACAAAATACTGAAAATTAAGCATTTAAACACCAAATACAAACAGAAATTTAAACTCCTATTACAGACAGATATTTAAACTCCTAATACAAACCAACAGGGGATTCAAACTCCTACAACTGATATTTCATCTGCTCCATTAATCAATCATGACTGGATCACTAGAAGTTCCTGCACCATTTAACGAATCATCATCAGATTCGCCTTTGCTAGGCCTTTCTTCATTGTAACAAAAAATTTCACATTCAGCATCACAATCATCTTCGGGGCCCGGGAGATCAAAAACTGTAACGACAAACTTCACATACTCGACAGTACTTTCAACAAGTTTAAAGTTCACATAATCGCCCGTCTTCAGATCATTTGCTGTTACAAATTCTGCCCACCCCTTGTTCAACCTTCGGCGACTATTTTTTCCACTCAAATGCTTCATAGACCATTGCTTCCCATTACACTCTACAATGATAGTTTCCATCTCAGGAGGAAGATATCCACTGGAAGAATCTGCAAAAAAATAAAAGTATACATTAAAATGACAATTATTTAAAAATTTACTCTAAAGAAAATATAAAATTTCAAAGGGCAGGGTTAACTACAAAATCGTCTCTCAGAGTGTATGAATCAGTCAGAGTAATTTTAAACGCTGGGGTGCCATTTAAAATATAGAACAGGAACATATTTTTCATCCCCATCATTTTCTGGTTTTCCATGGTGGAATAACAATAGACAAACTAAAATAAGGAAGAAGAATAGACACAAGTTATGGATGTGGCTAAATAAAATGAAATACAAAGGTAATTTTTAAGGTTAAAAAAGAAGGACATCATAGGACCCATTCTGATTTAATAAAATTGAATAGCTCAGATTAAATTGGGTATGTTGTTGTTTGTGTTGGATGGCTCAGATTAAAATAGAAGTTATTACATTAACTTCTGTCCTCAAGGGTTGAAGTTAAAGTTCAACTTCAATCCTTGAGGATAGAAGTTAGTATTGGCTTATAAAAACTTCAATCCTTGAGCATAGAAGTTTAATTTTATCCTATAAAACTTCAATGCTTAGAGGCTAATATATAGTTTTTGCACATTACCACAAGTTAGGAACTCATATTCCATCCTTAAAAGGACAGAAGTTCAATCCTTCTATGTAGAAGTTCAATCTCATAATTTATAAAACTTCCATACTTAAACACAGAAGTTAAATTCTTATGGGCAGAAGTTCAAACTCATAATATATAAAATTCAACCCTCAAATACTGGGAAAAAGGTTTAATCATTATTAAATTATTTGGATATGCACGGAAACTTCAATCCATATGGGCAGAGGTTCATAATCCTTATGGATGGAACTTCAGTCCATATGGATTGAAGTCCAATGCTCATTGACTGAACTCAGTCCTTATGGATAAAATATATTCATGCTAAAAAAAAATCACTGCAACAACATGGCATTTACATAAATCTGTGCATAACAATCTGTTCATCTGTACATAATATCTATTTCACCATATATTACGTAAAAATTTTAAATAATACTACTAGGAATTCTGAAGGTAAAAACAAAAACATCTATAACCGACACATGTTTTCATTATGTTATCTATAATCATGGTCAAAAAATCCAGGTGGAGTCTCAAATCAATTCCTAGCCTTTGCACGACCATGAGGCCAAAGCTGACAACCAAACTGCGCCCTGTAATTATGAATTTGTTCTGGTTGAGTATCTTGAACATCTTTACCTCTGGTCAGTAGATCAACATACCATATTACAAAAGCACCACAGTTAATCCTAAAAAAAACAAAATAAAGAGTAAGACATATAAGTAGGCAGGGGGTTATAAATTCAGTCAATTATATCTAATTTGCACTAAAACTTGCACAAAAATGACAAGACTTACCCATCTAGTTGATTTGGTGATAGTACCCACTCAGTTCTAGAGGCCCTATTGAACTTATCATCTTTAAAAGAATCATGTAACTCGCCAAACTTGACATACTTGAAAAGATGTGGGAGCACAACACCATAACCCTTCATGTGGTCAAATTTTTTCTCTGATGGCTTCTTTGTGGTGACCATCGAATCATATACACGTATTTTCTTCTCGTGCATATCCAAGACTGCTAAAAAGTAATGTGTCACCATTTCACCAGGTGCTGCTTGCAATCGGCATGGAAAATAGACTTTATCAACTCTACTCTACGGAATTGAACACCTCCGTTCCAGACCATGAAGGTAATTGCACATACACAATCCAAAACCATCAAGCCAGATTTCATTACCTGATCTTTTCTTTTTGCCTTTGAAATTTAACTGATAAACAGAGCACATATAACTATCAAAATCTATATCAGTAATCGAGACTGTATGAGGAAACTGGAACAAATGGTAGCATGCCCTCTTTCTGAGATAATACATAGTAATATCGACATGCTGCAAAAAAAAAAAAGGAACATGTTTAGTGAACACACAGAAAAGTAATAACGAACACAGAACAAACCAAAAAATAGAATATGCACTAACATTATCAGTCATAGGGTTGACAGCATTTACAAACTCCAAAAATCACTGCTTGTCTGGCTTGATTGTTTCCAACTGATATGGATCACTATCATAATCATTATCGCGTATATAAGCAGCACGGTTGTTCCTAATTAAAAAGATACAGGATACAAAAACATGTTACTTTTCCATAAGAAATGAACTTAAGAATATCATAGGCAAATGAGGTTCAGTCCATTGGGATTGAACTTCATCCCTTTTGGAAACGTTGAAGTTCATCCCATTGGACTGAACTTTCAAACACTTTTTCTCCCCTGTATATGGACTGAAGTCACTGCATAGGGGAAGGAACTTGAGAAACTTATAAGATATTAAGTTCAACATCTTGAGGATTGAAGTTCAGTACTTATAGATGGAACTTAAGTCAATATGCACAGAACTTCAATCCTATAGGGACAGAACTTTCCACATCCTTGTGGACAGAAGTCCATGGCCATTTGATTGAAGTTCAATTCTTATAGATAAAACTTAAGTCCATATGCAGAGGAATTAAATCAATAGAGACAGAAGTTTACGGCCATAAGATTGAAGTTCAGTCCTTATAGATGGAAGTTAAATCAATATGCACAGAACTTCAATCCTATAGGGACAAAACTTTCCATATCCTTCTGGACACAAGTTCAGGGCCATTATAATTGAACTTCAATTCTTATACATAGAACTTAAGTCCATATGCACAGAACTTCAATCCATAGAGGCAGAACTCATGGGCGAAGAAGTTCAGTCCATAGGGGATTGAACTATAAGTTTTGAAATTCATCCAATATGCATTGAACTTAAAAAACTACAGACAAGAAATCAAAAAAATACAAATAGACTTAATGTTCAAGTTCAGTGTCATTTCTTTGAAATAGAAACCAAGTTGCAAACTCTTCCAACACTGCTGGATCAATCTTAAAGTAGTGGAATGGACAACTACGTCTATAATTATCCTTCCAGCCAGTTATCTTCTTTTCGACTTTCTAGCAAAATACGGAGATAGCAACCACTGACTGGGCTTTCAGTCCCTTTTCCCTAAAAGATGATGCTGCTCCGAATGCTTCTCACCTTGGATCAACCGTTCTATCTCTGCTGGATGACTTGCCTCAACATTTACCTTATTACTTTCAAGAGCTTGTTCTTATTTAGTCTCTTATCTTCCTGCTTGCTCACTTGCCTCAACATTTTCTATAACAATCTGAAGAGGCCTTTCCTGTTCCTGTGTCATCACATCTTCTTTGCCCACTTCGTCGACTGACTAACCTTTGCCCAAAGACTTCTAAGAGCCTGTTTTTCTTTAGTCAGGTCCCCTTCTTTTCCTGCTTGCTTACTTGCATCGACATTCTCCATAACAACCTGAACAAGCCTCTCATGTTCTTGTGTCATTACTTCTTTTTTACCCACTTCGTCGATTGACTGCTGTTTGTCCACAAGACTTTCAAATGTCTGTTATTGTTCAGTCAATCACCTTCATTTCCTGCTTGCTCACTTGCCTGGGCATTCTCCATAACAATCTGAAGAGGCCTGTCTTGTTCCTGTGTCATCACCTCTTCTTTGCCCACTTCATCAATTGACTGACCTTTGCCTACAAGACTTCCAAGAGCCTGTTGTTCTTCAGTCATGTCCCCTTCTTTTTCTGCTTCCGTACTTGCCTCAGTTTTCTCTATAACAACGTCAAGAGACGTCTCTCTTTCCTGTGTCATCACTTCTTATTTGGCTACTTGGTCGATTGACTACCCTTTGTCCAAGAGAATTTCAAGAGCATGTCCTTGTTCAGTCAACTCCTCTTCTCTTCCTGCTTGATAACTCGCCTCAACATTCTTCATTACAATGTCATGAGTCCTCTCCTGTTCCTCAGTTATGCCTTATTCTTTCCCCAGTTCATTCTCAATACACTGCTGCTGATTTTTTGACATATCTTGTTGAATTCCTTCAGCCCTTGGTGTATCTTCAGCATCACATGAACCCTCAATACCACTTTCTTAACTCGGTGGCAGTATATTAAATGTAGGCATATCATCGAAACATTTTTTCTTTAATTTCTTCTTCTTACTTTGATATGTTTTTTCTTGGATAGGTGTAGAAACTACATTTGATAACAACTCAATAGCAGGACCAGTCGAAGCGTCAACAATAAACATAGAAGTTGCACCTTCTTTCCCCACACTCATAACCTCAGGACTGACACCAACTGCTTCCAGAGCAAGGTCTCCGCTAACAAGTTGCAAGGAAATTTCAAGCACTTCCTTCTGTGCCGCAGTCAACTCACCATACATGTCAAATTCACCTTCTGCATGCAATTGTGCAAGTGTTTTGCTCGATAACTCTCCTCGCGATTGTCCATGTAATTGTGCAGCTGATTTTCGACCTACACTGCCATCACTACCTTCTTTTCTTACACGTGAATGAGATTTCGATTTGTTAACTATATTGCTATCAATGCCTTCTTCTTATCAAACATAATGGAGATTTTGATTTTGATTTTCTGAATGAAGCAGACTTTCTCTTCCCCAACTGGCTATCACCAACTCCAGCATTAACATCCCCACCACTATAGACATATATATCCCTCCTTCCAATGCTAGCATTTCCTCCATGTGAATACAAGTTTAAGAAATGGTCATAGCTGCTAGATTGTTCCTTTTCCCTTCTTACACTTCCACATTTCCGCGCATTTTCCTCCTGTTCCTCAAATTTTTTATTCAACTTCTTCTTAAAATCAAGAACAGAGCCAACCTTGTTTTCTAAACCACCAATATACCCTCTTATGCGGCGTCGCTGACTACGTAACCTCTTCCGAACTTTCATATTCACCTTCTACAAAAAAAAAAACCAATGAAACTCATAAAAATATTCAATTAAAACAAAAACACAAAAAGATGAATGTACATGATACTTCAAAACTCACTTTAACAATTGCATCAACTAAATCTTGATCAAGCTGCACACAGTGAAAAGTATCCTGCCTCTCATCACCAGTATCCTGACTCTCATAACAAGTATCCTGACCCTCATGACCATTATCCTCACTCTCAGCACCACTATCCTCACTCTCTTCAACACGATCATCAACTTCTTTTCCTTTTTTTGTTTAAATGCAACAATAGGAGCTGCTTCTGTCATATTCAATTTCACCGACCTTTTTTCTTCCTCAGAAAGTACAATTGGAACTATTTCAAATTTGTCAAACCTCTATTAAAAAATTGACCATGAAAAATATATTAGCACTTCAGTAAAATAAGAATAAAACTTCTATATACAGAGATCCTTATGCATAGAACTTCAATCCATAAGGGGAGGGCTTTATGGATAGAAGTTTCAGGGAAATAAAGATAGATGTTCAATCCTTATGGACAGAACTTCAGAAACATAGGATGTGCAGATATAGAAGTTTAGTAAATAGGAAATGGAAGTTCAATACTTACGGATAGAACTTCAATCCACAAAAGGAGAGCTTTTATGGATAGAAGTTCATGGCCATAAAGATACAAGTTCAATTAATAGAACTTCAATCCATAAGGAGAGACCTCTATGGATAGTACTTTAGGGCCATATAGATAAAAGTTCAATCCTTATAGACAAAAGTTCGATCCATAGTAGGAGAATTTCAACAGGCTTAAGGATAAAAAAGTTCAAGACCATATAGATAGAAGTTCAATATTTATGGATAGAACTTAAGTATTATATAAACAGAACTTCAATCCATATGTACATCATTTTAAAAACATTATGGATAGAACTTCAAGACCATATAGATTGAAGTTCAAATCCTTATTGACTTACAAATATAGAAACTTACATTAACATTATGAAAATACTTCTCAACTAAACTGTTATACTGAGGATTATTGAACTTAATAAACCTCAACATCCTTCGAAAGCCATCATTGTTAAACGAACAGAACTTAGAACCAACTTTTAGAAACAATTCAACGAACCAAGCGCACAACACCAAAAGGAATCCAAGCACAATATAGTATGCATCTTTTCCTGAACTTGCAACCCTTTTAAGGGGGTCGTCACAGACTTAACAAGTGTTTCAAAACCCAGACTCCCCCACGGATACGCTGCACAAAGATCCTCGTTGTCAATGATATCCAGATAATGAACTTCCACCAAACTGTTTTTTTTTTCTTACAACACAAAATAATTGACTGGAGAATATAAAACTCTGCAATCTTTACTGCATCATCTTCGTTGACCAGAGATGACGTGCTCCTTGATACCAAAAATGCACGAATATCCGACAACTGAAGATTGCTTTTACCACCAAAGTACTGCTTCAGAAGCCTCCTATCCATATTCATAGAAGGCCTATCAAACAAATACCCACGATTTGGAGAAAATCTCAAACCAGTGTAAAGATAGTATCCGTCAAGACCAAAATAAATTACATGACAAAAAATATTGAAGCTTAATCTGTTTGGATCACTGATCATAATACGAGACAATAGTAAACAATGCAGTAACCTCATAGAAGTTTTGTACGACTGAAACTTCACAAAGCTTCCAAACATACCTTCTGAAAGCTTCTTAAACTGTGCTACACTGAACCTTGAAATTAATTCATCCAAGTTGTGCTCCTCCTGCCAATATGGATTCAAGTTGAACCAGTTTTCAAACGGATACACTAGATTCCCTGCCGTTCCAACATCCATATTGCAAAAAGCTAACAATAAAAATAAACTATCAGTCGCACATATAAAATAAACAAATGCAGCAACTTCAAACCAAAAACCTCAAATTGAGTATACAAAATAAAGTACAAAGCCACACACAAATTGAATAAAATAATATGACTAAGTATAAAACCGAACTTCAGCAGAAATGAATAGAACTTGGGTTGGGGGATTTCTATCCCTTGTGGATAGAACTTCAGATACGAGAGATAGGGAAGTTCAATCCTTGGGGATAGAACTTCAATCCATGAGGGTTAGGGAGTTCAATCCCTATGGATGGAACTTCAATCACTACCATTTCAGAACTTCAATCCAGTAATTGGACTGCACTTTAATACACCCAGTCTTATGCATACATTCACTAGTACACGGACACACATGCACACAGACGTAAGCAAGTTGTGTGGCATAGGAAGAGAGGAGTTCAACTCTTTCCGATAGAACTTCAGTACATAAGGGTAGGGAAGTTTAATCCATGTGGACAGAACATCAATCAATACCATTTCAAAATTTCAGTCCAGTAAATGGACTGCACTTTAATATACCCCAGACTCCTACATAGATTCACTCATACACACAGACAAACACATACACATAATGGGTAAAGAAGTTCAGTACATAAGGATAGAACTTCAGTACATAAGGGTAGGGGAGTTCAACCCTTTGGGATAAAACTTCAGTCCATGAGGGTAGGGGAGTTCAATCCCTATGGATAGAACATCAATCATTACCGTTTCAGAACTTCATCAATAATTGGACTGCACTATAATACACCCCAGACTCCCACATACATTCACTCGTACACACAGGCACACACAGAGACACACACACATATAGGGTAAGGAAGTTCAGTCCATGAGGATAGAACTTCAGTCCATGAAAGTAAAAGAAGTTCAATCCATGTGGATAGAACTTCAATCAATGTGATTTGAACTTCAATCAGTAGCATTTCAAAACTTCATTCCAGTAATTATATTCAACTTTAATACACCTCCAATCAAAACTTCATTTCAGTAATAGTCTAAATTTTACCCCAATCGCAAATATATAAAATATGAAAAGTAACTACTAACTATCAAACATAGAAATACACAAAAACATACAAATCAGTAGCATTTCAAAACTTCATTCCAGTAATCGTACTCAACTTCAATACACACCAATCAAAACTTCATTCCAGTAACAGTCTAAGTTTTACCCCAATCGCAAACATACAAAATATGAAAAGTAACTACTAACTATCAAACATACAAATACACAAAATACATACAAATTTAAACTAAAATAACGTTAAATAGCTTAATACGTACGAATTTAACACATATGTTTTAAAAAAATACGAAAGAAAAATGCCATACCTGCTTATACAAATTTCAGATTGCTTGTACAATCAAAATATGTTATTCCATTTACGTAGTACAGTTAACACAAGTAAAAAATACCGGGTATACAAAGAAACGGGACAAAAATCAAAGAGAAATATGAAAAACTGAAGTAAATGGCAGTTTTTTGCATGAATGCACAGTGAAAAATAATGACAATCGTTGCATGAATTCGGTTTTTCACTATGACAAATGTTTAGACCAAACCCTGCAAATTCGGACAAACTGAGGGGGTAATTTAGTCTTTTCGATTAGGCGAATTTAATGACCTTATTTAGTAAAGAGCCAAAAGTGGCCTCAAGTGTAAGACCAAGGAAAATAATGGTCTCAAAGCAAATACCAGTGTCAAAACTAGCCACTGAACGAAAATTTTACTACAATTTTTCAAGCTCTTCTAGAATAAGGCTTTTAAGTCCAGCCTCATTTAGCCCTCCAACCTCAAGGGCTAGGCCGAACCCCGGACGCGAGCCCAAGATTTTAATTAAAAACAAAAAATAAGTTATATTTTTATGCATAAGTTGATGCCAAGATGATTAGCCAGATATTAATTAGTTATATTTTGTATCCATTGGTGCAAACATATAAATGAACCATATATATTAAATACTATGATATTTACTATCATAAGTGAATGTCATTATAAAAGGGTGGTGCCAATGGACATGATGAAGTAGAAGTTGGTTTTTAACAATATGGTTGCATTTCAAAAAATATTTGATACGGAACTTAATACGACAAACATTTATCGTAAATGAAGTGAATCTTTTTTGCCATTTTAGCCAATTGATGATCTAATTGAATATGATGAATCATTGAATGGTCAAACTTAATTTAATATAAATCACTGCATATTTAGTTTATGTGTACAAATACACAAATTAACATGCCATCTAATAAAGCAAAAGAAATAAATATATAGAACAATTGCAAAAGGATAGTGGTATAAGTTTTAATTAAAGATGAAGTACTAGCCGACCCACTAAGGCTGGGTCGAGCTAGAACATTTAAGGCCCTTCAAAAAAAAAAAGAGTCTTCTTGTCCTAACTCGTCAAATTTCATATCCCGCAAAGATTGGGTTGGACAAACCCGATTTGACAGCTCTAGTTGGAATGCATCAACATTGCATCATCAGTATTTAAAGATTATTTAATTTTTAATCATTATATTAAATTTCAAACATGAAGGTCTAAATTTGAATGTTTTTCGTGGTTTGAAGTTAAAGAGGATGTTTGGGTGGGCTTTAAAGCATGTCAAACCAGCTTTTAAGCCACTTTTAGCTGATAGAAGTGTTTGGTAAGTTAAAAGCTACTTAAAAGTCAAGTGCTTTTAAGCCATGAAAAAGCCAAAAGCAAGAAGTTGGGCATTTGGCTTAAAAACTGTTATAATTTGTGACACGAACAGGAATCCGGTTAGGCCGTGCGGGCACCCGACATCCTCCCCTAGATCTGTCGGGCAAACCTTGCACTTTAAATTAGGAAAATAAATATAACAATTCATAAATAAGAACAAGACTTAGAAAAAAAAAAGCACAGACATGCTGATACCTCTAAGTTGTACAAAAGAAATTACAGCTAACTACCCAACATACTAGGTTTAGGGCTATCCAGACTAGACATCTAAGAGTACAAAAGAAGACAAATACCTCCTGAAGGGAGCAAAATGAAACTGAAATAATAACCAATAAACTGGTGGCCATCCGGAATAAAAGTTGGCTCACCCTGACAGCTGAAGTCGTCTTCTCTCCTTCACAACGTGGCGAACTCAATCCTGGAGCGAACCTGCTGAAACGAAATAGGTAGACAAGAAACAAACAACAAACAAGGGTGAGTCAAAAGGACTCAATAAGTGGGGCAGACTAGCCACCTCAAAGAATAGGATAGCTAGCCAGGGAGGAGAAACAGATAAACAAAATTCCTCTTATTTAAATTATAAAAAGGCAGAGCCAGATAATAACTAGAAACACGTATGGAATGATGAACTCATCAACAACCAGGAACGTAAGATAACCAAAATATAGGTATCCCGAACACATAAACAATCAGAAATACGTCCTGTTGGGCGTGCAACCCGATCCATATATTTATCCTATTGCGCAGTGCAACCCGATCCATATATTTATACCGTTGCGGCGTGCAACCCGATCCATATATTTATAACGTTGCGGCGTGCAACCCGATCCCCACAACCCAGAATACGAGCCAGCAATATATAGACAAATCGAGATATGTCCACGATATAGTATACATACCGAATATATAAAACACAACACAATACACACCATAGTCAGTATGCAGTGCAATGAAATGGGATGAATACGGTACTATGCAATGCAGTCACATATGTCTGATACCTATCTCCGGCGCGGGACTCTCATCGTCTACCAGGAGATATATGCAATAATGACCCTTCACCGGCTCGGGACTCTCATCGATTACCGGGAAGTATATGCAATGATGACCCTTAACCGGCTCGGGACTCTCATCGATTACCGGGAAGTATATGCAATAATGACCCTTCACCGGTGGGGGACTCTCATCGCCAACCGGGAAGTATATGCAATAATGACCCTTCACCGGTGCGGGACTCTCATCGCCAACCGGGAAGTATATGCAATAATAACCCTTCACCAGCGCGAGACTCTCATCGCCAACCGGGAAGTATATGCAATAATGACCCTTCACCGGTGCGGGACTCTCATCGCCAACCGGGAAGTATATGCAATACTCAAAACCAGAGTGCAATGCTCATATGCTCAATGCAATACCAACAACAGGGCATAACAAATAATATACAATGTAAATTCAAAGCTAAGGCGTAATGAGTACGCCTATCGGCAGCTCCACACGTAAGGAACACGTGATAGAAAATCCACGAGGCCAGGTGCCTCTAAAGAAATGGATATAAACACTTAACTCTTCCAAAAGTTAGCACTGCTAATCAGCAACCGCTTTATCCTTTGGTTTCCTTGCCAAACAATCTCACTCTATTCAATAAGTAGAAAAATATATCAAATTAGGCTAAGGGCTTCATTCTTCACATCTTAGAGCAAATCCGGTTAGGAACCTGATACCCTATTCGCATACGCAATACGCAGGCCAGGCCTATGTACAGGGTTTAAGGTCACATAACCAAACCCTAAATAAATTACATTTATATGTTGCCCATAACTCACTGAGTACGAATATATACTCAATTCCATTATCGGGGTCCAATTGACCCTTGAAACTATCAATTTAACTTATTAAAACGATGTCTAATATCTCAATTTATACCGTTAAAATATATTCAAACACACGTAATAAACTCAAATAATGCATTAAGATCATTACCTGAATGTTTCAGGGTAAAAATTCTACTTTTCTCCGGCTCTTTTTTCATTTTCTGGTATTATTTTTTCTTTTCTTGCGTTTCCTCTTCTGTTTCTGTAGTTGCGTTTTGATGTGCTAAGGGATCAACATAATCCCATTAGCCACCGCCACTCTATTTCCATTTTATTTCTTTTCCTTTTTCTTTTTTTATTTTCTTTTTTTTTCGCGATTAAAATTAAAACGGGACCCTACGATATTCGAAATAATTTCAACTTTTGCATACCAGTTATACAAAATATATATAGCATACTCGCTAAGGCGGACCTCAAATCGGGTTCTCGAAACTCAAGATGCGAATTTAAATGGAAAAAGGTCAAATTATTTAACTTTCGGCATTTTAGCGGAAACTAGCCGAACAACATCGAAATTCACTTTCGAAAGTTCACAAAAGTCACAAATAATCATACGAACCTAATGACGCTTTTGGATTTCGAATCAGAGCTCATTCGCTAAAACCGAGCTCGAAAATCTCTTTTTAATATTTATCGACAATAAAAACTGAAATCTTCTTCCGATACGTACCAAACGAGGTCTGATTTAATTCAAATTTTACTGACAAGTCCTAATGGACATTCCAAATATTTTAAAATTATCGACATGCCAATCAGAGTCCTAACTTCTGAAACGACTAACCGAGGTCGTTTCATTCTCCTCCACTTAAACTCTGGTTCGTCCTTGAACGAGCCTAAGTCTAAAGAAAAATTTGCACAGATAACAATAGAATTTGCACGACCTTTATAAACTACTCCACGGACATTGTCTCATGATTGCAGAATCAGAATTATAACACGCATATCAAACTTGTGGAACAAAATATATCTGGATAATATGATAATACCGTTGTACAGATTATTCTAACTAAGTCGATCCTTCCTCGATTCCGAGAAGAGAGTTCTACATTTTCAAAGCAAAGATACACGGAACTTTGAATGGGTTAACATGATTCAGCTGATAATTACCTCTTCAATATACCTTTCGATATAGAACAAGTCGATGGAACTAAGAATTAGCTCACGCTTGATGCAATAGGGGGAGCTTTTGAAGTACCTTGTCACTATACATTATAGAAGATTTGATGCAAGCTATATCATTTTTACGAACGCACTATGCAACGTCTCAGTTGATGTCAGTGTTGTTCCATAAGCTCCTTCTGGGAACGTAGTTACTCATATCCTAATGTATATCAAAGGTTCATCAGAACAGGGTCTATCATATAAGGATAAGGATCATGCAATACTACTGGATAGTATGATGCAGACCAGGAATGATCTTCAGACTGAATATCTATTTCAGGGTATTGTCTTTGAATTGGAAATATATTGACTTGAAGTAAAAATAAAAGAGACATGTAGTTGGACCATGCGCTGAGGCAGAATACCAACAACAAAGTTGATTACATGTGCACTTATAATGCTAAAGTAACTTCTCAAAGAGTTGAGGTGTGAAGGAGATATGCCAATGATGGATGGACGACAAGCTGCACTAGACCTTTAACTCTAAATTTTCATTAAGTAAAACAATGTCACTATGAAGATCCAGTTCTAGTTGAATACAGACAGATAGCCAGAAGAAAACTAGAGTCACTATACAGGATTACTACTGACGAAGTTTTCATGTATAAAGATAGACTTTGTGTTCCTGATGTTGCAGATTTACGTGGACAGATTATGATAGAGGCACATTATTCCAAATACACTGTTCATCCAGGTTCGACTAAGATGTACCATGATCTTAACAAGATTTATTGGTGGGACGGAATGAAGTGTGACATAGCAGAATTTGTGGCTCAGTGTTCTAATTGCCAGCAAGTTAAAAATCGTGTCATCCTCCAGACTTTATGCTTTCAGCAGATAGGTACGTATATATGATCAGGCTGTCAGCTTATCTCTAGCATTAATAGATTATTAGTAGGTTTAGCAATGATCGATACTCATTGTAGGTTTCTGTCGTGGCCTTAGGTTGGGTCGTGACAAAAATGGTATCAACGCCTTAGAGATTTAGTATTACCATTCAGTATTTGGAGGAAGACGCCTCCACTTAAAGCACAAACTCATGCAGCTATTTGAATAGGAATACCCATCCCCGCACAGTCTACTGGACTAAAGAAGATTTAGCTAAAAGCTGGATGTAGGCAGACCTAAGCTACCAATTACCCTTTCGAGTTGCCAAACAACTGCATCGCTCGAGTTCACAACTTCATACCTTTTCCGTAAACATCATCGCCTGATGGATGGTACTTCTATTACCCTTAGAAGCCTTGAAAAACAATAATATGCTTACCCGGCTACAATAACACGTACTCTGGCTCAACACAGAGAACATCACAAGTGGCTACCAACCGCCTAAGCTCACCAGTGCCGAACAAAGAAGAGATGGCAACAGACTGAGAATAGAAATAATGAGACCTTTAGGAAGCTCATCTTCTTATTTGCTTGGCTACCAGAGCTAGACTACTTCCGAGCCAGGCTAACCCAAAAATCGCAATTAAAGAAATAGACATTAAATGAGCTTTATGGAACAACATCTATGCCAATTTAATCTCCCAATAAGAAGGGAACTCTGACAATTTACCAGAAAACCCTTTTATAACCTAGATAAACTCATGGGATAACATGACTGTACTAGCGTCTTGAACCAAGAGGAGATACGTAGATCGAATATTACTTACTAATCACTTTACACCTGAAGAAATGATACACTTGCTGATGGTGAAGAATTAGGATCCCATTATCCTACCAACACGAAATTCTGAGAAGAGAGGTAAACTGATTTGACATAATAACAGAAGATGGAACAACAAGATGCCAGGCAGACAATACCGACACTCACTCCAAGATCTATCACATTTAGACCAAATAAATTAGTAGGGTCTCACAAATGCCAGGAATAAATCATACCAGAAGCTCGCCCCTCTACCGCAACCGATTCTTAATAGAAACAATATCCAAGGAAACCATGGAACATGATATGTCATACCATCTCCATATCGATCGGAAGAATCAAATCTTACTCACATATAAGGGAAGAAGAAATACTTGTGTTTACTACATCGGATGCCTCAGCATCCTGTCGACTGGTAGTTCATAAAACTGCCTTTGCAGCTGAGTCGAGCCGCTACCCTGATAATTACTTCAAGAAGAACCACTACCACTACGCTCTCGACCTCTACTGGATGGTGGAATTTCTTTTGTTGATTGAGATCTAAATGAAATCCCCTGCGACTGCGCAGATGCCTGATGACGAGAGAAAAGACAACTGCCTACTTGTCGGAGTAAGGAAAAACTCCTCAAAGAATAGCCAGACTCACGACAATGATACCACCTTTTCGCTGAAAAATGGAAGCTGGAAAGATTGTTGATAGCTGTAAAGAAAAGACTGAATTTGATTCTTGACTACTGATGTACTCTAAGAATCACATGACACAAGCTGAGATAACCTGGAAGGTGACCTCCCAAAATAATCAGAACTTTTACCTACAAATGAGGTACCATGTTTGTCCACCATGGCCACAGAATTTCTTGCTCTCCCGCTCTAACTCTTCCCCCTCTAACTTATGGTATGCCTAATACCTTTGAGAAATATCAACAACGACATCAAATGAAGTCCCAACCTCAATTTTTCGAGCCATCTGGGATCTCAAGGAAAGAGAAAGGTCACCAATAAATCTTTGAATCTCTATAAAGGCTCATGGACTATTTCTAATGCATATTCAGCCATTCTATAAAATTCAATCTCACATTCTGAAACACTAACTGACTAAGCGACAGGCTACCCTGTCCAATTAACTCAAACTGGCAACACTTTTCATCTCGCTCACTACTCAAAAGGAACTTTTCCACGAATATAGAAGAAAAATCTAACCAAGTTAGTTAATAAGAGAGCGGTCCACCAATCCAAGGCTGGATCCCTGAAACTGCAAAGACCATACCACTCGATATAATCAAGAGCTTGAAGGATACGCTGACATCATTTTATTTTAAAAAGAATCGCGAGGTTTATCTGATCAATTGCTTAATAATGTTAGAAGTTTCAACCGCGTAAAATAATGCAACCTCTTCGAACACTCTGACTGAGCTATTACCTGGGCTAGCAAACCAACCAGAATAATTAGTGGCGCAACACATGCTGCCTCTGGAAAATAATTTACTAGGGCAACATCAGGGACTGGAACAGGGGCTCCCTGAGACCGAACGTCTCCATATGCGACAATTTGATAGGCCGCCTAGCGAGTAATAGGTTCTTGTGATATCTGCGTCGCCAAGATTCTCGTAAAAGTATCATAGAAAGCCAAGGGAACCACAAGGGCCTGCTCCCTTGCCCACCGCAACCTCGTACAACTGGGACCTCCGTAACTAGATCGTCAGTACGATCAAATCTCTCGGGCTTCGTCAGTGCTAGCCCCAGGCTAGACTGCTTCGTCTTGAACTCATACCGTTTGCTAATTTGTCGCACGAGGGTTCACAATTACCACGAACGAATTAACGAAGACACTTTTGCATCCTAGACCAACGCACGATCAGAAAAAAAAGGAAGTGAAACTTCCTAAATGCCATCATAGCCTCTCGTAGATAAGTACGGACATCTACATACCCATCAGCGAGACTCAACTAGACACTGTCTTAGTCTGGATAGACTCTAAACTGGGCTCTGATACCAACTGACACGACTCGGAATCCGACTAGACCGTGCGGGCACCCGAAATCCTCCCCTAGACCCGTCGGGCAAACCCTTACACTTTAAATTAGGAAAATAAATATAACAATTCATAAATAAGAACAAGACTTAGAAAAAAAAAGCACAGTCATGCTGATACCTCTAAGCTGTACAAAAGAAATTACAACTAACTACCTAACATACTAGGTTTAGGGCTATCCAGACTAGACATCTAAGAGTACAAAAGAAGACAAATACCTCCTGAAAGGAGCAAAATGAAACTGAAATAATAACCAATAAACTGGTGGCCATCTGGAATAAAAGTTGGCTCACCCTGACAGCTGAAGTCGTCTTCGCTCCTTCACAATGTGGAGAACTCAATCCTGGAGCGAACCTGCCGAAACAAAATAAATAGACAAGAAACAAACAACAAACAAGGGTGAGTCAAAAGGACTCAATAAGTGGGGCAGACTAGTCACCTCAAAGAATAGGATAGCTAGCCAGGGGGGAGAAACAGATAAACAAAATTTCACTTATTTAAATTATAAAAAGGCAGAGCCAGATAATAACTAGAAACACGTATGGAATGACGAACTCATCAACAACCAGGAACGTAAGATAACCAAAACATATAGGTATCCCGAACACATCAACAATCAGAAATACATCCTGTTGCGGTGTGCAACCCGATCTATATATTCATCCTCTTGCGGCGTTGCAACCCGATCCATATATTTATACCGTTGCGGCGTGCAACCCGATCCATATATTTATAACGTTGCGGCGTGCAACCCGATCCCAACAACCCAGAATACGAGCCAGAAATAAATAGACAAACCGAGATATGTCCACGACATAGTATACATACCGCATATATAAAACACAACACAATACACACCATAGTCAGTATGTGGTGCAATGAAATGGGATAAATGCGGTACTATGCAATGCAGTCACATATGCCTGATACCTATCTCCGGTGCGGGACTCTCATCGTCTACCAGGAGATATATGCAATAATGACCTTTCACCGGCTCAGGACTCTCATCGATTACCGGGAAGTTTATGCAATGATGACCCTTCACCGGCTCGAGACTCTCATCGATTACCGGAAAGTATATGCAATAATGACCCTTCACCGGTGCGGGACTCTCATCGCCAAACGGGAAGTATATGCAATAATGACCCTTCAGCGGTGCGGGACACTCATCGCTAACCGAAAAGTATATGCAATAATGATCCTTCACCGGTGCGGGACTCTCATCGATTACCGGGAAGTATATGCAATGATGACCCTTCACCGGCTCGGGACTTTCATCGATTACCGGGAAGTATATGCAATAATGACCCTTCACCGGCGGAGGGACTCTAATAGCCAACCGGGAAGTATATGGAATAATGACCCTTCACCGGTGCGGGACTATCATCTCTAACCGGGAAGTATATGCAATACTCAAAACCAGAGTACAATGCTCATATGCTCAATGCAATACCAAAAACAGGGCATAACAAATAATATACAATGTAAATTCAAAGCTAAGGCGTAATGAGTACGCCTATCGACAGCTGCACATGTAAGGAACACGTGGTAGAAAATCCACGAGGCCAGGTGCCTCCAAAGAAATGGATATAAACACTTACCTCTTCCAAAAGTTAGCACTGCTAATCAGCAACCGCTTTATCCTTTGGTTTCCTTGCCAAACAATCTCACTCTATTCAATAAGCAGAAAAATATATCAAATTAGGCTAAGGGCTTCATTCCTCACATCTTAGAGCAAATCCGGTTAGGAACCTGATACCCTATTCGCATACGCAATACGCAGGCCAGGCCTATGTACAGGGTTTAAGGTCACATAACCAAACCCTAAATAAATTATATTTATATGTTGCCCATAACTCACTGAGTACGAATATATACTCAATTCCATTATCGGGGTCCAATTGACCCTTGAAACTATCAATTTAACTTATTAAAACAATGTCTAATATCTCAATTTATACCGTTAAAATATATTCAAACACACGCAATAAACTCAAATAATGCATTAAGATCATTACCTGAATGTTTCAGGGTAAAAATTCTACTTTTCTCCGGCTCTTTTCTCATTTTTTGGTATTATTTTTTCCTTTCTCGCGTTTCCTCTTCTGCTTCTGTAGTTGATTTTTGATGTGCTAAGGGATCAACATAATCCCATTAGCCACCGCCACTCTATTTCCGTTTTATTTCTTTTCCTTTTTCTTTTTTTATTTTATTTTTTTTTCGCGATGAAAATTAAAACGGGACCCTACGATATTCGAAATAATTTCAACTTTTGCATACCAGTTATACAAAATATATATAGCATACTCGCTAAGGCGGACCTCAAATCGGGTTCTCGAAACTCAAGATGCGAATTTAAATGAAAAAAGGTCAAATTATTTAACTTTCGGTATTTTAGCGGAAACTAGCCGAACAACATCGAAATTCACTTTCGAAAGTTCACAAAAGTCACAAATAATCATACGAACCTAACGACGCTTTCGGGTTTTGAATAATAGCTCATTCGCCAAAACCGAGCTCGAAAATCTCTTTTTAATATTTATTGACAATAAAAACTGAAATCTTCTTCCGATACGTACCAAACGAGGTCTGATTTAATTCAAATTTTACAGACAGGTCCTATTGGATATTCCAATCAGAGTCCTAACTTCTTAAACGACTAACCGAGGTCGTTTCAGTTTGACCAAGTATTTTACATTTTTATCCCTTATAATTTTTTTCAATTCCACTAATAGCCTCATTAACAAATGCCCTAAATTATCCTCCCTTTTTCTTTTATTATTCTAGGAATATTTTAATCATTTTAACAAAAAAATATATTTTTTAAAAAATACCAATATAACTTTTTTTCAGTTTCATCACTTTTATCCAAACATGTAACTGCTTATTCAATAAAATAATCTCAAGCACTTAGAAGATGCTTATAAGCACTTTAACTTAAAAGTTACTTTTTTTAAGAAAATTTGGACGGGTTCTAAACTCCGATGGTTTGAAATTCAAAGTTTGAAGTTCAAGTTAGTGATTAAAAATTAAATCATTTTTAAAAATTAACCTAAACCTAAATAGGATGCCGAAAATTAGCTTTTCGTGCTCTTTCGCCTCTTAATTGGCCTGCAACGCCTTGTAGCTTTTAGCGTAAAAATTTAGCCCCGTAGCTGTTTGCACCGCGCTGAATGAATACTAGTCAGCGGTGCAAAACTATTTGAAGACTAGTCACCTCCGGACAGGTCTGAAACGACCTCGGCCAGTCGTTTTGGAAGTTAGGACTCTGATTGGCGTGCCGATAATTTTAAAATATTCATAATGTCCGTTAGAACCTGTCTGTAAAATTTGAGCTTAATCAGACCTTGTTTGGTAGGCATCGGAAGAAGGTTTCAGTTTTTATTGGCAATAAATATTAAAAAGAGATTTTCGAGCTCGATTTTGCCGAATGAGCTCCGATTCGAAATCCGAAAGCGCCGTTAGGTTAGTATGATTATTTGTGACTTTTGTGAACTTTCGAAAGTGAATTTCGATGTTGTTCGGCTAGTTTCCGCTAAAATGCCGAAAGTTAAATAATTTGACTTTTTCTATTTAAATTCGCATCTTGAGTTTCGGGAGTCCAAGTTGAGATCTGCCTTCGCAAGTATGTTACATATATTTTGTATAACTTGTATGCAAAAGTTGGAATTATTTTGAATATCGTAGGATACCGTTTTAATTTTTGTCATGAAAAGAAAACAAAATAAAATAAAATGAAAAGAAAAAAGACAAAAGCAAAAGACAAAAATGAAAGATTGACGTTTAAAGAAATGAATGGCGGTGGGTCAACATGGAAAGATTGAATGACGAGCTGAAACATTGAAAATCAAAGGCGACACGAGAACAGTGAAGGAAAAAAATGCAGTGAGGTAAAGAAATGCCAGAAAATAAGAAAAGGGGCCGGGAAAAAGTAGAATTTTCACCCTGAAACATTCAGTGGGATCGTTTGGCAATGCATTCAAAAATAACGCGGTTGTTGGTCGCAATGCTAACTTTTGAGAGAGGTAAGTGTTTATATCCATTTCTTTGGAGGCACCTGGCCTCGTGGGTTTTCTACCACGTATTTCTTACGTGTGTAGCTGCCGATAGGTGTACTCATTACACCTTAGCTTTGGATTTATATTATATATTATATGTTATGTCCTATTGTTGGTATTGTATTGAGGATTTGAGCATTGTACCCTGGCTGCGAGTTGGCATCTACTTCCCGGTTGTCGATGAGAGTCTCGCGCCGGTGAAGGGTTATTGCATCACATTGCATTCATATGCATTACATTGCATATCATATTGAGGGCAGGAGTATTCCGCCCCAGGAGCAGGAGGATTCCGCTCCATTGTAACATATTGAGGGCAGGAGTATTCCGCCCCAGGAGCAGGAGTATTCCGCTCCATTGTATCACATTGAGGGTAGGAGGATTCCGCCCCAAGAGCAGGAGTATTCCGCTCTTATGTCAGATATTGAGTGCAGGAGTATTCCGCCTCAGCTTTATATTATATCGGGTGCAGGAGTATTCCGCCCCAGGAGAGTGCAGGAGTATTCCGCCTCTGGTTTATATTATATCGGGTGCAGGAGTATTCCGCCCCAGGAGCAGGAGTATTCCGCTCCAGTTGGTTATCAGATTGGATTCCCCTCGAATGCAGGAGTATTCCACTTCGGGATGGGATTACGGGCACATGTGACCCTTCGCATCATATTTCATCTCACTTCATTTTATTTCATTTTATTTCATACCATTGGGTAAACTTGTGGTACATAACTATTGTCCTGCTTATATGTGCATTTCTTATTTGTTGTTATGTTTCTGGCACGCATCCTTGGTTGAGTTTATAAGTTTCTTACGTGTTTTCGGTTGTTATCTGGCTCTACCTTTTTATAATTTAAATAAAAGAAATTTGGTTTATCTGTTTCTTCTCCCTGGCTAGCTATCCTATTCTTTGAGGTGGCTAGTCTGCCCCACTTATTGAGTCCTTTTGACTCACCCTTGTTTGTTGTTTGTTTCTTTTTCTATCTATTTCGTTTCGGCAGGTTCGCTCCAGGATTGAGTTCGCCACGGTGTGAAGGAGCGAAGACGACTTCAGCTGTCAGGGTGAGCCAGCTTTTATTCCGGATGGCCACCAGTTTATTGGTTATTATTTCAGTTGCATTTTGCTCCCTTCAGGAGGTATTTGTCTTCTTTTGTACTCTTAGATGTCTAGTCTGGATAACCCTAAACCTAGTATGTTGGGTAGTCAGCTGTAATTTCTTTTGTACAGCTTAGAGGTATCAGTATGTCAGTGGTTTTTTTAAGCCTTGTTCTTATTAATGAATTGAATTATATTTATTTGCCTAATTTAATTGGTAAGGGTTCGCCCGACGGGTCTAGGGAAGGATGTCGGGTGCCCGCACGGCCTAACCGGATTTCGGGTCGTGTCAAGGTCCCAGTATTTTAGCAGCTCTCGTCCGACGTCAGCCCACTTGGACCTTTTAGTCTTTGTTCTACGTGTAAAAATTTTCACCTGCCAAGACTTCAAAGCACAAATTTGTAAGTGTTGGCACAGGGCGCAGACTTCAAAGGCAAGTGTTCACTTGCCAATACTTCAAGTTATATGGCAAAAATACATAAAGATATTTGAAGGGGCAAGTCTTGGTCTTTTGACTATACTTACCACCAAGTGTTGGTAAGTGTTGCCTTCTGCCAACACTTGAAGAGGCAAGTGTTGGCAAAAGAGAGGGGTCAAAGGCAAGTTTTGGCCTTTTTCCAACGCTTACGACCAAAGCTGGCAAGTTTTGCCTTTTTCCAACACTTGAAGGGGCAAGTGTTGGCAAATAGAGAGGCGTCAAAAGCAAGTCTTGGCCCTATGCCAAAATTATGACTGGAGTATTTCCGTTCAGAATTTTTTCAGCTAAACTTAACGGGGTTATTTTTACAAAATCAATATTAGCGCGGGCAAAAAGGTAGGTCATTGCTTATTGTTGTCATATTTCTGCAAATGGGCCTTTTATATGTAAAACAAAAAAAAAAAAAAAAATTTACCCCACATAAACATTGACATGAAATATTCACTTTTGGTAAACACCTTTTAAAGTTTCTTTCTTTTTTATAGCCATGTATATATATTTTCTTACTGATTTTTAGTTATTAGTATAATTATTTAGTATTAAATCTTAATCCCTTAAATTATGGGATTTGATTTAATCAGTAACTTATGTGGTTTAGAATATTTTAACTACAAGTAAGGGAGAGATAACGTGTCCATTTTTTAAGGCTACTGATTGTGGAGAAAAACCATTTACTTCTTATTACGCTCATCCACTTAATCAATTATCTCTTTCATTCCACACATTCATCCATTCATATTTCTTTCATCCCAAATTTTATCCAAATCCTGCACATTATAACGTAATCTTTTAAGTTATTATCATATTTTGCTTTGATTCTATCCATTTACATTACTGCTGTTGAACCCTCCCAAAAAATGCATACAAGTATGTATCGAGATTTGATTTCCACAAAATGGGACTCCAAAGGGTTTTCTTTGGAGTCGCCACCTAATTTAAGGATTATTAGGAACTTAAGTTAACTAAAGAGTGCATTTCTTCCTTATTTTCAAAAAAAAAAATTCTGAAATTCTTAGGTAAGTGGTTCTATTAAATTCGATAGAAGGTCCCTAGCGGGAGCACTTTCGAAAATCCGCTAAATGCGGTTAATCCGGCGATTTTCACGAATTTTACTTAAAGATAATTAATTTAGGATAAATTTTAAATAAAGATAAATAGCTAACGAATAATATAAATAAGATAAGATTTGATTATGCCAATACTTAGATAAATAAACAACAAAACGTAAGATTAATTAAATGAATAATGAGATAATGGTTAATTGATTAATTAGTAGAATAAGTAAAGATTAAATGGAGTTAGATAATTAAATAAAATAAACTAGATAAATAATTGGATAATAATAAAGGATTAATTAATTGATTGAATGAATAGATAAATAAATAAGCAAATGAATAACTTAATTAAATAAATGAATACTTATCAATTTTAATTAAATAAAGGACTAAATGAATAATAATTGATTAATTAAATAAATAAATGAATAAGTATTTAATTGATTAAATAAATTATTAATTGAAATTAAATAAATTAGATTAAATAAATAAATAAATAAATAAAGGATTAAAATTTAATTGATTAACTACATAAATAAATTAGACTAGATAAATAAATAATTGAATATTTAATATAATAAATAAAGAAGCAATTCAAATGCGAATTATGACGAGGGTACGATTTTTAGTCGAATTTGACTTTTGCACTCATTAATTGACAAATGATTCTAAACATCCATAAATTAATTGGCGATTCGAAAAGAAATGATACAAAGCATTCATATAAAACAATTTAAGTGATTTACAATAGTTATTCACAATTCAAATATCATTTCTATCCTACCGGGCTACTAATCCGATCTATGGGGAAATCCTATACAACATGCATTTTCTAAGGGAACGGGGAAGGTTGAAGTTTAGAAGATAGAACCCGGAAGCGCAAACTCATCATTGAGCCTTGGACTTTGTGATTTTCATTTTTTCTTTTACATTTTCGGGGATATCAAGTCCCGAAAATGCGAAGCGGAGCAAATAACTTCAAATGCAAACAGCCGTCCCAATTTGTGAGTTTAGACCAAACTCGTCCAAGTCGATGTACATGACAAGGAAGAAAAATAAAGAGAAAGAGAATTAGTAAATGTTAACTATGAAGGAGGGATTATGAAGGAAAGTAACAACCACTATACTCGTGGACAAGCAGACAACATCGGACACATGAATAAACATTTCAACATGAAACAAGTCCGAGCCAACTCTTTCCGTAACAGCTAGCTTATAATTAAAATAAGTACCAAGTCACGAGACAAACATCAATGCAAACAAATTATTTTCCATTCCCCAATGTTACAAAGAGAGAAAGGCAAACATGATGGCTTATATAAGAAAACGACGACGAACAGTTTGATAAAAATATTGATTTATAAGTGCAACCACAGTTTACTTCTTCATGGTAACATCAAATTAACCTAGAGCAAAGAAAGATTTGAAACTTTTGCTATTTGATTAATCTGGACAACATGTAACCACACCAAGTAGACTCTTTAAACTGCTGCATATATTCAGATATTTGGCAATGCTTCAAAGACCCAAAAACTTCACCCTAAAAGACGACTACAAACTCCTCTTTAAAGCATAAAAAACCAGACTAAATTCCCTCTAACAGAACCATGGAAACATGAACTAAGCAATATGATAGAACTGAAAGAAAACAACCGGACCCTGAGATGCAGGCAGGCCAAAGCAATAAGCATAAATTAAACATAAGACTGACTCTTTATGCATCAAAATATCATTCCAAGATGGAAGAAAACAAACTAAACACGGAAGGATTATACTATCAAGCTCATATCTTTTTAATAATGAAGCAGAAAAGACCTTTATCACGTTTATTCATTTTTTTTAGTTCTAATAAGTTATAGAGACTAAATCTTTAACCATATGCAAGCTCCCTGAACCCTTGCAGCTCATTACAGCTCCTTCTAAACACCTATAGAACTCAACACACCCTCCTGGACTCCTCATAACAATACTACCAGTCACCCTCTCTTGACTCATCCACACAGAACCTGCAGACTCCCTGGACTCACCAGAACAAACTGCACCCATCCCACACCACTGCTACTACACCTGCAACAACCCCTCATGCTACCTAAGGACTAACTGAACCAACTCTAATCTCCAATCCTTCACACCCTCATACACCTCTGCATATCTTCCAGCCCTGCCTAAACTGATCCAGGCACTAGCACATCAACAACCAAAGCAATTGCACAGACCAACTCCCTCAAGCTCCTCTCTACTACTACTCCTTGAACCAAAACACAAACAACTCTTCAATGCCTTCATCACAACAAAGAACCTGAAGCAACCTAAAATACCAGACCCCTCCCTGACTCCTACAGACCTGCATACAACTTCCACACCATATGCAGACACTCACACATCATCCCACAAATACCCACACTGCCCTGAACAGCCAAGAAGCCCTGCTTCTACTCTCAAAACCACCAGAACAGACCCTAAGACTTCCAATGCACCTTATTCACCAGGAACCAGACATACATCCCTGACTCCTCCTTCACAGATCCTCCCTGAACCCCTCTTAATCTGCAGCATCAGAATCATTCCTACTCCACTCATACACACCCAAACCTTCTTTCATACCCTGCTCCTAAAGCAATACCAAACAACCCTTTAAAATCAACTTCCTGGCTCACACCACCTAACAAACAATCTGAAAACACAAGAACTCCCTCACCTTCTGCTGCCTCCTTAACCAAACAGAACCAGAAACATAACCAGACTACTCCTTTCAATCACCTCTCTGAAACTACAACAACAACAACAACAGCCTACTAGCAACATTACAACACTCATAAAGACTTTCTAATGATTTGAGACCCAAACTGTTTTATTTTATGCGCAAGAAAAGGGAAAACAATGTCTTCTAAACAAAGCTATAAACTTTACCACAAAGATTCATCAAAATAGGTACATAGGAATTCATATGTTAACCAGAAGCAGTTTTTAAGAGCCAAAAGAAAACATTTTCAACTTCAATGATACCATTTGAATGGCATTTTGTGAACTCGCATACACCCTTATTTTGATCCCATCTTTTGAGCTTTACATGTTTCAAACCTTTGCTTTCTTTAATGTAAACAACAATAATAGTTATTCTGGCTCAAAATAAGTTACTCACATAAACCAAAATCATCACAGGGTCACGTTAACAAAACATATATAAATGAGGTCGATGGGGTTTACCTGCTGTGGCGCAGTGAGCTAAGGCGATGAATTTGAAGAAAGCGGCTCGAACTAAAGCGACGACTCAAACAATGATGAAGCGACTCGAAAAGTAAAGCGATAACACAAAGCAAGAACAACGGAAACAGTGATGCTATCAACTAAACCAAACTGAGAAAAACCTTTTATGTATAATATGCATGCTGCTCCTTTCCCCCCCCCCCTCCCCCCCCCCCCCCCCCGACCCCTCTGCCTCTCTTTTTTTAGCCCAAAAATTGAACCCCTTTAAACTGAAGAACAACTTACCCTTATATAGATGCAGCTAGGGTTTGGACTCCTTTTGAATTTCCAAGAGCGACCTTCAGTTTTTCCACCTTTCCTTTAAGGAAGGAGGGTGAAAATGGTCTAATCCTTTCCAGGATCGTACCACTTTCACTCTCTATCCCTAGGAAATAGTCGTTACTTTAGATTAAACGGTTCGGATCGAAACTTGATTCAAACGAACGATGGAGATTCGAGACAGCTGGTTGTACGAAGATAAACGATGTGGAGGATCGTGGGGGGACCATTCGTACGAAATTTGGACTGATTAGAAGAGGGAATCGACGGGTTTGAAGCGGGTCACGAGGAGGGATTTGGGCAAACGGGTTAGGGATTAGGGGGAATTGGGAATATCTGATTAAGGGGGGTGTAAATATTATATATACTGTTTGCATAGATAAGCCAATTTTATGGGGAAGGAACAGTTTTAGCCTATCTAAAGGTTCAATTAATCAAAGGATTGTACGGGTATGCTGAAATTGAGCTATGTATTGGGATTATGGCCTTTTCCCTTTAAATTTAGCAACTTGGTTATTTAAAATTATAATTTAGCCCTTCCAATTAAATACACTTTAAAATTCAAAATTTGGAACAAAATTGGGTGTCAACAACTGCAATTATATATTAAAAGCGTATTTCTCTTGGACACCTTCACAAATTTTAACATCCACCCCATTTACTGAGTAAACATCCTAGTGAGTGCTAGAAAGGGTACTCGTCCTAACTTGAATCTAGATATGGACAAAGTCAACGACCAAGATGATGATGATTTTGTCGATCCAGTACTATTTGTGAATCCAGTATCACAACCCCACTCACATGCATCACCAAATTCAGGAAGGGTAACAATAAAAAGAATTATGGAAAACGACCTCGAAATCTGCGCTACGAGGATGATCTTCGTGGTGGTCCAGAAAACAAAAGGAAGTTTAAATGAGTTAAACCCCATATTAATGTCGACTCATATGCTGGTCCCTATAATTGGAAGGTATTTATTTATTTTCGCTTCCACGTGTTTTGTATTGTATTCTCCACTTTAATGTTTAGTTGACATCAAACAAACATCATTTTTTATGTGTTGTTTTTTAAAGAAAATATTAGATGTAATATTTTAATTGAATATCGATTTTATCTTTCTTATGTCATGTTATTTTTTATTTTTACATGTGTTAATTTGTTTTAAAATAGATAATTATATTAGTTTTAGAATTCCATTGATAATAGTAAGTGATAATGTTTTGTACTGGAGTTTTACTAAAACTGCTACACAATTAAGTATTGCTTTATTGAATATTTGTCCTTTTATTTCAGATATGGGACTTTTATACCCCCAAAGAGCGTCATGCAAATCGTAGTATAAGTGTGCATTGTAATCACGAGATTGTTTCTGAGTTGAGACAAAGGTTATCTGGGGATTGTATGATAGATTCAAGGCAACGTGCTTTGGACACTTTCTTGAAATACCAGCTTTTCAGGTTAAGAACCAGTTGCTTGTTGCATTGCTTTTTAGGAAAGTTGTTAGACCAACGCATGATGCACTTTATTTTATTATCAATGGGAAAAAACTGCAATTTGGCCTAAAAAAATTTGCGATGTTACGGGGTTTAGATATGTCGGGGACCACTTGAAAGATTATGGTACAAAAGGAGATAACCGTCTAGTCAAAAATTATTTTAATGGAATAGAAAAGGTTCCAAAGACTGCGCTTCAAGAATGTTTTAAGCAAAAAAAAAAGGGACAATGATGACGATGCTATAAAGATTGCAGTCCTTTACTTTATCAATACCTTTCTTTACTCCACCAAAAATGATGAAAACCGTCCCCATACTATTAATTTCGATCACTTTGATATCATTGAATGGGGTGAGTAGGAATCATATCCATGGGGAACCAAAGTCTTTTTTGCCACAATTGATTCAATGCACGATAAGGTGCGTGTAAAGAACATTATGTATAGGTTTGCTGGCATGCCTTATGCTCTTCTTGTATGGTTTATGAGTATTGTCCAACTGTGGATAAAAATCTAGCAACTTGGATACAAAATTCCCCGGATCCTTAACTGGGAGGTTACCAAGCATCTATATTTTCAAGAGCAGTGGAAAGGATTCTTTGCAAAAAAAAGGAGACCAGGTATTGACACATTCAATATTAATATTAGTTTACTCGATTAAATATTATTCTGGAATTAATGTAATATTTAATAAATAATACATAATATGAATATGTTCAATACTGGTATTGGTTTGTTTTAATATTAATATTATATTGAATGTAATCTTGAAAGGAGAAGGGATTCTTTGCAAAAAAAAAAAAAAAAAAAAAAAAAAAGGAGACCAAGTATTGACACATTCAATATAGATATTAGACTATTCTGTTAAATATTATTCTAGAATTAATGTAATATTTAACAAATAATACATAATATGAATATGTTCAATACTGGTATTGGTTTGTTACAATAGTAATATGCTTTTGAATGTAATATTGAATAAATTGTATATACGTAATGTGTAGATGGTTGTGGAGAACATTTCTCCTACTGAATTGGAGCTGTCAACTTTGAATATGCCTCAAGATGAAGAATCTGATACCATTGAAGAGGATCCAGTTGATACAGATGATGAATTTCAAGATATCAATCTGTCGGTGTACCATGATGGACCTAACTTTGTGAGGCAAGAGCATTTTATGAAGGAGTTGGATATTATTAAACGAAATCAGATTGATCTCAAGAAAGATATTCAGTCAGTAAACAAAGACATTCTTGTCCTGAAGGATTTCATGGTAGCGACCACTAACCGCATCTTTTTGGAGTTGAATGATATTGCAAGGAAGGTTGCTGGAAATAATGTACTCCAGGTATGCCCAATCATGTATTTTTAAGGACACATGAAGACATTTTCATATCCTAGCTTTTTCTAACCAAAAATATTATTTACATGTTACCCAATTATTCATGATGAAGATATTTAGTCAGTAAACAAAGACATTCTTGTGCTGAAGGATTTCATGGTAGCGACCACTAACCGCATCTTTTTGGAGTTGAATGATATTGCAAGGAAGGTTGCTGGAAATAATGTACTCCAGGTATGCACAATCATGTATTTTTAAGGACACATGAAGACATTTTCATATCCTAGCTTTTTCTAACCAAAAATATTATTTACATGTTACCCAATTATTCAGGATGGAGGGATGAGAGGTAATTTCAGTTTCGGGTGGTTTGGTTCAAATAATGAAGTTGGTGAGGGTTGCTGGTATGCACTGTGAGACGGTTGTTTTAGAGAAATGTGCAATATCTACAGAAAAAGGAACAGGGCACATAACTGAAACTAGTAATTGTTCAGCATAGAATATATACATAATATGCTATCTGATTGTTGCCTATTTCATTTTTAATTTTTTTTTTAATATTTCGAATATACAAGTTCATGGAGGGATTTTTGCAGAAGAGTTGCTGTTAGCAGATTCAGTTACTGGAAATAAGAGAGGCATCACTGCCACTGGTCAGTTGTGAATCTGTTCAGTATATATCCCATGTATAAGAGTTAGAGTTACTTTCTACTGTATTATTCATCATTGTATTGTTATTTTGCACTATATTATATTCATCAAATAACACCATTATGGAACTTGATACATATGGCAACACAGCAAAATATGATGACCATTTGGATTCAATGAACACACAGGAATGTCTGATGGTTGATGAAATTGTTAGGAAGGTTGTTTCCGAGTCTGGTAAACGCAAAGCTACATTGGATGTATATGCACAACATAAATGCAAGGCATTGTATTTTACTATCTCGAGAAGTTTGTGTATTAAATATTAGTTTTAATTATTGCCTCTCTATTACTTTTAAACTTTGTGTGCAATTTTTTTTTTTTTTTTTTTTTTTTTTTTTTTTTTTTTGCGAAAGCGCCTGTGAAGTTGTGTATGGAGGATGTCGGTCAGGGAGATATACCCAGCTTCAGGTTGTTTCCAACTCAAGAGGAGCAAGAAATATTCAATCAAAATAGTGCAAGTACTACCGAGGGAAACAGTAAATATTATAAATTTTGCTTTTTAATTCTTACGTTACATTTGTTGCGGTTTTCATATCTGCTTCATTACACGTTATATTTTTTCAGTCCTTTAATGAGCCAACACATAACATGAGTGTACATGAGGACCCTATCAACGAGATGTCTAGTTTCCAAGATATCCAAGGAAAGTTGGTTGGGGCTGGCAATGTGGAGGGTCTGCTACATGACCAACCTGTCGAAACTGTTGATTCTTCCAAAGGTAGTTTTCTGGAGCACATACTTTTATACAGTATATATAGCATTGTATATGTATGCATATTTTTAAGGATGTCAACTCTTTACTCTTAATTGTTCTCTGATTTTCACTTTAATTGCAGACCACAGTGATGGTCATGTGGAGACTATCAATACTATCGGAGATGCTAATAACATGTTATTCTCAACTCAAGAGTTGAGAGAAATATTCATGGAGACAGAGGAAGAAACAGTGCTAGAACCTGGCCAGTTCAATGAGGTGACCCCTCCAATACCAAAACCTGTCATGATCAGGAGACATGCTAAATTCTACAGATCCCCGTTCACAAATTCATATGGGGACTCTAGTAGTTGTTCCCGACTTGTAAAGAAGATGTACTTTTCAATCAAGCACCCGTTCAGTATAAATATATGGCGCAAAGTTGATACCAAGCTGTCAAAAAGTTTTACATCCTGGATAAAGGAAAGGCTTAGAAAGACTAGGTAATTATGTCCATTAACAGTTGCCTTTAGCTCAGTTTCAATGGAGCATCTTTTATATAATTTTGATATTACTGAATTCTAATCAACTTGTACAGGGTTGAGCCATACAACAAAGTTGCTAATGTCCTTAAGTCAAAGTTTGATTTCGGTGTATGCCTTGTAGGTTATAAAGGTTGGTTCCATACGCTCCATTTTTCGAACAGTCCACTTCATGCTACAGTATTGGTTTTAGTAAAGTTTTATATCTACTTCATTGACATATGCTTATTAATTTTTTTAGAATTAATAGAAAATATCAGTTAATACTACTGGATATCTTAGTTTTTCACTCATCTGAAATATCTTTTTCCCCCCTCTTGATTTAGCACTTGGATGCTATATTTTATTACTTGAGGAAAAACGCCAAGTATGATCCTCGCGTTCGTGCACGGTTCAGAACAAATGACTGCCTGTTTGATTCTACCATTAGAGATGTATATAAAGGTTACATAAGCAACAACAAGTCGTTGTCT
The DNA here is from genome assembly GCA_029990575.1 of Petunia axillaris subsp. axillaris. NCBI lineage: Eukaryota > Viridiplantae > Streptophyta > Magnoliopsida > Solanales > Solanaceae > Petunia > Petunia axillaris. The sequence goes on from JARKNS010000009.1 coordinate 47,570,845, forward strand.
GTTGTCCCAGAAAACCACATCATATCAGAATATATGAAGGGGTTTTCAATCCGTTGCAACGCCCCGTGGCGTTTGGTCGATGATGTTTTATTCCTTATAAAGGTTGCTGCAGATTGGCACTGGTTCTTGGTAGGCTGTCATTCAAGGATGGGGTTATTTATATGTATGATTCCAAGCTTGACAATTACTGGTACAATAAAGAACTCATTGAGGCTTTGGAGCCATACTGTATCCTCATCCCCAAATTCTTGTGTGCTATTGGGCTTTATGGATCCAGGAACGATCTTGATCCAAGTGCATATATTTTTGGAGAAAAACCACTGGATGAGGAATTTCAGTTGCTACATATTTATGATATGGAAGGTGTACCAAAGAATTAAGGAGTTATTTACTTATTGCTTTTCATTGATATCTTGTCTTCTATACTGCAGTGTTTTTCCAAAAAAATTTACACTTTTGACTGTTTCAGTGACTACGGGGTTTTTGCTGCTACATTTTCTGAGAATTTCATACATGGCCGTGGCATGCCTGATCTGGGTTGCGAGATTAATCGATATCAGAAGAGATATGGTGTTTTGCTATGGGATTATGGAGTCTCCAAACATAATGTACGCCTTGAGAGTGAGCCGGAAGACTAGTTGGAAGATCTCTGCTTATCAGCTACAGTGTTCTAGTTTTCGTCAGAAACTAAGTTATGAATTATTCTGTTAATATTTTGGTTTTTTCTTTAAATGGTACTTTTGGTTTGGTTCCTTTGGTTGTTGGTTTTTATTCAGGGATGTTATTTTTCTACTTTAAATGAAGTGTGAAGTTGTTCATTTTCATATGGCTTTGAGTATTCATCCACTTTACTTGTCAATTATATAATGTCCAATTCTATTATCGTACTTATAATCATACTTATAAACTGTTATAAATATTGATATCAATTATTATTTATATTTATCTAAATGATATCATTTGTACTGATATCATATGACTACCTGATACTATGAAACTGTTATACATATGAAACTATTTAAATATTGATATCTATTTAAATTTACGTTTATACAAACAAAATCACTTGAACTTATATTATGTAAGTAGATATTAAGTTAATATATGACTGATATTGTTATAGATTTTCAATACATAGTTGATAAGCATAAGTAGTATTTATTAGTTGTCGATTAAATATCTATTACTATAGAGTACTCATATATGCAATATTTGATAACTAATTCTGTACAAACATCCAACAGTGAATGAAGCTGCGATGCAGTGATAGAATGCAAACTGGTGCAGGTATAGAAAGCAAGTTGACATCGAAGGAAATGAGAGACTTTTGTAAGGAGATTTGCCATTTTACATGGTGCCAATAATGGTGATCATTGAAGAAGACCTTCCAAATAATGCAACTGGGTAGATATTAAAGTAATTGCTCAGGGAGAAAGCTAAGTCACTGACATAGTTTTCCAATTATACATGGCAACCTTCTTTCTTTCGCTCCCTCTGTAAATACTTCTAATTTTCACTAGGAGTTAGTAGTAGATACCACACTAATTTGGCGCAACTCACAACCATTCACAGGTTAATTTGAAAGCTTGTCTTTTGATGTAATGAATATCAAGATGTGAATCAATCATAATATGAATACTCTACTCATATTGATAAACAGAAAGACATTCAATTTTATTTCAAAGTACTGCATATTAATATCCGAAGACAGATATAGTATATATTAAAATTATAAACATACCATAAAGTCTAAACAAATTGTTCAAATCCTCAATTATCAAGCAACTACCAGCAGCTATCGTACCAATTCTCAAACAAAAATATTAAGGAACCATTGGACAATTAGGGCATGTCTTCCGATTATGACCTTGTTTGCCACAACGACCACATGAAAGCTTGCACTTAGTTTCCCAACCTGCTTTATGCCTTTGCTTCTTTGGTCTGCCTGGTGGCATTCGTCCCTTTGGTGGCAGGACTTCCTCCTCCAATATCTCAGCAGGAACTATCCAAGCGCCTTGATCTTGCATCAAAAAAATAGGCACTTCATACGTTGGAATCAGGTTTTCCTTTGTGCAGAAAGGCGAGCAGTACTTATAAGGACTGAAGTTGTTATGTCTCAGCATGGGATGCGCGTGAGGACAGGGCAACTCATCCATCTGGAACCTCCTGCACGTACATGTCTTATTACGAAGGCATACCGCATTTTTTGTCGCACCATCATGCACCTCAAATAAGTAGTCATTTGAAGGTATGACCTATTTTGTTAACAAAAAAATAAAATATTTGGAATTTAACAATTATAAGTACATATACAATAGAAGTAGTATACTTCAAGATTTTTAAATATTTATATCGTACAGTCATCTTGCGTGAATCCTTCATATTAGCCTTGAAAATACTCCGAAACTTACTAGTTAGCACCTTAAATGTATCTATGGCTGCCTTTCTATTTTCAGAATTCCACTTCCTCACCATATCTCTCATTGAGTCAAGCAACCCCACAATAGGCAGACTACGTGCATGCTTATTTCTCCTGTTAATCGACTCTACAATGTTGCTTGTCATCATCTCAGATCTATTTGCACGTGCATGTGCACGGGACCACTTATGGTAACCAATATCAAACAGATATTTCTTGACCGTCCTGTCTATTTTCTCAACTTCTTTCATGTAATGATCAAACTCCTCAACCGTATAGGCCTTCACCAAGGTAAAAATCATGTCACCAATCCCTTTATGGTTAATCCTAAAGTTCACTTTAACATTGTTCCAAAGATGATACACACATATGCAGTGTGATACCTCTGGATAGTTTATTGCACAAGCACGGGATATACTTGGACACTTGTCCGATACAATGCACATACCAACCCGGACTCCATATGTCTCTCCGAATGCTTCGAAAAACCACTGCCAGGATTTTTTATTTTCCGAGTCTACAACTGCATAAGCAAGCGGGACAATGCTTCCTATATACATTAGAACAATTAGTGTACATTTTGATATTTGACTACATTACAACTAATCAAAAACCAATAATTTAACATCTACAAGTATATAACAAAACATAACAATTAATATACGGACTTCTTAGCTCTTGACTTTAGTTGGAAAATTAGAACTATACTGTGTCAATTATTATAGATTGATCTAATTAACTTCATTTAAAGTAGTAGAGACAGATTTAAAAAAGAAGTACTATGGTCATCTCGAATAGATTCTTCCACTTTCTACTATCTTGGATTGAACCTTATCAATCTTTTATTTTAGAGAAAGAGATAGATACTAGTTGTTCAGGTAGCACTTTGACAGAAAATATTGTTTGTATCAGTCAGCATTAGAACAATTGGTGTACATTCTAATATTTGACTACATTACAAATAATCAAATAATAATTCAACACACACAAGTATATAAAAAACAAAATAGAAATATAACCTTCACTATCTTGTGTTGAAGCTGCGATCAGTGTACCACCATGAACATCTGAAATAAAACACCCATCTACCGCAACAACTGGCCTGCAATACTTCCAATTTTTTATTGACGCATACAAGGATACATACATGTACATGAAACGATTGTCAGCGGTTTTGAGCAGTTTTGTCACGGAACCGGGATTTGTCAACATATACAGATAACTAGGAAATACTCCATATGATTTAGATGGATTCCCTCTCAATAGTTCAAGTGTTTTTTCTTTGGATCTCAAAGCCTTCATGTAATTTAGTTCAACACTGTAATTCTTTCTTATATCCCGTATTATATCATTTGGAGTATATATGGTTTTTGGATCTTTGTATTTCAACTTAATTATTTCACCAATTGTTGCACAACTTGCATTTCCTTGTGTAATCCTCTCTTCTTCCGGGCAAGTATGGGTATTATTAAAATGTCGTATTGCAAACACCTTAGAACAACCTATACTTGATGCACACAAGCTCCATCCACACTCGCTTCCAGCGCACAATAAAGAGTACCTATCAGTGCACATTATCATAATCACATATATTTATCAAAAAATCAGTATTGTTATCAAGTTACAATCAACCACAAAATAATTAATATCTAACAATAGAAAGTTCATTACTCTAAATTCATTTATGTGTATCTATCAACTTTGACTTTCAAATTCTGTTGTAGTGCAACATTCTTTATTACACTCACAAGTGTTTCCTTATCTTTGTATAATTGTCTGACAGATACATTGTCGTGAAATGGGTCATTTATTATGCAGATATCATCTAAAGAGATCCCACCATAATCATTGCAATCATTATCCATCATCTCATCATCATCGGGCGCCATATACAAGGCAGATAATTGCATATCATACCGATTGTTTGATTGGGAAGCTACTTCAGTTCACCATTTGCACATACGACTGCACCAGTCCGTTCTTGCAATGTTACACACAATGGATATTGTGTAACATCATTAGTTGTTCTCCTAAGATCAAGATATAACTTCAAGCTTATATCATTGTATATAACCATTGGGCGTAATCCATCCTTCAATTTGGACTTGATATCCATAGTACCTTCTAAACCCACCCCTTCAAGCATCCTTTTAACTGCACACACTAATGTATTGTACGAACAGTCTTGTGAAACAACAATACCATCCATATTGATGGTTTCATAATTGAAATTATTGCTCCATACAACTATTGTATTGTATCAAAGATGAATGCTCTACATGTCTGTTAACCTATAGAATTAAGAAACAGATTTTTCAGATTGATATCGGTATTAAAAAAATAAATATTTACAAAAAAAAAAAATGATTGTGACAAACCTGTTTGTTTTCCTGTAAAAAAATATAGCTTCAATAGAGATATGTGGATTATCCTTAACTGATTCCTTAACGTCTTTATTACCTAAATATGATAGAGGTTTCACGTTATCAGGAGTGTTTTTACGCCTAAAATCCTGCAGTTCTCATGTTTTATGCTAATCAGTTTAATCACTTTTGGTTGATATCCTTTAATTTAGGTAATAAATAATGACAAAATTTTAATATTAATATTAAATATTCGCTTATTCTTGGATAAGTATTTTGGCTGCAAAAAAGTTATGGCCACTAAAAAGTGAATATTTATTTAAAATTAGTTGTTTATGTAAAGAGCCCAATGCGCTACCCAATTGTGCTATTTGTGCACTCCCCTATATGCAAAGACGGAGGGAAAAGTGCATGAGAGGCCACTTTTGACTGTGGTCTTTGGTTTGAGGCCACATATTTTATTGGTTTTATATGAGAGACCACTTTTTGGAACTTCAATCCTTGTGGGTTGAACTTAACACAAGCTCATCCCACAAGGGTTGAAGTTCAACTTCAGCCCACCACAAGGGTTGAAGTTCAACTTCAGCCATAAGTGTTGAAGTTTACGCATCTATACCTAAAAGTACATCCCTTGCGGATTGAAGTTGAACTTCATAACATAGGCATAAACTTCAGCCCACAAAGATTTAAGTTCCAAAAAGTGACCTCTCATGTAAAATCAATATTAAAAAGTGACTTCAAACCAAATACCAGTGGTAAAAGTGGCATGTCGACTAAATTTTTACAAAGATTGATACTAGCCCAACAGACTAGCCCCAAGTTACCAACAGTTCTGGAAGACATTTATCAGGGCTAAGTGCACGAAAGGCCACTTTTGCCACTGGTCTTTGGGCACAGGCCACTAATACCAAAACATTTAGTTTGTGACCACTTTTGCTTAAAGAGATAGAACTTCAGTCCAGAGGCCGGATTAAAGTTCAGTCCTTAAAGATTGAACTTCAATCCACAGCCATATGGACTGAAATTCAGTCCAGTCCTTAAGATGGAACTTCAGTCCATGGCCATACCATGGACTGAAGTTCAGTCCATGGCCATATGGACTGAAAGTTCAGTCCTTAAGAGATGGAACTTCTGAACTTCAGTCCAGGGGCCGTATGGACTGAACTTCAGTCAACTATCAGAACTTAAGTCAACATTTATTTAGTAAAGGCCCAAAAGTGGCCTCTAGTGTAAGACCAAAGAAAATAGTGGCCTCAAACTAAATACCAGTGTTAAAAGTGGCTGCTGGGCGAAATTTTTACCATTTATCATCGGGTTGTTTACATAAACAGCAGCACTTATATGCTTATTTACTATTTATTAACACTAACATTTTATAGCCACATCACTAATTAAAAAATAAAAAAATAAATGCTAGTATTAGTATTTAGCATTCATTTTCTTTCTAAATTAAAGTGATATCATTCAATCCTAAATAATATGACATGAGATATATTTGGTATATACCAACAAACAACCACGATTTTAGGGACGATTTTAGGCAATTTTTTTTCCTTTTAGTAACCATATTAAATAATTTGTACAAACTAAATACATATCACCTAAATACGAATAACAAACATTAAAATAAATAAATATTGAATATACAATACATACAACGAGTGATATATTGTGTTAAAATAGTGAATAAATATTGAATACATAGTATGTTAAAGATATTAATTGAATAAATATTACATACACAATATGTTAAAATATTAAGTGATTAAATATCATATACATACAAAATATCATGTATTTAATATTTATTTATTAAATACACATATGTATGATATTTAATATTTATTGCATATAGGGAATTTAATACTTATTCACTTAATATTTTAACATATTGTGTATGTAATATTATTTAATTAATATTTTATATATTCATATTTATTCAATTTTAAATAAAGAGAAGAGTGGAGAAAACATGGCGGGGACATTTGATTGATTGAGCAATTTAAGAGATTAATGATAAGTATACTGAATATTAAGGGATAACATACGTAATCATTATTATTATGAGAACCTAACTCGTGATTAGCATTAATTAATACCTAAATATAAGGGATAAATAGTTAATATTTAACTACATTTAAATATTAATAATTTGGAAAAATTTGTATTTTAATTAATAAATATTTGAAAAAAAAAAAATTGAACGACTAGAGAAAGAAAGGGAGTTAAAAGTGGGGTTAGGAATAGGAAATAATTACTATCAACCTTACATTCTAGATTGAAAAGTCACGAATAAATATGAAATCATGCCCAAAATGCAATATATTAAACTAAATAATTGGAGATGAAATTTGTACCAAATCAAATGCATCATTTACAACCGCTACAAAAGTGGTAGTATGGATTACTTTTAATTAAAGGTTTTGAATAATGTAGTAAATTGAAAAATTTATGGTTTGCGGCTCTTTTAACGCAAAAAGCCATCGAAATTCTAATTAATTGGATCAGTGAATAATGAGTACCGAATTATTAAACATAAAATTGCCTAGCAATAGGCACTATCTAAAATTCCCAACAAGTGTAAACAACTAATGTCCATCTTCTTTCCAGATTTGCATTACTCAAAATCCACTACAAGAATTAGAAAGATCCTTTAATGGATTTTCAAGTGATGCAGCTTCCTCTGATGACTCTTATGGTCTGCAATGTCCAATTACTGTCCCCTCAGTGGTGTGAAAGGATATCGATGTAGACTCTACTTTCACCTTCTTTTGTTTGAACATTGGAAAATGTTTTGACCCTTACGCTTTCTACGGATACAAGAAAAGATTATACACTTCTAGAGGTTTCCATGAGTTTGTTGTACGTAGTTCATTACTAAAATACTCACGTTGAAACTATAGAACTAGGTTAATGAAGATAAGGGAAAGTTGCTTATCGTTTGCTACATATTTTCACTCAAAGGTCCCTCAACTCGGAACGTGATAGTATATATCTACCACTTTTTTAACGTGAAGAAAGGAGTGCTAATTTTTAGAAAATGTTTGGATTGCAAATAAAAATCCCTTAAAAAAATCTAGCAGCCGTGGGGTTGTCGGAATATGCACGAGAGGTCAAGCTAAGAGTTGGATCTTATCTTTTGTTTCGTTATTTCCTTCTGGCAGAACGGTCAACTAAATCCTTATAGTTGTTCGATTTTACTATAATTAACGTGTACTTAGCTAAGTGTCAAATAGCTTTTTATATTCGTCCAAAACTTGTCCTTTAAACCATTGTGCTAAATGTGGTGCACAAACGCGACCCACATGGCAGCCACACGTCAAATGATTGGCTATATCATTTGTTTTTAATGGATTAAACAAGATGGAGAATGGAAATGGGACGGTAAAAACAAAGAGACACAAAATCACACTCCATTCTTTACCCGTTGATTAACCAAAACTACATCCACCCTTTTGTTTAATCCTTGGATTAACTAAAAAAATAATAATCATCTTTACCAATTAACAATAAATTATGGCTTCATTCTTCAAACTTAACTCGTTGTTAAGTGTAAAACCGAACACACTCACACGAGAGAAATAATATTTGGGTGAAAACTCTTGCTTTCATTGATGAGGGGAGTCCCCTATTTATACAAAAGAAACCTAGAGAACCTAACCCTAAACCTAACTTAGGGACCAAGTAAACCTAACGGGCTTGGCCCATTATACAATTTACATAACTAATCTATTTACAATAATCTATTTACAATACCCCCCCTCAAGTTGGAGCGTGAGGGTTCCTTACGCCCAACTTGTTAAGGAAGAATTCGAACTGGGTGCGTCCCAGCGCCTTCGTAAAAATATCAGCAAGTTGCGTGGTCGTAGGCACATAGCTGGGACGAATGACTCCTCCGATGATTTCATTCCGAACAAAATGACAGTCGACTTCGATATGTTTAGTGCGTTCGTGAAAGACTGGATTCCGAGCAATACGTAACGCAGCTTGACTGTCACACTTCAAATTCATCGGAGAATCGTGATCAATTCCAAGATTCCATAAAATCCCTTTCAACCACTTCAATTCACACACAGTCATCGCCATCGATCTATATTTTGCCTCAGCGGAGGACCTCGACACGATCTGTTGCTTCTTCGCTCTCCAAGATATCGGTGAGTCCCCTAACGACACATACCAACCTGTTAACGATCGACGTGTCAACGGACAGCCTGCCCAATCAGAGTCACACCACCCGTGCAATCTCAGATCACACTGAGAATGAAATACAATGCCTTGTCCCGGACAGCCTTTCAAATATCGAACAACCCTGAGTGCCGCTTCCATATGCTCAATACGGGGACTCTGCATGAATTGCGACAACACATGCACACTATAGGACAAATCCGGTCGTGTAAAACACAAGTAAATCAATCTTCCAACCAGTCGCCGATAGCGTTCAGGATCTTTGATAAAACGACCAGACGCAAGTGCCAAGCGATGGTTTTGTTCTATCGGCGTACCAACCGGTTTTGCCCCCAACAAGCCTGTTTCCGATATGATATCCAATGCATACTTCCTCTGACACAGGAAGATTCCTTTCGGAGCCCTTGCCACTTCAACTCCCAAGAAGTATTTCAAGGCACCTAAATCCTTCATATGGAAACATTTCGAGAGATATAACTTAAAAATTCGAATTGCCTTCGAATCATTACCAGATATAATCAGATCATCCACATAAACAAGCACATTTAAATGCACATTTCCCTTCTTCATCGTAAACAATGAGTAATCCGAATATGATTGTCGAAACCCATATTGCTTAAGTGCAGCAGACAACTTCGCAAACCAACATCGGGGAGCTTGTTTTAAACCATACAATGATTTTCGAAGGCGACACACAGCTCCTCTCCCCGTCATGCGATGTCCCGGAGGCAATTTCATATATACTTCCTCGTGAAGATCACCATGTAAAAATGCATTGTGCACATCCATCTGATGCAATTCCCAATTTTTGGCAGCTGCTACGGCCAGAAAAACTCGGACTGTCACCATCTTTGCAACCGGTGCAAACGTCTCCGTATAATCAACCCCTTCGATTTGATGATTTCCAAAAATCACCAACCTTGCTTTGTACCTTTCAATAGTTCCATCCTAGTTGTACTTTATCTTGTATACCCGTCGACATCCGAGGGCCTTCTTCCCGGTAGGCAAGGGAACTATCTCCCAGGTTCTGTTCGCTTCCAATGCCTTCAATTCTTCCCCCATGGCTGTTCTCCATTTGTCACTTTTTACCGCCTCCGAATAGGAGGTAGGCTCATGTCCTTGCGTTATAGCTGCAAGAAAACTCACATGTTTCGAAGAGAAATTATCACAATTGACATAGTGTGCTAGAGGATAGGGCTTACCGGAGGGTTGTTGAGAAACAGATGAACAAGCAGACTTTCGAACGCAGGACGATACCCGGTGACTCATCTTTTGGACCGTATTAGTAACAAAGTCTCTCAGCAAGGTATTCTCTTTCTTAGTTCGTTTTCCCCGACCCAACTCTTCGGGTTCAATGTCGGGGACAACCGCAGGTTCAGCTTCCGGAGTCACCTCTTCGGGTTCACTCACCGGAGTTACGACTTCGGGTTCAACACTCACCGGAGTCACGACTTCGGGTGCAACACCCCCCCTTCCTTGCACACTCTCCTCTTCCTCCTCCAATGCAACGGTGACAGAAGCCGTATCTTGTGTCCGTTTTTCGGCATCAGTCTCCTTGGAGGCAAATGGAAATTCCTTTTCGTAAAACACCACATCCCTCGAGAACACAAACTCCTTTGTCTCCAAATCATACATTTTCCATGCTTTCTTCCCATTTGGATAACCCAAAAACACACATCGACGACTCCTACTTTCAAACTTGTCACTTGTTCGTCCTTGATTGCGAGCATAACATAAGCAACCGAACACCCTCAAATGATCATAATTCGGTGTCACACCCATCAAGATATCGTAAGGTGTCTTCCCATTCAACAACTTAGTGGGTGTCCGGTTAATCAAATAACATGTCGTCATCACACATTCTCCCCAGAAGTCAATTGGTAAATTAGCTTGAAAACGCAGCGCCCGTGCCACGTTTAAGATATGTCTATGTTTCCGTTCAACTCTACCGTTTTGCTGGGGTGTCCCCACACACGAAGTTTGGAACAAGATCCCTTGTTCGAAAAAATACCCTTTCAGACTTACAAATTCGGTTCCATTATCACTCCGAACGCACTTAACCCGTTTATTGAATTGTCTCTCCACCATTGCAAAGAAACCCTTCAATTTTTGTCCGACCTCTTTCTTATCGACTAACAGGAACACCCATACTCCTCGTGAACAATCATCAACAACAGTCAAAAAATATGATGCACCACACGAAGACTCAGTTCTATAAGGACCCCACAAGTCACAATGAACTAAATCAAAAGGTTCAGCAGCTTTATTATTACTCGAAGGAAATACATTTTTAGTTTGTTTTGCCCTAAGGCATACATCACATGCTTTTTCTTCTAAGCTACCTTTCCCACTATCTTCTACGACTGAAAGAGATTTCGTTACTTGCATCGAAGGATGTCCCAACCTTTGATGCCATAAGTCCACCACATCGACCTTCACAGCTTTCACCACGGGTATCGTCCGAAAGTAGTAGAGTCCGTTCTTTTGTTCACCCGCTCCAATCAACTTCCCCGTAACCCGGTCCTGCATAACACACAAATCATTAGTGAAATTTACATTACAACCAACTTGATTAATTAATTGAGACACAGAAATCAAGTTGCAAGTCATTTCGGGCACATATAACACTCCGTGAAGAACCATGTCTTCGTTAAATCTGATGGATCCTTCCTGAGTCGCCATCGTACTGCTTCCGTTCGGTAGACCTACCGGACACTTTGGTATTGTTCGTAAATTCTCCAAAATACTTATCTAACCGGTCATGTGATTTGACGCCCCCGTGTCAATAATCCATGAAGGATGAGTTTTCTTACCGATCGAAGGTTCACTTGTGCTTGCCTTTTCCTTTTTCAGCAAATCGAACAGCATCTGCAACTGATCACCTGTTATTCCGGACAGGTTAGCCTGTCCGGGCACACTCATGTGTCCATTTTCTCCATTCTCGAGCTCCGCTTGAGCAGCATTTGCTCGATTATTGCCACGTCCCCGACCAGCATTTGAACCAAACTGTTGATGTCCACGACCTCTTCCACCTTTGTTGCCTTCAGCTTTTCCTCTACCACGTCCTCCATTCGAAGTGCCTTGCTTCGGATAATGCACCCACCCCTCCGGATAGCCAATGACTTCATAGCAGCGTTCCGGAGGATGTCCTCCTCGATCACACAAGTGACACTCCTTATAGCCTGTCTTCGGCGGCTGTGATCGTTGTGCAGCAAACGCCGTTACCTCCCCTCGTTCTTCCTGAATTCGTGCCATCCCTTTGACCCGTTCATCTTGGATTACCTTTTGATAGACTTGATTCATCGATGGCAACGGCTCCTGAGCCAAGAGATTGGAACGGACAGTTCCATAAAGGCTTTCATCCAGGCCCATAAGGAATAAGTGAACCCTATCTTCTTCCCTTTTTTTCTCCAGTGCAACCGTTAGATTGCACGTGCAGTTTCCACACGAGCAAGTTGGGAACTTATCACAATTTCCTAGTTCTTCCCACAACATAGCCAGTTTTCCATAGTAAGCAGCAACAGTTAATCCCTTTTGCTTACAACCGGCCAAAGCCGCTTTTAATTCCTGAATCCGAGGTCCGTTTCCCACGGAGAAACGTTCTCGAATACTCTCCCACAGATCTTTCGCTACTTCCATGTGCGATATGGTGGTCCGAAGAGTAGGCTCGATCGAATTCCTAATCCACGACACCAGAAGAGAATTGATAGTCCACCAATCCTCATAATCGATCGACTTTTCATCGGGCATCTTGATCGATCCGTCAACAAAACCAAACTTCTTCCTTGCACGCAGCGCCGTTCTAACCGACCGCGCCCATTCCTCATAGTTTTCACTGGTCAACTGGACCTGTGTGATAATCAAACCAGGATTATCATTCGAAGTGATATCGTACGGCGAGATTGTCTTCCGTACAGCTGCAACATCACCTTTTGGAGCCTCTATTACTTTTCTACTTGAAGAGTTTCACGATGGCTCTGATACCATGTAAAACCGAACACACTCACACGAGAGAAATAATATTTGGGTGAAAACTCTTGCTTTCATTGATGAGGGGAGTCCCCTATTTATACAAAAGAAACCTAGAGAACCTAACCCTAAACCTAACTTAGGGACCAAGTAAACCTAACGGGCTTGGCCCATTATACAATTTACATAACTAATCTATTTACAATAATCTATTTACAATATTAAGGGTTTTGATAATCTTTTCCGATCTGTGAGGTAAGGGTTTTAACCCATTCTCTTTAATCAATTATTATTTTGTGATTTGTTCTTAAAATTAGGATTTTAATTGATTAAAGAATACATAGTCAGTCTATGTTTAGCAATTAGGTATTTTAATTGATTAACATTTATTATTAAAAATTAGAATTTTTAATCGATTAACAAGAATCTTGGAATATTTTGGGTGAATCAATTAGGAGTAAGGAATAGAGTAAGAAAGACTAATAAAAAAGTAAGGAATAAGGGAGAAAGAAAACTAAGGATTAGGAAGAAAAGCAAAAAACAAAGGAAAAATGAACACTTTTCTTTTGGTAATGAAAGCTCTTAAAAAGAGCAAAAAATAGCTATTGAAAGACCTTTTTTTTTATTCCACTCTATAAAAATCGTGTGTTACACGCTCATTTGCCACATACGCAAGCTACTTAACACATCAGCGGAGAAGCGTTTAAAAGACAGATTTTGGACGAGTATGAGGAACTGTTTGACACTTAGCTCAATACAGGTGTGATTATGATAAAATCGGACAAATATAAGTGTCAGTTCTGCCTTTTCTTTTCTTTCTTTTTGTTATACCAAACAAGAGAGACGGTTCTCTCTTTTTTTCATCATTAATACATCAAAGACTCCTAATCCCACTTGCCTTTTTCTATCTTCTAACGAGAGCGCACCTATTGTGCTATATATCTGTTCGATTAATAATAATTTTATATATACAAGTGAATAAATCTATGATGGTTCTTGTTATAGTATGAGCCAAATCCCAAACAATTTAATTATTAGATCTCAACACTACCCAAATTAAATAAAACTTCGTGGTGAATAAATGAGTACTCAAAGAAGTTAAGGTTTCAATGCCTTTCTAGACTTCTAGGTAGCTAGTTCCTTTTTCCTTTAATTTGCTCTTTACTCTTCAGTATGAAGATCCATGTATGAATAGAAGGACATTTAGAGCCTGTTTGGCTGGGCTTAAAAGCTGCTTATTTTAAGTGGCTTATAAGTCAAAAAGTGACTTAAAAGCTACTTTTTGAGAAGTTAGGATTTCCTAACTTCTCAAAAAGTGGCTTTTAAGCAACTTATGGCTTTTAAGTTCAAAAATTTTGAGATTACCAAACATATTTTAATGAGCTTATAAGCTTATAAGTCACTTTTAAGCTCATCCAAACGGGCTCTTAACAAAATAACATAGATGCCCCTTGATAAACAATTACAAGGTAGGCGTGGATACCATTTTCAAATGGTATAATAATTGAAGTTAGTTGGTGGAGACAAACTTAGTAACTATTTATATTAAGCGATTATCAAAAGGTTTCAAGATTCCTCTTTCAACTAATTAGACAAGAAAGCATGCTTTATACTTTAGGTTCTCTTTTAACATTGAAGTGTCCTCTTTCATGTTTGACCTGAAGTAAATATTATAGTATATAAATTTGATAGGAGCGTACTAAATATATGTTACATTTCGTACTTAGTACTTACTGTATTCTCTTAAGAAAAATTTAACCTCCTTTGTTAAATGATCGCAGTATTCTAGAATTACGACATCTTTAGATATTTATTACAAATCTAAACATGAAATATAATCATTTTCTATTAGGGTGTCAGTGATTTTTCAAAAACCGACATAACCAACCGAACCGAATCATACCAAATCAAATTTTAGGTTCTTTATAATAAAACAGTAGGTTCTTATGCAAAGTCATAACCGTACCGATTATTAGGTTAGATTTTTTATTTTATAAAAAAATCAAAAAAATACCGAACCGAACCGAACCGAACCGAATATATTTATATGCATAAAAAAAGTACTTTATATATAAAACTTATATGGATAACTATATATAATTTACTTAAGTCTAGAAAAAATAAAGCATAAATTTCACGGTTACTCTTTTGAGTGAAATCAGTAATGCCCAATATTCCAACCTACTGTAATAGGCTAATACTACTGAAAGTTGAAACTAACATACTTCAATAGTATATACTTTCTTCTAGTATATCACATTCCAAATTCACTTTAACTCTAGCTCTTGCAAAAGTAACAGCTCTATTGTAGCAAATTCTTCGTTGTCAATTTACGTTGTTGTAAATTTTGTTCACTATAGGTGAAGGTTTAGATTCATGTTGACTTATATTTATTTTGAACTTTGATTTAGTATAAAACAATATATTGTAAAATATCTTTTTAAAAAAGTTAATGAACGTGAGTTTAATATCAAAATAATATAAATAATTATTTTGCTTTTTGTTAATTCATTTCAACCAACTCTCTCATAAATTTTATTTTGAGACTTGGTATTTCAAAGTACTTCACTACTGCAAGTTGTAGTGAATCATTTTTGGCATCAATAACCAAATATTCAATTGAATCTGATATCATTGTTGTCTCAATATCGTTTACTTAAGTGGGATAAAAACTTATATTTTGGTTTAGTCACTAGAAACATTTGAGTTTTGTAATGAAATGGATACATATTTTTCAATGTTGTCTTGTATGCCAAAAATAAAATTTTATCTGTGCAGTAGGTTAAGACAATATTTGCAGAAAAAATCGAAAATTAATCGAACCGTACCGAAACCGAGGAGAAACCAAAATGATTGGGATAGTTTGAAAAATTCACATTTTGGTTATGCTTATTAGAATAATTGAAAAACTGATATGGTACAAATTTTTTAAAATAACCGATCGAATCGAACCATTGAAACTTTTATTTTCTATCATTTTCCACAGAACTCGGCCCACATCAAACAAATAGGAAGCAACGAATACAACAATAAGCAGAAAAGGATAAGAGTGGTTTTAAGAGATATGTTAGTGGAAACAATATTATGGACTATATATGAAGGAGATATCACTAAGCTTACCTTTTTATCTATCTTCCTTCATATTTAATTGAAGAAGTGGGGAGAACACAAGCTTACCACACGTTTGCTATTTTCAAATGTTAGGAGTTCGCATTCGGGGCCATTGGCTAAATCATTCGGCACCACTCAACTACAGTGACTTTGTTAATCATATTTATTTACTTAATTAAACTAATTATTTGATTAATTAGGCTCAAGATGTGAGATTAATTAAGATTTTCTCTTGCGTGATTATTGCATTCTCTTCTTTGTTGTCTTAGTATGCAAAGCATATGGAATATTAGCTTCACAAACAGGAAAACATTCCCCAAATTAATTAATATATCTAACAACCTTTATAAATTCATTTCTAAAACCTTGTTAGCACCTAATAGCGGACGATGTTCTTCTCTTGTCATCCTATCATATTTTATTAACAACTACCTACGTCCATGATTCTTCAGTTGGTACTTTTAATTTTGGGTCTTGATATCCTTAGCACGAGTTTTGACTCTTAAAGGAGTATTCAGTTTGTAGAATAGCTTGGAGAAATTAACACATTTAGTCAATAACTTTGACGTAATAAAATGCGTAAAATTCATGGCAATCGTGGAGTTAATAACATACATTATTGTGCATGTATCAGTTAAAGTAGGTCTCATTATAAAGAAATGAGTCACGCTGAGTCATACATTTAATTTTCAGATTTTTTTAAGTAGAAAAATATAATAAAAAAATTCGAAGATTCTCGTCGAATTTATTTGAAAGTAGAGCATGCTTTTTACCTTAGTTCCATTCAAAAATTGAGTTGTCCTCTTTAGGATTTCAACTTAGAAGTTCATGCACATGCATCAGTTGATACTAAAGCTCTTCATATAATGTTTATCTTAATTCTGTAAAAAAAAAAAAAAAAAAAAAAAAAAAAAAAAAAAAAAACTCAATTTCTTATTTAAGGTTACCTGAAATATGACATATATATTCTATTCTCAAATTTTAACAATTTCTGTACTATATATGATCCGTGATTCACACTGTGATATGAAATATGAATCAAAAAGTAATTATTTAGTTATATCATTTTGAGCTTTAATTTGCTGCAATCTATAAGGTTTGGTGGATTGGACAAGTTGACCGTACCTTAAATGCTTTGCTTACACATAAGAGAGTGGGGAGGCAGTTTTATAAAGATTTTATTATGTTCTTTTCTTTTGCTCTTCTTATATTTACTGTTCACTTCTACAAAGTGGACATACCATAGCATTTTTGTCATCAAAAATTCCAGAAAAGATAAGAAGCGAAAATTTAGCTTAAGATGCATATAATGCGCTGCTATGAAGAAATCAATTCACCACTTTGAGAAAATATAGTGCAAGTACAAAAGCAAAATTAAAGGAGTAGAGGTTTAAAAAGATAGCATAGTGGAAGCAGCAATCCATATTCAAATATGGTATGTAATAGTAAATGTAAATACTTTTTCCTTATTTTGCAAGAATTCTTAATAAAATAAAAGCAGGAAAAGGATAAGAGTGGTTTTAAGGTAGTTTATCATGAACTATGTGGCCAAATCACTTTAATTTTCTCTACTTTTTCCTTTCCGTTCTTGTCTTAAAAATGAACAAGTGGGGAAAACACAAGTTTACCACACGCTAGCTATATACTAAAATGTTGACAAATGCGCACTTGGGTCACTGGCTAAGTCATAAGGCACCATTCAACGAATTAAAGTGACTTCGGTAAAACAATTTGTATTTCAATTAGTGATTTGATTAGACTGAAGATATAATGTTACTTAGGATTTTTCTTTTGCGTGATTATTTAAAGAAAAAATGCATTGTCATTCTCTTTTTTGTCTTTTGTTTTTCAATTAATATCCTATATCTTAGATTAATACTTGTACAAATAGCAAAACACTCCCCCAGATTAATTGATTTAAGGACCAAAATTAATTTTCAAAGAGTTCTTAAAACTGGTAGAAAAAATGCATTTGTTCTCAAACTCATGGTTAATTAAGGTTGAAACGAATAGGTTTCAAGCTCAAAATCTAATGAAATTTGTGTTCGTGTGACCTCGAGTATGACACTTCAATTCTTTACAAATAGTAGCATAGATCAAGACTAATATTCTGTTAGATTGTGTTGGTTCAGTTTAATTAATTAATTTGGACTAAGCAACACTAGCCGTATAAAGTAAACGTTGTTATCACAAATTAAGGAAGTATACTATTTTAGATAGGATGTAGTGATAGTGTGACATGTACAATCCATTCGCGTAGCAAATTACAAAATTTTAATAACTAGATTAAAGTATCAAATATCCTGCATGCTGCTTGTGGCACGAAAACCTAATATTCATTCCTTAAAGTATGAACTACAACATATATATAATACTTTATTTAGCTGTCTTAATCAAATCGTATTACTCTAATAGCCATATCAAGGATGTGAAATTTAATAAAATTAAATGAAAAAGGTGAAATAGTTTTCCTTCAAGTTGATTTTATTCAACGATTAATTAAAAGTTATAACGACCTACTACGTCAGTGTGATTCTTGATAACTGGTAATACACAATACTATAGGGTGTTCTTGTCTTAATTTATTTTCCTCTCATCTTATATTAACAATTAAGCAACCTACGTCAATGATTCTTCGGTATACACTTTTTAGAGTTGTTTATCTTGCCATCCTTGGAATGAGTCTTTGACTCCAGGAGTGTAGATTTATTTATTTCAGTAAGATTTACTTACGATTGGTTGCTAAAATTCCAAGGACTAATTTTCCTTTTTGCGGTTAGAAATGAAATGCTGCTTTACGACTTTTAAAATTCTACATTATATGGACCAATTTTAAAAAGTTAAAAAAAAAAAACTAACCGTATGTTCTTGACTTTAACAATTTCTAAATAAATTTTATAGTAGCTTTCGTTTTTTGGGGATTAATATATAAGAAATTAAGAATAACGTGAAGAATTGTCTTTAATTTGTTCTTAACATTTATATATTCATCCCGAAAAAACAAAAAACGCTATAAAATTTATATATAAATGGTTAATAAGATCTTAGCCTTGTGCTTAATGGTTATAATGAAGAAGCTTTTAATTAGTTCTAACGCTGATCAAAATATGTGTTTGTGCAGAATTAATGTGTATTTCTTTGAGGGTGTTGGTTTCAATTTGACTAATTAGCATTATATAGAATGCTAATTTCCTTTTAAGTTGTATAAATGATCTAAACTAGCGTCTAGCTGTGGAGGAAGTATATTTTTAGATTATTGTAGTGGTAGTGTGACACCTACAATCCATTATGGTAGCAATTTACAAAGTGTAATGACTAGAGCGCTGAGCCCATGGCTGCTTTCGACTCAAAAGCCTAGTACTAGCTTCTTCCAAAAAGTATGACCTTAAGATAAATTTAATTAACTGTCCTAATAAATAATTAGTGCTCTATTAGGTGTATGATTATGGTTTATTGAAATGAACGTAACTAGTTTTTTATGTAAGAAAGCATTTCTTTCCCAACTTGCAGCGACAAATGGGAATTGTCTAACGGATAATCGCTTCTCAATCTAATTACTGTCCAACAAGAACCACTAACATACAGTATTATATTAACTTGTATCGAACAAATTTGATTTTTGAATTAGAAGGTCCGTCTCGTTAAGAAAAAGTTGTAAAGCATATACAAAAAGTGTTGCCCAAAACAAGAATTTCTCTCAAAAGTCAAAACCACAAGGCATTGGCTCTTTCATTTTCTCGTCCCTTGTGAAACAAAATTTCAGTGCTATGTTTCATTCCTCTTTCGTTCTTCTTTCTTACTATTTCAGGTCCAATCCACTAAAAAAAAAACTAATGATGAGCTATTAAATGGGGATGAAAATTATTTTTTCTCTAAGTTGGAGTTTCCCTCCAACTTTACATAATAGACGTTCTCCTTACCTCAAGATTAGTTTTAAAATTCGGTGATTTTATAAATGTAACCATCTTATCCTCTAGATTCCTTCTCTTGTATTTATTTGTAGTATTTGATGGAGTATATCTTTATAATTATTTTTGTCATCTAGGAGTATATACTACTATTACTTATAGACTTGCGTATGTAGCAAATCAATTGATTCCAAAAAGTATTGATATGGGTCATAAGAGTTGGAGAGAGTTATTACCATTGTTGATTTTCAATGTAAATTTTTGAGAAAAAGCTGATTTTTAACGTAAAGTTAAAAGGGAAGACATTTATTAAAAATCCTCAAGTAGACATTTATTAAAGGTGGTCCAAAAAGATGGCGAGAATAAGGTCCGGTATTGAAGGAGCAGTGGTCCCAAGTGCCATGAGTTCCGTTCCGTTATGAAGAAACCTCCAAAGGTTGACGGGGCAATAGACTTGTGACTATACGAATGCTTCGCATGCCTACCAAAATTTGGCATGGCTTTTCCGTGTGTGCGCTTCCTCTTTATGCCTTTCAACTCTTTTTTTCCATTGCATATCTATTATCCATTTTAAAGTTTGATTTATCCGAATTCATATAAAAATCTTACCTTAATGTTAAAGTATTTCTATCATTTATGATTTTAATTTTCAGAGTCCAAATTTGAGATCTCTAATTAGAAGTACAATAATATTTATTGTCCAATAAAGGATATAAATATCATAGAAAATATAATAACTCTAAAGTTTTATTGATCACAAATTAATTACCTACACCACGATAAAATAGAGGGTAGAACCACGGTGTAAATAACAAGTAACACATACTTTAGCTTTAGCTAGAAAACTTATGCTAATATGAATTTAACTAAAAACCTAGATAGACATGAATTAAATAAACGAAAAAATAATAGATTATATTCAAATTAGGTTTCCAATATCAACTTTGAATTATCTTTACCATTCTCCCTTAATTTAAAGTTGTGTGTTGAAGTACTTGTCTTCAACTTTTAATGTTAGATTCACCTGTAATTAACACCTAATCTATTGATGCACATGTCACCAACTCCACTTGTTGAAGCGCTTGTCTCCAGCTCTCAATTGTTGATTTACTTTTAATGAACTACCAACTTCTGTTGATGCACTTTGTCACCAACTCTTAATTTATTTATTTTTAAAACACAGTTCTCCCTAATTTTTGGAGAAGAGTTTCTTCCTCTCGATCCATATTTGCTTGCTATTGCTTAACCTTGCAATCTTTTCTCAATCATTCTCACCATGATCGTTTTATTTGCATCTATCTTTATGAATCTATCTTTGGCCTAGCGAGTGTTTTGGCCAGTGGGCGGCACATCAGCCGGTATAGCCCGTTGGTGACGGAATCTCTCGAGTCTCTCCCAAGATATAATAACTTTCAAAATTTTATTAATCACAAATATATTACCTACACCACGATAGAATAGAGGATAGAATCCCTGTTTATATAGCAAGTAACGCCTATTTTAGCGAGAAAAGTTATTCTTATATGGATTATAAATAAATAAATTTATCTATACATGGATTAAATAAACATGCAAATATTAATCCTAATCAATTTAATATTGCTATCAACTTTGAATGAGTCTTCAACATTTTCTATTAATTCAAATTTGCAGGTTTTCGTGTTAGGTCATTTCTCCCCAGGCTCTCATACCACTTTAACTAGAAAACGTATTCTAATATGAATTTAACTAAAAACCTAAATAAACTAGCAATAATAAATCTTATTCAAATTAGATTTCCTATATCAATTTTGAATTATCTTCAACATTAAATCAAACTTTTGAAGATATTTAGTGGATCAACTTTTTAAGTCCTCACACTAATATTTCTAAGCTTTTCTATCATGTCTAAATTGATAGATAAAAGTGGATCACATGAAGGATAAAGACACTTCTAAATTTCAGTATAAGTTATCCCTCCTTAGACCTTTTTTCTTTTGTTGTAGGATTTTATGTACTAGGTGTCAATTATAATATTACGATAATTAAAGTTTTTTTTTCTGTTATTATGAACTTTGATATATTATAGAGGACATCAAAATCAGAGTTATAATTAATATTATACACTTACCAGACTGAATTACAATACTATATTGATCTTTAATTTGTTGTTAAGTTGAATCTTCTATTGAAGTACTTGTTAATAATAACTATATGTAATATATATATATATATATATATATATATATATATTAGAAAAAATTTCTTTAAAAAAATAATTACATTACCACTTGAAGAAATAAATATATTTTATTCCAGACAGAGAAAGCAAAGTATTAAAAAACAAAAGATTTTCTCTTGTTGACTTAAATTTGAAAGAAAATTATTAAAAGTTGATTTTAAAGAAGATTAATAACCAAATATTCATTTATTGCCATCTTCATAGCCAACAACACTAAGAATAACTTGCATTCTTTTCTTTCAAGGAAAAGGTTAAAATTTGACCTTGCAGCTAGTTTTCACTGCAACAAATGAAATTTAGTCAATATTCAAATTTTTTTAGAAAAATAGCCAGATTCAAGAAACACGGAATATTTCAGTATTTTTTACCTGAATTTTTAATCTAAAATTTCAAAGTTCAGGTATAAAATACTTGTACTTTGCTAAATATGAAGTCATAATAATTTTTTTTTTAAATTTTAAAATTTTAGTTCAAAAATCCAAGTATAAAATACTGTGACAAATCTTTGAAAAAATGTATGCTTTTAAAATTTGACTACTTTTAAAATTTTTTATAAAGTTATCAAAATTACAAAACCCCTACCTCTTTAAAAAACAAAACCCCTACCTCTTTAAAAATCCATTAATCAAACATACTACTCATGGAAAATTTGACTGATTATTACTTGCGTTATAAACTAAAATTTCGTGGGAACTTATCTTGACCATTTTTCCAGCTTGTCACTATCCCTATTTGGGCAAGCCTAACTTCTCCCAATTCCCAACCGCATTCACTCACGTGCCCTCCCTTTTCCCCACAGGCCACACCCACTCATCCAACACATCATTCCCCTGACGTGTACCATATTGCCACGTGGACAACTATAAATTGCCACCTCTTTATCCGTCTGATTTAACCTCTGCCTTCTAATTTTCAATTTTAAGTTAGGACTCAGGTACATTGTCATGTTAATATCAAAGAGATGAAAATTAGCCAAATTTTTTTATAAGACTTTATGCCCTTATTTTACAAATTATTTATACTTACAATGCACGAAACTTATACTATTCATAATTTTAAATAAGAAAAGCTACATGACAAAAAGTGAATAAAATTTTGTATGCACAACTTAAACTCATTTGTCCGTCTCGAATATAAAAGCGGACCTAATTAGTATATTGTGGGTGCATCGGCAATCGTTGATGTCGATGTATATATATATATATATATATATACCTCAAAAAATTGATATACATAGTAGTTGATTGACGTATCCATATTAAATTTAGTGATATCACAACGTACTCAAATCTTGAGTCCGCCTCTGTCCGAGCAACTTTAATAGGAAACCTATACATACTACATAGTACATACAACAGTCACGTATTTTAGATGAGAGAGAGAAATGGCTCAAAATACATGAAACACCAAAAAGATATTTCCCGACAAATTATCAGATTGTGAAATCTGAATCTGAAAATCACAAAAAAAAGCTGAGAAATATTGTGGCAATAAATAGTAACCAATTCCAGAGTTTATTAAAATGGCGACGCCATTAACAACGACGGGAATAGCAGTAATGGCGGCAGGAACAACGACGACGACGGTAGGAGGACACGTGGATCAATCAGGACCGTTGAATAATAATAAAGTAGTGATGAAAGGTTCATCGCCGATAAGGATATTCTTATTTTTTCATAAAGCAATAAGGACAGAACTAGAAGCGTTACATCGATCGGCGATGGAATTTGCGACGAGTTATGAGAACAGTGAAATTAAGCCTTTTTTGGAACGCTGTTATTTTTTGAGGTCTATTTATAAACATCACTGCAATGCTGAAGATGAGGTCCGTTTTTTTTAAAATTAATTTTACATTATTTTTTGAATTTTTAATAATTTTGAGCTTCTTAGTAAGTATTATTTTGTGTGTATTTCGACTAACTTCACGAGTACCTGTTACCTACTGTCAATACAGGTATCGAGTAACTCTGTCGAACAATGCTTAGACAGATGGGAAGAAATTACCTAGTGTGTTTGTCTTTGTGAATTACGGAGTAATAATAACTTATAAAATGAATATAAAATTTGTAAGAATAAGATTTGATTATGTTGTAATTGGTAGAATTTGATGATACGGGTAGTTATTTGTGCATTTTGCTAGTTTTACATTATTATTTTCTGCATTTTTAAAAAAAAAAAATTTGAGCTGCTTAGTAAGTATATTTACAAAAAAGTGTTGAATTTTATGTGAATTTTGTGTCTATTTTATGTTCATTGATCTGAAATAATTTGAGCTGCATATGTGAATTTTGAGTATGTATCTCGAAATTGCGAAGCCTGCACCTCGACTAATTCCACATGATACTTATTACCTACCACCAGCTTCCTTGTTGTATAGAAGATTGGGTGTCGTTTGTAGAAAATCATACTATCTTTTTGTAGATTTTCTACTTTTTGGTATACTCCTTCTACACAAGCTTTTTCGGTCCTTTCATTAATAAAATTATTTTACATTATCAGAGAAAACCTATTACCTACCACGAGCTCAGGTTCTGAGGAACTTTGTCCTTCAATGCTTGGACAGATGAGAAGAAATTACCTAGTGTATTTATCTTTGTGAATTATGGAGTAGTAACTTATAAAATGATTATAGAATTTGTAAGAAGAAGGTTGGATTATGTTGTAGTTGGTAGAATTTGATGAGACAGGTAGTTATTTGCATCGTTAGTTTGGATTTAGTGCGAATTATTCTGCTTGACTCTTTACTGTACTGGGATTTTGAGTTGATTTTCTTTGGTTAGCGTGGAGTATCTGAGGTGGTGGGGATAACGGATAGGTTTTGAGCCTTTTTTAGGTCAAGCATTCAATTTATTTCATGATTTTCTCTTTGAGGTATGTAGGTGTCGGTTCGCTTCTTGATTTGCTGCTAGTGCCGGTATTGGTTGTTATGGAAATTGTTAACTGTTAACTGTTAAGAATATGGACTTTGGCCTTAACTCAACGTTAAAACAAGAGGCTCAGGAGGTGAGGATTTCCCAAAATCATTCAAGGTGACAACAGTTCATTCTTTTAACCAATGTGGAGGCTTAACAGCCCTCCCCCAATATGCCCAGGACTAGGCATAAGACAATAGGGTAGACCAAGAATAGGGATATGTCCGAGTTAGATACCATGTTAAGAAAATGGATCTTTGACCTAGCTACCGCATGAGGTGAGGAAATGCCAAATACTATATAAGAAGACGTCAGCTCATCACCTCAACAATGTGGGAAACTTAGATAAAAATGAGAAACCAAATGTTAAATGTGAAGTTGAAAATAAAGTGAAGATCTTTATGAACTGCTTTTGCTTCTTTTGTACTGGGGGCTATAAACTGTAACATCTCAGGTCTCCTAGTGGTTAGATTATTATTTTTCTGCCCAAGAATTATAACTTGAATCATTTATGAGCTATTTGTTTTCTGCCAACTAATTTCTGAGGCTATTGATGGTTGTGAGCAAGCGTAGACAAGTCACCTTGAAATTTGAACTTTCAGTTTCTCATGCTCATGAAATGTTTGTGATTTTTCTGTCTGTTTTTGAACTGGAGAAGTTCTTGCACTGGGTGGGATTTAATGACGTTGAGCGATTTAATTTCATGCTTTTTTGATTTAATTTAAAACTTTGACTATTAACTATATCACGAAAAGTTGGATTTGTTTTGTCAACTTAACTACTGGGGCTGGTAGTTTTTGCACCATATTTTGGCTTTAAATTTTCTTTTCTACATTGGAACCGTTTTCTAAAGAAGGTGGTTTTAGAATTTTTTTTGTCGTATGAGCAACTTCTTCATGATTGGATTGACTTGTCTTCATTTATTTTCAAAAGAAAGGCTTTATCTCGAGGTATAAAGAATTTGGCGTGCTTTTAGTTTTTCTACTTAGTTCCAGTATTAGGAGTGATGTTAATTCATATGTGAAATTGAGAAAAACAAATTAGGAACTATTATGGTACATTTCACTGATATGCTTCATGTATTCTATGGTTAAAGCATTACAATGTTGTTATGTACATTACAGCTCCTGCTGATTTCATTATTATTTTCCACAACTACTACAAGTTCAACTGTTTATAAGCTTTCTGTTTTCTTGCAATTCACTCCTGGTTTCTCTATCTCCTGGTACTGATTCTGCAGATTCGCATTGTGTAAAAAAGAAATGCCATTTTACTTTGAGTGTTTGAACCCCCTGTTTTCGCTTGATTTTCCCCTTTAAAATCCTCTAACTTTTTCCTTTTCACGGCAGGAAAATCTGCAGAGAAACATCCCCACATTTTTACGACTTAAATTAACTTAACCAAAAACGTGCATCCAAAAAGATCCATTTCTTTTTCACGTTGAAATGCAATGATCAATTTAAATAACTTGCGCCTTCCATTTTGCACCGCAGTATTAGGATTGTAGTTTCTATCCCCCCGCCCGCCTTTTTTTTCATGACATTTCCATATTGATATGTAAAATTTTCATTACTTTACAGAGTATAGGTGCTACTTCATACAAACAGAGTAAACTTGATATACCACTTCAAACCTCATAAGCATATATTTGTGTGAATGACAGGTTATCTTTCCAGCACTTGATATACGTGTGAAGAATGTAGCGCGGACTTACTCCCTTGAGCATGAAGGAGAAGGTGTGCTTTTTGATCACCTGTTTGCGTTACTTGACTCAGGTATGCAAAGTGAAGAAAGCTACCGCCGAGAGTTAGCTTCCTGTACAGGAGCTCTTCAAACATCTATTAGCCAGCACATGTCTAAGGAAGAGGAGCAGGTATACTTGCTAATTTAACACTTTTCGTAGTTGTGGCTTGAAGGGATGTGTGATATGCCTTTTATAATGAAATTAATATTTTATCGTCGTGAAAGGGAAAATCTCTGTGATGTCGATCTTATGGATAACATTAGCACTTGATATTGTTTGTGATTATCTATTATAGTTAGAAATAAAATCACAGATAAATTTATTCTAGAGATCAGAGTATATAGTATTTCCTTTTAAGTTCGAGATAGAGTTTTAGTAGTTTCAGAAGTTCAAATTTGTTCATAGAGGTGAAGGTTTGGGGGGGGGGGGGGGGTGGATATGCTTGGAGAGGTTCAATAATTAAGTTAAATTTACGTCTGTGAAATTTACCCTTATTAATTTTTTTATTTTTTTGATAACTTAACCTTATTATTTATTTTCATTAGTGTTTTTTTGGTTGTTATTCTTATTATTAATCCTGCTGACTTGATGTTTTTTTATGTTTTTGTTCTTCATTCAAATATCACTTATGTTGCTGTTTATTGTTGTTGTGCCATTCTACAGGTGTTCCCTTTGCTTATGGAAAAGTTCTCGTTTGACGAGCAGGCATCACTAGTGTGGCAGTTTCTGTGCAGCATTCCTGTGAATATGATGGCTGAATTTCTGCCTTGGCTTTCATCCTCTATTTCGTCTGATGAGTGCCAAGACATGCATAAATGTTTGCATAAAGTAATTCCAGACGAGGAGCTTCTTCAAGAGGTGAGTTATAGGTTGCTTATAAATGTTAAAGACCTTTGTTAAGTATAGCAGAACTGATAAAGTTCCCCTCACATGAAGATTATGTTTACCTGGATGGATGGGAAAAAGTTAACAAACAAACGCAAGGCTTGTGAAGAGAGTACAAAGCATCATACTTCAGATTCTGTTGTTAGAGGCTTAATCAGTCAGGTGGAGAATGCTCCTTGTCCTTGTGAATCTTCTAGAGGAGATATAGTCTCAAATTTCAATCTTAAAGAATCCACTTTAAATCGTCCCGTTGATGAGATACTACACTGGCACAAGGCTATTAGAAAGGAATTGAATGACATTACAGAAGCAGCTAAGGAAATAAAGTCATCTGGAGATTTTTCCAATTTATCTGCCTTCAATCAGAGGCTCCAGTTTATTGCTGAAGTTTGTATATTTCATAGGTATGCAACGTCATTATTATGCATAGCCGTCCTTTTGGCGTGGAACTAATTATGATGGACTAAGATAATGCTACTATGCTTGAACCTGGATCATCCATGCTGTTTTCATACTTTGACTGCAGCATTGCTGAGGACAAAGTTATATTCCCTGCAGTAGATGCTGAAATATCTTTCGCCCAGGAGCATGCCGAAGAAGAAAACGAATTTAGATGCTTGATAGAAAGTGTTCAGAGTGCTGGATCCAACTCAACTTCTATTGAATTTTATTCAGAACTGTGCTCACAAGCTGATCGTATAATGGAGACAATAGAGAGACACTTCTGTAATGAGGAAGCTCAGGTGAGTAATCTCAGAGTTGCAATGATTCTGGGAGTTCAAATATTCCTCCCCAAGTTACATAAAGTAGTTATTATCCTAAATTGATGAAACCAATCCTGGCGTTTTTCTTGTCACCTGCAATACTCGGATGTTCTAGTTGCTATCCAAAACTTAAAACCCAAGATTTGGTAGTAATTTATCTATATTATTCTTCATAAAAAATTAGTTATAATTTTTATTATCATTTAAAATAGTATTTATACTCCTTAAATAAATTTAAAAATATTCTTATTATTATGAGGGGTAGTATCTTCATTTTAAATTTTAATACGCGCATTGCTAATACGCAGATTACCAATCCACCTTCTACCCTGCATAAAATAATACATAGATTTCTGCATAACTTGTGCTTTCTGTGATTCTAGGTTCTTCCACTTGCACGGAAGCATTTTAGCCCCAAACGGCAGCGGGAACTCCTTTACCAGAGCTTGTGTGTTATGCCCCTTAGACTCATAGAGTGCGTCTTGCCGTGGCTGGTAGGATCATTAAGTGAGGAGGAAGCAAGATCTTTTCTTCAGAATATGCATATGGCAGGTAACATCTAATTTTTGACTGTTTAATTTAATTGGAACTTAATTTTAGTGTTGATAATGGTAGAGGAAGATGCCTATTTACCCCCATCTGATTCAGTTATCTAATGCAGCACCAGCATCAGACACTGCTTTGGTCACACTTTTCTCAGGTTGGGCATGCAAAGGTCGTCCAGCGGATAAGTGTTTGTCTTCAAGTGCAACCGGTTGTTGCCCTGCTCAAGTTATAGCCGGGAGTCAAGAGAACTTAGGTAAATGTTGTGTTACCTGCACTTCATCTGGAATTGTCAAGTGTAGTATGTCACAGGGTGAGAAAAGTAATGGTGAAAGGCCAACCAAGCGTGTAAACTTAATATTAGAGGAGAAATGCCATGGTCATGATCCTTCAGGAAGTGGAAAATTTTGGAGAGGATCCACCGGTAATCAGTCTTGTTGTGTTCCTGCATTAGGTGTCGATATCAATAAACTGGGACCTAATTCCCTAACTGCAGCAAAATCATTGCGCACTTTTAGCCCTAGTGCTCCTTCTCTTAACTCCTGTCTTTTCAACTGGGATACCAGCTTGGCTAATGGTGGATATGCAACACGGCCAATTGATAACATTTTTCAATTTCACAAGGCAATCAAAAAGGATTTGGAATTTCTGGATGTTGAATCTGGAAAACTCACCGATTGTGATGAGAAGTTCCTCAGGAAATTTGGTGGTAGATTTCGTCTTCTTTGGGGTTTGTATAAAGCCCACAGTAATGCAGAGGATGACATAGTATTCCCAGCTCTGGAATCAAAAGAGACTCTTATTAATGTTAGCCATTCCTACACCTTGGACCACAAACAGGAAGAAAAGCTATTTGAGGACATTTCATCTGCACTTGCTGAGCTTTCTCAGCTCCGAGAAAACATGAATGGTGGGAATTCAGTGAAAGGTCCTCATAGAAATGGCTCTGGTTCTTGCGACTTAAATGAATATTCAAGAAAATACAATGAGCTGGCAACTAAAGTGCAAGCTATGTGCAAATCAATAAAAGTGACCTTGGATCATCATGTTTTGCGGGAGGAAGTTGAGCTATGGCCGCTTTTCGACCGGCATTTTAGCATCGAGGAACAAGACAAACTAGTTGGTAGGATAATAGGCACAACTGGGGCAGAAGTACTTCAGTCAATGTTACCATGGGTAACATCTGCTCTCACTCAGGAGGAACAAAATAAAATGATGGAGACATGGAAGCAAGCAACAAAAAACACAATGTTCAGTGAATGGCTCAATGAATGGTGGGAGGGAACTCCAGCTGAAACTTCCCAGACGTCAAGTTCAGAGAACATTGTATCACAAGGTTCTTTTATTAGCTTCATTCATGTTCTTCTCCTATTTGTGGATCTGCAATTAGTGGATCTAAAGTGATGACTTTTTCCCGGTCTTCAATTTTAGTATCTAATTTATGCCTTTGCAGGATATGATTTTCCTGAATCTCTAGGCCAAAGTGATTCCACTTTTAAACCTGGATGGAAGGACATATTCCGGATGAATCAAAATGAGCTAGAGTCAGAAATTAGGAAGGTCTCCCGGGACTCTTCGCTTGATCCACGAAGAAAAGCATATCTCATTCAGAATCTTATGACGAGGTCTGTTTTCAATAAATCCATTATTTAGACCTTTGTGATCACTATCTTCTTATTTATTCACATAACTTATTGACCATCTGTTGTTCAGTCGCTGGATAGCTGCTCAGCAGGAGTCAGAAGCAAGATGTGTGAAAACTTTAAATGGTCAAGATCAAATTGGATGTTCACCGTCATTTCGTGATCCAGACAAGCAAGTTTTTGGATGTGAACATTATAAGAGAAACTGCAAGCTTCGAGCTGCTTGCTGCGGTAAATTGTTTCCATGCCGATTCTGTCATGACAAAGTCAGTGACCATTCTATGGATAGGTAGATTTCTGGACTCATTTATTTCGAATCAAACTCCATTCCATGTTTAATCAATGTAATTATTTGCAGGAAGGCGACAACTGAAATGATGTGTATGAACTGCCTGAAAATACAGCCTGTTGGACCTATTTGCACGACACCATCCTGTAACAGCCTTGTGATGGCAAAATATTACTGCAGCAGCTGTAAATTTTTTGATGATGAAAGGTGATGCTTCAATTACTCTACTTGTTTGCCGTTGATGAAGTAATTTTAGTTGCATCATGAATTGGAAAATTCCGATTAGACCACACTCTGCTTATTTTTTTATCGACTTGTCCAACATTATTAATAAGATATTCACCGTGCGAATTACCCCCTTTCTGCAACATTTAGGCTTCATTTTGTTTTAACAAATGAAAAGTTCTCCTGACACTCGTTTAAATAGTGTGCTCAAGCCTGGAAGCTAGTAGGTGGTGTTTCCGTGCAAGCACTAATGGGCTAAGTCGATGTGCCTCAGGTTACATATGCTTTGCCTTGAAGCAGTGGCATCAGACAATGAGCATATATGCCATTTATTAGGCAACTGTTATGGATGAATGTGTTGACGAGAGGGTGTTTGGATGGGCTTATTTTAAGTGCTTTTTGGGCAAACTAGATTTTAAGCACTTTTGTGGTGTTTGGGTAAAATAAAAAGTGATTTTAAGCCAAAAAGTTGCCCAAGAAAAAAAAGCCAAACCAACTTTTAGCTTCTAGTTTTTAGCTTTTAAGTTACTTTGAAAAAGCCAATCCAAACACCCTTGGATAGGATATTTAAATGTTAGTATAAATTAGTCAGTGAATTTGATTTAGAAACATAATTACATTGTTATTTCTGAATCAGAGATAGTTTTACTTCAAAAATTTTACTGAATTACATATGCCTAAAGTTGTTGTTTATATAATTTTTTACCTTTATAATGGTTATTCTTCGTGGTTATAGTTAGTTTTTTGGGCATCACATATATATATTCTCTTATTTTTTTAAGAGTCTGGCATCTCATCACTTAATCAGGTGAATTGTGCTCAAAAGTCCCAAAAGATCTTAGTCTATGCTTTTCGTCTTTTGTTAATGCTAGCTACACTTGAAAATACTGATACATGAATGTAAAAATTCTAGAACTGAACTCTAAAAGCTAGACAGGCATTCTCCGGTCTTCTGTTCAAATTATTAGCCATCCTATTTATTGCTTGCATTTCTTGAAGCTAGTTAATCTACAACTAATGGCTCCCACTATTATTTTCTAAGTTGATTTTCTATGACCTCCCATCCTGCTGCCATGCATTTTTTATTTTGAAATTCGTTTGTGAATTTGTTTTATTGTCATTTTTTTTGAACAAACCCATAATCACATGGAAATGTATTTCAGTACCTGATTCAGTTTTAATTCAAGGATGAAGTCCTTGGGTCTCTACTATTTCTGCTTCTTGTACATGTTGCAAGATGCTAGATATATACCTCTAGTAGAACTTTGATTTTGATTTTCACCAGTTCAATTTGTTTCGTACTTCAGGACGGTATATCACTGCCCATTCTGCAATTTATGCCGACTGGGGCAAGGACTAGGTGTTGACTTCTTTCATTGCATGACCTGCAATTGTTGCTTGGGAATGAAACTTGTGGACCACAAGTGCAGGGAGAAAGGTCTTGAAACCAATTGTCCAATATGTTGTGATTTTCTATTCACATCAAGTGAAACTGTCAGGGCTCTGCCGTGTGGCCATTTTATGCATTCGGCGTGCTTTCAGGTTCGTCTCTTTTCAGCTGAGTTTTTCTCATGCCTTGATTGTCAGAAGTTATGATGTTGCTAATTAGAAATTGAATTTGAACTAAAGGTGATCCCTTTATCTCCTCAGGCATATGCTTGCACACACTACATCTGTCCCATTTGCAGCAAGTCTATGGGAGATATGTCGGTAAGTGACACTCATCCTTCTTTAAATGAGCCGTTTTACAGACTGGTGATGCTCGTTTGTCTAAATTCATAGCATCGTATGTAGACACTAGAACATTGTAAAATATTACTGTTATAGACTATGAAAATGTAATAGACTGGCCATTTGTTTTTTTTTTCTTTTGGTGTGAAGGTAGAATATCCAGGTTGTATAGATAGTAGGCTTGGTTTTTGAGAGGGCCGCAGTGTATTTGTATTTTCTCTATGTATAGTCACACTAAGTTGTTATTTTCTTAAAATAAAACTTAGGAGTAGGTCTTTTTTTATCATTAACTTAGGAGTAGTTGGTCTATCAAAAGAAACTACATTGGTACATCCGACCTATAAAATAGGACAGATGAAGATGCCTCTGTCAAGCTAGCTCTTACATAATGGGGAGTGCTTGTATTTTTGTATTCTTATATTACTATACCATTGTGTACTCAATTACGAACCTTACCCGATCTGCGATGAGTTTTCTTTCTATTTGTTAGAAAGAAATAAGTATTTTTAATTAGGCAGATCATTTTTTAAGCGCAAGCATGTAACTCAATACTGTTTTCATGCTTCTCTTTCGACCTTATTAATGGACGTTGTCTTTGACGTACTTCAACATACTTTGACACTAGCTTGTTTTATGAAATTTCTAGTAATTTATCTCAAAAAGAAAAATAAAAGAATGTTGTCGTCGACATACTTCACAAAGATGGTTTCATTGTCATTGTGTACTCATTTCTTGTAGATTTTATAGCTTATGGCGCTATCACTTTTGTTATTTTTTCAATATATACATGTATCTTCTCCTTTACTGTTCTACTATATTTTTGTGCTCTAATGTTGAATTCTCTCATCTTCGGTTTTCTCTATTAGGTGTATTTTGGGATGCTTGATGCTTTAATGGCTTCTGAGGTCCTACCAGAAGAGTTTAGGAACCGCTGCCAAGTAAACAATCTCATATTTCCTTTAACAACTTTTGTACTGACAAATAATTTCTGAAGCTTTTTCTCAAGATTTTAATGTAAAATCTCTCCAGGATATATTGTGTAACGACTGTGATAAGAGGGGAATTGCACCATTTCATTGGCTATATCACAAGTGTACATTATGCGGATCCTACAATACCAGAGTAATAAAGGCGGAAACAAGTCCTAATTGTTCCAGATGATGGTGCAGACCAGTTGGGTTCCCTATCAATAGATTAAGGTACTTATATACATATTGTTTAGAATGAGCTCAATTCATAGGTTTGTAAAATATGAGCATTTACTATTGCCAAAATTTTGTAAGCAAAACGCTATTTCTGCAAAATTCATTTTAGGAGGATGAAGTGTTAGTGGCCGACTGGCCGTTTCATTCTCTTATTTAGGCATTTCCAGCTCAATACTACAGTGCCAGGAGCTGTGATAAAAAAAACGAAGAAAAACAAATTGAAGCCAGATGTGAGACTTTTCGTGTTAGAAGTACTAATATCTTTTTCTTAGTTCTTCTCTATAATGAGGCAGCGAGATTCACTATGTAATGATTTCTTTCATGACAAGAAGGGCCAGTTCAGAACCGAGTGTTTTCATTTGCTTTAGCTGTGTTAATACTGTGAATCCAGATACTACGTTCATGTCTTCTCTGGACACAACTTATTGAAGATTATAATATTCTGGATCCTGTGGAAATAGAAAATACTCATTCCGCAAGTGATGAAAAGGTTTCTTAATTTGTGCACTCTCATTAGTAACTGTGGCTCAACTGTGCTAGCTGTTTGTCCTGAATTCTGGATCCCAGTTCAACGATAAAGACACTTTTTCGGTTTGTTTAACCATCAATGGATGTTATATTCTTCCATTAGTGGATTTATCCAAAATATGTCTCGAGAGTAGGCTAGATTATAAGTCTTTGCTTAAACTCGGGCGCAACTTGAATTTATGTCATTTATGCTCAGCTGCAATTGTTACCTTACAATGCCAGCCAAAATATGGTGTGCTGACAGATTTTTCTTCCTACTGTATATTATGAAAATATTACTGCCTTTAGTTTGGAAGTAACAGCTCTTTTCCTCCAGTCTAGAAGTGAAAATTAAATTGTAGTAGTATGATGTGACTCTCATTCTCTGCTCCATCGAGCTTTTGTCTCTCTCGAAGTTCCTAAGTTCCCTCCGATTACACTTTGGGTTAACAGATCTAATAACTATCCATGCATGGTCATTTCGGTTCGCCTTTTTTCTTCTCGTTAGTTTGAATTCTTAATAATCCTCTTTCATGAAATATTAATGAAATATTTCTGTAGGTTTTCTTACAAATATAATTGCACAAAAAAATGAGCTCAATGAAGCCATATCAAAGAAAAAACAAGACATTTATGATGGTTTCACAAGAGTTTAATTTTGGTTATAATAAATTAATTGGAAAATTAGTATAATAAAAGTATTTTAATGCGATCAATTCGAGCCATCTAGAATTCGTAGCGTTATGTACTAACAATTTCGAGTTATTCCATTTAAAATGGTCCCGATATAAACTGACTTTACTTGTAATATTTGATCTTTAAATTGCCACACATATTACATTTTCTAATACCGAATTATTTTCATGATTAAAGTAAAGAGTCAACAACTTGCAAATTAAGGAAGCAATTTAACCATAAATTTAAACATGATACAATCAACTAATCAGCTCCCAACTCCAACATGAGATAATGACTGGAATCTTCATTTGGTAGTGTGAAACCAAGAAATGAACTACTAGAAGGAGCAAGTCCGTTACTTAATTCAGTTACCCTATTTCCCAAAGAGAAGTCATTATACTCCACTAAAATAGACTTTTTGTTGGAATACTACTTATTCAATTACGGGCTGTTTGGTAGAAAAATAAGTTATACATGAATTAATAATATAGAGATTAGTAATATATAAATTAATAATATAGGAATTGTTTTTATTACATGTTTGATTCATTGTATTAAAATTGGATAAATTATGTATTAACTTAAACAAATATTTGTACAAAATCGTATAAAATTTTTGTTTACAATTATACCCTTAGATATTTATAAAATATTTTTAGTTTATTTAATTGAGTAATTAGTTAGTGAGCTAATATTCAAAACACAATGAAGTAAATCATTAACTTAGTAGTTTGTAAGTTACATATTACATATATGATCAATTTGTTCACCAAGTCCCTACTGAAGCTTTTACGTATGGTATTAACTTCTAGTATTATAGTATGATGCCCATAGCACGCTGATCCTTCCAGTATGTGGCTTCTTTTACGTATAAAAAAGTTAATAGAGACAAGGGTGGTTTGGTTATTACGAAAGTTAATCCATATATTGTTAAATATGGTATTATACATTTCATGTCGGTATGGGGATAAAATAGTATTCAAATTGAGGGATAAAGTAAATCTTGTATTAGTTATCCCTCATCTATTTTTGTAACCAAATAAGGGATAAACTCAATGTATTACTCAATCACTGTATTATTTAGTCCTATACATCAAACCAAACGTCTCCTAACAAACCAATATCTCTTACTCCATCCATCTCAAATTATATGACTTTGTAAGAAATTTTAAAAATAAAGATTTACCTTGTAAAGTTTCAAATTAACTTTGTACTTAGATTTAAACAAAAAGTAAAAGGGAGAAGATTAGAGTAGTTAAAAAATTGTTGGTAGTTTTTAAAGTAAGTAGAAACCAACAATGTTAAAATAGAGATTGCGTTATTAATTAGTTGTCAGATAAGGGGCATGTGTCACATAAATTGGAGCGGAGGAGCATAAAAATAAGCAAAATCAGGCTTAAAGTTTTTCTTTTTACAAGATTGCCCCTACAAATAATTTTGACTAGTAAAACCGTTTTGGTACTTGCCTAACCTCACGTGTACATATTTGTACACTCAAAAATAATTCAGCTTCTTATGATAAAATCTTTCAAAATTGGAAAAGCAAATAAAAAAGCTCAAAATTTTAAAGGTTTGAGAGTAATAATTTGCGCCAAAGAGTCTCGCACAAGAAATACAATACAAGGTCACCCTCTTCTCTTTTCAGGTAAATTTCCATAAAACCCTAACTATTTTTTTTTCCATATGATTTAAAATCCTTATGTTAGATCTCTTGTATTTATTTTTTCATTTGTATATTTTTTGGTTAACCGAAAAATCCCCGAGGTTCAAAACTCGATGGATAATGGCCCCGCCCCTCCTTTTTCGCAAGAAATGAAAAGGGGGTGATAAAATTCTCTCAAATTTTTATGGGTTTGTTTCTTGATTTGCTTGTAGATTCTCCAAGAACAAGGTTATCTTGATTATTTGATTTTTTAAGGTAATTCCAAATTCTTGCGAAGCGCGAAAAGGGTGTAATGAGTGGTTCAAAAATGGAGGGGCCATCGGCTCCAGCATTAAGGCGAGACCCGTATGAGGTGTTGTCTGTTTCGAGGGATTCGTCTGATCAGGAGATTAAAACTGCTTATAGAAAGCTTGCTCTCAAGTAAGTTGTCCCCAATTCGTAGTTATTTTGTTATTTTTGTAATAATGGTGTTTAACTGTAGTATTGGAATGGAATTGATCCGAATAAAGCAGAATAGATGCAAAAGATTTACTTACCTGACCTAATTAGATTGGAGTTATAGCATAGTTGATTGATTAAGTGATAATAAACGGGATTTAGTGTGTATCGTGGTGAACTGTGTAAGCATTTTGTTGGTATTTGTCTTTGAGCTTGTTGTTAAGCACATGGGGATTATTGAGTTTTGGTTGTAAGACAAAACTCATATAATTTTGTGGTCAAGTAATTAATTAAGTAATTTGAAGATTGACGTTTATTTTCGTTGGGTGGAACTAGAATATAGATGGGAAGGACTGGCCTGTACTGTACTTTGTCGGATGATATGTCTGTCTAGAAATGCTCTCATGGAAACAATAAATGGTGATGGGATGTTAGGTATTGTTATAGAGGATAATGTGGTTCAACTTTTTGGGGTGTGGCCATCTGAGTGTTGGTAAACTTCTTTATTTGATACTTGCTTTTTTGGATGAATAATCAAGTACACAAATTATTGGTAGGTATCATCCTGACAAGAATGCTAGCAATCCTGAAGCTTCAGAACTCTTCAAGGAGGTTGCATACTCATATAGCATTCTGTCTGATCCAGAGAAAAGGAGGCAATATGATATGGCAGGCTTTGAGGTACTCACCCTCCTGCCCACTGTAAAATATGAAAGTCTTTACTGTGTTGTTTTTACAAACTGGAATCATGAAAAATAGTTCTTCTGTTAGATTTATATCAAGCAGTAGAAGACTTTCTTGTTAAGTGAAACAATGTTAGAGCTCTTGAGTTGGTCGAAGATGTCTGTACTTCTTTATAGCATTTATATCAGCTTTAGGAAAACTTAGTGGAATGGAGTACTTTACAAGTCAAAGAGTGAGCATTAAAGTAGCAGTGATTGAAAACGGTTATGTTCATTTTGCATGATTGTGTAATTTGGTAGCTTGTTTTCCGTGACGTTCTTTCAATGTCTTTTTCCGGTATCATGAAGCTTCTTTAAAAGCAGATCATTTTATAGATTCTGCTTCTCTCTAACAGACATGTATCTATATATTCATAAAGGTTTCTCCAAATAATCATACTTTTCCATGCATTATGCATTTTATTATAGTCATTTCCTTTATTCAGGGCTTCAAAATTGTGGTAGCTTTTCATCTGGGTACAATAGGTGTTAAGTATTAGAAGCTAGATTTCCAATTCCGGCTAATTTCCTTGGCAAGTTATAGCTTATACAACTTATTTGATATACTATCCTCAAAGAATGACTTTTGCCAACTCTTCTTGACTTTTTGTCTTGAATATTAAGGCTATTGAAGCTGAAGGAATGGATATGGAAATTGATTTGTCCAACCTTGGAACTGTCAACACAATGTTTGCAGCATTGTTTAGGTAATTCTTTCTCCCCAAAGTTTGTATTTCTGCTGGTATTTTTTTAGTGTTGGTGAATTTATTTATTTTTGTGGATAGCAAGTTGGGTGTCCCTATCAAAACAACTATTTCTGCTAATGTTCTTGAAGAAGCTTTGAATGGAACTGTCACGGTCCGCCCTCTTCCAATTGGCACTTCAGTCAGTGGAAAGGTAGAATCTGATTGTTTTTCAAGTGGCTGGATGAAATTTATCAGCTGTACCAGGGTTTGACATGCATTAAGTTTTAATGCAGGTAGAAAAGCAAAATGCTCATTTTTTTGGTGTAACAATTAGTGATGAACAAGCAGAGGCAGGGATTGTAGTAAGAGTTACTTCATCTGCCCAGAGCAAATTCAAGGTACATTCTAGGTGTATACAATTATATGATAGGTATATTGTTGCATTTTGTAAATGTTACCTGTATGCCTTCATGCTTTTGTATTTTTTACTTTGTGTTATGCTCTGAGATGCTTATTAAATTTATGCAATTTGCAGCTACTATATTTTGAACATGATGCAAATGGGGGTTACGGTCTGGCGTTGCAGGTAATGCACTCTACACTTCTTACAAATGATATCAGAGGGATTTTTTGTGTGCTTAGCAAGGATTCATATAGCTGACTCTTGTTATTGTGTGCTTAAGATATTTATACTGCTTTAGAAATTTAAAGCACCATATAGTAATAGGAAACAAAGGTGCTTGCCGTTCCCATCATTTGACATTGTTTGACTCTAACAAGAGTATCAAAGGACGAAATGACTTTGGACACATTAGCCAAATACGATTAAAATACCAAAAGTAACCTGTACCAAAAAAATGTTTTTCTATCTAATGAGGGTGACTATCATTGCTTGGAGAAATTTTGGAATTCATGCTGAATTCTAAGTGATTTGATGTGGCTAGTGAATATCAATGCTGAAGGTAGAAATAAAAGCAGCAGAGTTAATTCAATTGAGAAAGAAAGACAGAATCAATATCTTCTATAGGGAACTATCACCTCAGGGCAGTACATATTTAACTACTAATATATGAACTCTTCGTACCATGTGTGTATTTAATTTTGTAAACATGTCGAGCCTGCTCTTACTTTAAGTAGCTTGTAGTCAAGCCATTAATTGAAATGGTTTACCTACTCATTCATACGAATAATGATAAAATTAAATAAGAAAAATAGCGCGGCTTCAGTTGTGGTGAACAAATGGTATATGTCTAAATACTGTCTTTAAGAGAGTTCATGCGTTATTCTAATATTTCTTACATTTGTAGATCCACTGGTAAATCCAATTTTAGCAAGTTTCTGTTATACTTTTGAGGATCCAATCGAAGCGCTCATACCCATTTTATAACCCCCCCCCCCCCCCCACCCTATCCCAAAAAGAAAATCTCATATTGGGAGCTTGGTGCAGTTCATTGCCGTGCTCTCACACGAGACCACCCTTATCTGAAAGCTCCGCAAGACCACCCACCTCTAGTCTTTGGATGGAGGGATTTATTGCACAAAAACACGTGATTTAGGCTCCTGAAGGGACCCAGTTGCAGAGCCCCCAACTCATTAAGATTTAAGGCCATGTTGGCATACTTGATATGGTTGTTATCATATCAAAATGAAGAGTCCATGTAACATAAATTTGAATAGGATTCGCCTGGAATTCTTATCATAGTCTTGAGAAAAAGTTTCTTCTGTTAAACTCTGGCTGAAGCTTACCCAGCAATTATTAGTTAATTAACCTGAAATGGACCCCTTGAGTTGCATTGGACCAATATAACTTGGCTCTATGAAAATTCTCCAGTATGCTGTTAAAATATCCTGCTGTCAAAGTCAGGTTAAACTTAGCCAGCAATTATCACTTTAGGACTTTAACCTCTTTGTTGCATTGGATGAATTTAACCAAGTTGTTAGAAATATATGAAAACACGGAATCTTGCTATCCTCTCTAAGATAACTGTACTAAACTGAAAAATTAGGTTTCTTGAGAAGCTACATAACAATATGTTTTTGTTCCGAATCTGATTTGGTTACGCCATTACATGGATCTTATAATGTTTGACTTGGTAATGTTTTTCACTTCATTTAGGGATAGAGGTCTTTGTTTTATTGCAGATTTTGAGCAAACCTACCTGAAGAAAAACTAAAGTGGTTGCTCCATATGTATCCTGTTCTCTTGGTCTCCATAAAGAAATGCATCCGTGATGTCTATGTGATACAGAGGCCAAGGGTGAACTGCAGTCAGACAAAATATAGGAGAGAATGTATCATCATAATCGAGTTGGAAAATTTGGATATAGCCTTTGTCAACCAAATGTGCCAAAGGCAAATCAATTTTGACTCTTCAGACCTATCTTCATTGTGTACTCTCACCAATAACCACCTCTAGATTCACCTGGAAGTGAAGGAAGAAGCTCCCAAGTACCAAAAAGTGTGAGTAGAAATATCCTCGATCAGTCCAAAAAAATATGACATCTCCTCAATCAAAGGTTGCCGTGTTCACCTATAGACAGTTGGGTTGGCTTGCCTCCTCTAGTTGGCTCCCAAAGTGTAGAGAACAAACCATTAAGTTATTGAAATTTGAGAAATTTTGCCTCAAGTTCACATTTTTGTTGTAGCTAGGGTTCTAGTCATCAGAATCTGATGAGCTTAGATGTGTGAGATTGGACCAGTAAGTTGAACCCCAAAATGTTGAAGCCTTGATTGGAAGGTTACAGAAAGAGAGTGCACAGGTGGCGTTTTGAAGTGTCTTTCATCAAGACTCTTGCAGTCTTTTGGATATTAGAATGATCGAAGCTTCTGATGATGGCACAATTGCTTGTCTCGTGCTTCCACAAGCAGTCTGGTACTTGTGATAATACTGGTTTATACCCTATACCCTCATAAGATATAGTGGCCTCTTGACCAATTTGACGGCTGTAAGATAATTGCTCGGCTATCACCTTTTCTATGGAATCACTAGTGTTTGCCAATGAGTAATTAGAGTTCCTTTCTCACCTTAACTCTAATAACATTTGAAAATAAGAGACACACCTAAGTGATTTGAGGGTATTTGAGAAGACAACTGTCATGAACTGCTGAGCCTAGATAGAATATAATATGAACAAGAACTTGTATAACCACCAATGCTTACTTCACCGTTTTATTTGGTAGAATAAGTTGGTCGTAAGACACCACATTGTCATTCCATTAATAGTGATATTGCCCAATTTTGAAACTAAATTTTTGTTTCGGAGGGAGTATAGAGTCTACGAAGTTGGTGATTGAGGAGGGCTTTGGTTTTACGACTTCCTGGACAAGGATGAGCAATTTGCTCTTCTGTTTGGTGCTCCCTATTTGATAATCATCAAGTTTAGTATGCTGGGAACTGTCTTTCAATTTACTTTAGTTGAATGGTATTGATCACCTGAGTCGGAAATTAAACCATTTCTGAAAAGAGACCTGCTTTTCTTGGACTGATTGGATGAGAGACTGCTTCATGAAGTCCAAAACTTATGGAGTTCAATTGATACTGGACTTCTAATTTTTATCAAAAGAGTGAAGAAGCTCATTTATATTGGACTATTAGAATGAAGGAGCACAACAGGCCAAATACATCAAAATCTAGCTGCAATGTGGTTTGCATCTTTCTATACGTGTCTATCTTGAACCTTGGAGTGGCACTATTTTCAGATCTTTCGTATCACCTGTAATCTACAAACATGTGGGACTCTTTTGTCTTTATGTGTTTAATCTGGATTGCAGATGAATATTTATTATCTACATTTATGTCTTTGATCCAAGCAATGTACTGATTAGTATTTCGTAATAAACTGACCCATTGTCACTATTTACAGGAAGATAGTGAGAAAAGCGGCAAGGTAACGTCTGCAGGAATGTATTTCTTGCACTTTCAGGTGTATAGAATGGATTCAACAGTAAATGCGGTATGTGAATTTTATCTTAGTGGTTAAATTCATTAGTGTTAGCGTGCAGTGTCTTCAGAAGTGATAATACTTTTGATGATGTAGTTAGCAATGGCCAAAGACCCTGAAGCTGCTTTCTTTAAGAAGCTGGAGGGCCTTCAACCTTGTGAGGTCTCGGAACTAAAAGCTGGCACTCACATATTTGCTGTTTATGGTCTGAACTGCTTATTTTTGTTGAATATATTGATTTGTTTCTCAAAAACACTATCTAATTGCAAGTGATTATGCAATGCTAAAAGAAACATTGATCTGATATCTGCAGGAGA
Organism: Petunia axillaris subsp. axillaris; assembly: GCA_029990575.1. Taxonomy (NCBI): domain Eukaryota; kingdom Viridiplantae; phylum Streptophyta; class Magnoliopsida; order Solanales; family Solanaceae; genus Petunia; species Petunia axillaris. Next base: position 47,613,914 of record JARKNS010000009.1, read on the forward strand.
TAATTTCTTTAAGCCTGCTAGTTATACTATTGAGGCTCTCTGTGCCAAGACATATGAGGACACAACTCTTAAGCTCAAGGATATTGAGGCTCAGATTTTGAGAAAAAGAAATGATCTTCGACAGTTTGAAACAGAATATAGAAAGGTTGTCTTTCTGCTTGTAGATAATGTTTGTTATGAGATCTTTTGTGCTTCATGCATCCTGATACCCCAATTTTCGATGTGATGTTTACAGGCATTGGCACGGTTCCAGGAAGTGACCAATAGATACACCCAGGAGAAGCAGTCTGTAAGTTCCATTGCACTGAGATTGTATGGCCAATATTTTAGCACCATGAATTGTTTGACAGGTCTCTCTAAGTTTCTTTTTATTCCGTGGTGCTTGACTAGGCACGAACTTTAAGAAATAACTGTCAAATATTAAAACTTGCCATGGCATTTCTATGGCTATAACAGCCTGTCATTAAAGGTAAAACAGGGAAGTTTAAAGTTAAGGAGTTTCCAAATATAGTAAGGTGTGTCAACAATAAAGAAGCCTATAGTAAGGTGTGTCAATTCTTCTGGGAGCATACTAAAAAGGAAAGAGTGGTATATAAAATGGAACATAAAATATTTTTGTCGTGTTAGCACCTTCATGGAGTGTTGGGGCGAAATATCTCCGTAAAGTAGTTGCGATTATTTGTCAGTTACCCTGTTGGTTTACCTGTCTATTTACCCTACATCTCTCTTAGTGATGCTATTTTTGTAAAGGTCGACGAGCTGCTCAAACAGAGGGACAGCATCCACTCTTCTTTCACAGTTACAAGGTCGGTTGCTTTGATAAGTGGCAGTGGGAGTGGGCATTTCAGTAACGGAAGTAGTAGTAAGCTTTCTGGCGATGACTTAAAAGACGAGAGCACAGGGGAAGATGGCAGTTCAGACTCCAAGGATAAATATTCGAAGAGAAAATGGTTTAACCTTAACCTCAAAGGATCTGACAAGAAGTAACTGGACTGATGGTTACTTGTGTTCCAGACTATGATATTCCAATTACAGCCTCGCCCCAAGGATGAGGGCTGCTAGTCTCAATCTGTGGGTAATTTTCGAGTCTTCAAAGACTTTTTCTTGTTATTCAATTGTTTCTTTTTAATTTCATTCTTTGGGCATGTGAAGTCTGATCTCTGTCGAGTGATTAAAAGATATAGAAGGTTTTGTTCCTGAATTTGTACGTTTCCGTCTGATTCTTGTATTGTATCATAGTGAACTAGGCTTGATTTTATAAAGTACAGGTGTAATTTTAGTCAATGGATTAGGTGGTTATTTTCTGTCTGTGCACACATCTACATCCTACCAATTATTTTTAGTGGCCTGTGATCCTATCATACTTTGGTTTCTGTGCTAATTTCATGGCACCATCAGTGGTTTTGAGTAGACTTCTACCAGGCAACTTGGCATAAAGTTTCAAGTAAAAAGATTAATCAGACAATAATTTGGGCTAAGTTCTTGAAATTATAACTCTTGGATTTCTCCTACTCTAAAACACTAGGGGTCGTTCAGTTTTGCTTTGCTTTTACGCGGTATTAACTATTAATGCGGGTATTAATAATGTGGGTATTAATAATGTGGGTATTGATAATGCGGGTATTAGTTATGTGGAGTTTAATAATGTAGGTATTAGCGACGCATATATTATAACATAGGGATTATTTGTTGAATCACTGATATATTACAAATTATCAAAAAAAAATTATTATTTAAAATATTTATTTATTCCTTAAATAAAATTTTAAAATATCCTTATTATTATGGGGGTTAATTTTGTCATTTTAAATTTTAATACCTGCATTATTAATATCCACATTATTAATACCACCTTCTACCCCGCATAAAATAATATATAGATTCCCGCATTAATAATGCGGATGTTAATAATGCGGAATATACAAAAACGCAACCAAATATTGTACTAATTTTATGCGGGTATTAAATTTTCACAAAAAACCAACCGAATGCTGCGCTAAATTAACGCAGAGTTTTGCGCGGGTATTAAAGTTTAATGAGGGGAACCGAACGACCGCTAGAGATCTTAGGATATAGAGTTGATGGTTAACTTCACTTGACTCAAGTGGCTTGAGCTACTCAGCTAACGTTAGTTTCTATGAGTGAAACTTCAGAAATTGGCTTAAATTAGTGAAACTTCATAAACGTGCTTACAAAGACGCTGAAATTTATATACATATATATATTAGACATATAAAATGCATATGTACAAATCAAGAAATAGTCCAATTCTTTTTAAAGATATATAAGATATATAAATATGCACGATGTCAATTTGATATAATATTGGTTCAATTTTTTTCTTTGTTAAATATCAACAAAATCAAATATTTATTGATTTTTTTCTTTAAATTTTGACACCACATCTAACTAGATTGAGATACACTCAGTTTCTATGTCGATTTGAGTCAATTTTTTCAGTTTAGCTCGATTTTTCAGTTTTTTCTGGAATACCCTATTTAGTCTGTTGACTAATAATCTTTTAAAATCAATTTAACTTAAACTTCCCGTACCTTTATTGAGAAAATTTTATAGTTAAATAAACGTTATAGAATATTTTTAAGAGCTCAAGTTTCAAAAGTGTTGATTTCTTTTGTATTATGTGTCAAACTTTATCATTCAAATTGAAATGGAGGGAGTATAGTTTTTGTATAGAGGGCATTGGTTGACTGAGGCATCGAGTTAAAATCCCTCCAGAAGGAAAGGGGAGAAATCAACAATAACATCTTCTTGCAAAGTACTTTTTCTTTCTGAACTTTCTTTTTTTTCAATCTGAAATTATGGTCCGTATATATAGCATATACTTTTAGGTGGACGAGACAAAATTCATTTGTTTAAAAAAACTAGAAAAATGTCAAGTGACTAGATATCCAATTAATCATGATGATAATTAGCTCACAGCTGGTAGAACTATCGTATTCTAACCAGTTAAATATTCGATTTTCACACGACATTTTCCTTTTTCTACCCCATTCGTTATGTTATGTTGGAAGTGCTATCTTCTGTAAATTTATTTCCCTTTTTTCCCTCTCATTTTTTTTTAGATCAGTTGGTGGAACACAGGTCTATTGAGATGGAAACAGGTGTAAAATTCTTTTCTTTTAACTATGAGAGTTCCATAAAGAGATTATAATTGAAAATTAATTAATCTTTGCCAATGTCGGGACCATTCTACTCTCTAAGGCTTTTTATTAGCCGTCCTAACAAATAAAATAATAATTATCTCCCGTTTAGATAAGGTGAATAATCACATTACCACATCGTACTACCTTAATCTACCAAAATAAAATAAAGGTTCAACATTTTCATTGTTTATGTTGTTCTAAACAATTGTTTTGTTGTGTAAGGTAGATTAGTTGTGTAGGCCTTCTTACGTCCTAGATATATATTGTATATCTCTTGGTGAAGGAGAACTGTGATTATAAAATTAACAATGCATACATGTTGTACTATATTTCCGAACTTTGGAACACGCCATATATCTTAGTTTAATCATCTGATTATTTGTATGTTACTTGACCAAGCTTTTAAAAATTAGAGGGATGACCTAATTATTTGTATAACATATAGTACCATACTTCACACACAAACTTTGAACTACGATTCCTTAGTTTTGTCTCAGACATTTTTTCTTGACTACTCGTTGGACCGAAAGTGTTTTGTTGCTTATGCCAACAACATGTTGCATTCATTTAACTTGGACTTTATAGCATGAGAAGCACCTCCAAACACTTCAAAAAAAACTTGTTTTTTTCTCCTAAATTATAGTGGTGTCTGGACAGTATGTGCGCATTTTAACCAATTTAATTGGTATTTTCTATGCTTCACACAAGTATAGGTATGGGGTAATCCCATAATGCTGCTTAATAAAACTTAACGTATAAACAAAAATTACGTAATTGTTTCATCTTGATTGGACTTTAAATCAACTTTATTGACCACTCAATTATACACTTTAAATGATAAGGACATTTTTTAATCATAGAATCTTTTTTTAAGGTAAGCAGCACACATCATGTTGCTTGAGAGCTCCTTGGCCTCCCTTAAAAAAAGTTCCATATGTACGCCTATGAGCATTGCCTTTGTATATATCTTCACATTACTTTAGATATATTTGCATAATATGATCTCCCAATATTCTTCATAAACAAATACGTGGATACTTTATTTGACTACTGAAGCTCAATTGGATTGCTTACACGTTACCCTTGGCCATTAATAAATACTAATAAACTATACTTTAAATAAGATAGTGAGTCTTTGGAGATAGAGATACAAGGATACCCGAAAAAGAAAAAACAATGAAACATAAAAGAGTAGCAAAAGAGGCAAGGACTAAATTGGTGGGATGTGGACAGCCACAAACACGTGGAGTGTTCGAAGTTGTTATAAGAATTTATAAACAGAATGAAAATTATCAAGTAACAGTATACATTATAACACTCTTGAATTGATTAGTTAATTAATTAGTCCAATACATGTGCAAAGGTCTCCCAACTAATTTATTTTTGCATTACATGTTATGTTGCAACCCAAAAGCACTTTAAATTTGTCCCAAAGTGATCAACTATGCATCTCTCTAATGCCCTCCAAGTTCACGGGTCTTCTTATTGCTCCTTTTTTTTTTTTTTAATAAGAATTATTTAAAAAGAAAGAGAGAGGTTTTGATGGAATTGCCATTAACTACATTAGAAAAAAAGACTTCTAGACTACAACTAGGCTTAGGCTTCATGTTGTTAATTAAAAATTAATTTGTATCATTAAATTAAAATAACTGTCACTTCACATGACTTAAAGCTAGCTAGCTCCACCCAACCTTGAACCTACACTTTCATATGGTAAAAGAGTAGGTAGTGTCACTTGGAATACATGGATGGACTTATTGAGTCATATCCACATTGTTTGGATTAATTAAATATGCTTTCAAACATCCAAAAAGGGATTACAACTTGAAAACTAGGTCAGGATTAGTATTTGGGTGTTACCTTGATCCTTTCTGAATCCTTCTAAAGTAATGGTCACAAAAGGGAAGAGATTAAGATGATTACAAAGTTAATGAATGGACGGCTTTCTTAAAACTTTTTTTGGTTGCATTACGATGTATCATGTTTGAAATAATCACAATAACTTGTAATAGGTTGATTTCCTTGACAAGCACAAGCTGGTGGGCCATAATTGAGATTTGGGCGATCTTAAAACGATAATATTGGCATCACTTCAATCAACAACAAAGAATTATGATTAAGAACTTCTTAATCAAAAGTTTTCTTTATGGAGTAAGTATTATATTAACATGGTGGAAACCATTAACAACTAGGAAAAGACACACTTTGTTTAAGGACAGTTGTTGATAAATCAACAAGGACTTGACAAAGTTGATTGGACAAGAATGCTAGTATATAACAAACCTATATGTGCTATTTTATTTTGTCGTCCTCAGTACCTCATTTCTAGCTTATGTAGGATCCTACCATGCTCAATGTGAGAGTTCCTCCTAACATCATGCAATTGGTAATTGGCTATGTAGAATTTAAAACACTCTATTTCTTATGAGCTCGAGTTCTCTGCACCAAAGATTTAACAATCAAGTAATCTTATGTAATTATATGTAAACTCTTATGATAATCCTCATTGATAATTCAATAAAAACATAACACTTTCTATTTCTTTTATGTGACGATATTTGACCGAGTGTAAAATTTAAGAAATAACCAAGACTTTTAAAGCTTGTGGATCTAAAATATACATTGATTAAATATTATATAGCTGTGAATCGTCTCATTAGGATTAAATAAATTTTTTAAAGCTATATTATTTCTAAATAGAAAAAAGATGTTACTCTTTTTCTGAGTACACCTTAAGTTAGAATAGAGAGGATGAAGTGATCAAATTAGTATTGGTTATTTTGGATCTTGCTTCTTTAGATGACTTCTTATCATATAGAATCGAAAAACGAAAGATTTGGTAAATTCACATAATTTCTGCTGCCAAATAGGGGGAGAAAGTGATGGACAAATCCAAAATCTTTAAACAAGAAGCTACTTAAGGTAACAAGCTATAACCTTTTTTTTCATTGGTAGAGTAGATTAGTGTTTTCATTTCAAATATAGACAGGCTAAAACTTGTAGATTAATTAGAAGGTACAAATTTTCTAACCAAATTCTCAATCATGTGCAAAAAGTTCAACCGAAATAATACAATTAATTAAACTTCACAGAAATGGACAATCACACCTTTGGCAGTTGAATTTTATGTTTTCACGGAATATTTTCGGACATGATGGCTCTAATGCATTTTGATTAATTAGGGGTGTCTGCTCCTGAAAATGAATCTGGCCAAAAAGTAGCATGATCATGATTCGATAACTAAGTTTGATTTCTTTTAATTTGGCTTTTCGTGGCAGGTTTTTCAACTAGTTTAAGCTTACTTGACCAACTCTTAGTGTCTCGTTTTATCGACAAATGTGTTCCTACAGATGGGTGTCCAAAATGGATTTGTCTTATTAATTTATAACGAATTTTTAAACAATTAAAGCACATTTAACAAGTTGCAGGAGGTTGTTTAGTTTCACAAATAAGGAATAATTACCTTTAAGATGATCACATAGTACTGTAAAAACCTTTTTATTGTCCGTTCATAGAAATGAAGTTAGATCATACAAAATACCTACAATATGGGAATACTAATTTACCTAATTTCTTTCGTGGTCAAGAGGTCACAATTTCATTTGAGGTGCATGAATACGATCTCAAAGTATCTCTTAATTGGCACTACTAATTAAGTTGAGTTTCCCTTTTACAACCTTAAATTTTACTACCTTAAAGTAAAAGAGAATTGTAATATAAGGCCAGCTTACAAAACCCTAAAAAGTACGTACATCCATAAGATTGTGATTGGCCACTTGTACTTTTGCGTTACCTAAGCTAGAGTGCAAGTCCAAAAGATTTTCTGAATAGCCATTTGTTACAAAGTCTCAACAACTTATAGTGCCAATTAAGTTTCAAAACTCTTATCGATTCCTTCCCAATTAATTGAGTGTCACCTTGATCACCAACATTTCCTTTACGAGTAAGACCAATTTCTTAAACCCCATAGAAGGGTCTTTGTGGCCCAACCATTTGCTTCTTTTCAGTATTTTCTAACCTTCCCAAGAGAGAGATAAGAGAACGAAAACGTAAGTGGAAATCATTGTTAATAATTATAGGCAGTTAGGTTTATTGCTGTAAAATATTTCTCAAGCTACATTAGGGGTCCTAATCTAGAAACAATAATTTCAGGTTATAAGCAAATCCCATAAGAACCACTATAATTATGTGAAGTCATGGTTAGGTTGACTTTTGAAAATTTGTTCTTGTAGATAATTAAGTATCATATTACCTAAAAGAAAAGCTAAAGTGTTTATAACTAGGAAAGTGTCTATGGCCGGATATATCAAATTACAGCCTTGTTGTCGATCTCTTAAAATTGACAAGCCACAAACTTTAGTAACAAACACGTAATTATGATCAATTATCATAAGAATCTAACGGTCGATAATTATATAAGCTATTTCTTTTGAAAATAAACACTTTATGCTTGGCCTATCAAAGTCTATTGTATGGGAAAATCTGAAAGGGGTGAGGAGGAGTGGGGTTGAGTAAGGAGACATGGTGGGACATTTTTGGAGTTGTGGTGAAGACTTTGTAAGAGCTTTTGATTGAAACATTTATGACTACAACAATACTGATTCAAAAGAAGTTGAAGGATATTCGATCTATTAGAGACTGAGCTATCTAATTAGCTTTTCTCTTTCTTTTCTAGTCTCATGTAGTCAGTAAGATTCGGAGAGATCTTCTGCCATAGAGAAAACCATAAATTAACGAAAAAGAAGACGAACAAAAACTATGGGTTTCAACGTTAATCACGCAAACATCCTAAACTATAATTCATCATTAACACGCAATGTGGGGTCCAAACTTGAAGTTGTAACGCCTGAATTTGTTGGAACATTGTTAGTTATTCGATCATTTATATATTTTCAGCCTTTCAAATAGGGTACGTACATAATTATAATGTATAGTTATACATATCAAAATAATTTCTATACTTACAATGCAAATTGCAATGAAATCATTGAAAACAAATTTTCAATAATAGACCAAATAAAAAACATTAATAACATAAAACTCTCTATATTAATTATCAATACATATAACTTCAATACGTATGTTATAAACTTATTTACTATATAATACTCCTTCGGTCCGGTTTTGTCTTTAGACGCCCCTTAAGGAATCATTAATGAGTATGAGTTAATTATTGGTTATTTTATCCTTATTTATGTCTTTATTGATATTTGAACAATTATAATGTTAACCCATAATTGAGATAATTGTGGTCTTCAAGAAAAATTACTACTCCCTCCGGTCCGCTTTCTAAGATGTTTTGGGTATTTTTACGCATATTAAATAAATCATCTTTTTAGCATTAATAAGTAATGCAATTGACCATATTAGACCTTATCCAAGCTTTTATTACTTAGAATTATAATTTAAATCATTTATTAGCAAATGTGACACTGAAAAAAATTTCTTAATTTATTTAAAAGTCAAATATTCTGGACCAAGAAAAATAGGTCAAAGCATCCTATAAAGTGAACCGGAGGGAGTACTAAGCGCAAAATGAGAAAAAAAATATTAATTTTGCCTTGAACTTCTAAAATTATATATTGAGACGAATATTTATAGTAATCAGGACAAATAATTCGAGCGAGACGGAGGGAGTAACGTTGCCATTGATTTTTGTGAAACTTCTGTGATATTGCTCTAATTATCTCAAGAAGGATTGGTTTCTCTTTCTTTTTCTTTTCTTCAAGACAACTTCCTCAAATTTTGTAGCTTCACCCTAAATATTTGACATGTATATATCCACTATCAGAACTTCACAGTTTTTCCACCGCCAATTTCGGATCGAAACTCGGTGATCATCGGTTTCGGACCGATTTGGTCCGAAAATTTTTGTTATAGAAAATATGAACTTTTTTTTAAAAAAAAAATTTCGGACCAAATTGGTCTGGGATATTTCTGAATAAAATATTAGTTTTTTTTTTTCATTTTTCGAACCGAGTTTCGGTCGTGCCTTTTTTATACCAGATATCAAGTCACATTGTTTTCTTTTTCTTCATTCTCTTTCTTCTTATTTTCTCACAAAAACAAAAACATCACTTTCTTCTCAAATTAGTTCGGCTGAATCAAGAGAATCTGGATAGGCATCATTGAAAGCGGGGGCAACTGACTCTCAAAAAAATAAGAAAAACACCCACATTCTCTCAAATTCACTCTCAAATCAAGTAAGTTTATCTCTAATCCCAAAGTTTTGTTATCCAAAATTTGTGAACCCTAACCCCAAAGTCTTGACAGTTTTCCATTTTTGGTCTAGGTCTATATGGATTTGTCTATTGAGTAATTCCACATCCAATCCCTATAGCATGTGTCCATGCAAAGTTGTGCGATATCTTTTAAAGCTCCTTGCTTTATATGGTAGTTCTTCACTTTGTGTAATATCCACATTGAATCACCGAATCGATCAAAGGTGTCATTTGTTTCTTGAGAAACATGGAACTCTTTTCTTTAACCTGCCCTCATAAGCTAGCCTTCTATCATGCACGTCACTACACCCACCTTTAGGGACTCAACATACTCTACTCACTGAGACTTAACCTGCCACCGTACTGAGGGAGAGTCCGGCTCTGAAACGATATAGTCCAATTATAGCATGTATTTTTGGTTTGGGCCTATCACAAATTTGTCTTTTTGATAACATCACATTGAGTACACAAGCGTGCGTACCATGAATGTATGTGGTGCTTTATAAAATTCTTCACTTTTCTATTTCATTCGATATGAATTCTGATGTTTGGGAATATTTGCCTCTTTTACCTTAATATATTCTCACATTTTAGTACTTTATGCGCTTGTTATATGTGATAAATGTGTTTCTTGTGCTCACTTATCGTATTTGTGATGTTAGGAATGGTGCGGATGAATTAGAGGCAAGAACAAGCAAATTAGAGTTAATGGACGCGTTGGAAGCTATATTGGAGCAAGGCTTCAAGAAAGCCCTGAAGCGTTGGAAGCTATACTGGAGTAAGGCTTCAAGAAAGCCCTGAAAAGTTGGAGGCTATGGTGGAGGCGTGGCTCCAAGAAAGCCTTGAGGCTGACGAGACAAAAGTTCTCCCAACTAGATTAGGCTTTGGTTTAACTTATCCTAGCACTTTGTAAACAATATAAAATCTCTTTTATTTCATGCTAGAGGGGGAAGTCGATTTCTGAGAGCAAATTTGGAGTTCGTATACTTGGAACCAAGGGTTTAATTCCTTTTCATCATCTATTACAATATTTCATCTTTCTTACATGAATTCTTGTGTTGTGATTATGAGTATGTGTAGCTAATCCTACCGTTCTAGGGTTAGAGTATTTCATGAAAGTTGATGTTTGAAGATTGATTTCCATTAATTGAATCCCATAATGGATTATTTATTCTTTCTTGATTTCACTTGTGTAGTTATTAGAGCTCGATAATTATGCATTATCTATGGTTTCTAGATTGAACTCGAAAGAGGGAATTTATTAACGCAATAAGAAAGAGTAGGGCTAGTTTGTGAACCCGGGCATCGGGGAACCAATTTGTGAGTAGGATAGACATATACTTGCTCGCCTAGTTTAACTAATTACAGAATTCGTTAAGGCGTGCACGTGATTCAACCCATAGACATATAGGGATTGGAGTAGCCTGCATAGACTGTGAAGAATCGAAAGGTTTTCACGGGTACATTTACTCTGTTAGTAAGTAATCCGGGATTTAAGAAGTGGAATCAATTGAAAAACTCAACTGGATTGTTCGTAACTCTGACCCTGGACCGTCTTCTTAATATTATTTACAACCAAAGTTTGCACCATTGTTTGACTGAATTTCTATCATTCTAATTACTGCTCTTTAGTTACTAAAACTCTCACTATTGGAAAAGATTAGAAATTGTTTGTTGAGTGTCATTCTGAATAGTCCTCGTGAGAACGATACTCTACTTATCATTTTATTACTTGTCGACCACGTATACTTGCGTGTGCGTTGGTAGCAACAAATTCGCCTAAGATATTATATACACCCCTTCTACGGAAAAGCTTGCCAGCCTACAGTTGATCTGCTAAACCAGCTCGATTATGGACGTCCCATTAACACTTGCATACTATTTTATTGGGTGAACTCACTACAAGAAAATGCATCTCTAGCTACGGAACCGATCGTAGCTAAATATGACAATTTCCGTGGCTAAACACATTAGCCACATAAGTTTTTTTCGTAGCATACCGTAGCAAAATGTGGGGTGGCTAAAAGTTAGCTACAAACTTTACATGCTCCGTAGCTAAGAATTAATACTTATTGCCACAGAAGTGTTTGTGTTGTAGCTACAACGATATAGCTTCTTGCCACAAAAAATATACTTATAGCAAACAATTTTATTCTTTTGCCACGACAAAAAATCTCTATAGCTATCATAATAATGTAGCCACAAGTTATTATACTGTAGCAAAAGATTTAATTTGTTTGCCACACAAATTTAAATTTTGTGGCTATTTTTATAGTTTAGTCCCGTGGCAATAGAACTTGTATATAGCTATGAATAAAAAAATTCATAGCTATGAATTAAAGTATTTGCCACAAACTTTTTTAAATTGTAGCTAAGAAGTCATAATTTTTGCTATGAAATATATAGAATAATCACAAAAGATTTTTCTTATTTGCTAGAAAAAGTTTTACATCGTAGCTAAGAATTCATACTTTTTGCTATGAAGTATATCGAATCGTAGCAAAATATTTTCGTCATTTAGCTACAGAAAGTAAACATGTATAGCCATGTTCTTGTCACAAATATTATTTTCCACAAAACTAGAAAGAAGACATAATTAAACTCAACAGTTTCATTCAAACATTTATAATAACAAAATATTGTTTTGTTCAAACATATCCAATGTTTCTACAAGAAAAAAGCTATTCGTGTCACAATAATCTTTTGATCCTTTCATGATTTATTCGTGTCCCAGTCGCTCTTTGATGCTTTCATGATTCCTCCATAAACTGCAATAACAATTCAGGAAAAAAAAGATAAGTTGCTGAAGTACATTTTTTAAGATAAAAAAGATTCAGATTCCTTGAGTATTGCTAAGAAATAATGTAATCAAACAGATCCAATTCTACAAGGATGAATATTCACATCCAGCTCTTCGAGATAATTTATGGCAATCTCCTCATACACTGTATCCTTAATAGCTCAAAGAAAAATAGCCATGATAGTTGTATAGTCAGAGGCGGATCTAGAATTTGAACCTTATGGGTTCTAAATTTTAGGATAATGATTTTAAGTGAAAGTTACTGGGTTCGCGACTTGATTTTTGTACATATTTAATGATTTTTTAACAAAAATACACTGTCCGCGCAAAACCTACTGGGTTTTGCCGAACCCGCTCTCGCTACTCTACATCCGCCACTGTGTATAGTTGTGTGTTTGGAATCTCAGTCTACATTAGTGGTACAAATATGCAAAGAAACCCAGCAACTAAGGTACAACACATTATGTATCTCTCATTAAGGCATGTTGATTTGCCGAAAAGGGAAAGAATCATAGACAAAGCAGAGAGAGACAACCACCCCTAATAGAAATCCATACTCTCTGTTGCCTCACACTCTCCATCTCTAAGCTAATCTAACAAGAGAATATTTAACAGAAGAGAACCTGCAAGTCAACAAGGAAATCTTTTAAACTGCCCTTTCCTCTAAATTTTTTGCCAATTATCCTTATAGCTACTAAGGGTCTGATCAGTGATACAACCAGGCAAAGGAGACAAGGAAGTAGCCTAAGAACAACACTGCTATCAACACCACCACTAACCAAGACAGTAACTTTACGAGGGTTCTTCTTTACCATTGAGCAAGATAAGTATTTGGGGTCAAACTTTCTATCAACATAGTTACTAATTGGGATAAAACTAAAATGGGTTTAACGGAAAAAAGTATTCTTGTATTAATACTTACATTTGTATCATTTGGACAAAGTTGAGGTTGAGCTGCAAGCATCCTTAGGTTTTCTTCCCATTGTCTACTATACTCTGCTAGCTTATTATCCATCTTAATTCCTCCAACTTGTAACTTTTCCACACTTCCTAAGAAATTATCGAACATAAGTTAATTAGATACAATTAAACAAAGAACAAAATATTGCACAAAGTCATATATTCGAATTACCTTAGTAAATATTTTCTTCCGCCTGTTGTGTGGGAATATGTTCATTAGCACATGTCCTTTTAGAACTCGTAAAAGGCTCCTCGTCGTGACTACATTAGTTGGATGAGTAGTTTTTTTTTTTGGGTAACATTCCTACCTATATCTGGTTTCAAACAAGCATTTGTTAAACATTATAATTATTTTTAGCAATTGCAAAGGCAAATGCAATTTACTAGAAGTTGACAATAATTATAATTGAAAATAAATATCATAAGATACACAATTTATAAAATGTTTCAAAAGGATAAGATTGAATAATTAACGCCATTTTTTTTTTTTAATTTCATAGTCCAAGGAATGAGATGAAAGGAAGCTACTATTCTTGTTCTACAGTTTGTCTGATAATGAGAAAAGTATTGCTCCGTACATTTCTATATCAAGAGTGTCCCTGCTGACCAACCTCTTATATTAAATCTGTCTTTTGTCACACTTCACAGATCTTAGAATATTTATTTAAATGATATCATAATCTTTTTTTAATTTTCAACCAAAAGGATCAGTTTAAACACTTATATCTTCTTGAAATAATGAAGGCAAATTAAGTTACTGGATATGAGTAACAATATTGCAGAATAGTCATATTACAATTACCTGTGTAATCATCTTCTTCTACATGTTGAATGGAAGAAAAATCTTTAGCATATGTCCTTGTAGAACTCATAAAAGTTTCCTTCTCTTGATTATCAGTCAGGCGAGTATTTCTTTTTTCGAATACCATTCCTACCCACGTCTGATTTCAAAAAACCATTTGTTAGTTCTTGATAATTGCAAAAAACCATTCGTTACAAAATCTTCAAAATAGATTGACTAATAGATGATTGAAGACTAAAATTAGGGATTGAGACAATGGAAGAATAAGACAATAATAGAAAACGTACCTAATTCTCTATGTAGATGATGCTGATGAACGTACCTTTTCTCTTTTAGATTTCTTTTAATATTTTAGGGTTTGGCTAATATCTAGGGGGGGGGGGGAGGATTTAATTTAGGCAAAAATATAGAGGAAAATTTTTTGGGGGGAATTCTTTTATTCATTTTTAGAATTCGTGTCTTTTCCCTCCTATATTAACCAAAAGTCAGAACACATAGATTCATCCATTTTAAGCTAAAACTTATTAATTATTTAATAATATTAAAGTAGTCTCTTAGTTATTATTAATTTATAATTTTATTTGATATAGATTATGATCATTAAATTAGCGTAGACAATACGTAACAATAGAATCGAGTGGCTCGAAGCTCAACTTCGCTCGATTCGATTGTATTTTAGCTCGACTCATTGGCTCGACTAGATTTGGTTTCAGTTAACATTCGGTTCGACTCAGCTAAGTTAGGTTGAAGGTCGGTCAAGCTCGGCTTGTCAAATCTTAGCTCGACTAATTAGCTGGCTTGGCTTTGCTCGGTTAGCTCGAATTATCATGTAACTTTTTTTAAAATAATATAATGATGTATATTCATTTGTTAGGTTCAATTGCTAAGTAAATTTAAAAATTAACTCGCATTTGATATACTAATTGAATAGGTAGAAATTAATAAATTTGTACTCTATCAGTAATAATTCGACGTTAGTGAATTTTTACAACAATTCGTTATTAAGTATAAGAAAAATCTCTAAAATCTCTTTTCATGATAGTTTTTTTTTTAATCTTGACTATGAAAATAAGTTCATATTTAATTATATTTTAGGATTAGGATTAGCACGCTCGATTCAATTCTTAGGATTAGGATTAGCTAGCTCGATTCGCTCAAACTATTTAATGGATCAAGAATTTCAATTTATAACTTTATTTGATACAGATTATGATCATTAAATTATTGAATTAGCGTAGACCATACGTAACAATAAAACTGAGTGGCTCGAAGCTCAACATAGCTTGATTCAATTTTATTTTAGCTCGACTATTCAGAAAGGTGGCTAGGCTATGTTTGGTTTCATTTAAAATTCGGTTCGACTCAGCTAAGCTAGTTTGAAGGTCAGTCAAGCTCGGCTTGTCAAAGCTTACCTCGACTAATTAGCTAGCTTGGCTCTGCACAGTTAGCTCGAATTATCGTGTAAATTTTTTTAAAATAATATAATATATATTCATTTGTTAGGCTCAATAGCTAAGTAAATTTAAAAATTAACTCGCATTTGATATATGAATTGAATAGGTAAAAATTAATAAATTTGTACTCTATCAGTAATAATTCGACGTTAGTGAGTTTTTACAATAATTCGTTATTAAGCATAAGAAAAATCTCTTTTCATGATAGTTTTTTTTAATCTTGATTATGAAAATAAGTTCATATTTAATTATATTTTAGGATTAGGATTAGCACGCTCGATTCGATTCTTAGGATTAGGATTAGCTCACTCGATTTGCTCAAACTATTTAATGGAATCAAGAATTTCAATTTATAACTTTATTTGATATAAATTATGATCATTAAATTATTAAATTAGCGTAGACCATACGTAACAATAAAACCGAGTGGCTGGAAGCTCAACTTAACTTGATTCAATTGTATTTTAGCTCGACTATTCAGAAAGGTGGCTCGGCTATGTTTGGTTTCATTTAAAATTCGGTTCGACTCAGCTAAGCTAGTTTGAAGGTCGGTCAAGCTCGGCTTGTCAAAGCTTAGCTCAATTGCTAAGTTAATTTAAAATTTAACTTACATTTGATATACTTATTGAATAGGTAGAAATTAATAATTTGTACTCTATCATTAATAATTCGACGTTCGTGAATTTTTACAGCAATACGTTATTAAGCATAAGAAGAATTTTTAAAATCTCTTTTCATGATATTTTTTTTAATCTTGATTATGAAAATAAGTTCATATTTAATTATATTTTAGGACTAGCACGCTCGATTCGATTCTTAGGATTAGGATTAGCTCACTCGATTCGCTCAAACTATTTAATGGATTCAAGAATTTCAATTCATAACTTTATTTTATATAGATTATGATCATTAAATTATTGAATTAGCGTAGACCAAGACATAACAATAGAACCTAGTGGCTCAAAGCTCAACCGAGTGGCTCAACTCTTGCCATGGTTTTCGTATCTGGATAAAATATTCAACCAAAATTATCACTATTTATATGCTAACTTCAATTGAATGACAAAACAAATATTATTAGCTACAATAATTTATTTTAGCTATGAGATTGTGGCTAAATCATATTGTCAAAGACAAGTCAATCTAGGTATTAAGCCCAACATTTGCTACGAGTCTTGTAAATTGAAGCAAAATCATTCTTCTTGCTATAAAACTATATTCAAAGTAATACATCGTAGCTAAAAGAGTCCAATTGCTACTGTGATTTTCAATGCATAGCAAAAACTTACAATTAGCTATTAAACTTATTGTAGCTATAAAATCGTGGATACATCATTTTTGCCACGGTAATTAATTGTAGCTACAGAGCCAGCTATTGCTACGATTTTTATAACATATAGCAAAAAAGTTCGATCAGCTACAATACTTTGCTTCAAATAATTTATTGTGGCTAAAAGGTTACTACAGCTACAATAACTTCAATCACGTGGCTAAAAGTTGATAATTTGCTATAAATTTTTAGCGTCACAATAAATTTGTAGCTATTTGGGTAGTTTCTGCCACGACACCTAGCTAGTCTAGCAAAAATAAGGAATTAGCTTTGTTAATTTAATATTTATGGCTAAGAAATTTTACGAATTTGTGAATAGCCACCAAACTCTAAATTTTGTGGCTATTGTCAGGTATTAGCCATGACATTCAAATTTATAGCCAATAATCCGTAGCTACAAATGCATATTCTTGTAGTGACTGTCAATAAAGTAAGACTTGTATGAAACTTTACAAAATAATCACTTGGTATTTATTAATTACTCCAAGATGTAGTAAATAGTTTGATTAGCAGTTTCTCCTACTCTTTTATTGTATACACTTCACCATACATATATGCATGTATATTAAGTTAAATAAACTATTAGAGTAAAGACATTTTGACACTATTAATGAAAAGCTAGTTGGTTACCACATCCTCATAGCTTATGAATTCTTCGGAACCCAAGATTTTGGCTGAGATTATGTCAATGTCTTCTTGTCAGTTTAAAAAAATATTTAAATTCTAAAAAAGATTAATTTATAGCTTCGCTTCTCAAATAATTAGAAGAGCAAGCTTTAAATAATAATATATGAGTTTATGTAAAGTTTATGGCTTCTCATTTTAGATGTCTTTAGACCTTAAATTTTAATAATTCGCCCATGCTTGTAACTAAATTACACCATAAATCAGGCATTTTCATACCAGTTTTATCTATACACATGATATTAAGGGCTTGCTCATCTACGATATAATTTGTGGACTTATAGTGTTTACAAAAAATATTGAAGTTTAAATCATAAGCTTATTAAAAGCCTGTTTTCCCGTTATTACTAAACTAACTAACTCAATAAGTTAATTAGAAACTTTAAATAATGCATGTAAGTATTAATTATAAACAATATCATATAGGGAAAAAATATTTCCTCCACTCCACGTTATGTGGCAAAATTATACGGGTCAAAGTACTTAGGGGTCGTTCGCTTGAAGTTTGGTTTATGCGAGTATTAGTAATATCAGTATTAGTAATGTGGGTATTAATAATGCGGGTATTAGTTAACGCTAACGTACGGATTATTTATTGAATCACTGATATATTAGTACAAATTAACAAACACTATTATTATTTAAAATATTTATTTACTCATTAAATAAAATTTTTAAAATATCCTTATTATTATGAGGGTTGCTTTTGTCATTTTAAATTTTAATACGTGCGTTATTAATACACACATTATTAATACCATCTTCTATCCCGCATCAAATAATACATACATTCCCGCATTAATAATGCGGAAAACAAAAAGTAGAAACCGAATACTGTATTAATTTTTTTCCCGGATTAAAACCCTCCCAAAACCAACTGAACAATGTCTATGTGTTGGTGTATTAGCTCCCAATACACAACCGAACGGCCCGTTAATGTTTGGTGCGATTTTGCACCTAAATTGTTAAAGTTTACGGAAATAAGTTTACCTATGAAAAACTATATAAAAAATAATATAAGTTCTAACTATAATTCTAAAGTCATAATATTAAAGCAAATATTAAAAAACATGAGGTAAGATAAAAAAAATTTGACTCTCCAGTTAATTTTGCGGTCACATAAATTGAAATAGATAAAGTAACACTAAATTGATGAAATAAAAAAGATGATGGGTTGGAGCCATATATTTATGAGAACTTAAAGTGCTACCTTGACATTCACATAAACTTGAGGGATGAAAGAAATAAGAGAAAGACTTGTGGATTAGTGAGTGAAAAGGAGTGGTACGATAACGCGAAACATAAAATAAAATGACTTAAAGATACACATATATGGTCTAATAATATGAGGGTAACACGTGGGCCATAGAGAAAGGTGTGATTGGATCTTGATCTAGATAATCATATATGTGCATGAATCTAAGGTTAGATACTGTTACTACGTATTTATAATTCTTGACTTTATCCAAGTATTATTATTTTTGACAAGGACAGAGGTTCAGTTATTTCTTTTGACTTTCTCCAACTCAGTTTCTTGGTTGGTCTGTCGGCTCCTGTGATCTGGCAAATGCATGCAGCTGCTCTAATAAAAGAGAAACTTCCAAAGGACATTTTCAGAAATTAATTTTTACTGTATTATATTAATGTAAGGTACAGATGTTTTACATACTATATTTAGATGGACCATATAAAAAGAGTTAGGAAGATCGATGGAGAACTATTTTACTCTAAAGATGGACCATATATAATGCATCTTTATTACCAAAAAAAAAGGAAAAAATGAACTTTTTTTAAATCAAAATGACTTAAACTCTTAAACACAGAGAGTATATCAGAGAGGAAAAATTAGTCATATCACAAGTTTAGAGGAAAAATTAGTCATATCACAAGGTTTTGGCATTAAAGATACATAGGTTTAAAATATTTATATAAAGAAAGCAAAGTCAAAAAAGTAAGTTTAATATTAAAAACCAAGATATTAGTATTAGGAAGGCAAACCTCACGGAATATCTCTAAAATAATCGTCCTACATATAGTAGAGAAAATATGTGACTTGTCCATTTTCCTTCCTTACTAGCAAACCTGATATTTACTTAATTAAGGTAACTATTGAAAAATATGATCTGTTTGTTAATTAATGTTAAGAATCCTCTCTGCATGTATGTTCAATCAATATCTTATTAAATACAGTTCTTAAGAGGTCTTATAACATTTAATAATGGACACTACTAGAAAAATCTGTTTTTTTCATCAAAAAAATGGTTCGTAGGAAATGGTTTTTGTAGGAATAAGTCATTTTTTTTCATCAAAAGACAAAAAACTGCCGAAAAGATGACTTTTCTAACAGTGGAAAATCTTGACGAATAGTACTGTCTAGAGCGCCATTCAACGAACAACAAGCGTTGGTAAAGTTATAAAAGTAAAGTTGCATCTGCTTAAATTTCTGGAAATTTCATGAACTTCTGTTCAAATTCTCAGAAAAAAATCATGAACTTTTAAACTGAACTCCACAAAAAGTACCGGAGTTTTAGCGGTTGCTACTATGGTTCTAAAACTTTACAAATGCAGGTTATTCATTGTCTAGCATTATAAAAAGTGGCTATCCAATCTAAAATTCACTTCATAATAATAGTGCTTTTCTCCCTTGTTTTCTAAATGTAGCAGTGTATGTATATTAATGGAAAAAGTGGTAACTTGTTTAGACATCACAACTTTCGCGTAATTTCACTAATCACGAAGTCGTTGTTATCTAAGTCAGGTACTCCTACTTAGGCAACTATTACAAGAATCCCAATGTGATATCTTGTCCCCTAATCAATGATCACGGATTTTGATATACCTTTATATTTTCATTTGATTTCGTACACAAAAGCTACAAAGTGCAAGGAAGCAGATATAATTTACAATGCGAAAAAACAGTGATCTAAAAACAATCATTTGACAGTTTAACCACCCTACAACTTTCACATGCATCAACATTCACCCTTTCTTCCCTCTAGCCTCAATATACTTCAGTTGAAACAAGACAAAATCTACACTTCAAGAAAACGAAACAGCAACGAATTGACACTCCCTTCTCCACCAAAAACTTAAAGTATGTCCTAGATTAGAGATTCCATTTGTTTATCTTTAGCATATTACTAACTGAGTGGACTGTTTTTAGGAGGTCTTTCTGAATATTTCGATCTCTCGGCAATACAGCTTAAACTGTTTCCTCATGAACAAGTTCCGAGAGTTTGTTTCATAAATATGTGCGTAGGAGTATAATTTGCCTTTTCTTTTGACCTATAGCTAGCTTATTTGCTTCTGTTTTTCTTATCTAAGACTTATAGCTTGTTTGAGATTGCTGCCAAAAACTGCTTATTTTGAGAAGTACTTTCGGCATAAGTACTTTTTTAAAAAGTACTTTTGGATAATAAGCAGTTTGTGTTTGGACAACTCATTGGAGAAGTACTTTTGATAAATAATTTGTGTTTGGTTAATCATTACGAAAAGTACTTTTCAGTGTCAAATTACGAAAAGGACATCCAAGTTCATTTTATATTTGGATTAATAAAAAAAATTGAATATTTATCATAAAAGACTTTTATTAGAAATTTATTTAGTTAAATGTAAAATATAACGTAAAAGATATAAATTTAAGCTATTGAACAACATAAAATATAGTTAAATCAAAGTGATAACGGAATTAGGAATTTCTAGTAATCACTTACTTTTAAAAGATGATTTAAATAGTAGGACATCCTATATATGCTTGATAGTATTATCTAAAAATAAAAATTAGTCCTAGAGGAAGAAGATTTGTAAAAGTACGTAATAGAAAAAAATAGAAAAAATAAAAATATAATTATATTTTGAGAGAGATATGGTTAATTTATAAGGAATAATATGGTAAATATGAATTCTTGGTAAGGATATTTCAGTCTTGAAAAAATTAATAAACTGCTTCTGCTTCTGCTTTTTGGAAGAAGCAGATATTTGTAGCTTCTTCCCAACAGCAGAAAAACTGCTTCTGCTTCTACCTAAAAGTACTTTTTTTTAGTTAACAAACACCTCAAAATTCCAAAAAAAGTACTTTTGTTGAAAAAAAGCACTTTTGGCTTTGGAAAAGCAATGCCAAACATGCTATTAGCCTGTTTGACCTAGCTTCTCGGAATTCAGAAGTGCTTATTTTAAAATTTTGAAGGTGTTTCGCCATGCTTCTAGAGAAAAATATGTACTTTTAAGTGGCAGTAGAAGCTGTTTTTCTGCTGCGGGGAAGAAGCTGAAAAAAGTAGTTTCTTGAAAAAATAAGTATTTTTGATTATTTGGGACAAGAATACCCATTTCAAACTTCCATATTTAATCAAATTAATATTATTATACATCCATTTTTGTAATTTGATAATTTTTTTAAATATTGGTCTAATACATATTAACAACAAAAGCACTTCTCTAAGATTTGGCCAAACACAAACTGCTTATCTCACAAAGCGCTTATTTAAAAAGTACTTTTCAAAATAAGCTGATTTTGGCAATAATCTTTTGTAACTTAAAAATTTTGAAAATGGGAAATGGAAGATGATTTTGATGTGCCAGTTGACAAGGAAAAATATGATCTATATTTAATTTTTATATGCTTTTAATTTCACTTTTCGAAAGTCAATCTGTATAAATTTTGACCAACATTATAAAAAGTATTACTAAATTGATGTGAGAAGAATTTCAATTAAGTTACAGTATTTTTGCATAGTTTTCCAATATTTAAATTTTAATTCAATTTTAAATATTGAATTAGTCTAATCCCATTTAGCTTTAAAAGTTAAGTTATTGTTTGATGTTGCTGTAAAAACTACTTATTTTTAAAAAAGAACTTTTGGCTAAAGTACCTTTCAAAAAAAAAATATTTTTAAATAATAAGCAGTTTGTGTTTGGCCAACTCATTATAGAAGTATTTTTTTCTGTATTTGATAAACTATTTATGTTTGGCCAACGTTTCTGAAAAATACTTTTGAGTGATAAATTACGAAAAAGAACATCCAAGTTCATTTTATATTTGAATTATTTAAAATAAGACGATGGTTTTAAATATTTACTACGAAAGACTTTAATTAAATTTTTATTTTTATGAAATATAAAATATAAAGTAAATGATATAAATCTTTTAAACAACATAAATTATAGTTAAATCGAAACGATAATAACATTGAAAATTTGTATATTAGAAAAAAAATAGCAAATTCAAAGAATTTGTTATTGTAATTGCAACTTTGGCAGAGAAAAATGCAAAATGAATCCTATATAGGGCTGAGAGATTACTTCTACGAGGAAGAGAATTTATAGAAATATGTAGAAATAAAAATTAGTGATGAGGATTTGTAAAGTATGTAGATTAAAAAAAAGGGTTTTTACACAAATATACAAATTTTCACACTTAATTATAAAAAAATAGCAATATTTTATAAATTACAGTACATAGCAATATTTTCCTAACACATTTTTACAGCATTTCATTTTTAATAATTACACTTACCCCACTTTCCTACAAACCCTAAAACATTTTCTCCACTCCCCCAACCAAACCCAGCAGTCATCCCCCATTTCCTACAAACCCTAAACCAAACATACAACAGAGAGAACACTATCGGCGGAGGTGAACTCCCATCGCCGCTCTGAGAGAACACTATCGGCGGAGGTGAACTCCCATCGCCGGTCGCTCAGAGCTCCCATCGCCGGTGACCTTTTTGTTTCTCTTCCTCTGCCTTCGATTGGTCTGTTATTGAAGCAAAAGAAAAGTGCAAAAGGGAAGGCGAAGCAACAGTGATGGAAGGCGAAGCAACAATGATGCTACCAAGGCCCTCTCACCGGAAAAGGACCTGGCGTCGCTCCTCCACTCCACCGCTGTCTCATTAGAAGAATCAAAGTTTTGTTTGATTGTTCGATCTGCTTTGGGACTTAACGGAGTCTCTGTTGATTTACATTTCTACTTTACAAATCTCAGTTATATATATGTAGTACTGGAACAATATTCAATTTTTTACTGCTATTGTGAGACTTGGGGATGAGAATTGGGCATCATTCATCACTGCTACTGTGATTTTCTAGTTGCAACAGTTGTTTGTATTTCATTTTTCTTTCTTTTTCTTGCTTTCTTTTGGTTTGGATTTTTGTGACATTGTTGTTGAATTTTTGGCCGAGATCTACTTGGATTTCTTGGCACTTTCTTTCTGTTTGTCTTTTGCTTAAGCTTGTTTATCAAGATATTTCGTTTACTATTTCTGGGTTTGATATCGTATACTTTTGCCACTTGATTATGTAGTTCTTCTATTTGTTCTTCTGTCTTCTCACTGAAACATTGTAACAACATGAAACAGTTGGTGAAACAGTCTGATACGGTCTGAAACGACGTTGAAACAGTATGACACAGTCTGAAACAACATTGAAACAATCTAAAATAGTTGTTGAAACAGCCTGATAGAAGCACAAGTTTAATTACTTCTTTCAGAAACAATAAAAACAATAGAATGATACAGTTTAAATGGAGTTGATACAACTTGAAACAGGAGTTGGTACAGTTTAAAACAATCTGAAACGGGGAGTTGATACAGTTTAAAATAGTCTGATACAGTCTGAAACGATGTTCAAACAGTATGATACGGTCTGAAACGACGTTGAAACAATTTGAAACAACTGTTGAAACAGTCTGAAACGGGGGGTTGATACAGTTTAAAATAGTTTGAAACAGTCTGAAACTATGTTCAAACAGTATGATATGGTCTGAAACGGCGTTGAAACAATCTGAAACAACTGTTGAAACAGTCTGATACGGTCTAAAACGGCGTTGAAACAGTATGATACGGTCTGAAACGGTGCTAAAATAATTTGAAACAATGCAGAAACAGTTGAAACAGTATAGAAACAGTTAGATACAGTGCTGCAGAAACAGTTGAAACGTGCGAAAACAGTTAGATACAGTGCTGCAGAAACAGTTGAAACGTGCAGAAACAGTTAGATACGGTGCTGTAGAAACAGTTGAAATGGTGCTGCAGAAACAGTTGAAACGGTGCAGAAACCGTTAGATATGGTGCAGAAATAGTTGATACGGTGCAGAAATAGTGAGATTCAATGAGATACCTTGAGGATGGATGAGGAAAAGTGAAACTGGGGAAAATGAGAGGAGTAAAAGTGAAATTGGAGGGAAATGATGGGAGGAAAAGTGAAAAAATGGGAAATGGGAGGAGCAAAAGTGATAGAGGGGGAAAATAGAAGGAAGAATGAAAGGGTTTGGTATGTTATGAGAAAATATTGCTATGTTTTTGCTATGTTTGTAATTATCTTGTGTTTTCCTCTATATAGGGTAATTTTACTAAAATGTTGCTATGTTTGGTAATTAAGCTCTAAAACTTGTACTTTTATGTAAAAAATTCTTTAAAAAATAGGAAAAGAGAAATAAAAATTTATTTTTAGAGAGATACGAGTTTAATTAATGAGGGATAGTTCGGAAAATAAGAAATTTTTATCTAGAAAAAATTAAGAAATTATTTTAGTTCTGCTTCTTTGAAGAAGTAAAAAATTATAACTTCTCCCTAATAGTAGAAAAACTGCTTCTACCGCTACTCAAAAATATATTTTTTTTTTCAAACACCTCAACTTTCCAAGAAAAATACTTTTTTTGAAAGAAAAATAAAACGCTTTTGGCTTTAGAAATATAGTGCCAAACAAGCTACTCCCTCTGTCCCAATTTATGTGGCACTTTTCGCTTTTCGAGATTCAAACTGCATGAACTTTGACCGATATTTCAAGACGTATTTTTTCACCAAAATAATATGAGAAAAGTTGTAACTTAAAGTACCTTTCAAGTAGTTTTCAAAATTTTAATATTAAAATATTGAGTTAATCTAATCCAATTTAGCTTCAAAGTTTAGTCAAATTGACTCTCGAAAAGCGAAAAGTGCCACATAAATTGGGACGGAGGGAGTATATTTGAATCTCAAATGGTAAAAAAAATCATATAAACTCGAATAAATGGAGTGCAAATTAAATGATATGTCATCTTTCATATGATTTTTTTGTGATTTATACTCAATCTACTCTTATATGACACTAATTCTATTTGATCTGTTCTAATTTATAGTAATATTATTTGTTGTAAATGTGAATGATATGTGGTAGACAAGAGCAGCGCCCTGGGGCCCTTTTCTCTCTCTTCGACTTTTAAAAAACATAAATTAAACCCTTCTAAACTTGCATAAATAACCCACGCATGCAGCGATTCCCCTTAGGCCTTCTTTTTTCTTTAATTTGCTTCTATCTGCATAGCTCACTTTCTCCTCCATTAGTTCTTTGTCTCTTCTCCCTAAAAACGCAATCACGTACTTACATCTTTATAGCTAGACATAACATACATGGCAGAAGTATTGGAGTTTCCAAGTAAACCTAGTAAAATTCCCACAAGTAACGGACGTTTAAAGTTGTTTGGTTTCAACGTGACTCCAGATGACCAAGAAGAGGTTGATCCACATACAAATACATCATCTGAGTCGCCAGAATCTGGTGTTTTCCAGCCGTCCGATGGCCGAAAATATGAGTGTCAATATTGTAGCAGGGAATTTGCAAATTCACAAGCTTTAGGTGGTCATCAAAATGCTCATAAAAAAGAGAGGCAACAATTGAAACGTGCCCAAATTCAAGCTAGCCGAAATGCTTACATGAGGAATCCTATTAGCTCTGCCTTTGCACCACCATCTCACCTCCTTGCTCCCGCGGGCTCGATGATGGTTCCCATGGTGGCGAGTTCATCGCCATCATGGGTGTACGTGCCACGCGCTGCCCCTCAGTTCCACATGTCTCATGGTTGTGTGTTTCCAACGTCGTCCATGGGTGGGAAGGGCATAGGGAACTTTCAGTACACTGGCAGTGTAGCAGATTCTAGCTTGACAAGTGTTGGGCCTCAACAGGTTAAGGCCCACAGTGCTAAAGTAAATGGGCCGTCAATGAGTAGGGTATCAAGAGCGGATATTGGGCCCAACTTTGATGATGCATTTGGATTGGATTTGCATCTAAGCCTTGCGCCAGCCGCGCCTTAAGCTAGTTATTAGCTATCAGGCTCACGGCTTGGCTTGGATATAGTGTCAGCTAGGAGAACAGAATTTATGTGTGTCAAACACAGGATCTTGTACATTTTCAAATTATTTATTTATTTTTTCACTCCAAAGAATAATAAAAAAAATCGTTGCTCCATTTTTTTCTGTATTTTTCGTAAAATTAGCTTGGTGTGACCTATAGGTCATGAATTCAAGCCTTAGAAATAGTCACTATGCTTGCATTAGGTTAGACTGTACATCACACCTCTTGGGGTGGGGCCTTTTTTTAAATATTGCATGAACGCGGAATGCTTTGTGCACCAGACTTTTCTCTTTCCCTTTTCACATATCAGCAATCACGAAAATATAAAAAACTCGTAAGGAGATTATGATCTGTCAAATTCCCCTAAATACTGCATGAACGTGGAATGTTTTGTGTACTAAACTTGTCTCTTTTCATATATCAACAATCACGATAATATAAAAAATTCGTAAGGAGATTATGATCAGTCAAACTCCATTAATCTACGCCAATGCCAGGGCTCACTACTAAGGGTGGCAAATAGCTTAAAATATGACTCACTGAACCCGTTCAAGTTTCACTGAATTTAGCTAGGCATATAATAATGACGGATCAATTAAGTTATCGTCCAAATTAACCTACTTTTAAAGTTGGTCTAATCAGTTAACATGTAATCGAACTTGACAGGCATGTCAATATATTTATATAGTTTATTTTGGTTTGATATATGTTTGACATAGTCATGATGAAGAAAAATAGTTCTGTTCATTTTTTTTTTTATATTTAACAAAATTATATGAAAAATAAATTAACAATTTAAAATTTGGTTATAGTGGGCTGGGTTGGATTAACCGACTCGTTAGTCATTTTGACCCAGCTCATGTGATATTTGGGTGGATTATGTTTAGCTCATTTATTAACTAAACACATTTTAACTCGACAACTTAACACCCTACTCCTCCGTTTAATTAAGGACGTGGATGATGACATAATAAAGTTGTACTTAAGTCCATTAATAAAAAAACTGCTCCCTAGCTCAAAGAGGCCTTATAACACCATCAATTTTGAGTGTTTAGCCGTCAAGATAAAATAACATTAAAGTTTCAAGGGGTTTTATGTTGATTCTAACGGTTATTATTATTAAATTTAACGGGGTTTAGAAAGTGAGAAAGGGGGATTGATAATAGCAGGATATTAGATATTATAGTATTCTGTTGTACATATAGAATAGCTGTCTTCCCTTCTAGCTTCTTAGCTATATATTATAACGAAAAAGTAGTGATATAAAATAATTAATAAATGAATATGATTGTACTAAATGAACCTCACGAAACGCCATCTTAGGTTATCTATTCCTAGACTATTTGTACATATTGCTTGGTCGATGCTTTAAAATATTATAGAGATGGCCAAGCTAAAGGCTAATGCGTATAACATATACGACACTCAAACATAGAACTACAATTCTTTATTATTCGTCCGAGATAATTGTCTTGACTTCTCGTTGGACCAAAGTCCTTTATTCCTTAATTATATCAATTATAACAATTGCATCAAATTAAATATCATTCTTTTAAAATGCAAGTGGTTCCAAACACCTCAAAGTTTTTTGTTTTACTAAGTTTCTTAAAGGCAAGGCCATGATCATGTTATGAAAGCAAGCTAGGAGTAGCCTTGACCAAGTCCACATACCTATGATTCTATGTCTCTAGCTCTGTGTGTATCTACATAATTTAGATCAAATCTATATACATAATACAAGCTCCTATTATATACTTTACGCAAGTACTTGTGCCCCATTATTTAGTTTAACTGACTGTGTTATATATTTTACTATTGTGGATCAATTTGGTTGCTTACAACGTTGCTCTTGGACTTGATATATGTGCCATGATCAGAGACACATCTTCTTTAATTTATCAACTCTTTCAACTAAACTTTATCGAATAATTATGTTCAAAGAAAATATGCACTTTATTATCATATAAGATAATACTATTAATCATCATGAAATTTTAACTAAAGATATGCATTATCGTATATACAAAACTGTTTGGCTTATGTAAGTTCAATCTGTCTACTCGAGGAATTAGCTCAAGACGAAAGGATCCTTCGCCAAAGTGATTTCGCCATTGATAAGTGATTAACTGTTAACAACTAACAACAAATACGTATGTTGTGGTTTGTCATATAAATGAATTATCACTGATCATTTTTTCCATTTAAACCCAACACATATTATCTGCAGATACTAAAGGAAATGATTAATATATAAATGTTAGTAGTATGACAAATTTTACTTTAGTTGTTAGTCTACTGCGCCTCTCATTTATATACGATAGATATTGGGATCTAACAATACGAGTAAGCTAAGCTAACATAAGCCGAGCTGAAGAGATCAACTGATACAAAGGTCTACTCGAAAAGGAAAAGAAAATGAAACATAAAAGTTCAACAAATTAGGCAAAGATCAGCAACTGTGAATTGGTGCGATGTGGACATACACAAACACGTGGCTCATACGTACAGCATGGAGCCGACCGAAATGCTTCTACGTGGCGAAGAATGTATTAACAGAAACAAATTTAACAAGTACTAGTAGAAATTAAGTACATTAAATAAAAGTATAATACACTAATGAGCATGATTATATTATTAAATCCCATTATATTTGAAAAGATCTCCCAACTAATTAAGCTGTTTTTGCACGACATGTTTAACCCCATGTTATGTGGTGTTTATGGATTTAAGTTAATTAAATGTCTAAACTTTATTGATAAACCAAAAGCACATTATATTTGTCTTATTGAGTGACCAAATGCTTTCTTTCTAATCCACTCCTAATTCACGGGTTTTCCTATTATTGTGTTTTCAAAATCAAAAAGGTTTCTATAGGATTCTCATTAACTTAATTAAAATAATTCTAGATGTTCTCCTCTACAAACTAGGCTTTATGTTAAATTATTAATTAATTCTGATGGAATATTAATAATTAACATGCATAATTAAATATCAGAAAATTGTCACTTCACTAGACTTCAGCATTACTCCACCCAACCTACATCTTTATTTATATGCAAAAATTAAAAGAGTAGGTAGTGTTACTTGGAATACATGGATGGACTTATCGAGTCATACCCACATTGTTTGGATAATAAAAAACGCTTTGAACACATCCCAAAAGGGATTACAACTTCGAAACTAAGTCAGAATTGTTGGGTATTATCTTTAATCCTTTTTTGGATCATTCCAAAGTAATGGCTCCAAAAGGGAAGTAACTAAGATGACTCAAAAGTTAATAATTTTATTTTTGTATTATGATTGGATCATGTCTGAAATATTAAATAATTACATGTTTAAAAATTCGTGTATAGTAACTTCTAATTGGTTGGTTTTTCTTGATAAGCACAAGTTGGTGGGCCATAATCAGGATTTGGGAGATCTTTGAACAATAATATCGGCATCACTTCAATTAACGACAAGAAAAGCATGATTAAGATCCCCTTCTAAGTGATTTAGGACCCGTTTGTCCATCGAAATTTTTTGCTTTTTTCCAAAAAGTTTTTGAAAAACATGTTTGTCCATGAAATTTTGTGATTTTTTCAACTTTTTTTGGAAAACAGTTTTTGAAAAACCAAAAAGTGGTTTAGAGCACTTTTTCAAGTTTTTTCAAAAAAAGTTTCTTCTCCTCTCACAAAACTCTACCTTTTTTTCAAGTGAAATATATGTCCAAACACAACTTCAACTTCCAATACCATTTTTCAACCCAACTTCAAAAACTCTTTTTTCAAATATTTTTTCAAATCTATGGCCAAACGGCCACTTAGTATGTACTAATATGGTGGAAGACCACTAACAAGAAAAAGGAACACTTTGTTTATGGACAGTTGTTGATGATTAATCAACACAACCGGCTTGAGAAAGTTGATTGGAGAAGAAGACTACATATACCACACATCAAATCAGTATGTGTCTGCTATATGCATATTTGTTACTACAAACTATAGTTAAACAATTTATATTATCACCTCAATTTAGCTTAACTTGGTATAAATACCGATTGTTGAATGTATGTACCTCTTTCTATTTAGCTCTAACAGACTAAATTAAACGACTATACCCGATAAGAGGGGTGCTATCGTTTCATTAGTTGTGGGCCCAAGTATAACAATTTCTAAGTAGATATATTAAGACCCAAATATGGCCAAATTAAAGGGATATTTTTCTTGGTTCTAGATTCCTACTATTGCTTTGTTTCAACAGTAAGAGGCACAATCACATGTGTTTCTTCCTAACATCATGATTCCACAAGCCATGTGCCAAATCCTAAAATTCTAACATGCATGGCTCCTCTGCAACTACTTTCCTATGTCTAGCATGTAAGCCAAATATTAAAATATAGAGAAGTTTGGTTCTTTGGAAGACTCTCCTCGCATATACATAAGACAACCCTAAAGGCATTCCTCTTTGTCTTTTTTCCACTACCCTTAGTTATTTTTGTTAAGTACTTTCTATCCTTGGAACCCATTCCCCTGCCGTCTCTCTCCTTTTTTTGGGTCGGATGATCACTATGTAACATGATATTAGAGCTGATAGAATTTCTGGATCGTTACACATTGTCAAAATAAACTTTTATGCGCTTGAATTATGATCATTTTTTAAGTGAGAATAAATTTTTGTAAGAGATGGTCAGATAATTTAACATATACTGTTTGCTCTTTTAGTTATTATTTTTTTTTTTAACGAAAAGGAGGAAAATAATTCTAGTCCAAATCTATCATTGTTTTCGAATTTGTCTTAAGGTAGTATAGCCAACTGTCCTTTTATTTTCGAATTTCCTACTCTTGTTTTTTCTTCTGGTTACTAAGACGTGAGGTTAAGGGAGAGCAAAATATCCTCCTTTGGTGAGTAGATTAATACTAGTGTTTTCCTTCCAAATGTCGACTGATATTTAAAACTTGTAAAATAGTTAAAAGGTCCGAATTTTCCAACCTAATTCTCAATCAACTTTCAAGAGTTCACCGGAAATCAACTTCCAAGAGTTCAATCAACTAAATCGAAATGGACAATCACACAGCTTTGGTAGTTGAAAATTTAAATCTTATGACATATGTTTTGACATGCTGGCACTATTTAAACCTATCTGATTATTGAAATCTATAGATGAATGAATCTGACCAAGATGCTGTATGCATGATCTATCATAATTTAGACAAAGAGTTTTGTGGCAGATAATTCAAACTTGTGAACCCTTATTTGACCTGTTACTACTCACTTGATCAGCACATTAGCCACGCTGATATGATAGAAAGTCGTCAAAATGGTCCATATATACGGGGACAGCCTACTTGGAATTAATATCCGAATGTATGTAAAATAATACGTAACCAATTAACCTATTATAATAGGTCAAACCAACGCGATAGCATAAAAATTAAATCGAAGAAAGGAAATTTCTAATGCCAGCTTACAAAACCTTTTTAGAGTACAATCTACTTATTTTGTTCTTTAGACACCTGTTTTGCAAAACCAGCTTACAAAGCCCTAGAGTAAGTCCAAAAAGTATTTGTGTGTAGCCACTTGTTTTAGGCAAGATAGCCAAAAACTAGAGTAATTAAGTCCAATTTTTTGTGCGTAATTTGCCACTTTTTGCAAAGTTTCACTCAATGTATAGTGCTAACAATTATTAAGTTTCATATATACCCACTATCATTTCCTTTACAAGTCAGACCAACTTCTTGAACCCCATATTATAGTAACAGGGGTCATTGTGGCCCAATCCTTTGCTTCACATCGGTACTTTCTAACAAATTATTCTTCTAATAAACCTAAACATGTTTTAAAATTTATAGAAGTTAGGTTTAGCGTTGTGAATAAAATATTGTCTAAGCTTCATTATGGGACCTAATTAATTCAACTCCTAAATCTAGAAACCCCATAAATTCAGGTTAACGAATCCTATAATACTGATCACCATATATAACATTGACCCTATATATCTATCATGCATGAATTTTTTGCCTACCTCCCTCCACTCCACTCCCCTCCCCAGTCCCCACCTCCACAAATACAAAAAGGTAAAATTTTTGGTCATATAATACCCTAAAAAAATAATTTAATGAAGTCATGGTTTAGTTGACTTTTTGAAATTTTGATCATTAGGGTATAGGTACCATAATTACCCCAAAAAAAAAAAATCTAAAACTGTTTATTAATTACTAGGAAATGTACATGTATGCCTATGGATATCAAATCGCATCCTTGTCTCTAAAATCTGGCCATCCAATAAGCACTTTATCTCACACAACTAATTATTACTCCTAATTATCATAATTAAGAATCTAACGGTGGAAAAGAACATAAACTTTCACTCAAAGATTAACAAAAATACTAAACTAAGCGCATTATATGCATGGTGCATCAAAGCCCCTTATCTATGAAAATTGAAAGTGGGGGTCGGGGTGAGATAAGGAGACATGGTGGGTCATGTTTGGAGTTGTGGTGAAGACTTTGTAAGAGCTTTTGATTGATACTTTATATGAAATAAATCAAAGGAAGTACCCCCTAGGGGAATATTTTGGTTATTATAAGCGGGACTTAGCTATCTAATTAGCTTTTTCTCTTTCTCTGTGTGGTGTAGTTAGTAAGATTCGGAGAGATCTCCTGCACATACTAAAGAAAACAAGACAAGAAAAACGTAATGTCGATGGAGTTCAACGTCAATCACGCAAACAATAATTCATCATAAACATGTAATAGTGGGGTCCAAATTGAAGTTCAAACACCTGATTATCATAACTTGAACATTGTTTCATTCATTTCGTACCCTTTCCAGGAAGTTACATGTTATGTGGTGATGGCTGTTTGTTAAGCTTCCAGACTTTGACCATGACTGAAATAATTTTCACTAATTAAAACTAGACGCAGTTAAGTATTTTTTACTACTATTTTTCAAATATTTGGTGTTATGATTGTGATCGCCCTACTCTTAACTAGAGCATGAGGTTTGAGTTCTTAGAATTCAGAAGTTATTGATAAGGAGCTTTTTCACTTTTAACTGGCCACATACAATATTGATCCAGATTTGTTAGGCCAGTGATATTAAATATGGGAAGATTATACCCAAAAAGAATATATCCAAGGACAATTACTTTCTCACTTTGTATTTCCTACTCACAACTTCTTGAAATTATTGAACTTTTACCTTCATGGTTGATAATATTCCTCTTCCTAGAACTTGTAATATTTGATACCGCAACATTTCAAGATAATCAAACATAAAAGACCGTTTTATCAGATGTTTTATTTATTTATATATTTAAGGAGTATAATATAAGGTGTTAAAGACTTAAAAATTTAAAGGGTTAAATAGATCACAATTGGCTAATAACCTACTTAAATTTCATGTAATTTTCTTTACTCAAGGCAAGAAATTTTGACAAGCTTAATAGAACCGTCAATATGGGCTTGGCCCGCTGGGCTGGCCCGGCCTGGCCCGTAATTTAATAGGGTTGGGCTAAGATTTTTTTAGCCCACGAAACACTGAGGCTTTTTAGCCCGACCCACGCAAGCCCACGGCCCGTGAGGCTTGGGTGAGGCTGGGCTGGGCCGGCCCGTGTCACTACTAAAAAAAGCTGAATCTGCGACCACCATCATGCGACCGATTTTCGGTCTCCACAGTTGTGCGACCGATTTTCGGTCGCACATTCAACGAAAAAAGGTGGCGACCGAAAATCGGTCGCACATCTGTCACAGAAAAATTAGTCACAGCTATGCGACCGACAATCGGTCGCATGTCGATCGCACAACTGTAACTAAAAACGGGGCAGAAACCTTTTCTTCCCCATTTCAAAAATCCCAAAACCCCCCAAATCCCTAAAAACCGAACCCCCCCACCCCATAATCAAAAACCCACCATTATAAACCCCATATAACTTTAAATTACTACTCCATTACCTCCTACATAACATTTAACACAATCTCAACCTACAAATCCAAGGTAAATTTCATTTTTAGTAATTTGTGTTATTTTTTTAAAAACTCATATAATGACTTTTTAATTCACTTTTTTTTGTAGTTATTAGGTGGATAGCACATTGGTAACTCATACTTTCTTGCCATTGGATCCAATACAAAGTAGAGGTAATTTTTTTTTTTTTTGGTTTAATAATCCGAATTTAATTATATATATATTTATAAATAATGGAGAGCCTATATATATTGTTTACATGTTAGTTGTTAGTTATAATTAGTTTATTCTATATAATGTGATGTATAATAAGTTGTTTTGGGTTGATGAACTTTAAATATAGGGTTGTGATGTTTGTGATTAAGTATGGTGATTGTTGGGATATGTTGGAAATTGTTTGGTAGAGTTGTTTGCAATGTGTTGATGTCTTGTCATGGGTTGTGGCAATTGGAATACTTGTTATGCATTTAAAGTTAGGGTTTAGGTATTGTTGTTTTGATTGTTCATGTTTGCAACATCTTATGACTAAACCGGATAAATTGTATGCGTTTTGTATTGCATTCAACTTACTAGATAATATGGAATTCAAACGGATCAATGGATATTCAAAAAAAGGCTAGGATTATTAAAAATTGGTACCAACTAATTTGAATGTTTCAACAGGTATGGACAAGTTTTGCCCTAAAGTTTTTAGCAGAAGGCCTGGCAAGAGACCTGTGGGCGAGAGTTCAGCTTCTGCGGGTGGTGACAGTCAACAATCACAGGTCCCGCATTCGCTGCCTACTGATGCCCCACCTGGCTATGATCCAGCTTTTTTCAGGCCCCCTGGCCCATATCAGGTACCACTTATTACCCCGTCTCAGTTGCCTCCTGATTGGCAATGGACATTCCCTACCGTTGATTATACTGAGACACAGGTCCCTCCCACACAGGGCGATCCCTCCCAGGCTGATGACAGTGAGACTCAGCCCCCTGAATTCCCCCTAGATAGTTGTGACGACCCACCGAGTCAGCAGGAGCTCATGCTGTATGATCCCCATTCGCCTTATTACATTGGTGAGCCTGGCGCTCGGCTAGAAGGCAGAATGATTATTTACCCCGAGGCGGATAAAGGGTAAGCTACCTAATTTCTTAAGTTCTTGTCGATTAAATGATTAGTTCCTATTTTATTTGCTAGTATTATGAATAACTCTTGTTAATTTTTTTTTTGTAGCTTTTGCCCAAGCGATGAGTCCACCAAAGTACTGACTGCGTGCATGAGAGCGCACTGGAACCAGCCTTGGCGAACATGGAGCGATGTGCCCCAGCAAGTAAAGAAGCAGATATTGGTAGATTTTGAGGTGACACATATGCATTTGGTTTAAAACTAATTGTAGTTTTTTAAACCATGAACATGTTTAAAGAAATTATTTTGATACTCTTTCAGGGCAAATGTATCTGGCATCAGGGGCTGGATTATAACATTCGCAGCATCTTCCCAAAGAAATGTGCTGCGCTATTCAAGCAAACCCTTTACAATGCGCGGCATAGAGGTATAAGGCCCGGCTTCCTCCAAGGCCCTCAGTGGGCGGAGCTGGATGAATATTGGCACACGCCCGAGTTCGAGGCGAAGAGCGAGAAAGGAAAGGCTGCGCGAGCGTCGGATAAGGGTGGATCGCTCCATACCGGTGGCTCAATTAGCGCGGCTACACAAAAGATGCGCTTGGTACAGTATATTTAATTGTTTGATTATTTACTTGAACAGTTGCTTTTTGTCTAACATATTATGTTTTTTAATTTGTAGGAAAAGAAAGAAAAGCGCACTATTCCTGTGCTCGAGCTGCACAAGATCAGGCATACAAAGGGTGGCAAGAAGGGCGGTGGAGAGTGGGTCGAGCCCCGCGCAAAAGAGGCATGGGTAAGTTTGTAAAATTCGATCTTTAGTCGCCTCAATCCTTCAACGTTTAGTCTTTCTATTAACATCATTACTATATTTATGTTATTCAGGAAAAGGCTACAAAGGCCGTGGAAGACTGGACATCGACCCAAGCATCGGACGCAGGAAGCAGCACCCCGGCTCCATTGACGTTCGAGAAAGAAAAGCAAATATGGGTCGATACTGTTGGAGGGGTTAAGAAGGGGTATGCTTATGGTCTTGGATCGCTATATGCTCCGGATAAGCATAATTCTCGCTTTTTGGGCTCTTCAGCTACTTCTTCTCCGGCGAGCTCCGTTGATCCTGCTGAGATGGCTCAAATAAGAGAGCAGATCGCACAGTTGTCGAGGGTAAACCAAGAAACGCATGACATGATCAGAAAGCTCCTTGCCAAAAAGGAGAAGAAGAAATCGAGAAGAAAGCATAAGAGCAAGCATCACCGCAGCTCCTCTTCCTCTTCCTCTTCCGAGTCCGGGTCTAGCTCAGCCTCCCCCGAGCCCCAGTAGTCTTTTAAATGTTTGTGAAGTTGTATTGTTAACAATTTTAGAATATAACTAATGGTGTATGGATGTTTTTGAAATGATTGGATGTTTTTGAAATGTTTGGATTGCTGTTTTATTGCTGTCCAGGTGCTGGTTTTTGCTGTTGCGATGTGCCTGATTGCAGGATTTTTATTGCAGGTTTTTACAGGTTTGGCGACCGATTTTCGGTCGCATAGCGGTCACAACTGAGACCACGTATGCGACTGATTTTCGGTCGCATACTTGGTCACTGTATGTGAGCTATTGTGCGACCGAAATTCGGTCGCATGGTGGTCGAAGTAGCGACCGATTTTCGGTCGCAGGGCTATTTGCTACCATTAATATTCCGACTACCCGTATCGGTCGCTGATCGGTCGACCTGGCGACCGATTTGCGACCGATTTGGTGGTCGCAGATTCAGTTTTTTTAGTAGTGTGTGCTTAATTAAATAAAATAATTTAAATAATAAAATAAGGACCAGTCTAAAAATAATGAAACAGAGCTTCTAGTTTTGAATATTATGTTGCGATTTTTCAGTATCTATATTTTGACAAATATTATATTATTGGTATCTTTTTATGTTTTCGTTTTAATGTTATTTGAATACGGGTTCTTGGAGAATAACAATTTACCAAATGTGTGTGGTGACTTATCAAAGTTTGTAAATTTTTTTCTGATTATATTGTGTTAACAACAGTTTATGATATTTGAAATTGCTTTCTCTTTTA
Source organism: Petunia axillaris subsp. axillaris (assembly GCA_029990575.1). Lineage (NCBI taxonomy): Eukaryota > Viridiplantae > Streptophyta > Magnoliopsida > Solanales > Solanaceae > Petunia > Petunia axillaris. Next base: position 47,651,546 of record JARKNS010000009.1, read on the forward strand.
ACTAATGACAATTGAAATAAATTTTAAGTTCGCATTGGATACTTTTTGACACCAAAGTTTGTACTATATTTTTGCTTGTTACATTATCTCCTTTATAAGAATTATTCAGCTGGATATCATGGTAATATTTGGTTTACTTCTAGTATATACTATTATTAAAAATTCAAAAATCAAACTAATATTATTAAGAAATAATAAATAATAAATAATGGTGGGCTAGCCCGGTCCGGCCTGCAGCCCACATAGGGCTGGGTTGGACTAATAATTTAATGGCCCGTGTGAATTGTTGGCCGGCCCGGCCTGACCTGGCCCGGTAAATTACAAAGCCCACGTGGGCTGGGTCGGGCCGGCCCATTTTGACAGCACTAAGCTTAAGTAACAAACAATATTTCAATTTTTTAAAGCAAACGATCACCCTACTTCTGATAGATTATGTCTCGCAAATTCAAGTAGCAAAGAACTTATCATTTCGGAAAAGAGATTAAAAAAAAAAAAGATGATGGGTGGAAGTAATATATTCATAACTTGATGTAATACCTTGACATACAAAAGAGAATGAGGGACACAAGAAAATAAGCAAAAGTCTATATATGTGGATTAGTAGGGGGATTGGCATGGCAGGTCTCCCCAAGTCTTTTTTGTGTGGAAAAAGGCTCAAGTTTTAAACATGAATTCTAGGGTCCTCATTTAATTAGTGTTATTAATTATGTAACATTCTCACCCCAATGTTTTGTAAGTTGCACAATAGTCCATGTATATAAAGTAGTTTTTTGCCAAATTTGGCCATTCCCTAGCTGCTTTCCCTCTCTCCTCTCTCCCCCGTTTTCCCTCCATTTTTCCACATTCCATTCCCGCCCAAAGCTCCACCATAGCTGCTGAGCTTCCTTTCGTATTTCGAAATAATACCCATTCCACCATAGCTACTGAGCTTATTATCTTGAATCTCCTTTCCAGTTTTAGGCAATACAAGCTGAGATCCCCCACATTTGGGTTATACGGAATTTCGTTAAATCTGGTCGTCGTTTCTTATCCATTAAAGGAGAAATCTTGTTCCTCCAATTTTAATCGTATCAATCCAGTCATATCCGGTAAGTGTACTAAATTTTCGAACATGTTTTTTGTTGTTTTTGTTGATTCGGGGTTGTTACGGATTCAGTTCCTCCGAACAATCTGCGTGAAATTCCAAACACCATTTCGACTTTCCTATGGCCGTAATTGTAATTCCAAACATATCGCTGGCGTTTTACGCGGCGTATGTATATTATTGGAATTTTCACAGATAATGTTCGGAACATTCTTTAGGATGTTTGAGCGTTCTGTTGAAGTTTGGAACATCTTGCATTAAGCATCGAAAAAGTGTAAGGTGATGTTCAGAACGTCTTCATGAGATGTTCCAAACGAGCAATACTGAGGTTCGGAACATCTTGCATCGAGCAATGAAAAACTGTAATCTGATGTTCAGAACGTCAGGAAGATGTTCCAAACGAGAACATTGAGGTTTGGAAACAAACTGTATAAATATTAGTAATACTAATAGTTGGTCATTCCAATTTATTGCAGGTGACCATCGATGGGTGAGGTTATATTGGGAGTTAATTATCAAGGTGAATGGGTGGAGCGTTCTAAATGTTATGCTTGGGTTCCGAAGGTTAAAGAGTCAAGACCCATTCTTGTGCCTAGAGATGTTACGTATGATGTTCTACTTAACAAAATCATCGGAAGTTGGGGGATAAGAGACAATCCGAGGGATATTTGCATTACTTACATGCTGAGTGTTGCCGCAAATCAAAAGACTCCTCCCGTTACAATAAGAAACGACGATGATGTACGCCTTTATATGGCTGACGTTGATCGTAATGGTGCTAGGCCCACACTAAGGGTAATTGTGGTTTCAACGACGGAGGAATGTGTTGGTTCTAATGACCAAGAAATGCCAAATATTGGAGGGCATGATTTTAGTCAGCGATTGGATGACTTACATGAAGAAGTAGCAGAAGAAGACAGAGGAGGAGGGGTAGAAGAAGACAGAGCAGGCGTAGATGTAGATGAAGAAAAAGAAGAAGAAGTAGAAGACAAATATGTAGAGGAACATCCTGCCATTTATACCCCTGTGTTTCCAACACAAAGCAGCGAGCCGATATTTCACTTCGTTGATGGCAAAGGTTTTGAAAAAGGTATGACTTTCCCCAATAAGAAAGAACTGGTCACCAAATTGAAGATTGCAGCAGTTAAACATCGTTTTAATTACAAACCATTGAAGAATACTGCAAAGATTTTTAATGCTAGATGTTTAGATGTGAAATGCAAATGGTGGTTAAGGGCAATGAGGTATAAAAGTAATGATAGGTTCTACATTAGCGTTTACAATAACATGCACACATGCGGTGTCCAACATCATTCCAGTCATAATTCACACGCCTCTGCCCGGATAATTGGTGAGTTCATGAAAGGTAAATATTTAATGGGAAAAGGTCCAACCACAAAAGCTGTCAGGGAGTCCCTTAACAACGATTTTGGTTGTAAGGTTAGCTACTGGAAGTGTCTTAGGGGCTGTCAATTTGCAAAATCTTTGACACGGGGAACACATGCGAAAGGTATTGAAATTCTTGATGCTTATGCTTATATGGTTAGGAGCAAGAATCCAGGAACCAAGACAGATTTGAGGCTTTCTAGCACAGGGAAGTTCTTGTATTTTTTTCTCTCTTATGGAGCGTGGATCAGGGGATTTACTTACGTGAGAAAAGTCCTAGCCGTTGACGGTACACATTTGTCTGGCGAGTATGGAGGGGTCTTGCTGTCTGCTGTTGCTCAGGATGCAATGAGTCACGTATTCCCTGTTGCTTTTTGTGTTGTAGACAAAGAGTGCGACGACTCATATGAGTATTTTTTCGAACAATTACGCTGCATAGTTTCAGATAGTGAAGAGTTGTGCATAGTTTCGGATAGACATCCGAGCATCTCGAAAATGGTCGCCCAAGTGTTTCCTTCTGCACACTATGGAGTTTGCATGTGGCACCTTGGTGAAAGCATCCGAACAAAGTTTCAGTTTGGATTCAGTCTTCATAAATACTACACTGCAGCAAAGGCATACAGGGTAGAGGAATTCAATGATGCTATGAATGAGATCAGGGCTATTGATTGGAGGGTAGCGGATTATCTTGAAAATGTTGTTGGCTATCATAGATGGAGCAGATTATATTTCCCAGAAAACAGGTAATATTACTGTCTGCTTTCAATATGTTCCAAACGTCACATTGCGCTCTCCGAACATAACATATATGTTCAAAACATTATAGGAATATTTATTTTCCGATGATGTTCCGAACTCATTATCGGAGTTCTGAACGTGTGAGTCATGTTAGGAACATCACTAATGTTCCGCACTTCTTATTCCTATATCTTCACTTGTGCTTTATGCTAGGAACATGTTTTGACTATTATAATTTTTATTCTTTTTAATAGGTTTGAAGTTATGACATCAAACATAGCTGAGTCCATTAATTCCATGCTGAAAGAGCAAAGAGAATACCCCATTGCTGCCCTCTTGAAGGATATAGGTAGGAACTTTGCGGAAAAATTCCACACTAGGGCCATGAAGTTAATCAACCACCCAAATTTATGCGTCCCAGACGTTGAAATAAAAATAAGGAAGAATAAAGAAGCGGGAGACAAGCTAGTTGTCAACAGGAAGGGAACTTATGGTTTCGAAATCATTAGTCCAGGGCATGAGGCAGAAGTTGATCTATATGAGAGGACATGTACATGTAGGGAGTTCGATCTTGATCAGTTACCTTGTGTACATGCTATGGCAGCAATTAGGGGGTTGCATGGCGATGAATATGGAAGTAGAGTGTATGAATACACTTCTGGATATTACACAACACAAGCATACATCCTTGCCTATGCAGAGCCTGTCAATGCAGTACCTCCTGAAGAATCATGGGTCGTCCCTGCTGAACAGATACTTTATCCAGTGCCTCCGCCCCCAAAGCCGAACAACCGTGGAAGGAGAAGGGTTAACCGGATTCGATCTATTGGGGAGCGTCTTCAAAAGAGGAGAAATAAATGTGGCAACTGCAAGGGATATGGGCACAAGAAAACTACATGCCCCGGTGTTCGTAGTGGAAATGAGGCTACAAGTCAGCCTACGAATTGAGTTTGTGAATTGGATATTTATATCGTCCTCGTTATAATTTCAATTATTTGGATTATTTGGATATTTATTGAATTGCATAATGGACTTTTCGTCCTACTTGTATAATTTATCTTGTGTAAATATTTGACCAAATTTGTTTCTTAACTTATGGTTTGCACAGATTTGCTTTACTGCATCTTTTGTGATTATGTTGTGCACATAATTGCATATTGTTCGCAACACATCCATTTTGTTTAGGATATTATATGTGATGTTCCGAACGATGTCAAGGCATGTGAAAGCTTGTGAGGTCTTTATTTCACAATTCACAGTCGTAGCGTTTACCAAGTGCTACCTTATAGGAAATGTTCGGAACCTCGTGTCGTTGATATTATATTATACTTTTATACGTGACGTTCCGAACAAGCTATTCAAAATTTAAAACACACAAACGGCTACAATGAACAGTTGGGAACGCAAATACCAATACACTAAACGGTTAAAATACAAGTTGGTTACTGCAACAGTCACGTCAAAAAACACATTGACACTTGTAAATATGCGTCCCTTCATTTGCTTCAAAACATCTATAAATACCTCCACTTTGATGAACACTCAATTCACAATTCATTTCGCATTAACCAAGTATTACGTTCAGTTTTCACTAGTTTCTATAGCAAAGAAGAACAAGTTGAGGTACTCAAGTTTTCCATATTTTCTGCCTTTTTTCTAAAATGATTTCTCCATCTAATCCGTTTATATTTCCTTAAACATAACTATCCACTTTGATTCTTTTCTAAATTTTAAACAACTTTTCATGCAGATGGCCAATAACGCATTAAACGATCCATGGAATAAGTACCACCGAGTCCGAGAGCCTCCAAACAAGTCGCTTCCCATAAGACTGCTAGACGTGCATTATGAAGTTGTTGACATCAAAGAGGTAGCAGATAATTGTGAGAGGTCCATTCAAACACTCGAGACAAAACTTGAGCAGATGCAATTGCAGATAGATCGGATTGAAAGGATTTTGCAAAATCAATTCGGTGGAGATCCAAACAATAACGAAGACGCTATTATATATTAGATGTTTAAGTAGTTCTACTGTTTATGAATATGCTTTTGTATCTCTGTTCAATTAATATTATTATGAAGGTCTTTAATTAGTACTGTTAAACTGTCTCCAAACCATCCTGTTTGCTTATAGTTCGCAACACATCAACTGTCGTTTAGGATATTATAGACGATGTTCCAAACGACAACTTGACCTACTCCATTTCTGGAAAACTTAATAAAATCATACAGCACGTTCGGAACATAATATGTGTGTTCCATCATGAAAACAAATGTTCGGAACGTAACGGTTATGTTCCAGATACAACTGATGATCATTAACATTATCCACGTCCAAATATCAACGGGAAGAAAACAAATGTTCGGAACTCCAGTAATATGTTCGTCACATTAAACAGCCGTTCGGATCGCACAACTGTTAATGTTGTTATCTTCGGGAGAAATGATGATCCATACATATAACGATGTTTCGAACATCAACGGGAAGTTTGTCGCGTTCATGCGATGTTCCGAGCGCGAACTTCTATTGTTGCTATCTTCATCACACTCTTCACATCTAGAGTGGTTCGAGTGACAAACAATGATCATTATATACCTACAAAGGACCCAATATACCTGTAAGAGCGATAAATTCATCCACTTTCATCACAAAGACCACTTAGAGTAGTTTGTGGGACAAATGGTTATCCTTATGAGTAGAAATGGACAAGTAGAGTCGTTAGAGTGGGAAATGATGATCATTATGACTAGGCAGGACCCAAAAATACTTGTAAGAGTGGAAAATGATTATCAATATGATAATAAATGAACAACTACACTTGTAAGAGTGAAAAATGATGATCACTATCACTATAAATGACCAACTATACTTGGTGTAGGGAGAAATGATGATCCATACATATAATAAATGACCAACTATACTTGTAAGAGTGATAAAGGATGATCATTATACCTAAAAATGATCCAAGATACCTGTAAGGGTGCATTATGATGACCATTATGTGTAGAAATGGCCAACTAGAGTTGTTCGACAGACAAATGATGATCCTTATAATCTAGAAATGACCCAACATACCTGTAAGAGTGTCAAATGATGGTCATTTTAACTAGAAATGACCCACTATACTTGATAGGGTGACAAATGACGATCACTATCACTATAAATAACAAACTATACTTGTTATGATGATCCATACATATAACGATGTTTCGAACATCAACGGGAAGTTTGTCGCGTTCATGCGATGTTCCGAGCGCGAACTTCTATTGTTGCTATCTTCATCACACTCTTCACATCTAGAGTGGTTCGAGTGACAAACAACCACTTAGAGTTGTTAGAGTGGCAAATGATGATCATTATGACTAGGTAATTAAAGTGAGATGATCAGTATCACCCTAAATTACCAAGCATACTTGTTAGAGTGACAAATGACTGCACATCCATCTTTGTGGTTTCGAACATGCTAAATATGTTTGTCACGTGAAGAACACGTTCGGAGCGGCATATTTCGATATTGCTATCTTCATCGTTCTGTTAACGGATTTGTTCAGATCAGATCGCGATATACTTGAAACATGAAGTGTGTCGTGCGGAACGACATAGGGTACATTAGTAAATTATAGGACAAAATAACAATTTCAAATGAAATTTCTTGATCATTACTGCACAAAACATAACAATTGGAAATATAGAAACTAAACTATGAACCAACACTTGATCCAAGTACAGAATATGAGAACGATTAGCACCACGACTATTAGTACCCCAAAACCCAATTTTTTCCGCCATAAACGTGCCGCTTTCCTCTCTTCTTCAACAGCTTTCAACTTCTTAAGTAGACCCCATATTACTCTCTTTGCTTGATCTAACATCTCTTCATCATGCCATCTAAAGTAGTTGCAGCCATTTGCCTACATAAAAAAATAAAATAAAATAAATACAACAAACAAATAAATTCAAGAAAGAAAATAAACGCACCACCTAACCTGACCATATTTGCATCCGTAAAACCTCCTTCCTGGGTTTAGCTGCGTCCACGATGTTGTTAACTTCGCATAATCTCCACATCGACAAAATGGTACAACACTGCCGCTATTAACGGATCTACTAGACATTTTAATCTGGATGTTTGATGTAATTGTGTAAACTTGTTTTTACAAATAATGAACACATATATAATGTGTTGGGTGGTGTATTTTTATTACCGTTGGTAAATAAATGTTGTTCACGCGCCCAATGTAATAATCTATCACGACATTGGGCTAGATAGAAATGATGTTCGGAACATCGTGTAAAAGATATGTTACGCGAATTATACTTATGTACACTGCCGTTCCGAACAAGAGATTCAATATTTGAAATTCAAAAAGGCTACAATACAATTTCCAAATACCAATACACCTATCATCTAGAGTAGTAGACTAGACTTGGTTTGCAGGTAGGCCGAAATGATGTGCGGAACATCATTTCGTAGACTAGACTAGGTGAACATCATTTCGTAAACTAGACTAGGTCTGCAGGTAGGTCGAAATGAGGTTCGGAACATCATTTCGTGGATACGTTACACCAATTACACTAATATAGGCTGACGTTCGGAACCTGTTCAAAATTTGAAATACAGAAACGGCTGCAATACAACCCGCTCAAATACCAATACACGAAACGGCAACAAACGTTTCGGTTGCCTCTCTCAACTTCTATAAATACCCAACGGCTCAAAGCATTTCAATCCATATTCATCAACTTACAATTCAAGGAATCACAAACTATTCATCTTCAAAAATGGCACGTCAACCACGAACAAGAGGAGCAAGAGGATCCTCCACGGCCAGAGGAGCCTCCACGGCCAGAGGAGCCTCCACGGCTAGAGGTGCCTCCACGGCTAATATAGCCTCCACCTCTAGGGCATTATCATTTGCAGACGAATCACAAACTGAAAGGGCTATTGACATATTGGAACAACTAAGGGCAGAAGTGTGGGGTTGGAAGTTCCAGTTTGAGGGATTCCTACATGACTACAAAAAGGACGTCAGAAAGATGGCGAAGGAAAGGCGTAGGATCACAAGAATGCTCAAAGGGCTGCTTGCTGATAAGGGGATCCATTACCTTGACTTCTACTCCTCTCCTTCACGCTAGATTTGGATGTTCCTATTAATGTTATTATATATTTCTTTTTGAATCTTTATAATCTAGTATGTTTTGGTAGAATGCTAGTATAAGTAGCATTCCTTTTGTAAAGCACTGACAGTGATGTGCAGTTTCTCCATTTGAATGCTAATATAACTAGCATTCTTTTTTGTAAAGCTCTACAATGATTATCAATGGAAATTACTTTTATCTAGTTCAGAACTCCATGACGCCGTTCAGAAAGGTTTTGAGTCGTTCTGGAACATTATTAACCTTTATACAATTAGAGTATCTCGTTTGGAACATCGTTATTCCACGCAAAACATATATGTTCCGAACATCATGTTAAAATCTAAAAGGTACAGCAGTTACAATATTATCTGTTGCGCTCGTTTGAGTAGTACATAACGGTTACGAGTTTCATCAAAAGTCACTTTCGATAAAGCCCTTCCCAACAGACTCGTCGATGGCCCCTTTCTTCACATTCACAAGGGGAGCACCTATAAGTGGAGCATCGAGTTCACATTCACATTCCAGGGTAAACTTAATTAAATGTTGCAGATGTTTGGAACATCACTTTGAATTTCAGGAACAGATTGATGTCGTTCTGGAACTGATGTAATAATCGTCAATATTTAATATTTAAGCACATCAAAAGTTGTTACTGTTAAGTGTTACTTGTTACTTGGCTAATAAAATAAAAGTCATCCATACCTAATTACATTACCAAAAAAAAGTTAAAAGATTATCCAAATATTACATATTCCCCAAATCAAGGCTTCATTTTGCCGTCGTAAATATAAACGGCTAAACGTCGCCTCCACCGATCAGCCTCATTGTCATTAATTTTGCCCATGGGGGTCTTTGTAATGAGATGCTCAATGTACATCAACGCGAACACTCCACAGGATTGCCCTGTTAGATTTTGTGGACAAAGTGATCTTGGCACTCTCTCGAACAACCACATGTCTCCTTTATTACACATCGGATCCAATTCTTTGAATAGCTTAGAATTTCTGACATAGATCGGGAACATGTACAGAATGGGAACAATTATTGGCAAGAAATTTTCATCATCATTAACACCATGATTGCAATCATACACCCAAACCTTCGCTTCAACCATGTCAAACACCACCAACACGTAGTGATTGTCGTTGATGTTGAAGACGGCGAAGATCCTCTTAGCACCAGCCCAACACCTACCCCCTGGGTAGGGTAGCTCTCCATGTGCATACTTCAAATACTCCTCATCAAACTTATACGCATTCAACGCCTCATCCAGCGGTATCTTATCATCCTGCGCATCTTTTTCCAGTTGGTAGTAGCGTTTTTTCATCATTGTCAAGAATGCCATATCCAGAATGAGGTCACTTTGATCGTAATGATAGGGGTAATTCAAATGCCTCTCCCGCATCATTGTCAACACAGCTTCAACATACTGCAGAACATATAAGAGAGACAAATAATAATTGGAGTATAAGTGAGTGAAGAAAATTTCTGTCTTTCCGAACATCATTCCATGTTCGGAACGACTGCGTGATGTTCTATAAATCTATGAGAAGCTAGAAATGCTTTTGTTGATCCAAGCATACTAATGATGTTCCGAACACAGTTAGAATGTTCCCTACAACAATGTGAAGTTCAGAAAATCATTCTAAAATAAACTTACAATGTCCCACAGCCACACAGTCTTGTCCATCAGGTCTTTGAAATCTAGGTAATTCATCGGCATTCCAAGAAAAACATCTTTTTGTTTCTTCCTCTTTTTCATAAATGTGGTCAAGGCCATAACTTTTTTCCGCTTCAATGGCTTGTAAATATCCACTTTCAGACTAGGCCACTCTTCTTCCTCCTTCTTCTCCTCTTCTGTTTGTGGTGATTTCACAGCCTTTGCAGGTTTTACAATTGTTTTGCGCTTCAACTGCTCAATCGTCTCCTTCACGGCCGCCATCTCCATCACCATGCCTTTACGCCAATCGTCGCACTCTTTGCAATTGCAACTGCTACATTTGGGGATGTCGAATCCATCACCACCAGAAGAATCACCTTTGATTTGCTCAGAAGCACCATCCTTTGTCTCGTAAGGCACGATCTGTTGCTCATAAGCCACCATCCTTTTCTCATAAGCCACGATCTTTTCATCATAAGCAACCATCTTTTGATCGTAAGCCAAAATCTTTTGCTCCATTGCTTCCCTCCATCCGCTGCATTCACCACATTTGCAGCCTCTGCAATTGGAGCTCCTCTTCACTATACCAACTTCAGTGATACCGGCAACTTCAAACTCACCGCGAACTACATCACCATCACCTTTGTTTCCAATGTCAATATTTACATCTTGCAGGCCACCAATTCCCTCTTCCTTGTATTCACCATCACTCCCAAACATCGTCGTTTCTGGGGCTTCCATAGCTTTAATTTCTATCACTTGTCTTGGAGGGGTTGCAGGATTGTTGTTGAAGATACAAATTGTAGTGCCACCAACAAGGCCAATGCTGCAAGCATCCTCAAACACTTTACAAAAACGATCTATTGTGTCGTCCTCTGAGTCATCAAATGGCATGAGGTCTAGAAAGTAATCCATGTCCAGCTCTTCATCGGTAGGAATGAGGAAAGGGTGAACAACCTGTTAATATACCCAACAACATTAAATAAATATCAACTAAATTTTAAGAATCTTTTAATGTTGTTTGGAACAAAGTCTTGTTGTTCGAAAACATCGGAAAAGGATGTTCCGAACATTGTTGACTGTAGAAGTTGAGGGTTCTTCATTAAGATGTTCCGAACATCAATTAGAAATATCTCAGCAACAACGAGGTTGTTCCAAACATTACATAACATATATGGAAAACGGAATACTTACAGGAACATCTTGTTGGTCAAACAACCTGTCCGTATCTCTTTCACAAATTTCAGTAAGCCTGTTTATGATCCTTGGGATTGTTTTTTCTTTTGGCAAATCCTTTGGTCTCAAGGCAGGAATGGCTTCATGAGCCCAGGCCATGAATGCCCATGGAAAGCCATAAAGATTGTAAGTCTGGCTTCCTTCTGCACGAGGTTCCATTGGCTTGATCAGATATTCCATTGTTAATTCAAAACTCATCCTACCCCAAGGATAACGCTGGAATGCCGCAAGATCAGCGGACAAGCACACCACCCATTCCTCTATTCCATATTTGGAATCCCTCGCACACAGAATAGTATGAACAAACCAAGCCATGCACAGATTTAAATACCACTTCTTGGGACAGGTTCTAGAACATACCAACTCAAGCAAGTCACCAGACTTCACAGCTTGCTTTTTCTTCGGCTGTTTTTGTTTTTTGGGCTTGTTGAACTTCCTCTTTGAGGGTGAAGGTGAGGGTGAGGGTGAGGGTGAGGCTGGGGGTGACTCCTCCTCCTTCTTCTTCCCCTTCCGCTTCCCACTACCCTTCTCCTTCTCCTCCTTTTTCTTCTCCTCCTTTCCCTTTATCTCTTTCTCCTTCTCCTTCCTCTTTTTCTCCTGGAAATAATCAACAACAAACTTCCACAATTCCTTCCCCTTTTCATTCATTTTATCCATGTACTCTTTACTTGGATAGCGCCCACAGTTTAGCCCTGTCATTAGTGCAAACTCGGATAGGCCAAAACGTGCTGGCAATCCATTGAAGGATATCCAAACCTCTTTCTTCTTCTTGCAAATAATCCTTCGCATGAGGAGGTTATGCACCAACTTGGTGCCAAACAGTGGATATTCCGGTAATTGCAAGAAAGGACCGAAACAGCTATTGGCAAATCCCCTTCTCACCTGCAATTTTTTCAGTACCTCCTTGAACTGTATCATACCCCTAGCCAACGAAGAACGAACAGTAATCTTCCCATTAAAAGGTTCATTGTTGGTCAGGAAGGTCTTGAAGAGACCCTCAACGTTACTCTTGAAAGTAGCATGACCAACGTCTTCATACTGCACATAATTTTAGCATAAAATTAATAAAATGAATCACAATGATAGTAAATTATTAAATGTTCGGAACATGAGTATGCTGAGGTTCTGAACGACAGTTGCTACTGTTGGGAACAACATGTATCGTGTTCCGAACGAGAGTTACCAGCCTTAATGTTGATGTTGGGAACGTACAAAATGTCGTGTAGAACATCAACTCTGGCGTTCCGAACAATACGCGTTTCAATTCAACTATTACCTGGTCTTCCTCCAGTTTCAATCCAGATGTTCCTTCAGCAGCTTCCTTCTCTTCACCTGCTTCCTCTTCAACATTTCCACCTGCATTATTTACAGCTTCCCCATCTATTTTAACTCTTTTTTCACGATCCTTCAGAAAGTTGCTTTTTAAAATTACATCCTCCGCCTCTCTTCTACTTCTTTTGCTGCTTCTTGGACTCTCCCCTGTTTTATCTGCTTCCCCCTCTACTTCTTCTCCTTTTTCTCTACTTAAATCATCAGCCTCTACATTTTTTTTACCACCATCTTCCTCTTCCTTTTCACCATCACCATCTTCCTCTTCCTTTTCACCATCACCATCTTCCACTCCAGTCCTCAAAAAATCACTTTTTAACAGTTCATCAATACCGGCGTCATCTAAATCCGCCCTTCTTTCACCCTCATCTGCAGCCCTCTCCAAATCCTCCCCACCTTTACTTAGATCGTAACTTGGTGCTGGACTTTGGCTTTCCTCTTGTTTATCACCTTTGTTCCGTGGACCTGCTACTTCTCCTTGGCTACATTCGTCACTCTCCACAACTAATTTTCTTTTAGTGGGTTTAGTAGTTCTTGGGCGTTTAGGAGTAGGTTCTAAATCTGTTGGAGTACGTTCCGAATCTGAAGTACTAGGCTTGTCAAATTTCTTCTTCGGCGAAGGGCCCTTTTTCTTAGAAATCGCCTTCTTGGGAGTCTTTGTAGGCTGCTTCTTCTGCTCATCTTCATCTTTATTTCTCGGTCTTAAATTTACCATTTTTCTGCAAAGCAAAACAAGGGGATACTAAATTTAGTTACAGAAGAAAAACATGAACATCCTATTAGATGTTTAGAACCTTCAGATGGTGTTCGGAACATCAAGACACATAATAGCAATAACTTCAAATTGCAACTAAATAAAGCAGTGTTGGTTCCCAGAAAACCCTCAAAATCGTCACAATTTAACCAAAAAATGTAAACACCCTAAATATTTCAGTTGAACATTGAAAATCTCCTTTGTAGTTCGGAACTACTTTACCCATTAAAACACATAATGCCATTCAATTTCAACAAAATATTACACCTTTTGTACAAAAACAAACACCCAAATCATCGTTAATCACTGTCGACGAAAAAATTAAAATAAAAAACCAAGGTTCGACATTACACCACAGTTTAAATGATAATGACATAGTTTACCTTTTATATAAAATACTTTGTTGTATTTGCTGGTCGGATTCCTTGAAAACACAGAGAACTTGACAGTATTTGGTTTAGATTTGGAGTGAAAAAGGAGATGAAGTGTGAAGTTGAAAGAAGCCACGCGGGGAAGGGGAAAGGGGTTAGTTAACTGATGAATGATGTTCCCAAGGTTTCAAATAATTATTATGTATGTTTTAAGAAATACCCTCAAGTTTTAAAAGTGTTAATTTGGTCCATGATTAGTGTTAATCAGACTTAGAAATAAAAGAAAATGAAAAAGAAAAGTCAAGACCCTTTTCTGCCAAAAAATACTTGGGCGGTTCTGGAACGCCACTTCTCACGGATTAGTACGTGAAAAAAAGTAAGCTAAGGTAGCTAGTGTGAAACACATGATGAATAAAGATAAATTTGGTTTGATACTGTCTTGTGACACGTGGGTCCTAGGGAAAGGGGTGATTTGAGGTTGAAATGCAATTTAACGGTACTATACGATAGATCAGATCCATATGTACATGAATCTAAAGGTTAGATACTGTTCTTGTGTACCATGTGGATTTTAATTTATATATATATATTAACTTATCGAAATATTGTAATGGTGGTTTTCTCATCAAAGACAGTTCAGTATGTGGGCGTGCACTCATGGATTCTTTTGAGCTTTTCAGATCAGTTTTTTGTTTGGTCGGCGCTGGCTCATGTGACTGGCTACGATATGCAGCTGCTTAAACGGAAGAGAAACTTTTACGAGTGGTTTGATTTGAAAACAAGCTAGAGTTGATTAGCAATGGATGAATTAGTTATGTAATTACTATTATATAAAATTGTTATACAGAATTAGTAATGTAAAAGATTAGTTATGAAGAAAATGATAGTGTGGAGATTGTAGCAAAAGATATTTCATATATATATATTCTTCAAACAAATTGAAAAACATACATTCTTACCTTTATGAAAGTTAATCTTATTTTTTTAAAAATTTAAATGTAAGGGCCTAAATTGGTTTAGGATCACAAATCGAATTTGGGTTAGAATATAAGCGAAACTTCCTATCAAAGTTGATAAAATGCCAAGAATAAGCGTAAAATGCGAGAAAGTAACTGGATTTCAATATATTGCAATGAGTACAAAATCTAGCAGAGTTTCTTTATGTATTACTCAATGATTACAATGTAAAAAGAGGTGCTATTTATAGGCTAAGGGCCTTTGCCCACGTTCTCCATAATTGATCATGCTTCAACCCACGGTCTGAACATTGAATAGGAGGGTTAGTGGGCTGAAGTAGCGGGCTGCTGAGCCGTTTGAACCTAGGTGTTCCACCGAAGTTAAAGTTTGTGACCTCGGTGGCATGACCTTGTCATTCGGTTGAAAAAGATGTCACCGAAGCTCAGCTCGCGGCTCGCCTTCGGTAATGACATTGAGGCTCGCCTTTGGTAACCTGGTCGACTGTTTTGATCATTCTCCTTCGGAGCGTCGGCTCGTTTTCTCTTCGGTTTGTCACGCCAAGGTGCTAACCGAGCACATCAATTTTTACCCAATACATTAAATAACCGCAATGCTAATATCTACATTTTTATTTATCCAGCATAATATATTATATAAAGCCCCGCATAATATAAAATATAGATTTCTTACACATATTTATAGAAACTTAGTTATAAATTTCTTTAGATAGCATGGTAGTGTAAAAATATTTACACCACAATTTAAATTCATTTTACAAAGCCAGCGCATTTTTGTTCACTACTATTTAGGTAAACTGTTACTGTAAATCTAATCTGATATTCTGTCCCCTAATCAATGATCATGGATGGATTTGGATCTCTCTTGATTTTCCATCTGGTTTCGTTCACAAAAGCAAGAAAGTGCAAGGAAACATAAAAAATCGCACTGCAATAACAGTGATCTAAACTCAATCATTTGATAGTTCAACTACCCTACAACTTTCACATTCATCACGTTCACTTCACTATTCTCTCTAACTTCACTCAACTTTCCTCAATACTTCAACACAAGTCAATATCTGCTTACTTCGAGAAAACACAAACAGCAAACGACTTGACACTTCCTTCCCCACCGATAAGTTACGTCCTGAACTTGCGTTTCCACTTCGTGTTGCTTAAACTTTGTCGTCTTCTACTCTAAACTTTCTTAACTTCGCGTTTCTTAAATTTTGTTATATTATGACTGATATAAAGTTTAACAAGAAAATGAAGATTTTTATAACTTCTGTATGCATCTAAATCAAAATTTAAAGTACAATTGAATTTGTAAAAGGATTACAAACACTTTACTGTATCAAGATTGTAATAATAAGACGTAAATATAAAGCAAAGACAAGAACCATAGCAAGAATAGAAAATGGTTTTATTGATATAATGAGATTACAATTTAACAGTATTTTGGCATATATTTGTGAATGTCTTTTACAATGCTCAAAGTACAACACTTAAAGTAGCCTAAAATGGCATGATCATGGGCATTAATGATCATATGATCCCACGTCCAGATCGTGGAAAACCCATGATCTTTCCTCTCTTTAATATTGTGATGTCGTAGTTACAATACAGGGATCAGTCCGGGATCAGCTCAGATACTCAGGGGAGTTCGTATTTGAGAAGTATCACATGGGAGAATAACGCGTGCTCTGACCATCCGTTAATTGACACGGTAACTCTATCTCAACGGTGGAGCCAAGTTTCACTTCGCGGAGCACTCATTTCCGCATGCCACGTGTCTGCAGCCAAATTTCACCAATACAACTCGTGTTTTTATATATAATATAACATTTGTGTGATTAAAAGAATTTTGATACTTATACTCTTAAACATTTCATAGCATCGGTGTACATTTATATGTGTGACTCTAAAAAGTTTCTTAAGTAAAATGTAGGAATATACCATTAATCTATTTTAAATGAACCAATAAAAAAATACTGTGAACACAGAGGGAGTACTATATGTCTACAGTATTTAGGGTATCTTCGTGGCTTCACGTATTTGAAAATGGGAATTGGAAGATGATCTTGATGCCATAAGAGCATTGGGTCCCCCTAGTGTTCTTGGGTCGTATTCCCAAAATTTACACTCTTTCCTTAGTTCTTCTTGAGAGATCAGCAATCATCTCTCTCTAATAGAACAAAATCCCCACTCTCGAAAATTTGGAAGGAAAAAAAGAAAGCTAAGAAAGAAAAAAAAAAGCCACTTCAAACCCTTTAAAACTTGTATAAATACCCCACACATGCAACAACTCCACTTATGCTTTCTTTCCAGTTTGCTTCCCCTCTCTCTTTCTTTTCTTCTGTCTCACTTATATTCTTTGTTTTTCTCTCCTTGAAAACTCACTCACAACACTCATACTACGTACGTATAGTAAGAAATAACACATGGCAGAATTGGAGTTTCAGAGTAATAACAAACATGACAGCGTCCCTACAAGTAATGGACGTTTAAAGTTGTTTGGTTTCAACGTAACAGAAGAAGATCAAGAAGTGGAATCTACAAAAACATCATCAGGATCACCGGAACACGGTGGTTTCCCGGCATCCGATGGTCGAAAATATGAGTGTCAATATTGTTGTAGGGAATTTGCAAACTCACAAGCTCTAGGTGGTCATCAAAATGCTCATAAAAAAGAAAGGCAACAATTGAAACGTGCCCAAATGCAAGCTAACCGTAATGCATACATGAGGAACCCTATTGTCTCCGCCTTTGCACCACCGTCACACCTCCTTGCTCCGGCAGGTCATATGGTGGTGCCACCGGTGGCAGGTTCATCTCCGTCGTGGGTGTACGTACCACGCGCTGCACCAACCTTCCACGTTTCGCATGGTTGTGTGTTTCCAACGTCGTCCACGGGTGGGAGGGGTGTAGGGAACTTTCAGTACACTGGCAGTGTAGCAGAGTCTAGCTTGACAAGTGTTGGGCCTCAACAGGTGAAGGCCCATAGTGCTAGAATTGATGGGCCGTCATTGAGTAGGTTCTCAGGTGGAGGAGATGCTGGGCCCAATTTTGATGATGCATTTGGATTGGATTTGCATCTAAGTTTATAGTCAGCAAGGAAAGCAGAACTAATTCTTCTTTTTTGAATTAATTTATCACAAAACTAGGGATCTTGTACATTTCAGATTATTTATTTATTTTAACTCAAAAGAAAAAAATTCATTACATGCATTTGCTGATTTTTATGTCTTTTTCTTCTTCTTTTTCTGTTTCTTTCTTTCTTTTTGATTTTTGCAAATTGATGTTTCTAAGTTTGTAAAATGTTATAAGGGTTGTATGTACATGTTGTAAATATTGATGTGATATGTTAAACAACTTTAGGTTATATCTTAAGCTGTTGCAGTGTGAACCGTAACATACTACTCATCTTGTTTGAAGTCCTTTTATTCTTTTAATTTCCTTGTCCCCCCCCCCCCCCCCCACATCAACCCCTTTACCCCCATCCAGCTTCTTTTTATACGTAAAAATATATTCATGGCAGAGAAAATAGAGCGTCCAAAATTGCAATTATACCCATGACTCATGAGAGTTACGTTGTATATAATCAATCTATCTTTCTGGTGCAAAAGAAATCATTATGTGCTAGCGTAATTTATATCATTTTATTAGCACGTAGGATTATGGCGTCTGCAGCTTCAAGTGATACAACAATATAGCCTATAGAAATTTGAAACCACCTTAGATCAAGAATACCAATCACCTTGGTCTAATCTAAAAGTTAAAACAATGTTTGAGAATACAGTAACGTAACGGACTGGCTGTGTGCATGTCTTGGGTAGTATTGGAATTATTTTCTACAGTATCTTAATCGAAACTAAATAATTACTGTACTTATTTCATGGTAACTTCATCATCAAGATTTGAGCTGAAACTTTTCAAATATTAGGTTTAGACTTCAATATTTCCTCCAAGGAATATTATGCAATGTAGCTAAATGAAGTAACGAGAAACTAAATCCACAAAGGAATATAATATTCGTTGGTGTGTAAAAATTCCTAACTAATTATTTTTCGACAGTATAGGTCCAAATGTGGGACCCTTCACACCTGGAGATTGATTTCCAGTTCTCCTAGCTTTGAGATCTAGTGCTCGATTGGAGGAATTTGATTAATTGATGTATTAAATATTCAAGTGTTGTTCTTGAGTCAAAGCACAAATAGTTGTCTTTTCATTGTCGTCCACTTCAATGTGAAGCCAAATGTTAATTTAAACTTAGAAAGCTTAGTGGAAAGCTGTCCAAACAAGAACCATCTGCAACATATAATGGGCAAAGACTAGGGGAGCGAGTTGGAGAATTTGTTTAGAAAAAAATACCAATGAGTGGCGTCTTGGTTAGTCTTTATTAGTAAGATGAAGTTTGTGCTAATTATTAGGATTTATGGTAAGCAACCAATGGTTTAAGTGTTTAACGAAGCTTACGTGTAAGCACTAAGACAAGATAATGCAACACCCAAAAA
This sequence comes from Petunia axillaris subsp. axillaris, assembly GCA_029990575.1. Classification (NCBI taxonomy): domain Eukaryota; kingdom Viridiplantae; phylum Streptophyta; class Magnoliopsida; order Solanales; family Solanaceae; genus Petunia; species Petunia axillaris. The sequence continues at coordinate 47,670,714 of JARKNS010000009.1, forward strand.
AGGAAAAGGAAGCACCAAAAATAAAGTGTGATCCTTAGGCTGCTGATCACAACTTTAACAAAGCTCAAGAAAAGTAATACGGAGTAATATGATTAAGTGGAGAAGTATTATACATTCTTTTTTGGGACCTTCTTTTCGGTGCAAAAGTGGAGTTTGAATATTGTTCATACAATATTTGGAAGGTCGGCGATTTGCAATTAGCATGTGCTTCCAGATTTCATCATGGACTAGAACACTTCAACAAGAGATGTATGTGTACACATGTGTTTGTATGGGAATAGATCGATTGATGTTTTTGATGTGTACTTTTTTTTTTTTGACACAAAATTTATTCTTAAAACTTTATGTACGTAAAAAGTTTATAATATTGCTTATTGTCATCGCATAGAGTTTAACATGATACTGCCTAAGGTGCACCGATAATTACTAGAGTTCAGTTATTATGAGGAGAGAACATTTGATGAAATTAAAGCCAATGTAGCTATAGGGACATAATGTATTAGTAAATGGGAAAGACAATAGGATAATAGAAAGAAAAATAGGAAAGATTAGTTTAGATTGGATGCTTTTCTTGTCTTATGAAACTTTGGTGACATTGGGGGTTAGGGTGTGATCTTAGAGAAAGAGATGATGGAAAAGGAAAGACGAGGATTTGCAAGCACAATCATAGGTTTGAAAATCGGAGCACTAGGAAGAAAGATAGAAAAGAACGGAACATCGAGTGATGTGGCCGGTGGAGTGAATGAAATGTTTTGCATTAATAAAAAAAATACTTAACTGGAAATTTTCTAGTAGAGAACATTTCGCCTTTAATAGTCCTTATATGTTAAAATCTGAATTAGTTACATCAATTTATAAAAAAAAAAAAAAAAAAAAAAAAAAAAGGAGGTTACTACTTCTAGGAGCTTTTTGACACATGAGAAGTACAAAGTGCAGTAACTCTTGGGGTGGTTGGTGAGGCAAAACATAGAAAATCAATCCTATTCCCACAACTTTGTTGATGAAAGCAAAGAAACTTAACCCTACACCCTTTCATATCTAGCTACTTTCTAACTTTCATTTTTTTAATTGAGGGGCCCAATAGTTTTCCCTTAATTAGTGCATTTTTAAGTGATGCAGACAGGCACTTTCTCCATAAAATTAATTAAAATTCGAATTGTTTTGTCATGGGGTAGAAACTTAATTGGGAGATGGTCACCTTCCACTAAAGTTCGTATGAAGCAAATATATCTAGTCTAGAGGTTAAAAAGACAAAGGAGAAGACTCATATGCCAGACAGTACAATCTTTTTAATGAAGATTTTGTGGTTTGGGAAACTTTTGTCTCGCCATCAAAGTTCAAACATCACTTGGTGAAAGCTAGCTAGCTCCCTCTAAGTGAGGCAATCATGCTAAATTGATGGAACTAAAGTACCTTTCCAAGTAGCTAGCTAGTAGTTATAAGTACTATTTAACACCACACCCCCTACCCAAAAGCCCAACTTAATTCCCTGAAAGATTAAATAACGGAACCAATGAAATATTATTTGGATTAAGTAGTATGTAAAGTCAAGACATCTTGAATGGTGTCATTTATTTGGATTTTTTTTAATTGTTATAATTGTTGTGTTGTTATTATATGCACTACTAGCTACCATTTGACATTATTTAATTATTTGACATTTTTCATTTAGATATGTATCAAAAAGAATGATATTTTTTATATCTAAAAATAATTTAACTTCAGATTTTTTTGTTTTATTGTTAGATGACTTGTACCCGTACCAAATTTTTACAAATTTTTCTTTATTTCTTAAATTTTATGAAACATCGTGAAATGAGGAAATCAATAGTGTGCATGCTCTCTTATAAGATTACTGCAATTTACTAGTAACATATTATAGCTAATTGTTAATATTCTTACTAGATTAGCCGTTACTCATACTATTTATCTTTTCTTTTTCGGACCATTTATCTTAAATGTTTTATTTATATTTACTTTACAAGTGATTTCAGTGTGTAAAATTTTGACACTATGATTACTGCATAAATATTCTTAAACGGGAGACAAAGGAATACTGCAGTGATTTAATGAAAACTACTGGAGATCATATCACATGCCTTGGTTCCACTAATGTCCAATCAATTTGCATGCTGTACCCCTAATTAACATGGCACCAATTAATGGGATCTTGTTTTGGCGCAAATTTTGGCATTAATGGTGAATCTGATTCCTTGAAGTTAGTGGGTGGTGCAATCACAACCCTTCAACTTATCCTTAATCACAATAGGTACTCTACTATGTCCTTAATTATGTATTTAGTTTTATATATATATGTACAATGGGACAATAAACTCTAACTATAGAATGTCCCACTTTTTCTTATAATGTCACACCCTACTTACCTTGCTCCAGCTACTCTTGCAAGGAAATTCATTTGTTTAAACATGATACATTTTTATAACCGAAATTTAAGAAAGAAAAGAAATGGATAACTCTCCAGCTGTCTGAAATGCAAATTATACCCAATAATCATCACAAATAGTACCAATTAGGCCTAATTCAAGTGATTAACCTGATATCTTGCAACCAAAGGAGATTACCACATTTTAGTTTGTCAGTTTAGTCATAGTTATCATTTCATTTGTGAGTTTTGATAAACTTTTAGTAGTATTAGTTTAGACTGTATATATAGTATTTAATTAGATTGGTATCTTTCTGTAGTGATTCATAGAATTATATATTAAATCATTCAAAATAATTGGAATAATAAATAAAAGGAGATAATAAGAAAATGAGTTTCTGACACCATCGATTAAAGGTTGATTACAAGGAATTATGTGGTATATATTACTCCATCATTTAGCTCCTACTAAATTGACAAAACATTTGCTTTCGCCTTTCTAGTGAGGTGTTGTCTATTATCCTTCATTAATCACTGCAAGTTAGCTTAATTTTCAATACAATGATCTCTAAAGGATTCATTTAGAAGCCTTTAATGATTTCAACAAATCAAAGCTTACTAGCAAATGGAGTACCAAATAGATATATGGTTAACCTCAACAAGGACAATCCTCCCATTAAACCATACTTGGGATTCAGAAAAGTCATTCTCAAACACTTGATTTCTTAATTACTTCAAAGCCATTGCAGTCCCATGTAACTTCATATCAAGATGCCATATCATTGTGATAACTGCAAAACCTACCTTTTGAAGAAGACAAGCTAACTTCCAATATATGCCTGTCCCGCAAACTTCTCATAGGCAGTTTAAAATAATATTCACACAATTAAAAGATAATTAGATGTCAATATTTTCAGTTTGTTTTTATACTTCATTGAGCAAATATATAGTTGTAAAAGACAACTTAATTACCACGAATCATGATGACGCTTCATGTCCAATATCAAAAGCTGGATCATTTTTTGTGGAAACCATGAAAGTCCACCAAAGTGGACAATCCTTGTTATTTTTCCTTTTTCTTGTCCACTTTGCGGCGTTAGTAGGAAGCTTAGAATCCAAGACTCATTAGAGGACTTTAGTCATTAGTGAAGAACAACTCAACACTTGTACTATCTCATCTTTGACACTGGGACCCTAATTAAGTCCTATATTCTCAAAGCTACTGTATATACATAGGATATGTCATTATTGTAATGATAACGGTGAAAATCCTATCACTGGAATTGCTTTCACCCATGATTGTGATTTGTCCATGGTCTGACACTCAAAGTGAATGCATATCATCAGGGGTGAGATTCATATGCATGGTTGGTGACCGAAGTTGTTATACTAGCTCTTATTACAATTTCCTCAATTACTTTACAGGTGATCTACAAAATAGGACACTTTTTGTTGTTCCAACAGAGTTTTGGCCTCCTTAAAAAAATTATTATATTTTTTTCCATTATTAGGATAAGCTCTTGGCGATTACCAAACCTTACTAACAGCAGGACTTGACAATCGTCAAGAGTTTCACCCTAGTGACTTCAGCTAAGAACTTTTCTTAAAAGGGACAAAAAATGTAAGAGTTTCCTTATAGCGGCTAAAACTGTAACTGAGACACCAAAATTTCAAAAACTTTCACCCGGTATCCCAAAATTGATTGATTGTAAGAATTTTTCGTTGTTTGAGGCGGTTTTAGCAAAATGATCTCTGATCCATCCGCAGACAATACTACAAGTTATTTGAAAGAATGTGGGAAGATGTCAAAGGGATATTGCCTAGAAAGAATTATTCAACCGCTAGTGTTGCCTCGAAAAGAATTATTCAACGCAAGTATTGCCTAGACAAGAATTTCAACGGCAAGTGCTGACTAGGCAACACTTCAAGTTATTTGGGAGAATGTAAGAAGAGATTCACGGGCAAGTATTGCCTAAGCAAGAGGGTGGTCAAAAGTAAGTGTTGCCTCTTAGGCAGTACTTACGAGAAATGGAGGGCAGGATAAGTGTGGCATTTACAGGATTCATAGGGATATTTTCATTCGAAATTTATTCATTAAACTAAGCGGAGACCATTTTTGCTAAACCAATGTTACGGAGGTCAAAAGGGCAAACCAATTATCCTAGTGTCATAGTTTTGTAAATATCCCACCAAATCTATTTAGGGACACTTACAAAAATACCCACAAAATCTAAAATAATTACAATCACTACTCACTACTTTCAAATATTACCCAACCTACCCACTAAATTATTTACCACTCTACCCATCCAGACTTGTATACCATAGTTTATGCACTATACCATAAATGTATACACATATAAGGTATAACAGAAGTATACAGTATACCTTAAAGGTATACACCTATAAGGCATAACAAAAGTATATACACCTATAAGGCATAACAAAAGTATACAATAATAAAAGGGTTTCAAACTTGTATACCATAATTTATGCAGTATACCATAAAGGTATACACATATAAGGTATAACAAAAGTATACAGTATATCTTAAAGGTATACACCTACCTTTAAGGCATAACAAAAGTATACAATAATAAATGGGTAGGTTGGGTAAATACTTTTAGTTTTATGGGTAGTATAATTTTTAATGAATATAACTTGTAAATACTTTAAATTTCAGGGGTATATAGTGTAAAAATCTCATCTATTTATTTAGCGAAAAACCTTGTTTAGTACTTTTTTGTCGAAAGAAAAAGTTGGGTAATTTACGTAACTATACAAACTAACATTTTTTAAGACAGAAATATCAATACTATCTCATTTTCAAAACATAACAATTCTTTTTTTCAATACATAGCAAATACATATAAAAGGGTTATAAAACCCTGGATACCTGTCGACACCCTTTTTTTCCAAATCGGCTAGAGTTCGAAAATAGGATTCGACTTATTGGAACTCACGGGTAAGACTTGGAGTCGCCACCTAACATAATTTTTTAACTAGGCGTATTACGGCACCTACTTTGTTTCTAGCCAATATTAATGTTAATTCCGAAACTTGATTCACGAACCGAGAATTATGAGTAAGGGTTAAAATTAACCCAAGAAAAAGGTGTTAGGCACCTCTCATATACCACTAAGTGTGGCTACCGGCCGGACTATATAATTGGGATTTGAAATATCAACTAAAGTAAGGGAAGCAAACAAATCTACTATATTATGCAATTAAGATACAAATAGTTGTATATGAAATTGCGTAAAAGATCTCGTCTTTTTGAGTTATTTTCTTCCTTAGCAAACCTCCACTAAATAGACATTGCAAAATAAAATAAATCAGTTAGAGCGCAAAAAATATTAAAATTGAACAATATGCCAAAAACACAATAGTAAATATTTTTGAAACAATTTGTCTTCTCCAATTACGTCGCCTTTAATGAATTTTATCAGGAAGTACCTCGTAAATAATATGAAAATGTATTAGTACGATAAGTAGTAAAGTAAAGTAATAAACGATAAAAATAATTAAAGTAATAATAAAAATAATAAATAATGGTAATAATAATTAAAAAATTAATAGTAATAGCGATAATAATAATAATAATGATAATATTATTAGTAATTGTAATAATAATAATAATAATAATATATAGTAGTAGTAGTAGCAGCAGCAGTAATGACAAAAGAAAATAAAGGGAAAAATAATTTTTTTTGAAGGTTTTAGGCTCAAATTTCGTCGTATAGGGTAGAGGTTTAAGGACATCGATATATCTCCAAAATAGGACACTTTTGGCATTCCATCACATTGGCCTCCATAAAAAAATATTTTTTTCCATTGTTAGGATAAGCTCTTGGCGATCACCAGACTTTACTAACAGCAGCACTTGACAATCGTCAAGAGTTGACTTCAGCTAAGAATTTTTCTTAACGGAGACAAAAAAATATAAGAGCTTCCTTATAGCGGCTAAAACTGCATCTGAGACACCAAAATCTCAAAAACTCTCACCGGTATCCCCAAAATTGATTGATTTTAAGAATTTTTCCTCATTTTGAGGTGATTTTAGCAAAATGATCTCTAATTCATCTGTAGGCAATACTGAAAGTTATTTGAAAGAATGTGGGAAGAGGTCAAAAGGATGTTGCCTAGAAAGAATTATTCAACTGCTAGTGTTGCCTAGAAAAGAATTATTCAACGCAAGTGTCCCCAGACAAGAATTTCAACGGAAAGTGCTGACTAGGCAACACTTCAAGTTATTTGGGAGAATGTAAGAAGAGATTCAAAGGTAAGTATTGCCTAAGCAAAAGGGGGATCAAAGATAAGTGTTGCCTCTTAGGCAGTACTTACGAGAAAGGGAGGCTATTTTTGCTAAACAACTGTTACGGAGGTCAAAAGGGCAAACCAATTATCCCAGTGTCATAGTTTTGTAAATATCCCACAAATCTATTTATTTCGCACAAAACCTTGTTTAGTACGTTTTTTTGTTGAAAAAAAAAGTTGGGTAATTTACATAACTTTACAAATTAACATTTTTTTAAGACAAAAATGTCCAATGCTATCTCTGTATCTCATTTTCAAACATAATAAAAAAAATTAATACATAGCAAATACATATAAAAGGGTGATAAAACCCTAGATCCCTCTCCTATACTATCATGCGGCCATCGATCCGCCGCCGGAATAATTTTTTTAGTGTTTTTTGGAACTTTTTGTATGTGTGTATTTTTATTGTATGGACATTGATAAAACTGTGCATACAATGAAAATATAGTAGGCATATGCTCATACGATTATTGTAAGTATGTATATTTTTTGTATGGTTAGTGTAAAAATAGTGTATGTATGTTCATACACCGGACACACATAATAAATACAAATAGATAAACGAAAATACGTTTTATATTTTATTGTATGTCAAATGTATACATTGCATGTGCGATGTATATTCACGGTATATACTGTGCATACACCACACACAATGGGAATACATATGTCATACATTCCCACAATCAACAACCAACAAACATACACCACAACCATCATAGATACGTCGTGTACCACCAGAAAATTTTAAAAAATAATAATAACGTGACAGCACCGAAAAGCATCGTCGTCGTGTAAAAGCTCCGGCGAACAATTTTACACGGGCAAACCTATACAAGCAGCAATGGTTTTTTTTTTAAAAAAAGGGTTCGCCGGTGTCGAAAAAGGAAACAGTGCTGGTGAATGGAAGAAACGAAAGAACATGTAGCATACAACAAAGACCGACGACGGAGCCACCGAAGCTCCATCGTCGACCAGCAGCAGCAATACCAAACACATAAAACAGCAGCACGCTCGTCGCCGGTGATGACGGGGTATGGGGGAGGGGATTTCGGCGACGGAAAAGGGATAAGGGAGATCCGTCGATGTGGAAGGGGAGGGGATCGGCGGCGCCGGCAGTACACGGATGAGTGGAAGGGAGCGGGAAAATAGAGATGAGAGAAAAGGAGTTAGGGTTTTCCCCTTTTTTTCTCAATGTTTGGTAACATTGTTCGAAAATGTTGCTACGTTTAGTAAAGTGGAAAGATATTGCTATATTTTTTTAAAAAAGTGTCCAACAATGACACAATGTGTTATTTCTCCGAAAAAGTTTGATTACTGACGAAGCAATTCAGCGACGTGAAATTTTATAGGGAAAATTACGCAAAGTGTCATCTAGGATATTATTTTAAAGATATTGCAATATTTTTTCTACTTTACAAAATATAGCGACATTTTGAAAACAATGCTACAAGACTGTGAAAATACAAAAGTATTGTATTGAAACCCTACTTCTTCCCTATCTTCTTTCTCCACTCACCCGCCACAATTCACATAATTTGGTGGAGTTACTGCTCCGGCTGTCAGCGACCGCAATAACCACCAGATTCGATGTTTGTTGTTTTTTTTTTTTTTTTTTGAAGGTTTCTCTGGTGGACAGGAATTATAAACCAAATCCACTGATGGTTGACTTCGGTGCTAACGTTCGCGACATAGTAGGCTTTGACATTTGCTGGTTTTTTTTTAAAGGTTTCTATAGTGGGTTTATTGGAATCATAGAGGTTTTTAGTGTTGGTTGAAGGCCATATGGTGCATTTTACCTACTTGTAATCCTAACAAAGAAGATAATCAATTTAACACTTCTCCTGTAGGAGACTTAGGGTGGTGTTGTAAAAAGATATGTTCCTACTTCACGCCTCTGACAATTGACAGCTGCAAGCATTGGCTTTTTAAGCAAAAGCTTTCACTGCCCACAAAATAGACTGATTGACTATTGACAGCGTCAAGCATCGGCTTTTTAAGCAAAAGCTTTCACTGCCCGCAAAATAGACTGATTCCGTTTATCCCCATTTAAGATTGTGTGCTCCTTGCATACAGTGAGCAACTGCTGTCTTAGGCAATACTTCAATGCAATTAGCTAGGAGAATGTGAGAAGGGGTGAGAGCAAGAGTTGTCTTAAGCAATACACACGGGGAAAGAGAGAACAGGGATACGACACGTCGTTTATAAAATTTATATCAGAATTTTCATTTGCAATATATTCATTAAACCAAACAGAGGTCTTTTTAGCGAAACCACTGTGATGAAGGTCAAAAGGGTAAAATTGCCCCCGTGTCATAGTTTTGTAAATATCCCCATTTTAAGGTCCAACTGAATGGCCTTGAATCAACATTCATTCATTTGCAATTGCTATATATGCAACCTAGATGGATGAACACGTGCCCATTTTTTACACTAATTAGGACACAGCCAGAATGAATGCATCTTCACAACACCTGCTATGAGATATATAATGGAACCAGTTTTATTAAAACAGTATACTGAACTAAATCCAACTGCTGGTGTGATCATTCAAATTCAGTCTTAATGGTACAAGAGAACAACAATGATAAAGTTACATGTCAATTGGACCATTTAACTCTAGGCACAAACGACCCCAGCATCTTTAGCTGCAAGGTTTTCCAGTGCACCAGGCCATCTAAGCTTTGTCTTGTAAAAAGTATTAACCAGGAAAAGAATCCTTCAGCTCATCTTTAGCTACTGAGCCGAACGATATAAATAGTATCACGTGTGTTTAAATTATAAACTCCCTAGGTTACAAGTTAAAGAGCTGAAATATGTGTGGGGAAAAGAATTTCCACTTGAGCCTTCAGGGAAGGGCTACTGAGGTGGCACTGTAGACTCTTCTTGTTGTAGTGGTGCCTGCTCTTTTTCCTGTGCTTCAGTGGACTGTTTAAGTTGAGATGGTGCAGCAGGCTGTTCTTTTTGTGCTGCTGCATCAGCCTGGTCTAGTTGAGCTGGAGCGGCAGGCTGTTCTTGTTCAGGTCTTACACAAGGCCTCCAAACTGTTTCTTTCCCTATGTCCATTAAAGCAATTCCCTTGGCAACTAAATCGCTTCTAATCTGATCGCTTCTCGCAAACTCCTTATTTTTCCTTGCTAGCGCTCTTTCCTCAATTGCATGCAGAATATCTTCCTCTGTCAGCTCAGCTCTTTTCAATGCTCTCTCTTTAAACTGCTGCAAAACCTGCACAGCAAAATAAATGAGTTAAATAAAATTCAGCATCCAGAATTGCCATGTACCAAGAGGAAACAGAAGTGTTCTCTGTTCCAAATTTGTTTGGCATTGCTTGACTGAACAAGAGTACCAAAGGAAACATAAGACAAAAATGATTAAAGTACCAAAAGTACCCTTGAACCAAACAATTGTTTTTCTATATATAATCTTTTTTTGGGAACGAAAGAAAAACGAAATGAGTGCCAAAAAATAGACATAGGGAGTACTAATTTTGACAGCACCTCAGAAGAAGTTGAACCAGAGAGCAAACCAAGGACATCCAACACTGCCTTCACTTCTTTCTCGAGCTCAGTTAGGGACAAAACAACAGATAACTGTTGTTGCTTTTGCTGCTTTTTCTGGAAAGTATCAAGAGATAATGGAATATTTCAGTTAGATTACACCAGCCATGTGCAGAAGAGAGAAAATGTAGAGTCCCTACCTTCAGCATGTTCAAAGAACTATTCATAAGTCTAAGGGCTTCTTGAAGAACAGCATTTAAAATTGTAGGTGTATGCAAATCATCAGAAAGTTTCGTCTCCAACTCATTACGGAGCTTGTTGATGCATTCTTGGGCCGGAGGGCTAACACGCACCCCCTTTACTTTTGTTTCAGTTCCTTGTTGGAATACTGACAAGGCTTCTTCACAATCATGTAATGTCTGTCAATCACAAAAATTAGCCAAATAAATGTCTACAGATGGAACACATGCTAACTACAGATTCTGTTTTAATTTGGCAAGAAAAGTTTCAACATTGCATGTACATTCATGTAATAGGAGAAAGATCACAAATAAACATAAAAGCTTCAAACGACCTCTTGTTTTTATGAACTAGTCCTTTGTTGAAACCATAAACCATATAATTTAATTCAGCTAACGAAGTACCATTAGAACTACAAGCCGCTAAGGCAGCCTGTGAATTACGCTCTTGACTGCAGATTTACAAGGAACAAACACGGACCAGTGTCTTTTAAAGCGAAGAGCGTAAAAGGGAAAAGAAAGCAACAAGATCCATGGGGCACGGAGAGAAAAGTGTAGATTCATGGGGCTCGGAGAAAAGAGTGTGAAGTGAAGCGCAAGTTTTGGAGAAATTAAAAATGCCAAACATACAAGAATTTATTACCATAATAATCAAATTGTAAATTAAACAACTGATTTAAGCATCCAACATAAAATAATGCCAATATTAATACAATTCCTCAATGTTGAGATTCAAAGAAATAATAACTTCTCGTTGGAATTACTCTGCACAATCATCGTTTGGAGCGCACACTTCTTTAAAGCGCTGACTTTGCCCCGAAGCGATAACCCCCGGTTTTGCACCGTCTCATCATTTTAAGCGACGAAGCAATAACTTTTAGGTCCATTTGTTTTTAATAAGATAGAGACGTCCGATTATGAATACACATCTATATATTAAGATCAAGATGTCTAAATCTGGATACACATCTGAATATTAAGTTGTTGGATTAAGATCTTAGTACTTAATGATTATGATAGTTAGTTTTCTCTAACATCTGAATGTGCATAATTTATCTTTCGTTAAAGTTAATAAACATAAAATTGGAGTATTTTATAAGGTGGTGGTTGTACTGTAGGCGTGGTGGCGGTAATGGTTGGTTGTGGAGGTGTTGGTGGTGGTCTTGATGGAGGAGGTGGTGGCTATCAGTGGTAAAAAGTGGTAATGGTTAATGGAGGAATTGGTGGGTGGTTGGCAATAGTGGTGGTGCAGTGGTGGCGGTTGTGATTATGGAGCTGGTAGTAGTGGTTGGCGGCGGTGGTTGTAATAGTTCGGATGGTGGAGGTGGTTGATGTGATAGTGACTGGTAGGTGGTGGGTGGGTGGGTGGTGGAGGTGATGGTAGTTGGCAATGGTAGTGGTTGGCATATGTTGGGTGGTCGGTAGCTGGTAGTTGTAGTGGTGAGATGACAGTGATTGACAGTGGTGATAATAATTATGGTAGAGGTGATTGGTGTGGTAGTGATTAGTGGTGATGGTGTTGGTTGGTTGCAGCAGTTGTGGTCGGTGGCAGTGGCAGTGGCAGTGGCCTTGGTAGTTGACAGTAGTGGTGGTTGGTTGCAATCATAGACAGTGGAGTCGGGTAAAAGGGAAAAAAAAGGAACGGACTTAATGATTGATATCTGAATGATTAAGAATCAGCGAGATTCAACAACTCCAATAAGTGCAAACACATGAGGCTTTAATAACACGGAAAGAAAATGCCAATAAGTGCATAGGAATCCCTTGTATCAGTCATTGAGAAGCAAAAAAAATTGAACAACAAGGTCTTAAAGGACATTAAAGGATTTTCCTGACCTGATAAATGTAGAACACAGATTCTGAAGCAATTTCTATCTGTGATATTGAGTAGTTAACAGGAGACCGGTAATGATTCCCCAACAAGAAATACCTCAATGCAATGGGATGGTACAGTCGAGTAACCTGCAAAACATGTATGCTATGATCCAGAGTATAAGGAAAAGAACCCCATTAAGACAGTAGCTAATGAGTACATTCTACCTCACGTATGGTGAAAAAGTTACCCAATGATTTCGACATTTTCTCGTCATCTATGGTAACAAAACCATTATGCATCCAATAGCTAATATCACTCTCCCGGCAAGCAGCACAACTTTGGGCGATCTCATTTTCATGGTGAGGAAAAGTCAAGTCCATTCCACCACCATGTATGTCGAAGGAATGTGTCAAATAGTGCGCACTCATGGCACTGCATTCTATATGCCAACCTGGTCTTCCAGGACCCCAGGGGCTCTCCCAACTTGGTTCACCAGACTTTGCAGCCTGTGAAGAAATGAAATTGGCATGAAGGCTAATAAAACAGTAAGTTTGTAGAAAAGTAAAAGAATAAGTTTGTAGAAAAGTAAAAGAAAACTCCTACCTTCCACAAAGCAAAGTCAGCGGGATTTCGCTTTCTAGAGTCAACTGCAATTCGTTCTCCCGCTCGATTATCTTCTAATTTTCGTCCAGACAATCGACCATACTCCGGAAAACTATCAACAGAGAAATAGACATCTCCATCAACTGTGTATGCACAGCCATTAGTCATTATCTGCAGGTGACACCTGAAGATCATTAGCGCATAAACAATAGTAGAATTTAGAAGAAAGCAGAGTATCAGGGAAGAAGAAAACACAGTTTAAGGTAGAACTAAGAAAGAAAAATTAAATAAGTGCAGACTTTAAGCAGCAATTTGCAGTTCCCTCTCATCAAAAACATAGTTCCACTTCCCCTTACCAAATTGTTCAACCTTACTACATATACTCTTCCGCGTTATATACAATTATGCCTCAACCCCAAGCTAGTTGAGGTCGACTGTATGAATCCTCAATGTCATAAATGCTCTGTTTGGGTCCACAATATTTCAATACACAACACTTAAGCATTATCTAATACTAGAGGTCCTCTAATATACACTAGTTTTCCTTTAAAATTGAATATACTCTAGTGATAATATCCCTAATATACTAAGTTCCTTACTACACATACTCTTTTCTCATTTTATACAACAATAATATTGAGACCTCTCTTCCAGTGTAAAGAATACAGTCTCCTAATGTAGTTCTTAGTTGTTTTTTCAAAGTCAGTAGTAATGAAGATACAAATTTGCATTATATATGTATACGTATATGTATAGATTCTACTTCCAACACCATCTCCAAATCCTGTCCCTTATCAAGTGGGATTCTTACCAAATTTTGTTCTTATCATCAAAAAATGGGAGGGGGCACATGAATAAGCTTTTAATTGTCAGAACAGGTTTTTAGAGAGATTATCCAGATGTGAGCACCTTCGCTATCATTTCCTTGATCTGTTCCATATGCTCAGTAACACGTGGCTGATGAGTTGGTGGGAGGCACTGAAGATCATCCATGTCCTTTAGAAACTCTTGGCAGTATCGACCACTCAAAGCTACTGGGTCTTCTCCACACTCATTAGCACGGCGAATTATCTAAAAGAACAAACTGTTATTCATCTGATGTATTATATACATTGTATTGCCAATATTATCAATAAAAAAAACAAAAAACAACTCTAGAATAAATTGACTCTTTCTCTAAGGTCAAAAAAAAAATCCATTTAGCTCGAGAATAGGACCTAATAAAGAGACTTACTCCAAAAAATAAAAGTCCATCTCACCTTGTCATCTACATCAGTAAAGTTGCGCACATACACAACATCGTATTCCAAATATTTCAGATATCTGTAAGTCCAAATCATATAAATTCACATCAGACGGTTACTAATTTGAAGCTTAGTAACAGAAACTACTAAAGAACTAACATAGATGCTCTGGCATTGAGTCATAGCAAAATTCATGATAAATAAGACTAATTACATAATAATCTAACCAGATATAGGTTATAAATAATATTATTAATAAAGAAGGGGAGACCCCATATATAAGCGTTTACATAAAGTAGAGAACCTTTATCAAAATATAGTTCTCCACAAAAGAAACCCAATCATCTATACATATTGGAACTTCATGGCTACATCAAAAAGTAACTGAAAACCAAAGACTATTTTGCAATTTAACAAATCACTCTAGACTCCTTCAAAAGCTCTTACTTCTCTCTTCGTGGATTGTTTTCTTTTTTTCTTTTCTCCTTTCTGTAGGTATGTTGGTTCCCATGTTCAATGACTTCAAGGAGCTACTGGTCCAAGTTAATCTGGCATAGGTGCCAAAATGCACCAACCACATATGACAGGTTACATACAACAACAACAACCTACCCAGTGGTATCCCATCGAGGTGGGGTCTGGTGAGGGTGAGATATACGCAGACCTTACCTCCACCAAAGTGAAGAGGCTGTTTCCGATAGATCCTCAGCTAAATAACATAGTGGGAAACATATGACAGGTTACATGCCACACTATAGTCTATAAAGAAAATGAAAAACAGCTCCTTAGTTATTCATTAGCCCATTTGTACTTGATCTGTCTTAATCTCTGTTTGATGCCTATTAATGATATCAACTTCCTTTATCAAAAAAATGCAATACACAATTCAATCAGCTACATAATGGGAAGTTGCAAATACAAGGCGGAGACCATGAAAAATATAGAAGATCCAATTTCATAAAAACAATTTCGATGCTATTTGATGACATTCCTTCAATGATTTAGTTTCAATCCTCATCAGCTGAATCAATAACACATATCATTTTCTTGAGAAAATCACCATAACTATCATTAAGACAACCAAGAGTAGCAAGAAATCTTCAATTATTAAATATGTTACCTCTGTCCCATTTTGTTGATATTGTTTGGAAAATCAACTCACTCTTTTAAATATGTTTTTTTCTGATTCATATTTATAAATATTAACGGCCGTCTTAGTTGTTGCGTATCTTTTTATTTCATAAAGTCAATGAGACAAGGTATGAGATAAAATTAGATTGTTTGACCGTCATCCTACGGATAATAATATATTCTTGGGAGATGGGGGAGAAATTAACACAAGTTTTTCCTTCCAGCTAATAAAAATTAATCTCCATATTCGGAACCACTACTACAATGCCTCAATCCCAAACAAAACTAAGATCGGCTAGATGAACACTCCGTAAACATTCTGCACTATTTGGATCCAAATCCAATCACTCCAATATTACTTTGTTACAAATCCACACTATCTGAATCTCACACTTATCTCCAAACAAACACCCGTAGTGTAGTCTAATCTAAGTGTAATGACGACAAATAAACCTCAATGTCAACTAATCTGCATAGCCTATGATAGAACCAGTGTTCTCAAAAGCGAGAACCGGGCCAAGATGTGCTAAAAACGCACCAAGGCAAACTGGCAGGGCTTAAGTCCAAACCTTCCGGCATTCATTAGGGGCGTAAGATCAGAGAAATTCCCGAAATTGGAAACAAAGTTGCTTAATAAAACTTTTTTTAATACTTAAATACTCAAAATTTAACTCATTGTAAATTCTCCAACTAAAAGAACAAGAAAGTCCTGCCTTTTCTAATTGTTAGCACTAATTTTAATCATTTCTCTTTGTCTACCGAGCAACAAAATTCTCTTTGCCCCTTTGTTGCAAAGTGAAGAAGCAAGAGCATTGTTCTCCAACACTTGCTCTTCAAGTTTATTTTTTACACCCTATAATTTTTCAAGTTAATTTTAGTTTTTAAATTCTTTTAGTCCATAAAATGTTATAGTTGTGTCGTAACAAGTATTAATCTGTTATATTTGTTTTCCAGAATTAAGTTTCCAAGTTATAGATCTATAACAACCCAGTGAGGTCCCACAAGTGGGGTCTGGGAAGGTGAGGTGTACACCGACCTTACCCCTACCTTGTAAGAGATAGAGTATGTTCCCGATAGATCCTCGGCTTAATAAAAGCATTTTTCGAAAACCGGTGTAACAATAGCAAGAGTAATTTGCAATTTGTTATCTAGTATTAGGTTTTTAGGAATAAATTTATATTACTGTTGTTTTTCTCCTTGAATTATTATGAACTACATCCTAACCATCCTATAGTCTATAAAGGTTATGCCTTTTTCATCTTTCACTTTTCCAAATAAGGAAAAATAATTTCTTTTGTAATGTTCACACTCGTGTTAGTTAAAACGCCTCGCTTCACGCCCACACAGTATTTCACAGGATAGAGCACAATGATGCAATTCAATTCAATTCAATCAAATTCAGCTATATGTACTAATTTCATCAAAAATCTATACAAGCACATAACATATCAATAAATCAACAACTAAAATACTGAAAAAACAAAAAAGATATATCAAATTTGACCTGTAGAGAACATCGAAGGCGACGTAAGCACGGGCATGACCGATATGACTAAAATCATAACTGGTAACGCCACACACATACATCTTAACTTTGCCTGCTTCCTTTGGTTTAAAAATCTCCTTTTGTTTAGTCATTGTATTGTATACTTGAAATTCTACCTTTTCTTTCGCCATTTCTCACAATTTTTCTCCGATCGATAATTGATCGGAAGCGGAAAATTGATTTGCTCCGGTTCGAATAAAAACCCTAATTTTGAGCGGCTCAAATGTGTGGAGAGATATTTTAGGAAGCGTTACTTTTTGTTTCTTTTTACCGGTAAAGAAGTAATTATGCTTGGTAACAAACATAAAAGTACTAACTTTTTTATTTGGAAAGTAAGTAAATAATTTGGAATGTTGCCGATGCCCAAAATCTAGTCAAAGATACGTCTTTGTTTGAGTGGAAACGAAATTTAATAAAGAGACAAAAAAAATTTAATATATAGTATATTGTTTGTAAATTATTTTATAAATAAAGTAGAATTATTACTGATTATAGAAATGTGTCATTATATTTTTAAACTGACTAAAAAAGAAAGTGTGTCAAATAAATTGAGACAAATGGAGTACTAATTAGGATAATAGTATAAAAATAGAGTTTAAGCTCTTTGCATTATCGATGTACAAAATATTTTACGTTATCATGTAATTTTAAAGTTAATTTTATAAAGTTTTGCCTTTTTTTTATATTCGTCTATGTACTGGTCGATTCCTGTTCGATCACAGTCATCGGTTTTGGTTTTATGAAGAGACATTAGTTGACTTCGGAGTCGTTGCGATCGGGAAAGAAATGGTTTCATTTACTTCCATGATCGATTATGTGCTCATCGCGATCGGATATTTTCGAAGACAGCTTTCCAATGGATAACGCAGTTGTCTTTATCCCAAAATTATCGGAACGAATTTAGCGGATTCAGAGGAAGTGGGTTGAAACGTGCAACTATTGGAAGAGAAACGTGAGAGTGTGAAATTCTTCTAGGGTTGAAACTCTCCATCATTTTCAACCTATAAATAGGTCTTTGTGTTCTGATTTGAGGGGACGATTATTGACATATCAAAAGCAGCACTATTCTCAAATCTTCATTCAGCCACCCAATTAATTTTTGCTTTGTTCTTTCTACACACATAAGATTGTTGTTGCCATTAGCACAATTATTGTATCAAATTCAGCCGTGGCTTGTTTCAAACGTGGAAGAAGGATCATCTCTTTCATTTGAAGCACCACCCTTCGGCTCTTCAATACAATAAGCTTTTACTGCTTTAATTATTTTTGTCAATTATTTGTTCTGGCTGATACTTGCTTTATTTGTCGTCTAAATCATTCATTACTTCACTATTCTCAATCTTATCGATTTGTTGTCGTCATTCCGATCGCACAATTTAGTTCGTCAAATCTGCTAGTTGTTAAGTTGTCTCGAATACATTGTAGTCGTTTACTTTGTCATATTAATCGATCAAGTAAATTCGTATCGCATCCGTTTGCTATCATATTACGTTCAATCGTCATCGTATTCACTATCATCGTTGAATCTGTTGTTGTCATCGTAATTAATCGAAACCGTGCATCTAATTAAGACGGAATCATCTTATCGTAATTTGTCTGTTTGTTGTTTACTTCGAATCAGCCTGTTCATACTTGCCTTCGAACTACCTATTTGAACTTGACATCGTTAAAATTATATCCGACATCGAATTTGCATCCTTGACATCGATATATTACTCGTTTTCGAGTTTAACCGTTAAAGTTCAATTGTTTTGCGAACGTAAGCTGCTTATCAATCGGATCGAATTAAGATATAAACGGTCGCCTTAGACTCAACTAAATATAAATTTAATTGTAAAACCTGATACATTTTTGGGAAATACAATTTGGCGCCCACCGTGGGGTCTAGGCAATCGATTTATTCCGAAATTTGAATCGTTGTGATACTACTTACGTTTGTTTCCTTGTCTTGAAATGGCAGATGAACGTAACACCATCGCTGCCGCTCTGAACGGTCAGCAACAGCTCAATCCCAATGATGGGGTTCCAGTTCCCACCAACGTTGAAGCGGTCGATGAATCTACTAATCGCGAGCAAGATCCAACTCACGACGACGTTCCTGCTGGTTCACAGTTGAACGCACCCCGAGGACAGCGACCGGGTAAGGAACCCGTGGTCAAAACTGAGTCAGGAGATGCAAATGGGTCATTAATGGCGTATTTGAAAAAACACGACGCTCAGTTCGAAATGATACATGAGCAATTAAGGGTTTTGTCTAATTCTATCGGAAATAGAACGCCCACCCCACTGATCACACCCCCAGCAAGCATTCCGACTTCGATTCCTCAGGGCGCCGTAACAGGGGGACTTGCAGCGGGGGTCGGATCTGGGGGATCGGGTACGGCCGCGGCAGCTATGGGAGCTCAGGCCTCGGTTACAGCAGAAGTAAGAATGTTAGCAACGATGCAAACTCTGTTGAATGACACAGTGGACAAAAAATTCGGTGAGATAAAATCATTTATGGAAAAATTGCCAGGTGTCCCAAAGTTAACGGACGAGGTCGCTAAGAAGTCGATCTCAAAGCGTCCGTTCCCAGCAAGTGCAGCACCGATGCCGATTCCTAAAACTTTCAAGTTACCCAAAAGTTTGAGATACGATAGGACCACAGATCCAAGGGATCACATCGATATGTTTTCGGTTGCAGTTCAGGCGAACGATTTAACTTCGGAAGAAATTAATTCGGTCAGCCTCAAGAAGTTTTGTGAGACATTGAAAGCGACAGCATTGAAATGGTATTTGCAGTTACCTGAGAATGAGATACTGAATTTCGATGACATGTCAGCAAAGTTCATTCGATCACATACCGGAGCGAAAAAGATAGCACCAAGGGTGGAAGACATATTGAATGTTAGGCAGCGACCTGGGGAGACCATAAAGCAATTTGTGAAGCGATTCAACGACGAAAAGATTCATATCCCAAATCTCGAAGAAAGGTGGGCATGCTTGACTTTTGCCAACAATCTGCGCACTGATTTGATCGAGGCATGGAAGTTGAAAGATCGTCTCAGAGAGATTGATGCATGGACATTCGAAGTGCTATATCGGGAATGCGAGCCGCGGATTAGGGCTGAGGAGGAAGAGTTGCAGCTAGTCCGAAATAGTTACCACTATGATCGACCTCCACCACGGAGAGTTGAAAATGACAGGCGAAACTACAGGGACCAGCGATGGGAGCCCTACAGTTTCCCTCGAATGGGGAACAACAACCACGAAGCTGGTGGTTCGAACAATCAATCGAAGAAAGGGCAGTCGAACACATCTTCAGCTCAGAAAGATCGACCACTCCCCCCCAAAAGTGACAGAATACAATTTTTGCATATCAACACCAAACTTGGTGAATCACTTGAAGGGGATGGGTGAGAAGGTTGTGAAATTTCCAGGTCGCATAAAAACAAATCCAAATACAAGGGATGAAAATCTATGGTGTGCATTTCACCATGACTTCGGCCATATGACGGAGGATTGTAAGACGTTGAGATACGAAGTGGCCAGCCTACTGCAGAAGGGGCACCTGGTCGAATTATTAACTGACAGAGGACGAAATAATTTTAATAAGAAGAAAGATGACGAGCCGCCAAAACCCCCTGCTCCTAGGAAGACGGAAAATGTCATTACCGGAGGAGATGACGTTTGTGGAGTAACTTACACTACCAAGAAATACGCAAAGGTCTCATTTACACAAGACAAGCGAACACGAGATGATATGAATGATGAGATCGTGTTCAGAGATTTTGATTTCGATGACAGAATCCATCCCCATCACGACGCACTTGTAGTCACGATGAGGATCGATGACGCTGATGTGAAAAGGGTGTTGGTCGACGCTGGTAGTTCAGTCAACATCATACATGCAAGGGTAGTTGAACGACTGCAGTTGAGAGACAAGATCGTATCTCGCTCAACAGTATTATCGGGCTTCAACAATTCAAGTGAAGTGACCGTTGGAGAAATCACAATTAAGACTTATGCAGAAGGTGTTGAGAATGAGACATCATTTCAAGTAATGAAAGGCGAAATGGCGTACAACGTGATATTGGGTCGACCGTGGATTCACGCTATGGGAGCAGTCCCTTCGACCCTACATCAACTCGTAAAATTCCCTACCCTATGGGGGATTCGTGAAATCAGAGGCGAACAGCAGGCTTCGCGAGAATGTTATTCAGTAGCTGTTAAGGATGGCTTTCGATTGTAGCAATCACAGTTAGTGGGACCCATGGCCGGAAGCTTCACTTCGGTTCCGTCGTGCGCCTCAACGCAGCTACCGGAATCCAAAGTCGAAGGCGACTTCGCACAGGTTTCACCATACAAGCTAGTGGGACTCGTGATCAGAAGCTTCACTTCGGTTCCGTTGTGCGCCTCAACGCAGCTACTGGATTCCGAAATCGAAGGCGACTTCGCACAGGTTCCACCATGTGTGAGAGAACCGTATAAACAAAAAGCTGGAGACTCTACGATAGAAGACTTGGAAGAAGTAACATTATCCAATGATAAGCCTGATCGGAAAGTCTATGTGGGAGCGGAATTGGATCCCGAAGTAAAATCAAAAATCATATCCTTCCTCAAGGATAATTCTGATTGTTTTGCTTGGTCCCATGCAGATATGGTTGGGATCGATCCAAAGGTCGCCACACACAAGTTAAATGTCGATCCAATACATCGGCCGGTGAAACAAAAGAAACGGCCAAATGGGGGATTCCGAAGGAAAGTGATCAACGACGAAGTAGAAAAGCTGCTAACGAATGGGTTCATTAAGGAGGTCAAATATCCTGAGTGGCTTGCAAACACTGTAGTTGTGCAAAGAAAAATAGAAAGTGGAGAGTATGCGTCGATTATACCGACCTCAATAAGGCCTGTCCAAAAGATTCATTCCCGTTGCCTCACATCGATAGACTGATCGATTCAACGGCAGGACACGAAATGTTAAGCTTCTTGGATGCCTATTCAGGCTATAATCAAATTTCGATGGACCCATTGGATCGGGAGAAGACGTCGTTCATCACGGACATGGGGACTTATTGCTACACAGTCATGCCCTTCGGCCTTAAAAACGCTGGCGCTACTTACCAGCGTTTGGTCACTACTATGTTCAAAGATTTGATCGGAAAAACCATGGAAGCATATATCGATGACATGTTGGTCAAGTCTCTTGAGAAAGAAAATCATCTAAGTCATTTGGAGGAGACTTTCACGATACTGAGACGTTTCAACATGAGACTGAATCCGGAGAAATGCGCGTTCGGAGTTGGATCCGTCAAGTTTTTGGGGTTCATCGTATCGCAAAGAGGAATAGAGGCCAACCCAGACAAGATCAAATCAATTGAGAGCATTCCCGAAGACTTAACAACGGTGAAGGAAGTTCAACAACTGACTGGTCGAGTAGCCTATCTCAGCAGGTTCATCTCGAGGTCATCAGAACGATGTCACAGGTTCTTTTCGGTGCTGAAAAAGAACAAAAGCTTTGAATGGACACCAGAATGCAAAAAGCCCCTCAAAGAACTGAAGTTGTACCTTTCAAATGCTCCGTTGCTATCAAAACCGATCGAAGGAGAAATGCTGCTGATTTACTTGGCTGTCTCCGATGTCGCTGTAAGCGCTGTCCTCATCCGCGAGGATAGAGGAAATCAATTTCCTATTTATTACGTTAGTAAATCACTTTTAGATGCAGAAACAAGATACCCGCACCTAGAAAAATTAGCACTAGCACTAGTCACTGCTGCACGGAAATTAAGACCTTATTTCCAATGTCATTCAATATCTGTCGTAACCACTTTTCCATTGCGAAATATTTTACATCAGCCAGACCTTTCTGGTCGATTAATGAAATGGGCGGTCGAGCTGAGCGAGTACGATATTAATTATCAGCCTCGCAACCGCCATAAAATCTCAAGTGTTGGCTGATTTTGTAGCAGATTTTAGTGCTAATATCTTCCCGGAGGCAAAAAAGGAAGAATTGATGATGAGGGATCCCGATCCCGGAGTTTGGAAAATGTTTACCGATGGAGCTTCAAACGTGAAAGGGACTGGTCTCGGAATCTTATTAATTGCACCTACCGGTGAAAAGCTCAGGTACGTAATCAAACTACATGCAAAAACTAACAACGAGTGTAATCACCTAATTTTGACACGACAATTCAAAAATAGCTTGAAATAGTTTAAAATAGGCGAGCTAATATTTTAGAATTTTTCGCCGAACCTTTTCTAGAATTTCGGTCTTTTATTTTAGCTAAAATTAAATGAAAAAAAAAATAAATAAAGAAAAAAAATTAATTAATGAAAATACTTATTATGTGTTTAATTGTGATTATATAATTTAATTGATGTAATATTGCAATTTGTGTAGTTCTAATTCCAGTTTAATGTTTTATGCTTTAATTTGTTTGGACCTTTTTAGTGGCCATTTCTGAATGAAAAAATAGCAACTAGCCTAGTCGTGCAACCCATCGGCCCATTCCTCCAGCCCAACCCATTTCCTCTGACCCGGGCCATCTCACTCTTGGTATAAATGCCATCTCTTTGCCATATTTGGCAAATTTTCACACAAAATCAGAAAAAAACATGCAAAACCTTGCCATTTCTCCTACCTCACGCCGGAAATCGCCTGCGACGGCGGAGCCACCGCGCTGCCGCCGCCGGCCACCACCTCCGGTGGCCGGAAAATACAAAATGTATATCAATCCAAAGATCTCGACCCCCCCATCCCATTTCTCAACTCCGTTTCTTCAAAATCATAGCGGATTTTCGTAGATCGACAGTCAAAGGTGCGGTCAAACACAAAATCCGGCCACTTTGTAATTTTTCCGGTGAGTTTCTTATTCTTTTCTCTTCTTTTGCTCCTCCCTACCTCCCTTGTACTCCATCTCCCAAAAACCCCATTCCCTTTGCCCGTTTCCTTTTTTTTTTTTCCTTTTCCCGTTTCCGCTCTTGTTCTTATTTCTTTTCGTTTTTTCCTTTTTCCGTCACGGTGTCGCTGCTGCTTACTGTTTTCAATGGTGTTAGCCGTGTGGGTGGTGGATGTTCGTGATAATGGATTTGAACTTGGTGTGATATGATGGCAGCGGGGTGATAAGCGTAGTAATAATGGCAGTGATGCTGTGATGCTTCTGTTCAGCCTTGGCCTGTTAAAGCTGCGACTGTGGTGTTGATTTTGGTGGTTGCGAGACAATGGCGAGTAGGCAGCGGTGCTCATATCCGCTATGGGTAAGCATTGGCGATGCGACGCAGTTTTAGCATTGACGGGTTAGACGAAGTCTGTTCTTGTTCCCTTTGTCTGGTTACTTAGATAGATAGTCAAGAACAAGTAGATTAGTATTCCATCAGTGTTTACATTGTGATGTTCCAATGTTCAAGTCGCTTTAGCATAATGAAATGGTGTGACCTGTTGAATTGGTGTTAAGTGTGTACTGTATCGGTTAATTCACATTTTGTTCAATTTCAAAGCATGAATTCTCTGTTGTGCTCTAGTCTTTAGTGTTTTGTTTTAGTTTTAGTTTAAGCTTGAATAGTAAACTTTGTTGATTCATTATTGTTTATGATAAATACAATCTTGTTAAGTTGTGAAGATTGATTGTTCATGAGTCAATTAAGTTTGGTGTAGAATCTGAAATTTTGAAAGAAGAGTCCAGGACAAGTTAAAAGAAGGTCAGCCGAAAATTATGGCTTTTTTCACATTGGATTCTTAGTGCTTTTGCTGAAAAGCAAGTATGGCATATGTGACTTGGCCCTCTGACTTGCTTACACAGTCCACCCCTTTTTGACTTTTCATTAAATGTGTTAGCATGCTTTGTTTGTCTTGTAGGAGAGCATTAAATGTTTAGGATTTGGTATCACAAGGGGATCCAGATATAAAAAGGGGGGCATTTACTCCAGTCTTTTCATTAACTACCTACAACATTGACTTCAAAAAAAAATTCACCTACCATCTGATAAAAAAAACTAGCATTAAGTGTGAGAAAAACATTGAAAGAAAAGGAGTTTAAGGTTTTTTTAAGATGAGCTTAAAGGGTATTTAGTTGCTGGTTTTTGCTTGGTTCTTTGGTAATGTTGCTGTTGGTAGCTGCTGCTTGCTAGGTGTTTGGTGTATGGTCTTTGTCATTCGGATCCTCCACTGCTAGCTTTGGGGATCTCTCTCAAATATATCCTCTTGCTGAGCTTTGTTTTTTCCTCAGCACAATAGGTAAACTCTTAAGCTTTTCTTTTGTACTTATTTTAGAGCTTGTTGTATGAAGCATGTTGTATAGGCCCAAAGAATCATGAATCTTTGCTTATGTTCACGTGATTGTTACTGCGTATACCTCTTTGGTTTGTTTTGCTATAATCGAAATATGAAGTGGATCTGAGATTGTTAATATTTCGAGCCACATTATGTTTCGGCCCATTTCCATTTTTTTTTATTAAAATATCAGTCATGCACTTGAAAAATTTCAGACTTAATTAAAGTAGTCATTATGTACAATGAGGCTTGAAATGAGGTTTAAGACCTGGTGGCAGATTGAAGAATAGCAGCAAGCGAAAAGGAAAAATGTTTGAGTTTTAGAATTGGACTTTAAGCCCAGATTTGAATTGATCTACTATGTGAGCCATTCTCATGTGTTCATTTTTATATATATTTTAATTTGTAAATGTTAGGCAAGGTTGAGGCTATTATCAATATAAAATAAATCACTTTGTAAATGAACATAACCTGTAAATTGGCCAAACTCGAGATTAAGTATGTAAAGTAGGACATACCCACTGCATAGTCTTCACGTTTTGCAACAGTCAGGGAGATATGTGAGATTTAACAACTTTTTTCACCTTGAAATCTACCCTTAATGAAACAGTAATAATTTACGAGCTTTAGCGTGGAATTTACTGATGTTCAATAACGAAGGAAGTGTACAATTAGGCACGTTTTTAGGCCGATACAATTTTAATGAATGTCCAAATGTTCTCATGAAACTCAACTAAATTGGAAGACCTCGCCCGAGTAAGGTGCTTGTGCGTTTATATCCGATTGAGTTCTCATTTATCGAATAGGCAACATTCACCTAAAATAAAGCGTGGATACAAAAGTAAATTTAATGTCTGTTTACACGGAGACTCATTCATATTGGAAGATTCGAACGGACAATGTGTCCGTGGTTAATTTCCAATAGAGTTTACGTCAATGAACTAGAGACTTTCACATAAATCAAAGCGTAACAAATAATAAATTGGCAATAAACAACAAACAATAAATTCACAAACCCGGAGAGCGTCAATAAAGCAACTGTGCTTGCACAGGACTCGAGGGTGCCTAACACCTTCCCGAGAGTCAACCGAGATCCTTACCTGGAACTCTGACGCAGATCACTGAACGAGTCATAGGTGTTCTAAGGTACCTCTTTTGGTGACTTGGCACACCTTTGAACTATGTCAAGTGGCGACTCCGAAAATCTCTTAAATAATTCGGGTACCTTAAAACACCCTAAGTCACAACCTTTTATTTTATATTTTTAGAAAATTTTAGGGTCGTGACAACGAGGCCGAATATGAGGCCCTCGCTGCAGGTTTAAAGATTGCAAAAGACTTGAAGGTCGAACGGCTAGACATCAAAAGTGACTCTCAATTGGTGGTAAATTAAATCCAAGGCGATTTCTGTGTTCGAGATCCAAGGATGCAGCAGTTGCTTGAAAAAGTGCAAAATCTCCTTACATTTTTCCAGGAATGGAAAATTGCTCAGATACCAAGGGAGGACAACATCGAAGCAGACGCTCTAGCCAACTTCGGTTCTGCAGCGGTCATCGACGGCAAAATCGATGAAACAGTGGTCCACCTGTTCGAATCACCACTCTGTCGGAGCATCAAAGAGGTAAACAATGTTAACCACACTTGGGATTGGAGAAACAAATACTTGTCTTATTTGCAGGCAGGAACCCTCCCCGATGACAAAAAATCTGCCCGATCACTCAAAGCTATAGCGGCAAGATATTGTCTCTTAGAAAACCAGCTCTACAGACGAATGTTCAGCGGCCCTTTAGCGAAGTGCGTGGGACCAGATGGGACAAACTATGTGTCGAAAGAAATCCATGAAGGCGAGCACGGCAATCACTCCGGCAGCAAATCGTTGGTTCGAAAGGTCCTAAGAGCTGGATATTATTGGTCAACGATCGTAGACGACGCCAAAGAATTCGTCCGCAAATGCGACAAGTGTCAACGATTCGGCAACCTCATACATCAACAGGCAGAGCCACTTTATTCGGTCACGTCACTATGGCCATTCATGAAGTGGGGAATGGATTTGGTCGGGCCGCTTCCAACAGCGCCCGACGGGGTAAAATTTATTTTAATTCTTACTGATTATTTTTCTAAATGGGTAGAAGCAATTGCCTTAGCTAAAATTCGTGAGCAAGAAGTCATTAAATTTATTCATCAAAATATTATCTGTCGTTTTGGGATCCCGAAAGAGATCACATGCGATAACGGTAAACAGTTTGTAGGAAGATGGATCACTGCCTTCTTTGAAAAATGGGGGATCAAGCAAATTGCCTCAACACCTTATCACCCCAGTGCAAATGGACAGGCTGAATCTTCCAACAAAATAATAATCGAGTATCTGAAGAAAAGGATGGATGACTCAAAGGGCAATTGGCCGAACGAACTCCCCGGTGCACTGTGGGCTCACCGAACAACGGTGAAACACAGCACCGGAGAAACACCGTTCTCACTTATCTATGGAGCAGAAGCACTGATACCAGTGGAAGTGGGAGAACCCAGTCTTCGGTTCGCCCATTCCACCGAGGAAGCAAACAGAGAGGCCATGTTGATAGATTTGAACCTGATCGAAGCAAAAAGGGACATGGCATTTGTTCGAATACAAGCGCAGAAACAGAGGGCAGAAAACTACCTCAACAAAAAAATCAGCTATCGATCTTTTAATGTAGGTGATTATGTGCTGAGGATCAAAAGACCGAAAAAGGATGAGCCAAACGAAGGTAAGCTAGGAGCAAATTGGGAAGGGTCCTATCGGGTCAAAGCAGTAATCGGAAAGGGATCATACCAACTCGAAACAATGGACTCCAAGCCGGTCGAA
The DNA here is from genome assembly GCA_029990575.1 of Petunia axillaris subsp. axillaris. Classification (NCBI taxonomy): domain Eukaryota; kingdom Viridiplantae; phylum Streptophyta; class Magnoliopsida; order Solanales; family Solanaceae; genus Petunia; species Petunia axillaris. Next base: position 47,698,582 of record JARKNS010000009.1, read on the forward strand.
TTCAATTGGAATATCACACAATTGAAGAAGTATTACTTTTAAGACCCTACGGTATCATCAGCTCTCATATTTTAATCTTGCAAAATTTCAATTTTTCCTCCATCGGAAAGAATTATTTGATTGATTGTTTGATACTAACACTCTTAGATGATAGGCATAGTTGGAATCGAATGATGACAAACGTCACCCGCGAAAACATGAGCTCTAAACGCTCCGATCGGGGTCGATAAGTCTGACGAACATTCTAACGTGGTCTTCATCTATAACGATTTCTCGGTTTTTGTGTCAATGACTCTGTTTCAGGACCAGTGTTCGACCACTCATCCTTCATACTCAAAACACTAGGGGGGGGGAGATGGAGTTAGCACGATTGTCATCAATTGATACTGAGAACCAGAAGCTTCCCATCGGAAGAAGGAACGAGACCAATTTGAAACAATACCGGGGACTCGTTCAAAATTCGATCAAAGTTCTTACGTTCACTCGAACTGGGGACTCGTTCAAAATTCGATCAAAGTTCTTACGATTCATTCAAACTGGGGACTCGCTCGAACTGGAGATTTGGCTATCGCATGTTTCGAACTTTACCAATTTCGTTTTAGTCAAAGTTGTCCATCTATGTAAGCGATCCGTTAGCGATCAAAAGTTTGCACCTTTAAACGGTCACATCTTCTAATCGATCATACGATCCAAAACGTATTTAAAGCCCGTTAGCGGCTCAATTCAATAACATGCAACACTGGTTACATTTTCAACTTTTCACATTCGTCCGACTCAAGTGACTAGTTCGAATGTTAGCGAATTTTACAATTCCAAGCGAAGTTTACAATTCCAAGTTTTTCACCAAGTGTTCATTTTTTCCGAACTCATAAAATGTTAGAAGAGTGCACTACATGAAGGTGAGACGTCATCTATCATTACGCACTAAGACATTGGGCCCCAATCATCTCTTTCGACGATTGTCGTTGAATATTACAATTTTCGAACGAATAAAATCATCTTCGGAAAAAATAATACAACAATGAAAGGAATTCAACTTCATTCATATTAATATTATATGTACATAGCCAGTCATACGACCGCATTACATCAACTTTCAAAAAACGACTAAACAAGTCGAAAACAAATCATTCACCATCAGAGCCTTCATCGGAGGAACTCGCTGGGAGACCAATTTCTTCGCGAGTTAGCCGCACAATGGCAACAGCTTCGCTCAACTCAGCAGGAATGTTGACATCTCGATCCAACATTTCCCTAAGGACATCGCGCCGTGACTCTGCGAGGATAAGATCCTTCTTCTTTTCAAACTCTTCCTCGAGTTCACGCCTTAGGTTGGTGGATTCCTTGTGAAGTAACGCGTTCCGCTCCGACAAGCTATCAGCTTGAACCATTAGGTCTTCGTTAGTTTTACGAAGAACGCTCAACTCTTCGAACTGGTCAGCCAACTCTTTGTTCTTGCTCTCCAAGACGGAAGTGAGTTCGGCTATCTTCAGATCAGAATTGGCTTCGTGATCACTCAACTGTTCGTTCAAAGCTCTAATCTGAGACTCCAGCTCCGTTTGACGAAGAGCATGCTCATTCGTACTCTTGTCAAAGTTGGCCAAAAGTTCAGCATACTTGGTCTCTGCAGCTTTCAGCTTCCGATGCAGGTCCTCTCCAGCCGAAGTAAGGTGAATAATCTGCTCATTCAAAACTTTAGCTCCATCCTGAAGCTGGCGGATCCGATCGGCAGTCTCGATCGCCATTATGCAGTTCTGAAAGCAAATTGCATTTGAAGTATATAAAAATCGATGCAAAACAAGAAAGGAAAACTTTATAAGTGTGGAGTTTACCCTGAGAGCACTAAAAGAAATCTGAGAAGGTAGACTCAGATCTGAATGCGTATTCAATCGAGCTTGCTCCATCGGGCCAATGACATCGAATAAATAGTCTGCCAATCGCTTTGGGCACCTTAGCAAATCAACATTCGGTGGCACCTCTACCGTTAGCGTCCTGCCACCCCTCTTCTCGGATTCGCCCAAAGCAGCGAAGGCAGCAGCTTCTTCACCCAGAGGAAGAGGCACGATAGGGTCAGCATGATCCGTACCAAAAAACGACGACCCCGTTTCTTCATCGTATTTAGACTTCGTCGTCGATGTTGGCCGATCCAAAGCTGGCATTTTCCCTTTAGCTGGACCCCTTTCCTCAAGTTCACGGTCAAAGGCCTCGATCATCTCTCCTTGGTTTTCAGGAGCGACGCCCATAGAAACAAGAGCACCTTCTCTACTGGGCAAACCCCCTGTGCCCGAATTCACCTCTTCGGCTACAGGGGAAAGTTGATAATCATCCACGGAGAGATCTCCCTGTTCAGCCACCTTCAGTTGTATGGCTGTCTCTTGGAGTCTCTCTTTGATTGGCTTCGTGGGACGCCTCATTAATCGGTCAGATCCCGATTCGTCCCCGGTTTCTTCTCCCTCGATGTCAATGACCGAGGTCATTCCTTCGGCGGCTTTCGCCGCTGCGATCGCTGAATTTGTCCCAGCGATCACATCCTCTATGGTCTGGGGCGCGTCCGATGAGCTACCCCCTTGCCTTTTTTCAGCTACCACTATCTTGGGCAAGTATTTGTTCCTCAACTCTTGGAACGATTTCTTCTTCTTCTTCGGCGGAGGAGCGTCATCGGCTTTCTCCCCGCCCTCAGGCTCAGCCTCTTCATCACTTGGCTCACCTCCAGCACCGGTGATGCCTGAAGATACATTTTTCAAGTATCAAAAGGCGTCAACGAAACAAAATCATAGATACAAGGATAGTTCAAAGTTTACCATGATTCTTAGCTTTGAGTTTCTTCAAAGCTGCGACCGATTTCCAAGCTCGCTTGTCATTGGTCGTCTTAGCAAGTACCCTTATCAGCCATGGTATAATGTCGGCAACTTGATCAAAGACAATCGCATCAGCTGAAAAATTTGGAAGAATGAGATTTGAGGATCTTAAACTCATTCAAAAAGATAGAAAACAAACGAACGAAGCGCTTACGGGTTCGATTCCAGACGCTTGGTAGCAACTCCTTTTCAGGGTCGGTTAGCTGCTTCGTAGGAATAAAGACAAAACGTTGATCCCATCCTCGGAGATCGTCATCGTTGTCCGATATCAAGGCCCGTTGGCCCCGTTTGGCCAAGTTTACTACTCCTCCTTTGTAAACTCGAGGAGAGTAGATGTTGAGAATATGGCGAAGTGTCAGCTCCACTTCCGCCTCCGCTGCGATGAATCGCATAATTATCACCGTTCTCCATATCATCGGAGAAAGTTGTCCGAGACAGACATTGTACATCCTGCAAAATTCCTCGATGACGTTATCGACCGGGAGAGAAAACCCGATCATAAAAGGATAAGTCAGCACCACTGAGTGATCCTCGACGTGAGTCGCTAACGTTGATTTTCTTGGAGGACACATCACGTCGATGTCACCCACTTTCCAACCACATTCTTCCCGAACCCGTGGAATCGATTCCGGCGTGATCGCACAGTAAACTGAATCGATCGGAATATTCTTCTTCTTCCCTTGCTCTGCTTCACTTTGAACACTGATTTTGCAATCGTTCTCATAAGTGAATTTCTTCAGGAAGAATTTCCGACCACAACTTCTTGGGACCATAGTCCTTCACCTTCCTTTCCTTCCGCTTTTTTCCCTTCTTATCTACTGAAGGGCCAGCATTAGTGGAAGTTTGCTCCACCACCGCACCAGACTGCGGTGGAGCCGTGGCGGCAGTTGTTTTGCGAACATAAGCTGCTTATCAATCGGATCGAATTAAGATATAAACGGTCGCCTTAGACTCAACTAAATATAAATTTAATTGTAAAACCTGATACATTTTTGGGAAATACAGTCTAACAGTTAAGTATTTACTAAAAATATATTAAAGGCAAGTGGAATACGGGTTGAATTCTAATAAAAGTTACATTGTACTGGTAATCAATTTTCCTTATCTTACTTAGAGCCTGTTTGGCCAGGCTTATGGGAGCCAGAAATGCTTATTTTTTTCTAAAAGTGCTTATTTTAAAATTTTGGAGTGTTTGGCCAAGCTTCTAGGGAAAAATAAGTGTTTTTGAGTGGCAGCAAAAGATGTTTTTCTGCTGTGGGGAAGAAGCTGAAAAAAATAGCTTCTTAAAAAAATAAGTGTTTTTGACTATTTGGGACAAGAATACCTATTTCAAACTTTCGTAATTTAATCAAATTAATATTATTATATATCCATTTTCGTAATTTGGTAATTTTTTCAAATATTGGTCAAACACAAATTAATAGCAAAAGTACTTCTCTAAAATTTGGCCAAACACAAACTGCTTGTCGCGCAAAGCACTTCTTTGAAAAGCACTTTTGATAAAAAAAATATTTATCAAAATAAGTTGATTTTGACATCTTGACCAAACAGATGCTTAATTTAAGTCTCGTAACATCTTTATTTTATCTCACCTCATCATCAAACCAGTAAAGTAATTTTTCGCTGGTTAAAAATTAGAATTACATGTGACTTAATTTCTTGATTATAATATAGAATAAAAATGAAATTCAGTAAAGATAAGGCCCTTCAATACACAATGATCATTCAACAGGAAGAATTGTATTGTCACTTGGTATTCTTAAATTTACTTATCAAAATGTTATCTGTAGCTCTAACAAAGAGAATGAATTTATGTATGATGTAGTAACAATTCAAACGAACCACATAGATGTAGTTGGCTTGAGCTGTGCTGCGGCTCCCTTGGCCGTCAATGCACTTCCCTTGGCCACTAACTTACTTATAATCTTGATAGTGCTTTCTTACACTTACTAGCACTGCCCAAATGAAGCATCTTCATGACACCTGCCATAACATACATAATGGCACCAGTCTTAGTAAACTAAATCCAACTGCTGGCGCGATCTTACTGGTACAACAGTACAACAATGATAAAGTTTAATGTCAGTTAGCTGCAGGGTCTCCAGTGTATCACGAAATGTAACAGAAACTGGTAGTAGCTAGGCATGAAATGTAACAGAAACTAGGTACTAGGCCTCAGGCCATTTTCCCTTTGTTTTGTAAAAAGAAACCAGGAAGAGAATTCTTGTTTCATCTTTAGCTACTGAGCCTAATGCTATAAATGCTATAAATAGTATCATGCGTCTCTTTTCTATGAACTCTCTAGGTTACAAGTTAAAGAGTTGATATAAGACTCGTGAAAACAATTTCTACTTGAGCCTTCAGAAAAGGGCTATTGAGGCGGCACCGCAGGCTGTTCTTTTTGTGGTACTTCATCAGTGGACTGTTTTTGTTGAGGCAGGCTGTTCTTGTTCAGGTCTTACACAAGGCCTCCAAAATGTTTCTGTTCCTATGTCCATCAACGCAATTCCCTTGGCCACAAACTCACTTCTTATTTTATCGCTCTTTCCGAACTCCTTGCGTTTCCTTGCTAAAGCTCTTTCCTCTATTGCACTCAATATATCTTCCTCCGTTAGCTCAGCTCGTTTCAATGCTCTCTCTTTAAACTGCTGCAAAACCTGCACAATGAAAATAATAAGACTCAACATCTGAAATTGTCATATAGTAATAGGAAACAAAAGTGCTATCTGTTCCAATTTATTTCTTTGGATTGTTTTACTGGAAGCAAGAATAAAGAAAAATAAGACTTTGGACACACAAGCCAAATATGATTAAAATATCCAAAGCACCCTTGAACCTAAATAATTGTTTTCTGTATCGGGTGAGGGCTAACCAAGTTAAGTCTGATGCAAAGGGAATGCAAATATTAACTATTTCTAAATATAATCTCTTTTGGAACGGAAGAAAAATGAAGACCGCTAAGGAAAGTCTAAATAGAGAGAGTAATAATTTTGACACCACCTCAGCACTTGTTGAACCGGTGAGTAATCCAAGGACATCCAACACTGCCTTCACTTCTTTCTCGAGCTCAGTTAGGGACAAAACAACAGATAATTGTTGTTGCTTTTGCTGCTTCTTCTGGAAAGTATCGCGAGAAAATGGAATATTTCAGTTAGATCACACCAGCCACATGCAGAAGAGAAGCATTTAAATAAACTATTTAGAGATCTCACCTTCAGCATGTTCAAATAACTATTCATAAGTCTAAGGGCTTCTTGAAGAGGAGCATTTAAAATTGTAGGTGTATGCAAATCATCTGAAAGTTGCGTCTCCAACTCATTACGCAGCTTCTGGATGCATTCTTGTGCCTGAGGGCTAACGCGCACCCCCTTTACTTTTGTTTCAGTTCCTTGTTGGAATACTGAGAAGGCTTCTTCACAACCATGTAAGGTCTGTCGATCACAGAAATCACCCAAGTAAATCTCTATATATAGGACAGATGCAACTACCTATTCTGTCATGGCTAGACAAAGTTTCAACGTCGCATGAACATTCGTGTAATTGGAGAAAGATCACAAATAAGTATGAAGCAACAACCCCTCACTTTGCACCGCCTCTTCATTTTAAGCAAAAAAGCAACGTCTTTAAAAAAACTGGCATCGACAGCCAAAATTAAAGAGATATATATGTATGCCATAAATTAAAGCTGAATTGCTTGTATCAATCATTGAAAGCAAAAATGATTGACCTATGATGTATTAAAATGGACACTAAAGGATTCTCCCGACCTGATAAATGTAGAACACAGATTCTGAAGCAATTTCTATCTGTCTTGTTGAGTAATCAGCAGGAGACCGGTAGTGCATCCCCAACAAGAAGTATCTCAATGCAATGGGATGGTACAATCGAGTTACCTACAAAACATGTATGCTATGATCCAGATCATTATAAAAAGAATACATTAAGACAGTAGGTAATGTGTATATTCTACCTCACGTATAGTAGTGAAGTTCCCGAATGATTTTGACATTTTCTCACCAGCTACGGTTACATAACCATTATGAATCCAATAGCTAACATTACTCTCCCGGCAAGCAGCACAACTTTGGGCGATCTCATTTTCATGGTGAGGAAAAGTCAAGTCCATTCCACCACCATGTATGTCGAAGGAATGTGTCAAATAGTGTGCACTCATGGCACTGCATTCTATATGCCAACCTGGTCTTCCAGGACCCCAGGGGCTCTCCCAACTTGGTTCACCAGACTTTGCAGCCTGTGAAGAAATGAAATTGGCATGTAAGGCTAAAGACTAACTTTGTAAAAAAGTAAAAATTTCACACCTTCCACAAGGCAAAGTCAGCAGAATTTTGTTTTCTCGAATCAACTTTAATACGTTTTCCAGCTTGGTTGTCTTCTAATCTTCGTCCAGATAATCGACCATACTCCGGAAAGCTGTCTACAGAGAAATAGACACCTTTCTCTGTTGTGTATGCACAGCCATTATCCATTATCTGCATGAGACACCTGAAGATCATTAGTGCATAATGAATAACATTTAGAAGAAAGCAGCGCATATCTGGGGAAGAAGAAAAACAGAAAGAAGCTTAAGGTAGATCAGAGGTAAGACCTGAGAAAGAAAGAACATATAAGTGCAGAGTAGCATTTTGCACTTTTATCTCATCAAACACAGAGTTTCACTTCCCTGACCTCATTTGTTCATCCTTACTATATAACATTTTTCTCATTATATACAAGAATTACAGACCTTTTTCTATGTAAAGAACACGACCAAGGAATGTAGATATTAGTGTTTTTATTAAAAGGCAGCAGTAATGAAGATACACATTTGCATTACACAACATCGCTATTCATGTTTTTAAACTTTATAGTAGGACAAACCGAGAAACCACATACAACGCCAAATAAACATAATCCGATGAATCACATACTATCAAAATGATGTCCAAGGTTTCCAAGAGTATTCAGATAACATCTTTACTAACAACCTCCCTCGGGGTAAAAGAAGTGAGAAAACACTGCATCAGATAACTTCAATATCAGCTTTTAACAGCACAGAAGAACACATGGAAAAAGCAATAAGCAATTAGGCATTGCATATTTAAGGAGATATAGATTCTACTACCAACACCATCTCCAAACCCTGTCCCAACTCAAGTGGAAATCCTACTAAATTTTGTTATTACAGGGAGATTATCCAGATAAGAGCACCTTAGCTATCATTTCCTTAATCTGCTCCATATGTTCAGTAACACGTGGCTGATGAGTCGGTGGGAGGCACTGAAGATCATCCATGTCTTTTAGAAACTCTTGGCAGTATCGACCACTCAAAGCTATAGGATCTACTCCAAGCTCATTAGCCCGTTGAATTACCTGGAAGGTACCAACTGTTAGGCATCCGATGTATTATATTCAGTGAGCTAACTGATATTGCAGAGTTTACCATAAAACAATAAGAAAAGGTCTAATATAAGTTGCTTCCTTTTCTTGGTCAAGAATTGTATTTCTCACCTTGTCTTCTACATCAGTGAAGTTGCGCACATACACAACATCGTATCCCAAGTACTTTAGATATCTGTAAGTTCCAAAGCAATATAAATTCCCATCAGACTGTTACTAATTTGAAGTAAAAGCTACACAAACAACTATAAGCTCTGACATTGAGCCACATAGCAAAAGTCATGATAAATCAGTTTGTTTTACATGATCATAAATAAACTAAGTTCCATAATAGTAGTCGAAAATAGATGCAGGTTAAAACAAAAAGCTCTTTTGACTTCAAGGAGCTACTAGCTCGTCCAAGTAAATATGGTAAACAGACTCAAAACTGCACCAAACCACCTATGACAGATCGACTACAAAAGCCACAATACTTGTTTAAAGAAAATGCAATACAACACAAAACTCAATCATCCACATAATGAGAAGTTGCAAATTCAAGACACAATAATTAAAGAAAATCTAATATCATCGAAACACAATAGTATCACACATAATACAAAATATTATATCAGAATTCATAATTTTAACGGTACATTGAGTTTACTGCTAAAATTTAAAATGCCGAACACATCAAGTTAAAATCCTGGATTACCAACTAAAACTCAATGCCAACTAAATGGTATTGCCGAATTTATTCTGTCTGAGTTAGTTGTTTCATAATAATTCCAATTAGACCACCAAATTAGTAGTCCCTCCATCTCAATTTATGTAACTTAGTTTGATTGAGCACGGAATTACAACAACATACCATGTTTTATTCTATATGCAGACCTTACACCTACTAAGATGGAGAGGTTGTTTGATTGAGCACGGAGTCAAAAAAAAATATAGTCACATAAACGGGTTGAGAGAGTAAGTACTCCTTTCAACAAACTAAACTAACATAACTGAATTAAAAAAAAAAATAGATTTTACCTATGCAATATGTCGAAAGCGACATATGCACGTGCATGGCCGATATGACTAAAGTCATAACTAGTAATGCCACACACGTACATTTTTACTTTGCCAGCTTCTTTCGATTTAAAAACCTCCTTTTGCTTCGACATTGTGTTGTAAATCTTTAATTCTTTCGCCATATTTTCCACAACTTTCTTCTTCTATTCCTACAAATTAAAACCTTATGGGTTTTGAATATATAAGGTTTTTATTACCTTTTCCGTCTTTCTTCTGCTTTTCTTTTCCTTATTGGTTTTCACGGGTAAACAAGTAGTAAGCCCTATTTTATTTTTGGTCATAGTCATTTTTTAAATATATTGAAATTAATGTAATTTGTACTTATTATTTTAGACTGATATGGTATTTTTATAGCCATACCAATGTTAGTTTATATTTGACTATAAGTATCAAAAGTTTTTATATTCTAGCAATCAAATAGATTCATATAAATTTTAAAAAGGTAAAAGATTAGTTATGTTTGGAAAAAAATATTTTAATAAGTATATAGAAGTAACTGATTTATGGAAAGGAAATACTTTGGAATATTTGTTAGAGGATGCAATCACCAAGGACCGAAATCTACTGTTGGTGCACTAAATAGGCTATTAATAAAAAGAATTTACTTATATGCACTACAATAAAGTAAAAGAATGAGTAAAGTTCACTTTACTCCCTTAACTTTTAAGGGTTAGAATTTAACAGAAAAATTATCCCGTGTAACTAAAAATTAAGCGAGTAAAAGTTTCTTCTGCCACCTTCTAATTAAATCTTGATTCATATAAATCATAGAAGGCTACGCCTAAATTCATCTCAAACATGACAAATTTTTGAAGGTGGAAAATTTTACTAATTAATTATTCCATGCAAGTGATTTTGGGTTCATGGACAAGTTTCAATGTACACATTGGTATTGTAATGAATGTCAGATTTCATGTTTCAAAGGACAAAGTAAGAATACAAATATTACATTATGAAATAGGGTCAAGCATCGACTTTCCTCACATGTTAATAAAGGTGGTTGTATAAATAATTTTTCATTCATAATTTAATTATTGAAATTTAGGTTCAACAATCTGAAACCAGTCAAATTGCTTCTTCAACTACACAATTTAGAATATCTGAATTGCACAGGCAGACAACACCATTTAAAGATAGTATGTTCTCAACTCAAATTTCAGTAACTGGACAACTTGTGCAAGATGGCGTGGGAAGCTCACATAGTGAGTGAAATAGTATCCTTGAGTTTGCTTTTATGATGCAGCAGCAACACCAACAACAACATAATGAGTGATATCCCACGAATAAGATCTAGAGATGTTGAGATGTACGCAGACCTTACCCCACCAATGATAGAGAGGCTATTTTCGGAAGATTGTTTGCCTCTATGATTGTGGGTGATTAATACTCTAGATTATGATGTATTGCCTAGTTTCGATATCGTGACAATTGATTTCTTTGGTAATTTTATTTATTGAAGGCGTCGTTTTTGGAGTAGTTTAATTTGCATGTCATGTAGATTGTCTAAATTCATCTCAAACAAGACAAATTTTTGAAGGTGAAAAACTTTACTAATTAATTATTCCATGCAAGTGATTTTGGGTTCATGGACAAGTTTCAATGTACACATTGATATTGTAATGCAGGTAAGATTTCATGTTTCAAAGGACAAAGTAAGAATACAAATATGACGAATAGTGAGAGAACTCTCGCATCTCTCTAGTTTTCTGGAAAATAATATTCAAACAACTTTTCATATTCCGATAAGCACATCTAATGGCACAACCCCCGACTTCTGGAACTCAAACGTCTGAAATCCCTCCTAAGCCACCAGATATTGGAAAAATGGTAGACACCACACCCTTGTCGTTTAAAGAAACTCTTTTATCCTTTCAGAATTTTACTCAACCTTCAACCGAGGATACTAACATGCTCTCACATGACGATACCGATACTAAACTCATCCCCTGCTCTGATGGTTCACAAGTGCGGACACTATCCTCCGATGGTCAACAACCACAACTACACGGCGAATCTGGATCACAACTTCATGGGGCAACTGGATCGCATCTACATGATGAATCTGGAGAGATTGAATTGTCTGAGGAAGATAGAAAGAGAATTTACCAACCATGGAGGTATTCCTTAATTATTAAACTGTTTGGAAAAAAACTTTCACATCAATATTTAAAATCAAAATTATGCTCTTTATGGACTCCATCTGAGGATTTTCCTATGATAGATTTAAGTTCTGATTACTATATAGCTAAGTTTACTCTAGAAGAAAACATGTTAAAAATCTTCCAAGGTGCTCCTTGGTTCATTAATGGTCATTACTTAACTATTAGAAAATGGGAACCTAATTTTGTGGCTGCAAATGCTAAACACATATCTTCTGCAGTATGGGTTCGTTTACCTCAGTTACCCACTGAGTTCTATGATGCTCAGATCCTACACAAAATAGGTAAATATTTAGGAAAGTTATTAAAAGTTGATATGTGCACGAGCACTAATTTAAGAGGACGCTATGCTAGACTTTGTGTTGAGGTTTCCTTAGATAAACTTGTTCGATCTACAGTAAAAATTGGGTCCCATGTTCAAAAGGTTCTTTATGAAGGAGATAAAATATTATGCACAAACTGTAGTCTCCTAGGTCATACTTAAGGTCTTTGTTCATCCACTCGCATAATGACAAGCAGACCAATGGCCCCACCTTCAAACACTACTACAAAGTCATTGGAAGCTCCCAACTGCACAAAGGAAGATCCACCGTAGCAGACAGTGTCCTTCCAAAAGAGAAAAGGTATAAGAAAGACAAATCAAACAAAAGTTGCTACAGGTAATATTGTTTCAGTTTCAAATTTTGGTAAGAATACAGTTAATACACGTTCTCTTTTTGTTCAAAAAAACAAAATAGATCTTCCTAGTACCTCTACTACTGTTTTGTCATCTGCTTCTACTGAGAATAAATTTATGACTTTAGCCAAATTGTCAATTGGGGACAATTTAGACAATAAATGCCAAAATAGCCCTTTACCTCTTACCAAACATGAGGGGCCCACAGGCAATATATTACAAACTTCTAACTCCAATACACGTGCCATAAACGTGTCTACAATTAACAAAGATCATCCTAAAATGTCATTGGACACCACAATAATGCCAAAATTCAATGAATCCAAAAAACATAATAATAAAACTCAAATTCATTTACATAAAATTCCCCCAAGAAGACACCTCAGACTCACATGCAATTGAATATGTTTTAAATAATGACACATCACCCAAATTTTCAAGGCATTTGGCAAATACCTCCGGCCAAATAGACATGCAGCTTGATCAACCAATACAACTAAAGGACTCCAATGATGATATAATATCACCCCCCCCCCCTCCCCTCCCCCCAATCACATTACTACCATGCAAACACCACTACACTCAAAAGATTTTCACAAAACTCAAGATATCATCTCACCTTCTCTACTTAATCTTTCTCACCCTACAAATGTTTCCATTCCAAAACCGAGTCTACAGAAGACGAGTAGTACTAGTACCAGTTCTGAGAATAGTGAACTTACCAAGAATGAACAATCTTCCACCACCACCTCCTCCAAACGACCTACTTCTACCCTTAATATTTGCACCACCACCTCCACCACCGGATCATCAGCCATTATCTTGGATAGAGCATACATTGATGGGTCAAGCAATAACCTTCACCATAGATCTCAACGGCCAGGAGGTGATCCTTTTGATACAAAATCCAACTTATCTGGCTGCAATGATCTCAGAAGCAATGAGGATGTCTCTAGACAATTACATCAACCATCTCTGGATGCAGAACATCATAGACCCTCTAGCTCCGGGACTAGCACCAGCACTGTTCCCTCACCTTCACAATCATTGGAATCTTCTCCAACATTTCAATCCTCATCCAAACATGAACCATCTTCAAAATCTTCCTTTTTTCCATCCACAGGTTCCAAATGCTGCTCCACTATTCTTTCCATGGCAACCTCATCAAGTCAATGTGAACCCTCCACAACAACATCCCTTTCCCCAGGATCATATACCACAACCAATGGAACCACCACAACATCATGCACCTCAAAACCAACCTCCACATCCACTGAACCTACAGGAAGAACTACCACAAGAAGTCCTGAATCAGGAGGATGCCCTTCCCATTGTACAAGAACAAGAAGAAGAGATAGGGGAGGCAGAAGTGGTGGAGCCACCACCACAGGGATCAATCACAGAAATCTCAAGCCTACGCGTAGCAACCTGCATGCTATTAGAATTAGAGGACAAAAAGTACATTCACACCTTGCCATTAGTTCTTTACAAGACCTCCTTGGACATTCGTCCAACTGTGAACAAGGATGCAGGCAAATATGTTGCAGTTCTAAACCCAACCCTAGCCAGATCTCACATCATGGCAAAGGAAGCAGGAATTCACCTCTACAAACACCAAACCAATCCCTTAACAATGAATGATCAAACCAGCTTCATATTCTGGAATATTAGGGGAGGAAATAATATTGAATTGAGGAGAAATTTGGACGAGATGATTAGGATTCATAACCCTTGTCTCTTGCCATTATTTGAAACAACGATGTATAGCCATGTTCCGCTTAGGAACCTGCTTCATTTTGACAGGATGATTGAGATTCCTGCACAAGAATCAGGAAGGTCTGGTGGTATTGTTGTTCGATGGAAAACTACTAAGCTTAATCTTTATGACATAAGAGTGACAGATCAAGAAATTCATGCGATGGTTAAGGTATTCCCTAATCACCCTCCCTGGTTACTTAGTGCTATTTATGCTAGCCCTAGATTAAATAGAAGATTGTTACTTTGGAAAAACCTGTGTGATATTTATGACTTTTATAGAGGCCCCTGGTTTTGGGAGGAGACTTTAATGAAATTTTGTCACAACAGGAAAAGTGGGGTGGTAGGCCAATAAACAGAAATAGGTAGTTGACTTTCAATCAGTGTCTTAATTATTGTAATTTGTTAGACTTAGGATTTAAGGGAGCTAAGTTTACTTGGTCGAATCATAGGATACATTCGCGGGGTTTAGTTTTAGAAAGATTGGACCGGTGTATCACTAATGATACTTGGTTACAAAAATACCCAGATGTCTCCATTACTCATCTACCTAAAACCCATTCTGACCATACCCCTCTTCTAGTCAAAATTTTAAAGGATATTCCCAACCTGCCTAATAGACCCTTTAGACTAGAAAAATTTTGGTATGCTCATCCAGAATTTACACGAAAGTTCAAGCTAGTTGGGAAAATCATACCATTGATTATGCTATTCCCCACTTCACCGAAGTTATAAAGGAATGGAGTCATCAAACCTTTGATAATATTTTCCAAAACAAAAAAAAGACTACTAGCTAGGATAAGAGGGATTCAGAAATCATCTCATTATCCAACTAGTTCTTACCTTCAATCTTTAGAAAAAGATTTAGTTAAAGAATATAATAATATTTTAATTATGAAAGAGGATTATTGAAAAATGCGCGCTCGAATAAATTGGCTAAACGATGGTGATGCGAACATTAAATTCTACCATATTAGCACCATTAATAGAAGGAGGGTAAATAAAATACATTATTTCAAAGATAACAATAATGAATGGATTACTGATCAAAACATGCTTCTAAATCATACCCTTGACTATTTCTCTAATATCTTCACCACTGAACACACTCACTCAAGTCTTACTAACCTTTCTAATACTAGCTTTCACAATATAGATTTATCTTCCCTTAATAGATCCCTCACTGTGACTGAAATAACAAAAGCTATCTTTTCCTTTCATCCATATAAAGCTCCAGGACCAGATGGGCTTCATCCTTACTTTTATCAAAATAACTGGGATAAAGTAGGTCCTACAGTTACAAAATTTTGCCAAGACGTCTTTACAAATTTCACAATCCCAGATTTTATTAACAAGACATATTTATGTCTCATCCCAAAGTTCCACAATGCCAATAATTTACAAAATTTTAGACCTATAGGTCTCTGTAACACTCTATATAAAATTATCACAAAAATTATTGTGCATCGTATAAAGCCTTTCCTGTCTAGGCTCATTAGCCCCTACCAAACTAGTTTTCTCAAAGGTATGAGAACTTCTGATAATGCTATTATCATCTAGAAAATAATGAATTTCTTTCATAAATCTAAAAGTTCAAAAGCCAAAATGATTCTTAAAATAGATCTTGAAAAAGCCTTTGACATGCTAGAATGGTCTTTTGTCTATCGTACCCTCAGAAATTTAAATTTCCTCCTAAAATCACACAACTTATAATGTCCTGTCTCACCACTAGTAACATTGCAATCATGATCAATGGTACTTTAACACAATACTTCTCACCTTCTAGAGGAATTAGACAAGGCGACCCTATGTCACCTTATATTTTTATACTCGCAATGGAAATGCTCTCAAATCTCATTAATCATTACGTAGATTATGCACTATGGGATTCTATTCAAATATGCCTAAATGGACTCCCTCTAACCCATTTGTTTTATGCAGATAACCTGACTATTATGGCCCATTCTAATACCAAGTCAGCCAACTCAATACATCAGTGCCTATCCTTGTTTTGTCAGTTATCAAGCCAAAAAATTAATGTTAATAAGACAAGATTCATATTCTCTAATATGTCACCATAGTCTAAAAGAGAACATAACATCAATCCTCAGCTACACTACATCCCAAAACTTTGGTAGATACTTAGAGTTTCCTATTCTTAACAGAAAACCAAAACCTTCAGATTTTCAAACTATTCTAGACAAGATGACTAGTCGTTTGGCCGGTTAGAAAACAAATTTCCTCACTTTAGCCGGTCGAGTAACCTTAGCAAAAGCCACATTAAATGCCATTCCCAACCATATAATGCAGTATATTTTCTTACCAAAAAAGATTCATAATTTAATTGACAAAACTCAACGTGATTTTATTTTGGGTTCTACTTGTTCTCATAGAAAGATCTACTATATAAGCTGGGACACTTTGACAAAACCCAAACACCAAGGTGAGTTAGATATCAAACAGTCCAGGCATAAGAATCAGGTACTGCTGGCTGCTTTATCTTGGAGAATTTTTATGGAACCAACTTCCCCCTGGGCAACCCTGCTTCTAAAAAAAAAATATAAATTACAGGCTAGACCTTCACCCCCTTCTTTTATTTGAAAAAATGTTTAAAAGGGGTGGAGTTTATGTCAACAGGGTATTGGATGGACCCTAGGAAGGGGAGATACTGCCAAATTCTGGACAGATAAATGGCTCCACACATTACCCCCATTAAGGTCTATTATCCAAGGACCCATGACTCCACAAGATGCTAGCCTTACTGTGTCCAGTTTACTACTCACCTCTACTTGGAATTTTGCTGATCTTTCTTTTGAACTACCATCGCATATCATTGACAATATTCAATCTACAACCCTATCACAAGACCCTAATCGGCAAGACATTCCCTATTGGGCTCTTAATGCTAATGCACTATTCTCTACTCAGTCTTTTTATCCCCTTCTTCAACAGCAAGACACTCAGACTATAGATTTTATGTGGATTTGGAAACTTGACACCCTTCCAAAAATAAAATTCCTCATGTGGCAAATTCAACACAACAGGTTGCCCACAAAGGCTTACCTCCACAAGCTAGGAATCGTAATATCTCCTGAATGCCATATTTGTCACTGTCCAGAATCCACTTACCACATCTTTATAGAGTGCCCTATAGCTATTATGGCTTGGAATAATTTTGGAGTTCCAGTAGCTGATTTAAGATATACTCCACACTGGCTAAACGACCTTTGGTCTTCCTTGATCTCCTCCAACAGTTCGACCCATATGTTACCTATTTCATGGGAAGAATTATTTTCTTTTGTTATATGGCACATGTGGTTAAATCGAAATCACAATGTTTTCAATAACACGCTACTTGTATTATCTAAAAAAAATTGGTTACTATGAGGGCCATAGAGTTCAAATATATGACTGGAAAATATAAACCAAACCACCTCTCAAAGATTATCATCTTTTCTTGGTATCCACCACCTACGGGGATTTTAAAACTAAACATTGATGGATCTTATAATGCTAAGGGAAAATATGGAGGATTGAGTGGTGTGTTTCGAGATTCTAATGGTAATTGGACCCTTGGTTTTTGCTTATACATTCATGGCCACTCCCATACTTATATGGAATTAATGGCCTTACATCTTGGACTTCGTCTTGCCAACCAACACCATCTTGGAAGAATTGAAGTCGAGACAGATTCAATGGAGGTATTACATCTCTTGGAACATGATAATCCTACTTATGCTAACATCATCCATGACTGCAGGTGCGAACTTCAGAAATTGGGGAACCCAGTGGTGGGACATAATTTTAGGGAAGCAAACAACGTCGCACACCTTTTGTCAAGACAAGGACTTCATTTACCTAACAAGAACCAGCTGCAGATATTATGGCAGCCCCCTGACCAGATTAGCAAGGAGCTCCGTCTTGATAGAGATGCTACTACTACTTTTACTAGAACTATCTCCCTTAATGTATGTAATAGTTTGATAGCTGCTGGTAATCTTGCTATGCTCTCGCAGAATAATTTTTGTAACATTCATGTTGATTCCAGCACGGTTGTTGCTATCCAAGCGACAAACCCTAATGTAACTGCTACAACTAATAGCAGTACTGATATAAGTATGATATGATATTTAATATAATCCTATGTTTACTTTAAAAAAAAACACAAATATTACATTATGAAATAGGGTCAAGCATCGACTTTCCTCACATGTTAATAAAGGTGGTTGTATAAATAATTTTTCATTCATAATTTAATTATTGAAATTTAGGTTCAACAGCCTAAAACCAGTCAAATTGCTTCTTCAACTACACAATTTAAAATACTTGAATTGCACAGGCAGATCGACACCTTTTAAAGATAGTATGCTCTCAAGTCAAGTTTCAGGAACTGGACAACTTGTGCAAGATGGCAAAGGAAGCTCATATAGTGAGTGAAATAGTATTTTTGAGTTTGCTTCTATGATGCAGCAACAACAACAACAACAACAACAACAACAACAACATAATGAGTGATATCCCACGAATAAGATCTAAAGAGGTTGAGATGTACGCAGAACTTACCCCCAACAAAGGTGGAGAAGCTGTTTCCGGAAGATAGTTTGCCTCTATGATTGTGGGTGATTAATACTCTAAATTATGATGTATTGCCTAGTTTCGATACCGTAACAATTGAAGTTCTTTGGTAATTTTATTTATTGAAGGCGCCGTTTTGGAGTAGTTTAATTTGCATGTCATGTAAATTGTCTAAATTGATTCAATGAGTTGTCGAGTTAGATTACATGTGTTACATGTTAACACTTTTTGTTCTGAATATATCTTATATCACACGTCAATTTCTTTGTTTATTGAAACTTGGAGATGAAATTGTGGTTTCTGACATTGACATTCTTAGTTTATAAAATTGAAACTTGGAGATGGAATTGTGATTTTTGACATTGAGATTCCTAACTATAAAATAGGAGAAAATATAAGAGGATGAATGCCAAAGTTACCGTATTGAACAACTGAGATCAAATTCAAAATTGCAAGGTTTTACAGGACGGGTCTACTATTTTGTACTTTGCCGCTAAAAATGATTAAGAAAAAAGAAAAAAGGATAGCAAGACGGTATTATATTTGCATTAAAATTTCAAGTCTTTTTTTGAAAATACCATTTAAGGGGTATTCCCCCTCAAAAGGCGGAAGGAGTATCATTTTCTAACCATAAGGCGGCTGTCGTTCTCATTCAAAAGGTGGAGGGGTATCGTTTCTCAATCCCTAAAGGTTAAGGGGGGGTAAAGTGGAATTTACTCTAAAAAATATATATTAAACGTTACAAATTTTAATTTTTATGTGGATTGCATGTAAATAAGTTTTGTATGATTTGATGTTGGAAAAAATGTGTGCACAGACAATATATAAAACTTGAACTCAAAAATAGGAAAATATGATAATCGAATTATTAATTATTATAAACTATAAGCAAAAGAAAGCATAAAAACATTTAGTCAAATCAAACCTTTAGGAAAGTATGATAATCGAATTATTAATTATTACTATAAACTATAAGCAAAAGAAAGCATAAAAACATTTAGTCAAATCAAACCTTTAAATTCATTGATGATCATCTAATACTGTACTAATGTATTTGAAGTTGTGAATTGTGATATACCAGTGTTATGCGAAAAAACTGTGATATACAAGTGTCGTCTAAAGTAATTTTCGTAACTATCGAATAATTGGGAAAAACAGTTTTACTCCTCAAGTTATTACAACCTAATTTTGATTTTGGTCCTTGTATTATTGGAATAAGCATATAATTAAATAAAGTGTGCAATTTAAATCCTTAAATCTAACTTGAATTTAACACCTTTAACTTTAGATATTTTTATTTTTACAAAAGAAAAAAAATAAGAATTTGTTTTTGCAAACTGAAAATCCAAATTAAGCAATGTCGTTGAACTTCTTTGATCCTCTTGGTCGCTAATCTATGAAATGGTTTGCAGTCAGAACACTCAAATGTAAATTGAATTGCAAATAAGAATTGAATCGTGCTTTGGTCAATGTGAGATAAAAGTCTATAGCCTCAAGTTTTCAACTTCATCGCTGCCTCAAAAAGTCAAATTACAGTTTCCCTCCTACATAATTTTCAAAGATAACTGGGGATGAATACCTAAAATGATCAAAAACAGCTTAGAAACTATCGACTCAATTAACACTATCCATTACTACCATTTCCAAATTAGCTAGGCAAGAGAAAAAATTAAACAAAATTCTGACTATTTTAAAGAGATTTTTCTCTTTCTTTATTTCTATTTTATCAATGTCACTAATGAATGGACTATGTTTGCGATTCACTTCCCTTACCAAACAGAGCCAAACTAAATATTGTCCATCAAGAAACAAAATCTTACTCCACCATGGCATCATCCCTCAGTCTAGACCTTTGTATTTATCTCCAATGCTTCAATAGCAAACATGTACTCCTACCAAACATGAACATAACCAACAATAATGGATGCAACCAATTTCAAGTTCATCTAATTTTGCAAAACATTTGAAGTGGTTTTCAGCTCCATCGAATATAGGGTAACAATTTTGCTATCAGTGTCCTGTTGTAACAAGCTAACTACTCGACTCATTTTCCAAGTTACTAATTCTATTTATTAGTACGTACACTTATCTTTAAGGTGATTTTAGTGTATACATAGTTTCACACTAAATCACAATCAAATGGTTAAAAAACTGAAAAGGAGTTCTGCTGGGAAAAGTATGATATGAGTAGTAATTTGAAAACTTAAAAGCAGCAGAACTGAGAGAGCAGCACCCAAACATTTGTACATCTTTCAAGACTACCTATGAACAGAAGCTCAGGTTACTCTAAACAGAACCATTTTTAGCATTAATGCAGACTGATCAATGAACATTCTGATATACACACAGATAAGCAGCAAAGAACATTATTCTAATACACAACCTGAGTCTCAAACTAGTTGGGGTATGCCACCATTTCTTTAGATTTTCAAAACCTTTACTTTAAATAATCTGTAATATGTTAGTAGGTATGTAACATTGAAAGAACAACTCAAGTTGCAGTATTCAAGAGCATTAAAATGCTAGCTCTACTATTTTACTAACACCTGCTACGGATAACTTTGCCTCTCACAACTGGAATGGTAGCAAAGATCATAGTTGAAGCTGGAATTCCATGATGTTTCATTGAATTACCCAACTAAAATGCAGGATCAAAGACGGCAAATGTCATAGCAGAGATTTCTAACCAGTTGTACATACATCATAAATTACCTAGTAAATCGCCAGCAGCTCTAGATCACCAGCTTCAGACGTTGGCTGCACTTCAACCAACAAGTCACAGAAGCAAACACAATGACTACTGCTGTGATTCCCCCTTTTATACAACTAGTTTATCAAGCTAAACAAAACAGAGGAACAACAGAAGGCTATGAGAACCCAACAAAGATCTTTACCCAATTTTGTTTAACGAAAACAAGTTCCAAAAGGAACTGCAAACCACTGTCAAAAGAATTTGAAAGTAAGTAATGCACTTGAAAAGATCATCAGAATTTTTTCACTATACGAACAATCGTCTTGGATCCACTATGTTAAAACTTATTCCAATGAACATAACTAGAGAAATATGAACAAAACAAATCACCTCTAAACAAAAAAATTAGCATTGCAACAGCAACATTTTCCACTCATTCATTGTCACCAAAGGAAATTCAACAGTTTCATCAAATTCCCAAACCTCACAAAGGCAGTGCAGTATCCAATCCAACTACATCAAATTTACCATCTTTTGTTAGAAAACACGTAACTCCCCATCTGCACAAACAAAAAATGTACACATTAGCATCAATCTTGACATTCAAATACGAAACCCCATCGGTTTAGAAAACACAATAACGAATAACACTAGGTGATTTCTTCCCATGGTAGCACAGGAGAATTAGTCGAGGTACACAGAAGCTGATCGAGATCACAATTATTAGAAAAACATAACGAAGTAGTAATGAATTTATACCTTTCTCAATCTCTACTGATCATCATGAACTTTATATAAATCCGGTGTAATTTCCGATAACCATAGCCCTGGAAATAACGTCTACAAAACCAAAAAAAACATCAATGTAACAGTAAAATTTTAAATTACATTTCATTAAAATGATCAAAAGGGTATCTAAAAATATAATTCTTACATCTAAATTCTTTTGAACAAATTTCACTCTTTTTTTAGGTCTCCTTGGAGGTCTATGCCCCACAATTGCCATGAAATCTTCTTCGATCTCTTTCCGGCCAAGCGATATCGAAAACTTCTCCCGGTCCCTCTTATCTCCGGTGACTGCCTCTCCGGCGCCGCCGAACTCACTTCGAAGTCTTAAAGATTTGTTCTCCGGCGATGAATTCTTGGCAATTCCGTTCATCGGCGGCGGTGGTGGTGGCGGCGGAGGAGCTTTACAAGCAGCTCGACGAGTCCGCAAATTCCACGGCGTTGATGCCTCCGGCGCCGCCGTCACCGGCGCCGTAGAAGGAGAAACTTCTCGGAAAATGGTGTTTTTGATCATATCAGCCTCAGTTTGGAGATCAAACATTAGCTTTTCACGTACGGCGGCGATACCACCATCACCGCCGCCGCCACCGTAGGTTGATCGACGGCGGTTATGGTTATTGTCGACGTGGAGGTCTCTACGCCGTTGGATTGAATGATCAACCTTAGCACACCTCAAGAACTTCTGATGACCCCACTTAAGATTACAAGGTAGGTTGAAATTGTGGAGCGGTTTTGATCTTTCATGTCCCATTAGCATACACATTCAAAGCTTTTTGCTGAAGGCAGGATGGTTTGCACTTTGTATCACTTTTTTTCAGAAGATATGTATCACTTTTTTTCTCTGTTTTTTTGGTGTTATGGCTATTGTTGTGTAATGTGAAATCGCCGGGAATGTAAGTTTGTTTATATATGGGAGGGGGTGCGATATTAACGTTCTAAAGTGCGCGGTGGAGTGACGGTCTCATTTTGTTTTCTTTGAATCAAAACGACATCGTTATTGCGATGTTTTATTTGAAACTCTCTAGTCTAATTAATTTAAATTTTCTCATAATAAGCTCATTATAACGACAACAACAATATATCCAGTCTTGTTCTACAAGTGGGGTCTGAGGAGGGTGAGATGTACGTCGTTTTTATCCTCAACCAACGTGGAAATGCTATTTCTAATAGACTCTCGGCTAGAGAAAAATACTTTCAAAAAGCACGTCTGGAAAAAATAAAATAAAAGATCATGATAAAGAGAATAATAAAACTAGAGCATGCCCAAGAAAAACATACAACACTAGTAGATGTAAAAATGAAGTCTAAGATAGAAATAGTCAATATAGGAATATTACAACAGTTAGCAAGCTGAAACATATTCAACTAATATCTAACCTTCTATCCTTATCTTCGGCCTCCACATTTTTTTATATAAGGCCGTATCATCGATGTCTTGATAGGCTTATTGAGGGAGATAAAATGTTCCTTACTAAGAGGTTCTCCATTTGTACCGATCGAGGTTGAATTTGAGAACCTTTCATTGCTATTGGTGATTTAAGAAAGATTGGTGAAATTGGGTTGATGTAATTTTGACACAGAAGGAAATTCAAGTTGATGGTTCAATTGATCATCTTGAGTTTATTTGGACCGATTTGAAGTTCTAGAATGATTAATTTGATCTTGGGGAATATCGGCCTTGCGATGCAAAGTTTAGGAACAAATATGGATCATTTGCATAGTTCAAATACAAATTTTATCCTTTCTCTTGTAGTTAAGGCCAACATGTTTGAAAAACTCCTGTCATTGTCAGTAAGAGCAAACCTAACACTCTTTTCAGCAAAGCATATTGTACCCAACTATTAACACAACAACAATAATAACATATTCAACATATAGAGTTTGAAAGAGGGTGACGTGTACGCAGGTCTTACCCCCACTTCGTGTGAAATAGAACAGTTGTTTCTGATAGGTCCTCACTTAAAGAAAAAGCATTTTTAAAAATGGCTGGGGGAGGAAGAGGTGTACCCCAACCATTAACATAGTGCAAATATATATATACGATTTCACAAAGTGTAGATGCTAATTGGACTTGACAAAACAGACTTGCATTTCTTATCGAACAAATATAGAAAATAAATAATATTGAAAATGCTTCTAACCCAACCCCTTCCTTCGTAGAGGACCTTTACCCTAATTTACATATACAACAAATGTACAAGGTATTTTTGTTGCTACTTTTTTTTCAAAAAACTTATAACTCATTTGATAGAAATATTTGGACATCAGTTATACCTATAATCACGTTTCTCCCCATAAGAATGAATGAAATAACCTTAGTCCATTATCGAGAACAAAAGATTTAATTTAGAAATTTCAACTTAGCTAGGTCTTCGTACCGCTCCTATCTCAAATAGTTCTTGCCTTACAAAAAGAAAAAAAATTTCCAGGCATCAGTCATAACACATTCTCACATGCTATTTTCTTGTGTGCATATATTGTTGATCTACATTGATACATGAGATCACACACTAATTGATTAACTCGTGATAAATATAATAATAAAGATGAGACGATTCAACTTTAAAAATTAACGCATCCAAAAAACACTGTCTATTTCATATGATTGACCTAAATAAACATTCGGTGCACGAATCGAAAGTATGTTCTCATAGCAAACTCCTCTTGATCTATGATCTCAACTTGCCAGCAGAAACAACTGAACAATTAAAAGATAAATTTTAGAATTGTTATATTTTTAGTCCAAAAAAAAAAAAAGTTAATTATGACTATCTTTATTGTGTCATTGATTTTCTTCATCGAGTTCATATGCAAAAGCAAAGGCTAAATTAAAAGCTTAACTAAACACTACGCAATCTTGGTCGTTGCAGGTACTTTCATAGAGAATATGGAGATCATTGTCAAAACCTCTCATCCAATGGAGAGGTTGATATCATGTGAGAAATCTACTCCAGGGCTTCTTGCAAAGAATTTAATTACATGTACTCCTTATTCTTAGTTATGGTTTTTGGTCCTAATTTAAAATTATTTTAGCAAAATGGCCTTGGTAGTCAACACTTCACGTTATAATTTTACAAGTGTTCCCTCGGGGGAAACACTTCAGGTATAAATTGCAAGTGCTGCCTGCAAGGCGACACTTCAAGTTATCTACGGAGAATGTTGACAGAGATAAAAGGTCAAGTACTATCTCCGCGGGTGCACTTGTCAAGTTAATAAGGCCATTCTTGTAAAACTACTTTAGGCGAGGTCAATAAGACAAACCATTGCCTAAGGTGTCATAGTTTTGTAAATTCCCCGGCTTCTTGTGCCTACCATGTAATTGAGATGACAGATCTGCAATATTATCATAAAGTTGGACTATAGCCCACATAATTTGATGATAGGCCCGAAAAGATTTTCCCTTTCTTCCAGTCATAAATCAAGGGTATAACTGCAAATGTAGCCTATTTTGGCGCGCAAAATTGTTTTAGTCGATTTGTGGTTGTCTTTGCAGAGGCTGGTCGTTTAAGCTTACATTAACTTATTTTGAGATCATTGGCAACTTTACATTTTTTTTCTAAATTTGACTCATTTTAGACCAAACAATCTCAGCATAATGAACTTCACGCCATGATTTGAAACCGAATACATCACTTTTTGAAAGTGAATAGCTATGTTTGCAAACAGTTTTTACGAAATAGCTACATACTAAATAGCATGTTGGCAAAAGCGGCTGCCCTGCGATTTTTACCATAAACAGTGAGACAACATTTCTATACTACATGGAACCGTGAAAAATTGATAACTATTCGGTTTGGATGCTCTAAGTGAGTTTTATCCACTATTTCAGAATTAATTGAGAAACTCCCTCCGTCCCAAAATGAGTGTATGAGTTTGACTGGGCACAAAGTTTTTTAAAAAAGGAAGACTTTTAAATCCTGTGGTTTAAAATGAAAGGTGTGTAATGTGGGCCAGAGTCTTTAAATCCTGTGGTCCAAACCAAATTTTAGATTTAAAAAATTGTCATAAAAGGAAAGAGACACTCATTTTGGGACAAACAAAAAAGGAAAGGTAGACACTCATTTTGGGACAGATGGAGTAGCTAAATTACTCTTCCGCACGCTTACAACCTCTTGGCGTTAAACAACACCCAGACTAGCCACAGTACAAACATCTGAGACTTTGAATATACTGAGACTTTGAACTAACATGTTCAAAATTCCAATATTTTTATTGGGATTCATATTTAATTGATCCCAGTAAAAAATACTACTTATGAAATTTTGTTCACAAATTTCAACGTTTTATACTGATTTTTTTTCGGATCTGGCTACTTTTCTGCAAATTTGTGCGCACAGAAACACGTTCAGAAGTGGCTCTCACGCAAAATTTTTACTATGGAACCAGTTCAATTTGGCCCAATATTGGTTTGGGCCTCTAGGCAAATCTAGGGGTATTTGCACAGAATGCCACTTAGGCTGCTATTTTAAACATGCTTACTAAGAGCCCGTTTGGGTGGCTTATAAGCTTATAAGTCATTAATATATATTTGTTAACTTAAAAAATTTTGAACTTATAAGCCATAAGTGGTTTAAAAGCTACTTTTTAAGAAGTTAGGAAATCATAACTTCTCATTTTTAACTTATAAGCCACTTAAAATAAACTGCTTATTGGCCTACCCAAACAGACTCTAAGGAAGTTTTAGTACTCAATTTTAGGCCAGTTTTAAGTAATGAATTCATCACTAATTAAAGGAGAAGAAAGGTCGAGAGAAACTTAGTTTTGCTTGAGTTTGGAATGTCGCCCAAAACATTTACCAAAAAAAGAAGAAGTATATATGATGTAAGTTACCGTTAAAGGAACTTTCACATATTAGTTTAATTTAATTAGAAATAACTAATTATTTTAAAATTACATGTCATACTTATTATGAAAGTCATATGTTATCATAAATCAAATGATCAACCTTTATATTTCTTTTAAAAAAAATCTATAGATGTCAGTGCATAACTTAAAATTCTTAACAAAAATAACACACTTGAATTGGTCAAAAGTTCAACATACGTGTTGATAATACTATTTTTGGAAGCCTATTTCCAGACTCCAGAGGACGTATGCAGCATAACTACTCTAGAATCATTGGTACCGAATCCAATCGAAACGTAAACATCATTTGGCTTGTTGAATCTAATATTTCCAAACTTCACAAATGTCCTTAAGGACTATTTCGTCAATCGTCAGTATGTTTTTCAATTGGTAATTGCTTTTGTTTTTCTGTACTACCTTAGTGCCGGTTTGGCCAAGCTTCTGGGGAACTAAAAGTGTTTATCTTGTTAAAAATGTGCTTATTTTGAAAATTTAAGTTGTTTGACCAAGTTTTTTAGAAAAAATAAGTGCTTTTTAATGGCAGCAGAAACTGTTTTGCTGCTGTGAGGAAGCAACTAAAAAAAGTAGCTTCTTAAAAAAATAAATATTTTTGATTATTTGAGACAAGAATATTCATATCAAACTTTCATATTTAATCAAGTTAATATATAATATATTTATTTTCGTAATTTTGTAATTTTTTCAAATATTAGTCAAATAAAATTTAACAAAAGCACTTCTAAAAAATTTGGCCCAACCACAAATTGCTTATCTCGCAAAGCACTTATTTAAAAAGCAATTCTCAAAATAAATCGATTTTGACAGTTTGACCAATTTAATTATGGGAATCTTTAGTTGCATTGTTCTTTCCTTTTCTCTTGGTTGGCGAGAGCTAAGAGTTCTAGTTACTTTGGATTTAGATTTAGGATATATCAACCATTACATATACTCATATTCTCATTGACCATTGCTTTGTTTTCTTATTTTATAATTGTATTAGAACTCGCTTTGATCCGACTAATTCAAACGTTGAAACCCTTTCTATAAAGGACTATCAAAACTTAAACTTTTCAAACGTAACATCTTTCTTGTACCTTCTATTCGAGTGTACTATCGATTTCCTCCGAGTTTGAAAAGTTGTGTATCTTTTGGTTGTTTCTATTGTGTCAAGGCCACATTGAAATGTTAGCCATGAATTTAATAAAAGATGAAAGGTCTTCAATTAAGAACGATTGGTTTGTATTTAAATGGAAAACTTGACTAATATTTTGATTAATTTCTGATAAATGATTATTTTCTTTTTAAACATAAAATTTTAGATTACAAAAGTATATAAAATGTTATACTACTTAATCAAGAATAATTTACAATTGCTACTACTAGAAAAGTCAGTCATGTCCAAGTTAGTGACAAGGCCATATAAATTGCTAAATGAATATACAATGCTTTGTTTGGATTTAACTATATGACCTCCGCCAATGGTTTTTGAGATCTAAAACATACCTACAGCAGAATCACTGTAAGATAGTCAAATATTTAAAATAATAATCACATTGTGATCAAATTGGTATTGTATTACTTCAAATAAGGACCCTCAATCATTGATTAATATTTTATGATTTCATTGAGATCCATTTCTTGTCTTGATGCTCTTATTGACTGTTAGACAGAACAAAATGGACCAAAATTGAAGATAAAATTCAAATAATAAGATATAAAGTTATCTTTGCCGGAAAAGGGCCAAAATTCCCCCTCTACTATGGTAAATCGGACCAGTTTACCCTCCGTTAAGTTTTTGGATCGACCATACCCCTGCCGTTACCAAAGTACACCAATTTGCCCCTAAAAATGACGGGCCTCCAGCGTGTCAAATACGTGGCTGCCACCTCAGTGCCATGTAGATCAAACCATAGTAGAGGGGCAAATTTGGCCCTTTTCCGTTTTTTCCAAAGTCGTATCTGGACTAAGTTTCAATACTTAAAGAAGAAGTTTCGATGCTTAGAGGAGTTATTATAAGAGAGAAAAATGTGCTAAGAATGGTAGATAAGATATTTTGCGAGAAATATGGAATTAAAATGATACTCCCTTCAGTTTGGTTCCATAAGAAAGATATACTTTTGAATTTTGTGACTAAAATTATTTTTATTAAAGATGAGATAAAAATTTAAAAATAAAATTATTTTTAAACAAATATATATGTTCTTTTTAAAAAGACTAAAAGGTAAAATATGCTACTCCTATTAAAGTAGATGAACAGTTCTTTCCGGTGTTTCAATTTAAAAGATATTTTTAATTTATCACAAAAAGTGATTTTTGCTATATATTGACTTATTAACTTTAGTTTAATTTCTTTTCCTTTAATGGCATACTTTTTGTAACAGTAGAAAAAAATATAAGATTTTATGTATTAAAAATAATATTCTATTATATTTTTTCCGTTAATGCATACCAGAATTTGTGATTTTAAACATAATACTTTATTATATTTTTTCTATTGTTACAAAAAGTATACCATTAAAGAAAAAGAGATTAAACTAAAATTAATAAGTCAATATGTAGCAAAAATCACTTTTTGTGATAAATTAAAAATATCTTTTAAATTGAAACACCGGAAAAAACTGTTCATCTACTTTAATAGGAGTAGTATATTTTACCTTTTAGTCTTTTTAAAAAGAACATATATATTTGTTTAAAAATAATTTTATTTTTAAATTTTTATCTCATCTTTAATAAAAATAATTTTAGTCATAAAATTCAAAAGTATATCTTTCTTATGGAACCAAACTGAAGGAAGTATCATTTTAATTTCATATTTCTCGCAAAATATCTTATCTACTATTCTTAGCACATTTTTCTCTCTTATAATAACTTCTCTAAGCATCGAAACTTCTTCTTTAAGTATTGAAACTTAGTCCAGATACGACTTTGGAAAAAACGGAAAAGGGCCAAATTTGCCCCTCTACTATGGTTTGATCTACATGGCACTGAGGTGGCAGCCACGTATTTGACACGCTGGAGGCCCGTCATTTTTAGGGGCAAATTGGTGTACTTTGGTAACGGCAGGGGTATGGTCGATCCAAAAATTTAACGGAGGGTAAACTGATCCGATTTACCATAGTAGAGGGGCAATTTTGGCCCTTTTCCGTATCTTTGCTAAAACACTTGACAGTTCTGAAAACAACAAACAAAAGCAGCTTGAAAAATTCAAAAAGCACAAGACTCATCTCCTAGACAAGGAAAAAGAACTAAAGAAAAGCATGAAAAGCCATAAAAGGAGTAGGTTCTTGTTCTTTTGTTTCCTTTAACGTTTGACCTATTCTTAAATCTACCATAGTAAGTCACTTTTTACCTAACGAATCCTAGGTTAAGATTAATCTAACCCTTTGATTTTTCACTCTTATTCTAATAAAGTTTCACATGTTTCTCCTTTAAAAAATTTATGGGTTCAGAATGAGTGTGATCTTATTATACAGTTCTAGTCGAAAGTACTAATAAATTTAGTAATATATCCAAGATACACCTCGCGACATAGGAGTGAAATTAAACAAAATATCTATTCTATGAACTAGGAAGTTTTGAATTATGAACAAATATAGAGAAGAACTATTTCTTCTTTTTGGACTTACCATTACAAAATAATGAACCTAAACCAAATAAACAAATAGTACCTTTAGAAATGTAAGTAGGAGGAAGATTTAAAACAGGACTAACATTAACTCCATTGCCATAAGATCTACTATAACTCTTCTTCAATGGATGAGAATGAGATTGAGCCCTCTTTGATGATGAATGTAAAGGATGGTTATGATTAAAAGACGACGACGAAGAAGAAGAAGATGATGATAAAGACGAGCTCTTGCGCAAAACTTTTATATGTTCTTTCTGAGAATTCTGCTTCTGGAAAATCTTAGGTAAAGTTGAAGATGATTGTTTTGTAGTTGGAGCAGAACCAGTTGAGTTACTTCTTGATAGAAACTGAAATGAAGATCGTATTAATCCATTGCTTCTACCATTTTCACAATTCAAACTACTGCTTCTTCTGAATTGCCAAAATGGTTTTGCTTGTGGTAGT
This sequence comes from Petunia axillaris subsp. axillaris, assembly GCA_029990575.1. NCBI lineage: Eukaryota > Viridiplantae > Streptophyta > Magnoliopsida > Solanales > Solanaceae > Petunia > Petunia axillaris. Next base: position 47,729,456 of record JARKNS010000009.1, read on the forward strand.
TTCTCTTTTTCTTCTTCTTCCTCTGTTTCTTCATTGGACAAGAATTCTTTTAACCTCTTTTTCTTTGTATCCACATTTGTTGCATTTTCAAGAATTGCTCCTGCAGGTTTAGTTTCTTTGTGGGGTAATGATTGTGGCTCAGATTGTTTTATTTCTTTAATGGATGTTGATTTCTTGTCAAGACTGTTTTTCTTGAGCCGAGAATCTATCGAAAATAACCTCAGTGCCTCGTTCGATATAGCACTAAGGTCTGCATGCACCTTACCCTTAGCGGACACTGCTTGTGGAATGGGTATGTTGTTGTTGTTGGATGTTGATTTCTTGACTTCAACAGGGAGGATCTTGCCATTGGAAAAAAGTTCATCAGCTGATGAGATTTCTTGTGTGAAGATTTGATTAGTAAGACAGAAGTCAAAATCAATAGTGGATTCAAGAAGAAATGCATCGGATCGAAAATGGTGGCATTCATTTGGGATAATATCATCAGTTTCTTTAAGATCATGAGAGAATGATATTCTTGGACTAACTACTAAACTTGCAATCTCTGAGCATACATCCACAGCCATGACTGGTTATTTTTGTAAAGTTTTTTTTTTTCCTAGTGTTTATCAATAGTTGCACAAAGATGGTGTAATTTATAAGCAAGGACAAGAATCAAGAAAGGTGAAAAGAATGATTATATTGTTGTGCTGGAGTTATCTGTAGGATTTTGGGAGTCAAAAAGAGAGGGCTAAAAAGAATGGGGGTGAAGAAAATGATTTTGTAAGAATGGAGTCAGCTTTTGCTTTTTATATTATGGTAAGGTTAGGAGTATTTTGAAGATTCTATTATTGGTACAACAAAGTGTGTTGCGTAGACAATGTCTTGTTTCACTTGGGAGTAACAACGAGATTTGACATTATGCCAAATGATTAAACAGAAAGTATAAAGAAAAAGAAGCTAAGGTAAAGTGATTGAATTTGGCTATTGCCACCGAAAGGCTAAGAGAAGGAATGAAGAACCCTCCACCTTATAGGGGTTTCCGAAGAACTTTAATTGCTTTTGAAAATGAGACCAAAGATTAAAAAAAATATTTTTATGAGGTGTGGTCGGACGAATGAGATCCTTACGCTCTTAAAAATTTTGAATTTAATTAGGTGGCTGACTAGTGGCCGGAAGTATTTTCCTCTTAAATTGGCTTCGCATTGCAAATTCAAATTAGATAAATTAGTGATACTTAGCTAGCGTTTGGACATAAATTTGGTTGAAACTTGAGAATTTGAGTTTTTGAAGTTGAGCTGAAAAATAATTTTTGGAACTTGAAATTGTGTTGGACATACATTTTACTTGAAAAAAAAGTTAGAAGTTTGTGAGTGAGAAAAAATATTTTTTCCAAAAACTGGTTTGGGAATTTGAAATCTTTATTTCAAAATTTGGCCAAATTTTATAAACAAACAAATTTTTTCAAAAAAATTCCAAAAAAATATTCCCAAATTTTATAAACAAACGAGAGCTTGAAATCAAATAGTTGTACCTGAAAAAAGAGAGAAATAAGAAATGGTTTTAAAGGGGAAGTCTTCAACTTCAAGGATCTATTGCAGTAGTGAAAGTGAAAGTAACACTGGCATTTTGCGGCAAATTAATCTGGTGGGACCATTTCGCATTGGTAGAATACAAATTACTAAGATGTCTTGTCGGGAGAAAAGTTAGAAAGATTAAGCAAATCCCATTTCAGATAACTAGAGTTAAATGTAAGAAAGAATGATTAATCTTGCTGCAATTCTGAGAACAAGAAGAATAAGATCTTGTGCAGAGATGGTAATAATTTGGATGGCAACAATGGTTGAATTTCAATGAGTTAGATGTGAGAAAAATGAGGAGTATGGACCTTAAATTCTTACACGTCGAAGTCCTAATGTCTGCTAAAAGAGATGCCTAGATCCATAATTGTGTTCCATGATATGGAAAACAAAGACAAGGATGTAGCAATCTGATAGTGAAAGCTAGAATGGCATTTTCATCGTATGGTTTCATTTATGAAAAGAAGAAATAAGTAATTTGCCTCGCATTTATAGGTAAGGTGTTTGGCTCAAGTTAATTTACAATTTTGATGAGTTATAGACCAAACAATAAAAGTAATGTGAACCAATGAATTGCAAACTGAAAAAAGCAACTTAGAGCTAGTACCATGGTAATAAACTTAATTTAACGGTTATCCCTGAAGTATGTAGCGAAATAATTAAAATATTGAGTATCTCTTTTACGAATAGATCAAACAGTAGGAAAGAGAGAAACTAAAATAAATGAGTTATAACAATAGATTTAAACGAGTGACACTACTTAAATAGACATTTGTTGAAATTCAACAATGGTTCACCCAAATTACAGATGGATTTGAAGTAACATCAGTGGAACTTAGTCAAAGTGGAATGCTTAGGCATCTATAGATGAGAAAAGGGAGATAATGCAAGAGTAAAAGAATGAAAGAAATTTTACACCACTGGACGAGTTGGTGCACAACGTATAGTGTCCATAGTTCATATTAGTGTTACTAAATACCTAATTCCATTTACTCTCCCAAGTCCTAACTTTGGCCTCTCAGTATTGTTTCGATGTGCAAACCAAGTACCACATCAGAAGTTGACAAGAAAAATAATCTACTTATTAGGTATATCGGTTTTTTAATGGTGTGAGGTCTTTTGGAAAAACCGTGCGGACTTGGCTCAAAGCGGACAGTATCACATCATGTTAAGAGCATTTTGGATTGTTTTAGCCCCGGCAACTGGTATCAGAGCACGATGATTCAGCAAGTCGAGTATGCAGTAGAGTAGGCAGGATTCTTCATCATTACAAATCTCAATTTCTTTGAAGAACAAGTTATAAGTATCTTTTAAGTAATTGGACAATATAGTGTAGAGTATAAGTTAAACTCTACACCCTATAATATAAAAATGTATGCAAAAGAATAATAAATCCCACGTGGACGAGTAAGAGAGTAATGAGATGTTTCATCCTTGCTGGCCTTTCAATCATTCTTGAAAGCATATCATGTTACTGCAATAGACCCACTCCAAACAAACTCTTGTCCTTTTCGGGACACATTTGGGATTTTTATTATGGTATTCCCTAAAGTAATAATCTATCTTCTTTTCACTTGTTGGGGGCCAGCCATACTCCAACTTCTTATTAGTTTCTCATCTTGTGGCTGCATTTATTCATTTCATCACCTCATCCAAAATAAAGTTGTTGATCATGTAGGGAGAGTTGGTTACATATTTGGTAGGGCGAATTAAGCGAATTGGTTTGGTGGAATGGAAAGAGTAGATAATTTGGAAGTAGTTTGATATGTTTATTCAACAAAATGAATTACTCCATCCGTCTTATAAAGGAATAGTTTAACTTGGAATGGAGAAGATTTTTGATTTATGGTTTAAAATAAGAGATATATTAATGTGAGGCTATAAAACACCGGCAAATTGATAAATATAAAGTTAAATTGTATTTGAATTTAAAATGAGGGATTAATATATTAACTAAATCTGTTAGCAATCTTTTTTACCAACTTAATTATACTTCCAAATTAAAATATTTGTTAGTATCTGTTGACAGACAATTAATCCTTTAATTCCCCGATAATCATTAATCCCTAAACTTCCAAGATCAAGCACAAGTAAGGTCAAAATCAAAGCCAGCAGATTTTCCATATCAAAGCTTGTGTCTTACTTTTCTATTATTTCGACTGGACTATATGTTTATCAACTAATTCGAGGAAGAAGCTTTGATTGCTTGGTGTATACTCAAATTAACTTGCTACCCAAGAAATTTGCTTGTTGACCTTAGACCAATGCGTATAATAACCACTTAATTTAGTCCATATTATATTCTTTTTCCTAAGTTCAACAAACAGTAGTAGCAAAATGTCAATTCTTCCTTATTAATCATCTACGAGGTGGCTATTGGTATCATCAAATCATCTTCCCAAGGTAATTATATTTTTTGAACTCTTGTTGCGAAATTCTCATGACTTGTACGAAATTAGCACGATTCAACTATCAAATTCTCGAAGGAATCATCAAATACTTACAATGTTTTAATAATAGCTCATGCTTTTGATTATCTTTTTTATAGTTATGATACATATGCGAAAATATAAAACCAAAACACTATTATTGGTGGAGCTTAGCATGTACTCTCTAATGTTTATCATAACGATTAACTTGAAATCCTTGTATGTAAGTAACTCAATTGTGTAAATATTTTTTAAACTGTCTTCAAAAAAATTACTTAATTATTTTTAGGGAATTTCTATACTGAGTTTCTGGTTTGGGACTAGCTATTCACCAAGAGCATGTTTGGTATGGTGTATAAGTGAAAATAATCCATGCATAAAAAATGGTATAAGTAGGTGTATTTGGGGGCTAAAGGTCAGATAATTTTTTAACGGGCGTCATAGGAGTGTTTCTGTAAAACTCCTATTGAAATCGAGAACTTTGGGGGAAATGCATAAATAGCCAAATTTTGGTCCATCATTACAGTTCAAGCCACTTGTGGGCAGACTTTTGCAGAGTTAACCATTTTGCCTATTTTCAAACTACTGAAGTTGAAGTTCAGGACAAAATAATCAAATTTCAGCCCCTTTTGGTCTGAAGTTTAAATATGCTACTTTAATATTTTTTTAATTTACTTTTAAGCTTAACTGCAAACCAAAGTTTCATTTTGGTTCGAAGGTGAGCTCAACTTCATACTTTTGGTCTTAATATGGCTTATGTTCAGATAAAATAACTTAAGTTGAGTTAATTTCAAACTATGGGCTCATAACTTCAATCCCTCATAATTTGAAAGTGAGTGGCTAAACTTACAAATAATTTTTAAAAGTGGCTAAAATTAAATGAAGAAGAGGTAAAATAGGCTGCACATAAAAAAAATTCCAGAATTTCAGGGGGGGAGTAGCCACATAGCAACTTTTGGGCGTGTGATTACAATTTCAGCCCCTTTTGGTCTGAAGTTGAAAACAATTATTTTTGTTAGTTTTTCTTCCACTTCAAATCAAATGTTTGAATTTATTTAAAGTTGAGCCCAACTTTACACCTGTGGTCTAAATTTGATTCATTTTAAATAATTTTTTGTTAAATTGAGTGAACTTCAAATCATTAGTTAAATTTAAATACATAAATTCAACCACATGATAGTTTGAATGTGGGTTGTAAATAACTTTTAAAAAGTAGTCTAAAATCTAAATGAGACCATCAAACAGACTGACCAGCAAAAATTTTACTTTACTCGGCCGAGCTTAGCCCAGTTATAAGGCATATAAATGTAGACCTAACAGAGTAAAATGTGCACGTATCATCTTTGGCCAAACAAAAATAAGCGTTTGTCCTAAAACTTCCAAAGATTCCATTTTTCAAGAATCTTTGGATCACTTGTGAAACTTGCCATAAATTTGTCATTAACACTGAAAAGATTCCACTAGGGTTTTTTGGAGGAGCTGCTGCAATGGTGAAGGAAGATAACAATGCTGCTGCTTTGGAACTGTTCTTGAAGATTGGTTTAGATGATAAGACTGCTAAAAATACTTTGGCTAACAACAAAGTTACCACTAATCTTACTGCCGTTATTCACGAGGTACCCCTTTAAGTTATTTGTATATATTTGTATCTTTATCTAGAAAAAAAAGTTAATTGTTTTGTGGGGTTTCTTGTTTTTAGTCTTTTTGATTGTTACTAACTGATATGTTGGTCAATCTTGTTTAATTGTTTACAACAACAACAACGTACCTAGTGTTATCCCACGAGTAGGGTCTGAGGAGGGTGAGATGTAGTCAGACCTTATCCCCATCAACGTGCTGTTTCCGATAGACCCTTGGTTAAAGAAATTTTTTTTGAAAGGAGAAAACGAGATGAAAATATCATGGTAAAGGAAATGCTGACATAAAAACTAAAGAAAAACACTAATAACAATAAAGCTGACGAATAATAAGCTAGAAATAGTATATATACGAAGAAATACCACCAAGGTTTAATTGTTTCTATTATTTAAAGTTTAATCTTGAGGAAATTTGAATACGCAAATTGTGAAAAAGCTTAATGCTTTAGTTTGAAGCTTAAGTCTGTTGAAAGTTTGCTGCTCGATACAAATGCATGTTTGTGGTCTTCTGGATTCTTTCTTTTTGAACTGTCTCCATGCTTAATTCAGAGGATTCTGTCTATTCAAAGAAATGGATATGGGATGTCTACGAGTGCAAGTAAATGAGCTAGTTTGTATATGTACATTTGAAAATGGTTAATTTTTTTGTACTCCTCGATGTTTGTAATGACCAAATGGTAGTGTTGATTGAAGATCTTTTTTCTTTTCCCGTGTTGTTGTGTTCAGAAACTAATGAGAATGGTTGGTGATTCGTGTATACAATGTTGTTATTGGTTAAAGCAAATGGAAAAGGTTGAAGTAAAGGGTTGAATTGTTCCACTGTTGTGCTGCATGCTTACATTTTTTTGAAGATGGCAATCTGTTGTAGCTTATTCTGAGAAGTATTAGTTTCTTTGCCATTTTTCTGCTGTTTAACATTTAAAGGATAGCTTCTTGTGAAAAAAGGTACAGAAAATAACCATGTAGCGCAGTTAATATTCTTACGTGGTTTCCAAATGGATAGTTGATGTGCTCAGAAAGTCTCGATTTCAGATAGATCTCACTTGCTATCTATAGCTCATGAATCCCTATTCAAGCTATATGTTCTTTAATTCAATCATATTCTTTTGACTGAATTGCACAATGTAACTGGTTATGGAAGTGCATGCTAAGCTGGAATAGCTGTGTACATTACTCATAGTGGTTACAACTTACATTGGTTGATTCTTTGTTCGGTTAGATTTTGTCTCTTGTATGTTCAGCTGTCTTATGAGATGTGATTTCTTATTCTCAATAGAAGTTCCCATAAAGCAATTATAAGTTGTCGATCTGCTCCTAATTTTGTATCGTGATTAATCCAGGCAGCTGTGACTGGCGGATGTGACCGTGCTGTAGGCAACCTGCTGTACACGGTAAGCTTCCTGAAATTGAGCACATAAGTTGGAAATCTGCCCTTGTGTACTCTTTGCTATTAAATGGATATGAAATAAGATTGTTTGAAGTTCATTTTCATTTCTGTGCATTATCCAATTATATCTTTTTCCTTCCCATCATGTTGGGAGGGTATGCCAAGTGGTATGCCAAAGATGTAACCATGCTTTATCCTTTTGCATGATAGGTTGCTACAAAGTATCCAGCTAATGCCCTTAACCACCGGCCTACGTTGCTTCAGTACATTGTATCAGCAAAGGTTTGTTCCACACAAGTTAAAATTCATCTTATTTTATTTGATGGTCTTTGCAAGCATAGGAGTAGCATTCCCCCTTTACTTTTATAAATCTTCACTTTGTTGCAATAGCAGCTTAAGTTCTTTCTGTGTCTGTGTTGAACTTGTAAATATTGAGGCTGTTATGACTAATTAGTTAAGCCATGCAAATCAAAATTATCTTATTTTATCTGGTGGTCCAGTTGACTGCCCGTTTACTTTTGTAAAGCTTCAATTTTTGCTGCACGGAGCATAACTTATTAAGTTCTTTCTGTGTCTGTGTTAGGCTTGCAAATATATTGAGGCCGTTATGGCCAGTAGGTCAAGCCCCTTCATATTTATCTTTTACTGGATTGTTGCAGATTAAGACCCCTGCGCAGTTAGAAGCCGCATTCACGTTTCTTGGTGCAACTGCCTCTGACAATCTGAAGGTCCACGAGTTTGAGGAGTCTTGTGGTGTTGGTAAGAACAAATCATCATGGTTTATGAGGTCCAATTATATGATATTTTATCACATTAGATCTCTCATATTTGATGCAGCTGTTATATTTTAATTCATGCCCAATTTGGAGGTGGGGGTTGGATAATTATTTCTAGGAAATGATTAAATGTGTTCTGTTTTACAAAAAAAAATTATACATTACCTATAATTTTGACTTTTGAGCAGGAGTTGAGGTATCCAAGGATGATATTGATCGCACTGTCAGTGAGGTCTTTGCGGAGAAGAAGACCAATATAATTGAGCAGAGATATAGAACCAATGGTAAGTATTATTTTCTAGAACTCACCTGGTTATCCATCGCTTTTTGGTTATTTATGTCCGTGTTTGTGTGTTTATGTGCAAGGTGTTGAAATTCTAGCAATTGCAGAACAAGGATATCACGCTCTTATTAACTGTCATTCTAGATATCATTATCCCTATTTAGAGATCATGAGTGTTGTGTCCTAATATGGGGGGACACTTTAGATCAAATTCATCTTAATATGTTTTGAGAATGTACTTATCTTTTGGGTTTCTGCGGTCTCATCAGTCTGGATGTCCTACTTATAAATTGGTCCATCTCTTATAGTAACTGGCTATCTATCATCATGTAATAAACGACAGCATATAATAAAAGAAAACCATAGGTATCCACTTGTATTGATGATTGGGGACTCTTGTAGAAAACCATCTCTTTTTGTAGGTTTTTTACTTTATTTTTGTAACTTCTGTATACGGTCTTGTGTTACCCAAACATTATTAAATTTATTTAAAAAATAAAAGAACGAACGGATGACTAATAGCTGTGATGCTTCATATTATACTCATAAGGGTGGGATGTAGGGGTGGGATTCCAAATGTGTGCAGTAGAGACCCATCTTATTGAAATGTATGCAACTTTAAATGTCATTTGATGATCGACTTTCTTTTTAGTGGATGTCAGGCTCCACTTCTCTAAAGAGTAATAAGCTCTCTTTTCTAACATGCTCTTATCTAATCTCCCTTTATGTAGTTGGTGAACTCTTTGCTCATGTTCGGAAGAAGTTGCCATGGGCAGATCCAAAAGTAGTCAAGGTAATCACCGACATTTCCTACATTTTCTTTTGGAGGTCGAGTGTTAAGTTAAATTATGAGCAACAAGCGGTTTTAAATATAACATTGCTTCTTCTCTCCTGTTTTTTTTTTTTTTTTTTTGGGGGGGGATGATTAAGTTTGTTTATTGTCGCAGGAAGTAATAGATGTGGAGCTGTATAAGTTACTTGGAGAAAGAACTGCAGCAGATAATGAAAAGCCTGTTAAAAAGAAGAAAGAGAAGCCTGTGAAAGCTGAGGTGGTGCTTCTTAGTCTAACGTGTTTTATCATTAAGCTGACAGGGTTATAGAAAGCTATGTACTTAGCTTTTGTTGGCCACATGTTCAGGTGGAGCTTCTTCATCTAATATGTTTTATCCTAAACTGAATTGGTGCTTCTTCATCTTATTTAAGGCAAAAGTCGAGGAGACCCCTGCGCCAAAGCCATCTGAAGAAGAACTAAATCCATATTCAATCTTTCCTGCGCCGGAGGAAAATTATAAGGTGCATAAGCAAATATTCATTCTCTTCTTTATAAATCTTCTTTTTCAGTCTTAAGCTTAACACTGCATATTTGCTTCACCATAAATCTTAATGCAATTTGCCTGCATGAACATTTTTCACATGATTAACTACGTGCTATTTCAAACTAGTGACTAGTGAATCTAATACTTTGGCTGCATGACAGTTTATATTATATGGTGATGGCTTGATTAACTTCTTTGCAGCCGGTTTATCTATGTAAACTTTATTTCCTGTCATTTTGGGTGCTGTGACTTTGTATAGATGTCTATATTTTTCTCCTTTTATCATAAGCAGGTTGGACTTGATTTTAAAACTTTAAGTCACTTGTTTGTCTTGTTTGCATGTTTTAGTGTCAGTTGTTAACCAGTCTATGGTTGTGTATTCCTCCACTTTCAAGCAGTTTAGGAGAATTCGCTCATGATCTTATTTTGAGTGGTATGAACAACTGTTATCCTGTTAATCAGGTGCACACGGAAGTATATTTCAGTGACAGACCTGTGCTTCGAGCTTGCAATTCCAAGGAACTACTTGAAAAACATTTGACAGTGACTGGTCGAAAAGTTTTAACACGCTTTCCGCCTGAACCTAATGGATATTTACACATTGGACATGCAAAGGTGATGACATACAAATTTGTATATTGTGTAATGATGATTTTATTCTTGCTCTAAATCTTATACTTGATAAACAGGCTATGTTTGTGGACTTTGGTCTGGCAAAAGAAAGAGGTGGTGGGTGTTACTTGAGGTAGGATATTTTTGTCTATTGTCATATCTGCCCCAAAAATAAAACCATTCTTGTCTAATCTCATGTCTTTATTTGTCTCTGTAATGTATTGATTCAGTTGTCTAGGCTTAGGTTTTCAGGGAGAATGAATGCTAGAATGGCATGATAGATGAAAATATAAATTAATAAGATAATTTAAATGAAGAGTGCTACGCTAAGGAAGATACTTATCAAAGCCATTTAAAAGAAGAAATAAATGCAAGTTCTATAGCCCACATGGCTTAGCATAAAGGAGAGGTTGAGCAGCTTGTGACTTAGGTCACAGGTCACAGGTTCGAGCCCTGTGCTTTTTGAAAAAATGCAAGTTCTATAGAACGGCTGTGAACCATTAACGTTCTATAAGAGTGAGTGTTGGGCTTTTACAGCCCAACATTCCACGCGGCAAGTGTTGTAAGAGGGGCCAAATTAAATATGGATGTGCGATTATAAAAGAGTATAGAGCCAAGATAAGAAATGATCCTGTAATCATCCTGCCCAACTGTAGGGATCCAAAGGTGCAAGTAGCACACCTAGAGGATAAAATGAGAGGTCACACGAGATGGTTTGAAAATGTCCTATCTAGACCTTCTTTCTAAATATAAAAAAGGTCCCATCTAAAATGCCAAACTCAGTGGTCCCTTTGTGTGACATTATGATGACGTAGAGATATTAAAGAGGACAGGAACTACCTAAATTCAGATAAACGAAAGTTGTCTATTCATAACAATAGTAGTATACTCTTCACAGAATAAAAAGGACAAATATCAGGATTTCTTGCTCCTATTTGGATTGTAGAAAGGAAATGATTTTTGTCCTAAATCATGGTGCCAAAATGTCTCTGCTGGACTTCCATGAATTTAAAAGTGGTAAATTTACTTGACACTCTGCAAAATGACTTCTTCATTGAGCAGTGAAGAGGATAAAATGCTTGCTGAAGGTATATTTATCAAATGCAGGTTTTCTCTAACTTGTAGTGCCATTTTTGCTGGATATGAGGTTAATATTTAGTTTGATTAGATATTAGATCTAGGACCTCAGTATTTTGTTATTTTGAGGCTAAAATTGTGGCAGATAGTGTTTGAGGTCAATATTTGGCCTTTATGCAACCCTAACGTGAATTTGCACAGCATAATACATTACTGTGGTTGATTTGACAGAAGCTCATCTATCTTTTAAGTACCACCAATGTGGTTTTACCATACCTTCGCTTTACTTTTAATTGATGAAACTTCTAATTTCATATAATGGAACCTCTCTTTCACTTGGGAGTGCTAGATTCCTCATGGCTTTGCTGTTGGATGTAGGTTTGATGATACCAACCCTGAAGCTGAGAAGAAAGAGTACATAGATCATATAAAAGAAATTGTAGGGTGGATGGGATGGGAGCCTTTCAAGGTATAATATTTGTCCAATACCAATGCAGTATTTTCTGTGTTTGAAATACTAATGCACAGGCGATTTGCAGATCACTTACACTAGTGATTATTTCCAAGACCTTTATGAGCTAGCTGTAGAGCTGATAAGAAGAGGACATGCATATGTTGACCACCAGGTAATATGACTATTTTATACAACATTTTTTTGATATGTTTCATACATGTAACTTGCTGTTATTAGTGTCTTTTCTTGATACACATTTTTTGGTTTCTGTTGCTCTTTTCGTGTTCACCTTCAAGTTTCCCTGGCCCACTTGAGCCGACCTCTATTATGACTTATGAGGGGCTTGACTGATTGTTTTGTTATACACTAACTAGATATTAGCACGAGATAATATGTGACCTGATGTTTTTATATAATCCAGACACCTGAAGAGGTAAAAGAGTATCGGGAGAAAAAGATGAACAGCCCTTGGAGAGATAGGCCTATAGAAGAGTCCTTAAGATTGTTTGATGAAATGAAGAGGGGGATGATTGATGAAGGCAAGGCAACATTGAGGATGAAACAGGACATGCAGAGTGATAATTTCAATATGTATGACCTCATTGCATACCGTATCAAGGCAAGTTTTTTTTTTTTTTTTTTTGCAAACACCATTTTGAATTCTAAGTCTTAGGTACTTACTAACATTTAATCTGTATTATTTTGTTTCGACAGTTCACTCCTCATCCCCATGCAGGAGATAAATGGTGCATCTACCCCAGTTATGATTATGCCCATTGCATTGTTGATTCTCTGGAAAACATCACTCATTCGGTACGGATATAACTTGTTGTCAAATACTGTGTGGTGCATGCTCTTCACTTTGTGTCAGGTCTATCTTTGATTTATAAGTCCTCTGCATATAGCTATCTCTTTCTTAAAATATTTGCTAAAATTCATTACATAGGAATTAGGATGGCTTTGCTAAATAAAAATGTGAAGAAAAAGAAATGTTGTTTGAGTGCTCTATAGAATACTGGTCTATCTTTATGTATGTCCTTTCTGATGCCATGCTGATGACAAATTGTAATGGTTAAACAGTATTGCTGTTCAATAACAGCTTAAATCAATTAATAATTCAATTTTACATTCTTATGCAGCTTTGCACCCTGGAGTTTGAAACCCGCCGTGCATCATATTACTGGTTATTGGATGCATTAGGCCTTTACCAACCTTTTGTTTGGGAGTACTCGCGCTTGAATGTGTCCAACACTGTGATGTCAAAGCGTAAAGTTAGTTTGGCTTCTGAGTATTTCTTTTTATTTTAATTTATTTGTTAATGGTTTCATGCCCGTAAAAATCTGTTGCAACTGATGTTTGATTTTATATCATTGTCCAGTTGAACCATCTTGTAACAAAGCAATGGGTTGATGGCTGGGATGATCCTCGTCTCATGACATTGGCAGGATTACGACGCAGAGGGGTAACTTCAACAGCAATTAATGCTTTTGTTCGTGGGATTGGAATAACTAGAAGGTTAGGCCTCGCTTAACAGTGTGTTTGTGTGTTCCCACTACAACGAAAAAACAGTTTTTGACAGTGAGTTGGCGATTTCTATTGATGCAGTGACTGTAGTATGATACACCTAAGTCGCCTTGAATACCATATAAGAGAAGAACTAAATAAAACAGCTCCACGGACAATGGTTGTGCTAAATCCCCTTAAGGTGGGTATCTGGATTTAAATGAAGCATTCCTTGATTGAATATGTGTATGAATGTATTACTGCTGCCAATTTACAGAAACTTAAGTTATGAACTTCATAATCAGGTTGTTATCACAAACCTTGAAGCTGGCATAGTAATGGATCTAGATGCAAAGAAATGGCCTGAAGCACCAGCAGATGATGCTTCATCATTTTATAAGGTGGGCAAGCATTTTGTATTATATAATATTCAACTGCTCTTGGATGTTCTCTACTTCTCTGTCTCCACTTAAAAGAATTTATATGCCATTGATCCATTAACTTCTGTGTGCCATGTCTGGTCATTTTCAGATCCCCTTTTCTAGAGTTGTGTACATCGAACGTACAGATTTTCGGTTGAAAGATTCGAAAGATTATTATGGCCTGGCTCCTGGAAAATCTGTTCTACTGAGGTACTATCCTTTACCTCAGATCTTTGGTCATCCAAAACTTTGTGTAGGTTCAGTTATGCACTTGCCATAGATTTACAGTTGACACTATTAAGCTTATCTGCTTTTCAGGTACGCATACCCTATAAAGTGCACTGATGTAATATTTGCTGATGACAAAGAGACAGTTCTTGAGATTAAGGCAGAGTATGATCCTTCCAAGACAATCAAGCCTAAGGTAAGCTTTTTAATGTTACATTCTTCTTTATATTATGGTTGGTTTAGCATATACATATAGGTCTTTAACAAATTAAAAAAAAAACATATTGGTCCTTTACAGTTCCTGAAACAATGTTGTTGCAGGGTGTTCTTCATTGGGTTGCAGAACCTTCACCTGGGGCTGATCCACTTAAGGTGGAGGTCCGGCTATTTGACAGGCTCTTCCTCTCTGAGGTTTCTTTTCTTCACTTTGTCAATCTTATTTTTCACCTATTTTTTTCATGCGGTGGTTATTTTGAAGCTAATTGTTGCTTGGTTTCGTGATTAGAATCCTGCTGAACTCGATGATTGGCTTGGTGATTTGAACCCTGAGTCTAAAGTGGTTATACCAAATGCATATGCTGTGCCTTCAGTTGAGAAAGCTTCTCTTGGAGACAGATTTCAGTTTGAACGGCTTGGTAAGTTAAACCTGGTAATTCTTGGTGGGGAGCTAAAAATTTGCTGAGATTGAAGTTTGAATGCCACTTATATTTTCTGTTCTTTAATATACATGACTAGTCATTTGAGAAGTTGCTTTTTAGGGGTTTGATATCAAATTATGGATCAGGATCATCAAACCATTTGTATCTGTCTAACAGCTTGCCCTATATATTAGATTTCCTGAATGCCAAAATAAGTTGCTCTTTTTCGACGTTTGCTTTCTGGCCTTCAAATTCCAACAGTGAATTACCATCTTCTGCCTGATGTCTTTATTACTTTATAATAGAGCACAGTAACATGTTTGTGAAGGTCTGGTGTGCTGAAAATATGATTTTGCATTTGCTATAGTATCAACTTTTAAGTGGCAGAAGCTGAAAACAGAAATGAAAAGGATGTAGGTCTGTTGATTTTTTGTTTTTTCAAGTTTTGCATTTCAAAATGTTGTTTGTGAAGGTCTGGTGTGTTAATTGTTGAAGGCGCTTGCTTGATTCCCCACGCCCTCCGTTTTTCTTAATTTCCTTAATTTTCTCAGAGCAGATGAAGGCTAACTCTTGCATTCTTTTAAATGCGACGACTTTTGCAGGGTATTTTGCAGTTGACAGGGATTCAACTTCTGAAAAGCTGGTCTTCAATCGGACTGTCACGCTGCGTGATAGCTATGGCAAGGGTGGAAAGTAAAGCTTTTTATGAAGAAATGTGTGCATGAACAAGTGAGATCAACTATTGTTATTTCTTGATATTTACATGTACAAATAGAAGCTTTGAAGAGGGAGAAATTTTTCCGTATTTCAGGAATATACCAGCTTTAGATGTTGTACAAATTATCTTTATTAAAAAAGACGAGAAAGTTTAGGCACCTCAATCTTGTTACTTTCACTGCTGTCCTTTTTGTTGCTTTTTGCCAAAAAATTGCCGTTGCTGCATCAAATATGATGACCACTTTTTGCTGCTTCTTAGTGACCAAATACTCTTTGAGTGATGAACCCAACAAACTCTCCCTATCCTTTGATTAACCTTACTCATAAGTCATAAGGTTTCTTACTGTATTAAGGTCAGGACTTGGCTTGACCCTGTGTTCTCTTTGGTCGGAGGCGGATATTTGAAAGTGAATCTTCATGTAACAAGTCTACCGTCTTAAGGAGTAACAGATTTGTCCCCGATATAAGTACAGTACTAATATTGTTCTATCATGGAAAAGCCAAATCTGTTACTACCATTTCATATGCAGATTTTCAAGTTGCTTCCTGCTTGTTTAGTTGTAGGGTGCATTGCAGCCAGAGGTGGAGTCAAAATTTGAACTTTACAGTTTTGAAATGCCACCGAACCAACTAACTATATGAGTTACTGAGTTCAAAACTTTATAGTAGTAATACATTTTCGATAGATTCTTTGACATGTGGGGTTTGAGTCAAAAGCTACTGGTTTGGCCGAACCTGTAGCATATATATGCTGGCTCCTCCTCTGACTGCAGCTTCTTTAAGTCATTACTTATAGACTATAATTATGTCCAGAACAGAAGAACCCTGCGCTATGGAAACAAGAAGTTTTTTTTAAACCTTTGGTATGTGGTAAATGTTCATTCTTTTGATATTCTGTAGCCTGATGAAAATGTAGACATGCATTTAGTACTAAGAATGGGACTCAGTAGGGTCCATGTGTAAAATTTTCTTTATGGTTGTTATGGACACTTGGAAGCTTAAAGAGTCGAAGGTGAAAACTGAAGAGCAAAGACAACCATAACTTTGCAAGAAAAAAGAAGTGTCTTTTTGACAAGAAATATCATATTTGGTCCTATGTGAGGATGGTTGTTTACAAGGGACCGACCAACGTGGAAAAAAGGGTCATTTTGGTCAACAGTTAAAAATTTCTCAAATGTTTTGCACCAGAAGATGAAATGATACTCTTATCTCACTTATCAGGGTAGGATAGTAAGTCCGAAAGTTGTGACTTGTGAGGAAAGGCTAGTCTCTTCAAGAATTAATTGATGTCTGATGATAATTGGATTGTAAGTTGGAAAGGAGAAAAAGTATGATGCTTTAGTAAGTTCCATTTTCACATGGAAACTTAGCCTGTTTGATCACATGCTGAGGTGCCACTTTTTTAAGGATAGTTTCACTGATGTGACTGCGCAATAGATTTGAGTGAATTGTTCCCAAAGAACACTTGACAGCAAACTGCTCTTAGCATGAGACTTATTGTGAATTTGCCACATTGTAGGAGAAATTTAGTGGTCAGAAATCAGAATCATAGTATTTGATAGCCTTTTGTCGCTTGGATTAAGGATAAGCAGGAAATGATAACACAACTTAAGCCTCTAAATAGGAATTTCATCTTTCTACTTAAGTGGAAGATTTGCTCCCTTGGCTGGCACATCTTTTTCTTAAGAGCTTAACTTAGATATTGTAACAGTTTAGAAGTTTTTCATACTTTCAAGTACATAGCCATAGTAAGTGGAATTAAATACTTGATAAACAAGACATGTAACCTTTTATAGCATGTTAAATTATACTTGTAAATAAAAATTTCATTATACAGTAAGTGTAAATATTATGAAAACAAATCCTACAGCAAAATGCTATGCCCCTAAACTCACTCGGCATTACCTTCTCCACCTTCATTGGCTGTAAAAATGATAATAAAAGCTGGATTACTGGAAAAGGGCTCCATTTATTCATGAATTGTTTAAAGAACTATGCTAAAGTATGAACTAAATTTACTGGTGTAATTGCATGAAACTTTAAGAAAGCTTTAGAATCCAGTGAAAAGGTCTAATTATAAGAGCCATCTTTCGTCTTTCCTCTCTTGCTTTTTCCTATTTGAGAAACCAAGAACTTGAATTCCTCTGTAGTCAATCATTCTCCTGCAATTGCACCTTGTTATACTTTCTCATAATGCGCTGCTTGAGAAATGATCACTTCAAGGCTTCCAAGTACATCTTTATCTTTCCTCTCATCAAATCACAAGTCCCTTTACTACTTTTTATCCTTTTTTTCTTGCTTGAGAGTAAAACAATCAAATCACTGATTGGCTTTCACAAAATTCTTCCTAGTTGACCTTTCTTTTGACAGCCCTCCTCCCTACATCTCTTAAAATATGATGGTGCGAAGCTCAAACTCTGAGGTGGTTTTATTATTTTATTTTTCTAAACAAATTGGTTGATCATAGCATTTATAATGTGATAACAATAGAGGAAATGACCATCGAGGGTATTGTGCGTTTGTTACGGTTTGTTCATTCTTAACTATAGGTTTCGAGATAATGGTTAAGAGTGGTCATGCAAAGAACGGGTGTCTCGATCAATTCCTTTTCCAAATCCTGGTTAGATGAAAAATAGAAAATAAAGAGGATGAGCCTAGGCCAGAGGATGGGTGGTGGCTTTTTGTTGTGTGTGTGGAGGGGGAAGGGGGGGGGGTGGGTTCTTTTTGTGTGTGTGTGTGGGGGGGGGGGGGGTTTCACCTATTAGCTATAGGCCATACTTCTTTCTATATTACATACAAATACTATGAAATATCTGTCCCCATAACATGACTAGACTACACTGGGGTCTTTTTCCTTGGCGTTTTGAGCTCTCTCTTTCAGCAAGTCACTTCCTAACAGTTTCCTTAAATTTGACTCCACCCAGCTTTGATCTTTCCTTGTTATCTTTCAGTGACTGATGAGTTATCTTCTCAATGGATCAACTAGTGAATATGCATGATGATAGCCAATACTACTCAACTGATCAAAGAGAATAAAATATATAAAGAACCAAAAGAAAAAAAAATGAATAAGACGAGCAAAAAAGTTCTTCATAGACACTGAGAGTTGCCATTTTTCATATTTGATCTATACATTAAGTATATATTAGAGCTAAAACTATGATATTAAGTCATAGTCAGAACTTTTAGAAGCTACTAAAACCATAGCATAGGCATTATCAAAGTAGTGATATATAGCTAAGTTAAGTTTTTCAAAATACTATTATGATTAGCATTTTGGCCCCTCCTCTGTTAATCCTACAAGAAGGGCCACCTTAATCTTGAAAATAGCCACATCTTCTGACTTTGAAAATTGACATGTCTAGTCTAGCTAGATGTCTACATCTCCTAGCTTTCTGAATTGCCAAAACTCATCCATGTTCCATAATGATCCTCCCATTTCATCTGTAAACCAATTGGTTTCTCCCATCTCACATTCTGATATTGACATTTCTTGAGATGAAAAGTCTGGCTGCTGGTTGAAACTCTCCACATGGTACCCCTCTTCTTGAACTAAATTGTTGTACAAAGTGGGATCTTCTGTCATCTCATGAGGCAACTTCAACATACTCATGGAACTTGATGTATAGATTCTTGGATGTTCTAGTGAGTTTGTTTTTTCATTGTCATAATTGCATGTGTTATCATGAGACTTGTAAGGTTCTTGATGGTTGATTAATGGAGAAGGAAGTGAAGAACTTTGTTTTTCAATGGATATTTTTGAGGAGGAAGAAGCAGGGGATGATATTGATGAGGAACATTGTTGCTCCATTTTTTCAAGTAATCTAGGCATCCAAAGACTCTTAATTGCTTCAACAAACTTCTTACTATTTGAATCAACCTTAAGTTGGCGTGCTTGTTTTTGCACCCTTGTTCTCCAGTAGTTCTTGATTTCATTATCTGTTCTTCCTGGTAGATGTTGAGCAATCTTTGACCACCTGGAGTAAAAGACATGATTATACGTGGAGGCGAATTCAGTATTTAAACATGAGAGGTTCAACATATGGGTTAAAATTGATATTTAAACTCACTTTCAAGATATTTTATACACATATTTATGGTTAAGTGAAAAAATGACGGGTTCAGTTGAACGAGTTCCAATATTCTAGGTCCGCCTTTAATTGAGATGACCATTTGGTGGCATTTGGAAAAAATAATAATGTCCAAGATCGAGTGTCTTTGACAATATTGGATATCTAAAATTTACCTGTTTCCCCATTTGGAGTGGAGTTCAAGTATTAAGAGTTGTTCTTGTGGGGTGAGGTTTCCACGTTTAATATCAGGTTTCAAGTAATTTAGCCACCTAAGTCTACAGCTTTTTCCTGTTCTCTTTAGCCCTGCAAAAAGAATTCAAATATATAAACAAAAATGAGACTTGGTGAGTTGTATTTTATAAGTTCAAGAATCATATAAAGAAGTGATATGTTACCAGCACATTTAGCTAAGGCATTCCAACGACCTTCACCATGACTAGATATGTAATGGATAAGAAGGTTATCTTCCTCAAGAGTCCATGGTCCTCTTCTTAGCTCAAATTCATCTTCATGTGAGCAACTATTCATTACTATGCCTTTGCTCATATGTCAATGTAAAATAGGACTAAAAGAAAGTGGAGGAAAATTGCAAGTCTTAGGTGTTTTGGGAGCAAAAGTGCAAGAATGAAAGTGAATTTAGAGCCTAGGGATGTATTTTATAGATGATGACAAAAGGACTTCATATACGTGTTCAAAGGGGAAAAAATGAAATGTAGACCCCATTAAAGAGAGTTTAATTTCTCCCACATGATAGTAGTAGTAGTAGTAACCTTTTTATATGGATCATAAAACTCAAATGGAATTTTGTATATTGATGATGTGGTGCTAGTCAGCTAAGAGTATAGCAATGTGCCACTTAGTAAGTAGAATAATGATCTTTGTATGAGCATCTAAGTCTGCTCTAACTGCATGTGGATGGACCCCTTCTTTCACTTTGAGAATAAATGTTAGACCATTTAATTACACACTCTTTGGTCCTCAACTCCACTTCCAAGAAAAACATAATAACCTAAGATAAAATTTCATTAATATAATATCCCATTTTTCATAAATACTCCCTCCGTCCCAAAATAGTTGTCGCTTTAAGAAGTTCCGTTTGTCCCAAAATAGTTGTCGCTTTAGGATTTCAAGGCTAAATTGATTAGTTCTTTCCAACTATACCCCTAATAATTAAAAAAATTCTCAAAAAAAGTTAATGGTGAAGCCTTAAATAGGGATAAGATAGTAAAATAAACACCCTATTTAATGACTTTCTTAATGGGCGTGAAAAAGCTTAAAGCGACAACTAAAATGGGACGGATGGAGTATATAAACAGTCTCTTAATTATAAATATTTTATCGAGAATTCTTGAAGAAGAAAGGAATGTTAATATGTCTTGATACAATGTAAAGAAACCTTATTGAATCGAATGGACTTTGCATGCAAAGAAAAGCCTTGAGAAAAGGGAGTCAAGAAAAGTATGATCTTGAAAATGAACTTTGCTTTGCTGCCACCTTGGAAATTGATTCCTCTGCTCTTTGCCTCTATGTAAGAAACGTGCTTGACTAAAATATTACTATCTTATAGTAAAATATTATTTTATGTCCATGTAAATTAAACGTGGGCTTATGGGGTTTGATCAAAGGGGCGGCAAGCATAACTTAGCCAAGAGAATGTATGGAATTTATTAATGATATATGGAGTAATTGCTTTGTGTTTTCAAGATAATGATGTTTCCTCCGATCCATACCTTTGTTTTCCCCTGTCCTTCAAATCTTTTCGAAACTCAATATGATTTTTAAGTCAAAGAGTCAAATTGGCTAACAAAGCCAAAAAGTTTGATTGATTCAATGGTTAAAATGCTAAGTGCTTAGGATTAGAATAATGCTTTGTTGAAGGAATATATGACATAGATGTCGTTGTAATAGGAGTTTATCATGGGAATCAAACAAGTGGTATATCCAATTGAAGCCTTAGAGTTCAGTGGATCATTCGTAAGATAAAACTAAGAAGCAATTTGAGAGTTCGAAGGTAGGGGCCAGGTGGAGCGTATCTGAAAGTCCTCAATTTTGCTCTTTTAACTTCTAGAAAGAGATTCATTTAACACTTCTCTTTGATTTTCTTTTTCTTCTATTATACTGAAAGGTTAGGGAAGGAGAAAGGAGATGAGAGTTCAATAGCTTATATATAAAATAAAATATTAATTTTTACTCTAATTACAGTGTAATTTTTCAACAAAAGAAATTCAATTGGAGCAAGATAGCTCTGCCATAGCCGATACCACTAGACTATAAGTGTGGCTGGTTTTATATATATAACACTCTTAGAGCCTATTTGGGATTACTGTAAAAAACTGCTTAATTTGAGAAGTACTTTTGGTATAAGTACTTTTCAAAGAAGTACTTTTAGATAATAAGCAGTTTGTGTTTGGACAACTCATTGGAGAAGTACTTTTGATAAATAACTTGTGTTTGGCTAATCTTTACGAAAAGTACTTTTGAGTGTTAAATTACGAAAAAAGACATCCAAATTCATTTTACATTTGGATTAATAAAAAAAAAAAAATTTAGTAAAAAACTTTAATTAAAAAATTATTTAGTTAAAATGTAAAATATAAAGTAAAATATTTAAATTTATGCTATTGAGAAATATAAAATATAGTTAAATCGAAGTGATAACAGAATTAAAATTTCTAGTAATTACTTACTTTTAAAAAATGATTTTAAGAATAGGAGATCCTATGTACGGTTGATAGAAATAACTTGAAATAAAAACTAGTCTTAAGAGGAAGAAGATTTATAAAAGTATATAGTAGGAGAAAATATAAAAAAGAAAAATATAATTTTATTTCGTGAGAGATGTGGTTAATTAATGATGGTAAATATGAATTTTTAGTAAGGATATTTTTGTCTTGAAAAAATTAATAAACTGCTTCTGCTTCTTAGAAGAAGCAGATATTTGTAGCTTCTCCCCGACAGCAGAAAGACTGCTTCTGCTTCTACCTAAAAGTACTTTTCTTTTTGTTGCCAAACACCTCAAAATTCTAAAAAAAAGTATTTTTCTTGAAAAAAAAGCACTTTTGGCTCCAGAAAAGCAATGCCAAACAGCCAATTAGTTATGGTCATTGAGACTAACTTTTTTTTTTTTTGGGGATAACTTGAAGGATTATAGGTTTATGCAAGACTCAATAAAACAAGCTATGAACACAACTCTATAATGACACAATTTATGAGCTTATTAGAAAACAATTTAAATCAAGTTACGCAAAGCATGGTACTTCTTGTTTATTGTTACAAGAGTCGAAACTAATTCAAAGAAAGATTTTTAACTTTGTGAGATAAAAACATAATGAAATGCGAGCAATATGCGGAGGTGGATATACCCTAGTGCCTTTGAACGAACTGAAAGGCCTCTCTTCAACTCCCTCTGAGGTTTCCTCACTGCGGTATTTACTCTTGAAATACAGGGTAAGCCAACTTTGAAGGGATAGGGGAAGAAAAGAAAACAAAGAGCCTTTTTCTTCTTCTTCTTATAGGGCGTTTAAAGAGCGTGGAGGAAAGATCACAGCTGGTCTAGGAGCCGAGAGAGCTTCATCGTCGAGAGGGAAAGAGCCCGGATCACCAGCTAAGGCCCCTAAATGACCGCCCGATTCACTCTATCTATAATCGATATAAAGTACTTGCTCCGTTCCAAAAAGGTTGTCATAGTTCCTTATTAGTCCGTTCCAAAAAGAATGACACAATTCTAAATTTGGAAACATTTTTGAGTTGAAACTACTACTTTACCCTTAATGAAATGCTTTATAGCCACATATTTATATAAGGCTTATTTTGGACCACAAGTTCCAAAAGTCTTACTACATTTCTTAAACTCCGCTCTAAGTCAAACTATGACAACCATTTTGGAATGCAGTGAGTATTTGATATCTTAACCATTACATATTGCGAAGTCGCGCAAAACAAGAAAATAAAACTTACTCCCTTCGGTCCACTTTATTTGATGTTTTTCACTTTTCGAGAGTCAAGTTGACAAATTTTCGAAAAATTGAACTAGATTTAGTCAATATTTTAAAATTATAATTTAAATATTAAAAAACTACACGAAAAGTATTATAAATTGCAATTCTTGTCATATTAATATGGTGAAGAAATATATCTCAAAATGTTGGTCAAAGTTTACATTATTTGACTTTTAAAAAAGGAAAGTGATCAAATAAAATGGACCGGAGGGAGCAAATTACTCCCTATATAGATAACAAAAAATAAATTCATTTAGTATATTTTATTGAAGCACCTCAGAGTTAGATAAACAGACATCTTTCCCCTTCGTAATTTTGTAGGATATACCAGCCAAAAGAAGTTCTGGACAATGGTAATCGATATTAATTGCAGAATTGTACACGAATAGCTACCATCCAAGTTATAAATAAAGCCCTATAGCACAATTCAATAGGACACTAAAAGATAAAGTTGAAAGTGAAAGCTCTTAGGTATTTTAAATGCATATATGTTACGCCAAATGGCAGTGATGAGATGAACGAGGTTTATTCACCTTTAACCAGATATCTTGATTTCAAGCTTTGGAAATGAACAGTCTAGTAGAAAATGGATCAAAAATTCGAAACAATCGAGTGAGTTTCGGATATTTAATTCCTAAAGAAAAGAACAAGAATGCATATACATTAAAGTAGATAGTAGAGTAATATATATGAGTCTTAACACCAAGTTCAAGAGTTGTAAACATGTACAGTACGTACACTAATCCTTTAAGCCCATTCCACTAGTGACAAGAAAGTAGACAACACCCCAATAGTCTCAGACGAGGTCTTTTGCCTCCTCAACTTCACAAAACAAAAGAAAAAGAAGTCACTCCCTAAAGATAATGAAAAGGAAAAAGAGGGATGTGAAATGAAGTGAATTAAAGTAGAAAGAATGAGAATCAATTATTGGGAGTGCAAAGTAGAGTGTAGCGAGTTTATTCTCAACAAAGGGAACATCGTTTCCATTCTAAGTAATAGTGTATAGTGGGTAGAAATGGATGCTTTGTTTTTTATCCAATATTGGAAATAAATAAAGTTGAGAGTATGCATGTGACCCTAGAGAAGGATAAGGCTTTTGAGTAACTCCTTGGTTTAAATGAATAGTTCAGAAATTCGACTTAGGATTCATTTGGCTCGATCCTTGATCATGATAGCAAAATACTAATTCCTAGAAATGATTGATGAGATTGACAATATAGGTAGAAATGGACACAAACCAATTCCCTCACATCCAAGTGTTTCCATTTCAATTCAGTGAGCTTATGATTTTGGAAGGTGACTAGCATACTAGCTCAACCATTAATGTTATAAGTAACAAACAACTTTTATAATATCCAGACTGCAAAAATGAGTGATACTTTGGTATGTCTCTTTTTTTTTTCTTTTATTTGAAGTATTAGATTTTACATTTGAGCTTATGTTAGATTCAATAGTTTGAATTATTTCTTTAATTAGACAAATTAAAAGATTATGCTGTTTTTATGTTTTCCTGATCTTTTATGAGTTGGATCAAGAAAAGAAGAATTTTAAAGCTGGCAACTATGAGATTATTGATAGGGGTTTTGAGCTTAGAATGGGGAGTAGTGGCATCAACAAGGTTGGGGAGAATTTCTAGTTTGATGATGATAAGAATTTACAAATTGAAAGACAGATTCGATTCACGACATTTTCATTTTCTTTAGGCACATGATATATACTTATTAAAGTTCCTGAATAATAATTGCTAGGGTCACTGACTTCACTTGAGCCAAAATGAGTTTTTTTTTTCTTTTTTTTTTTATAAAAGAAAATGTAGTTTGTTTTTATTGTTTTTTCCTTGTCCACGTCATGAAGGATTTGAGAATCACTAGTAAACTAGGAGTGAGAACTTAAAATCAAGAGTAATGACATGAGAAGCAACAGATAGTGAATTAAGCTACTCGTTGTGGCAAAGTAAATAATTCCTAAAGAAGTGTTCCTGCGAGACCACATCTATTTTTTGTAGAAGAGAGAGTCAACTTCAACACAAAATCTATGGTGATCTTATTTATCATGGAACGCAAAATGAATATTTTCTCGAGGTTATACATTTTCTTGGAACAACGTACGTAATTATAGTTAGATTTGTTGTATACAATTGCTTGGAACAAAAAATTTCCTATAGATGGATGGTTTTTGATGTGAGGGAGTCACGAGTCACGACCCCACAGAAACAAAATTTAAACAGCGATGTGGAATTAGCCTTTCTGCGCAAACTTACCACATCACTCTTAACCTTTCGTATAAATTTCGGGTAGGATCCACTTTTGACTGTGTTAGTCAAGCAATAGCCCACACACACAAATTCGTTGAAAAGTAGTCAGATCCGTAAATTTAGTATTTTATATCGGGACTTTAATTATGAATCCTAGTATAAAATACTGAATTTTGAATATGTTAGTTCAAAGTCCCAGTATTTTAAATATAAAACTCTGATTTTAAATATATTGGGACTTTAAATATAAAACTCTGATTTTTGTTGAAACTTTGAACAAAACTCTAGATTTTCTTACTGGAGTTTAGTTCAAAGTCTCAGATATTTGTATTGTAGCTAGTCTGGGGTGTTGTTTAACGCCAAGAGACTGTACGTGTGCAGGGAGGTAATTTGGCTATTTTTTAATAAATTATGAAATAGTAGATGAAACTCACTTAAGGCGTCCAGAAATGGCTACTCATCAAAATTTTGCTAACCTTTCTCCTAGATGACACATTTTTATCGAAAAATGTCACATGGTATTCCCTAAATTGACTAGTTTTGAGAGTTTGTCCCTATTTAACTTAATTTTAGCAAAATATCCTCTATTTGGTCTGTAGGCAACACTTCAAATTATCAATTTGAAAGTGCTGCCTTTTAGGAAGAGATCAAGTGACAAGTGTTGCCTAAGCACCATTTCAAGTCATTTCGGATAATGCGAGAAGAGAATAGATGGGGCAAGTACTGGCTAGACAACACTTTCTCTCGGATAATGTGAGATTCAAGGACAAGTGTTGTCTAAAAAAAAGGGATAAAGGCAAGTGCTGCCTCTTAGGCAATAGTTACAAAGAAAGAGAGGACCAAGTACTGCTCAAACAATATTTTCTCTGGGAGAATGTGAGATTCAAGGGGCAAGTGTTGCCTAAAAAAGAGGGATCAAAGGCAAGTGTTGCCTCTTAGGCAATACTAATGGAGAAATGGAGGGCATGGATACATGCGTTATTATAAGATTCATAGGAGTATTTCGTTCGAAATTTATTTATTAAACTAAGCGCATAATATTTTTGCTAAACCACTATTATGTGAGAGCAAAAAGGCAATCAATTGCCTATGGTGTCATAGTTCTGCAAAACAGTCCATTTTTATGGACTTAAGGAAGTAAAAATTTCGCCCAGCAGCTACTTTTAATACCGGTATTTAGTTTGAGGCCACTATTTTCTTTGGTCTTACACTAGAGGCCATTTTCGGGCCTTTACTAAATAAGCATTGACTTAAGTTCTGATCATTGACTGAAGTTCTGTCCACAGGGCCTTGGACTGAAGTTCTATCTTTAAAGACTGAACTTCAATCCGTATGACCCTGGACTTAAGTTCTATCTTTAAGGACTGAACTTCAGTCAATATGGCCCTGGACTGAAGTTCTATCTTTAAGGACTGAAATTCAGTCAACATGGCCCTGGACTGAAGTTCTATCTTTAAGGAGTGAATTTCAATCCATATGGCCCTGGACTTAAGTTCTATCTTTAAGGACTGAACTTCAGTCAATATGGCCCTGGACTGAAGTTCTATCTTTAAGGACTGAACTTCAATCCATATGGGCCCTGGACTGAAGTTCTATCTTTAAGGACTGAAATTCAGTCAACATGGCCCTGGACTGAAGTTCTATCTTTAAGGAGTGAACTTCAATCCATATGGCCCTGGACTGAAGTTCTATCTTTAAGGACTGAACTTCAATCCAGGGCGCTGGACTGAAGTTCTATCTTTTAAGCGAAAGTGGCCATAAACTAAATATTTTGATATTAGTGGCCTGTGCTCAAAGACCAGTGGCAAAAGTGACCTTTCGTGCATTTACCCCCCTTAGGAAGCGTGACTTGCTATTCGCTATCTTAAGCCCCATAAATTCTCCATAAATTCTCGTCCAATATAAAACTTGGCACAAATAGCCGGCCAAACAACTACATAAATAAAAATAGGGCAATTTACATGACTATATAAACTAATATTTGTTTACACAAAAATATTAATACTATCACATTTTCAAAACATAGCAAAATATTTTTTTAATACATAGCAAATATATATAGCCCTAGATCCACCTCCTACACTATCATGTCACCCCCTGTCGCCGCCGCCCCCATGACTGGCACTAGTCGCCGGTTTTTTTTTTGTGTTTTATTTTTTAATTATTTTTGGGTTTGTGTGTATTTTCATTGTATGGACAATTATATGTTGTGCATACAGTGAAAATACAGTAGGCATACTCCCCATACGATTATTGTATTTGCTATGTTTGGTACAATTGGTAAAAAATGTTGTTACGTTTGGTAAAGTTATAAAATATTATTATATTTTTAACAAAAATCCCTACAATAACACCAAGGTAATTTACCCACAAAAATACCCTACCTCAACCCTAGCCCACCAACAACAAAAGATTACCAACAATATCATGGAACATTAAACAGACGACAAAAAGAAAAATGTGCGGAAGAAATATAAGTATCCTAAAATTTACTAGGTTTACTTTATTGTCACATAATGGAGTGAAACAAAATGCAGAGAAGAGAAAGCCTATAATATTTGAATTCCCTAAGAAGATATACGAATTGTCCCTTTTCCTTTTTTAGAATTTAACTCATTGTTCTTTGTTTGTTTTATCATGTTTTGTTTCCCAATTTCGTTTCGATACTATTAGTCAAAAAGTTCAAAACTACCGCCATTGGTAAAGGCGTTCTTTTGAATTTTCATCTTCTCCTTGTTTATTTAGAGAAATTGATACATTCTCTCTAGACCTAGAGAAGGGAAAGAATGATATCTTATCATTCACCCATTAAAGTCAAAAGAGATTAATTGCTTTGCTAAAATGACAATGACCCATTATTGTAAATAGTAACACAACTTTATTCATCGAGAGATATTTTTTATTGACTAACCAAAAGTATGCTAAGAACGATTTGGCGCATCATGCCAACTTTATGTTTAAAATGTTCTTTTCTTCTTTTTTCTGGTTTACCTATAAATTTTACCTTTACAGGCTTATTTTTGTACTCTAGCTAGCTCTAGATATTTATATTTCTACATGCATAGTTTCTAAATCTAGTTATATGACAACCTAAGATTGAACAAGCTCGATCAATATAATGCCATTAATCATGGAAAATACTTGATCTCGTAGACTGATGAATTTTCCAATTTAGGATGCGTGAATTAAATTAATCGAATATTATGATTTCTCAACTTTGAGTAACTTTGTAGTATAGAGGTTTGCATATTAATTAGGACTAGTATAGTACCTGCGCAATGCGCAGATAATATTAACGAATATTAATCATAATTAAATTGTGATAGATATTTACACAACATTGAAATCCTACTCTTATGAAACTAAAGGAATCAAATTAAATCATATAACCATTGAATAACTTTTAAATTAATTAAATATCTTTATAATTATAATTCAAACAACCTTAAAAGGAATCATAGAAAGAGATTAATCATGGCAAGATATTTTCTTAAAACTATCATAGAAAAAAAAATTGTTACAAACAGTAAATAAAGATTTTTTTAATATTAATATCTACCAAACATATTTGGGGTTACCCAATTATATTCATATAATATAAATTTCAAAAGTAAATCCACCAAATTGCCCCGGTCTCTATGGCAATGATAAACAGGAAAAGGAACAGATAATTTCTCTGAAAATGGCCTGATTTACGTTAGCCTTGATAAATTATGCATTCATAGAAAATGAGGACTTTTCTAATCAATTCTAGTTAAGACAACTTTTTTGGTCTCCAAAGATTTAAGAATTCCCTTCACTGAGTTCTCTTTCTCCATTCAAACATTGATAGAAACTTACAAAGACATAAAATCCCCTCTAGATGTCTTACTAATTATTTATCCAAAGTGTAAATATTTAGTCACATACACTTCTGATAGAATTCGATCCGAACCATGTAACATTCTTCGTGCATCATGCATATGTCTTTGTCATTGTAATTCTAGATTATCTCCCTTGTATCTTTGATCAATCTCCACTGACTTCCCTACAGTACTTCACCACAAAAGGAGTCTTGATACCTTAGAGAGCGATGCCGCATTTTCTGCACGGCAAATGTACACATTGTATTATTCACCGACTGCTGTTTCAAAATAATCCAAATAAATGTTATGTTTTTGAGTTTTTTATATGATGGAGAGAATAAATACACATAGTTTTGAAGAAGAAAGCTAAAACGATCTAAACTTTCTCTATCAAAGATAGGGAAGAAAATACTGTAGTTACCTTCCCATGGACAGCAGCTTATACAAACAATGTCTTGTTTCAATCTGCTCCCCATTAATTATTTATGTTTCAATTAACTGCACTTCTAAATTCTTATGACTTCGTAATGACAGAACATTCTAGTTATCTTACGTCTCATGATGCACAACTCCACTACAATCACGACATTGAAATATTTTTAAACTTTACACTTTTATCTTTCAAATTGTAACATTTACAGTTAAGTAAATGGGTGAAGAATCCCTTTAGGATATACAGTAAAGTGAACATGACCAGCTTAAATATTTATCATTACTGTCACATAATGCATACAGGACTCTAAGGTTTATCCATGCTTATATATGTGCATGTAAGCATAAGAGTGCTTTTCATCTGTGACAGTGGGTCTATTATAGTAGTGTAGCATAATTACATACCACAAAAAGAAGATTAGTGATGTCTGAAATCTTTCCCTGAAGGCATTTTCCTTGAAAGATAGATATATAGCAAGAGCAAATTAACATATCAAGCTTTCCGAAATAAACAATCAGAAATAAAAATATAGTCACGGAGTAAATCAAGCTATTTCAAGGACGTACAACATGGTTTTATTCATAAATATACCAAGCATAAACATTATATCATAATTATTCCTATGCGTACCTAGATTCCTTTTTCACCTTGTGATAGATGAAACCAAAAACTTGAGAGACAAAATATTTTTGCATTTCTTTAGACACCCTAATTTTTTACATGAAAAGGAATATAAGGAAGAAATATTTAAAATTTTGATTAGCTCTTTACCTCTTCCAAATACATTTCATCCACTATTGGCATGCATAATTTTTACTCGAGCATTCATGAATCAAATGGAGACCCGCACTTCAATTATCAAGAAATATTTTATGTCAACTATCATAGTAGCCACTCAAGTTAGTATCCTAGAGAAAAGATAAAGCAAACAGAGTGAAACAACAAACAATTACAAGTAGGTTTCATTTGCTATCACTACTTGTCAGTACTTCTTAACATCTTCTTTAGTGCCATAATGGTTTAATCACTGCAAAGAGGCGTTGGAAAGACGCAAGAACATGTGTAAATCAGAAAACTTCTTATGAAGACTTGAAAAAATATATTTTGCTTCGTTGGTTCTAGATTTATAAGATTACAAACCCAATCTACTTTAATTGTGATTGAATAAGACAAAAGCTTTCCAAATAAATGCACGCTACTATTCATTATCAATAGTACATTATATTTTTCTTAATAACTTCTACAGAAGTACATTATTATCAAACAATACTATATGCTACATTATAAACAGAGAAGACTATTTACCAAGTATTTCAGCAACTTTGCTCTTCAATATATGAGATCTTCCTTGCTCCTCAATTCTGAAATCAAACTTTCCCCGTACAATATGTTTGTTTGAAACTGTCATCAAGCGACATGGATTATTCTTAAAAAATATAATATGTGACTTTATAAAGAGAGAAGACTATTTACTTAGAAAAATTAAGGCCTTGTACACTGCAAAATTGACAAAAAATGGAACAGGACATCTAAACTTGATTAGGAATCCTTCCTTAAGAACCTGCATCTTAGGTATACATGATAAAGCTAAGTGAAGCTAACTATCCAAACTATAATAGTTAAAATATTTATGTCTAAGGAAGGTAGCCAAATCCCATACACATTCATCTACAAGAAAAATGCATGATTTGTAAATAATAACATACACTATTTTTTTTTATTTTTACAGATATTATAACGAAACAAATATATTCAGTGCTCTTATGAAAATCAGCAGACAGAGTCTCATTATCAATTTTTAGAACAAATATATAACCCAACCTGGAGATCTTGAAAGATACCATGTTAAATATGCTACAACAACTAATTGTCTTATTAGCAACAATTTAAATACAATTTGAAAAACAGATAGCAATGCCAGAAACTGAAGCAACATACTTTCTTTTCGCTAAATGTTGTTACCAACTCTTCCTTTGTTGGGTCATTGGAGAAGATTGGAAATGGAAACAATAAGGAAAAAAAGAACTTTTTTTTTTCTTAAGCACATGAAGAAGAAGTTGAAAATTATTTACATTTACCAAGAGAAGTTGAGGACTCCATATCATGGAGGAAACCACTTCATCGTGAAACTGAAGTAGTTTCTAGATTTCACCATTTTATTATTTGTTACTTATGTTTTTTATGATTTTTTTGACCTAAAAAAATTTCATTATGGAACAATGCACGTAATTTGACTTGAGAAAAATAACTGCTTAATTTACCTATTATATTTGAGATAAGCACGCAGAGAATTTTTAGGAAAAGAAGACTTAAGACTCCATCATGAAACAACCCAAGTTATATTGTAACTGAAGTAGTTACACAATGGATAAGAACGTGATATTATAGATTTTAATTATCTTGTAATTCAAATTCACATTCATTGCACTAACTATTTAATGGTTGAAATTTGGCTCTACAGTTTTTTTTTTTAAATTTATATTAAGAAAGCAAAAAAGTTTTTCAAAGAAAAGCAGAAGACACGTTCTAGGGCATGAATATTTTGAGGAGAAAGTGTTTAGGTTTAAATTAGATTAATTAATTAATAATAGGTTTTAAATTACATTTTAAATTCAAATTTTGAAATTGATTAAACAAACTAACATTAACTAATAACTAATTATTGTCCTAAAATAATCAAGTGGCTTCCTACAACTTTGATACTTGACTTCTTTTTATAGGCTTACTACCCTCTTTTTAATATAATATAGATACGGTTTATCGTGAAGAGGTTAGAAAATAAGGCCAAACCCAAAAGTCTTTGTACCAACAAGTACTACAAAGTTCAGAGGGCTAGGCTTATATAGTTCAAAAAAGATAGGTCAATTGCATTTAAGTCATTGTGAAGAAATAGTGAAGATTAGAAAGAAGAAGGTCAAAACGTGTCTTGATTTAAAGTGTCCCTTTTCAGGTTTTGGAATTTAGCCCCTTGCTTTCTCTGTTCCTCAGTAAGTTTGCTCTTCTTCTTTACTTGGTGTTAAGGATAGAGATTGACATATCTAGTACTTGTGATAGGAAGGTGAATTATCAATTTAAAGAGCTTTTTTTTTTTTTTTTTTTTTTCAATTATCTTAATTTGTCAAATGCACCAAAAGCTCTAAAAGGCTGGTTCCATTAATGGTAAGGTGGTAAAGTGTTTCTCTAAAATCATTTGATTTATAATCAGCTGCCTTTTGCCTCATAGATTTCAAAAAGGTTTTATTACACAAATATGAAGCTAGGAGAGTTTGTATAATATTTTAAACTAAAACGAAGACATGTACAATCAAACCTTGTTATAGTGGCTATTAAGCTATTAGACATCCTTCAAGGAAAAATTATTGAATAATCTTTTGCTGAAAGTTTGGACATAAATCCTAGCTAATTCATATCTTGTATTGTCACTAAGAGACTGGATTTACGAAACAACATACGATTGTAGAATTTTTTCGTCAAACTTAATATTTTAAAATTTTCAATTAATTTTAAATGTATGTATATATTCCTTAGATTTTTTTTTGTTTGTACGACATAAGTATAGTTATGAATTTATTAATAATGTATAAGTCTTTTTAATTTTTAATTGGTGGAATATGAAATATTATTGAGATTTTAAATTTAAAATGTATTTTATTTTCGTTTTATAGTAGCATCCATTGCTTGATTGGTTTTATGAGATGATATTGGGCTATTAGTGATGACACACTACCAACATCCTCAACAAGTTCTAAATTTTCGTTATTAATATTGGGTTATCACCTGTAGGTAGAATGCCGGTATTTTATTTAACAATGGAGAATGATAAAGGTCTTGACATAATTCCATGCTTCTACAAGAGTGTTGATTGTTTATCGTAAGTTGAACTTGTTGTCATTAGATAATGGACATGAAATGTTCAACTTACCGTCTAACTTACCATTTTTACAAATTTTCCATAAATATTTTTATGGTATGAACTTAAAAAAGGAAATATATTTTTGGTACGAGTGATTATCATAAATACTTTGTATCTTATCTTTATACAATAATATATTTTTTATAAAATTTTATTATATAATATTTGAGTATGCTTGTTATAGAGAGGTGATTTCTCAAAAAGTGTACCGCTATAATGAGCGTTATTGATGTTATAGGTGGAATGCTGTATAAAATTAAACCTATACTGAAATGTCATAACAAATTGCTATTATAACAAAGGTTGGCTGTATTACAATTCAACAACTTGTGCAAGGAGTATAGTTCTCCGAAATTAAAAAGTTGATCTTCTATTACATAATAGGCTAATAAATTCCATTGAACTCATGCGATTTGACTTTCCAAAATCTTGTCACTACCAGCCGACTTAAATAAAAAATAGTTAAGTATATAATAAATATATATAAGTGTATGATTTATGTGTAACTTTGACCATATATATTGGCATGGTCTGTACACTATTATTGATCGGAATTCCCTTTCTTTTTCCGGGGAAGTGCCAGATAGCATGTTTGGGTAGAGCATTTTAGCGCCAGCCGATTTTCTTTACATATTTTGCAAGGCTTGACCACTTGTAATAGCCATGAGTAAGCCTAACTTCATATCCCGGAACCGAAAGTCTAGCGGACTGAAATTTAGGTTTGATTTTCTTTTTTAATTTTTTAGTTTAAGTTGGCCTCAACTTCAATCTATGAATGTGATATCTGGGGTGTGTTTTGTACAAAGAAAAACATTTTTCGTAGAAATATTTTCCAAAATATTTCTTAGAAAAGGGATAATTTTCAACTTATTTGCCATTGTTTGGTACCAAATAAGAAAATATTTTTTCAAAATAAAAAAGAAAAATTCATATTTAAGTAGATACCCCCAAAAATACCCCCCACCCACCTCCCTCATTACCAAACCACCCCAAAACCTCCCACCGCCACCCTTCGCCGGGGAAATCAATGCACCAGTTCACGACTGCAGTAGTTAGGGTTGCGTCGCCAGAGTTCTCCGTCGCCGGCGATGTCGAAGAAATAAGGATTAGGTTGTGTCGTCGCCAGCGATGCTAAAGAAATAGGGATTAGGCTGGCCGTCGCCTGCGAGGCCGAAGAAATGGAAACTCGGCTGTGCCATCGGCGGCGAAGTCGAATAACGAGAGATAGTCTGTGCCCGTCGCCGGCGATTGAAAAAGAGACTCGACAGTGGCCATCGCCGACATCTGGAATGTGTTTATACCAGCGATGAGGTTGTGTGGGGTGGTGGGTCGGTAGGGAGAGGATGGGGTTATGAGTGGCGGCAAGGGAGGGTTTTAGTGGGATTAGTTTGAGGGCAGGGGATGGGTTAGGGTGGGAGTGTTTTGGAAATTGTTTTCCCTTCTCATTTTTAAGGAAAACATTCTTCTCTATTTGGAGGAAAATAACTAGTTTAAAAAAATAGTTTTCAACTCATAAAAACCAACCAAACATGAGAAAATAGAAAAATATTTTCCAGAAAATATTTCCCTCCATACCAAACACACCCTTGGTCTCAACTTCAAGTTCAATGACTAACTGAAATGACTGTTATTTAAATGGCGAGGTGGAAACAGGTGCATGTGCTAAACTTTTTCAGTTACGTAGCCCTTTTCAAAATCTTTAAGCTTGAAGTAATGTATTTTAAATTTAACAATATACGAGCTCTAGTTTAAGAAAAGGGATTTTTACACATATATACAAATATACACCTCTAATTACACAAAAATAGCAACATTTTACAAATTACAACAACTATCAATATTTTTTGTAGCAAATACCAAGGTATAAATAATTTTCTTACATTTCAAAGCCATAACTATCACAAACACAGTCAAGAGACCATCAGAGAAAAGGAAAAAGTCAAAAGTCAAAACTAATTGTGAAAACGCAGCCACCGCACATGGCGGATTCCGACATCTCACTACATTTCCCTCCATCGCACACGGTGGATTCAGCTCTTCTACAAACATCAGTTTCCACGTCGTTGATTTCTGTTCTAGAATCGGACTGTATCGCCAGATTCTCTCCAATTCTAGAAGCGATTTTAGATCCCAGACATTGCGGCACCTAAGCATTCTGTTCAATTTCTCTTTACACTGCTCTGCGAATTCTTGTTCAGCTGATGTACTGTATCGGTGTTGGTGGTTGTTACTTTTGCTATGATTTTCCGGCATGAGACTAGTAGCCGGAGGAGGTGCTGGTGGTTTTCGAATTCCATTTTCCGGCGTCGTATTGAGGGGCTCAGAGATCATATCAATAGCCATGTTTGGTTTGTTTCTTGGTTCAGCTATTGAAAGGACAGACAAATATCTAACTTATGGGATAGTTGTTGTAAGAGGACGAAATTCAAATGTGCTGTGGCAAGACTGCTATTGAAGAAAAAGAAAAAGTTTCACAAGATGGCTTGAGAAGTCAAAAAGGGAAAAGGCTTAAATATATGTGATTTGAATTCAGAGGTACTTTGTAGTCGACAAGTCTTATGGGTTTTGTGTCAAAAATAAATACTAGCAGTACAAGTCTACAACTTCCAACAAAATGAGTATGCACGCTAAGACTTGGACAGTGTTAAAAAAGTGCAAGAGTTACCTTCCTACTACGACAAAGAAAATCTTTTACTCCTTTTCTTTGTTCTCTTTGTTTTTGACACAGTTAAATAGTGCTGATACAGTCTAGAAACAACTAGATATAGTCTATAAATAGTTAGATACGGTGCTGAAACGGTGCAGAAAAAAATTGATACAGTGCTGAACACAACCTGAAACGGTGCAGAAATAGTTTGATACGGTGCAGAAACAATTTGATACGGTGCAGAACAGTGCAGATACGGTGCAAAAATAGTTAGATACGGTGCTGCAGAAACAGTTGAAACGGTGCAGAAACAGTTAGATACGGTGCAGAAACAGTTGAAACGGTGCAGAAACAGTTAGATACGGTGCAACAGAAACAGTTGAAACGGTGCAGAAATAATTTGAATTGAAATGCTGCTGTTTTTCTGCAGTTTTTTTGGTACTGAAACGCAGCTGAAACGCAGCTGCTTTGGTGCTGAAATGTTGCTGTTTTTCTGCAGTTTTTTTGGTGCTGAATTGCAGCAGTTTTGGTGCTAAAACACAGATGAAACGCTGCTGTTTTTCTGCAGTTTTTTGGTGCTGAAACGCAGCTGAAACGCTGCAGTTTTGGTGCTGAAACGCTGCTGTTTTTCTGCAGTTTTTTTGGTGCTGAATTGCAGCAGTTTTGTTGGTAAAACGCAGCTGAAACGCTGCTGTTTTTCTGCAGTTTTTTTGGTGCTGAAACGCTGCTGTTTTAGTGCTGAAACGCTGTTGTTTTTCTGCAGTTTTTTTGGTGCTGAAGTGCAGCTTTTTTGGTGCTGAAACGCTGCTGTTTTGGTGCTGAAATGCTGCTGTTTTTCTGCAGTTTTTTTTTTGTGTTGAATTGCAGCAGTTTTGGTGCTGAAACGCAGCTGAAACTCTGCTGTTTTGAAACGGTTCAGAAATAATTAGATACGGTGCTGCAGAAACAGTTGAAACGGTGCAGAAACAGTTGAGATACGGTGCAGAAACAGTTGAAACGGTGCAGAAACAGTTAGATACGGTGCTGCAGAAACAGTTGAAACGGTGCAGAAACAGTTGAGATACGGTGCAGAAACAGTTGAAATGGTGCAGAAACAGTTGAGATACGGTGCAGAACTAGTTGATACGGTGCAGAAACAGTGAGATTTAACGAGATACATTGAGGATGGATGAGGAAAAGTGAAATTGGGGAAAATGAGTGGAGTAAAAATGAAATTGAGGGGAAATGGTGGGAGGAAAAGTGAAATAAGGGAAAATGGGAGGAGCTAAAGAGATAATGGAGGAAATAGAAGGAAGAATGTAAGGGTTTGATATGTTATGGGAAAATATTGCTATGTTTTTGCTATATTTGTAATTATCTTGTGTTTTCCTCTATATAGGGTAATTTTACTAAAATGTTGCTATGTTTGGTAATTAAGCTCTAAAACTTGTACTTTTATGTAAAAAATCCTTAAGAAAATAATACAATGAGAAGGAAAATGTGTGTGGAGGGTGAAAATTCTGTGTAGGAGCCGATTTTAGGCGTATATTTTGATTTTAATTCTAATTTTAGTCGTTATATTGAACATGAAACCTTATATTGAAAATTGTTTATACCTAACTTCAAACAAACTAGTAACTAAAAACTAAATAATTTAATAACTGACTACATTTTAAATGACACGCTTAGACTCTCCGTGCACTTCCCATAGGGCTGCTGCCTTTATCTTTTAGATTTTTCTTTTTCAAAAATAGCACTTCAAACAAAAAAAATTACAAATAAAGGGCCATATTTTAAAATTACAAATAAAGGGCCATATTTTTTTCTTACATGCATAACACAACCCCTAATTTTTTATATTTATGCTCTCCCTCAAAATTAAAAATCCCAGTTGTCACTTCCCCCTTCTCCCGCCGCTGACTCCCGCAGCCACCCTCCCACTGCCGGTGGTTGAAAAATGTAAAATCACCAGAAATTTTTTTTTATTTATTCACCAGAGTTAATTTTTTTTATTTCACCAGAGTTATTTTTGCCAAATTTGTTTATATCATTGCTTTGAACAAATTTATACACACAAATTTACCCAAAAAAATTATACATGAATATATATATATATATATATAAAAGTGCGTAGACAAGGAGAGAAATACAAAAATATATACAAAAAAACTAAAACTTTACACAAACATCCACAATAGTGCACAAATATAAAAATTTATACAACTTTATTCATTGTACATACATACGTATACAGATTTATACAAGTTTTTACACGTTTATAGAAGTGTATAAACTTGTATAAAATATGTATAAAGTTGTATAATCACGTACAAAAAAAATTATGTGTTTTGACAGCTTTTACATAAAAGCTTAACAAAAATACCAGATTAATACAATTCCTATAAGAAAAACACAAGACCTAAACATTATAAAAAAGTTCAACAGAAAAACTGGTAGATCTCAATAAAAGTGAAAAAAAGGAACATGATAAACGAACCCTTACTAAAGCTTAGGCCTGAAATTACTTTGGTTAATTGACACTTCAAAAAGCAAAAAGAAAAACAAAAAACAGCGGCAGCGGAAGATATACGGCGGCGGCAACTGGAAGGAGTGGTGGTGGAAGAGATGCGGTGGAAGGGGTGAGGGAGGAGGCGCCCGTGACAGTGGAACTTTTTTCAAATTCGGGTTGTTTTTTTTTTCCTGCAGAAAATGTGTTAGGTAAATAAGAAACTAATAATTTTCATACTTCATAATCTAAGGTCATTCAATTTTTTATTAGCTTCAAGAGTTCTATAAGGTGGCCCAAATCTTTCTTTTACCTATATGATTTACATACGATTTTAGCATTATATAAACTGTAGCGTAATGTCAATAATCATTACCATATTTTCGTGTCCCAGGACTTTATTTGTGCATTGCTTGTGGTCCTAATGCAAAGGGTATGGGTCCATCATACACAGGGAACTGACCTAGTACTAGTCGAGTCCAAGTTTGGATTGTACAGAATGACCAAATTGGAAGCTGTTCACTTTAGTGAAAGGTTCTCTCAAAAGCTATTCACTTTAGTGAAAAGTCTTTCAACGAAAAGAGTCGTTCAATAATTACTTTAAGTTATAGACTAAAATCTCAGGTGTAGCATTCTTGTATTTTTAATCCCCTTGATAGAACTTTTTTATTCCGTCTATAAGCTTTTTCTAACTCTGTTTGAAGTATTAGTGTAGACACCGAAAATTTATCAAAATTAGGACTTATACAAGGTGGGCCTATTAGGTTTTCTTGGAGGCTACTCCACCTAAAACCCTAGATCACACCTATAAAAAGGGGTCACATATTCCCTTAGAAGACATCTCAAAAATGTCAAGAGATCACAAAACAGACACCAAATATGTCTTTCTAGCTTCTTCTTGATCATCAAATACATCAAGGAGATGTAAATCATCGCCGCGAAGGCCCTCGAATAACCGAATAACGGATAACAAATAGGAGAGAAGAATCAAGGGGTTACCAGAATTGTACTCACATATTTTATCAAATCTAGGGAGACGCTGCTCTAATATAGGAAGATTTGTTTTCTTCGTCCAAGAATCTGTACTTATAGAGTAG
Source organism: Petunia axillaris subsp. axillaris (assembly GCA_029990575.1). Lineage (NCBI taxonomy): Eukaryota > Viridiplantae > Streptophyta > Magnoliopsida > Solanales > Solanaceae > Petunia > Petunia axillaris. The sequence goes on from JARKNS010000009.1 coordinate 47,769,239, forward strand.
ACAGCATAAAACAAGCTATAGATCAATATAACCTTGTAATCATCGATGGTAGAATCATAACACAGCCCACAACCATGAACAGGTTTGTGGTCATAAGGTTTTCGATATGGACAAGCAAGAGTGTGGTGTTGTCCTGAAGATGGATTCCATAAAACAAATTTCTTGTAGGCCACAGGTTTCTTCAACAACACCAAGCCATCATGTGAGCATAAGACACAAGCATTGTGGAATTTCTTTATAGGAAACTGTTGCTTTTCCATGATAATCTTTGGATTTTCGACGTGTATAAGCTCGAATTCACCAGTTTTTCTTTGTAACAAAAACTTCTTACGTTCCAATGCTTTGGACTGATCACGATGAGCTTCCGTAAACTTTTTGTCACAGATTATAGCATTCCATGACTTAGAAACAGATTTAAAACGTAACAAAGATGGAACAAATACCTTAATAAGGATGCAAAATATGATATCACTTGGAAGAATAATGGATTTATCATCTTTAAAGTTTGGCCTCATCTTTTTTAATTTCTTCTTTGACATTGTTATGCCTGCCATTGGAGAATAGCTTGTTGTGGAGACAAAATTAGTATTAATCCTGTTAGGGTTTATTCCATATGATCAGCTAATTAATGTGGAAAAGTAAGTCCTCGATCGTATAGAAGAAGGAAAATATGTACGAGTTAGTCTTTAATTGGACTAGGAGACAAAAAGGTGCCAAATAAATACTTTAGAGTTAGTGAAGAGACCGAAATTCCATATTTACAACAAATATGTTTGAATTATCAAGAAATTATTATTTTTAACTAAATAAATCAATTTCATCGAATAAATTGGATTCGTTATCACTCCAAATTGATTTTATTTAAGTTAATTGTTTAATATTTGGTGTAGTGCGTGTGTCTTCAACTTGCCATTTATTTCATTCACTCACCAGCTCGTGATTAGGGATGGGTGTTCGGTGTTCGGTTCGTTTTTTTGAACTTCGGTTCGGTATAACGTGACTTTGCTTGTTTGAATAAGAGGTGTATTATATTATTGTGTATCAGTCCTACTCTGGGTATAGAAGCATGACAGATAGGTGATGGGCATACATGCTCAGATTGGTATTTGGACTAGGTGCTAGTATTTAGTGGTAATGATAATCTGAAGTTTCTGAAACTTTGGGTTATTTGGTTCTTCGGTTCTCGAAACTGAAGACCGAAGTTTTAAAATTTTCTAGACCGAAACCCGAACCGAAAACAGAAGTATCGAACCCATAGTTCCGAATTAGTTCGATTCGATACTTCGATTTTTCGATTTAGTGCCTACCTCTACTCGTGATCACTCTTCTTACCAAGTATTTGCATCTCCCACATACGTACGTACGATTTAATACTCCAATTGTCCATCCTTTTTTTTTTTTTTGGGTCATTTTCGTTCAAAAAAGAATTTTACGTTTTTTTTGTCATTACAAATCAAAAGAGATTTAATAATATTTCACAAATTTTATCCTTATTATTAAATAAATACCATAGTCAAATTTAAGGTTTTAAAATATACTCCCTCCGTCCCATTTATTTGTCGCTTTAGGCTTATGCACGCCCATTAAGAAATCAATAAATAGGGTATATTTTTTTTACTATTTTACCCCTAATAAATAAAACTGGATTGACTTTTCTAGGAAATACTCATTTATTAAATATGGGCATAGTTGGAAAGAATTGGTAAAAAATGTCTTGAAATGCTAAAGCGACAACTAATTTGGGACAAATAAAACTTGCTAAAGCGACAACTAAAATGGGACGGAGGGAGTAATTAATAAGAGTATGTTAGTAATGAGAGTGAAGTTGAAAAGTGACAAGTAAAAACGAATAAAGAGAGTATTAATTCCCATTGTTTTCATTTTCAGTTCATCTTTTGCCGAGCCACACTTCTAGGGTATTTTCACAAATTTGTCCTCTATAAAAAATATTACAATTTTAGCTCCTATAAGAAAAGCCATTAACATCACCAGATATTACTAGCAGCAAGGGGGCAAGTCGTGTTAGAAGGGGAAAGGGGGAAGAAACTGCATAATTAAGTTAAAATCAAGTTACAAATATTGTAATTAAGTGTGTAGTAGATACCATAATGAAATCCTAAAACTCATAAATAGAACAGATATGTTATAACAAAGATCAAGTCGTGCCCTTGTGAATCAGTTAAAGAATTGTGCAAAGATTGCAAAACAGGCAAGACTCAAGATATAACAAATCGTAAAATTAGTCAATTCATGATGAAAATTCACCCTCAACTACCTTCTGATTAAGGTATAGCCATTGTAGTTGCTGCTGCTTTCGAACCTTTCTTAATGCTGTTAACAGATCGTCGTTTCCTCTTGCTCGTAACGTCAGGATCACTAGAAAAATATAAACTATCCAAACACATTGAAGCTACAGGAATATTAGCTTCTGTATGGATTTGTTGCCTAGGATTGTAGATATAAAGTAGATCATCGAACCATCCTTGAAACAGAACGTCACCTGTTTTGGTGCAACACAAAGGTATTCTATCTTTTATGAACTTTTTGCATATAGTGGGCAAGTTGCATATGTTCACCAACCATTTCCAGCCATCTTGTTCCATAATCCATATGTCTAATTGTTTGCTTCTGGTTGCGCCGCCACATAAACTAAGACAACCTTTGAAACGAATTAAAAAATAGGCGTCATTCTCACCAACAAAATCTGGTTTGGGAAGCTTTTTCACTTCATCTGCCTTCACGTCAAAATATATGATTGTAGAAGTTATACATACAAATTCGTTGATAAATCCCATATTCAAAGACCAGAATACACAACCTTCCACGGTAACTCCAGCACAGGCATAACCATGTCGTACTGATTGCACTGGACAAGGGAAACTTGTTCTTTTTGTCCAAAAATTGTTATTCAAAGAATAGACAGCATAAAACAAATCATAGATCAATATAACCTTATAATCATGGACACTAGAATCATAGCATAACCCATAACCACTCACATTTGGCATTTTTTTCATTATACTTGGGACATGAAAGAGTTCTATATTGGTATCTGGTAGATGGATTCCACAAAACATAATTTCTTTTACCCTTACGGTTTTTCAAAAGCACCAAGCCATCACATGAACACAAAACTTCAGCACGTCGGAATCTTTTTAGAGGAAATACTTGTTTTTCCCTCGTAATTTGTTGGGAACTAATATCCAAATCATCTCTAAAATGGATGGCTCAACGGTAAGGCAACTAAAGCTATCGCTTTAAGCCCCCGAGCATTAGAGCCCCACAATTTTTACTATATTTTATTTATATTAATAGAATTTTTTTAGAATGAATAAAATGCTAGTCATTTGTTCCAATACACAACATTGATTTTAGTTGTCAAAATATTATTAACCTATATGAGTTTAATTTAGAGTTCTAAAAATATTTGACAATTTTTTCATGAAAAACTTTGACAAAATAAACTTAAAAAATCTTGGAAAGAATATTTTTACATTACTAATATCATGATTGTGTCTATTTATCCATATTAAAAATAGATTAAAAAAACTAATTAAAAGAGTTAGTTTATTGATTTGTATTTCTAAAGAATTAGGAAAAATGAACTTTGAATTAAAATGTATATGATTAAAAAAAATTATGTTATCATATTAAGTTTGGCTTTAGGCCTCACATATTGTTGAGCCGCCCCTGGACTCTACGATCTAGAAGATGGCATGAGGTATTATAATTCGAAAATCAACTAAGTATTATGCCTCAATTTGGAGCTAGTAGGATGGAAGGGCTAATCCCAAATTAACTAGGTCGTTTTATACTAAAAACTTTCAAACTACCGTGATTCTCCTTCATATACAACTTGAGCTTTGTACTTATGGTCTAACAATATATTCTTTTATTTAATACAAGTTTTTGAATTTCATTCTACAATATTTGTTTTGTATCTTTTCATTAAAAAGGATTTGTAAATGTTTCGAGTAATCATTAAAAAAAAAATGATATGAATTAAATTAATGTGATGTAGAAATTAAATAAGAGATCTGTTATCTTTAGAATATATCTGAAGAAGTAAAACTTAGACAGACGAATAAGAAGAATATAAATAGAAAAAACATCAATAGAAACAATTGATCGTGGTAAACATTTGATGTTACTCTTCTAATGAACTTTGCAGTTCATTTCTCTTGCTGAAATGAATCAATTGATCAGTTGAACAATAAACTTTGCTTTTTTCCTTTTGAGATTGCCAAAGTCCAAAGAAACTGAAAAGAAAAATATTGGTAAAATCATACCTTTTCATCACCAATAGCAATATTTAATTTATGAGCTACTAATAAAATTCGACAAATTGTAACCGTAATAATACTAGGAAGATTACAATTAATAAGTTTAAGAAAGACTATTAATATTAACTCAGGATTACACATAAATATATGACTGTCACTCCGATGGAGTGAGTTGCTTCTTTTTGTGCTTGACATTAACTGTCGGAAAGTATAAGCTATCCAAACATGTTGGATCTACACGACAATACACATACTCAAGATTATTGGATACATAAGTTGTGATAACAAATTTTCGTTGTTTAGGATTATAGATGGAAAGATTGTGATGCCCTGGTCCATGAAAGATAAGTTCACCATTTCTTGTGCAACACAAAAGTTTCATCGCTCTTATGAAATTATAACCACCAGAAGGGAGACATTCCTTGCGAAGCTTCTCCAACCATTTCCATCCTTGTTGTTCCAGGATCCAGATATCCAATTCGTAGCTATATTTTTCGCCACCACATAAACTAAGACAACCTTTCAAAGTAGACATACTAAACAACTTGTCTTCACCTACAAACTCTGGTGTTGGATGAAGCTCCTTCAATTCGTCTGACTTCACATCAAAGTATATGATTGTTGAAACTTCATGAACGTACTCATCAAGTTTCTTATCTAGAGACCAATATACACAACCTTCTTCAGTGGTAATTCCCTGAATGCAGGACCTTGAATAAGGTTCTGAATCAAATCTAGGGAGACGCTGCTCTAATATAGGAAGATTTGTTTTCTTCGTCCAAGAATCTGTACTTATAGAGTAGACAGCATAAAACAAGCTATAGATCAATATAACCTTGTAATCATCGATGGTAGAATCATAACACAGCCCACAACCATGAACAGGTTTGTGGTCATAAGGTTTCCGATATGGACAAGCAAGAGTGTGGTGTTGTCCTGAAGATGGATTCCATAAAACAAATTTCTTGTAGGCCACAGGTTTCTTCAACAACACCAAGCCATCATGTGAGCATAAGACACAAGCATTGTGGAATTTCTTTATAGGAAACTGTTGCTTTTCCATGATAATCTTAGGATTTTCGACGTGTATAAGCTCGAATTCACCAGTTTTTCTTTGTAACAAAAACTTCTTACAATCCAACGCTTTGGACTGATCACGGTGAGCTTCCGTAAACTTTTTGTCACAGATTATAGCATTCCATGACTTAGAAACAGATTTAAAACGTAACAAAGATGGAACAAATACCTTAATAAGGATGCAAAATATGATATCACTTGGAAGAATAATGGATTTATCATCTTTAAAGTTTGGCCTCATCTTTTTTAATTTCTTCTTTGACATTGTTATGCCTGCCATTGGAGAATAGCTTGTTGTGGAGACAAAATTAGTATTAATCCTATTAGGGTTTATTCCATATGATCAGCTAATTAATGTGGAAAAGTAAGTCCTCAACCGTATAGAAGAAGGAAAATATGAGTTAATGAAGATATATAGTACTATGATGCTTTTTCCTTTAATAGTTTAATTTGTACTAGGAGACAAAAAGGTGCCAAATAAATACTTTAGAGTTAATGAAGAGACCAAAGTTCCAACTTCCATACATACAAACAAATAAGTTTGAAACTATGAATTAACAAAAAAACAATTTTTTAACTAAATATATCAATTTCATCAAATTAATTGGATTTTTATCACTGCAAATTGATTTTATTTTAGTTAATTGTTTAATATTTGGTGTAGTGTGTGTCTTCAACTTGCCATTTATTTCACGAGCGTGGCTCGTGATCACTCCTCCTACCAAGTAATTGCATCTCCACATACATTTTTTTTTAAAGACACCCTATCCGGGGTGGAGTTTGCGATTGACTCATACCTTGTACATTAGTATCCAAAAGAAAATACATGTCGGAGGGAAACATAAAGTCTTACCTCCTCAAATTCTATGTGAGCATTGATCTCCCACATACATATGTATCATTTAATACTTCAGTTGTCTGAAGTATAATGTAATAGGTGTCTAGTAGATACCATAACGAAATCCTAAAATTCATAAATAAACCAAAGATATGTTTAAAACAAGTATAACAAAGATCAAGTCGTGCCCTTGTGAATTGTGCAAAGACTGCAAAACTGGCAAGACTTAAAATATAACAAATCGTAAAATTAGTCAATTTATGATGAAAATTCACCCTCAACTACCTTATGATTAAGGTATAGCCATAGTAGTTGTTGCTGCTTTGGGACTTTTAATACCACCAACATCTTCTTGGGAGTTGAGTCTTGATCCTTCCTTAATGCTTTTAAAAGATCGTCGCTTCCTCTTGCGCTTGACGTGATCAGGATCACTCGAAAAATATAAACTATCCAAACATATTGAAACTATAGGAATATTAGCTTCTGTATGGATTTGTTGCCTAGGATTATAGATATAAAGTCGATAATTGAACCATCCTTGAAAAAGAACATCACCTTTTCTAGTGCAACACAAAAGTATTCTATCTTTTATGAACTTTTTGCAAATAGTGGGTAAGTTGCATATGTTCATTAACCATTTCCAGCCATCTTGTTCCATAATCCATATGTCTAATTGTTTGCTTCTGGTTGCGCCGCCACATAAACTAAGACAACCTTTGAAACGAATTAAAAAATAGGCGTCATTCTCACCAACAAAATCTGGTTTGGGAAGCTTTTTCACTTCATCTGCCTTCACGTCAAAATATATGATTGTAGAAGTTATATATACTAATAAGTTGATAAATCCCATATTCAAAGACCAGAATACACAACCTTCCACGGTAACTCCAGCACAGGCATAACCATGTCGTACTGATTGCACTGGACAAGGGAAACTTGTTCTTTTTGTCCAAAAATTGTTATTCAAAGAATAGACAGCATAAAACAAATCATAGATCAATATAACCTTATAATCATGGACACTAGAATCATAGCATAACCCATAACCACTCACATTTGGCATTTTTTCATTATACTTGGGACATGAAAGAGTTCTATATTGATATCTGGTAGATGGATTCCACAAAACATAATTTCTTTTACCCTTACGGTTTTTCAAAAGCACCAAGCCATCACATGAACACAAAACTTCAGCACGTCGGAATCTTTTTAGAGGAAATACTTGGTTTTCCCTCTTAATTTGTTGGGAACTAATATCCAGATCATCTCTAAACTCGAAATGATTATTGATATAGTGCACCAATAGCTTTTCACGACCCAAAGCCTTGGATTGATCACGTTGAGCTTTCTTGAATTTATTGTCGGAAATGATAACGTTCCATGGTTTAGAAACACATTTAAAACGTAACAAAGACTTAACAGGCAGATTAATAAGAATGAAAAATAGGATATCACTTGGAAGAATGGAAGTATCATCTTCAAAGGCTGGCCTCCTCTTATGTAATTTTCTCTTTGCCATTATAATGTATAATGAAATCGGCCTTGGCTTTGATTACTCTACTTAATGTTTAGATGATGAAGTGTTTGAAGTACAGTAGGATTTATCATGACTTAGGTGTTGCAAGGAAAAGAGACTCTTTTAAATTTAATGGTTAGTAGTACTAAGGAGGGAAAATTGGTCCCAAAGAATGTTTTAAAAAATAATTGATCATATATGATTTTTTTACCATATAAGTGAAACTCATGACTTAATTAAAGTAGGAAATTATTGATTTGATTGTAAGTAGGATTTGATAGGAGGAAAGTAAAAGGAAAGTAAACCTTTAATTTTAGAAGAACATGTAATGAATTACTAGTAAACATGGAAGGATGTAACTTAAACATAGATATTCATGTAAAAATCCATGAAAAAATTGAAATGACATCGCTATATATAGTAGTTTATTTAAATTTTATACTATCACGTACTGATGATATAGTATATCTTAAACAATTTGAAGAGAGAATTAAGATTCGTTCTAAAAGCATATATGAAGAGTATTATTTTTTTTAGTGTTGCCTAAATTCCTGTGATGATCAACAGCCGGTAGGGGTGTTCGTTCGGTTTTTCGGTTCGATTTTTATCTATTAATTCGGTTTCGATTTTCAGTTTTGAAAAATTGCAATCCAATCCAAACCAAAATAAGTTTGGTTTTGTTATTTTCCTCTTTTTGGTTCGGCTTTTTTCGGTTTGGTTTTTTGGTTTTTTCGGTTATGTCATATAAGATAAAACTTTAAAACATTATACTTGAAAGCATATCAATAAAATATCCAAGCGTATAATATAAAATTTAAAGTCTAAATCATAATCCTAGTTGAAAAGAGAACTTATCATTCAAGAAATAGATGTTGATTGAGGTAGTACATAGTATATTGAAACTTTAGACAAGAGCTTCAAAAGTATGATACCATTATGCAAAGAGGTGTGATCATGAATGAAGTACTGAAGACAAAAAATATTGAAATATTCTAACTCTAACCGTCTTAAACATGTACAAATATTAAGAAATAAGAATAAAAGTATGTATTTAATATAGATAATTCGATTTTTTCGGTTTTGGTTTATTGAAATCCAAAACCAAACCAAAAAATCAAACCTTTAAAATCTTTTCGGTTTAATCCGAATAGTGCACGCCCCTAACAGCCAGTACTACTTTGTATTTAAAGGCAATCTATCTGTCGAATTCTTGGTGTTTTCTTTAATTTTCAATGTGGAAAAGCTAATTAAAGATGTGTCAAACGAAATTTTTTTCTGATTGAAGGAAGTAAATAATTTGATGCATATTTACCTAGGTCAAAACAAATTTTACACTTAGTCCTGACACTATTCATCGAAATACAATAGCATTGGTTTAATATAACTGCATTTTATTCTTTATTACCAACGCAGGTAGATAGTATGTATTCTTCTTGCAATTAATTTTATTACTATTAACTAACACTAGTAACATAATTAAAAGTTAAACCAACCTTTTAAACTTTGTGTATCAACCAACACCAATGAACATAAAAATGAAAATAACTGAGGGTAAAACAAACTCATAAAATTTGTCAAAACAAATTCTATTAACCATCACACCAACGGAGAGGGTTTTAGAAGGGGAGAGGGAAAGATGCCATAACAAAAGTGAAACACATAAATAATAGAGATATGTTAATTGTGCAAAGATTGCAATACTGGCATAATTCAGGATATAAATGGTAAAATTATAAATCAATCTATGATAAATATATCACACTTGACTAGCTATGGATTTATAGTGTTTTGCCCCGCCCTGCACTGCCCCAATCTTCTCAATAGTCGAGTCTTGATCACCTTCGTGTTGTTAGAGGGATCGTCGATTGCTTCCTCTTGCACTTGACACTGGAAAAATATAAACTATCCAAACATATTAAAGCATGTTTAGATACTTTAGATACTTTGGATATTTGAGCTTCCCTGAGCTTTTGTTTCTTCAGATTATAGATAAAAAGTTTCAATCGGTGCCTGTCTTGAAATAAAACTTAACCATTTCTTGTGAAACACAAAAGCCTTTTATCTTCAACAAACTTCTTGCAAATAGTGGGCAAGTTGGATATGTTCATTAACCATTTCCAGCCATCTTGTTCCATAACCCATACGTGCAATTGTTCACTTTGAATTGTGCCACCATATAAACTAAGACAACCTTTTAAGCTAGTCAAACGAAACAAGTCGTTCTTACCTACAAAATCTGGTGTTGGAAGTTGTTTCACTTCATCTGACTTCACGTCAAAGTATATGATTGTAGAAGCTATATGTACTAATGGAAATCTCTTATTCAGAGACCAAAATACACAACCTTCCGTGGTAATTCCTGAAGAGCCCTCATTATGATATACAGGTCGTACTGGACAAGGATAACTTGTCTTTTGTGTCCAAGAATCATTATTCAATGAGTAGATAGCATAAAACAAGTCATAGATCAATATAACCTTGTAATCACAGGCACTAGAATCATAGCACAACCCATAAGCACTCACATTTCGAGCTTCGTCATTGTAATACAAATGATCATCAGGACATGAAAAAGTTTGATTGTCTCCGGTAGATGGATTCCACAAAACATAAGTTTTGTAGCCCAAACGGTTTTTTAAAAGCACCAAGCCATCACATGAGCACAAGAAGGATGGATACTGGAAACTTTTTAGAGGAAACCGTTGCTTTTTCGTCATAACTAATCGTGAACCTTCAAGGTCTCTAATCTCAAACACACCTCTAAACACCTGATTCAGCAACAACTTTTCACAGCCCAAAGCTTTGGATTGATCAAGGTGACTTTTCTTGAAGTCTTTGTCTGATATTATAGCATTCCATGGTTTTGAAACTGATTGAAAGCGGAGCAAAGATTTAACAGGTAGCCTAATGAGGATACAAAATAGGATCTCATATGGAACAATGGATTGATCATCTTCAAAGGCTGGCCTCTCTTCATCTTGCACTTGATGACATTCAAGGCTCGAAAAATATAAACTATCCAAACATATTGAACAGTCTTGTACTTGAAACAAAACTTCACCATTTATAGGGAAACATAAAAGAAATTCTTCTACAATCCTTTTGCAAATAATAGTCAAGTTGCATGTGTACCTTATCCAGCTATCTTGTTCCATAATCCATATGTCCAATACTAGACTCTGGGCATGGCCACCATATAGACTAAGGCAACCTTTCCAAGAACTCAAACCGAACAAGTGGTTCTCACCTATAAAACCTGGTGTTGGAAGCGCTTTTAGTTCAACTGACTTCACATCAAAGTATATGATTGTAGAAGTTCTATCTACAATGCCATCATTCGACCAAAATACAAAATCTCCGGTGCTAATCCCCCGAGACAAGGAACAATTTCGTAGTACTTGTAATTGAGGAAGTAAACTTGTTTTCTTTGTCCAACAATCATTGTTCAAAGAATAGAGAGCAAAACATGACTTATGGATCAATATAACATTGTAATCATCAACGCTAGAATCATAACACAACCCACAAGCATTTGGAACTTTGCCTTTGTAGTTGAAATAGGGACATGCAATAGTTCGATATTCTCTGGTAGATGGATTCCACAACACGTAAGTCTTGTAGGCCCTAGGGTTCTTTAAAAGCAACAAGCCATCACATGAGCACAAGACCTCAGCATGTTGGAATTTTTCTGGAAGAAAAATTTGCTTTTCCAACATCACTCGTTGGGAACTTTTCAGGTCTCTAAACTCAAAACAATTACTAGTTGTTTGTCGCACCAACAACTTTTCAATGCCCAGTGCTTTGGATTGATGGTGTTGAGTTTTCTTGAAATCGTTGTCCGAGATTGTAACATTCCATGGCTTAGAAACAGATTTAAAACGTATCAAAGATTTTGCAGGTAGCTTAGAGAGGATACCAAATAGAATATCACATGGAACAATGGACATATCATTTTCAAATGCTGGCCTCTTCTTTTGTAATTTCTTCTTTGACATAGTAATGCTAATGGAGAAGAGTGACTTTGAGGCAAGTTGTAGGGAAAAAAGGCTGTATATTAGGGTTAGTGTTGTGAGGAAATGAGACTCTTTTTAATACTAGTTAATATAAGTGTATCAAGATATGGGATGATTTTTTTTTCTAGTCCTTCCTATTTTACTGATTCTGTACTTTGATTTTAAATGGAAGTCTATATTTCCTTTCCTTTTCCACTGATTGGAATTCAAACAACGCTGCCATCACTAAATTGATGCCCTCGCCGTGCTCAAAATCCTGGATCCTCGTCTGCTCAAAATATGTTTATTCAAACTTACACTGATTATTTCTTTTCCTTTTCTGTTATAGTTAGAATTCGAACATAATAGGATATAGAGCCTGTTTGGGTGAACTTAAAAGTGGCTTATAAACTTATAAGCTCATTAATATATGTTTGGTAAAATAAGCTTCTTATAAGCCAGTGGCGGAGCCACATAGAAAGAAGGGTGGTCAGGCGACCACCCTTCGCCGAAAAATTACGTTATGGAGATAGGTTAAATTTAACTATTTATGGGTAAATACACATTTTGAACACCCTTGACACAACTTATAGTGTTAGCCTAGTGGTGCATGGTGTTCAAAATTAACTAAACAACCTAGAATCAAGTCTCATCTTAAATATTTTGAAAAAAGAATTATTTTTTCCTTTAAAATTTGAACACCCTTCGAGAAATTTCTGGCTACGCCACTGTTATAAGCCCACCCAAACAGGCTCATAATAAATGTATGGTTTGGAAGAAAAAGAAATCAAGATTAATCAAATCAATATATATGTGATGAATTTGATTATTTGCGTTTCTTAGTGAAGGTTAAACAACTAAATGTACCAAGCATGGAGTTAAGATATACCATAAGTAATGCAATATAAGTAGGGATCTCGAAATTAGACACCAATGCTCAACAAACAAAACTATTAAATTTGAAAATGTGCTGAGGCAAGGTGCTACTTCTGAAAATTATGCACCTGCACAAGAATAATACATTTACAGAAACTTACAAGGGATCCTCAAATCTCACATCACTGTGTGTCTACATAATCTGGAGAAAGGATTGTCCTAAGAAGCTCTTTCAAATTAGCGAGTACGTGTCGTGGCCCTAAGCTTCTGCCACCAATATAATTCAGAAGCTGTTCTATATCCTGCAAACAGAAATAAGATGATCAAACTCAATTTCGAAACAGAAAACCAAGAACAAACAAAATTAAAGCTGGTCAGCAAATTTCGCCATTGTTCTTGTATAAGAATTTCAATGGCACCATCGACATGTAAGATTGACGTTTTAATTTTCCTTTAGATAAAGACCTCTAACAGGCGTAGCTCCAAAAGCAAAGAGGAGCCATGAAATAGAATATCATTTGATTTACCAAGTCAAATCTGCTCAAAGAAAAGCGTCAAGCTGCTTTTACTTTAAGCAGACAACTCGAGGGAACTAGCTGAAATCAATCTAGGACATCTTACACCTCCATGCATTTGGAAACTTGCGGTTCCTGTTAGCAGATACCGTTATGAAAAGAACGCAAAAGCAACCAATGGATGCAATAGAGCCATCCGGGTCAAAAGTGCCTCTGAGGCGTGTGCAAAGGGCTCTTACACCATATCCTCATCTCCATACTTACATGAATACCTTTCTCTACATGCTACCCTCATTCCTACCAAACATCCACAACCATTTCATCAAGAGACTGTTGTTGTGAGTTCCCAAATTCCTGATTCCAAGTCCTTCCCCCTTCTCTCCAATATCACTATTTTCCATTTCACCAAAGAAAGCTCCTATTTCCCTATTTCCTTCACACAAAAAGTTCGTTATTTAATTCTGTTCGAAGTTTGTCTCACTCTAACTGGTGAGAAATAGAGACATTAAGTAGGAAAGAAGTGGGTCGCGCACAACATTCCTATTTTAAATTTATGTCACATCCTCATTTATCATACCATTATCCTGGAACATGGAGCTTAGATACAGAAATTGTCAGTCTAGACAGAGCAATCCTGTAGTATCATCTCAATTTCATTCTTCTTACAATGCATTTACTTTATCTTACTTTTAGACTTTTAGTTATCGAAAACCTGTACTCTCTAGAGTGCTTCTCCATAGTTCAAGTTTTTTGCCGACATCGTCCATTACTCTATGAATAGCATACACCAAATGATATGTCATCTGTATAATATGATCAGCCCATTCATGAAGAAAAAAAAAAGAATACACTAAATGATACGTCATCTGTATAATATGATCAGCCCATTCATGACTAAGGAAAAAAGTATAATCTCAAGGCGGATCTCTGGTGTAAACGCATGGTTATTGTTAACTCCTTTGCACCCCCTACAATTGCTCTCAAACTTATGACAGATCCTTCAGACAAATCGCTTATGTGCATATATATTATCTCTATCTCTCCCTATATAAATGGGATACTAACTTGAAACCTACAGCAAACCATTATTCAATGAAGGTGTAAATCTAAATTCTGATTGCAAGAATGTGCCAAAATGTTTACTAATATAACTTATAAAAACAGATGAGGTGAAATAAAAGAGCACATAGAGATTATTAAAAAAACTATTATCAAAAAAGATCAAGCGCAAATCAAGGGCAGAGAAAGAGAGCGTGTGTGGCATTTTTAAATTCTCCACAAATTGTGTGCTTCACTTATTGGTTTTCGCTTCAAGCTCCACGGACCTAGTTGCTCTTTTTGCACTTTCCTCTTTTTAAAACACAAATCAGAACATCTGTAAAGATTGTAAGTGGAGCATTGAATTCTCAATCAACCAAGAGGAGAGAGACAGAGAGAGCATGGATTTTAAATGCACTTATAAGGCCCGAAGTGGATATGCGGAGATAAAGAATAAAGAATCAGACCTTATTCAGCAAGAAAACTGCATAAGCCGCTCTTGTTGAGTCTTGGCCTTCTAAAAAAAGAGGAAATTCCACTGGCCTTGGATTTGCAGAAACTGAGGAACTAGACGTTAAATCAGATGATGAAGGCTCTATTGAAGGTGCATAATCACGGATATATGACCGAGATCCTCCTAACCTCACGGGATAGCGAAGAGGAACTTGTAAGTAAGATGCAATAAGTGCAACCACCTGCAAGAAGATTGATAGGCTAGGTTAATATAGACTAGCATACAACTGCTAAATTACAAAGAATGGTCGACAGAAGAATAAAAAAAAGGCAACTTAAGTATCCGTTTTCCCCTTTTATCCATATACATATAATCGGTATTTCCACAGAAGGAAATGGACTTACTTTCAAGATATTAGCTAACTCTCAAGATAGATGTCTACCTTGACTTCCAAATATTTTAAAATAAAAACTGACTTTGACACTTACCTGATCAAAACTAAAACAGAGTTTGACACAATCAAGCATTCTGTGGATTTCTAATGCACATGTTTGCACAATCTTTTTTATTTCTGTGGATCTTTGGAACAGCAAAGTGGAGAACTTAACTTCTAAAAGCGATCTAATAAAAGTAAAATACTGCATTGTGAAACAGCCAAAATGGAAGGGAAAAAAAAAACAAAATTTGAAACAAATAAGTTCTGAAGCAAAGAGAAAGAACACACATGTGCAACATATCCCAGGGCAGTTGCAGACCTCTGAACCTCCTTCTTATCAGTAAAGAAACTCATCTTCGTGAACACAGTTAAATGTAGACCTGCAATGGTCAAGGCTCCTTGATCTAAAGGTTTTGACCCAGCAGAGTTACCTGAAAAGACACAAAGAAAACTGAGATGGGCTTCTGCTTTGTTTATTCGAAGTTGTTTACTCTGGTTTGCTTCTTCGCATTTTTAACAGAAGATTGAAACTACAAAAACTACGACTACCAAAGTAATCGGTATATTAGGCATGAAGCCAACACACTTTCCAGAATATGATAGCCAATGAAGCAAGACTAGGAGTACTCTAACCCTCAGCTAATCAATGTCATCGGCTATAAAATCCTCAGACACATAACCATACTTAAAAACCCAATGAAACAAATACTAGGTATTTATTTTAACAGCGCCATCTTAAAAAATTGATATGTACTTCCGCATCCAAAGAGACAAAGCAGGGATTCATTTAGGATGTGAATTAGGCAACTGGAATTAATTCCTGGAGTTCATCATTATCTGTAAACATAGCCATTAGGCTTCGTGGAACAGAAGAAGAAATTTTCTCAGGAGAGTGTGTTGAGCTTCCAAACCTTGATCCACGTGGAGCTATTCTTGGCGCAGCTTCTGGGGAAGAGAAAGTTGAGTTGACAAATAGCAGAAAAGAGTAGGATAATGGCTGATCAGAAAGAACAAACCCCAAAATTCTCTTAAAATGAAGCTTAAAAACAAACCCAAAAAATAAATCAAATTTCAACATTAGGTCAGGTTCTTTTTATCAAAACTAACAATGACTAGCCCTAGAGGCAGTCGTGGACAACATTCATCTAAGTTGGCAACAGTTTCATCAACACTACGTATGAGAAATCCACCATCAAACATTCAATAAACCAATGTTTTTGGGTAAACTCAAGATCTTGACCGAAAGGGGGATATTAAGCTCAAGAGCGGAATGGACGCACTAATGCACTGAACTATCCACGTCTTTGTGGGATTGTCTTCATACGTAGGTGTACTTTTAGAGTAGTCCAGACCTATAACTCGATATTTCATATTTATACACACCATATTCAGTAAGAAATACTGCTCTCTCAATATATTTTCTCCTTTAGTTATATCTACAATAACTCCACTAAAATTTCTATGAAGCAATGGAAGCTAACAAGAATGATCAGCACTAACTAGGAAATTATTCTCTGAGACAAATTACTAGATTCTGGTGGTAACACTTGCGAGTGTGTCTTCAATTTTCCTCGACACAGAATGCAGTAAATGCAAGAATCAAGCGGAAGTGACTACATGAAATGCTGGGCTTTTATGAATAATAAGAAGAAGAAGCAAAATTCAGGTCCACTAATACTGCAACAAAAGCAAGTCTATCCGACATCAGGCAAGAAGAAACCAGAGGACCTGCCCTAGATTCCATGAGTTACGCATTCTACTTCATTCGAGTAAGGCCACGTCAGAATAATCTTAAAACTTGAGACTAAAAGAAGCAGACCAAGCTCTTAACACTTTCCCTCCAAGAAGCGGTTCTCAATAGCATCTGTGATCCTACTTCAACGAAGTGAAAGGTGTGACTATGTAGTATCAAAAGGTAACAATTTCTTTTGATAAACTCTGCCTTGATAATCAAACCTTTTAAGATATTTAATAAATGTGCGTCTGTGGCAATATTACCCAGAAAATATATTGTCAGCTTTTAACAGACCCAAAAAAAAAAAAAAAAAGACATAAGATCCATTACCTGAGTGGAGAATATTGTTGAAAGATTCAAGTTCTTGCTCAGGTGCCTGTCCAATTGCAACCCTCACAGGGTAAAGCAGTTGAACTTGAGACACCATATATTGTTGTCTCGTTCTCAATACTCTTTGCAAGGTTCTGAGATGACCATAACCCCTTTCTCCAGCTATGGACCTACTTGCATCCTGCATGGAGAAAATGAGACTTTAGGGAACTAAAGAGTGGTTAAGTGAACTCCTGAAAACCAGAGGGTAGACACATAACACTTTTAACTTAACAAGTAACTTAGAAAGATAAGTCTGTGCTAAAGGAATAACAAAACTTATAGTGGTCAGGGTGGCACCGCAAAGTACTTAAAGGAGGAGTAAACCATAAGCCATAGCAGAAACCAGCAGCGGTCCAAATGGCCAATGGCACCTTGAAGTACTCAAAGGAGGAGTAATACATTAGAAGAAAAATAAATTAGAAAACCCCACTACCAGCGAATAGAGCAAATCCAGATAAAAGCAGAGCAAGGCCAACTAACTTTTTTGATAACCAAAATACAAGGGAAACTAATTACTCTAAAGATATCATCAAAAATATAATCCTTTTTTCATAGATAATCCTATTTCACCAACAACCAATTAAACATGCTATGACCTCACTGATTAGAACAGACTTCTATCAGAAAACATTGAAACACATTGCGCAACATAATACTTTGGTATTCATGCTGTATAATTCAACCTTCCCTTTAACATGACGAACACAACACTATATGTTTTTGTCTGACCAAATATTCTTAATTCAGAACACTGAACACCAAAGATATCGAAGCTAAAATGGAAAGGAGGAGGAGAGTATGGAAAGCAAAAGGACAGACAGAATGCATCATTCAAGCTCTACCAAGGAGAAATCACAGAATAAACCAACAGTGTCACTTCATAGAACAATAAAAAAATCTGTATATATCCTGCTAAAAGTGCTATAAAGAAGTACAGCTGGGAATTCGATAGGAAACCAATTGACAAAATCAATTTGAAAGAGCTAGAATGCAAGCCACTCCACAGACAGGCTTTGTCAACTGACAAGAATAAATTTGTAGGCTTTCCATATGTCAAATTGCCCCCACTCTATTTCAAGATCATATAAGAACCTAACCATATACAACTTTCATGCATCTAAAGTTTTAAATATCATAATGGCTTGCAATAACCCAAAGCGGGTTAAACATTTTTTTGGGATGTAACACATTACAGAAGGTGATGTAGCTATATGTATGTAAAGAGAGGGTGGGAAGGATAAACAATTTTGAAATGCTAAGATACCTGCAAGCGCTTGCTAGCTGCAGAAAGAGAAGTCCCCGCAACTAACAGTGACCTGATGTCATTACTGAGCTGCTCCTCTTGCTTCTTGACTTTCTCTTTGACAACTTTAGATTGCATAGACATGTTTCCCATTACCAATTTTCTAGAATCCAGTTTTTCTTTCATCTCGTCAAGCTCATTCAAACGGCTTAATGACTCTGCTTCTACCTGGAAACCACATAGCCACCCGCTAACAAGCGGGTTAATTCATTAAAGCCCAAAAAAAACAGGAAAATTGACAAAAATCTATTAACCATCACTAAGGTTCACGAAGAATGTTGTTGCACCTCAATTAGAAACAATCTAAATTCATTATCCCTGCAACACTCATCTTGTGGATATGTTCGACTTTACAAGCCCAACATTCACTACCATATAACATTGCTGGTCTTATAACTGAAAGGTAAGTACTACGGAACACAAAGACTGAGTTCAACCTTAAAATTTATGAGGTGGTCACATAATGAAATACTACATCATCAAGCAGAGATACTGAGTTCAAGCTTCGCTACCGTCAATCATCAATAAAAGATATGACATGCTTGTTGAAAACAAAATTAAATCTGCTTAAACTTTTAAGACAAGGAGTTGGTCACACAAATTAACAAAAGTTAAGATGTTATATTTGTCCATTACAAGACCAAAGCTAAACAAACAACTCAACCACATTGAAGCTCAAAATAAAAGTTCTGATCTTGTAGCCACTGTCATTAGAAATAAGCAACATTTATTATGTTTATGGTTGTTACCTATTAAGTTTCATTGGATGGTTGTTACCTATTGTATCGTATTGTTACATGAAATACAATATTCGTCTTGATTCATACTAAGTTTCATTGTATTGTACTGTACTGTTAAATCCATCGCAAAGTGCCACTTTACGCATTTGGTGTGATCGCCTCGTCACCTTTATAAAAATCATATTTTACCCTTTATGCTGCTAACTCTACCCTGTCCCCTACTTTAGTTATAGCGTAAGTCCATTCTTCAAATTGCTAGTGTGCGATATTATGAAACGACGATAACAATACAATCTATCCAAACATTATACTAATAAAAACAAACAAAAACATGTAACAACCATACAAACAAGTAAAGCGCCACTTTATCTAACGACCGATTTGGTGTGATCGCATCATTACCTTTTTGTTTCCTCATCTCGCCTTTACTCACTATTTCAAAAATCATATTTCACCTTTTACCCTGCTAACTCTATCACGTCCCCTACTTTAGTTTCGGATACCGTAAGTTCATTCCTCAAATTGCTAGTGCGTGATATTATGAAACGACGGAAAACGATACAATCTATCCAAACACTATACTGATAAAAACAATTAAAAAAAAAGTACAAATTCCAAAAATTTACCTGTATAAGGGACTGTAGTTTCTCCTGAACTAATTGCTTCTTTTGCTTAGCTTCATTAAGAGCAGATGTAAGGCTACATAAACGAGCTAATTCTTGTTCATAATCTTCCCATTCAATTAACTTCACATTTTTTTTATCTTCTTGATGATCCCCACATAATAAAGTCACTTTCTTTGATTCCATTCACAACTTAAAGATTCAATCTTTGAATATTTCAAAAGTAAAAAATCATTTTTTTTCATCATGGTCTTTCCAAATCTTGAAATTTTTAAGGTTTTAAAAACCCCATCTTGAAATTTTTGAATTAGGGTTTGAGGATCAAGAATTTATGGGGTTTAATTTTGGGGTTTATTGCTTTTTTTGGGTTGTGTTTTGAAACTTTGAATCAAATCATTTTTCAATTTGTTGATCACTTTCTTGAAATGGGGTTTTGATGAGAAATTAGTGGAATTAGAATATTGTTAAAGAATTATGTTTAGAGGTTGGCTAATTAAAAGTTTATAAATTAGTGAATAATGTCTTCATATTGTCCCTTTAGACTTTAGAGGAATCAATTTACAAGTAAAATTACACTTCACGGTGGGAAACTATTTAACAAAATTTGTGAACAATTTAACTAGTGATAGTAAAAAAAAAAAAAAATTTTTAATTTGATAGAACTTTTGAACAAAAAACAAGCGAGTAAGAATTTGTTTGATATTAGAATGATGATAGTATCAAGTTTTGTTGACGAACAAAATTTGTGAACAATTGAAAAACAGTATAAAATTTGCTAATATGGGAAAACTTATGAGTAATTTACCAAGATATATGCATAATGAACAAGATAGTACCAAATTTTACCCATCCAAAAAAACTTGTGAACAATTAAACCACATACTTGATTTGCCAATTTAGGATAACTTCTAACTAATCCTATATAAGTACCAGGTTTTTTCATCCGTCTAACTATAGTCAACAACCGATAACATAATATTTTCATTCTTCTAGCTAGGGGTGTTCATGGTCGGCACGGTTCGATTTTTAGTTTATCGATTATCGATATAGAATTCTGTAAAATCAATATTGTACCGATAAGCTATCAATACTAGTAAGTATTCTCACACCTCTACATAAATTGCATGGACATAGATTACATGGACTATAGTTGTAAACAACATTATAAAGCATAGGAAACATTCTAAGTTAGTACGGAAGTGGTAATCATGCACAGACATTGAGAATCCTCTGAATATGCAAAAGGTTTATTAAGAGATTTAAGCAGCTCTACGACTAAGCAGTAAGGATACCACAAATATCAATGATAGTTGAAGTTTAAACTTATAAACTTAGGTGTACCAGATTAAAATTTAAAAGGGTTAATAGCATAATAATAAATAAAATAAAATATATAAAAAAATACCTTATCGGTATATCTATTCGGTAATAGTAATATACCTTCATACTTGTCGGTATCGATACCGTTATTCTTATCGGCATCGATACCAATTCAACTATCAGTACCGATTCGATTTTACATACCCTACTTCTTGTGGTGTACCGCAAGGACTTTCACAAAACTTCCTTATATAGAATCAAAAAGAAAAAAAATCAAAATATAAATAGAGGCCTAAAATCATTCTATTTGTGAAAATATCCCAGAGTTTGCTTCATCGGTCTAAAATATAAATAAATACATTATAAATTGTAGACATATTTTAAGTATCACTACTAAAAGTTGCCACCTGGTGCAATTTCTACATAAATAAATCCCAACTAAACTTAAAGTTCTTGAAGCCAAAGCAACTGTATAAATACCAAGAAAGTTCAAGAAAACCAATTCTTGGTGCAACAAAGCAATGGCGGCAGGCACATTATTACAGTGTGGTGATTGTGGAACTCTACTCAAATCAGTAGAAGTAGCCCAAGAGCATGCAGAAGACACTTGCCACACCAACTTCCGTGAGTCCTCTGAGGCATTGTTATACCTCGTTTGCACCGTTTGTGGCAAAGTTTCCAACTGTAAAACCGTAAGTTGTATTGTTTATTCTTATTATTATCGTCAGCGTAAAGATATTTTACACTATCACGTCATCTTTACCTGTTGTAATATAGGTAGGCTACCTTGCATGTAGATATCTTTTGGGTGACGAGTAATATAACGTTTTTCACACTATCAGGTTATCTTTACCTATTATTCTAGTTAAAACCGTAAGTTGTATTATTCTTATCGTCAGTGTAAAGAACTTTTATACTATCACGTTATCTTTACCTGTTGTAATAATAGATAGTTAACATGTAGATATCTTTTGGGCGACGTGTTAATAAGTTTTTTAGCACGTGTTATTTACTTCTTTTTTGTAATATTGTGTTGATATAGCATTGTAATTGAAATTGCCTGAACTACTAGCACTGTTACTCTCTACTTTAACTTATAGTTGACATATACTACTAGTTTGTTATCGAGGCATAGTTGATTGATTGATGATTGGTGGTAACTTATAATAATAGCATAACTTATATACTCCTAGCTAATTAAAAATTAGGACTTTGGATGAAAATCAGAAATTATAATTGTGAGAGACTGCGTACATCACATCCTTTGGGGTGCTGCCCTTCCTCGGACCCTGCGTGAACGCGAGATGCTTTGTGCATCGGGATGCCTTTATATATAAGTTATGCAGTTATGAAATTGCGGCAATTAAACTGTAAATATAAGATATAGGTTATAAATGCAGGCATATTTGATGAAATATTATGTCATGTACTCTGAAATCTAGTATGCTTTGTGCTCTGACTATTATGCAAAGACATGTTTTAATATGATCAAATAAAACTCCGATGATAAATACAAATCCACTAAATAATCGAGCATTTAAGGTGTTGTACAATCCATGTACTTTAATTTGTATATAGTTTGTCTGCTAATCAAACTACCCAATGTTTTGATGGGAGTTCCAATAGTTAAATTATACTATTATGTTCAATTGTTGGTATAGCTGTTGCATGTAGCTTATGGGAACTTTTCGGTTTTGATTTATGAAGGAGACTGGTTTTCATGAGAAGTGGACTGGGCATACTGAATTTCAGGACAAGACAGCAGAGGTGGTGGAAGAGCAAAAAAGGAGAGCTAGGGAGAAAGCGGAGAAGGAGAAGGAAGCTCATCGGAAACTGGAAGAAGCTTTAAAGGTTAGAAATCCTAACGTCTCTAAAGATATTTTGTTTCTGCTAAGAACATGTCAATCAGTTATATAATGATCGTAAATGGCATAAAGACAGTCTAAGTGGCAGCCTGGAAGGTTGAGAATATAGAATAAAAGAAAAATTGCAATTGTACAGTTTGACAAACATTAGTTTGCATTCAAGTGAGATCTTGTACTTTTCCTATCGATCTTCTATAAACACTTTCAGGCGAGACTGTCCCTTTTACTACTAGTTATCCTTTCGCTGTTCTATAAGTACTCAGGGACTGAGCTTCTGACCTGTATAATTATTTTAAGATGCACTGATAATATTGGCTCTTTGTAACTTGCTGTGACCTGAAATTGTGATTCGCCAGGTCAACGAATAGTGAAACATAGTGTCTGAAATCTACTGCATTGTAAACACACAATAACTAGCAGATGAGCAAAGTTTAACTACTTGGTGGTTTTTCGATTGATTCTTTTAGATTTCCATTACGGTCTATTGGGCAACTTGTCATTTTTTTGTAGCATTGCCATTGAACCGACTCTTTTTTTACCATTTAATGGTTTGGGGTGGTCAGGGTTCTTGAATATATTTGGATACTGAGCAGTGATTATTTTCTTAACAAAGGTATATGCAAATTCTTGCCTCTTTTTCTCAACTATGGCACGTTTATGCACTTGTAATGCACTCCTCTCTTGTTTTACCAAATGCCTGCATTCTTTAACTTGAAGAGAACAGAAGCTTTAAAAGTGATACAATGAGGTTGGTCGATTGTTAAAAAAACTTGAACAGTCTAGGAAGATACATCCTAATCTTCTTTTTGTTTGTCGTTCCAAGTTTATAAAAGGAAAAGGGAAATGACACGAATGCTGGCAAATGTGTATCGGGAAATATTGGAAGATGTAAGGTCTAATGTGGCTCACGCATCCTATTTGGTTTTTGCCTTGATTCAGAGCTTTCTTTTGTTTGTCATTCTTATTCTTTTTTAGTCTTTAAAAGTGAAAACATATTGAATATTGATGAATTTCAGTTCATGCACACACATTTATTCGGAATATGCACAGTCTTGCTTTTAACGATCAGGTTAGCCATTGTGTTTTGCTGCATCCTTTGAAGTTATAACAAATATATTTACTTCACAGGCCGAAACAAGAAGACAGATTGAGAAACTTCGCACAACTCTTTTGGAGGAAAAAAAGGTGAGCATTTGTGTCTTTCGACATATGTGGATATATAGTTTTGCTCCAATTTGGACATGCTCATCCCTACTCATCACGTCGCTTTTCAAATTAATTCTGTAGATTTCGTTGCCAGCCAAGCCAGCTACGATCGAAGAGCAGATGAAAGAGGGCCTCCGGACTATAAAACAGAACCACATGGTAATGTTTCTACTGTCATATAAGTATTACTTTGGGTGGCTTTGTTCAAGAATTGAGTGAACTGTTCTTTTAATCTTTGTTTCAACAGATTCTTTGTTGATTTTTTTCCTTTGTCTCGGACTAGGTTGAAGAGGCCAAAGTCAAGACTGCTTTCAACACACTGCTAACTTATGTTAAGAATGTTGCGACAAATCCAGACGAGGAGAAATACCGTAGAATTAGACTCGGTAATGATAAGTTCCAGGTAAGATATGAACTAGTAAAAAAATAAGTTCCAGTCAAGCAGAAAGCTCCTTTTACTCTTAGTATTATTATTTATAACCTGACACTTTTGAAATTTTGATTAACAGGAGAAGATTGGGAAAGTGCAAGGAGGTATCGAATTTCTCGAGCTGTGTGGATTTGAAAAAATAGAAGAGGGACAATTCTTGTACATGCCAAAAGAAAAAGTGGACATGGCAGTGCTCCATTCAGCTGGGCATGAGCTGAACAATGCAATTAAAACTCCTTTTTTTGATGTCCTATGATCCATAGTGTAGCCTTTCCTACTCCTGCACACCCCAGTTCATTGTCAGCAGTGGCGGAGCCACCTTATGCCCTTCGCCTATAGGCCAAATACTGATTTATATGGTTATGTATTATATGTTGAACGCCGTTGGAATAGAAGAGAGGCTTGGTGTAGTAGTCGAGGGTGCTCAGAAAGTGCTTGAGTACTGTTCAGGATTGAATCCTGTGATAAACTGTTTTCCAACTTTTTAAAGTTTGAACACCCTTGGTGAGAATTCTGGCTACGTCACTGATTGTCAGTTATACAAAACTGCAAGTATAACGTAGTTTCCCTTTTATGGATTGAGATTATGAAGGGATTTTAGTAGAGGCAATGAGGTGACAAGATTTATTAGTTTGTAAAAAATGTTTTTGTTTTGTTTGTCAAATGTTGACAAGTTCATGCGTGCTCATTTGTTCTGAATAATTCAAATGTAAGACATTAAGATCAACCACGTTCTACCAACCTAAGTATTAAAAGGAACAATTGCCTTAGTTATATACAAATCTTAGCATTTCGTCGCAACCAAATAAATCAACCAGAAAACTGCACGTAAAAACTTAGTGTGAGTGAAATGACGAAAATTGACTTGAAAGTTCTTCACTATTAACGTTATATTTTCCTTTAAGCAAACGTTTGGTTGGTGGGATAGGAATAATAGTCCCGATATAAAATTAATGATAACATATGTCCAACATTTGGTTAGTGGTGCTAGTTAATTCGAGATAGATTTTATACAAAATCATAGTACTATTTTATCCCATAGAAGGGATGAGATTATTAATCCCGAGATTAGATATCTTTGGTTTTTAGTCCCGTCAACCATACGACCCTAGTGTATGGGTAAAATTGTGCAACCTATAATTACATGAGTAAGGACGCTAAAAGATCTAGAAAACACGTCAGCTCCTTCAGCCACAACCCGCTCGAATGTCACGGGTACAAAGCTGATAGACTTACTTTTACTAATTAGCCACCTTTACTAAAACCATACTCCTACTTAGGATAAATTTTGGACAACTGCCTCTTGTAATAGGCAAGGAACTCGTGTAAAAGTATTATACTATACTAATTAGAACTAAGGTAAAGCCTAACTTATAAATACCTTAATCTACCCAATATAATTCTTACACCGAGATTCGACCAGAATATAAGAAATAAAATTCTTTTTTCTTTCACAACCGTTGTTCGGTATCCTCATTGGAACCCGAGCCCCGATTAATCTGATTTCGCGCCTCGCATAAGCCCATTTCAAAAGAAAGCTTGCCTACCAGTATTTTCCCGGCAACAAATATAAATTTGATCAGCTCACTTCAGTATCCCTCCACAATTGTACCACCAACTTAGTTCAAAATGAGAGTCATTAACAAACTCAAAGTTTCAAACTTTTCCAAAATCCTCAAAAACAATGAAAATTTAAATGAAACCCAATTCATATCTTTAATCCACAATGCTAAAAACACCCTTCAGCTTAAACAAATCCATGCTCAAATTATTCACAAAAAATTATCACCCAATAGTAGAATAATTACCCAATTAATATCTTCAGCTTCTTTACATAAATCCATTAACTATGCATTATCTATTTTTCATTATTTTAATAACCCAAATTTGTATTTGTTTAATGCTTTAATTAGGGGCTTAAATTCAAATTCTTGTTTTGAAAAATCAGTTTTTTATTATAATGTTATGGTTAGAATGGGTGTTAAACCTGATAGGCTTACGTATCCTTTCGTATTGAAATCGATAAGTGAAAAAAGAATTGGTGGTATTGTACATTGTAGTGTATTGAAAATGGGATTGGAATATGATATGTTTGTTAGGGTTTGTTTGGTTGAAATGTATGTGAAAGTGGATTTGGGGGAATTTGCATTGCAAGTGTTTGATGAAAGTTGTGAGAGAAATAAGGTCGATAGTGTGCTTTTATGGAACGTTGCGATAAATGGATGTTGTAGGATTGGGAATGTGAGTAAGGCGTTAGCGTTGTTTGAGGAAATGCCTGAGAGGAATGTAGGTTCTTGGAATAGTTTGATTACCGGGTTGTTGAGGAATGAGGAAGTGGATAAGGCGATGGAAGTTTTTGATCGGATGGATGAGAAGAATGTGGTTTCTTGGACTGCTATGATTCATGGGTTGATGGTGAATGGATTGCACCAAAAGGCGTTGGATTTGTTTTTCAAGATGGTGGAGGATGGTATGAAGCCAAATGGTTTAACTGTTGTGTCTGCTCTTTCTGCTTGTGCAAAGACCGGGGCACTTGAGGCAGGGAAAAAGATTCATGATCATATTTTGAACAATAGGATCCATTTGAATGCAGCAGTTGGTAATGCTTTGCTTGATATGTATGCGAAATGTGGATATATTGAGTCTGCAAGCCTGGTTTTTTGTGGATTGAAGGAGAAGGATATTCGTTCATGGAGTGTAATGATATGGGGTTGGGCAATTCATGGACATGTCGATAAAGCTCTTAGGTGTTTTGAACAGATGAAATTGGCTGGTATATTTGATATACTCTTTTGTTCATGTAGTTGCTTGCTTTAGATAATTCTTCGACAGATTAAAACATTTTTTTTCCTCTATTGGTTGCAGGAATCAAACCTGATGGAGTTTCTTTCCTTGCTGTTTTAACTGCATGCTCTCATACTGGAAAGGTGGACCAGGGCCTTCAAATCTTTGATAACATGCAGCGCGAGTGCTCAATTGAGCCCACTATGAAACATTATGCTGTAGTAGTAGATCTACTTGGCAGGGCTGGCCGATTGGACGAGGCTTTTAAATTTATTGAGAGGATGCCCTCTGATCCAGATTATGTGACTTGGGGTGCACTTTTTTCTGCTTGCAGAGCTCACAAGAACATTGAAATGGCAAAAGTTGCATCAGACAAGCTCCTGCAGCTTGAGCCTAAGCATGCTGGGGGCTATGTGTTTCTGTCTAATGTTTATGCTGGATCAGGGAGATGGGAAGACGTAGAAAGAGTTAGAAGTTCAATGAAGAATAAAAATGTTGGAAAGGATCCTGGATGGAGTTCAATGGAGGTGGATGGTCAATTGCATACTTTTGTTGCTGGTGATATTGATCATGCACGTAAGCAGGAGATATACTCGAAGTTGGAGGAAATTATTACGAGAGCTAAACAACAAGGTTACATGCCTGAAACTGAGTGGGTGCTCCATAACATTGACGAGGAAGAGAAGGAAGGGGCGTTGGGAAGTCATAGTGAAAAGTTGGCGCTCGCTTTTGGGCTCATCAGTACTGGTCCAGGAGTGATCATTATGATTGTGAAAAACCTTAGAGTGTGTGGGGACTGCCATTCTCTAATGAAGTATGTCAGCAGGATGAGTCAAAGGGTTATTGTGTTAAGAGATATAAAGAGATTCCATCGTTTCAAAGATGGAGTTTGCTCCTGTAATGATTACTGGTGAATTAGTAAGTACACCTGACTTGCAATTAATTCTCATATTAGCCATTGTGAATGACTATCCTTTTGTTGCTTGTAGTTCTACTTTGGATTTTGAGTAGTTATTAGACCAGCCAAACAAATTAGCCATTGATTTTATTTTGCTTACTATTTTTGTACTCTAAAATCCAACTAGTTTGGGATTGAGGTGTGACAAATTGATATTGTTTTTCTCCTTTTCTGACTTAATAGCTTATGCATGAGTGCAGTAACTACACTTTAAACCCAAACTAGTTGGACTTGACTATATGCATCTTATATATCCATTCACACAATAGTTTCTTTCAACAGGCAGAGAAATTAAGAGACCAAACCAATTGGATTATTGCCTGTTTCCTTAAGTGTTGAAGTTATTGGTCGCTGTCTTCTTTATTGACTTGTGTTTTTCTGACGTAGCTATTAGTCAATTTACTTATGTCAAATTGCTTTTCCCACTACTACAGGAAAGAATACAAAATTGGTGAGGAGCAACTAGGAGAGATGTTGATTGAGGAAGATAATGAATTTAATGGTTTGTGGCAAACTCCATTATCTTTTGGTTTTCTTCTAGTAATTCATGTCTACTTGCATAATTGATAGCAATACCTAAAGCAGAGAAATGAGCCAGAAAAATATATTTGTGACAAATAAGGGAAGATAACGACAGGAACACTGAAGGATCAAATAACGTAGTTTCTGATTATCTCTATTTTCCATGTGCCTGTGGCCATTGTTAGTTGTGTGCAGAATCTGATATTAGCTTTTGTGCTGCTGGTTTGTGTATGGGTTTATTTTTCTATATTCTGTTTTCATTTATGCTGCTGGTTGGGATTGAGGCAGAGTGGTAGTAGTTTTATATATAGCTTGTTGTGCGGCCAAAGTGACCTTGCAACTAATTAGAGTGGGATTGTTTCTAGCCCCATGTTTCTGTCAAAACAGCTTTTTCTTTTCTAAGCTGTGTTGTTTCTTTTGGTTCCTATACTTATATTTTCATGATCCCAAAAGAAAAAAGTTGCCCCTAACATATGACACATGAACACGGTGATGAAGTGCTTTCTTCGTTCTGACTGTAACCGAAATAGGAGAAATTTACTGCCCCTGTGATATGCTCAATACTGCACAGAGGGACCGGGGTCAACTGCTTTACACTGATTAGGCTTCTCATTCAATGTTTATCTGAATTGTGACCTGAACCGAAACACATTCCGAGGATCCAACTTCATTAACTGAACAAAATCACTTGTCGAATTGAGAAGTGGATGGATCAGCTCGGGATTTATGTTGGACTTGCGTATGATCATATAGAATCCCAAGTAAAAATTTGGGATCCTGATTGGAGGATTGTGTAAAATGCACTTTAGATGGTAGATCTTACAACTTCTTTGCTATTACAATGATCTTATTAATTTGT
Source organism: Petunia axillaris subsp. axillaris (assembly GCA_029990575.1). Lineage (NCBI taxonomy): Eukaryota > Viridiplantae > Streptophyta > Magnoliopsida > Solanales > Solanaceae > Petunia > Petunia axillaris. The sequence continues at coordinate 47,798,981 of JARKNS010000009.1, forward strand.
CAATTGTTGAAGTTCTTTTGTATATTCTTGACTTGTACAGGCAGTGTGGCGATTTCCAAGACCAATGGGCACAACCAACCATATATAATAAAAACTAACCCATGTGTATAATCGACTTCATTTTTTTAATAAAATATTATGCCTATTTCATGTATATTTGCTTGGATCTTACGGTTCTACTGGGAACCTATCATGGAGCCCTAGAATCATCCTATATAGAATCTCCATTGTAGAAACACCTCATGGTGCATTTGTTGGTTTTCTTATTTAGCCCTCCTATCTTTCGTAGATTCGTGAAGGACTGCACTTCAATCCTTACTTCCCTGGTGGGACTATTGCAATGCCTAAAATGCTTAATGACGGTGCTGTTGAGTACGAAGATGGTATCCCTGCAACAGAAGCTCAGGTTGGATTCCTTTGTCACTTGGCTGGAGCTGCCGTGTCCAGTTTCACAGGCGTGAGCTATACTAATCTTTTCAATATGAGTAAGCTAATTCTTCCTTATATTTTTTATTGTAGATGGGGAAAGATGTGGTATCATTTTTGACTTGGGCTGCTGAACCAAAGATGGAAGAGAGAAAGCTGGTTTGTTTTTTCTGATATATTTACATTTCACTACAGATGGTCTTCAAGTGGATATTTGTACTGCCCCTGGCACTCTTACATCAAAGCCAGAGCTGCGGTAATGATATCATGGTTTCCGATATGGTACAAATTACTGATTCCTTGATAATATAAATTTGTAAGTTCCGCGTCATCGATGTTTTGTTCTTCTTATTTGCACCTTAACTGATGGAAGCAGATGCACTTTTGTTGTCTCATAGGCCAAAGGCAGTGGGGACATTGCATCATCCTTTCTTTTGGGATTCCGAGATGCGGCTCTCATTCCTCCGGGATGCTAGTGATAGAGTAGAATTAGAGGATAGAGAGAATGGATCTGAACTTTGGGAACGACTGGAAAGTGGTATGACTGTGGCATTGGGTGATCTGTGGAATGAAAAAATGGAAAGTGCCTTTATCAATGACATTGGTCGCTACAGGCGTTGTTATTTGTTGCAGAGTTATCAGAATAAGTTGAACCATTACAGAGAACTTTCAAAAGAAATACAAGGAATTCTTGGACAGGTTCCTGAAGGATTTGACAGTTATTTCTCCACCAGGTTTCCAAGACTTGTAATTGAGTTTTACAAAGTATTTCTTACATGTTGTTTAGAAGAAGACATCTTCCAGAAATATTTTAAAAGCAATCAAATATAGCTAATCCCAAACCCATCTCTCCTGGAGACACTGTATATCTTTGTATATATTGTAATTTCTATACTATTATAGTTGTTACCTTAACAGAATAATAAACTATTTGGAACAAACATGTCTCGAAATGAAGGCGTTGATCTTAAGAGACTAAAGAACAACGATTTGCTGATAAAACTTTGAAATATCGCGCACTAGAACATCAGTAACAAGTCGAGTGTTTTGATTGAAGTTGAGGGTGGCATTTGGCATCATTAATCTTGGAGGCCATTGATCAAGATTATAGTCTTGATAACTGTGGTATAAAGTTTTCTGTATAAGACCATATATCCCCCATATATTGCCTTGTCAAGTAGGAATTGTGTCATCTGCTTAGCAGATACAAGACTTGCTTGTTAGTTGTTAGAAGGAACATCCAAGAACAGGCAAAGCAAGATCCAACACATCCAGGGCCTATGTTGCAGCTTGGTTGAGTTTGTTTAAGAGTTGATGCAGTAGTCATGGTCTTTGCTGTATGAGACACAACATCTCTAGTTTTCCAACTCCAAACCTCCAAGTGTTGCACTTCGTTTGGATGGTTGTTACTCATCGTTTCATAATGTATTGTATTGTATAGTATCGTATCGTACTGTATCGTATTGTGCTGTACAATGTTCGGATATGTTGTATTGTTTACCGTGGTTTAATAAGTGAATATACGATAAAGGGTAAAATGAAAATATTAAATAATATTCCATGATGGGACAGAAAAATAAGTAACGACGCGATCCCACCAAATCGGTCGTTACATAAAGTGATAGTTTTCATGGTTACATAACAATGGATTTAACGATACAATACAATAGTAATTAGATTAACAATCAAAACAAGCATCGTACTCATGGTAACAGTACAGTACCATATCTCTAGTTTTCCAACTCCATACCTCCGAGTGTTAAGGTGGGGTTGAAATTGGTTAGAGATGAGGCAAGGGTCATGTGCTGATTGATTTGCAAGTTTGTTACATTTCTCTTGGTTCTTATGTAGAAAACAACTTGGATAAATAGACTGTTATGACTGTTGGCATTTGATAAATGTATTATTGACGTGGCTCTGTCGTTTGGTTGATGTTTTATTTGTGAATGGCTTTTGCAATATCTGCTTCTTTCATTAGAATCATAATACAATTGTTTAGGCCTTTCGACATGAATTTCACTTGAAAAGAATACTTTGAAGATTTTTAAGTGAGAAATTATTGTTTAACTTACTTTTCAAATAAGTTCTTCAGTGTTTCATCAGTAAAATACTAAAGTTTTTAACATTTACAAGTACTTACGGTGAAACCAATATTTTACAGATATTGAAATTTAGCATATTCAAATATTGAAATAGTTTCTATGGCTAAACATAACTTGGAGTCTTTATCACTAATTAGCCTTCCTCATCACTGATATGTTTTACTTTTCATTTGGCTTGAAAGCTACATATATAACACTAAGGGGTCGTTTGGTTGGCTATGTAATAAAATAATACCAGCATAAAATCCAGCACTAAGTTAGTACCATGTTTGGTTAGTTTGGAGAGATTTTGATGTTTGGTATAAAATTAGTGCAACGTTTGGTTGCGTTTTTGTATATTCCGCATTATTAATACCCGCATTATTAATGCGGGAATCTATGTATTATTTTATGCGGGGTAGAAGGTGGTATTAATAATGTGGGTATTAATAATGCAGGTATTAAAATTTAAAATGACAAAATTAACCCTCATAATAGTAAGAATATTTTTAAATTATATTTAAGGAATAACTAAATATTTTAAATTATAACATTGTATATTAATTTGTAATATATTAGTGATTCAAGAAATAATCTCTACGTTATAATATATGCATAGCTAATACCTACATTACTAATACCCACATTATTAATACCCGCATTACTAATACCCGCATTATTAATACACACATTATTAATACACACATTGCTAATACCCGCATTACTAATACGTATATTGTTAATACCCGCATAAACTCTATCTCAACCAAACGACCCGTAAGAGCGAGCCTGTTTGTCCAAACTGCCAAAATCAACTTATTTTGAAAAGTGATTTTTATCAAAAGTGCTTTTTAAAGAAGTGCTTTGTGAAATAAGTAATTTATGTTTGACAAAATTTTAGAGAAGTACTTTTGCTATTAATTTGTATTTGACCAATATTTGAAAAAATTACCAAATTATGAAAGTTGATATATAATAATATTAATTTGATTAAATATGAAAGTTTGATATGGGTATTCTTGTCCTAAATAATCAAAAACACTTATTTTTTCGAGAAGCTATTTTTTTCAGCTTCTTTCCCAGAGTAGAAAAACAGCTTCTGCTGCCACTTAAAATCACTTATTTTTTCTTAGAAGCTTGGCCAAACACTCCAAAATTTTAAAATAAGCACGTTTTATGCAAAATAAACATTTTTGGCTCCCTAGAAGCTTGGCCAAACGATTTTTAATGGTTTCTTCGAAACAGTTTTTCCTTTTCTCTAAATTATTGGACAAAAAAGGAAGGAGAAACTTTTAAGTATGCTAAAAAGGGTTGAGTGAAAGAAAGTAACATACTGCTTGGAGTATGACCCATAAGACTGGTAGGAAGACATAATAATCAAAACTTTTTAGACAAAACTCATAACTGGTAGTTGAACTTTACAAACTCATATAACAAACAATTGATTTGAAGTAGCATTCATAGTTACCAAGAAAAAAGGAAAACATGAGCTTTATTTTTTTCACTATCACAATTCACAATCATCCTTTGAAAAGTTCATGACCTTGTTAGAGATAGTAACTATTAATCAAATTTTGAATTTAAAAGGTCACAATGATTTTTTTGACACATAAGTAGGATATGATGGAACACCAATGATACACTTATGCACAATTAATTACTCATTTCGTTTCAAAATTGTTGTCATAGTTCGGATTTCGAGAGTCAAACGAGTTTAATTTTGACAGTAATATTTTCATATGTCTTTTAAATATTTTGAATTATTAATTATTGTGTCTTATAGTATTTTTTATGTGATTTCTAAATATATAAACATCGTTACAAAAACTTAAAGATTATATGTTTAAATTCACGATCAAAATAAATTCATTTGACTCTCGAAATCCGAACTGTGACAAACCATTTTCGAACGGAACGACTGATTTGCGGTCTATAACACCGAACCCAATAAAGGTCCATTTCCACACGTGACTCTCACGTGACCAGTACTTATCTACCTGGCAACTTCTCTATTCACACTTTTTTTTTCTCTCTCTCTACAATTCCCCGATCATGCTCCCACGACTCCTCTTTCTCTCACTACAATGACTCGTCACCGGAGCATTTACACCGCCGTCCACCACCGCCGTATTCACCGTCACTACCTCCACTATAACCTCTGAAATTTCTTCGATATGGCTAATAAACGCGTTCCCGATTGGCTCAACAGCTCGCTTTGGTCGTCTCCTTCACCGCCACAACAACAACAACAATCACTTCCGTCTCCGTTACCGACGCCGTTAAATGACGATACTGTACCCTCAGCTACTAAATCAACCGTTATTAAATCCGGTAGTTCAATGAGTGACGGTGATTTTACGGTAGAACGACCGGTTCAAGTGCCGTCGGTAATTAGACCGGAGACTAGGCACGTGAATACACGCGCTAAACAGGAAATTAGAGATCCTTTGAATAATAGTAGTAGTAGTAATAATAATAATAATAATTATAATAATAGTAATCATAGTGATGATGAAAATGGAAGTTCAGCTAGTAGTACTACTTCTGCATCTGCTGCTGCTGCCGCCGCTGCGATTTCGTCAGCTGAGGAGATATCTCGTCAAGCTCAGCTTTGTCAAGAGGTTTAAATTTTTACCTTGTTATGTATTGGTTTATACTTACCTATTTGCTAATTTGTATGTGTTATGAATAATGCACTGTGAGTTAATTGGTTCTAGTGGTAAGAGCGCGACTTGTGATGTCTGTATTAAGCGCACGCCACAAGTTCATGCACTGTTATAGACAGAAGCCTGGTATTTAAGTGGAGAAGGTAGAGGGGTGGGCCCATGATCCACCGAGTTTTGAATCGTGCAACCACTGGACCTCATGGATTTATCAGTTATAAGAAATGTTATCATATAGCTTTAGTTTGAAAAAGTTTGGGGATTCTAGAAAATGTAATAGCACCTTAAATTATTGAACATTTGAACAGGATCGAGGCTTACTGGAGCGGGAATAAATAGTGACAGGCGTTGCTAGAAATTTATGAAAGGGAATTCAATGTCACATTTGGGATTTAAACCTTTCACCAAAACCAATTTTCGAACCCTCTTTTGCCGCTACACCAGAAAGAATTGTTTTTACCCTATTTACACATCATTATTTTTCAACGAATTGAATCCCCTTGCTCCGCCTAGCTCTGCCGCAGGATGGTGAGGATCCATATAGCTAATCCCAATTTCCTCAGGACTGTAGTGCAGATGTTGTCTTTTGCCACTACAGTTCTAAAAAAAAGATGAGTAGTCTTTTTTGTTTGAGAAATATGTGGATATTAGTTGGAAAAGTAATTGTGGTCATATGATAACCAAACACTGATTATGATTAAGAAAACTGATTTATTTGGAAATATTGATTTAGACAGAGAAAGTAGATCCAGATTCCAGACCAAACAGGGTATAATCCTGATATAAGTAGCTCATTTCGGGATTTCGAAGTTACATTGAGTGGTGTTCTTGCATTTTATTGAACAGAGTAATAATCAGCTTCTTTCCTGAATTTAGTTGTCAAGAAAGATTATAAATATGGGAGAAGTCAGGAGGCTAGCGTCACAAGGGATACCAGATGGAGCAGGCATTCGTGCTACCGTGTGGAAGGTATAAAATTGCTTGATGAATCTTTTTGCTCACTCTTACCCATATTTCCAGACTTTATTCTCCTCTGGCCCATATTTTTAATTTTCAGCTTTTTGGGAGTCAACTAAACCAATTCTTGGACTTAAACCAGACATATTAATCAGTATCTTAGACTAAAAGTAGCTGGTAGAAACAATACAAAAGCTGCTACGAGTTGCAGTCTTTTTCATTTAAATCTGCATTTGAAAGTGCATTTTAAGGTTTGGTCAAAGATGACTCTTTTTTCACTCTTTCAAAGCAAAAAGGGACCAGAATTATGGGATGAGGGAATATTAGCGAGAGTTGTTTCTGTTAAGTGTGTTTACTGCACAATTGGATGACTGTCAGTGTACGTGTTCCTATTGCATGTACTTTCTGCAGCTGCTATTGAGCTATTTGCCAACCGAGAAAGCAATATGGCCCACAGAGTTGGCTAAAAAGAGGTCTCAATACAAGCATTTTAAAGAGGAGCTTTTGATGAATCCTGTGAGTTTTAAGTTTCTTGACATTTTCTTTCACGGTGAAACAAATTTCTACTTGACTCTATGATTTTAGATTATGTGCGACAAGACTAAATATCCACATTTACTGGCTGAATAAAACATAATATTCTGGGTTGGAACCACATCTGTGTGAGAAGACACAATATCCACATCTTATTGAATGACTTTCTCTTTCATGGTGACACATTTTCAGTGTTCTTTTTCTTTTCCGGCCTTTGAACCCTGCTGTAGAGACATCAGACCACCAACTACAGTGATAATGCTTCCGTTCCTGGGATACATGATACTTAAATGATATGATTAATCTAGCTATAAAATGTGATATATCCTTCTTTGTATGGATAGCGCACCGATCATAGTAATTGCCCGGGTTACTGAGTTGGGAGACCTTATCTAAAAAAATGCCCCTATGATATTGAATTGGGGGGTTAATTTGGAAAAATTATAGAATGGATCTCATGGATCGAAAGTCATGTATGCTATTTGGGTGTTAAAGCATACTTCATTGTATCTCAAGCAGTTTCTTGGCTCTTTTGTGAAGGCTTACTAGAAGAGAGTGTTATATATCTGGTGAATTTACTTATGAGAAAAGATATGGTATATTACGTGAACTTGAGCATTGGTTGTTTTCAAATTTCGGAATCTGAATGTTAATATGGCTAGCCAGTCGGAGATTACGAGGAAGTTGGAGAAGTCAGTAATTCTTGGCAGTGAAGGAACAGAGATAGAGGACAAGGGTGCACTCCCAAGATTAGAGATAACTCATGGAGAGCATCCTTTAAGTCTTGGAAAGAATAGCGTCTGGAATCAGTTCTTCCAGGTACATCTTTTAATCTTCTTTGTTCTTTTCCATACTTCCACCTATGTTCTTTCGGATCTTAACTGAGGGGTATATATCATAATAAAATGTTATATATATTTGAATGTTACCATTCTAAAAAAACAAAAAATCATAATAAGATGCTTGCGTTTATATAATCGGATGCATCCTTCTTTTTTTTTGTTTATTTATTTATGTGTATGTTCCACCTAAGTGTTATCACTTCCATTGAATATACAAGTCATAAGTAGTGTGGTCATGACTCATGATGGCCTAAAAAAGGGGAAATTGATCAAGTTGGAACATCCTTTTCTTTTTAATCTTGTTATTTGTTTGTGTCTTGAAGCTGTTGTCAAGTACTATTGGCATGTTACACTTGGATAACAGTTGTCACGATTTTACTTCCTGCATGAAAGTAATTAAGTTGAAGTGACTACTAATCTTTATATACTATTTGCATCTAGGACACGGAAATTATTGAACAGATTGATCGAGATGTCAAGCGCACCCATCCAGACCTGCACTTTTTTTCAGGGGACACACAATTTGCAAAATCTAACCAGGTAAATTCTAGCACTTCTGGCTTGAGATTTGGTACAGACCTCTGTACATCAAATAATTGTATATCTTGTGTTATCAGGACGCTCTCAGGAATATACTCATTATATTTGCCAAACTGAATCCTGGTATAAGATATGTGCAAGGGATGAATGAATTATTGGCTCCGTTGTTCTATGTATTCAGGAATGATCCCAATGAGGAAAACGCAGTAAGTGATTCCTTGTACTGCTTTGATATTGGATAAAATTTGCAGTAGTTATGTTTTGTTAGGTAGTAACTCAAGACAACATAGCAGCTTAGTGACCAAAGTTACCTTAAATAAGTTGAAGGCATGCCCTAAATTTTGTTACACTTTACTATTGCTGATTGAAGCGTGACCATCTTATCTAAAAGCTCAAGTTGTTACAGAGATGCACAATTTATTTTTCCAAAACAAAGCTCTTTACTTAATTATGCCTTCAACACACCCTTCACGTATAGGCCTAATTTTTTTTTCACGGGCAAAGAAGAAAAACGATAAGACTTGTTTTGATCATATGATCACCATTTCTGTAATGTTTTATTCAGAGATCTTACTCTTCATTTGTTTTAACCATTTTAATGGTGCAATGCCTTGAATATTTGGAAATTGTAGTATGGTTCTTTGTTTTGTAGACTTTGTTCTGAATTCACGCTTCAATGTTTCTCTCGGTTCAGCTGTGTTCATCATTTTGTATTTGCAAGCTATGCAGGCTTCTGCAGAAGCAGACACTTTTTTCTGCTTTGTGGAGCTATTGAGTGGATTCCGTGATCATTTTTGTCAGCAACTTGACAATAGTGTTGTTGGAATTCGTTCTACAATTACAAAGTTATCACAACTTCTGAAAGAACATGATGAAGAGCTCTGGCGGCATCTTGAAATGACAACCAAAGTAAGATCTCTTTGATGCTTAACTTTAGAAGCTGCACGTGTTACTACAACTAGAAAGTGCTCTGCTTCAGAATTGCCCAATCTGCAAGTTTACACCACCTAATGACATATATACGAGTTTGGTTGTTTAAACGATGTTGGATGTTATGTAACTTAGTGTTAGCAGCTTCATGCCAAGAAAATAAATATATCAGACTGCACATTTACATTTCAACATTTGAACATTAATTTGCTAGCTATTAAAGAAGAGGTGCAGTTAGGGGTTTGTCAACCTAAAAGTTTATCTGTTTACAGCATCTTAGGTTAGACTTCAGGTGACTACCTAAACCTAGGAGAGCTCACTTTTAACCTTGTTCACTAGTAAACATTTCCTTCAGAATTAAAATAATGCATCATTGTGCTGTATCAAAGAAAAAGAAATGCTTCATTTGTTGCACCTTTTAGATGTTCTCGGCAGCTAATCTGACATAAGAAAAATTGATCCAAATATATCTTTGTAGCTCGTTCTGTTGATCTTTCCTGTATTTCTTATCAAAGCAACTGGTAGCGCACTCCCTTCCATTAATAGGATTTTTCTGGTGTTGCTTTTCTAAAGGTACTTCTCAACAGAGAGTTGATTGCATGCATGTCTAATATAAATCTATTGATCCTGAATGGGTCGTGATTTTTAGGCAAGAGTTTCATATCCCTTAGATGAGTTCCTGTGCGTATTATTAAGACCTTTCCTTTTGTTTTTATCGGCTGTGACGAAGGGACTATTAAGACATTTCTGACTTTGTGTGTAGTTCCTTTGGCTATTGCTGCCTTTATTTTTGTACTGGCATGAGTGATAGAATAACTCTGACTTTTCCTGTTTTTGCCTTCTTCTAATATCAGAGTACTTTGTTTATGTTGTGGATGTAATGTGTCTGATGTTGGAATGTGACAGGTGAATCCACAGTTTTATGCATTCAGATGGATAACGCTCCTTTTAACACAGGAATTCAACTTCCCGGACAGTCTTCTTATATGGGACACACTACTAAGTGATCCTGAAGGACCTCAGGTAAGATATTCTGAAAGCTATGTGCTTTTGTAGCTGTATAGCGTGGATAAAAAGACGTTTGCATGAACCAATAGCTTGTTTAAATAATTTCCTTCTACTAGTTGGGATTAGGGTGATAACAATTACTCCGTTAGGATTAAGGATTAGTCATGTTGGGACACATATCTTAGGTCCTCTTGCTGAGTTTGTTTAAAGGTTCGTGGGTCAGTTTAAAATGTAGATAGTGATCGACAACGAGTTTTTAAAGATGAATTATTTCTTGTTGGAAGGAAACAGGTCAAACGTGCATAATGGATGTTTAGGATTCATACAACCGACTCCACCTAGTTTGGGCTTGAGGCGGGGTTATTGTTTTCTGCTAGTATATTATTTGCTTTTTTTTCTTTTGTGATGTGTGGACATGCCAGAAGTGAGGAGTAGGAAATCCTGGATTTGATGGTTGTGTCACAGTTGTCAGACCCAAAACACAGAGAGATGGTGACTGGGCAGTGCAGGTTGGGTCCATACCCACATGGTGCAATGCCAGGTGGGGATGGGAGATTGTCTCTTGGGGGAAGTAAAGGGGACTTCTAAATCTCAACCAAAAGGTTTCAACTTGCAAGGTATCTACCTATCATTGCACTTGCAATGCTGGCAAGTCCAGAAACGATGGGACTTTAATGCCTACTGCACGTACCATAAAAGACCAATACTTCTTGTCTGTTCGCTTCCCTTGTTTTATGGGAAAAAGGTTCTGCCTGGGTTTAAGAGAACTTGTATATCATGTTTGCCATTTAGGGGTTTCGCTTGGTGGTATTTATTTTTTCAGCATGCGAGTAAGTGCTATTTCTATGTTGTTTGCCACCATGATTTAATGTGAAAGAACATACAAGTGTCGTAGCAAAACCCAATTGCTTTATAGTACTTTATAACATCTTGAATTTTTGCAAGCTTATGTTTCATGGGTGCAGTGTGGTTTGGTGGCGCAGAGTGTGGGGGGCGGTTTGCTTGAAGTGAAGAGAGAAAAAGGAAAGAATATTGCAAAGCAAGGGTTAGGAGTAGGTTATGCGGGTTGCAATTAGAGCCATTCCCTTTTTTTTTTTTTTTTTTGGGGAGGGGGAGGGAGGGGTAGGGTTGAATGTGAAGGAGCCAGATCACGTCCCACACTGCAGCAGCAGCCTGCTCTCATCCATAAAAACACAGGATGATTCTGTATGCTTTGCACACTTTCGCTAGCTCTCTAGTATAGCGAAGCTTTTACTTGAGAGATTCAGCCATCAATTTTGTAGGGCATCTCTTTAACCCATGATGGGGCAACAAAGTGGAATATTTGATTTTCCACAAGGTAGGGCTTGGTGGACTAAATTCGGTCCTGCCCTGTCCAAGCAGAGAGTCACATGGTACAATCGAATGCATGGGCTGTTTGGTCCTTAAAGTGGGGTGAACCTTGTGAGGCTTGTTGCACAGAGCATCGAATAGCTCCCGCTCTGTGCAGTGGAAGTATAACGGTCGGTGTTTTCCAAGTCTAGCAACGCCTGATGGGCTGCTCCAATTAAACCACTATTTAAATTTAGTTCTGTAATTTTGTTGAGCATCTCTTATATCGTTGTATTGGTAGTACTAGCAAGTGAATTTGGTTTGAATTCATTTGTTGTAACTCCATGTTAGTCTCATTTGCAGCATGTTACTTTCTGAAGGTTCTATCAAGTTAGGCAGTGCTGTATCGCTGGCTTAGGGTCTAACTAGAGATGCATTTTCTTCACATTTTTATCACCTGTGCATAGCAGAGTATTCATGTTGCATGGGTAAACAAGGATATTGTTCTCAAGTAGGATTCAAATTTCTCTTGAACTTGCAGGAAACACTCCGAGTCTGCTGTGCTATGTTAATTATTGTGAGGAGGCGCCTACTTGCTGGAGATTTCACCTCTAATTTGAAGCTACTGCAAAATTATCCATCCACAAATATCAGTCACCTGCTCTATGTTGCCAACAAACTGCGTATTAAATCAGCTGCCTAAAACTATCAAGCAGAAAAGTAGTTTTGGTTATCCAGTCTAATTCTTTGTATTTCTTGATATTGTAATGCTAGGATGTAAATGTCTGGTAAAGTCAGTAGTAGACACATGTCCCCCCCCCCCCCCCCCCCCCCGGCCCCCCGGTGACCCTCTCTGTTCTCGCCCAATCCTTTGTCTTATACTGTGTTATCAGTAGATTTAATAGAATATATGGTTTGTTCTTAGGGTTGCCGGATAAGTTGGATGCCATTTGCTATTTGAGTTTACAGTGGGAGTTTAAAGCTGTTGCTTTGGGTTGGGAAAACTTTGTTGTATTTTCAAGTGCCTCACACACAATGACATTGTCATGAACTGACAATAACAGTTTGCCAGATAGAAGGTGCATCTAATAGGGCAGAATTATCAATAACTGTCAAGTGGGAAACACAAGAATACTTAACTATCTAAGCATAATGGAGCTCTTGTTTCCAAATTTCTTCTTGTCCAAACTATTAAGTTGTTTTTGTGATGTACACGTACAATTAAATACTTGACACAATAGCCATGGAGCAATTCTTGATCCATTCCTCCTCCATTGAAACTGAGAAATCAAAGCTCTCCACTTTCCCCAACTCTTCGTCAGTTGACAAAATTAACTTTCGACATACCAACAGTTTTCATCTTCATTGGGAAGCATAGCTTTATTTGATACACATATCAAGAAAATGTGAAGATGATTGATTTTGGTGAAAGGAAAACAAAATGAGCAAATTCTATAATATGATGCTTACTTGTTACATTAATTCGTAACATTAGAAAATTATTTTGGCCTCTTCTTACCCAACCGCCAACCAGATATATAGGCCTTTGTATATCAAGTGTTACATTAAGTAATTGGAACTCCAGTTAATTTAGAAGTAGCAATTCTTTTGGTCTTTCATTCAGTAATTCTAATTCAAGTTGAAATAGAAGTAGGACTCCTATTCCTACAAGGGAAAGGGCAAAAATATGCGGCATAATATTGACTGCTTCACTTATATTAAACCCCTAACCTTACTAACAGTCGAATAAAAAAATATGTTAGATCTGAATAATTTTCCTCATGATATCATCATTGATATACTCCCAAAAGTTGACGTGAAATCACTTCTAAGGTTCAAAAGCGTTTGCAAACCATGGTATTCTCTAATTAATGATGACAAATTCATCAAACAACACTATAATACGCGCAAAGGTGACAAAACTGGTCAAAAGTACTTTTTGGCTTTCATCGATGGATCCAACAGGAAACAATACTACTGCACCATAGACCCCCCACTTCACCATGGTTCCAGTGTCTCTCTTCTTGAGCCTCCAGTAGTTCCAATCAATGTTCAATCGCAACTGAACATGTATTATTATTCATGCAATGGTATGATTCTCATAACTTATCCGAATGATGACACAGTCATTCTCTGGAACCCAGCTATTCAAGAAACAAGAATAATCCCTAGTCCAATAGTTAAAAAGAGTAGTAATACTTACGGGCTCAAACGTTTACATAATATTTGCTACGTTTCTTCTATGGACGATTACAAAATAGTTAGAGTAGGCCAACAAGAAAGGTTCATGGATGATTATGATTTTGAAATATTTTCCACCAAACGTAACTCGTGGAAACTTATTGATCAGCTTTCTCGACGTGCTTATTTCGAATACTTTGATCAAGAAGTTGTTATAGTAGATGGGATTGTTTATATGATAGCGAGGACAGATTTGTTGGAACATAGCAATGTTTACGACTATACTATAAAACGTTTTTGTTTGGAGAAGGAAGAATTTCAAGAAGACCTATTGTTTCCATATTCGATTCAAGGGAAGGATACTAAACCAGAACCAGTTTTGTTTGTTCTTGGAGAAAACCTTTGCTTAACTAAGTACTTGCGCAATGAGAAGTGGACTCTTGATTATGAAGTTTGGTATATGAAGAAAAATGACTTGAAGGATCCATGGATTAAGATCGTAACAGTTCCATCAATTCGATTATCTAGCTATAGGAGGCCAGCACCAGTTAACTTTACAAAGAATGGAGATATACTTTTCAGGAAAGATGGAAAAGATTTTGCTGTTTACAATTCAGAACGAGATATATTTGAAATTATTGAAGTTGTGGGACTTGAAGCACGACCTTTCTTTAGAACTGCCATAACATATGTGGAAAGTTTGTTTTCTCCTTATAAATCCTAATGCTTCACTCGATTATGTTTCCCACTGATGTTTTTTAGCTGAGGGTCTATCGGAAACAGCCTCTCCACTCTGGTGGAGGTAAGGTCTGTGTACATCTCACCCTCCCCAGACCTCACATTGATGGGATACCACTGGGTATGTTGTTGTTGTTGTTAAATCCTAATGCTTTATGCCTTTACAACAAAGGTATACTTGGGAAGTTTAGTGTAATTGGTTCTGTTGTTTTTATCAATTCAGTTGGCTACAATTTTTTCCTTCATTTGGGCTCTGGCTTTTTCATTTTTTCTGTTGTGAAGGAATTTAAGTTTCTTCATTCAACTTGTTTCATTATACATGCTTGATGCCACCCTAGGAAGAACCAGGGTTTATCCGTGAAGCATTAAGAAGGATCGATGACCATGGTTGTAACATGAGGGAATGCAGGATTTTAAGTTCGTGCATGGGTGTATCACGTTGACGTATTCTTGACAATGACTTCACCCTACACTATATACAATAGTCTTTAATCAACTCCTTAAATTCTTAGATAGGGTGAATTTTGTGAGAATAATAAGAGATGATGATGGAGATTATACTGAGAAACAGAAGAATTTCGTACGGGTACAATTATTTTAGATTCATATGAAAATAAGTTCATGTGTGTTTATTATTTGCAAGAGATTTGTAATGAACATAATCAAACAATGTATAATGTTTAATCTGATTGTATCTACCATAATATGTTTCTCACACGGCCAACTTTATATTGCACCTTCTAGAGGGATAGTAATGTTGTCGACAAGAGTCATGGTCATGATAGAACAACCTAATTTATGGAGAAAACAACACGCACCAGGATTATCATCGATAAGGATCAAAAGCATTTAATTATAAATTTGGCAAACTTATCCACACTGGGTGTATGCACCAATCGAATACAAGCTAAGCATGACATTGCATCTACAATATGTAGAGGAAAGTTTGTTAAAAACACAATATGAACTTTGTTCCTCTGCATATGTGAAGACACATCCAGTCGTCATGAACACTAAAACAGAAAAAATGTTTAATTTTGAAGTAAAAAAATAGGACAGCCACAAAGTATCCTGCATTCACGTAGAGTTCGGGGAATGGCTGCATCCAAAGGGAGATGTTGATGTACGCAGCCTCCTAATACAAACATCTATGACTATCTCCACGGTTAAAATCCACGTTTAGGTCACACATGTCAACTTTACCTAGTTTAATGTAAGTAGAAACGGTTTTGGTTTCATTCAGTAGTTGTAATTCAAGTTGAAATAGAAGTAGGACTTCTTGCCCAAATAATTAGGAACTATAAAAAAAACTACAAGGTAAACGTGAAATCGTATTCCCACTTTTCTTTTTTTTTTTCCACAAAAAGAAAAAGAAAACGCAGTGTAATAAACCCCCTAACCCTGCCAACATACAAAGAATATTGTTGATACAACAATGCCGAAAACCTTTCCCCAGGATATCATCATTGATATACTCTCAAAAGTTGACGTGAAATCACTTCTAAAGTTCAAAACTGTTTGCAAATCATGGTACTCTCTTATTAATGATGAAAGATTCATCAAACAACACTATAATACCCGCAAAGGTGACAAAACTGGTCAAAAGTACTTTTTGGCTTTCATCGATGGATCCAACAGGAAACAATACTACTGCACCATAGACACCCCACTTCACCATGGTTCCAGTGTCTCTCTTCTTGAGCCTCCAGTAGTTCCAACCAATGTTCAATCGCAAGTGAACATGTATTATTATTCATGCAATGGTATGATTCTTATAACTTATCCGAATGATGACACAATCATTCTCTGGAACCCAGCTATTCAAGAAACAAGAATAATCCCTAGTCCAATAGTTAAAAAGAATAGTAATACTTACGGGCTCAAACGTTTACATAATATTTGCTACGTTTCTTCTACAAACGATTACAAAATAGTTAGAGTAGGCCAACAAGAAAGGTTCATGGATGATTATGATTTTGAAATATTTTCCACCAAACGTAACTCGTGGAAACTTATTGATCAGCTTTCTCGACGTGCTTATTTCGAATACTTTGATCAAGAAGTTGTTATAGTAGATGGGATTGTTTATATGATAGCGAGGACAGATTTGTTGGAACATAGCAATGTTTACGACTATACTATAAAACGTTTTTGTTTGGAGAAGGAAGAATTTCAAGAAGACCTATCGTTTCCATATTCGATTCAAGGGAAGGATACTAAACCAGAACCAGTTTTGTTTGTTCTAGGAGAAAACCTTTGTATGACAAAGTACTTGCTCAATGAGAAGTGGACTCTTGATTATGAAGTTTGGTATATGAAGAAAAATGACTTGAGGGATCCATGGATTAAGATTGTAACAGTTCCATCAATTCGATTATCTAGCTATAGGAGGCCAGCACCAGTTAACTTTATAAAGAATGGAGATATACTTTTCAGGAAAGATGGAAAAGATTTTGCGGTTTACAATTCAGAACAAGATATATTTGAAATTATTGAAGTTGTGGGGCTTGAAGCACGTCCTTTCTTTAGAACTGCCATAACATATGTGGAAAGTTTGTTTTCTCCTAATGCTTTATGCCTTTAATTTACAATTTTTCCCTTACAATTTGGCTCTGGCTTTTTCATTTTTTCTGTTGAAGTTTCTTCATTCAACTGTTGTTTCATTATACATGCTTGATGCCACCATAGGAAGAACCAGGATTTATCTGTGAAGTATTATAATATTTGCAAGAAGGATGACCATGGTTTTAACATGAGGGAATGCAGGATTTTAAGTTTGTGCATGGGTGTATCACATTGACGTATTCTTGACAATGACTTCACACTACACTATACAATAGTCTTTAATCAACTCCTTAAATTCTTAGGTATGGTGAATTTCATGAGAATAAAAAGAGACAGAGGTGAAGCCAGGTTTTGAAATTTTGGGGTTCATAATTCTAGACCTTCTAAGTTAGGGGTTCTAAATTACTCCATCCGTCCCAAAATGAGTGTCTGGGTTTTGACTGGCACAGAGTTTAAGAAAATAAGGAAAATAAGGAAGACTTTTAAATCATGTGGTTTAAAATGAAAGGTGTGTGTAATGTGGGTCAGTGTCTTTAAATCCTGTGGTCCAAAACAAATCTTAGATTTAAAGAGTTGCCATAAAAGTAAAGAGACACTCATTTTGGGACAAACAAAAAAGGAAAGGTAGACACTCATTTTGGGATGGAGGGAGTAATAATTAGTACATATAAAATATTTTTTTCAAGGCAAATATACATAGTTTGGTCAAAGTTACGAGTTCGGCCGAACCTCGTACTGCAATGCTAGCTCCGCCACTGAAAAGAGATGATGATGGAGATCATAGAGGAATTTTGTACGTGTAATTTTAGATTCATCTGATAACAATTTCATGTATGTGTTTATGATTTGCAAGAGATAAATAATGAACATAATCAAACAATGTATAATATTTAATTTGATTGTATCTACCATAATATGTTTCTTACACCTTCACACGGCCAACTTTATGTTGCACCTTCAAGAGGGATATTAATAATTAATGTCGTCGACAAGAGTCATGGTCATGATAGAGCAACTTAATTTATGGATGAAAACAGTAAAAATTTCGCTCAGAGGCCACTTTTAATACCGATATTTAGTTTGAGGCCACTATTTTTATTGGTCTTACACTAGAGACCACTTTTGGGCCTTTACTAATTAAACATTGACTTAAGTTTTGACTGAAGTTCAGTCCATACGGCCCCTGGACTGAAATTTCATCTTTAAGGACTGGAACTTCAGTCCATATTGCCCTGGACTGAAGTTCCATCGTTAAGGACTGGACTGAACTTCAGTCAACATGGCCCTGGACTGAACTTCAATCCATATGGCCCTGGACTGAAGTTCTATCTTTAAGGACTGAACTTCAATCCAGAGCCAACTGGACTGAAGTTCCATCTTTAAGGACTGAACTTCAATCCAGGGCCCTGGACTGAAGTTCTCTCTTTTAAGCAAAAATGGCCACAAACTAAATATTTTTTTATTAGTGGCCTGTGTCCAAAGACTAGTGGAAAAAATGGCCTTTCGTGCACTTACCCCATGAAAACAACACGCACTAAGAATATAATCGATAAGGTTCAAAAGCATTTGTAAATCATGGCATTCTCTATTTAAAGATGACAAATTCATCAAACACCATTGTGATACTCGCAAAAGTGACAAGACTTGTCAAATGTACTTTCTGGCTAACAGTGAGATGAAAAAAATACTACTACTACTATTTTTTAATTTTGAAATAAAAAAATAGGGCAGTCACAAAGTATCCTGCATTCACGTAGAGTACAGGGAGTGGCCGCGCCCAAAAGGAGATATTGATGTACGCAGCCTATCCTGATACAAATATCTACGACTATCTCCACGGCTGAAACCCATGATATTTAGGTCACACATGTCAACTTTACCTAGCTTAATGTAAGTAGAAACTATTTTGGTTTCATTCATTAGTTGTAATTCAAGTTGAAATAGAAGTAGGACTTCAATTAGCTAGGAACTATTAAAAAAAAAAAAAAAAAAAAAAAAAACTACAAGGTAAACGTGAAATCCTATTCGGCCGAACCTCGTACTGCAATGCTAGCTCCGCCACAGAAAAGAGATGATGATGGAGATCATAGAAGAATTTCGTACGGGTACAACAATTTAAGATTCATCTGATAACAATTTCATGTATGCGTTTATGATTTGCAAGAGATAAATAATGAACATAATCAAACAATGTATAATGTTTAATTTGATTGTATCTACCATAATATGTTTCTCACACCGTCACACGGCCAACTTTATGTTGCACCTTCAAGAGAGATATAAATATCGACGACAAGAGTCATGGTCATGATAGAGCAACTTAATTTATGGATGAAAACAACACGCACTAAGAATATCATCGATAAGGTTCAAAAGCATTGGTAAATCATAACATTCTCTAATTTTTATTTTCTTAATTATGAATTTGGCAAACTTATCCACACTGAATGTATGCACCAATCGAATACAAGCTAAGCATGACATGTACAATATGTAGAGGAAAGTTTGTCAAAAACACAATATGAACTTTGTTCCTCTGCATATGTGAAGACACATCAAGTCGTCATGAACATTAAAACATAAAAAATGTTTAATATTTTGAAGTAAAAAAATAGGGCAATCACAAAGTATCCTGCATTCACGTAGAGTCCGGGGAATGGTCGCGCCCAAAGGGAGATGTTGATGTACGCAGCCTATCCTGATACAAATATCTACGACTATCTCTACGGCTGAAACCCATGATATTTAGGTCACACATGTCAACTTTACCTAGTTTAATGTAAGTTGAAACTATTTTGGTTTCATTCAGTAGTTGTAATTCAAGTTGAAATAGAAGTAGGACTTCAATTAGCTAGGAACTATTAAAAAAAAAAAAAAAAAAAAAAAACTACAAGGTAAACGTGAAATCCTATTCCCACTAGGGAATGGCCAAAAATATGTTAAATAGGGTGAAAGAATTATAAAAAATGTCAGATGTTAAAATTCTTTTTTTTCCACAAAAAGAAAAAGAAAACGCAGTGTAATAAACCGCCTAACCCTACCAACATACAAAGAATCTTGTTGATACAACAATGTCGAATACCTTTCCTTATGATATCATCATTGATATACTCTCAAAAGTTGACGTGAACTCACTTCTAAGATTCAAAAGCGTTTGCAAATCATGGTATTCTCTTATTAATGATGAAAATTTCATCAAACAACACTATAATACGCGCGAAGGTGACAAAACCGGTCAAAAGTACTTTTTTGCTTTCAGCGACGGACCCAACAGGAAACAATACTACTACACCATAGACCCTCTACTTCACTATGATTCTAGTCTATCTCTTCTTGAACCTCCAGCTGTTCCAATCAAGATTCAATCTCAACTGATCTATGACATGCATTATTATTCATCTAATGGTATGATTCTTATAACTTATCACGATGATGACACAATCATTCTTTGGAATCCAGCTATTAGAGAATCAAGAATAATACCTAGTCCAATGCTTGACAAAAGTGCTGGCTTCGGGCTCAAACGTTTATATAATTTTTGCTATGTTCCTTCTATGGACGATTACAAAATAGTTAGAATGGGACAAAAATCTCATGAAGGTGACTATGATTTTGAAATATTTTCTACCAAAAGTAACTCGTGGGAATTGATCGATACGTTATCTCAACGTGAATATTTTGCTGATCCGGCTCAAGAAGTTGTTATAGTAGATGGGATTGTTTATATGATAATGTGGACCGAGAATAAAAATTTGTCGACGAAAAATTTAAATAGGTTTGTTTATGACTTTACTATAGAAGGTTTTTGTTTGGAGAAGGAAGAATTTCAAGATGACCTATTGTTTCCATATTGGATTCAAGAGGAGGACGTTAAACCAGCTTTGTTTGTTCTAGGAGAAAACCTTTGTTTGACTAAGTACTTGCTCAATGAGGGCTGGACCTGGACACTCGAATATTATGAAGTTTGGTGTATGAAAAAAAATGACTTGAACGATCCATGGATTAAAATCTTGTCTATTCCACCTATTAATGGACTTCTAAGGCCTGTTAATTTTACCAAGAATGGAGATATACTTTTCAGGAAAGATGGAAAAGATTTTGCTGTTTACAATTCAGAACGAGATATATTTGAAATTATTGAAGTTGTGGGACTTGAAGCACGACCTTTCTTTAGAACTGCCATAACATATGTGGAAAGTTTGTTTTCTCCTTATAAATCCTAATGCTTTATGATTATGGTTTTACAATAAAGGTTCGAATACTTGGGAAGTTTATTAGTGTACTTGGTTCTGTTATTTTAATCAATTGATCAGTTGACTACATACAATTTTTTCCTTCATTTTGTTTCATCAAACATGGCTGATGCCACCTTAGGAAGAACCAGGGTTTATCCGTGAAGCATTATAATATTTGCAAGAAGTATCGATGACCATGGTTGTAACATGAGGGAATGCAGGATTTTAAGTTCGTGAATGGGTGTATCACGTTGACGTATTCTTGACAATGACTTCACACTACACTATACAATAGTCTTTAATCAACTCCTTAAATTCTTAGATAGGGTGAATTTTGTGAGAATAAAAAGAGATAATGTTGGAGAACTACACCATATATGGACCTCTTACTTCACCATGATTCCAGTGTCTCTCTTCTTGAGCCTCCAGCTATTCATATCAAATTGCAATGGATTCATAGTATACGTTATATATTATTCATCTAATGGTATATATATAATATATATGCTTCTAATAATTTACCCTGATGACACAATTATTCTTTGGAACCCGGCTATAAGAGAGTTAAGAATAATCCCTAGTCTAATTCTCAACAACAGTAATAAGACATGGCTCCTTGCTTCTTTTAATTTTTGTTACATTTCTTCTATCACATACAATATGTAGAGGAAAGCTTGTTAAAAACACAATATGAACTTTGGTCCTCTGCATATGTGAAGACACATCAAGTCGTCATGAACACTAAACAGAAAAAAATGTTTAATTTTGAAGTAAAAAAATAGGGCAGCCACAAAGTATCCTGCATTCACGTAGAATCCGGGGAATGGCCGCGCCCAAAGGGAGATATTGATGTACGCAACCTATCCTGATACAAACATCTATGACAACTTTACCTAGTTTAATGTAAGTGGAAACTATTTTGGTTTCATTTGGTAGTTGTAATTCAAGTTGAAATAGAAGTAGGACTTCTTGCCCAAATAATTAGGAACTGTAAAAGAAAACTACAAGGTAAACGTGAAATCCTATTGCCGCTAGGGAATGGCCAAAAATATGTTAAATAGGGTGAAAGAATTATAAAAAATGTCAGATGTTAAAATTCTTTTTTTTTTCCACAAAAAGAAAAAGAAAACGCAGTGTATTAAACCCCCTAACCCTACCAACATACAAAGAATCTTGTTGATACAACAATGCCGAATACCTTTCCTTATGATATCATCATCGATATACTCTCAAAAGTTGACGTGAAATCACTTCTAAAGTTCAAAACTGTTTGCAAATCATGGTATTCTCTTATTAATGACGAAAAATTCATCAAACAACACTATAGTACGCGCGAAGGTGACAAAACTGGTCAAAAGTACTTTTTTGCTTTCAGCAACGGACCCAACCGGAAACAATACTACTACACCATAAACCCTCCACTTCACCATGATTCTAGTCTTTCTCTTCTTGAGCCTCCAGCTATTCCACTCAAGATTCAATCTCAACTGATCTATGACATGCATTATTATTCATCTAATGGTATGATTCTTATAACTTATCAGAATGATGACACAATCATTCTTTGGAATCCAGCTATTAGAGAATCAAGAATAATCCCTAGTCCAATGCTTAACAAGAGTGCTGGTGGATTCCGTTTATATAACTTTTGCTACGTTCCTTCTATAGACGATTACAAAATAGTTAGAGTAGGACAAAAATCTCATGAAGGTGATTATGATTTCGAAGTATTTTCTACCAAAGGCAACTCGTGGGAATTGATCGATACGTTATCTCAATATTTTGTTGATCCATCTCAAGAAGTTGTTATAGTAGATGGAATTGTTTATATGATAATGTGGACGAAGAATAAAAATTTGTCGACAAATAGGGTTGTTTATGACTTTACTATACAACGTTTTTGTTTGAAGATTGAAGAATTTCAAGATGACTTATTGTTTCCATATAGGATTCAAGGGAAGGACATTAAACCAACTTTGTTTGTTCTTGGAGACAACCTTTGTTTGACAAAGTACTTGCTTAATGAAGGCTGGACATTAGAATATTATGAAGTTTGGTGCATGAAAAAAAATGACTTGAACGATCCATGGATTAAAATCTTGTCAATTCCACCTATTAATGGACTTCTAAGGCCTGTTAATTTTACCAAGAATGGAGATATACTTTTCAGGAAAGATGGAATCGAATTCTTGGTTTACAATTCAGAACAAGATAAATTTGATAACATTGAAGTTGTGGGGCTTGAAGCACAACCTTACTTCAGAACAGTTGTAATGTATGTGGAAAGTTTGTTTTCTCCTAAATCATTCTAATGCTAAGGAAATTTATATTTTTAATGTGCCCTAAAATCACTTTTATAGTGCTTTTATTTGTAATGATATGATTCTATATATGCTGTAAATTTGCCATTATATTAAATCTTGGCCTTCTACTATAGATGACCCAATCATAATTCATAAGTGAATTACAATCGGGTGTTTAGTAGCGTAAGCATGAATATTTTTTTGTTTATTATATGTTTAACAAGGGAGCCGCCTATCATAAGTGGTTTTGTACTTCTTAAATTAGGTCGAAGGTTCAATCCCTAATAACATTGAATGTTTGAAAATCTTAATAAAAAAAGATAAGCTATGCACAACTGAGATCCAAACTCCCACCATTCTAGACTTTTAATTTCAAGATGGCTAACTACTAAGCCCAAAAGTCTTGATGTTCAAAGCAGTGTCACTTTCTTTATTTGTACTAAAGTGATTTTCTATATACTAACATCAGGGTCGGACAATTCAAAAAATATAATTCATGTTGTGCATAAAACTCGAACTAAAGACGTTTCAGAAAAATATAGTTCTTGATACGCCTGCACCATTAGGCGGGAGAATCTTTAGTTGCTAATAGGAGTACTCTAAACTAGAAATATATATAAAACTAAAGAGTATTATCTATATGCACCCTATAACTTTTCGACGAAGGAGTGTATCAATTGATCCTCTTTCATTGAGTGTAGGTCTACCCCTTACTAACCTACATATACGTAATACTTAAGATGTTTGGACAAGGGTGCCTACGTACGCCCTTGCTAGTTTTGTTTGCTCTAAGACAAGACCTTTGTTTGACTAGGACTTGCGCAGTGACAACTCGACCCTCGATTATGAAGTTTGGTATATTACTAAGAAAGTATTGAGCTATTCATGGAGTACGATCTTGGTGATTCCATATATTAACTTTTATAGCAGTATTAATGTGAGTGCATGTTAACTTTATGAAAGATGTAATTAAATTCGTGGTTTACAATTAAGAAAAGACATATGTGGAAAGTTTGTTTTCTCTTTAATCCTAATGCTTTATACCTAGTATTCTTAAACGCATTCATAAGTTCTAATCCTAATTAACATCAAAACAGTAACACATCTAGAATCTATACTCTATACTAATATAAAAGTGGGAATCCTTAAAGTAAAAAGTAAAAGACGAAAATACCCCTAAAATATTAAACTCCCATTTGTTACCTCCAAAACTAAATACTTGCTATCTTTAAGTTTTGTATATTAAATTAAATAAGTTGCTACATAGTTAGTATTGCTTTCATCTTCCTATACAGATTAAAAATTTTGGAAATTGAAGAGTTAGTAATTGAAAGATCAATAAATTAAATGAACAAGAAACAATTAGGACTCCAAAATTCTCAAGATTCGATATATATATAAATTCATCCATGTCATGCAACCGTTTAATAAGATTTTCTTTTCCTTTTTGCTTTAGCTGATCTAGAAGCCAATAATATCTTATAAGTTCATTTGTTATGTTTATGTAGATGATACCGTATACACATGTTTTAATGATGTTTATATCATTTTAAAGTTAGATATTCATGAAATATACGTGCAACACGCAATTTGTACTTACTTATAACACTACTAAAAAAAACTGAATCTGCGACTACCAAATCGGTCGCCGATCAGTCGCCAGGTCGACCGATCGGCGACCGATACGGGTAGTCAGAAAATTCATGGTAGCAAATAGCCCTGCGACCGAAAAACGGTCGCTACTTCGACCACCATGCGACCGAATTTCGGTCGCACAATAGCTCACATACAGTGACCAAGTATGCGACCGAAAATCGGTCGCACATCCTAGTGCGACCGATTTTCGGTCGCATAGTTGGTCTCATTTGTGGTAATGAATGGTGACCAATTATGCGACCGAAATTCGGTCGCACAGAATGTGCGACTGAAAATCAGTCGCATACGTGGTCTCAGTTGTGACCACTATGCGACCGAAAATCGGTCGCCAAACCTGTAAAAACCTGCAATAAAAATCCTGCAATCAGGCACATCGCAACAGCAAAAACCAGCACCTGGGCAGCAATAAAACAGCAATCCAAACATTTCAAAAACATCCAATCATTTCAAAAACATCCATACACCATTAGTCTCGAACTCGGGCGTGTGCCAATATTCATCCAGCTCCGCCCACTGAGGGCCTTGGAGGAAGCCGGGCCTTATACCTCTATGCCGCGCATTGTAAAGGGTTTGCTTGAATAGCGCAGCACATTTCTTTGGGAAAATGCTGCGAATGTTATAATCCAGCCCCTGATGCCAGATACATTTGGCCTGAAAGAGTATCAAAATAATTTCTTTAAACATGTTCATGGTTTAAAAAACTAAAATTAGTTTTAAACCAAATGCATATGTGTTACCTCAAAATCAACCAATATCTGCTTCTTTACTTGCTGGGGCACATCGCTCCATGTTCGCCAAGGCTGGTTCCAGTGCGCTCTCATGCACGCAGTCAGCACTTTGGTGGACTCATCGCTTGGGCAAAAGCTACAAAAAAAAATTTACCAAGAGTTATTCATAATACTAGCAAATAAAATAGGAACTAATCATTTAATCGACAAGAACTTAAGAAATTAGGTAGCTTACCCTTTATCCGCCTCGGGGTAAATAATCATTCTGCCTTCTAGCCGAGCGCCAGGCTCACCAATGTAATAAGGCGAATGGGGATGATACAGCATGAGCTCCTGCTGACTCGGTGGGTCGTCACAACTATCTAGGGGGAATTCAGGGGGCTGAGTCTCACTGTCATCAGCCTGGGAGGGATCGCCCTGTGTGGGAGGGACCTGTGTCTCAGTATAATCAACGGTAGGGAATGTCCATTGCCAATCATGAGGCAACTGAGACGGGGTAATAAGTGGTACCTGATATGGGCCAGGGGGCCTGAAAAAAGCTGGATCATAGCCAGGTGGGGCAGCAGTAGGCAGCGAATGCGGGACCTGTGATTGTTGACTGTCACCACCCGCAGAAGCTGAACTCTCACCCACAGGTCTCTTGCCAGGCCTTCTGCTAAAAACTTTAGGGCAAAACTTGTCCATACCTGTTGAAACATTCAAATGAGTTGGTACCAATTTTTAATAATCCTAGCCTTTTTTTGAATATCCATTGATCCGTTTGAATTCCATATTATCTAGTAAGTTGAATGCAATTTATCCGTTTGATACAATTTATCCGGTTTAATCACAAGATGTTGCAAACATGAACAATCAAAACAACAATACCTAAACCCTAACTTTAAATGCATAACAAGTATTCCAATTGCCACAACCCATGACAAGACATCAACCCATTGCAAACAACTCTACCAAACAATTTCCAACATATTATACATCACATTATATAGAATAAAGTAATTATAACTAACAACTAACATGTTAACAACATATATAGGCTACCCATTATTTATAAATATATATATATATAATTAAATTCGGATTATTAAACCAAAAAAAAAAAAAAAAATTACCTCTACTTTGTATTGGATCCAATGGCAAGAAAGTATGAGTTACCAATGTGCTATCCACCAAAAAACTACAAAAAAAGTGCATTAAAAAGTCATTATATGAGTTTTTAAAAAAATAACAAAAATTACTAAAAAATGAAATTTACCTTGAATTTGTAGGTTTAGATCGTGTTAAATGTTAATATGGAGGTAATAGAGTAGTAATTTAAAGTTATATGGGGTTTATAATGGTGGAAAGTTGATTATGGGGTTGGGGGGGTTCGGTTTTTAGGGATTGGGTGGGTTTTGGGAATTTTGAAATGGGGAAGAAAGGGGTTCTGCCCCGTTTTTAGTAACAGGTATGCGACCGACATGCGACCGATTGTCGGTCGCATAGCTGTGACTAATTTTTCACAGACCGATGTGCGACCGATTTTCGGTCGCCACTTTTTTTCGTTGAGTGTGCGACCGAAAATCGGTCGCACAACTGTGGAGACCGAAATTCGGTCGCACGATGGTGGTCTCAGATTCAGCTTTTTTTAGTAGTGTAAGTAAGTACGCGCAACGCGCGTGTCCAAACACTAGTTCTTTTTATAGACAACTAATCTGGTCAGTAGTCTAAGTACATATAATGAGATATTAGCTCCCCACAAGAACCAAAAAACAATGCCTCATTATACTGATCAGCCAATGCATTAGCAACCGCATTAGCACAAGGACAAATAAAAGAAAAGAGAATCAGGTAGAATGCATACCTTGTGAAAATGTATTTAACAAATCACAATAATCGAGACAATTATGTAAATATACAACTATAACATCAAAACTACAAAAAATAGCAATATTATACCACTTTACAACACATACCATCTTTTTTACATACCATATACAAATTCCATTAAATACTTGACACAATAGCCATAGAGCAATTCTTGATCCATTCCTCCTCCATTGAAACTGAGAAATCAAAGCTCTCCACTTTCCCCAACTCTTCGTCAGTTGACAAAATTAACTTTCGACATACCAACAGTTTTCATCTTCATTGGGAAGCATAGCTTTATTTGATGCACATATCAAGAAAATGTGAAGATGATTGATTTTGGTGGAATGAAAACAAATGAGCAAAGCGAGTGACTGATTCTATAGTATGATGCTCACTTGTTACATAAATTATAAGTGGTTCGTAACATTAGAAAATTATTTTTGCCTCTTCTTCTTACCCAACCGCCAACCAGATATATAGGCCTTTGTATATCAAGTGTTACATTAAGTAATTGGAACTCCAGTTAATTTAGAAGTAGCAATTATTTTGGTTTTTCATTCAGTAATTCTAATTCAAGTTGAAATAGAAGTAGGACTCCTATTCCTACAAGGGAAAGGGCAAAAATATGCGGCATAATATTGACTGCTTCACTTATATTAAACCCCTAACCTTACTAACAGTCGAATAAAAAAATATGTTAGATCTGAATAATTTTCCTCATGATATCATCATTGATATACTCCCAAAAGTTGAAGTGAAATCACTTCTAAGATTCAAAAGCGTTTGCAAATCATGGTATTCTCTAATTAATGATGACAAATTCATCAAACAACACTATAATACGCGCAAAAGTGACAAAACTGGTCAAAAGTACTTTTTGGCTTTCATATAGATCCAACAGGAAACAATACTACTGCACCCTAGACCTCCCACTTCACCATGGTTCCAGTGTCACTCTTCTTGAGCCTCCAGTAGTTCCAACCAATGTTCAGTCGCAACTGAACATGTATTATTATTCATGCAATGGTATGATTCTTATAACTTATCCGAATGACGACACAATCATTCTCTGGAACCCAGCTATTCGAGAAACAAGAATAATCCCTACTCCATTAGTTAAAAAGAATAGTAATACTTACGGGCTCAAACGTTTACATAATATTTGCTACGTTTCTTCTACAAACGATTACAAAATAGTTAGAGTAGGCCAACAAGAAAGGTTCATGGATGATTATGATTTTGAAATATTTTCCACCAAACGTAACTCGTGGAAACTTATTGATCAGCTTTCTCGACGTGCTTATTTCGAATATTTTGATCAAGAAGTTGTTATAGTAGATGGGATTGTTTATATGATAGCGAGGATGGATTTGTTGGAACATAGTGATGTTTACGACTATACTATAAAACGTTTTTGTTTGGAGAAGGAAGAATTTCAAGAAGACCTATTGTTTCCATATTCGATTCAAGGGAAGGATACTAAACCAGAACCAGTTTTGTTTGTTCTAGGAGAAAACCTTTGTATGACAAAGTACTTGCGCAATGAGAAGTGGACTCTTGATTATGAAGTTTGGTATATGAAGAAAAATGACTTGAGGGATCCATGGATTAAGATAGTAACAGTTCCATCAATTCGATTATCAAGCTATAGGAGGCCAGCACCAGTTAACTTTACAAAGAATGGAGATATACTTTTCAGGAAAGATGGAAAAGATTTTGCGGTTTACAATTCAGAACGAGATATATTTGAAATTATTGAAGTTGTGGGGCTTGAAGCACGACCTTTCTTTAGAACTGCCATAACATATGTGGAAAGTTTGTTTTCTCCTTATAAATCCTAATGCTTTATGCCTTTAATTTACATTTTTTCCCTTTCAATTTGGCTCTGGCTTTTTCATTTTTTCTGTTGTGAAGGAATTTAAGTTTCTTGTTGTTTCATTATACATGCTTGATGCCACCATAGGAAGAACCAGGATTTATCTGTGAAGCATTATAATATTTGCAAGAAGGATCGATGACCATGGTTGTAACATGAGGGAATCCAGGATTTTAAGTTCGTGTATGGGTGTATCACGTTGACATATTCTTGACAATGACTTCACACTGCACTATACAATAGTCTTTAATCAACTCCATAAAAAGAGATGATGATGGAGATCATAGAAGAATTTCGTACGGGTACAACAATTTTAGATTCATCTGATAACAATTTCATGTATGCGTTTATGATTTGCAAGAGATAAATAATGAACATAATCAAACAATGTATAATGTTTAATTTGAATTGTATCTACCATAATATGTTTCTCACACCGTCACACGGCCAACTTTATGTTGCACCTTTAAGAGGGATATAAATATCGACGACAAGAGTCATGGTCATGATAGAGCAACTTAATTTATGGATGAAAACAACACGCACTAAGAATATCATCGATAAGGTTCAAAAGCATTGGTAAATCATAACATTCTCTAATTTTGTTTTCTTAATTATGAATTTGGCAAACTTATCCACACTGGATGTATGCACCAATCGAATACAAGCTAAGCATGACATGTACAATATGTAGAGGAAAGTTTGTTAAAAACACAATATGAACTTTGTTCCTCTGCATATGTGAAGACACATCAAGTCGTCATGAACATTAAAACATAAAAAATGTTTAATTTTGAAGTAAAAAAATAGGGCAACCACAAAGTATCCTGCATTCACGTAGAGTCCGGGGAATGGTCGCGCCCAAAGGGAGATGTTGATGTACGCAGTCTATCCTGATACAAATATCAACGACTATCTCTTCTGCTGAAACCCATGATATTTAGGTCACACATGTCAACTTTACCTAGTTTAATGTAAGTTGAAACTATTTTGGTTTCATTCAGTAGTTGTAATTCAAGTTGAAATAGAAGTAGGACTTCAATTAGCTAGGAAATATAAAAAAAAATAAAATAAAATAAAAAAAAAATAACAAGGTAAACGTGAAATCCTATTCCCACTAGGGAATGGCCAAAAATATGTTAAATAGGGTGAAAGAATTATAAAAAATGTCAGATGTTAAAATTCTTTTTTTTTTCCACAAAAAGAAAAAGAAAACGCAGTGTATTAAACCCCCTAACCCTACCAACATACAAAGAATATTGTTGATACAACAATGCCGAATACCTTTCCTTATGATATCATCATCGATATACTCTCAAAAGTTGACGTGAAATCACTTCTAAAGTTCAAAACTGTTTGCAAATCATGGTATTCTCTTATTAACGATGAAAAATTCATCAAACAACACTATAATACGGGCAAAGGTGACAAAAATGGTCAAAAGTACTTTTTTGCTTTCAGCGACGGACCCAACAGGAAACAATACTACTACACCATAAACCCTCCACTTCACCATGATTCTAGTCTATCTCTTCTTGATCCTCCAGCTGTTCCAATCAAGATTCAATCACAACTGATCTATGACATGCATTATTATTCATCTAATGGTATGATTCTTATAACTTATCAGGATGATGACACAATCATTCTTTGGAACCCCGCTATTAGAGAATCAAGAATAATACCTAGTCCAATGCTTAACAAAAGTGCTGGCTTCGGGCTCAAACGTTTATATAATTTTTGCTATGTTCCTTCTATGGACGATTACAAAATAGTTAGAATGGGACAAAAATCTCATGAAGGTGACTATGATTTTGAAATATTTTCTACCAAAAGTAACTCGTGGGAATTGATCGATACGTTATCTCAATGTGAATATTTTGCTGATCCGGCTCAAGAAGTTGTTATAGTAGATGGGATTGTTTATATGATAATGTGGACCGAGAATAAAAATTTGTCGACGAAAAATTTAAATAGGTTTATTTATGACTATACTATAGAAGGTTTTTGTTTGGAGAAGGAAGAATTTCAAGATGACCTATTGTTTCCATATTGGATTCAAGAGGAGGACGTTAAACCAGCTTTGTTTGTTCTAGGAGAAAACCTTTGTTTGACTAAGTACTTGCTCAATGAGGGCTGGACCTGGACACTCGAATATTATGAAGTTTGGTGTATGAAAAAAAATGACTTGAGCGATCCATGGATTAAGATCTTGTCTATTCGACCTATTGACGGACTTTTGAGACCTGTTAACTTTACCAAGAATGGAGATATACTTTTCAGGAAAGATGGAAAAGATTTTGCTGTTTACAATTCAGAACGAGATATATTTGAAATTATTGAAGTTGTAGGGCTTGAAGCACGACCTTTCTTTAGAACTGCCATAACATATGTGGAAAGTTTGTTTTCTCCTTATAAATCCTAATGCTTTATGATTATGGTTTTACAATAAAGGTTCGAATACTTGGGAAGTTTATTAGTGTACTTGGTTCTGTTATGTTAATCAATTCAGCTGACTACAAGTTTTTCCTTCATTTTGTTTCATCAAACATGGGTGATGCCACCTTAGGAAGAACCAGTTTAGGTCATGACTACACGGGCACCCAGGGCCGAAACTACCCTAGAGGGAGGGGTGTCACGGACACTGCTTCATCAATTTTTTTTACCGAGTATACATATAAATATATGAAAATCTACAATATGTTAGGTACAAATATAAAAGATGACACTACTTGAAACAAGAAGTGTTAATGGTGTAGTGGTTATGTGCTTGTCGTAAAATATACAAGTATAAAATAGGAATAGAAGGCTAACAAAAAAATCCTTGACTTCGAAAAGTTAAATGCGGATTTTAAAAAATTCATCAATGTCTCTATTTGGAACTTGGAAGTGACACCACTTATAAAAGATTCTGCGTACGCCACTGCGGGCACCTTGCTTGTTTTACTAACAAGTCTCCTTATTCAGTTGTTGGTTCATCATAGATGCCCGATGAAACCAATTCTAACTATCACATACAATATGTAGAGGAAAGTTTGTTAAAAACACAATATGAACTTTGTTCCTCTGCATATGTGAAGACACATCCAGTCGTCATGAACACTAAAACAGAAAAAAATGTTTAATTTTGAAGTAACAAAATAGGGCAGCCACAAAGTATCCTGCATTCACGTAGAATCCGGGGAATGGCCGCGCCCTAAGGGAGATATTGATGTACGCAACCTATCCTGATACAAACATCTATGACAACTTTACCTAGTTTAATGTAAGTAGAAACTATTTTGGTTTCATTTGGTAGTTGTAATTCAAGTTGAAATAGAAGTAGGACTTCTTGCCCAAATAATTGGAACTGTAAAAGAAAACTACTCCAGGTAAACGTGAAATCCTATTGCCGCTAGGGAATGGCCAAAAATATGTTAAATAGGGTGAAAGAATTATAAAAAATGTCAGATGTTAAAATTCTTTTTTTTTTTCCACAAAAAGAAAAAGAAAACGCAGTGTAATAAACCCCCAAACCCTACCAACATACAAAGAATATTGTTGATACAACAATGCCGAAAACCTTTCCCCATGATATCATCATCGATATACTCTCAAAAGTTGACGTGAAATCACTTCTAAAGTTCAAAACTGTTTGCAAATCATGGTATTCTCTTATTAACGATGAAAAATTCATCAAACAACACTATAATACGCGCGAAGGTGACAAAACTGATCAAAAGTACTTTTTTGCTTTCAGCGACGGACCCAACCGGAAACAATACTACTACACCATAAACCCCCCACTTCACCATGATTCTAGTCTATCTCTTCTTGAACCTCCAGCTGTTCCAATCAAGATTCAATCTCAACTGATCTATGACATGCATTATTATTCATCTAATGGTATGATTCTTATAACTTATCAGAATGATGACACAATCATTCTTTGGAATCCAGCTATTAGAGAATCAAGAATAATACCTAGTCCAATGCTTAACAAAAGTGCTGGCTTCGGGCTCAAACGTTTATATAATTTTTGCTATGTTCCTTCTATGGACGATTACAAAATAGTTAGAATGGGACAAAAATCTCATGAAGGTGACTATGATTTTGAAATATTTTCTACCAAAAGTAACTCGTGGGAATTGATCGATACGTTATCTCAACATGAATATTTTGTTGATCCAGCTCAAGAAGTTGTTATAGTAGATGGGATTGTTTATATGATAATGTGGATGAAGAATAAAAATTTGTCGACAAATAGGGTTGTTTATGACTATACTATACAACGTTATTGTTTGAAGATTGAAGAATTTCAAGATGACTTATTGTTTCCATATAGGATTCAAGGGAAGGACATTAAACCAACTTTGTTTGTTCTTGGAGAAAACCTTTGTTTGACTAGGTACTTGCTTAATGAAGGCTGGACACTAGAATATTATGAAGTTTGGTGTATGAAAAAAAATGACTTGAACGATCCATGGATTAAAATCTTGTCAATTCCACCTATTAATGGACTTCTAAGGCCTGTTAATTTTACCAAGAATGGAGATATTCTTTTCAGGAAAGATGAAACTGAATTCTTGGTTTACAATTCAGAACAAGATAGATTTGATAACATTGAAGTTGTGAGGCTTGAAGCACAACCTTATTTCAGAACAGTTGTAATGTATGTGGAAAGTTTGTTTTCTCCTAAATCATTCTAATGCTAAGGAAATTTATATTTTTAATGTGTCCTAACATCACTTTTATAGTGCTTATTAGTGATATGATTTTAATCCATATGCTGTAAATTTGTCATTATATTAAATCTTGGCCTTCTACTATAGATGACCCAATCATAAGTGAATTACAATATGGTGTTTAGTAGCGTATGCATGGTTTTTTTGCAAGTGGTGTCACTTTTAAAGAAATTTTTTGTTGTTTCTTGTAGGTTTAATAAGTAATGGACCCTAGTACAAGTGATTTTGAGCTTCTTAAGTTAGGACGGAAGTTCAATTCCTACTAACATCTAATACTTTAAGCGATGAATGTTTAAAAAATTTAATAAAAAAAGATAAGTTATGCACAAGGGAATCCAAACTCTCACCGTTCTAGACTTTTTAAGATGGTTAACTACTAAACCCAGAAGCCTTGATGTTCAATTCAAAGCCGTACGTATCACTTTTTTTATTTATATTAAAGTGATCTATATACTAACAACAGGGTCGGACGGTCCAAAAAATATAGTTGTTGTGCATGGAACTATAACTAAGGACCTAAATTACAAGTTTGATACACCTTCACCATTAAGCGGGAGAATCTTTAGTTGCTAATCATGAGTGGAAAGTTTGTTTTCTCTTAAATCCTAATGCTTTATACCTTTACGTTTACATCTTACATTACATTGATTAACATGAAAGATCACCAGTACATTGGGGAAAACTTCCACATCAAAATGAAGTAAAGGACAACATGAAACCCAGAAAACAAACATTTTGCAGTTTACTAACCTAGTATTCTTAAACGCATTCATGAAGTTCTAATCCTAACATCAAAACAATTAACACATCCAGAATTCTTTTTATAGACAACTAATCTGGTCAGTACATATAATGAGATATTAGCTCCTCACAAGAACCAAAATCAATGCCTCATTATACTGATCAGCGAATGCATGAGAAACCACATTAGCATACCTTGTGAAATTAAATGTATTTAACAAATCACAATAATCGAGACAATTACGTAAATATACAACTCTAACATCAAAACTACAAAAAATAATAATATTATACCACTTTAAAAAACATACCATCTTTTTACCTACCATATACAAATTTCGTTAAAATCATACAATTAAGGATTTTACCCCCTCCCTTTCCCACTGCTGCACTCACTGTACCGATGACAGGTTGACGAATTTGTTTTTTAAAAGAAAAATTTGAAGAAAAAAAAGATAAAAAGTATCAACATACAAAATACACATTCATACTTAAAGAAGAGTAGATTTAATCTTTGAAAATATATGAACATACATAAAACTAAAATATATAAAATATACACTTATATACAACACACATACAAGATATACATATAGAATTTATGAACAAATACAAAAATTTATGGACATACACGTGACATACACATAAAAACTATTATATACAAAAATATACAAATAGACGCACAAAAAATATTTTGGAAAATATACACTTGAAATATAAATACACAAACATACAAAAAAATATACAAAGAAATACAACTACACATTCAAAAGAATTTTAATGTATTGTGCACCAAGACATACAAATACACATAAATACAAAATTATACATATATATACACACAAATACACATACAAAATAATTTTAAAAAATGAGGATGCAGATCAACCCCGACCACCAGAGAACAACAGCGGTGGCAGCGCTGCTGGAAGTATATTTGGAGTAATAGTGCACCATGAGAAGCACCCGCATCGATCTGGCGACAACACTAGGCGAAGAGCGGAGCAGTGGCAGCAACGAGTCTTCGGTAGTGAAGCGCCAGAGTCAGATTTGGTCGTGCGAAAAAATATTCTGGCTGGCGGTGGGTGGGTGGAGGAGGGGAAAGTGGAAGAAATTACGGGTTTGTGTTAGAGTAATAAAGTGGAAAGTATTGTTAAGCACTATTTGGTTCAATATAATAACTACGAACTAAATAGTTTTTAAAACTAGATAACAATTTTTAAAAACTGGCTAAATGCACCTAAAGTAGGCGCTTTGTGCATTTCCCCACTCATTTATACAAGTATTTAGGATTTTCGAGTATTTATTCATCCTGTAGTGTTAAACTAAAGAAATTTTGTTGCAGGACAAAGTGTTCCGAAGCACTGGAATACAGAATTTCAGGACATAGAGCCTGTTTAGGTGAGCTAAAGTGGCTTATAAGATCATAAGTCCATTAGTAAATATTTGGTAACTCAAAATCTTATGGGCTCACTACAACAATAGGTACTTGTAGCTACGGAATCTTTGCCACAAATACGAATATCGTGGCTAATACCTAACAATAGCCACAAAATTTAAAATTCCGTGGCTATTCATAATTTCGTGAAATTTCTTAGCCACAAAAATTAAATTTGCAAAGCTAATTCTTTAATTTTGCTAGACTCGCTAAGTCTCGTGGCAGAAACTACTGAAATAGCTACAAACTACCGAAATAGCTACAAACTTGTAGTTTGTAGCTAATTATCAACTTTTTGCCACGTGGTTTAAGCTATTGTAGCAATACTAACTTTTTAGTCACGAAAATTTATTTGAAGCAAAATATTGTAGCTAAATGGACCTTTTTGCTTCAAGTTACAAAAGTCGTAGCAATAGTTGACTCAATAGCTACTAGTAATTGTCGTGGCAAAAATGCTATACCCACGATTTTGCAGCTACAAAAAGTTTTGAAGCTAATTATTAGTTTTTGCTATGCTTTGGAAATTACGGTAGCAATTTTATTCTTTTAGCCACGATGTATTGCTTTGAATATAATTTTATAGCAAGAAGAATGATTTTGCTTCAACTTTACAAGACTCGTAGCATATGTTGGGGCTTAATAGCTAGATTTACTTGTCTTGATAATATGATTTAACCACGATCTCAAAGCTAAAATAAATCACTATTGCTAATTATATTTATTTTGTCATTCACTTGAAGTTACCATATAATTATTATATACTTTCCAGATACGAAAATCCTGACAAGAGTTGAATTAGAAATTTTATGGTCTTTTTAATTTAAAGAAATGGATTTATAAAGATAGAAACTAATTACCTAATGCTAAAATTAAATTCTCAAACAATTAAGAGATTTAATAGTTGTATTAATATTTAATCTATTATTCTAACAAAAAATCAGCAAGAGTTTACCCTATAATCGTAGTCCATCGACACACCCTGTAGAAGAAAATATTTTTGGTCCATTATAACTCAACAAAATCACAATTACCAACTTAACACTAATTAATAAAATACGTATTTCATCAAAATTGTACATTAAAGTATTTTTTTAGGCAAATATCACTAGGTAAAGTACCTAGTGACTAAATTTATTAATAAGAATAATAAACACCAAAATAAAAGATTGTCTTTACATTGTGAAAAAAATTAAAGCTTGCTAAAATTAAACAATGACTAGCTAGTACTCTAGTAACACCTATCAATTACCCCTCCCCAAATGGAATGAGCATAAAATTCTAATACCATCACTTGAAGGAAGTATAATAAATAGAACGGGTACTTTATATAATGAATGTAACTCTCTTCTTGTTGCTCCTGCTTTTTGTATCTACAGATTGATGGCATTGGAGTGAGTATTGAATCATGTTGGCTTGCGTTGTTGACTCTTGAATCTTGCTTTGCAAAAAGGAGGGTGTCTGCTGCTCCTCTACTAAAATTACACTTATCACAACTCCAAGCGCTCATTTTGACCAATTGTGACTACAAGTCTTCTTTTCAAAATTGAAGCATTATTGTTGCACCATCTTCTGTCTCATGTCTGCTGCTGAACTTGTCCATTGATCATCATGCTTTTAAGATGCTGAGATTTCTCCTTATAAATCATCACATCAGGACCAAATGTAGTAGGTCCAATCAATTACTGTTGCATCCTACAGAAACATGTAATAGACCTGTTCCATGTTGACGTGCTTGTACATCTTCAGACTACTGCATAATTCTCGTCAATTTGACACCAAGTCGTGTGTGTAAATCCAGAAAAAAGCTATCAATCATCACTGCTTCATTGTATTTACACCTTTGATATTGACATGTATCAATTAAAGTGAACTCATCTATGTTTTCCTGTTTATGTTGTGAAACAGAGAACGAGGAAGAAACTAATGTCCTCTTGATTAAAGTCCTCCAGTTACATACCACAAGCATTAATTGAGCTCCAAGTAAAGTATTAGATACATAGAGTAAGCATTATCTCTAAACTAAAATAAGAAATTTTTTAATGTTAATTAAGCATAAAAAATATGCATAAAATACTTATAATAATTCACAGTAATAAATCTTCATCATCAGTTTCAGCTTCTGATGCGATCTCTTCAACAATATTATCAGTTAAGGTAACATCAGTGCTGATAACATCAAGATCATTTCTTCTCCAATTCAGAACGTCTTCATCAGCCTCAAATATGCATAAAGTAGCATCTTGCGAATCTTGTTGGAAAGTTTCTTCATTGACAACACCACTAGTAAAATAAGCAGAACGACCATTCAGGACAATTAACCAATTTGGATTAAGGTTATCCTTCAAATAAAAAACTTGTTTTGCTTGAGACGCAAGCACAAATGGTTCATTTGTTGCTAGCTTTCTATTGGTGTTGACACTAACAATGCCATGCTTATCTACCTTCATACCTTTTCCAATGCGATCAACATCCCAGCAATCACATTTAAACATAACAATCCGCTTGCTCTCGAGGTACTGAAGTTCTACTATTTCAGTTAGAACACCATAATAATTTATACTTTCACTATTTGTTCCTCCTCTAACTAAAACACCACAATTTTGCTTCACCCTTTCTCCTTCGAGTTGTTTAGTATGAAATCTAAAACCATTTATTTCATATCCCTTAAATCTTTGAACTCCAACAAGCGGACCTCTAGCCAAAGAATATAACTTGTCACTTGCTTGTGAATTTTCTTCTTTATGCACTTGTAGAACCTGTATATTAATGGTGAACACATTTTTAAAGTTGTTGTCTTAGTTAGTGGTGATGTTGATAGCAGTGTTGCTCTTACATATTTTTTTTGTTAGAAGAAAATACAATTGTTCGGTCCTTTGAGCACCAAATAAGCAGCTTTGAATAGAGCGAGACTGTTTTCATAGAAGGGTACCAAAATATATAGGAATAGTTAGAGTTGTTGGTACGTGAAGTAATAGAATGCCCGATTACAATGGGCCAGGACAGTCTCATTAGCACCATGTTTTGGGTTTTCAGAATCTAGCTTAAAAGTTCTTGTATTTCTTTATGAAACTGTCATTTGTTGATCGAACTTTCTCTATAGCTCGAACCTGAATAGCTGGGGTACCTTTTCCTTTGGCTTTGTTTGTTATGTAAAATGTCTTCTGTTAGCCTAGCTAGAGTACTCCCAAGATGGGACTTTGTCGAGGGTGTGATTACTAGTTAGAGTGGGGGAGAGGTTGCTGCCTTCATTGATACCCTAGCAGGCTAGGCAAGTGTCAGCAAAACGCTTGTGTTTCATATAATATCTGCACTCTGGGTTTATTACTAGTTAAGCTATCACTGAGCGACTCTTTTGAGCCAGAGATGATGAATGAAAATAATTACTCTTCGAATTGTCCATTTGTGTGACCAAGCTATTCTATATTAATCTCATGGAATCCATTTGATGTAACAGGGGCTTCTAAAATTTGTTAAATTTTTTTTATTAACATGGGTACTCTATTAGGAAGGATGAATGTCATTTGCTAAGATACATCATTTCATCATTTTCTTATCTTTTTTTTTTTTGAATTGTTATTGCAGTTTATGGAGGAATCATAAACTGCGGGTGTCAGATACACACTCCAACTTAAAGTTGACTTTTCAGGCACCTCATATAGCTTATAAGTGGAATTTTTAAACACCTCCATTCGGCAAAGCTTGTGCGTGAGTTGCAACTGCGGATGATGTGGCAAAGTTACTAATAAAAAAATGACAAGTGGAATTTAAAATAAAAAAACAAAGAAAAAGAATGCATTTTATTAGGAAAAAATTAACACTTAAATATTACAAAAAGAAAGTACTATATTTGAAAAAAGAAAAACAGAAAAATACAAAAAACCTCACCCGTCTTCTTCTTCCTACTACTGCCCTTCCCCACCCAATTTCATTTCTTCTTTCTCAGCATAATAACTTCAAAAATCCCAAATCACCTTAGCAATATATTGACAAACACAATGGTAAAATCAAAGAATCTTAGCAAAACCAATTTCAACTCGTTGAAGCACTGCAATTTTTATGAAATTTTCGGTTGGTTCATTCTTGCACACATTCATGGTGTCAATTGCAACCCACCTTCAGCCACACCATCCACCAACCTTAAAAACCACTGTAAATCTATTCAAAGTGGATCTAAAATAAACCCCTTTTTATTAGATTTATAGTAGACCCGCTAGAATTCTTCTGAAAATACAAAATTTGCTTTCAATTTCCAGTTATGCATTCAAATTATGGATACCCATTTAGAGAATTAAAAGGGAAAAAACTCTAATCCAAAGAAAAAGCTTCAATGGAAATCGAAGATGGACTAATTTCTGATATTTTGTTTTTAATTTTGTGTGTCTTTGCTATTAATCGATTGTGTATACAAACATGGTGGTGAAGGTTGAAGGTGGAGGATGGTTGAAAGTTGGAGGAGGAGTTGAACAGGGAGGGTTGTAATGTGGGGCCCACAAAAAAGAATTTTGAAAACAGAAAAAGCATAATTTAAAGGCTTCACGCACTCAAATTTGCGTGTACAATACTCATTTTGCCATGTCAGTGTGAGGGGCTTATGAGATATACGATGTAGTGAGAAGAGGTGCCTGAAAGGTCATATGAAAAGTTGAAGTGTATATCTGACAACTGGCGCCAAC
Source organism: Petunia axillaris subsp. axillaris (assembly GCA_029990575.1). Classification (NCBI taxonomy): domain Eukaryota; kingdom Viridiplantae; phylum Streptophyta; class Magnoliopsida; order Solanales; family Solanaceae; genus Petunia; species Petunia axillaris. Next base: position 47,839,982 of record JARKNS010000009.1, read on the forward strand.
TTTAAGGGGCTGGAGTGTATACTACACAAAAATTTTTGTAGCAATAAGTATTAATTCTTAGCCACGGAGTGGATAAAGTTTGTAGCTAACTTTTAGCCACCCCACTTTTTGTTACGGTATGCTACGAGAAAAACTTTTATGGCTAAAGTGTTTAGCCACGGAAATTATCATATTTAGCTACGATCAGTTTCATAGCTAGAGATGCATTTTCTTGTAGTGGCTTATAAGCCACTATGTGCTTAAAAAAGCCAAAAGTAAGAAGTTAGAAAATCCTAACTTCTCAAAATCCCAATATCGATACTTCCTGGCTGATAAACTTTTTAGGAAGTTGCGGAAATGACAGACTTGCTTTCTTCAGACCGACTTCAGGATATCAAAAAATTATGATTCATATTTTTGCCTACCTCTAAAGTGGCTTATAAGCTGCTTAAAATAAGCTCACTGAAACGGGCTCATAGTGGTTAAAAACGTAAACCGCAACCTTTAAAGTGGCTAGCTGGTGTTATGTCCATAAAATGGGCAGAGTGCACGAATAGCCACTTTTTTCAGTGGTCTTTGATTTGAGGTCACTTTTTTTAATTGATTTTGCATGAGATGCCACTTTTTGGAACTTCAATCCTTGTGGTTTGAACTTCACACAAGTTCAGCCCTCAAGGGTTGAAGTTCAACTTCAGCCCACATGGGTTGAAGTTTACGCATTTATGCTTAAAAGTTCAGTTCTAACAGATAGAAGTTGAATTTTATAAATTAAACATGAAGTTCAACTCACAAGGTTTTAACTTTAGCCCACAAAAATTGAAGATCCAAAAAGTGATCTCTCATATAAAATTAATAAGAAAAAGGCTTCAAACCAAATACTAGTGGCAAAAGTGGCCTATGGGCGAAATTTTTACCCATAAAAAAGCCCAACATTTGTTTCCAACCCCGAATCGCTCTCTCTCAGTTGAGCTCTTTCTCCAACTACTCCAAAACCTTTCTTTCACCTTAAACCCTAAATTTTCCTCATATGTCCACAAATCTCTCGGATTTTTATTTCTAACCATTTTTAACCAGCTTAAGGTGAACATATATTTCTTCATTTTTCATTGCGCTTTTGTAAGAATTTTTTTTTTTTTTGGATCTTGGGGTTATCTTTTAGAGTATGAATATGAATTTTGAACCCCTTCTCCAGATTTTTAATTATTTATTTTTTGATTGAATTTAGAACCCCTTCTATTTATTTTGTAATGTAGGAGTGGAAATGGCAGCTGCAGGACAGCCTTTTAGTGGCAACATGAAGGTAAACAAACAAAATTTTCAACTTTCTTGTTTAAATGTAGCTTTTGACCATCTTGTTTATACTGTGTTTGGTTCGATATTTAGCAGGTTTTCGGTGTCATAGTTATTGGAGATTGCTTGCATTGTAGTGTTTTCGAGATATTTGTGCATTTACGAAACATGTATGGGCTAATGACATGCAAAGATACTATTTTTATCTGTTTAAGTAAAACTGCGATTTTGGTTATTAAAGAGTGCTTGCATTGTAGTGTTTTGGAGATATTTTTGCATTTGCGAAACATGTATGGGCTAATGATCAAGCAAAGATACTATTTTTATCTGCTAAAATTAAGTAAAGAGGCAATTGTCGTTGCTAAAGAGGGCTTGCGTTGTGGTGTTCCGGAGATATTTGTGCATTTACAAAGTATGTATGGACTAAATCAAGCAAAGATGCTATTTTTATCTGCTAAAATTAGGTACAAATCAGTATCTTTCACTTGCTGAGTTTGTTCATGCTACATTATTCCCGTTCATCAGCTGTTTCTAGAGTGGATCAATTAAACTTTTTTTTTTTTTTTTGATAACGGTGGTGTCCGGGCCAACTTACGCGCACCTCGACTAATTCCACCGGATACCTGCCACCCGCAACAGATACCAGGTAACTCTATCCACCAAGGCTTGGATAGATGGGAAGAAGACCTAGTATTTTTTGCCTCTGCTGGGATTTGAACCTGAGACCTCAGGGTTCTATCCCACTTCATTGACCACTAGACCACACCCTTGGGTGCTAAAGTGAATCATTTAAACTAAAGGCAAAAAAAGAGAAAGGTTTTGGGGTTGGGAAACAAGAATCAAGAAATTGGGATTCAAGCTTTGCCAGTAGATGTTTATAGCATGTATGAATTCTTCATAGATTGCTGAGTTTTATCTCCTTTACTATGCTCTCACTCCATCCTGTGAAGCTATCTACTGTCTTTATTCTTGAGTCTTTACTTCTTACATATTATACCAAATAAATTTGCATATGATGTAAGTCTAGTCTCTGAAGCCTCAAATATACATGAAGTTACTTAACCCTCTACATCTTTACTTGCTTTTGTATGATATTCATTCTTTATATTTTACTATGTAAGTTTATTTTCTCAAGACTAAGAAACTAATTTCTTGCTAAAAAATGAAGGATACGCTAGGGATAACTCTATTGAATCAAAGATAGACTGACGTCGGTCAAGCCTTAGCTTGAACCAAGCTTCCATTTGCTTTTAAACTTCGGAGTAGATTTTGAGTCTCCATGGTCTTGGTTAGTGAAAGTAATTTCTCTCTTACAACGCAGTGTAGTTGGTGTTAATATGTTGAGAGATTTTATAATCCCTTCCCTTGTTTATAAAGTGTATGGTGATGGCTAAAACAATTCTTACTGGATAACCTCCAATTTAAGTTTATTCTTAAACTGCTAGATGACAGTAAGCCAAACACAATGAATTTGGTTGGGGTTGGTTTCTTTTTTTGGGGGGGGGGGGGTGGTGGTGGTGTGCTATGCTTGTAATGTCAATGGTCATTGCACTATTGCAGTCGTGAAGCTGATGTTTGTGGAAAGCAGGACAGTCTTCAGACACACTTTGAGTGAAAGAATTAAGTGTTATGACTTCTGAGTTTGGCCTGTCAAGAACTCCATGCTAAGGATATCTTTGTACACACTGATACCCCTCAATGACTCGCAGAATTTAATTAAGACAGTATGGAAGTGTTGTTATAACATGCTTGAAAAAGTTTACACCTTTTGGCTTTTGCCACCTTGCGAAACGGGTGAGGAAAGTGTGCTATTTTCAACATTTTATTCACTGTGTTTCCAGAACTTTGTGAAGCTTGGAACTTTTTTTTTTTTTTTGATAAATTTTTCAGCCTCCTAACATAAATGCTAGATGTGAAAGCACGGGACTCTTGTACTCTGTAACATGTGGACAATTTAATAGTTAGAAAAGTTTCATCTGATGTAAGATTTATTTTGCTTTTGGTCTCGTTGGGCTGCTTAACATATTTGCTTCTCTTGTGCTTCATGCATTCTATAATTATTTTTATGATGCTGCAGAAAGCTCTTGCTGGCTTAAGACGTATCAATTTGGAGGGTCTGAGATGGAGAGTATTTGATGCCAAAGGCCAGGTTGGAATACTCTATATTTGTGTTTATTAATTCAATAAAGAAAAGGGTACCAACAGTTGTGTGAAGAGGTGGTTTGAGACTAATCAGGAATGTCATGTCTTTTCCTTTCCTTTCGACTTTTGGGTTCTCTATTGCGGGAGTGAAGGCTTTTGTGGGGGTCCAAGGGATGAGGGTATATAAAATGTCATACGTTGAATGCTCTCTCTCCTGATATGAAGTTCCATGCTTTGTCATGATGCTAAAGATTACTATACTGGTTGTCGGTTGAGGATTTTGTGTTTGTTTTCTTTTCTTTTCTTATTATCCATGTTCCTCATTCACATTAAGCACTGAGAGTTTGTTCTCTTGGAGGTTTAGCTCTAATATTGCACATGCTATTTATGCTTTCTTTCGTGAAGCATCTATGCGGACCTGTCTTCAATCTACTAATAGCAACTCCCTGTAATAGATCCTGGGAAGGCTAGCATCACAGATATCCACCGTGGTTCAGGGCAAAGATAAACCGACATACACACCTAACAGGGAAGAAGGAGATATGTGCATTGTGCTAAATGCAAAGGATGTTTGTGTCACCGGGAGAAAACTCACTGATAAGTTCTATCGATGGCACACTGGGTAAGGGTTGTTGATGTTATTACTCAAGCCATGTTGAATGTTAGTAAAAGTGACGTTTCATGATTTTGGTAGAAGTAAAAGCAAAAAGCTGAGTAAAGCATGTAGGCATAATGTGCAGAACTCTTACAGTTCAATTGTTGCTAATGATATCTATGTTCTTGAATGACTCTATAGTTACATAGGCCATCTCAAGGAGAGGAGTCTGAAAGACCAGATGGCTAAGGATCCAACAGAAGTTATTCGCAAAGCTGTCCTGCGTATGTTACCAAGAAATAAATTGCGTGATGTAAGTGACATAATTATAGTCTGCTTAACAAATCTTTTATCCCATAAGTTCCTGCACCACTGTTTGGTTGTTTCTTTAATAAATGACTCACGGTTTGGATTTCCTGCTAAGGCCTGGTTGGCAGGAAAACTTTGCACCATAAATATGTGCAAATGTTCGTCTTAATAGATACAGCAACATGAAAGTGTGGTAGACTAATTGGCTTGGCTTTCGCTTCTGAGTTGCCCCACTAAAAGTGAGAAAAATCACTTAGCTCTTAGTTACGCAATAGATAATTATACCTCTAAAAAGAAGTTAGCAACAATAGTATGAGAAAAATCATCACTGAGCTCTTAGTTATGAGATATGTAAAAAGAAAGAAATATTTGCAAAAGTGTAATATGCTTCTGTACGTTCCCTTTAAATAATGCCATGCATTAGTATTATGCAAATCATGATAATATGCACATCAAATTTTGTAAATATCAGATTGTCCTATGCATATCTTACTTGAATTCTAAAATGCCTCTGCTGCAGTCCTTGAAGGCCTACTTAATAGTTTGATTTGACTAGCTAGAAATTCCTAGAATTTTTTTGTCAAATTCATTATTGGGCACCTTTTTTTTTTTTTCAACCCTACGAAATTCGATAGGAAGGGAAAGGTAATTCCCTTTTGCTCTCCTAGTCCTTCCAAGCAGCATAAGCCATAAAGAGGATAAATTAAACATGTATAACATTCTGTGATGCTACAATTAAACAATCCATTTGTGTAGTTACCATTCATGTTTAATGATAAGTAAGTTCTGTCAATTGTTTCTATTTTCATGTCAGTAGTTTCGTTTTTTTGGGTTTATGCAGGATAGAGATCGGAAATTGAGGATTTTTGCTGATGATGAGCATCCTTTTGGTGACAGACCTCTAGAACCATATGTGATGCCTCCTAGACAAGTTCGTGAGATGCGCCCTCGTACAAGGCGAGCCATGATTCGAGCTCAAAAGAAGGCTGAACAACAGGAACAGGGTACAAACAACACGAGTAAAAGAAAGAAGAACAAGGAGGTGGAAGAAGAAGCAGTGACTGCATGAAACAGAACATTCTCTAAAAGTCCTGACTTTGAATTTGATCTCCATTTCCCAGACGTAACGCGATCTTAGCCTGGCTACATTGACATTTTCTATTTGCATATTTAGGCTTGGAATTTGTTTTTCTGATTAGTCACCTTCATGTATGTGTTATTCAACCTTTTGTCTGATATTTTATTTGGGGGAAGATGAACAAGGAGAAAAGATACAATTGAGCATCATTTTCATCATTTGATGCTCCAATAAGGCCATTCCTATTATTTTCTGGTCTGTATACTCTTTATATGTATAACTTACTAGTTCATAGAAAGGTTTAAACCAATTGTGTGTAGTCAATGCTGACAATTCTTGACTTGTTTTTGTTCCATGAAGGTGTGTGCATTTTGGAAAAAAATGAACTCGTAGGATTTTTCCACTTTTTGCAAAAACTTGAGAAAAATTTCACTCTTTGAGGATCATCTTCATCAATGTTTTTGATTTCAAAGTATGTATAAATGGAATCAAAAGATATGTAATTGATTTTGTCTTCAAATTTCATCTATAGGAAATTTTAAAACCAATATATTTTAGAATTGGCAGAATACATAACCAGCCCCCTAAACTTGCTCCTTTTTTTCATGTAGACACCTAAACTTGAACAGGTTCCTATCAGATACCTAAACTACAACACATTTGAGACAATTAGACACAATCCCTTGACATGGCACAAAAAGAGCGCGTGAACGTGAGAAAATTCCTTTGATTTTACAATTAACGGTAAAAAAAAAGTAATTCTTATTACCTATTATATATATCTATATATCCTTACATATTACCTTTTATTAAAGCCTTAATTTTTAACCCATGTCATCTTTTTATTTTATTCCTCCCATCTTCGACATATATTTGCTTGGTCTCCTCTCAATTTCTTACCCTTTTATTTTTCTTAGATTACTTATATAAAGCTCTTTCTTTGAATTGGGTCTCAATCTTCTTTATGACTTGAAGTGTTTATTGGTTTGGTAGAAATCTAAAATGTCTAATGGATTGAACTCACCTTATGTAGGTGTTGTATGCTGTTTTTGTGGGGCTGCTGCAAAATTGAGAGTTTCATGGACCCTTTAAACCCATGTCGATATATCTTTTCTTGCAAAATTGAAGGCAATGGTAGATGCAATTTTTTTCAGTGGTATGACGACGAGATGCCTGAGCAAGCTAAGAGGGTGATTTCTGGTTTATTAAATAGAGTTAAACAGTTTAAAGATGGCAGAGATAAGACAACCAAAAAATAAAAGATGATGGTCTATGTGTTGTTATTGCTCCTGATTTGGAAATGGTTATTTAGTCCAACATGTCAATGAAGTTGTAGTTTCTTTTTAATGTGGTTGTTTTTTCTGTATTGATTATTGAGTAATGAAGTTGTTTAAGTGTCAATCTCAAGCTTAAGTCCTGTAATAGTTTAGGTAGAAATTGTAGTTAAGATTGAAGTTGTATGATGCAGCTATTTTGGATCCCATGTACTAATCATTTTGTTAGATTTTATTGAATGAAAAGTTCAGTTAATGGTGTTGACATCCTGGTTGATTTAATCTATTGTAAAATATAAATTTACATTATTAAGAATGGAGTTAGTTTAGGCGAATTGTATGTAAAGAAAAAAAAAATAGTTACTGCATAAAATACCGAAATTTGTATGAAGATTAGTTTCCTCCTTTCAGAATGTTTGTTGGGTACAAAAATAATAAAAAAAACTTGTTAGTCAACTATAATGCTTATCTTATCATGTCTAATCCTGAAGTTTGGTAATTATGTTTTGTCATATGCTCCTCTAAGTTTCAGCAGGCAATGCCTGTACACTAAGTAACTCATATATTGTTGATTATATGCTCTTCTGAGTGAAGACACTAACAAAAGCTAGGAACATAATATATCTTTCTGGTTTTTTGCTTCATAACGAAACAACTTATTAAGGGAAACTTCTATACCATAAACTCATTAACATGGTTAATACCCTTTAAAGTTAAAACCATGGTGTATATTGATTCAGAAGGGATTGCTGCAGAACATGTCAAAATAACATCAATATTTGCAGATACTTAACTTCAGTATTCAAAATAATTTTGTTTAAGGAGTATGTCAAGTGAAACAATCTTGCCATTCACAAATGTTCGACTCTTTTCCAAGTCGTATATCATAAATAAAACTTTTCCTTTTTTCCAAAAATCTCATGAAGGTGACTATGATTTTGAAATATTTTCTACCAAAAGTAACTCGTGGGAATTGATCGATACGTTATCTCAACATGAATATTTTGTTGATCCAGCTCAAGAAGTTGTTATAGTAGATGGGATTGTTTATATGATAATGTGGATGAAGAATAAAAATTTGTCGACAAATAGGGTTGTTTATGACTATACTATACAACGTTATTGTTTGAAGATTGAAGAATTTCAAGATGACTTATTGTTTCCATATAGGATTCAAGGGAAGGACATTAAACCAACTTTGTTTGTTCTTGGAGAAAACCTTTGTTTGACTAGGTACTTGCTCAATGAAGGCTGGACCTGGACACTAGAATATTATGAAGTTTGGTGTATGAAAAAAAGTGACTTGAGCGATCCATGGATTAAGATCTTGTCTATTCGACCTATTAACGGACTTTTGAGACCTGTTAACTTTACCAAGAATGGAGATATACTTTTCAGGACAGATGAAAAAGATTTTGCGGTTTACAATTCAGAACAAGATAAATTTGAAATTATTGAAGTTGTGGGACTTGAAGCACGACCTTTCTTTAGAACTGCCATAACATATGTGGAAAGTTTGTTTTCTCCTTATAAATCCTAATGCTTTATGATTATGGTTTTACAACAAAGGTTCGAATACTTGGGAAGTTTATTAGTGTACTTGTTCTGTTATTTTAATCAATTCAGTTGACTACAATTTTTTCTTCATTTTGTTTCATCAAACATGGCTGATGCCACCTTAGGAATAACCAGGGTTTATCCGTGAAGCATTATAATATTTGCAAGAAGGATCGATGACAATGGTTGTAACATGACGGAATGCAGGATTTTAAGTTTGTGCATGTGTGTATCACATTGACGTATTCTTGACAATGACTTCACACTACACTATATACAATAGTCTTTAATCAACTCCTTAAATTCTTAGATAGGGTGAATTTTGCGAGAATAATAAGAGATGATGATAGAGATTATACTGAGAAACAGAAGAATTTCGTACGGGTACAATTATTTTAGATTCATATGAAAATAATTTCATGTATGCGTTTATGATTTGCAAGAGATAAATATTGAACATAATCAAACAATGTATAATGTTTAATTTGATTGTATCTACCATAATATGTTTCTTACACCTTCACACGGCCAACTTTATGTTGCACCTTCAAGAGGGATATTAATGTCGACGACAAGAGTCATGGTCATGATAGAGCAACCTAATTTATGGAGAAAACAACACGCACCAGGATTATCATCGATAAGGTTCAAAAGCATTTGTAAATCACAGCATTCTCTAATTTTGTTTTCTTAATTATGAATTTGGCAAACTTATCCATACTGGGTGTATGCACCAATCGAATACAAGCTAAGCATGACATGTACAATATGTATTAGAGGAAAGTTTGTTAAAAACACAATATGAACTTTGTTCCTCTGCATATGTGAAGACACATCCAGTCGTCATGAACATTATATTAAAACAGAAAAAATGTTTAATTTTGAAGTAAAAAAATAGGACAGCCACAAAGTATCCTGCATTCACGTAGAGTTCGGGGAATGGCTGCGGTCAAAGGGAGATGTTGATGTACGCAGTCTATCCTAATACAAACATCTATGACTATCTCCACGGCTAAAACCCACGTTTAGCTAGGTCACACATGTCAACTTTACCTAGTTTAATGTAAGTTGAAACTATTTTGGTTTCATTTGGTAGTTGTAATTCAAGTTGAAATAGAAGAAGGACTTCTTGCCCAAATAATTAGGAACTATAAAAAAAACTTGGTATAATTACACAGAGTATAACTTTATCTACTTTTGTTACAAAATATATAAATATTTTCAAAACTTACAAAAAATAGCAAAATTTTTGTTGTTTACTACAAAAAATAGCATAATATATTTAAAAAGAAAAGAAATATAATTTAAAAAAAAAGATAAATCTAATCCTATATTTATGCACCCAAATCATGTTTAGATAGGTTTAAATCTTTTTACATTTAAAACCCATTTTCTCTCTCCTCAAAACCATCTATTAAAAATTGACAATAGGCATACATAAAAAACAATAGTCATACAATACACAGATAATAGCCATACAATACACATACAATAGCCATGCGAGAGACATACAAAAGACTAACAATAGCCATACAATACACATACAATAGCCATACTATACACATACACCATACGATAGACATACAAATGACATACAATAGAATTAGTAATTGGGTAGTTGTAATCCCAAAAAAGTAGGAACAGATGAAAAGACATGCCTATAATTATGGGCGATTTTGGTGCATGGTGTATCTTCAATTTTATTGAATAAATCTTTTTTTTAATAACTTGTATATATAATGTTAAGAAAGTATTGCTATTCTTGAAAAGTGACATAATATTGCTATTTTATTGTAAACCTGCTATTATATTTGTATATTTGTATAATTTAGCCAAAAAACTTCAAGGTAAACGTGAAATCCTATTCCCACTAGGGAATGGCCAAAAACATGTTAAATAGGGTGAAATTAAGAATAAAAAAGGTCAGATGTTAAAATTCATTTTTTTTTACACAAAAAGAAAAAGAAAACGCAGTGTATTAAACCCCCTAACCCTACCAACATACAAAGAATATTGTTGATACAACAATGCCGAAAACCTTTCCTTATGATATCATCATCGATATACTCTCAAAAGTTGACGTGAAATCACTTCTAAAGTTCAAAACTGTTTGCAAATCATGGTATTCTCTAATTAATGATGAAAAATTCATCAAACAACACTATAATACGCGCGAAGGTGACAAAACCGGTCAAAAGTACTTTTTTGCTTTCAGCGACGGACCCAACGGGAAACAATACTACTGCACCATAGACCCTCCACTTCACCATGGTTCCAGTGTCTCTCTTCTTGAGCCTCCAGTAGTTCCAATCAATGTTCAATCTCAACTTATCTGTGACATGCATTATTATTCATGCAATGGTATGATTCTTATAACTTATCACAATGATGACACAATCCTTCTTTGGAATCCAGCTATTAGAGAATCAAGAATAATACCTAGTCCAATGCTTAACAAAAGTGCTGGCTTCGGGCTCAAACGTTTATATAATTTTTGCTATGTTCCTTCTATGGACGATTACAAAATAGTTAGAGTAGGACAAAAATCTCATGAAGGTGATTATGATTTTGAAATATTTTCTACCAAAAGTAACTCGTGGGAATTGATCGATACGTTATCTCAACGTGAATATTTTGTTGATCCAGCTCAAGAAGTTGTTATAGTAGATGGGATTGTTTATATGATAATGTGGACCGAGAATAAAAATTTGTCGACGAAAAATTTAAATAGGTTTATTTATGACTATACTATAGAAGGTTTTTGTTTGGAGAAGGAAGAATTTCAAGATGACCTATTGTTTCCATATTGGATTCAAGAGGAGGACGTTAAACCAGCTTTGTTTGTTCTAGGAGAAAACCTTTGTTTGACTAAGTACTTGCTCAATGAGGGCTGGACCTGGACACTCGAATATTATGAAGTTTGGTGTATGAAAAAAAATGACTTGAGCGATCCATGGATTAAGATCTTGTCTATTCGACCTATTGACGGACTTTTGAGACCTGTTAACTTTACCAAGAATGGAGATATACTTTTCAGGAAAGATGGAAAAGATTTTGCTGTTTACAATTCAGAACAAGATATATTTGAAATTATTGAAGTTGTGGGGCTTGAAGCACGTCCTTTCTTTAGAACTGCCATAACATATGTGGAAAGTTTGTTTTCTCCTTATAAATCCTAATGCTTTATGATTATGGTTTTACAATAAAGGTTCGAATACTTGGGAAGTTTATTAGTGTACTTGGTTCTGTTATTTTAATCAATTCAGTTGACTACAATTTTTTCCTTCATTTTGTTTCATCAAACATGGCTGATGCCACCTTAGGAAGAACCAGGGTTTATCCGTGAAGCATTATAATATTTGCAAGAAGGATCGATGACCATGGTTGTAACATGAGCGAATGCAGGATTTTAAGTTCGTGCATGGGTGTATCACGTTGACGTATTCTTGACAATGACTTCACACTACACTATACAATAGTCTTTAATCAACTCCTTAAATTCTTAGATAGGGTGAATTTTGTGAGAATAAAAAGAGATAATGTTGGAGAACTACACCATATATGGACCTCTTACTTCACCATGATTCCAGTCTCTCTTCTTGAGCCTCCAGCTATTCATATCAAATTGCAATGGATTCATAGTATACGTTATATATTATTCATCTAATGGTATATATATAATATATATGCTTCTAATAATTTACCCTGATGACACAATTATTCTTTGGAACCAGGCTATAAGAGAGTTAAGAATAATCCCTAGTCTAATTCTCAACAACAGTAATAAGACATGGCTCCTTGCTTCTTTTAATTTTTGTTACATTTCTTCTATCACATACAATATGTAGAGGAAAGCTTGTTAAAAACACAATATAGAGAGAGAGAGTCTCAAATCAAAGCCAAGTCAGATCAATGGGAAAAGAATCTGAAGTGGTTGCAGTGTATCTCCACGGTAATAGAGGGAGACATCATTACTGGTATCGCGTCGAGTTGAAGATGGCGACAACAAAGGCAGGCAAAAGGAAACGTAGCCACTCCAGCCGCATGGAGAAAATTTATCCCGTGGCCAAGATGTATGATGCAACTGTAGGACGCTGGGCTGTTATTGGTGACACCATCTACTGCATTGGGGGTTGGAGGTATCAAGGAACAGAGTCTACCTTTGTTAATCATTTGCTTAAGCATAACATAAAAGATTCTGACACTTCCTTTTGGGATATTGAATCTTCTGCATGGAATATACCCCGTGTTTTGCCTTTTGTCGCTGCCCTTGATACTAATAAGCTATGTGTTGTGTCTGGCCACCATTACATCCCGGACAAATGCACTTTATCTGATGATGATTTTGATTCTTCTGATTCTGATGTTGTTGAGGATGGGGAGGGTGAGGAGGACGAGGATGAGGGCGAGGGCGAGGACGAGGATGAGGATGAGTTGTTGACGTGTGAGAAGAAGTGTAAGGAGGATGGGGAGGGTGAGGAGGACGAGGACTCGTCGGAGGACGAGGACGAGGACTCGTCCGAGGATGAGGATGAGTTGTTGACGTGTGAGAGGAAGTGTAAGGAGGAATGAGGATAATGAGAATTCGAAGTGTGGTGAAGTTTACAATGTTGGAACCAAGTGTTGGAATTTGCTTGATGCCAAGTACACTGACTTTAATAAGTACAATACTTTCAATCAAGCTGCTGTTATTGAAAAAGAAGTACAATACTTTCAATCAAGCTGCTGTTATTGAAAAAGATGGTGAGCAACCCACCCAAATTGTCTTTTATGGCTTGTATGATGGTGTTATCCAGGTTTTGGATGTTGCTTCAGGTGGTACATCAAAACCACCTGAATACCCCAAGGATTTTGCTTTGTGGTCATTTTATGACGAGGACACTCTTCCTAGAGGTCTCAGAGATCCTGGTGATGTTGGTATGCTACAACTTGTTACCAACAACGTTAGTGCCGTCTTTGCTAACGACACATTCTATTGGTTCACCCCTACTATGCGCTTGTATGGATATGATACTCTCACTCAAACATGGCTCCGATCATCAAGTCTTAAAGGTGAACTTCCACCCGTGATTTTCGACTTTAAGTATGATCAGAACTACCCCTTCTTGATCCACCTGCCCAATGGAAAGTTCTTGGTGACTATTCAAGAACGTCATGGAGTAGTGTCTATGGCCTTCCTCACGGTCCACAAAGCAGCAAGCATTTTAGATGTGTCGGTGGATCTTGTTCCGTCTTTCAAATTTTCCCACAAGTATTTTATGCCCACAGATGGGAAGGTGGTATTGTGACTACTCTTCCATTCGTTAAGCGCCTCACAATTTTGTTTGAACTTGGTGGTTCCTAAGGAAAAATTCTTTTGTGTTTGCTAGCATTATTAGTAGTATATTATATTTTTTGCTTTAGCTCTATGTAAATGTGCTGCAATGTTATGGACTTGAGTGTTTTATATTGGCCAAATACATAAACTTCCCCTTAAAATTGTCACTAACTTCATTTTGACACTTAGTAAACTTAAAGCATCTCTATCCAGGTCTTGGCGCTAGAAATTGATCTTCCAATTTGACTTGTTAGAAAGAAAAAAGAACATCTTGCAGTAATTGTACTTCTCATGAAATAAGTCACTTATAGCTCGCTTCTCTACCTTGGCATCTCATGTAGAGTCTTAGATTCGAAAATAATACCTTTTGGCCATGAAGCAGCAAGTATTGCACATAGTAAAAAAGTTAGCACACAATCATAATGTAAACGTGTTGCACAGCAGAAAGCATAATGATGCAAGCTTGGTCAAGTAATTTCTTCTATAATTGTATGAGGTAACAGAAATGTGTGTATCAACGTACTGTACATCTTAAAAAGAATCATGACTTGGATATTGTGAGAGCTAACTGTAATTTACCAAGCTGACAAAGTCTAACTGGGTTCTTGTATACTGTCACTACTGCTGTATTATTGGGATTTAATAAAACATGGGCAACGCTAAAAGATTCACCTTTCTCAACTGCAAACTGCCATTCCCTCGAGCTAATATGGAACCAATCCTTTATCCTCGATCTAGTTGCCTTCACTTCTATGTACTCATCCTCTCCCACAACAAGGTCATACGGAAGCCCCGTTTCATTGGTCTCATTGACCCATTTCACAAAAGGCTCACCGAGTTTCTCTGCGAAGTACTTGAAAGCAAAAAATTCTCCAAGTTTGCCAGTTAAAGCTAGCCATTGAGGGTCAGCTGTGCCAGGCTCATTTGGGCCTACGTACAGCTGATCTCTTTCAGTCACATCAGATGAACTATAATGCAGGTCTTGTGGTGCAGTCATGCCTTGAAGAGAATCGAATGCCACCTTCATAGTACCAGGTACGAGCTCATTACATACACGATCAGTGTCTTGTGGACCTAGTACCACTGCAGCTGATGCTGGATCATTGACCACTTTTTCTATGCAAGCCATCTCAGTCGGAGCAAGCTCACATGTTTCAGTTGCTATTACTTCCTCAGTCCCCTCCTCTTTCGATTGGATGCCACTGGCTGCCCGTTTCTTCGGAACAGACTCACTGGCTGCCCGCCTCTTCGGAACAGACTCACTGGCTGCCCCTGTCTTGGCAACAGATGCATTGGCTGCCCCTTTCTTTCGAACAGATGCAGTGGCTGCCCCTGTCCGTGGAACAGATGCACTGGCTGCTCCTGTCTGCTGAACAGACGCACGAGAGGGATGAAAGCCAGGAGCAGTTTTCCAGTCTGTAGGCGGCCAGCTTGAGGTAATTCCTGGTCTCTTCTTGGGCTTCACAGGGTTTATCTCATCAACTATTCTAGAGGAATCAATCAAGTCTGTTTCACTATCTGTTGGCAATGGAACATTTGCGAGTGACCAAAGAGATTCACCTGCAGGAAGCTTAGGCATTTTTTGGCTATTCAAAATGAAAAACTCAGTTTGCTCCTCGGTGGAACCTGATTCAGCCATAGTTGTGATCATATGAAGAAAGTTTGCCAAGTGCAAGTCCGGTGTTCCAGAAGAGAACAAACGAGAAATCTCCATGAATATTGAGTGAGAATCTGATTCTTGAGAGACATACAAGATGCTTCCCTGTTACAAAGTAAAAAGAAACGATGATTATCTATTCATTTTTTTTCGTTTAAATAAGGAATAAGATCTCACTAACAAGATGAGGGCAGAACTACAAGTTGACCTATACAAGAAATAAGTGTTATATACATAAAATCTCCATGAATCAGACTGCGAAAAGGAAAAATCCTATCTACAAAGGCATGTTTTGTGAGTTCACGAAATATTCCGAATAAAAAATTCCTGAAATTAAAAAGGTAGAACAAACTAAAAACACAAAGGAGACATGAGTTGTGCACCAACATAGAAGTGTTGAGGTCTTGGACCATATATTTCAACTTGACTTTTAGATTAGTGATCCTTTTTCATAAATGAAAATTCAAATTGGGCTCAAGCATTTCCAGAAATATCTCGAAGTTGAAAATTTAAGCTCAAATGTTCAACTAGGGAACTTGGCTTTGTTAAATGAAGGCTTTTCTGATCATCATCAAAGAATTCATCATATTGATGATCATGATCGGATGCTTCCTGTTATGGCTTTCCATAATGAGATGAATCTATCAAGCACCATTAGTAATCCCCAAAATGTTTATGATCCAGTAGCTGCTGCTGTTAATGCTGCTCAGTTTTTCACCTTGGGAGGTCCAACTTATGGCACAAATTCAATCCCTGAATCAGATTCCTTGATGAATAATAATGTCTCAACTCCTGCACCCCCAGTGTCAATTGGCAAGGCCTACGGAAATTATGTACTATTTTTTTCCCCCCTTGATCACTCACTTTCTTCTATATTAATATTTCTTAATCGCACAATACATGGGAGAAATTAGGTATATAAGGAAGCAATAAAACTTAGAGATCCTAATGACGTGTTTAAAGCTATTAATAAGGTTTAAAACAGATAATATTACTATAGTGGGCTGAACTATTATATATTTTTTTTCTGGTTATTTTCCAAGATTTTGCATTTATTTGAATCTGATATGTGGGATTGGGTTTTTGGTTCCAGAACTGTGGTGTGAGAAAGAGAAAGAGACAGAGAAAGAGAAACAACGATAGAGAAGCTGATAAACCAAGAGAAGTTGTTCATGTTAGAGCAAAGAGAGGCCAGGCTACTGATAGTCACAGTTTGGCTGAAAGGGTAAGCATACTTTTCATACTTCTATTAATTTTAACCATGCATGCGGTTATTAATATTTACAACTTCTATCATTTTTTCATCACTAGCAAATCTTAATGAAATTTTAATTCAATCATATTAATGTTGAGTTACTTGTAATTTTTACCTAGCTACGAAGAGAGAAAATAAATGAAAAGATGAGATGTTTGCAAGAATTGATTCCTGGATGTTATAAGGTAACGCTATCCTATTTTTGTTTAAAGAGTTCCGAAATCCTTGGATTCTTGATGAATGATAGTAATTTTGATAATTCGTGAAGAAAAAAGTTATCATGTTATCCTATATATATAATTGTGAGTTCTACATATAACACAAGTAACGTTGCAGACAATGGGGATGGCAGTGATGTTGGATGTAATAAATAACTATGTTCGATCATTGCAAAATCAAATTGATGTAAGTCACGCTAATCAAGATCTTCTTATTGCTATGTGTTTCTAAAAATTCAAATAAATCAATTAATAAACATGTTCTCTTGTTAATATCATTAGTGTATCTACTGTAATTTTTGTTTTAGTTTCTTTCCATGAAACTGTCAGCAGCAAGTTTGTCTTATGACTTCAACTCATCGGAGATGGAAGCTATGGATTCCATGCAGGTGCATCGTATAATTTTTATTGATTATTGAGCTTGTTTATTTTTCTAATTTTTCTTCTTTTTAATAATTCATCATGGGAACTCAAATAATTAACCCCTTTTAGTTGGAGAACAACTTTTTGAACGGCATGATCTTTTCTTCATTATTAGCTCTGATCAATTGCACAAGTTTACATGAAAATTAGAATTTCTTAAAAAATTAAGCTACTTCATCTTTTGCATAAACTTTGACATATTTCCATCATTGGATGTTTTCATTGACAAGTAGGATTGGGTTTTTGTAGGGAACAAATAATTTTTGTGAAGCACAAGGGATGAGAAAGATTGCTGATGAGGGGTATGGAGGATTTCCTCATTTTCAAACATCCAATTGGCCTCTTTGATAGTCATCCTTTAAAGTTCCCTAACAGATTACATACTCAACTGGAAAATGATCAATATAATATCGTTATTGTACTTTGAATTCCAATATCGTAAAATTATTCACCTTCATTCAAATTTTAAAATATCCACTTTATATATATATATATATATATATATATATATATATATATATATATATATATATATTAACATTGATTGTTGATCAATGAAGTAAATACAAAATAACATGAAAGATTTTAATATGAGTATATCTCTCTTTACACTACATGCTTCTCATTGTTATCGCCCAAAGTTCCAGACTAGCTAGAAATAGTTTAGAATTTTACTTTGAAGCGATTCAAGTAAAAATTCAAAAGGTTTACAACTAAGCTTACAGATATCGCTACGTTGTTTATTTCAATTCCAAGCACAATATTTTCGAAAATAAACGTACTTGTATGAGACCTATCACATTTTCTTATTTCCACGTTTTTTAACAGATTATAGCAGAGAGAGCAAGTTAAAACTCAAGTATATTGTATCGCCAATATTGAAATATTATATGTAAATTTCCAAGCTTCAAGTTGGAAATATGTGCATGCAAATAAGTAATATATTTGGACTAGAATGCACATATGGAAAATAGATTGAAGTAAGTGTTGGGTTTGGAAGGAAGGTAAATTGGTGTGAATGGGAAATGAAATAAATATTAATATTTTATTTTAATATTTGATATGAAGCCGGTTTCGTAACGAAATTACAAAGTGGACTATTTATGCAAATATTTCAAAGGTGGGCTCCTTATTCCAAATGAAAGGGTGCTTTCATTGAACAGCCACTTTGAAGGCTGCCTTTCATGAACAGCTACTTCACCAATGAAAAGGTACATTTTTATTGAACAGCCACCTTGAAGGCTGCCTTTCATGAACAGCCATTTCACCAAAAGACACCTTCATGCCTTTTCACTCCAAATCTTGTGGCTATAAATAGAGAGGCATTTTGCCTCATTTTGTTCATCCAAAAAATTTCATACTCTCTCTCTCTCATTACTTTTTGCATTTGTTTTCAAAACAAAAGTAAGTTCTGAGTCGGTGTGATTTGCTACCATTATTTGAGTTCGCTGTTCACTGTGATTTGAATTACCGCTATCACAGTGAGGATAATTCCATTCTATCCTGGGAGAAATTAATCCACAAACCTTGGGTAACCGTGAGGGGATTAGATTTCTTAAGGACAGGCAGTGTAGACTGTTGGCTTGGAATTTTTCTACTTCATCTATTTCTGTTTTGGTCATTATCGAAAGTGCAGACATATAACAATCTTAAGAAATCTAATTTGTATTTTGGTCTGCTAATCGATAATAGGCTGTTTGTGGAGACTAAAATCTGAAAAGATTTTCTACTCCAAACTGTTGTGGAGACTAAAATCTAAAAAGATTTTCTACTCCAAATTTAATATTCCGTTTTGAAGATTTAAATACTTCAACGGATTATTAAAATTATTGTGTGTTTAATCCGTTCAGAAGATTAAAAACTTCCGGATTATTAAAATATTTATATTGTTATTTGCAGTTTGAAGATTAATCTCAACACTGTACTTTTAAATTTAGTTTGAGATTAAAAACTTTATTATTGTATTAAATCGGTTTGAAGATTAAAAACTTCATCGATTTATTAAATATGATTGTTATATTCAAATAATGAGTGAAAACTCGAATTGGAATATTGATTGTTGTCTGCAATGAACAACGACGAAGAGATATTGTTTGGAGAATCCAAAAATAACGTCATATTGTGAAGAAGTCGTCAGTTTGCTCAAGCAGTGACGCGGGACTGATCGAGATATTGGGCAATTGTCCGTTTTATTATCTTGATAAAGAGTGGAGACAATAGCTCACTCTTGAATGGTAACAAAGTTTGTACTGTGTCCAAATTTGAAGTGATGCACATAAAAACAAAATAAAACGGAAGAGACACAAAGCAGTTGCTTTCTTCGTAAACAATTTCGAATGGATCATTGACGGATTCTGTTTGTTGTAATTGTTAAATTGTGGTAAAATCCACACGAATATTGGCTGGTCCAGTAGTGGAGGATGAAATTTGCATGTGTTTGACATTGAAAATGTTAGCTTTTCTAATACTTGGCAGAATGAAATGGAAAATATAAATTTTGTTTTCTCCTTAGCCAAGGTAATTTGATAAAACTTGACAGATGTGTTCAAGTTAATGTTCCTTCATTTTTTTCCATATGGCGATGGTGATGACAAAGCCAATTGATGAATTTGTTGTCATGGTGTTTACTAGGAGTACTATACATTTGAGTAAACAGTTTCATTGGCATTAATTGCAATGCCCAAACGTCATGAAGTCAAACAAGGATTTTGTCATTAGTGTCAATAAAGTTATTGTCTTCTGAAATGGCCTTAAAAAATTATTTAAGAAGTTGCTTCTCACTGGACAATTCTCTAATTTGAAATGGGCATTGACAAAGTCTAATTGGATTGACAACCATTGTAACTATTGAGATAGTCATGACAATGGATCTTGTCAAGATGACAAATTTGTCCCGATAGTTCTTTTGTGAAACTCTGGTTTCACCAAATGTTTGAGAATAAGGAAGAAGCTATGCAGGAAAGGCATCACTGAGATACTAATCAACTTCCAAAAAGTTATGATTGGAAGCATATGTTTCTCTATGGTAGAAACATAAATGATACTATAATCAGTGACTTGTGAGAAGCTATAGTTTCTTTCCAATAATCATTGATTATTATGTGATCATATAATTCTGAATTTTATATGAATATTACACATGAATTAGTTGAAATGTGGGGGCGTTTGGCTTATACATGATAAATTAATCTGGATTTAATGTCTATACCATTTAGAAGAACCCATAAATCCTTAGTGGATGTTGTCATGGTAGTGGGTAAATTCATAACTTGTTCGGTCTTATTGATGACCGATTGATGAAACTACCAATTCGAATTGGACACGTAATTTTACTGAAAGCTGAGTGTGGTTTTCTGTGAAAGGGTGCCACTTAAAATGTTATGGTTCTTCATGAAAAAGTGTCACGTGAAAGGTTGTAAGTTTTTATGAAAAAGATGAGTTGGTTGAAAGATTACTTTTTGTATAGACATATCCTTCCATAAACGGATGTATGGATTCATTGGTCTATAAAGAGGTAAATTAACTTACGATGTTAGTTGATAAAATCCACATCAAGTTGGATTTTAAGCGATGAACAAACCAATGATAATTATAAAATTCATATTGATTTGGATTTGTATAATGATTGAAGGTTCTATAATTTAGGCATCAAGTAAATAGCAACATGAAAATGGTTGGGAAATATATTAAATATTAAAAGGTTGTGGCCACAACTGATGCAACCATTTCAAGCTATGGATAAAGTGATGCTACATTAAGAAGCCGAGTTCACAGCCTTAGGCAAGACTGGTGAAGAAGCTGAATGGCTCCGAAACTTCTTGGAAGACATTCCATTTTGGCCTAGGCCATTGACACCTATATGTATACATTGCGATAGTCAATCGGCAATATCGAGTGCTGGGAGCCTTATGTATAATGGTAAAAATCGTCATATACGACGAAGACATAAAACCATTCGACAACTTATCTCTAGAGGAATTATCACAATTGACTATGTTAAGTCAAAGGATAATGTATCGGATCCACTTACTAAAGGTTTAACTACAGATGATGTTGAGAGATCATCAAGAGGAATGAGACTATGGCCGAGGACAAGTCGTCATGGCGGTAACTCTACCTAGAAGACTGGAGATCCCAAGATCTAGGTTCAAGGAGCTCAAACAAAGTTGTGTACGACCGCTCCAACATTGTCAAACAACTTAACGCATCCTCTTAATAAGACAATGTTTAGTACCAAGGATAAAACGTTAAAGACGTTTTTTAATGATTATCTAAGTTTGATACGGGGTTTGTCAAATAGTGTAGATCTACGGGATTACACGTTTAGAAATCACCTATGTGAGTGTGAAGTGGAAGTCGCTTCAAGGAGAATTCTGTAAGGCCAATTCTCTACGCACTCATGAACCAGGCGATGTTCATGGCTGAAACGAACACAACAATGAGAACCAAAAATGGTCAAGGATTAATTGTGTGACATATGTTGTCTAAGTATACACCAAAGTTCGACGGTTCAAAGATATCAAATCTACCGATTGACCGAGTATATCCGATATATGTTCACTACGGAAAGTTCAAAGAGAAACCCACTTATCCAGATGCAATTAATTCTTACTTGCAAATCACATAGTTTTCTGCATGTTTTCTTCATATAGCAATTCCCCATTCATGTGGGGGATTGTTGGGTTTGGAAGGAAGGTAAATTGGTGTGAATGAGAAATGAAATAAATATTAATATTTTATATTAATATTTGATATGAAGCCGGTTTCGTAACGAAATTACAAAGTGGACTATTTATGCAAATATTTCAAAGGTGGACTGTTTATTCCAAATGGAAGGGTGCTTTCATTGAACAGCCACTTTGAAGGCTGCCTTTCATGAACAGCTACTTCACCAATAAAAAGGTACCTTTTCATTGAACAGCCACCTTGAAGGCTGCCTTTCATGAACAGCCATTTCACCAAAAGACACCTTCATGCCTTTTCACTCCAAATCTTGTGGCTATAAATAGAGAGGCATTTTGCCTCATTTTGTTCATCCAAAAAAATTTCATACTCTCTCTCTCTCTCATTACTTTTTGCATTTGTTTTCAAAACAAAAGTAAGTTCTGAGTCAGTGTAATTTGCTACCATTATTTGAGTTCGCTGTTCACTGTGATTTGAATTACCGCTATCACAGTGAGGATAATTTCATTCTATCCTGGGAGAAATTAATCCACAAACCTTGGGTAACTGTGAGGGGATTAGATTTCTTAAGGACAGGCAGTGTAGACTGTTGGTTTGGAATTTTTCTACTTCATCTATTTCTGTTTTGGTCATTATCGAAAGTGCAGACATATAACAGTAAGAATTTCTCAATCAACATGACAGTCAATCAAGTTCATGCATAGTAATGTACATTGTGGATAAGAATCTTTAGTACGTGAGTAATATTCAAACGCTAAGATCCTTCAACAGCTTGATAATGTCCAATATGAGATTAAAAGCCTAATTTACCCTTTCACAAAACAATGAAAGTGAACCCTGAAATTCCCTAACAATCTCTTCGCGAGTTACATGACATGATAATGATAGAAAGAAAATGACAAGAGTTGAGACAACAAAATCAGTGATATTTATAGGCCCCTCAAGTTTGACCTTTAAGGTTTTGCAAAACTTGGTGTTCCGTTTATAAAAATGTTGGAATAAAAAGATTCATTCATCAGAATTAATTAAGATACGTTAAATGAAACAATGGAGATTGACAACACAATTGAGCAGGGACGGATCCAGAATTTTAAGGTTATGAATGCCACTCTTTATATCTACCATTGCCACACTGACCAAATAGAAATGGCGGGTCGGATCAGTTAGTTTTTTATTACTTCGATTAAGTTTAATAAGCCATTTATTCTAAATAGACAAACAAGCTATTCAGTTTAGTTATTCTTTTTCACACTTATTTTAAAATCTACTTCATGAAAAAATATTGCAAATTGAAAAAAAAAAATCAAAATGAAAGAGCACCCAGTTTACAAAAAATTCTTAGAAATAGCTTAATATAGTTTTTGTTTGACTATATTAGTTTTCCTTCAATAATCTTAAGTTTCTTCATCTTAAATTTCACATTATGGTAAATCCCTGCACTATGAAACCTTTAAATTAATTTATGAGAATTAACTCAAAAAAATTATCAAGTTACTTGAGTTTTCAAAAGTTAGTAAAAAATATTTTTTAAATTATTCTCCAATACATATTGTATGGGCCTAAATCAGTTTAGGTGTACAAATCGAATTTGGATTCGGATACAAGCAATTCTTCGTATCAAAGTTGAAATAACACGTGAAGAAGATGTAAAAGCGAGAAAATAACTGTATTGCAATATACGAATGTGATTACAAATTTGGGCAGCGTTTCAGTACAAATTTCTGGATGCCTATAATACAAAATGAGCTTCTATTTATAGGCCTAAGAGCCTTGCCCACGTTCTCCACCATCAGCAAATGCATTCCCCACGATCTGAGCAGCAATAGAGAAGAGTTAGTGGGGCAAAGTAGTAGGCTGCAAAGCCGCTGGAACCGAGGTGGTAACCGAAGCTTGGTCGCAAGTCTTCGGTTGTTTGACCTTACTGTTCGGATGATAGGATGTGTCATCAGAGCTCGGTGCCCAACATCCCTTCGGTCGCGTCAATGGACCTTGGCTTCGGTGATTTAATCACGAGGTCAATTACTTTACTTCGGAGCATCAGCTCGTTTTCCCTTCGGTCTAACATCTCGAAGTGCTGACCGAAGGCGACAATTTTCACCCAATACAGATAGTCCCCCCACTCCTCGGTGGATGCCGAGATCGCCGAGGGGTGGAATGATTTTTGGCGGGAAGTCGACGTGGCGAAACCCTATCCACGAATTTCAAAAGTCGCATATCTGTTGGGTTACCGTTCCGCATTACGTGGCGGCTTTTGATAGGTATCCGAACGGTCACGCCGTCTTTTTGTTTTCTCCAACGTTTCAGTCATCATTAGCTTTTCCCACTTGCACGTGTGCGATCACTATAAATACCTCACTTTCGTCCTTTTCCCCTTCACTTGACATTTTCGACCAGAAGCAAGAACTTTTGAAAAACCACCAGAACACTGCCTTCTGCTTTGAATCTTCCAATCCCAAACGTTTCTCCTTCTTATTCACCACCATGTCTGCAGCTATTTCCGCTACCAATTCCGGGCAGGGCTCAAGCGACTCAGGCGAGAGAGCAGAGCGCTTTGCTGCCATGGCTGTAAAAGACGAAGTTGTCGCCTCTGTGCCACCATTGCAGGTGGCTGGAGCGGGAGATGGTGGCGAGGCCACGTCTGCCGCTCCCACTCCCTTGAGACGTAAAATGAAGGCAGGTCGCGGCTCAGCGGAGGCCAGTGAGTACGTGGACCTTGATGTGGGTGACGACATTGAGGATGACGATGTCACTGGTGCGAAGGAGGTGGGTGGAGACCTGATCAAAAGCACAGTTAAAGCTTCTCGAGCCTCGCCGAAGCCTGCCAACATTGCAGCTCGGGCTCTGGAGATATATCCTGATGCGAACTTGCTAGACGCCACGAAAGAGGATATCATGTCCCTTGATAGCTTACTTGGCCCCGCCGAAGCTCATGCCCTTCGGAACCTCAACCCCATGAGTTTGATGGGTGTCTCCGCCGCTTCAGCCCTTCGTGTAAGTTCTAGTGTGTATTCCACGATTAATCTCACAATTTTGCTGGTTCTGATATTGTATTTTGAACGCAGAGTTTGGTCCTCGCCTTGCAAGCTGTTCACCTCGAGCGCGACCAGGCTAAGGAACTTCAAGCAGCTGCTTCCGCCTGGGACGATCAGAAGAAGGTTCTCAAGGGGCAAGTTGCCGAACTAGAGGCTCAATTCACAATTCTGAACAATGAGCTAGAACGCGCCAATGAAGCTTCGGCGAAGGCCGAGGCTGACCTTCGCGCAGCTGTGGAGTCCTCCGAAGCTCGTGTCCAAGCTGCGACAGATGAATTTACTGCTGAGCGCTCGAGGTTGAGCCTTGAAAATGCCCGCCTGGAGGCCGAACATTTCAGGGCCAAGACCGAGGTGCTTGAAGCGGGTGAGAGATATCGTAGCAAGCTTGGGGAATATAACGCCAAACTCATCGAGCTGCAAAGCCAAGTGGATGAGGTGCCAGCCCTTCGTGGCAAAGTATCCAAGCTCGAAGGTCGAGTCGCCTACCTGAATGAGCGAGCCGAGGTTAGGGCAACAAGGGCAAAGTTTGAAGAAACATGGGCCGTTGTCAAAACCAGGCTTAGCGCACTCGAACAAGTTCAGGCCGGGCAGATCGTGCTTGAGGACGAAATCGTCAAGGCAAGGGAAGCTGCCGCCGAGGCTCAAAGGATAGTGGACGAACTCCCTTCGAGCGAAGGATCGGATAATGATGAGGGCGATAGCGCCGAGGAGGGCAGTGGAGATGCCGATGAGGCGTAGCTTTTGTATTTTGCAAATGCTTTGATATTTTCCTTTGTTTTTGGGCCTTCGTGCCTTTATAGATATCGGCCTTCGGGCTGTTGTATTTATGCTTTAGACCTTCGGGTCATTTTTTGGATGTAAATAACCTCAGCCTTCGGGCTTTTAATGAAGATATTTGCATTTTTACTTCATGTGATGGCTTTTTACATATACCGAACACTTTGATGCAAATTTTAATTTTTGCTTGCAAGACTTATACATAATTTGACCGATGCAAACTTAGGACGACGTCTCGCCCTCGAGTCGATGCATTGTGCGGCTTCTGAATGTAAGATTCTCACAGATAAAATGAGTGTAACCGAAGCCATTTTATTGATATCAACGAGCCAAAAGTCGGCTATGTACATAAAACCAAGCCGAAACAGGCCTTGGGTGAAAAACGAATTTTCAAATAAAAACAAACATCATGCCGCTATCGGGCCAGTTTACAATGTACTAAATCTAATCCTCGGGCGTAAGTCCCCGGTTGTCGGATAGATAAGCTTCGATTGGGAGGCTCGATGTCGACCTCGGTATCAACCCTTCTCACTCCCCCCCAGTGTTCGGTTGTGAATCTTGATGAAGATCCGAGCACTGGAGTTAGTTCGGTTCGCTTCCTCGGCTAAAAGTAGTATCGCTTCAGATTGGAGATGTTCCAATTCAGGGGCTCGGGTTCCCCTTGCAGATTCTCAATTTGATAAGAGCCTTTTCCGACGATCGCTTTGACTCTATAGGGTCCTTCCCAATTTGCAATGAGCTTTCCCCCATTATTTTCTTTTGTTGATTGATTCACAGTTTTCAACACATAATCTCCAACCTTGAAGTCTCTGAATTTAGCTTTCCTGTTGAGGTAAGCCTCGATCTGTCTCTTTTGAGCAACTAGCCGAACCAAAGCTAGCTCTCTTTTCTCCTCGAGCAGATCCAACTCTATACGCATTGCCTCTTGGTTTGCATCCTCGGTGGTGTGGGCGTACCGAAGACTTGGTTCGCCCACCTCTACGGGGATGAGGGAGTCCATGCCATAAGCAAGTGAAAAGGGAGTCTCACCGGTGCTGCTCTTTTCAGTTGTTCGCATGGCCCATAGAACCCCGGGCAACTCTTCGGGCCAAGGGCCTTTTTTCTCATCGAGTCTCTTTTTGAGATTTTCGATTATGATCCTGTTCGAAGACTCGGCTTGACCATTGGCACTTGGGTGATATGGAGTTGAGGCTATTCTTTTGATCCCCCACTGCTTGAAGAAGTTAGTAATAGCTGCCCCCATGAATTGCTTACCGTTGTCACAAGCGATTTCCCTTGGGACGCCGAACCTGTAGATGATGTTCTTTTTGATGAAGTCGATTACTTGTTTTTGCTTTACCTCGGTGAGAGCCGCTGCTTCCACCCATTTTGTGAAGTAATCAGTTAACACCAAGATGAAACGAACACCACCCTTCCCTTTGGGTAATGGCCCAACAACGTCCATCCCCCATTTCATGAAGGGCCATGGCGATACCACTGAATGTAGAGGCTCGGCCTGTTGGTGGATCAATCGACCATGGCGCTGGCACTTATCGCATTTTTGCACGAAGGCCTTCACATCGGCACTGATTGTGGGCCAATAATACCCAGCTCTTAACAACTTGCGCACCAGGGACTTTCCCCCCGAGTGGTTGCCACATTCGCCCTCGTGCACTTCGGCCATCACGTATCTTGCCTCCTCGGGACCCAAGCACTTGGCCATCGGGCCGCAATACAACCTTTTGTATAAGTTACCCTCGATTAGATGATATGAGGCTGCTTGAGTCCTCAACTTCCTTGCTTCTTTTTTATCTCGGGGGACAGTCCCCGAGTCGAAGTAGGAGATGAACTTACTTCGCCAATCCCAACGATTGTCCACTGAGTTAACCTGCAGCTTCATTTCCCTCATTTGTGCCGATAGTAACCGAACCACTGAGTCAGTCCCCGAGTGGGTTTCGTCGATCGCCGAACCAAGATTGGCCAAGGCGTCGGCCTCGGTGTTTTCCTCCCGAGGCACTTGTTTAACTTGCCATTCTTGGAATTGGGCCAAGGTTCTTTGTGCCCGGTCTAGGTATAACTGCATTCTGGGCTCACGAGCCGTATAATCACCGAGGATCTGATTTACTACCAACTGTGAGTCGCACCTCAATTCGATTCTTTCAACCCCCATTTCTTTAGCCAGCTCCAAACCCGCTAAAGCTGCCTCATATTCTGCCTCATTGTTGGTTACTTTCTTGAACCGAACCGAGTGCCTGACTTTCTCCCCGGTAGGGGCTCTCAAGACTATACCCAGCCCCGAACCCTTGGAGTTTGTTGCCCCATCGGTATGAAGTATCCATAGACCCGGGGTGGCTCCCCTAGCCATGTAGCTCTCCTTTTCAGCCTCGGGCAAAATACCAATACTAAAATCGGCCACGAAGTCTGCCAAGACTTGAGACTTAGTTGCAGTCCGAGGCTGATAGGTGATGTCATACTCGCTTAACTCTACCGCCCATTTTGATAACCTCCCCGACAACTCCGGTTTATGCAATATATTTCTTAAAGGGAAGGTTGAAACTACGACTATCGGATGACATTGAAAATAAGGTCGTAGTTTCCGAGCAGTAACAAGTAGAGCAAGGGCTAGTTTCTCCAAGTGTGGATACCTGGTTTCGGCGTCGAGGAGTGTCTTGCTCACATAGTAGATGGGCTGTTGTTTGCCATCTTCTTCCTGAACCAGCACAACACTGACTGACACCTCGGACACCGCCAAATAAACTAGCAATGTCTCACCTTCTTTTGGCTTGGCAAGCAATGGTGCGTTAGCCAAGTATTGCTTCAAATCTTTCAACGCTTGTTTACACTCCGGTGTCCATTCGAAGTGATTGTTTTTTCTCAAAACGGAGAAGAACTTGTGGCATCGCTCCGAGGACCTTGAGATAAATCGACTCAAGGCGGCGACTCGGCCAGTCAAGCGTTGAACTTCCTTTACCCCGGTTAGCTCCTCGGGGATCTCTTCGATAGCTCTGATTTTATCTGGGTTGGCCTCGATGCCTCGCTCAGAGACAATGAAACCCAAGAACTTGCCCGATCCAACGCCGAAGGCGCACTTCTCAGGGTTCAGCTTCATGCCATATTGCCTTAACACAGCAAAGGCTTCCCTCAGATGATTCAAATGGTCCTCCATTCGGATCGATTTGATGAGCATGTCGTCTATGTAGACCTCCATAGACTTTCCAATGTATTCTTTAAACATGCGACATACCAGCCTTTGGTAGGTCGCCCCGGCGTTCTTCAACCCAAAGGGCATCACTTTGTAACAGAAAGTACCTCGGTCAGTGATGAACGAGGTCTTTTCTTCGTCCTTCGGGTCCATGAGGATCTGATTGTAGCCTGAATATGCATCCAAGAAGGCCAATAGTTTGTGTCCAGCCGTGGAGTCTATTAACCTGTCAATTTGTGGCAGTGGATAAGAATCTTTGGGGCAAGCTTTGTTCAAATCAGTGTAGTCTACACACATTCTCCACTTGCCATTCTTCTTCGGCACGACCACAATATTGGCTAGCCATTCAGGGTACTTCACCTCCCTAATGAAGCCATTTTCCTGTAGCTTGGCGGTTTCATCCTCGATCGCCTTCTTTTTGACCCCGGCATGAGGCCTTTTCTTTTGTTTTACCGGGGTGAATTTTGGGTCCACATTCAGTTTGTGGGTCATGATCTCCGGATCGATACCCGTCATGTCTGAATGGGCCCAAGCAAAACAATCATGGTTGGACCTCAACACTTCCATAATCGCCTCTTTCGACTTCGGGTCCAACTCCGAGCCGATGTGCACCTTTCTTTCTGGAAAATCTTTCGATAAAGTGAAAGAATCCAGCTCTTCGGTGGTGGAGTCCTCGGCCTTTTGCTTCCGAGGCTCTTGAACGCATGCCGGGATCTTTTCAATTTCATTTTGGAGGCTCACCTCGTTCGACCCCAGTTGCGTTGGTTGCTATTTCTTTGGCCCGTTCGGGGCGACTCCACTCTTCAGTGCGACTGAGTAGCACTCCCTCGCTACTCGTTGTTCCCCCTTAATAGATCGAACTCCCCATGGCGTTGGGAACTTAAACACTTGGTGCAAGGTGGAGGGAACAACTTCCATGGAGTGGATACATGGTCTTCCGAGGATCACATTGTAGGCAAGATCCTCGGGCATAACTTGGAACAATGTTTCTTTGGTGACCCCCTCGGCGAATGTCTTTAGTGTGATCTCACCCAACGTTTTCTCCGTTGAGTTGTTAAAGCCAACCAACACTGTTGATTTGGGAACGATCTCCCCTTTTAGCCATATTTTCTTAACGGCCCCGTAACTGATTATATTTACTGAGCTCCCAGGGTCGATCAAGACTCTCTTGATGTCAGAGTCGTTGATTCTTAACATGATGACTAGAGCGTCGTGATGGGGGAACATCATCCCATCGCAGTCATCCTCGTCAAACACAATGTCTTTGCCCGAGCCTCCAACTCGGGTCCTCTTCTCCATGGTGATGGAGAGCTTAGCGAATTTCTTGGCCGCGGCGAAGTTTACGCCGTTCACCTCTGACCCCCCGGTGATGACGTTCACTACTCTCTCCGGAGGTGGAGCCCGAGGTGGTTGTCCATCACCCCGATTTTTGGAGAAATTGTCTTTCCCCTTGTCAGTGAGGAACTCGGCCAAGACTTCTTTCTTTAGTAGGTGGGCTACCTCGAGGCGCAAAGCTTTGCAGTCCTCGGTTCTGTGGCCATAATCTGCGTGGAACTCACAATGCAGATTGTGGTCCCTCTTGTCCGCCGGGGTCCTCATATCTTTGGGAATCCTTACCCCGGCTGTCCCCTTGACGACATCGACCAGCTCCGAGGTCGATATGTTGAAGTTATAATCTTGGATCCGAGGGAGATCCTTTTTAGGGACCGAAGCGGAGCTCGAGGGGTTTCTTTGATTCATGTTGGGTTGAACCTTCCCCCCGAGCCTTTGGCTTACGTGAGAGGCGGGGTATGACTTTCCGAGGGTGTTACCCAATCTCTGGCTAACATGCTGCCTCGTCGAAGTGTAAGGTTCATACCTCCCCTTCGAATTACTTCGTGGCGCCTCGGCGCGACTCGAAGACTCACTTCGGTTATGCTGCTGATACCCTCGGTTCTTGAACTCAGCTTCCTCCAATCTGATTTTGGAGTAAGTGCGTCTATGCAGATCCTCCCACGTCAGGACCTGATATTGTTGTAATTCTTTGCGCAATTCAGCGGCAGCGCCAGAATTGCGACTATTGATACCCTTTTCAAATGCCATGATGGCCAAGGTATCATCCATCCGAGGCAATTCCATGCGTTCGGCGTGGAATCGCTCAAGAAACTCTTTAAGTGGCTCACCGGGCAGCTGCTTCACTTCACATATATCCTCCTTCCTTTGAAGGATCTTTTGCGCCCCGGTGTGAGCTTTGACAAAGGCGCTGGACATTTCCTTAAACGAGGAGATCGACCCCGCTGGTAAGCACAGATACCACCGAAGCGCCCCTTTCTCTAACGATTGACCAAACTTCTTTAAGAACATCGACTCGAGCTGCGTAGCCGATAAGTCGTTGCTCTTCACCATGGCCATGTATTCCCTTATGTGCTCTTTGGGATCGGTTGTCCCATCATATTTCTTCAGGAATGTAAGTTTGAAGCCCGGGGGAGTTGGGGCTGGGGCCGCTTCGAGCTTGTAGGGCTGCTCCCTGTATTGATCGATGTCGAGGTCGTCTTCCTCCTTCGTTATCCCAGGCACGCCTTCGAGGCGCTTTTCCACACGCGCCTCGATGCGAGCTTTGATTTCTCTACTCATTCTTTCAACGTCCACCGAGGACGTTGTCTCCGCCACGGTGGGAACCGTCCCGAAGTGTGTCGTGGCCGTTGGATTGTTCCCCGAGCCCCCAGACGTGGCTCCGTTGTGAGGTCCCCCTGTTATCGCGCCCGGAGGAACGAAGAGCGGGATGCCTCCACCAGGAGCCGAAGGCTGGGTGCTGCTTGGGGTAGCGTTATTCCTCGCCTCTAACGAGGCGCGGAGTTCGGCATTAATGCTCACCTGCTCATCCTGTTTACTTTGGAGAGCTCTTAGTGTGGTGACAACATACATCTGGAATTCTTCAGTTGTCATCGGGGCAATGGGCTGTTGGTTCAACGGAACGTCAGCCCGATCGTTATTGTTACCATTGTTATCGGCCATGACGTTGCTAATTCACGAAATTTTGACAAAGAACGAACGCGAAACTTTGGAACAAAGCGTTACTACTTATATCCCCACAGACGGCGCCAATTTGTATGGGCCTAAATCAGTTTAGGTGTACAAATCGAATTTGGATTCGGATACAAGCAATTCTTCGTATCAAAGTTGAAATAACACGTGAAGAAGATGTAAAAGCGAGAAAATAACTGTATTGCAATATACGAATGTGATTACAAATTTGGGCAGCGTTTCAGTACAAATTTCTGGATGCCTATAATACAAAATGAGCTTCTATTTATAGGCCTAAGGGCCTTGCCCACGTTCTCCACCATCAGCAAATGCATTCCCCACGATCTGAGCAGCAATAGGGAAGAGTTAGTGGGGCAAAGTAGTGGGCTGCAAAGCCGCTGGAACCGAGGCGGTAACCGAAGCTTGGTCGCAAGTCTTCGGTTGTTTGACCTTACTGTTCGGATGATAGGATGTGTCATCAGAGCTCGGTGCCCAACATCCCTTCGGTCGCGTCAATGGACCTTGGCTTCGGTGATTTAATCACGAGGTCAATTACTTTACTTCGGAGCATCAGCTCGTTTTCCCTTCGGTCTAACATCTCGAAGTGCTGACCGAAGGCGACAATTTTCACCCAATACACATATATAGATTAATGCCATGTCATAAGAAAATAAACTATATACTATTTAAAATTAATTCAAGTTATTAATCAAAAATATATAATGATAAAACAAAAGACAACAACAAAATGAAAAATAAGAAGAACAAGAAGCGAGAAAAAGACTAGAGTTAGAAATAAAGGGAAAGATAAGGTAGGCCAGGATAGGCTATGTATAGGTGTCATTGTGTTGCTAAGACATAAAAGGTCAAAAAAACAAGTAGAAGAGCAGTTTCGAACTCTAGTCATGCGGGTTAAAATGCGCACCATTCACCGCTGGCACCATCTGGCCCTTTTGTCTATGGGTGCCAGTTTTAATATTTGTACCTGTTCTATTACAAATATACGTATATATACATGATTTCGCTAAAGCTTGCGGGTGTCGTGGCATCCGGTACTACTCCTGTAAATCCGCCCCTGCAATTGAGGGTCATAATCCATTAGCCAAGTACCTTTTTTTTCCTCACTTATTTTATTTTATTTTTTATTTTTTCCCCACTAGTGTTCAGTATTTATTTTGGAAACTCAATTAATTTGAATTCGTACCACATAATTCCTATTTTTTTAGGGAGGCACTCCCTGCATTCCACAATCATTGATGATAGCCAATTAGCTTTCACTAATGCCCAAATGCTTGACACATCTATCATATTATAGACTGATATCAGTATATTAGGTTCTTAATTTTTTTCTCTTTGCAATGATCTGGATTTTTTATTTTATATTAAGTGAATAGGCCGGACTATAAATGAGTTTTGGAGAAGATTTAAAAACTGAACTAAAAAAGGATATTTCATATTTTTCAAGGGAATTAGCTATGTCATATGTGTTACGTTAGCTTTCAGGTGAGTATTTTGAAAATCCAGACTAAGGTGATATATGTATAGACTGTATTAACATTGTAAATTCTTGGTAACAAAATAAAGTATAGTGAAGGAGGAGTCCAACAACAATAGAAGAGAGAGCACGCGGAAAACTTCTAACTTCATTACCAGACAAAACGCTCAAATTTTTTATCCTTTTATTTGAATTCATGACAAGAATAACGGGTGGGTTCCATCATATGGCTTATGTTCTTTATGTAGCATTGAGGCCAAATGACTTTATGAAGTTATGTCGATACTTTCATAATGATTTTGAGTAACAAAATAAAGATAAAGATAAGTGACTTTTGTATAGTAAATGTTCAATCCATCTCACTTTGTTTGTAATAGTTTGAAGTGCCACAAAATTTAATAAAGAAAGAAAGACTTTTAAAATTTGTGATCTAAAATAAATCATAAATATTTATAGTATGTTACTATAAATGAGTCAAAAAAAAGTTTCGAATTGAATTATTTTTAAATTTAAAAGTATAACAATTTTTTTGACAGACTAATAAGAAAAGTATAACAAATAAAATAGAATAGAAGAAGTAATAAAGTATAAATTTATCCAAATTTGTCTAACCACAATATATACCTGGAAAACTCAAAAGAAAATAATGCTATATCATATAAACTTGATGGAATTGTGCAATAACCAAATGAGTCCACCTCCAAGGATGATGATAAGTCGAGCGCTGAATAAGGGTGCAGGCCCTTGCATGTCGAACACGTGTCCTCACAGATCCCAAACAACCGAAAGCCACTCACCATTCTCTCCATTACTTTCTTTTTGGTTTTGTTTATATCTATCATGTCCCCGAAGTTATTACTTCTCTAACAGCTATAAATTAAAACATAAAATCATTAGTAAAAGCAATAGCGACGAGAGTGGTAAAACATGGAAAAGAAACATCTTTCTTCCATTGCCAACGATGTCCTTCAAAGATGTGCTCTGTTAGTTTATCTCTTTCTCTCTCTCTGTTGCATTTTTGTTTTTGGGTTCTTGAATGATGAGGTGCTTAAGCCTTGCAAGGATATAGTATGTTTTATTTCTAAAAAAGTTCATATTATAACCGAAAATGTCCCCGCTGATCGAATTTTCACGTAAAGCACATCTGCTAATTGAATAAACAGAAGTATTTGTAGTAACTAATTAACTTCGTTTAATCAAAAATGAATCTGAGTCCATGAATACTATGTTATGGACCAAACGCGAGAGCCTTAATTAAAAGACTAGTCAGAGAGCTCATTTATCTCATAAACCCATTAGTATATCTCTTTTTATTCAATGTGGGAGAATGTCACAGCATACCATCAATATGTTAGAAATAATAATTTTGAATATTCTAGAAAATATTAGATACATTGTTAATGTTATTTAAGTGACTAAGTTATACCATCTGTTTAGTTATTTTAGGTGCATGAACTTTATATTATCTAGGTTCGTTGTTAAGTAAAGTAGCCAAGTTCATTATGCGTGTGAACTTATTTAGTGAGTGTGTGAAAATATTTAATAGGTGCATATCTAGACGACCCCATAGACACCTATAAGTACCCTTTGTAATTGTGTAATGCAAGAGTGGAGTTTATCATAATATAATTGTGCACTTTAAGTGTATCTCCCTCTTCCATCATCTTTGTGCCTTGCACTTTATATTCCAACACAATACTCCTCAGTCCTTCGGCTGAATTTGAATTTGAATAATTGTGATATAAGGCTTTGTTAGGCCTGTTTGGAATATATTTGGTTCCAGTTGAATAAAAAACCACAAGAATTAGAAATTGCAGTTGAAAACGAGTATCGTTAAAGTCAAAGTTTTGTCTGAAGAAAGGTTAAATTTTAGTAAGCAAAAAGTTCTATTAGTTCACTTGAAATACTGCTCAAACTAGTTTTAAACTTTTGCTATTAATTTTTCTACTTCAAGTTGAAGTTAAAATAATACAAAATTGGTTTAAAAGAATATTGATTGTCAAGTACTCGTATTTGGCATTAATGTTTGTCCGAATGCCTACTGATCAATGCCTTGAGCTCATGTCTTATCAGTCACATATCTAATTTGTACGCATTACATTTCTTCTCCTTGATAGTGCTGATTTTTCATTAATAATTACTTCAAGAGACGGTTGATATATAATTTGTGTGCTGTTCGTTGTTCTTGGAGGAATTTATGTACTAGTTCTGAAAATGTTTAACTAACACCTATTTAATGTTTTAGTGGCTCTTTCGACTAATAAACCACCAGAAACCTAAACATTGATGTTCTCATCCGCTATCATACTTGGTCTACTACATATCTGCCATTTGATTGCCTTTTGCTTTTGTAAAGTATTCAGCTGGAATTACTGTTATTACTAAATTTTTTACGAGTAAATGTGATTATTGAACTCCGGTCCTTATTGTGCAACTCATACTTCGAATTTTTGCGTTCGACCTAAATTGTTTTCTTTGTCCATTATGGAACTTTAAATAGATTAACTAGTTTCTCAATTTTCTCTAAGTTTGAATAATATTTCATATATCAATGAAAGCTAATTTATCCTCACAGAGTATGAATTCATGAAAGTTATTGATAAATATTTCCTCTCAGGAGGTTGGACACCTCTGTAAATGAACTAGTGCATGAATTTGAGGCTGGATGGGAGCCTACCATGGAGGGTTATTCAAGGAAGTTAGTAGAGTATTGCTGCTCTAAGGCCCTCACTGATATATGCAGCAAGTTGGAGGAGACGTTGGTTGATGGTACATTTAGCCGGATGACATTTGATATGATGGTGGCATGGGAAATGCCTAGTTCAGCAGATGAAGAGAGGCATACAGTTAATGTCCTTTCTTGCTTTTTTTTTTTTTAAAATCAAATTGGTCTCTCTTAAGTACATTCTTGATTTGGTATATGCTTTCTAGTTCACGCACTATCATATGTCCGTTTGAAAAACTTTGTTACTCAGGCCATGAGTGGAAGGTCAGATCTTTATAGTAGTTTTGTATTGTTTACTAAAGCTTCATAATACTGATTGAATCCAAACAGTTCCTACGGTGCCATTACATTAACTATTTTCTGAATCTGTTCCGCACATTTATGCTCGTGCTAAATAAGTTATCCATGCACATTCCTTTAAAAGAATATTTAATTTGAAAATCTTGTCCTGGAGTCGGATCAGTCTTAAAGACGAGAATATTTCAACTCAATCCGGATGCGGCAAAAACAGGCATCACTATTTAAAATAGTTTGGTTCTTCTGTCGTATCTCTTTAAGTTGAGGAAATTGAAGAAATTCGTAATGCTATTGCCATGAAAAGATTTTTACTTCCAGCAACCTTTTGTTTGGTGTGTGTAAGATAACCACCCAGTCAGCATGTGTTTATGGTAGATGCTGCTACATTCTTGTATACCTTTTTCTCTTTCTTCTATGCATCGTCACAGTTGCTGCAATCCTTTGTGGATCTTTATTCATTTTCCTCACAGTTGACAGTTAACTGCGTGGTGAGTTGCTAATACTGGAGGTCACTTGACGTATGGTAGTCTTTTGTCATCTATATTGAACCTAATCACTCACAACTCTCTTGACCTTACCAGAATTTTGCTTTTATATAGAGTAGTAGGTTATTGCAATTCTGCTTATGATTCTGTTTTTTTTTTTTATCAGAATCCGACAAGGAAAGTTTAAAAGTTACATTCGGGCTTTCTAATTAGAAGTTCGATATGTTTTCTTTTTCTATTAAAATGTGCTAAGCGTATGGTATATTTTTCCTTTTTAATACAGGAATGTGTGGCAAAAGAAAAAGAAGAGAGGAAAGTAACTTGCAAGGTGCCTCAAGAACAAGATGACATTCCTTTGTTCTACTCAGACGTCATGCCGCTCCTTGTAAGGAATCTGTGTCTTCACTTGGAATTGGCTTTTGTCACATTATGCTACTCAATAGGCAATAGGAATTCAGATCATTTCGTGGCTTCAAATATTTCGTTTTGGTTTCTTCCTTTTACCAACTTCCTGAAAAGTGATATGCGTGCCTTCTCTGTACCACCCAGCTTACGATGAATAAGAAAACTGAAAAGATTATAGCTACAACATGAAATCTTCTCTGTACCAGTCCACTTACTATGATCGTTAGAAAATTAAAAGATACTAGCTACTACATGAAATCTTCATGTTGCACCTTAGATTGTAACAGTAGATTTTCATCTTCTAATTGGGTGTTGCTAATTTGCTAGGTTGACAATGAACCAAGTGTTGAAGAGGATGCATTCTTGTGGCTGGCAACACTTGTACCTTTTGTAGCTGATATTGTTAATGGACGATTTATTTTCGAGACGCTGACAGCAACTACAGAAAATCAGCTTCATTTTCCTGCTTATGACTTGTTCCTGAGAGAGATTGAAAAGTAATTTTCATTTTTGTTTTTTTTTTCTTAGTTGGAATAAAACTATTAAAGAGCATTTCGGAATTAGGGGATTCCTTTCAAATGATGTTCAGGAAGCATAGCTAATATACTGCTGCTTAGCTGCAAGTGACAAATGCTAGGTCTACTGGAGGTATTTTGAGAGCTAAAGTTAGCACTAGGCTTCTTGAATAATTTCTTTTTTCTTTTCAAAGAGACCTTTAGGGTTCGATGGTCATGAAATATCGAAAGACAAGTTAGCTTTCAACAAATGAAACTCTT
This sequence comes from Petunia axillaris subsp. axillaris, assembly GCA_029990575.1. Taxonomy (NCBI): domain Eukaryota; kingdom Viridiplantae; phylum Streptophyta; class Magnoliopsida; order Solanales; family Solanaceae; genus Petunia; species Petunia axillaris. Next base: position 47,877,935 of record JARKNS010000009.1, read on the forward strand.
AGCTGCTCTGGTCAAGGAGTGGGGAAGGTGGTTTGATATCCTATGAAAACCTGTGAAGTGTAAACCAAGGGAATTCAACAGGCAGCAATTATAGATAGTATCCTGCTTCTGAAAGTTGTCACCTTGTGTTTTGGAGGTTGTTGTCATTCTAAGTCAAAGTACTATTCGTTGCTTGATTCTGTCTTGTAGTATTCTACTTTCTGTGGATTTACAGTTTCGGGTTGATGCATAGTTGATTGACTGATTGGGCGATTCTGCTTTCTGGTGACTTGCATTATGTAGATGTGTGAAGCATTTGCAAAAACAAGCAAGTCCAACAGGCATGGAAATGGCGGACGATGAGTTTATACTACACGTAGAAGGAACTGCAACCTCCCAAAGAGTTGTGCGCCATATTGGAGGCACAAGTTGGCCTGGTATCTCTTGCCTTCTGCTTTGGTTTGTATTTTCACACCATCCGAGATTCTAAGCGAGCTCTAGTTGCTAACGTGCCCCTATTTCTAGGTAGGCTGACACTAACCAACTATGCTCTCTACTTTGAGGCGTCTGGAGTTATCTCTTATAAAGATGCTATTAAGCTTGACCTTTCAAAAGATACCGAGCAGAGTGTCAAGCCAGCTGCCACGGGTCCATGGGGTGCTCCTCTCTTTGACAAGGCTATAATTTATGAATCTTCTGAACTGTAAGTACCCGTAATGAGTTCTACAAATGATGCACCAGTTTCTAATCACTTACCGCTTTCTCTAATGACTGATAAGCACTACCTCAAATCAACTTGCCATGTTACTTTTTTAAATACTAGAGAGATGGAAAGTAAGTAATTTCCATCTCATACACTTCAGACAATATCTCAAGTTTTAATTTTATTGTGAAACTTCATAGTAGTAGATTAGGATTTAGTACATTTCCCAAATAGTCCACTGCTTATGTTACATTTTCAGAAGCTTGTGTGCAAGATAATTGATAGTAACAGGTAGGAGATCATTTTGTGACTTGTTGCTTCTTCCTATTAGGGAAGAAGGTGTTGTCTTTGAATTTCCAGAAATGACAAGCTCAACAAGACGCGATCACTGGCTCTCTCTTGTGAAGGAAATTATGCTATTGCATAGGTTTTTACAGAAGTTCAAGGTGGATTCACCATTGGAGTCTTGGGAAATGCATGCGAGAACAATACTAGGAATCATAAGGCTACATGCAGCTAGAGAAATGCTTAGGTTATCACCTCCGGTTCCAAAGAATTTCCTGATATTTGACTTGCTCGATGAGTTGCCGAAGGGAGATTATGTGCTTAAAGAGCTTGCTGAGAGTCTGAAGAAAGTTGACGCTGGACACCCTTGTAGTGCTAGCTCGCTCTTGAGGAGTCTGAACGTCGCCCAGTTGTTTGTTCCGAGTGCAGAGGTAAAAGAAATTACTGACAACAGCAGTGCGCCAGTACAAGTTGACAATGTTTCGTCATTGGAGAGTGCTATTGATCAGTCGAGGGAGGAAGCAAAAGAAATTGAAATTGCTAAAGCTACTGTTGAGGAGCTGAAAGAGGAAGGGATCGGCAATAGTGTTCAGGTTCTTATGGTAGGTGCTACTCTGTATTTTGAGGAAAATTCATGTGTGTTATTTCTGAAAATGAATAACTAGGAAACAAAAGAAAATATGTAGACTAACAGCTAAAATTTAAGTTTAAATAACCCCTTGTTAATTGGTAATTATAGCATTTATAACTGAAGAGTTTTCGAAATGTTTGTGCACCTTTACTCTGCATTTTTAAGAAGTAATTTGGTTATTTTGCTTTCCCTAGGGTCTTGTCAAGCCACTGAAAAGGTTAGTTCCCTATGTTCAAGAGGTTCTTACATGGGAAAGGCCACTAGCCAGTTGCATTCTTGTGGTGACAACAATGGTAGTTATTTACAAGTAAGTTCCTTCATTCCAGCTACAATACTTGTGTATGTTATGTGGAATAGTGAATTTCAGTTGTTTAGCTAAATCTTAAAAAGAATTGATGGACCCTTGTGAATGTAGAGAGTGGGTTGGCAAGGCAATAGCAGCTCTCTTATTGGGAATTGTCGCTACTATGATATGGGCCAGACGAAGAAGGATACCAGATAAAGTCCATAGAATAGTTGTCTACTCTGGATCCGATCAGACAACGATGGAAAGCATAGTATCAGCGCAACAGGGACTGAGAAGTGTCTATAACTTGATTCAGACTATGAATGTAATATTACTTAAAATTTGGTCAATATTGGTATCGAAAGCTCCAAAGGTATTACCATATGTTGGTCCTTTTCCCCTTTATTCTGCTTTGATCATATATATATCCCTCACTAACTTTATATAAATAATTGCAGCATGCGGATCTGGTAATGGTAGCTTTAGTCGGTGCTGCAGTGATATTAGCAGTGATACCTTTTAAGTTTATCCTTATGGCGTTGGCATCGTATGGCTTTGTGGCAGCATCACAGATGGGGAAAAGCAAGCAGAATGAAAAAGGAAATAGAAGAATACAGGAGTGGTGGGACTCTATTCCAGTTGTGCCTGTTGATATTGTGGACAAGGTCGACCCTGACTCGTAATTTTGGATGCCTCTTGTGGTTCGTTCCTTGCTGCATAAGAGTAATCCATCTCATGAAACAGGTTTTCACAAGACCTCGAGCTTTATTGCCTAGTGCTTCTTTTAGTTTTGATCTTTTGGCAAATTATATTCCATGTGTGTGTTATGGCAGGAACCCTGAAGATGTTGCATCACCAGAAAGGAATAATTTAGCTATGTCACAGAGAAATATAGTAGATGAAGATGGTGTGATTCTACGTAATCATGTCTAATACCTGTTGTAACATAGTTCATTTTCTGGAATAAGAGGTTGAATCTATAGTTTTTTTTCTTGGAATAAGAGGCTGGAGTCTACAGATCAATATTGGACATCTGTCGTTGGTTGTATATAAGGTTTTTTTGCCCACTTTGCATCCCGGGAGTCGTGGTAGGGCATGCTTGATGGATATGCTTGTTTACTAGGTCAGAATATATTGATCCTCTATGTGGCACTATGACCAGGTTTATGTCGAATTACTAAGGTGAACTTAGGCGGCCGTAACATTTTGTTACGTTCTACTCTACTGCTGTTACGCCAGAATGAAAACAACCAACGACACGACCTCCCATGAATAAAAGGTTCCACACGAGCTCCCGCTCTGCAGCGATGATGGATGACGTGAATGATCATTCGGCGCATAACAGATAGAATGGTTCTGCCTGATGACCATATATTCATTCAGAATCATTCTGTCGTATTGACCTGCAGCTACGACCAACATGGATCTAAAATTAAAATACAGAAATAGAATCGAAAGCGCCCAATCCAAACATGCATAAAGTAAATTTGTTCGAGTCCAAGTTCCTTACCTATATCTTGCTAACGCACAAAGTTCCTTCAACGGCGAATTTGTTCGAGTCCTTTGCCAGAGACCACGCATGCCCTCCAACTATCGAAAAAGATAGGGAAAGTATTGATATAACATAGAAGAATACAGGAATTTGAACTTATTGTTGGGCTGTTATACTTTTCATCTTTTGCTAAAACATAATGTTACAAGTAGGTCTTAATGAGAACGTTCTGGTACAAATGCATGAGATCAGCCACACTTTGATAGAGGAGGATAAACTCTCATTCACTATTTTTCTATTCTTTTATGTATAAGAAGAGAAGATAAAATGGAACTTTCATCCCTATTTGGAAGGTATTCAGATTCACTTTTCGGTCCACGTCTCTCGTTAGTGGGACATAAAAGTAACAGTTTGTTTGCAAGTCCAAATACCGAACCCAACTTCAATTGAAATGTAATAAAAAAACAATACCACAGTCGTAATATTAATAATGCCGAAATCGCTATTCGTGGAATAAAAAATCCAACCAGATGTATGATACACTAGGGGATTATTATGTTTGTGGTAAAAATCAAATGACCCCTTAAATATTATATACTGGTACAGGACAAAGGGCTTGTCCACCAAAATTATTGCACTTCCCTGCGTGGCAACTGGCAAGACAAGCATAGAGCTCTAACCACCACGTGGCACGCTGGACAAAACACTATGATCTCACGTTCCATCGACTTGTTTGAACATTTCATTAAATTCTTTTTTCATCAACAATATTATAGATGAATAATTAGAACAAGTGAAACAGAAAACAAAGTGAAAAATACTCTGAAGAAATAGAATTAATGGAAGAAGGTGGAACAAGTGTTGAAGAGGTGAAAAAGAAGAAAGTGATGGTAGCAATTGACGAAAGTGAGTGCAGTTTTTATGCATTAGAATGGACACTCAACAATCTTTATCATTCTTTATTGAATGAAGAGGTTGTTATCTTAACAGCCCAGCCTATTGCTGATTATAGCTATCTATACGCTTCTTCTTTTGGTGTTACATGTAAGTTTTCATCTTCGTTTATGAAATTATAATTATTTTATCCTTTAAGTTTTATGTTCTGTTACTCCTTATGTTTGTTGCAGCTCCAGAACTTATGACAAGTATACAAGAAAGCCAAAGGAAAGTAGCCAATGCTCTGCTGAAGAAAGCTAAGGATGTCTGCAGCCAACATGGGGTATTGAATTAAATCTTGTCGTTTTACTTGCATTAAAATTATTCAACAACTGTGTTTCAGTCAAACAAGTTGGGGTTACCCGTGGCAGAGCAAAAAATAATTTATATAAGGGATTCAAAGAACACTAGAGAATCACACTTAGAAGTTGAAGCTAGGACCTAAAGCAAATTTTTAATCACTTTGTCACTACGTAGAATTTAATTTCCCGAGTGTTATGGATACTAAAAAATCATTGTTGCACCATTTATAAAGTGTAATTTTTCGGTGAAGGCTATTCATGAATTGCATGATTTGTCAATCCACCAATATGCTATTGTTCACATTATTGGGTCAAGCCCGTTAAGTTTACTTGGTCCTAAGTTAGGTTTAGGTTTTCTCTTGTATATAGGGGACTCCTTCATCAATTAAAGCAAGAATTTTCACTCAAATATTATTTTTCTCGTGTGGGTGCGTTCAGTTTTACAGGCTAGTAACATTAGCCAAGTCATAAAAATATACTCGGAATGCAAATAATGTTCAGGCGATAGTAGGAATAAAGATGGTGCTACTTTATAAAGTTTTAGATTCTAAGTTAATGATTTTAAAAATACATTAAATTTAACATCAAGTTTAAATTTTAGATAGTGGCCGAGACAATGACTCAAGTGGGAGATCCCAAAGAAGTCATATGTGAAGCTGCTGAGAAGCTCCATGTTAACTTGCTTGTGCTAGGTAGCCATAACAAGGGTGCTCTGCAAAGGTCAGTGTCTTTGGTTTTAGCGTTATTTCAGTTTTTATAGTACGGCCTCTGTTTGAGTTTATATGTCATATTACAATGGTTAAATAGTTGAATTTTTTTGCAAACATTTACTCTTCATATATAGTTTTGGAAATAAAATTTCTATAGTATTTAGAAACCACTTACTAATTTTTATATAAGTTAAAACAATATTTAAAATAGTGGAAAAGAGGAAGCACAATTTTGTAATGCCATGTTATGCTCTTAGATGTCGTTTGGTTGGTGGGATTGAGATTATAATTCCAGAATAAAAAATGAGATTAAATTTATCTCGTGTTTGGTGACTAGTATAAGGTAAAATGGGATAAAGTTATCTAACATTTATTATGGGTGGGATAAGTTATCCCACACTTTATCCCAAGTTTAATCCAGGATATAGTTTATCCCAAAATCAGGGATATCCCACTTTTGTTAATTCCTCCGACCAAACGAACCCCTTAATTTTTCCACTATTTCGCTTCCCTAACCTTTTTATTTGCAAAAGCATAACAAATTCATTTGTAATGAGCATAAATTTCTGGCGTCACAACTCTTCTTCGGCAAAGCAGATACATGAATTGCAGAATGTTTAATATAGCTGGAAAGAAGAGTTGCCGACATCATTTTTGTTGATTTGACATTCTTATATTAGTATATCCCTGCATAGATTTTACTTACTTTCGGTTCAAATTTACTTTAATTTTAAGTAATAACCAGTGACATTTTTATTTTTTTGGGTCCGTTTTATTTGTGTAACAGGGCTTTCCTAGGCAGTGTTAGTAACCACTGTGTTCACAATGCCAAGTGCCCCGTTCTTGTTGTGAGGAAAACGCCATGAAAGAAGGCAGGCTGTGTTTTGTTTCCATGTGTTTGCTCTTCTGTAATTACTCGTCTTGTATGGAACACTGTTCTGTGATTTGCGTTGAACAATAAAACATCGTATGTAGATATGAAATGTTGGGTCTCCGTAATTAATCTACATTAGCTAGAATATTATGTCTAATGACATCGTTGCTCTAAAATTGTTGAAAAACAAGGAAAAATATCATTCGAGGGATGAAAAGGGAAAAGGATTAACTGTCAATGAGTGAGTTCAGGAAAATAAGGCATACAAATCAAGCATGAATCTTTTGTGTCTAATGTTTCTCTCTTCTTTGTACATCTAATACTAAAGAATTTCCAGAAGTAGGAATAAAATCACTAATAAGCTCTGTAACGCTTTTCGGTATTTAATGAGAAGAAAGCTGTAGCATGACTTGTCTTGATTGTCATAATATTTTCATAAGCAGTATTATCAAAAAACCAAATAAATTAGAGTACTAATTCCGTATTCATTCGACATTTATCCTTTTCTAGAAAAGTGTTACCACTTTTGTTATTACTCCAATGATTACCAATTCCGTTTTGGAAAGTACCAGGTAGTAGTATTATTTATGATCATTCTATTTCAGTTCATATGTGGGAATCGAAATTTGGTGGGATTATTCGAAATTTGTTTGAAGTACTGGTTGATTTTGGTAAAGAAATTATCGGCAGTACTTGATGTTTATACTTGATTTTAGTAAAGAATTTATCGGCAGTTCTTGGTGTTTATACTAAACTATAAAATGCAACTCACTAGTTTGCACAATAATTTTCATTTCATCATACAATTATTAAGACTTAACTTCTATATATTCTCACCTCATTTTATCGTATAATCATGATAAGCTAATATAGTTCGGTGCAATTATTAAATTAATTATTAAGTGAGTCAGTATTTCTAGGAGACGGGCAAGCAAACTTGGCAATCTCAGTAAATATGGAATGATATTTGACGCAATTAGCTTCTTATTGGCCATTTACCAATCCAATTTATTTAAAACAAAATCATCAAAAAAGAAAAGAGGAATCTTGGAGCAACTGTTATAGGTGTCTCCGTGTGACCTATATAAGGCACGAGTTCGAAATGTGTAAATAGCTACTGATGTTTGTATTTGGGTGAGCTGCATCATCATAAACCTTAGAGGGCGGCCTTTTTCAAGACTCTACGTGGTTGCAGGATACTTTTTGCGCCAAAAAAATAAAAAATCACCAAGTGTTTATATCAGAAGGATCAAATTTGGATTTGGCTTGTGCTTCTAGTTACTTCTATAAGGAGGTGATTTGCAGCTATAAATAGCTGATCAGCTAACTATATAGGGATCAAGCTCTTCTTTTCATCAAAATACAGGAAAATGGGGAAGGTAATTCACTGGAAGTTTCAAAACAATTGTCTTGAAAATTCTGAATCTGATATGCGATTATTTCTATGGCACAGAAGAAGGACAAACAAGAGCAACAAGAAAAAAACCAGCAATGCAACCATAAGGAGAGCCTAAATGAAGAAAAGAAGAACAATCCAAAAGAAGTAATTATATTGGGTGTTTATATTCATTGCCAAGGCTGTAAACAAGATGTTCTTAAATCCCTTCGTGGCTTTGATGGTATACTTCTTCCATCCAATTTTATGTTACTAAAATTTGCGAAGTGTCACTTTGATACCATGTGAAAGAATATAAACATTATAATTCTTCTGGAGTTCTTATAGTACAATCAATGAGAAATACGTGTATGCATATGTACGTCAAACGTTCTTTTTTTTAACTCTCTCAATTTAGGTGTGGAAGAGATTGAGATTGATGAGAAGAATCACAAGGTAATGGTCAAAGGGAAGAATGCAGATCCTTTGAAGGTGGCAGAGAAATTAAGGAAAAAGAGTGGTAAACATGTGGAGTTAATATCTCCAATTCCAGTACCTAAGAAAAAAGAAGAGAAGAAGGAGATAAAACAAGAGGTATAAACTCTCTAATTTTTTTGTAATAATTAAGAAGGTGCTTTTAAACTCTAAAACCTATGTCATCTTTCTTTCATTCACTAACCTATTTTTTTCTTCAGCCTAAGGTGATTGAAGTGACTTTAAAACTATACATGCACTGTGAAGGTTGCGCCAAGGATGTCAAACAGTGTCTTCACAAAATGCCAGGTATATTTCCTCTTATAATTAGCTATTGTTCATAAATACGATTGTAATTGGTCTAATTTCCCTTTTTGTGCATTATTTATATCGGATTAAAATTTTCTCAAATTTTGACAATTAAAAATTGCACAAAATCGATCCATTTCTCCAAATATCATTTCTTTTCAATCATAGCACCTCTTGTTTTAACTTATACTTATTGAAAATATATTGATATTGTTATACCATTGGTGTAATTTAACATACTATAAAGGTCACGTGGCTTATGTGATTTCACTTATTGTCGATAGCTACTTGAAATAGCATTTTTAATAGTTTGATTATATTAAATAATTACAATAGTAGAGTAATATATAAAAGTTAAAACTTTAGTTCTCTAGTTTTTAAGCAATGAAATTGATTTATTTTTGTTGATGATATATGAATTAGGGGTTCAAACTGTGAATCCAGAAATGAAGAACAACCTTGTTAAAGTGAAGGGCTCAATGGATCCCCAAAAGCTTGTTGATTTCATCAGCAAAAAATCAGGGAAGCATGCTGAGATTGTGAAGTCCAGTAACATCAACAAAGAGAAAGATGAAAAGGCAGGTGATAAAAAAGAGAAAAATGAAAAATCATTTGATAAAAAAGCTTGTAGCTGCCTTGACTATGCTTACCCCCCTCACCTTGTGTATGCCCCTCAGCTTTTCAGTGATGAGAATCCTAACTCTTGCTCCATCTTGTGAGCTTGTGATGAAGTTTAACTATTTTACATCAAGTAAAATTATAAGATTCAGTTTTCATGAACTTGACACATTAATATTCCTATGAAAAATGCATTTCTGAATTCTAATTTTAAAGATTCGAGCTGTTCAATATAAAATATCGTCACTAGATCAAATAATTGAATTTGTCAACTAGGGCCACAAACTATCCAATTATGCCAAGATTTGCTAATCCTCTTTTTCTAGTATAACGCAGTGAAAATATAATAAAGTACTAAGCAAATAATCAAACGATAATGACGAAAGGATGAATACAGAAAGAGATAGAGAATTCATAGACCTAGGTTAGATTCTTTCGTAACAAAAAACATTCAAGAAAAAACATATAAAAGTCTTACTGGGTGGCGTTAAAGTGCTAGAGAAAGTGTTTAATTACCTATATAAATTACATCCATTGTCATTGTTGCTAACTTTTTTTGAAAACATGTTAACATTTTTTTCTTTTTCCATACATAGCAACAATTTTTTCAAATACTACCAAACATAGCATAATGGAAAAAACCCTAACCCTAACTTTCTTCTTCCTTCCTCTCTCTTCCCTCCTCTCACTGGTCCCCGACGGTGCTGCTGCTGCGCAGATCAGCTACAACCTCCAGCATCGCTACAACCTGAGTCGTCATCTCCTACAGTAGTCTTGTCGGCGTCGCATCAATCCCCACCCCTAGATCTGGTCATTTTCTACCGACTTTGCAGCGTCGGTGTTGCCTTTCTCCGGCGCCGGCGCTGCTTATGTAAGCACTGCTGCTGCGATGATGGAGATACAGAACCGCATCACCGCGTCTCCAGCGATGCTGTTCCTCGGCGGTGCTGCTGCTAGCTTTTTTTTTTTTTTTTTTTAGTTTTCTGGTGGTAGACCGCAGAGTGGTCTATGTTTGGTGTTTGTGGATTGTGGGAATATATTACATGTATATTTTTATTGTATATGTAGTGTATGACCTGTATACACTGCACATATACTAACCGTACAACAAATATACAATAATTGTATGGGTGTATGCCTACTGTCCATACAATGAAAATACACAATATATATAATTTTTTTAAAAAAAAAATAGAAAAGAACCATTTTATGGAGGCTGCCGAAAGTGCAGTCATTGGGGCGGCGGCTGGGGGGAGGGGTTGGATGATAGTTATGGAGGGGAATCTACGGCTTTATATGTATTTGCTATGTATTTTTTTTTTAAATAAAGTTGCTATGTTTTAAATATGAGATAGTATTGACATTTTTATGTAAAATAGAATGTTAGCTTATATAGTTTTGTAAAGGGAGAATTTCAAAACTAGGCAGTCCACTACACAAAATTACAAATGAGGGGCCACATTTCATTCACAGCACCCTTATTTTTAAATTACACAACATAGCACACCCTTATTTTTAAAATTACATAACATAGCACCCCATTTGAACTAAAAACCCTAGAAGCCACTCCCCCACCCTCTCCGCCACTGTCCTGCAGCCGGAAATCGAGCCGCCGTCGGTGCCGCCGCTGGCCGAAAAAATAAAATTTCACCAGATCTCGTCGGATTGCTTATTTTATTGGTGGATTTATTTAAATAATTGTTTTTTGATAATTTTATATACCTAAATCTATCAAAATAATAAATTATACATGTAAATACCTAGAAAATGTGTATGTAAGAAGGAAAATACAAAAATATACACAAAAAACATAAATTTTATACAAACATCCATAAATAGTGCGCAAATCTGAAATTTATACAACTTTATTCATTGTTCATACACGCATATACAGCTTTATATAAATTTACAAAAGTGTATAGAACGTGTTTATATACTGTCAATACATATATATACAGATTTATACATTTTTATACACGTTTACAGAATTGTATAAAATTGTATAAAAATGTATAAAATTGTATAAACTCGCAAAAATAATTTTAAACAGTGCTTCGGGCAGATTTTACCCAAAAAGCTTAACAAATATCTAAGATCTATACAGTTTTATACAAGAAAAACATTAGATCTAAACATTAAACAAAAGTATTAACAAAAAACTAGTAGAACTCACCGAATTTTTATGAAAAAAGTGAAGAAAAAGAAGAAACTTGATAAATAAACTCTTTATTGGAGTTTTGACCGAAATATACCATGGAAAATCAATATTGTTATTCAAAAAAAAAAAAAAAAGAAGAAGAAACAGCAGCGGCGGCGGCAGTGATTATGGTGGCGGTGGCGGCGGCGATGGCGATGGAGAGGGGATGAAAGTGGGCCAGTGGTAGAAGGGGTGGGAGGGGTTGGTGGCGGCAGTGATGTTGTAAGGGTGATGAGAAGAGAGGAAAAATGAGAAAGAGGGAAAGAGAAGAGAGGAAAAATGGGGGCTAGAGTTTTTTCTCCTTTAAATAGGGGGTGCTATAGAGTGAAAGAAAAAAAAAGGAGGGGTGCTATGTCAAGTGAATAGCAAAATGAGGGCATTTTTTGGTAATTTTCATGAGTGGGTGTCTCTCCATGTAATTGTCCCTTTTATAAATTGCCCTTAAAACTTACTTACATATGGTGTTTACACCAAAGCAATAGGTGTATGTGATGTGTTTGTAAATGACTACTTCACTTAACCATGGTTAATTAATACATAATTTTACCTTATTAAATTACTTAAATGATTTGTTGATTTAATTTGGTGTAAACGTCAAATGTAGATAAGTATTTACTCTGATATGCATATCCCAATAATTTTAAATATTACTATTCTCTATAAATAAAATAGTAACATTTAAAAATATATCAAAGTACGAAAATTTTACAAAGAATATACAGAAACATGTAAGAAATTCGATCAAAAGAACCTAGGATTTATTATAGAAAGTAGCATTAAACTATGTAATAATTCTCAGATTAAAAAAAATAAGGAAAAATTACCCCACATAATCACTGGAAAAGAATAATTACTGTTTTTGTCCATTTTTATTGTTACTTTCTTTCCATAACCATTTTTTTCTTTTTAAAATATATTTTAAATATATATTTAATATTATGTATTTATGAGATTAAATGTTGATCACTAATTTGAGCCTACATTTTAGGAGTATAAGCTTTCCTTGTTTAATGGCAATTAATGTATTAATTATATTTTTTCCTTGTTTAACTTCTACTACACACATTTGGATCTTAACATATCTACATACAATTAGGAAGAATACATATTTTCTAAATATAATTTTAATATTTACATAATTATTTTTAATATATATTTACATAATTTTACTTATATATACGTAAGTGTATTTAAATATATTTTAAAATTATTAATATAAATATTATTAATATTTAAGGTGTGCTTATATAATTTCATTCAATATTGTAAAATATATTTGAGATATAAATTATGCATATACAAATATCATATTTTGTATATATTAGTGCACTAAAATATATTTTTGATATTTTCATAATATTTAATATATATTTACATAATTTTCACAATATATTACATACATTCAAATATATATATTTTAACAATATTAATATAGTTGAGATATAAATTATGTATATATAAAGATCGGTCAAATATATGTTTATGATAGTGAATCGATGTAGAATAGAATTCTTAAGTTTATAGGATTTTATTTTTTAGGCTAAAATCGTGCATATTTCAGATTTAGTGCAAATCAATTTAAGGATTGACTGATTTCTTTTATTTAAGGCATTAAATTTTCAAAACTATTAGTATTAATATTTAAAGTTTACCTTTATTTGAAAGTTAATAATTATCAAATATTAATATTAATATTAATATTAAAGATTTCCTTTATTTTATATTTATATTGTGGCTAGAAAAAGTTGTGGACATTAAAAAGTAAATAATATTTATTTATGGATGGATATATATGTAAAAAATCCAAAAAATAAAAAAAATATTTTCAGAAACTAGTACGAATAATATACACAGGATAGCTACTTTTTGGACTGTATTTAAAAGTAAGCCATATAAAAAAACGTTTGCAAAACCTACTCACCCAAAAAAAAAAAAAAAAAAGTAGGACACAAGCCTTAAAAGGGTTCGAATTTGAAGGATATAGAAAGACAACAGCAGTTTGCTGAAGGAATTGGCGAAGCAATTTTAGCCTGCCCAAGAATTCAAATTCTTTCTCCTATGGTAAAGTACTAAACTTTGGCATTATCGATTCTTGAATCAGTCAAAGATTCAATCTTTATATATATTTTGTTAAAGTATTGTTTATATAAATGGATGGTTCTGGTTCTTGCAAGCGTTGTTTCAAGAGAACACTTGTTCCAGATTCTGACACAGGCAATACAGTTTGTACATCATGTGGGGTTGTTCAAGATTTTGATAATTTTCAAGCCCATATTGGTGGTATTACTGGCCCTACGGGTACTTATGTTCGTGTCGGTACAGCTGGCACTGGAACTCAATATAATTATAAAGAAACTAAAATTTATGAAGCTCACAAGATTATAGAGGATTTAATGTTTAAGTTAGGATTTTCGGCCTCGAAATCTAATGATGTTAAAGTTATGATTGAGGAGATTACGAAAGGCGAGTATGGTCTGGGTAGATGGTTTCCGGTGTTTGTTGGAGCATGTGCATATGTCGTGATGAGGAAGGATAAGGGAGCGAAACCGTTGGCTATTGTAGAAGTAGCAAAGTTAGTAGGGTGTGAGGATCATGAGTTAGGTAGGATGGTTTATAGGATTGTTGATTTTCTTGAATTGGAGTTACCTGAGTTTGATATCGTGGGGTCGTTTGAACGTTCACTGAGGAGTTGCCCGAGTTTTAGTGGGGTATCGGAGGATATGATTAGGAGAATGTTGAAGCAAGGAGTGTTTCTTGTGCAATGTCTGGTGAAGTGGTATGTCACAACCGGGAGGAGGCCGTTGCCAGTGGTAGCAGCGGTTTTGGTGTTTGTTGCGCAGCTAAATCAAATCGATGTGAAGATTGAAGATGTGGCGAATGAGTTGCAAGTTGCAGTTGTTACTTGTAGGTTGAGATATAAAGAGCTTTTGGAGAGGCTTGTGAAGGTTGGTCAAGCCTTGCCTTGGGGTGAAGATGTTACAGTTAAGAATATACTGAAGAATGCCCCTTTTGTTATTCAATACATGGAGTTGAAGTCAATGTCAACTAGCAAGGAGAAAAGGAAAAACTTTGACGATGTTGGATTTGATTTGACTCTTTGGGTTGATGATATCTTGAGCAAGAAGAATGGTTATAGCTTTGACAGATGTGATGCTGTACATGACTCTCAGTACTTTCAATTGGAGCATTCTCCAAGTTTGCCTATTGAAAGACCAAACAGACTCCAGTTTTCACAGGAGAGCTTGACAATGATTTATTCGAAGCTCAAGAATCAGGTTTCTATATTAACATCTACAGATATCAGCGATGCTAATAGAAGGAAAAGGAGGAGAGGTTTGGACGTACTTTCATGCACAGACTGGTGGAATGGCGAATCTGAGTTGAGCAAAAAGCTTTTACTGGAAAAAATATTGGAGAAAGATGTGGGATTGTGTGCTGCTCCACCTTCGTTTGATAGAGGTTGCTTGGCTTATCAAAACAGAAAAAAGAAGATAAAAGCTGCAAAGTTGCGGATCCGTAGGACAATGCATCCATCAGCTGCTGATTCTAATAATGAGACTCAACTTTGCCTCGTTGAACATGTAACTACTGGAAAGAAGAAGAGAAGGAAAATACAATTTGCTGTTGATTGGGAAGATATCATCATTGAAACCCTTCTTCTTCATCAAGTAGAAGAAAAGGAAATAGAGAAGGGGCACTATAAAACTTTGTTGGACTTGTATGTTTTCAACTACTAAAGATTATAATTGAAAGTTCAGACCATTTTTTGAATGAATATAAAGATTTTTTTGACTGATCCTCTATGGATTTTAGGAGCTATTTTTGTTGGTTCTTTACTTTTCTGAATTTTCACGAGATAACCACATCTTGCTATGATGAGTTGGAAACATAGTGATATAGAATCCCTCCACATTAGCTTGCACAATGTTATTGCCAAACTACATTTGTTATGTCGTACTTTTTTTTTTTTTAAGTAAGGTACTTTATGTATTGGCATCAAGTATCTGCATAATTACAAAGATACAAAAGCAGAGTTGCTAGCTCCTGTACCTATAGACCTATGCTAAGATTACGGAACTAACAAAGTCAAAAAGCTGATCACTGCTATTAACAGGATACTGTCTACTCCAAGAAACAAATTATCTAAGCATCTGGCTTTAAGAACAACATTTGTTTAGTTGTTCTTAGCTTCTGTAACATAAATCAGACTTCTCTGTCTCCTTTTCTGGAAAAAATTGTGTTCAGCATCTTTTCGTCATGATGCATATGTTGGAAATTCTATCTGTTTGATATTTGCATGGTTATATGCTCATTGTCACTATCTTAGTTGTCGAAATGACGGTAATAACTTTCCTCCTGCATTCTTGGAGAATACTCGGTTGACCTAAGGATAGGGAAATGTGCAAGGACGATATGTTAGACTCTTAACAGCTAGCATAATTACTTTGCTGGAATGGATGAGTTCTTCATCCTGTTAGTTTAATTTGATCACAAGATTTTCTATTATGGAATACACCTGGTTGTCTAGATGCCATAGCTGTAGCATTCTGTTTTATGTTTAAGTTAAATAGGTGTCTTATGCTGAATGATGAGTTTTTCAAATTTGAAATGATGCTTCCATTTTCCAAAATAGGCCTGTTATCCAAATAATTTTGATCAAGAAACTTTTCTAATACATAGCTTCAAAATGTTAGCCATCATGTTAGTTGAAATGGCCGGGACTGATAGATTATACATGTTTCTCCGACCCAAAAGATTTCGTTCTTAAACGCCTTTTTCTTTAGAGAGACATTAGTGGTGTAGAAATGTAATCAACTTCTATCTTAAGTTTGTGACTATTCAGTCTATTGTTCTTCGTGAAATTCCCTTGCATCATTTCCTCAAAGCTAAATGTATTCCTTTCTTATTATTTTATGTTTTTTTTTTTTCTTTTTTTCCATGTTAAGATTTTCATTCTAGCATCCAAGGGTGTGGCCTATTGGTCAATGAAGTGGGACAAGAACCATGAGGTCTTAGGTTCAAATTCCAGTGGATACAAAAACCACTAGGTCTTTCTTCCCATCTATCGAAGTCTTGATGGGTAGAGTTACCTGGTGGTAAGTATCCGGTGGAATTAGTCGAGTTGCACGTAAGTTGGCCCGGACATCACCGTTATAAAAAAAAAATGATTTTCATTCTAAGTCATCAAATAGAACTTTGATTATAAGAACACTAGAAGCAGAGGAAGGAAGGACAGGCAGGGCATGCTTCCATCGGAAAGACATTCCTTAAATCTTTCATCTAATATGATATATCAAATCAAGGATATTCTTGGCAATGATTGTGATCGGAAAGGCAGGGCATGCTTCCATCGGTTATATCACAAGTGTGGGCTCTGCGGTTCTTACAACACCAAAGTCATTAAAGAGCATGTGACAGATTCTGACTGCCCTACCTAAAATGAGTGAGGACTCTCTCCACTGTTCAATGACTGATGTATCTAGGTAAGTTGCAATTTAAATCATTTGAGGGAGAAAGCGGGAAGTAGGAGATGATGTGTTACCCTGCACTTGAAGTGTTTAAGTTAGATAATTTGAGCATCACACAATGGATTGTCTGCGACCATCTCTAGTCTTGTGAAACTTGTTTTGCAAGTATTATTGAAGCTTCAGGAGATACCTTCTTATTTGGGTTTCTGCTGTTGTCTACGTTAAATGGTGCAGCTTATCTATTGTGGAATCAGCCAAGCAAATTCAGGAAACACAAGTTGATGTCATGGGACATCAAGGATTCAAAATCTTTATCTAGCAATTCATGGGTCCCATAATCCTGGCCACTGGTAAGTTTATTCTATTCCTTGCATTTTTTTATTCTTTTTTGTTTGTTTCTTTCAAAATCTTTTTCATGCTTGAAGTTTGAAGGTTCCCTGTAGATTTGTACAGTTCCCCTAAGAGTTAACTTTGAATATTTTGCATTGTTGAGTAGGGAATAATTAGGACCATTTTCCAAGGACGAACAACATAGCTACTGAACTATGTTTATAAATAATAATATGATGTATGCTATTAATTTTCACTCCAAAATGCTGTAGTACATCATCAGAAAAGATTAATGATCCAACTTAAACTTGTCAAACTTGTATAAGTTGACTGATTGATTGCAAATTGTGGCAGATTAATGATGTGGGCTAAACTTGTTCAACTTTGAAATGTATCAGAGAGTTGTACCGAAAGATTGTTACTATTAATTTTACTCACTGTATGGTAATTCTTTAATAATTTATTTCAGTTGCAAATCTGGCAGATGATGGCCTGTTACTGTGATCAAGAAGGAAATTCTGTGGACATTACCACACAAGGCTGAGTTCTTTGTTGCATCTGCTTGTATAATATTTTTCGAACTTAACATTAAATATGATCTCCTTGTGAAGCTTGGATAATTCCGACCATTTTTCTTTCTCAAAAAAAAAAAAAAAATAAAAATAAAAATAAATAATAATAATAATAATAATAATCTGACCATTCTGTCTGTATTGAAGATTTTTAGTGAATTAAAGATGCATTACCCGTCGCTTTGCACTACTTTTGGAATATATATATTACTTCTCATTCTTGTTAGAAAAGATGAGTCGTAAACCCTGAAAGCACAAAGCAAGCCTGTTACTGTCTGTACTAGGTAAAGGAAATAAATGGTGTCCTTTGGAGATCCCTTCTCTACAAAACATACCAAAAAGAGTTTTAGATTTTCCTCACTTGTTGTGAATTACCTTTAAGAAAGTGAATGCCATGTTATAGTTCACACGTCATAGCCACTAAATTTTTGTGATAATTTGCCACTTTCCGTGTGCTTGTATATTTCAGAGTTAGATTGATCCTTGTGATTCCATTTTACTTTAGCATGGAACAAGAATATTGAGGTGATTCAAGTTAAAGGATCAGATGTCTGCGTAGATAGTTGGTAAATGGTTCAGAAAACCAGCTATTAGCTTAATTAGAAATATACTTCAAGACCGAAGAGCGGGCTCTATGTTGGCAGTGCTACATTGCTGTCAAAACTGAGCAACAGATTCAGATCATGCCACTTAAGGGGCACGACATAGGTATGCTAATAAGAACCATAGTAGATTTCTCGATGTTAGTTGACAACTAGGAAGATCTATATGGTGATTAAATCTTATTTCTGTTGGATAGTTCGAGTGAGGCACGAAAGGTAACTGGTGGCATTGGGATAATTTTCAATGCGAAAGGTCAATTGTGTGATCTTACCCGAGCATGGTGGAAAGACTTCAGTTGTCTTGGACAGGTACTTTGTTGTCAACGTTGAGACCAGTTGTAAACCTATCGGTTATTTTTAGCCCTCTGTATTTCAGAACACTGCTTGCATATCTTGATCTGAATAAGATCTTTCAGAACACTGCTTGCAGATATGTATAGCAAAGTCTAATTATTATGTTCACATGTGAAGTTTTCTCTTTTATATGGAACTCCGATGCAATGCTTTCTTTGGAACTTCAGTTCAGGATGATTGCTCTGATCTGGAATTGCTGTTCCATTTCCCTTCTTACACTAGGGCTGCCCATAGTATGGTAAATACCGAATAACCGTACCGAACCGAAATATTTTTTACTTTGGTAACGGTATTTTGGTATTTGGTACGGTATTTGGTATGAAATTTTAAAAATTTTGGTATTTGGTACGGTATTCGGTATCTATAAATAAAATACCGAAATACCGAAAATACCGAAATACTTAATTACATATATAAATTATATATATATATTATATTTATATAAATCATAATAGCTTAATTAATCTAAATATGAGCTAATAAAATTCTAAATAGAATATCTAAAACTTGTGATATGATTATATATTTAATTAAAATATATAAACATTTATAAATAAAATAATATCAATACCATCAAATCTACTTTAATTCTTTACTAGAGAGTTGTCTTTCAAGCACCGTCAAAACTCAAAAGCTTGTTGTTTTGTGTGTAACAAATATACTAGCTTATCATAAGTAGAATTAAAATTTTAATAATGAATTTCTTGGTGTAAGCTTGTTTAATAAAGTTGGTTTAATTAGATTTCGGCTAGTGTTATTTGTACATTGGAGCTTTGCCATATGTTTTGTGGTATTTTTGTATTTTGCGCTGATGTACTGTGAAGGTTTATTGTTAATTGCCAGATGAAGTTTCTTAGTTCCTTTCACATTTTTTTGCAACATATATATATCTATTATATGTAAGTCGAAGTTCAACAAACTACGGTTACCGACTTACCGTACCGAAATTACCGAAACCGAACATGAAAATACCGAACCATACCGAATTAGTTTGGTATGGTAATGGTATGACATTTTTAAAAACCGAAAACCGAAATTACCGAACCGAAATGTGAAATACCGTACCGTACCGTACCACGGGCACCCCTATCTTACACGGATAGATGCAGAAACTGTTACATTAGTTGGAGAATTTGGGGAAGCTATTTGTGGATGCAGAGCACAAATTGAATATTAGTCCTTCTATTATTAGGTAATTATGTAAGTTTGTTTTTTTTTTTTTTCCAAATCTATGGTGCTACTGCAGTTATTGGTATAGTTTCTGCTACTGAGCATGCCTCAGTTCAATCTTTTCGATGATACGGTTGTCTTGATAATCAATCTCTTTCTCTTCATAATTCTTGTGCTTATATCATTATTCCCATGTTTAATAGCGAAAATGAGCTCCTAATGTCTTGCCTAATTTGCGCATAGACATAACAGTTGGTTTTTCCTTTTCCTTTTCTTTTTCCCTCTGCAGGGCATTTCATGGAAACTTAAATAACTACAATCTTCTATATTTAAAAGAAAATGATTTCCCTACCAATTGTGACATAAGCTGAGTTTCTTTTTTCAGCTAAGTAATGAGTAAAGCTACAGGATTCTACATAGGAAATGTTTAGGCATGAAGAGTTTTAGAATTTAACAAACTATTGATATAAATGAAAATATAGTCTGATGATTATGAAAATACAATGATGTCTTAGTTCTACTGACGATGGAGTACATGTTTTCTGAAGATTTAAACAAGAGATGCTTCTCTGATGAAGATGGTCACCTCCTGTCAAAATGATGTATCAGTTTCTAGTTTGATGAGAGGATTATAATCCTTGCTACACTCCCATTCATACCAGAAAATCTTTGAGGTTTATAATATGTTGTCATTTGAATATGCGGTTAAGTGTAGCTGCCAAGCGGACTCCACCTTGAGCTAGGCGCCATTGGACTATTGGGTAACGTGTGAGGAAATAGTCATCTGCTTTCCACAGATAGTGTTTTAACAGTTAAAATGTCGCAGTTGAAGAAAATTATGCTACTGGAAAAAATTATCAAAGAGGTATGCTGAAATTTACCTTCCAATACTGAGCCTTCACTGACTCCTTTATATGCCCATGCACAGGCTGCTTTGATACCTTCTGTTGCATATCTGCAGGAAGCAACAAGTTCTTGTTACTTTATGATATACTTGTTGAACATTTTGACTCTATCTGTATTCAGAGTTAAACATACATATCTGGGCAGGCTTTCTTGTTTCCACTGCAGCTCTCCCATGAATTTACTTGATCTGCCCAGCCAGTCTGTTAAGAGAAATTCGTCACAAATAGCAGCAACAACTAATAAAGTCAATTCAATTTGTTTT
This sequence comes from Petunia axillaris subsp. axillaris, assembly GCA_029990575.1. Lineage (NCBI taxonomy): Eukaryota > Viridiplantae > Streptophyta > Magnoliopsida > Solanales > Solanaceae > Petunia > Petunia axillaris. The sequence goes on from JARKNS010000009.1 coordinate 47,898,770, forward strand.
CCTTTGGTCTCTGTAGTGATTACACAGGATAATTGATGGTTTTGTAGTTCTATTTTCTGTAAGTTAGGAGCAATTGTTATACCGAAATGTTCTTCTGAAGTGCATCAACCAGTTCATCTACTTCAGAATCATAGTATCGTTCCTCTGCAGTTTCAATTATGTTATCATCCCAGACCTGTTTAGAGAATTAGTTTGAGAAAACACTATTTGAGGGGAAAATTGTTTGTCTAGGCAGTTTAGCTAGGCAAGAAAACCTTACATGATGTAGTACTGTTTTCCTAGTGTACCAATGAACATCTATTGTATTGGCTCCTCTGTCTGATGTATATCCCACATGCAGAGGCTGCATATGGGAAAAAAAAAATCTAGGCCTTAAATTTGCAAAATCTATATCATGCTATGAGAAGCACCTCTGTATTCAACACTTCACCTGATGAATGTCACCCATAAAGTGAGAAAGGAAAAGAAGTGATTCTGTCAGATTATCTGATAATTACACAAAATACATAGCCAAAGTTAGTATCAACTTAATTGCTACAGAAGAATGATACTAGCAAGATTAGCATAAGACAATACATGTTATAAACTCGTTGGCTACGCCGTAAGTGGTGAGTTGATCAGTGTAATTGTTGATTGCTCCTGCTACACATCTATCAGGAACTCCATTTTCATCTTTACAGTCCCCTGTATAAATGTTACAAAACAAGTAATCCATCACTACTGTTTCTTGTTACTAGAAAGGGAAGAGGGATGAAGTATCAAATACTTACTGTTGTATTGATAATTACAGAGATGATCAGGGGTATCAATATAATGAAGAGCTGATGACCAATGATAACGGAACTTGACACGGTCTGCCCATATGCACAGACTTGCCAAATCACCATGTGCATACGCTGGCAACAACTTCTCAACTGCATCTGCAGCAGCTGGACTCAACCTTGACTGTGAGACAAAGAAGCCCAAAGTAAGTGATATGAATGGAATCTCTCCACAGTCAACCAAATTTCTCGGGTTCGAGCTGTGAGAATGGAGAAATTCCTGTTAGGGAGCACTTTTCCATGGTCTTACGAGGGCTAGTTCCGGATACGAGATGGTTAAACAAAAAGAAAAGGTGACAAATGCTACTTTAACTCCTTCCTAAGAAACACATAGGAACAATATTAGTACCTGAGCAATCTTGCAAACAGTGTAGTGCCCATCAAGCCCCCATCCATGAACTACGGGAGAAAGAAACAAGAATGCTACCATGGCCAAGAATACATGATATTTGCGGTACTCCATTATTGGCTCTCTACTCAAACTTACCAAATTCACAAGCTACTTTATAGTCCTTTATATTGTTTTTTTGAAGAACTAACTATGAAAGAGCCAAAGGGGGTGGGTGTGAACTGTATGAATAATAGGAAAAAGAGATCAAGAAAACATTAATAAGGCAATCAAGTTAGATACTGACATTTATTCCGTGCTGCAAAAGGACAAGCTTGATTTTAGGAATTATTACAACAGAGGCCAATGATTTAATGAATCTTGGTTCACATTTAGCTATTTGTTTGTCAACTTTTAGTCAGTAGTATCATTATTCTCATCGAAGATACCTTTGAATTTGGACAATCCATAAAGAGTTCAAAAAATGTATACATCTAAGATGCTTTTGTAACACTTAAAAGAAAGAAAAAAATATGAAAAGTTTGCAGGATACTAGTAATCGTGATTCGAAAGGAAAGCAACTACATGAGAAATGGCGTAACGGCTCAAATGGAAATCTCTTGTATTGTTTCAGATTCTGCTCATTTACTTTGTTTATTCTCATAAAGGGAAGAAACAGAATCTACAGTAAGGTTGTGACATGCGCTATCTTGGAATTAAGTAATTACCTGCGATATGCATGAACGAACTTTTCTGGATAGTTATTTTGCATTTGAGTCCTCAATTTATCCAAGAAAGTAGACCAGTTTTTTATACTCACAAAAACAGTAAAGTCCACCAAATTTTTAGTGCAAATTTTATCGTTATCTTGGTAGGAAAAAGTGCATTAAACATGCTAATCGAAGCCCCACACGATACTTAGTTATTTTTGGAGAAAACCATTACAAGATTGTTAATTCAAGCCCCATAAAATGCAAAATATGCCTTTATTCATTTCGTATGTAACTTCAGGTTTTATCAAATGTCGATATTAACACAGACGAATGTTAAAAGTTAATTACAGATAAGCGTCTACACAAATATAAGTTGGTAATTGAAATGTGAACACACGTTACCTGTTGGAGCTCGTTAAATTAAAGTAATAAGATTTTTTATTTTTCACTGTCCATTAACTTAAAGTAAGATTAAATTCTTTTCACCGTCAATATAAACTTATATTACTTTTTTATTATAATATATGATTACTAGTTACAGTATTAAATACAACAAACCCCTACCCCTCCATTACTCACTGTTATCCCCAACTTTAAATTTGGAATTATTCATAGAACTCCCTCGAGTATAGGATAAAGGACACGACCCTCATGTTGTTTGGAAAGGGACGTTATACTCCATGGAGCTAACGTTTCCGACCAAACTAAAAGCCAATGTAAGTTGGGTCTTTTGGTTAAAAGGGACTTTTAAGTCTTTATTTAGGTAAAAGGGACAAAGTTTTAAATAATGGAGTTGATTGCCTCTATATGACACTATATGCGAGTCTCCACTTCGTCCAGCCTGACCCTATATGATGGGTGATATCATCATCAATTTCTCCATTACTATGAATGATTGAAGCAAGATACTTGAAGCTTCTCTTTTGGGGAATAACCTGGGAATCAAGCGTCACTTCCGCCTCTGACTCTATAGGCACATCACTAAGCTTGCATTCCATGTATTATGTCTTCGTTCTGATCCGCCTAAAACCTTTAGACTCTAGGGTATGTCTCCAAACCTCCAGCTTATCATTAACTCCGCCACAGATCTCATCAACCAAAACTATATCGTTGTTAAATAACATACACCATGGAACCTCCCCTTGAATACTCCGTGTCAATTCATCCATCACCAGAGCAAATAAGACCGAACTAAGAGTTGATCCCTGATGCAATCCCATCTCGACTGGGAAGTGATCGGAGTCACCTACAACTGTCAGCACGCGGGTCTCGGCTCCATCGTATATGTCTTAAATTGCACTAATAGATGCAACTAGAACACCTTTAGATTCCAAGTATCTCCACAAAACCTCCCTTGTGACTTTGTCGTAGGCCTGGTGTCGTATAATATAATAAGAATAATGTTTTTTCTTTACATTAGCTGATAAAAGTAGTGAAGGAATATCACTACCGGTCAATTTAATAAGGCATGCATTTGGCGTTAAATACAAAAAATTGGAAATAAATATTCAAAGTTGAGTTGAAAATTGTATTTGAAAATTGAAGTTTTGTTTGGACATACATTTTACTTGTAAAAAAAAGTAAAGTTTGGTAAACTTTTGTTACTAGAGATATTTATTTTTACTTTTTTTAAAATACTTTAAAAAATGGTCAAAATCATTTTTTGGTTTTGAAAAACTATTTATAAGAAAATACGAAAAACCTAACAATTTTTATGACCAATTTTTTTACAAAATTTTAAAATAATAGCAAATATATTTTTATGGCCATCCAAAATGCAGATATATACTACTAGTTAAACTTTAATTTCTTTTTTCACGACTTGTAACTTGAGAGTCCATAAATCTCTTCATCTTGGGATTTAATATGGAATTTTTACACAAATATACAAACTAATACCCCTAATTATAAAAAAAAATAACAATATTTTACAAATTACAATACATAGCAATATTTTTTTAACACACTTCCCAATAAACAAGACAAATCAAAAAAAAAAAAAAAAAAAAAGAAAACAAACCCACCAAATCCCATTTCTCAATCCCACCCTACCACAACTACACTTCCCTAAAATCACCACAGTAATCAGATTTTCCAGTCACCGCCTTAATAATAATTCTGCTGCCGCCACCAATCGTTCAACCTTCTTCTTGACAGAATCCAATCAATCACTTGCAAATTCCTTCAGATCTCTAATCATTTTCTCATTCTTCACCGATACGAGTGAAAACCAGTCGCCTGCCACTTCTCCAATCGCCGATAGTTAAAATGAATATATACTACCGCTACAGTCTTGAGGTCCTATCACGTGTACAGCTTCCTAGCAATGTTAGTTGTGCTGTTATAGGAACAATCAACACCGGTGTTGTCTTTGCCGATGAAGTTGCTGGAAATGTTCAAGGATGAGCCTCCAGCATATTGGTTCCTCTTGTTTTTGTTGCTTATCAAAAACTGTGGGACAAAACTATTGGGCTGCAATAAGCTGTGAATGAGGTGTTTTAAATTGATTATAGTGATGCCCCTGGTGGTTGTTTGGAATGTAGGGATTCGGCAGGTAAAAGGAAGAATTGTATCTCCACAACGACGATTAAACTCATCATCAAATTCACATAAATGTTTTTATATTATGCGAGTGGTTGGTTTTGGATTTGGGTTTTTGTAACTCCGGATTATTTTCGGCTAATGCCCGTGTTTTACAGTAAGATTTGAGAATTTAAACAATTTTTGGGAATGAAACAGTCTGAAACGCTACTGAAACGACTCTGAAACGGTGCTGAAACAGTCTGAAACATCATTGAAACGGTACTGAAACAGTCTAAAACGATGTTGAAATTGTCTGAAACAGTGCTGAAACTCAATGAAATGGCGCTGAAACGGTGTTGAAACAACCTGAAACGATGCAAAAATAATGCTGAAACAACCTGAAACGGTGCGGAAACAGTTGAGATAGAGTGCTGCAGAAACAGTTGATACGGTGCAGTAAGAATTAGATACAGTGCTGAATGAGCCGAAATGGTGCAGAAACTGTCAGATACAATGCTGCAGAAATAGTTTGATACGGTGCAGAAACAGTTGATACAGTGCTGAAATAAGCTGAAACGGTGCAGAAATAGTTAGATACGGTGCTGCAGAAACAGTTGATACGGTGCAAAAACAGTTAGATACAGTGCTGAAATGAACCGAAACGGTGCAGAAACAGTTAGATACAGTGCTGCAGAAACAGTTGAAATGGTGCAAAAACAGTTAGATACAGTGCTGAATGAACCGAAACGGTGCAGAAACAGTTAGATACAGTGCTGCAGAAACAGTTGAAGCAATGCAGAAACAATTAGATACGGTTGGATATGGAGCAAAAATTGTGCAAATATAGCGCTAAAACGGTCTAAAACAGCTAGAAAAAAGTCTGAAATAAAATGTAAATTATAATGTGAAATAATGCAAAAAAAAAGGGGAAAGAGTTTAGAAACAACGCACAAACGGGATGAAACACAAGCTAAAACAATCTAGAAATAGCTAAAAACATTAAGATACGGTGAGATACAACGAGATACAGTGAGGATGAGATGAGAAAAAGTGAAATTGGGGGAAATGAGAAGAGTAAAAGTGAAATTGAGGGAAATGAGAGGAGTAAAAGTGAAATTGTGGGAAATAGTGGGAGGAAAAGTGAAATAGGTGAAATGGGAGGAGAAAAAGTGATAGTGAGTGAAATAGGAGGAAGAATGTAAGGGTTTGGTATGTCATGAAAAAATATTGATGTGTTTTTGCTATGTTTGTAATTAACTTATTTTTTCCTCTATATAGGATTATTTTGCTAAAATATTGCTATGTTTGGTAATTAAGTTCTAAAAATTATATTTTTGTGTAAAAATTCCATTTAATATTACCTAAAAAGAATAAATACTTTTGGTTTAATATTATATATAGAATTTCACTAGTAGAATATTTTGGCGCCACTATTTAAGCTTTAATCTTGTTACAAAGGATTTGCAAACATATGCATTGTGCCAAAATTTTGAAGTCAGGCGTAGTAGGTTGTCATAATCTTTTTTTTTGGTCAAAATACGATATTTTATATATATTACGTGAGGCTATCAACAGGCAAAGCTACCTGTTGAGCATCATAGTTGCCAAGAGAGGCCAAAATATTACAAGCTTCAAAAGAGAGATGTCTAGGGTACAAGCACCCTTCAGAATCCTTTAAATACAGAGATATAAGATTAGCAGTAGAGGGTTGAAAAAAAACTATTTGAGAAGCAGCCTGGCTATGGTCAAGTCCCATTTTTGCTAATTGGTCTGCCACCTTGTTTCCCTCTCTAAAGCAGTGTCTAAGCTCCACCATTACCATTGTTTCCATCAACTTTCTGCAGTCACAGAGTAAAGCACAATTGTTAGTATTAGACTCCTTTATATTAGCAACAACTTCAGAGGAATCAGTTTCTATTATGATGGGATAAAATTGATGTTCCTTAATAATATTAAGACCATGCCAAAGAGCTAAAAGTTCCACATGGACAGATCGGGTTGAGTAAATATGGTTGTAAAAACCCAATACCCAATCACCTTTATAGTTGCGAATAACACCACCAGTACCACCTTTATTTTTTTTACTAGCTCCGTCAATATTTAACTTAAAAAAACCTCTCGGAGGAGGATGCCATTTTATACTTAGGGTGATGGGAAGGGATTGGGCAGGAGACTTTTGAGTTATGAGGCTGTATTCCATGGTGCGTTTATGGATTAGGGTAAAGGAGACCTCGTTGGAAAGGTTGTTATGGTGATTATTGTTACGATTGGTCCAAATATTCCAAAGGAGAAAAGGAAAGAAAGTGGGCCAAGAATATTGATGGTGAGGAAAAACAACATGGCAATTTGAGATCCAGTCTAACCAGTGGGATGATTGGTTAAGGAAGTGATGAGGATTGTGGAGATTAGACCAAATGTCTTTAACTTGCTTGCAGAGGAGGAAGATATGAGAGAGACTTTCATCTTCGTTAGGGCAGGAGGGACATTTAGGATTTATATTGATACCTATATGAGAAAGATAGGTTCTAGAAGGGAGTCTGTCATGGTAGCATACATAGAAAATATTTGATCTTATTTAAGGTTTTGAGGGTCCAGATCCAAGTGAAGTCTTTGTATGGACCTATATGGATTCCGTCAATAATATTTCTAACTGATTTTGTAGAGAACAAGTCATTACTCGAGAGTTTCCAGTAAGGTTGGTCTTTGGTAGTAGAAAGGGTGGGGAGGTGCGAACTTAAGATAGTTCTCTTTATGTCCTTAGGAAAGCTAAAAGATATATGAGTGAGATTCCAGTTTCCCCTAAGATTTAGGTCGCTAATAGAGAACGTTTCTTCCTCTTAGTAAGGGGGCCATGGATCAGGGATCGAATAGGGGCATCTTTGATCCATTCAGAATGCCAAAAGTTTATGGATTTACCATTGCCTATCTGCCAGGAGATTGCAGGCTGACAAAGGTTAAGGCCCGTCATGATGTTTTTCCAAGTGCCTTTATAGGAGGATTTAGTAGTCAAGGAGTTTGTTTGAGCGTAAAAAGTAGTGTACTTTGCAATGAGCAGCTTGGCCCACAGGGAGTCAGGATTAGATAGGAGACGCCAAGCTAGGCTTGAAAGAAAAGCTAAATTTTTTGATTCTGCCTTGATTATACCCAGACCCCCTTTGGCTTTTGGGAGAGTTATGGTAGTCCAGTTCAGGAGGTGGAGTCTAGATTTCTCATTGGTGGAACCCCATATAAAATTTCTTTGAATACGGTCAATCGAGTGACAAACTTTCTTAGGTAGTTTGTAAAGTTGCATAATGTAATTTGGGAGAGAGTTTAGAGTTGCTTTAGCAAGAGTAGTTCTCCCGGCCATATTGAGAAGCTTTGTTTTCCAATTTGTTAAGCGGTTATTCATAGAGTCCACAATAAATTGGAAATCTTTCGCTTGAGGAGTTTTATCAAGGATAGGAAAGCCCAAGTATTTGCCAAAAGATAGAGAGGGTTTGATGTTGAGCTTTGAGGAAATGATTTCTCTAACCGTAAGGTCACAATTGTTAGAGAAAATAATTCTGGATTTGGCATAATTTATCTTTTGACCAGATTGATTACAGAAAGAGATCAGAGTATGGCAGACAGAGTCACAATTCTTGCTATCCGCTTTGCAGAAAAAAGTGAGATCATCAGCAAAGAAAAGGTGGGAAAGAGTTGGCCCACTTCTGGAAATCTTAATCGCATCCCAATTTCCTTCCATCACTTCACTATTAATCTTACGAGAGAGCATTTCAAGGCAGAGAATAAAAATGTAAGGGGATATGGGGTCACCTTGACGAATACCTCTAGAGGGATAGAAGAAGTTAGTTTTTCTACCATTTATAAGGATGGAGATGGAAGAGGATGTAACACAGGACATAATAAGCTTAATGATGTTTCTAGGGAATTGAAAATATTCCAAAGTTTTAAGGATGAAGCTCCATTCAAGACGATCAAACGCTTTTTCAAGATCTATCTTAAGAATCATGTTGGCTACTTTACCTTTTTTGCTTTTAAAAGCTTTAACAACTTCCTGGATGATAAGGGCACTATCAGAGGTTCTCCTGTTCTTAAGGAAACTACTTTGACAAGGGCTAATAATGGAATTTAGAAAAGGCTTAATTCGGTTAGCAACAATTTTAGTGATGGTTTTATAAATAGTGTTGCATAAGCCTATGGGTCTGAAATTTTAATGCTATTAGCATTGGCAAATTTTAGAATGAGGCAAAGAAAAGTTTCATTTAGATAGGGAGGCATATTGCCTGAATTAAAGATATCATGGCATTGTCTCAGGAAAGAGGGGCCTACAATGTGCCAATATTTTGTAAAAAAGAAGGGTTGGAGACCATCCGGACCTGGGGCTTTGAAAGGATTGAAAGATTTGAGTGTAGAAAATATTTCCAGGTTAGTGATGGGGGTATTTAGCCTATCGAGGTCTTTGGGAGAGAAGGAGCCAGTATTAGGATTTCCATGAATACGATAGGAAAAGGTTTCATCAGTTTTAAAGAGATTTCTAAAGTAATCCAGAATATGCATTTCAATGTCATTTTGATTAAAAAGGATAGTATCATTATCATCCTTGATGAAAGCAATTCTATTGGTTCTACGACGGTTGAGGGTAGAGATATGAAAAAAATTTGTATTAGCATCACCCTCATCTAGCCAATTTATTCTAGATTTCATTCTCCAGAAGTCCTCTTCATCTCTCAGAATATTGTCAAATTGAAGCTGGAGATGGGATTCTAAATTTTGGAGGAAACAACTAGTAGGATAATTAGCAGATTGTTGTATCCCATTAAGACGGGCTAGAATGTTTTTCTTTTTCTGAAAGATATTGCCAAAGTATTCAAGATTCCAAGAAGTAACCTTCTCTTGGAAAATTTTAGTGCAATTATGGAAGTCATTATTATGATCCCAGGAATTTGCAACTACATTAATGAGATCCGGATGATTGCACCACATTTTCTCAAAACGAAAAGGTTTTTGGCTAGAGCTTATGTTGTGATTGTGTAATTGAATTAAGAGAGGAGAATGATCAGAGTCGGTACGAGGTAGGTGAGTAACTAAAATATCCGGAAATAGTTGGATCAATGCATCATTAGCAAAGCATCTGTCCAATCTTTCCAGAATAATCTTACCAGGTTGTTGCTTATTAGTCCAAGTATATTTACTACCTTTAAAACCTAGGTCTTGAAGATGGCAAGAGTTCATACAATTCCTAAATGCATTAGCTCGACTAGGTTTAAGGCTTCTACCCCCCATTTGTCTTCAGAACTCATAATCTCATTGAAATCACCACCCATTAGCCAAGGAATTTTATAAGAATCATAGAGGCTCATAATATTATTCCATAGAACTAAACGATCAGTAAATAAATTACTTGCATAAATGGCAGAAAATAAAAAGGGTTGGGATAAAGAAAATACCTTCACCATGGCATGGATTTCCTGCTCACTAATACGAACATCCTCAACAGAAATTAAGTTAGTATGCCATAAGATAACAATGCCTCCAGACCTAGTACCAGTAGGACTTTGAATCATCCCAGAAAAGTTAAAAGTATCCCTAAGACCAGTGTGATCGGTCATGTGAGTTTCCAAGAGAACAACCAAACAAGGACGATGACGATCCAGAGAAGACCTAAAATTTCTCCTAAAGTTAGCATTATTTGCTCCTCTATCGTTCCAGATCATAAAGTAGTTAGCCCTATTCATAGGTAAATTAGGGTTTGGTGGGGGAATCTCTTGGTTCATCCCCTGCAGGTTCACATTGGCCCTTAGAGTAGGGTTCCAAATTATCGCATATTTGGCCACTCTTTGGTTCGTAGGAAACCTCAAGTCCATCGAGCATTTTGAGAGGGACAGTGGACAATAAAGAAGGCAAGTTTTTTCGATTATTTCTTTGAACAACATGATTGTTATCTCTCGCAGGCTTGAAAATATGACCTGATGGTCCATTAGCATTTCGTTTTGATTTTGTTCTTGTAGTAGGACCTCCTCTGCTGGTTCTGGATTGTTGAGATCTTGCATGTTCATTGGAGGTTGTTCCTGAGGTGGGATATCCATTTCCTCTTGCTGTGGGTGAAGATTTTGGGGTGGCATCTGCTCCATGTTGATTTGAGGTGGCCACTGATAGAATATTTGAGGTTGAGGGTTTTCCTCCATTGGATGATAGTAAGGGATATTCATCAGATGCTGCGCATAAGGGTCTAGGGGATTCTGAGGCCCTAGAGGATTCAATACATTGTTGGTCATGTGGAAGTTCATGTAACTTTGAGCAGCCATTGTCATTGCCTCCGTAAACGCACGAGCTAAGAACTGAGAGTTTTGAATCGCTACTACCACTGGCTGATTGTTGAAGTTGAAGTGGAACATGAGGGCTCTCCCTCTCATTGAGTGTTCGAGCCAAGAAGTTGGAAAAACATTCTCCTGTTGAGGCATGGAGAAGAGGAGAGGAGGAAGAGGTGGATTGTTTTGGTGAGGAGGATTGTTTTATGGTAGAGGTGGTGGATGAGGATCCATGCGCAAAGCTTGAGGAGTTCGAAGAAGAAGTCGATATTGAGTTCCTTGAAGCCGAATTGTTCTCCTTTGGTGATTTAAAGGAAATCTCGGCATCATTAAGGAGGGTAAGTGAAGAGGTTTTCGTGTCTTGTGGAGTGGAGTTAGAATTTAGTTTATAGGTGGATTTATCTATGTCCATAGTCGTAGGGTGGCTGGGCATGGGAGAGGGAGTGAATGCATGCAGAGTGATAGGTAGGGTTTTAGGTAGTGGACATTTGGAATGATCATCATTAGGAAGAGAAGGAGGATTGGTTGAGAGAGCCGGTGGAGCAGTGAGGGGAGTAAGGGATTGGTCAGTGTGTTGCATGCAATTAGGAGAATGATTAATTTTCTTATTTTCAGTGGCGTAGTGTAATGATTGAGAATCGTTTGGGAGGGAAGATGGGCAAGTGACACATGGCGCAGACGAAATCTCATTGGCTGCATGGGCCGATTTTGCTTCTTCTATTATCTGCTCCCCATTTTCTAAATCATTATCATTAGCTAAAATATTAAAATAGTTATAATTATCCTTAGTTTGTAACGATTTAGTTTTATCCTGTTTACTGATCAAACTTTTAGACTTGTAAATGAAATTTTGAGTAGTGAGATATTTGCCACTTTTGGCATCAAAAATCTTAGCATTAAATGGAGCCGGCGCAATTAATCTTGCCTGATCCATAGGGAGTTCAGACATACCTGGATTGGAGCGATTTTTCCTTCTAGGAAATTTAACTGTTTTCCATGCTTCCTTAATGACTGGATCCGAGGTTAAAGTGGAGCTAGGAGTAATGAAGTTGACCTCCTTAATTGATGGAGAAGAGACAGCCGCTATTTCCTTCTCATAACTGCAAATAGAGTTCCTATGTCCCAATCTCCCACATAGTTGACATAGGATATTGTCTCCTTCATAAAGGATTGCTTGCTTGTGATTCCCAATCTGAATGAAAGTCTTCACCGGAGTGTCTAAAGGAACTTCGACACATAGACGTGCATATATTCCTCTAAGAGTAGAAGATGTGCAAGTATCCACCTTTAAAAGCTTTCCTATCTTTGAACCAATTTTTGTGAGGATTTGCATGTCATAGAATTCAGTAGGTAGCTCAGGTAATCGAAGCCAAATGGCAGAGTACGTGATCTTTGCCATTGATGCAATAAAATTTGGTTTCCATCTCTTGACGGATAAGAAAAAACCATTGATAAACAAAGGCCCAAATTGTAATGCCTTAATTAGGTTTTCCTCCTTTAGAAACTTAACAATGTAGTAATCAGCCCCCAAATCAATTAATGAGAAGACTTCAGTTGGTTTCCATAGTTGGATCAACTTGGTTTTTAAGTATTGATGAGTAATACGTTCACCAAATATTTTAATAATAACTGAAAATTTCCACGGTTGATAGAGTCGTTCCATTTCTAAAGTTGATAGAGGAATGATATTTTCATGGTTTAGATTAGGGGTGGCCAGCGGTCCGGTCCGGTCCGGAACCGGTACCGGTACCGAATTCCGATTCCGGTCCGGAACCGGGCAAAAAAAAATTCAAAACCGGCGTGGTACCGGTCTACCGGTCCGGTCCGTGCCGGTTATATAAATTGGTGCCGGATCGGAACCGGTTCCGGCGACCGTTAAGCCGGTCGGTACCGGTCCGGTCCGGCCGGTTAAACAGTTTTTTTTTTTTTTTTTTTTTAAGGCAAATAAAGTTAAATTTTGAAAAACTTAACAATTTATTTTAAGTGGTGAAAACTTTGAAAAATATTACAACAAAATATTATTTAGTTTCTACTTGTACATATTAAAGTTTAAACTTAGAATTAAAAAACTTGTAGTATTTTTTATACTTTGAATTTTGAAGTAATGAAATTTTTGAAGTGATGATTCAAATTTCAAAATTTTGAATTAATTTGTTAAGTTCAATGTTTAAACTTTGAATTAATTTTAGTAAATTCAAATTTTGAATTAATTTGTTAAGTTCAAAATTCAAACTTTGAACTAATTTACAAACTAGTAATTAATTGTAGTATTTTTTGCGCAAACTATAAATTAAAAATAAAAAGTATGAAGACAATAGTTGTGATTGATTTCCAAGACTTGGAGCAATTTTATTGAATTGTTTAAGATATAAGTAGTGCAAATTACATCTAAACTTCAAACTTGTAAATTCAAAATTCTTATTTAGAAAGTTACATTCTTTTAAACATATTAGCTAGTTTCTTGAGGATAGTTGTAGGCTTTTCTTTTGGAACTGGCCGTTGTTGATCTTGTTCATCATCTCCTTCTGGTTCTTCGTCTTCTTCTTCTTCTTCATTGCCGGTTTGACTCCCTTCACTTGTTCCGTCGCTCAAAATTTGATCGATATATGCTCTGCCCCTTTCCTTAGTAAGTTCTGGTAGACCAAAGTTTCTTCGCTCTGCTCTGATCCAATCCCTGAATAAAACTCCTGTCTCCATTGCCTCCTCTCTCAACGAATATCTGTGATCTCCAATTTGAAATCTTCCTTGGCTAAAAGCGCTTTCCGATGCAACTGATGAAGCTTGAATTGTTAATATATCCTGGGCCATTTTTGCAAGAATTGGAAATTGCGATTCTTGATTCTTCCAATAATCCAATAAATTTGCAGTTCCAAAGTTGTTAAGTTTCTTTGGATATTGAATTAAATACACTTGGAACTCGCTGTATTCCTCTCCGTACTCGTCCTGTTCTGAAAGCAACTTTTCGTCAAGTCCCCCAAAAGTGCTCATTCCTGCCTGTGAAGAACTTTGCCCGGTGGATAGTATTGGTTCCGTTGGTGTAGCAGTGTCTGCCCAAGCTCTATACTTTGCAAAAACAGCCACGGTATCTGCATAAACTTTAGCAACAGCCTCGTCTACACTTGGATACCCATTAGTAGCAATTTCATCTGGAGTAATTTCTAAATTTGCATATACTTCTCTAACAAGTCGTTCAGTTAACTTAATTTTAAAAGCAGGATGCAACACAGAAGCAATGTAAAAAAGAGGAGGAATTGGAAAAAAATATTTTCTAAACTTTTCAATCATTAACTCTACAGCCGGTAAGTAAACTTCATATTGTTTATACATTTTCAATAATTCCGATATTTCAGCTATATAATATAACATGGTAGGAGTAGTTGGATAATATTGACCGGAAAATTCTAAAGTAGCTTGATAAAATTTATGTAAAAACTGAAGAAGATGTTGAACAAGTTGCCAATCTTGATCTTGAAGGTGATAGATTTGCATAAAATGTTTATTATACATTTGAGAAATAGGCAGTCTATATTCATAAGCAACTTTCAATGCCTCATATAAAGTGTTCCACCTAGTACAAACTTCCTTTGGGACTCTCCTAACTGGCATTCCTAATTCTACACATTTTCTTTCCCATTCTCGTTTTCTTTCTTGGTTTTTATTTCTAAAAATATAAGTAATAGCTATCTGCACCTTTGCGATAATTTCGTTAAACAAGACAAGACTATCTCTTACTACTAAGTTGTGAATATGACATGCACACCTAACATGAAAAAATTCAGGAAAAGGAGGGTTCAAAATAGGTATCAAGCTCCTAAGTGCATCTGTGTTGTTTGTAGCATTATCTACCGTAATACTAAAAACTTTGTTAGACAAACAGTACGTACGACAAATTGATGAAACTTTGTTACAAATATAATTTTCCGTGTGTGGTTCATCAACAATTTTATAAGCAATAATACGTTTTTGAAAAACCCAATCAGGATCTATCCAATGAACAGTCACAGTAATATAATCACATCCATTAGTAAAACGACCCAAATCCGTAGTAAGACATACTCTAGTGTCAAAGTTAAACATATATCGCAAATAATCCTGATATTCGTTCTTAAATTTAATAATATCATTTTTAACAGTAGTTCTTGGAAAACCTTTAAAAGAGGGATTATATATAGCCTGAACATAACGAACAAAACCAGTAGAAGAAGGAAAACTATAAGGTAAACCCTCGAGGGCAACTAGTTTAGCAATAGCTTCCCTATCCTTTTGTTTATCATAAGTAAGAAGCCCTCCTGTTTTTTGGTTAATTCTTGTTTGGATACCCAAAGATTCATCATGCGCTACTCCCCCATGTTCGGTCCCTAAATATATACCACCCGCCCGCGTTGCCCATTCTTTAGGATGTTTCTTTTGTAAGTGCTGCCTAAGTTTACCCGTCCCACCCTCATTACCCCCAGTTCTAAAAACCCACACCTTATCACAAAGCCCGCAGGAGGCCGTCTGCGCTGCAACATTCTTTGATGCAAAATCCCACACATCAGATCTTTCCTTACGTTTAGCCGGTATTCTAGTAGGAGGTTCAGGAGGCAAGTCTGACTGAACTTCGGGTGGACTAGCTTGAAATTCAGGTGTTTCTTCTAAATTAATCCCGCTTTGATTCCCATATTGTGTTTCTAACATTTCGTGATCAAGTATGTTACCAACGCTAACATTATGATAATATTGAGAATCATCTATGTGGGTGAACTGATTAGAACTACCAGCAATTTTTTTACCCCTATTTCCCCTACGACCACGTGCCCGCCCCCCACTACTAGTTCCAATTGAACCTCGTTGAGACATAATAATAGCAAATAAAATAAATATATATGACAAAAAAATAATAAAAGAGTAGAAGTAGGAACGACCAACCAAATATAACCGTATAATTGAGGTGAAGTTGAAACTTGAGCCTCCACTTCAATTAATTAGTTGAATACTTGATAATCGAAAAATTGCAAAAATAGCCAAATTGATATTTCAACCACGTAGCGCCTCCAATTGACCCAATACTTGATATTTATAAACTTCACCAAGTAGCCAAATATAACTTTGATAGAAACTCCAAATAGAACTTGATAAAGTAGCCAAATTATAAATTTTTAACAAATAGCCAAAGTAGAATAATAGCAATATTGTAGAAAATTTGAGAGAATTAGAGAGAATTGGAAGATTTGTGTGAAAATATGATGAAATAATGGGGTATTTATAGAAAAAAAATAGTTAGGGGTGGTTATGGGGTGGTAGAGGGGTGTAATTGGCCGTTTTTGGCCGTTGGACAACGGCTAAGGGGTCAAAAGAGCCGTTGCCCAACGGCTAGAAACGGCTAGATCCACCAGATTTTTTTTTTTTGACCGGTCCGGCCGGTTCCGGCCCAAAATTTTACCGGTTCATCCGGTTTTTTTTCGTGGCACCGGTTCGGTACCGGAACCGGGGCCCATTAGGGACCAACGGTCCGGTTTCAACCGGTCCGGACCGGTCCGAGCCGGTTTCCGGCCCGAATCCGGTCCGGACCGGTCCGAGCCGGTTTCCAGCCCGAATCCGGTCCGATCAAAACCGGACCGTTAGCCACCCTTAGTTTAGATTATGTGATTGAGGTGTATTACTAATAGAGGTGTTGTCTAACATAGATATGGAATTTTTTGAAGATAGAGGAACCATTGAAATTAGTTTTTCTTGAAAAGTTGCTTTAGTAGTTTGTTGTGGGTTAATATCTGGAGGTTTTGGTGGAGGAGGGTCCATATCAATTTTGGGTTCTTGATCTATCTCCATGCAAGATAAAGAAGTTGAGTTTTTAGAGAAAAGGTAGAGCTTCTCTCACTAAGCATTAAGTATAATCTTTTTTGTCATAATCTTTTGATATAGCAAGTTATGATGGACCCGATTAGCATTTTCAAATTCCTGAAAGGTCATCATAACTTGTTATGTACAAATTCGTCCACGTGTTGGTCACTTCAAGTTTAATGTTGGTCAACTCCAAATTTCATATCCATATTTTATTATTTTGGACAATTTTTTGTGGGAAACTTAACGCTAACATCACTACTAGAAAAGTGTATATTATCTACGGAATTTTATTGGATATAGTGTAAAATCCACAGGAATTTCTTGCAGGTTTTTCTACCAAAAAGAATTCAAAAGGAAATAACCTCGTAGGTAATTATTACTTGTGGATTTTTAAATCCCTAGGTAAGTCACCTGCGGATAAGTTACCTGCATATTTGTCTGCATGAATTCATAAGAATCCGTAGGAATTTTTGGCAAAATGATGTGCGCAAATATGAAATTTTCTAGGGATTTTCATGAAAATACACCGCAAGAAATTCCCCCTGAAAATTCCTAAATAAATCTGCAGGAAATGTTTGGTAGAAAATTTGAGCACAAATGTAATTTTTCTATATGTTTTCAAGGAAAAATCCGCAAGAAAGTCCTCGCAGGGGACTCTCCAGGTAATTATTCCCCAGGTAAACCCCCATGTAAAACTAAAACAAATTGAGAATTTTTCCCATAAAACTTCATAGGTAATTTGCAAATTTTTCTAATTGCCATTTAGATCTTTTTCTTTAATAGTAGCAAATTCTATTCCAATTGCACCTGTAGTTTCAATCCTCGTTTTTCAAGATCCAAGAACATACTAAATTCAAAATTGATGAAATAACAAGAAACAATTATACTTAACTACAACATTAATTTGTATAAATATATAAATGGAAAATTAACATATTGAAGATCTCCACTGTAAAGTCTAAAGGGATATCGACTATCAGAATTTTTTTAAGTACATCTTCAAAACAAGCTAAAAACGCTATCTATAAATAAACCCCATAGATTAACTAGAACTCTGAATTCACTACTTGTGAATTGGTGAATAATGTCGAGCCTCTGTTTCTTCTCCATGATACTTCCGGACAAAATATTTATATCAAACTCCACTCTATATTTTAATCTTGCATAGCTCACATTTCCCAAATATATGTTGGCACTTGCAGCAAGGCTAATGTAGGAATGTGAATTAGACATCTCTGCCTAGTCATATCTTGGCAATCAATTGAACATGTTCCATTACCTTTTGAAGAGACAACAAAAAAGCGCCTTTAATAAGTAAAGAGTAAAGATTATTAAAAATAATACGGAAAAGGGTCAAAAATACCCCTCAACTATTGAAAATGGAGCAAATATATCCTCCGTTTCATTTTGGTATCAAAAATACCCTCACCGTTAATTATTGGTTCACTTCTACCCTTAGATACTAACAGTTTCCATGTCATATTAAAATCACATAAAAATATTTTTTTTTTCTGAGTTGGAAATACAAAGTGGAAAAAGAAAAGAAAAAAAAATTAGCTCTCTCTACTCTATCTTCCACACGGCCAAAACTTTCACCATAGCCACCACCATAATTTACTATCTCCTCTCCCTCATCACAATTCACAAAGCACCTAAGCTGTAGTGAACATAAATGTCTTGCAATTACCTGGCATCTTTAGAAACAACCACAACCAAATTCTCCAACCGCAATTAATCTTCTGATCTTACTTTTCTTACTGATGAGTATATGTTTTTTTTCTAAATTCTCAAATTAATTCTCAAATTTTCAGAGTATTTAGCTACTTTAAGTAAAAGATAAAACATACAAAGTGGAAGTGCCTAGATATATTTCATTTTAAAAAAACCAAGCATTCCACAATTTCCATGAATTAATTTCAAGAAACAAAAGAAGCAAATTAAAATGACATAAAGTATGATCTCTTTAGGACCAGCCATGGCTTCAATGGGAGAAGCCCAACCAGGTCCTTTCTTGCAATATCCAATTATCACCACTGTTCCATTTTGCAACACATCCACATCCGTCCCCCAATTTTCACCAAAACAAAGGTGAATATATAGAATATATTCAGATCAAATTTAAATAAATAGTGATAAAAAAGGACTAGAAGAGCACGCTCTTCTCTAGCGACGAGGAAAGGAGATGGTGGATTTAGGGTGAAATAGGTTAACAGCGGAGAGAGTGATGCGGGAGAGGCGACGGTTAACTGTGTTGGTGGCGGGCCTGGCGGCTATGGTGGAATTTTTGGCCATGTGGAGAGGCAGCTAGTTATTTTTCCTTTTTCTTTTTCCACTTTGTATTTCCAACTCAGCAAAAAAAATTATTTTTATGTGATTTTAATATGATATGGAATCTGTTAGATTCTAAGGGTAGAAGTGAACCAATAATTAACGGTGAGGGTATTTTTGATACCAAAATGAAACGGAGGGTATATTTACTCCATTTTTAATAGTTGAGGGGTATTTTTGACCCTTTTCCGAAAATAATATATCGATTCTCCTATGGACTATATGCCAAAGCAAGTAAATTAAACATAATATGTGATGGTCAGTGCCTCTCCAATGCTCAAAACTAAAACCTGCAAGGAGAATGTAGGGTAGCAGGGGAATCTTACAGTTATAAGGAGGAAATTAAGTTCATTGCTCTCATAGCTATCCTTGAATACTAAATGAAACATCCTATCAAGTTAAGTTTTCATCTGGCTAGCTATAAGACTTCTTTTTCAATTTCCATCACTTTGACTAATAAAGATAAAAAGTTGTTGTAAATCAGGCAAACTATTTGTACCTTTTCAGCAAGCAACCAAGATGACCCATGCCATCCATCAAGTCTTTTATACTAGATCCCCTGCTTGTTTGAGTTGCATTGTGAAACTCATTCTTGACATTTAACTATCATACTGAAAATAAAGTTAAATGAACCATAAGCATGAAGTTGTTTAATAAACCTCCCCTCTCTTTGCCCTAGTAATGGGACAACAATAATATTCATGGTTTAATCACCAATGACAAGTAGGAAAAGGCTCTTCATAATCTCAAGATCGAGTAATGGAGAATAAGATCGTTAACTGGAACTGGTGTCCCTCTAGTCATTCCTAGACAGAAAACATGCTAAAGAGTTTTGTCAACTAAATAATAAAAAGTTTAAAATGAAGAAGAAAATGTTTGATTCAAAAATCACCAGACATGCAACAAGACTAAAGAAAAAATTAGTCATAAGTAATACATAATTAATCAAAGCACTGCACTACAAAAGCAGTCACAACCCACAAGGCATATCAAAGTATTATAGCCCCAATTATATTTATATGCCAATGAAATGAAGAGATGATGAAATTCAAATGAACTAAGAAAATCCAACTCCAATAAAAAGCCAGTGATTTACTTTGTTTCGTGTTTGTCAAGTAGAGCATTATGAAAGTCAGTCACATGTTTACCTCTCAAAAAGGAAAAGCTTGTAACCATCTGAGTCAATGTAATCCTGTAATTGAGATCAGCATAGTACATAACATATAATAGAAATGTCTTATGAATGGTGCTGATGTTCGGCATTTTATGCCTACTTTTCCTTAATATTTCCGTACATTTGATCTTGTTTTGCACTTGTTTGGTGGCTTGTGAATGTGGTTTTACGCTGATGTTGTGTTGTTCGTGTGTAGGTCGTTACGCGATGCATTTGGAGCGTTTCGGAGCTTGATTGAGCATGAATTGGTTGAAGGATGTTTGAAGATTGGATTGAGCACACAAAGGCACGACACAAGCCGAGTTTTGGAGCGAAAGAAGGAGTTTTTGGCCTGGCGCTGCAGCCTCCGCGCCGCGCAGCCTATGGCGCGAGGAGGTTTGCGCGTTTCAGGGCGCGCCGCAGGCCTATAGCACGAAGGCTGGGAGCGGGTTCTGGTTGGTAGCACGCTTTTCGGGGCGCGGGGCGCCCGTTATAGCGCCCCTTGTGCGCGATTTTACTTCCTATTCCTTCTAGTTTTGGGTTTAACTTATTACCAAGGGTTTGGAAACATTATAAATAGTTTATTACTTAGTTTTTGTAAGGAGTTCTTGACTTTGGAGCAATATTGAGAGCTACACACTTCATTGAACAAGGGTTATTCCCAAATCTTTCATCTATTACATCAAGTATTTCATTATTACACAAAATCTTTGCCTTGTGATTATGAATATGTGTGGCTAATTTCCTAACGTTCTGGGGTTAGAGTTTACATGAAAGTTGATTGTTGAAGATTGATTTCAATTGATTGAATCCCATAACGGGTTACTTATTCTTCCTTGATTTAACTTGTATAATTGTTAGAGCTCGATAGTTATACATCATCTATGGTTTTTGGGTTGAACTCGAAGGAGAGAATCTAATTACGTAATAAGGAAGAATAGAACTAGTTTGTGAACCCGGGCATCGGGGAATCAATTCGCGGGTAGGATAGACATATACTTGCTTGCCTAGTTTAACTAATTACAGGATCGTTAATGCGTGCATGTGATTTAACCCGTAGACATACAGGGATTAAAGTAGCTTGCATAGATTGTGAAGAACTGAAAGGTTTTCATAATTACAATTAACCTGTCAGTTAGTAACCCGGGATTTAAGAAGTGAAACCAATTGAATACATCAACTGGATTGTTCGTAACTCTGACCCTGGATCGCTCTCTTGATATTGTTAACAACCAAAGTTTTGCCCCATTGCTTGATTACATCTTTAGCACTTTAATTACTGCATTTTAGTATAAAAATTCTTACAACCATTGGAAAAAGACCCCTGGATAGTTTGTTCAGGGATTGTTTATTAAGCACTAGTCTGCATAGTCCTCGTGGGAACGATACTCGACTTTGTCACTTTATTACTTGGCGACCGCGTATACTTGCGTGTGCGTTTGGGAGCAACAAGTTTTTGGCGCCGTTGCCGGGGACTAATTACTTTTGAACAATTACTTAATTGCTATTCAGGTTTAATTTTTTTTTGTTGAGTTTATTGTGCTGTTTCAGGCAATAGGTTTTGAATGCAAAGGAACAAAAAGGACGAATCACTCGCACCTTTTGATCCCGAGCCTGAAAGAACCTTGAGGAAGACAAGGAAAGAAGCGAGAGATCGAGAAGCATTAGCAATCGTACTTGCATCCCTTCCTGTTGAAATGGCTGAAGAACAAACAGTAGCAGTGCGAGATGTGGCTCTTCCTAGTCTGAAAGGAGTAGAGTCAAGTATTGTGAAGCCTGCTATTACTGGAAACTTTTAGATCAAGCCCGACATGATTCAGTTGCTGCATGTGATGGGGCAATATGGTGGATTCCTGCATGAAGATCCGCAGCAACACTTGCAGAACTTTCTGGAGATCAGTGATACTTATACACCGACAGGTGTGCCTACTGATTATGTGCGAATGACTTTGTTCCCATTTTCATTGATTGGGACAGCAAGGAAGTGGTTAAAGGCTGAAAAGCCTGGGTCTATCACTACTTGGGAGGATTTAGCTAAGAAATTCTTGGCTAAGTTTTATCCGTCGGCTAAGACGGCCAGGTTGAGGAGTGCAATTTTGTCCTTCAGGCAGTTTGAAGGCGAATCATTATATGCAGCCTGGGAGAGATTTAAAGCGTTATTGAGAGATTGTCCTCACCACAATCAAACTAATGAGGTTATTGCACACACTTTTGTTGAGGGATTGAACCAACATACTAAGATTGTGGTTGATGCTGCTGCTGGAGGCCAAGTGCTGGCCTTAAATTTTGAACAGATCTATGACTTACTTGATAAGTTTTCACAGAGCAATCCTGATTGTCAGGGTGATGGCAGAGCTAATATACTTAGTGAGGGGGCTAGCAGAGCGGCTACGCAGAAAGCTGCTGGGGTACTTCAACTAGATGGAATCACAGAGTTGCGAGCGAAGATGGATGCGATTTCCAATCAAATCAGCAAGCTGGCTCTCCAAGCAAAGCCACAACCAGCTCCAGTGCAGCAAGTTCAGGCCTTTTGTGAGGTATGTGGTGAGGATCATAGCACTGAGGTTTGTCCCTCTAACCCAGAATCAGTGTATTATGTGGGTAATCAGAACAGATCACAGGGCCAAAACCGAAATCAGTATGGTAATAATTATAACACGGGTTGGCGTAATCACCCAAATTTTTCTTAGAGGGATACCCGTGAGCAGTTTCAGGGTAATGAGAGAGCCCAATTTACTCAAAACAATGCACCACAGTAGGGATCGCAGTCTCAGGCTCAACCACAGCAGTCTAATACTATGGAGGATATGCTCAAGAAAATTCTTGCAGGGCAGCAAAAGCTCATTGATGAGTCGGCATCTCAGGCACAAACAATTAAAGATTTGAGCAATGCACAGAAAGATCTTGAAAGACAATTGGGGCAGCTTGCTGGAGCACAAAATAATAGACCTCGGGGTGCTTTACCGAGTGATACAGAGAAGAATCCTAGAGAATTTGTGCAAGCAGTGACTTTGAGGAATGGAAGAGCACTGGAGGAAGTTCCCCCAAAGCCAAAGAAGCCTGTTGGTGAGTTAGAACAAAATGTTGATAGGGAAGTGGAAAAAGAAGCAGAAAAGGTAACCGAAAAGCAGCCCGAGTCTGCTATTGTGAGACCACCACCACCTTTCCCGCAGAGACTTCAGAAGCAGAAAGTTGATGCAGCATGCAAGAAATTTTTGGAGATATTGAGTCAAATTCAGGTAAATATTCCTTTGGTGGAGCTTTTGCGGGATGTTCCCAAATATGCTAAATACATCAAGGATATTGTTGCTAACAAGAGAAGATTGACTGAGTTTGAGACAGTTGCTCTTACTGAGGAGTGCAGTTCCAGAGTTAGAAGCAAGCTTCCGCAGAAATTGAAGGACCCGGGCAGTTTTACCATCCCTTTGAAAATTGGGGAACATGAGGTTGGTCGTGCTTTATGTGATTTGGGTGCTAGTGTGAATTTGATGCCTTCTTCAGTTTTTAGGAAGCTAGGCCTGGGTGAGCCACGACCCACTACTGTGACCCTGCAGCTTGCTGATAGATCTTTGACATGCCCTGAGGGGATTATTGAGGATGTGCTTGTACAAGTGGGTCAGTTCATATTACCCGTTGATTTTATTATTCTTGATTATGAAGCTGATCCTGAGGTTCCTCTCATCTTGGGAAGAGGATTTTTGGCTACTGCGGATGCTGTCATTAGAGTCAGAGCTGGCAAGATGATCATGAAGGTAAATGGGGAAGAAGCTGTGTTTAATGTGTTCAGAGCTACCCAGCTTCCTTCTCATTATGAAGAGTTGTCCATGGTAAAAGTAATAGATGATGAGTTGACTGCTGATGAGAGGTCATTCTTGGCTTCTAATGTTGATTCTTTGGAAAGGGCACTCTTATGTGATGATGATGATATCCTGAAGGATAAAGATACTGAAGAATTTGTGGAGGTTCTTAATATGCAGGGTAGATTCATCCCAGGGTGGAAGAAATTTGAGGAGCTTGATAGACCGTTGACCTTAGCTCCTGCTAAACCGTCTATTGAGAAAGCTCCTAATCTTGAGCTCAAACCTTTACCCGCACATTTACGTTATGCTTATTTGGGTGAAGGTAATACTTTGCCCGTGATCCTTTCTTTTTTGTTGTCTGATGTGCAGGTTGAGAAGGTGTTGCGGGTATTGCGAGAGCGCAAGAGAGCTATTGGCTGGACTATTACTGATATTAGAGGGATTAGTCCTTCCTTCTGCATGCATAAAATTCTCTTGGAAGAAGATCATAAGCCATCCATAGAGCAGCAGAGGAGGCTAAATCCAATCATGAAGGAGGTGGTGAAGAAAGAAGTTATCAAGTGGCTGGATGCTGGTATTATTTTTCCTATCTCTAACAGCAAATGGGTGAGTCCGGTGCAGTGTGTTCCTAAGAAAGGGGGCATGACAGTGGTGAAGAATGAGAACAATGAGTTGATTCCTACAAGAACTGTTACAGGGTGGCGAATTTGCATTGATTATAGGAAGCTGAACAAGGCCACCAGGAAAGATCACTTCCCACTCCCTTTTATTGATCAGATGTTGGATAGACTAGCAGGTCATGAGTATTATTGTTTCTTGGATGGTTATTCGGGCTACAATCAAATTGTGATAGCTCCTGAAGACCAAGAGAAGACCACTTTTACTTGTCCATATGGCACCTATGCATTTAGGAGGATGCCATTTGGGTTGTGTAATGCCCCGGGGACTTTTCAGCGGTGCATGATGGCTATTTTCACTGACATGGTGGAAAAATTTGTGGAGGTGTTTATGGATGATTTCTCAGTGGTTGGTGACTCTTTTGATGAATGCTTGAAGAACCTTGATGCTGTGCTAAGCCGCTGTGAAGAAACAAATCTGGTGCTGAATTGGGAAAAATGTCACTTTATGGTTCAAGAAGGCATAGTACTTGGGCACAAGGTGTCAAAGCAAGGGATTGAGGTTGACAAGGCGAAGATAGAGGCTATTGAGAAATTACCACCACCTATCTCTGTTAAGGGGGTGCGTAGTTTCTTGGGACATGCAGGGTTCTATAGACGGTTCATAAAGGACTTCTCCAAAATTTCCACTCCCTTGTGCAAATTGTTGGAGAAGGATGTGAAATTTGTGTTTGATGATGCTTGTATTAAGGCGTTTGAAGAGTTGAAGAAAAGGTTGGTGACCGCACCAATCATCATTGCTCCTGACTGGTCTTTGCCATTTGAATTGATGTGTGATGCGAGTGATAATGCTATTGGGGCTGTTCTAGGCCAAAGAATAGGAAGAATTTTTCACTCCATCTATTATGCAAGCAAGACGCTTGATGCAGCCCAGTCCAATTATACTACTACTGAGAAGGAGTTGCTAGCCGTGGTTTATGCTTTTGATAAATTCAGATCTTATTTGGTTGGCACTCGTGTTGTTGTCTACACTGATCATGCCGCAATCCGGTATTTGTTTGAAAAGAAGGACTCCAAGCCGAGACTTATTCGATGGGTTCTCCTATTGCAAGAGTTTGATGTTGAAATTCGAGATCGCAAGGGGACTGAGAATCAAGTAGCTGATCATTTGTCAAGGCTGGAGAATAGAGATCATGTAGATGAGGGGCCTGAGATTAAAGAGGTATTTCCTGATGAGCAACTTTTTGCTCTAGAAGAAGCTGAAACACCATGGTATGCTGACATGGTAAATTTTCTTGTGAGTAATGTGTATCCCCCTGGGGCAACTGCTGAGCAGAAGCGTAAACTCCTTCATGAGAGCAGATTTTATGTGTGGGATGAGCCCTATTTGTACAAGATAGGTGCTGATCAACTAGCTAGGAGATGTGTCCCAGGGAAGAAGTAGAGCCGATTCTACAGAGCTGTCATTCCTCTCCTTATGGTGGCCACCTTGGTGGAGATCGAACAGCTGCAAAGGTACTTCAATCTGGTTTCTTTTGGCCTACTTTATTTAAAGATGCTCATGCATTAGTGAAGCAATGTGATCGTTGCCAAAGAACGGGTACCATTACTAGGCGTCACGAGATGCCTTTGAACAATATTTTGGAGATTGAGCTGTTTGATTGTTGGGGTATTGATTTTATGGGCCCATTCCCACCTTCTATGGGCAATAAATATATCCTTGTAGCAGTTGATTATGTATCTAAATGGGTGGAGGCCATTGCACTTCCTACAAATGATGCGAGTGTGGTGGTGAAGTTCGTGAAGAAGAATATTTTCACTCGTTTTGGGACACCGCGGGCTATCATTAGTGATGAAGGTACGCATTTCTGTAACCGGTTGTTCAATAAATTATTGGCTAAGTATGGGGTTCGCCACAAGGTGGCTACTGCTTATCATCCCCAAACTAGTGGCCAAGTGGAAGTGTCTAACAGAGAGATCAAGCAAATCCTTGAGAAGACTGTGAATGCCTCGAGGAAGGATTGAGCTATGAAGTTAGATGATGCTCTCTGGGCCTATCGAACTGCATTCAAGACGCCTATTGGAACCTCTCCATATAGGCTTGTTTATGGGAAGGCTTGTCACTTACCGGTTGAATTGGAGCATAAGGCGTATTGGGCTATTCAAAAGCTCAACTTTGATATGGCTTTAGCGGGTGAGAAGAGGATGCTCCAGTTGCATGAACTTGAAGAGTTCCGTTTCCATGCGTATGAAAATGCGAAATTATATAAGGAACGGACAAAGAAGTGGCATGATAAGCACATTGAGCATCGCTCTTTTGAGCCCGGGCAGCATGTATTGTTGTTCAACTCGAGGTTGAAATTGTTTCCGGGCAAGTTGAAGTCGAGATGGTCGGGGCCTTTTGAAGTTGTTCGGGTTACCGCACATGGAGCGGTTGCATTGAGAGCCCCGGGTTCTGAAAGCACATTTTTGGTTAATGGTCAACGGGTGAAACACTATTGGGGAGGTACGGTGAATCACCGCACTTCAATCACTTTGAGGGACCCTTGATTTATACCCGTCGTGTCACGACGTTAAATAAGGCGCTTCTCGGGAGGCAACCCGAGTTTGTACTTGTAATAGTTTAGTTTTCTTTTGTTTTTATAGTGTCACGTTTTTGTTGTTTTTGTGTGTCGTTTTTGCAGGAATCGGGTGAGCTAAACAAGGTGAAATGAATGCATTGAGGGGGATGGGACGTCTCGAGACATGTCCCACGCTTGGTTTATACTTGGAATCGAAATTCGGTGCGAAAAAAATGTTCTTGGGCGCGTTCGGGAGTGCCCCGCGCCTCCCAAAGCGCGAGAAAAAGGTTAAACAAAGAAGCTAGGCGCGGTTGGGAGCGCCCCGCGCCTCCCACCGCGCCATGCTAGGCAGAAACTCAAAAACCTTGCACGCGATAGGCATGCGTCGCGGCTCCCACCGCGCCATGCTAGGCAGAATCATCAAAATCTTGCCCGCGATGGGCTTGCGGCGCGGAGCTAAACGCGGAGGGCCAAATTTTGGTTCGAAAAATGGGTCAACAGGTTTGACCCGAAATTCTTTAATCCCCCATGCCCTATAACCCCGATTCCTAACATCTTTTCTCCCTTATTTTCACTACAAACACTCTCTACACACACACTAATTCACTTGCAACACTTGAACTCATCCCAAATCTTATGCAATCACTTCTAACACCATCAAGTAAGTACATTCCTACTCTTCCTTCTCAATAACATGTAAGTTGTCTTCATAATTGCTCATGGGTGATTCTCTTAACTAGTTACAAGCTTCTTCATAAAAATCCAATCTTGATATGCTTAATTGTCTATGATGCTTAGTGTAGACCTTGTGACTTGTAAAAAGAGATCTCCCAACACATTGGGAGGGTTGGCACATTACAAAATCAATTGAAATTGCTAGTTCAAAGTTGTGCACACTAGGTGTTTGTGAAAAAGCCTCAAAGATGAAATATCAATGACATTGTGAATTCTTGAGTAGCAATGCATCCCTTAGGCTTACAATGAACATTAGGTGTTGCATACACACTAGATTTGATCATGAGGCACCCACACTAGCTTGATTTTAAAAATTCAAAACGTGGCATATTTTGCCAAGGCTAGTTTTGTTCAAGTGTGGGGTGCTCGTGCCATTGAAACAAGTGATTGCCACATAGAGTGTGTGCTAAGTGTGGGGTGGTACCCTTGAGCTTGAATTGTTTTTGGTGCATAGCTATACATCTAACATTGATGTTTGTGTTTGTGTAGGTACCATGGTAGCCACATCTCAAAAGGCGAGTTCCTCATCTACTGCGGGCCCGAGGAGAGAACCTCAAGCCGAGCCTTCCTCCTCAAAGCAAAAGGGTAAGGCACCGGCCAAGCCCAAGGCAAAAGCAAAGGCTAAGGCCAAGATTCCAAAGGACGCGGTGCCGATACCACGTCCCGGAGGCAAGACTCGGTATGGCCTCCCTTTCGTGAAGAAGGGAGATTGCCAAACATGGTATAAAAATGTGCGGCTTGCGGGGTACATCCCCGAGCAAGCCATTGATAAACGGCCGGTGCTACAAAAGTTTAGAGAGGTGGCCGAGAAGATCATTGCCCTCAAGTGGGACTCAGTGTTTGAGAGTCCGGGGGACGCCAACTTGGACATGGTCCAAGAACTTTATGCTAACTGGGAGCCCGATGAGGTGTGGAGGGATGATAACATGGTGACGGTTAGGGGAGTGAAGGTGAAGTTAGATCCAACGGCATTGAATGCCTTCTTGGGGGTAGCGGACCCCGATTATGATGAGTTGAGAAATTACATTAAGAAACCGGATTACACGGCCTTGCGGGAGACCTTGTGTGGTGAGGGCTCCACGCATAAGTGGGGGCGAGGAGCGTCTGGGCGACATAAGTTTATGCACTTCTCCCAGTTTATCAAGCCGGCGCGTGTATGGATGCGGTTTATAAATGCACGGATTCTTCCATGTTCCCATTATTCCGAGGTCACTAAGACTCGGGCGTGCATGGTGTATTTTTTCATGACCGGGAGGCCGGTGAACATTGGGTACTACATGTTGAAAATGATGAAACAAGAGAGGTATGAAAAATCATGTAGTCGGTTGTATTTTGGGAACCTCTTGACCCGGTATTTAGAGAAGGCGGGCGTCCCCGCAGATGAGGTCGGGGATCGCATTGTCCTTGATTTTGGGAGGCCTTTTGACATTGCTTCGGTCAAGGGGGTGATCACCACAGCACCGGTGAAGCTGACGGCGGATGATTTGCGGGAGACAAGTGCCAACTTGGCCGCGCGTCAGTATTTGATGATAGAGGCTATGGCCCGTCAGTCGGGCGTTGATATGACTATTATTGACCGCCAGGTCCCGTTGACGGAGACCTCGAAGGTCCTGCTGGGCGAAGTTGAGGCTGGAAGGGTGGATCCGCGAGAGGATGAGAACACTGATTCAGATATTGTGGCCAATGATCCAGACAGTGAGTATGAGACTGATCATGAGGCGGAGGCCTAGGTCCACACTCCTGTGCGCCATCCAGCTTTCAGGGCAGTTTTCTTGTACTCTTACTTTTGCACTTACTTCTTTGTCGCACTGGGACATTGCTTAGTTTAAGTGTGGGGTGGGGTACTGCCCTTTATCTAGTTTTTATTTTTTGAGGTTTAGGAGGCATGTACCTTAGGACTTTTTATTTTGTCACTTGACTTTGTTTTGATTTATTTCTTGCTTTACTATATGCAAAAATGAAAAAAAAAATTAGAAAACCAATGAAAAATTCCAAAAAGATTTTCCTTTTAGTTTTATTAGTGGTACATGTCATCCGCCCCGTGGTTTTTCTTATGGCCGCGGTTCTTTTCCACGGGGAGACCTTTGAACCGGGTAGTTTTTCATTTTTAGGATTAGGATAGTTAGTTGTAGATGACCCTAGGCTAAGGAAAAATGTAGAATGCTAGGTGCCTTTGATTTGTTTGATACCGGTGGACTTGGACTTGATTGCATGTGCTATGTGTGGTGTCCTTGGTTTTAATTTGATGCATGCCTAGAAAAAGGAAAAAAATGGAACAACCCCCTTGAGATGCTTGAGTCCGCTTGCTTGACTTGATTGCTAACTTTTGTGCATGAGTGCTTAAATATCCACAAGTTGCATTCTAGAAGCTTGGTTGAGAGTTGTTGATTGAGCCTTTTTGTGTGGACCATGTGCGATGTGTGTTGTGAGGCATGTTCTTATTTGCTCCATGTTGCATATTAATGTCTAGAACTTGCCCCGTGTGTGTGCAAAGCGAAATCCTAGGTTTGCTCTAGTTGGGAAATGATACAAGGCCTTCTTTTGATTTGCCTACCCTTACATATATACCTTGAAAAATTGTTGTTGTGATTTCATTGACCCTTTTTGATTGGCACCCACACCCCGAGCCTACCCATTTGTTCTTAATTGACTCTTTTGGCCCTTACTCCTTAAGCACTTTATTGACGTTGTGTAGATGATTGGAGTTGTGGTTGGATGTTGGGAGACTTTTGAGTGGAGCTAATAAAAGGGAAATACTTATGAAAGTTGTGAAGTAGTGGAAAACATTGGCAAGGATGGAAGTTAATGAAATTGGAAAAAATGAAATGATAAGAAAAGAAAAAAAATAGCAAAGTTGAAAAAATTGTGGAAAAGAAAAGAAAAAAAAAGAGAAAGATATCCCGTCCTTGCTAGTGTGTGATTGAAAAGAAAGTATGCTACTTATTGAGAAGGTATGTGTGATACTTGTGATTGGGTGGTTTGATGAGGATTGTGCTTGAAATTAAATGTGATGTATTAAAGTGCTTAGGGAGGTAGTCACTATTACCATATGTATCCTACCCGCCCCTTAGCCTACATTACGACTTTTCTAAAGTCCTAGTTAATCCCGATTGGAGTGAGCCTACATTAGTGGAGTCCTACACTACGGGCAAGCCTATGGTACGTTGTGTGTGACATGTGAGCCTTTCATGAGAGTGAGAGAATTTATTTGTTATTGCCCCGTTCTATTCATGATATTTGTTTTTGTGTGTGATCTTTGGGGGGCACTCTCTTTCATATTGGTGAGGGCACGTGGTTTGCATGAATTCGGTGAAGTTGATGGCTTTTGATTGAGTAGATATGTGTAATTTTGTGGGAGCATGGTTGCATTGAGTTGAGTTTGTGCATTTGAGCTATTTTGGGGTGGTTGTTCTCATATTTTTGAGTTTGGTAAATTGTTGGCATGTTGTGGATCCATGGTAGTCATGTGCGCATTGGTTCAATGGTCGGTATCAACCATAGTCATAGGCATACCTGTTTTACCTAGGTTGGGGAGTTAGTTTTGACTTGCTCGAGGGCGAGCAAAGGTTCAAGTGTGGGGTGGTGATGTTCGGCATTTTATGCCTACTTTTCCTTAATATTTCCGCACATTTGAGCTTGTTTTGCACTTGTTTGGTGGCTTGTGAATGTGGTATTACGCTGATGTTGTGTTGTTCGTGTGTAGGTCGTTACGCGATGTATTTGGAGCGTTTCGGAGCTTGATTGAGCATGAATTGGTTGAAGGATGTTTGAAGATTGGATTGAGCACACAAAGGCACGACACAAGCCGAGTTTTGGAGCGAAAGAAGGAGTTTTTGGCCTGGCGCTGCAGCCTCCGCGCCGCGCAGCCTATGGCGCGAGGAGGTTTGCGCGTTTCAGGGCGCGCCGCAGGCCTATAGCACGAAGGCTGGGAGCGGGTTCTGGTTGGTAGCACGCTTTTCGGGGCGCGGGGCGCCCGTTATAGCGCCCCTTGTGCGCGATTTTACTTCCTATTCCTTCTAGTTTTGGGTTTAACTTATTACCAAGGGTTTGGAAACATTATAAATAGTTTATTACTTAGTTTTTGTAAGGAGTTCTTGACTTTGGAGCAATATTGAGAGCTACACACTTCATTGAACAAGGGTTATTCCCAAATCTTTCATCTATTACATCAAGTATTTCATTATTACACAAAATCTTTGCCTTGTGATTATGAATATGTGTGGCTAATTTCCTAACGTTCTGGGGTTAGAGTTTACATGAAAGTTGATTGTTGAAGATTGATTTCAATTGATTGAATCCCATAACGGGTTACTTATTCTTCCTTGATTTAACTTGTATAATTGTTAGAGCTCGATAGTTATACATCATCTATGGTTTTTGGGTTGAACTCGAAGGAGAGAATCTAATTACGTAATAAGGAAGAATAGAACTAGTTTGTGAACCCGGGCATCGGGGAATCAATTCGCGGGTAGGATAGACATATACTTGCTTGCCTAGTTTAACTAATTACAGGATCGTTAATGCGTGCATGTGATTTAACCCGTAGACATACAGGGATTAAAGTAGCTTGCATAGATTGTGAAGAACTGAAAGGTTTTCATAATTACAATTAACCTGTCAGTTAGTAACCCGGGATTTAAGAAGTGAAACCAATTGAATACATCAACTGGATTGTTCGTAACTCTGACCCTGGATCGCTCTCTTGATATTGTTAACAACCAAAGTTTTGCCCCATTGCTTGATTACATCTTTAGCACTTTAATTACTGCATTTTAGTATAAAAACTCTTACAACCATTGGAAAAAGACCCCTGGATAGTTTGTTCAGGGATTGTTTATTAAGCACTAGTCTGCATAGTCCTCGTGGGAACGATACTCGACTTTGTCACTTTATTACTTGGCGACCGCGTATACTTGCGTGTGCGTTTGGGAGCAACAGGTGCAAAAATACTGGAATACCAAAACGAGCTCTCCATTCCTCACAGAAAGTCAAAGTACTGTGACATTCTCTTTTTTGAGATCCCTAGTTCCACACTTTGACTGTAAAAATACTTAACTCCCAATTCTTGATTTTTGTATTAAAAACTCGAAATTAAGGTATCATTATTTGAAATGAGTAGTGGCAATATATGTATGTGATTGTCATCTAATCATAACAAACCAAACATACATAGTTGTTTGATAGAATTTTAATACCAGCTAATGAGAATTTATCAGAAAAAGAAATTAACCATAAGAAGATAATTCATGGATCTAAAAGCCAAAACTATAAGTAATTTCTCAAACATCAATACACATAAATTAAGAAACCACTAAAGAGAAATAATACTGAAGCTAATGAGAATTAGTGCAAGATTCCATACCTTGGTTTCCTCATTCGTGCTAATGAGACCATAATAGACTGAAGCATCATAAAAGATGTGGTTTCGGCATGGAGGAAAATTTGAAACGGAAGGGATGAAGGGTTTTTCATGTGCTCTTCATATGGTCTTGCGGTGCCGTAGTAACTGCAAAAAAAAAAAAAAAAAAAAGAAAAAGAAAAAAGAAAGCTGAATAGGTTGGCAGCTACCTAAACTTGGCACAAAAAGTCAATCAACTATCTAAATCCTGCCTTGTACCTTTTGGATACCTCAACCTATTCGAATTTGTGCCGTTTGAACACAAAACGTGGACATGACATAAAAAGTGATTCTCACTTCTCATGTGCGCGTGAGGATTTAAAAGAATTTGATTTTTTCTTATCTTTTTAATAAAAAGAATATATTTCCAAATACCACCATAGACACCATCCCTATTGCCACTGCTCCGCCACCCCACCACAAAAAGATTATCTAGCAACCATAAAAATAACATTCATAGCATAAAGTATTAAGTGTAACTAATATGAACGAAATTAAAAAATAATAAATTTCAAAATAAAAAGAAAAAATTACAAAATTGCTCTGTTTACAAGTTACAAAGTTTGTAAATTTTTTATAGTCAAATACTATATAGTCCAGAAAATTCGGGGTTTTTTTTGTTCCTTCTCCTTATTCTATTTATCTATTTATTTTCTCAAGTACTGATTTCAATATTTTAAAAGTAAGTATAGAAATTGACAAATTGGATTGCTTATTTTTTGTTTACATAACAGTCAACATTTAACTTTGTGGGTGCAAATTAATGTTCATAAGCATAATATATATTGATAAAAAGAATAATTTTTTAATATAAAAATAAATAATCATGTTATTACAAAATAATAAAACATAAAATTGTCAATGCTTCTACAGAGCAGCAATGGAGAGAACAAGAGAAGTCCGATCAAATCACCGGGAATCGGGAAAGAGAACAACAAAAACAACATACCCAGTTTATCTCACAAGTGGGGTCTCGGGAGGGTGGATGTACGCAGACCTTACCCCCACCAAGGTGAAGAGGCTAACGAAGCTCCGAAATCAGATGACAGTGCCGGAGCCAATTCTTGTACTGGAGCCAATTAAAGCCACCAAAAATATATTCAAAATGCTTGTAATTTGTGCCATTATTGTTGATGAAGAAATTTTGAAGTTCGAAGAAATAGAGAGGAGATTAGCGCTTTTTGGTTGATGTATTTATTTCTTTTTCTTTTCCTTTTTTGAAAAACCTTTTATTTAATTAATTATAGTCAAACGCCATGTGTCCTTATTTTATTCGATGGTTCTTCCATGTCAAAGCGCGTGAGACCAACACACTTCATTTTAGTTGCTGGATAGTCAAATTGTGCACCGATGACACAAATTCGAATGGGTCGAGGTAGCCAAAAGGTACAAGGCGAGGTTAAGGTAGCTAAATGACTTTTCGTGCCAAGTTTAGGTAGCTGCCAACCTATTCCGCCTTATTTTAAAGACATCTCACTATGATATTGCTCACACTGTCTATTTTCCTACACATACTATTTTTTTCAGTCTGTGGAATTAAGCAACTACTAGGTTGTTTCTGTTTGGTGTACTGAAATGAGGAGAAGACGTCTCCTTTTATAGATGAAGCTGCCAACGTTTGGACCAATTAGAATTCAGTTGGAAAAACTGTTTTGCCAAAAATATTTTCATTTCTCATAACGTGCTTGTTATGGTTTTCTCATAACAGTTACCAACTAATATTTATTTATTGAGTAGGTCCCACAAATCTCCCCCTTAATTTTGATTTTCTTCTTCATTCCAAGCATTGCTCTCATTTTCTAAAAGTCTTCAAATTTGAGTGGCTTTGTAAAGATATCTGCAACTTGATCGTGAGACTTCACATACTTGAGCTCTATCTCCTTCTTGACAATGCATTCTCTGATGAAGTGATACCTTGTATCTATGTTCTTGCTCCGATCATGATACACTGGATTCTTTGCAAGTGCTTGTACGGGCTTGTTATCAATGCAAATTGTTGTGGCTTCAATTTGAGGCAAATTGAGCTCCTTCAACAATCTTCTCGGCCAAATAGCATGACACGTACAAGACATTGCTGCTACATATTCAGATTCACAAGTCGAGAGAGTAACAATGCATTGTTTCTTTGAACTCCAGGTAATCACACAATTACCCAGAAAAAGACAAAGCCATTTGTGCTTTTTCTATCATCAATGTCTCCCGCAAAATCACTATCACAAAATCCTACAAGATTGAAATTATTTGTAGGAGAGTAAAATAGCCCATAGTCAATCGTACCTTTGAGGTAACGGAGAATTCTTCTAACAACTTTCAAATGAGTTGAGGTAGGTGCTTCCATGAAGCGACTCACTGCGCCAACCGCAAAGAGTATATCCGGCCTCATACAAGTCAGGTATCTTAAGCTTCCCACAAGACTTTTGAAAAAGGTAGGATTCACTTTTTCTCCATCATCAAACTTTGACAACTTTGTCTCACTCTCCACTGGTGTGTTTACAGGGTTGCAATCAAAAGTCTTTAACTTCTTCAATATCTCTTTTGTATAGCTTTCTTGAGATATGAAAATGTCTTCCTCCATCTTCTTCCTTTTCATACTCAGGTAATATGACATGAGCCCTATGTCCGTCATATCAAACTCGCGGGACATAGCTTTCCTGAAATCTCCAAACAGATTGGGGTTATTACCCGTAAAGATAAGATCATCAACATAAAGACAGACAAGTAAAATATCTCCATTAATAAGAACTTTAAGATAAATAGCATATTCATGGAGACCACGAGTAAACCAATTGTCTTGAAAATACTTGTCGATGCTACTGTTCCACGTCCTTGGAGTTTGCTTCAATCCATATAAGGCTTTGTTCAATCTAAGTACTTTATCTTCATGATTTTTAGCCCAATGGTTGCTCAACATAGATTTCTTCTTCAAGATAGCTATTCAAGAAGGCTGACTTGACATCTAGTTGATGGATCTTCCACTTCATTTGTGCTGCCAAAGAGATAAGCAATCAGATCGTCTCCATGCGGGCAACAGGTGCATAGACTTCATCATAGTCAATGCCATGCCTTTGTTTGTAGCCTTTAGCCACAAGTCTTTCCTTGTATCTCTATATCTCCATCAACATTCTTCTTTGCCTTGTATACCCATTTCATTCCAATTGCTCGATAACCCTTGGGAAGAGTTGTTAATTCCCAAGTGTTGTTCTTCTCTATTGACTTGATCTCCTCCTCCATTGCTTGTCTCCACCTTTTGTCTGTAACAGCTTCATTAAAGTTCATTGGTTCACCATCAGCAAAGAGACAATACAAAAAATCAAAATTTGTAATTTGATCTGTATTATCATAGAGTTCTGCAATTGTCCTCGTTCTTTCTGGTGTTTCATTCGAACTTCCTGGAAAAGAAGGAGATGCAACATTGGTTGGGGATGGAGGTGGAGTTTGAAATTACAGGGGGGGTGAATTGTTATTTTTCTAATAATACAGTTGACTTAAAACAATTTATAGCCGACTATGCAGAATATATATATAAAATTAAGCAGACAATAAAATATGTAAAGGTAGAAGGAAGACACAGAAATTTTATACTAGTTCAGAACCAAAAGGTTCCTAATCCAGTCCCCTTGGGTCACAAGGGAGTATCTCTCTTTTCAAGGCTCTTAGTAACAATGGATAAAAGGATGGTTTATCGTTCACCACAAACGTCTCTACCAAAGATGGTTTTTACCACTCGATTACCGCCAACGTGTTGTTTGGTTTATAGCTCATCAAACCAACTTCAGATAACACTATTACTTCTTTCGCCGTGTCACAACTGGAAATCTTTTCCCATTCCTCACCACTTATTGCATTGCAGAGGATATTCATAGCCTTGCAATTTAGTTGAATTACTTCCCTTTGTTCGTCAGTATAGTCATCCATATCAAGGGGGACTGAAGCTTCGGCTGTCTCACCTTCTTTCTTAGTAGTGGCAACTTTTGGAATAGTGTAGGGACCTTTATTGATGATACGCCAGACCTTCAAGTCGACTGACTTGACATAGGTTTCCATGCGGATCTTCCAGTGACTATAATATTTTCCATTGAAGTAGGGAGGCGGGGTGGCAGAAGTTCTCTCTTGTAATAGAGCACCATTAACAACGTGTGCAGACACGATCTTTACTCACTTGCTGTAAGGCAAAATAAACAAAATGTGAGACCAAGCTCTGATAGCAATTGAAAGTACAAGAGGGGGAGGCGTGAATTGTTATTTTTCTAATAATACAGTTGACTTAAAACAATTTATAGTCGACTATGCAGAATATATATATATATATATATATAAATTAAGCAGACAATTAAATAAGTAAAGG
The DNA here is from genome assembly GCA_029990575.1 of Petunia axillaris subsp. axillaris. NCBI lineage: Eukaryota > Viridiplantae > Streptophyta > Magnoliopsida > Solanales > Solanaceae > Petunia > Petunia axillaris. The sequence goes on from JARKNS010000009.1 coordinate 47,936,208, forward strand.
TAGAAGGAAGACACAGGAATTTTATACTGGTTCAGAACCAAAAGGTTACTAATCCAGTCCCCTTGGGTCACAAGGGAGTATCTCTCTTTTCAAGGCTCTTAGTAACAATGGATACAAGGATGGTTTATCGTTCACCACAAACGTCTCTACCACAGATGGTTTTTACCACTCGATTACCACCAACGTGTTGTTTGGTTCATAGCTCACCAAACCAACTTCAGATGACACTACTATTACCTCTACAAAGAACTCTCCTTCTTTTCTCGACAAATATCATCTCTTTTATTATTCTAAGCGGGTATTCAATTTTGGGTAATGAAAAACTTGTTATTCTTTTCTAACACTGATACACTCACTGTTACAATATTTATGCAAAGTAAAAGTATGGAGAAGAGTCGATAGTAAGATAGAAGCGTAAGTCTAAAATTGAGTTCTTCTGGGAATATATAGGCTTGAGGTGAGGCAGCACAAGATCGTGATTGACAAGAGAATAACAGATTGCGTTGATCAAGGGATGCTTTCCTTAGTAGCGAGATTCTGAGAGATTTGGACCCATGAGTTTTGATTCTCGGAGAGGTATAAATACCTTCCAAGAATAAGCTTGAGCCGAAAGGAATCAATTCCTTAACTCAAGGGATGACCTTCCATATACAACTGATTTGGGCACAACCAGCAAATCCTTTCCTTAGCTGACTTCCTATTTATGCATGGAGTGTGTACTAAGGGGATCCTGCAGTTCACACACGCAAAGCACTTAGCAACTTAAAAAAATTATTTGTCATAAATCAAGAACGTAAACTTAACAATCTCCCCCTTTTTGATGATGACAAATAACTGGTGTAGGTATGCTTCTCTTGTGGTTTTAAGTCAACTCCCCTGATTAACTGAGATGGAGTGCAGTTGACTGATATCCTGTAAGAACAAAGAGAACAAGGGGAGAACTCCCCCTGACTAAAAGAATTTTAGCATAGTCAACTGACATAATACTATAGAAGGGATGACTTTTCCTTAACACTTGCATTCAGAAATTTTTTTAGGGAAAGCTAGGGAGAAACTCCCAGTTAGTAACAAAAAAAATAAGGAACACCTATCTTCTCCCCCTTTGGCATCAGCAAAAAGATAGAGGGTGAGCCAGTAGCAAAGTAAGTCAATATTACAGACCCAAAGTAAAACATAGTCTAGCGAGGGGCAAGAAAATATGTCAGGGTGTTCACAACATTGTCTGTCATTTTGTCAAGCTTGGTTTGAACATCCCTGGAGAGAGTATCAATGCGACCCTGAACATCAGTGGAAATAGCATCAAGTCGAGTATGGAGCCTACGAATAGCAGCATCAGAGCTTGTTACTGCTGTATCCAGTTTGAGACTGAACTTCCCCACATCCAGCTTGATTTCATTCAATTCATCTGCCTCTTTGTCTTCCTTAAAATGTAGACTGAGAAGCAAGTCAATGATATCTTTGATATCTTCTTCAAATTTTTGAGGAGGCAAAGAGGGGCTCGCTTGATGGGATGGTCCAGCTTGATCACCAGTGGGCTTGACCATCTTGGACTCCTTCCTAACCTATTTATCATCTATGTGAACATAACCCATGGAGGCAAATGCACGAGAATTGTAGCAGGCACTCACAGTGACAGTTTTCCAGGCAGAGGTATCAACACAATAGAAGTGTAAAATCTTAGTAATGATTAGTCCATAGGGAAGTGAAGCACAGTCAGCAATACTTTCAAGCATGTAATCAATTATCCAGGCACCAAGGTCCAACTTTTTGTTGGTTAACAGACAGTAAACAATCAGGGTGTCACGCTGAGAGAGAGAACTAAGGGACCCAGTTCTGGGCAACAGAGTAGTACAACAATGTGAGCAAGAACGCGCACAGTAAAGGGCAAGTCTAAAGGACCTAGTTGACCATCAGGGGCATCAACAGGTTTTTCACACAGGCATGCTTTTGCTTGTTCAAAAGTAACTTCAAAATCAGAAGGCCAAGTGTTTTTGAAGAAAAGAGAATAGCCAGAAAACTTACAGCCCAAAATACGACAGAGGATCTTTTTGGTAATGACAATTCTGGTGTTGAGAATCATAGTTTCAATACCTTCACCAGAGCAAGGACGAAGATTTGCATAGAACAATCTTACCAGATCTTCAGGGATATCGACGGAATCGGTGGAGAAAAAATTTGTCCACTCTTGATCAACAAAGAAGGGTTTGATATCACAGTTGAGAGACTCCGAAAGATTCAGGTCAACAATGCGACCATGAGCAAGAGGCTTTTCCTTAAGGGCTTCCAATTTTTCGTGAGCAGACGAATCCCAAAAATCAAGGGTTTCATCAAGATAAGCAAGAGAGAATTTATTCTTTGGTCTTTTTACCTCTTCTGTATCATTAGGATCACTGTGCATGGGCCTTTTTTCAAGTTTCGTGTTCGGAGGAGGAGTAGGAAAGTTAGAAGTGGTATTCTCAGAGTGGTCGGAGTCAATGTGAACAGGGGTGGAAGTGGTGTTTGCTTTGGGTTTGGTTCGTTGGCTACGACGAGCAGAGATTGTGGATTTTTTAGCCATGGAAAAAAAAAGAAAGTTGAGAGAATGGGTGTAGATGATGATAGTGTAATGAACAGGAGAGACACCTTTTTATGGAGTGAGAGAAAGAGAGAAGAAAAGAAGGTGGAGGGTTTCGTGTTAGATGGAGAGGCTGAAACGACCTCGGTTAGTCGTTTTGGAAGATAGCACTCCGACTGGCGTGCCGATAATTTTAAAATATTCGTAAGGTCCATTGAAACTTGTCTATAAAATTTGAGTTAAATCAAACCTCGTTTGGTAGGCATCAGAAGAAGGTTTCAATTTTTATTATCGATAAATATTAAAAAGAGATTTTTGAGGTCGGTTTTGGTAAATGAGCCCCGATTCGAAATCCGAAAGAGCCGTTAGGTTCATATAATTATTTATGACTTTTGTGAACTTTCGAAAGTTAATTTCGATATTTTTCGGCTAGTTTCCGCTAAAATGCCGAAAGTTAAATAATTTGACTTTTTTTCATTTAAATTCACATCTTGAGTTTCGAGAGTCCTATTTGAGATCCGCCTTCGCGAGTATGTTACATATATTTTGTATAACTTGTATGCAAAATTTAGAATTATTTCGAATATCGTAGGGTAGGGTACCGTTTTAATTTTTACCGTAGCAGCGAATTTTAAAGGTAAAAAAGAAAAAAAAAAGAGAAAATGACAAAAAGTTAGGCGGTGGTGTGATTAGAATAAGCTCATCCTTATGAGCTTCATAATGGACCCGAAACATGAAAATGAGAGACAGAACAAAAACGAGTCAGAGAAAAATGGAAAGAGAAAATGCCAGAAAATGAAAAAAGGGGCCGGATAAAAGTAGAATTTTTACCCCGAACCATTCAGGTAATGATCCTAATATATTATTTGAGTTTATTACATGTGTTTGAATATATTTTGACGGTAAAAATTTTGATACTAGACATCGTTTTAATAAGTTCAATTAATAGTTTAAAGGGTCAAATGGACCCCGATAACGAAATTGATTATATATTCGTACTCAGTGAGTTATGGGCAACATATAAATGTAATTTATTTGGGGTTTGGTTATGTGACCTTAAACCCTGTACATAGGCCTGGCCTGCATATTGCGTATGCAAATAGGGTATCAGGTTCCTAACCGGATTGCCCTAAGACGTAAGGAATGAAGCCTTTAGCCTAATGTGATATATTTTTCTGCTTATTGAACCATGTGGGATCGTTTGGCAATGAAACCAAAGGACAAGCGGTTATTGAGTGGATGTACTAACTTTGTAACAAGGTAAGTGTTTATATCCATTTCTTTGGAGGCACCTGGCCTCGTGGATTTTCTACCACGTGTCCTTTACGTGTGTAGCTGCCGATAGGCGTACTCATTACGCCTTAGCTTTGAATTTACGTTGTATATTATATGTTATGTTCTATTGCTGGTATTGCATTGAATATCTAAGCATTGCATTCTGGCTGTCATTATTGCATATACTTCCCGGTAATCGATGAGAGTCCCGAGCCGGTGAAGGGTCATTATTGCATAAACTTCCCGGTTTGCGATGAGAGTCCCGCACCGGTGAAGGGTCATTATTGCATATACTTCCCGGTAATCGATGAGAGTCCCGAGCCGGTGGAGGGTCATCATTGCATATACTTCCCGGTAATCGATGAGAGTCCCGAGCCGATGGAGGATCATCATTGCATATACTTTCCGGTAATCAATGAGAGTGCCGAGCCGGTGAAGGATCATTATTGCATATATCTCCTAGTAGACGATGAGAGTCCCGCGCCGGAGATAGGTATCAGGCATATGTGGCTGCATTGCATCGTACCACATTCATCACATCTCATTGCACCGCATACTGACTATTATGTGTATTGTGTAGTGTTTTTTGTATGCGGTATGTATACCATGTTGTGGACATATCTTAGTTTGCTTATATGTTTCTGGATCGTATTCTGGGTTGCGGGGATCGGGTTGCACGTCTGCACGCTGCAACGGTATAAATATATGGATCGGGTTGCACGCCGCAACGGTATAAATACATGGATCGGGTTGCACGCCGCAATAGGATGAATATATGGATCAGGTTGCACGCCGCAACAGCATGTATTTCTGATTGTTGATGTGTTCGGGATACCTATATGTTTTGGTTATCTTACGTTCCTGGTTGTTGATGAGTGTGTCATTCCATACGTGTTTCTAGTTATTATCTAGCTCTGCCTTGTTATAATTTAAATAAGAGGAATTTTGTTTATATGTTTCTTCTCCCTGTCTAGCTTTGTTTGTTGTTTGTTTCTTGTCTATCTATTTCGTTCCGGCAGGTTCGCTCCAGGATTGAGTTTGCCACGTTGTTCAGGAGCGAAGATGACTTCAGCAGTCAGGGTGAGCCAGCTTTTATTTCGGATGGCCACCAGTTTATTGGTTATTATTTTTGCTGCATTTTGCTCCCTTCAGGAGGTATCTGTCTTCTTTTGTACTCTTAGATGTCTAGTTTAGATAACCCTAAACCTATTATGTTGGGCAGTCAGCTGTAATTTCTTTTGTATAGCTTAGAGGTATCAGTATGTCTGTGATTTCTTTTAAGTCTTGTCCTTATTTGTAAATTGTTATATTTATTTTCCTAATTTAATTAGTAATGATTCGCCCGACGGGTCTAGGGGGGGATGTCGGGTGCCCGCACGGCCTAACCGGATTCCAGGTCGTGTCAGTTGGTATCAGAGCCTGGCTTAGAGTCTATCTAGACTAAGACAGTGTCTAGTAGAGTCTCGTTGATGGGTACGTAGATGTCCGTACTTATCTACGAGAGGCTATGATGGCATTTAGGAAGTTTCACTTCCTTCATTTCTGATTGTTCGTCGGTCTAGGATGCAAAAGTATTTTCGTTAATTCGTTCGTGGTAATTGTGAACCCTCGTGCGACAAATCAGTAAACGGTATGAGTTCAAGACGAAGCAGTCTAGCCTGGGGCTAGCACTGACGAAGCCCCAAGAGTTTTTTTTATCGTGCTGACGATCTAGTTACGGAGGTCCCAGTTGTACGAGCTTGCGATGGGCAAGGGAGCAGGGCCTTGTGGTTCCCTTGGCTCTCTACGATGCTTTTAGGAGAATCTTGGTGACGCAGATACCGCAAAAACCTATTATTCGCTAGGCAGCTTATCAGGTTGCCGCAGGTGCAGATGCTCGGTCTCAGGGAGCTTTTATTCCAATTCTTAATATTTCCCCAGTAAAATATGTTCCAAATGCAGCATGTGTTGCGCCACCAATTGTTCTGGCTGGTTAGCTAGCCGAGGTAACAGTTCGGTTCGAGTGCCCAAAGAGGTTGCATGATTTTACGCTGTTGAACTTTCCAATATTCTTAAGCAATGCATCAGATAAACCTCGTGATTTTTTTAAAATAAAACGACGTCAGCATATCCTTCAGGCTGTTGGTTATCTCGAACAGTATGCTATGTATTATTCTGCTTTTCAGTTTCAGGGGTCCAGGCTTGAATTGGTGGACCGCTCTCTTATTATCTAACTTTGTTCAAATTTTTTTCTAGATTCGTGGAAAAGTTCCTTTCGAGTGGCGAGCGAGATGTCAACTGTTGCCAGTTTGAGTGAATTGGATAGGGTAGCCTGTCAGTTAGCCTGTTGGTGTTTCAGAATGTGAGATTAAATTCTTTAGGATGGTTGGATATGCACGAGAACTAGTCCATGAGCCTTTCGAGAGATTCAAAGATTTACTGATAACTTTTCTTTTTTCTTGAGATCCCAGATGGCTCGAGAGATTGAGGTTGGGATTTCATTTGATGTTGTTGTTTATATTACCCGAAGGTACGAAACATACCATAAGTAGAGCGGGAAAAGTTAAAGCGGGAGAGCAAAAGATCCCGTGGCCCTAGTGGGCGACCATGGCACCTCATTTAGAGATAAGAGTTCTGATTATTTTAGGAGGTCAGCTGCCAGGTTATCTCAGTTGGTAGAGTGTAATTCTTAAAGTGCGCTACTAGTTCATTAAGATAGATCCAGTTTTTCTCTTTATAGCTATCAACAACCTGTCCAGCTTCCATTTTCACTAAAAGGGTGTTATCATTGTCGTGAGCCTGTCATTCTGGGTGGAGTTCTCCCTTAGTCCGACAAGTAGGCAGCCGTCTTTTCTCTCATTATCAGGCATCTGCACAGTCGCAGGCAATTTCATTTAGATCTCAATCAGCGAAAGAAATGCCACCATCCAGTAAAGGTTGAGAGTGTGGTGGCAGTGGTTCTTCAGAAAGTGATTGTCAGGGTAGTGGCTCAGCTCAGCTGCAGAGGCAGTTGTATAAACTGCTGGTCTGGCGGGATGCTGAGGTATTCGATATAGTAGACCCTGAGATTTCTTCTTCTCTTAAATGTGAGTAAGATTTGATTATTCCGGTCGATCTGGAAATGGTTTGTCATATCATGTTTCCATGGTTTCCTTATTATTTCTATTAAGAATCGGTTGAGGTTGAGGGGTGAGCTTTTGGTATGATTTATTCAGGGCATTTGTGAGACCTTACTAGTTATCTGGTTTAAATGTGAGAGATTTTGAGTGAGTATCGGTATGTTCTGCTTGGCATCTTGTTGTGCCACATTCTCTTAATATGTCGAGTCAGTTTACCTCTCTCTTTGGAATTCAGTGCTGGTAGGATGATGAGATCCTTATTCATCATCATCAGAGAGTGTCATTGTTTCTTCCCGTGTAAAGTGGTTAGTAAGTAATATTCGATCTACGTATCTTCTCTTGGTTCAAAACGCTAGTAAAGTTATGTTATTCTATGAGCTTGTCTGGGTTATAAAAGGGTTTCTGGTAAATTGTCAGAGTTTCCTTCTTATTGGGAGGTTAAATTGGCATATATGACATTCCATAAAGCTTATTTAATGTCTATCTCTTCAATTGCGATTCTTTTGTTAGCTTGACTCGGAAGTAGTGTAGCTCTGGGAGCCAAGCAAATAAGAAGAAGAGCTTCTTAAAACTCTAATTATTTCTATCCTCAGCCTGTGGCCATCTCTTCTTCGTCCGGCACTAGTGAGCTTGGGCGGTTGGTAGCCGCTTGTGATGTTTCCTGTGTTGAGCCAGAGTGTGTGTCAAGGTAGCCGGGTAGGCACATTGTTGTTTTTCAAGGCTACTAAGGGTAATGAGAGGCGTCATTTGACCGTTGATTTGATCCAACAGGCGGTGGTGTTTACAGAAAATGTATGGAGTTGTGACTTGAGAGTTGCAACTGTTTGGCAACTCGAAAGGGTAGTTGGTAGCTCAGGTCTGAGCCGCGCTCTCTATTTAGCTAAGTCTTCCTTAATCCAGCAGGTTGTGCGAGGATGACTATTTTTATTCAAATTAGTTGTATGAGTATATGCTCTAAGTGGAGGAGTCTTTCTCCAACTAATACCGAATCATAATATTAAATCTCTAAGGCATTGCTGAAGCGTAAGCTAATTCTTTGTTTCATCGACTTGTTCTAAATCGAAAAGTATATCGACGAGGTGATTCACCGGCAAAATCATGATTATCCATCCAGAGTTTCGTGTATCTTTGTTTCGAAAAAATACAGAACTATCTTCTCGTGATCGAGGAAGAATCAGCTTAGTCAGAATAAGCTGTGCAATAGTATTATCATATTATCCAGATATATTTTATTCCAAAAATACGATGTGCATAATATAATTCTGATCCTGTAATCATGAGATAATGTCCGTGGGATATTTTATGAAGGTTTTCCAAGTTCTTTTGTTATCTGCGTGAATCTTGCTTTAAGACTTAGACTCGTTCGAGGATGAACGAGAGTTTAAGTGGAGGAGAATGAAACGACCTCGGTTAGTCGTTTCGGAAGATAGGACTCCGATTGGCGTGCCAATAATTTTAAAATATTCGTAAGGTCCATTGGGACTTGTCTGTAAAATTTGAGTTAAATCAGACCTCGTTTGGTAGGCATCAGAAGAAGGTTCGAGAAATATTAAAAAGAGATTTTTGAGGTCGGTTTTGGCGAACGAGCTCCGATTCGAAATCCGAAAGCGCCATTAGGTTCGTATAATTATTTATGACTTTTGTGAACTTTCGAAAGTTAATTTCGATGTTGTTCGGCTAGTTTCCGCTAAAATGCCGAAAGTTAAATAATTTGACTTTTTTTCATTTAAATTCGCATCTTGAGTTTCGGGAGTCCTATTTGAGATCCGCCTTCGTGAGTATGTTACATATATTTTGTATAACTTGTATGCAAAAGTTGAATTATTTCGAATATCGTAGGGTACCGTTTTAATTTTTACCGTAGCAGCGAATTTTAAAGGAAAAAAAAAAAGAGAAAATGACAAAAAGTTAGGCGGTGGTGTGATTAGAATAAGCTCATCCTTATGAGCTTCAGAATGGACCCGAAACATGAAAATGAGAGACAGAACATAAACGAGTTAGAGAAAAATGGAAGAGAAAATGCTAGAAAATGAGAAAAGGGGCCGGAGAAAAGTAGAATTTTTATCCCGAACCATTCAGGTAATGATCCTAATATATTATTTGAGTTTATTAGGTGTGTTTGAATATATTTTGACGGTAAAATTTGTGATATTAGACATCGTTTTAATAAGTTCAATTAATAGTTTAAAGAGTCAAATGGACCCCGATAACGAAATTGATTATATATTCGTACTCAGTGAGTTATGGGCAACATATAAATGTAATTTATTTGGGGTTTGGTTATGTGACCTTAAACCATGTACATAGGCTTGGCCTGCATATTGCGTATGCGAATAGAGTATCAGGTTCCTAACCAGATTGCCCGAAGACGTAAGGAATGAAGCCTTTAGTCTAATGTGATATATTTTTCTGCTTTATGAACACAGTAAGATCGTTTGGCAATGAAACCAAAGGACAAGCGGTTATTGAGTGGATGTACTAACTTTGTAACAAGGTAAGTGTTTATATCCATTTCTTTGGAGGCACCTGGCCTCGTGGATTTTCTACCACGTGTCCTTTACGTGTGTAGCTGCCGATAGGCGTACTCCTTACGCCTTAGCTTTGAATTTACGTTGTATATTATATGTTATGTTCTGTTTCTGGTATTGCATTGAGTATCTGAGTATTGCACTCTGGCTGTCATTATTGCATATACTTCCCGGTAATCGATGAGAGTCCCGAGCTGGTGAAGGGTCATTATTGCATATACTTTCCGGTTTGCGATGAGAGTCCCGCACAGGTGAAGGGTCATTATTGCATATACTTCCCGGTAATCCATGAGAGTCCCGAACCGGTGGAGGGTCATCATTGCATATACTTCCCGGTAATCGATGAGAGTCCCGAGCCGGTGGAGGATCATCTTTGCATATACTTCCCGGTAATTGATGAGAGTCCCGAGCCGGTGAAGGATCATTATTGCATATATCTCCTGGTAGACGATGAGAGTCCCGCGCCGGAGATAGGTATCAGGCATATGTGACTGCATTGCATCATACCGCATTCATCACATCTCATTGCACCGCATACTGACTATTATGTGTATTGTGTTGTGTTTTTTGTATGCGGTATGTATACCATGTACTGGACATATCTTAGTTTGCTTATATGTTTCTGGCTCGTATTCTGGGTTGCGGGGATCGGGTTGCACGTCTGCACGCAGCAACGGTATAAATATATGGATCGGGTTGCACGCCGCAACAGGATGAATATATGGATCGGGTTGCACGCCGCAACAGGATGTATTTCTGATTGTTGATGTGTTCGGGATACCTATATGTTTTGGTTATCTTACGTTCCTGGTTGTTGATGAGTTTGTCATTCCATATGTGTTTGTAGTTATTATCTGGCTCTGCCTTGTTATAATTTAAATAAGAGGAATTTTGTTTATATGTTTCTTCTCCCTGGCTAGCTATCCTATTCTTTGAGGTGGCTAGTCTGCCCCACTTATTGAGTCCTTTTGACTCACCCTTGTTTCTTGTCTATCTATTTCGTTCCGGCATGTTCGCTCCAGGATTGAGTTTGCCACGTTGTTCAGGAGCGAAGATGACTTCAGCAGTCAGGGTGAGCCAGCTTTTATTCCGGATGGCCACCAGTTTATTGGTTATTATTTTCGCTGCATTTTGCTCCCTTCAGGAGGTATCTGTCTTCTTTTGTACTCTTAGATGTCTAGTCTGGATAACCCTAAACCTAGTATGTTGGGTAGTCAGCTGTAATATCTTTTGTACAGCTTAGAGGTATCAGTATGTCTGTGATTTCTTTTAAGTCTTGTCCTTATTTGTGAATTGTTATATTTATTTTCCTAATTTAATTAGTAAGTGTTCGCCCTACGGGTCTAGGGGAGGATGTCGGGTGCCCGCACGGCCTAACCGGATTCCGGGTCGTATTAGAGGCGTTAGAAGAAAAGACATTGATGGGAAAAGGCGCTGCAAAATCAGGAGAAACAGACCGACGCGTGACTTTTGATTGACTTGAAAATAAAAACGACGGCTGTAATAATGACAGTTAATAATGACACTAAAGGTAAACATAATAAGGATGCATATACATGGTAGGAAATAATGCTGATGAGATGCCCACTAAAAAAATAAAAAATATTTTTGGTATTTTTATATTTTTGTGAGATGAATGCATGCAAAATAAAATTATGCTGTTGAACACGGGTCAGAAATAATGCCAAGTAGATCTCTTAGGGTACAAAAACGATCTTCAAGCAAGGGTTTTGTAAAAATATCTGCTAGTTGAAAATTAGTACTAACAAATGCAATGTCAATGTCACCTTGTTGAACATGATCACGTATAAAATGATAACGAACATCTATATGCTTGGTCCTAGGATGACCAACAGGATTGTAAGACAACTCAATAGCACTTGTATTATCACATAATATAGAGATAGGTTTGAAAAATAAGTTATAATCCGATAGTTGAGTAGCCATCCAGAGAAGTTGAGTGCAACAATGTCCTAGTGCGACATATTCGAACTCAACAGTTGATAGAGCAGTGCAGTCTTGCTTTTTGCTATGCCATGAAACAAGAGATTTTCCTAAGAAAAAACTTGCACCACTGGTACTTTTCCGATCAACCCTGTCACCTGCGTAGTCAGCATCTGAGAATCCAATGAGATCAAAATGACTAGTGAAAGGATACCATAGTCCATAGGATACAGTTCCCGCAAGATAGCGTATAATTCTTTTGACTGCAGTTAGATGAGAAACTTTTGGAGCTGACTGAAATCGAGCACATTTACATACAGCAAACATAATATCTGGTCGACTAGCGGTTAAGTAAATGAGAGAGCCAATAATACCTCTGTATATAGTAGGATTTACGCTAGTACCTTTTTCATCTCTTACTAGATGAGTGGTTGGGCTCATTGGAGTTTTAGCTACGTTGGCTTCTGTCATGCCGAATTTTGTAAGCAGTTCTTTTATATGCTTGGATTGATTGACAAAGATGCCTTTTTGATGCTGCTTAATTTGAAGTCCTAGGAAGTAAGTCAACTCCCCCATCATGCTCATTTCGAATTCTCCTTGCATCAAAATCTCAAAATCCTTGCATAGATGAGCATTAGTCTACCAAAAATTATGTCATCAACGTATACTTGAATGATTAAAATGTCTTTAGAGGTTTTTTGGATAAAAAGAGTTTTGTCACTTTTACCTCTAGAAAAACCGTGGCTTAATAGGAAAGAGCTTAATCTTTCATACCAGTCTCTTGGAGCTTGTTTGAGACCATAAAGAGCTTTGGAAAGTTTGAAAACATGGTGAGGAAATTTTTTATTTTCGAAACCGGGAGGTTGTCTAACATACACTTCTTCCTTTATAAAGCCATTTAGAAAGCACTCTTCTCATCCATTTGAAAAAGCTTAAACTGTTTGAAAGAAGCAAATGCAAGCAACATACGAATAGATTCAAGTCTAGCTACAGGGGCAAATATCTCATCGTAGTCGACTCCTTCTGTTTGGGAGTATCCCTGAGCAACTAGACGAGCCTTGTTTCTTACCACTTTTCCATCCTCGTTAAGCTTGTTCCGAAAGACCCACTTGGATCCTATGATAGACTTCCTTTTGGATCTTGGGACTAACTTCCATACCTCATTTTTTTCAAACTGCTCAAGTTCTTCTTTCTCTTGAACCCATGATTCATCTTGTAGAGCTTCGTCAATTCTTCTGGGTTCAATCTGCGAAATAAAGGCAATATTAGATCTTTGTGCTCTTCTAGTTTTCATACCTTCTCTTGGATCGCCAATGATATATTTCTGAGGATAGTCGGGATCGCTTTTCCACTCATTCGGTACAACAACATCGAAATTCTTGGGTTCTTCATCAATAGGTTACTCGTTTTCCTCACTAGTCGACTCAGGTTCTCTTTGTGACTGGACTTCCTTTTGGGTTTCAGCATTGTGCAGGTTCTCTGAGATGTGTGGATGAAATGGAACCTCATCTTCATCATCTGCAACATCTCCTTTCTCGACAGTTTTTAAAGCATCATAAAAAACAACATGCATAGATTCTTCAACAGATAAAGTACGCTTGTTAAATACTCTATAAGACCTACTAGTGTTGGAGTAACCCAAGAAAATACCTTCATCACTGCGAGGGTCAAACTTGCCAAGGTTGTCCTTGCCATTATTGTGAATAAAACATTTACAACCAAAAGGGTGAAAGTAACTTACATTTGGCCTTTTACCTTTCCATAGTTCATAAGGAGTTTTCTTAAGAATAGGATGAATGAGACATCTATTGAGAATGTGACAAGCTGTACTTACTGCTTCAGCCCAAAATTGATTTGGGAGGGAGTGCTCAATCAGCATGGTCCTTGCCATATCTCGAAGAGTTCTATTTTTTCTTTCAACAGCCCCATTTTGTTGAAGAGTGCGGGGAGAGGAGAAATTGTGGATGAGACCATGAGTATTGCAATATTCTTCAAAGATTTTGCTCTCAAATTCTCCTCCGTGGTCACTTCTAATGGTGGTTATGAAGTATCCCTTTTCTCTTTGAACTTTCTTGCAGAACACTTCAAAACTAGCAAACGCATCATCTTTATGTGATAAAAATATGACCCAAGTAAATCTAGAGAAATCATCAACAATTACAAGTGCATACTTCTTTCCATTTATGCTAGCAGTTCTAGTTGGGCGGAACAGATCCATGTGAAGAAGCTCAAGGGGTTTTGAAGTAGAAACAATGTCTTTGCATTTAAAAGATGTTCTAGTTTGTTTTCCTAATTGACATGCATCACACACATGGTCTTTTGTGAAATTCAGTTTTGGTAAACTAATGACAAGATCACGTTTTGAAAGTTTTTCAATTAAAAACATGCTTGCATGACCTAATTTTCTATGCCAGACCCATGGATCATTCGTAATAGAAGGTATTGTCGTTGTTCAAAACATAGATATTATTTTCTCTTGAGCCTGAGAGAACAACTTTACCTCGGTTGTCATGAATAATGCATCTGCTTGACTCAAACTTTACCTTGAACCCTCCATCGCGTAGTTGACTTATGCTGAGAAGATTGTGTTTGAGTCCTTCTACTAGAAAAGCTTCTTTTATCTCGCATGAGGGATTCAATGAGATGATTCCTATTCCAATGATTTTTCCTTTAGCATCACCTCCAAACCGTACAGAGCCTCCATCAATATTTATGACTGACTTGAAAAGCTGCTTGTCACCAGTCATGTGACGGGAGCATCCACTGTCTAAAAACCATTTGCCCAATTTTGCTCTTTTCTTGTGGAGTCCCTGCAATATAATAGTTTTTAAGCAGTTTTAGGTACCCAAGGGTTAGTCTTAGAGGTGCTAGCCTTATTTTTAGCTTTAGGCCTCCAAACCCATCTTTCAGGATTTTTCTTGTAGCATTTCTTTTGCACATGACCAAGCTCACCACAAAGAAAATATATTGGTAAATTTTGAGATTGAGAACTAGAGGAAGTAGGTGTAATGGATCTAGCAGATTTATAGGAATTGTAGGACCTATCAGAGTGATAATTTGTGGGCCTCCGAAGTCTGTTTAGCTTAATTCTTAGTTGCTCCATTTCCTCTTTTAGAAATTCATTTTCAGTTTCTACTACTTCCAGCTTCATTTCCCATTCCTCTTTTTCTTTAGTTAGCTTTTTGATTACCTTGAGAGCTTTCTCAAGTTCATCAAGAGCTTCGTCAAGATTCATTGAGTTTTCAGTACAAAGATTACAGCATACCTCATTGGTGTCGGCCATGAAACATATGTTTGCTGCATCTTCAGATTCAGTGTCGGCTGCTTCATCATCACTCCAGGCTGCATACGATCTGTTCTTGCCTTTTCTTTTTGCCTCTGGGCAGTTCTTTGCAATGTGTCCTTACTTTCTGCATTCATAGCAACATCCTTCAATTTTATAGTTGGTCTGTTCCTTTTTGAAAGGAACCTTACCTTTGCGAAACTGCCTCCTCCGGTTAAGTAGGACATTTATGTTTCTGGACATCATAGCAAGTTGTTCCTGGAAGTCATCTTCTTCGTCTTCGTGTCCATAGTCGACTTCTTCAGTGGTGGTGCTGAAGGCTACAGTCTTTTTCTTCTCTTCTTGAGTATTGCGGTTCAGATGAGTTTTCTCAAAGGCAATCAGATCACCTCTGAGTTCGTCATAGGTGAGCTTGTTAAGGTCACTGCTTTCAATGTTGATAACTTTTGGTTGCCAGGAGGTTGGAAGGCCCCTTAGAATCTTTCTGATTTGTTGACCGCTTGTGTAGATCATTCCAAGGGCTTTGAGTTCTCCAATAATTTTGCTGAACCTAGCAAACATGTCTTCAGCCGATTCTCCTTCTTTCATTTGAAATAGCTCATATTCATAGACCAGGAGATTTATTCTTGTTTCCTTGACTTTGCTGGTACCTTCATACGTTATTTCCAACTTATCCCATATTTCTTTCGCAGTGTCACAACTGGAAATCTTTTCCCATTCCTCACCACTTATTGCATTGTAGAGGATATTCATAGCCTTGTAATTCAGTTGAATTACTTCCCTTTGTTCGTCAGTATAGTCATCCATATCAAGGGGGACCGAAGCTTCGGCTGTCTCACCTTCCTTCTTAGTAGTGGCAACTTTTGGAATAGTGTAGGGACCTTTATTGATGATACGCCAGACCTTCAAGTCGACTGACTTGACATCGGTTTCCATGCAGATCTTCCAGTGACTGTAATGTTTTCCATTGAAGTAGGGAGGCGGGGTGGCAGAAGTTCCCTCTTGCAATAGAGCACCGTTAACAACATGTGCAGACATGATCTTTACTCACTTTTTGTAAGGCAAAATAAACAAAATCTGAGACCAAGCTCTGATACCAATTGAAAGTACAAGGGGGGGTGAATTGTTATTTTTCTAATAATACAGTTGACTTAAAACAATTTATAGTCGACTATGCAGAATATATATATAAAATTAAGCAAACAATAAAATAAGTAAAGGTAGAAGGAAGACACAAGAATTTTATACTGGTTCAGAACCAAAAGGTTCCTAATCCAGTCCCCTTGGGTCACAAGGGAGTATCTCTCTTTTCAAGGCTCTTAGTAACAATGGATACAAGGATGGTTTATCGTTCACCACAAACGTCTCTACCACAGATGATTTTTACCACTCGATTACCACCAACCTATTGTTTGGTTTATAGCTCACCAAACCAACTTCAGATGACACTACTATTACCTCTACAAAGAACTCTCCTTCTTTTCTCGACAAATATCATCTCTTTTATTATTCTAAGCGGGTATTCAATTTTGGGTAATGAAAAACTTGTTATTCTTTTCTAACACTGATACACTCACTGTTACAGTATTTATGCATAGTAACAGTATGGAGAAGAGTAGATAGTAAGATAGAAGCGTAAGTCTAAGATCGAGTTATTCTGGGAATATATAGGCTTGAGGTGAGGCAGCACAAGATCGTGATTGACAAGAGAATAACAGATTGCGTTGATCAAGGGATGCTTTCCTTAGTAGCGAGATTCTGAGGGATTTGGACCCAAGAGTTTTGATTCTCGGAGAGGTATAAATACCTTCCAAGAATAAGGTTGAGCCGAAAGGAATCAATTCCTTAACTCAAGGGATGGCCTTCCATATACAGCTGATTTGGGCACAACCGGCAAATACTTTCCTTAGCTGACTTCGTATTTATCCATGGAGTGTGTACTAAGGGGATCCTGCAGTTCACACACGCAAAGCACTTAGCAACTTAAAAACATTATTTGTCATAAATCAAAAACGTAAACTTAACAGAGTTGTGTCTTGTAAGAGTTCCTCGGCCTCTTGTGCTTCTACTTCATCATCTTCAAAGTACGGAAGAAAATCATATGTATTTTCTTCCGGAGATTCCCAATTCCATGTCGCTTCTTCATCAAATTCAACATCACGACTCAACACCACTTTGCCATTGCGAGAGTTGTATAACTTGTAACCTTTGTCATAGCCAACAAGCACATGCTTGACACTTCGATCATCAAGTTTAGCTCTCCCTTGATGTGGCACATGAGCATAGGCTATGCTCCCAATGATTCTCAAGTGTTTGACACTTGGCTTCCTTCCGCTCCATGCTTCTTGAGGAGTTTGATCTCTAACATTTCTTGTTGGAGATCTGTTGCTCAAATAAACTGCACAAGAAACAGCTTCGACCCAAAATTTCTTGGGCATGTTTTTAGCTTTCAACATACATCTAGCCATATTAAGAATTGTTCTATTCTTTCTTTCAGCAACTCCATTTTGTTGTGGTGGGTAAGGTACTGTTAGAGGGTGGCGAATTCCATGAGATTGACAAAAGTCATTAAATTCTTTTGAAGTGAATTCACCTCCTCTATCGAACCTTAAAGCTTTTATTTTATGGTCACTTTCCTTTTCCACGAGTGCTTTAAAATTCTTAAAAGCAACAAATATTTCAGATTTTTGCTTCAAGAAATAAACTCAAGTCTTTCTACTAAAATCATCAATGAATAGTAGAAAGTATTTACTTTTATCTAAATAATATGGATTGATTGGTCCACACACATCGGTATGAACAAGCTCGAGTGGCTTGGTAGCTCTTGACGTGGCCTCATTTGGAAAACTCTTCCTTGCATGTTTGCCAAGAAGACAAACATCACACAATTGATTGAGATGGTTGATTGAAGGCATTCCATATACTATCATCTTTTCTCCTATTGATTTGAGCGCTTCATAATTTAAGTGCCCAAATCGCATGTGCCAACACCATGATTCATCTTGCACATTAGCCTTCAAACATTTTGCATTAATTGTCTTAAGATTCAAAGTAAACAATCTATTCTTTGTCATTTGAACTTTAGCAATTAATTTTTTATTTGAATTTCTAAGCCCAAGATGCATATCTTTCATATAAATATCATATCCTCTTTCAAGAAGTTGGCCCAAACTTAAAATATTACTTTTTAGTTTTGGCACAAAACATCTTTAATCATCTTATGGCCACCACCTCTAGAAGATATTAGAATCATATATATCCCTTCAATTTGGATCTTTGAGGAATCTCCAAAGGACACATTACCTTTCACCCTTTTAATGAGTTCCACAAACTTGTCTTTGCATCCACACATATGGTTACTTGCTCCATTGTCCAAGTACCACGAGCTGCAATCATCTTTGTCACCTTCTTTGAGTGCTAGCAACAATGTTGACTCAACTTGTTCTTTGTCGTTAATAAGGTTAGCTTTCTTTTCAACATTACTACGACACTCCCAAGAGAAATAGCCAAATTTATGACAGTTGTAACACTCAATTTTAGATTTGTTATACCTTTTGTCATTCGTCTCTTGATAGTAACCACGTCCTCTTCTTCCTCTCTGTCCTCGACCATGACCTCTGAATGCTTGAAAGTTTTTTTCTTCATTGTTGAAGTTGTTACCATTACTTCTTCCTCTTCCTCGGCCACCACGGCCTCTTCCTCGTCCATTTCATCTATAGCTCTTTTCACCTCCATCCTTGAAGGATGCATTGGTTTTAAGAAGTTGCTCCAATGGCTCTTCTTGTCTCCTTCTGATCTTTTCTTCGTGGTCTTGTAAAGAACCCTCCAATTGCTCCGTCAGCATAAAGTCTAAATCTTTAGACTCCTCAATTGCACATACAACATAGTCAAATTTAGGTGTTAAAGAACGAATGAATTTCTTCCATTTCTTCCCCGTACCTTTTTAATTGGTTCACAACAGCTTTCACTCTTGAACAATAATCCGAAATGCATTCGGATTCCTTCATTTTCAAAACATCAAAATCACTCCTTAGAGTTTGCAGTTTTATCTTCCTCACTTTATCAACTCCCTGGAGAGACATTTGTAAAATCTCTCAAGCTTCTTTTGAGGTGGTAGCATCGGCTACCTTCTCAAACATGGCATCATCCAGACATTGGTGGATGAGAGTGAGAGCTTGTTTATCCTTCTCCCTTATTTTTACCAAGACATCTTTTTTATTTTGAGGTAGAACTTCCTCACTATCGGGTATTGTATGCCCACTACGTACAACCTCCCATACGTTTTGATAGCCAAGAATAGCTTTCAATCGTAGGCACCATTTTTCATAATTTTCTTTTGTGAGACGAGGGTATTGAAAAGCGAGTGTACTATTATTTGTCATGGCTCTGATACCAAGATGTTGGAAAATAATAGTATACCCCAGAAATATTTTCCACAATAATACACAAGATTAGAAGCGTACAACGACACCAAGTTTCTTAACGTGGAAAAATATTTTAACAAAAAAGTAAAATAGCCACGTATTGAGAGGAGCAAAATAACTTCATTATAGTGAGAAATATTACATACTGTAGTCGTAGACTACTACACACTCAAAGAAATAACTCTCTTTATTTTACACCTCACTATGATATTGCTCACACTGTCTATTTTCCTACACATACTATTTTCTTTAAGTCTGTGGAATTAAGCAACCACTGAGTTGCTTTTGTTTGGTGTACTGAAATGAGGAGAAGACGTTTCCTTTTATAGATGAAGCTGCCAACGTTTGGACCAATCAGAATTCAGTTGGCAAAACTGTTTTACCAAAACTGTTTTCATTTCTCATAACGTGCTTGTTATGGTTTTCTCATAACAGTTACCAACTAATATTGATTTATTGAGTAGGTCCCACAATCCTGCTAAGCTTCCGTTGATTAATTGCAGTGTCTTAATCAAAATTACATGTATTAAACTTAAACAAATGCGAGTATAAACATATGTGCCTGATTGGTGGAATAAACGTCCATCTTCTACACGGAATGAATGTTAGAATCTTTAAACGACTAGTACAACTATTTATAGGTACATGAGAGAAAATGAAAAATAAAATTATAATCAAAACTACAAATTAAACGGGGTCTTGAAGTACTTTAAGTTAAACAAACGAGATCTCGGTTAAGTTTATAAAAATTTACAAAGTCTAAGAGAAAAAAAAAATTAAGTTTCTTATGATTCTTCCTTGAGCATAAAACTTCAGCTTATAAGGACTTTTTACCATATAATCCTTGCATCTTTGAAGTCTTACTTTTTAGGGTCATATTTTCCCACTTGTCATGGCTGGTGGAAAATTAGTTACTGTAGTATGTAATATAGGTCTTAGATTGATTATAATTATTGTTAGCGGCCCCCATTTACATGAATGGTACATAGCATAATATCAATTATTCCGGTAATTTGCAAAAATATGACACGGGAAGCAATGGTTTGCCTTTTTGCCCCGTTAAGAAGTGGTTTGCAAAAATACCCCCGTTAAGATTTAATGAATAAAATCCAGGGCCAAGACTTCCCGATATATTTTTCCGCTTTTCAACACTTATCCCTTCAAGTATTGGAAATAGGCAATACTTGCCGCACTAGGCCGCAAGTCTTGGCAATTGCCAAGACTTGCCATTGACCCCTGCTCGATTTTCCAGCACTTGCACGACAAGTATTGGCAATAGGCAACACTTGCTGCACTGCGTCGTAAGTCTTGGAAATTGTCAAGACTTGCCCCTTCCAGTTTTCCCTGCATTCTCGCCGTATAACTTGAAGTATTGGCAAAACATCATTTGCCCTTGAAGTATAGCCAATTGCCAAGACTTACAAATTTTTTGCCTTGAAGTATTGGCTTGCGGACTAAATAAGGGCATTTTGCTAAAACATCTCTTAGCGCGAGTATTTTTGTAAAACCACTCCTTATGGAGGGCATACGGTGAAATTTTTTGAATTATTTCCATATCATATTTTAATGGACCAGTAGGCTACTGATACGGGATACTCTATGACCAAAAGTCGGAAATAGGTATGGAGACCATGATTTTTGGGGTTAATTTCATCTGTGGTCACTGAACTATTGTTTCATTACCACAAAGTCACTTTTGTTTCATTTGTTACCCAAAAGTCACTCAACTTTGCTACGGTCTACAATAAAGTCACTCAAGCCGGATTTTGTTTAAAACTTGCCGGAAAAATGATGTGGCATCATTAATTAAAAATAATTTTCTTAATTAATTTTTCATCTATTAATCTAATTCCTTACCCATTATTCTACCCAACCCAAACACATTTCACTATGTCATCATCGTGCACAAATATTTTATACCGATGTCATTTCTCTTTGCTTCTGTTTTATATTGAATTATAGCTAATCAAATTGAGTAATGTTAGGCAAATTGGTTATGCAAAAAGGGAAAATGAAAAACGAAGAATGAATAATGAACAAGCTTAAATCGGTTTGGTTCAGTTTTTCATTTATGAAATCAAATTAGTTATATCGATTTTTTAAAATTTTAAAAAACCAAAATAATAGCTCGTTTGGACCGTTGTTATGTATATGGTTTCATAATGTATCTATTGTATTGTACTTTATATTTTGTTGAGTTCAACATTTTGATAGATTATATTGTTTGCAGTCGTTTCATGATATAAGTAACATACTAGTAAATGAAGAATGAATTTACAGTATTGCCAAGAAAATAATAAGATAGGGGATAGAGTTGCTATAAAAAAGTTAAGATAAATGGTAATATATTAAGGGAAAGAAGAGAGAAAAAAGACACGGTAACGACGCGATCACACCAAATCGGTCGTTATGAGCTCTTCATCGTTATGTAACGATGGACTAACGATACGATACAATAAATTTTTAAAGTAAAAATTAATACAAACATTATTTTATAATAACAGTACAGTAACAGTACGATACGGTACAATTGATAACAACCATCCAAACAAGGTAATACCAAACAAGGTCGAATTTTTATTTTGATTTTTCTCAGTTTTCTTTTTCTTTCAATTTTTCTGGGTTATTCGATTTTTGCTTGGTACCCCAGGGATTATATGGTAGACAATATTTATCAAATTTCAAAATTTTCACCGATAAAATAGTTATTTGTATATCTTAAGGTAAGATATGACACTCTAATTTATAGGTATGTCCTTGCTTTTGCTTACTGTATTAAAAATAATTGACACACAGATATAAAGCCCTAAAAAATGATGTGCCTGACACTCTAATTTAATACGAAATAGAAACAAAGCGAAATGACATCGGTATGAAATGTTTATGCACGACGATGACGTAGTGAAATATGTTTGGATTGAGTAGAATAAGAATAATGGGTTAAGGAATTAAATTAATAGATGAAAAACTAATTAAGAAAATTATTTTTAATTAATGATGCCACATCATTTTTCCGGTAAGTTTTAAACAAAATCCGGCTTGAGTGACTTTGTTGTAGACCGGAGCAAAGTTGAGTGACTTTTGGGTAACAAATGAAACGAAAGTGACTTTGTGGTAATGAAACAATAGTTCAGTGACTACCGGTGAAATTAACCCTGATTTTTGATACTAACTCCTAAAAATGTGCATGATTCATAAGTGACTAGAATTTAACAAGTTGATGCCTCATTTTTGAAACTAGGCGACTAAAATCAAGACAATATCTTTTACCTTGGCAAAGGATATGCCAGGACTGAAGGGTAGAGTAATATTCATGTAACTGTTTGAATTGGAAGTCCCAAATATTGGTATATGCACTTAATTCTGTCTAAAACAGCTAAAGATAAAATTACATCTCTCTTCCATGTAGAAAAGAGTTGGCTCCACCAATCTAAAAGCACACATTTATTAGTATTTCGTACATGATATATAAGATAAAATTATACATAAGTACACATATGTACGCACATACATGCATATTGTGACTTGTGGTATCCTAAGAGGAAGCCCTTTTTGCAACCGTAACCATGAGACCATCTTTCATTTGAATGATAATAGAAACAGTGGGAGAAATAGTTTGATCTTCCACTAGAAGTATATGATAATTGTATATGATGGTAGCTGCTAACATTTTCATCTGAATGAATGCCATTTCTTTCCCTAAACAAGTCCTTGGGCCTGCATTAAATGCTGGAAATTTGAAAGATGGTTCATGTTTTATCCCTCCTCGTTTCGAAATCCATCTTTCCGGCTTGAATTCTAGACAATCATTTCCCCATATAGTCTCCATTCTTCCCATTGTATAAAATGATAGCATCATTCTCGTGTTTGGACTAACACGATGACCACTTGGAAGAATGTCAAATTCAAGTGGAGTTTTATGCTCGATAGGAAGTGATGGGAAGAACCTAAGAGTTTCACACAAAGCTCCATGTAAATAGACCAGCTTTTGTATTTCTGCTATGTTGAAAAACTTGTGGTTTTCATCTTCTTTTAGATGCAATTGTTCTTGAATCTCTTCTCTAATCTTTTTCTGTACTAAGGGATATTTTGCTAAGTACCAAAAGAACCAAGTGAGAGCTGCACTTGTGGTATCTCTTCCAGCAAATATCAAACTTAAAAAAGTGTCCCTTAAAAATTCTTGTAAGGTACCCAAATCTCTACCGTTCCATTGACTGTACATTTTAATATATGCAGTTAAAAATGTGGATGCCTCATCTTTTTTGTTTTTGCTCAACAGCTCTTCTTGTTTCTTTGAAATGCAAGAATATAAGAACTGATCAAAAGCTTTACATGCTTGACTAAGTTTCTTTTCCTTACCAATTTGAAGCCATTTTTGCAATTTCCAACAACTTTCTGGCATTATGTGTCTGTAAAGAAATGCATCCAAAGCATCATTGAATGCCTTTTCACATGGCACATGAGGTAAGTCGATGGATAAACTTCTTGGATCATGGTCAAGTAACAATTTGTTGATAGCATCAAAAGTGAATCTATGAAGAATGTCTTGCAAATCTAATGGTTTGCCTTGTTCAACAAACACATCGAGAATTGGTAGAAGCCCTTTTTCAATAGTGTCCCACGTGTTCTTCTCTACCAAAGTTTGAAACTTTGCATGGCTCATTAAGGACAAGGTGGTTTTCCGATGAACCTCCCATAATTCATAATCGACATTGAAGATCCCATTTCCTAAAATATCAAATATTTTACGAAACTCGGGTCCCTTTGGATAATTTGAGAAGTTTTTACTAAAAATATGGTGGATATTTGCAGGATCGCTAGTAATGAACATGTTCATGTTGGAAAGTATTGGACCAATGAACACAAAAGTTCCCCCAGCTTCTATAAGAACCTCAGTCATATACTCATGGATACGATGAACATTCAAAATTATTGCTGGCAGCATTCCAATCAGTGGCCAATCTGTTGGCAATGAAGTTTTTGTCCATATATTTCGAAGATGCAATGTAAAATAAGTGAAACAAAGAATTACTAAAAGAAGTAGAGAACATTCAAGAAACTCCATTGTGGGACGTTGGAGGTTTTTCTTTTCAATAAGCTATCTGTGGTTCTGCAAGTAATTTTGTAGTGATAAGAGTAAATAACCTAAACCTTGTGAAGTTTTATATATAAGAGTTAGTAGTATAACGGACTTAAGATTGAGGGATCCCCAATTAAAAATCTAGGTAGTAGTTGAGGAGTTACACTGATTATAACATTTCTTAAAGCGATTTAGCATCTCATTAATTTAGGAGTGACCACTTCATCTAATAGTACAAAGACAATTTAGTAGTATAACGGACTTAAAGATTGATTATAATATTTCTTGAAAACGATCGATTTAGCATCTCATTAATTTAGGAGTGACCATTTCATCTAATAGTACTGAACAATTTAGTAGTATAACGGACTTAAGATTGAGGGATCCTCTATTAAAAATCTAGGTATTAGTTGAGGAGTTACACTGATTATAACATTTCTTGAAAACGATTGATTTAGCATCTCATTAATTTAGGAGTGACCATTTCATCTAATAATATTGAACAATTTCATTCAGTTTTGCTTCAAGGATATATATATTGGCCATTTCAGAAACTTCATCTTCCAAGCGAAATATATATGAACCAAGGATATTTCTTAGTAAATATTGCATTTGAGTTAAAAAAATTAATAAATAATCCTTTCATTTAAATAAACAAAAAATAGTGTATGGATCTGATCCTATATAGTACTGTGCACCAAAGGCCATTTTTGACAGTGATCTTTGATTTGAGGCCATTTTTTTTATTGGTTTTACAGGAGAGACCGCTTTTTGGAACTTCAATTCTTTTGGGTTGAACTTCACACAAGTTCAGCCCACAAGGATTGAAGTTCAATTTCGTGTAATTTTGATCAGTAGCCATTTTTGGACGTGCTCCTTGGGGCCTATCCACCGTTTCAAAATTCATTGAAGAGTAGCCAAAAATTCGCGCACACACTTAAGCTCCATTAGCATTGAAAAAATACTCCAGACTAGTCCCGTAACAAAATACAGGGGCTTTAAATGTTCAAAGCCCGAGTGAAAATAGAGCAACTGAAAGGTATGATGTTCATGGTAAAACATATTACATTAGTATTTAAGCTCTTTAATTTATTTATGAGTTTTGAATTGCCTTAAACTTCTACTTGTGTTTGCCATCATGCATGAGCCATCAATGAACATACTTTATCCATAAATGCAACTGCTATTGCTTCTTTTGTCACTTATGAACATTATTGATCACAAAAAGTTCTCCCAAAGACCGTAAACTTATGGCTAGTAAAGAAAGAGCAACCCATTTAAGTTCTTGGTCTAATGATTTACTGTACTTTCACAGGTAAGGAGAATGAATATTTTACATTAAAGATTCACCATGGAGGTAAATTTATGGATATACCCGAAAGAATTTTTTTTGTGGAGGCAAAATAGATTATATTGATAATTGTGATCCACTTAAATGGTCATTGCAAATTTTGCACTTGATTGGAGCAATAAAATTAGGGTACGAAAGCTTTCTTAGTTGGCACTTCAAACTACCAATGACGGATACTGGTAATGGTTATATTCAGTGCTTGACTGATAATGATTGTGATCTAATGGTTAAAACACTTCCAGCTAACAGGGTAGCCGAAGTATACATTACACAGGCTGATAATATGTCCAAAAAACAAAGCAAGGGGAGCGCTAATGCTGCTAATAATATTTGTGAGGTTAATGGGGGCACAAATAGAGTTGGAGCTGTTTAAGAATGGTAGAGACAATCATATTTTCAGATCTGCTGATATAAATAGTAGCTTAGATAAGTTTGAATTGGAAAGAGTAGAATGTGGCAGTTATAAAACAAATGAGATTGATCAAGAGTTGGATCATTTTGAAGGTGATGAATATCATTATGAGTGAAAATAAAGAAGAGTTGAATAGTTTGGAGATTGATCCAGAGAGTGAATGGCTTGGAGTTTGGGATACCACAGGAAAAGATGATGCTCGGTTGAAACTGAAAGGAAAAGTGGAAGGAAAGAATGAAAAGAAAAAACTAACAGGGAATGGCCAAATTAATGAAAAGGGGGGGCAGAAAGGGAAGAAAAAAAGAAAGATGAAATGATGGAAGAAGCGAAGAGCACCAATTTTGCAGGGTTACTACTGGAAGACTCAAGTTCAGAGTCTGAGGATGATAATATCTCTTCTCAATATGATGAATCAAATGACATGCAGAGTATTAATTCCGATGATGATCAAGAAGTTCGAAAGGCTGATAATGTTCCATTCATGGCAGAAAAAGACATGGCTAATCCCACATTCAGATTGGGAATGACATTCACAAATGCAACAGAACTCAGAGCTGCTTTGAGAGCTTACTCTATTAATAACAATAGAGAAATTCTCTTCAAAAAGAATGAATCTAGTAGAATTTTCGAGAAACATTCTGATGATTGTTTGTTTATTTATGTCAACAAAACTATAAAATCTAGAATGATTGCCGAAAGATAATATTATTTGATAAAACATCCAGATGTATCAGCAGGAGATCTCATGGAGAAAATATATGAAGAGATGAATGTTGAAATTTCAGTCAGTCAAGCGTATAGAGCAAAGGCGATAGCTAAAGAGACGATAGAAGGTCTACACATAGAACAATATGCAAAGTTAGAAGACTACTGTGCAGAACTCAAGGAAAAAAAATCCATGATTAACTATAATGTTGGAAACAATACCTCATGAAGAGGATGGTAGACCTATATTTGAAAGAATATACATATGTCTTGAGCCCTGCAAAAAAGGTTGGATGGCAGATTGTAGGCCACTTATTGGAATGGATGGTTGCTTTCTTAAAGGTCCATACGGAGGTCAACTTCTGACAGCAGTTGGGATAGATGCTGATAATGGAATGTCCCCTATAGCCTATGCTGTTGTTGATATTGAAAACAAACATAACTAAAAATAGTTCTTGAGTTTGTTGGTGGATGACTTGCGAATTAGGAATCATGATAACTTCTGCCTCATTAAAGATAAACAAAAAGCAAGATTTTTTTCACTTTATGTTATCAAATTCTAATAGTCATCTATTATAAAACTTAACAAATCTTATTGTTTCTCACTAGTTGTAGGGTTTGGAGGGAGCTATTTATGAGGTTATTCCTCAAATTGAACATAGACATTGTATAAGATATTTGTACAATAATTTCAAGAAAGAGGACAAAGATTTATCATTGAAGGCTAGAGTCTGGAAAGCTGCCAGGGAAACTTATGTAAGCAAGTATAAATATGAGATGGATATGCGCGAAAAGGAGGACAAAGATGCTAGAGATTGGTTCAATAACAAATCGCCAAAATTCTGGAGCAAGTCGCATTTTAGAACAACAACAAAGTGTGACATGATTTTGAATAATCTTTGTGAGTTTTAATGGGAAAAAACCAGTTTTACGAGCAAGGGAGAAACCTATACTTGGACTGCTTTAAGGGATTAGAATATACTTGATGAAAAGAATGAATCAAAAGAGGGAAGAGGTTCTGAAATACCAAGGTAATATTGCTCCAACTTATATTTGTAACACAAACCGTAAACATGATTCTAACAATATTTTTATAATAATAGGAAGTTTATGCCCTCGAATCCGGAAATTAGTAGAAGAAAGGAAAAAGGAATCTGGTACATCAATTCCTACATGGGCTGGAAAAATGAAATTTCAAGTAAGGACCATGTATAGTGAACAGTTTACTGTTGAGTTGAATGAGAAATCCTGCTCATGCAAGGGATGAGACCTTTCAGGAATTCCATGCTCGCATTCAATTAGTTGCATATTCCAGTTGAGAAAGAATCCAGAAAATTTCATAAATGATTATTATAAGAAGGCTACTCAAATGAGAATCTATGAGCCAGTCATCGCTCCAATGGATGGACCTGATATGTGGGAACCTACTGGACTACTTGTAGTTCAACCTCCTAACTACGAGCCAAAGAAAGGTAAGTTGAGCAAAAGTAGAAGAAAAGAACCTGATGAAATTGAAGCTGCCAAGAGAAAAGCAGTTGAGATGATAAGGCAGAGAAGACACAAAAAGAAAAAACAATCGGTAGCAAGTGATGCGCAAGGTGCAACTACAACTTCTACCAAATTGGGTAAGAAAGGGAAGTTAAGGAAGTGTAGCAAGTGCCTGCAAACTGGCCACAACAAAACAACTTGCAAGACCAATAGTGATTCTCAGAATTCTACAACTTCAATCATTTCAAATCACTCAAGATTGGTCTCAAAATGCTACAAATCAATCCCACCCAGATAAGCAACTCCATTCTGGGTCCACTTATTGGAATGGGCATGTAAATGAACCATCTAAACTCAATGCAAGTATAAACCTCAGATATTGATGATTTAAAACTTTGAGGGACAATTACATTTGTATATTTTATTTTTCATTTACAGCCAAAAAGAGCAATGGAGCATGATTCATCTCACAGGTCTGCAAGGGCTAAAGTTGGTGGCGTTGAGATAAATGCTGAAAAATATATGTGGAATGGAAAAAATTGTATCACCCTACAAAGCTTTCAAAGTGCAAGTGCTACAATGAAGTCCAAGAAAAAGAGCTTTGAAGTGGAAGAAACTGCCAACAATAGGCACATATGAAGGATCACAACAAAAATATGTTTTAATTCCATAGAAATTTTTGTGCTTAAAGGATCTTTTTCTTATCATTGTTTTGCTAAATATAAGATTGTCATAGTAAAAAGTTGTCATTTCTCGTTTATAATTCAGTTTAGTAGTTTTACTCTTCAAAGCCCCCCGACTTTATTTCATGGTTTAATTGTTTAAAAGCTAGAGATGTTATAAGTTGCATAAATTATTGAACATTGTAGCAGAAAAAGCAAGAACCTTAAATCATATCACACAAACTGAACAATACACATAGAAATATGAGCTACTATCTGAATTTCAGCATCAGATAAAGGCCAGCATAGGAAATACGACTATTTCGAATTCTTTTAAATGAACAAGAATACTTACCACATCCATCAGCAACCTTATCTCTGCTTTTGATAACTGTAGCATTAAGAAATGACAAGCTGAAGAACATAAACAAAAAGGAAATTCAACAAAAACAGTAAAATGAAAACAAAAAAAATGACCATTTTCAGCTCGTGATAAAGCACTGATCCTGCTAAATTAAAAATCCAGTAACCATTGAAGAATTCGGAGTGCCCATCTCCTGCTTACATCACAGAAAGGAATGCAAAGACTGTTCATAGAGAATTATAAAGTACTGTGTATTATGGAGCAAATATTTTTTGGGAATTATCACAAGAATTATAAGAGAGAATTACAAAGAACAAGAATAGTTGTTTTTAAGAAAAAGAAAATGGAAAGGTTGCTTCGATATTATCTATGGAGTATAAATCCAAGCCACAAAAAGAACAAATATTCTTGGTTTTTGAGCTTAGATACGATACTATGCTTAAGAAACCTGATAGTTGTCTTTTCCTTTTTGAGATTTATTATTTCCATTTGTATTTTTCTTTATTTTTCATTTTCTGTATTTCCTGTTTTTCCCTCATGTAAATTTTTAAAAGAGATTGTATTTCTTGTTTTGTAAGAGAATGAATAGATTAAGGTGTAAAATATTAAAAAAAATAGGATAGGGTGCAAAACAAAAATTGGGATATTGATTAGGGGTACAAAATGCTAAGGACCCGCAAAATGTACTTAGTATTTGGCTCACAAAATGAACTGATTGGGGTAGTTATATTTCCCTGGAATTTTTGTTAATTTTGGTATTTTCATATGTATTTTTGTAGATGAACGAAGTATATACTATTTGAACTCATTTGTTTACAAAAACGAACGTAATTTTTGGTTCAATATATGCATAAACGCAGACGGATTGTTGTTATTTCTAAATATATAAGCACTTGAAGGTTTTTTATATAGATGTGTGAAATGAGGCTATTTGGTCTCATCTCTTCACAAAACAGACACAATGACATGCATAAACACAGACGAATTATCGTTAGTTCTAAATAAATAAGCACTTGAAGATCTTTTTTGTGGACGTGTGAAGTGAAATCGATTTGGCCACATTCTACAAAAAACATATACAATTATGTGCATTATACAGACGAATTATCGTATTTCTAAATATATAAGCACTTGAAGGTATTTTTTTAGAATAAATTAAGTAAAGCCGATTTGGTATCATTTGTTTACAAAATGAATCATTGTATAAAGAAATGATGTCGGATTGGTCTTATATTATGTTTTGCTTTGATGTTTATATATGAGCAAGACAGCGACAATGTGGCTTTATTTATTTATTTACAAAATAGACGTTAAACACAAACGGGTTGACATTTTTTTCTGCTTTGTATATGAGCCAAAACGATGACAATTTGGCCTTATTTATTCACAAAATGGATGTGAAATGCAGAAAGACTGGCATTGTTTTCTGCTTTGTAGGAAACAATGGCCTTTTAAAAAAAAAAAAATTGGATTTAAAAATATACGGTGGCATTTTTATAATTACAGATTCAAAAAAGTGGGATAGCATTTTTATAATTACGGGAAGTGCTCTATTAATAAGGGTATATATGTGCTTTTAGATTCATTTAATATAAAAGTGCTCAATTCTTTAAGATCACCAAAAAACAACTCAAGTTTTTAAGATACTAGTATTTGGAGACGCGCGTTATTCGTGTGCCCCTAAATCGATGAGTATGAAATTGTAAAAATATTTGTTCTTGGACATGTGCGTTGCACGTGAATTTCATGCTAAACAATATGTTTTAAAAATGCTAAACGATATCAAAATATGTGCGCTCGTAATTTCAAGAGAAAAAATAAAATTCAAACAGTTGAAAAAATATGTAGGTGGTATGTCACTACTTGTAATTTCAGTTCATACGTAGCAAAAGGATGAGACTCCTTGAATTACATGGTTTTACCCTTAATACATACATATTTTTGGGTATCTATACTTTGCCAACCTATATATTGTACAATTATGTTCCCTGGAGCAATGTAAATTCTTGGTTTGCCAAGCTAAACGTCATGACAATGCAAACAGAAGTGAGTACTGATTATTTTCCTTATTTGGTTATATTTGGTTTAGAAGTCCAAGAAAAGTAGAAAAGAGCACTATTTCAATCCCTATATAACATACCGTTAGATTCCAGTGTTATGTTTCGAACCCATCCACGATTTACAACATTAGAGTTCTTCGATAAAAGGGTCAATTTACAAATAAACTTGGAGGAAAATAAAATAATAGTCCAAATTTGATCACACATTTTGAACGTACTATAATTTCTGGGCACTAATTTGATGTAATATGCGATCATATTTTACAATATCCATAATGAAATATGCTACTAATTTGCAGATATAAAAAATTGAACAGTATGATGAAAGCAATGTTTTCTCATTTAAGGAGCTAAGTTGCGGCAAACATTCATATAGTTAATAGTAATGCTGTGAGAAATAAAATCATGTAAGAGATACCTTTAGTCATTTGCCGTCATTCATCAGACCAGGATAGCACCAGAAATTTGAACTCCCTTTCCCAAAAAAGATGAATTGTGTAGAGATTACAGATGGAATTAAAATGAAGTACAACAAAAATATCACAAGCTCTTGGGAAAAAAAGAGTTGATCATGCCTTCGGAGTATTACTTGAACGTCAAAGCATCTTCAACTTTCCGTAATATCATATTGTTTTGATGACCTTCAGATTTACAAAGCACGACTACTCTTTCTTCTCAATAAATTTAGGAGGTTTTACTAATTATTTGGTTGATCAACTTATGTATTGAGCCAAATGATGAATCCTGAAATGAAAAAATGAATAAAAGCAAAACAGATCAAAAATATAATAGGGGAAATGAGTTATTTCCTCTTGGTATTCCCATTACAAACAAATATTTTCAACTCAAATATTTTGGTGAATTTTAAATGGGAATCTGATAAGTTCATAAAAAATTAATAGATGGGAATATGAAAGTATCACAAGTCTCAAGGACCATACTTAGCCATTAGACAAGAATATGAAGAGTACCACTTAATTTTTTGTACGTAAATGACGAAGTAGCAACTAATCACATACTAAATTTTCTCCCCAAGGGAGTGAATCATTTTCTCAAATTAAGTAGCTTTAAAGTGCACGATTCTAGAAAATTGTTCAATTTCTAAATTAAAGAAAATTAACTGATGTAGATATGAAGTTAATTTAGAAAATAGGTAGAAGGCAAATAAAATTTGATAAAATAAAGGAGAGCTCATCGACAAATTGTTGCTCCCAACGCACATACAAGTATACGTAGTGGACAAGTAATAAAGTGATAAGTAGAGTATCGTTCCTACGAGGACTATTCAGACTGGACTCCTAACAAACAATTTCTTAACAACTATTCAGGGATCTTTTCCAATAGTAAGAATATTATCAACTACAAAATAGTAATTAAAATGGTAGAAGTGAATTCAAACAATGGAGAAAAAATTGGTAGTTATCAGTAATAAGGAGACGGTCCAGGGTTAGAGCTGCGACCAATCCAGTTGAGTTATCCTGTTGATTCCACTTCTTAAGTCCCAAAATTGCTAACTAACAGATTAATTGTACCTGTAAAAACCTGTCGATTCTTCACGGTCTATGCAAGCTACTCTAATTCCTATATGTCCATGGAGTTAAATCACATGCACGCATTAACGAACTCTGTATTTAGCTAAGCAAGGTGAATAGGTATATGTCTATCCTACCCACAAATTGATTCCCCGATGCCCAGGTTCACAATCAAGCCCTATTCTTTCTTATGTGCGTTCATAAATTCCCTCTGTCGAGTTCAATCTAAGAACCGTAGATAGTGTTCAATTATTCGGCCGTTATAATCAAACAATAATGATCAAGAAAGAATAAACAATCTGTAATTGGAATTCAATTCATGGAAATCAACATTCAAACCTCAATCTTCATGAATTCGCTCTAACCCTAGAACGATATATTTAGTTACGCTTACTCATAATAACAACACAAGGATTTGATGAAATAATGAAATAATGATGTAATAAATTAATGGAAGGAAGAAAAACCCTTGTTCAAGATGTTATGAGCTCTCAAATTTGCTCCAAAGTCTGAACTTTCTCTCAAAACTAAGTAGAAGAGTATTTATAATGTTTACAAAAGCCTAGCAAATAGTTACGCCTAAGCCTAGACGAAATAGGAAATCCAAAAACGCTCGAGGGGCGCTATAGCTGGCGTCCCGCGCCTCAAACCGCGTGGAACCAAGCAGAGGACGTCGAATCTTGCACGTAACGGCCATGCCCCGCGTCCCAAAACGCGGAAGAAAGTTGGGCGCTGCAGTGGGCGCCCGCGCCACCTATAGCGCCAGGCTAATTTCCCTGCTTTCGTCATTCGCAGCTTGCTTTGTTCTGTGCCTTCGCGTGCTCGATCCAATCCTCAATCCAAATTCAATCTTTTCTTGCTCGATTATGCTCTTCAAAGCTCCAATTGTACCTCACAACATCCTATAAGTCACACGATACAAAATCAGTGCAAAATCACATTCGTCAACTAGAAAACGGGCAAATAAAATACTCAAACGTGAGGAAATATTAAGGAAACATAGGCATAACATGCCAAAAATCACCACCCCATACTTGAACCTTTGCTCGCCCTCGAGTAATTACAAATAACATCCCAACCTAGGTAGAACAGGTCTGTCTATGACTATGGTTGATACCGACCATTGAAAAACGCATACATGACTACTATGGGTCCAACAAATATGCCAACAATATAACAAACTCAAAACACGATAACAACCACCCCAAGGCAACTCAAATGCACAAACTCGACTCATTGCAACCATGCTCCCACAAAGTCACACCTATCTGCTCAACCAAAAAGCCACGACTTCACCTATCTCATTCAAACCATGTGCCCTCACCAAACAATGAAGCAAGAGAGTGTCCCCCAAATATCACACACAAAAATAAATATCAAGAATGGAATGGGGACAATATCATAGAAAGAACTCGTTCACTCTCATGAAAAGTTCCCATGTCACACACGATGTACCATAGCTTGCCCGTAGTGTAGGACTCCACTAATGTAAGCTCACTCCAATCGGGATTAACTAGGACTTTAAAGGGTTGTAATGTAGGCTAATGGGCTGGTAGGATACATATGGGTAATAGTGACTACCTCCCTAAGCATTTTAATACATCACATTCAATTTAAGCACATATCTCATCAAAGCCACCCAATTCACCACCCAACAAATTTCACACACGCCTTTTTCAACAACTAGCAATTTTTCTTTTAAGCACAACACTAGCAAGGATGGATATTCATTTCTTTTCTTTTTTTTTTCAATTTTTTCAGCTTTTTTTTTCATTTGTTTTTTTCTATTCAATTCTTTCCAAACCTTGCCAATGCTCCTTCAACTACGTCACAATTTATCAAATATTCCCCTCATTGGTTCCACTCAAAAACCTCCAAATACTTCAACCACAAACTCCACAATAATATAAAATTATCAATTAAAGTGCTTAAGGATTAAATGGTCAAAAGAAGGCAAATAGGAACACGTGGGTAGGCTTGCGGTGTGGGTGCCAACAAAAGGTCAAAGGGATCACAACAATCAAGGGTGCATATAAGGGTAGGCAAATCAAGGTAAAAGGCTTATCCAAGAAGGCCCGTATCATCTCCCGACTAGAGCAAACCTAGGATTTCGCTTTGCACACACACGGGGCAAGTTCTAGTCACCAATATGCAAACATGGAACACAATAGAATATACCTCACATCATACATTGCACACAGTCCACACAAGATGATTCCATCACAACTCTCAATCAAACAAATAAGCAATTTGTGAAATTTAAGCAATAATGCACAATAGTTCACAAAAGAGTCAAGTGAGTGGACTCAAGCGTCTCAAGGGGGTCATTCCATTTTTTCTAGGCATGCAGCACAATTTAAAACCAAAAGACACCACAAATAGCACATGCTCAAGTCCAAGTACATCGGTATCAAACAAATCAAAGGCACCTAGTATTCTACCTAATTCTTTCGTCTAGGGCCACCTATAACTAACTACTCTAATCCTAAAAAGAAAGAAAATAACCCGGTTCAAAGGCCTCCCCGTGGAAAAGAACCGAGGTTATAAGAAAAACCACGGGGTGATGACATGTACCACTAACAAAGACTAAAAAGAAAATCTTTTTGTAAATTTTTTACATGCATCAGTAACCTCAAAAATAAAAGGAATTTTTCCCACCCAACACTTAAACAATGCAATGTCCTCAGTGCAAAAATAATAAAGTGCAAGGTAGAAGAAACTTCCCTGGAGTGCGGGCCTCGTTCAAGCTTCCATACAGCATAGGGTACTCAGACTTCCCCTAACAAGTCATCAACAATAAGCAGGGGTGCGGCCAATAACTCAAAAAAGAGTACAGAAATTGCGAAACCACCCCAGCTGCAGTTCCACCCGCGGTGCGCCACCAAGGCGCCTGAAATTTTTTGCTTTCTGCTACTCCAGGTGCGGGGCGTCCCCCAAGGCGCCCGTTCAATTTTTTCCGCTCTGAATTCTCGTCCCTCACGCGATACCAAGCGCGGAGCATGCTTTAAAGTGCCTCAAATCCCTGACGAGGTCCTCTTCGAGTGAGACATAGTACGACGTTAGTTCAAGGTGCAAACCAGACTAAAACACGTCGACTACATCTCGTTTCGCACTCCCAACACCTACAAAAATGACAAAATAAAAACAAAAACTATGTGACACTATAAATAAAATAATACAAGTACAAACTCGGGTTGCCTCCCGAGAAGCGCTTTAGTTAACGTCGTGGCACGACGACACTTTTAGCTCACTTCCAGCATTTATGTCTTCTCTTCTTACGACGAACCTTTGCTTTCTTCCTTTCTTTGAGAGAACCCATCTTCAACTTCACATGTGATGTGTCATTGCTATCTTGTTCCACATTCTGCTCACACACGTCATTTGGTTTACTTCCATGTTCTTGTTTGACATATTCGATCATAGAGCACTCTTCAACCTTAGTTATGTGCTCCTTCTCATTATAATACTTGAAAGTAACCTTTTCTCCATGCGCTCTAACAGTAATCTCTCCCAGCTCCATGTCAATAATTGCCTTCGAGGTGACTAAGAATGGTCTCCCCAAAATGACTGGAGCTTCTCGGTCCTCTTCATAATATAGGACTACAAAATTAGCAGAGAATGTAAACTTATCAACTTTAAGCAACACATCCTCCAACTTACCATCAGGGCGAGTGAGTGATCCATCCACCATCTTAAGAGTAACTGAAGAGAGCTTGATTGCTCCTAGCCCTAACCTTTTGCAAACAGATAGAGGCATGAGATTTATGCTCGCACCCAGATCACACAATGCACCAGTGATATTATGCCCTCCAATGGTGCAAGGAATAGTAAACCTCCCAGAATCTTGAAGTTTTGGAGGTAGCTTGCTCAAGATTGTGCTACACTCCTCGACTAACTCAACTGTATCTATCTCTTGAGGCTTTTTCTTCTTGACTAAAATCTCCTTTAAGAACTTCACAAAGGATGGCATCAAGTCAAACACATCAGTCAAAGGAATGTTAACTTGAAGCTCTTTCAACATACTCACAAATTTTTGATACTGGGCCACATCCTTCGATGGTATAAGTCTCTGCGGGAATGGTGGAGGCGGCAGAGGTGCCTCTTTTTTCTCTTCTTTCTTCTTTACCTTCTCCACTTTTTCAACTTTTTCTATTTCAGCTCTCTCATCAGACTTGGCCATCAGCTCTCCACCTTCAATTAAAGTCACTGAAAGACATTACTCAGGCCCTTTTCTAACAGTACTCGATCCAGCATCACCAAGGGGTGCTCCATATTGTCTAGAATTTGTAGCGCCCACCAACTGCCCCAACTGGTGCTCCAGGTTTTTTTGAGCATTGACAAGATCTTGTATGGCATGTGCATGGGCTGCAGTGTCAGCTATCATTCTCTGCTGGCCTACCATTAGCTGCTTTAGCACATCTCAACTGAATTGCTAACCTGCTGTGGTGGAGCTGGAAGTGGTTAGTAATTATTTGGGGCTCTCATATTGCCTTGATAATAAGCATTACCAAACTGATTTTGACCCTGCAGCCTGTTTTGATTACCCACGTAATAAACTGACTCTGGATTAGAGGAGCAAACCTCTGTAGCATGATCTTGACCACAAACCTCACAAAAACTCTGGAGTTGTTGCACTGGAGCCACTGGTTGCTGAGTCTTTAGCTTGCTGATTTGGTTGGCAATGGCGTCCATCTTTGCATTCAATGCTGAGATTTCATCTAGTTGAAGTACCCCAGCAGCCTTTTGAGTAGTAGCTCTACCATCACCCTGCCAGTCAGGATTGCTCTGCGAGAATTTATCTAGTAACTCATAAATCTGGTCAAAGTTCAAGGCCAAGACTTGGCCTCCAGCTGCAGCATCTACCACGATCTTAGTGTGAGCAGTTTAACCCTTCCACAAAAGTATGAGCCAGAACCGCATTTGATTGGTTATGGGGTGGACAATCTCTCAGTAAAGCTTTAAACCGCTCCCAGACTGAATACAAAGACTCTCCTTCTCTCTATCTGAAGGACATAATTTCACTCCTCAGCCGGGCTGTCATGGCAGATGGATAAAACATAGCTAAGAACTTCTTACCCAAGTCATCTCAAGTAGTGATAGACCCAAGCTTTTCAGCTTTTAACCACTTCCTTGCTACCCCAATCAGTGAAAACGGGAATAATGTAAGGCGAACATAATCAGTAGGAACTCCCGTCGATGTATAAGTATCACTGTCTCCAATAAATTCTGAATGTGTTGCTGCGGATCTTCATGAAGTAATCCACTATATTGCCCAGTCACATGCAGCAACTGAATCATGCGGGCTTAATCTCAAAGTGCCCGGTGATAGCGGGATTCATAATGCTAGACGCCACTCCCCCCAGGCTGGGAAGAGCAACATCTCGCACCGCTACTGCTCGTTCTTCTGCCATTTCAATGGGCAAGGAAGTAAGTACAAGTGCTAGTGCTGCTCGGTCTCTCGCTTCTCTTCTTACCCTTCTCAAGGTCCTTTCAGGCTCGGGATCAAAAGGTTCAAGTGGTTCGTCCCTTCTATTCCTTTGAATTCAAAACAACTACCTGAAACAGCACAAGAAACTCAACAAAAATTAAAGCTGAATAGATAATAAGTAATCGTTCAAAAAAAATCAGTCAATTGTTAGTCCCCGGCAACGGCGCCAAAAAATTGTTGCTCCCAACGCACACGCAAGTATACGTGGTCGACAAGTAATAAAGTGATAAGTAGAGTATCATTCCCATGAGGACTATTCAGACTGGACTCCTAACAAACAATTTCTTAACAACTATTCAGGGATCTTTTCCAATAGTGAGAATATTATCAACTACAAAAATAGTAATTAAAATGGTAGAAGTGAATTCAAACAATGGAGCAAAAATTGGTTGTTATCAGTAATAAGAAGACGGTCCAAGGTTAGAGCTGCGACCAATCCAGTTGAGTTATCCTGTTGATTCCACTTCTTAAGTCCCAAGATTGCTAACTAACAGGTTAATTGTACCCGTAAAAACCTGTCGATTCTTCACGGTCTATACAAGCTACTCTAACGCCTATATGTCTATGGAGTTAAATCACATGCACGCAT
Source organism: Petunia axillaris subsp. axillaris (assembly GCA_029990575.1). NCBI lineage: Eukaryota > Viridiplantae > Streptophyta > Magnoliopsida > Solanales > Solanaceae > Petunia > Petunia axillaris. Next base: position 47,975,045 of record JARKNS010000009.1, read on the forward strand.
TAACGAACTCTGTATTTAGCTAAGCAAGGTGAATAGGTATATGTCTATCCTACCCACAAATTGATTCCCCGATGCCCAGGTTCACAATCAAGCCCTATTCTTTCTTATGTGCGTTCATAAATTCCCTCTGTCGAGTTCAATCTAAGAACCGTAGATAGTGTTCAATTATTTGACCGTTATAATCAAACAATTATGATCAAGAAAGATTAAACAATCTGTAATTGGAATTCAATTCATGGAAATCAACATTCAAACCTCAACCTTCATGAATTCGCTCTAATCCTAGAACGATATATTTAGCTACGCTTACTCATAATAACAACACAAGGATTTGATGAAATAATGATATAATGATGTAATAAATTAATGGAAGGAAGAAAAACCCTTGTTCAAGATGTTATGAGCTCTCAAATTTGCTCCAAAGTCTGAACTTTGTCTCAAAAACTATGTAGAAGAGTATTTATAATGTTTACAAAAGCCTAGCAAATAGTTACGTCTAAGCCTAGACGAAATAGGAAATCCAAAAACGCTCCAGGGGCACTATAGCTGGCTCTCCGCACCTCAAACCGCGTGGAACCAAGCAAAGGACGTCGAATCTTGCACGTAACAGCCATGCCTCGCGTCCTAAAATGCGGAAGGAAGTTGGGCGCTGCAGTGGGCGCCCCGCACCACCTATAGCGTCAGGCTAATTTCTCTGTTTTCGTCGTTCGCAGCTTGCTTCGTTCCGTGCCTTCGCGTGCTCGATCCAATCCTCAATCCAAATTCAATCTTTTCTTGATCGATTATGCTCTTCAAAGCTCCAATTGCACCTCACAACATCCTACAAGTCACACGACACAAAATCAGTGCAAAATCACGTTCGTCAACTAGAAAATGGACGAATAAAGTACTCAAATGTGAGGAAATATTAAGGAAATGTAGGCATAACATGCCAAACATCACAAATTTTAGTAAAATCAAGTGAGAAATACTTAAAACGAAAGTATCAACTTCATGCCTTGTAGGACCCACTTACATTATTAACTGCTAATTGTAAATCTCCCAGTCCATATTTTCCGTAGCAATTCAATAGAGTTCATCACAATTGAACAATGCCAGATGGGTTAGTTAATTGTTACATTTATCTTGGAATATGGAAGAACAACAAAAATCATATATCCAAAAAGAAATTGCCTGCCAAATGAAGAAGATTGTATTAGCTTCAAAATATATTTTTTTTGCCGCTGTTGAAAAGAAACTACAAGATGCGATTAAAATCATGCAAATTAAGGAGCTGCAGGCCAAGCTTAGATAGTTATCTTTAAAGCAAATATGTAGATGTGAGAGATACACCCCAGTACATCTAAGATTTTAATCAATTATATTGGGAATAACTTTGATACATGTTGCCACAAATAAATCAAACACTTAAAATTAAACCATTATACTTGAAGTAAACAACGAAATTACAGTAAGGAAGAAGCACAACTAACTTGAGTTCACACGTAGAATGACCACACAATGAACACTCTTCATTAGTGGAACGTTCGAACAAAAAAGGTCTCAAGTAGCTTTATAGGCCTGGATTGAATTCCTACTTTAAGAGAAAATTGATACAGTATAAAGTAATTGTGAATGAATGAAAGAATGAGTCCATTACCTAAATGGTCACTCAACTATTGGAAATAAATCAAGAAAGTCACTCTTCTTTGTAATGTTCCTAAATGGTCACTCAGCTTTAGATAATTAACTCAAATGGTCATTCTCACCTGAAAAGTTGCTATCCCCGATAATACATGCTGACGTGGAATTTTTTATTTAAAATTTAAAATATAAAGAAATTTAAATCCTACTGTCCCCACCCATTTGACATAATTATTTGACCCATACCCGACCCAAATAACTTAATCGGTCGACTATTAAAAAAGCCAGTGCAACTTTAATTCTAAGATACTATACAATGTTTCCCTCCTCCTCTTCTTTTTAGGGTTCTATAGGGAGAACCAAAATTTTATTTTCAATCGATTTCTTCCCCAATAAAACCAATGCAATTAAATTAAAATTCTCATAAAATAGCATAAGTTCATAACACAATACATGAGAATGGTACTGGATATGACTAAAGCAACGATTACTTATCTTTTACTCATCATGAATGGTACTGACGTGAACTAAATATTTGGTGTAAGTAGCATGCATTAATAACTGGTGATAATAATTTTCTGGTTTACCAATTGATGACTAATAGCTTAATAAATTACTTTATTTTCTTCTTTTAGTTTGTAGGAGTAACTTACTAACAATTATAATTTACTAACAGTTTACTAACTTACCAACATTTTTTAGAAATAAGTAATAACTTACTAACAGTTTAGTAACCTACAAACAGTTTTTAGGAGTAACATACTTTATTTTCTTCTTCTAGTTTCTAGGAGTAACAAACTAAAAGATAGTATGACACTTTTATATAAGGTGTCGTATTTTGTTAAAACTATTAATATTGTTAACATACTTTTCTGCGTTCTTTCGTTAGAAGGCTCAAGAATCTTGAACGGAAAGTTGAAGTTTTCTCATGTATTATGTTATGAGTTTATGGTATTTTATGAGAATTTTAGTTTAATTGCAATTGTTTTTTTGGGGAAGAAATCGATTGAAAGTAAAATTTTGGTTCTCCCTAAGGGAAACATTGTATAGTATCTTTGGATTAACGTTGTACTGGCTTTTTTTAATAGTGGACCGATTAAGTTATTTGGGTCGGGTATGGGTCAAATAATTATGTTAAATGGGTGGGGACAGTAGGATTTAAATTTTTTTATATTTTAAATTTTAAATAAAAAAATGTCACGTCAGCATGTATTATCGGAGATAGCAACTTTTCAGGTGAGAATGACCATTTGAGTTAATTATCCAAAGCTGAGTGACCATTTAGGAACATTACAAAAAAGAGTGACTTTTTTGGTTTATTTCCAATAATTGAGTGACCATTTAGGTAATGGACTCATGAAAGAATATATATAATAAAAATAAGTGAATAGATGAATGGTAACATGCCTCAGTTTCACTTGTTAAAAGTTCAGCGAACTTGACTTTGGAAAGCTAACGAAGAGACAATATCGTAAAACAACTCTAATTCCAGCCACATAATATTACTTCTACAAAATAAACTCTTCTAAGTGATTAGTTGGTTAACATCTCAGGTGATCCTAATATAAATTAAGACTGGTAGAAGTCCTCAGAAGCCTTACTGTAATTTCAACATATGTGTTCTAATAAAATTTGCTTTAGAACCTCAGACACAGAGTACCACAAGTAAAACTTTTTGTCACATTAATCATGACAACATCTCCGTCCATCTATGATATTTATACTTCTTTTCTGAAACAACTCAAAAATGCAAGTTTGAATGATTTGCACAATTCAAAAAATATTACTAAAAAATTAAGTGAAACCAAAAACTTTTGGAAAAAAATAATATTAAAATAACAAAATCCTTAACAAAAGTTGAGTAATAGCTATGATTCCAATGGAGATAAAAAGCAGCAATTTACTATCATATAACTCCAAAGTCGAACCAGTCAATCATCAAAATGGGGAAGGCGGGAAGGGGTGCGAAGAACAACAGAAGCTTTATTTTGGTCCAAGAGTCAAACCAAGGTGGGCGGTGATGAATACAAGAGGGGGTGAATTATTCAGACTTATAAATTTAGTCGACTGATCAAATTATTAGTTGACTTAGGTGATAAATAAAACTGTGCAAAACAGAAAGGCAGCAATAAGAATAAATGACACAGAGTTTTATACTGGTTCAGAACCAAATGTCCTAATTCAGTCCCCTTGGGTCGCAAGGGAGTTATCTCTCTTCAAGCTCTTTGTAGGACACAAGTACACTTATGGTTTATCGTTAACCAAAAATGTCTTTTCACAAATGGTTTTATCCCTTCGCTCACCATCAACTATCTTGCCTGATTTATAGATAATCAGACCAACTTCCATGACACAACTATTACCTCACTATAAGAACTCTCTTTCTTTTCTATTGATCACTCGTAGACTCTTAGGAATACAGTATTTGAAAGTAAAAGACTTAGAGAGAAGTAGATTGTAAGTAGAAGCGTAAGAGAATCTCTAGTAGACTTCAAGTATAAATAGTGAACCATCAGAGTTGCCTGTTGAAGAAGAGATATGGCAGATCTGCTCGCATGATCGACGGAGGATGATGGAGATTTGATTTACTGAGATTGAGGAATAGAGAGATTGACCCAAGAGATTTGATTCTCTAGAAGATATAAATATCCTCATAGAGAATAAGGCAAGAGCTGATTTGGGACAAGTCTCATAATTAGCGCGTCGTAAAGATCGACTTTCCATAGCTGACTCTTCTAATCATCAATCTGCAATCTTTCTTTCCTTTTAAGATCTTTACAGAGATCCTCCTTGTAAGTCCTGCAATTTGCACATTGGACTTAAGTGTTGTGTACTTTTTGTCATAATCAAAACTTAGAATTTAATTAACTCAACAATCTCCCCCTTTTTGGTGATGACAAAAAGTAAAAGAGGATGTGCTAGGATACGTCCCTTTTTCGCATAGTCAACTAGTGGATCCTGATAGTCGGCTCCCCCTGAGTATATGCACCCTGTAACAACAGAAATCAAATAGAAGACTCCAGGGACATGAAGGTTAGTTGACTCTCCCTGAGTGTGAGTAATCCTATATACCAAAGACGTGAGAATACCATAATCACACAGATACTGAATTTACATGATGGCTAGAGGGCATAAGCAGTCTGTTCTCCCCCTTGGCATCAACAAAAAGGACTATAAAAGCAAGTCTAAATCATTCAACATATTACAGACCATGAGAAATAGCTAGCGAGGAGCAAGAAAATATGCAAGAGTGTTCGCGACATTATCAGTCATCCTGTCCAGCTTGGTTTGAACATCCCTAGACATTGCATCAATGCGAGCCTGAACATCTGTAGAGACAGCATCAATTCTGGCATGTACCTGTCTAATAGCAGCAGCAGAGTCAGTCACAGTAGTGTCTAAATTAAGAGCGAACCTACCAACATCCAGTTTGAGTTCATTAATGTCTTCGGAGGCCTTTTCACTCTTGAAATGCAGGCTAAGTAGCAGGTCATTGAGATCAGTCATTGCATCTTTAAGCTTACCAGAGGGTTCATCAAAGCACAAGGAGCAGAAGACTTGGATGGACCAGCATGGTCATCAGCAGGTTTGGGATATTTATTTTCCTTGCGAACCCATGAACCATTGATGTGAATATACCCCATAGATGCAAAAGTGCGAGAATTGTAACATGCAGTCAAGGAACAGATTTTCCAGGCAGAGATTCAGCTCGATAGAAATGCAGGATACGAGTGATAATTATTCCATATGAAAGAGATGCACATTCAGCAACACTTTCAAGCATAGACTCAATAATCCAAGCAGCCAAGTCAAGTTTCGTTTTAGTAACCAAGCAGTAAAAAAATTAAGGTATCACCTTGTGAGAGGGAACTAAGGAACCAGTTCGGGGAAGCAGAGTAGTACCAACAATGTGTGCAAGAACACGAATTTCAAAATAGAGGTGTAAGGGACCAAGTTGGCCCTCAGGAACATCAGACTTGTCGCATAAAAATGTTTTGGCTTGTTCAAAGGGAACTTCAAAATCAGCAGGCCACGAAATTTTAAAGAACTCAGAATAACCAGAATACTTACATCCCAAAATGCGGCACAGAATGGCCTTGGTGACCACAATTCTAGTGTTCAGAACCATTGTCTCAAAACCTCCGGAAGAGCAAGGACGAAGATTTGCATAAAAGAGTCTTACCAGATCCTCTGGAATGTCGATGGAGTCAGTAGAAAAGAAATTGGACCAGTCCTGAGCATCAAACTAGGGATTGAGATCGCAATTGAGGGATTCCATTTCATCCAAGTCAACAAGCCTTCCATGGGCCAGAGGTTTTTCCTTGAAAGCAGCAAGCTTGTCATAAGCAGAGGTGTCCCAGAAATCCAAAGTCTCGTCTAAATCAGCAAGAGAGAACTCCTTCTTGGGCCGTTTTACACACTCTTCATCATTAGTCTGCATGGGTCTTTTGCTAGATTTCTTTGAAAGATTAGGGTTTCGGTCAGGGCTTTGATAGTTGGACATGGTATTTTCGGAGTGGTCAGAATCCACTTGCACAGGAGTGGTGGAGGCAGTGGGTAAATTTAATTTTGTGCGCTGACTGCGACGAGCAGAGAAGGAAGTTTTTCTGACCATTTTAATAGTGATGGTTGGAAGAAAAGGTGAGAAGATGAAGGGTGTGAAAAATTGGAGAGATTTAAAGGGGGTAGATGAAAAGGGAAAAGGTTTTGTGTGAGGAGAAGGAAGTGAAAGAACGTGATGTACTGAGAAGGAAGTGAAAGGACGCAGTGCAGAGCCTTGGAACTCGTTTCCACGCCGCCTGACACCTTTTCAAACTCAAGACAAGAAAAGCAATAATGACATGGAAAAGGTAAAAGTAATAATGACAAATAAATAGGCATACGAAAAGAAAAAAAAATCCTATGTATGGTGATATAACAAAATCAATTAGGGCCAATTATATAAAGTAACGAGATTAACGAGGATCTGGAACAAGGCCAAGCAAATCACGTAATGCACAATATCTTTCTTCTAAGAGCAGTTTAGTAAAAATATCAGCTAATTGAAAATCGGTACTCACGAACGCAATATCAACATCACATGCTTCGTCCTAGGATGATCGAAAGGGTTGTAGGATAATTCAATAGCACTGGTATTATCACATAGCATAGGAATGGGTTTAAAAAATAAATCATAATCAGATAATTGCTTGCCCATCCAGAGGAGTTGAGTACAACAATGTCCTAGTGCGACATATTCTGATTCAGCTGTTGAAAGGGCTGTGCAATCCTGTTTCTTACAGTGCCATGATACAAGAGAGTTTCCAAGAAAGAAACTCGCACCACTGGTGCTCTTACGATCTACTATATCACCTACATAGTCAGCATCTGAAAATCCAATGAGATCAAAGGAATTCGTGCAAGGGGACCACAAGCCATAATTAACTGTTCCAACGAGATATCTAAGAATTCTTTTGACAGCAGTAAGATGGGATAATTTAGGAGCTGACTGAAAGCGAGCACACTTACATACTGATAACATAATATCTGGTCGACTAGCAGTTAAGTAAGGAGTTTTAGCAGAGTTTGCATCATTCATGCCATATTTAAGAATGAGTTCCTTAGTTTACTTAGATTGAAACACAAAGATGTTAGATTGACACATAAAGATGCCATCTTCGTACTGTTTAACTTGAAGTCCTAGGAAGAACGTGAGTTTCGCCCATCATTCTCATTTCAAACTCTCCCTGCATTAGTGTTTCAAAATTCTTGCATAGCGCAGGATTTGTGCTACCAAAGATGATATCATCCATATATATTTGTATAATGAGAATGTCAACAGATGATTTTTGAATAAATAAGGTTTTGTCACTTCTTCCTCTTTAAAAACCATGCGATAGTAGGAAGGAGCTAAATCATTCATACCAAGCTCTAGGAGCTTGTTTGAGACCGTAAAGAGCTTTGGATAACTTGAAAACATGATGTGGGTTCTCAGAATTTTCAAAGCCTGGAGGTTGCCTAACATAGACTTCCTCTTTTATAAAATCATTTAAAAAAGCACTTTTAACATCCATTTGAAACAGTTTAAACTTTTTAAAAGAAGCAAAAGCTAAAAGCATACGAATAGACTCAAGTCTAGCAACAGGGGCAAATGTCTCGTCATAGTCGACTCCCTCAGTCTGAGAGTATTCTTGAACAACTAGACGAGCCTTTTTTCTTACCACCTTACCTTCTTCATTCAGCTTGTTTCGAAACACCCATTTTGTACCAATGATGGATTTTCCTTTGGGCTTGAGAACTAGCTTCCATACTTGATTTTTCTCAAATTGATCGAGCTCTTCTTTCATTGCATGGACCCATGATTCATCTTGTAGAGCTTCGTTTATTTTCTTTGGCTCAATCTGTGAAATGAAGGCCAGATTAGATTTAAGAGATTTTCTTGTTTTCATACCTTCCTGTGGATCTCTAATGATGTATTTTTGGGGATAGTCAGGATCACTTCTCCATTTATTTAGTACTACAACTTCCAGTTCTTTGAGGTTTGCAAGTGTAGTTGACTCAGGCTGATCTGAGATAGAATCTGACTCCTCAACTTCTTGAGCTTTTGGATTTGAAAGCTTAGGGGTAGTGACTGTAATCTCCGGAGTTGTTGGTCGAGTCCTGTGGACTTCTTCTTCATCTGCATCACTACCTTTCTCGACATGGGTCAAAGAATCATCAAAGACTACATGCATTGACTCTTCAACAGATAATGTCCTTTATTAAAAACTCTGTAAGACCTACTGGTGGTAGAGTATCCTAAAAATATTCCTTCATCACTACGTGGATCAAAGTTTCCAAGATTGTCTTTTCCATTGTTATGAATAAAGCATTTACATCCAAAGGGGTGAAAATAACTGATGTTAGGTCTTTTACGTTTCCAGAGTACATAGGGGGTCTTATGAAGGATAGGACGGATAAGGCACCTATTTAGAATATGACAAGTGGTACTTACAACTTCAGCCCAAAACTGATTTGGAAGAGAGTGTTCAACTAACATGGTTCTGGCCATGTCTTGAAGGGTACGATTCTTTCTTTCTACAACTCCATTTTACTGAGGGGTTCGAGGTGAGGAGAAGTTGTGAGTGAACCCTTGAGAATTGCAGTATTCTTCAAACACTTTACTTTTGAACTCTCCTCCATGATCACTTCTGATAGTGGAGATGAAGTATCCTTTTTCCCTTTGAACTTTCTTGCAAAATACTTCAAAATTTTTAAATGCATCATCTTTATGAGACAAAAACATAACCCAAGTAAATCGAGAGTAGTCATCAACAATTACGAATGCATATCTCTTACCTCCTATACTAGTAGTTCTGGTTGGACCAAATAGATCCATATGCAGCAATTCAAGTGGATTAGATGTAGAGACAATAGCTTTTCCTTTAAAAGAGGTTCTAGTTTGTTTTCCTAACTGACATGCATCACAAATGTGGTCTTTAGAGAAGTTTAGCTTAGGTAATCCAATGACTAACTCCTGTTTCGATAAATTTTCAATTAAAGACATAGTAGCATGACCTAACTTTCTATGCCATGTCCAAGGATGATTAGTAATTGATGCAAGACACAGGTGTTTACCTGTCGAATCTTTACCGTTGTTCAGAACGTAAATATTGTTTTCTCTAGAACCAGAAAGAACAACCTTACCTTTGTTATCGTGAATGATGCATCTGCTAGATTCAAACTTTACCTTGTACCAACCATCGCATAGTTGACTGATGCTCAGAAGATTGTGCTTGAGTCCATCAACCAGGAATGTTTCTTTGATATCACAAGAGGGGCTTAAAGAGATAATTCCAATGCCGACGATCTTTCCTTTGGCATCTCCTCCAAATTTAACAGACCCTCCATCAATTCTTGTTATAGATTTGAACAGCTGTTTGTCACCAGTCATATGTTGGGAGCATCCACTATCAAGAAACCATTTTCCCATCTTCATTGTCCTTTTGTGGTGTCCCTGTAAAAATAAAGTTTTTAGCATTTTTAGGTACCCAAGCTTGCTTGGGTCCTTGCAGGTTAGCTTTAGAGGTGCTAGCCTCACTTTTAGCTTTTGGTCTCCAAATCCATTTTCCAAGATTTCTCTTTTGATATCTTCTAAACGCGTGTCCTGGTTCACCACAGTGATAGCAAGTAGGCCTATTTTGAGTTTTGCGGTAGATGTAGAAGTTCTAGCTGATCTGTAGAAACTATTCGATCCTATTGAACTATGACTAGTGGATTTTCGATGACTGTTAAGTTTTAACTTAAGTTGATTCATTTCTTCCTTTAAGAATTCATTTTTAGTCTCAACTACTTCCAATTTCATTTCTCATTCCTCTTTTTCTTTACTTAATCTCTTAATTTTCTTAAGTGCCTTTTCTAGTTCGTCTAAAACTTCATCTAGATTTCTAGAGTTTTCAATACAGAATTCACAACGTACCTTACTTGAGTCGTTTGAAGGGATTTTGCTGCTGGTAGAGTTGTCTGAGGCCATGAAGCAAATGTTTGCAGCTTCTTCCTACTCAGCATCAGCTACATCCTCATCACTCCAAGTTGCGTAAGATCTGCTCTTTTCTTTCCTTTATGCATCAGGGCAGTTGTTAGCAATATGACCTTGTTTGCCACATTCAAAATACCGTCCCTCATTTTTGTAGTTGGAATGATCTTTCTTGAAAGGAACTTTCTCTTTTCTGAACTGTCTTCTTTGATTTACAAGACCATTCAAGTTTTTTGACATCATGGCAAGCTGTTCTTAAATGTCATCTTCTTCAACTTCCTAATCGTAGTCGACTTCTTCCACTGTAGTATTGAAGGCCACAGTTTTCTTTTTCTCTTCTAAAGCATTACGTTTTAGATGAGTTTTCTCGAAAGCGATCAGATCACCTCTGAGCTCATCATAAGAAATTTTGTTCAGATCTCCACTCTCTATGTTTATGACCTTTGGTTGCCATGTGGTGGGGAGACTTCTCAGAATCTTTCTTATCTGTTCACAGCTGGTGTAAATCTTTCCGAGTGCTTTGAGTTCTCCAATGATTTTGCTAAATCTAGCAAACATATCTTCCACAGACTCTCCATCTTTCATTTGAAATAATTCATATTCATAAACCAGAAGATTGATTCTACTTTCTTTGACCTTGCTAGTTCCTTCATAGGTAACATAACTGGATATTTTTTCATATTCTTCACCACTGATAGCATTGTAAAGAATGTTCACAGCTTTGTAATTAAGTTGGATAACCTCTCTCTGTTCGTCAGTATAATCATCCATATCAACATCAGTAGGAACATTTTGAGGATCTCCTTCTTTCTTTGAGGGCTTGGTAGTGGGAATGTCAAAGGGGCCCTTCTTGATGACACGTCAGACCTTAAAGTCAACCGATTTAACGTATGTCTCCCTACGAATCTTCCAATGACCATAGTGCTTACCATTAAAATAAGGAGGTCGGGTGACAGAAGTTCCTTCTTGTAGAAGTGCTCCATTGACGATGTGTGAAGACATGATCTTTTCTCACTTGCTGTAAGGCAAAACAAAAATGTGTGAGTCCAAGCTCTGATACCAATTGATGAATACAAGACAGGAGGTGAATTGTTCAGACTTATAAATTTAGTCGACTGATCAAATTATTAGTTGACTTAGGTGATAAATAAAATACTATGCAAAATAGAAAGGCAACAATAAGAATAAATGACACAGAGTTTTATACTGGTTCAGAACCAAATGGTTCCTAATCCAGTCCCCTTGGGTCGCAAGGGAGTTATCTCTCTTCAAGCTCTTTGTAGGACATAAGTACACTTATGGTTTATCGTTAACCAAAAATATCTTTTCACAAATGGTTTTATCCCTTCGCTCACCACCAACGATCTTACCTGATTTATAGATAATCAGACCAACTTCCGTGACACAACTATTACCTCACTACAAGAACTCTCTTTCTTTTCTATTGATCACTCGTAGACTCTTAGGAATACAATGTTTGAAAGTAAAAGTCTTAGAGAGAAGTAGATTGTAAATAGAAGCGTAAGAGAATCTCCAGTAAACTTCAAGTATAAATAGTGAACCATCATAATTGCCCGTTGAAGAAGAGATATGGCAGATCTGCTCGCATGATCGATGGAGGATGATGGAGATTTGATTTACTGAGATTGAGTAATAGAGAGATTGACCCAAGAGATTTGATTCTCTAGAAGATATAAATATCCTCATAGAGAATAAGGCAAGAGCTGATTTGGGACAAGTCTCATAATTAGCGTGTCGTAAAGATCGACTTTCCATAGCTGACTCTTCTAATCATCAATCAGAATCTTCCTTTCCTTTTAAGATCTTTACAGATATTCTCCTTGTAAGTCCTGCAATTTGTACATTGGACTTAAGTGTTGTGTACTTTTTGTCATAATCAAAACTTAGAATTTAATTAACTCAACAGGCGGTGGTTGCAAGAGCCATATAGCGATACTCACAACTTGTTTTCATCGTTTAGGTGAGGGGGTGAAGAGCTTCGAATCTCATTACCTCTTTCTTCCATAGCTAATTACCATAGCTCAAGAATGCTAAAAACTAATTGGTTTTCTCAATTGCGTTACGAAATGGGAAATGGGAAAATGTGTAAAGGAACTTGGTTATACTTAAAGTTGGGATTTAAGATATGTGATTCACTTTAAGTCATGGTTGTCTAATTCCTATGTTGTCTTGCTGAGATTTATAGTGCATGTACTACGTAAATCAACAAAGAATGACGGTTGGGATACAAAACTTATATTGAAGATGAATTTGGTCCATAACGTATTACTCCAATTGATTACAACTCTTGGGATTCTTTCATGTTCTAGAGTAATAACGTACAAAAGTGGTTTGGGAAGAGAGAATGATGAGCTGCATGGACATGACTGAAGGGCATTTGATATTTAGGTAAGGACAAAAGGGGATTTTAGTATTATTTAGGGGTATTTTCGTAATTTGACTTTACACTAAGAGATTTTCACTTTTATAATAACTAGTTCTTGGGCACGCGCTTTGCGCGTGTACTCATGTGTGTCAAAGTATATTGATTTGTTCACACGTGCTTGCAATTGCTGGCTATATTTGCGAGAGTACTGGCAAGGCTTACACCACTTTTGACTTTCTTTCCGTAGTTATTTTCTTCAGTGATCTGCATTTCTTCATAAGTAGGAAGACTATAAATAAAGGAGTACTTGAGATATACTCTTTACTCTACTTATCTTACGTATTAAAAAAAAATTGCTTGCTTAAGTTTCTTTAGCTGTGACAATGCCAATACAAAAGAGGACGATAATTGACAAAGCTTGTATGGTACATTGATACGTAGCTTTTCTTCTAGTATTCTTGATGAGGTAACTAACAATAGAGATCAATATCATAGCATGGTTAAGGCTCAACATGGCCCTGACACCCGTTACTTACTGAAATAGTTTAGCACCGACGGGACTATCAGATGTCCATCTACCAAAATAATTGTGGAAATAAATATATATAGTACTTATAGAGATCAATAAGTACAGTTCAACTTATCTAGAAATATGAATAGTCTAATACATGCATGTATTACTGAATATCTAGGAATACAAAAGTTGTAAGTTTAAGGAGTGAGAATTCAAAAAGGTATCCTTGAAAAATATAAAGATGTTAATTGTACTTTTCAAAGACAACTTTACAATTCCCAAATACAAAAACTTGATGCATCGATTGAATTGGTTTTGAAATAAGTGTTGGTAAATGCAAAAATTAATCTGGATGTATTGGAATAGTAGTTTCTTTTGAATTACATAATTATTAGAAGGTACAACAACATTTGTAAAATATGAATACTTGATATATGTATTTTAATAAATTTTTTAGAATTTCAAAGCTAATTTTAAAATCCCACATGCATGGTACTAATCTTGAATAATAATGGATGGTAATTGATTGTTAATATAAAGGCAAAATGGTCGTTTACTTTTTCATTAGGGGATTCCCTCTTTTAATATAATATATGATTATCCTTTTTGCTTATTTGTGTAATTCATCCCAACATTATTGAGAATTTTAGGCTGGATAGGCACTTTTTAAAATGCTGGACTATGAGTAACCAATATTTACAAACTTTTAGGAGAGTAGCCCAAGCCGATCAAACTCCAGTTTTTTTTTTTTTTTTTAATAAATTGCAGTTCAAAATCCAAGTACAAAACACTTGAAACATGACGTGAAAGATCCTGAATTCTAGGGAAAAATACTCAAATTCTCTAAAAAGTGGCTATTCTTCAAAATCTCATAACGTTATTTTGTAACTTCGAGTGATCTTGAACCTGGGCAGAACTATGACACCAGGAAGTAGTTTGTCTTTTTGGCTCCGTAACAGTGGTTTAGTAAAAATGGTCTCCACTTGGTTTAATGAATAAATTTCTGACGGAAATATCCCTATGAATATTATAATGATGTATGTATCTCCCCCCACTCTTTCTCCGTAAGTAGTGCCTCTTAACTTACATTTGACCTTTCTTTCTTAGACAACATTTGCTCTTGAATCTCACATTCTCCTAGATAAAGTGTTGACTGGGCAGCACTTTCACTTCAATCTCTTCAACCATTCTCCTAAATAACTTGAAGTGTTGACTTAACCTTTTTTTAAGAGACATCACTTGCCACTTGATAACTTGTAGTGTTGCATAGAGATAAAGTAAAGGCTATTTTACTAAAACCATGTTCGACGAGGATAAAATCTCAAAACCAATCAATTTAGGGGACACCGTGTGAAATTTTTTACTTGAATCTTGATTACTACAAGACAAAAATGGGTGGACCAAATTCTTCTGTCTAAATTACATAACTATACAATGTTGAGGACTACTTTAAATAAAAATAACTATACTACAAGACTTTCTAAACTTGCAACATTTTTTTTCCAAAGAATATAACAAATAGACAAAAAACATAGAAAAACCCTAAATACCCCTTCTACCCCCTGTCACCTCCCACCCACCTACCCTCTATCGCTGCCACAACCACTCATGTTGCTCGTGGCGACTGGCAATCATCACCGGCAGCCGCTGCCAATCGCTGGCCGACGGTCATCAGTAATTTTTTTTTTTTTTATGTTTTTTTTTCAATTATATACTTGTATGTAAAATATTTCTTCATTGTATAAAAAAAGCCATAAACCACCATAAAAGAGAAAATAAGAAGAATGAGATGAAGAAGAATGAGATGAAGAAGAATATCTACATAGTTTTATTGCACATTTAATACCATTGAGGTACATGTACATACAACCGATACACATGATATACAGAAGAAACACACATATATATACAATTGATACACTTTGGAAGTTTTCATTATAATTATTGAACACACACGACATACAGTCTGTATACATTCACATATGATCACCATACAGTCACCATAAATTCACCATCCAGTCGCTATACAATAGCCATGCATTCACCAGCTATACAGTTTCAAAAAGTTGACCGAAAGCACAAAAAAAAACGAAATCAAAGTACAAGGTATCCGAAAAACACATCACATATAGTCGACATACAATCGCCATACAATCGTCATAGATTTGTCATACAAATGCTATACAGTAGCCATACACTTTCAAAGCAGAGGACAAGCACCAACAACAAAAAACGAAGCAGCGCCAGAGGGCTGCAGGAAAATGAAGCAACAAAAAAGTCGGAGAAGATGAACACTGGAGAGGACACAATCGACAAAAAGAAGATGACGCTAATGGTTAGATGAAAGAAGTTGAAATCAATTGAAGAAGATTAAACCAGATAACTATATTGCCGGGTCTATGCTGCTCACCGGTTGATAAATCAAATCTAGAGAAAACAAAGTTGGATGTGCTCGCTGAAGAAGACGAAATCAGCTGTGATTTTGATCTGACACCGGTGAATTCTTTCCTGTGTGATTTGGACGGCATTAAAGGGGGGTTGTGGCTAGGTGTGAGAGATAGAGAGAGATGTTAGAGTTAAGGATTTTATTTTACCAACACTTTCTAGTTTTTGCTATGTTTGGTAACATATGGTAGAAATGTTACTATATTTTATTGTGTAGGAAAAATATATCTATATTTGGTAAATAAGATCCCTAAAATAATATGTTGTGTAGTTTTTCCTATTCTTCTTTTTTTGTCTTTGTATAACATACTCAGGGGCGGCCCCTGCTTTAGGCCCCACTTTTGTGGGGGCTCCCATTTTTTTTATATCCAATATATGTTCTATATAAAATTTTTATGAAAAAAAAAGTTATGTGAAGCGAAAAAAGTAGAATTACGTGAAAAATTGCATAAAAAGAGAAAATAATTTTGACATAGTGATTGATTATGGGACTTCTTTTTTATTTTTATTTTTTGGTTTTCTTTGAAATGCAATACTTAGAAGGTTTTCAAGTCGACATAAAAAGAGAAAAATTATTTGACCACTTTGACATAGTAATTAATGGGTGGTCGTTAGTATATTTCTAGGAATTAAAAGAGTCATTTTAAAATAGCAATAGGAAGAGTATTTATGTTAAGACTTGAAAAAATTATCAATTAGGTTAGAAATATATTCTCATTGATTCTAATACATCAATAAGTATAACTTTTACTTTAAAGTTCTAATTTTTCTTATCAGAATTTTCTCACAGCAAAGTGAAAACGGGTGCACTACAATATCTTTTTGTACGCTATTTTTCAATTCAACTCCCCGTTCTGCAATATCTAAAGACCGAGCATTATTGTAGAGCTTCAATGCATTGATTTGAAAAATAGTGCAGTATTTTTCGTTAATTCAATTTTCAAAATTAAAGTCTACAACAAGCATGCTTGAGCAGAAAATTCAATCTGATATCAAATCATTATTCTTGAACCATATTTCTGTCTTTCTATATTTTAATTATCTTCTTATCTAATTTATTAATAATTTTGCATTTCTAAAAGTAAAAAAAAAAATTTAAATTTATATAATAAAAAAATAAGGCCCACAATTAAAATTTGGCTTTAGGTCACAAAGATCGTTGGGCCGCCCCTGAACATACTATGCAAACTTATGTAAATACACACAAAAAAATTATACATTTATACTATATTTTCACTGTTCTCATATATCCTCTCTCTAAGATAGAAATTCCCTATCCTCTCTCTAGCCCCCTCCCCCTTCTATCTCACTTTCATCTCCTATACTCAAATAGAAATTGATCCTAAATCTACTCCTACCGATAATCCATCAATTCCACCAGAACCTCCTGATGAGATAATAAATAATACTCGATCAACTACCATAAAAAAAATCTCCTACCATGACAAATTATTAACTAAACCTACAAACCCTACTCTCATTAAAACAAATATTTTAGTAGATTCTATCTCCTTTCTTCCATGTAAACTCAACCTATAGAAGAGGATGACTTAGTTGACTGCATATCGTTTACACAAGAAGAGAAGCAACGCATTTATGCTCCTTGGCTAAATTCAGTGATCATCAAGTTATTGGGTAAGAGGTTCCATCATCAATATTTCTATAAAAAACTCAAATTTCAATAGAAATTAATGGAGGATTTTCCTCTAATTGATTTGGGAAAAGACTTTTATGTAGCAAAATTTAATAAGCTTGAAAGCCTACATAAAGTTTTAACCGAAGGTCCTTGGTTTATTAATGGATTTTTCTTATCCATTAGATGTTTGGGAGCCAAATTTTATTGCTACTGAAACTAAGCTTCTAACAACAACAATCTGGATAAGATTACCAAACTTGCCTACTGAATTTTTCGATGAAGGTGTACTGAGAAAAATTGGTACTAGCTTGGGAAAATTACTAAAGGTAGATTTCAAAACATCTACTGCCCTGCGAGCTAGGTATGCAAGGCTTTGTATTGAAGCGCAAGTTGATACCCCAGTGAAAAGTTATGTTTACATAGAACATCATAGACAAAGTGTTATTTATGAAGGAGAAAATATTTTGTGTAAGATATGTGGCCGGTTAAGTCATCTTCAAGATAATTGTCCCTATAATTCCATAATTCCTCCTATAAATACCATGTCAAATAGTTCATTACCTCAACCAAAGCTCAAATAAAAGGAAGGGGAGCTGGAGTAGCAAACTGTTAGTTTTCTTAAAAAGACTAAAAATATTTCAACAAAGCAAAATTCATCTTCATCTCACATTAACAGTCATTTAAAGAGGGCGAAAGACCTACATGCAGCCAGCTCTTCAAAGGTAATGCATCAAGGTATGAATTCTAAACTCTCTCCTCCGGACAAAAACTTATTTTTTAGCTATAAATCTAAACCTAAGTCTTATCATAAAATTAAAGATAATGGTAATAGATTTAATGCCTTCAATGATCCTAGTGATGTTTATTTGAATCGATCTGATCAAGAAAAGCATAATGATGATATTCTTGGTGCCATGCAAGAATCGTTACAAACAACGCAAGGTCAAACTAAGGTAGGAAAATCGTGCCAAATGGACAATGCTAGTGATACGTTGGACAATGGAAAATCTATTGAGGCAAAAATATAACAATTGCCACTGACAATTCCTCAACTCATTCTCTTAATATTCCAATTACCAATACCCCTTCCACCACTAACGTTGAAAGTGTCCAAAGTCAGACACCGACTTCTATAGCCAATGACATTGATCTCATTGATCCGTCCATTAACTCCCATAACTCATCTCTTTCTTTGGGAAATTTTATACATTCTAACACGCAAGATGCCATGCAGGTTTTTTCTACCCCTCTTCGTACTACTAGTAATGTAGGTTATATATCTCCTACTAGTAAAAATGAAGACACAACCCTTAAGAAAGAGACAAAAGGCTCTAGTGAAGGATTTACTAAAACTGCATCAAGAAAAAAAACGACTAGTAATGGATCAAAACAACAATCCTCCTGCCCCACTTCCGCCAATGAATCAACCATTAATCTTCACACGTCCTCCTCCTCAAAATGTCATCCCTCAGACATGGTTGGAATCAACTCTTTGGGATCAGTCTATAACTATTCCAATGACACTAATGGGACAACAAGCTTTTGTAGTCATTCAAGATCCATCCTATCTTGCTCTGATTGTAAGCGAAGCAATGCACATGACAATGCACAATTTCATGAACAACCTGCTACCTCACCTAATGCATGGAATGGATCAACAAGAGAACCCTTTGGTCGACCTACCTTTCTTTCCACCTCGGGTAACTCCTCCTCAACTACCAATATTCACTCCTTGGGATCTTGTTCAAAACTTGCCCATGCAAGTCCTAGCTCCAATGAACAACCCTTTTCTCCAAGCAAATCAACAGATTCTGGAACATCAAGAGATAATTTCCCCTCAAGATCACCACATGCAGGAAATTGTTCCACCACCAGCTCTACCTCCATCACCAGAGCACCATCTCAATCAGCCCGTACAAGGAGAAAACAGGGAGGGGAGCTAGAAGAAATCGTCCTAAGGGCAAGGGAGAGTCGCGCGGAATTTCAAAACCTAAACGAAATATCAATCTTTCTCTTTAAAGAAAGACAGAACAAGAAGGTAATTTTTACGAGTCATTCTCAGCTCTACAAATGCTCACAAGATGTGAGAGCCCAAGCAAACAAAATAGCGGGCAAGTACGCAGTGGTCCTCAACCCCACATTGAGGACCAACCCTGAATTGAATCTAGTTGGGAATGAAAACCCTAATTTTAACATGATTAATCAACTTCACATAATTGTTTGGAATGTTAGGGAAGCTAATAATCCAGAATTTCGTAGGCATTTTGATGCCTTATTAGAAGTTTATAGACCTGTCATGGTTGCTTTGTTGGAAACCAAAATAGAAGACCATCATGATCTTAGGGTTCGTTTTAACTTTACTGACTATGCCGAGGTGCCATCAGTGGGTCGATCAGGAGGCATTGTCTTTCTATTGAAAAATGAGGCTATCACTATCTGTGAGGTGCAGATAAATGGTAATGAGGTTCATGCAATGCTTAAGGTAAACCATCCTGCTTTCAATTTTTATTGGTTCTTTTCCACTGTTTATGCTAGCACTTCTTATTTAAATCGTTCATTACTTTGGAATGCCTTAGCTAATATCTATGATACTTTTAAGGGTCCTTGGTTAGTAAGTGGAGATTTTAATCAAATTTTATGTCAATCGGATAAATCGGGTGTTAGACCTATTAGAACTGTGCATGCAAATAGCTTTAGAAAATGTATTAACTATTGCAATCTTATTGACTAAGGGTTTAAGGGCCCTAAGTATACTTGGTCCAACCATAGTAAATTTAGGAATAGTTTGATAAGAGAAAGGTTGGATCGATGTTTGGCTAACAATAATTAGGTAACTCGTTTTAGGGATACTTCGATTGTCCACCTTCCTAAAACTTACTCGGATCACCACCCTATCCTAATTAATCTAAATAATCAGTCTAATGTGTGCATTAGCAAACCTTTTAGAATTGAGTCAATGTGGATGCCTCATCCTGATTTCAAAAATGTTATTCATCATGCATGGCTAAATAGGAATTTCCATGATGCTAGAAATACCTTTGAAAATGATATCTCAAACTGGAGTAGAACCATGTTTGGTAATATGTTTCAAAAAAAGAAAAAGCTTCTTGCTAGGATAAATGGAGTCCAATCTTCTCCTAATTATTCTACAAGTCTTTTTCTGCATGACTTAGAGATTAAATTAATTTCAGAATATAAAATATTATTAAAGAATGAAGAGGACTTTTGGCGTCTCAAATCCAGAGTTGACTGGTTAAACTTTGGAGACGCTAACACAAATTTTTTTTCAGGTTTTAACCCTTAATAGACGTAGGAAAATGCTATTACTCATTTTCAAGATGAAAATGGCTCCATTATTTTTGAACAAGAGGCACTGACTAATCATGTTCTAAACTACTTTGAAAATCTTTATACCTCGGATCATGTTAGTAGCCCCCTCAATTATGTAGATCAGAATTCTAGTTGGTATTCAAAAGTGGATCTTTCTTGTCTTGATCTTCCTTTAAATGACTCTGAGATAACTAAGGCAGTGTTCTCCTTTAGTCCATATAAGGTTCCAGGTTCGGATGGACTCCACCCCTTCTTTTTCCAAAAATTTTGGAACATTATTGGTAATTCAATTAAAGTTTTTTGTCATCAGGTATTTGCTAGTAGTACTCTTCCTAGCTACTCTAATACTACTTATTTATGTCTAATTCCTAAGTTTAAGAATGCAATTCATCTTAAAGATTTTCGTCCCATTGGACTTTGTAACACCATTTACAAAATTATAACTAAAATCATAGCCAATCGTATTAAATCATTCCTTGACAAGATCATCAGTCCCGATCAAGCTAGCTTCTTTAAGAATAGGAGAGCCTCTGATAATGTGATTGTTATTTAGGAGTTTGTTAACAAATTTTCTAGAATGAAAGGTCAAAAGGGTGAAATGCTTGTTAAAATTGACCTTGAGAAGGCATTTGATAGATAGAGTGGTCCTTTATTAGATCTATGCTTGCTTTCTTTAAGTTTCCTCATAATATATCTAAATTAATATTGTCTTGTATCACATCCTCCTCAATGGCTATTCTAGTTAATGGCTCTAAGATAAATTTTTTCAACCCCTCAAGAGGAATTAGACAAGGAGATCCGATGTCTCCCTATATATTTATTCTGTGTCTTGAACTACTTTCAATTTATATAAACCATAAAGTCGACCTTAATATTTGGAACCCAATAAAACTTTCCCCTAAGGGTCCTGAATTCTCTCATATTTTATTTGCGGTTGACATCACTATTATGTCTAAAGCTACTGAAAATTCAGCTCTAGCAATTAAATCAACCCTTGACCTCTTTTGCAACTTATCTGGGGAGAGAGTTAATCTTGCTAAATCTAAGATCATTTTTTCTAAAAACACTCCTACTTCCCTAACTTGTCACCTAAGTTCCATTCTTGAGTTCAAGATAGGGCAAAGCTTTGGGAAGTATCTAGGCTTCCCTATCCTAAATTTACAGCCTAAAGCTAAGGATTATCAATTCCTCTTAGATAATTTTCAATCTAAATTGACAAACTGGAAATCAAACTTCTTAAATTTAGCTGGGAGATCAACCTTAGTTAAGTCTAACCTCAACACCCTTCCTAACCATATCATGTAATTCCATCTTCTTCCTTCTAAAACTCTTAAAACTCTGGATAAAATCCAAAGGAATTTTATTTGGGGTACTTCAGAGTCTAAAACGAAATTGCACCTTCTCTCTTGGAATGTCATTACAAAGCCTAAGCAGCTTGGAGGGTTATCCATCACCAAAGCTAAAACTAAAAATATGGCCATGATCACTGGATTAACTTGGAGACTAGTTTCAAACCCCTCTTCTCTATGGGCTACTACTATTTCCAAGAAATATCTTACTAAATCAGAATCAAAATCTCATTCCTTTATTTGGAAAAATATCATTAAAGTATGGCCTATATGTAGTCATAATACCCAATGGATTGTAGGAGATGGTAGGAATATTTCTTTTTGGCATCATAATTGGATGGCTAGTAGGCACAACTTAAGAAGCTTGATCAGTGGTCCCCTCTCCTTAAGAGAAGAAAATCTTAAACTAGCAGATCTTCTAGATAATAACTCTCTTGATCTCTCTAAAATTTCTTTCCATCTTCCGGATAATCTTAGAAATTCTATTAGTAGCTCTATTTATCTTTCTAATGTTGAGGACTACCCTATTTGGAAGAATACTAGTAATGGTATCTTCTCCCTAAAGTCCACCTACCCTTCAATAGAGAATTTCACGAGTAGTGTAAAGGATTTTAATTGGATCTGGAGACTTAATACCCTAAATAAAATAAAAATTTTCTTATGGCAATGCCAGCATAATCGTCTTCCAACTCGTCTTTATCGTGGCAAGATTGGTATTAATATTAATCCAGTTTGTGCAATTTGTAATTGTGAGGAAGAATCCTTATACCATATCTTTCTAGGGTGTTACATAGCTAAAAACTTTTGGAACGAGTGTTCTATTGTTTGTAGCCTGCCTGACTCCCCAAATTGGCTTGATGATCTGTGTAATCTCTCCCCTAATATTGCTACTCTACATTTTAATTGGATTGAATTCCTCTCCTTTGCTTTATGGAATCTTTGGTTAAACCGTAATAGCAATAATATTAATAACACTACAAATGACATATCCTTTAGTAATGTTAAATCTAAAGTTTTAGAGTATAAGTTATTTACTTCTAAGGAGATCAGCCCTACACATCTTATGATCGTCAATATAATATGGCATCCTCCTTCGACTAACTTTATCAAGTTGAACACTGATAGCGCTTTTAACTCTACTAATAAGAAGACTAGTATTGGGGGCGTCTTTCGTAATTCTGACGGGGAATGGATTCTAGGCTACCATAAAAAAAATTCAAGGTCTAAATCCTATGCATGTTGAATTAATGGCATTACATCATGGTCTTACCTTAGCCATTGATCATAATTATTCCTACCGTGAAGTGGAAACTGATTCCACAGATTTAATTCACCTTTTGGAAAAACTTGACCCTACTTACTCTTCTATTGTGTTCAAATGCAGGTCAATGATGTGCACCCTCCAAATAACAACAATCAGGCATAATTTTCGGCAGGGCAACAAGGTTGCGCACCTTCTGGCGCATGGAGCTCCGGATATGTCCAAAAACTTAACTACCTATCACTATGCAGTGCCACCAATTTTTGTCCAACATGCTCTATGGGAAGATAGTGTGGGCACGACTTTTGCTACTACAGTATCAGATAGTAATTTTAAATATCTTGCAAAATTAGGGAACCTAAATGTGCTTAATGCACTTTTTTTTAATTCCTATGCTAGTTTTTGTACTAATGCGGTCACCTTAATAGCCGCATGAACACCCTATATAATCTTTCTTAGTCTTTGCTAAATTAATGAAATCTTGTTTTAACCAAAAAAAATTGTGACTCCAAGTCCCTCCAAAACCAAAGCCACCAAATCTTTCCACCGAAAGATTTGAAATTCTTGGTGGTAGCACTCTCTTGTTAGTGTGGACGGCCAAGAAAATACATAAAACTACTAAACTATTCCGGCTATCTGATTGTATTAACAAAATTATCCTTAATACATCATCTGGTGGAGAGGAACCACTATTCTATACTACTATCTAATTAATTGTTATTAGCAAGCTATGTTAAGACAGAGTTTGATAAGTTATATATCCAAGCCAAATTACTTCGGACAGAGACATAATTCAACACCACCTGGCTTTCTCCAATCTGTCATCATTTTATATGGAGAAGCACGTTTTTCATCAACATAATAATGCACTTTAAAAAGACATTTGCCTAACTCAGTTGGCTCATGATTATTGTGAAATAAGTGGACCCACCGACCTCCCTTCACTTTTACTTGGATCGAGTCTTGAAACCTATTTAGACCTTCTCCAAATTTAGTAGTAACTTTTTGCTTAGGCGCGAGTGATTGGTGAACATGATATGGAGTTATGGACTAGTCACCGAATCCACTAATTTGTGTAATATTTTGTACAATGAAAATTTTGGTGCTCCTCTTTGTATGTGTGCGTGCGCATGGTTTTTGTTAGAAAAAGTATTAAACAAATATCCCACTAAGTTGTAAGCGAAGATGTTTTAACTGTAGAGGAATGGTTTTGGTTGATTATGCTATTGAAGCTAAAAAATGGTAGATTAAACTAATACTTGACATGTGGCGTTTTAGAAAGAGACATAATAGTTCTTAGAGAAAAATATGCATCACTAACTTAATTAGCTCAACTTGAATAGTCTTACATATATCAACAAACTAGTAGCAAATTAATGTCCAAATGATTGTCAATTTGACAGGTACAGCAAACACAGTCCAAGCAAGAACAGCTAAGAAAAGCAATTGTGTCAACACCAAAAGCTTTCTCCAGTTGTTTTTTCTACCGGAATAAAGTATTGGTTAATTATATTTACGTCGTGTAAGAGACATTAAATAAGAGAACCTCCATGTCAAAATTCTTTTCATTTTTATGGCTCATATCTCAACCTCTACTTAAGATCGGATAGAGAAATTTTATCCATCTCACCACAACGTTTCGTATTGCCTTCGTCCAACTTGTAAGTTTGTAGTTGTAGCTATCAATTCTATAGGAAAAACACGTCTTTCCCTTGATCTCTATATATTCTTCCTTTTTGGGCCAAAAATGTTGTGGCTAAATATGTTGACTTCTGGTCATTGTGGATCAGTCACCGTCCTTATCTATTCATTTTTTCCGCACACCAGAGATCAATGATAGTTCCTCATTTAGCCCCTTACGCTACTCGAACACCACTCATTTTTCTTCAAATAATTCATGTTCAGGTAATTTTAAACCTTTTTTTAAAAAAAACTTTTATGCTATTTCCGAAATATTAGCAACCAGATTATGTACCCATCCTGTCAAAGTTAATTTTTCAGGTTTCAAAATTTAATCTAGAGTGAAGTTTGACTCACATTTTCAAAGTATATCATTTTTTCATTTTATATTGCTTCGGAGTTTGCTTGAAGTTTTCTTTTATATAAGGTTGAAAGACCAAAATTGCTACAGTACTATCAAAAAATGCTCAACTATGCCACAGTTTAAAAGTATGGTGCTAATATACCAAAAATATTAATGTGAATAACTTCCGGCTAAAAAATGTCATTGTTTCTGACGAAACCATTTATTTCAATTTTTTTATTTTTGAAAACACTAAATAAATTTAAAAATAATCCGAGTCAACAAATAAAGTTTCAGCACAAATACATGATCCGAGTTAAAGTTGCAAGTTCTAATGAACTGCAGCTTAACCCATAGATCCACTCGTGTCTCTTGATCAGGGGTTAATTTCACCGGTAGTCACTGAACTATTGTTTCATTACCACAAAGTCATTTTTGTTAGATTTGTTAACCTAAAGTCACTCAACTTTGCTCCGGTCTACAACAAAGTCACTCAAGCCGGATTTTATTTAAAATTTACCGGAAAAATGATGTGGCATCATTAATTAAAAATAATTTTTTTAATTAATTTTTCATCTATTTATCTAATTCCTTAACTAGGGTTGTTCATTTTTCGGTTTAAACCGATAAACCGAATCGATAAAAAGTTAATGGTTTATAAATATTGAGTTATCGGGTTATCGGTTATTTAACGGTTTGCAAAAAAAAAATTTATTGGGTTATCGGTTCGGTTGTCGGTTTTGTACATTTTCTAATTGGTTAAACCGATAACCCAATAAGGTTTTCAAATTTACTATGTTGCGCTTATGTGCATAAAAGTAGTATACTTAATTATTATTAGTTGTAACTTGGAAACCTCAAATCCTAGTCTTCTTTTACTTGTGTAGCTTTCAAATCGCCTCATCCATTTCAACCACCGATTTACTATTTCATTCCTTGCCTCCTCCATTAGTTTATAGAATAATGAAGTATATTTGAATCTGTTGTTGGTTGCTTTTTTGAATATGGCGAATGCTATAAGAGGTATTTGAATTCGCTGTGAAAATAAAGCCGATTTTTGTATTGGATGCAATTATTTAAGAGATTTTTTTTACACTTGTTACGCCTAAGTTTCTTAATGGTTAAATCGAAAACCGAACCGATAAGAACCTAAAACCGATAACCCAAAAACCGATAACCAATAGCTTATTGGTTTAATTAACACTTTTAAAAACCGAAAACCGATAGTCCAAACCGATAAGGTGTAAAACCGAGAACCGACCGATAAACACTCCTATCCTTAACCCATTATTCTTATTCTACCAAACCCAAACTTATTTCACTACTTCTGTTTTGCCACATTATGCCAGGGATTTCACTACTTTTTTTTTTCTACATTATGTCAGGGAGACACATTAGAAATATATTTTAACTAACTAAAAATTAACAAGACAATCTAATTTAACAGGACATTTCAAAGAAGTAATCTTCGGTTAGTTTCCAACTGAGACCTACTGAATTGTTATTGTTATTGTATTATCGTCACACACATCATTTTTTAAGGCTTTATATCTGTATGTCAATTATTTTTTAATGTAGTAATCAAAAGCAAGGACAGACCTATAAATTAGAGTGTCATATCTTATATGAAGATATACAAATAATTATTTTATTAGTGAAAATTTTGAAATTTCATAAATAGTATCTACCATATAATCGTTGGAGTATCAAGCAAAGATCAGGAAAAAAAAGAGAAAAACCAAAAAAGAAAAATTCAACTTTATTTGGTATCAGCTTGTTTGGATGGTTGTTATCGTACTGTTACTATAAAATAATGTTTGTGTTAATTGTTACTTTAAAATTTTATTGTATCGTATCGTATTGTATCGTTAGTCCGTCGTTACATAACGATAGAGCCCATTTTATGTAACGATAGATTTTGTGTGATCACGTCGTTACCGTGTCTTTTTTCTCTCTTCTTCCCCTTAATATATTACTACCATTTATCTTATCTTTTTTATAGTAACTTTATCCTGTATCTTATTATTTTCTTGGCAATATTGTAAATTCATTCTTCATTTACTAGTATATTATAGCATGAAACTACTGCAAACAATATAATCTATCAAAATGTTGAACTCAATAAAACATAAAGTACAATACGATAGATATATTATGAAACCATATACATAACAACAGTCCAAACGAGCTGTTATTTTGGTTTTAAAATTTTAAAAATCACATAACTAGTTTGATTTCATAAATGAAAAACCGAACCAAACTGATCTAAGCTTGTTCATTTTTATTCATTCCCCGTTCCTCATTTCCCCTTTTTGCATAACCAATTTGCTTAACATTACTCAATTTGATTAATTAATTAACTCAATATGAAACAGAGGCAAAGAGAAATGACATCAGTATGAAATGGTTATGCAAGACGATGACGTAGTGAAATGTATTTGGGTCGGGTAGAATAAGAATAATGGGTTAAGGAATTAGATTAATAGGTGAAAAATTAATTAAAAAAATTATTTTTAATTAATGATGCCACATCATTTTTCCGACAAGTTTTAAATAAAATCCGGCTTGAGTGACTTTGTTGTAGACTGGAGCAAAGTTGAGTGACTTTTGGATAACAAATAAAACATACTTTGTGGTAATGAAACAATATCCGGTGAAATTAACCCTCTTGATCAGCTGTGTCAGTATCAACCCAAACATTTGGAGACAAGTCCTAGTGTCCTACATATACATGACCATCTCAAATTCTGATTACAACTCATTTATTAAAGGCTAAATTATACAAATATACAAACATAATAGCAGGTTTACAATAAAATAGCAACATTATGTCACTTTTCAAGAATAGCAATACTTTCTTAACATTATATATACAAGTTATTAAAAAAAAGATTTATTCAATAAAATTGAAGATACACACCATGCACCAAAATCGCCCATAATTATAGGCATGTCTTTTCATATGTTCCTATTTTTTTGGGATTACAACTACCCAATTACTAATTCTATTGTATGTAATTTGTATGTCTATCGTATGGTGTATGTGTATAGTATGACTATTGTATGGCTATTGTATGTGTATTGTATGTCTATTGTTAGTCTTTTGTATGTCTATCGTATGGCTATTGTATGTGTATTGTATGGCTATTATCTGTGTATTGTATGGCTATTGTTTTTTACGTATGTCTATTGTCAATTTTTAATAGATGGTTTTGAGGGGAGAAAGAAAATGGATCTTAAATGTAAAAAGATTTAAACCTATCTAAATATGATTTGAGTGCATAAATATAGGATTAGATTTATCTTTTTTTTTTAAATTATATTTCTTTTCTTTTTAAATACATTCTGCTATTTTTTTGTAGCAAACAACAAAAATATTACTATTTTTTGTAAGTTTTGAAAATATTTATATATTTTGTAACTAAAGTAGATAAAGTTATACTGTATGTAATTTAGCCTTTATTAAATTGTTTCAGAATTTGTTTCCTCTTCTTCAGAGCAGCTATTAATGCCTTAAGTGAAGATCAATTGGATTTGACTCCCCTTTGGTAATGACTAATGAGTTTCCTAAACATAGACCCGACCATTTCTTAGGCTGCTTAGACGACTTTTCAAATTATCATTGCAAGATGTTACTGTAATAGCTTCTACAATAATCCTTACGCAACCTCAAGAGAATTCTCTGTACCAAGCTTGGATTTTCAATCTTGACAACTAGAACGGAATGGGAAGCACCAAAAAAAAAAAAAATTTGATCTTCTCTCTAGACTCTATTAGTGAACGCGTTCTTTTTACGGACGCATAAACATAGATATTTTGTACATTGTGCTGTTCTTTTTTTTCCAGATTTGAGGATGTTTATACCGCAAAGGAGGGAAAAAAAAATCCACTAAAGATAAGTTACTCCAACCATAACATAAACAAATGATTGACATAATTTGGTTATTTATTTCAGCTGAGCTGTTAAATTGTATAAGTTGCACCGAAAATATTTAAATATTACGAAAGTGTATGATGAATCTAATTAATTAAAGATTTTGGCAGGACGACCAGCTAAGCAGAACCCAAAACACGCACCAACCAACAGCCTTATTAATCCACAATAAGTTGTGACTTGTGACTAATAATCAAATTAAAATATTCAAATAGCGACAACAAAATTAAATGTAGAATATATACAAAAAAAAAAAAAAGTAAAAGCTCCGACAAGATATTAAATTAACATTATAATAATCATCGAAAATAATAAATTATATACAAACAAAACAAACCGAAGTGTTTTGTTTCCTTCCTTCACATTTCGTACAATGTTTTAATCATTGACGAATTTACCCTTTCTAGATTATTCAACTTGTTCAATCTGAACCGTCAAAATTCTCCGCATCCCACCACGTGTCATTATCACTCTCCGTTATTTTCTCTAACGGTGTTTTAACATTTCTCAAGTCACCAACCGTCAAAATTCCGTTAGCTTCATTTCTCACGTAAACTTTTCCGGCACCGGAACCATTAACTCCGATTACTTTTCCGGTACCCCAATCAGCACATATCGCCGGAGATTGACTCTTCATCCTCGTATCATAAGCAGCCAAAACTCCACTGTCATTCGATGACAAAACAACTGCTGGCGATCCTGCATGAACGCGGGATGCTTTGTACATCGGACTGTCAGCATCAGTAATTTCCTTCTCCTTGCTTAAATCCCATAACGAAACTACACTTTTACATGAATCGTCATTATTAAAATCATAATCAAAATCTAAATCAAAATTAAAATCTAAACCTAGCGCTAAACTATCCCAAAGCTTAACGACATTTTTCCCCGCGGAAAATTCCGTCCAAGGAAACTTTTCAAAACTACATTTCCGTTTCCTTAAATTACGATTTTGCCCTTGTTCCTTAAAATAGAAACTGGAACCTGAAACAATGAACTCTTCATCAATTTGATGATCTGATAACGTTTCATCATCGTTTGAAGACACAGATGATGAGCATTCGTTGTCGTTGTCATCGTCGTCGTCATCGGTAATATCAAAGTCTTCACCCAAGTATTGGAGAAGAGGTTCAGCTGAAGGTTTAAAGGTTGTAGTAACGTAAATAAACAAGAGTTTTATTTTTCTAATTAGACTACTAAAAGTGGCTAGAATTGCAAGAATTAAAGCACCCCATTTCCAGAAATGGTAAACTTCTGGTACTTTTTGAATAGAAATAAAACGAGATACTAATGATGGGTTTTGCAGGCATTTTACTCCTGCTTCAAAATCACTAATCATGTTTATCTCAGGAAACTCCATAGTTGGGTTTTTGAGAGGAAGAGGAAAAGATGTGAATGAAATGTTTGATAGGAAAATTTTTTGAAGAGAAAGAAGAATAGGAATAGGAGAGGTTTAGAAAAAGGGAAGGTGATGGGGTATATAATAGTGGAGAATTGAGGTGGTGGGCTAATTAAATAAGTTAATTTGAGGTTGTTGAAAATGACTTGGTGGAAACTTATTGGATAAAGGCAAAAATAAATTGTTCTTTTTAGTAGATTCCTATTAAGCGTTTTGAGCCTGATTAATTTTAATTCGTGCAAAAATATTTCATTATGATTGTAAAATAAAGTCTATCAAAGACGAATTTATTAATAGTGCTCGAGCTTGAGAATTGTAATTAAGAATATAAAATTATTATTTTTCCGTCTCATTTTAGTTATCGTTTTAAGCGTTTTCACGTCCATTATAAAAAAAAAATATTATTTCTAATAGTATTAGAAAGAACTAGTACTTCTTTAATGATTAAAGATACATTTAAAAAAAATACGTAAGAATTTTTGTCTTGAATTTCTTAAACAATTACTACTACTATTTTAAGATAGATTTTTTGAACTAAAACTACAATTAAAATGAAATGTAGAGAGTATTCTTCCAGCACAATTTTTGGTGAAGGAAAAATTATTGCTGTGCCACGTCAGAAAGAGCATAAACTTTAGGAAGATAAAAAATATTGGGATTAGATAGGGAAATGGAGTTGGAATACATAGTCAGAAAAAAAAATACAGTCAGGAGATTCGAGGAAATAATGAATAATCATAGAGTTTGGTCATTAATGAGTCAGCAACAATATGGACAAGGTTAAATTTGTGGTGGGGTATGGGTCATTGACAATTGTGACCATTGGAATTTTAACATGTGGCTTAGTTTATTGCTTGTGGGACACTTTCAATGTTCTTTAGAGTTCTAGTTCAGGCTTTTTGTGGTGACTTTTGCACCAAAAGATTTTTGTGGTGCTGCAAGGTTTACTGCAATATTTGTTAGCAATAAGAGCAAGAAAAACACTTGAGCAAGATAAGTAAGCAAAAGATTTTTGTGGTGCTGCAAGTTTTACTGCATTATTTGTTAGCAATAAGTGCAAGAAAAACACTTGAGCAAGATAAGTAAGTTTTCTTATCTTCTAGGTTTGGATAAAGATTAGAAAGTTAGAGGACAAGTATTAATGAGAAAGAAAAGAAAAATGAACCAAATGAAAAGTGTGAGATTAGATGGTTAGAGAAAGCAATAGCTCGTGAGTGTGTTGCAAGTTGTGTTTTCGATAGATTGCCTAATAAACTTGTTGGATTATCCATAAGTCACAAATATTAGACAACTAGCATCTTTGCAACCCAAAATAACTTTAACATGGCAGACGAAACTTTAAATCGTATTATCGTGTTACGAGTTCAAATTACAGTGACCTTCAAATCAATTTTTTAACCTAAGTGTGTCTTTCCCTCCTTCCTTATCAACTCTAAAAATAAAATAATACTAAGTCCTAATCAAATGTACCGATCGAGTAGGGAGTGATTCGGAGGTATTTTACTGTTCAAATGGAAAGAGTCAAAATTTTGAGCACAAATCAAATCCATATTTTTTTTTATTTTAGTTAGAGCTAGATATTGTCAAGAATCCATTTGCAAGACAGAAGATAATACTTTATTTCGTGTTTCATTTTGCAGAAATAATTTAGAAACTGATTGGATAAAATTCTTTGTAAGACAGGTCACTCTTTGTAGATTATGTAAGCCGTTCTTTTTTAGAAAGATTTGACAGTAGGTGCTTTTTCCCTAAAGGAGGCTGACTAGATTAATAATGTTTTGATAATCAGTACTTATCCCTTTTAGTGAACAAAATGCACTTTTGATGTATCGCAATCGTGTGACCAACATGGAGAATTAAAGCACAACACAATCATTTTCTGGGTGATTCTTAATTAATACTTATATGGCAAATGCAATTCTTAATGTCTGGAATAAAAATTTGAAAAGTTGTCAAGTCTGACTAAGAAATTGTTGGTTTATGACACTTAAGATCAACGACCAAGCGAGTGGGAGGATCCAGCTGATCATGATTGATGACATTAAAACCCCTCTTAATATAATTATTCCTTCGTCCCCACTAGCTTCCCTATTTACTGCAGTTGTATACAGTACATTTTTCAAGCAGTTGCTTGTCATTTAAAATTGTTCCAAAAGAAACACAGGTCATTTTTTATGAGTGGAAGAAAGTGGAAATGTGGAAGAGTGTTAATGAGGCAGTTATGCTATTATTGGAATCAAATACTGCAAGATATCAAAGACGTGTTAGTTGAAAGGTGAGGATTATAATAAGGGTGTCCGGATAAACAAACTTATAAAGTGATCAAATCAATTCTTATAAACTTTTTGGTTTATATACGCTAGAAATACTTAAAAGCTAGAGTCAACTTAAAGTTATATTACGTCTATTCATCCCCTAAACAATTTTTGGTAGGATGGTAATAGGACGGGATTTGGAAAAAATATTTTTACCAATGATCTGTATAGAAATTGTCTCACAGTTCTTGCATCTTTGATCAGTAGAGAAATTATCTCACAGTTTTTGCATTTCTCTCTTTTACAGATAGAATTATTTAAGTAATATACACCGACAGTAATGTAGTAGGTAATTTATTTTATTATCAAATTTCAAATCCCACTTTTTATGGGGATTACTTGTAGATAATATAGAGATGATCTGCTTGTATAAATTTTTTCGTGCACCGTCAATATATATTAGTTAAACTCGTCATGAAAGATTAATTAGTTCCACCAGCTGATGAAAAAAAAAATTAGGAGAGTATAGTTTATTTTCTATTTAATTGTTGCGTGTGAATGAAGTTCTTTAATTTGGATTTTATACTTGTTATGCAACCCAAGTTTAGTTGCAACATACACAATCTTTAGTTGATCCCTTGCAAGATGAACTGTTTATTATTTTGCCAAGACATGTACAAGTTAGCAGATTAGTTTTAAAAAAAAAAAATGAAAAAAGAGTATATGGTGCAAGTATAAAAAAAAAAATCACATAATGCACGTAGACTTTTTGGTTTGTCCATGCCTTTCACTGTTTGATAAGCAAAATGTAATAACTCATTATTGCCACGCAAATGAGCTACTGTTACTTTTCATATCGGATTCTTTAAATATTTAATTTCTCCCATTTTTTGCTCATATTGATTTAGAGCAGAATTACTCATTTATGTGAGTGAAAAAAAAAGAAAATAAAATAAATGATAATCTAGCACGAAAATTAGAAGTTTGAGGATAAGTAAACGTCAAATAGTGACACGTGAAAATTATGTTTATGTTTGACCATTAATTTAAGTATAGTAGTCAATGCCCACATCTTTTTGAGAGATTATCGTCCTCCCTGGATTGTTCGGATGTAAATTCAATTCAATATTAATTAATCTGAAGTTGAACTAGTCTATGAGTTCAAAATCCCTTTGTCCCGTTCACACGCTTTCTTTTCGGATTTTTTGACATCTTTCACTTCTCGAAACAATTTTGACCAGTTTTAGAGGATTAACTAGCAAGTTCAATTCACATTCTGAAAGAAAATACATTTTCAGCGTCACTAGAAAGGTCCTGCATCTTGTTGGAAATTACTTTTAGGGTCTGTTTGGAAGACACAGTATAATTACTTGGCTGTGTAATTATTGGAGTAATAATTACATAGCCTAGTAATTCCACTGTATAGTAATTACAATGACATGTTTGTTTGCAGGAATGTAATTACAATGTAATTTCATGTGTCATGTTTGGTTACACGAGGGTAGTTACGTAGTTAGATATTTTATCATTTGAAAATAAAACTTATTTTTAAAAGACTTAGTCATATATTTTATATGAACAACTTTTCTCAAGTTACAACTAGTAAAACTAAGAATAATTACCACCATAACTACCATAACTGATGTGAAAATCCAATCGAAGAAATTTCACAACGTTGCTGATAATAAATCTAAACGAAGGCAACAGTAATTTAAGTACATGAAACAATATGCTTTGTGTTTACATGAAAGAAAAATAAAAAATAAAAAAGGGATGACTATTATCTTACCCACGCCTAAATGCCATAGTTAAAAGAAATGTAGTTTGAGTTGGCAGAAATTAAGCAATAAGAAAATTGAAAAAGAAAAAGGTGCAATACTCATCTTTAGATGTTTTAGTACAGGATTAGCATAACTATAATTAGAATATGTAAGGTTTTTATTTTTATTATATTAGAGAAAAAGAATAAAAAGAAGGAATTTGAAAAGTTGTGTAATTACATGGTGTAATTACCTCCAATTCTTTACCCCCTTGAGAATTGAAGAGTGTAATTGGGGCTCCTCAATTACACCTAATTCCAAGGTAACCAAGTAATTACTTTGTCAAACAAATATGCCAAATTATATAATTACCTCCAATTACACCCAATTTCAATTACAAACTGGCTTTCCAAACATGCCCTTAGTAATTTATGTAACCTAAATTTTCAGCATCACTAGATAGAACTTTCAGTATTTTATATTATCCTTTTGTTATAACGTAAGTACTCGAGTTTAAATTGCGATATAGGAGATTCCTCCGACGTAACGTGATCATCAGTTCATCACTGCTACCAATAATTACAGACGCAATAAAACTGACATTAGAGTACATTACATAAAAATATCTCTTAAAATTTCAGTCCTATTTAACTAGATTACTTGTTTGCTTCAATTGAGTAAAGCAAAACTTGGCGAACTTCTGATGTAGTAATTTTACATCTAATCCAAGTAAACGTTCAATAAGTTGTTCACTTCAGATAAATTTCAACACTCGCTTGGGTCCATAATAAATTCGAACGCCCATCTCACGGGCATCCGTCACACATGCACCCACTTAAGGGTAGACCTAACTCCACCCCAAAAAACTAACTCAAAGGAGGAGGATTGTCCAAAACTTATATGGGTCACATGTCCTTCATATTTACCGATGTGGGAGACTTTCCACGCACCGTCCATTCAACAACTTCAATTTTATCAATCAATCAACTATATATAGATCTAAAACCTAAATTAGACGAAATTTATTCTGTACGGATCTTTTGTATCCTTAGTACTCATCAGTTTACTGCAAGTTTTCTCTTTGTTCGGTTTCAAGAGCAGCTATATTTTGCAAAAAACATACGTCAGCAAAATTGTTTGTTATGATAATGAAACCAGCAAAATTAACCACAAGTTTATTGGAAAAGAAAGATAACAAAGAAGTCAATTAAAGACGTGCTTAGCATGGAATAGATTGTTATAGATTGGAAAAGATTGTCTGCTTAGTTGTTCTTGCTTCGATATGTGCCTGCCGTATCTGTCAAATTGACAATCTATCGGATCTTAATTTGCGATTAATTTATCAGACACAGATCATGGAATAATTGACAATGATTAAAGTTGATTAATTAGTAAGTAAGGTTTTGTTTTTATTGTCTTCGTTGCCGTCCATATGAAGGAGACGGTGCTAGCTTGCAACAAAATAATTTCCATGTTGTGGTTAGTTGAACAGGTAGATTTGGTTTGATGAGTGCTGCCGAAATTTGTATCATCCCTACCTTTAGGTAAAGCATTTTCATGAAATGATGAATAAAAGAAAAGAAAACAATAGGCGAAACGTATGTTTAATGAAATAAATAGAGTAAATATTTATCTACACATGATATTTATGCCGAAATATAATAATTTACTATGATTAAATCATAGTTTAAGGTAAAATGTGTAATAATTAATTATGATTTAGATTGAGTGATAAAAATGAACAAAATAAAAAGTGTCATATATTCATTGGGTCGGTGAAAATATCGGGGCCGAGTAAGTTGTTACCATAAAATAGTTATTAAAATATATAATTTTGGCGTCGGATAGATAGTCTTAGCTGCAGCGATATTAGCGGTGGACTAATGACGAAAATATGCCAATAGCGACATAAATCATGCTTAGTAATTGTATTGGTGCTCGAGGGGTGATTCAGAAAAAATTCTCGAAGTTTGTCTTTCGAGGCCAGGAGCTGAGGGCAGGATTCATCATCAAGCTTTGACAAAGTTAATGGCTCGAGCGGTAAGAGGCGTACTTCCCCAGGGCAAATGACTTAGCCGTCGGGGAGGCGTTATCTTTTGGAGAAGTTAATTTTTTTGTAACTGATGCCCGTTACAACTGCATTTAAAGGGAAGATCATGGGTTGGCCACCATCAAACATGGGAATAATGGTCATTAAGTACATTTATTGCCTTTACACCTTTGTAAACTATAAATAGTTGCTTGTAATAATTGGAAAGGCATTAACAAATAAATCCAAAATAATTATTCTTGTTTCTCTGTTGTTAGTTACTTTTCTTTACCGCACTTTCGATCCTTTTATAGCCTTGATACAAATTGTTGCATATTAACCCAAAAATAAATTCGATTAATTGTCCTAATCAGATTTAGGCCAATACAAATTGACGTCGTATGTGGGGAACTAACAATAACTTTTGTTCCAAGGTTGCGTTTCAAGCTTTTTTACATCATCCTTGCCGATTCTTATCAATGTCAGACAACACTGATAACCCTAATAATACCACAATCTCTACTCTCGACCCACCAATTGGCATCACACCACCAAGCGGTGGAACGCCAATTCCACCAAACTGTTTAACTCTACCAACCGGCTTAACTCCGCCAACTGGATCATTCCACCTCCACCAGTTGATCCCTCTTCATCGAGTTCGAATAATTCTTTTTAAATTTACGTAATGGCTACTTTGCAATGGTTTCAGGAGCAATTTGCTGCTCAGACGACTTTTAATAATAAATTTCATAGTTCGTTGTAAGCTCTATCTGGAAATGGGAGAAGTTCAATATATCCACTGAAACTTCACCCGTTGCTCTTAATGGGAGCATCCCGAACGTT
The DNA here is from genome assembly GCA_029990575.1 of Petunia axillaris subsp. axillaris. NCBI lineage: Eukaryota > Viridiplantae > Streptophyta > Magnoliopsida > Solanales > Solanaceae > Petunia > Petunia axillaris. Next base: position 48,012,326 of record JARKNS010000009.1, read on the forward strand.
CTTCCTGCGGGCGCAACAACAGGGGGACTTCCAAATAGAGCTGCATCTGGAGGCTTGGGGACTGGCCCAATAGGTACTCAACCCTTCGGTACAGCCCCCACGGTGGCCGAAACAAGCGTCTCGTCAAACTTTGAAAAATGAAAAAAGGACTTCAAAGCCCAGTTTGAAAAACGGCTCGAGATTGTCCCCAGGGTCAGTAAGCCTCAGCGAGTATTGGACATTGAAAATTGCAGACAATAGTCTTTCAAGCCCGAGGTTGCTCCTGCTCCAATTCCCAAACACCTCAAAAGAAGTCAATAGCCATGGTCATTAGCAATGATTTGACCCCGGTGGAAAGGAAGTCAATGTTCCTTCAAAAGTTCGGGGATACCCTCGAAAAATGAGCGTTGCAGTGGTATATGCATCTCCCCTCCGAGTAAATTTCAAACTTCGATGAGCTGGGCGATATGTTCATCAAAGCTCATACTGGAGCTCAGAAAATCCTCAAAAGAAGGGAGGATGTCTTCGAAGTTAAACAAAGGTACCTCGAGCCAATCAAAGATTTTCTCGAGCGTTTTCAGGATGATAGGATGGATCTGCCAAAGAGGGAGGATAATTTGGCGGTTATGGCTTTTGAAAAGAATATAAATGTAAAAACCTCCGAAGTTGCTGCCGAGTTGAAAAGAGAGCTTCAGTAGTGACAGGCACAAACTTGGAATGAGTTGCATGATAGGGCCACTGCATTGATTAGGCTCGAAGAGGTTGAATGGAGGGAAACTCAAATGGTAGTTACGAGCCCTATAACTCATAGAAACAGCATGTGAGCCTGCGCCTCGGAGGGTAACATACAAGTCAAAGACTTGGAGGGAATGTCAGCATGAATGCTAACCAAAAGAGTTCGTCTCTGGTATCCAAGGATAAAGACTTGCCTCAAATCCCTGATTACAACTTCAAAGTATCAACCACTGAGTTGGTAAATGCAATAAATGGGATGACAGATTAAGGTGTAAGATTGCCGAGGGACATGGGAACGCCCCCAGGAAAAAGAGATCAAAATCTGCATTGTGAATTTTATATGGATTATGGGCATGCTACCGAGGACTGCAAAGCGCTACGACTCGAGGTAGCCCACCTTCTCAAGAAGGGTCTATTAGCAGAGTTTCTCACTGACAATGGGAAATAAAATTTTGCTAAGAATATGGGAAGGGGCAGCCACCAAGGGCCCCATCTCCTAAAAGAGTTGTAAATGTGATAACTAGTTGATCCAAGGTGAATGGTGTTAACTTCGCTGCTACAAAAAAATTTGCGAAGCTTTCAATCACCATAGAAAAAAGGACCCGATCTGGTCGGTCGGGTAATGAGATAGTTTTTTATGAGAAGACTGTGATGGGATGATGTTTCCCCATCATGATACATTGGTGATCATGTTAAGGATCAATAATTAGGATGTTAACGAGTTTTGATCGACCCTAACAGTTCTATAAACATCATCAATTACGGGCTGTAAAAAAGATGTGGTTGAAGGACCCCGTCGTCCCGAAAGCAACCATATTGACATGATTTAACAAGTCCACAAAGAAGACGTTAGGGGAAATTACTCTCGCTATCACTGCCGAGGGAGTTGACAAGATAATAGTTTTTCAGGTAATGGCAGAGGACATGGCTTATAACATTATCCTTGGGAGGCCTTGGATTCATAAGATAGAAGCTATGTGCGTCTACCTTGCACCAAGTCATCAAATTCCCTACCTCATGGTGAATTCGTGCAATCCGAGGTGAGCAATGGATAGCTAGAGAATGTTATTCGGTTTCATTGAAGAATTGAGTCCCCTCGAGCTGGCCATCGAAATAGAAATTAAATAGCCCGAGGTCTGATGAGGAGAAGGGTTCAGTTCTTGAAGTGGACTCCCAAAAAAAAGTAGAGGTGGCTCCGGCGTTTATCCAAGAGCCTTAGAAGTAGAAAACCGAGGACTTAATAATTGAAGAGTTGGAATCTTTCGCCTTGTCGATAGATTTTCCCGTGAGGAAGGTATTCGTGGGCTCATAGCTGGATCCCGAGTCAAAAATGGCTCTCGTCGAATTGTTGAAAGCCAATGATGATTGCTTCGCCTGGTCTCATGCATACATGGTTGGGATTGACCCTGAGATAATGACACACAAGCTAAATATGGATCCTAACCATCCTTCGGTGAAGCAAAAGAAGAGGTCGTATGCCGGCGTGAAGAAAAAAGCTATTCAGGATGAAACAAAAATATTGCTCGACAATAGTATCATAAGAGAAGTAAAGTACCCTGATTGGCTCACCAACGTGGTGGTAGTACCCAAGAAGAATTGCAAGTGGAGAATGTGCGTCGATTATACGGATCTAAATAAAGCCTACCTAAAAGATTCGTATCATTTGCCTCAAATATACAGGCTGATAGACTCCATGGTTGGACACAAGCTCTTAACCTTTCTAGACGCATTCTCTGGGTACAACCAAATTTCGATGGATCTAAGCGATGAAGAAAAAACTTCTTTCATCACAGATGAGGGTACATATTGCTATAAGGTGATGCCATTTAATCTCAAAAATATCGGGACAACCTATCAAAGGCTAGTATGTCGGATGTTCAAAGATTACATTGGAAAAACGATGGAAGCATATATAGACGACATGCTAGTAAAGTCTATACGGATGGAAGATCATTTGAACCACTTGAGGGAAGCTTTTGTAATTTTAAGGTAGCACTGTATGAAGTAGAACACCAAAAAATGTGCTTTTAGGGTTGGCTCGGGAAAGTTCTTAGGATTCATTGTCTCCGAGAGTGGCGTCGAGGCAAATCCCGATAAGATTAAGGCTATTCAAGAAATCCCCAAGGAATTATCAGGTCCAAAGGAAGTTCAGTGCCTAACCGGCCGACTCGCTGCTCTAAGCAGATTTATCTCGAGATCCTCCGAGTGGTGCCACAGGTTCTTTTCTGTTTTAAAAAAGAACATTACCTTTGAGTGGACCCCTGAATGTAGATAGGCATTGAAGGAGTTGAAGCATTATTTGGCAAACGAGTCATTGCTCGCTAAGCCAAATAATGGGGAGACCTTATTGGAGTATCTAGTCGTGTCCGAGGTGGCAGTCAGTACAGTTTTGGTTCGAGAAGATGATGGAAAGCAACAGGCCATATATTATGTAAGTAAGACTTTCCTTGACACTGAACCAAGATACTCCCATTTAGAGAAACTGGCACTTGCATTGGTCATGGCAGCGCGTAAACTTCGGCCTTATTTTCAATATCATCCCATAGCCGTAGTTACAGATTTCCCCTTGAGAAATATATTGCATAAGCCTGAATTGTCGGGGAGATTATCTAAGTGGGCGGTTGAGCTAAGTGAGTATGATATTATATATTAGCCTCGAATGCCATAAAATTTCAAGTGCTGGCTGATTTTGTGGCTGACTTTAGCGCCAAAATACCCCCCCGAAGTTTGGATACTTTTTACTGATGGGGCAACTAATTCTAACAGCTCGGAGCTCGGAATAGTGCTCGTGGCTCCTACAGGAGAAAGGTGGAGATATTCCATGAAAATTGAGAAGTTAACCAATAATGAAGCCGAGTACGAAGCTGCAATTTGAGGATTGGAGTTGGAAAAGAAAATGGGAGTGGAAAAGATAGAGTTAAGATGTGATTCACAGTTGGTGATGAATCAGATCCTCGGCGACTACTCGGCTAGGGAGCCTAGAATGAAACAATTTGTGATTAGTGCATAACAAGCACTCGGCACTTTTCAAGGATGGAAAGTTAAGCGAATCCCCCACGAAGAAAATGCCGAAGCTGATGCATTGGCTAACTTAGCTTCTGCTATCGAGGCAATAGACCCGTAGATTGATTCAGTGGTTCGGATACTCACATTTGCGGTAGGAAAAATGAAGTTGGAAGTAAATACAGTAAATAAACATTGGGATTGGCGAACCAAGTTTATTTCCTATTTGGATTTGGGAATCTTACCGGCAGATAAGAGGGAAGCTGAGAAACTCCGAAGGAAAGTGGTCCCATATTCAATTGTGCAAGGGCAATTGTATAAGAAACTTTACTGCGGTCCAATGGCCAAGTGTTTAGGTCCGGGGGAATATGAGTATGTGATGAGAGAGGTGCATGCGGACGAATGTAGAAATCACTCCGGGGGAAAAGCTTTGGTGCATAAGCTTCTCCGAGCTGGCTACTATTGGTCTTAGATGAGTGAAGATGCTAGATTATTTTTTAAAAAATGTGATACGTGTCAAAAGCATGCTTCAATGATTCATCAGCAAGCCGAGCCATTGCACTCAGTCATTTTACCGTGGCCTTTCATGAAGTGGAGGATGGATATTATTGGCTTATTTCCTAAACTGAAGGGTAGCGCCAAATTTATTCTCGTGCTATCGGATTATTTTACCAAATGGGTCGAGGCAGGACCTTTTGCTAGATTAAGGTAAAAGGAAGTTATCGACTTTATTTGGAAGAATATCATATATATATTTGGAGTTCTGAGGGAGATAACTTGTGACAACGGTCCGCAATTCATAGGCTCGGTTGTCACCACTTTGCTTGCAAAATGGGCAATTAAAAGGATGGTCTCGACGCCTTATCACCCTAGTGCTAATGATCGTGGAAAATCTTAAGAAAAGGTTGGATGAGGCCAAAGGCTCGTGGCCCGATGAATTGCCAGGGGTACTATGGGCAATACGGACCACTGAGAAAAATAGCACGGGGGAGGCTCCATTTTCACTTGTTTATGGGGTATTCCTTAATTCCATTGGAGGTTGGGGAGCCTAGCCTTCGGTATGCTCACTCAAATGAGGAGTCCAATCAACAAGCAATGTGTGTGGAGTTGGATCTGCTTGAAGACCGAAGGGAAATGGCTTTGGTTCGATTAACAGCCCAAAAGTGACAGATCGAGACTTACTAGAATAGGAAAACTAAACTCAGAGCTTTTAAGGTTGGTGATTATATATTGAAAGCCTCGAACCAAACTACTAAGGAAAAGAATGCTGGAAAATTAACGGCTAACTGGGAAGGGCTTTATCGAGTCAAAGCCATCATGGGTAAAGGATCTTATCAGTTAGAGGATCTTCAAGGCAAAAAAGAACCCTCGAACTGGAATATTTCTAGCTTGAAACGTTATTATTTTTGACATTGAGGTACGTTACCTTTCGTCAGATAAAAAATATTCACCTATGGCATCGAGCTGTCAATGCTCCAACGCTTGGGTAAAATAATTCTAACCCTTCATTTTTCTTTGCTTGACCTTTTCACACCGGACCACTGGGGGATGCAAGGAGAGCAAATACAGTCAACCCACGACTCGAAGCTTCACAACTAGGGACTCCAAGCATAACCCGAAGACAAGCTATCTGCGCACTGGGAACTGCCTCCTAAGGATTAGCTTTGTATATTGTTTTTGTTGCCCAAAGTGGCCTTTGTAATAAAAATTTTCCTAAGTTCCATTATGGCTAGGTCTTATGTAAACACGACTCGAATTTCATTGGTGGAATAAAATTTAATTTAATATATCTTTACTTTTATTCAATATCTATAGCCAAGTGTTATTTTTTATGTCATGGATCGAGAATGAGATGTCGTTCTAAGCTAGCTTTAACTTTAGATAAATTCTATCTAAGTCTTGCAAGCAAAATATTTTAAGTATAATTTATCAAACACTTTCAAGGCAGAGTAAACACAAAGCAAACTAAAGTTAATTAATAAAGGCTTGAAGGCCACAAAAGTTATGTACCATAAGGCTCGATGGCCTTAACAAAAGAAAAAGAAAAATAGAAAAGAGTCATCACTCCTCGGGCTCATCTGAAGTCTCAGCCTCGGAACCTTCTTCCTCATCGGCAGCTTCATCATCAGAGCTTTCACTGCTCGAGGGAAGCCTATCCATCAGATCTTGAGCCTTGACAGCACCACTTTGTGCCTTGGCTATTTCTTCATTCAAATTTGCCCCAGCCTGGCATTGCTTAAGATTCTTAAGCTTAGTTTGGATGAAAGCACAATTCTTGTCGACTAGAGCCCTTGCTGCTCTCATTTTTCATCTTGACGAGAAAGATACCACATTGCCCCAAAGTGTCTTAATTTCAGCTTCGAGCGTCACTTTCTCATTAGACAGCTCGTTCATCTTAAGCATGTCACTCTTCAGCTTAGCGAAGTACTTTTCAGCATTCCCTTTGAGTTTGGCATTAGCGTCGTCGATCACCCTTTTGAGCTCAACTTGAAAGCCTTTCGAAGAGATTGTATCTTAGCCTCGAGGGAAGACACAGCCTCGCGAGCCTTAGTCGACTTAAGGTCAGACTTATCGGCTGCTTTTCGAGCTTCGTTCAGTTCGAGCTTAGTGCTGAGTACCCACTTATCAAGCTCATACACTTGCGATTCAAGGCCAGTATTATTCGATCCCATTCATTCCCAATCTTTTGGAGGCTGGCGGCTCGATGGGATTCATCTCGGCAGCCTTGATTGCGTAAACATAGCCCTACAAAAGTTTGATCAAAGGGTTAATGCAAGAAAAAGATAGTCGAAGCCAGAAGGGAAGTGAGCAGTTCAGAATATACCTGATCGCATGCTGAGCTGAGTAGGCCATCAGATCTGTGATGGAGAAGTTCTCAATGCGTTCTAGCTCCCATGTCCCGAGGAGTCCCCTAAGACTTATGGGGACAGCCACATTTTCATCTAAAAGGCACAAGTCGGACAGAATCCCAACCCTTCTGAATCCCCTCAGAGGAGCCGATTCTTTGTAGCCTCGGAAGTAGTTATGGCTCTTTCTTCAGCACGAGGTGGGGTGGTCAACAGATTTTTCCATAGCCACGGAACAAGTGTCCGCCTCCCCAAACTTATCAGCAGCTTAAGTTGTGTCACGACCCAATTTCCAAGGGCTCGTGATGGCACCTAAACAACATTTGCCTAGGCGAACCAATGAAACAAGATGCGGAAAAGAACAATAATGTGAAAAGATCATAAATGGATATATAAATATAAAAGGGTGAAGTCCAAAAGAATATATCCACAAAAGAATTGGAGCATTCTAAGAGTGACTCAATAAAGTATGAATATACATCAAAGAAATCTGAGTCATATCTCTAAGTGACTCCGGCGGTATGCCACCACGGTCTGTGTGGTCGGCTCATCTCAATCAAAAGTCTCAGAAGCCTCGGGAACTGCTAACGTCCGGGATGCTGACTGGATGAAGGACCTGCGCACGTAGCAGAGTAAGTTATGAGCCGAAGCCCAGTAAGATCACCGACAGGCCCGCTAAGGTACCCTTGCGGGTCAAGTCGCTACATGCATCATAAGCAACAACATACTATAGTAATCATACAATAAAGTAGTGAAATCACAAATAGATGTAACACATTCCATACACACAAGTAGTAACCATAAGTCTCAAGGATTATGCCCATCCAACGTAAGGCATAGGTCAACTCAGCGGCGGTTTGGAGGTCCAATCTCTACTCCCGTGCCGACTAACCTAGACCTACGATGGACTAGCAACACCACTACTAAGTATCAACCATATACCGTGACCCGAAGTCACTATCACAATCATGAATAAGTAGACCAACGACCCGTAGTCGTTGGCTCATCTCAAATCTGTCTACGATCGCACCACATCCCCTGTCAAGTGCGTCGTATCTCAATAAATCAAGTGGCCACACCACACCCCTGTCAAGTGTGTCACATCTCAAAGATCAAGTGTCCACACCACACCCCCTGTCAAGTGTGACACATCTCATAGTATAGGCGACACCACACCCCCTATCAAGTGTCCCTCTAACAGTATTAATATCCACGACATTAATAACAATAACAGAAATATTAATAACGATAATATTTCACAGTCACCGTAACCCAGGTTGGTTATGCTAGCTGAACGTAAGGCGAAGGTTAACCCGACCACAGTTTGGGGGTACAATCCCTACTCCCATGTCGTCCAACCCAAGGTTACGTATAGACAGCACTACCCAACCCGGCACGTGAACAAATCAAGTACCAATATCATACAAAAGCCGGCAAAATCCTCGGCAAGACATTTATCATGACATGCCGGCAACATCCTCGGCCATGTCCCAAGTTCTTGCTATCTAAGCATGGCGTAGCAAGCGTTACTACGATATAAATTTAAGCTACCTCGACGTAGCGTTTAGACCGGCACATACCTCGGTCGAGTCACAATCTCGCTATTTATAACAAACAATAATAGCAAGTAATTCACATCATTAATCCTAACCATTGTTAGGTATATATATGCGTACATGAAGCATACTAGCATGAAGGAAGAGTCCACAAGCACAATAGAGGTCAAGTCTCACTTACCTCGAAATTCGGGCTCAAATGCCGGGAAGAATCTCCTTTCCCGCTCGCCTTGTCCGCGAAGGACTCTCCACTAGGTCTATTAAGACAAGATATAGCACATATGAGTGCTCAATTATAGCTATTTAAGCCTATAGGCATCCTAGGGTAAAAATTACCAAAATGCCCCCGGGTAGGGCCGAACCCTAAATTTACAAAATGTACTTTTCTGGACTCCCCACGCTCCCGTGAGTCCAAAAGTACACTTAGATTCCACATGCGAGCCTTGCTCGATGTCTTTCCTCAATTCTTAAGAATCTAGGGTTCTAACCCATTTTCTTTGATTCTTGTGTTAATCAACATAAAGATGGATTGAAAGGGCTTACCTTAAGTGTAAGAATGATTGGGTCTTCAAGAAATACCCAAAAATCGCCTCATGAGCTCACCAAATGATTTTTATAAGTTATGAACCGAAATGGCCCGAAATGGCCTTTTTATAGCAGTTTTTGCCTCTGTGACAGATTCTTTTGAAAAAATCATAACTTTTGATAGGAATGTCCAAATGACATGCTCGTCAAGACGGAACTCAATTCGGACCTCCAGAACTGAAAAAGTGGGTCCCACAGCAAAGGTTCAATTTTCGATTTCGCCAAAATAGCGAAATTTAACCAAACGACCTCGGAATCCAATTCCGAAAGTTGCTACAAGTCACAAATGACTATACAAACCTAACGGAACTTTCGGATCTCTCATCGGAGCTCATTTGCTCAAATCGAGCTCGGAAACCTCTTTTAACTCTTTTAAACTTTCGAAACGGGGACTTTATCAAAAGTCCTATCAAACGAGGTCCGTTTTCAATTTTGAAGATTGCTACATATCATAAATGACGAGACGGACCTAACGGTGCGCTCGGATTTTCCAACGGGGTTCGTTTACTCAAAACGACCTATCGAAACCCCAAATTCCTTTCCGGAATTTCATAAACGGATCCTTTTCTCGAAAACCTATCAAACGGACTCCGTTTCGACTCAGATTTCTCAGACGGGTCATAAATGACCTAACGGAGCTTTTGGGACTGTCGGCACGCAAATCGAGGTCCCGGATCCCGTAACGACTTTTTGAGGGTCGTTACATTCTCCCCCACTTAGACTCTCGGCCGTCCTCGGACGAGCCTAAGTCTAAGGTAGGATCCACACACTAGCCACGGAGCTGGCACGGATTTCGAGGACCCCTCGGTACCACCCGAAATCAATAAAACTTAAAAATACAAATTCAGGCTTAGAAAATACAAGGATTTCATACCTGAAGCATCGAACAAGCGCTGATGCCTCTCACGCATCTCGGACTCAAGCTCCCAAGTGGCCTCGGCAATGGAGTGATGCCCCCACTGAACTCTCACAAGCGGGATCACCTTCGATCTCATCTTACGGACCTCTCTAGCCACAATAGCAATAGGCTCCTCCGAATAAGCTAAGTCGCCATCTACCTCCACGGAAGCCATATCGATCACATGAGACAGATCGTGAACATACTTCCGGAGCATGGACACATGGAACACCGGATGAACAGACAGAGAGGGAGGCAAAGCCAGTCTATAAGCAACGGCGCCAACGCGCTCCAATATCTCAAAAGGCCCAATGAACCTAGGACTGAGCTTGCCTTTCTTCCCAAATCTCATAACACCCTTCATGGGCGACACTCTGAGGAATACCCGGTCCCCAACCATGAACTCAAGATCTCTCCGCCTCCGATCTGCATACGATATCTGCCGGCTCTGAGCCGTGCGGAGTCGATCCTGAATAACCCGGACCTTATCTAAGGTCTGCTGCACCAAATCGGGCCCCAACACCTGGACCTCACCAGACTCGAACCAACCGATAGGCGAGCGACATCTCCGACCATACAATGCCTCAAACGGAGCCATCTGGATAGAAGCCTGATAGCTATTATTATACGCAAACTCTGCTAGCGGCAAATGGCTATCCCAAGGCCTCCAAAATCAATAGCACACGCCCTCAACATATCCTCGAGGATCTGAATGGTCCGCTCAGACTGGCCATCAGTCTGCGGGTGAAATGCAGTGCTGAGATCGACCCGAGTACCCAGCTCTCTGTGAAAAGATCTCCAAAACTGAGCTGTGAACTGAGCACCTCGATCAGAAATGATAGAAACAGGAGCACCATGCAATCTCACAATCTGCTCAATGAAGATACGAGCCAGACGCTCCGAGGTATAAGTAGTCCTCACTGGAATGAAGTGAGCCGACTTCGTCAGTCGATCAACTACTACCCACACCGAATCATGCTTACCCACGGTCAGCGGCAAACCAACTACGAAATCCATAGTGATCTGCTCCCACTTCCACTCGGGAATGGGCATAGACTGGGTCACCCCGGCTGGCCTCCGGTGCTCATACTTCACCTGCTGGCAATTTAAACACCGAGATACATAATCAGCAACATCCCTCTTCATCCCTTTCCACCAATACAGCTCTCGAAGATCATGATACATCTTCGCAGTACCCGGATGAATGGAATATCTCAAACTGTGAGGCTCTGCCAAAATCATCTGCCTCAGCTCCACAATGGCTGGAACACATACCCGGCCGTTAAGCCGCAAAGCACCATCATCACCAATCACGAACGAGGACACTCCCCCACTCAGGACCCTGCCCCGGAGATCTCTCAGATAAGGATCCTCGAACTGCCTTTCCCGAATCTGGGAAGCTAAAGACGACTGAGACCCACATATGCAAGCACCCGGCCTGGAATAGAATCATCAAACCGAACCCCACTAATGGACAAAGCCTGCAACTCACGGGCCAACGGCCTCATATCAGCATCAAGATAGGTGAGGCTACCCATGGACTTCCTACTCAAGGCATCGGCTACAACATTAGCCTTTCCGGGATGATACCGAATAGAAAGATCATAATCCTTCAGCAGCTCTAACCAGCGGCGCTGTCTCCCGTTCAAGTCCTTCTGAGTGAACAAGTACTGGAGACTCTTATGATCGGTGAATATCTCACATGGCTCGCCATAAAGATAGTACCTCCACAACTTCAGTGCAAACACGACAGCTAACAGCTCCAAATCATGGACAGGATAATTCTTCTCATGGACCTTCAGCTGTCTCGAGGCATAAGCTATCACCTTACCCTCCTGGATCAGAACGCTACCCAGGCCAACACCCGAAGCATCACAATATACGGTGAATCCCCCGGATCCACTAGGCAAGGCAAACACTGGCGCTGAAGTCAACAGAGTCTTAAGCTTCTGAAAGCTAGACTCACAGGCATCGGACCACAGGAAAGGAACATTCTTCTGGGTCAACTTCGTCAGAGGTGCTGAAATAGAAGAAAACCCCTCGACGAACCGCCGATAATAACCTGCCAAGCCTAAGAAACTCCGAATCTCTGTAGGAGAAGTAGGCCTAGGCCAACTCTAAACGGCCTCTAGCTTCTTCGGATCAACACACACCCCATCCTTGGTCACCACGTGACCTAGGAAAGATACAGAACTGAGCCAAAATTCACACTTGGAGAATTTGGCATACAACTGCTGATCCCTCAGAGTCCGAAGAACAACTCTCAAATGCTGCTCATGCTCCTCCCTGCTCCTCGAATAAACCAAGATATCATCGATAAACACAATGACGAAGGAGTCAAGGTAGGCCTTGAACACTCGGTTCATCAGATCCATGAAAGCAGCTGGGGCATTCGTAAGCCCGAAAGACATCACCAGAAACTCATAGTGGCCATATCGGGTACGAAAAGCAGTCTTGGAAACGTCCTCGGACCGAATCCTCAACTGATGATACCCCGACCTCAAATCAATCTTCGAGAAGAAGGTAGCACCCTGAAGCTGATCAAACAAATCATCAATACGCGGCAAAGGACACCTATTCTTGATAGTAACCTTATTCAGCTGCCAGTAATCAATACACATCCGCATAGAGCCATCCTTCTTCTTCACAAATAATACCGGGGCACCCCATGGAGACACACTGGGCCTAATGAAGCCCTTATCGAGCAAATCCTGAATCTGCTCCTTCAGCTCCCTCAACTCAACAGGAGCCATACGATACGGGGGAATAGATTTAGGCTGAGTGCCTGGCAATAGATCAATGCAAAACTCTATCTCCCGCATAGGCGGCAAACCCGGCAAATCATCAGGAAACACATCCGGATACTCACAAACAACCGGAACTCTATCAAGGGATAACTCCTCTGCCCGGACATCCCGAACTGAAGTAATATATCCCTCGCACCCACTAGATATCATCCTCTGCGCCTCCAAGAAAGAAATGATCCTACTCTTCGGAGAAGGCCTGGAACCTCTCCATACAACCCGAGACTCACCCTCTGCCCCGATCGTCACGGACTTGGCATGGCAATCCAAAGTCGCATGACAGGAAGCCAGCCAATCCATGCCCATAATGACATCGAAATCAGACATATCGAGCAGCATCAGGTCCACTAAGGACTCTACACCACAGATGGAGATCATACACTGCCGATAACCCCTATCTACACATATAGAAGACCCGACAGGGGTGGCAACCATAAAGGGATCATCTAAGAAGACCAGATCCCTGCCCAAGCAAGGGGCAAATCCCGGCGACACATACGAATAGGTAGACCCCGGATCAATAAGAGCATAAGCATCGCGGCCACAGACAGAAATAATACCTGTGATGACATCATTGGATGCCTCAGCATCCTGACGAGTCATAGCATAGACCTGCGCCGAGCCTCCTGAACCCGGAGCTCTCTGAGACTGCTGTCTAGGAGGAATCTGAGAAACGGGCCTGGCGGCCTGAGGACCAGATGGTACCATAGCTGCGGATCCCTGGCGACCTGATGAAACATAAGGGCAACTCCTGACATAGTGCTCTGGAGACCCACACTCAAAACATCCATCACCTCTACCTCCTCTACCGCCTCTACCACCTCTGCCATGACCACCTCCAGACGAACACCTCCCATGATGCCTCTGATGGCACCTCCCGCACTGCGGCGGACCAGACTGCGAAGAGCCACCCCGCCTCTGGGATGACTGAGGCCTCGGGGTCTCTGAAGAAAAATCCTGGGCAGGCAAAGCAGCAGCCTGGGGCCTAGACTGAGAACGGCCCTGATGACCCTGACCCCTCTGAGCGAATCCACTATACCCACCAGACTAACGCGATCTCTTGGCCGCCCTCTCCGCGTCAGCCCTGGCGAAGATATCCTCCATCCGCCGCGCCACATCAACTATCTCAAAATATGACTTGTTGCCCATATCAGGGGCAACAGCTACCTGCAAGCGGGGATGAAGACCCTCAACAAACCGGAGGACCTTGTCCCTCTCCTGAGCCACCATAGCCGGCGCAAACTGAGACAACCACAAGAACCTGGTGTCATACTCTGAAACAGACAGGTTTCCCTGCCTCAACCCCTCAAACTCGCGCCTCTGAGCATCGTGCTGACTCTGGGGCACGAACCTGCTCATGAACATAGACACGAACTCAGCCCAAGACAAAGGAGGGAGGTCACTAGACCTCTGCCGCATCATGGAGACCCACCATGTCTCCGCATCTCCCGATAATCTGAAAGAAGCACACTGCACCCCTAAGGTGTCTCTAGTACCAAGAACTGTCAAAATCTTCTCACACATCTGAATGTACCTCTGGCAGTACATGTAGCTGAGGTACCGTCGAACTCTGGAGGCTGAAGCTCCATGAATGACTCTATCCTCTTGGCAACCTCCTCAGTGCCCATAGGAGGAGTAGAAATAACAGGACCTGCCTGAGGAGCAGAAGCAGAAGGCTGGGCAATATGATCAGGAGCAGCCTCAGAAGTAGGCGTGCTCATAACAGGTGTGGTCGGCTGAGGAGCCGAAACAGGAGCTGCAACATCATCTCTGACAGGGACCTGATGGCTAGACAAGGCCATCAGTCTCATATACTCCTCTGAAGAGATCACAACGGTGCCTGGCACAACAGCAGGCACAGGGGGAATAGATGCTGACAGAGTCGCTGCGGACACCGCAGGGATAGCTGTGTCCTGCCTAGTGGCTGACGGGCGACCTGCCCGAGTCTTCTTAGCAGCTGGTGGCTGCGTAGGTGCTGATGGCTCTCCCGCAGACGCGGGTGTAGAAGATGCAGCCCTCCTGGCTGAGGATGCTCGCGTCCTCGCCATCTGATACAATACACGAAAAAGGGTCAGCACCTATATAAGCTACTCAGCACGAATAGAGATGAAACGAAGGGAAAACATTTCCTAACATGCCCTTGTAGCCTCTCGCTCATAAGTATGGTCGACAAGATACCCATAAGCAAGACTCTACTCAGACACTGCTCCAAGACTCCTAGGACTCGAATTAGAACCTAGGGCTCTGATACCAAACTGTCACGACCCAATTTCCAAGGGCTCGTGATGGCACCTAAACAACATTTGCCTAGGCGAACCAATGAAACAAGATGCGGAAAAGAACAATAATGTAAAAAGATCATAAATGGATATATAAATATAAAAGGGTGAAGTCCAAAAGAATATATCCACAAAAGAATTTGAGCATTCTAAGAGTGACTCAATAAAGTATGAATATACATCAAAGAAATCTGAGTCCTATCTCTAAGTGACTCCGGCGGTATGCCACCACGGTCTGTGTGGTCGGCTCACCTCAATCAAAAGTCTCAGAAGCCTCGGGAACCGCTAACGTCCGGGCTGCTGACTGGATGAAGGACCTGCACACGTAGCAGAGTAAGTTATGAGCCGAAGCCCAGTAAGATCACCGACAGGCCCGCTAAGGTACCCTTGCGGGGTCAAGTCGCTACATGCATCATAAGCAACAACATACTATAGTAATCATACAATAAAGTAGTGAAATCACAAATAGATGTAACACATTCCATACACACAAGTAGTAACCAGAAGTCTCAAGGATTATGCCCATCCAACGTAAGGCATAGGTCAACTCAGCGGCGGTTTGGAGGTCCAATCTCTACTCCCGTGCCGACTAACCTAGACCTACGATGGACTAGCAACACCACTACTAAGTATCAACCATATACCGTGACCCGAAGTCACTATCACAATCATGAATAAGTAGACCAACGACCCGTAGTCGTTGGCTCATCTCAAATCTGTCTACGATCGCACCACACCCCCTGTCAAGTGCGTCGTATCTCAATAAATCAAGTGGCCACACCACACCCCTGTCAAGTGTGTCACATCTCAAAGATCAAGTGTCCACACCACACCCTCTGTCAAGTGTGACACATCTCATAGTATAGGCGACACCACACCCCCCTGTCAAGTGTCCCTCTAACAGTATTAATATCCACGACATTAATAACAATAACAGAAATATTAATAACGATAATATTTCACAGTCACCGTAACCCAGGTTGGTTATGCTAGCTGAAAGTAAGGCGAAGGTTAACCCGACCACAGTTTGGGGGTACAATCCCTACTCCCATGTCGTCCAACCCAAGGTTACGTATAGACAGCACTACCCAACCCGGCACGTGAACAAATCAAGTACCAATATCATACAAAAGCCGGCAAAATCCTCGGCAAGACATTTATCATGACATGTCGGCAACATCCTCGGCCATGTCCCAAGTTATTGCTATCTAAGCATGGCGTAGCAAGCGTTACTACGATATAAATTTAAGCTACCTCGACGTAGCGTTTAGACCGGCACATACCTCGGTCGAGTCACAATCTCGCTATTTATAACAAACAATAATAGCAAGTAATTCACATCATTAATCCTAACCATTGTTAGGTATATATATGCGTACATGAAGCATACTAGCATGAAGGAAGAGTCCACAAGCACAATAGAGGTCAAGTCTCACTTACCTCGAAATTCGGGCTCAAATGCCGGGAAGAATCTCCTTTCCCGCTCGCCTTGTCCGCGAAGGACTCTCCACTAGGTCTATTAAGACAAGATATAGCACATATGAGTGCTCAATTATAGCTATTTAAGCCTATAGGCATCCTAGGGTAAAAATTACCAAAATGCCCCCAGGTAGGGCCGAGCCCTAAATTTACAAAATGTACTTTTCCGGACTCCCCACGCTCCCATGAGTCCAAAAGTACACTTAGATTCCACATGCGAGCCTTGCTCGATGTCTTTCCCCAATTCTTAAGAATCTAGGGTTCTAACCCATTTCCTTTGATTCTTGTGTTAATCAACATAAAGATGGATTGAAAGGGCTTACCTTAAGTGTAAGTATGATTGGGTCTTCAAGAAATACCCAAAAATCGCCTCAAGGGCTCACCAAATGATTTTTATAAGTTATGAACCGAAATGGCCCGAAATGGCCTTTTTATAGCAGTTTTTGCCTCTGTGACAGCTTCTTTTAAAAAAATCATAACTTTTGATAGGAATGTCCAAATGACCTGAAACTAGTTCCATTAGAACCAAAACTCAAAGGGCTACAACTTTCACGTTTTGAGTTTTTCCTAATTCCTTACGTATTGGCCGAAAAATCAGCTTTTATCCGGCTGTTTGCGCCAAAACAGAACAGAAAAGTCGCACCAGATTTTCTACTGTTTTAGGGGCAAAACGGGACCCTACGAAGCTCGGAATGATCCCAAATTTTTCACACAAGCCATAAAATACTTGGGTGACATGCTCGTCAAGATAGAATTGAATTCGGACCTCCAGAACTCAAAAAGTGGGTCCCACGGCAAAGGTTCAATTTTCGACTTTCGCCAAAATAGCGAAATTTAACCAAACGACCTCGGAATGCAATTCCGAAAGTTGCTACAAGTCACAAATGACTATACGAACCTAACGGAACTTTCGGATCTCTCATCGGAGCTCATTTGCTCAAATCGAGCTCGGAAACCTCTTTTAACTCTTTTAAACTTCTGAAACGGGGACTTTATCAAAAGTCCTATCAAACGAGGTCCGTTTTCAATTTTGAAGGTTGCTACATATCATAAATGACGAGACGGACCTAACGGTGCGCTCGGATTTTCCATCGGGGTTCGTTTACTCAAAACGACCTATCGAAACCCCAAATTCCTTTCTAGAATTTCATAAACGGATCCTTTTCTCGAAAACCTATCAAACGGACTCCGTTTCGACTCAGATTTCACAGACGGGTCATAAATGACCTAACGGAGCTTTTGGGACTGTCGACACGCAAATCGAGGTCTCGGATCCAGTAAGGACTATTTGAGGGTCGTTACAAGTTGGCTCCTCAATATTGACCACTTCAACCTCCTCTCGAACTTCCTCATCGGTAGGCTCGTCAATCAAGCCTCTACGAGGAACAGTTTCAACCTCAGGGTTGGTAGCAGTTTCTCCTCTACCTGAGCATATTTACTTTGGAGGATTTCTTTGACGCTTGTCTTTTTCTTTTTCGAACATCCAAGAGAAGAAGCAAAGACTTAGAAAAGAAAGAGGTATTGAAGTTGAACTAAGTGAGGAAAGCGTTATTACCTTTTGAAGTCCCTTGGTCCGGTGACCCCTCGGGAATTTCCTTTTCCTTTTCTTTCTCGAGGTTCCCAATCAGATCATCGAGTTCATATAAAACCTCGTCAACTTCGGAAACTTTATTTCTTCTTGTCTATTTTGTTCCTTTTCTTCTTTTTCTTTGGCTCGGTAGCCGCTCTCCTAGAAGGCCTACAAAAATCAAAGTGAAGTTAGTATAGAAGGATTTCTAAAATTTTAAAGAAGGGGGAACGTGAAACAATCAAGGTTTACCATGCCGCTTGCACACCTATTAGTTTCAGCTAAGTCCGCCATAACCATGCACAATCTTTCAGCCCGAGGCTTGGCCTTAATTATCTCTTGCACCCAAGCGGGCAAACCCTCCGGGGGATGGATGGGAATCTTTTCAGCAAAAAGAATCGAAACAAGAGTTAAAGATAAGGAAGAATGAAGAAAAGTAAGGAGTTGTTGAAGCAGTCAAAGTGGATACTTACGTGTTCTATTTCACACCTCGGAGAAATCAGTCGCCAAGGACAGGATGTTGGTGGGTAGAAGAACAAAGCGATCATTCCATCCTCGATCCTCCGTATCTTCACTCTTTGTGATCAACAAGTACTTGCCTCGCTTGTTGAGTTGGACAACCCTATCTTTGTGCATTGTGGTGTAAAGAAGATAAATCAAATGGTGGAAAGTAAAAGGGACACCAGCCCTTCGACTCAACAAGTCAAAATATTGGACCACTCTCCAAAAACTAGGGCCAATTTAAGCTATGCACAGGTTGTAGGTTCGGGAAAAATTGTCAATCACTTGTGAACGGGCAAAGTAAACCCAATAGTAAAAGGGTAAGTGTACACGAAGGAGTGCCCAGCCACATTGTCACAACTACGACTCTTCGGTGCAGGGATGCCAACTTGAACCTCGGGGCCCCATTTACACTCTTCCCGAACCAAGTGTATGTTGGCTTGGGTAATCAAGCTCGCGGTATTTTGAACTAGGATGTTCCTATTCTTTTCAACATCCGCCTCGGTTTGCTCTTGCATTTTGAAGTTATTTATAAGATCTAACTTCGAGGGAATGACATGGTGAAGCTCGAGTTCCTGTAGATTAGATTTCTTTTTCTGAGGTTTTGGAATTGTTACCTCGGTGTTATCACCACCATCAATTTCCCCAGTTGCAGCAACATCCGCAGTTAGCGGTGGCTTTTTGTCGCTTTTGGCTTGAGTTACCCACCTGCGACGTCACCTTTACATCGCAATCAGTTGGTAAAATAGAGTTGAGGGCTTCTGCGACATTACCAGTTCGTCGCCGACGATCATTGTGGCGGCAATGGGGGTTTGTTCCTCAAAAGGGCTGGAAGAACTTTGTACTGAGTGAGTCGACATTCTTTGAGTAAAAGTTTGGGAATTGATTTTACAAACTCAGAGATGAAAAATTTGAATGACTGAAGAAGTTTTACTATTGCTAGTAAAGATGAAAGTGAAGAAGAAGAGGGGTAAGTCGAGATATATATATATAGTGTTGAAAGTCATCATTGCGTTTATACAGGGAAGGTAAAGTGAAGGGCCACGGTCCAATCAACTGATGCCACGTGTGATAGATTGGAATATGAAGTGACAACTGGCATTTTAAATTCCATGGTGCACGTGCGGCCGCGTCAGCTTCCGCTTAAATTCATTCTACTCCCGGAAACTATATCTGTTATCCGAGTTGTGCGGGGACTATCTGTATTGGGTGAAAATTCAGGTGTGCCTCGAGCAGTGAGCTAGAGGGGTGATTCAGTAAGAATTCTCGAAGTTCGTCTCTCGAGGCCAGGAGCCGCGGGGAGGATTCATCATCAAGATTTGGCAAAGTTTATGGCTCGAGCGGTAAGAGGCGTACTTCCCTGAGGCAAATGGCTTAGCCCTCGGGGGAGGCGTTATTTTTTAGAGAAGTTAATTTCGTAACTGATGCCCGTTACAATTGCATTTAAAGGGAAGATCATGGGCTGGCCACAATCAAACTCGAGAATAATGGCCATTAAGTACATTTATTGCCTTGACACTAGTTGCTTGTAATAATTGGAAATGCATTCAGAAGTAAATCCAAAATACTTATTTTCTTTTCTCTGTTGTTAGTTACTTTTCTTTACCGTGCTTTCGACCCTTTTACAGCCTTGGTACAAATTGTTGCCTGTTAATCCAAAAAACAAATTCGATTAATTGTTCTAATCAGATTTAGGCCAATACAGTAACAAAATTAGTCAGTTTATCGAAAATAATATTCTGTTGCTATCTCCCGATTTTTTAGTATTGATTCTTTAGCATATTTGAAGAGTGATCGCACATTCAAAGAGAGATTTGGATGAATCAGGGTTTTAGGAGAACGGTCGGGTCAAAATTTCTATTTATATTTCGAGTTAATTTTACCAGTGGTCACTCAACTATTGCTTCATTAGAACAAAGTCACTTTTGTTTCTTTTGTTACCCAAAAGTTACTCAACTATTGCTTCATTACTACATAGTCACCTTTGTTTCTTTTGTTACCCAAAAACTCACCGAAAAATGACGTGGAATTATTAATTGAAATAATCTTTCTTAATTATATTTAACCCAATTCTTTAACCCATTACATTAATTTTACCCAACCCAAGACCCAAACTCATTTTACTAATTAACCCTGCAGTTGATTGTGTCAAGTCATTAAAATATTTCTAGTTTACTGTATTGTTAAACAGAGGGTTCTAAGAATTGCCGAAGAAAGAATTCTTCTAGATGGTTCACCAGAAAGTCCACTCGAGTTCATTCACGTGCAGATTGCCAATGTGGAGTCCAAATCTGCCAGCGCTATTATGATTCTGGAGAGATTAGAGTGGAGGGCAGAGTTACAGATTGAAATCCTCATTTAACAAAAGATAATCTTTTAAACTGGATGTGAGCTTAGAGTACAGTATCCTTCTCTGTAGACAAGTTGATTAGCCAGGAATGATTGGAAAGGTGGAAAACATCTTGTCTGAGGAGAATATGAATGTAAGCTTCACGAGTGTTGGAAGGATTGCTACAAGAAAGTATGTTGTGATGGCTATTGGGTGGATGAGCGACCAAGCAAGGAGACATTAAAGAGAATTGGTGAAATTCCCTCTCGGTAAAATTAGTAGTGAAATCGGTTTGAGTCTTGGATTGGATAAAAGTAGTGTAACGGGTTAAAGAATTGGGTTAATATAATTAAGAAAGATTATTTTTAATTAATAATGCCACATCATTTTTCTGGTGAGTTATAAGTAAAATCCGGTTAGAGTGACTTTGGTGTAAACCGGAGGAAAGTTGAGTGACTTTTGGGAAATAAAAGAAATAAAAGTGACTTTGTAGTAATGAAGCAATAGTTGAGTGACTTTTGGGTAACAAAAGAAACAAAAGTGACTTTGTGGTAATGAAGCAATAATTGAGTGACTACAGGTAAAATTACCTCAGGGTAATGAAGCAATAGTTGAGTGGTAATGAAGCAATAGTCTCTGAGTCGGTTTAGTTGATCAGGAAATATGAGCTCCCTATTTAGTAAATATTATGGGCATAGGATTAGATACAGTAAACCAATTTAATTATGTAAACCACAATTTTATGCTATCACGTCAAATTTTAGGTGCGATTTAAATTAATCCGATTAAAGTTATTTTTGTGAAACCTGAGTTAAGTACGGTAATTTCTTATTACACACAAAAAAAAAAGTAACTCCTGGATAAACGGGAGCAAAATAAAATGATTTTACTAAAACAAAAAAATGCCATCACTTTTGTGTAAAGAACATAAACCTGAATAACCATCCATAAAACATTGTCATATCATACTCATTTTAGAAATAAATACACGCAATCTCACATTGTGTATTAGACCAAAACAACGAAACTCAATAACTAGTAGTCCATATATACTCATAAGGCATACCTAACAAATGGTACTTTATAAGTAACCAACTTTTGGAAAAGAAGTATTGTAATAAGATTGACTCGAACCAAGTATACGTGAAGTGAAGGTCGCTGCATGGTCCACTTTGATCACGAAAGAGTTAGCCGAAATTTCTTTTAAACATGCATAAATGATTGCAAACCTGTTTGCACTTTTCACATTATATAGATTCTAATAGCTTGAGATATCGCTATTCTTAAACCGAGATTTTGGATTTGAATTTTGGGATCGAGTGGAGAAATCTCTCGTAAGGCATGCATTCCGCAATAATAGTCCTACTCGACAATAACCTGATTATCCTGTGGATACCAAATAACATCTGCTTATTGAAGGATAATTTAATGGCATAACCTTATCTTGTAGTCCTATATTAAGATTAAAATCTTTAATTATCAATTACAATATTTTGTTTCAAGTTGGTTTACAGATAGTAACGTGAGTTTGAGTAAAATGGAAAACAAATCACACTCCCTTTGCCACGCATGAATAGAAGTTTGACGAAAAAATCAGTGAAGTATGTAAAGGGTGAAACTTTTAGCATGTGAAACTAGGTAGTAGAAATTAGGCAGATTTCAATGGGTATATGATAGCACGTGAAAAATAAGTTTATGTCAAGGCTTTCATTAAAATGGTGGTCAATTTCCCACTTTCATCGAGAATTATCATCATTCCTGGAAAATTAGCATCAAATTTCTACGTACTAAATGTGACCTTTGAACTGTACTCTATTTGATCACAACATGTCTTTGGTCCTCGTCACATGTACTGTTTTCACACAACAAATAGAAGTTTACTAGGCCCTCAAATCACTTGTTTGGTGTACTTCGCTATTTATCAAATGTTAATTTGACCAATTTTATAAATTAAACTTGACTGGTAAGTTTGTAGTTTAAATAATTATAAGTTATTTATAGATTACAACAAAATTTAGTAGATAAGCTAAACAAGTTTTCACACTAAAATGTTAAAGACTACCTTAAGATGTTAAATTTTTACGTAATATGAATCTCAAGAAGTGGAAAATGAAAAACATCTTTTGAAAATATACATATTTGGTTGCTAATTTTTAAAAAGAGCTGCATAAGAAATTTTAAATTTCAACCCACCTACATAATAGCCGCAATATACATCGGAAAACAAGAGAAATAAAACAATTATTTGGAGCTTAATTTGCTTACTCCTTCCGTCCCAATTTATATGACCATATTTCTTTTATAGTCCGTTCAAAAAAAAAATTACCACTTTTTTATATTTAAGAATAACTACGTTATGAAGTGATTCACAAATCACAATCACGCCGTTCTATAATTTGTATTAAGTGACAAGTTTTGAAGGTCTTCACCTCCTTCTGAAACTCCATGTCTAGCCAAATTAAGTCAGGTAATTAAATTGAAACTGAGGGAGTAATATAATGATCAGATATAGATCTTTGGTCCGTATTTCCTTGAGGTGCTTA
Organism: Petunia axillaris subsp. axillaris; assembly: GCA_029990575.1. NCBI lineage: Eukaryota > Viridiplantae > Streptophyta > Magnoliopsida > Solanales > Solanaceae > Petunia > Petunia axillaris. Next base: position 48,035,430 of record JARKNS010000009.1, read on the forward strand.
AAGATAACTGATTAGTTAATAAAAATAGTGTTGTTTTAATTGTCGTTGTTGCCGTCCATATGAAAGAGACGGTGCTTGCGCATAGTAAATAAGATTTCATTTCTTTGGTTGGTAGAAATTAGAATCACAGAGTGTGGATAATGATATTGGCCTTAGTCATAATGATTTCAATTCATTGCTTAGTAGAATTATTTTTCGGCTATTGATTTCTGAATGGGCCTTAGTCTTTTTCTACTTGTGGAACAAGGAGTCTGATAGATCACTTACCAAGCAATTCGATTCTTAATTGTTATGGAAACGGTAAGTTTATAGTCTTGGCGGAAATAATACAAGAAATTTCAATTGAACGGGAGTGTTACAACTTCAAATCTCACACTTTATCACTACAAGTGATTCAAAAGTAATGCTGGTAGACAAGCAAATCGAGTTGAAAATTTTCGAGCCATCATTCAACTCCACGTTCGTTCATTTGAAGAGCTAAATACCACCAAGTATGCCTTTGCACGACATAGGATGTCCTATACTAAATTTTCTTTTTTCCTTTAAGATATAGATACAAGAACAAAACCTGATGTTGATAGTTTCTTTGGGAGGAAATGTAAAACGTTTTATGAAAGAATAACGTTCTTTTTTTATTTGTTATTGTGGAAGGGTGATGTCTTTTATTTTTCTTTTTGCTTGTGTGTCAAATGTATGGGTTGGACTATATTCGAATGGAATAATACATAGAGAATTTTACAATATATAACACATATAGGTATCATTTACACTAATAGCAATAATAGCTCAAAAACTACACACTTATGGAAAATTTCCCATAAAGATTTGGAAGCCATGCATTTGTTCATGGCCCAATACTGTGACTTGAAAATATGAAGCCCATCACACTTTGGACCTTATAACATCTTGATGATTCTTAAAGATGATAATTTCACCCGAGCAAAAATGACCTCATTGGTTTAGAGAATAAATTTTGAACGAAAATAACCTTATGAATCTTATAAATGACGTGTCATATCTCCCTTCTTCCTTTTTCCATAAGTATTGCCTAAAGTAGCACTTGCCCTGATGCGGGGCAAATTGAGCCAAAGCGCCAACCATCAAAGAGTCAAGCTTGAGAGCACAAAGATGACAAGTTACGGGCTCCGAAAGCGACTTGAAGATCATGTATTGGAGCGCCATGGAAGGAGGACCAATTAGGCTCCAAAGGAGAGGCTTGAGAGACACATTTTGAAGCGTTTCAAGAAACTACAGGAAGAGGCCACTTTTCTAGGCGGACAGCCCCCTCAAGTCTCTGAAGATTAGTAGGCGGACCGCCCACTTTTCTAGGCGGACAGCCCCCTCAAGTCTCTGAAGATTAGTAGGCGGACTGCCCCTTTACAGAGGCGGCGCCGCCCACTTTCCAGCAACACTCAGCTTCTGCACACTAGGCGGGGCGCCTGGTTCTGCTATGTTTTGGACGAGGATTCTAGGTGTAATTCCTATTTTAGCCATACGTGGCTTCTATTATTTTAAACCCTTTTGTGGGCTTTTAATCATTTCACTTAGGAGTGTGGGATAACTATAAAAGCCACACTTAGCCATTTCATTTAGTTAGACTAGATTGAACATAAAATTTGAGAGAAAAAACATAGAGAGGCTTAGCCTTCGTGTTTGGAGCGTGACACTCATGTATCCCCTACGACTTGGGAACCTGAGGATTGCATCCTAGTATGAATCCGGGATTTGGTTCAAGTTTCTCTTTCTCCCATTGAATTCAATCCACGTATCTGAGTTTGATTCGTTTCTTTCTTCTCATTTCTTGCCTTCCCAATCTTTATTTCTTGTTATCCCGTGTTATTGCTTCCGCTCGTTTAGATTATTGCTTCCGCGTAGTTTCTCCTACATCAGTTGGTATCTGAGCACAGATAGATTTTGTTCTTACAAACCCTCGATCGTGACTCTTTATCTAGTTAGTTGTTCTTGTTGTTCTTGGAAAGAAGAAAAACAAAAAAAATGAAAAAGTTAAAAAAATATAAAAATTGTTAGAACTTGTTATATTGGAATACCCAAATATTAAAAATCATTGGGGTTTGTTCAATAAGTGATTCCCGTTCTTTTAGTACCAAAATTCCATGATTTGGTGATGTATTTCCAAATTTGAAGATTCAAATTGCCAAAATTTTCCAAAACCCTAAAATTCTTGCTTCAGAATTAAAATCGATTGATTGTTGTCTGTTTGGGGTTAAAACCTATTGGGGAATGTTTAGAATCATCATATACATCTTTGGATATCATTAGAATTGAAAATAACTTGAAAAACCATTGAAAAATTGGGTGCAAAAGCCAAGAACACGTTCTTGAACCGTGCTGAAGAGCCCGGTAGGCGGACCGCCCACTTTTCTAGGCGGACCGCCCCCCCAACTCTCTGAAGATTTTTGGGCAGACCGCCCCTTTACAGAGGCGGGCGCCCGTTTTCTTGAAGGGTGCCTGGGTAGATTTTTCATAGGTTTTCGTGTTTCTTTTGCTTCCGCACCTCTTGGTTAGTGTTTCTAGGGTAATTGGCCTACTCGAAAGACACTAACTCTTTAGCGTATTAGGACACTCGTGTGTAGAGGAGATTAGAAATCAAAGAAGAGTCGTAGAAACTTTCTTTGGCCTCAAGTGCGCACTTTAAATAGCCGTCTGTATATCGAGTTCCATTAATTTCATTCTGAACCAATACTTGGATATACTAGTGTTGATCACCGTGGTTTCTAAGAGACTGAAGGCCTTGCCCTTGAGTGTTCATATATTGAGTGATACACGTGAGGGAGTGATTTTGTGAGGTTCCTTCTTTTGGTGTTGCAACTATGTCGGATGATGATTGTGAAGATTATGGCTCATGTAGGGATGATGCGAGTTGCTATGGCTCGTATGGTGATGATGGAGACTATGGTTCCTACAATGATATTGAAAGGGATTACTATGAAGACTCAGGAAACCATGGCTCCTATGAGGATGAATCGGTTCACTAAGATGATCAAGAGTATAATGAAGACTATGAAGCTCATGATGATGAATGTATTGATCCCTATGCTTCTAGTCAAGAATATGAAGATGGTGACGCTTCAAGGTACAATATTCCTACTTACTCTTCTTGTGATAAATATGAACATGTTGATAGTGACATAGAGGTAATTGATGATGAAGTTGATTATACGCATTATTCATTCACATCTTCTCTTGGTGTTAAGGGAGTAGTAGAGGTCTTTTATTAGTATGGGAGGAGGTGGTGGTTGTTCCATGGGAAAGAAGAAGCTTGCATCTTCTAGATCTGCTAAGCGACCTAGTGCTTATAATTCCCATGTGGAGGGTGGTTTGAGAGATGGTGTTGTTTTTGCTACAAGGGGCTTGTATTATTCTATCAATACCGTGAAGGGTATGTGTAGTTGTAGTAGGAGTAATGCTATGGCTAATGGAACCAAGGCGGGAGGTACTTATGGGTTCCATGGCAAGGGTCCTTCCTCGACTTCCAACAACATTTCTAATGTTGGGAGAGTAACGGGAAGTGGAAGTTATACTAGCAATATTGCTAGTAGAAGAGGGATAAGGGAGACCCAAGTTCTTGGTGTTGACACTCGTGGGCATTCAAGTTCTTCTTTAGATGCATCTCTACGAAACTTGAGTAGAAGTAGGTTCGTTGTTGAGGTGAATAGTTATGGAGGAAACTTGCTCAAAATCAAAGAGACCAATGGCAATTGTATTAGCACCTCTTTGGTTGATAGGCTAAGGATACAATGGCGTAAGCTAGAGAGTCCTTATCATAATAATGAAGCGTGGGTTTCCAAGAAAGCTCGAGTACTTATAACTCATAGGAATTACAAATGCTATGTGCGGTGTAATGTGTATCCCACGCAACATGTTGATGTGTGGCTAGGTGAGCCATGGATGGAAGACAAGAGGTTGTAATATAGTGCTATGAAGGATGCGTATCTTGTGGGCATAGGGCAAAGGGCTTATGACTTTTTACCATATCGGGCAAGAGGTAAATTGTCTACTAGTGCACCTTCTTTGGTCATGCAAAGATTACTAGGCGGACCGCCACTTTACAGAGGCGGCGCCGCCCACTCTCCAGCAATACTCAGCTTCTGCACATTAGGCGGGGTGCCTACTTTCTAGGCGGGGCGCTGGTTCTCCTATGTTTTTCACGAGATACTAGGTGTAATTCCTATTTTAGCCCTACGTGGCTTGTATTGTTTTAAACCCTTTTGTAGGCTTTTAGTCATTTCATTTAAGAGGGTGGGATAGCTATAAAAGCCACACTTAGCCTGTAAAAAGTGGGCGAAGTGCACCAAAGGCCACTTTGGCAGTGGTCTTTGGTTTGAGGCCACTTTTTTTATTGGTTTTACATGAGAGGTCACTTTTTGAAACTTCAGTTCTTTTGGGTTGAATTTCACACAAGTTCAGCCCACAAGGATTGAAGTTCAACTTCAGCCCACCACAAGGATTGAAGTTCAACTCCAGCCCACAAGGGTTGAAGTTTACGCATCTATACCTAAAAGTTCAGCCCTTACAGATTGAAATTGAAACTTCATAATTTAGGCATGAAGTTCAACTCACAAGGTTTGAACTTCAGCACACAAAGATTGAAGTTCCAAAAAGTGGTCTCTCATGTAAGACCAATAAAAAAATGACTTCAAACTAAATACCAGTGACAAAAGTGGTCTGTGGGTGAAAATTCTACACATTTATGTCCAAAGAGGCACGAAGAATTGAAGGTCTAAGCGATTAGTCGGTAAATAGCCCGTCATAATAACTATTTTCAAATTTTAGTCGGTACACATAGATTATCCTATAGTTATATACCATATACATGAATTATACATATTTTATACATTCTCCGGCTATCTTCTATCTAAAAGTCCATAGTTGGGTGGACGGCTATATTTTGTTAATTTCCTATAAAGAGGAGGGGAAGTAATACAGGTGTTGATCTATGTATAAAGCTTACGAAGAATTTAGTGATCTATGTTTAAAGATTTTCTAAAATTTTATCGGAATTTTTTTTGCTAGAAATTTTATGTAGTACTAGCTTTTTGTACATTGTCATTTTAAACGTGTTCACTTTGTGCGAATCATTTAGCCACTTTTGGTATGAGAACTTCAGACATTGGGACAAAAGTTAATTCAACTTTATATTAAAAGTCTGAAGTTGACCTCAACTGCAGACTAAAATTTGAAATTGGACTAACTTCATACCTCAATTTCATATCAAAAGATTTAAGTTAATAAAGCAGCTAATTTAGACTTTAAAACTTTGTGTTGTTTTCTGAATAGGTATAAAAAAGCAGCTTTGTTTTATTTCTCCCACCGGAAGGAACTTCTCCTTTCAATAGAACTTGCCTCATACTGTGTGATCCTAGGTTTCATTTTTGTTAAACAATTCCTTTACAAGTTACAAGTGGCTTAAGGTTTCAGTTAGGTTCAGTAGTTTGAGGCTTGTGACTTAGGCAACAGAAGTTTTAACCAACGTAACTTATCTATAAGCAACAGAGTTTTGACCGACGGATTGTTCTTTTAGCTGTTATATTTAAAGATTTTGTTAAGCAGGGACACAAGTTTAACATTAACCCTTATGAGGGACACACCGTGCAATATTTTGGAAACCATCTGGGGGACTTGGCTCAAGAGTGTTAACTAGCCCATGTTCCAAAATGAATGTGTGTAACTAATAGCCTTTTGTTCGCTAAATTAATAATTCTTTCACTTTGGGGGAAATCATAGTCATATGATGAAATTGCAACTTATTAGACTTATATACTTGTACTTCAAAATACTACTAGACAATAAATGTTCCTAGTTTGGTTAGCTCCATTAGCTGGTCAAATTGGCCACTGGTATAACAATTACGTAACAGATGAGTAAATTAAATTAAAAATAACATAACAAAAATGATGGTCGATCGTCAATGCCCACTGCATTGGCATAATAATCCATCTCTTTACTCTTACACTTATAGAGTAGAAAACAAAGTGACAGGTAGTGAAAGTAGTACCATGCGATAGTTTGAGATACAAATTTAGTTAACAAGAGGAATATAATAGCGCCTTCATCTCCAAGCCCCAATGAAGTAGATGTAAAACATAGATTCTATAAACAACATAAAATATGGATGAACGCTAGCTAAATCTCTAGAAACTCATGTACTGCGGCAAAGCTAAAGACGTAATGCCCGAAAATCTTACTACACATTAATGGAAAGAGAAACTTTGTGAAATTGTTTTGTATATTCACGAGAAATAACAAATTAAATTCCAAAATACAAGTAAAAAAAAAAACTCACAAAATAGTTCAAGTGGAGGTTGACAGTGGATCTAACACGTGATAGCTAGGCTCAATTAGTTCCATGGAGAGCAACTCTTTGAGGCAGTAGTATATAGGAAGCTATGTACGAGGCTTTCAAACTAAAAACTCTACTACTATTTAAATCATTCGCTAAAACTATTTGAATATCAGCAATATATTTAAATTGAAGATGCTTTCTGAAAATGATCATCATAATGGCTTCAAATGGTGTGTCATTGTCAATTTTCATGTAGGTGTATAATAATGTTTCTTGAGATGGCTAAATTCTTGCGCCAGTATTAATGTCGTCTTGAGACATACACCAGCCAGTTTTGCTGGTGTACTGAATTATTCTGTAATGTACTTAGGTCGTAGTTACGTGAATTATAAGGATCTATTTTAATTTTTTCATCTTAGGCTATATAGTCAAAATGAATCACCAAATAAGCTGGATACTTCTGTTTCATTCTTTTATCTGGGGAAATGAACATCACTAATTGCACAAATATTTAAAAGCTGAGCATGCATAAAGACATACCTCTCGGCTCTCATTGTGCTTACAAAACAGAGTCTTGGGAGTCCATAGGACAACTTTGTTGCAGTAGTTAGAAATTTTTTATACTACGTGAACATTTGAAAAATGAAAATACGTAAATGTCCATAAAAAATAAAATCATAACCTAAAAAATAAAATACGGTTAATCCTTCCGTCCCAATTTATATAGTACTGTTCGAATTTTGAAAGTCAAATTACTTCATGATTTTGATCGTGAATTCTGTCATTAAGCCTTAGTATTTTTCTTATAATTTTTTTACATGTTTGAAATAACATAAAAAGTACTATTAATCATAATAATTAATAATTAAAAGATTTAAGCGGCATATTAAAAAGTCAATTTCAAAAGAGAACCTATTTAACTCTCGAAATTCGAATTGTATCATATAAATTGAATATATGTATGAGTTAAATTCATTAATTATTGGGGAAAACAACATAAGTCTGCAAAATATGAAAATAGGATCATGCGCAAAACTGCACGCGAACTGACTCAAACCCACTTCATGAAAAATCTCTTTCTTCTTTGCTTATTTAGCCACTAGCATCGGAAAAAGAAATGATAGGAGCAACCAAGGCGCTTCATTTTCTATTCTTGCATAGGTAATAGGAGTAGCATATATTTTTAGTATATGCTCCGTTGTTTAAACAAAGAGAGACTTCCAAGGCACTCATTCACTCTCTTTTCGGTATTTTTGTCTTTCACTCTTTTTGTTCTTCTTGGATCCCCCATTCTTCCTACATCAACACCTTGCCACATAGTTTAACTTTTGATAAAATTTAAAAAAATAAAAGAATTATATATAGAATTTGTGATTTTAAAAAAATCTTACATATTTGTATGACTATATATAAATCATCCCATAAGAATAAAGAGAAAATTTTGAATTTAAATTCTTTCAAATTGAGAATTGAACAATTTCTTTTGGAATTGACTAAAAGGAAAATTATCTTACCCTAAAAATGTGCACATCTTTTGAATAATTTTATTCCTTCAACCTAAAATGTTTTGTCATTTTTTGCGTTTCAAGAGATAAATTAAGAAACATTTGATAATGCCTTTGATAAATTAACTACTTTTGAAACTATAATTAAAATATTTTTTCGTGTAATTTCTGAAAATTTGAATTTTTACTATCAAAAAGTAAATTAACTAGAGTATAAAATATTTGACTTCAAAATTTGGTCAAATTCACTTATGGGGAACCAAGTTACAAACAAATCGGGTGTAATAAAAAAAATTTTATACCAAAATTAAAACAGCATGTTTAAGACAGCATGTCCAAGTTCAGCCATCATATGAGTAACTAGCTGGTTGGGGGTTAATTTAAGCGGCTACATTTTTGGGTCCACATTGTTGTGAAAATTAAATGAAAAAATTTATACCACATAACTATCATAATAGCAAAATTACCAAAAATATCAATACTTTTACTATATTTACAAAACATAACAATAGTTTTCAAAAATTACCCTACATACCATTTTTTTCATTTCCCACTCCCCCCAACATAAAACGCTAACTTCCTCCTCTCCTTCTCTCCCCTCTCCATCCATCCACCCACCCACCCTGCTGCTGTCCTCCTCCACATATCTACGGCGACCACATCTCCGCTGCTTGTTGTGCTTAGATCGCTGCTGCTGCTGCAGTGCAGCGGCGCTGCTGCCTCTGCGGCGGCGCAAGCAGGACTGTGTGTTTTCGGCGACTGTGTATTGTTTTCCGGCGGCGCTGATGCTATTTTCCGGCGCCGTCCCGATCTAATCTACCTTTTTGTTTTTCCGTATGTGTATAAAATCATATATTTCATGTATTTTTTTATATTTTAGTATATATAAATATGTATATTCTTTGTATATTTTGTATATAAATGTCTATATCTAACTTTTGTATGTGTATGTTTTTGTATATATGTGTATGTTGTATGCTTTTGTATATGTATGTCTATAGTATATAGTTATTTATATGTGTATTTTTTGTATATCTTTTGTATGTTTGTGTTTTTTTTTGTCGTTTGTGTATTTTTGGTTATGTATAGGTTCAAAACTTTAGTTTTTAAAATTTTTCAATGTATATGTGTAATTCTGTATTTTTGTATGTTTCATCTTGTATATCCAAAAAAAAAAATTTAAAAAAATTTCAGTGGCGGCAGCGGCGGCTGTCCGGTGGTCGGCGGTGGCTGGCCGGCGACGGTAAGTGGTGGCAGCAGCCCTCCAGGGCAGTGATGGGTAGAGAAGGTAGGAAGAAGAAGATGAAACCCTAAATTGTAGGTATTTGTTGAAACTTGTATATGCAATTTTAAAAAAACTATTGCTATGTTTTATAAAGTAATAAACTATCGCTATTTTTTGTAAATGTGATATTATGATTGTATAATTTTGTAAATCTCTCAAATTAAATAATAACAATAAGATAATATCTCACAAGGAATATCTATTATGTTTGACAAGATTCATTCCTATCCTAATTGGCATTCAAAGCCAAGATTTCTACCGTTGGCCCCATTAACTACTACACATTATATTTTTACCGTTTCGCCAAAATATTAAATTTTAACGTTAGCCATTGACTTGTGACCATTGTGTCCACTGGCCACCACCTATATATATGTTCATTTGTTCTTTCTTGGAGAAGCAGCTAACAATACACCTCCTTCTAATACAATACTCAATTCTTAATTTTTCTACTGGGTTTCTATATTTTTTTGTGATTCTTTGTAGTTCTTGCTCCTAGTTTTTCAAATTAGAAGAGCTTGTTGAATCCTGGGGGATACACCAATATTGGTGAAATATCTTTAAGGACGGCGTCTTTGACACGCCTCAAGCTATAAAAATTTCCGTATTTCAATCAATTTTTTCCAAAAATCTTAAGGATATTTTAATTCTTCTATCATGGAACACGGAAACGAACGTGGCAATGTTGTTCCTCAAAATACTGAAGCTATTTTTGCAAATATTGATGGTGTTACTACGGGTGTTCCAATTGCGCATGCACCAACCTTTGCCAAACCATTCCCCGATGTGTCAAAAGTTGAAGTATTTGGTGGAGAAAATTTTAGAAGATGGCAAGAACAGATATTTTCTTTTCTTGACATGCACTCTGTTGCTTTTGCCCTCATGGATCGAAGACCCGATGAATCTTCTTCTAAGAAATTGGAATTATGATTCACGCAAATAAGGTATGTAGACATACTATTTTAAGTATTTTATCTAACGAATTGTTCGATGTTTATTGTTCTTACAAGGAGGCGAAGAAAATATGGGATCCGTTGGTTACTAAGTATACCGCCGAAGATGCTAGCAAACAAAAATTTGTTATTGGTAATTTTTACAAGTGGGAGATGAACGAGAACAAAGATATTAAGGCTCAAATCAACGAGTTTTACAAACTAGTTGAAGATCTCAAGGCGGACAAAATTAATTTACTGGAGCAATTTGTGGCCAGTATATTAATTGAAAAATTACCCCAATCTTGGAGCGACTACAAGCAAAATTTGAAACACAAACAAAAATTGTTGTCACTTGCTGATTTGGTCAAGCACATCATCATAGAATACACCAAACCGAAAGTAATGAAGTTTTACCAAAGGAAAGGAAATTGCTACAAAAGCCAATCTCGTGGAGGACAATAAGTCTCGCAACAAAAATAACAGGTATGAAAAGAAACCTGGTCACAAGCCTAAAGTCAACAATAAAACCTTCAAGAAAAAAGACAATTGCTTTGTATGTGGCAAACCAGGCCATCATGCACCTCAGTGTAGGGAAATAAAAATTGGGAAAAATGACAATCCTGCTAAAACAAAGCAAATTTGGTTGAAACATATGATATTATTATTCCGGTCATATCCCAAGGCATATTTGTGCCACTAGGCATATTTGTGCAAGTAAAAATGAATTTGCATTTTACACCCAAATTGAGGAAGGAGATGAAGTTGTTTATCTTGGTGATTCCAGAACTACTCCAGTTCTATGAAAAGGAAAAATTCTCCTCAAACTCACATCTGGAAAAACTCTGGCCCTAAATGAGGTGTTACATGTTCCTAATATCCGAACCAATTTGGTTTCTGTGGGATTCTTAGAAAAATTTGGGGTGAATGTTTCATTTGAATCTGATAAGGTTGTATTGACCAAAAATAACGTTTTTGTTGGCAAAGGGTATTGTAACCATGGTTTATTTGTACTCAATGTTATGAATGAAAATGCTAGTACTTCTGCTTACTTGATTGACTCTTTTGATTTATGGCATGCTAGACTTGGACACGGTAATTTATCTTATATTAAGAAAATGCAATCTGAAGGCTTATTTCTAATGTTGATTATTCAAGTCTAGATAAATGTAAAATATGTGCTGAAGCTAAGCAAACTAAGAAATTACATGTTTCGGTTTATTCTAGAGAAACCAATTTACTAGACTTAATTCACACTGATTTAGGAGACTTGAAGCAAACAATGACTAGGGCTGGAAAAAGATATTATGTTACATTTATAGATGACTATTCTAGATATACAAAAGTATATTTGTTGAGAAATAAAGATGATACCTTTCTAATATACAAAAGTAAAGTAGAAAATCAATTAAGTAGGAAGATCAAAAGAGTTAGATCTGATAGAGGTGGGGAATATATTTAACTTAATAATTATTATGAAAAGGAAGGGATAATACATGAAGTTACCCCTCCATACTCACCTGAATCTAATGGGGTAGCAGAAAAGAAAAATAGGACTTTGAAAGAAATGATGAATTGTATGCTTGTTAATTCTTGTGCGCCTGATAATCTTTGGGGTGAAGCTATCTTATCTGCTTGTCATTTCCAAAATAGAATACCCTATAAGAAAACTGCTGAGACACCTTATGAACTGTGGAAAGGCTATCCGCCTAACTTGAAATATTTAAAAGTGTTGGGGGGGGGGTGTCTTGCTAAGGTTATGGTACCTAAACCTAAGAAAAGAAAAAATGGGTCGATAACATCTGATTGTATGTTTATTGGTTATGCTGAAAATAGTTCTACATATAGATTTCTTGTGATTAAAAGTGATGTGATCAAACACAACACTATTGTTGAAACTAAAGATGCTGAATTTTTTGAAAATATTTTTCATTTAAAGAGTAATAATACTTATCGTGCCCCTGTTACTCAAAATAAAATATTTTGTATCATCCCGTGGTTCAAAATGATTTTGAAAATGAGGATTTAAGAAGAAGTAAGAGAACAAGAGTTGAAAAATCTTTTGATAATGATTTTTACACTTATCTTGTTGAAAATGATCCTAAAACATTTTCTGAAGCAATATTTTCTCCTGATGCATCATTATGGAAAGAAGCTATTGTTCTGAAATAAATTCTATTTTACAAAATAATACTTGGGAACTAGTTGATTTACCTCCAGGAGCGAAACTCATTGGTTGTAAATAGATTTTCAGAAAGAAATTCCATCATGATGGTTCTATTGATAAATATAAAGCAAGGTTTGTTGCTAAAAGTTTTACTCAAAAGCAAAATGTTGATTATTTTGATACTTATGCTCCTGTAGCTAAAATTTTCTCAATTCGTATTTTAATTGCTTTGGCATCCATACATAAATTATTTATTCACCAAATGGATATTAAAACTGCTTTTTTAAATGGTGATTTAGAGGAGGAAATTTATATGGATCAACCTGATGGTTGTGTAGTGACTGGGCAAGAAAATAAAGTTTGCAAGGTAATAAAGTCACTATATGGCTTAAAACAAGCTTCCAAACAATGGCATGAGAAATTTGATGAAGTTTTATTAAATAATGGTTTTACATCTATTGAAGATAATAAATGTGTTTATACAAAACTTGTTAATGGTGTTTGTGTGATTATATGCCTTTATGTGGATGACATGCTTATCTTTGGTTCTAAACTTGATGTAGTACTTGAAACCAAAAGCTTATTGTCTTCTAACTTTGATATGAAAGACATGGGAGAAGCTAGTGTAATTTTAGGCAGAAAATTATTAGAGATAGTGATAGTTTAATTTTAGCTCAAGGACATTATGTAGAGAAAATTCTTAAGAAATTCGTTTTGATATGGTACCTGTGAGCACTCCATTTCATGCTAATTGTCTACTAAAGAAGAATCGTGGGGAAGCTGTTTCACAAAAGAGGTATGCTCAAATTATTTGTAGTCTAATGCATTTGATGAATTTTACTAGACCTGATATAGCCTATGATGTGTGTAGATTGAGTAGATATACTCTTAATCCTGACAGTGATCATTGGAATGCATTGACAAGACTTATGAAATATTTGAGAGGTACCATGGAATATGGTATTAAATTTAGTGTATTTTCCTCAGTATTAGAGGGATACTGTGATGCAAACTGGATCTCTGATTCAGACGAGGTAAAATCCTAGTGGCTATGTGTTCACCCTCGGTGGGGGTGCAATAACTTGGAAGTCAGCCAAGGAAAGCTTGATTACTAAATCAACTTTAGAATATGAGTTTGTGGCGTTGGAATTGGCTGCTAATGAGGCTGAGTGGTTGAGAAACTTCTTAGCGAGATTTAAAATTGGAATAAAACCAACATCTTCTGTGTCTATGCATTGTGATTGCCGATCAGCAATAGATTTAGCAAAGAATAAATCTTATAATGGCAAAAATAGTCACATTCGTAGAAGACAAAGTGATAAAGCATATGCTGAGAGATGGAATTATTTCCATAGATTATGTGAAGTCAGAGTTGAATTTGTTCGATCCTCTGACTAAACCTTTGCAAAGGAAAGTGATTTTCGAAACATCGAGGGGAATGGGACTTACAAATGTCAACTAATAAATTTTAACAATGATGGTAACACAACCTATGTGATTGGAGATCCCATGAAGTAGGTTCATATGGGTAATAACAAGTCATTACTTGACACATTATGCACTATAAATTTTATATCTCTTCCTATAGTGTGTGAAAAATAGTGCAGCTCTACAAGAGAAAGTGAGGCTGAGTTTTACTCTTAATCCAATTCATATCCTTTATAGGTGGTGTATTGTTCTGCAGAATACATTTGATGATTCGACCTATATGAGTGTGGAATGGGGCCGCTCCTTTGAAATTCTTACCAAATTTCTAGAGCACTCATGAATATCGTTCGTTGTGCATGGCCTATTAGCGGAAAACCGCGACGAACAACAAAGTGGGTGTATAATGTGATAGAGAAGACCCTGTTCTTACAAAAGAATTATTGGTTCATAGAAGTTTTAAACTTCACCAATTATTCTGCTAGTTTAATCTTATTTAATCTAGTTCTAGTTCATAGTCTACAGACACCAGAAATGATGCATTATACTCATTTTTGGAAGCCCAGTAAAACCTCTAATTTTTGTTCTTTTATTTTTTTTATATGTAGGGGACTGTTGTGAAAATTAAATAATAACAATAAGATAGTATCTCAAAAGGAATATCTATTATGTTTGACCAGATTCATTCCTATCCTAATTGGCATTCAAAGCCAAGATTTCTACCATTGGCCCCATTAACCACTACACGTTATATTATTACCGTTTAACCAAAACATTAATATTTTAACGTTAGCCATTGACTTGTGACCGTTGTGTCCACTGGCCTTCACCTATATATATGTTCATTTGCTCTTTCTTGGAGAAGCAGCCGACAATACAAAGTTATACTCCCTCCTTCTAATACGATACTCAATTCCTAATTTTTCTATTGGGTTTCTTATATTTTTTTGTGGTTCTTTGTTGTTCCTGCTCCTAGTTTTTCAAACTAGAAGAGCTTGTTGAATCCTGGGGGATACACCAATATTGGTGAAATATCCTTAAGGACGGTGTCTTTGACACGCCTCAAGTTATAAAAATTTCCGTATTTCAATCAATTTTTTCCAACACACATTGCATAGTTTTTTTTATCTTTACTAGTAGGATTTAGGGGCTTAAAATTTTGATTCCTCAGGTAATTCGTAATTGCATGCATACCACTCTTGTTTGCCTAGACATATACATTTGATGGTCCCAAACCATTCAAGCTTCATTCATTCATTTTGATTATCATAATCCGAAGTATATTTGTTTTGTTCTTTTTTGCTTCACCTTTCTTCTAGAATGGATGTTTTCTATTGTAAAAATATACACACGTGTATAGTATAGCCAATATATACTGTAATGTAACGATAGTTAGTACATTATTGTAGAGCTAGGAGAGTATGCTGACTAGATGCTGACTAGGACTAGTTGGTTAAGATATTTTTGGTTAGTTAGTTACATATATAAAGCTTAGGGAGTATGAAAAGATCAATAACATTTTTCTCATTTTCAAGTTACACTTTCACTCTCTATTTCTCTCTAAACTTCATCTTAGCTCGATCCTTCATCTTAGCTGAAGATAGTGTATCTAGCTGTAAAATTCTTCATAGTATTAGAGCAAGCGGCCATCACTGTGGCATAATTCATCGAAAAAAGTCACCGAAGAAGAGAAAGGAACTGCAGAAACTGTAAACAATTGCTAATGTCACCGGAAACAATGCTGGAAATCAAGTTGAAACACTTGAAGGACTTGATCACAATCATCCTCTTTACCTTCACGCATCGGATACATCGAGAGCAGTGCTAATTGCCATTCACTTGACCGGATCTGAAAATTACTCTATTTGGAGTTGTGCGATGAGGATCGCGATCATAGGAAGAAATAAACTAGGGTTTATAGACGGCTCATTTAAAAAGGAGAATTACAATGCGAATCTGGGGAATCAGTAGGAGAGATGCAATGTGATAGTACTCTCATGGATCATGAATTGTGTATCAAAGGAAGTGGAATCGTGTATTTATCAAATGCATATGTTGTGTGGAAAGATCTAGAGGAGCGATTCGACAAGGTGAACGGATCTATATTTTTCCAATTGCACAAAGAAATTGCAACTATCAGTCAAGGTACATCATCAATCTCAGTCTATTTCTCTAAACTTAGGTTACTCTGGGATAAATATGAGAGTATTGCACCTCCACCTAGTTGTGACTGTAAGAAATCACAAGATTATGTGAAACATATTTGAAGGCAAAAGTTAATGCAATTCCTAATAGACTTAATGAGTCGTATGAACAAGCTAGGGAACGAATCCTCATGATGATTCACATGCCCTCTGTGAATGAAACTTATGCTATGTTTGTTGATAGGGAGAGTCAAAGAACCATAACTTACAACTATCTTTCATCATCTAGTGAGAAAGTGACTGCCTTGATGTCTGTTAAGAAAGGGAACACACAGAGACCTGAAAAGAACTACAATCTGAAATGTGAATACTATGACTTGAAGGAACATACTAGAAAGGGGTGTTGGAAATTAAATGGCTATCCACCAGATTATAAGCCTAGAAGGAGAGGTAGTAACAACCCAAACTATCAAGGGAACTCTGGGTATCCTATCAATCCAGGCTATGGAGGTACTAATGCAAATGTGTATGGGAATTCTGGTAACTACAGCAGCAGTAAAAATAACAGTCCATATGGAGGAAATGCTATGATAGAAGACCACAATAGAAGATATCAGGGAGAGAGCACTAATGCAATACCAAGGAACAATGGATCAGCCAGTGTGGGGATGCAAGCACCATATTTCACTGCAGAGCAGTTTGATCAAATTCTGAAAATCATCAACAAAGAGAAATCTGTGGAAAATTCAGCAAACATGGTAGGTACTACTAGTGCTTTCCTAGTAAACTCTAGTAGTAATAGTTGGATTCTGGATACAAGGGCCACAAATCACATGACACATGATATGAGCATGTTATCTAATAGAACACAGGTCAATGAGAAGAAAAGGGTGCTCCTGCCTAATGGTGATGTAGTGCAGGTCACACACACTGGATCATATATAGTATTAGGTGACAGTTCAGTAGATGATGTACTATTTCTCCCAGAATTCAGATATAACTTGCTATCAGTATCTAAACTTACAAATGACCTCAATTGCTCTTGTCACCTTTTTCCCAAAATTTTGTATCTTTCAGGACCTTTGTACTGGGATGGTGAAGGAGATTGGTAGAGAGAAAGATGAACTCTTGCTATTCACTCATGTTCCTCTCAAAGGCACAGAAACTACCATAAACAGAGTACCAAATAGGAGTAATAATGTTGTTGAATTAAGACAAAGTAGTAGATATATCAATACTAGAAAAAGTGCAGGAGCAAAGAGTGCAGATGCTGGGACATGGCACAAGAGACTTTGACACACATCACCTGGAGTACTGCAGCATGCTTTTAGAATTTCTAGTAGAGAATGTAATAAAATCTGCAATGATTGTACAGTTTGTCCATTAGCAAAGCAGGCAAGATTGCCTTTCAGTAAAGGTGTAAATAGGACTGAAGCTGCTTTTAATCTTATTTACGTTGATGTATGGGGGCCCTACAAAGTACAAACTATAAGTGGAAATAAATTTTTCTTGACAATCATGGATGATCATTCCAGGATGACCTGGAAATATTTACTTAAGCTGAAGAGTGATGTTGTGGTGGTGTTAAAGAAATTTTTTAAAATGGTACAAACTCAATTTAACAGATAAGTAAGAATGATCAGAACATATAATGGGAGAGAATTTATCAATAAAGAATGTGAAGAGTTGTTTAATGATAGAGGCATCATTCATCAAAAAACTTGTGTATATACTCCTCAACAAAATGGGATAGCTGAGAGATAACACAGGCACATTTTGGAAATTGCTAGAAGTATAAAGTTCCAAAGTAACATGCCCTTAAAGTTTTGGGGGGCATTGTGTACTAGCTGCAGTGTACATCATGAAAAGGTTGCCCTCACATGTATTGAAGAACAAGACTCCCTATGAAGTGTTGTACCACAAGAAACCAAATGTAGCTCACATGAGAGTCATAGGGTGTCTCTGCTATGCAAAGAAGCCTAATGTGCATGACAAGTTTGAGCCAAGAGCGGTGCCAGCTGTCTTAATGGGATATTCTGAGACTAGCAAGGGATATATTTTATATGACAATGCAGATGGTACCTTCTTTATAAACAGAGATGTTGTTTTTAGGGAATCAAATTTTCCCTTTATGAAAGATGTACAGGAGAAAGGTCATGTTTTTCTAGATGATTTTGTCACAGATATGGATAGTGAATCTTATCCAGCTGACCCAGGTGGGCAGACAAAAGCAGGTGCAGATGGATGAGTGGATCATAATACTCAATCTAACACTGATTTAGCTGATGATGATGACAATGTAGAAGTTCAAGTTCATGATACAACCTTTGATGCTCCAGTTCAGCACACTGTAGAACTACAAAGAGTATCTACTAGGCAAAAGAAGCAGCCAAGCTGGATGGTTGACTACATCACAGCTCAAGCCATTGCAGATTACAAGACATCATACCCTATAAGTAACTATGTCGCTTATGAGTCCTTACATCAGAATTATCAAGCGTCCTTGGCTGCTTGCACTTCAGTAGTTGAACCAAGGACATTTCAAGAGGCTTCACAGGATCCAAGATGGATTGAAGTAATGAAGGATGAGATACAAGCCTTAGAAGATAACAGAACATGGGAGATAGTTTCTTTGCCTCCAGGTAAGAGACCAATAGGCTGCAAGTGGGTCTTCAAGCTGAAACACAAGGCAGATGGAAAAATTGCGAGATTCAAGGCTCGGCTAGTTGCAAAGACCTACAGCTAAAAAGAGGGATTAGACTATCATGAAATATTTTTCCCAGTGGTGAAAATTGAAAACTGGTAAATACATCAAATGGATGTATATAATGCTTTTTAGCAAGGTGATCTATATGATGAAGTCTACATGCAGTTACCTGAAGGTTTTGCAAGTCAGGGGGAGTCCAAAGCAAAGGGAAGACCTGTGTGTAGACTTGTCAAATCCTTATATGGGCTGAAACAAGCAAAAAGGTAGTGGAATCTGAAACTGACAGAAGCATTACTTAAACAGGGAATTGTTCAAAGTCAGCTGGATTATTCTCTATTCACTAAAAGGCAAGGAAGAAGCATTGTCAATATCCTGGTTTATGTGGATGACATGCTCATAACAGGTAATGATGCTAATCTAGTAGAAGCAACGAAGGCTGACCTGCAGAAAGCATTTAAGATCAAAGATCTCGGAGAATTAAATTTTTCCAGGGAATTGAGTTTAGTAGATCAAGCAAGGAAATCCTGATGAACCAGAGAAAATATGCTATGGAGCTAATATCATATCTAGGGTTAAGTAGAGCCAAGCCTGCCTGAACTCCAATAGACAACAATCAGAAGTTCACAATAAGGGAGCTGGATGAACTTATAGGAGTTGAAGGTGATGATCTGCTGGAAGATAGAGGGAAATATCAGAGATTGATTGGCAAGTTATTGTACTTGACCTTTACCAGACTACACATAGCATTTGCTGTGCAAACACTAAGCCAATTTATGCAACAACCCAAGAAGTATCACTAGGAAGCAACATTGAGGGTAGTAAGATATGTGAAGAGAAAACCTGGAATGGGGATTCTGATGAGCAATGAGAAGAATAAGAGACTGATAGCCTATTGTGAAGTAGACTGGCATCATGTACCAATACAAAAAAGTCAGTTACAGGGTTTATTGTGAAGCATGAGAGTACACTCATCTCATGGATGTCTGTTGCACTTGGTGCACCTCTGCAAGACACTAGAGGGGGGGTGAATAGTGTCCTTGCCGATTTTCAAACTCCCAAAACTCGCTCTTAACTTTGATTGCCTAACTCACAAAGAATCAGGTTCCTTGCAAGTTTCACCTATCTCTGAACCTTTACAAACTGCAGAAACGTAAAGAACACAGAGATTTTTACATGAAAATATCCTTTCTCAAGGAATCAAAAACCATAGCCCAAACTCTTGGGATTTCAACCTTCCACTAAAGGAAAACCGAGCAAGTTTTAGATTACAGCGTAATGCAATCAAGGAACTAGACCTCCTAGTACCTAGAACCTTCCAAGCCACACGTTAGCTTGTCAGGTTGAACCTATCACACCAAAGAGTAACCTCTACTATATGCTTTTTAACAAGCTGATAGATTACAACTCGATAACCTATAACAAAGAACTAAGGCAATAGACTAAACCATGAAACTGCTCCTCCGTCAGGTTCTGCTGCCCAGCCTTTGTTCTTGCACACAATACTTCTCACTATCAGTTTTGTTCTTGATTTGCTCTGTTGAGATTTCTTGAGAGCGTAAAGAATTTTGTCCAAATTAACTTATATTTATACAGTTTAACATAACCGATTCCAATCAAGCTTAGAACTCCTTTTACAATTTGGATTCTGTTTTAAATAAGGTTTACCCATATTGCCTTATTTGAAACTCAAGTTAATTTGCCTAAGTCTTCAATCCTTTTCAATCTAGGAACCACGTGCTATTTCAGCACCGCCTCACGCTTCTTCTTTTCCCGATATAGGATTGAAACTTTGACTCCAGCTGTTCTCGTTTTCCTTCTTCAATTCTAACTTGAACAACCCATCGAACAACCCAGTCTTCTTACTTAACTGTGAACCTTTTCGTAGTCCACGCAGCACTAGGTCCTTTGTCATCTTCAAAACTATCCTTCAACAAAGTCCAAGAAGCAGAGTACTATATTAAGAAACTCAGCTGAAGCAGAATACAGAAGTATGGCTTCCACTATGTCAGAATTGGTTTGGATCACAAGATTGTTTAGAAAGTTGGGAGCAAGGGTAGAGCTGCCTGTGCATTTGTTTTGTGATAATGAGGCAGCTTTACAGATAGCAGCTAACCTAGTGTTCCATGAAAGAACAAAGCATATTGAGATCGATTGCCATTTTTAGTAGAGAGAAGATTCAGCAAGGCATGGTGATGACAGGACACATTGGAACTAAAGAGCAGCAAGCAGACATATTGACAAAGGCATTGCCAAGAGCACAACATAAGTACTTAGTGTCCAAGGTGGGAGTGCTGAATATTTTTACACCTACCAGCTTGAGGGGGAGTGTAGAAATGTAGATATACACATATGTATAGTATAGCCAATATATAGTGTAATGTAGAGATAGTACATTATTGTAAAGCTAGGAGAGTATGCTGACTAGGACTAGTTGGTTAAGATATTTTTGGTTGGTTAGTTAGTTACATGTATAAAACTTAGGGAGTAAGAAAAGATCAATAACAGTTTTTTTATTTTCAAGTTACACTTTCTCTTTCTACTTCTCTCTAAACTTCATCTTAGCTCGATCCTTCTTCTTAACTGAAGCACAGTGGATCTAGCTGTAAAAGTCTTCATCTATGTTTGATATACTTGACTACCAGCTTGGCAGGAGTGAACATGTTCGACTGCATGCCAACGAGGCTAATGAAGGTTTAGGGTTATGACAATGCAACTTTGTCTCTTCTCGTATAAGTCATTAGTCTATGTTCTAAATATATGCGAAAATCGAATCATATTAGATGTAGGCAATCTAAGTAAGATGGTTATAATACTTGTGGATGTTAAAAATTTTAGTAGTAGTAACAACATATATTTCCAATAAACTAAAGAAATAGGAGTACATCAAAAAGGAATAGATCCAAAAAAAAAAAAATCTGTAAAGATCATATTGATAGTCTTCGATAACCTCTGAAATGTTCAAAATCTTGAAGCGTCTTACAAGAAGAGATAAACAGAAAGTCTAAGTGAGTGGATCAGTTAATTAATTGTGATTATCTCAATCCGGAGTACTTTATTTTCATCTGATACACATGACAGTGCAACCAGCTTGGCAAGAGTGTAACATGTTCGACTGCCAATGAAGGCAATCTAAAGTTATATTCACTTACGTTTGTCTCTTCTCGAAAGTCAACATTTAGTGTTCTAAAATTATATGTGGGCGAATCAAATCAAATTAGATTGGATTTAGGCAATCTAAATAAGTTGGTTATTACACTTGCGATCGACGGATCATAAGTTTTGAATACGTCGGATTACTAAATAATACTCCATAACTATCGTTTGTCAATATGAAATATATTACTCCTGACTTGCCCTTGTCATCGATGAATGACATCATATTATTTTTGAAATAATAAGCTTTTTCACGAGCTTATTGTAATATGTCCACAAGCAAGAAACTTACCCTTATGTAGATTATTTACTTACAGTTAATGTCACATTTACCTTTTAAGTATTTGTTAGCAAAATATTTCTTAACACTGATAAAATAGAACTCTTTTTGAATATACACTAGTTTAAGGCTAAAAGAAATCACCATCAAAGCAACTTTGGAGTCAATAACTTTCTATATTTTTTATATACCTGCTTCTTGAATGAATGATTATTTCTTAATACTTCACAACCAGCTTGGCAAGGGTGTGAGGGTAATCAAAAGTTATCACAAGTACTATGTCTCATTTCGTATAAGTCAATGTTTAGGTAGCTACTATAATGTTGTAAAAATATACATGGGACGATTCGAATCAATGAAGAGTGGATGTTTGCAATCTAAGTAAAATGGTTATAAAACTTGCTACAGATCCTAATCAGTTTTGAACATGTGAGATTTGTTAAGTATCATGATTAGCAGATATGGATTTAACGTTAGCTGCATGACTTGAGTTTGTCACGATGAACGACTGAAAAAAATAAATTTTCAGAGATAAGCTTGCATTATAAGGCTGAAAAAAAAAGATGTATAAACTCAATGTAGGGAAAATGTAATTTACATATGTTGACACTGTAAAAAATTTTAAGTAGCTCTAGCTCTATGTAATGTTACCGTTAGCAAATAGTAGTTTACGCTTTTTAGGTTATCTACTCATAGGCAATATAAGCATTGTCCATTTTTTAATTTTTAAGTAACTTTAATTGTGTAAAAAACTTTGACGAGTTTTTCCAAGAATATATGCAACATATTTGGCAGTAAGTCTAAAACAGACCAATACACAAATTAATCGTAGATATATTAAATGTCCAAGAATTTATGCATGCAACATGTTGTGATTACCTTATTAGTTCATTGATTGTGTAACTATACTTTACATACTAAATGCATAGAAATTAAACTCACATATACATATCTACTAAGCAGTATGCCTCAATTAAATCACAAATAGCCTATTTTTTGTTATTAATTCGTGGAAGGTTGGTTGAGACGTAACTAATTATTCAATGCGGAGTGCAGTTTCTAGCATTAAATCATGAGTATTCATAGACATTAGTCCCAGCTATATATATATATATATATATATATATATATATATATATATATATATGCAACTCATTAGGAATAATTAGGACCATCAAGTTGCCCCTTTGCTCTATGCATGGATCATGGCTTACCAATTTAAGGTAAGTGATGGACAATCTAACTAGCTAAGGAATTGTGACAGAAGAATAGAGAAATCTATAGGCATTTGATTGCTTGAATGCTATGTGATGCAGACCTTCTATTTAGGTCTCTCCTATCCCCTTCCTTCCCTACCAAATTCAACTACAAGAAATTGGGTTCCCGAAAAGAAATTTTTTGGAGTTTGTAGAGGGGACAATGACCTGTATGAAGACTTTGTGGTGGTAGTTTCAGAAATATATCTTATTTTAACATAAGTTTTATAACATTGCCTTCTAGTATACCACAATTGGCAATGGGACTATTGTCCCAACATCTAGATATTTTCCAGCTATAGCATTCGTCTCCAATATTGGAGTGCATATCTTAGTGAAAATATTATAGATAACCAGCTGTGCAACCACATTTCAATTTAAAAATACTGAATAATTTTTAAGGATAAAGCCGTTACAGTTAAATACTCCTACTAGAATAACAGTTTAATGGTTGCATAACTTTGCACTGTACAGGACCACGAGTCAAATCATGCCAAAGGCGTTTCTTTTACTTATTATTGCTGGTAAAACCCTTACCCAAATATTTTAAACATAATAGTACCTGTAATCTTATCGAGGGATATAAACAATCCAACTTATTAGACCATGTTTCTTTGTTTATGAGAGGAGTGATCTTATAGATCAGTATCTGTAATCTCCCATTTGATGACTTGATATCTTTGTAAATAATGCTTCTCCCTGGTTGCAATCCTCTACTTAATGCTTCTCCCTGGTTGCAATCCTCTACTATCTGCAAATCTGACGATACAAGTATCAAATATAGACATTTTAATTAGTTCAACGTGGAAGCAGTACAATATAGAGTATTACTATATATTTGGATTCTCCAAGTTTGATCCTCTACACTCAAAAGTCAGTATACTATTGTGGAAGAACAATAATAAAGACAAGAGGCAAAATCTTGGGTACGTTGTTCTCTAGGCACCAAGTGTTAGTATAATAGATTCATTTGTACAAAAGTGTCCATGTGGGATATAAATTAATTATTCTTCGTTAAGATTTCCAGTATTTTTTTTAAAGGTTCAATATTGCAAAAGAGAGTTTAATGACCTATTCGATTGTGTGAATCGAGATGATTCAAAAGAAATCTAGTTTTGTGTTAGATTCCTAGAACCCTTAAGTTTAAAGTGGATAATTGTCAACGTGCAGCCATGTATTTAACATAATATGTCTCATATTCTTGATAAATTTCTGCATACATTTTTTGCAGGAAATGTAGAAAAAGACAAAAGAGATCGCGATCTTTGTTACCGTCGAACCAATAAATACTAGGAGGTAAAGAATTCATAATCGGACATTTTTCTTATCATATTATAAATGAAATTACACCGAGAAGTTTAAAATAACAATCACTTGCTAGATGTCTAATCACTAAAATAAGAGTTCTTGTTGTGGATCAACACTTATCTAACTGGATTCTTAAACTCCATTATCTTGATTATCCAAGAAAGGTATTACTACTACATAAGATATATTTTCAGGTACACAACTGGTCCCCCTTACCTGAGCTTTCACATAGCATTTAGTTACATGTTTAAATCTTTGTTAATTAGAATTAATTAATACAAAAAAAGAATAGAATTAGCACTGTTAATTTATACATCCATTTTTTTTTAATTTAGAGTTACTCCTATATAATTAGAACTTCAACGATATGATACAATGACAATTTGGGTCAAGAATATTATTGATGAACGACTTTGTCCTGAAAAGTGAAAAACGCATAAATAAATTGGTTCAAAGAATTTGATATCGGCTCTGTATTATGCGCAAATTTGTACAAACGGATAACAGAGTGCGAAGAAAAATAACAACTCCCGTTGGTGAAGTCGTCAGCTGTAAAGAGAAAATTTGTTTGAAGGAATTTTCACATTTCAACTAGGGAGTATATCTTCAGTCATTGGACGAATTTGTTTTAGCGAGCGGTAGACCCCCGTTAGATTTCCAATTCCAGTTCATTCTAAAGTTTCTAAAGTTGCGTACATACTTTTGGTTCAAACCTTTCGAAATCTGTAATTCCTCCTCATTTCTTATAAGAATTTAAATTCTATGCACGGTTAGTGTATAAAAAATTTTACACTATCACATAATTTTAAAGGTAATTAAAGATAATTTTTTTTGAGTTTAAGTTTGGTGTACTCTTTTTTTACACTATCAGGTAATAATTACCTACAATAGTAGGTTTTCATCAAAATTTTTTTCTAATTTTGTGTTCTTTAAATTAATAATCAAACACTTCCTTTTTCCTTTCAAGTTAGGCCCTCGTCTTCTTCATTAAAGAGATCTGTACAAATAATTTTTTCTCTTGTTGAGGTGTGAGTTAGGTCCAAGCTTATGTGGGCGCCCGTGTGTGTGTGGGTGTCCGTGTGATGGGCGCCCGAGTTTGTTGTGCCCGGGTGTGTGGGCGCCCAATGCCTGATTTTATAATGGTATCAGAGCTAAGGAAAGACCCTGGCCCCCCTTTGAGCACGTGGCCCACGGGCCACCTATGTGGGTATGGTTGGCTATGCCGGGGGGTGTTGGAATGTAGGAAGAGTCCCATATCGATGAGAGAGAGTGGACAAGATGCCCATATAAGCTTTGGACAATCCTCCACCCTTTGAGTTAGCTTTTGGGGTGTGAGTTAGGTCCAAGCTTATGTGGGTGCCCGTGTGTGTGGGTGTCCATGTGATGGGCGCCCGAGTTTGTTGTACCTGGGTATATGGGCGCCCGGTGCCCGGTTTTATCATCTCTTTTCTGTGCAAACAACTTATACCAACTAGGGAGTATATCTTCAGTCATTTGACGAATTTGTTTTAGCTCTGGCGCGGTAGGGCCATTAGATTACCATTTTCAGTTCATTCTAAAGTTTCTAAAGTTGCGTACATACTTTTGGGTCAAACCTTGCTAAATATGTAATTCCTCCTCATTTCTTATAAGAACTTAACCGTTTTAGTGTATAAAAAATTTTACACTATCACATAATTTTAAAAGTAATTAATGATAATTCTTTTTGAGTTTAAGCTTGGTGCACTGTCAGTGTACTTTTTTTTACACTATCAGGTAATAATTACCTACTATAGCAGGTTTCCATCAATTTATTTTTCTAATTTTGTGTTCTTTAAATTAATAATCAAACACTTCCTTTTTCCTTTTCTAGCCCCCACCCACCCCCACACCTTCCCCTACTTCTCTCTCTATCTCCTTTCAAGTTAGGCCCTCGTCTTCTTCATTAACGAGATCTGTACAAACAATTTTTTCTTTTGTTGGGATGTGAGTTAGGTCCAAGCTTATGTGGGCGCCCGTGTGTGTGTGGGTGTCCGTGTGATGGGCGCCCGAGTTTGTTGTGCCCGGGTGTGTGGGCGCCCAATGCCTGATTTTATAATGGTATCAGAGCTAGGGAAAGACCCTGGCCCCCCTTTGAGCACGTGGTCCACGGGCCACCCATGTGGGTATGGCTGGCCATGCCGGGGGTGTTGGAATGTGGGAAGAGTCCCATATCGGTGAGAGAGAGTGGGCAAGATGCTCATATAAGCTTTGGAAAATCCTCCACCCTTTGAGCTAGCTTTTGAGGTGTGAGTTAGGTTCAAGCTTATGTGGGTGCCCGTGTGTGTGGGTGTCCGTGTGATGGGCGCCCGAGTTTGTTGTGCCCGGGTATATGGGCGCCCGGTACCCGGTTTTATCATCTCTTTTCTGTGCAAACAACTTATACCAAAATTGCATGTAAGGTTATTTCTTAAATTAGTTCAAAATATTTAGGGTGTTAATTGATAGTGATGTCGAGGGATAACATTAAAAACTCTGTCAGAAGTTATTATATTTGGTTAGAAATGAGATAAATAAGGTTACAATACAACAATAATTCAATTTTCTCTTCACATCAAATCTCTTGAAAGGATATTTATGTTTGGTTTGCTAGTCTTAATGATTTAAACCATCTAAGTTACCCTCGCAGTCTTCACCGTATCATGATTCAATTTGTCTTTATGATTTTATAATATATCATATTTAATGAGAAAAAAATGAAAGATTACTTTTTTAATTTGATTTGGATGAAATGGGATGAGTTCCAGTTAAACTCAGGGAGGACTAGGCAAAGAAGAAGAAGAGAATGGGGTAGGGGAGGAGGTAGGTGGAGAGGCAGGGAGCGGAGAAGAGAAATAAAATAAAAAAGAATGAATTGAAGTTCTATGCATTATTGTGTACAAGATATTTTACACTATCAATTAATTTCATAGGTAATTATGGTAACTTTTTTCTTCCTATATAATTACATTTAATTGCAAAATAAAAGTATTGATTTGCAAGTTGAATGCGAAAAATTATTTCCTTTTACAAGTGCTGGAGTCTATAAGAAAATTATATTCTGCTGGCATCATCACAATTCGAAGAAAAGAAAGAGCTCGCCCAGTAGATTAAGAATCTTAAGACATCTCCATCCCAATGTTAAATCATAGAGTAACAATTTAACTCTACATAGTACAGTAGAATTAATCTTGTATTAACATAGAACCTGAAGAGTGCTATGTTTTGCTAATTTTCCCTTAGTAATTGTTGCGATTCTTGTAAGATTCATAAAACATGTTGAGGCAATATCACTGTAATTGAAGAACTAAAACCTTTATCAAGACACTATTTTATTCAATCATCTTGGCGGGCCAACTTTATTCCTTTTAAAATTCTGATCTCTCCACCTATTGTGTTCCAAACAAATTCTCCAGCGAATGTATTATACAATCCAAAGATTGAGAGAAAGAAAAGTTCGAAGGAGGGAGAGAGCCTGACGGGGTGGAGACATCTAAGGAATAAAATGGAGTGCGGCCAAGGAAGACCACAATTTGAGAGGGAGAGAGGAGGAAAAATTATCAAAAAATAAAAAGAAAAAGTTGGTGACTTGTTATAACAGGTTAATTTTACCTGATGGTGCAAAATATTTTATACACCAACGATCATGAAAATATTTTAGTATTAATATGAGTATAAAAGTTTCTCAGTAAAGATAAATATATATTTTAAATTTAATTATTTATCAATTTAGAAAGCTTTACCACATAAAAGTAGAACAGCGTGGGTATTCATCAGCGGTTATCGATGTTAAATCTTATGTAACTGTTATGTAAGATGTAGCGTTATTTTGTTGTTGTTGTATTGAGCAAGAAGTCTGTTTATTTTAAGCAGTTGCAATGAGTGAAACCATACACAAAGATTATGTACATACCATTCGCTCAATTGAGAAGCGAAAAAACTTGCACAGTCCACTGCACAGTTTTACACGAAGGACTACTCTATACTCCTCTCTTCTTTTACAAAAGGACACAAATGTACCAATATTACTGTTACTCTTCCTTACGGTTAAATTAAAACAATTTAGGAAATTTATTTTTAAAATCACCAAAATGAACTACAGTGGGATATAGGATATAGCCTAAGGTATTTAACCTCTGATTATATACCATGCATTTTGGTGTGCTAAGGCCTGGGTATGTTGTTGTTGTACTTTATACCATGCACAGTTCCCAACTCACTCACAAAAAAAACAAAAAATAGAAACACAACCAAAAATTAGATAATGGAAAACAAAAATAAATTAAAGAGAAGAAATAGAGAAGATTCTGTTGCTTGATAAGTATTTCTTTCATATTTCATGTATTTATGTCTCAAAAAAAAAATTGCAGAGGAAAAAAGCCGCCAAAATTGGTCGTCACTTCACATCTCCCTATTCATTTTTTCTCCAGAAAATTTTCAAAAAATAGAAGAAAAAAGGGAAACAAAATTCCCAAAAATAAAAAAATGGAGAAATATTGAGCTGGAAATAGCTGGATATAAACCTACTCAGTCCAACAAAAAACGGTTCACAATCTTGACACTTGGTTCCACTACTTGTTTTTCCCAAATAATTCCCTTTTCCTTCTTATTACTCATCGCCTCCACAAATGCCTCCGTGGCATCTACTCTTTGTAGGTCCCACCCTGCTTCTCTCAACCGTTGGATCTTCCACATCTGCTTCTTCGCTAACCGCCACGTGTTTTCTTTTATTTCCCTCACTGCTTCCTCATACGTACAGCTCTTCTTAAAATACCTCTCCATTTCCGGTACCCCTATCGCTTTCCTCAACCCGGTGGCCCGACCCGGTTCCAAACCCGGATCCGAAAACCTGTTTTCTTTAAAAAACTGTTCCAGTTCTTCATACATACCCGAGTTCATCATCTCATCGACCCGTTTATCCAAATACTCATTCAAAACCGGGTTTAATACATCGACCCAAATAAAACAACAGTTGTAGCGTAACTCGTTGGATATAAAATGAACCGGGTTTGAATCAGGGTTAAAATCCGGGTCGAACCGGTTTGTTAATAAAGCGTAGATATATGAGTTGGACCCACCAACGAGGAATGGGAGTTTATGGCGATTAATAATGGAGTTAATGCGTTGACCAG
The DNA here is from genome assembly GCA_029990575.1 of Petunia axillaris subsp. axillaris. Taxonomy (NCBI): domain Eukaryota; kingdom Viridiplantae; phylum Streptophyta; class Magnoliopsida; order Solanales; family Solanaceae; genus Petunia; species Petunia axillaris. The sequence goes on from JARKNS010000009.1 coordinate 48,065,025, forward strand.
CAATTGACCGGAAATGAGAAGGAGAAAAGTTAAAGTCGGGGTCAATCTCGCCGAGTAAATGATGAACTACGCCACGTCGGTCGGGTACAGTGATTTTGTTTGTGGTTATGTTTAAACCTTTGGTAATTTGGATTTTGTCGGAGTTAATGATTTCGGAAAAAGGATAGTGACGTGTGACGAGGTCTATTGAGAGTTTTGATTTTCCTGAACCTGTTGCACCCATTATTACTATGATTTTGTTTTTGTTTTTTTGTGTGGGGCCGGGTATTGTTACTACAGTGGATGACGACATGTTTCTTCGGAGTACCCGTGTGGTCGGGTTTGTAAGGAATTTGAGGTGCTTGTGATTGTATGATAATGATCTAAACATAAGGAAATGGAGATGATTATGGGTTAAGGTGATGAATATGATGCGTGTGATGCTAATAATATGTACTACAATTAACATACGGAAAACATGACAAATGGTAGAGGGGAAAATGGGTGGGGGTGGGGTTGTTTACTTGTTTGTGCAGAATAGTACTACTAGTCTGGAAAATAGCAGCACCTGAGCTAGCACTATATGAAGGAGTTGGGTGGGAATGGGATATGTTGTACTAGCTAGTATTTCTGTTATGATCAGAGAAAGTTGTGTTGTTTTGATGAGGATGAAGATGGAGCTTTTTCATTTGTGTGTGTATATATATGTGTGGTGCTCTCTAGTGTTTCATTTTGGCTCTATTTTTCTATGTATATAATAATGTACACAGTGTATATAAAATACACACACGGTGGTCTAATTTTTATAAGTTCAGTAGCGAGTGGTCATGTCATGCCAATTGGCATTTGGCAATGGTGGTTATTCAGTAGTTGCCTGAACATTGGTATACGTTCATGGTAGTGTTAGTTTCTTCAATTGAAATGGAGATGTGAGTTTTGATCTATCTGGTTTTGTTTGTTTTATATGGGGATTGGGGAATGGGGAAGAAGTGAAGAAATGTGGAGAGAAGGTGAAGTAGCACTGGTATAGTAATAATGGTTGTTGTATGCAAGACCTGGGAGGAATCATGTTAGTTTGCCTCGCATTTTATACTTGTTGCATATTTATAATCAATAGTAACGCACGCTTTTTCGAGAAAGAGACTAAAAGAAGAAGAAAACAAATCATAGTGAAACAAATTTTGACTTTTCTTAAAGATAGCACAGTTCATGAGGCAATATTTCATTTTTAGTTCCATTTTAAATGATAGAATTAGAAATAATAACAACTTAAGTTTCTCATTTTACTTCTAATGTGTAAATTTGCTAGCAACACAATATCATGAAACAATTTATGATCATAAGTTTTCAAAAATTTCCTTTCTCTTTACAAATTTTGTGTTTATTCAAACTTTTCGTAAATAAGCATTCTGCGTTACGTTATTGATTTAACATATGCGGTTTTATCTTGTATTTTTATAAGAGCCAGTACTTGTTGCTTCAAGTTCAATTTATGATCTCTTGATAACATGATAGCAGTTCTTACTATTGTATCAATTCAAACGCTGCTGCTATAAAGTATAGCCTGGTGCGCTAAACTTTTGCTATGCACGAACTCTTATTTATTGTGTTAACGATCACAAGTGAGAGATAAAAGAAAATTTCACTAGATTCTTCAAAGAAATCTGAAACGAAGAAGGATCTTAGGGCAAAATTTTATTGAAAAATTCTTCTTTTACTCACAAAACACTGTGAAAACCTTTTTTTAAAAGCACGTACACACAACTACCAAACACATTTCTTGCACAATTTTCTTTCCCAAAAACAATTTCTCGATCTCTTTGCTCCAAAAGTTGTCCAGATATCTTAACCTTCAAAGTGTTTCAACTTTCAAGTGGGTGCTCAAAGTGTGGGTAGGATAAAAATTGGACGAGTCATTGCGACTTAAGTACTAAAAAGTACAGAAGACTACCCAATTCGCCCCAAATATGAGAAAAGTTAACTATTTAAATCGTGTGGCGGAAAATAATTATTGCATTGAATGACTTATCTACGCTATGCTTTGAATTGTATCCCGTTAATCTAGTTATATTGCGACTTGAAAACTAGTTGGATGAATTATTATTATTATTTCTTTTTATGCAAACAAAGTTAGTCTGTTGAGTTGTTGAGATAATTATTAACTTGTGACCTCAGAAAAGGCCATTTTTTGCAAGTGTCCCAGTTAACAGGTGATAACGTAATAAACCCAATTGGACACCACTTTTTAACTACTTCTCGGTTCTCACTTCTTTCACAGTTGGATTAAAATTTCAAAGTATCTCACCATCTTTTTCTTATCTTGTATATTAGCTAGCACATTAATAAGTACTAATCGACCGGTTTGTGTAGTTTAATTATAAGAGTATAACAAAAATCTAAAGAAGGATTCGGGAAGGGCTCCACCTCGGGGTATGATGTATGCAGTCTAACTGTGACCTTCAGGTCACACGAAGACAACTTTACAACTTGCTCCAAAACTCGCCTTCAAAAAATCTAAAGTTAAATTATTTTTAAATATAAAAATATATCATTAATTTGAAACAAATTAGTAAGAAAATAGTGCTAGATAAAATAATAGAGAGAGTAACAAATAAAAGAACTACCCTAAGCTAGTACCGTTAATCCAACTATGCTTATAACAAATAAAAGAAAACGAATAATTTCAGGTGAATAAATTACCTTAGCATTTGCGACAATCTTCCTCGTTCCTAATCTTAATTTTGGTCAATACTAGGCAAGAATTACTATAGAAGATGCCAAATTACTTTTTTATGTACACCATTTTTTCTAAGTTCTAATAACGTCATCTTCTTTTCTTAATAAATAAAAATAATCTTCTTACATAAATCGATTTGCTTGCCACTAGCCATCTTTTACTGGAATTCTTTGCAGATGATCTAAATCTTCTTTTTTCTTGCGAGAAAAAGTCATGTGGGGTCGGAGAACATTCCCTCGAATTTTCTGATCTCTGACAGCGACACAAAGCGTTGATAATTACATGAACAGTATTGACTCCAATTTTCAAATTTCTATATGTGACCATAGGGTCCTCTCAAGTTTCAAATAAAGAAAAGGGGACAAAAAATTAATTAACTTAAGTGAGGGCCGAATTGTAATAGTTAAAACTTATATGTATGAAAAATATTTCTGAAATTTACAAAAAAAACCCCACAATTCAAAAAATTTCAAACATTTCATTTTCCCTCCATCCCACCTACTTTTACTTTATCACCTATTCAAATCATTTTACACTTTTATTTCTCTCTCTTTCTTCTTTCTCCCTCTTTTTTCTTCTTCCTTCTTCTTCTTTCTTCTAGCTTTCTTTTCAAATTTTATTTCTTTACCATTCTTATTATTTTTCTTTCTTCATTTTCGTCTCTATTTTCTTCTCTTCTTAGTATTCATTTAATTTTTTTCGTTCTTCTCCTTTTTCTTCTTCTTTGTCCCCGTTTCATTCTTTTTCATATTTTTTTTAATTGTAGTCGTTTTACACATATTTTCGAATGTGTAAACATATTTTTTATATGTTTATATAATTTTGAAAATATTTTCACGGCTGGAAAAGATGTGTACACATCAGTTGAGATGTGTACACATATATATGTGTACACATTTCGACTGATGTGTACACATATTATTATATGTGTTTAATATGTGTACACATATAATAAATATGTGTACACATATAATATATGTGCACACATATATTATATGTGTACCCATCAGTCCTTTTATTAGAGTGGTGGATGATGGTGGGGTGGTGGTGGAGGGTGATAGAAGGTGGTGGTTGGTGGTGGAGGGTCGTAGAAGGTAGTGGTGGGTGGTAGGAGATGGCGGTGAGTGGTGGAGGGTAGTAGAAAGTGGTGGTGTGTGGTAGAAGGTGGCGGTGGAGAGTGGTGGAGGGTGTTGGTGGAGTGGTGGATAGGCAGAGGGGTGAGGGGTGATGGGGGTGGGGGTCCGACTGGAGGCTGGGGGGGCTGGGGAGGGGAGATGATAAGGTGGGGGGTTTTGTGCAAATAAAAAAACTTGGGAGCTTTTAAAATATTAGTCATTGGTATTAATTTTAAAAGTGTCCCCCTCACCCAATTCTTAAAGACTTTGTCCTCTTTTCTTATTTAAGAGACTAGAAAGTCCCTTTCACCCACAAAACCCATGTGACCACATGGTTTGAGACTTTGAGTATCGTTGCAATGTTTATGGCGTCAAAATCTCATGCTGATACCGTATCTTTTTACATTCTGAAATAATATGATCTTACTTGAAAATTATTGTGAAGATAAAGAAAAATTATATTAAATTTGCAGGTTCAACTAGCAGCTTAATTTCTTGAATAAGTTAAGGATTTGTACAAATGAGCTTCTGCTGTTTGATTCCTCGTGTGTGAATCTGCATTTTGTTCATTCAGTAATTGATAGAGTACTTGCTTGTTATGCTTTACATTCTCAAAGTGATCATTGTTATCCGATCCTTTGAAAATAAATAAGAACAAGTAAAAAAGTAGGATCACCACAAAGAATTTAGATAATTGCCATATGTTCATCCGGAAGACCAGGGAATTGAAATAGAAAGTGGTTGCCAATTGCCATTGTCAACATTCTTCAAGACCAAAATTTTATTTTTGTCGAGGGGTTGAGCATATATGGGAGACGTAACAAAAAGCAGGGATGTATTATGGTAGAATTTGATAGATGCACTAGTTAGTGAAAGGTCAAATTGAAACAGTTAGAATCAATAGAATGCAAATTGAGATTATCTTTTGTGGACTCGACTAAGTTTTCTTCAATATTCAAATATTAGAATTTATCATCATATTTTGAAAACACTATATTTATATTAATCCTGTGTTGGATGACGACCGTGGTACTTTTGATGAGTTCATCTGTATGGAAAATGAATATCATAAATGAATGCTCATCCTGACCTACCATTGGGAAGCTGGGATACAAACGAAGATCTTTGGTAAACCTTAAATCACTCAAAATCCAGTTTGGCTTACTTTATTGAAACTTGAAAGTAACTCATAAATTATAAGTTGCTCACAACTATTTTAAGTGATTAATTCCATAAATAAAATGTACTTCCTCTATCCCACTTAAGTTGCCATTTTAACTCACAAAATTTGTCTCGAAATAATTGTCGGGTTAGGAATTTTGAATAAATTTGTGCAGTATTTCCAAGTATACTCTCAATAATTAAAAGAGAGCTAGTTTTTTTTTTAACATTGTTAAATTCACTAAAAGCAATAGGGATTACTTAGTAAATTAAACCTAGTATTTATTAAAAAACTTAAGAAATTTTCCCAAGAATAGCACCTTAAAATAAGAAAATACAAAGAGAGTGCTCAATTTATTATTATATGGGCTTAATGTATTGCCTAATCCGCCACTTTCCCCCTCCACCCACTAATCCGCTTACTGCCATCCTTTCGTGCCGGACAACGGTGGCCGAAAAATTTCAAATCATCGAATTTTTATTGAAATTTTATTTGTTTGTTGTAGTTACTTTTTTTTTTTATTTCATCAGAGTTAACTTTTTGTCAGTTTATTATTCATATCATTGCTCTCGACAATTCTATACACACAAATCTACCAAAAAATTAAATTGTACATGTATATACATAGTGAAATGCGTCTACAATAAGAGAAATACAAAAAAAAAAACTAAAAATTTAGACAAACATATATAGTTAACATAAATCTGAAAATTTATACAACTGTATTCACTTACATACACATGTATACAAGTTTATACACATTTATAAAAGTGTATAAGCTTGTATTAAACATTATATAAACATGCACAAAAAATAATATATAGTGTTTTAGGCAGTCACAGAAAACTTTTTAAAAATATCAGATCTTTCCTATAAGAAAAATATCGGATCTAACAATAAATAAATAAAAAAATTCAACAAAGAACTAGTAGATCTCACCTGAATTTTTGAAAGAAGTGAAAAGAAAAATGAAGGAACATGATAAACAGACTCGATCGGACTTTCACCAATGCTCTAGCCGAATTTACTTCGAAAATCTTATTTGTTCTTCAAGTGAAAAGAAAAAGGCAATGATGGTACGGCGATGCCTGTGCGTGGAGCCAGGGGCGTAACCACCCTTTGGCAAGGGGTGTCACGGGACACCGCTGCGCCGAATTTTTTTACTATGTATATGTGTGTAAATATATAAAAAATCATAATATTCAGTATAAATAAAGAAAGTGACACTGTTTGAAACACCATGAATTAGTGGTCTAGTGATTTAGCACATTGAGAAAGTCTAGACTGTAAGAATTTGAATCCCGCTTGTAGCACAACTTAGTTTTTTTCATTAATTTTTTTTGAGTTTATCATTTAAAGTAGAGATTGAACTTTCAACATTTAGCTAATTTAAAAAGTACGAAACCACTTGTAAATAACAAAAAGTTTCTTTAAAGGTGACACTGCTTGCAAAAAATCCTGTGTTCGCCACTGCGTGGAGCCGATGCAAAAAAGATGGAAGCTAGGATTAGTTTTTTTAATGAAGAAGAATTGCCGGGATTTTGTAATTGTTTTTTCAAAATATAGCAAATATGGGATCATTGGATAAGATATTGCAATCCCATATTAGTAATTAATCTAGGGCAAATTGCATACCAATGTATTTCCTTTTTAATGAAGACGAAAAGAGTTGAAGCCACAACTCAAATAGGACGGAAGAAATATTAAAACTAATAGGAGTAACAAATTAGTCAATGTATTATTGTAAGTAATAATAAGTACTTTTAAGTAACCATGCAAGAGGGTCAACTTCGGAGGAGATGGATGAGTGACAAGAGAATGGAGAGCTTTAAGATCGAGATGTTTGTTTGACATAAAATAATAAATTATTTATCAAATTACAAGTGCTTATATTAACATTTTGACTTATAAATGCTATTTTTGTTTACCAAATACATAAATAAATCAAATAGTATTTGACCAACTATAAACTTACCCAAACACCTTCGTAATTCTAAAACTTAGAAATAATCGTGTAGTATATTTGATTTCTGTCGATAAGCACTTGACTTTGTAAATATTATTGTGTTGACCAAAAAAAAAAATCAAAAAAGTGCTTAACCAACTATAAGCTTACCCAAGCACTTTGTAATTATAAAAATCTTGGAAATAGCCGTGTCAATAAATGCTGCATCATGAAGTTTAAGCTAGTTTGAGCCTATCTATACCCCTACCTACCATTACCTACCAAAATATACCCTCAAAAGAACATGAGAAGGACTACCACTTTGGGAATATTGAAAAAAAAATAAGGAAATTTAATCTTTTGAAACATTCAAAAGAGAAGAGTGTTTTAGAAGGGCACTGCAAGGTATATTTTACAATGTTCTTGGGTATCAGTTTCATGTCACATTAGTTGAAACAAGCTATAACAGATGTAGTTTGAACTTGTGAATGATTTCAACTGCAACAATTATGACATGATATGATCAAGCTGTAAGGAATAAAGAAAGAAAGCGACTGAATTAGTTACTAATAGAGCTAAGGCACCCACACGTGTGATATTTAATTGCTACACTCGTTTGTCCATCAAAGAATTTTTGCTTTTTTTCAAAAAAATTTTGAAAAACATATTTGTCAATGAAATCTTGTAATTTTTTCAACTTTTTTTTAAAAACAGTTTTTGAAAAATCAAAAAGTGGTTTAGAGGACTTTTTCAAGTTTTTTCAAAAAATGTTTTTTCTCCTCTCACAAAACTCTACATTTTTTTCAAGTGAAATGTATGTCCAAACACAACTTCAATTTTCAAATACCATTTTTCAATCCAACTTCAAAAACTCTTTTTTCAAGTATTTTTTCCAAATTTATGGCCAAACGGCCACTTAAGACGTAAACATCTAATAACTTGACCTTTTGCATGCCTCATTCTTTTCCCACCACTTTCCATCGAAGCACTTGACGAGCTTTCGACTTTTGAAGAAGCGTCCATTATTATGACGAATGAGAAATGACTTAGTACAGTACTGGAAAGAATTTTACAAACTGCAAAAGGCTCCGACATACAACGACAACAACAATAATAAACTCAGTGTAGTCATACAAGTGGAGTATGAAAAAGGTGAGATATACACAGATTTTATCCCCATCAAGATGGAGAGGTTGTTCCCGAAAGACCCTCGGCTAGAGAGAAATAGTACAGCTCCAGGGTCTAGTCCATTCATGAACATGACCAAAATACTACTCCATATTTTAGTCAATTAGTCTGGGCCTGTGGGTTTACATTCTCCACCTCTTTAAATTGGTTCACTTTGAAGAATTACTAAAGGTCGTCAAACCATGGGATGAGAAGAAAATGAAAAAGTAAAAGTTATCAAGTGATGATCGTCTCATCATCAGAATGATCGTCATGATTCACGACCTCGCTTTTCTCCATTTCAGAGTAACTTTCAAAGATACTAATGGTGGTTATATCTTGAAGGACAGTGACTCTTAAAGTGGAATGTGGACTTTGGAAGTTCATTGAGAAATATGACGACTAGTAGAAAGGCGAGATCATTTTCTTTACTTATACAGAAGAAGATTTAATGAAAGAGTCTTTCGATGACTTTTGGGCTCATACTTGTGCCCCTTTTAGTCTTATCTTTGAATTGTTACGTATTACTAATCTGTATAATACTTAAAATCTGTGATCATATCATTCAAAACTCTAAATTGTTAGAGAATTTATCTTAATTTATAGTAGTAATTATCACTTCAACAAGTCTCTTGAGGCTCATTCTTAGTATTTTATCCATCAAACACGTGAAAAAATATACGATCATATTATTTAATTAAAAAGGCTAATTTTTATATAAAGCGATCTTTTATTTATCTCTTTAAACAATAATTCACAGAAAATAATTGCGATGGGTTACTTACTTGATATGGGACTTGGTTTGAATATTTAGCCGTGCCAAGTCTTTTCTTTCGATCTTCCTCAATCATTATACTTTTGCAAGCACATCCACTGCCGCATGCTCATACTTGAATTGAAGACACTTTCATACTACGGCAGCCAATCTTTTCTCTATCCTCATAGCTGAATTATCTTAAAAGAAAGTTAGTGTGAAAAATTAGTTCTGAAATCTAAAGATTGAAAAGCAATTCTTGACTTTTAGCTTTAAATCACGCTTCGTTGCGGATATGTTACATGTGTCAATATTGGCGATCTACTTTATTGGAAACTAGTTGTAATTTATTTTCATTTTGAGTCTATTGTGATACTTTTACCTAATTAAATTATTTTTATTTCTCTTATTTTCGAAGCAACTGTAAATTAACTCTTTTTTCATAACTCAAGATAGTCCAATCGAGGAATAAATAAACCACTTGATAGTTAATAAGGGTATACATAAACTAATTTAAATATCCCAACAAAGCGAACTTTCAATTGCAAGAAAAGGGGGTATGTCACATAGCAAGTACGGTATATAATAAAGCGCTGTGAAATAAATTTATCAAATATGACTAATTTTGAAATCTTCTACACTATTCCTCTGGCTATGATTTGGTTGGTTCACATGTCCTGTCTAACTGTTTCTTCACCATCATAGATGAAAATAATGGAAGGGGGAACTTCACAGATAGCTTCAATAACAGCTATTAAAACTTTTGAAAGAGGCAAATATTAATTTGTGCGTAAACCAAGTTGCTGTGTTCTGATAGGCTGAACTTCCAAGTTGTTTCGCACTTAATTTCTGGTACGGACATAGAAAAATGTTTCACAAACATTATTGATTAATTTACACCCTAGCTTCTTATTAGCACACAACACATTATAATTATCCCAAGTGTTTATATATCTCGAAAAAGAAACCTTGTTGACTAGTTGGAGGAAAATTAATGAGCATATATATGACGATGAACAAGAACAATACAGTATAGAGTATGTTTGTTTTCATTTTGTCAAAGAAATTGTATCATACAACATCAGCCCTATTCATATTCAAATATTTTAAAACCATTATTGTGTACGTAAGTCAACATGCAACTAATTGTCCAAATGTTCCATTGGTTGGATTTGGTATCTTACGTAAGGAATAACTCAAGCTCCTTCAAATGGTTACTAGCTAGGGTTTGGTCGGTCTTCTAGCCAGTAATGCCTCATAGGATCAGAAAAGAACAAAGCATTATATAGAAATAAATACTAATTACAAGTTGAGGGTTCTAAAACAATAATATTGTAAATAAATAACTAGCGCTAACATGTAAGATTCCATACAATTTGCTTAATTATATTTCTCATGACCTACAAAGAAAAGACCAAGAGAAATGTTTCGATTGAAACAGAAGCCTTAGAGATGAAGAAGACTCCTGTTGAGAAATTATATAGAAGAGTTATCTACTTGGCTGATACGTTAATATTTGAACTCTTAAAATAATCATACTCTAAATGTTCAAAGGATAGTTGAAGGCCATTTTAATTATACAATTTTTTGTCATGACACTCACTTTGTACATCCATAATTTGTCCTTGTCCATCTTGCAGTTCTAATTAACTTCTACGACAATGTGTTTATAGCGCTACTTACATTAGCATATCGACCTGCTCTTGGGCCTTATTCTTAATTATGTAGAAAGTTATTTTAAGCATCTCTACTTACTAATATAGAACTGAAGTGCGTCATTGGATCCTCGTCGTGACAGCGTACATTGTATCTAAACTTTTGTTTTCTTTTGTCATTTTGTACCCCCCCCCCCACAGTCCGACCACCCCCCCCCCCCCCTCCCCCGAAAAAAAAAAAAGGATCAAGAATGAGAAGTTCAGAGTACTGTTTCAGAATATAATTCTATAAACTTTGCCATAGATAAAAATTATGTATCTTAATCTTCCTAGGTAAATGGTACTCCCATTATTCCTTTCCAGTCTTATTGATGAGTACTGATGAATGGCCTTTACACTCTTTAGACACAAAAAGCAGTTCCGAAAATAATAGAGCAAGAAACATTACAAACTTTTTTAAAAAAACCAATTGATTCACAAAGAGATGATAGTTAGGTAGAGTCAAGGACAGGCACTTATCCAGAACAACTAAATGAAGTATAATTTTAGCTGTATTTTAGTCCGTCTCTTTCGAAAAAAGAAACGGACATCTGATAGCAGATATACCAACAGAACTAGGCGCCTACAGCTATCAAAATATTATTCGTAGAAGTGAGTCTAAATCTATGTGCATCGACATATATATATATATATATATATATATATATATATATATATATAATACACATTACACACTATTATATTAAGTTGACATACAACAACAGATTAACTATTCGTAACAACCTCAGCAATAATCTGTAAGATAACTTGCTATTTTCAACTAAATCGCGCTTATAATATTAATCTTTTCTTTTCTTTCTAAATTGTAACATATATAACCCTCTAGGATTATTATAAATTTTAGTTAAGCTAGCTTCCGCTGGATTACACTTGGCTTAAGTACAACTCAAACCTACAACTTGTGATTATCCATCTATATAATAGCCGCCTTCGCCGTAATCAAGTAGTGTTATCAGCTTTTTTTTAGTATCTAAAAATGTAATAAGTACGCAGATTAATGTATTTGTAATTCACTTGATGACAAAAGAGTCAGCAAGATACGTAGGAAGCATGTAATGTTAACACGGGTGGATTATTTTTAATATGAGGATAAATATTAAATAATGCATTAACAACCTAGGTTTAGAGCTCCAGAGCTGTTAGAGTGGGATCCACCATTACGAAATAGAACTAAAAAACAAGTATTTTCTGGCTAATAAGCCTCCTATTTAGTTACGTTCTTTGAATTGTAAATGAAATTATTGATCTTTAAGAACACTAAATAAGTGTAAAACACTTAGGTGGCTCTACGACTCGTGCGTCCTTTAACATTCCGCAGCGCTCATGTCTGGCCATAGAATATCTAAACCGACTTCTTAACAATGGAGTGCTTTTCTACTCTTTTTCTTTTTCTTGTGTTTTTTTTAGATGAAGTCAACAGATCATCTACTCATTTGGCAATCAAAACTGCGACCCGGCAATCTACGAAATGAGTCAAAATCACGAGAGACCAAAGTTCAAACAGTAGAACGTGAGGCTTGGTGGATACTTAATACTTGTGTTTGTGGAAAGTAACAAATATTTAATGTGACAGTCGAGGTAAGCCCAAGCAATAACAACCTACTGTAGACAAGTAAATTTTGTTGGATTTAAATCCATGAAATAGTATGGCTATGTATTAAATTCAAGACATATTGGTCCAAATAAGTGTTATGAGCTAATATAATTGGGCTAATTATTTAAAGGATTTTTTACATAAAAGTACAAGTTTTAGAGCTTAATTACCAAACATAGCAACATTTTAGTAAAATTACCCTATATAGAGGAAAACACAAGATAATTATAAATATAGCAAAAACATAGCAATATTTTCCCATAACATACCAAATCCTTACATTCTTCCTCCTATTTTCCCCACTATCACTTTTGCTCCTTCCATTTTCTCATATTTCACTTTTACTCCCATTATTTCCCCAATTTCACTTATACTCCTCCCATTTACCCCAATTTCACTTTTCCCCATCCCATCCTCAATGTATCTCGTTGTATCTCACTGTATCTCGTTGTATGTAATCGTTTCAGCACCGTATCAAACTGTTTCTGCACCGTATCAAACTGTTTCTGCACCGTATCAAACTGTTTCTGCAGCACTGTATCAACTATTTCTGCACCGTATCAAACTGTTTCTGCACCGTTTCAACTGTTTCTGCAGCACCGTATCTAACTGTTTCTGCACCGTATCAACTGTTTCTGCAGCGTATCAAACTGTTTCTGCAGCACTGTATCAACTGTTTCTGCACCGTATCAAACTGTTTCTGCACCGTTTCTGCACTGTTTCAACTGTTTCTGCAGCACCGTATCTAACTGTTTTTGCACCGTTTCAACTGTTTCTAACTGTTTCAGCACTGTTTCAGACTGTATCAACTCTATTTCAGACTGTATCATAGCATTTTAATGTCGTTTCAGACTGTATCAGACTGTTTTAAACTGTATCAACTTCCGCTACAGATTGTATCAGACTATTTTAAACTGTATCAACTCCTCGTTTCAGACTGTTTTAAACTGTATCAACCCCGTTTCAGACTGTATCAACTTCGTTTTAAACTGTATCATTTTATTGTTTCTGAAAGAAGTAATTAAACTATATTATTTGATATTGTGGTTGCAAGAAAAAGAAGTTATTATTTGATATTGTGGCTGTATTAAAAAGATACTTGTTGTCCCAAAAGGATAAGCTGTTTATGCCGTTCTCTTTGGGTCTATAACCAGATAGTTTCAGGACACAAACTTCTCCTAACTATCCCTTTGTAATTTAGTGATATTTCTTCTCTATAAATGATGACGACAGTCAAAATGATCACCCAGACACCTAAAGAATCTACTTGCTAGTCATTTTTTCCCTTTGTACTTAGTTTGACCTTTCCCTGTGTGCTTTTTCTCTTTGCAATTTCGTTCCCCATTTTCTCCAGTTGTTACCTCTAGTTCTGTTCAACTTGAGGATACCTATGTCTTCCCAGAATTTATGGTCAATTTCAGAGTCAAAGCTCATGTAAAAGGTGAGCACAGTTTGAATTTTTGTCCAGACGTCATGATTATAACCTTTCTATAATTGTTGACATACTTATTGCACTTTCAGAAAGTCATAATTACCAACTCATTTTCCTTTCTGTAACAAATACAAGGAGATGTTACTTATGCCGATCCCACTATTGCTCATTTTTCTATTGTTTAGTATTTACTTGAGATGATGAATAAATTCTCAAGCTCAGGTATTGCTCATACCTGTTCTTCCTCAAAAATTTTCCAATATCTCGAATAATAGAGACAAGCCAGTAGTTCATCTTGAGAGATAGGTGCGTTGCTTTGCAAGGCGGGGGAGGGGGTGATGGCACTGGGGCGGTGGGGGTAATAGTGGTGGGGTGGTGGTGATAGCGTTAGGGTGGATGTTATGGCGTTGGGGGTGGTGGGGGTGGGTGTGGGGGTGATGAGAGAAAGAGAGAGTAAGTGAGAGAATTTTTAATTCGAGAAAAATGGGAAGTGAAATGTGTTATATTATTGTTAAATGTGTTAGAAAAATAATGCTATGCATTGTAATTAGAGAAATATTGCTATTTTTTTGTAATTAAGGGTGAAAATTTGTATATTTGTGTAAAAAACCCTTATTTGAATATAATAAAAGTCCAATCTTGAAAGGCTAGCCCAAATTAGCCTAAGGCCCAATGGATATAAGTTTTCCTAGAGGCCCAAAAATGTGCCACGTGGCAAGTGACGTGGCGCCAAGTCAAATAAGATAGCCAATTGGATCATGCCACACGTCAAATGATGTGGCAATCCAAGTCAAACCCCAAGACCAATAAAATACGCCATGTGGACATGTGACATATTATGGCCAATAAAAAACGGCCTTGTCACTGCTTAAATCTGATTGGCCGGTCCACGGGCCAAGGCCCGTCAGGGTTTCTTGGTGGCTACTCCACCCCATATCTATATAAAGGGGTCAAATCTCTCATTTGAGGAGAAGAAATCAGAAGCAAGAATCCATAACAAGAAGCAAGAAAGAGCTCGTGGATCAAAGCAAGAGATTTCTACAAAACCTGCAAGCACTCAAATATTTCTCTACAAATTCTAGAGATCAAGACGAAGATTCAAGATCAAGCTTCAAGCTCTTGAATCCAAGTACAAGTTCAAGATCAAGACCAAGTTCAAGGTAAAGCTCCAAGCTCTTGAACTCATCAAGTCAAGATCAAGATCAAAATCCAAATTCAAGTCCGAACTTCAAGATCAAGCTCAAAAGCCCTTGAAGTTATAGTTTGAAAAGACGAATCAGAGGAATCATAGAGATTGTAACACTCATATTTTGATAAATAAAATATATTGTTGCAATATTTTCCTGTCTCGATATTTATTTTCTTGACGCGATTTTAGTTGTTACAAATTCTGGCACGCCCGGTGGGACAATCTCTACCTCTCATCTCAACTTTTCAACTCACAAAGTTCAGCAACATTGAGATGGCTTCCAAGAACACCAACTCAAAATCCGTCGTTGCAAAATCTGTCTGGCCTCATGACCTTGATGCCAATTCCAAGTTCTCTTCTGAGGTTCAAAGCTGCATGAATGCTACTAAGGGAAGCTTTGGACCAGTTACAAGAAACAAAGCAAACTTGATGGGACAACAAGCACATCAGGTGCCGCCTGCATCAACTCCAACTTTCGGTTCTTCATCTTCCAAAGGAGCAGGATCATCTACTGAGCCATTTGGAAAAAGGGGAAAATATCGCTGAGATTATTGAAAACACTTTGGCTCGACTTAGGCTCTGCAGATCCAGAAGTCCAGCAGTGAAGAAAGACGATGAAGTTTCAAGCCTTGGGTCCTCTCCAACCACGCCGCGCGAGTCATTCCAGTCAAAGATCAATCTATGGGAGAATCCATGTTATTCTCCATCATCTCCAACAGCAGTACATGCCATGGCGACTAATACTTTAACAGTGGAGGAACAACTTGCAAACTTGACAAAGGCGATTGATAGTTTATCAAACTATGTCAAGGATCAAGACGCTCGCATCAACAAGATGGAAAGCATGATGGAGGGAGAATCTAGCCATGCACCAGGAAAACGTCCAGAAGTTCAAGAGGTGATTAATACTCCAGCTAAGCAAGTAACACCTGCTAAGGAAATCCAAGTTTCTGCTGATGGGGTGATTCAAATTGACCAACTGAAGGAGTTCATTATGGGAACAATAAAGGATAAGTACGAGGTTTCTTCCAAGTCTTCTCTTGCATATGAAAAGCCATACACCACAAGAATTGATAACTTGAAGATGCCCATCGGTTATCAACCCCCAAAATTTCAGCAGTTCGATGGCAAAGGAAACCCAAAGCAGCATGTGGCGCACTTCGTTGAGACATGCAACAATGCTGGAACCTACGGCGATTATCTCGTCAAGCAGTTCGTCCGTTCCCTCAAAGGGAATGCTTTCAATTGGTATACAGACCTTGAGTCTGGTTCAATTGATAGCTGGGAGCAACTGGAACATGAGTTCCTCAATTGCTTTTACAGTACAAGGCGTACCGTAAGCATGATAGAGCTTACAAACACGCAACAGCGAAAGGAAGAACCAGTGATTGACTTCATTAACCGATGGAGGAATGCAAGTCTCAACTGCAAAGATAGACTCAGTGAAGCTTCAGGAATTGAGATGTGTATTCAAGGTATGCATTGGGGGCTTCGCTACATCTTGCAAAGCATAAAGCCAAGGAGTTTTGAAGAGTTGGCAACACGTGCTCATGATATGGAGCTAAGCATGGCCTCCACTGGAAAAGAAGGGTCGCCGATCACCGAACCTCGCAAGGGAAAAGACAAGCAAGAAGTCAAGAGATGGAGCAAAGTGGTACCCAAGGTTGAAAGCAAAGAGTCCGTGAATGTTGATGCCAAGCCTGTGAAGTTCAGCACAAAGTTTAGCAAGAAACAAAGTGTGAAGACGACTTCTTTCAAGGATAAGACAGGTCGGAAATCAACTTTGAGAGAGATGCAAGATAGGGAATACCCATTCCTTGATTCTGATGTTCCTGCAATCTTCGATGAACTTCTGGAACTAAAGCTCATTGAGCTACCAAAAATGAAGCGTCCTAATGAAGCTGGAAGAACGAATGATCCAAACTACTGCAAGTACCATCGGCTTTTAGGTCACTCTCTTGAAAAATGTTTTGTCTTTAAGGATAAAGTCATGGAGTTGGCCGACAAAGGGGAGATTATACTCGAAGATGAAAAAGAAAATGCAAACCAAATTTCCATCATCTTTGGCTCACAAGATCCCATTGCGATCTGCAACTTCACTGAAGGATTCGAAGGGCAAGATGTCATGATCAAGTTTGGCGACTTCGAACCTGTTCCAGCAAAAGGATCATTTTCTCCCCCAAAGCTGTGTGAACAAAGTATGAAGAAAGCATCGCTCGAGGAAGATGATGATGGTTGGATATTGGTGACTCGACGGAGGCGTCGTAAGGCAAGCCCACGAGATGAACCAGCTGAGAAACCAACAAGGAAGAAGATGGTAAGGAAGCCGATGAAGCAAAAAGCAATCGGACGTCCACGAGAGGCAAAGGTGGAGGTTTACCATCACCAAAAATCGCGTCAGCCAGTAACCTTAGAGGAGTTTCTACCAAGTTGGTTCCGCATGAAGATCCCTAAAGAGGATACGAAGGCCTCATGTTGTAATACTGATAAAGTAGAGGAGAACAATGAAAGTCCAGAGCCATCTTCACCTGCGAAGTCAGAAAAACTCACCGAATCTATAGCCAGAGAAGCAAATACTTGTGAAGCAAAGATCACATTCACGAGTAATGATATCCTACTTGGGGAAGTTCCTCCTAATCGTTCGTTGTTCATGGTTGGATATGTGAATGAACAAAGAGTGAATACAATCTTGATTGATGGAGGATCCAGAATCAACATCCTACCTATTCACACAATGAACGAACTTGGCATCTCAAGAGAGGATTTGATTGAAAGCCGTTTAATGATCCATGGATTCAACCAAGGGGGGCAAAGGGTCATAGGTGCTACAAAAATAGACCTCAATATTGGAGAAATGACTTCAAGCGCATGGTTGCATGTGATCGATGCAAAGACTTCCTATAACATCTTGCTGGGAAGGCCGTGGATACATGAGAATAAAGTCGTCCCATCCACTTATCACCAATGCCTTAAGTATCATGAAGACGGTATTGAGAAGAAAATCGTTGCTGATGACAAGCCATTCACTGAATCTGAAGCGTACTATGCTGACGCTAAATTTTACTTGAAGAATATCGTGAATGAAGTCAGGGTTGATAACATCGCCAAGACATTGGATCCTAAGATTGCAATAAAGAAGGCTGAGATTGCAGCTGGGAAAGCAAAAGTTGTAGAGGATGAAGATAGAAGCCACTCTATTCAAAGGAAACCACATAAGCAATACTTTGCACCTTCAGGCAAGAAGAGGGGACCTACGCTCTGCTACGTCCCAAAACTGAAGGAGAAGAAAGACCAATCATCTGACCTGCAAAGTGACGTGCTGAATGGATTAAACCTTCCTATCAAGCGGCTTGATGCTTTAAAGTTATCCTCAAATTTTCTTGGAAAGTTTGTGGCCCGAAATCTGCCGGAGAATAGTGCACTCCCCACAAAGCGCACAAACGAGGGTTTTGATCCAAATGCTTATAAACTATTTGCAAAGGCTGGGTACGATCCCAACGAACCATCTAAGTTAGGGAAGCTCCTACCAGAAGGATCAATGAAGAAATCACGTGACGGCTTGGGTTTCGAAAAACCTCCACCAGTTCGCATCTCTATAAGGAGGGCAAGCATCAATTATGTCGGTGCTGAGGATGAGTCCGTTCCTTCGAATAAAAGAAAGTCTGTCTTTGATCGGCTCGGAGAACCAACTACAAGAACTTCTGTCTTTGATAGATTGGGACCATCGAAGAAGAGGAACAAGCTCCAAAAGGGTGATGTAAAGGCGAAGATAACCATTTCTCCTAACGACCCAAAACTTTCGAGAGATTGCCAAAGTCTGATCCCTTCAAGGATGAAGCGTCAAGCAAAACTAGTAGTTTCATGTGGAGAAGTGTTAAAGGCAAAGACTCACACTATAGTCCACACAAGGGAGCGTGAGGAAGATGAAGAAAGTGTAGGATCTTCATATTACGTCGTTGCAGAAGAATAGCAGAATGCTTCATATCCAAATAATGTCAAGAATGAGTCAGAGGATATTTCTTGGTGTTACCACATATCTTTCAACGACGGAGATCTGCAGGAAGATGAAGATGCTAAAGATGCTCCAGCTGAGCTCGAAGAAGGAGTGAAGGCGACAGTTGACGTATTGAAAGAAATCAACCTCGGCACAGATGAAGAACCAAGACCCACATATATAAGTGCTTTGCTGATGAAGGATGAAGAAAGTGCTTATGTAAAGCTTCTGAAAGAGTATAGAGATGTCTTTGCTTGGAGCTACAAAGAAATGCCTGGTTTAGACCCCAAAGTAGCGGTCCATCATCTGGCGGTTAGAAATGGTGCTCGTCATGTTAAGCAAAGCCAACGCCGTTTCAGGTCAGAGCTGGTACCCTTGATCGAGAATGAAGTCAACAAGCTTATTGAGGCTGGTTTTATTCGGGAAGTCAAGTATCCTACTTGGATTTCAAGTATAGTCCCTGTAAGGAATAAATATGGCCAAATTCGAGTTTGTGTTGATTTTAGAGATCTCAACAATGCATGTCCCAAAGATGAATTTCCACTCCCCATCCCAGAACTCATGATTGACGCCACTACTGGATATGAGGCAATGTCTTTTATGGATGGCTCATCTGGCTATAACCAGATTCGTATGTCTCCTGAGGATGAAGAACTCACAGCATTTCGAACTCCTAAGGGAATTTACTACTGCAAGGTGATGCCATTTGGCCGGAAGAATGCCGGAGCTACCTATCAAAGAGCTATGCAAAATATCTTCGACAACATGCTTCACAAAAGTGTCGAGTGCTATGTTGATGACTTAGTGGTGAAATCAAGAAACAAGGAGGATCACCTACAGGATTTGAGAACGGTGTTTGAATTGCTGCGAAGATACCAACTTCGGATGAATCCTTTAAAGTGCGCATTCGGAGTTACTTCTGGTAAATTCCTTGGTTTCATTGTTCGACACCGAGGGATTGAAATTGATCAAGCTAAAGTCGATGCAATTTTGAAGATGCCTAAGCCTAGAAATATTCATGAACTAAAGAGTCTACAAGGAAAGTTGGCGTATCTTAAGAGATTCATTTCAAATCTGGCCGGAAGATGTCAACCATTCAGCCGTCTTATAAAGAAAGTTGTCCCTTTCGAATGGGATCAAGCTTGCAGCAACGCATTCGAGAGCATCAAGTCGTACCTGATGAAACCTCCAGTTTTAGCTGCACCTATACCTGGAAAGCCGCTGATATTATATATTGCAGCGCAAGAAAGGTCTGTTGGGGCGCTTTTGGCTCAAGAGAATAGTGAAGGGAAAGAAAATTCCCTTTACTACTTAAGTAGGATGATGACACCAAATGAGTTGAAGTACTTGCCAATCGAAAAGTTGTGTTTGGCGCTAGTCTTCTCTATTCAAAAGTTGAAGCATTACTTTCAAGCTCACGTCGTCCGACTCATTTCCAAAGCAAATCCTATAAAATTTGTGATGTCAAAACCAGTTCTTAGTGATCGTCTGGCGAGATGGTACCTCCAGTTTCAACAATTTGAGATTGTGTACGTCCCTAAAAAAGCGGTGAAAGGACAAGCATTAGCAGACTTCTTGGCAGAACATCTGATACCTGATGATTGGGAGCTCACTGATGAATTACCTGATGAAGATGCAATGGTCGTCGAAGTTCAACCATCGTGGAAGATGTATTTCGACGGTGCTGCACGTCGTGATGGAGCTGGGGCTGGTGTAGTTTTCGTAACTTCGGAAGGAGAGGTTTTCCCATATTCTTTCACGCTGACACAACATTGCTCTAATAACGTCGCAGAGTACCAAGCACTCATACTTGGCCTCAAAATGGCAGTCGACATGAAGCAATTACAGCTGCAAGTATATGGAGAATCTAAATTGGTAATTAATCAGCTTCTGGGTAGCTATGAGGTAAGGAAACCAGAGTTACAACCCTATCACAATTATGCACAGAAGTTAATAGGATGGCTTGGGGATGTAACCCTCCAACATGTGCCGAGGAAGGAAAATAAGAAAGCTGATGCCTTAGCGGCTTTGGCGTCAGCACTTACCTTGCCTGAACAGACACAAGTTACTATCTGCCAAAAATGGGTAGTACCACCATTTGATGAAGGCGTGGATGGTGAAAATGAGCTTCAACATCTTGTTATTGTTTCTGAGGCTGAGAAGGAGGACTGGCGGAAACCTATAATTGATTACCTCAGTCATGGAACCCTGCCAGAAAATCCGAGAAGAAGAAGCAAAATTCGTCGTAGAGCACCCCGTTTCCTTTACTACAAGGACACTCTATATAGAAGATCATTCAAGGGAGTACTTTTGCGATGTCTAGGAGATGATGAAACACTTCAAGCTCTGGAAGAAGCACACTCAGGGGTATGTGGATCACATCAGTCTGGGCCGAAGCTTCACTTCCATATAAAAAGGATGGGGTACTATTGGCCAACAATGGTGAAGGATTTCTTGTACCATGCTCGAAGATGCAAAGCTTGTCAGCTCCATGCAAACTTCATACATCAACCACCTGAAGTGTTGCACCCAACGGTCGTGTCTTGGCCATTTGATGCTTGGGGACTAGACATTGTTGGACCATTGCCGAAGTCTTCTGAAGGACACGTGTTCATATTAGTTGCAACTGATTACTTCTCAAAATGGGCAGAAGATGTCGCTCTCAAGGAAGTAAAGAAGGAAAAGGTTGCAAACTTCATTCGAGTAAACATTATTTACCGCTTCGGTATCCCTCGTTATATAACAACGGATAACGGCAAGCCATTCGATAATAGATTGATGAATAAAATATGTGATCTCTTTGGCTTCAAGCAGCGCAAATCTTCCATGTACAATGCTGCCGCCAATGGCCTAGCCGAAGCATTCAACAAGACCTTGTACAATTTGCTTAATAAGGTTGTTTCCAAATCCAAGCGAGATTGGCATGAAAGGATGGAAGAAGCTTTATGGGCGTATAGGACAACTCACCGCACACCAACGCAAGCAACTCCTTACTCGCTTGTTTATGGAGTTGAAGCTGTGTTGCCATTGGAGCGTCAAATACCATCCTTGAGACTTGCTCTCCAAGAAGGGCTCACTGATGAAGAAAATGCTCGCTTACGCCTTGAAGAGTTGGAGGCTCTCGATGAGAAAAGACTCGAAGCTCAACAAAGCCTTGAATGTTATCAAGCTCGTCTATCTCGTGCTTTCAATAAAAAGGTTCGCCCGAGATCTTTTCAGGTTAGTGATCAAGTTCTTGCAGTAAGAAGGCCCATCATCACTTCCTATAAATCTGGGGGCAAGTTCACTGCAAAATGGGACGGACCGTATGTTGTGCAAGAAGTCTATTTTTCGAGTGGTGCTTATAAGCTTATTGATGCTGAAGGAAAAAGACTTGGTCCCATTAATGGGAAATTCTTGAAGAAGTACTATCCTTGAAGTTGAAATGCTCCTCAACGCACGAGCCTAAACTGCAAGTTTAAATGCTCCTCAACGCACGAGCCTAAACTGCAAGTTGAAATGCTCCTCAATGCACGAGCCTAAACTGCAAGTTGAAATGATCCTCGACGCACGAGCCTAAACTGCAAGTTCATATGCTCCTCAACGCACGAGCCTAAACTGCAAGTTGAAATGCTCCTCAATGCGCGAGCCTAAACTGCAAGTTGAAATGCTCCTCGACGCACGAGCCTAAACTGCAAGTTGAAATGCTCCTCGACGCACGAGCCTAAACTGCAAGTTCATACGCTCCTCGACGCACGAGCCTAAACTGCAAGTTCATATGCTCCTCAACGCACGAGCCTAAACTGCAAGTTGACATGCTCCTCAACGCACGAGCCTAAGCTGCAAGTTGACATGCTCCTCAATGCACGAGCCTAAACTGCAAGTTGACACGCTCCTCGACGCACGAGCCTAAACTGCAAGTTCACATGCTCCTCGACGCACGAGCCTAAACTGCAATTTCATACGCTCCTCGACGCACGAGCCTAAACTGCAAGTTGACACGCTCCTAGAAGCACGAGCTTAAACTGCAAATCGCCACGCTCCTTTGATGCACGAGCATAAACTGCATAAAATTCCTGGCCCGCAAGAGTCTAAACTGTGCACGGCCTAAAAAAAAATGTCCGCTAGGTTGAAAACCTCGAAAGAGGCAGCCTAGGCAAAAGTTAGGACAAGAAAAAAAAACACACTTTTTTTAATATGAACTACGTAATGACTTGATCCTCTTCACTGAGGTACGTAGGCAGCTTAGAGCTCAAATTCTAAGTTCAGTCGCCCCAAAAAGAAGAAAACTTCTATCCCTTGTCAATTTTCACATTGTCATGTATAGATCAAGTTTTAATTATTAAAGCTTACAACCCAAAGAGAAAACATGATTACCTGCCAGGGTGTTTCGAATTCTGAGTCCAGCTCAAATTATTGTCCTAGGAAAGTTTGAAGAGAGTCGACTCAAGATATTTGATTTGTGGTGGGAGGATATCTCTTTGACTTTATGATATGCTTCAAGTATGGGAAGTGAAAGATGCTCCCAAAAACTCAAATAATAGTTTAATGGGGGAAACCCTCCAAAGAAAAATGGTGGCTTCGATGGGATGATTATAGTCCTTTAGTAGGCTGCAAAATCTTCATCTTGGAGTCTCCCAATTCGCCAAGTCTTCAAGTTAGAGTTTGAGTTCGCCAATGTCTTCAAGTTGGGACTTTCAAATTTGTCAAGTCTTCGAGTTGAAGTTGATGGTCTTCAAGTTCGAGCCTTCAAATACACCAAGTCTTCAAGCTAGATTATTCAATTTCGCCAATTGTTCAAGTTGGAGTCTCCAAATTCTCCAAGCCTTCAAGCTGATGTCTTCAAATATATGTCAAGTCTTCAAGTTGAGTTCTTCAAGTTTGTCAAGTCTTCAAGTGGGATCTTCAAATTTGACAATCTTTCAAGTTAAGGTCTTCAACTCTTCCAAGTTTGACAAGTCTACAGGTTGAAGTCTTCAAGTCTACCAGTCTTCAAGTCGATGTCATTCAGGTACGGAAAGTCTTCAAAGTTGAAGTACTTAATTTAAAGAGCCTTCGAGTTTATCGAGTCTTGGGATGTGATTTTCATATTCGTCGGTCTTCAAAGTTGCTGTTCCAAATGGCTTCTTCCATGGGATTGTCGTCGTTAAAGTGGGAGTGCGTTTCCACCCCAATCACCTTAAACTTGACTTTCCAATGAGTATCTCTCCAAATAAGTCTTCCATGGGATTGTCGTCGTTAAAGTGGGAGTGCGTTGCCACTCCAATCACCTTAAACTTGACTTTCCCACGAGTATCGCTCCAATTAAGTCTTCCATGGGTCGTCCTCGTTAAAGGGTTGACTTCTTTAGAATCATCTTTTGGCCTACATAAAAGAAAAAGAAGAGCAAAGAAAAAAATATATATATATATAAAAGAGAGAAAGTATTTTTTACCTGACGAGAGAAGAAGAAAATTCAAGATGTAGAAGTCCTCTTTTACTTGCTGGAAACAAAAAGGAAGAATGAATAAATAAAGTTACAAAAAAAAAAAAAAAGGAGGTGCAAGTTACGTAAAATAGGCGCGAAAAAAAATTAAAAAAAGAAAAAAAAAGAAAAAAGGAATAAAAAAAGGGGTTTTCAAGAAAGTGTTAATTTGTATAGAGTATTTCTCATACAACAAAAAGGAGGATAAAAGAATAAAAAAATACTTGCCTCTGCAAAAGATATACCAAGTGCTGCCTTCAAACGAATTAAACAAATAACGATCTCAGGCCTCTATTTATAGAGGACTAATGATGTTAAAAAATTCTAATTTGATACAAATTTGAAGGTCATTATTGGAGTCCAAAAAGAAGTAGGAATTGTAACCAAATTGGAATAGGAAGACCACATGCAGTGAAAAAATATAGGAAAAGAAAAAGAACAAGAAAATAGAAAAGAAAGAAGCTTCAGGCGGCGGAATTTCACGGGGGAAATTTGGACCAACAGCCACTTTTATTACTGTTAACTGAATGGTAGCCACTTTTTGGTACTTTATTGCTTGGTAGCCTTTTTGTTTGCTCGTAACTGGAAGGTAGCCACTTTTGGCATAGTGAAAAGGTAACGACTTTTGTGGGCTGTTAACTGGAAAATAGCTAACTTCTGCTCAATTTTCTTATCAAATAGTAGATGTCTGTCATTAACTGGAAATGGGCACGTGACCGAAGAAATTACTTCAAGCCTAGTCTTTAGATGTAGACAAGTCTAACCCCGACAAGTCTTGAAGTAGGGGGCATTTGTAGACAGGTAAATTTTGTTGGATTTAAATCCATGAAATAGTATGGCTATGTATTAAATTCAAGACATATTGGTCCAAATAAGTGTTATGGGCTAATATAATTGGGCTAATTATTTAAATATAATAAAAGTCCAATCTTGAAAGGCTAGCCCAAATTAGCCTAAGGCCCAATGGATATAAGTTTTCCTAGAGGCCCACAAATGTGCCACGTGGCAAGTGACGTGGCGCCAAGTCAAATAAGATAGCCAATTGGATCATGCCACACATCAAATGATGTGGCAATCCAAGTCAAACCCCAAGACCAATAAAAATACGCCATGTGGACATGTGACATATTATGGCCAATAAAAAACGGCCTAGTCACTGCTTAAATCTGATTGGCCCGTCAGGGTTTCTTGGTGGCTACTCCACCCCATATCTATATAAAGGGGTCAAATCTCTCATTTGAGGAGAAGAAATCAGAAGCAAGAATCCATAACAAGAAGCAAGAAAGAGCTCGTGGATCAAAGCAAGAGATTTCTACAAAACCTGCAAGCACTCAAATATTTCTCTACAAATTCTAGAGATCAAAACGAAGATTCAAGATCAAGCTTCAAGCCCTTGAATCCAAGTACAAGTTCAAGATCAAGACCAAGTTCAAGGTAAAGCTCCGAGCTCTTGAACTCATCAAGTCAAGATCAAGATCAAAATCCAAATTCAAGTCCGAACTTCAAGATCAAGCTCAAAAGCCCTTGAAGTTATAGTTTGAAAAGACGAATCAAAGGAATCATAGAGATTGTAACACTCATATTTTGATAAATAAAATATATTATTGCAATATTTTCTTGTCTCGATATTTATTTTCTTGACGCGATTTTAGTTGTTACACCTACATTATCGGTTATGGGTGAAGCACCCATAAATTTTAGCCAAACAGTATTTACATATCTAGAAAACTCAGTAATTCATAGAAATACAAATATAATAGTTGAACACCCTGTCAAAAGAGAAATTTTCAAATTAAAAATTGTTGAGTACCCATGATTAAAAATCCTGGATCTTGTCACTGAGCCCAAGTTGGTTCGGACACCCTTGTCGATAAAAAGATATAAATTCATATAGTCAGTAACAATTTATCAGGATTAAGTATGTTACTAGATTAGATTTACATGCACCAAAAGGCATGTATGAGTATAGTGTAGCTTAGAACTGAAGGTAATAAAGGTAGCACATGCTAGAATGGACCGTTAATAACAGTCTTTGAATTCTTGTTCCTCCTCTTTAAGCTTTTCATTTAGTTAATTAAGCTTGTGGCAAACTAAGAGCAATTGATATTAGGAAAAATTACACCCTGATTCACAGCCAGACTCATTAGCCCAATTCACAACCAGCTTGTAAGGGGAAAAGCCACAAACTTCAGACTATTGATTTTAACTGAAATTTAAGCAACATAGTATTAGGCTACTTTAGAATGGGCCACTTTGAAGAAGTTATTTGAAAAATTTTCGTGTAGGGGCCTGTTTGGCACGTGCTAATTGATTTGTAGCCATCAAAAACAAATTCGCAGAGAAATAGCCACCTCCGAACAAGTCCCAGTATAAAATGCTAGGGTTTTGAACAAGTTTTATTCAAAGCCCCAATATTTTATTATGGGACTTTATATAAAGCTTCAGTAAACTAACCTCAATATAAAATACTAGGGCTTTGAACAAAATAGTATTTTATACTGAGGCTAGTTTACTGAAGCTTTATATAAAGTCTCATAATAAAATTTTGTTCAAAGCCCCAGTATTTTGTTATGACACTGAAGCTTTATATATAAAGTCCCATAACAAAATAATTGGACCTTGAACCCATTATTTTGTTATAGGACTGAAGCTTTATATATAAAGTCCCATAACAAAATGTTGGGGTTTGTTCAAAGCCCCCAGTATTTTATTATGGGACTAGCCTGGGGTGTTTTCCAATGCTAATGGAGCGTAAGTGTGCGCGCAAATTTGTTATTTCTCAATTAATTTTAAAACGGTGGATAAAACTCCTTGAGCGCGTCCAAAATGGCTACGCATCAAAATTTCACAAGTTATTTCCTGGAAAGGATATTTTGCCTTGATTTGGGCCCATCATTGGATCAGAGTGTGAGGAAAATGGGGGAAGTGCACAAATAGCAGATTTTGAGCGCGCCACTTAGATTTTAGCGAAAAAAATTAAACTACAAATTTTAGCTACTAGTGTGAACTTCAATCCTTTAATGATTAATTTAAGACCTTAAGGATTGACATTAAGTACTGAAGGTCTGAAATTCAAGTTCAACTCAGAAGATCTGAAGTTGGGCTTCACACAGGTTTGAAGTTAGGGTATATGCAGCTCTCTACTTCAAACTTCAGAGTTAGAAGTTCAAATCTTCAAGTTTGAAGTTTGACTGCAACTTCCAACTTCAACCCTTCCCTCAAATTTATGCACATGAAGGTTTGAAGTTAGGCATATGCAATGAAGGTTTGAGGTTAGGACATAGCAAGAGCTTGTTAAATGGGGGAATAGGGCAAAGACCCGAAATAAGTTGTTTCTACAAAAAAATAAATTTTTTTTGGCTAAAACCTAAATAGGAATAGCAAAATTGGTTGCTGGTCTAAATTTTTACAAGGAAAATTGTAGAGGCAAGCCCAAGACCATGGAATACTTCCAAAAAAATTTACCACATGTACCCTTTATCCCTGGTTATAATTTTTTGTCCCCACTTAAGAATAGTTTAGCAAAATTGCCTCGGAGGCAGCACTTCAAGTTATAAATTGACAAGTGCTACCACGGGTGCAACACTTCAAGTTATAAATTGACAAGTACTGCCTGTGAAGAGATTAAAGAGACATCGGCAACACTTAAATTACCTTGGATGGCGGGATAGCACTTCAAGTTATCTGGGAGAGTGTTGAAAGAGATAAAAAGTCAAGTGCTACCACGAGGGCATCACTAACTTAAAAGGGATGACAAGATGCGGGCGTCAATATAAAATTTCATAGGGGTATTTTCGTCCACATGATAGCACTTCAAGTTATAAAAGGTCAAGTGCTACCACGGGGATAGTACTTACTTAAAGTTAGCGGAGATTATTCTTGCAAACCATTTTAAGCGAGGTCAGTTAGGCAAACAAAAACAAAATAAGGCCAACATGAACGGTCTTAATTCATAATGCAAACTTATGAGCTTAGCAGCATCAAAAATTGTGGTGAGTGGCAAGTACCCCTCTGTCTTACGTCACAGTGGTTTAGTCGATCCACAATGTTAACATTGACACCCTCTTCCAAATTTTCTTCAGAAAAACAAAAAGAATAAAGCTTTTTTTTTTTAAAAAAAAAAAAAAAAAAACTTTTTATATACCAGTCAATATTTCTCCTTTATAGAAAGGACAAAAAGCAGCTCAAGCAGGCATCACTTGGATGACCAGCTTAATGACCTGCTTAGATACCCAGGTGCATTCTTGGAATTTCATGAAAAATTGTGCCACGTGCTGGGCATGGAAGACATTAGGCCCCACATAGTAAAGTTCATTTTATACTAGGTGCACAATTTTACCCCTGATACTTCACTTTATAAGATTATTTGCCTCCATACATTTTCGTAATTATAACCAAGTTCAATACCTTTTTGTTTGCCTGAAAAGAGGTACCTGCTAAGGGGACACGTGCAAGAAGTGAAATCCACCAAATTGTTGAGAATTAACTTCGTGGGGACCGCAGTTAAATCTGTCATCATGGCTTTCACAATCTTCATTTCCTTTTGAGGGAAAAGTGTTTCAATTTATTTTTGGGTCTTCAAATTTAAAGCTCTTAACATGACAATTGACAAACATTTCACTGTTGTATAAATCAAGAAGAAATGCAGGTTTACGTTTAAATTTTTGATATGCTCTTACTAATGATGCAAATATTTGTACTCATATCAAATATATGTAACTTGCATATACAATTTAAAAAGCTAATAAAATATTTTGCGAGTCAAACTAAATTTGAAACATTCCAACTTTAGACATTGGAGAAAAAGATATTGGTTGTTTTGATAATTATCCCATAAATATAAAAAAGTAATATATATATATATATAAATCAATGAAAAAACGTGTATATAATTTACAAATTAAAAGAGGAGACAATATGATTCATCAAGTTACTACCTCTGAAGTTATATTCATATGTTTCCCTTTTTCTCTCCAATGTTTAAATAATATACTTCAATTTTCTATATTTTTCCTTATAAATTTTAATTGTATTTAACATAAAAATTAACAAGATAATCAATAACTGAATTTACTGATCATATGCCATAGTGGTCAAATATGATTGTAAAAACGCGATCTTGTGTTCATATGAATTCTAAGAAATTTTTTTTATCGAATTAATAAAAAGATTACATTAAAAAAGTGTTACAAATCAAATAAATAAAAAAAGATCTAAAATTATATTGTAAACCACAAGAAAAGTTAGTATTATGAAACTAAATTTGGATTTCGAGGTGAAATTTCTTATTTTGAATAATATAGAAAGAAATATGAAGGAAAAATAATCACGGCTTCATAAGATATAGTATAAAGCATTCAAGCTCACTATTTCCTTCTTTTTTTTTTTTTTTTGGCCAGTATATACAAATTATATGTATATCATACACAATAAGAGCAACCAAAAAATTCTCGATCAAATAGAAAAAGAAACAAAAAAGATAATAAACTCATTGGGCCTGTGCTGAGCACAGGCTTACGTAAAAATTTAGTGTAGGGGCCTGTTTGGCGCGCGTTAATTGATTTGTAGCCGTCAAAAATAAATTCGCTGAGAAATAGCCACCTCCGGATAAATCCCAGTATAAATACTGGGACTTTGAACAAAACTTGTTCAAGGCCCCAGTATTTGTACTGGGGAAGCTTCAGTAAACTAACCCCAGTATAAATACTGGGGCTTTGAACAAGTTTTGTTCAAGGCCCCAGCATTTTGTTATGGGACTATGTATAAAGCTTCAGTCCCATAACAAAATGCTGGGGCTGTGAACAAAACTTGTTCAAAGCCCCAGCATTATTATGGGACTGAAGCTTTATATATAAAGTCTCATAACCCATAACAAAATGCTGGGGCTGTGAACAAAACTTGTTCAAAGCCCCATCATTTTGTTATGGGACTCAGCTTTATATATAAAGTCTCATAACAAAATACTTGGGCTTTGAATAAATTTTGTTCAAAGCCCCAGTTTTTTGTTATGGGGCTAGTCTGGGGTGTTTTTCCAACGCTAATGGAGCTTAAGTGTGCGCGCGAATTTTTGGCTATTCTTCAATGAATTTTGAAACGATGGATAGTCCCCATTGAGCGCGTCCAAAAATGGCTAGTGATCAAAATTTCCCCAGGCTTACGGCACTAGTGTACATACAAAGAGCAAGGCATCATCCCTGAAGCAGGAACGACCTCCAGCTTTATAGCTACTACCTGCTATATTTCCCACCACCCTATTTTTCATCCTAACAGACTCTACCCAAGGGAAATAGTTCATCAGCTCCAACTGTTTTGCAATCTTTGGCTCTTTTACTGCTACTAATAAAGCTCTTGAATAAAGCTTAAAATTGAGTTAATTTCCCCGTTTACTGCTACTTATTATCACTCCACAGTGAGCATAAAAAACATCAGTAGATTTTATAAGTTCGACGAAACGTCATATAACTTACATACACACTAAGTTTGACAAAACGTGCATATTTATATTCTGCTTTAATTTTCACTTTTAGCAACTTTTCAGTTAATTGCCAGCAGAAGAGAGGCTCAAGATTTCAGTCATCATTTAGAGGTCAAAGTCCAGTCTATGCTTTTGCTTAGGGATTATCCGTATGTTGGCACATGACGCAACAGTATCCTCTTGTATGTTCTATACTATTGTAAGTTCTATACTCGCATAATGATCGTTCATCTCTCTCTATCACTGAAATGGATGAGGGCAGATATCACACTTCACAAAATACAACAATCTGGTTTACATCATCTATGTTTTCTCCCAAAACATAAAAGCCTATAAGAACCAAATTTCACTCGAATAGTAAGAAGCAGCTATTGAACATTGTACTTACCGATTTCAAGTAATTCAAAGGACACAAATATAAAGATCACAGTATGATGCATTTTCGCTGGGAATTCTGATGCGTGAGAGTGATTATGTCCTTACATGAGCTGTTTTCATCAGCGGAAATGAGCCCTGCGATTGGAACATGCCTGTTGAATTGACTTTAAGCAAAATCCCAATAAATCTGATGATATGAACTCATGGAGTATCCTCTCAGGAGGAAGTTGGGAAGAATATAAATGAGAATAAATTCAGGCCAATTATACAACAGCTTTTACAATATCTGTTCTTCAAGAAAAGAGCATTCCAGTTGACACTCCTTTCATTGTTCCACCTGGTCAAGCAAGCAAAAGCAAATTAATATATAAAGAAACTTATCTGAAGGAAAGGGGCTGTGGAGAAAGAAAAAAAAAAAAAGCACACACGCATGTATATACAGTAGTCTTAACGCAAAGAAAAGAGCCAGCTTGAATGCTGTTTTACCAATGTAATGCATTTATCAAAATTATAGTACTTATCCAACAGCAGACAACACGAAGGAATAAATCCTTGAAGTAGGCAAAACAAGAAAACCATGAACATGCAAACTCTTTGATTATAATGTTAAACCAAAAAAAAAGTAAAGCTTTTTACCTGTCATACCTAGAAATGACTATCGACTAGTGTACTCTGCACAAGTCAAGATTCGTTTCATCTTGCCAAACAAATGCAAAACATTAAGTGGCTTCTAACATCACTACTTCGCATCTATACAAGAGAAACTTCTACGTGATCATTCAACTGAAATGAGGAGGGGAAAAAAAGAATCTAGCAAGTTTCCTCTCATATCCATACAGTGACGTACAAGTACTTTGGGATTTCTATGGTACAAGCAATTGGTAAAGTGACTTGTGCCACATGTAGCAATCTAAATGTTCAAACTGTTTTTGAGCAGAAAACCATAAAAAAGGAGAACTTGTGAAATTTGTCAACGCACTCAACTGCGAGGAGAAGAGATAAAGTTACACACTACTAACATATGAAGGCTGAAGTTGTGAACTTTCAACTGCAGCAGCACCAATGGTACATTTTGCAGAGATTGTGATCAAAGAAACCAAGATATTGTTCAAAATGTCAATAAGTTTTAATCCATCACAAATCCTGGAGTTTCTTGAGACACTTCCATGAAATCCGGAATATATCCAGATGCTCCTAATGTCTTCATCAAGCCTCTCAAGGCTCCATAGATCTCTTTTGTCTTGGAATGCCTCTCATCGAAGCAATAGAACTCAGCCACTTCATCATCAACCTCAATCACGCTGCACCCTGGCAACTTCCGGGACCCAGTGTCCCTCATAGCCACTTTCAGCTCTGCCACATCTTTCCACCTCCGAGCATCACCACAGATATTTGCAAGCATAACAAAATTTGAGGGATTTTTGGGGTCAAGCTCAATAAGTTTCTGAAGAGCCAGTCTTGCAAAGTCAATGTTCTTGTATATTCTACACGCCCCAAGTAAAGCAGTCCAAATGACAGCATCGGCTTTAATAGGCATCTTCTCTACAAAATCCACAGCGTGCTCCACAAGCCCAGCTCGACCCAACAGATCAACCATGCAACCATAGTGCTCAATTTGAGGCGTGATGGAATATTCATTCATCATTGAATGAAAATAG
The DNA here is from genome assembly GCA_029990575.1 of Petunia axillaris subsp. axillaris. Classification (NCBI taxonomy): domain Eukaryota; kingdom Viridiplantae; phylum Streptophyta; class Magnoliopsida; order Solanales; family Solanaceae; genus Petunia; species Petunia axillaris. Next base: position 48,097,762 of record JARKNS010000009.1, read on the forward strand.
GAAAATCCATCTGCAACTAGACCCATGTGAGAACACGCACATAGCACTCCAATAAAAGTAATTCGGTCTGGTTTTACTCCAGAATTCTTCATCTCCGCAAAAAAACTCAAGGCATCACTACCTCGACCATGCACTGCTAAGCCATTAATGATGGTGTTCCAGGATATCAGATCTCTTTTATCCATGCTTCTAAACACATCAACTGCATTACCAACCACCCCACATTTTGCATACATATCAATCAACCCATTAGCAACATACACATTGTGCTTATACCCATTGCTCTCAGCATATACATGCACCCACTTACCCAAATCAAGCGCACCAAGTCTTGTGCAAGCGGACAAAACATTCACAAGAGTGGCATCATTAGGCTGCACATCAGACTCATTTAGCATCCTCTTAAAGGCATCAATAACCATAGTGAAATGCCCATTATGAGCATACCCTCCTATTAAACCATTCCAAGAAAAAATATTTCTCTCTTGCATCGCTTTAAAAAGCTCCTCACACCCCTGAACATCCCCGCTATTAGCATAGCCATTCAACAAAGTATTCCAAGACATTAAATCCTTATTCGGCATCACATCAAAAAGCTTCCTAGCCTCCTCCATATCCCCACATTCAATATACCCTGTAACCATCCTATTCCATAACACAACATCTCGCTCAGGCGCTAAATCAAAAAGCATTCTCGCATTCACCAAATCACCATTCGCAACATATCCATTGATCATTGATGTCCACGTAAAAACATTTCGTATAACCATCTCACTAAACACCCGATAAGCACATTTAACTCGCCCTGCACTCGAATACATATCGATCAAAGTAGTACCCACATAAGCATTACTCATAAACCCAACTTTCACCACAACACAATGCACTTGTTCACCTTCCACCAAAGCCAACAACTTCCCACAAGACTTCAAAACCATAGGAAAAGTAAACACATTCAGCCTAACATCCTCGTTCATCATTCGACGAAACAACAATACTACGTCTCTATACAGCTCATTCTGAACATACCCTTTTAAAATTATGTTCAAAGGAGTAGCAGTTAACTCGGGCATTTTGTCGAACACATGGTGGCCATAAGAAATTTGCTTTAGTTCTATACATTTTGATAAAAGGGGAGGGACAATATATTGTGTATAGCCTATACATTGGGTTATAATTTGAGTTTGTATTTGTTTAACTTGTTTAAAGGTTTTACATGATTGTAAAAATGAGATTAACTTTTCTTCAAGGAGTCTATGAGGTGTTTTTAAGCCTATGTTTATAGCAATGTTTGCTATTTTTGGAGATAAAACACTGAAGTACTCAAAGATAGACGTGCACCTGAAGCACCAGAAATTTTAAAACTTACATCTACAGTATCGAGCCACAAAAGAAAAAACAATGGTATTACAGTAACAACTCATAAAAACTTGTTAGTTCGTTAAGTTGAATTTCAGATTTTCGGATTTTACTTAATAAGACTGTTAATAGGGAAAATAGACTGTTAATAGGGAGACAACTCCAATGTTTGGAGAATAGGGAGACAACTTCAATCTACTTTTTTAGAAGTTTAAATTAAAATTATACTGTCAACTAGAATAAATGTAGCATATTATAACAAATATTAACTGATACTCAAAACAATCTTATGAAGTAAACTATTATAATTAAGAGAAATTTACGCTCTATACCCATACATCTCATAATAATTATTCAACCTACCCATGCCATTTTTTTTATATCCATAGATTTGATAATAATTACATCATCTACCAATTTTCCCCCAAACTCACCATTTTCCATCCCCTAAACCATTAAGTCACGTCCTTTTTTTCCAGTCTCTCTATCCAACTTCTTCATTCCCCAACTCTAGTTTCCTATATCCCTTTATCTGTCAAATTCAATCATATGCATTATGGGTGAAGTATTTTAGTGAGAGACGCTCCCCTTCTCTTTAAACTTTTCCCCTTCCCACCCTCTTTACACTTAAAACTTTTCAGTCACTTCCTGGCATTAATGGAAATTACTCTTCTCAACTCTGACTCGAATGCTTCGATTCCCCCCAAACCCCCTGATATTCCTGTTGACCAACAAAATGATCAGTCCATCCCTACTTTCAAAGATAAACTACTTCACGATGAAAGTTTCAAGACTCCAAACTTTCCCTCTTCCAATATAGATATTCACACTTCTATTATGGCAAAACCTCCCATCTGACTCTCTCTATTCGTCATCTGAGCCTCAAATTTTGTTAACAGATGAGGACAGAAAAAGAATATATCATCCTTGGAGATACTCTGTGATTATTAAACTTGTTGGCAAAAGGTATGTCCACCACTATCTAAAGAAAAAAATCACAAAACTATGGAAACCTAGTGAGTCTTTTCCTCTGATTGATTTGGGAGAGGATTATTACATCGTAAAGTTCACCAAAGAAGAAAACATGATCAGAATCCTTCGAGATGGCCCGTGGTTTGTGGGAGGTTTTTTTCTTTCTGTTATTAAATGGCATCCAAACTTTGTGGCTTCTTCTGCAAAACAAGTTTTATCTGCGATTTGGATTAGACTTCCTCAACTGCGAATAGAGTTTTATGACGCAAATATTCTAGCCAAGGTAAGAAACTCTTTGGGCATATTACTTAAAATTGATGCATGTACGAGTGCTGCTCTACGAGGCCGATATGCCAGACTTTGCGCTGAAGTTTCTATAGATATTCCGGTAAAATCTTTTGTTTTTATTGGCGGACACAAACAGACCATTATCTATGAAGGTGACGGGATTCTCTGTACAAATCGTGGCATTTTAAACCACACAATAAAACATTGTCAGGTTATCGAGAGCCCGCAATGTAATCAAGTTTCCCCAGAGTCATGTAACATGGGAGAAAGTGTTTGGCAATCCTCACAATAAAGTCACCAATCAATGGGAGGTTGTCTCTTTCCCAAAGAATAAGAAGAAAGCTCCAATTTTACCTCGGCCTTCAAACGACGCAGCTACCAAACGTGCTAGCCAATGAGGTATTAACGTTAAAATTTTTGATGCAGCATCTGGTAAGTATATTAACACTCAGAAGTTAACTTTTATGGATAAGCGTGCTCTAAATTTTCCTACTATGTAATCAAATATCTCTAAGAATGTTGCTCCTAATACTTTTATTGTTCATGATAATATTAATCTGCAATCTACTAGCTCTATTGTTTTTTATAAGAATTTGCCTGTCCCTATGAATAATAAATTTTCTCTATTAGATGACTCTACCGGTAATTTAGTTAATTTTCCTACTACCCAAAACCACTCTCCTAAACAAGCCAAAACCAGCAGCTTCCAAATGCAATGTACCGACCACATGGTTATAACTAAAGGAAGTTCTACCCAATCATTGCTTCCTATTTCTACTAAATTAAATATTTCTCCTTCTATTGAAAATCAGGAGATTAACACGTCAATCCATGTAAATCAAAATGGGTTACAAGCTAACAACACACCAAAACAATCAGAACATACTCTACACTTGGCAAATCCTTCTCACCAAAAGTGAATGGAGGTCGATGCTCATAATTCTTATAAAAGCATGGACAATGATCTGACCACTCCCATGCAATTACAATCTGAAGCAAAAGATTTACATGATTGTTCTACTACCACTTCCCCAAGTAAACTGATTGTATTTAATAACGATAAACATGGCCCCAAGCTCACTACCTCCAAAAAAGAGACCATAACTCCTCTAGTCCATCTTCTCCGAAGATCTACTCCAATGGATCACCTGACTCATCTCATTCCTCCTCATCTCTTAGATCAACCCCTTCTTCTGATGGCCCCTCCTCCCCCACCAAATCATCAACCCCAATCCTGGATCGAATATGGGCTGATGGGTCAGGCTATCCTATTTTCCTTGAACATTTAAATCAGGAGACAACAATTGTCATCCAAGACCCTCAGTTCCTTGCTCAACTAGTGACGGAAGCAATGAGATTGTCCATGAACAATTATTCAAACCATGTTTGGCTACGGAACATTCTGAATCCAATAGCCCTAACGATGGCTCCTGCGTTATTCAACGACATGCAATACCACTGGAACATGCCGGAGCACTTCAATCCTCTCATCAACCCAAACAATCTCAATCAGACTCCTTTTTTCCCGCCAACAGAGCAGAACCAACCTCCATACTTCTATCCATGGACCCTTGTGGAACAACCTGCGCAAACAGTACCGACTCCACAAACTCCTCACTTTGCAAACATAACACCTTGGAATCAACCCATGCAGGTACCAGTGGATCCAACTCCTGTGGAGCCAACTCAAATCCCTCCAAGAACACCACTGGAAGAGGAGAATCTTTTTCCCCTAGGGTCTTTCACAGAAATATCAAGTCTTCGCGTAGCAACCCTTATGTTGTTCAAAGAGGTGGAGGACAAAAAATACATTCTGAACTCCCCCTAGCCCTTTACAAATGCTCTATCGACATCAGGCCAGCAATACATAGGGCAGCAGGGAAATTTGCAGTGGTTCTGAACCCTTCTATCTGGAGGAATCGGGATTACCCTCTGGAGAACGAGATAGCCCCAAATCACCCAATCAGGATGCATAGGCCTAATAGTTTTATCATTTGGAACATCAGGGGAGGTAATAATGAGGATTTTAAGATGAATATGAAGGAGGTTATTAGGAACCATAGGCCTTTTCTGTTGTCTTTATCGGAGACTAAAATTGTTGATCATAAGCCTCTTGTTGAGGAATTAGGATTTGATGATCTTTTAGAAGTTCCTGCGCAGGGTAGATCTGGGAGCATTGTTATTATGTGGCATAGCAACAAGGTGATTACTCGTGATCCTGAGATTAAAAATCAGGAGTTGCATGTTATGGTCAAAGTAAGTCCAAACCCTAACCCTTGGCTTTTAAGCATTATTTATGCAAGTACTAGAGCTAATCAACGTTTTGTCCTGTGGGAAAATTTAGAAAATATCTATGATAACTATACTGGACCTTGGTTTATAGGGGAAGATTTTAATGAACTTCTGTATAATGAAGAGAAATGGGGAGGCAACAAGATATCGTATAGGTGCTCCTCTAGATTTATGTCTTGTATCACTCACTGCAATTTAATTGACCTAGGATTTAAAGGGAGCAAATACACTTGGTCAAATCATAGGAAGAAAAAGAAAGGGTTAGTCCTTGAAAGGTTAGATAGATGTCTAGCAACTAACGACTGGATTGATCTTTACCCGGATACTATAATTACTCACCTTCCTAAGATTTATTCTGATCACAATTCCCTGCTTGTTAGCCTATCTCGCCCTATAAACTATAATCCTCAAAAACCTTTTAGGCTAGAATCCTATTGGTGTTCTCATCCTGACTTCCCTAATCTTATAGCCTCAAATTGGAATTCAAATAATTTTCTAAGTTCTATTCCTATATTTCAAACAGATCTTCTTCAATAGAGCAAACTGACTTTTGGAGACATATTTCGTACCAAAAAAAACTCTCCTAGCTAGGCTTCAAGGTCTCCAAAATTCTATAAATTATCCTACTAGTTCCTTCTTAAGAAACTTAGAGCAAACTCTTATAAAAAAAAAATATAATGATGTTCTTAGACTAGAAGAGGACTATTGGAAGATTCGTTCTCGCATAAATTGGATTAATGATGGAGATGCTAATACAAAATTTTTCCATCTTTCAGTCATCAATAGACGTAGCAATAATAAAATATTTTTTTAAGGACATAGATGGTAATGTTATTACTAATCCAAGTTGTCTCCTTAACCATACCCTTGATTATTTTACTAATATATTATGTACTTCCCATAGTGTGACAAATCTAAAAGATATTACATCTAGCTCCCCTAGTTTTCACAAAATTGATTTGTCACAGTTGGATGATCCTCTTACAAATCAGGAAGTTTATAAAGCTGTTTTTTCTTTTCAACCTCTTAAGGCCCCTGGGCCAGATGGTCTACACTCCATTTTTTATCAAAAATTTTGGAACTTAATTGGAAAGTCAGTCTTGGACTTTTGTCATCAATGTTTCATTAATTGGTCCATTCCTTCAAAAATTAATGAGACTTTTCGTTACCTCATTCCAAAATTTCCAAATGCAACTAAATTGGACAACTTTCATCCTATTAGGCTTTGTAACACAATTTATAAAGTCATTACCAAGATTATTGTTAATAGGATTAAGCCATACCTTTCCTCTCTTATAGGTCCTTATCAAGGTGCCTTTCTTAAAGGTCGTCGTACTTGTGATAATGCTATCATTGTCCAAGAGCTTATTACCTATCTAAACAAAACCAAAAGCAAACAAGGTAAAATGATATTGAAAATAGATCTCGAGAAAGCTTTTGATCGTCTTGAATAGTCCTTTGTTTATCGCACCCTATTGATTTTTAAATTTCTCCCTAATATTACTAAACTTATTTTAAATTGTATCTCTACTAATACTATTTCTATTCTAGTTAATGGTACAAAAACAAATTTATTTTCTCCCTCTAGAGCCATTCACCAAGGGGATCCTCTCTCCCCTTATCTCTTCATCCTCTGCATGGAGCTGCTATCCAACTATATAAGCCATCATGTTGACCTAATGCTTTGGGAACCTATCAAAATTTCACCTAAAGGTCCATCTTTCTCGCATTTATTTTTCGCTGATGATCTTACTCTTATGGCTTCCACTAGCAGTAAATCTGTTAACTCTATAAATCATTGTCTATCATTATTTTGTAGACTATCCGGACATAAAATAAATATTAATAAATCTAAGATCATGTTCTCTAAGAATTGTAGTATGTCTGCTATACAAGGTATTAGTTCCACTCTTAATCTTCCTATTTCCACCAGTTTTGGTCTTTATCTAGGTTTTCCCATCCTTAACTACAAGCCTACTCATAAGGATTTCCAATTTATCTTGGATAAAATGACTAATCGTCTAGCTTCGTGGAAAACCAGATTTCTTAATATAGTTGGTCGTACAACATTAGCTCGTGCAACTTTAAGTGCTTTGCCATATAATGCAATATAATTATCTCCCTAAGCGGACCCTTAACACTACTGATAGACTTATTCGAAATTTTATTTGGGGTACCACGGATCATCAACGGAAAATTCATTATTGAAATTGGGATACTATTACTCTTCCAACTTGTCATGGAGGCCTTGGCCTACGTAAAGCTCACCACAAAAATCTTGCCTCTTGTTGCTCCCAACGCACACGCAAGTATACGTGGTCGACAAGTAATAAAGTGATAAGTAGAGTATCGTTCCCACGAGGACTATTCAGACTGGACTCCTAACAAACAATTTCTTAAGAACTATTCAGGGATCTTTTTCCAATGGTTGAGATTTTACTAACTAAAACAATAATTAAAACAAATAACTGAAGTCAGTAATCGTTATCAATAATGGAGAAATGGTCCAGGGTCAGAGCTACGAACAATCCAGTTGAGCTTTCCAGTTGATTCTACTTCTTGATTTCTTAGATTGCTAACTACATGTTAAGAGTACCCGTGAAAACCGTTCGATTCTTCATGGTCTATGCAGGCTACTCCAATTCCTATATGTCTATGGGTTGAATCACGTGCACGCATTAACGAATTCTGTGATTAGTTAAGCTAGGCGAGCAAGTATATGTCTATCCTACTCACAAATTGGTTCCCCGATGTCCGGGTTCACAATCTAGCTCTACTCTTTCTTATTGCGTTCATAAATTCCCTCTTTTGAGTTCAATCTAAAAACCATAGATAGTGTTCAATTATCAGGCCTCAATAACCAAACAATTAGGCCCAAGAAAGAATAAACAATCCGTAATGGTAAATCAATACATAGAAATCAACTTTCAAACATCAACCTTCATGTATTTACTCTAACCCTAGAACGAACACACTATAGAATTAAGGAGAAGAATAAGAGAAAGAGAGAAAGAACTTGTTTAGAAGACATCTAGGGCTCCTCCCCTCTCCTCCAAAACTTGCTCCAAAGTCTGAACTTCTATAAAAAACTAAGTAAAAGAGTATTTATAGGGTTTACAAAGGCCTAGTAATAAGTTGCACCTAAGCCTAGATGAAATAGGAAGTCAAAACACGCTCTAGTGGCGCTGTAGCTGGCGCCCCGCGCCCCCGACCGCGCTTGGACAAGTAGAGGACGTTGAAACTTGGGCGCTTTGGCCCCGCGCCGCACTGAGTAAAGCGCCAGCAGTTGAGCGCGCGCCGCATGGTCTACCGCGCCAGGCGAAATCCTGCTCCTCCTTACTCCGCAGCTCATGTCGTGTCATGCCTTTAGGTGCTCGATCCAATCCTCAATCAAACTCCAATCTTTTCTTGCTCGATCATGCTCTTTAAAGCTCCAATTACACTTCATAACGACCTACACACATGCAACACAATATTAGCGCAAAATCACATTCATAAACTATAAGACGGCCGAATAAAATGCTAAAACATGAGGAAATATTAAGGAAATATTGGCATAAAATGCCAAACATCACCACCCCACACTTAAACCTTTGCTCGCCCTCGAGCAAGTCACAACTAACTGCCCAACCTAGGTAGAACAGGTCTGCCTATGACTACGGTTGATACCGACCATTGAACAAATAGATACATGACTACTATAGGTCCAATAAACATGCCAATAACTTCACAAACTCAAAAAACATGAGAACAACCACCCCAAGACAACTCTAATGCACAAGCCCGACTCATTGCAACCATGCTCCCACATAATCACACCTATCTACTCAACCAAGAAGTAACGACTTCACCTATTTCATGCAAACCATGTGCCCTCACCAAAATGAAGCAAGAGAGTATCCCCCAAACATCATACCCAACAACGAATATCAAGAATAGAACGGGGACAATAACATAGAAAGAATTCACTCACTCTCATGAAAGTCTCACATGTCACATACGATGTACCATAGGCTTGCCCGTAGTGTAAGACTCCACTAATGTAAGCTCACTCCAATCGGGATTAACTAGGACTTTAAAAAGGTTGTAATGTAGGCTAAGGGGCTGGTAGGATACATATGGGTAGTAGTGACTACCTCCCGAAGCACTTTAATACATCACAATTAATTTAAGCACATATCTCATCAAAGCCAACCATTTCACCCAACCAACAAATTCCACACACACCTTCTCATCAAGTAACAATTTTTTTTAAGCACACACTAGCAAGGAATGGATATTCTTCTTTCTTTATTTCTTTTTCCAAAATTTTTTCTTTTCAACTTTGCTCTCTTTTTTTCATTTGTTTTCTTTTTTTATTTCATTACTTTCCAACCTTGCCAATGCTCATAAACAACTACTACACACATCATTCAAGTATTTCCCTCATTGGTTCCACTCAAAACCTCCCAATATTCAACCACAACTCCACAATAATATCACATTATCAATTAAAGTGCTTAAGGAGTAAAGGGCCAAAAGAGAACAATTTAGAACAAGCGGGTAGGCTCGGGGTGTGGGTGCCAACAAAGAGGTCAAAGAAATCACAACAATCAAGTCCAAGGTGTATATCTAAGGGTAGGCAAATCAAAAGAAGGCCTGTATCGTTTTCCGACTAGAGCAAACCTAGGATTTCGCTTTGCACACACACGGGGCAAGTTCTATATATCAAGATGCAAACATGGAGAAAACAAGAATATGCCTCACACACACATTGCACATGATCCACACAAAAATGCTCCATCGACAACTCTCAATCAAGCATTTAGAGTGCAACTTGTGGAAAATTAAGCACTAATGCACAAAGGTTCACAACAAAGTCAAGCAAGTGGACTCAAGCATCTCAAGGGGGTCGTTCCATTTTTTTCTAGGCATGCATCACAATTTAAAACCCAAGGACACCACAAATAGCACATGCAACAAGTTCAAGTCCACCGTTATCAAACAAATCAAAGGCACCTAGCATTCTACCTATTTTCTTCGTCTAGGGTCACCTATACTAACTATTCTAATTCTAAAAATAAAACTTACCCGGTTCAAAGGTCTCCCCGTAGAAAAGAACCGAGGCCATAAGAAAAACCACGGGGTGGATGACATGTACCACTAATCAAGACTAAAAGGAAAATCTTTTTGGAATTTTTCATTGCTTTTCTAATTTTTTCATATATTAAAGCAAGAAATAAATCAAAATAAAGTCAAGTGACAAAAGAAAGTCCTACGGTACATGCATCCCTAACCACATAAATAAATAAAGGGTAGTTCCCCACTCCACACTTAAACTAAGCAATGTCCTCAGTGCGACAAAGAAGCAAGTGCAAAAGTAAAGGAAACTTCCCTGAAAGTCAGCTGGCCTACACTGGGCAGTGCGCTGGAGTGCGGTCCTAGTCCTCCTCCTCCCCATCAGAGGCACCTCCCTCAGTATCAGTCTCCACAGCCTCACTGTCCGGATCACGATCAACAATGTTCGAATCAGTGTTCTCATCCTCCTCCGGGGGCATCTCTACTGCTTGAGTCATACCCAGCAAGCGTCTCGAGGACTCCAATAAAGGCACGATGCGATCAAGAGCCGCCATATCTATGCCAGACTGCCGGGGCATGTGCTCCATCATCAAGTAGTGACGTGCGGACAAGTTGGCGTCTGTGTCCCGCCACTCGTCTGCCATGAGTCTCACTGGTGCAGTAGTGGTCACACCCTCTACCACGGCAATATCAAAAGGTTTCTCGATGTCGGGGACAATGCGATCCCCGATCTCATCCACTGGGACTCCAGCCTGCTCCAGATACCGGGTAAGAATGTTTCCAAAATACAAACGGCTATATGTCTTCGACTCCCTTTGCTCTCTCATCAACCTCAACATGTAGTAACCGATGTTAACCGGCCTCCCGGTCATGAAAAAGTAAACCATGCACGCCCGAGTCTTGGTGACCTCGGAATAATAAGATGAAGGCAAGATGCGTGCATTTATCAATCTCATCCACACGCGAGCTGTTTTCAAAAACTGCGAGAAGAACTTGAATTTGTGTATTCCTGACACACTTCGCTCCCACCTATGAGTGGAGCTCTCACCACACAATGTATCCCGCAGAGCCTTATAATCAGGTTTTCTAATAAAGTCTCTCAGCTCATCATAGTCAGGGTCCTCGACCCCCAAGAAAGCATTCAACGCCGTGTGGTCCAATCTCACCTTCACACCCCGAACCGTAACTATATCATCATCTCTCCATGCCTCGTCTGGCTCGCAATTGGCGTAGAGTTCCTGTACTAGGTCGAGGTTGGCATGCCCCGGACTCTCAAAGACTGAGTCCCAATGTAAGGCATTAATAGCATCACCCACCCCTCGAAACTTTTGCATCACTCTCCTTTTGTCAATGGCTTGCTCGGGAATGTACCCCGCAAGCTTCACACTCTTGTACCAAGCTTGGCACTCACCCTTCTTCACAAAAGTGAGACCAAATCGTGTCTTGCCCCCGGGCCTTGGTATAGGCACCGCGTCTTTAGGGATTCTAGCCTTGGCCTTTGGCTTGGCCGGTGCCTTGCCCTTTGCCTTGCTAGAGGAAGGCCCAACTTGGAGTGATTTCTTAGGGGCCGAGGCGGATGAAGAACTTGGTTTGTGGGGTGTTACAACCATGGTGCCTACAACAAACAAGAAGACCAATGTGAGATGTCAAATTAAGCAAAAAAAATTCAATTCAAGCACAATTAGTAGGGCACCACCCCACACTTATCGCTCACTCTATGTATCAACAATCCATCTTAATAACACAAGCAACCCCACACTTAGCCAAAACTAGCATTGCACAAAACGTGCCACGTTTGTGGTCATCATGATCAAGCTAGTGCGGGTACAAAATAGCCAATTTTTATGTATGTGCGATACTCAATGTTCATCTTAAGCCTAAGGATAACATTGCTACTCAAGAATTCACAATATTAGGCAATTTTCATGGTTGAGGCTTCTTCACAAATACTTGGTGTGCACAATATTCAACTTTAAATTTCAATGGCTTTTGTAGTGTGATAACCCTCCCAAATTGTTGGGAGATCTCTTTTTACAAGTACACAAGCTAACCATGAAGCATAATGATCAATTTAAGCATTTTAAGAGCAATTTCTAATCATAAGCTAGCATACTAGTTAAGAAATTTACCATGGAAAAAGCTTGTTAATCTTACATGTAATGGAGAGAGGAAGGGAAGAATTTACTTACTTGAAGATGTTAGAATGAGTTGAGAAAAACTTGTGATTGATTCCAAGAATTAGGGATGATTTGGGGGAGATTTAGGGAGTGTTTTGAGAGAAAATAATGAAGAAAAAGGGAGGGGATCGGGTATAGAGGAGAGAGAATCCGGGTCGCGGGTTAAAACCCATTTGGACTCGGATTTTACTGAAATTTAGCTGGGCGCTTTGCCTCACACGGCGCGCCCCAACCGCGGTGGAAATTCCTGACATTCTGTTTGCCTAGGCGCGTTGGGAGGCGCAGGGCGCTCCCAAACGCGCCAAGGCTCTTTGCTTCAGGTATCGTTTTGCGCGTTGGGAGGCGCGGGGCGCTCCCGAACGCGCCCGAATAATTTGTTTTTTTCGCACCAAATTTCAATTCCAAGTGCGGGACATGCTTCAAAGCGTCCCGTACCCCTCAATACATCAACTGCATCTCGTTTAGCACTCCCGATACCTACAAAAATGACACACAAAAATAAAAACTACGTGACACTATAAAACACAAAACAACTAAACTATTACAAGTACAAACTCGGGTTGCCTCCCGAGAAGCGCCTTATTTAACGTCGTGGCACGACGAGTATCAATCATGGGTCCCTCAAAGTAATGGAGGTACGATGATTCACCGAACCTCCCCAATAATGCTTCACCCTTTGGCCATTCACCAAGAACGTTTTCCCCGAATCCGGGGCTTTCAATTCAACCGCTCCATGTGCGGTAACACGAACTACTTCAAACGGCCCCGACCATCTAGACTTCAACTTGCCCGGGAATAGCTTCAACCTCGAGTTAAACAACAATACCAGCTGCCCGGGCTCAAACTGACGACGCACAATATACTTGTCATGCCACTTCTTTGTCCGTTCCTTGTACAATTTTGCATTTTCATAAGCATGGAAACGGAACTCTTCAAGCTCATGCAATTGAAGCATTCTCTTTTCACCCGCCAAGGCCATATCAAGGTTGAGCTTTTGAATTTCCCAATATGCCTTATGCTCTAGCTCAACGGGCAAGTGACAGGCCTTACCATAAACAAGCCTATATGGAGAGGTTCCAATAGGCATTTTAAATGCAGTCCGATAGGCCCAGAGAGCATCGTCTAACTTCATAGCCCAATCCTTCCTTGAGGCATTCACAGTCTTCTCAAGGATTTGCTTGATCTCTCTATTAGATACTTCCGCTTGGCCACTAGTTTGGGGATGATAAGCAGTGGCCACCTTATGGCGAACCCCATACTTGGCCAACAATTTATTGAACAATCGATTGCAAAAATGCGTACCTTCATCACTGATTGTAGCCCGCGGTGTCCCAAAATGAGTGAAAATATTTTTCTTCACGAATTTCACCACCACACTCGCATCATTTGTTGGAAGGGAAAAAGCCTCCACACATTTAGACCCATAAAGTCAATCCCCCAACGATCAAACAGCTCAATCTCCAGGATATTGTTCAAAGGCATCTCGTGACGCCTAGAAATAGTACCCGTTCTTTGGCAACGATCACATTGCTTCACCAAGGTATGAGCATCTTTAAATAAAGTAGGCCAAAAGAAACCACACTGAAGTACTTTTGCAGTTGTTCGATCTCCACCAAGATGGCCACCATAAGGAGAGGAATGGCAGCTCTGTAGAATCGGCTCAACATCTTCCCTTGGAATGCATCTCCTAGCTCAGGGCCTATCTTGTACAAATAAGGCTCATCCCACACATAAAATCTGCTCTCATGAAGGAGTTTACACCTTTGCTCGGCTGTAGCCCCAGGAGGATACACATTACTCACTATTAAGTTCACCATATCATCATACCATGGCACCTCAGCTGCATCTAAAGCAAAAAGCTGCTCATTAGGGAATACCTCTTTAATCTCAGGCCCTTCATCTACATGATATCTAGTCTCCAGCCTTGAAAATTGTTCAGCTACTTGATTCTCAGTCCTCTTGCGATCTGGAATTTCAACATCAAACTCTTGCAATAGAAGAACCCATCGAATTAGTCTAGGCTTGGAGTCCTTCTTCTCAAACAAATACCGGATTGTGGCATGATCAGTGTAGACAACAACACGAGTGCCAACTAAATAAGATCTGAATTTATCAAAAGCATACACTACGGCTAGCAACTCCTTCTCAGTAGTGGTATAATTGGACTGGGCTGCATCAAGAGTCTTGTTTGCATAATAGATGGAGTGAAAGATTCTTCCAATTCTTTGGCCTAGAACAGCCCCAATAGCATTATCACTTGCATCACACATCAATTCAAATGGCAAAGACCAGTCAGGAGTAATGATGATTGATGCAATCACAAACCTTTTCTTCAACTCTTCAAATGCCTTGAGACAAGCATCATTGAACTTAAATTTCATATCCTTCTCCAACAACTTGCACATGGGATTAGAAATTTTGGAGAAGTCCTTTATGAAACGCCGATAGAAACCTACATGTCCCAAGAAACTATGCACCCCCTTAACAGAGATAGGTGGTGGTAATTTCTCAATAGCCTCAATCTTCGCTTTATCAACCTCGATCCCTTGCTTTGACACCTTGTGCCCAAGTACTATGTCTTCTTGAACCATGAAGTGACATTTTTCCTAATTCAACACCTGATTTTTTTCTTCACAACGATTCAGCACAACATCTAGATTTTTCAAGCAATCATCAAAGGAATCACCTACCACTGAGAAATCATCCATGAACACCTCCACAAATTTTTCCACCATGTCGGTGAAAATAGCCATCATCCACCGCTGAAAAGTCCCCGGGGCATTATATAACCCAAACGACATCATCCTAAATGCATATGTGCCATATGGACAAGTAAAAGTAGTCTTCTCTTAATCTTCAGGAGCTATCACGATCTGATTGTAGCCCAAATACCCATCCAAGAAACAATAATACTCGTGCCCCGCAAGTCTATCCAGCATTTGATCAATAAAAGGAAGTGGGAAATGGTCTTTCCTGGTGGCCTTGTTCAGCTTTCTATAATCAATGCAAATTCGCCACCCTGTGACTGTTCTTGTAGGAATCAACTCATTATGCTCATTCTTCAGCACTGTCATGCCCCCCTTCTTTGGAACACATTGCACTGGACTCACCCACTTGCTGTCAGAGATGGGAAAAATAATACCAGCATCCAACCACTTGATAATTTCTTTCTTCACAACCTCCTTCATAATTGGATTTAGCCTCCTCTAATGCTCTATAGATGGCTTATGGCCTTCTTCCAAGAGAATTTCGTGCATGCAGAAAGAAGGACTAATCCCTCTAATATCAGCAATGGTCCAGCCAATAGCTCTCTTGCGCTCTCGCAACACCCTCAACACCTTTTCAACCTGCACATCAGACAACAAAGAAGAAAGGATCACAGGCAAGGTATTACCCTCACCCAAATAAGCATAACGCAAATGCACAGGTAAAGGTT
Organism: Petunia axillaris subsp. axillaris; assembly: GCA_029990575.1. Lineage (NCBI taxonomy): Eukaryota > Viridiplantae > Streptophyta > Magnoliopsida > Solanales > Solanaceae > Petunia > Petunia axillaris. The sequence goes on from JARKNS010000009.1 coordinate 48,113,344, forward strand.
TGAGCTCAAGAGTAGGAACCTTCTCAATAGACGGTTTAGCAGGAGTTAAGGTCAACAGTCTATCAAGCTCCTCAAATTTCTTCCGCCCTGGGATGAATTTACTCTGCATATTAAGAACCTCCAAATATTCTTCAATGTCATCATCCTTCAGGATATCATCATCATCACATAAGAATGCCCTTTCCAGAGAATCAACATTAGAGGCCAAGAATGACCTCTCATCAGCGGTCAACTCATCATCTATCACTTTTACCATGGACAACTCTTCATAATGAGAAGGAAGCTGGGTAGCTCTGAACACATTAAACACAACTTCTTCCCCATTTACCTTCATGATAATCTTTCCAGCTCTAACTCTAATAACAACATCAGCAGTAGCCAAAAATCCTCTTCCCAATATGAGAGGAACCTCAGGATCAGCTTCATAATCAAGAATAATGAAATCAACAGGCAATGTAAACTGACTCACTTGTACAAGCACATCCTCAATAATCCCCTCGGGGCATGTCAAAGATCTATCAGCCAGCTGCAGAGTCACAATAGTTGGTCGTAGTTCACCCAGACCTAGCTTTCTAAAAACTGATGAAGGCATTAAATTCACACTAGCACCCAAGTCACACAAAGCTCGTCCAACCTCATGTTCCCCAATTTTCAAGGGAATAGTAAAACTGCCAGGATCCTTCAACTTCTAAGGAAGCTTGCTTCTAACTCTAGAACTGCACTCCTCAGTGAGTGCAACTGTCTCGAGCTCAGTCAGTCTTCTCTTGTTAATAACAATATCCTTGATGTATTTTGCATATTTAGGAACATCCCACAAAAGCTCCACCAAAGGAATATTTACCTGAATTTGACTCAAGATCTCTAAGAATTTCTTGCATGCTGCATCAACTTTTTGCTTCTGAAGTCTCTGCGGGAAAGGTGGTGGTGGTCTCACAATAGCAGGCTCGGGCTGCTTTTCTATCACTTTCACAGCTTTTTTCTCCACCTCCCTATCAGCATTGTGCTCTAACTCACCAACAGGCTTCTTTGGCTTCGGGGGAACTTCTTCTAGAGCTCTTCCATTCCTCAAAGTAACTGCTTGCACAAATTCTTTAGGATTTTTCTCTGTATCACTTGGCAAAGCACCCCGACGTCTATTATTTTGTGCTCCAGCTAGCTGCCCCATTTGTCTCTCAAGATCTTTCTGAGCATTGCTCAAATCTTTTATTGTTTGTGCCGGAGCTGCTGAATCATCCATGAGCTTTTGATGCCCTGCAAGAATTTTCCTAAGCATATCCTCAACTGAATTAGACTGTTGTGGCTGAGTCTGCGACTGTGACCCCCTGCTGTGGTGCATTTTGAAGATTATTTTGGGGTCTCTCATTGCCTTGAAGCTGCTCACGATTATCCCTCCAAGAAAAATTTGGGTGATTACGCCAACTGGTGTTATAGCTATTACCATATTGATTTCGATTCTGACCCTGTGACCTGTTCTGATTACCCACATTATACAGTGACTCTGGATTAGATGGACAGACGTCAGTGGCATGATCCTCTCCACAAACCTCACAAAAGACTTAAAGTTGTTGCACTGGAGCTGCTGGTTGTTGAGTTTGCGGCAGAGCTAGCTTGCTGATTTGATTGGAAATAGAATCCATTTTTGCCCTTAGCTCTGAAACTGCATCTAATTGAAGTACCCCAGCAGATTTATGCGCAGTAGCTCTACCAACACCCTGCCAATCAGGATTGCTCTGCGAAAACTTGTCAAGTAAATCATAGATCTTGTCAAAATTTAAGGCCAGTACTTGGCCCCCAGCAGCAGCATCTACCATGATCTTAGTGTGCGCATTCAACCCCTCAACAAAAATGTGTGCAATAACCTCATTGGATTGGTTGTGGTTGTGGTATGGATTGGCTATCTTCTTGCCATGCCACGTTGGATTGTCGTGCCAAGATAGTCAGATTCCAGTTTCCAAATGAAGAAGTCCTAGAATAGAAGGGTAGTTCCGCATCTCCAGTGGGTAAATTTATTTATTACCTTAAGGCGCAAAAGATGATAAATAAAGGGTGTGTTGCCTATTTGGCTTATATCATTAGTGCAGAATCAGAGGCGCCAACTCTCCAGTCTGTTCCAGTTGTTAGGGAATTTATAGAAGTTTTTCCAAATGACCTTCCCGGACTTCCTCCAGAAAGAATCATAGAGTTTGGTATTGACCTCGTCTCGGGCACTCAGCCCATATCTATTCGTCCCTATAGAATGGCCCCAGCAGAGCTTAAAGAATTGAAAGAGCAGTTGAAATATCTTCTTGACAAGGGCTTCATCAGGCCGAGTGTGTCACCGTGGGGTGCTCCGATCCCGTTTGTCAAGAAGAAAGATGGGTCTCTCAGAATGTGCATTGATTATCGGCAGTTGAACAAAGTCACGGTTAAAAACAAGTATCCATTACCTAGAATTGATGACTTGTTTGACCAACTTCAGGGAGCAAAGTACTTCTCCAAGATAGACTTGAGATCGGGGTATCACCATTTGAGAATTAGAGAAGAAGATATCCCAAAGACTGCCTTCAGGACTCGCTACGGCCACTATGAATTTCTAGTGATGTCCTTTGGGCTGACAAATGCACCAGCTGCTTTCATGGACCTGATGAATAGAGTCTTCAAGCCGTACTTGGATACCTTTATTATCGTGTTCAAAGATGATATTTTGGTATATTCCAAGAGCAATGAGGAACATGAAGAGCACCTCATGATAACACTGCAGACTCTGAAAGAGAATAAACTATATGCTAAGTTTTCCAAATGTGAGTTTTGGCTCCAGTCAGTGGCATTCTTAGGCCATGTGGTATCTAGTGAAGGCATTAAGGTAGATCCTCAGAAGATAGAAGCGGTTAAGGATTGGCCAAGGCCAACAACGCCGACCGAAATTAGAAGTTTCTTGGGTTTGGCAGGTTACTACAGGAGGTTCGTTGAGGGTTTTTCTTCTCTTGCAGCACCATTGACCAAGCTGACTCAGAAAGCAGTTAAATTTCAGTGGTCAGACGCATGCGAGCAGAGCTTTCAAGAATTGAAAAAGAGGTTGACCACCGCACCTGTGTTAACCTTGGCGACAGGTTTGGGTGGATTCACAGTCTATTGCGATGCCTCCAGAGTAGGGCTTGGTTGCGTTCTCATGCAAGAAGGAAAGGTTGTTGCCTATGCTTCAAGGAAGTTGAAAAACCATGAAAAGAACTACCCCACACACGACTTAGAGCTTGCAGCGGTAGTATTTGCTTTAAAAATATGGAGGCACTACTTGTATGGTGAGCATTCTGATATATATACAGACCATAAGAGTCTCCAGTACATTTTCAAGCAAAAGGAGTTAAATTTGAGGCAGAGAAGGTGGCTCGAGCTGTTGAAGGATTATGACATCAATATCCTTTACCATCCGGGCAAAGCTAATGTGGTAGCAGACGCACTCAGCAGAAAGTCAATGGGTGTCTTAGCTCATTTATCAGTGCAGAGGAGACCGCTAGGCAGAGAAGTGCAAAAGCTGGCAAATGACGGGATTAGACTGGATGAGATGGAAGGAGGAGATATGATTGCTTATGTCTTAGCACGTTCATCACTTATTGCACATGTTAAGGCTAAGCAAGATGAGGATCTGTATTTGGTGAAAATAAAAGATGGAGTCAGAAATAAAGAAATCACTGTTTTCACTTTGGGAAGCGATAGAGCTTTGAAGCTAAATGACAGGTTATGTATACCAGATGTAGATGACCTCAGAAAAGCCATCATGGAAGAAGCTCACAACTCGAAATACTCTATTCACCCAGGTGCTACTAAAATGTATCAAGGTTGGAAGGATTTGTATTGGTGGAAAGGTATGAAGAAGCAAGTAGCAGAGTATGTGGCTAAATGTTTGAATTGTCAGCAAGTCAAGGCAGAGCATCAACGACCGGGTGGTCTACTTCAGGATATAGAAATACCATAGTGGAAATGGGAAGCGATAAATATGGATTTTGTGGTAGGCTTGCCTCGCACGTACCGTAGGCATGATTCAATTTGGGTGATAGTACACAGACTCACCAAGTCAGCTCATTTTCTGCCAGTGAAGACAACAGACACTGCAGAACAGTATGCTCAGTTGTATATCAAGGAAATTGTTAGGTTGCATGGCACCCCGATCTCGATTATCTCTGACAGAGGCCCTCAGTTCACGGCCCATTTTTGGCAAGCTTTCCAGAAAAGGTTGGGAACCAAAGTCAACTTGAGTACCGCTTTCCATCTGCAGACTGATAGTCAGGCAGAAAGGACCATTCATACCCTCGAGGATATGTTGCGAGCTTGTGTTATAGATTTCAGTGGTAATTGGGATGACCACCTACCACTCATTGAGTTTGCTTACAATAATAGCTATCAGGCTAGTATTGGGATGGCTCCGTATGAGGCCCTATATGGGCGTAGATGTAGATCTCCAGTGGGCTGGTTCGAACCAGTAGAGGTGCCGTTACTTGGCCCAGAGTTTGTTTATGAGGCTTTAGAGAAAGTCCAGCTAATTAGAGAAAGGCTGAAAGCGACTCAGAGTCGTCAAAAGTCTTATTCTGATAAGAGGCACAGAGACTTAGAGTTTAATGTAGGCGATATGGTATTCCTAAAAGTGTCACCAATGAAGGGAGTTATGAGGTTCGGTAAGAAGGGAAAACTTAGTCCTAGATTTATCGGACCTTATGAAATTTTAAGAAAGAAAGGTAATGTGGCTTATGAGTTATCCTTGCCAGTTGAGTTATTTTCGCCCCATCATGTTTTTCACGTGTCTATGTTAAGAAAGTACATCCATGATGAGTCACATGTTATTCCTTCCAACACCATAGAAATTAATATAGACTTGAGTTACGAAGAGGTACCAATCCAGATTCTTGATAGGCAAGTTAGAAAGTTAAGAACAAAAGATATAGCTTCGGAGAAAGTATTGTGGCGTGATCATAATTCAAAAGAAGCTACATGGGAGGTTGAGGAAGACATGAAGAAAAGGTATCCTCATCTATTTGAAGAACAAGGTATGTGAACTATAAAGGTTTAAATTGTATTTAAATTTTTCTGGTCAATTATGGAATATTATGTGGTTTAGCTCCTTGTCGGAGTATATTTAATTTGTTAGTGTTATTTAGCTCCTTGCCGGAGTTTGTTTGATTTATTATTGAGATTTAGCTCCTTGCCGGAGAATGTTTCATTTATTGTTGAGATTTACCTCCTTGCCGGAGTAGTAGTGGTTATTTTAAGCTATTGTTGGTGCTTATTGATGGCCTGTTATAGTATATTGGTTGTTGTTGTGGTATTTCTGACAGGGATATTTTTTCGGATAGTCCAGTTACTGGGGAGACTCTGCCGAAATTTTTAAGAAATCCAACACTTAGTCAAATTTTGAAACATTTGGCGAGTTGGTGGAATGAAAAAGTGGCCTAGGAGTGAGGAATAGAAATCATTCGAGGACGAATGATCTTAAGGGGGGAAGAATGTGACGTTCCTCAAAATTGTGAAGTTTTAGAACACTTATTGTCATGGGAAAATATTTACGTAAAGTCGTTTTATATAATGACGATGTCCGAATAGGAAGTGTATGAAAATTAAGTTAAAGTAATTATTATGGATGAAGTACAAATACTAAATTATAATTAAAGTGGGAAAATAAATTACAAGGGCTAAAAACTAAAGCTAACTTAAATTGGCCAAAGTTCAAATGACGTTGCTCCAAATTTATTTATATTATAATAATTAAAACAAAAAAAATAAAATATTAAAGGGGAAGATGGGTTGCCCATCGGGCAAATTAAATGGCCAATGTTGGCCTAATAACTTAAAAGGCCCAAGGCTTTTACAAGCCAACAAAGCAGCGCTGCAGGGAGTAGCAAAAAGGGAAAAGTTTCATTATTTCTTAGCAAATAGAAGAGAAGAAGAAAAACGCAGCAACTTGTTGGGAAAAAATTTTAAGAACCCTTTTTTTACAATCGATACAAAGGGCTTGGGGTCCTACTACTTCAGGAGTTTATACTATTCAAGATTCTATCAAGAACTCTAAAGGCTAGGGTTCAAGTAATTTCTTCCAAAGGTAATTTCCAATACCTGAACTATCTAATTAGTAGTTTTGGAATATCATATGATTATTGAATCCAATGGTAATGGGAATTATTGGGGTAATAAGGGCAACCATGGATGGTTTTAACAAGATGGTGGAGGATTAAACTAGTAAAGTTTTTATTAATGATCTTAGCTATTTAAATTGTAGATTGTGGTTGGTTGAATACTCGAGATAATTCAAGGAGGTGAAATAAAGCCGTTAATTTGAAGTGAGTTGAGATATACCCTTTCCAAGGTGCTTTTCTCACAAAGTGCATGTCTTTAATGTATTTGATCAATTGCTTTAGAGAAGTTAATGTACGTTTGATTGGAGCGGGCAAACGTTCATTATCCATTAATGTTTCCAAGTCGTTCTTTAGTATCAAGTATCTAGAAATATGTTTTATAGCTTCCTTTACATCCCGATCATATATCTTTACTTGAGTACAATTTCATGAGATTATTTATGTTATTCTATGATTATTATTAAATGATTCAAGATATAATTGTGTTTGAAAGCTAGTGAAGCTATGATGAGATTTTAAAAGAAAGCTTAAGTTCAAATTGAGGCCTTTGGTGCCAAGCAATATTTTAAATATTTTTGGGAGCTACCTTAAATTCTGAGAAGGGTAAACTTGTTCGTAGCCATAGTCGGGCTGCGGAGCGCGACCATAGTCGGGTTGCGTTTTACCCCAAAACTACCATGGCAGAGTAGGTATGTGCCATAGTCGGGCACTATGTTATATTGCCATAGTCGGGCAATGAATGCTAGCGTGTCAGACTTTGAACTGTGGGACGCCACAGGGATTAGAAAGAGAAAGAAAGAAAAGATATCAGATTTGAGTGGTACTCCCTAAAGAAAGAAAGTATAAGCTATTTTGCAATATTTAAGAGTTTATTTTGATCTAATGTTTCAGCTGTCTTAAAGTAAAGTTTACGCATTCATGTTTTATTAACTCTCGTTCCGGCCTTAGTGAGGGGGTCGATGATACTCACTGGGTGACGAGCGATTCGTTACTCACGTTCTTTTTTTCTTGGAACCTACGTTGGCTTCGTCAACGTAGACGCAGGTCACAGAGGCGATCAGACTACATGCTAGGACTCTCCCTCACATCCTCAGTTGTTGGTGAGCTCCGCTTTGCTTTCAGTGGAGACATATCTGTTTTCCTTCCAGTTCCTTCATTTATTTTATTTAATCAGTTGAGCATTGCCGAGGGCTTTATGTCTCGTGCAGTATGACAGTCTTCCAGTTTTAGAGGCTTCATAGACAATGAGTTAGAAGGGTTGTGGTGCACATTTTAGGATTTAACGCTTAAAGTATTTTTAAAGCTATATTGACTATTTATTATAAGATGCGGAGTTATTATTTATTTAATTTATTATGAGTTTGGGAAGATGTATGAAAAGTTTAGCAGGTCTGGTTCACCTGGCCCCCAGGTGCCGTGTCATAACTCGTTCAGAAAACGGGTCGTGACAGATTCGAAGTGGGTGTCACAAAATATTATTTCTAGTACTTTGAAAAAGTTCATATTAAAATTTTATCATATTTGAAATTGATTTGAGGTGTTTGGGAGATGATCTTTTAATACCCACCATTGTTGAACTTGAAGCTCTTGAACATGAAATTTTAATTTTTTTATTTGTTGTTTGATTCGAAGTGGGTGTTGAAGAATATTACTTCTAATATCTTGGGGAAGTTCATACTAAATTTTGGTTGCATTTGGAGTTGATTTGCGGTGTTTGTGAGATTATTTTTGAATACCCACTATTGTTGAGTTTGACGCAAAATCAAAGTACTGTCTAAATTATATATCACAACAATATACTTCTATAGTATTCAGTTTAATGTAATAGTATACTGATATAATATACAATGAACAAAGTATGTTAGTTCCTATGAAAATGTATTTTTACAATTCATATACTGTTTGGCAAACTGTATACTACTATTTTTGTATATAATTTTTATGTCTAGATTGAGGCATGTGGCCTGCTATCAAACAAATATATGTTTTCAAAGTGGATGTTTCAAAATATTTTCTCTAGTATTTTTGGAACGTTAAAGCTAAAATTTGGTCTTATTTGGAGTCAATTTGAGGTGTTTGAAGTGCTGCAAATAAAAAAAAATGCATAATTAAATTGTATACTATAATAGTATATTGTTATAATTTATTATAATAATATACTGCTATAGTATACAGTTTACTACACATATACCTCAACTATATACTACACATATACTTTAACTATACAGTTTACTTCGACATACTTCAACTTTATATTGCAATAGTGTGCTGCTATAGTATAGAGTTTACTGCTTGTATACTTCAACTGTATACTATTATAGTAATACATCTATAGTATAAAATTTATTACTTGTATACTTAATTCAACTGTATATTGTAATAGTATACTACTATATTATACACTTTACTACAACAATATACTTTTACTGGATTTGTATACTCCTTTAGTATACACCATTTTATATTTAAATTAAAGTGTGAATTGCTATCAAACAAATAAATATTTTGATTTTTTTCTTATTTTATACTCCTTTAGTATACCTCTTTGTATTTGGATTTACTACAACATACTTCAATAATATATTGTAATAGTATACTACTATTGTATAGAGTTTATTACTTGTATACTTCAACTGTATACTATAATTGTATACTGCTATAGTATAAAATTTACTACTTGAAGTATACTGTAGTACTATACTGCTATATTATACACTTTACTACAACAATATACTATTTGTATACTCCTTTAGTATACACCATTTTATATTTAAATCGAAGTATGAACTGCTATCAGACAAATAAATATTTTAAATTTTATTATTGTATACTCTTTTAGTATACCTCTTCGTGTTTGGATTTACGACAACATACTTTGTTGAATCAAGTTTTGATGATAACAATTAAATTTATCAGACAACTAATGTGTCTCACAATATTTCTGTAGGTTACCCAAAAGTGACACGAACCAAAAGAGAAATCAGAAAATATTCATTCAAGGAAGGGAGATATCAAGTGCATAAATCAAGGAGTCTCTAAAGATGGAAAGTTGACTACGTACAAGTGATTGGAGATTCTCTCCATATCTTCAGCTAAAGGAATTAAGTTCGAGAAGGAAAGACTTCATAGTTGTGCACGCGTGATTGAGTATTCTTACAATCAATTTATGATCAGCAGATCAAGTCGAAGAAGGAAAGGAATCATCTGTCAATGGCTCTAAAGTTTATTCTCACAAGAAAATATCATAACCCTTGTGAGGATCAAAACTCTTGGGTCATTATTGACGTAATACCTGTTCACGTTGAAGAACTGAAGCTATATATTCAAGGGAGCCTCCATCCAGGCAACCACGCAACCTTTTACTTTCTAACAATCTCTTTCAAGTTTGAAACGTTGTATTGTTGAGAGTTTACTATTGTACAAGAAAAAAGAAAGAGAAATCAGAGTGAAAGTAAGGTTAGTGTCGTGTGAGTTGGTTGCAATATTGTGAAACCAACTGTAGGTCGTTAGTGGTGAGCGCAGTGTCCAAAACCACAAGTTAGTATCGTTGGTGGTGAGCGAAGGAAAACCATTCAAATTGTACCGTGAAGAAATCTTTGAGCCAAAGAGATAACTCCCTTGTGACCCAAGGAGACTGGATTAGGAACCACATTAGTTTTGAACCAGTATAAAAATCAGTGTGTCCTTTATTATTCCCGCACTTTACTTACTGTCTTTTATTGCTTTAGATTTAGCCGACTCTTTAGTCGACTGAAACTGTATAAAAGTTAAAAAGATATAATTCACCCCTTCTTATATCTTCATAGTTCAACTGTATGTTGTAATAGTATACTGCTATAATATAGAGTTTACCAATATACTGCAAATGTATATTATAGTATATTGCTATAGTATAAAGTTTACCACTTGTATAATTAATTAAATTGTATCATATAATAATATACTGTTGTAGTATACACTATATACTTTTTTGGTATACATATTTTTGTATTTGAATCTGTTGTTTTGAATACAATATACTATTTTAGTATACATATATTCTTTTAGTGTACATTTTATTTCAAATAATTCTATAGTATAGCCTATAAGCATACATTATTGGAACACTGCATAAACAAAAATTTTCTATTATATACTTTTGTAGAATACAATATATCTTATTGGCATGCTATTGTATTGAAGTTCAATGTAACTATATACTCGTGTGGTGTACAATATATTAATATTAAATTAAAAAAGGTACATTAAATTAGTTACTCCGTATCACTTTAGAAATTTTCTTATACTTAAAAAAGACCAAAAAAAAAAAAACAAAAAAAGAAGAAGAAAAGTATACACTATATTAGTTATTTTTTAATATTTTTTTAGGTAACTAATAATTTTGTTAATTACTTGAAAGTCAATTGTATTTTTATCAACTGCATAAACATATAACAATAAAAATTAAAAAGGTATACTCTATCTGTAATTTTTATACGAAAAAATAAGAAATAAAAAAGAAAATAAGAAGAAGTATAAATATATCAGTTATTTTATTTTACTTACATGATAAAATAACAGCACCAACAAAAAGAAGAACCAGTATACTTTTACAAAAAGAAGACAATTATTTTATTACTAGTTACCAATAAAGAGGAAAAATAGAAGTAAAGGAACATAAAAGAAAAGAAAACGGTAAAATAGAAAGAAGAAAAAAGAAAGGAAAAGAGGAAAAAAAACAAAACAAAGGGAGCACTATGTAAGAGAGTGGGCTTCATTAAGCGGCTGGCCCAAAATGGGTACAACATAAATTAGTAAAGTAATGGTTATAGTCGGATAAATATTCTAGGTAGTATAGATATTTTTGTAAAGATCCCTATAATTAATAACAAAGCTTTAGGGGTTTTTTTATCTTGTGGACCTAAATCAGAGGTTTTAATGGCTTTACTCTCACCTTATAATTCTGGGTTACTTAGCCCACTTCAAATTTGAACTAATTAATTATACTTCGTTTAATATTTGCTAGCTTCATACTTGGCTATTTAAGAAAAGTACTACCAAGTGGATCAACATGATTCATTTGATCAGTTAAAAAAACTACGCTTATGACATGATAATACCCTGTGATATCTAAGAATTTGCAGATTCTTTTAGCGAAGGATGATCCAGCATTTAAAGAAAATGTAAATATTATTTGTGTAAAAAAAATCCTTCATATAATTGGACAAGCGAGAAATTCCAGAACGTAAATGGGGAACATGAATTAATTTGAAAAAGTTAGTGCAGAAATACTTCTTTTTACTTTTAAATTGATTTACTACATTTGTTTGATCTTGTTTGTTCATGTGCCTTGTTTGATCTTGTTTGTTCATGTGCCTCTGATCTTTTTGCTCCATCTCTTAAAAAAAAATATGGAAGAAGTGAGTGAGCGGCATTTGACAGTATCTATCAGCAAGCCTCAATAATGGTGTGTGTTAATTTGTTTCGACTCAAAGTTGAAGCAAAGCAATTTCAAGTGTACGATTTTTGCTAAACTAATGTGATTTTCATGTGTTATTGAGTTCATTCTTTTTATAAATTCTTTACGAAGAAATATATTAGAACAGTCGATAACGTCCCACATTTACATGCCTAATAGGGTTGTCGTTCCTATTCAAAATGTGCTAAAAATATCATTTTTCAAACTATTGTCAAGGGGATAAAGTGAAATTTACTACTGTATTTTTTACGTTAAATATATATTTATTCGTTTTTAAAAGCTTGTATCCACACATTCGTTCAACTCATCAAAAGTTAATAACAAGAGTAGATTAAAAGAGAAAATTACTACATGCTCAGGTGTTTGGAATAAAACACGTGAAGATGTGAGATTGGAAACACAAATCAATATGAGTATCTATTTGGTTATTCGGCCTAATTTCAATGTGTAATGCTTTTGAGAAGGCTAGTTTGGCTAAAGAAGGTGCCTGACGCGAGATGTGTGTATAGAAGATGTTATTATTTAAGCATTTGATTTACATGAAAGAGATTGTCTAGATGTTCTAGCTATTTATAAACCCACTTTCACCCACGCCATTGTCATTGATAAAAGAGTGAAGCGATTTGTGTGCTAAAGATCGTTGGCTGAAATTACTGTTTAATTTTAAGATATTATTGTGGCACAAGGCCAAGTAGAAGGTGATTGAATATCCAATGTATATTAATTTGGTTCGTACTATGTTTAAGCATTGAAGAAAGTCTTAATGTCCAAATGGATATCTTGGGTGTTCGTGAAATGAAGTATTTTTCTTTAGCCTTATGAGAGAAATCTATTTCGATACAATTTAAACATAGAAAAAAATGTTCAATTTTTTGGCATGGGACCAAGACTTGCGTTTTGACCTATCTCTATTTGCCAACGCTTACCCCTAAAGTGTTGGCAAAAGACAATACTTGGCAGCACATGGTCGTAAGTGTTGGCAAAAGGCAACACCTGTCACTTCCAATCTCTTCATGCATTCTCGTCATATAAGTTGAAGTATTGGTAAGACAAACCCTTGACCTTTTGACTAAAAGTCAATACTTGTAAATTTGTGCCTTGATGTCTTGGTCTCATACCAACATCAGAATATTTTACTAAAATATTATTAAACGAGAGAAAACTTGCAAAACCAATGCTTACGGAGGATATCGTAAATATTTTTATGAAGAAAGTCTTATAAGATGTCCAAAAATTTATAAAGCATCTGTCTATAAATTTAATGGGTGTTTGTACATTCTTCTTTAGCCTTTTGAGAGAAATCTACTTAAATACAACTTAAACATAAAGTTATGTTGTATCAACCTCCATTATCTATGAAACTCGAGAAATACGTTGGGACGTATTAGATGAAATCAAGGTAGGAGATTTTGCAGTAATTCATTTCATAAAAAATAGATTATACATTAAATTAAACTACGAGAGTACTTAGCAGATCAAAACTAATACAACAACACACACAATATTATTTTAAAAGTGCGGTCAAGAACAATAAGATTACGCAAATATTACCTTTAGTGGCGGAGCCACCTGGGTGGAAGGCTGGTCCAGCGGACACCTACCATGTAAAAAGTCTAAATTTAATTATTTATGTCTAAATATTACTATATTTTTGAACACCCTTAACACAACTAATAGTGCTATCTTAGATGCGGGGGTGTTCAATATTAGCTGAAAAATCAAGATCGAATCCTAACTTTTACATTTTGTTGTGTTGTATATAGTTTGACAAAAAATTAATTGTTTGAAGCTTGAATATCTTTGAAGAAATTTCTGGACGAAACAAATCAATGAATTAAACAACTATGTCTCGCGGAATGTGCCCTTGATATTCAGTATGCTGCTAAACTAATTTGAACCACGTAGGATCAAGAGGGGATCTCGTTTCCAATTTGAACTTTCATATTCCCTAAAATTACTTGCCTACAAAGCAGCGTTCAACTCAATGTGAATTTGCTGTGGTCGGAGCATCAGTGAAAACACCGGCCAATACCACAGTACATTTTTCCACTTTTCCAATATTGAAAATATAGATTTCCTTTGAATTTGCTGTGGTCGGAGCATCAGTGAAAACACCGACCAATACCACAGTACATTTTTCCACTTTTCCAATATTGAAAATATAGATTTCCTAATTAAACTTAGTGGCGTGCACTATTCGGATTAAACCGAAAAATCAAACCGAACCGAATTATTTTTTTGATTTGGTTTGGTTTTTTCATTAATTGGTTTGGTTTGGATTGAAAATTTTAAAATTTTGGTTTTTTGGTTTGATTTCGGATCTCAATAAATAGAAGTCGAAAAAACCGAATTATGTATATTAAATATATACTTTTATTCTTACTGTATTTCCCAAAAAATATATCAGGTTTTACAATTAAATTTGTATTTAGTTGAGTCTAAGGCGACCGTTTTATATCTCAATTTGATCGCTTGATAGATAGTTTACGTGAACGAGTTAATCGACCTCAAGAGTTTGATGCAGAAGTAATTCCAAAACCGAGGTCAAGTAGATTCGATATCAAGCAAATTCGATGTCAATTAAATCCGATGTCAAGCAAGGATATAAATGCTATCAAACAGGTTCGAACTAAGTGAAAGGATAGTGATATACGATGAGATGACTTCGTTTTATCAAGATGCGCAATTATCCGAACACGGTTACGATACTCGAATCGATGAAAATAACAGCAATACGATGACAACCAAGTGAAATGAATAAACGTAAAACAATGGCTAACGAACAAATGTGATCGAACAATGGATCCGATGAACAAATCGATTAGTTGCCAAATGAGTGACGATAACAGATTGTTCAAATTAAACACAAGTTAACAGGCAAAAGATGTTACGATCAAGATAAATGCAGATCTAAACAAAGCAAGCAACAAGTAAATAATCAAAGCAGTAAAGGCTTATTGTATTTGATGGATCGATGGATGTTGCTTCAATGGAAAGAACAGGTCTCCCTCCACGTTTGAACCAAATCACGATCGAAGCTTTAAATACAATGATGATCTTTGACGTAACAAATTGACAAAGGTAAACGACAGTGTTGAATATTTTCTTGACAAGAGAATAGTGGTTTTGAAGAATAGAGTAATATTTGCTCAGAAGAACGTGCCCCAAAATAGAAGATGAAGACAGTATTTATAGGCTGACAATGCGCCTTTTCCAACCCTAGAAGGATTCTTCCTTTCCCACGTCTCTTTCTCCACAACTGCCCACATCCCTTCAAATACGCTAAGTCGGTTCCGATAAAAGTGGGATAAGTTCATTAAAGCTTATCCGCTAAAGCCAGCGCCTTCGTGGTCATCTGATCAAGTTGTTGAAGCGAATCAACCGGCAAATGTCCTCGGAAACAATAACCAAACCCGAACACACCATCCTCGTTTGAAGAACGAAAATCGACCAATACAGATAGTCCCCCCACTTGCGAAGTCCTGTGATCGTAACACTTCGCAAGTGGCTTGAAAGTTAAAGCGGGAAAACACGTGGCTCGCTCGTGTCCCTTCATTTTGAAACGCCAACTGTCGCTTCAACTTCAAATCACTGCGCGTGTCAGAGATAGTGCGGACGGCGGTTTTCGCCAATTCCCAAGATCATGATGACTTCCCCTCTATAAATACCAGCTCCATTTTGATTTCACGATTTTTACATCTCTTGCAACTAATCTCTCAAACTTTCTTCAAACCCTTCAAAACATTTTTAGTACCTTGCGTTGATCAATCTTGGTTACCCACTTTATTTTGTTCACTCATCTTAATTTATCAATGTCTTCTCACAACATGACTGATGTTGAAAATGCTCCCTCCGCCACCGTTGCCGCCACGGCACCCGCCATGGCGCCACCGCAGGCCATGGCAGTTACAGACAAAAAAGGGAAGAAAAGGGAGAGGAAGCCCAAAGATTTTGGGCCAGAAAAACTCTACACCGATATTCTCCCGAAGAAGTTCACTTACGATGATGACTGCAAGGTTAGTACTCAAAACGACGTTCAACTGGCCAAAAAGAAAAATATTCCCGTAGACTCAGTTTTTTGTGCCGTTACCGAGGAGTCAATACCACGGATTAGGGAAGATTGTGGTTGGAAAGAGGGTGAGATCGACGTAGTGTGCCCTCCAAGGAGATCGACTTTGACCACCTTTTACGGGGGTCACTCTGCCGTTTTGACATACCCCTTTACGATCGGGTTTACTTTGCCGATCGACCCAATGATCGAGGAATTCTGTCGCATGTACAAGGTGTGTTTGGCGCAGATTTCTCCGATGGTATGGCGCTTGGTCGCCATGTATCGATGGATTGGCAAGAAAGTGGGGGTGGAGGTGACACTCAGGCATATCCTTCACTTGTATTCCCCTCGAGTTTATAAGGCGGGCATCATTACCGTGCAAAAGCGAGGTAGTCGAGCCTTAATTTCCGACAACGATGATGATCTTAGGGCGTGGGATCAACGCTTCGTTTACATCCCCACGGAGCAGCTTGTGGCCCCAGGGGCTGAACGCCTTCCGGTTGGGTGGAACCGAACACGTAAGTTTGTAATTTCGATTGGCTTTATGTTCTTCCACGTTCTCACTCTCTTGTATGTGCAGCCAGCAAAGTTTTGTTCGAACTGGTTCCCGACATCGTTGACTGGCTAAAGAAGGTTTTGAAGGAGACCACCAATGATCAAAGGGCGTGGAAGCCGATCGCGGCTCTTTTGCAAGTGAAGGCAAAAAATCATGGTAAGTTTAGTTTTGCCTTTGATCATACCGTGCCTTTTGTTATATTTTAACGGATCGCCATCGACAGGTATCACTGGTGCTGGTGCTGGGCCGGTTGAAGATGTGATTGTCGAGGAGGAGGAGGAGGTTAGGGAGGAGAACGTAAGTGGAACTCCTCCAAAAAAGAAAAAGAAAACCTCTTATCAAGACCTTAGGGCAAGGCTGCTTGTTAAGAGCGCTCCGCAGGGAGCTGGCTCGTCGGCTGATCCCAAGCCGATCGAGCAGATCGTTAAGGGGGCCGTTTCAGCGGTCGAAGCGGCAAAAGCCTCCGAAGGGGGAACTCTCGTTCGGATTCCCTCCGGGGAAGATGAGGAATCTGGGTCTGAGCAACCGTTGGAACGGCCGAAAAGGCCAATGAAAGAGAGAATGCTTGAAGTGGCTGAGCAGCTCAAGGCGGCCGAGGAGTACGACCGGGTTAATGTTGGCGATTTCAGTGGTGATGGGCGGCCCATCCTTCCTCCGATAGCGGAGGAGGACTTGATCGACGTCACTTCTGGTTCGGGGGGGAAAGAGATGATCACTGCCCCAACCCTTGGGATGTTGTCTGCCGGGGGCGTCGATGGTGCCCCTTCGAGCGATATACCGAGGGAAAGGGATCCCAGGAAGGGTAAGCTCCCCCTTGATCGTCCTACGACAACGACGAGGTCGAGGCACACGGAAAGCTCTGGCTCGTCTTTCTACGCATCGGACCATGAAGAGCCTATCGTTCGCCTTCCTCGATACGAGGAAGCTGCTGCGTTTGCAGCTTACAAAAGAGCCAAGGCTGCGGGGGAGGCTAACACCCGATCACTGGCTATAACCGTCCCCGGAGAAGTTGATCTGCTCAGATGCCCAAAGCATCTTGCCAACTACTTTTTTGATGTGATGGGGCCGATGGAAAAGGCTCGATTGAATTGTTACAGCGATGTGAGCTTGTCCTCCCAAATCGCTTTTAGTGCTTTTCGGGTAACGTTTCCTTCCAGTTTCTGTTAGTTTGAACCTTTTCTACTTTTTACCTTATGGGATTGTTTTGTTTCTTATTTTCAGAACACAATCATGGCCATCGAGTCAGCCGATCGGATTCGCCAGCTCGAAGCCGAAATAGCTCATCTGAACGAGAGAGTTGCTCTCCTTGCCTCTGCCGGTGATGGGTGGCATAACAACTTGAAGATTTTGAAAGTAAAGTATTCTGAGCTTGAAGCTGAATCGGCTAAAAAGGCCACCGCCCATGCTCTTCGAGAATCAGAGCTGGAGTCCCAAGTTCGAGCTTTGAACGACCAGCTCGGTCAGCTTGAGAGTAGCATGGGTGACAAGTGTGCCAAACTGGAAGCTGAGTCGAAGACCAAAGAGTCGGAAATAATTCGTTTGAACGAAGAGCTTCGTACTCTAAGTGGTTCTTACGACGATCTGACGGCTCAGAACAATGCTTGGTCGGAGAGAAACTCGCTTCTTCAGAAGGAGTTGATTACTCAAAGGCATTCGATGGAGAGTGACTTTGAAGACAGGAGGGAGCTCATTTTAGCGGAGTCGAGGCGGGACTTGTTGAGGGAGATGACTGAGCGTGAAGTCGATGTGGCTAAGGAGCTTGAAGAGGCGATACAAGTTGTGAGGATGACTCGTGAGGCACTTGGCCTCTCTCCAGATTCTTCCGATGAGGGATCAGATGGAGATGAGTGAACTCGTTTTCAACTTTTTGTTTTTGACATATTGTAATGAAGTCATGTACATATTTCTATCAATGGAAAGTTCGTTGTTTTTATCGTTGTAGTGCTTTCCGAAGATAGTTTGATGTATCTGTTCGAAAATTTTGACGTTATAACGATATTCGTCAAATGAAATGATTGGGGCCCAATGTCTTTAGCGCGTAGCAAGGAATGACATCTCATTCTTACGTAATGCACTCTTCGAACATTTTCATGAGTTCGGAATGAAACTTAACCTTTGGTGAACAAAATGTAAAAACGATCGATTAAACTGAACAAAACGTAAAGGTATACCAAAGTGTTGTATATTATTGAAATAAGCCGCTAATGGGCCTTTGATACATTTCAGATCGTATGGTTTGACCGATTACAAGATACAGCCGTAGGGCATAGACGTTCAACCGCTATCGGGTCATTTACATGAGTTAAAAGTCGATAACATTTGCACTCGGACAATATTATCGAGTGGGCGTTATGACTTCTACCGAATTTCGAACGAGTCACTAGTTTGAATGAACGTTGGAACTTCTGTCGAATATTGAACGAGTCCCCAGTTCGAGTGAACGTTGGAACTTCTGTCGAACTTTGAACGAGTCCCCAGTTCGAGTGAACGTTGGAACTTCTGTCGAATTTTGAACGAGTCCCCAGTATCTGCCGATGACCCTCATGCTACCTTCATCCCCCCCAGTGTTTGGGTGCGAAGAATGAGTAGGCGAACACTGGTTCTTCGACTTCGTTACCTGAAACAGAATCATTGGGAGACCAAAACCAAGAAACTCGTTATAGATGAAGACCACGTTAGAGTGTTCGTCAGATTTATCGACCCCGATCGGAGCGTTTTGAGCTCGAGTGTTCGCGGGTGATGTTTGTCATCATTCGACTCCAACTATGCCTATCATCTAAAAATGTTAGTACCGAATAATAAAAGCATCTTCCGATGGAGAAATAATAAAAATTGCGAAGTGGAAGTAAAGGGTGAAGATTGATACCACAGAACCTCAAAAATAGTATTTCTTCAGTTGTGTGACATTCCAATTGAAGTCCACCGGTTTGGAGTCCATTGTTTCGAGTTGGTATGAACCTTTTCCGATCACTGCCTTGACGCGGAAAGGTCCCTCCCAATTTGCTCCTAGCTTCCCTTCGTTGGGTTCGTCCTTCTTTGGTCTTTTGATTTTTAGCACATAATCACCTACATTAAAAGATCGATACCTGAGTTTTTTGTTGACGTAGTTTTCTGCCCTTTGCTTTTGTGCTTGTATCCGAACAAATGCCATATCCCTTTTTGCTTCGACCAGGTTCAGATCTACCAGCATGGCCTCTGTGTTAGCTTCTTCGGTGGAGTGGGCGAACCGAAGGCTGGGCTCTCCCACTTCCACCGGTATCAGCGCTTCTGTTCCATAGACAAGTGAGAACGGTGTCTCCCCGGTACTGTGTTTTATCGTTGTCCGATGAGCCCACAGTGCTCCGGGGAGTTCGTTCGGCCAGTTGCCCTTTGAATCATCCATTCTTTTCTTCAGGTACTCGAGTATTGTTTTGTTGGAAGATTCTGCCTGTCCATTTGCGCTGGGGTGATAAGGTGTTGATGCAATTCGCTTGATCCCCCACTTTTCGAAGAAGGCTGTGATTCGTCTCCCCACAAACTGCTTACCATTGTCGCATGTGATCTCTTTCGGGATCCCAAAACGACAAATGATATTCTGATGAATGAATTTGATAATTTCCTGCTCACGAATTTTAGCCAAGGCAATAGCTTCCACCCATTTAGAAAAATAATCTGTGAGAATTAAGATAAATTTTACCCCACCGGGCGCTGTTGGAAGCGGCCCGACCAAGTCCATTCCCCACTTCATGAATGGCCACGGTGACGTGACCGAATGAAGTGGTTCTGCCTGTTGATGTATAAGATTTCCAAATCGTTGGCACTTGTCACATTTGCGGATGAATTCCTTGGCATCATCTGCGATCGTTGGCCAATAGTACCCAGCTCTTATGATCTTTCGAACCAATGACTTGCTGCCGGAATGATTGCCGCATTCGCCTTCGTGAACCTCTTTCAGCACATAATTTGTTCCATCTGGCCCAACACATTTCGCCAAAGGGCCGCCAAACATTCTCCTGTAGAGCTGATTTTCAAGGAGGCAATATCTCGCCGCTTTGGCTTTAAGTGATCGGGCAGACTTCTTATCATCGGGAACAGTACCTGCCTGCAAGTAGGACAAATATTTGCTTCTCCAATCCCAAGTTCGATTAACATTGTTTACCTCTTTAATGCTTCGACATAATGGAGATTCGAACAAGTGAACCACAGTCTCATCGAGTTTTTCATCGATGGCTGCTGCCGATGCAAGGTTTGCTAAAGCGTCTGCTTCGATGTTCTCCTCCCTTGGTATCTGGGCTATTTTCCACTCCTGAAAAGAAGTTAGAAAATTTTGTACCTTTTCGAGCAGTTGTTGCATCCTTGGATCTCGAACACAGAAATCGCCTTGGATTTGATTTACCACCAGTTGGGAATCACTTTTGATATCTATTCGTTCGATTTTCAAATCCTTTGCGATCTTTAAGCCTGCAGCGAGGGCCTCATATTCGGCCTCGTTGTTAGTTTTTGCGTGTAATTTGATCGCGTACCTGAGCTTTTCACCCGAAGGCGCAATCAATAGAATTCCGAGGCCAGTTCCTTTGACGTTGGAAGCTCCATCGGTGTACATTACCCAGATTCCGGGGTCTGGATCTCTCATCATCAATTCTTCCTTCTTTGCCTCCGGTAAAATATTAGCGCTGAAGTCCGCTACAAAATCAGCTAAAACTTGAGATTTTATGGCGGTACGAGGCTGGTAAGTGATATCGTACTCACTCAGCTCGACCGCCCATTTCATTAATCGACCAGAGAGATCTGGCCGATGTAAAATATTTCGCAATGGGAACGTAGTTATCACAGATATTGAATGACATTGGAAATAAGGCCTTAATTTGCGTGCAGCAGTGACTAGTGCAAGTGCTAGTTTTTCTAGATGTGGGTACCTTGTTTCGGCATCTAACAGTGTTTTGCTAACATAGTAGATAGGAAATTGGTTACCTCCATCTTCGCGAACGAGGACAGCACTTACAGCGACATCGGAAACAGCCAAATAGACCAACAGCATTTCTCCTTCAATTGGTTTTGACAGAAGCGGTGGATTGGAAAGGTACTGCTTCAGTTCTCGAAGAGCTCTTTTGCATTCTGGTGTCCATTCGAAACCTTTGCTCTTTCTCAATACTGAAAAGAACTTGTGACACCGTTCAGATGACCTCGAGATGAACCTGCTGAGATAGGCTACTCGACCGGTCAGCTGTTGAACTTCTTTCTCCGTTGTCAGGTTCTCAGGGATGTTTTCGATCGCCTTGATCTTGTCTGGATTTGCTTCGATTCCTCTTTGCGATACGATGAACCCCAAGAACTTACCGGATCCAACCCCGAACGCACATTTCTCTGGATTCAATCTCATGTTGAATTGCCTTAGTATTGTAAAAGTTTCTTCCAAATGATTCAGATGATTTCCCTTCTCAAGAGATTTGACCAACATGTCATCGATATAGACTTCCATGGTTTTCCCGATCAAATTTTTGAACATAGTAGTGACCAGACGCTGATAAGTAGCGCCGGCATTCT
The DNA here is from genome assembly GCA_029990575.1 of Petunia axillaris subsp. axillaris. Lineage (NCBI taxonomy): Eukaryota > Viridiplantae > Streptophyta > Magnoliopsida > Solanales > Solanaceae > Petunia > Petunia axillaris. Next base: position 48,135,033 of record JARKNS010000009.1, read on the forward strand.
TTAGACCAAAAGGCATGACCGTGTAGCAATAAGTCCCCATGTCTGTGATAAACGATGTCTTCTCCTGATCTGATGGATCCATCGATATTTGATTATAACCTGAATAGGCATCCAAAAAACTCAGCATCTCGTGACCTGCCGTCGAATCGATCAATCTATCGATGTGAGGCAGTGGGAACGAATCTTTTGGGCAAGCTTTGTTGAGATCGGTATAGTCGACGCATACCCTCCATTTGCCATTTTTCTTAGGTACTACGACCGTGTTCGCAAGCCATTCTGGATATTTTACTTCTTTAATGAACCCATTTGCTAACAGCCTTTCCACCTCATCATTGATCACCTTCCTTCGGAATCCTCCATTTGGCCGTTTCTTTTGCTTCACCGGTCGATGTTTCGGGTCGACATTTAACTTGTGCGTGGCGACTTTTGGATCGATTCCCACCATATCTGCATGGGACCAAGCAAAACAATCAGAGTTGTCCTTGAGGAAGGATACGATTTTTGCTTTTACGTCGATGTCCAGTTCAGCTCCAACATAAACTTTCCGATCAGGATTATCATCGAACAATATTACTTCCTCAAGTTCTTCTATCGTAGAGTCTCCAGCTTCTTGTCTATGCGGTTCTCTCACACATGGTGGAACCTGTGCGAAGTCGCCTTCGACTTCGGATTCCGGTAGCTGCGTTTGATCGCACAACAGAACCGAAGTGAAGCTTTCGTTCACGGGTCCCACTAGCTTACATGGTGAAACCTGTGCGAAGTCGCCTTCGACTTCGGATTCCGGTAGCTGCGTTTGATCGCACGACGGAACCGAAGTGAAGCTTCCGACCACAGGATCCACTAGCTGTGATTGCTACAATCGGAAGCCTTCCTTGACAGCTACTGAGTAACAGTCTCGTGAAGCCTGTTGCTCGCCTCTGATTTCGCGAATTCCCCATGGGGTAGGGAACTTCACAACTTGATGTAAAGTCGATGGAACTGCTCCCATAGCATGGATCCATGGTCGACCCAAAATCACGTTATATGCCATTTCGCCCTTCATCACCTGAAACGACGTCTCACTCTCCACTCCTTCTGCATAGGTTTTGATTGTAATCTCCCCAACGGTCACCTCACTTGAATTGTTGAAACCTGACAGGACCGTTGAGCGAGGCACAATCTTATCGCTCAACTGCAATTGTTCAACCACCCTTGCATGTATGATGTTAACCGAACTGCCAGCATCGATTAGCACCCTTTTCACATCGGCGTCATCGATCCTTGTTGTTACTACAAGTGCATCATGATGGGGATGAATCCTTCCATCGAAATCGGAATCCCCGAACACGATCTCATCGGTCATGTCGTCTCGTGTGAAAGAGACCTTTGCATATTTCTTCGTAGTGTAGGTTACCCCACAAACACCATCTCCTCCGGTAATGACATTCACCGTTTTCCTGGGAGCAGGAGGTTTTGGTGGTTCATCATCTTTCTTCCTATTGAAATTGTTTCGTCCTCTCTCAGTCAAAAATTCGACCAAGTGACCCTTTTCCAGCAGGCTGGCCACTTCATACCTCAGCGCCTTACATTCTTCCGTTGTATGGCCGAAATCATGGTGAAATGCACACCACAGAGCTTCGTCCCTAGTATTTGGACTTGACTTTATGCGACCTGGGAATTTTACAACTTTGTCACCCATCCCTTTCAAGTGATTCACCAGATTTGGTGTCGATATGCAAAAATTGTATTCCGTTACTTTTGGAGGCAGTGGTCGATCTTTTGGAGCCGAGGATGTGTTTGGCTGGGTTTTCTTTGATTGATTTTTGGAGCTACCAGCTTCGTGGTTGTTGCTCCCCATCCGATGGAAACTGTAGGGCCCCCATCGTTGGTCCCTGTAGTCTCTTCTGTCATTATCAACTCTTCTTGCCGGCCGATCATAATGATAATTATTTCGGGCTAGCTGCAGTTCTTCCTCTTCGGCCCTGATCCTTGTCTCGCACTCGAGGTACAATACATCGAAAGTCCATGCATCAATCTCCCTAAGACGATCTTTCAGTTTCCATGCCTCAATTGAATCAGTGCGCAAGTTGTTAGCAAAGGTCAAACATGCCCACCTTTCTTCGAGATTTGGTATATGAATTTTCTCATCGTTAAATCTTTTTAGAAACTGCTTGATAGTTTCCCCAGGTCGCTGCCTTACGTTCAAGATGTCTTCGACCCTTGGTGCTATCTTTTTTGCTCCCGTATGTGAACGAATGAATTTCGCCGACATGTCATCGAAACTCAGTATTTCGTTTTCGGGCAGCTGTAAATACCATTTCAGCGCTGCCCCCTTCAATGTCTCACAAAACTTCTTAAGGCTGACCGAATTGATCTCCTCCGAGGTCAAGTCGTTTGCCTGAACCGCAACCGAAAACATGTCAATGTGATCCCTTGGATCTGTGGTTCCATCGTATCTTAAGCTTTCCGGTAATTTGAAAGTCTTTGGTATAGGTAGTGGGGCTGCACTTGCTGGAAAAGGACGTTTTGAGATCGATTTTGTAATGCCTTTGTCAGCCAATTTCGGAACGCCTGGCAATTTCTCCATAAATGACTTGATTTCGTTGAACTTCTTATCGATATTATCATTCAACATGGTCTGCATCGTTGCCATCATTCTTACTTCTGCTGTGACCGAGGCCGGAGCTCCCATGGCTTCGGCGGCTGTACCTGATCCCCCTGATCCGACCCCCGCTGCAAGTCCCCCTGTTACGGCGCCCTGAGGAACCGAAGTCGGAATGCTTGCTGGGGGTGTGATCGGAGAGGTAGGTGCTTTACTTCCGATAGAATTAGATAATGCCTTCAACTGCTCTTGTATCATTTCGAACTGAGCATCATGCCGCTTCAGGTACGCAAACAGTGCTGCGTTTGCGCTTCCTGAATCAGTTTCGACTGCGGGCTCTTCGCCTGAACGCCGCGCTTGGCGTGCGTTCAACTGTGAACCAGTAGGAATGTTGTCGTGAGTTGGATCCTGCTCGTTGTTGGTAGATTCATCGACCGCTTCAGCACGGGCCGGAACATGAACCCCGTCATTGGGATTGAGCTGCTGTTGACCGTTCAAAGCGTCAATGTTACGTTCATCTGCCATTTCAAGACAAGAAAGCAAACGTAAGTAGTATCAAGCGGTTCAAATTTCGGAATAAATCGATTGCCTAGACCCCACGGTGGGCGCCAAACTGTATTTCCCAAAAAATATATCAGGTTTTACAATTAAATTTGTATTTAGTTGAGTCTAAGGCGACCGTTTTATATCTCAATTTGATCGCTTGATAGATAGTTTACGTGAACGAGTTAATCGACCTCAAGAGTTTGATGCAGAAGTAATTCCAAAACCGAGGTCAAGTAGATTCGATATCAAGCAAATTCGATGTCAATTAAATCCGATGTCAAGCAAGGATATAAATGCTATCAAACAGGTTCGAACTAAGTGAAAGGATAGTGATATACGATGAGATGACTTCGTTTTATCAAGATGCGCAATTATCCGAACACGGTTACGATACTCGAATCGATGAAAATAACAGCAATACGATGACAACCAAGTGAAATGAATAAACGTAAAACAATGGCTAACGAACAAATGTGATCGAACAATGGATCCGATGAACAAATCGATTAGTTGCCAAATGAGTGACGATAACAGATTGTTCAAATTAAACACAAGTTAACAGGCAAAAGATGTTACGATCAAGATAAATGCAGATCTAAACAAAGCAAGCAACAAGTAAATAATCAAAGCAGTAAAGGCTTATTGTATTTGATGGATCGATGGATGTTGCTTCAATGGAAAGAACAGGTCTCCCTCCACGTTTGAACCAAATCACGATCGAAGCTTTAAATACAATGATGATCTTTGACGTAACAAATTGACAAAGGTAAACGACAGTGTTGAATATTTTCTTGACAAGAGAATAGTGGTTTTGAAGAATAGAGTAATATTTGCTCAGAAGAACGTGCCCCAAAATAGAAGATGAAGACAGTATTTATAGGCTGACAATGAGCCTTTTCCAACCCTAGAAGGATTCTTCCTTTCCCACGTCTCTTTCTCCACAACTGCCCACATCCCTTCAAATACGCTAAGTCGGTTCCGATAAAAGTGGGATAAGTTCATTAAAGCTTATCCGCTAAAGCCAGCGCCTTCGTGGTCATCTGATCAAGTTGTTGAAGCGAATCAACCGGCAAATGTCCTCGGAAACAATAACCAAACCCGAACACACCATCCTCGTTTGAAGAACGAAAATCGACCAATACACTTACTTCTTAACCTATACCCGTTAAAAAGTGTTAAAGTTTGAATATTTCAATATTTTTTGTTTTTAGTACTTCATTCATGATCACACCTCTTTGTATAATGGTATCACACTTGTGAAGCTCTTATTTAAAATTTTAATATACTATGTACGGTACCTCCATCAATATCTATTTCTTGAATTGTAAATTCCCTTTTCAACTAGAATTATGATTTAAACTTCTGGTTTTATATTTTTACGCTTGGACATGTATTGATATGCTTTAAAGTATAATATTTTTAAGTTTTATCTTATATGACATAACCGAAAAAATTGAAAAATCAAACCGAAAAAAATCGAACCGAAAAGAGGAAAATCGAATCAAACCAAACTTAGTTCGGATTGGATTGCAATTTTTTAAAATCGAAACCGAAAAATCAAAACCGAATAGATAAAAATCGAACCGAAAAATCGAATGAACACCCCTAATTAAACTCCAGAGTAAAAAAGAAAAGAAATGAAAAAAAATAAAATAAGACTCAAGTTGTTCAAAGTTAAGGTTGTTCAGTAGTACTATATTATATTAACCCCATGTTCAGGAATCATCAATGGTTCCCACCGACCCGTCGTGTATTTTAATACTATCAAATGTTTTATTTTCTCCTTTCAAGTATGTACTTGTTTAAAAGTCTTTGCCAGGAAACTAGTTTTTTAATTTTATTTGTAAAATTTGGTAAATCCTCCACTTGCACATGACCATGAGAGATGAGACTCGCCCTCTAGTACAAAAAGGAGCTATAAGATGGAGAGTATGAGAGGCAAAGTGTTAGATTTGACTTGATTCCTTTATAATTTTTATATGATAAACACTATACGTTTATCAACCACAACAATATTTGCGGTGATATCCCGCAAAAACTGTACTTTCTTAAAAAAGAAAAATTGGAAAATAATTTTAAATTAAAGATTAGAATTAGTAAAAAATATTATACTGGCCTTCGATGAATGATGGAGTTACTTATTTTCTTTTTTAACAATTGATAATCACCGAAAAACCCACTTAAATTTTAAGATCTGATGTTGATTTTTTAAAAGTTTTATTTATTGAACATTTTTTTAATTAAATTTACTGCCACCAAGCAATTCGACACTAACGTTTTTATTGTTAAACAAAATAAAATATGAAAAGTTAAGACGTTGAAAGTCATAATGAACATGAACTAACTATTCACTTGTCGGCTTATTGCCACAACTTATTAATACGTGGGAATCTCCAAATAAAGTATATTTAAACACTTGCACCTAACTTTGTGATTCATTCCAAATGGACTTTACACTAGCTTCCACTTTCAGGCCATCATTACCACAAGAATTCAAACTTTTTCACCGGAAAGATGACCAACCAATTATTCTCAGGCATAAGTGGAAGTGGAAAAAGGAAAGTGGACTGATCACAATGGCTTTAAAGAAGCCAAAGATAGAAGGTGTTAGTGATGCATTAAATGAAATTGCTTCACAAAATTTGGATCATGCTCCTGCTCGTAGAAGGGTCCGATCAGCTTTCATTGCTACTCAACAGCAACTTGATCATGTCTTGTTTAAGGTATTCTTGGAGTCAAAAAGTTATTTTTCTATGTTGGTTTTGATTCTTTTACTTCATAAGTAATTATATTGTTTTTTTTTTTACTTTCTTGGTTTATGCAGTTGGCTCCAGCTGATATCAGAGTAGAAGAGGTATTTTTAACTTTATTTATACAACTCTTGTGTTCATAGTTAATATTACTAGTGTACTGTGTATTAGTACTAGTGAGAACTACTACAATTTACTTCTTGTTGGCTTGATTAATTGGTTTTAGAAATCTTGTTTATAGCAATGTGGTTCTAGTTTGCTCTATAGGCAATGTCATTGAAGTTCGTTACACGTTCGTCACTCGATCACGTTTATTTCTTCTCTTAAGAGAATAATGTTGATTTAAATGAAAAATTAAAAGACAATTAGAAAGTTAAAAGTACATGGAAGTTAACCTTATTGACTATAATAACATTTGCAACTATCACAAATGGATTCTGATTATTCTAACTTTGTTTTCTTTCGTAATATGATCAACTACTCTTGTTTGTTAGAATTATTAGGCTGAAAGATATGTATTGATGTTAGTATTAGTTATCGAGGGAATGTCTTTTCTAAGGCTTTTATTTCCAAGTTTTGGATTATTTACACTCCTCCTAGTCCTTGTTATAATGCACTGTCCATTTTATGGGTACATCCCCCTAATGTATATCTAATGAATTACATACTTTTCATAAGGGAATAAGAAAGAAAGAAAACATTGTTAAGTCCTAAACTGGTTGAGAGAATGAGTTGTGATTTTCTTATATGGTGTTGGGCGATCCTCTCCTCATATGCTAGCGTTTGGGATTGATCTAGGCCCAAAGTTCATATCTTCAAATGGTATGAGAAATAGACCCATTGATCTCAGTTGTTGTGTTTGTCAATGTCAGCCTCTGTAATACACGCTCCAGTTGAGTCCTGAGCATGTAGGGGAGTGTTAAGTCTCAAATTGGTCGAGAGAATGGATCTCGGTCTCCTTAGAAAGTCTTGGGTAATTCTACCCGCCAAGGCCCTTATCCTTACAATAGTAAAGGGAGGTAGACAGGCTTGAAAGAAGAACTAAATGCCCTGTGAAGAATATGCAACTGAACTCCATGGGACTAATCAAGGCTTATTTGATCTATAGCAATGGCTTGTACTCTTTTCATAAAGTATTAACTGCTCGTTGTTCTTGCAAGCATAAATTGTCTGTTTGATAGATGGAAAAATTATGTAGAATCAATCTTATCTTCTCTTGTTCTCACTATTTGTTATCTGTAATACTCTCCTTGGGAAAAAGGAGTTTGTATGTCTTCAATTTTTCATAAAGCATCTATGGATTTTGTAGTGGTTTGAAACAAATTCAAAAGGCCAAGAGATTTTCTGTAAAAGTTGGCTGCCAAAGCCTGGTGTAAGAATTAAGGGTGCTTTGTGCTTTTGTCATGGATATGGAGATACATGCACTTTCTTCTTTGAAGGTTCGTTATCATCTCTTTAACTACAGAGCAAGTAGTAGCATGATCATTCTGCCATATGAATTACTGGTTATTTATTGTTATAACTTTGAAATAGTAGCCATTTATATTATTTTGTATTATATATTGGTTTTCAGGTATTGCAAAGCATATTGCGGCTTCTGGATATGCTGTCTATGCTATTGATCATCCCGGTTTTGGTCTATCTGATGGGTTGCATGGTTATATTCCTGAATTTGATGGCATAGTTGACAATGTCATTGAACAGTTTGTGAAGATTAAAGGTTTGCCTCGAAAATACATCTATTTGCAGCAAGCTTTTACTTTGTCTCATTTTCTAAGATAATAATAATCGCCATTAAAGTATGCTGTGAAAATTTGGACACTTCAAGAAGCATTGCCTGTTAAGTTTGGACACTTCACTAACTTTAGCATGCTTTATTCTAATTTTTTATCAGAGCCTTCTGCCTAATCTCCTTATACGAAAGCTTATTGCTAATTCCTCTTGTGATGGAGCAGGTAGACCAGAGGTTAGAGGGCTTCCTCGCTTTATATTTGGGCAGTCCATGGGAGGTGCAATTGCTTTGAAAGCTCTTCTTAAGGAACCACGTGAATGGGATGGCATTGTCCTTGTTGCGCCAATGACCAAAGTAATATCATCTATAGCTAAATTATCACCAAGTTCTACTTCTTGAGCACATTTGTTGCGAGCTGAACCAACATCTTTATCCTTGTCTGGACGTTTCAGAATGTCTCTGTTTCACCCTAAATGTTTTGATTTAATCAACTCATCACGTTTAGTATCTTTCTTATACATGTTATGCTTGAATATATGCTATATTAACGGCTTATAAGAAATTTCATTTTTGCTTATTCATCATCCATCTGTAAGGATGGAACTTAGAGTGATGAACTGCTATCAAATGAAAAATAGGAAACTCTTGGAAGTTATTTATCATCCCTGAAAAAAAAAATCTGGAGGTTACATTAACCCTTCACAAAGTTGTCACTAGAAAGAGATATTCATTGCTTATGAAAGACAAAAAAATAGTTTAGTTAGTCTTTCAATAGTTTACTTCATTGTCCTTTGTTTATATTAAGAACACCCGATTTGATTCATTCTCTTTGCTGGTACTAATTTTGGCTTCCCAAGGAATGATAGTCATGCTGATTGCTAGGAATAAGGGGATGAATATGAGATGAGATGAGGTTACTTATCATCCCAAGGAGTGATAGTCTTTACTGTATAAGGGGTTGAATATGAGATGAGAGTCACCTAGAAAACACTGGTCCCAAAACAGACGCATGTTTTAGTCTTAAAGTTTTGGTCCCAATATGCAAATTTCTTCATGTTAGTCCTCTCCGGAGAACTTTAAAATTTTATGTTCTGAACTGTTCTTTGGTTCTTCTGTTTCCCTCTTTAATTTCTTTTCCTAAACTCTTAGTGATGAGATATTTCTACCAGAAAAGTCTTTGGACTGTGGGATGCTTCTCATTCAGGCACTTTGTATGCTACAAATGAAGTGAGTAGATATCTTTATATTGTTGTCAGAACTAACATCATATGTAAGAAGAAACTCCAATTATATAATTCTTGGACGATTTAATGTAGAGAGAAATACGATCTGATTTTTTTCCTTTGATGATTGGCATGAATCATATGCTAAAGGAATTTGATATTGCAATTGTTTCCTGTTTATGGAATTCTGAAGTTTCTTAATGCAAGAATTTTGCTGACCCTGCCGTGCTGCTAAGATTGCAGAAGACATGACGCCACCAGTTGCCCTTCAGAAAATCTTAATTTTTATGTCTAACATCATGCCACAAGCAAAGATAGTCCCTACTAAAGATTTGGCAGAATTGGCATTCAGGGAGTTGAAGAAAAGGAAGCTGGTAATTCTACTTTTTCTCTTTAACTGAGTTACGACTTATGAATGCTAGCCAAAAGATGACTAGACTTTTCTTTGAAGAAATCCTTTTGTGTACTATGTCAGTCTGGATAAGTAATGTGGAGAAATGCAGAACAAAGAAAAGTAAAAACGATTAGTAATTGCAAAAAGTAAGGGAAACCCTCAATGCTCGGGTCTGTCGATAAACCCTTAAAAAAGTTAGAAAACCAGTGTCACGTTGAAGAATCCTTTGGTTAAAGGTTTGCTAGCATCGAATCATCTTGTCTAAGTAGTGGAGACATCTAAGATAGCTTCATATGCATGTGCGAATTCAATCATTCACTCTGTAAACTTATTCATTAATTTTCAACTAGAATTTTTAATACTTGAAATGCCCCTTGCTGACTTCTAAGTAGCCTCATTCTGTGGATACGTGATGATGTTTCATGTATGTTTAACACAGCTATGCAATTGCTTATATAAATCTCAAGTTGATTTTCAAAAGACATATTTACTGAGCCATCTCTTGTTTCATCTCTTTCCTAGGCTCCATACAATGTAATCTCTTACTCCGAGAGGACACGTGTGAAAACTGCTGTGGAACTCTTAAATGCTACAAAATACATCGAATCACAGGTGGAAAAGGTCAGTGCATTACCCTGTTTACTGACGAAGCAGTATCGTCTTCTACAAATTTGATTGACGGAATTAACACTTTGTATGTATAACGATTACAGGTTGCATCCCCGATGCTCATTCTTCATGGAGCTGCAGATAAAGTGACAGACCCTCGCGTGAGTCAGTTTTTGTACGAGAAGGCTTCGAGCAGTGATAAAACTCTTAAGCTCTATGAAGGAGGCTATCACTGCATTCTGGAAGGTGAACCTGATGACAGAATTCTTAATGTGCTCACTGACATTATCTCGTGGCTTGATTCTCGGAGCTCTGGCAATTAGGCTTCAGTTTTCAGGGGTTTTGCAGAGACATATTCTTGTAGTTGGCAAACCAACACCATTCATCTAGTCTAGTAGATATGATGCTAGATAATAAAACCAAATTCATTATGGAATTTAGGCAACCCCAATTTTGCAACTGAGACGGTAACGGCTATTGTTGTGAATTTGTTATTGATATTTGAGGATGAAAAGTCCTAATGAAATTCAGAAATATACTTGTTATGAAATTTTTCCTAAGTGTTTAGAATTACTCTCGACAACTTACTTAAAAAAAAGTCCCTTGGATTCTTGCCCAGCTCAATGTTGTCACTGAAAAAAGTTTTCTGAAATATACAATTTCCGAGTTGAAAAACTGGAAATTGGTATTTCACAGTCCAAAGGGGCATCAATTGTTGACTGTGCAATGGCTTGTAATTAGCGAAAATGTTCTGTTCACATAGCGGGTGATAGCATGATTCGGGTTTTGGTTTTGCTTTTCCGCATGGGACATTCTGAGACCAAGTGACAGTTGACACGGTAAATAATGTTCAATGCGTAAAGAAAAGATTCTAAACAGTGTGATCTTGTTTTGAAGAGGTTGTCTTTAACATGAACCCGTTGTCTCGTAATACTTTTTAAGTAATGGTATCTTCACTCTCTTGTCTGCCTGAGACTTATTCTGTGACTGTTTGTCTTCCATTTAGCAAAAATTCTTTGCAGTTTTTCTATCAATTTGCTAGCTGGGAACTTGTACATATTTACGGGTACGACTTACCTGGATATTATGTGTCTTAATTAACCCTCTGGTCCTTGATGAAAGGGCAGGTTGCTTGATCTAAGACCGTAAATTGATATCTTGTTAAAACCTCATTTGAGAACTGAGAGACAAACTAAGTTTAGTTTTAGTTATTGCTACATTGACTTAAGCTTCATGTTTCCTGTCCAGTAGAGTTAACGTATTTAAACTTTTTCCTTGTAACTGTTTAAAGTATCTGTTTTCTCTTTTTGTATGTTCTTATGTTGAGTTAACGTATTTAATCGTATTATGTTGAATTTGTTTAAATTGGTATTTAGAAAATCAAATAGGCTTGTGAGTATCATGTGAATAGCCAATAGTATGTGCACCTGATAATGCAGCCATTTCTTAAATTGAAAAGCCTTTGGATTCAAATATGGAAAAATTACACACACTATAACTTTATGAAGTTTTTTACAAAATATATAGATATTTTCATAACTTGCAACATTCCTGTATATGCTACAAAATATAGCAGATATATTAGAAGTAAATAAAATAAAAAAAAGATAAAGTTAATCCTATTTTTATGGCGATAATCATGCTTAGATCTGTTTAATTTTTGTTTTTTAATCTTTTAAGCTTTTAATGTATCCCATTTTTTTCTCTCCCTAAAAAATAGCGGATTTTGTCATATCTTCTCCTCTAATTGTGGTGGTAAAATTATCTAATTTTGTTCTTTATTATCTCACACGATTTCTCTCACATTACATTCATCTTTTGCACGATTTTGGTGGGGTTGCCACCACAAAAATCTTGTTCTTATTTTAATCAAATGTTCTCAGAATTACTAAATTATTGTTGTCTCTTTTGCTTGAGTTTGCTTCTCTTTTGCATGAAGTAGCTTAAGCCAGCTCAATAACCAATGTGTTGTTACTGAACTGCTACTATATGGCCACTGTCTGGATTGTGTATGGTACTGTATGGCCACTGTCTGAATTGTGTATGCTTACTGTATGGCACTGCTTCTTTATGAAAGTTGCTTGTTTCAATCTTTTTGAAATTGTAATAATTTGGCAGAGTTGGCGGAGAGTACACACACAAATTCATCTGGAAACACGCCCAAACAGGTTATAGAAGAAACAACAGTAGTAGCGAGCTTGTCTGGAATTGGTAGCAGTAGCTTGAGCAGTAATGGATGTACCAGCAACAACTATTTTGCGAATGTGACTGGAAACTATAGCAGCATTAGGGGCTAGAGTAGTAATGGAAGTACTAGCAGCAGCGCAAAGTCCCAGTTCTACATGATACTGTATGGCTTGTGTATGGCTACTGTATGGACATACTACGATTAGTGTATGGTTATTGTATAGCTAACTGTTGATCTTTTTACTTTTGATTATAAACGACTCCTGATGTACATCGAATTGAGGACAATCAATATTGTAGCAATTATTATCAAACAAAAAATCTAGTTTGATGTGAAATTCAAGCCACGATTAGTACAAAATATACTGTAGAATCAGAAGTGATTTTGAAACAAAAGAAGATTATTACCTTTTTAATCTTCGAAAGTTGTGATGTTATGCTCCAATTGAGATCCTTGTAGCAGAGAGAAGTTATGGAGCAGAGTTATCGTAATGGAGCTGAGAGAAGACGCTGCTTTGGGAATTATATGTTTATGTTTGTAACTAGGTAATTCAAATCCCAAAAATTAGGAACTGAATAGTAATGCCTAAAATCTCGAGCTATTTTTTTGCAATGTATATCTTTTTTTTTTTTTTTTTTTTTTTTTTTTTGAAAATAAGCAATCAGCTCAATTATTATTCAAATCGTAACTGAGTACATCATAAATAAAAAATGGAGGATGCACAATCCACTCCATAGCATCAGACATAGAACCTACAGCCCTAGCTAACACGTGGACACACTGGTTCGCTGACCGTTTAACAAAAGACAGAGAAATAGATGTAAAGTCACACATGAGTACTTTACAATCTTATACAATAATATCAAAGTATGAATTATCGCTCTTAGAATTATCCAATGCTTGCTTGGCCATCAGACAATCCATTTCAATAACGATCGGGGAAGTGTGATAGTATTTCTTTAACCAACTTAATGCTTCCCGGACTGAAAGAATTTCAGCCATTAGTGCTTCAGATGTAGCCTCTAATGGTAAACAAAATCCTCTAAAAAATTGCCATGAGCATCCCGGATTAGCATACCAGCCCCTGTTCTTCCAGTGTGAATACCATAAGATGCATCAATGTTGCATTTCAAAGTATCCGGATCTGGAGGAAACCATTTAACGTAAAAATTTGGTTCAGGTACCAAATAAGAATCACCATTAATATGTGCTGCTTTCCATTCCATCCAGAATTGACTGGTTCTATGTATAACAGTGTTTGATCGCATTTTTTTCCATTCCAGATCAAATTGTTGCGAGCATTCCATATCTCCCAGAGGAGCATAATAGTCTCATGAAGTTGATCACGCGTCACAGTCTGAACCATTGATATAAACCACTCTAGTGGTGAGCTCCCCACCGTCCGCCACCCCAAAGAAGATTTAAGTCATACCTGTTTTGCTGCGTCACACTGTACTAGGCAATGAAATGTGGTTTCGGCTTCCTGAAGGCACGCTGGTCAGATATTTTATTGAATGACCTTTCGAGCAAGCAAATTATCCCCTGTTGGTAGTACTCCTTCAATGCACGCCAAACAAAATTTAGGACTTTTGGTGGCATTTTTAACTTCCAGATTTTCTTCCAAATATTGCCATCCTGATTAGGAACATCATCTCTTTGCAGCATCAAATATCCACTCTTAACCGTGTACTTCCCTTGTCTATCTAACCTCCACATCAACCGATCATCCCAAAATGTAAACCCCAAAGGAATAGATCTAATACGATTTACCTCTTCTATAGTAAAGAGAGTTTTCAAGAGGTATAGCTTCCATGTTTTTGTATCGCTATTTATCAAGTCCGCCACATAAAGATTCAGAGACTCATCATTTGGAACACTTTGGATAAACATGGATTGATCTGTTGGTAACCATGGGTCGCTGTATATCCGTGTACTTAGTCCATTCCCAATTCTCTTAACACAACCCTTTTGGAGAAGGTATTTCGCTGCACAAAGTGATCGCCAAATAAAGCTAGGATTTGATCCCTCACCTGCACTAAGAAAGTCGGAGTTGTGATTGTATTTAGCACCAAAAAGTCGACTTACAAGAGCATTTGGTCGAGTCAAAATCGTCCAGCCTATCTTGGCTAATAGTGTTGTGTTTGTATGCTGGAGTCTTCGGAAGCCCATACCACCATCACTTTTGTGTTTACTAAGCCGATCCCACGAAATCCATTTAATTCCAGATCCCTCACTACCTCCATTGCGCCACCAAAAATCATTCATAGCTCGTTCAATAACAACACATATGTCTACAGGCAATGCAAAAAGGGACATAAGATAATTTGGTATTGCCTGTACCACTGTCTTCAATAGAATCTCCTTCCCTGCTCTTGATAGGATTGCTCTTTTCCAACTCTGAAGCTTTGAGCGTACCTTATCCACTACATAACTGAAGACCTCCTTTTTGCTACGACCCACAATAGCTGGCAGCCCAAGATATTGTCCTGGATGATCAACTATTGGTACATTTAAAGCAGCATCAATTGAATCTCTTGTATCATCATTAGTGTTTTTACTAAAAAAGATCTCCGATTTATGAAAATTCACTTGTTGGCCTGACGCTTGCTGATAAATCAAAAGGCAATTTTTAATTGTACTTGCTTCACAATCATTTGCCTTGAAGAAAAAAAGTACGTCATCTGCAAAGAAGAGATGTGAGATAGGGGGCATGTGGTGTAATCTTGACACCATGTAAGCTACCACATTGGGTATGAAATCTCAAGAGTGCCGAGAGACCTTCTACCACAATGATGAATAAATAGGGCTATAAGGGGTCACCTTGGCAAAAACCTCTTGATGGGATAATGTTTCCAAATTCCTTGCCCGCATGAGATATTCTGTATGAAACCGTAGTAACCATTCTCATGACTTTTAAGACCCACTCCATAGAAAATCCAAGCTTGAGCATAATATTTTTCAAATAATCCCACTCTACTCTATCATAGGCCTTGCTCATGTCAGTTTTCAAAGCCGCAAAACCTGATTTCCCTTGTGTTTTCCGCTTCAATTAGTGATTTATCTCAAATGAAATCATGGCATTATCAAATATAAATCTACCTGGAATGAATGCACTTTGAGCGTCAGAGATTATATCATTCAGACAATGCTTCATTCGGTTAGCCATCATTTTACAAACAATACGGTCGATCACATTGCACAGAGATATAGGCCTAAGATCAGACACTATCTCAGATTCCTTCATTTTTTGGATTAAGACAATTTTTGTGTTGTTTTGGCCAGGTATGTTGCCATTGCCATTTACACATTGTAAGATCGCGTCAGAAACATCTTTCCCCACCACCGATCAGAAACTGCGATAGAAGCCTGGATTTAGGCCATTAGGTCCTGGGGCCTTGTTTGGGTGCATAGAGAAAAATGCTTCCTTCACTTCATCAACAATAAAATTTCTACCAAGGGATAAGTTATGATCTGTCGTAACCTTATTCTCGATCAAGTCAAGAACTACGTCTGTAGTTCCTTGTTCAGAAGTGAACAGAGTGTCATAGAAACCCGTGATCACATCTTGTAATCCATTATCCCATCCACACAACCGTCCCGACCCATCTTTCAAATGTATGAAGGTATTTTTCTTTCGCCTATTTGAGGCATAATATGGAAGAATCTTGTGTTGGTATCACCTTCTCTCAACCAATGTTGTTTAGCTCGTTGTTTCCAGTAGATATTTTGTTGCTCAAGTGCCTATATGTATGCCTCTTTAGCTGAATTAAATCGCTGCATATGGTATGGTTGTGAACTATTTCTATATCTTGTCATCTGTGCTTTGGCTTGCTTTAACTTGACCTTAAACTGTCGTCTTTTATTCTTTCCCCCATTCAAGCAGATAGGTACCACAACTTTTTATCATCTCGTCAATAGGTAGGCCTTTCCCATGTTCCCACGCTGTTTGGACTGCTTCCTTAACATCAATCTCTCTCATCCATGAATTTTCAAAACGGTAAGGTTTTGCAGCATAACAGATAACCTTTATGCCTAATTTTAAAAAGATACCTGAGTGGTCACTTGTTGCTGATTCAATATGGAATACTTTGGCATTTGGAAAATTGTTTTGCCAACCTCTTGTTGCCATAGCACGATCTAGCCTCTCTCTAACCCAGCTTCGAGTGTTTCTACTTCTTTCCCATGTAAAATGATTACCGATATAACCAAGGTCAAAAAGTTTACAAAAATTTACCGCCTCTCTGAAACCATTTATCCTCCATTCTGGTTGTTGTATTCGACCTAGTTTGTCCCCGTAGTCAAGTATATCATTAAAGTCACCAGTGATACACCATGGAAGAGTGGATTTGTCTTTCAATGACTTCAATAAATTCCATGATGCACGTCTTTGATGTTGTCACGACCCTTTTTTGACACGCAAAAACTAAAATAAATAGGAATTGCGTATTTAAAAGGTTATGACGAGTGTTAAAGGTACACAGTTATTTAAGAGAAAATCAGAGTCGCCACTTGACAAGTTAAAGGTGTGCCAAGTCACCAAAGTGGTGTACCTGGAACATCCTTGACTCGTCTAATAGTCTGCGTCAGAGATTCGGGTAAGGTTCTCAGTTGACTCTCGGGAAGGTATTAGGCACCCTCGAGTCCTGTGCCGAGCACAGTTGCTTTATTGTCGTAATTTTAATTTATTAAATATGGTTGTTATATTAGTGCCGTTAATTTGAATTTAAACTTTGATTCGGAAAAATTTAAAAGTAGTTAAATTTTTTCCAACCTCACAGAGGATTGGAAGAGTTTATACTTTGATTCAAAATAAAATACAATGTATTGCGTATTTCCAACCTTACAAAGGACTGGTCTATTTTTAAAGAGAATTTAGTTAACTTCAAAAATAATAATCAATTTAGTTTTCATTTAGCTTAACAAGTAGATCACAAATTATATTTATAATATTGCCTAATCTTATAAGCCTTCACAATCCTATTATTTTTGCCTAATTGTATTATATTTTGTTATTAAATAGTAATATTGGCTTTGAAATAAAATGACAAAAAGAAAAGAAATGATATGGGAGCCAACATAACTCTATAAACTTGGTGATTATATATCAAAATAATGGCTGTCTATTCAAGACTTGCTAATAATAGGCTGTTTTACAAAATATTAGGCCCAGAGGCTTTCTAAAAAATGATACATTAAACATTGTGCAAAAACAACCCACTAATGTTATTTTCTTTAGATTTTGGCCAAAACTCTGCAATTTATATTTAAAAGTTACTTTGCACAAATAGGTTTTGTTTTGCATTTCCATTTCTCAACAGTGGCTGTTTCTGCAAGTTGGTGCAGCAGCAAAAAAACGTGGCTGTTTCTGCAATTTGTGCAGCAGGCGAAAAAAACGTGGCTGCTTCTGCAAAAACGTGGCTACTTCTGCAATTTTTGTTTTCGTGCTCGGTTTCTTTACGTACAAGACTCAGTCCACTTTTCCTTCAATTATATCCTATAATTTGCCTAAATGTCCAGATTTTGACCATGTTAACACACCTTGACACATGCATACACTTGCTCCACTAATAATCATATATATAAGCTATTCATACTTGCTCCACTAATAATCATATATAAGCTATAAAGGGTAAGTCGAATCATGCATACAATGACACTAGCATTTTCTACTTTTTAAACACAACATTCAAAAGTTTAATAAACTGACTAAACACATTAAACTATAGTCTTTTAGAATATCAAACACATGATGATTTCATGTCATTTTAGAAACAAATAAATTCAAAGCAAATACAAGGTTCATTTGTGTTTACCTTGTGCCGAAAATTCCAAGCCAAAAAGCAAATGAAATAAAGCCAACTAGAACCAAATGAGACAGCCACTAAACAGCCCTTTATGACCCCCTTTTAACTCTTAAACTAGTAGATTTATACCCCAAAAGACACTTGAAGTAATGGCTTTTGGTTCTAAATCCTAACTCTCAAACTTACTATTTTTTTTAAAAGTCTTTTGCTCTCTTTTTTTTTGTCAATTTTCAGCAGCTGTTGGTGTTCAAATGAGGGCAATAAATGACCCTATTTATGGCTGAAATTGAAGGCCAAAAGGTGGGGCTAAAAGGTGGAGTGTGGACTTGTACAAAAGTACAAACCCACACCCCTATACTTGAGTATATTTTGGCCATTTTCAGCATAGTAGAGCTGCTGAATTAGTATATTTCAGCAGCCAAAACAGTTCTAAAAAGCTGAAATAATGCAAGTAGGGTCCTCTAAGAGGACCCCCATTACTCATTGTACTAACTAAGGGTCTATGACCAACTATGCAAACCAGAATCAGCCCCAAAGTAACCAAACTAGACTAGAGAGCAACCAAATTCTAACTAAGTTGACTAAACTAAACCAAACTAAAAGGCAGCCCCCAAATCATAACTAAACTAGAACAAAACCAAATGTAACCAGATTCCATTACAAACTTACTCACAGTTGACAGAATTAAACAATAAGATTTAGACAATAAGCATACTCTACAGACAAACAAACTGGACAAACTAAAACTCTTAAACAACTTTCATCCAAACAAGATCAAGATTTTTACTTAACTCACACAACATACTCAAGGTGCAATTTGCTTTAAACAAAGGAACCAAGAGAATCAGATCAACAATTTCATTCTTTGGCGCACAAGTTTGAAACAAATGGTGCCCGAACACAAACTCAAAATCCATTCATACTTAGATAGAGAGACAATCTAAGACAACAACAATAATCAACTCTACTAAATTCTCATATATGCCATCAAACTACAACATGATCATTTTAGCAAATCAAACCACAATAATACCCTACAACTAAACAACCACAAGAATACTACCATAAATCATTGGCTCAATGCTAAAACGATCCTAAAATGTTTCTACTACTAACATTACCTAAACAAGTAGGAAGAAAGAACAAAGACTGCTTACAACTAACCCATCGAGCCACTGCCTCGGGCTTAACTCGCCAACACTGCCACGGATCAGCCTCGCTTCATCTATGCCATCAACACTGCCTCACCAACATAACCAGCACACCCTCGCATCAGTTGCTACCTCGTCGATACAAAATCATCATCGCAGCCCCCTCACAATAACAACATCACCATTTTTTCAACACTCCAAACACCGTCACAGCCCTCGCATCAGCCCCCACTCCGTCCTCACCACGGCTCACCAAAACAGAAACAAACCTCCCTCCTACGGCATCACTGCCTCGCCGTCAATTCAAATACAACATCATTCATCACAGCCATAAGGAGAAAGAAAATAAGAAGAAGAAGAAACAATAACAAAAATCAGAAAAGAAGAGAAGAAAAAAAAAAAAAACGGAGAAACGGGAGGGAAAACGGGAAACGGGGAACGGGGTATTGGGTGATGGGGGTAAAGGGGTGAGAGAGGGGAAGTAAGGAGAAGGCCAAACAGAGAAAACTAAAAAAACTTACCACTTTTTGAAGTTTGACCGGATTTTGACCTCCGATCTACGCGAAATGGCTTGGAATTTGGAGAAAATAGTTGTGGAAATGGAATGGGGGGGTGGAGATCTTTAAAATGGTATATATATTGTATTTTTCCGGCCACCGGAGGTGGTGGCCGGCGGCGGCCGATCGGCGGCTCCACGGTGGAGCATTGGTGGCGTTTGTTTTTCCGGTGGTGGGGAAAAATTTGGGCAGCATTTCATTAAGTCTTAATAGACTTGTGTGTGTGTGGTGTGGAATGAAGATTTTAGGCATTATATAGGTGAGGGGTGAAAGGATAAGGGCCATTAAATCAAAATTGATCTAATGGCTAGGATCAATCAAGATTTGGACGGGCCAAATGTGGGAATTGGGCTAAGATGGTGGGCTAATGGGCTAACAATTCTTGCACAAATGGCCATTAAACGAGTCTATACTAATCAAAACACACACACAACTAAAATTAAAATCACATAATTTGTAATACTATCGCAATTGAAATATAAAATCAAAGCTAAACAACACATAACAAGTAATTTTTGATATTTCCATATTTTACATCCTAATTAACGACAATTTAAGTTAGAACAAACACTAGAAGTCCAAAAAATTTGACGAAACGTCCTAAGAATTTAATACGACTAGTTTTGAGAAATTTTATTCATTTTGGTGCCAAAATTAGGTGATTACAGCTGCCCCTCTTTGTTCGGGAACACGAAGAGTTTTCGGACAAAGAAGTAATCGACAAATAATTTTGGCTTTTCGGTTCTAGCCGAGAGCATGCTTTTCAAAATGGTGACCGTACCTTGAATTTCGGTTCTAACCGAGAACAAAGTTACCTACATATCCCTGGACCAAGGAATCAGGTCAGTGTAGTTCCTTACGTGCGGTAGCTGGGACTACCGCATTCAAACAGACACTAGACCCTTCTAGACTCATTAAGACAAACCTAGACACTCTAGACCACTAAGATGACACTAGACACTCTAGACTACTACGACAAACAAGAGACTCTTCTAGACACACTTGGGGCTGATACTAGACACTCTTAGGCATAAGGGCTGTCGCTGTTGGTCACTGGTTGCTTGCTGATTGGCGGTCATTGCTTTACAGAGAAAATGAAAGTACAACATTGAAATGTAAAGTTACAATTCCTACTCTAAGTCTTCACGCTTCCCGAGACGAGCTTCTTGGTTCTTGCTCCCTCACTTGTTGAAAATAAAACCACCGCTCTTGGTTCAGGTGGGTCTTGCTCTTTGTAGAAAGATAAACCCTCGATCTTGGTTCAGGTGGGTCTTCCCTCTTTACAGAATGGATTCCCTCGTTCTTCAGGTGGGCGCCTGGACTTCTTCAAATGTATTCCCTCGTTCTTCAGGTGGGCGCCTGGACTTCTTCAAATGTATTCCCTCGTTCTTCAGGTGGGCGCCTGGACTTCTTCAAATGTATTCCCTCGTTCTTCAGGTGGGCGCCTGGACTTCTTCAAATGTATTCCCTCGTTCTTCAGGTGGGTGCCTGCACTTCTTCAAGCTACTCCCTCGTTCTTCAGGTGGGCGCCTGGACTTCTTCAAATGTATTCCCTCGTTCTTCAGGTGGGCGCCTGGACTTCTTCCAATATATTCCCTCGTTCTTCAGGTGGGCGCCTGGACTTCTTCAAATGTATTCCCTCGTTCTTCAGTTGGGCGCCTGGACTTCTTCAAAACTACTCCCTCATTCTTCAGGCGGGCTCCCTGACTTTCTCTAAAACTACTCCCTCTTTCTCCAGGTGGATTCCCTGACTTTCTAAATAACATCCCCCATTCTCCAGGCGGGTGCCCTGACTTTCTCTAATCTACTCCCTCATTCTCCAGGCGGGCTCCCTGACTTTCTCTAAGCTACTCCCTCATTCTCCAGGCGGGCTCCCTGACTTTCTCTAAACTACTCCCTCATTCTCCATTCTTTTGCTTTCTTGTATTTCAAATGGCCTTCGACACAGAACATCATACGGCCCAAATGTTCCAACTAGTCATTAGTCAAACTTTGTTAGGAACAGCATATTTTCCTTGATAGTCTCTTCTGCGGTGCTAACCTTGGCATGTCACTCCAGATGTCAAACTGCCTCATAGGCATTCCATTATCCAGGCAGGTCCTGACTGTAGCTCTGCTACAACTGCAAAACAGGTGAACAATTTTTGCGAAACTTTCTTTTGCTCGTTTCGATGTTATTGTGAATGAAAAGCAGAAGTGGAAGAAATTTCGGATAAAGGACTCTGAATGAGAGATGCCCTTTAGGGAAGTAAAAGGACTTATCTGGAGGTGAAAGCGATGACCTTAATAACATGACATGCATCTTGGCCTCGAAACCTGATCCATTCACAACAGTTGTCCCTCGACGCTTTCCCCAATAGAAACATTCAAAGCATTACTCGTCAAGCCCCTGATTGATGACAGTTACCAAAGCCCTCATTCGGTTAGCGGTGCCCCTTTCAGGGTTTTCACCGACTAACCTCTCTCTTTGTTCTTTTGCCTAACTGTTTGTCATGTGGCGCTCTTTCAGGTTTTCACCAACAAGACTTCATTCTTTTTTTTCTTTTCTTTTTTCTTTTTTTTTCTTTATTTTTCTTCTTTCTCCGTGGACCTCTTTAGTTCCACCCATTGATGATGATTTTTGAGCTAACTCTTGCTCGATTGACATTCTCAAGATTGGCCAAAATGGTCTATTAGACATTTATCTGAGTTTGGAAGCAATGTTTGGCCTGTAATAGGGTGCCTTGAGCATCTTCCCCCTTTTTAAGAATGATTGAATGGTACAACAAAATAGAAGTTTGTTTTTATTTTATTTTATTGATAAAATAAAATAAAATAAAAACAAACTTCTGCCCCAGTTTAGCAGAAACCGCGGATTTTGGATTTCCTTTGACTTTGGCTGCAAACTTGGAGGCAAGCTTTGCATCGATGTGAGATAAGGAAAATAAAATTTTTCCCTTATTTTGAAACTAGGGAACCTTTAGAACTTTGTTTGATGTGACCGCACCTGAATGGTTGCCTACGTATCCTTTTGAGAGGAATCAGGTCAGACGTAGCTCTAGCAACTTAATGCCAAATTTGTTTTGGATCTGTCTTTCTTCATTTCATCGCAATTACAAAGATTCCCCATAAGGGTTTACAAAAGCAATACAAAGCCAAAGGCTAACAAGAGGGGTACATTATCTGGGTAAGGGAAACAAAGACTTTCGTTACTCCACCCAAGAACATCAAATGTAGTACCTCTTCACTGCATCAGCATTAACAATCATTTCAGCCATCGTGCCCTCGATGTCTGTCAGGAATAGAGCACCATTGGGCAACACCTTCTTTACCACATACGGTCCTTGCCAATTTGGAGCAAACTTGCCCTTTGCTTCTTCCTGATGTGGAAAGATGCGCTTCAAGACTAACTGGCCTTCACTGAACTTGCGTTGGCGCACTTTCTTGTTGTATGCTTTGGCCATTCTCTTCTGATATAGTTGACCATAACATACTGCGTTTAGCCTCTTTTCGTCAATCAAAGCCAATTGTTCCAAGCGGGATTTGACCCATTCAGTATCCTCGATCTCAGCTTCAACAATGATTCTCAAGGATGGTATTTCGACTTCTGCCGGAATGACTGCTTCAGTCCCATACACCAATTCATATGGAGTTGTGCCTATTGAGGTGCGCACAGTTGTGCGATAACCCAGAAGAGCGAAGGGCAACTTGTCATGCCAATCTCGGGATCCTTCCACCATTTTTCGAAGAATCTTCTTGATGTTCTTATTTGCCGCTTCGACCGCGCCATTTGCTTTTGGCCGGTAAGGTGTGGAATGCCTATGCACGATTTTGAATCTTTCACATACTTCATTCATCAAATGACTGTTGAGGTTGGCCCCATTGTCGGTGATAATGGTATTAGGGATACCAAATCGACAGATAATATTCGAATGGACAAAGTCGACCACAGCTTTCTTGGTTACTGACTTGAATGTCGATGCTTCCACCCACTTGGTAAAATAATCAATGGCGACCAAGATGAATCTATGCCCGTTCGACGCCTTTGGTTCTATTGGGCCAATGACATCCATTCCCCATGCAGTAAAGGGCCAAGGAGCCGACATTGTGTGAAGCTCCAAGGGAGGCGAATGTATCAGATCGCCGTGCACTTGACATTGGTGGCATCTTCGCACAAACCCTATGCAATCTCGCTCCATGGTGAGCCAGAAATAACCTGCCCTTAAGATCTTCTTGGCTAGCACATAGCCATTCATGTGTGGCCCACAAATTCCTGAATGTACCTCATTAAGAATTCTCGATGCTTCTTGTGCGTCCACACATCTCAACAATCCCAGATCTGGGGTTCTCTTATACAACACCCCTCCACTTAGAAAGAAACCGTTTGCAAGACGACAGAGGGTTCTTTTCTGATTGCTTTCAGCTAGTGCCGGGTATTCTCCATTCTTGATGTAGTTTTTGATGTCCAGGTACCATGGCTCACTGTCAAGTTCTTCTTCAACCATGTTGCAATAAGCATGTTGGTCCCGGACTTGAATCTCAAGTGGGTCAATGTGAGTTTGGTCAGGATGACTAAGCATGGATGCTAATGTAGCCAAAGCGTCAGCCAACTCATTGTGCATTCTTGGTATGTGCCTGAATTCAATAGAATCAAATCTTTGGCAAAGATCTTTCAGACACTGCTTATACATGATGAGCTTCCCATCTCGAGTTTCCCATTCACCCTTGATTTGATGTACTAGAAGGTCAGAATCTCCAAGCACTAGTAGTTCTTTGATGTCCATGTCTATCGCCATGCGTAGACCCATGATGCAAGCTTCATATTCTGCCGTGTTGTTGGTACACCAGAAACGAAGTTGCGCAGCTGCCGGATAATAATGACCTGTTGGAGATATGAGAACAGCCCCGATACCATCACCTTTAGAGTTAGAGGCCCCATCAAAATAAAGCTTCCAATAATGATCATCTTCAGAGGACAACTCCTCAATTATGTCAACCTCTTCATCAGGAAAGTATGTCTTGAGAGGTTCGTACTCATCGTCCACTGGATTCTCGGCCAAATGATCGGCCAAAGCCTGGGCTTTCATTGCAGTTCTGGTGACATAAACTATGTCAAACTCTGTGAGTAACATTTGCCATTTGGCAAGCCTTCCTGTTGGCATGGGCTTCTGGAAGATATATTTCAGTGGGTCCATCCGGGATATGAGGTAAGTAGTGTATGACAACAAATAATGCCTCAACTTCTGTGCCACCCAAGTGAGGGCACAACACGTTCTTTCCAACAAAGTGTACTTAACCTCATAATCCGTGAACTTCTTGCTCATGTAGTAAATGGCCTGCTCTTTCTTGCCTGTGGCATCATGCTGACCTAGTACACATCCAAATGAATTATCCATCACCGACAAATAGAGGAACAAAGGTCGGCCTGGCTCCGGTGGGACCAACACAGGTGGATTTGACAAGTATTGCTTGATTTGGTCAAAAGCCGCTTGGCATTCCTCGGTCCACCTGACTGCAGCATCTTTCTTTAGCAGCTTAAAGATTGGTTCGCAAGTTGTAGTGAGTTGAGCGATGAACCTACTGATGTAGTTCAATCTTCCGAGGAAGCTCATGACTTCTTTCTTGTTCTTTGGCGGAGGCAACTCTTGTATAGCTTTGATCTTTGAAGGATCCAATTCAATGCCTCGCCTGCTGACGATAAAACCCAACAACTTTCCAGCTGGAACACCGAATGCACATTTAGCCGGGTTCAACTTCAAATTGTACCTTCTGAGTCTTTCAAAGAATTTCCTGAGGTCTTTAACATGATCCTCTGCTGTCCTTGATTTGATTATCACATCATCCACATACACCTCAATTTCTTTGTGTATCATATCATGAAAAACGGTTGTCATGGCTCTCATGTATGTTGCCCCAGCATTCTTTAATCCAAATGGCATGACCCTGTAACAAAATGTTCCCCAAGGTGTGGTGAATGCCGTCTTTTCTGCATCATCTTCATCCATCAGGATCTGGTGATATCCGGCATAGCAATCCACGAAAGACTGAATCTCATGCTTGGCACAATTGTCTATGAGAATGTGAATATTAGGCAAAGGGAAATTATCCTTGGGACTGGCCTTGTTCAAATCTCGATAATCAACACAAATTCTCGTCTTTCCATCTTTCTTGGGTACTGGCACGACATTGGCCAACCAGGTGGAATATTGAAGCGATTGAATCACCTTTGCTGATAGTTGCTTCATAATCTCATCATGAATTTTCTTGCTCACATCTGTCTTGAATTTCCTCCGAAGCTGCTTGACCGGAGGGAAACCAGGATTAATTGGTAACTTGTGAACCACCAAATCTGTGCTCAAACCGGGCATGTCATCATACGACCAGGCAAACACGTCTCTATAGTCAAACAAGACTTGGATTATGTCGTCTTTCACTCTCGGTTCAGCGTGCATGCTTATCTTGGTTTCCTTAACATCATCGGCACTTCCCAGATTTATATTTTCTGTGTCATCCAGATTAGGCTTAGGCTTACTTTCAAATTGTTCTAACTACCCATTTATTTCACTCTCAGCTCTCTCCTCATCATATTCTTCCCCAAAGATTTCTTCTGTATCAGCCTCTTCCATGTCGTCTACCTCCTCAACTGTCATTTCATACTCACTCCACTTCCCATCATTAATTTTCTTTAGTTCAGGTTGGTTCAATGAGACCAAGTTAAACTGTGTGTTTAGATCAGGGCGTGATTTCAGCATGCATGTCATGTTATTAAGGCCATCAGAAACATAGCTACAGAAAGAAATAAAAAATCAAATCAGGAAAGTAAAGAGATAGAATAAGGAGACAAGAAGCAATGTCTTGCTTTTCATTGAATTTGAAAGATAAAAGGGTTTGACATCATAACGAGCAAAATAAATATACTTGGATTACAACCCTTAGAATAACCAAGTATACAGAAAGGATAACAAAACTTGCTACCAATAGCCCCTCCTAGTGGGGAGAGGCATGGATTCCCAGTTGTTCAGCTTCACATCAGGGCCAATGTCCTGGATTTCTGCATTGCTAGGTCCTTCGCCAGTTTGCACCATGTTGATGCCAAAGACGTGCCTCAGGTCTGACAGCAGCTTCTTCTGTTCTTCAGTCTCCTCAGCATTTTTGGAAATAGACTTGCCCCCGTTGGACCTCGTGAAAGATTGAGCGAGGCAAGGGACAGGCTTCTCTAGAGACCATTCTTGTTTCTTCATCTTCCTAGCTCTTGCTCTGTCTGCAGCTGTGGGCTTGTATCCCAGACCCCAGGTACCTCGAATGCCAAGTGGACTAATTGGACGCGACATTCCTTGTAGCGCTGCCCCGAGACCTTTCCCGGGCTGGAAACCGTGCTTCAACATTTCTGTAGCCATCATGACTGCTGCTTCTGACAACCTTGCTTGGGATAAAGGCTTGCCTTCAGGAACCTCCTCCACATGGACTGCTTCAAATGCTTGATACATCAGAGTTGGGCTATCATTAGTGACCTCAATAACTGGAATAGACGGATCCTTGTAGATTGACAAATCTCCCTCTCCGTGTACCATGATCATCTCACGATTCCATTAAAACTTGATAGTCTGGTGTAAAGTCGATGGTACTGCGCCTGCCATATGGATCCAGGGTCTTCCCAACAACAGGTTGTAAGACGAATCCATATCAAGAACTTGGAAATCGATAGCAAAATCCACAGGCCCGATTGTCAGTATCAGTTCTATCTCACCAATCGATTGTCGTTTCTCTCCATCAAAAGCGCGGATACTCATAGTGTTTGTCCGAATCTTGTCCATGTTGACTTTCAATCTCTTTAATGTAGACAATGGACAGATGTTCAAACCGGACCCACCATCAACCAGTACCCTTGTGATATAAGAATTGTCATACTTGACAGTCAGATGTAGTGCTTTGTTGTGACCAGTGCCTTCCATTGGGAGTTCCTCGTCGGTGAAAGTGATCCTGTTTACCTCAAAGATACGACTTGCGGCTTCTTCAAGATTGCTGACGGTCATCTTCTCAGAGACATGAGCCTCATTCAGTATTTTCAACAGAGCATGACGGTGTGTCTCAGAACGCATCAACAAGGACAACAAAGAAATTTGAGCAGGGGTCTTCCTCAGCTGCTCCACAACGGAGTAATCTTGCACTCTCATCTTCTTCAGGAATTCCTCCGCCTCTTTCTCGGTGACAGGTTCCTTGATGGGGCCCTGATTTTCTCTAGCCTGCTTTGATTTTCTTAACTCTTCCGGGGTAAAGCACCGCCCAGAACGAGTAAGACCGCCAACTTGTGTTGTTTCCGCCACAACCTCTTTTCCTTTGTATGTTACCAATGCCTTGTCATAATTCCATGGGACAGCATTAGTGTTTCTCACAGGAATCTGAGGTGCACTCTTTATGACAACAGGATCACACAACTTGTTTTGATCATCTTCACAGGGTGCTCTTCTTATAACCAACTTTGGTTTGGCCACACAATCCGCCTCCTCTCCATTTTTGTTGGTCCTTTGGATCACCAATTTTGGTTTTTCAGCCACATCTTCCTTTCGCTCAACGGCTCTTCTCAATGTCAATACTGGCTTGTTTGGCTGGGTAGGATGCCCCACTTTCCCCGGCACAACCGAAAGAATTGGTTGCATCCTTTCCACTCCAATTGTTATAGCATCGACTGACACTATTGGCCTTGCTGATTCGTCTTCGAATCCCCCTTCACATGTAGCCACCATGTGTACATCATGGACCGGCAAAGGATTGCGATTAATGTTTGGCGTTTCTGCATCTTCAATCACAATTCGGTTATTGTCAATCAGATCTTGCACCGCCTTCTTGAGGTAATAGCAATCTTCTGTATCATGTCCTGGTGTGCCCGAATGGTATTCACAATGCCGAGAGTGATCCACTTTCCCAATAGGCTGCATGTTTCCTTGAATTGGCTTTATCATATCCAAGGCTCTCAACTTCTCGAAGATACTGGTGTAAGATTCTCCGATTGGCGTAAATTCTCTCTTTTTCTCCTCTCGGGCTTTCCTGAATTCAGCTCTTGGACGGAAGCCTGCAGGACCTCTTGGTCGGTAGGTAGGGTTTGGCGGAGCCTGATAATTGTTAGGCGAAGCTTGGTGAATGTGATATGTAGGCTGTGGGGCTGGGGCACGCCATTGCGGATAGGATGTTGGAGCATATGGTTGTGCTGCATGTACAGAGTAATGGGGTGGAGGCATGGAGTATTGTGCATTTTGTGGCGGGTAATAGTGTTGTAAAGGGGGTGTTTGTGGAGCTTGGCATGAATTATGTTGACTGTATCGCTCCTCGTTCCACTTTCGCGGACCTGACCCTACCATGGATACCTCCTCTTTCTTCTTCTTACCAAACCCTGCTGCCCCAGTCTGCACAGCCTGTGTAGTCGCCTTTAGTGCAGTCTGGCTCACAATCTTACCAGCTTTGACTCCTCTCTCAATCATTTCTCCCATCTTGACGACTTCACTGAACGGTTTCCCAAATGCGGCGATCAATGAACCATAGAACGCCTCATCCTGCGCCTCGATGAACAAACGGACCATGTCGTCGTCCGGGATTGCGGGGCTCACTCGAGCGGCCTGCTCGCGCCATCTGAGGGCGTACTCCCTAAAGCTTTCACTTGGCTTCTTTTTTATCGCATCCAAAGAGGATCGATCTGGCAAAACTTCAATGTGGTACTTGTACTGGTCATAGAATGCCTGTGCCATATCCTCGAATGACCACCATTTAGTTAAATCCTGCCTCATGAACCATTCGGCAGCTGCGCCCCCCAAGCTTTCAGAAAAGTAGGCTATCAACAGTTTGTCTTTCTTGACCCCTCTCATTTTGTTGCAGTAGGTCTTCATATGAACCCTCGGATCTCCTTGCCCGGTGTATAGATCAAACTTTGGCACTATAAACCCTTCTGGCAATTGCAATTCAGGGTATGGACAAAGATCCTTGAAAGAGATGTTAGTATGATCTCCATATCCTTGAATGGTCCTTACTGCTTGTTCTAGGCCCTTCATCTTTCTCAGAACCTCGCTCTCATCAAGCTTTCCTGAGCGATCAACCTCAACTTGAGACTCGCGATGGAACCCCTGATCATATGAGTCACTGTGTCGGAAATGGGGTTCAAGGTGCTGATCATAATGATGATCCCCAGCCTAGAGATGTGGTTCACTGTTGGATCTGGCCATGACAGGCTTAGCTGGGCCCCGAAAAACTGGAACCTGTGGGGGAGGTGGTCCATACTGTCCCTGTGGGGGGAGGTGGCCCATATTGTCCCTGTGATGGATGTTGTCCGTACTGCCCTTGTGGTAGAGGTGGTGGTTGTGGCGCATGAGGGCGCACTTCAGCTTCTTTCGTTGCACCATGGTTAGGACCAAAACCAGGGGGATAGGTCGGATCCTCGACCGCCGTAGATGTGCCTGGTGCTCGCTGGCTAGCTGTTGGCACAAGCCCCTCCAGGAGGTTTGGCATGGGAGGAGGTGCCCGTCCCGTGGTTATCGCATGATGCATGTCTACCAGGAATTGCTTCAGAGTCAGGGCCTCTTCTGTCGTCCTATCATTTTCTTCGGAACCGGCATCAGATTTGTCGCCTTCAGTGGCCATGTTATCCAAATGGAATTTCAGATCTTTTTTAGAGTAGGGTAATGGCAGAGTACTGCACCGAATCACGGGTAATCTATACTTGTCTTGCAAACAAAACAGGTTAGGAAACACAATTTTTACAAGTTAATCGTGCCTACGAGCCTAAGGTCGTCATGCGTCGTCCCGAAACGGTTTAGATTAGATTCCCAAGTGTATTGTTTGAGTCTTTTTTTTTTCATTTTTCTTCGTTTTTTTTTTCAAAGAGAGGCCAGAAGGTGAAATAAATTGACACATAAAAAACAAACAAAAGATTTCCATTACTAAGGTAATGCAAGACATACAGTGCTCTAACGCACAACCTTAGAAACGTACAAATGACGGAAAAAATAGAAATAAATTACTACTACTAAAAGCAACATAAAATACAATATGCCGAGATGCTAAATGAGTGACAAAACAAAACAATAAGCTTCATCATCTCGGACTGATATATCTGCTAAGGCAACCCTGGCTCAGCGTCAACTGGCTACTCTAGGTCAGACTCGTGTGGCTCCTCGGGATCTTCTTCTGCTGGTGGCAAAGGCTGGCTCAAAACATCATGCAATACGTGCACTCGCTGAGATATATTCCTGGCATAATCAGGAGCCTCAATGAGGATAGTCCTGTTGGACGAGTTCCTATGATCTTGGCACATCCTAGCAACATAGTCGGCCAGTTGCCGCACGTGTTCCTGACCTTGACTAATGACTCTCTTTGACACGGCTATCTGCTGAAGCTGGCTCGTGGCTAACCTTAATGCATCATTTTTCAAAATCACTGTCTTATCAAGTCGTTTGTGAAGCCGATCGATGTTCCCCAGGCACTTATCTGCAAATCTGTCGCTCTCAGCCTGGGCGGCTAGAGAGGTGTCCTTCTCAGTCAAAGCTTTACGATGCAAGTCATGCAATCGCCTGATAGTATCCGAGTATTGATGTGTCAAGTCCTCGCTTTCAGACTGAGCGGCTCTAGCAGCATCCCTCTCTGCAACTAAACCATGTATGGTAGCACGGTACTCCTGTTCAATCTCACGCCTGGCCATCCGAACCTGCATCTCCAATCGAGCCTCAAGGTCAACCACGCCTATACTCGACCTAGCTGGCATCTCCCTAGGTATGGGCTGGTGGCGATACCATGACTCGTACTCTTGAGTGACCTCTCCTACGAGTCCATTCTGAACCTGAGTCTCTTTCGTGAGGTGACGCCTAGTGTCCCACAAGTTCAGGATCTTTCCCCTGTGGGTAAACAGTCCTGGAGGATAGACTAAGACATAAGCACTCATATCCTCAACTATCGGAACCACCTGTCGTCGCCCCAACTGCCTGAGTACCCGCAGAGGGGCATAAGGCTGGGCTGCTTCAAGACCCATCAGAACTAAAAAGGGGCGCTCGATGCATCGGTGCACAACCTTCTCCATAGAAAGCCAGTTATACTGCCACAATATCTTATCTGCTGTAAGGGAGTCCAAGCACGACCTCCAAGCACGCTCACCATCTGGAAACTTAAACTTCTCAATATGTTCGAAGTGATAACCCAGATAGCCAAAGTCAAAGCAACCAGCAATGGGATGAGAAGGGCGGGGGCGTATGTGTTCCAAAAACCACACTTGCAATAGGAAGTTACACCCCTCGAAGAACTCACTTTCGCCTTTGCAACACCGAGTCAAGGCATGAAAGATACTTCCCAGAATTGTCGGAACGATCGTGGGATTTGGTGCTTTTTCAAACAGGGCCACCATAATCCAACTAACTCTAATGGATATCCTTTTGTGCGGCAATGGAAAGACCAATAACCCTAGAAGAGCAAACACAAAAACCCTCGGACAAAGTTGCACCCATTCATTATATGTTAGCTTGTCATGAAACTCGAAGCTATACCGTTTGAAACCACTATCACATCCGAATCGAGCATAGAGGTAGTCAAATGAGACCCAACCATGACTGGTACTAGCAATAGAGGTATCTATTCGCATCCGGATGTTTTGAAAGAAATCATTGGCATTGACATTTTTTGGGGCAATCATTCTCTTTTCATGCAAATCTAGCTTAATGAGCCCGGCTATTTCCTCGAGTGTAGGCGTCATCTCAAAGCCTTTGAAACAGAAGGTATTACTGTTTGGATTCCAGAGTCCGACCAGTGCACTAACCAGATCTCGGTGTGGCACAATATCTTTAGTCACAAGGTCAGTGAGAAAGCCAATCTTCTTTTGGACAGAACTTTGCTGCATCTCGCTCATACTCTTCCACCAAGACCTTAACAATTCGGGCGGGCCGTCAGTCATCATGATAGATGGTGGGGTGGCATCAATAGGGTACTTTCTCTTGCTAGGCCTAGAAGACGATGCAGCCATGGTACCTAAAACATATGTCACTTAATTTAGACAAAACAAAAGTACCTCGAAACATTGACAGACAAAGCACACTGATGTTTGAAACCTCCTCAAAATCTAACATGTGCTTAACATTTGAGACTCAGATTTTTAACAAAGTTTGGCCATTACAACGGCATAAAATTGACCCAAAAAATACTTTCGGCCGACCGAGGCACTTGCTTACTGTTGGAAAAATTGCCATTTTAGAGACGCGAATAAATTGACTCAAAATACTGTCGCCAACACCAAACAGACTCTTGGACTTTCCATAAAATTGGGCATATGGCGGTCGCCGCAATGGAACTCAAAAATTTACCATT
This sequence comes from Petunia axillaris subsp. axillaris, assembly GCA_029990575.1. Lineage (NCBI taxonomy): Eukaryota > Viridiplantae > Streptophyta > Magnoliopsida > Solanales > Solanaceae > Petunia > Petunia axillaris. The sequence continues at coordinate 48,167,879 of JARKNS010000009.1, forward strand.
ATAACGGCATAAAATTGAACCCAAAGAATCCTTCGACCAACCAGGGCACTTGGAAACTTCAAAATATTTTGCCATTATAACGGTATCAAGACTATCTCCAAAAGTTGACAACTTCAGTATGAAAATTCTTTCCTTTTTCTTTCACTTTTCTTTTTTTTTTTCTTTTTTTTTTTGAAAAATTTCGCCATTATGACAACGTAAAAATATACTCAAAATTTTCCCGCCACATAAATCTTTGCAAAATTTTGTTTCGACATCACGACCCCAAACAGGAAATGTATTAAAACACAAAATCTATAAAACTGAAATTCACCCTACTTCCTCTCTTTCTTTCATTTTTTTTTTCAATCAATTTTTTTTTTCCTTTTCCTTTTCTCTTTTGAAATCCGCCCTTTCCCGATTCGGTCAGCATGACGACCTTTCCTTCTAAATGCAACACAAAAAATGCTTAGGACGTATCTCGGCGCCAAGGAGTCATCCTAGACAAATGTGGTACCGGTGTGCCGCACCTCACTAAGTCAAACATGATGCAGATAATTGGGCCTAAAGGTTTAACTCTAGGTGACACAACTGACTCGGTGTCTAGACTGGCTCATAACCCGGTGGACAAACCGGGCGGAAAGCGCATCAGGGCCGTCCGGAAACAGTGTGTCCGGCCTAAAACCCTGTCACGCCTTCCTCCTAAATCATGGGTAATTTTAGTAAGAAGGCCCAGATGCCACAAGCAATCTGGTAAGTGTACGTGTGCAAGTGTTCCAGAGACTCAGAGGTGTACGTGGAGAAGACAGTTTATATACAATTCAACAAAATCAAAGCGGTAACATTCAACTTTCCATGTGATAACGGCAAACATATAACAACCAGATATTTAATAAATTAAAACATGCGACAATTTATCAAAGCCGGAGATTCTAGTTTTCACTAATTTCCCCAGCGGAGTCGCCAAGCTGTCACGACCCTTTTTTGACACGCAAAAACTAAAATAAATAGGAATTGCGTATTTAAAAGGTTATGACGAGTGTTAAAGGTACACAGTTATTTAAGAGAAAATCAGAGTCGCCACTTGACAAGTTAAAGGTGTGCCAAGTCACCAAAGTGGTGTACCTGGAACACCCTTGACTCGTCTAATAGTCTGCGTCAGAGATTCGGGTAAGGTTCTCAGTTGACTCTCGGGAAGGTATTAGGCACCCTCGAGTCCTGTGCCGAGCACAGTTGCTTTATTGTCGTAATTTTAATTTATTAAATATGGTTGTTATATTAGTGCCGTTAATTTGAATTTAAACTTTGATTCGGAAAAATTTAAAAGTAGTTAAATTTTTTCCAACCTCACAGAGGATTGGAAGAGTTTATACTTTGATTCAAAATAAAATACAATGTATTGCGTATTTCCAACCTTACAAAGGACTGGTCTATTTTAAAAGAGAATTTAGTTAACTTCAAAAATAATAATCAATTTAGTTTTCATTTAGCTTAACAAGTAGATCACAAATTATATTTATAATATTGCCTAATCTTATAAGCCTTCACAATCCTATTATTTTTGCCTAATCGTATTATATTTTGTTATTAAATAGTAATATTGGCTTTGAAATAAAATGACAAAAAGAAAAGAAATGATATGGGAGCCAACATAACTCTATAAACTTGGTGATTATATATCAAAATAATGGCTGTCTATTCAAGACTTGCTAATAATAGGCTGTTTTACAAAATATTAGGCCCAGAGGCTTTCTAAAAAATGATACATTAAACATTGTGCAAAAACAACCCACTAATGTTATTTTCTTTAGATTTTGGCCAAAACTCTGCAATTTATATTTAAAAGTTACTTTGCACAAATAGGTTTTGTTTTGCATTTCCATTTCTCAACAGTGGCTGTTTCTGCAAGTTGGTGCAGCAGCAAAAAAAACGTGGCTGCTTCTGCAAAAACGTGGCTACTTCTGCAATTTTTGTTTTCGTGCTCGGTTTCTTTACGTACAAGACTCAGTCCACTTTTCCTTCAATTATATCCTATAATTTGCCTAAATGTCCAGATTTTGACCATGTTAACACACCTTGACACATGCATACACTTGCTCCACTAATAATCATATATATAAGCTATTCATACTTGCTCCACTAATAATCATATATAAGCTATAAAGGGTAAGTCGAATCATGCATACAATGACACTAGCATTTTCTACTTTTTAAACACAACATTCAAAAGTTTAATAAACTGACTAAACACATTAAACTATAGTCTTTTAGAATATCAAACACATGATGATTTCATGTCATTTTAGAAACAAATAAATTCAAAGCAAATACAAGGTTCATTTGTGTTTACCTTGTGCCGAAAATTCCAAGCCAAAAAGCAAATGAAATAAAGCCAACTAGAACCAAATGAGACAGCCACTAAACAGCCCTTTATGACCCCCTTTTAACTCTTAAACTAGTAGATTTATACCCCAAAAGACACTTGAAGTTGTCACACCCCTTTTTTCCGCGCTCCCGCTTTTGGGAGGGCGTTTCGGGTTTAGGAAAGCGCTTATGGGATTTTTATGATTATTTGGCGCTATCCCGAGTTAGGGTTTCCATTTAAGGAAGTGACGGTGTTCAAAGGTACACGAATTATTAGAGATTTTTCGGAGTCGCCACTTGACAAGTTTAAGGTGTGCCAAGTCACCTAAAAGGTACCTTGGAACACCTATGACTCGTTAGTGGTCTGCATCAGAGTTCCGGATAAGGATCTCGGTTGACTCTCGGGAAGGGATTAGGCACCCTTGAGTCCTGTGCCAAGCACAGTTGCTTTTATTGACGCATTCCGGCTATGTGGAATATTTCGTACCTGCCTTTATTTGTTTTCCTTTGCTACGCCTTGATTTATTTTTATTTTTCTGTATTTATTTATTTTTTTATTTTTCGTGACTCGGCCGAATATTTTCGCGCAGGCACTTCACCCGTTCGAAACCTTATCAACCTTGGTTTGAGTCTCAATTTTGTATTTTTATTTATTTTGGTCAAAACTCGAATTTATAATTCGGCTTGATTTTTGATTATATGGGTCGCATTTACTTTCGACGCACATTTTCTTTTATTTACGTACGGCTTGATTCAATATTTACAAATGTAATTTATTTTAAACCGGATATGGTCGCGCAGGCACTTCACCCGTTCGAGATCTTCCGATTTAAATAAACTACACTTGAATCAAATTTATTTGGTGAGATACTAAGGTCCTATAGCTTATTCATTCATCCTTCACCTAGTTTTGATTTTTCGTTCATTATAACTAGCGAAATTACTAAATTTACATTTTTTGAACTCTATTGAGGCCTTAAGGTTAAAGCTCTAAATACAATGACCTAGCTTTGCAAAATGTCGAAGCCCATTTACACAAAGGAAAAACTTGAGCGCATGTTTATTTAAGAGGATTATGCCATAGGTCCTATTTTCTATTTGTTTCAATGTTTAGCCATATTAAAAATCCTTGGTTATTTCTTAGCCTATAAACTTATAAAAAGATTACCGTATATTTATTATGTTTGATGTACAACTCTTTATCCTTCAATTTCCAAAGATTTAAAAGTTTCGCTAAACGAATACGGATTTGGATTAAAAGATCAATTCACAGCTGGGCTGGATTACTTCTGCAAATAATGTTTTTCTACAGATTGCATAAACAGCCCCCTTTTTACTGTTGAGTTCAGATCTGGCCATTTTTGCCAATATTTTTGTAAATCCGATTTTGTCTAATTTTTACCTTCTACATTTCATAAAGGGACTAACTCACATAGTTGATTGAGCATACTTTACAAAAGGGAAGTACAACTAACGTTGTTCTAGTTTATTTCAAACAAACAAACAAAACAAACATTTGCATAAACAGTCACAATTCGCTCAAATTTCAGATCCGTACCAGAGTTACATAATGTGTCATTTGCGCAAAAGTTTCAGTTTATAAACAGAGGGGGGTACACAATAGCCATTCAAGCTTAAACATTCATCATATATAAGCAACTAATCATGGACTTATCACTTAGTTCATGCATTAACATGGCCTACACAAGGCTAACATTTACATAAAAATAATAAGATGAAATGGAAAACTTACCTAATTCGAAGTCAAACTTTTCAAATGCGTAGCAAGCCCAACAACCCAAACAAACAACCAGACCAGCGGCTCAAAGGAAAACAGCAGCAACAACTTTCATGTTCTGTTCTTATGCTCACTCTCTGTTCTTTTGTTTTTATGTTTCTGTATCCCTCTGTTTTCAGCTTTTTCTCACTCTCTGTTTCCTTTATTTTTCTCTCTGTTGCTCACCCTCTTCCTTTCTCTGTTTCAGCCTTTCAATTCTTTTTGTTTCAGCTTTTGTGTTACTGTTGTTTCACTTCTCTGTTCTTTTAGTTTCAGCCTTTGTGTTCTGTATGCCCACTATTTTTCTTTGGTTTTTTCTTTTTTGTGTTACTGTCTCCTCCTCTTTGTTTTAGTTCTTATATATGTTCTGTATCCCCTTTTCAGTTCCCTTTTTCTCTCTTTTTAAAGAGAGTCAAAGGCTAACAAAAATAGACAAGAGAGAGGGGGTGTGTACCAGTAGAAGTACCAGCCCATGTACCCCCAGCCTTAGCATTTTCAGGCCATTATTTCATGCCTGCAGGGCTGTACCAGAGCCCAAAAAAGAGCAGAGGTTCCTGCTGCCACCTCTGTACTTCTTTGCCTCATTCCTTGACATCTCATTTGACATCATCCATCCTATGTCATCCTAACTATCTAAGCAAATCAAACCACCATGACCAAATCAACAATGAAGCAATGGAAACAAACATAGGACCTTATGTCTAAACAAACAAAGTCAGCGGACAAGGAAAAAACAAATGAATGCTCTGGAGCGTAACAGGAAGTGGCAAGTTCATTGTTCAACAGAGGTTAAATGAAAGCTAACGGATTCACATTCAAAGAGCTAAACAAACTACTGTACTCAGCCATGGACTTTATGCGACAAGGCTCGACCATTTGTTCACACTTCTGGCATTTCAATATCTCAAGATTCAAATCATGCCCTCTCAGATTCATGCTAAACAGGAAGGACAAGTGAGCAACTCAAAGGGACCAACACATGTTCATGACATTTAGTTCGCTTAAAGCCAATTCGAGCAGATCCTATGCCATTCGGAAACAGCCATTACAACAATTTTAAATTAGAGCCCTGAACCAGAATCGATTTACATTTAACAGATTCCATGCTTAAACGACAACAAGTACACAAGCATAACCAGATTTATTGACTCGCAACATTGAACATACAGATTAATTATAATAAACAAAGAAGCTACATACCACAAGATATTTTCCCTAATTCTTCATGCTAACATTAAACTAAACTATCAAAGGAAAGGGGTGGAAGAAGAGTTATCTCCTCACCCGTTAAGCAAACTGAACACCACTGCCTCCTTGTCGCTGCCTCATCGCTACTGCCTCGTCGACACTGGAATCAACATCAACACTACCCAAGCTTCCCATGGAATGCCCAAAAATAGTCAACACCAGATTAGCTTCACGCCTTTATGATTAGCTTCACGCCTTTATGAACTTCATTACGCAGCCTGCTTCAATGTCATAGTCTTGCTCCCTCCATGAACCAGTCCCAAACCTCATTGAAACAGTGAAGCAGCCATCAAAATCCCAAGCTCGAAACATCACAGTAGCCACACCCAAATTCGTTTATCACCCGCTCATTATATTATCGTGATCCCCACCCTTGTATCAGTCCCCGCAACCAAAACAAGCTGCCTCGGATTCCTTATTACGAAAACTGCAGCACCTCCACATCACACGCAAAGGCTGCCTCGTCGAGTCAACATCACCACTACAACACTGCCTAGCCATCGACACCCATAAACATAACAGCCCTATCACAGCGACACCACTTCTATCACACGACTTCAATCACGCCCTCACCCTCTCACAGTAATCATCATCTCGGCAGACACAAAGCAAATTCCATCATCCTTTTCTCGTTCTAATTGAAGCGATCCCATTTGGGATCGTCTCGACTAGGACAAGAGAAGAAATGGAAAGAAAACACGAAAAATGGAAACCAAGAAAGACCCGAGCTGCTGCCGTTCGGACTTCAACAAACAGAGCACCCATTTATGGAAATGGAGCATGAGAGATGATAGAGGGAGCTGTGGGGGATACCTTTATGGAAGAATTGCCGGAAATTCAAAAGGGGTCGCCGGATCTAGGGTTAAGCCTGAATCTTTGAAATCCAATCGATGCTAAATGGCTGAGAATCAGAGAGAGTTAATGGTAGAAATGGAGAGACGGGATCTTGGCGAGCCTAGGAAGGTATAATCTGCGATCGGAGAAGACGGCTGTCGCCGCCGTCAGTGGTGGAGGTCCGACGGCGGGTGAGAAATGTGCAGCGGGTCATTTGGTTTTCTGATTTTGGAAAAATTGCCTAAAATGGCAATTATCTGCTTATAAACAAAGGGCATTGGGCCGGGTTCTAATAGTGGGTTGGGTTAAGAGAATTGGGCTATAATGAATTTAGGACTAGCCACTAATAGACAAAACTATTTAGAACATACATAATTCACTAGAATTAAACCACCCAAATTGCAATATTATCACAATCGAAAAGCTAAAATCACAATTTACATACATAACAAGTATTTTTAGTATTTTTTCATATTTTTTCTTCTAATTAATTAACTAAAACAAGCTAAAGTGGAATGTAAATATCTAAGAGAAATAAGCAAAGAGCAAAACAAAATAAACACAGTATTTAGACAAAAATTTGAATTTTTGTGCCAAAATTAGGTGATTACAGCTGCCCCTCTTTGTTCGAGAACATGAATAGTTTTCGGACAAAGACGTAATCAACAACTAATTTTGGCTTTTCTGTTCTAGCCGAGAGCATGCCTTTACAAAATGGTGACCGTACCTTGCCGGTTTGGTTCTAACCAAGAAAAGGCTACCTACATATCCCCGGACTAAGGGATCAGGTCAGTGTAGTTCCTTACGTGCGGTAGCTGGGACTACCGCATTCAAACAGACATTAGACTCTTCTAGACTCACTAAGACAAACTAGAGACTCTTCTAGACACACTTGGGGCTGACCCGACGCTCCTAGACTTACCCGGACTGACACAAGACACTTTTGACACACTAGAGTTGTTGCTGCTTGTCACTGTCGCTGGTTGCTGGCTAGCTGGCTGGTGGTCACTGCTTTACAAAGAAAAAATGAAAATACAACATTTGAAATGTAAAATTACAATTTCTAAGCTGACTCCTTCATGCTTCCCGAGATGGGCTCCTTGGTTCTTGCTCCCTTCATTTGTTGAAAAAGTAAACCACCACTTTGGTTTCGGGTGGGTCTTGGACACTTGATCTTCTGGAAATAAATTCCTTCATTCTTCAGGTGAGCGCCTAGACTTCTTCAAATGTACTCCCTCATTCTCCAGGTGGGTGCCTCGACTTTCTTGAAATGAATTCCCTAATTCTTCAGGTGGGCGCCTTGACTTTCTCTAAACTACTCCCTCATTCCCCAGGTGGGTGCCTCGACTTCTTGATATATATTCCCTCATTCTTCGGGTGGGTGCCCTGACTTCTCAAAACTACTCCCTCATTCTTCAGGTGGGTGCCTCGACTTTCTTGAAATGAATTTCCTCATTCTTCAGGTGGGCGCCTTGACTTTCTCTAAACTACTCCCTCATTCTCCAGGTGGGTGCCTCGACTTCTTGATATATATTCCCTCATTCTTCAGGTGGGCGCCTTGACTTTCTCTAAACTACTCCCTCACTCTCCAGGTGGGTGCCTCGACTTTCTAAATTACTCCCTCATTCTCCAGGTGGGTGCCTCGACTTTCTCTAAACTACTCCCTCATTCTCCAGGTGGGTGTCTCGACTTTCTCTAAACTACTCCCTCATTCTCCAGGTGGGTGCCTCGACTTCTCTACTCCCTCATTCTCCAGGTGGGCGCCTCGACTTTCCAAATTACTCCCTCATTCTCCAGGTGGGTGCCTCGACTTCTCGAAACTACTCCCTCATTCTCCAGGTGGGTGCCTCGACTTTCTAAACTACTCCCTCATTCTCCAGGTGGGTGCCTCGACTTCTAAAACTACTCCCTCATTGTCCAGGTGGGCGCCTCGACTTTCTCAAAACTACTCCAAATTCTGCTTTCCTTATTTCCCTTCTTTTCCTACTTTCCTTCCATTTCTCTGTATTTCTTTCGGCTCTCTTGTTGGTCTTTTAATGGTGCAAATTCTCGATGTGTCATTCTTGCTATCGAGATGTGATGTTGGCTTCCATTATCCAGGCGGGTCCTGACTATGCTCTGCTACAAACTGCAAAACAGGTAAACAATTTTTGCGAAACTTTCTTTTGCTCGTTTTGATGTTATTTTGACTGAGAGTCGAAAAATGGAAGATTCTGGACAAAGGACTCTGGACAAGATACGTCCTTTAAAAGATGATAATGAACTTATCTGGGGGCAAAATGATGATGACCCCAATAGACATGACATGTATCTTGGCCTCGAACCCCGATCCATTCACGACAGCTCTTCCTCGACCTCTCCCTCAATCCGAACATTCAGCAATGACTACTTGCCAAGCCCATCTTGATGACAAATATAACATCTCTCATTCGGCTAGTGGTGCCCCATTTGGGGTTTTCACCAACTAACCTCTCTCATTGTTCTTTTAACTCACTGTTTGTCATGCGGCGCCCTTTCAGGTTTTCACCGGCAAGACTTCATTCTCTTTTCTTTTCATTTTTTTCTTTTTTTTTTCTTTTTTTTTTTCACTCTTTTGATGATAATGTCTTGGGTGCTTTGAGCCTCTTCCTGACTTCGAGACCAAAATCTCAAACGTCCCATGAGCATGTGAAAAGATGGTAAGAATAATAGAAGTTTGTTTTTATTTTATTGACAAATAAAATAAAAACAAACTTCTGCCCCAGTTTAGCAGAAACTGCGGATTTGATTTTCTTTGAATTTGGCCGCAAACTTGAAGGCAAGTTTTGCGTCAATGTGAGATAGGAAAAATGGAAAATTTCCCCTAATATGAAACTAGGGAACCTTTAGAACTTTCACTGATATGACCGCACCTGAATGGTTGCCTACGTATCCTTTTGAGAGGAATCAGGTCAGACGTAGCTCTAGCAATTTAATGCCAAATTTGGAATTTTTCTCTTTTCATTTCATTTCAGTTCAATTACAGGATTCCCAATAAGGGTTCACAAAAGCAATACAAAGCCAAAGGCTAACAAAAGGGATACATTATCTGGATAAGGGAAACAAAGACTTTCGGTATCCCAATCCAAGAACATCAAATGTAGTACCTCTTCACTGCATCAGCATTAACAATCATTTCAGCCATCGTGCCTTCGATGTCTGTCAAGAATAGGGCACCATTGGGCAACACCTTCTTCACCACATACGGTCCTTGCCAATTTGGAGCAAACTTGCCCTTTGCTTCTTCCTGATGTGGAAAGATGCGCTTCAAGACTAACTGGCCTTCATTGAACTTGCGTTGGCGCACTTTCTTGTTGTATGCTTTGGCCATTCTCTTCTGATATAGTTGACCATAACATACTGCATTTAGCCTTTTCTCGTCAATCAGATCCAATTGTTCCAAGCGGGATTTGACCCATTCAGTGTCCTCAATTTCAGCTTCAACAATGATTCTCAAGGATGGTATTTCAACTTCTGCCGGAATGACCGCTTCAGTCCCATACACCAGTTCATATGGAGTCGTGCCTATTGAGGTGCGCACAGTTGTGCGATAACCCAGAAGAGCAAATGGCAACTTCTCATGCCAATCTCGAGATCCTTCCACCATTTTTCGAAGGATCTTCTTGATGTTTTTGTTTGCAGCTTCGACCGCGCCATTTGCTTTTGGCCGGTATGGTGTAGAATTTCTATGCACAATTTTGAACCTTTCACATACCTCTCTCATCAAATGACTGTTCAGATTAGCCCCATTGTCAGTGATGATGGTATTGGGAATACCGAATCGACAAATGATGTTTGAGTGAACAAAGTCGACCACAGCTTTCTTGGTAACTGACTTGAATGTCGCTGCTTCCACCCACTTGGTAAAATAATCAATGGCGACCAAGATAAATCTATGCCCATTCGAGGCCTTTGGTTCTATCGGGCCAATGACATCCATTCCCCATGCAGCGAAAGGCCAAGGAGCGGACATTGTGTGGAGCTCTAAGGGAGGCGAATGTATCAAATCACCGTGCACTTGACATTGGTGGCATTTTCGCACAAACCCTATGCAATCTCTCTCCATGGTGAGCCAAAAATAACCTGCTCTTAAGATCTTCTTGGCTAGCACATAGCCATTCATGTGTGGCCCACAAATTCCTGAATGCACCTCATTAAGAATTCTCGAGGCTTCTTGTGCGTCTACACATCTCAATAGTCCCAGATCTGGGGTTCTCTTGTACAGTATCCCTCCGCTCAGAAAGAAACCATTGGCAAGACGGCGGAGGGTTCTTTTCTGATTACTCTCTGCTAGCGCTGGATACTCTCCATTCTTGATGTAGTTTTTTATGTCCAGGTACCATGGCTCGCCATCAAGTTCTTCTTCAACCATGTTGCAATAAGCATGTTGATCCCTAACTTGAATCTCGAGAGGATCAATGTGAGTTTGGTCAGGATGACTAAGCATGGATGCTAATGTAGCCAAAGCGTCGGCCAACTCATTGTGCATTCTTGGGATGTGCCTAAATTCAATAGAATCAAATCTTTGGCAAAGATTTTCCAGATACTGCTTATACATGATGAGTTTCACGTCTCGAGTTTCCCATTCACCCTTGATTTGATGTACTAGTAGGTCAGAATCTCCAAGCACTAGTAGTTCTTTGATGTCCATGTCTATCGCCATGCGTAGCCCCATGATGCAAGCTTCGTATTCCGCTGTGTTATTGGTACACCAGAAACGAAGTTGCGCAGCCGCCGGATAATAATGACCCGTCGGGGATATGAGAACTGCCCCGATACCATCACCTTTGGAGTTAGAGGCCCCATCAAAATATAGCTTCCAATAATGATCATCTTCTGAAGTCAACTCCTCAATTGTGCCAACCTCTTCATCAGGAAAGTATGTCTTGAGAGGTTCATACTCATCATCCACTGGGTTTTCGGCCAAATGATCGGCCAAAGCCTGTGCCTTCATTGCAGTCCGGGTGACATAGACTATGTCAAACTCTGTGAGTAACATTTGCCACTTGGCGAGTCTTCCCGTTGGCATTGGCTTCTGGAAGATATACTTCAGTGGGTCCATCCGGGATATGAGGTAAGTAGTGTATGACAACAAATAATGCCTCAGCTTTTGTGCTACCCAAGTGAGGGCGCAACACGTTCTTTCCAACAAAGTGTACTTGACCTCATAATCCGTGAACTTCTTGCTCATGTAGTAGATGGCTTGCTCTTTCTTGCCTGTGGAATCGTGTTGTCCCAGTACACAACCAAATGAATTATCCATCACCGACAAATAGAGGAACAAAGGTCGGCCTGGCTCCGGCGGGACCAACACAGGTGGATTTGACAAGTATTGCTTGATTTGGTCAAAAGCCGCTTGGCATTCCTCGGTCCACTTGACTGCAGCATCTTTCTTTAGCAGCTTGAAGATTGGCTCACAAGTTGTAGTGAGTTGAGCGATGAACCTACTGATGTAGTTCAATCTTCCGAGGAAACTCATGACTTCTTTCTTGTTCTTTGGCGGAGGCAACTCTTGTATAGCTTTGATCTTTGAAGGATCCAATTCAATGCCTCGCCTGCTGACAATGAAACCCAACAACTTTCCAGCTGGAACACCGAATGCATATTTAGCCGAATTCAACTTCAGATTGTATCTTCTAAGCCTTTCAAAGAATTTCCTAAGGTCTTTAACATGATCCTCTGCTGTTCTTGATTTGATTATCACATCATCCACATACACCTCAATTTCCTTGTGTATCATATCATGAAAGACGGTTGTCATGGCTCTCATGTATGTTGCCCCAGCATTCTTCAAACCGAACGGCATGACCCTATAACAAAAGGTTCCCCAAGGTGTGGTGAACGCCGTCTTTTCTGCATCGTCTTCATCCATCAGGATCTGGTGGTATCCGGCATAGCAATCCACGAAAGACTGAATCTCATGCTTGGCACAATTGTCTATGAGAATGTGAATATTAGGCAAAGGAAAATTATCCTTGGGACTGGCTTTGTTCAAATCTCGATAGTCAACACAAATTCTTGTCTTCCCATCTTTCTTCGGCACCGGCACAACATTGGCCAACCAAGTGGAATACTGAAGAGATTGTATCACCTTCGCAGATAGCTGCTTCATAATTTCCTCATGGATCTTCTCACTCACATCTGTCTTGAATTTCCTCCGAAGCTGCTTGACCGGAGGGAAACCAGGATTGATCGGCAACTTGTGAACCACCAAATCTGTGCTCAGACCGGGCATGTCGTCATATGACCAAGCAAACACGTCTCTATAGTCAAACAAAACTTGGACTATGTCATTTTTCACCTTCGGTAGAGCGTGCATGCTTATCTTGGTTTCCCTGACATCATCGGGACTTCCCAAATTTATATTTTCTGTGTCATCTAGATTGGGCTTGGGCTTATTTTCAAATTGTTCTAACTCTCCATTTATTTCACTCTCGGCCTCCTCTTCATCATATCCTTCCTCAAAACTTCCTTTATTATCACTCCTTTCCATGTCATCTACCTCCTCAATTGCCACTTCAGAATCATCCCACCCCCCATCATGCACTTCCTCAATTTTTGGTTGATTCATTGAGACCAAGTTAAACTGTGTGTTTAGATCAGGGCGTGATTTCAGCATGCATGTCATGTTATTAAGGCCATCAGAAACATAGCTACAGAAAGAAATAAGAAGTAAAAATTAGGAAAATAAAGAGACAGGATATAGAGACAAGAAGCATGGTCTTGCTTTTCATTGAATTTGAAAGACAAAAGGGTTTGACATCATAACGAGCAAAATAAATACACTTGGATTACAACCCTTATAATAACCAAGTATACAGAAAGGATAACAAAAACTTGCTACCAATAGCCCCTCCTAGTGGGGAGAGGCATGGATTCCCAGTTGTTCAGCTTCACATCAGGGCCAATGTCCTGGATTTCTGCATTGCTAGGTCCTTCGCCAGTTTGCACCATGTTGATGCCAAAGACGTGCCTCAGGTCTGACAGTAACTTCTTCTGTTCTTCAGTCTCCTCAGCATTTTTTGAAATAGACTTTCCCCCATTGGACCTCGTGAAAGATTGAGCGAGGCAAGGGACAGGCTTCTCTAGAGACCATTCTTGTTTCTTCATCTTCCTAGCTCTTGCTCTATCTGCAGCTGTAGGCTTGTATCCCAGACCCCAGGTACCTCGAATGCCAAGTGGACTAACTGGATGTGACATTCCTTGTAGTGATGCTCCGAGACCTTTCCCGGGTTTGAAACCATGCTTCAACATTTCCGTAGCCATCATGACTGCTGCTTCTGACAATCTTGCTTGGGGCAAAGGCTTGCCTTCAGGGACCTCATCTACATTGACTGCTTCAAAGGCTTGGTACATCAGTGTTGGGCTATCATTGGTGACCTCAATGACTGGAATGGACGGATCCTTGTAGATTGACAAATCTCCCTCTCCGTGTACCATGATCATCTCACGATCCCATTCAAACTTGACAGTCTGGTGTAAAGTCGACGGTACTGCGCCCGCCATATGAATCCAGGGCCTTCCCAACAGTAGATTATAAGACGAATCCATATCGAGGACTTGGAAATTAATAGCAAAGTCCACAGGCCCAATTGTCAATGTCAGCTCGATCTCACCAATTGACTGTCTTTTTTCTCCATCGAAAGCTCGGATACTCATAGTGTTGGTTCGAATTCTGTCCACGTTGATTTTCAATCTTTTCAAAGTAGACAATGGACAGATGTTCAGACCGGACCCACCGTCAACCAGCACCCTAGTGACATAAGAATTGTCGACCTTGACAGTCAGATGTAGTGCTTTGTTGTGGCCTGTGCCTTCCATAGGCAATTCTTCATCAGTGAAAGTGATCCTGTTTACTTCAAAGATACGACTAGCAATTGCCTCCAAATTTCCAACAGTCATTTTTTCAGATACATGAGCTTCATTCAGGATTTTCAATAGAGCATGACGGTGCGCCTCAGAATGCATCAGCAGGGACAACAGAGAAATTTGAGCAGGGGTCTTCCTCAGCTGCTCCACAATAGAATAATCTTGCACTTTCATCTTCTTTAGAAACTCTTCTGCCTCTTTCTCAGTGACAGGTTCCTTGATGGGACCATGATTTTCCCTGGCTTGCTTTGCTTTTCTTAACTCTTCCGGGGTAAAGCACCGCCCAGAACGAGTTAGACCGCCCACTTGTGTCGTTTCTGCTACAACCTCCTTTCCCATGTACGTTACCACTGCCTGGGCATAGTTCCACGGGACAGCCTTGCTATCTGTCACATGGAACTGGGATGCCCTCTTTATGACAATGGGCTCGCGCAGAAGTGCATTTCTTATAACCAACTTCGGTTTGGTAGCGGAATCTGCTTCCCCTTCCTTTCTGATGGACCTTGAGATCACCAACTTTGGTTTCTCCGTCATCTCTTCCCTTTCCTCAACAGCTCGTTTCAATGTTAACACGGGCTTATCTAACTGGACAGATGGCTTTGTTCCTCCGGACACCACAGCAGGACTTGTCTTTGAAGTGATATGCATCTTTTCCACCTCAACTGTTATTGCATCGACTGACACTATTGGCCTTGCAGATTCGCTTTCAAATCCCCCTGTGCATGCATATACCATGTGTACATCATGGACTGGCAGAGGATTGCGATTAATGTTCGGAGTTTCTGCATCCTCTATCACAATTTGGTTGTTGTCAATCAGCTCTTGCACCACTCTCTTGAGATAGTAGCAATCTTCTGTATCATGCCCTGGTGCGCCCGAGTGGTAATCACAATGCCGAGAATGGTCCACTTTGCCAGTAGGATTCATGTTTCCTTGAACTGGCTTTATCATGTTCAAGGCCCGCAGTTTCTCAAAGATACTGGAGTAGGATTCTCCAATTGGCGTGAATTCTCTCTTCTTCTCTTCTCGAGCCTTCTTGAATTCAGCTCTCGGACGGAAGCCTGCCGGACCTCTTGGTCGGTAAGTAGGGTTAGGTGGAGCTTGATAGTGATTATGTGGAGCTTGGTGAATGGGATATGTAGGCTGTGGGGCTGGTGCGCGCCATTGCGGATAAGACGTTGGGGCATATGGCTGCGCGGCATGTACGGAGTATTGGGGTGGAGGTATGGAGTATTGTGCATTTTGTGGTGGGTAATAGTGTTGTGGACGGTGTACTGGAGCTTGGTATGAATTAGCCTGACTGTATCGCTCATCATTCCACCTTCGTGGACCCGACCCTACCATGGCCACATCTTCTTTCTTCTTCTTACCGAACCCTGCTGCCCCTGTCTGCACAACCTGTGTGGTCGCCTTTAGTGCAGTCTGGCTCACAATCTTGCCAGCTTTGACTCCTCTCTCAATCATTTCTCCCATCTTGACGACTTCGCTAAACGGTTTCCCAAAGGCGGCGATCAATGAACCATAGAACGCCTCATCCTGCGCCTCAATGAACAAACGGACCATGTCATCGTCCGGGATTGCGGGGCTCACTCGAGCGGCCTGCTCGCGCCATCTGAGGGCGTACTCCCTAAAGCTTTCGCTTGGCTTCTTTTTTATCGCATCCAAAGAGGATCGATCTGGCAAAACTTCAATGTGGTACTTGTACTGGTCGTAGAATGCCTGTGCCATATCCTCAAATGACAACCATTTAGTCAAGTCCTGCCTCATGAACCATTCGGCAGCCGCGCCCCCCAAGCTTTCAGAAAAGTAGGCTATCAACAGTTTGTCTTTCTTGACCCCTCTCATTTTGTTGCAGT
Organism: Petunia axillaris subsp. axillaris; assembly: GCA_029990575.1. NCBI lineage: Eukaryota > Viridiplantae > Streptophyta > Magnoliopsida > Solanales > Solanaceae > Petunia > Petunia axillaris. The sequence goes on from JARKNS010000009.1 coordinate 48,183,824, forward strand.
ATGTTTTCATATGAACCCTTGGATCTCCTTGCCCGGTGTATAGATCAAACTTTGGCACTATGAACCCATCTGGCAATTGCAATTCAGGGTAGGGGCAAAGATCCTTGAAAGAGATGTCAGTATGATCTCCATATCCTTGAATGGTCCTTACTGCTTGTTCTAGGCCCTTCATCTTTCTTAGAACCTCACTCTCATCCAGCTTTCCTGATCGATCAACCTCAACTTGAGACCCGCGATGGAACCCCTGATCATACGAGTCACTGTGTCGGAAATTGGGTTCATGGTGCTGATCATAATGATGATCCCCAGCCTGGAGATGTGGTTCGCTGTTGGACCTAGCCATAGCAGGCCTGGCTGGGCCCCGAAAAATTGGAACTTGTGGGAGAGGTGGGCCATACTGCCCCTGTAGCGGAGGTGGACCATACTGTCCCTGTGGTGGGGGTGGACCATACTGCCCCTGTGGTAGATGTTGTCCATATTGCCCTTGAGGTGGAGGTGGTGGGGGCGGTGCATGAGGGCGCACTTCAACTTCTTTTGTTGGACCCTGACTAGTGCCAAAACCAGGGGGATAGATCGGATCCTCAACCGCCGTAGATGTGCCTGGTGCTCGCTGGCTAACTGTTGGCATAAGCCCATCTAGGAGGTTTGGCATGGGAGGAGGTACCCGTCCCGTGGTTATCGCATGATGCATGTCCACCAGAAATTGCTTCAGAATCAGGGCCTCTTCTGTCGTCCTATCATTTTCTTCAGAACCGGCATCGGATTTGTCTCCTTCAGTGGCCATGTTACCAAATGGAATTTCAAGTCCCCTTGAGTTAGTTGTGTGAGAGTGGGGTAATGCTAGAGCGCTGCACCAAGTCACTGGTAATCTAGTCTTGTCTGCAAACAAAACAGGTTAGGAAACATGATATTTACGAGCCGAGCGCGCCTACAAGCCTAAAGTCGTCATGCATCATCCCGAATCAAGACAAAGCGGGTCCTCTCTTTCTTTTCTTCTCTTCTTTTTCCTTTCTCTTTTTTTTTTCTTTCATTTTCCTCTCTTTCTTTCGCTCTCTTTTTTTTCATTTCATTTTTTTTTTTCATTTTTTTTTTTTATCTTTCATTTTTTTTTTCATATCATATATCTTTCAAATGTAAGAGGGGTCCAAAATCAGATTGAAAAAAGGAAGAAAAAAATGCATTTAAGATAATAAAAGACACAATTTTGGATTTTCTGATTTCCTTTTCATAAATGCCGAAACAGTACAATATAAAAAGCCCGCCGACAACATGGGGCAATAGTAGTACTCCCAAAAAATTAAAACAGACAAACTAGACCGACTGTTCGAAATAGAAATGACAATACATAATAAAAGCTACAATCTGTCCAAGATGCTAAATGAATGACAAAAGACAATGAGCTGCATCATCTCGGACTGGCATATATCTACTAAGGTGATCCGGGCCCTGCCTCATCTGGCTCCTCTGGATCTGACTCAAATGGCTCGTCGAGATCTTCCTCTGGTGGCTCCTCGGGATCTGCTGGTGGGCCTTCTACCAAAGTGCGGCGCATTCCAGCCAAATTTTCTGCAACTCTGGTGACGAAGGGAAGCACATGGGGAAGTAGGTCCTCCGCGGGCAGCCTCCTATAGTCACTGATAGCCTGTGCAACATATACAGCAGAGTCATAAACCTGCCGATAAACTACACTGATAGTCTGTCCAGCAGCCTGTATATCCTGAAGTCGGCTCTGTGCTAGCTTCCTGAGCTGCTCTTCTTGCTCCAGTGCCCTGTCGAGTTGAGCTCGAGCATCCATGGCATCCCGACGATGATAATCCTCCCTTCTCCTGCTCTCCACCAAAGCTGCCCTGTCGGCATCCCGCTCTGTCAATGCCTCAGAGTGCATAACACGGAGTCGTCTAACTGTGTCTAGGTGCTGATGCGTGAGACCCTCACTCTCAACCAAAGCAGCTCGAGCAGCATCCCTCTCAGAACGAAGATGGTAGACCAAACCCGCATATCTCTCCTCAGTCTCTACCCTATGCATCTCTATCTTCATGTCAATCCTGAGTGCCTCATCATACGGTCCCTTAACCGTTTTTGCTGGCATAGCTACCAAAGCAGGCTGTCGGCCGAACCAGAAAACATACTCGGGAGTGACCTCGCCTCTGAATCGGTCTATAACCTGTGTGCTGGAGGTCAAATGTCTCATATTATCCCAAATGGAGAACCACTGAGTGTGCCTGGGAAACTCACCGCTAATATGCTCAAGACGATACTCTTCCACGGCCTCTACCCTAGGTACACCCTGAACGCGCCCAAGCTGTCGGAGCACCCGCGTAGGGCAATAAGGCTCGGCTCCCTTATGACCCATCAATACTAGAAAAGGACGGTCCATACTACCATATATTCCCTCTTTCGAGGGGTACCAACTAACCTGCCACCGGATATTCTCCAGAGTGAGCTCGCTCAAGTACTTGGCCCACCCATCAAAGCTCTCAGGTAGATCAAGATGTCGAGCACGATAATAATGGGTGTTCAAATGGCATTTAGGCGCATCGGGTAGTGGAGTAGGGTCAGAACGGCCGAACAAATGCTCAACGAACCATACTTGCAACAACAAGTTGCAACCCTCGAAAAATCGGGCCCCTTTCTCTTTGCATCGAGTCAGAGCACGATAAATACTGCCCAAGATCATCGGTACAACAGTAGAATCTCGAACTCCCCCAAATAAAGCTCTCACGATCCAAGAGGTATGGATAGAGATTTGTCCATTCTCCATCGGGAAGACCATGAGGCCAAGGAAAGCGAAAATAAAAGCTCTTTCCCTAAGGTTATCCCATTGGTCGTGGCTCAACATAGTGATGAATTTCGGCCGATGCTCTGTGTAACCATCTCCCCGCCCATAAAGAGCATAAAGATACTCCAGACTGACCCAACCTGAGGCCAAACTCACTAACTGGGTATCAGAACGCAGACTCATGTCCCGTAGGAACTCCTCGACTCTCACAAAGCGAGGTGCTATGCACTTCTTTGTCCTAAACACTGCATTAGTCAAACCCGAGATCTCTTCTAAAGTAGGAGTCATCTCAATATCCCCAAACACAAAGGTATTTTGACTCGGTTCCCAATACCGAATCAAAGCATTTACCAGTTCCCGGCGTGGGGCAAACTTAGGGTTAAGAAAATGTGTCATTTCCCCAATTCTCGCATGCACAACCCCTTTCTGCTTTTCGCTCAAATGGTACCACCAATTTCTCAACAATGGAGGACATTTATCGACCATCTTAATAGGCGGTGGAGTAGATCCCTCAGGAAACTTCCTTTTCCCTACTCTAGATGATGATGCAGCCATGATACCTATTTTATTAAAAATGAAGTATTAGGACCGAGAAAACTTTGGACAAAATTTGTAAAACAACATTAAAACGGGCAAGCCGACTCAAACGAAATTTTTACATGATTGACTAGGCTAGACAAATAGAAACAGAACTTGTCAATGCTTTACAAAACAAGACGACTCTACTTTGATTTTTGATTTTCTAATTTTTGAACAAAATTCAACATGACAACGACACTAAAATTTGACTATTGACATTAAAACGGACAAGCCGGCTCAAATAAAATATTTACATGATCCGACTAGCCTAGACAAATAGGAACAAAACTTGTCAATGTTTTACAAACAAGACGACTCTATTTTGATTTTTGATTTTCTAATTTTGAACAAAATTTGACATGACAACGCCACCAAAAATTTGACTATTGACGTTGTTTTTCTCTTTTATTTTTTCACAAAATTGGCCATTATAACGGCGTGAAATTGGCTTTAAAATCTTTGCCGACAACGGGAAAAGGACAACTGACACGCTATATTTTTTTTAAAAAAAAAAAAAAAAATCTGAAATTGCCCCTCTTAACAAAGTGTTTCTTCTCTCTTTTTTTTTTTTTTTTTCTTCATTTTTTTCATTTTTCCAGACTAACCCGCTTTCTCTCGATAAACGGTCAGCATAACGGCCTCTCTAGATGCAACACAAAAGATGTCACTATTGTCTTTCTGGGGTGTGGGCCCCATCTGGACTCTAAAGGGTCAGCCTAGACAAGTGCGGTACCGGTGTACCACACCTCGCTAAGTCTAATGACATGCAAATAAATCGGCCTAGATAAAAGCACAGGTTCAACTCTAGGTGACTCAATGGGTTCGTGTTCTATAGTTTCTGGCAATTTGGAAGTGCCTCGGGGGTACCGGTCGACAACGTCTAACGGCCTAACCCAACGCACCTCCTCCTAAAAAGGGTTAACTTTTTGTGTCCTGAGACACGACAGAAATTCCAGACGCCGAAGCGAGACTGGCGTGCATGTGTGCAGTGTTCCAGAAGACTCAGAGGTGTACGAGAGAAGACAGTTGTGTATATACAGTTCAAACAATATCAAAGCAGTAACATTCAAGGCAGCATGTACAAACAATATTTAAAAGCCGAAAACGACAAAGTATAAAGCCTGAGATTCTCAGTTTTCACTTTTTTTTCCCCAGCGGAGTCGCCAAGGCTGTCACACCCCTTTTTTCCGCGCTCCCGCTTTTGGGAGGGCGTTTCGGGTTTAGGAAAGCGCTTATGGGATTTTTATGATTATTTGGCGCTATCCCGAGTTAGGGTTTCCATTTAAGGAAGTGACGGTGTTCGAAGGTACACGAATTATTAGAGATTTTTCGGAGTCGCCACTTGACAAGTTTAAGGTGTGCCAAGTCACCTAAAAGGTACCTTGGAACACCTATGACTCGTTAGTGGTCTGCATCAGAGTTCCGGATAAGGATCTCGGTTGACTCTCGGGAAGGGATTAGGCACCCTTGAGTCCTGTGCCAAGCACAGTTGCTTTTATTGACGCATTCCGGCTATGTGGAATATTTCGTACCTGCCTTTATTTGTTTTCCTTTGCTACGCCTTGATTTATTTTTATTTTTCTGTATTTATTTATTTTTTTATTTTTCGTGACTCGGCCGAATATTTTCGCGCAGGCACTTCACCCGTTCGAAACCTTATCAACCTTGGTTTGAGTCTCAATTTTGTATTTTTATTTATTTTGGTCAAAACTCGAATTTATAATTCGGCTTGATTTTTGATTATATGGGTCGCATTTACTTTCGACGCACATTTTCTTTTATTTACGTACGGCTTGATTCAATATTTACAAATGTAATTTATTTTAAACCGGATATGGTCGCGCAGGCACTTCACCCGTTCGAGATCTTCCGATTTAAATAAACTACACTTGAATCAAATTTATTTGGTGAGATACTAAGGTCCTATAGCTTATTCATTCATCCTTCACCTAGTTTTGATTTTTCGTTCATTATAACTAGCGAAATTACTAAATTTACATTTTTTGAACTCTATTGAGGCCTTAAGGTTAAAGCTCTAAATACAATGACCTAGCTTTGCAAAATGTCGAAGCCCATTTACACAAAGGAAAAACTTGAGCGCATGTTTATTTAAGAGGATTATGCCATAGGTCCTATTTTCTATTTGTTTCAATGTTTAGCCATATTAAAAATCCTTGGTTATTTCTTAGCCTATAAACTTATAAAAAGATTACCGTATATTTATTATGTTTGATGTACAACTCTTTATCCTTCAATTTCCAAAGATTTAAAAGTTTCGCTAAACGAATACGGATTTGGATTAAAAGATCAATTCACAGCTGGGCTGGATTACTTCCGCAAATAATGTTTTTCTACAGATTGCATAAACAGCCCCCTTTTTACTGTTGAGTTCAGATCTGGCCATTTTTGCCAATATTTTTGTAAATCCGATTTTGTCTAATTTTTACCTTCTACATTTCATAAAGGGACTAACTCACATAGTTGATTGAGCATACTTTACAAAAGGGAAGTACAACTAACGTTGTTCTAGTTTATTTCAAACAAACAAACAAAACAAACATTTGCATAAACAGTCACAATTCGCTCAAATTTCAGATCCGTACCAGAGTTACATAATGTGTCATTTGCGCAAAAGTTTCAGTTTATAAACAGAGGGGGGTACACAATAGCCATTCAAGCTTAAACATTCATCATATATAAGCAACTAATCATGGACTTATCACTTAGTTCATGCATTAACATGGCCTACACAAGGCTAACATTTACATAAAAATAATAAGATGAAATGGAAAACTTACCTAATTCGAAGTCAAACTTTTCAAATGCGTAGCAAGCCCAACAACCCAAACAAACAACCAGACCAGCGGCTCAAAGGAAAACAGCAGCAACAACTTTCATGTTCTGTTCTTATGCTCACTCTCTGTTCTTTTGTTTTTATGTTTCTGTATCCCTCTGTTTTCAGCTTTTTCTCACTCTCTGTTTCCTTTATTTTTCTCTCTGTTGCTCACCCTCTTCCTTTCTCTGTTTCAGCCTTTCAATTCTTTTTGTTTCAGCTTTTGTGTTACTGTTGTTTCACTTCTCTGTTCTTTTAGTTTCAGCCTTTGTGTTCTGTATGCCCACTCTTTTTCTTTGGTTTTTTCTTTTTTGTGTTACTGTCTCCTCCTCTTTGTTTTAGTTCTTATATATGTTCTGTATCCCCTTTTCAGTTCCCTTTTTCTCTCTTTTTAAAGAGAGTCAAAGGCTAACAAAAATAGACAAGAGAGAGGGGGTGTGTACCAGTAGAAGTACCAGCCCATGTACCCCCAGCCTTAGCATTTTCAGGCCATTATTTCATGCCTGCAGGGCTGTACCAGAGCCCAAAAAAGAGCAGAGGTTCCTGCTGCCACCTCTGTACTTCTTTGCCTCATTCCTTGACATCTCATTTGACATCATCCATCCTATGTCATCCTAACTATCTAAGCAAATCAAACCACCATGACCAAATCAACAATGAAGCAATGGAAACAAACATAGGACCTTATGTCTAAACAAACAAAGTCAGCGGACAAGGAAAAAACAAATGAATGCTCTGGAGCGTAACAGGAAGTGGCAAGTTCATTGTTCAACAGAGGTTAAATGAAAGCTAACGGATTCACATTCAAAGAGCTAAACAAACTACTGTACTCAGCCATGGACTTTATGCGACAAGGCTCGACCATTTGTTCACACTTCTGGCATTTCAATATCTCAAGATTCAAATCATGCCCTCTCAGATTCATGCTAAACAGGAAGGACAAGTGAGCAACTCAAAGGGACCAACACATGTTCATGACATTTAGTTCGCTTAAAGCCAATTCGAGCAGATCCTATGCCATTCGGAAACAGCCATTACAACAATTTTAAATTAGAGCCCTGAACCAGAATCGATTTACATTTAACAGATTCCATGCTTAAACGACAACAAGTACACAAGCATAACCAGATTTATTGACTCGCAACATTGAACATACAGATTAATTATAATAAACAAAGAAGCTACATACCACAAGATATTTTCCCTAATTCTTCATGCTAACATTAAACTAAACTATCAAAGGAAAGGGGTGGAAGAAGAGTTATCTCCTCACCCGTTAAGCAAACTGAACACCACTGCCTCCTTGTCGCTGCCTCATCGCTACTGCCTCGTCGACACTGGAATCAACATCAACACTACCCAAGCTTCCCATGGAATGCCCAAAAATAGTCAACACCAGATTAGCTTCACGCCTTTATGATTAGCTTCACGCCTTTATGAACTTCATTACGCAGCCTGCTTCAATGTCATAGTCTTGCTCCCTCCATGAACCAGTCCCAAACCTCATTGAAACAGTGAAGCAGCCATCAAAATCCCAAGCTCGAAACATCACAGTAGCCACACCCAAATTCGTTTATCACCCGCTCATTATATTATCGTGATCCCCACCCTTGTATCAGTCCCCGCAACCAAAACAAGCTGCCTCGGATTCCTTATTACGAAAACTGCAGCACCTCCACATCACACGCAAAGGCTGCCTCGTCGAGTCAACATCACCACTACAACACTGCCTAGCCATCGACACCCATAAACATAACAGCCCTATCACAGCGACACCACTTCTATCACACGACTTCAATCACGCCCTCACCCTCTCACAGTAATCATCATCTCGGCAGACACAAAGCAAATTCCATCATCCTTTTCTCGTTCTAATTGAAGCGATCCCATTTGGGATCGTCTCGACTAGGACAAGAGAAGAAATGGAAAGAAAACACGAAAAATGGAAACCAAGAAAGACCCGAGCTGCTGCCGTTCGGACTTCAACAAACAGAGCACCCATTTATGGAAATGGAGCATGAGAGATGATAGAGGGAGCTGTGGGGGATACCTTTATGGAAGAATTGCCGGAAATTCAAAAGGGGTCGCCGGATCTAGGGTTAAGCCTGAATCTTTGAAATCCAATCGATGCTAAATGGCTGAGAATCAGAGAGAGTTAATGGTAGAAATGGAGAGACGGGATCTTGGCGAGCCTAGGAAGGTATAATCTGCGATCGGAGAAGACGGCTGTCGCCGCTGTCAGTGGTGGAGGTCCGACGGCGGGTGAGAAATGTGCAGCGGGTCATTTGGTTTTCTGATTTTGGAAAAATTGCCTAAAATGGCAATTATCTGCTTATAAACAAAGGGCATTGGGCCGGGTTCTAATAGTGGGTTGGGTTAAGAGAATTGGGCTATAATGAATTTAGGACTAGCCACTAATAGACAAAACTATTTAGAACATACATAATTCACTAGAATTAAACCACCCAAATTGCAATATTATCACAATCGAAAAGCTAAAATCACAATTTACATACATAACAAGTATTTTTAGTATTTTTTCATATTTTTTCTTCTAATTAATTAACTAAAACAAGCTAAAGTGGAATGTAAATATCTAAGAGAAATAAGCAAAGAGCAAAACAAAATAAACACAGTATTTAGACAAAAATTTGAATTTTTGTGCCAAAATTAGGTGATTACAGAAGTAATGGCTTTTGGTTCTAAATCCTAACTCTCAAACTTACTATTTTTTTTAAAAGTCTTTTGCTCTCTTTTTTTTGTCAATTTTCAGCAGCTGTTGGTGTTCAAATGAGGGCAATAAATGACCCTATTTATGGCTGAAATTGAAGGCCAAAAGGTGGGGCTAAAAGGTGGAGTGTGGACTTGTACAAAAGTACAAACCCACACCCCTATACTTGAGTATATTTTGGCCATTTTCAGCATAGTAGAGCTGCTGAAATATACTATTTCAGCAGCCAAAACAGTTCTAAAAGCTGAAATAATGCAAGTAGGGTCCTCTAAGAGGACCACCATTACTCATTGTACTAACTAAGGGTCTATGACCAACTATGCAAACCAGAATCAGCCCCAAAGTAACCAAACTAGACTAGAGAGCAACCAAATTCTAACTAAGTTGACTAAACTAAACCAAACTAAAAGGCAGCCCCCAAATCATAACTAAACTAGAACAAAACCAAATGTAACCAGATTCCATTACAAACTTACTCACAGTTGACAGAATTAAACAATAAGATTTAGACAATAAGCATACTCTACAGACAAACAAACTGGACAAACTAAAACTCTTAAACAACTTTCATCCAAACAAGATCAAGATTTTTACTTAACTCACACAACATACTCAAGGTGCAATTTGCTTTAAACAAAGGAACCAAGAGAATCAGATCAACAATTTCATTCTTTGGCGCACAAGTTTGAAACAAATGGTGCCCGAACACAAACTCAAAATCCATTCATACTTAGATAGAGAGACAATCTAAGACAACAACAATAATCAACTCTACTAAATTCTCATATATGCCATCAAACTACAACATGATCATTTTAGCAAATCAAACCACAATAATACCCTACAACTAAACAACCACAAGAATACTACCATAAATCATTGGCTCAATGCTAAAACGATCCTAAAATGTTTCTACTACTAACATTACCTAAACAAGTAGGAAGAAAGAACAAAGACTGCTTACAACTAACCCATCGAGCCACTGCCTCGGGCTTAACTCGCCAACACTGCCACGGATCAGCCTCGCTTCATCTATGCCATCAACACTGCCTCACCAACATAACCAGCACACCCTCGCATCAGTTGCTACCTCGTCGATACAAAATCATCATCGCAGCCCCCTCACAATAACAGCATCACCATTTTTTCAACACTCCAAACACCGTCACAGCCCTCGCATCAGCCCCCACTCCGTCCTCACCACGGCTCACCAAAACAGAAACAAACCTCCCTCCTACGGCATCACTGCCTCGCCGTCAATTCAAATACAACATCATTCATCACAGCCATAAGGAGAAAGAAAATAAGAAGAAGAAGAAACAATAACAAAAATCAGAAAAGAAGAGAAGAAAAAAAAAACGGAGAAACGGGAGGGAAAACGGGAAACGGGGAACGGGGTATTGGGTGATGGGGGTAAAGGGGTGAGAGAGGGGAAGTAAGGAGAAGGCCAAACAGAGAAAACTAAAAAAACTTACCACTTTTTGAAGTTTGACCGGATTTTGACCTCCGATCTACGCGAAATGGCTTGGAATTTGGAGAAAATAGTTGTGGAAATGGAATGGGGGGGGGGTGGAGATCTTTAAAATGGTATATATATTGTATTTTTCCGGCCACCGGAGGTGGTGGCCGGCGGCGGCCGATCGGCGGCTCCACGGTGGAGCATTGGTGGCGTTTGTTTTTCCGGTGGTGGGGAAAAATTTGGGCAGCATTTCATTAAGTCTTAATAGACTTGTGTGTGTGTGGTGTGGAATGAAGATTTTAGGCATTATATAGGTGAGGGGTGAAAGGATAAGGGCCATTAGATCAAAATTGATCTAATGGCTAGGATCAATCAAGATTTGGACGGGCCAAATGTGGGAATTGGGCTAAGATGGTGGGCTAATGGGCTAACAATTCTTGCACAAATGGCCATTAAACGAGTCTATACTAATCAAAACACACACACAACTAAAATTAAAATCACATAATTTGTAATACTATCGCAATTGAAATATAAAATCAAAGCTAAACAACACATAACAAGTAATTTTTGATATTTCCATATTTTACATCCTAATTAACGACAATTTAAGTTAGAACAAACACTAGAAGTCCAAAAAATTTGACGAAACGTCCTAAGAATTTAATACGACTAGTTTTGAGAAATTTTATTCATTTTGGTGCCAAAATTAGGTGATTACAGATGTGATCCTGGGTAACCATAAAATCTAGTAAAATGAAACGGAGAAATACTAGAAATATGCACTTCTACATCAATAAGATTCTTGTGGTAAGTAATAAGAGAGCAAGAGTTTTTTTCCTTCCAAAAGAGTGTCAGTCCCCCACTAAATCCTACTGGATCTACCACTAAAAGTCCTTTATAATTTAGTTGAGCCCGAATTTTATCTAAAGTGGCCCAACCTGTCTTCGTCTCTTGGAGGAAAATGATACTGGGCTGCTTTGAAGATACCATGTCCTTTAGTTCCTGAATTGTCTGTGGGTTCCCAAGGCCACGACAATTCCAACATAGCGAACTCATTGTGTCTGGCGGGCCTGTGAAACAGGACCCGCCACTAGCAAGTTTTTTGAAACATCTACAATGCTCAAGTCCTCCACCTCATCAAGTTTCCTTTTTTTATCCAAGGGAACTATTGTATTATTTCTCAGAATTACATTCATATTCACATTGGTCTCCACATTAGTGATCTCTATCCCTTTACCCCCGTCATTTCCTCTTCTATTTATTATTACCAGCTTTTCTCCCTTATCATATTCATCTCCTTTATCCTCTTTACAAGTAGTCTCTCCTCCCTGTTTTTTCGGCACTTTTTCTTTTTCTATTCCCTCATACTTAACCTTTTCTTTCCCAGTATGCTCTTATCTAAAGTTTTCCCAATTTTCTTCCTTAGCCTTTCCATACGTGCCTTCCATATTTGTCGGTCCTTTCTTCTCCGTCCAGTCCTCTGTCTGAATCCATCTGGAACTCCCAATATTTGATGACCGGCGTTCTGCTCGTAGAGAGATATCATATTGAAATTGTGACTTATCCGCTCCCCGAGCATGAAATAGCTTTCGGCAGAACTTATCAGTGTGGCCTAGAACACCACAATAGAAGAAAAAAGTTCCCACTCGCTCATATTTAAAGGTGACATCGATACATATTCCCCTTGGCCGCCGGATCTTCATGTTCTTCCATAACGGACTGCGTATATTAATGCCAATCCTAACTCGCATATACTCCCTCCAAATAGAGTCATGATTTTTTGAATCAGCAGAGATAAAGGCTCTGATGGTATTCCTAATGTCTCGAACAACCTTCTTAGATCTCAGTCCACCAACTAAACCATATATTTGCACCCAAATATCCAACTGTGTCAATTCAACCTGTCTAGGGTTTTGGCCCGGTAAGAGTGGCCTCATGATAATAAGGCTCTGCATAAAGTTCCCAGGAGAGTCGGCCAAAACTCTTTCATAATCCAACTCATCGAAAAATTGGAAGGCGAAAATATTATTCCCAAGTTTTTTCAATATCATACCTTCCATCGGCCGTATAGCATTTCCCATCGTGTTCTGAAACGATCGGAGTACAATATTTCTATAAGTAAGCACACGATTGATGACACAGAATTGTGGATTATTTTCCTGTTTGTCATACTCATCAACGTCTTCATCATCAACATATAATCCAACTCAACTGGAGAATCATTTATGTTCAACCCCGCACATTTTTCCTCTAGTGGTGTTTTAATATAGATATCTTTTATTTTTATGGTTTGTATAGATAAGGTTAAAAAAGTACTGCTATTGTTGGAAAAGATATTAGTAACGCTATTGTATTGTAAAGTGGATTCTAAATTTGTATACTTCGATAATTTAACCTCCAAATATCTTAATGATTTGATCTATTGGCGTTGTAGGCCGTAGTAAGTTTCCTTCAACTAAAGCAGCTTTTGATGTAAAAATTTGGCCCTGTTACCTGTTTACACCGCGCTAAATGAAAACTAGCGGGCAGTACCAAATTCTTTGAAGACTAGCCAGATCTAAAAAGATTCTAGCAATTTATATTGGAATTTGTGAAATTTTTTTAAAATCTCAGTTTTTATACTGGGATCATTTAAATACAAATCCCGGTAAGAAATACTGGTGTAAAAATTTGGCCTCGTAGCTTATTTGCAGTGAGCTTAATGAAAATTGATCAGCGGTGCAAAACTCTTTGAATACTAGCCAAATCTAGAAAAATCCAAGTATTTTATACTGAGATTTTTGAATAAAATTTCAAAATTCCAGTATTTTATAGTGAGATCACTTAAATATGAATTTCAGTAAAAAATACTAGAATTTGTGAACACAATTTCAAAGTCCCAGTATAAAATACTGAGATTTTAAATATGAAACCCCAGATGTTTCTGAAAATTTAAACAAAACTATAGATTTTTTTACTGGAGTTTAGTTCAAAGTCTCAGATGTTTGTACTGTGGCTAGTGTGGGTGTTGTTTAATGCCAAGAAGCTGTAAGTGTGTGGGGGGTATAATTTGTTTATTTCTCAATTAATTTTGAAATAGTTGATAAAACTCATTTAGGACGTTCAAAACTGACTTAGTTATCAATTTTTCACGCTTTTGATGCTAGTGCATCTTTACGGCCCAATTTAACTGGATAAAATAGGCCGCCAGTTTCAACAAGGTTTCGAACAGCCACAGCTAGGATGTCCGAACAAGAAACTAGTCTTAATTAAATTACTTGATGATGTTTGCTTGCCTAAAACTATCCTCCAAATGGGCTACATTTTATATCAAATTGGAAAAATGACTAATGTGCGTTAGAGGTAATTGTGATATTACCTTGCTATTGCTACTATTATAGAAGCGGCACCGAGAACTGCTTGGGGTCGTATGCGCTTTTGGGGTGTTTTATTGAAATAGGACACTTCTGGCGCACTCCGCCATAGTTGGCCATGGTAAGAAAAGCCTTATATCTTTTTCTCTGTTCGGAAAAGCTCTCAGCGATCGCTGGATCATACAAGAAGCAGGACCTGACGATCACTAGGAGTTTCCCTTTGGTGACTTCTAGCGATCGGCAGAAACTTTTTCTAGACGGAGCTCAATACAGGAATTTTCTTACGGGGTCAAAGCAGCGCCAGAGTTATACATTTCGTGCAAAAACTTGTTCTGTTGATCGGTTGAAAATCAGCACTTTCTAAATTAAAACTAGGGACACTTACAAAAATACCCACAAAATCTAAAATAATTACAGTCACTACCCACTACTTTCAAATATTGGACCTACCTACTAAATTATTTACCTACTCTACCCACCCAGACTTGTATACCATAGTTTATGCAGTATACCATAAAGGTATATACCTATAAGGTATAACAAAGGTATACAGTAATAAATGTCCCTCCAGACTTGTATACCACAGTTTATGCAGTATACTTTAAAGGTATACACCTATAAGGCATAACAAAGGTATACAATAATAAATGGGTAGGTTGGGTAAATACTTTTAGTTTTATGGGTAGTATAATTTGTAATGGGTATGACTTGTAAATACTTTAAATTTTATGGGTATAGAGTGTAAAAATCCGTTAAAACTACAGCCATTTATAGCACAGGTTACCAACCAAGTAGCTTTTTTTATGGCTATAGTTTGAATTTAGCCAATTCTTCCAAAGTAACTAAAAAATTATTACAACTTCAAAATGCACAATGTAGTTGAACATAAGTTTCAGAAATTTAGTGAAACTCCCAGTCATAGTTTTGGCACAACTTGTCAGCCAAGCAGCCACTTCTAGGCCAGTTAATTTAAATATGACCAGTTCTTTCAAAGCAGCTGAAAATTGTCACAATTTCAAAACGCCCATAATGGCTGAAAATGAACTTCAGTAATTTTCCTAGACTTTTGAAAAGCAATTTTTTTAAGAATTAAAATAGTATTTTGTCAAGTGACAAAGTTTTAACTTAAATAGATAGGTAGTAAAATACTCATTTAACTCGATTGGTAGGTGGCCACTAGTGTATCATGAATACTAATGGAGGGAAAGCTCGTGCGTTGCACATCCTAATCAAAATATTGAAAAGGAATACTATTAGTAATGTTGATCTTAGTATCTTAGTATTTTTCTTTTTAATCTCCTTTGTTGGACTCACCTATATAAGAAGAAAATGTAGTCTTATCTTTTTTTTACCTTTTTATTTATCACGTCAAACTACCTGTTTCATAAATTCATGAATTAAAGCTCTTTTTTACACAAAATTCTCTACGCAAGGCTTGAACATAATAATTTCTAGTTAATATTGTAAATAGGTAAGGAATGGTATTTGTCATCCCATTGCATCCACCACGTACATATATCCTTTTTAATTCATACATTTCTTGAATACCTTTATCAATTCCAATTTTTGTTTAGAAAAACGAAACAAAAGCCATCGATTCTATGATTTATGTAGGCCATAATATTAACTAGCATAGTAGACGTAAAATCCAAAAATGCAGCTAGCTAGGGAAGCAGCCAACAGATGCAGTATATGGGCTTGTCTATCTGAATAGATATAAATGTGGAAGTGCTAGACATTCTTGTAATGAAACTCAAAACCACGTCAGTTTCAAAAAGGACAATCTCTTAGATGAAACTTCAGCATTAATTAAACACACATCGTGTAAGACATACATGCAGCCAGTACATGCAGAGAGAAAGACAGTAGTTAAGACTTGTTCATATTTGATAAGGATGTAACGAGAAGTTTTAACTAGTAGGTGCGAAAGCCTACGGGTCTATTCACAAAAATCAAATTACTCAAAAATAAAAGAAACACCCAAGGTATAGTCGGGGCGAAAATCATGAAAAACTAGACTTCAAATCCCAGCAAAATAAAACATAGTCATTATCTACACTTTGTGTGCATAGTTACACAATCTGTAAGATATAGTAATATGTATTCGATGTAATAGTTGAAATTTAATTTATGATACACTAATATGACGCAAATACCACTGTTATTAAATTAAAAGCTAAATCTAAATAGAAGATAAGGGAGAACTTGGAGATGGTGATGATTGATTAAACGCGTGACATCAATTCTGAAACCACAATGATCTTGTGGCAAATGATTAGTCGTTTTCGCCTTGAATATCGTTTGAATCCCAATATATTTCCATTGGTTAATGTAAGATCTCCTCTTCCTTTTCTTCTTACTTCTTCTTCTCCTTTTTCTATTTCTTTGTTAATTTAATTCTCTTAATGGTGGTATATACTGCTTCTCATCTTAATAACTTTACATACTTTGATATTATTCACATGCACATATTCTTCTTTGTAAAGTATATGTTGCTGAGCATATTTTACAAGATATTGTGAAATATTTTTTGTCTTAGTTTATGTGGCGTACTTTTCTTTTTAGTATGTCCGAAAAAGAATATTACACTTTCTTATTTGACAACTTTTAATAGCATTATTTCTATTTTACCCTTGTTGAGCCGTACTTACTTTAATAAAAGCTAGTACTAATAACCAATCTTCATTGTCTTACTTTTTCTTCACATCTAACTAGGGTAATATTGAAATTTTTCAAAGTCAATATTTATTTCTTAAATTTTGTTCAAAGTCAAACACCGCCACATAAATTGAGGAGGAGTTAGTATGATTAAAAAATCTTCATGGTCTAAACATAAATTCTTGGTAACAACTTACAAGTAATTGTTGAAGATAGGATCCAATAATAAAAATATGTCTTCTATGAAAGTTAAGCAATTTTGCAGAGGTGATTTTTTCTGTTTTCCAGAAAAATAAGTGATACTTATTTATTCTATTTGTTGTGCGTTGTATAGCAAGTATGTTTGTTGATCGTGGATGTTGAGTGATGCTTAGAATTGAATTAAACGGTCCGATATTGGACTTAGCTAGCTAGGCAGTTCAAAAATGACTCTTACTAATATTGTACCGAAAAGACCTCATCATATCATAAAGATTTAAGTGTAATTTAGCTTATTGTTCTCATCAACTATCAATGTTGAAATGTGTTCACAACCAATTATATGTATATTATATTTCTAATTAACTTTTAACGTGAGATTTTGTTCGTACAGCTAACAAGGTAAGATATGCAATGGTTTTTCAAATTCGGACTTTTTAGCCACTACTGGTACCCTACTCTCTCTAATTTCACATTTAATTGTAAGATATTTCTCGGGGTGATTCTTTTTTAAAAAGGAAAAGAATGCATGTTTCACAATCATATTTACCCTTCTCGAAACCAAATTACACATTTGTTCCGGTGCGTAAAAGTACGTGCATTTCACAAATATGTCCACCCCGTAAGTTGAACTAACTTTAGATATGAATAAGTACTGTTTCTTGCAAATGTTTGCAGCTTTGACTACCAATAGCTTTGCATGCATAAAAGTTGTATCCACTATAAATTTTTCTCTTCGTCATGTATCTATCAACTTATTTTTTCTAACTATATACGTGTGAATTTACAACTAAATGAGAAATTATAAACATAAAGTACGATATAGTGAGTATAAAAAAGTGTAAGCAAGTATTGGGGCAATGAAGCTGAAATTTTAGCTATTCTAGGTATGATTGAAGAAGAGTATTGGGCAAAAGCATCTTCCAAAACTAAAGGTACCACACGAGAGCTGCAATACTTGATACTGATACACAGATACTGAGTGTGTGAAGGGTATCATTTCCTAATGCAGTATAAATGTATTGGCTCCCTCAGTTTTTGGACCCTAGTCACTTTTTGGAAATTATTCTTTGGTCAATAAACATTTACTTGGTCATCTATAGTACGTGTGAAATGTTTTTCAGAATTATTCAGAATTTGGAAAGGTATTTTATTTTCCATTGAATCATATGTCTATTCACTGGTCACTAACCAGAGTGGGGAGAAATCAGTCTCAATAAAATATTGACAATCAGCCGAGAAAAATTAAAAAGTAGTAGTAGTAATACTAGTTGTACATAACATTTGTAGATTACATAAATTTACTACAGATGTTTCACCTCTAACTTCAGTTTAACTATTGTTTAAGTACTGAACTACTGATTTCTTTTATAACTTAGCGCATTTATTTTTCAAGCCGTTGGAAAAGGGTATGCTATTTTTCAATTAGTAATTAGGTAATGTTGGAATGGGTTGTGGTGTGGGAAGGTGTCCCACACTGATGAAAAATGTTGGGCATGATGCCTATATAAATTTTAGACAATTCTCCATCCTTTGAGCTAGCTTTTAGGGTGTGAGTTAAGTCCAAACTTATGTGGGCGCACGTGTGTGTGGGGGTGCTTGTGTGATGGGCGCCCGGATATGTTGGTGCCCGGGTGTGTGGCACCCGGTTTTATCATGGTATTAGAGCCAGGGAAAGACCCTGGGCCCGGAGCAGGTGGACTGTCTCCAGGTGGAACCCCTTTAAGCACGTGGTCCACGCGCCACCCATGTGGGTATAGT
The DNA here is from genome assembly GCA_029990575.1 of Petunia axillaris subsp. axillaris. NCBI lineage: Eukaryota > Viridiplantae > Streptophyta > Magnoliopsida > Solanales > Solanaceae > Petunia > Petunia axillaris. Next base: position 48,202,178 of record JARKNS010000009.1, read on the forward strand.
TGGCTGTGCCGGGGGGGGGTGGTTGTTGGAATGTGTTGTGGCGTGAGATGTGTTGATGCCCGCATGTGTGGACGCCCGATGCCCGGTTCTATCATGGTATCAGGGAAAGACCCTGGTCCAAGAGCAGGTAGATTGTCTCCGGGTGGAACTCCCTTGAGCATGTGGTTCACGCGCCACCCATGTGCGTATGGCTGGCCGTGCAGGGTGTTGGAATGTATTCTGGTGTGGGAAGGTGTGCCACACCGGTGGAAAATATTTGACATGATGCCCATATAAGCTTTGGATAATCCTCCATCCTTTGAATTAGCTTTTGGGGGTGAGTTACGTCCAAACTTGTGTGGGTGCCCGTGTAATAGGCGCCCGAATGTGTTGGTGCCCGGTGTGTGAGCGCCCGATGCCCGGTTTTATCAGATAAGAAGTTTACTTTCTTTATTTGTTCTTGTTCTCTGCCGGAGAACCCATTCACTAGCAGTTTATTGGACCCTGGAGTTCGTTGTAATTTCCGAGTTGTTATAATATTGGTTTTTGCATAGTCAGAAGGAAGTCTGAGGGTATTTCTGAAGGGAGAAGGGTTTAGTCGAAGAAAAAGAGAATGTATTAGTGCTACTGTAATTACTTGAGACATGAAGTGGATTAATTTGGAGCTAAATGTAGTACCAAGTTTGGTTATACTTAAACATTATAATGAGAAATTTGGTTTAGGATTAAAGGGGAAGATATCGATTTTGTGTCACATTGGACATTTTTTTTTTGGCTATTTGTCCTTTTTAGCAAAATATAAACTATGAAGTCCTTATATCATCATTTTATTCAAATCATATTGTAACTGGTCAAAAAGATCATTTCATAAGATTATAAAGGGGCGCAACTTTTTTTCTCATTTCAAGACGTTAAGTTGATGTTTACTTACCGTGTCGACTCACAAAAAACACATAATGGAAATGAAGTCCAACTAATTAAGTAACTTGAAGATTTACCAACTAGTCTACCCGCTAGTGTCTTTCTGTTTTACATTTATTTTAAGAAGGGATTTAAGTTCTATTTGTTGATAGTGTTAATAATATGTATGTGTCAAACACGGGAATTTATTTTTTTCAAAGTGGCGAGGAGCAGTGGCGGCGCCACTTTGGTGACCACCCTTCACCGAAAAATTATATCGTTTAAATAGGTTAAATTTAATTATTTATGACTAAATATTACGTTTTGAATACTCTCGACACCACTAATGCTAGCCTAGTGGCGAGGAGATTCCAACTCAGGCCCTCTTGTTTGCTTCAGTATGATGAAAGAGTTTGAGAACGATTTGATACTCTACTGATAATCCTGTTATGAAATACGTCCAAGTTAAATAGAGTTAGTATAGAAGAGGTAAAAGTACTTCCAGATGGTTTAGGAGTATTGAAAGCTATAAAAATCCAAATTTGAATACATTCTAGAATTTGAAGTAACCATTTTGTTATTATTTAGTTAATCCTAGCAGATAGTATATCGCATCCTAGTTTTACACCCCCTTCCATCACAAAAAGAAAAGAAACAAAAATAAAGTGGCGCCTAGTTAAAGATTGTATGTTAGGTTAGAAAGATCATGTCCACTTGAAGTTAACAACAGCGAAATTACTGTTGCGGCTTATGGTGGCGAGGGTATAAGTGTCATGATACAGAAAAGTCAGGATAAAATGCCATAATATAGTGGACAAAAGTTTAGTATGAATAGGTATACTGTTAGATCCAATATTTTAAAGCAAGTTGAAGAAAAAGAAAATGAATATAGGGGTACGCAGCAGCTTTAAACATCCCTACAAAATTTGTGGGTTTGCATGAGTAAGCTGACTCTATGAATCTATAATTATATTAGAACAGTCGACTTTAGCTGTTGGCACTTTCTTTCTTTCAGATTTCGAAATCTTTGAGAGATACAGTTATATGCAACTTTTTTAGTGTAGTCTCTGCTCTGCCGTAGCAGCTAATTGCCATTGCATTTCCCCCAAGAATCCATACTCCTACTAGATTTCAATTTATATGATATCTTTTTATTGGTCTGTTAAGAAAGTGACACATTTCTATACTTTAAAATAATTCAATTTTATTGGACCTAAATCAGTTTATGATCACAAATCGAATTTGGGTTAGAATATAAGCAAGACTTCGTATCAAAGTCAATAAAATGCCAATTATAAGCGTAAAATGGCGAGAAAATAACTGGATTTCAATATATTGTAATGAGTACAAAATTCGGCAGAGTTTTTGTATGTATTTCTGAATGAGTACAATACAAAATGAAGTACTATTTATAGGCATAGGAGCCTTCCCCACGTTCTCCACTATCAATCATGCTGAAACCCACGTTCTGGATAATAATGGAAAGAGTTAGTGGGCTGAAGTAGTAGGCTACAAAGCCACTGGAACCGAGGCGACTCACCGAGGTACAAGTAGGCGACCTCGGTGGTGAGGCCTTGTTATTCGATCGAGGGGAACGTCACCGAAGCTCAGCTTACGGCTCGCCTTTGGTAACGACCCCGATGACTGACTTCGGTGATTAGCTCTGTTGCTTCGTTTATTGGTTTGTCATCACGTGTTCGGCGGTTGTCCACTCCACTTGTCTCGCTGAGGCTACTCATAGGCGAACCGATTTTTACCCAATACAATAACTTTTATTTATCATTTGTGAGAGTATTTTTTATCCACATAAGTGTTTCGAAGATATGTTTACAGACTCCAGAAATCCTATGACCACGTAAGTTGAAGTCCTTTTATTTTTAAGATTTTATAACGAGTCAGACGATGTTACATTAATTAGATAAATGGAGAACATATATATAAATGTACACCCTAGACAAATTTTACATCGCTAAAATATGGGAGAAACATTAGATATAGAAGGAATCATGTTTGAGACCTTATCTACTGACTACTGATACATTTTAAATTTGTGTGAGACTAAGCTAGCGTTTGGACAAAGATTTGGTTGAAACTTGGGAATTTGAGTTTTTGGAGTTGAGTTGAAAAATAATTTTTGAAACTTGAAGTTGTGTTTGGATATGTAATTTACTTGAAAAAATAGTTGAAGTTTTGTGAGTAGTTTTTTAAATTTCTCAAAAACTGCCCAAAAACAGTCTTTGAGCACTTTTTGAGTTTTTGAGACTTTTTGAGAGAAGTTTTGATGAAATAACATAAACAAACAGTTTTTCTCTCAAAAACTCCAAAAAAAAAAAATATCTCCAAAAACTAGTGGATTAAGCTATTACCAACTCGTGTCTTGGAATATTAGGTGCTGTTTTTTTCGTTTTCTCCAGAAGCAGCAGTAATAGCATATGGTAGCATTATATATATAGCTACGTATCTAGCTAGTAGCTATAAGGGATCTTTGTCAAGCTACAGTGTTGTACCTTTCGTCAGTACAATCTCGGGATTTCAGCTCAACCAAAAGAAAAGAAAGAGAGAGAGACTCAACGTTTAGTGCTTCTGTAGCTCTCTAGTTGTGTAACAGTAGTAAAGCAGGTCCCCTACATGAAATGCAATTCAAACACTTTGCTTCTAGGGTAACACCAACAGATTAATTAGTCCCTTAATTCCATTTTTAATATAGCATGATTTGATTAGGCATGGGTCGAAGTTTTTTAAAAGAAAGAAATATTTTCATAATTGTGACTTTTAAATTTATCGTACTAATATTTATGTGGCGATATAAAAACATATTATCAAAGGTAAAATAAGTTCTAAAAACCAAAGAACGTCTCTAAACATAAAAAGTATACTAAAAAAATAGTGTCATGAAAATAATAGAACAGGTGACTAACTAGATCTTTAGGTTATCAAATAAAAAATAACTGCACTATTACTTAATGTTATAGTTTATAAACTCAGTTAAAACTAATTTATAGTCTCACCTGGAGTTTCTACTTTAATACTCCCTCCGTTCCAAAATGGCTGTCATAGTTTGACTTGGAGCGGAGTTTAAGAAATATGGTAAGACTTTTGAAATTTGTGCTCCAAAATAAGTCATACATAAATATGTGGCTATAAAGCATTTCATTATGGGTAAAGTAGTAGTTTCAACTCAAAAATATTTCCAAATTTAGAATTGTGTCATTCTTTTTGGAACGGACTAGTAAGGAAACTATGACAATCATTTTGGAACGGAGGGAGTATTAGAGTAAGATCATGTTTGTCCAAGCTTCTAAAAATTGATTTTGAAAAAATTAAAATATTTTTATTCAAAGATGATTTTCAACAAGTACATTGGAAGAGTAGCAGTTTGTGCTTTACCTACTCATTTTAGAAGGAGTTTTGTCAATAGTTGAGTAGCAATTTGTGTTTGGCAACATTTTAAAAAATGATTTTGAGTATTAGATATAAGTAAGGACTAGGATAAAAAGAATAAGATACTATTTATGGTATATAATTATTAGTAAATAAATATGGATCATTTCAGTATATATATTTTTGGTAAGAATATTTCTGTAATGAAAAAAAATTAAAAACATTTTCTGCTTCTATTTTTTTTTTTAGAGAAGCTATTTGTTTCAGTATTTTTTCGTAACAGAAAAATCGCTTTTGCAACCTAGAAACACTTATATTTTCTTTAGAAGTTCCGCCAAACACCTTAATTTCCAAAAGCATTTTTAGTTTCCTAGGAGCTTATTCAAACATGCTCTAAACGTGATGTTTTTTAGTACGTCTACTAAAAGGATCTAAAGGCTTATTAACTTCCGATTGACCAATGGACTTGTATATTTACTAAAAAGCATGATAAGTAGTACAACATTGCTTTAGAATCTGTTAAGTGCACCATCAATGGTTGTGGTGATGAGATCACAACATCCTTCCACTCTTGTCCAGATATTTTGAGTTCGAACCCTCTAAAAAAATCATGATCAAAAGCGTGCTTTCCCTTAAAATAGGCTTTAACCGATGTGGATCTGGATTAGTCATTGCTGCAATATAGATACCAGACACTAGTTGGAAAATAAGGAAAAAGTAATAATTTGTTAAAGTGCCACGATGGATGCGATGGAAACCAAAACAAGATGTTAAGTGCCTTGATGGATGCACCGAAATTCGAACTATGAACAGGTGCTGGTTGGTTTGCAGTCCAGCTTAACCTAGTGGTGTTTTGGAGTCTTTATACATGTTAGGTGGCTAAGGGCTTAGGTTTTAGACCCATAAGTGTGATAAAAGTTGATAGTGTTTGACCTGCCAATAGAGTTGCTATTTTTTTGCTGCTTTCATTCAGATTAACAGACACCTACTTCTACTTTAATTTACAAAGCTGATTGTAGGCTAGCTGAGGAACTTGATAAATCTCATCTCCTTGTTCAAAGTAGTGTGCAGCTTTTTTTTCAGCGTTTCTCCCAGCCACCCTAACTTCAATTTGGTAATCCTTGGGTACATAAACCAGCCTTAAAACGAACAGTTAGAACAACCTATTCATAGATGTTTAGCATAGAATTAAAAAGATACTGACATTAATTAAACCAAGGGTACACTGGACATTAGCACTTCTTTTATGTGTTTAAGAAATTCCATGATTTTTCAAGGTGCATTTTTCGAACCTTTGCGTATTGTTTGTGTAAGACCGTCTCTGTCATTTATCATTCTTTTGATAATTATATTGTAGCAGTAGTTATTGACATAAAGATTTATACAATTTATTTCATTAAATTTAGAAGAAAAGAAGAAATTGTGGGGATTAAGTAGTAGTACTATCTCACTAGCATGTATAGATCGACATAAGTAATCTTGATTGATTTCTATACGGAATAATACTATATTGTCTAATAGTGGGATTTACTGCACTCCTAGGAGAAAGATGCAATAACAACAATGACATACCAGTACAATTTCATAAGTTGGGCCTGAGGAGGGGAGATTTATGCAAATTTTATCCATGCCTTGAGAAAAGCTATAGAAATTGTTTCTAATAGACTGTCGATTCAAGGAAAGTAAAACTAAGGCATAGAAAGTACATATATAAAAAAACTAAAGATAATAGGAGTAAATAAAACAACAGTGGTAGTAAAGACGAAGAATATGAGATAAAAATAGTAGTAAATACACGAATAATACTACTGCTAATATGACAGACATGTCTTGACCACTATCTAACATTTTACTCTAATCCTCAACTTTCACGCTCTATCTAGATTCATGTCCTCGGTATCTGAAGGCGTGTCATGCCCTGTCTAATCAGCTCATTCAATTCTTGCTTGGTTTACCTCTACCTCTCCGTAAATCCACCACTGCCAACAACTCGCACTCGTTACTGCGGCATTTGTGTTGCTCCTTTTTTCATGTGTATGAACTATCTTAGCCTAGATTCTCGTATCTTGTCCACCATTGAGGCTATTCCCACCTTGTGTTGTATGACATCGTTCTTAATCTTATCCATCCTAGTATTCTCATATATCTATCTAATCATTTCTCATTTTTTTCTAATATCATCTTCTAAAGGTGTGTGTTCATGACTGACCGACACTCTGCCCCATACAACATAGCTGGTCTACTGACCATTCTGTAGAACTTATATTTAAGTTTTGGTAGCATGTTTTTATCACACAGGACACTGGATGTGAGCATTAATTTCATCCACTCAGCCGCAATACGATGTGTGATATCATCGTCACTCTCTTCATTTTCTTGGATTATAGACCCAAGATACTTGAAGCTTCCTCTCTTGGGGATGAATTGTGTATCAAATTCTCTCTGTCACATATTTCGTTTATCAGCACGCGAATTATGAGAAAGATGCACCTTTGGATTTAATACGTGATTTATAAAAATATGAAAATAAAATCTATTTTAATTTTTACTTATTTGGTTGACACAGACTTAAAGAGTTTAACTATACAAAGAATGCTTAATTTTGTAAGGGAAAATTATTAGGTATAATACAAAATGGAGAAAAAGAGTTATGCACGTGGCAGTAACGTCAGCAAATGTATTTCGCTAAATCATTTGAAAAGTGATTTTGTTAGTAATTCATATTTGGCGAATAATTTATAACTTATTTTTAAACACCAAATTACGAAAAAAAAAATGCATTCAAGTCTATTCTTATGCTAAAAAATCAAAAGTATTTATTTTTTGCAGAAGCTACTTTTTTCAGCTTCTACTTAAAAACTAAAAAACATCTTCTGTTTCTCAAAACCCACTCATGTTTTACCAAAAGCTTAGCCAAATACCTTCATTGTTTAAATAAATAATTTTTGTGAAAAATAAGCACTTTTAGCCTTTCAGTAAATTGGCCAAACATGCTCTAAGTCCAATCAACCTGCTAACAACAGTACTTCCCTCAAAATATCAAACAAGAGAAGTTTCCTTAGTTTGGCACATGCGTGCAAGCAAGCGCCAAATCCCGTCTTCTGGTCATTTCATGTGTACCTTATTATAACATCGAATCATAGATAGGGTTTTGGATGGCATTTTTTTCATGTTCTACTTGCGTTAAATGATAAGAAGACTACTTATACTTAAACACTCACTGATTACACAAAGCAAGCTCAAGGTATATGTATATACACACACAATTACGGTTCTTGTTGATTTTTACCAATAGATGATCAATTATGAATTATTGTTGAATTTGATCATGCTTCACATGGCAATTAATATATATACTCCATTTAAGATTTTTAGAACGATGGATGAGATGCTTCTTAAGCTTCTACAATTCTCGCTTTATATTCGGATGATTGTGAGAGAAAAACAATTGCAACAGTACGACATAAATTCTTAGCCTTCAGAGACTATGCTGTTCCAAAATAGGAGATGATCTATTTCTTTTTCCTATGGTCCGTCCATTGCAGCATGTTTAAATTAAGAAGAAAGTACCACTGAACTCAACAACAGGACATATACTCTCAGTACATAGCTACTACTAGCCTAGTAAATGCAAAGAATTAAGATGGACTGATGGAGAGTAGTAAAGACGAAAAACAAAAGAGTTCGAGGTGTGGGCACCGGAGAAACCGTGCAAGGAATAAAATTTTAAGTTATATATACACAATCAGTTAATTTAAATTCATTTACCATAGCAAGGGCGTAACATAAATTTATAGGAGATTCAGAAATGCCACGGATCATTTGAATGTGTAACCTATAGTAATTTTTAAACTCCTTTTGTCACTTTACTAAAGTTTTTCCTTATTTCAAAAAAAAAAAATCAATAGCTTACATATAACCCAAAAATTTAGCTTTATCCTAATTACCATGAAAGGGATTCAATTGAGCCCTTAAGGGTCAGTAAAGAGATTTATCCCGAGATTAGCGATTTTCCATTTCTCATGTGGGATAGTTAATATCCACTTTCTTAGGTTTAAATTTGTTCTAGTACTATCTAATACTTCTAACCAAACATGGAATAAGAACAACCCCAAATTTTATTCCGGAATTATAATCTTTATCCCGGTCCAAACGACCTGTTAAAGATCAGCTCCATCCGTACATGATAGCATGTTGCTACTATTTTTACCAGATTACCGGATTACGAATTACTGTTTGTCACAAAAGTATATCTATAATTAGCTTATAAGTGACTTGTGTAACTATGTATTTAAAGCAATAAAATAAGAAGTAATATACCCATGCAAAAACACAAAAAGGAAGCTTTTTCACTTTCAGTTGAAATCTAACTTTGTTGTCCCATGTAGAGGAGCAAAACTCCTCAAATCTAGTTCCATTTACAACAGGTTTGTTGTACGTATGCAAACCATATAGTTACTCTCCAATCCAATCCCTAGCTTTAAGCCAAACTAGATATCTAGAATATATATATGAGTGCCAATGGCTCAAAAGCTGTTTCCAAACCTGTAGTAAAACCAAAACTTCTCTCTTTCTCTCGACCCCATTTTGTCAGTTCCTTTTTGTGATTCTCTTTACTACATCAAAAGATCTTTAAGACTAGCACCCTCACTTGGAACCAAAAAAAGAAAAGATGTCAAACATAGCATAAGGAAAAAAGCAAAACAAAAGAACTACTGGAACCCATGATCCAAATGCTGAAGCTTCCCACCATAACTAAAGCCCTTCGTTAAGCCTACTACTTCCATTACCAAGTCCAAGTCCATGACCAACTGGTGCACCAATGCAAGTGTAATTATTATGAGTGTCTGGAGGAAGAGGTGATCCCATGAAGTTATTAGGAGGAGTTGAATGAGTGTTTCCAGAGAGCACATGGCCTACAAAGTAGTCATTGTTCGGAGGATATTGATGAGAAGAAAATGAGAGGAGACGCGGAGGAGAAGCGTACATGTATGGTGGTGCTTGTGGTGGCGCAGAAGGTGGTGGTGGCAAGAGGGTGCTGGTGGAGTTGCCTGAATATAATCTTGTTGGATAAATTGATGTTGGTCTATATGAGAGTGTTGGATCACCAATGTTCCCTGCTTGATGATGATGATAACCTCCTCCATGAGGAATTTGTTGGCAGCTGCAATTTATCTTATTCTCTTAGTGCTTAACCAATATAACAAACATAATTACAAGATAAAAATATAGAGTTTAACAAAGAAATATAGATGTTCAGGCACATACAAGAATTAGCCTTTGAAGCATTAAACATGTCATGACATTTCCAAGGCTAGAATAATATTTTTTTTAATATTTAAAAAATAATATTGATACCTTTCAAAATTTAGAAACAAGTTAACTCTAAAATTTTAATTCTATCTTAAATGACATGATTTTTTAGCTTCAAAAATATCATAAATAGTTAAGATCATAAGCTTGAAAATACTTTATTTCTTAGGATGTGTGCGTAAATGAATGACCGTGAATATAAAATGTCCATCAAAGAGAGGTGAAGTGAATGAAGAGTTGAGAAATGTACGCACCCTAAGTGAGGAGGTCCAGGAGCAATTAGGTTATCGTTATTGAAGACAAGCTGACGAGCCCGGTTCAGTGTTTCTGTCTCCCTTTCTGCAAAACTCAAAACCAACAAAATCAAAATCAAAATCAAATCAAAGAATGAATGAGCCCTTACCAAAGAATATTTTCCCCTTAACTGTAACTCCACTTTTCTAGATATGAAAACCAAGATTGACATGACTACGCTTCTAAGAAAATCATTGGCCAATACTCTACCTCAAAATTATAACCCAAAATACTTAAATAATTAATGAATTCTGCTTTTTTCACTTTATTAATTTGTTGGTTTAAAAAAGACAAAATTAGACTAGAGAAAATCTTTTTTTAATTGAATGAAATGAAAAGACAATAACTTGCCTTGGCGGTGGCGGTTCATGTGTCCCCCAAGAGCTTGAGACTTGCAAAATTTGAGGGAACAAAACCTACATTCATAGACTTTTCCACAATCGTCTTTTCCATCTTTAGCGCCGCTTTTCTTTTTCCTATAGCTTCCTGCAAGTGCACCATTTCAAGAAAATTTGATTTGATGAGACCAATCAAAAGATCAATATATATTCGAATTAATTTCTTTACTAGGGTTTGCTATATATCAACAAAATTTGCAAAAGCAAAACTTTAGCTTTTAGAAAATATTGAAGTATTAGCCAAAGGTTACTTCTTGCTCAAAAAAAGAAGAAATGAAAGTGAAAATAAGAGTTTCATTAATAAATTAAAAAAATTAGAAGCTAGCCTGCATGAGGTATTATTTTTTGTTTTCATGATTCTAGCAAATTAAATTAAAGAAGAACAATAGTTAGGGGACAAACTAGATACTACTTTTATTAGAGAAATGACGAATAGTACTAGTTTGCAAGAACTAATTGTTACCCTGTATTTTGTTATTATACATATGAACTAGTAATACTGGCACTTCAACGAAAAAAATCAAAAACAAAAGAGTTGGAGGAAATCTTGAAATTTTTCTTTCTTAGTTTTTCTTAAACTAAATTGTGTACTTTGGTAGCAAAGGCTTTTTCTTGAGCTTTGTTTGCTGCTTGTAGTTATATTTAGGGAGAAAAGTTTGTACGGATATATTTTTCAGGAAAAGAAGGCAAGATGATAAATAATTACTCTTATTAGGACAAAGTGATATGTACCAGCAAATGAAGGGCTACCTTCAAGAACTTGTTTGCCATCTCTACAAAAGTCTTCAGGTAAGTTGTTGAGGTCAAGAGGATTTCTTTCTGGACTCCTGAAACATAAAGAGCAAAAAGAAAAAAAGAACAATAAGAGTACAAAAGAAATAAAAGAGCTAATTTTCAAAGGGTTTAAAGGAGAGCTAGAAGATAAGAGCTGAAAGAAAGTAGTGGGGTGAAACCTACATGGCACCGACAGAGAAAGACAGGAGAAAAAACTTTGAGATGGAAGACTACAAGTGAGTAAAGAGCTTTGGCAAATTATACCAAGACTTTCAGTTTGGGACTGAAATTGTAGAGAGCTATAGTTGAGTTTGAGTGATGATGAAGAAAAAGGCGGGGGTGTTTATGTGTGGGGGTGTGGGGCTTGAAAGTTCTCTATCAGTTTTTCTGCCAGCCCTCCTGGTGACAAAATTTTCTCTCTCTTTCTTCAATTGAACACATAGATATGTATAAGGAGGTCTCGTGACTTTTAAAGAGTGAGTATGTGTGAGAAAAGGGTTTATGGACAGTTGAGAATGGTATTTGTCATTTGGTTAGGATAGAGGCGAAAGAGAATACGAGAGGGACGTTGCATTGAGTTTTTTTGGCTTACATAAAGTAGCTAGGTTTATTGCCCTCGAACTACTAGTGTCTTGTCCAAATTATCAGCTTTCAAATAATTGTTTAACAACTAAAAGACATACACCTTCCATGGTTATCCCTAGTCGTCCAAGAGTAGTAAACGTTTTTGGTGCGTTAGTTCCGTATTGAGTTTTTGGCATTGGAATTGCTAACTTTCATTTGTTTTAATCACACTTAAAGGGTACATAAGATGATCAAGACAATCAATTCAGTCACTGCGGTGGTGTTATCTAGTGCGCATGTCCTCGAAACGACATTCAACTATCATGCTGGATGCCTCTAGAATTGGACAATAATTTGTTGGTGGGGAGTAATTTACTTTCTTAATCGAACGTACGACCCAGAGTTTGTGAATTTCAAATATATGATGATTTACTAGGGGAAGTGTAAAAACACTATAAAGCCTCAAAAATTGGAAAGGAAAAAAGAAATGATTAAAGCGAAAAAAACATGCCTAGTGCAAGAGGGCTGGTTAATTGCATACTTTCAAAGAATATTATACAACTATCACAGAAAATATAAAATCTTAAGAAAGCCAGCAACATCTAAACCAAAATAATTTTTCATAGACGCCTGTTTAATTTCCAGGACTGTTCAGTTTATTGCCACTTTTTAAAGAACTGTTGCAAGAATAGTCACTCAAGTTCATATCATTAAGTCTAAAGTTTAATTCTCAACTTTTTACAATGGTATGAAATTCAAAAAATTACTCCATCCGGTCCACTTTATTTGATGTTTTAGTTTTTTTTTTTGTCCACAATATTTGATCTTTTCGGAAATCAAGATAGAATTTTACAATGTCACCCCTTCCTAATAAATAACTTTAAACAAAATAATAAGTAATAGGAGTAATAGCTTGAATAAGGGCTAATATAGTCAATTACATTGCTATTAATGCTAAAAAGGTAATTTTCTTCATACCCGTGAAAACATCCAAAACATCAAATAATATGGACCGGAGGGAGTACTTTTTAATCTAAATTTGAGCAGTTTGCAGAGCAACAAAGGAGTTTGCAAATCATGGAGTTTATCATGGAGTTTGCAAATCACTGACCCTAGTTCGTCAGAATCTGGAACTTGGGGTATGCAAATCATGGAGTTTATGAGGCAAACTCGTGAGCAGTTTGCAGAGCAACAAAGGCTTTCAGCCGAGTAGGCTAGGATTAACGTCGAGCTGCACAACTTGTTGCAAGCTATTTTGGAGAGCTTAGGCTCACTGCTACTACCACCAACAATCCACTTGTGGCCTCCGAATTCTGCTCCTCTTGGGCAATGACAAGGGGACCTTTAAACGGTGTCACGTCCAGAGGCTCGGGGACTGCTCCCAAAAGCATCGTACCCTTTGAAGCGGCTCCCAAGGTAGTGGAAATAGTGCCCGTGGTTCCATCCAGCGTCCCATTGGACCTCGAAAAATGGAAAAAGGATTTTGAATCTCAATTCGAAAAATGGATGGAAAAAAAATTCCGGCCTCAAAAATCTCAAAAAATATGGGACATTGACGACATGCTTTCAAGCCTGAGGCAGCCCCGACCCCAATTCCATAACACTTCAAGTTACAAAATTTGAAGAAATATGACGGCACAATAAACCTAGCGGACCATGTTGCTGAGGACATAGTTATGGTGAGAAAAAATGATCTATCAAAGGTGTAATTTGAATCCATGCTCCTAAAAAAGTTTAAAGATGCGCGAAAAAGGGGCGTTGCATTGGTATCTTCATTTACTCTACGAGTCAGTTGGATCTTTTAACGAATTGGCTAATTATTCGTCAAGGCTCACACCGGAGTTTAAAAGATCATGAAAAGAAAAGAGGATATATTCCATGTTAAGCAGTGGCCAAGGAGCCGCTTAGAGATTTTCTTGAGTGCTTCCATTTGGATCGAATGGATATGCCTTCAATAGATGATAGCTTGGCTATTATGGCGCTTGAAAGGAACATAAATGCAAATAATTTTGAGGTTGTTGCTGATTTGAAAAAGAACCTCCAAAAGTGACAAGCTTTTACTTGGGATGATGTCCACAATAGGACATCAGCCAAGGTTAGGTTGGAAGAATAAGAATTGAGGTTTGCCTGCCGAAATTCTAAGTATAGGAGTCGCCCCGAGTCATCTCAACGCACCGAAGCGCGATGACGGAACTTTAAAGGCCGATAAAAACCTTAAAACTCCTAAAGGCAGCATGTGACTCAAAGCATGGGGAGTAAGTTCAGCAATAACACAAATCAGAAGAGCAGTAGGGGGCCATCCTTGATTTCTAAAGAAAAGGATTTGCCTAGAATTTCTAATACAACTTTAATATCGCAGATTTTGGTGAGTGCGTTGAAAGAGATGATTGATAAGGGAGTGAGGCTCTCAAAGGATATGAGGTCAGACCCTGGGAAATGGGATAAATCCCTCTACTGCCACTTTCATGATGATCATGGGCATCTTACCGTAGAGTGCAAAGCCTTGCGGTATGAGGTGGCACATTTACTTAAGAATGACATGCTGAAAGAATTTTTTACTGACAAAGAGAAGCAAATCTTTGAAAAGAACTGGAAGGGAGGGTAGAAGCTAAGGGCTCCATCTCCTAAAAGAGTGGTTAATGTAATCACCGGAGGGTCGCAAGTAAATACTATTAACTTTGCCATAGCTAAGGAGTTTGCAAAACTCTCTGTGATTTTTTAGAAGAGAAGCCGAGCTTGTGGCTCGAAAGATGAAATTGTGTTTAGTGGGGATAACTCCAAAGGGATGATGTTTCCTTACCATGATATTGGTGATCATGTTACGAATTAACGACTCAAATATCAAATGAGTCCTGATAGATGCTGGGAGTTCCATTAATATCATAAGTTATGGAGCTGTAAAGAAGGTGTGGTTGAAGGACCAAATCATCCCGAAGGAAACCATATTGATAGGCTTCAACAACTCAACTGAGAAAACATTGGGTAAGCTCACTCTCACCACTTATGTAGAAAGAGTTACTAAGGAGACAATAACCCAAGTTATGCCCGAGGACATAACTTATAATATTATCCTTGGGAGGCCATGGATCCATACAATGGAAGTTTTGCCCTCTACCCTTCATCAAGTTATTAAGTTCCCGATGTCATGGGGTGTTCGTTCCATTTGTGGTGAACAACGAATGGCTAGGGAGTGCTATTTGGTTGCTTTAAAGAGTTGGGTCGTCTCGGTTGGACCTTCTAAATATCAACCAAAGCACCCGGGGTCTGAAGAGGAATTGGGTCCAGTATTAAAGTGGACCCTAAAAAAGAGGTGGTAGAAAAGATCTCGGCATGCATTCAAGAGCCTAGAAGTAAAAGGTTGAAGACTCAATGATTGAAGAATTGGAATCGATCACTTTGTCGATGGAATGGCCGGAGAAAAAGATATTTGTGGCTCGAAGTTGGACCCAGAGTCAAAGAAAGCTAGTATCGCATTTTTGAAATCCAACAGTGATTGCTTTACTTGGTCCCATGTCGACATGGTTGGGATCGGAGAAAAAAATGCATAAACCTAACATGGATCCTCACCACACTCCGGTAAAGCAAAAGAAAAGCCACATGTTGGCATCAGGAAAAAGGTGATCGATGAAGAGACTAACAAGTTTCTTGATAATGGCTTTATACGAGAAGTCAAATACCAAGAGTGGCTGGCCAATGTTGTGCTTGTGCCAAAGAAAAATAGAAAAGAGAGGATGTGCATGGACTACACAGATTTGAACAAGGTGTGTCCCAAAGATTCATATTTGTTACCACAGATAGACAACTTAATAGACTCCACGGTTGGACACAAACTATTAACCTTCTTGGATGCTTACTCGGGGTATAACCAAATCTTGATGGAGCCAAAGGATGAACAAAAAACTTCCTTTGTCACTGATCGGGGACGTATTGTTAAAAGGTAATGCCTTTTGGCCTAAAAAATGTCGAGGCAATTTATTAGAGGTTAGTGTGCTGAATGTTCAAGGATTATATTGGAAAATCGATGGAAGTTTACATTGATGACATGCTGGTGAAGTCGGTTCGGGTAGAAGACCCTTTGAATCATTTGAGGGAATCTTTTGCCATTCTGGGGCAATACAACATGAAGTTAAACCCAAAATATATGCTTTTGATGTTGGCTCGGGCAAGTACTTAGGCTTCATTGTCTTCGAGCGAGGAATTGAAGCAAACCCTGAGAAAATTAGAGCAATAGAGGAAATCGCTGAAGTTTTCCCGGGGACCAAAGAAGTTCAACGTCTTACTGGTCGAATCACGGCCTTGAGTAGATTTATCTTGAGGTCATCGAAGTGATGTCACAAGTTCTTCATTTTTTTGAAGAAGAACATAGACTTCGAATGGACTCAAGAGTGCCAGTAAGCATTGAAGGAGTTGAAGCACTACTTGGCAAACACACTGTGTCTTGCAAAGCCAAAAGATGGGGAGACATTGTTGGTCTATCTGGCCATTTCTGAAGTGTCCGTGAGCATAATCCTGGTTTGGGAGGAACATGGAAAGCAGCAGCCAATCTATTATGTTAGCAAGTCACTGCTCGACGTTGAGACCGGGTACCCTTACTTAAAGAAATTGGCACTTGGCTTAGTCATTGTTGCACGTAAACTTCGACCCTATTTTCAATGTCACCCCATAGTTGTGGTCACTACCTTACCATTGAGAAATATACTTCATAATCGTGAATTGTCTGGGAGGTTGACTAAGTGGTATGTTGAGCTGAGCGAGTACGATATCATTTATCAATCTCGCACAGCCATAAAGTCCCAAGTATTGGATGATTTTGTGTCCGACTTTAGTGCCCAAATACTTCCCAAAGCGAAGAGGGAAGAATTATTATAAGGGGTGAATCTTTAGAATTTGGATACTTTATACCGATGTGGCCACAAATGTTAAAGGATCGGGGCATGGCTTGGTTGTGGTGGCTCCAACGTGGGAAAGAGTAAGGCATTCTATCAGGATTAGTCAAGTGACTAACAATGAAGCTGAGTACGAGTCAGTGATAGCAAGTTTAGAACTTGCTAAGGAATTAGGGGTAGAGAGAATCGAGCTAAAGAGTGATTCATATTTAGTGGTAAATCAAATACTCGGGGATTTTTTGGCTAGTGATCCCAGAATGCAACAATTCCTAGGCAGAGTTAAACAAATGATGTCCAATTTTCAAGAATGGAGGTCGAACAAATCCCTTGAGAGGAGAATTCGGAGGCGGATTCTCTGAAAAAACTGCTGTCGAAGTAAGTAACTCGGGGATTGATTCAGTCGTTCGTCTCCTTACTTTGGCCGCTGAAAGAATAAAGCTTAGAGTTAGTTCGGTGCATCATATTTGGGACTAGCACACCAAGTTCATATCTTACTTGGACTTGGGGACTTTTCCAGCTGATAAAAAAGAAGCAAAGAAGCTTAGAATTCAAGCGGTCCCGTACTCATTGATCCAAGAAAAGCTATATAAGAAACAATACAACGGCCCGTTGCCCAAGTGTTTGGGTCCGGGACTAATTGTATATGTGATGAGGAAGTACACGAAGGCGAGTGTGGAAATCATTCTGGAGGGAAAGCACTTACTCGCAAAATACTTAGCACTGCAGACTATTGGCCAGATATCGGCATGGATGCCAAGGCCTTTGTTAAGAAGTGTGATAAGTGTCAATGTCATGCTTGAATGAGTCACCATCAGGCCGAGCCTTTGCATTATGTTTTTTCATGAAATGAGGGATAGATATCATGGGTCTGCTCCCCAAAGCTAGAAGAAATGTGATATTTTTTCTTGTGTTGACTGATTACTTCTCCAAATGGTGGAAGCTAGGGCTTTCATCAAAGTTCGACAAAGGGAGGTCATTAGTTTTATTTGGAAGAACATTATTTGCAGATTCGAAGTCCGAAGAGAAATCACTTATAACTACGGCCCACAATTCGTTGGCTCCAACGTCACACATTTCTTTAGGAAATGGGAAATTAAAATTGTAGTGTCCACGTTGTATCATCCAAGTGCAAATGGACATGCTGGGTTCTCAAATAGGGTTATTATTAAAAATTTGAAAAAAAAAACTCGAAGAGACCAAAGGCCCGTGACCTGAAGATCAGTGTATTGTGGGAAAATGACCCAATGAAGAAAAACAGCACGGGTGATACCCCATTTTCTTTAGTCTACGAGATGGAAGCTTTGATCCCCATAGAAGCTGGTGAGACAAGCTTCCAGTACGCACATGCTACCGAGGAATCTAACTGAGAAGTGATGCATATAGAGTTGCACTTGCTTAATGGTCGAAGGGATTAAGCATTGATCCGAATGGCAGCTCAAAAGAGACAGATCGAAAATTATCTCAACAAGAAAGCTAAGTTTACAGCTTTCAAAGTTGGCGATTATATGTTAAAGGCCACGAATCAATAAACGAAGGAGCGCAAGTTGGGAAATTGGCAGAAAATTGGGAAGGATCCTACCGGGTCAAAGCTATTGTTGGCAAAGGGTCTTATCAGTTGGAAGACATGAACGGAGAGGTAGAATCCTCAAATTGGAATATCTCCAATTTGAAGTGATACTACTTATAACATTAAGGCACTTTACCTAACTTGTTGATATTAATAAATATTCACCCACGACACCGAGCCTTCACATACTCCGACGCTTGCGTCGAATAGTCACCTAGCCCCCGGTTTTTCTTTGCTTTACCTTTTCAGGAAGCAGATGAAGCGAAAAATAGTGCTTGGGTCCTCATCATTTGTACCCGAACACTGAGGGGATGGAAGAGATGGTGTGCAGTCTAATGCACGACTGGAAACTTCTCATACTGGGGACTGCCAGCAGACCTGAAGACATGCAATCTTTATATATCGGATTGTCTCCCGAAGATTGTCTTTGTGTTATGTTATGTGTATAGAGCCCGATAGCGTCAATCTTTAAGTTTTGCCTAAGTCTCATTAGGGCTAGGTTCAACATAACACCGAATATGGCCTATTATCAATAAAATAAGTTTGACTCTACATCTCGTTATTTCAATATATGTCTCACGAATTTATATTGCCTAATTAAGATTTGTTATGCCTCGGCACGGGAACGAGACGTCGTTACAAGTCCGCATTGATTCTTTATAAAAAATTCACTAGTCTTGTAAGAAAAAATATTCTAACTGTTAAAACGCGCGTCCCGATGAGATGAAGCAAACACTTAACAGAACATCAAAATTTCGTTAAAGATTTCGAAAACCCACTTCAAAAAATTTATTTACAATTCGGCTCATAGGCCAAAACAAAAAAAGAAATAAAGGAAGAAAGTCTACGAGTGGGGATCGACATCGTCTCCTCAAGGGGGACCCTCTTCATCTTTAGAGGCCCCATCCTCATCACTTTTTTCTTCTTCTTCTTCTTCTCTTTCATCAGCCTCTCCGGATTCATCTTTACCATCAATTGAATCCTCGCTCGAAGGAAGCTTGTCCATAATATTTTGGGCCTGAGCTACACGATCTTTGGCCTTGGAAATTTCATCATCAAAGTTCAAACTACCGGCTTTGCACTCTTCGAGAGCTTTTAGCCAAGTTTGGATGATGTCTAACTCTGCTCTAATTCAGCCTTCTTGGCCTCAGACTTTTCCACCAGCACATCGCTTTCGTCCCAAAAATGAGCTAGCTCGGACTCAAGTATTAGAAGTTGTTGCGTCTGACCTTCCAACTCATTTATCTTGAGCATGTGCATGGTCAACTTCTAATTAAAGTCCTGTGGAGTATAGACCATCCGTTAGCTCGATCAAGCTCATATTGCCACTCTAGGACCCTACTTGACAACCTCGAGCTCTTCGTAGTATGAGCAACCCTTACAGCTTGCATTTGCTCTTCAAAAGTGGCGGAGGCTTGAGTCATTCTCTTGAGCTTGGCTTATTTCTCCACTAAGTGAGCCTTAAGCTTTGTCTTAATCTTAAAAATTCGATTATGCAACCTCTTTATCTCAGGCATTTGAAAGGTCTCACGTATCGAAGACTTAAGTGAATAGATGAAGCTCTACAGTAAAGAATTAAATGAAGTAAGAATGCGGGGTGTAACTTGGAATAAACGGCAAAGAAGTTTCTTACCCTGAGGGCATAAACAGCAGATCGAGCCATTGTTGTTCCCGTAGAGACTGAGTTAAGGTGCTTGTCCTCGAGCGGTCCAAGCAATTAGGAAAGATAAATGGGGACCTCTGCAGAATCGGTAAAAAGGCTTAGGTCCGAGGGAATTTCAACTCTGCTCATCGCTCTTTCAGAGGTTTCTCGCGCCGCATCCACGGCCACTCCCTTCCTAGACGAAGGAAAGTCAAATTTTTTCTCACCAATCTTGGCCTTGCCCTTGGCCTTTTCAGTGGTATAGTCAGACCACTCGAGATCTACTACCTCGATATTCTTCGGAGCCTTTGGGTTTTCATCACTCGGCTCGTCCTTTAAGCCAAATTAAGAGCTAAAAGTTGGCTTGGCACCAAAAATGGTATCTGTGTCGATCCTAAGATGCACGACCCGACTTGGCTTCGCAAATATTGCCTTTTTCTTCATAGGATCAATAGGAACAGAAGCCTTGCAAATAAAAATCTTGAGGTTGATATCATCACCTCGGGAAGAATGCCCTTGGCCAGAAGAACTGACCGGTGCTCGGTCTTCTTGGCGGAGGTCACCAAGTTTGTCATCTTAGCAAGAGTTGCATCAACATTGGGGAGTGTCTTCTCTTTCTTCTTCTTCTTCCCCTTTCCAACGGTTTTCTCCTTGAGCTCTTTGTTTTTCTTAGCAGTGGATGCCTTGGCAGGGAGGCCTATGATCAGAGAGAAAATTGCTTAAGAGAATGTGGAAGAAACTTCTCGAAGGGATTAAACGTAAAGAAGACTCACTGTTTTTTTCAGCCACTCATTCTCCAAGGCAATGCTCTCCCAGGTCCTATTAGCTCTGGTACAAGAATTTATTATGGCCCAGACCCACTTCGTCAAGTCGGGCACGGGGACAGTCTCCACTCTATTGGCTGTCAAGGGAGACCTTGTATGAGGAAGGATGAATTAAAGATAGGAAAATCTGAACAAAAAGCATATGAAAGTCGACTTACCCTCGAGGTTCCACACCTCGGGAAATCCTGGTCTATATAAATCTGTGAAGTAGGGATCACGACATAGTGATCGGCTCATCACTATGACCACCCTTATAAAAATAGGGGTAGTAAAGTGATGTTAAATATTGGAGGATGAAAGCCACCCTGGTCTTTTTGCATATGAAATTAAAACACCCAATGATTTTCCATACAATAGGCCCGAGTTGAGCTAAACATAGGTTATAATTGCGGAAAAATGAATTAATCACCTCGTGTATGGGGAGGGTTAATCCCACCATGAATAGGTAGGTATAGACAAAGAAGTACCCCACTATGTAATCGAAGCTCACACTGTTGTTAGGGTCCGAGATGCTGACCATAATCTATGATCCCTATTTGCAGTCAACCCGAAGCTGTGAGAGATGAGCTTGTGTAATCAAAGAGGGAATGGGGCGAATGGGCACGTTCCTATTTTTCTCTTGTTGCCGCATAGATTTACTCTAGACGGCAAAATCCTTTTTTGTTATCAAAGGAAGAAAGTATAATGATGTAGGGTTCAATTTCTATGTCGATGGGAATATTTTTTGACTTGGATGGTTCCTCTTCACCTTCATCCACATCTCTGACGTCCTCTTCTTTGTTGTTTACTTCTCAAACTCGCCGCAATGAGCAGTGGCTTTCCTTCGTTGCCTTGGAATTAGATTGGCCTCTGACACTGTATCACTACCAGGCGCTGCAGGAAAAACCACATTAAAGGCGTTGTAAAATTGAGTATCTCACTGCCAACACCTACCGCGGCGGTGTCAGTAATGTCATTGCCAGAATGACCAAAAAAGTTTGTGCAGGTTTTTGTTTGAATAATGATCTGAGTTGATTTGAGGAGATTTGGAGAAAAGATTTTTGTTTTTCCTTAAATTGTGATTGCTACAGTTGCTTTGAATTATAAGTGGAGCGATAAAGTGATCAAGTTGGATACTTATAATAGAAAAGTCATGATTGCCTAAGGAAGAAGTGCTAGCGTCACGGCCACTCTCTAGCCTCCACGTGGAGCAAATGGGAAGGCGAAGTGATAGCTGTCTTTTTGAAATACAAGGTGCATGTATAGCCATGTCATCTTTCCCGCATATTCTCATTCCACTCTCCGAGAACTTTGACAGCTGCTTGAAGAGTGGGGGGACTATCTGTATAGGTGAAATTCGATCTCGAATACAAAGCGACCTAAGTGTGAAGCTCGGAGTGAAAACTACGGGAATTATATAACAACCACGAAAATTATATCTAGGATACTGAAGAACTGATCACGAGGTCATAACCGCCCGAGTCACAAGAATGCGGAATACCCGAGACATGAAACCCGAGCCTTCTGTAACTAAAGCCCAAGGAGATCATGGGTCACCCAAGATACAAATATAGAGAAGTGGGGTAGTTAAAACCCACGATTATCTCAACTCATTTTACTATAAATAGCACATTTGTATCAATGTAAAAGGCATTAAAAAAATATAGCCAAAACTTTGTCCAATTGTAATCTCAAATGATCAGTATTAAAATTTTGTTCTCATGTTCATATTTATTGTTATTTCTTATTGTTCAGCAAATTGTATTCTAAATTCGATTTAGAGGCATACATTTTGGCTTCACTTTGATGCCAAATTCAAACCTTTTGAGCAAAAAATAAAAAAATATCATCACATTTGTAGTTCAAACCAAAATGACTAATGCTAGCTTATATGTGGTTTCAACTTCAGCCAAGTTGGTATGAAGATAGCAAAGGTAGTGGATATCCCTGGCAACTCTATGTACGAAGTGAATGCAACTCAAATAGTAGGAGGATAATAGGCAATTTCTGCATCTCGCCATTTAAACATTACTAAACAACAGGATCGGACTAACCTAGCAACCTTAAAACAGCCCACTCTACTAGTAAACCATGCATTCCTTGAAAATACTTCATTAAGGTTTAAGGTATGCTTCATTATATATGATAATCTCTCAAGTATTTTGCTGATACGCGATTTACCTACGTTGTTACATACACCCCCTCCCTTCAAATGGACTTAGCGTCCTTTTTTAGGTTCACTCCACCGTTGCACAAGATTATATGCAGCGTCTCTCTAATACCATCTATACAACAGTCTATCTCACAAATGATATTGTATGCTTTGTCTAGGTATGCATGATTTTAAATTGCATCACTAGGGTACGTCGAAGGCATGTTTCTTTTCTAGGGTGTTACTAATTAACCATGTTGTCTGACCAACAAAAGAAGACATAGAACTGGCTTAGTCTAAGTTATCATGTTTGACCCTAAGTACCAAGCCTCACAAGTTCTAGCAATTTCTATCGGGTTGATTACATAACTATGCAAACATATATTCCACTTTACAGAAGATTGGCAATACTATACAATTTTCAAAACTTAGAAATATTTTTTATTAAACATAGCAATATACATTAAACGTAGAAAACACTCCTACCCATCTGCCACCCAGCCAGAGGCGGATTCGAGATATTAAGGTTATGGTTCTATACCATTACCTTCTTTATTTACTGGGTTTTGAATAAATTATTTATACAAATTAAGTCATTTTTTAACACAAATATAGAGCTTGTGCCAAAGTGAGTGGGTTTTGAATAGATTATTTAACAAATTAAATCAATTTTTTAAATAAATATAGAGTTTGTGCCAAAGTGAGTGGGTTCTACCGATCTGTAGATGGACTCTACATCCGCCCCTGCCCCCAACCCAACCCCAATAGTTGTCCCTTCAGCCTGTTGTCTCTGGGCCACCTTAGCTGACCACCAGTCAGTCTACAACAAATTTTTTTAATATTTGTCTCGTATATTATTCTATATGTATATCTCTACTGTACGTACAATGATACATTTTAGATACAACGGAGATACACTGGATATACATTAATACAATTGTTATATATTTACAGATATAATTTATTCATATATTATATATTAAGTATTTTAATAAAACATGACTAAATATATTCATTTCTCGCATATTTTCTAATATATTTTGCATGAGAAAGAAGATATTCAAAGAAGAAGAAAATGACCATTGATGTTGCTATACAGCTCATATTACGATGATAACATTGATATTTACGTCCGTGATTTTTCTACTATGAAGAAATAGACGCAACTACGGACAAAGCCATTGTCGCAACTATAGATCCAAGCCATTTGAATGTGTGAGAAAACTATAAATTCAAGCAGCTCAAGTTTATGGAAAGTCCATTAGCTCAAATTTTGGCCTCTACGGGAAACTCACAAGTCATTCAAGTCTATGATAAAGTTAGCAACTTTTGCATCTACGGAAAAGTTATAAATTCAAGCATAGTTGCATCTATGATCCTTTACCTTTAGAATTTTCTATAAATAGGTCTTCTTTTTGTGTATGAAAAACCATCCCATTGCAAAGACAAGAGCTAATCTTGCTCTTTTAGTTTTTTCTTTTTGCCTTAGTAGGAATATTAATATTTTTCTTTAATCTTTATCTTTTCCCCATAATGGAGTAATTTCTTAGGTTGAGATACTAGATAAAGCTTGATAAAATTATTATAATAGATGTCTGAATTTTCATTATCTTTTCGTGTTGAGATTCTTTCTTTATCATCTTTATACACAAGGTTTAACCATAATCTTTATCTTATTTCTTTTAATTCTAATTCTCAAGGAGGAATCGAATCAAATAAATTTATTGATTTAGTAAAAGCTAATCGAAATAAGTTTTTACTCACTTGGTGTACTCAACCGAAATACTTCTTGTTTAAAGTCATTACTTTAATTGCTTAAGAGTATAAGCGAGAGTGGTGCTATTAGTCAGTCATTGTTTAATGTCACTAACTTCAATAGATTAATAGTATAAGCGCAGGTATTGCTATTATGAAATTTTTGTTGCGTGGAGTGATTGAACTAGAAATAAGCAATTATTCTTTAAACAATGTCTCTGTTTCACTGTTAATCAATTAATAGTATAAGTGCAAGTGGTACTATTAATGGATTTATTTTATGTAATTTGGTTAAACTAGAAATAAGCGATCATCTCATTAGATAGAGAAATAAATAATAAAATTTTGGTTCTATTATGATATTTTTATTTTGCAGATTCAAAATATTCCAACCTCTATTTTTATTTAGAAAACTTAAAAAATATTTATTATTTGTAGTTTTATTTTTTAGAACTTATAATCAACTCTCCTTATCAACTTGATTCTCTCAAATAGTAACAAAGATAATATAAACATGTAGCCTAGGTGGTTCCAATTTCTGTGAGACGATATCTTAAACTATATTAGAATTTGACAAGTACGAGCAGAAATACCATATACACTTTGAATTCATCATATATTATTTGCATAGTTTTGGTATATCTGTTGTATTTCTATGTATGTACGTTCAATACATACGACATGCAATGTTATGTACATACAATGGATAAAAGTAACATACATTTTACATTTATGTAAAGTGTATATATTTTGTATGTTATCTCCCAGATTTATACAATGATACGTAGGATATATAACAGACATACCATGGATATATACGTGACATACATCCCATCACACCTTACACTAGTTGTTTCGTGCTTTTAATTTGAGAGGAGAATTCAGAATTGCTTCTATCAATTCAAGACATGTTGTTATTCGCCCTTGAGGAGGATTTTCTCAATTTTTCTTCAAGATTATGGCATAATACAAAATAATCAGAAGTTTTTTATCAGACTGTTTGCCTTGCTTAATTTTGAAATACCCAAAAAAAAATGTTGAATGGCCATGCCAGCCGTCAGTGTTTAATCTCTTATCCTGGAAGGGACGACTCAACAAAGTTGGTGGTCTAGAGCTAAACATAAAAGTGAGGCTTTAAAGTTTTCAAAAGAAAAAATCACGTCTCAATTTCTATGACATAGTTTTACTTGATACAAAATTTAAAAAATGAAGACTTTGAATATAAAATAATGCATAAATATTTGTGTGGCTATATATCATATGAGTTTAAATTATTTTTGAATTTAAAAATATGACATACTTCCTTTAACGAACCACTAATAAAATTGTGTCATTCTTATTTGTACGAGGAGAGTACATATTTTTATTTGTAATCTAGTCTCTCTAATGTTTTTAGATGTAAAAGTTGTTAATTTTTGCAAGAAACTGGATATAGATATAAGTATAGATCTATTACTAGCAAAATATGGGGCCTAAAGCATAGCCTCACTTGCTTGACCCTCCAGCCGCGCCTGAGTCTTGGTGAAAGAAGTTTTTTTATTTTTATTTTAGTCTTTTATGACGGTCCGCCATAATCTGTCATGACTTTTTAAAACTAAAGTTCCAGTGACGTACAAGGAAGCTAAGTGCTCTAATGATCCACCAGGAAGTGCACAAGTTCTGGTACTGGGGCTAAAAGCTAAACAGCATTTAAAAGGGGCCAAAAGTTAAACACTATCTCCCTATCCCTCTTGCACCATTTTGGGTTTAACTTCAACTTATTTGTCCGCGAGGCTCTCCTTAAAGCTTTAGCCTTGGGATATTCTCAATGTGATGATAAACAAGGATACTTAAGCGAAAAATATTGCAGTACAACTAATGTATGTTAAAGTGAGAGTTGAAGTTGACCTATATTATCTGTTTACCCAATTAGATTTGGATATCTTGGACAGACCAACACACTAGGTAGAATTAAGAAGAGACTCCCCAACATCAATATCATAAGGAAAGAAAAGATTGTACATTTAAAATATTGACAACAATTTGTACAAAAACGTACAAAAAGATATATCTAACCCCTCAAAAAGGCTGCTGATTTGTTTGATGATGAAATAGAGACACATGTTTGAATTTCAATCACATACATATAACAGAACATTTTTAATGATTGTTTTCATTTCTCATGTAACTAGTCTAGACTATCCTACTTCTATGATTATTGTTATACATTTGTTTTTTCGAGAGAACTCATATAGACACAATATTATAATGATGTGATTATAGTCACAAGTTCAAACCCTGAAAATTGTTTGGGTAGAATTGCATGATAAGATTGTATACATCTAGCTAGACCCATTGTTGACCCTTCTCCCAACGCCTGCGTATAGCAAGAATTTACCGCACCAGGTTACCTTTTTCATTGTTATATACTTCTATTTAGACCTAAAAAGAAGAAGAGACAAAATAGGGCATGCCCTCTTTCCCAAAGTGGATATGTAGAGGTGATGGTCTTGTCCGCTTCTATCTCTCAGTACTTTCTTTTAGTTTTAATTAGTTTGGGGCACCTTCAAGCTAGTGTTTATTAAGATTAAACAAAAATATTCTAAAGCAAGATGATTACCTCTGCTAAGCAAGGTTTATAGTTATTACTATAATGCATAATCAGTCTTTCTAATCTAAGATTACAAAAGTGTAAAGTCTCTGGAATTATTAACTTCTCAATCTGGAACGACATTATATTGTACTTGACAAAGATGGCTTGGTCGGAGTAATTAACTTATAGTACAATATACATGAGATTGTTAAAACATTAAGGGAATGAGGGAGGTAAGGGAGAGAGAAATGAGCATGAAATATATATACAGTAGAGATGTCCTTTGTGCATGTTGTAGCATCAAAGTTAAGGTGTACCTGATGAGGTTGTACAATAGAAGAAGACATTTATACCTTGAGGATAATCCAGACAAAAACTTGGTCTTTCACGCACTCTGTTTTGTCATCATTGATATCATGTCAATGAAGGGCATGCTCAAGATTATGATCCCATGGAGAAAATCCAATGGGCCTCCTATTACTACAGTACCTATCTCAAGCTTGCCATTGTCTCATTGAAGTGTTTCTATCACCTCAATATATGTACTACTTTCCACTGCTGTTCTCTTATGAATTTTAAGGTGGTACCACAAATATGCGGATCATACGGTGTGGAAAGAATGAGATCCCTCCACTATTAATTATAGATTTGAATCTTCTTAAAGGAGAAATTTTTGGTAGGAAATATTTTCCCTCTAATAAGTCTTGCACGGTAGAAATTCAATATTGAATTTTTGGGTGGTGTTTGGTTCATCAATTTTTTCGACAAAGTTAGGACATTTTACTACATGTATTTGTTTCACACTATTTTATTTCATGAAGAGTTTAATTTTTATATACGAGTTGAGTAGAAGAATTTATATATTATTAGGTCATGACTAAAGAAAATCGTGATCAAAAGGTATACAGGTTATGAGTTGATTAAGGGTTGCCACGATTCACTATTCGAAACAAAAAGAAAAATTGCCCGGATGGAGCCTTGGTCACTCAGCCTCATTTCATTTTTTTAGTCTTCCCACTGTAGAAAAACGAAAACAAATAAATAAGACAAATAAATTTCTGGAGTAGTGTTGTAGTCTACTGTGCAAATTTGAAAATGATTGGTGGTAGTGGCTGTTTCAGACTAGAACCAAACATTCACATCGTTTAGAATGACAGAAAACTCGAAATTATAAGCTTTTTGGGTTAGATAAAAGACAACATTAATATGAATGGATTCAATTGTCATTGTTTGCGTTGACCGTTGGTTATCAATTCCTTAACATTTCTCTTACGTCTGTTCCACTTTATTTGTCATAGTTACTGTTTCGAGAATTAAGTTTCTTAATTTGACCATCGATTAATGTATTGGGTAAAAATCGACGTGCTCGAACAGCACTGCGGTGGGATAAACCGAGGTCAATTGAACTGATACTCCGAAGGATGAAGGTTGAAGCAAACGATAGAATCACCGAAGTCGAGCATCGAGGTCTATCACCCAAGGTAAATCGCAAGTTGTGGTTCGGTTCATATCTACTTCGATCGAGCAGCAAGATTGCACCACCGAGGCTATGTATCTGGACTTCGGCGGAATACCCTGGTTTCAGCGACATAACAGCCCACTACTTCAGCTCACTAACTCCACTCATATACGTGCTGAACGTGGGTCTGAACATGGCCAGCCATGGGAAATATGGGCAAAGCCCCTTACATTTATAAATAGCACTAGTTTTCATGTTGTAGCTATTCAGAAATATATACAGAAACTCTGTCAAAATTTGTACTCATTGGCATATATTGAAATCTCGTTCTTTTATTTATATTTTTGTTCGTTATCGTTCATATTTCGGCTTTGATACATTGATTTGTTTGTATCCGCCATTCAAATTCGATTTGTGTCCTAAGAACAGTTTAGGCCAATACAAATTGGCGCCGTCTGTAGGGATACAAGCATAAACTCTTTGTTCCAAAGTTGAACGTCCTTTTCGTTTGAAATCTAGTTTTTATTCGACAAGATGGCTGATAATAGTAGAAATCCCGTTGAACCTCAGCCAACTCCCGATGGACAGGCTAGCGTTCAATCAAACCCAAACTCCAACGCACCCCTAATATCACCAGCAACAAATCCTTACTCTTCGGCTTCCACCGAAGCCTTTCAGGCTTACGTTGTCTCCATCATGAAAGCTCTCCAAGAGCAACAAGCTGAACAGGCCATTATCAATGCTGAATTTTGTGCCTCGTTAGAGGCGAAGAATAGCTCAACTCCGAATGGAGTCCCACCTGCGGTTCCAAGTGGAGGCATCCCGCCCTTCGTTCCTACGGGCGAGATAACAGGGGGACCTCAAAATGGAGCCACATGTGGGGGTTCGGGCACAATACCGAGCACTACGTCCTACTTCGGGACGGTTCCCACTGTGGCAGAAACTAGCTCTTCGGTGGATGTCGAAAAACTAAGCAACGAGATCGAAGCCCGAGTAGAGGCTCGAGTCGGGGCGCGAGTGGAAATACGACTTGAAAGCCTCCTCGGGGTGACAAAGGCTCAAAGGGCTTTGGATATTGACCAATATAGGCAATTTCCATACAAGCCCGAGGCCGCTCCAGCACCAACTCCAAAAACTTTCAAAATTTTGTTTTTGAAAAAGTATGATGGGACTACTGACCCCATTGAACATGTGACCAAATACATGTCAATGGTGTTGAGTAACGATTTAATAGAGATAGAAAAGGAGTCGATATTTTTGAAAAACTTCGACGAGTCTTTGGACAAGGGAGCATTACGTTGGTACATGCATCTACCAGCGGGGTCGATTTCTAGTTTCAAGGAACTAGTTGATGCATTTGTTAAAGCCCACACCGGGGCACAGAAAATCCTCCAAAGGAAGGAGGATATATTCGAAGTCAAACAACGGCCCGACAAGCCCATTAAAGACTTCTTGGAGCGTTTCCATGTTGAACGAATGGAGTTGCCTGCTATAGATGATACTTTGGCCATCATGGCATTTGAAAAATGCATTAATGTTCAAAACTCTGAGGCTGCGCCGAAATAAGGAAAGAGCTCCAGCAGTATCAAACCTTGACATGGGATGATTTGCACAACAGAGCATACGCAAAGATAAGGTTGGAGAAAGGCCAGCGCAAGAACAACAACCGGGGCTTCAATTACAATAATCGATCTGAATCCGCATATCGCGTCGAGGCACCATGAAGAAATTCAAAGGGAAGGTACGAACCATACACTTCGTCGAGGCATCCTGTTAGTCAAAGGCTTGGGAGTTCGCATGTGAGCCAACGACTTGGTGGAAAGGCTTACCCTAGTACGAACAAAAGAAATCCCTCGAGCCCCCAGATCCCCGATTACAACTTCAACATATCGACCTCGAAATTGGTCAATGTAGTGAAAGGGATA
Organism: Petunia axillaris subsp. axillaris; assembly: GCA_029990575.1. Taxonomy (NCBI): domain Eukaryota; kingdom Viridiplantae; phylum Streptophyta; class Magnoliopsida; order Solanales; family Solanaceae; genus Petunia; species Petunia axillaris. The sequence goes on from JARKNS010000009.1 coordinate 48,232,542, forward strand.
GTTGGGGTGAGAGCACCGAAGAATATGAGGACTCCTGCTGACAAGAGACATCAAAGTTTGCATTGCAAGTTTCACGCGGACTACGGTCACCGCACCAAGGACTACAAAGCCTTGCACCTCGAGGTGGCGGATTTGCTGAAAAATGGCGTGCTAGCTGAATTCCTCACTGATAAGGGGAAGGAAAACTATACAAAGAACTGAGGTGATAGACAATCACCTCAGGTTCCACCCCCTGAAAGAGCGGTGAATGTGATCACCGGGGGGTCAGAGGTGAATGGGGTGAACTTTTCAACTGCCAAGAAGTTTGCAAAGCTGTGGATTACTATGGATAAAAGAACTCGAGTTGGAGGCTCGGGAAAGGAAATTGTGTTCGACGACGATGACTGTTATAGGATGATGTTTTCCCATCACGATGCTTTGGTCATCATGCTAAGAATAAATGACTCAGATATCAAACGAGTCTTAATTGACCCCGGTAGCTCTGTCAACATAATCAGCTACGGGGCCATCAAAAATATGTGGTTGAAGGGAGAAGTTATCCCAAAAGCAACTACGTTGACTGGCTTCAACAACTCCACCGAAAAAATATTGGGCGAAATTACGCTCAAATCATACGTCGAAGGAGTTTCCAATGAAACATTGTTTCAAGTTCTGCCCGAGGATTCATTCCATGGAGGGTGTTCCATCCACTCTCCATCAAGTGATCAAATTCCCAATCCTATGGGGAGTTCGTTCGATTAAAGGAGAGCAGCGAGTAGCGAGAGAGTGCTATTTGGTTGCGCTGAAGAGTGGAGTCGTCTCGATCGGACCAAAGAAATAGAAACCAATGCAACTGGGGTCAAACGAAGAGGGAGTGTCGAGTTCTCAAGACGACCTCCGAGGAGCAATGGAGAAGATCCCGGTACGCATCCAAGAACCTCGGAAACAAAAAGCTGAGGATTCAACTATTGAGGGGTTGGAATCTTTCACATTATCGAAAGATTTACCAGACAGGAAAGTGTTGGTCGGCTCGGAGTTGGACCCAGAGTCGAAGAGAGCCATAATCGAAGTCTTGAAGTCCAACAATGATTTCTTTGCTTGGTCCCATTCAGATATGGTCAGTATCGATCCAGAGATTATGACCCATAAATTGAATGTGGATCCCCATTTTACCCCGATAAAAAAAAAAGAAAAGGCCGCACGCCGGTGTCAAAAAGAAAGCAATCGAGGATAAAACTGTGAAGCTACAAGAGAATGGCTTCATAAGAGAGGTGAAGTACCCTGAATGGATGGCTAATGTCGTCGTTTTACCCAAAAAGAAAGGCAAGTGGAGAATGTGTGTATATTATACAGATCTAAACGAAGCTTGCCCCAAGGACTCTTATCCATTGCCACAGATAGACAGGTTAATAGACTCCACGTCTGGACACAAATTATTAACCTTCCTAGATGCTTATTTGGGGTATAATCAAATTCTCATGGACCCGAAGGATGAAGAAAAGACCTCGTTCATCACTGACCCTCTGCCTCGACAACTTGCAGCGCCGGCACGGTGGTGATGAAGTTGCCGCTGGCTATCACGGCGGCAATGCGTGAGGCTCTTTCGCCAGAATTACTGGAACCTTGGCTAGAGTTTGTAGCAGAGATGGTAAAAACAAGACGCTTGCTCAAGAAACGGAATGATTAAACTCAAATAGGATGGAATGAAATCATTGCTGATGGTAAACTTTCTCGTTTTTTTGCTACTGCTGATATTGTAAAGTGAAGAATGAGACATCAAATAGAGGTATTTATAGGGATGGAAAAATGCAAGTAGAGAAGTAATGATGATTTGAAATGTTGGGAATGCAAAGAATTCGGCGTGACCGTTCGGTAACCAGTGAACGGTCACCACAATGCGGAACAGAAATGTGAAAAGACTTGTAACATTTTGAAACTCTTGGATAGGGTAGATCCACGTCATCTTCCCGCTTAAATTCACTCCACTCCTCGGTGACCCTGATATTCATCCGAGGAGTAAAGGGGACTATCTGTATTGGGTAAAAATCGACGTGCTCGGACAGCACTTCGGTGGGATAAACCGAGGTCAGTTTTACTGATGCTCCGAAGGATGAAGGTTTAAGCAAACAATAGAATCACCAAAGTCGAGCATCGAGGTCTATCACCAAAGGTAAATCGCAAGTTGTGGTTCGGTTCATATCTACTTCGATCGAGCAGCAAGATTGCACCACCGAGGTTATGTATCTCGACCTCGGTGGAATACCCCAGTTTCAGTGGCATAACAGCCCACTACTTCAGCCCACTAACTTCACCCATATACGTGTTGAACGTGGGTCTGAACATGACCAGCCATGGGAAATATGGGCAAAGCTCCTTACATCTATAAATAGCACTAGTTTTCATGTTGTAGCTATTCAGAAATATATACGGAAACTCTGTCAAAATTTGTACTCATTGGCATATATTCAAATCTCGTTCTTTTACTTATATTTTCGTTCGTTATCGTTCATATTTCGGATTTGATACATTGATTTGCTTGTATCCGCAATCCAAATTTGTATCCTAAGAACAGTTTAGGCCAATACAATTAAGATATAAATTTTTTATTTTTTTAAATAACATTTATATATTTGAAAACAACATGAAAATTACTATAAGTCACATAAATTACAACTCAAAATATTTAAAAGATATATAAAAAGAATGGAATTCGAACCTGAACTTTATTTTCTATTTCTATTACGATTCATCATTTGTATCTAAACTGGCTCTTCTTATTTTTTTTTTTAATTTCAATTTCAGTATATCGATTTATGCCTAGCCTATTCTTTTCTTTGCGTTTTTCTTTCTTTTTTAATACCTTTCATAGATTCATAGAGAAATTACGTATATTTTCACATCTATGATTTACAGATACAACATATATCACTGTCAAGGGGGAAGTTCTTATTATTTAGGTTAGTTAGGTATTTCCAATTATGGTCAAAAATAAACTCGTTTGATTCTTGAAATCCGAACTATGACAAACAAGTGGGACGGAGGGAATATTTGTTAATGTTCGATTTTTAAATCACATGTACCTCTACTGTTTTGCATACCTTTATTTCGGTTTGTCTAACTTTTAGCGAGAATGCATGAGAGTAGAGAGATTTTATGTTTGCCCTTTGTTTCATTTCATTTCATATCACAATAACTATATGATGAACCTTGGATATACCGAAGTTTTCATATGTTTGAGACAATAAGTAAATCATTTTATATACGATAATTTTTATTAAATATATTTTAAAATCTCTTATTAATATTTAATTTAGGTTATCGATTCTACTTAATCGCCCTCAGTTGTATACATCTTTTGTTATTTTAGATACGTTCACTAGTCGTATAATGCTTTTCTTTATTCTTTCTATAGAACTATAACTTAGTATGAGTTGAGTATGTTCTTGATGGATGCCTCATTGAACTAATTTGTGAAAAGGGAGATTTACAAAAATATACAACCCTAACTCAATATTTACAAAAAAATACCGATACTTTTCCACTTTATAAAATATAGCAATAATTTTTTTTACATACATATACAAGTTTCAACAAATGCATACAATTTAGGGTTTTCTCCTCCTTCTTCCTACCTTCTCCACCCATCAGTGCCATGGGGCTGCTGCAACAACGAACAGCCACCGGCTAGCTGCCGCCGGCCACCGGACAACCGCCGCCGGCCGCCGCCACCACCACCAGTTTTTTCGATATTCAAAATGGAACATACAAAAACTACACACATATACACTAAATATAACCAAAACATACACACACATTCAAAAATATATACAAACATACAAAGTTATACAAAAAAATATAAAATCAGCTTTTCTACTCTAGACATACATAGACACAATCATACAAACATATACATCTATATAGATACATATACACAAACAAAAAAATGAAAAATAGACATTCATATACAAAAATACAAAAAGTATACGTATTTATATATAAAAAATACAAAAATATACTACACATACACATATATACATATACAAAAAGGAAAAAAAAAAGATGAGAGAATAACAGCAGCAGCAGTGACCAGCTGGTCGCCGGCGAGGATAGCAGCAGGGTGGCGACCAGCGGCGGATCGAAGAAAACCAGCAGCAAGGGCGGCGAGGTCGTGTGTACAACAGCGGATCTGAGAAAATACAAGCAGGAGTTGCGAGGGACAGTAGCGGTGGCTCGCCAGTCGCCGGCGATGGGGGAGGGGGGCGGCGGGTGGATGGAGGAGGGGAGAGAAGGAGAGAGAGGGAGAAATTAGGATTTATATTTGGGGGAATGGGAAACTGTTGTTATGTTTTGTAAATATAGTAAAAGTATCGGTATTTTTTGTAATTTAGCTATTAGGATAGTTATTTTGTGTAAATTTTCTTTGTGAAAAATTGATAACTAATCAGTTCAGGACGCCCTAAGTGAGTTTTATTCACTATTTCAAAATTAATTGAAAAATAGCCAAATTATCCCCCACACTTATAGTCTCTTGGCGTTAAACAACATCCGTACTAGCCACAGTACAATTGTACAAACATCTGAGAGTTTGAACTAAACTCTAGTAAAAACATCTGGAGTTTTGTTCAAAGTTTCAGAAAAAAATCGGAGTTTCATATTTAAAGTCCCAGTATTTTATACTGACACTTTGAACTAACATGTTCAAAATTCAAGTATATTTATCTAAAATTCATATTTAAGCTATCCAGCTTAAAATACTAGGATTTTGAAATTTTGTTCACAAGTCCTAGTATACAATATTGGGATTTTTGTGGATCTAGCTAATCTTTAAAGACATCTAGCTAGTTTTCATTTAGCGCTGTACAACAGGCTACGGGGCCAAATTTTTACAACTAATTCTTATAAGTTATTGCGCAAAACAGACAGATCTGGCGACTCTATTACATTTTTTACTCTTGTAAGAAATATTTAATAATTTTGGCCTTCGTTTGAAGAAGTTCCTGACCTCAACCATAGGAAAACTCCTTGCCGTCACCAGGTCTTGCTAATAGAAAGATATGGCTATCGCTAGGAACCTTTTTATGAGGAAAAATTATAGTTCTTTTCTTACAGATGCCAAATCTGCGACGGGGCGTCAAAAGTTGTCATATTTATGTACGATTTACAGAAATAGGATATTTCAGCTAGTGCTTAATTTTTGACACTCGCTTAAAAATTATTTGATTTTTAGCCCCTCTTGGCGGTCATAAGGAAACATCTTAACGGATCGCGAACTCATCTTGAAGAAACTTTATGGTGGAGCCTAGAAAATCACCATAAAGGATGAATTATTTACACGATATTTTTCCACTTGGACTAAAAACTTAATACTGCTGAATACCAAGGCCACCGAGCAAAACTGGGATAAGTGCACGAAAGACCACTTTTACCACTGGTCTTTGAGCACAGGCCACTAATACCAAAATATTTAGTTTGTGGCCACTTTCACTTAAAAGATAGAACTTCAGTCCAGGGCCCGGATTGAAGTTCAGTCCTTAAAGATAGAACTTCAGTCCAGGGCCGAATGGATTGAAGTTCACTCATTAAAGATAGAACTTCAGTCCAGGGCCATGTTGACTGAATTTCAGTCCTTAAAGATAGAACTTCAGTCCAGGGCTATATGGATTGAAGTTCACTCCTTAAAGATAGAACTTCAGTCCAGGGCCATGTTGATTGAATTTCAGTCCTTAAAGATAGAATTTCAGTCCCGGGCCATATGGATTGAAGTTCAGTCCTTAAAGATAGAACTTCAGTCCAGGGCCATATTGACTGAAGTTCAGTCCTTAAAGATGGAACTTAAGTCCAGGGCCATATTGACTGAAGTTCAGTCTTTAAAGATAGAACTTCAGTCCAGGGCCCTATGGACAGAACTTCAGTCAATGATCAGAACTTAAGTCAATGCTTATTTAGTAAAGGCTCAATAGTGGCCTCTAGTGTATGACTAAAGAAAATAGTGGCCTCAAACTAAATACCGGTATTAAAAGCGGCCGCTGGGCAAAAATTTTACAGCAAAACTTATTGAAAAGCTTCCTCCTAATGTTTCTGGGGTCCTTTGGGTGAGGGGGACTTTTGAGTCCCCAAAAGAAAAAAAGGCGACAAAGTTATAAAGAATTGGGTGAGGGGGACACCCCTCTAATTAATAATTAAGGATAGTTATGTGGTCCCATTAAAACCACCCCCAATGTTTGAATAAGTGCAAAATGGCCCCTCCATATATGTATAAATCAGCAGCCAAAAAGGTAAAAAAACCTACCTTTCTCTCTCCTTCATTCTTCTTCTTCTTTCCCCAATATTTTTGCAGCTGCACTGCTGTGCCATTTGCCGCGTTGTGTTTTTTTTTTTTTTTTTTTCAATTTCGCTTCAAATCAACAGCTCCATTAAAGGGTATTTTACGCTTTTCTTGATCCCAAACCCGATTTAAACCCATTCCAATTCAAATCGAAAAGCTTTTTCCAAATATTATTTTTCGCGATTTAAACCCCTTTTGAAGATCTGTCACTTTTTCGCTTGAAAGGAGCTCCGGTAAGTGTTCATTGTATAATGCAGTTTGTTTTGTGATTTCTGGGTTTCGTTTCTGCATTTTATGAAAAATGTAAATTCTGGGCAGCTGATGTGTACGGATGCGAAGATTATGTGTACACATAATGAGAGACGTGTACACATCATATTAAGTTGAACCCTGCACATCAAATATATGTGTACACATAAAAATTATGTGTACACATAATATATAATGTGTACACATCAGCTGACGTTGCATCCTTTTTGTTCGTACACTTCAAATATACGTGTATGTGTACACATATTATATTGACGTGTACACATAATAAATATGTGTACACATCAACATATGCGTGTACTCATCAGACGACGTAGCATCTTTTTCTTACATCACATTCAAAGTATGTGTACACGTCAAAAAAATATGTGTACGCATCTTTTACTTTATATGTGAAAACATCTCAAGTGTGTTTTCAGCTTCTAATGCATATCAATTTCTTATGCTTCTAGGTATTTTTGCACCATAAATGGTTGTACTACTGTTAGCAGTTGATTTTCTTGGTGAATGGGTTGAGACCCCAGAATGTTTCACGTGGATTTCGATGACAAGGGAGACGGTACCAGTTATTTTGAATAACGATGTTATGTATTCTGAGTTGGTTAACAAGATCATTACTAGATGTGGGGGAAGTCATGATCCAAATGATCTTTGCATTACATACATGCTTAGCATCTGTTCAAAGCAAAAGAGTCATCCTTGTAAAATAAAGAACGACGAGGATCTCCTTGTTTACCTTGTCGATGTCAAAGGATCTGGAAATAGGCCTACTTTAAGGGTATGTTTGGCTGATAGGTCTGTAGAGGTTTCAAATGAACAACATGTGCGTAATGATGGGATGTGTGATGATTTTTCTACTAGTGGATGGGATGACATGGATCTACCAGATCCGTTGAATATGGAAAATCCACTAAATCAAGGAGAAGAAGAAGAAAATGTTGGAGAAGCACACGAAGGAGGTGAAGGAGGAGGAAGAGGAGAAGAAGAAGAAGAAGAAGAAGAAGAAGAAGAAGAAGAAGAAGAAGAAGAAGAAGAAGAAGAAAAAGAAATAGAATTCAGTCCGACTCTTGTAGTTGAGAGCAATACGGTTATTGTTGGAGGTTCTGAAGCAGGCTGCAGCATTCAAAGGGACGGGGACGATGACGACACTGATTTTTATAAGGGTTTAATCTTAAAAAACAAGCGCGCCTTAATAAATACCTTGCAGCTTGCTGCAGTGAAAAAGCATTATTGTTTCAAGAAAGTGAAGAATACAAAAAAAGTTTTTTGTGTGAGATGTGTAAATCAGAGCTGCAAGTGGTGGATCCGGGCCATAAAGTACGTAGACAGTGATAGGTTCATCATTACTGTGTACAGGAACAAGCATTCGTGCGGGTTAGAGCATCTTTCAAGTAATCACCCACATGCCTTTGCGAAACTCATCGGTTCATACTTGAAAAGTAGTTACGAAGAGGGAAAAGGAAAAGGTATATCAATAAAGGATGTTAAAGCTGCAGTCCGTAGGGATTTGGGTTGTAACATTAGTTATTGGAAGTGCCGGATGGGGACTGTTATTGCAAAGGCTTTGACAAGAGGGACTCCGGAGCACGGTTATGCGATATTGGATGCGTACCGTTATATGCTTAGGACGACAAATGAAGGTACACATACAGCATTGAAGGTTTATGACAACCAAAGGTTTATGTATTTTTTTGTAGCTCTTGGTGCATGGATAACGGGTTTTGCACATATCAGGAAAGTCATCGCTGTAGACGGAACTCATTTGTCGGGGAAGTATGGGGGATCGAGTTTTGTTGTCTGCCATGGCACAAGACTCGGAGACGCATATTTTTCTTGTGGCATTTTGTGTTGTAAACGTGGAATTTGATGCCTCCTATGATTACTTCTTTGAAAATTTGGTCGGTATACTCCCAAGCACCGATGAGTTGTGTGTTGTTTCTGATAGGCATCCAAGCATCCCAAAAGCAGTTTCAAAGTATTTTCCACAAGCTAATAATGGAGTTTGCAAGTGGCACTTGGCTGAAAGCATTCGTGCAAAGCTTCATTGTGGTGAATTTGTATCCTATTTTTATAAAAGCAGCCGAATCATATATACCCACTGAGTTCGAGGAACATTTCCAGCAAATTCGTTCATTGTGCCCAAGGGTTGCCACATATCTTGAGCAGGTTGAGTTTGAGCGCTGGAGCAGAGCCTTTTTTCCAAGCCGCAGGTAATACTTTCTACACATATTTAATATGTGTACACATACTGCTCTTATGTGTACACATATTAAATATGTACATGTTCTTTATTTGTGTAGTCATGTAATACATTAGCCATATTTGTACACGTAATGTATATGTGTACACATAATATTATATGTGTACACATATAATATTATGTGTACACACCTATCTCATGTGTAGTCATTTAAATAAATGCAGAATCATATGTACACGTTGTAAGAATCAGTTATATATGTGTAGGTTTGGTGTGATGACTTCAAACATCGCTGAGTCAATTAACGCAATGCTAAAGGATGAAAGAGAATATCCCATTGTTGCAATGTTCAATGGAATTTTGAGGAATTTTTCTGAAAAGTTTCATCATAGGCGTACCATGTTCTTACAGCACTCAAAGCCATGTGTTCCTTCGATTGAAAAAATATTAAGGAAAAATGTCACGGAGGGCAACAAGCTTTACGTTTGTTGTGTTGGCAATGATGTTTACAATGTCGGTACTGGGGATGAGGTTGTTAGTGTCGATCTAATTCAAAGGACTTGTTCTTGTCGGAGGTTTGATTTGGACGAACTACCTTGTGCACATGCTATGGCAGCCTTAAGATGTCGATATGGAGGAGCGTTTGAGTTTGGGAACGAGATATACCAATATACATCAGGGTATTATTCTACAAATGCATACATTCTTGCGTATGACGTCTTAATCTATCCAATGATTGCAGAGGAGTTGTGGAATGCACCACCAGAGCTTTATGACAGGAAGATAAAGCCGCCTTTTGTAAAAATCACACGAGGAAGAAGGAAGACCAATCGAATGCCTTCGGTGGGTGAAGCATTCACAAGTAGGAAGAATAGATGTGGAATATGCAAGAGACTTGGCTATAAGAAAACAACATATCCTCAGCGGAGGGTTGTAGATTCCGGAGGCCCCAGTATTGTTTCATAGAACCATATATGTTCATTTCTTGTATTTGTAACCATTTGTAAACTTATCGGTCCTATTTTTTTTTTAATCTATTTTTCTGTTTCGTATGTCTTTTGTGCACACATTACCTATTGTTTCTTTATCCTTCAGCGTAAAACGAACAAACAAAATAATAACATGATAGATAGAAACACTAAAAAAATTAATGTACTATGCACATATAACTTATGTCTACACATAATATAATATGTGTACACATCTCGTATGACGTGTACACATCTTGCCGATGTGTGGGTAGATTACAAAAAATAATTAAAATTCGTTTACACATATTAATTATGTGTACACGTAAACTTTATATGTGTACACATATTATATAGGTGTACACATATAATAATATGTGTACACGTAATTATTATGTGTGGGTACATTCAATCATTATCAACAGCCAAAAGCATAGTAGGGAATGCATGAGAACTCATTTGAACACTCAAATAACTTTCATTTTAATGTAGGAATATGGATTCACCATTATAGGCACTCCAACTACCAAGATTTGAGATATTTGAGAATCAATATGACAACTACTGTCTAATGAAAAGGCCAAATCCTTAGATTCTAATGCTCCAATAGTAGGGAATGCATGAGAACTCGTTTGAACACTCAAATAACTTTCATTTTAATGTAGGAACATGGATTCACCATTATAGGCACTCCAACAACCAAGATTTGAGATATTTGAGAATCAATATGACAACTACTGTCTAATGAAAAGGCCAAATCCTTAGATTCTAATGCTCCAATAGTAGGGAATGCATGAGAACTCGTTTGAACACTCAAATAACTTTCATTTTAATGTAGGAACATGGATTCACCATTATAGGCACTCCAACAACCAAGATTTGAGATATTTGAGAATCAATATGACAATATGTGTACACATATAAAATTTATGTGTACACGTTAAGTTATGTGTGAGTACATTCAATCATTATCAACAGCCAAAAGCACAATTAATACATGAGAACTCATTTGAACACTCAAATAACTTTCATTTAAACATAGAAACATGGATTCCCCATTGTAGACACTCCAATTAACTAAGATTTGAGATATTTGAGAAGCAATATTACAACTACTGTCTAATGAAAAGGCCAAATCCTTAGATTCTAATGCTCCAATGATGGGGAATGCATGAGAACTCGTTTGAACACCCAAATAACTTTCATTTTAATGTTGGAACATGGATTCACCATTATAGGCACTCCAACAACCAAGATTTGAGATATTTGAGAATCCATATGACAACTACTGTCTAATGAAAAGGCCAAATCCTTAGATTCTAATGCTCCAATAGTAGGGAATGCATGAGAACTCGTTTGAACACTCAAACAACTTTCATTTTAATGTAGGAACATGGATTCACCATTATAGGCACTCCAATTAACCAAGATTTGAGATATTTGAGAATCAATATGACAATATGTGTACACATATAAATTTTATGTGTACACGTAAAGTTATGTGTGAGTACATTCAATCATTATCAACAGCCAAAAGCACAATTAATGCATGAGAACTCATTTGAACACTCAAATAATTTTCATTTAAACATAGAAACATGATAATAGAGGACTTTAAGATTGATTCAAATACATATAATCATAGACTTCACATATACTAAAATTAAGATATAACTCAGATTTCACAATAAAAATAGAACTTAACATTATATATTCTAATTTTCAAAGCCGGAGTGAGGTGGAGAGTTGGGTGGAGTGTAGTAGATGTCCTTCAGGGACTTGCCCAAAGGTGCTAGGAGTAGTTCGAAGATCCTTTTAATCCTCATTATATCCATAAGTTGGTGGTCTCTTGCTTCAATTAGGGCTTCTTTCATTTCATCAAGATCTTTCTTCAAGTCTTCCATCTTTATAATTGGACGTCTTGCCATGATTTCTTTGCTGTTTTTGCTATAGATACTGGAATTGTTTTTGCTTGCGTGATTATGAGAGAGTATTTTTGACTATTTATAGAGCAATGATGTGAAGGATTGTGTCCTTTCATCTTTATGTATTATGGACGGTTTATTGAAGGGTTGCATTAGGTTATTTTTAGTAAAACGACGGTTTTTATAACTGCCCTAGTTTTATTATCCGCCTTTTATGCTTTTTAACCGTCCTCTTGTAAGTTATATGTGTACACATATTACTATGTGTACACATATTTTGTACGTGTACACATATTTTTGATGTGTATTATGAACTTGTGCAAATTATACAAGTAATTACCTACACATATTTTTTACGTGTACACATATTTTATATGTGTATTATGGACTTGTGCAAATTATACAAGTAATTACCTACACATATTGTTTACGTGTACACATATTTTTTATGTGTATTATGGACTTGTGCAAATTAGACAAGTAATTACCTACACATATTATTTACGTGTACACATATTTTTTATGTGTATTATGGACTTGTGCAAATTACAAAGGAGAAAATACGCAAGTAATTTTTGCACATAGTTAACATGTGTAGACATAAAAGCTTATCTACTGCATTCAATATAAACGTCATAAGGATTAGTCTAACCACGACATCAAAAAAGATTAAAATTATCCATACATAACAACAAAAACGAAAAAAGATTAAAATCATCCTTAAATACAGACCAATCAAAGAAGTTCATCCAACACCACTTAAGGCTCCATTTCCTCATAGAATATGTCTACAGCCCACTTCTTTCTTATATCTTCCATTGAACTATCATGCAACAACGTCATTGGGGTGTCTTTCAAGAGATGCTCCATGAACATAAGCAAATACCCACCACACGCAGTACCTGTTTCATTCCTTGGAAGATTCTTGACTCGTTCATAACCCCACAAGTCTGCATTCAAGATGGCTTCTGGTAAATGTTTGAATTTCCACAATCACGCAAGAACTTTGGGAACATAATCGTAATGGGCAAGACATATGGAGCTAATGCATCTTCACTGTAAACCCCCATGTTGCAATCATAAAGCTCAATCTTTCCCTGCTCAAGTAAAAAAACACATGTGAGATAATGCCTTTTATCAATGTTAAGGATAGTAAATATCCTCTTGGCACCATCCCACTTGCGTCCACCAGGGTAAGGCAGCTTTCCACTAGCATAATTCAGGAGCCCCTCCTCACACTTCTTCAACTTCATACAGTCATCAAATGAAATCCCCAATTCACCAGCATCCTTTATAAAAAATTGGTGCGTTGCAGTCAATTTAGCACAGAAGTTCATGTCCAAGATCACATCGGTATTGTTGTAGTGCCTGTGGAAGTTCTTGTGCCTTATCCGCATCAAGTTCAGAATTTCATCAACATGCTGTAAGATAATGGAAAAGAAAAAATACAAAAAAAGATTAATATAATAAAACAAAAATAACAGACGTACACATATTTTTTAGGTGTACACATATTATTGTTCTGTACACATATTTTTTAGGTGTGCAAACACCAATTATACTTGCCATGTAGAATACCTGACTCTCCATCTACTTCTTCATGCGGATTACATCTTGGAAGTCCCGATAGTTGTACTCGTGACCCAGAAAGCTGCGCTTCTCCATGTTTCTCTCCTTCATGTATGCTAGGAATCCAGCCTCTTTAGTTGGATCCATTGGCCTGTAGAGATCAACAGGCAGTCTCTCTTGTACTTCCACAGCTGCAACCCTCGCTCTTGCAGCAGACCTTGCCCTTGTGGTTTTCTTTGATTTCTTCAATGATGCAACATAAGGAGACATCCTTGCCCTCGAAGGATACACTGTCCTCTTCGGCTTCTCCTCAGCACACTTCCTCAGGAACACCATATTCTCCTTCAACTCCATTAACAACCTCTGTTGACTCTCTTTTTCTTCCTTGCAGACTTCACACAGCTTACACCTGCTGCATCCATGTCTTCTGGAGGTGCTCTCACCAGCCTCACCTCCAGAAAATTCAAAAAGCCTCCTTCGACCACCACTAAACTCCACCTGCTCTCTGTCTCTATCATCCACACTCATTCCGACAACATTATCGGCAACATTGCCTCTTCCATCACTTTGCTCTGGTACTCTTCTTCTCTCACTCTGCTCTGGAACAATAACCCTATCACCTGCCACTGCAGCATCATACCCAACAACTTCTGCTGCATTTCTAACTTCAACTTCCCCCAACCTCAATCATTGCGCACCAATAAGTCTAGCCACCAGTCCATCAATCAATGCATCCTCCTCATCAATAAACGACACCAGTTTTCTTATGAAAGCCCTTCTACTCTCCCTTTGAGTAGGCACAAGAATTGGGATTACAACCTACAACCCATCCCAACCAAAATTTAAAAAAAATAATAAATCAACCTGAGGAATATAAAAAATGTGTACACATATTATTTACGTGTAAACATATTACTTTATGTGTACACATCATGAATACGTATACACATCGATAATATGCGTACACGTAATTAATATGTGTACATATATTAATTATATGTGTACATACAAAAAGGAAATCGTTAAATAATCACTAACCGGGTTATCAACATGGCGAAGGATTTGAACACAGCCCCTCTCCTGCTTTGTAGGGATCCATCTTAACATTCTTTGTTCTATAGGTTTTTCATCATATCCAGGGTTCCGAAGGGATGGAATGGCTTAATATGCCCATGCAACGGATGCCCATGGGAAGCCATAGAGGTTGTATCCTTTCTTTTCTACGTTCATTGGGGCGACAAGGCTCTGTATTGTCATCTCAAAGCTTTTTCTTCCCCAAGGATACTTTGCAAAGTACGTGGTGGGCCTAGAAGCTAAAAAGACAAAGGATCGATACTTGTACGCAAATCCTTTGAGCATAAGATTGAATGCGCAAACCAAGTGAGGGAAAGTCGATACTTTGTTCTTGAATCAAGATCACTATGCTCTATAATATTCAACAGCTCACCTCCTGAAACAGCTCTTTTTCCTCCATTCTTCTCGATTAAAACGTCCCACATCGATTGCCCCTTCTCTTTCACATCCTCCAAATAAAGATCACTGGGGTAATCGTGGCATGACAGTCCCGTCATTATTGCAAATTCATTCATGCCAAACCGAGCAGGAAGTCCATTGAATTTGACCCACAACTCTTTCTTCTTCTTGCATGTTCTGGTCCGCAGTCGAAGCCCATGGACTAATCTTGGAGGAAAAATTGCTTTATCACTTAGCCCATGCAAGTGCCCAAACACTGATTTTTTAAACTCATCATAATATTCCAATTTTATCAAGGCATCTCTCAACCTCTTCATATCTCCAGCAAGGGAGGATCTTTGTGTGACCTTGATCACGGTGAACTCTCCTTGCTCCTCCATAAACGTCCTGAGATTCACATCAGGCTGGAAAGTCACAGTGCCCTCCTCAACCTGCAATGAATTGATTTAGATATATTGATTAGTTAAATGTTTTCAAACGTCATCTATTACAGTACATATAAGAATAAAGTCTACACGTAATAAATATGTATATACATATTACTGATGTGTACACATATTTCTTATGTGTAGACTTTATTTAAATGTGTGCACATAAACAATTACCTCTGATGGGGCTGCTGCCTCAATTGATCTTGCAGCATTAACTCCTTCAACAATCGTCTCCTCATTATCATCAGTTTTATCATCACCAGCCTTATCCTCAGTCTCTATAGCATCATTATCCCCAGCATTACCCTCAGTCTCCACAATATTATCATCCATATCTTGTGCCAGACTCTCTAACAACATCTTCCATCTACTCGTAGCAGCACGTTTTTCTTCTATTTCTTTTTCCCCACCAGCACCTTCTAGTCCTTGTTCTCCACCAGCACCTTCAACACCTTGTTCTTCTTGATTATCCCTCTCACTAACACTAGCACCACCTTCTTCTCTTTCTCTATCACCTCCACTACCACTAACAGCTTTTCCACTAGCTTCTCCTCCACCACTTCCAATAGCAATAACTTGTTGTCCTCCTTCTCCTCCATCACTTCCACCAACACCTCCTTCTTTTTGTACTCCACTAGCATCAACACCTTGTTCTTCTCGATTATCCCTCCCACTAACACTAGCACCACCTTCTTCTCTTTCTCTTTCACTATCACTAACAACTTTTCCACCAGCTTCTTCTCTATCACCAATCTCAGTCTCTCTTTCATCTACTCTATCCACACTCTCTTCACTATCTATGAGTGCAGCTTGTTGATTAACTTCTCCAAGGATTTTATTAACGTCTACACGTGCACACATATCTATGCTCGCCTAGCTCTCAGATTGGACCTCATTTGATCGTTCTCTACCGCTGGAAGCTCTCGTTCTTTTGCTAGCCTGTTCAGAAGTGTCGCTTCTTTCATCACGTAGCCTTTTTCCACCCCTGTTAGTGTTACCACTAGGCTTCCCACGACGTGTGCTAACCATTGTATCTACAAAGCATATAAAGAGAATACATCAAGTAAGATTAAACGAACACAGCTTCCAACTGAATTACATCTGGGCATGTGCAGACACATCAAGAATATGTGTAAAAATAATATATATTTTTCTAACATCATTTACTGTGTACACACATCAAGAATATGTGTACACATATTGTTATATGTGTACATATATAACAATATGTGTACAAATAAAAAATAAGTGTACAGATCTTGCAGATCTATGCCATTTTTTCAGATGCGTACTCATTTTTTGTTTACACATCTGCAAAGATGTGTACACATTTGCAAATATGTTTATACATATTTCAGATGTTTACACATATTATTTTCGTGGGAACCGAAGACACGATATAAATCAGTGTATTCTGGGTTTTCAAATGAATTTGCACCAGAAAATCTATACACAAACTCAGAAAATGAACCCAAACCAGAAAAGCGAAACAAGGATTTTCAAATGAACCATATTCTTGTTTTGCTTTAAAAAAGTTGAAAAAGTACCTATTTTAAGTTGATGAACGGAAATATGCAACAATCGATCCTGAACCACAACAAATTCGACGGAAATCGGAGAAAACAAGAAGAAAATCGACGGTGAATAGTAGTGGTTTTTGAATTTGCAAGATGAGAGAGAACAGAGAGAAATGGATGAGTATGATGGTTTGGGGAAGTGTATTGTGTCAATTGCAAGTGGGGAGAGAGAGAGACGCTGATTTTGCTTTAACTTTTTCCAACTTTTAATATTTGCTGTTTGGTCCCTGCGCCAATTAATTACCCCTCTAATGACACACGGGCAATAAAAGAAAATAAAAAAAAAAATTGAAATCCCCTTTCCTTCTTTAAAGACTTGAGAGGTCTCTGAGCCTCTTTCTTCACATGTTTCTGGAGGCCTGCAATGTTCTTGGTGCGAGTGAAGGGATTATAGGTTAAATTTTAAAGTATACGGATATAGAATCTACTTTACAATAGAATAGTGATATTATAATTTTTTACAACTGTAGCAATATTTTTTAACGCTCTCTATACAAACAATAAAAACAAAAAAAAAATCTGTATTAAAACAGAAGATATACATTGCAAAAACAAAAAAAAAGAATAGTCAAGATTGTAGGTATTATTCTTCAGTTCCTAATTCTTTGGGATTTCAGTTACCAAAAAAAATGTAGTAATATAATTCTCAAAAGCAAGTCGTTCTCTCTGATCCATAACAACAGCTCTGCTCGATAACTTCTCACAATTTTCCTTGCAATTAATTATTTTTTCTCTAGGTTTGTTTTCTTTGTGCACTATGACTAACGTTTTTCTACGTTGCCTTCTTTGGATTACTTGTATTATCTTACAAGTCTACTTTTAGGTTAAGGAAAAACAAAATTCTCTATCTATCCAGCAAGTTTAATTCTAAAAAGGACTTCTGTAAAATCCATCTCTTATTAAAAAGGATTCTCATTCCAAATGTGTGTAATTGTTAGTTGCCGCTTCCAAGGAAAACAACATGCACTTTTATTTTACTTTGTTGTATAGCAGCAATTGTATAGAACTTGTTTCCGTATTTCATAGAACTTATAAGATTTGTGTTGTATAGAAACAATTGTACTTGTTTTTCTATCGTATAGAAATGGTATGATTGGTGTTGTATAACAGCAGTTTTATAGAACTTGTTTCCCTATTATATAGAACTTGTGAGAATTGTGTTGTATAGCAGCAGTTGTATAGAAATTGTATGATTGGTATTGTATAGCAGCAGTTGTATAAAACTTATTTTTCTGTTGTATATAACTTATTTCCTTATTGTAGAGAACTTGTTTTCCTATTGTATAGGAATCGTATATTGGTGTTATATCAGTCATATATTATCATTGAATTTAAATTTTATTTAGACTAACATCATTGCCTAAAATTTGTAGTTATGATGCAACTATTATTTTGAATATAGTGACAAAAACTGCAGATGAAAATCGTGCAAACGATGAATGTAACGTGGGAGAAATCATATGAGATAAAAAAGAATAAAATTAGTAAATTTTACCACCATAATTAGAGGAAAGAATATGACAAATTTTGCTATATTAATGCAAAAGAGGGTTTTGATCGAGAGAGAAAATTTCACTACATTAAAAGCTTAATAGATAAGAAAGGTTAAACAAATCTAAAGCTTGATTTTCGGTCTAAAAATAAGATTAGCTTTACCATTTATTTATTTATTTATTTTTACTTTTTTTTTTACATTATGCTATATTTTGTAGCAAGTACTAGGGGTGTGCACTATTCGAATTAAACAGAAAAATCAAATCGAACCGAATCATTTTTTTTAATTTAGTTTGGTCTTTTAAATAATTCGTTTAGATTGGATTGAGAATTTAAAAACTTTGAATTTTTGATTGATTTCGGATTTCAAATCAGAAAAACCAAAAAAATCGAACTATTATATATATATATATATATATATATATATATATATATATATATATATATATATATATATATATATATATATATATATATATATATATATATATATATATATATATATATATAAACTCACTCTCACACACACTTATATGCTTATTTAACGTAAACCTGTTTAAGGGTGTTATAGTTTGAACGGTGAAGGGCCAGATTTACCCCTCTACTTTGGACTATAGTATATCCTCACCCCCCGTTACAGTTTGAGCTCACATTTGCCCTTACCGTTAATGAACTTTGGTAAAATACCCCTAAAAGTGACGGGCAGACAACGTGGCTGCCATGTGTCACCCAAGTGGATGCCATGTGTGCTCCACGTAGGAGCCAATTGTGCAATCTAGATGGCCATCGGTCAAAATTCTAATGATCCCAAACGTTTTGGAAGTTAAACCGATTACCCGACCCATAACCCGTTTAATGTCATAAATATAAATACCCACACCCACTTATTATTTCAGATTTTTTACCCAAAATCTCCCAAAATTCACGAGACACAAACCATCACTAACTCTTCAGTCCTCTTCCATCAAGACGATCGGGTATCCGAATACTAAAACGGTACGTTTGTTTCCATATAAATCAAGTCGTTTTTGTGTACGTTTTGTTTCTTATTTGATTTGTACAATTTTTTTTAGGGTTTTTGTATCGTTTAATTTAGGAACTTATACACATATTTTTTCTTTATTTTTTAGGATTTTGTACTGATTTTGTTATGTGTATTAGAGTATTTTGTACAAAGTTTAATAGGTGTTTAGAATTTTAGGGTTTTTGTATAACATCGATGAGGGGTTTTGTGGTTAGGGGTTTTTGTACAAATTTTAACTGGTTTTCTGGTTTAGGAATTTAGAATCCGGATTTAGGGTTTTGATTGAAAATAAATAGTGGTGGTCCCAAAAGTGTATGCATGTCAATTGAATGTGGGACATAATGGTTTACGGATTAAGAAACGTCTATAGAATATTGTCCAGGTTATGTTTTTATTGTAAAAAAATGTGGTGGTCCCAACAAAGTATATGCATGTGAATTGAATAAGTGGAACTGTAGTAGTTTATTTTTATTTAATTAATTTATTAATTTTTTTGTTGTATTTAATTAATTATTCTGTGGCATGTTCTGTTGTCTTTAATTAATTAATTATTCTGTTGTCATATTCTGGTTTAGGGTTTAGTTTAGGGACAAAAATATAATATTTTTTCTGTGGTTCCAGGTTATGCAACATGGTGAAGGTGGACTTGTACTTCCATCATGGGGGTGATTGGATAAGAAATCCTCAAGTGGCTTACTCAAGAAAGGAGGTACATTACTGGAAAGACTATGAATCTGATTTCCTATCCTTCATAGATATAGTAAATGAATTCACTACTATTTTAGGTTTTATAGATGTTCAACAATTACTTGTAACAGTTCCTTCTGGTAAATACTATGAGGTAGAAGGGGATGAGGGAATTAGGGCCTTACTAGGACTGGTTAGTGAGGACTTTGATGTTATAAATTTGTTTGCTGTAGATGAGGTTGATATGCCTGTTTATGTTCCTAATATTGTGCAGTACTCTGTGTTAGACAATGAGAACCATACCCTTGCTGGGACTGATTGTAGTAGTATAGATGGGTATGGTAGTGCTTCTGACTCTGATTCTTCAGTTCATAATGATGCTGAAGAATTGGAAAAACTTGCAGCACAAAGAAATAGGCAGAATATCAGTGATAAGCTAATTGAGTTCAAGGAGTTAGACAAGTGTATGTCTTTCATAGACATACCAGAAGCTAGGAAAGTGATAAACTTTTATTGTCTTGTTAATGGATATGGGCTGAAACAAATCAAAAGTGACAAGAAAAGGCTCAGGTATGAGTGTGATGAGGGTTGTCCATTCAAGTGTTTAATCTCAAGGGATGGGAAAGGGCCTGGTTTTAAGTTCAAGACACTAGTCACAGAACATACATGTGATACTGCCTATGACAATCCTAGAGTTGACCAGAATACTATTGCTCTATATTTCAAGAAAAAGCTGCAAGAAGAACCTAAACATAAGGTTAGAGAAATGAAAGATGACCTGCACTCTGAGTTTAACATTAATACTAGTTCTTCAAAGTGCAAAAGGGCTAAAAAACTTGTGCTTGAGAAGATGGAGGGTAGTTTCATTGATGAGTATAATAAACTAGAAGCCTATGCTGAAGAATTGAGAACTAGTAATCCTGGTAGTGATGTGATCATTAACATTTCAAAAGATGCTTTAGCTGATGGAAAGAGGAGGTTTTTAAGGATGTATATCTGTTTCAATGCAATGAAGATGGGTTTTAAGGAGGGATTAAGACCATTTATTGGCTTGGATGGAACCTTTTTGAAAGGTAAGGTAAAAGGTCAAATATTGGTTGCTGTAGCTCAAGACTCAATGAACCAATTCTATCCTCTAGCCTGGGCTGTTGTAGGTAAGGAAACAAAAGTTACATGGATTTGGTTCTTGACTTTGCTGCAACAGTCATTGGAGTTAGGAATGGGTGGTGGCTTCACATTTATTTCAGACATGCAAAAGGTAACTTCTTTATCTAATTTTTTATTTTTTACTTTATATCTAATTAGTTCATGTCCTAATTTGTTTTCCTTTTTCATGTTAAATTAAGGGCTTGATTGAGGCAATGAAAGATGTTCTTCCAGAAGCCCACCATAGATATTGTGTTAAACACATTGAGTCAAATTACCTGAAAAGATGGCCAAGTGAGGTACTGAAGAAGTATTTGTGGTGGGCTGCATGGAGTAGTTTTAATGAAGAGTTTCAAGACCAAATTAAGAAGGTGGGGGAAATGGAAAAGGCTGCAGCAGAAGACCTGCTTGAATACCCTCCAGAACAGTGGTCCAGAGCCTACCTTGACACTGTTTGCAAGAATCAATCAGTTGACAACAACATGACTGAATCTTTCAATGCATGGATAGTGGATGCAAGGTACAAGCCAATCATCAAGATGCTTGAGGACATCCGGATTAAGGTAATGAATATGTTGGCTGCTCATGAGGCAAAACTGTATCCATGATTGCAGTCCTCATGCACACAAGCTGTACTTAAGCTACTTGAAGATAGCTCAAAAGTGTAGGGTCAACTCTAATGGTGATAATGGGTTTGAGGTAAGTGATGGTACTGATAGACACACTGTCAACTTGGGAACTAGAAGGTGCACCTGCAGGACATGGGACCTTAGTGGTATCCCATGTCCCCATGCAATTAAGGCACTCCTTTACAAGAAAATTAACCCCTTGACAGAAGTGCACTGGTACTATAAGAAAGAGGCATATGCCTTAGTTTACAAACATAAATTACAACCTGTTAGAGGAGAAAGGTTCTGGAAAATTGACCCATCACAAGCAATGGATCCCCCTTCTTTGGTTAATATGGCTGGCAGGCCTAGGACAAAGAGAAAGAGAGATAAGAATGAGGCAATATTGAGACAATCTGAGTGGAGAGAAGCAAGACAAGGGAGAGTTATGACCTGTAGCACATGTCAACAGCCTGGTCACAATGCTAGGGGATGTAGAAAGGTACAAGTTATTTCAGGTTTTTTATAGTTACCCATCTTCTTTCATATATTCATAGTTTTCCTTTTTTGACAGCAATCAAAGGGAAAGAAAAAGGCAGTTAAGGGCAAAGGAAAGCAGAAGAGAACTCTGGTAGATGAGGGTGGGGATGAACCAGCAAGATCCCCTCCTAGATCCCCTCCTGCTACTGTTATAGAATCTGAAGAAGATGTGCACCTTTCAGCACCCCAGCCTAGCCAAGATGATCCTGCTCCATTTGTATTTATGCCAACACCTTCTGTCCAACATGCAAGGGAGAGTTCCAGCAGCATACCCCCAGGATTTAGTTCCAGTAGCACTGCTTTCCACCAGTCAAGTAGTACTGATCCAAACATTGAAGTTCCTGTGCCTGATTGTGATCCAGCTATAAGGCCAAGGACTGTTTCTGAGGAAATCACTAGACTTCAAGCAAGGTTGCGTCAAGTGCCAACTGGAAGTAGGAAGATTGACTTTGTTGGTGATGCCACTGGTGTGTGTCATCCCACAAATCTGCCTTACTCACCAAAGAGGCTCACTTGGAATGGAAGAAAGGCAGTTACTGGTAATGAATTGAACAAGAAAAGAATGGCCAAGTTGATGTCTAAAAAGGCCAATGGCAAAGCACAAGCTGATGTGCTTTGAGTTCATGTTCTTTTTGTTTTCCTGAATTTATGACTATTTCTATGTCTTCTTTTGCCTTGGAAAATTATAGTATTGTACTGCTAAGACAGTTAGTATCATGTTCATGTTGGTCATCATTTGGTGGTGGATGTCATATTATTACTAGGTTGTGTATGTTTTTGGGGTTATAATATGGCATCCCCCTCTACCTATTGTAACCAAAACTTTGGTTTGAATGTGATTATGTTCTATTTTATTGACTTTACTTTACTTTAAGCTGCTACATAATGTGTTTTCCAAGCTATGATATGAAAGAAACAAGGCAAATTTGCAGCCACAATTTGTCATTACAAACAATTCATTACAACATAATACATTTTCAGTTCATTACAACACTAAAACACAAACGGTTACACAAACGGATTAGTTGAACACTAAGGCATAACTTCATCACTTGAACAAAGACACAAAACAAGCATTCCCAATACATTTTACATCCAAAATAGCATTAAAATTCATCACTTCATCACTATTTTACATCCAAAATAGCATTAAAATTCATCACTTCATCACTGTAGCCGCTGCAAATCCAACAAATAAGGCCCACGAAACCAACAGTAGCATCTTCATCTTCATCAGCTTGTCTTCCAATTTTTTGGCCTTTTCAGAATCCTTTACAGAAGTGGAATCAGTTTGGTTCAGCTTTGCAACTTCTACACTTGAATTTTTTGTACCCTCCAAAATTTTTAATTTTGCTTTTAGCCCGTTCCGTTCAATCTCGATAGCTTCCAATGAAGACTTCAAGTTTCTTATGACAACCAAAGCTCTTTCTGGGATCATACCATCAACCCATTCAAAATACCCACATTAGCACCTCCAAAATCTCCTTCCCGCGTTATTTTCAGTCCAAGCCGTAAATTGATTAAGAGTTGCACCACATCGGCACGTACGATTAGATGACCAACTTCCTTGTGACATTTCTAAACCTTAAAATTAAAACCTTAGCAGATTTGTAAAGAAGAAGAAGAATAAAAATTTATGAACCCTAATTTATTTTGGAGAAAGATAAAATGAAATGAAGGAGATGACCTACATATATGGGTGGAGCACACATGGCATCCACTTGGGTGACACATGGCAGCCACGTTGTCTGCCCGTCACTTTTAGGGGTATTTTACCAAAGTTCATTAACGGTAAGGGCAAATGTGAGCTCAAACTGTAACGGGGGGTGAGGATATACTATAGTCCAAAGTAGAGGGGTAATTCTGGCCCTTCGCCGTAGTTTGAATATTTCAATATTTTTTTTGAATGACCGCACCTCTTTGTATTATGGTAAAACACGTGTGAAGCTCTCAACAAAAGTTTCAATATAAAGACTTCCATCAGCTTCTACTTCTTGAATTTTAAGTTCTCTTTTTAGTAATGATTCAAGTTATCTTTTTAACTAGATTATGACTTGAATTTTATATTTTATGTTTGGATATGTATTATATGCTTTCAAGTATTCGTTTTAAAGTTTTATCTTATATGACATAACCCAAAAAACTGAAAAATCAAACTGGAAAAAATCGAACCGAAAAGAGGAAAACCGAACCAAAATTAGTTAATTTTCGTTCGAATTGGATTAAAGTTTTTCAAAACTGAAAAACTGAAACCAAATAGTTAAAACCGAATCGTAAAACTGAATGCACACCCCCTAACAAATACTAGTATATTTCCATTTTTTGTAAGTTATGAAATATATCTATATTTTGTTAAAAAAACTTTATAAAGCTATATTGTGTGTAATTTTTCCAGAATTATAAGGTGTGAAATTGAGTTCCCGCTACAAAATGGTAAAAATTTGGCCCCATAGCCTATTGCACAATGCTAAATGAAAAATAGTCAGCATTTCAAAACTTATAGAAAACTAGCCAGTTCAGAAATATAGAAAAAATTCAATATTTTTTTACTGGACTAACTAAATATGAAGTCTCAGTAAATACTGAGATATTGAATATGTTAGTTCAAAAGTCCCAGTAAAAAAAAATTGAGACTTAAAATATGAAGCTCTGGGAAAATTTTCTAGAACTTTGAATTAAATTTCAGATTTTTTTTCTGGAGTTTTGTTCAAATTTTCAAATGTTTGTACTCTGGCTAGTCTTAAGAAAAACACGTATTTTTAAAATTTGGCCTCTTTTCTAAAATGGTACGAAAACTGATTAGTCAATCAAAATTAACCAATTGGACTATACTTAGTAAATAACCATAAAACTTTATTGGACGTCCCTTTTTATGGGCATTGTTTAAGTTTTGCCCTCCAGTCAAGGATCTTGTTTAAAAAACCACCCAAATTTTCAAGTTCTGAAGTATAAAAAATTGTCAACAATCTTAACAGGTTTTGGCGAATTGTAAAAAATCCAATTGTTCACAGATCTTTCTAAATTTGCAATCATTGATGTTTAGAAACATAAACTCGAGATAAAAATTGTGGACAATTGAACCTCGACGAATTGTGATGAATTTTGGCAATGTCAATCAGAACTTGATAATGAAGCCTATTTTTACACAAATTTTTACTTTGAGATATATGAAGTATAAAGTATTTCTAGTATAGAGTAACTGATTTTATTTTTAAAAAAATAAATAAAATATATCCTCGGACCCTATCCGTTAAAATTCTAACAATTTCATCTTTGGACACTCACAATACACTCATCCACCCTTATCAACAAAAATGGCTTCCCTCCTCTCCATCTCCACTCCAACTCCTACTAGAACTACTTCTATTCTTTCATCCTCATTCAAGGTATACTAATACTAATTCCCTTTTTTTTTCTTTTCCGACATATTTTCAAAAATATTTTTCTTTAGTTGAGGGTGTATCGAAAACACTGCTAGTTTATTATTCTTGTTTATTTACTATTTTGCCATCAAATTATACTTACACATTATCTTTTTCAGGGAAATGCAAGAAATTTGAAGACAAGTTCGAATCTTTTTCCAAGTATAAAATTGTTTAGCCAAAAAACTAAGCCAAGAACAAGAACCCCATTTGTTATTGTAAACCAAGTTTCCACCTTTGATGCTGATTCTACAAGTGGTAGTGTTAGATTAAGGCTTAACAATTTGGGCCCACAACCAGGGGCAACAAAGAATAGGAAAAGAAAAGGTAGAGGACATGCAGCAGGACAAGGAGGTAGTTGTGGTTTTGGAATGAGAGGTCAAAAATCAAGGTCTGGTCCTGGTGTTAGAAAGGGTTTTGAAGGTGGTCAAATGCCACTTTATAGAAGACTTCCTAAGTTGAGAGGAATTGCTGGAGGTAACTTTTTTTGTAACTTAATTATGTCGGTTTACGTTTTGTACACCGTCAGTGTAAGGTCGGTCATCCAATTGATATTTACAAGTAAGTCTTCTTAAAATGTGGGATTTGCAATCACAAAAATAAGGTAGATTACGTGCTATAACAGGTAAATGTGACCTGATACAGTGACATTGCATATAACTTATATGAAATAATGTAATCACAGTTACTCGGATTTACTTTTTTTGTGTCCTTTTGTGGTGTTATAATTTGCATTCAAGAGTGTTTGAATAAGTGCATTTAGCTTGTTATGCATATACAGCTTTCGTTTGGCTGTGTGTTTGTTTCTTTACTAAGTAGGAGTGACCTTTTAATTTTCGTAATGTTAAAGTGTCAAAATTTGCAAACAGTTATAGAAATCTTATCTTCATAGGAAATAGGGATGTATGCATTTTATACTTGCCATTGCTAAGGATTCTTCCGAGTAAACTGATGAATACTAAAATTAAATTTATTCACGATCATCCAAGTACTGTAATAAGAAACAAAGTGATCCACAAATAGACAACATCTGGTCCAGTGGTAAGGGTTCAGCTTGTGATGTGTGGGTTAGGCGCACGTCATATTTTTGAACCATGTTGCAGACAAAAGCCTTGTATTTATAGGTAAGTCTCCTTATGTTGGGAATCATGAAATAACAGGTAAATGTGACCTCATAGTGTAAAAAAAACTTTGCATTGACGGTGTATATAACTTAGAAGTCTAATTATGTAATCTTGGTTTACTTGGATTTACTTTTAATCTGTTCTTTTCTGGTGTTATAATTTTGCATTGAGGAGTTTATGGATAAGTGCATTTAGCTTGTTATGGATATATAGCTATTGCATCGGTGTGTCATGTGTGTTTGTTTCTTTGCTAAGTAGGAGTAACATTTTTAATCTTCCTTATGGTAATGTTAAAGTGTCAATTTGCATAGGATGATAGAAGTCTCATCTTCATAGGGAATAGGGAGATATGCATGTTTTATTTGCCATTGCTAAGGGTTCTTCTGAATATACTGAGGAGTATTAGTATGAAATTTATTCACAATCATCCACGTACTGCAATAAGACATAAAGCAATTCACAAATAGACAACATCGAGCCAGAATATGTTGATAACACTCACCAGCTTTGGTCTAGTGGTAAGAGTTCAATTTGTGGCGTGTAGGTTAGGCGCATGTTTACATGTTTGAACCCTGATGTAGACAAAATTTTGATATTTAAGCAGAGAAGGGTAGACGAGTGAGCCCATTATATGCCGAGTTTCAAACAATGTGTCACTAGTCTTCGGGGATTTTTCGGCTATAACAAAAGAATTTCCTGATAATTGTTTTTTCTTGTCTGCAAAATTTTGAATTCCTCATCCTTTTTGTCCTCCACCATAATCGTAAGACATATTCCCTTATTAAAACTCAACAGAAATGTATGCATGTTGTACTTGCCATTACTAAGGGTTCTTCCTAATATATTGATGAATATTACTATGAAATTTAACAATCAATCCACAAATAGATAACATCAAGCCAGAATATCCTGATAACGAACTCCAAGGAAAGCGTTGATTGATATGAGAGAAATGTGCTATGGCAACGAACCAGCTGAAACCTATGTGAAAAAGTTTCTACCTCGAATTAAATTAAGAGTATTCTGGGAACTCTTACTCAAACAAGGACTTTTTATTTTGTAATAAACAGAATCAGTGGACAGCAAGTCGACTTTTCCCTTGCAGAAGGCGTTGTCTTTAAAAAAAAAAAGGATTAGAAAGGCCTCGACATGAAGGGCTATTTCTTTCTTTGATTTGAAAAGAATGTGAGCCTAGACCGTTTGGTCTAAGTGTAGTGTACCACCTGAGTAGTCTTTACTTCCCTTTTGTTTTATAAGGTAAATCAAGTCCTTACTTCCCTTAACTATAAGGGGTGCTATCAAGAAGCGTGAAATGGGTCCAGGATTTTGACTAGGAAGTGATATTTAACGTATTTAGTTACAGTTTTCTCTTTGAAAAACAAAATATAGCTCAATGAACGGTGACAAGAAGTATGTTTTCGAGTATTATCATTCCATACCCAATTCCGAGGGTTCTCTGTCTGTAACTAGGTGAAAGTGGATCTGCTGGGAATTTTAATGATCAGGTAAACCATGCTTTAGCCAAAATTTTCTCTTTGTCGCAAGACATATTAGAATTGGAACTAAAAGTGACTTGGTGCTCTGTATGTCTTGACATGTGGAATGACTTAACCACCCAAGCCTTTTAGGTTAGGCTTTATAGTTCCAACCTAGTCAAAAGGCTTGATGCCCTTTGTGTAAGTTGGGTTGCTTGATATGGAATCCTCTTAGTAGATTGGACTAAGTAATTTTGTCAATATATCAAATTGCTGGGTATGACTAAGCGAACTAGTCTCACACCGAGGCATAACTTGAGTCTGTTTGCGTTATGTTTTGCTGAGGCTTGATGATCATGACTGAAGTTGCTTGAAAAAAAAAAGACGTTTCCATTTTCTTATTCTCTTCATACTTATTAAACCTTGAAATGTCCAATTTACTACAAATTTTGACTATCTTTGGCAACTTTAACTTAGTGACTGAAGTAATTAATAATGCTCCCTTTAAACCTTCACTTTCAGTCTTGTCCCTTATTTTGTTTCATAAGGTGATTTATTCATTTAGTTAAGGATCTTATCCTCAGGTTAGGTTCATTTATTCAAACCAATCATCAACTGAGATGTTTGTCACCTTTGCTGCCCATTTCTCATATTTCAGGATTTCTGGCGAGCCATTTCATTTCTACAACTATGAGAAGAAGAATTAAGATAATAGCTAAAATTAAAGATGAAATGATATTCGAGAGTTCTTAATTTTAAATTTAAAGTTATTTATCTCGTGGTTATCTCTAATCTCTAGAGTTAGTTTCTTTCTACATCTCCTTAAGTTATTACAATGTATTTAGTACTTGACTGGAGTAGGAAGAGTAAGGGAGTGGCTAGTCATTAATTATTTAATCGAGGAACTTCTCCTGCGCTTTAATGTCATTGGTATTTAGAAGGCATGCCCTCCTTTTAATTCCATTACAGGGGTTAAAGAGTTAATGCAGAGGGGCGTAAACCTCGTCTTTTCCTATCCTCTTTTACAAGGTTAATATGCTTACCGGTAGTACACCTACTGAATAGATTAGCAGAACTTTCTGAAGGTACAGATTTTTTTTACGTAGTGTAAGCAGATAGAGCTCTCTATAAGATGATATTCATTTTTCATGTGCAAAAGGTATAGTTGATTCCCTGGACCCTGCATGATCACAGGATGTTTCGTGCACCGGGCTGCCCTTAAAAGCTATAGTTAGTGAATAGGAATATCAGATTCTCTTCTATACCTTTCTGGGTGTACCAAGCTCACGGTCACTTGTGGCCTTGATTCTCAGGAGCTTCATCATATCATTGAATAAATTCAGTATTAGGCTGTTCTTTTAAAAGTCTAACGTTTCATGTTCATGAGAAAAAGTAAAATACTTTCCCGCTTTCTGATTCTCCCAGTTTTGTTATTAAGTATTGGCTTTTTCCCGCGGTCTTTTTGTTCCAACACTTAGGTAACCTACCTGATCGACCAACTCTACCCTGTCAGAAGAAAACGAGGCCACCTCTCTCCTCTTCAATCTTTTTTTTTTTTTTGGGAGGGGGGATCTGCTATGGTACATTATATGATTGATTGCATCTTAAAGTAACTTCATTCATGGTTCTAGAGCTGGAGCATTTGGTTTCCTGATTCATCAGTTTCGCATTAGTCATTGCCATCACTTTTAGCTTAAAACAGTGCAAACTTTCACTTGCCATTTGATGTAATGGTGGATTCAGTTGAGATTCCTAGTACTGACAGGCTCTGTATATTTGTTGGATGAGCCAACTGCGGGTTGTTTGTTGCTATTTGATATTTTTCGAGATATGGATGGTGTCTCCTTGTGCCCTTTTAAAACCACTTAATTGCAACTTAGGTATTAAAGAAAAGGACAAAGCTACAAACTTGACCACCTATCCAATGAAGAAAAAAGTTATTTTACTGCTGTCGCTGGTGATACTTTGACAAAGAGCTCTTGCCCTGTTTCACATTTCAGTTTGTCATGCTCACATATGCATGTTGTGTGAGCATATTGAGTTCACTAATATCTAAGCTCATTAGTTTACCCCGTCTGAGTGACAGAGTTAAGGATTATAGTGTTGTTTGGTTGTATATGCATAAATTATGCCAGAACCCCAGCTAATTTGAGCATTTTAATGTTGTAAAGGCATGCATGCTGGACTTCCCAAATATGTACCTGTGAACTTGAAGGATATAGAGGAGGCAGGATTTCAAGAAGGAGAAGAGGTCTCACTTGAGTCCCTGAAGATGAAGCGCATAATAAATCCTTCAGGAAGAGAAAGGAGACTTCCACTAAAGGTAGAATTCATCTGCTTTGTCACATGTTGGTTCCATATAGAATTCATCGTTATTTAATTAGAAAATCATCATGCTTATTCTTTAATTCATCACTTGATCAACTAAGCGAATTAATCTGGACAGTTGGAATTACTTGACATCATGATTATTTTCATTCAATGAAGCCGTGTTCTGCTCCCCCCCCCCCCCCCCCCCCCAAAAAAAAAAAAAAGGATAGCATAGAATAATGTAAGCATCAGGTCTTGGCTAATATCTCCCACAGGATTGATTAGGTAAGTTAATTGTGATATGGCTTATGATATGGAGCTTGAGAATGTTGTAGTCATCCTATGAGAGTAAGCCTGTGCATTCTGTTTTGCCTGTGTCTTCACCTCAGTGCTATCAACTAAAAAGAAGGAAAAGGATTCTTCAGTGCAATATGTCAATTAGCTTTAGCTCGTTGATTTAGAGACTCAACTTTCCATTATTCTGTTTGTTTCACATAATTGGATACATCAAATTTGCAACTAAGAAGTAAAAGGAATATTTTCTTCAAAGCGATATGCCAAAACAGCTTTAGCTTTTGATGGAACATAGACTCAACAACAACAACAACATGCCCAGTGTGATCCCACAAGTGGGGTCTGGGGAGGGTTCAATAGATGGCCATCGGCTCAAGAAAAGCGTTTTTGAAAACAGGTTTGATGATGAAACAGACTCAACTTTCATTATTCTGTTTCTTTAATGGAAACATCAAGGTTGTTAAACAGGGTCCATACTTGCACTAAATAATGAACAATGTGTCCATGTCTCTAGGTCATATATAGCATAAGTTCAAGAACTATCTCTGTTCTTTTGTCACTGTTTACAAGTGCTATGAAAACAATTACTGGACCACCCCTTGCCCATTTGCCCAGATGTTGAAAGATAGTATTGCATCCTTTCTTTGACTGGTTTACTAGGCTGTTGTCATTGGCTGAAGACAAATCCATCCTTGTTAAGAAAGCATTGGTGTGATATTAATCATTAAGGTAGAAATGGCTTATGGTTGGAATTAGCTAGTATCCTATTATATAAAATTGTCTTCCTTGCTTCCCTGGCTTCATGAATTCTTTAAAATGGTATGAAATAACACTAGCCTGGTAAAACACATTCAGGGTACCCGAACAGAGAAAGCTGAAGCTTACTATTCCATATGAAACACTCCTGCCCACTAGCTCACCACTACTCTTAAAATAGCACAATGAAAAGCTAAACGTAGAATTCCGTCTTTTTCCTGTTTCTGAGAATGAAAGGAAAGCAATGATAATTACTAGTGGAAGAACTTCATTTTTTCAAAATTTCTGAATGCACGAGGTTTTTGTTCACATGATTGCTTTGACATCTAATGGAGTAATGATCTTGGTGAAAACTACTGAGGTGATGAGTGACAGCCTGTGTATGGCATCTATTGAACCAATATATTTTTTTGATAGGTCAATTTTAATGTCCAACTAATAACTCATCAATGTATACTTCCCCTCAGGACAGCCTGTGTATGGCCATCTATTGAACCAATATATTTTTTTGATAGGTCAATTTTAGTCTCCAACTAATAACTCATCAGTGTATACTTTTTCTTGACTCTCCGAAAATAGGAGATGGAGTATGGCTATAGATGCTGTCTGGTATTTCGTTTGCGTCTTTACAAGTTTAGCTGTTGTATATGTATACCAACGCTTTGTAAGCGAACTTCTGAGTTTGTGCAGTACAAGGTTTTGGTTTAATTTTCATCTAACCAACCATGCATACTTTTTGAACATAGTTTCTGTCAGTCTAATGACATTATAGGGCTATCTGTATTAATTCTGTAATATCTCCGACGTATCTCCATTTCCAGATCTTAGGTGATGGTGAGCTAAGTGTGAAGCTCAACTTTAAGGCTCGCGCCTTTTCATCATCGGCAAAGGAGAAGCTAGAGGCAGCTGGTTGTTCATTGACTGTTCTACCAGGTAGAAAGAAGTGGGTAAAACCATCAGTTGCCAAGAACCAAGCTAGAGCTGACGAATATTTTGCCAAGAAAAGAGCTGCAGCTGAGTCAGCTGACCCCTCTTCTGCTTAAGCCAAAACTTATGTTAGCCACAGAATTTTTATGTTGTCACTCTAGAAAGGGATGTAAAGCAACATTTTGAAAAGTTTTGGATTCTTATTCTCTTTTAAGGCTTCTAATTTGTATTTCTGTTTTCCTCTTCTTTTTCTTTATTCCTGTATTGCCCTATGATCATTTGTTCTATATTAAAAAAGTGGACGTGGTCCGAATGAGTAGGTACTGGTGAAAATGCAAGCTTTTAAACTTGAGGATATTATAATTCAACAGTTTTCAAAATAGAAGTTAGTCTTCTAACTGTTGCTGTCACAACTTCCGTTTTCATATAGTTTTAATATTATATTTGCGTAGATGCAATGCACATGCCTTAATTTTTCAGATTTACTTTAATTACCAATTGATGGAACGCCTCTAATTTTGAAAACAGTCTTCTTAAATGAGAAAGGACAAATAAATTCTCCTTTCTTCGTTATCTTTCAATTGGCAATAGGTTCTTGATATAGACCCCAATACCCTCTGGATAAAAGATTAATTAGTTGAGTGATATAGTGAAGGTGAGTCAATTGAAAACATTGATGTATAATTTACTACTTTTCTTACCTACCTTGAAAAACTTGAGCAACCCTACTGACGATTTCCAACAAGTTTTTTTGTTTTGGAAGAGCAATTAAAACTAGAGAAAGTTGTCATTCTTTTTATGAAAATTCTAGCTTCGCCCCTGAATGCAACAGCAAATTGTAAGGTTTTGGTCAAGAATACTCAAGGTTTCAGCCCTGAATAGTGAGGGGGTTTTAGAGGGATAGTACATGACTCATACGACGTGATCTCTTTTTTAAAGCAATAGATTATCTTACATCATGTCATTTTGATTACCGTGATAAAATAACAGAAGGAAATGATAATGTGTTTTAGGTTTTATTATTTTGAGTTTTCTCTTTGTCCTACACTAGAAGAAAGTTTGTTAGGACATTATAGTCATGCCAGCCAAAGATTTGTAAGGGTCATAATTTTGCAGTGGCCAAACTTAGATAGCCTCAACTAACTTAATGAATAGGAATGGGAAATTGCTCAACTAAGTGTACTTTTTTGGAACCCTACTAGAAGGAAAAATGGGGAGCCAAACTTGTTGTTTGCCTTGTTCAAGAAAAGAAATTAAGCATGACTTAAAGGCAATGGCATGTGATCATTACTATGCTATATCTTTTTCCTCACCTAATCAACCCAGCAAAGGGACAGGCAAGCAGGCTCCTTTGATCATCAAATTCACTTTATTTAATCATTGGACTTTCCTTTTTGTCAAGTCTTAATAACTTTCCATTTTAACAAGATGGTGTTCGGAATGGGTACAAAGTTTATGTTATACCATATATTATTGTTAGTAACGAAAATACTAAAATTAATTGAAAAGTTGACTTGATAGACAATTTATTACACCAACCTTCAAATTTAAATGGTTGAATAAATTAAAATTCTTAAGACATGTGAAATCGTATAAACTTATTTTTTAACGTCTCAAAATATTTTAATTAAATTAATATACGAAATTAGAATAGTGAGGTAAATTTTTTCAGTGAAGGGAATCGTCCAATAAGGCTGAAATTTCGTGCCCTTAATAGCTAAAACAGTAAAAACTTACTCGTAACAGGTGTTTTACCAAAATAATAGATGTATGCCATATGTTGGCATATATGCTTTTCTATTTAGTGAAAGTTAATTATTCTATACGATATATTTTTACTTCACTAAATTATTTAACCACGGTATGCTGATTTGATTGGTGTATCGGCGCATGTAGTTTCAAGGACGGAAAAATCACTATTTGATTTCCAAAGATTTAGTTTGAGAAAAGCTATAAAATTGTCATGGCTCGTCTAACAGGTACTTTGCGAGTTCTACCGTTGTTCCAACAGAACCATGAAGGCCACTTTAGAATTAGACTTGTTCCTCGTTCTAGTATCTCTATTTTTGCTACTTCTGTTTTGTTGTATAATAATACTAATTTTTGTAACTCTGTAGATAGGGGCGATGTTTTTCCACCTGCAAACATTACTTTTGGTTTGTCTTTTAGACAATCTGCTCCTTGTACGACTTTTGATTAAGAAATATATTAGTATCGTCATTACCCCAAAAAAAAAAGTACTTTGCTAGTTGGTTGAAAGAAAAGATTAACTTGCGCTTAATATTTCAATCATATAATTGATGGTAGCACTCTTTTTTCAGAAAAAAAGAAGGTGTAGTCGGTAGTAGCATTCCAAGTTGCTAGTAGCATAATAAGTTGAGTCACTTATTTCTTGATTCCAAACTGTTCTGAGTTCTCTAATTCAAACAGCGCAAAGTTGCAACATTTGGGAACTGATCGATATCTTTTCTTATTTTTCAAAGACATGCAGTTCATCTCACCTTTTTTTCTTAATTATGCCATTGGGTTCCTAAAATTCATATTTATGTACTTTTTTTTAATAGTCACAGCTCGAATTTTAGACTAGGTTTGATTAAAGGTATAGATAGTTCATTCACCTATAACCACCAAGGGTAATAGATCATCACACTTAAAGATATCAAGCTTAAGACTAAAACTAGAATTTATATAATCATAATTTTGCTGGGGTTGACATAATTGGACAAATTGTCATTGTGTTTCTCATATTTTTTTGTTGGCATTAGGTGTGACACGGTTTATCATTGAAGATAACATGACAATGACTTTACCTTTAAATTAAACATGAAACATATAAAGAAACCATAAAATAATACTGTAAATATCTTGGTAATTCTTTTCTATTTTAGCTTGATAATCAATACAAACCATCCATATTGAGATTAGATAAGGAAGAATTTCCCACATAAAATGAATAAGTCGTACTTGCTTGTCAAGTGTCAACGAGCTTAGTATACTTGTAAATATAAGTTCTAGAAAATAGTAGTGATATATTTCATTTTAAGTCATATATGTACCAGTGTAGAAATATTATGATAATTAATGTAGTTTGACCGGTTACAACGTAGTAGCCATCTTTCCTAAAATATGAATTTAGGTTTGTTGTTATAAAAAAATAAAATATGCTTTTATTACTTGACGGAATAAAATTTTCTCACTATCAGTTAGGGGTGTGCATTCGGTTTTTCGGTTCGGTTTTTCATTATTCGGGTTCGGTTTTTCGGTTTTCGATTTTGGAAAAATGCAATCCAATCCAAATCAAATTAAATTTGGTTCGGTTCGATTTTTCCCTTTTCGGTTTGAATTTTCGGTTTGGTTTTTCGGTTATGCAAACGTTAAGCAAAAGCTTTTCGAGATAACACATAAAACCAAATGAATTACTAAATAACTTTCACAAACATACTATAATTTATAAAGGCTAGAATCATCAAAATAAAATACTTGATCTTAGCCAAAGGCCAAGAGCAAAACACAGTACTTCAAAGTATATAAATAGTCAAACATAATAGTATAAAATCTAAAATTTAAACCATAATCAAAAGTCAAATTAGAGTAACTCCTAAAAATACTAATTCCAAAAGAATGAGCACGTTGCCTCATCAGATTCTCATATCTTCAGTTAAGATTCTTTCAACCTGAAATAAAATAAGGGAAAGAAGTAAAATAATTGCTTTTAGAAAATTTAGTACATATAGGAATCAATGGACTATACAGCTAACTAATTATGCTGTGCGGGTATCAAATTCAAGAAAAAATTGATATTGTCATTGCAAGCTTTATGCTATTATTGTGATGGAGAGGGCGAAGTAATGAATAGAAATAGGGTTAGGAAGCTCACATAATTGCATTTATAAACTAACTAATCAAAACTTTTAGCAAACAAACATTCTGAAGCACCATAAGCCATTAACCATAATACCTTATCCTATATTCCAGTAAGCTCAAGAAAAAGTTTACTAGTTGGCCAAAAAAATTAACTTACTGAAGAATCTATGGGCCGAAGATGATAAAGTAAACATATATCAAGCAAATTGAACGTGCTTACAATTTATGATCTGGCACTATATGTCAATTATGGATGATCCGTCTCTTCCATCATTGCTCAACTCTGAAAAGAATATAAA
Organism: Petunia axillaris subsp. axillaris; assembly: GCA_029990575.1. NCBI lineage: Eukaryota > Viridiplantae > Streptophyta > Magnoliopsida > Solanales > Solanaceae > Petunia > Petunia axillaris. Next base: position 48,269,229 of record JARKNS010000009.1, read on the forward strand.
AAGTATGTTATCAACATATATAAATAAATTAGTTATAGTAAAAAGTAAAGCACGAAAAGTTTAAATCGTTAATTACCATTTTCAAGTTGTTCAAGATAATCCAAATTCTCCTCTAATCGAATAGGTTGAGATTCACATCCTTGAGCACAAACTAAGGCTTGTACTAGTTTAGGTGTTAATGAACTCCTAAACGAGTCGAGAATATGACCTCCCGTACTAAACGCACTTTCTGATGCCACAGTAGAAACATGTATTGCTAACACATCACGAGCCATGTCAGCAAGTATAGGAAATCTATTTGAATTAACTTTCCACCAAAACAAAATATTAAAAGTTTCACTTTCAGCTTCAGTGTCTTCACCAAGATATCTTTCAAGTTCCGTCTTATTCAAACTTCCACTCTCTGCTTTATGTTTCTTATATTCTAGTTGCCATATTGCACTTTTGGGAATTTCTAGTGTGTCTGTGCTACTAGAAGAAGCAGATGATGAAGGCGCAGATACAACCAAACTTCTCTTTCGATATTCATCAAACAAAGAAGCCATATACACCTTGACTTGATCTCTTATTTTGCTGCCTTTTTCTTCCCCATACATTTTTACAAGTACAAATGCCACATAATCAAATTTGAAACGAGGATCAAACACACATACAATAAAAATCATTTTATTCATTTTTTCTGGATCACCCCAATACTCATCAAATTTATTTTTCATCCTTCTTGCCATCTCACTCAACTCTGTACCTTCATTGTCTATTAATTGATTCAAAAAGTAACTAAGTCCACCAATTTTTTGAAAGTGAACATTTGATGTGATGTATCTTGAACCTGAAATCTTCCATGTAAGGTTATAAAAGGATTCAAGAAATTTTCCCATGTGTCTTACATTCTCCCAATCGTCACCTATAAGTGAACCTGCAACTTTTCCATCCTCACAAACATAAGTAAGAAGATGATTTAATAACCCAATATCAACATAACTGTACCTTACAAAGGCTCTCTCGAAATGTTGTGCCGTTTCCAACATCGAATATGTGGAATTCCATCTAGTAGGAACATCCAAACACAATGTTTTTTTACATGTAATCTTTTCAATATTACAACAATCTTTGAATCTTTTAGACCTTGCAGGAGATTGCCTTATGTATCTTACAGCTTGTCTTATACGTTTTACTGAATCACCAACTTCCTTCAAACCATCCTGAACAATGAGATTTATTATATGTGCTATACACCTCACATGAAGGTGTGCACCATCCATCAGATTAGTACCCCATTTGCTAAATTGTTTAGATAACTCCTTCACTGTAGTATCATTCGAACTAGCATTATCAACTGTAACGGTAAACACATTATCCAGACCCCAATCAAGCAAACACTTAGTAATCACATCAGCCATGTCACCACCTTTATGACTAGAGATCGGAAAAAAAATTAATATTCTTTTGTGCAACTTCCAATCTCTATCAATAAAATGAGCCGTGAGACACATATAGTTAATTCTTTGCACCGAAGTCCATGTATCCGTGGTCACATAAATTCTTTGATTCGCTTCATTGAAGTACCTTTTCAATTTTTTCCTCTCTTCACAAAAAAGCTCAAAACAATCCCTTGTCACTGTCGTACGTGAAGGAATTCGAAATAGAGGTTGTGCTGCATTTACAAAGTACTTAAAGCCTTCCTTTTCAACCATACTAAAAGGTTGTTCATCTATAATTATCATCCGGGCTAAAGCTTTTCTTATTAACTCCGATCAAATGTCCAACTATCAATTACTCCATCACTGTTCTGACCATCAGCCTTTGGTTGAAAAGTTATCAGTTTTTGAGTACTGTCAACATTACGGGGATAAAGCTTACAATACTTCTTCAAATGCGCAAGCAATTGTGATGTGCCATTGTGGGTTGTGTCAGCTGCAAAACTTTCACCGCAATACTTACACTTTCCTTTAGTAAAACCATCGGGGTCTTTATATTTTTCAAAATGTTTCCAAACAATCGATCTTGGTTTCATGGCTTTTCTTTTCTTTGAAGAATCAGTTGATTTCGGAGTATTAGTTGCCTTTTCATTTGTATCACCAGTCTCATCAATTTTATTATCGGTTCCTGCCATGACCATCTATGAATAGTAAAGCAATATTAATTAAGCAGTATTAAATTTAAAAAGGTAGACAAGAATTATTGATTCAAGAAAGACCCTAAGCAAGTAAGAATATAATATGCATTATAACTTGATCATCAGACAATAAGAAATAAATATATGGCCCTTATATTGATTTACTTAAGTACATGCAATACCTTTACAACTAAATATCTTAATGATGAACATACAAGATAGTAATACTAAGTTAAATAGAGAACTTACCACTTAAGAGAAGAAATTGATGGAATTGATTTGTCTTCTGCCGTTTGAAACTTTGAGAAAACTTAACAATTGTTTTACCCTAATGCAAAGACTAAAGAGGTGTGCCGTGAGGAGTCAGAAGTAAAGGACGCAAAGGAAAGCTTTAAGAGTTTAAATACTCATATTTTTAATACCCTAGCATGGTACATATATATTAAATAAAAATAATATATTCAATTAATATATATATATATATATATATATATATATATATTAAATAATTCGGTTTTTCGGTTTTTCGGTTTTATATTTTTTGAAATCCAAAACCAAACCAAAAAACCAAAATTTTAAAATTCTCAATCCAAACCAAACCAATTAACCAGAAAACCAAACCAAACCGAAAAAAAATATCGGTTCGGTTTGGTTTTTCGGTTTAATCCGAATAGTGCACACCCCACCCCTACTATCAGTTTGTAAAGTTAAGTTGGTAGTATTATATTACTGGAATTTAAGTTTTAGCAACGGTTAGTTGATGGTAAGATTTTATATTTTAGCAGTTTCATGTAAAAAATATTCATATAATCAAGTTACTTATAAATAATTACAAGTAAATTATTATATTTAATATATTATTTAGTAAGTAACTAACTTGATAAAAATACGAACGACCTTCACAATTTAATTTTAAAGACGAAACAATGGAAGCATTTGCAATCTAAATGCAGATCCTATGGACCACGGAGAGCGGACAAAAGGGCAATGGGTGGTGATGGCCTGGCACAGAGATTGTGCTTAAATTCCAAGATTAAGAGAGGTCCACAAGGCACCGAATGAGTGCTGGAAAATACAATATGCTGAGAATGGTGACTAGGTTTACTATCTCTTCTTGTTGTTTGCTGCCATTTGTTCAACTTTTTCCACAAGAAAAGGCAGCAGAACATGTTCTTTTAGCTTTTTGATGGAACCCCACAAATCTCATTCTGATTTCCTTCCAAAATACTTCATTATAGCTGTGTGTATGGGGTCCAATTTCTCATTAAACACAGTATATTACCCCATCTAAGAGATAGTACTACTCCCTCCGTCCCAATTTACGTGGCACTTTTCATTTTTCGAGAGTCAATTTGACTAAACTTTTGAAGCTAAATTGGATTAGATTAATTCAATATTTTAATATTAAAATTTATATTTTTGAAAACTACTTGAAACGTACTTTAAGTTACAACTTTTCTCATATTATTTTGGTGAAAAAATACGTCTTGAAATGTTGGTCAAAGTTCATACAGTTTGAATCTCGAAAAGCGAAAAGTGTCACATAAATTGGGACAGAGGGAGTAGTTGTTTTATCTTTAGCTTTATGCGAATGGAGGATTTGACCTTAGGTTGCCTTTGGACTATTTGAAGGAATTTCTCATAAACGTTTTTTAGGAAAATATTCTCGTTATAGTTATAATTAGAACAAGTTGTTTCTTTTCATTTTTTTTCTTTCTAATTTGGGTATTGTGCATAGTCATTGCAACTCAGAAGTGTACGGAAGTTCTTGAAATTCATGGGACGTCACATGAGGCCTGAGGGTAGACGTTAAAGTGGATATTTCTTACTTTGTTTCTTTTTGGGTTTATAAGTTGATAATAACTCGTTTTAGCAAAATCTGCCAAAAGGAATGTGTTATCTATTTCGCATCACAATTATTTAATTTGCTACTTATATACATAGCGCAGGGAAATCATTGGAGGGGCTATTTATGTAGATTCCCCTCACCTTCCATGAATCTTCAACAGAAAAGGTCAAAACATGTTGCTCCCAAATGCACACGCAAGTATACGTGGTCGACAAGCAATAAAGTGATAAGTTGAGCATCGTTCCACGAGGACTATTATTACGACTGAATCCTAGCAAACAATTTTCTAAAAACTATTTAGGGATCTTTTTCGATGATGATTGTGATTTTTCTACTACCTAAAGAAAACAATAATTAAAAACAAGTAATTGAAGTCAAGTAATAGAGAGCAAAGTATAGTTGTTGTCAGTTAGAGAGAAACGGTCAAGAGTCAAAGCTGCAAATAATCCAGTTGAGTTTGTTGAGTAAGCTGAAACAGTTGTTAGAATAAGCGGGTTAAGAGTTAAACGAGTAGTTAGTAAGTCAGGGGTAGTTTAGTCATTTCACCTACTTCAGGAAATTAGTTAGTTAGTTAGAGTTTGAATGTTAGTTAAGCCAACTACTTAAGGCTCACTTTGTACTCTTCATTTCCATAATTCAGTATATACATTTTGATTCATTCTCTTCTTTTCTCGTCTTCTCTATTCCTAGCCTCTTCTTCACCCTAACAACAACATGGTATCAGAGCTTGGCCAGATTCAATAATCTGGTACTAAAATTCATTATACAATTTCCGCTAATAATCTTCTTTTCTGCACTTAAGTGTTCTGGTAAAATTGAGCCCAAGAAATTCTGTTCTTTGAGATCAAGAAACTGTTATACTCGTGAGATCTTGACAAATGGCTGATCAAGGTAATGTAGCTGGAATTCATTCTCAGAATGCTCAGGTTATGGATCATAACCACCCACCGTATCTTCACTCTTCAGATGTAAGTGGAATCTTCTTAATTTCTGTACAACTTCTTGGGTCAGAAAATTATTTTGTATGGAGTAGGTCTATGAGAATTGCATTGTTAGGAAGAAACAAGTTAGGGTTAGTTGATGGAACCTGTAAGAAAGAAATGTATGAACCCCATCTATGGACCCAGTGGGAGAGGTGTAATACCATAGTCCTCTCCTGGCTTATGAATTCTGTATCTAGCAGTTTACTTGGGGGTATTGTGTATGCAACAAATGCAAGAGCTGTGTGGAAAGATCTGTGTGAGAGATTTGAAAAAATAAATGACTCAAGAACCTTCAATTTACATAACGACATTGTCTGTTTAACCCAAGGAACCAGTTCTGTGTCTGTTTATTACTCAAAATTGAAAGATCTGTGGGATGAATTTGAAGCACTGGTCCCTGCTTCAGACTGTGAGTGTGAGAAGTCCAAGGATTTTGTGTTAAACCTACAGAGACAAAAGCTTTATCAGTTCTTGATGGGGCTAAATGATTCATATATGCAAGCCAGAAGTCAGATTTTAATGACAAGTCCCTTGCCTACTGTAAATCAGGCCTATAACATGATTGTGAGTGATGAGAGCCAAAGAGGGATTGTGCATAACTCTGGAGTTCTGGGAGCTGCTTCAGTTATGGGAAATATGGATCCTATAGTCATGTACACAAATAACAACAGGGGTGGTGTTAACTCAAGATACAAAAAGACTGGCAATAATCAGTACTGTGACATCTGCAAGATCAAAGGACACAACAGAGAGGGGTGTTGGAAGGTAATTAGTTATCCTCCTGAGTTTAGAGGAAAAAGGAAGAGAGAAAATGCTGGAAACACTGCCTACAATGCAGTGGTTGATAGTGCAGGAAATCTTGGAGGCTATAATGCTCAAGGAAATAGTCAAACTCAGCTATCTACTTCTTGGACAATGCAGCATCCTGCCCAGGAGTCCCACAATATGAGTCAACTGCAACCATGTACTTTTTCACAGGAGCAGTATGCACAAATCTTACAGTTGCTGAACAGTGGCCAGTCAACCTCCTAAGTAAATATAGCAGGTACCAACAGTGCCTTATTAGTCAATAATAAACTGCAATGGTGGATCATAGACACTGGAGCCACCAATCATATGGTGTCTGATATTGATCTGTTAGATCAGTCCACAATAGTTAAAATTACCAATCCTAAGAGAGTGTTTTTACCCAGTGGTGATGTCTCACATGTCACTCACACTGGAGCTAGTTCAATATCTGACAGGAGCACTCTAGATAATGTGTTTCACATACCTCAGTTCAAATATAATCTCTTATCAGTCTCAAAAATCACCAAAGAACTAGGTTGCTCAGTCACCTTCTACCCTCATTTTTGTGTCTTTCAGGATCTCTACAATGGAAATGTGAAAGAGATTGGTAAAGAAAAGAATGGACTATATCTGCCGGTAAAGGATGAAGATGGTTAGAATAAAGGAGTTAGTCTTACTGTGAATTCTGTAGACAAAATAGATATCAATTTGTGGCATAAGAGGCTAGGACATGTGTCTTCTAGTGTTCTTAAAAAATTGTTCTCTGTTAATTCTGAAATTGTAACTGATACTGTAGCCAAGTGCACAATATGTCCTTGTGCAAAACAGGCAAGACAGTCTTTTCCTTCCAGTAATATCAAAAGTAGTCAATATTTTAAACTTCTTCATGCTGATGTCTGGGGACCTTATAAGGTTCCAACTATAGATGGTCACAAGTACTTTCTAACCTTAGTGGATGACATGACTAGAATGACTTGGGTTTATCTGCTGAAAACAAAATGTGATGTGTATGTAGCACTGCAACAGTTTTTCAGCTATGTGAAGACACAATTTGACAGTACTGTCAAAGTTATTAGAACTGACAATGGAGCAGAGTTCTTGAACTCACTGTGTAATGATATGTTCAAGAAATTGGGCATGGTTCATCAGAGGTCCTGTGCCTACACTCCTCAGCAAAATGGAGTTGCTGAGAGAAAACACAGGCACATATTAGAAGTAACAAGAGCAGTGAGGTTTCAGGGGAACATTCCCATCAAATTCTGGGGCCACTGTGTCTTAGCTGCAGTGTACTTCATCAATAGAATGCCTACACCTGTTCTACATAATCTATCTCCCTATGAAAGACTATACACCAAGAAGCCAACACTACACCATCTCAGAATACTAGGGCGTCTGTGTCATGCTAAGATAGTTCTGGAGACTGAAAAACTGAAGCCTAGAAGCAAGTCAGCTGTTCTCATGGGCTATTCAGATACACAGAAGGGATACCTTCTATATGACATGGAGAGTAACAGATTTTTTGTGCACAGAGATGTGCTATTCAAGGAAGATGTATTTCCTTTCAAAATCAAGAAGGCATCCTCACCTCTATTCCTACAAAATCAGTTTAGTATCCTCACTGATACTGACCATTTGTAGAATATAATTGACACAGAACTACATGATGACCTCCTACAAGTAGGTCAAGAAGTAGAGCTGGATCAAGATCTTGAACTCCCACAGGAAGGCCAACAACAAGAGGTACAAGCTGAAGCTCACAATGAGCATTTACCCAATCAGACAATAAATGCACCCACACCCTCTATCCCACAAGACAACACAACCAGGTCAGGTAGACATACAAATCCTCCAGTATGGATGAAGGCCTTTGTGTCACTCAATGTGCATCATGAACAGCCTTATGCCTTAAACAAGTATCTGTCCTATGACATCATTTCTCCTAAATATCAAGCTTACATCTCAGCTTTCTCCTCTACAACTGAACCATCCTCTTATTCAGAAGCTGCTAAAGATCATAACTGGATAGAAGCAATGAAGTCAGAGATAGAAGCATTGGAAAACAATCACACATGGGACATGGTGACACTGCCCAAAGGGAAGAAATCAATAGGATGCAAGTGGATATATAAAATCAAGTATAAAGCATCTGGTGAAATAGAAAGATACAAGGCAAGGCTAGTTGCAAAGGGGTACAGTCAAAAGGAAGGTGTTGATTATCAAGAAACATTTTCTCCTGTTGTCAAGATGGTAACAGTAAGAACAGTGCTGTCAATTGCAGCAACTAAGCACTGGCACATTTACCAAATGGATGTCTATAATGCATTTCTTCAATGAGACTTATATGATGAGATCTACATGCAACTGCCACAAGGATTCAAGAGCCAGGGGAGAACAAGGTATGCAGGCTCATCAAATCCTTGTATGTGCTTAAACAAGCACCAAGGCAGTGGAATGCAAAGCTAACTGAAGCATTACTGAAGTTTGGATTCATTCAGAGTCAATTAGACCATTCTCTATTCACCAGAAAAACCATCAGTGGAACTGCAGTAGTTCTAGTGTATGTGGATGACATGATGGTCACTGGTGACAATCTGAAACTAATTGAAGAAACAAAAGGTGCTCTACAAAAGGAGTTTAAGATGAAGGACCTAGGAGAACTAAAGTACTTTCTTGGCATTGAGTTTGCTAGGTCAGATCAAGGGATTCTGATGCACCAAAGAAAGTATGCTTTGGAACTAATCTCTGAAGCTGGGTTGAGTGGATCAAATCCTGCAGTTACACCTATTGATCCCAACACTAAGCGTACTACTAGACAATATGATGAGTTTGTGAGACAGAAGGAAATCACAAGCAGTACTGACAAGTTACTCAGCAATCCAGCAGTCTATATTGATAGGGAAACTTCTCTATCTAACTGTGACTAGGCCTGACATTGCATATAGTGTTCAAACACTAAGTCAATTTCTCCAAGAGCCAAAGCAATCTCATCTGGACTCTGCATTAAGGATAGTTAAGTACATCAAAAATCAACCAGGTCAGGGAGTGTCGATGTCCAGTAATTCTAAGCTGACAGTCACTGCCTTTTGTGATGCAGACTGGGCGGCATGTCCTTTCTCTAGAAGATCTGTTACTGGCTTCTTAGTAAGACTAGGAGAATCTCTAGTGTCCTAGAAGTCAAAGAAACAAACTACCATATCCAGAAGCTCAGCTGAAGCAGAATACAGGAGTCTAGCATCTGTTACAGCTGAACTGACTTGGTTAACATGACTTATAAAGGAAATTGGAGTGAAGATTGAGAGTCCAGTTCAAGTTTTCAGTGACAACAAAGCTGCACTTCAGATGCAGCTAATCCAGCCTTTCACGAGAGAACAAAGCACATAGAGATCGATTGCCACTTTATAAGGGAAAAGATACAAAAGGGGTTGATTCAAACTGAGTACATCTCTACAAAGAACAGCATGCAGACATCTTAACCAAAGGTCTGAATAGAGTTCAGCATACTCATTTACTGTCCAAGCTAGGAGTTCTTAACATCTTTATCCCACCTAGCTTGAGGGGGAGTGTTGAGTAAGCTGAAACAGTTGTTAGAATAAGCGGGTTAAGAGTTAAACGAGTAGTTAGTTAGTCAGGGGTAGTTTAGTCATTTCACCTACTTCAGGAAATTAGTTAGTTAGTTAGTTAGAGTTTGAATGTTAGTTAAGCCAACTACTTAAGGCTCACTTTGTACTCTTCATTTCCATAATTCAGTATATAGATTTTGATTCATTCTCTTCTTCTCTCGTCTTCTCCATTCCTAACCTCTTCTTCACCCTAACAACAACAGAGTTTTCCATTTGATTCTACTTCTTGATTTCCTAGATTGCTAACTAACAGGTTAATTATATTCGTGAAAACCTGTCGATTCTTCACGAGTCTATGCAAGCTACTCTAACGCCTATATTTCTATGGAATTAAATCACATGCATGCATTAAAGAACTCTGTATTTAGCTAAGCAAGGAAAATAGGTATATGTCTATCCTACCCGCAAATCGATTCCTGATGCCCAGGTTCACAATCAAGCTCTATTCTTTCCTATGTGCATTCACAAGTTCCCTCTGTCGAATTCAACTTGTAAACCGTATATAGTGTTCAATTATCGGACCCTAATAACCGAACAATTAGGCTCAAGAAAGAATAAACAATATGTAATGGTAAATCAATATATAGAAATCAACTTTCAAACATCAACCTTCATGTATTTGCCCTAACTCTAGAACGAACAAACTATAGAATTAAGGAGAAGAATGAGAGAAAGAGAGAAAGAACTTGTAGAAGACATCTAGGGCTCCTCTCCTCCAAGTCGAACCTCCTAAAAAGACCTCCTAATAATGTATTTATAGTATTTACAAAGTCCTACCATAAGTTAAACCGAAGCCTAAACTAAGTTGGAAAAGTTGGAGTCACCGAACTTCAAGCTGTGGGGCAAGCGTCGCATGGCTCATAGCATCTGGATGTCGTGTGCTGTACTAGAGGCGTAGCACGACTCATAGCATTCCAAAGTCTGAAACTGTGACAGATCTACAGCTTGCACCATAGCCTTTCCTTCTAATGCTATATCCCACAATTAGCTAAGTTCATCAATTTCTTGCTCAATTATATCCATCTTCGCTCTGTTTGCACTCGTATTCATCCAAACCATTCGTAAAATCACAAACACAATAAGTAAGCGCAGCAATCGCAATTATTTCGTGCAATGGGCGAATAACATATCAAAATGCGAAGAAATATTAAGGTAAAATAGGCAAATATTGTCAAACATCAAAACACTTCCCCTCTTTAAACATTTTTAACTTGTGCAACTCAGTAGCACTTTATGAGCTAAGCCATAGGCAATTTATTTGTTGCATGCAAAACTTTGATAACAGTAGGACAGTTTATAAAGCGTTGATGTCTTTGAGACAGTCAGATTAAATAAAGGAATTTATGGAAGAAGCTTTTCGTATTTGAATTGAGTCGTGCACATAAGAGCATCCCGAATGCTAAAACAGATTTGTACCTTTTAAAAAAGCTAATTTCAATTAAGCAAACATACTAGGCTGTTATATAGATATTGTTGAATGTTATGAACTAAAGAATAATACTCATATAATGATTATTCTATGGCGAGTAATTGTGCTTGGATTGGTATAAGTTGAATGATCCATGAATCATTATATTGGGGTTACATATTTTATGACATTATCGTCTTTAAATACTTGTTCATGTACATATTATTTGCTAATATATATAACTATTCTTACCTCACATTTATTCAAATACTACCTTACTATGTTGAGTTTTGGAAGAGTGAATGTGAAGCAGTGTTGACTTAGCTGACTGAGTTGTTTGATGTCATCATGAAGACGGCTAGATGCCAGAAGAATGGAGATGGAATACTATGATTCCATTGTACAAGAACAAGGGTGATGTTCAAAATTGCAACAGTATTAGAGGCATCAAACTATTAAAGCACACCATGAAAGTCTAAAAGAGGATGGTTGAGAGGAGGATGAGGAGGGATGTGACAATTACTGAGAACCAGTTCAGATTCATGTCTGAGCGATCGACTACGGAAGCTATCCACCTTTTGAAAAGGTTGATTGAGCAGTATATAGATAAGAAAAGAGACTTACATATGGTGTTCGCTGGCCAAGAGAAGGCGTATGACAAAGTCCCAAGGAAGGTTTTTTGGAGATACTTGAAATCTAGAGATGTTTCGGTGGAATACATCAGCGCGATTAAAGACATATACGACGGAATCAAGACCCGCGTGAGAATAGTCGGGGTGATTCTGACCACTTGCCAGTCGAGATGGGGTTACATCAGGGGTCAACGCTTAGTCCGTTTTTATTTGCCCTGATGATGGACGAATTGACACAGAGCATCCAAGGAGAGGTACATGGTGCATGTTATTTGCAAACAATATAGTTTTAGTTGATGAGACTCGTGACGGGGTTAATGATAACCTGGAGGTTTGGAGAAAAAACCTAGAGTCTGAAGGTTTCAAGCTGAGCAGGACGGAAACAGAGTACATGAAGTGCAAGTTTAGTGATGCATCTCAGGAGTTAGAGGTGGTCATGATGCTTGATTCTTAGGTCATTTCCCATAAGAGAAGCTTCAAGTTTCTTGGCTCAATCCTGCAAGGTAATGGAGAAATTAAAGATGATGTCACTCATCGTATAGGGGCAGGCTGGATGAAGTGGAGACTCGCGTCCGATGTCTGATGTGATTAAAAAGTGGCACCTAAACTCAAAGGTAAACTCTATAAAGCGGTCGTTAGACCAACTATATTGTACGGAGCAGAGTGTTGGTCAGTCAAGACCATACACATTCAGAAGATAAGCGTAGTAGATATGAGAATACTTAGATGGATGTGTGGTCATACGAAGTTTGATAATATTAGGAATGAGGTCATTCATGACAAGGTGGGAGTGCCTCAGTGGCAGACAAGATGCGAGAAGCGATGCTGTGATGGTTCGGCCATGTGAGAAGAAGGTACAAAGATGCTCCAATAAGAAGGTACAAGAGATTGGTAGTGCATCTACAGAGAGGTAGAGGTAGAGCAAAGAAGAACCTGGGTGAGGTGATTCATCAGGACATGGCTCACCTCCAGATCACTGAGGACATGGCTCTTAATAGGAAAGTGTGGAGGTCGAGGATTAGGTTAGAAGGTTGGGTAGTAGTCGTGAGGGCTCTGTCTTAGTATCATAGGTATTATTTTATATACTTTGCCTATCGCATTATGTGTCTTTACTACCTCCACTGTTATATGTTTACCCAAGTTATCAGTAGTTTCTTTGACAATATTCTTTTTACCATGGGTAGTTTCATTTTATTTTTGCAAGCATGTTTCAAAATATTTTTCCTTGAACCGAGAGTCTAGCGGAAACAACCTCTCCGCCTTGGTGGGAGTAACGCCTGCGTACATCTTACCCTTCTCAGACCCCATTTATAGAACTACACTGAGTATGTTGTTGTTGTCGTCGTCGTCTTGTACCTTACTATGTTGATTTCATAGAATTATATCGTTTCTAATACATTGTTTGTTTTCTGATATTAAACCAGAAACCATTAATCATACGAGGATTATAGTAAATTAGTAATAATCGAGATTTCTTACCGAAATACAAACCTATAAGGTCGTTATATTTCCTCCTTCAAACCAAACTACACAGAATGAACTGTGCGTTGACTTCCCAAACTATAAAGCGGAACATTTTTATTTTGATTTCCAAAATATCTTTAAAGTTCTATATGCTAATTTCGAATTAATATACTGAATGATTGACTAATAATTCAGGATATGGACATGCCCCCACGTACTATGTCGTTCAAAATAAAAGGATTCGAACTTGACTATCTTTTTATGTTTTAGATCTAAATCAAATTCCATTAAATCAGGCAATTGTGAACAGGTCCCAGGCATGTTAGATCTCTGCTGCATTTTAATTAGACATAATAATGTAGGCTTATATATAATTGTACGGTCTACGAATGTAACCATATATAGCCCATGATTGATTATTAATTGCTGCACATGACACTTTAGAAGGCCAAGTTGAATAATTTGCCAACTTGCCTCACAGTTTAACACTTCTATTCAAATGCTTCCATAACCAATTTAATTAATTTATTGGTTATTTCAAGTACAAAGACAGTTGTAAACCGATACTGTTACACTAGAGCTGCTCAATAGAATTGAAGTACCTTAAATGAGTATTCGTATGAAGCATAATAATTTTCCTTTATTGTCCCGTTAAAAACAAGAAATAACCGAATGATAGACGTTCTTTACCTCATCAAAGGCAAATCACTCTTATGGTTGGGTTAATTAAATTGTCTGCTAAAATGAGTGATCGAGATCTCTAGGGATGGTTTTGTTCTACAGTTGGGGAAGGACTATCGTACATCTTTGAAGTAATGCATGTGCTGTCTGCATGTATAGATTTGCACGTAATAAAAGACGTGATTTTGCTAAGAAAAGTAATGATATTATCCGTGAGATTAGCAAATGGAGTTTGGAATCCTGATGAATAAGTAAGGAAGGAAGAGGAGAAGAAAAGGAAAACTGAGACATGTTAAACAAAAAATAAGTAAAATTAAAAGGAAAAGAAGAGAGATGAATTGAAATAAAAGGCATGCAGTAGTGAGTTGACTGAGTTCTCGTAAATCTAAGAAGCAGAGAAGTCGAAACGTGGCCAAATCCGACGTTTGAAAGAAGTAGTAGAAAGAGAGGAAAGGAGGAAAACAGCACCAAACATGCTATCATGTTTCCACTTCCCTCCCTTAACAATAACACCCTTTCTCTGCCCCTCCACGTGATCCCTTCTTTATTTCTCTTTGTCAAATCTCCATATATCCTGAAGAACGTGGAAGGAAGTACGGTGATTCAGAGACATTGGACTTGGTGGCGTCCTTATTCCCAAGGATAAGTTAGCAGTTGAAAAGATTGTACACATTGAGATTCAAGGTTGTATTTTAATTTAATTTATAAAAGTGATATTATAGGGATAAAACACTATTATTATTATTATTATTATCACTATCCTTCGACTGTTTTCTTCTACGAATTTTGTTTTCTCAAATTGACCAAGACAATTGTACTTGAGAAAAGATCTCTGGATTGACGGGAAGGCAAAGCCATAATGCAATGCTCAATTGAGAAAGTGAACTCGTTACTGTGCTCCACTCCGTAATGTTGAGAGGGCATTGCACGCATGGGTTACTGATTCACTTCATGTACATTCTTGGTGTTCGATTGTGTATTCAATTCGTATCAGGACATGTTTTGTTGAATGATTTAATTCATACTCCACTTGCTTAGGATCAGTTTTTTGGAATCCATTCAGATGACACTGGATTATTTGATGAATTTGTGTACACGGAAAATAATGTTGAAATGTGATTAAAAGTTAAATTGTTGATGCTAACAAATACAATATTCCGTTCAATTTTCTCAACCTATTTGATTAAGAGAGTTGAAGATTTTTTAAATTTATGGTTTTAAATATGACAAAATATTTGCGTGTTTACAAAAACTTCTCACAAATAAAATGGGAAATTTGTATAAAATATGCACCAAATTTACAAAAGGGTTATTCTTCTTTGAATGGACTAAAAACAAAAGATGAATGAAGTTAGCTTTCCTCCTTTTTATTTTTGAACCTTGTAGTCTTACACATTCATGACATATGTGTGGTTATAAGGCTATTAACACTTGCGATATTAAATATTTCATGACATCTTCGCTAAAAAGACTCTCAATAAGGGTAAATTGAAAGTTTAAGTTAAAACTATTTCTAAATTTAAAAAGTTGTGAATCACCCTTATTTATTTCTCAGCCATTAAACTATTAAGGGTCGTTATGTGGTATAGGATTAATTAATTCTGCTATAAAAAGCTAGATGGTTTAATTTTGTGTTTGCTTTGTAAATTCAAATCAGTATTATCTAATCTCAGTATAAACTTATTTACAATTTGATGGATAAATCAATACCAAGCACGTCATGGTATAACTTATCCTTGTATTAACTTATCCCGATATTAACTTATCCTTGTATAACTAATCTCGGTATAACTTATCCGTGTACCAAACAACCCAAAGTAAGTATGGAGTACTACACTTGGCCTCCTCGACTACTCCTTCCAATCCACAAAAGATATTGTAGTTTGATTTGGATGAGAGTTTAACAAATAAATGATTGATTTTTGAAATTTATGGTCTAAAATAAATTATATATTTTTCTTTAGCTATAAATCATCTCATTTGTGAGTAAAGTGGAAACTTTAACATTAAATAGCTTCTTAATTTAGATTGTAATATTCTTTTTTGAATGAACTAATAAAAATATGAAAAAGTTACACCTAAAGACAACCCTAATAGATAAATTATAATACTAACGATACTTTTTAAACATTTTACAATACATAGCAATACTTTCCACTTTATTATCCTACATACAATTTTTCATTTTCCTTCTCCCCGTAACACAAAACCCTAATTCTTCTATTTCTTTCTTCCACTCCTCCACCCACCCACCGTCGGCCAGAATATTTATCCGGCGACCAGATCTGACTCTGACGCTCCACCGTCGATGACCTGTTGCTGCCACTGTTCCGTTCTCCGCCTGGTGATTCGTCGCTGGAGCAGCGACGCTGCTGGTTCTTCTCACTGCACGTTGTTGCTCTAGATCTGCTTCCACCGATGCCATTGCTGCTATTCTCCGGCGGCCCACGGCGATATGCTTCCTCTTTGTTTTTTTTTAATTTATTGTTTTCTATGTATATTTATGTGTTTATGTATATCTTGATGCCCAAATATATTTAATTTCTTTTGAATGTGTAGTTGTATTTTTTGATATATTTGTTGTATGTTTATGTATTTATATTTCAAGTATATATTTTTAAAAATATTTCTTGTATATTCTTGTATTAGCATTTATGTGTATGTGTATGTGACGTTTATATTCATAAATCTTTGTGTATGTTCATAGATTCTATGTATATCTTGTATTTGTGTTGTATATACGGTTATATTTTGTATATTCTAATTTTTTATATGTTTATGTATTTTCAAAGATTAAATCTAATCTTTTTAAGTATGAGTGTGTATTTATATGTTTATACTTTTAATACTTTTTCATATTTTTTTAAGCAAAAAAAGAAAATTTCGGCGCTCTTCGGCCGGCGGCAACACAGTGTGCAGCAGCGGGAAAGGAAGGGGTAAAACCCTTAATTATATGATTTTAATAAAATTTGTATATGGTATGTAAAAAAACTATTGGTATGCTTTGTATAGTGGTATAATGGCAGATTTTTTTTTTTTATAATTTTGGTGTTAGAGTTGTATATTTTTGCAATTGTCCCTACAAATATTGTACTACACGATCCTGAGCTGTTTAGTTAATTTTTAATACCCTGGACCGCTGGGCTAGCGCCATCAATTATGTCAAGAATGTTCAAAATCATAATATTTGCATATGAATAGTTAATTTTGATCAATAAGTAAATTTTTCATGAGCTTATGTTAATTAACAAGTTATGTTTACTAATAGCCTGTTTAGCCAAGCTTCTCAGAAGCCAAAAGTACTTTTTTTTCAAGAAAAAAGCGTTTTTGAAGAATTTTGAGGTGTTTGGCCAAAAGAAATAAATACTCTTGAGAATAAGCAGAAGCAGTTTTTCTTCTGTTGGGGAGAAGTTAGAAATTACTGCTTCTCCCCAGAAGCAGAAGCAGAAGCAGTTTAATAATTTGTTAAGACAAAAATATCCTTACGAAAAATATTTATTTACCATACTATATTTAATTATTTTAACTAATATATTTCTCAAATATAAATAAAACTTTGTTTTCTGCTTCCTACTTTTGGTTTTACCTTATTTCTATCGATTAAAATCATAGTATATAATTTATTTTTATATTTTATATTTAAACTAAATGAAAATAAAATATTAAATTACTCTTTTATTGAAAAATATTTAAATCTTTGATACGTTTAAATAATATTAGTCGCATAATGAATCTTAGCTCGCGTTTGGATATAGATTCTCAAATAGTTTTTGGGAAACATTTTTTCGGTGAAGTTTAATATGAAAATGAAAAAGTGTTTGGACATATTTTTTTGGAACAAATTTTTTTGCTCAAAAAAATAGCCTTTGAGCTCTTATGAAAATGAAAATTGTATGTAAAAGTTAGTTTTTGGCTCAAAAAAAGCATTTGAGCACTTTTTGAGTTTTTGGGAGAAATTTAGCTCAAGTAGCAAAAACAAACAGTTTTTCCCCCAAAAACTCCCAAAAAATGTTGTCAAAAACTATAAACAAACGGGGGCTTAGTAATATATTTGTTCGTAATGTAACACTCAAAAGTACTTTTTATAAAGATTATTCAAACACAAATTGTTTAAAAAAATAATTCTCAAATGAATTGGCCAAATATAAACTGATTAATCTTCAAAAGTACTATCTGAAAAGTATTTTTAATAAAAATATTTTCAAAATAAACCGTTTTTGGGCTCTAAACCTACTTGTTATCGTTACTTGAATCTACAAGAACTCGTACTACTAGTAAAATTACATTAATGGTCTAAGTCCTTAATTCTAAACCAATAAAAATAAAAGTAAAATTAGTTAGGAGTGGGTACGAATATCAATGAGATTTCTCGCGGGAGGCACCGCCTGCATGACCCATTAATATATTATTATTGATAATATATATAGTCTCTTTATTTACTTTATAAAAAAACAAGTTGCAGGCATTGCAGATCTTGCCTCCCCATACACGAATTTTCGTCTATATCATTTTATTCTAAAATATAAACAATAGTATTATAAAAAGTTGCGATATTTTTCTCTCTTTCATTCATCTGGTATTTGTATAAAGAGTCATTGCGCTCCTCCTTATCAACCTTCTTCACTTTCTCTATTGTCTAAACACTAAACACACCCTTTCTTCTTTAACAAAAAAATCCCTCGTTTTAGAGGTTCCCCCAGTTTTCCATTTTTGCTGTACAGAGCTTCCTCAGGTAACCCACCCCCCCTTCTCTCTCTACACACACACACACACACACACAGTGCTCAAGCTTCTGTTCTTTCAATACTTCGTCGTTTCAGTTTCAATTCTCAACTGTCTCTAAATTACAGTTTTTGTATATTATTTGCCAAAATTTTAAATTTTGTCATGAGCTTGTGTTTGAAAAGTTGAATATTTTAGCTTTTTTTTAAAGTAAATTCAAATTACATAGGCTTTTTACACTTTGGTTTGTTTAATTTATTTGTTTAAAAATCAAACAGTAATTATGGATCTGTGAAAAAATTAGATTTTTTCTGATTTTCAGTTGAATAGATCTCTAAATTAACCTAAAAATGCTTGAATTTAACGACTTTCTTTTTTTTGATCTCATATAGTAGCTTTAATTATTCAGTACATGTTTAAAAATTTTGATTTTTATAAGCTCAAGATTTGTGATTTTTGCTACTTGTCTCAACGAAAAGGTCAAAAAACCTTTTGTTTTTTGTCCAGATCTATAAAATTTACCTTTACATAGTTCGTAATTAATTTATTTTTAAATTTTAAATTTTCGTTACTTCAGATCTATTAATTTTGTGTATGATTTTTAGCTTTTAACTCTCTTTTTTCAACAACGCAGGTGTTTTTTTTTTGTGAATTAGATTTTACAATATAAAAGAAAGATGAATCAGTGTGCAATTCAACAAAGTGCTTTTGCTGCTGCTTGTGAAGATATGATGATGAGGAGGAGTTGTGATAATAATAAAATTGATTCCCTTGTTTGCCCTAAACCTCGCCGTCTCGGACTTTTTAACCCTGACCCGATCCGACCACTCCGATGGCATGTTAGGTAATTTTCTAATTTCCTCGTATCCCGTGTTTATACCAAACTAATGAATAGAAAATATGTTTATACTTTAATTGTCAACAGCTAAAGTTAAGTTTAATTTTATGGTTGAACAGCCACCAACAAGAGGTATGTGATTCAAGAGCTGGAGCTGATCTATTGGATATCATCCTCACTAAGGTATGTTTCCTGTCTACTGCTTTTCAATTATTTTATGCGATATTATAATTTTTTTGTTGGTGTATGTGGAGTCCATCTATTCGGCGATGGTGAAAAATCAAATTAAGTAGGCTTTTGGACCTAAATTTGGTTGAAACTTGAAAATATCAGCTTTTTTGAAGTCGAGTTAGGAAAAATAGTAGTTGTGTTTGAACATCAATATCGTCGCTTGAATTAGATCTTTGTTACGAGTAGGGAGATTTTTTTTTCATGAGAAACATGAAAAATTGGTCCCAGGTGTTTTTGGTTTTTCAACAACCATCCTCAAAAAGGCCCAAAATGTTGTGATATTGTAACCAAACAAAAATTTTAAAACACATCTACAAAGAATATTAAAATCTTTCCAAGGCCAAATGGGACACAAGTTTTTTAATAAAATAAAATAACATAGAAAGATTGTGGAGCTCCATGTCTCTAGTCTGTGGTAGGTTAGGCGCATGTCATTAGTTCGGGCCCATTAAGCTTGTGGACTTGTTGAACATGTATGAGGGCACTGTAAACTTGTTAAGTTGTCGGTGTAAAGATCTTAGATTGTGAATCTCATCTTATTCTGTAATTGTGTGGCTTTGGAGAAAAGTATTGACATGTCTGAATTTTGATCAATTATATATGTAATCATGTGATACATGTTTTAATTTTTGGTTTTGAAAATTGTTACAGGGTGGTTGTGGTGCGGATCAATCATCAACTGCACAAGTAGCCTCGTCGCCCCCATTTTTTTGTGGGTCTCCGCCGAGCAGAGTATCTAACCCATTAATTCAAGATGCCCGATTTGGGGATGAGAAAGTCACCCCTGTTTCGCCACGGGCAATACCAATACCGTCTGGAGTAGCTTTGTCCCCATCATCATCCGCCAGGAAGGGTGGATGTGTGAGGGCGAATTTTGGCAACAATCCGGCTGTTAGAGTTGAGGGTTTTGATTGCCTTGACAGGGATCGTCGTAACTGCAGCATCCCTGCCCTGGCTTGAATGAAACCCTTTATATCCATGTCAACACAGGGAGAGTAAATATTGAGGTAATTTGAAGTTATTACACGAAGGAAAGTAGCAGCAGAAGAAGAGGAATTTTGAACATTTTCGTCAACAACTAAGATAAACTGAGAAATGATCCCTTTGCCTAGTGTAAATATGTTTAAAGGGTCTGTAATTAGTACTATGGTGTCTGTAAGTAAAATGAGAGTTGTGTTGTTATTAACCCAAGTAAATAAAGGTGAGAGGAAATTAGGAGTTTTTTAGTGAGGTGGGTCATGAGGGAAAAAACCCTCTTGGAATGTTGTAAGTATGAAGTTAGACTTTGAAGAGGAAATTTTTAATTAGGATTTTGTGTCCATTTTGGGGTCGTTTGAAATGTCAATATGGGCGGCTTTGATGAAGAGACTTTGTTTAGAAAAAAAAAGGGAAAAACCTTTAGCCTGTTGAGTGGAGTCATTGTTGTAACCGACTCACTTTTTGTAAATATATGAAATATAAATATGGTTTACATTATAATTATGATCCATTTTGTTGCATCATTGCGTATGGTGATTTTATTCAATCACTTTCATTTCGTTGGTTGCATGCTGTGGTGTGAATGATGATGCTTTACTTGTTTGCTACGCGAAGGCTGCTAAATTATTGGTTTGGAGAAGGGAGCGTGGAACTTTATTGGGTGCACAATTTTAATTAAATCATTTTTCTTTGAGAGCCTACTTTCTTTCACTTTGAAAGAAATTAGTTCCAGTTGGTACCTAATTTTAGGTTGACATCTTGATATTTTAAAGGATATACGATAGCATGATGGTGTGCAATATTGTCCATTCATTCTCAAAATATGCTTTGCTGCAACCCAGAATATGCTTTCACAAAAAAAATGAAAAAAAAAGTAAAAAAAAGGAGGGCAAAAATTGAATTAACAGATTATATGAAAAAAAGGGAAAGCGCTCCTTTTTGTTTTTCTTCTTTCGGATAAGCACTAGATGATGATATGTTTGTTAATCTTATAAAATTTGGTCCAGTTTCAGATTTGATTAACTCCCAAAAGGTTAGAATTTGGACTATGCTAAATCAGGATCAAAGAATAATGAAATATGATCAATCCAGCTCCCTCACTAAATTCAAATTACAAGAAAAGGGCAGATTCTCAAAAAAGCGTCAAGGAATATAACTTAAAATAAAGGTAAAAAGTATAAAAGGTGAAATTCGTGAGCGCAAAAGGGGAAATTCTTCTGCCAATTGGGGTAAAAATCACCAAAAGTTAAAACGGGTTAAAACCTTTGCTTAAAGCAATGATCCTTGCGATAACAGTTGGTGATTGTGACTTCCAAGATTAATTATGCTTTTAAGAAAGGTGTAACTTGGAGCATTGAAGTCAAAAGAAAAAAACAGGTGTGCGTACATATTACATAGGAATTTCAAGAAAAGCCTTGAGTCAAATGAGATTGGGGATTGTGTTTCATGTAGTTGTGCGTTACAACTAATACATGATCAAGTTGACCAATTCCTCAAGGACAAAAAGAATCTTGAGTCCCAACATCAGGCAACAGTTGCACGTTTGAACAAAGAAAAACTTAATTAAGTGAAGGATTAGCACCCTTACTAAGGAAAAAATATACTCCCTCCGCCTCAAAATATTTGTCCTTCTTACTAAAAATAGTTGTCTCAAAATAATTGTGAGTTCAAGGTAAAATTTCTCATATCTTTCCCATTTTACTCGTAGGAATTATTGTTCTTGAAAATACAACTAGAGATAACATTTATTGAAGAGAGAATAATAAAGTGGGTAAAATAGTCAATAATTTTTCCTCATTAATGATTTCTTAATAGACGTGCAAAAGTGAAGAAGACAAATAATTTGAGACGGATGAAGCATATCTGATTTGGTTAATATGCACCAAACCATACTATTATAGTTGTGTGACAAGACATGGTAAATATTCATTTTTAATTGCAAAGTTTAAGAAAGAAACTCATGTTCAAAAGCACATGTCATGAATTTATAAAATTATAACATGGTATAATACATGAACTTGTGCAGATTCATATTTTTTCTCTTATTTACCATTATTATGTCTATCTCAGTATAGCTGTAAATTCGAAATTAGCGGAGATTGAATCCAGCTCATTTAGAATGGGTTCCTTTTCACTTTCAAAAAGTACCATGATATGAGTTGTCATTTTCTAATAAATAATTACTCCTTAAGAAAGTAGTCATTGAGCGTAATTACTTCTATTACTCTTTGAAACATGTGATCACATAGGCCCGTGGTAGGGTCTATCAGTGACCGGTGCACAATTAAATACTAGTTTAATATTGGGTAATAAGTGATTGATCATTTCTTACCAGTCGAATATTTCTTTTTGTTTTCATAATGTTACCTTGTTGGTTTTTCTTTTTCTTTTTGCCAAAAAAAAGTAATTATACTGAAATTGTCTAATATATGTGGAAAGGGTCCAAGCAGAGCATGCTTCACAGTTCACATAAGTGTCGTATCGGGTTGAATTATGCGGTTTTGCAAAATTCCCCATTTGATGTAGAAAGTCTTTTGTACACTTTAAGTTTTGTTTCTTTTATTCTTTTTCTTCCACAGTTTTTCAAGATAACGGAGTACTATACTTCTCTCTTCAGTATATTCCTGAAAACAGTTTTAAAAAATCTCTTTTTTCCTCTCCTCTTTGTTGGAGTTACTCGCCAAAATCTTTTGATTGTTAATTTTGAACAATATGCGTTAGGTCAATGATATTTTTGGATTATCATGTATGTACTAGTATTATTTAGCAACTTCTGACTTAAATAATCATAGTTGGGTAAGGTTAAGAAATTAGCTTCAACTAGCTTATCAGCCTGTTACATCATGATTAATAAACTGCAAGTAATTTCTGATTTTCTAGCGCTGTAGCCAATTAAGACTCATTATACCAAATACGGAAATTTGATAAATGATTCTATAGAGACAAAGGAAAAGCCAAAGGCAAAAATATAAGTCAAAGGTGGCTCACAAGGTGGTCAACTTCTTCCTATTTCCACCCTATCCCTCATCCCCTATGTTTTTAAAGAAAGAGGAAATAACATGAGTAGGGTGTGCACTATTCAGTTTGATTGCTTTTTTTTTATTAAAAACTAAAACTGAACGAAGCTAATCAATTTTTAAATTGTTAAAACCAAACCAAATCAAATAAAGATTTTTTCATCTATTTGGTTATTGACGTTTTGATTCAGTTTGGTTCAATTTATCGAATTTTTAAAAATAAAATAGCAATAAAAATAAAAAAAAATGATAAAGACAATTCTCAAAAATAATAAATGATAAAGAGAACTACAAGTGCGTTCTTAATCATATATTTTGAGTAACTTGAAATTTTGAGCTCTACCTAAAATGTTGCACTCTTGCCACTAGAATAAATAATGGGGCAATTAAAAGTAATTATTTTAGGTTAGAGGAAATAATTGAACTATACTATATATTCACACGATATTTATAATTTTGATATATCATGACTCATAGATGGCGAGCTTAATTTCATGAATTCTTAAATGATGAAAGGCACATGAACATTAAGCTGGGTTATTTAGACCACTCTGCGAGCCATCGTAATTTTGGTTATTGCAGCTATATAAAATTTGAGGAGGTTCATGAGGCAATCCGTAAGATAAGAGGAGGCAGAGCGATCAGGTCTGACGAGATCCCAATGAAATTTTGGAAGAGCACATGTAGAGTAAGTATGGAGTGGCAAACTGGGTTGTTTAATGTTATCCTTAGGACGTAAAAAATTTGTCTAAAGAATGGAGGTGGGATATCACGATATAGTTGTACAACAACAAGGGTGGTATTCAAAATTATAACAAATGTAGGAGTATCAAACTACTAAGACATACAAAAAATGCTCTGGGGACTAGGAGAGGGCGGTAGAGATGAGGATGAGGAACGAGATAACTATTTCTGAAAATCAATTCGGATTCATGCATGTACGATCAACTACGGAGGCCATCCACCGTTTAAGGAGGGCGGTAGAGCAGTATAGGGACAAGAAAAGAGATTTATATATGGCGTTCATTAACGTAGAAAAGCCTTAAAATAAAGTCCTAAGGGGGGTTTTGTGGAAATATATGAGGTCTAAAGGTGTACTTGTGACATGCATCATAGCGATTAAGGATGTGTATGATGGAGCTAAGATTCGATAAGGACAATAAAAGGAGACTCAAATCACTTTCCAATCGAGATTGCGATCGGGAGTCATTGCTTAGCTCATTTTTATTTGCTCTGGTGATGGATGAATTAACTCAAAATATTCAAGGAGAGGTACCATGGTGTATTTGCGGATGATTTATCGACTTGAACCATCGGGTCCACCAGCAGATTTGCAAAATCATCTCCTTTATTCACAATTGGTTTGGCCAGAGCTTCTAATTTGTGTATGTTTTGTCAAAATGCTATATTTTGTAATAAATTGAAAAGCATCGTTATATTTTATAAATTATTAAAAATATCGATATATTTTATAAAAAATATCTCTAAAGTGTCAATTAGCATAAAAATCTCTTTGCTTAATACAAAACCCCAATATTTCCTATATTTAGAAAAGTTTCTCTCATGGGACAAAGTTGGAATATCTTTGTAGTACAAATTTATCTGAACTTTTAGATGTGTTAACTCTGGTTGCGTCCATATTAACCACAAATTAATATATGTTGAAACCATTTTTATTGAAAAAGTTATCGAACTTTCAATACTTTTATCTTCAATAACTGTCGTGAAATTTTTAAATAGTGTTTGTATGCCTGTAATATGCTGATTATATTGTAATCTAGCATTAAATAAATTATCCTTTTTATAATTAACATAAATAATTATTTTTCCGTATCTTCATATATATAGCCACTAGTCACATATTCACAACTCTGAGTCTTTATTTATTTCCCGAAAAATGAAAACTCTCTGTTCCTTCACTTTAAGGATGAAGCAAATCTTATTTCGGTAAGGCTTGATCTGAATCATCTCGCGTTATCGAAGACCATAAAAGGTGATCTTATGTTTTTTGACCTCTCTATTACAAAATTTTACTTCCAAATCTTCTCATGGTTTTTTATTTAAATTTTGTCATAGACTAAATCTAGATGTATTTTTGTTTAACTTCACATACTACATTTCAGGTTGCGATTCATGTTTGCAAACAAAGAAGTGATGTGCATTCTATAGATAAAGATTTCTTGTCAAATCTGGTATGTATACGTGTATGTATGGTGATACTTTTGGCTTCAACAATATATTTGTCTTCTTCTTTGTAACACAACAATTTATATATGTAAATTATGCAATTTCTACATTCATTGATCTAATAATTTTTAAGGAATCTATATTTTTTCAACCTTGAAATTTGAGACGAATTATTTTTCATAGCCAAAATATGTGGGATAAACCCTATTTCTATTACATCCAATAGATTTAATTAACATCACTAATGGACATGTAATTCTTTTACGAATTTGACTCAACTTACTTATTGATTCATTTGACGAGATTTCTACTTTAGAATTATTTATCTAGAATATTTATTTAGATTAAGAATAATGGTTATTTGGTTCTTCGCTTGATGTTGAATTCTAGTATTAATCACACATTTTTTTGTTGTGTAAATCCATCTTCAAATTTTTAATTTTTTTTTTCATTGCTAGTATAGAAAGAATTGGTGTAATAGTTATTAAAATATTTACCTAATCCAATTAGATTTTTGGGATAATTACACTAAAGGACAAGCAAAAGAATCCAATTAGATTTTTGGGATAATTACACTAAAGGACAAGCAAAAGACGAAAATTACAAAAAAGACTCATATTTTTGAATTTTACGAGACCTTGCACCTTTTTACCGAGATAGCAGTCTGCCGCAAGTTTATACAATTTTATACAAATTTATACACGTGTATAAAATTGTATAAGTGTGTATATGCGAGTGAATAAATCTGTATATTAAGGATGTTTATATGAATTTTTACTTTTTTTGTTTATATTTTTGTGTTTCTATCATTGCTACGCATTTATCTATGTATTGTGTGTATAAACTTGTCCAAAGCAATGATTTAGACGCAATAAACAATATAAATTCAGTAAAATACAAAAAATTAACGACACCACTGGCGGGGGAGGATGTCTGCCGGCGGCATAGTGGTTGGGGAGGGGGAGATTTGGTAGCTAGGGTGTTAGGAGTGTTAAAATTTATAATTTTTTGGATAGGTGCTATGCATGAAAAAAAATATGACCTTCAGGGATAGCCTATTTTTGAAAATTTCCCTAGATTTTTAGTATAGAAAGAATTGGTGTAATACTTCTTTAAATATTTACTTATTTAATCAAGTTAGATTTCAAATTTTCGTTGTTGCTAATGTACTTCTAATTTTTTTTCTCTATATGATTATCTTCTAATTGATTTATTCTTTTTTTAAAGTATTTACCTATTCAAGTTAATTTTTAGGTTCTCATTGTTGTTAATGTTATCTCTAATTAAGTACAAATTTTCCTATTTATAAAGTTAAAATTTAACATTTGGTCAAATTCTAATCCATGTAATTTTTTTTTATCTTCATTGATGTTATTCGTCAAACCTTCCTTTTCAAGATTAATTTCAAATACCAAGCACATTAAAAAATTTTCCTATTTAAGGTAAAGTTAATATTTGATCTTGTTAAGACAAGTGGAAAATTTTATCAAGTATGTTAAAGTATTTATTTCTTTAACTTATAATTTCAGATTTCATGTAATTGTGTATGCAAATCATATTTGAAGAAAATTTAAATTAGCTACTATATTTTCCACCATGATTAGATTACTTTCCATTATAAGATTTGAATAAAAATTTATTGCAAATAAAATTTTGATTGTATATAAATAGTCATGATGTTTTACTTTTCATAAGCACAATTTCTTGAAGAAAAAAGAGCTAGCAGTAGGAAGTTTTTTTCTTTCCCTATAATTTCACCATGGAAGTTAAGTTGACAAGAGGGCGTCAAAAGATTCCAATGGTGAAAATAGAAAAGGAAGAAAATCTATATACCACATTTTCAAGGCGTCGGTCAAGTCTATACAAAACAGCAAGTGACCTTGCAATTCAATTCAATATTGACATTGGTATAATCCTTTTCTCCCCTAAAAATAAACCTTTCTCATTTGTTCACCCAACCGTTGAAGCGGTCATTGATCGTTTTTTGGACCCTCATGCACAATTAAGTGAAGGGACTCGTTTAGTTGCAGCTCATGTACACAACAAAGTGAATGAACTCAATAGAAAGTCTAAAGAATTGGACAAAGTTGAAGAAACTACAAATAAGGAAGCACTTGAATACGAAAAAATGAAAGAAATAGGTCCAAAAGGTTGGTGGGAGTCAATTGAGCAGCTTGATGAAGATGCAATAGCAAAGTTTGAAGCTTGGTTAAAAGCTACTGCTTTTACTATTGACCGTCGTTTGAATCAGCTGAAAAATGAGGCTTCAACTTCAACGTAGCCCCCTCTAGAAAATACAAATAATGCACCTAGCTATTCTTAAGTGAATCATCCCAAATTCATAGTATTGGGATGTGAGTTTTTTTTTTTTTTTTTTGTTTTGATTTTTGAGTTTTTTTTTTATTATGCTAAAGGAATGATTTTCATTATTAATAAGTGATGTTTTAATTATATGTTGTCGCTCATTTCGTAATATTATGTTGTAACGTATCTTATGATCTTATAAACATATCAATCAGAAAAATAATATGGCTAAGGAATCTAGTAGAAATAGATCTTATGTTTGTAATGCTACTATTAATTGATAAATTATTTTAATATTGTATTTTTTTCACTGGATTTTAACTAATGTATAGTCCTATGAAAAATGAAATTGTCCATTTCATTTTAATTTAGGCTTTTCAAAAGGAAATATATACTTTTAAATAATAATGTTTTTATTAGTATATATTTGTTGGTGAAATTGGGCACAAATTGATTTTTTAGAAAAAAATTATATTGAAATGATACTGGTTGTCCTATGTATGTATGTATGTATGTATGTATGTATGTATGTATGTATGTATGTATGTATGTATGTATGTATTATTATTATTATTATTATTATTATTATTATTATTATTATTATTATTATTATTATTATGTCAAATACATCATCAGCCCCTTGAGCTTGACGCTATATTCTATGTAGATACTCTAAGTAAGACCCTTTCCAGCTGAGCACTTGAACCTTTTTCAAGAGTGTCCATCTAGACACTTTCCACTCACTCTATTGAAAAATCCATGCATGTGTTTGCACATGAGTCTTACGTGGATAAGTGACACATTTATAGGCATTTAAGAAGTAGGTTTGATTAATGATATATAGACTTCATTAGGATGTTTTAGTAGAGTCGATTTGAGAAGAAGAATTGTAAGCTTTTGATTATCAAAGTCCAACAAACGGATTGAATTATGCGAGTTTTGGGAAAATATATTGTAGGTTACCGTTATTAGGATATAAGGTCGACTTTTGAAGCAGTCAGGTCATTAATTCATCATCCGAATATATTGTGTGTTATATGATGTGTCCAATTAATACACGTGGCAGAATATAAATGGGTTACTTATCCATGTAAGACTCATGTGCAAACACGCGCATGAATTTTTCAACAGAGTAGGTAGAACGTGTCTAGATGGATACGAGAAATTTTATTTAGTGTCTCATACGCCAATTAATACTTGTGTGAGATATCTCATTACTTGACATGTGGATTGATTTGGGTACCACCTGCTAACTCATCAAAGCTAAATTAAGAAATGCTCTCTCTCCTCAAATACTCATGATCAGCCCCACCCCCCACCCCTTACCCTATCCCTTTTTATCTTCTTCCTTTTTCCATTCATCT
This sequence comes from Petunia axillaris subsp. axillaris, assembly GCA_029990575.1. Lineage (NCBI taxonomy): Eukaryota > Viridiplantae > Streptophyta > Magnoliopsida > Solanales > Solanaceae > Petunia > Petunia axillaris. The sequence goes on from JARKNS010000009.1 coordinate 48,298,412, forward strand.
ACCATTAAATAATCTGTTTAACCTCATATAAAAATAAAATACAAAAAAAAAACTTCCTCTATTTAATCAATTATTTTTTATTAGAGTTGCAACCAAGGTGTAGAAAACTCCACCACTAGTCCACTACCATAGTGTCCCGTTCTTCATGTTTTCCTTTTTTCTTGTTCCATTCCTTTGTTTTCTTTTTCTTTCATCTCCAAAGTTTCTTCTTTCTCTATTCTAAGCATGTCATTTTTTACGATTAAAGTTTAGAGTAAGTCTAAATCATTTTTATAACATGATTTAGAATGTTTTTGTTCAAAGGTAAATTCGCTAATGCTTTTCTTGGGGGATTTGGTTTGCAGATTTGATAAATAATTGTCATGGTTAAATTTTTTCACTTTTCTTTTTTTGGGTTGGTGAAGTGAAATTTTGGAGCTTCCTGTAACACTTCAAAGATATTACAAGAGAGGGGAGAAACATATGCAGATAAATGGGAAAAGAAAGGTGGGGTGGGGGGAGGGGGAAGCGGGGATGATTGGGAAGAGATAGAAAGTATTTCTTAATTTAGCTTTGATGATTTGGCAGGTGGGACCAAAATCAATCCACGTGTCAAATAATAACATGCCTCACACAAATATGAGTTGGCGTGTGAGACACTAAATAAAATTTCTCGATAGATACTTATAAAAAAGGTTCAAGTGCTCAACTGAAAAGGACCTTAGTTGGAGTGTCTAAGTGGAATATAGTGTCAAGTTCAAGGGGCTGACGATGTATTTGGGCTTATTATTATTATTATTATTATTATTATTATTATTATTATTATTAGTTTAAATGGTAAAACCAACAAAAACATACTTTAAACTCTACAAACCAAATAAACTGTGATTAAATTACGAACTTACGATAATTTTTAAATTGTGAATCGGCATGTACTCATCAAGATAATGACAGATATCTTATACTCATATCAAGCTGGTGATAGATACGTGACACTGCTGATTCCAAGAAGCCGTAAGCGTGACCGTAACGGCCACCCTTTGGGCAGAACAAAGCGAGCCCAATTTGGCTCCTTGTGACGACGAAATGTCGCAGAGATAGCTGCTTGTGTGACATATATCGGCCAATCAACAAACTGAATTAACAAATTGCTCTTTTACTTTTTGCATGTCGACACTTGCTACATTGAAACGGGTCACGTTCAATTAAAATCTTTTCATCTTCTTTCTACGTGTATAGATTACTCTTCAACTAGATTGCTGATTGTTCATTGAACTTTCGCCACACCATCACTTCTTTATGGTCCATATACTTTGGATACAATGAAGTTTTAAGATCTCGAAAGGTCAATCAGCTTGCACGTGTCTTGGTAAGTAGCACAACTTTCTCTGCCCTTGTCACTTGTTTGACCAACTTGCATCACCGCAATTTGTTTTCTTCTTCACCAATTTTTAACATCTATAAATAGCAAACTTTTCAGCCCATAACCATGCAACACCAAAGTTGGTAGAAAGAGCCAGATTCTGCAGACCTTTCTTGTTCAAAATCCCACGAATAAAATGAAGAGACAAAGAGGTAGGACGTTAGGAAATAGTGGAAAGAAGAAAAAGGCCAAAAGCGTTGTGGAGAAGCAAAGTGAAAAGGTGGAAAATGGTGCAGAGCAGTGGAATAATGGTGGAGAAAGTGTTGCGACGGAGGCTGAGATGATAGTTGGGTGTGATTGGAACGAGTGGCTTTGTTCATGGAGTAGTGATAATATGGTGGATGAACAAATGTCATGGGGAACATGTTGGTCACCAGTTTGGGATATGGAATTCATGGGAGAAGCTTATAATAACTTGTACAATGATGTTCTGTGGGAAGATGATATTTGGGATTTGAAAGCCATCAAGGAAGTTCCAAGTCCATAGAAAGGGACAAACACGAATTTGAGTTAGTAATGACAACACTTGAAAATCCATGAAAAAGGAAAACTCGAAGAAACTAGAGAAGACATCAGTGCTAACTAAATCTTGTTGATCAATCAACTTTGCCGTAGCATTTGAGCGAAATCATCAATCAGTTGTGTGAACTAAGAGTACTGTAGTGTAGTTTTCCAAACTTAGTTGTAATATATTCATGAATGCACATGTATAGTATACATCGTTTTTTGATAAATCTAATGTCTTGTTAGCAGTCAGGATCTTTTGTCTTTTTTTTTTTTTTGGGTTGATACCATACCACTATTTGATTTTAATTTCCTAAAGCTAAATCATAGAATTTCTTGGCTTATTTGACACGATCCGAAATCCGGTTAGGCCGTGCAGGCACCCGACATCCTCCTCTAGACCCGTCGGACGAACCCTTACCAATTAAATCAGGAAAATAAAAATAACAATTTACAAATAAGGACAAGACTTAAAATAAAAACACGGACATACTGATACCTCTAAGCTGTACAAAAGAAATTACAGCTGACTACCCAACATGCTAGGTTTAGGGCTATCCAGACCAGACATCTAAGAGTACAAAAGAAGACAGATACCTCCTGAAGGGAGCAAAATGCAACTGAAATAATGAACAATAAACTGGTGGCCATCCGGAATAAAAGCTGGCTCACCCTGACAGCTGAAGTCGTCTTCGCTCCTTCACAACGTGGCAAACTAAATCCTGGAGCGAACCTGCCGAAACGAAATAGATAGATAAGAAACAAACAACAAAAAAGGGTGAGTCAAAAGGACTCAATAAGTGGGGCAGACTAGCCACCTCAAAGAATAGGGTAGCTAGCCAGGGAGGAGAAACAGATAAATAAAATTCCTCTTATTCAAATTATAAAAAGACAGAGCCAGATAAGAACCGGAAAGACGTAAGAAACTTATAAACTCAACCAAGGATGCGTGCCAATAACATATCAACAAATATGCAATGCACATATAAGTAGATTAGTAGTCATGTACCGTAAGTCTACACAATGGTATGAATTGAGATGGAATGAAATGAAGTGAGATGAAATGAAATATGATGCGAAGGGTCACATGTGCCCGTAATCCCATCCCGAAGCGGAATACTCCTGCATTCGAGGGGAATCCAATCTGATAACCAACTGGAGCGGAATACTCCTGCTCCTGGGGCGGAATACTCCTGCACCCGATATAATATAAACTAGAGGCGGAATACTCCTGCACTCTCCTGGGACGGAATACTCCTGCACCCAATATAATGTAAAGCTGAGGCGGAATACTCCTGCACTCAATATCTGAATTAAGAGCGGAATACTCCTGCTTTTGGGGCGGAATCCTCCTACCCTCAATATGATACAATGGAGCGGAATCCTCCTGCTCCTGGGCCGGAATACTCCTGCACCCAATATGATATGCAATGTAATGCATATGAATGACATATAATGCATATGAATGCAATGTGATGCAATAATAACCCTTCACCGGGGGGACTCTCATCGACAGCCGGGAAGTAAATGCCAACTTATAACCAGGGTACAATGCTCAGATCCTCATTGCAATACCAACAATAGGACATAACATAATATACAATGTAAATCCAAAGCTAAGGCGTAATGAGTACGCCTATCGGCAGCTACACACGTAAAGAACACGTGGTAGAAAATCCACGAGGCCAGGTTCCTCCAAAGAAATGGATATAAACACTTACTTTGTTACAAAATTAGCACAATTACTCAACAACCGCTTTGTCCTTTGAATTCATTGCCAAACGATTCCACTCTATTCAGTAAGCAGAAAAATATATCAAATTAGGCTAAAGGCTTCATTCCTTATGTCTTAGGGTAATCCGGGTAGGAACCTAATACCCTATTCGTATACGCAATACGTAGGCCAGGCCTATGTACAAGGTTTAAGGTCACATAACCAAACTCCAAATAAATTACATTTATATGTTGCCCATAACTCACTGAGTACGACTATATAATCAATTTCATTATCGGGGTCCATTTGACCCTTTAAACTATTAATAGAACTTATTAAAACGATGTATAATATTCCAAGTTTTACCGTTAAAACATATTCAAACACACGTAATAAACTCAAATAATATACTAGGATCATTACCTGAATGCTTCAGGGTAAAAATTCTATTTTTTCTCCGGCCCCTTTTTTCATTTTCTGGCATTTTTTCCTTCTCCGCGTTTTCTGTTTCATCTCTTTTTTCCTTCTCCGCGTTTTCTGTTTCATCTCCTTATTCTCGTTGTTATGTTTCTGTTTTGAAATTAGCATATATGCTCTTAACATATATGCCACCGCCTATGGTCCTTTGTTTATCTTCTTTAATTTTGTCTTTTTCCTTTTTTTTTTGTTTTCTTTTATTTTATTTTATTTTATTTTCTTAATGAAAATTAAAACGGTACCCTACGATATTCGAAATAATTCCAACTTCTGCATACAAGTTATACAAAATATATGTAACATACTCGCGAAGGGGGATCTCAAATCGGGTTCCCGAAACTCAAAATGCGAATTTAAATAGAAAAAGTCAAATTATTTAACTTTCGGCATTTTAGCGGAAACTAGCCGAACAACATCGAAATTCACTTTCGAAAGTTCACAAAAGTCATAAATAATCATACGAACCTAACGGCGCTTTCGGATTTCGAATCGGAGTTCGTTCGCCAAAACCGAGCTCAAGAATCTCTTTTTAATATTTATTGTCAATAAAAACTGAAATCTTCTTCCGATGCCTACCAAACGAGATCTGATTTAGCTCAAATTTTACAGACATGTCCTAATGGACATTACAAATATTTTAAAATTATCAGCACGCCAATCGGAGTCCTAACTTCCGAAACGACTAACCGAGGTCGTTTCATTATTGGAATGGGAAAAAGTACTCCATAGACCGATGGAATTGTGCGATAGTAATAGCAAATCTTCTTGTTAATTATATTAATAGGAGGCTACAACAGAAATATTTACAAAATATTCCAATGATCGTTGGAGACGTCTATAGTAATGTTTCTGGCTAAATTATACAAATATACAAATATAGTAGCAGGTTTACAATAAAATAGCAACATTATGTCACTTTTCAAGAATAGCAATATTTTCTTAACATTATATATACAAGTTATTAAAAAAAAAAGATTTACTCAATAAAATTGAAAATACACCCTGCACCAGAATCGCCCATAATTATAGGCATGTCTTTTCATCTGTTCCTACTTTTTTGGGATTACAACTGCCCAATTACTAATTCTATTGTATGTCTTTTGTATGTCTATCGTATGGTGTATGTGCATAGTATGTATATTGTATGACTATTGTATGTGTATTGTATGGCTATTGTATGACTATTGTATGTGTATTGTATGACTATTATATGTGTATTGTATGGCTATTGTTTCTTACGTATGCCTATTGTCAATTTTTAATAGATGGTTTTGAGGTGAGAGAAAAAATGGGTCTTAAATGTAAAAAGATTTAAATCGATCTAAACATGATTTGGGTGCATAAATATAGGATTAGATTTATCTTTTTTTTTTTAAATTATATTTTCTTTTCTTTTTAAATACATTCTGCTATTTTTTGTAGCAAAAAACAAGAATGTTGTTATTTTTTGTAAGTTTTGAAAATATTTATATATTTTGTAATAAAAGTACATAAAGTTATACTCTATGTAATTTTTCCAATGTTTCTTCACTTTCCTACTATAGCTACCGTTTCACTCGTATGTACTCCCTCTGTTCCGAAAAAAGGGTATGTTTCGGATTTCGAGAGTCAAATGAATTTATTTTGACGTGAATTTAAACATATAATCTTTAAGTTTTTTTTGAAACGATATTTATATATTTAGAAACTACATAAAAAGTACTATAAGTCATAATAATTAATAATTCAAAATATCTAAAAGACATATGACAATATTACGGTCAAAGATAAACTCGTTTGACTTTTGAAATCTGAAACATGCCATCCATTGTGGAACGGAGGGAGTACTTTCTTTTCCTTTCTATCACTTTTCCTTTATCCATTGGTGTAAAATTGACAAACTTGGTTCTCTTTTGGTTAGCCATTGGATGGGTGACAATTTAGTATATTAACCACCTCGACATTTTGATGGGCTTGACTGTGAATGGCCACAAAATCAAGTGCGGAAAGTGTGTAATATATATATGTGGAAAGTGTCTTAAGCATGCAGCATGCTTCACGTAAGTCGGGTTGAATTGTGTGGTTTTGCAAAATTCCCATTTGATGTAGATAGTCTTTTGTACACTTTTATTTTGTTTCTTTGATTCTTTTTCTTCCACAGTTTTTCAAGATAACTACTATAGTTTTCTCTTCAATATATTCCTGAAAGCAGCTTTGAAAAATCTCCTTTTCTGCTCTCTTCGTTGATGTTACCCGCCGAAATCTTTTGATTGTTAATTTTGAACAATATGCGTCAGGTCAGTGATATTTTTGGATTATCATGTATGTACTAGTATTATTTAGCAACTTCTGACTTAAATAATTATAGTTGGGTAAGGTGAAGAAATTAGCTACAACTAGCTTATCAGCCAGTTATATCATCATTAATAAACTACTACTTAGTTTCTGATTTTCAAGTGATGTAGCCAATTAGGACTCATTATACCAAATATGTATATTTGACAAATTAGGTAGTATTTGAAAAATATTTTTCGCTAGACAAAGGAAAAGCCAAAAGCAAAAATATAAGTCAAAGGTGGCTCACAAGGTGGTCTACATTTTTCTATTTCCACCCAGTTCCTCAACCCCTATCTTTTTCAAGAGAGAGAGAGAAATGACAAGCATGACCGCTAACGAGAAATGTTAGTATATCTAACATATTGCGAACACAGTTTCAAATTAAATGTTTCTGGCTTGCCACTCGAATGAGATCAATGTTCTAAAAGGTAAATATTCGGAAGGTCAATGCCTTGATAAACAACCCATATATCCCATGTTAAAATCTTACCTGATATATTTTCACAAAATTGTATCAATAAATTATACTTAAACAATTCAATGAGGTAAACTTATAATAATAAATCATGACTGAGTAGAGCATTTTCTCCCATGTTTGGAGGAGAACAATTCTTAATAGTAGTATCTTCTAGTGATAGGGGTTATAGGGTACTTTTTCTATTTCCTTGTTTGCACTACTATTAGTATTCTACTATTCCCTCCTCCTCCTCCTCCTCCTCCTCCTCCTCCTTCTTCTTCTTCTTCTTCTTCTTCTTCTTCTTCTCTATCTCTTTTTTTTTTTTAAGTATAACTTTGTGTTTTTTCTTGATTCTTCTCTCCATATATTTATCCGTAACTCGATGTGCACCTGTAGCAGCGTATTTTTCTCGAATATAGGATGATATGCGGCTAGAAACATATGCTTAGAGTCTTGTTTCGCCTCAAATTTGTAACCTTTGTACATCAAATGAGTTGATATTTTAGTGTTCTTGAGCTTATTACGTGTTTGTACTTGTGTAGGAACGTACTTGGAGATAATTGATGGATTTGGATGCTGAGATGAGAAGAAATGGAGCTTCGAAGTCTGAGTAGAAGCCCGAGACTTGACCGGAAACCAAGGCGTGGAGGAAGAACAAAGAAAAATTGGAGAAGCAGTAATTTAACCCTGTTGCGCCGCATTGGGCGTTGCACAGTGCGCCGCAATAGGAGGAATATTCAGAGAACTTGAGATTTTGAAATCCTGCAGAAATTGTCCTACGGCACCGCATTGCGCGATGCAGTGCGGCGCCATAGGCTTAAAATCCTGACATTCTCAATTCAACTTTATTTTGAATTTCCGACTTGTGTGGGTCTATGGGGACGGTATAAAAGCCCTAAAACACGTCCCAAAACACATCTTTTGACCGGGAGGGGAGCAAAAGGAGGCTAGAGCTTGGGATACTTCAAGAACACAAGAGTTTTTCTTAACTGCTTCCTTCCCTTTTGTAATTTATTCATTCATGAATTACCTAAACATGATTGTTATGAACATGAATGGCTAAATTACCCATTCTAGGGTTGATTGAACCACTCCATTACTTATGTGTGACGAATATTGGTTCCAATAAATGAAAACTTGCAAATTCTTCCTATCTAAGTATTTACGTTTTATTTGTTATTGATTGGAAGGGCCCCCAATTGATTGTCCCCTTTATTCTGTGTTTCTAGGGATAGATTCATAAGTTAGGGTTAAATACTTAGCAATATTTCAACCTAAAACTAAGGTATTACTTAGGTTGTCAACTAGGTGATTTGTGACCATTGAACCTGATTGTGAACAATACTTGTAGTCCTTCTTATCTTCACTAAAGAATTGGAAAATTGGTTAGTGAAAGTTATAGTTATTATACGGGAGTGAGTAGTTGTATATTTAGAGCAAGTATTCAATAGGAAGAACCAAGTTGAATTCATTAACTTAATATTCTAACACATAGGTGGGAGTTGGGTAGATCAATCCTAGGCTATATTCTTGAATCAATCTTAATCTTTATTAATTGTCGTTTATTTTATTGTTGATTTCTATTACTGATTTGTTACTACAATATCAATCTTAAATCAAACACCCTAAGGAGTTAGTTGATAGAAAAATTGGTTAGAATAACAACCAGATTTTGAGTGTTCCCTGTGGGATTCGACCTCGGGACTTTAAGTACCGAGCTATATTTGCTCGACCGCTTAGTCTTTTTTATAGGGCGTAGTTGGGCGTGATCAAATTTTGGCGCCGTTGCCGGGGAACACGGTGTTATTTTAGTTGTTAAAATAGCTAGTTTTATTTCTCAATTGACTTCACTTTTGTCATCTTGAACTAACTCTTGAATTTGTGTGTTTCAGGTGTATGCGTAAGACAAGATCTCAGTCTGCAGAGTTGAAACTGTTTGACCCAGAGATTGAGAGAACATTTCACGCCTTGAGAAGGGCGAATACTGTTGGCAATACACTTAGAAAATCATAAACCAAAGAAATTAAGTCGGCTGAAGATTTGGCACTTAATGCTTTTGTCTGTGGCTGGAAACCTGGCTTCTGCTTTTCGGCTTTCGGAATTTGAAGCTGAGGGTTTTTACATCACCCAAACTATGGTTAGTCTGTTGTCCAACACTGGACTTTTTGCGGGTAAATCCACTGACGATCCTCAAAAGCATTTGAAAAAGTTCATGAGGGTGTGTGAAACTCAGAAGTATGCTCGAGTTCCGGCTGAAGTCGTGAGATTAATGTTATTCCTATTTTCTTTGACGGATGATGCTAGTGACTAGTTTGATTCTTTACCAGTCAATTCTATCACTTCGTGGGATGAGTTGGTGATCAAGTTCTTGAAGAAATTTTTCCCACCAAACAAAACTGCGAAGTTGGTTGATGAGATACTCATGCTCAGGCAGAACCCACTAGAGACTTTGCCAGAAGCTTGGGCGAGGTTCAAGAGCTGCTTGTGAAAGTGTCTACATCATGGAATTCCTGATCAGATCTTGGAACAAAGAATTTACATAGGCATGAGTGATCAAATCAAGGGCAATTTAGATGCAGCTGCTGGAGGAGCATTCTTGAGTAAAACATTTACTGAAGCAAAAGCTCTACTCGATATTATGGCTCAAAATTCAGGCTGGTTGACTAGAGATGCATCTGCTGGTTCAGGCCCAAAGGTTTTGGCTCTGGAATTGATTATGGGGTTGAAGAGCAAATGTCAAGGCTGCAGACTACGCTGGATGTGGCTTTAAAATAATTTAATGAAAACATGCTGAAACCCGTTAACCAAGTGGACACACCCGATCTTGGTAATTTTGCTGACTCTGATTTATTGGGTTATACTGAAGATGAAAATTTTCTAAATTATAGGCAGAGGCAGCAATACAATCAACAAGGTCCATTTAGGCAGGCATAACAGCCAGCTCCATAAAACACTGCCAGACAGCAGGGTCAGCCACTTCCTTACCAGAGACAAGCAGCTTACAATAATCAGCAACAAATGGTATTACCTATACAGCAAGCTAATGACATAGCTAATATTAAGAGTATGGTGGAGTATATGGTGGGAGTACACAAGAAGTTGCAAGATCAAGTAACAGCCCATGACACTGCCATTAAGGGAATAGAGACTAAGTTGGGACAACTAGCCATTGCTTTAAACAATAGACCTCAGGGTGCCTTGCCAGGAGCTACAATGGTGAATCCAAAGGATGCAAATCCTAATCAATTGATGGAAGCTAGCTTGAGGAATGGTAGAGATTTAGATAAATAGCAAGAATTGGCTCATGGAGTGCCTAGTCTGCCAATAGTTGACCCTGTGGGTGTTCTAGCTAAAGTTACTGACAAAGATGAAGCTGAAAAAGAGATTACATCTGACTCTGTGACTAAGCCGGCTGAAAAGGTAAATGAAGAGGTAAGAACAAAGCGTAATACACCACCACCCCTTTATCCCCAAAGGCTCGTAAAACAGCAAAAAGAGAGCCAGTACAAGAAATTCATTGATATGCTTAAACAATTACATGTTAACATTCTTTTATTTGAAGCAATTAGAGATGTACCTGGTTATGCTAAAATGATGAAAGATCTTTTGTCTAGAAAGTTTGATTTTCAGGATCTGGCTACGGCCACTTCGACTCACACTTGCAGTGTTGTGGCGACTAAGCCTGTGGCGCAAAAGCTGGCAGACCCATGTAGTTTTACTATACCTTGCACGATTGGTAATAACACTTTTGCTAGAGCCTTACTTGATTTAGGAGCTAGTATAAATTTGATGCCTCTGTCTATCTATAAAAAGCTTGGTATTGGCAGAGCTAGACCCACCTCTATGAGTCTTTAGTTAGCTGATAGGAGTGTTAAGAGGCCTGCAGGAATTTTAGATGATGTTCTAGTGCAAGTGGATAAATTTGTATTCCCTGCAGACTTTGTAATTCTTGATTGTGCAGTTGATGAGGATACCCCTCTTATTTTAGGGAGGCCTTTCCTTGCTACAGGGAAGTCTATTATAGATTGTGAGGCTGGTGAGATGAAGATGAGGTTAAATGACGAGGAGGTGACTTTTAGTGTTCAAAAATTTATGAGGAGGCCTAGTGAGTTTACTAATTGTTCCATGGCTAATGTCTTAGAGGTAGATGACTTTGAGGATGATAAGTCTTACTATCCTAATGACACACTAGAAGCTTGTATTATTAATATGGACATCGGTTTTGGCGAAGAATGGGAGGAGACTATATTGGACTTAGAAGGGCGCGGGTTTTGGCTTAGAGAACCACGATTTGAGCCAGTTGATTTAGCTAATAGGATAGCACCACCTGCAAAACCATCTATAGAGGAGCCCCCTCAGTTGGAGCTCAAACCATTGCCCGAGCACCTGAAATATGTTTTCATGGGACCTAACTCTACTTTGCTTGTTATTATTTCATCTAGTTTGTCAGTTGTGCAGGTAGAAATGTTAATACAGGTTTTGAAGGAGTGCAAGCAGGTGATTGGATGGACTATCGCTGACATCAAGGGAATAAGCCCAGCTTTTTGCATGCATAAGATTATGTTGGAGGAGGGAGCTAAACCTTCAATAGAGCACAAAGAAGGCTAGTACTAAACATGAAAGAGGTAGTCAAGAAAGAAATAATAAAGTAGCTGGATGCAGGTATTATCTTTGCAATTCTGATAGTCAATGGGTAAGTCCAGTCCAGTGTGTGCCAAAGAAAGGTGGGATGACTGTGGTTAAAAATGAGAATAATGTTCTAATCCCCGCTAGAACTGTAACTGGCTGGCGAATTTGTATGGACTATAGAAAATCGAATAAAGCCACTAGAAAAGATCATTTCCCCTTCCCTTTATTGATCAGATGCTCGACAGATTGGCAGAGAGGTCCCGTTTTTGCTTCTTAGATGGCTATTCAGGGTATAACTAGATTCATATTTCCCCTGAGGACCAAGAGAAAACTACATTCACATGTCCCTATGGCACATTTGCTTTGCGAAGGATGCCCTTTGGTTTATGTAATGCGCCTGCCACCTTTCAAAGGTTTGTGATGGCTATTTTTACGGACATGGTGGAGGATATTATGGAAGTATTTATGGATGACTTCTCCGTGGTAGGTAACTCTTTTGATGAATGTCTGATTAATTTAGAGAGAGTATTGAAAAGGTGCATTGAAACTAACCTTGTGCGGAATTGGGAGAAATGCCGCTTTATGGTGCAAGAGGGAATAGTCTTAGGACACCAAGTGTCAAGTAGGGGGATTGAGGTTGACAAAGCTAAAGTAGAGGTGATTAAGGATTTTCCTGAGCCCATTTCAGTGAGGGCAATTCGTAGCTTTTTAGGCCATGCTGGTTTCTATAGGAGGTTCATTAAGGACTTCTCTAAGATCTCTCATCTCTTATGTAAATTGCTTGAAATGGATCACCCCTTTATTTTTTCTGATGAGTGTAGGTAAGCTTTCAAGGAGCTAAAGGAGAGGTTGGTGTCAGCACCAATCATTGTAGCACCTGGAGGAGCCATTTGAGCTGATGTGTGATGCAAGTGACTATGCCGTGGGTGCAGTGATTGGGCAAATGAAGGATAAAATAATGCACACAGTCTACTATACTAGTCGCACACTGAATGGAGCACAATTGAATTAGACCAATACTGAGAAGGAGATACTAGCTGTAGTATTCGGCTTTGACAAGTTTCGTTCCTACCTACTTGGTTCAAAGGTGGTGGTGTACACAGACCATGGTGCAATTTGGTATCTAGTTGAGAAAAAGGACTCCAAGCCCCCGTTTGATACGGTGGGTGTTGCTTTTACAAGAATTCGATCTGGAGATTCGTGACTGTAAAGGTACTGAGAACCAGGTTGCAGACAATCTTTCTAGACTTGAAGGAGCTGAGAAGCGAGTTGAGGAAGGTGAGATTTGGGAAAAATTTTCGGATGAGCAGTTATTGGCTACTACACTAGAAAAAATTCCATGGTATGCTAATACTGCAAACTATTTGGTTAGTGAAATAATTACTCACGATTTTGACTCTGCAAAAAAGAAAAGGTTTTTGTATGAACATAGATCTAATTTTTGGGATGAACCTTATTTGTTTAACATATGTGTTGATAACATGATCCGGAGATGCATCCCCGAGATAGAACAATCCTCTATTTTGCAGGCATGTCATTATTCACTTTATGGTGGACATTTTGGAGGGACATGGACAACTGCTAAAGTGTTGGAAGCAGGCTTTTTTTGGCCTATATTGTTCAAGGACGCTAACATTTGGGTCCGGGCTTTGTGATGAGTGCCAGACGACCGGCAATATCTCTCGTCGTCATGAGATGCCTATAAAAACAATCTTGGAGGTTGAAGTATTTGACGTGTGGAGGATAGATTTTATGGGTCCATTTGTTAGCTCCTTTGGGAACAAGTACATACTTGTAGCAATAGATTACGTCTCCTAGTGGGTCGAGGCTGTTGCTCTCCCCACTAATGATGCCAAAGGAGTTACTCAATTCCTTAAAAGGAATATTTTCTCTAGATTTGGTACTCCTCGGGCTATCATCAGTGATGGGAGAAGTCATTTTTGCAACCAAGTGTTCAAGAGGTTACTGAAAAGTATGGTGTTCATCATAAAGTTGCCACACCTTACCACCCGCAGATCAACGAGCAAGTTGAGGTCTCGAATAGAGAGATTAAAAGTGTGCTTCAAAAGACAGTAAATGCTACCAGGACTGATTGGGTGAGGAAGCTGGATGATGCTTTATGGGCTTACAGGAATGTGTATAAGACACCTACAGGCATGACGCCCTACAAGATGGTGTTTGGGAAGGCATGTCACTTGCCTGTGGAGTTGGACCATAGGGCTTTGTGGGCTCTTAGGAGAGTAAGTTTGGATTATGACTCTGCAGCATCTGGCAAGTTCAACGAGTTACATGAACTTGAGGAGCGACGTTTTCAAGCTTATGAAAGTGCGCGATTATACAAGGAGAGGATGAAAAACTTGCATGAAAAGAGGATAATAGATAGGAGCTTTGAGCCGGGTGAACAAATATTGCTTTATAATTCTAGACTTTGTTTGTTCCCTGGTAAGCTTAAGTCGAGGTGGTCTGAACCATTTAAAGTTGTGCAAGTGGCACCTTATGGAGCTGTAGAAGTGGAGACTGAGGATGGTTCAAGACAATTTAAGGTAAATGGTTAAAGGTTGAAAAGTTACATGGAATGGAAGAAGAGGTCAAAGTGATCTTTGTCTTGTACTTTTATGAGTGACGGAAGCTTGCATAATGTCGTGCCATGACTAAAAATAAGGCGCTTCTCGGGAGGCAACCCGTATTTGTAATTGTAAACTTTAAAAAAAAAAACCAAAAAAATAATAAAGAGAAAAATACAAAAAAGAGTCGTGTCGCGATATTAAAATCAGGCGCTGGTTGGAAGGCAACCCAATTTTACACGCTTTCTTGTAATTTTTAGTTGTTCTAGTGAAGATATTATACTTGGGTTTTTGGTGTGTAGGAGGAGGTAATACCATAACAGGGAGACTCAATGCTCGAGAATTGGTCATAATAAGGATGGGAACGTGAAAAGATAAGTCAAAAAATGATGAAAAATTGAAGTACTAGGTAAAATGGCTTACGGCAATGCGCAGTGCAATGCACTATGCGCCGCCGTAGGCCAATATCTGCAAAATTGAAAAAAATTGCACTTTCAGTAAATCAACCCTACTGCAATGCCCCGTGCAACGCCTAATGCGCCGCAACAGGCCAATTTCTGCAAAATTGAAAAAAATTGCACTCTCAGTAAATCGACCCTACTGCAATGCCCTATGCAACGCCTAGTGCGCCGCAGCAGGTATATATTTTGTACAGATTTTCGAATTTTTACTCATAAAAAAGAGGAAAAAAATATAGAAACGGTTCACTGGGAAACAAATAATACTCCTTCCCCGTTTCATTACAAAACACACATAACACTTCACAATTCTCCCCAACCCCGTCGATTTCCCCTCCACCCTAGCCCCACTGCCACCGCCGATTCCCCCCCACCTGCCCTGTTTAAATTTCCCCCATTCCCCACTACCCCCACTGCCCTAATAGCGTTACCACCCCTACCCCTACTGACCCTATTTCGTTTCGTACCCCTACACCATGATTCCCCCACCCCAATTTCCATGTTTACCACTATACCATAGTCTAAGTTGTGTCTATGAGTTGGTTTTTGAAAGTGGGCCATACTATGTTGTTATGGAATTATTTTGGTAGTTGTTGTGCACTTGTTTGCTGTGTATATGGCGTAGCATTACATTGTCCTGGTTGTAATTTGGGAATCCCCTTGTTATTGAATGCTTAATGGTTTTTCAACTTTAATATAGCATACCAAGTGCCTGTAAAAATGCCAAAGTGAGGTCAGAATTGAATTTTGGTGAAGTATGAGTAACTAAATTATAGAATTGGCATTAAGTGTTGACATAAGTGTGGGGTGAGTGTTTTATGCATCTTATTGGAACGTATATGGTCTGTTTTGGTTTGATCATCATACGGGGTACTTTGACGCCATTGTGTAAGGTTTGTTATGGAGGTGTTGATTCAGTATGCTTGTATACATGCCATAAGTAATCTTTTCTATTATTTTTAGTGAAGTCTGAGTAACTATTTAATCTATTTGCGAATAAGTTACTAGGTTTGGCATGACACATTGCTAGCACTTTGTGCATCAGTGTTTGTGGATAGTGCATATTTCTAATTTGTGTTTTTCTTGTTGCTTGGCTTAGGAACCTAGTTCAGACATAGAGTGTGGGGTTGTTTAGACCACTCTTGCTATTTGCTCGTATTGAATTGTCCTTACTTATTCGTATCCCTTTTGTGCAGATATAATTCCTCCAAAGAAAGCAAGATCCACACATAAGCATCCATCTCAAGTACCATCCACTAGCCGAGGTACGAAATGAAGGCCGGCTGCCCACGAGATTGAGTTATTCACGGAGAGGCTTAGGGGTACTTTTGGCCAAATGTCGGTTGAGGATCACGGTCTTCGTTGGTACAAAATTTCAAACCTGCCAATTCTCCTGAAGCTGAGCCCCCGATTAATGATAGAAGAGTAAGCTCAAAGCACACAAAAATTTGGGAGATTATCCGACGTATGAAATGGGGTTGCATGTTTAATTTGTCGGGTCCTGCTAATATCTCATTGGTTAAGGAATTTTAGGCGAATTGGATAGTTGGGTTAGACATGGGTCATGTTCGAGGTCAGCAAATCACATTTACCAGGGAGAAACTTAACACTTTCTTGGGGGTCCCTTATCATCCTGTGGAGGTATTTGAAGAGTTTTTAGACCACCCTAATTATGGTGACATCTGTCACTCCTTGTGCGGGGATAACCCAGAGCTGTGTGGGTTCGGGATAAGTGCAAAGGCACCCATGGGTCTCTTAATAGTTCTTACTTTCAGATTCCAGCCAAGGTTTGGTTGCGGCTAGTGAATGCCCGAGTTATGCCCTCTAGCAACTTCTCTACGATACCAAAAGAGCGAGTTTGTTTGATCTACTGTTGCATGTAGGAAATTAAGATTAATCTTGCACACATCATGATGCGGGAGATGGGAAAGACACAAGATTTAGGTAAAGGTCGCCTACACTATCTGTCTGTTCTTACACAGTACTTGATGCATGAGGGGATACAAAGGGATGATAGGGACACTATCCTGCCACCCCCAGAGAAGGATTGGGACATTACAGCTGTGAAGGTGACCGCTCTAGTGGAGGGCGTTGGCCCTTCTTTTTTGCTTGAAACGCAGGTGGCCTTTATGTCTGAGACTGTGCGTCAGCTATTTTTTTATAGGCGAGAGGGGAAGACTTCTGAAGAGAATGATGCAGCTGATGCGCGCCTGAACTCTATCACTAGGCAGTGGCTAGGAATTGAGATACCACATCTCCCCTCTTATGAGGATGTCCATTCTATCGACCGTCCTCAGTTTGATTATGATGACGATGAGGATGATGATGCTGGTTCTTAGGCCGTGGGCCTCAGAGAGTTCCTTCAACCCTTGTTTTCTTTTTGGTGCACTGGGGACAGTGCATATGCTAAGTGTGGGGTTGGGGAATTCCATATTTTCATGCTTTGTGGAGACTATTTAGTAGTTATTGTTATTTTCTATTTGCTAGTTAGCTTTGTTTGACTTATTTCATGTCTAGTTTATTTTGAGGCCTGTACTTTAACTCTGAATTTATGATTGGCCTCTAATAGTTAGTTGGGTACTTTTTAGTAATATATTAGTATTTGGTATATTAAAACATTAGTTGTAGTGCTTTTATTCATGCCTTTAAATTTATATATAAATTTAATTTAGAGAAAAAATATATATAAATATGAAAGAAAAAAAATTACCTTTTCTATTCACGATTTGCGTGATACGTAGACAGCCCAATTGGGTCTGATTTATACATCTATTGTAAATACTATTTTTTATTTGTTCCTTAGATAAAGAACATGAATAATCCCCTGGTTTTTCTTTGTGCTCCGGTTCTTTTCCAAGGGAGGTGATTTGAATCGGGTATAGGTTAGATTTTTTGTGTAGTAATAGAGCAATATAGAGGTTAAGTAGTGTGATTGTCTATCTATGACTTGTTTTATATGAACATTTAGGCCGGAATATGTGGACTACATATACTATTCATAACTTGTATTGTTCTGCCTTGATAATTATTGAGTGACCTGGTGTGACGTCTAGGCTAAGGTTTTTTGACTCCCTTATGTGCTATACTTGAATGCATGCTCACTTGCTTTAATTTGAGGGTTAGAGTTTAGCCGTCCTGAGTAGACCGTGTGCCATGTGTGTGTGAGGTCTGCTTTTGCTTTGTTCTACATGATGATGTCTAGAACTTGTCCCGAGTGTGTGCAAAGCGAAATGATGAGTCTTTCTCGGTTTAGGAAGTAATATAGGCAATTTTTTGTTATCCTATGAATTGTTTGCCTACCCAATGAAAATTGACCCTAGTTAGCCCCTTTGAGCCTGAAACCTTTTCTTTGATAACCATATTATAAGCCAAAACCCATTTGTTTTGAATTGACTATATATTAAACCCTTTTACTTCTTTTGAGCATTTGCAGTTCTAATGAGCTTTGATAGCTATGATAAGAAGAGTTGGTTGTAGTTGAGACCATTGAGAAGGAAGAAAAGTGAACCAATTAACTTTGATGTTTTGTAATTGTATAATAGTTTCAGTATAACAACAGTAAATTGCAAAGTATTAAGAAATAAATTGATCAAGGATTTAGAAGCCTACAATTGATTTACCCAACTCCTACCTATGTGTTAGAGTAATTCTTTCAACAAATTCAACTTGATTTTCTTCCTATTGAACACTTGCTCCAATTATACAACTATTCACTTCCATGTAATAGTAGTAACTTTCACTAACCAATTTTCCAATTAATTAATGAAGATAACTAGGACTACAAGTTTAGTTCACAATCAGGATCAATGGTCACAAATCACCTTATTGACAACCTAAGTAATACCTTAGTTTTAAGTTGAATATTGCTAAATGTTTAACCCAAACCTATGAATCTATCCCTAGACACACAAGAATAATGGGAACAATCAATTGGGAGCTCTTCCAATTAATAGCAATCAAAACATAAACACTTAGATAGGCCGGATTCACAAGTTTCAATTATTGAAATAAATATTAATAACACATAAGTATTGGAGTGGTTCAATCAACCCTAGAATGAGTAATTTAGCCACTCATGTTCATGATAGTCATATCAAAATAATTCATGAATGAATAAATTAGAAAAAGTAAGAAGAATTTAGGAAAAACTCGTGTTCTTGAAGTCTCCAAAGCTCCAGCCTCCTTTTTGCCTCTTTTCCAGTATATTTTTCATAATGGAGGCAAAAGAACCTTTTATACACTGTAATAAACTGAGTAGAAGTACTAAATCATGAATGAATAAATTACAAAAAGTAAGAAGAATTTAGGAAAAACTCGTGTTCTTGAAGTCTCCAAAGCTCTAGCCTCCTTTTTGCCTCTTTTCCAGTGTATTTTTCATAATGGAGGCAAAAGAACCTTTTATACGCTGTAATAAACTGAGCAAAAGTACTAAAACAGCCTTATTTTTCGCCCATCAGCCTTGTACTTCGCGTGGCACCCGCGTGCCACGCGGACCAAATTTCTGCAGGCAATCAGCTCGCGTGGTGCTCGCGTATTTGGCCTAAATGCGCTGAAATTTTTTCTCCATTCCTAAGCAAAGACTCTATTTCTTCCCGTGGCACACGGATCACTTGAACTCTTCAACATCTTCACTTTTAGCTCCAAATCTAGCAGTTTATTGCTCAATTCACCATGTTCAAATCCTACAACACCAAACAACTCAATTAGTTTCAACTCTTGAGAATTTTGCATATAAACTCTTAGGTGTACTATCATAACATGGTAAAACTACGCTGAAAATATAGGTAAAATAGCCAAATATCATACGTCTAATGTGGTGCATGATTTCTTTCTGAGAGTGAGTGAATATTGCATTTGTTAAGTCCCAATATTACTTGAAATTCTGTGTGAGAATGGAACAAATTTTCTTCTTGTGAGGGCACATAGTTTATAAGGGATTGGTGAAGTTATTAGGCTTCTCAGTTAGAGTATGTGAGTGTGTGTGAGGGTTGGTGCGAATGCGTCGTTCCTTGAGGTTTGGAAGTTATGTGAGGGAACTTGGTAGTTTTAAATTTTCTTGGCAGTCATATTTTTGGTAATATTGGTGTGAAAAGTGCATATGCGCCATTCTAAGTTTTTCTATAAAATATGGCCATAGGTAGTATCGCCAGTTCTAGCAAAGTCTAGGTTTGCTCGAGGATGAGCAAAGGTTCAAGTTTGGGGTATTGATATGCGACTAGAAACGTATGCTTAGAGTCTTGTTTCGCCTCAGATTTGTGACCTTTGTACATCAAATGAGTTGATATTTTAATGTTCTTGAGCTTATTACATGTTTGTACTTGTGTAGGAACGTACTTGGAGATAATTTATGGATTTGGATGCTGAGATGAGAAGAAATGGAGTGGGAACCAAGGCGTGGAGGAAGAACAAAGAAAAATTGGAGAAGCAGTAATTTAACCCTGTTGCGCCGCATTAGGCGTTGCACAGTGCGCCGCAATAGGGGAATGTTTAGAAAACTTGAGATTTTAAAATCCTGACATTCTCAATTCGACTTTATTTTGGATTTCCGACTTGTGTGGGTCTATGGGGACGGTATAAAAGCCCTAAAACACGTCTCAAAATATATCTTTTGGCCAGGAGAAGAGCAAAATGAGGCTAGAGCTTGGGATACTTTAAGAATACAAGAGTTTTTCTTAACTTCTTCCTTCTCTTTTGTAATTTATTCATTCATGAATTACCTAAACATGATTGTTATGAACATGAGTGGCTAAATTACCCATTCTAGGGTTGATTGAACCACTCCAGTACTTATGTGTGACGAATATTGGTTCCAATAAATGAAAACTTGCAAATTCTTCCTATCTAAGTATTTACGTTTATTTGTTATTGATTGGAAGGGCCCCCAATTGATTGTCCCCTTTATTCTTGTGTGTCTAGGGATAGATTCTAAGTTAGGGTTAATACTTAGCAATATTGTAACCTGAAACCAAGGTATTACTTAGGTTGTCAACTAGGTGATTTGTGACCATTGAACCTGATTGTGAACAATACTTATAGTCCTTCTTATCTTCACTAAGGAATTGGAAAATTGGTTAGTGAAAGTTATAATTATTATACGGAAGTGAGTATTTGTGAATTTGGAGCATGTGTTCAATAGGAAGAACCAAGTTGAATTCATTAACTTAATATTCTAACACATAGGTGGGAGTTGGGTAGTTCAATCCTAGGCTTTATATACTTGAATCAATCTAAATCTTTATTAATTGTCGTTTATTTTGTTGTTGATTTCTATTACTGATTTGTTACTACAATATCAATCTTAAATCAATCACTCTAAGGAGTTAGTTGATAGAAAAATATTAGTTAGAATAACAACCAGATTTCGAGTGTTCCCTATGGGATTCAACCTCGGGACTTTAAGTACCGAACTATATTTGCTGCGACCGGTTAGTCCTTTTTATAGGGCGTAGTTGGGTGTGATCATATGATAATATAAATCTTCTTGATATTCGATTATCAATAATCGGCTAAAAGAAATATTTGGTGTCTCCATATATATGGAATATTGGAGATATCACGTTGATTTTTTAGATATTCTACTATTCCCTTACTCGTCAATCTGTATTAATATTTTTGTTTATTTTTTTATCTTTACTATTTGTTATCAACACTTTTCTTTCCTCAATATTTTCATCTTAGATTTTAAAACTTTTTTTTAGGCGCGTGTCTTTCATAAACAACCTTTTTATCTCTCATAAGTTAGCGTTAAGGTTTGGGTAAACCTCACTCTTCCATCCAGACCCTACATGTGAGGTCATACTGGATATATTCTTGTTGAATTGTAACCATCAATTAAGCGGAAGTAGCATATTTGTATGGGCTAATTACAAATATATAAAACCCTAACACTAAAATTATAAAAAATAACAACATTATTCCACTTTACAAAAAATACCAATATTTTTTACACATTATATACAAAACCAACAAAACTAACAAATTAGGATTTGTTCCTCCTTCTTCCTACTGCCCCCTCCCACTTGCTACCACCACAGGCAGCGGCGCCACCTAGTCACCGCCGCAGGCCACCTACCGAATTTTTTTTTTGGATCTAAAAAATGGAAGAAACCAAAATACACATATAGACATTGCGTTTTTTTAAAAATACAGTTTCAAGATACATTTAAACAAAAAAAACATGCACATAGACACAAAAAAATATTATACATACACTAACACTCACATACATACACGGATCTACAGATCTATGAATTATACATACAAATTTATGTGTGGCAAGCTAGGACTTACATACACACGCATAAAACATATAAAAATATATAATATATACTCAGAAATATACATTCATACAATGATATACATATACATACACTCTGTAATTGTAAAAGATATTCATATATATATATATATATATATATATATATATATATATATATATATATATATATATATACATACACAAATATACAGTTTCATACACCCGTATAAAACTAAATATACAGTTTGTTCCATCTTCATACAGCCACCAAAAACCACCACCACCACTACATACACATACACGGGTATACAAAGTGTATACACGTCATACACATACAAAACCCCAAAAAAAAAGGAGATGAAGCAGATCAGAGCTCCGGTGGCGGAGCAACGGCAATGGGACGATGCAGGGGAGTAACAGATCGCCAAAAATGAGGGGGGCGGCAGGTGGGGGTGGGTGGGAGGGTGGTTGGAGGAGGGGAGAGAGAAAGGAAGATAGGGCTTTGTTTTGGGAAAAGTGGGAGTAAAAAATGGTATATGTAGGGTAATAAATTTAAAAATATTGGTATATTTTATAAATATTTAAAAATATCGGTATATTTTGTAATTTTGGGGTTTAATGTGTCAACTAGCGAAAAAAATTTCTATTTGTATACATCACTTGTGCTTATTGCTTTAATGTAAACATCTCAAAAGTAAGTTTCTACTATACCCCCATAATATTTTGGATTTAATATAGTGAGATTCACCGGATGATTTGAAAGAATGATTTTCATAAGGGCAGTCTTAACTTTTAGCCCCACTTAAATATTAGTTTTATTTAGGAGGAAAATATTTGCAACATTCAATTCTTCTAAGGTAGTGCAATTGAGTAATGGGCCGCAAGTTATGTTTCAGACGCAAAATTTGTTTATGTTTGTTCACAAGTCAATACAATTAAAAGTCCCGTCAATAGACAACACATTACACTTGGAACAGTCTTTCTTTGTATGTCTTGAACTCGTGCATCTTGGGTATAACTAAATTATGCGTAGATTACAACTAGAATTTATGCCTGATGGACGGTGTTAATTTAAATACTCTGTTAAACGGGACTAAAAGCACAAGACCCTTTACGTATCTTATTCATATTCACCGAGTTGATATGACCAAAAACGGGTGATTTACATAAATAGAACACCTTCTGGTGCCTAATTAGAGATTTGACCCCATTAAGAAAAGTCTTATAGAAATGGTTCTCATATAAAATTATCTGGCGATTTCCATATCATTTTATTAGCAATGATTTGGCAATCACCAGGTCTACTGTCCAACAACTTTTACTCGCGATGTCATCTTCGTAAAACTTTTCCTACAGGTGTTAAATTTGTACCAACAGCACCATAAGTGTCTAATTGGCGCAAACATCCAATAAAACGCACATTCATATTGTCTTTGAAGCATTTAACCCATAGTATAGTAGATATTTCGCTCAAAGTCCAGTTTTGCCATTGATCTTTGCTTTGAGGCCACTTTTTTAATTGATTTTGTATGAGAGACAAATTTTTGGAACTTCAATCCTTGGCTTATAGGAATAATATGTTAATCTATATAGTTAAAATGTTTGTGAGTTACACTTGTATGATGCAGATGTGTTTGTATTGGGTGAAAATCAGCTTGCCTACGTGGGACCTCAGTGACAAGACAAGATGATGACCGAAGCAAGTGTTAGCAAGCTGCAAGGCGAGGAGAGGCGCAAATGGCCCGGAGCCGAGGACCGAAGCACATGACCGAGGATAGAAGGTAAGGTATTTGCCTCGGTGAAATGTCACCTCGGTCGATTGTTCGGTCATGCGCCCGAAGTCAACAGTCTATGCCCCGGTGAATGAGATCGTGTGCAGTCAACTGGTCGCCTCCAATTTCGGCCCACTAACCCCACTACTAGATATGGTGATCGTAGGTTTAGGCATGGTCAGTGATGGGAAATGTGAGAAAGGCCCCTTGTATCTGTAAATAGTTCCTCATTTTATATTGTACACATTCAGAAATATATACAGAAACTCTGGCAAAATTTGTACTCACATCCATATTGAAATCACTATTACTTCTTGCATTTACGCTTGTTATTTACATTGTTTCAACTTTGATACTGATAATTGCTTGTATTCGCTACCCAAATTCAATTTGTAATCCTAAACCAGTTTTAGGCCCATACAAATTGGCGCCGTTTGTGGGAATACAGACATAAACGCTTTGTTCCAAAGTTGGACGTCTTCTTCAGTAGAATTCACGTTTTTCACTCGACATACTCGACGATATGGCTGAAAATAGTAGGAATCCCACTGATTTGCAGTTAACTCCCGATGGACACACTAGCGATCAATCGAATCCAAATTCTTCAGCTCCGATGACGACCGAAGCCTTTCAGGCCTACGTTGTCGCTTCACTAAGAGCTTTTCAAGAGCAGCAGGCCGAACAGGCCAAAATCAATATTGGGTTTCGTGCCTCGTTAGAGGCAAGGAATAGCTCAACCCCGAATGGAGCCCAGCCTGCGGACCCAAGTGGAGGCATCCCGCTCTTCGTTCCTACGGGCGCGATAACAGGGGACCTCAAAATGGGACCGCATCTGGGGGTTCGGGAACACTGCCGAACACAACGCCACACTTCGGGATGCTTCCCACCGTGGCAGAAACACCTCTTCGATTGAAGTTGAAAGGTTAACCAAAGAGATCGAGGCCCGAGTTGAGGCTCGCATCGAGGCACGCGTGGAAAAGCGCCTCGAGAGAATTCTCGGGGTGACTAAGGTTCAAGATGACCTCGATATCGACCAATATAGGGAGTTGCCATTCAAGCCTCAAGCTGCCCCAGCCCCAACTCCAAAAAATTTCAAGCTCTTCTTCTTGAAGAAATATGATGGGACCACTGATCCCAAAGAGCATGTCACCGAATTCATGGCAACGGTAAAGAGCAATGACTTAACGGAAATAGAGAAGGAATCAATGTTTCTGAAAAAATTTGGTGAATATTATGAGAAGGGAGCACTTCGGTGGTACATGCGCCTGCCATCGGGGTCGATTTCCACATTTAAAGAGCTGGCGCGTTTGTTAAAGTGCATACCGG
Source organism: Petunia axillaris subsp. axillaris (assembly GCA_029990575.1). Lineage (NCBI taxonomy): Eukaryota > Viridiplantae > Streptophyta > Magnoliopsida > Solanales > Solanaceae > Petunia > Petunia axillaris. Next base: position 48,323,289 of record JARKNS010000009.1, read on the forward strand.
GGCATAGAAAACCCTCCAGAGGAAGGAGGACATATTTGAAGTCAAGCAACGGCCCGGTGAGCCACTAAAGGACTTCCTTGAGCGCTTTCATGTTGAGCGCATGGAACTACCTCCTATGGATGACACTCTAGCCATCATGGCGTTTGAGAAGTGTACCAATGTTCGAAACTTCGATGCCGTTGCTGAGTTGTGAAGGGAGCTTCAGCAATATCAGACTCTGAAATTGGATGATTTACATAATAGAGCCTATACCAAGATAAGACTAGATGAAGCCGAATGGAAAAACAATGGCCGAAGCCACAACTATAAGAGCCAAGGTTTCCTTAATATTTCCGCATGTTTGAGCTTGTTATGCGCTCGTTTTATAGTTTGTAAATGTGGTTTTACACTAATTTTATGTCGTGCGTGTGTAGGTTGTTACGCAGTGCATTTGGAGCTTTTAGGAGCTTGATTGAGCAAGAATTGATTGAAGGATGATTGAGGATTGGATTGAGCACACTAGAGCACGACACGAGCGAGATTTCGGAGCAAGGAAAGGAGCAGTTTGGCTGGGCGCTGTGGGGCACGTGCGGCGCCAGTTATAGCGCCCAGTGCCCCAGCGCTTTTACTCACGTGGGGCGCCCCAAAAGCGCCCAAAGTTTCGCGGGTTCTGCTTGTCCCAGCGCTTTACGAGGCGCGGGGCGCCCGTTATAGCGCCCTTGAGCGGATTTTTACTTCCTATTTCGTCTAGGCTTGGGTCTAACTTATTACCAGGCCTTTGTAAACCCTATAAATACTCTTTTACTTAATTTTTAATAGGAGTTCAGACTTTGGAGCAAATTGGAGAGCTCATAACATCAAGAACAAGGGTTTTTCTTCCTTCCATTAATTTATTACATCATTATTTCATTATTACATCAAATCTTTATGTTGTTATTATGAGTATGCGTGGCTAAACATATCGTTCTAGGGTTAGAGTATTTCATGAAAGTTGATGTTTGAAGATTGATTTCCATTAATTGAATCCCATAACGGGTTACTTATTCTTTCTTGATTTCACTTGTGTAATTGTCAGGGCCCGATTATTACGCATTATCTATGGTTTTTAGATTGAACTCGAAAGAGGGAATTTAATTACGTAATAAGAAAGAATAGGACTAGTTTGTGAACCCGGGCATCGGGGAACCTATTTGTGAGTAGGATAGACATATACTTGCTCGCCTAGTTTAACTCATCAAAAAATTCGTTAATGCGTGCACGTGATTCAACCCATAGACATATAGGGATTGAAGTAGCCTGCATAGACCGTGAAGAATCGAAAGGTTTTCACGGGTACATTTAATCTGTTAGTTAGTAATCCGGGATTTAAGAAGTGGAATCAATTGGAAAACTCAACTGGATTGTTCGTAACTCTGACCCTGGACTGTCTCCTTATTACTGATAACACCCAAGTTTTGCTCCATTGCTTGAATTCACTTTTACCATTTTAATTACTGCTCTTTAGTTAATAAAATTATCACTATTGGAAAAGATCCCTGAATAGTTTATATAAATTGTTTGCTAGAATTCAGTCTGAATAGTCCTCGTGGGAACGATACTCATCTTATCACTTTATTACTTGTCGACCACGTATACTTGCGTGTGCGTTTGGGAGCAACAAGTTTTTGGCGCCGTTGCCGGGGACTAAACAATTGACTGATTTCTTTTTGAACAGTTTATTACTTGCTATTCAGGTTTAATTTTTGTTTTGAGTTTTGTGTTGTTTCAGGTATTAGGTCCTGCTTGATCTTTACCTACAGGAATGGCAGAAGAACAAGCTTTAGCTGTGCGAGATGTTGCTCTCCCCAGCCTGGAGGGAGTAGCATCGAGCATAGTTAAGCCTGAAATCACCGGGCACTTTGAGATTAAGTCCAGCATGATACAACTATTACATGTGACTGGACAATTTGCTGGATTACTTAGCGAGGATCCACAACAACATATCCAGAAATCCTTGGAGATCAGTGATACTCACACACCGAAGGGAGTTCCTGTTGATTATGTTCGCTTGACGTTGTTCCCGTTTTCACTGATTGGGGAAGCAAGGAAGTGGTTAAAGGCTGAAAAGTCTGGGTCTATCACTACTTGGGAGGATTTGGCTAAGAAGTTCTTGGTTAAATTTTATCCATCTGCCAAGACAGCTCGGCTGAGGAGTGAAATTATGTCCTTCCGACAATTAGAAGGAGAGTCTTTGTATTCAGCCTGGGAGCGATTCAAAGCTTTATTGCGAGATTGTCCACACCACAACCAATCCAATGAGGTTGTTGCACACACTTTTGTTGAGGGGTTGAACCAACACACTAAGATCGTGGTTGATGCTGCTGCTGGAGGCCAAGTACTGACTTTAAATTTTGATTAGATTTATGATTTACTTGACAAGTTTTCGCAGACCAATCCTGATTGGCAGGGCGATGATAGAGCTATTACGCGGAAACCTGCAGGGGTACTTCAGTTAGATGCAGTTTCAGAGCTAAGGGCGAGGATGGATGCTATTTCCAATCAAATTAGCAAGTTAGCTCTGCCAAAAGCTCAGCAACCAGTGGCCCCAGTGCAACAACTCCAGAGCTTTTGTGAGGTTTGTGGTCAAGACCATGCTATAGAGGTTTGCTCCTCCAATCCAGAGTCAGTTTATTACGTGGGTAATCAAAACAGGCTGCAGGGTCAAAATCAGTTTGGTAATGGTTATTATCAAGGCTATACGAGAGCCCCGAATAATTACCACCCACTTCCAGCTCCACCACAGCAGGTTAGTTATTCAGTTGAAGAGATGTTAAAGCAGTTAATGGCGGGCCAGCAGAGAATGATAGCTGACACTACAGCCCATGCAGTGGCCATACAAGATATTGCCAATGCTCACAAGAACCTGGAGCACCAGTTGGGGCAGTTGGTGGGAGAAATAAGTACTGTGAAAAAAGAGCCTGAACAATGTCTTGCAGTGACTTTAATTGAAGGTGGAGAGCTGATGGCCAAGTCCGAGGAGAGAGCTGAAATAGAAAAAGTTGAAAAAGTGGAGAAGGTAAAGAAGAAAGAAGAGAGACAGGAGGCACCTCTGCCACCTCCACCATTCCCGCAGAGACTATTACCATCGAAGGATCTGGCCCAGTATAAAAAATTTGCGAGTATGTTGAAAAAACTTCAAGTTAATATTCCTTTGACTGATGTGTTTGAATTGATGCCGTCTTTTGTGAAGTTCTTAAAAGAGATTTTAGTCAAGAAGAAAAAGCCTCAGGAGATAGATGCAATTGAGTTAGTTGAGGAGTGTAGCACAATCTTGAGCAAGCTACCTCCAAAACTTCAAGATCCTGGGAGGTTTACTATTCCTTGTACCATTGGAGGGCATAATATCACTGGTGCCTTGTGTGATTTGGGTGCGAGCATTGTTGACACCCAATTTTGTCCCGAAACATTTTAACTAGTGTCTAATTATTTTAAATAAATTCAATTTTAAAAGAAAAGGGTTAAAATCATAATGCGCAGCCTTAAATTCAGTCTATCCACGCAATTCTTCCACTTAGTGATTAAAATTTATAAAGTGAAGGCTAAAATTGTTCCTCACCCATAAATTTGGCCTATTTTTGCAACACCTATTTATATCTACTCAATACACACCCAGATCACCACCACCCATTTCATTCTCCTAATTCCCTAACCCTAATCCCAAATTACCCACGCCGCCACCCTAAAATTTCCCTCTATTATCGGATAAGTCCAAATTCCATCGTCACCAGTGGTCCCCGGTGGTCCCGCGCTCCTTTACTCCTTCATACGGCGTCGTATTATACCCTTTCTTCTCATTTTCTTGTACAATCGCTTTTGTGCTGGACAAATGAGAAGAGAGGAGTACAATCCACTCTTTTCATCCATCCAGATCAGAAGTCGATTCGTTTTCTACCGTTAGATCAAGAGTATGAGGTAAATTTTCACTTTTCTTTCTTTCAATTCACAGCTGGTAGCACTTTTGATCCCACATCGATAATCTTGTGTTTTTACACATTCGAAACCCCTATAAATACCCCTTTGCACAGTAAGAATGGGGTCGGATTTTGGTTGAAGGAATTGAGGGACTTCGGAAACGAGGACCCTCTTATTGCTTTTTTAATAGCGATTTCATTTTCCTTCCTAATTTCCGACCTTTAAAATTTGTGAATCGTCGAGTTGTTGTCGCTCGTTCAAGTGCGGATTTCGACGGATCAATCGCCCCATTTCACTGCCTCGCAAAAGGTCAGTGTTTCATTTTTAATATGTTTTCTTTGTAGTTGTAGTGTATATAAATGTTTAGGTGTTTAATTAATCCTGCTCTCCATTTTAATAACCAGTATGTATATAAAATATAAGGCAGGTAAGAGTTCTCTTTTTGATTTCTGAATTAGAACTTGTTAAATCGAATAGCTTAATCTTAAGATAACTTTAGAAATCCTGTAAAAAAAATTTAGAAACTGAATAAGGAAACAAAAGAGTAAACTTGTTTAGTCTATTTGCCAGTTTCTTGTGTGAATTTGTTTGGTTCTTCTGCATATGTTTGCTTGCTGTTTATGAAGAGAATATGTGTGAAAAGGAGTTTCAGGGAGTAGTATTTAGGCTGGTTTCTGAATAGGCAAGGTGTTAGGTGTCTTGGGGTTTGTTTTCTAGTAAGGAGAGAAGTTCAGGTTTTGTTTGTTTTTATGGAGAATAGCAGGGGGTGGTCTGGTCCATTTTGCTCATGGGGTTTGCTGTGCAGGCAGTTGAGAGTGATCCAGGAGCCTGAAGTAGTTGTGTTGTCTGTTTAGGAGTGTTTCAGGTGGTTTGGTGAGTTGAGGGAGTTCAGGGTAGTTCCTGTGGAATGGAGAAGCCTGATGGAGTTGCTGTCTGTTCTGTTTTCTCTTGGTGAGTAGGAGTAGTTCAGGAGGGAGTAGGAGCTTCAAGATGGAAGTGTAGATGATGCAGGGAATCAGGTTGTTTTTTTTCTGGTTCAAAGGAGAAGTGTGAGGGTCTGTTTGGAGGTGAAGTTGATGGTTTGGCTATTGCAAAGAGAGAGCATTTGTATGCAGCAATAGCTAGGGAGGAAGCAGGAGTTAGGTGTCTAGCTGGTTTTCAAGGGTGAAAAGAAGTGTATGTATAGGTTCTGTGATGAAGATAGAGATCTGATTTCTCTCTGGTATGAGTAGTTGTTAAAGTTGCAGCCTTTTATTTGATAAATTCTTCTAGAATTGGTCTGTTTTATTTAATGTCATCAGCAGCTTTGTTTAAATCATGAAAATTGTTTTGCCATGAAAGTTTTGGGTTGAAACCTATTGGATTGAATGTTATATACCATAGCATGTAACTTAATAAAAGTACTTTTCTTTCCATGCTCTTTTAGCTTGTTCAGCTTCCATCTGTTTGAGTAGGATTAAGTTGTTTTCTATGGCTTTCAAAAAATACCAACTATATGATGTGTTTATTTCCTTTAAAGCAGAAAAGAATATTAGATAGTGTAAAAAGGGTGAAGTAGGTGGGTTGATTAGTGCAGCAGCCTGGAGGTTTGTTTATGGGGCCTGAGTTTTTCTTTTCTTAGCTCCTTTAGGCATTGTTGTCAAATCAGATTGCTAGTTCCTTTTTTTTAAAAGTTGTAATCTTTTAAAGTCTAAATCTTCGTCAAGCTTCTTTGATATTAGTAACATTATGAAGCAAGTGTTGATTTACTTGAAATATGTTTGGAGTTTCCCGTTTCATTAAAAGTCATGAATCAGGTTTTGAACAATGTTGAAATGAAATGCATATTGCTAATATATTTGTTTTCAGTTGGCTTTCCTTTTATATTCTAAAATGTCATGTAAAAGCTTCTTGACTCCATTAGAGAATTTGTTCACTCTTAATTATTTTATTGTTCATTATATTCTTTTAAATGATGTGATACATGAAGGGAATTCATTGGATCTGTAACAATTCCCTTTGTGGTGATTGGATAATTGATATAGGTCTTGGTTGTGTCACTCAACTATTCTATTATTTCCAAGTAGAAACAGTTCTCCCAGTTAATATGCATAAAACTTTTGACTAATTGCTGGCAGTTGTATCCTTTGGCTTATTTGCCTAAGTCCATTCTGTTTCTTTGGCCTATATTTTAATGCAGCAAGTTTATTCAATGAGACAATTTACCTTCCTCTTATATTCTGATGCTAATCCCTATCTTGTGCTAATTTTTATCTCCACTCTTCTTTGCATGAACACACCTTGGGAAGAATTCGGGTAAAACTCACCAATTGGGATGGCTCATTGGCTTGGAATTGCATTGGAGTCGAGTCCGAGTTCGAACACTCAAGAAGCAAAGACTATAGAAGAAATTTTAAAGATGCTTTGTTGAGCCGCTTAATATAACTTAGGCTCATGGGCGTAATGTAAAAAAGGAAAAATAGTCATTCATCCAAATATCCGGGTTCTTCTTCTAAACCTCCTCTTTCCCAATCGCTTAGAATTCGATTGTCACTAGGAATTTTCCCCTTTATCAGTTGTAGAATAATTCAATTGTTTATTTGTTAATGAATATTTATTTTGAGTTATTTATTGCGAATAAATTATTTTCTTTAGAATTGCCATCTTATTCACGAATTGTGAATCTTTTAGTTAAATAATGCGTGCAATCAAAATTTGAAATTAATAAAAAGTGTAACTTGGTTTTCTTTATCCATTAAAGTGCAATTTCTTTTCAAATTAATTGGTTTATTCTTATTTTTGGCAAAAATTGCATTTTAAGTCTAAACCCATTTGATTGGTATTTCTTTAAAGCATAATTTATTAATTTTAAACTCTTTAAATTAAATATTTTAAAATGCATTTATAAAGGTATTTTTGTGAAAACCGAAGGATTAACCACATTTTGTGGATTTTCAAAAGTGCTTTTTCAAATGAAAACCTTCTTTTGGAAATAGTTGAACCTCTTACTTAGAATCTCTGAAATAGACCATTTTTCTTAAAACGGAGTGCTTGCACGCACCATTTGATTAATTGGTTCCTAATTCTCCTAAATTAGGTGGCGACTCCAAAGAAAGCCCTTTGGAGTCCCATATTGTTGAACATTATACCCGAAACCTATCTTTTCTTAAAAGAAAGGGTAATTTTTGGGGTTCAACAGCGTGGCGACTCCGCTGGAGAAACCTTAAGGTTCTAACCGCAAGGTTTTCACAAGATAACTCTTTATTTGTTTATTATTATTTGCAAAAAATAGCATGATTAGTTAAATTGATTATTTGCAATTTTTTGTCACTGAAAGCATGTCACTACACTTTTATTTGCGCACATATAAAACTGGCATTCCGTTCATATTTTCCCCACTCCTGGGAGCTTCTTCATGGTTACTTATACCCGCGAGGTGTATGCATATACACCCGCAACTCACAAAAAACCCTTTAAGAAAGAGTGCGCGTACCTGCGGGGTGAGCGGATAGTTTTACTACCGCGTGACCGCTTGCCACTCAAAACAGCCTTGTGTCTAGTAAACCCACTCTAGAGTTTTCGTTAGGAACATGCATGCATAAGCCTTAGATTGGACCCGGTCCTTGGTACCGCCTCCATAGTTAGGAAAACCACCCTTTTTCGTTGACGGGTTTTAACACCCAACAACAGTGCATATTATGTGTTTATATGATAACGAAATTCACAGTCCAAACCAAGTTTTGCAATGAATGGGGTTTAGAACATTTTGTCATTGGCTTTGTAGGTCAAAAGATGTCAGAATTCAAGAATGTCCAAATGGTTGTTAAGGTTCCTGAGAAATTGAAAGAATGGTGGAGGAACATGAAACAAGATGACAAACGAGAGGCAGGATGGGTTGAGAAGAAGTTGGGGAACTTGATTCATCTATTGGAGATTCCATCTGATCGCTACTTGATTCAGGCACTCTTGCCTTTCTGGAGCTATTCGAGGGCCGTTTTTCGATTTAAGGATTTTGAGCTTACACCGACCTTAGAAGAAATGGCCGACCTTACCAGGCTGCCTTTGAAAGGTCGGGAGATGATCATTCCAAGGAAACAAGGAGGGAGGCATTTCTTAGATGATTTGGGGTTATATAACAACAAGAAGTTGGGATGCTTTGCAAATGAATGGGTTTCTTTAGACTATCTTTATGAGAGGTTTGCACTTGGGGACAGCCACGCTGTCCATATTCGGGAATTTGCTTGTTCTTTGGATACCTGGAAGAAAGGCGCTTCATCGCCTTTGTCATTTCCTTCTTTGGAACTCTGATTTTTCCGCGGGAAGAAGGGAAGATTAGCACCAGCATTGGTTCAGTGGTCCGTATTTTGTTTGAAGGGATTGATAACAAAGAAGTCACTGTGGTCCCGATGATTCTGGCAGAAATGCTTAGAGCTCTAACTAACTGCAGAAAAAAAGGGCAAGAGGTATTTTGAGGGCTCAAATCTACTTCTTCAACTATGGGCCATGGAACACCTTTTTAATCGAAAACCCATGGTGGACATAGTCTTATGTGGGGGCAACCCAATCAGAAGCTATCAAGAACGGGTACTTGAAAAGTTTGTTGCACCAGTGGGCCTTAATGATTGGTTTCGATACTTAGCCGAGCTTGAAGAAGACCATATTTTGTGGAAAGTGTGGTGGCTTGTAATCAAGGAGGGCGCTTATCTTAGATCTAAGGAGAAGTATTACATCGAGCTCATCGGGTTGACGGGCCTTCATCACTATGCGCCTTTAAGAGTCCTTCGTCAGTTTGGGATAGAACAAGTCATACCCCTCACGGCATATACGAGATCCTATGAAATTGAATTTGGCAAAGAAGTAAAAGTTCCAAGGGTCGGAGAAATTTTCAAATATTGGGATAGAATGGTGAACCAACGCGCTAGTTTTCATCCTGCAGGCCGGACTCCTGAATACTATGCCTGGATCAAAGAAGACATTGCCATCACTCCTAGTCCAGCAGGAAAAGAAGGTTTAGAAGATGTAGATCTAACCTATGGGATGAAGGTCAAGCTTAGCTCTATCACTTTCACTCCTTATGAGTGGAGCTTCATGGAAGAAGTTGTAGAGACTGTGAAATGAGCCAGGATTGATCCGAGCCAGGCTAGCACTTCAGCTTCAGCACTTCCTCCAGTTTGATGCAGTTTAGCAATAGCAGTTATTTAGATTTTCGAAATGTTGTACTCAGACTATGTCTTTAATTTATGTATTTACTTTCTAGCACTTTTCATTCTCCATGTAATGATGATGATGTACTAAAAGCAAGTTATTATCAATGAAAGACTATTATTATTACTATTGTCGTTGTCGCTTACTCTAAAATCGATTATTGCAAAACAGGTGTGGACTACTTTTCGTTATCATTTATTTGCGCGATTAGGCTTACCTCTAGCACAAAGAGGCACCTCACAGGGTAGGACACGCCCGCATCTTTATTTACGCTTGATTACTTGTGTTTGCCACATATCAATTATTTGTCTACTATGCAATAGCTTGCTAAATGCTTATTTGCTATGTGCTAATCGCCTGTAATTCATTTTGCACTGTTTGTTGGGTGACTCAATTTGCTTGACATTGGTATTTGACTATTATTGTATTTGTTCACAGGAATTAACCGCTTATTCTCTTTACTCATTTAATTATTTTATTTACTTATAATATGAAAGCATGCATATTATTATTCTAAAAATACTTTTTTGAATCTTTATTTGGTCTGTCTTAATTTTACAAAATATTGTTTTAGCATCAAATTTTAAGTGCTCCATCCTTTTAATAAATAATATTTCTCCGAATTTAATAAGCATTGTTTTGTCCAGTTTTCTTTAACAAAACAAACGCCTTATTTAAACTTTTGGGGTCTTTTTAGTACGGTCTCAATTTCTCCATTTTGGAATAAGTTGATCCGTCAGTTTCATCTTTAATAAATTTTTATTAAATTCGGTATGCGTTGCTAAAGGGTTAATTATTTTGAACATCAAGGTCAGGACATATGGCTCGTCAAAATGTCGTGATTGACTTGACTGGAAATAATGGATCCCACCAAGACAAGGTTAACAAGCTTGAAGCAACCGTGGCAAGTTTGGAAAAGAGACTCACTAGCCTTACTGAATTGGTTATCGCGCTCATGGATGCTCGCAATCCAGTGCGTAACGTGCCAAGCCCATGACCAAGTGCTCCTGTTGCTCCTATTTATACTGTTGCACCTCCTACAATGCAAGTAGCTCCAGCATTTGAGTGTGATGCTCAACAATTCCCTAATTTGCATGCATTCCTGTTGGAAAAGGAATTTGGTGGCTTCTCAAAGACGAGCAATGAGAAAAGCAACGGGAAAGGGCTTCCCAATGCTAAAGATAGCAATGGCACAATGATAGATGAGAATGCTCTACCATCTCAAGTAAGCTTAGGGGAGGCAGAAAGTGAACATGTGGATGTTTTTGACTCAGCTAATCCACCAATGTATGACGGGAAAGGAAATCCTCGTGATCACTTGAAAGCATACCTTGGCTGGGTCGCAAGGTATGGACCAAGCAATGAAACCAAGTTGATGATGTTTGCTAGGACACTTAAGGAACCAGCTTTGACATGGTTTGCAATACGAGGTCCTTGGAAATTGGACAATTGGGATAAACTAGCCCGAGACTTTGTCGCGCATTATGAATTCTCGAACCCGATTCTGGCAAAGGGCAGTCCATTGAAAAGAAAATCTGCAGAGCTTCAAGTAGAGCCGGTTGCAATAATTTCTGACAAGAGAAAGTGTAAATTGGTTGAGGCACAGTCCAAAGACAAATGAAAAGTTGTCATGTCAAAACCTTTGCCAGCCATAGCAGGGGAACCTAGTGCCAATGCGCAAGTAATTGTCAATCCAAGCTTACAGTCAAACCATGCCAAAAGATCTGCTTTCGCATTCACACGGCTCCCAGAATCTTACGCACGACTATTTGAAAGGCTCAAGGAGTTCAATTTGGTACATCCTATAGAACCAAAATCATGTCGGTCAGTTAAGCCTGAGAACTATTTGGTACATCCTATAGAACCAAAATCATGTCGGTCAGTTAAGCCTGAGAACTTTGGAAAATTCTGCATTTACCATTCAGGAATGCATGGGCATTATATTGGGGAATGCTTTACCTTTAAGGAGAAAGTTGAAAGCTTGATTAATTCTGGCCAGGTCAAGGTTCCACCAACAAACGGCACTGACGAACCTTTTGTCGCAATCTTTCCATAGGCAAAGGGAGATCGCTCAAAGAAGGGCATTTAGGCACCTATTAAGTTCCAGAAAGGCAGTAGAGTGGCAGAAGCAGAAGTTAGTTTATTTGCATTATTAGGAAGTAACTATTGTATTTTCCTTTTGTTAGTTTGTTAAAAGAAAAGAAAGAATATCAAATTATGAATGTTTGAATTTATTTCTATGTAAGCAAACTACTGTAACCGGTTTCCCAAGGCGGGAAATGTAGGCAACTCATATCGAGTTTCGGTTACACCATCATTTAGAAAATCTCTTCTATGTAAGCAGAACTACGCACGGTCTGATTCCCAAGGAGGGATACGTAGGCTCCTCCATCGGGCTCGACCCTTTAGTATTTAAATTTTAATTTTCCCAAAGATAGAAACTGGGGCAAATTTTGCAAAGCAAGTAGAAGACGTGGGAGATTGCAACCGGGGCAGCTTTTGATAAGCAGTTTGAAGTTTTGAAAGTCATAACTGGGGCAATTTTTGCAAAACAAGTTGAAATGTTGAAGTCATAACTGGGGCAATTTCGCAAAGCAAGTTGATATGTTGAAGTTATAACTGGGGCAAAATTGCGCAAAGGAAAATTGAAGACATTGATGTTGATTTCATAGTTGTCAGAAGCGGGTTTTCTATGAATTGGTACAGATTGTTGTGCGACAAACGAGAATCGATAGTCGAGCAAAGCATTGATGTTCAAAATAAGCCGACCATTTTAGCAATTTGTGTCAAAATGGTCTAGCACGCATACTAATTTAGTAAAAACTTTCAAAGTTGTTTTTCTCAAGTTTCGAACTCTTAAATATTTTACTCATGTGTTGAGTCAAGATTTTGGTCCCATCTATTTGGCCTAATGGCTTATTTTACATTTGAAATTTTATGCATGCATTATCATTTTACGTATTAACTTGCTTTTGTTCAATGTGTAGAATTCATTTGTTAAAGGTTGGCTAGCATTGAACACTGAAATGGCTGAAAATCTGCATCAAGGACAAAACAACATGGCAAAGCAGCTTCAGGCAACCAGTTCTGGTATGGGTATCTTGCAAGCGCAGAATGATGATGTTGAAGAACATGTGGTCCAAAGGAATAGGATTGTCAACTTTGTCAACACTAGCAAACCTTTGCCAAATACAAGCTTTACCTCCAATCCACCTTACTTAACAATGCCTAATTACCCAATGCCTATAAATACTATATATCCACAAATCCCACAAGAATATCTTACCAATCCAAATGCTTGGCCAGCTGCAACTTTATACCAACCACTATTTATCACTATGCCTGCTGTGGGGGGGTCAATCAAATCAGTCGATAGTGCGTTCACAAGAATTGCCTGAGAAAGAAGTTGAGACAACTTATCCTCACAATATGGATGAACATATTGTGAGAAAGATCATGGGAAAAGAATTGCGCTCTAGGAATATTCAGAGCTTCTTCTATGAAGACTTATGCATTCACCCGGACATTGAGCTTCCAAGTGGGTACAAGATACCAAAATTTAACACTTTCAATGGAAAAGGGGACCCCTATGCACATCTGAAAGATTATTGCAGCAGATTAATTGGAATTGGCAAGGATGAAGCTTTGCGTATGAGATTGTTTATTCAGAGTTTATCAGGAATAGCACTTGCATGGTATACTAAGCAAGATTTTACCAAATGGCACACATGGGAGGACATGGCTTGAGACTTTGTGGAACAATACAAATTCAACATAGTAAGAGATCCTTATCTAATTGATATGCGTAAAATCAAGAAGATGCCGCATGAATCTGTTGCAGAATTTGCTGTGAGATGGAGGCTAGAGGCTTCTAAGATGGATCCTCCATTGCCTGAAGATGAGTTGATAGCAACTTTCATTGACCTTCAAGAGGGCATATTTTATGAAAGGCTACTTTCTACCAATTTAAAGGATTTTCCCAGTTTAATCCGGTATGCAAAGATTTTGGAAGAAAAGTTTCAAACCAGAAGGTTGATTGACTATGACACTACAGTGCCAGTTTTCAATTGTTCTGATGCACCTGAAAATATTCAAGACTCCCAGCCTTCGCAAGTGCACTACAATCATGATATGCAGAATTCAAGTCGTAAGCATCAATCTTATCAGGCACCATCTGGTCATCAAAGCACGAAAAGGTGAAGACCTCGTACTTTCACTCCTCTACATGAATCATTGTCAGCCATATTTGAGAGATTGAAAGCAGAAGGACTATTGCAAGCAAGGAAGGGATGGATCCCAGAAAATCCACCTCAAGGATTCAATTTATCAAAGAGGTGCGCATATCACTCAAATATTCAAGGCCATGACACAGAAGAATGCTTGGCACTTAAGCACAAAATCCAGAATATGATTGAAAATGGCAAGATAAGTGTGAAGCAAGGGCAAACGAGCAATTATGATCCTCCAGCAGCAAATGCAATTATCATCAGAGGTGATTCATCAAAATTGGCACCAGGGCATTTGAAAAGGAAGCGTGAAGCTTAACAAGAAGATGAAATGACAACACTTTGCTTGTTGAAATGGCATTATTTCCCGACTATCTTATGTTTTCCTACTCTTTTGAAGTTTTATGTAATGAACTATCTTGTACCCTTTATTGGGTTTTTAATCCCGAAAGCAATGAAAATCCATTTTTCCAAATAAGCCAAGCCAGATCAATCTTAGATGATATATTTTGTGCAAAAGAAGAATTTCAAGGGCATCAGACTCTCGCAGCAGCAATACATCTGATTTCCATACAAGAAGATGCAGATTTGAAGCCGCATTAGGTGTTCAATCAAGCCAGCCACTATTTGTTCAAAAACTAACAGCTTTTTCTTTGAAAACAAGGGCAAATTCGTTTTGGTGCTACTGCAAAGTTCGGCATAAAGAGAGAAGGAGCAAAACAAAATGTTGAGGCTTTTGGGCCCATCTTTCCGAACTCACGATTTTTCTTTGGATGCAGGAATTCCAAAAGCAGTAGAATAAGAAGAACTAGCAAAATTGAACATCGGTTTCAATATGGACTGAAGGCAGCATTCAACGTTGTGCAGCATTATCAATACAAGCAACTCGACCTAGCTTTGCTTATTTGTTTTGCATTATCTTACCTTAATTAATCCAATTTGCAACTTTATTTTGTAGGGTACTATTAAATGAAGGTTCGTTCGCCTTATAAATGAATGTTTTAGGCTCGTCCGCCTTATAATTGAACGTTTTAGGCTCGTTCGCCTTATAAATGAACGTCTTAGGCTCATTCGCCTTATAATTGAATGTTTTAGACCTATTTGCCTTATAAATGAATGATCCAGGTCCATCCACCCGTAAATCGGATATGCAGATTTACTTCAAGTCGCTTTGGAACATTGGATGCTTCAAGACTGGACGTCTCATTTGCTTTGTCAAGTGATTCGAGCACAATTCAAGATTAAATCGCAAACTACCACTAGATCATTAAACCGTTATGCTTTATCATAGTTTATTGCCGAAAAGGCGGCATTTCTACTTCCTATAATTCTTACAAATTGTTAAACACATCCGTTTCATCTCTATTTTGCTTTATGCTAACATTTACTGAAATTTCATTTTTTTTGTGATTTACAGATATTGACAAATTTGGAGAAGTACCCGCTTTAATGAGTTCTGTATTTTTCGCCTTATCTTATGCTAATAAGGCTCGTTCGCCTTATAAGTGAACGTTTTAGGCTCATTCGCCTTATAATTGAACGTTTTAGGCTCGCTCGCCTTATAATTGAGCGTTTAGGCTCGTTCGCCTTATAAATGAACGTTTTTAGGCTCGTTCGCCTTAGAAATGAACGTTTTGGGCCTGTTAAATGAACAATTCGGGTTAACCCACCCGTAAATGGGATATGCAGGTTTTCAAGTTGCGTTGGATGCTTCGAGACTCGACGCCTCATTGCTTTATCAATAGAATGGAGCACATTCCGAGATCGCATTGTAGACTACCTATTCATGATCTAAAGCATTATGCTTTATCATGGTTATTGCTGAAAGGCGGCATTTCTATTTTCTATATTCCTTGCAAATTGTTAAGCCTATTCGTTTCATTTCTATTTATGGGAACGTTTACTAAAATTTCATTTTGTGATTTGCAGATATTTCTAAGTCTAAAGAAGTACCTGCTTTAATGAATTTCGCCTCTTTTGCTTGCCTAATGGTTTAGGCTCGTTCGCCTTTTAATTGAACGTTTTAGGCTCGTTCGCCTTATAATTGGACGTTCTAGGCTCGTTCGCCTTATAATTGAACGTTTTAGGCTCGTTCGCCTTATAATTGAGCGTTTTAGGCTCGTTTGCCTTATAAATAAACGTTATGTTACTGCATAGGTTATAAGATTAGCCAAGTCGACTTGAGGCATTATGTCTCGTTAGTCGACTTATTTTGTAACAACCTTATATTCTGCAATTCGTACCCGCTTTACTTATTGTCTTGCTTTACTGTTTCAGAATAATGATCAGTCTAGAGGTTCCCCGGGCGGAGCACCTTGTCAGTTGATCGAAGGAAGAACTTAGTGATGATATCACAACCCGCATTTACAACTTTATGTTATCACTTTTTATTTTCTCATTCCAATTATTACAATTTATTAGCAGTTGCTCGCTTACCGTTTGTCAATTTTATTACAGGATTTTGGCAGTACCGCAGCAGCATTTGGAGCATAACGTGGAACTTTTTCTTAGCAGTGAACTGGGGCAATCATTGATATGAGCTAGACTCGTCAACAAGGATCTGAAGAATCGCACTCGAACAAGCAAATTCTTACCTAATCTTTCATTCCAGATTAGGGGTCAGTCAGATTCTTTCCTATTCGTGCGTCCTTTTCTATCGATCGTGCGAGTCTTCGTATCTAAATGTCGTTGAACTACATATGGCCTGATTCTCTTTCAGCCCGAGATATGTAGGCAACTCAGAAGCCGGAGTTCGGCCATAAGCCTCGCCTTTTGGTTCTTGGAATCAAAAGTCTTTGGCTTTATCGTGACAAAATTGGCTTTTCCGTCAACTTCTTTACCCTGAAAACTCTTTCATTCTTTTCGGGTAAAGAGGGGCAGCTGTTGACACACAATTTTGTCCCGAAACATTTTAACTAGTGTCTAATTATTTTAAATAAATTCAATTTTAAAAGAAAAGGGTTAAAATCATAATGCGCAGCCTTAAATTCAGTCTATCCACGCAATTCTTCCACTTAGTGATTAAAATTTATAAAGTGAAGGCTAAAATTATTCCTCACCCATAAATTTGGCCTATTTTTGCAACACCTATTTATATCTACTCAATACACACCCAGATCACCACCACCCATTTCATTCTCCTAATTCCCTAACCCTAATCCCAAATTACCCACGCCGCCACCCTAAAATTTCCCTCTATTATCGGATAAGTCCAAATTCCATCGTCACCAGTGGTCCCTGGTGGTCCCGCGCTCCTTTACTCCTTCATACGGCGTCGGATTATACCATTTCTTCTCATTTTCCAGTACAATCGCTTTTGTGCTTGACAAATGAGAAGAGAGGAGTACAATCCACTCTTTTCATCCATCCAGATCAGAAGTCGATTCGTTTTCTACCGTTAGATCAAGAGTATGAGGTAAATTTTCACTTTTCTTTCTTTCAATTCACAGCTGGTAGCACTTTTGATCCCACATCGAAAATCTAGTGTTTTTACACCTTCGAAACCCCTATAAATACCCCTTTGCACAGTAAGAATGGGGTCGGATTTTGGTTGAAGGAATTGAGGGACTTCGGAAACGAGGACCCTCTTAGTGCTTTTTTAATAGCGATTTCATTTTCCTTCCTAATTTCCGACCTTTAAAATTTGTGAATCGTCGAGTTGTTGTCACTCGTTCAAGTGCGGATTTCGACGGATCAATCGCCCCATTTCACTTCCTCGCAAAAGGTCAGTGTTTCATTTTTGATATGTTTTCTTTGTAGTTGTAGTGTATATAAATGTTTAGATGTTTAATTAATCCTGCTCTCCATTTTAATAACCAGTATGTATATAAAATATAAGGCAGGTAAGAGTTCTCTTTTTGATTTCTGAATTAGAACTTGTTAAATCGAATAGCTTAATCTTAAGATAACTTTAGAAATCCTGTAAAAAAAAATTTAGAAACTGAATAAGTAAACAAAAGAGTAAACTTGTTTAGTCTATTTGCCAGTTTCTTGTGTGAATTTGTTTGGTTCTTCTGCATATGTTTGCTTGCTGTTTGTGAAGAGAATATGTGTGAAAAGGAGTTTCAGGGAGTAGTATTTAGGCTGGTTTCTGAATAGGCAAGGTGTCAGGTGTCTTGGGGTTTGTTTTCTAGTAAGGAGAGAAGTTCAGGTTTTGTTTGTTTGTATGGAGAATAGCAGGGGTGGTCTGGTCCATTTTGCTCATGGGGTTTGCTGTGCAGGCAGTTGAGAGTGATCCAGGAGCCTGAAGTAGTTGTGTTGTCTGTTTAGGAGTGTTTCAGGTGGTTTGGTGAGTTGAGGGAGTTCAGGGTAGTTCCTGTGGAATGGAGAAGCTTGATGGAGTTGCTGTCTGTTCTGTTTTCTCTTGGTGAGTAGGAGTAGTTCAGGAGGGAGTAGGAGCTTCAAGATGGAAGTGTAGATGATGCAGGGAATCAGGTTGTTTTCTGTCTGGTTCAAAGGAAAAGTGTGAGGGTCTGTTTGGAGGTGAAGTTGATGGTTTGGCTATTGCAAAGAGAGAGCATTTGTATGCAGCAATAGCTAGGGAGGAAGCAGGAGTTAGCGGCATGAGAATGAGGGAATTGGTTGCATGTGAATGTAAGGGAGGTCTAGGTGGATGTAGTTCGTCCAGGGGATCTGAGGTTGTTTCAGGGTGCATAAGAGGCTTGGTTTTAGTTGCAGATGGTGTAGTTGTTGCAGCAGTTTGGTCTAGATTCTGATAGTAGAAGTATAGGGGTGTGTAGGTGGTCTAGTTTAGGAGTTAGCAGGGGTGATGAGAGGGGCGTCTGCAGGTAGTAGACACCTGGTTTTCAAGGGTGAAAAGAAGTGTATGTATAGGTTTTGTGATGAAGATGAGATCTGATTTCTCTCTGGTATGAGTAGTTGTTAAAGTTGCAGCCTTTTATTTGATAAATTCTTCTAGAATTGGTCTGTTTTATTTAATGTCATCAGCAGCTTTGTTTAAATCATGAAAATTGTTTTGCCATGAAAGTTTTGGGTTGAAACCTATTGGATTGAATGTTATATACCATAGCATGTAACTTAATAAAAGTACTTTTCTTTCCATGCTCTTTTAGCTTGTTCAGCTTCCGTCTGTTTGAGTAGGATTAAGTTGTTTTCTATGGCTTTCAAAAAATACCAACTATATGATGTGTTTATTTCCTTTAAAGCAGAAAAGAATATTAGATAGTGTAAAAAGGGTGAAGTAGGTGGGTTGATTAGTGCAGCAGCCTGGAGGTTTGTTTATGGGGCCTAAGTTTTTCTTTTCTTAGCTCCTTTAGGCATTGTTGTAAAATCAGATTGCTAGTTCCTTTTTTTTTAAAGTTGTAATCTTTTAAAGTCTAAATCTTCGTCAAGCTTCTTTGATATTAGTAACATTATGAAGCAAGTGTTGATTTACTTGACATATGTTTGGAGTTTCCCGTTTCATTAAAAGTCATGAATCAGGTTTTGAACAATGTTGAAATGAAATGCATATTGCTAATATATTTGTTTTCGGTTGGCTTTCCTTTTATATTCTAAAATGTCATGTAAAAGCTTCTTGACTCCATTAGAGAATTTGTTCACTCTTAATTATTTTATAGTTCATTATATTCTTTTAAATGATGTGAATATATGAAGGGAATTCATTGGATCTGTAACAATTCCCTTTGTGGTGATTGGATAATTGATATAGGTCTTGGTTGTGTCACTCAACTATTCTATTATTTCCAAGTAGAAACAGTTCTCCCAGTTAATATGCATAAAACTTTTGACTAATTGCTGGCAGTTGTATCGTTTGGCTTATTTGCCTATGTCCTTTCTGTTTTGTTTGGCCTATATTTTAATGCAGCAAGTTTATTCAATGAGACAATTTACCTTCCTCTTATATTCTAATGCTAATTCCTATCTTGTGCTAATTTTTATCTTCTCTCTTCTTTGCATGAACACACCTTGGGAAGAATTCGGGTAAAACTCACCAATTGGGATGGCTCATTGGCTTGGAATTGCATTGGAATT
Source organism: Petunia axillaris subsp. axillaris (assembly GCA_029990575.1). Taxonomy (NCBI): domain Eukaryota; kingdom Viridiplantae; phylum Streptophyta; class Magnoliopsida; order Solanales; family Solanaceae; genus Petunia; species Petunia axillaris. The sequence continues at coordinate 48,342,623 of JARKNS010000009.1, forward strand.
GAGTCTGAGTTCGAACACTCAAGAAGCAAAGACTATAGAAGAAATTTTAAAAATGCTTTGTTGAGCCGCTTAATATAACTTAGGCTCATGGGCGTAAGGTAAAAAAGGAAAAATAGTCATTCACCCAAATATCCGGGTTCTTCTTCTAAACCTCCTCTTTCCCAATCCCTTAGAATTCGCATGTCACTAGGAATTTTCCCCTTTATCAGTTGTAGAATAATTCAATTGTTTATTTGTTAATGAATATTTATTTTGAGTTATTTATTGCGAATAAATTATTTTCTTTAGAATTGCCATCTTATTCACGAATTGTGAATCTTTTAGTTAAATAATGCGTGCAATCAAAATTTGAAATTAATAAAAAGTGTAACTTGGTTTTCTTTATCCATTAAAGTGCAATTTCTTTTCAAATTAATTGGTTTATTCTTATTTTTGGCGAAAATTGCATTTTAAGTCTAAACCCATTTGATTGGTATTTCTTTAAAGCATAATTTATTAATTTTAAACTCTTTAAATTAAATATTTTAAAATGCATTTATAAAGGTATTTTTGTGAAAACCGAAGGATTAACCACATTTTGTGGATTTTCGAAAGTGCTTTTTCAAATGAAAACCTTCTTTCGGAAATAGTTGAACCTCTTACTTAGAATCTCTGAAATAGACCATTTTCCTTAAAACTGAGTGCTTGCACGCACCATTTGATTAATTGGTTCCTAATTCTCTTAAATTAGGTGGCGACTCCAAAGAAAGCCCTTTGGAGTCCCATATTGTTGAACATTATACCCGAAACCTATCTTTTCTTAAAGAAAGGGTAATTTTTGGGGTTCAACAAGCATAAATCTCATGCCTCTGTCTATTTGCAAAAGGTTAGGGCCAGGAGCAATCAAGTCCTCTTCAGTTACTCTTAAGATGGCGGATGGATCACTCACTCACCCTGATGGTAAGTTGGAGGATGTGTTGCTAAAAGTTGGTAAGTTTACATTCTCTGCTGATTTTGTAGTCCTAGATTATGAAGAGGACCGAGAAGCTCCAATCATTTTGGGGAGACCATTCCTAGTCACCTCGAAGGCAATTATTGACATGGAGCTGGGTGAGATGACTGTTAGAGCGCATGGAGAAAATGTTACTTTCAAGGTTTATAATGGGAAGGAGCACATAGCTAAGGTTGAAGAGTGCTCTATGATTGAATGTGTCAAACAAGAACATGGAAGTAAACCAGATGTGAAGTTGAAGAGGGGTTCTCGCGAAGAAGGGAAGAGAGCAAAGGTTCGGCGTAAGAAGAGAAGACATAAATGCTGGAAGTGAGCTAGAAGTGTCGTCGTGCCACGACGTTAACTAAAGCGCTTCTCGGGAGGCAACCCGAGTTTGTACTTGTATTATTTTATTTATAGTGTCACGTAGTTTTTGTTTTTCCTTGGATTGCAGGTTCATGTACTGTCGAGGCTAAGTGTGGGGTGTCCTCACCCTTGCCTAATATTAATGACCTGTTGGGGGAAGTCTGAGTACCTCATACGGTATGGAAGCTTGGAGGATGCTAGCACCAAGGACTAGAATCTTCAGGGAAGTTTTCTTTACCTTGCACTTTCTTATTTTTTGCACTGAGGACAGTGCTTAGTTTAAGTGTGGGGTGGGGGAGCTACCCTTTTATTTATTTTTGAGGTTAGGGATGCATGTACCGTTAGGATTTTTCTTTTGTCACTTGACTTTGTTTTGATTTGTTTCTTGCTTTAATATATGGAAAAAAAATTAGAAAACCAATGAAATATTCCAAAAAGATTTTCCTTTTAGTCTTTATTAGTGGTACATGTCATCCACCCCGTGGTTTTTCTTATGGCCTCGGTTCTTTTCCACGGGGAGGCCTTTGAACCGGGTAGTATTTTTATTTTTAGGATTAGAATAGTTAGTTGTAGATGGCCCTAGACGAAGGACAGAGGTAGAATGCTAGGTGCCTTTGATTTGTTTGATACCGGTGGACTTGAATTGATTTCATGTGCTATTTGTGGTGTCCTTGGGTTTTAAATTGTGAAGCATGCCTAGAAAAAAAATTGGAACGACCCCCTTGAGATGCTTGAGTCCACTTGCTTGACTTTGTTGTGAACCTTTGTGCATGAGTGCTTAAATTTCCACAAGTCGCATTCTAGATGCTTAGTTGAGAGTTGTTGATGGAACCTTTTTGTGTGGACCATGTGCGATGTGTGTGTGAGGCATGTTCTTGTTTACTTCATGTTGCATATTAATGTCTAGAACTTGCCCCCTGTGTGTGTAAAGCGAAATCTTAGGTTCGCTCTAGTCGGAAAATGATACAAGGCCTTCTTTTGATTTGCCTACCCTTACATATACACCTTGGAAAAAAAATTGTTGTTGTGATTTCTTTGACCCTTTTTGTTGGCACCCACACCCCGAGCCTACTCATTTGTTCTAAATTGTCTCTTTTGGCCCTTTACTCCTTAAGCACTTTCTTGATATTGTGTTGTTATGTGGGAGTTGTGGTTGGATTTTGGGAGGTTTTTGAGTGGAGCTAATGAAGGGGAATAATTGAAACAAAAAATTGTGAAGTAGTGAAAAGCATTGGCAAGGTTGGAAGATAATGAAATTGAAAAGAAAAAAAAATAGCAAAAAAGAAAAGAAAATAAAAAAAAGAGATTTGTGGAAGAAGAAATAAGAAGAGAAAAAGATGTCCATTCCTTGCTAGTGTGCGCTTAATAGAAAAAAATGCTACATGTTGAGAAGGTGTATGTGTAGAAGGTTGATTGGGTGGCTTGATGAGATTGTGCGTAATTTGAATGTGATGTATTAAAGTGCTTAGGGAGGTAGTCACTATTACCATATGTATCCTACCCGCCCCTTAGCCTACATTACGACCTTTCTAAAGTCCTAGTTAATCCCGATTGGAGTGAGCTTACATTAGTGGAGTCCTACACTACGGGCAAGCCTATGGTACGTTGTGTGTGACATGTGAGACTTTCATGAGAGTGAGTGAATTCATTTGTTATTGCCCCCGTTCTATTCATGATATTTGTTGTTGTGTGTGATTTTTGTGGGGCACTCTTTTGCTTCATATTGGTGAGGGCACGTGGGTTGCATGAAATAGGTGAAACTGATGGTTCTTGGTTGAGTAGATAGGTGTGATTTTGTGGGAACATAATTGCATTAAGTTGAGTTTGTGCATTTGAGCTATTTCAGGGTGGTTGTTCTCATATTTTTGGTTTTGGTAAATTGTTGGCATGTTGTGGATCCATAGTAGTCATGTGTGCATTGGTTCAATGGTCGGTATCAACCATGGTCATAGGCAGACCTGTTTTACCTAGGTTGGGAAGTTAGTTGTGACTTGCTCGAGGGCGAGCAAAGGTTCAAGTGTGGGGTGGTGATGTTTGGCATTTTATGCCAAGGTTTCCTTAATATTTCCGTATGTTTGAGCTTGTTATGCGCTCGTTTTATAGTTTGTGAATGTGGTTTTACACTAATTTTATGTCGTGCATGTGTAGGTTGTTACGCAGTGCATTTGGAGCTTTTAGGAGCTTGATTGAGCAAGAATTGATTGAAGGATGATTGAGGATTGGATTGAGCACACTAGAGCACGACACGAGCGAGATTTCGGAGGAAGGAAAGGAGCAGTTTGGCTGGGCGCTGTGGGGCGCCAGTTATAGTGCCCAGTGCCCCAGCGCTTTTACTCACGTGGGGCGCCCCAAAAGCGCCCAAAGTTTGGCGGGTTCTACTTGTCCCAGCGCTTTACGAGGCGCGGGGCGCCCGTTATAGCGCCCCTGAGCGGATTTTTACTTCCTATTTCGTCTAGGCTTGGGTCTAACTTATTACCAGGCCTTTGTAAACCCTATAAATACTCTTTTACTTAATTTTTAATAGGAGTTCAGACTTTGGAGCAAATTGGAGAGCTCATAACATCAAGAACAAGGATTTTTCTTTCTTCCATTAATCTATTACATCATTATTTCATTATTACATCAAATCTTTGTGTTGTTATTATGAGTATGCGTGGCTAAACATATCGTTCTAGGGTTAGAGTATTTCATGAAAGTTGATGTTTGAAGATTGATTTCCATTAATTGAATCCCATAACGGGTTACTTATTCTTTCTTGATTTCACTTGTGTAATTGTCAGGGCCCGATTATTACGCATTATCTATGGTTTTTAGATTGAACTCGAAAGAGGGAATTTAATTACGTAATAAGAAAGAATAGGACTAGTTTGTGAACCCGGGCATCGGGGAACCAATTTGTGAGTAGGATAGACATATACTTGCTCGCCTAGTTTAACTCATCACAGAATTCATTAATGCGTGCACTTGGTTCAACCCATAGACATATAGGGATTGAAGTAGCCTGCATAGACCGTGAAGAATCGAAAGGTTTTCACGGGTACATTTAATCTGTTAGTTAGTAATCCGGGATTTAAGAAGTGGAATCAATTGGAAAACTCAACTGGATTGTTCGTAACTCTGACTCTGGACCGTCTCCTTATTACTGATAACACCCAAGTTTGCTCCATTGCTTGAATTCACTTTTACCATTTTAATTACTGCTCTTTAGTTAATAAACTCATCACTATTGGAAAAGATCCCTGAATAGTTTATATAAATTGTTTGCTAGAATTCAGTCTTAATAGTCCTCGTGGGAACGATACTCATCTTATCACTTTATTACTTGTCGACCACGTATACTTGTGTGTGCGTTTGGGAGCAACAAGGCACCGCGAGGAAACTCGAAGGGAAGGTATGAGCCATACACCTCATCGTCGAGGCAGACTGTTAGTCAAAGGCTGGGAAATTTGCTTGGAAACTCGTTTGGAAACCCACATGTGAGCCAACGGCTCGGAGGAAAGGTTCTCCCTAATTCGAACCAAGGAATTTCCTCAGGCCCAGCTTTGGTCTCAAAAAATAAAGATTTACCTCGGATCCCTGACTACAACTTCAATATATCGACCTTGGAGCTGGTCAATGTGGTGAAGGGAACCACCGGAGTAAGAATACCAAAAGACATGAGAACTCAGCAGACAAAAGGGATCAAACCCTGCACTGCGAGTTTCATGCAGATTATGGTCACCGCACCGAGGACTGCAAAGCATTGCGCCTAGAGGTAGCACACTTGTTGAAAAAGGGTGTGCTAGCTGAATTCCTCACCGATAAGGGGAAGGAAAACTATGCTAAAAACCGAGGTGATGGCCAACTACCTCGGGCACCACCTCCGGAAAGAGTGGTAAATGTTATCACCGGGGGGTAAGAGGTGAACGGGGTGAACTTTGCAGCTGCAAAGAAATTCGCAAAGCTGTCGATCACCATGGAGAAACAAACTCGAGTTGGAGGCTCGAGTAAAGAAATTGTGTTTGATGACAAAGATTATGATGGGATGATGTTCCCCCATCACGATGCTTTGGTCATCATGCTGAGAATAAATGACTCGGATATCAAACGAGTCCTGATTGAGACCGGTAGCTCGGTCAACATAAATAGCTACGAGGCCATTAAAAAGATGTGGCTGAAGGGTGAGGTTATCCCTAAGGCAACAGTGTTGACTGGCTTCAACAACTCCACTAAGAAGACATTGGGTGAAATCACACTCAAGACGTTTGCTAAAGGAGTTATCAAGGAAACACTATTTCAAGTCTTGCCCGAGGACATGGCATACAATGTGATCCTCGGTAGACCATGGATCCACTCTATGGAGGCTGTCCCATCCACTCTTCATCGGGTGATCAAATTCCCCACCCCATGGGGAGTTCGGTCAATAAAAGGAGAGCAACGAGTAGCAAGAGAATGCTATTCGGTTGCATTGAAGAGTGGAGTCATCCCGATCGGAACAAAACAATAGCAACCAATACAACCGGGGTCGAGCGAGGAAGACCCCCGAGGAGAAGTGGAGAAGATCCCGGTTTGCATTAAAGAAACCTCGGAAGCAGAAAGCCGAGGACTCCACCATAGAAGAGCTGGAATCTTTCATACTATCGAAAGATTTTCCAGAGAGAAAAGTATTTGTCGGCTTGGAGTTGGACCCAGAATCGAAAAAAGCTATCATCAAAGTGTTAAAGTCCTATAAAGATTGCTTTGCTTGGTCCCATTCGGACATGGTTGGTATCGATCCGGAGATCATGACCCACAAATTGAATGTGGATCCCAAATTCACCCCGGTGAAGCAGAAGAAAAGACCTCACGTCGGGGTCAAACAGAAAGCAATCGAAGATAAAACTATGAAGCTGCAAGAGAATGGCTTCATAAGAGAGGTGAAATACCCCGAGTGGCTGGCTAATGTAGTTGTCGTGCTCAAGAAAAATGGCAAATTGAGGATGTGCGTAGACTACACTGATCTAAACAAGGCTTGCCCCAAGGACTCCTATCCACTGCCATAAATTGACAGGTTAATAGACTCAACGGCTGGACACAAACTATTAACCTTCTTAGATGCTTATTCGGAGTACAACCAAATCCTCATGGATCCGAAGGACGAAGAAAAAACCTCGTTCATCACTGACCAAGGTACCTTCTGCTACAAGGTTATGCCCTTCGGTTTGAAGAATGCTGGGGCGACATACCAAATACTAGTATGTCATATGTTCAAAGAATACATTGCAAAATATATGGAGGTCTACACAAATGATATGCTGATCAAGTCTATTCGAATGGAGGATCATTTAAACCATTTGAGAAAAGCTTTCGATGTTCTGAGGCAATATGGCATAAAATTGAATCCTGAGAAGTGTGCCTTCGGTGTGGGGTCTGGCAAATTTTTGGGATTCATAGTCTCTGAACGAGGGATCGAAGCTAATCCAGATATGATCAAGGCTGTCGAAGAAATCCCCAAGGAGCTGCCTTGATTCGCTTTATCTCAAGGTCTTCGGAGCGATGCCACAAGTTCTTCTCGGTCTTAAGGAAGAATAATCACTTCGAGTGGACACCAGAGTGTAAAGAAGCGCTAAGGGAGTTGAAACGTCATCTGGCTAACGCGCCGTTGCTCGCCAAGCCAAAAGATGGTGAAACTTTGCTAGTTTATCTGGCTGTATCCGAGGTGTCAGTCAGTGTTGTGTTGGTTCGAGAAGTAGATGGCAAGCAACATCTCATCTACTATGTGAGCAAGACACTCCTTGATGCTGAAACCAGGTATCCTCATTTGGAGAAACTAGCACTTGCTTTAATTGTTACTGCTCGGAAGCTACAACCCTATTTTCAATATTATCCAATAGCAGTAGTTTCCACCTTCCCCTTTAGAAGTATATTTCATAAGCCTGAGTTGTCGGGGAGGTTATCCAAATAGGCTATAGAATTAAGTGAGTACAACATCACCTATCAACACCGAACGGCCATAAAATCCCAAGTCTTGGCCGACTTCGTAGCTGATTTTAGTGATGGGATCCTACCCGAAGCCGAAAAGGAGAATTCAATGTCGAAGGGGACTGCTTCGGAACTATGGATACTTTACACCGATGGGGCGACTAATTCCAAGGGTTCGGGATTAGGCATAGTGTTGAAAGTGCCCACCGGGAAGAAAATCAGCCACTCAGTTTGGTTTAAAAAGGTGACCAACAACAAAGCCGAATACGAAGCAGCCTTAGCAGGCTTGGAGTTAGCCAAAGAAATGGGGGTAGAGAGAATTGAGTTAAGGTGCGATTCACAACTGGTGGTAAACTAAGTGCTCGGTGAGTATACGCCTCGTGAGCCCAGAATGCAACAATTCTTGACTCGATCACAAAGAATCTTAGCTCAATTCCAAGAGTGGCAGATTAAATAAGTGCATCGAGAGGAGAATACCGAAGCCGATGCCTTGAAAAATTTGGGTTCGGCGGTTGACGAAGTGCACTCGGGTACCGATTCAGTAGTTCGGTTGCTTTCCATGCAAATGAGAGAGAGATGAAATTAGAAGTCAACTCGGTGGACCACAAATGGGATTGACGAAGTAAGTTTATCTCTTACTTCGACTCGGGGACTCTCCCCCAAGATACGAAAGAGGCAAAAAAGTAGAGAACCCAAGCAGCCTCGTACTCGATGATCGAGGGAAATTTATATAGAAGGTTATATTGCGGCTCAATGGCCAAGTGTTTGGGTCCAGACAAAGCTAGATACGTGATGGCTGAAATACACGAAGGCGAGTGTGGCAATCACTCGGGGGGAAAGTCCTTGGTGCGCAAATTACTTAGAGTTGGGTACTATTAGCCCACAATCAGTGCAGTTGCAAAGGTCTTCGTGAAAAAATGTGATAAGTGCCAACGCCACGCCCGAATGATTCATCAACAAGCTGAACCATTGCATTTGGTCGTGTCACCATGGCCCTTCATGAAATGGGGGATGAATATAGTTGGCCCTTTACCGAAGGGAAAGGGTGGTGTTCGGTTCATTCTGGTCCTAACCGATTACTTCACAAAGCGGGTGGAAGTAGAAGCTCTCACCGAGGTTAAGCAAAAGGAAGTAATCGATTTTATTAGGAAGAACATCATCTACAGGCTTGGTGTCCCGATGGAGATCACATGCGACAACGGTAAGCAGTTCATGGGAGCAACCATCACTGATTTTACAAACAATGGGGAATAAAGAGAATAGCATCGACCCCCTATCATCCAAGCGCCAATTGTCAAGCCGAATCTTCAAACAGAGTAATAATTGAAAATCTCAAGAAGATGCTCAGTGAGAAAAAAGGCCCTTGGCCCGAAGAGTTGCCAAGCGTGTTGTGGGCTATGCAAACAACAGAAAAGAACAGCACCGGTGAAACCCCATTTTCCCTCGCCTATGGCATGGATTCACTTATCCCCGTGGAGGTGGGCGAACCAAGTCTTCTGTACGCTCACACCACCGAGGACGCCAACCAGCAAGCCATGCACATAGGGTTGGACATGCTCGAGGAGAAGAGAGAGTTGGCTTTGGTCCGGTTAGCAGCACAAAAGAGGAGGCATATCTTAACCAGAAGGCCAAACTTAGAGATTTTAAAATTAGCGACTATGTGCTAAAGGCTACGAATCAGTCAACGAAAGAGAAGAACGGGGGAAAACTCGTCGCAAATTGGGAAGGACCTATAAAAGTCAGGGCAATTGTTGGGAAAAGACCTTATCAAATTGAAGATCTGCAAGGCATACCCGAACCTCTGAATTGGAATATCTCCAATTTGAAGCGGTACTACTTCTGAAGTCGAGGTAAGCGTTCCTTGATCATTTAAAATTTACCCTCAGCCTCGAGCCAAAAAATGCTCCTAGGGCTTCGGTCGAAATGTACTAACTTGCTCCTCGTTTCATTTTACTTGACCTTTTCAGGAAGCGGATAAAACGATTTCATGTGCTTGGATTTTCATCAAGATTCACACCTGAACACTGGGGGGGGGGGAAGTAAGAGGTGGGTTGCAACCGTGGTCAACACTGAGCCTCCCAACCAAAGTCTATCTATTCGACAACCGGGAACTGACACCCAGGAGATAGATTAGTACATTGTAATTACGCCCGATAGTGGCATGTAGTCAATTTTTCTTTACGCCTAAGGTCTACTTCGACTTGGCCTTATGTGAAAAGCCGATTGTGGCTCGTTGATATTATCAACGAAATAAACTTAATTCCATATCTCTTTGTTTCTATGATCTTGCACACCAACGTTGCACTTACAAATGCATTGACTCGAGAACGAGATGTCGTTCTAAGTTTGCATCGGTAGTTACTTCAAGTGTGGTTCATACAAAAACTAACATTTAAAACAAGAAATACAAAATCATTTCATTCAAAGGCCCGAAGGCTACAAATTGTTTACATCAAAAGGACCTGAAGGTCCAAATCATGTACATCAAAAAAGCCTGAAGGCTTACACAAAAATAAAGACAAGAAGTGAAAACAGGAATCTAGGCCTTGGGATCATCATCTCCCTCCTCGAAAGCCCCCTCGACATCCTCATCACCTTCATCTTCTTCTTCATCCTCGCTCAAAGATTCACTTGAGGGAAGGTCGTCGATAATAGCCTGAGCTTGGGCCGCCTTTTCTTCAGCTTTGGCGATCTCTTCTTCCAAGTTAAGTTTACCAGCACGACATTGCTTGAGCAGCTTCAGCCGAGACTTGATAACAGGCCCTAGCTTTGTGGTCAGTGATTTCCTCCCGAAGCGATCTAACCTCGGCCTCACGAGCTGGGAGCTTGGAGTTTTCACCTTCCAACCTCTGAATGTGAAGCCCATGGTCTCTTAGCTGCTTATGGTGCTTCTTGGCCATTTCTTCAAATTTACCCCTAACTTGGCCTAGCTCTGCATTGAGCCTTGCGACTTCGGCTTCTAGCTTCGTGCGCTCAACTTGGAAACCGTCACCGAGGGCTTGAATCTTCGCTTCGGAGGCAGCCTTAGCTTCGCGCAAGTCGGATTGAGACTTGGACAATTTAGCTTTCAACTCAGCTATTTGTGCATTAAAGTTGCCCCTTTGCTTGTCCCAAGCACGAGCTACGTGCTAGACCTCTTCGTTCCTAGAAGTTTCAAGCTCGATGGCTCTCAATGACAAAACGAAGCCCTGAGAAGAAATCGTCAAAGAAACATTGTAAGCAAATGACCGAGGACTGAGGTAAAATCAAAGACGACAAAACTTACTCTGAGCGCATTAGCGGCGAGGGTGCTGGCTAGCTGAGTTGGAGAAAACTGCTGCACGACGTTGTCCTCTGTTGGACCGAGCAAAGGAATAAGACTCAAAATGTAACTTCGGGAGCTCGCCAACAGGTTCGAAGAGGTCGGCATCTCGAGCTTTCGTAAAGATCCCACCGAGGACGAAAGCCTCGCAGGCTCAGATTGTGCCCTAACTGTGCCGACATCTGCCCCCTTTTCAATGGCAGCAGCCCCAGCTTCCCCAACTTTGACCTTGCCTTTGGCCTTAGCAACTGCCGCTTCGGAGTCGTGTTCTTGATCTTCAAGATCCACAACCTCAATTTCTCTTCGAGCCTCCAAGCCCTCGGCAGCCTCTTCGCTGGGCTCATCAATCAGCCGTCGGCGTGTTTTCGCCACCGCTTCGGGCCGAAGAAAAGTTACCACCTTGGTACGAGGATTTACAGAACGGGAGGGCTTCTTGGAAATCACCCTCTCTTCCTCTTCATACCTATAAAGAACAACGTGGAAGAATCTTAAGCAAAATAGTGAAGAGAAGTAAAAACCAGTGTGTTAGCCGAAGGTAATGTTTAACTTTTGAGGATCCCTGATCCGAGGACCCCTTTGAAACCTTCGAAGGCTTTGAAGCCTTAAGTTCTTTCAGGTCACCAGCCAGACCTGCTACCCAAGCCAGATCATCATCCGACTCGGTATCTTCCTCACCCTTTTTCTTTCCTTTCCCTGTCTTCTTTTTATTTTTCTTTGTGTTGATGGCACGATTTGGAAAACCTGACACCGAGGAAAAAAGGATTAATAACCAAATCAAGAGCTTCGAACAACACACCAAGTAAAAAACCATAAAGGCTTACCGTGCCTCTTACACTGCCAGCCGAATTCAGCAGCCATTTCCATCTATAACCGAATGGGGCGTTTACGGGCCCCGGTCACAACTTTGACCTATTCGGTCAAACCCTCAGGGGGGAAGATAGAAACCTTGTTAGCTGAAGAACAAAAAATGGGTTAAGATTAGCAAACAAGAATAGCTACCGAAGAAGAAATTAGGAAAGAAGGAGCACTTACGTGTACTATTCCACCTCTCTGGGAAATCAGGTTCGGTAGATAAAATGCTAGTCTCTAAAAGAACGTAGAGATCACACCATTCTCGGTCTACGTGATCCTCGCTTTTGTGGAGAAGCACATACTTGCCTCGATTGTTTAAAGCCACGACCCCGGCCTTGTGAAAGTAAGGGTAATAAAGAGAAATGAGATGCTGCAAAGTAAAATCCACCTTGGCCTCCTTACTCAGCCTAGCCAACCATGGAATGACCCTCCAAAAACCGGGGCCCAGTTGAGCCAAGCACAAGTTGTATGCTCGGCAGAAGTCGTCGATAACCTTGTGAATGGGGAGAGTGAATCCGATGGTGAACGGATAAGTGTACGCAAAAGACAGCCCCTTCACGTGATGGCAAACCCTACTAGTTGGATCGGGGATGATCACTTTCACCTCGCGCTCAAAGCCACAATCCTTTCGAACTCTGTCTATGTGAGCTTGAGTAATTCGGGTCGGCGTTGTGTTTACTGGTACAATTCTGTTCAACTCTTCCTCGTCAGCAGATTGCTTTTGTAGTTTAAGATTTTTACCATTGTCAAAGTGTGAAGGAATAATTTGATGGGCTCGAGCTCCTGCTCGAGGGGAATCTTGGGAAGTTTCTTTTCAGTACTCGAAGGTCCAGCCTCGGCATCGTGCCCACCCTCGGTAGCGGGCAACTCGCCCCCGGTTTTAGTTTCGGCCTCGGCGTCGTCCTCTCCCTCGCCCTCGGCGTCATCGCCTTCGCCATCGTCATCCCTATGGGTGACCCCTTCAGCGTCAGCGCCAACTACCACCATGGCGTCATCATCGATGACGTCATCCTCCTCCTCTATGCTGACACCCTCGCTTACTTCAGCTCTATTGTGCTCAACTCTCACCTTGCGCCACCTAGAGCTACTGGCGCTTGAGGTCACTTCTCCACCGCCCTCCGCCTCTATTACCTGCAGCGCGGGCACAGTGGCTATAACGTCGCCACTAGCTATAGCGGCGGCGAAGCGTGAAATTATCGCCCTTTCACCCGAGTCACTTGAATCTTTTCTAGAGTGTGTTGCAGACATGGCTATGGCTTTGAATGTTAAAGATTTCTTGAAAGCAGAAGATGGTCAAGATGAAGACGAGTGGTTTTCTCTCTTTAGTCACTGTTGCTCACAGATGTTGGAAGTGATGAAAAGAACTTCCAAGGGAAGTATATATACAAATTGTTGGAGGGCAAGTGTGAAAAGAAATCATCATTGTAACGTTTGAAAGCGCGAGAAAAACGGCATGACCGTTCGGTGTTCTATGAGCGGTAGCCACGTGTCGATGAACAGTAATCTGAAAGGACGCGGACCGTTGACAAAAATTTGAAACGCTTGGATAGGGTTGCGCCACATCATTCTCCCGCGGAATTCCTCGGTAACTTCGGTAACTGACCGAGGAGTGGGGAGACTATCTGTATTGGGTGAAAATCAGCTTGCCTACGTGGCACCTCGGTGACGTGACAAGATGATGACCGAAGCAAGTGTTAGCAAGCCGCAAGCCAAGGAGAGGCGCAAACGGCCTGGAGCCCGGGACCGAAGCACATGACCGAGGATAAAACTTAAGGTATTTGCCTCGGTGAAATGTCACCTCGGTTGATTGTTCGGTCATGAACCCAAAGTCATCTGTTTATGCCCCGGTGAATGAGATCGTGTGCAGGCAACTGGTCGCCTCCAATTTCGGCCCACTAACCCTACTACTAGATATGGTGATCGTGGGTTTAGGCATGGTCAGTCGTGGGAAATGTGGGCAAGGCCCCTTGTATCTATAAATAGCTCCTCATTTTATATTGTACGCATTCAGAAATATATACAGAAACTTTGGCAAACTTTGTACTCACATCCATATATTGAAATCACTATTACTTCTTGCATTTACGTTTGTTATTTACATTGTTTCGACTTTGATACTGAGAATTGCTTGTATTCGCTACCCAAATTCGATTTGTGATCCTAAACCAGTTTTGGACCCATACAGTGTTCCCATATACATTTTGTTTGGTTTAACAATTTTACTGATTGGTTACTATAAATAAATTTTATTTTTACTGGAAAGCACCTTATTTTCAGTATTTACACTTTTGTTACAGATAGGTGAATATTGTTAGTTTCTCCACACTACTTGGTGGTCCCATATGCCAATATGCATATGAGATATAAAGAAGCTTCTCATGATGTGTTTTGCCGACCTGATTTTAGAGGTAACAAGCCAGAAATAATATGGCCCAACTGTCAACAGAACACATGTTGACTGCAATCATCTTTCAGAATTTATCGTCCGCCGCATATATGAATTTTCTTTTAATTGGGAATTCGTTCTATCATTTTCCCCGTGTAAAAAAAATGCATAATGACATAATTAGGAGTCATTTAGTAAACAGAGTACATGCTATGTTTTGAATAACATAAAGTATTATATACGATAAATAATGACTTGACTCTTGAGTACTAATATTTAATATAAGATGAATTGATAACTTGCAGACGGATAGTATATAAAACTTTGTGGTCAAAATAAGTTAAAGTCATCTACAGGAGCAATTTGATAATAATAATAATAATAATAATAATAATAATAATAATAATAATAATAATTAATGGATTATCTAAATTCGAAAGCTTTAGTATCATATAGTACACATATTAAAAACTTCGTGAAATATGTATAAATAATAAATTCTAAACTCTACAAACCAAATTAACTGCGATTAAAATCTGAACTTACTATAATATTTAAATTTTGAATCGTCATGTACTCATCAAGATAATCGCAGTTCTGATCTTACATCAAGCTGGTCATAAAAGGGGGGACACTACTGGTTCCAATAAGCTGCAAACGTGACCGTAACGTCCAACCTTTGGGCGAAACAAAGCCAGCCCAATTGCCTCGTTGAGACAACGAAATGACAGTGTGATAGCTGCTTGTGCGACATACACCACGCAAATCAACTAAGTAATCTAACAACTTGCTTTTTACTTTTCTCATGTTGACACTTGCTACATTAAAAGGGGTCACATTCAATTCAGATCTTTTAATACTCTATAACTTGATTGCTGATTGTTCATTGAACTTTTGCCACACCATCACTTCTTTATGGTCTCTATACCTTTGGATATAATGCAACTCTCAAAGATATCGAATGGTCATGCAAGTTGCACGTGATCTTGCTTTCTATCACAACTTTCTCTGCCCTTGTCACTTGTTCGATCAACTTGCATCACTGCAATTTGTTTTCTTCTTAACCAATTTTCAACATCTATAAATAGCAAGTTAACATCCCATAACCATGCAACCTAAAGTTGGTACAAAGACAAGATCATTCTAGCTGATCAAGATCTGAAAATGAAGAGACAAAGAGGTAGGACGTTAGGAAATAATGGAAAAAAGAAGAAGGCCAAAAAGGTTGTTGAGAAGCAAAGTGAAAAGGCGGAAAGTGGTGCAGAGCATAGGAATAATGGTGGAGAAAGTGTTGTGACGGATGCTGAGATGATAGTTGGGTGTGATTGGAATGAGTGGCTTTGTTCATGGAGTAGTGATAATATGGTGGATGAACAAATGTCATGGGGAACATGTTGGTCACCAGTTTGGGATATGGAATTCATGGGAGAAGCTTATAATAACTTGTACAATGATGTTTTGTGGGATGATGATATTTGGAATTTGAAAGCCATCAAGGAAGTTCCAAGTCCAAAAAAATGGAGGGATGCGATCAGTGTGGCTTGAATGACGACACTTAGATCCATAAAAAGGAAAACTTGAAGAAACTAGAGAAGACATCAGTGCTAACTAATATTGTCCATCATTGATCATCTTTGCCGCATCACTAGAGCCAAATCATCAATCAGATGTGTAATAGGAGTAGTTAAGACTGCATTGTATTGCAGTTTTTCCAAATTTATTAGTAATAGCTAGGCTAAAAATGCACATGTATAGTGTACACTCTTTTTTATGATAGTAACTCTAGTGAATTATTACCAGTTGGCAGTCGGGATCTTTTTGTTTACAAGCAATGTCTTTATAGAATAACTCCATTTTTCCTAGTCAAGCCTTGTGTATATAGGACTTGCATTCAAATTAAAGACTGTTCGATCATCTTTGCCACAAACTAAAATAGTCATACGATTTGATTTTTGTTAATGGAGCTAGTAGTTTAACATGGATGGTTACATGTTAACTGTAATTTTAGCCTTATCTGACATATTCCTATGTGGACTAAATTTTCTCAACCTCTTTAAGGCATAATAAACGCGTACTCATTCAAATGCAATATTTTCAGGTTAAATGCAATATTTTCAATGACCGTAGACATATAAATTGCACGGTGGAAAAAAAAAGTGAGACAGGAACTGTGTTGGGAAAAGAAATAACTTCTCAGCCAGATTTACATTCATTCTTGGTGCACGCCTCCATTACTACTTTCTAGCTGCTACTGTGAGCATTATGAGTGATATAATATCGTAGCAATAGAAAGAGGCCTTACATCCAGATTATAAGACGGGCTTATTCAAATTGAAGCCCGCCAGATAGATTTTTACCCCACCTAAACACTGACACCTGTTTTTTACTATGTTTAAACATATTTTTTCCTTCCTTTCTTTCTCTAACCAAATAGGATAATTTAAATAATATTAATAATAAATAAATATGTAAAATGCGTCCCTAATTTAAGCCTTTAATATAGGGAACAATGCTAAGTTAGAAGTTATTATCATATCTAAATGAATATTTTATTGGATAAGCACATACATGACCGATTATTACTGGGTAAAAACCATCTGCAGTATATTTTTTTTCTTATATGTTCTTTTTCTAATATGTTTCTTCTATATTAGCATTGTATATATAATTAATTGTGGGTTCAATTGATATTCAATACATATTCAATTCCTTTGAGAAGCTAAAAAATACCGTATACTAAGACATGTTTAAAATATATATTTTATATATAGTATATATCTTGAAAATGTATATTTTCAAATTATCTACATCATGTAAGCATTTTATTTTTCAAGTATTGATATTGTACATTCAGATATCAATAAAATATGTATATATAAAATTACCTGTATTGAAATATATTCAAAATATTTATTTTATATTTACTACATACATGCATAATATACAGCTTGATGTATTTGTTTTTAGATCACATTGATGTTGTAGTTTACTACATGAGCCTGCATTACGAGAATTTATAAAATCCCTTCAATGATTTTTTTCTCCTAATAAATTCAAAAGTTAAGTCATTGGCAGTAAAAATGACATTAATGATAACAAGATTGGTAGCCTTGATTTGTGGAGATTGTGATAAATGATCACCTAAAAAAGTATATAGTATCTATCTAATTGTCAAAATCCCATGATTATAGGTACTAAATATTTAAAGATTTAGTATATATTTTGCTGAAAAAAGTTGATAAAAGTAATGGTTAGAAAATGTTTGGGCCAGTGAAAAGTGAATTGATGCATATGTACGGTTAATTGTGTTTTTTGCCCTTTGTTTTTTCATACCCTGAAGCTCTCACAACACAAAATGAAGTATGGGATTGGGCAACACAAAGTTGAAACTTTGGTTGGACCCTAACTTCAATTCATTTGGATATGTGGTGACATTTCTAAATGGAAATGACACCAGGTAGTCAATCATGTACTGCTGTTTAAGGCCTTTTTGCAAAAATATGACACCGGAAGCAATGGTTTACCTTTTTGCCCGCGCTAAGAAATGGTTTGTAAAAATGCCCTCGTTAAGATTTAATGAAAATAATTTGGGGCCAAGACTTCCCGTTATATTTTTCCGCTTTTCAACACTTATCCCTTTAAGTATTGACAATAGGCAATACTTGCCGCATTTGGCCATAAGTCTTGGCAATTGCCAAGACTTTCCATTGACCTGCTCGATTTTCTAATACTTGTCAACACTTGCTGCACTGCGTCGTAAGTCTTGGCAATTGTCAAGACTTGCCCCTTCCAGTTTCCCCTGCATTCTCGCCATATAACTTGAAGTATTGGCAAAACAACACTTGCCCTTGAAGTATAGCCAATTGCAAAGACTTACAACTTTTTTGCCTTGAAGTCTTGGCTTGCAGACTAAATAAGGGCATTTTGCTAAAACATTCCTTAGCGCGGGTATTTTTGTAAAATCACTCCTTCTGGAGGGCATACAGTGAAATATTTTGGCTGTTTAATGGAGTAGTTAGCCAGTGTTTGCAAATTTAAAAATTAGGCAGAATTAAAAGTAATTAGAGATCCGCCTTCTTCTATGCTTCAGCAAAGTCCAGGATGCTATGTTCTGAATTTCAGTTTTTTTTTTTTTTTAGTTCAAAGCTTCAGGATACAATATCTTTAAGTTTAAATTTTCAATTTATTCATAGTAGAAAATTACGTCCTTAAGCTCAATTTTTTTCCGTTCAAAACCCTAAGGACAATGTGTAGTTAAGTGAGAATATTTAACTAAAAGACCTCCAAAAAAGTTGACTGAACCAAATGATCTCCTCTTTTTCTTTTTGACTTATCTTTTGGGGAAGAAATGTTAAGTGTGGTTAAGTGGGGGTCGGGGGCTAGATTAGAAATAGAAAAACTTGTGGATAAAAGTGCATATTACAGAAAGTATATAAACTTAATCAAACCGGATCATTTTGTCGGGTCAAAATAACAAAAACGGGTAATCAGAAAAAGGTTCTTTTTTGCTCGCACCTCTTCTAATTTTTCGAACCGATTTCGTGTCCTTTCATATGTTCTCCTAAACGATTTCGTTTCTCATCCAGCTATTTAACAATTTTTCGAAGATTTGGAGTAGCAGTTGAAGAATTTCCAGTAATCCCGATTTCTTCAGGTGAGGAACCCTAGTATCGTTGCACTTTTGTTCTGGTTCTCATACAATTCTTAGAACTTATGAAGAAACGTCAATGACGTCTTTTGGAGAAATCTTTATTTTTTGTTTATTATTCTTTCCAATTTTTCCCTTTTTTATTTTATATTGTTGTTTACTTTGTGTTAATTGCTTCTGTATGTAGATAAAGCAATGGCAGGGCTGAATCAAATCAATACGGCTACTCGAAGCGGTAAATCTAAAAAGAAAGAGGCTAGCAAGCAATCTGAAGAATATGACAGTGTTAGACAAATTTCTGAAATTGATGTTGCTGAATTGGAAAAACATTCAGTAGAAGGTGACAATCAACCTCCAAGTGGTGGAGGAGATGAGACTGAAGTTGCTGAACTTGATAAACATCCAGAATCAGATGACAATCAACCCACCAGTGGTGGAGTTCTAGTAAGTGCTAATAATCCAGCAGCAGGTGACAATCAATCTCTACTCGTTGAAACCGGTTTAATGGATGTTGAAGTTGGTTTAAAAGAAACCCGGATTCAAAATACCGTAAAGGATCACTCTGCAAAAGATATTGTGGTGGAAGAGGCCCAAGTGGAACCCCAAATTGAGGATCTTTTGGCTGAAATGGACGCTTTTCAAGCGGATAAACTCTCCTATGCAGGGAAAGGTAAGGAAATCATGGATGATATTGGTGGTGATGATAGACAAAGTTCTGCTGCTCGTGATAAAGGAAAGAGAGAGGAATTAGGAGAAGATGAAAGTGGTGAAGAAGAAAATGAAGCAATTGAAGAAGAAATTGATGAAGAAACTGATCAAGAAGGGGATGAAGCAAGGGAGCCTGAGTGTGAGTTGGACCGTTTATCAGTTCCTCGATGCATCAAGAATCAACGTTCAAAGGTATCAATTTAAAACTTGGCTTGATGAAATTCCATCATTCTCGGCGAAGATATCTGTTTGATCTAGCATTAAAAAATTGTATTTATTTAAAATGTTGTTGAAAACCTTAAAATTAGAAAAGAAATTTAAGGAGAGTGTATTCGGAAAGTTCCTTGAAATGTTCAAATTTTGGCAATTCAATGGACAGATGGTCCACTCCCTACTTCTTCATAGAATAAAAGATAAAAAGCGTCGGGAGGTTTTGGTTCTTGGTTGATGGGAAGCCAGCTTGTTTTGGGCTTAGGGAGTTTGCTCTAATGACTGGTTTGGAGTGTGGGGTAAAACCCAGCGATAAAGCAAAGAATAAGGTTGTGAAGAAAGGTGAGGAATTTTATGAAAAACTAATATGGAAACCATCCACTGAGGCGAATGTTAAAGTGACATCGTCGAGGCTGTGGAAGGTGTTGAAAACTAGAAGAAGATTTGACAAAGAGGAAAAATTGAAGATTTGCCTTTTGTGGTTTCTCCACACGATGTTGATAGCAAAGGATACTTCAAAGTCTGTTGAGAAGGAATGGGTTTGTATGGTTGATGATCTGGAGTTCTTCTCCAAGTATCCATAGGGCAGGTTGTGTTTCGAGCTTACGATTGAATATTTGAAGCCCAAGCTTGACATGGTCAAGCATTATAAAACCTTTAATGAGAAAGAAAAACTACCTGGATAAGCTCTTTTTGGCTTCCCCTGGGCATTTTTGGTAAGTCTACAATAAACCAATAGTTAGTTGATTGTGAAGTTTTCATTTTTCGTAGTCCGATTAAATCTTTTATCTTAGGCCTGGGTCAATGAAGCATTTCCTGCTATTGGAAGGAGGGCTGCACTGACAAATCAGTCTCTTATGCCGTGCCCTCGGATGCTTAAATGGTACAGTAAAAGGGTGCCTAAATCCTTCGATCCATTTGTGGAAGGAGAAAATAAAATTCAGGTAACGTTGTGCTATTTTCATGTCATTTAATATTTTTATTCAAACTGTAAGAAACTAATTTGCTTGACTTCTATGCAGATCGTGCGCCCTTACCTATTCCCTACCAATCAAGAAGTGAGATCGAAGTGGGAGGATTCATATGTGCCCTATGCAGATGAAGTTAAGGATGGGTCGGTGGATGCCCTTAGGGCTGAACTTGAGGGGGCCACAGCAATCAAGAAGACTGCTCTTAATCCTGATGATGAAGGTGATATGGATGTAGATGGTGAAGAAGATGCAAGAGGCGATGAAGATGTTGGTGGAGATCGTACATGAATTTTTGGTGAAGGTGCAGGTCTTTCAAGTGGTGGTGTCAGTGCTGCAAGTCCTTTTTTACATGTTGTGCTCGATAGGCTGACAACAATGGAGGACAAATTGGTTGATATTGCTAAGATGCTAGCGGAACAACCAAAGAGGACAGTATGCAAATGCTTGTACCGTCCTTCTGCGTGGTTGATGAGGCACAGGAAGAGGAAGGCAGTGGACCGTGGTACCGCTGGAAAGACCACTACAATTCTGAGAAGGAAGCATAGATTTGATGAAGTGGTTGCTACTGTTAGTGCCACTAGTGTTAGTGCTACCAATGCCAATACAGTTAAGTTGATGCCAGTGCCAGTGCAGTTGATGCCAGTGCCAATGCAGTTGATGCCAATGCCACCAATGCCAATGCAGGAACAGTTTTATGAAGCGGAGGATGCATCCTATGTCGAATCAGAATTGAACTTGAATGGAGAAGTTGGTCAAGATCCCGAAGAAATTATGTTGGGTGTATTGGAGAGTCATGACAAAGAGTGTATTAAAAAAGATGAGAACAAAAATTGATTTGTCAATCTTTAAAAGTTTGTTGTAATATATTTATTGTAATCTTGTTTGAATATTAAACAATTGTAGCTAACGATTATTTTTTAAATCTTGTTTGAGTGTTAAATTATTGTAGTTGATGATTATTTTTTAAATCTTGTTTGAGTGTTAAACAATTGTAGATGAAGAATTTTATTTAAATCTGTTCGGGTGTTAAAAGAGTTGACAATACATTTTGCTACTGTTTAAAATAAGCTTGCACATGAATGATCGCTGATAACTAAATAATTTATTAAATTGTGAACTATAGCTGTTGAATGCATATTGATAATAGGTCGATTATCGATATGGAAATAAATATTTGTAGTGGCAATTCTATTTTTTTGGACAACTAGGAATAAAACTATAAACTACTTTACATGGTCGACAGTAGACAGTTGCTGGATTTATACTTGTACTATCGAAAATATTGTGTTGGTATAAGTTGGAAGCTTTTCGAGCATAGACCAAATGTGCATAGACTAAAGACAAAACAATATTTCAACCAATCAAAATATAGATGACATATATTAATAGACGTGTATCTTAGCCAATACGCAAAGTAGATTGTGCGGTGGATAATAGGTGTTGTGAAGTGTAGCAGAGCAGTTGGTAATGCACTGCCCAAAGCAAGTATTGTCAAGTCAGAGCCGTTTTTCTTTTTTTTTTTTTTAAACTAAAAGACTTAATTAAAGGTGCCCATTTGCTTTGTAATCATTAATTAAGAAGTGACCATTGCATTTAATTTGTATCTCTTCACTAACCTTTGCAACTCTTCAATATTATTTCTATATAAACCCCTCAACATTGTGTGCTTTTTCCACTTCATTTTCAATACAAATTTTTCTGCATTTAAACTATCACAAGAACAGTCCAAAATGGCAGGACCATTCAAGAAGCATGATATCTACTGGGAGTTAGCCATTCTGTAATCAGAGGTTACTAAATTATGGGAGTATTTGAAGAGGCTTGACAACAGAATATGGGCAGAGGCACAGGCGAGGGAGAATCAGGTCAGAGCGATCAACGCAAGATTTGATGCAATTCATGCACCACCAGCGGCAGAGGCAAATGTCATAGAGGAAGATACAAGTCCACTAGGGTCACCAGATGCACCACTGGATATGGTTGAAGAATCCCCACCAAATTCACCAAATGCACCAGGTTCACCAAATGCACCGGCTTCACCAGATGGACCACTATATATGGTTGAAGAATCCCCACCAAGTTCACCCAATGAACCGAACTAGTCGTTTGTTACTTGTTGTTTATGTTTTAGTGGTCTTTTTTTCTTCTTTTTGTTGATGTTTATGTTTGAATGATATGGTTTTTGTTGTTTATATGTTTTAATGGTCTAGACCTTTTAATTATGTAATGTTGCTTCAGTTGATAATATTAGTTTCAGTTCTGTTTTGATTATCTACCGGTACGGTCTATTGATATTGTTCTTCTCCTGTTAAAGTTTCTGTTGTAATTTTGATTGTCTACCAAGTATAGTCTATTAGATAAATTTTGGAAACATATGGAAAGTTATGATAGTTAACAGTAATCAAACCAATAAAATAACTAAATTAGTAAATTACTAGAGAAAATTGTTATCACATTAACATAATTAACTAGACCGAGGAAGACCATTTACGCATTTACAAACTAGTTTAACTGGAAGATACGCATCAACCTTAGTTCGGTCTATTATACACTTATTGAAAAGCTGAGCATTGAAGTTCTACCGTTCAGGATATTAGCACGCGCGCATTTGGCATTTAGGGATTGTGGTGTTTAGGGTTTGGGGTCTAGAGTCCATGTGCTTGGGGTTTGGAGTTTGGGCTCTAGGGTATAAATAGATTATTTTGGCTTGTGGGTATGTTATCAATGATCCGAAATTACACTGTGTTTGATTGTCAACATCGCTCAGGTTGATTATATACTCTCATGATTTTGCTTAAAATAATATAAGAATCCTATGTTAAACACTAGTAAGGGGGTAATTTTGTAATCTACGAACTAGGAAACCACTCACGTGACAACTTTGTTGCATAATGTACCTTAATGATGGTCAATAGCATTGATAAGGACTACATTGAATAACAAATATAACATAATGTATATTAATGTTAAGGTTCTGAGAAAACAAGAAATCTTTCTCTAAGCATAGAAGAAAATCACATTGCATGCGATACAACATCATAATCTTCTTCCCAAGCAATGTGATCTTCTTCCACGCTTAGAGAAAGATGTCTTGTTTTCTCAGAACCTAACATTAGTATACATTATGTTATATTTGTTATCCAATGCAGTCCTTATCAATGCTATTGACCATCATTAAGGTACATTATGCAACAAAGTTGTCACGTGAGTGGTTTTCTAGTTCGTAGATTACAAAATTACCTCTTACTAGTGTTTAACATAGGATTTTATATTATTTTAAGCAAAATCATGAGAGTATATTATCAGCCTGAGCGACGTTGACAATCAAACACAATGTAATTTCGGATCATTGATAATATACCCACAAGCTAAAATGATCTACTTATACCCTAGAGCCCAAACTCCAAACCCCAAGCACATGGACTCTAGACCCCAAACCCTAAACACCACAATCCCTAAATGCCAAATGCGCGCGTGCTAATATCCTGAACGGTAGAACTTCAATGCTCAGCTTTTCAATAAGTGTATAATAGACCGAACTAAGGTTGATGCGTATTTTCCAATTAAACTAGTCTGTAAATTCCTAAATGGTCTTCCTCGGTCTAGAGCCCAAACTACAATCCGGATGATTCTGGAGATGAATCTGATGTTATAATTATTTTATTAAAAAAATGTATTGTCTTAGTCATATTAAATCAAGTTTAGTAGTGATGATTGTCAATTCTAAATAATTGATTATCAACTTTTATAGAAGTCATATTAATTTTAGAAAGTGTACCGTACTATGTTATGGTGCGGAAATTTCTATCTCAGTACAGACATTTTAAAAACCACCAACCATTTTCCATGATTTTATGTTAGTTGTTCATAAACTTGAATTCGTTTATTATCAAGTTCATTAGATCCATGTTATAAATTTTTCTTGGTCTCCGTGAAGTCGTTTATCAACTTCACTTGGTCTATTATTATGTTGAACAGATCCAGTCATCTACTTCGATGAAAACAAAGCAGAAATAAATATTAATTCAATAGCAATACCAAAATTAGTACGCGGCAGCAAAATTCCCCAATTTTATTCACATTTTTTAATAATTACATATTAAAGAGCTTTCTTTAATCACAAACCTCTTTACAAAATAACAAAAAATAAAATGCATATATACTTAAACTAACTTAAAACATTGAACATACTTAAACTAACTTAAAATATTAACATACTTAAAAAAAAAAAAACCATACAAATTAAGGGGAACTTGGAGGGGTGATGAGGTTGTTGGGGTTGATACCGACGCGGCGACACATTGCACGAAGAATACGTGCAACGCGCCGAACGTTCATCTCATGGCGCTGCCTGTCCTCATTAATTCTTCGTATGAGGATGTCTAGAGCTTGACATATTAGCAGTGCATCTTGGGAAGAAGACATTGTTGTGCAGAAAAAATATTACAAAAAGTTGAGATGTTATAGTTGGAATTGTGTGAAAGAAAGTGTAGACAATGGTCCTATTTATAGAAGAAGAAGAAGAAGAAAGAAGAAGAAGAAGAAGAAGAAGAAGAAGAAGAAGAAGAAGAAGAAGAAGAAGAAGAAGAAGAAGGTGAAACGAATAGGGGGGATCTAACAGTCATGATTAAACCCATTTCCCAGTGAGACTTTTCCCACTTCATTAAATCCCACGGGACATGACAAGCTTGGACAATGCACTCCTTTAAACATGACACGTTTCTCATTCACCTATTATCTACCTATCAATATACTTAGCTTACTCATTAAGTTTGTTGTCTATTAATATACGGCAACTAGTTATTATTATTTGAATTATGTATTTGTCTTTAGTCTATGCGATTGTAGTATATGATGGAATAGCCAACTTGAACAACAAACATTCAATTTAGTTTAATTCCAACATTTATTTAGTGAAGACCATCTATAGTAGTTTACATAAAATTTTATTCCTAGTCCAGAAAAAGTTTTCAACTACGGATAAATAAAATCCATTTAAAATATAGTGTCACCAACGGAAGATCGATTATCAACTATGCATACATGGCCAAACAAATACCAATTTCTTGCGCATCAAGATTTTATTATCAACTTTGCTAAGTATATGAATAATAAGACAGTAAATAAAGGTAAATTGGAAGATCATCAGATACTGTTTACTTCACCTAAAAATAATAACTTATAACGAACATAACAGTAGGAACACCAAAATTAATACGCCGACAAAATATCACCAATTTCCATTGATAATATTTTTAATAAATACATTAATTAAAAAAAGAGCTTTCTTTACTAAACTGTTAAAGAGGTCCTCTTGTCGTGGCATCATATGCGCTCACGAAAACAAAGACCATGTTCAGGATGTCGGCGCATTATTTGAAAGTGGAGAACTTGGCCTTGAGTGATATGACGATCATTAATAAACCTTAACCAACCTTGCTGAAGCGTTTTGCGAGTTTTTGTCACACAGAATTCCATGAAGTATCTAACATCACCACTGTAGATAACAACTTGCATCGTGTAGTCAGGTAAAAGATATGCTATGTTCCATGGAAAAATCTATAATCAAAGAGTACAACGTTTAATGTGTTAAAAATCAAATAACCAAGGCAAACAAATCCAAATATTAAAGAACGAGGTACGAACTTACTAGGTCATCATTTATACATGAATATCTATTTACAGTAAGTGTAAAGCATGTACGGTTCCTTATAATGATGTACATTCCATCCGGCCAGACATAATCATTACTTGCATCCCCTGCATCTTCTGGCATGTTTTAAGAGGCTTGGGAGGAGATCAAAGAGGTGTAAAAAGTAGGGGAGGGGTAGATGAATTAACTTTTTGATGGGTGTTAAAAAAATTAGGAAATGTGGGCCCTATTTATACTCTATAGAGGAAGAAGGTCAAAAGACAGGAGTTATTGGAGCCATTGTATCAGATGGGATAGTTCATATTTTGGACTGTGCACCCTTTAAAGAACCTGACATGCATTTCAACTGGCCGATTATCAACCATACAATCCACTAGCAAGCTAACTGTTGGAAATAAATGTTCAGTCTATGCTGAGTTGGTCTATGTTCAAAAAGTCTACAACCAATAATAATTACTACAAATATCAATAAAGCTAGTTAAGATTTTTTGTCAACTTGTTAAAATCGAGAGTTAAGAACCTCAACCGCAGCAGAAAAGGGTCTATTATCAACATATCTAATTCTAATAAACAACAAGACTAAACACTGGTATATTGGAAGCAAAGATACATAACTTATTAAGTTCACAAGTTATTACAAATGTTCAGAAAAATAAATAATTACACTCATTAGGAAAAAAGCAATAAATAATAAATTACTGTCTATTTTGAGCCAGAGGGCAAGTTGTTTTTTTATGGCCGGGTCGCTTACAATTTGAACATTTATTCTTTCTCTTCTTGGACGTAAATGATACACCGATGGATGGAATGTGTTGAACTCTTTTCCTGCCCCTTTTGATAAATGTCTTACATGTACGTGTTCTTTTATCTCCCACAAAGGCACTACGAAGGTGGCTCGTAACCTTCTCATCATTCTTGTACAAGAGTGATTTGGCAGTACCATCTCCAATAATATTGCTGGACTCAACCATTTGATCATTAGCTGCTATGGGAGATGCCGCAATAACATTTAAAGCTGCGGCGGACCTCTCGACCCGCGAAATATAAAGAATAGGCCTACTACCATTACCGTCTACATCTAGGAGGTATATGCGCAGATCACTGTCATTCCTAATGAACGAAAGAACTATTTTTCCCTTAGCAGGCGCAACACTAAGCATATAACTAATGGATACGTCACCGCGATCACAAGTTAATTGTCCACGTTCAATAACATTGTCAATCAACTCGTCAAATGTACCCTCCAATTTCAATGCAATAGCTACTGTTGAACTAGTATCGGAACGCCAAGACCAGCACTTAGGCGTCTCTACCCATTGCCCACTGTAATCAGCACCCACTACTGCATAGCACCCCATAACAGCTCTATTTACTGATATATGAACAAGTCAATAATATACTGAAACAGGTCGATGACAAAAACAGAGTTATAATGGAACTGAAGCATAGTTGTTCTAATGGAACAAAAACAATGGCGGATATGATAAAGCAGCTTGCCAGCTCAATAAAATACTTCGTATAGCACGTTGAAGTTGATATCAACTCAATTCAAAGTAATTGTACCCACCATGATAGACGGATTAGAACCTTTTGAAATTGAAATTTTAAAAGCTTCCCAAAACCATAAATCAAGAAATAAGAGCAAACTGAAGATGGGAATTGGATTTCTTATAGCTATGGAACAAAATGGTTGGATCTGGGCCCTGAAATAAGGTTCAGCGGAAGAAGAGGGCAATGGAGGCGGCTGGAACGAGAGGAGGGATGGGGGAATAGGGCGCCAAATTTTGGAGAGGGGGAGGAAATTTTCCTTTTCTGATAATGGGCCAAAGTGTAATATTTGGAACTTGGGGAGTTGGAACGTGTAGGCTTTTTTTGGGTGTAATTAAGTCCTAATCCTGATTAAAAAGAGGAGGTCATCTAGTCAATTTTTAAACCTTGGAGGTTATTTTTTTAATTGAAGACTTGGAGAAGTCAAGGAGCAAAAAGCCCCTAGTTAAGTTCGGTAATGAGTAATGACCATTTGTATACTTCTCCCCTAAGTCTATATATATTATGTAGTGAATAAACTTTAAATACATTTGAAAAACTGGTTAACTCTTAAATAGCAGCTCTTAAAATGGTTATTGATGCACCATTTAAGTGTTAAGTGGTTAGATGATTCGATTTGTTCTAAATAGGTCTAGGCATATAGCCGAGCCGACTCGAGCAGGCTCGATTGCCTTTCTGTCCGGCTCGCCTTGGCTCAGTTTCATTTAAAGTTTGGCTCGGCTCGGTTAAAGCTCGGTCGCACTCGACTCGGTCAAAGCTCGGCTCGAATCGATTAGCTTGATTTATCGTTTAACTTTTTCTTTAAAATATGCTTTTATTTATTAGGCTCAATATCAGATAAATTAAAAGTTTACTCGATATTTAATATTTTAATGTAATAGTTAACAATTGATAAACTAGTTCTTCTATCCTTATTTATGCTTATGATAAAAAGAAAAATTAAAATATTATTTTTAGTATTGTTAAGTATGGGAACACAAAAAAAATAGTCAGCTCAACTTCGGCTCGGCTCGGCTCGGGCTCGGTCAAACTCTAGCAAAGCTCGAATGAGCTCGCCTCGGGTTCGGCTCGACTAGGTATGGTATAAAGCTCGATTCGACTCGGCTCAGTTAGGCTCGGCTCGAGCTCAGCTCGCTCACTCGATGCCCTGGCCTAGTTCTAAACAACTACAACAACATATCTAGTATGATCTTACACGCTACAAGTGTGATTTGAAGATGATGAGATGTAAACAAATCTTATTCTTACCTTGTTTTTATATGTCCTAGATTCTAATGACTATGGGCTACCTTTTAAAATACCAGTTTTATATATTATTTTGAGCTTTTTTGAAATTCAAAAAATTTATTATTTATAATTTTTGAGTATCTAATTTTCAGTTTAAGATAAGTAATACTATAACAATCATATATAATTGTGTATATACAAAACTTATACCCTTTTACAAAAAATATACATTATTTATATATGAATATATATATTCATTATACATAATTGTGGATATACAAAAGTTATACACTCTTCTTAAAAATTATTGGCTTTGTGGGTCTAAACTGAAACGGTTGTTATGTGCACAAAGTGTTTAGTAAAGTTATATATTTTCAAAAAGTAATATTTATTTATTTTTCTACAGGAAAATATTTTTATTTGCTTCCCTAAGTATGTGCGTAAATTTTATTCTTTTTTCTTTCTTTTGTTTGATATCTTATAATTTATTTTCTTGCAAATACATATGAACGTTCCACTTGAAATAAACAAGAAAAGCCATTTTTATCCCAAAAAAAAAAAAAAAAAAAAATTGAAGTTTTGAACATGAAAAAGTAAGGGGTTGTTTGGTAGAGAAATGGGGTATACATAGAAACAATACAGAGATTAATAATGCAGGGATTAGTAATGCAGAGATTTTTGGTCATATATTTGTTTCATTGTATTAAAACTTGGATAAACGTTGTATAGCTTAAACTTGTGTTTAGTATAAAATTGTAAACAATTTTATTTCCAATTATAGCCTTGATTTCTTATCCATGTATTACAAATAAGGGTTTGATGGTGGATATTTTTGTCATTTCGTTGTTTATTCATGTAATAGTAAACATGTTATTACTAATATCATATTGGCCTTGATATTAAGTTATACCATAATTGATGAACTAAATAATGCATACATTAAGGGGTCGTTTGGTATGGTGTATAGTGTTAGCTAATCCATGTATAAGAGCTTGGATAAGTTAATCAATTGTTTGGTTGGCTGTATAAGAGTATGTACTAATAGTACATTAATTGGTTTGATTAGTAGTGTAATCACCTAATTTTGGCACCAAAATTCAAAATTGCTCAGAATAGTCGTATTAGATTCTTAGGACGTGTCGTCAAATTTTTCTGGACTTCTAGTGTTTATTCTTAACTAAAATTATCATTAATTAGGATGTAAACTATGAAATTGCCAAAATTACTTGTTATGTGTTTAATTTTTGATTCTATAGTTTAATTATGATAGTATTGTAAAGTATATGGTTAATTTTTAGTTAGTTGTATGTGTATCAACCATTTTAAATGGCCATTTATCAAAACATAATAGCCCAAACATTGGCCCATCAGCCCACTCTCTTACCCGGCCCACACCTCACACATATATACACAAAACACCCCATTTCTCCCCTCACACCCCCTTAGCTCCTAAAGCTGGCCAAACCCTGGCCAATTTCCCACCCTCGCCGGAAATCGCTTCGGAAAAATACAAAATATATATCATTGGAAAGATCTCGAGACCCCCAT
Organism: Petunia axillaris subsp. axillaris; assembly: GCA_029990575.1. Lineage (NCBI taxonomy): Eukaryota > Viridiplantae > Streptophyta > Magnoliopsida > Solanales > Solanaceae > Petunia > Petunia axillaris. The sequence continues at coordinate 48,372,951 of JARKNS010000009.1, forward strand.
TCCATTTCTCAACTCGGATTCTCCATATTCTTAACCGTTTTGCGTAGATCGGCGGTCAAAGTCTCGGTCAAAGCTCAACTCCGGCCACCTTGACTTTTTTCCGGTGAGTTTTTGGATCTTTCTCTTTCCCTTACCCTTCCCCGTTACCCCACATCTCGTTTTACCAAAAAATCCCTCCTCTTTACCCGCTTTCTCTTCATCCCGTTTCTGTTTCTCGTTTTCTTTTCTTCTTCTCATTCTTTCTTTTTCTGTTTCTGTTATGGATGTGATGGTGATGATATGGTGCTGTTTTGGTGAGGGTGAGGGGGCTGTTTCTGTTTTGGGGGAGGGGCAGTGGTGACGTTTGGTTTCTATTATATGATGTTGTTTCAGTTTTGTTTGGAGGGCTGTGTTTCGTTTGTTTTGTTGACGTTTGGAGTTGAGGCAGTGACGGGAGGGGGCTGTTTAGGTTAATTTGTTTGTTGATATTGAACCTGTGGCGCTAAGGGGGCTGTTTCAATCTGGAGGATGTGGTGAAGCCTTGGTGAGGCAGTGATGATGTCGTGGAGGTGACGAGGGGGCTGTTTCAATCTTGATTAGGCAGGTGTGTTGATGTAGCAGTTGCGAGGCTATTTCTATATTTGACGAGGCAGTGAGTTTGAGGGGGCTGCGATTTGGCGACAAACTGGAACGGAGGTAGCGGTGTACGAGGCAGTATTGAGCAAAGCTGAAGCAAGCAGCGACGCTGCGATGTTGGTGATGGCGCTGAGTCAGAAGACACGCCTCTGTTTTGCATCTTGGTGATACATTGGCTTAGACGGGTTAGAAAGCATGAAACTTCTGTTCTTTTTTTTCTGTGTTTTAGTGTCGTTAAGTTTAGTCACAGTTTTGGCATCAGAAGTCATATCGGCTTATATGTATTCCCATTGAAAAATGAACTCGAATCGTATCGTATGTGCAACTGATTCAGTTTGAATAAAAAGCAATAGAAGTTTCTCTCTGTTTTCATTTTGGTTTAAGCATATGAATCCTTTGTTTTGATTAGGTGTGAGATAAGTTTATGCGCTAATTGATTTTTGAGTTTGTCTGCATAATCCTGTTCGAGCACCACTTTGCTCAAACATGTATGTTCGTATGCTTTGATCGGGCTGATTGGTTTAGTTTAAAGCGAGTGTTACAGCTTCATCTGTTCCGAAGTATGAGATTTGTTTGCTTTAGTTCAATCTAAGTTATGAAGTTACTGTGTTTGTCGTTATCATGTATATCTTGGGTGTTAAGTATGAACAATTAGTGTAACTCTTAAGGTGCTAATTTGTTTAGCTTTGTCAAGCATAGGATTCCTGGTCTGCTTTAGCAAGTTAGAATCTGCTTGTTTTAGTATAGTTTAGGCTTAGTTGTGGGGCTGACTTTGCCACTTTTTCCAGCTATTAGAACTCAGAACTCTTAAAAACTGAGTTTGGAATCTGGGGGACCTTTGGTTCAGTTTTTAGTTAGTTTAGTTGATCTAGTTGTCTAGTTTGGTCCTAGTTTCCTTCTTGTTAATGTAATGAGTATTGGGGGTCCTTTTAAAGGACCCTACTTGTATTATTTCAGCTTTTAGGACTGTTTTGGCTGCTGAAATAGTCATTTTTCAGCTGCTCTACTATGCTGAAAATAGCCCAAAAAACACTCAAGTGTAGGGGTGTGGGCTTGTACTTTTGTACAAGTCCACACCCCACCTTTTGGCCTTGAATTTCAGCTATAAAGAGGGCCATTTATTGCCCCTTTGACACACAACAACCTGCTAAAATATAGAAGAAATCAGATCTGAAAAATACTTAATGTGAGCTAAAAAAACACTTGGGAAAAATAGGAAGTTTGAAGAAAGGATTTAGAACCAAAAGCCTTTATACCAAGGGTCTTTTGGGGTATAAATCTACTAGTTTTAAGAGTCAAAAAGAGGTCGTAATGGGCTGTTTAAGGGCTGTTCGAGTGCTGATTTCGCTGCGTTCGTGTCCCATTTTTAAGCTTGTGGAGTCCTCATTTTCGTGCTCTTAAGGTCTTGCTAATAGGTAAACACAAATAACTTTGTATTATTTTTAGCATTTGAATAATAGAAATGACAACCAACATGATTGAGTATCCAGGACACCTTTTCTTATGTATATTGTTAATTTACCCTTCTTTTGATAAATTGCCTTTTTTGGGTATGAAAACATTAATAGGAAAGAAAGTATAAACTGGATAAGTATTTTGTGTGGAGCATGGCTTTTTTAAGATTTGAATATGCATAGAATATCTTGGCTATATACTAATGTAATGAGAAAAGCCCAGAATCAGCCTCGTAAGTTTAGTTTACAAAAAAAAAAGGTTATTCTTTCAAAATTAGCTACAAAATGCAAACCTTTAAAAGTGGACATTTAGGCAAACTATAGGATATAATTGAAGGAAAAATGGACTGAAACTTGTATGTAAAGGAAAACTGAGCACAAAAACAAAAATTGCAGAATGGCCACGTTTTTTTGCAGAAGCATCCACATTTTTTTCTGTTGCTGCACAAAAATTGCAGAAACAGCCACGTTTTTTTTGCTGCACACAATTGCAGAAGTAGCTACGTCTTTTCCTTTGTCAAAACAGCCACTGTTGAGAAATAGAAATGCAAAACAAAAACCTATTTGTGCAAAGTAAACTTTTAAATATAAAATTACAAAGTTTGGCCAAAATCTGAAGGAAATAACATCAGTGGGCTGTTTCTGCACAAAGTTTTAACGTATCATTTTTTTAGCAAGCTTCTGGGCTGAATATTTTGCAAAAACAGCTTATTATTTAGTAAGTCTTGGATAAAACATACATTATTTAGATAAATAGCTATATCTCAGCTTTTCCCTGTTATCAAACTTTCAAACCAATGGCTGCTATTTAATATTTAATACGATCAAGCAAATTCCAACACAAATAAAGATCCATTAGTTAGTTGTTCACGTGAAATTCAATTAAGTCAAGAGATTTCGAACGGGTGAAGTGCCTGCGCGATTTAATTGGCTTAAGTCGGAAGATTTCGTTCGGGTGAAGTGCCCGCACGATTATATCCTGATTCGAGTTTCATTCAAACACAAAGAACGAATTTAATAAATCAAAGCGTAACAAATAAAGGCAAATACAACAAACAAAAATTCAAAGAGTCAAACGCGTCAATAAAAGCAACTGTGCTTGGCACAGGACTCGAGGGTGCCTAACACCTTCCCGCGAGTCAACCGAGATCCTTACCCGGAACCCTGACGCAGACCACTAAACGAGTCATAGGTGTTCTAGGTACACCACTTTGGTGACCTGGCACGCCTTTAACTTGTCAAGTGGCGACTCTGATTCTCTCGATAATTCGTGTACCTATTCAACACCGTCACAGACCTTTTAAAACATAAGTTTTTCTTTTTTAAGTGAAAAAAGGGGTCGTGACAAGTAGAAACCGGTATAAAAATAAGCACAAACAATACATTGTTTGGTTACATTTTATCATTTCCGCATTAATAATACCGGTATATCAATCTATATATTATTTTATGCGGGCTAGAGGGTGGAATAAGAATACATGTATTAGCAATACATGGATTAAAATAAAAAATGACAAATATTAAATAACTATTTTAATATTTGTGTATATAACTTTCAATTCAACTAACCAAACATCCAACTAGAAATCATTTCTACATTCTAATCCATGTCTTATAATTCCTGTATAACTTATCCCTACATTGTTAATCCCTGCATAACTTATCCGAACATTGTTAAACCCTACATAACTTATCCCTGCATAACTAATTCCTGCATTGTTAATCTCAGTATAACTTGTCTTCTAACCAAACGACCTGTAATAGTACTTGATTGAATTTGCTACCAAACTAGAGATAAAACTTAGTATATGAACTAAATTAGCCAATATATCATACCTAACTATCTTTAAAAGTTTAAAATTTTAAAACCAAACACTCAGAATCTCAGATAGCATAGGTGACCCACCCAAAAAAAAATGGGGACCCCCACATCTTATCAAATCCCATCAATAAAATGTAATCACAGGCGAGTGAGAGTGACACTAGTCAAATATTACAAGAGACCAAAATCCCCAACAAAACATCCCTCACGTACACAACACGCTCCTTCAGATCGCCTGAGGGAATCTGTACAATTAACAAAGTACTTATACTTCACTTCTTTTCCCACCCTTTAAACACTACTCGAAAAAGTACTTAAAAAACACACACACTTGCACTAAAAACACAGAGTACAGTTGAGTGAGTTCACACCCTAAAAATCAGAAGAAATGGGGGAAGGCAAAGGATCTTCACTTGTTCATTTACTTGTAATTGTACTTAGTTTAACTGCTTTTGGATTCTCCATTGCTGCTGAACGTCGTCGTAGCACTGTAAATATCACTCTCATCTTTTTTTTACTGTGTGTTTTTATATTTGTGTATATATATATGTAGCTTATATGTATATATTTAGCTTAAGTTACGGTAGATCCAGTGGCTAATTGTGTAATTAAGATCTAAAAATGCTGCATTTGTTAGCTCTAGTAGTGGCGTAGCCAGGAATTTCTTCAAGGGTGCTCGAGGTTTAAAGAAACAATGTTTTTTCAAACTATATAGGGCGCAATAAAATGTCTATCAGAATCAGCATCTCCACCGTTGTATAGGGCACAACAAAATATATATAAGCTAGGACTCGATCCTGGGTTGGTTCGCTTTACCACCCTTCCACCAAGGTGGTTCCTCCACTGCTCTGTTGTGTATATACATGTGTTTTTAATGGAATTTGTGGTTGTTAGTTTAGGCTAGGCTGTAGGAAATGCTATTTCTGTGTTTAGTGAAATTTTTATTGGTTTGTGTAAGGGATGAATGTTCGTTAGAGGATTGAGTGATGATAGCTTGTATGATTTGAAAATGAGAAGAGATGTATGATGATTAGAGATTACGCAAGTTTGTAAGTAAATACGTTAGTAAGTTACAAGAAATAAGATGCTAGGTGTATAATGTGGGGAATGAATTTAGTATATGTGAAGAGTTTGAAGAATTGTGTTAAGGGTGTGTTTGGTATGAAGGAAAATGTTTTCGTGGACTAAACAAGCGTTTCCACTACTCTACCGCCCAGTCAATTCTACATACAAAACACAGCCTAAATGTCAATAAACTTGTCACTAGTAAGCTGTAATTGGGTGAAAGGAAAAGTACTCAAATGATGTAATCTTTAATTGAGTTAGGGAGCATGTGCTGTTGCTGCCGATTTTACCAGTAGCTATGTTCTGTTGAGATTGGTCAATGAATGGTGCCTTTGGATAGTAAAAAAAATACGCTGATTTGTAGTTTTAAGATTTTGCAGTTGATTTGGAATGATTCCTAAACGAGTCATTGTCCTTTGGCTGTGCTCTATTACTGAAAGATGTCATATCAAAATGTTTATTCTATATTATCTGATACAACAGCGAGGCATCCCTTCTCATAAAAATGAAATTGATTTAAAATCTGTCAAATTTCTATAAGGATTCTAATTTCAAATGTAACAATCTAACTGTGGATATGAATCCAGTTTTGTTTCGCAACCAATAATACACTTTTACATTAAATCAAACTAGTAATCATGCATTTGAAACTTGTAAAATACAGCTCTGAAACGACAGTTTACAATGGTTTAACACTAAAATCACTGACTTGGTCTCTGGGAAGAAAGATATTGATAATGCATTATAGTAAAAGAGTTGAGTATAAGTGTATGGCAATTGAGTTGCGAATTCTTATGTCTATGTAATTTCTAGATGAAATGTAAAGAATAAAACTCTTTTTCACCCGCTATTTGAATCACGTAGCTCTATTCTTCTTTGTACATCTTCATGTAGTTCATTTCATTCTTTCCGAAATTGCTTTGAGTATTTTCTCTGTGTAAGATTTCTTTTGCTTGACCATAGAAATACAAAAGAAAAGCTTGTAATATTAAGATGAGGAGTTGTATTTGCGAGAAGTACTGCAACTAGTCTCAGGGCGTCTAGAGGGATGAAGTATCATAACTGTTAAATTCCTTCCTAAGGTGTAGTTTATAACCAGCTAAATAATTTAAAGACTGAAAATGGAACTCTGATATTATATACAGTACATGGTGTTCTCATGAAGCTGAGAAGTATGATCTTTGGGGGAGCTCCGTTACCTCAATGTTATTCCTTAGGCTGGTTCTGCATTCGCTTAGGTCCCTGCAGAAGTTGCAATTCCATGCATTTTGGAAGTCAGCAGGATGGTGGAATAAGATAGAGTTGGTTGAAATAGTTGTGGTTTTCAAAATGTAGAGTTGATAAGGAGAGAGCTGCCACAAGTATGTGGAAAAGAATAAAAAGGGAACGCTAGTGGGGTGTAGGTGCAGTCAGAAGTTTTTGTAGCATGTGAAAAGGTAATTCCATAATCATGATGGTTCTTTAGTCTTAATCCTGTGGTTAAGACAAGTGATAGTATCATACAATCAGGAGAGACTTTACTGGAGGTTAAGATTTACACTTTGAACTTACATCTAATGTTGAGGATCATTATTAGCAAAAATGAGACAACTTCCGTAGTATAATGCCAGAAGCACAATCACATTAAGCCACCTGGCTGACAATACCAAAAATGCAGAATTTGATGCTGAGCCCTTGGAATTTTTAGCTAGGGGTATGGAAATGAACTTGTAAGAAGTTACATTTCTTTTCCACCAGTGAAGGCTGGGAACAAAATAACCAGTCGAGATGTTCAACTTTTCCAGCTTGCCTAAGGTATATAGAGTGATAACTTGTGCTGACTTTGCCTAGCAGCTGTATATGAGTTGAAGAAAGTTCAGTTCTGAAAAAAACTAATGCTCCCTGTTTCTTGCTCATTGAATATAAAATGAAGACGCTTGGACGTGTGACTAGTGAGTACTGAGTAGACTTATAATCCTTCCATATTTAGAAGGACGTATCAGTTATGAGGCTTATTATATGATATCAGAAGGTTTAGCCAATAGAAAAGGCGAAAAGGAAACAAAGAGATCAAAAAGTGTTCGTTTGGACCAAGCGTTTAGGTAACTGAATAAAGTGTTCGTGATAAAAAAGAGATTATAAGGTGTTGAGCCCCAGATAGTTTCTTGGTTCAAAATTAGGAATGGTAGACTAATGTCATTGGTTAGTTGCCGTGCTTTCCATGAAAAGTTATATTAAACTCCACAATTGTATGAGGAAACTTCTTTAGGAACTGCAAGTATGACTGAATTGAGCAGTGATTCGAAATCAACCAAACTGTGCAGTCCAATAGATTTAGAAGATTAGGCACTGAGACAAGCCGTTATGGCAGTTAACTCTGCTGGACTGATGACGAATTATCAATGTGATTTTGTTATTTGTACCTTGAAAAACTAACTTATTGGCCGTGTAATTTTGTTCTTTTGACAGGGTATTCTGCGAGAAGATAATGTTAGCAATCGTACATATTGTGTTTACACCTCAGATGTTGCCACTGGATATGCAGTAGGTGCTTTCCTGTTTCTTCTTTCTGGTGAGGCACTGCTTATGGGAGTGACAAAGTGCATGTGCTTTGGAAGACCTTTGTCTCCTGGTTCAAATCGTGCATGGGCCATTATATACTTCATATCATCATGGTACGAGTCTCAGCACTCTTTTTACTACACTTATAGGGCAGCCCGCTGCTCAAAGCATCCCGCGTTCACGCAGGGTCCAGGGAAGGGCCCCACCCCAAGGGGTGTGATGTTCGCAGCTTAACCTTTTCAAGGCTTGAAGCCATGACCTATAGGCCACACGACATTTATAAGGTCACCCACTCAACAATCAGCTTCCAACTATAGTCTGCTGGCGTATAAGATCTGTATGGTTCTATCCGCAGACATTATGTTGGAAAGGAACTTAGTTAGATCACATGTTTGTTATTCCAGGAAAAGAATTTCAGTTATCTAAATGCTTTTTTTAAATTAGAATACTTGGCCGTATGTTGGTGGATAACCATTGGACATTTATCAAGTTATTGCAGTCATCAGCTCGCAAATCATTTCAGAGAATTTTAATGCTGGTGATAGTGATACCATTCTAGCTGCATTCTGTGGGTGTGATCTACATGATATATGATCAGTATCCTGAGATTTTATTACTTTATACAATAAATTCTGTCACTTTATCTGCTGAAGAGACTTCGTCCTGTATTTTCACTAACGCTGTACTAAATGTTTATACATATGCAGGCTGACATTTCTGGTTGCAGAAGCATGTCTTGTTGCTGGAGCAAAGAAAAATGCTTACCACACCAAGTATAGGGATATGCTCTTAGCAGAAAACTTTTCTTGCGAAACACTAAGGAAAGGAGTCTTTATTGCCGGGGCAGTCTTTACAGTTGCAACCATGATCTTGAATGTTTATTACTACATGTACGTCACAAAGGCTACTACTCAGCCAGCTCATAAGGCAAATCGTGCTAGCTCAAATGTTGGCATGACTGGTTATGCGTAAATTTTTGCAGATGAAACTAGCTAGGTTCTATATTATCTCCTCCATGGCGCTATGGTTGTATAATATTCTACATAACATCGTCTATTATATGAAATCTGGTTATTGTTCCTTCAGTGTCTGGGCATATGCAAAGTGATAGATTAGATAGATAATAGCAAAACTTACAAATGTCTGGTGAAGAAAACTGTGAATTTGCAGTTTTGGAACATTTTCTCCTTCAGATGGTAATGGTTCCCGGCTCGGTTTTCAAATTTGTCTGTACTTGTCTGTCCTGTATATCCGCTTGGGGGTGGCCGAGTGGGAAGCAAGGGCGGAAGGGGGTTCACCAAAAAATTACACTATATTTGCTAGGACAATTGGAAAATTTCATTACGTTGCAAAGTTAAAACATATTCTTTAGGAAAATTTACCCCACATGACTACCCTAATTGCTCAATTACAAAAAATAACAATACTTTTACACTATTTATACAACATAATAATAGATTTAAAAAATTACTCTACATACCAATTCCACTCCTCCAACTCAAAATCCTAATTTCTTTTTCTCTCCTTCTCTCCCTTCCTCCTCCCATCCACCCACCCACCCGCCACTGCCCTCCCCTCCCTCTCGCTGGAGCAGCCCCATCGCTGCTGCCCCGCCATCACCATACTTCCTGACGTTGCTCCATCATTTTTTGTGGTGTTTCTCTACGGCATTGTTGCCGCCGCAGTGCAGTGGCGCTGCTGCACTGCAGCGGTGCATCGCGCCGATCTGGCTTTTCCGGTGGGTTTTTCAATTTTGTTCATTCTTCCCCCCCCCCTCCCCCCCCTTTTGTATGTGTATGTATGTATTAGTATATTTTGTATATATAAATATACCTTTTGTATTTTTTGTGTATGTATTAGTATATTTTGAATTTTGTATATATAAATATGTATATCTTTGTATATTTTTGTATATGAATGTCTATATCCACCTTTTGTATGTGTATGTGTTTGTATATATGTGTATGTTGTTGTATGCTTGTGCAGAATGGATAGTTATTTGTATTTGTGGTTTTTGTATGTGTCGTGTGCATCTTTTGTATATTTATGTATATTTGGTCATTTATAGTTTCAAAACAGTAAATTTTTAAAATTTTGCAATGTATATATTTGTATTTTTGTATGTTACATCTTGTAGATAAAAAAAAAAAAAAATCGGTGGTGGCAGCAGCGGCTGCCTGGTGGCCGGCGGTGGCTGGTGAGTGGTGGCAACAACCTCCAGGCAGTGATGGATGGGAGAAGGTAAGGAAGAAGGAGATGAAACCTTAAATTGTAGGTATTTGTTGAATTTTGTATATGAAATGTAAAAAAACTATTGCTATATTTTGTAAAATGATAAAGTATTGCTATTTTTTGTAAATATGGTGTTATGGTTGTATATTTGTGTAAATCTCCCTATTCTTTTATATGCATATATTCAAGATGTTTGTTTGTCCATGAAAAAGTGATTTTTTTTTTTTTGGATTTTTTGGTAACGAGTTCTTAAAAACCAAAAGCTGGTAAAATTTGTTTTTTTCACGTATTTCCAAAAAATCCTCACGAACCAATCTTAACTTTTTTCCAAACAAATTACGCATTCAAATACAATTTCGAACTTTCAAGTATAATTTTTAAATCAACTTCAAGAAATTCCTTTTCGTTATGTTTTTTTTTTTTTTTTTTTTTTTGGGTATCTATGGCCGAATACCTACATTGTATATGTTGAACCTCTTAGTGAGAATTTTGCCTCCGCTATTGGTGGCTGCCCAATGGGTGGAAAAGATCCTCAAGGCCTCAAACCTTCAGGTTATCCTGCATTTGGAAGTAGAAACATATACACAGTACATTAGTATTTTATCCAGTTTCTAATTTCCTTAAGCTGGGAAGCTAATTACTCTTGCCGATTTGAAAGGGTAACGATTAAATAATTTAGTTTCATTTCAAAAAGTACTGAAGAAATTCATCGAATTAATAGGAAAGGCACGTGAGAAGTGCAGGATTAGCCACTTTTTGCCATCCATTACAGGTTAAATCATTTTAAAAAAAATATTCAGTTTTTAGACACTTTTTGAACTTCAGACTTTCAGGTTTTAAGGCATGAGAGCTTTGAAGTTTGATATAGTTGCTTAAAAGTAAATAATCTTAAGATTAGCTAAAAATTAAATAGCATAGAAAAAGTGGCTCCCTGACGATATTTTTACCAAAGGCACGTATTCTAGGAACATGTATAAATTTAAGATGAGATTTGTTTGACTACTTACGGAATTTTTATTTATTTGTGATATGTATAGTATTTGTATTGCTATGACAATTAAAATTTTTCGTCCTAATTCAATAGTTATAAAAGCTTCACATTTAAAAAAAAATTAAAACTTAAAGGTAAGTTAAATTAAATTTCAAATATCTCATTTTCTTTTGAACAAATTAATTAGGAATATGTGTCATTCTTTTCATTTTATTTTTGTTTCTTGAATAGCATGAGCAGGTCGTACATTACTCTGACCCTTAATGAGGAATGATAGCAGGTCGTAAATGCTGTGCAGGAGGGGATGTCGTCCTCTTAGACCACAAGGACGGCATTCAAAATGAAAGAGACTACTAGTAGTACTTATCAATGATGAATTCCTTCATAAAAAACAGTCTGTCATGACTATGAAATAATCAAATCTTTGGTATATTGTTCCAAGCTAGCTAGAAATCATATGTTACAAATCCCTCATTTTGGTGAGAAAATTTTGACCAAACGTCTCACTAGTCTAAAGTTGTCTGCATAGAAATTTTTAACTTCATCTATAGAATCTTTAAAAGACAAGGATCAAGTAGTACATACATCTGCTATTTCTATGTACTAGTAGTATCAAAGTTCTAAATATATACTAGTTATTATCAATAATGTGCACTTGATATTAACTTCCGATAAAAATCAACTGAAGCTTGCAAATTGATTAGTAATTTCAATTTCTATGGCTTCGATGAACTTTTTGCCTATGCTTCTTTGTATGGTTGATTGATATTACCCTGGAAATATAACATACAATATATACAAAACTTTGAAAGGGTTTCACAAAAGTTACTATTGAGAAATTTTACATCAATGGCTTAATGATGTGGAAGAAATTAAACTACCTATAAAAACTATGTAACCCAACTTTCAACCAGTGCTTTAAAGTTCTTCAGAATTGGTCGCGTAATTTTTTCCTTCTTCCAACTATCAAGTGCTTATGTTTTGTTTTTGGAACTCTTGAAAACATAGAGAAAATATAAGCAATGGTCTTTTTAAAAAAGAAGAAGCAATTTGAGTAAATAAACCTAAATAGAGAAGATCACCATGATTTTGCCGATATTTTCCTTCACAGGCACATAATAAAAAGCTCGCTGCATAGTTAATTCATGTTTGTGGAAAGATAGTGATATGTTAGTAAGAATGAAGGCACACGAACAATTTCTTTAATATCTACACGCTTTGTTTTTTACATGATATGGAAGTGATCGTTTTCGTGCACTAATAATCAATCGTAGTACATAAGTATTTTGGTGTAATAACTAGATCCCTATCTTTAATATTTTGGTTGGTATGTACCTTAAAAGTTAAAGTAACAAATTACTGTATTTATTTTGTATCTTCATCCAAAAACTAGTTTTTTGAAGTTTCCACATAAATAGAGAGCGTCAATTATTTCATTCTAGATCCTGCAACTACCTCTCTGTGTTCAAGTAGTACCCAAAAAGATCTCGTTGAAGACGCGTTGGCTGAATGTGCAAAGGTAATTAATTCCCCTTATTTAATTGTCAACCTTAGAATAGCTTATCCTGTTCAACTATGGTTTCAATTTCAAATGAAGAGCAAAATGTCCAAATTTGCTTTTGTGTTATCCGAAATTGTTCTAAGTATTTATACTTTTTGTCTACTTATATTTTACAATTAGCAAATCTGGTCGTACTTGTCAGTAGTGGATCTCCATCTCGAGATGATGAACTCAATATATCCAAATGAAAAACGATATTCAAATTTATCCATCAACTTTTGATCATGATTTAAGTTGCCCTCAAGTTGGAACTACGATAAGCGTCCAGGCAATGGCAAAATTTTTATCTTAAGGGCAAGGCTCATAGTAGATTAAAATTACATGGCAAAGTTGTTCAATTTAGAATAGTGCATTAACAAATGTTTTTACATTAATAAAAGGAAAAATATAACGTTTGTGAATAAAGATGGGTGAATATGCATACCTGCGGCTACGGTTGGTGCATAGTCAATTTCGCAGATACATTAGCAAATGTGTACATGTAAGTTGTAACTAGAAGGAAAAATATAACATTGGTAAATAAGGATGGGTGAATGTTTACACTAGCGCTTTGTGCATATACACTCACTAGTATTGCTCGAGATTTAAAATTTTAAAATCTACTTCTTTTTGAGAAATATTATATTCAAAATTCGAAGGTTTAGCAGACCAAGTAGACTTCTGATTTGGTCACAAAAATTAAGAAAGGAATGGAATGTCACATTCCAAACATTTAAAACCCTTTGCCATATGCCAGCCCGAACCTCATCATGGACAATCAATTGGCCACATCCTCTTTTCATTTAAAGAGTCATAATCTAATTTTGTCACCTTCTAAATATTAAAAAGTCTAACGAGTCCCATATCCCTATTCATGAGAAAGAGAAAGAGGAAACAGGCAAGAAGAAAATGGCCAAAAATAAAGACTAGTATTGCCAAGAAGAAAAGGGTAAAATAGTTTAGTAAAAGACAGCTCCAGAGGTTTAATGTGGTGTTAGAAAAGGGCAAAATTGAATAGTAAAAGACACCAAGAGAAGAACAAATCTAAGGTACAAACCTAAAAGGGGTTTAACTTTATTCACATCCAGAAGATCAGATAGTATATGCTTTTAAAACTGAGAACTTTGATTTTGATATTCTCTTCCTTTTTTTAATTTCAGAGACACATCCAAACAAAAGGCACTTTTCTTTAATCCCTTTTTTGGGGGACAAATCCGACAATGAGAAAAAGTTTTGGGCTACTTTAATCAAAGTTCTCTTATAGTTCAAACTCTGATGAAAGGGTGATTGTTCCCATGCACTGCCACGTGAAAAATTTCACATTGCGTAATTACGAGTTAGGACTAATGATATGAAGCTAATAAGAATTTTAATGTTTGAGTTCTAATCTTCTTTCGATGGGAGAGCATGATTCTAATACTCCCTCCGGTCCATTTTATATGATGTTTTAGGTGTTCTCACACATATTAAGGAAATCACCTTTTTAGCATTAATTAACAATGTAATTGACCATATTACCTCTTATCCAAGCTATCTAAAGTTTTGTTTTAAGTCATTTATTAACAAGGGTGATATGGAAAAAAAACCTTCTTGATTTGTTTAAAGATCAAATATTATTGACCAAGAAAAATAGGCCAAAACATCATATATTGTGGACCGGAGGGAGTAATAACGAGGTTGTAGGTTGTTATCAATATTATTGTTATTATTCTATGTTGTATTATATTATTTTTTATTTTTACTACTACGATTGTTTCTTTTACTTTGGATATCTAATTTTGATGTCATTACTTTTTTTTACTTTGGTATTTTTATCGAAACTTTTTACACTTATATTTTTCAAACTTGTTTTTAGCAAACGATTTTCTTGATACGATAGTCTATAAAAAATAGGCTATCTACCTTATTTAAGAAGCAGTAAGGTTGCGCCTTTCTCAAACACCACTTATGGGTTGTGTATGTTATTGTCATAGTACTAGTTAATTGAGTTACCTGGCTCCCATTTGAGCATAATATTTTTTCATTTTTTAATTAAAATATTGTTGATTTATATGGAATCTAAGAGTTTTTGAACAGTGTTTTAAGATGAGTTTCAAAATTTGAAAAGGTAATTTTTCAAGTTTTTGAAGTTTTCACTAACAAAACTTTCAATTTTTTTTCAAGTGAAAATACATATTCAAACACAACTTTAAATTTTAAATTCAATTTTTAAAACTCAACTTCAAAAAGTATTTCTTCAAATTCAACTATATCTATGCCAAACGCTTACAAAGTATAACATATATACTTATTTAATAAATTTATTAGCACGTATACATTGTACTTATATGTCACCTTCCGACCTCCGCCCTTGAACCATAATCCTGTAACAAATGTTAATTAATTTGTCTAATTATGTATTTTTCTGTCTTACCATATTTGCTCTTGTATGTCGTCTAAATTATCATTGAGGGACCTAGTTGTATGATTTTTGTGGATTTGTCTGACCGTACAAATAAACTTCTGTTTTTTTTTTCCTCTCTCTTTTTTTCTTTTGGAAAATTGTAACAGTGTGTAGTCCTGTGAATGTTCATGGATTTGACAATTCCTCGAGCAGGTCGCTCCCACCAGTAATTAAACTATGGCATTATCTTTCCTTTTGAAAAAGAAAAAAGAAAGAACGGCATTTCTTACAGCTGACTGGTAACAGCAATTTATAAGGTTTTATCCATGTATTTGTGTTTAAGATTTATGTATACTCTTTAAAGTTGATACTAATAATTTAAATTCTATTTATGACACCATTGTTTTTTCATAGAAAGCTTAAAGTTATATATATACAATAACAACAACAACATACGCAGTGTTATCCCACAAGTGGTGTCTAGAGAGAGTGATATGTACGAAGACTTTATCCCCCACCAAAGTAGAGAGGCTGTTTCCGATAGACCTAAAAATTATATATACAGTAAAACCTCTCTATAACGGGTCCCTCGTTATAACAACATTTCAGTATGACGGCCTAATTTTCTCTAGAATTGATTTTTTATGTTATATTTTACCTCTCTATAACAACATTTTATTTATAACATCAATGTTGTTCATTATACTGGCACACTCTTTATAAAATGGTCATAGTCAAATATAGTGTAATAATATTTTGTTAAAGATATATTATGTATAAAATAAAATACAGTATATTTATGATAATCATTCATAACATAATTATATTGCCTTTTTTACATAGGTACCATAAAAATGCTTAATAAAACTTAATTTTTTTATAGTTTCAATTAATTTTAAATGCATATGTTTCTTAGATTTTAATTTTTTATTGGTACCGTACAACTAGTATAAATTTATTTATAATGTATTAAATTTTTTAATTTTTAATTAATAAAAAATAAAAATTTATTGATATTTTAAATTTAGCATGTATATTTTTGCAAACTTTTGACTATAACAGTTAAATGAGATCGAAACATCAAATGCTATTATACATATATAACAACACCTTACTATAGCGGTCATGAAAGTTCAGACAAACGTTACCACTATAGAGAGGTTTGACTGTATATATACACACACATTTAAAATCATAAGTTTTTAAAGGTTGTCATTTTTTTTTTTTGTAAACTCCATAATGAATGAAATTTAATCACAGAAATTGAAATGAATTGAGTAACTATATAATAAAAGAATTTGTTTAAACTACCGTTTGTCTCTTAAAACATTTGAATATCTAGTAAATATTTTATTAATAACTAGATACATTAACTAGAACATAATGATAATATTAACTTGATATTCAAATGTTTTAGCTAAACTTTTCGTTTCAATTTAAGTAATCTTATTTTTAAATATTTATGTGGCTATAAAATCTTACCATATGTAAAATGTAAAGTTTAGACTGATTGTTTCCAGATATATAAACATGTCATTCTTTTAATTTTTAAACTGACTAAAAAAGTAATTTTACCATATAATAAAACGGAGAATACTATCCGTCGAATTAGTTAGCACCAAGGAATATGGTGTATGGATGAAATCTCTCCAAGTTTCCAACTTTAATAAAAAAAATTGAGTTCGAGCAAATTGTATTTGGTAAGATATTCTCTTCCTTCGATGAACCGAATAATAATATAATTTAAATTAGTCGAACCAATACGTAAATTATCTAGAAAAAGAAAAAACTCATCCTATTTTTGCTTTTGGAATTTTCGCTTGGCTTCGTCAGGGAACCCCAAAATCTTGAGGCATAGGGCTCGAGGTCTGATATGCTCCGCACAATACATAGTTACGAGCTAAATACCAAACAGAAAAAAGAAATAACAAAAAGAATTGGAGGAGATAACAAATAAGACTTGTTCAAAAGTATGTAGTATATAGTTATGTACAATGCAAAAACTATTTTGTCCACAGAAAAAAGATAAATAGAAGACTCCAGTTGAATATAGATGAAAATCTGCTAAAAGTATGTATATAATTTAATGTCAATATTGAATTACATTTGGTAGAATCACCGACTGGTCTTCGTGGTTTAGGTAAACGGAATATTAGCAACCTGTTTAGCTTAAATTCAATTATGACTCATAAAAAAGGCCTAAGGGCCAATGGCTCCATCGAATAAATCAAAGTATGTAAGGAAAAACTGTATAAAATTCAAAGTGGAATTAACTTATTTTGGAATTTCGGAATGAACAACTTCCTAGAGTACAATGGCTTTTTTGAAAAATATAAAGATCAGAGTAATTATTCAACAATATACCAGTCAAAATGCCAGTTAGATTTAAAAGAGAGTAATTGTTCTAAGCTACACAAAATTAAAGGTTATAAGAAAATTTTCTTTCAGAGAAAAGTTTCTTTTGATCAATCTAATTACCCATTTTCAGAAACCGAATCTTTGCTAGAGATGGGAACATAAAATAAATCAATAGGGTTACTAAGGATAAACTATCAATTATGCAAATTGAGCCAAAATTGAATTGTTGATACTAAATTTTTTTATCAAGAGTTAACCTTAAGCTTCGCAATTTTAGCCCCCTTTGTTTATAGTTTTTCGGGGACATTTTTTGGGAGTTTTTGGGAGAAAAACTGTTGTTTATGCTATTTCATCAAAACTTCTCCCAAAAAGTCCCAAAAATTCTAAAAGTGCTCAAAGGCAGTTTTTGTGCAGTTTTTGGAAAATTTGAAAAACTACTCACAAAACTTCAACTATTTTTTCAACTAAATTCTATGTCCAAACACAACTTCAAGTTCCAAAAATTATTTTCCAACTCAACTCTAAAAATTCAAATTCCCATGTTTCAAGCAAATCTATGTCCAAACGCTATCTTAATGTTCGTATGATGTTTGTTTGGTTTTCCCTTGAAAACATCAAACATGTACTGGCTCCAGGTACACTCGCAAAACACACTAGTAGTAGATTCTTGAATTGAAATAAAAAACGAACAATTGGTTTTGATATTTCAAAAAATAGGTTCACAAGTTCACAACATCAAATTTAGCAAAAGACCAAGTGTAAAATGTATATATAGGATCGTACGAACCTTTGACCTTTGTTAGCAGATTCATAACAAGTTTACAACGTATATCTCCACAAAATGTAATTTTCCAAATTACATGCAAATATTAATAAGTGTAATCAGTCATTTAGAACATTAAGCAACAAAATTCTTTCTTTACCCAGTAGCGAGATTCCCGGTCAATTTAACCTACCAAAATCCATCCTCATGTTTTTGCTAATCTCTGTCTTATTCCTAAACTCTTTTAATATATGTAATTAGTACTTTTCATCTATTGATCTTCTATTTTCCACTGTACTTTTTTCTTTAAGCTTATTCTTGGTTAAGTTTTCAGAAAAATTCAGCCAGCGTCATCGTTCATTTTCAAGTGATTATTAATATGTAGCATAGGACCGACATTCAATTCTTTCAGACATTGATATTCACTCAAACCTAACAATTCTATAATACGTACTATAATTTAAGGAGTTCAAAGTCTTGATGAGTAGGGTGTATATGCACTCCCAGTCAAACACTCATAATAAGTAATTTATCTATATATGATTTTGAGGGGAAAAAACTGTAGCTCTAAGAAATGCTTAGGACTTCTAGATGAGATCATTACTTGTCCAACGACCAAAAAATGTATTTATATTTTGGTAACTGAAATCCTTTTCACCCGTAATAAAAAAATGATCTTATGTAATCAATTAAGTACATTTGTACAAAAGCAAAATGACATTATAAAAACTTTATTTCTTTTGTGTACCAATTTTCTATATGAATTTCCAACGATCGCATGTGATGAGTGTACCAAAGAAAAACGTATATAAATTGTAACGGAGTAAAAACCGTCAATTTATTCCTGAAAAGACCTTTAAATTCCAGCAACAACCTCATACTACAAGAACACATTAACTCCTAGTTTGATGTATGCTTTCGTAAATGGGGCCCAACACACCCTTGCATGAATACTACCCCTGCCCCCTCCCCTCTCCCCCACACACCATTTTTTTCCTTTCTTTCTGAGTGTGTCTCTCTCTCTTTATGTATAACACAAAGCCGTCAACTCATACTTTTGAGTAGTCGATATATCACTCAAACACCACTTATATATTCTCATAGCACATAAAATAGTGAGAGAAAAAGAGAGACTATTCTGTCCAAAGGGTTAACTCATTGTTAAATTCTCTCTCAAGTCTTGTATAATTTGGTTTTCTTCTTTATGTGTGGGTACATTTGCCTTACTGGCCATGTCATTTTGCAGTGGAAGAAGTAGAACAAGTCCAATCATGTATACATCTTCTCTAGTTCTTATGTTCTTGATCATCACTATTCATGTGCTTGATATGGGACAATGTTTTGTTGGGGCAATACGGATAATTCCTGAAAGTACAGTGGCAGTGGAGCAAAAATCCAACAGCAAGAATCAAACTGAGTTATTTCAAAAGTATTTCCATGAACTCAACAACAGTACTACAAGAAATGGAAGTTTACAAGATAGCAAAAGAAGAGTACCAAGTTGCCCAGATCCTCTACATAACAAGTAGCAACCTATCTATCTTGAATTTATTAAATTTTTTGTCTTTTCTTTTGTTATCCAAAATACCCACGTTTTTCTCAAACTTAGAGTGATAATATAGTTCGATGTTCTTTTTTTGCTTTTTGATGAAATTAGTGGGTAAAACCGTGGGTATTTTGGTACTACTTGAAAATGCTTGTTCTGTTTGTTTTAAACAGATCAAATTATTAATGATGATGATCATGTTGTATATAACAGTTGAGATTTTGAAACTCATAGTGAGATTTTGCAATGCTTACATCACACAATTACCATCTTACTTTTCATTTATACTCTTTTTTTTTTTTTTTTTAAGATTGATGATGTTCTTGCATTTTATTTTATCCTTCCAGTTTCACTCAAATCTCAATAATTATTCATAAACTCAATAATTCAGGCAATAATGAAATTAGGAATAGAAGAAGATAAAAAAATGGCATCTAACCCCTTGTCCTCTCCCCCTTGTTGACAAAGATAGGGAGAAGGGTGGGGGGCGCAGAAAATTTTGAGAATTTCTATTAAGTTGTTATTCGTATTTTAATATTATTGGCAAGAGATGAGTATAGACTAACATTGTGAATAGTGAGAATTTATGCCGCCGAGCCAATAAAAATGTAGGTGTTATAATAAAAGAGTCATCAAAAAATTTTTGCTTTTTTTAAAAAAGTTTTTGAAAAATATGTTGTCCATAAAATCTTATGATTTTTTCTAATTTTTTTTGAAAAATAGTTTTTGAAAATCAAAAAATAGTTTAAAGCACTTTTTTCAAGTTTTTTCAAAAAAAGTTTTTTCTCCTCGCAAAACTCTACCTTTTTTTCAAGTGAAATGTAAGTCCAAACATAACTTCAACTTCCAAATACCATTTTTTTTTTCAACCCAACTTCAAAAACTCTTTTTTTAAATCTATGGCCAAACGGCCACTAAATATAAATATAGGACATAATGAGCTGATTTTTTTCTAAAGGAGCTTTTTTTCTGCTTACAGCATCAAAAGTAAGATTTACTTGTAGCTATCAGTGTCTTCGAAGATTGAAATCTTATAGAAATCAAGAAACAATTATTTAGACCTTTTGTGAGTGTTCAGAGATCAATATGCACTTTTTGGCATTTCTTAAAAGTGTTAGCTGTTGTACACAAATAGCAAAACTGCAACCTTGTGATGTAGCATTACACATCCACATTTTTACCAGAAGTGGTAAATCTAGATTTTGTGTTTTGCAGAAAGTTGCTTTCTATTCTTCCAAAGCTCTTTATACCCAAATTTATTCTAAGTTTATTACAGTAGTACTGAGGAGGCAACTTTTCATGGACAATGTATTGTGATTGATGGGCATTCTTATGTTTGGTTGACTATCAAAATGTTGATTTAGCACTATCAGATCCTAGCGCCTTATCACGCTGCAACAGTTTTTAAATTTGACAGTACAAAAAGATTTGCATATCTACTTAATTACTATATTGATGGGCTTTCTTATGTTTGGTTCATGTTATTTCTTGGCTGGTGATTGCAATAGTAGAGGCCTATATATGTTGGTCGGTACGGGTCGATGTCGATCTTAGAAATCAAATTTGTCATGACTTAAATCTTAGGATTTTGGAGTATGGTCATCACATATTTTTGTTGAAAACCCAACTTATATTTCTAGTGACCAATGATCCAATATGATGCATCGGCATTTCTGGCGTTCCGAACAACATAGGTAGAGAGTAGAGACCTTTTTATTTTATTTTCTTTTCCATTATCTTAATTCGACTGTCATTTTGTCTTGTAAGGAATTAATAAGGGATTGACACCCCCACCCCCCGCCCCCCACACTAGCTACCTCTACTCTTTGTTTGTCAAGCTTTAAGTCAGTTTATGCTAAGTTTTTTTTGACAGTTGGATGAACCTAAAATGTAGAACATCTAATTACATGCTAGGCGTTACTATATACTATGTTGTTCCAACTAGTATTAGCTGTATTATTGTTTTCTCTTTTCATCTTCATTAAATAATTTTATTGAGGTATCATAAGTCAAAGACCAGTCTAACCATAGGGCTGAACTAATATATTGGTGTAACATAGGGCCACTTTTTGACCAAATCGAGCACATTGGCATGTCCAAGTCAATGAAAAGATGCTGCTACTACTAATACAACCTTACGTATTGGACATTGATTTTATTTAAATATTTATAGCTTGGTTAATTATCAGGAACCAGAAAGACTAAAGAATCGATGTTGGCATTACGTAATATTGAAATGTTGTTCTGAAGTCTCTGCCAATCATAGCCAAGTGGAAGATAGGCACTGGCTGTTTGTTGGCAATTATCACATGAGTTTTACACTAGCTAGGTCACTGAAAATAATTTGTAAAATATTGTACAATTTCATGACAGAGTTTCCCCTGTGCGATCTATTAAGACCTCATTGTTGTTGGAAGGATACCGACTATCGCATTTGATAGAAATAATACACTAATATTTAACATGCACCAATTTGACTATTTGAGTATCGATTGCTTAAGTTGATGGGGGTGGAGTCACCCTTATTAGAAGAGTTTACTCTTAAAAGTAAAAGTTTATACGAATTTTAATTAATCTTGTCTCAAAACACGACACCACATAAACAAAAAAGAAATATTGAGAATTGATGACTAATGGTAGAAAAACAAGCAAAGGATCTCCAACAGTTACGTGGAGAAGATTGATCACGAAAGTTACAGGTCATTGATTCCATATAACAGTTAAAAAGGCTTGTCTCTTGATAGAAACATCATGATAAACAACGTTTACCTCATATACTACTTACACAAAGAAGGGAAAAAAAGCCTGCACGCAGAAGAAAGACGTGAAAATTATCAGCTAATGAGAATTTAATAAAAGCTACGGGACATTGTGTAAAGTCTGTCAGGGTTGTTTTTTCGTCGGTAAATGCCTATACCCATATATCTCATTCTCACTCTTATATAATGCTATAATGTTATGTTGTTTGGACTTTGTTGGAGACATTCTCGTTTTCTGGTGTTTGCCTATTTTGTTTTTCATGTTTTTAAGACAAAAGAGTACAATTAGAACTTGGGTTACTTTTACTCGCTATATCACAGGTTCTTTTCCCGTGTTTTGCATATTAATAATCCATGTTTATGGACAAAATTACCTGTACTTGATTAATAAAGTAAGGTGGTGTTGGAAAAACATTTTACATCTTATATTTGTAGCTAAACTTGATACAAGATTAAAGGGGATATTTGCAATGACTAGGAAAGTTTTGCAGCCCTCTGTTTATCTTTTGTCCCTCATTTATAGAATGGGTGCACAATTTATCCCAATTTTCAAGTTCGGATGAGCTTGGAAAACTTCATACAAGTTTTGATGAATAGATAGCCTTAAATTTTGCAATTTGAAAATTTTTGGTAACCATATAACATTTGGCGATATTAGAACTTGTGATAAGATTTTCACAACTTTAAACACACCGTCAAAATTTGAAATTGAGTTTATTTTTTGTACAAACTTTTTTGAACGAGGACAATTCTTAAGCAATGCCAAGCTACAAGGACATCCTGTGTAACTTCTTTAAGATTAAAGAAAATAAAAAGTGATGGTTTAAGGCAGAGAAATCGAGGTCCAGCCACGTAATGTGCGGCTGAGGTTAGTTTTGTTTGGTTGTGGTTTGGAATGGAATCCAATTGACTCTCTTATTCTGTCTTTATTATTAGACTCATCTTAAGTCCACTCATTACCATTGTGTTTGCTCTTCGATGAGTACGTTTTCCTGTTATTCTATTAGTATTACCTCTGAACTATATGCATGATTGTTCGGAATATTTTAATTGATCATACAGCAAGATGCTTGATATTACTGTTATTTTACTTAGTACTCCTTGCTAGTTTTCCCTAATTTCAAGCATAATCAATTAAAGTGAAAAGTGATACTTATATATGGTTGATCAAGTTAACAATCGTCCAAATTACAATATCTGAATAGTGTTACTATGGAATATAGCACTTTCTCCTCTAGGCAAATGTTTACAATAGAATCTGATCAAGTTAATTATTTGTTCATTATACTTGTCGAAGACGGACATTTTTAAATCATCTTGATCTGAGTAGATGGAGAGGCACAGAGCTAGCTAAAAGAGAGCAACTTGTTCAAGAATCTAGCATGAAACCTAATTAAGATTAATTTATTGGATAAGATGACGTGAAATTTAGTGGAGTATTTTTCATTGCATGGATAGAAGAAAGGGAACTTGATACATTCATTCTTTTGATGCATGATTTTTGTTGGCAAATCGAGGATATAGCCAGTGCAAAACTGCAGCTTTTCAAAGCCTAAATCCAAACTCTTGTCAAATTTTTTTAATTTAGATTGCCCTGCATAACTGAGATACTGTCTCGATGTCTCTAGCAGACCAGTTGACTCTTATTTATTCACCCTCCTCCCTATAGCACCACCCCCTCTCATCTTTCCCTCTCCAGTCAAACAAACATAAAAGTGAGAAGTTAAACTTATATATACTGACTTTATTAATGGAACTGTTAGGGAACGTTTCGTTTGACGATCTACAGATTGTAACACATGAATTGTTTGTGCGGGATTAACAATACAAAAAATAATATTATAGTTGGAGAATAAATTAAACAATGATTATTATATGGTAAATAAATGATATGCGGATTACTTTTTTTTTTAAAAAAAAAATTATCACTTATCGTAAGGGAGAGCAGAACGAAACTGAGTAAATGGAGTACACGTTTAGTGATCTATCTCAGGAATCAGAGGTGGAAGTGATGCTTTATTGTAAGGTCATTTCCACAAGAGAAGCTTCAAGTATCTTCATTCAATCATTCAAGGCAATGGAGAAATTGATGATGATGTCATTCATTGTAAAAGGGCAGGCTGGATGAAGTGGAGATTCGCTTCCGGTGTCTTATGCGATAAGAAAGTGGCACCTACACTCAAAGGTAAGTTCTATAAAGCGGTTGTAACCAGCTATGTTGTACAGAGTAGAATATTGGCTAGTCAAGATCACATACATTCTGAAGATAAGCATAACAGAGATGACAATGCTTAGATGGAAGTGTAGGCATACGAGGATGGATAAGATTAAGAATGAGGTCATTCATGACAAGATGAGAGTGGCCTTGGTGGTGGACAAGCTGATACGAGAAGCGAGGCTGTGATGGTTCGACCATATGAAAAAAAGGAGCACAAATGCTCCAGTAAGGAGGTGCAAGAGGTTGACAGTGCTAGGTCTACGGAGAGATAGAGGTAGAGATAGACCAAAGAAGAATTCGGGCGAGGTGCAAAAGCGTGGAGATCGAGGATTAGGGTAGAAGGTTAGGTAGTAGGCGATGATTTGCTGACATATTAGCTTTATTATTCCGATACAAAGTACGTAGTTTTATCTTGTTCTGCGTCTTTAACGCTATTGGTATCTTTTGTTTGCTCTGGTTGTTTTAGTTTTTATGTGAGTATTTGAGCTATCATGATTTTTCTTACCTTGTGTTGTTTTCAAACATGTTTTCAAAATATTTTTCTAGCCAACAATGTATCAGAAACAACCTCTCCACCTTGGTTGAGGTAAGGTCTGCGTACATCTTACCCTTCCCAGACCCTACTTGTAAGATAACACTGGATATGTTGCTGTTGTTTTTATTGTAAGGGTATTGAAAGAAAGTCTTGGAGCAACATGTAAAGTTGATCCTGGGTGACTTATAGGTCACACGCTCGAGCAGGGGAAACGAACATTTAAATAGGAGATATTTCGCGCCACATCATAGTTTTGGTCACTGCAAAAAAATTCTTACATT
Organism: Petunia axillaris subsp. axillaris; assembly: GCA_029990575.1. Lineage (NCBI taxonomy): Eukaryota > Viridiplantae > Streptophyta > Magnoliopsida > Solanales > Solanaceae > Petunia > Petunia axillaris. The sequence continues at coordinate 48,398,054 of JARKNS010000009.1, forward strand.
TTTTGCCACTGTCTGGAAATTTTATTGGCAATCACTAGGTCTTACTAGTGGTAGAACCTAGAGATCAGGAATTCACCCTTGATGTCTCCTGATGGTGGCCAAAATGCTTCCTTATCAGAGCAAAAAAGTAAATTTTTTATTATGATGGCCAAAACTCTTTTCCTGACTGGAGCAAAAAATGTAGACTTTCCTTATGATGGCTGAAACTGTGATAGCTTTGCTAGATCAATCTATTTCATGCAAAAATTTGAATTAGTGTGTAACGAAACTAATGGTAAAATTTTTGCGTAGGCCTGTTTGGCGCGCGCTTATTGATTTGTAGCCATCAGAAATAAATTCTCTGAGAAATAGCCACCTCCGGATGAATCCCAGTATTTTCTTATAGGACTTTATATAAAGCTTCAGTAAAATAACCACATAACAAAATAATGGGACCTTTGAACATGTTAGTTCAAGGTCCTATTATTTTGTTATGGGACTTTATATAAAGTCTCATTATTTTGTTATGAGACATTATATATAAAGCTTCAGTCCCATAACAAAATAATGAGACTTTTGAACATGTTAGTTCAAGGTCCCATTATTTTGTTATGAGATTGAAGCTTTCTATATAGTCCCATAACAAAATAATGGGACCTTGAACTAACATGTTCAAAAGTCTCATTATTTTGTTATGGGACTTTATATATAAAGCTTCAGCCCTATAACAAAATAATAGGACCTTTGAACATGTTAGTTCGAAGTTACAGTATTTTGTTATGGGACCAGTTTGAGATGTTTTCCAATGCTAATTGAGCGTAAGTGTGCGCGTAAATTTTTTGTTATTTCTCAATTAATTTTGGAACGGTGGATAAAACTCTTTGAGCGCGTCCAAAAATGACTACGCATCAAAATTTCCCAAGCTAATGGAGATGGTCCAACTATCTCGTGGGCTATGGAAATTCTATTCACTCCACTAAGTTGAGACTTCAAAGCGTAAAAATTCCGCGTAGGGGCTTGTTTGGCGCGCGCTAATTGATTTGTAGCCGTCAAAAGTAAATTCGCTGAGAAATAGTCACATCCGGACAAGTCCCAGTATAAAATTGTTCAAAGCCCCAGTATTTATACTGGGAAGCTTCAGTAAACTAACCCCAGTATAAAATACTGGGGCTTTGAATAAGTTTTGTTCAACGCCCCATTATTTTATTATGAGACTTTGTATAAAGCTTCAGTCCCATAACAAAATAATGTGATTTATTCCTTTGATGAGACCTTTATTATGGGATAAATGCCATTAATTTGTTATGGGATAAAGTTCCATAACAAAATAATGGGACCTTTGAACATGTTAATTCAAGGTCCCATTATTTTGTTATGGGATTATTTTGTTATGGGACTTCTTCAGTCCCATAACAAAATACTTGGGCTTTGAACAAATTTTTTGTTCAAAGCCCCAGTATTTTGTTATAAGACTAGTCTGGGGTATTTATTCAACGCTAATGAAGCGAAAGTGTGCGCGCAAACTTTTAGCTATTTCTCAATTAATTTTAAAACTCTTTGAGTGCGTCCAAAAATGGCTACGCATCAAAATTTCCCCTTCAATGCTGAAAAAGGAAAGTTACAAAGGTCCAATATCAAGGCATGTCCTCTTTTTAAGAGTCTTTATCTTTTGTACCAAGCTAGCTTATGTGCTTCATAAGTGGAATATTTCACCTCTTCCTTTTTTTGGGTGGTACATACACTAGATTGGCCTGGTTTGAAGTCCAGATGCAGCATTCTTTTATTTTTGACTACATGTTTAAAGCTAATTTGCAGCAGAAAGTTCCTTCATGTTGGCTTTTTGCAGCAGCAATGTTTTTTGTTTCTCTTTATAAATTTTTTATTAATAGAAATCAGGTTTCTATCTTTATAAATTTTATTACTCAATTCATAATTAAGTATTTTGCGAATAAAAATCATTGGAAGATGGGTAAGGACTGGCGGCTCATGAAACAGGCCTTTTTTGCAGAAATATGACACTATAAATAATGATTTGTTTTTTTGCCCCCACTTCACAAGATTTTACTAAAATGACTTCATTTAGTTTAACGAAAAAATTCTGGACGGAAACACCTCTGTTAATCTCTTGGCACGGGACCAAGACTTGATTTTGACCCCTCTCTATTTGTCAACACTTGCGTCAACACTTGCTCTTTGAAGTGTTGGGTATTGGCAAAAGGCGACACCTGCCTCTTTCAATCTCTTCCTGCATTCTTGCCATATAACTTGAGTATTGGCAAGACAATACTTGCCTTAAAGTCTTGGCTGCCTGCCAACACTTATAAGTTTGTGTCTTGAAGTCTTGGCTCTGTGCCTATATAAGGGTGTTTTGTTAAAATATTATTAATGGGCGGCAATCTTCCAAAACCACTCTTTATAGAGCGCGCCCAATGAAATTTTTTGCATGAAACCTTTGGAAAACAATTTTCAGAATAAGTAGTAGTAAGAAGGGAGCTTTTCAAAAATAGCACTCCAGATAAAAGAAATTACAGATGATGCCCTATTTTTTTTTTTTTTTACATGGCATAGCGCAACCGTATATTTTAAATTTAGTCTCTTCCTCAAAATAAAAAACCATAGCTTCCATTTTCCCCCTCCCCCGCCACTCGCCGCCGACAGACACCCACTCGCTGCCGCCAGTGGCAGGAAAATATAAAATCACCGATTTTTTTCACTAGAGTTAATTTTTTATTATTTCACCGAAGTTATTTTTGTCGATTCTATCTATATCATTGCTTTGAACAAGGTTATACACACAAATCTATCCAAAAAAAAATGCATAGATAAATGCGTAGACAAGGAGAGAAATACAAAAATATATACACAAAACTAAAACTTTATGCACACATCCATAACAATGCAGAAATTTAAAAATTTATACAATTTTATTCATTGTACATACACACGTATACAAAATTATACTAGTTTATACATGTTTATATAAGTGTATAAACTTGTATAAAATTATATAAACACATACAAAATATCTTACGCAGTATTTTTGGCAGCTTTTACGTAAAAGATTAACAAAAATACCATTTATACAAATTCTACAAAAAAAAAAAAAAAAAAAAAAAACAGATCTAAACATTATAAAAAAATTTCAAGAAAAAACTAGTTGATCTCACTAGATTTTTTGAAAAATTAAATAAAATAGAGGCAACGGCATCTGGAAGGAGTGCGGTGGAGGAGATGCGATGGAAGGGGTTGGGGAGGAGGCGGCAGTGGCAAGGGGAAGGAGAAGACAAGATTCTTTTTTAAAAAAAAAAAAAAAAATTGGCACATATGAGCTACTCGGGGAAAAAAAAAACCATACATATTGATAATTTATTGGGTTGAGTGTCTAATCATGTAAAAATTGTTAGTAAGAAACAAAAAGAACTTGTTTTGCCACCAATTACTACAAGCCCAAATATGGGTTGACATATATTGAAAAATGGTCAGTATTTGAAAATAATGTAAGAATTTGACCTCGTAGCCTATATGCACCGCACTAAATAAAAACTAGTCAGTTGTACAAAATTTTTTGAAGACTAGTCAGATCCGAGAAACATGGGAAATCCCAATATATTTTATTGGAATTTTAAACTAAATCCGACTATATTATACTAGAATCACTAAAATATGAACTCCAATAAAAGATATTGGGACTTTGGACATGTTATTTCAAAAGTCTCAGTAAAAAATAATGTGGCTAGTCTGGGTGTTGTCAACAATAGACTGTAAGTGTGCGCGCGGTAAATTGACTATTTTTCAATTAATTTTAAAACAGTGGATAAAACTTAATTAGGACGTTAAAATTGGTTAGTTATCATTTTTTTGCGAAAATAATTAAAGTTGTTTATCTAGTGAACAAGAAGTTTGGCCTTGAGCTATCCCAAAAATTGCAAGATTTGACAAACAACGATCTTTCTCATCCCTTAGTAAAAATCTATCCTTGTTTCAAGAAATTCAGCCACTTTGTAATAAGTTGGATAAACTCACCCCTAGACTCCTAGCTTCATCCTCTCCAACTACCCCGGCAGCTTCAAATTTTAAAAAATTCCCTTGATTCACCAATAAATCTCAAAATTGGCCTCCACTACCGTTAATCCATAAATAAAACAATTCGAATGCACAATATGGAGCAAAAGTTCACCTTAAATAGCACAAATTTTATTTAGATGATACTTTTAGCTGAAAAAATAATTGTGAAGCTGACAAAATAGGGACAACATTTTGATTCAAATCAACTCCAAATAGCGAAACGTAATCTTATAACATCAACATGAACAAGACCAAACATTAAATGAATGAAACAAGATCACTTTGTCTTCTTCATAAGAGCTTTTGAACTTATACCAGTCAAAAAACTAAATCAACGAATAAATCATGAAATTAGCTCAAATATCACCAACAACCAGATTTTTATCAACAAATTCATGTTTTAAACGACTAGCTGTCAGGAATTATTTTTTAACTTGAAAAATGAAAATCTTAGCATAGCGGTTCTAGTTGAGAACTGACTTTCCTCAGATACTTTGCAAGGAATAAAAGTGGAACCATTGGGTATTCTGTCGTAATTATATGACACATCCATCGATTTTGTGACGAAAGGGAAAAATGACTAACTTTGAAATACTCCATCCATTTAAAAAAGGATGACATTATTTTCTTATTAGTTCGTTCTATAGAAAATGATATATTTTTAAATTTAGAAATAAATTAACTTGAATAATATGATTTATTGCCACACATTTATTTATGGTTTATATTAGACCACACCTTTCAAAAGTCTTATCTTATTTTTTAAATTTCGATCCAAATCAAACTAAAACATCCTTTTGTGGAATGGAGGGAGTACTACGTAGAGTTTATGGATGTAAGAATATATGCCCATTATTGATACGTGATATTTAGAGTGACGGCTGACGAAAGCCTAAATAAAGGGGTTTCGTTACAATATTCAACTCTATATATATATATATATATATATATATATATATATATATATATATATATAAAGCTCATGTTTTGAGATATAAAAGCAAAAATTTAAGACACACAGGGTGGAAGTATACTAGGTAAATGCCTACTTGTCGATACGAGGTATCTCGAGACGATTCCAATTTTGCATTTCATAGCATAATTATGGTGTATAGACTATATATGTAGTAACCAACAAATACTTGTGATGATACTTGTGAGTTGGTGCATAGTACAAATAGTTAATACTCCAAGTTGATCAGTTGGTAGGTAAGTACTTTTTCTTTCTCCACTGTAAATATTGGATTTGACTTTAGAAATAGAGTCTGTTTTTTTTTTTTTTTGGTTGAACCGACTCTATATATATATAGCAACAAAATGAGATCTTCCTATTCCACATATGGTAGGAAGCATATAGCAGAAGTTCATTAGTTACATAGCTAGGAGGATAATCAAAACACATCAAATCTAAGAGAGAAGCATCTAAACATCTATTTTTAGCGAAAGCTCAGCAACAAAATTTGCTTCTCTATATGTATGCCCGATACTATCGTTGCAGAGCTCAGCGACCAACACCCTACAGTCATAAAATAATTTAGAAAAAGTATCATTAGAATCTTGAAGCATTTTGATGATGATTTGGGAGTCACATTCAACTCTTAGAGGAAATAGTCTCATTTCTTTTGCCATAGTAAGACCTTGGAACAGTGCCTCCCCTTCAACCTGCCCCAACTCCCTATATTAACAAATAGAAGAGTCAAATATAAAAAATGCAGTAATCCTACCCATTGTGAGAGGCAATTCAGAATAGACAATAAGCTTGAGATTATATGTTTTGAAAAACCGACTTCCCAGAGGCCAGGATAATTTCTAATAACACCTCCAATGCCATCCGATTTTGAGGTGGGACAAAAAGCTCCATCCATGTTGAGCTTATAGAAGTTTATATCTGGAGGCTGCCATTTGAAGTAGATAACTTTGGAGGGGTGAGTGTTTCTTCTGGGAGCAGTTAGGTGGAAGTATTCAACAGTATGCATAAGGATGTCTTTACTAGAGGCAAGATTTTTTTTTTCAATAAGGGCTTTTTTTTTTTTCCTGTTGTTCCAGATCCCAAAGGGTGAAGGGGATTAGGAAATTAAGAGGAAGCCCAGAGGCGTGATTAGAACTAACATTGCATTTGGAGACAACTTGGATCCAAGCGTGTAAGTCTTGGCCAAGATGGATATTCAAAGTGGTCTATATAATGGAGTTTTTGCAACAACTAATGAATATATGATGGAGAGTTTCGGATTGTTATAACAGTGTTTGCAGGTGTTATAAGGGATGATGTGTCTATGGAATAGCAAGGACGCATTTTCCAATCCAAACAAGACTAGCTAATTGGATTTGATTTGATTAGACAGACCACAGATCATAGGCCGGCTTGGTAGTAAATATGCCATCGGGAGTTCTTTAACAAAATGGTTTATCACTTGAAGCTGGGATGTGATGCGTGATTAGGATTTGGTTAGTTATATTGGATGGAAGAACAAAGGAAAGGTTTCCAAAGTTCCATCCATTATTGGATATAATGGAGGTGACTTTGCAATCAAGTAAAGTTTCCGGAATTGGACCACTGATTAATAATCTAAGAGAGCAGTGGGGGAAAATCCATTTATCCTGCCAGAGGTTAATATTACATCCAGTCCCTATGCTCCATGTAGACCCTTCTTTGAGTATATGATCTACTTTAATAATACTTTTCCAGATATAAGAGTCTTGAGATTTTGCCTACAGGTAAATCCCACTCCTTCTATTATATTTTGCATGGAGAAATTGGGTCCATGGGGTGGTGTTTTTGAGAATCTCCATGCTAAGCTTGTGATCAAGGCATTATTTTTAGTTTTGGCTTTATGGAGGCCGAGACCCCTTTTGGCTTTGCTTGTAGTGACTAAATCGCAGTTCTGTATGACGAATTTTTCTTTTGTCATGGTTTGAGCCCTAGAGAAAATCTCTCTAGATTCTGTCAATATTATTGAGACTTTTAGTTGGGAGGAGATTTATCTATATTGTCAATATCTATTGATTTGATATAAATCTTTTATGTCCTAAAATTAAAAATTCTAGACATGAATTCGAAATTATCGAACTTCAAAACGACACTAGGACTACCCTGTTAAAAAACTAACATGAAATAAAGACTTCTATGTCGTACCTCGTTCCTATGATAAGAACTTATACACCAAGAAAAGTTCGTGGTTAGAATTTTTCGACATAAGTAATAGTTGTAACGTATTCAGAAATACATACAGAAACTCTGCCAAATTTTGTACTCACTACGATATATTGAAATCAAGTTACTTTCTCGTGTTTTACACTTATTTCTTGCATTTTCCTGACTTTGATGCGAAGATTTGCTTATATTCTAAACCAAATTCGATTTGTGATCCTAAAACCGATTTAGGCCCATACAAATTGGCGCCAGCTGTGAGGAAATAAGCAGAAACGCTTTGTTCCAAAGTTCAACGTACTTTTTCGTTAAAGCCCGTAATTTTTTTACAAACGATATGGCTGAAAACAGTAGAAATCTTAACGAACGGACCAACGTTCCGTCGAACCAACAGTCTATGTCTCCAATGACAACCGAAGCATTTCAGGCCTTCGTTGTCAACATGCTAAAGGCTCTTCAAGAGCGACAGGATGAGCAAGTTAACATCAACGCTGAATTCCGTGCCTCGTTAGAGGCGAGGAATAGCGCAGCACCGAACGGCACCCAGCCTTGGGCCCCAAATGAAGGCATCCCGCCCTTCATTCCTACGGGCGCGATAATAGGGGGACCGCCCAATAGGGCCACGTCTGGGGGTACGGGAAACATACCGAGCGCAACGCCACACTTCGAGACGATTCCCACCGTGGCTGAAACTACATCCTCGATCGATGTTGAGAGGTTGAACAGAGAAATTGAGGCACGCGTAGAAAAGCGCCTCGAGAGCGTACTGGGATAACAAAGACTAAAGATGAGCTTGAGATAGACCAATACAGGGAGTTTCCATTTAAGCCCGAAGCAGTACCAGCTCCAACTCCTAAAATTTCAAGCTCATGTTCTTAAAAAAGTATGATGGGACCACCGATCCGAAAGAGCATGTAAGGGAGTACATGGCAATGGTAAAGGAGCGCTGGCGCTGGTACATGTACCTACCAACGGGATCAATTTCCACCTTTAAGGAAATGACCAACGCCTTCGTTAAGGCCCACACCGGAGCTAAAAAGTTTCTCCAAAGGAAGGAGGATATATGCGAGGTCAAGCAACGACCCGGTGAGCCACTTAAGGAGTTCCTTGAGCACTTTCATGCTGAGCGCATGGAGCTACCTCGGATGGATGATACTCTGGCCATCATGGCATTTGAAAAGGGTATCAATGTTCGCAACTCTGAGGCTGCTGCTGAGTTGCGAAAAGAGCTTCAATAATACCAAGTTTTGACATGGGAAGATTTACACAAACGAGCTTACTCCAAGATAAGGATGGAGGAGGCTGAGTTTAAAGCCTAGGTTATAATTACAAAAACTGAGGCGAATCCTCGTATCGCACCGAGGCGTCGCGAGAAAATTCGAAGGGGAGGTACGAACCATATACCTCCACGAGGTAGCCTGCCAGCCAAAAGGTTGGGAAATTCCTTTGGAAACTCATTTGCAAGCCCACATATAAGCCAACAGCTCAGAGGAAAGGTTCACTTCAACACGAACCAAAGAAATTCCTCAGGCCCAGCTTCGGCTTCAAAGAAAGAATTACATCGAATCCCTGATTACAATTTTAATATATCGACCTCGGAGCTAGTCAACGTAGTCAAGGGGACTGCCAGGGTAAGGGTACCCAAAGACATGAGAACTCCAACAAATAAAAGAGACCAGAATTTACACTGCGAGCTCCATGCGGATTATGGCCATCGAACAGAGGACGACAAAGCATTGCGCCTCGAGGTGGCTCATTTGTTGAAGAGAGGTGTGCTGGCCGAATTCCTTACCGACAAGGGAAAGGACAACTACTCCAAGAACCGTGGTGATGGACAGACACCTCGAGCTCCACCCCCCGAGAGAGTTGTAAATGTTATCATGGGAGGGTCAGAGGTGAACGGGGTGAATTTTGCAGCCACCAAGAAATTTGCCAAGCTGCCGATCACAATGGAAAAGAGAACCCGAGTGGGAGGCTTGGGTAAAGAAATATTCGATGATGACGATCGTGATGGGCTGATGTTCCCTCATCACGATGCCCTGGTCATCATGTTGAGGATCAATGACTCGGATATCAAGCGAGTCTTGATCGACCCCGGTAGCTCGGTCAATATAATCAGCTACGGGGCCGTTAAGAAAATGTGGCTCAAAGGGGAATTCATCCCCAAAGCAACGTTGTTGACTGGCTTTAACAACTCCACGGAGAAAACTTTGGGTGAAATTACACTCAAAACATTTGCTGAAGGAGTTAGCAAAGAAACACTATTTCAAATGTTGCCCGAGGACATTGCATACAATGTGATCCTCGGCAGACTATGGATCCATTCCATAGAGGCTGTTCCCTCCACGCTGCATCAAGTGATCAAATTCCCTAAGCCTTGGGGGGTTCGATCAATACAGGGAGAGCAACGAGTAGTAAGAGAGTGCTATTCGATTGCATTGAGAAGTGGAGTCGCCCCGACCAGGCCAAAACAATAGCAACTAACACAACCAGGGTCAAGCGAGGAGGACCTCCGTAGAGAAGTTGAAAAGATCCCGGTCTGCATTCAAGAGCCTCGGAACCAAAAAAGCTGAGGACTCAACTATTGAAGAGCTGGAATCTTTCACCTTATTGAAAGATTTTTCTGAAAGAAAGGTATTTTTCGGCTCGGAGGTCATGATGTTTGGAAATATTTGCCTATTTTACCTTAATATCTTCTCACATTTTAGTACTTTATGCGCTCGTTATATGTGATAATTGTGTTTCTTGTGCTCACTTATTGTATTTGTGATTTTAGGAATGGTGCAGATGAATTCGAGACAAGAACAATCAAATTAGAGTTAATGGACACATTGGAAGCTATGGTGGGAGCAAGGCTTCAGCGAAAGCTCTGAAGAGTTGGAAGCTATTGTGGAAGCGTGGCTTCCACGAAAGCTCTGAGGCTGACGAACCACATGTTTTTCCGACTAGATTAGGCTTTGGTTTAACTTATGTTGGAGTTCCTAACACATTGAACCAAGGGTTTAATTCCTTCACTTCATCTATTACAATCTTTAATATTTCTTCCATGAATTCTTGTGTTGTTATTATGAGTATGAGTAGCTAAACCTATCGTTCTAGGGTTAGAGTAAATACATGAAGGTTGACGTTTGAAAGTTGATTTCTTCCTATTGATTTACCATTGCGGATTGTTTATTCTTTCTTGAGCCTAATTGTTTGGTTATCAGGGCCCGATAATTGAACACTATCTACGGTTTACAAGTTGAACTCGACAGAGGGGACTTGTAAATGCAAATAAGAAAGAATAGGGCTTGATTGTGAACCTGGGCATCAGGGAATCGATTTGCGGGTAGGATAGAAATATACCTATTCGCCTTGCTTAGCTAAATACAAAGTTGTTTAATACATGCATGTGATTTAATTCCATAGAAATATAGGCGTTAGAGTAGCTTGCATAGATAAGAATCGACAGTTTTTCACGAATATAATTAACCTGTTAGTTAGAAATCTAGGAAATCAAGAAGTAGAATCAACTGGAAAATTCAACTGGATTGGTCGTAGCTCTGACCCTGGACCGTTTCTCTATTATTGATAACAACCCATAATTTGCTCCCTATTACTTGAGTTCAATTACTTGCTTTTAATTATTTCATTTAGTTAGTAAAAATCTCAACCATCATTGAAAAAGATCCCTGGATAGTTTTAGAAAATTGTTTGCTAGAATATAGTCAATAACACTAGTACTCGTGGGAACGATACTCGATTTATCACTTTATTACTTGTCGAGCACGTATACTTGCGTGTGCGTTTGGGAGCAACAAGTTTTTGGCGTCGTTGACGGGGACTAAATAATTGACTGTTTTCTTTATAGACAATTTGTTATTTTCTATTCAGATTTAATTTTTGTTTTGAGTTTCTTGTGCCATTTCAGGTAATAGGTCTTGAATGCGAAAGGAGAGAAAGCACGAACCACTTGAACCTTTTGATCCTGAACCTGAAAGGACCTTCCGGAGATTGAGGAAAGAAGCAAGAGACCGTGAAGCACTCGCACTTGTACTTGCTTCCTTACCTATTGGAATGGCAGAAGAACGAGCTTTAGCTGTGCGAGATGTTACTCTTCCCATCCTGGAGGGAGTAGCTTCAAGCATAGTTAAACCTGAAATTACTGGACACTTTGAGATTAAGTCCAGCATGATACAACTATTGCATGCGACTGGACAATATGCTGGACTATTGTACGAGGATCCAGAACAACATATCCAGAATTTCTTGGAGATTAGTGACACGTACACACCAGCAGGGGTCTCAACTGATTATATTCGATTGATACTCTCTCCCTTTTCATTGATTGGGGCAGCAAAGAAGTGGTTAAAGGCTGAAAAGCCTGGGTCTATCACTACTTGGGATGCTTTAGCTAAGAAATTTTTGGCTAAATTTTATCCATCTGCCAAAACAGCTAGAATACGGAGTGAGATTATGTCTTTTAGACAACGAGATGGAGAATCCTTGTATTCAGCTTGGGAGAGATTCAAGTCATTATTAAGAGATTGCCCGCACCGCAACCAGTCAAATGAGGTGTTAGCCCATACTTTTGTGGAAGGTTTGAATGCTCATACCAAGATCGTGGTGGATGCTGCAGCTGGAAGTCAAGTCTTGTCTTTGAATTTTAATGAGATTTATGAATTATTGGATAAATTCTCTCAGAGCAATCCTGACTGGCAGGGTGAGGGTAGAGCTCCAAGTCAAAAAACTGCTGGAGTACTTCAACTGGATGCGGTTTCAGCATTGAATGCAAAGATGGATGCGATAGCTAACCAAATTAGCAAGCTAGCATTGCCACCAACTCAACAAAAAGTGCAATCAGTTAAACAAGTGCAACAGTTTCAAAGGTTTTGTGAGGTATGTGGACAAGATCATGCTACTGATGTTTGCCCCTCCAATCCAGAGTCAGTTTATTATGTGCGGAATCAAAATAGGTCTCAGGGACAGAATTAGAACCAGTTTGGTAATAGCTACAACCATAATTCACGAAATCATCTCGGTTTTTCTTGGAGTGATAATCAAGCTGCTCAAGGTAATACGAAATCTCATAATAACTACCAGAATTCACATCCTTAGACTCAACCATAGCAGTCCAGCAATTCAGTTGAAGATTTGATAAAGCAGATGTTAGCAGGCTAGCAGAGAATTATAGCTGATAATGCAGCTCAGGCACAAGCCATAGAAGACCTTACTACTGCTCAAAAAGACCTTGAATGCCAAATGGGGCAGTTAGCTGGAGTACAAAATTCTAGACCACATGGAGCACTTCCTGGTAATGTTTAATCGAATCCAAATCAAAAGGGAGTTGAGCACTGTCTTGCTATAACTCTAGTTAAGGGCGAAGAGTTGATGGTCAAAACTGAGGAGAATGAGCAATTTAAAGCAGCAGAAGTAGAAAAAATAGAGAAAGAGAAGAAGAAAGAAGAGAAAAAAGAGGCACTTCTACCGCCCCACCATTCCCACAGAGACTTCAACCATCAAAGGATATGGCTCAATTTCAAAAATTTGTGAGTATAATGAAAGAGCTTCAGTTTAACATTCCTTTGACTGATGTGTATGAACTGATGCCGTCATTTGTGAAGTTCCTAAAAGAGATTCTAGTTAAGAAGAGAAAGCCACAAGAGATAGATACAATTGAGTTGACAGAGGAGTGTAGTGCAATTTTGAATAAGCTACCTCCAAAACTTCAAGATCCTGGGAGGTTTATTATTCTTTGCACTATTGGTGGTCATAATATTTCTGGTGCACTGTGTGATCTGGGGGCCAGCATAAATCTCATGCCTCTGTCTGTCTATTAAAGGTTAGACCTAGGAGAAATCAAGCCTACTCCAGTTACTCTTAAGATGGAGGATGGATCACTCACTTTCCCCGATGGTAAGGTGGAGGATGTGTTGATTAAAGTTGGGAGGTTTACGTTCTCTGCTGATTTTATTATTCTAGACTATGAAGAGGATCAAGAAGTTCCAATAATTTTGGGAAGACCATTCCTAATCACTTCGAAGGCAGTTATTGACATGGAACTTGGGGAGATGACTGTTAGAGCGCATGGAGAAAAGGTTACTTTCAAGGTTTATAACGAAAAGGATCACAAGGCTAAGTTTGAAGAGTGTTCTTTGATAGAATATGTTAGTCAAGACTCTGAGAGTGAATCGAAAGAGGTGTTTGAGTGGAAGGTAGAACAAGTTTACAATGGCATATCATCTGAGAGGTTGAATAGAGTTCCTCCAAAAGGCAATAAGAAAGCAAAAGTTCGACGCAAGAAGCGGAGACGTAAATGCTAGAAGTGAGCTTAAAAGTGTGTCGTGCCACGACTTTAACTAAGGCGCTTCTCGGGAGGCAGCCCGAGCCTTGTATGTAATAAATTAAAAATAATAAAATAGAAAAAGATAAAAATACAAAAAGAGTCACGCCGCGACGTTAAATCAAGCGCTTATGGGGAGGCAACCCAATTTTTATTATTTTAGTCGTTTTCATTTATGTATATTACGTAGTTTTCGTGTTGTATTTGTAGGGCTCAGGAAGTTTGGAATGCGAATCATGTATTTGACACGGTGGCAAAATGACTTAGGCGAGGAGGGGTCGCGAAAGAGCGGAAGCTAATGACTTAGAAAAAAAGGTGGTTTGAAACATACTGTTGGAGTTTTTTTTTCTAAGGCTTTGCATAATCCATGGCCTTTGATGCTTCGCAACATTTTAAAAAAAACAATTCTGTTAAAGAAGTTTGGCAACAGCAACTTGAAGCTTCGCCCTCACCAGAACTAGCTCATAAAAAAACTGAAGCGCCAAATCTGTATAGAAATGGCTCTGTGCGACGCCCTCAATATCGCTTCAACTGAACAGAAGCCTCCAATTTAGCCAAAGCCTTTAGCAGGCGTCGCTTTTGGTAACGCTTCCAGGTCTACATCAAGCCAGAGAACACGCGACGCTCTCAGTATCGCGGGGAGTGAAAACGTGAGGTCCAAAAACTGTGAAGCAATGGTGAAGCGTCGCTTTTGGTAAAGCTCTTAGGTAAGTTCTATTAGTTTTCTGGGTCAACCCATTTTTTACTCAAACCCAAGGACCCGATAACAGTTAACAACCAGAACCTTTTTTCCCTGTTTCAACTAAAAACAATTACCAATAACACCATAAGGAAAAAAAAATGCTAAGGCAAGAGTTTGCTAAACTCAACTCTTCTACTGATCAACAGATGCTGGTGCGTCTCTCTCCTTCTCGTCTCTCTCTCGCTTCTGCTGCTACGTTTCAGCATGTTTCTGACTTACTATCGCAGTCCCGTTTCTCCTATCCTTTAGCTATAACTGTGAGTTATCTTTTGTGATTGAACCCTCATCGGGTTTTGAGAACTAACTGTAAATCCTTATTGCTATGTCTGGTATTTGTTGTGTGAAAGTCCCATGAAAAATCGGGAGGTTTGTCCCCTCCAAATGGCTATGAAACTGAAGCTTAAAGTTTACGCACATAACTTGTTCGATAAAATGCCGCAATGACTAAAAGTTTAAATTTTGTGAAGTCTTCAGTAACAAAATGTTTACTAGACATAACATGAGCTATGTGATGATCATGAGAATTAAAATTGATTGCGCTTGAGTGAATTTGAGTTGAATATGATCAATTAAACTCCAAAAGCTATTGTCACATACTAGTAGTAGTTCCAAGTCCAAAGTTTTGAATCCTTCTTGCTGCTCCTATTGTTTTCGCTTGATAAAGCTTGATTAGTTAGTTAGTAGTATTTCAATTCTTTGGTGGTATAATAAGGAGTAAGTCTGGGGTCGTACAACGCCCCATTGTTTTTGCGTGCGTAGTTATATATTTTGCAGGTTTTTACTTTGTCGAGCTCAAGTGTGGGTGCGCGCATATCCAATGCCTTATCAAGACGACATGTCGGGGAAGTCTGAGCACCCCTTGATGTACAGATGATTGGTTGGTTCGTGATAGAGATGGCACCACTACTAGCGCCAAAGGCGAGGCCTTTGGCCTTCAGGGAAGTTCCTTTCACTCTTGCACTTTATCTTTGTCGTACTGAGGACATTGCTTGGTTTTAAGTGTGGGGTGGGGGAATTCCCAAGTTTTGAGGTTATGGATGATTGTACCTTTAGGAATTTAATTTTAGCAATTTTAGTTTTTATCATTTGACGTTATTTTTATTTGTTTCTTGCTTTCATATATAAAAATAAAAAAATAGAAAACTAATGAAAAATTCCAAAAAGATTTTATTTTTAGTTTTAATTAGTGGTACAGTCATCTGCCGGGTTTTTCTTATGGCCTCGGTTCTTTTCCATGGGTGGACCTTTGAACCGAGTAATTTTTATTTTTAGAAGTAGTTTGGTAGTAGTAGTTAGTAGAGTATTTTAGAAAAATTGGTAGAATGCTAGGTGCCTTTGGTTTGTTTGATACCGGTGGATTTAGACTTGAGCATGTGCTATTTGTGAATCCTTTTTGGTTTTAAAATAGTGATGCGTGCCTAGAAAAATTTGAATGATCTTCTTGAGACGCTTAGGTTCAACTACTTGACTCTTTTGACTATTGTGCCTTAGTGCTTAAATTTCCAAAGTTGCAGCTTGTTTGCTTGAACCGAGAGTTGGAATGAAACCGTCTTGTGTGAACTGTGCCATATGTGATGTGAGGTATCTTTTCTGATGTTCCGTGCTGCATATTGATGTCTAGAACTTGCCCCGTGTGTGTTCAAAGCGAAATCCTAAGTTTGCTCTAGTCGGGAGATGATACAGGCGTTTCTTTGATAAGCCCTTTTAGCCTTGATTAACCTACCCTTTATATTATCCTTCTTAAGCCCTTTTGAGCATATTGACCTTATGGCACTCACATTTCAAGCCTTACCCCATTTATTCTTAATTATCTTCTTTTTGAACCCTTACACCTTAGAGCATTTTAATTGAAAATATTGTTGTTTACGGAATTGTGGTTGGAAAATTGGGTAGCTTTTGAGTGGAACCAATGAAAGGAAAATATGGTGCATTTTGAATAAAAATACATTGGCAAGGTTGGGAATTATTGAAAAGAAAAAAAAAGAGATGAAATTGAAAGGAAAAAAAAAAAGGAAAAAAGAGAAAAATAAAGAAAACAAAGGAAAGAAGAAAAATCTCAATCCTTGCTAGTGTTTTGCACAAAGGAAAAAATTACAAAATGCTTAAAGTTGAAAGGAGACTTTTGGGTGGTTGTTTGGTTGGTTTTGAAAAGAAGTGGTGGAAAGAAAAAAAATTAAAAGTGATGTAATAAAGTGCTTAAGAAGGTAGTCACTATTTTATCCATATTTATCCTACCCGTCCTTTAGCCTACATTACAATCCTTAAAGTCCTAGTTAATCCCGATAGGAGTGAGCTTACATTAGTGGAGTCCTACACTACGGGCAAGCCTATGGTACGTTGTGTGTGGCACGTGAACTTCTTTTTGAGAGCGAGTGAATTCTTCCTATATTATGTCCCTCATTTATTCTTGAAATATATTCTTTGTGTGATATTTGAGACGCTCTCTTGATTACTTTTGGTGAAGGCACATGGTTTGCACAAGATATGTGAAGTTATTGACTTCTTGGTTGAGTGAATGAGTGTGATTTTGTGAAAGCTTGGTTTCATTGAGTCGGTTTTTGAGATTGAAATGTCTTGAGTGGGTTGTTCTAGTGTTTTAAAATTTTAGTGGATTTTTGGCATGTTAAGGGTCACATGGTACGTATATGCACTTGTCTAATGGTTGGTATCAATAATAATCATAGGTAGACCTGTTCTATTGAGTGTTGGGATCTAGTTGGGAAATTGGTTTTTGATGATTGCTCGAGGACGAGCAAAAGTCTAAGTATGGGGTGGTGATGTTTGAAAATATTTGCCTATTTTACCTTAATATCTTCTCACATTTTAGTACTTTATGCGCTCGTTATATGTGACAACTGTGTTTCTTGTGCTCACTTATTGTATTTGTGATTTTAGGAATGGTGCGGATGTATTCGAGACAAGAACAATCAAATTAGAGTTAATGGACACTTTGGAAGCTATGGTGGGAGCAACGCTTCAGCGAAAGCCTTGACGAGTTGGAAGCTATAGTGGAAGCGTGGCTTCCACAAAAGCTCTGAAGCTGACGAACCACAAGTTTTCCCGACTAGATTAGGCTTTGGTTTAACTTATCCTAGCATTTTGTAAACATTATAAAACCTCATAATTTCGTTTTGTAAAAGGGAGGCCGAATTCTAGAGCAAGTTTTGGAGTTCCTAACACATTGAACCAAGGGTTTAATTCCTTTACTTCATCTATTACAATCTTTGATATTTCTTCCATGAATTCTTGTGTTGTTATTATGAGTATGAGTAGCTAAACCTATCGTTCTAGGGTTAGAGTAAATACATGAAGGTTGACGTTTGAAAGTTGATTTCTTCCTATTGATTTACCATTACAGATTATTTATTCTTTCTTGAGCCTAATTGTTAGGTTATCAGGGCCCGGTTTACAAGTTGAACTCGACAGAGGGAACTTGTAAATGCAAATAACAAAGAATATGGCTTGATTGTGAACCTGGGCATCAGGGAATCAATTTGCGGGTAGGATAGACATATACCTATTCGCCTTGCTTAGCTAAATACAAAGTTCTTTAATGCATGCATGTGATTTAATTCGATAAAAATATAGGCGTTAGAGTAGCTTGCATAGACTCGTGAATAATCGATAGGTTTTCACGAATATAATTAACCTGTTAGTTAGCAATCTAGGAAATCAAGAAGTAGAATCAACTGGAAAATTCAACTGGATTGGTCGTAGCTCTGACCCTGGGCCGTTTCTCTATTATTGATAACAACCCATAATTTTCTCCCTATTACTTGACTTCAGTTACTTACTTTTAATTATTCATTTAGTTAGTAAAAATCTCAACCATCATTGAAAAAGATCCCTGGATATTAGGAAATTGTTTGCTAGAATATAGTCATTAACACTAGTCCTCGTGGGAACGATACTCGATTTATCACTTTATTACTTGCCGACCACATATACTTGCGTGTGCGTTTGGGAGCAACAGTTTGACCCGGAGTCGAAGAAAGCAATCATTGATGTTTTAAAGTCCAACAACAATTGCTTTGCTTGGTCTCACTCAGACATAATTGGTATCGATCCGGAGATCATGACCCACAAGCTGAATGTAGACCCAAAATTTACCCCGTTGAAGCAAAAGAAAAGACCTCACGCCGGGGTTAAAAAGAAAGCGATCGAAGATGAAACCACAAAGTTGCAAGAAAATGGTTTCATAAGGGAGGTAAAGTACCCCGATTGGCTGGCTAATATGGTCGTCGTACTAAAGAAAAATGGCAAGTGGAGGATGTGCGTGGATTACACTGATTTGAACAAGGCTTGCCCTAAAGACTCCCACTCATTGCCACAGATAGACAGGTTAATAGACTCCACGGCTGGACACAAACTATTAACCTTCTTGGATGCTTATTCGGGCTACAACCAGATCCTCATGGATCCGAAAGACGAAGAGAAAACCTCGTTCATCACTGACCGAGGTACCTTTTGCTATAAGGTGATACCCTTCGGTTCAAAAAATGCTGGAGCGATGTACCGGAAGTTGGTGTGTCGCATGTTCAAGGAATATATTGGAAAATCTATGGAAGTCTACATAGATGATATGCTCATTAAGTCTATTCGAATGGAAGATCATCTGAATCATTTGAGGGAAGCTTTTGCCGTTCTAAGGCAATATGTCATGAAATTAAACCCTGAGAAGTGCGCCTTCGGCGTAGGGTCAAGCAAATTCTTGGGATTCATTGTCTCTGAACGAGGGATCGAAGCCAACCCAGATAAAATAAAAGCCATCGAGGAAATCTCCGAAGAGTTGACAGGGTGAAAGAAGTTCAACGCTTAATTGGCCGAATCGTTGCCTTGAGTCGATTCATCTCAAGGTCCTCGGAGCGATGCCACAAGTTCTTCTCTATTTTGAGGAAGAACGACCACTTCGAATGGACACCGGAGTGTAAAGAAGCGCTGAAAGATTTGAAACGCTACCTGACTAATGCGTCGTTGCTCGCCAAGCCAAAGGATGGTGAAACATTGCTAGTTTACTTGGCTGTATCCGAGGTGTCAGTCAGCGCGGTGCTGGTTCGGGAGGAAGATAGTAAGCAACAACCCATGTATTATGTGAGCAAGACGCTTATCGATGCTGAGACCAGGTACCCATACTTGGAAAAACTAGCACTTGCTTTAATTGTTACTGCCCGGAAACTACGACTTTATTTCCAATGTCACCCAATAGCAGTAGTTTCAACCTTTCCCTTAAGAAGTATATTGCATAAACCTGAGTTATCGGGAGGTTATCAAAATGGGCGGTAGAATTGAGCGAGTACGACATCATTTACCTCCCCGAACAACCATCAAATCCCAAGTCTTGGCTGACTTCGTAGCTGATTTTAGTAAAGGGATTCTGTCCGAAGCCGAAAAGGAGAACTCAATATCGAAAGAAACAGCTTCGGGGCTATGGATACTTCACACCGATGGGGAAACTAATTCCAAGGGTTTGGGATTAGGCATAGTGTTGAAAGTACCCACCAGGGAGAAAATTAGGCACTCGGTTCGGTTAAAAAAAGTGACCAACAATGAGGCCGAATACGAAGCAGCTTTAGCAGGCTTGGAATTAGCTAAAGAAATGGGGGTAGAAAGAATTGAGTTGAGATGTGACTCGCAGCTGGTAGTAAGTCAAGTGCTCGGTGAATATACGACTCGTGAGCCCAGAATGCAGCTATTCTTGGACCGAGCACAGATGATCTTAGCCCAATTCCAAGAATGGCAGATTAAAAAAGTGCTTCGAGAGGAAAATACCGAAGCTGATGTCCTAGCAAACTTGGGTTTGGCAGTCGATGAAGCCCACTCGGGGACTGATTCAGTGGTTCGGTTGTTATCTGCACAAATGAGAGAAATGAAATTGCAGGTCAACTCGGTAGAACACAAGTGGGATTGGCGGAGTAAGTTCATCTCTTACTTCGACTCGGGGACTGTCCCCCAAGATAAAAAGGAGGCCAAAAAGTTGACTCTAGCGGCTTTATACCATATGATCGAGGGTAATTTGTATAAGAGATTGTATTGCGGCCCGATGGCTAAGTGTTTGGATCCAGACGAAGCTAGATACGTAATGGCCGAGGTGCACGAAGGCGAATATGGCAATCACTCGGGGGGAAAGTCTTTGGTGCGCAAATTATTTAGAGCTGGGTACTATTGGCCCACCATCAGCGCAGATGTAAAAGCCTTCGTACAAAAATATGATAAGTGACAACGCCACGTACGGATGATCCATCAACAGGCCGAACCTCTGCATTCGGTCGTATCACCATGGCCTTTCATGAAGTTGGGGATGGATATTGTTGGACCCTTACCGAAGGAAAAAGGTGGTGTTCGGTTCATCCTCGTATTAACTGATTACTTTACTAAATGGGTGGAAGCAGGAGCTCTTACCGAAGTTAAACAGAAACAAGTAATTGATTTCATCAAGAAGAACATCATCTATAGGTTTGGGGTCCCGAGGAAATTTGCTTGCGACAATGGTAAACAGTTCATAGGAGCAGCCATCACTGATTTCTTCAAACAATGGGGGATCAAAATAATTGCTTCGACCCCCCTATCATCCAAGTGACAATGGCCAAGCTGAGTCTTCAAATAGTATTATAATCGAAAATCTCAAGAAAAGGCTCGATAAGAAAAAAGGTCCTTGGCCCGAGGAGTTGCCAGGCGTGTTGTGGACCATGCGGACAACAGAGAAGAACAGCACCAGCGGTGCCTCCTTTTTCACTTGTTTATAGTATGGACTCCCATATCCCCGTGGAGGTGGGCGAACCAAGTCTTCGGTACGCTCACACCACAGAGGATGCGAATCAGCAAGCCATGCGCATAGAATTGGTTTTGCTCGAGGAGAAAAGAGAGCTGGCTTTGGTTCGATTAGTTGCTCAAAAGAGGCAGATCGAAGCATATCTCAATAAGAAGGCCAAAATTAGAGATTTTAAAGTTGGCGATTATGTGTTGAAGGCTACGAACCAATCAATGAAGGAAGAAAACAGGGGAAAGCTTGTCGCAAATATGAAAGGACCTTACAGAGTCAAAGCAATCGTTGGGAAAGGATCTTACCAAATTGTAGATTTGCAGGGCACACCCGAACCCTTAAATTGGAACATCTCCAATTTAAAGCGGTACTACTTCTGATATCAAGGTAAGCATCCCTTGGCGATTTAAAACTTATATTCAGCCTCGAGCCGAAAAACGCTCCCACGGCTTCTATTGAAATGTACTAACTTGCTCCTCGCTTTGTTTTGCTTGACCATTTCAGGAAGCGCATAAAATGATTTCCAGTGCTCGGATCTTAATCAAGATTCACACCCGAACACTGGGGGAGTAAGGGGCGGTTCGCAACCGAGGTCGACACCGAGTCTCCCAACCGAAGCCCGTCTATTCGATGACTGGGGACTGACACCCGAAGAATAGCTTAGTACATTGTAATTACGCCTGATAGTGGTATATTATTATTTTACTTCTGCACCCAAGGATGTAAAAGGCCAATTTTGGCTCGTTGATATGATCAATGAAATAAACCGTACTTTACATCTATTTGTTTCTGTAATCTTACACTCTGAAGTCGCACTTCAAATGCATCGAGTCGAGAATAAGACGTCGTTCTTCGTTTGCATCGGTTTGGTTCAGTTAAGTCTTGCAAGAACGTTATCAATTTTAAGTGTTCGGTTTATGAAAAAACTAACATTTAAAGATCAAAGTACAAATTCATTTCACTAGGCTTGAAGGCCGCAAATTTATACATCAAAAAAACCCGAAGGTCCAAAGTATGAACAAAAGAAAAACATCCGAAGGCTCACAAAAACAAGAAACGGGAATAGGAATCTAGGCTTCGGGGTCGTCACCTCCCTTTTCGAAAACCCCCTCGGCCTCCTCTTCATCATCATCTCCTTCTTCATTTTCACTCGAAGCCTCAGTTGATGGGAGATCCTCAATAATGGCCTGATCTTGAGCCGCTCTCTCATCGGCTTTAGAAATCTCCTCTTCCAAGTTAAGCTCACCAGCGCGACATTGCTTGAGCAACTTCAACCGAGACTTGATGACGGCCCATTTTTTGTCCAGCTCCGCCCTTTTGGTCCTGGTCATCGTCTTGGCCTTGCGATTAGCAACCTCCTCTTGAAGAGCATTAACCTCGGCCTCACGAGCTAAGAGTTTGGAGTTTTCACCCTCCAACCTCTGAATATGAAGCACATGCTTTTTCAGCTGCTCGTGGTGCTTCTTGGCCATTTCTACAAACTCGCCATTCGCTTGAGTCAGCTCGAAATTAAGTTTGGCAACCTCAGCCTCTATCCTCGAATGCTCAACTTGGAAGCCGTCATCGAGGGCTTTAATCTTCGCCTCGGCAACCGACTCAGCATCATGAAGATCGGACTGGGACTTGGACAATTTAGCCTTCAATTCCGCTATCTGCGCGTTGAAGCTCTCCCTTTTCCTGTCCCACGAGCGGGCAACACACCGGACCTCTTCATCTCTTATTGTCTTGACCTTGAGGGCCCTCAATGACTGAACGAAGCCCTAAAGGGAAATCAACCAATAAATCATTATCAGCAGCTGACCGAAGACAAAGGTACAAAATTAAGAAACAAGAAAAACTTATTCTGAGAGCATTGGCGGCGATGGTATGGTGTAGCTGGCCTCGAGAGAAAGTTTGCACAACTTTGTCTTCCACGGGGCCAAGCAAGGGCATAGGGCTCAGGATATCTCCACGATCGCTTGCCAAAAAGGTTCGAAGAAGATGACACTTTCAGCTTTAGAAAAGACCTAACCGAGGAAGAAATCCTCGCGGGCTCGGATTGCATCCTGACCGCGCCGGTGCCAGCCCTCTTTTCGGCAGCAGCAGTGCCAACCTCTCCGACTTTGGCTTTGGCAACTGCCGCCTTGGAGCTGTGTTCCTGATCTTCGAGGTCAACAAACTCGACCTCCCTACGAACCTCTAAGCCCTCGGCGGATACATCATCAGGCTCATCGTTCAGCTTTCGGCGCTGTTCCGCCATTACTTCGAGCAGAGGGGAAGTCGCCACCTCGGTGCGAGGAGCCACAGAACGAGAGGGTTTCTTAGAAACCTCCCTCTTCCTTTTCACACCTGCAAAGGGAAACGTGAAAGAATTTTAAGCAAAAGAATGAAGAGGAGCAAGAACCAATAAGTTAACCGAGGATGGTGTTTACCTTTGGAGGACCCCTGACCGGAGGCCCCTTTTGAAATCTTTGAAGACTTTGAAGCCTTCAACTCCTTCAGGTCACCTGCTAGACCTGTCACCGAAGCCAAATCATCAACTGACTCGGTATCTTCTTCGTCTTTCTTCTTCTTCTTCTTCTTCTTCTTCTTCTTCTTATCTTTCTTTTTGTTGATAGCACGGTTTGGAAAACCTAGTACCGAGGAAAAAGAGGTCAGCGATAAAATCAAGAAGAGCTGGGATAACAACTTATGCAGTAAATTATTGATGACTTACCATGCCTTTTGCATTGCCAACCGAAGTCAGCAGCCATCTCCATCCATGAGCGAACGGGACGTTCACGGGCCCCCGTCACAAACTTGACCCATTCGGTCAAACCTTCAGGGGGGAACGACAGCAACTTTGTTGGCTGGGGAATAAAAATAGTTTGAAATCAGCAAACAAGAGAGGAAGCAAAAAGAGAAGCCAAGGACGAAGGAACACTTACGTGTATTATTCCACCTCTCTAGGAAGTTAGGCTCGGTGGATAGGACGCTGGTCTCCAAAAGAACGTAACGATCACTCCAGCCTCGGTCCCCGTAATCTTCGCTCTTATGGAGGAGCGCATATTTGCCTCGGCTTTATGGAAGTAAGGATAATAAAGAGAAATGAGGTGCTGCAAGGTGAAACTTACTCTGACTTTTGTACTCAGCCAATCCAGGCATTGAACGACCTTCCAGACGCCGGGGCCTAATTGAGCCAAGCATAGGTTGTATGCTCGGCAGAAGTCATCAATGATCCTGTGAACAGGTAGGGTGAACCCAATGGTGAAAGGGTAGGTATATGCAAAACCCCATCCATATGATGGAAAACTCTGCTAGTGGGGTCGGGGACGACTATCTTCACCTCGGGCCCGAATGCAGAATCCTTTCGAACACGATGAATGTGAGCTTGAGTGATTCAGGTCGGGGTCATATTCACTGGTATGTTCTTGTTCTTCTCCTCCTGATCGGCAGACTGTTTTTGTAATTTGAGGTCTTTTCCGTTATCAATGTGAGAAGGGATGATTTG
This sequence comes from Petunia axillaris subsp. axillaris, assembly GCA_029990575.1. Lineage (NCBI taxonomy): Eukaryota > Viridiplantae > Streptophyta > Magnoliopsida > Solanales > Solanaceae > Petunia > Petunia axillaris. The sequence continues at coordinate 48,422,539 of JARKNS010000009.1, forward strand.
ATGAGGCTCAAGCTCTTGCTCAAGGGGAATCTTCGGTAATTTTTTCTCAGGACCCGAAAGTCCCTCCTCGGCATCATGTTCTCCCTCGGCAGTGGGCAGCTCACCCCCAGTTTCGACTTCGACCTCGGCGTTATCCTCGCCCTCAGCATCGTCACCCTCACCGTCGTCATCCATATGGATGACATTATTAGCACTACCTACTACCATGGCATCATCAAACATGACATCACCCTCTTCCTCTACGTCAACGTCATTGGTCACTACAGCCAAGTCACGCCCGGCTCTCTTCTTACGACTCATGAGGCCCCCAACACCAGATGTTACTTCTCCCCCCTCTGCCACGGTCGTTTCAATCACCGGCACAGCGGCGACGGCGTCACCACTAGCAGTGGCAGCGACTGAGCGTGAGGCTCTCACTCTTTCACCTGAGTCGCTCGAATCTTGCTTAGAATGCGTGGTAGACATGGTTGCAGTTCTAAAATGCTTAGAGATATTTGAACAAGATGGAAACAGAAGTTTTTTTAGCTTTTTGGTTACTGTTGTTTGCAGGTGATAGAAGTGATGGAATTAGCTTGGTGGTGAAGTATTTATAGGTGTGGGATGAACCAAGTGGTGAGATTTCATCATGGTAACATTGGGGGAAACAAAAAAAGCGGCATGACCGTTTGATCAGCCAACGGGTGAGAGTCGCGTGTCATTGAATAGTAACCTGAAAGGACGCGCACCGTTGACTATATTTGAAACGCTTGGATAAGATCAATTCACGTCACTTTCCCGCGGAATTTCATTCCACTCCTGAGTAACTTCGGTAATTAATTGAGTGGGGGGACTATCTGTACTGGGTAAAAATCGGCTCGTTATGAGTCACCTCGGCAAGATGATCTGATAACGGTCGAGCGCGTGATAACAAGCCAATAACCGAAGCAAGTGAATGAATCGCCGAAGTCAGGTGCCGAGGTCATCACCGAAGGCGAGCCGCAAGCTGAGCTTCGGTGACATTCACCTCGACCGAGCAGACAGGCCTCATTACCGAGGTCACATGCTTGAACCTCGGTAAAGTGCCTCGAGTCCAACGACTTTGCAGCCCACTACTCCAGTCCACTACTTTGCCCATTAACTTCATCTATAAATGCTCCAAACATGGGATTGGCCATGACGGATCGTGGAGAACGTGGAGGGAGCTCTTGAATCTATAAATAGCACTTCATTTTGTATTGTACGTATTCAGAAATACATACAAAAACTCTGCCAAATTTCGTACTCACTATGATATATTGAAATCAAGTTACTTTCTCGTGTTTTACGCTTATTTCTTACATTTTCCTAACTTTGATACGAAGATTTGTTTATATTCTAACCCAAATTCGATTTGTGATCCTAAAATCGATTTAGGCCCATACACACTTTCAAACCCTTTAAATCTTTTTCCTTTTCTAGTAAAGTTTTTCGATCTACTCAGAAGAAATAATGGGACTTTACCATTCGTGCGTTAAATGTGGATTAAGCTTCAGTTGTCGCTTTACAATGTGCAAATTTAAGCCCTTCTATCTAATAAAATGCCAAGTCTTATATATTTCCACTTCTTTTGCACACGAATCCAGCATTAAATAGCCATATAGTATAGGATTATTAGCCATTTTTATCACTTGATCTGAATAAAACATAATTCACACGAGTGATTAAATTGACATTATCACGCAAAAGGATTGTTTTTGAGTTATTATTGTGTTAAATCTGTATTCACACTACAAGTACGGAAAACTAGAGAAGGGGACCTATTTTAACCTGCATGACCAAAACAAGGAAGACTAATAACTTCTCTCTTACTATATAAGTAAAATGATAAAACGTGCTTTCTCAAGCTCATGGGTTTTCCATGACTCATGGCTACACATACAAAAATAGAGAAAGAAGCATGAAAAGCAATAACCTTTATGTTGTGGTATCTTAAATCACCAAGTTTAACATTGATAATAATCCAAAAATCTATGAAGCTATTTCCACTTGCGACCATAGGAAAAGCAACCCAACTCCTTGTAATATTACAATTTAGTATTGATAAAACTTATGGATGGAGTCTTTTTAGAGTTACGTAGAAGAAAGAGGAAGTCTCGATCGAGTCTACACTTTAAAAATTACTAAAAGATATCATAATGTAAATAAAAATTATTTAATATCAAAACTATTAAATTATGCATGATTCAATTCGGACAATTCGAACAGGTAGATATTAACGGTTACAATGGAAAAGAAGAAGAAGATATCAACAGTTTGAGTCTATTCGTCATTCATCACGAAAGAGAAAAGTGTCACCATTTTTTCTGTTCTTTATTTTAAATAGGCAGTTAAAGAGAGAATTTATGCCGTGTGCCATGCGGTTCAAAAAAAGTACCCAATTAACTACTATTACACTCCATATTTCGGGAATTTTTTGTTATATAATACCCAGCAGACATGATATTATATACCTTCAGGTGCACAATCCACATTTATATACCTTTGTATTTAACAACTATGTGATTAAACTATATAGCTTTGTGATATCTAAAATGTGATTTAATAGTTATCAATGTGTACTTAAGTTACACAAATTGCATATGATTGAAGTGGGAATCGTCTACCTCAAAGGGTATGCAACGTACTAGGTGTCACGGGGCGGATTTTTACAACCAAATCTGCCGAGGTTTGCCTCTATGAGGCAGCCAAGTCCCACTTGGTTCAGCCGACGTTCAAGACTTAGCCAAATTTCGTTCTTTGATTTAGATTAATTTAAGCAGCAATGTAAAACAAGCAACACAAGCAATTACGGGAGAAAACTCCCAACCAATGTATTTATATAACAATTCAAATACAATGGATCGACTTCGACTTCTTCCTAAGCAAAGAACACAAGTCGTTCAATGGCTTCTATGCATAAAATTACTCTTTACAAACCTTCACGTTTGCTTCTAAGTAATTTCGACTTCACACTTTACAAGTGATTGAAAATACATAATAAATACAAAGGGGACTGCCTTGGGCAGTTATATTGGGGTTGGGGCGTGCCTGGCACATGCCAGGGCTAATTTGACACCATCAGCACACGTTTTGGCCCACGTCGCCCACGTTTTCGCCCGTTTCTCGGCGCCCAAGCTCTGTCAGCGCCTGCTCATGTGCGCCTCACGCCTGTGTGTGCATGCCTGCACGTCTGGCCCTTACCTGTATGGCTTGACATCAATTCTGCGCCCATCGCTTGGACTTGGCGCTGCCTGTGTGCATCCAATGCCAATGTCATGACAATATCCGTTGCCCACTCATGCGCGCGTGCATTGCTCAAGGGCCATGCGCAATGCCTTTGTCAATGCCTAAGCCGTCTTGCCTTGCCCTTCATGCCTTGGCCTTGTCTTAGCCGTTTGACACCCATGCCATGCCATGGCGTGCCTTCACTTAGCTCATCCTTTGCCGTATTTTATCAGCCACATATAAGCAAAATACTTAACGATGCCACCTGCACTGTTCATGCATAATGCCTCCCACACATAAGCCAATAGCAAGGCTATCATGCCAAATCCTTGTTACTGTCGTGTCATGCCGAGTTTCAAAATCAGATGGCTAACACTAGGCTACTAGCTATGAGTGTAATTTTTTAAGGAGCAAACTATGTAACTGGCCATTGATACTCTTGCCTAAATAATTATAAAAGGCTCCCTTTAAAGACCACCCACACCCTTTGAAACTCGACATCCTCGTCGAGGCCAACTACTTGATCAAGCCCAAGGGGCTATTTATATAAGCTGCCCAAGGTCTACTTCGTTTCTAGCCACTAAATTTTTAACACCCGCCACTTGAGTTTATTCAGCCGCCTCCGCAGCCAACATAGCATTCACCCGTTGTTGCACCGGGCAGTCACGTTTCAAGTGTGGTCCACCACAAATAAAGCAGCCACTAAACTTACCGCTTTTCTCTTTTCCCTTAGAAAATTCTGCATATCTTCCCCCCTTTTGCACCACTTTCGTCTTCAACATTTTGGGCATTTCCCTTCGTTCCATCCCTGCTTTTGTCTTTCTTCCTACTAGACATAGATGATTCAGCAAGGTCATCGTTTAGGTTGAAATAACCTAATGCATCAGCCGCTGCAATGGCCGTTGAAAGGCTTTGCACATTCTGCCTTCTCAATTTCAATTGCGCCCAATTCTTCTAGCCACTAATAAAATAATGGAGCTTATCTTCTTTAGCCATGTTCCCAACATTCAGCAACAATGATGATAATTCCTTCACATATTCCCTTACCGTGCCACTTTGTTTTAGTTTACACAACCCGTCCCTTGCAACCCAAGATGAGTTTGTAGGGAGAAACTGCCCCTTCAACTCTTTCTTCAACTCGTCCCACGAATCAATCCTAGCCAAGCCCGTATTTTTTACTTCTACTACTCGTGTTCGCCACCAAACTTTAGCATTATCACACAAATACATTGTTGTGATCTTAACTTTTTCAATTTTTTGAACATGAGCAGCCTCAAAATATTGTTCCATATCCCAAAGAAAATTTTTCAAATTCCTTGGCACTTCTAGCACCATTATAAGCCTTTGGTTTTTGAATTTTTACCTTAGCACGATCATCATTTCGTTGGATAGTCCCACTCAAACCCTTCGTAGCAGCAACACCTCCAAACGTAGATCCTCCTTCTCCTTGAGTATAGCTTCTATTTACATCCTCAAATTCTCTCTTGAGGAAGCAAACTCGTATTTGTGCCATTCTCGCAAGAAGAGAAGCAAATTCACCAGTTTCATAATTTTCCCCAATGATTGCTTCAATTTGCTCCACCCTTTGGCGAAGCTCTACATTTGTTGTGCCACCAGCCATCTTGTTTCCCCGCAACCGTTCCCTTCGTGCTCTGTTACCAGTTGTCACAGGGGCGGATTTTGACAACCAAATTTGCCGAGGTTTGCCCCTATGAGGCAGCCAAGTCCCACTTGGTTCCGCCGACGTTCAAGACTTAGCCAAATTTCGTGCTTTGACTTAGATTAATTTAAGCAGCAATGTAAAACAAGCAACACAAGCAATTACGGGAGAAAACTCCCAACCAATGTATTTATATAACAATTCAAATACAATGGATCGACTTCGACTTCGTCCTAAGCCAAGAACACAAGTCGTTCAATGGCTTCTATGCATAAAATCACTCTTTACAAACCCTCACGTTTGCTTCTAAGTAATTTCGACTTCACACCTTACAAGTGACTAAAATACATAATAAATACAAAGGGGACTGCCTTGGGCAGTTACATTGGGGTTGGGGCCTGCCTGACACATGTCAGGGCTGTTTTGACACCATCAGCACACGTTTTGGCCCACGTCGACCCCGTTTCCGCCCATTTCTCGGCGCTCAAGCTCTGTCAGCGCCCGCTCACGTGCGCCTCTCGCCTGTGCATGCATGCCTGCGCGTCTTGCCCTTGCCTGCGTGCCTAGACATCAATTCTGCGTCCATCGCTTGGCTTTGCCGCTGCCTGCGTGCGCCTAATGCCAATGTCATGACAATGCCCATTGCCCACTCATGTGCGCATGCCTTGCTCAAGGGCCATGCGCCATGCCTTTGTCAATGCCTTAGCCGTCTTGCCTTGGCCTTCATGCCTTGGCCTTGTCTTAGCCGTTTGATACCCATGCCATGCCATGGCGTGCCTTCACTTAGCTCACCCTTTGCCGTATCTTATCAGCCTCACATAAGCAAAATACTTAACGTTGTCACCCGCACCGTTTCATGCATAATACCTCCCACACGTAGGCCAATAGCAAGGCCATCATGCCAAATCCTTGCTGCCGCCGTGTCATGCCGAGTTTCAAAATCAGACGGCTAACACTAGGAGCAACTATGTAACTGGCCATTGATACTCTTGCCTAAATAATTATAAAAGGCCCCCTTTAAAAAATGATATTCACTTTGTCCCATTTTATGAGTAATAGTTTGTCTTATCATATAAAAACAATTTTTTTTTAAACTTGTGAATTAAGACTAGGAAAATTTTTTTGTCAAGCCATCATTTCGTTGAGGATAAATTGATAAATTCAAATTTAATTATTTTTATATATGAAAATGCGACAATTTTTTCAGTATTAACTAAAAAAAATGTATTACATAAATTGTAAGAGACGAAGCAACGAACTTATGATTCTTATTATTAATTTTGTTCAACAACAAACCTAATGTAGTGGAACTCAAACCAAGTAGAATTGATGGTATTTTCAGAAAGGTAATGGAATTACATTCATTTGTGGAAAAGGAGGAAGGACGTTTTAACTCTTTAACTAAACAACAAATGAAGTAGAACAAGTCCAAACAAATGGCAATTAGGATAAGCATGGGCCATCTATGGTATAAAAAACAAAAATAAAGAAGCAAATGCCTCAACTAACAATACTTAAGGCGCCCACAGGCATTATAGGGGTAAAACCGGAAATTCTAAATTTGTGCTAAAACCAGTGGTTTTATTATAGGAGAAGACTGTAAAGTAGCTGGTTTTGTAGAAACAAAAGTTCCTGAAAACCGGGAGAAAGATGGTGGGGCCAAGGTCGTGAGGGGATGAAGTGGTGTTTTACGTGACACTATGTGGCGAACCGCACGGTGTTCCTTTCTTCTTCACGTGCTAATCACGCGCTGAGTCTTTTATGGAAATGGAATCTAGTGCAACACACTGACACCTCACTACTCTCATAACCGTTTTACCTTTATTTTTTCTCCCATTCGGTGTTCGACCATCTTATTGGAACTCGACTAATATAAATTTATGATAGATACGATTCTATTGGAACTCGACTAATATGAATTTATGATAGATACGGTGGTGTTTAAGTTATTGATTCAAGATTTTAATCCTTTAAGTTATCGAGTATTATATTAAAATTTTTACCATATTAATTACGTGAATTGTTTAAACAAATTTATTTAAACCAAAGATATTGAGTTCGAAAGAAGTTGCATTTATAATTCTAAATCCGCCTTTAATTCACCATGCATAGAATAGTTTATAATAAAAGTATTTTTATTAAGAATTTGTCTATTGTAAAATAATTGCAAAATTAGGGTTTCGACTCCGGCTCAACTTCAAGACGTTGTTTCTTAAGTTTAAAATGGAAACAAATCCAGAAAATTTCATATCTTTTCTTATATATTTCTAAATTTGTTTAAGCAACATAATTTTGGAAAATATTTAATTAACTAAATTTCATAAGAACCATATCTATGAAATTTGTTGTATCTGTTGAATCTTTTGGTGTTTTATGTAATTTGTCGACACGCGATTTAAAAAGCTCGTAGACCGGAGAAGGACAAACTCTGTACGGACTGCCAGGTTTCGCCTACGACACACGATTTAAAAAGCTCGTAGACCAGAGAAGGTCAAACTCTGGGGGGCTGCCAGGTTTCACCTACGCAATGGTTTCACAAGATTGAACCTTTTTTTTCAACCCAAGTGTTAGAGTTACATAGCGCAAAAAATCTTATTACCAGTTGTACATTTTATGATACACTTCTGATTTTAGTCAATTTAAAAAATTGATATATTTTTATATCAACTATCAAGAAACTACTTAACTTTAGGTTTTTTTTTTTTTTTTTCTAATGAGGAGCACTTATGAATGACATGATATGCGGAAGCTACGATTCTAATATATTTTCGGTATGATATATAAAATTAGTTTTTATATTCAAATGTTTTTTCTTTTCTAATCTCCGTTCTAAGTCAACCTTGTTATATACCCATTCTACTACTTACTATAAAATAAAACCAGTGTAGTAGTTAATACGAAAATTCAAATGTATTTACCAAAACTTGAAATTAGTAAACTGCTTTTATGCTTGGAGTTTGGACTTGCAAATGCACTAATTCAAATACGGTAAAATAATTGTCCGAACTTATTACTCGTGTAGGTGAATATAAGTGTGGAATCGTGATCAAAACAGTGAAAAATGAAAATAAACTCGTTTGACTCTCGAAATCCAAAATATATCTTTTTTTTTTTTTGAACAAATGGAGTACTATAAAAGTGAATTGTACTAGGTCAGAAATATATTCACAAAAACATTCTTAACAGGCCAAGCCTTATACTATGCGGAACCAAATAATTTTGTAAGCATTAAACTATGAAATTCTAATTGTACGTATAATCATTATTTTTAGAAGAATATAATAATTAAAGAATGATCTTACTATTTTTCACAAAATAGGCATGCCACATGAACCAAAAAAGAGACCCAAAAAATGGGAGAACTTTATTTTTAAAGCACAAACCTGAACTGTGGGTACATAAAATAAGGAGAAAACAATTTCTGGTTTTCAGGTACATTTTACTTTGTCCCAACTCCCTAGTCTTCACTTGCTTGGTCACCTTAACATGACATAACCCTCTTAACCCCCCCCCCCCCTTTTCAAGATAACCCCCACCCTCTGGGCCCTTTTCTCCATTGATAAATACCCTTCTCCATTTCTCCGCCTCTCTATAACTTTTTCCCCCTTCTTGCTCTCTATCTTTTTTAGTTCTTCTCTATTTTTTCGCTTTCTTGAAAGCATGAGAATGAGCTGCAATGGGTGCAGAGTTCTTCGCAAAGGTTGCAGTGACAACTGTAGTTTAAGACCTTGTCTTCAATGGATCAAATCCCCTGATTCACAAGCCAACGCCACTGTCTTTCTGGCCAAATTTTATGGCCGTGCTGGTCTTATTAACCTTATCAATGCTGGTCCCGATCATCTTCGCCCTGGTATATAATACTTCCTTGCTTCAATTTACGTGACACTCTTTTCTTTGGTCCGTTTCTTATAACTCACGTTATTTATAGTCACATAAATATTTTGTTACCAATAAGTCTAAATGGTTAAGAATACTTTTTTTCCTTTTTAAATCGGACATCGTCACATAAAATGAAAGGGAGGAGTGTTATTTAACTAAAATCCTACTACAATGGGGTGTGGTGGTGTATCCTCATTTCTTGTGGATTTTACCCGGTACGCATCTGAATTAATTAGCGAGTAGGTTCAGATACTAATCACTATACTTATATGCATATGCATGCACATGAATGTTCTCCGAAATTAATTTGAAATGGATCTTTTTTCTTTTTCTGATTTTCTCGCTTTTATCTTTTATAGACATCTTTAAATCACTTCTATACGAGGCATGTGGCCGAATAATTAACCCGGTGCACGGTTCAGTGGGGTTGATGTGTTCCGGAAATTGGAAACGTTGTCAAGAAGCTGTTGAAGCAGTTTTCAAAGGCTCCACCATCATGGAGTTCCCCATCAACAACGAGGAGGATAGTACAAGTCACGAGGTCCCTCATCAAATCATTCCTTTTAAAGGTTGTGACATTCGACACCTTTCAAAGAACTCATCAGGCCAGTTTCACGAAGTCAAGATCAGGAACCGGTTCAAGCGTAAGGCCACTAAAGTTGATAAAGTATATGTACCCGTGGTGGCGGAAGAGTACTTGACAAATGAGCCTTCAAAGTTTAGTATCACTGGTTGGGACTTTGGTCAGATAGAAGATGAACTGAAACGCGCAGCCAGTCATGACTCATTCTCTGTTGAAACTGTGGAGCCATCTTTGGTGAACCGTGCTGAACCGGTTTTGCCTGTGAAATTGGAGGAGGTTGGTCATGAGGCAGGATTAGAGCTGACTCTTGGGCTGATGACTTGAATAATCGGTTCTCTTTTGGAGGCTTCTGCTATAGGCTGGTTTTTAGATCAGCAAGGAATTAAGAAAAAGGAAAATAGCTAGTCTTCCTTTTTAGTAGTCTTTTTCATTTTGTTTTGTTGTGTCCTTTAGAGTTTTTTGTTTTTGGGGGTATATATGCATAGATAGAGATGAAAGAAGTGTAATTATGTAGAAGGTGTTGCTGCATGACAAGAATGGACTTGTCACAATGAGTGTAGTGACGAAGTTATCTTAATTAGCTAAAACTAGTCGCAAAAAATGTCAAGATTTTGTGTACCCGTAATTATCCTTGTAAACATTTCTTACTTGTGGATCCATTTTGTGTTTAGGACATAAAATTCAATAGATTTAGAAGAAAATAAAAATTCAAAACATTTAGCAATGGCAGAACAAAATCTGCACTGTTAAACTCAACAGAAATAGCTGAAAAATAGATTTGTATCGTTAAACTCAACAAAGTAGCTAATTGAAAATCGATTGGTGAGAGAGACATAGGTTTCTGAAAGTACATTAATGCGAAACAAATCAGGATGAAGAGAAGAGCACGTGGGAGTGCATGGAGGAAGTTTTGTTGACAGTTGCTATTCATGCAATGGCTCGTGAAGTTTGGAGTTGACAAGTTTTTCAGAAAAGTTTCAGGCTCTTTCGGCTACCTTATTTCTGGATCATAAACATGAGGAACATGCTGGGCTGCAGCATAGGTTCCCCAGAATCTAGGGGCTACTTTGCAATTAATAAAGCCTTGACGTCTGACGAGAAGATACATAGTGGAGTGCAAATCTAAAATTCATTCATAAATATATGATCATCTCATTTGTTGTCTGATTTGCTCAAGAACAACTTAAATTTGTAGTATGCACGATCTACTAGCTAACTGAAAGAATTATTAATTAGTATTTCCATTTATCCAGATGGACGAGTTTACATTCTTTCTATTGTCAATATTAAAAGTGTTTACACAGTTAGGCGATTTAAAAGCTGATTATATGTAAAGCTCTATGAGCATTACTGTTAGCTTTAGCGAAGTAGTACTTAAGAATGGAGAAAAAAAAGGTGGCATGGTGTTGGCGCACCCCAAAAAAAGAAAAAATTGTTGACTAATGTTAAACGTAACATATCCAATTATTTAGCTTCCATCAAAGAATAACAATATATAGCTTATATATTTGTTTTTAAAATTGCTTCTACTAGCTTAGAGTTTTAATTGGGACCCCATTTACTAACCAATAATTTGTGAAGGTATCCTAAACTCAAATCTTTGGAAGCTTCTCAATTAAGAAAGAGGTAAACGCGATGGCATGAATGGTTGCTGACCTGTAATTGCCAATAGTTCTTGATGCGTCACATATATTCCCCTTGACTAATCCAATTTGAGCTTGAGTATATAAAAACAAAAATTCTTAAGTGTTCTTTAACACTGAAATTCTAATAAAAAATTGAATACCAAAGTAAAGATTAGTGCCTTCATGGTCTGATCACCAACTGCAAGTTGCATTCTTATGGTTGAAAAGGTCATGTGCCCGGCACACGCCCTACATAAAAATGATCCTAATGACATCATGAATGACGAAATTGTGCATGAAAGTGATTTATCAATATATTGTAATTATTCTTAATTAGAGGTTTGATTATTTTAATATCAAGTGTAAGTCAAGAGAGTATCTAGATTCATTGTGTTCAAGCTTCCATTGTGCAAACATGTGGAGCCATGATTAGCTAATGTATTTTTCTACTAATTATATTAGGCTTTGATTTTTTTAGGCTTGCTATGGCAGGTTGCCTCATACTAATTTTATTGTAAAATATCACTAATCTCACTGTCTTGCTGTTGCTAGTTTTTGGACATAATCGACTTATAGGAAACTCGATGATTCTCCTCTGCCTTTTTCTTTACTTTTTCTTGTTTTTTCTTTCTTGGTCGGAAGAAACATAATTTATTAACGAGAAGCTAAAACTGCCTACTTACTGTTATTTGTTGTTAATAAGCTGACCGACTAATTAACTGCATTCATTCAAAATGTAGCATATGCAAAAAAAAAAAAAGATAGGTCAAAGGCGTTTCTTAGAAATGAAAGTCAGATAGGTCTAATTAGTCCTCCCAACTTGAGATCTAAATTTATGATGATGATGGTTAAATAGCAAATGAATCTAGAAATATAGTGTGCATATATAAAGAAGTTTTTCGTATCTTCTATTTTAATCTAAACATTATGTGTTATTACAATTCATATTATCTGTATCAAAATTATATAGTCATCAAAATATCTGCATCACAAACTGTACAATTATTTTGTATTTGCATTATTTGTTTCTAAAATTTATTATTGTGACATTGTTTTCCGGGCGTTTTCCATCCAAAGAGAAACAAAATTACGGACAACAACGAGAAATACCAAAATAATATCAAACTTTTATACATCCTACTTTGGTAAATAGAATTTGATGCAATTAACTTCTAACCGCGCATCGCGCGAGTAATATACTAGTAATTTATTAACGAGAAGCTAAAACTGTCTACTTACTGTTATTTGTTGTTAATAAGCTGACCGACTAATTAACTGCATTCATTCAAAACCTTAACTAACACCTACTTTCTTAACCCTTCTAAATACTGTATGTTTGAAAATTTTAATGTTGGAGCAAAGCATTATATTGCAGAAGGTTGAGACTTGAGAAACGACTTAATAGGAGACTAATGGCACTTCCTTCGGCCCATTAAAAAAATCATATTAAATAGAATGTATATATTATTATATTTTATTATACTTATTATGGGTGTAGTTAGAAAAAATTAATAAATTTAATTTTAAAATTTTAAAGGGACAACTAATTTGAGACACACTATTTTTGTTAAAAAGATAGTAACTAATATGGGACAGAGGGAGTATATCTCTCTTTCAAAACGTATTAGTACAATCTTTTATACATTTTTATGTAATAATTATTTAGACAATCAAGTACTATTCATAATGCAATTACATGTAAGTAAAAAGATGGTAAACATTAATTGGTTGGTTTGATAAAATAGAAACTAAATAATATCCTATCTCATTTTAAATACAATAATGTAACTAAAAAGAAAATCTTTTTACATGACTTAAATCCAAAATTTCGAAGAACTACATTTTAACTTATCGTCACTATAATTACTTCTGTGAATGCCAAACAAGGACATATAATATGATTCGATGTTCATTTAAATGATGACCATCATGATCAACTTTATTGGTTTCGAAGCTTATGTCAACTTATATTTATCTATTTTTAAATTCTTATATTGTAATTTGTACAAAGAGACTCTTGAGTAAGTACGAATAAACCTTTTCGGGACATTTGTTTAGGAGGGCCGTTGTGGTGGTTTAAAAGTTTCTATTATTTATTTTTTTTTCTCAAATAAAAACACATCAGTCCTAGTGTTCGCTTACATCATGGAGGGTTCTACTTCAATCAAGATTATTGGCGATAGGGAATCATGGACTGTTTTTTCATCGAACAGGGAGAACATGAACAAGTAGCAACATAAAGTAGCATTTTATTAATTAGGAAAAGAAAAGATAAAATAAAGTTAATACACAGTTGCTTTTATCATATCATAGAGACGACACGGCTAGTCGGCTACCATACTTTTAGATAAACTATTTTTAAATTAATTAATTTTGTTTACCAGTGGGGTAAGCACATTGATCAAATATTGATCAATTATATCATCTTTGTTAAGAGGAATTATTCAATGCATATAAATGAAATTGCTGTTGAATTCCATTTGCTTAAGGAAATTTTATACTAGTACAGTATAAAGAGGGTTTCATGAGTGTTTAAATAGTTCACAAATATTTTGATTGTAGTTACATAGTTTGGCTAAAATATTTATTTGATCACTGCAAAAAAGAAAAAAACTAAATTAAAAAACTCCTGTTAGGTCAACTAGAGAGTTACTCCTACTTAAATAAAAGTATAGCCATCAGATGCGGCGATGCCAATTGATTCTTTCATTGGTAGTATATACTGGAATCTGTCTAATACTCTTAATTGACCACCATGGCACACTTATTTAAAACATATGCTTTTATTTTTCTAACCAATTTTCAAAATTTAATTGCAAGTTGTACTTCGTGAACAAAAGTCTACGTGTTAAAGGCATTATTTAAATCCCTTTGTTGGATATGACGTGCAACTCATGATTCTCGACTCGTACATTCTTTTGCCTCAAGGAAAGAGTTAAACCATCTAAAAGCCACAATATTTCTGACTTTCAATATTTAATTAACAGAATTGAAGATTCATTGCATAGATAACTTTTGAGCACTGATCAAGAAGCGAGGAAAGTTTTTTCCTGGAGATGTAATATAGTACATATTCTTATTGAATTTGTGACTAAACTAATTAAGATTCCTTGAATCAGTTTGGGAATTAAAAAGAGATTAGTACTAACCATGTATGTTTTCCGCATTTATTAAAATAATACAAGATTGATTTTTACAATTCAACAACCTAACTCGTTGATTATTTGAGGTTGTCCTCTAATAATTTAATGGTTACATATCTTATAAGAACTTAAGGAGTCGTCTAGTTGAGAAATGAACCTAAGGAGTCGTCTGGTTGAGAAATGAGTTATATATGAATTAAAGATATATGGATTACTAATACAGGGATTAATAATGCATGGACTAACAATATAGGGATTGATTTTAGTCATGTGTTTGGTTCATTATATTAAAATTGGATAAATATTGTATAACTTAAACTTGTGTTGGTATAAAACTGTATGAAGTATTGTTTTCAATTACCCTTAAATTCTTATCCATGTATTAAAAACAAGTATTTGAGGATGAGTATTTTTGTCATTTAATTGTTTATCCATATATTAGTAAACATGATATTACTAATACCATATTGGCCTTGATATTAAGTTGTACCACAATTGGTGCATTAAATACTACATGGATTAATAGCATTTGATTGAATTTGGCTACCAAACAATATATATATATATATATATATATATATATATATATATATATATATATTAAATTAGCATACACATCATACCAAACGACCTTTTACAAGCTAAGTGCTTTGTTACGATCGTGATCTTGATAAGGACATGATTAAGTATTAAGGGCCTTTGAAAAAATAAAAGACTATGAGCAGTGTTGATTCTTCGCAGCATTAACGGTTACTTTTTTTAAAAAAATATTTAAATGGTTTTTCATCCAATCATACAGAGTCACTAGAAAATATATTATTGAACGAAATAATTTAAGGAAGCAGGTGCCGTAATCATGCCACGAACTCATTTACTTTTAATTTTATGTCGTCATGCCATTTGTTGTTCATTAATTTAAGAAAATATATAGAATGTCCGAACTCCTAAATGAAAATCCAAATTATATACTATACGTTTTCGTCAGCCCTCACAACCTTACTTGGAGCAAATTTTACAAGATAGATCTTTTTATCCCATTTTTGGCGTTAGAAGCAAACTTAACAGTTCACTTAATTATATAAAATAATAACAAAAATAAAAACAATAATGTTGTATCATAGAGCATAGATACACTTAATTATATATACAGGGGCAGATTTACTCTTATGTTACCGGTGTCGTCCGACACCACTGGATCAAATTTTTTTGTTAAATATATATATATAATTATAAGCAAAAACAGAAAATTACCCATAAAAATAAAGAATGACACTACTAAAACAAAAACAATAGTATGTGAGTTGGTTTAAACACTGAATAGTTTAACTTGGTAGCTAGAGTTCGAATTTCACTAGTGACATAGCCTTGTTTTAATTTTTTTTAAAGTTAAATTTTGACACCACTAACAAAAACTCCTAGTACGCTACTGTATATATAGTTGGACCACTTCACCAAGTAATGTCTCCAAGTTTCACTAGAAATGTCTTTGTAAACCGGGAAAGTACTTTTCCGTAGTAGTAATCGGTAAGCACACCCGAATAATTGGTTTAGAAAGTGTAAACCATATTTGCCTCCTCTTTTGTGGAAGATAATTCAGGTGGGGTAGTCACTTGTTACAATGCTAGCTGAGGAGAGCTAGCATTTACGAAGTTTTTAATAAATAATCACAATCTAAAAATAATATAGTATTTAAATATAGCTGATAATTCTTGCACGAAATCGCTTAATGTTTAAAAATACTAAAGTTTAGTTCAAATAGTTTATTTCCTGAAACTCCAAGGTTTTAATTTCTTACTTGAACTCCAGGACAAACCTAGGATTTGTTGTGGAGTTCCCCTAAATATTTTTTAAAATATCTGTGTCTCTATTTGTCAATAACTTTGCAAAAGGAGACTATTTGTTGATTAGCAATAATGTGTTCAAAATTCTTTTTGTAACAGCCCAGCCTGCTAGTGATATTGTCTATTATGGGTCTAGGTCCTCACGGCTTTAAAACGCGTCACTAAAGTCTAAGGCTAGTTAGCTTATATACCCAACATCTCTAATGTGTTATGCCGATGTGGGACACCCCCTCTTATTGACTTAGCGTCCTTGCTGAGGTTTGCTCCGCGCACTCGGGATTTGCGTAGACTCAGTCCTGAACTTTGACGCACATCGATAAGGCTGACACAGAGTGGCTCTGATACCATCTGTAACAGTACAGCCTGCTAGTGATATTGTCCGCTTTGAACTTAGGCTCGCACGGCTTTAAAACGCATAGGGTCTAAGGCTAGTTAACTTTTATACCCAGCATCTCTCACGTGTTATGCCGATATGTGACACTTAACCCTTAGCTGCGGTGTTACACTTTTGCTAAGTGTATGGTAGGAGAAAACAATGTGATAAGTATATATTTATGTTATTTATGGTGCTAGCTCAATCAAATGTATGAGAATTACTTAGCTTGCTTACCAAGAAAGATACTAATACATTATGTTTTTAATTTGTCATTCCAATATATTACTTACTAGCTTAACTTACCATTTCGACCATTTACTATTGAACGATTAATGGGTTATTGATAGCCATCTGCCGCTAGCATTGTTGGTTTGTCACATATTCTTCCCCTTTGACTTGTCCAATATTTCTCTTTGAAACAATTTTTATATGTTAAAAGACTATCGACTTTTAAAGTTAATTTTCAAGTAACGTTTAACTCATTCGGCTTCTAATCTCCAAATACAACTTGACACTCTTTATGGTTGAAACGAACACTGTCGGAAAATTTACTTGATGACTGCATGGATGACGAAATCGAGCATGAAAATGATTTATCAATTTATTATGAGAGCTTAATCAGTGGTTTGACTATTATATATATTTAGTAAAGTCAAGGTAGTACTATCTAGATTTATTGAGCTGATCAAGGCATCAAGCTTAACCATTGTGCAGACATGTAGATGCATGATCTACTAATCCAACTTTAAGTGATATAAACCTTCTTTTTTTAATGCTTACTTTGGCAGGTTGCCTCATAACTAATTTTGTTATAATTAATCAGACCTTTTTGTCGATTATGAAACTCGTAAGTAGGCTGTTTTAAGGTTTAATCATGGTCAGGGCCGGCCAACCCCTAAAGCAGGTGAAGCCACCGCTTTAGGCTCCGGATTTGTGAGGCCCCATTTTTTGTTATCCATAATAAATTATATTACCTCTGTTTTTTAATAAATATTTATTTTTTTTGTCAAAATAAGTGACACTTTAGAAAATCAATGCAAATTTATTTATTCTTTTCTAATCTTACTCATGCAATTAAAGATAGAAATGAATAGTTGTACTTAAGTTTGGTATTCGAGATTAGTAAATCAAGATAATATGGTAAAATATATACTCCATCCATTTCAATTTATATGAACTTATTTGACATGACATAATATTTAACAAAGAAATAAAGACTTTTGAAACTTGTGGTCTAAACTAATCAAATGGTATTTGTGTAGATATAAATCATTTTGTTTGGGCACAGTGGTAAATTTGGGGTTAAGTTGTTTCCAAGTTTAGAAATCGCTAGGTCATTCTTTAGGAACGGACTAAAAAAAATAGGTTCACATAAACGGGAATGAAGACTAATATTTAATATTTTCTTAATGGACGTGAAAAAAAGTAAAATAGACACTTATAATGGGATTGAGGTAGTATGTAAGAAAAACAATCGTCTATCTGGAGTAAAAAACTAAGGTACGCGAGAAGTTACATAAAAATATCAAATCTTATCTAAGAATCTAACATCAACAACGTCTCAAGAGAGATTAAATAGATTAATATATTATCAACTGCGAAATACTTACTTGAAAAAATTGATTATAAAAAGTTTATTAATAACCTTGCATCTCAATATATTATTTTCTTTTAGAAAAATTTTAAGGCCCCTCGTTAAAATTTGGCTTTAGGCCACAAAATTCGTCGGGCCGCCCCTGATCATGGTACAGAAATCAGAATTTTCTTATACAGCATTTGGTTACCCCGCCATATTAAAATGGCATAACTTATGTGTATGTTAATACCTGAAACCAAACATTATATAACTAATTTGAGTATAAGTTATACGGAATCATGTATCATCTTACGCAGGATAAAAGGTGCATACGTAATAATGTGTTACCATGCGTGGATAAGAGCATCTAAAGACAAAAATACTCTTAACCAGGAGTGGATCTGTCCTTGAATTTGTGGTTAACGGGACCCTATAGTTCCTCCACAAAATTAGGAATATTTTTAAAATATGTCTAATATAATAGTTGAAAATCCATGCTATAAAAATTTAAATAGTTTATTTGACCAAGGGATGGTTTACTTGCAAGTAGAGATCAATCCTCATTTGAATGTCTTTTACTTAATATATCATCATATAAAATGATATTTTACTTATATACACAATAATTTTTTCGACGAATGTTGTTCGTCGATCACTTTTGGGACGGTGTACTCCACTCCTACGAGTGGTGAACTCATCCTCTTGAAATCCTAGATCCGCCTCTATCTTAAACTATGTAGACCAGGAAAATAACTTCCTATATTTTTTTCTTCACCAAATGAAAATCCCATATTATTTATGTGCTACATAACACATATTATTAATGGGTAAATTACATAAGCATACAAACTAATTACATTCTACTTTACACAAAAATAATGATATTACTAGAATTTCAAAAGTAACAATACTATTTTATCAAAAAATAGCAAATATACATAAAAAGTGAAAACAAAACCCTTGATCCCCTTCCTCTTTCTTCGCCCCCCAGGCCCAACCAACCCCCTACCCGCTACCTTCAGCCAGTCACCAGCCACCAGATTCTTTTTCTAAGTTTTTCTTTTTAAAATTATTTATTGTATGATAAGTGTTTTTCCATTGTATATACAATATATACAATAGACATACATGTGATACACAACCACCAAAAGCACCATAACCACCATTATAATTGCCATAAAAATGAAAAAGGAAAAGAATGGAAAGAAGAACTATACATATATATTCAAGCAAAACACACGAGACACAAAAGCGATACAATTGATAAATATATCATACAAATCATATACAAGTCATATACATCTGTCATACAGCTCACATACCGTTGAGATATAACTGCCATACAGTTCACATACAGTCGCTATACAACTGCCATACAAAGTTGAAAAATCACAGATCTAAATTTTTTTAGATCTAGAAGCAGCAGAAAAAACAAAGAGAGTATCTATAAGCAGCAGCTTTGAAGGCAACATCCCCACGTTTCTTCGGCGGCGGCAGCAGCACGTTCCAATGGAAAAGTTAGCGACGACAATGGCTAGGTTAGCGACTTTAGTAGCCGTTGAAGGAAAAGGTGCCGGCACTTTGTGCTTAATTACAACGGCATAAAGTAGCAGCAACCGGAGAAGTCATCACCCATCTCTTGCACATTTATAATAGTTGAAGGTGTCAATTATACTTTGATATGGAGAGCATTTCTTGCCAATCAAATGGGACAGAAGCTAGATGAATGGAATGGAAATCTTCTCTCTCTTGCAGGAGGAATTCCCAGAAGATGTTTTCTGCCATTAGAGGGACATAAATGGTCATAGCCATTTTCCTTATTTGTTGAGTAGTAGACATATGCGTTGGTTTCCAACCTTTTAAGGTTAGAGATTTTATTTTTCCCACCCTTTTTAGTTTTTTGCTATCTTTTGTAACAAATGTTAAAAGTGTTGCTATTTTTTTAAAGTAATCAAAATATCTCTATGTTTGGTAAATAAGTTTCATAAAGTTATATGTGATGTAATTTATCCTATTATTAATCTCCATTTAAACAATCTATATATTACAAATATCCCCATATAGCTAACCATCAAAACAAACGAGCGCTAATAAATTGTGTGAAAATGTCATATGTGATATGACCAGTGTATGGAAATTAAATTAGACTTTTTATTAACTTAGATAAAATAAAATTAATCTACAGCTTCCTGTTTATGCTAGACAAGGTTGTCATATATATTATTGAAAAATCTACGTCCAAATTATTGGAGCTATCCCATTGATTGGCTAAACTTTTTTTTTTTAAATCATTAGCAAAGAAGAAGATACTCATATAAGGTCAAGTAGTTTTTGGAGACGCGCACGCGCGTGTATCCTTAATAATGAATGTAATATATTAAAAAATTATATAATTGTTGTTTAAAAAAATTTGTGCTTGAATTACACAATTGAGATCTTAAATTTCATGAAATTGTCAAAGAAACATGAGGAGGTCACTATTCTATTTCGTCTTAATAACAATCTTATATTTCGTTCTTTGGAGAAATGAAAATAATGGTGTCATAATGATTTTTGAACGGCTAAAGTAGACCCAGAATTAGAGTTTCATAAGTTATAAGTTATTTAAAAATAATACAATAATAAATGTATTAAGATCCGTGTAAAATATTGCAACTATTCCGCTTGCAGTATTCCTAAATATTAATGAACTTAGTCTAAAATACAAGTACATATATATAAAGTAGACCAGAGAATACGAAAAAAATTTCAAAATTCACAATAGCAAAATTATAGTCAAACAAAATTCTGTTCGAAAGACATACCGCTTACTTTATTTGTATTTATGCAAATTCTAAGCCGATTATGAAATGAAACAGGATAACTGCGGGTGAGATGTTGATAGTTTGATGTTGTAGTTTATGAAAAATCAATAACCATCAAAGATAAATATTGTAGCTTTCAAAAAAAAAAAAAGGCAGTAGTTCTTAACCGAACTTGCATAAACAATGCGTGAAACAAAGTGTGCTGAATAATTATAGGAATTAACAAAGAAGAAAATAAACTTACTTGTCAAATACAATTTTAGTACCGTCTCTCGGCTACTGTCAGAAATAAAGTGAAACTGGAAAAAAATAAACTTTTCACTTATAATGCTTAAACACAGTATTTGATTAGCTATTTGGTGAGTTCCTACTGTAATTAAGTAATTTATTAACAAATATATTGAGTGTTTGTTCACTTTCTCCAACGGATGAATGTTCATTCGCCTCATTAAGTTGGAGATGTAAAAAATCATCCTTGATCCTTGGATAATAAATATTTTAGTAATGAATGACATACTCATCCATTATATTTCTCCAGAACCAAATACATGTACGAAGTGAACCTGAAGATGTGAAAAGGCATCACAATCCTAATTAAAACATGACATTTTTATTATCTATATTAAGTATTTTTTATAATTTATATAAAATATTGGAGTAGAAATTTAATTGTGTATTGACTTCCTTGTAAAAAGAAATATTTAAAAAAAAGCTTTACTACAGGGACAAAAAAGTCGTTTACTTTTGCGATAGGGATTGGCTATTTTAGAATAGTATGATTAGTGAGCTCCCTCATTTCTTTAGTAAATAAAAAATAAAAATAAAAAACTATCTATCGGACTCATCAAACGCGAGGATGCAACGGTGGAATCCATGAGAATGTATATACTTGAATCTTTCTAATAGAGCACTTTGGGGTACTTTCTTTTTTTTTTTTTTTTGGTGCAAACACGATATTATATTACTAGTAGTAGTTAAGGAGGATTACATAAAATATTCATATGGATCCCCAGAGGATCAATGACATGATTAATGGAATTAACGTTAAACAACGGAATGGCATTAAGCGCATTCAAATTTCCTAAAGATGCTAGATGACGACATATACTATCCGATGAGGTGATCGCAAAACTTGTACCCTCCTTGTCTTCCATAAAGTGTTTATAGAGGAAGGAAGGTGGCACTGCATAATGATGGATTGAAGTTGGATTGGACATTGTAGGAGCTCCTTTAGCCATAAGGTGCGCGACCTTGTTGCCTTGCCGAAAGTTATGCCGGATTAGCGGCATTTGGAGCCTGGACATCAGCGACCTGCAAGATTGAATAATAGAAGTATAAGCAGGAGTAGGATTTTGTAATAATTAAATCACATCAGTTGAATCAGTCTCTATTTCTAACATTGTGAAATTTCGTTCAAGCGTTATTAGCAAACCATGTTGAAGACTAAGAAGCTCAACGTGCGTGGGACTTAGACCTGGAACTTGCTTGTAAAAGCCAACTATCCAGTCCCCATTAGAGTTGCGAAATACCCCTCCCCCCCAATACTTGCTTTAAGATTGTTAGGGTTAAAGGCACCATCTATGTTAAGTTTAATAATAGTTTGAGGTGGCGGAAACCATCGAACTTTGATTGTTTTGCGTATAGTCCTACGAGGTTCATTTGTAGTCAAAAGTTTGTACTCTAGGGTTTGATGATGAACCTTACTGAAAGAAAGTGCATTTTCCAAGTTATTCACATTATTATTATTACGATTTAGCCATAGTTCCATAGGGCAAAGGACATGAATTCTAACCACGAGTAATAACGATTAAAAAGAGTATTAGACATATCTCTTAAGCTAATGAGCCAGTTTTGGTTATCAATAGAGGCTATGTTAATATTTCCCTCCCTCCAAAATTTAACAGCAAGGGGGCATTTTATGAAAATGTGGAGTTGATCTTCAATAATATTTTTACAAATGGGGCACATAGGATCTATATTAATGCCAATCCTACTAAGGTAATTCCTTGTTGGAAGTCGATTATGAAGACACTGCCAGAGGAAGAACTTAATTTTACTAAGCGTATCTATGTCCCAAATCCATTTGAAGTCCTGACTACTATTAATTTGATGATCCATTAAAGCATAAGTAGAACTAGTAGAGAAGATACCATTCGAGCAAGGACCCCATATTGGATGATCAAAATTATTTTCACTCAATGTAGAGTTTGAATTATTAAATAGCTCCTTAATATTATCATGGAGATCAAAAGAAAGGTTAGAAAAATCCCATTGTTGATTATAGCACAAGTCAGACACTTTTAAGCTAGTATCATTTAAAGTGAGGGGGTCTTGAATTTGACTTCTCAAGCTTAGTCTATTAGGGAGCCATCTATGATCCCATAACAAGACATTTTGACCACTGCCTACTATCCAATGGATATTATTAAGGCAAAGAGTGAGTCCCTTTTGAATGCTCTTCCAAATAAAGGAAGTGGACTTTGTACGGGTCTTGTTAATATATTTATTGCTAATCACTTTTGACCATAAAGCATTTGGGTTCGAAAGTAATTTCCATGTCATGCTGGTAAGCATGGCCATGTTTTTATCAGCAGCCTTGGTGATGTTAAGTCCCCCAAGATGCTTTGGCTTAGTCACATTTTCCCACGATATAAGATGCAATTTTTTTCTATGTTACATCGTGCCCCACAGGAAATTCCTTTGAATTCTATCAATAACTTTAATAGTTTTAGCAGGCAGATGATGGAATTGCATTATGTGATTGGGAATGGAGTTCAGAGTGGACTTTATCAAGGTAGTACGACCAGCTATGTTGAGAAAATTTAATTTTCAATTGGCTAATCTAGAATTAAGGTTTTCTATGATGAAATTATAATCAGAATGCCTAGGCTTATGGTTAAGGATAGGGAATTGTAAGTATTTACCAAAAGATTTACCTATGGGGATATTAAGAATATTACTAATAGTGGAGGCTATCTGGGGCTTGACGTTAGAGGAGTAGATAATTTTAGATTTTTGCAAATTAACCTTCTCTCCCGACATGTCACAAAACAAAGCAATAGAAGCTTGAATGATGTTAGCTGATTTCTCACTGGCTTTAGCAAATAGAGTAAGATCGTCAGCAAAGAACACATGGGAAAGCTCAGGGCCTAGAGGTGAAATTTTTAAAGGTTCCCAAAGATTTGCCTCAACCCTACTGTCTATGTAAATGGAAAGAAGCTCGAGGAACAAAATAAAGATATAAGGGGACATGGGATCCCCTTGCCTAATTCCTCTAGAAGGAGAAAAATAAGGAGTCTTAGAACCATTAACTAACACAGATATTGTAGAGGATGTGATACAAGATAGAATTAGCTTTGATATATTCTGAGGAAATTTGAAAAAGACTAATATTGTACGAATAAAATCTCATTCAAGTCTATCGAAAGCCTTTTCTAGGTCTATTTTAATGATCATATCTGCTTTAGAACCCTTTATCTTATTAAATTTATTCAAGAGTTCCTGAATGATAATAGCATTATCACAAGCCCTTTAATTTTTGATAAAACTACCCTGAGTGGGATGAATTAGGGTATCTAGGTGAGGTTTTATACGATTAGCAATGATCTTAGTAATAATCTTATAGATAGTATTACATAATCCTATAGGTCTAAAATTCTTAAGATTAACAACATTTTTGATCTTAGGAATAAGGCACAAGTAAGTAGTATTAGCATGATTAGGGATAGTACAAGTTGAGAAAACATGATGACAAAAAAAATTTTAACAAATCTCCTACGATATCCCAATAATTTTGAAAGAAAATAGGGTGTAAACCATCTGGTCCAGGAGCCTTAAACGGCTTAAAAGAAAATATTGCATTAGTAATCTCAATATCAAGAAGGGGCTATCTAGATTCGAAAGATCAGGACCATTGTACCACCTTGCATTATCATCTAATGGTAATAATTTACTAGACACATGACTTGTAGAATATAAGTTAACAAAATAGTATTGCACGTGGTTCATGATATTACTAGGATCAAAGATTAAATTACCTGCCTCGTCTTGAAAATGCGTGATTCTATTACGTCTCCTACGATTTAGAGTAGTGATGTGAAAGAATTTTGTGTTAGCATCTCCAAAGTTTAGCCAATTAATTCTGGATTTAAGCCTCCAAAATTCATCTTCTTGTTTTAAAATGTTGTCATAGTCCACAAGTAACTGTTTTTCTAACCCTTGAAGAAAGCTACTCGTTGCATAGTGATATGAGTTTTGAATATCACCTAGGCGTGCTAGGGTTTCCTTTTTTTTCTAAAAAAGTTGCCAAACACGTTTCTATTCCAATTACTGACTTCTTGAACAAAAAATTCCGTAGCCTCATGCAGATTACGATTTGTCCACGTATGTTTAACAATGTTAGCAAAATCGGGATGAGATAACCACATAGTCTCTAACCTAAAGGGTTTGGCATTGTGAGAATATAACTTCATATCTAAACTAACAAGCATTGGGTGATGATCGGAATAGGACTTAGGTAGATGGACAATCGAGGCATTTTTAAACAAAGTGATCCAATGTTCATTGGCTAAGCACCTATCTCCCTCCCTCTTAACACGACTTGTTCTGGAACCCTTCTCCTGTTTTCCTCTTGTTCTGGTGGATTGGGATGGTTCCTTGGAGGTGATGGAGGAGGGGGTGGTGGTGGCACATTTATGAAATGAGGGGGTATCACTTGCACATTCAAGAGGTTCCCATTTAGGTAAACTGCATTCATTTCCATTGGTGCTTGGAGTGGCCTGTTCATTGTTAGATCCCAAGGGGTAAATATTGAATTCTGAGGAGGTAGTACCCTTGGAGGAAAGAATGGAAGATCCAGGAGTTGAAGTTCCTGTTGCATCATAAATTGGGGCCACATGTTGTTGATATAATTTTGCATGGTCAAGTGCATGCCCTCGCTGACAATTAGGGCTAGATACTGAGGGTCCTGGATTGTTGCTAGTGCTTGTTGACCATTGATCACTACTGAAATTGTTAATGCATGCCCCCATAGGGTTGACTCGATCCATGACTGTGGAATCCTTATTGTTGGTGCTGGTAATGCAAAAGCTTGGGGAACATTTTGAATCATTGGTGGAGGAACAACCATGTTGTTGAAAGGAAGTTGATTGTTTTGATTTTGATTCATTTTTGTTTTCTTGTTTTTTTCCTTGTGTTGTTGTAGTAAGTATTTTACTTGTAGTCTGGATGTCCTCCTTGTATGTGTAAGATTGAGTTTTCCCATGTAGATTTATAGTATCTATGGCAGTGGCATTTGGAGTGATAGTAGTTGATAAAGAAATAGAAGGATTTTGCATGGTAGTTGGCGTGTGAGAAGAGGGAAAGTGATCAGCATTTAGAACATTCTCATGATGACTCAGTTCTAATAGTGATTGGGATAAAATGGGCGGTGTAAATATTTGCATAGATTGTGTAGAACTTAGGAATGTAGTGTTATTGGAGTTTGTGATGGGTAATTCAGACGTGGCCAAGGGAAGTAAAGTTTGTGTGTGAGAGTTGGTGTCAGGAGGGATTAGGGGGGGCAATTGGAAATCCATCGTGTCATCCACTTTGGCAGACACGTCAATTGTCATGTTTGTATCACGCCTAGGTTGTGTCGAATTTTGCATGGGTTTTGGTGAATTGACGGAGAGAACATTTGACTCATGCAAAGATGTATGCATTTCACTAATTTCATCATTAGCAAAACTTAAAATATTAAATTGATTGTTAACATGATGTTGATTATCATTAATTGGTTTAGTATTAGCTTTTATAAAGGGTTTATACACCATAGATTTTGTATACTTACCTGATAAATTACCTTGAGCTGTGGAGCTAGTTGCTTTGTGCATAGCACCTTTGCTGCTGGAGGCCACCTGAAAAGGAGGAGAATTTTTATTATTATTATTTTTTTTTTGAAAGAAACAGTCTGCCACTCTTGCTCTCCTTCCTTGATTTTTAGTTTTTGTTGTATCATAGCTGGGGAGATATGGTCATAAAGGTTTAATGGTGTAGCCACATAGCAACACCTCTCCTGGAGATGACTTAGCCTTCCGCATGCCTTACACAATAAATTTTTGCCCTCATAGACTACGTCTTGTTTATGATAATCAATGTGGATGTAGCATTTAACGGGAATGTCAACTGGAACCTCAATGCACATTCTTGCATATCTCGCTCTTAGCGCATTTGAAGTTTTGAAGTCGACCCTTAATAATTTACCAAGCTTGTTGCCAATTTTTTTTCAAGATACCTTCATCAAAGAATTCTGTTGGTACATTTGGTAAATGAATCCAAATGGCCGTGGTTTGTATTTTAACATCAGTAGCAACAAAATTGGGCTCCCAACATCTTGTTGAAAGAAAAAATCCATTCACAAACCAAGGACCCTCCATTAAAACTCTTTGAAGACTTTCATTATGATAAAATTTAGCTATAAAAAAGTCTTCCCCTAGATCAATTAGGGGAAACTCTTCAGCGAGTTGCCATTAAACTTTGAGCTTGTCATAAAGATATTGATGATGTAGCCTCTTGCCATGCAATTTGATAATGACCGAGTTCAACCAGGGTGAGTAAATGCGTAATTTCTCCTCTTGCGATAAGGCGATATGGTCAGCAGTGTCATCTCCAGTGATTGGCATTGTCTGCATGGTAGGTTGAATTGAAGGAAAAGGAGAAGTAAGTAAAGGTGAGGAAGTGTGTTTAGTTGGACATGGTAATAACTTTTCTTGGTAGGTTTTTTTTATAGAGTCTGGGGATTTAATATCGTTGGTACTAGGATCCGGTGGCTTAGGTGGGATTTTTGAATCTAGGGTAGGATCATAAAGGATAGGATTTTCATAAGTAGAGTTCATTGATCAAGAAAGCTTAATTAAGAAGATGAGTTAGAGTTTGAGTGGGGGGAGGGGGTGAGAGGAAAGAAGAGGGGGACTCTCTCTCTAGAAAATGCTCTAGTACAGATTTTGCCTCCCTTTCCAAAATACCAAGAGTTAATTTTTACTTTTCTACCTATTTCTTATACATTTTCCCAAATGTATAATTGCAAGATATATTTCTTTTAAAAAATTGACCGAAAATAGAGAGAGAAAACGCTCCATTTTCTCTCTAAGTCTCTTCATCTTTGCAACGTTTAACTGTTAGTTTTCCTCAAACAATTTATCTCTTTTTCAAACCTTTGACAACTCCTTATCATCCATGGAAATTGACCGAAATACAATACAATGGGCACATCGATCGCACATAACCACCTGAAAAAACCTCTCATGAATCTATTAAACCTTCGTTTGCTCAGAAACTAATATCCACTATTCCAATTCTAGGCCATGTCTCACCACAATTCACAGAACACTATTCTTTTGATATGGACGCACTATTGATGATGTGGAACCAGAAAATCTCATAAAGCTAGCCTTAGGTGATATGTCCCGATTATACCATCCATAAAATTATTCTGTTATTACCAAATTATTTGGTAAAGAATTTAGTCACGAGTATCTCAGATCCAGAAAACATCAATTGTTAATTGATCTTAGGACAGATTACTACATAATCAACTTCCTCAAAGAGGAAAATATGATTAAAGTACTACAAAATTGTCCATGGTTCATCACTGATTTTTTTATATAAGTCAAAAGATAGGAGCCAAATTTTGTGGCTTCGGAGGTAAAAATTATATACTTTGTCATTTGGTTACGCCCCTCAGAATTACCAACAAATTTATGTGATTCAAAAATTTTAGCCAGAATATGTAACAAAATTGATCGTCAATTAAAATTGATGCATACACCTCATCAACCCTTAGGGGTAGATATACCCGCTTTGTGATGAGGCTCCATTGGATACATCCGGGTAGAAGTATCGGATCTCACAATTGGGGCAATTTTTGCCCCAAAAAAACAAAAAAGGAGTTGAAGATGTGAAAGATAATAATTGGGGCAGAATTTTGCGAGAGACACCGTTGATTATCAAAAGATGAATTGACAAGATCTCGCGAATTGGCTAAACGAACAGTGCAAAGTCTAAGACAAAGGACGTTCAATTTGTTTTAGGATATGTCACAAGTTTAAGTCAAGGCAAAAAAAAAATCAAAATGCTCTTTTTGACTTCATTTGCATGCTTATTTTACTTGCTATATTGCATTAAATTATTTTACGTTGCCTCTATTTTTCAAAACACCTTTGCTATTGAGTTCATGAGCCAAGTTTCTGATCATGATTCACAAATACAAGTCCGAGGAAGACAAGGAAGCAGCAGGAGCCGCAAGTTCAAGACCAAGTCAGTGCAAATCAAACGCTCCCCCTCCCTACAAAAACTAATGATTTTTCTTTGAGTGCAGGAATTTTCAAAGCAACAAGATGAGGAAACTAGAAACTATCAATTCCTCATAGATTATTTGTCATACACATTAAACAATGTTGCCAAGATAACTGACCGAGACTGGAAGCGTTATCTGATTCATAGCATACGCAAAACGATTTTATTTCTCTCTATTTCTGCCCTTGCTTAATCAAAATTCATTACTTTATTGACAACTTTACTTTACACTTTGCAGGAATTAAGCAATAACTCAGTTTTTCTCAAGGACAACACTCAACTCTTTATGGCTTCACCAAATATAAGCTGGACGGCTTAAACTCTCACTTTATATCTCCTTTATCTTTGACATTTTCCTGTTTATATGGATCTAATGAGAACTTTATTTTTCAGGCTATTCTACCATTTATTTTACAAGTACCAACATCAAGTCTATTAGTGACAACCGAAGACGTTTGTTTATGAAGTCTACCATAAACAATCGGAGACATCACATCTACCAAGGCTACCGTAGACAATCGGAAGCGTGGTGTTCTTTATCAAGTCTATCGTATACAATCGAAGATATTATTATTGAAGTCTATCGTAGATAATCGAAGGCCTTATCATTTAAAGCCTACCATAGACAATTGGAGGCCCTATTATGAATTCTACCGTAAACAATCAGAGACATCACATCTACCAAGGCTACCGTAGACAATCGGAAGTGTGGTGTTCTTTATCAAGTCTATCGTATATAATTGAAGACATTATTATTGAAGCCTATCGTAGACAATCGAAGGCCTTATCATTTGAAGCCTACCATATACAATTGGAGGCACTATTATGAAGTCTACCGTAAACAATCGGAGACATCACATTTACCAAGTCTACCGTAGACAATCGGAGGCGTGGTTCTTGATCAAGTCTATCGTATACAATCGAAGACATTATTATTGAAGCCTTTCGTAGAAAATAGAAGGCCTTATCATTGGAAGCCTACCATAGACAACTGGAGGCCCTATTATGAAGTCTACCGTAAATAATTGGAGACATCACATTTACCAAGTCTACCGTAGACAATCGGAGACGTGGTTCTTTATCAAGTCTGTCGTATACAATAGAAGACATTATTAATGAAGCCTATAGTAGACAATCGAAGGCCTTATCATTTAAAGCCTACCATAGACAATTGAAGGCCCTATTATGAAGTATACCGTAAACAATCGGAAACATCACATTTACCAAGTCTACCGTAGACAATCGGAGGCGTGGTTCTTTATCAAGTCTATTGCACACAATCAAAGACATTATTAGTGAAGCCTATCGTAGACAATCGAAGGTCTTATCATTGAAGCCTACCGTAAACAATCGGGGGCCTTATTATGAAGTCTATCGTGGACAAACGAAGACGTCACTATCATGAAGCCTACCATATACAATAGGAGGCCTTATTATGAAGTCTATCGTAAACAATCGGAGGTGCTATTGTTAAGAAACCTACTGTAGAAAACTGGAGACTCGGTCATGAGTCATTGCCGAAAGGCGGCATTTCTATTTCCCATAATTATTGCAAATTGTTAAACATATCTGTTTCATTTCTCATTCGCTTTATGAGAACGCTTACTAACGTTCCATTTTTTATGATTTACAGATATTGCTAATCCTGGGGGCTCACTTTGTTTTGTAGTCAAGGTCATTCCTCCGTTGAAGAGTTCAAAAAGTACAACGTATTCACGTGTTCACGCTTTCGAGAAGCGTCATTATATTCTACGCTTTCGAGAAACGTCTCCATGTTCACGCTTTCGATAAGTGTCTTTATGTTTACGCTTTCGATAAGTGTCTTTTATATTTCACGCTTCCGGTAAGCGTCTTTATGTGTTTACGCTTTCGATAAGCGTCTTTATATTTCATGCTTCCGGTAAGCGTCTTAATGTGTCCATACTTCCGGTAAGTGTCTTTATGTGTTTAACGCTTCCGGTAAGCGTCTTTATGTTTCATGGTTTCAATAAGTGTCTTTTATATTTCACGCTTCTGGTAAGCGTCTTTATGTGTTCACGCTTTCGATAAGCGTCTTTATATTTCACGCTTTCGATAAGCGTCTTTATATTTCACGCTTTCGATAAGCGTCTTTATGTGTTCACGCTGCCAGTAAGCGTCTTTATGTGTTTACGCTTTCGATAAGCGTCTTTATATTTCACGCTTCCGGTAAGCGTCTTAAGCGTCTTTATGAGTTTACGCTTTCGATAAGCATCTTTATGTTCACGCTTTCGAGAAACGTCTTTATGAGTTCACGCTTTTCGATAAGCGTTTTTATATTTCACATACATGTTTTAATAGCCTTACATTGCTAATAAGTTTGTTAAGACATGCAGGATAATGTGAATACTTCGGACGTATTCTTACTTTTGGTTAGAGTACAATCCAAGATTGCATTCAAATTGACTCCTCATGATTTAAAGCATTATGCTTTATCATGAATTATTGCCGAAAAAATGATATTTTTTTACTCTTATGATTATATTTAAATTTCACTTTATGTTCCTATTAACTGAAGCTTTTTATTGCTTTATTTTCAGTCTACCAACAGCCCCGAAGTCATCTTGCCTCAGAAAGCCAGATTTCTTCATCAGTTGATTTGAGACAAGCTTATCATTGATATTGCAACCAACATCTACAAGTTTTTTTATCATTATTTATTACTCCATCTATGAAGTCTTGTTTGCAGTTACTCGCTTACCGTTTGTCAAGTTTATTACAGGATTTTATCAGCACCGCAGCAGCATTTGGAGCATAACATGGAAATCTTTCTTAGCAGTGAATTGGTGCAATCATTGATATGAGCTACACTCGTCAATGAGGATCTGAAGAATCGCACTCGAACAAGCAAGTCTTACCTAATCTTTAATTCCAGATTAGGGGTCAGTCAGATTCTTTCCTGTTTATGTGTCAGTTTCTGTTAATCGTGTGAGTTTTCGTGTCTAAGTGTCGTCGAACTACATATGGCTTGATTCTCTTTCAGCCCGAGATATGTAGACAATTAGGAAACCGGAGTTCGGCCATGTCATAAGCCTCGCATTTTGCACATTGGAATCAAAATCTTGGCTTTATCGTGACAAAATTGGGTTCTCGTCAACTTCTTTACCCTGAAAACTCTTTCATCCTTTTCGGATAAAGTGGGGCAGCTGTTGACACCCAATTTTGTCCCGAAATATTTAAATCGTGGTCGAATGAGCTTCAGAAAGGCTAATTTTAAAATTAAAAGTAAGAGGAGTAATTTTGAAAGAAAATGGGTCAAAATCGCAAGACATAACCTCATATCCGACCCACCAACAAACACCCTTTTAAACAAAGATCCCTAAGTCAGAATCCCCGAAATCAAAATCCCTGAACCCGTTTCCTTCCCATTTCAGAAAACCCATGACCCGAAACCCAATCTCCCAACCCGATTCCTTTCACAAAAAGATCCAAATTTGAAGCTCATGATCGTACCAAGAGCGAATGAAAAACCACCAGTATTGTCCTTGCATGTTACCACCTTATCCAATTAGAGTCGTTAAGGCTATTTCAGTCCAAAGAGAGTTTTTCTTCAAACCCTAATGATCCCTATAAATAAAAATCTTATAGGTGAAAACCGGAAGCCGTGGATAGAGTGATGGAAAAAAATAAAAGAAATGCAGAATAAAAAACAAGAATATACATAATATTTTCTTTCCTAATTTTTAAATTCATAAACACAGTGCTATCGTTTCTGTTGGATTTTGGTTGTGGTATCGCTTTTTCGTTAGCTGAGTCGTCCACCTTGTTCGAGTAATCACTTGAATTCGAGTCTCTTTACTTCAGATCCTCGCCCCGGATCACTGCGCCGCAAAAGTTAATATCTTAACCTCCTTTAGATTTCCTATTTTAGTTGAATAAATTCTAGAATGTCTTAGCCTAGCTTGATTTATTGTGTTTGGAGCCTTTATGTACTGGCTATGTTCTTGCTTGTTTATTTTGTCTTAATCAGTGTCTAACATCGTTCTCTTATATTTCATTAGCATAGACATTATTTAGGTGATTAGCATATATACTAGTTTAAGTTATGAATGTAGTATTAAATTGAATCTGTGAAACTCAGCCTAAATGGATGAACAAGTTTTGGTAACCTAAATGGCCATGGATAACCTCTACATCAACTTCATACCTCTCAAAATAACCAATACTACAGAACACTTCGTAACAGATTCAGGCAGCATTCTTTTTTATGAGAAAAAGAATTTGATTTGATCAGAACTAGCTAACTTCTAGGTGTCTATCTATATTTGCTTATTAAGCTCTTTTTCTCAATTATGTACTTTTCATCAGCCTTCATACATCTTGATTCCTATCATAGCTTTTTTTTTATATTTGAGAAAATAAAAGGATGTTTATGTGTCTTGTCCGGTTTAAGCTAAAAGGTCAATTCTTCGTCTAGTATGCTATTTTGCCCTTATTTATCTCTGGTTATTTGCCTATTGGATGAAGTTCAGGGTTTGTTTCAGTTTTTCTGGGCTATGCAGGTAGTATTAAGAAGTAGAAAGGAGGGAAGGTGTTGTCTGCTTCTCTGTGGAGTGTGTGTAGGTGTTTGTTTTGTGAAGTTGAGGGGTATGCAGGTCTTAGCTTAGGTTCCTGGTGCTGCAGCTTCATCAAGAAGTTGCAGCAGGTGGTATACAGGTATTAGAAAAGTAGTTGCAGGGTGTCTTGGTGGTTTGCTAAATGGATTCCAGGCCTCTCTGTGTGTGTGAATGCAGGTAGTTGTCAGGTGGCTTAGAGTTATTATTCATGTGGTTTTGGGGGTGGGATGTAATGGTCAGTATGTGTGTCTTTGGGCAGTGCATATATGTGCAGTGTGTGTGTCTGTGTGCAGGTGGCCATGGATGTAGAGGTGTGGATTCATCTCAAGTTTTGTTAGATGTAGCAAGAGTTTGGGGTGTTATATTTGGGTGAAGGTGTTTAGAGGTGTTCCAGGAAGCTGAAGTGAAGAGTAGCAGGTTGGTTGTATGAGCTTTAGTGTATGTCTGTGTGTGTGTTCAGAGTAAAAGAGGAGTTCAGGATAGCATTTTGTGAGTGGTTTTTCAGGTTGCCAGCAATAAGTTTTTGGTTCCGAAGGGGGGGGGGGTCTTGTTCAGTAGTTCATTGTAAAGCTAATGTTCATTTCATTCTCCTATCAATTTCTAGTCTCAGGTTTAAAGTTCACTTAGCCTAAGATTTGCCATGATGTTCTGCATATCGTACCTCAGTCTTAGCCTCAGTTTTAGAGTTTTTTTTTTTTTTTCTATCTTGTTTGCTATGTTTTCTTAGTTGAATCACATGGTAAACATGGGGTTTGTTTTTGTTCTTTTGAAAGTATGGGAAAGCTTCTTAGAGTAAAGGGTCTGACTTTGTATAAGTTTAACATGCTGGATTGATTGTCGCTCATTTTATATCTATGTTTCATGAGTATGCCTTGACCTTGGCTAAACTGTAACAGGCCTCTCTGTTCTACAAATCATCTTTTTATTGTTTGGCCCTGGTGTTTATACGCATTAAATATTTTATTTATGGCAATCAAGTGAATTGTTTCAAAGTTATCACTAAGTACTTCGTAGTACACGCGTTATAGTAGGGAAAGGTGTAGACTGTGTTGTTTTGGATTGAATATGGTCTTTCTTTTTTGCTTTCTGTTTATATTTTTCAAAATATCATTTGCTGGCTATGGGAAATTGTTTAATCTTTCTTTGGTAACAGTATTAAGCTTGTGTCTTGGCTCTATCAATAACTTATGAAGGAACTTTTGACAGAACCTGTACTTTTCTAAGGAAAGGAAGTTCAGGGGTGTTTGTTTGGTTGCCCTGGGTATTCTTTCAAGTGTAGCAGGGTGCAAGTTTTCCATCTGGTTTGATTGAGAATTGGTTTTCATGAGAGAATAGTATGGATTAAAATAATTAATGTGTTTCCTTTCCTCTCGATACATTTATAATGAATTTGGCTTAAAGTTTTGAAGTTTTTCAAATTATGTCTAGTCCTTGAGTTGTCTGCTGTCTATGTCAAAATAAGATTCTCTATTAGTTTACCTTGATAGATCAATTGCTTGTGTTGCCCAGACTACTTCCCTTTAAACTTTTTAAGAGTCCACTCCTTGTTTTAATATGAAGTTTGCTTAGTTCGATACTAATTCCTTTTCTCTGTTACTTCTTGACATGAACACTTGACAGAGTTCCTTGGGAATAAAATGACTTCTAGTAGCCAGGACAACTTTGCTTAAATGAGTTTTGTCTGCATTCCAAGTGTGAGAGGCGTTCCAGCCTACTGTTGCTTCATCAAAACTGTTGCGTTTGTTAGAAACCAAGTTCGTGAGATCTCATTTTAGTCTTCATCTATTCATGCAAGATGCCGTCAATTCCTAGCCACTTTTCGGGTTCTATTTTTTCTCTTATCTTCCCATCTCCTCTTTTAGAATATTGGTGTAAATAGCTTTTTTATAGAATAATTGTGTATTTATATTTTATAAATAAATATTTGATGGTTTTATTTATTTGTTTACTTTATGGCGATTACTTTGTTTTTTTGGAATTGTTATTTAATTTATTGCAAATAGCGGCCAATTATGCAAATGCATGCAAATTTAAGAAATTTTCAAAACCACGATTAATAAATGACTATAAGAAAAGACTTCTATCTTATGGATATGAAGTAGTTTCTTTAAAAGGACAAAATTTATAAAGAAGTTTCAATTAACTTCTGAAGGTCCCGAAACAACTTTGCAAAAAGCGACAAGAAATCTAAGTTGCATCTTATGGTGAGATACTCGGATTATAAAAGGTTGAAATTAACCAAGTTTCATTTATGCACTACCACATACAAGTTGGCAAAGAAATTTGGACGATCAAATCGCTCTTTTTTCAAAAGAAAATGCGCTTTTATTTTATTTTGAAAATAGAGAAATCTTTTAAATAAATTATAAATTTTTTGAAACTTACTAAGATTAATTAGTTGAATTAATTAATGGTTCAATTAATTATTTTTAGAAAAGCGCATAAATAGCACTTGCAAATAAATTTGGAAACCTGTCGGGATAACCGTAATTTATGGAGTTTTGAAAGTGTCTTAAAAACCTTCTTTCAAAACTAATAAAACCTCTTAGAATCTCTGAAAGACCGGATTTGCTTATTTGGTTCCCTGTTTTCCTTAAATTGGGTGGCGACTCTAAAAACTCCAAAAGAGTTAGTCCATTCAGTTGATATTCCTAAATTTAGCCTTCTCGGGATTTTTTTGGGGATTCAACATAAGGTTGTCGTTAAATTACTTTTTAGCGGCCTAGAATAAACGCTGGCATAAACGCAGTTATACAAATTTCTTTGTCGCGGTTCTGGTCAAACCGCCATATGAAATTGTCAGAAGACTTTTCTGAACACAATGGAGTGAAACTTCACCCCACTTGTGTGTAATGACGTGGAGTTCAAACCCCCCCCCCCCCAATCACACATCGTCGTTACACCTTGCTGTTGGGAACACGTTGATTGTGGAGTGGGGATTCGGTCCTCCTCGTCCAACTCATCCACGTCGGCAAGAAACTTTACGGCGTCGGCGAATTTTTTCAGCTTGAGTTCGTCCTGCACTTCGGTTCCAACTTGAGTTCGTCCTGCACTTCGGATTTGCTCTTTACCTCCGAAGTGGGATAATGTATTCTATTCTACTGCCCAATATTCAACATTTTCTCTTTTGTTCTATTTTACAGTATTTTTTTCTCATAAATGTTATTATCTAATATTTTTTGTAATTTGAACTTTTTAAAAAACAAACCACTGCAAATATACAGTATGAAAAAAATTACATCTTTCGAAACCGCCACAAATGCTTCCAAAACCGCTTCAAAACCCTTGGAGTTTGCTAAACTTTTTGTAGATTTACCTAAACTGTTGTTACTTCATAGCGAATCACACAACCGCCGTGACATGCTGAAAAACTGCTGCTATATTCTTCACTTACATGCAGTTCCTTAAACTGCCTTTCCTGCTGCTGTAAAACTGAAATCAGTGGCAGTTATGCTTACCGCCGCAAGAAAACCTCCGGGATATGCCTTTTTTTTTTTTTGTAGTGATACAAGTGTTCGATAGACTTAAGGTTTTCGAAAAATCAACAAGTTGCAAAATATGCAATGATTCTAAACCCCACACTGAGGGAAAATGTGAATTCTCATTTGGAGAACCAAATGAACCAGCCCAGAACCCAAATCTCTCAATTAATATGGCCTCTTATTTCTTGATCTGGAATTTAAGAGGGGATCTTCAGATCTGCTCTAAATTATCATCATTCTTATATAGTGGTTCTGATGGAGACCCACGTGGAGGACCATACTAGGATTAAGGATGATTTTTCTTTCACCAGAATGGTAAAAACTCCAAGGGATGATCGTTCAGGTGGTATAGTTATTCTCTAGAATAACAGATTTGTGACAATAAATAATGTCTACATGAGTGAACAATAAATTTATGCTCTTGTTAAGGTACTCCTCCCCTCTCATTCTTTTCTATTTTCTGCTATTTATGCTAGTGATACTTATGCTGATAAAAAAATTTTGTGGAATAATCTCATTACAATGTATTATTATTTTAAACTACCCTGATTAATTGGATGAGACTTCACTGAAGTTCTGACATCAAATGACAAATTAGGGAGGGGGTCGATCTCTAAATACTACTAGTGTTAACAATTCTCGATACTAGTTGAACTGATGTTATCTTCAGGACTTAGATTATAAGGGTAGCAAATATACTTGGATCAATAAACAATCTTCTATCCACCATATTCTTGAGCGTTTAGCTAGATGCTTTACTAATGATGATTGTATAAAGTTGTAGCCTGATGCTCTTTTAACTCACCTCCCCCATACATAGTCTGACTATTCCCTTTATTACTTCAACTTCATAAACGCACTATATACAACAGTCAAAAGCTCTTTCGATTTAAAAAAAAAATATGGTGCAACCATTCTAACTTGATTAATGTGGTGACAAACTCAAGGTCTGGTAACCCTGACTTTCACGTTAACAAAAAAAAAATTAACCCAATGGAATGTTTCATGTTTTCATAATATTTTAAGCTAAAAATAATTATTATAGCTTTTCTTGAAGGGATCCAACAATTCGTTAGATACCCTGCTAGCCTTTTCCTCAGAATTTGGACAAAAAACTAAAAATAAATTTCAACAATTTTTAAAGTCAAAGAAAGATTTTTGGAAAATGAAGTCCTAAGTGGATTGGCTAACTGACGGAGATGCAAACAGTGGTTCCTCATCAAAATGATAAATTTGATTAAGTCATGTATTACTGTTGAGTTTAATGAAAGAATGTGAATGAGAAATGGGTAAAAAAGTGAAAAGATTCCCTTTTGTAGGGAAAAGTTCCCTTTTGTAGGGAAATGCACTTTCTCCCACATTGGTAGAGGAAAAGAAGTTTGTTGGGTTTAAATAGAGATTTACTTCTCTTAGCTCTTAAAAGGGTTGAGAAGAAGGGAAGCCTCGTGCCGTCGTCGTCGCTCGTCTCGGCTTCGGCTTCGGATTCGGATTTGGATTTGGTCAATTGATATGATTGATTGACTTAAATTTTTGGACCAACAAAACTAAAATATTAATTAATTAATATTTTATCCGTTTGTGTAACGGGCAGCTCCGTTAGTGCAACGGGCAGCTGAAGTGAGTCAGCAACGGGCAGCTGAAGTGGTTCAGTACCCGGGCAGCTGAAGCAACATCAGCAGATTAGTTCCTCCACGTTTGTTTCCCTCCACGTTTTACATTAAAGTCAGTCATGAAGTGGTAGATTAATTCCTCCACATTAATGTCAGTCAGTGGTGGTAGATTAATTGCTCCACATTGAAGTCAGTCATTAGTGGACAATTAAACTCTCCCACGTTTTCTCATTAATCACCAGGTGTGTCTCTTCACCTGCCCTTGGATGTCTATATAAACTGATCATTTGTCAGTCCTTGATCACGACAGACAGACGACAGATAACATAGACTAAAGTTCTGAGATAGAGACTCCACAGAGACTCAAACTCGGACAGATAAGAGAAGTAACCTCGGACAGAGGATACACAATCTCGGGCAGAAGATAGAAACACTCGGGCAGAGAAAATCACTGACAGAAAGCATATCTCACCGCATCCCCTCCCTTTCTGCATATTAAGTGAGTCGTGTGATTTGCTCCGTTCTTTGTGTTCGCCGTGTTCTTACCGTTTGAAGTGCCGCTACGGTAGAACTGTAATCCCGTTCCATCCTGGGAGAAATTAACCCGTGAACCTTGGGCATCTTGAGGGGGTTAGATTTCTTAAGGAGACACAAGAAACTTGTGGGCTCGAGATTGTCCTATACTAACAGATAATTTGCTGCAGGTTTTGTATCTTCTAATTTTATTTGAGTGCAGGAACAACAAGCTTAAGAAATCTAGTATTATTTATTTTCTGCACTTAAATAAATATTGCTTAAGGAGACTGTTCGAGGAGACTAAAACCTGTGTGGTTTTCTACTCCTGTACTGCATAATAATCTGCTCGGGGAGACTAAAGACCTTTGTGGTTGTCTACTCCTGTACTGAATATTACTCTGCTCGTGGGGACTAAAACCTTTGTGGTTTTTCTACTCCTAATTACTGTGTAATAATCTGTTTGTGGGGACTAAAAGCCTTCGTGGTTTCTTCTCTACTCCTATTGTTTAAACAGTTTATTGATATTGTTTCTGCTTGTGTCACCTGACAGAGATGACAAACGGAGTGGAACAAACTGTCCCAGCTGTGAATACGAATGCTACCGCAGTTTCTGGTGCTGCTGGGCCTAACCGTGCTGCTGCAACAGTTATGCCACCTGCAGAGAAACTGGGGAAGTTTTCTGGTGTGGACTTTAAGAGATGGCAGCAAAAGATGTTCTTTTATCTGACCACCTTAAGCCTGCAAAGGTTTATTAAGGAGGATGCTCCAGTCCTGACTGATGAAACACCTGAAAACGAGCGCTTACTCGTGATTGAGGCTTGGACTCATTCTGACTTCCTATGCAAGAATTACATTCTAAGTGGCTTGGAAGATGACTTGTACAACGTTTACAGTAATGTTGAAACGTCTAAGAAACTGTGGGATGTTCTAGAAAAGAAATATAAGACTGAAGACGCTGGACTGAAGAAATTTGTGGCTGCCAAATTTCTGGATTATAAAATGGTGGATAACAAATCTGTTGTGTCCCAAATCCAAGAACTTCAAGTCCTTATCCATGATCTCCTTGCTGAAGGTTTGATCTTGATTAATACTTCTGTTAAGAGTATTATTTATATTGTTGCTAACAAACTTTTCTTTGAAGGTTTGAAGATTAATGAAGCGTTTCAAGTTGCAGCCATGATTGAAAAGTTACCTCCATCATGGAATGACTTTAAAAATTACTTGAAACACAAGCGCAAGGAGATGACCCTTGAAGATTTGGTTGTACGCTTGAGGATTGAAGAGGACAACAAATCTGCTGCAAAGAAGGCTCGTGGAAATGCTACAATAGCGGGAGCAAATATTGTTGAGCACAATCCAAATAAGAGGAAGAAGCCTTCTGGAGGGAAGACCAACCCGACCAAGAAGAAGTTCAAGGGAAATTGCTACAACTGTGGCAAGAGTGGACATAAGTCCGCAGACTGTCGTGCTGCAAAGAAGGACAGAAAAAAGGAAAAAGGTCAAGCAAACATGGTTGAAGAGACAAAATTGGCTCAAGGAGTGCAAGACATTGATCTGTGCGCTATGATTTCTGAATGCAACTTAGTTGGAAATACTAAAGAGTGGTGGATTGATTCAGGAGCCACCCGCCATGTTTGTGCTGTGAAGGAAGCCTTTGCTTCATATGCTCCCGCTGGACCTGATGAGGCGCTCTCTATGGGCAATTTTGCAATGGCGAGAATTGAGGGATATGGAAAGGTATTCCTCAAGATGACGTCTGGCAAGGTTGTGACTCTGAACAATGTTCTTCACGTTCCTGAAATAAGGAAGAACTTGGTGTCAAATGCACTTCTTGTTAAAAATGGGTTTAAGTGTGTGTTTGTCTCTGACAAAGTTGTAATAACTAAGAATGAGCTGTATGTAGGAAAAGGCTACCTGACTGAGGGCCTTTTCAAACTCAATGTAATGGTCGTTGATACTATGAATAAAATTGCAGCTTCTTCTTACTTACTTGAGTCAAATAACTTATGGCATTCTCGTTTGGGACATGTCAATTATAAAACCTTGCGAAAAATGATCAATTTGGAAGTATTGCCTAAATTTGATTGCGCTAAGTCAAAATGTCAAATATGTGTTGAGTCTAAATATACGAAACACCCTTACAAGTCAATTGAAAGGGATTCGGAACCATTAGACTTAATTCATACGGACATTTGTGACATGAAATCAATACCATCTCGCGGTGGAAAGAAGTATTTCATAACTTTCATTGACGATAGCACTCGTTACTGCTATGTTTATTTACTTAGTAGTAAAGATGAGGCAATTGACGCATTCAAGCAATACAAGAATGAAGTTGAAACAGAACTTACCAGAAAGGTCAAAATGATAAGAAGTGATAGGGGTGGAGAATATGAATCTCCTTTTGAACAAGCGTGTTTGGAATATGGCATTATTCATCAAACAACTACCCCCTACACGCCTCAATCTAATGGAATTGCGGAAAGGAAAAATCGAACCTTAAAGGAGATGATGAATGCCTTGTTGATAAGTTCGGGTCTACCCCAGAACTTGTGGGGGGAAGCTATATTCACGGCTAATCAAATACTCAATCGAGTTCCCCATAGAAAAACACTTTCCATTCCATATGAAAAGTGGAAAGGAAGGAAGCCCAACTTGAATTACTTCAAGGTGTGGGGTTGTTTGGCAAAAGTGCAAGTCCCAAAACCCAAAAGGGTTAAGATTGGACCGAAAACAGTTGATTGTGTTTTCATTGGGTATGCTAGAAACAGTAAAGCATATCGGTTTCTGGTTCATAAATCAGAAAATCCCGACATTCATGTTAATACGGTAATGGAATCAGATAGTGCTGAATTCTTTCAAACGATATATCCGTATAAGAAGGAATGTGAGTCAGTTGGTGAAAGATCCAAACGACCTCGGGGAGGAACCAAAGGAAATTCACCAAATGAGGAAGAACCAAGACGGAGCAAGCGTCAAAGAACTTCTACTTCATTTGGAGATGACTTTGTCACTTTTCTGTTGGAAAATGAGCCTCGGACGTTTAAAGAAGCAATGTCTTCTTCAGACTCTCCATTTTGGAAAGAGGCAGTCGATAGTGAAATAGAATCTATTTTGAGCAACCATACTTGGGAGTTGGTTGATCTTCCTCCTGGAAACAACCCATTAGGTTCTAAGTGGATTTTCAAAAGGAAAATGAAAGCTGATGGCACTATTGACAAGTACAAGGCAAGGCTTGTTGTTAAAGGATATAGACAACAAGAAGGTCTTGACTACTTTGACACATACTCTCTGGTAACCAGAATTACATCCATTCGTATGTTAATAGCGTCAGCCGCCGTGTATGGTCTGGAAATCCATCAAATGGACGTTAAGACAGCGTTCTTAAACGGGAATTTGGAGGAAGAAATTTACATGGAATAACCTGAAGGGTTCGTGGTTCCAGGTAAAGAAAAGATGGTGTGTAAACTTGTTAAGTCACTTTATGGACTGAAACAAGCACCTAAACAATGGCATGCGAAATTTGATCATACAATGTTGTCAAATGGCTTTAAAATTAACGAGTGTGACAAATGTGTCTACATTAAGAACACTCATAACTTTATAGTCATTGTTTGCTTATATGTGGACGACATGTTGATAATGAGCAACAACATTGCCAATATAAATGCTACGAAACGCATGTTGACTAGCAAATTTGATATGAAAGACTTAGGAGTTGCGGACTTAATTCTGGGTGTTAAGATCCATAGAACTTCTCAAGGTCTGGCGTTGTCTCAAACTCATTACATCAATAGTGTTCTTGAAAAATTTAAATATTTGGATTTTAAAATTTCAAAGACTCCTATTGATGTAAACCTTGATCTAAAGAAGAACAAAGGTCAAAGCACGTCGCAACGGGATTATTCACGTGTTTTGGGAAGTTTGATGTACGTCATGAATTGTACTCGACCAGATATAGCTTGTGCTATAAGTAAACTAAGTCGATACACGAGTAATCCCAATCAGACCCATTGGATGGCAATGAAACGTGTTTTGGGGTATTTAAAATACACTCAAGACTTTGCATTGCATTATAACAAGTATCCTGCAGTCATTGAAGGATATTGTGATGCTAATTGGATCACTGGCACAACTGATTCTAAGTCCACAAGTGGATATAATTTCGCACATGGTGGAGGAGCGGTGTCTTGGAAATCATCCAAGCAAACATGTATTGCCCGCTCTACTATGGAAGCTAAATTCATAGCCTTAGATAAAGCCGGTGAAGAAGCTGAATGGCTTCGGAACTTTTTGGAAGACATTCCGTTTTGGC
Organism: Petunia axillaris subsp. axillaris; assembly: GCA_029990575.1. Classification (NCBI taxonomy): domain Eukaryota; kingdom Viridiplantae; phylum Streptophyta; class Magnoliopsida; order Solanales; family Solanaceae; genus Petunia; species Petunia axillaris. The sequence continues at coordinate 48,466,079 of JARKNS010000009.1, forward strand.
CTAAGCCGTTGACACCAATTTGTATACATTGTGATAGTCAATCGGCTATAGGAAGAGCGAGGAATGTCATGTATAACGGTAAGAATCGTCACATACGACGAAGGCATAAAACTGTTAGGGACCTACTCTCTAGAGGAATTATCACCATTGATTACGTGAAATCAAGGGATAATGTGGCGGATCCACTTACAAAAGACCTAACTAGAGAGGCGGTTGAATGTTCATCGAAGGGAATGGGACTATGGCCAAGGACAAGTCATCACGGCGGCAACTCTACCTAGGAGACTGGAGATCCCAAGAACTAGTTTCAAGGAGAATACAAAGTTGTGTATGACAGTCCAACATTGTCAATTAAATGATTGGTCCATTCTCGTGATGAGACAATGTTCAAGTACCAAGGATAAAATGCTAGAGGCATTTTTTAATGATTATCTAAGTTTGATATTGTGGTTATCAAACAGTGTATATCTATAGGATTACATGTTTAGAAATCACCTATGTAAGTGTGAAGTAGAAGCCGCTTCAAGGAGAATTCTGTTGGCCAATTCTTTAAGCACTTATGAAACCAGGCGGTGTTCATGGCTGAAACGAACACAACAGTGAGAACCAAAGACGGTTAAGGGTTAGTTGTGTGACTTACGTTGTCTAGGTATACACCAAAGTTCGACGGTTCAAAGATATCAAATCTACCGATTGATCGAGTATATCCGATGTATGTTCACTACGGAAAGTTCAAAGGGAAACCTACTTATCCAGATGCGACTAATTCTTTCTTGCAAATCACACAAGTCTGTCATGCATATGTCCATTCAGCCATTCCCCATTCATGTGGGGGATTGTTGGGTTTAATGAAAGAATGTGAATGGGAAATGGGTAAAAAAGTGAAAAGATTCCCTTTTGTAGGGAAAGGTTCCCTTTTGTAGGGAAATGCACTTTCTCCCACATTGGTAGAGGAAAAGAAGTTTGTTGGGTTTAAATAGAGATTTACTTCTCTTAGCTCTTAAAAGGGTTGAGAAGAAGGGAAGCCTCGCGCCGTCGTCGTCGCTCGTCTCGGCTTCGGATTCGGATTCGGATTCGGATTTGGATTTGGTCAATTGATATGATTGATTGACTTAAATTTTTGGACCAACAAAACTAAAATATGAATTAATTAATATTTTATCCGTTTGTGTAACGGGCAGCTCCGTTTGTGTAACGGGCAGCTGAAGTGAGTCAGCAACGGGCAGCTGAAGTGGTTCAGTACCCGGGCAGCTGAAGCACCATCAGCAGATTAGTTCCTCCACGTTTCCCTCCACGTTTTACATTAAAGTCAGTCATGAAGTGGTAGATTAATTCCTCCACATTAATGTCAGTCAGTGGTGGTAGATTAATTGCTCCACATTGAAGTCAGTCATTAGTGGACAATTAAACTCTCCCACGTTTTCTCATTAATCACCAGGTGTGTCTCTTCACCTGCCCTTGGATGTCTATATAAACTGATCATTTATCAGTCCTTGATCACGACAGACAGACGACAGATAACATAGACTAAAGCTCTGAGATAGAGACTCCACAGAGACTCAAACTCGGACAGATAAGAGAAGTAACCTCGGACAGAGGATACACAATCTCGGGCAGAAGATAGAAACACTCGGGCAGAGAAAATCACTGACAGAAAGCATATCTCACCGCATCCCCTCCCTTTCTGCATATTAAGTGAGTCGTGTGATTTGCTCCGTTCTTTGTGTTCGCCGTGTTCTTACCGTTTGAAGTGCCGCTACGGTAGAACTGTAATCCCATTCCATCCTGGGAGAAATTAACCCGTGAACCTTGGGCATCGTGAGGGGGTTAGATTTCTTAAGGAGATACAAGAAACTTGTGGGCTCGGGATTGTCATATACTAACAGATTATTTGCTGCAGGTTTTGTATCTTCTAATTTTATTTGAGTGCAGGAACAACAATTACAACATCATCTATCTCTATCCTGATTAATGGTAAAAAAAATTAAGTTTTTCTATCCATCTCGTGAGATTAGACAGGGTGACCCTCTCTCCCATTACATTTTTATCCTATGTCTAAAAATGTTTTCAAGAGAGATCACTCGAGAAGTTTCTCCAGGAAACTGGAATCCTATTGAGATCTCTAGAAATGCCCCTCCTTTTTACTTATATTCTTTGCAGATGATTTTACTCTTTTTTTGTCGTGCCAATATAAAAATTGTGATTCTGTTAAATATACCCTAGCTTCTTTTTGTAAAGTTTCTGGACAAATGATTAATTATGGAAAATCGTAAGTTATTTTCTCCAATAATTATGATCCCATTGTCAGGGACAACCTTTCAAATTCTTTGAACATCAACCAAAGTTCCTCTTTTGGCAAATACTTAAGTTTTTCCATTTTTGACAGACTAGATTCTATAAATAATCGTCTATCAAGCTGGAAAATAAAATTTCTCAATATTTTTTACCATATCACTTTTGCAATTTCAACCCTCAACACCATCCCAAATCACATCATGCAATTCCACTATCTCCCCAAAAATATTTACAAAGCCATTGATATAATCCAAAGAAATTTTATTTGGAGAAGTACCCCCTTCAAAGGCTAAACTCGATCTTCCAAATTGGGGTACTCTTCCTACTTCCAATCCAAAGGAGGACTGGATGTTACCAAAGCATAAACTAAGAACCTTTCCTTTTTAACTAGCCTAGCATGGCGCCTAACCTCAGATACTACCCAAACTTCCTTTGCAAGAGAAACTCATAAAGGCACCTTGAAGAATATTCTGTCTGGAATGGAATATTGTAATAAATGATCTTATTGGACTATTGGGAACGGTAACAACATCAACTTCTGGAATTCTGGATGGATCTCCAACGTAACTGTTAGATCCATCATCCGAGACCCTCTTTCTACGGGAGAGGAGAATACTGAAATTGTCATGCTTAATAACAATGGGAACTGGGATTTTGTCAAACTTATCTTTTGTTCTCCTTGATAATCTCAAAAATATGATTATCATAATTATACTATGACAAGGAAGAAACCATTCAACACATTTCTTACATTGCTGGTCAGTATCCTCATTATGGCAAGATCTTCAAGTGAATACTGTGAATCACGCTCATTCTAGGGATCACTGGCTTGACACTATTAAGGATAATCATGGCCACCTAAACCATAGCCTCTATACTTGGGAGGATTTCTTTCCTTTCCTCTTATTGTATATCTGGATAAACTGTAACAACCACCACTATAATAATATGGAAATCCTCCCTCCTTAAACCTAATTCATCATCGTGTTGCTGAATATTCTTGTAGCTAAACCTTACCTTACTCCCCCCCCCCCTAGTATCACTTTAAACCTAAAATAGCATCCTGCTCCACCCTACTTTTATAAACTTAATGTGGATAAGACAGAAAAAGCTGGAAAATGAGGTACATGGGGTGTTATTAGAAATCATCACCCTAACTCGGTCCTAGGTTTCTATATCCATGTTAGTACTGCTACTCGCATCAATATTGAGCTCCTAGCCCTATGGGATCGGCTAACATTTATTTAAAATAATAACCTCTTTCTCATTCAAATTGTAACAGACTCAACCAAAGTAATATCTCAACTTCAAGACTGAAATTCTAATTATACTTTAAATGATTGTAGAAAATTGATAGAGGACATGGGCAAGCTGAAAATGAACCACTGCTTAAGAGAACAAAACAAGATTGCAGATTTGCTGGCCAAGGCAGGAAATAGCTCTAAAATATCTATGTTTGCTTAGTCACCTAGCATTAGTATTTGTAATGATTTTGTGAATCATGCTAATGGAGTATGTACTAAAGAAGCATCTCTTTTGATGCCTGTAATATGGTGGCCAACTCTGGTAACTTTGACGCTCAATAGAGCTATATTGTGAGCGTACTTTAATACATATAATATTTCGTATTTTAATCAAAAAAGAAAAAAAAAATATATATATATATATTTGTTTAAACAAAAGCTACGTATAATGGAATTATATTTATCCCCTAGTATGAATATGACATGCAACTCGTGATTACCAACTTTACATTTATTTACGTCAAGGAAGGAATGAAACCAATTAAACGTTACCATTTTATGATTTTTCAATATTTAATTTAGAGAATCATCGATTCTTTGCATTAAGCCTATTTCTAATCATTGGTTGAGAAGCAAAGGGTAGCTTTCTTTAGTGGGTAATTCATAGTTGAAGACGTAAAGTAGCTCCATTAATTTTCTGATTAAACTAATCAAGACTCGTTGAAGCTATTCGACATCCAGTTTAACTATAAAAGAGATTACCGACGAAGAAGTTTTTCCGCATATATCAAATATGGATTTGACATCTAACCTAATTCGTCATTAGATATTTAATTTGTGGTTTGCATGTGATTATTTAATGGGAAAGTCGCTTGAACCTAAGTGCTTGTTACGGTCTTGATAAGGACTTGATTAATTTTTAAGAGCTTTAGATTAAAATAATTGTGAGCAGTGTTGATTCTTCGCAGCAATAAAAGGTTACCTTTTTGATTTATTGAACAACCATAAAGGGTAATAACTTAAACTATGATATTGAGGACAATAATTTCGAAAGTAGATAACACTTTCCACCAATGTGAGTTGTGAAGGCCTAGACAATACTGCCAAGAACGAACTTATTTATTTTTGCTTTATGTTTGTTAATTTGTTGTTAGTTTTTATTTATTAATTTAATTAAGAAATAAAAGACAAATCCTAATTAAATCAAAAGCAGAAATAATAGAATATATTATGGTCAACCCTCACAACCATGCCGGGAGAAAACAGTAAGAGCACGTTTGGGTGAGCTTAAAAGTGACTTATAAGTTTATAAGCCCTTTGGTAACTTCAAAATTTTGGACTTATAAGCCATAAGTTGTTTAAAAGCCACTTTTTGAGAAGTTAGGATTAACTTCTCAAGAAGTGGCTTTTAAGTCACTTTTTGACTTATAAGCCACTTAAAATAAGCTGCTTTTAAGCCCACCCAAACATGCTCTAAGTCTATATAAGAGAGATCTTCTTAGCTCATTTTAAAATTAGAAGCAAACTTAACTATTCAGAAAGTTTGAAGGAAAAATACATAAATTGGTATTTAAACTTATTTTGAAAATACAGTTTCACATTCCAACTTTGCGGGCGACCCATACTCCTCTTAACATGTTTAAAGTTCAGTTAACATAAACTCTTAACATGTTTAAAGTTCAGTTAACATAAACTCAGAACATATATAACCACTTGCAGCATCAAAGGTTTATTACACTCGTCTTATGGCTTTGCAAAATAAAAATATATCTGAATAAATTATTTTTATATTTTCTTTTTGTTTATTTTAATGATACTTTTAATATTTTAAATGTTATCAAATAATAAAATGAAAATAAAAAAGAAAAAATGGGAAGAAAACCCATCACCAACGGCGCCGCTGGTAATAGCCAGAGATGGGGCTGCATGAATATATCAACTCATCCTAACAACAAATCCCTAACATCATTCACTAATTCTTACACAAAAATCATCGACTATCATTTGTTGTATGTGGTTGCCGTCCATCCCCTCCTCGTTAGCTATATGTGGTAGCTGTCACCGACGTCGATATCGCTCCACCGGCAACCGCATCGAGTGTACAGAAAAATGGATTGCGTGTATAAAATTTCAACTTGCAAGAAACAATTACTGTTGTTGGAGCAGTAGAGTGGAGAGTCTGTTGCAGTAATTGAGGCTTCAAAAATGAAACAAAATAATCTTATTGTTGCCTATCGCGACATCGCATGTGATCTCTCATTCTTCGACTCAGACGCCGTGAAATTTGACTGGTAACTATTTATTGCTTTTTGTTTTATTTTCTTATAGTGTAATTTACTGAAACATTCCATTTATGTGAAATAGTAGCAATAGAGTGAAGAGTCTTTTGTCACTTTCATTGCACATATTCTAAAAGTGCAGAAAAGGATTAATGTTAATGGAGCCTTTGGTGGTGAAGAAAAAGATGGAGCGGGGAGAAAAGAAGTTGGAGAAATAAAAGAAGGAAAACGGTAAAGATAATGCAAAACGAAAAAAGAAAAAGAAAATGACCCCACAGATGGTTAAGTACTTAAGTGTAATTTGTTGCGTAATATCCAACTGAAACCTGACATGTGCACAACTTATTTATTGTTTAACATTTGTTTTTTTTTTTTTTTTTTTGGTTTCCCACCCGGTGTCCGGTACCCTCATTGGAGCCCCGACTAATTCGGATTCGCGCCGCGTTGGGCCCCATTCGGGGGGAAGCGCTCCCTACCAGTGATTTTTCTATACCCAGGGCTCGAACCCGAGACCTCTGGTTAAGGGAGGAGTAGCCCCATCCGCTACACCACATCACTTGGTGATGTGTGTTTTTATCTTCACCTGCGCTTAACAAGTTACTTATTTTTTAAAATCTGGCATGTCATCTTTAAAGATGATATTAATTTCACTTCGAACATATTAAAGAGGATAATGGGTTGCCCGCAAAATTAAGGTGTGTAACTATATTTTCGAGATAAGTTTAGATACCAGTTTATGTATTTTGCAAAAGTTTGAAGGTACTCAAAGTCAAATACTTAAAATAACAAAAATAAAAACAGTAATGTAACATCATAGATTTTAAACACTAATTTTTAGTATTAGAAATATGTAATAGCTTGTCATAAGATATAATGAGATGTTTGATTTCCAATTAATAACATTTTGATACAGTGATCAAGTATCATTACAGTGTCAAGTAAAAAATGACTATCTTGATTTATTAGAACTTTTTTATTTCCAACCAAATGTATTGAGGTAAGTAGAGATGTCATAGTGACGCTCAAAAGTCAATGCATTGGTTTTTTTCATTAACATATCAAAGAACACTATAAGCATTAAGCACATTGAAAATTACTCTTCTGCAAAGGGCAAAACATATTTATATAGTATGTTGCGAAATTGTTGCTTCATTAGAAATATAACAATATGCTATAGCGTCTTTAATTTCCAATCATGCGATTGTTTAAGTTTATGATCTGTGGATTAACCAAACTAAATCTATCGAAAACAACTGTTGTGGCAGACCCTTAAACTAGATACTTCCTCCATTCTAATTTATATAGCAACATTTTTTTATTAGTTTGTTTCAAAAAGAATGGCAATATTCTAAATTTAGTAACAATTTTTTAAAATTACAATTTTATCATTAATGAAATGATTTACAACCAGACAAACATTTATGTCTTATTTTAGACCATAAGCTTCAACAGTCTTCCTTTATTTCTTAAACTTCGTGCCAAGTCAAACCATGACACATAAAGTGGAATGAGGGAATACTAATCAAGCTCTAGTTGTTACTTGAAAAAAAAAAAGGAAAGACTTATGCATAACACATACAGAAAATTTCACCCGGTGTCCCAAAAATGATTTTATGTAAATGACCTCCAGCTTGGCAAGTCTGCCAAGATTTCAAGTCAAATTAGCCGGCAGAGTGGGTGATGGAGCCGAAGGCAAGTGTTTCTAACTTGCCAAGTTTTCAAGACAATTTAGTTGAGAGAAGGGGTGAAGGGGTCGAGTGGCGATTTAGTTGGGAGAAGGAGGTGAAGGGATCAAGTGCAAGTATTGCCTATTTGTCAAGCTTTTAATGCAATTTAGTGAAGACGAGTGAAGGGGCTGAGGGCAAGTGTTGCCCAACCAAGACTTAAAAAGTTGTTTATTTGCCAAGATATCAAAGTAATTTAATTGGACACGGATGAAAGAGGCCGATGACAAGTAGTGTCTGTCAAGATTTCAAGGCAAATTAACCGGAGAACAGGGAGAAAAAATGAGGGTCCCAAATTAAGTGTTGAGGGATATTCTCGTGTATTATCAGTGGTGAGTCATTTTTTGCTAAACCATGTTTTACGGGATCAAAAGGACAAACCATTACCTTTGGTGGCTTGATTATCTAAATCTCCCTAACGCGAAGCTGAAGCTAATCTGGGTCGAAATTATGGATTATTACCCCCACATAATCATTCCCAATTCTTATCTATTTTTTATAACCATATTTTGTCTCTTTTTTTCTTTTCCTAGCATGTTTATCAAATATAATTTGATGATATAAATATTTAAAAGATATAAGACAAATATATGTGTGCATATATATGTATAGAAGTTATATATAAAGAATATCAATCTAATTATATGCCATATTTTAATTACAAATCAAATTGTAAATATAAATATTGTGGCTAGATTATGTTAGTGCTAGGTAACTTGTTACATTGAGGGCTATATATGTGGAAATCCCTCGAAATTACTTGACTTACCAATTGTACAATGGGCCTATTGGTCCATTTAGTCAGAGTGGATTTGGAAAGTAAGTTTCTTGGCTCATTAAACAGAAACTCAAATACGGGCTTTAAGGATGCAATATTTAGAGTAAAAGTTTGGCGCGCGCTAATTGATTTGTAGCAGTCAAAAATATATTCGCTGAGAAATAGTCACTTCTGGACAAATCCCAGTATAAATACTGGGGTTTTGAACGAAAAACTTGTTCAAAGCCACAGTATTTATACTGGGAAGCTTCAGTAAACTAACCACAGTATAAAATACTAGGGCTTTGAACAAGTTTTGTTCAAGGCCCCAGCATTTTGTTACGAGACTTTGTATAAAGCTTCAGTCCCATAATAAAATGTTGGGGCTGCAAAACAAAACTTGTTCAAAGCCCCAGCATTTTGTTATGGGACTGAAGCTTTATATATAAAGTCTCATAACAAAATAATGGGGTTTATCCCTTTGATGTGACCTTTTTTATGAGAATAAATCCCATTATTTTGTTATGGAATAAAGTCCCATAACAAAATAATGGGACCTTTGAATGTGTTAGTTCAAGGTCTCATTATTTTGTTATGGGATTATTTGGTTATGGGACTTCTTCCGTCTCATAACAAAATACTTTTGTTCAAAGCCCCAGTATTTTATTATGGGACTAGTCTGAGGTGTTTTTCCAACACTAATGGAGCTTAACTGTGCGCGCGCGAATTTTTGGCTATTCTTCAATGAATTTGGAAACGGTGGATACTCCCCAAGGAGCGCGTCCAAAAATGGCTACTGATCAAAATTACACATATTTAGATGAAAGTTTCCAAAATTAGTCAGTCCATACTAAAATATTATTCGACCATAGTTCAAATTTTTCTTGAATATTTTGCAGCCGCACAGCCACAACATTGGGGGATACTATTGAAATATACCTTATACTAGAACAAATTAAACTTGTATATCATTGGGGTATACCGTATTCTAGAAAGGTATATGTATTTTCCAAAAATGTATCAGGTTTTACAATTAAATTTATATTTAGTTGAGTCTAAGGCAACCGTTTTATATCTCAATTCGATCGGTTGACAGGCGGTTTACGTTGATGAACAATCGATCTCTAGCGATTCAATTTGAAGACAATGCAAGTATCGATTTCAAATATGCAGATTCGATGTCAAATGTAAATAAACGATTCGAAGGCAAGTATGAACAGGTAAAGTCGAAGTAAATGACAAATTAATAACCTACGATGAGATGATTCCGTCCAAGTTTCTTGTCGAAGAAAAATTACGATATCGATCTCGTTTAAAGTTAAATGCCTAATCTTTAATCAAGTACGATGACAATGACAGATACGATGATGATGATAGATACGATGATGAGCGAATGTAATATGAGTATATTCAACCAAGTAAAATGATCGTAAAGCGATATTAGCAATATATTCGATGTAATTTATAATGAGTAAATTGGTGAGCTATCTTATGTGGTCAGAATAACGATAACAAGTTGATGAGATCGAACGCAGTAAATAACGAATAATATAAGCGGCAAATAAGACAAGCAGTGATTAAAACGAGCAAACGATAAATAAATAGTTAAAGCGATAAAAGCTTATTGTATTGAAGAATCGGAGGATGGTGCTTCAATGAAAGAGATGAATCTTCTTCCATGTTTGAACCAAGCCACGACTGAATTTAATACAAAGGTTGCTTTGATAATGACAATAATGTATAGTGTGATGAGAGAACAAAATGAAAAGACTTGTATAGCTGAAGATTGAGAGTAATGTTGCCCAGATGAACGTATCCCCAAATGAGAGCATGAAGCCCTATTTATAAGTTGAAATGATGAAGAATACCCAACCCTAAAAGAATTTCACTCTGCCACGTTTCTCTTCCAACAGTTGCATATCTCCACCCACTTCCGCCGAATCCGCTAAATCCGTTCCGATAATCTTGGGATGAGGACAAGCTGCGTTATCCATTGGAACATTGCCTTCGAAACTATCTGACCACAACAGCGCATTATCGATCATGCAATTTGAACGAAGCAGTTTCTTTCCGATCACAACGTCTACGAAGTCAACTGATGCCCTGTCATAAAATCAAAACCGAAAATTGTGATCGAACAGAAATCGACCAATACAGATAGTCCCCCCACTTGCCGAGTTTCGTAAAAACTTGGCAAGTGGCTTGAATTTTTGGTGGGAAGACACGTGAAACGCTTATGTCCCTCCATTTTGAAACGTCAAAACGTCGCCTCAACTTCCCATCGCTGCACGTGGCAGAAATCGTGCGGGCAGCAGTTTCTCGATAGTTCCCAAGGCAATGATGATTCTCGCCTTATAAATACCTATTTCAAAACTCCTTTTACAAACTTTACAACTTCTGAAATCTCTCAAGATTCTCTGAAAGTGAATCTCAAGAACTTTGCTGCTGAATTCTGTTAATCTTACTCTAAATCTCTTAATTTGTTTGTCCAGATTGCCGATTTCGTGTCGTGACAATGTCTTCTTCTTCTCAACCCACAGCTGATGCTGAACTTACTTCTGCTGCGGCAGTCACCGCCACAGCCCCACCGCAGTCCGGTGCGGTGGTGGAGCAGACTTCCACTGCCGCTGGTCCTTCAGTGGATAAAAAGGGAAAGAAACGAAAAGAAAGGAAGGTGAAGGATTATGGTCCTAAAAAGTCGTATTCGGAAATTCTTCCTAAGAAGTTCACTTATGAAAACGACTGTAAAATCAGCGTTCAAAGTGAAGCGGAACAAAGCAAGAAGAAGAATATTCCGATCGATTCAGTATTTTGTGCGATCACGCCAGAATCGATATCACGAGTTCGGGAGGAGTGTGGTTGGAGGGTTGGTGACATCGATGTGATGTGCCCTCCAAGAAAATCGACGTTGGCGACTCACGTCGAGGACCATTCCATGGTATTAACCTATCCCTTCACGATCGGATTTTCTCTCCCGGTCGATAACGTGATCGAGGAATTCTGCAAAATGTACAACGTCTGCCTTGGGCAGCACTCTCCGATGATATGGAGAACGATAGTAATTATGCGATATATCGCAGAGGAGGCGGAAGTGAAGCTAACTCTTCGCCATATTCTCAACATCTATTCCCCTCGAGTTTACAAAGGAGGGGTGATAAATTTAGCCAAACGAGGTCAGCGGGCCTTGATATCTGACAATGATGACGATCTTCGGGGGTGGGATCAACGCATTGTCTTTATCCCTACGAAGCAGTTAACCGACCCTGAAAAGGGGCTGCTACCAAGTGTTTGGAATCGAACCCGTAAGTGCTTTGTTTGTTCGTTTTTCTCTTTTTGGGCGAATTTACGATTTCTAAATCTCAAAGTTTCCCCAAAATTTTTCAGCTGATGTGGTCATCTTCGACCAAGTTGCCGATATCATACCGTTGCTGATAAGGGTGCTTGACAAAACGACCAACGATAAACGGGCTTGGAAACCGGTCGCGGCTTTGAAAAAGCTCAAAGCCAAAAATCATGGTAATTTTCAACCAAATTTACGCTGACTTTGCAGTTTTTGTTCCTTTGATGCTATTTGACACTTCAAATTTCTTACAGGCATCACTGGTGCTGGAGGTGAGCCAAGTGATGAAGAGGCCGAGCCCGAGGGCGGAGAGAAAGTCGATGACGCTCCTCCGCCGAAGAAGAAAAAGAAATCGTTCCAAGAGTTGAAAAACAAATATCTGCCCAAGGTGGTGGTGGTGGAAAAAGGGCAAGGGGGCAGTTCATCGGCTGCGCCCCAGATCATAGAGGATGTGATCGCTAGAACAAGTTCAGCGGTTGCAGCGGCGAAAGCCTCCGAAGGAACGACCTCGGTCGTTGACATCGAGGGGGAAGAACCTGGGGACGAATAAGGATCTGACCAGCTAGTGAGACGTCCCAAGAAACCAGTCATGGAAAGACTCCAAGAGACAGCCATTCAACTCAAGGTGGCTGAACAAGGAGATCTTTCCGTTGACGATTATCATCTCTCCACTGTAGCCGAAGAAGTCAATTCGGGTTCAGGGGGCTTGCCTAGTAGGGAAGGTGCCCTTGTTTCATTGGGCGTTGCCCCTGAAAACAGAGGGGAAATGATCAAGGCTTTTGATCGCGAGTTCGAGGAGAGGGATCCAGCTAAAGGGAAAATGCCAGCTTTGGATCGGCCAATAGCGACGATAAAATCCAAATACGATGAAGAGACAGGGTCGTCGTTTTTCGGTGCGGATCATGCTGATCCGATCGTACCTCTCCCTCGGGGCGAAGAAGCTGCTGCCTTTGCCGCTTTAGGCGAATCTGAAAAGAGGGGTGGCAGATCGCTTACGATCGAAGTGCCATCCAACGTTGATTTGCTAAGATGCCCGAAGCGGCTGGCAGATTATCTGTTCGATGTAATTGGCCCAATCGAGCAAGCCCGATTGAACACGCACGAAGATCTGAGTTTGCCTTCTCAGATTTCTTTTAGTGCCTTCAGGGTAAATTCCATACTTAGAATTCTTTTCATTCGTTGCATAGTTGCATAGATTTTTATGAACGTTAGCTGTAACTTGTTTTCAGAACTGCATAATGGCGATCGAAACTGCCGATCGGATTCGCCAGCTTCAAGATGGAGCCAAAGTTTTGAACGAGCAAATTATTCATCTTACTTCGGCTGGAGAAGGTTTGCATCGGAAGCTAAAAGCTGCAGAGGCCAAGTGTGCCGAACTTCTGGCCAACTTTGACAAGAGTACGAATGACCATGCTCTTCGCCAAACGGAGTTGGAATCCCAGATTCGAGCTTTGAACGCACAGTTGAGTGAGCACGAAGCTAATTCTGATCTGAAGGTGGCCGAACTTACCTCTGCTTTGGAGAGCAAAATAGAGAATTGGCTGATCAGTTCGAAGAATTGAGCGTTCTTCGTAAAGGCAACGAAGATCTAAAGGTTCAAGCTGATAGCTTATCGGAAAGGAACTTGTTGCTTCAAAAGGAATCTACCATTCTAAGGCGTGACCTTGAGGAAGAGTTTGAAAAGAAGAAGGATCTGATCCTTGCTGAATCAAGGCGCGATGTCCTTAGGGAAATGCTAGACCGAAATGTCGATGTTCCTGCTGAATTGAGCGAAGCTATTGCCATTGTGCGGTTGGCTCATGAAGATCTTGGTCTCCCAGCGAGTTCCTCCGATGAAGGTTCCGACGGAGATGGTGATGAATGAATTGTAGCTGTTTTCGACTTGTTGTTTTAGTCGTTTTTTTTTTTAGATCTGATGCAATGTGGTCGTATGACCAGCTATGTACATAGATATTTTGTGTGAATGAAATTATTTTCCTTTCATTCTTGTATTGTTGTTTCCGAAGATGATTTAATCGTTCGAAAGTTTTGACGTATAACGATAGTCGTCGAAAGAGGTGATTGGGGCCCAATGTCTTAGTGCGTAGTAAAGAATGACGACTCACTTTCACGTAATGCACTTCTTCGAACATTTTTATGAGTTCGGAATCATTTAACACTTGGTGAAAAAATTGAAATTGTAAAATTCGCTCATATTTGAAGCGATCACTTGAGTCGGACAAATGTGAAAAGTTGAAAATATAAACCTAAGTGTTGCATTTTATTGAAATGGGCCGCTAAATGGGCTTTTAATACATTTTGGATCGCGTATTTCGATCGATTACAAGATGCGGCCATTTAAAGAGGTAGACTTTTGATCGCTAGCGGATCGTTTACATGAACGGATAATCATTGACTTTGAATAAAAACGTCAAGGTTTGACACATCCGATGAAGTTTGATCTCTAATTCGAACGAATCCCCAGTCCGAGTGCGTGTTGGGGTCTTCGAGCTTCGGGCAAATTTTGAATGAGTCCCCAGTTCGAGTGAACGTAAGAACTTTTGTCGAATTTTGAACGAGTCCCCAGTTCGAGTGAACGTTGGAACTTTTGCCGAATTTTGAACGAGTCCCCAGTTCTTTGGCAGTCCCCAGTATCCGTTGATGACCATCATGCTGACTCCATCTCCCCCCCCCCCAAGTGTTTGGGTGTGAAGAATGAGTGGCCGAACACTTGTCCTGAAACGGAGTCATTGAGAAAACAAAAACCGAGAAACCGTTATAGATGAAGACCACGTTAGAATGTTCGTCAGACTTATCGACCCCGATCGGAGCATTTTGAGCTCAAGTGTTCGTGGGTGATGTTTGTCATCATTCGATTCCAACTATGCCTATCATCTAAAAGTGTTAGTATCAAATAATTGATTAAACAACTCTCTCCGATGGAGGAAGAATGAAAATTTGCGAAAGTAAAAGATGAGAATTGATGATACCGTAGAACCTCAAAAGTAGTACTTCTTCAATTGTGTGATATTCCAATTGAAATGGACCGGCTTGGAATCCATTGTTTCGAGTTGGTATGATCCTTTCCCGATTACTGCTTTGACCCGATAGGGTCCTTCCCAACTTGCTCCTAGCTTACCTTCGTTGGGCTCATCCTTTTTCGGTCTTTTGATCTTCAGCACATTGTCACCTACATTAAAAGATTAATACCTGATTTTTTTGTTGAGGTAGTTTTCTGCCTTTTGTTTCTGTGCTTGTATTCGAACAAGTGCCATGTCCCTTTTTGCTTCGACCAGGTTTAGATCTATCAACATGGCTTCTTTGTTTGCTTCTTCGGTGGAGTGGGCAAACCGAAGACTGGATTCTCCCACTTCCACCGGTATCAGTGCTTCTGCTCCGTAGACAAGTGAGAACGGTGTTTCCCCAGTGCTGTGTTTCACCGTTGTCCGATGAGCCCACAACGCTCCGGGGAGTTCGTTCGGCCAGTTGCCATTTGAATCATCCATCCTTTTCTTCAAATACTCAATTATTATTTTGTTGGAAGATTCAGCCTGTCCATTTGCACTGGGTGATAAGGAGTTGAGGTAATTCACTTGATCCCCTATTTTTCGAAGAAGGCAGTGATCCGTCTTCCTACAAACTGTTTACCGTTATCGCATGTGATCTCTTTCGGGATCCCAAAACGACAGATAATATTTTGATGAATAAATTTAATGACTTCTTGCTCACGAATTTAGCTAAAGCAACTACTTCTACTCATTTAGAAAAATAATCCGTAAGAATTAAAATAAACTTTACCCCGCCGGGCGCTGTTGGAAGCGGCCTGACCAAATCCATTCCCCACTTCATGAATGGCCACGGCGATGTGACCGAATGATGTGGCTCTGCCTGTTGGTGTCTGAGGTTGCCAAATCGTTGACACTTGTCGCATTTGCGGACGAATTCTTTGGCATCCTCTGCGATCGTTGGCCAATAGTATCCAGCTCGTAGGATCTTTCGAACCAGTGACTTGTTGCCGGAGTGATTACCGCACTCGCCTTCGTGAATCTCTTTCAGCACATAGTTTGTTCCATCTGGTCCTACAGACTTTGCTAAAGGGCCGCTGAACATTCGTCTGTAGAGCTGGTTTTCTAAGAGACAATATCTTGCTGCTTTAGCTTTGAGTGATCGGGCAGATTTTTTGTCACTGGGAAGGGTGCCTGCCTGCAAATAAGACAAGTATTTGTTTCTCCAATCCCAAGTATGATTAATATTGTTTACCTCTTTGATGCTCCGACAGAGTGGGGATTCGAACAGGTGAACCAATGTTTCATCGATTTTGCCATCGATGGCTGCTGCAGAACCGAGGTTGGATAAAGCGTCTGCTTCGATGTTGTCCTCCCTTGGTATCTGGGCTATTTTCCATTCCTGGAAAGATGCAAGGAGATTTTGCACTTTCTCGAGCAACTGCTGCATCCTCGGATCTCAAACACAAAAATCGCCTTGGACTTGATTTACCACCAATTGAGAATCACTTTTGATGTCTAGTTGTTCGACCTTCAAGTCTTTTGCGATCTTTAAACCTGCAGCGAGGGCCTCATATTTGGCCTCGTTGTTAGTTTTTGCATGTAATTTGATCGCATGCCTGAGTTTTTCACCGGTAGGTGCTATTAATAAGATTCCAAGACCAGTCCCCTTAACGTTTGAAGCTCCATCGGTAAACATCTTCCAAACTCCGGGATCGGGATCTCTCATCATCAATTCTTCCTTTTTTGCCTCCGGGAAGATGTTAGCGCTAAAATCTGCTACAAAATCAGCTAACACTTGAGATTTTATGGCGGTGCGAGGCTGATAAGTGATATCGTACTCGCTCAGCTCGACCGCCCACTTCATTAATCGACCAAAGAGATCTGGCCAATGTAAAATATTTCGCAATGGAAAAGTAGTTACGACAGATATTGAATGACATTGGAAATAAGGTCTTGGTTTTCGTGTAGCAGTGACTGTGCAAGTGCTAGTTTTTCTAGGTGTGGATACCTTGTTTCTGCATCTAACAGTGTTTTACTAACATAATAGATAGGAAATTGATTACCTCTGTCCTCGCGGACGAGGATAGCGCTTACAGTGACATCGGAGACGGCCAAGTAAATCAGCAGCATTTCTCCTTCGATCGGTTTTGACAGGAGCGGAGCAATTGAAAGGTACTACTTTAGTTCTCTGAGGGCCTTTTTGCATTCTAGTGTCCATTCAAAGCTTTTGTTCTTCCTCAGCACCGAAAAGAACTTGTGACATCGTTCAGATGACCTTGAGATGAACCTGCTGAGATAGACTACTCGACCGGTCAGCTGTTGAACTTCCTTCACTGTTGTTAGGTCCTCGGGGGTTCTTTTAATTGCTTTGATTTTGTCTGGATTTGAAACGACCTCGGTCAGTCGTTTCGTAAGTTAGGACTCCGATTGGCGTGCCGATAATTTTAAAATATTTGTAATGTCCATTAGAACATGTCTGTAAAATTTGAGCTAAATCAGACCTCGTTTGGTAGGCATCGGAAGAAGGTTTCAGTTTTTAGTGGCGATAAATATTAAAAAGAGATTTTCGAGCTCGGTTTTTGCCGAATGAGCTCCGATTCGAAATCTGAAAGCGCCGTTAGGTTCGTATGATTATTTGTGATTTTTATAAACTTTCGAAAGTGAATTTCGATGTTGTTTGGCTAGTTTCCGCTAAAATGCCGAAAGTTAAATAATTTGACTTTTTTTATTTAAATTCGTATCTTGAGTTTCGGGAGTCCAATTTGAGATCCGCCTTCGCGAGTATGTTATATATATTTTGTATAACTTGTATGAAAAAGTTGGGATTATTTTGAATATCATAGGGTACCGTTTTAATTTTTACCGTAGCAGCGAATTTTAAAGAAAAAAAGAAAAAAAAAAGGAAAAAAGACAAAATAAAGAAATGAGAAGTTTGGCGGTGAAGCTAAGGACGAGGAGATAAAAAGTGATTAACAAAACAGAAACGAAATGAACAGAAATGGAAATGACGAGAAACGAAAAGGAAAATACCAAAAAGTGAGAAAAGGGGTCGGAGAAAAATAGTATTTTCATCCTGATATATTTAGGTAATGATCCTAATACATTATTTGAGTTTATTACGTGTGTTTGAATATGTTTTAACGGTAAAACTTGGAATATTAGACATCGTTTTAATAAGTTTAATTAATAGTTTAAAGGGTCAAATGGACCCCGATAATGGAATTGATTATATATTCGTACTCAGTGAGTTATGGGCAACATATAAATGTAATTTATTTGGGGTTTGGTTATGTGACCTTAAACCCTTGCGTATGCGAATAGGGTATCAGGTTCCTACCTGGATTGCCCTAAGATGTGAGGAATGAAGCCTTTAGCCTAATTTGATATATTTTTCTACTTGTTGAATAGAGTGAGATCATTTGGCAATGAATTCAAAGGACAAAGCGGTTGTTGAGTAATTGTGCTAACTTTGTAACGAGGTAAGTGTTTATATCCATTTCTTTGGAGGCACCTGGCCTCGTGGATTTTCTACCACGTATTCCTTACGTGTGTAGCTGCCGATAGGCATACTCATTACGCCTTAGCTTTGGATTTACATTGTATATTATGTGTTATGTCTTATTGTTGGTATTGTAATG
The DNA here is from genome assembly GCA_029990575.1 of Petunia axillaris subsp. axillaris. Taxonomy (NCBI): domain Eukaryota; kingdom Viridiplantae; phylum Streptophyta; class Magnoliopsida; order Solanales; family Solanaceae; genus Petunia; species Petunia axillaris. The sequence continues at coordinate 48,484,343 of JARKNS010000009.1, forward strand.
AGGATCTGAGCATTGTACCCTGGCTGTAAGTTGGCATCTACTTCCCGGCTGTCGATGAGTGTCCCGCGCCAGTGAAGGGTTATTATTGCATCACATTGCATTCATATGCGTTATATGTCATTCATATGCATTACATTGCATATCATATTGGGTGCAGGAGTATTCCGCCCCAGGAGCAGGAGGATTCCGCTCCATTGTATCATATTGAGGGTAGGAGGATTCCGCCCCAAGAGCAGGAGTATTCCGCTCTTATGTCAGATATTGAGTGCAGGATTATTCCGCCTCAGCTTTACATTATCTCGAGTGCAGGAGTATTCCGCCCCAGGAGAGTGCAGGAGTATTCCGCCTCTGGTTTATATTATATCGGGTGCAGGAGTATTCCGCCCCAGGAGCATGAGTATTCCGCTCCAGTTGGTTATCATATTGGATTCCCCTCGAATGCAGGAGTATTCCGCTTCGGGATGGGACTATGGGCACATTTGACCATTCGCATCATATTTCATTTCATCTCACTTCATTTCATTCCATCTCAATTCGTACCGTTGTGTAGACTTACAGTACATGACTACAGTTCTGCATATATGTGCATTGCATATTTGTTGATATATTTTTGGCACGCATCCTTGGTTGAGTTTATAAGTCTCTTACGTCTTTCCGGTTGTTATCTGGCTCTGTCTTTTTATAATTTAAATAAGAGGAATTTTATTTATATGTTTCTCCTCCCTGGCTGGCTATCCTATTCTTTGAGGTGGCTAGTCTGCCCCACTTATTGAGTCCTTTTGACTCACCCTTTTTTGTTGTTTGTTTCTTGTCTATCTATTTCGTTTCGGCAGGTTCGCTCCAGGATTTAGTTTGCTACGTTGTGAAGGAACGAAGACGACTTCAGCTGTCAGGGTGAGCCAGCTTTTATTCCGGATGACCACCAGTTTATTGTTCATTATTTCAGTTGCATTTTGCTCCCTTCAGGAGGTATCTGTCTTCTTTTGTACTCTTAGATGTCTAGTCTGGATAGCCCTAAACCTAGCATGTTGGGTAGTCAGCTGTAATTTCTTTTGTACAGCTTAGAGGTATCAGTATGTCCGTATTTTTATTTTAAGTCTTGTCCTTATTTGTAAATTGTTATTTTTATTTCCTGATTTAATTGGTAAGGGTTCGCCCGACGGGTCTAGGGGAGGATGTCGGGTGCCCGCACGGCCTAACCGGATTCTGAGTCGTGTCAGGATTGGCCTCAATCCCTCTTTGCAATACGATGAATCCCAAGAACTTGCCGGATCCAACTCGGAACGCGCATTTCTCCGGGTTCAATCTCATGTTGAACCGCCTTAGTATCGTAAAAGTCTCCTCCAAATGACTTAAATGATGTCCCTTCTCAAGAGATTTGACCAGCATGTCATCGATATATACTTCCATGGTCTTTCCGATCAAATCTTTGAACATAGTAGTGACCAAACGCTGATAAGTAGCACCCGCATTTTTTAGGCCGAAGGGCATGACTGTATAACAATAAGTCCCCATATCTGTGATGAATGACGTTTTCTCCCGGTCTAATGGGTCCATCGAAATTTGATTATAGGCTGAATGGGCATCCAAGAAGCTCAACATTTTGTGCCCCGCCGTTGAATCGATCAGTCTATCGATGTAAGGCAACGGGAACGAATCTTTTGGACAGGCTTTATTGAGGTCGGTATAATCGATGCATACTCTCCACTTGCCATTTTTCTTTGGAACCACTACAGTGTTTGCAAGCCATTCAGGATATCTGACCTCCTTAATGAACCCATTCATTAGCAGCTTTTCTACCTCGTCATTGATCACTTTCCTTCGAAATCCTCCATTCGGCCGTTTCTTTTGCTTCACCGGCCGATGTTTTGGATCGACGTTTAATGTGTGTGTGGCGACTTTTGGATCGATCCCAACCATATCTGCGTGGGACCAAGCAAAACAATCAGAATTATCCTTGAGGAAGGATATGATTTTTGATTTCACTTCGGGATCCAATTCTGCTCCCACATGGACTTTCCAATCAGGCTTATCATCAAATAACATTACTTCCTCTAAGTCTTCTATCGTAGAGTCTCCAGCTTTTTGTTTATACGGTTCTCTCACACATGGTGGAACCTGTGCGAAGTCGCCTTCGACTTCGGATTCCGGTAACTGTGATGAAGCACATGACGGAACCAAAGTGAAGCTTCTGGCCACGGGTTCCACTAGCTGTGATTGCTACAATCGAAAGCCATCCTTAACAGCTACTGAGTAAGAGCCTGTTGTTCGCCTCTAATTTCACGAATTCCCCATGGGGTAGGGAATTTTACAACTTGATGTAGGGTCGATGGGACCGCTCCCATAGCGTGAATCCACGGTCGACCCAATATCACATTGTACGCCATTTCGCCTTTCATTACTTCAAACGATGTATCATTCTCAACACCTTCTGCATAAGTCTTAATTGTGATTTCTCCAACGGATACTTCGCTCGAGTTGTTGAAACCCGACAATACTGTTGAGCGAGGCACGATCTTATCACTCAACTGCAGCTGCTCGACTACCCTTGCATGTATGATATTAACCGAACTGCCAGCATCGATTAATACCCTTTTCACATCAGCGTCGTCGATCCTCATTGTGACTACAAGTGCATCGTGATGGGGATGAATCCTGTCATCGAAGTCAAAATCCCCGAACACGATCTCATCATTCATATCATCTCGTGTTCGTTTGTCTCGTGTAAATGAGACCTTTGCATATTTCTTGGTAGTGTAGGTCACCCCACAAACGTCATCTCCTCTGGTAATGACATTTACCGTCTTCCTAGGAGCAGGAGGTTTTGGCGGCTCATCGTCTTTCTTCTTGTTAAAATTGTTTCGTCCTCTGTTAGTCAATAATTCGACCAGATACCCCTTCTACAGCAGGCTGGCCACTTCGTATCTCAATGCCTTACAATCCTCCGTTGTACGGCCGAAGTCATGGTGAAATGCACACCATAGATTCTCATCCCTTGTATTTGGATTTGTTTTTATGCGACCTGGAAACTTTACAACCTTCTCACCCATCCCCTTCAAGTGATTCACCAAGTTCGGTGTTGATATGCAAAAATTGTACTCCGTCACTTTTGGAGGGAGTGGTCAATCTTTCGGAGCCGAAGATGCATTCGACTGCCCTTTCTTCGATTAATTCTTCGAACCACCAGCTTCATGGTTGTTGTTACCCATTCGAGGGAAACTGTAGGGCTCCCATCGCTGGTCCCTGTAGTTCCGCCTGTCGTTTTCGACTCTCCGTGGTGGAGGTCAAACATAATGGTAGCTATTTTGGACTAGCTGCAACTCCTCCTCCTCAGCCCTAATCCGCGGCTCGCATTCCCAATATAGCACTTCGAATGTCCATGCATCGATCTCTCTGAGACGATCTTTTAACTTCCATGCCTCAATCGAATCAGTGCGCAAATTGTTAGCAAAGGTCAAGCAAGCCCACCTTTCTTCGAGATTCGGGATATGAATCTTCTCATCATTGAATCGTTTCACAAATTGTTTGATGGTTTCCCCGGGTCGTTGCCTAACATTCAATATATCTTCCACCCTTGGCGCTATCTTTTTTGCTCCAGTATGTGATCGAATAAACTTTGCCGATATGTCATCAAAATTCAATATCTCATTTTCGGGTAACTACAGGTACCATTTCAATGCCGCTCCCTTCAACGTCTCACAAAACTTCTTGAGGCTGACCGAGTTAATTTCCTCCGAAGTCATGTCGTTCGCCTGAACTGCAACTGAAAACATATCAATGTGATCCCTTGGATCTGTGGTCCCATCGTATCTCAAACTTTCTGGTAACTTGAAAGTTTTGGGAATGGGCATTGGGGCTGCACTTGCTGGGAACGGACGCTTTGAGATCGATTTCTTAGCGACCTCGTCCGTTAACTTCGGAACACCTGGCAATTTCTCCATAAATGATTTTATCTCACCGAACTTTTTATCCACTGTGTCATTCAACAGAGTTTGCATCGTAGCCAACATTTTCACTTCTGCTGTAACTGAGGCCGGAGCTCCCATAGCTGCCGCGGCCGTACCCGATCCCCCAGATCCGACCCCCGATGCAAGTCTCCCTGTCACGGTGCCCTGAGGAACCAAAGTCGGAATGCTTGCTGGAGGTGTGATTGGAGGGGTGGATGCTCTGTTTCCGATAGAGTTAGATAAAACCCTTAGCTGCTCTTGTATCATTTCGAACTGAGCGTCATGCCTTTTCAAATACGCCATTAGTGATGCATTTGCATCTCCTGACTCAGTTTCGACCACGGGCTCCTTACCCGGTCGCTGCGCTCGGGGCGCATTCAACTGTGAACCAGCAAGAATGTCGTCATGAGTTGGATCCTGCTCGCGATTGGTAGACTCATCGACCGCTTCAACGTTGGTCGAAACAGGAACCCCGTCATTGAGATTGAGCTGTTGTTGACCGTTCAAAGCGGTGGTAGCGTCGATGTTACGTTCATCTGCCATTTCAAGACAAAGAAACAAACGTAAGTTGTATCAAACGATTCAAATTTTGGAATAAATCGATTGCCTAGACCCCACGGTGGGCGCCAAATTGTATTTCCCAAAAATGTATCAGGTTTTACAATTAAATTTATATTTAGTTGAGTCTAAGGCGACCATTTTATATCTCAATTCGATCGGTTGACAGGTGGTTTACGTTGATGAACAATCGATCTCTAGTGATTCAATTCGAAGACAATGCAAATCGATTTCAAATATACAAATTCGATGTCAAATGCAAATAAACGATTCGAAGGCAAGTATGAACAGGTAAAGTCGAAGTAAATGACAAATTAATAACCTACGATGAGATGATTCCGTCCAAGTTTCTTGTCGAAGAAAAATTACGATATCGATCCCGTTTAAAGTTAAATGCCTAATCTTTAATCAAGTACGATGACAATGACATATACGATGATGATGATAGATACTATGATGAGCGAATGTAATATGAGTATATTCAACCAAGTAAAATGATCGTAAAGCGATATTAGCAATATATTCGATGTAATTTATAATGAGTAAATTGGTGAGCTATCTTATGTGGTCAGAATAACGATAACAAGTTGATGAGATCGAACGCAGTAAATAACGAATAATATAAGCGGCAAGTAAGACAAGCAGTGATTAAAACGAGCAAACGATAAATAAATAGTTAAAGCGATAAAAGCTTATTGTATTGAAGAATCGGAGGATGGTGCTTCAATGAAAGAGATGAATCTTCTTCCATGTTTGAACCAAGCCACGACTGAATTAATACAAAGGTTGCTTTGATAATGACAATAATGTATAGTATGATGAGAGAACAAAATGAAAAGACTTGTATAGCTGAAGATTGAGAGTAATGTTGCCCAGATGAACGTGTCCCCAAATGAGAGCACGAGGCCCTATTTATAGGTTGAAATGATGAAGAATACCCAACCCTAGAAGAATTCCACTCTGCCACGATTCTCTTCCAACAGTTGCATATCTCCACCCACTTCCGCCGAATCCGCTAGATCCATTCCGATAATCTTGGGATGAGGACAAGCTGCGTTATCCATTGGAACATTGCCTTCGAAACTATCCGACCACAACAGCGCATAATCGATCATGCAATTTGAACGAAGCAATTTCTTTCCGATCACAACGTCTTCGAAGTCAACTGATGCCTTGTCATAAAACCAAAACCGAAAATTGTGATCGAACAGAAATCGACCAATACAGTATACAATAGAAGAATGATTAAATTGCGACGAATCAAACTTGTATACCATTAGGATATACCGCGGCAATGGAGTATAATGCAGCTATGGAATGAAATATTTGTAGCCAAATGGCCAACTCGGGTAGAAATTTTTAAATGTGGCTCTCTTTAGTTCAAAATAAAAGTCAGTAGATATACAATGTAAAATTAGTTTTCAAAACTAGCCAGTCCACACTAAAATATTACCCGACCATAACCCAAGTTTTGTTTAAATATTTCGTAGCCGCACAGCCACAACATTGGGGTATACTATTAGAGTATATCGTATACTGGAACAAATTAAACTTGTACACCATTGGGAAAGGTATACAATAGAAGAATGGTTAAATTGCGACAAATCAAATTTGTATACCATTGAGGTATACCGCGACTATGGGGCATACCAGCTTGGGTATACTGCGGTTATAGAATAAAATATTTTTAGTCAAATGACCAGTTTGGGTTAATATTTGTAAATATGGCTTATTTTAGTTCAAAATAAATGTCATTGGTCATACAGGGTAAAAATCCATAGTTTTATAGTAACTTGGAACTAAAACGGCCAAAAAACAATAAAGCAATCTAAAAGTCACTGGACATACATGGTAAAAAATAAACATTACGATAGGCAGCCAGCTTTGTCCACGCCATTTACTTTATAAGTATTATTTAAAAATTATTTGCAAGCGTAGCACTCACTTTCAGACCATCAGGTCAAAAGTTTTGTAATCAACTTTAGGACATGGTGTGAAGTTCATTCAACATAGATTTTTTATCTAAAAATTATCCAATACAGACAAAAAGTGTGAAGTTCGGTTTAATTTCAAATCAAATTCAAATCTTTAATTCGACATTAGATAAAGAAAATCATCAGATTTAAATTCATACCTAAAATCTGAAGTTAGCTTAATGTGGCATGAAATCTAACCCCGTTGTCAAAAATAAGCAATTTGGTCTAATGCTGCTAGTCTTGCAAAAGCGCCTCCAAAAATTACTATAACTATAATGGTGCAAAATATTTCACTGCGTGCCCTCCATAAGGAGTGATTTTGCAAAAAATGCCCATTCTAAGTTATGTTTTAGCAAAATACCCTTTTTAGCCTGGAGTCAAGGCTTCAAGACAAAAATCTTGTAAATCTTGGCAATTGCCAATACTTCAAAGGCAAGTAATGTTTTGCTAATACTTCAAATTATATGGCCAAAATGTAGGAAAAGACTGGAAGGGGCAAGTCTTGGTAATTTCCGAGAGTTACGACCAAGTGCGGCAAGTGTTGCCTTTTGCCAACACTTTAAGGGTAAGTGTTGGCAAATAGAGAGGGGTCAAAGGCAAGTCTTGGCCTTTGCAAAGACTTACAACCAAGTGCGACAAGTATTGCCTTTTGCCAACATTTGAAGGGATAAGTGTTGAAAAGAATAGAGGTATAAGGCAAGTCTTAGCTCCAACCTAAAAACTTGATATGGGAATTTCTATCCGAATTTTTTTCATTAAACTTTAATCGGAATATTTTTACAAAATTCATGTTAGCGCTGGCAAAAAGGCTTACCGTTGCTTATGATGTCATATCTTTGCAAATAGGCCTAAATAGAATACGTATGCGCTAGCTTCCCTCAATTTATTTAACTTGAGGTACCGGACTACCTGCTAAAAGGGGTCATGTGAGGATAATTTGCTACCTTAATATTGTAAAATTTTAGTCCCCTAATCTGTTTTGACCGCGCTAAATGAATACTAGTCAGTAGTGCAAAATTGAGACTAGCCACCTTCGGACAAGTCTCAGTATAAAATACTGGGACTTTGAACTAATATGTTCAAAGTTCAGTATAAAACACTGGGATCACTTAATTGTTCAACGTCCCCCTATAAAATACTAGGACTTTATATATAAAGCTCCAGACATGAATCATAATATAAAATACTGGGACTTTGAACATGTTAGTTCAAAGTCCCAGTATAAAATACTGAGACTAGACTTTATATATAAAGTTCCAGATAATATAAACATGAATCCATTATAAAATAATGGGACTTTGAACATGTTAGTTCAACTCAATTTTTTTATACTGAGATCAGTCTATGGTGTTTGTCAATGCTAATGGGAGTGTAAGTATGCGGTGGCTATTCCTCAATTAATTTTGAAATGGTGGATAATCTTCATTTAGCGCGTCGAAAAATGGCTACGCATCAAAATCACCCCTTAATATTTTGGTTAATTTATAGAAATAGGATATTTCAGTGCTACTCTTTTACTTTTAATCCTCCTTAAAAAATCTTTAAAAAATTGCCCCCGAACTACAAAACTTGGAGGCATGCTTACTGGCTGGATCGTAGCGGATCATCAGGGTTTCAAATATAACAACATAAATTTGTCTAGTCTTAAGCTTGTAACTTAATCCAAAAGTTCTATTGAATTCATATCCGTTTTAGCTGAACTTGCTTAACTTTATAAATTAAATGTTCTAAATACCCATTTTTTTAACATCCTTTATCATGACTTCAAAGAATTCTATAGATAAGTTATGTATGCAAGGAAGTGCAATACAATTCAACTCAATTTTAGGAAGTGATTAAAATTCGAACTGGACATGTTCAAGTTGGACAATCTTTTACAACTCAACAAGTTCAGCATTTGATACTTATTATAGAATTCTATATTATTTATATGATTATATTTTAGTTTAGTTTAGTACATATATAGAAGCGTGAGCTCCACCAGCTTGGGTCATGCTGCCAATGGGTGAGTCCACCGACGAAGCAAAATAGCCATTTTGAGTCGCAGTTGAAGAAATAGCCAATTTTTGAAAATCCTATGGTTCACTAGTTAGCCACTTTTACGGTTACTAATAAAATTATAGCAAAAATTTGATGGATATAAATTAAAGCATAGTAAGTTTTTGCAAAACCAAGTGGCATTTTTTTAATATAAAGCCGTTTTTGCATAGCTTGCCAACTAAATACCCACTTTTATGGTTATTAGATGAAAATAAAATTTATTTTTTTACTTAAAACCATGGATTCTTAAGTAGTTTGACATGAACTTCTAAAAAAGTTTCATAGAGTTCACACTGTTCTAAGTGAAACTCCGAGATAGTATTTACACGACTTGTCAACCAAAGAGTCATATTTATCGTTATTAATTAGAATATGGCCAATTTTTACAAAGTATTTGAACATAGTCACTCGAACAATGTCAAAATACTTGAGTTACCTAACTCTATCGATGAATAATTTCATAGTTGGAAAAAAAAAAAAAGCTAATCAAAATAGCCACTCAAGCAATAGCTTAAACAAAACAGACAAATAATTAAGATGAATAAAAAATAGGTATTCATTAAAGTGTACGTTGGACTTGCACAGCCTTCCACAACTAGCATGTTTATTTAACGTTAAGAGGAGATAGGTTGGAGAGAGAGAGAATGAAAAAAAAAAAAAAGGAGAAAGAGGAGAGAAACATGTCGTGGGATGAGGGAGTATTTAATTGATTGAGAGAATAAATTTTGGCCCCTTAATAATAGGGATTAATATCAAATTCCATATTTAAAGGATTAATAAATAATATTTAAAATTAATAAATATTTATGGAAAGAAACAACAAAAGATGTATATGAACAATAAATATTTTTCCCAACGTTTATAGGGCATAATTTATACGTCAATCTTTGTTGACAGCGCTTGACCCGATTTATCATGTGGATACTCAAATGACATGACAAAAAAATGGAAAAAAAGGGTAAAAACTTTTTACACGTAACCCTCATATGAAAAAATAGGTCTATGAATTTAGTATGACCCTATCCATCGCCACTCTCAGTTAAAGAAAAAAATATTTGATAATGTGTTTGCATGATTCATAATTTTCTATATATAAAATGAATATATAAACCATAAAAGTAATTTTGAAGTGCTAAGGTTATTAATGAGCAAGTGTTTTTTTTTTTTTGGTAACCATAACGGGCAAGTGTGATGGTCGTACTCAGTAAATTTTCCTCTTAAGGGCGTTTTATTTAAGGGACAATTACATTGAGAGACACCCTTACTCATAAAAATTATCAAAAAAAACTTCTATTTTGCTATCTTACATGACATAGCACCCCCTTCCTTTTTTTTATTTTTTCTTTCACTCCATAGCACCCCTTTTTTAAAGAAAAAAAAACTCTAGCCCCCATTTTTCCTCTCCTCCTTCCCTCCTTCCCATTTTTCTCTCTTCTCATCTCCATTACACATAATCCCCCCCCCCCAACTCTTCCACCACTGCACCACCGTCATCCCCTCTCCTCCAAGCCACCGATGCCGCCGTCGCCGAGGTCACCACCACCACCACCGCCGCTGCTTCTTCTTCTTCTTCTTCTTTTCTTTTTTTTTTTTTTTTTTTTTTTTTTTTTTTTTTTTTGCTTTTTGAATAGCAATATTGATTTTCGTTGTATATTCCGATCCAAACTCCAGTGAGGAGTTTATTTATCAAGTTTCTTCTTTTTCTTCATTTTTATCATAAAAATTCATTGAGATCTACTAGTTTTTTATTAATACTTTTGTTTAATGTTTAGATCTAGTGTTATTCTTGTATAAAACTATATAGATCTTGGATATTTGTTAAGCTTTTGTGTAAAATATGCCCGAGACACTGTTTAAGATTATTTTTGTGAGTTTATACACTTTTATACATTTTTATACAAGTTTATACAATTCTGTAAACGTGTACAAAAATATATAAATCTGTATATGTACGCATTTACAGTGTATAAAACACATTCTATGCATTGTAATTTTGTATAAAGTTGTATATGCGTGTATGAACAATGAATAAAATAGTATAAATTTCAGATTTGTGCACTTTTTATGGATGTTTTGTATAAAATTTATATTTTTTGTGTATATTTTTGTATTTTTCCTCTTGCATACACAATTTTATATGTATTTACATGTATAATTTATTATTTTGATAGATTTAGGTGTATAAAATTATCAAAAAATAATTATTTAAACAAATCCACAAATAAAATAAACAAATCCGGTGAATTTTTGGTTTTCCGGCCATCGGCCACCGCCGGCCGGCGGCGGCAGCGGTGGCAGGTCGGTTTCTGGTGGTGGGCCGGTGGTGGGGGAGGGTGAGGGAGTGGCTCCTAGGGTTTTTAGTTTGAATGGGTGCTATGTTATGTAATTTTGAAAATAAGGGGGGTGCTATGTTGTGTAATGTAAAAATAAAAGGGTGCTATAGATGAAATGTGCCCCCTCATTTGTAATTTTGTGTTGTGGACTGCCTAGTTTTGAAAATTCCCCTTTATTTAAATACTCTAATTACGTATTTAACTTGTGGACTTGCTGCACCTTGTTAAATTGTATGAAGTAAGTACAATTTCGATTGATATATTATTTCAATAATTGGTTTATAAAGATAGCGAAAAATTACTTTTGTTAGAAGTTAGAACTAATACTTGTCAATTGGGTCGGGCTAGTTCGGTACCGGATCGGATCAGACCGATTCATTATAAATGGTCCGGGACAAGGAGGAAGCGGGTTGCGGGACGAGCCGGGCTTAAGAAAAAAGACTGGTTAGCCCGGACCGGTAGAAGACCGGTCTTTGGCCGACCGGTGCACCGGATCAGACCAGACCGATTTTTTGATAGAAAAATTATACTATATACTGAGGAAAATTGAGACAAGCTTTTGTCAAGAATCATACAAAATCTAATGTAGCATTTAGTTCCTTTTAGAATCCCTCAATATGCAGCAGTATCAAAGATATTTTTAGCTTCATTAGGTACAACGAATGAACATATTCATTACTGTTTTTTCATCGCTAAGCAGCAATCAATAAGTTAGACCAAGTAGTAAAATCAAGAATATATATTAATTAAGTATTTTATACAATTGATCTTCTTGGTTATAAAAGAAATTGATAGTCTTAGTTTCTCACCATTGAGTTGTAGTATTAAAGTCGTATCTATTTGACTAGGCGTACTATAGTAATGATGGTATAGTACTTACATAGAATAATAACAGCGATCTTTTACTTCATGAGTAGTGCATCAAATTAACATAGTGATTAAACTTGGTTTCCATCAATGAGTCAAAGTATATAATTCTCCAGATGTTTTGATCCTTTCTTTCATGCTTTCACCTTCCTTCTCTTTTTATATTGGATTATATGTCCTTCCAATTGCAAGTACAAAGTGACAGGCTTAGGTAAAATATGAAAAAGAAAAAAAAATCGAACCGGTGCTTAATAGACTACGGCCGAGTCGGGCTTAAAATTTTTGAAAAAAGACCGGTAATGGTCCGGACCGGTCTGGTATCGGGACAGCTGAGCCAACTCTTAACGGGCCGATCCGGACCGGTCCTGGCCTGATTGACAGGTATAGTTAGAGCACATACCATTGTATCATGCATTTTATTTTAGAAAAAGAGTTGTATCTTTTCAAGCTAGAATAAAGATCTTGTTAAGGGGATATACGATATTGAATTCTGCAAAATTACGACTTCATGTTGGTATCAAACTAGGCAGAGGTTCTGGAATGGAATTTCACCATCACCTACAATTAAAAAAAAAATCACGTGTTTGACCCACAAAAAAAAGTCAGGTCCATACGTGAGGGGCGTGTTGAGAATAATTAAATAAATAAAAGTGTAAACATTTAATGGCTTAAACTTTTAGATGAGATGGTCACACCCATTCAACATAAGAGCCAACATGAAATAAAACCCATCAACCATTAACTTTATCATAAAAAGATTATTTCCATTAAAAAATCCAACCAATATACTTTCTGTTGTTTACAGTTTGAGTCCCTAAACCTTGAGATATTGTAGTCAGTCACTACTAGAATTTATTGATATTCCGAGGGACTGTTTGGAGAGGGAATTCCTTCTCCAAAAATTGGAGAAGGAATTCCCTCTCCAAACATGAACTTTCACTCGCCCGAACGAATAAAATAAAAAAGTTGACACCGGCTTGGGAATTCCCTCGCCAAACTGCAGGACACAATTTTCTCTCTCCTGATTGGAGAAGGAATTCCCTCTCTCCAATAAAAGCAGTAAAAATTGTAACTTTCTCTTTCCTGATTGGAGAGGGAATTCCCTCTCCAATAAAAATACTCAGATCTGCCAAGTAATTGGCGAGGGACTCCCCTCTCCATGTGATAAATAAAAAACTACTTCTTTCCTTGCCAAAACACACAGCACACACAACTCTCTTTCTCCCCCAAACATACGCACACCTCTCTTCTCCCCCAAATAAAATCCCTTTCCCCATTGTTGCCCGTCTCCAACTCGGCCCTCTCCCCGGCGATTTTAATTTTTTTGTCGTTCAACCCATTGCAAGCCCATCCCCATTAAGGTAAATATTTTTATTACACTTTTTTATGCTTCTATGATTGTTATTATTATGAAACCCTATAATGAATTAGTTTATCACATAAATTCGTAAAATAATATTGTGGATGAATGCTTGGGAATTGTTAGCATTATTGTGATTTGAGAAAGAAATATAATTAGGAAGTTATTGTAGTTGTAAAATAATTTGGAATTAGTTGTTTAGCCTTATTTAAAAAAATTTAGAAATACTTGTTTAGCCTTAGTTTAACCTTAGAAAAATAATTTGAAAATATAAAGTCTTAAAAAATTATTGAATAATTTTTAGTATTACTATCCCTCAAATTTGAATGATATGAAAATAGTTGTAATTGAAAAATTCAATTGTGCATAATAGTGGTTGATTAGTGATCGAGGGAAGATTTAAACTTGAAAGTTGGACGTGTTTAGGATTGTTAAGTACTTTAGCGTTTTATTTGTTTGTGTTAGTTGGTATAAAACATGTGCGTACACTTGTTTAATTGTTCGGATTAGATTGATTGTGGTATTTAGAATGTTTTGAGTGCTTTGGTGATTTGAATGCGCAGGTATATATGCATATATATGTTGTTTTTGCTATATATGATGTTGTTGCTGTGCTGCTTCTGTGTTGCTGCATATATGTTGTTTTTGCTATTGTTGTTGTGCTGCTTCTGTGCTGCTTTTGTATGGTTACTGATTTTTGCGTTTCAGGACACTATATTTGGAGAGGGAATTCGCTCTCCAATTGCCTTTTTAAAAATATTTTTAATGAAATTGGAGAGGGAATTTCCTAGCAAAGTGAAATAAAAATATTTAATTTTTACACTTAGAGAGGGAATTCCCTCTCCAATTCCCTAGCCAAAACTGAATAAACAAATATATTTCACACTTGGAGAAGGAATTCCCTCGCCAAGTTGAAGAAAATATTTTTCTCTCTCCTGCATTTGGAGAGGGAATTCCTTAGCTGTATATTATCTGACACAATAAGAAAATTGGACTGACACAACAGCTTGAGAAGGAATTCCCTCGCCAAAAATGCTCTGTTACGAGCCGTATTCCGAGGGACCACTTGCTAGAAAATTCCCTTTCCATCACGCGTTTGGAGAGGGAAGTCCCTCTCCATTCTCCCTCGTTAAAACATTGATTTCTAGTAGTGAGTCGTCCAAAAGCGGAATGTTGGTCCCCTTGATGTACTGCTTTTGATAATTATAGGACAACCCTTGAAGAGTCGGCCTGATTTTGAAAACTGTTTGTGCATGCATTTGAGTTATCATCACTCAATCATCAGTTACCAGATTGTACGTTCTCTAAAGACAAAAGAATAAACAAAACAATTCCAACAGAATTATAGGAACTGAAAATGATCTGATAGAATGATCCTGGTTTAGAACTTTTACACTATTACATGACTTATAATGTTATTGTAAATTAATACATTTAAAAAATTCATAAATGAATAATCAGATTTAAGTTATTTATACAAATATGAAAAATATTTTTACACTAGCTATCAATGTTCTTGACGCCTATGATAGCATAAATTAATTAATTATCATTTTTTACCAAGTTATCAATGCTTGTCATAAATATTTATCAATAATTACATTGTAAGTGACTCAATCATATAATAAAATTTATATTTTAGTATAAATTTCAAACTCTTACTAATAATACAGAAATGGAAACTAAAATGTTTGACGAGTTTATATTGGTGTAAACATATCACACATAAAAAAAAAAAAGTTACACTTTTGGTGTTTTGATACATGTTTAAGTTGGTGTAAAAATATGAGAGTCGCGTGATTGAAGAGTTATTTTTCCCTTTTCCTCGATCGTCTTATACTGAGAGTTCAAAAAGAAGAATGGGTCCATTAAGCATGTAAACCACGTAGGCCTGTGAGAAAAGGCCAAGCTCTATATTTAATATAGCAGGTCCACTCTTAATTATTCTGCCGGTCAACTTCAACATCTAAGATTCTATTTTCTCTTACTTGATGTGCAGATAAAAGTCACTTTTTATGTTCGCAGTACGCTGAGTTATAGTGGAGTATGTATTAGTATTGAATTTAAGTTATAGGTATATATTTACATTAGCTGGTCACCTACACTTATGGGTGTCAACCGGATATACGGGTCCGGATTCGGATTGTAAGATAGTAACCTCGTGGATTCCAGGTACGGGTTTAAATTACGGGTTCTTAACGGGTCCGGGTTTCGGGTAGGAAAAAAAAACCGTGCGAGTTCGGGTCTTAGCGAATACGGGTACGGGTTCGGGTCTTAACAAATTGAGTTTAGGTCCGGATTTTAATTTTTTTAATAATATTAGTTTAAATACTTAAAAAAAAAGATGAATGATAGGAAAATCTGAAAGACTTACTTTATTTAAGATATTTGAACTATTAAAGTCTTAAACATTAAACTTCTAAATTTGAAAAGTGCAACATCAAAACTAGATAATGAAAATTTAAATTACAAATTTAAATATGCCTAATTCTTTGTGTAATTTCTTTCATGTCATTTTCCTCATGCTCCAGTGTAGGTGTCATTGATGGTGTTTGATCACGTAACAGAATTTCTTCAAGGTTATCATCTTGTTCTAGTGAGTCTTTAATTCCTCGGTTTCTTCGCTCCGATCTAAGCCAGTCTCGTAAACAAACTAGAACATCCAAAGCATTATTACTTAAAGAGTAGCGGGTATCACTTATCATTTGTCTTCCTTGGCTAAATGTACTTTCTGATACAACTGTTGAAACTGGTACGGCTAAAATATTTTATGTAGTGAATTAAATAATTATATTTTCTAATAATATACGCCCAATAATTACTTTGCCCGTCTCCAAGTAGTTTATTTTCTGAGGTATATATCGAAGTTAATAGTTGAAGTTCTATACCATATTTGAGTAATATATATTCAAATTATTGATTTGTTATGGAATATCAAGTTTTTTTTTTTTTTTTTTTAAAGTTAAATAAATAAACTTGTATCTCTTGAACATATTTCACTAGCAACAATATGGACACTAAATGAATTAAACCATGAGTGGAAAACTTGTGTATACCTTTCTCTCCACATACAAGTTTTATTACTCAGTTTCTTTTAACGGGTACGAGTACGAGTATATCCAGTAATACCCCATAATTTTGACAGGTCTTAACGGAAACGAGTATTCGTTAAGAAAAAAAAAGTCCGTTTGGGTAGGGTATTTTAGGGGGTTTACGGGTCCGGATTTTTACGGGTCCGGATGGCGTCGAGTTTTAATGAGTCCAGATCCGGGTTTTGACGGGTAGACCCCTACCCGTTTGACAGCCATACAGGCTACACCTATTATACTCGATAACTTGTCTTATCAATAGGATAAAACAAATGGCAGCTGTTTTTACTTATTGACAACACAGGACGAACATGCTTTTGTTTGATAGATGAAACACTTCAATTCTAATGAACATTTAGTTTGATATTTAAACTACTAAAAAAGTAAAATGTATTAAGACTCGTTGTGGGCAAATTCTAATTGAATCTACTTGAGCCTAAAAATTCAGACTCTCACTATATGAGAAAGAAAGAGTTTTAAGTCATCGAGCATCAGTTTAGACTTTAGATAGTTCTGAAGCTGCTTCATGGTACAACGGAACCATGAAAGGAGTTGTGCAGTTTACAGTGACCAAAAGGTAAACTCAAAATACAATAATTTTTTCCGTAGATGTTCACTGATATCATATCGTCTATATCCTATCTATTCGGGTTGAATTTCATAATTATGATCAATATGACACAAAAACACATGCGCACCCGCACACACACTCCCACTTAATCAACGTTCATGATCCAAATTAAGTTAAATTGAACATAATCACCCTTTTAACGTGATTGTACGTATTATTTTGAGCTAATATATATTTGTGAGTTCTAAAGGATTGTATAATTTGCCTTTTAAAATGTTGGAATCAACTTTAGTATTGACATTTTTATGGTACCGTATAAAATGATTGTCATCTTAGATAACCGACTCAACTTAATTGAGGTTTAGAAGGAAAAAAAGAAAAAGAAAAGAGAAAGCCAAATTGTAGTTTGGTTTACAAGTTAATTAATTAAAATGGAAAGCAAAAAATTCCAACTGCAACCAATCGAATAGAACTCCACCGAATTTGCCAAATTGCCTTAGCATCTGTGTTTTTTTCAACCAGATTAAGGAACATGAGAATTTATGAAAGGAGGAGCTAGATTAAGTAAATAGCTACAGGTTCTAGAATTTGCATTCTTCTGCTTTGTCAAAAAATAAGAGCACTTTGGATAGTATCTTACATCCCAAATGTCCTAATTCAAAATGACAAAATTGCTATATCATATATAGCTAGTTGTTATCTTATTATGGTCTATATACATGCAAAACATGGTAACCATTCCAAGTTTACTAGTACTATTTACCGCTAGCTGGCTAGCATGTATAATAGTAGTAAATCTTGGTGGCAAAAACATCTAGCAGACTAGCACTACTTGTTAAGCAAAGGGTAAGGGGCTGCTGCAAAATTGACCCTCTTAACGAATCTTCCTTTCATCCTAGGCCTTTTCTCAGCATTCAATTTCCTAACCTCGTATCTTATTTTCTTAGAGAACAGCCTCGTTCGCCGCTTCTCCCTGTACCTTGACACTCTTGCTTCTCTTCCTCTGTCCACTATTGTTGCATGTTGTCCGTTCATTATTCCCATGTCTCCATATGGATGAATTGTTCCACAGTTTCCCTGCAAAAATTTAATGACAACTTTATCAATCACTAATTCAAACCCCCTGTTTATAATTAACTGGAGAAGAGAGTCAGAAATTGAACTTGAGGTTCATCTCACATATTGCATGAATATTTCTCCTTCTTAGTGCATAATATAATATTATGCATGAAAAAGAAAAGTGTATATAATGTTATCACCATCGACTAAACAAGAACAAACTCCTGTGGGTAATCCGAAAAACAAAAGATGAAAACACGCAAGTCTTTCTGTTTTTGACATGCATAACGATCATTTTGTTATTTTAGTACTTAGATAATTTACTGCAAACTATATACTATTAAAATCTCAATGTCCAACTTGAAATGACAAGAATGTATAAGATATTTTTTGTTCAGATAGCTAATGTCCTACAGACAATATACAACAAAAAAAAAATCTTTATTAAAGCTCAAAAGGTAGCCAATCTATGATCATTAGAACCTCTACACCACGCTCAACTTACTTGTTAATTACTTTGGTATTCCTAGTATCCCATTTGTTTATATAGAAATCAAAGCTCACTTGAATAATTCAATATTTTAGCCTCCAGGTGATAACAGGGAAATAGGACCATATTATGCAATCAACATTAATGATTAATATGCCAGTCAAGAACAATGCAAACTTATATATACTAGTAAGACTATACTGTTAAGAAATAATATGCAATAAAATGTGTTAGTTCTAATTAAGATGCCCTAGCATTTTCTAGATACAATTCTCTAGAGGGAGAAAATATACCATGCAGTCTGGCCAACAGTCATTGGAATCCAATTCTGGTCGTTCACCATTAGTCCAAGGAGACCTTTGGTCAGCCCATGCTGTTAATACACCTTCATAATCAAGATTCAATAAAATCTTCTTTTTATTATTTCCATCACCAACAACACCATCTTCGCTATTCTTCATTATTACTTCCCCAACTTCACTTTCTCCGGTAATATTTACCGGTGAATCATAATCGAACTTGAACTCAAAGGTCTCTCCTTCAATATCAATATCATGAGTATCAATTAGTTGATGATCATCATGACTAATATTCATATCCATAGCTACTTCCACTTCTCCTTCTTCTTCAACCTTCACTTTCTCACTAACCATAGAACACTCTATTGAATTTTTATTACAACCCCCTAAAAGACCTAACCCTTCCATATCAAATGACTCATCATCAAGTCCTTTCCCTAGTAAACTTTCAACATCGGCTGCAAATTCAGCTAGCTCCATTTCTGACGGTAACATTCCATGATGAAACCTATTTAAATCAACGTTACAATTATCATCATGCTGCAACATCTCCTTATATTCATTCCCTATAGCATTCGTCACGTTCCCCGTCTTCGCCTCATTCGTGGCCGAGCTACAAAGCTCAGCCACGAATGGATCGAATATTGGGACTCGATAGAGGAGTTGCTCTTCGTTCTCATCAAGCGAATTTTCATCGCTTAATATCTCGGGGACAAGATGAAGCGGGTTTTTAATAATAACTTCATCCTCATCACTGGATTTATTAAGCTTTTTTCCTTGTCTAGGTGTCCGGGCCTTTCGTGTAAATCCACGATGCCACGAAGGGACTGAACGTTTCAAATTGAGAGAGCTGTCATTTGATGATGATTCTTTGAGTGATAATGTTTTAAGACGAACCCTTTCATGCCTGCGAGCCAAAGGGTTAGCTGAATGAACAGAAGAATCACAATTTTGACATAAAAAAGCATCATCAGCAGGACAATACCAACGTGCCCTTTTCCTAATACAATTGTCACACGCTCTTGCTGTTTTTGCACCCATTGCACTTGCCAATTTTCTTTCCGAAACCATAGATAGAAAATATAGCTAGAAATATCGACAAATTTGTGTGATTTTCTTAGTCTTTAATTTGAAATGTAGGTTCTTTTGAGAGTAGAGGAGTTTGAAACATTGAAAGAGTAGGTGGAATAGGAAACTAAGGGAGATATGTTGAGCTAGATCTTTATGTATAACTGTTGAAAAAGTGCAATTATTGAGAAAAAGGAGGTTGACCCACAAATTGCACTTTTACAGCAAATTAAAGCTATTTTTTTTCTTTTATTGGGACATACTTTTGAGGTTTTTTGGGAGTTTTCCACAGGGAATGGGAGACTGTACTTTTGTGTCCATAATGAGGCCTTATCTATTTTCCAATTGGCTGTCTTGGGAAAGGTCATCCTGGATTCTAATTGATGATTGGATGAAGTATTAATCAAAGGGATTTCAAAGGGCCCCCGACTGTTGAGGATGAGAATTAGTCTGCAAATTTGATCCAATTTCTCTGTCCAAGTGTCCACGTCTATGCCTCTTTGAATTTGAGAGAGACCCTTTTGTTAGATTGTCTTGCTCTCTCTCTCTCTCTCTCTCAATAGAGGGATATTTGAAGTACAAGTGTCAAATATTTAAATAATATACTTCAGATATTTACTGGGAAAGAACTTATTCTCAATGATAGACTGAAAGCAATTTAAAATAAAAATTGTAACAGAAAATATTTACTCTATTCCTTCCAGTTTATGTACACTACCATATGGTAATGACATATAATAAGTTTTTGTTTGATTACAACTTTTTCATATATTTTCCGCATATTCTTGACTCCAAAAAGTTATAATATACAGCACTTCTTATCTTGTTTCTAATTATGTCTATTTTATAGTAGTATTCAAAAGATCAAGACTTTTATCCATGCCTGATTTGAGAACAAAAACTAATTAAAACGTCGGATCCTCGTACTCAACACCCTTTCATTCTCTTCCCCATTTGGAAATGTAATTTTAGGAATTTTATTTTAAAAGTATAGAGATATTTTCCTACTTTCCAAAACATAGCAACACTTTGAAAAAATACTCAAAACAAATCAGAAATAACAAAATATTGCTATGCAAACCCTAACTCTTCTTCTCTCTTCGTTGACCTCCCTCTTTCTCTCGCTAATTGTCGGTGTCATCCAATAGCAGCGACAGTAGCAAATTTGATGTTGAAGGCGAAGACTGCAGGGAGCAGCGGCGGTAGCAAGGGTGACGAGGTGGTTTGTTGTGTTTCAAACGAGGTCGTTCTGCATCAACAACAGATGTGGGCAAGGTTGTTTCCTGTCAACCTTTCTCCTAACATTTTTCTGCAATGTTCTTCAGCAGCAACAACATATCTTAATATGGTGAGGTTGTTTCCCGATGGCCCTTTTGTTGGCGTTTTTCGGTGAGGTTTTTCTGCAACAACAATAGATCTTCTGCAATAAATTGTTAGATGTATATCTAGTGTATCTTCAATAAGGTTTCCAAATTATTGTTTGATAAAAAAAAATGACCTTGGCGGCACCAGACAGCTGGGTGGTTGGGGGTAGGGTTACAGTGAGGAAGTAAGGGAGTCTAGGATTTCCATCTTTTTTATGTATTTTGCTATATTTAATAAAAAATATTGCTATATTTTAGAAATAGTATAATGTTGCTATTTTTTGGTAAAGTGGAATGTTAGTTTGCATAGTTATGCAAGAGGTCATTCTTTTTAGCAAAATTTAAACCACATGACTACCCTAATAGCTAAATTATAAAATATACCAATATTTTTAAACATTTACCCTACATAACAATACTTTTCCCATTTTTACAAATATACCATTTTTCATCTCTCTTCTCTCTCTCTCTACCCAAAACCCTAATTGCTCCCTTTCTCTTTCTCTCCCTCCTCCATCCACCCACCCACCCTACCGCCATCATCCCCCATCATCGTCGATCTGCTCCTCCGGCAACCACCGCATAGTGACACCGCCACTGCTCATTTTACCCTGCTCCGTCCCGCCACTGCTGCATCGTCACCGGAGTGGCGGTGCTGCTGCTGTTACGGATCTGATTTCTCCCATCGCTGGAGCTTCTGATTCCGATCTACATCTCCTTTTTTTTGTATATGTATTTATGTGTATATTTATGTATAAGTTTGTATTGATGTGTATGTGTATGTTTCTGGTGTATAAATAAATTTACATTATTTTGAATGTTTTTAGTAGTATTTCTTTGTAAATTTATTGTATGTTTTGTATGTATATTACAACCTATATATTTTTATATGTCAATTTATTTTTTTATATAAACTTGTATTTGTGTGTTAAATATATGTCCAAAATCCTTTTGTATGTCTGTAAACATTTTTTGTATGTGTTTGTATGAGTGGTGTGTATATATATATGTATATTTTATATATTTTTAGTTTTTTTTATGTATGTTTATGTATTTCTATAGATCAAATCTACTTCTTTTTTAAGTATCAAAGTATTTTTTTTGTATGTTAATGCATCTACAAAAATTTTTTTGGATTTTTTTTTAAAAATTTCGGTCACCGGCGGCTGGCGGCGATCGGCTGTCGGTGACTGGCGGCGCAAACAGTGTAGCGGTGGGGAAGGGAAAAGGGTGAAACCCTAATTTGTGGTTTAAATGAGTTTTGTATATAATATATAAAAAAGTATTGTTATTTTTTAAAGTTGTATAGTATTAGTATTTTTTATAATTTTAGTGTTAGGGTTGCATATATTTGTAATTCTTCCTTCCCTTTATTATGGGATTGTACTTCAAACCTTTTCATGTTTTTTAAAACGTATAGAAACCTTCTAATTTTCCAAATTAAGATAAAAGTATTTAAAAATTATTTGACTATTTAAATATAATATATTATCTAATAAGCTTAAACTTGAGAAATTTTTTGGTTGAGGTCTCCCCCTCCCCCCCCCCCCCCCCCACAAAACAAAGCCCCTGGATCGGTCTAATCCCAAAAGGGAAAGGAGAAAACCAAATATTGTTTTCGAGGTATAGCTTGTCTAAAAAACTTCCATGTACGTAATAGAGCCATAGATTACACAAAGACTTCTGTTGATATGGCTATTTTCAACAGTTGTATGAGTTAGATAGGAGATAGTAATTTTTGCCTATACATAATTATGATTCAAAATTACAATCTTTGTAGTACCCGCTCCTCTCCTATTTTGGAAGTGCACAATCTAAACGCATACTTGCGAACGGTCATTCTAGGATTTTTTTATAGTACTAATTAAACTATGTAACCATTTAACGACATCAAAATTATGGAATTATTATGATTTTTACAATGTATACAAATGTGAATTTATTAATCAATAACGCTTACATGAATTCCTGATCTTTCTTTAAAGAATACTTGAAGAATCGCTTTTGTCTTCTAAAAAATTTAAGAAAACGATTTCTGTCCTTTCACTGTTCTTTCTTTACACTTTCTGGTCCAATAAACATCGTCGGATAGAAAGATGGTAAGTGATCTAAAAGCCTTTTTTATTATTCGTTTTCTATCAAACTAAAAAGTTAATTAACTGTTATATCAGAGTGCCCTTATTGTTTATCAAACTTAACTTCAATATGCCCAACTAGAATTAATGTAATATGTTTGACTCAAAACAACTCACATGGGCCTCATCTTATGGACAGTGCACGTGAATATTGTACACCAAGAATTCCTATGAACTCCAAGGTTTTACTTTTACATGTATGTACTGCATGCGTGTAGTAATCGAAAATAATTAAAGACAGTGGATGCAGTAAGTTTTCAGAATCTCCATTTCACTTTGAAATAACCTACTATGAACTGCTTCTTTTCCTTCTGTATAGTCTTAGTGGTAATTAGGAAAACTAGCTCAACTGGAGACGGTTAAATCACAACAGAAGTGTAAAAAAATGTACTCTAGCTAGTACATAAAACTAATATAATGTTATTATTATTTGCTTCATGCCTACTTACACAATGCCTCACGATCCGCACTATGTTAAATGTCTGATTGATGCGAGTCCATAAAATCATGCTAGCCTTGAATAAATACTACTAGTAATGAAAATGCTTGCTTTTAGAAAAAAGACAACCAATTTGAAATGGACAAAAGGAAAATGCGACAAACACTATAAATGGAGGATAATGATAAAACAACGTATAACATACGTTAACAGAAAATAAAATGACCGTAGTCAACTTAACTAGGGCACCATCTCTAGAACTGTTCCTCTGGATAAAAGATAAGAATTTACGACCAAGAAAAGATATTACTAGCATTTTCCTAGCTGGATGAAGATGGTGGTGAAATGACTAGTAGTATGTCTTCTTCTACTCCTATAAGACAGAATTTTAAGATAAAACTATGCTGTGAAAACAAATAGTCGAAACTGGACGAAGCGGATGGGTCAATGAATTTAATGGCTTAAACCAATCCTCATATGTCAATGAGACAGGACTTATTTTCTGATTTATAGATCAAACCAGAGTAAGAGAATAGTTGATTTAAGAAAAATAAGTTGAAATTGGAAAGTAAAATTAACAGATTCAGGAAAAAATGTAAACGGAGGAAAAAAAGGCGTAACGTAGCTGCAAGAAAAAAAATTCACAAGCACGTACTCATTAACTTGGAAATTTTTCGTTGGGGCTTCTCTCCATAACTTAATGTATCTTCACTTCTCCAAATTCTAATTTCGATGAATGACGCTTGTCTTCCCCTAAATTCAATGTTCATAATTTAATTAACTATATTAAAATATTTAACTATGATTTAAGAGAATATATATTGATGTTTGGCATAATATGCCTATATTTCCTTAATATTTCCTCACGTTTTAGTACCTTATTCGCTCGTTTTATAGTTTATGAATGCGGTTTTACACTGATTTTATGTCGTGCGTGTGTAGGTTGTTATGAAGTGTATTTGGGGCTTTTAAGAGCTTGATTGAGCGAGAAAAGATTGGATTCTGATTGAGGATTGGATCGAGCACACGAAGGCACGACACGAGCGAGCAAAAGAGCAAACGGATCAGGAAATTGGCCTGGCGCCATACCCCACGCGCCGCACAGGCCATAGCGCGCAGGGGCTGGCGCGTTTCCTTCCGCGCCGCGGGGCCATGGCGTGAATCATCTGGCGTCCTCTGCCTTGGGTCACGCGATCGTGGGCGCGGGGCGCCCGTTATGGCGCCCCTGGAGCGAATTTTGACTTCCTATTTCGTCTAGGCTTGGGTCTAACTTATTACTAGGTGTTTGTAAACTCTATAAATACTCTTTTACTTAGTTTTTCATAGGAGTTCAGACTTTGGAGCAAATTTGAGAGCTCATAACATCAAGACAAGGGTTTTTCTTCCTTCCATTAATCTATTACATCATTATTTCATTGTTACATCAATTTTTTGTGTTGTTATTATGAGTATGCGTAGCTAAATCTATCGTTCTAGGGTTAGAGTATTACATGAAGGTTGATTGTTTGAAGATTGATTCTCATTAATTGAATCCCATTACGGGTTACTTATTCTTTCTTGATTTCACTTGTGTAATTGTCAGGGCCCGATTATTACGCATTATCTATGGTTTTTAGATTGAACTCGAAAGAGGGAATTTAATTACGTAATAAGAAAGAATAGGACTAGTTTGTGAACTCGGGCATCGGGGAACCAATTTGTGAGTTGGATAGACATATACTTGCTCGCCTAGTTTAACTAATTACAGAATTCGTTAATGCGTGTACGTGATTCAACCCATAGACATATAGGGATTGGAGTAGCCTGCATAGACCGTGAAGAACTGAAAGGTTTTCACGGGTACATTTAATCTGTTAGTTAGTAACCCGGGATTTAAGAAGTGGAATCAATTGGATAACTCAACTGGATTGTTCGTAACTCTGACCCTGGACCGTCTCCTTATTACTGATAACAACCAAGTCTTGCTCCATTGTTTGAATTCACTTTTACCATTTAATTACTGTTCTTTAGTTAACAAAATCCTCACTATTGGAAAAAGATCCCTGAATAGTTTAAATAAATTGTTTGCTAGAACTCAGTCTGCATAGTCCTCGTGGGAACGATACTCATCTTATCACTTTATTACTTGTCGACCACGTATACTTGCGTGTGCGTTTGGGAGCAACAAGTTTTTGGCGCCGTTGCCGGGGACTAATTATTGACTGATTTCTTTTTGAACAGTTTATTACTTACTATTCAGGTTTAATTTTTGTTTTGAGTTTTGTGCTGTTTCAGGTATTAGGTCCTGCTCGATCTTTACCTACAGGAATGGCAGAAGACCAAGCTTTAGCTGTGCGAGATGTTGCTCTCCCCAGCCTGGAGGGAGTAGCATCGAGCATAGTTAAGCCCGCTATCACCGGGGGATTTGAGATTAAGTCCGGCATGATTCAGTTGCTGCATGTGACTGGACAATATGGTGGATTACTTCATGAGGATCCGCAACAACACATTCAGAACTTTCTGGAGATCAGTGATACTTATACACCAGCGGGTGTTCCTATTGATTATGTTCGCTTGACGTTGTTCCCGTTTTCACTGATTGGGGCAGCAAAGAAGTGGTTAAAGGCTGAAAAGTCTGGGTCTATCACTACTTGGGAGGATTTGGCTAAGAAGTTCTTGGCTAAATTTTATCCGTCTGCCAAGACAGCCCGGCTGAGGAGCGAAATTATGTCCTTCAGACAGTTAGAAGGAGAATCCTTGTATTCAGCCTGGGAGCGATTCAAAGCTCTATTGAGAGATTGTCCACACCACAACCAATCCAATGAGGTTGTTGCACACACTTTTGTTGAGGGGTTGAACCAACACACTAAGATCGTGGTTGATGCTGCTGCTGGAGGTCAAGTACTAGCCTTAAATTTTGATCAGATTTATGATTTACTTGACAAGTTTTCGCAGAGCAATCCTGATTGGCAGGGAGATGGTAGAGCTATTACGCAGAAACCTGCAGGGGTACTTCAGTTAGATGCAGTTTCAGAGCTAAGGGCGAGGATGGATGCTATTTCCAATCAAATTAGCAAGTTAGCTCTGCAAAAGGCTCAGCAACCAGTGGCTCCAGTGCAACAACTCCAGAGCTTTTGTGAGGTTTGTGGTCAAGACCATGCTACAGAGGTTTGCTCTTCTAATCCAGAGTCAGTTTATTACGTGGGTAATCAAAACAGGCTGCAGAGCCAAAACCAGTTTGGTAATGGGTATTATCAAAACAATACGAGAGCCCCGAATAATTACCACCCACTTCCAGCTCCACCACAGCAGGTTAGCAGTTCAGTTGAAGATATGCTAAAGCAAATAATGGCAGGCCAGCAGAGAATGATAGCTGACACTGCAGCCCATGCACAAGCCATACAAGATCTTGCCAGTGCTCACAAGAACTTGGAGCACCAGTTGGGGCAGTTGGTGGGAGAAATAGGTACTGTTAAAAAAGAGCCTGAACAATGTCTTGCAGTGACTTTAATTGATGGTGGAGAGCTGATGGCCAAGTCTGAGGAGAGAGCTGAAATAGAAAAAATTGAAAAAGTGGAGAAGATGAAGAAGAAAGAAGAGAGAAAGGAGGCACCTCGGCCACCTCCACCATTCCCGCAGAGGCTTATACAGTCAAAGGATTTAGCCCAGTATCAAAAATTTGTGAGTATGCTGAAAGAACTTCATGTTAATATTCCTTTGACTGATGTGTTTGAATTGATGCCATCCTTTGTGAAGTTTTTAAAAGAGATTTTAGTCAAGAGGAAAAAGCCTCAAGAGATAGATACACTTGAGTTAGTTGAGGAGTGTAGCACAATCTTGAGCAAGCTACCTCCAAAACTTCAAGATCCTGGGAAGTTTACCATTCCTTGTACCATTGGAGGACATAGTATCACTGGTGCCTTATGTGATTTGGGTGCAAGCATAAATCTCATGCCTCTGTCTGTTTGCAAAAGGTTAGGACTAGGAGAAATCAAGCCCTCTTCAGTTACTCTCAAGATGGCGGATGGATCACTCACTCACCCTGATGGTAAGTTGGAGGATGTGTTGGTTAAAGTTGGTAAATTTACATTCTCTGTTGATTTTGTAGTCCTAGATTATGAAGAGGACCTAGAAGCTCCAATCATTTTGGGGAGACCATTCTTAGTCACCTCGAAGGCACTTATTGACATGGAGCTGGGTGAGATGACTGTTAGAGTGCATGGAGAGAAGGTTACTTTCAAGGTGTATAATGAGAAGGAGCACATAGCTAAAATTGAAGAGTGCTCTATGATCGAATGTGTTAGTCAAGACCATGGAAGTACACCACATGTGA
Organism: Petunia axillaris subsp. axillaris; assembly: GCA_029990575.1. Classification (NCBI taxonomy): domain Eukaryota; kingdom Viridiplantae; phylum Streptophyta; class Magnoliopsida; order Solanales; family Solanaceae; genus Petunia; species Petunia axillaris. The sequence continues at coordinate 48,512,250 of JARKNS010000009.1, forward strand.
AGTTGAAGTTGGGGTCTCTCAAAGAAAGGAAAAAAGCAAAAGTTCGTCGTAAGAAGAGAAGACGTAAATGCTGGAAGTGAGCTAAAAGTGTTGTCGTGCCACGACGTTAACTAAGGCGCTTCTCGGGAGGCAACCCGAGTTTGTACTTGTATTATTTTATTTTATAGTGTCATGTAGTTGTTGTTTTTCCTTGGATTGCAGGTTCATGTAATGTCGAGGCTAAGTGTGGGGTGTCCTCACCCTTGCCTAATGTTGATGATCTGTTGGGGGAAGTCTGAGTACCTCATACTATATGAAAGCTTGGAGGATGCTAGCACCAAGGACTAGAATCTTCAGGGAAGTTTTCTTTACCTTGCACTTTCTTATTTTTAGCACTGAGGACAGTGCTTAGTTTAAGTGTGGGGTGGGGAACTCTCCCTTATTTTTGAGGTTATGGATGCATGTACCGTAGGTTTTTCTTTTGTCACTTGACTTTATTTTTATTTGTTTCTTGCTTTAATATATGAAAAAAAAAAAATTAGAAAACCAATGAAAAATTCCAAAAAGATTTTCCTTTTAGTTTTATTAGTGGTACATGTCATCCGCCCCGTGGTTTTTCTTATGGCCTCGGTTCTTTTCCACGGGGAGGCCTTTGAACCGGGTAGTTTTTTTATTTTTAGGATTAGGATAGTTAGTATAGGTGACCCTAGACGAAAGGAAGAGGTAGAATGCTAGGTGCCTTTGATGTGTTTGATACCGGTGGACTTGAAGTGATTGCATGTGCTATTTGTGGTGTCCTTGGGTTTTATTTTGATGCATGCCTAGGAAAAATTGGAACGACCCCCTTGAGATGCTTGAGTCCGCTTGCTTGACTTGATTGTGAACTTTTGTGCATGAGTGCTTAAATTCCCACAAGTTGCATTCTAGAAGCTTAGTTGAGAGTTGTTGATGGAACCTTTTTGTGTGGACCATGTGCAATGTGTGTTGTGAGGCATGTTCTTATTTACTCCATGTTGCATATTACTGTCTAGAACTTGCCCCGTGTGTGTGCAAAGCGAAATCGTAGGTTTGCTCTAGTCGGGAGATGATACAGGCCTTCTTTTTGGGAGCCTACCCTTACATATATACCTTGGAAAAATTATTGTTGTGATTTCTTTGATCCCTTCTATTGGTACCCACACCCCGAGCCTACCCATTTGTTCTTAATTGATTCTTTTGGCCCTTTACTCCTTAAGCACTTTAGTTAATATTGTGTTATGATGTTGGAGTGTGGTTGGATGTTGGGAGGTTTTTGAGTGGAGCTAATGAAGGGGAATAATTGTGAAAATTGTGAAGTAGTGAAAAGCATTGGCAAGGTTGGAAGATAATGAAATTGAGAAAAATAGTGAATTGAAAAAGAAAAGAAAAAAAAAAAGAGCAAAGTTGAAAAGAAAAAATTGTGAAGAAATAGAGAAAAAGATATCCCTTCCTTGCTAGTGTGTGCTTAAAAAGAAAAAAAAATGCTACTTGTTGAGAAGGTGTATGTGTGATAGTTGTTGATTGGGTGGCTTTGATGAGAATTGTGTTTGAAATTAAATGTGATGTATTAAAGTGCTTAGGGAGGTAGTCACTATTACCATATGTATCCTACCAGCCCCTTAGCCTACATTACAACCTTTTTAAAGTCCTAGTTAATCCCGATTGGAGTGAGCCTACATTAGTGGAGTCCTACACTACGGGCAAGCCTATGGTACATTGTGTGTGACATGTGAGACTTTTATGAGAGTGAGTGAATTCTTTCTATGCTATTGTCCCCAGTCTATTCTTGATATTCATGGTTGTGTGTGATATTTGGGGGACACTCTCTTGCTTCATTTTGGTGAGGGCACATGGTTTGCATGAAGTAGGTAAAGTTGGTGGTTCTTGATTGAGTAGATAGGTGTGATTTTGTGGGAGCATGGTTGCATTAAGTTGAGTTTTGTGCATTTGAGCTATTTTGGGGTGGTTGTTCTTATATTTTTGGTTTTGGTAAATTGTTGGCATGTTGTGGACCCATGGTAGTCATGTGCGCATTGGTTCAATGGTCGGTATCAACCATAGTCATAGGCAGACCTGTTTTACCTAGGTTGGGAAGTGAGATGTGACTTGCTCGAGGGCGAGCAAAGGTTCAAGTGTGGGGTGGTGATGTTTGGCATAATATGCCTATATTTCCTTAATATTTCCTCACGTTTTAGTACCTTATTCGCTCGTTTTATAGTTTATGAATGCGGTTTTACACTGATTTTATGTCGTGCGTGTGTAGGTTGTTATGAAGTGTATTTGGGGCTTTTAAGAGCTTGATTGAGCGAGAAAAGATTGGATTCTGATTGAGGATTGGATCGAGCACACGAAGGCACGACACGAGCGAGCAAAAGAGCAAACGGATCAGGAAATTGGCCTGGCGCCATACCCCACGCGCCGCACAGGCCATAGCGCGCAGGGGCTGGCGCGTTTCCTTCCGCGCCGCGGGGCCATGGCGTGAATCATCTGGCGTCCTCTGCCTTGGGTCACGCGATCGTGGGCGCGGGGCGCCCGTTATGGCGCCCATGGAGCGAATTTTGACTTCCTATTTCGTCTAGGCTTGGGTCTAACTTATTACTAGGTGTTTGTAAACTCTATAAATACTCTTTTACTTAGTTTTTCATAGGAGTTCAGACTTTGGAGCAAATTTGAGAGCTCATAACATCAAGACAAGGGTTTTTCTTCCTTCCATTAATCTATTACATCATTATTTCATTGTTACATCAATTTCTTGTGTTGTTATTATGAGTATGCGTAGCTAAATCTATCGTTCTAGGGTTAGAGTATTACATGAAGGTTGATTGTTTGAAGATTGATTCTCATTAATTGAATCCCATTACGGGTTACTTATTCTTTCTTGATTTCACTTGTGTAATTGTCAGGGCCCGATTATTACGCATTATCTATGGTTTTTAGATTGAACTCGAAAGAGGGAATTTAATTACGTAATAAGAAAGAATAGGACTAGTTTGTGAACTCGGGCATCGGGGAACCAATTTGTGAGTAGGATAGACATATACTTGCTCGCCTAGTTTAACTAATTACAGAATTCGTTAATGCGTGTACGTGATTCAACCCATAGACATATAGGGATTGGAGTAGCCTGCATAGACCGTGAAGAACTGAAAGGTTTTCACGGGTACATTTAATCTGTTAGTTAGTAACCCGGGATTTAAGAAGTGGAATCAATTGGATAACTCAACTGGATTGTTCGTAACTCTGACCCTGGACCGTCTCCTTATTACTGATAACAACCAAGTCTTGCTCCATTGTTTGAATTCACTTTTACCATTTAATTACTGTTCTTTAGTTAACAAAATCCTCACTATTGGAAAAAGATCCCTGAATAGTTTAAATAAATTGTTTGCTAGAACTCAGTCTGCATAGTCCTCGTGGGAACGATACTCATCTTATCACTTTATTACTTGTCGACCACGTATACTTGCGTGTGCGTTTGGGAGCAACATATATTTCCATATTTAATTCAAATATCCTGTCAATCCCATAATTTAAAAGTCAAATTTCGGCCTCACTCTGTTTTTTTTCGGCCCCCCTCATTTTTTTGTTTAATATTTTACTCTTATAGGAGACAATTTGATGAAATTTGGATTTATGGGGATTAAACCAAGAGTTGGTTTGTTGCAGAATTCTTTTATTTTTTCTTTTGTACAATTGACAAGTCCAGCTTTTCTAATAATAGTTCTATAATTATTTTATTCTTTTTTGCCTCATACTTGGCCGTCGTTTATTACCGTAATCTCTTTTATATTCCTTGCGTCTAAAAGTTTTTCTATTTCATTTTTGGTTGTTTACTGATTGATTAGTATGCTTTATAGTTTTTGTTTAGTAACAAATGAAATATCTCGCAAACTTGGTAGGGTAGAAAAGTCTTCCTGTTAAAGTGTAAAAAATGAAACCGAGTAAAAATTATTAGATAAATTTATGAGCGGACTGAAATTTGCTCCTAGATTATAGGATATGAAAGATTTTTTGAATTTAATATGGAAAGATATATTCTTCTAATCATGGTTAAGTAAATTAAAGTGATTAGATCTAAAGCAATAATTTTAAAAGAAGACAAGTGTCGCTCATCCAAGTAAGAATTTGGGGAAATAAAAATATTAGGTAATGGAGAAGAAAATCTTATGTTAATGATAGTACCGTATACTGTTCTACTATGATTTGACCGTGATTTTAGGGCCTATTAATTTTTGGGTCCGGATTTTGTCCATTACTTTTTTGTTCAATATTGCTCAATGCATCATTGGATTCACGCCACGTGTCCTACCAAACATTTAATAGTTGAGATATCTTTGTGCAATGTATAATTAAATAGCAGCACAATTTTTGTACAAAAAATAATTTAAAAAAAAATACTCAAGGTAACTTTAAATCCTTATGACACAAGTATATGAAACCAGTACAATTTATTTTATTTAGTATGTTATTTGTAAATTAATGTTTACAAAGATTCACATAATTTTTTTTAAAAAAAAGAAAACAATTAGAGTATATCTAAAATCTCACTGAAACATTTAGTTGTTTATGAGGCCTACTAGCACAAAAAGCTGCTAACATTGACGTCTTATAAATGGCGAACGTCACTTTGAGTATTTTAGCAGCTTTTTGTGCTATATGCCTCATATGTAACTAAATGTGTCAACAAGATTTTAGACATGCTCTAATTGTTTTCTTTTAAAAAAAATTGTGTGAATCTTTTGTAAACATTAATTTACAAACAACATACTAAATAAAATAAAATGTACTGCTTTCATATACTTGTGTCATAAGGATTTAAAGTTACTTTGAGTATTTTTTTTAATTATTTTTCTTACAAAAATTGTGCTATCATTTAATTATACATTGCACAAAAATATCTCAACCATTAAATGCTTGATAGGAAACGTGGCGTGAATCCAATAATGCATTGAGCAATATTGAACAAAAAAGTAATGGACAAAATCCGAACCCTTAATTTTTGAGCCTACAACAAAGATTTTACGTCTGACATATAAGTTACGGGTTCGAGCCGTGGAAGCAGACACTAATATTTACATCAGCCTATATATGTAGACATTCCTTGAGTGTGATCCTTCACGGAGCCCTACGTGAATGTTGCATGCTTTGTGTACCACACTGTCACTTTAACAAAGGTTTCAATTGCCTCGCAGCTGCTGATGTTAAAATCAAACATCAGAAAATTGACTTTTTTCATGACAAAGTTTTCTTTGAAGATGACTTCCTTATTGAAAAGATAACTATAATCTCTATATATGGTCATGTCAAACACTCCGTTATGACTTCTTCTATTTAATACGGAGTTAATATAAGATAAAACTATGCTTAAAGGAAAAACAGACATGAAACTGGATAAGTGTGATGTGGAAACCTCATCCTCCATAGTTGTAAATCTTACTAGCGGCAGAAAAAAAATCCTCGCACGGATTTTTGAAAATCTGTTTATATAAAAAGCATGTCAAGGTCACGGACTTGATAGACTCCTTAAATGCTCTACACTTCTCACATGCACTTCCCCACCATGTTTACGTCTTAAAATTCTTATCAAAGTAAAATATGGATGTGGTAACAAGCAATGATCAAAGTCAAAGTTTTGGACAAAATGGATTACATTTGTTCTCAATAGATAATAGGATAAGATTAACGGCATGTTCAGAAAAGTAGGAAAAGAAGATTTTTCTCCACCCATCCATTCCAAATACAATGTGAAATTTGGAGTGCGAGAGTCAATGCATTCATTAATTCAAACAGCTTTCTTAGTTTCAGATAATAATATTCGTAAACAGAAACATAAAACGAAAGCAACATTAATCACGATTTTTATAGTTAAAGATATATGTTTAATTCTTAAAAATGGTAATTTAAGCATCTTAATAGTAAACTTTACGGATAATAATAGTAGTACATATCATACTTTAGAATGGTCTTTTAGAAAATCAACATATAACATCAGAGAACTTTTTGAATTTCACAGGGTCTAGGAGATTGGATATAAAATCAATTGAACTAGTAGTCGATATTGGTTGTTTATAATGCTTATTGCTTCACAAGTTTTTTAACAAAAATCTAAGAGCAAGAACAAGAACACTTATCCCAGTAGTATCTTACTTTTAGGAGTCGTTTGGTTGGTGGGATTGGACTAATAATCTCGGGATTAAATTTGGGACTATATTAATCACATGTTTGATTGGTGGGATTAATTAAAATGGGACAATTTTTATACCACGTTCATAGTATTATCTAATCCCACATAAGAGGTGAGATTGTTAATCTCGAAATTACGGGATTACTGTAATCCCAAATTTGTGGGATATCTCATTTATTTAGTTCCGCAAACCAAACTGACAACTTAGGGGTGTTGTAGATCAGGGAGCCCCTGAAAAGTGAAAAGTTGCAACCGATAAGTGAACATCATTTTGATATTTATTTTCTTATGTCTTCTTTTTTGTCTAAAAATCCAAAAACTCATGGTACACGAATGGGCCTAGTTTCTCATGCTAGGAACGAGCCTAAACAAAGTGGGCCATTTGGGAAAATCCTAGAAAAATGTGGTCCCTATTGGGACCAATAGCACTGGCTGTATCCTTATGATGCACATGATGGGCTTTAGAAGTTACCACCATCTGAAAGACTGATAAAGTGCCCTACCCAAATCTCGCAAGTCAGTTAATTCCAATAAGCCCATACAGTTTTTGGATCAAAGCCCAAAGTATATTCTAATATTCTGATCTTTACATCATAACTCAGACGCATTGGACCACAACAGCACACTCCACTGCACTTGCAAAAGTGCAAAGTGCATAAAACCTTTCCAAATATTAACATTAAGGACTATGATATTCAGTTATTCACCATTTCTAACGAGCTAAATGTAAACTGAGAAGTTATTTTTATTGCATGGTACTAGATTATAATGAAATTCCTTTGTGTTTATTTCTTCTTAATTAGCCATTATAGTATCTCTAAATACTGTTGATCATGATTTCACAGCAATGACTTCTAAAGTAAATAAAATGACGTCGAGTGAATACTTAACAGAGCTTTTAGAGTTGTCTAAACTAACTTTTTCACATATAGAATATTAGAAATTACTAGTACCTTTTATGAAGTACAAAAGTATATTCTTACTAGGAAATATCGTGCAAGTAGATAGTGGCTAGGTAAATCGCACTAAAATATCTAAAACTTAGGTGGACAACTAATAAATTAATAATTGAGGGGATAACGACCTTACGCCATGGGGACCATACCTTCATGGGTTGATAAATTAGATTTTTCCCTTCTTGACTTTTCCATAAATTTCCTTTCTTTTCTATTTGCCGTGAAGTATTTAGTATATTTTGATTGGATAAGTTACTATAACTTATAACTGTAACTGTGACTTAAACTGTATACATTCTAATTGGTTTAATGGGAAATCTAAGTAGATCACTCAAGATCTTGATTAAACTTGTTCCTATATGGGCTTGTGAGCTCAAGTGGAGATGGTTAAATATCAAGAATTTTAGGATGTTAAAATTTCAAGTAAGCATATATCTCCAAGCTTGCTAAATAGGAGTGGTAGGTCGAGCATAAACTAAAGTTGTGATATTAGAACCATCTTTATAATTAAGGAAAACTACATAACTAAAATACAATACTTGTTCCAAATGTTACGAACACGCTTATATGAGAACCCTAAAAGGACTCCGGAGCGTAATAACAGTGGTTCATACAATATCAAGATATTTATATTATACTCTCTTTGTGACTCGAATTCTTTGTTATAATTTAAGTATCCCTTTTCATTCCACATTGGTTGGTATCTCTCACAAACGTTATTGATTTGAGTGTTAGCTAATATGCGATTGAGACACATTATTACATAGCATTCCTATTATTGGAGTGCTAATCGATGAACAATCGACGTTTGAAAAGATGTTGAGGAGGAAAGTTTTCAAAAAGTAGGCAGTGAAAACTTCATTACAAAGTCTTTGACGTGTCCTGGAGCTCAAGGAAAGAATCTCTGAAATTCCAAACTGGAGCTGAACTGAGGATAAATATTACTTCCTCTGTCCCACTTTGTTTGTCATACTTTTTCTTATTAATCTGCCCCAAAAAATTGTCATACTTTTAAATTTAGAAATAATTCAACTTCAAACTTGCTTTTTGACTCATTTATAGCCACACAAATATTTATGACTCATTTTAGACCACAATTTTCAAAAGTTTTCATTTCTTATTAAACTTTGTGTCCAGTCAAACTACGACAAATAAAATGAGACGGATGGAGTAATATCTGTTATGTGGACTTCAGTTCAAACTAGCTCAAGGATTTTGCCCTGGAGTTTAGGATCTTTGAACCACAGGGAAAGAATTCATGAATTCAAACTCCAGGATTTTAGTTCAGTTCAATTTTGTCCCCGAGTTCTTGTGGCTATTTTGGAAAACCATCGGTCTATTTATATCATGGCTATTCTTCAATAATTTTAATACCTCTGGCTCTTTGTTCATTAACCCTCTTAAAGATATCATTTGCAGGATTAGAATACTTCAGCTCTCTGTGTGTAACTTTTGTGCCCTATTTAAAAAATTGTTTAACTTTAGCTCTCATCTCCAAACATTGAGCACTTCATTGTAAGGCCACTAGGAATTTAGTTCAATAAATTCATGATTAGTCCTAGTGGATCACCATAAAGTTCTAAAACTAAAACACTTTTTATGTCTGGGTTATTTACGAAATTCTCTGATAGCAATTGGTGATTTTGATGACTAGTCACAGGAAGCATTCTAAAATTTGAACAGTACTCCAGAAAAATTTGATGGGATTTAATTCAAAGTTTTAGAAAATTTTCCTAGAGCTTCATATTTAAAGTCCGAGTAAATTTTTCTGAAATTTTTGAATTAAAATTTTCAAAGTCATAGTAAAATTTTCTGGGTCTTCATATTTAGCACTTCTTAGAAAATTTTAGTTCAAAATCTCAAAAAAAATTATTAAATTTTTTATTATATTTTAAAGGTCACTATTCTTATAAAAGTTTTTTATTTAACACGATGCAAACTGTCTATAGGGTCAAACTTTTACGATAGCAAATTACTTGTTCGGGCCAACAAAAAATTAAAGGACACTTGCGACTTCTTAGTAATTTCGGCAGTCGGCAATTGCAAAATTTTAATATAACATCAATTTTAAAAAGTATGGAAATTTTTTTAAAAGTAACCACTGAAAGTACCATAAATCTTTTTGCAACTTTGAGTTACATAGTACATACCATAATATTTTTGGAGGTCAGTCCAAAATTTTAGAAAATACTTTAATTTTAGTACCATAATAAATCTTTTTGCAACTTTGAGCTACATACCGTAATTATAGGCTGTTTCTTGTTGAGCAACTTAAAAATTAATTATTTTGTCAAAATAATCCGGCCCTAATGTCTTTCAAAAAATTTCACGTGTACCTTGAATATGTCATTTTATCTCACTTAAGAATATTTTAACAAAGTGACCTCAAAAATAATACTTCAAGTTATGAATGGAAAGTGTTGCCTCTTCGAGAAATATCAAAGGGCAAGTGTAGCCTGCGAGAATGTGGGAAGAGATTGAAGGGACAAGTGCTGCACATGCAGTACTTCAAGTTATATGGGAAAATGTGAGAACTGAAAATAGATTAAAGAGAAAGTACTACCTATTGAAGGAGATCAAAAACACGTGATGCCTCTTAAGCAGTACTTATGAGAACGGGAACGGATACCAGCATCATTATAAGATTTCATTAAAGTATTTCCATGCGAAATACATTCATTAAATTAGCGGGATCATTTTTGTTGAACCACTTTTATCAGGGTCAAAAAAGGTAAACCATTGCTCTATGTGTCATAGTTGTGCAATTCTCCCCTTGAAAAACTGGTTATTTCGTCAAACTAATCCGGCACTATATGTCTTGTCATCATGGCCTGTAACGGCCTTTAGCTGTTATCATCAGTGTGACTGAGCTTCATCATCGTCAAAGCCTTTGTATCTTTCCGGTACTTTTAATCCCTCTTTTCCTTTCTTGCATATTTTCAATTTCAATAATTTTGTGTATTGAAATCTTAATCCTTTTTCAATTTGCTTTTATTTCCCCTTCTTGCGAATTTTTTGTTTTCTAATAATTTGGTAACTCTAAAGGACTTACCAGTATAATTGAGCTTTCCCTTTGTATGTAACAGCTAATTAACACAACACAATTAATTCATACCTAGTGCTTTTAGTATTTTATTTGTTCCCTGTGTATATTAAATTTAACATGTGTATATTGAATTTAACATGTGTAATTAATGTGATTCCAAATATTCTGTGCAAAGTTTGACCATATGATATATGTGTCGAAGCAAAAAGAGTGGGGAAGTTCTCTTGAATTCGTTAAGTGTTGACTTCAATCTGGAATTCTATTTGAGGTAGAATAGTTTGTGAGCTTCAGATTTGTTAGGTTTATTAGACCAATGTAGTGATTGTGTTGAAGATAGGAAGAGAAGACAATGTAACTCTGTGTGTGTACGTACACATGACAGAGCTAGTGAAGAAGACCGATAGTATTGTCAACAATGGTCGATTTTAGCGGATCAATAACTGATACTGGAATGAGGACTGTACTTGTAGTCGTATAAGAGACGTCTCTATAGGTTTGTCACTTTGGTCTTTGACATACCTTTTGAGCAAATTCTGTACTTTGTGCTCTAGGATGTCTTCATTAATTCATTTTCAGGAATCACGTTTGTCCGTTTGTGTAAATACAAATGAATAAGTGGTTGTTGACATAAACACAAAGGGGTGCTTCTAGTAACAGAATGGCTATCTTCTATGAAAAGATCTTGCTTCTTCCTTTGTCATGTCATTCTCCCGGAATTCGAGTCTAGTAATTTGAATTGTTTGCATTTAGGCACTACAATTGTTTATTTCGCCTCAATTTAGCTCTTCTTATGCTAGCTAGACTTGTAGTGTATATATTCCATCTTAATTCTACTCATCCTAAATCCCTTTTTAGATTACTTTTTTATTGTTCAAGCTTTAGTTGACACCCTCGCTATTTTCGCTGATAATTACTATATCATCTGCGATAACATTCACTACGGGTCCTCATATTTACGTTGTTAGATACTTAGTTCATTATAACTAGGCTAAACAAGTACAGACTCAATGCATATCCTTGGTTTTAACTCAGAGCTACTGGATGCTCCTTTTCATCACCGATTACTATTCTCATACTGGGACAATTCTTTCATGCATATACTATATGACATGTACATATTTGAAATGAGTTTGTTTCTTCTCCAAAACCTTCCAAATGACTTCTCTTGATACTTTTTTGTACACTTTTCCTTAGTCAATGAATAATTTTATACATCCTTCTCATCTCCTATAAATTTCCTTCAATCTATGTAGCAAAATTATGGCACCTGTTGTGCATTTTTCTAGGAGTCCAAATTGGTTTTAATGTCATCTTGTGGGTTTCCAACTTATAAAAAAAATGTCATCTTGTAGGCCTCCAAAGTCTATGCTTTGATCATTCTTGTGCTGCTAGGGCGCTTTTGTCTGTTATTTCTCTTTCTTTTTTTTTTTTTTTTTTTTTTTTTTTTTCAGTTTGTTAACTTAAAGCGCCAGAGGTTATTAATTTTCTTCATTGATTCTTCATAGTTATGGCTGGTAGAAATCGTATGCCCCGTCAACCTGATAACTTCCGAGGATTCCGTGATGGGCCACCACCACGAGTTATTATGCAGCGAGGACCAGGACCCCTCCCTCCTCATCCTGCAGCCCTTGAAGAGGAACTAGAAATTCAGCATAGAGACATGCAGAGAATTCTTGCTGAAAACAGACATGTCATTGATGAGAATGTGATGCTTGAAAGGGAATTATCTGCTGTAAAAGATGAAATGCATAGAATAAGTCAGGTCATTCCCAAAATGCGCGCTGATAATGAGGGACAAATAAGGGAGTATATTGAGAGAGGAATGAAGTTGGAGGCTGATCTTCGATCTACTGAGCCTCTGAGGTTAGAGGTAATCCAATTGAGAGCTGAATCCCAGAAGCTAAATGCTTTACAGAAAGAATTATCTGCCCAAGTTCAAACTCTGACAAAGGATACAAATCGACTACAAACTGAGAATAAGCAACTATCATCTATGAGGAGTGATATTGATGGAATGCACAAAGAGATGGCGGAAGCAAGGTATGGAATTAAAGCTTTTTTTTTTTTTTTTCTTTTCAATAGAAAAGATGAATAAACATGCAATTCTCTGTTGTCAACAGTGGCGTACGCAGAATTTTTCATGAGTGGTGTCAGAATCGAATAATAAATTAATAAAGTATGTAGGATTATATTATAACTAAAATGGGGGCCCAGCAGATAAATTAATAAAGTATGTAGGATTATATTATAGGAGTAACTAAAATGGGGGCCCAGCAGTTAATTAGCTTTAAAAAGAAAATATTTCAGAACAGTGCTGATGCTAGGTTTCGATCCCTGGACGCCTAGGTCAAAATCGCAAACCTCAACCAACTCTACTGTGGCACGCTTTGGTATAGGTCAAGAACGTTACTGCTTTTTCACAACAACATATTACATATATTTAGCAAAAATTTTCGATCCAGTGGTGTCGGATGACACCGGTAACATGTGGGTGGGTCCGCCCCTGGTTGTCAAGATCCTTGTTCTTTACAATTAAGAACATATGTGACGGCAAACTTGTCAGAATTTCTCATTTGACTGTTCAATTGATGATGACATCATAGGAGACAATTTGAATATGAGAAGAAAGCAAATACAGAACTGGTGGAACAAAATCAAGCTATGGAGAAGAATCTCATTTCAATGGCTCGTGAAATAGAAAAGCTGCGAGCAGAGAAAGCTGGACGGGGATTTGGTAAGTTCTCTCTCCTTCGTTATATTCTTCTCTGGTGTAAACTTTTGACCCGCGGAAACAACCTTTTTTTATATTATCTCTACTTCAATAAGGTGTAGGAGCTTATGGCATGATGAATGGAAGCCCTGAGATGAGATATCCAGGCGGCACATTTAGTGATCCATACGGTGGTGGTGGTGGTTGGGCATCCTATGACAATCGTGGTCCTCCTAGACGTTAAGTCCAATATTTAATGTGGCAGCACTTGGAAAGAAAATGTAATGTGAGTTTTTCTCCCAATTTAGAAATGTGCTACGAAACAAATACTTTGTGAAACCAAGATTTGCCAATTTCACTGTGGTTTGATAACGTCTCAAGCATGTAGTTGTTTCATACTATTCACATCTTTCAAATCAATTGTAAGTTAATGAGTTACTGTAGTAGTGCCATTGCACTGGCATGATATTGTCATGTGTATGCTTCACAATTGCATGGAGTCTATGATTTGCATTGATATATCAGCTCCATGTAGTTTTCAGGACTTGAGGGTGTAGCTGAAATAGCAAGCCAAATTTGCCACAAATATTATGCTAGGAAGTACTCAAGGTGTTCAAGAAGTTTTCATTTCTTTGCTCTGTTTGCAACCTCTGTATCCCTTTAACATCTTTAAAATAATGCGAGCAGCTCGATGTCAAATACCACGATATTGTTTTTCCTTTTTTCCTTGAAAAAGGAGAAAAAAGCCCTGGCAGAGGTTTAGGCTGCAAAGAGTAAATACATTTAAGGAAAGGAAATTACATCTTTCCTACTTTCATCCTCAATAGTTTCATGGTAATTCCCATTAAGGTACAGAAGACATTATTTTACTGCTGAGCATCCTAGTGAGGACTTAAGGTATCTAAATCTGGTGGAGGGATTGAATATCCTATCTGTTTAAGCAATCATGTTGTGATGTAGGATGATCGACATTGTTAGCTAACAATATTTGCTTAGCTACAATGCCAAGTTAAAAATTTGCAACTAAAGCTGTCCGCGCTGAATCCTTTGTTGCTGGTGTGCACAAAGTAGAAAATCATCTACTTCCTCATCAAGAAGTAGAGTTTCTTGCCAAGTGTTGTACACTTAGTGTAACTTTTTTTACAACTATTGGTTAATGTCAAATGCAGCCATATGTAACTGTCTTTTGTAACAGTAAGTTGGTGACACAAATATAACTTGCTACAATCAGTTAATTTGCACTAGAAGTGTAAAAGTTTTTTTTACTAAATTGACGTCAATATAATTTATCCCTTTCAAAATTATGGATATGCTTATTTCCTGTTAAGCAGATCGGCTAAAATTCAAAGCTGCGACTTTCCTTTCCATTCGACAGCAAGACAACAACATTTGTTATGGAAAATGTTCACTTTAAAAAGGGTACAAAGAGCATAATAAAACCCAAGGTTTAATTTTCTTCTCTTGATGTGCCCCTCTATTCACATTTCACACAGAAAAAATTCCTAAAAAGAAGGCCATATTTATAGGTACATTAGAGATTCCATTGACAATTGATCTCCTAGAGCTTCACTATTTCAGGGATGTAAACTGGGTATTTATGGATACAATCAGACCAAGGTCCATCATTATCGGCACTCTTAATTGTCTTGTTACACTCCCAAACAGCACTGTTACACTTAAATCCACTCCCAAATGCAATCTGCCAAACTCTATCACCTTTTTTCATCCTTCCCTTAGCTTCAATATAACTCAGTTCATACCATAACGATGAAGAAGACGTGTTCCCAAATCGATGCAGAGTCATTCTTGATGCCTCAACGTGTTCTGCAGACAGTTCCAAGTTTCTCTGCAGTTCATCGATCACTGCTCTACCACCTGCATGAATGCAGAAGTGTTCAAACGCTTCTTTAAAGTTAGGAATATATGGTTTCAGTTTCGGGTTAAAGACTTTTCGACCAATGAGTGAGAAGAGAAAGAGAAGTTGTTCGGATGGAGGAAGAACAAGAGGTCCAATTGTTGTTATATTAGACTTTAAGGCGTCCCCTGCTATAGACATAAGGTCTTTTGACAAAGAAATTCCAGCTTTCCCTTCTGAATCTTCGGTTTCATACACGCAACAATAAGATTTGTCGTTGGCTCCTCTATGGGTTCTCACAACATGAAGCAACTTGTACTTGGCTCGCCATTGATTTTCCCACTTGTTTGATAAAAGAATTGCAGCGCCACCCATTCGGAAGAGACAATTAGGGAGAAGCATTGATCTATCTTTGCCTCTATAATAATTTGGTGTAATGATTTCTGTGCTTACAACAACAGCATTAGATTTAGGATAAACTTGGAGAAGATCACGAGCTAAATCAATAGAAATTAGCCCTGCACTACACCCCATTCCTGAAAGATTAAAGCTCTTAATGTTGCCTCTCATTTTATACTTATTAATTACCATTGCAGATAAAGATGGTGTTGGGGAAAACAGGCTGCAATTTACTATAAGAATGTCAATGTCTTTAGGCCTTAGTCCTGTTTTCTTAAAGAGAGAATCCATGGCTGAAAATATAACCATTTCAGCTTCTTTTCTTGCAGATTCCATATTAGGTGCAGGTGGGATATAATGAATTGCTGGTGGCAAACATGTTTCTTCTCCTAAACCAGACCTTTCAAGAATTCTCATTTGGAATTCAACACTCTTTGGTTCTGAACTAAGTATAAGTCTTGAATGTTCCATGAAAGTTGAAAATGGGACGCGACATGCAACTGGTGGCTTGTAACATGCATAATCAACAAGATAAACCCCTCGAGGCCTTGACATAAAGTATAAAGTGGACACAAAGATGATAAGGAAAGATGAACATAGTGTTTTAATGAAATCAAATTGAAGGGTATTCCAAAGATTGAAAATTTCATTAGGACCTAATTGAATGAGTTCAACAAGAACCACAGCCATTATGGGCACCAGCAGACATGTCAAGAAGTTGTTAACAAGATATTGGTAGCCAAGTTTTACATACTTGAGTTTAACTGAACTGGAAAATTCGGGTGATCTCTGAGGCATATTTGTCTTAAAGAGTGGAAAAGTAGTAGAAAGAAGAAAGACAGATAGGGATTTGATTATGAAAGTTTTCACACTGGTAGTGCAAGGAGACTGAGAGGAGTGGTGACATTTTAAAGGCTAAAGGACAATAGAAGTAAGTAATAAGGGGCAGATGAGAAAATTAATAGTGAAGTCACACCTTACCCCAACGCTCACTTTCAAGTCTTGCCTGTTTTAGTATCCAAGTCATTATGTCCTCATAAGATTAGTTAAACATTATCAAGTTGTTTAGACTGAAGTTGCTTGTTCTTGGAGCAACTAAGTATACTCAGGAAGTATGTAGAAGGCCTAATTTGGAGTATTAGAATGACAGAAGTAGAAAGAGTTCCCATCCATGGATTTTTTAATTAGTATCATCACCCAGAGGTATGATTGAATAGATAAGATATCTCCACCCTTAACAAAAGAGATCTTGGTTTGAGAGAACCTTCTTTAATAATGAGCTTTATACGGCACGAATTCGAATTTGCCGTGTTAATGCTTATAAAATATCGTGTGGTCAAACAAGAAAAAACAAAAAAAAAAAAATCTTTTCTTCGTATCTAAAAATCTCGTCATTTTATTGTTTCAATATCGTCATACAGCTTACCTTGCATTTTGGAACTATTTTTATACAACTCCTTGTTTCGGCTGTTGCGACAGTTGTGGTTAGTAGGAGTGTGAGTTCATAAATAGCCCATGAAAAAACAAATCGGATAACGCTATAAGCATTTATATATTTTATATTCAATCATTTAGATGATCTTCGAGTAGCGTCGAGGTGTATGATTAAAAGGAGATGATGACCAAACTAAAACAACCATCTTGGGATCAAACTGGATTTTTTTTTTTCGGTTCCTACTCAATACGCAATTAGCATTCATTTGTGTAGTCCAAATAAAATCGTTAATTTTAGAAGTTAATAATAATGCATTAGAGCTAATTAATGACATTTGTGAGAGAATAATGCATTAGAGTTAGGTGGACGGGCTCTATCTTCACAAAGGTACTTAGATCATTAGATGTTTGTTAGCGACGTTTTCCAGTGATAATGCCACAAAGATATATACACCTGGAGATCTTATTGTGAGTCTGTTTTTTTTCGTTTCTACAGCACTCCGAAGAAAAAAGAAATTACAATAAAACAGAAAAAGTTAACTTCGCAAAAAAGAGAGTGATCAGTTCTAATGCTGCTCCTTTACTCTTTTATTTTTGTTATTGTTAGTTATGATGGTGGTACCTCAATCAGCCTAGTGCTTGCACACATTTAGAGACTATTCCACCATATATTTGTTACCTCCTTATTGAAAGACTCGAGAATAACGTAAAAATTTAGTGTAGGGGCCTGTTTGGCGCGCGTTAATTGATTTGTAGCCGTCAAAAACAAATTCGCTGAGAAATAGCCACCTTCGGACAAATCCCAGTATAAATGCTGGGGCCTTGAACAAAACTTGTTCAAGGCCCCAGTATTTGTACTGGGGAAGCTTCAGTAAACTAACCCCAGTATAAATACTGGGGCTTTGAACAAGTTTTGTTCAAGGCCCCAGCATTTTGTTATGGAACTATGTATAAAGCTTCAGTCCCATAACAAAATGCTGGGGCTGTGAACAAAACTTGTTCAAAGCCCCAGCATTATTATGGGACTGAAGCTTATATATAAAGTCTCATAACCCATAACAAAATGCTGGGGCTGTGAACAAAACTTGTTCAAAGCCCCATCATTTTGTTATGGGACTCAGCTTTATATATAAAGTCCCATAACAAAATACTTGGGCTTTGAACAAGTTTTGTTCAAAGCCCCAGTTTTTTGTTATGGGGCTAGTCTGGGGTGTTTTTCCAACGCTAATGGAGCTTAAGTGTGCGCGCGAATTTTTGGCTATTCTTCAATGAATTTTGAAACGGTGGATAGTTCCCATTGAGCGCGTCCAAAAATGGCTAGTGATCAAAATTTCCCGAGAATAACTGAAACAGGATGTACATGTAGAGTGTGATTTTGATAACTAGCCAGTATTTACACTGATCATTGGAGCTCAGCCACTGTTTCAAAAATAATTGAAGACTAGCTACTTTATATTTAGTTGGACAGAATTACGCGTTAATTAGCTGGAGGTTCGTGGAGATGAAGTTGTTTATAATTCATTCTTTGCTTCTTCTTTTGTTTTCTTGTTCACTTTATCTGAATTTATATGAACTTTTTATTTTTAATATTTAAATCTCAGAATAAATTCATGAGATTTCGAACTTCCCTTATTTAAATTCCAAAAGAAAATACTGAGATTACTACTTTAAGTTTCAATCTAAGAAAAAAATCATGGAATGTTGTTTTTTAATTTCAAAACCCATAAAAAATATATTGAGATATCATGGGATATTCACTTTTTAACTAAAAATTTACAATAAAAATTATTAAGATTTTTACTATATACTGGGATTTTCATCTTTTCAACTACAAAGTTTCATGATAAAATACTGAGTAAAAATCTCCATGACAATATAATGTAATTTTTACCTTTTAAATAAAAAATTCAATATCAAAATATTTTGATTTTCATTTTTGAAGTAATAAAATTCATTTTTTAAGTAAAAAAAATCATGACAATATACTGTGATTTTTTCTTTTCAAATAACAAATCCCATATCAAAAATACTTTGATTTTCACTTTTGAAGTAAAAACATTCACTTTTCAACTTAAAAAAAATCATGACAATATAATGTGATTTTCCCTTTTCAAATAAAAACTCACGTATCAAAACACTGTGATTTTCAAGTAAAAAGAATTCACTTTTCATGTAAAGTTTCGTAACAAAAAACTGTGATTTTCACTTTTCAAATAAAAAATCCCATAACAAAATACTGTGATTTTCAAGTTAAAAAATCCCATAACAACACCGTGACTTCACTTTTCAAATAAAAAATGCCATGACAAAATACTTTTCATTTTTCAATTTCAATCCCCTAGAAACATTTATTATATTTTCACTTTTCAAGTAGAAAATTTCATGATAAATTATTGAGATTTTTATTTGTAATGTGCAAATTCCATGAACAAACCTGGAGATTGTGATGCAAATGATTGAACATAATAGACGCTTGGAAACTACAGCAAAAACTATCAGGTGAATAAAGGGAAAAAGAGAATAATAATTTGGGAAGGTGGAATTATTGCTAACATTGAGATCACCGAAGTAAGAAGGTGAGGCAGAAGTCTACCTAGAGTTTAATAGAGATAGAAGATCAGTGGGCAGAATTGTCCTTTAATTATTATTTTAAATTAAAATTGGTTATTCTTCAACTAATTTGTTAGTAATGATTATAACTCAATTAGCGATTGCCAGAGTGGCTACATGGTGTTAATTTTACACATGTAGACATGTTGGACTGCTGCCTAGGGTGATTTACAGAAATAAGATATTTATGACGTCCTATCAAAGATTTAACCATACAAGGAAAGTTATACTTAAATACCCATAAGAAAGCTTTGGGCGATGCTAATTTTTTCTGTTATCAAAGACCTGGAGATTGCCAAGTGCTTGCCTCTGGTGGTTGCCAACAACATTTCATGATGTAGGCTATTATGATAAGAATTTTCTTAGAAGGTTCAACATTGTAGCAGCAACGCCAGAAGTGTCCATTTCGTGCAAAATATGAGCATAAAATTCCAAGGGGGTTTTTATATAAATATACAAACATGCACCCCTATATTACAAAATAATAGCAATATTACACAAATTATAAGACATAGCAATTTTTTATAGCACATTTTATTTTTCATTGTCTTTCTTTAATAAAACATCCCATTTCATTTTCCTAAAAATTCTACATAATAAAATAAAAATGTCTAACCCCTTATCGTGAAACTCCCCTCCACCTTCGCTGCCGGAACACTCGTTGTTGCCAGCGCCGATGTAACAGTTTCCAGCAACAATGTCACCAGATCTCCAATTCTGCCGTCATGGTAAGAGTAAAAAGCGGTGTCTGCTGTTTCGCTGAAAGTATCATTTATGGGAAGAATACGATCGAAGCGAAGTCGCCGGCTGAATTGGAACTTGGAAGAGTCACACTCGGGTGAATCAATCTAGTCAGATTCGGTACGGTATTCGATCCATTAATCTGGACTCTGGAGTTCACTTCTGGAAAGAAACAAGGAAGCAAAGAAGTATCTGGAACACTCGTTACTTATCGACGAAGATTGTAACAGAAATCAGAATTGTTAACAAATTTACCAAAGTAAGAAAAAGAAAACAATCACAAATATTGAATCAATCCCTTTTATTCTCACAGTTGCAGCTGAATCAGAACTCACAAAATCAAGCAATGGAAAGAGGAATGGGTAGGTGGGGATCAGTATCGCAATCAAACAATTTGGTCTGTCTGTGTTGAATTTTTAATTTGCACTTCTTTATTGCTCAAGTTTTCTCCATATTATATTCTACAAATACATGACATCATCTATAACTTTTAACGTAATCCGTTAATATTTTAATAATTGGAACTTGATTTGGTATTTAGCTTTTTGGATGTTGAATAATGAGTTTTACTGCCCGTTGCTATTAGTTGCTGCTTGTTTCCAACATAAAAGATTTTGTCTAGAAATAAGATGAAACAATGCTGAAATAGTCTATAAACAACTAGATAATGCAGAAATAGTTACATTCAATGCAGAAATAGTTAGATACAATCCAGAAACGGTACAAAAATCCATAAATAGTGCAGAATAGTCCAGAAACAGTTAGATACGGTGAAAAAAAGTGCAGATACAGTGAAATAAAACGAGATACAACGATATATGAGGTAGTTGGTTTCTGGTATATGCTGAGATATATTGAGATACAACGAGATACGATGTGGTTGGTTTCTGGTGTAAGCTGAGATACACCAAGATATAACGAGTTACGAGATGACTGGTAATTGAGATACAACGAGATACGAGGTGGTTGGTAACTGAGATATATCGAGATACATTGAGATACAACGAGATGTGAGGAGGTTAGTAGTTGAGATACATCGAGATACAGTGATATACAACGAGATACTGTGAGATACGAGGTGGTTGGGGATGGGAAGATGAAAAGTGAAATTGAGGGAAATGAGATGAAGAGTGTAAAGTTTTGCTAAGTTATGCTATGCTATTTTTTTGTTATGTTTTGTAATTAACTTTTCCTTTCCGGAAATTTTGCTAAAATATTACTATATTTTGTAAATAACCTCAAAAATATACTTTTATGTAAAAAACTTTAGACGGGCAGGGGCGGAGCTACAGTGCTTGGTGGGGGTTCGGTCGAACCCCATAGCTTTTGTATATGTAGTAGTATTCCAGTGCGATATGTATATATATAAGTAAACGCGAACCCCTAACACAAACTAACGTGTAGTCCAGATGGTGTGGAGGGGTTCGGCTTACCCAGATGTGATGGGTTCGAATCCCGTTAATTCACTTCTTTTTTTCGTTTTTTAAAAGAAGTCATGCAGTAATTAAAGTACAAAAAATCAGATCCGTTTTTTAAAAGAAGTCATGCAATTAAAGTCCTAAAAATCAGGTTCTCAGCGTACACTCCTTAAATTCAGTTTAAACTCCTTAATGTACTCTCTTAAAACTATTAATTTTTTTTTTTTACACTTTGGTCTTTGAAAACGTTTTTTCTCTTCTTTTTTCTTCTTTTCATAAACCCTAATCCAAATCCTTGATCAAATTTCAAATAAAGAGAAAATTGTGAGAACAAAATTGGAGTTTTTTTAAGTTCTTCAATCAACATTCAAGGTACACTCATTGCTTCTCAATTCTATGTTCTCACGGTCACGGCTTTTTCCTGTTCTTTTTTTTTTTAGTTATTTTTCTTATTTTTCGTTATTTGTTCACTTTTTATATGTTTATTTTTTTGCCTTTTATATGTTTGTAGATTGTAATAACTTATTTAAATGATTAAATGTCGAATAGAATATTTGAATTGGGAATTTGGGTGAATTGTAAGATTGCCCAATTCCCCACACCTAAACGTTTTATATAGTTATATTGTTGTTAAGTATCCCTATTGAGTACTTACGGTTTCTTTTTGAGTAGCTTTTGGTTCCAAATGGCATTTTAACCTAATTGATGGTGGAGGAGGA
Organism: Petunia axillaris subsp. axillaris; assembly: GCA_029990575.1. Classification (NCBI taxonomy): domain Eukaryota; kingdom Viridiplantae; phylum Streptophyta; class Magnoliopsida; order Solanales; family Solanaceae; genus Petunia; species Petunia axillaris. Next base: position 48,534,319 of record JARKNS010000009.1, read on the forward strand.
AATCAGCTACATTTTAGTCGTTCAACTTTATAAAATTTTGTTAAATGTGATGTGCTTAATAATTATCCTTCATCTTAAAATTAAAAGAAGAAAAATATGAATATAATAAAGTAATACTGTAATAGAAAGGCAAGTGTACTTAGAATCCACTTAACAGGGCCAAAATATTGTAAGATTGCCCAATTTCCCATACCTAAACGTTTTATATAGTTATATTGTTGTTCTTGTTTCGAGTCCGACAAGTTGACAGGGCCTTTTGAAAAGAACTGGATTTGGTCCTACCTCTTTTAGTAACTAATAGCAAAATTGATTTAACTACTAATTTTTAATTGAGTGAAAGTTTCATTAAATTAAAAGGGGAGAATAGTCATCCTCCAATTCTAATAATAATTTGTGCCTTGTAATTTTCAGGTTCAATTAGTGAAAGTCGCTATTGTTACACCTCTTATGTGTCTAAAGTGACGTATATCATTCTAATGATATGTTAAGAATGATTTAAGTGAGTTTAAAGTTATAATATTACCATATATGATGTTTATATATTGAATATAAAGTTTGGAAAAAATCGGATTTAAGTTGCGGAAAAACCGACTAAGGAATTGCCTTGTAACGAAGTTTTTTCATCAATTAATTCTTTGTGTTATATGAGGTTTTTTTGGGGACATATCATATACCAAATTGAAGGTCTTGGAGTGTAGTTTCCAACACATTTTATGATTTTTTCATACAATGTCTAGATAAAAAGATATGATCATCAGAAGTCAGGCCAGAAAAAGGGACATAAGCGCAAAAGAGGACTAAAACTGAAATATTTAGAGTATAAAAGGGAAAAGCCATCCTCATCTCGTCATTTTCCTGAAATATCAAGAGAGAAACAGTTCCTCCATGAGTCTTGAAGCATTTTTTATGATTTTGAAGGATGGACGTCAATCGTAACTCGAAATTGAAGACAGATTGCGTCAAAATGCTCTACGCGATTAAGGTAACGTTATGCTACCTTCAATTTTGTCTTGAGTTTTAGAATTATTTCATGGCTAAATAAAGTACCTAAATATTGTATTATAGCTTGTTTAAGCTTTAGAAGGTGTTGAATTCAAGGGAAACAAGGTTTAGAAGTAAGAAACATCAAAGGTATGTAAGGCTAAACCTTTCTTTTGGCAAGGCATGTATCTTTTAGCTTTTGAAGGTTTTCTTAGTTCTAAACTTAGTATTTCTTCTGAGAAACTTGTATGGTACCAAGGAAACCTTGTATATATTTAATTTGGTACTAAAATCCAAGGTGAAAGACGTCCAAATCAGCAAGACAAAACGTTTCAAAATCTGGAAAATTGTTTTGATCTTTAGACACTTGTTAGTATATTGATCATAACTCCTTGTACAAAATTGATATTTAGATGCTTTAAGAATCCCCAGAACCCTAAGACATATATCTAAAACTATCATGAAGACCATGAAGTCTATATCTTTAATTTACACTCTGAAATTTAGGTCGAAAGGCAGGACAGTGGTGCTGTCTAGACATTCTGTCAGCGGATTTGTTATGTCATCCAGTCGTCTCATCTTGTTATCCATTTAACATGTTTATGTTATCAGTTTATCCGGGTATCCATTCCTGTGTGTAGTATCGTGCTGGTTCTGTTTTTGCGGATCATCCAGTTTCAGGGGAAACTCTGCCGAAAACTTTATGGAAATTCAAAGAGTTGGACAAATTATGAGTTCTAGATTGTGTCTATAATTCTATCCTGAGTTTTCTTCTCATCCCTTTGAGTCCATATCTAATGTTGCCACATGTGTTATACCTCATACATGCTTATACTTATATTGTGATCATGTTATGTGTGATTTGAAGTCCCCCATAGAGGCTGAACATTGGACACACAGTCTGGTCGCGTGGGTATCAAGTTCCTAACCGGATTTCCCTAAGATATAAGCAATGAAGCCTTTAGCCTAAATTGATATATTTTTTTGCTTATTGAATAGAGTGGGATCGTTTGGCAAGGAAACCAAAGGATAAAGCAGTTGTTGATTAGCCGTACTAACTTTTGGAAGAGGTAAGTGTTTATATCCATTTCTTTGGAGGCACCTGGCCTTGTGGATTTTTCTACCACGTGTTCCTTACGTGTGTAGCTGCCTATATGCGTACTCATTACGCCTTAGCCTTGGATTTACATTGTATATTATATGATATGTCTTGTTGTTGGTATTGCATTGAGGATCTGAGCATTGTACTCTGGCTGTGAGTTGGCATCTACTTCCCGGCTGTCGATGAGAGTCCCGTGCCGGTGAAGGTTACCATTGCATCATATTGAGGGTAGGAGGATTCCGCCCTCGGAGCAGGAGGATTCCGCTCCATCGCATCATATTGAGGGTAGGAGGATTCCGCCCTCGGAGCAGGAGGATTCTGCTCCATTGCATCATATTGAGGGTAGGAGGATTCCGCCCTCGGAGCAGGAGGATTCCGCTCCATTGCATCATATTGAGGGTAGGAGGATTGCATCATATTGAGGGTAGGAGGATTCCGCCCTCGGAGCAGGAGGATTTCGCTCCATCGCATCATATTGAGGGTAGGAGGATTCCGCCCTCAGAGCAGGAGGATTCCGCTCCATTCATTTGGCACATGTGACCCTTTGCATCATATTTCATTTCATTCCATCTCATTTCATTTCATTTCATACCATTGTGTAAACTTGTGGTACATAACTACTAATCTGCTTATACGTGCATTGCTTATCTATTGATATGCTTCTGGCTCGTATTCCTGGTTTAGTTTATGGTTTCATACGTGTTTTCGGTTATTATCTGGCTCTGCCTTTTTATAATTTAATAAAGAGAAATTTGGTTTATCTGTTTCTTCTCCCTGACTAGCTATCCTATTCTTTGAGGTGGCTAGTCTGCCCCACTTATTGAGTCCTTTTGGCTCACCCTTGTTTGTTTTTTATTTTTTGTTTCTTGTCTATCTATTTCGTTTTGGCAGGTTCGCTCCAGGATTGAGTTCGCCACATTGTAAAGGAGCGAAGACGACTTCAGCTGTCAGGGTGAGCCAGCTTTTATTCCGGATGGCCGCCAGTTTATTGGTTGTTATTTCAGTTGCATTTTGCTCCCTTCAGGAGGTATTTGTCTTCTTTTATACTCTTAGATGTCTAGTCTGGATAGCCCTAAACCTAGTATGTTGGGTAGTCAGCTGTAATTTCTTTTGTACAGCTTAGAGGTATCAGTATGTCTGTGATTTTTTTAAGTCTTGTCCTTATTTGTGAATTGTGATATTTATTTTCGTGATTTAATTGGTAAGGGTTCGCCCGACGGGTCTAGGGGAGGATGTCGGGTGCCCGCATGGCCTAACTGGATTCCGGGTCGTGTCAGCTATGATCACGAGATTTTTCAAGGTTCAAGCTCCTTCAAGTTCTGCTTCTAATCCTTCTTTGTCAAGTCCTCTATCTCCAATTGATGACAATGTTAATTCTTCCCAAGTATTGAATAATGATAAAGTGTTGAATTTGGATCTTCTTAAATCTGACCCTGGTGAAAGAAAACAAATTTCAGAATATCCTCATAATATACGTGACCGAGTGAGGAGATATTAAATACAAAAAGGACCTTGTCAACCCCGTAAGTATCATTTTCCAAAAAGAAATTTTGGAGGAGAAATGCGTTATTTCGATCCTGAATGGTTTGACAGTTCATGTTCTCAATGGTTAGAATATATCATTAAAAAAAGATGCAGCATTTTGCTTATATTGTTATTTATTTAAAAATGAGGTTGGAGGATACGGAAAAAATGGGTGAAAGTTTCACAGAGGATGGTTTAGAGCTTGGAATAGAGGATTAGAAAGGCTTAAACGACATGTAGGTGAAGTGAATAGTGTTCATAACCGATGTTTCAAGATGATGCTAGATTTAATGAATCAAGCACATTCTATCCAAACTTCTTTAAACAAGCAATCTGTGAAAGCTAAAAGTGAGAATCGACTTCGCTTGAATGCTTCAGTTGATGTGATAAGGTATCTTCTTAAAGAAGGGATGCCTTTCCGGGGTCACAATGAAAGTGTAACTTCTACAAGAAGAGGCCATTTCTTAGATCTCTTAAAGTGGTATGCAGATAAGAAAGAGGATGTAAAAAATGTTGTATTAGAAAAAGCTCCAAAAAATAATACCATGACTTCTCCAGATATCCAAAAAGACATTGTGGATTCTTGCGCAAAAGAAACAGTGAAATCAATTATTGAAGACTTGAACGGGGATTACTTTGGGATTTTGGTTGATGAGTCTAAGGATGTCTCTCATAAGGAACAAATGACCCTTATTTTGCGGTATGTCAACAAAGAGGGTAAAGTTATTGAGCGATTCCTCAGTCTTGTTCATGTTAAAGATACGTCTGCACGGTCTTTGAAAGAAGCAATTTATTCTGTACTTTCAGACAATTCATCGAGTCCATCTCAAATACGGGGGCAGGGCTATGATGGAGCTAGTAACATGCAAGGAGAAATTAATGGTCTTAAAACATTGATTTTGAAAGATTCTCCTTTGGCATATTGTATACATTGCTTTGCTCATCAATTGCAATTGACTCTCGTAGCTGTTGCAAAGAAACATCATGATGTGAATAATTTTTTTGATATTCTTGCTAATGTTTTAAATATTGTTGGAGGTTCTTTTAAGCGCATGGAGATGCTTCGAGATGATCAAGCTGAAAAATTAGAAGAATTACTAGCGCTTTGTGAAGTCATTACTGGAACTGGATTAAATCAAGAACTTGGACTTCAAATACCAGGTGACACTAGTTGGGGATCTCATGGTAAGATAATATGAAACTTTATTTCTATATTCTCATCAATAGTTCGTGTACTTGGATTTCATGCAACTAACGGTTCAAATTATCAAGAGAAATCATTGGCAAAAAGTTTGGTGGATGACATACAATCTTATGAGTTTGTGTATATATTGCATTTGATGTTGAAAGTTTTGAATGTTACATATGATTTGAATATGGCTTTGCCAAAAAAAAAAAAAAAAAAAAAGGATCAGGATATTGTAAGTGCAATGAAGCTTGTTGATTTTACAAAGAGATAATTGTGATCGATGAGGGAATCTAAATGGAAGTCTTTGGTAAAAGATCTGGACTCATTTTGCAACAAGTATGATATTGTGATCCCTGTTATGGATGAGAAGTATATTCTTGGAATATCAAAGCGTAGGAGCTCAAGTGTTACATATTCTCATCATTTGCGTGTAGAAGTTTTCTATGGTGTTATTGATCTGCAACTTTTGGAGCTTAATAATAGTTTTAGTGCAGTGAATAATGATTTACTTCTTGGTATGGCTAGTTTGAGCCCTGATGATTCTTTTGCAAATTATGATAAAAACAAGATCATGAAGCTTGCTACATATTTTACCCAAATGAGTTTACTGTTTCCAAGCTTGACGATCTTAGTTTTGAGCTTGACAACTATATTGACTATGTGCGAGAAACGAACAATGTTTTTTCTAACTTGAAAGGACTTGGAGATCTTTCGAAGACATTGGTTGAGACAAAAATGCACAAGACATGGAGACTTGTTTACTTACTTGTGAAGCTTAGCTTGATATTACCTGTCGCTACTGCAACAGTGGAGAGAGCTTTTTCTTCAATGAAGTTTATTAAAAATGACTTACGTAGCAGAATTGGTGATGATTTTTTGAATAATTGTTTAGTTTGTTACATAGAGGATGAAGTAGTTAAAAATGTTTCTAATGATGCGACTATTAATCGCTTTCAAAAGATGACAAGTCGTCGAATACAATTGTAATAGTAATGGTTATATTAATATGTTTATGTTTAAGTTATCCTTTACCTTATATATATAAATTGAATATCAGTGCTTGTTTTGTCATTCAGTTATTATTGTATACTATTCGTTTTAGGTCGTTGGCTTTCTTAAAATTCAGAACCACCAGACTCCAAATCCTGGCTTCGCCTCTGTAGACGGGGCTAGGTCTACCTTCACCCAAAGAAGGCCTTTGAGCATCCTATTTAAGGGACAGTTTAAAGTTTAAAAATTAAAATTCTTATCAGTTTCATCATTGCCGAACCATAGGAGTGAACCTGGCTTTTACGAAAGCCTTATTTATGAAGTTTAGGTTTGAGGCTTGTAGCTCAACTTTAAAATTTTGATTTGTAGTTGAGGTTCAAAAGTTTGATGCTTGGTTTGAATTTGAACTCAACTTCAATCAACAATCTGAATTCAATCTTATTGTATGAAGTCTTCAGGTAATTTTGATGACTAGTCAGTTTTTAAACTACTCAAAGAGAAACATGCTTCAATCACAAATTTTCATATTTTTGAAATATGCGTCTTTCTAAGAATTGTCACATGAAATTTTTATAATAAATTTGAACTAAACTCCAAGAAAATTTCCTAAGATTTAATGCAAAGTTTCAGAAAATTTTCATGGAACTTCATATTTGTAGTGCAAAATTTTCCTGAGACTTTTGAACTAAAATTTTCAAAGTACCAAAAAAAAATCCAGAAACATCATATTTGGCGCTTCATATTTACAATCCCAAGAAATTTTCCAGTGACTTCTGAATTAAGATTTTCAAATTTCCAGGAAAATTTCCCGGGACTTCATATTTCACATGCCCTAGGAATTTTTTCCTATCGAAGATCAGAAGTTTAGTTCAACGTCCTAGGAAATTTTACTGGATTTTTTTGTGTTTCTTAAGTATGGCTATACTTTTAAAAGTTTTCAAACACTGGTTGTTTCTCATTTAGTGCCCACGAAAATGGCTACAGAGTCAAATTTTGACGAAGTATAGAGACCAAAAGTAACTATGGTTTTTAAGCTATGGGAAAGGGGAACTTGGAAATTTTAGAGGCAGCTTTCCATTTCACATTATGACAAAGTAAAAATGGAAAGCAAAATAAGATTATAGGCCTTAAGGAAACAAACGTTACAAGCCTGATCTACGTTAATACTTTCCATATCATTGACATCTTAAAACTTTATCTGTAGTAAGATGTCGTCGAATAATGAGCAAAATAAAATTTAGAACATGTCATGTTTATGTGCATTGACATGGATCATAAATTTATAAGTGGAGTGGACCAATAATTCAAGTCTATGCAATTTTTTTCCCAATTAACATGTACAATTTAAAAGTCGAGATATGCTAAAAAAGTACATACTCCATATACCACCATATTCTGCATAACAGCATAAGAAGCTATAATGTACTACTAGTTCTGATTTAATTTACGAAAAATGGCCAAATTTGCCCCTCAATTATTGAATATGGATCAACTTTACCCTGCTTTTGAAAACGGTCTCAAATATACTCTTACCGTTTAAAAAGTAGTTCTCTTATACCCCTAAAACCCAGCGTTGAGCCCGCTGTAATTTTAGTGCATTAAAAAAAATTATTCTTTTTCTTGAAATGGATATCCACTTAGGAAAATATTTCTCCCCTAGTTATTATTTACAAAAAAAAAAAATATATATATTAAACCAAAAGAAAATTGAAAAACAGAATCCAAAGAATAATCACTAATTAATCACTCATCCTTTTTTTTTTTTTTGGTGTGTCTGTTTAAGATTTGATATTTTTTCAATAGTGATCACTAGGTTTCTTGATTTTCATGCATTTGTGTTAGACATCTTTTTTAGCTGGGTGGAACATGCCGCAATGGAAATTGTTAGAGAGTGTAAGGATTTGTGTATTAGCAAAGGCTTGATAAGGCTACTGCTAATGGCCACAACGTGGATAGTGGACTCAAAGCCATTGGTCTTGCTAATCAGAGAGAAACCACTGTTGTAAGTTGGAGTGTTCACGTGAAACTGAAAAACCGTACCAAACCGAAAACCGACTCAAACTGAAAGAAAAAATGACATTTTTTAGGTTTGGGTTGGTTTTGGTTTTTAATTTAAAAAAACTGATATAATTTGGTTTGATTTTGGTTTTAAAAAAAAAAAACCGAAAAACCGAACCAAACCGACTGTATAAATATTTTTAAAAAATTATAATTACACATACAAGTATGTGTATTTTTATAACACCATTTGTTGTTGTTGTTATTATTATTATTGTATTTATTATTACTATTATTATTATTTTTTGCTCTTTTGAATTGTAGTTTAGTCCCTCACCTTTTTATATATAGTTTTTACTTTTGTAATTTAGGTTGCATTCTAGTCTTTATTTTGATAAGTCAAACAATCTATTGTATGTTAAAAATAGCTTGTCTTGTAGTCTTCCATTGTCGGCTAATTCAATATCATCAACATATCTTGGCATATGATGTCTCTTCAATTTTTCAAACACGAAAAAAATTATTGTAAGAAGTTTGATTAAGTTAATTGAAATGGTTACATACTTGTACAATCGATATTTGGATGAAGCTACATATATGTAGCTCTTGATTACATATATAGTTTTTTTTAGAGAGTACTTGGTTTGGATGTGTCAAGGTGGAGTATAGTCACTCGAATATGTGTTTGATTCTTGAAAGTTTATGTTACAAATTTAATGAAGAAAAAAACCGATAAAAAACCGAACAACCCGAAATAACCCAGTAAAACCGAACAAGTGAAAACTCGACTTAATTGGTTTGGTTTTGGTTTAAGTATTTGAAAACCCGAATTAATTGGTTTGGTTATTTTTTAGAGGAAAACCGACCCAACCCGACCCATGAACACCCCCGGTTGTAAAACAAATCTACTAGCCAAATCTAGTTTTCTTTTTCCGATTAGAATCAATATCAATTTTTCCCCCTTTAATGTATAATATGTAAATATAGATGAAGGTAAATGATCTTTTTTTTTCAATTTTCTTTTGGTTAATGAAGGAGGAAGAAGACGAAGTGGGAGGTCTTTGGATCCCTTTATTCAATTTTCTTTTGGTTTAATATGTGTTTTTTTTTTTTTTTGGTAAATAATAATGAGGGAAGGGATTTTTTTCTAAGTGGATATCCATATCAAGAAAAAAACAATTTCTTAATGCATTAATATTACAACTGGTTCGCCATTAGGTTTTAGGGGTATACGTGAACTACTATTTAAACGGTAAGGGTATATTTGAGACCGTTTTCAAACGGAGGGTAAAGTTGACCCATTTTTAATAATTGAGGGGCAAATTTGCCCCTTTTCCGTTTAATTTATATGACGATATCATTATTTGAGGATGAGACATATTCCTCGTTCATCACATATATCTTGCTCATATAAATTTACTAACTATTATGATGTATAGTATTATTAATGTAGTTTACAAACATACTATAATGTTAGGAAAACTTATAAATTGCTTCTACACTTACCCGAGAAAGTTTTCTACATACTTCAACTTTACAAAAGATCCGCTTTATCCCTGGAGTATTATTTGGAGTTAAATCTGGATTCCCTATCAAATATTGTACTGCAAGTATGATCAGAAGTATTAAAAACAGTTCTCTCTCTTTGTGTTCTACAAACTAGATAGAGGTGCATGTAGCTTTTTGGCAAGGGTTCATCTAAAACCAACTTTTTTTTCTTCATAATAGTAGAATATATATATATATATATATATATATATATATATATATATATATATATATATATATATATATGTGAAACCAACTATACTAAAATATTAAAAAAAAATGTTAGATCTGATGAGGCCTTAATTTTAATTGTGATGAATTCAATATTATCAACCCTAATATCAAGGACTAGGTGCTCTTAAGATATAAGTTCTTGTTGGTTAATGGTAATCTTCACATATTTTTTTTTTTTAAAAACCTAATATTGAACCAAACAAATTCATATTGTAAATACTCTCAGCATTGGACAAATCTCGTGTTGACAAGTACTAACTCAATCAACAACGCTAACTAATACCAACACCGGGCACAACTTAATTAGGTCTAGGGAGGGCGTACTAACAGTCCGTTGTGGTCACTCGCCATGTGTAACACCATAAGACGGCCATCATTAAATCATGGCAGCTGCCAATGACCATCATTCATTTCTCCCTCTGTTTATGCAGCCTTTAAATTGCCACTCTATCTTGTAACCATTTGAGTGAAGCAAGATTTCAAGTACTCTCCACCTCGTCCTTTCCCCTTTGTCTATTCCATATCCAAAACCATCAATTCCTTAACTCCCAATATGCCTAAAAAATTGCCCCACTTTCCACGTTCAGTGAAGCTAAGGTATGTTAAATTAGGATACCAATACCTTATGAACCACATTTTAACTTTCTTACTCGTACCCATTATGCTTACCATTCTTATTCAAATTCTTCAACTAAGTCCAAATGAACTCCTCAACTTTTGGAACTCACTTTCCCTAACTTCTCTTCATATCATTTGTTCATCATTCCTCATCATTTATGTAACCACTTGTTACTTCATGTGCCGTCCAAGAACCATATACTTGGTGGATTATTCTTGTTTTCGGCCACCTTCTACTAATCGAGTCCCATTTTCATGCTTCATGGAACATACACGCCTTGTTTTACCCAATGAGCCTAAGAGCGTTCATTTCCAAATGAAAATCCTTGAACGTTCTGGCCTTGGTGAAGAAACAGCTCTTCCACCAGCAATTCATTATATCCCACCAACTCCAACTATGAAATTAGCTCGAGAAGAAGCTGAGCTTGTCATTTTTTCCGTCATGGATTCCCTATTGGAAAAAACGGGAATAAAGCCCAAAGACATTGATATTCTTATCGTAAACTGCAGCCTCTTCTCACCAACTCCTTCACTTTCAGCAATGGTGATTAACAAGTATAAGCTCAGAAGTAATATAAAAAGTTTCAACCTATCCGGAATGGGATGCAGTGCAGGGGTAATGTTAAACAATGTGAACCCAACTCATTTAAAAGTTTAAGACGCCAGCAATATCACTCTTAGTTGCTTAATTCTATTATTCTTTGACACACCCCTCACACGTGAACCTAATTTCTTTTCATGGACAATCAGGTTATCTAAAAGTTTAAATGGTTAACATGTTAGACATAGCATATTTTTGTCCTCGAGAAATTACGGTTCAAAACATGGTGGAAAATCTTCTCCGCTTAAATTCTAGACTTTAGTCTATGCAAGTGCACCTAATTAACCAACATATAACAAGCTGCACATGGGATAATTTACTTAAATATATTATGTCTTGACAGGTGATATCCATTGATTTAGCTCGTGATCTTCTACAACAATACCCTAATTCAAATGCAGTGGTCATCAGCACCGAGATTATCACCCCTAATAGCTATTTAGGTAAAGAAAGATCGATGTTGCTACCTAATTGCTTGTTTAGAATGGGAGGAGCTGCTATTCTTTTATCTAATAGAAAGTCGGATCACAAACGAGCCAAGTACCGTCTTGTACATGTGGTAAGAACTCACAAAGGAGCTGATGATAAATCTTTTAGATGTGTACAACAACAAGAAGATCCAGAAGGGAAAGTTGGTATAAATTTGTGTATAGATCTCATGCAAGTCGCAGGAGAAGCATTGAAATCGAACATAACCACAATTGGACCACTTGTACTGCCAGCTTCAGAACAACTTCTCTTCCTTTTCACACTCATTGGCCGGAAAATTTTTAAGACCAAGTCGAAACCATATATTCCGAACTTCAAGCTAGCTTTTGAGCACTTTTGCATACACGCTGGAGGAAGGTATTATTCTTTGACGACAATAAATCACTCGAATTCTTTAGAAAATTAATACCGGTATGCGATCTATATGCTGCACAATCTAATTTTTTGGGCCCCTATGTCTAAATTGGCCTACATAATGACTATATAGTAACTAGATATTGATAAGGATTATTATAAAATGTATCTAATTAATTATCTAGTCCATGGATTAAAATTTTACACAAAACTTTTACTTTTACCTCGTTTATGAAAAAAGAAAAAAGAAAATCATACGTACATTTTATATTATTTTCTTAATGCATAAACTAAGAAAATTATATTCATTTACTTGGAATATAATGAAACTAACTTTTTTTTTTTAATCTAATAGAGCTGTGATAGATGAGCTGCAAAAGAACCTCCAACTGTCGGCGGAGCATGTGGAGGCTTCGAGGATGGCATTGCATCGGTTCGGGAACACGTCGTCCTCGTCGTTGTGGTATGAGATGAGTTACATTGAGGCCAAGGGGAAAATGAAGAAAGGTGATAGTTAAATCTTGTGATCGTTTTAAGAGTTTTAGCGATTTAAAAATAATCATACATTTAATTAATATATTATTTGTGCAGTTAAATAATTTCTTATATTATGTCTCAACAGGTGACAGAATTTGGCAAATTGCATTTGGAAGTGGATTCAAGTGTAACAGTGCTGTTTGGAAGTGCAACAGAACAATCAAGACTCCTGTCACTCATAATCCATGGGCTGATTGCATTGACAGATACCCTATTCATATTCCAGATGTTGTCAAGCTCTAATCTTTAATCAATGCATGAAGTTCCCTACCTCTCTCCTCCCTCACCCGAAGAAGAAAATGTATAAGGAGAAGAACACTAGGGTTTGCGGAATTGAGAAATTAAACATTGTGTGTGTACTTTGCTTCGCATTATTGCATGTGTGTCGTTTTCCTTTCTCCATTAATAGTGGTGTAAGTATAAGTTAAAAAGAGGATGTATGTTTTTTCATGTATGTGAAATTAAATAACGTTAACTGAGGGCCTGAGGTAACAATGCTGGTACAATATACTCTGATTGTGATAACATTTAATTTGGGGAAAAAAAAAAAAGAAAAGGACACCATTTATATATCATCAATTTTGAATCTTTATTAGGTAATACTATATTTTTGACATATGGATAAGCAATTTAATTTTCCTTGCGGTACATGAATACACAATATCACGCAATACTTCTAAATATAAGAAATGACATTATCTTTTACACAAACTTTAAAAAAAAAAATTATGTTGCAAAAATAATGCTAGATCACTTTAACAATGCATATGTGCATATCTATGCATACTAATTAGAATGGCTATTTGTGTAAAGTTTCCAAAAATAACAAGACACAAAAATTAATACAGAGGTAATAAACTCCTAAGAATTCGAGGGACGAATGTGGAAGGGGTTACTTTTAAAGATGAAAATTGTTTTCAACATGAGCTGTTAGGAAACTAGTTAACCTAGCATGGCCTCAAGCCAGAACTAAAAAGAGGCTTTAAATTTATTTAATCGAATCTTTACGCACTTTATTATTTGAGGTTTATTCTTAGAACTTCTTAAAATGCAAAGTAGTGATAAATTACACATCTTATTGATGAACGCGGTCACTCAAATTTCGTGGAAGAGAAAGTATAACTAAATAATCCCTCCGCCTCAAATTAGTTGTTATCTTTAACTTTTTCACAATCATTAAGAAAATCATTAAATAGAGTGTGTATTTTACTATGGGGACATTTAACGTTTGACTATTAAATTTTATTGAAAATTCTTTTAATTATTAAGGATATAGTTGAAAAGAACTAATAATTTAGTCTTGAAATCCTAAAGTGGCAACAAAATTGGGACACAATTTTTTTGCTAAAGTGACAATTAAAATGAGATGGAGGGAATAGATAATTATGTTCGAAACACCACCTTGCTTCAAAATTTTCACTCACTATTATGCTATAAAACTATAAGGTTGAACTTGAACTAGCGATAACTCTTGAGACTTCAAATTAAAAAAAAATATGTTTCAATATCTGTTTAAAACCTACCGTCAAATACCTAGTTTCTAATTAAATTCTTAAAAGTTTTTATCATTTCTTAGCTTTACATAATTTTTTACTCCTGATACATAGTTTTTGAATTTTCTAAATTTTTTACGTAATTTTATTGTTTTATGTGATTTATATTTCTTAAAAACATTTATATCAATAATAATAATGTACAAAATATTAAATATTAGATATGTGTGGGGCTTACGCCTGGTGCACTAGGACTTATGTCTCTCCCCATGTAAGGCAAAACGCTTTGCCTCGCGTCCATTCCTTTTAAAACATTGACGTCAATATACAAAGTATAAATTAATTTTGACCGGGCAGCTAAGAGCATACTCTTTCTAGCCGATGGTATAAATTTAGCTCGGTAGCTTTTTGCATGGTGTTATTCAAGGTGCGATTACTTTTCATAATTTTTGTAAGCGTGGCAACTCAACTTCAATCTCCAAAATCTTAAGGTTAGACCAACTACATGAACTGAAGTTCACTAAACTTTATATTATTTTGATCAATGTTTTAACAGGCGGGGCGCAAGGCGAGACGTTTAACTTACAATGGGGCGAGGCATAAACTCCGAGACATGGGGCGTAAGTCCTATGGATCTTATTTTTTTAATTAATTCTAAATTAATAAAATAGTATAATTAGCCAAAAAAATATCAAAAGCACATAAAAAAATTTAAGAAAATTAAAAATAAGAAAAAATTATAGAAATAAAAGATCTAACCTTTTTAACAATGGGTAAAAAATTGAATAATGTTACAATTTTTATGAGATACAAATAAACCATAAAGTCTTAACTTTCGAACAATTAAAAATAAAAATTTGCCACTATAAAAAGTGAATAAACAATAAAATTTATTACTATTATAATTTAAAACATTAATTCTTCATTGATAAATATAAAATTGCTTCTAAATTACATATAATTAAAGTCTAGCAATTTTGAGTGACAGAAATAAGACATGAAGACCAATAACAAGTGATGATATAAACATCAACGATGTATTTTCAGATTAAGTGTGCAAATAATATGTTCACCCTCATGATATTCTCAGTTATAATACATGTAACATTATGTATCGTTAAATGAGATACACTCAATTTTTGAATTTCTATAGATGAATATTACTTCATTTAAAAAAAAAATGGTAGATGAACAATCTTAATTAGGGAATTGAACAGATCATTTGCATAGGTTCTATAAAGCGAGTCCCAAGCATTAGGCGTTGGGCGTGCTTTGGGCGCACCGTCGGACACTTGAGGCGTAAGCCCCACGGATCTAAGCCTCGCTTGAGAGCCTCAGGGCATTTTGCAAGTGCTCTGCCCCAGAGCGAGTTCCGAATGAATCTCAAAACTGCGTTTTAAAACATAGATTTTGATTTAAAGTTGAGCTAAATTCAATTTTAGTCTCATGATTAAAGTTTAATTCCACTCAAGCAAAAAAAATGTAAAAGAAGTTGAGACCCAAACTTCAATCAAGAAAGACTGAAGTTAGACATAAATGGGATCAAATTTCAGTCACCGGGACTAATTTTGATTGGCTAGTCGTGCCTCGCAAAGTAGCGGTAAAAGTAGCTACTCCTTAATTGGAATTATGAGAACAGTTTGTCTGGGTACTTCGCCGGATTCGATGGGGGCACAACCTACCTATCTGATAGCATGTGTTCTCTCCATTTCAAAGCCGAATTAATTGATATTTACTCAAAAAGGGGTAGGGTACCGGTCGATAGCTAATAATTACTACTAGGTTTAAGCCCAAAGGAGACTCTCGAGAACTAGAAAAATCTATTGCTGGCCTATCTTATCATCCTCCTTTTCACTCTACCTCCCTAGTCCCTACATTCTACCTTTTTCGTTATTTTTCAACGTAATGAGCTAAAAAGTACAGCAGATAGTTTGGGAAGACACCAAGAGAGGGAAAGATAACTAACTGTAATGAATTAGGCATGTAGCCTCTCATTGACATTAGGACTGCCCATCATGGTCAAATCATATTAACACTAGATGATCACTAGTGAATGTTACTGCAACGATTCCTATTTATGTAACCTTATTTGTCTTTTAATTTAAGAAAAATGATCAATTTTTAAATTTTGAGAAAATTTTGGTTTTAGCTTCCAAAAGAATGATTATTTAAACAAAAGAAAAAGGAGAAGAATTTCGTTCATTAAAGTATGCACACCATGAGAGTTTTAATTAAAGATGGAGGGACATCATTCATTTTATCATACATCTCTTGATAATTACGTACTCTGAATAAATTAAGGTGGAGCTGGATTCACCTTACCTTCACAAAAATAAAAAGTGAGGGTACTTGCCAAACTAAGCTATTACTTAATGCAGGAGTTAGTGATTCCATTAATATTAAGGTGCCTTTGAGTGAAGGACAATTCAAAATTGACTTAAAACTGCGGCATCCCGAACTTAGTAGAACATATGAGATTAATGAAGAATAACTAGTAAATACATAAAACAAATCAGCATAAAATGGGTTTTTTTTCATAATTAGCTATTTTTTAAACTTAATTACAATATCCTATTAGCCTTTTTAACACTCAAAAAGAATAGCACATCAAATATAGCAAAAAACAAGCATAAGGATATACTCCCTATGTCCCAAATTAGTTGTCGCCTTTAGCTTCTTCACGCCCATTAAGAAAATCATTAAATAGAGTGTGTGTTTTACTATGTTACCCCTATTTAATGTTTGGCTACTAAATTTTGTTGAGAATTTTTTTAATTATTAAGGGTATAGTTGGAAAAGACTAACAATTTTTGTCTTGAAATCCTAAAGCGACAACTAATTTGGGACACACCATTTTTTCTAAAACGACAACTAATTTGGGACGGAGGGAGTATATGCTTGGGGCCGAAAATCTCGCCTGCCAAAACTGTCTAAGCTTTTCCTAATTTATCATCAATTTCCACAAATTCCAATGGTATAAAAGAGTTATCAAACATCCGTTTCCGCAATTTATAGTCGGTCGGCTAAACTAATTACCTTAGTTCACCTATATTCATATTCCCCGGGTTCATTTTAGTGGTAAGAATTGACTTTGCACACATCCTAAAAAATTATAAATAAACATAGTATTTTTGCTAATTTACTCTTTTATCTTCTTGGTATTTTCAAGAAAGAGCTACTAATATTGAGGTGTTTGTATTTTTCAATAATATT
Source organism: Petunia axillaris subsp. axillaris (assembly GCA_029990575.1). Taxonomy (NCBI): domain Eukaryota; kingdom Viridiplantae; phylum Streptophyta; class Magnoliopsida; order Solanales; family Solanaceae; genus Petunia; species Petunia axillaris. The sequence continues at coordinate 48,551,190 of JARKNS010000009.1, forward strand.
TAATATTAGGGGTATCATGGGAAAGAAATGATAAAATTTACCTTGATATTCTAAATTAACAAATTTTTTGGACTTTCTATAAATGGAATACCTTACAACTAAAATGCACGGGAGGAAGTATTTCCGTAGATAGATTGATTCTATCTTTAACATATTTACCACATACTTCCCCTATGTTTAAGTAAAGTCTATTTTAGAATCATTTGTTTGTTTATGCGTTTGTATCTAATTCTATACCCAAATATTAAGGGTATATTTTATGATTGTGTTTTTAATTAAGCTTGTATACCTAATAATATACATCCTATAAAAGTGGTATTTCATATTATAATGCTAGTGTATTTATATGTTTATTTATATGCATATTATTTAATTATATACCCAAAACATTAATGGTATATTTTAGGTATGTGCTTGTTAACTAAGTGTGTAATTGTATTATCTAATTATATACTAGTATAAAAGTGGTATACCGTACAATTGTGTTTTTGTACTTATACACCCGGTATAATAAGGGTGTATCGTAGGTTTGTGTTTATCAGTAAGATTTTGGTATATAATGTTTTATTGTTAAGTTGTTTTTTTTTTCTTTTGAGAATCTAATGAGTATATATTCTAAAAATTTATACATTATGTATTTGTGGTATATTTAAAGAGAATATATGTTAAGCATGTGCTAATTATACCCTATTTATGCATCATAAACGTTTCTAAAATGAAATTAGCGTAAATTTAAAATACTTGTTAGGCAAGTTAAAAATAATTTATCAAATCTGAGTTACAATAGCTAAAGTAGATGAAATTTTGAAACATCTGGTTGAACAATGGAGTTTAAAACGTTGGGTGAGGAAGAGGTTTTATGTGAATAAAGATGAGGGAGAAAGTTGAATATATCCATAATGATTAAAAAAAAACTTTAATAAGTGGTATCCTCTTTACTTTTTATCAGTTGCTATATATGTAATAAAATATGTTGTTTATCTAATAACATTGTTGCTAATGTAAATATGGTATCTAGAAGTGATCTAGAGTGTAAAATTCCTTAAATTTTTACCGTAGTATTAGCTAAAAATTTCACCTAGTGCCCTCAATAAGACATGGTCTTACCTAATTGCCTCACTTATAAATATTTTAAGTAAATTCCCTCCACATCATACTCCCTCTTATAAAAGGACTATTTTGCCCCCCAACTTGTGTTAATTCACGCTGAAGGTTTCCTTCTCTCTTTCCCCATTCTTGGCCTCCTTCTTTCTTCTTTGTGTGGCCCCCCAACTTGTTTAATTCACGCTGAAAGATTTCCTTCTCTCTTTTCCCATTCCTGGCATCCTTCTTTCTTCTTTGTGTGCTAGAAATTTGGGATTTTTTTTCTTGTGTTTCTTGAATCCAGTGATTTGAAAGTTTTTATTGCCAATGGCTATTAGATATTCATGTTTTGCATAGAGCTTAAAATCTTGACCATGGCCAAGAGTTGCATAGACTTTCTTTGCAAGTTGCTTATTGCAGTAGAGTTTAAATTCTTGGCTATTGCCAATACTTACAGAGATGTTCTGTGTAAGTTGTCGCTTCCCCCAGAACTTAGAGTCTTGGCTATTGCCAAGAGTTGCAGAGACTTTATCTCCAACTTGTTCACTGCAGTAGAGGTAGAAGTCTTGGCAATTGCCAATACTCTTAGAGTCTTTTAGTGTAAGGTCCCCCTTGCCAGAACTTAAAGTCTTGGGTATTGCCAAGAGTTGCAGAGACTTTGTCTCCAACTTGTTCATTGCAGTAGAGGTAGAAGTCTTGACAATTGCCAATACTCTTAGAGATTTTTAGTGTAAGGTTCCCCTTGCCAGAACTTAAAGTCTTGGCTATTGCCAAGAGTTGTAGAGACTTTCTCTGCAAGTTTTGCATTGCAATATAGGCAAAAGTCTTGCCAATTGCCAATACTTGCAGAGACTATTTGTACAAGTTGCTCCTTCCACTAGAGTTTAAAGTTCTGGCAATTGTCAATACTTGCAAAGACTATTTATACAAGTTCTCCCTTCCACTGGAATTTAAAGTGTTGGCTATTGGCAATAGTTGTAGAGACTTTTTTTTGTAGTTGTAGAGACCATGGCAACAGGGCTTAAAGTCTTGGCAATATGCAAGAAGTCTCTACAAGGCCTCCCATTGCAGTAGATGGCTATTGCCAATACTTTAGAGATTTTTCAGTCTTTGCAGCAGAACTTAAACTCTTGGCAATAGTTGCAGAGAACTTTACCCTTGCAACTTGAAGAAATCTTACGTTGAATCTTCTCTTGAACAAAGCAATCTGTAAAAGGAATGAGGTTTTATGGTTTTCTTGATAGCGTGAATGGAGAAAAGGTTGGGGAGCGACTAGGGTGCGTCTTTTTACTGTTTTGTAGGGGTATTTGTTCCGAAAAAAGTTTCATTAAACTAATGAGGGCATTTTTTGCTAAACATTTGTTAGTGAGGGCAATTTAGCAAACCAAAACTTCCCGTGTCATATTTTTGCAAATCCCCCTAGTTTTAGTTGTTGATTAGCCCATGGGTTGATGGATACTTTGGTAACCTATCTTAGATCTTTGAACAATTCCTGGAAACGGCTCTGGGCAAAGTGCACGAATAGCTATTTTTGTCAGTAGTTTTTGGTTTGAGGCTACTTTTTTTAGTGGTTTTATGTGAGAGATTACTTTTTAGAACTTCAATTCTTGTGGGCTGAAGTTCAAACCTTGTGGGTTGAAGTTCAATCCTGTGGGCTGAACTTCATGCCTAAGGTATAAAGTTCAATTTCAACCCGCAAGGGCTGAACTTTTAGGCATAAATACGTAAACTTCAACCCTTGTGGGCTGAAGTTGAACTTCAACCCTTGTGGGATGAAGTTGAACTTCAACGCTTGTGGTATGAAGTTCAGTCCACAAGAATTAAAGTTCCAAAAAGTGACCTCTCATGCAAAACCAATATAAAGAGTGTAAAAATTTTGCCCACAGGCCACTTTTACCACTGGTATTTAGTTTGAAGCCACTTTTTTTATTGGTCTTACATGAGAGGCCACTTTTTTGGAACTTCAATCTTTTTGAGCTGAAGTTCAAACTTTGTGGGTTGAACTTCATGCCTAAATTATGAAGTTTCAACTTCAATCCATAAGGGCTGAACTTTTAGGCATAGATGCATAAACTTCAACCCTTGTGGACTAAAGTTGAACTTCAACCCTTGTGGTGGGCTGAAGTTGAACTTCAACCCCTATGGGCTGAACTTGTGTGAAGTTCAACCCAAAAGGATTGAAGTTCTAAAAAGTGGCCTCTCCTGTAAAACTAATAAAAAAAGTGGCCTCAAACTAAAGACCATTGCCAAAAGTGGCCTTTGGTGCACTTTGCCCCTAAAGAGCGGCCTCAAAGTAAAGACTAGTGGCAAAACTAGTCTCTGAGCAAACTTTTTACAAGGGCTCTTTACCGAAAACGTGAAAGGGTGGATCTAAATATTTTTGTGTGAGATGGACACTTCCATCAATGCTGCTACAATTTTGATCACTGCAAGAAAAATATTATAAAATGGCCATTTCTGGCGATATAGGATCAAATCTCATACGAGCATCAGAAAATATCTTATTTTTGTAAATATCCCTTGTATCTATAACATTAAGATATGAGATTATAGGGCAATTCACAAAACTATACAAACTAACACTCTTTCTTACACTAAAATGTCAATATTTTTTCATTTTCCAAACATAGCAATATTTTTTTTTTCAAAACATAACAAAAATGCATAAAAGGGTGCTAAAAGCCCTAAATCCACTTCCTACCACCCCCAGCCCCCAGCCCCATCACTGCTACACTTGCCAAGGCCGCCGCCGGCCATCTATCGCTGGAAAAAAAAAATTCTATTTTTTTTATAGATCTGGTTGTATTTTTAGTGTATGGACAGTGTATATATTGTCTATACAGTGAAAATACGGTTGATACACAAACATACACTGTATGGTCATTGTATGCACGTTCATTCACCGTACATACACACAAACAATAAAATCTGATACGTGTTGTATTTTATACAATTGTATATTCATTGTATGTCCGGTGTATATTCACTGTATGTACAATGCATACACCGGGCATACAACAAAATACATACGACATACATTCCATACAGTCCCAAAACACCAAATATACACCACAACCGCCACGGTTCCGCCTTGTTCCACCGAAAAACTTAAAAAAAAAAAAAAAGGAAAAACGCAGCAGCCCCGCCTGGTCCTTACCGAATCCAGCCCCATACAGTCCATATACACCTAATCAGCCACCATACACCGTTGTAATCATCAGAAAAGGAAAAAAAGGAAAAAAAAAAAACAAAATCGACAGATCCAACACTGTTGCCGACCGAGGGGCCTAGATCCGCCGGCGACGGAGCTCCAAAATACAGTAGCACCAGCGACAAATCCACAGCAGTCGTGCATGGTAGAAGCAGCGGCGCACAGGCCTCTCCGGCGACGGCGGGGTATGTGGGAGAGGATTCAGGTGACGGGGGAAGGGGTAAGGGAGGTCCGGCGACGGGGAGGGGTAAGGGCGACGGTGTGGAAGGGTATCGTGAAGAGTGGATGGGAGAGAGAAAAGAGAGAAGAAAGGAGAAAATGTTCGGGTTAAGGTTCTGATATGCTATGTTAGGTAGCATTTTTTAAAATATTGCTACATTTGGTAAAGTGACAAAATGTTGCTATGTTTTTAAAAAAAGTATCCTAAATTGACATACAGGGTAATTTAGCCGAGAATCGAGATTATATGCACCAAGGTGATTTATAGAAATAGGAATCCTGGGGAGAATTCCAGAACTGACACCATAGGCAATGACTTGTCTTTTTAACCTCCATAACAGTGGTTTAGCAAAAATGACCTCCACTAAGTTTAATAAATAAATTTCGAAAGGAAATACCCCCAATAAAATCTTATAATGACGCTTGTATCCCGTCCTCTCTTTCTCATAATTACTGCTTAAGAGGCAGTACTTGCCTTTGACCCCCTCTTCATAAGCAACACTTGCCATTTAATCTCTTCCCATATTTTCCCAAATAACTTGACTGCAGTCGCCCCTTCAATCTCTTCTCACATTCTCGCATGCAACACTTGTCATTTGATCTCTTCCTGAGAGGCAATACCTGTCAATTGATAACTAGAAATGTTGCCTATGGATGAAATAGAATCATTTTGCTAAAACCATCTTAAATATGGACAAAAAGGCAACACTAGTAAATTTTGAGGGCACATGGTGTAATTTTTTGCACTTATGGTGTCTTATAATAGATTTGACACTTTTAAAAGCTTACAATTTTGGTCCCAATAAAAAAATCCCCGGCGAACGCCAAATATTTTTAAGTAGTAAAGACGTGGCGATCTCCAGGTATTACCCTCTGGCAGGAGTCAGCAATTTTTTCTAAGAACTTTTACTAGTGTCAAAACTGTAACAGTGGTGCCATTTTAGTAGTAAAGACCTGGCACCATTTGTGAACTTTTACTTGTCGATCTGAGATAATAGGCAACCTTTGTTGTGCCATTTTCGGTTAGAAAAGAATCAAGGATTGATGAACTTTCAAAAGACCATTTGTGATTAACAATTCATGGCTTAATCTACTATGTCTCAACTAATTTTATTGTTGACGGATGAGTTTTGAGGATGACAAAGGACCTGGTGCTAAGTGGACCAGGAAAAGGTTCACAGTTGAAGTGAGAAGACCAGCTGTTCAACGAGATAATCAAGTCTGAGTTGAAGAAGGAAAGAAGAGAACAACTGGAGTCAAAGTTCCAATCCTATCGGAAATAGAAGAAGCAAGAAGCGGTGCTGAGAAGGACGCGGTTCCTAAACGAAAATGGATTGGGAACTAAGGCAAATTAACTTCGGTTTTAAATAAGAAAATATGGGTAACCTTGTTTAAAACTGATTTCGAAGAGGAAAAGGAATCCTAAACTTAGTTGGATCCGGCTGAGTCTAGTTCCTATAAATAAAAGTTAATTTGGCCAAACTGAGTATGCACAAAAAGGAGATCTCAACAGAGCATATCAAGTATAATCAGATCGTGAGAAGCTTTGTGTGCAAGAACAAAGACTGAGCAGCAGAACCTTGCGAATGAGCAGTTTCATAGATAAGTCTGTTGTTTTATTTTCTTTGTGATAGGCTATTGAGTTGTAATCTATCAGCTTGTTTAGAAGCATTAAGTAGAGATTACTTTTTTAGGTTAAGTAGAGGTAAGCTTACCATCTAACATGTGGCTGTGAAGGTTCTAGGTACTAGGGGGTTCTAGTTCCTTGATTACATTACGTTGTAGTCTAAAACTTGCTCGGGTTTTTCTTTAGTGGAAGAGTTGAAATCCCAAGAGTTTGGGTCGTGGTTTTTTATCCCTTGAGCAAGGATTTTTCCACGTGAAAATCTCTGTGTTCTTTACGTTTCTGCAATTTGTTTAGTTTCAGAGATAGGTGTAACTTGCAAGGAACCTGGTTCTTTGTGAGTTAGGCGCTGGAAGTTAAAAGCAAGTTTTAGGATTTGAAAATTGGGTAACGACACTATTCACCCGCCCTCTAGTGTCTTGCGAAGGTGCACCAAGTGCAACAAGTGGTATCAGAGCAGGTTCTCTCGAAGAAAGATTAACATCTTGAGAAGGATCTGACCAATGAGTGCACCACCGATCATCACCGAAGGACAATCTGTTAATAGGCCTCCTCAATTCAATGGCCAATTCTATGGATGGTTGAAAGGCATAATGGAAGACTTTATTCAAGTTGAAGACTTTCAGCGATGGATCATTACCAAGGATGGACCTCTTATCCCAAGCAGAACTGTTGGACAGCCACCTAACGTGGAAACTGTTCCCAAGGAGATATATGAATACACGGATGCTGATTTCAAGATAGTGGAGAAGAATGCAAAAGCTAAGAAGCTCATCATATGTGGACTTGGTCCTGATGAATACAACAGAATTTCTTCATACAAGACCGCCAAAGAAATTTGGGATGCTCTACAAATTGCTCATGAAGGAACTTCACGCGTAAAGAAGTCTAGGATCCAGATGCTGAAAAGAAAGTTCGAGTTGTTTGCTATGGGTGAATCTGAGTCTATATAGGACATGATGACCAGGTTCACGATCATAACAAACGAGATAAAGTCACTAGGAATGGTTTTAACTACTGAAGACTTTGTCAAAAAAGTGATCAGGATTCTACCTGATTCATGGAATCAAAGGTTACAGCTATCATTGAGTCCAAGGAACTGGACAAGATTGAACTAGATGAACTCGTTGGTAGTCTGAAAATCCATGAGATATTGAAACAGTCAAGGATGAAGGTGGAACCTAAGAAAGAGAAGAACCTAACTCTAGAAGCAACTGGTGATGACCAGGTTCACGATCATAACAAATGAGATAAAGTCACTAGGAATGGTTTTAACTAATGAAGACTTTGTCGAAAAAGTGATCAGGATTTGATCACGCCCAACTACGCCCTTTAAAAAAGGGACTAAGCGGTCGTGGCAAATATAGCTCGGTATTTAAAGCCCCGAGGTCGAATCCCACAGAGAACACTCGTAATTCAGTTGTTAATCTAACTAATTTATCTAATCAACCAACTTCAAGAGTTTATATCTTAATGATGGTTTTAAAGTAGAAACTAAATAACAATAAAGTAAATAGTAGAATAATAAAAAGTAATCAAGCAAGGATATTAAAAGCCTAGAATTGATTCACACCGACTCCTACCTATGTGATTGACTAATGATTCAACCAATTCAACTTGGTTCTTCCTATTGAACACTTGCTCCAAATTCACAACTAACCACTTCCGTGCACTAGCTATGACTTTCACTAACTAATCTTCCAATTAATTAATGAAGATGATTAGAACTACAAGTATGGTTCACAATCGGGCTCGGTGGTCACAACTCACCCTATTGACAACCTAAGTAATTCCTTGGTTTTAGGTTGAAATATTGCTAAGCATTTAACCCTAACTCGTGAATTTATTCCTAAACGCACAAGGATAAAGGGGACAATCAATTGGGGGCCCTTCCAATCAATTAGCAAACAAAACGTAAATACTTAGATAGGAAGAATAATCAAGTTTCATTCATCAAAATCAATTAATCAATTCACATAGTATTGGAGTGGTTCAATCAACCCTAGAATGGGTAATCTAGCCACTCATGGTCATCATAAACAAATCAAGAATAATCATGAATGAATAAACTACAAAGGAGAAGAAATAATGGAAGAAAGAACTCTTAATCTTCAAGTCTTTAATCCCAAGCCTCCTTGTGTGTTCCTTGCCTCCAAGAGTCCAAAGTGCCTCCACAATGGTGGTCTTGCTCTCCCAAGTCAAGATTCGGGCTGAAAATAGGTTAGAAAACCTTTTATACCTCGTGTGAAACTCGTGGACAAGTTTGCCCCTCGCCACTTTTCGCCAGAAAATTTATCTCATGGCTGGATCATGGCCTTATGATGCCTGGGCCATGCACTTGCGAAATTCTGCTTTCAACTTCATGGCTGAATCATGGATTTACGATGGCTGGGCCGTGACATTTCGTCTTCAAATTCCTTTCATGGCTAATCCACGGCCTTGGCACCTTACAACGCTGTAAATTAACTTCAATTTTGCTCCAAATCATCAAACTGTAACACTTTTTCATACCATTTGATTCCTACACATTCAAACACCCAATATAAGTACAAAATACTATTGTTCACACTAAAATAATCCACAAAAGCACCAAAATATGATGTAACTAATACTAAAATATATGCATTTTTAGCCTAACATCAGGATTCTACCTGATTCATGGGAATCAAAGGTTACAGCTATCATTGAGTCCAAGGAACTGGACAAGATTGAACTAGATGAACTCATTGGTAGTCTGAAAACCCATGAGATATTGAAACAGTCAAGGATGAAGGTGGAACCTAAGAAAGAGAAGAACCTAACTCTAGAAGCAACTGGAGGTTCTAAGTATGAAGTATCTGAGCATGTGATGGCTTTAGTTAATGCAGTACGAAAGCCCTTAGGCTTCGAAAGAAGAAGAACCAGAGCCACTCCTGCCAAGAACAACATAATTGAAAATCCCCACTACTCAGGGTGTTTTAAGTGTAACAAGAAGGATCATGCTATAAAGGACTGCCCATTGTGGGATATTGAGTGGAAATAGTCTGCAGCTTCAAAGGAAAATGAACCTAAGAAGACCAAACGTCCTCCCAACTTCAGAGCATTAAGGAGGAAGAAGAAAGAGGCTTTTTATGCAACATGGGGACCGTCTGAAAGTGAAAGTGATGAAGAAGAAGAAGAAGAAGAAGAACCAGAAGATGACTCTCTATTGGCACTGATGGCTGATAATGAACCTTCGATTGATGATACACCTGAGGTAAGTCTCGATGAACTGAAAACTAGACTTCATACTTGTTCTTCTAGGGAATTGAATTTACTTGCCCTCACTTTAATAGAAGAGATTGAAAATTTGAGGTCTGAGAAGGAATAAGCACTCTCTGAGAAGGACCAACTAATGTCAGTTGTGTCTGATTTTTTAATGAGAAATAAAAACTTGATAAAAGCCAAATCTGATCTTAAAAAGGAATTAATTTCCAGTGAAACTTAAGTTTTTGAACTAAATCAAAAATCTCAGCCCTTGAATTAGAAACTCTTCAATTAAAAGAACATGTGCTTTGTGAGAAGAAGCTAGGTTCTGCACTCGAACTTGAAAATCAAAAATTGAAAGAAGTGTCTAGTAAGCAAGGAGTTAGTGAGGCTCAAATCAACCTTGAAGCTGAGCTTAAAAAGAAAAACCAGGTTCTACATCAGGAAACTAAGAAGAACCGGGTTTTTCAGGAAAAGGTTGAAAAAGCTAACTCTAAGCTCACCAGACTCACTAAATGGAACAAGTCTTCTGAAGCTTTGAATTGGTTGCATGAAAATCATAACAGAGGTAAAACTGGATTAGGACATCGGAAACCTTTGCCTGCTTGGAACCCTAATAGTAAATATGTAGGACTTCCTTGCAACAAACTCTGCTTCTTGTGTGGTAAGACTGGACATATCAAGAATGAACGCAGTGTTGCAAAAGGAGCAGTGAAAAAGAATAAAAAATCAGTTTTACCTTATTGGGCTAGAAAAGATTTAATTCATCCATTCGATAACAAAAAAGGACCCAAGCTTGTCTGGGTTCCTATTACTAACCCTTGATTTTCTTTTGCAGGCTGGAGCGAGATGGAACAACCCAAGCTGGATTCTTGATAGTGGGTGTTCCAGGCACATGACAGGAGATAGAAGAAACTTTCTCTCACTCGCAGCATTTCAAGGGGTAGTGTGGCTTTTGGAGGAGGCAAGAGCGGTGAAATTGTTGGAATTGGAAAAGTTGGGAGATCCCTCAATCATGCTATTGATAATGTACTCTGTGTGGATGGATTGAGGCACAATCTTCTAAGTATCTCTCAATTATGTGATAGAGGAAACTTAGTGAGTTTCACTTCTATAGGTTGCACTGTAAAGAACCTGCAGACTGGTGAAGTGATAATAGAAGGGAAAAGAGCTAATAATATGTACAAGGCTACATTAGGTTCTCTTCGTGAGAATAACTTGACTTGTCTGAATGTGCTAGAGAATGATAGTAAGTTATGCACAAGAGACTAGGACATGCAAGCTTGACTCAATTGAATAAGTTGGTGTCGAAGGATCTGGTTCGTGGAATGCCAAGCAAGAGGTTCAATGACATCAAGATCTGTGATGCTTGTGTGAGGGGGAAACATGTAAGATCTTCATTCAAGTCAAAGAAAGTGGTTAGTACGTCTAAGCCACTTGAGCTGGTTCACATGGACTTGTGTGGACCAATGAGGGTAAGGAGCAGAGGAGGTAAGATGTTTGTAATGGTAATAGTTGATGATTACTCCAGATACACATGGACCTTGTTCCTGAGAGCTAAAGATGAAGCATATGATATGTTCGAGGACTGGGTCAGAATCAATCAAAAGCAACTGGGTTTGCAACTAGTGTGTATAAGGTCCGACCATGGTAAAAATTTGAGAATGCTAAGTTTGCTGAATATTGTAACAAACATGGTGTGGATCACAACTTCTCTGCACCAAGGATCCCTCAACAGAATGGTGTAGTTGAAAGGAAGAACAGGTCCTTGGAGGACATGGCTAGAGCAATGTTGTTGTCAAGCGGTCTATCGAAGAATTTTTGGCCTGAAGCAGTCAACACCGCTTGCTACTTGCTGAATTGATGTTCTATCCGTCCTTTATTAGAGAAAACTCCCTATGAGCTGATTAGAGGCAAGAAACCTAATATTGCACATCTCAGAGCTTTTGGGTGCAAGTGTTTTGTGCATAACAATGGGAAAGAACCTCTAGGGAAGTTTGATGCTAGAAGTGATGAAGCCATCTTCTTGGGATATTCTTCACAAAGTAAAGCTTATAAAGTGTTCAAAAAGAGAACCATGACTGTAGAAGAAAGTGTGCATATGGTATTTAATGAATCTGAAAGTGTTACAAACAGACAAGAAGATGATGATCAGGAGATCGGTCTTGCAAGAGATGAACCTGCTCAAGACCCTGAGAATTTGAATGGAGTTAAAAGTAATCAGGATGATAAGGATCAAACTTAGGGGGAACTAGAAGGCAATCAGACAGGGGGAACTGAAGAGCAAGATGAAGAAAACTTAGATGGCTCAGACCCTCCTGGAAACGACACTCAGCAGATTCAGCCTAAACCTTGGAGATATCAACGTTCTTATCCACTAGAGAACCTCATGTCTGATCTAAACACTGGAGTTGTTACTAGAAGAGATTTGAAGAACTTCTGTGCATTCTTTTCGTTCCTGTCCACAATAGAACCAAAGAATGTATGAGAAACACTTGAGGATCCAGATTGGGTGATTGCTGTGCAAGAGGAACTTCACCAGTTTGAACGAAGTAAGGTATGGCACCTGGTCCCTCGACAAACGGACAGGTCCATCATTGGTACTAAATGGGTCTTTAGGAACAAGCTGGATGAACATGGCATAGTGACAAGGAACAAGGCAAGACTGGTGGTTCAAGGTTACATCCAAGAAGAAGAAATCAATTATGATGAAACCTTTGCACCTGTTGCTAGAATGGAAACCATTAAGATGCTTATTGCTTTTGCAGCTTACATGGAGTTTAAGCTGTATCAGATGGACGTGAAGAGTGCATTCAATGGTTATCTGAATGAAGAGGTGTATGTGGTTCAACCACCTGGATTTGAAAGTACAGAGTTTCCCGACCATGTCTACAAACTTGACAAAGCACTGTATGGGTTGAAACAAGCTCCTAGGGCTTGGTATGAAAGATTGTCTGGGTTCTTATTGAAGAATGGGTTTACACGAGGTAAAATAGACAATACTTTGTTTTTAAGGAAGAAAGCCAATGACCTGATAATTGTTCAAGTGTATGTAGACGACATCATCTTTGGTGCTACAAATGAGAACCCTTGAAAGGAGTTTGCCGACCTGATGGGAAGTGAATTTGAGATGAGTATGATAGGTGAGCTAAATTTCTTCTTAGGCTTACAAATCAAGCAATCTCAGGAAGGCACAATGATCCACCAGCAGAAGTACATCAAAGAGCTGTTAAGGAAGTATTGCATGAAGTCTGCTAAGGATATGAACACACCCATTGCTCCTGGAACGAAGATAGATCTGGATGAAACTGGTGCTTCAATTGATGAAACTAAGTACAGAGGAATGATTGGTTCTTTACTGTATTTAACTGCAAGTCGTCCAGACATGGTTTATAGTATGGGTTGTGTGCAAGATTCCAGTCAAAACCAAAGGAGTCACACTTAACTGCAGTCAAGAGAATCGTGAGATATTTGAAAAGAACTCAAGATCTTGGTTTATGGTACCCAAAAGGTGGAAGTTTTGATCTAATTGGGTATGCAGATGCTGACTATGCTGGTCACTTGGTTGATAGGAAAAGTACATCCGAGATGTCACACTTCCAAGGTCCTTGATTAGTTTCATGGGCTACGAAGAAGCAAAACTCAGTAGCATTATCCACAGCTGAAGCTGAATATGTTGCAGCTGCTTTATGTTGTTCACAGTTATTATGGATCAAGCAGCAGTTGGAGGACTTTGGAATCAAGTGCGGACAATTTCCAATCTTTTGTGACAATGCCAGTGCAGTCAATATTGCCAAGAACCCGGTCCAGCATAAGAGAACAAAGCACATTAATATTAGGCATCACTTTTTAAGGGATAATGTTGAGAAAGGCCTAATAACTATGAATTTTTGCAGGACTGAGGATCAAATTGCTAATATCTTCACTAAGGCATTGAACATTGTACAATTAAGAATAGGCTTGAGCTATGAAAACTTAATTGTTTTGCTTGCTAACTGAAGAAACTGGTGCATAGACATTCAGGTACACATTCTATGTTACTTGCTGAATATAATGTTTGTCTTACATGGCCTAATTGTTACCAATCACCCTCACTTGGCGCCGGATTAGTTGTAGCTTTTAAAATTCAAATTCTTTGAACCATGATGGCGTCAGCTCCTATGCGTCATAAGTAGTAGCAGCTTTTTCATATCCCATCAACCCATTCCCTTTCCCAATACACCTATACCAGTCTCTATTCCATCATTTGATCAAGAAACATTATTTCTATCGGCTGAAACATTAAAACTCTCTCAAAATATTTTCTCTCTCTAAAACACAATTCTCTGTAAAGGAAATATGTCGACCAGTTCCAAAGTGGATTCTCACCTCTCTTCTCCTAAAATCAAAACATCCAAACTAAATCAAAAGGCAAAGCAACTAGCAGCGAGTCGTTCTGTGGCTATGGCGAGAAAGTTTGCAAAACTGAGACAGAAAAAGTTGACGGGGGAAGCAACTAGTAAGGGGGAAAGTGTTTCAGATGCTGGTACGGAGGAAGGAGTCATTGAAACAGTTCAAGAAAATGTTCAAGAAACTGAAAAGTTAAACCCTAGTTTTCCTACTGGTATTGTAGTTATCGATACCGGTGTACCCTCTATGCCTGTAGATTTAGTAGAACATGTTGTGAATGTAGTTTGAGAGAAGGAGGAGGTAGTTGTAGAAAATATTGAAAAGGTCGTTGAAATAAAGGTTGATGCTGTTGTTGCAAACGAAATTGAGAAAACTGTTGAGGAACCTGTTCTTGAGACAGTTCCTGAAGTAGAAAAGACTGTTAGTGACAAGGGAGAGGAAAAATCTGCTGAACCTACCAAGGCACCTGAGAAAGAACCTGGTTCGTTCTCTGGTTCTGTGGCAGCTGATGATGCAGATCTGAGAGATATCGACGATTATGTGGAAGAGAATGTAGAAGGTGTAGGTTTTACTGAGCCTTTAGATGCTGTGTTGCCTGAGGCCAATCCCACTCCTCAAACTAGTGAAGGTTCCTCCAGTGAGACTGAGGAGATTTGGAAAGAGGCCTGTGGTTCAGGAATAAAAACAAACTGTGAAGAAACGGAGGTTAGTAAAGGGAGGAAAATTTATGGGTAGTTCCAAAATTGGAAATTCTAGAGATGCAGAAGGTATGGGAGAAAGCAGCAGAAAGACAGTGAGTCATGCTAGGAGACCTGCTACTCGAGGTTCTGTGAGAGAGCGGTAGGAGAGGATTGTAGAGGAACCTGAGGTTCGTAGGAGAGGTTCAAAATCAAAGCTGGTGATTGGAGATGACAAAGAAGACAAGAAAAAGAGAGTGGCCTACTTTAGAGGTCTACCAATGGTGAAGGGGTAAGATTCTCACTGATCTTGAGCTGGAAGGAATGACTTAACTTGGTGCTAAGTTGAGAGCTCAGGGTTGGTTGAACCTATTCAGTGATCGTGCTAGACAGCTTAGGGAGCAGGAGGTTCGAGAATTTTACTCCAATTGCACAGTGAGTGAGGGAATTGTGACAACCATAGTCAAGGGGATGGTGATCCAGTTTGATAGTGTGGAACCGGGTGAGATTTTAGGTGTTCCCTCTCAGGGCTACAACGAGTACATGAGGAACTTGTGGCCGGCTAGAGGAGATGGCGTGTCTGCTTTGGAGGTGACCCAGAATTTGCAGGGAGACCAAGACTGGTTAGGGCTACACAAGTTAAGAAGAAGGCAATGCAACCCTTCTACCAGTTGCTCTTTGAATTCGTGCGGAATAACCTACTGCAGAGGTCGGAAAGGAGGAGTGAGGCCAACTTTCTGGATATAGCCTATATGGACCTGTTAGATCGCGAGTTTCGTATTAATCTGCCTGAATTGATGATTAATCACATTGGTAGAGTAGCTGACATGGGGTTAGGCAAATATACGCTGGTCTATGGGTTTCTTCTGGGGAAGGTATTTGATTTCTTTGGGGTGCTTGTTGGTAAGTGGACTGAGCCGGACCACAATGACTTGTTTGGGAGGAACATTCTTAAATCCTGTAACTATGTGTTGGATGGTGAACCTGCTGATGAACCAGAGCATATGGAGGAGGATGCAGATGAAAGGAGGAACAATAGAATGGACAGGAGGATTGAGGGGTTCAGGAGGCAGCTTGTAAAGCAAAATGATGAGCTGGCCTGGATGAATGCTGAAAATACAAGGCTGGATGCAGAGCTGGAGCATGAAAGAGAAGGAAACTCGTGTCGTGTCGCCTCGCCTTATTGCTTGCTCACTTTAACATCCCTGATATTCCCCAATTTTAAACCAGTTCCTTTCCCTAGTCCCTTCCTGGTTCTCTTAAGGCCTGTTTTTAAGACAATATTATATCGGTTTGTAATATTTGAATGTGTTTGGATGTTTTAAGCCAGTTTGGCTCTTTTTGTTGATATAAATATCCTATCTGCTAGTATTTATTGTCTGAAATAGGTTCCTGACACTTAAAGGTTGGCTTGCTGCCTTTGGCACTAGAGTCAACTAGACTTAATTTAAGTTGAGCAGGTTCTTACAACTGTGAAACTTTTCGATGATGCCAAAAGGGGGAAGTTAGATGTTGTTAGTTCATTATATGTTTGTGACTTAATTTTTGCCTAACTGTTATTATCCTGGTTCGTTGTTAGTGTTTGATTTTTACAGGTTCTTGAGCGTACAAACCCTCGGTGAGACAATATTGTTTGTCATCATAAAAAACGGGGAATTTGTTGAAGGATGAGTTTTGAAGATGACAAAGGATCTGGTGCTAAGTGGAACAGGAAAAGGTTCACAGTTGAAGTGAGAAGACCAGCTGTTCAATGAGATAATCAAGTCTGAGTTGAAGAAGAAAAAAAGAGAACAGCTGGAGTCAAAGTTCCAATCCTACCGGAAATAGAAGAAGCAAGAAGCGGTGCTGAGAAGGACGCGGTTCCTAAACGAAAATGGATTGGGATCTAAGGCAAATTAACTTAGGTTTTAAATAAGGAAATATGGGTAACCTTGTTTAAAACTGATTTCAAAGAGGTTAAGGAATCCTAAACTTAGTTGGATCCGGCTGAGTCTAGTTCCTATAAATACAAGTTAATTTGGCCAAACTGAGTACGCACAAAAAGGAGATCTCAACAGAACATATCAAGTATAATTAGATCGTGAGAAGCTTTGTGTGCAAGAACAAAGACTGAGCAGCAGAACCTTGCGAAGGAGCAGTTTCATAGATAAGTCTGTTGTTTTAGTTTCTTTATTATAGGCTATTGAGTTGTAATCTATCAGCTTGTTTAGAAGCATTAAGTAGAGATTACTTTTTGAGGTTAAGTAGAGGTAAGCTTACCAGCTAACGTGTGGCTGTGAAGGTTCTAGGTACTAGGGGGTTCTAGTTCCTTGATTATATTGCGTTGTAGTCTTAAACTTGCTCGGGTTTTTCTTTAGTGGAAGAGTTGAAATCCCAAGAGTTTTGGTCGTTGTTTTTTATCCCTTGAGCAAGGATTTTTGCACGTAAAAATCTTTGTGTTTTTTACGTTTTGGAAGTTAAAAGCAAGTTTTAGGATTTGAAAATCGGGTAAGAACACTATTCACCCCCTCTAGTGTCTTGCGAAGGTGCACCAAGTACAACATTTATCAATGATCTAACAGTAAAATAAACAATCATAATAAATTAATCATTTATATCTTTATTGCGTGTGATCAAATGTTCTTTATCTAAAAGTTTAGGCACACTCAATATTATGTTAAAACAAGGATTACAAGACATGTGTCACATTATACTTTAATTAACCACCTACAATTAAATTACTCAGTCTATTGTCAATAATGGATGTGGGCAAGTGTTTACTCAGTGAGGGAGGCAAAAGCTCTAAGGAAGAATTTAAAAGAATGCAAGAATATCAAACCAGAGATTCAAATACGTAAGCTGAAACCAATTCTTGAACTTCTTACCACTGCAATACAAATTTGTTATGTTAACTGGATTCAACAATTCCTATGTAGTATATATCTAAACAAAATTTAACATCTTCCGATGAGGGAGATTCAATTGTAACCACTTTGATAAACATAGTTCCCCTGTCTAGACACCAAATTCCTTAAATGTTGTGTCAAAGTTATCAATTGTAAATTTATTGTGGATTGAACCAAGTGTGTGTGCTTGGCAAGAAGTAGATATGTTTTGAGATAGTGTTATCACAACAAACATCACAAAATACAACAACCTTGTACAATGACATGGGAAGAGGGTTCAGGGTTGTTCTGCTGGTTTAGCTTATACGGAGATTGTAAGCACCATTCAATAAGAAAATTGTTGTTGTACATACTCGTAAAAAAACAGTTACTCTATTTCAATTTCTTCACATACATAAACTTACTCATTGAGAAGTACTTAAAATCAATGATTCAACAATTACTTTTGCCATATTAATAATAAAGACCTAAAGTTACTAGTACAAATTTCTAAAAAGGGGGTCTGTACTCAGCAATACTAATGAACAGTCACATAGTTCAATTTGCTATTTGTAGACATAACTATATATCTTCAAGATTCGACTTCAATAATGTCGCAAACAGAGAATCTAAGATCATCCAATGTACTAAATTCACCTAACAAAAACCCATAATTATCAACAATTGGAACGCCCAATTTCAATGAAAATTTAAATTCTCTATCAACTGAAACTTGAACCCACTCCCCCATCCACATATCTTCACTTTCTTGTTCCTCCCCGCTACTAGAACTGCTTTTTTCCTCAACCCCATTTGATGAATCTGAAATTTCAGCGTCAACCACTAATGATGTATTGCTAGAACAAGACTCAACTTCAGAATTTTCAGACTTAATATTCTTGCTCTTCTTTAGATTTTTGGCCTTCACTTTTTCTTCAAACTCAAGTTTCTTAGACTCGTAAACCTTGGAGGCTTCTTTAGCAGTAATAAAAGTGCCCAACCAAATTCTTTTCTTGTTAAAGGGGTGTTTAATCTCAGCACAATATTTTCCACTTTTTCTCTTTCGAACTCCAGGGAACAATCTTTCAGAAGACTGACTCATTGTTTTTTGTGATTTCATGATCAACGTTCAAAATAGAGAAAAGTGATTTCAGTAAGAAGAGAGTATGACCAAATTTTGGAATGAGAAGACTTGTATGGTAGATTGTGATATGGAGTATATAACACCATAACTGTAAGTACTTGCGAACCAATTAATGCACTTTTTCCTACTAGGAAATTTCGTATATTTGGAAAGACTTTGACGAAACAAGTCCTATGAAGAAAAGGAAAACGAGTGGAAAACAAGGGACCTTTGTTTGACTATTAGATTCTTTGTATAATTTTTTATTGAAAAATTACATCATTGGTCCGTCTTTCATAAGTATACTATTTATACTATCTCATTGTATATAGAAAAACTTATCAATGTCTAATTTGGTATGATAACCAAATCTAGTCCAGCATTAAATGACACCAATTAAATCTTAACTTATTTGTCTTTTTAGTATATATATGTGCCAAATACATGCTACTTTCTGAATAGGAACTTGATTTTTCTTGTTATTACGTGTGAAAGAAACGCAGACCCTTTTAGAAATATGTGACCGAGTTGTCAAAACAATCATAGAAACAACACCGTATCAATTTCTTATGATTAACTATGTTTGTATATTAAAAGACTAACTGATGTTGTGCTATTTTGATTAAATATCCAATGAGTTTTGCGTCGGATCCATAGTGGATGAGATATTTCTAGATAAGTTGGCCCTTTTCATTGTGAAAAGGTCTTTTTGATTGATATGGAGTTTAAGATTGTAAAAGACTTTTTGACACATAAGTAATAGAAATTTTTACACAAAAGTATAATTTTTAGAACTTAACTACCAAATATAGCAACATTTTAGCAAAATAACCTTATATAGAGGAAAACACAAGTTAATTACAAACACAGCAAAAACATAGCAATATTTTCCCATAACAT
The DNA here is from genome assembly GCA_029990575.1 of Petunia axillaris subsp. axillaris. NCBI lineage: Eukaryota > Viridiplantae > Streptophyta > Magnoliopsida > Solanales > Solanaceae > Petunia > Petunia axillaris. The sequence goes on from JARKNS010000009.1 coordinate 48,570,505, forward strand.
ACCAAATCCTTACATTCTTCCTCCTATTTCCTCCACTATCACTTTTGCTCCTCCCATTTCCCACTATTTCACTTTTTCTCCTACCAATTTCCCCAATTTCACTTTTCCTCCAACCATTTCTACTAATTTTACTTTTCCTCATCCCATTCTCACTGTATCTCATTGTATCTCACCGTATCTCGATGTTTCTCAACTACCAACCACCTCGTATCTCATTGTATCTTTCCGTATCTCACTGATATGTACTGTATCTGCACTATTTTTGCTTCGTATCGAACTGTTTCTGCACCGTTTCAGGTTGTGTTCACCACTGTATCAAACTGTTTATGCACTGTTTCAGGTTGTGTTCAACATTGTATCAAGTTGTTTCTGCACCGTTTCAGGTTGTGTTCAACACTGTATCAAACTGATTCTGCACCGTTTCAGAACTGTATCAAACTGTTTCTGCACGGTTTCAGGTTGTGTTCAACACTATATCAAACTGTTTCTGCACCGTTTTCAGGCTGTGTTCAACACTCTATCAAACTATTTCTACACCGTATCTAGTTGTATCTCGGTGTATCTACGTTGTTTCAACGCCATGTGAGACCGTTTCAACGCCGTTTCAGCAGCTGTTTCAGACTCTTTTAGCGCTATTCAAGTTGTTCCATACTGTTTCAGCGATGTTCACACTATACCAAATAATTTATTTCTCTCAAATATTTATTTACACAACCCATATAATATAGTAATAATTTTTAAAAAATGAAAGTCCATGGTTAGTAGTGTGGCAAGTATGAGTTGAGAAAAAGTAGAAGCTAAAGTCAATGGAATCTTCCTTGAATTGTCATTCTCTATAACCTCTATCTCTGGAAAAAAAAAAAAAAGAGTAGAGAATACAACAGATACTGCAACATTCCACGTTGCTACAGTGCACAGCAACCCACCCATGGATTCTCAATTCATTTTCACGTCATAAACCAAAACCCATCCAGATTTGATCTTTTAGCTCTATGAAAAATGTTTTGGGTTTTAAATTTTCAGGTTTTTTCTCAGCAGCTATGGTTATGATTGTACTTTCTCTATTGTTACAACCATTTCCACCTACTGAAGCTATTAGATCTTCATCATTGGCAGCGAGTTCCGACAAAAGAAAAATTCCTTATCATCGACGACGGCAGATTCTGCTCTGTTTCGTAGCGAGATCCAAACAGTATTATTGGATTTGGGGGGTGGGGTGATGGTCGGCGTCGGGGAGGGGGGTGTATTCTCAATTGGTGGTGGAAGGAAGAGAGGGTAAAGTGAGATATGTAGTTTGGAAAAATAAAAGTGGAATGAGTTGATTATTATGAAATATGCTATGAAAAATATTGTTATGTGGTATAATTTGAAAAATATTGCTATTTTTTTTTTGCAATTAAGGGGTCAAAATTTTGTATTTATGTAAAAAAACCTCTAAGTAATAATATACTTAAGATTTTTATGAGATTAAATATATCATAATATTTCTATGATTCAATCAACAAAAGTTAAATATAAAGTCAAAGTTAATCAGATTGCATAAAAAGATACTATTATCTTTTCACAAATTAAAAGGCAAAAACTGTTATGTAACATTGAGTTGAAGAGTAACAAATTTACCCAATACACCAACCTCAACAATAATCTCTATATTGTTTGATGCGAGGTCATTTTGATGAGGGTGTGACAGCTGCATATTGAGCAACGGCTACAAAGGAATCCAAGGATTTAGTTATCATTTAACTGGTTAGTAAGATTAATTATTTACTAGAGTCTTTGTTAGGTTGGGTTAGGTTTCCTTATCTGGTAAAGAGTATAAATAATGTAATAGTAGAACTTTCTATTTCAATGAATGAATTAAATGCTCTGACTTCTCTCTCTTTTTCTTTCTTCCCTCTCTCCTTTTCTCTCTCGTTAACCTTAATACCCAGTGGGTATTAACTCTAATCTATCCACCTGCAACAGTGGTATCAAGAGCCACATGTCCTCGGAGTGACGAAAGCTGCGGCAAAACTCGGTGACTCCATGGAAATAAAGGAGCTACTAGAAAAAATTATAGAAGACTTAGCTACTTTGAATGCTCGACAGAAAAAGATTGAAAAATGGCTAGCTGAATGCGATAACAAGGTGACTGAGCTCAAGGAAGCTTTACACAGCATAGAAAAGGGAAAAGCTCAGGTGAACCCTCCTGCAAATTCCGGTCAACCCATTCTCACTTTTGGTACTGGGGTTTTAAGCCCTTCTATTTTGGGAACTCGACCCTTAAACCCTAACTCTCCTTCTCACAGTTTAAACCCCCTTTCATCATCTCAAATTCCAACTACCTCAAATACCCAAAATGCATAATTCTTCTAACCAGTCTTCTCAGCAGTTTACAAGGTTATCAAAAATTGATTTCCCTCAATTTTCTAGAGATGATCTAAGAACATGGCTATATAAGGTGGATCAGTTTTTTACCATCGATGACATACCAGCTTACCAGCGAGTTGTGGTGGCTTCGATTCACTTCGATAATAATGCAGTTCAATGGCATCAAGCTTACATGAACTCAAGGTACCCCATTTCTTTTCCAAGTTGGTCTGAATATGTTACTGCATTACAAGAGAGGTTTGGAATGGAATTTTTAAACCCTATGAAAGAAATGATGCATCTGAGACAGTCAGGAATAATTGAGGAATTTTAGGCTGCATTTGATAAGCTTATGACTCGTTTAAACCTTTCACAAGAAGATGCAGTAGGATGTTTCTTAAGGGGGCTTAAGGAGGAAATAGCTGAACCAATTCGATTTTTAAACCCTAAAACCTTGAATGAAGCTTATTATTGTGCTAGGGTGCAAGAATCGGTGGTGAGAATTAACAATAAGCTTTATAAACCTAATACAATTGTTTCAACTAATCCCTATCCAAAAAGACCTCTTGAGAGAACTAATTTTAACCAGAAAATCCAAACCAAGGTCAAGCTCCAAACCTTAAAAATGCCTTTAACCCCAAATGATAAAACAGTATCCATTAGTTTTCCTTCACTCCAACCTTTTGAAAAGGAGGGTATAGGTTTTGATATCTACAGACAACTGAAAAATCAGCTTCGAAAAACCCTCACTGCAGCTGAGATGCATGACAAAAGGGCTAAAGGGCAGTGTTATTTTTGTGAATAACCTTTTGTACTCTGACACAAATGTAAGAATCAAAAGTAGTTGTATATCATGGAGTTGGAAGAAGAGGGGGATGACTGGGGTTTTGATGAACCTGAAGTTGAGGGAACAAAAGAAAACACAAGAGTATTTGGCTCTTTAAGTGAGTGCATTAACTGGAACTAATATGTTTCAGACTTTGCGAGTGACCGGTTATCATTCGAAACTTTTGCACATCCTTATTGACTCAGGAAGTACACATAATTTCCTAGATGAAGCAATGGCAAGAAGGTTAGGATGTGAGGTGGAACAAGTTAAAGCTCAAGCAGTTGTTGTGGCAGATGGAAGCACATTGCAAACAACTTTGAAAAGTACAAGGTTTCCTTAGTTGCTGCAACATACTGAATTTGTGGCTGATTTTGCTCTTTTACCTTTAGGAATGTGTGATATGGTGTTAGGTATGGAATGGTTACTTGCATTAGGAGATATAAAAATGAATTTTAAAGAACTTACTATGGAGTTTCGCTACCTAGGAAAACGACATGTCCTTAAAGGAAATCCTAGCAAGCCTAAATTGGTGAAATGTAGTAGTCTGGGAAAAATGAGTGAATCACATGCCCAACTTTTTCTAATGCAAGCAGTGACGGTGGAAAAGCAGATTCTTTTCTTAAGTGTTGAACAAAAGGGACCCATTGCAAGGAAAATTCAATTGTTGTTGCAACAGTTCCAAAAGCTTTTTGATAAGCCTACTGAGCTACCTCCAAAAAGAGGTGACTTTGATAATCGAATTCCTCTTTTACAAGGGTCAAATCCAGTGAGTAAAAAGGCATATTATTTTCCAGCAGTTAAAAAAGATATCAAAGAAGGATTGGTGGGGACTATTCAACATAGTCATAGTCCCTTTGCTTCACCGATAGTTTTAGTGGGAGAAAAACATGGAACTTGGAGATTATGTGTGGACTATAGAGAATTGAACAAATGCACTATCAAGGACAAGTATCTGATTCCTTTGATTTAAGATTTGATGGATGAATTGGGTGGAGCTAATGTGTTCTCAAAAATTGATCTACGGTTCGGATATCACCAAATTAGAATGGCAAATGAAGATATTTACAAGACGGCATTCAAGACACACTATGGACACTATGAATATTTGGTTATTCCATTCGGCTTGACCAACGTACCTTCAACATTCCAAAATCTTATGAACTCAGTCTTTCAACCTTATTTACGCAAGTTTGTACTTGTGTTTTTCGATGACATTTTGGTATATAGCAAGTCTTTGGAAGAGCATATACAACATTTGAGAAGTGTCTTTGAGCTAATGATGGGACATGAGTTATATGCCAAGCAAGCTAAGTGCAGCTTTGGGGTGACGATCATTGAATATTTGGGACACTTAATATCTCCCAAAGGAATTGCCACAGACCCTAAGAAGATAGAGGCCATTCAAAGTTGCCCTAAACCTGACAATCTCAAGCAACTTAGAGGGTTCCTAGGTCTTGCGGGGTATTATAGGCGATTCATTAAGCATTTTGGAATTATAAGCAAACCTCTTACCGAGCTGCTTAAAAAGGACTGTTTTAGATGGAATGAAGGTGCTAATCAAGCTTTCGATCAGTTGAAAAAGGCATTTAGTTCAGCCCCAGTTTTAAGTCTTCCTGATTTCTCACAATAATTTGTAATCGAGGCAGACGCTAGTGGTGTGGGAATAGGGGCAGTCCTAATGCAAAATGGACATCCTATTGCCTACTCGAGCAAATCTTTGGCCCTAAGACATTTAGCGTTATCAGTTTATAAAAGGGAGTTGCTCGCTATTGTTTTTGCTGTTACAAAGTGGTCTTCCTATTTATTAGGAAGAACATTTATCATTCGTACGGATCAACATGCATTGAAGTATCTCATGGAGCAAAAGCTAAATACTAATTTACAAATGATTTAGTTGGCCAAATTACTTTCTTTTGATTATGTAATTGAATACAAAAAGGGGGTGACCAACAAAGTGGCTGATGCACTATCTAGAGCTATGCACATGGAGTGCATGACGAGGGAGATGTCGAGCTTAGATTCCAATCTGCTGGATCTTATTAGGCAATATTGGGAGACCGATGCTAAGCTTAGTAACATATTTAAGAAGCTGCCAACTAAACCAAGAAAGCACTACACTTGGCAGTGAAATCAACTCAGGCGAAAAGGGAAGCTTGTCGTAGGCTCTGACCCTCAGTTGAGGAGCCATATTATGAATTTGTGGCATTCTTCTACATTGAGCGGGAATTCAGGCATGGCAGTCACTCTAGCTCGAATAAAATCCTTGTTTTATTGGAAGGGAATGTAGAGAGATGTGAGAAATTTCGTCAGAGCTTGCTCTATATGCCAAGGAGTAAGTATGACTCTTCCCCTTCACCTAGACTACTGCAGCCACTTGAAATCCCCAAGACTGCTTGGACTTCTATTAGTATGGATTTCATAGATGGGTTGCTAACTTACCATACTAAAAATTCTATTCTAGTGGTAGTAGATCGTCTAACCAAGTATGGCCACTTTGTTTCACTCAAACATCCTTACAATGCAGTTGTGGTAGCACAAATTTTCATGGATAATATCTTCAAATTGTACGGCTTTCTAGAAGAAATAATCTCTGATTGTGATCCCATTTTTATGAGCCACTTTTGGCAGGATCTTTTCAACATACAAGGAGTATAGCTTCATGTTTCGACTGCCTGCCACCCTCAAACGGACGGACAAACGGAAGTACTTAATAGGCGTCTTGAGACTTATTTAAGATGTTATTGTTTGGATGCACCCCATGAGTGGAGCAAGTTTCTATCTTTGGCGGAATGGTGATATAATACTACATTACACTCATCCATTCAAACTACCCCATATGAGGCTTTGTATGGACAGTCAGCTCCATTACACTTGCCTTATCTTCCAGGTGAAAGCTCAAATGCAGATATTGATAGAACTCTAAGTGCCAGACAAGGACAGATTGAGAAGCTCAGATTTCACCTGCAAAGAGCATAAGTGATAATGAAAAATCAAGCTGATAAAAAAAATCACAGAGGGGTGTTTGAGGAAGGACAATGGGTGTATCTCAAATTGAAACCATATCGCCAATGGACCTTGAATTCAAAGCCCTACAATAAGTTAGCTGCCCGTTTCTATGGACCTTATCATATTCTTTCAAAGGTTGGAACTGTTGCCTATACCTTAGCCTTACCTTCTCACATTAAACTCCATCATACATTTCATATATCCCAACTTAAGAAGTGCCATCAGCTACCCGATGAGATAACACACCCACTCATACCAGATTTATCTTCCCCAAATTGCCCAATGCCTGAGAAAGTATTGAAAAGAAGAATGGTAAAGAAGGGAAATAAGGTTGTCGCTCAAGTTTTGGTGCAGCGGGAGGGTATTCCAGTTGAGTCAGCTACTTCGGAGTTTAGTTCTCAACTCAAGACAAGGTTTCCAACATTTCACCCTGAGTTGATGTAAGGTCATTTTGATGAGGGTGTGACAGCTGCATATTGAGCAATGGCTACAAAGGAATCCAAGGATTTAGTTATCATTTAACTAGTTAGTAAGATTAATTATTTACTAGAGTCTATGTTAGGTTGGGTTATGTTTCCTTATTTGGTAAAGAGTATTAATAATGTAATAGTAGGACTTTCTATTTCAATGAATGAATTAAATACTCTGACTTCTCTCTCTTTTTCTCTCTTCCCTCTCTCCTTCTCTCTCTCGTTAACCTTAGTACCCCGTGGGTATTAACTCTAATCTATCCACCTGCAATAATAATCTCTACATTATTAAGTTTCATACAATAATTCATCTATAAATTAAGAATAAATTACGCTAAAAGACATACTAAACCACTTAATTAAATAAAATACCGACACTTCTAAATAATTACCCTACATAACAACACTTTTCACATTTATACTAAATATATACAATTTTTCATTATCTTCTCCTCTCTATCCAAAACCCTAATTTCTCCCTCTCTCTCTTTCTCTCATCTCCTCCACCCACCCACAAACCCTCCCACCGTCACCCCCTCCCCCGCGCCCGTGTTGCTGCTGTTTTCTTCAACACCGTCGAACGACGTCGTCGCCGCTGCTGCTGCGCTACATTAATGGCGGCTCCGATCTTTATTTTGGCGTGTTTCAGATCTGATCCTCCTTTTTTTTATGTGTGTATATGTGTGTATGTTTCAGATCTGCTTCTACTCCTTTCTTTTTTGTTTTGTTTTTATGTGTATATTCGCGAGTATGTGTATATCTTTGGTGGTTGTTGGTGGTTGTTGAAAGCTGGAACATACTGTATGTATAGTTTTTACACATGTGTACGAATCTGTATTTTTGTGTATGTACATTATGTGCATAAGTGTATGTACGTGTATATAATTGTATGAACATGTATGTCAGCATATATATTATATATTTTTGTATGTATTTTTGTGTGTATGGCAAGTAATAAGTGTCACACACATAAATTTGTATGTTTCGTTTATACATCTATAGATCGTGTATGTATGTGTGTGTTTAGTATATGTATAACACATTTTTTTGTTTATTTACATGTATTTTTGTTTATATGTATTTTCCAACTTTAATTTCAAAGGAAAATTAATGTTTATATGTGTATTTATATGTATTTTATTTTTTAGATTTAAAAACACAAAAAAAAAAAAAAAATCGTTGGTGGATGGCGGCGGCCGGAGGCGGCAGCCGGCGGTGACTAGGTGGCGCCGCCACCTAGGATGGTAGCAGTGGGGGTGGGGGCAGTAGGAAGAAGAAGGAACCCTATTTTGTTAGTTTTGTTGGTTTTGTATATAATATGTAAAAAAAAATATTGACATTTTTTGTAAAGTGGAATAATGTTGGTATTTTTTGTAATTTTAGTGTTAGGGTTGTATATATTCGTAAATAGCCCATAAATTAACCCATCAAATTAAACAACCCCTTAACACTCTGTTTGGATCATTGTTACCTATTGTTTCATAATGTGTTGTTTTGTATTGTATTGTATTGTATTGTATCGTACTGTATTATAAAAATAATGTTTGAATTGATTGTATTGTTTCCCGTTGTTTAGTAACATTGTTATTGTTTGTTTTGATTGTATTATATTGTACTGTAACTAATAAGTTTACTAATATACCCTTAGTTGTTCTAAATATTAGATTAAGTAACAAATTTTCTTTATATAATTTGAGACAGTTTATATTTACTAGTTTATCACCAACTATACCTTGTAAATATATTCATGCAAATTATAATGAAAATAATAAAAGTTAATAATATTAAACATAACAATAAGTTCAAATAAAATAAACAAGAAAGAAAAAAATATAGTACGTACCTCTAGTTGTAAACAAGAGTAGAAACCTGAGCAAATAAAATAAATAAATATTAGTTTCTTTTGATGATGAACTTCATGGATACAAGAGAACAAATAACAAAAGTATCATCATATATTTTGTATAAAAAAAAAAGAGCATGGCTTGTAATTAATGAAATCTACTAACTCAAATTTCACGTTTTTGCTCTGTAATTAATGAAATTAAGAATTATACATTAAATAAATTAAGATAAAACGTTTAATATAATCACACAACAAGATGGCTTGTAAATCTGAAGAGGCAGGGAATGTACAAAGTAATAAGAGAGGCGGGGAACATACTGTATTTTGAGAAGAGGGGAGATGAGGTCAAAATAACTACTTGGGTGTATTTAAATAAGAAAATAGGGTAGAGGGTAAAATAGGATTATAAGGTTATAATTAAGGACATGATGGGAAAGTGTAAAAGCGTAACAATGCAAAACCACCAAATCGGTTGTAACAAAAAGTGGGTCTTTTCATTGTTAGGTAACAACGGAACTTAACAATACAATACAACGAAATTAAAGTAACAACCAAAACAAACGTTGTAATCATAATGACAATACAATACAATACAATGGGTAACAATGATCCAAACAAAGTGTAAATGATGAGCATGGAGTTCTAATACCTGCTTTCTAGAGTTTATGTATAAGCTTTTTTCTACATGAAAATAAAGACGTCATAAGAAAATTGTGGTCTATTTTATTACCCTCTCTTACAAAGTAGGGAAAAAAGGCAAATTTAATCAAAATGAAGACACCATAACAATAACATAATCTACTGCCATAAAAGATTAAAAAACATGGTATGTGTGCCGCAATATAAATGAAACTTACAGAAACTAACAAAGTTTGCTATTATGGAAATAGTTCTCAACTCCAATGTATATTAAGATCATCAGATCTACTAAATTCACCTAGCAAAAACCCATAATTATCAACAACTGGCACACCCAATTTCAAAGAAAAATTAACTTCTTGATCCTAGTACATTTGTTGTAAGCGCCATTCAATATGACAATCTGCATTACATGAGAAACTGTTAACGCTCTTTCAATTTCTTCGCATAACACATTCATAAACTTACTCATTGAGAAGTACTTAAAAACAATGATTCGATAATTGCTTTTGCGATATCATTAATAATAAAGACCTAAAGTTATTACAAGTTTCTAAAGAGGGTCGGTCTGTACCCAACAAAACAAAGTACTAATGAACCTTAAAAAGTTTGTTATTGTGTACATAGTTATATATCTTCAAGATTCAACTTCAATAATGTCGCAAACAGAGAATCTAAGATCATCCAATCTACTAAATTCACCTAACAAAAACCCATAATTATCAACAATTGGAACGCCTAATTTCAATGAAAATTTCACTTCTCTATCATCTGAAACTTGAACCCACTCCCCCATCCACATATCTTCACTTTCTTGTTCTTCCCCGCTACTAGAACTGCTTTTTTCCTCAACCCCATTTGATGAATCTGAAATTTCAGCATCAACTAATAATGATGCATTGCTAGAACAAGACTCAACTTCAGATTTTTCAGACTTAATATTCTTGCTCTTCTTTAGATTTTTGGCCTTCACTCTTTCTTCAAACTCAACTTTCTTAGACTCGTAAACCTTAGAGGCTTCTTCAGCAGTAATAAAAGTACCCAACCAAATTCTTTTCTTGTTAAAAGGGTGTTTAATTTCAGCACAAAATTTTCCACTTTTTCTTTTCCGGACTCCAGGGAACAATCTTTCAGAAGAAGCACTCATTGTCTTTTGTGATTTCATGATCAATGTTTGAAAAGAGAAAACTTATTTCAGTAAGAAGAGAGTATCAATATTTGGAATGAGAAGACATGTATGAGATGTGCGGATATATATATAACTGTAAGTACTTAAGAACCAATTAATACACTTTTCCTACAAGGAAATTTCGTATATTTGGAAAGACTTTGACAAAGCAAGTCCTATGAAGAAAAGGAAAACGAGTGGAAAAAACGGCGGACGTTGTTTGATTATTAGATTCTCCGTGTAATTATTTATTGAAATAAACACCATTGGTCTCTTTTTACAACTATACAGTTTATACTATCTCGTTAATATAGAAAAATTAATCAATGTAACTAATTTGGTACAATAACTAAATCTAGTCAAGCATTAAATGACACCAATAACCTTAACTTATTTGTTTATCGAATTTAAGTGCCAATTGAATGCTATACCTGAATAGGAACATGATTTTCCTTGTTTGTACATGTTACGGAAACGTGAACCCTGTGTTAAGTTGATTAAATTTGCAATGAGTTTTGCGTAGGATTCACGGTGGATGAGATATTTCTAGATAAACGCCAAGTTAGCCCTTTTTATTGTGGAAAAGTCATTTTGACGGACAATTAATTAGTTCAAAATTGCAAAAGACTTTTGACACATAATGATAATAATATGCTTAGGATGTATGATATTAAATATATCATGCTATTTTTATGATTAAATCAATGTTAAGGTTAAATTAATAACATAAAAAGATGTCATTATTTTTTTGATAAATTAAAAGACAATAACTGTCATGTAACAGTGAGTTGAGAGGGTAATAAATTAACTAGATACACCAACCTCAAGAATGATATCGTAATATTATATTATTGTTTTTTCACTCTGATAAGCCGTGAAGAGCAATTTTTTTAGATAAAAATCGTTAATACGAAAATGTATAGTCGAGTGTTATATCATCACTTGTTATGAGTCATTATATTTTATTTATATTAAACTTCAACATTTTTCCTTGAAAGCACTTTTATATTTATTTACGAAGAATTAATTTCATAAATTATAGTAGTAATAAGATTATTTATTGTTCACTCTCAATTTTCACAATTGAGATTGCTTGAGTTAGAAGATTAATTAAGGTCATACAGTTTTTTTGTATCTCGTACAAAATGTAACATAATTCAAACTCGTATACTTGTAATAAATTCTATATTTTTATTTAAATAAGCTTCTTTAGTCATTTTAAAAGAATTTAAAACTTTTTATGTATTTTCAATATTGTTTGGGCCATTATGCTATTTTATTAATTTAAAATTAATTAAAAAATAAGATTTATTGGACTTACGCCCTGTGTCTCGGGACTTACGCATCGCCTCAGCGTAAGTAAAACATCTCGCCTTGCGCGCCCGCCTTTAAAAACATTGGTTGCCACTGCTGCTGTACCTATAATAAAGTGTGCAATCGAATTTCAATACAAAGAGCAGAAAAAGCTGGACATATTATAACATGATATCGAAGTCATACTATGGTGATAATTTGCATGAGATAAGAAGAATTGTTCTCCTATAACATGATACCAAAGTGATACTATGGTGATAGTTTGTATGAGATAGGAGAATGGCTTACCTAAAATGTCGAAACCTGGCTAGATGCATGAGGGGTTATTGCAACTCTATATTGGCACACAATTTTACCATATATGTAATAACTAATATGATACACTCAATTAGTTAAAGATAATATAATCTAGAAATACTGTAAAAAGTTATGAGTTAGTAAAGATCATTTGGTGTGGTGTTCACAAATTAATGTTCCAAAAACCTGCACACTTTTTTTTTGGTGTTAACAAATTAATGTTCCAAACAACCTGCACAAAATTTGCAACTTATGTCAGATATGAAATTCTTCAAAGCAATCATTTATTTAATATATATAAATGCTTCATGACACAGATTCTATAGCTTTGTGTTGTTGGTTTTCTTCTAATTGATTGCTACAACCATGTGTAATGAGAAGACAATAACGATGTATAGTTAAATTATTCAAAATATTACTCCCTCCGTTCCAAAATGGTTGTCATACTTCGGATTTCGAGAGTCAAACGAGTTCATTTTGACCGTAAATTTAAACATATAATCTTTAAGTTTTTTGTAATGATGTTTATATATTTTGAAACTACATAAAAAGTACTATAAGTCACAATAATTAATAATTCAAAATATTTAAAAGACATGAAAATATTACGGTCAAAGTTAAACTCGTTTGACTCTTGAAATCCGAACTATGACAACCATTTTGAAACTGAGGGAGTACTATTTTCCGAACAATAGAATACTACGACAATCACAATGGCTTATGTTTCTCATATCGCGTGAATTTTCAGACAAGAAACTTGTTCATTATTTATGACATTCGAAATTTGCAAATATTCAAAAGGCTCAAGCAAATAAATAATAATCGAGAAAATAACTACTAATTGAGCAAATAACTAACAATTTTTTTTTTTTTGTTTTTCGCGTATTTTCCGAACTAGAGCTGACTGACCCTTTGCGTGAAATTATGGCCATATCTGATGTTGGGTCCTCCATCCAAAAAATGGGGGCTTTGAATCATGAACAAGAAGAATAACTTTCAGTTCGTCCTCATCATCAAAATCCGTCTGCACCTCTGTTCCTTTAACAGCTCCAGATCTCAAAAGCTGAGGATCTTCCCATTGCGCATTGTCTGCAGTGAGCTGTGATGACCGTTTACTTTGAGCAAGTGACATGTTGCTTCCATCTCTTACTGATGACCCAGATGGTCTTATTGTCGGAGAAGGAGCCACACTGTCCCATGGAGAAGAATGAGGAGTACGATCCCCCAGCCATGGGGAAACATCAGGGGAAGCCCCAAGAAACATTGGAGATGGTGAAGGCTCATAACGTCTGCTACTACTATTGGAGCGACCATCATCCCATTCAGATCTTCCAGGTGTCCTCCTAAGTCTACTTCTTTTTCTTCCGCCGTCCACATCATATTCTCTTGATGAATCTCTATAACGGTGTTCTTCCCAACTGCTTCTCCCTCTCCTCATTGCCCTGCTGTATTTAATTCTATCCCTCTCACGGTCAACTGACTCGCGACTAGAGCGGAAACTCCCCGAAGATGCAGCTGAGTTCTCTTTCAAGTGAGGCCTCGGGGCTGTTCTGGGGTCTTCCCGTTCATCAGTTACTATGCTACCTGAGATAGAAGCCTCGCTAGCGCAAGATTCACGATACTTCCTCTGTACATTAACATTAGGCGCACTACTACCCAACTCATGATCAGCCACAGAAGCGGCACATATCTCCTCATCAACTCTGTCCCTTGGAACTTTAATTCCACTCTCAACAGTAGCCCGTCCCCTTTTAGCAATCGCCAGGACATCAAGCCCTAGAAGAGATTTCCTCTCTGGAGGTTGAAAAACTACTCTTTCCTTCCCAGGAACAAAAAGTCCCCCACTACTCGTTTCTTCAGGTTCCAATGTCGTTGTCGTCTTGTCCAAATCAATTGGTCCAACATCTCCTTGCTGCATGTTCCTCTTTGAGGAGCTCTAGCAACTCTTAACCAGTTAAACCTGCACGGACTGATAACGTAGCGCAACTGTAAAAAGCTTGCAGTTGTGGTTACTTACAATTCAATGACGAAGAAGAAAAAGAGCGAAAAAAGTACTGGGAGCAAAATCTGAAAGTTCTTTGACCCAATAACTAACAGTTGATATCAAAGATAGGAAGGAATTACCTCCTTCTTGCTGCACCACGGCTTAAAACAAATACCCTATAAAAGTATATGATGTAGGGAATAATAACTTGTAAGAAAATCCAAACCTAAACAAACTTAGATAGGAAAAATCAGACAAAATCAAAACCCAAAACAAATTCAAACCGGAAGTGTCTACTATTTCCCATAATTATTAAGGGATCAAATACAAAATTTTAAAGCCAAACTTAAACAAAATTGTATAAGAAAAAGCGAAATACAAAATCAAAACCAAAGTGTGGAGTATAAGGAATAACGTGAAAAACCTAACCGAAAATACAAAAAAAAAAAAAAAAAAAAAAAAAAAAAAAACGAATTGAATAGTGGATTTTATTTCAAAGAAACCATACAATATGAACTAGGATTGTTTTGACGAGGGTTTTGAAGAGTCAGAATATAGTCAGAAACAAATAGGGAAATCTGGTTTGACGTGGCTATGTGAGTATATTTCCTATTTATGGTAGGTCTAATAATTAAATAAATAATAGAAAATAATAATAAATTAACCAAATGACATTTTTATCCATCTAAAAGATTTCAAAAATTAGAATAATATTTTATTAAACCCTTCTGCTTTTATAAATAAATAAATAAATAATAATAATAATAATAATAATAATAATAATAATAATAATAATAATAATAATAATAATATAGATTATTGATGATGATTGAGCACTGAACTATCCCACCCACATATAGGGAGAAGGAGAATGTAAATAAGCCCGTTCAATATTTTTACATTCTCCTTCAATTTCACTCTGTTATTCACCCGATGAATCTTCTACCTCTTCAAGTTTCTAAGGATGATTCGAAGGTTATCAGATATTTCAAATTTTTGAACTTCTAGACTCAACAACCTGATTTTTTGACCATGGTAGATGAATTTTGGAGAACTGAAATAAAAGGAAACTCTCAGTGGGTTCTTCAACAGAACCTGAAGGGTCTTGCTAAGAAATTGAGTTCCTGGTCCAAGGAGTGTATTGGTGATGTATTTGAAAAAGTGAAGCAGTTTGAACATATCACTGCTACATTGGAACTTAACTATGAACTCGATGATTCTAGCCTTAACAAAGAAGCTTTACATAAAGCTCAAGCTAAATACATCCTTTGACTTAAAATGGAGGAAGCTATTCTAAAACAACAGTCAAGGGTGACATAGGCTGAAGAAGGTGACACTAATTCAAGATATTTTCACAGTGTCATTAAACATAAAAGAAGAAGATCTCAAATCCTCAGAATAAAAAAACAAAGAAGGCCAATGGATTGAAGGTAATACCATTATTAGAGAAGCTGCCGTGGAGCATTTTGAAGATGTATTTGCAGATCATGAAGATAGAGAAGTAGGCAATATCCTGAATTGGATAGAGCCAATAGTCGCTCAGGAGGACAACAATAGATTGCAAGACATCCCATTAGAGCAAGAAATTAGAAGTGTTGTTTTTTCTATTGATCCCGAAAGTGCAGCAGGACCAGATGGCTTTAATGGTCACTTTTATCAAGTAACATGGGAAATAATCAAAGGCGACATATGCAACTTTGTTCAAGAGTTTTTTAATGGGGCAAATCTCAGCAGGTACTTCACTCATGCTTGCCTAACTCTAATCCCCAAGGTTAGCTCACCATCTGAATTCTCACAACTCAGGCCAATTAGCTTATGTAATGTCTCTAACAAGATAATCTCCAAGTTATTGGCTCTGAGACTCGCTACAATCCTCCCTAAGGTGATATCTGAGGATCAGGCTGCTTTTGTTAAAGGCAGGCTTATAACAGAGAATGTATTACTCGCCCAAGAAATCATCCATGGCATGAAGAACCATAATAAGGGAGGCAATCTTGTCATTAAGCTAGACATGTCTAAGGCTTATGATAGACTGCACTATTGAGGACAATGGGTTTTTTTGAGATTATTATTGACATAATCTATAGGTTATGTCAAATAATTGGTATTCGGTTATCATTAATGGCACTAGGTATGGATTCTTTAGCTCCTCAAGAGGACTAAAGCAAGGGGACCCTCTCTCCCCTGGCCTCTTTATTATAGGTGCAGAAGCTCTTTCTAGGGCTCTTAATCACCTACACAGCAGGAGGAAATACATCGGCTTCTCAATGAATCAAAATGGTCCTCAGATCAACCACTTGTGCTATGCTGATGATCTTATTTTGTTCACCCCTGGAGATAAGAAATCAGTTAAGATGGTGATGAAGACACTTAAAGAATACCAAGATGCTTCCGGCCAGGAAATTAACAAAGGGAAAACCAATTTCTACACCTATGCATACTCAGATAGAAGAAGAAAAGAGAGATTAGCAAAGTGGACTGGGTACAAAGCAGCTTCCTTCCCATTCACTTACTTGGGATGCCCCATCTTCACTGGCAGGAAAAAATTCTCTCACTTTGCTGAAATAGCTACTAAGGTGCTTAAAAAAACAAGCGGATGGCAAGGTAATTTGTTGTCGGCAGGGGGTAGGGCAGTGATAATTAAACATATTTTGCAGTCACAAATCATCCATTTGATGGCTGCATTGGCACCACCTAAAACAATCCTTAAGCAGATTGAAATGTATTTCTCTAACTTCTTTTGGGGTAAGGGAGAAAGCAAGAACAAATATCACTGGAGTTCATGGGACAAGATGTGCTATACTTATGAAGAAGGTGGACTTGGTTTCAAGAAATTACAAGACATCTGTGACACATTCTCAGCAAAGAGGTGGTGGAGACTCAGAAGTGAACAAAATATTTGGGCTAAATTCTTGGAGGCAAAGTATTGTCCAAGATCAAATGTTCTTTCCAAGATCAAAAACTCAAAAGATTCAAGTTCTTGGAAAAATCTCTTAGACACAAGGAAGAGAGTGGAAAGTAACATCAAGTGGAAATTGGGAGAAGGGAACATTCTTTTCTGGTGGGATAGATGGACTAATCTTGGTCCTCTAAACCTGCTAGTGAATCGAACTAGAAAACCTGGTAACACTCTTGTTAAGAGTTTTATTTTCGACGGAAGTTGGAATATTTCAGCTCTTAGACAACAAGTCCCAGGAAATGCTGTTAATGAAATTGTGAAAATAGATACTGGAGTACTCAACACTCAAGATAAATCAATCTGGTCACTCAGCTCAAATGGAAAGTTTTCTTGTTCAACCACTTTCAAGGCATTGAGGCAAAAAAAAATTCCCTCACCTCAATTTGAGAAACTTTGGTACAAAGCAATTCCATTTAAAATCTCATTTCTTATGTGGAGAATCTTGAAGAAAAAGTTACCTCTGGATGACGCATTGCATAGATTTGGACTTCACATAGTCTCTAGGTGTTTCTGTTATAGGGATGCTAAAGAAGAAAGTCTTGATCATTTCTTTGCGCAAAGTGAAATTGCAACCAAAACATGGTCAATGATAGCTGCTCCATTAGGGATAGATTGCAGGGATATGAATATTGCTAACATTCTACAAACCTGGTGGAGAAAGAAGCCGAGAAATATTTTGCACAAAATGCTCCTTCACATAACTCCAAGCATCGTATGTTGGGAATTATGGAAAGCAATATGTGCCAAAAGATACGACCACAAGAGTATATCTTTGGCTAGAATTGGGCAACAATTTCTGTTTCAAGCATAAGTTTCTGTTGGAAAAAGGTTTAGTAAAATGGAGGACCATTGGGATTGGTTATTTGTTTGTCAATTAGCTCCCAGCTATAGACAAAAAATTACTAGCAGGATGGTACAATGGGACAAACCTCAAGACAACTCCCTTATGTTAAACACATATGGGAGTAGCATGAATAACGTGGGCAAAGCAGGAGCAGGAGGGATTATTAGAAGAAGAAATTGATCGATGGTTATGGCTTTCTCCAAACCTCTTCAATTCTCAACTAACAACTCAAGTGAAGCTCTTGCTGTGTTATTTGGGTTCAATTGGTGTTTCAAGCAAAACATGTATAACTTCCAATTGCAACTTGACTCTCTACTGGTAGTTCACATGATTCAGGGAAGGGTTAATATACCTTGGAATGTGCATAATGAAATAGAGAAAATACAAGAAATAGTTAAGGAGAGAGGAGTTCAAGTCTCACATTGCTATAGGGAAGGTAATATGGTTGTGGACTCACTGTCAAAACATGCAACAACTTTGTCTAGGGAGATCATTTGCCTCCAGGAAAAAGACCTTCCAAGGGAAACTAAAGGAGCTCTTATAATGGATAAAATGGGTGTTCACAATTTCCGAAGAAGAGCAGCAAAACATTCAGGTTGGCACTTTGATCCTCCATGATTTCACTGGAAAAATTCCTCAAGAATCTGACTTTAATCATTCTAGTTGGAGATTAGCTTCAAAAATAAAATCAAGGCCATGTAGACTTTCACTCAAATAGAAGGCTTCTGCCAACTTGCTAAATGAAAGTACCTTTTACTTTCTAAATTGTAATTTTTTGCTATTGGAGAAAGGAGGTAATGCTATATCATCCTCCGCTTTGTAATTTTTTCATTAATAAACAAGATAGGGGTCAATGCCAAACCCCCCAACACCTCCTCGATGGGTGTTTGGAATTTTGAAAAAAAAAAAGGCATTTATGACAAAAAACAAGTCGCAGAATACTATTTTAACTTCTGTTCTGATTTCCTAGTTAACTAACCTGAAACTTTCAAATTGATATGTGTCTTGATTTTTATTTTTATGTTTATATTTTTGTCTGCCGACGTGTTTGTTGACACCCAATTTTATCCCGTTCGTGTTAACTAAAGTCTAATTATTTAAATTAAAATTAATTTTTGAAATTAAGAGTAATTGATTGATTTTAAAGCAAAAAGTAGCTAAAAACGAAACGCGCAGCCTCAATTGTGACCCACCCACGCAAACCCCTTATTTACCAACCTATATTCCCTAAATCGGAAACCCCCAACCCGATTCCTCAATTTCAACCCAAGAAAACCCTTGACCCGTGGATTCTTCTTCGATTCCTCTCCAAAACACAGCAAATCAAGCCTCAAAACGACACCCCAACTTAAAAGTTTTGTCTTCTTTTCCGTACGAGCATGAGTTGGACGAATCCTAGACGTTTGTTCATGTGCAAGTCGATCCAAGCCGCAAATCATCCCAACGGGCAGATTTGTAGGATAAAGATTGAAGTTGTACAATCTTTAGAGATTAGACGACTTTAACCCTTATCTTACAAGTGAATTGTCCAAATTGGGCTTAAAAATTTGAATGTTGGAGCCTAATCCGAAACCCTAGCTAGCAGGTATATATTCATCCTTTCTTTCATTTTTCAAGGGGGTTCAGTTTTTGGTGGAGGGGAAGCATAAAAAACGGCATAACATATGCATTTTGTGGGGGAGTTTAAGTTTTCTTAAAATACATATAGTGTCACTGTTCCCTATTTTGTTCTGGGCATTCCTCTCGTGTTATCGCTTCATTATTTGTGTCGTCGCTTTATTATTCTAGTCGTCGACCTTGCTCGCGTCGCTTAGTCGAGTAGTGTCTCCTTTCAGATCCTAACCCTTTGTTCACTGCTCCAAGAAAGGTAATACTCTCTCCTGTTATATGTATTTTAGCTCTGATTCGTTTAGCTCGTAATGTCAAGTATTTTGGGACTTGTTTATGTTGGTTAGAAAGAAGGTGAAAGTCAGTTTCTTGTCATGAATGAAAGTTGTCGTTTGAAGATGTTTTATCAAAGTTTCTGGCTTCATTGTGCATTGGTTTGAAGGAAGTTAGTCAATATTATGAAAGTTCTGATCTTTTAAATATTTTATCTAAAGGTTATGTTTTTCCTTAGAAGATTAGGCAGCCTGCTGTAATTTTTGTTCATATGTGCCTGTTATAGTGAGTAAATGAAGGCTTATCTGTCTCTAGCTCCCTGTTGTTTCCTGTTTTAGGTTGAAGGTTTCTCTTTTAGTGTGGTTCTGTCTGGTTCTCTTGTTGTTTGAAGAAGTTCTGGTTGGAAAATGATTGGCTTTATAGTTTATAGGAGTTAAGATAGTGTATGTGCAGGTGGTTGAGAGAATTCATGGTGCTGGAGTTGTTAGAAGCTGTAGGTGAATTCTGAGGCCTGTGAGTTAGCTGGAAGTTGAAGGGAGAATAGGAGTTTAGTATGGATGTTGGAGGTTGGTTACTGCTTTAGAATAGCAGGTTGGTTTTGTGAGATTCGGGGTATCTAGTTCTCGGTGGCTTGCAAAGTTGCTGCAGAGGTGTGTGGGTTATCTGTCTCTGTGTGTATAGGATCAGTGTATGTGTATGCTTATCCAGTTGATATGCACGTGTGAGGAGAGGAGTATGTGAGGATGTGTTGGTATCCTGAGTGCTTGTAGTTGTTTCAGGATGTTGTTCAGAGAATTCATAGGTTAGTTTATGAGAGTGGTGATCTAGTTTAGATAAGAAGAGGGAGCTGCAGTTGCTGCTCTTGTCTTAGGTGAATTTTTTTAGCTAGAGGACGTTGTTTGTGGTGTGAGTGGATGCTCAGGGGTGCAAGCAGTGGGAGAAAGAGTTGCAAGGCAGTGAGGGGGTCCAATTAGCTTGTTAGGGGGTTTGTGGATGCTTAGGCAGTGAGGTTTGAGAGAGTGCTGCTGGTATGAGTTTGAGAGTGGTTCAGAGATGAAATCCCCTGTTGTTTGGTCAGTCATGAGATGGCGGGAGGCTGTTCTTTTGTCTTGAGAAGCAGGGGTAGAGGAAGGTTCATGGGAGTTTAATATAGGGGCAATAAATAGTCTGATTGGTGTTTGCAGGCAGCAGGTATTTGCATGCAGCATGTATGTATTTTTCTAGATGGTGTGAGGTGCGTATAGCTTGTTTATAGGAGGGTGTATGCAGTTGCTGCAATATTTCCAGGGGCTATGAGGGTGTGATGGAGGTTGTATGCAGTGTGAAGTTTGCTCAGGTGTATGCATAGGTGTTTGTAGAGAGTCTAGGAGTTGGGTGGTTTGTTTAATAGGATATGCAGGGGTTCCAAGTAGTGTTCGCGGGTGGGTCTGGGATTCGCGAGATTAGTCCTGAATATGGGAAATGAGTGCCCTGCTTGTTTAAGAGAAGGGCTGTTTAAGGGTCTCCAGTCCTTATCTGGTCCATTTTCTTTCATAGTTTTTTTTTCCTTAAGCTCAATCTTTCTCTCTTGATTCCGTTTATGAAAATCTAGGATGAGTATCATCATGTAGGCTCTGGTTTGAAATTCTCTGGATGGTATGTAGAAAGCCATGAATATTCTGAAATTCTTATGGTCTGAATTGAAGTGTTCAAGTCTGATCTTTGATTGCATTATTCATATCCTAAAGAACGTTGTTTTGCATAAATGCTATGTTCACTCAATGTTTCTAGTTGTGCATTGAACATCTAGTCGTCCTTAGCTATACTCCACTCTTTGGTTATGTCTTGAAAACTCCTGCTATATCGTGTAGTTTAGGATTCTTTGAATTCATGTGCTCTTATAGAAAGTTTTAACATGAATGGATCTGATTAATGTTCTTGTTATTAATCAAACAATCTAAGTGTATTGTTGGGACATCTGTCAGAAATAGATGGTTTGTCTATTTACAAAAACAAGTATACATTTCTGAACATCCAAATTGTGTCGTCCATCCTAAGCGATTAAATTGGCTAACTGAAAGTTGTTTTTTGAGCAAAAGACATTTGATGCTTGAGTATAGTAACATCTGCAATCTCCTAGTTAAAACATGCGTTTAGTTTCTTTGTTTGTTTGGCAGATTATCTAGTATGATCATGCTTGTTCAATTTGTTTAACTTCCCTTTTAATTGAATGAGTACTAATCTTTATCTTACTTTATTTTCCTGGCATGAAAAACACTCCTTGGGACGAGTTTGAGTTGCTAAACTCACAAATTGGGATGCATGCATTCGGAAGTTATTTGATCCAGTCCGCATTTTTGGGACTTGATATCCCCGAAAATGTAAAAGAAAAAGAAAAATGAAAACCTTGTGAAATACAGGACTTGTATTGAGCTTGCTATCCGGGTTCTACCTTCTAAACTCCCTCTTTCCCGTCTCCTTTAGAAAAGCATATTCTAGGAGCCCTGTAGAATAGAAATGGTATTTGAATTGTGAATAATTATTGTAAATTACTTAAATTGTCTTTATATGAATGCTTTGTATCATTTCTTTGCGAATTGCCAATTAATTTACGGATGTTTTGAATCATTTGTCAATTAATGAGTGCAAAATCAAATTCGACTAAACATCTTACCCTCGTCATAATTCGCATTTGAATTGCTTCTTTATTTATCATATTAAATTTTCAATTATTTATTTATATAATCTAATTTATTTATTTAGTTAATCAATTAAATTTTAATCATTTATTTATTTATTTACTTAATCTTATTTATTTACGTAATCTAATTTATTTAATTTAAATTAATTATTTATTTAATCAATTAAATATTTATTTATTTAATTAATTAATTAATTATTATTCATTTACTCCTTTATTTAATTAAAATTGATAAGTATTCATTTATTTAATTAAATTATTTATTTGCTTATTTATTTATCTATTTATTCAATCAATTAATTAATTCTTTATTATCCAATTATTTATCTAGTTTGTTTTATTTAATTATCTAACTTCATTTAACCTTTACTTATTTTATTAATTATTCAATTGATCATTATTTCATTATCCATTAAATTAATCGTAAATTGGGTCATTTATTTATCTAAGTATCGACATAATTAAAATCTTACTTTATTTATATTATTCCTATTATCCTTACTTAAAATTAGCTTTATATACTTATTATCCTTAACAAATTCGTGAAAACCGCCGGATTAACCGCATTTAGCGGATTTTCGAAAGTGCTCCCGCTAGAGACCTTCTTTCGAATTTAATAGAACCACTTACCTGAGAATCTCTTATTTTAATAATTTCCTTTTAAGTAAAGGGAATAATTGCACTCTTTAGTTAGCTTAGGTTCCTAATAATCCTTAAATTAGGTGGCGACTCCAAAGAAACCCTTTTGGAGTCCCATTTTGTTGATATCAAATCCCGATGCATACTTGTGTGTGCATTTTTTTTGGAGGGTTCAACAGTGTTCTTCGTTTGTAAAGTTTTCTAATAATAGGGTTAGGTTTCTGGGATGTTAATGTGGTTTCTCAAAAATGTTTTCATGCACTATCACTACTAGAAAAAAAGTAAAAAGCTACATAATGGTTAGAGAGGGAATTCACTCTCCAATCAGTTAGCGAGTGACTTCTCTCTCCCATCAGTGTTTTGCGGTTAAAATAAATTAAATTGAAAAAGTTGGAGACGAAATTCCTTCTCCGGTCAAAAAGTAAAAAAGGTGTCAGGTGATGGAGAAGGAATTCCGTCGCCAATCACCTGAAAATTTTTTTAACTTTTTGATTGGAGACGGAATTCCCCTCTCTAACCCTAACAATTCTATAATTACATTTTTACTTCAGCGGACTCCACATTTTTTACAACTCTAAAAAATTTCTCTCCCTCTCTCTCTACAGTGTACTGCAGCCCATTCCCCACCATTGTAATACCATTATATCAAGTATTCCGTCTTCCCCATTTTCCCCACCCCAATCCTGTATCCCCTTAATTTCCCCACCCCCAATCCCGTAGGATAAAACTTTATGGGATTATATAGTTGAATCTGAAATGTTAGGATTTGATTCACAATAAGGAAATGGTCAAACTAATCCCCACGGATCTGTAATTCTTAATTTCTTTTTTTAATGTTCAGGTTCCTTCTTGTTGTTTTGTATTATAGAAGTCATTCTTCAAAAAAATATTTCGAAAAATAACATATTTATTCAATTGGAATATCTTTTGATACTTTGGTTGGAGGGTGACGAATAATTCTGAAAAAATAGGAAAATATTTTGAAGATAGATTGGAGTATAAGATAACAAATCAGATGGTTAGATGAGAATATCTTTTGATACTTTGGTTAGATGAGATTTTTACTATTAAATAGTAGTAATAATTTCTGAATGCTGATTACATTAGTGACTTGAAGATAAGAGTTGAAATAATTGTGATTTTTCGTTTAGAATTGAGTAAAATCATTTTCTACCTTTTGATGAAAACTAACTTAATTTGAAATTAATGTGTGGGTCAAACAAAAAATTATGTATGAAATTATTTTTCTGGAGAGGGAATTCCGTCTCTGCAGTAAATTAATTATTTTGCTAGAGAGAGAATTCCGTCTCTAAACTCTTACTGACACAGCCAAATAGCGAAGGTCGCGCAGAGACGGAATTCTCTTTCTAAACTCCTTTTAGAGAGGGAATTCCGTCTCCAAATTGAGACGCAAAACACTCTTTTTCTAGTAGGGTAGGTACCGTGAAATTTGAGTGGCTAATGAAAACAAATTAAAAAAGATACTACTATGAGCTTATATGTTGATACTACGTACTTGTAAGCTGCTATGTATGAATTGATTACCAGAAAAGGTCTTTTACGTACCCTAATCTACGACTTCTTTTACTAGATTACTTTTAAGCTCTACCCAATTAATAACAACTATTCAGTCTCAATTTCAAACGAGTTAGAAGTCGATCAATTATATAAATTATTCATTCAGTTCATTACTCTTTACATTAAGAACTGCTTTAATCAATATTCAATTTATTAAAAAGTTTCCTAACTAGGGTTCTTCATAATAATATATGTTTCTCTTTTTCTGGAACCGGCCAAAAATTCACATCTTGTTATACAGAATGAAGGATTAGTTAGTTTATCAATTTCGCAGTACTACTTAACTTAATGTTTATCAATCATTTTTCGCGGTACTTGTTAACTTAATGTTTATCAATCATTTATGCATTGATGACAGTCTACTAACATATTCTTTTGATAAATTGTAGTTAAAATATTTGATCATGGGGATGGAAAGAAGAACTCGACAGAAGAAAGAAAGGAATAGATGCAAGAGATTTTCATGCAAGATGTTTTTGTCTGGCGCACGCTTCAGCACTCCAATATCGCCAAGGTACATAGATTCTGCTCCCAGTTTATATTTAGTTCTCTATTTCCTATTGTTTTCTCTACAACAATTTTCTCATTGTATGTAGGTTTGATTTTTAATCTTTGTTTGCCAATATATAATACAGTAGTAACATATATACCTCACTCCTTCCCGAATTAAGTGATGTTGTTTGTCTGTACGTTTAGTTTATTTTTAAAAAGATATAAAAAAAAAATTGTGATCTAAAACATGTCATAGATATTTCGATGAACATATATCATTTGATTAATGTAAAAATAAGAAGTTTAAGATTAAAATAAACTTTGAATATAAAAGGAATCATTCTTACTAAAAAAATAAAATAAAGTATGTTACATAATTTGGAAGGGGTAAGTATAATATACTGACTTTTGGTAAAGCTTAGTTTCCATCTATTTCTCGATCTTTTGCAAAAGCTGATCACAAATTAATGTTATAATTGTTCCTTTCTCCAGTTTGTTGGGGCCATAGAGGACATTTCAGAGATAAAAATCAAATGCAAGAAAGGTCTAAAAGCACCAGTAGAAGGATGTTGCATTGTTGTGGAATATGTGCCCAGAGGAACTCTCAGCTCATACATATCCAAATATGCCCTGACGAAGAAACTGCCTTTGGATACAGTTATCCAACTCGCATTGGATGTTGCAAGAAGGTATGATCCTAGCTCCACCTGAAATCTAATTAATTCCCCGCTTGTCAGTATAGTTTATAATATAATGTTACAGCGTATAAATTACTTATACCATTTATTATATGTTACGAATCAATACTTATTCAATAGACTTACATGAAATTACCTTTGATTAACTTAACTGTTTAAGTATTTTTTAGAACATTGCGACATAAAATTTGAACTCTAAAAGAGTGGTATTGACAGTTTAAAAATTAATAAGACAATTACCTACTATATCGTGTACATTTTTTGGCAGCGATATTATGGTGTAAACAGTATGGCCCTTTTACTGAAATCCTTTTAAACCACATTCACTGTCAGTCTGTCACTGTAAACATGATCTATTTATCTATGATAGGCTATACCTAATCTGATTGTGGGAAAATTATGCTTGAATAATTATGTGTTTGTTATGAATGACACATTTAGGAGGACGGCAATTTACATTTGGGACCTGAC
The DNA here is from genome assembly GCA_029990575.1 of Petunia axillaris subsp. axillaris. Taxonomy (NCBI): domain Eukaryota; kingdom Viridiplantae; phylum Streptophyta; class Magnoliopsida; order Solanales; family Solanaceae; genus Petunia; species Petunia axillaris. The sequence goes on from JARKNS010000009.1 coordinate 48,596,649, forward strand.
TAGAAAAAGCGCATATGAAGATGATACTATATATACAAGAAGAAATATCCTACTAAGGCTAAGCAAGAACAATGTCTTATTTTTCTAGTTGTTTCTTAGTTAATTCTGAAACATCCCTCCCTTCTTTATTTTCCCTTTTCTTTGTATCTTTTGGGTTTGACAATGGAGATGTACTCCTCTATCGAAGCTTGTACTTATGCTTATCCATGTGAATACAATTCCCCTTCGTTACATTGGTGCTCGCGTTGGTCTTACTCCATGCCTCACACTCAAATCAGCACCATCTCGGATCAGCTTCTAGCTATACAAAAGAATCTCACTCGTGTACTCGCACAAGCCGAGAGTGCCAGGTCCTCTTCTTCCTGTTTGAGCGGACTCATGGACTCGATAAACAATCAGATACAAGAACTGATATCTGAAGAGTCTTCTTTATGTATTAAAAACAGTAACAGGAACAAAAGTTGTGTACCTGTTAACACCACAGCGGAAGTTAAATCTCCTATCAAGGAATTGCCCCAAGTCAAACCTTGAATCACTAGGAAACAAGGTAGGTTTCCACAAACTAAGTATCTCTTATGTGTTTCTTTTGTTGGGAGAAAAGTTAGAGAGTTTTTTGTTTTCTCTGTTCAAGAAGAAGTGAGTTTCACGTTCAGTTTCTCTCCTTTTATCTGAAGAAGTGAGAGGGCCCCACCACTACTCACATAACGCATAAAGGAAGAGTTGTGGGGGGGGGGGGAGTTGTAACTTCTCTTAACCACTCTCACTTATCTGAATTTAATTGGGTCAAGTATTGGGTTGGGCCAGACCACATGGGCGACCCATGATCCAATAACCCAAATAACTAACATCTCCCACTTCGCACATGGTGGACTGGATCCAAACCAGTACCATATCAATAACACATATAATTCATACAGACAAATAGTTCGTGTGACCTGCGAGCATCTTCAAGAGCCATACCTACTAAGGTTGTGCAATAGCTCCATGTAGGAATTCAATCACATACGGAAAGAATTCACTATTAACATGTGGATATTATTACTCGCAATACCCCAGACATCATTCGCTACCCTAGTAGCTACTTATCTGATCCCTCAACCTCGATTGAGGCGAACTCGAGTTCCTATTTAACTTAGTATCACAATTACACTTGAAACTCTCATGGCAAATGTAATGGTCGACCTGTGAATATAAGTTAATTTATAAATCATTCTAATTGTCTTCCCTTTCTACTCGAATCTATTCATCCCAAATCAGCTGCTTTCCTAGACATGCACCGCATTGCCGAATCACTCGTGGCTATTAGTAACATGCTAAAGTAGCAACACAGATTTGTACTTCAAGAGACAGTAAAAGGTCAAAGGGTATTCTAATGAAAATCAAATTGATTTTTCTTAGGGTCTCACACAATGAAGAAGCAGGGATCCATTCTTCTATCACCCTATTGGTCGATCAGCACACATGGCATGAAACACGTGCTACGGTGTTCTTGCCTAATTTTGGCGCGTGTGTCTCATTTCTAAATATATAAACACCGTACAGATCTTGATCTAGACACTTCTGAATGTCTAACCTGAGTTTTTCTTCAAACAATCCTCAGATCCAATAATTTATGAAAAACTCACATCTGGCTTACGAAACAAGTCATATAGGATATACAAATCCATAAGTCTGAAATCTAATCAAGACCGACCATTTAAACTATTTATGACCTTGTACAATTCAAGGTTCTAATTGGTCTCATCTCTGCACGTTCCTCGACGTCAGAGGCGATCGCCCGTGTGAGAGAGCCGATCTCGCGACTTGTTCGACACACTTATCACAAATAAATTCTATCACATGCACATGAGATTTAATACAAACTCAATAATATATATAGATGAGTATAACATTCAAATTGTTCTACAATACATAAATTTAGTCATATCCTACGCAAACCTAGAGCCATTACATGTTTCTCAAACTGGTCTCTAGATATTGCCTTTGTAAAAGGATCAGCTACCATTTTTAGTGTAGGCATGTATTGTATTGGAACTTCACCACTTGCAACTATGTTTCTCAAGTACTTATACTTGGTATCAATGTGTTTGGTCTTTTCATGATGCTTAGGATCTTTTATAAAATCAATAGCCGCCTGACTATCACAATATAAAATTATCGATCCTTGAGGATTCTTTGCAATATCTAGATGCTCAAAGAATCTCTTCAACCAAACAGCTTCTTGTACTGCATATGTATAAGCTACAAACTCAGCTTCCATAGTTGAAAGAGCAATACAAGTTTGTTTCTTACTTTTCCATGAAATGGCCCCACCATTTAGTAAGAAAGCATATCCAGATGTTGACTTTCGTTCATCCAAGTCACCAGCCCAATCAGCATCTGTATAACCTCTCAACATCAAATCAGATCCACCATAGCATAGTGAATAATCTGCAGTTCCCTTCAGGTATCGAAATATCCTCTTCACTGCTTTCCAATGATCTCTTCCAGGATTGGATTGATACCTGCTAACTAGACCTACGGCATAACAGATATCAGGATGAGTACACAACATAGCGTACATCAAGCTCCCGATAGCACTTGAGTATGGAACTCGAGACATTTCATCTTTCTCTCTTTGCGTCTGTGGACACATTTCAAGACATAAAGGTTCACCTTTCGCTACAGGAGTATCCATGGGTTTGCACTCACTCATCTGAAAGCGTTCCAGAATTTTCTTTATATATGTTTCTTGAGACAGACTCAATAATTTCTTGGAACGGTTTCTTTGGATCTTAACTCCTAGGATATAGTCTGCTTCACCCATATCTTTCATGTCAAATGACTTTGAAAGCCATGACTTGATAATCTTTAGATACTCCAAATTATTTCCAGCCATCAATATATCATCCATGTAAAGAGAAAGAATTACAAACATATCATTGGACCTTTTAACATAAATGCAATGGTCTTCATCAAACATAGTAAAATCATATGAGATCATTTCTTTATGAAATCTCAAGTACCATTGCCTTCAAGACTGCTTTAGACCATAAATAGATCTTTTCAATTTACAGACCTTATTTTCTTGGCCCTTAACGATGAAACTTACAGGTTGTTCCATGTAGATCTCCTCGTTCAATTCTCCATTGAGAAAAGCTGTCTTTACGTCCATTTGGTGTAATTCTAGATCCAAACGCGCAACAATAGCTAAAAGTAAGCGAATTGAGGTAAACTTCACAACTGGCGAAAAAGTATCCTCATAATCAATTCCTGCTTGCTGAGTAAAGCCTTTTGCTACCAGTCGTGCCTTGTATCTTTCTATCGATCCATCCGCTTTACGTTTAATTTTCAGAACCCATTTGTTCTTAATTGCTTTACGCTCAGGCGGAAGATCAACTAAGTCCCAAACTTTGTTGGTTCTCATGGACTCTAACTCTTCTTTCATTGCTTTCATCCACTCATCCTTTTCAGGGCTCGATAAAGCCTCGGTAACGGAATTTGATTCATTCACTTCCGATGCCGATACCAGGAAAACGTAATCCTCTATATCATAAGTACGTTTAGGTACACCTTTCCTGGTACTCTTTCTTAATTGAAACTCAGATTCACAAGAAGGATCTTGTATTGAAAAGCTCCCACTCGGATCAGCACCATATTCTTGATCAATTAGATCATCAAATGTGTCAGAAGAAACTTGCTGACCATCTGAGTTCAACATTTCATAAAGAGGCTCCCCATCCTTTACTTCACCCTTCTTAGGAAAATCATTTTCTAAAAATGTGACATCTCGTGATTCAATTTCAGTAACACTTCCATCCTCCAATTCACCAATAAACACATACCCTTTAGAGTGTTCTGAGTATCTTATAAAGATACATTTCTTGCCTTTTGGACTCAGTTTACCAAACTTGTTATAAGAATCTTTTATAAATGCAGCACAACCCCAAGGTCGTAAATAATCCAAGTTTGGTTTCCGGCCGGTCCATAGCTCATAAGGAGTGGAAGGAACTGACTTAGAAGGCACTCTATTCAATATATAGGTTGCAGTTAATAACGCATCTCCCCAGAAAGAGATAGGTAAATTAGCTTGCGCCATCATTGATCTTGTCATATCCAATAGAGTTCTATTCCTCCTTTCTGCTACACCATTTTGCTGAGGTGTATAAGGAATAGTTAATTGTCTGGTGATTCCTTTTTCACTACACAAGTCAATAAATTGTCTTGAAAGATATTCACGCCCTCTATCAGTTCTTAGAGTTTTTATACTCTTGTCTACTTGATTCTCAACCTCATTCATGTATCGTTTGAAGCACTCAAGTGCTTCGGATTTATGAGAAATCAAATAAACATAACCAAAACGCGTGAAATCATCAACAAACGTAATGAAGTACAAGGCACCAGATCTTGCCTTCACGTTCATTGGACCACAGATATCTGAATGGATTAATTGCAATGGAAAGTCAGCTCTCTTAGCCTTCCCAAAAGGTTTATGTGTAATCTTTCCGGCAAGACATTGTTCACAAGTTGGCATTTCAATTTTCGAGAAAGAACTCAAGTGTCCTTCCTTCGCCAATCAATTCATTCTATCTTGCCCAATGTGACCTAATCTAGCATGCCATGTAATAATGTCAACATCTCTATTACTAGAAGAACATGCCATAACACAACGGTCCACATAATAGTCATAAGTAGAAGGATTACAACTTAATACAAAGAAACCATCGTAAAGATGTCCAGAACCATAAAAGACATTGTCTAGAGTAATTCTCACAACATTGCGACTAAAGTTCAAACAGAAACCTAAATTAAGAAGGACAGACACAGATATTAAGTTCCGTCGAATTTCTGGAGCATATAGGACGTCATGCAACATCAAAGTACGGCCACCACGCAAGTCAATCCTGCAAGTGCCAAGACCTTTGACTTCAACCTTCGCATTATTTCCTACATATATCCACCTTGATCCAGATGGTACTCGACGGTACTCCACAAACGCTTCTCGATCACGGGTCATATGGTCGGTGGCCCCTGAGTCTACAATCCACACAGGATAAGATTCAGTCAATAAAACGGTGCTAGAAACAAATGTAGCACTTAGAGATGCGTTTTGAAATGCTACCTTTTTCGGCTCAGTGCATTCACGAGCAAAGTGTCCCGGCACTTGGCAGTTGTAGCATTTCATCTTGCTCTTGTCTTTCTTCTTAAAGAACCGTTTTCCCTTCTTAGGGTTTGGTTTGTTTCTCTTCTTTGAGGGTCCCTCACCAGTCTCCTTGCCCTTTCCGCCTTTCTTCCAGTCATTTTTACGCTTGAATCCTGAAGCCTTTTTACCACTTGATTCTGCCACATAGGCAGTGGGTATAGCTTTTGCAGCACCAAGCCGCTCATATGCAAGCTCAATATGGCGAGCAACATCACCAAAAGTTTTGATGCTGTCATTGTGGGTCAAGTTTACTTTCAGATGTTCCCAATTACTTAGAAGAGACCGGATCACTGCCTGAACCTGCTGCTCATCAGAGAGAATATGACCAGCACTTTTGAGTTGAGCTATCATGTTTGACATCACCCTAAGGTGTTGTTTGACACTGTGGTCATGACGCTTCTTGTAAGTGTCAAATTTGATAGTCAGCTGTCTAAGGCGGGTCACAGTAGTACCCCCATAAGTTTCTCTCAAATGTGCCCACATGGCATGAGCAGTAGGGAATTGTTCACACTCGTGAATGAAATCATCCACAACCGAGCTTACAATGATTCCACGTGCAGTGGCATCTTTCTTTTTCCAAGAATTGTAAGCCTCAAGATCCCTCCTATGTTGGGCAGTGTTACCCTCCTCTGGGCAAACCATGACATGGTTAATAGCTTCTAAAGCATCTTGCTCTTCCAGCACATACCACATCTTACGGCTCCAAATATCATAATTTTCGCCGTTTAGTTTGTCACCCTTGTTTAAGTCAGCAATGATAGTTTTTGATGCCATAGTCTGTTAAATGAAACAATAATGCAAGTGTATTTATTACTCATCATTCTCGCATGTGATATGCACACTTAGGCGAATCAATTAAATAAAATATTAATTTTACACTTAGTATAGAATCGAAAGGTTACTAAGTTTCCATTCATCATCTACAACTAAATGTTCAACTAATATTTTATAAAATCATTTCTCATAGTGTGTATCTCGTTAGGATATTCAATATCATGTCATACTTATTTTTTAATTGCCACACATAAAAAATTAAACAAATAAAATGACATGTAATCTTGCAAACATATAACAAAGTTTCATTAATAAAAAAAATAAATTACAAGTAGTTGTAGAGACGATTCTCCCACTCGGCTTCAAATTTAAGAATATAAACCCAAAAAGGTTCACTTGGCCAAACCTCGTGATAAATATCAATTAAAATACTACCTAAAGGTTCTCCAAGTGAATCTACTAAAATTGCTAAGGCTTCCCAATCATAAAGTTCAATTATGCCAATAGCATCAATTAGTGCATCTCGGGTAAATTGATAATGTTCAATTTGATCAGCCAGTGAAGCCCTAAGCTCTCTAAATTTCTTTTCTCTTTCCCTTCGCATAGCCCTTGCATCCCTTAGCACATTTTGCATCGTCCTGGAAACATCATTCCTTATGACTTCACGTCTTCGGGAATATGTCATACGACGACGTACTCTTCTACCTTGTCCTCTTGCTCGATTTTCAACACCACTCCCACTTGGAGCAAGTCGAGCTTGTCCCTGTTCAGCCATGTCTGAAATAGGAACAATGAAACAATAAGAATGGACATACCATTCGATGTGACAACATATGCCACATTTACTTGTAGAAGATTGCAAATAAGGGTCCTATACCATTATAACAGTGTGGCTATTAGGAAGTCATTCGAAGAGAAATAAATTTATAGGCTTAACTTCAACACTTCATATCTCACTCATTTTAAATCCGTTTATCATCATATAATATATCAACGGAAAGCTTGTAACGAGTAGATTATGAAAATATATAATCCATATTTTAATTCTAAACCAGTAATTTGCAGAAATCAAATTACAGAACGCAGTTTTTATAAAACTGTCCAATTTTCAGCATAACTTCAAAAATTCGTATCTTACTCGTTTTAAATCCGTTTTTGATGAATAATATATCAACGGAAAGCTTGTAATGAGTAGATTCTGAAAATATATAACCCATATTTTAATTCTAAACTAGTAATTTGCAGAAATCAAATTACAGAACGCAGTTTTTATAAAACTGTCCAATTTTCAGCATAACTTCAAAAATTCGTATCTTACTCGTTTTAAATCCGTTTTTGATGAATAATATATCAACGGAAAGTCTGTAATGAGTAGATTCTGAAAATATATAACCCATATTTTAATTCTAAACCAGTAATTTGCAGAAATCAAATTACAGAACGCAGTTTTTTCATAAAACTGTCACAATTTTCAGCATAACTTCAAAAATTCGTATCTTACTCGTTTTAAATCCGTTCTTGATGAATAATATATCAACGGAAAGCCCTAAACGAGTACAATCTAAATAAAATTTGTATCATGCTGAAAATTAGTTCTGGGCTAGACTAATTTTAATTTTCAGACATTATATTATGCTGTTAACATTCAATCCATGACTTAGAAACAATTAACAAGAACCCTAGACTCGGATACCAATTGTTAGAAATTAAAAACAGTAACAGGAACAAAAGTTGTGTACCTGTTAACACCACAGCGGAAGTTAAATCTCATATCAAGGAATTGCCCCAAGTCAAACCTTAAATCACTAGGAAACAAGGTAGGTTTCCACAAACTAAGTATCTCTTATGTGTTTCTTTTGTTGGGAGAAAAGTTAGAGAGTTTTTTATTTTCTCTGTTCAAGAAGAAGTGGGTTTCACGTTCAGTTTTTCTCCTTTTATCTGAAGAAGTGAGAGGGCCCCACCACTACTCACATAACGCATAAAGGAAGAGTTGTGGGGGGGAGTTGTAACTTCTCTTAACCACTCTCACTTATCTGAATTTAATTGGGTCAAGTATTGGGTTGGGCCAGACCACATGGGCGACCCATGATCCAATAACCCAAATAACTAACACTTTAGAACACTCTCCTTCGCTTACTGATTGTCTTGAGCACTTCGATGAAAAGGTTGAATCTGAATTGGAGGATGATCTTTCAAACTGTGTGGTCAAGGTGTTCGATAAAAACTCCTAGAGAAATGTCACCAGGTTGTTTACCCCAGTCGTGTCTATGGAGTTGTCGCTCGTCTCTTCCACAGTTTCACATGAAAACAAATTCTCGTGGGGACCTACACAGATTTTGTGCCCACTTCCTCATCCCTATGTTGCTGCTCCAATTTCCCCTAGCGATGTGGAGTTGCAAAATTTAGTTAGCCTAATAGAACTACTGCGTCACTTTTTCGTGCCCTTGGCTTATACAATTGCAAGTGGGTAGATGCTGGTCAGGTTAGTGGCTCCTTGTATCTTGATGTCAAGTTGTTCCATTGGTTTTGTGACATATTAGGAATGTATCCACATTTGTTGGTTAAGTATGCTCGAAAACTGTCTGTTGAATTGTTGGATATGGAAAATTTTGAAGTTAGTCATGGGGTTCTTCACTTATGTAACGAGTTATGTGGGGCTACCAGAAATGTTGCAGAGATTTCATATGCTACTGGTCCTGAAGCGAGCATTGATCCCACGTTTCTTTATGCCATTATTGGTTTTGGTGGCTCTTGCTTTCCGAACGATATTCTTCATTTGATTTGCATTCACGAGTGCAATAGTATACCTCAATATATGTTCCTTCATCTTCCAATTGATCCTGGTTCAGCAGCTATGGTACTCGACAGTCTAGCACTTGTGTATGATACTAGTTTTCAGTTGAATTCTTCCATGTCTTGCGCTTGGTCCAATGTCGGCAATGAAATTTCGAAAGCATCGCAGGGTGAGTATTGCAAGCCAGGTATTGGATAATATGTCGCAGCGAGGCTCCTGCTCCAAGGTTCTCCTTGATGTGGCATCAGTTGCAAGGCGAAAAATGTCATGTAATATTGAGTTGAGAGAGTGATACATATATCCAATACAGCAACCTCAAGAGTGACATTATAAGTATTCTATTGTTATTTTTGCACTTGTTTATTACTCCCTCCGTTCCAAAATGGTTGTCATAGTTAAGATTTCGAGAGTCAAACGAGTTCATTTTGACCATGAATTTAAACATATAATCTTTAAGTTTTTTGTAACGATGTTTATATATTTAGAAACTATATAAAAAGTACTATAAGTAACAATAATTAATAATTCAAAATATTTAAAAGATATATGAAAATATTACGGTTAAAGTTAAACTCGTTTGACTCTCGAAATTCGAATTATGACAACCATTTTGAGGAAGTATTTTTTTGAGATGGTGTGAGACGGGGTGTGGAGGCACAGAGTCAAATAGACATGAGGAAATCCTAAGAAGTAAGAAGAAAAACACCTTGTTCACTTGTTGCAGGTGTACATTTTTTTAAGGGAAGGATTCTACAGAAAAGAAGAACTATAAACAATTCTTTTTCATTTTTCCTGACAGAGCTAAACACATTGTTGCGGTGTACAATATATTAAGGAAAGGGTCCTAGATAGAAGAAATAGCACGGACGGAATTTGTAAAAAATCAAAAGTAATAGGCCCTCTTCTTCTAGAATAAGACTCCACACTCAACCTAGACAAGGTTTATTGCTGGTATATAATAAGACTTTTAATTGTTATTATCACTAATCTACTTAACTTCACTCACATTCACATATGAACATTATTAAGCAACTATGGAGGTGTCCAATCCTCGTAACAATATGTTCTACATTACTTTCTTCTTTTGAAGAATTTAGAGAAAAATAAGAAAATTAAAAGAATGTAAGGGTAATGGGACAAAGAAAAATGTCTGGGGCTACCCACATTTACTGCACTGCCGAATAGTGCAAAAGAAGTAGGAAGTCATGTAAACGATTCCAATCAACGTCAATGAAAAAGAACAAGAATTCTGCTTTGCTAAATAAGATGAGAATTGTAAAAGTTGTCCTACAACTATCAATATTTGGAAGATCATTCATGAATCATGCTACTGGTTTCTCTTTCATTTTTTTTTTCTTTTCCTTTTTAATTAATTTCTTGTACGAGTTTTTAATGATTAACATCAATTTTTAGTACATATTGGGAGGTAAGAATGGCAGGACAAAAGCATTTGAACCACCTAATATTTTTTTACTAGGTATAAATTCGCATACTATATACTCCGTTCGTTCACAAAAGGATGACATAATTTGGATTTCGAGCCTCAAACGATTTTATTTTTTACCATAATATTTTCATATGTAGTTTAAATATTAGTATTAATTAATGGACAATTGCTTTTGCAATTTTAAAAATAAAGACCTAAAGTTACTAGTACAAGTTTCTAAAAATAGGGTCTGTACCCAACAATACTAACGAACATATATTACATAGTTCAATTTGCTATTTGTGAACATAACTATATATCTTCAAGATTCGACTTCAATAATGTCGCAAACAGAGAATCTAAGATCATCCAATGTACTAAATTCACCTAACAAAAACCCATAATTATCAACAATTGGAACGCCTAATTCCAATGAAAATTTAACTTCTCTATCATCTGAAACTTGAACCCACTCCCCCATCCACATATCTTCACTTTCTTGTTCCTCCTCTGTAGTAGAGTTGCTTTTTTCTTCTAGCCCATTTGATGAATCTGAAATTTCAGCATCAACTAATAATGATGTATTGCTAGAACAAGACTCAACTTCAGATTTTTCAGACTTAATATTCTTGCTCTTCTTTAGATTTTTGGCCTTCACTTTTTCTTCAAACTCAAGTTTCTTAGACTCGTACACCTTAGAGGCTTCTTCAGCAGTAACAAAAGTACCCAACCAAATTCTTTTTTTGCTAAAAGGGTGTTTAATTTCAGCACAAAATTTTCCACTTTTTCTCTTTCGAACTCCAGGGAACAATCTTTCCGAAGGACTCATTGTTTTTTGCGATTTCATGATCAACATTCAAAATAGAGAAAGGTGATTTCAGTAAGAAGAGAGTATTGATCAAATTTTGGAATGAGAAGACATGTATGAGAGATTGTGATATATATAACACCATAACTGTAAGTACTTGCAAACCAATTAATGCACTTTTTCCTACTAGGAAATTTCGTATATTTGGAAAGACTTTGACGAAACCAGTCCTATGAAGAAAAGGAAAACGAGTGGAAAACAAGGGACCTTTGTTTGACTATTAGATTCTCTGTGTAATTATTTATTGAAAAATTACATCATTGGTCCGTCTTTCATAAGTATACTATTATACTATCTCATTGTATATAGAAAAGCTAATCAATGTCTAATTTGGTATAATAACCAAATCTAGTCCAGCATTAAATGACAGCAATTAACTCTTAACTTATGCGTCTTTATCGTGTAAGTTCACGAATGCAGAAATATATAGTATATTAAGAGAATAACTGATGTTGTGCTATTTTGATTAAATATCCAATGAGTTTTGCGTCGGATCCATGGAGGATGAGATATTTCAAGATAATAAGTTGGTCCTTTTTACTGTGAAAAGGTCTTTTTGATCGACATAGAATTTAAGAGTAAAAAACTTTTGACACATAAATAATAATATACTTAGGATTTATGATATTAAATATATCATAAATATTTTTATGATTAAATCAACATAAGTTAAATATGAAGTCATAGTTAAACAGATTGCATAAAATTAAAAGATACCATTATCTTTTTCATAAATTAAAAGGCAAAAACTGTTATGTCACATTGAGTTGAAGAGTAACAAATTTACCCAATACACCAACCTCAACAACAATTTCTATATTATTAAGCTTCATACAATAATTCATATGTAAATTAACCCGTCAAACTAAACAACCTCTTTAAGTGATGAGTATGGAGTTCTAATACCTGCTTTCTAGAGTTTATGTATAAGCTTTTTTCTTAACTAGTTTCTACGAACGTGCGTTGCACGTTGATACCATATAAATTACTTCACTAAAAGCTTGAAGATATAATTGTTGTGAATGTATAAAATTGAAATAATACTATGTTTTGTTATAATATGAATGGAGGAGAAATACAATGTGATGATCCCTTGATTAATATAAACATATAGAGTAGTAGACAAAAATATTTTTCCCAAATTGAAAATGTTGAGAATTCAAATCGAATAATCCTTCAAATAATCAACCGCAATTAACTTGGGGAAGCAAATCGAAACTAACTACCTTCTTTTATATGCATGTACGATCTAACTTATGGCATCTATCACTTCTCTTACCATCTAATTTTTCTGTTGTGGTGTCGTCATCTTTTCAAGCAATTGTCGTTTGATATTATAGTAACTATGAATTTATCTTATCCACCACTTGTCGTACTTGTTTTACGGATCCCAAAAAGTCCTTTTTACATCCTTGTTCCACTCCTCGAGATAAATAAAATTGAATCCTCCAACTATTTTCCTTTTCAAAGTGTTGTAACATATATCCATGTATATTCGAATAAGTTCTGATTTGATTTTAAAGGGACAAACCTCATAAGTAGAAACATATGACATATTAGAAGATATTAAGAAGTAATTAAAAAGCATTAAATGGTTAGCTTGATTTAAGAAAAAGGGAAGAAAGAAGAGGAGAAGAAGTACTCATAGGAGAATAGGTGGCATTTATCACTCGTGCGATCGCACCTTATGCATCAACCATTTTGAAAATATTCGCCAGACACTTTTTTTTTTTTTAAGTAACTTCTTTAGTCTTCTCAAGTGTTGGATATTGAAAAATGGTCCACATTGCGCAGCTTTGATACCATTCCTCTTTCTTTCATTTATAGATCTGAAGTTGTCTCGATTCTATAGAAAAAAATCATCGTTGTTTCATGAATGATATATCTGTGACATATCTATTTTGATTGAGAAAACGTTAGTGTCATCAGGAAATTTGCAAAACAAAGAATCTCTTGAAATTTTCATTAACCTTGTGTGCACTTGTAGTTACTTCAAAATAATATAATCAGACACTAAGTCAAGTATATTAAAAGATTTTCCAACCTATAATTATTAATAATATTTGAGATCATCAGATGATGAACATTTATCATAATAGTTGTCAAAGACAAGATTTTATAAATCACAAAGAACAGATAATTAAATACTGAGTACAGTAAAAAAAGTGGAACCCAAATTTGCCACTTTCTTCTTCAATCATCACCCTAAAGTTGAAATATTATTTGAAGCTCATTGATGCCAAAACATTACTTACATTGTGTGAACTGCAAAGAAAGTTGTTTCGTCTACTTCACCAAATGATTGAGCCTTCATTATTTGGTTATAAATGACTTGCTTCTCAGTTGACAATCATTCCAAAAAACCTCAAGAAATTCTAAAATAAACTGTGAAGAAAGAACAGAAACATGAAGTTGTGGACGATTAATTCCAATTTCTGAGTATGGCTAGCTATATTTCCTTCATGTAGTGCCAAGTGCAAAATTGTCATTGCTTTGTAAATCGTATCAATATTCTCACAGACTGTCTTATGTAAGACTATAAAATAATCCATAGCGGAAGGGAGGATCCATGGTTATTCATCAGTCAAGAAAAAATTTTTACCTTGTTTATGGGGTCTTCAAGCCACCTTGCATTCTAGATTAATTTCCAAGTCTATGGTAGATTGCTGCAACAAACTTGTATTCGGCACCCTCGTAGTCAGTCGGTTACCAATAGCTAAACTTTTGTCTAATAGGAGTATTGTTTATATCAAAATATTTCTCCACAAAACTGAACGTTGCAATTTTTGAAGATGTGACAACTCTTCAGCCGGGACTAATGTTAATAGTTGTTGTAGTTTTTTTTTTAAGGTTAATTTTAATAGTTGTAAGGGCTTTTTGGTAATCTAACTTTTGGTCTTTTTGAATACATGCTTTTATAGTAATATAATGAAAATAAAGACGTCAAAAGAAAATTGTGGTCTATTTTATTACCCTCTCTTACAAAGTAGGGAAAAAAGGCAAATTTAATCAAAGAAGACACCGTAACAATAACATAATCTACTGCCACTGCCATAAAAGATTAAAAAACATGGTATGTGTGCCACAATATAAACGAACCTTACAGAAACTAACAAAGTTTGCTATTTATGGAAATAGTTCTCAACTACAATGTATATTAAGATCATCAGATCTACTAAATTCACCTAGCAAAAACCCATAATTATCAACAACTTATTGATCATAGTACATTTGTTGTAAGCACCATTCAATATGACAATTTGCATTATTACATGAGAAACTGTTAACTGATCTCTTTCACTTTCTTCACATAACACATTCATAAACTTACTCATTGAGAAGTACTTAAAATCAATAATTCCACAATTGCTTTTGCGATATCATTAATAATAAAGACCTAAAGTTATTACAAGTTTCTAAAGAGGGTCGGTCTGTACCCAACAAAGCAAATAATAATGAACCTTAAAAAGTTTGCTATTTGTGTACATAGTAATATATCTTCAAGATTCAACTTCAATAATGTCGCAAACAGAGAATCTAAGATCATCCAATGTACTAAATTCACCTAACAAAAACCCATAATTATCAACAATTGGAACGCCCAATTTCAATGAAAATTTAACTTCTCTATCATCTGAAACTTGAACCCACTCCCCCGTCCACATATCTTCACTTTCTTGTTCCTCCTCCGTACTAGAATTGCTTTTTTCTTCTAGCCCATTTGATGAATCTGAAATTTCAGCATCAACTAATAGTGATGTATTGCTAGAACAAGACTCAACTTCAGATTTTTCAGACTTAATATTCTTGATCTTCTTTAGATTTTTAGCCTTCACTTTTTCTTCAAACTCAAGTTTCTTAGACTCGTACATCTTAGAGGCTTCTTCAGCAGTAATAAAAGTACCCAACCAAATTCTTTTCTTGTTAAAAGGGTGTTTAATCTCAGCACAAAATTTTCCACTTTTTCTCTTTCGAACTCCAGGGAACAATCTTTCAGAAGAAGTACTCATTGTTTTTTGTGATTTCATGATCAACGTTTGAAAACAGAAGGGTGACTTTAGTAAGAATAATGTGTATCAAAATTTGGAATGAGAAGACATGTATTATAGATTGTGTGGATATATATAACAGTAATTACTTGCGAACCAATTAATGCACTTTTTCTACTAAGAAATTTCGTATATTTGGAAAGACTTTGACAAAGCAAGTCCTATGAAGAAAAGGAAAACGAGTGGAAAAATTACGGACCTTGTTTGATTATTAGATTCTTTGTGTAATTATTTATTGAAAAGTTACACCATTGGTCTGTCTTTTATAACTATATATACTATTTGTACTATCCCATTTAAATATAGAAAAATTAATTGACGTAACTAATTTGGTATTGTAACCAAATCTAGTCCAGCATTAAATGACACCAATTAACACTTCACTTATTTGTCCTTATCGAATGTGTGACAAATGCATGCTATTTAATAGGAACTTGATTGTCCATGTTTTTACGTGCGGCGGAAACAACGTGAACCCTTTGAGTGTCATGTGACCAATTTGTCAACAATCTAACACTATATTAGGAACAACACCATATCAATTATCAGCTTTGATGATTAAATAATAAAAATATACATCAACTAACTATGTTTAAACAGATGAACTTTAATTATTTAGGAGCTGAGAGATGAGATACACTTTTTTCTCTCGGTGCAGGTTAGCTAGTTAACACGCTTTTTTCTCTCGGTGCAGGTTAGCTAACTAGCTAACGTGCACCATCCATGGAAAAGAGAATCTGCATTCCATCTCAGAAAGCTCAGATGGCCCAGGAAGCTGCGAAGAAGACAACCCAATACAAGAATCGAAGGAACAATCAATCAAATCAAACCAAGCTAATTCTGAGTTAATTAGCTCAAATTCACCAATTAGAACAGATTTGAACACCAATACAGAGACCAAAGTAATGAATACAGGGGGTGCAATTACGTCTGCAACAACCCTAGATAAGGGCAAAAACATCACCGGAGCCGCGCAGGAGCAAATCGGGGAATGGAAAACAATAACACAAGGATCGAGTAAAGGTAGAAAACTGTCATGGGCAGATGAGGTTGATGAACAGGAGAAATCAACCCCAGTGCGAAGCTCAATTTGGGAGAAATTTGACTTGTCAAAGATTTCCAATGCTGGTTTCAAGCTGGAATACATTGCTCCCGAAAAACAAGGTGAGCAAAAAATTGTTGATATTGAATTAGAAGATATTAGTTCAGAGATTGAATACTGGAAGAATGCAATTGTGTGCTATGTGCTAGGAGCTCATCCTCCGTTTGCAGTATTAAATGGTTATATTCAGAGATTGTGGAATAAACATGGGATAAATAAAATTTCAATGTTAAAAAATGGAATAGTGCTAGTCAGATTTGATACTGAAGTGGGGAAGAATGAAGCTATACAAGGGGAGATTTATCACTTTGATAATAAACATTTTATTGTTAAAGCTTGGTCCCCTGAGATGGAGTTTACCAGGGATGAACTCAAATCAGTCCCTATATGGATTAAACTTCCAGATCTGGATTTTAAGTACTGGAGTAAGAAGGGATTAAGCAAAATAGGTAGCTTAGTGGGCAAACCACTCATGGCAGATCAAAGTACAGAGAAGATGATGGACTTAAAATTTGCAAGGTTGTTGGTTGAAGTGGAAGTTGGAGCAAAGCTACCTGATACAATCATGTTTAGGAATGAGAAAGGAGGCATCATTGAACAACGAGTTGTGTACGACTGGAAGCCATCCCTATGTGGATACTGTCAGAAGTATGGTCATGAAGAAGCCGAGTGTCGGAGGAAGAAGATACCTAAAGCAGAACCAAAGAAAATCATACAGAAGATGGATGAGCAGCAAAAAACTCAGGGAGCTGAACCCTCCCAGGTGAATGCAGAAAAGTTAGCGGATACTCAGAACAAGAAAAGTGATGATGTGAGTAAAAGGAAGAATGAATCCAGCATCATATCTCCTGGTAAAGCTGAAGGTTGGGTGTCACCTACCAATGCTAAGAAAGTAGTGTGAAATGCAGAGGAAGATGCTATGCCTATTAGCTATTCATTCAAAGCCTTGCAACATGAAGAGGCTGGTATTAACAGCCAGGTGCAAGAAAAGAGAGTCAGGAATGATGGAGGTACTCCTTTTCATATTCCTGATAATGGTTAATATCCTTAGTTGGAATGTTAGGGGCCTTAATGGTCCCAATAAGCAAAAGGAAGTCAAGCTCCTTTGCAATGAGTATGAAGTAGGCTTAGTAGGGTTATTAGAAACAAAAATAAAGTAAAGTAGAATAAACAAGATAGCAAGAAAGATGTTTGCGGGGTGGGAGTATATAACAAATCTGGAGCAGCACTATAATGGCAGGATCTGGTGCACTTGGAAACCTGGATACTACACAGTGGAGCCTATGCAAATATCTGCTCAAGCTATTACTGCCAAAGTAACATGTGTACCAAGGCAGCTAACATTTCTGGTAACCTTTGTCTATGCCTTTAATACAAGAAAGGAAATGAGAGAGCTATGGGAATATATTGGTGTAGTTAATAGGAGTTGTGATATACCATGGGTGCTATTAGGAGATTTCAATGCAGTGTTATCCTCAGATGATAAATTAGGAGGGACTCCAGTTACCCTCTCTGAAGTCATTGACTTCCATACATGTGTTGAGGTAAATGAGTTGACTGAATTACCAAATACTGGGGCAAGATATACCTGGAATGACAGACAAGGAGCAGATAGAGAATTCACTAAGATAGACTGGGTATTTGTGAATGAAAAGTGGCTGGATCTTATGCCACCATGTAATACGACATACCTCCCAGAAGGTATAAGTGACCACTGTCCTATCAGAGTAGTTCCTATCAGTTCTCCTCCAAGAATTAAAAAGCCTTTTCAGTTCTGTAATGCTTGGTCCAGTCATCCGCTCTTTTTGGAGAAAGTCAGAGAAGGTTGGGAAGTAGAGATTGTGGGGTGTAAAATGATGAAGGTAGTGAAGAGGCTAAAGTTACTGAAGAGAAATTTAAAAGGGCTAAATTCTCAGTATTTCAGGAATATTGCAACAGAGGCAGAGGAGGATAAAGCTGGATTAAAAAGGTTGCAGAGGTTGTTACATGTTGATCCCCTGAATCTAGAGCTACAACAGGCAGAAAAGGAGCAGTTTCAGAAATATAAACAGTCCAATTACCTAGCTGAAGTGTTCCTACAACAACGAAGCAAAGAAAACTGGATTAGATTGGGTGATGATAGCACACGATATTTTTTTTCCTTGATTAAACTCACAAAAGTAAAGCAGGCAATTATGCAGATCAAGAACAAACACTCATGTCAGAAGACAGATCCCAAAGAAATTGCAGGAATTTTTGTGGATTATTATGAGAAATTGCTGGGAAGATGTGATCAACCAAGAACAAAGGCAGTAAAGGAGCTATTGTTGAATGGCCCAGTACTTTCTTTAGGGCAGCAGATAGTTATTTTGAAAGCATACACAAGAGCGGATGTTAAGAAGGCAATGTTTGGGATTACATATATACAAAAGCCCAGGGCCAGATGGGTATGGTAGTGGCTTCGTTAAAGCAGCTTGGGAAATTGTCGGTAATGATATTACTGAAGCAATACTGGAATTCACAATAAATGGCAAACTGCTGAAGCAACTGAACTCAACAATGATTGCATTGATTCCAAAGATCACAGCACCTGAATATGCTCATCAGTTCAGACCTATTTCATGTTGTAATGTCATATACAAATGCATTTCCAAGTTGATCTGTGAACGATTGAAGAGTGCAGTAGACCATCTAGTTGTAGAGAACCAAGCAGCCTTTGTGCAGGGCAGGTCAATGATCCATAATGTCTTGATTTGTCATGATCTTCTCAGGCATTATAATAGGAAGACGTCTCCAAGATGCCTCATGAAAATTGACCTTAGAAAAGCCTATGATATGGTGAGATGGGAGTTTCTTGAGGAAGCTCAAACTGGATATGGCTTTCCTACTAGGTTTGTGCAGCTAATAATGGCATGTATCACTTCACCTAAGTTCTCTGTCAAGGTGAATGGTGTGGGATATGGTTATTTTGAAGGAAAAAGAGGACTAAGGTAGGGTGACCCCATGTCACCCCTGCTGTTTGTCTTAGTTATGGAGTATCTATCTAGAGTCCTGAAGAGAATGAGTGAGCTACCAGA
The DNA here is from genome assembly GCA_029990575.1 of Petunia axillaris subsp. axillaris. Taxonomy (NCBI): domain Eukaryota; kingdom Viridiplantae; phylum Streptophyta; class Magnoliopsida; order Solanales; family Solanaceae; genus Petunia; species Petunia axillaris. The sequence goes on from JARKNS010000009.1 coordinate 48,615,900, forward strand.
TTTTAAATTCCATCCAATGTGCAAAAGATTGAAACTTACTCATTTAATTTTTGCTGATGATCTAATGATTTTCTGTAAAGGAGATTTGGCCTCGGTCTCTAGAGTCATGGAAGCATTGGCTCACTTCTCAGATACAACTGGGCTTGAAGCAAATTTGGAAAAGTCGAGCATCTTTATGGCTGGGGTTGATGACTGTACTAAAGGGCTAATATTAGATAGAACTGGATTCTCAGTAGGGAGTTTCCCTATTAGATATTTGGGTTTACCTTTATCATCAAAGAAATGGAGCAAATTGGACTGTTATCAATTGGTGGAGAAGAATTAGGGGTGCTCAAGCTAAACTACTTTCTTATGCTGGAAGACTTCAAATAATAAATTCAGTTCTGTTTGCTGTGCATAACTTTTGAGGGTCTGTGTTCATTTTACCCAAGAGTGTGGTCAATGAAGTTAACAAGAAATGTAGAGAATTCTTATGGGGTATCACTACAGAAAAGAAGAAGATATCTTTAGTGGCTTGGAAAAAGGTGTGTACACCAAAAAAGTATGGTGGTCTAAACATTAAGGGATGCTGGAAATGGAACAGAGCTGCAATAGGCAAACTACTTTGGCAATTGATAGTGAGGAAAGACATGTTATGGGTGAAATGGGTACACGACGTTTATATGAAGCAAAGCTTAGACATTTGGAACCACCAACCTGCTGTAGACAGTAGTTGTTATTGGAGAAAGCTGCAGCAAACAAAAGAGGAAATGAAACATTGGTACTCACAAGATAGATATTCATTGACTTCGACAGGAGAGTACTCTATTTCCTGCAGCTATGTTGCAATGTTTAATAATCTGTGCAAGCTTGAAGTGTCCCATCTGATATGGAACTCAGTTTCATTGCCCAAACACAGATTTATACTATGGCTAGCTGCCCAAAGAAAACTCCTCACCAAAGATAGAGTAAACAAGATGAGCATGAACATAGCAGACCTTAGCTGCTGTCTATGTGGCAGTGCTGATATTGAAACACATAAACACTTATTCACAGAATGCAGTTGGGTGAAGGGCTTGAGGGAGGATGTGAGCAATTGGTTACAACAAAAAATCCCGCAACAAGAAGTCCTACAATGCTTAGTGTGGATAAAGAACAGACACTGAAGGAAGTTTGAAAAGGAAGTAATAGCTGCTGCATTGAGTGGCATCATATACTACACTTGGAGAGCAAGGAATTGGAAACTTTTCAAAGGAGTAATTGTAAATAGGAGTCATATAGTTACACAGCTTAGACATGATAGGTTAGAGAGAATATCCATGCTTAGAAGCTCAAAGAGAGCATTTAGTAGTAGACAGTGGTTATAGAAGATTTGTAATTAGAAATGTTTTTTTGTTGGAGGTCTTCTGCTAATGGTGTAGCTATCCATGGCAAAGATGCTCTTTAGGTGTATTTGGTTTTGTTGAGTTATGGTAATCGTTCACAGTTTATTGCCTATATATATATATAAACAATACTAAAATTTATGTGCAAATATATATCACATATTTATTGATCTTGAAGTTTGAACCTAGAATGGATGGGAGATGGAAAGATTTACAAATATGGAAATATATTGTATATCAAGAGAATAATTAATATTGTGCTATTTAATGTGGAAAAGTCTTATTGGTTGACATGGGACTTAAGATTGGAAAAGACGGATCCGAATCCTCTCTATTTTCCTAAGTTCCTGACCAAATTGAAGACATATGTCATTTTTCATATTATTTGAATTTTTTATGCTATATACCCTTGAAATTTAAAGTATTACCCATAATATCTACTAGAAATTACACTACCATGAATTAAAAGTAGGAAAATTTACACCACATGACTACCCTAATAGCTATGTTACAAAAAATAACAATACTTTTACCATATTTACAATACATAACAATGCATAACAATACTTTCTCATTTTTCATTACCCCCCTTCCCAAACATGAAACCCTAATTTCTCCCTCTCTCTTCTTCTCTCCCCTCCTCCACTCACCGACCACCCACCCACCAGCGCCCTCCTCCCTCTCCGCCGCCAATACTGCTGCCACCGCCCCCCTCCCTCTTCCAACCACCGTCCCCCTCCCTCACGCTACTATCGTGGCGCTGCTACAGCCGTAGTGCAGTGGCGCTGCTGCATTGCAGCGGTGGAAACGCCCGGATCTATGTTTTTCCGGTGGTTTTCCGGTGGGTTTTCACGATTTGGTCTTTTTTTTTCTTTTTTCCTTTTTGTATGTGTATATATGCGTATGTTTATGTATATATTTATATTTTGTATGCATAATTTAAGATCTCTTTCTTCTTTTTTTCCTTTTTGTATGTGTATATATGTGTATGTTTATGTATATATCTGTAGTTTGTATATACATATTCATATCTACCTTTTCTTCTTTTTGATTTTTGGTTTTGTTTTGTGTATTTATATTGTATATAAAATGTAAAAGACTGTATTTGTGTGTATGTGTATGTTTTGGTGTATAAATACATTTAAGTCTTTTTGAATATCTATATGTTTTTATTTGTATATTCGTTGTATGTTTGTGTATTTTTTGTATTTCAAGTGTATGGTATTTTTTGGTATAATTTTGTATTTGTATGGTTTAATGGAGATTTGTATATGAAATGTAAAAAAGCTATTGCTATATTTTGTAAAGTGGAAAAGTATTGTTATTTTTTGTAAATATGGTGTTAGGGTTGTATATTTGTGTAAATCTCCCTTAAAAGTATTTACTCAATCTATCATTTACCTTATGAGTGTATACCTTTATACTATACTGCATAAATTATGGTATACAAGTCCGGATGGGTACGTCACGTAAATAGTTTATGGATAGGACTGGTAAATATGAAACTTATGGGTAAAGGTGGGTAAATATTTTAATTTTGATGAGTATTTTCGTAAACCTCCCGATTTTAGTTAAGTTAAAGCCCAAATTATGATTAGAAAGACAATATTTCCATAAATTTGCTTGTCGCTCAAAAATTGGCACTCTCACAATTATGGATCCGGATTTGTTCCGTTGAAACGTGCTCCATTAAATATCAATACAAATATCGATTAATAATAGGGAGATTCACAAATATATACCATCCTAACACCAAAATTACCAAAAATACCAACATTATTCCATTTTACAAAAAATACCAACATTTTTTACACATTATATACAAAAATCAACAAAACTAATAAATTAGGTTCCTCCTTCTTCCTACTGCCCCCCCTCCCCACTGCTACCACCCCATGCAGCGCCGCCGCCATCTAACACCGGTTTCTTTTTTTTTTTTTTTTTTTGTGTTTTTGAATCTAAAAAATGAAATACACATATAAACATTGATTTTTTTTTTTTTGAAATTAAAGTTGGAAAATACATATAAACAAAAATACATGTAAATACACAAAAAAAAATTGTGTTATACATACACTAAACACACGCATACATACACGAATCTACAGATCTACAAACGAAACATACAAATTTATGTGTGTGACATTTATTACTTGATATACACACAAAAATACATACAAAAAATACAAATAGATACTCGGATATACACGTTCATACAGTGATATACACGTACATACACTTGTGTGCTGAAAATTATTACATGAATATACACGAACATACAGATACATACACTTGCAAATATGAATTTGAATGTGTATATTCAAATGCACAAAAGAAGAAGGAGAAGCAGATCTGAACTTATATTAACAAAATACATATGTATACATAAAAATACACACATATACACGTACAAAATGGAAAAAAAAAAAAAGAAAAAAAAGAGAGGAGCAGATCTGCCCCAACTCGCCACGGTGGAGCACGCAGCGGCGGCGGCGGCCGGTAAGGGGGTGGGGAACGGCGGGAGGGTGGGGTGGGGTGGATGGGTGGGTGGGTGGAGGAGATGAGAGAAAGAGGGAGGGAGAAGTTAGGGTTTTGGGTAGAGAGGGAAGAAAGGAAATGAAAAATTGTATATTTTGTAAAATGTGAAAAAGTGTTGGTATGTAGGGTAATTATTTAAAAGAATCGGTATTTTTTGTAATTAAGTGGTTTAGTATGTCAATTAGCGTAAAAATATCTTAAAAATATGTGGATAATTGTATTTTCTAATTTTGATAAAAATCTTGTTAAATAGTAAAATTCTAATATGGCAAAAAATCTTTTCTAGTGGATAACACCACATTTTCTCTTCTCGATTCCTTTTCCAGTTTGTCTCCCTCAAAAAAATTTCATGCATTCAACATCCAATAAAATAATTAGAGACAGACTTTCATTGCTAAAGCAAAAGGGTACGTGTTGATTAATAATTTTTTTAAAGTAATTGTTAATTTTCATTTTGGAATAATACTTTTTGCAAAAATCCATAAGCCACATCTGTCTTCCTATTTTGCATGTAATTATCTAGTTAAATGTTTCTTTAGCTAAGTGCAAAGTTAATTGCGAAAATATACTAAACAAAACCTGTAAAGTGAAAAATGTGCAAAATAAAACCTGGCATATAATGTGGTGATATCCACTAAAATTTTCTTCTTTTCCATATTAAAATTTTACCATTTAATAAGATTTTTACCAAAATAAAAAAAATACAATCTCAACCTTTAAAATGCATGAGTCCATATATCGTTAATCTAAATCTATATTAAAATTCAATGGAGCACGTTTCAATGAAGCAAATCCGGATCCCACAATTATAGTATGTTTTCTCATCAATATAATATACCTACTCCTAAAAAAATGATTTATCGATTCCCATCTTTCTCATTTTCCAAAATATGAATCTTCAATTTCTATCATTTCTACCGCCTACATACAAGCTAAGGAAATTTTAAATATCAAATTGTACCCTCCATTGCGCCATTGTTAGAATAGCCTTTCATTAGAACTTCAAGAAATCATGATTATCTTATTCAACAATCTTTATATAAGTTATTTTGGAATTACCTCCTATCCTGTGCAAGTAACTTGCTTTCCGTCAAAATGCTCTAAAAATGGAGGAAAGAGATGGAACTACAAGTTCAACAATTGGAAGGAATCATCAGAGGTTAAGAATTGTGATATAGGTGTTTTATTAAATATAAAAATAGTAAATATAAGGGGTATTAATTATGGTTAGTACTTTGACTTAGCTATATAAATCTCAATCGTCAATATTAAAAGATGACATATGTCCTCAGTCTAGGTAGGAACTTAGGGAAGAGAGGGGGGAAATGGAGAGGTGCCTCATCCACAAAGAACTTTTGGCACATAATAAGACGTGGGTGGGTGGGTGGGTGGGGAGATAGAAAGAGGAAGAAATTAATGTTTAATGTTAGGGAGGAAAAAAAAAATAGTATATGTAGTGTAATAAATTAAGAAGTGTTGGCATGCATTGTAAATATTTGAAAGTGTCGATGTATTTTGTAATTTAGGTGGTTAATGTGTCAACTAACGTAAAATTTTCAAAATTTTAAAGAAAGAATTTTACTTAAAAGAAGAAGAGATTGGAGTCATGAAAAAGTTGGGCGTAATTTTAAAGTAGTAGGATCCAACAATGTAAATTAGAAAAAGTAAATTGAATAATTATAAAATCAGAAAGTATGTCATTCTTTTTTAGACAAATTAAAACTAAAGGCCATGTGACACATAAATTGAGACAAAATTTAGAATTAAATTATAAACTTTAATAGCATTTTATTACTTTACTAGATGAAAAATTATATGAAGAATTCTATAAGCAAAACAATAAATGCTTGAAAAAAATATGGAAACTTTTCTTCAAACCGAAATCAGCACAAGTCACAAATCCTTCCTTTCTTGGAAGAAAATTATCTACACCTCCGAATTTTGCTTTAAAAATTAAGTTCCCCCTTAACTATGAAAAATAATCATTCTCCCCCATTTTTCTCAAATAATCTTTCAAAATACCTACTTTACCCTCTTGATTATCAAACTTTTATTTTTCTTCTTTAATATAATAATTTTTTTATTTATTATGAACTAACCTATAAAATGAATAAGCATTACTTTTAAAATAGAGAAAGAGTAAGAAATAGTAATCGCATATATTTGTAAATCACTACAGTAATGACATAACAAATGAAATATATAAAAAGTTAGATTAAAAGTAAATCTTTTATATGGGTAATTTTAATAGAAATCGAACTCAAAATTTAATTTACCATACAATTGAAAATAAAATAAAATAAACTGATAATCGTATACTTAATGCATGCAATATATGAAAACGATAGTAAATTAGCGATAGATTTCACAACAAATTCAAAATATCATATATTTATACTTAATTAAATTTTAAATTATAATAATAATTATGATAATTAAAACTCAAAATCTATATACAAAATAGAGAATAAGAAAAAAAGTAAAGTTTAAACAAATATACATACACATAAATAGAGAGAAAGAGGCAACGAGAGATTCATTATGTATGCCGAATTATAGGTACATATATAGTGCACTTAATACTAAAATACTAATTAAAAATAGCATTGTATTTGTAATTAATTCATGAAAATATTATACTCTTTATAATATTAATGAAACAAAATTACTATAATAAAATACATTATTTTTTAAATTATAGGTAGAATATTATGGTTAAATAATTATATCATAATATAAAAATAGAGCACATAAATGATGAATAAAAATTTTAAGAGCAAAATAGACATTGTATACGATGAAGGGGGAGAATGATCAATGCTCATAGTTGAGAGGGAACTTGATTTTTAGAGAAAAGTTGCGGGTGTAAATAATTTTCACCCTTTGTCAATATATCATTATTGATAAAATCTCAACACATCAGGAGGATATGCCACTTTATGTTTAGTTGTAGGGAAGTAAACATGTAAATTTGCTCAATTATCTCACAGATAAACCCAACCTAGTCATCGTTGTCAAATACATCAACTATATCGTACCGATGAAAGTTGTTATTTTTCGAAAAATTTTCTTGTTCAGGTGGCATTAGATGGACCTCGTCTTCAGGGACTGTTTTCTCTAGTAGATCAGACTCATCATCTTCAAACAGAATCTTGTACTTGATTTTGTAAGTAATGCCAATGGAAGAATTAACTATAGTTCTTACAATAGTTGCAATGTAATAAGAACCGATGTAACCATATTGTTGACTTGCCACTTCAAATTTATTACCCTTTTGCATGGGTAGCTCACGGATAAGGCCACTAAAGCTTTCGTTTTATGCCCCCAAAAATTTTATGATTATTAATATTTTTTATATTGATAACTGTACAAATAATTATTTATTTCGATACATTACATCGATTATAAGTGTAAAAATTCGTATTGACGAATATGAAGATTTGAGTAGTCTAATTAGATGTTCTAAAATATTGGACACATTCTACTATAAAAAAGTTGATCTTTTTGAAAAATATCTTTAAATCTTGGAAAGGATATTTACTGCATTACTAATGTTATCAACATACTAATTTAACTCATTTGTCTTAATCAATCGTATATTTAATTATCAAATATTTAAAAAAATTATTTCTTAAAAAGATCAATTTATAGTTTTCATCTCGAAGAATTAAAAGTGTAAACATATATTAATATACAGATTTTTTTTACAATTATACAAACTTGCACCCCTATATTATAAAAAAAATAAAAATATTATACAAATTACAAGACAGAACAATATTTTTCCTAGTACATTTCATTTTGCATTACCTTTCTTCAATAAAAATTCCATTAATTACACTCTATTTCGTTTCCCCGAAAATTCTACATGATAAAATAAAAATGTCTAAACCGAGCAACAACTTTGCCGGCAGCGACAATAACACCAGCAGATTACTCACATAGCCCAGAAATGGTCTCCGGCGAACAGAGCAGTGACAGAGGGAGAAAAGGAGCGATTACCGATCAGCGGCGTCACTGCCACTCCGCCCTTTACCTTCTCTTTTCCCTTTTTCATTTTAGTTTCAATAGTAGGCAATCAGAGCATAGGAGAAGAGGGTTTCGCCGATGAGGGCTTTTTCCCATGGTGGCGTTATTGTAGCGTTGCTGCCTGTTTCGTTTTCCAACGGTGAGACCTTTGTGGTTTTTCATTTGTTGCGGTATTGTATGTATATCTGCCCCCTCGTGTTCCTCTTTGGTTTCTATGGTGTATATGTGTATCTTTTCTCTCTCTTTTTTATGAGTGTGGTGGTGTGTGCATATGGTACTACTTCATCCTCGTCTTCACTGTATATTGTGGGGTGTGTATGTGTATTTCTGGTGTCCCTCTTTAAAATGGATGAGCAGCGCTTATTTAAGAGAATGGAATTCTCTTTTAATCATCTAGATGCATACCCTACTATGATTTTGATGTTGCTTCTGCTATATGCCCATTTACCATTTATTTTGACGCTACTCCGCATCTGTTTCACTGAAATAGTCTGAAATAGCTGCTGAAACAATATATAACAGTCTGAAATGACGCTGAAATAATCTGAAACAATGCTGAAATAGTCTGAAAATAGCGCTGAAATTACATAAAAATGAAAAAATTAAAATTATTTAGGACCAACCAACTTTAAATCCAACGAAATAGCTCATACTTTAAAGCTAAGTGAGGCGAACTTCATTTGGGTGCTCAAGTTTCTATTAGGTGAAGAATTTAACATAGAAAATGTGTTATCCGAACGCTTTTTTGATAGACTTAAAGAAAAAGGAGTCACTGTAGAATAATGGGCACCTTAAGCAAGAATTCTTGAGCATGCAAGTGTTGTGGAATTTTTTATGCCAATGTGGTTGGAATTCAATACTAGAAAGTTTGCATTCTGGAGTTCCTCTTATAACCATGCCCGTGCACCTTGATCGGTATACTCATTCAACAATGGTGGTCGAGCTTGGGACAACTATGGAAATCGTGAGAGATGAAAATGGAAAACTGAATACAATAGAGACAGCAAGCGAGAAGCGATAAAAAAATTATTTAGCATTCAGGAAGTTTTGCTAAATTCAATTCTTGGGTTGGGGAGTGGGTCGGGTTTAAAGTGGATTGATGCTAAATAATTTTAATTTTTTCCTTTTTAGGTAATTTGTCAAATATTTATAGTTGTCACGTCAGCATATATTTAACGTAAGTTAGCAGTTTTGTGTTGAATGAATATGAGAGTTAAGTGGATAAAGTTGAGTGACCATTGCAAGACAAAACAAGATAAATGATCATGGTGACCATTTACCATAAGTTGAGTGAACATAGGGGCAATCTAACTCCTCTAAATTGTGGATATATGTAACAGTACTTAAAGAACCAAATAATGTACTTTTCCTATTTAGGGGGTTTCGTTTTTTTGAAAAAATTGATAAAAAGTCCTATGAACAAAAGGAAAATGAGTGGAAAAACGACGAATCTTGTTTGATTGTTAGATTCTTTTTGTAATTATTATTTATTGGAAAATTACACCATTGGTCTCTCGTTTATAACTTAGTATATTAATTCATCAATGTCACTAATTTGGTAGAATTACCAAATCTCCAGCATTAAATAACACCGATCAACTACATTATTTGTACGAACCGATTATTTGCCAAATGCCCAAATGCATGCTATTTCTGGATGGGAACCTGATTTTCCTTGTTATTATGTGCGACAGAAACGTGAATCCTTTGAGAGTCATATGACCAAGTTGTCAACACAATACTAGGAACAACACCACATCAACTCTGATAATGAGATAAAATGTACATCAATTTAACTAAGTTTAAACAATACCATAATTTATGTATATCGTATTATCGTGTAACTTTTTTTTTTTTTTTTGGAAGACTGAACTCATAATGGATGGATGATGGGAAAAGTTTACAAATATGGTGATATATTTATATCAGGGGAAATATATTTAATGTTGGGGTAAATTTCACCGGTGGTCACTGAACTATTGTTTCATTACCACAAAGTCATTTTTGTTTCATTTGTTACCCAAAAATTACTCAACTTTGCTCCGGTCTACAACAAAGTCACTCAAGCCGGATTTTGTTTAAAACTTGCCGGAAAAATGATGTGGCATCATTAATTAAAAATAATTTTTTAATTAATTTTTCATTAATTAATCTGATTTCTTAACCCATTATTCTTATTCTAACCAACCCAAACCCATTTTACTACTTCAATTTGACCACATTATGCCAAGGATTTCACTACTTCTTTTTTGCCCCTTGCCACATTAGAAATATATTTCAACTAACTGAAGATTAACAAGACAATCTAGTTTAACAAGACATTTCAAAGAAGTAATCTTCAGTTAGTTTCCAACTGAGACCTACCGAGTTGTTATTGTTATTGTATTATCGTCAGACACATCATTTTTAAGGCTTTATATCTGTGTGTCAATTATTTTAATGCAGTTAGCAGAAGCAAGAACAGACCTATAAATTAGAGTGTCATATCTTACTTGAAGATATACAAATAACTATTTTATTAATAAAAATTTTAAAATTTGATAAATATTATCTATCATATAATCGTTGGGGTACTAAGCAAAAATTGAATAACCCAGAAAAATCAAAAGAAAAAAATTATGAAAAATCAAAAATAAAAATTTGACTTTGTTTGGTATCAGTGTTTGGATGGTTGTTATCAATTGTATTGTATCGTACTGTTACTGTACTGTCACTATAAAATAATGTTTGTATTAATTGTTACTTTAAAATTTTATTGTATCGTATGGTTAGTCCATCGTTACATAGCGATGAAGAGCCCATTTTATGTAACGACCGATTTGATGTGATCGCGTCGTTACCATATCTTTTTTCTCTCTTCTGCCCCTTAATATTCTCATATATTACCATTTATCTCATCTTTTTTATAGTAACTATATCATGTATCTTTTTATTTTCTTGGCAATATTGTAAGTTTATTTTTCATTTACTAGTATATTATATCATGAAAGGACTGCAAACAATATAATTTATCAAAATGTTGAACTCAACAAAATATAAAGTACAATACAATAGATACATTATGAAACCATATACATAACAACAGTCCAAACGAGCTGTTATTTTGGTTTTAAAATTTTAGAAAATCGACATAACTAGTTTGATTTCATAAATGAAAATTCGAACCAAACCGATCTAAGCTCGTTCATTTTTATTCATTTCCAGTTCCTCATTTTCCCTTTTTGCTTATCAATTTACCTAACATTACTCAATTTGATTAACTAATTAATTCAATATGAAACAGAAGCAAAGAGAAATGGCATCGGTATGAAATGTATGCACGATGATGACGTAGTGAAATGTATTTGGGTTGGGTAGAATAAGAATAATGGGTTAAAGAATTAGATTAATAGATGAAAAATTAATTAAAAAAATTATTTTTAATTAATGATGCCACATCATTTTTCCGGCAAGTTTTAAACAAAATCCGGCTTGAGTGACTTTGTTGTACACCGGAGCAAAGTTGAGTGACTTTTGGGTAACAAATGAAACAAAAATGACTTTGTAGTAATGAAACAATAGTTTAGTGACCACCGGTGAAATTAACCCTTTAATGTTGTGCTACGTTGATTACCTTTGCGTAAGACCCTTCGTGGAGAAGATTTTTGTAGATAAGCAACAGGTTAGTCCTTTTTATTTTGAAACAAAAAGTCATATTGCCGACATGTAGTTTAATATTGCAAAATATTTTTGGCACATAATGATAGTACAATTAGGACTTATTAAATATATTATAATATTTTTATGATTAGATTACTATAAATTAATTATGAAGTCAAAGTTAAACCGACTGCATAAAAATATATATTTTTTAACAGATTAAAAGTTAAAAAAATGAGTTGAGAGAGTGATACATTTACCCAATACAGTAACCTCAAGAGTGACGTATATTCTTTTGTTGTTTTTCACTCTGTTTATTTTTTGGGATGGTGTGGGGCGGGTTGTGGAGGCAAATGGTTAAATTAGTAAGACGTGAGGAAATCCTAAGAAAAAAAACACATTGTTGCAAGTGTACATTATTTTAAGGAAAGGGTCCCGGAGAGAAGACGATCATTCAAGGATCATGCTGCTGGTTACTCTTTTATTTTTTTCTTTTGCTTTTTATTTAATTTCTTGTACAATTTTTTCTTTATTGTGTAAAAAAAAAAAGGACGAAAACATTTATTTTAGTACAAATGGGAGATAAGAATGGCAAAAGAAAAAGACAAAAGCATTTGGACCACCCAAGTCGTAAACCATGAGGGATAGTGAGAGTAAATTCTATATCTCGTCATCCAATTTTCATATTTGTTATCTAAAGATCATTATACTTTTTTTTGTTATCCAAAAATCATTCAACTATTGTTTAAGTTACACAAAAAAATAATTTTGCCAAAAACCAACTCAATATACACCTGAAAAATGACATGGAAGTTAAAATAAAAAAATTACTTAATTAAATTAGATTAAATCACTAATCCATAAGAAACATTAGCCAACCTCTAAATCCGACCTGAATCTTAATAACACATAAGACCCGCTTATATCTTGAATAGAATATACTCAAAGCAGACTAGAATCAGTAGAAAGTAGAAACTCATAAATGGTGTTCTTATATTTTTGTATTAAATATTTTAATGGCACGTAATATATATATTGTGATTCCCAACTTTGTTATAAAATATTAAGATGTTAATGTTTTCACTATTATGAAAAGTTATGATTAGAACTTGCTTCGGTTGCAACCTTCTGTTTCATGATTTGTTATTATTGAGTACGATAGTACCAAAAAAAGAAATACAAAATAACTATACCAATCACCTAGACAGCTAAATTAACAATAAAAAGAACAAAAAAAAAAAAAAAAAAAAAAAAAAAGTTAAACCCAATAATTTGATGGTGTAAGTTTTGTATGAACTTTGGGCAACTGGTTCAGATTTTTAATATGGGTCAAATAAGGATTTTAATACATTAATCCTATTTAATCAAAATTATGTACTCTAGTGACGTTATTTTCAGGCGATTATTACGCTAGTTACGGATAAAATTATTTTTGTGTAACTTAGATAAAAATTGAATGACTTTTGGGTAACATATGAAAAAATAGTGACCTTTGGATAACAAACACGAAAGTTGGATGACAATTCAGGAAATTTAACCAATCCAACAACGCAAAGTTTCGTCATCCTTTCTTTTCTGTTGTTGGTAGAAAGAAGAATGAAGGGGTTTTAGTGGAATTAGGACTTACACCAAGGAGTCTTTTCTAGAATCAAACTAGATGAATGTTGACCAACAATTTAACATAATTTTTTCATCATATTGATATGGGAAGAGTTGCACGTTATAGAACTTTTCGTATAGTTTTTTAATATGCAAATTTTTATTTAAAAATATTAATTTAACATAATCTAATTTAGATTCAAAGATTAGTCAAATTGACTCTCGAAAAGCGGTGAAGTTTGTCCTTTTTAAAATGGAAAAAGTACAATATTTATTTACCCGATATTAAAATTGCATACAATATGCATCTGCAACTCTATATAATTACTTTTACGAAATAAAATATGAAATAAGTAATAGATGTATGACAATACGTGATCAGAGCATTTAATTATAAAAATACACTTATAATATGTAATATTTGAACACCATCGATGTATTATTGATTCACCTTATACTAATCTAGTCTTTAGACAAGGGTGTATCGGACACAGCCTCTTCAAATCTTATATATGGGATATCATGGGGAATGTTTTTGTTGTATATTAGAACCTGTTTGGCCAAGCTTCTAAGAAGCCAAAAGTGCTTATTTTTTTTCAAAAGTAATTATTTTGAAAATACGAGGTGTTTGGCCAAGTTTATAGGAAGAAATATATACTTTTGAGTGGCAGCAGAATCTGTTTTTCTGCTGCAGAAAAGATGCTGGAAAAATTAGCTTTTCCTAAAAGTATTTTTAAGTAGAAGCAGAAGTTGTTTCTAATTTCTATCATTCCAACAATATCCTTATCAAAAATCTCATATTGCCAATTACCCCTATATATTTTAACCTAATGATTATAATATATAAATAATACATTATTTTTTTTAATCACTATTTTTTTGTGTACAGTTATGTATGATGTATTTTAAAATTTCTTAACTAAATAATATTTTTTTTAAAGGTATAAATCTACATCATTCAATTATGTATAATGTATTTTAAAATCTCTTAAGTAAATAAAAAAAATTATATATAGTATTTGAGAATAAATATTTAAAATCATTCGCATTGCTCATAGCATTAACAAAGCTAAGAATCCTCCCCATTCTCTCTACTCTCTCCCCCTTTTCTTAGTTTGTTAACTAGATACTCATCTTCCTATGGCTTCTGAGCAAGACTACCCTAGCCTCAAGCTATTAATTCTACCCCAAAACCACCAGATTTATCCATCAATGCTCCGCAAATTGACCAATCAAACTCTGTATGCATAAATCAAGATATTTCCTTGGACAAACCAATCTACTGCGAGAAATTGCTTGACCAACCAAACACGCAATCCTCTACACCTCCTTTCCTTAATCAAACTGTCCAAATCCGTACATGCAACCTTAATCAATTGATGAAGATGATTTATCTGACTGCATTTCTTTATCTCAAGAGGAAAAACAAAGAATTTATTCCCCATGGATAAGTTCTATTATTCTCAAACTACATGGCAAGAGATTGCACCATCAATACATATATGAAAAGTTAAAAATATTATGGAATCTGCTTGAAGATTTTCCTCTCATTGATTTAGGAGAAGACTATTATGTAGCAAAATTAACAAGGTATGAGAGTCTACATAAAATTTTAACTGAGGGGTCTTGGTTTATTAATGGCTTCTTCCTTTCCATTAGATGTTGGGCGCCAAATTTTGTGGACTCTGAATAAAACTCTTAACTACTGCTATTTGGGTACGACTACCAAGTCTTCCTACAGAGTTTTTCGATGAAGGTGTCCTGAGGAAAATTGGTACAAAACTTGGTAAGTTACTAAGAGTAGATTTAAGAACTTCTACTGCTATTAGGGCAAGATATGCCCGATTATATGTTGAAGTTCCTCTTGATGTTCCAGTCAAAAATCATATCTTCATAAAACATCACAACAAATTGTGGTCTATGAGGATGAAAACATTCTATGTAAGTCATGTGGTCGATTAAGTCATCTTCATGATAATTGTCCTTATAAAATACACTTTGAACTTCATAATGCTACAATCCCAAACCCTACTCCTAATGCTATACCTAAACTTAAGACCAAAATGGGGGAGGAGGAATGGCACACGGTGAATTTCTCAAGGAAAAATAAGGTTCGACCATTAAGAGAAAAGAAGACGACTTTAGCTCTATCCACAAGCAAGGTCAGTCATTATACATCTTCAACCACCCTTGGACAGATTTCACCAGGTAAGTCTTCTAAACTTTTTAAATTAAAGCCTACTTATAGGATCATTAATGAAAAGGTAAATCAATCTATTAATAATTTAGTTACCAATACTACTAATAAATTTGATATTTTAAATATGATTACAAATGATAAGTTAGGGAAACAGTCAAAGAATAAAAATATTATTACTAATGAAGCCGTTACATTCGATATGGACGGCAAAAATATTGATTTGACTAAAGCTATTAAAAAGGACAAAATTGGATTAAGAAGTGTCCGCCTACATGGACAATTCAGGCATAAATCTAGACCCTACAAACACTTGTCCTAACACTACTCCTAATCTATTAAACAATTCCATGCAAATTAACCTCGTGAAAGTATTAAAACTAATATGGTAGTACAAGACAAAAATATTTCTTCTAAAAATCCATCTGCTCAACCTATTTCTAAGCAAAACACAAATACCGAGAGCAAAGATCTTCCAGAGTAAGAAATATCCTCTAGGATCTTAGCACCGTCCAAGTTCCCTACTCAAAATTCGAATATTGATTTCTCAAGTGCTACTGACTCACACACTCATTCTTCTTCTAATTCTCTTTGCAACACAGACACGCAATCCTCCATGCAAATGCGACTATTCACTACGCCCTCCATTACTACATATTCTATTTATATAAACCTAGATGGGGAGACTATAATTTCCATCTTTAAGGAAAAAATCAAGGCAGCTCGTGAAACTACTACTCAAAGCACACCACTTGAAAAAGAAAATGAACAACAACATGAATCAAAACAACTTCCAAGTTCCGCAAATGATACCTTTGAACCAACCACTGATATTTGCACCGCCACCAGTCCAATATCAAGTTCCCCAATCTTGGCTCGAATCCACACTATGGGGTCAAGCAATAGCAGCTCAAATGGAGATCAATGGGCAACGAGTTCTTATTGTCATACAAAACTCACAATATCTTGCAGAAATTGTGAACGAGGGCATGCATTTAACAATGCAAAACGACATCAACAAAATGTGGCCTCAACTTCTCCAAGGCATGTCACATCCGGAACATCCATTAAGGGATCTTCCCTTCTTTCCCCACGTGTATTACCATCATAGAATCCTATTTTCACTCCATGGGACTTGAACATGAACCAACTAATGCATGAACAAATGGACATGAATGGGATGTATCCACATCTGAACCCAATGCATGTGCACCCACACCCTCACTCCTCATCAGGGGCGGATCCAGAATTTTAAGGCAGCGGGTGCCACTCTTTACACATGTCCTTAACTAGAATGACCAACTAGAATGACCAAATAGGAAAGATGTATTGGTTCGATAAAATATTTGTTAATTTGACTAAGTTTGATTAAGTCTTTTATACATAATGACAAATAAATTCGGTTTGTTCACTTTTGTATTTATATTACAAAGAAAATTTGCAAAGAAAAAAAAAAGGCAAAAAAAGAACGATAGAAAAAAACACAATCAATTTAAACATTTGCTTATAAATTAACTAAATTACTAAAGTATAAATTCACTATTTGACTATACTATTTACATTCACTAATCTGAATTAATAAATTTATTTTAATCGTCAAGTTTAATGTTAATTCTTCATACAACAAAAACTTCAAATTTTAATTTTAAAAAATAACTATAACGGTAGAGAGGGAAATATTTGGCAATAAAAAGAAATAAAAAGAAAAAGGAGAAAACGAAAAGGAAGAAACAGAGACATGCCTATGGATTAGTGAAGGATACAAAAAGAAAGTACACTGCAATCGTTAAGAAAAGAAAATCGACAAGAAGTAGGCAAAAGAGGAGAAGACAAAAATGAATGGTGGAAGAAGAACAAGATTAATAAGATTAAAGAAAAAAGGCAACAAAAACATAAAGGAAAAGAAGTCCCAGCAGAAATCGAACTTCGCTTCCTAAGGTTAGAGAACCTTTCAAAGGATGCCTACGACCAGTGGCACCCGTACCTCAATTGTTATAGCAGGTGCCACTTTATTTATATGAAGGTTTTACGCAGATATATCCTATAACTACATATTTTTTGCCGAAGCTAGCGGGTGTCGTGGCACCCGGTAGCTATAGTGTAAATCCGCCTCTGCTCCTCATGGAAATGGACATACTACAACCACCAGCTCCACCACCATCACCAAGAAACCATTCCAATCCACAAGAATAAGAGGAAAACAGGAGAGGGGAATAAGAAGTCGGGTTAAGGGGGAGGGAGAGTCACACGGAATTTAAAAATTTTGAAAGAAATAATAATATTTCTTTTCAAAGAAAAACTAGACAGAAAAACTATCCTAACTTGTCTCCAGAGTCTCTACAAATGTTCCTTAGATGTGAGAGCCCCAGCCAACTGGTCGGTGGGGAAATATGATGTGGTTCTGAACCCCACATTGAGAACTAATCGTAATTTGGATATTGCAAATGATAATAATAATGCAAATCATAACATGAATAGGCAAAATAATATAATAGTTTGGAATGCTAGAGGTGCACATAATCCCGACTTTCGTAGGAATTTTAGTGCTATTTTTGAGATTTACAAACCAAATGTTGTAGCACATTTGGAGACAAAAATGGATGATCATCATGATTTTAAGGTTCGATATGATTTTACTGACTTTACTGAAATTCTTGCTGAGGGACGTTCTGGTGGTATTGTTCTTCTTTGGAAAAATGATAATCTGAATTCATGCCATGATCAAGGTACTTCATCCATCTCTAAATTTTACTTGGCTTTTTCCTATAATTTATGCTAGTACTTCGTATTTGAATAAAGAAATATTACGGAATGACCTTATGAATATTTATGATAATTACAAAGGACCTTGGCTAGTTAGTGGAGATTTTAACCAGGCTTTAAATCAAGATGACAAGTGGGGTGGCAGACCCACAAATTAAAGGAATACTTCTAATTTTCGTCATTGTTTAGACTATTATAATTTAACTGATTTAGGCTTTAAGGGTCTAAAATTTACATGGTCTAATCATAGAAATAAAAAAAGATTTAATTTTGGAGCGTTTGGATAGATGTTTAGCAAATCATGAATGGATCACATTATTTAAAGATGCAAGTGTTATTCATTTACCTAAAACCTACTCTGACCATAACCCTATGCATATAAAGCAAGATAAGCCGCTTATTCATAATTATTCAAAGCCTTTTCGACTTTAAAACAATGTGGCTGTCTCACCCTACATTTAAAGACATAGTTTATGATGCATGGCATAATAGGTCACTGGATGAGGGTACAAATTTTTTAAAGAAAATGTAATGATTTGGAATAAGCAAACCTTTGGTAATATTTTTAAAAAAAAAATCTAATACGCTTGCCAGACTTAATGGGGTACAATTTTTTCCTAATTACACCACTAGTCTTTTTCTTCAAAATCTAGAAAAAGAGCTTATTCTTAAATTTAATACGATTCTAAAATAAGAGGAAGAATTTTGGAAACTAAAGTCTAGAATTGACTGGCTAAATTTTGGGGATGCTAATACTAAGTTTTTTCATGTGACAACCTTAAATCGTAGAAGAAAAAATCGCATTATTCATTTTCAAGACAACTGTGGGAATTCAATTTTTGAGCCTAAAGACATCCTAGTGCATGTTGCTTCATACTTTGAACGCCTATATGAAAAAAATCATGACATAAGTCAGCTTAAACTTCTACATGATAATGCTTTATGGTATAATGGAGATGATTTGAGTATACTTGACAGGCCGCTTCTTGATTGCGAAATTACAAATGCCTTATTTTCTTTTAAGCCTCATAAGCCACCTGGACTAGATGGTCTTAACTCTATTTTTTTCCAAAATTATTGGGACATTATTGATAATTCTGTGAGAAATATTTGTCATCATATTTTTCATAGTGGAGTAATGCCTAAAGATTTAAGCTCCACGTATATCTGACTTATACCTAAAATTATATTGTCAATCTTAAAATTTTAGGCCTATTGGACTATGTAATAATGTCTACAAAATTGTAACTAAAATTATAGCTAACCGGATTAAGCCTCATTAAGATTCCTTGATTAGTCCTTGTCAAGCAAGTTTTTTTAAAAATATGAGAGCCTACGACAATGTTATTATTATACAAGAGATTATAAATAAATTTTATAACATGAAAGGTAATAAAAGTGAAATGATTATTAAGATTGATTTAGAAAAAGCCTTAGATAGAATTGAATGGTCCTTTATTCGTACTATGTTGGCTTTTTTTAAATTCCCACCTAATATTACAAAACTAATTCTTTCATGTATTACTACCTCTACTATTTATGTTCTTGTTAATCGTAGTAGAACAAATAATTTTCTACCCTCGAGAGGAATAAGGAACCCTATGTCCCCATATATTTTTATCATATGGTTAGAACTCCTCTCAATTTATATTAATCAACAAGTTGATAAAAGTTTATGGGATCTTGTCAAACTATCCCCTAGAGGGCCTGAAATTTCCATCTTTTATTTGCTGACGATCTTACATTCATTGCTAGAGAAAATGAAAAATCGGCCCTTAATATTAAGACTACTATCAACCTATTTCGTGAAATGTCGGGAGAAAGAGTTAACAATGCTAAGTCTATGATCATTTTTTCTAGGAATATTGATTCTTCCTTAGCTACTCATATAGGTAATATTCTTACACTACAAAGGAGTAGTAATTTTGGAAAATATTTAGGATTTCCAATCCTAACTTATAAGCCTAGACATTGTGACTATCAATCCATCATAGACAATCTTTACAACAAACTCTCTAGTTGGAAAATAAATTTTCTCAACCTAGCTGGTAGGGCCACTCTCTTTAAATCCACCCTTAATGCTCTTCCTAACTATATAATGCAGTTTCATTCTTTACCTATAAAACCCCTAAATTGCATAGATAGGGTTCAAAAAAAAATTTTATGGGGTACAACGGATGTTAAGAAAAAAATGCATCTATTGTCATGGAAAGTAGTCACCAAGCCTAAACATTTCGGAGACTCTCTATTACAAAGGCTAAAACCAAGAACACTGCAATGCTCATCTCCCTATCTTTGGCGTCTTTTGACAAACCCTAGTACCCTATGGTCTAAGATTCTTAGCAACAAATATATTCAAAGGCCAAATACTAAAACTGCCTCCTTTAACTGGAAAGGTATTAAATACTTTGTCCATTTGCTATAATAACACGCAATGGGTATTAGGTAATAGAAATACTATCTCTTTGTGGGAGTATAAATGGCTGCCCAATAGAAAAACCCTTAGAAGTCTTCTTTATGGTCCCTTAACTCATTTTGATTCTGTTAAAAGGGTTCAAAATATTGCAAATGGTAGCCAATGAGATTTGTTTAATATTGGTTTTGAGTTTCCAGATTGCATTAAAGTTTTACTTAATCAAACTTCAACTCCTATAGATGACCTGGACTACCTTATTTGGGAACTCTCTAATAATGGCACCTTTATTATGATCTCTATCTATGAGTAAATAGAACCCCTATTAGCAATAGTGAGGATTTCATGTTATGGAAAGTTGATGTACCCAACAAAATTAAGTTTTTTATTTGGCAATGCCAACATAATAGATTACCTACTATGTTTTATTTAAATAAGATTGGCATCAATATTGACTCTATGTGCTCTATTTGCAAGAATACAACCGAAACACCATATCATATCTTCTTGGGTTGTCCAATAGCTAGGACTTTTTGGGGTAGCATGATTAATTGTCATATTAATGAATGTGAGGATTGGCTACATGTCCTTAAAAATATGTCTAATATTCCATATAATAAATTTTATATCTGATTTGAGTTTCTATTTTATGCACTATAGAACTTATGGCTCAATAGAAACAATAATAATATAAATAATTTAAACTCGACTATTGCTTATGGTTATGATCATGATAGAGTACTCGAATACAAACTCCTAACTGCTTCACATTCTAGAAAATCTATTAAGATGGATATTAAAGTTTATTGGACACCTCCTAGGCACAATATCATAAAGTTAAATTGTGATGAATCTAGGTGGTGTTTTTTATAAATTCTAAGGGTGAGTGATTACTAGGATACAATAAGCAAGTACATGCTTATAGCCACACTCATGCAGAATTATTGGTGACAAGTTAGCACAAGGAGCTCCCTCACAGTTCAAGTCTCTATCTACTATCCACTATACAGTGCCTCTTATATTTGTTCACCGAGTTTGGAGGATGATCGATTTGGCACTAATTTTGTAACCACCATATCGGCTAGTACATGTTCTATGTTATCTAAATTAGGAAATTTGTGTGCTTTAAATGCACTTCCTTTATTATGTATGAACTTTATTACTCATGCGATGGATCCTCATGGAACTCGTGTGAGTATTTTATGTAGGACTCCGTAACTCTATTATTAATATATTAGCTTCGTATTTCGACCAAAAAAATAATATTTAAAATCATTCATTTAGTTAAATAACTGTAAAGTTAGTCTTTAAATGCAATTACTCGTAATTTAACACTCAAAAATACTTTTTTAGAAGTTTGGTCAAACACAAATTACTACTCAACTATTGACAAAAGTGCTTCTCAAATGAGTTAACCAAACACAAACGATTTTCTCCAAAAGTACTTTTACGATTCAAATGGGTTAGCCAAACACAAACTAATTTTCTCCAATCTTGTACTCCCTCTGTCCCAAAATGAGTGTCTACCTATCATTTTTAGTTTGTCCCAAAAAAAGTGTCGTTTTCCATATTTGGTAATTATTTAGTAATTCCAAAATTTGTTTTGAACATGAGATTTAAAGACACTGGCCCACATTACACAACTTTAAATTTAAACCACATGATTCAAAAGTCTTCCATATTTTTTTAATCTCCACACCAAGTCAAATCTAAACACTCATTTTGAGACGGATGGAATACTACTTATTGATTAAATAACAATCTCATCTCAATATTATACAAATTCCTATATAAATAATTCATCAAACCAAACGACCTCTAAGGGATGGCGTGGAGTTTTCATACTGCTTTCAAGAGTTTATGTATAAACGTTTTTTTTTTTTTTTTTTTTAAATGGTAGAACAGAAAATGCAAATTTAACCAAATGAAAAGACCATAACAACAACATAATCTATTGCTTTATTCATTGACAAGTAAATCATTGATCTGCAATTACCACTGCCATATAATAAAACACGGTATGTTGGCATACATAAACCTAAAAGAGATATGAAAATGGTTCTCAACAGATACTAAGGTCATCCAATCTACTAAATTCACCTAACAAAAACCCATAATTATCAACAATAGGAACACCCAATTTCAAACAAAATTTAACTTCTTTATCTTCTGAAATTTGAACCCATTCTCCCATCCACATATCATCACTTTCTTGTTCCTCCTCTGAACTAACATTACTTTTTCCTTCAATCCCATTTGATGAATCTGAGTTCTGAACATCACCTTCACATTTTTCAAAAATAGCCACTTTTTCTTTCTCCTTTGACATTTTAGCCATTTCAAACTCAAGCTTCTTAGCCTTGTAAACTTCATAAGCTTCTTCAGCAGTATTAAAAGTACCCAACCACATTCTTTTCTTGCTAAATGGAGATCTAATCTCAGCACAAAACTTTCCCCATTTTCGTTTTCTAACCCCTGGATATAATTTTCTTGAAAAAGGTGCAGTCTTAATTACCTGATGATCATGAACAATCTCATAAACAGTACGCTTTGATGGTCTCTTTGTTTCTTGTTCTTCATCTGATGATGATTCTGTTGCATCAGGGTCTGAGATTGTTACTCTTATTTTTCTCTGGATTTTTGTTTGTTGTGGTTCTTGATTTTTTTCCATAAAGACAGAAAATGACTAATGAGGTTATTTGATGAGAAGTCACACAGAAGATGGGGCTATTGAGGTATAAAAGTAGTAGAGTACTAGGGGAATTGGTAGATTCCTTATTTTAACAAGGAAACTTATATCAAGTCCATAGAAAAGGAGATTTTGCAAGTTTGGAAAAGATTGAAACTTTAATACTCATCAATTAGTTTGGTCATTTGTTTTATTAGAAGACTGATTAGTCCAAACCCTATCTTAAAGATTGTCTTTATTATATTATTATTGGTCCCTATAATTTGATATTGAACATTCAAGTTTTCAATTTGTTAGACATGGCAACCTTAGTCCAATTCTTAAAAAAACCATTCAACTATAACAAGAATATATCTGCAATATCTCGTTTGTTGTCGATTTCATATTGTGAAAAAGGAAGTGTTATTTCACTGATAATAAATAGCATTGAGATAAAGAATTATGTAAAACTGTTGTATTTTTATTTGTGTATATATTTAGAACTCAATGGGAATGATCTATGTTACTCAAATGTTTTAGCTAATAAAAAACAACATGGCATTTTGGTTTTGAAAAAATCCATTATTTTTAATTAATAAAACGAGTTAGAAAATCAAATAAATTGGACAGAAGAGGGAAGTGCTTTATTATTTGGATTTTTTCAAAACTAACTCCTCAAAACAAGAAAATTACAAATAAGGGCCTATAATTTTTTCTTACATGGCATAACACCCCATTTATTTTAAAAATTACATAATATAGCACCCTCCTTTGAATTATCCCTCATTAAAAAAAAAAAAAAAAAAAAAAAACCCTAGGTGCCACTCCTCCGCCACAGACCTGTCGCCGGTGGCAGGAATACTGAAAAATCGTCGGATCTTATTGGAATTGCTTATTTTATGTCATCGGAGCTTTATTATTGGTGGTTTTGTTTAAATAATTAATTTTTTGATAACTTTAAATACACAAATCTACCAAAAATATTAAATTATACATGTAAATACATAGAAGAATGTGTATGCAAAAAGAAAATTATAAAAATATACACAAAAAACGTGAATTTTATACATACATCCATAAATAGTGCACAAATCTGAAATATATAAAACTTTATTCATTATCCATACATGTGTATACAGATTTATACAACCTTATACAAATTTACAGAAGTGTAGAAATATATTTATTCATTGTATATACACACATATACAGATTTATATATTTTTATACACATTTACATAATTGTATTATAAAAATATATAAAATTGTATAAACTCGCAAAAATAGTTTTATACAGTATTTTGGGCAGCTTCTACACAAACGCTTAATAAATATCCAAATTTTTTACAATTTTATACAAGAAAAACACTAGATCTAAACATTAGAAAAAAGTTTTAATAAAAAACTAGTAGATCTCACTGGACACTTATGAAAAAGGTGAAAAAAGATGAAGAAAAATAATAAATAAACTCCTCACCGGAGTTTTGACCAGAATATACAATGGAAAATCGACATTGTTATTCCAAAAAAAAAAAAAACAGCGGCGGCGGCGGCACCGTATAACGCGGCGGTGGCGGCTTGGAGGAGATGGGATGAAGGTGAGGCAGTGATGGATGGGGCGGGGGGCTGCGGTGGTATTGTAAGGGAAAAGAGAAGAGAGGTAAAATGGTAAAGAGGAAAGGAGAGGAGAGGAAAAATGGGGGCTAGGTTTTTTTTCTTTAAATAGGAGGTGCTATGAGTGAAAAGAAAATTTTAAAAAATAAAGGAGGTGACATTCAGGTAAAATTTTGAAACAAGGGCCCCTTTTGGGGGTGTCTCTTAATGTAAAAACCCCTTATTATTTTAAGTAGTACTACTAATGTTTTCAAATCATTTGTACTGTAGTGTTCCAAAAAGTTATTAACAAAGCATGCGCAATCTGGCTTTACCAATAAGTAAAAAAGCTTCCCCACACATCCTCAAAATTAACAGATGCTGCCTTGCTGACCAATTTAAAATGGTTTAGCAAATGGTCTCTGTTTTATCCGTAGGAAATGCTTTAAATTATCAATCAATAAGTATCATTTTTGAAGAAGAGATCCAAAGACAAGTGTTATTCTGTAAAAATATTGATAGAGATTGATGATGCAATGTCAGACAACACTTAAAGTTAACTAAGAGAATGTGAGAAGAGATTAAAGGGCAAGTATTGTCTATGCAAGAGGGGTTCAAAGGTAAGTAATGCCTCTAAGGCAGTACTTATGACAAAGGGAGTGCGGTATACGGGTGTCATTATAAATTTTCTTAAAAGTATTTTCGTCTAAAATTTATTTATTAAATTTAGCTGAAGTCATTTTTAATAAACCACTATTATAGGGGTCAAAAGGAAAATTATTGTCTATGGTTCCCAGTTCTACAATTCTCGCATGGGAATGAGTAAAAAGAGAAAATTACATGGCATAGACATTCATAAGGGTCCTAAACAAAAAATGAACATATTTTTTCTTTATTATGATTTCTAAACATTTAGCTTTAGGTATCCTACTTTTTATAGCCATGGACTTTAAAGTAATACATCCACATTAAATGCCTTTATTTCGGGAGATGATAGGTCATGACTGAATTTTTAGAGTATATCTTTTGAATTAA
Organism: Petunia axillaris subsp. axillaris; assembly: GCA_029990575.1. NCBI lineage: Eukaryota > Viridiplantae > Streptophyta > Magnoliopsida > Solanales > Solanaceae > Petunia > Petunia axillaris. The sequence continues at coordinate 48,641,738 of JARKNS010000009.1, forward strand.
TTTTTGATATATCCTATTTTCTAGGAGATAGATTGGTCATTTATTTATCTTTTTACTTTAACTATTATGCTAGAATCTCAATCACATAAATACCTCCTAAATTACTCCACATAACCATCTCTAACACACGGTAAAATACAAATAAAATCTAATTCAAAATTTTGATTTTCGTAATTAACACTATATCCAACCATTATCCCGAAATACCAATGGTAAAGAAAAACTTTAGGACTTTTAAAGTCATTAATTAGTATTACTCAAATTCATTATGACTTCCAGATATACAAAAAATAATTGCACCCCTCTTCCAGTGGCCGTACCAAAACAAATGTAGGAATATTCACTTATAATTTAATATATATATATTTCTGCATATCATAAAAATAATTTTTAAATTGTTTACACCTTGTTTTTATTTCATGTATATCATTGTGTACCTATATTAGTTATATTCCATGCCTACCATATACCCATGACAACTTGATCATAAAAATAATAGAGGTGATATTGATTAAAATACTAGAGGTGATATTGATTACAAAAAAAAAATGAATATTTAAGACATACCATATGCATATGAAAATGTATTAAAGGGATACTCAATGATATTTTATACATATACGAGTATTATGCATTGCATATGCACATCTTTACATGGATATAATCTTATACGATATATATCAATATGCACTCATTGTTCTCAATATTTACCAAATATATTGGTTATCATTTATGTATCACTGATTCATGTGCATAAATATAATACTAAGTACTATGAATATGCATCCGATATTTCAAATTTATAAACTGAATAGCAAAAATACATATACAATATGCATTCTTTATACTAGATAAGATAAACGAAGAGGAAATTTTAATAAAAAAAATCAAAAGATCTTTTGATTGATAGAAAACCAGATAAAAGAACAAGGGAAAGGAGATTGCACTCATATATATTTTAATGTGATTGCTGCTATATATGGCAGAAAATAATATCCTAATTAGTGTTGATATCCCCAAATAATAGGCAAAAAACGTGCTTAGAAAACTTTAGTTAAACTTATTACCTGTACTTCCACTATTTTAGTAAAAAAATCTTTGTAAATATATTAATATAGTATAATTTTTGGCTAGCCGTTGTTCAAGAGTCCATGTGTCTATTTGAATGTAGGGCCAAACTTAATTTTGGCTAGATATGTTATTGTCTCGAGTAAAAACCCAGGACAGCCCGAACTAGCTTAGATAACGTAAAAATTTCGCCCAGCAGCCACTTTTAACACTGGTATTTAGTTTGAGGCCACTATTTTCTTTGGTCTTACACTAGAGGCCACTTTTGGGCCTTTACTAAATAAATGTTGACTTAAGTTCTGATAGTTGACTGAAGTTCAGTCCATACGGCCCCTGGACTGAAGTTCCATCTCTTAAGGACTGAACTTTCAGTCCATATGGCCATGGACTGAACTTCAGTCCATAGTATGGCTATGGACTGAACTTCAGTCCATGGCCATGGACTGAAGTTCTATCTTAAGGACTGGACTGAACTTCAGTCCATATGGCAGTGGATTGAAGTTCAATCTTTAAGGACTGAACTTCAATCCGGCCTCTGGACTGAAGTTCTATCTCTTTAAGCAAAAGTGGCCACAAACTAAATGTTTTGGTATTAGTGGCCTGTACCCAAAGACCAGTGGCAAAAGTGGCCTTTCGTGCACTTAGCCCTTAGATAACCCACATAGTATGTAAAAATTTGTGGTAGACCCTATCTTATGCGTGCCATTTATATTTTAACCAGCTAACTTTTAGCCACTATATTGAACATAAAAGAAAAGCTTGAATTTGGAAGCTGCCTATGCTTAAATCTTGAAGGTTTGAAGTTGAAACCTAAAAGTTTGAAGTTGAACTTTAAAACTTCAGGTTTAAAATTAGGTTAGACGAGTCCCAATTTCAAAGCCGAAGGTCTGAACTTCAACCTAACAATAATAAATTAAATAATTTTTTACAATTGACTATCTTAAATGGAAGACCTACAATAGACTCTTCGTGCATTTCTCATATTATCCGATATGTTACAAGATCATTGTAAAAATTTCACTTGGGAGCCTATTTTAGGCGCACCATTTAATGATTAGTTAGTTTTTGAAAAAATATTTAGTTTTCTGTCATTATATTAAACTTCAAACATTCTATGCTGTTTGGCATATGTGGTTTGAAATTAAGATCTGAAGATTTGAAGTTCAACTTGAATATCTATAGTGAAATTTCAAACTTCAAGGTTTGAAGATAAGATCTGAAGATATAAAGTTCATTGAGCGGCTAAAACTAAATAATTCTTAAAAATTAGCAAAAATTTAAATGGCATATTTAAAGTAGGTTGTTTCAGCAGTTCCTCTAAATCATTAGCAGAATAGGCGAAGTGCACAAAGGCCACTTTTGACAGTGGTCTTTAGTTTGAGGCCACTTTTTTTATTGATTTTACATGAGAGACCACTTTTTGAAACTTCAATTCTTTTGGGTTGAACTTCACACAACTTTTAACCCACAAGGATTGAAGTTCAACTTCAGCCCAAAAGGATTGAAGTTTACGCATCTATACCTTAAAGTTCAGCCCTTACAAATTGAAGTTGAAACTTTATAATTTAGGCATGAAGTTCAACCCACAAGGTTTGAACTTCAGCCCACAAAGGTTGAAGTTCAAAAAAGTGGCCTCTCATGTAAGACCAATAAAAAAGTGGCTTCAAACTAAATACCAGTGACAAAAGTGGCCTATGCGTGAAAATTTTTAGGATTTCCACATAAATAGCCGTCAATATACCATATTAATAAATCACTTAGCACTAATATAATCTAGCCACAATATTTATATTTAAAATTTAATTTATAATTAAAATATGACATATAATTAGATTGATATTTTTTATATATAGCTTCTATACACATATACACACACATATATTTGTCTTATTTTTAAAAATATTTATATCATCAAATTATATCTAATAAATATGCTAGAAAAAAAAAGATAAAATATGGTTACAAAAAATGGATAAACATTGGGAATGGTTATGTGGGGATAATAATCCTTTAGTTTTACCCGAGTGCTCTTGGGGAAATTGCAAAACTGTGACACCATAGGCAATAGTTTGCCATTTAGACCCCGTTAATAGTGGTTTATCAAAAATGACCTCCCATAGGTTTAAAAATTAAATTCCAAATAGAAATACCCCCTACAAAATTTATAATGACGCCCACATCTCATTCTCCCTCCTTGTAAGTACTGCCTAAAAGGCGTCACTTGTCTTTAACCTCGCTCTTGCATAGACAGCACTTACTCTTTAGTTTATTCTCATATTTTCTCAGATAACTTAAAGTGTTGCATGGGAAGCACTTGCTCCTTCAATCTCTTCCCACATTCTTGCAGGAAACACTCGTTCTTTCATCTTTTCCGAAAAGACAATATTTGTTGATTCATAACTTGAAGTGTTGCCTATGAATGAAAGGAACAACATTTTGTTAAAATCATATTAAGAGGGGATAAAAAGGGAGTACCAGTCAATTTTTAGCACACGTGGTGAAATTCTTTGAGTTCTCTTGCTAACTCAGCCCAAAGATAAATCATCAGATCCATTTATTATGTAGATTGTAGACCAAAATTTACTTTTACATTTTATTAATTATAGGAAATTTTACGTTACCTGAACAATGGCTAGATCATTTAAATAAAAAATATTCCCTCCGGTCCACTTTATATGATTTTTTGGTATTATTTCTTAGGTCCAAAATATTTGATTTTTTTCAAAAACCAAGACGTTATTTGTTTTGACTTTCCAAATTTACCCTTGTTAATAAATTAAAGATATAAAGCTCTCACAATTTTCTATGAGTAAATTTTAAAAGAGATGAAGGTTAATTTAGTAAATGACATCTTTAATTAATGCTAAAAGATGGATTCCTTGGTCTGTGTGAAAACAATCAAAAAATGAAATTATATGGACCGGAGGGAGATTATTTTTATATATTTCACGTATATTATGTGCATAGTAAGTGTATTTGTTATGGATACTGATTAATGATGGCTATTATGTAAAGCTCCCTTTATTATACTCCTAGGTGTCTTTGGTTCATGTTTAACTTCTTTTGTAAAGTTTTAACTAAAAGAAAAATATTGATGACACTCCAAATTAGGGGTGTTTATCGGTCGATTCGGTTCGGTTTTGCACCTTATCGGTTTTCGGTTTTTAAAAGTGCTAAACCAATAACCGAACCAATAAGCTATCGGTTATCGGTTTTCGGGTTATCGGTTTTAGGCTCTTATCGGTTCGGTTTTCGGTTTAACCATTAAGAAACTTAGGTCTAACAAGTGTAAAAAAAAAACCTCTTAAACGATTGCATCCAATACAAAATCGGCTTTATTTTCACAGCGAATTCAAATGCCTCTTATAGCATTCGCCATATTTAAAAAGCAACCAACAATAGGTTCAAATATACTTCATTATTCTATAAACTAATGGAGGAGGCAACGAGTGAAATAAATCGGTGGTTGAAATGGATGGGGAGACTTGAAAGCTACACAAGTAAAAAAAGACTCGAGTTTGAGGTTTCCAAGTTCCAACTCATAGTAATTAAGTATACTACTTTTATGCACATAAGTGCAATATAGTAAATTTAAAAATCTTATTGGGTTATCGATTTAACTAATAAGAAAATGTACAAAACCGACAACTGAACCGACAATCCAATAAAAAAATTTTACAAACTGTTAAATAACCGATAACCCAATATTTATAAACCATTAACTTTTTATAGGTTCGGTTTATCGGTTTAAACCGAAATGAACGGCCCTACTCCAAATAATGAAAAGGAAGCAATATTTTTGTTTGTTTAGTGCTTGAAAATGGGTTTCCACACTTTGTTAAGTTCTCTTTATGGATCCTTGAGGAGGCTAGTGTGGACTTTAAAGATGAATTTTAACATTCTATTAACTCGATCTTATTTAACATTGAATTTCATTGGGCTCAGCTTGTTTTGTTACACAAGTTGAACCTCTTCTATAAGGTTTACTTTCTTAACATGAACATTCAGAGCTCAAGAATTTTGTGAGAATGTGATTTCGACATTTGATTTTTATTTGTGTCTTATATACGTAATAAATAGACAAGCTAATAGAGAAAGTTTACTTATCTTCATTTTTATTTAGCAACTTTGGTACATGGACAAGTTGTTATTTACATAATTTTCCAATCTTATACGCTTATACACCACCATCCAACTCAAATTCGGAGCGGTCAAACTTGATTCGAACCATGATGCAAGTCATTTTAACTCACTTTTGCACAACATTTGAAACCTTCCTTATATCTAGAGCATTCAATTTCTTAATTGGAAGAGTTTGACTAAATTGCAACAAAAGAAAAGGAAGAAAAATCCCAGAAATCTTCACCCCGTATCTCTAAAATTGGCTGGTTCAGAGAGTTTGTCCATATTTAAGACGGCTTTAGCAAATTAGCTTTCGCTCCGTTCGTAAGCAACACTTCAAGTTATCTGAAAGAATGTGGGAAGAGGTCAAAGGGCAAATGTTGGTTAGATAAGATTTTTCAACGACAAGTATTGCCACAATTGTTGGCTAGCAAGAACTTCAACGGCAAGTGTTGTCTAGGCAACTAGGACTGTGCAAAATCGAAACGGTATGATAGCCGAACTGTTACCGCTACTTATAAGTATAACGGTATCGGTATAACGGTTAATGGTTCGGAATTGGTATTAATTTCCAATACCGATAAGATATCGGTGGTTTCTATATCTCTTTACCGTTACCGTACCGATAACCGATAAGGTATTTTTTTAATTATTTTTATATATTTTATTTATTATTAATATATTAGTCATTTAAATTTAAATTTATACGTTAAACTTCATTATTTTATTATTGGTGGTTACATGTCAATACTCATGTTTTTTAATTATAGGGTCTGAGCCATTTTATAATTGATTTTGCTTTCTCGGATAATTGATCGGATTTTCTTATCTTTTCTTTTCCTATTTCATCATTTTGTTTTATGTTAGTAGATTGTTAATACTTGTTGATTGCGCTTGTTTAGTTAGTTTGTTTGGATGGTTTTTCTTACTTTAGTGGTTGTTCATAGTAATGAAAAAATCTTACCTATTGATAACCATCCACCGAGAATTCGCGCATTACTTCGGTGTACCGGTTACCGAACCATTAACTACCGAACCGTTAGGAACCGATAACTGATAGCTTATTGGTACGGTATTGATTTTACATAATTACATATCGTTAACCGATATACCTTTACCGATAAGCTCAAACCCGAATTGTACCGCTCCATGAACATCCCTATAGACAACACTTCAAATTATCTTAGAGTATGTAGTAAGAAATTCAAGGGCAAGTGTTGCCTAAGCAAGAGGAGGTCAAATGCAAGTGTTGCCTCTTAGACAATACGTACAAGAAATGGAGGGCGGAGACACATGCATCATTATAAATTCGTAGGGATTTTTCAGTTTAAAGTTTAAACTTTATTCATTAAATATAGCAGAGCTCATTTTGCTAACTACTGTTACGAGCAGAGGCGGAGGTAGGATTTCCAACAAGAGAGTTCAAATTTAAAAAGTAAAGTTTATATTTGTGTTAGGGGTGTTCAAACATATGGTATGTATATATAAAAAAATTAATTTTATCATGTATACGCAATACAATTTTCCGCAAAGAAAGTTCAATTGAACCCCTTGTCAAGGATGGCTCCGCCACTGATTATAGGGGTTAAAAAGGCAAACCAATTTCCCTAGTGCCATAGTTTTGTAAATAACCCGAAAATTCCATGAACCGACCCATCATGTCTAGCTCTACAACTAATTGATTATTAGATGGATGTCTACTAAACATAGGATAAATGATAAATTTCTATTGGATAAAATTATATCCTTATTCTTTAGATGTGCTAGAAGATGTACAATCCTTTGGAAAGTGCCACCCTAATTAACCATAATCGAGTCATGAACTTGCCTAAGATAAGATAGCAAATGAGAGTCTAAAATTACCCAAGAAGTTACTGTTGTTTGCTTTATTACTCCTCACCCCCCCCAACATTTGCTCTTCTTTTTTTTTCATACAAAACCAATCAATAGTACGAAAATTAAAGACCGGCAAGTTTTTCTTTGATTTTTCTCTTCAGCTTCTTTTCCAATTTGTAGGTCGACTACCTCTGCATTTCCCCTTTTTCAATAGATTCCTTTAGAAACTGTATCCAAGAATCATGACAACACTAATGTTGTTGGAATAAAGGACAATCAACTGCCCCAAATTTGGGCCTACTTAAGTTTTGCTTTGCAGACTTCTTTGAAAAAGTATTGCACAATTTATATTTTTTCCGAAGTTAACGGAATTGAAAATGATGTTCAGCCAATAGATATAAAGTCAGCCTAATATTGCATTAACAATTTATCTTTACTAAAGACTATAGTAGTACTAGTACTTAACTCTACAGTCGAGGATGACCACAGAATTATTGTGTAGAAAAACATACATTTTATTTTGACATCTTCCAAAATCATTGATGTCTCATATTTTTTCTCTTTTTGTTTTTTATTTAGATGGAACATTGCTCTTTAACCCATGTGCTTATTAGTACTTGGCTCTCAATAATCCACTTGATTTCTGTTCATTTTGTAGAAACCCATGTATTCTATTGTTCTTTTGCTAAAGAGCAAAGTATGTAACGGGTCAATCATTGTGAATGCGAAAGATGGACCCAATTTGATTGTGTAAAAATTACTATCTGTCTCTATGTGGCCACCTTTCAATTACCAGCAGCCCATCCTGCAAAAGGAAAAAGAAAAATAAGAAAAAAGAAATTGTGGAAATTTTGGTTTGTTGGTAATTGCAGCGTTTTGAAAAAAGAGCAGTGTAATAAAAAATGTCCAATTGACCAGTTGTGTCAAGAGACTAGTGACATTCAGACTCTCTAATATTGCAACGAATTGTAACATTTTAGGAGTATTCTTTTATGATGGAAGACAAGTGTATGTGTTACACAAAGTTTATTCAAGTTGTTTCAAAAGGGGAAGAGCAAAAAAGAAGTAAATTGATTTTCAAAAGTTGGTCATCAAAAAGTAGTCGCCTGGGAAATGAGATTATTAATAATCCAAATTTGGAATACAGTAGGAATGGTATCACTATAAATTGGAGAATCATATTTTCACATTTATAGTAGATTTAGATCCCTATATAATTTGTTGCCAAACCAAAGGACCCCTAAGAGTGTGCTTTACATTGACGAGAAAAAATTTCTATGACATGATTAATTGCCAAAACTGAAAATAATGATTATGGTGGGAAAAAGAAAACATTTTTCCTTATGGTGTTCACACACGGACACTAATTTATTCTTTTACCTTATCATAATATTTGCTAGTGATAATACTGAAAATCAAAACTTGTTTTCTTTTTACACTTTATATCAGGTGATGAATAGGTTTATTCGAAGTTCTAATCTACCTATTGATGGTAGAGATGCTATTTCTAAAGCAAATTAAACCATATGCTTTTTCAATAAAATTTTAACTACAGCCCTCCGACATGCTATACTTCATTCTGGTAATTCCTACCTGGTAAGTGTGTATACTGGAAGTAAATTCGTAGTTTCTTATTTCGTAAAGATAGAGCCTGATTAAGGCATACGTGTCATTCGAAAAAAAATAGAAGAATACTGAAAGGGGAATTGTATCTTGCCAAAATAGGCAGGTGAAACCTCTAATTATAGATTCAGCTATTCTTTAAGAAGTTCTTAAATGCACGGGAACATTGTTTGTCCCTATGATATGTGTGTACACAAATTTGACACACCTGGCATAAACTTTTTAATGACACTTGCACCTTGCAGTATCAATTATGAGAGTTATCTTTGTAATACCCAAATAAATCTATGAGAGAGTTGTCTGGGGAAAATTTAGAAATTGGGGTATCTGACTGTGACTACGCGCCACATTTCTTGAACCAAATCAAGGAAAACATCTTTCACGATACATGTTCTAGTAAGAATTAAAATATCTTTCAAGAAAATAAGTGATTTGTGTTCGATAATAAGCTTAAAGTATTTTCCTAAGAACATTTATATATATTCTAGGCAATTTGGGATGGGCGTATGGGAGTGGACGGGACAGGCATGGGTATGGTTGGAGAGAAGTAGGGAGGAGACAATTAACTCGAATGTTTATGTAACTCATGATACTTGTATTGTCTATTTCCTTAGTAACGTCATTTTCCACATTCTTAATGAACTTGTTTTTTCGTTGGAAAATATTTTTCACAATATCAAGACACGGATATATAAATAGATTTTTTACACATATATACAAATCTACATCTTATATTACAAAAAAGTAGCAATATTTTTCAAATTACAAGATATAACAATATTCTTTTAGCACATTTTTACAATAAGCAATACATTTCATTTTTTATAATTACACTTACATCCCATTCTCCTAAAAATTCTAAAATACTTTTTCCACCTTCCACACACCAAATCAGCTGCCACCCACTCTCAGATCCAAAAATACAACTCCACCACTGAAACAGAAACAGAGCCACCACCAAAAATTTTCACAGTCATCAAAGTAAGCAAATCACAGTCACAATCAAAGCAAATAAAAAAAAGGAGTAAGCTCAACATATTAATCGTAACTCAGCGAGTTCAGGCGACAACAATACCAACACTAATGACAACAACGATACCAGAATTATCAACTCCGGCGGCAGCAGTGGCGGAGGATTTCACTCGATCCGTGACCAATTCCGGTTTAAACGAAACTCACAAAAACTGGTTCTACTACCGTCATCACCTTCACCAGATATTGACCGAAAACCAGCTACTGTCGTTTTTTTTTATGGTGACCGTATTTTTTGAGCGAGACTCCACAGCGTCACAGTTGTTTACGTTTTCTCGCTGATCAAAATATATAAAAGAGTATCTTTTTTGTCTTTCAAATTTGTATTATAATATGCCCAGGTGTTATTGGAATAAATTTTGATCCAGAATACTTGTATTATTTTTGGTATGGTCTTTGCTTACCGTTTACTGGCACATGAAACGATGGTGGAAAAGATAAACAAGCGTCAGGTAAAAGAATAATCTAAGAAAGAGCTCATGTCTGAAGATCCTTTAGGAAAGTATCTCTTTTTTGTTTAAATTTTTATAAATAAGAGATATATACTTGTGCATTTTGTCAGATTAATATAATTTACAACAGTAAGAAGTGTTCTTCATGATTCTATTTTAATTTACTTTTACTTGTTAACGGGTATCTTCATAATTTTATATTCTCGTTGTTTTTAAAAGTCTGATACAGTTTGAAACGTCGTTGAAACAGTATGTAATTAATTAATAGTTAGATACAGTGCTGAAATAAATCGAAACGGTGCAGAAACGGTTAGATATGGTGCTGCAGAAACAGTTGAAACGGTGCAGAAAAAGTTAGATACGGTGCTGCAGAAATAGTTGAAACGCTGCAGAAACAGTTGAAACGGTGCAAAAATAGTTAGATACGGTGCTGCAGAAACAGTTGAAACGGTGCAGAAACAGTTAGATACGGTGCTGCAGAAATAGTTGAAACGGTGCATAAACAGTTAGATACGGTGCTGCAGAAAAAGTTGAAACGGTGCAGAAACAGTTAGATACGGTGCTGCAGAAACAGTTGAAACGATGTAGAAACAGTTAGAAACGGTGCTGCAGAAACAGTTGAAACGGTGTAGAAACAGTTGAGATACGGTGCAGAAACAGTTGAAACGGTGCAGAAACAGTTGAGATACGGTGCAGAAATAGTTGATACGGTACAGAAATAGTAAGATTCAACGAGATACATTGAGGATGGATGAGGAAAAGTGAAATTGGGGAAAATGAGAGGAGTAAAAGTGAAATTGGGGGAAAATGGTGGGAGGAAAAGTGAAATGTGGGGAAATGGGAGGAGCAAAAGTGATAGTGGAGGAAATAGAAGGAAGAATAAGGGTTTGGTATGTTATGGGAAAATATTGCTATGTTTTTGCTATATTTGTAATTTTCTTGTGTTTTCCTCTATATATGGTAATTTTACTAAAATGTTGCTATGTTTGGTAATTAAGCTCTAAAACTTGTACTTTTATGTAAAAAAATTCTATATAAATATCTATAAATATTATTGACAACAACATTTGTGGCCCAAACATCCCAAATCAGGGTATTTTAGTAATTTCACACCTATTTTAATAAATGCGTAAAATTTGTTCCATTTCTACCCCTCATCAGATTTTAGGTTAATTTTGATTATTTTGTTTAATTATCTCTCATAATATTAACTCCATTACAATTCTCAAAGCAATTTCACATCTACACATACATTTATGTATTTCCCATAATGTAGTTAATGAAGTTAGGTATACCATAATAATACATACTCAATACATACGATTACATAATACTAGTATATTATACTCCATTTTTTGTATATTTTTCGTGTATTTACTACTAAATTGTGTACAATAATTATCATGTATATACCCAACTCTTTTTTTTATTGGTCATTTTCTAACCCTACTACTTTGGGCAATATATATACACTTTTAAGTGTCCACTGCCTTGCCTAAACCTATTCCATATCTACTTTCTTCCTATCTTCACTACAATAGAGTAAGGAGATAAATTGAACCATGGTCAATGTGAATGTGAATAAATCATCAAAAATCTATGTGGTATTTCGCGGTAAGAGGCCGGGGTTGTATAACTCTTGGTGTGAGTGTGCCCCTATGGTTATTGGAGTCAAGGGTAGTATCTTCAAATCTTTCAAGTATTATGATGATGTCATTTTAGCTTTCAACGACTTCCAAAAGAATGATCAATCTAAGGACAAGTCCAAATCTAAGGTGTATGTGGTATTTCGTGGTAAGAGACTCGGATTGTACAACTTGGCTTGAGTGTGCTCCAATGTTAGTAGGTTTCAAGGGTAGCATCTTCCAGGCTTATAACACCTATGATGAAGCCAATAAAGCTTTATATGAGTATCAAAAGGATAATATTAGCCATACAGATCATTGTTCAAGCTCGTTTGTAGATGAAAGTATAGTAGGGTTTGAGGTTGATAATCAATCTAGTACTATTTCTTCAGCTTTTTTAGTTGGAATGTTTGTAGGGATGAAGATATCAAGTTGATTGTAAAAATATTTTTCTAATCATGAAATGAAAGCTTTGATTTTAATCTTAGTCGTTAATGGAAAGTTCAATTATAGATCAATTAGGCATATCATTTCACTTGTGAAGTATTGTCAAGCAGCAATTATAAAGTTTTTTCCATCAGCTTACACTTGCTTAATGTGTCATACGTTAAAATTCGTTTTTAGGTTCATTAAGTTAGATGAAATTATATTCAAGTTGTTTGAAAATTAGATTCAGTTTTGAAGTTGAATTATACCATACACTTAGAGAAAAGAAATATAATAATGCAAGTAAAGCTTGTAATAGTAATGAGTGACCACACCCTCATTTTAATCATCGAACACATGATCTAAGTCATTGTCCAATATGGTGCTAGTTTGGAATTATTTTGCACACAAAATCTGTTTTGAATCAATAATTAAAAGTGAAATGCTTATTCACATTTATAAGGACGGAGTCATTAGTAATCAATCATGTAAAAAGAAAAGAAGAATTGGAGAATAATTTTATCAAAACAATATATTCATTAATCGATAGTTCATGAAATGATATTCCATTATATAATTTCAGCAAAAATCCACGACCATTTCAAGAGAAGAACCAAACCAGAATACCATAACCAAAAGCAACAAAAACACCTACACTATCATACCATGCTATATGCATGGCATGAACAATAGACAAGTTCATAACGGACTACTCAATTTTTGGGGTATCAGGCACAGACTTAAAAGACTTGTTAACAGATTCAGTGTCGCTAGAGATAACAATAACAAAATTTTCCTTGGGCTCACTTTCGGTGCTTGGGATGGGTAGGTCATCAAGCATGGTGTAAAGAGTGGTTAAGGGGACCGGGCCTTCCAATAAAAGACTTTGGATGTAAACAATGTGACTCTCCTTAACCAACCTCCCTAGCAATTCATTAACCTCACTCTCCAGCTTCCTATGTGTATTCTTAAACTCCTGATACGAAATGTTATGGCTAACTGGTGATCCTTGCAGTGGTTCTGCAACAACGTTCTTCTTTGGAGTCCTATCCATTATAATGCTTATAAAAGGTAGTTGATTAGGATTAGAAGTGGATTCGTAATTTGTGTTTGAAAACTGTTCATAGGGGTTTATTTTGTTTAGCCGTATTAAATAGTATATTAATCCCCATGTGGTCTCATAATTGTTTAAGCTTTCTATGTAGCTATTTCACTTCTCTATGCAGCCTTTCCACTCTTCTGTGCAACCATTGCACTTCCCTGTAGGACACGCCTAGCTACAATGAATTGACTTAGAAAATCGTTTGGGGTTGCACTTGTCTATCATGTTCAAAAGAATGGTTAAGTGTAGTAACCTATGTATGATTGAGTTTGCAAATATATCAGGTATAATATTTGTTATGTGTAGCAACATATACTATAAGTTGTCAATGAAATTAAATAGTCACGTATTAAAAATCAAAACATAATGACTAGTTCCATTGATAAAATTAAAACTGAACAATACAAGTTCAACATTGAAGAAATTCTCAAACTCTCACTTCAACATTGAATATAACAATCGTTGGTGTAGCTTGAACAAGTTCAAACATAAGAACATGTCCTTTTTAAATAAAATTGTCCTTGACAAATTTTTTCCATCCCTTCACGAGTCTTCACCGAACACCGCTACACAGTGTTGCAGTCCATTTCTTCCCCTTATATTGGATAGTTGTTTCAACCATAGTAGGAGGAAGATAGTGATAGATTTTCTTTAGAAGGCACTACGCAAACATAAGAAAGAGTAATATTATTCTCGCACTTAAATTCCTATATTAGAATTTAAAAAGTGGAAGGCTAAAAAAAAAGATACCAATGCGTCACGAGTAATGTATGAATAGGGCATCTCCATCTTGAACCATGTTATGAAATCCTCTTCAATACATCCGCATTCCATTTAGTTTAGATTTGTGTTAACTATTTAATTGTGCTTGTGACAATGCATGGTGCAAGTATTTAAAGAGTCCAAATATCACTAAACTTTCAATAATTCCCTCCTCTTATTTGATTTTCCCTCCACGAATTTTATTCAACATTTTAGTTTTAAAAATCTGTGCCTACATTTTTCCATCCATGAATTCCCTCAAAATAAAAGCTACAGCAATAAATAAAAAAATAAAAGGTTAGTCGTATGGCAGATGATTATATTCCACCAAAGTGGTTGTGAGTGTATTGAATGAGGTGGGGGTCTAGGGTTCGAGTTTGGTTAGGCTACTGAACAGGATTTAGAGGAGTTAAAAGCAGTCTATGATAGTGCCAAACGCAAGAATGCAAAGCTGGTTCCGAAAAATTTTGAGCCTACACCAGCTCTGGGGGCATTTGTTTGACAAGCCTGCTGAAAAGCAGGTGGATATTGGTGATAATGAGGATGTAGACACTGATTCTACGGCTCAGAATTATGTTAATGTTGCTGAGAAGGCTGACTTATCTCTAAACAGGTGGCTCCGCAGGCGAAGAAGGCAAAACAGGCTCGGGCAAAGCGAGATAGAAGTGCCCCACCAACTGTGACTGGAGGGGTGTCAACTAGAAGGGTGATTTCCGAAACCTCTGGTCATCAATGAATAGCTCACTCATATGGAATATAAGGTCTGTGAATACTTTGCAGGCCTTTGACAGAGTGGTGACAATTCACAGGCAGAAGCACTTTTCATTTATTGCATTAATGGAGCCGTTCCAGCACTACATGCATATTGACAAATATCGACTATGGCTAGGTATTGCGTTCTTCTTGGCATAATTTTAATGGCAAAATATGAGTGTTTGTAGATGATGACTATCAGGTGGAAGTGGTGTATGATACATCAAATGCTGTCTCTGAAGCTGACTCATTTGGATGGTTTGCTGGAATTTGTGGTGTCTTTGATGTATGCTAGCACTGATCATTTTAGCCGGGTGGAACTGTGGGATTTGTTGTATGCTCAGGCTAGTGACATGACGTCCCCTTGGCTAGTTGAGGGGTGATTTTAATGTCATTATTGATGAGCTTGAAAAGTTTGGGGGCCTGCCAGTTTATTACCCGGAGATGGAAGACTTTGTGCACTGGATCAATACTTGTCACCTTTTTGACATGGATTTCAAAGGCAGCATGTACACTTGGTGGAATGGTAGATCAGATGATGAATGCATTTTTAAAAGGCTTGATAGGTGTCTTGTGAATCAGGCCTTCCAAGCGTTAATCCCTCAGTTTGAGGTGGAGTACTTGATTAGACAGGGGGTCTGACCATGCTCCGTTGTTGCTTTTGCCGAACATGGGTGCTCCCAATGTGAAGAAGCCTTTCATATTTTTTAATTTTTGGGTGCAGCATGAGACCTTCCAGGGCGTTGTCAGAGAGAACTGGGCTGAAAATTTCAACGCTGATCCTTTTTACAACTTTAACTGCAAGCTGAAAAAGTTGAAAAAGGCACTTTCTGTGTGGAGCAGGGAGACTTATGGCGACATCTTTAGGCAGATAGCTACTTTGGAGGAGGTGGTCCGGGTCTACAAACAGGAGTTCGAGGAGCACCCAACTGGGCACAACAGAGAAAGGCTACAGAGGGTCAATGCAGAGTTGATCCGATTCTATGCTATAGAGGAGCAGTTTTGGAAGCAGAAAGCTGGTATGGAGTGGTTCAAAGATGAGGACAGGAACACCAAATTTTTGCATGCTCATGTAAGTGGAAAAGGGAAGGTGTTGCAGATCAGGAGAATACAGGATACTGCAGGTACTTTGCTAGAAAATGATGCAGACATAGCCTAGGAGGCAATCAGATTTTTTCAGGCTCAGTTTACTAGTGATGCGGCGCCAGATGATTTCTCTATTCTTTCTCACTTGCCTAGTATTATTACATAGGACCAGAATGCTGATTTTATTGCTGAACCAGACGAACATGAGGTAAAGAAGGATGTATTTGGGCTGAATGCTGACTTTCCAGGGGGGCCAGATGGTTTTACGGGTGCTTTATATCATTCGTGCTGGGACATTATAGGTGCTGATGTGGTTAAAATGATACAGACGCTCTTTCGGGGTCACTTCCTGCCGAGGTATATTATTGCTGCTAATTTGGTTCGGTTGCCTAAAAGGAGAGACTTTACTACTTTTTCAGATATGAGGCCAATCAGTTTGAGCAACTTCAGTAACAAGGTGTCTTCCAGGGTTATTCATGACAGGTTGTCTATTCTTTTACCTGGGATCATTTCACCTCAGCAGTCTGGCTTTGTGAAAGGGATGAGCATATTTGAGAATATCCTCCTGGTGCAGGAAATTGTGCACGATATTGCTGATAGAGGGAAGCCAGCAAATGTTGTGATTAAGCTGGACATGGCTAAGGTGTATGATAGAGTTTCGTGGTTGTTTGTGATCAAGGCTCCGAAGAAGATGGGGTTTGGGGAGACATTTGTTGGGATGATTTACAGGACTTTGTGCAATAACTGGTACTCTGTCCTCGTAAATGGTCAGACCTATGGGTTTTTCCAGTCCACCAGAGGAGTGAAGCAAGGGGATCCTCTGTCACCCACTTTGTTTTTACTTGCTGCAGAGTGCCTTTCCAGAGCTCTGAATGCGCTGCACAAGGATGATAATTTTGTGCCGTATGGGATACCCATCTGGAGTCCTCACCTTAATCATCTGGCGTACGCGGATGACATGATTATTTTTTCGTCAGCGGATGAGGTTCCTTTAAAGATGGTGATGGATACTTTGTCTAGTTATGAGCTGGCCAGTGGACAGAAAATCAATAAGGAGGAGAGTAATGTGTACTTGCATGATAAGGTTCCACACTTGTTAGTTGACAGGGTACTTTATGGGATTGAGATACCGAGGGGGGACTTCCCTTTCAAGTATCTTAGAGTTCCCATTTATTATGCTAGGAGGAAGAATTGTTATCATAACGAGTTGGTGGAGAAGGTGCAGAAAAAGCTTGACTCCTGGACTGGTAAGCTGCTTCCTATAGGTGGACGGGCGACTCTGATTTCCTCAGTGCTTCAGAGTATGCCCATTCACTTGTTATCTGCCTGTGACCTCCCTGTTGGGGTGGCAGCTCAGCTTCACAAGATGTTTGCCAAGTTCTTTTGGAGTAACTCTGTGGGTCAGGATAGCAGGCACTGGGCTTCGTGGAAGACTCTGTGCCACTCTCTAAATGAAGGTGGAGTTGGTTTTAGGAGCTTGTATGATGTCTCCAAGGCGCTTTTTGCAAAGCTTTGGTGGAATTTTAGCACCAAGGATTCTTTATAGAGGACTTATATGAGCAACAAGTACTTGAAAAAGCATCACTCTATGGTGGTGCCATGGAAGGAGGGGACTTATGCTTGGAAGAAAATGTTGCAGAGCAGGCCCGTGATGGATCATGAGATAGTATGGCAGCTGAAGAAGGGCAATGCTTATTTCTGGCTTGATAACTGGACTGGTCTTGGTCCTTTGTATCATGCAGTTCCTCTTGAGTTTGAATGTGATGAGATGGTAGTGTGTGTCTACGAAATAGCTGAGGGTGGAGTGTGGCTTGAGCAGCACCTCAGGGAGCTTTACCTGACGACCTTGCAGAGCATGTGATTCTAGAAAATCAAGCCTCCAATGTGTCCTGAGCAGCGGGATAGGCCCTATTGGATGCTGGAATCTCGGGGTACCTTCTCAGTTCGTTCGGCTTATCACTTGGTGAGACAGAGGAAGAAGCCGAGTGACCTTTACAAGCACTTCTGGATCAAAGGTATTCCCTTTAAAATTTCATTTTACTATGGAGATTGTGGAAGTTTAAGCTACCCCTGGATGATATGCTGAAAAGGTAGGGAATTCAGTTCCCCTCTAGGTTTCATTGTTGTGTGGACCCTGACGTGGAGACTGTCTCCCACATTTTTCTTGATGCACCTGTAGCGAGGTATGTATGGAACTATTTTGGAGGCCCTGTAGGTCTTACTTTTGATGGGTTGCACTTGACACAAGTGATTAATTTGTGGTGGGATGCCCCTGCTGGCTCGGTCCTGAGGTTGATTTACCATGCTATTTCCATCTTTATTGTATGAGAGTTGTGGAAACGAAGGAATATTATCAGGCATGGTGGGCCGACTTCAGCTCGCAGGGTGGTGTATATTGTTATGCAGCATATTATTATGTTGTTGCGAGTTTGCAGGAGGAACTTTCAGCATGCGCCAGGTAGGTGGGGGATTTGCTTCCGGTGTTAAGAGATCATACTCCTACTTTAGTGATGACAAAGGTTGTTTGGAGTCCGCCTCAGGTGGGGTGGATCAAATGTAATACGGATGGTGCTTCTAGGGGAAATCCGGGCTCTAGTTCTTGGGCATTTTGTGTTCGAGATGAGAGGGGTGATATCTTGCATGCTTGCGCTAAGGAGATGGATGATTTCATGACCACAAATACTCAAGCGAAGGCGATGGCAATTCTTATGGCCTTGAGGTATGTGGTTTCTACTCCTTATGCGCAAGTTATTGTTGAAACGGACTCATTGTTGCTAAAAAATGTGGTGACTAAGGTTTGGGAGGTGCCTTGGCAAATTGTGCAAAAAGTTGAAGAAAGTTGGAGCTTGATGGATGGTATAGAAGTGGAGGTGGTGCATGTGTTTAGAGAGGGGAACAAATTGGCAGAATATTTGGCAAACTTGGTGCTTGATCGAGGAGACGTCCTTGTTAATTCGTTTCATGAATTGGATAGTGTGGGTAGGAGGTTGGTGAATGGGGATAATTGCAATGAACCGTACATCCGCACTAGGTCGAGGAGGAGTGTTTAGATACAAGGGAGTTGGAACTTTCCTTCATGCTCGAATCCTTAGGGAGCAGAGCATGGAGGCTTTTTTTTACTAACTTTGTGTTCTTTTTTGTAGGTACTTTCATAATTAAAATTCATGTTGCTTTGCTTGGATTGATGGAATACTTTGGAATGGAAATTTGGTTCACTTGGATGGGATTTCAATGGTCTCAAGTTGGTGAAATTGATGGCTATGCGGATTGTGATGAGGAAAAGGGAAGATTTCAGCAAAATGTGACGTGCCATGGCCAAGGCGTCGCCCTAGCCATCGTTCTCAGCAGATCTTGAAGGCCATGGCCAGGGCATCAATCCTACGATCGCATGACAGAGACAGAAGCTGCAGTTTCCTTGCGCGCAATAGCCAGGCGCCGCCCGCCCCATCGCCCCCAACAATTTTTTGTTTCAGCGCCATGGACAAAGCGAGGCCTCTCCCATTGCCTTGGCTTCAACAAAATGTCTAGATACTTGCAGGCGATCATCAAGCGTCGCTTGCCCCATCGCCCCAGTCATTGCGCGCGATGAGCAAGCGGCACCTACCCCATAGCACCAAACTCCGCCTAGGCGACGCTTTGGGGTGTTTTCGTGGTTTGGAGATGGTTGTTTCGTGCTTTGATTATCACGGGAGCGAGCTAGGATTTTGTTATTATTTTACTACTCGCATCATTAGTCTACAACAACATGTTAGTAGATCATTACTTAGCTATTTCATTAGATATTCATACACATTTGGCCAAGTAGTGAGGTAAACTTTGTAAAGTACTATATCAAGGCGTTAAATTCATTTCGATTGGTGGTATTAACATTTTATAATGCTCAACCCAATGAAGTGGATACGATGCTTTGGTATGGTGCTATCTTACCACTACTTACGCGTTCATTAGCTTTAGTCTTAGCTAGTTCGTATTTATTTCAAGATTG
This sequence comes from Petunia axillaris subsp. axillaris, assembly GCA_029990575.1. Lineage (NCBI taxonomy): Eukaryota > Viridiplantae > Streptophyta > Magnoliopsida > Solanales > Solanaceae > Petunia > Petunia axillaris. Next base: position 48,661,610 of record JARKNS010000009.1, read on the forward strand.
TAAAGACCGTATTTATTTGGTTTTGTTATTATTATTAATAAAAATTAGCCACTAAGCTATAAGCTTAGTGGATTTTGCTTTAGAAAAAAAGGACCCTAACCCTAAACCTAAACCCCTTAATGTTGAATGTTCCAAGGATGATTACAGATGAGCAGAATGAAGAATTTACTAAGGTGCCTTGGGTAGAGGAAGTAAAGCAGGCAGTGTTTGGGCTTAGTGGTGATAGTGCTAGTGGCCCTGATGGCTTTACTGGCAAATTCTTCAATGTTGCTTGGGATATAATCAAGGAAGACATTGTTAGAGTGGTTCAAGCTCTATTCAGTGGTAGAGCAATTCCAAGATATGTTACACACACTAACTTGGTTATGATCCCTAAGAAGCCAAATGTTACAATTTTTTCTGACCTTAGGCCAATCAGTCTTAGTAATTTCATCAACAAGATACTTTCAAGAGTGGTGCATAATAGGCTTGCTTATGTTCTTCCAACTCTTATCTCCCAGAACCAGGCAGGCTTTGTTAAAGGGAGGAGTATAGTTGAAAATGTTTTGCTTGCACAGGAGATCATACATGATATAAATGAGAGGGGTGTGGATGCAAATGTTGTAATCAAGCTGGATATGATGAAGACCTATGATAGGGTGTCTTGACCTTTTTTGACTATGGTACTTAGAAAGATGGGCTTCTGCCATGAATTCATTGATGTGATGTTTCAGCTAGTGTCTTCAAATTGGTATTATTGGGGCAGAGACTTTACTTCGCTAGGACGGAGCTGCTGGCGATCGAGGATTGGCTGAGGGGTCCTTTTTCTTTCCGCCACAAGACATGGACTTTTAACCCGAAAGGTCCAAGCAAAAAATTAGAAAGGATACTGAAGTAGTACTCGTTCCCCAAATTTTACATGTAACCAGAGCCTAAACTGAGGCAAACGAGTAAGTGCCAGGTATACCCTCATGTAAGCACTCCGCCAGGTCCTTATTAGAAAGACCCGGTCAAGGTCAAAAGCACCGGCGCGGTCCCCCTCCTTGCATCCTGGAGGCCTAGACGACATATCCTAATCTTCTTGAAGGGGAACGGGTATCCGTGATCCATATCCTGAAGCACCGAGCTGATCGTTGAAGATTGCCCTAGCTGCGTTATTGAGTGGGGAGGTTCTCTTTAATGGTCAGAGTTATGGTTTCTTTCACTCAGGTAGGGGGTTGAAGCAAGGTGATCCATTGTCACCCACATTATTCATCCTCACAGCTGAGGTGTTATCTAGAACTCTGAATTCACTGAATACACACAGTTTCTATAGGGGCTATGCAATGCCTAAGTGGAGTCCCTACCTCAATCACTTGGCATATGCTGATGATATTATTTTGTTTACTTCCTCTCATGATGAGTCTTTACATCTGATTACTGGAGCCTTGCAAGCCTATGAAGCAATCTCAGGACAAAAGATAAACAAAGACAAGAGTGCTTTATACTTACATGTATCAGTGAGTGATGATGAAGTTGAGAAGGTGGAATCAATCACTGGCATTCAGAGAAAGGAGTTCCCTTTTACCTACGTGGGATGTCCTATCTTCTATGGTAGGAGGAAGAAGATTTACTATGAAGATTTAGTAGGAAAGGTGACTGCAAGAATCCATGGTTGGAGTGCAAAAATGCTATCTTTTGGGGGGAGAGCAATATTGATTAGGCATGTCTTGCAAACCATGCCTATCCATCTTCTTTCAGCAGTGAATCCTTTAGACAATGTGCTCAACCAATTGCATAAGCTTTTCGCAAAGTTCTTTTGGGGTAATTCTCAAGAGGGATCAAGCAGGCATTGGTCCTCTTGGAAGAACCTTTGTTTGCCAGTTGATGAAGGTGACATGGGGTTCAGATCTTTGTTTGATATTTCAAGTGCTCTATTTGCTACGCTATGGTGGAACTTCAGAACTGGAGACTCATTGTGGGTTACTTACATGTCTAACAGGTACTGCAAGAAGCTTCACAAGGCCATTGTGCCATGCAAACAAGGTTCTTATGTTTGGAGAAATATGATACAAGCTAGAGAGGCTATTGACCATGAGATTCACTGGCAGATTAGGCAAGGTTCAGCTCATTTATGGTATGACAATTGGTCAGGTCTTGGGCCATTATACTTTATAGTACCTTACACATTTGACTGTGATTTGTGGTATAGTAGTGTCAAGGAAGTGTTTGAGGATGGAAATTGGATGTTGAACTCTTAAATCTCTTGCTCCCTGAAGACATTGTTGAGCACATTGTCCAAATGTGCATCTGCTCGGGAATGATCACAGGAGAGACAAGGCTTGGTGGGGTTTGACTTCAAATGGTAAGTTCTCAGTCAGCAGTGCATGGAACTACATGAGGGTGAAGCAGCATAAAGTTCCCTTTGCTAAGTTTATGTGGGTTAAAGGGATGCCTATCAAGGTTTCATTTATGATGTGGAGACTTTGGAAGTTTAAACTTCCACTTGATGATGAGCTGAAGAGAATGGGATATCAATTCCCATCCAGGTGTTGGTGTTGCACTACTCCTAATGTAGAAACCAGGGAACACCTGTTTAGGACAAGTCCAGTGGCTAACAATGTATGGAGATACTTTGCTCAAGCTGCAGGAATTCAGGTGGATGGGTACAATCTTCATCAGGTTTGCTTTAAATGGTGGAGGCAGTGGCCTAAGCCATGGTCACAAGCTATTTATTTTAGTGTTCCTTCATTCATTGTTTGGTCTTTATGGAAAAGAAGGAATACAATTAAGCATGATAAATCTGTCTCCTATTCAAGGTTGCTCTATGAAATTACTAGCAATATTTTTTACCTTGTTAAGGTGAGAATTCCATACATTGCTGTGAGTACTCAGTCATGGCCTGACATTGTGCATGCATTAGAATCCTATTTGCCTAAGTTCAGATATGTTAAAGTATACTGGAGTTTGCCTGCGCTTATGTGTTTAAAGTGAACACTGATGGTGCCTCTAGGGGCAATCCAGGGCAAAGCTCTATTGCCTTTTGTGTGAGGAATGGTGAAGGTGATGTTATGTTTGCATTTGCTAAGATGATTGGAGAGCACAATAATATGGTGGTTGAGGCTATAGCCATTAGGGAGGCAATGAAGTATGTGTGGAGCATGCTTTGGGTCATATTTTGATTGAAACTGACTCAGTAGTGGTCAAGAAAGTCATTGAGGGTCAGTGGCAGCCTATGTGGTCTATCGCTTCTATTATTGATGATATTCAAAGGTGGAGGCAGCTGGGTGACTTTCAATCAAGCATACATTGAGAGAAGGCAATAAGCTTGCTGATTACCTTGCTAACATTGCTTTTGAACTACCGGTGGTCAACTTTTCTACTTATGCTCAACTACCTTCAAAAGCCAAGCTGATTGTTAATCAAGAGAGCTTGGACAATGCCCCCTATGATCAAGGCTGTATAGTGGAGATCATATAGGTTTATTTCACTAACATTAGCTTCTTTTTTGCAGGTACAAGATTGAGATATATACACATGAAGAACTGGATTGCTATGATGATCTTAGCACTTTCAGAAGCTGGGACTGCTATTAAATGGATACTATATTTCCTTCAACTTGGACTCCTCCAAGAAGTGGTCCTCCACCACTGTTTCTTTTTAGGAGCAGTGGTGCTCCATTGTCTTAGTCCACGCACACAGCTCAAATCTTACCGGGATTTCTACGGGAAGAGTATATCCCTACTTGGCTATCTAGTGCACACACAACTACTGGATTCATATACATTTTGCACGCAACAAAGAAGATCAAGATTAGTTTGGGGAAGCTCAAGCTGGCTTAGTGAAAAGCACAAATCTCACCGGGCTCTGTACGGGAAGAGTTTACCTCCACTTGGCTATTTAGTTCAACTGCTGGATTAGACATTTGCTATTTATATTTTATGTACTGTTTGCTCTGGCAGCTCATTAGTACCTACTTATCATGGTGTTTGGCATCAAAATTATGAGTTATCTTCATGCTACTTGGTGGTATTAGTGCCCAATGGAACTCAACCCAAGAGGATGAGGATAATAAGTAAACTTGGTGCTAGTTTAGGTAGAAATAGGCTGCATTTGGTATTGCACTTGTTTAGTGCACATTTTGTAAACACAATGTATTTATTTTCTTTATAAATAAAAATGGTCGCTAGGTGCAATGCCTATATGACTCTTGCTTTTTTTTTTTAAAAAAAAAAAAACATCGTTTGGTTGGTTTGATAAGGATAATTGTTATACCACGTTTGATTAGTAATATTAATTAATTTTATTATAGATTTTATTGTTAAAATATTGGTATAACTTATACCAAGGAGGTGGTGGGGTTATTTATGGGGATTTTCTTGATATGTAGTCCTACCAACCAAACGACTCCTTAAGGTTACCGGTATAAATCTCTTCAAATAATCACATATAAGTGTGTTATTTTGCCTACATGATGCAATTGTAGTGAGTGATCATATGTTATGACACTCTTATACCTCCCACATTGGTCGTTGCGGTGAGTTAACGACACTGGGAACATGTCGTAGTGTTTATGATGCTATTGTATACATGTCATCAATTGTAATTGTATTTTTGTGCCTTCATGATGCAATTGAAGTGAGTGATCATATGTTATGACACTCTTACACCTCTCACATTAGTCCTTGCGGTGAGCTAACGACACCGGGAACATGTCGTCGTGTTCATGATGCTATTGTGTACTTGTAATCGATTTTAATTGCGTTATTGTGACTATATTATGCAACTGAAGTGAGTGATCATAGCTAGACAAAATTACATGTCCCATATATAATAATTATCCATGATTAATTAATATAAAAATAAAATATTCGAATTATTTTTATTAAATGTAATTTCTATAGAGTCATTAATTAAATGACACAATAATTTCAGTCGAAAATATGTAACTAGGGTCATTATTGAAAGAAGAAGTACCATTAATGTCTATGGTTCTAATTTCATGTCGTTTAGTGCGCCTTAATTTAATTGCACAACTATTGAGACCAACCACAACATTAATTAAAGAAAGCAATTAAAACTTAGTTGTTTGGCAGAACATACTAATCCAGCTTAGTGGCGTTTACTATACTTACCTAATGTGGCGGTTTAGGGTTCGAGTTTGGATAGGCTCAATTAATTATCATTTTTAAAATTAAAAAAAACTACTTATTGAAATAAACGCTAACGCTAGACCCTAACCCTAACCCTAAACCCTAAACTCTAAGATTTACTAATGTAATTTCGTAATATTCATACTTATATTAGTAATAAAATGTATCAGTTATAACACATATCGTGTTCCTACATGTTGCAATTGGTGCTAGTGATCAATTATTGGTCAATGTATTAGTAATCACTGGTAATATGTCGTATTGTACGTGATGCTATTATGTACAAGTGATCACTTATTATTTCCATCCTTGTCCCTTCATGAGGCAATTGTAGTGATGGACATAGTTATTGACACCCTTACATTTACAATATTGGTCTTTGTGGTGAGTTAGTGTCGTAGTGTTAATCATGTTATTGTATACAAGCGAACACATAATTTCAATCCTTGTGTCTTCATGATGCAATTTAGTGATTGATCATAGCTAATGACACCATTTACACCTCCCACATTGGTCCTTGTGGTGATTTAAGATCACCGGTAACATGTCGTAGTGTTCATCATGCTATTGTATTAATGCGATCACATAAATTTGTAATATTGTAACAATTAAAGTAATCATAGCCAATAACATTGTTCATGTCTAATTAGTAATGTCATAAAATATTTTAAATATTTTATTAATTAAGTAGAGTAGGTATTATATTATACTGAAATGTCAATCCAAACTTTGCAATTAGGGGTCATTATTTAGACAAATAGTTTTATTAATATTTATGTATACAATTTTACGTCATTAATTGTGCAAAAATTAAATAAAGCACATATTGAGTATCAATTATAAACAAACACCCTCTTGAATGGGTGTGACAACCTCTATTTAAGAAGCTAATCAGTATTTCTCAAATGCATTACAACTAAACACCATCTCTAAAGCGTCCCTTCATTTATTGAGAAGAAATTCATTTGCCAAGAGAAGTACGGTTTGATACATTTGTTTTTAAATTTCTTAGATTTTATAAGTGTTTTTTCTATTAATTTTTGGATGATGTTAGTGTAAATTAACTCGGATTTTTCTTTTGCAGTCATGGAAGGTGAAAAAAGCAACGACTGGAAACCAACTAGCAAGTATGACAATATATTCTGTATGGATAAGTGTGTTCGTGAGCGTATTATCGACAGGCAATGCAAACTTGAGGATATTGAAGAGATTGTGAAGGTTCTTGAGAGTAACCAAGCCAAAATTATGAAAATCCTTGACAGGATTGAGAAGTTATCATAGGCTGCTGTTAGTGGTGCCGGCCTTCATCCCTATGATTATGTTTCTGCTCCAACGTCAACCAGTTTCTAGTTTAGTTATATGTTATTTTAGTTCCTCAATCCTCCATAACTCATGTTACGTACTTGTTTGCGAAATGTGGGTTATGTATTAGTAGGGGATGGTTGTTTTTGAGGAATTTTTATTATGTTTTGGATGGTTGTTAATCTTAGACGGGTTTGATGAATTAATATATGGAAGTATTATGCTCTAAGAAAGTTTATTATTAATTTCTGTTGTTGTTGTTTACCACCATTGCCATTAAAAAAACACACTTTCTTAAAAAATATATGATGGAAAAAATTAAAGGCAGATTGAACCACTAAATTTCGAAAAAAATTGTTCTAAGATGAAGAGACCTCATTTTATGGAAATTTCATAATGTACATAAAGGCATATTATAAATACATATTTTATACATAAAATATGATAATTTCTCAAATTTTAAATTATACCAATTGTTTTACAAAAAGGATGAAAAATCTTACTTAAACGTCTCCAATTCGATGCAATAAGGTGTAAGTAGGATTACATGAATTCATTACTGTAATCACCTAATTTTGGCACAAAAAATATCAAAATGCATAAAATAGTAGTGTTAATTTTCTTCAGTTTTATATGTATCGTAGCTAATGCTAGGCATTTAATTAGGAGAAAAATACTAGAAAAAATATCAAATATATATTTGTTATGTGTCTAACTGTGTCTTTACATTTGTGATAATATCCGCACTTGTATAATTTAAGTGTTAGTTAATTAGTCTATTTGTCAATTGTGTGTGTTATATAATTTGTATTTTAGTAGTTTAAATTTGCAATTGGGGCTATTTGTGAAATCCAAAAGAGAGTTAAATGAAGCCCAACATCTCAGCCCACCCCATTTGACCCGTTTAATCTCAGCCGTCCATTCAATTTGATCCAACGGCTCACGAATGCCCATCACTTTCACCTTATAACCCTTTCCCAACCCTCATTTCCCACTACACACACGGCTAATCACAGAAACGGGCGAAGCCCTGGCGAAATTTACGCCGCCGCCGGAGCTCCGCCACCGGCGACGGCGAGCCACCACTCTCCGGCAAAAAAATATACCTCCCGAACCGCTTTGAGCCCCTCTTCCCCGATCTGGTCTTGGTTTCCACGAAATACCAAGGATTTCTCGTAAATCGAAGTTCGAAGCACGGCCAAGGAACTTTTCCGGCGATTTTCTTTCCTTCTTTCCGGTGAGTCTTTTCTTTTTTCCTTTTCTCCTCGTTTCCCCTTCACCCTCACATCCCTATTTTTCCCGAACCCCGTCCCCGTTTCCCGTTTCCTTTCGTCCCTTTTTCTGTTTCCCACTACTTCTTCTTACATTCTTTTTCTTTTCTTTTAATGATGTTTGAGGAGGAGGCTGTGTTTGGTTTTCTTAGCCGAGGGTTTTGAGGAGACGATATAGCAGCGGTGTAGGGCGCGAGGCAGTTTCCTGGTGACGTCGGGTGATGATGATGATAGGCGACGGGCTGTGATGCTGCTTGGAGTTTTGGAAAGATGGTGTTCTGCGAGCGTGGATGTAACAGTGGTGGCGTCGGAGTTCTGTTTACTGTGATGATGACGATGCGATTCGAGGCAGCAGCTGCGACGACATCAAGGCGATGATGCTAATGGCAGTGGGGCTGTTGCAGTACGAGCGGGGCAGCGGTCTCACCTTGGCGATTAGCTTGACGACGGTCAGATTATAGTGAATTCCTATTCCTATTTCCTGTTTGTTAGCTTATGATTTTTGGAACCTTGGTAGTTTAGTTATAAAAGTTTGTGAGTATGGCCATGTGTTGCTTGTTTTGCTTACGAATGAAAGGAAAATGAGGATTGGTTCACTGTTTGAATTGTGGTGTCAGTGCCTTGCGTGAATCAATTGTATTAACATTGCTTTGTATTGTTCTGTTGGTTGTAGTTCAGTTTCAGTTTTGGAGTTTAGTCTAGATTGATCACTTGGTGCATTCAAGAGTGAATAGGTAGTAACTTGTTTCTTGCGTCTGTGTCTCTTTAAGCATGAGCTTTGTCCATGTGCCCGTTTTGATCAAATGGAAATCTGGGTTTAAAAACAAGCATGAAAACTGTATTTTATCAAGAGAAATGGCCATTCAACATGATAAAAGGTCTGCCTGATGTCCAGTCTTGGATTTTGTTTCATTGTTGGTAAAGTTACATGCTTATGAGTATATGTTATTTATGGGAAGTGTGTCAGCATGTTTGAATCATTTGTTTGATTAGTTTAGTTCTGTTTTGGCTTGAAAGCCACTGCTCTGTGAAAAAGATTTTAAACCATGGGTTGCTTTGCTGCTTGTAAAAGCTTGTTACAGGTAATTTAGGTTGAAATTAGCAAGTTTTGTGTGTTTGACTAGAAATTGAGTTAAGTCTTTTGTTATTATATAAGTAAGGATCTGAAATGTAGTTAGTGGGTTTGGGTTAAATGTGAAAAGCTGTGGGCTGAAAATGCTTTAGATGAGATAGATACTTGAATGTGAAACCTATCAGGCCCACTTTAGTTCACATTTTTCAGATTCTTGGGTCTTAAAAATGGGCAGATTCTTGGGTTTTTAAAATGAGGGAGAAGGAGGGAAATCTGCCTCATTAATGAGGCAGATTTGGTATGGCCGAAAATGGTAAACATAGTTGGCATTGGCAGCTTGCTCCCTCTGCACATTTTCCTTTTTGAGCAACACTCCAAGCAGGGCATTTATTTGCCTTAGCATGCTTGTAAAAAAGCAATTTTTCCTTGGGGTTTGACCCCAGCTGTCCAGCAACTCTTACCCTCCTCTCTCCTCTATAAAGAGAGGTCATTTACTACACAAAGAGCAGAGAATACACATTGAATACCCTGCATTTACTTCACAACCACTTAGAAAAAGAGAGATCTGAGAAAAAACAAAAAAGAGGAAGTGGAAATATATTGAAAAATAGATAAGAAGAAAGGGGGCTGAATCTGTTTCATAGCTAAGATTTCTGGGTTGAGTCCAAGTAAGTTTGCGGGTTGTTGCTGGTTGATAGCTGCTGGTGCATTTGATTAGTTGCCAAGTTGGAGCTTCATTTTTGCTATTAGGTACCCTTTCAAATCTTATTATGTTTAATTTATGACCACATGTTCAAGCATATATGAAATGAGTTATTAAGGTCTATTTGTGTATCATGTTGTTGGTATCCATAAATGTATTTAGATCTTTTGTTAAATGTTGATTGTATGTTTCATGTCTTAATAATAACTCTATATTGTGACCATTAGGGCTAGATCTGAAGCTAACATTAAAAGGGGATTGCTTGATGTAAATCACTTATCTATAAAGAAAAGCGCACAGTATACATATAATCTCTTTTTGCGAAAAGGCCAGATCTGAAACTTCTTTGTAGACTGGTCCATGTAATACAAATGGTCGTTGATTTCGATGTCTATGCCAAATTTAGAGTCAGATCTGTAAAGAATAAAGGTTGGAAAACATCGTCAGATTAGAAAAAAATAATTTAGCAAAAGTAGGACAAAAATAAAACTACTTCAAATTTAGATGCACTTTGTACATGTTTAAAGGAGGCTAAAATCTGAAGCGGAAAGGGCACAAGACCACTAGTGCAAATCTTGAAAACGAACTGTATGAAATAAACTTATAGCAAACAACCTAGCACAGTTTAAAATTTGACCCTTCGATCATAAGGCTATTTTAGCTTAATAATTGGCTAATCATTGAAGGTCCAACATGTAAAGGAGCTTGAATTTGGTCGGTCACGTCTCAACAAAAGGGTTAAGGAGAACACAGTAAATACCTCACCTCTATAGGTTCATGGACTAAATTCGAAAAAAAAATAGATCAAAAGGGACATCTGGCGCAATTTTTCCTTTTAACAAACGTAACAGACGTGGAGGTTGTGTAAATGGGCTGAACCCTTTGCAAATCTAACTTACTTAGTTGCAGTCTTTTAACCTTAAGGCCCAATGGTGTTTAAATTAAATTTAGCAACTTCTTTTTTTTGATAGATAAACGAAAATCAAACTAGGTGAAGGATAAATGAATAAGCTAAGAGACATTAGTATCGGAAACCAAATAAATTGATTCAAGTGTAGTTTATTTAAATTGGAAGATCTCGAACGGGTGAAGTGCCTGCGCGACCATATCCGGTTTTAAAATAAATTACATTTGTAAATATTGAATCGAGCCGTATTTAAATAAGATATAAAATGTGTCGAAAGTAAATACGACACGTATAATAAAAATGAAGCTGAATTATGAGTTTCGAGTTAGACCAAAGATAATACAATAATAAAGAATAAATTTGGAGACTCAAATCAAGGTTGATAAGGTTTCGAACGGGTGAAGTGCCTGCGCGAAAATATTCGGCCGAGTCACTGAAACACAAAATAAAAAAAATAAATAAATAAATAAATAAATAAAAATAAAATAATAATAAATCAAAGCGTAGCAAAGGGAAATAAATAAAGGCAGGTACAACAAATATTTCATATAGCCGGAATGCGTCAATAAAAGCAACTGTGCTAGACACAGGACTCGAGGGTGCCTAACCCCTTCCCGAGAGCCAACCGAGATCCTTACCCGGAACTCTAACGCAGACCACTAACGAGTCATAGGTGTTCCAAGGTACCCTTTGGGTGACTTGGCACACCTTAAACTTGTCAAGTGGCGACTCCGAATTTTAGATAAATAATTCGTACCTTGAAACACCGTCACTTCCTTAAATGGAAACCCTAATTCGGGATAGCGCCAAATAATCATTAAAAAAAAAAAAAAAAAAAAAAATCCCATAAGCGCTTTCCCAAACCCGAAACGCCCTCCCCAAAAGCGGGCGCGCGGAAAAAAGGGGTGCGACAATTACCTTATAAATCTTAGTTGTTATTTGATGTAAGCAAGTAATAGCACCGTCTTATTATAATTACATATTGATTTCATTAATACATCCAAGATGATGCAATTTGAAAGAGATTTGGACTGATCACTTAGAACACTATTAGGATTAGAACGTTTCTGTGCATTGATTGTTAAGTAAATGTGTGTATTGATTGTTATGTGAATGTGCGTACATTGAACATATCAAAAGATACACGACAATTAGAATCCCAATACAAGCCACCAATTCAATTGGTTTGGCATGCATGGGTTCTTGCAATGCATGCATCACTTGATTTGTTGCCTTTCTATTACCCAATACTCTTCCTATTAAAACTCTAACACATTCCATAGTGTAATCATCATCCCATATCATATCTTTGAAGATCACTTTTTTCTGTCAATGTATAATCATATCTATACCAACTCTACAAGACTGAACGGGTAAGTAATCTCACATGGGAGAGAATATATGTTTCATCCAATGTTAGTTAAAAGATCACAATTTCAACTTTGCAATAATTCTTATTCTTCCCTTATTTACAGCCCTAGTGTTACTTTTTTTGCAGGATGAACATCAATTATCCTTTTCCTGTTGTTACTTCACAACATATTATGAATATCAACTGGGCATTGAACAATGTTATCATTCATATGCTAGAACTTTGTTCTAAAATTGTCAATCTCAGTCGCCGTGTAGATCAACAAGTTTTTCCTGTAAACTGGATAGTGAACAATATTAATTTTCAGGTGCAAGAACTGCGTGGTGAAATTGCCAATCTTAATCGCCTTGTGCATCAAGTTAAACGTAGCCAGGACAAGATGATGGCTCGTATGGAAGTTGTCGCATGTAGGATTGAGAGCAAGTGTCAATCTACCAAACTTGTTATTGAAGCCCCAAGCTCAAGTGGTGTAGTTTAGGTTTTTTTTGGTTCAGTGGGTGCTATGTAAGCAAGATAATGTATGAAGGCTAATTTCTTCATAAATCAAAATCAAATGCTATGGAAAATATTTATCTATGTGTGATCTTTTATGACTTATTATAATTTATTTGACAAGTTATTTAATCCCAAATGATACCAATTGACATTTTATTCGTCTTTCAAATGTGACAAAAAAATATAGACTAAATATTAGTAATAATTTAACAACTACAAATCTGGATATAAACATAGAGTCTTAACATAACAAAAACTTGATAAAACAAAGAAGAAACATAGCTTACACATCTTAGCAACAGTTCAACCAAACAAACCTTAGACAAAAATACACAAATTGACTATTGTCATGATAAGAACTTAACATAAACAACAACAAAAGTCTTGATAATACATGTCACCAAAAACCATAGACCAAGTAACCCTAACATTTAACATTCAATCAATTTGAAAAGGATATGCACTTGTTCCTTCACCATCATAGTCCAACATCACCCTAAAATCAGTACCATCACTAGAACTTGATGAACTTGATAATTCATTGTCAAAATCATCACCAGGATCACGAGGTTGTCCCATAATGTGAACTCGACAAACAAATTTACCAAGATCTAAACCATCCACAATACTAAAATGAAGTGTCTTACTAACCCTCAAATTGTTGGCCTTTATGAATTTTAACCAACCATTCCCTAGCCTTTTCTTTCCTTTATGTATAACAAAGCGCATATCGTGTTCTTCATTACCACATAGCACACGAGCAGGAACTGTATCATTAGGCAAAAAAGGGAGTACATGTTTTGGGAAAATTGATTAACATGAAAAATTCAAAAAATAAAATATTAGTAGCTATGGATATTTTAAAAAAAATTAAAAATGATAAGCAAAAAAACTTACGAAATCATCCGTAGTTACATATGATTTGGTTAAGTTCGCAAGAAAGGTCTTCATTCCAACAGTGTTTATAAAGGTTTTGAGTCCAAAGTACCTAAGATTGGTTGCATCAGCCTCCATTTATTGTGGGTTAAAAGTTAGTATGAAAATTTTCAGATTTCTTACAAAGGAAGTAGAAGCAAGGTGAAGGAGGTTATGGTTAGGGTTTTGATTAGTTGTATAGTTTGTTATAAAATATAATAAAGTGTGTGGAATAGCAGATGATGCTATTCCAGCAAAATGGTCATAAGTCACATATTAGGAGGTTGGGGTATAGGGTTCGAGTCTAATTAAGCCCAATTTAGGTCCTTTTTTTTTTTTTTTGCATACAAGCTTTGGTTAGTTGTATAATTTGTTATAAAATATAATAAAGTGTGTAGAATTGCAGATGATGCTATTCCAGTAAAATGGTCATAAGTCACATATTTGGAGGTTGGGGTATAGGGTTCAAGTCAAGTTAGGCACAATGTAGGTCTATTTTTTTGTGCATACAAGCTTTGAAGAAGTAGTCTTTAAGTAACCCTAACATTTCTTTTTGCATACAAGCTTTGAAGTAGGATTTAAGTAACCCTAACATTAGATACATCAATTCATACTATTGAAGTTGCACATAAAATCACTGGTAACAATAGTTGAAAAAATATCATTATCATGAAGAAATTTATTTTCTATGAATGAAACTTACATAAGTCGATTTTCATTAAGTTTCATTACAAAAAAAATGTAATTAAATTAAGAAGGATTCTATGTCAAAACCAACTAAAAAAAAGACTCAAACTTATATCATATCTAATTAAACCGTCAAGTCTTCAATGTCATCGTTTAGATCGGACAAGCTACAAAGTGGTGATGTTGGAGCACCACCTTGCTGCAACATGAAAAAAAAATTAATTAGTGTAAAATATGCCATAGTTAAAGCAAATATTCAATGAACTATAGTGAATATGCAAGTAAATCTCACCTCATTTCCTTCATCTTGCACGTTAATGCCTTGACTGCCTCTACCACCTTCCCTACCACCAGCCCTACCCCCACCTCTACTACCTCTACCACCAACTCTACTACTCTTACCACCACCTCTGCTACTCCCACCACTTTGTGAACTTCTAAAATATGTTTCAAGTCATCCTCTATACCGGCTCAACCGTGGACGTCCTCGTGAACGAGTGTATCGAGGGTTATATAAAATAGTTGCATCACCCTCACCCATACTTACAGGATCAACGTAAACATCAACCTCATTCAACTCTTCCAATGGCACCAATTGCTCGATAATTTCATCATTCCAATTTGAAAGCTCATGCTCAACTTTGATTATCATATATTTGATATATTTCCTCTTCACCTCACTATCCAATGCCATATCACAATTCCGCTCAAAATGCTTTAGCAGATCCTTGTACATCATGTACTCGAAAGTCATATTGGGATAACCTCCTAAAAAGAATCGCTTCAAGTGTGGATGAATAACATCTTTTCTCCACCTATCCAAAATATACCTTTGGTCAATAGTTTCAATTCTTTTGTGAGACAAACCTTGAGTATATGGCAGCGTAGATATCCTCTACTTTCAAAACATTTGCAGGAGCAACTAAAATATTCACCAACAGCCGTGTACCTAACAGTGAAGAAAAATAGATCTCTATGGGTAAAACTTCTCTTTGAATAATCAATTATACTGTATTTTTCCATGCCGGGTTTTGCTTCATCATCCTCAAGGGGGCTGATTTCACAATGCTCCTGCTTAATTTGCTTTTGGAACAATTCAAATATTTCGCGAGTATAGCAAGCTTGAAGTTGTGCCTCCCATGGGAACTCAGACAAACATTTCAATTCAAAACAATTTGACCTATATTCTGCTTCTATCTCTTTCTCATACTTATCTCTTATGGCTAACTCATATTGATGAACATATTGCTTAAGAGTGCTTTGATGGGTGATAAATCCATCAAAGAAAGCATGCATTCCTTCACTTTCTTTGAGTAGACAACATCTCTGCCCAAATATGATCATCTAGGTATGCAGGAACCCATTTTCCCCTTTCTAAATAAAACTTAAGAAACCACGCTCTTCCATTCAAGTTGTATTTTGCAATGTATTCATCTCATCTATTCTCAAACTCAACTGTAGTAATGCTTTCAAGCACCATGGCCTTAAATTCTGACTTTGCTCTTTTTGAATCACTAACCCCGCCTCACAGGCAACTTAGAGAATATATGTCATACACAATATCTTTGTACCGTACTATGCATCAATTCATGTAAAGCTTCCTTAATGCTTTCACACTGGTCAGTCAAGATAGCATCTGGACAAACATCACCTATAGCCCTAAGCCATGTAGAGATCACCAACAAGTAACTTCCAATATCCTCATTAGACAGGAGAGCACAACCCAAAAGTATGGATTTTCTATGCTGATTGACACCAACAAACGAAGCGAATGGCATATTATACCGATTCACTAGGTATGTTGTATCTAAGCATATAACATCATGGAACATACCATATTTAAGTGAGAATGCACCCATACGACGTTACAAATCCTACCTATATTATCAACATTAATTGAATAGAAAAACTCCCTATCTTTTTGTTGCATATCAGTAAAGAATCTTATAATGCTTGTGCATCCCCTTCTTGCAATTCAAACTCTCTACTATTCATAATATAATTTCTACAGTTCTTAGATGTGCAACCCAAATTCTCCGGCCCACCAGCAAGTACTTCAGCTACTCTTATGTTCTTGGATGGTCTTACACCAGCTAGATCATTGGCTTTAAACCATCTCTTGAGAGAACTACTAACCTTCCTGTGACCGGCCAGAAACCGTGATAGTGATGGTTCCAATTTATGATTATGAGTTCTAATAACTTTAGAAACACGACATGATCCATCTTTTCTAAAATTCCATTGATTCTAGCCATACAGTTTATTCTTTTGCCAGATTTCTTATGTTTTGGTTTCCTAGAGCTATCACAACCATATTGCATATACCTTACCCTATCACCCCTTTTTTAATTGCACGTTCTTTTGACAATACAAAACCCTAATAATCTTGCATGCGCTTTGTAAAATTCAAACATATATTCAGTACCTTTAAACCTCATTCCAAGAAGTGGCCCTATTGCTAGATCATCTTCAGAAATCTCATCACCCATTTACCTGTCCTCTCCATTTTCTAACACTTCTACAACTTCAACGTCAAAATTATCATCATCATCATCTTCACCATTTTCTCCATCGTTGTAGGCCCCGTCAAAATCAATGTCCTCCAAATATTTTTCATCATCCATCAAACTATTGTCTGACGTGGGCCCTGGAGCTCTATGTAATTCATTTCATACTTGATTAGGACTTGATGGATTGATGTCCATGTTTAAAAATGGTTAAGGATTTTGTGTTTAGTGGTTGCCAAATGGTGTTGATAAAAACGGTAAATGAATAAGAATGGAATTCTAATAGAATGGTATATTTGGTGGTAGTTCAAATGTGTATGGTAAAGAGTATTTTGGAAAACTAAAATACAGTCTATATACATGCGTATTTTGAAATATATTCTAATTAATCGAGAATATTTTGAAAAATAAAAGGCGTATAAATGCAGCGTATATACACCGTATACTTATACATATCATTATGATTTAATTAGTAGAGCACCCTTTCATCTCCCACGCATGCATTGTTTTGGATGGATCTAGATTTTGGGAAGATGCAACATTTAATAGTCGGTTGAAGGGAAAATTTTGGAGGAAAAAAATAGTTTAAGTGGCCAAACACCTATTGAGGACACCCTAGTAATTATACGAGTGTGGCCATGGTGTGACCATGATTGGTGTGGCCAGATAGCATCACCCTATAAATATATTTTGTTTCTGTTCTTTTCTTACTATATTTAAGTTGAAAGAGAGATTAACGCGGTTGACGCCTAAATTGTTCTAGGACTCCGGCAATGTGAAACTATTTTGACAATATCGAAAAGGGGAAATATATTCTTTAGTTGTTTTGAATGAGAAGGATCTGAACCACATTTTGTCTACTATTAGTCATGAAGATTATGAAAGTTCACAGAAATTCAATGGTCAATCCACTAATAATCCCACAGAGACATTTGAATATAATAATGGCCATATTAATTGCGTGAAGAATTTGCCCAAAAAAGGTCGCGATACATAAAAGCAATTAGCAAAATATTCTAAGCAACAGGAAAAATGTCGTCAACAGATGATACCTTTAAACTATATTTTATGTTCCACGATTTCTCTTTACTTTCTTTCACCAATAAATCTTGAGAGAAAACCAAGGAGAACTAAGAAAGAACATATATTGTCGTGTTAGTACTTACTTTAGGTTCTATGTTTTTTAGGAGTCTTTTAAACTTAGAAGAAAGTTTTATTCTATTAGAAATAAAGAAAGAAGTAGAGAACTAAAGTGTTTTTTCTTTCATTGAATTTTGTATAACGATGGAAATAGATGGAAAATAAGGATCACAGCTAATTCTAACATATTTGGGATTGAGGCTTGTCCACTCTAATCTGATTGCACCTTCAATGACATTTTTCCTGCACGATTAGGCTAGACCCTTGAGTTCGAAGCAGGACTAGGATTTGCAAAGACAAATCGCATTCTAATCCTCTCATCCATTCTTATTAGAAAAGCCTACTCTATAATTTCAGATTGAGCAACCTCCGAGAAGGAAACAAATATGATTAACCATTAAAGCGTGACAATGCCATGGATGATTATAGTCTCTGCAAAGTTCACGAGTGTACTCAATTTAACCAGTGAATAGGTGTGCTCGCCATAATGAAGCACCCGACCCCTTCCCCAGCTTTAATTAATAGAAAATGGTCAAAACCTTGATTTTAAACATAAATTTTGGACACTATAGTATCTTATGGCGAACTAAACACCAGAACCAAAAACCAACAAACACATTAATCTCACATCGTAAACTTGTCACCAACCATACTCAATGTGTCCAACAAAAATTTAAGGAAAGGAGCAGCATTGCAGGACCAAGTGGCCTTTGGTTCCACAATCAGATTTGAAATGGACTACAGCTGGTGTCTTTCAGCTTACAGTCCAAAAAATCTCGAAATAGATAACATCTCTCAGCGACCTTTAGTTCTTGATATCATTTGCTTGGCAAATCAACCAAAAAAGTACAGAGTGTCCCCTATCAAGAAAATATTGGCCCAGACTCATCAAGATTCCTAGTAATGCACTAGGAAATGGATTTTCACATCAATAAACAGACGTTACATCCACTAAAAATCCAATAATGTTGTTCAAGACTTTATAATCACTTCACTAGTACACCAATGATCACTTACCAAGGAACAAGAAGTTCAATGTATATAGAGCAAATGACGGAAACAAAAAGAATTGGACTTATGACTTTCAATCCCAACTACAGAAAAACTGTCAAGTGAGCAAATGCCACGGATAATGTCAATGTCACAAAGCACATGGTAAATCATAATCAAATTAGGTAAAAGAGAATCCAATACTCATAAAGTTCATATCATAGCTCATTACTAATATCATAGTTCAAAAGATAGAAGAGATAACTAGTAAGCCAAATAGAGATTCAATAGACCTTTGGACGGCTCTAGTAGCACGGGAAAACCCAAAGGGACTATTGTCTCAATTTTCTTCAACACATAACCATATCCCTTAAGACTCAAAATCCTCTTAAACAAAAAGTAAACAATACTCAACTAACTGAGAAGTAACAAAACCACGGTCTCAAGAACCTAATTTAATGATTCTTGAGACATAGAAACTCTCGACTAAGTACTTAATATGTAAATTTACTAATACTAAATAAATATATAAAAAACTCCTATTAGCTGCAAAACTTATGGGCATGCTATATTGAGGGGTGTTCCTCCATTCATCAGGGGAGCTTGAGCTTGAGTCTCATCCATGTAAGCAAACGAATCGTTGTAGCCATCAAAATCAAAGTCGAAATCAAAATCAGGCAAACCAGTAGGCAACTGCACATCACCTTCAAGCCCACATATTGGCAGATCTTCAAAATCATTGATAGCAAAGTCATCCAGATTCTGACCAAAATCATCACTACCAGCAAAGAACAAGTCCATCTCCATATCAAAGTCCATTCCTGCACCGATTTCAGCCAAAGACATATTGTCCCCCATCAACTGCTCAACAACATTAGCCTCGTCAAGAACGACATTGTTCGCCTTATCCTGGCCACATTTGCCATTAACTTCAGATACAGTAGCGGAACCAGAAGTCAATGAATCCATTTCAAGAACTGATGCTGGAGATGTGTGTGACTGTGAAGTGTGTGACACCAAACTCTCAGCAGAGTCCTCAGACACACAAACACCACCAACATTCTTGTTGTTGTTGGAACACTTCTCAGAAGACACACTAGCATTAGTAGTATTACTACTAATACTCTTCGCCAGCGCATCGAATTCGAGGCGTTTCATTTCATAAGCTTGAGAAGCTTCCTCAGCAGTGTTATAAGTACCAAGCCAAATCCTTTTACTTTGAAAAGGGTCACGAATTTCAGCAGCCCATTTACCCCATTTTCGTTGTCGAACACCTCTATATTTCGACGAACTTGGCTTACTTTGCAGCTGTTGTTTCGGGGTTTTAGCATTAGCAGCTAAAACCCTTTTCTTTTTGGGGTTTTTGTCACCATTGTTACTATCTTGGCAAGAACTTTCGGTTTCAAGAACCTTTTTCAGGCTGCTAAACGAATCGTTGGTACCAACAATAGGCAAATTAATTTCCCTAACAAAACGCTTTGGTTTCTTATCGATAACCTCTTCATCATCAGAGGAATCAGTAGCATCTGGATCATTAAAAACAATCCTAATTTTCCTCATAGCCTTTCCAGTTTCAAAACTCTTCTTTGATTTTTGAAACTCAGGCATCTTCACAAAAACCCCTCAAAATATGCCCACAAAACTGGTCTTTTTCAAAAGAAACTAAAAAAAGGTACTCCTATTAAAAACAGCAACAGATTAAAAAAACAAGAACTGTTCTAAGGTTGTCTTAAGAGCAAAATAGGATGTAAAAATCTGTTTATATGAAATCCACCAAAACAAACAACACCAGAACAAGTCCTGCAAAAACAAAAAAATAAAGAAAATCCCAAATCAGATCAGTTACAAAAATAACCAAAAAACCAAACAAAATTTAAAAAATAGCCAAAAACTTCAAGGGTTTAAGGAACCAAAAAAGTTACCTTATGGGCCTCAAACGCATCGAAACAGATGATAAACACTGAGAAAGACTCTGCTGAGAAACAGAGTAGATGATTTGTTGCATGCAAAGACCAAATATCACTAATCTTGCCGACATAAATCTCCACGAAACCTTAATTTTTCCAAAAACCCCTTCAGTTCTTGAAGCTAAAAAAGTGAGCAAAAGGGAGAAACAAAATCGGATCAGATACTCTTATTTATAGATAGATAAACCCTTTGCTGTATACACAAAAACCTTGGTATAGATTAAACAAGATTAGGAATCTATGGCCAAGATTTTTCCTTTCTCAGTCTCTGACAAAAGGTAAAAATTTTCTGTACTACTATATCACTAGTCACACTTGTGTGTTATGTTAGGTGTGTGTGTTTGTGTTATGTGTGAGTCTGTATATAGAGAAAAAGAAAACAAAAGTGACCAAGACTTTATTATATAGTAGTACTGTTACTAGGTAAAAAAAACTGTCCGGTAAATAAAATATTCTGCTTTCACTTAAAATCGGATCAAAATTTTACTACTCATTCAATTTCAATTTATGTGAATTTTTTAGTTTTGTGAAATTCACTATAACTAATCTTTAATAAGCAAAATGTGCATATAACTCACTTTTTTTTACTCTATTGTGCGATAAACTGGGTATATTGGTGTTGAATGGTTAAAAAATTAATATTATCTTACTAAACAACATTTTTGACAGACGCAAATCTCAATACTAATAGAAAAAAATATATGAATTTTTTAGCATTAAAGAATTGAATTAATTCCTCTATGTACGTGTACAATACCTGTTTTTCTGGTCTAATACGTCCTTTTCTCACTGCTTTATTATCTGCTACACTGTTACTGCTTCTGCTGTTGTTCTTTCACTTTTTTCCAAGTGGTCAAAATTTGCATTTAAAGTGGTGAGGAGTTTATGTAGGAGGAGTAATTGTAGGTGTGGTGAAAAATAAAGTGTGTGTGTAAAATGTGTAAAGAGTTGTATTTGGTAAAAATTAAAGTGGTGAGGAGTTTATGTATGGTATATTATTAGCTGGCATGGACATACATGTCACATTGACCATCATTTTATGCATACTATACATGACATCCGATATAGAAGATCTTGGCTAGCTGAACGTATGACTCACTCGCGGGCTTATTTCGTGCATGTCACTCTCATATTTACATTACGAAATTTTATGAGCACTCAGTGTGTATATCAGTGAAGGACAACCTTGAAGTAACTGGTATAGTTATTTTGGTGTGATAATATGTTCAAATCGTGAAAACAATCACTAATTTCAAGTTAAGCTACCACTGAAGCCCTTAAAGGGTACTCTTTCTCGGATTCGCGTGAATACAGAATATTTTGTGTACTGAACTGTCCTTTTTAATGGTTATCAGTTGAATCTTTAACAGTTTCAATTAAATGATTTAATTTGGTGTAAATAACGAGTACTGATAAATATAGTACTAGTAATTTTAACGGCCTGTGTTCGGAAAATAAAAGAGCGTGTGGTCACGAACATACATAGAGAGTAAGTGAAGAATTATAGCGTTACAGTTGATGTTGTGGGGTAGGGAAGTAATGCTGCGAATCCGGAACGAGGCCGTTTCTGATGAAGAGGATTACAGCTATATTTTCATGGGACGAAACTAGGTCTTATAAGGTTTGATAAATACGAGGATGCCACTGACAAGGTACTTGGTACCCAAGTTACCGCCTTAAAAAGAAACAGTTCTTTTAAGGGAATTTGGTCGTACTTTCTTGTTTGGCTTTTTATTTTTACCTTTTCTTAATTTAGGACTAAGATTTTATTTACTTTAGTTTTTTCCTTTTTAGATTTCGTATTTATTATTTTCACATGTTACTGATTTGTTCTTCATATGGTAAAGATTTTCTCTCCTTTAGACTATAGTTAGTCTTTTAGTGCCAGTCCTACATGTTTATTCATTCAACATTTTTTGGTCAAACAGAGAACTGTGCTATCGCAATATTTAAACTTATAATTTATTAACTTGTCTCTTGACGTGGGAAGAACTGTGCAATTTGGAGAATTTTATTACGATTTCGTTTTGTCTTCAGATGAATAATTAATTAAACTGCAAAATGCAGAATAAACTAAACTAGGGCGGTGATTGATGAAGTAATTAAATGGAAAAGGTTATAAATTAGTACTCTATTTAGTGTTATTACCGGAAAATTTTGATCAGCAGCCATTTTTTGACGCGCTCATTGGGGACTATCCAGCGTTTCAAAATTCATTGAAGAATAGCCAAAAATTCATGCGCACACTTAAACTCAATTAGCGTTGGAAAAACACCCTAGACTAGTCCCATAACAAAAAACTAAACTTGTTCAAAGTCCAAGTATTTTGTTATGGGACTGAAGAAGTCTCATAACAAAATAATCCAATAACAAAATAATGGGACCTTGAACTAACATATTCAAAGGTCCCATTATTTTGCTATGGGACTTTATCCCATAACAAAATAATGGGATTTATTCCCATAACAAAGGTCTCATCAAAGGGATAAATCTCATTATTTAGTTATGAGACTTTATATATAAAGCTTCAGTATTTGTTCATAGTCCCAGTATTTTGTTATGGGACTGAAGTTTTATACAAAGTCTCATAACAAAATGCCAGTATTTTATACTGGGATTAGTTTACTGAAGCTTCCCAGTATAAATACTGGGGCTTTGAACAAGTATTCAAAGCCTCAGTATTTATACTGGGATTTGTCCGAAGGTGGCTATTTCTCAGCGAATTTGTTTTTGATGGCTACAAATCAATTAGCGCGCGCCAAAGAGGCTCATACACAAAATTTTTACATTATTACCGGACAGAAAGGCCAATTATTTACCAATTGAAAATTCTCCAAATATTGAAAATTCTAATTCATACTTGTAATATATATTTGAACACCTTAAAGTTTTATTTTTAAATATTAAAGTGTCTTCTTCATCACAGTATACAAGAAATATGTTATGCTTGGCTAGTTTTTGGAATTATATTACCATAAATTGAGTGGTAATACCAATTTAACATACACATCTGTAATCAAATGATTGAGGATAATGGTTAATACTTTTTCAAATTTTGAGAAGATTTACTGGCAGGAGATTAAAAGTGCATTTTTCAATAAACAGAAAGTTAAATTACTTAATCAAAATAATATAGACCAAAATTATAATTCGTCGACATTTGAGAGGCTTAAAGCAAAATTTCCAACTAAGAATAAAATACATTAGCATTTTGTAGGATTCACTTCGAGATAAAGCTGATCGTGGACGATATTTTCACGTAAGAAATCGCATATATTATAGTTATAGAAATTTGAATTAACACAAGTGTGTTCCATCAATTCAAGTGATAGAAATCTAAATCGTAGTTTATTTTTTTTTTTTTTTTGTTTCTCACCCGGTATCCGCTATCCTTATTAGAGCCCCGACTAATTCGGATTCGTGCCATGTAGAGCTCCATTCGGGAAAAACGTTCCCTACCAGTGATATTTTCATACCCAAGGCTCGAATCCGAGACCTCTGATTAAGAAATGAGTAGCCTCATCCGCTACACCACATCACTTGGTGGTCAAGCGTAATTTATTTGCACGAGTCATATGTAGCATAGTCACCTTGTAAATTTTATTTAAAAGGCGGAATTACTTTTTTGTCAGAAAACTTCTTATCGCAGAATTAAGTTGTATTAACTTCAGCATAATATCTTTTTTTAGATGTTAAAAGCGGTATTTTTTTTTTTTTTAGATTTAGGTTCCCTAAATGAGATACTAAAACCAGCTATTTGTGCGCTATGGCCATGAAATTCCCACTCTCTCCACGTAAATTAGACCTTAACTTCTTCGGTGTTAGAGTACTATACAAGTATGACACTTGATCAGTTTTTTATATTGATCTCCGTAGAAACTGTTGTAATTGTTTGGGTTCTAAAATAAAATAATTGGACGGTAGAATGTAAATAAAGTATTATTTTTGTAAAGGATTTAGAAGAATGCACAATTGTGCCTTAACTTTTAGTAATAGAAGTTGTTAGTTAGTTGTTAGTATGAGTCAGCACACTCAATCGGTTAGTGGTTAGCCTAATCAATTAATTTACTTGTGGTCAGTTAGCTAACTTAACTATAGTAGTTAGTATTAGCTAGTTGTATGAATACATATTGTAAGCTTCATTAGAACACAGAGTTTGAGAATAGAATAGAACTCTCTCTCTCTCTCTCTCTCTCTACAATTTCTTAGCACCAACTTCAGCTTCTACATTTCTAAACCCATAAATTAATTTGGTATCAGAGGCGATCGAGTATATTAAGAGGTTTCTTTGCAGATATAGACAGTTGGAATCATAGAATTCATCTCTGAGTATGGCTTTTCAGTTTTCATTTTTTTATTTTTCAGCTCAAATTTAGCAATCTTGCCCTAAGTTTTGATACCCTATATTTTGTTCAAATGGCAGCAAACACGATTCTATATGCAAAAAAAGATAGATTACAACCACCCTTTGCACTTGCATCCTTCTGATGGACCAAGATCACTCTCAGTTGGAATTTCATTGACATGTATGGATAATTATACTCTTTGGAGTCGAGCTATGAAAGTAGCTTTGTTGGAAAAATAAATTGGGATTTGTTGATGATTCTAATAAGAAATCTGATTTTGATAAAGTCTTGGAGAGTTAATGGAATATGTGTAATGCGATTGTAGTTTTATGGCTTATGTGCAATGTTAATCGAGACCTATTGAGTGGCGTTTTATTCTTCTCTGCTGCTCACAAACTTTGGGTAGACCTGAAAGATGGATTGAAAAATTAATGGCTCTAGGGTTTACCAACTCCATAAGGAGAT
Source organism: Petunia axillaris subsp. axillaris (assembly GCA_029990575.1). Lineage (NCBI taxonomy): Eukaryota > Viridiplantae > Streptophyta > Magnoliopsida > Solanales > Solanaceae > Petunia > Petunia axillaris. The sequence continues at coordinate 48,686,860 of JARKNS010000009.1, forward strand.
ATTTACTCTGATACAAAGATTTTCATATATTTTTGTATTACTCCAAATTAAGAGATATGTGGTTAAATCTGAATCAATCATCCCCTCCCCTTCTTCTGACTATGAGAAATCCAAGGACTTTGCTGAACACTTATAGTATTTGAGGTTGCACCAATTCTTAATGGGGCTGGATGATAACTACAACAAAGCTAAAGGACAGATTCTCATGATGAAGAAGCCACCTAATGTAAATCAAACCTATGATATAGTTATTTATGATGAGAGTCAGAGATCTAGGAAGGGGGATTATGAGAATGTTGACCCTACTACTTTATTCATGCTAAAAGAAGGGGTGGACAAAGACCTATGACGGATATCAATAGTGGGATGAGACCACAAAAGAAGGACTTCAATGTAGAGTGTGACTTATGTCATAGAAAAGGTCATTCTAGAGCTGGATGTTTTAAACTAATGTGGTGTAAGCATTGTGGTAAGCAAGGGCACTTGAAGGAAAACTTTTATGAGCTTAATGTTTTCTAGTTGACTTCAAGCCTAAGAAGAAGGCCAATGTTGCGATGGGAAACGCTAGCACACACTCATAGAGACTGGGAATGTTTGCTCATCATCCATTGAATCTGCTCTTAGTCAAGATCAACTCAGTCAGATATTGAACATTCTTAACAGATCTTTAATTTCAAAAACTAGTCGTACTCCAAACATGGCAGGTAAATTGACATGTAAAAACATAGCTAATTTGAATTGGATTGTAGACACAGGTGCTACAAATTATATGATAAAAAATTATGAACACCTACTAGAATACATCCTGGTAGGGAAAGCAAAAAATTGCAGTTACTAGATGGAACATCAAATGAGATATCACACATGGGAAACTACCAATTGCAAGGAGGTGACACTATCAAAGATAAACTATGTGTACCAACATTCAAGTTTAATCTTTTGTCTATTTCAAACTTGACAAAAAATCTGAATTGATGTGTTATATTTCTTTCAAAACTTTGTGCATTTCAAGATCTATCTATCAGGAAGGTGAAGCATATTGGTGAGGAGAAAGAAGGTCTTTACATACTGAGATCAAATAAAATAAACCAAGTAAATAGAAGCTTGAGAACTATGGCAATAACCTATTACATCCCGTATGTCTAAAGTGACATATATCATTCTAATGACATGTTAAGAATGATTTAAGTGAGTTGAAATTCATAATATGATCATATACGACGTTTATATGTTGAATATAAAGTTTGGGAAAATTCGGATTTAAGTTGCGGAAAAACCGACTAAGGATTTGCCTTGTCACGAAGCTTTTTGAAAAATTAATTCTATGTATTACAAGATATTTTGGGACATATCATATACCAAATTGAAGTTATTGGAGTGTAGTTTCTAACTCCTTTGACCGTTTATTCATATAATTTCTGGATAAAAAGATATGAGCGTCAGAAATCAGGCCAGAAAAAGGGATATAAGCGCAAAAAAGGACTATAAGTGAATTATTTTTATTATAAAAGAGAAATTCACCTCATTCTCGTCATTTCCAGAAACCTCATAAGAGAAACAGTGCTTTCTTGAGTGTTTAAGCTATTTTTATGATTTTGAAGGAAGGAAGCCAATCTTAACTCGAAATTGAAGACAGATTGCGTCAAAACGCTCTACGCGACTAAGGTAACGTTATGATGCCTTCAATTTCATCTACAGCTTGAGTTTTAGAATTACTACATGGCTAAGAAAAGCGCTTAAATAATGTGTTATAGCTTTTTTAAGCTTTGGAAGGCTTGGAATACAAGGAAAACAAGTTTTAGAAGCAAAAGCATCAAAGGTATGTAAGGCTAAACATTTCTTTCAACAAGGTATTTGTTTTGTAGCTTTTAAAGTTTGTATTAGTTCCAAACTTGGTGGTTCTTGTGGGAAACTTATATGGCATAAAGGTAACCTTTTATATGCTTAATTTGGTAGTATAACCCAAGGTGAAATATGTCCAAAGCAGCAAGACGAAATGTTCCAAAATCAAGAAAATTGTTTTAAACTTCGGACAATTGCTAGTATTTTGAGCATAATTCTTTGTAAAAAATTGATATTGAGATAATTTAAGATTTTATAGAATTTTGAGACATATATCTACAACTTTTATGCAGACCATAAAGTTTATAACTTTGATATAAACGATTCAAATTAGGTCGCAAGGGAGGGCAGTGGTGCTGTCTAAAGATTCTGTCTGCGGATTTGTTATGTTATCCGATCATCTCATTTTATTATCCATTTCAGTTGTTTATGTTATTAGTTTCTCTGGGTACCATTCCCGTGTATATTATAGTATTGGTTGGACAAATTTTTATAGAATTTCATAGAGTTGGACAAATTCATAGTTCTAGGTTGTGTATATAATTCCATCCAGAGTTTTCTTATCATTCTTTTGAGTCCATATCTATTGTTTGCACATGTGTTATGCCTCATACATGGTTATGATTGTAATGTGATCATATTATGTGTGATTTGGAGTCCCCCAAAGAAGCTGGACATTGGACACACAGTCCGGTCGCGTGTGACAGTACCCGTCTAAGGGACACAGCCCCTCTGGTTCGGGCGGGAGTTGAAACACCTAGTATGGCTGGGTGTCATTCACACACTCTGACCAGAGATACTATATAGTACTTGTTGGGGAGACATAGCCCATAACACCCGCCAGGTTTATCATATACACGTATATAGCCAAAATATACACCGAATGACTATACATGAGGCTAGTTTAGATGTTCAGGTACCTGATTTGGAGGGATACAACCCATAACACTAGACATGTACCAATTCAAATAGCAGTTCAGTTTTAGCTCAGTACCAATTATCAGTTCTCAGTTATCAGCCACCAGTTTTTAGTGTCAATATCAGCTGACAGCTATCAGTTCCAGTTTCTAGTTGCTTGTTATCAGTCATATTTCAGTCATTTATCAGTACAGTTCAGCTCAGTCTTAAGTTTCAGATTCAGTTAGACTTCAGTTTATATTCATATCATGTTTAATTCATGTTTCAGATTTCCAGCTTCATTGTTGTACTTCAGCACATATTTTCATATCTATATTCCTGCCTTACAGTTTCATTCTGCTATGCTATATATTATATGCTTATGCCATACATACTTTGTACATATTGTACTCACGCCCTTTTCTGGGGCGCTGCGTTTCATGTCGCGCAGGTACAGATAGATCAGCGCTTGGGCCATGTTAGTTGGCTATCTACCAGCTATTTGAGTCACTCCGCTTACTCCAAGAATTATTTATCTTTTGGTATGTGTATAGTAAGCTAGTTTAGGTATGGTGGGGCCTTGTCCCGTTCTTTGTATATACAGTTTAGCACTCTTAGAGGCCTGTAGATATGTCTTTGTGTGGTTCAGTCACTATGTTAAGTATGTCAGCGTATGATAGCCTTGTCATCTTTCGAGACTTTATGTTTTCAGTAAATATGTATGTATTTATAACCAGGTTACCACCTCATCTCTATTATTTATAGATTATTAGTAAGTTTAGCGATGATCGACACTCAGCGTCGGTTATCCATCACGGCCCTAGGTTGGTTCGTGACAAAAGTGGTATCAAAGCAGTTCAGTTCTAGGGTGTCTACATGCCTTGTCTAGTAGAGTCTTGTTCTGAAGTATGTTATGTGCCATACTTATTAATAGGAGGCGACATGACATTTCAGGATGGTTGTCTTTCTTTCTTCTCTAGATCGTGCGATAGGGCCATGATTATAGAATTCACCCTTCTAAACATAGTGTTTTGAATACAGCGATGTCGCCGAAGAAACAAACCGCTACCCAGAAGGGCAAGGCTATTGCCGGCTATGGTACTAGTAGAGTGCCACCTGAGGTGGATGATAGTGATGAGTCTAAACATGAGGCTCCATCTGAGGCCTCACAGATCCTTTCAGTTCAGGGCGATATTAGAGGTATTACAGCTACCATACCTCCAGCTCCTCAGCCTGATAGCCAGGGGCAGGAAGTGAGGGATGCCATCAGATTTTTTACTAGTGTTATAGTTGCGTAGGCTAGACGAAACAGTGTAGATGCCCAGGGGGATGTTGGATCCAGGATCAAGGATTTTATCAGGCTAGAGCCTCCAGCCTTTACTGGAACCCGCACAGGAGAGGACCCTAAGGATTTTCTAGTGAGGATAGCAAGGGTGTTGAGGGTCATGCACGTGTCAGACATGGAGTCAGCAGAGTTAGCTGCATTCAGATTGCATAACCTAGCAGCAGGGTGGTATCAGACATGGGAGCTATCTAGAGGGCCAGATGCTGCTCCGGCGACTTGGCAGGAATTCTCCGATGCTTTCCTTCGTCAGTATATGCCTATAGAGACACACAGAGCACGTGCTGATCAGTTCCTAACCTTGAGACAAGGAAGTTTGAGTGTAAAAGAGTATAATTATAGTTTTAATTCTTTAGAAAAGTTTTCCCCTACGGTTATAGTGAGTATGGAGGATAGAATTCATAGGTATGTGGTGGGACTAGGTCCACACCTAGTGAATGAGTTCCCTGACGTGCTTCCAGAGGAGTTGCATGGTCTTCTTCCAAAGCGGGAGATCTATTTTCCTATTGATACAGTACCAGGTACGCAGCCCATATTTATTCCTCCCTATAGGATGACACCAGCATAACTGAAAGAACTTAAGGAGCAACTGGAGGATTTGTTAGATAAAGGATCATCAGACCCAGCATTTCCCTGTGGGGACCCCCGGTATTATTTGTGAAAAAGAAAGACGACTCTCTGCGCATGTACATAGATTACAGACAGCTGAATAAAGTCACAATCAAGAATAAATACCCTCTGCCCAGGATTGATGACTTGATCGACCAGCTTCAGGGTGCCAAGTGTTTCTCGAAGATAGATTTGCGATCAGGCTACCATCAGGTTAGAGTCAAAGAATATGATATACCTAAGAATGCATTCAGGACTAGGTATGGCCATTATGAGTTTTTAGTGATGTCGTTTGGACTCACTAATGCTCCTGCAGTATTTATGGATCTGATGAATAGCGTATTCAAGCCTTACTTGGATTTATTTGTGATTGTATTTATTGATGATATTCTCATCTATTCAAAGTCTGAATCAGAGCATGCGGAGCATCTACGCCTAGTATTGGGTACTCTTCGAAACCAACAATTATATGTTAAGTTTTCAAAGTGTGAATTCTGGTTAGATTCAGTGGCATTTTTTTGGCTATATAGTTTCAGCAGAAGGAATTAAAGTAGATGGCCAGACCTACGACGCCAACTGAAGTACGTAGTTTTATGGGTTTGGCAGGTTATTACAAAAGGTTAGTAGAGGATTTTTCCTCCATTGCAGCTCCACTGACCAAATTGACACAGAAAACAACCAAATTTCAATGGTTTGATTCTTGCGAGCACAGCTTCCAAGAACTAAAGAACAAGTTGATAACGGCTCCAGTACTTACACTTTTAGAGGGATCTGAGGGCTATGTCATTTACTGTGATGCTTCTCGAATTGGTCTTGGTTGTGTATTGATGCAGCATGGAAGAGTAATTGCTTATGCTTCTAGGTAGCTGAAAAAGCACGAGCAAAACTACCCTACTTATGATTTGGAGCTTGCAGTAGTCATTCATGCATTGAAGATTTGGAGACATTATTTATACGGTATTCATGTTGATATTTATGCAGACCACAAGAGCCTCCAGTATGTATTTAAGCAGAATGGCCTAAACTTACGATAGAGGCAGTGGCTAGAGTTGTTGAAGAACTATGATGTGTACATTCTTTATCATCCGAGGGTAGTTTATCTTATTTACAGCCACAGAAGAAAAAGTTAGCTCATGCACTCCACCAGTTAGGCAGCTTGGGAATCGGATTAATAAATTCAAACGATGATGGAGTTACAGTTGAGAACACAACCACTACTTGCCTAGTGACAGAAGTAAAACAACGCCAGTATGAGGATCCAGTTCTAGTTGAGTACAGACAGATAGCTAGGAGAAAACCGAAATTACCATATAGGGTTACTAGTGACGAGGTTCTCATGTATAAAGATAGACTTTGTGGTCCTGATATGGCATATTTACATGGAAAGATTATGACAGAGGCATAATATTTCAGTTAAACTATTCATCCAGGTTCGACTAAGATGTACCATGATCATAAGCAGATTTACTGGTGGGACAGAATGAAGTGTGACATAGCAGAATTTGTGGCTCAGTGTCCTAACTGTCAGTAGGTTAAAGTGGAGCATCAAAAAACTAGTGGCTTGTTGCAGGAAATAGAGATTCCATCATGGAAATGGGAAGCAGTGAATATGGACTTCATTACAGGCTTAACCCGTACGTAGAGCAGGTATGATCTGGGGTTATAGTTGACAGGCTTACTAAATCAGCTCATTTTTTGCCTGTTAGAACTACATATACAGCGAAGGATTATGCCAGACTTTATATCAACAAGATAGTTCGCCTACACAGTATTCCAGTATCTATCATTTCAGATAGGGGCGCACAGTTTACAGCTAATTTCTGGCGATAATTCTAGACAGGTTTAGGGACTTAGGTGAATCTGAGTACAACATTTCATCCTCAGACAGATGGACAGGCTAAGCGGACCATTTAGACGTTAGAAGATATGCTTAGAGCTTGTGTGTTAGATTTTGGAGGCAGCTGGAGTGAACATTTACCGTTGATAGAGTTTGCATTCAACAATAGCTATCATTCTTGCATAGATGGTGCCATATGAAGCTTTGTATGAGCGCAAATGCAGGTTTCCTATATGATGGTTTGAGGTTGGCGAGTCTCAATTGATAGGTCCAGATTTAATCCAACAAGCAGTTGATAAAGTCAAATTGATCAGGGAAAGATTATTAGCCGCGCAGAGCAGACAGAAGTCCTATGCAGTTAACCGTCGTCGAGATTTAGAATTTCAGATTGGCAATTGGGTATTCCTGAAATTATCACCTATGAAAGGCGTTATGACATTTGGAAAGAAGGGAAAGCTTAGCCTTAGATTTATTGGTCCATATCAGTTTATCAAGCGAGTTGGACATGTAGTTTACGAGTTAGACCTTCCACCAGACCTTCAGGAGGTACATCTAGTATTCCATGTTTCCATGCTCAAAAAATATGTCGGAGATCCTTCCAGATTTGTACCAATAGAGGATGTACAGATCAAAGAGAAGTTGACTTATGAAGAGGTGCCAGTTGCAATTTTAGATGGGCAGATTCATCGACTAAGGACGAAAGAAATTCCTTCAGTTAAGGTGTTATGGCGAAGCAATAACGTAGAAGAAATGACTTAGGAAGCTGAAGAAGATATGGGAGCCAAGTATCCACATCTCTTCACTACTTCAGGCATATAACAGATCCTTGCTTAATGCTTCTACATACTTCATTTAGCATTCGAGGATGAATGTTCCTAAGGGTGGAGATTGTTACACCACGTATGTCTAAAGTGACGTATATATTAATGACATTTTAAGAATGATTTAAGTGAGTTTAAAATCATAATATGACCATATATGATGTTTATATGTTGAATATAATGTTTGGGGAAAATCGGATTTAAGTTGCGGAAAAGCCTACTAAGGATTTGCCTCTTAACGAAGCTTTTTGAAAAATTAATTATATGTGTTATATGAGGTCTTTTGGGGACATATCATATACCAACGCCTTTGACCTTTTTTCATACAATGTCAGGATAAAAAGATATGAGCATCAGAAATCAGGCCAGAAGAAGGGACATAAGCGCAAAAGAGGACTAGGAGTGAAATATTTTTATTATAAAAGAGAAATTCACCTCTTTCTCGTCATTTCCAGAAACCTCATGAGAGAAACATTGCTTTCTTGAGTTTTTAAGCTATTTTTATGATTTTGAAGGAAGGAAGCCAATCCTAACTCGAAATTGAAGACAGATTGCGTCAAAACGCTCTACGCGACAAAGGTAACGTTATATTATCTTCAATTTCGTCTACAGCTTGAATTTTAGAATTATTTCATGGCTAAGAAAAGTGCCTAAATGATGTGTTATAGCTTGTTTAAGCTTTGGAAGGCTTGTAATATAAAAGAAACAAGTTTTGGAAGCAAAAACATCAAAGGTATGTAAGGCTAAACATTTCTTTCGACAAGGCATTTGTTTTGTAGCTTTTGAAGTTTGTCTTAGTTCAAAACTTGGTGGTTCTTGTGGAAAACTTATATGATATAAAGGTAACCTTTTATATGCTTAATTTGGTACTATAACCCAAGGTGAAATATGTCCAAAGCAGCAAGACAAAATGTTCTAAAGGAAAATTGTTTTAAACGTCGGACAATTGCTAGTATTTTGAGTATAATTCTTTGTACAAAATTGATATTGAGATAATTTAAGATTTTATGGAACCTGAGACATATATCTATAACTTTTATGACGACCATAAAGTCTATAACTTTGATATAAACCATTCAAATTAGGTCGCAAGGGAGGGCAGTGGTGCTGTCAAAAGATTCTGTCTGCAGATTTGTTATATCATCCGGTCATCTCATTTTGTTATCCATTTTAATTGTTTATGTTATCAGTTTATCCGGGTACCATTCCCATGTATATTATACTGTTGGTTCTGTTTTTTCGGACCATCCAGTTTTAGGGTAAATCTGCCGAAATTTTTATAGAAATTCAAAAAGTTGGACAAATTCTGAGTTCTAGGTTGTATCTATAATTCCATCTAGAGTATTCTTATCATTCATTTGAGTCCATATCTATTGTTTCCACATGTCATGCCACATGCATGCTTATGCTTATATTTTGATCATATTATGTATGATTTGGAGTCCCCCAAAGAGGCTGGACGTTGGACACACAGTCCGGTCGCGTGTGATACTACCCGTCTAAAGGACACAGCCCCTCTGGTTCGGGCGGGAGTTGAAACACCTAGTATGGCTGGGTGTCATTCACACACTCTGACCAGAGATACTATGTAGTACTTGCTGGGGAGACATAGCCCATAACACCCGCCAGGTTTATCATATACACGTATATAGCCACACTATACACTACATTACTATACATGAGGCTAGTTCAGATGTTAAGTTACCTGATTTGGGGAGAGACAGCCAATAACAACATAAAAGTACCAATTGAGATAACATATCAGTTTTAGCTCAGTACCAGTTATCAGTTATCAGTTATCAGCCACTAGTTCTTAATGTCAGTATCAGTTGACAACTATCATTTCCAGTTTCTAGTTTCTAGTTATCAGTCATATTACAGTCATTTATCAGTACAGTTCAGCTCAGTCTTAAGATTCAGATTCAGTTAGACTTCAGCTTATATTCAGATCATGTTTAATTCATGTTTCAGATTTCCAGCTTCATTGCTGTACTTCAGCACATATTTTCATATCTATATTCCAGCCTTACAGTTTCATTCAGATATGCTATATATTATATGCTCATGCTTTACATACTTTTTACATATCGTACTGACGCTCTTTTATAGGGTGCTGCGTCTCATGCCGCGCATGTATAGATAGATCAGCGCTTGGGCCATGTTAGTAGGCCATCTACCAGCTATTGGAGTCACTCCGCTTACTCCCCCGAGTTACTTATCTTTTGGTATGTGTACTGTCAGCTAGTTTGGGTATGGCGGGGCCTTGTCCCGTCCTTTATATATTCAGTTCAGCACTCTTAGAGACCTGTAGATATGTCTCTGTGTGGTTCAGTCACTATGTTATGTATGTCAGCGTGTGATAGCCTTGTCATCTTTCCAGACTTTATGTTTTCAGTAAATATGTATGTATTTATAACCAGGTTGCCAGCTCATCTCTATTATTAATAGATTATTAGTAGGTTTAGCGATGATCGACACTCAGTATCGGTTATCCATCGTGGCCCTAGGTTGGATCGTGACATAACCAGTGATGCTAATGCAGAACTTTGGCATAAGAGAATGGGGCATGTGCCATTATTAGTACTTTGAAAAATTCCATTAGTGAATAATAATAGTAGTTTCAATATTAATCATTGTATATGTCCATTAGCAAGATAAAATAAAGCTACTGTTTAATCATTATGTTATATTGCCTTTGCAGTGCAATGTCTTAGTAATTTAAACATGCATCCAAGCAGTCTTATATGGATGCAGTAATAAGAGTTGCAAGGTATATTAAGCAGTCTCAAGGCCTGAGAATTCATGTCAGCCAAAAGAAGTGATCAACTTATTGCTTACTATGATGGTGATTGGGCCTCTTGCCTTAATACTAGGAGGTCAATCAAAGATTACCTTATCTAAGTTTGGTGATCACCTATCTCATGGAAGTCTAAGAAACAACATAATATATCTAGGAGTTCATTTGAAGCTGAATGTAAAAACTTAGCTCCTACTGTTGCTAAGCTAGTTTGGTTGGTCTTTTAAAGGAGTTGGGAATCCGATTGCGTCTTCCAGTCCCCTTTTATTGTGATAGCAAATGTTGCTCATTGGCTGAAAGCAGTCCCTTACGTGCCCTTTCATTACGTACGTAACAAAAAACCTTTGACTCGACGCGACATAATGTTGTTCTCTAAAAATTGCTGCTAACCCTGTCTTTCATGATTGTCCTTCATCTGAGAGAAGATTCAACTTGACTTGTTCTCACCTATCTACTTAGCTTCTTCCAATCAGCCTGTTGACATTCTCACCAAAGGTCTCACAAAATTAAGCATGTATCTCTTTTTTCCAAGCTGGGCATGTAGAATGTCTTCATTGGGCCTAACTTGAGGGAGGGTGTGTAAAGGAGTTAGAGGAATGCACAACAGTGCTTTAGCTGTTACACTCTTTTTAGATCATTGTTACCTATTATTTCATAATGTATTGTTTTGTTTTGTATTGTATCGTATTGTATTATAAATATGACGTTTGAATTGATTGTATTGTTTCCCGTTGTTTAGTAACATTCTTATTGTTTGTTTTGATTGTATTTAATCATACTGTAACTAATAAGTTTACTAATATATCCTTAGTTGTTCTAAATATTAGATTAAGTAATAATTTTTTTTTAAAATAATTTAAGACAGTTTAATTTTACTAGTTTATCACCAACTATACCTTGTAAATATATTGGCTATGAAATTCATGCAAATCATAGTGAAAATAATAATAAAAAAAAATATGAGTTCTTTTGAAAAGTAGAGAAAGAATTTTAAAAAGGTGCAAGAAAAGAAAGAATAAAAAAACGTATAAAGAAAGAAAGACCATAGAACGTACCAACATTGGAGAAGAAGAGAGACGAGGTCAAAGTAGCTACTTGGGTTTATTTAAATTAAAAAATAAGGCAGAGGATAGAATACATTATAAAGTTATAATTAAGGACATGATGGGAAAGTGAAAAAGCATAACAATCTAAAACCACCAAATTGATTATAATAAAAAGTGGTTCGTTTCATTGTTACGTAACAACGGAGCTTAACAATTTAATAAAATGAAATTAAAGTAACAACCAAAATAAACATTGTAATCATAATAACAATACAATAATATACAATGGATAATAATGTTCCAAACAAAGTGTTAGTCATAGAAGTTGTTAGTTAGCTGTTAGTCAGAGTCAGCACACTCAGTCGATTAATGGTCAGCCTAGTCAGTTAGTTTTGTTGTAGTCAGTTAGCTAATTTAACTATAGTAGTTACGGGTCGTTTGGTTGAGATAGAGTTTACGCGGGTATTAACAATGTACGTATTAGTAATGCGGGTATTAGCAATGTGGGTATTAGTAATGTGGGTATTAATAATGCGGGTATTAGTAATGCGGGTATTAATAATGTGGGTATTAGTAATATATGTATTAGCTAACGTACGGATTATTTCTTGAATCACTAATATATTACAAATTAATATACAATATTATAATTTAAAATATTTAGTTACTCCTTAAATATAATTTAAAAATATCCTTATTATTATGAGGAGTATTTTTGTCATTTTAAATTTTAATACCTGCATTGCTAATGCGAGTATTAGTTATGCGGAAATGCAAAATAACATACCAAACGTGGTATAAAACTTATGCAACATTTGAGTTAAAGGGAAATGCATACCAAACATGATATTAAATAGTGCAGGTTTTAATACAGATTTTAATGCTGAGTTTGGTGCAACCAAACGTTCCTTAGTGTTATCTAGTTGTATAAATATATATTGTAAGCTTCATTTGCACACAAGTTGGAGAATAGAATGAAACTTTCTAGCTCTACAGCTTCTTACCTCGAACTTCAGTTTCTACATTTCTAAACCCACAAAATTAACAATTTTCTTTGGTAGTTTACTCAACCACCTCTTGAAGTAAAAACTCATTACAATTCAAACGCTAAAATGAAAAATCTTACCGGTCCGAAGCTAGAAAAAGAAATTTTTAAAGATGGTTGTAGCCATTTCTGACGGGAGAACCTTTTATTATTAAGAACAAGACGTATCATGTGACCTAAGATGCTTAATAAGCCAGAGAAAGGTTTTAACAATTCTTCTTTAGCATTTCCCTACTTATTTTAGAAAGGCACCAAATCGAATCTTGTGCACGGAGGGTTTGACCTCTATTTTAATAGGTCAAAGGGACAGCCTTCTCGTGCATGAGACTATATATATGCCATATACCACACAAATTATACTCTAGAATTATTTTAGTTATCTGAAGATTCGCAAAGTAAAAAGTCAACTTGTTGGAGCATCTAAAACTTTCAACCTTTTTCTGTGCTGTTCTAAAACCAAATATGTGACTGGATTTGAACAATTTAATTCTACATATTAAACCAATTTTTTTTTTTTGGTGCACTAACTATGATATACTCCTTGGGAAGATGTTGAATTTCATCCTGGGTTAACATAAACACTTTACCTTGGATCAATTTTTAAGTGTAGATTGATGAGTAGTGAAGTTTGAGGTTTCACGGGAAATTGACTAGATATGTAGTTTTAAAACGTGCACTTTTTAAAATTTGCGTATATTTCATCCTCTTTGTATCTAAATAGTAGATAACACTGAGTATATATTGTTGTTGTTGTTATTGTTGTACTGTTTAAAAAAAAATTAAAAAAATATTCAAAATTACCCTTGTGATGAAAAATATCGTCCAACTTTTACCCTTTATTTTAATATGGAGTTAATCATGCTTTTATGAATTGTTTTTACATAACTGGCACATATTTACGCTTATTTTACAAATTGAACGGATGATTTATCGTAAAAGAATTAAGAATCCATAAATTTACAATGCTGAATTCGAATCTATTAAGATGATTGAGAATTAAGACAAAAAAGATGACACATTTTGAGCAAATAAGTAGGAAATTAGCAATTGAGCTAGTGTTTTCGTTGGCTTTTATCGATTGAATTGCACTAATTGCTATCACACCACCTTCGTCATTTTTACAATAGGCTAGCTATCGTAATATAATCGGTAGAAATGTAAGGTATGAACCGTTGTACATTGTAAATTGTAGTACTTAATATCTTAATAATCCTTATACTACTTGTAAGGAAGTTAGTATAATGCGAAGAGATGGTTGTAAAAATACAATATTTTGAAAGAGGAAATTGTAAAAGTGGAGGAGTAAAGGAACCACCAAGTGATGTGGTATAGCAGATGAGTTTACTCTTCTCTTAATCAAAGGTATTGGGTTCGAACTCTGTTTATGAAAAAATTACTGGTAGGGAGCGCTTTCTCCCGCATGAGGCCCTACGCGGCGCGAATCCGAATTAGTCGGAACTTCAATGAGTGTACCGGACACCGAATGAGAAAAAAAAAAGAGTAAAGGAAGGAGAGCACGTGAGAATGTTGGGAAGAAGAGTAGCAAATTCTCAATGCATGAACGGTCTTCGTCCTGACACCTCACCCCCCCCCCCCAGGAACTTCTTTATGTCCTTTAGTCCTCCATCACCAACCAACTCCCTAACAAACTAGCCCCCTTCCCCTACTTGTTATTAGGACTAACAATAAAACATTAAATAAAACAATAAAACTATAGAATAAATAAAGAGGAAAAGATACTCTCAGGCCTAATAAAATTTCAGAATCTGAGCAACAACAGTACATTGCATTGGGTACTTAGAGGGCGATTCAGCAAGCCGCCATGCCTGCCATTTGTCTAATATTATTTCTTTATTATTTTCTCTCTTAGATATTTGTCATCACGTGACCCCTCACCTTCCACGACAGATTAAATAAATAATTTATGCTATACTTAATTTATTTTGTTAGTCATTATTATTGTTACTAATGTCGTGTATGTATAATGTATGTTATTGTACGACATCATCATAATAGCATGAAGGCACACATCCTTGCATTCATAATGCTATGGCTTTTTAGACCTTTCACCTTTAATTCTCCTTTTATTATCTTCATTTATTATTGGAGCCGTTGCTTAGTATTCTTTCTTTTTTGACCTTTCACAAAAAAATACTTAACTATAGTCATTATTTGACACTCGTACTGTGCATTTCCTTAGCTTAATTGTCGCAACTTTTTTACGCTGGTACTTCGGCCACAGACTTTCTGCTTCCAAGTTCTTGCCAGTGCATTTTTTAGATCATAAATTTCACATCCAAAAGTCATGAATTTAACAACAAAAATCAACTTAAAACACCAAGTGACATAAGACATTCGAAAAGACTATCGTATTATTACTTTTAATATGCTAGACAATCTTCCTTATAATCCAGCACCATTTCATTTTCAATTTCTTTGTCCAATTTCTTAGGATGGTTTTTTGCACAAGGTTTCATTACTAAAACTAATATAGTGTATATAATGCATACTTTGAACCATTCTAAATCAGACACTATCACATGAGATTAAAAATAAACCTTTTACCCTTTCAACATAAAATACCAAAAGATTTTACGAAATTTACGAGAAAGGTGAGACTAATTCTTTTTTAACTTGCTTTTTTGGAAAAGAACAAAAAAACAAAAAAATATAGGTGCATTGTTGACAAATACTGAGGAAGAGTAGGAGGACAAGTGGGCTACGTAAGTAGAGATAAGTGGACCGAACGGGTTGCTTCCGTTTCCCGCCAAAGTCGCCTACGTGGACCCACCGCCACACCTTTTTCGCGCCAAATTCTTTGGCGGAAAGCCCAATGTGGAACTTAACACGTGTTTTGAGTCAGTTGACGGCAGGTGTAAGCAGGCCCAGCCCGGCCCAATCCTTTTGACATAATTTTCTGTGTCTTATTTTTACTTTTTTGGGAAGGTACTAGCTATTGCAGTGTCCTTTGGAGACTTTTTGGTGACTGTGTCTTTTCTTTATTTTAATAAAAATTTTGTCAAAAGATTTTATTGCACTGTGTTGAGAGTGATGGGATATTGAAGTTTTGTGATGTGTAGTGATTTCTTGGATTTAGACTATAACAATTGGACAAAAGCATGGTCCGACTGATAAGTTGGATTTTGATTACGATCCATCTGTTTCTACGACTCGTGACTCTATCAATATTGTATACTGTGCACACGGCATTATTCTTTTAATTCACACATTTTCTTAG
The DNA here is from genome assembly GCA_029990575.1 of Petunia axillaris subsp. axillaris. Classification (NCBI taxonomy): domain Eukaryota; kingdom Viridiplantae; phylum Streptophyta; class Magnoliopsida; order Solanales; family Solanaceae; genus Petunia; species Petunia axillaris. The sequence goes on from JARKNS010000009.1 coordinate 48,702,334, forward strand.
TAGAACAATTAAACTTGATGTCAAATCGAGTAAACTCAGGAAATGCAACAATAAAGTATTTTACGAGAAAATGATAATCTATACTCAATTGCGGTTCGAATAGAGATCTCATGTTTTACCTTTACTACTAATTTCCTATATTGTTTTAATTCTTTGATACCGTATAATATTCTCTCTGTTCCAAAAAGGATGATATGTTTTGGATTTCGATAGTCAAACGAGTTCATTTTGATCGTAAACTTGAACATATATTATTTAAATTTTTTGGAACGATATTTATATATTTGAAAACTACATAAAAAATATTATAAGTCATAATAAAATAATTCAAAATATTTAAAAAATATATGAAAATATTACAGTTAAAGATAAATTCGTTTGACTCTCGAAATCTGAAACATGTCATCTATTGTGGAACGGAGGGACTATAAAACTATTGTATCTAATTACTTGACTTGAGAGTAGCTAATTAACCTACTACTAATAAACATGCCACATTCTTAGTAAATCTTAAACCATTTAAATAATTGAAACTCATTTGATTTGGAACACATCATTAACAAAAGAATATATTTTAATCATCAATAGGTCAACATCTAAATCGTTTCAAGAGGCACCAATCAGCTAATTTCTATTCTAGTACAGCTGCCAATAGAATCGAAACATGCAATGGCTAAAAACTTTCGGACAGTGACTTGTTATATAGGAGTATTTGAAGAGTAGATCAAATGAACCATCAAAACTGGCTATTATTAGAAGAAGAGATCATTGTATATTTATAGGATTTTTTACATAAAAGTACAAGTTTTAGAGCTTAATTACCAAACATAACAACATTTTAGTAAAATTACCCTATATAGAGGAAAACACAAGATAATTACAAATATAGCAAAAACATAGCAATATTTTCCACATAACATACCAAACACTTACATTCTTTCTTCTATTTCTCCCACTATCATTTTTGCTCCTCCCATTTCCCCCTATTTCATTTTTCCTCCCACCATTTCCCCCCAATTTCACTTTTACTCATCTCATTTTCAACAATTTCACTTTTCCTCGTCCATCCTCAATGTATCTCGTTGAATCTCACTATTTCTGCACCGTATCAACTATTTCTGCACCGTATCTAACTGTTTCTACACCGTTTCAACTGTTTCTGCAGCACCGTATCTAACTGTTTCTGCACCGTTTCAACTGTTTCTGCAGCACCGTATCTAACTGTTTCTGCACCGTTTTCAATTGTTTTAAACTGTATCAACTCCCATTTCAGACCGTATCAGACTGTTTCAGACCGTATCATAGTGTTTCAATGTTGTTTTAAACTGTATCAGACTGTTTTAAACTGTATCAAGTCTCGTTTCAGACTGTATCAACTTCGTTTAGACTGTTTTAAACTGTATCAAGTCCCGTTTCAGACTGTATCATACTGTTTTACACTGTATCAACTCCCGTTTTAGACCGTATCAGGCTGTTTCAACAATTATTTCAGATTGTTTCAATGTCGTTTCAGACAGTATCATACTGTTTCAACATCATTTCAGATGTATCAAACTGTTGCAACAATTGTTTCAATGTTTCAACGATGTTTCAAACTGTATCATATTGTTTCAACGCCATCAGTCGTGAGCAATATAAAATAAGAGTTCAAATTTATTAATCTGACAGATCTGTACAAACAGAAACAGAAACGAAATCTAAACAATTCTGAAGAAACAGAAACGGAACAAAAATGAAACAAATCTAAAGAAACAGAAACGGTTGAGAGCAGATTCCCAAACATTTTCCAGACGGGTTCGATCATATACCCGACCCGATAATCCTTTTAATCTTCAACCAAATCTCCGATATCAAAACCCCTAATCCGTTGCCGTTCCATTTCTAAACGGTTCAATTTACTGATCCCACAATCCGATTTGCTTTTACTCCGGGTCGACCGAATCATCTCCGCCACCGATTCCGACGACGACGGCGATTCGTTTTTAATTTCCTTTTTCAGATCTGTAATCAAATCGCTGCATCATTTAGTTTCTCATAACCCGACCCGACTGCAAAACTCCCCGGCGATGATTTTGAGAGGATTAGGAGCTTGAAAATTGAGCTGCCAACGGGACTATGATTAGGTGGAAAGCTGAGTTTGGGAAAAGTTTGAGGAGTTGTGTGATTTGTGATAATGGGTGGTTGTGAAATGTACCATAAATATATATACTTTGCTAGAAAAAATATTGTTATGTGTTGTAATTTTGAAAATATTGCTATTTTTTTGTAATTAAGTGTGAAAATTTGTATATTTGTGTAAAAATCCCATATTTATAAGGTTGAAATACATTTTCAAAATACAACTTTAATCTAAAAGATCATCTCTTCAAATTTATTTCTAAAACCCAACACTTAACATAACTTCTAAGAGTAACTTGCAAATAAAATTGTAGTGAAACAAACACTACTTAGTCATCGCCAATACACAAGGTTAGTAGTTTGCTTGATATTAGGAAAACGTCAACCTCAACAAATCTAAATCGTCTTTTTATTGATTTAAGATTTATTTGATTTTTTTGATCCATGAACCGCTGTTAATTTTCTGAATTCTTCCAAGACTGTAGTTCCTGTTGGCTTCAATTTAATCATGTGACACTATTTCTTCATTAGTATGTTGTTAAAAGAATGGCATAACTTTATAGTAGGAATTATTTAAATTTTAACTTCTTATCTTACATTTAGTGAGCAATATATTCATACAAATATTATGATATACATAAAATTATAATTTTCTTTAAAAAAAAAAAATCATAATAAAACCTCGTGTAAAATCAATCTTTGTCGAGTAGATTGAAATTTAACATTGGCTAATACAAAAAAAGAAGGGCATGCAGGTACTTGGAACCTGGTTCTCTTGACTGATTGAATTGATTGGTCTTATAATATCTCTAGACGGCTTCGATTTGTCGAATCAAGTTCACTATCTTAAAGAAATGACCCGTTTTTATTTGGTGTTACTTATGCTTCCTAGACAATCTGCTTCTCGAATCTCGTCTCCTCCTAGGAAGACTGCTGTCAAAGGTTGAGTGCTTCCTCGCGGCAATCTTTCCATCCGTTTATGACAGAAAAGACAAAGAGAGAAGATAATATGCCATTTTTACCTTTTTCCATCATCTGTATGAAACAATTACTGTACAATTTAGGAGTATATCATTATTTAATCTTAGGGTTTTCTATGGAACAGAATCCATTATTTAATCAACTTTTAATAGATGAACACATTAAAAAGTGAATATGAACCGCACAAAATAAAGTGTTAAGATGTGCTCAAAGGTAGTTGGAATTGTATCATTAACGTTTGGCAGGGAGCAGATGATGAGGACGGAATAAGAAAAACTAACGGACTTTTAAGCTAGCAATCTCTGAGAGAAGTAACATTTTAAGCAAAATTTCATTACTAACAAGTTAATAACATACCATGTGATATTCCACTTTAAATTAAATCCCATTATATGACCAAATACACTTTCATATGAAATGTGCTCAAGAGGCAAATTCGTGAGGACTGTTGAGCTAAAGTGGTCACTATATTTGTACCTTGTTCTAATTTAAGTATGTACTTTTTTTTTTCGCTTGTATAAAAAAGAAATTTTCTTTTTATATTTAATAAGTTAACGATTTAAATACCATACATAATAAATTTAGAATTATAAAATTCAAATAATATTTTAATACAGTACACACATTTTTTTTTTAAATTTAGAATCACAAGATTGAAAAATCTTCATATATTACTTAAATTTTGGGTGCAGTCAAACTACGACACTTAAAATGAAATGGATGGAGTAGCATTTTTAAATTGGATGAAACAAAGAGGAAAACTACCAGTCGAACTTACTGTTCTTCCACCAAAATATCTTACCTAGCAGTAGTTTTCATTAAAAATCCAGGGAGATCAACTTAGATATCCACCATTATTGCGTATGGGCATTAGGCAGGCCTCCTTGTACAGAAGTTGGTGTACCTCATTGCATAGTAAGGTGGCTGCATTATTAATATGCTATCTCACTTGCATTCACTCTCCCTCTTGTTATAGCCTGCTAATAATGTGACAATATTATATCTCTATGTCTGCTCCAAGTAGATAAATCATATAAATGCTATAAAGTTCGAGGGGGTTCAAATGCGTGAAATCATTAATTGTGGTGGGGCCAAATCTAAGGAACTTTTTTTACTTTGCTCCCTGGAAGAATACAGAAAATGATCGGGTTAAGTGTTTCAGAAGCAGTGGATAATGGGCCTAAATTCCTCCTGGAGTTAACTGTTCATGCGTGGATCAGCCTACCACGTGGGTATCACTCTCTAGTCTCATGTCTTCGTTGGATAATACTGTATCAGAAGAACCATACTTTTTACACCATGGTGATTTTAAATTATATTGTAATCCTTCCGGTCTACTTTATTTGATGTTTTAGCTTATTTTATTTGGTCCACAATATTTGATCTTTTCAGAAATCAAGATAAAATTTTACAATGTCAATCCTTGCTAATAAATGACTTTAAACAAAATGATAAGTAATAATGGCTTGAATAAGGGCTAATATAGTCAATTACATTGCTAATTAATGCTAAAAATGTGATTTTCTTAATACCGTGAAAACACCCAAAATATCAAATAATAAGGACCCGAGGGAGTAATATTTATATAACTTTAGAATTTTTAAAACTTATGATATTATACCTGTCATATTAATCGTGTAGCTAAAATAACTTACTATTACGGTAAAAACGAGAGTTTAGTTTAAATTAAATTATTTTTAAATTTTTAATAAGTGTCATCATTAAACATAGTAAAAATGAGATTGCGTTATTTTCTTACTAGGAAGTATCAAGTATGTAGTTTTACTTTATTATACTCCATATTGGCTTCTATTTAAGACAATATGATTAAAACATTCCGTTAAGTTAATTATGTTCCCTAAGCCGCCATGTCACATCATGAGAATTGCGGAGCAACGAGAATGGACTCGCTTAACACTACAAGAAAAAGGGTATTAGGGACGACATTTTTAGGACGAGCTAAATAACTGGTCCTAGAAAATTACATATAAGGATCAGTATTTTACCCGATCCTCAAATTAGGTTATATTTTTTAACTTAGGGACGAGAAATTTATCTGGTCGCTTTTAAAAATCTAATTCTGGTCCTAAATACCATTAATTGAGCGCCCAATTCAGGCGCCAAACCAAAAAAGAATTAAAAAGAAAAACAAAAATAAAAAAAGAAGAATTGGACTAAAACTCCCGCTCTTCTAATCATCAGAGCATCCTGCTCTTCTAATCATCAGCGCATAACCCTAGCTCCCTAAACAAAAAATAAGAATTAATCGACCAAAACTTGTGCTCTTCCTACGGTTGAGCACATCAGATCCGTTTGGGAGTTGAAGTTCGACTTTTAATCATCAGTAACTTAATCTCACGGTAAACAATCATCTCGATCTATTTAATCTCACGGTAAACAATCATCTCGATCTATTAGTCTTCTTCTATCTACTGATTCTTAATCTAATCTCATCTCGTCTCGATTTGCCTTGTGTTTTAGCTCGTCGAATTTCTGAAAAATATTTGTTTGTTTTGTTCTTATGTATCTGTTCTGTTTCGACCTTTAACTCCGTGTATATTCTTTCTTGCTTGAGAAGAGGCAGTTTCTTATGGGTCTGTAGGAACTATACGAAAAGCCATTGGAATTGAGTGACTGTATTGGAAAAATTTTGTTGTTTAGTAATTGTCGAGATAACGTTTCTGTTTGTGACTAGTTTTGCTAAATTTTGATCTTTATGTTGGACACCCGGATATGCTGAATTTTGATCTTTGACATACTAGTTTATTAAATTATTACTAGAGCTGTATCATGTATTTCTAATGTTTTGCTTACTAAACATGTTAGCTTCAGATATCCTAAATGGGTGAATTTTGTATCTGAGCATCTGATAACTCTTCCTTTTCATTCTTTGAAGTGCTTTTAGTATTTGTGTTCCAAATCATGTTTTAAAGTGTTTATAGGTTTATATTATGGTTTATAACTTGTTGTATGGGTTGAGTTCTGAGTAGTTCAGGAACTTTTCGGATCACTTTTGAATTCAAAACACTGTTAGTGCAAATTATTGAACACAACCACGATCACAGGGGAGGCATCAGAAGCACGAACATGGTCAATTCATATGAACATTGTCACTTTAATTTTATGAACAGTTAGATGGGAAAAGTACCAAAAATCCTTAGTTATTTTACAATGTAATCGCTGCCAATCTCTAAATGAGAACAGACAATTTCTATACAGTTTATGGTTGCCAAATGCAAAGAGTTGTAAATTGTACGAGCTGTGCTTCAACTTTTTTAATTTTCTGTTAGGCATGATATAATGTTTCAGTTTAGCACTTTGGAAAAGTGATCCTACTATTTCTATATCGATATTTATATGTTTAGTTTAATAGAATCACATAATTCTTGCTAGTTGTCGTATCCAAAGAAAGTTACTTCTTCCATTTGTTCCTACATAATTATCTTTATAACATGGTCTGTTTGAGATTATTGATCATAATTTTCTTTTTTTTAGGAAAGAACTTATTTCTAACTTTTCTATTTCCTTTGTACATCTTATTACTTTTTTTTAATACTATACCTCTTTTTATAATTTGTATATATTGTACCTTCCAAGGTTATGAAGCAGTGGATGCAACTTGTTAATCGGCTCGATGAAGCTTACTTAACTGGGGTGGAAAAATTTTTGAATTATGCTTTTAGAAGAGCAGGAGAAACAGATGAAATACCATGTCCATGTGTCAAATGTCTTAACATTGATTCAGGAATACGTCAGAAAGTGGATTTACATTTGAAAGTATACGGAATAATAAAAAATTATACTTTTTGGTATCACTATGGGGAAGTTTTAGGTGAACCAGAATCGGAGAGTGAAGATGATAATGAAGTAGACGAGCGTGAGCATGACGATGAAATACGAGAAATTTTGAATGATTTATATCCTAATATTGTCAGAGGCACTACAAACATTGATCGCGATGATATAGTTGAAGAAGAACAGAATGTTCAAGCAGTTTTTGTTGAAGAGGAGCTGAACGTTGAAGCAAAAAAATTTTACAGCCTATTGAAGGATTTTGACACTCCACTGTATCAGAACTCCAAAAGTTCAAAGCTTTCTACTTTGATTAAATTGCTGCACATAAAAAGTATTGGTCGGTGGAGCAATGAGTCATTTACAATGTTACTAAAAATGTTGAAAGATGAATTGTTGCCTGATGGTGCTAATTTGCCTGATTCATATTATGAGGCAAGGAAGGTAATTCAGAATCTTGGGCTTTCTTACCAAAAGATTGATGCTTGTAGAAATGATTGCATGTTATATTGGAAGGATGATAAATTACTCGACTCATGCAAAGTTTGTGGTGCGTCTAGATGGAAACTGGATAAACGTAGTGGAGAAACAACAGATAAAAATGAGAAAAAGGTAGCATCAAAGATATTACGCTATTTTCCATTAAAACCCAGGCTATAGAGGTTGTTCATGTCTACAAAGACAGCTTCTGACATGGCACAAGGATAAAAGAGTCGATGATGGAATCATGAGGCACCCAGCCGATTCAATGGCCTGGAAGTCATTTGATGAACTTCATCCATCATTTTCCGCTGAGCCTCGTAATGTTAGACTTGGACTTGCCACTGATGGATTTCAGCATTTTTGGAATTCAAAAACCCCATATAGCATTTGGCCTGTGGTACTAATTCCTTATAATTTACCACCTTGGTTGTGTATGAAACAAGAAAATTTCATTTTGTCAATGCTTATTCCTGGCCCAGATAGTCCAGGAGATGCAATTGATATATATCTTCAACCCTTGATAGAAGAATTGAAGGAGCTATGGAAAACTGGCATTGAGACTTTTGATGCATTAACCAGACAAAATTTTAATTTACATGCGTCTTTGCTATGGACCATCAATGACTTTCCAGCATATGGAAATTTATCTGGATGGAGCACAAAAGGAAAATTAGTGTGCCCATCTTGCAACAAAGATACTTCTTCAATTAGATTGTCTAATTGTAAGAAGTAGTGTTTTATGGGTCATCGGCGTTACCTTCCGCTTAACCACAAATGGAGGAATGATAAAGAGTCATTTGATAGCAAAAAAGAAAAAGGGCTCCCACCAAAAGTGCTTTCAGGTATCGAGATACTTAATCAAGTGCAGGATCTTGAAGGGATAAGATTAACAAAGGATCCAAAGAAACGAACCAAGCTTTCACATGATGCTCGAAAAGATAATTGGAACAAAAAAAGTATCTTTTTTGAACTTCTGTATTGGTACACTCTTTTGTTGAGATATAATTTGGATGTTATGCATATTGAGAAAAATATATGTGATAATATCTTGGGGACAATCATGAATGCCAAAGGAAAGACCAAGGACACTATTAATACTCGATTTGATTTGCAAGAGATGCATAGTAGGCCAGAGTTGCACCCCATCCAAAGAGGAGAAAAATATGAAGTTCCAAGTGCACCTTACACATTGTCCGTAGAAGAAAAACACAAGTTATGCATTTTCTTAAAGAATCTAAAGGTCCCAGATGGATTTTCATCTAATATTTCTCAAAGTGTGAATATGAGAGATCACAAGATTTCTGGCTTAAAGAGTCATGATTGTCATGTTCTTCTACAACATCTGCTCCCTCTTATGTTACATGGTATGTTATCCAAAGAAGTGTGTGAACCGCTGATTGAGTTATCATTGTTCTTTAATATGCTTGGATCAAAAGATTTAAGGAAGGATGACTTAGAACAACTTGAAGCTCAAATTCCCATAACTCTTTGCAAGTTGGAAAAAAAATTTCCACCTTCATTTTTTGATGTCATGGTGCACTTGCCTATTCATTTAGCTAATGAAGCTATGATTGCTGGACCTATTCACTATCGCTGGATGTATCCCATTGAACGGTGGTTATATTTTTTGAAGTGTCTCATTGGTAATATGGCTTATCCAGAAGGTTCTATTGCTGAGGGATACATTGCAAATGAATGTATGACCTTATGTTCAAGGTATCTTCATACAGTTGACACAAAGTTCAACCGGCCTGACAGAAATTATGATGGTGGGTTAAACAATTTAGGTGGAGGTTTATCTTTGTTTTCTCAACCTGGAAAAACTCTAGGTGCTGGGAAACAAGGGGATAGGTTTGAAGACAATGATTCTGAACAGGCACACATATACATCCTGAAAAATTGTGATGAAGTTCTACCATATCTCGAGTACGAAAAGTCTTCTTTTATATCATTTTATTATCTCCTTGTTTCCTTTTGATTAGTTCTCTTTTCATGTGACACTTGTGATTGATCTTAATTTTGTAGAGAGTATGCACAAAGTCATGCCGATAATTTTCAACAATTATCTGATGCAGAGTGGAATAGACAATTTATTGAATGGTTTAAAGTTAGGGTGAGTAATATTCAAACATCAAAAAATTAAAGTTGTGTTACTCATTCTAAATATTCAATTTAATCTTGATGATAGGTTGCACAATTACATAAAGAAGATAATAGTCGGATCATGGAAGATTTGCTCTCACTATCACGTGGACCCACCGGATATGTGAGACATTTTACGGGCTACCTAATTAATGGGTACAGATTCCAGTTGGAAGATCATGATGAACGGTTAAGGACTCAAAATTGTGGGGTGGTTGTATTTGTCTAGACTGATAATGGTAGCGAAAACCTGGATTACTATGGCATTTTGACCGATATTCTTGCAATTCATCTCTGGTAGAAGGGTGATTTTGTTTCGATGTAATTGGTTTGATGTCTATGACAAAACAAAAGGAGTTAAGCAAGATGAATATGGATTTGTAAGTGTTAATTGGGGGGCAATTTTTAAAAATAAATGAACCTTTTGTATTAGCGGACCAAGCATCTCAAATATTTTATGCTAATGATAATTCCAATAAGGGATGGCGTGTGGCGAAGAAGACACAACCTCGAGATTCCTTTGCAATTGAGCAACAAATAGATGAAGATATAGTTGGTTTAGTTAATCCTATAGGAAATAAACGAAAAAGAACAAATGAATGAGGTAAGGTCATTTTATATGTGCATTGAATTATTCGCTCTTGAACATTATAATTGTATGAATATTTTTGATACACTGATTTCATAATAGCTTTCTTATGTAGTTTATCTTTTGAATGTATTGCAGGTTTAATATGAAGTCATCAGAGTTTGAAAATGAGGGTGAATCTAGTATGAAGGCTTCCAGATGTGCATTTCTTCCACCAGGTGCTATTGGAAAGGAACTAGGGCGAGGGCGAGGGCGAGGGCGAGGGCGAGGGCGAGGGCGAAGGCGAGGGCTTAGAGCTATGTGCTCTTCAAGAGTGTCTACAAAAGAAGTGAGATCCTTCCAACATAATGCTTTCAATGCTAGTAAAGGAATGGAAAACAAAATAAAGAACTCCCTATTTCTTGAGAAAGAGCAGCAACAATGTGATATTAATTTGACTCCAACTGATATTCTATTGGCTCTAACTAAGAAGAAAAATTTTGAGGTTCCTGAGAAAGAGCTGATGCAAAGTAATATTCAGCTGTGTCCATCTAATAATCAGTTGTGTTTATCTAAGAGGAATAGTTCTGTAGTTTCTGAGAAAGATGTGAAGCAAACTAGTGTGCAATTTCCTCCCTCTACTGATCTGGAGTTGCAACATGCTAAGAAGAAAAAAGTGCCTAAATCCTGAGAAAGAGCTGAAGAAAAATGACACTCAGTTTCCACCATCTCCCGTTCAAGTTACAAAACACACCCAAACTGTTGAAACTGGTATGGTTTGGAAGACTCTGGCCCTAATTATTTATATAAATAATATTCTAGTTATACTAAATTAAGTGATGCAGGTTCAGGAACTACTGGAAAAGGAAAAAGAGTTCGAGGAAGGAACAAGTGCAAACAAGTTGCATCTCTTGAAGTCGGAGAGAAGCTGAAATTAACATTTTACCAGAATCGAACTGTCGAAGAGACTGGCAAAGCATTTTCAAGGCACATAATAGTTCGTGATCGTAATATTTGTCCATTGGGAGTATCATCATGGGACGATATTCCTGAAGAAAAACTAAATCACATGTGGGCAGCTGTTGAGGTAATCTACTTTGGATGCTGAAATACTACTTTACTCATCCTGGTATTGTGGTGCCTTGAGCCAAGGTTTAATGCTCTAACCAATTGTAAGTTTATAAGCGGTTTGTAATATATTTTCTTTAATACAGGATAAGTTTGAAAGTGATGATATGGATATTCACCGCGAACATATTTTTAAGTGGATGAGACACTTATGGAACAAATTGAGAGGATATTTGCATGCAACGTATGTGAATGGTAAGACCATCCAAGAGGCTCTAAGAAATACGCCAAAGGGAGTAGACAAGAAACAATGGGAGTGGCTGGTAAAAGAACATTTTCGTACTGAAAAATATCAGGTTTGATGTATATACCAGTCTGAATTGGACTTGCATAATTGTGAAGTTGCATTCAGGTGTGAAGACTCTGCCTGAGTGCTTTATGATTTATATGAAACCTGAAGTACATCTTTAATTAGCATATAAACTAGTTTATTTGATCTTGTTGTCTATCCTAAAGCAGGAATAAGAAAGCTATAGCTAATTTACTGTTTATTTGATCGTGTTGTCTATCCTAAAGTAGGAATGTGAAAGCTATATACTTGACTGTAGTTGTTATGATGCATTCTGCTTGTATCTATTAGAAGTTACATGCATGGTTTGTTATGATGCATTCTGCTTGTTATGATGCATTCTGCTTGTATCTATTAGACGTTACATGTATGGTTTGTCACGGTTATTTCTGCGAGTTACCTGCATAAATGAAATTGGATGTGGTAAAGCTAGTTAACTCAATTGAAGGAGTATTGTGTCCAGTTGACCCTGTGGCAGTTTTTTTTTTAAGTTCACATTGTTTTTGCCATTTTCTTGGATATACACTGTTTACTACATTGTGCAATCATGCAGTATACTTGCCTCGCGCGATTGAACTTGTACTAGAAATTAATCTGTGAAGTCAATAGTTTAACTTCAAGTAAGAGCGTGAAAGCTAGCATTTAATAGGAGGAACTGAACCTGTACTAGGACCTGAACCTGAACCTGTTTAACTTCAGGTTCGCATCTCTACAGGTTTGTGATGGAGGCGCAAATGATTTATTGGGATGTAATGGAAGTGTAGTCCTTTAGAATATACATCATTGTGTTTATGTTATGTTCTGTTCATACTAGCGTTTATAATGTCCTGTTTAAAAAGCTGAATTGCCGGATTTTTCTGTAATTGTTACTTCCTCCTATGGATCATACTAGCTAATTTACTGTTTATTTGATCTTGTTGTCTATCCTAAAGTAGGAATGTGAAAGCTATATACTTTACTGTAGTTGTTATGATGCATTCTGCTTGTATCTATTAGAAGTTACATACATGGTTTGTTATGATGCATTCTGCTTGTATCTATTAGACGTTACATGCATGGTTTGTCACGGTTGTTTCTGCGAGTTACCTGCATAAATGAAATTGGATGTGGTAAATCTAGTTAATTCAATTGAAGGAGTATTGTGTCCAGTTGAAACTATGGCAGTTTTTTTAAGTTCACATTGTTTCTGCCCTTTTCTTGGATATACACTGTTTACTACATTGTGCAATCATGCAGTGTACTTGCCTCGCGCGATTGAACTTGTACTAGAAATTAATCTGTGAAGTCAATATTTTAACTTCAAGTAAGAGCGTGAATACTAGTACAGGTTCAGGTTCGCATCTCTACAGGTTTGTGATGGAGGCGCAAATGATTTATTGGGATGTAATGGAAGTGTAGTCCTTTAGAATATACATCATTGTGTTTCTGTTATGTTCTGTTCATACTAGCGTTTATAATGTCCTGTTTAAAAAGCTGAATTGCCGGATATTTCTGTAATTGTTACTTCCTTCGGATTTTTCTGTAACATAAGACATAGAAGTTACTCTTCATGAATTGATCAACATCCCTGTGATAAAGAGAATAGTTCCACATTTATTTTTCAAATTGGAATTTCTGGATACAGTAGTCTATAGGAAACTATAGATAGAGGGTAAAATTTGAATCAGGTTTGCAAGCTGAGTAGTTGACCTTATCTTGCAAGCTGCTACTAATCCTTATTTTTAAATTAATATTCTAATGTGCTGGTGTCAAAGCAGTTCAATCTCAATTTTGTCAAAGAAAGCTGCTATTAACTTGAAACATTTCCTAAACTTAGAAGTGTACAGGCTGGTTTTTTGCTGCTAAAGCCTCTGCCATGTTACTGCTAAACTGAGTTGGTACTGAGTTGTAAAAGATACTGTGATCTTTTATATTAGATTTTTTATAAGAATTTCAACTCTGATGTTTATTCATGTATAGGCAAAAAGTATCAGGAATGCAGCAAACAGAGCTAAACTGAAGATGCCTCATCACACTAGTAGCAAGCCAATTAGGCAGATTATTTATGAAAATGTATTATCTTAAAATCTCAATTTTCTTAAAATATCACTAAGGTGTTATTTGACATTTTGACATTGATGTAAAGGGCAGGAAAGAAGGAAATCCACCAGATTATGCGACTATTTTCTTCGAAACTCGCAAGAAGAATGAGAAACTTGTTGAACCTGAGGCAATTGAGAAACATGTGCGTTTCATCAACTTAACATGTAAATACATTTAGCTTTATAAGTTCTGCTTGCAATATTTTTATGTACATTGTAGGCACAAATTCAAGAAGTGATGCAATCTGAACCATCTCTTTCTACCATAGATATTGTTGAAAAATGCTTTGGACCTCAAAATCGTAGCCATATTTTCGGACTTGGTGGTGGAGTAAAAGCGAAGGACATGAAAGATGGCACTCCCTCGAAGGCTGAATTACGATCTAAGTTACGTTCTACTCAAGCGAAAAATCAATTTTTGAAGGATCGCCTGTCTACCATGGAAAATGATCTGAACGAATTGAAGCAGCTAAAAGAATTGTTAAAGGATCATCTATCTAATGTTCAACCTGCGACACCACACATTCCAGAAGAATGACAGTTCTATAAATATACCAAGTAAGTAACAACTCACCCGAAAGAGTAATTATTTTATTGATGGTTATACATACACTCCAATATGGTTATTAGTCTTTCTAATGATCGTTATATGATCTAGTGAGCTAGTGTAGTAGAACAACTGGGAACTGTCTGTTTCATTGTTTGGGTAGTGCACCATGTGATAAAGATGATAAGTGTGATAAAGATGATAACTGTCTGGGAAGTGTTTAGTTGAAATAAACTCGTTGCAGAAAAAAATAAAAAGAAAAGGAGAGGCACAACCTCTTTGCTAACAAATACCAGCATCAAATCATTTCAAGGTATCAGCAGTTATTCAAAACAGACCTTTGGACTACTCGTCAAATAGGAACAAGTTTGACAATGCCAAAGGTGTCTGTAATGCTCTTAGTCGATCCAATAACTATAGTATATGTTGTGGTCTTCTCATGATGTTCAATTTTCTTTGCTTTACACAGCTCAGGACCTATTTGATGTTATGTTTATAATCCTTTGTCTTCCAATTTTTTGCCTGAATAGGCTCCAAATGAATACGTTGGCAGATACCAGAACAAGTTTTTTTTTTTTTGATGAAGTAAGTAATTCATTAAAGGCATCCAGTAGATGCAAAGAGTTAAATACAAAAGATAATAAAAAAGATTTGTCAGCTCATACACAGATCTTATGCTAAGAATAGGAGCTGACGAAATCCAAAAGAGCCAAAGGGGAATCTACTGGAGATAGGTTCAGCCAGCTAAACAAAAATAAAAGACATGTAGCCTTAAGGGAGTGGCTTGGAGTTGATATTCCATCAAAACATCTACAATTCCTTTCTGTCCAAACACACCAAAAAATAGTAGCTGGTATCATCTTCCAGACATGTCTGATGGCTTTATCAACTTTCCTACAGCTCCAGCTTTTATATGCTTCTCTAATGCAGCATGGCATTACCCAGGTGAGGCCAAAAATAGAGAGGAACATGTTCCAGATGTCGGTAGCTATTGGACAATGTAGAAATAGATGATTGACTGTTGAAGGCACATGTAGCATCTATTAACTAGATAAGTATTCCTTTTGATAAGATTGTCATGTGTTAGTATAGCTTCATTAACAGCGATCCAACTAAAACATTTGACCTTGGGGGGGTAATTTGGATTTCCAGATCAGAGTCCAAGGCCAGTTGTGTAGGATCACATTATGAGAGCAAAGGTTGCTATAACACGCCTTGACTATGTAGGTTCCTGTTGTTGAGTTGCCCCAAACCAATCTATCTGCTTGTTGGAGGTTAATCTGGACAGTTTCTAGTATGCTAAGAAGATTGAATAGGCTGTCCATCTCCCAGTCTTGAATGTTTCTCCTTAAGAGAAGGTTCCATGAGGTTTCTTGCTTGTACTGCTTTCCTGCTTTAGCTATCCATCTCCCAGTCTTGAATCGTATCATGCTTCACAAAAGCTACATGTTTGTAATCAGTTTAACCAAATGGTGTAAAATGTTCATACATGGCCAGTACAAAGAACTTACACTCGTATACTTCTAAGCCTTAAACAACAGGTTCGGAGTATTAGAGTAATGTTTAAGCTCCCTGAGGTTACTTTTAGTTTCTTTTGTATTACTATTGTCGTCTTTTTTCCTTTGTTATCTTTACAATTTGTTGTCAATACTTTGTTATCTCCAATATTTTCATCCTACATTTTTTAAATAATTATTTTCTTGAGTCAAGGGCCTATCGAAAACAACCTCTACTTTACAAAGACGGTTAAGGTCTGCGTATAACCCACCCTCCACAAACCAAACTTGTGAAACACACTAGTATAATGTTGTTGTTGAGGTTAATTTCAGTCTGCATTTGGCACAAACAACCACCCTTCTAATTATTCGAAGGGTTGATGAAGAATTGTCCAACTGAGAACTTATACTAGAAACTAATCTGTGAAATCAATAGTTTAACTAACTAATTTGTGAAGTCGATAGTTTTAACTTCAAGTAAGAGCGTGAAAGCTAGCATTTAATAGGAGGAACTGAACCTGTACTAGGACCTGAACCTGTACAATACTAGTACAGGTTCAGGTTCGCATCTCTACAAGGGTGTGATGGAGGCGCAAATGATTTATTGAACCTGAACTTGTACAATACTTTGTTGGTACTGAGAAAGCAATACCTATAGTATATGTTGTGGTATTCTCATGATGTTCAGTTTTCTTTGCTTTACTTTTGAAATTTATGTGTCAAAAATAGCTTGTGCATTGTGTTGTTGACCTTCAAATGTATAGGGCTCAATAGGTAGATTTTTTAAACCAGTCATGTTTTCCAACTTACTGCTATTCAGCTTGCATATGGTTTGTCATATTTATATAATGGTGCCCTGGGAGATGCACAAATATATAAATGTTCTGCTGCATCTATTTTTACAAGATGAAAAGTCGATGAAAATTATAGCTACAAGATGAAAATGTTCTGCTGCATCTGTTTTATAGCTTTAATTGTTCTGGAAGTTGAAATTATTTTAGTTACTATGTAGCTTCTATTACATCAGTGCTCCTACGAGGCTATTAGATACAAAGGCAACTTAATCATATAGTTGAAATGCATCAGCGATAAAGATGATAAGTGTACTGTTTAAACACAAAAGTATACTATTTAAAAGCAGTAAAACTCCTTTGTTCGATCACCAAATAAACTTGCTTCAGAAAAAAAAAAAAAAAAAGGAGAGACACAACCTCTTTGCTAACAAATACCAGCATCAAATCATTTCAAGGAATCAGCAGGTATTCAAAACAGACCTTTGGACTACTCGTCAAACAGGAACAAGTTTGACAATGCCAAAGGTGTCTGTAATACTCCTAGTCGATTGTAGTGGTTTGTTGTACTCTAGGCTTTTGGTTTTCCACACTTCTTTATTAGTTTACTGTATGTATGAGCATTATATAGCAGTTGAAACTTCCTCAACCCTTCTTTCTCCTTTATTTGGCTATGAACATTTCATCATTAAAGGTTGCTGTACACATCAGTGGAATTGACTCCTCCAACTCTTGGCTTTTTCTACATCCTACCAACTTTTGCATTCCCATTTCATTTTAAGCTGAGCTCTCTAGACATCAATCATTCATCACTTTCTCATCCATAATTTTTTGAGCACTTACAGAAATTCTTTTATATCTTTTTTTTTACAGGTTTTGGAGATTGAGGTTTACAGGTCAAGATGCAAGTTGCGAAGACATACAAGTTGACTATCATTTTGCTAGGAATCTTAGGCAAAACATTAGTACATAATGTCTAAGGATGTTTGCTAGATCTTTTGTTCACGGGTCGAATAATCCTTAAACTTTTAACTTACATTATGGGTTTGAACCGTACATTCACAAGTACCTATCGTTTTATGAAAACATGATTAATGATTGTATTATCGTTTGACGATCAAACTTTTAATTGCAAATTTTGAATGACATAAAATTAATTCATTGTTTATTTCATTTCTAGTTCTTAATTGGACAATTAAGGGCGACTTAATTGGACAGTCAGGGATGAGGTAGGATTGGTCCCATAAAACTATCTAGGACGAGGTAGGACTGGTCCCAAAAGATTATCAAGGACGAGATAGGACTAGTCCCAAAAGATTATCTAGGACGAGATGAAACTGGTCCCAAAAGATTATCGAGGACGAGGTAGGACTGGTCCTAAGAAAATGTTAGCGACCACAATGCTCGACCTTAACAATATCTAATGAAGACCGTAATTACGGTCCCAAATATTTATTATGACCAGTATATAACCGTTTATAAAGCTTTTAAGGACCAGAATTACATGTTTGGTAACAACAATTAAGGGCCAATGCCATGGTCGTAAGAAATTATTAGGGACTATATAGTTTGTTGGTCGTAAATATGTTTTAAGGACCAGTTTAATCACCCGTCGTTATATACATTTAACCACGGAAGCATTAACGACGGGTTGGCGACCAGAATTATGGTCGTTAATTACCTTTTAGGACCAGATTGTAATTTTTAAGGACGATATTTCCCGTCCCTATAGAGCATTTTTCTTGTAGTGTAAACTGAAGATTGAAGAATATGAAAACAATTGAATCAACAAAAGCTAATTTATCTCAATCGATATATCATATGAGAAGAAAAGAGAAAGTAAAGTAGACCACTATAAAGAAAAGAAGGAGGCAGGGGCGAAGGCAGGTATAAAATTATACAGCAACAACATATCTAGAATGATCTCACAAGTGAGATTTGAGGAGAATGAGATATACGTAGATTTTTAGAGACTGAGCTAGTATGATAGGTAGGGGTTCAGCCGAATATCGAAGTTTTGGTCTAAACCTTGTAGTCGTATTAAAATTCTTTATTTAATATGTTCAAATTATTAATTTTGAACCCTAACTTAAAAGAACTAGAATCCTGAACCTTCGAATTCAAAACCTGATTTCGCCGCTTCAGACCTTAGCCCCACCTCGAGCGAAATTGAGAGGTTGTTTTCGAATGACCCCCGACTCAAGAAAAATAATTTTGAACGTGTTTGGTAAAGGAAAGAAAATAATACAAGGAAAAAAAAATGCAAGGATAGAAATAACAAAGTAATTAAGGAAAAATAATGAAATCAAAATATTAAAGGTAACTAGGGTAAACGAAACAATAATACTAATAAAAATAAGGAAAATTTACACCACATGACTACCCTAATGGCTAAATTATAAAAAATACCAATATTTTTATACTCCCTCTGTTTCAGAATGGATGAACCTTTTCGCTTTTCGAAAGTCAAACTGGATGAACTTTGACCAACAATTTAAGATGATTTTTTTCATCATATTGATATGCGAAGAGTTACATGTTATAGTACTTTTCGTATAGTTTTTGAATATTCAAATTTTTATTTGAAAATATTAATCTAATATAGTCTAATTTAGGTTCAAAGATTAGTCAAATTGACTTTCAAAAGGTGAAAAGGTTCATCCTTTTTGAAACGGAGGTAGTACTATTTATAAAACATAACAATAGTTTTTCATATTTACTCTATATACTAATTTCTCATTTCCCATCCCCAAACATAAAATCCTAATTTCTTCTTCCTCTCTCTCCTTCTCTCCCTCCACCATCCACCCACCCATCGCCGTCCCCCTTGCCCTCTCAGGCGACCAGCAGCGACGTTGTCGCCATTCCCAGCAGTTACATCCGTTACAGTCGCGTTTCCTCCCCTCTGCCGTGGCGCTGCTGCACTGCTGTGGCACGCTGCTCCGATCTATGTGTTTTCGGTTGGGTTTTTTCGATTTGCTCCTTTTTTTTTCTTTTTGTATGTGTATAGTATGTATATATTTTTATTTTTTTGTATAAAATATGTATATTCTTCTATTTTTTGTGTACAAATATTTAGTTTTTCATTTTTGTATACGTATGCTGGTGTTTGTATATGTACGTTGTTGTATGTTTGTGTATGTGTATGTATGAAGTAACAAAATAGTTTGTATTATTTTTCTTGTATATTTTTTTATGTTTGTGTATATTTTTGTATATTGTGCATGTTTGACTATAAGTAAATTCGAAACAATAAATTATATAAAGTTTCATATGTATATATGTGTATATTTTGTATGTTTCATTTTGTAGATCTAAGATAATTTTTTTTTTTTTAAAAAAAAATTCAAATTCGGCCACCTGCCGCCATCGACCGGCGGCTGACAGGCGGCGACCGGCTTCCGGTGACTGGCGGCGACGCAACAGTGTAGCAGTGGGTAAGGGAGAGGGTTAAAACTCTAATTTGTATGTTTTAAATGAATTTTGTATATATTATGTAAAAAAAAATATTGTTATTTTTTGTAAAGTGATATAATGTTGGTATGTTTTGTAATTTTAGTATTAGAGTTGTATATATTTATAATTCTCCCTAAATATAATGAATAAAATAAAAATAGAAAAATACTAATAATACTGATACATGTATAAAATTATATAAATATTAAATTTTAAGTGAGTTCAATAGTATTTCAAATCTATAAAATTGAAATGCTAACTCTGCATCGGAGCGAGGGTATGCATGTTTGGCAGAAGCGTTGCGACTTAACAAACGAACAGTTCGCTGTCTTTGTGACTTTGTCCTCCTTTCCCAATGCCCCTACTCTCTACTAGTGCACACTCATATGGAGTAGTGTGGTAGAAGTAAAAAAATAAATTAAAGAAGACAAGATACTTCCACTAATATATGAACTTAAGAAGTGACGTAGTAAGATTTTTTTTTTTTAAATTTGTGGTTGAAAATAAATTATAAAATTTTTCATGAATGTGATTTGTAGTACTAAATATGTAAAAGTAACAGCCCATTTGTCCATACGGCCAAACGGCTACTAAGAATCTAGATAAAAGTGTCGTGCATGGGCATTGGGGCATCTAAGCATTCTACCAATTAAGTTCCAAACACCACCTTTATATTTTCTCAAAATATTTGTCATCGCCGTCTCACGCTACCCTCACCTCCACAAGCGCACGAGAGAGAATCAATGAGAAAAGAAGTATAATCAAGCCAAGCAAAATAGACCAGTGTCACTCTTCCACTCAACATTAACTTCTGAAAGTCAAAACTCTAAATTACCTAAGAAATTGTGCTAGGTTAATTGTAATCTAATAATTTTATAAAAATATATACATATTACAATAATTGTAAATTGACAAGCATTTATGTCATATTTTAAGCATAGAGGCAAAACAACTCAAAAGTTGATGAAATTGATCAATAAACTTACCTCAAACATTGATCAAAACAAAGCAAACACTAAATAATTTACTCTTCTCAAAGGCTCCCGAGGTATGAATACATATTTTTCGAATTTTTTTTCTGAATAACTAGTTTTAAGAATTTGATAGAGTTCTTGCAGAAAAGTTTTCATCTTCCACCCAAACATTTTTTACAAAAGAAAAGAAAATAAAGGTACATGTTGACCAAATGCTGAGAAGTGAGGAGTGGGGACATAGGGGCTATGTATGTAGTGATGAGTGACCAAAGGCACTGACATGGAGCCCATGCCACCTAGTCCAAAGCATTCCGCCAAATTGGGTGAACAGACCAATGTGGAAAGGGGAAAGTGCATAAATTCTCACTCTGGGCAGTGTCGTTGGGTACCTTGGAGTTGGATCTAACTCATCCTAACAAATTATCTCAAAAAGAGGATGATTGTTATCCCAAATTTCCAAAACCATATAATCCCTGCATACTTAGGAATTAGAGCGACGATGCCTTAAAATCCCCCGCACGCGTAGCCCAACTAGAGCATGCACAATATTATGTAAAAATTTGACCCCTTAACTACTTTGTAGGGCGCTAAAGAGAATCAACCATCAGAAATAATATTTTTAAAAAATAGTAGCAACCAAAAGTAATTTTTATGGGACTTTGAACTAACTCTTGAAAATTTTATGGAATAAAATTCAAAATCCCAGGGAATTTTCTTAAGACTGCAAAATATAAAGCTCCAAGGACATTTCCTGAAACTTTGAATTAAATCGAAGAAATTTTGTAATTTTTTTTCTGAACTAATTCTATTAATTTCTTCTTGAAACTCTGAACTAGTTTCATTCAACTTTAAAGAATTAAATGGATTATAGGAAGATGCCTAAACCATCCCCTGAATCAAGATATTTTAGCACTTGAAGAACGAAGTGGTTTGTGGCTATTTATTTAAGAGTAGAACATGTTGGCTGTTCCTGAAAGATCAGCCTAAAAAGTGGCTGCTCATCAAAATGATCGTAATATCGTGTGCTGGGTGAGCCAACTACAGCAAACTTTCGAAAAATTTCACCAGGTGCCTTTGGTAAGATATGATTTTAGATAAATGTCCTCAGTTTCAAATATTTTAAATAATTGTCCTCCACATCATCCCTCACTATGCGAAACACTACTAAAAAAACAGATTTTTTCGACCGCCCAATCGGTCGAAATACGGTCGATGTGTCGACCGAATTTCGACCGATTGTGGTGGTCGACACAATTATGGTCGAAATTCAACGTTCGACCGAAATTCGGTCGAACATCGACCGAATTTCGGTCCAAGAACATGGACTAAAGTGACATGTCGGTCGACGTTCGACCGAATTTCGGTCGAAGGCCTATCGACCGAAATTCGGTCGAACAAAATTTCGACCGAAATTCGGTCGAAAGGCTGGTAATTTTTTTGACCAACTATCGACCGAAAGTCGGTCGAAACCCTGTAAAAACCTGCAACATAAAAGCTGAAATTAGCCCTACACCACCTGTAAATTCAGCAACACGCAGAAAATCCAGACAAAACACATTCATAAACAATATTCAATCAAGGCTAACAAAGCCAAACAATAGAAAGAAGTGTTTCAACATTAGTTCAAGTGTTACAATAATCAAACAAACTTAACAAACAATTTAAAGTTTATAAGTACATTAAACTAGCCTATTAAAAAAACAAAACATCAAAGTACATATAAGGTCAATCCTCATCATCAGCCAATTCTTCTTCCTCATCCTCATCATTAACTACTTCTTCATCTGTATATTCAGCATCATCATTTGCCCTTGAAGCTCCTTCTCCAAAATTAACTGGGTTTTTTCCTCGACTAGCTACAGATGCATCTAACTGCTCATATATGCCATCAATATGTTGCAACTGGTCAGCTAGTTCATTGTCCGCTATCAATGGAACGGTTGAGACCTCGTTCTGGTATGCAACATCTAAAAGATCAGGGACTTCAACTAATCCCACCGGTTTTCCTTTTATAACTGCCCACCAATGGGCTTTGGCCTTTGATCTTGCTGGGTTCTTTGTCCGAGGGTAAGGAACAAACCACACTTGCTTTACTTTCTGGGCAATGATGAAAGGATCATAGTGTCCATATGACCTTTTGTGATTAACCTCGACTAACTTAGAAGACGGGTCTACCCTCGTACCTCTGTTACTGGGATCAAACCACTTGCACCGGAAAAGAACCAATTTCTTATGAGGCCAACCGACACTATACTCTACCTCTAACATCTCCTCAATCACACCGTAGTACTCAAAGTCACCCCCTTGATCACCGGTTCCTACTTTCACGGACACACTAGAGTTGTATGTTTTCTTACCCTCCGACCGTTGCTTTGTATGAAACTTGTACCCATTTACAAAGTACGTATTCATCCTTTTGTATTTGTAATATGGGCCATGGCATATATCTCGCAGAAAATCAAAGGTGATGCCATTCACCGGATTGTTCACCTATATAAAAATTTAATGAAGTTGTGTAAATAAATATTTTTATCTAAATATAAGGAATATTTAAGAGTTTGTTAATCACTTACAAATTCGGTAAACCAATTTGTAAAATTTTCATAAACTTCCGCATCACCGAACTCAGCGACAAAGTGACTGCATTATGAGCCGAGGAAATACACGTTAGTCCGAATATACTTATTAACGGCGAATATTAGGCAGTATTGTTAAAATACAACATACTTGTAATAAGGCGTGACCTCGGGACAGTTCAATAGCACATGTGTCGTAGCTACCTTCCTGTCCAGTTCATTGAACTGACATACTTCGGATGATGTATTTCCCCTGCCTGGTTGATTGAATACAGAGAACGCTGGGTAATTGGGATCATTATTATCGCCCACATCATGCCGATCCGGCCTAGTGCGCAAACATGGAACATCCTTGTCGAAGTAGTAAGAGCAAAAATGAGAAGTTTCTCTAGCCAGATATGCCTCGCATATTGACCCCTCGATTTGGTTCCTGTTTTTCACGTCCCTTTTACACTTACCAATAATTCTGCAATAATTATTGTGTTAGTGGAATTAAGTTGGATTAATTAAAAAAATAAAAGTTACTAAGATATGGAAGCTTACCTCTCGAAAGGGTACATCCATCTGCAGTGCACCGGGCCTCCTAGCCGAGCCTCTTCAGCTAGGTGAATCGGAAGATGCTCCATCACGTTAAAGAACCCGGGGGGAAAGATCTTTGTCAGCTTAGTGGCGACTACAGGAAAGTTCTGTTCCAACAGGTTAAGGTTCTTTTCCTTCAATGTCTTACTGCAAAGCTCTTTAAAAAATAGGCTCGTCTCTGTTAGCGGTTTCAGAACTTTATCAGGCAAGCCATTGAATGCAATTGGGAGCAAGTTTTCCATGAAGATGTGACAGTCGTGGCTTTTCATGTGATGCAGTTTCCCACCAGTAATATCAACACACCTTTCTAGGTTTGAAGCATAACCATCAGGCATCCTCAAATTACTCACCCACTCACAAATCATCCTTCGCTCATCCTCATCGCATGTATAACAAGCCTTTGGCATGAAAATGCTGTTGCTTTCTTGGATTACCTGCAACTCAGGTCGCCTACAAAGTAGCTGTAGGTCCAACCGTGCCTTCAAGTTGTCCTTTGTCTTGCCTCGGACATCCATCACAGTATTAAGGATGGCCTCGAAATTTTTTTTCTCAATATGCATTGGATCCAGATTATGGCGAAGAAGATTATCCTTCCAGTAAGGCAACTCCCAGAAAATCCCCTGTTTAGTCCAGTTATGTTCAACCCCATAACCAGGTGCTTTAGATGGCAGTTGTTCAGTTACCTTAGGAAGCTCCTTGACCCTGTCCCATATCTCGATGCCTGATAACCTGCGCGGAGGCTCCTCAAAATCAACCCGATTCTTCATAAATGCGCTAGTGTTATTCCTGAAAGGATGGTCCATTGGCAAGAATCGACGGCAACAGTCGAACCATGTGCATTTACCTCAATATTTCAAAGTGAAGGCTTTTGTATCTTCCATACAGTAAGGGCAAGAGAGCTTACCTGCTGTGGACCACCCAGACAACATCCCATAAGCAGGAAAGTCATTTATAGTCCACATCAAAGAAGCACGCATTTGGAAGTTCTGTTTCGTTGATATATCATAAGTCTCAACTCCTTCATGCCAAAGTATCTGCAACTCATCAAGCAAAGACTGCAAATATACATCAATAGAGGCTTTCGGGTTATGTGGACCCGGTATTATACAATTCAAAAAGAGATAAGGACTGGTCATGCACATTCCAGGAGGCATGTTGTAAGGAGTGACAAATACGGGCCAACAAGAATAGGGCGTAGAGGATACATCAAACGGGGTGAACCTATCAGAACATAGACCCAACCTTACATTCCTTGGCTCACTAGCAAATGCCGGATACACTTGATCAAAGTGTTTCCATGCCTCCCCATCAGATGGATGGGATAGAATACCCGGCTGCTTGGTACGGTCATGATGCCATCTCATGTGTGGAGCAGAACTCATCGAAGCATACAACCTCTTTAACCGTGGTATAAGGTGAAAGTAATGCATCCACTTGACAGGCTTCGGCTTTTTTTAGGATCTGGCTCAGGCTTGTACCGAGGCTCCTCACAAAATCTACATGTCTGCAGGTCTGCATCATCCTTATAATACAGCATGTAACCATTAACACAACAATGAATCTTCTCGGCAGAAAGCCCCAACGAGGAAACCAACTTCTTAGTGTAGTAATAAGTAGTTGGTAAGGTCATATTTGTCGGATTTAGTTCATTCATGAGGGCAATGATGGAATCCATGGCAGCTTGAGAAATACTAAAATCTGATTTGATACTCATCAATCTAACAGCAACCGACAACTGGGAATGCACCAAGCCCTCATAAAATGGACGACTTGTTTCCTCCAACCGTTCGTAGAATTGATTTGCCTCGGCATTGGGAATGTGCTCAATGTTTGGCTGTGATGTATCCGGCTGAAAGGGATCATTAGCCGGGTACATCCCAAAAGCATCATTCACCATATCTTCCATTCTATACCCGGCTGCTTGGTCTGGTTCCACAACCGGAGAACTCCTAGCGCCATGAATATTTTAAAGATTTTGAAGTTGCTGCTGCAAGTCCCAAGGCTCTCCATGATTATACCAAACGTAATAATTTGGCATAAACCCCTTCTTATACAGATGTAACTCGACATTCTCCAAATCTTGTATCTTTACACATTCGCATTTTTCACATGGACATCTAATTTTGCCATGCCTTAAATAATCGTCTGTGTTGCGGGCTATATCCAGAAATTCCATAACACCCGCTACAAACGAAGGCCTCAACCCCCGCCGCTCGGGAAAGTTTCTATTATCCATCCACAAACGGCGTCGATTAATGTCCATATCTACACAAACATTACAAGATTGAGAAACAATATGTATAGCTAAACCAACAACTACAACAATATAATCCCAAACAACCCAAACCTAACTTTATAATAGCTAACAACGCCAAACAAGTTCTTCAACATCAACAATAACTACAATAAAATTTGCTAACTAATAATTAACTACCTATGCATTAGAAAAGGCCAAATTTAAAAAAATAATTAAAAACATAATTAAATTCGGATTTAATAAAAAAAAAAAAAAAAAACCTTACCTCGAGGTTGATTTATGCTCCAATAGCACCTACTAATGATTCCCCACTAATTATATGCTTCAAAACTACAAAAAAATTGAGTTAAAAAGTTAGGGTTTAAGTTTTATAAAGTAATTAAAATAACCCTAAAATTAAGAATTTACCTTGAATTTCTTGTAATAGGTAGTGTTTAGGAGGGTAGAATGTCTTTGTTTTTTGATTTTGGGGGTGGGTTATGGTGGTTTTCGGGTGGGCACGTTTGGGGGAGTGTTTAGAGAGTTTTTTTATTTGGGGGAAGAAGATGAAAATGGAGAAGAAGGGTTCTGCTGAAAATATTAACGGGCTGGTCGACCGAACTATCGACTGAAATTCGGTCGATAGGTACAAAAAATATTTTTGTGCTATTTCGACCGATTTTCGGTCGAACAGTTTTGACCAAGTGAACTGTTCGGCCGAAAATCGGTCGAAATAGCTGTTCGACCGATTTTCGGTCGAACACTGGTAGTCGAAAAATCCTGTTTTTTTAGTAGTGAAAGGACTATTTTTTCCATGTCTAAACCTAATTCACATGGGACAGTTTCCTCCCCTCTTTCCTCCTTCCTTTTCTTCTCTTATTCCTTCTTCATTTCCTTATTTCTTCTTCGTGTCCTGGAGATTTAGGAAATCTTTAAAATTTTTATTTATTTGATTATTCTTTCTTTATTTTGTATTATAATGTAACTTTTATTTCGCCTAATCCTTTATTTATATTTATTTTTTTCTGTATTTATTTTTGATAATTATTATTGTACACTTATCTGTAAGTTTTTTCTATTTTGATCGATGATCGTTGAATTAAATTTGATGTTCCTATGAATTTTTTATGCTTTTTATGCTTGATTGAGATGATTTTAAGGTTCTTATTGGCAATAACAATTAGATATTGTTGTTGCTCACTGCAGAGAGCTTAAAGTCTTGGCTATTGCCCTTAATGCATAGACTTTCTCTGCAAGTAGCCTCTATTGCACAGAGATTAAAGTCTTGGCTACTGCCAACACTTGAAGAGACTTTCTCTGCAAGTTGGCTATTGCATAGAGCTTAAAGTCTTGCCTATTGCCAATACTTGCAGAGACTTTGTCTGTAGGTTGCCTATTGCATCGGATCGTAAAGTATTGGCAATTGCCAATACTTTCAGAGACTTCACCTGCAAGTTGCCCCTTTCATCCTGACCTTAAAGTGTTGGCTATTGCCAAAAGTTGTAGAGAATTTGGTAACATCACTTGGGTGGTGTTACCATTAATAAAAGAAGTTGGTTTCTTGATTTGTACAGTGGTAAGTTGACCCTTAATGACGATGTTCGTAACTTTCATTCAATCTGATGTTTGGCATTTTATGCCTATATTTCCTTAATATTTCCTCACGGTTGGATACTTTATTCGCACGTTTTCTAGTTGATGAATGTGATTTTGCACTGATTTTATGTCATATGATTGTAGGTTGTTATGAAGTGCAATTGAAGCTTTAAAGAGCATGATCGAGCAAGAAAATGCTTGAATTGGATTGAGGATTGGATCAAGCACACGAAGGCACAGAACGAAGCAAGCTGCGAATGACGAAAGCAGGAAATTGGCCTGGCGCGGCGCACCCCCTATAGCGCCCACTTTCTGGCGCGTTTTGTGGCGCGGGGCGTGGCCATTGCGTGCGAGATTCGACGGACTCTGCCTTGTTGCGCGCGTTTTGAGGCGCAGGGCGCCAGCTATAGCGCCCCTGGAGAGTTTTTAGAAGTCCTATGTCGTCTAGGCTTAGGCGTAACTAATTGCTAGGCTTTTGTAAACATTATAAATACTCTTCTACTTAGTTTATGAGGAAAAAGTTCAGACTTTGGAGCAAGTTTTGGAGGAGAGGAGAGGAGCCCTAGATGTCTTCTAAACAAGTTCTTTCTCTCTTTCTCTTATTCTTCTCTTTAATTCTATAGTTTGTTCGTTCTAGGGTTAGAGCAAATATATGAAGGTTGATGTTTGAATGTTGATTTCTATGTATTGATTTACCATTACAGATTGTTTATTCTTTCTTGAGTCTAATTGTTTGGTTATTGAGGCCTGATAATTGAACACTATCTACGGTTTACGAGTTGAACTCGACAGAAGGAACTTGTGAACGGAAATAAGAATGAATAGGACTTGATTGTGAATCTGGGCAGCAGGAAATCGATTTGCGGATAGGATAGACAAATACTTGCTCGCCCAGCTTAATTAATCACAGAATTCGTTAATGCGTGCACGTGATTCAACCCATAGACATATAGGGATTGGAGTAGCCTGCATAGACCGTGAAGAATCGAAAGGTTTTCACGGGTACATTTAACATGTTAGTTAACAATCTAGGAAATCAAGAAGTAGAATCAACTGGAAAACTCAACTGGATTGTTCGTAGCTCTGACCCTGGACCGTTTCTCTTTTATTGATAACAACCTATAATTGGCTCTATTACTTGACTTCAGTTATTTGTTTTAATTATTATTTTAGTTAGTAAAATCTCAACCATTGGAAAAAGATCCCTGAATAGTTTTTAAGAAATTGTTTGCTAGGATTCAGTCTGAATAGTCCTCGTGGGAACGATACTCTACTGATCACTTTATTACTTGTCGACCACGTATACTTCCGTGTGCGTTGGGAGCAACACAATCTTATTTTTATTTTTCTTGTGTTAGATTCCACTTTGATTTCCTACTTAAAGTGCCCATTGCACCAGAGCTTGAACTCTTGGCAATAGCGAAGACTTGCAGAGACTTTCTCGCAAATTACCTAATGCAACAAGGCTTGAAGTCTTGGCAATTGCCAAGAAGTCTGTGTGAGGTACCCATTGCACCAGATCTTGAACTCTTGGCAATAACCAAGACTTGAAGAGACTTTCTCTGTAAATTACTCACTGTAACAGGACTTGAAGTCTTGACAATTGACAAGAAGTCTGCGCAAGCTGCCCATTGCACCAGAGCTTGAATTCTTAGCAATAGTCAAGACTTGCGGAGACTTTCTCTGGAAATTGACCACTACAATAAGGCTTGAAGTCTTGACAATTATTAGGAAGTCATTGTAAGGCGCCCATTACACCAGAACTTAAGCTCTTGACATTAGCCAAGACTTGCAGAGACTTTCTCTGCAAGTTGGCCACTACAATAGGGCTTGAAGTCTTGGCAATTGACAGGAAATCTGTGTAAGGTGCCATTGCACCAGAGCTTAATCTCATGGCATAGCCAAGACTTGCAGAGACAAGTTGCCATTGTAACATGGCTTAAAGTTTTTGTAATTGCCAAGAAGTCTGTGCAAGGTGCCCATTGCCAAGAAATCTGTGTAAGATTGAAACGACCTCGGTCAGTCGTTTCGGAAGTTAGGACTCCGATTGGCGTGCCGATAATTTTAAAATATTCGTAATTTCCATTAGAACCTGTATGTAAAATTTGAGCTAAATCAGACCTCGTTTGGTAGGTATTGGAAGAAGGTTTCAGTTTTTATTGGCGATAAATATTAAAAAGAGATTTTCGAACTCGGTTTTGCCGAATGAGCTCCGATTCGAAATCCGAAAGCGCCGTTGGGTTCGTATGATTATTTATGACCATTGTGAACTTTCAAAAGTGAATTTCGATGTAGTACGGCTAGTTTCCGCTAAAATACCGAAAGTTAAATAATTTGACTTTTTCTATTTAAATTCGCATCTTGAGTTTCGGGAAACCGATTTGAGATCCACCTTCGCGAGTTTATTACATATATTTTTTATAACTTGTATGCAAAAGTTGGAATTATTTTAAATATTGTAGGGTACCATTTTAATTTTCGTCGCGAAAATAAAAAGAAAAGAAGAAAATGACAAAACTTGAAATTCTAAAAGCTAATGATGGTGGTTAGTTTCTAGGATAAAAACGAAACAGTACATGAACAGAAACATTAAGAACAAAAACGCAAAACAGAGAAAACAGAAAATACGCAGTGGAAAAATGCCAGAAAATAAGAAAAGGGGCCGGGAAAAAGTAGAATTTTTACCCCGAAACATTCAGGTAATGATCCTAATATATTATTTCAGTTTATTACGTGTGTTTAAATATATTTTGACGGTGAAAATTGAGATATTAGACATCGTCCTAATAAGTTCAATGAATAGTTTAATGGACCCCGATAATGGAATTGAATATATATTCGTACTCAGTGAGTTATGGGCAACATATAAATGTAATTTATTTGGGGTTTGGTTATGTGACCTTAAACCCTGTACATAGGCCTGGTCTGTGTATTGCGTATGCGAATAGGGTATCAGGTTCCTACCTGGATTACCCTAAGATGTGGGGAATGAAGCCTTTAGCCTTATTTAATATAGTTTTCTGCTTATTGAATACAGTGGGATCGTTTGGCAATGAATCCAAAGGACAAAGCGGTTATTGAGTGGTTGTACTAACTTTGTAACAAGGTAAGTGATTATATCCATTTCTTTGGAGGCACACGGCCTCGTGGATTTTCTACCACGTGTTCCTTACGTGTGTAGCTGCCGATAATCGTACTCATTATGCCTTAGCTTTGGATTTACATTCTATATTATATGTTATGTCATGTTATTGGTATTGCATTGAAAATTTGAGTATTGCACTTTGGCTTTGAGTTGACATCTACTTCCCGGCTGTCGATGAGAGTCCCGCGCCGGTGAAGGGTTATTGTTGTATCACATTGTATTCATATGCATTACATTGCATATCATATTGGGTGCAGGAGTATTCCGCCCCAGAAGCAGGAGGATTCTGCTCCATTATATCATATTGAGGGTAGGAGGATTCCGCCCCAAGAGCAGGAGTATTCCGCTCTTATGTCAGATATTGAGTGCAGGAGTATTCCGCCTCTGGTTTACATTATATCGGGTGCATGAGTATTCCGCCCCAGGAGAGTGCAGGAGTATTCCGCCTCTGGTTTATATTATATCGGGTGCAGGAGTATTCTGCCCCAGGAGCAGGAGTATTCCGCTCCAGTTGGTTATCAGATTGGATTCCCCTCGAATGCAGGAGTATTCTGCTTCGGGATGGGATTACGGGCAGATGTGACCCTTTGCATCATATTTCATTTTATTTCATCCCATTCCATTTCATTTCATACCATTGTGTAGACTTGTGGTACATAACTGATGTTCTGCTTCTACGTGCATTGCTTATTTGCCTATATATTTCTGGCTTGTATTCTGAGTTGCGGGGATCAGGTTGCACGCCGCAACGGTATAAATATATGGATCAGGTTGCACACCGCTACAGTATAAATATATGAATTGGGTTTCACGTCGCAACGGTATAAATATATGGATCGGGTTGCACGTCTCAGCGGTATAAATATATGGATTGGGTTGCACGCCGCAACAGGATGTATTTCTGATTGCTGATGTGTTCGGCATACCTATATGTTTTGGTTATCTTATGTTCCTGATTGTTGATGAGTTTATGGTTTCATACATGTTTTCGGTTGTTATCTGGCTCTGCTTTTTTATAATTTAAATAAAAAGAATTTGGTCTATTTATTTCTTCTCCCTGGCTAGCTATCCTATTCTTCGAGGTGGCTAGTCTGCCCCACTTATTGAGTCCTTTTGACTCACCCTTATTTGTTATTTGTTTCTTGTCTATCTATTTCGTTCCGGCAGGTTCGCTCCAGGATTGAGTTGGCCACGTTGTAAAGGAGCGAAGACGACTTCAGCTGTCAGGGTGAGCCAGCTTTTATTCCGGATGGCCACCAGTTTATCGGTCATTATTTCAGTTGCACTTTGCTCCCTTCAGGAGGTATCTGTCTTCTTTTGTACTCTTAGATGTCTAGTCTGGATATCCCTAAACCTAGTATGTTGGGTAGTCAGCTGTAATTTCTTTTGTACAGCTTAGAGGTATCAGTATGTCTGTATTTTGTTTTAAGTGTTGTCCTTGTCTATAAATTGTTATATTTATATTCCTAATTTAATTGGTAAGGGTTCGCCCGACGGGTCTAGGGGAGGATGTCGGGTGCCCGCACGACCTAACCGGATTTCGGGTCGTGTCAAAGATGCCAATTTTTGCAAGTGTGTAATGCTTTTAAGGAGAATGAGAGAATATGTAAAAGTTATTGGTTTTAAGGGTTTATAGATAGCGTGAATGGAGAAAAGGAAGGGGAGGGATTGGACGGGTATTTTTATTAGTTGTTAGGGGTATTTTTATCCGAAAAATATTTTATTAAACTAATGGAGGACATTTTTGCTGAAGCACTGTTAACAAGGGTATTTATGCAAACCAATGACTCCCATGTCATATTTCTTCAATTCATCTCTGATACTATAATAAATTGAAAAAAAATCATAAAAATACAAATTAGGAATAGTTTTTAAAAAATATAGAGATGTTCGGATAAAATTAAAAAATATAAAGGAAATACGAATTTAATTACAAAATATAGCAAAAGTATATAAACCCTAGACATAACAAAGCCCTAGCCTCATTCTCTTACTTTTTCCTTCACCTCTTCTCTCCCTCTCACTATTGCTCCTCATCCGACACCGATAAATATCTACCGCCACTATCGCCGGAAAATGAAAAAAAAAAATTGGATACCTCTCTAGACCATCTTTCCATTTTTGTTATTACTTTTCCTAATTTTCGTGGGATTTACATAAATCTAGTATTAAAGTTTTGGCAACACCTAACTCCAGGCTCCAGCCACTATATCACTTTTTCAGTAAATTTTTATGCATTTTTGTATTCTCTCGCCTCATCCATCATCTCTCATATCCCGATTCCCCATATCTAATTTTTTCCCATTCAAATACGGTGATTTTTGACTAAAATTTGATATTTTTCGATAATTTGTATATAAAAAATATTGTATAGTTTTGTAACTAATGTTTCTAACTTGTATATATAAATCATAAATCACCCAAAGAAAGTCACAACTAGGCACCGATTTGGCTTAGGCTTAACTTATCCTCAAATATTAGCTATAAAAAAGTTAAATTGTTCAAGCCTTATGAAGGGACAACATGCCACATTCCACCACCGATGTAGAATTTATTCACCATCACTTTCAAGTTAAAGTCAAACTTCTCTCATTTGATATGGAATTAAATGGAGGTGAAACAAAAATTGAAAAATAGAGTACATCCTCATGTTTGATTTTTGATGATCAATCCGTTATTG
Source organism: Petunia axillaris subsp. axillaris (assembly GCA_029990575.1). Taxonomy (NCBI): domain Eukaryota; kingdom Viridiplantae; phylum Streptophyta; class Magnoliopsida; order Solanales; family Solanaceae; genus Petunia; species Petunia axillaris. The sequence goes on from JARKNS010000009.1 coordinate 48,735,992, forward strand.
CATTGATTAAGTATATTGTTTCCTCAACGCATTTCTTATAGCAATTTACTGTCGCTGTGCCTTCCTTCAGATGAATCTTCTAAAGAAAAGTAGTACATCATATGGCATGGACACAACCATATCTTGAAGGTAAAATACATGAAGTAGATTGATACCAGAAATTGGAAGAGTTCAAACACGTGAACTCATTAATTTTTGGGGCATACTGAAGAAATAAAAACTATTCTGCTCCCTGCAAGTGTAAAAGATAATCAGGTGCAAGTGTTCAGATGCAGCGGAAGATGGGCCTTAAATTCTCCTAATTCATTCTAGGAAAATTTACTCCCATGAACGTTGACCAAGAATAATTACTTTTTCGTACACCTTTTGTTATTTCTTTCTTTCCATGTACATTTTACTCTTTTTAAATATATTTTAAATATATATTTAATATATAAATATTATTGATATTTAATATTATTGATATTTCATATTTTAATATTTAATATTATTGATATTTCATATTTTAAATATATATTTAATATTTTAAATATTATCGATATTTAAATATATATTATATATTTGAAATATATATATTTAATATTTTAAATATTATTATGTTGATAAGACTCTATCATTAAGCCTAAAATCGTGCAACTACCATATTTAATGATAATCTATTTTTTTTACCATTGATTGTTTCCTTTAATTAAGGGAGTTGAATATCATACTATTAAATATTAATATTAATATTAAGAAATATATTTAATATGTATTAAATTTTTGGATACAAAAAGTTATAGACACCTAAAAATAATTATTTTTTGATGAGCGGATATATATATGTAAAGAGCCATTCATTCTACATGCGTTAATGGCCCACGACATAGGTATCATTGTCATGTCCTTATTGGATCAATGTCAAAACACACTTCTTCTGATTGGTCCCATACCTTAATGTAGTTTTACTTTTGTTTTCATGAAATTTGATTAAAAATTCCAGAGAAGTATAAATAGTAACGTCCATTAAGCTAATTATGTTTGCTTAAGTTGCCATGTTGCATAATGTAATTTCAAAAGCTTTTAATTTTACATTATAGGAAGTAGGGAACTGCAAACACGATCATTTTATATCATAATTAAATCGGGATATCGAGTATCGACGTCCTTAAACATCAGTACTTACTGCAAAATTCAGTGCAGATATTTGAAAATGAGTTTGATCCATTTGGAGCTTAAATGTATGATATAATGTTCAGTCCAAGTGGAAGCCATTTGATGAGACTTTGATCCAATCCCCTTCTCCTTCCAAAGTTGGGCCAGTAGATGTCCTTCATATGATATATTATGGGAAGTAGTTATTGACAATCTGAATATCATATGGGCTATATCAACAAATGTTGGGCTGTGAAAAGAAATCAATTTGGACTAAAAGATTAAGTCAGCTGTTTATAAATAAGGTATTTTACTTGAGTATCACATATCATACTGGTATGTAGTCCAGCAGAAGACAGACTTTTGCCCCAAAACCAATATAGCGAACACACACATGGTATGTCCAATGGATGCAAAATAGGTTCGAGTTGGAAATAGTGAAATGCAATCAAGTCCTTAGTTGAAGAACCTTGTTTTCTTCACATAGGATTGGAATGAGGAGCAACTGCACCTAAAGTCCCAATAAATCTAGGAAATGTAGATTTTTGTGACACAAGGTATTGAAAAGAAATGATAAAACACTTCGATGGATTTCTTTGTAACAGAATGAAGTAACTCATACAGAGACATTAATTAATAATAATAATACAGTTGAATCTGTTTGCCTATTTGTATGAAAAAGGATGAGCTCAGCTTAAACTCAATCTCCTTTTCATCAAGAACCTTTATGACTACTTAAATATGACATAGGCAATTTATCCACACAGATATAAATTAAAGTAATTCTCATGGTGAAATCCCCATTTTCCAAGACATAGCAAAGTTTTTCCCAACTGGTAATTCTAGTCCTTGAATATCTAGCATCATACTCTTCCTCTTGTCATCACCATACTCCAGTGTGTCGACGTACTTGTGTTCTTCAGTGGTAAACTGCACCTTTGAAGTATCTGCAACTTGAGTTCCATCCACCAGAATTTCAAATGCACCTCCAATTCCATTCAAACCTAACACTGAAACCTTCTCAATAGTCCAGCCTTTACCCAAGGCATATTTGCTCTCTTGAACTTCTGACCAAACCTTCACTGTTCCATTGCTTGTTGTTGCATAGAAATCTATGTATGTTGACTGCCCATTTCCTAGCTTCATTTCTGGAAGTGCATCCTCGTCGAGGAAAAGTTTTCCTTTAGCTTCACCTTCAGATGCTCCGAGTGGGAAGGCCACAACGATGGTAAAAGGTGTCATTCTTGCTTGTTTTGTTAACATCCCACCTCGCTGCATTGGTATTATGGCATTTTGGTACAAATGCACATTGACAAAATTCAGTGGTGCATCAAGTGTTAAGTAGTGTGGTTTTTTTGTCACAATGGCCTGTGTCATATCGAATAAACTGTACCAAGTGCCTGGAGGAAAGAGAGCTTTGACCTTAGTTTTACCTTGTTCTAGCACCGGAGAGACCATGACACTGCTTCCTACCAAGAATTGAGTGCTCAAATCATAAACCTCTGGCATGTTGGGGAAAGAGAAGAATAGTGGCCTAGCAATCGGTGCACCAGTAGTATGTGCCTCATAAGTCAAGGTGTAGAAATATGGTAGCAATTTATATCTCATTCCCAAAGCATTACGAGCAGATTCAGCCACGCTTTCCCATTGGTAAAGTTCCTGTCTTGGGGAGTAATAGTTCGCGTGATCCCTTGAAAAGGGATAGAAAGCACCAACTTCAATCCAACGGTTGCATAGCTCCTCGGTAGGTGCTGGATAAAATCCACATATGTCTGAACCAACCATCGGAACACCAAATATGCCAAAATTCAATACTGTTGAGATTGAGTACCTCAAATCCTCCCAAGTTCCTTTGTTATCCCCTGTCCAATGTGCAGCATAATGGCCTGAACCAACAAACGTGGCACGGGACAGTATGAACGGGCGCTTTCCCTCCAACGCTTGGAGACCCTTGTGAGTTGCAATAGTTTCAGAGAAACCATAAAGACTGTGAGCATCATATTCCCTAACTCCATTGTAGTGAGTTGCACTAGTGGCAATAGTTTTGTACCCAATTGGAGCTTGTATTCCAGAAGCATTTATCTTGTAAGGTGGGTCGTCCCACTTTGTTGCTGTAACATTCTTGCAGTCTAGGCAACATATCCAACCAGGACCAGTGCCATTGGGACATATCCTGCCTACCGGGATCGTGCACAAGCCATTGCAAAAGTTGGAAACTTCATTCATGTCAATCCAGAGGCCATCAATAGGAGCAAGTTCATGGAACCGACGAATTTCATCACCCCACCATTCAACAGTCTTTGGGTTGAGGAAATCAGGGAAATGGACAGCACCAGGCCAGACTTGTGCTAAAAAGGGCTTGCCTTGGTACTTGATGAAGACATCATTGGCTAGACCTCTTTGGTAAACACCATAACTTTTATTAACTCCAATTCCTGGATCATTAATGACAACGTAATGCATGCCTTCAGCATGGATTTTCTCCAAGAAAGCCCTCAACTTTGGACCAGGGTAGTTGACAGGGTTGAGGGTGAAATCCTTTTTCCCATCCATGTGGTCATCGTCATTCCAGATCACATCAAGAGGGATCTTAGCTTTCTTGTAATTGGCAATAACATCTTCAATAACAGATAAATTGTGGTAACCCCATCTGCATTGATGGAAACCTGTAGCAATCACCAAGCACAGCAGGAAAAATAGAATTAGGTCATTAAAGATCATGAATATAAAATATTTTGCATAGGTGCGAGCACAGACAAATCTAGGATCTAGAGTAAGTGGATTCATAACGTTTATGATAATATTTTATGTGCATTTTCAATATTTGTATACATATATATATATATATTTAGTTCGAGTCGGAAGCATTAGATGAAAACCACAAACTGTTACATGTTTCAACTGATATTCTTGCACCATCTGAATGATATAAAGGAACACTTGACACTACAATTAGGCAAATCATAACTAAAAACCAAGATTTCTATGTCCTTCTAACCATAGACACACCATATCAAATCAGTACTCTGAAAGGAGACTTTATGGTAAATTACTAGCCTAAGATCAATATTGAACTTAATAGGCAATTATTGAGTTTCAACTTGTTTGTACAACTATCGAGTACCGACAGTAGTGCTACTCTAAGGTTTCCATCAAATGGGACCTAATACGAAAAGTTAAAGTTTAGCATTGTGATTAAAAGCTGGATGTGATAGATCAAAGTTACTTCTATGTAGGGAAGATATCACCAACTTCTACTACAGCATCACATAATGATCTTCTTGTAGGACAGTTGTTAGTAGTAGACTTTTTATTTATGAGTTAATTAATGCAAGTTTAAATTTTATGTACGGTATAAAAAGTAACTACACAATCATTCACTTATTAAGTATTTACAGTGAATCTTTCATAAAACAATTAATCAGTAACCAGATAAAAATTTGTAATCAACTTATTAAACTACACTGATAACATAAAAAGAAGGTACATTATTGTAACTTAATTCCGTTACAGAGAAAGCCTTTAAAACGTGAAGCTTTTTTCTGTGGGTCTAGAAGATATTTTTCTGTGAGAAAAAAATAAAATAGAGACAGAGAGAATCAAAGATTTTTTTTCATAGTCAAAGAAGTATTTACACTTTCCAGAGATAAAAGGGACTGGCAGTGATGACAAAAAGAGATCGATCATGCACTACTGGACCAGTGCACCAACTCATAAATAGCACTAATTTCATTGATACTAGTACAAATAATTCATCACACATTTTAATCAATCGGAGCCCTTGATCAATACCTACTACCTTGACCTATTACAATATGAACTTAGACAAAAATCTTTTAGTAGTTTAAGTTACTTACTTGTAAAGATTAAGCAAAATATCCTATCTAATGACGTGTGTGATGATAATTAGACAAAAAGGTCAGAAAAAGTTTTAAAAAAGGTAAAGATAATAGTCCACATCATACAAGATTTGTTTATCTACTCAATCATTTGATAGCAGCAAACTTTTTCAAATGTGATTGCCAAATTCCTTTTATCAATTACTACTTGGTACCACTGGGCATCCTAGGTTAAAATGTACGAAATAATGTTAATTTTTTTATCCTCTTCCTTCTGATGGAGTAGAGTCTAAATGGATTTAACACTTTTCAAAATCCATAGCTAGTAAATTTAGAATAAGAATATTTTGCTGACTAAGCAATTATTGAGATGGTCCACGAGGTAACAATTGCTATCCTAATTTTGTCCCTTGTAAAATCTCCCAACATATGAAACCAAATATAAATTGATATTATAAGGAACCGCCAAAACTCATTGAAAGACAAGTCACGGGATTCTAACACCTGTAGCCCATACGTAAACAAGAAAACATGAGGTGTACTTATCCTCGACTCCCCACATGTCTATTGGTTTTTTTAACTTAACCCAACGTTAGAATATTTTAATTGGATTCACAGAGTTTAAAGATATTCCTTAACAAGCTAAATCATGCAAGTCAGCAAATGCCATCACAGTCAAACAAAACTTTAAGGGTCGTTTGATTGGTAAAAAGTTACTAATTTTAGGATTAAATTTGGAACTATATTTATATCATATTTATATGACGGTATTAGTTAATTTAAAATAAATTTTATACTAAAAACATGGTACTATCCTATATCAACATGGGAGATGGAAATATAAATCCAGAATAACTATAATCCAGTAATTTCAGCCAAATATTACTCCGTAACCAAATATTTTGGTGAAATCATACCAACCAACAGTCCAACACTAATAAATACCATAAAAAAGTAGCACAATTAATGCCATTATAAGTGAAAAAGAAAAGACAGTTATAAAGAAAACGTACCAAGAGACCAATAAGGCATAGGTGCAGGCCTGCCTATAAAGGAGGTGTATTGATCAACAACAGCAAGAGGTGTGGGGCCCGAAAAGAAGTAAAAGTCGAAAACACCCCCAATAACTTTGTAAGTTAAAGAATTCCCCCTGTAAAACACATCCATGCCATTGCTATTTAGCAATAAAACTGCATGGGCATGAGCTTCACCATTCACATTCCTCAAATCCATATACATGGGATGTGAGCCATACAAATCAGTGTTCAAATTAATAGCTGATTGATCAGTTGTGTATAATGTGTAAGGGTCATTTGGGTACAATTTAATACCATGAGGTTGTGTATTTTCACCTAGACCATATAATGACGCATCTTTAGGCAACTTTGTGGACACTTCAAGATATTGGTCTTTAAATACCAAATTACTATAAGGGTCTGAATCATCTGAACTAGAATTGAAAAGGGTGTGTCCATTTGATTTTCTTTTCACAGAAAATGTAAATGGATCAGTTGTATAACTGAACATTAACTCATTTCCTGAATATTCTGAGGCTCCTAGTGGAAATGGACTCTTTCTTGAATAACCAATGGTTTGTTTCAGTGTTGGTGCTGTTTCCCTTGGTAATAAATTGTATGGAACTTCCCATCTCTGTTTCTCTGCATCGGTTATATGAATCCTCAAACGATTGTCTGTTTCATGCCTGTATAATTAACATAAAGTTAACATAAACATTCAATTTTTATCAAGAATTAGCTAATATAAGGGCAGTACAGTACACAAAACACCATACATTCATGCAAGGGCGAGGAAGGACCACACGCTAAGGGATGTGATGTATACAGCTTACTCATGCAATCATCAGTGGCTAATTTTTATAATGAATTAGCTAATATATTCACAAGAATGCTTACTTGACATAGAGCTGCAAGTGAGGAATATCAGGGCCATAAATATTGTTCTTTTTCTTGACTTTGAGGTGACCAATTAGACCACCATCTGGTGACTCTTCAAGAGCTATCAAACGATAGCCTTTGCCAATCTTGGTTGGAGCAGTGTAGACAAAATTTACACAAGCTGTGCATGTAATCAAGATTAGCAAGAAATGCAATAATTGGGAGGAGGAAAAGAACATGCTGTATACTAGCTAAGGGAAAGAATGAAGAATGAAGAATGAAGAATGAGAGAGTGAGGCCTAACTTTGGCAATTGGCAAGAGTAACTGTTAGGAGTGTTTGTGGATATATAGTAGGCAAAGGAAAGGGCCCTCAGCTAAGGGTGTGCTTCTTCCAGTTTCAGTAAGTCTAGGGGGTTGCTCGGACCCCAAAAAAGATGAGGTGTGTAACTGACCTTTTATCTATAGTTTAGGGGTGTTTGTGTATTTTTCCTTATATTTTATTAGAACCGTTATCCACCTTAAAATAAGTCCAAAGAATTAAAAGCAACTTATGATTTATAAACTATTTATAATAAGTTCACCCAGACGGGCTCTTAATTCATATATTCTTGATTACTAAAAACATAAGAAAAAATGATTATTTAATTGTGTATAATTTGTATATATTTGATAAATGAAGTGAGTGGACTCAAAAATATAAAATTTTGGTTCTACACAATTATAAAATACAGATCAATCTCATCATAAATTACTAATAGTGTGTGGCAGAAAGTAAAGTTTCTCAATAATAGGCTGAGGGAAGGGGGAGTCATAGGATACATGTGATGTAAATGAAGATTGATATCATCTCTCAATCTTCCCCTTTGCCATGTGACTATGATGTTCCTTTGGTCCTACTTTTTCAAGAAAAGGTCCACTTTTAATTTCCTTTGTTCACACTCCCATCACTGGTGTTAATTGCAGTAAGTTTTGGAGTAATGGAAAATAGCTTTGTGTCTATCATATTGATATACCACCTAAATAAAGAAAACAGAAAAAATATGTATTAAAAGTTTCTCTTGTACCAATACTGAAAATGAGTGGTCTTTCATGCTTTCATGCTCTGTTACTATAAAGCAGCAAAATCTCTGAAGAAATGGGCAGTGGCACATCTTATAGTAAACATAGGAAATTGGAATATCAATATATTAATATTAATGTAAAGATGTTGTTCAATCTATTATAACATCAAGTTGTTCTAGAAATTATTCCCCTGTCATTTGTCATAGTAAGAAAAATGGCTGGGAAATTTAAATTCTTCTAAAAAACAAGTATTCAACTACTGGATAAAACACAATCTTGCATTTTACACTAATCATGTATACAGGGTAGTCTGTAGGATATACTAAATAATGTGATCTACTTGATAATTTGTGCCCTAACTTTGATTAATCACTGGTGTCTAGGGATGGAATTACTATATTAGTATAATCAATCTGACATGCCTGTCAATCGAGCGGCAATTTATGGAAAACATGTTTTCCAATTTTTTTCATTTGGTTTAGATATTTTAGGAAATATTTTCTTAAAAGCGCATATTCTTTTATATTATATGAAAACTAACTCTTCTCTAACTAGTGGAGGGAGGTCACTTTCCGAAATTCTCCGGTGCTACTTCCATCTCCACCCCCACCTCATACCCAAGACCTCCAACCTCCTACATCAATTCTCACCAACCTCTACCCTTATTCTGAACCCCCAAACTTAATCCCATCCCATAACCCCTAACCAACCACCCCTGCCCTACCTCCTACACCTATCTGTTACCTTGCTAGCCCAACTCTACTATTACCATACCCTCACCCATGTGCACCCACTAACCGCGCCCTAAGTACCCCTGCACCACACACAACACCCATAGTGCACCATCCACGTCAACCCACGAACCCCATTTGTGGCACCCCAGTATGCATTCTTAATGGCACCGACTATGCACCCCCAAACCCCACCTTGGGCTCACTATGAAGTGTGCACTTACGAACCCCACCACAATCTCCTGTCTTTCCATACCTGGCAACTCCCAAGCATTCCTGATCACGGCCAAGAGTGCACCCCGTAGGGGCAACCGGTCTGATGTAAATATAGATTGGTAAGTACTAACAAGTCGAATCCACGAGGAACTAGCACGTTCAAGTGAGAAATTACAATTAGAGATTCAAGTATAATTAGTCATTCGACCTAAGAAATAAGATTGTTTTGAAGTAATTTCTACTGTAAAAGCTAAGCTAACAAGTGAATTAAATTGTGATTCAATAAAAAGAAACCTATGGGCGTAAACAACTATAATAGTATTCATCCAAGGCGTAAACAACTATAGTAGTATTCATCCAATGAGTAAGATAGTTCCACTTACTTATCGAGGATGTGAGTATGGTTGAGTCAATCTAAGGTAACCCCTAGAATTCGCCAGGTCTTAGATAGGTACATCTCACTAGGCTCGCTAGAGTCATAGCTTGCCGCATAAAGAGATAACTCATTGACCCAAGGAAAGAGGACCTCTCCCGAATGTAACCTCTTTTAGATTGGTCATGCTAAGTTTTAGCCAACAAGACTCAAATCCTTGCTAGCTCTATTGTCCTAAGCGGGTTAATCTCACATGAGTCTTTAACTAGTTAAATAAGCATGTAACCCTTGTGTCATGATCGCTAAAGTTAAGAAGTTAATGTGCTAGAAGCTAGATAATCAAACACATGATACAGTAAGTGAATTTAAGTTTTGCCTATTGAATTTTAACCACTATTGCATGTTTACCTCTCTAGTTTTGAGTTTAGCAACTTATACTAGGGATTTGAATCAAATACATGTAATAAAATAAGATTTAGGAATGAAACATGTGATTGATTTAATGAAAAACAAGTGTTAGATGCTTACAAAAGTGAAAGGATCTTGTTACTTATCCTTCAAGTCTTGCCCAAAGTAGTATATCTTAAAGTAGGAATAGAATAATCATAAAATCCTAGCTTATTCTATTTAAACTAGGTTCAGATTTAATGACAAGACTGCCCTTTTCGAGCAAGGCGGTCGCCCTTTGTGACGTTGGGTAACTTCACTTTTGCCTTGCAGGTTAAGGTATAACGCCTTTTCATGTACTGTGTTCACATGTTCTTTAGCTTTTTCATATAGAGGCGGGTAGTCCCTTGATTAGGCGGTCGTCTGTTCTTTAATTTGTAGACTTAGGCGAGCTATCCCTTGATTAGGCGATCACTAGTTCTTCAGAGGCAGGCCGCCCTGAGAGATAGGTGGATCGCCCATCCTGAGCTCCAATTTTCCATGCTTACTATTTTGCTCATTATGCTGCCGTCCTGGCTTTGGGGGCGGGGCGCCCTCTCTTGCTACAGCTACACTTAATACTTTGGCTCCACTTTTTGTTCTTTAATTCCAATCTTCATCCATTAGTACTTGTAAGCTGAAAGTAAGTAGAATATAGCATTAATCATACAAAACAACGCTTCAGATCCAAAAACAAAAGTCAAAAGTAGTCTTTAACCTGCCTCCACCATACGTATAACCTACCTCCACCATACCTATACCGACCTCTAAGCAAATACGAGTATATGACAATTAGTTATGTAACATGGGTTGGTAGGGTGGGTTGGGGGATTTCAAGGCCTTTTGCGATGGGGTGGACTTGGTATTGGGCGAGTAAGGTGGTGATGGCGTTGAGTAAACTAGAAGTAAGGTTAGAGTTATTATAAGATATTTTCTTTTTATACCATCATGTAATAATAACCTCCTATAGCAGGTTACCAAGTTTTTCTTAATTTTTTTACTAAATAATTTTTACTTTATTCTCTCTCTACCCTTGAAATCCTCCATCTCTCCTCCTCATACTCGGCATATTCATCAGTTTGCTCCTATCTCTCGTTGCTCTTTTATTTTTAAATCCTAATATGTTTCTCTTAATCCTTCAAAATAACTGTCTTGATTTTTAATACCAATCTGTCATTGTTTCAATGGTTGTACCTCTTTTAAGAAATTTAAAAGTAAAAAATAAAGTAAATTTATTTGAGTGTGACAAAAGGATTTTTGCACTTATCTGTTGGATTTTTATATGCTATGATCAACTTTGAAGAAATCAGAAATCTAATTGTATTTTGAGAAGAATCAAAAAGTTTGGTGTAATTCAAGTAAAAAGAACTTCTCAATATTCTAACATTTTTCAAATTGTCCTTGTTGTGAAAAAGAATGGCATACTAGCACGAAATTTTTCCCAACTCTTAAAAGGAATGGAGGGTTCTATGTCATGAGATTGAGTCATATCTTAATGACAAATATTTGAATTTGAAAATTCAAAATATTGAGGATATTTGAACTCTTAATCTTTGCTTATTCAAAGGGACGAACTGTGAAAAACTTCGAAGAATTAAGTAGTGACTTCATGATGATGATGATGAGAAAAAAGTATCAGGATATAATTAAAAAAAAGTTGATTAAGGAAATATGATTAAAACATAATTAGGATTCAACATGCCTTTACTATTTTTTAGTAAATTATAATTGTATCAAAAAAGGCAATATTACTTATTACCTTTGAATTAACCTGATGGTGTAAAAAAAAAAAAAATACACTAACGATGCACCAAAATTAAGCTTTTTTCTAATTAAATGGTTAGCAAATCATTTTCTCCTTAGCTTGACCATCAAATACCAGAAAATATATAAGAAAGTAATTTTGTTTTTTTGTGGGAAAAGCTTTTTCGTTCATGCCAAACATACTCTTAATCAGTATACTACCCCTAGTTGTTCCTTTTTAGCCTCTCATTATTGAGAAATTTACATAAATATCTGCCAATCAATAAATATTTATTTTTATTTGTCTATAACTTTTTATATCCAAAACTTTAAAACATAATAATATATCCAAAATATTTAAAATATATTAAATATATATCCGAGATATATATTAAATATATATCTGAAATACATAATATTAAATATATAGCCAAAAATATTTAAAATGTATTTTAAAAAGGGAAAATGATTATGAAAAGAAAAAAACAACAAAAGGTGGACAAAGACAGTAATTATTCTTTCCCAACGGTTATGTGGCGTAATTTTTCCGATCAAGATTCTACTGCAAATTGTAGATTGTGGCCCATGTGCCTCTATTTTAGATTTAATAAAAATATTTATTAAATTGGCTATATTCCTATTAATTATTTAAGAGGAGTTATTTTTTTTTATATAACTTACTATACCCACCCTGATGGAAAGTGAGATAATGCATTAAGTGTTGGTTCTCTCTCTTACCTATTATCTATAGAATAAGGTATTTCCATCAATACCAATTCTGAAAAGAATGTACAATAGGAAAAGAGGGAGAAAAACTATTTTCAAGAACCAATTTCAAAAAGGAGATTAATTCCGCTCAACTCCAGTCAAGAAATTTAGTGGCTAATTTGGATATGTCTTTCTTGACTAGATTACAATATTTAGTTTATGTGAAAATTACTAAGTTCCACGTTCCTGCAATTATTGAACGCTTACGTGTGATTAAAGATTCGACCAATTTTGGAATTAAATAATTCTTAAAGATTCGACCACTTTAATGATTAAGAATCATATTTTTGCATTAATTCCAAATAAACATTGAAAGTAATGTTTCCTTAAATCTCGTGAATTTGGATCTATTTAATTGAATCACATTCCTCATAACTTTAGAATCTGACCAACTTTTGTGATCAAAACTCAGAGTCATTTAGAGTTCAGCCATTTGCAAATTAAGCAAACCATTCAAAATAATGCCGAGATTGAGATAATTACCACAATAGCATTGATGGGTAATTTTAACTAGTAAAGCTATCTAACATGATTCAATACATACTGGCGGAAACCAAGAAGCAGTAACTGGGTCCAATGAAAAACGTAATTCTAAGTTAGATGAGCTTAAAGACATCAAGTTTCATTTTTTAAGAAAATGGCAACTACTTACCTATCATTCTTAGAGAAGAAAACTGTTGTGTACTTACAAAATATGGTTCATAACAAGGCAGTTCTAAAGACACCTTTTAAATTTTGGACTGGTAGGAAACATAGTTTAAGAAACCTATACATTTGGAGCTGCCCGACATAAGTAAGAATTTATATACAGTCCACAAGAAAAGAAACTGAAGTCACGAACAATCAATGGTTTCTTCACTGGCCAGAAAAACCAAAGGGGTATAGATTTTATTGTCCTAACTATAGTACGTGAATTGTTGAAACTGAAAACGCTAGGTTCATTGAGAATGGTGAAGTTAGTGGGAGTTAAGAACCATGTAATATGGAAATTAGGGAAGTTAGGGTGCAAATTCCTTTACTATGTACTTCTTTTGAAGTTGTTGTTCCTGAAGTTGTTATACCGCTTAACAATCAACAAGAATAAAAAATTAATGATCCTGCTATTCATAATAAAGACATAATCGATGAACCTGCAGTAAGTGTACTACAAGAAGTAGCATTAAGAAAATCTCAAAGACAAAGGAGACATGCTATTTCTGATGATTTTTTGGCATATTTACACAAGTCTGAAACTGATATGGAAATTGATTTGGATGATTTGGAAATTGATGATGAACCAGTTTCATTTTCACAAGCCATTGAAAGTAGTAATTTTGATAAGTAGTTAAATGCTACGAAAGATGAGTTAAAATCTAAAGAGTTGAATAAAGTTTGAGACCTTGTCGAATTGCCTGTAGATTGCAAAAGAGTCGGACGTAAATGGGTTTTCAAGATCAAACGCGACTCAAATGGTAATATCGAACGTCACAAGGTCAGACTTGTTGCCAAAGGTTTCAGTCAGAAACATGACGTTGACTATACAAAGACATTTTCACATGTGTTTAAAAAGGATTCACTTAGAATTATACTGACTTTGGTGGCTTATTATGACTTACACCTACATCAAATGGATGTAAAATCTGCTTTTCTGAATGGAAGTTTAAACGAAGAAGTTTATATGGATCAACTAGAGGGTTTTGAAGTTCAAGAAAGGGAACACATGGTGTATAAACTGAAAAAATCAATATACGGGCTTAAACAAACTTCCCGACAACGGTATCTTAAGTTTCATGAAATTGTTGTCGTCTTTGGATTTAAGGAAAACATCGTTGACCCGTGTATATATCTGAAGTCAATGGGAGTAAGTTTATAATTTTAGTCTTGTATGTTGATAACATCTTGCTTGCTACAAATGATCTTAGTATGATGCATGACGCCAAGAAATTTCTCTCTAAGAACTTTGAAATGAAAGATATGGGAGATGCGACCTATGTGATAGGGATAGAAATATTCCGGGATTGATCACAGAGAATGTTAGAGTACTGTCTTAGAAAGCCTATATCAATAAAGCGTTAGAAAGATATAGAATGGAAAGCTGCTTATCAAGTTATATTCCAATTCAGAAGGGAGACAAATTCCGTCTCAATTAATGTCCACATAATAATTTGGGATGTAAACAAATGAAATATATGCTCACGTATAGAAAATCTGACCATCTTGATATGGTTGGATATTCAGATTTAGATTATGATGGTTGTGACATGCTTTGAGGCCACAGTTAAAGCTTTGTGGCTGTTTTTTAAGACTTGGACTAGTCGGCAGTATTGCCATGTCACTGAAAACTTATTGTGATAATTTCTCAACAATGTTCTTTGCTAAGAACGACAAGTATATGAAGGATGCTAAATAAAAAAACTTGAAATGCCTTGTCTTTAAAGAACAAGTCCAGAAACATAAAGTGTCAATTGAAGATATTAGTACAGAAATTATGATTGTCGATCCATTGACAAAAGGATTACTGACCAAAGCATTTATAGAACATGTTGAAAGAATAGGCATTATTGATAGCAATGTATGCCTTCATGTAATGACTTATGTTTATTAAATTGACACTTTGAGCTCATTAATGTAAATATTTTTGTATTACCTGTTTTCTTTTGTATACATAAGTGAGAATGACGATGACAAATTTTAGCTTAGATAAAGATGTTGTAAGTGTTATTGTTTGATCATTGTGTATTAAATGCTGGGCTGGGTAATAGATTAATATTGTAGTACATGGAACTTGGAAGGGACTATGTCGAAAGTAATGTGCAACTGCCATGACTCATATTAGTTGGTATACTTAATAACAATGAATGATGTTAAATTTAGCACTAACCGTTCATGTCATGATTGAGATTTTTATTAAATCATTAAGTGAATAATGGACGCGTGCTAAGTGATAGAATGTAAATTGTGGCCCACGTGCCTCTATTTTTGGTTTAGTAAGATTATTTATTCAATTAGCTAAATTTCTATTAATTATTTAAGAAGAGTTATTTTTTGTTATAACTTTCTATACCATTCCATCAATACCAATTCTGAAAAGAAGTACTACTGGAAAAGAGCGAGAAAAACTATTTTCAAGAACCAATTTTCAAAAAGAAGGATAATTGCTTCCGCTCAACTCCAGTCAAAAAATCTAATGGCTGATCTGGGTATGTCTTTCTTGACTAAATTACAATATTTATTTTATATGAAAATCGCTAAGTTCCACGTTACTGTAATTATGGATTGCTTATACAAATAACATATGGTGTATGTTCGGGTATAACAAATTATACATGGCGACTTAGACAGCTAATCGACATTTTCATAAGAGGCAAATCAGAATACTGCTTAAGGAAAATAACAGTAGTTGTCCATTTAACTCCTATATATTTTTTAGTCTTCTTTTTCAAGATAACCCTAAATAAACATTTAACCAACCTCCTTAACTTTTTTTGTAGCCACATCTAGAGTTTCTATATCCTCTACTTCTTTCCTTCTCTTCCCCCTTTCTAGGTTTTCTAATAGCTTCCCGCCGCCGCCTTTCTCCTCCTCTCCCATCCGGCCAGTCCTCCTCCTGCCAGCCAGGAGCGTCGCCGTTGCTGTTGCAGTTTCCGGTGAACCAGCACCGTCGTTGCTGATGTTTCCGATGAACTAGCATCGTCGCTGCTATTGTTCTGTCATTGCTTTGTCGGTGCTTCATTGCAGATCTATTGTTACTTCGCCGAAGAGTTGCTACTACTCTGCCGTAGGAAGCGGAGAAACCAAAACAAACACTCACACTGAAAAGAGTTAAACAATTTGTGTTTTACTTTTTTTCTACTTTTGATATATGAAGACACCACCAATTTGTCTCTATGATAATGTAGCAGTAATACCTTGGGTCTGCTCCGCCGCCGTAACTCCTTTCTTAGTTATTTTTTTTTTTCCTTTTTGAATATGGTATTATTGCAAAATATATACAAAATTTAGTGTACTAAAAATATATACACAACATATTTTATCTATATAACAATGTATACGTGACATATTATACATTTATAACAATAAATAGTAAGTAAAACTGAATGTGTATATACTGTAAAAAAAAATGCGTACACACAATATATTTGAAAAAAGTGTTTGTATACATTGTGTATACCTGATAAATCTCACTGTATACACCACAGAATTGAGTGTAGACACTGTATATACGTGAGAAGATCGTCTATATGCACCCTGACATTATTTGTATTCATTGTGTATTAGTTTTGTGTATACTGACTATAAAAAGTAAGGATTATTCAAAAGTAATAGGGGGGAGTTGATCGGCTGTTTAGGTAATTATTCCTACTGCGAGCGTATTCGTTCCTTGAAAAGGAAGTAAAATTCGATTGATCTATAAGTTGTTAATTCATACTTTTTCTTTTTGGATTTTCTTTTAACAACTCTCTGCACAAGAAAACGAATTTTCAAATAGAAAATGAGAGTCGTGCCGTCGAGCTTGAGAGTGCATTCAATTTGGGGACTTTGGTTGCAACAAATAAGATGCGATTTTGAGTTCTCCAGACGAATTAAATTAGCACAGAGAAAGGTGGTCCTTTTCGGACAGTTCCATGGTCCTCGTGTATAATTTATGTGTTTGGTGAAAATATTTCGTCTTATTTTTATCTTCTAGACTCCGTAACTGATTAGACCATTTTGATTGTATTAGAGTATATAACTGTAAGTGTAACTGGTCTGTTTGAAAGCCTATTGTTACTTTCAATTAGATTGTGCTACGACGTATTAAGTTGACAGGTGTGGCATGATAAACTAAATTTATGTGGCTCTAATGTTGAATCGTCCCTTGTTTAAAAAGTTAAAACAATTAAAGAGAAGTCAATTTTTGTTTATTTGTGTTAGTAGGTCTGACCTCTGCAATTGATTCAATACATACTGATCGATTTCTTATCCTAAAAATAAGCAATACCGTACGAGCTCCCTTAAAAGACCTTGCATCTTACTATGTTACACTCCAGTAATTAGATATTCGATCACTTTTTGCGATATTTATGTTTTTCTATTTCATGGAAGGTATCATCCAAAAGAGACCCAAACAAAAAAGGAGGAGGAACTTAAAGAGATACTATATGTAAAAGTTGTGATTGTGACCACTTTAATCTTGGATCTAACGTTATGTTTAAACACTAACTTTCTGTTGTAACGTTGGCTTGTTGAGGATAGATATAATATGAGCTTTAGTATATCAAATGGTAAAAATTTCGCCCAGCAGCCACTTTTAACACTGGTATTTGGTTTGAGGCCACTATTTTCTTTGGTATTACACTAGAGGTCACTTTTGAGCCTTTACTAAATAAATATTGACTTAAGTTCTGATAATTGACTGAAGTTCAGTCCATACGGCCACTGGACCGAAGTTCCATCTCTTAAGGACTGAACTTTCAGTCCATATGGCCATGGACTGAACTTCAGTCCATGGTATGGCCATGGACTGAAATTGAACTTCAGTCCATTTCCATCTTAAGGACTGGACTGAACTTCAGTCCATAAGGCCCTGGATTGAAGTTCAATCTTTAAGGACTGAACTTCAATCCGGCCTCTGGACTGAAGTTCTATCTCTTTAAGCAAAAATGGCCACAAACTAAATATTTTAGTATTAGTGGCCTGTGCCCAAAGACCAGTGGTAAAAGTGGCCTTTCGTGCACTTTCCCCTATCAAATAGTCCTGTCCTGGGCCTCACTTTCATTAAATAAGAGGCAAGGGAAAAGAACATGGGACACTTACAAAAATACCCACAAAACCAAAAATAATTACAACCACTACCTACTACTTTCAAATATTACTCAACCTACCCACTAAACTATTTACCCATTCTACCCATCCAGACTTGTATACCATAGTTTATGCAGTATACCATAAAGGTATACACATATAATTTATAAGGTATAACAAAGGTATACAGTAATAAATGACCCTCCAGACCTTTATACCATAATTTATGCAGTATACCTTAAAGGTATACACCTATAAGGTATAACAAAAGTATACAATAATAAATGGGTAGATTGGTAAATACTTTTAGTTTTATGGGTAGTGTAATTTTTAATGGGTATGACTTGTAAATACTTTAAATTTCATGGGTATAGAGTGTAAAAATCCCAAAGAACATTGGGTACGGCCCCTATCAAACATGTTAATCTATCATGATTTAGTGAAAAACTAAGATAAAAATACATCATATATTTATTTTCATTATTAAGTGATAAATCTTTGTAAAAATTTATATCATGCACTTGTTTGTTCTTACATCCCTTTAAAGACCTTGCATGTCACGTTGTAACTAGTTATTCACTTCGAACGAGATTTATGCTTTGCTATATCTTGGTAGGTATCATATTAAAGAGAGAAAAGAGGAGGAAGTTGGAAAATACCCACATTTAAAAGTTGTGACCACTAAACTTGCATATAATTTGAATGTAAACACTATCCACGCCATAGCAAAAAAGATTATATTGTAACGTTAGTATATTGAGCATGGAAGATATGAGCCACTACCAAATGTGTCTCAGGCCTCACGCTTGTTAGATAAGTGACGGTCGAGAAAAGAACATATGTAGACCCTATCAAATTATGTTATTTATCTTGATAAGTGATAAATTAAGGTATATATTCATTTATCATTATTAAGTGATAAACTTCATTAAAACACATATATCTTGCGCATATTGATTGTTTCCCACGTTAATTTTCCAAACAAAAATAAGTTATCGTGCTGTATTTGCTTCTTGATTTTCCATTATATTAAGTAAGCCAAATAATGATATTAAGGAATTTGGTGGGTGCGTTAAATATTGTCAGAATCATTTTAGGTTGTAAAATACTCAACGGAGCAATCAAATGCTTGTAGATGGGTTTACGATATCTCGACCCACAAATATGGAAGAATTAATGAATAAAAGATATGAAAATAAGAGATCAATATCTCCACTACTCTTAGATAAAAGAAAAATTATTCATACTGTTTACAAATTTATAAATGAGTTTCCTGCACATTTTACTAATCCCTTCGTTCAACTAATTAATCCGCCTGAGTATTCTCATCTTTTCTTCAAAAAGAATTCTGACAAGTAGTTTCTCCTAATTTTACTGGATTATGTTGTGGCACTCACGCAAAACTATCACAATATTATGTCCGCAGTGGTAATAAATAAATCAACAAACGACAGGTCAGAAATTTCTCTGTGTATGCTTGTTATTATAGCCTATAGGGCATGTTGCAGCAACTTTAGAAATTTATTTCCTTTTTTCGTCTTCCCTTAGTTTTCAAGTGAAACACAAGTTTCCAGGATACGTTTAATATTCTGTTTTTTTTTTTTTTTTGGGAAAAAGATGCCAAGGTGTACCTCATTTCTTGGGATTTTTTGCCGCGAATGTTGGCAACTGCTCTCGTGATTAGGCATAGTCCAAATTGAATTTTAGACCTATTATAATTTTGACAGAAAGTCTCGACTCAGTGTAGTACTTATCTTGAATCTCGACATATTGTAGTTATCTTGAATCTCAACTTATTGTAGTTATCTTAAAAGTTCAATCATAGTTTGATGGGGCGGCGATTCAATCTGCTGTCATGTCTTAAATATCTGATAAAACAATTAGTTCCATGAAATATAAGTGATTCCCTATAATGATTAATAGCTTAAATGACACTAAATAGTGAACTGAGACATGCAAGAGAATCGAAATTTTAAAAATAGGAAAAGAAGAAAAACCATAACTTGGTTATGGTTTTGTTTTTCCCGTGACCTCTTGTTGGGAAGCCTTTTGTAGGGTCTTTCATATTTTGGTCGTTAGGTGGTATGGCTCTAGACGCCTTACATAAACCTGAGGAAAGTTGAAGTTTTTAATCAACTTGGCTTGATTAAATCAAGCTTCTGCGATTTCATACGAAGTAAATTTTTGACATCTCTCCAACAAAAATTTAACAGCAATAAAGTTAGTTTTTGAAACCAAATATTGATGGCTCTTACAACCTCAACCTTGGCAATCCACGAGATAGATCTTATTTGTGACAGATTTTGTATTAAGACCTTTCACTGCCGTGATTAGCGCCATCAGTTGCATGAAATGTGGTAATGACTAGTCCACGGAAATTGTGTTCTAACTTCTAATTAACGCTTTTAATACTTACTAGTCTCTCGGCACGCACTCTGCGCGTGAATTTCGTTCTCAAAAAGTGTATTTTTTTTTAACAAAATCATTAAAATATGTGGTTGAGTCATTGAATAAAATTTAAAGGCAAAGTGCACGTACAAAAGAATATTATCAAGCAAATTGTGAATTGAGAGCTTAAAGGTAACTTAGTGTTTCTACATTAAGATCATTTTTATAAAATATTATATTCACATTAATAAACTTGAATTAACGTATATGTTATCCACTTCTTTTGAAAAATAAAGTCAACAACTCTAACACTCTGTTTGGATCATTGTTACCTATTGTTTCATAATGTATTGTATTGTATTGTATTGTATCGTACTGTATTATAATAACAATGTTTGAATTGATTGTTTTGTTTCCCGTTGTTTAGTAACATTGTTATTGTTTGTTTTGATTGTATTGTATTGTACTGTAACTAATAAGTTTACTAATATACCCTTAGTTGTTCTAAATATTAAATTAAGTAACAATTTTTTTAAATATAATTTGAGACAGTTTATATTTACTAGTTTATCACCAACTATACCTAACAAATATATTCATGCAAATTATAATAAAAAAAAGTTAATAATATTAAACATAACAATAAGTTCACACTATTATAAAAAATAATATTCCATAACGACATGCAAGCAATCATATTATCCAAATAGTAATAGTTATTAACAAAAGTGTCATCATATATTTTGTATCAAAAAAAAAAAAAAAAAAGAACATATGGCTTGTAATTAATGAAATCTACTAACTCAAGTTTCACGTTTTTGCTTTGTAATTAATGAAATTAAGAATTATACATTAAATAAATTAAGATAAAACGTTTAATGTAATCACACAACAAGATGACTTGTGAATCTGAAGAGGCAGGTACGTACAAAGTAATAAGAGAGGCAGGGAACGTACTATATTTTGAGAAGAGCGGAGATGAGGTCAAAATAACTACTTGGGTGTATTTAAATAAGAAAATAGGATAGAGGGTAAAATAGGATTATAAGTTATAATTAAGGACATGATGGGAAAGTGTAAAAGTGTAACAATGCAAAACCACCGAATCGGTTGTAACAAAAAGTGGGTCTTTTCATTGTTAGGTAACAACGCAACTTAACAATACAATACAATGAAATTAAAGTAACAACCAAAACAAACGTTGTAATCATAATAACAATACAATACAATGGGTAACAATGATCCAAACAAAGTGTAAACGCTCATGTTAGAGTATTCTGATGATTTTAATAAAAGTAAAATTGTAAATATTTTTTTAAGTTTGTAACATTTTCATTAGATTTTTCTAATATGTGAAGTTTCATTCCTAAACGTAATGCTAAATGATAATTTTGACATCTGATATTTACTTCATTAGAACAAATAATGTAGGGAATAAAAAAATCACACGGACACATCTCTACTCTTTAATCTACTTTTTAATTTCCATCCCTTTTCCACAATATTACAATAGATGATCTTCATGTTTCTCGAAACGTGCGTTGCATGTGAATGCCGAATCTTATAATATGTGGTGTTATAAAAAATTTAAATTAATATTATTATAACAAAATTTTGACTCAAGAATTAAACATGAAGATCATATGTTATCAAAATGTGTGGAAATCATCTGGACCTACAAAAGAGAATAACCAAATGAAAGTTTAACTCTGGGAGGAAGAGATGTTTTTATGGTTCATCACC
The DNA here is from genome assembly GCA_029990575.1 of Petunia axillaris subsp. axillaris. Classification (NCBI taxonomy): domain Eukaryota; kingdom Viridiplantae; phylum Streptophyta; class Magnoliopsida; order Solanales; family Solanaceae; genus Petunia; species Petunia axillaris. Next base: position 48,758,074 of record JARKNS010000009.1, read on the forward strand.
GTTATAGCTTATCCAATCAATTGAACTACTAATAGCTAATACTCCTATTTATCTCGCTTGTTAGATCTTTTGGTTTACCAACACAATGTTCTTTTTAAACATATTCAAAGTAAATTTACAACATTAAAAATATACATGCAGATTGAATCAAGTAAGGTAATTATAGGATAACACTAACAGAGTGTCTAACACTTCACTTGCAAATAAAGTAAGTGCTGATAGAAAGAATACTGGAGAATTTCCTTTCAGCATTTTGGTTACATGAAAGTCGTTGGGAAAAAGGTACAGAAAACATAGTAGGACTGAAAATGAAACAGGAAAATAATAAGTATATATTATTCATGCGTAAACATATAATTCACATTCCAAATATGGTTCACTCCCCTAAACAATGTACTTGGATTATGCTATGAACATAACTTTATAAATATTCCAATGTGCATCATGAGAACTCATATAAAGGTACAAGAACATCAAGAAATATATTAACACGGCCTAACCTTGACGTGTGGGAAATACTGAAGCTATCAAATTCTGTGTGTTGGATAGCCCAAAAAAAAAAGAATTTCTACCAACTGAACGAAGTGGATAATTGTGGCTGCTGTGGACAAAAACTTTCTATATAAGAGTATGGCTTTTCGTCATTAGCCACCAACAGTTATGGAAAAATTAAGTGCTTTGGATTTTGCAGAGGGACTCCCAAAATTGGATAAACGATGAGAAGAATGAGGTTTTTCGAGAGGTATAAGTCCATAATCTGGACCCATCAGAAGGATCACATCTCTTCCAGTTAAACGTGTTAGTAAGGGTTGTGTCGCTGAATTCTCTCCTCCTGGGTTCTTTTGGAAAAGTTTTTTTTTTTTTCTACAAAAAGCTAGTTTTGTGTAGGGGCATTTTGGTAAAATGACTTTTAGCTATATTGAGGACATGCTTTTATAGTAATATGATTTATTTTTGACATCGATTTTGCCTTCATTATTAGATGGAAAATTTTATAGTCAACTACGCTTATATTTGGCCAGACATTGAACCCAAAGAAGAACCGATTATATAACTAGTCTAACTTAAAAATACAATTTCATTTGTTTGTTCTTTTAATAACCAGCCTAAACTGAAAGTAATTTTTTTTTTCTTTTATGACTATACATATTTAACAAACCATACACAAGAATCTTATTCTTTTATCCTTTGACAAGCTTTTGTGTCAGCTAAATTGACCAATAAATATATACCCTACTCTGTTCAAAATTTGAGCGCATTAAAATATTTATATTATTATGAACTAAACTGATCGCGGTGAATTTCATGAAGTTTTGGCTCTGCCCCACGGGAGACAAAAGCTAGGGTTTGGCTTTCTCTAATATTACTTTCATTAGAGAACGGGCAAAGCAACATGCACCGATGCACACAAATTAAAGGTTAAAGCTTGAGTTATGGTTTTTAGTGCTAAACAGCATGCACAAACAAAACCAAGGACATTGTGTTTTGGCTTGTCCCAACCTTAACCATAATTCGAGGCTTCCACAGTGATTAACATTTTTGTCTCTGCCTTCCCACCACCCAACCCCCCACAACCCCACTAGCTTCACTTCTTGTCGTGAAGGTTATCGAACTTTTAAAAAGAAAGCACTCTCTCGTTCCATTTGACGTAGAATTTAAGGTTTTAACATGTCTATTAATATACTACAAAAAATATTACTTAATTTACTGTATTACTTAATTAACTATGTAATTTACTAGTAGTAAGTCACTCTTATAATTTTCTAATTAGATGCTATACCGAGAAGTGAGTAGAATTAAGCAATTTAAACCTCGTTAATAGCAAGGTAGAACTGAAGAAGTGTTCTTTTTATTAATCACATTAATAAGAAATAAGTTAGAAGAGTTGTTACAAAGCAATCAACATAAAGAAGTTAAAAGTTAATATTGTAAACTACAATGAAGGTAAAAATGATGGAGTATTTTTAACTAAAAGGAATGCAACTACAAAACTAATTTAAGAAAAGATTTTTGAAACTTACCCCAAATAATTTGACATATTTTTATGGATTAAAATGACACTAAAAAAGGAGACGAATATAGGACAAGTGGTGATTGGTGTATAGAATCGATATCCCTGCATAATATCAGGACCGTTTATGGTTCTGCTAAGCTAATTTTACATAATTTCAAACTGGCTATCAGCACATTCTTGAACGGCTAAATTCTGAACATGGTGTTGTAAGCAACTACGCTAGATGATGACTGATAAGTGGACTAGTGGACACTGGACATGCAGAATGACTCATTACTATATATAGACCATGACCAAAGAAATTAAAACCTAAATATAGACATTACTCTTTTGAGAGATTTTGGACGCATCGCTCAATTTATATGTTTTCTAGGAAAAAAAAAAAGTATGATTGGAAGACAAAGAGAAAGTATATAATCATTAGACGCTCAAATATATCAAGTATTAAGCTTCCTTTCCTTTAAACTTTTGTTTTTGGGTTCCAGCTTTATCTTGCAATTAGTTTAAGGGAATTTTTGACAAATAGCTACTATTATAGGTGACGATGGAATAATAGCCATAATTTGTAAAAGTGTTGAGCGATAGCCACATGACAAGGTTCTTAAGAGTAGACCGGGAAAGCTCCATGACACTGTCCCGTATTATCTTGGAGTTTGAACTGAATTTCAAAAAATAAAAAAATCATTAAGGTTGAATCGAACAAATACCTAATATGATCCTACAACTTGCGGTTGAAGTGGATAATGTGTACGTAAACCTTACATCTATGTTGAACGAGGTAGAAAAATTATTTCCGATAGACCATCAGCAGGGGTGGAGCCACCCTTGTCAAAGGGGATTCAATTGAACCCTCCTCGCCGGATCACCAGCAAGGTTGAATTGAATTACTACAAGATATTTGAACTCATGTAGTACATTTCAAACTCAACTGAAACTACAGGATTTTTTTTCTGAACTCTAGGATTATTTCTTGGAGTTCAGTTCAAACTCCAAAACACTATTCTAGAGTTTTGAATGACCAGATTCATCTATTAAATATTTCGCGTTTATATCTCCTCTACATTTTTTTTTTTGGGCAAAAACAGACTATTCATCAATTAACACTCTAAAAGTGGCTTCCAGATCAATTGTTACATCAGAGGCTGTTTATCAGTTAGCACTTCAAATAGTGACTTCCCAATCTAATGTTAGATAAATAGAACGGTAGAATGATTGAAGTCGTAGACATCAGAAAGTGGTCCAAATATGTCGATAAGTTAGGAGGACCATAATATGGTCATGGACATTGAAGTTGGTCCTAGCTACTACGCGTGGCTAAAAAGTTGCCTTGCTTTTTGGAAAGGCCAAGTTAAATTGCACGTTCCGGTAGATGTTTTGTTGGACTAGCTTTAAACTAAAATGCCTAAATTTCCCCGTAGAATGAAAATAAATGACAAGATTACCTCGAACAAATCTTGATGGCGTTTTCGTGAAATAACTAAGCTAGCGTTTGGAAATAGATTCCCAATAATTTTTGGAAAATACTTTTTGGGTGAAGTTTGATATAAAAATGAAAAAGTGTTTGGACATACTTTTTGTAAACAAATTTTTTGGCTCAAAAGAGCCTTTGAGCTCTTATGAAAATGAAAATTGATGGGTAAATGTTAGTTTTTGGCTCAAAAACAGCTCAAAGCCACTTTTTGAGCTTTTTGGACAAGTTTTGCTCAAAAAGCACAAACAAACACTTTTTGGCCCAAAAAATTCCTCTAAAAACTATATCCAAACGGGAGCTAAGTTTCACTTAGCTTGGAAAGCGTCGTTCCTTATTTCATTAGTTGAACTTAGTGCAATGTATTAGTCTATGAGACGGGTAGAACATCTTTCGCCTATAAATACTACACTAGGTAAAAGATTGTTTTAAACCAGTTATTCTGTTTTCTAAGCAAGACAAGCTATACTACATTGTATACGAAGGGGTAACACATAGCATAATAAGCTACAATTTCAATTGTAATCTCACGAACTTGAATCTCACGATCTAAGTGGGGTTTCCTATTTTTTTTAACTATCAAGCAAAGTAAAGATTGGGAAATTAAGGCGTTGAATGTCTTAAATGGATGTTGACTACTTCTAAAACCCACTATTGATAAGGATTGTGGCCCAAGCCCATTAACTGGGCTAAGCTTAGGCCTGCCATTTTCTATTGTCTTCTTATGTATAAATTACACCCACCGTATTGTAGTGAATTTTTTCAAAAATATATACCACTTTATGAAACGTAGCAACATTTTTTAAAATATTACCAAACATATTATTTTTAGAAAAATCCTAATTTTCCTCTCTTCTCTCTCTCTTCCATTTCTCTTCTCCCCACCCCTACTGTTTTTACTGCCACTGCCACCCATTCCCCTAGTCGGCGTCCCTCCCCCTCCCTCCATCATAACTGACGTCCCCTCCCCCATGCCCCGTCGTGGGCGTGGTGGTGTTCTGTTCCCGTCGTGTCTTAAGTTTTGTTCCCGTCGTGGTTGTGTTATGTTATTGTCGTTCCTTCCCCCAGATCCGGTCTGCTTCGTTGCTTGAGCTCCGGTGGCGACAGATCTGTTACAGCAGAGCAGATCCGACATTTTTTGGTGAGGATCCGGCGACGCTGCTACTTTGGACCTTTTCTATTTTTTTTTTCTAAATTTTCTGATGGGACACGGTGAAACTACGGTAGTGTATGTTTGGTGTTTGTGAAATGTATGGAATGTAAGACATGTATATTCTTATTATATGCGTGGTGTATGCACTTTATATACTGTAAATATGCATCGTACATACAACGAATATACACTTGTCATACAATAAATATACAACACGTACTTTGGGTTATAATTTGTATATGGTGTGTATCTCCGGTGAATGAACACGCATACAATTTGCATACAGTAACCATAGGAGAATATACAACATAGAGAGAATATATAAACATACAATAATCGTATGCGTGTATCTACTGTATTTTCACTGTATGCAAATTGTGTCATTTGTCCATAACATATAGTGAAAATACACACAGATCCAAAAAAAATAAAAATAAAAAAATAAAAACCGGCGTTGCGGCAGCTGGAGGCAGCAGCAGTGATGGGGTGGCGGCGGCTGGGCAGTAGTAAGAGGTAATCACCCTTTTATATGTATTTTGCTATATTTTGAAAAAAATATTTATTTGTTTTGAAAATAGGATAATATTAGCATTTTTGTATAAAAATGAGTGTCAGATTGTATATTTATGTAAATTATCCTCTTCTTTTTGTCCCCGCCATTCTCTTCGCTCTTGCCCCCATGGCCCCCCCCCCCCACCCCCTCCCAAAAAAAAAAACCCCCTTCTCATAAAAGCAACTTAACTGCAGAGGATCCATTACTTCATGTCTTAAATATTCAACATTTTATATTCTTTTATTTATATAGAACTTTTATATTGGAAATTTAATTAAGGCCTACTTGATAAGAATCCCAGTTGACATTGCCCTAAATATTTTGCTGGTAGCCCTGGCAGCCGCTAATGTTTAGCTTTCAGGCCCAGCTAATGACTCGTCAGGAACTTTTGCACTAAAATTCGTGTTATCAGTCAGGAACTGCTCCAAGTTTTGGTGCTGATGAGTAAAATTAAACACTGGCTCTAAATTCTGGCTATACACTTGGAATTGCTCCAAGTTCTAGTGTCTATGACAAAAAGAAAAATACTGATGCTAAAGTTTTCTATTTCTGTAAACCCTCCAACTTGCTTGCCACTAGTTTCGTAAGAATTTCTCCCACAAGTCACTTTTGTCGCTGGTATTTAATTTGAAGCCACATTTTTATTAGTTTACATGAGAGGCCACTTTAACTTCAATCTTTGTAGGCTGAAATTCAAAATTTATAGGTTGAACTTCATGCCTAAGTTAAAAAGTTCAACTTCAATCCGTAAGGGCTGAACTTTTAGGCATAGATGTGTGAACTTCAACCCTTGTGGTGGGCTGAAGTTGAACTTTAACCCTTATGGGCTTAACTTGTGTGAAGTTTAACCTAAAAGAATTAAAGTTCCAAAAGTGGTCTCTCATGCAAAGCCAATAAATAAAATGGCTTCAAACCAAAGACCACTGAAAAAAGTGGTTATGCCTGCACTTTGCCCACTAGTTTCTGACTGGTTTTAGTGGTACATTAGCATTGTTGAGCCGAAGTTGACATATTTGGGCCACTCTATAAGCTTAAGTCGTGAAATTTTGATGCGTAGCCATTTTTGGACGTGCTCAATGAGTTTTATCCACCGTTTCAAAATTAATTGAGAAATAATCAAAAATTCACGGGCACACTTATGTTCCATTAGCATTGAAAAATACCCCAGAGTAGACTCGATATTTTATACTGGGCTTTGAACAAAACGTTATGGGACTTTATATATAAAACTTCAGTTCTATAACAAAATACTGGGGCTTTGAACAAGTTTTGTTCAAAACCCCATTTTTTTGTTATGGAACTTTATCCCATAAAAAATAATGGTATTTATCCCATAACAAAGGTCCCATTATTTTGTTATGGGATTGAAGCTTTATATATAAAGTCCCACATGGAACCTTGAACTAACATGTTCAAAGGTCCCATTATTTTGTTATGTGACTTTATAAAGGAGTATGTCTTAACTGACCGAATAAAGGAGAAAAATCAAACAAGTTTTATTCAAAGCCCCAGTATTTTGTTATGGGACTGAAGCTTTATATGTAAAGTCACATAACAAAATAATGGGAGCTTTAAACCCTCGTATTTTATACTGAGGTTAGTTTACTGAAGCTTTATATAAAGTCCCATAATAAAATACGGGGACTTTGAACAAAACTTGTTCAAAGCCCCAGTATTTTATACTGGAACTTGTCCGGAGATGACTATTTCTCAATGAATTTGTTTGTGATGGCTATAAATCAATTAGTGCGCTAAACAGGCCCCTACGCGAAACTTTTACGCTCAAGTCCTATGTGAAGGTTTAATAGCATGTGTCCTACTAAATGTTATCTTCAAGTATTGCAGTATTATTTGTGATAAAACGTGAAATAATTCAGTGTTCACTACTTGAAAGACCTCAGGTACTAGCTACAACGTTTTTATTTGGTTAATTAGCTATAAAATTAACCCACAACGTTTAATAAAAATTGATTTTTAGAGCTTATAAAATATTATATATAAATATTGTGGCTAGATTATGTTAGTAATAGGTGACTTGTTAATATGATATATTGAGGGCTATTTATGTGAAAATCCCAATAATTACACTAAAAGACAAGCAAAAGACGAAATTACTAAAAATGACCCATATTTTCAATTCTTACCCGAGTTGTCACCCTTTTCTCAAAACAGCAGTCTGCCGCAAGTTTATACAATTTTATACAAATTTATGCACGTTAATAAAATTGTATAAATTTGTATAAGTATGTATATGCGAGTGAATAAATCTGTATAAAAGAACTTGGAATGTTATCAAACAGGATGTGTATGCTGCTGTCCAGGAGTTCTTTGCAACTGGTAAGCTTTATAGAGCAGTTAACTGTACTGCAGTTGCACTAGTGCCCAAAACTGCCAAGCCTGCCACTATAAAGGAATTCAGACCTATTGCTTGTTGTTATGTGCTTTATAAAATTATCTCTAAGATACTAGCTACTAGATTGCAAAATGTGATGCCATATATAATTTGTGAGGCTCAATCTGGGTTCATTCCTGGAAGGAAAATTGCAGACAACATCATAATGGCTCATGAGCTTGTGAGAGCCTACTCTAGAAATGCTATATCTCCTAGAGTAATGATAAAGGTGGACCTGCAAAAAGCATATGACTCAGTTGAATGGGGATATCTCAGGCAAGTTATGGAGAGTTTAAGCTTTCTTGCTCAGTTTATCAAGTGGATTTTTGGCTGTGTCACTACAGTCAATTACTCTATCATTATAAATAGAGAGTATACCCCCCCCCCCCCCCTTTTGATGCTGCAAAAGGATTGAGACAAGGAGATCCTATCTCTCCATTCCTTTTTGCCATCGCAATGGAGTATTTGAGTATATGTTTGAACCTGCTTAAGGAGGATCCTGATTTAAACTTTCACCCCAAGTGTGCTAGGATGAGCTTAACTAATTTGAGTTTTGCTGATGACCTCCTCCTGTTTGCGAGAGGTGATATGAAGTCTGTTCAGCTATTACATGAAGCTTACAAGAAGTTCTTAGACGCTCCAGGGCTTCAGGCCAATATTACCAAAAGCTCTGTGTACTTTGGAGGTGTTGAAACTCTGGAAAGGTATAGAATTCTGCAGTATCTGGGGTATGCACAAGGAAAACTTCCTTTTAAGTATCTTGGTACCCCTGGACACTAAGAAGCTTAAAAGCTCCCAGTGGCAGCCCTTAGTTGAGAAAATTATAGAGAAAATTATAGCAAGAATTACTACATGGACTGCAAAAAAACATTCAAATGCATGTAGAATTCAGCTGGTTAAAACAGTGATATTTAGCATCCAAGCCTATTGGGCACAACTATTTGTTCTTCCTGCAAAGGTGGTCAAGATGATAGAAGCTTAATGTTGCTCCTATATTTGGTCTGGTGCTAATGACATTACAAAGAAAGCTCTTGTTGCTTGGAGAAAATGTGTCAGCCAAAGTCCACTGGAGGGTACAATCTTATTAACCTAAGTCTGTAGAACAAGGTTGCCATTACTAAGACAAGCTGAGATTTGGCCAACAAAACTGATAAACTGTGGATTAGATGGGTTCATGCTTATTATTTGAAGCAAAAAAGTGTGATGGAGCTGGATCATATCCCAACACAGGCATGCTGGATGTTGAGGAAAATCCTGAGCTCTAAGGACAAACTGAATCTTGCTAAGGAGGCTGCTAGAGGGACAGGAAGTATGATAGGTAGGATTTACTATCAGCTGCTGGGGGATATTCAAACTGTATCTTGGAAAAATCTAATGTACTACAATCAAGCCAAGCCAAAAGCTATTTTTATACTCTCGTTGCAGGTGCAAGGAAAGCTACTCACTTCTGATCGGCTCTTAAAGTGGAAGATATACATTTATCCTACATGTGTAATGTGCAAAGCTGCTCTAGAATCAAATGATCACCTTTTTAGGGAATGCCAGTATGCTAAAGATCTGTGGCACAGACTGCTGAGATGGACTCAAAGGCCTTGGAGCTGGGACAGGAGCAAGTACAGCAGCAACAACTCATTTTACAGTGGGTAAAGGGAAGATCGAGACAGGCTCTCTTGATGAAAATGCTATATACAGAGTTTATTTATGCTATATGGACTGAGAGGAATCAGAGAATATTTCAAGCAAAGGAGCACCAGTTTCTCCAACTAGCAAAGGATATTGCCTACACATGCCATGTTCGAGCTATGGGAACCCTCAAGGAGCTGCTAGATCAGTTTTGTTTCTAAAACTTGTAATAGATAGAATTGATTGTTAGTGAATGTTAGTTAGGTCTAGAGGTATTGAGCTAAGTTTAAGATAGCTAGTTGAGTTGGATGGCTTTGCTTTGTAATGAACACACATGGTGATTATAATAAATTTAATTACCAAAAAAAAATTACTTTTTTGTGTGTATGTTTTTGTATTTTTCTCATTTGCTACGCATTTATCTATGTATATTCATATATAATTAATTTTTTGGGGGGAAATTTGTGTGTATAAACTTGTCCAAAGCAATGGTTTAGACATAATAAACAACATAAATTCAGTAAAATACATAAAAAGTAACGACGCCACTGGCGGGGGAGGGTGGCTGCCGGCGGCTTAGTGGCTGGGAGGGGAGATTTGGTAGCTAGGATGGTTTTATCATGAAGGAGTGTTAAAATTTATAATTTTAGGGTTGTGTGATATGCACAAAAAAAAAAAAAAAAAAAAATTAGCCTCCTGTATGTAATTTTGGGTAGTGGGCTGCCTATTTTTGAAAATTTCTCTTATTATTTTTGTAACTTTGCACCGAAAACTGACGCATTTGGGCCAATCAACGCGTAAGTCCAATGTAAAATTTTCACCCACATGCCACCTTTGTCACTGATATTTAGTTTGAAGCCACTTTTGTTAATGGTCTTACATGAGAGGCCACTTTTTGGAACTTCAATCTTTGTGGGTTGAAGTTTAAACCTTGTGGGTTGAACTTCATGCCTAAATTATGAAGTTTCAACTTCAATTTGTAAGGGCTGAACTTTTAGGTATAGATGCGTAAACTTCAACCCGTGTGGGCTGAAGTTGAGAGGCCACTTTTTGGAACTTCAATCTTTGTGGGTTGAAGTTCAAACCTTGTGGGTTGAACTTCATGCCTAAATTATGAAGTTTCAACTTCAATCTGTAAGGGCTGAACTTTTAGGTATAGTTGCGTAAACTTCAACCCGTGTGGGCTGAAGTTGAACTTCAATCCTTGTGGGCTGAACTTGTGTGAAGTTCAACCCAAAAGAATTGAAGTTCCAAAAAGTGGCATCTCATGTAAAACCAATAAAAAAATGGTCTCAAACAAAAGACCACTGCTAAAAGTGGCCTTTGGTGCACTTCCCAAGTCCAATATGATGTGCTTTTCTCCCACTAATAATAATGGAAAATCTGGACGACATATGCTTTTTTCCGCTAATTGTATTTTAATTTGGGTCTATATATTGATGTAGGATTCAGAGAAGTTCCAATTTAGGAGACCTCCAATTTTTCTGTTAAGACAATTTGTTGCATGGGTGAACAAGATGGACGTAATGGACCACAATTAACAAAAATAATTCATGTAAACAACTTCAACTAATTGGGATTTAGATGTACTAGTAAGATTTGTTACTTTACATATATGCTGGCTCTAGAGTCTAGACTCTTGAGATTTAATTTGTAAATGGTTGTACTAAATGAATGAAAATTTCTGAAAGTGGATTATCTTAGCCAACCTTGATGTGCAGAAGCAAAAATCTAAGACGAGTAAACAAGCTTGCGAAACCTCTTGTAAGTTTATGACATCTTGAATGAATTAAGTCGATAAGTAGAATAAAGCTAAGCTAAGAATATTTAAAGGGGAGAAGAACTTAGTGTTCGACATCTTGAATGAAGTCGATAAGTAAAATATGCGTTCTTAGTAATGTTGAAATATAGGTGGGTTGGACTAAATTTAGATGGTTTAAAATGAGGTTGGCTGATAAATCCGTCCAAGTTTTACTAGAATTGGTACAGAGGCGGAGCCAAGATTTGACTTTTCTGGATTCTGATTTTGTTAAGTTACTGGGATATAAATTAACAATTTGTACATATTATAGAAATTTCTTAAGACAAATAGAATTTATGAAATAAAACTACTGAGTTCTGCCGAATCCGATCGCAACACACTAGATCCGCCGCTCGAAAGAATTAAATTGAATTGAATCAAAATAGGTAGATAATGGCGTAGTGCGACCAATCAACTCTTGTGAAGTTTTTTCCTTTCCAGTTTTTCTAATGACCTTTTAAATTGTCAAACTATAATAACTTATTTTTGTTAAGACAATAGAAATTATATCAAATAAAAAAGTTCTTTTAGAAAAATATTTTCACTACTAGAAAAAAGTTGTTTTCCGACCAAACGAGACGGTCGAGTAATGAGTGATCACACAAGGGTATCCGGCCGACTCGGTCCGATATTCTGACCGTAAATCGGTCGGACACAGATCGCACATTATAATTTCTGGAATAAAATTTATTGAACCAGGCGACCGAATCAGTCCGAGGTTGCAAAAATTTGGAAAAAAATTTCTTGAGTCAGGCGACCGATGCAGTCGGATATTGTAATTTCTGGGCAAAAAAATACCTAGATTTCGGACCGATTTGTTCGGAATTCTGGGTAAAATATGCAATATAAAACTTGTAATTAGAGCTCCACCACCTCTAAAAACAGTAAAAACAGCACTGAGAAGAAGATTAGGCTTCTACAAGCCTTAATTTTTTTCTAAACAAGGCTTATTGCCTTTAACTAAAACTTTAACAATTTAAATAACATCAATAATTAATAAAGATTCAAACAAGTTAAACTTAAATACAACAAGTCTAAAAAGTTTATCAAAAACCAACCACAAGTCTAATACATGTCTAAAACATCAATAATCCATTATTACTGCTCTGTTGACTCAGAACTAGACTCAGACGACGAGCTGTATTGACGTTTGATCTTGCCTTTCCTCCGGCTCTTGCTCTTGCTCTTGCTCTTGCTCTTGCTCTTGGTCTTGCTCTTGCCCTTGCCCTTGCCCTTCTTTCCCTTGTCCGCACTACCGCACACAATGTTCTGCATCATTTCCCGCATGACTCTCATATTTTCCTCATTGCGCAAACGATCTTCTTCACTCTTTCTCTTAAGCTCTTCGATTTCATTGCACAACGAGACTTGCACTGAGGGATTAATTGAACTAGTAGGAGGAGTGTAAGTGCCAAAGAAACCTGGATTTAAACGTTCCGAGGCATACTGCGATCCCAGGCCGTAAGCACTTCCCTTCTTTACCCCGCCATTCACCTCCAACCATAGTGTGGTTTCCTCCTCTAGTGTCATTTGAGCTAGGGTACTGCTACCACACTCGGATGCCTGACTTGCTATCCTTTCTTCATAAGCCGCAATTGCCTTTTCCTGAAAAAAATTTAATAACAAGAATTAGATTTACAAATATTGACGGATTTAATAACTTTAAAAGATTGAATTTAATAACTTACATATAGCTCTCTAGCACGCTCCTCGACCCACACTTCTTCTCCTTTTTTATTTCTGTATATATGCCTCTTCTTAAAGATTTCAGGCACACGTACTGGCCGCCCCTTTTCCTTGTCCTAGAAAATTAAAAAGATGACAAGTTAGATAGAAAATTAATGTGAGTTACATAAAACAATACATATAATAATTAATAAGTTACCAATAGCATCCGCTGAGTCCCTGCGCTAATCGAACCCCCGGTATGCAGCGATCCACCCTTTTCGGAGGCTCATGCGGCTTTTACTTGGGCACTCCTCTTCTTAAACTCATCACTATCCCAATATTCCAGATATTTTACCCAAACGTGATCGTATATCCATTCGGGGGATTCTTTCTTTTGGCCTGACTATCATACAGGTTACCTTTGACTCTATTTGCGCATTTTCCAAGAAAATTGCTTCAGGCAAAGCTATCAAAGGCAGGATGCCACTTACACTCTGTCTGAAATAATTAAAAATATTATATTTTTAAAAAAGTGACATTTAACTAAATTATTAAAAAATAAAACATAGTTATTACCTTAAAATCGTCAAACATGGACAGCTTTACGAGGAAGGGTACGTTACCCCAGGATGGCCATGGTTCACTCCATCTAGATTTAATGCATAATGTGACTAAGGGAGTAGCCATGTGCGAGGAAGTAAGACTAGATAAAAATCATTAGTGTTCATAAATATACTAAAAAATTAAACTTTATCGTAGTATTAAATAGTTAAAAAAGAATACTTACCCACGACTACCCTCAGGATACATCCTCACCCTCCCATCATCAACATATGATCCTGGAGCACCAATGTAAAAAGGTGAGCTCGGATCATAATGTGGTACAATAGGTGGTACCGAAGCGCCCACCGAGCTCGGATCAGAAGGTGGTACAGTAGATCCACAAGGAGTAGATAATGAAGGGGATGGTGATGGACTGGAAGATGGTGAAGGCATGGACGATGAACTCATGCCATGCGGACGAACAACATAACCATGAGATGTACGAAGTGGCATGCCGGGGGGAAAGGTAGCGGGATGAGTGAAAAAACCTGGAGCCTATGTAGACGGAGGATATGTAGGAAGCATATGAGGTACATGTGCAGGAGGAGGTGTATAACCTGAAGCAGGATAGGTACTTTGAACATTTTCTTTCCCCTAGCCTTCTCCGTAGATGACATATCTGTAAAATAAGCACAATAAATTAGCACAATATAAGCAAATTATAAATTTATATGGAATACATTAATAAAGTAGTATAAATAATTGTAGTAAAGTAACAACAACAAGCTACAAACATGTCAATCATCATCATTCGCGTCAAGGTCATTGGATATTTCTTCTTCCTCGCTTATTTCTATTATACATCTAACTACGACTTTCATATTCCATATCTACACAAAAAATTACAAGTTTTAGATACATATTAAATTGCAAAGATTAAAAAAAAAATTACTTTGATACTCTACCAATTTTCATAAGATTAAGTAATTGTATAATTTTCTAAGTCAATTACTTTTATATTACTAACTAATTTGTTTTCTAAGATTATCATTTAGTAATTAATAATACTTCTCATTTGCAACTTATATCTATTTATTCAAAATGATAAAACTATTTACTTATCTATAGTTTGTTGGAGTAATTCAAAATCCAATATTTGAAGGATCAAATGAAATAGAATCAAAGATTACAAAATGTATATTTTGCAAATAATTTATTTCATTCAAATCAATTTACAAAATAAAATATTTTAAGTTGTTTAGCTACTATATTATTTATAACTAATGACTCTTAAAATATAATATAATATAATATAAATAAATCATACATTATTGATCACTACATAAAATATTCATATTACTAATTACCCAAAAATAAAATAATCTTAAAATTATCATATTTAATTATTTTCAATTTTTGAATTCTAGTTCTAGACCTAATACTTATTTTTTATTCACTAGACTAGAGCATGTCTAACTATTATGTCTAGTTCCTATTATGTCTTTATTGCTCACCACTTATTTGATGAAATGCCTCAAATAATCTAACTACCAAACTACACTACACACCATCAATTCTTTCTCAAAGCAATACAACTATAATATCTTTTCTTGACTCTTACCCCATGGAACATCAACTTGTTCACTACAATAGCCTCCTCACATATAACCACCAAATAACTAAATTATAAAGAAGGCTAAATTATCTTCTACATGTTATCTTATCACAAAGGACCAACTCCAAATGCTAAATTATCATAACCTCACTAAAACCCAAGTATCAATGTTTATCACTCCATTTTCTCCGAGCCAAATCAAAATACAAAACAATAATTTACAACTAATCCAAGAACAACAAAAACAACACTACTACACACCATTAATAACATTCAACAACAACAACAACACTACTAAATTAACAAGATAAAGCCTCAAATTCTCATCTTTTCACAAATTCAATTGTTGGTCACGTAATCCATATCCAATGTATACGTATAATATCATATACCATAGGCAGCAACAACACAAAACAACACTACTATTTATGGGTGTTTTAAAAAAAAAAATCAAAAAAAAATTAAAATCTAACCTGATGAGAAGCGCTACCTTAGGTGGCGGTTCACTGTCGGCCTGAGTAGCCGACGGTGCTGCTGCCTGAGGTGGCCCCGGATTTGTGTGTTTGTGAAAAAAATAAAAATTGGGGGTTACAGTTTGTGAAATTAAAGAAAAAAAATTAAAGAAGATAGTGAAATTGGAAAAAACTTACCAATATAGAATAGGAGATTTGATGGAGAAATTGGTGGTTATGAGTATTTGGGGGTTGGGGATTTATGGACTGATGGATTTGTGTATTTGTGGGTTGGGGGACGGGTCTTTTTAGAGAGAGAGAGAGATGAGCTGAAATAGGGAGGGAGTCGGGGGTATATTTTCTGGTTCTCCGACCGCTTCGGTCAACTAGAATAAAATAAAAATTATTTAATTAGGTTTGGACCGTTTTGGTCGGATAACATAAAAAAACTATTTAATATAAATTAACTGAATTGTCTCACCGATTCGGTCGGATAGACTGTTCCGATCGAGTTTCGGTGGAAAATTTACGGTCTGAAAAGCCTTAATTTTTAGTAGTGTTTGCCAAGGTTTTTTATGCGTCTCTTTAGATTATATGTTAAGCCTAAATTAATTTAATTTCTTATATGAATTGAGGTGTGCTCAAATTGATTCGCCTAGAAAATATTTTCATCCCAAACTGTTCAATCTATTACGTATGAGAATATTAGTTTAAGCACGCAAGTGAGGATAGAATTTATCGAGAAAGTATATTAGGAATCATTACAGAATGCAAAAAAAAAAAAAAAGTACTTTTAGGTAGAAGCAGAAGCAGTACTGTTTCTGGGCTTTTAGGGAGAAGCTACAAATACTTGCTTCTTCCACGAAGCATAAGCAGTTTATTCATTTTTTCAACACAAAAATATCCTTACAAAAAGTTTATATTTACCAAATTATTCCTCATTAATTAACCATATCTCTCAAATTAAAATTACATTTCTCTTTTTTCTATTTTTTTCTACTATGTACTTTTACAAATCTTCTCCTTCTTAGCAGTAGTTTTTATTTTTAAGTATTTCTATCAACCATATATAGGATCTCTTATTCTTTAAACCATCTTTTAAAAGTAAGTAATTATAAGAAATTCTTAATTCCGTTATCACTTTGATTTAACTATATTTTATGTTGTTCAATAGCTTAAATTTATATCTTTTACTTTATGTTTTACATTTTAGCTAAATATTTTTTTTAATTAAAGTCTTTTATGATAAATATTTAAAATTATTTTTTTGTTTCTATTAATCCAAATGTAAAATGAACTTGGATGTTTTTTTCGTAATTTGACACTCAATTTTCGTACAGATTAGCCAGACACAAATTATTTATCAAAAGTACTTTTTCAATGAGTTGTCCAAACACAAACTGCTTATTATCTAAAAGTACTTCTTTGAAAAGTACTTATATCAAAAGTACTTTTCGAAATAAGCAGTTTTCGCAGCAATGCCAAACAGGCTCTAACTCCTGATCTTTTCAATCCATCCAATTAAAATGGAAGGTCTATAGAAATAGGAAACTTCCGGTGCCCCTTCACAACTTTAGCCTTCGTAAGAAATGTTACATTTTTCGCTCCTATCAGAAAAAAAGTTCCTGGCGATTGCCACATTTTACTAGCAGTGGGACATGGTGGTCAACATGAGTTTCTCCCTGGTGACTTTTAGCGATAGCCGTAAACTTTTTCAGACAAAAAAAATATATATATAAGACAGTTCTTACGGCCGCCAAAAGTATGATAGCGGCACTAACTCTATTCATTTCGTACAAAAAACTTGAATCAAAATCCTTCCGAAAAATTACGGAATAGAACATTTATAATGTTTCGTCACAGATTTGGTCCTTATAAGAAAATTCTTACTTTTTTGCTCGGTAAAACGGTTATTGAAAATTACCAGAAATCACCATGGGAAACTCATGGTGGTTACCAGGAATTTCTTTCTAGCGATCGTCAGGAACGTTTCGTCATGGGAGTGAAAATGTAAGACTTAATATCTTGGGTTAAAACTTGTGACAACATTGCCAAATGAGTCTATTTTGCGCAAAAACTTTAATCCATCCTTCCTAGATTATTTATTTATTTACGTATTTATTAATTTACATACTTATTTATGTTAATGGTTGTTTAAGTGTTTACGAACGCAAACTTAAATCGAACAATTTTGCCTCAAATTTGATGAGAATATGCTATGTGTGAAAAATAGTAAAGTAGATTTTTTGGAGAGGTTCTAGAATAATATAGAGTGCTATCTTGGATTGAAGAAATATTAAGATACTCTAGAATAATCTAGTGTAGAATATTAAGTGCATAGTATAGATATTTTAGAGGAAAGAAATATCTAGATATATTTTAGATATTCTAGAGTCTTGGATAGCTTGAATACTCTTATGGATGTATCTAGAAATGCATCTAGAACCATCCCTTGTCAAGTATAAATAAGGGTGGTCTTACTCATTTGTAACCAAGCAAATCAAGAAAACATTTCTAGTTTACAAAGTTCTTTCTTCCAACTTTCCTTCTTCTTTTTAAAAGCTTCCTCTTCTTTAGTTGAATCTTCCTATATCTTGCTAACGATCTTGGGCTAGCAGAAGGTTTCCAACACTAACTTTTTCTTCTGCTATTCTCTACATGGTATCAGAGCCATAGGTTGGCATCTAGAGTATTTTTCAAGATCGGGTTTTGGTGGTAGATTCAACTGGTTTATTTAAATGGATTTTAGTGGTCGTGTTGGTGGATTGGGGATGGAATTATTGAACCAATCCAACTACAAAGTTTGGAAGACTTGTATGGAGTCTTACCTTGTTGGCGAGGATTTGTGGGAAGTTGTCAATGGTAGTAACACAAATCCTCCTGCCGACAAGCCGGAAAATAGCAATGCACTCAAGAAGTGGAGGCAGACGAATGCTAAGGCGGAGTTCATTCTAAAGAGGTCAATATCTCACAATTTGTTTGACCATATTATAAGGTGCAAGTCGGCTCATGAAATATGGAGTACCCTCGACCGGTTGTTCAACAAGAAGGACGAAGCTCGGCTACAGATATTGGAGAATGAATTGGCTAACACAACTCAAGGTAATCTTTCCATCGCCGAGTATTTTTTGAAGATTAAAAATTTATGTTCCGAAATTTCTCTATTAAATCCGGACGAGGCTATCTCCGAAGCACGAATGAGAAGAACTATCATTCGTGGATTGAAGCCCGAATATATTTCCTTTGTTACATCAATTCAAGGATGGGCCCAACAACCATCCTTGGAGGAGTTTGAGAATTTGTTGTCATCACAGGAGCTACTAGCCAAACAAATGGCTGGTGTATCGATCAAAGAAGGAGAAGGAAGTGCTCTTGTAGCAAACAAGAGGAATTTTAGAGGAAAGCAAAAGCAAGGTGGCTCAAGTGAGAGGCCACACTCTCAATCCCAAGGTGATTCAAGCTCGCTCGAGAAGAAAGAAGGGTCTTCTCATAATTTTGGTAAGAAGACTTTTAAGTGCTACCGGTGTGGCAAAGTAGGGCATATAAAAAGATATTGCCGGGTCAAAGAAGGCAATATAGCTCGAACTGAAAAAGCCGCTGAGGTAGAAGAAGACTGGGGGAAGTGCTTCATGGCTGAAACACGATCAGTAGATGCCATGGCTTCCATCAACTTTGAAAAAGATTGGATCGTGGATTCAGGATGTGGGCATCATCTTACTGGTGACCAATCCAAGTTTTCCACCCTTCGAGATTACAATGGCCATGACGTCATTGTAACGGCAGATAATACAGTCCATCAGGTGGAGAAGGAAGGCACTGTGGTCATCAACGAGAAGCTAGAAGGCCCTATCACTCTCACCAGCGTCTTCCATGTTCCAGGTATGAAGAAAAATCTCTTCTCAGTTGCAAATGCTGTAGATGCTGGAAGCTACCTACTATTTGGCCCACGTGACGTGAAGTTCCTTCGAAATATCAAGGAACTCAAGGCGGATATTATTCACACCGGTAAGAGAGTTAATAATCTATATGTTTTATCTGCCTCTGATTCATATGTTGAGAAAATGAGTAGCAATGATAATGCGCATCTATGGCACGCTAGACTTGGACATGTTAACATGGATAAATTAAAAACCATGGTGAAATTTAATCTAGTAAAAGGTTTGACTAACTTAAGAAACTTTGGTGGAGGGGAGATTTGCGAGGGATGTCAATACGGAAAGTCACATCGACTTCCGTTTGACAAATCCTTGTCAAGGTGCAATGCTCCACTAGAACTAATTCACAGTGATTTGATGGGGCCAACAAGAACTCCTTCATTCTCTGGGTACTCTTATATGCTAATTTTTATTGATGATTTTACTAGATTCACGTGGGTTTATTTCGTGAAAAATAAGTCAGAAGTCTTCAACAAGTTTATGGAATTCAAGGAAATAGTTGAAGGCGAGCTTGGTTCCAGAATAAGGAGGTTGCGAACCGATAATGGCGGTGAGTTTACTTCAGAACAGTTCCTCTTATTTTGTCATCAACATGGGATTAAGAGAGAACTCACCTGTGTTTATACGCCACAACAAAATGGAGTGGCGGAACGGAAGATTCGGCACTTAACAGAGACTTGTAAGAGTTGGCTTCATGCCAAAAATTTACCCAAAGCACTATGGGCTGAAGGTATGAATTGTGCAGCATATGTGATTAACAGGATGCCACTTTCTCCAAACAACATGAAGTCGCCCTATGAACTGATGTTTGGAGAAAAGCCAAGTGTCAAGCATCTTAGAGTGTTTGGCTCCATATGTTATGTTCATATCCCAGATTCTCAGCGAAGCAAGTTGGATGCCAAAGCCAGGAAGTGCATCTTTGTCGGATATGATGAAAGAAAGAAAGGCTGGAAGTGCATGGATCCAGAAACTCATCGCTTCGTTGTTTCGAGGGATGTCATATTTGATGAAGTTTCTTTATATTATGGAGCCGAGTCAGAAGGAGCGGGTTCTAGCACACTGAACCCTGAAGCTTCGAGCTTGCCTGTCATAGATGTTTCTCCAGATAATACAGCTGACGAGGAGCTAATTGAAAGGGGGAGTCCAGGAACTCCACAATGTGAATCCCAACAAATAGACGATTCACGGAGTTCACAACGGCCAAAAAGAGTTATCAGGAAGCCAACCCGCTACAGAGATGAGAATCTTGTCAGTACATATTCCTGCTTCCTTGCAGGACCAATAGATGACGAAGAACCTTCATCATTTGAAGAAGCAAAAGGAGTCAAGCAGTGGGAGCTTGCAATGGATGAGGAGATGGAGGCTCTAATGAAAAATCAAACTTGGAGTCTCGTACCGAAGCTTAAGGATGTGAAACCCATTTCTTGTAAATGGGTTTACAAGATTAAAAGAAAGGCAGATGGTAGCATCGATAGATACAAGGCAAGGCTGGTTGCTCGAGGATTTTCTCAGAAGTACGGAGAATACTATGAAGAAACTTTCAGTCCCGTAGCAAAGATGATCTCAGTCCGAGTTGTGCTAGCACTGGCAGCCTCGCGTAATTGGAGATTATGGCAACTCGACGTGAAGAATGCTTTCTTGTATGGTGAGCTTGACAAAGATATTTATATGGAGCAGCCACCCGGGTATGTATCTAATCTACATCCTGATTATGTCTGCAAAATTAAAAAGGCTCTTTATGGACTCAAACAAGCTCCACGAGCATGGTATGGGAAAATTGCACAATATCTATATTTCTATGGTTATGCTGCGTCATATTCGGATCCTAGCTTGTTTGTTAAGAAACAAGGGGATCTGCATATGGTTGTTCTGTTATATGTGGATGATATGATAATAACAGGAAACAATGAAGATGAAGTTTCAAAGCTTCAAGAGGAGCTTGCTATAAGATTTGACATCAAGAAGTTGGGAGAGCTACATCATTTTCTTGGCTTAGAGGTGACAAACACGGATAAAGGAATTTTTGTCACCCAAGAAGGATATGCCAAGAAACTTATTGATAGGTTTGGGATGAAACAAAGCAAAAAGTGTTCTACTCCTCTTGAGATAAACACAAGGTTAAGGCGCGAAGAAGGCTCACATCTTGCAGACCCCAGGCTTTTTCGAGCTCTTGTCGGCAGTCTTCTATATTTGACTATTACGAGGCCAGATATTGCTTTCTCTGTTGGATATGTCAGCAGGTTTATGCAGTCACCAAGAAAGCCTCACTGGGAAGCTGCAAAGAGGATTCTGAAGTATATCAACTCAACACCAGATTTGGGCTTATTCTTCCAGAAGAAGAACGATTTGGTATTAATTGGATACACGGATGCAGATTTTGCTGGTGATTTGGATGATCGAAGATCAACATCAGGCTATAACTTTCTCTGCGGTGGAACAAGTGTTTCTTGGCTAAGCAAGAAGCAAGACTCGGTTTCTTTATCAACCACGGAGGCGGAATATAAAGCAGCTGCTCTTGCTGCTCAAGAATGTGTATGGCTCCAAAGACTCGTTGAAGACTTGCACATACCGATATCAAAACCAACGGCAATTTTTGGAGACAACCAAAGTGCAATCAAGCTGGCAAATAATCCAGTGTTCCATGCAAGAACTAAACACATTGAGGTAGAACATCACTTTATCCGAAAAAAGGTTCTTGATGGTACAGTAACTACGTTGGAGGTGCGGAGTCAGGAAAATATCGCTGATATCTTCACGAAGTCACTTTCCAAAGGTTCGTTTGAGTTCCTCCGTGACAAGCTTGGAGTTAAGGGTGGGCATAAAATCGAAAAAACCGAAAAACCGAACCGAACCGAACCGAACCGAATTAGTTTGGTTTTTTCGGTTCGGTACTTCGGTTTTTCGGTTCGGATTCGGTCTTGAAAAATTTGAAATTTCGGTTTTCGGTTCGGTCTTCGGTTTCGGGCAACCCAAAACTTCGGGTCCCGAAAACCCGAAATTTTAAACCTTATGTAAAAATCCGAAAATTACCCCACTGTTACACTTTGACTTTAACTCTTTACACTTACAATACCCTAGTCCCTAGCCAGCGCCCAGCAGCCGCAATTGCAAATAACTCGCAACTGAGAACTGAGATTGGAAGTCGGAGTCGCAACTCGCAACTGAGAACTGAAGGTTAGTTTCCAATCGGCCGATCTGTTATTGATGCTTATCTTAAAAGTAGAGATTACAAAGAACAGATGAAAGGTTACCAGTTTAATTTATTCGTAGCAAGGAAGATGAATAATGTAAAAATATGAATGTGTGCATCTATGTTTCTTTTAAGTTTTAACAATATCTGAAATTTAAAGGGGCAGCGTCTAACTAAAGCATGCAAGATCCAAAATAGAAACAGTTTTACTAGCACTCTTAGCAGTTTTCCTTGTCGTTTTTGCTCTGTTGAGCTCATCTATTGATTTTGGTCTTTCCTTTTCCAGTTTTAATTGATCAGTTCCCTGCTGCATTATTTAGTTCATTAAGAAATTTTCTACTTTGCAGCATAAATTGCCAAGTTTTAATACGTTCCTATGATGGAGAAACAGATTATAAGAAGAAGACGGACGTTCACGAAAGCAATCACTCCTTTTTGGGTCACTTCTCAAGTTAATATTCGAAATGAGAGTACAATCACAATTCACAGTGCCAAAATTATGTTCCTAACTGAAAAAGAATATAAAAGGAGACCAATAAAATGAAACAAATGAAATTTCTTTACTTGCAACACTAACGCGTAATTTTAGAAAATGTCAAGGACAGCTCAGAGTATGGTAAGTGGTAACTTCTTTCTTCTAATGGATGGTGGTTAAAATGTGCACTTCAGCTCTGAGTTCCCTGTGGTAGTTGTCACTAGTTTACACTCCAAGAGAATGCTGCATGAGGTATTCAGCCCAAATCACTTGGTCCCTTGTAGTCATGCATGTAAATACATTAATCTGGTTCTAGCTGAAATGATCAGTCCCTTGTAGCTGCATTTCTGATTGCTGATTGCTGCATTTCTGATTGCTGCCTCCTTCTATATTGCAATTGTTTGGCTTGTTCTTTCTTGCAATTTAGTATATATCTCTTGTCTAAAATATTGTGTATTTGTATTTGTTCATAGATGGCGGATGAAAGTAGAGTTAGTGATGAAGTTGCCTCGACTGATGGTGTACCTGAACCTGAATCTAAAAGTGAAGATATGTCTATCGACACTCAAGGTACGAAAAAAAGAAAAGCCATTCAATATAGATCAAAGGTTTGGGATCATTTTGAAAAAGTGTTTTGAGAATGGAGTACTTTCAAAGGCAAAATGTAATTATTGTAAGAGACTTTATGCTGCTCAAACTACTGGTGGAACATCTGGATTGAATGGTCATTTAGGTAGGTGCACTGTATATGCACCTATTAAGAAACCTGATAGTTCTCAATCAAAATTACCCTTTAAAGCTATCCCATCGGACAGATCCGATTGGAAATTTGATCAAGAGGAAGTTAGAAGGGCTTTAGTTGAGATGATAATTGTAGATGAATTACCCTTTAGTTTTGTCGAGAAAGAAGGCTTTAAGAAGTTTTTGAGTGTGGCACAACCTATGTTTCATATTCCTTCTCGTAGGACTGTGACAAGAGATTGTTATAAAATTTATAATGAACATAAAAATAATTTGAAGAAGTGTTTTAGAGAAGTAGGACCAAAGGTTTGCCTTACTACTGATACTTGGACTTCTGTCCAAAGAATTAATTATATGTGTTTGACGGCCTACTTTATTGATAGAGATTGGGTGTTGCATAAAAGTATTCTTAACTTTTGTCCAATCACTAGTCATAAAGGGGAGGATATGGCAGAAGTGATAAGTAATTGTTTGCTTGATTGGCGCTTGGAGAAGGTGTTCACTCTTACTGTGGATAATGCTGGTTCAAATGATGTCACAGTTAGAGAAGTGTCTAAACAATTGACTGACTGGGGAACTAATTTGATGGAAGGTAAACACCTTCATGTTAGATGTACTGCTCACATTCTTAATCTCATTGTGCAAGATGGTTTGAAAGAAATTGGCCCTTCTGTGAAACGTGTTAGACAGGTTGTGAGGTATGTTAGGCAATCTCCTGCCAGGCTTAGAAAGTTCAAGGAGTGTGTTGAACGTAAAAAGATCGACTATAATAGAGCATTGGTTTTAGATGTTCCGACTAGGTGGAATTCCACCTACTTGATGTTGGAAGTAGCACAACATTATGAGTCGGCTTTTGACAGGTTTGATGCAGGCCCTGAAAAGGTATTGTCTACTTATCTTTCTTCTCATGTTTGTGAAGATGGAAGTGTTGCAGGTGGACTAGAAAGTAAAGATTGGGTGAATGTGAGGAATGTGATAAAGTTTCTTGCTAGATTTTATGACCTCACTGTTAAAGTTTCGGGTTCTCTTTATGTCACTGCTAATTCACATTTTGAGGAGATATGTGAGCTTTATGTGTATTTGAAAATGTGTGTACTTAGTGATGACTTAGAGCTTTCTACGATGGCTGATGAAATGAAAAAGAAATTTGAGAAGTACTGGGGTAATCCTTTCAACATGAACAAAATGATTTTTATTGCATCTGTGTTGGATCCTCGTAACAAGTTTGTGTATGTTGATTTTGCACTTGAGGAGATGTATGGAAAGATCATAGGTGATAAAATTGAAGCTGAAGTTAAAACTTATTTGGCTTCTTTGTATGCTGATTATGCCGGAAAATATTCAAGTGGAACAGTGGGTTCACATTCTCCTTCATCATCCACTTCATCTAGTGAGCTTTCGACTGATTCACTTAGTGGAAATGTAGTGAGAAATAAGCTTCACTTGAAGAGACAAAAAGAAGATAGTGGAAGTGTAGGTGCTAAATCAGAGCTTGAGAAGTATCTTAGTGAAGATCAAGAGCCCGCTGTTGAGAATTTTGATGTTTTACGTTGGTGGAAATGAATGCCCCTAGATTTCCTATTCTTTCATAGTTGGCTCGTGATGTCTTGGCTATTCCTATATCTAGTGTGGCATCCGAGTGTGCATTTAGTACGGGTGGCCGCATTCTTGATTCATTTAGGAGTTCATTGACTCCTAAATGTATGCAAACCCTTATTTGTGTTCAAGATTGGCTAAGAAGTGAGCCTATTCCGATTAGCATTGATGAAGATTTGGATTATCTTGAGCAAATTGAACTCGGTAAGGTTATGGTGCCTTGTTAGTTTATTATATTAAGTTTACTTGGTTTTGAGTTGTATGACTAATTGTTGTTAATTTGCTATTATATTTAGAAATGGCCGACTATGCACGAGATTCTTGCATTGTTGATGTATAGTTGCATCATTTTCTTGTGGTAAGTAATTAAATATATAATTTGGTAGTTTATTATTTATTGTATTCTAACTTGTTGGTAATTAGGTCCAAGTTCAAGTTCAACCAAGAGGCGTCGTGCAACTAAATGTCGATCATCGCTTTGGTTCTATCTTGAAGTGATTGAAGAAAATGAAGGAGTAATCCGCATTTTGTTATATTGTGTTGGTACTTATTTATTTAGGACTTGACTTTGTGTGGTCCGTGTGGCTACTTGTTATTGACTTGTTGTCAAGTATTGAGCTTGTTAAATGCTCATATCGTACTCACTTTTGTATGGATTGTCCCGCT
This sequence comes from Petunia axillaris subsp. axillaris, assembly GCA_029990575.1. Taxonomy (NCBI): domain Eukaryota; kingdom Viridiplantae; phylum Streptophyta; class Magnoliopsida; order Solanales; family Solanaceae; genus Petunia; species Petunia axillaris. The sequence continues at coordinate 48,783,959 of JARKNS010000009.1, forward strand.
TATTTAAAGTTGTTTGAACTTGTTAAATTCGGTGTTTTTTTAGTGCTTTTTTGGGGTTGTTTTTGCTGCTATTTTGCTGTTGTTTTGGGGCTGTTTCGCTGCTCTTTTCTTGCTGAAACGCAGCTGTTCCGCTGCTGTTTTTGTGTTGTAATGTTACTGCATTTTAGGGGCTGTTTTGCTACTATTTCGCAGCTGTTTTCATGCTGAAACGCAGCTGTTTCACTGCTGTTTTTGCGCTGTAATATTGCTGCATTTTAGGGGCTGTTTCGTTGCTGTTTTGGGGCCTGTTTCGCTGCTGTTTTGGGGGCTGTTTCGCAGCTGTTTTCATGCTGAAACGCAGCTGTTTCACTGCTGTTTTTGCGCTGTAATATTGCTGCATTTTAGGGGCTTTTTCGCTGCTGTTTTGGGGGCTGTTTCGCAGCTGTTTTCATGCTGAAACGCAGCTGTTTCACTGCTGTTTTTGCGCTGTAATATTACTGCATTTTAGGGGCTGTTTCGCTGCTATTTACTGCTGTTTTGGGGCTGTTCCGCAGCTGTTTTCATGCTGAAACGCAGCTGTTTCGCTGCTATTTTTGTACTTTAATATTACTGCATTTTAGGGGGCTGTTTCGATGCTATTTTGCTTCTATTTTAATGCTGTTTTGGGCTGATTTTCTAGTGCAAATATGCTGATTTTTTTTTAAACTATAAACTTTGGTTTAAACCGAAACACCGATGCACCGAACCGAAGTACCAAACTAAAAAACCGAACCGAACCGAAGTATAAAAATTACGGATTTTTCTACACTTCAAACCGAACCGAAGATCGAAGTAACGGACTCCTACTTCTAAAAACCGAACCGAACAACCGAACAACCGAACGCCCACCCCTACTTGGAGTAGTTTCCAAAAAATTACTTTAAGGGGGAGTGTGAAAAATAGTAAAGTAGATTTTTTGGAGAGGTTCTAGAATAATGTAGAGTAGTATCTTGGATGGAAGAAATATCAAGATATTCTAGAATAATCTAGTGTAGAATATTAAGTGCATAGTATAGATATTTTAGAGGAAAGAAATATCTAGATATATTCTAGATATTCTAGAGTCTTGGATAGCTTGAATACTCTTATGGATGTATCTAGAAATGCATCTAGAACCATCCCTTGTCAAGTATAAATAAGGGTGGTCTTACTCATTTGTAACCAAGCAAATCAAGAAAACATTTCTAGTTTACAAAGTTCTTTCTTCCAACTTTCCTTCTTCTTTTCAAAAGCTTCCTCTTCTTTAGTTGAATCTTCCTATATCTTGCTAACGATCTTGGGCTAGCAGAAGGTTTCCAACACTAACATTTTCTTCTGCTATTCTCTACACAATGCACAATTTAGTTAACTTTCTATCTACAAAACTTTAAGCCGTTCGAATATATAAAGGAAGTAATTTTGAAAAGATTGAAATTATATGAGTCTTTGACGCGTTATTGCTGCTTTCAGATATCCCTTTGTTGAAATTTTTCCTTCGGATGCCTCTTTTATTAATTATTATTATTATTATTATTATTATTATTATTTAATATTCGTAAAATTTAATGGTAAGACTATTTAAATAAGCCCCGGTAGGCCCTCAAATAGAGTAAAGTGCTCCCGACCAAGATTTTCTTTATTTTTAGGGTTCGATCTTAAACTTTATGGTTACGGATGGAAAGATTTCAATTATCTTACCAATTTATAAAAAGCAGGAGAAGATATTTTTTACCAAGAACTTTGCTTTGTCCCTATTGGTATATAGTCAATCACTTGCTTTTGCGTAACGCTTTGCAATGGCCCCCCACAAAAATAGATCAAAGCGTCAGCTAGTTTAGTAGGGAACGTAACTATTGTCAATCAATTAATCTAAAGATGAATATGAACTAACTAGAAATATTTGATGTTCCTATAGATGCAGCAGAGGCACATGTGTCGTGTGTAGATAACTAGATATATAGCTCTTTTACTGGGCCAACGATGGAGAAATTTCGCGTAAACGCCCTCTTTAGTAGATTCTACATAATGTAATCGAAAACTGATTGTTATTAATCTATTTAAGTTAGATGTGCAGAATGCCTGATTATGTTCAAGTGGTAAGAGAAGATAAATAAGCTTGCAATGGAAGTTGCAAAGCTATATGTGTTGGAGATAATTCATCCAAGATCATAGAAAAAGATTAACTGCATTGCATTCCTGACGTTACCTTGGCGTATAATGTGCCTGACAGAACCCTTAACTTTTAGATTAACTCGTTCAATAATAGACCAGTAACCTTTGATCATTTCATCATAGGTGTAAACAATAGGTAAAAGTTACGCTGCAAAAGTTCGTCCAAACCCCGTTGTAACAAATAATGGGAGGAGTATTCTGATTTCTTGCTATCTAACATGGCCATTCACGCATGTTACTTCAATTGTCTTCACCCTTAGAATATACACTAAAATTTTCTCTGAAGTACAACCTCACAGTGCTTTCAAAACACTTTGCAGCAGAGGCGGACCTACCTTATTTCTTGTGGGTCACTGGCACCTATTAACTTTGAAAAAGTAATACTCCATATTATATATAAAACTATATATATTTTCAAAATTTATATACTTCTATAATTATTTAGTATATCTTATATTAAAGATAATGTTATTCATGTCACTCTCAAATTTTGAGTCCGCCTCTAATTTGAGCGTTCTCATCATTCACCAACAACCACACGTCATGCATGGAATATTTCGGCGTCATATGACTACATCACTAAAAGTTCCAAGTACCCCCACCACACTTCTATAAAAAGAAATCAAGGGTAGTGCTGTAGCATATACTAACAAACCTCAAAATTCTCAAATACTTATTCGTCCGTGACATCTTAATTAACTGCCACGGTCCCGTCACTTTAAGTTAAAAGCATCTAAATTTTTCTCTTTTTCTATAACCAAAGACTTGTGTTTTGGGTCTTCGACATAATAGTCAATGGAAGAAGAAGAAGAAGGAGAAAAAAGAAAGCCAGAATATAACGATGCTATTCTAGAATCTGCAAAGAAGAAGAAGCCTAAAGAGGACGTGAAAACTGATGAACCAGCTGAAGAGGAAGTTGAAGAATTTTTTGCCATATTACGAAGAATACAAGTTGCCGTTAAGTATTTCAATAAAGTTGATGGAGCTAGCAGCAGTGGTGGCAGAAAAACAACGCAAGATATTGATAAGAAGTGCTCCGACGAAATTGTTGGTGATAATAATGAAGATGGAAAAGAGAAAACTATTGAAGAAAATAAGGGTTTTGATCTTAATATGGACCCTTGTGATCCCGAAAATAATTCAAGTTGAATGAAGTGTTGCCAGTGTAAATTTTTTTTCTTTATTCTGGAATAAAATTGTAAGTTTGATTTCTTATATCTAAGCTGCAGCGTTATGAATGATGAAATGATGTTGTTAGCCATACTAGATAGTGAGTATATGGTCATGTTCTAGTTAAAAATGTAGGACAAATAAGGGTAAATATAAATGTCTTCCAAAGGGAGGTCACAAATTTGCGAGGGAGGGTAAAGGTAGACCATTCCACAGCAAAAGTTACTAAAAAGATAAAACTTAGGGAGGTTTACGAAAATATCCATTAAAATCAAAATACTTATCCATTTTTATTCATAAATTTCATATTTACAAGTCCTACCTATAAACAATTTACATGTCCTATCCATCTAGACTCATATACCATTATTTATGTAGTATACCTTAAAGGTATCTACCCATACCTAAACTTGTATACTATTATTTATGCAGTATACCTTAAAAGTATACACTCATAAGGTATAACAAATGTATATAGTAATAAATGGGAAGGTTGGGTAAATATTTTTAATTTCATGGATAATGTAATTTTTAATAGGTAGGGATTGAAAATACTTTGAATTTTATGGGTTATAGTTTAAAAAACCCTAAAACTTATTGCATGCTATCTAATTACAATAGAATTTAAAATACTCAAATTTACAAGAATCATAAAATATCCCCACATTTTAAAAAAGATAAATCTATTTCATTTTTAATCCGTTTAAAAAAAGAATGACTTCTTTTTAAATTTGAAAATAAATTTTCATTTTTACCTTTAATGAGATGATTAGCCACACAAAAATCGATAACTTATTTTAGACAAGTTTCAAAAGTCTTCCATTCTTTATTAAACTCTGTGCAATTGATTCGTCCTTTTTTAAAATGGAGCGAGCAGCAAACAAGTGAGAATAGGGTTTTTATTTTAAAGCTTTACTATGAAAACTTTAAGGGAGAGTAAAAGTCATGAAAAATATTGGTAGAACCAAAAAATGTTGAAGAGGGAACGTTATTTGGTGAGATAGAAACTATATACCTAATTTTTTAAATTATGTACTAAAGTTACTTTATTTTTATTTTGTAACAACTAAGCTCCCGTTTGGATATGATTTGGGATTTGGAATTTGGAACTTGGGAAATTGAAATTTTGTTTGGACATGCATTTTATTTGGAACAATATTTGAAGTTTGTGAGGGGATTTCCCAAAAAATTCCAAAAACTGGAATCTCCAAAAAATACCCCAAAAACACTCCCAAAAACTATAAACAAACGCTAGCTAAAATTACTCTATTCTAGGTGAGATCCACCATTAGCCATGTACGTAGTTTCTTTTATTTAGAAAATTTAATCTATTGTATCTTATTTTGATGTTGTACTTGCTAACTGGTACTTTTATATTCTGTAAAAATTCACTTTTTTATCAATACATTCTACTGTGTATTATATTAATGGTTATTAATTAAGGACACCAAGTAATTCTTTTATATGGTATGACTGAACAAACTACAACCAAAATACAAGTACAAACGTTTTACTTCAACACCAATCAACATATTTAATTCGAGTTAAAATCTCAAATGGTCACTCAACTTTGGTAAATTAACCACCAAAGTCATTTTATTTTGGTTGGTCCGAAAATGGTCACTCAACTTAGGGAAAATATCTCTAAAAGAATTTTGGCCGGCTTTTGCACAGTCACACATCGAAAATTTGATGTGGCTTTTTAAAATATTTTTATATACCCATAGGTCCTACTTTCTTTACCGTGTATGACTTTATTACTAGTTACTAGTTTTCTATCATGTGTAATGCACATATATTTTTAATAATTAGTACAAAATTTATAAATATTTTTTAATAAGCATGTATAGTTGCTCGTAAATTAAAAAAAATTGTAAATTCAAAGTACTGATATATCGAATCCTTTCTGATCGATATTTTTGTTTTCGTAATACATAATCATACTTAAAATTACTATTGTAAGAAGGCCATTAATTAATATTTGAACAATTTTAATCATGCAAAATTTATAATATATCAAGTATTCATCTTGATATCAATATCTTTTCTTGGTATTTTTTTGTGCTAATGGCAAACAATTATTATGCAGTAGGAATTAGTAGTATGACAAATAATTATTTGACATTCGCACTTAATATATTATAAAATTTGCATTACTAAAATCGTTCAAATATTGCCTTCGTACAATAGTAATTTTTAGTATGATTACGTATTTCGAAAAGAAAAAATATCGATCGGAAAAGATTCGATATATCACTACTTTGAACTTACAATTTTTTTCTTTAATTTACGAGCAATTATACATGCTTATTACAAAATTTTATAAATTTGGTACTAATTATTAAAAATACACGTGCATTGCACGTGACAGAAAACTAATAACTAGTAAAAAAGTCCTACATGGCAAAGAAAGTAAGACATACGGGTATATAAAAATATTTGAAAAATCCACGTCAGATTTCCGGTGGGTGACGGTGCAAAAACTAACCAGAATTACTTTTGGAGATATTTTCTCTAAATTGAGTGACCATTTTGGGACAAACCAAAGCAAAGTGACTTTGATGGTTAATTTCCCAAAATTAAGTGACCATTTTAGATTTTAACTCTATTTAATTCATACTGAAAAAGCCACAAAATGTAAGTGCTGGTCCTGACCAAATTTTCAGAAGTACAGCTGCTAACCTTGAGCAAAAGAACTTATAAATAGAAAAACTACTTGAGAAATATGTATACAAGGAGAGTAATATGGAAAAATACACCAAAAATTGAAATATTTATATGACTATCCATAATAATACACAAATCTGTAAATTTGTAGACTTTTACACATTTCATATACATGTTTATACAATTTTAATACAGTATTTACTCAGTGTATAAATTTGTATAATCAAGTATAAAAGTGTATAAACACATATAATAGTATTTATATGTATTTTGGTAGATCCACGCGGAACCTAAAAAAATAACACCAGATCTGAACAAATATTTAAAAGAAAAATACCAGATCTATGCAATTTTTTAATGAAAAATACTACATCTACAAATTCTTAAAGGAAAACATAGATCTACAAATGAAATATATATATATATATATCTCAATATAATAATCATGGATCTAATAAAACTAAATTAAAAACATAGAAGAAGAGATTTATGCTGGAGTTTTTGAAAGAAAAGAAGAAGAACAGAAGCAACGGCGAGAGGCGGCAGTGGCAACGACGACGAAGAAGTAGCGACAACAGTGGTTGGGACAATTTTCACTGTAAGAAGGGTGAAAGGAGGCGGTGGAACTATATGGCTTTTCTCTTAAAAAGGAAATGGCCAAAAGAGAAAGGAAGGCTAGGGTTTTTCTCTGGAGAAGGAGGAGAAACTAATGTAGTGCTAGGATTGTAATTTTTGTTCCATAAAATGGCACAAGTGGCCATTTCAGTAAAGGTATAAAAATAAGGGCTCATATGGGTTATTTTTGTGGTTTCTTGCCTATTAGTGCAAAACTACACTAGTTGACGAGCAACACACAAAAATTATCGAAAATAGCCCTTATTTGTGATTCTTACCCGAGATGGCATCAATTATTAAAAATAGCAGTCCCCTGCTAGTTTATACAAATTTATACACTTCTATAAATGTGTATAAATTCGTATAAATATGTATAAATGTGTATGTACAAATGAATAAAGTTGTTTAAATTTTTAGGCTTCTGCAGTGTTGTGGATGTTTATATAAAGTTTTAGTTTTTTTTGTATATTTTTGTACTCTTTTTGTCTACGCATTTATCTATATATATTTATATATAATTTATTTTTAAAGAGTAGATTTGTGTGTATAAACTTGTCAAAGCAATGATATAAACAACATCAACAAAAATTACTTCAGTAAAACAAAAAAAAGTAACGTCGCCGCCAGCAGAAGAAGGTCTCTGCCGGCGGGTCAATGACAGGAGAGGAGGAAAGTTGCAAGTAGGGTTTTTTATTTTGAAGGAGTGCCTAAATGTGAAAAATAGAAATTTTGCTATGCATATATGAAAAGAAAAATATGACCCTCATTTATAATTTTTTTTTTTTTTGGAGTTGAAAAATTCCCAAACAATAATTACTATAATTGAAGGTTGCCCTTCCACTTTTACACTCCATTTCTCCATTGAATACCCAATATCAAAATGAATCTGATATTCAAATCCAAATGATTATCTTACTTTACCTCCATCATACTCTTTAAGCACTACTACCCGAATCTTTTGAAGTTGTACCGAATCAAATATAATAAAAACACATGGTCTAGCTTAAACAACCATAGAATTAATTGTCTTCATGTTTCTAATAAAAATCGATGCTATAGGATATGCCGTTTTCTAATCCCACTTTAAGTCCATAACCACTAAATATTCTTATGCATTATTAGTAATTTGACAAAACGAACAAAATACGCATCTATAACCTAGAAGAAAGACCATTTTAGAATATATTGAAGATTTTTTAAATAAATCTGGAGACTTAAACTTAAAGTAGAACCCTAAAGAAAGACCCCCTAAAGAAAGACCATTATTTATGTGGAAGAGTAGATCTAAACTTTAGTGAAAAACGAATGCTAGGGTTGAAGATTCTTAAAAACTATAGATTAAATTGCAATATAAAGAATTTTTACACTACATCTCACTTTTACCATTGACATTATTGGGCAATTAGCAGCAACCTCTGTGTCTAGTTTAAAAGACCCTGACTCAGCAGTATCCATTTTGGCAATTAGCAGATACCTCTATGTCTACTTTCAAAGACCTTGACTTCGAGTTCGCCTTTTTAACTTCTATACATTTGTTTGACAATAACGAAAAGATAGTTAAAACTCTTAAATATGTATTTCCAGGTTCAAATACAAGTATTTTTTCCTTCAATTTTCAAAATATTGTTCAAACGCCTACAAATTCTTTCGGAAAATTTTAATTTTACGTTTACCTGCTTAACAATACAATTATTTATGCATATATCCTGCTTTACTAAAGTTTACCTGTTAATTACTTTTTTTGTCAAAATGATGGAAGTATATTTGTCAAAAGAACAGAAAATAGCATGTCACAGACTAACCAGTATATTTAAAATAGAGGAATGTTTTTTTTTTTTTTGGTCGTTGATGATGCTCATTCGATCCTACATTATATTAAAGATATCCTATTTACTTATTACAAATTTCAGAGTTTAGATTTATTAAATCAAGTAAATTTGAACTTTAATGTAATACTTTCTCAATCAAATTATACTTCAATTATTTTAGTACGACTCACTTCGTCTATCGACCCAATAGGCCAGATGTTAGTTTCTTTTTTGTTTGTCTAAAAAACTTGATTTCGTGTTGAATAAATTACATTACTCATTCTAATGAAATTAGTATACAATTAAACTACTTCATGTTATTTCACATCTTATCAACTAATTATCAAGCTTCTATCAGTTTCAGATTATTATTTTTATATTTCTAACTAAGGGGCACAAATAAATTAAAAAAGGGAACTATATAAATATAGAGTTTAAATTTGGTGTATTATCGGTGTACCATTTTCTTACACCATCAGCAACATATTGGAAGAAGCAACTCATTCATTGCCAGAAACAAAAATAAAGTTGAATACAAGCTAAACTAAAAGCTACTAGAATTAAAGACCTATAACATGGAATTCCTTGCAAATAGGAATTTACAGTGAAAAGTATCAGTACTAGATTAAAATCTTTCTACTACTTAAATGTTCTTAAAATGAAATCATGGATAATCCTTAATAAAATTTGATAAATTTACTAACCCATCTCGATTACAAAGTTCAAAATATTTGAGGAGCTTATGAATTAAATTTTGAAGGGTTCACAACGATGATAGAGAGAAAAATTAATCAGAAGTATTGTAAATTAGTCAAATATGTTGGAAAAGGAAAATTTTCGCCACCCATTAAGCTAGGAAAAATTTTTAGTTAGCGTTACAGCTGGATTGGACTTTCCTAGCTTTAAGGTTAATATATTTTTTTCTATTTTTAATTTTATTAAATAAGAAAAATAAATTATTTAAATATAATTAATATATTAATTTGGTACAGTGCACCAAATTTAAACTCATAAACATAATACAGAGAGTGTTGAACGTCATATATATGACGAAAGAGTGAGAAAATGGATTTTCTTGTTTGTCCAATAATGACTGGTTGGGAGGATTAGGCACTAAGCTGTAAGGTGCGTACAGATGTCGAAAATCACATCGGTGGTGCTAGTGCTCTAAATACCAATTTTCTAATCCGGTCCCAAAAATATTGGTACCGATGATTATGACTTGTAGAAACACTGTCTTTTTTATTTTTGTATTTAAGAATCCAATAGCACAATTGAATAATGTAAAACTACTAACATTCAATTTTATAAGCTATGACAAGCGTTCTCCATTCAAGAATTTGGAGAAATGGAGATAATAAAAAATGGAGAGGAATCGGATTCCTCTAATTCAAGTAATTTCAAACACAAGATCTTAAATAGATGAGAGATAGACCTGTTATATATTCTAGTAATTAAGGGGAATTTCACCACAAATATAATATTGAAAGAAGCGTATAAAATCCGCAAGAGTAGCTGAGTTGGTTGGGTGAGTGGTTTTCAGGAGACCTAGGATCAATCTCCCTCGCCAAAAGCCTTCTCGGTTTGAACTCGTCGCACGGGGCTTGCGTAGTGCGTTTTACCTCTCCTATGTGGTTTGCGAGATATTGCACAAGGAGCAAGGTTTACCCAGAGCGCACCCAATAACTAGCTGCTACGGGTTCCCTAGTAAAAAAAAAAAAGCGTATAAAATTATATGTTACACGATGCTACTAGTGGATACATATACATGCGGTCATATAATACTTTGGGATAAAAGGTTATCACTTAATCTGAATGTAAGGTCTCATTTGCACCCTATTCAGAAGCCTGCCAGCTTAGAAGCCTTCCTGTCCTGCTTGACCGGCCCTTCGTTCAGGGGCGTCACTATCACCTCCCTTAGTGACACACTGTCCTCACTGAGGTTTGCCCCACCATCGTAACGAAGGAGTTCCGGCTCTGATACCATATTTGTTACGACTCAACTTCATAGTACGTATTATCTGCTTTGGGCCTGCGCCCGCACGAATTTGTTGTTTGGGCTACACCACCTTGATCCCTTAAAGCGCACGTACCATATGAACTTGTGCTATTCCTTATACAATCCTTCACTTTACTCTCTCATTCTGATGTGGGATTCGCCTAAGCTTTCATGTACACTCCATTCAGAAGCCTGCCAACATAGAAATTTGTCAGTCCTGCTTGACCTGTCCTCATTTAGTCTGCCCTCCGTTCAGGAGCGTCACATATTCCCATGTCTTAGAATCTTTTTAGATTACAAATGTATGATTGCAGACTTCACCTAGATTGAGATTTATTGCTTTAGGTATTTAATTTTTATCTTAAGTCGTATATTTATCTGTCAAGAAGGGACCAATTCCTCTAGGAATGAGTTGTTGGCTACTCTAATTCCACTTTTGCGATCAACATCAATCTTCTGATTTATTTTCTCGGGCAATCAAACATTCAAAAGGAGTTTTCTCGTTAGTAACAGAAGCTATAAAACCACTTAATTTTGTTCATTCACAATTCTACATGCAATTGTCGCATGCCAATCAACCCCACCTTCTTATTGAAAATGTTTCGTACCTTTTCATCATACCAATTTTTTAATTATAAATATTGAGGTCTTGCTTTAAATTTTACACACTATAATAGAAAATTACTCCTAAAATAATTTTTTCTCTTCTTTGCATTAATTTATAACAAAATAAAGTATCATATCGTGTAATTTGTTTTGAAGGGATTACGTTCCTTAAAGAGCTAATTAATATGAAGTCAGTAAGCTCGCATTTGTTAATCGTTCTTCTCCTTTCTTCTTCTGTTCTATTTTTGTTCAAATTATTTATTCGAGTACAGGTTTTCTAACGAGAGATACTACTGAAACATACTGGGGGAAAGGCAAATGCAAGATAGAACCCACTAGCATTACATTTATTGGCAGATGACAACTTTTCTATGTATTTAATTCTGCAATAGGGACAAATAAATTAAAGTCATTAATAGCATACGTTGGCATAAGCCACATTGCTTACGACAGCCTTAAGACATCATTAGTAGTATATCACAAGCGTTGAACTCATGATGTCTTCCTACTATAAAATAACACGTAAACCACTCCATTAATAATCCATTAAAATTCCAACTGTAAATTGCAGTCATTTCCACCATTTTGTCTCCCTATTTAATCAATATTAAGCTCAGCATTGTTGCAAATTAATTTGTTATGGATATCAAGAAAAGGAAATGTAAAGATGAAGGAGAAATGGAAGTAAAGAAGCAAAAGATAATAGTGAAAGATGAGGGCAACAACGTAGAGAACGATGAAGAAGTGGAGGAGTTCTATGCAATATTGAGGAGAATACGTGTAGCTGTGAAGTATTTCGAGAAGGATAACGTTAACACCGACGGTGGTGTTTCCGGGAGAAAGACAACAGCGGAGACGCCGTGGAATCTAGCTTTCCGGCAAGAAGATTTTCAAGTAGTTGACTGCGTTAAAAAGGAAGAAAGAGTGGAGGATAATGTGAGTTTGGATCTTAACAACTGATCCAGATGGGTTGTGATGATAGAATGGATCTGATTGCTCTAGTAAATGTACTGACATAAATCATAATTAGATTTTTTCGAATCATATATTGATCACATCTACTAATAAACTGTTTGAATTTACTTAATGTCAATGACAATATCTATACAGGTGATTAATACGGAGTATTTGATTTAGGGATGTTTTTCTTTTAGCTTCTTTCTCTGCAACAAAGAAACCCTTTGTGATGCCACTCAAAAAACACTTGTTATTTTTCTAATAGCTTCGTCAAATATCTCAATTTTCCAAAACAAACAACTTTTATTTTAAAAAGATACTCCCTCCGTCCCAAATTAGTTGTCGTTTTAGGAAAAATGATGTGTTCCAAATTAATTGTCGCTTTAGGATTTCAAGACAAAAATTGTTAGTCTTTTCCAACTATACCCTTAATAATTAAAAAAATTCTCAACAAAATTTAATAGTCAAACATTAAAAAGGGGTAATATAGTAAAACACACACTCTATTTAATGATTTTCTTAATGGGCGTGAAGAAGCTAAAGGCGACAACTAATTTGGGATGGAGGGAGTAAAAGGTAAATATTTTTGACTTCCCAAAACTCTGGCCAAACGGGTTTTTACTGATATTTCTTTTCAGTAGAAAATTCATAGCTCATCGGAAATATTACTTAAGTGGGTAATTTGTCCTGTTCAATAAGTGGAGGGGATATTATTTTTTCAAAATTTAAAGAATAAGGGGGTTTAGTAGATTTTACTTTAAAAGTAAATAACACACAATTTTTTCATGTGTTTTACTACTGATTTCCTACTTTATTTTTTCTAATCATACCGATCTCTTATGAAACGTGTTGGAATGTGGGAAGAGTCTCACATCGGTGAGAGAGAGGGAGCAAGATACCTTTATAAGCTTTAGGCAGTCCTCCACCTCCTGAGCTAGCTTTTGGGGTGTAAGTTAGGTCAAACCTTATTTGGCGCCCGAATGTGTTGGTGTGCTTGGGTGGGTGGCGCCTGTTGCCCAATACCCAGTTTTATCATGGTATCGAAATCAGGGAAAGACACTGGCTCCCCTTTGAGCACGTGGTTCACCAGCCACCTATGTGGGTATGGTTGGTCGTGTGTGAGGGAGGGGTGTTGGAATATGAGAAAAGTCCCACATCGGTGAGAGAGAGGGGGCAAGATGCCATTATAAGCTTTGGACAATCCTCCACTCCTTCGGCTAGCTTTTGGGATGTGAGTTAGATCCAACCTTATTTGGACGCCCGAATGTGTTGGTGTGCCCGGGTGGGTGGGCGCCCGGTGGCCACTTTTATCAAAATGAACCATTAACCCAATCTTATTAAAATGGATGCCAACTTTATCTGAAAAGCATGAAATAAAAACTTGAAGAAATAAGTTGCCTTTTGGCCATAAATATAAAAAAAAATTGAAAAAGAGTTTTTGAAGTTGAATTGAAATTTTTTACTATTAATCTATTGAAAAGTATTTGAACATGTATTTTATTTGAAAAAAAATTGTGAGTGGAGAGAATTGCTTTCACTTTTTTATTTTTGAAAAACGGTTTTTCAAAAAATCTCAAGAAACTGATAATTTTCATATGCCAAAAATTTTTTTTCCACATTTTTTTGAAAAAAGCCAAATGCTTTGTTATCTTCAGCTTTTTCTGGTCTTCAATTTCAGTTGAGTTACACAATGGCCTTAATAGGCGACCTTTCGCCTACCAATTTATGGGACCCATTGGTTGGAATAAACTCAAAGTGGTAAAAATACTTGACTTTACCCCAAAACTATTCATTGAACAGTCAACTGTTCTTATGTAAGAATCTTCAAAAAAAAAAAAAAAGTGCGCAATAACAAGCATCCAACAACCTTCATGTACTTACCAGAATAGCCGTCCAAAAACTTCATAAATACGCTGCACAACTTATTCAATCTACTTAGTTTGACATGTATTGTACTATTTGTATTTAATGAGTAAATTTTTAAACACATATGGAGCACAAGCTAAAGTTACTGAATTAGGATAACCAAAAACTAGCTAGTACAGTACATTTTTGGTTGATTGGACATACTAGTCTAGGTATTTTTTTTTGCTGGTAACTAAAATCTGAAATGAAAACAAGCTTGCTAAGCATCTTACAAGTTTTTGACGTACGAAATGATGTTAGCCAGTAGAATAAAGACTTTTTTTTTCTTTTCTTTTAAGAATCTAAAATAAGAATATTTTTAAGGGGACCAAAAGCTGATTTGACTGGAATCTTTCTTTTTCTGTTTTTACCCTTTACTATTTCTTTTACTTTTGGCGCTCATATGAGTTCTGAGATATTAATGATCTTTTAGTGTCACAGCATCACTTTTAGCAACCTCTAATAATGTGGTTTGAACTGGCTCTGTTTTGCTAGCCAGAATATCTCTAATAATTGACTTCATACGATCAGGAAACTATAGAACGATTTGGATATGTAAAGTAATTGAAAAAGAATAATCTAGAGAAAATTGATAAGTACCTAAAACATTTCTTGCTAAGGAGTATGTATGTGGTTTTAGACAAGTAGTAGTATTTTCTTTCCCTCGGATACCTCCTTGATTGAAAGTGACTTGTAACAAAGCAAAATAAGATGTTTTGTTTTTGCTCAGAGCGGTATCCAGTTTAATTTGTGGACAATCTTCATCATAAATTTATAGCAAAAGTTGAATTGTTCATCAGTAGTACAATTTCTATTTTGCCCGATATGAAGTGTTAAATTTATGTATGAATTTCATCTGAATTTTTATTTTTTCTTTTTTCTATACTCATTTTTAATATATTAGTCTCTCTATCTCACTCAATAAATCTGAGTATACCACCACACATTTCCCAAACCCTAATTGTGGAATATTGTTGTTGTAGCATTTTTATCTGACTTCCACAAAACTTGTGACGAATAGTTGTCGCGAAACACGTGTACTTGAAATTGCCAAATGCTTCTAAATATTTCTCTGCACTGAAAATTAATTCAGTCTATAGAAAATTCTCACTATCATCCTCACACAGTGCTTTCAATTAGGGGTGTTTATCGGTCGGTTCGGTTCGGTTTTGCACCTTATCGGTTTGGACTATCGGTTTTCGGTTTTTAAAAGTGCTAAACCAATAACCGAACCAATAAGCTATTGTTTATCGATTTTCGGGTTATCGGTGTTAGGTTCTTATCGGTTCGATTTTCGGTTTAACCATTAAGAAACTTAGGTCTAACAAGTGTAAAAAAAAAAAAACCTCTTAAACGATTGCATCCAATACAAAATCGGCTTTATTTTCACAGTGAATTCAAATGCCTTTTATAGCATTCGCCATATTCAAAAAAACAACCAACAATAGATTCAAATATACTTCATTATTCTATAAACTAATGGAGGAGGCAAGGAGTGAAATAGTAAATCGGTGGTTGAAATGGATGGGGAGACTTGAAAGTTACACAAGTAAAAGAAGACTAGAGTTTGAGGATTCCAAGTTCCAACTAATAGTAGTAATTAAGTATACTATTTTTATGCACATAAGCGCAATATAGTAAATTTGAAAATCTTATTGGGTTATCGGTTTAACCAATAAGAAAATGTACAAAACCGACAACCGAACCGATAACCCAATAAAAAAAATTTGCTAACCATTAAATAACCGATAACCCGATAACCCAATATTTATAAACCATTAATTTTTTATCGGTTCGCTTTATCGGTTTAAACCGAAAAATGAACAGCCCTACTTTCAATTATGTTATTACTTCGCTATCCTTCTCCAAAATGATCCGCCATACGTCATCCATAAGAATAATTTTGCGTCATATCATTAAAGTAATTAAAATAATATCTCCGACTATATAAGAAAGAAAAAATCATTTGTCGGTGACGTCTAGATAATAATGTCTGACCCGTTACTTATAAGCAACATAAAAGAAGACTCATTGAATAAAAGTTTATTCAACATATTTACCAACAATGGAACATGGAGAAAAAAGAAAGCCAGAGAATAATAATTGTTCAAAGAAGAAGCCGAGGGATGAGACACTTGAGGTAGCTGAGGATCAAGAAGTTGAAGAATTTTTCGCTATATTAAGAAGAATACAAGTTGCTGTTAAGTATTTCAGTAAAGCTGATGGAGCTAGCAGCAGTTATTGCCGGAAAACGACGCACGAAATTGACAAGAAGTGTTCCGACGAATTTGTCAGTGATGATGAAGATTATAGGAAAGGGGAGGGTGTTGAAGAACATAAGGATTTTGATCTTAATATGGACCCTTATGAATAATTCCAAGTTGTAATACAAGGATCTTATTATCCTATACATAAAGATTTTGTTATTTTCTTTTCCTTATTCTGTTTTTGTTGAGTTTCTAAGTTGCAGTATTTTCGATAATCAACTCATGTTGTTGACAATATAATTTCAGTAATTTGTTACTTTGATCATACGGTTAAAATTTATGGATTTTTTCAATAAAGAAACCCTTCTCAACTTTCATTATAAGAACAATGCATTAACATAGTTACAAATCATGTCACATATAAATTGATTACTGATAAAATTTTATTATGAGTATTAACTAGTGACCTAATAAAAATAGTACGCAATTGATTGTTTGTTTGAGGTTAAATTGATAGTGTAAATTTTTTTAATATGCAACTAAAACTCTTTTATCATTGCGCTATTTGAACATTTCTAATGGACCATGACCATTGAACCCAATTTATTTGTACTCCATTTATATCCTGTCGGCCAAAAAGTACTCGCAGGCAATAGCTTTTTTGAACATGAAGCTAGCGTTTGGGCATAGATTGGTTGAAAAATGACGAGATTTTTGAAGTTAGAGTTGAAAATAATTTTTAAAAGTTAAAGTTATGTTTGAACATTTATTTAACGGTAAATGGTAAAAAATATCATTAACCTATTAGAAAGGGTTTAAAAATACCCTTCGTTAAACTTTAGGGCCAGATATACCCCTGCCGTTAACCTTTAGGCCCAAATATACCCTCAACGTTTTATTTAGGCTCAAAAATACCCTAAAACTAATGGACTTTTAAAAAAAATAATTAAAAAATAAATAGTAGGGGATATATTTTGCCAATAATATTAACAAAGAACATTTCAAAATTATTACCAATAGTTTTGGACAAGTTTTGGTCCTTTTTCGGTTAAAATTTATAAGTATATATATTTAAAAATTAGCTATTGATTTATTATTTGTTTAAAATAAATTTTTGATAAAAGGCATTTACATCTCACCAATATATGTACACAATATAAAATAAAATAGAGAGTACAGCTTAAACAATAACATACCTAATGTAATCCCACAAGTGAGATCTGGAGAAAGATGTATGCAGACCTTACCCCCACCAAGGTGGAGAGACTGTTTTCGATAGACCCTCGACTAAAATAACTAAATAAATAAATAGATGCATATTTGGAATAATAAAGTACAACTTAAACACATATATATTAATATATAATATCCAGAAATCATAAAAAAAATATATTAACTATATATACTATTGAAAAATCATCAATTGATTTTTATGATAGGTAGATATTGCATACATTACATATGCACTTTGCTGTAGTCTCTATATTATTTTACATTTCTATATATATCTGCGAGTAGTAAATACCTTTTGTCAAAAGTTTATTTCAAACAAATGATAAGTTAAGAGCTAATTTTTAAAATTTACCTATAATTTTTAAACTGAAAAAGGCCAAAGCTTCTCTTTTTCTATTGGCAATGGGTTTGAAATGCTCTTCTTTAATATTACGGGCAAGAAATATCCCCTACTATTTTATTTTCTTAATTATTATAAATTTTTTTAAAAGTCCGTTAGTTTTAAGGTTAATTTTGAGCCTAAATAAAACGTTGAGGGTATATTTGGGCCTAAAGGTTAACGGCAGGGGTATATCTGGCCCTAAAGGTTAACGAAGAGTATTTTTAAACCCTTTCTAATAGGTTAACGGTATTTTTGACCTTTTTCCGTTCATTTAACTTTAAAAAAATGAAAGTATTATAAGTGAACCAGTTTTTATATTTTGAAAAATCCATATTAAATTGCTAAAAAACTATCTCATTCTATAAACAAATAATATTTCCAAAATTTATTTTGAAATAATCTGTGTCAAAACTGAGCAAAGTGTTTGGCCAAGCCCAAAGTACTTTTGAGTAGCTGAAGGTTTACTCAAAAGGTTTATAGTTAAAATAGCTTAAGTACCTTCACATCATTATAATAGTGGCCGAATATAAACTTTCCTATTTGAGTACCTTTTTAGAAAAATTGCTAGAGCTAAAATAATTAATTACAAAAGAAAAAAAAAGTGATCTTTTAAGTGAAATAATAAAAAAATAAGTACCTATCCAAATAAAATAATTAATTTTGTTCACATATATAATTCCTACAGTGCAGTAAAAGCATTGAAATCTCTACGTATCATAAACGTAATGGCTCGTAACACTATATCATATACCTCGTATTGAAATCTCTGTTTTACTCCTCTTTTTACAAAGAGCTTTTTACACTTCTATACAATTTAGAGGCCTTAATTACAAAAAATTAACAATATTATTGATATTACAAAATATAGTATTATTTTTTATATACAAGTTGCTACAAACAACTAGAAAAGGGTAAAACCTAGCCTCCACCTCACATCCCTCCCCCCCTACCGCCTCCTCTGCCGCCTATTAACCTCACTGCCGCTGCCAGGCTGCCGCCACCGCTGCCTAGGTTTGCAAAAATAGTGTAGATACAGTTAGATATAGTACTGAAACAGTGCAGATACAGTTTGAAACAGTGCAGATACAGTCTGAAACAATGCAGGAGCACTGCAAAAAATGCATAAGTAGTGCAGAAACAGTTAGATACAGTACAGAAATGCAAAAAAAATGCAGAAATGGTTCAGAAACAGTTGAGAAACGATGCAAAAACTTAGAGACAATGTAAAAATAGTTAGATACAACGCAGAAATAGTTAGAAATTGTGTAGAAACACAGAAACATTCCAGAAACGCCGAAAAAGTGCAGAAACTTAGAAACAATGCAGAAACATTTAGACACCGTGTAGAAACAGAGCAGAAATACAGAAACAGTGCAGAAACGCGGGAAAAGTGCAGATACGATGCATAAATAGTTAGATACAGTGCAGTAACACAGAGACAGTGCAGAAACACAGAACTAATGCAGATTCGCAAAAAAAAAAAAAAAAAGTGCAGAAACAGTGCATAAACTTAGAGAAAGTGCAAAAACTGTCTAGAAACAGTTAGATAGAGTGCAGAAACAGTGTTGATACAGCGTGATACGCTGAGATACAATAAAATTAAAAAGATGAATACGACAACAGATTTGACTAGAAAAATACATTTATGATATAAAAAATTGCAGATCTAAGCAGAAACATCATAAAAATCAAAATTTCAAATAAAATTAACAGTGTTGAACATTGAAAATGCATGAGACAAAATTACAGCATGGTCAAAGCTTAGATCTACTCTTAAACAACAAATCAAGTACAATAACATATAAACAACAATTACGTCTATAAAAGAATTATATAAAAAGGTGATGACATTGTTGCCATCTGCTCTTTCTTAGCTAGGTTGAACTTGAAAGAAAAAACAAAAAGCTGGTACTACTTTGATTTTGGGGCTGCAGGAAAATAAAAGGAAGATATACACTGATTGAAACTCTGATTTTCCTTTGTATTACTCCTTCTAAGATATTTATGAAGTAATAAAACACATTTATTTGGCAAGGGTTTTAAAGAAGGGGAAAACGAGTACAAAATTTTTTGATGGGGGAAGGGGGAGGGGACGTCGGAGCGATGTAGGAAGGCGGAGGGGACGGCGGCGACACCAAGGGGGAGGGCGTTGGCTGGAAAAACAGTGGGGGTAGGGGGAGGGAAGAGAAAGAGAAAGAGAGAAGGTAGAAAGATATTAGGTTTTGCTATTTTTTTGCTAAAATGTAATTAAGCACCAATTTTCTTTATAATGGATAATTTTATTAAAATGTCTCTTTTTTGTAAATAACTTATTAAAAGTGTACTTTTGTGTAAAAAACTCTTTTACAAAATAACTTTAAACAAATGGAGGAGCCCACCTAACCACCAAACTGAAAGGAAAGGGGAAAACAAAACTACGTTTTCTTCAAATATAAAGAGTCTCATGATTTCATTTTTACACGACATGTCTACTCCATCATTAACTACCCATGTCCAAATGTATCTTTCCAAATCAAAATGATTAACCTTGTTTACTTCCATTATCCCATAAGCACTAGTATGCCGATCTACTAAACTTGGAATACTCATGTGTAATAATTAAATAAAACAACTTTATTCAACATAAACAACCGGTGTACTGTCTGTCTTTGTACTAATAATACTTCATCAGCTAACCTTTTTTTTTCTTGGACGCAGCTTTAGAAGATGCCGTGTTCTAAATCAATTACAAAATCCCAACCACTATTATTCGTATGCAAGTGGTAATTTGATAAAGCCAACAAACTATATAATAAAAATCTATAACCTTAAACAATACTGTATTAACATTGAAGAAGAACAAACGTTGAGAAGTACTATTAACAAAAGTCCAATTTTTGTGTTGAATATTTTAAAACATGACTTGAATTAGAATTGGTCGTTATATGCCTCTAAGTCTACTTTAAAAAATTTCTACTAAGTAGACTTTCATATTGTAATCTCCGCATGTTTTCTCGTTCCTTCTTTATTTCGCATCCTTTATTCTGAATCGTGGTAACAATCTCGAGATTGATTATGAGGTTATTTTATTCTGTATAATTTGATCAAATTTTTAATTATGATTTGACCAATCCCGAATTATATATGTCACGACCCTTTTTCGACTTAAAAGAAAAACTATTAGTTTTAAAAAGGTCTGCTACGGTGTTGATAGGTACACTAATTTTTAAGAGATTTTCGGAGTCGCCACTTGACAAGTTAAAGGTGTGCCAAGTCACCAAAGTGGTGTACCTAGAATACCTATGACTCGTAAATGGTCTGCGTCAGAGTTCCAGGTAAGGATCTCGGTTGACTCTCGGGAAGGTGTTAGGCACCCCCGAGTCCTGTGCCAAGCACAATTGCTTTTATTGACGCATTTCAACTATTTGAATTTGTTTGTTATACTTTTGCCTTGATTTTGTTACACTTCATTTTATTGTTAATTTTCTCGTTTGACAATTGAAACTCCAATCGAATATAATCGCGCGAGAACTTCACTCGTTCGAAATCTTTCGACTTAAATCAATTAAATCGCGCAGGTACTTCACCCGTTCGAAATCTCTTGACTTAATATGAGTTCCAATGTGATATATATTTTCTTGATCCAATTTCAATGGAACACCTCTATACATTTGCCTAATACTATTTGTTATTATCCGATTTCGATAGAACACCTTTACACTTTGCCTTACGCTTTGGATGGATAATTATATCAAAATAGAGCACGTTTGAAACTAAACTAATTTTTGCAAATCTATACAATATGTTTCTGCTATTCGGGCTTAAAGAAATTTGCAACTGTAGGCTAATTTGTGAAATGGTTTGCATTCGAAGTCCTATTTCTGCCTAACCGTTTCAATTTGTCCTAGCTTTACAAGTTGACATAGCACGTTACTTCTCAAGAACCATTCATCCACAGCTTTCCCTTTTGTTCTTTCATAGCTCTTAATTTAAGATAAAGAAAATAATCCTATTATATTAAACAATGAAATAATATTTTTGCAAGGGAATATTTTACTGCTTGTAACCTAACTCACAGACATGGACACGTATTAAATTAAGAAATGAAAGTTCTTTATTTTTCTTTCCTTGATAGTAAACAAACATGATAGATTTCAAGTCTTTAAGCTACACACTTTATACGATTTCAAGAAACTTAAACAAGGCAAACACATGCAGAATACAAAGCTTAAATTGATGAATACCTTGTGTTGAAATTCCCAAAATAGCAAAGCCACCAACTAGCTAAAGCCCAAAACAAATAATGAGTGCAGCAACATCAGCAATACCAGCGACACAGTAACAACCTTAACAGCTCTTTGAAATTTTCTGTAATAGAATAAAACTCAACTCCAGACCCCCCTTTTTTTTGTTGTTTCTTAGTCTCTCTCTGTTTTTCTTTTCGGATCTGAAAGTCTTTTTTAGACCTTGTGTTTTTGCTCTTCTTGTTTTAGAGAGAGTGCTCAAATTTTAGATCTTTTCCCTCAAATTTCAAAGTGTTTCAGATCTGTTCCAAGAGAGGTCCCTTTTCTGATTTTCGTGTGTTCTCTGTGTATGGATAAGTGTTCTCTCTTTCTATGTTCTCTGTTTCTCACTTTCTCTTTCTGTTGCTCCCTTTTATCTCTCTGTTGTTTGTTTTTTATAAGTTCTGTATCTCTCACTTTTTGCTTCAGCTTTTATATGTTCTCTCTTTTTGTATTCTGTTCCCCTTTTATATGTTCTATTCCTTTTCTTTTTTAAAAGAGAGTCAAAGGCTCTCAAATGAAAAGGGAGAGGGGGTGTGTACCAGTGCAGAGGACTAGCCCATGTGCCCCCCTCATTCATCAGATTTCAGCCCATAATTGCCTTGCATGCAAGGCTTGTACCAGAACCCAAAAAGGACAGAACTATGCTGCCACCCATGTACCTTCCTGACTCATTCTTTGGCATCTCATTCGACATCATCCATCCTATGTCATCTAAACTATCTAAGCAAATCAAACCCACCATGACTGACAATGCTCAACACACACCTCGGTTTGAGGTATGAACGGTCATCGCAATACAATTTACCCAACTAGGAGTCGGGGTCGAATCCACAAGGAACAAAGTGATGCGATCAAAGTAGTGGAGGAACTAAACCTATTTGACAAAGCCAAACTAGGATAACGAGGTGATGGAACGATATTAACAACTACAAACTACACTAGGAAAGCAAGTAAATATGATCAATGGCCTTCTCGCAACGACGGAAAGCAAGTTTTGAGCCTAGGATACAATTATAGCACGGGGTTCATATATTATGGCCGAGTCGTTCTAATGTAATCCCTAGAATCCTTCCGGTCTAGAAGGGATTTACCTCAACGGCGCTCGTCAAAGCCATGGTTGAGCTTATAAAGCACTACCCATTACCCGAGGAAAGAAGACCTCTTCCGAGCGTAACTTCTTTTAGATGAGTTAGTCTATGAAATAGCCTATCAACCCAAATCCTCGCTAGCTTCACTATTCTACGCTAACTAATCTCTCCCGAGTCTTTAATTAGCAAAGTAGACGGGCAACTCAAGTGTCGCGAGCACAAGAGTCAAGCAGTCAAAACAATGGAAGCTAGATAATCAAAACCCAACAATATAAATTCCTAGTCATGACTCATTCATATATTCATGTCCAAATCATATCAATTAATAACACAAATAGCCATGAAATATATTCACAAAATCAATTCTTCAATAACATCAACAACACCCAATATATTCAATACAAAACATGAAAGTAAAGAAAGGAGTACTAATGGTTGAGAATTTCTCAATGGGTTGCTCCAAATCTTCACCCTCTTGGTGTTCTTGTTGATGGATCCTTGCTCTAAGATTGGAAAAATAGCCAAAAGATAAGCCCTAGATCGTGCAAGGGCTGAATATATGTTCCCCATTTAGGCTGTGAAATTACAACACTGTCCACTGCAGTCCAGACGCGCATCTTCACTATCGCGCTACTATGGACGCTATCGCGCTACAGTGCTTCTTCCTTCTGCGCGATCGCGAGTGTACTTGCGCTTTTGCGTTGAATTCTTTTCCACTCTTCGCGATCGCGTCATACTGGGCGCCTTCGCGATGACTTGAGCAGATCTCTTCGCTATCGCGTGTGAAACCTTCGCGATCGCGAAGAACAACTTTCCAGGCAGAAACAGAAACTTCACAGATTGCCTTGTTTTGACTTGTTTTCATCTATTCATCACTACAGCTTCAATATCCTGTAATATGCAACTAAAACATGATAAGTGCGCGTATTAAATCAATAATGCACAACAAAAGCTCAAGTAAATCGAAGGTAATATGTGGCATTTTGCCCTGGAAAGTTGTTCTTCGCGATCGCGAAGGTTTCACACGCGATAGCGAAGAGATATGCTCAAGTCATCGCGAAGGCGCCCAGTATGACGCGATCGCGAAGAGTGGAAAAGAATTCAACGCGAAAGCGCAAGTACACTCGCGATCGCGCAGAAGGAAGAAGCACTGTAGCGCGATAGCGTCCATAGTAGCGCGATAGCGAAGATGCGCGTCTGGACTGCAGTGGACAGTGTTGTAATTTCACAGCAGCCTAAATGGGGAACATATATTCAGCCCTTGCACGACCTAGGGCTTATCTTTTGGCCATTTTTCAAATCTTGGAGCAAGGATCCATCACAAGAACACCAAGAGGGTGAAGATTTGGAGCAACCCATTGAGAAATTCTCAACCATTAGTACTCCTTTCTTTACTTTCATGTTTTGTATTGAATATATTGGGTGTTGTTGATGTTATTGAAGAATTGATTTTGTGAATATATTTCATGGCTATTTGTGTTATTAATTGATATGATTTGGACATGAATATATGAATGAGTCATGACTAGGAATTTATATTGTTGGGTTTTGATTATCTAGCTTCCATTGTTTTGACTGCTTGACTCTTGTGCTCGCGACACTTGAGTTGCCCGTCTACTTTGCTAATTAAAGACTCGGGAGAGATTAGTTAGCGTAGAATAGTGAAGCTAGCGAGGATTTGGGTTGATAGGCTATTTCATAGACTAACTCATCTAAAAGAAGTTACGCTCGGAAGAGGTTTTCTTTCCTCGGGTAATGGGTAGTGTTTTATAAGCTCAACCATGGCTTTGACTGTTGAGGTAAATCCCTTCTAGGCCGGAAGGATTCTAGGGATTACATTAGAACGACTCGGCCATAATATATGAACCCCGTGCTATAATTGTATCCTAGGCTCAAAACTTGCTTTCCTTGGTTGCGAGAAGGCCATTGATCATATTTACTTGCTTTCCTAGTGTAGTTTGTAGTTGCTAATATCGTTCCATCACCTCGTTATCCTAGTTTGGCTTTGTCAAATAGGTTTAGTTCCTCCACTACTTTGATCGCATCACTTTGTTCCTTGTGGATTCGACCCCGACTCCTAGTTGGGTAAATTGTATTGCGATGACCGTTCATACCTCAAACCGAGGTGTGTGTTGAGTGTTGTCAAAATTGGCGTCGTTGCCGAGGAACAATTGGCGTATTAAAGTAGTTGAGGAGTTGAGCTAGTTGGCTTAGTTCCAAACTTTGTGAACTGTTCTTGTTAAAATTGTGAATAGTAGAAATGTTCTTTGTAAATTGTAAATATTTATTTGTGTGTAGTGTTTACTTGCATTAATTAGTTAGTTTAAATTAGTGATAACTATCTTGAAATGGCATCATGGAACCAAAGTTGGTCCAATATTGAAAATCCATACATGAATGATCCTTGTCCTTATTGTGGCGGACCTCACCATTGGCAAGATTGTCAAATTGTTTCCGGGGGCGAGTTGTGTGCACCTTCTCAACCCTTTGAGTGGGACATATGTCATGAGTGTGGGGGTCAAAATGGCCATTGGGACGGTTGTCCTAATATTCCTTATGCTTCTTCCAATGATTTTTATAATGATGCTAATGATTCTTATGAGTTTGATAGGGCAAGTGTTAACATGAACATGGAGCTTGAACCCGAATGGCAAGGCATCCAAGAGAGGTTTCAAGAGGAGATGGACCTATCGACTTCACAAGATGAATGCAACGAAAATGCAAGGTTGGAACATTTGATGGAGCGGATAATTGAACAACATAGTGAGAATGCCGAAGCCTTCAAAGAAATAATCCATCAAAATGGCTTGGCAATTCACAACTTGAAAACTCAATTGAGCCAATTGGTTGACACCTTCAATGATCAACAAACTAAGGGTGTTGCCAAATTCCAACAAAGGCGTTATTCGGAAGATGAGGTTGAGTTCCAAGAAGAATCCTCCGTTGAAGATGTGCTTGAATATCAAAAAAGAATTATTGAAGAAAAGCACAATTGGGATGAAGAAGAAATTGTGAGCCGAGCTTGGCTCCGAGATCAAGCTCGAAAAATGAAAGTCCATGAAGCATGCCTTCACGACTTAAATGTAGAAGGTTGGGATCTAAACATGAAAGGGAAGAACTAGGACAAAGAGTGAACCAATTTGATCTTGAAGCTCGTGTCTTGAACATTCTAGTGCATGAAGTAATTGAAGCCTCCAAGGCTTCACATGACGAAGTAGTGAATGATATGCTAGAAATGAGTGAGTTTGTGGAAGAGAGCACAAGTCAAATCATGGGAACTCGTGAAAGTGATCACATCGTCAAGATATTTGGTGATGATGCCGTGAACAAGAAATGTGTGTTGGAGTCTAGAGCGGAAATGAAGAACTCTTGTGATGAAGACTCTAGCACATGTGAAGAAAAGGATGTCATGCTTGATGCTCCATTGATGTTAAAACAATTGAGACCTCATTCACTTCACTTTTCAACTCTATGTGTGGATGAAGAAATAGAAGTGGAAGAACAAGCACCTTCAGAAAATTTTGGCGTTGATGAGCAAAATGAGTACATTGTTGAATTTGCCACGCCAAGAAGGCAAAATGACATTCCCCACTTGAAAGCGAAGAAGTGCAAAATGAAGGATCTGGCTTCGCGATCTTGTAAATGTGTGCCCCCGCCTAAAGAGCATAACAAAAAGCATGAAGCGATGTTGGGGAGAAAATTCACCTTCACCAAGTGGAGAGAAAAGCACCATGGGTACCGTCTAGCCAAGACGTTAAATAAAGCGCTTTTCGGGAGGCAACCCGAATCCCTTTAAAATTTTAGTTGTTATTTGATTGCATGTTAAGATTAGATTAGTTTTTGTAGTTGTTTTTGATCATCTCACATGAATCCCACATGTAGTAGTTGTTAGGATGCATGATTTAAAGCATAAACATTGAAAAAAATGGATTGCACAGGGTGTGAGGCGGACCATTCAATGAGAGAAGACGGACCGCCCACTGAAACTGGGCATTCTGAGTCCCAGTAGGCGGAGCGCCTAATGTTTGGGGCGGACCGCCTCACTGAAATTCTGCTTACTGGAAGTTGGAAAAATATTTGTCCATCGCTATCGCGTCACATTTCACGCGATCGCGCTTCACTGTGAAACAGACCTGCGCGATCGCGACTGACCCACACGCGATCGCGTAGGTTACCTCAATAGAAAAGCGCGATCGCGGCTATGACCACACGATCGCGAAGAACAATACCTCAGGTAGATAATAGGCAGTTTCAAGAGAGAATCGAACCATAATTTCAAAACCCCCATTCTCTCAAATTCCCCTCCCCCATTTTTGCATTCCAAGTGTTTCATTGCATCTCCTATTACACGCTCAACTACTCCACTCCATTATCAAGGTATGTTCCTAATTTCCATCTTCAATTTTGTTGAATATATCTAGGTAAGGTTCCATTAATGGTTGTAGCAATAAGCAAACAAAGGACTTTTTATGCACAATAGGGGAAGTCTGATGTACCCTTATAGATGAATTGTTTGTGAAGAAGAATGGGTTAGGTTGCTAGTTGTTAACACTCAATTGAACTAAAGAACCCTAGTATCAAATCCGACAGATTGAAGCCAAAGTTGATAGTTTTTATTGTTTAAATTGTGGCTGTGCTCTGTAAATGATGCTCAAAACATAAAAATTCTGGGTGTTGTAGTCCGAGGTCTGCTTCCTCCTGCTGAAGAAGACAGACTCGCGATCGCGTGACTAGCTTCGCGATCGCGCTGTGTTGTGCAGGCCTTCCCTTCGCGATCGCGTGAGACATGTCGCGATCACGCAGGTTTTCCTAGACAACACATCGCGATCGCGCCTGTAGATGCGCTATCGCGAAGAAGCCCTTTTTCTGGCAGAAACAGTGTGCTCGCACAAGCCACTGCTGAATCTTTTTTGGCTCCAACCTTTGGCCCCTGAGCTTTACTAATGCATATATTAAGTACCCAAATCGTGTTTTAACAATGTTGATCTTTGTAGGTACTTTTTCTTTATAATGGCCGAAGGAAACAACCAACGGAACTCAACAGGAGGAGAATAAACAACATATGACAGGACGAGGTTCTTATCCAGATCATGCTATGAGAAATTCCAAAGGGACCTCGATATGAGCTTCATTAAGGAAAGAGGGATACATATGGAAAAAGTGGAAGAGAAGCTCCCCGAATTCTTTCAAAAGCTAGAACATAACGGGTGGATCTGTTTTGCCGAGACTCCTGAGAAGGCTAATGCTACCATAGCGCGGGAGTTTTATGCAAATGCCACTCGGACGGATTTTAGTGGGGAGTTGGTGACAACTGTGAGGGGCAAGTTGGTGAGATTTGATGCAGCTGCTATCAATGAAGTGTACGAGCTCGAGAATGTTGACAATGCTCTATACAAAGCTCGTGCTTCAGAAGGGGGTATGCAGTGGATGGTAGATATGCTTCAAGGGGGCAACCACTCAGGTTGGTCCACATTTGGCCACAAAATTGTATCTACCAACTTTACAGCTGAGGCCCGCATTTGGCTATCCATAGTGTGTACTAGGGTGATGCCTTCAAGCAATGAGAGTGATCTCACTCCTGAAAAAGCTCGTCTGGTCGCGGCACTGGTTGACGGGCTTAAAGTCAATGTTGGTGAACTCATTGTTGAGGAAATTCATGAAGTGGTGCTAGAAAGAACAAAGAGTTTATTCTTCCCAAGTTTGATTCACCGACTATGCATGGATGCCGGGGTGGAGATACGCCCTACTGACAAAAGTGTGGGTCCTGAAAAACCTATCTATCCACTGCTGAAGAAAGGACGGGGAGGAGTAATACAAAGCAAGAAGAGAAAAGTTGAGATGCCTTCCCAGGTTGATATCGAGGACCCAACTTTTGGGCAGTTCTCCACACCTGCTACTACTACTGCACCAGGGAGTTCTTACACTCCAGTTCCACCACTTGCATCTGGAGCGTCTAACATGAGGTACATTTCATCTCAAATTTCTTCTGTAGACGCTCAGATTAGACAGCTAGTAGCAAGGCTTCCTTCAGGCCCACATGGAGAGGGTTCTTCCTCCAGGCCTCTGAGCACACCATCATTGGAGGCTGTAGCAGCTGAGCAAGAGCGGATTAAGGTCAGACTGGATAAAATTGAGAGGAAGCAGAAAAATTTTGGCAAGAGAACAAGCAACTTCCTCAACAAGATGATGAGCAAGCTGAATTCACTCTGTCGCTCCTCTAGCTCAGATGAGGAGTCCGAGGATGAGCTTCGCTACCCCAACACTGACAGTGAGGAGTGATCTGCTAGTCAGGGAGTTCCTTACACCCTTTGCATTTCATTGTTAGTTGCACTGAGGACAGTGCATAATTTAAGTTTGGGGGTGCATTTTTGTTCTGGGTGTAGTTAGTTTGTTGCTCATGTACTTGATATTTATGACATATCTCTCTCATCGTGTCCCTGTTTTTGAGCAAATTGTGAATATTTTTGTGGATGATCATTTTCTTTAATATTAGTATAACTATTGTGTTAATAGCTTGTGTATACTTAGTATTAGTAATTATTATAGTATTGTGTTAATAGCTTGTTCATATGTAGTAGTAGTTAGTAAGTTTAAAACAAAAACACATGGTATTCCCATGAACTACGCTTGGGATGCTACCTTTTCTTTATCTGATTCACTCCCGGGTGATACGTAGGCATCCCATGTGGGTGCGAAAGCCTCATTTGGGTCCGAACAACCATTTTCATTGTAAATACCATGTTGCACAAAATTTTTGAAATAACCTCCTTGGTTTTTATTTGCCATGGTTCTTTTCCAAGGAAGTAATGGTGTTGAACCGGGCATCTCTAGTACTAGTTTAGTAGTTAGATGTAAATAATGATGATTAGTTGTGGATTTTTGCTCCTTGGCAACTTTTGGTATGTTTGGTTCCACCATTATTTAATCCTTATCATGTGAGCTTGTTTTGACAAAAATGAATAGAAAAATTTAGTTGGTGAATTGTGCTATGATCTTTAAGTTCAACTTTTGGCTCTTATATCACTATTTAGCTCTCATTAGGCTATGAGTAAACTTTGGATGCTTAATTGCCTTTAATCGGGATTTGAATATACTCGTCTTCCTTGCTTTACATGTGCCATGTGTGGTGAGGTTTTGGTGTATTCATGTGTGTGCTTCTTGATCTAGAACTTGCCCTAAGTGTGTTTCGAGGCGAAATCCTAGGTGATGCTTGACTTGAAAAATGATTTTAGGCTTTCTTTGGCCCGCTCAGTAATCTAGAAAGCCTACCCTTGCATTATATCCTTAGTCAACCCCTTTGAGCTTAATATCCTTTTCTTTGGCAACCACATTATTAACCCGGACCAATTCTAAGTGCTTAAAGCACTAACCCTCTCTTTTGGCCCTACCTCCTTGAGTGCATTGAAAGACGTGCAACTTAGGCAAAAGCCTAAGTTTGGGGGTGGCACGATTTATGGTGAAAGTGTGGAAGTTAATGAATAAATGAAAAGAAAGAGCAACAAAATTGAGTTGAATATAAAAAAAAAAAAAAAAGTGAAAAAGTGAAAAGAAACAAAAAGAAGCAAGTGAAAGAAAAGAAAGAAAAAGAAGAAAAAGAGAATTGATGAATAAAGAGGAGAAAAATTAATGTATAAACCTCGATTTAGCAAGGTGTAAATGCAAGAAAAATGAAGTGTGCTTTAATTTTTGTACGGTGTAGTGCTCAAGGAGGTGTGTAGTCACTATTTGCCCATATTTTACCCCACCTTTGACCAAAAGCCTACATTACAATCCTAACAAGTCCTAATTGATTTCGGGTCAAGCATTCCTACATTAGTGGAGAGGTACACGAAGGGCAAGCATATGGATCTTTAGTGTGCATGATGAACTTCTTTTGAGAGAGTGAGTGAATTCTTCCTATCATTAATCCCATTTGTGTTATCATTGCATTTTTGTGGTTGGGATATTCTCTTGAGTGGTGAGGGCACTTGTGAAGTTGAGTTGAGGACTTGTGTTTCATTTTTCAATTGAGGTGAGCAAGCAAAGAGGCGAACTCTTGTGACGAAGAGGCAAACCTTGAAAGTCTTGTGTCATGGCATGTTTGCCTTCTTTGATGTTTTGTATATGAAAGTGATGCTCACATGGTTTGGCTTAATTGTTGGCACCAACCAATTTCATTAGTTGTTGAACTTGAATCGAGTTTTGGCTTGTTGTGGCTTTAATGAAAAATGCATGAATAGATAAATTGCAACTTGGTTTTTATTGAAGTGTGCTTTGCTTGTGCTTGAGGACAAGCAATAGTTTAAGTTTGGGGGTGTGATGTGTGGGCAAAATGCCACATATTACCTTCAATTTACTTGAGCTTTTGTTGTGCATTATTGATTTAATACGCGCACTTATCATGTTTTAGTTGCATATTACAGGATATTGAAGCTGTAGTGATGAATAGATGAAAACAAGTCAAAACAAGGCAATCTGTGAAGTTTCTGTTTCTGCCTGGAAAGTTGTTCTTCGCGATCGCGAAGGTTTCACACGCGATAGCGAAGAGATATGCTCAAGTCATCGCGAAGGCACCCAGTATGACGCGATCGCGAAGAGTGGAAAAGAATTCAACGCGAAAGCGCAAGTACACTCGCGATCGCGCAGAAGGAAGAAGCACTGTAGCGCGATAGCGTCCATAGTAGCGCGATAGCGAAGATGCGCGTCTGGACTGCAGTGGACAGTGTTGTAATTTCACAGCAGCCTAAATGGGGAACATATATTCAGCCCTTGCACGACCTAGGGCTTATCTTTTGGCCATTTTTCAAATCTTGGAGCAAGGATCCATCACAAGAACACCAAGAGGGTGAAGATTTGGAGCAACCCATTGAGAAATTCTCAACCATTAGTACTCCTTTCTTTACTTTCATGTTTTGTATTGAATATATTGGGTGTTGTTGATGTTATTGAAGAATTGATTTTGTGAATATATTTCATGGCTATTTGTGTTATTAATTGATATGATTTGGACATGAATATATGAATGAGTCATGACTAGGAATTTATATTGTTGGGTTTTGATTATCTAGCTTCCATTGTTTTGACTGCTTGACTCTTGCGCTCGCGACACTTGAGTTGCCCGTCTACTTTGTTAATTAAAGACTCGAGAGAGATTAGTTAGCGTAGAATAGTGAAGCTAGCGAGGATTTGGGTTGATAGGCTATTTCATAGACTAACTCATCTAAAAGAAGTTACGCTCGGAAGAGGTCTTCTTTCCTCGAGTAATGGGTAGTGCTTTATAAGCTCAACCATGGCTTTGACGAGCGCCGTTGAGGTAAATTCCTTCTAGGCCGGAAGGATTCTAGGGATTACATTAGAATGACTCGACCATAATATATGAACCCCGTGCTATAATTGTATCCTAGGCTCAAAACTTGCTTTCCTTGGTTGCGAGAAGGCCATTGATCATATTTACTTGCTTTCCTAGTGTAGTTTGATAGTTGTTAATATCGTTCCATCACCTCATTATCCTAGTTTGGCTTTGTCAAATAGGTTTAGTTCCTCCACTACTTTGATCGCATCACTTTGTTCCTTGTGGATTCTACCCCGACTCCTAGTTGGGTAAATTGTATTGCGATGACCGTTCATACCTCAAACCGAGGTGTGTGTTGAGCGTTGTCAATGACCAAACTAAATTGAATGGACTAACCCACCTAAGAACAAATTAATAAACCTGAAACAATGCTCCTAAAAGACCAACCACCTCTGACTCCCAACTTTCTAACTAGACAAATCCCAGGGTTTCAACAACAAAATGAACCAGGGAGCTACTCCATTCCTCCCAACTACAAAATGCCTCAGGCACCAAAAAATTCACATCAACAGATCTATTCATACACACACACACTAAATAGAGTTCACAACCAAACTTGAAACAAAAGACTTGAATAACTCATCCAGAGACACACATACACACCTGCACGCTTGGAACAAAGACTGATCACAACTGTATATTTAAACTCATGGGACTGAACATCTTGAACAACTAAATCAACATACGGATCAAATACACAGTCAAC
Organism: Petunia axillaris subsp. axillaris; assembly: GCA_029990575.1. Lineage (NCBI taxonomy): Eukaryota > Viridiplantae > Streptophyta > Magnoliopsida > Solanales > Solanaceae > Petunia > Petunia axillaris. Next base: position 48,817,067 of record JARKNS010000009.1, read on the forward strand.
ACCTAAGTTCCATTCCAGTTTCATTGCTTCAGGCGTTAGATTATACACTTAGCCTATGGATAAGCAAACAAGTCAGACAGATTCCATCAAATAAACGTGAACGATCATTTCATATGATAGACATTTGAGCATTTGAACATACTACAACCTAACTGAGTATTATTCGGATGAAAAATCATAGACATACGCGATTCAACATAACTCGACATGAGATCACAATTACGAAACAACAACATGTATATATTGATTTTCACAGTTGGACCAACCTATTTTCTCAACAATTGAAACAGTTTACTTTTTCTATTTTAATGTAGCGATGTGAAAATCAAACAGTATATATTGATTTTCACAGTCGGACCACTACGACTCTGATCGTCCACTGCTTCAATGCTCCGCTGCCTTGTCAGCCCTGAACAACTGCCTCAAACCCGTATCCTCATCATCGCAGCAACATCACCATTGCTCAAAGCATCGACATCACATTTCCCAGTACCTCGACTACATTAACACACCATTACAGCTCCCAGCCCCGACACCTCCATTGCACGGTTAAAGCCGCAGCTCCCACTCAGCTCACATCGCTATTGTCACAGCACCTCCGTCGAGTACTGCCTAAGCACCCCTAGGTACCTCAGTCCATCACCATCAAAGCATTGTCATGGGCATCAAGAGATCCAAAACCAATCCCAAACCCTGTCGTTCAATCTAAAATTGCCTTGCCTATAGTTTCACAGCGACACCGGATCATCGACAAGGCCTCGAATCAATTTCAATACAAACTAATCAGTCCCCGTAACCAAAAACAGCCCCGACGCATCATAACATCAAACCATAATAGCCCACTGCCCTAAATCACAAAACAAAGTACAACATCCCTTCACATTCAATCATCGCAGCCACCAATATCGACTCATCATTACACTAAACAGGCCCTATCACTGCCTCGCCAAGCTGCACCATAGCCACAACTCCACCAAACAAAACCAATCCCACCGTTTAACGCCTAATCGAATAGCCCCCGACCCTATTTGAACCCAATCGGATCCGTCACTTTCTTCTTCTAAGTGAAACGATCCCATTTGGGGTCGTTTCATCTAGAAAAAGAAAAAAACGGAAATATGAGGAAGAGACAGTGCATACCCGTGAAAATTCAATGAAAAAAAATGAAAAGACTCACCGAAAAAGCTTATGTCGCGTTTCGAACTCTGATTTACAACGATTCTTTGCAATTTTGGGGAAAACCATGGTTGGGTACGTAAAGAAGGTGGAGAGGCGATTCCGGGGATGTAATGTTTTGGCCGGTCGGTGGTGGTTCACGGTGGTTGATGGCGGCTCAGGCGAGAAGGGAAAACAATTGGAGAGGGATGTGCTGAATTTGGGAAAAAATTGTCAATAATGGCAATTTTTGCTTTTAAATCACAGTAATGGGCCGGGTTAAGACTTGGACCTTGGGCTGGCGAGTCAAAGTTAATTGGGCCGGTTCATTTTCAGATTTATTAGACTAATTGGCCTTTTAAACTAGACTACACTAATTGTCATTTTGAAATTAATTAACCAAGTAGTTAACACACAAAACTTGTAAGATGAATCACTTAGCACATGAAATCAATTAAACATCACTCATAATTGAATCCAATTTTTTTTGAAAATTTTCTAACATTTTTCAACCTAATTAACTAAATAAAACGGTAAACCTAGAAAAATTCACATAATATTTAACGCAGCTATTTTATGTAATTTTTGGTATTTCGTGCCAAAATTAGGTGATTACAGCTGCCCCTCTTTGTTCGGGAACATGAAGAGTTTTCGGACAAAGACGTAATCGGAAGCTAATTTTGGCTTTTTCGGTTCTAGCCGAGAACACACTTGCAAAATTGTGACCGTACCTTGCTGGTTTGGTTCTAACCAAGAACAAGGCTACCTACATATCCTCGGACTAAGAAATCAGGTCACTGTAGTTCCTTACGTGCGGTAGCTGGGACTACCGCATTCAAACAGACACTAGACTCTTCTAGACTCACGAGGACTTACTAGACATACACAGACTAACTCTAGACACTTTCAGAACTAACTGGGATTGACTCGACGCTCCTAGACTTACCCGGACTAACTAGAGATACTTCTACACACACTGAGACTGTTGTTGCTGGTCACTTGTTGCTGGTTGCTGGCTGCTGGCTAGCTGGCTGTTGGTCATTGCTTTACAAAGAAAAATGAAATTACAATATTGAAATGTAAAATTACAATTTCTAAGCTAACTCTTCATGCTTCCCAAGCTGATGAAATAGTCCGCAACCCCCACTACCCAAGTGGTCTTGAAAACTTGATATTGCCGCTCGGGCGGTCTTTGCCTCTAAAGTTGAGATTGCCGCTTTGACGGGCTTTGACTTGAAAGTGGAAATTGCCGCTTTGACGGGCTTTGACTTGAAAGTAAAATTGCCGCTTTGACGGGCTTTGACTTGAAAGTAGAAATTGCCGCTTTGACGGGCTTTGACTTGAAAGTAGAAATTGCCGCTTTGACGGGCTTTAACTTGAAAATTAAAATTGGAACCACCACTTTGGTAGGTCTTGCTTTGCTGAAAATTAAAACCATCTCTTTGATGGGTGTTGTTCTTGCTGAATTGAAAATCACCACTCTGATGGATCTTGTTTTTGCTGAAAAATTAAAACCATCTCTCTGATGGGTCTTGTTCTTGCTGAATTGAAAATCATCACTCTGATGGATCTTGTTTTTACTAAAAAATTAAAACCATCTCTCTGATGGGTCTTGTTCTCGCTGAATTGAAAGACCATCACTCTGATGGATCGTGCTCTTGCTGAATTGAAAACCATCACTCTGATGGGTCTTGTTCTTGCTGAATTGAAAACCATCACTCTGATGGGTTCTGCTTCTTCTGGAAATTGAAAACCATCACTCTGATGGGTCTTGCTTTTTGTTGAAAATTATAAACCATCACTCTGATGGGTCTTGTGTTTAAAGTTGAAAATTCTATCCCATTATCCCAATGGTTCTTGTCTTGAAAGTTGAAAACCACTGCTCCCTGCTCAGATGGTCCCTGATTTCTTTCTTTATTTCCCTTTATGCTCTTCAAGTTTTTTCCCCGATGAGCAACTGACTTGATGTAGATGTGTTCTCACACTTCCCAACCCAAAATCTCATATTGTTCTTTGGTCACATCTTGTAGAAATAACAAACCATTTCCTGGTGATCTTCATGGTACAATCTCGGTGCTGGACTCCTATTTTCGACTTTTCTGGTACAACTGAAACTTGTAGACAAGTTTTGCAAACCTTTCTGAATGTCTGAAATGAGAAAGAAATAAAAGAAAAGGAAAGTGAAGAAACTCAAAAGGAGACATCGAACGAAAGATGTCCCTGGTAGACAGAAGAAACTTATTTGGAGGTGGAACGACAACCTTAGTAAAACATGACATGCAATTAGAATCAACTCTTGATTAGTTCACACAGTCTAACCCTGAACTCTCTCCCAGATTGACAACCTCGCTCAACCCGAACTTGACGATGAATTCCATGACCCTCATTCGACTAGTAGTGCCCTTTCGGGTTTTCACCGACTAGCCTCTCTCTTTGTTCTTTTAACTCACAGTTGTCTTGCAGCGCCCTTTCAGGTTTTCACCGATAAGACTTCACTTTTTTTTTCTCTCTTTATTTTTTCTTTTCATTTTTTGTCATTTTTCGCTCTTTCCCAATCGACCTCCGATCTCTCCTTGCTGCTCGACCCGCCTTTCTTTTCTTCCTTCAATTTTGGCCTTTATCTTGATTCCCCGAAGAATTTCTCCTTTAATGACCTTGATGCTCCCAGCTCCTAAATGCGATTGTCGGCTTATAAGGATGCGACTTTACAGCGTGGGACTTATCCCCTGATACCCTACTCGGCTTGACATTCTCAATGATCGGTCAGAAGGGTCTTTATTTGGACTGTAACTTTGGATTTGGTTGGGCTATGAGGCAAGGGGTTCAACATAAAAGCTCAGAAACATCTCATGAGACGATCAGATGAATATCACAAACTATAAAATCACTGCTTTTTGAAAATAAAACAAACTTATTTCCCCCAGTTTAGGCAAGTTGGGGATTATTTCTCTCTTTTTTTTTTCTTTTTTTTTTCTTCTTTGGTTTGAAAAGCGGTATGAAAGCATCTCATGAAATGACTTGATGAATGATACAACCCTTGGAATCATTTCTTTTAAAAATAACAACAAAATGTAGCCCCGGTTTAGGGAAACCGAGGAATTATCTTTTGAATTTCCTGATCTGCAAACACATAGGGGATATTGAGACTTTCCCCCTGAAATGAACACAAAGAAAGCAAAAGGAATTGACTTTCTCCTTTTCTTTTAAAAATAAACTAGACTTCTGCCCCAGTTTAGGATAAACTGAGGCGCTTTGAGTTTCTTCCTCGATTTCGAGACTGATATCTCATGAAACATATTAATAGATGGTACAACAACATAGAAGTTTGTTTTTATTTTATTTTATTTTTTTAAAAATAAAATAAAAACAAACTTCTGCCACAGTTTAGCATACATTGGGGATTCAAATTTCTTTGACATTGGCCGCAAACTTGGAGGCAAGCTTTTGCGTCAACGAGGAATAGGAGAAAAATGAACTTTCCCCTATTATGAAGCTAAGGAACCTTTAGAACTTTCATTGATATGACCACACCTGAATGGTTGCCTACGTATCCTTTTGAGAGGAATCAGGTCAGACGTAGCTCTAGCACTGAGGTAGATTTTTGTTTTTTTCTTTTTCAAATATTTTTTTTTTTTTTTTTTCATTTTTTCCAATTTCAATCACATTGATTCCAAAGGAGGGTAGCCAAAGAAAAATACTCAAGGCTCAAAGGGCTAGAAAATTGGTATTGTGTTTGGGTAGCAAAAACGAAAGCCGTTCGTCATCCCGACCCGAGAATGCCTCGCACAAATAATGATTCAAAGAATTGATCTAGACTTATCCACGCGTGTCATCGACTTCTACTTCACTGATGGTACTCAAAAATGGTATTTCAACTTCGGTCGAAGCGACCGTGCACGATCTTGAACTTCTCACCGATCTCCCTTATCGGATAACTACAGATTAATTTCCAACTTATTTCGCTCCCTCTTTTGTCTCTCGTTACTACTCAGATCGCTCACAATGTCAGACCACGTGTTTAGATCAAGACATAAATTCCACATGCATGTCATGTTATTAAGGCCGACAAAACATAAGACAGAATACCAAGAAAACAAGACCGAGAAAGAAAATAAGAGAAATAATGTCGAGACGAGAGAAAGATCCCGCTTTTCATTGAATTAAAGATAGAAGGGTTTGAACATCAAAATAAATAAAATAATGCACTTGGGTTACAACCCTTAAATAACCAAGTACACAGAAAGATTAGCAAAACAAGCTACAACATTTCACAGTCACTCAATTGCAAGTCAGGGTCAGTTTCCTGCTTTTCATGCATTGTTGAGCCCTTCACAAGGACGCACCATGCTGATACCAAACAAATTCCCTGAATCTGGCAACATCTTCTGCTTTTCTTCACTTCCTCCAACCCTTATCAGGGTAGACTTCACTCTTGGGGACTGATGAATGACCCGGTAAGATATGGAATTGGCTTCTCAAGAGACATGTTCGTCTTCTTCATTTCATCACCTCTTACTCTGTCTGCTACCCCAAGCACAATTTCAGGAGCAGAGTTCACTGTCACAAGCATTTGGTTGGCCCAAAGTGACACATCACCAACAGGTATTATCGGCATTGCAGATTCAGCTCTCAAATCTTCTACACCCACCATATACACATCATCATGGACGGGCAATGAGTTCTGGTTGACATCTGGCGCATCTGAGCCCTCAACTTGGATCTGACCATTATCTATCAGAGCTTGGATCGTCTTCTTGAGATAGTGGTAATCTTCTGTGTCATGCCCAGGTGCGCCCGAATGGTAAGCACATCGGCGAGAATAATCAACCTTTCCCGTGGGATGCATATTCCCATAGATCGGCCTCAACATATCCAAAGCCTACAACTTCTCGAAGACACTAGTGTAAGATTGCCCGATTGGCGTGAGCTTTCTCTTTTTCTCTTCTCGCGCCTTCTTGTATTCGGGTCTTGGGATGAAAGTAGAAGTTCTCCTTGATCGATATGGAAATTCTGGTGGAGTCCGATATTGATTATGTGGAGCTTGGTGAGTGTGGTATGTGGGCTGTGAGGCCGCGCGGTCCATTGCGGATATGAAAAATTTGGAGCATATGGTCGCGCCTTTTGGAGTGGAGGAATGGAATGTTTTGTATTTTGTAAAGGGTAGTGTTGCGAATGCTGCTTCTGTGAGGCTCGATGGCGTGAGTGGAGCCGTTTGTACCGTTCCTCATCCCTCTTTCCTGGACCTCGTTCTCTTTCATCTTTCTTCCCAAGACTCTCCGTCCTAACTAAGCCTGTGAATGGTGGAACAGAGACCAGGGGTGAAGCACACCTCTATTTGGGCGGAGGTGGTGGTGCCGGAGGACACCCTGGGAAGGTTCTAAGAACATCTGTTGTGCTATAGTAAGGAGAGTCGGGAGAATACTGCAGGCCCTCAGCTGTAGGGCCTTGTGCCTGATGTAAGACAGTCGAGGCATGCCCTAGAAGACTAACTGGCACGGTAGAACAAGCTTGTCCCGTGTTCATGGCGATATACATATCAGCCACCAATTGTTTCAGATTTTGACCTCTTCAGTCAACCTCTTGTTTTCCAGCACCAGAAGTTCATGGACGCCGATCTCAGAGTTTCCCTTGTCAAACGACATGGTAATGGGTTCCTTTGATCCTGTTGTGTATGTGTGGAATGATGCCAGAATTCCGTACCAAATCTCCAAATTCCAAAGCTTGTACAAACAAACCGGGTTAGCACAAAAGAAACATATATTGCAAGCCTAGGGTTGTTATGCGTCATCCCGAAACGGTTAACGGCGTAAGCCGAGTGTACCGATAAAGATTGCTTATATGCCTTGATTAAAATTAGAACAAAATTGTAACTGATACATAATCAACACAAGGATGAACTTGGATGATTAATATATTTATTTTTTCCTTTCCTCTTTTTTCTGACTCAACAAACATAATTTAGACAAATGACACGAGATAAACTCGAAATAAGAGTGCTTGACATGATGCACGAGTCAAAGATATATACAAACTAACACATTGCGCGGGTACACTGGACGGTGAAAATAATGAGACTCGCCTTTTTAGCGGAGTCAAATTTTTCTACCAAGATCAACGCAAAATACAACTTAACTAATTGCAATTATCGTATGCACCCTGACTTGACCTTAAACAAAATAAATAAAGTGGGACCCTGAAATAAATAATTTTTTTTTTGTTGTTGTTTTTTTTTTTGAAACTTAAGACTCAACCGGAGATTCGAAACGGAACTTAAGAACAAATTATGAAACAAACTATTTTTCTTATCCGAAAGGTGACTCCAAAATCGAACATTACGACAACACAAAGACAGACACAATTTTTTTTTGTTTTGTTTTGTTATTTTTTGTTGTTGTTTGAAACAGACTTTTTGATCTAATTCGAGAAAGAATCTTTAGGGTATTTACAAAATCTGACAATTAGGACGACACAAAATATTACACAAATTAGACGCAAAATAGATTTCTAAAATTGGTCATCATGACGGCGTAAAACCCCGATAAATTAATTTCAAAATATGAACTTGACTTGGATACAAACTCAACACAAAAGAGTCCCAAAATTTCGCCATTATAACGGCGCAAAACCATTACAAATTATTTTCTAATACTTGAGACCTAACACGGACACAAAATTAGACTCTAAGGGTTCTTGAAAAAATTCGCCATTATAACGGCGTAAAATGACAACTAAACAAAAAATATTTCGAAACACGGGACTAAACCCAATTTTTCTATCATTTTTCCTTTTTTTTTTCTTTTTTCTTCAAAATTTGGCTCTCGCCTCTCGGTGATCGGTCAGCATAACAACCCTTCGACTAAACAAATGCAACACATTATATGCCCATGATGTGTCTTTTAGGGACGTGGGCCCCATTATGACACGAGGGAGTCAGCTTAGACAAGTGCGGTACCGGTGTACCGCACCTCACTAAGTCTAATGACATGCAAATAGATCGGCCTAGATAAAAGCACAGGTTCAACTCTAGGTGACTCAATGGATTCATGTTCTATAGTTCCTGACAATTTGGAAGTGCCTCGGGGGTACCGGTCGACAACGTCTAACGGCCTAACCAAACGCACCTCCTCCTAAGAAGGGTTAACTTTTTGTGTCCTGAGACACGACAGAAATTCCAGACGCCGAAGCGAAACTGGCGTGCATGTGTGCAGTGTTCCAGAAGACTCAGAGGTGTACGAGAAAAGACAGTTGTGTATATACAGTTCAAACATATCAAAGCAGTAACATTCAAGGCAATATATACAAACAATATTCAAAAGCCGAAAGAGACAAGGTTTAAAGCCTGAGACTCTCAGTTTTCACTTCCCTCCCCAGCGGAGTCGCCAAGCTGTCACGACCCTTTTTTACTTAAAAGAAAAACTATTAGTTTTAAAAAGGTCTGCGACGGTGTTGATAGGTACACTAATTTTTAAGAGATTTTCGGAGTCGCCACTTGACAAGTTAAAGGTGTGCCAAGTCACCAAAGTGGTGTACCTAGAACACCTATGACTCGTAAATGGTCTGCGTCAGAGTTCCAGGTAAGGATCTCGGTTGACTCTCGGGAAGGTGTTAGGCACCCTCGAGTCCTGTGCCAAGCACACAGTTGCTTTTATTGACGCATTTCGACTATTTGAATTTGTTTGTTATACTTTTGCCTTGATTTTGTTACACTTCATTTTATTGTTAATTTTCTCGTTTGACAATTGAAACTCCAATCGAATATAATCGCGCGAGAACTTCACTCGTTCGAAATCTTTCGACTTAAATCAATTAAATCGCGCAGGTACTTCACCCGTTCGAAATCTCTTGACTTAATATGAGTTCCAATGTGATATATATTTTCTTGATCCAATTTCAATGGAACACCTCTATACATTTGCCTAATACCATTTGTTATTATCCGATTTCGATAGAACACCTTTACACTTTGCCTTACGCTTTGGATGGATAATTATATCAAAATAGAGCACGTTTGAAACTAAACTAATTTTTGCAAATCTATACAATATGTTTCTGCTATTCGGGCTTAAAGAAATTTGCAACTGTAGGCTAATTTGTGAAATGGTTTGCATTCGAAGTCCTATTTCTGCCTAACCGTTTCAATTTGTCCAAGCTTTACAAGTTGACATAGCACGTTACTTCTCAAGAACCATTCATCCACAGCTTTCCCTTTTGTTCTTTCATAGCTCTTAATTTAAGATAAAGGAAATAATCCTATTATATTAAACAATGAAAGAATATTTTTACAAGGGAATATTTTACTGCTTGTAACCTAACTCACAGACATGGACATGTATTAAATTAAGAAATGAAAGTTCTTTATTTTTCTTTCCTTGATAGTAAACAAACATGATAGATTTCAAGTCTTTAAGCTACACACTTTACACGATTTCAAGAAACTTAAACAAGGCAAACACATGCAGAATACAAAGCTTAAATTGATGAATACCTTGTGTTGAAATTCCCAAAATAGCAAAGCCACCAACTAGCTAAAGCCCAAAACAAATAATGAGTGCAGCAACATCAGCAATACCAGCGACACAGTAACAACCTTAACAGCTCTTTGAAATTTTCTGTAATAGAATAAAACTCAACTCCAGACCCCCCCTTTTTTGTTGTTTCTTAGTCTCTCTCTGTTTTTCTTTTCGGATCTGAAAGTCTTTTTTAGACCTTGTGTTTTTGCTCTTCTTGTTTTAGAGAGAGTGCTCAAATTTCAGATCTTTTCCCTCAAATTTCAAAGTGTTTCAGATCTGTTCCAAGAGAGGTCCCTTTTCTGATTTTCGTGTGTTCTCTGTGTATGGATAATTGTTCTCTCTTTCTATGTTCTCTGTTTCTCACTTTCTCTTTCTGTTGCTCCATTTTATCTCTCTGTTGTTTGTTTTTTATAAGTTCTGTATCTCTCACTTTTCTTTTATATGTTCTCTCTTTTTGTATTCTGTTCCCCTTTTATATGTTCTATTCCTTTTCTTTTTTAAAAGAGAGTCAAAGGCTCTCAAATGAAAAGGGAGAGAGGGTGTGTACCAGTGCAGAGGACTAGCCCATGTGCCCCCCTCACTATCAGATTTCAGCCCATAATTGCCTTGCATGCAAGGCTTGTACCAGAACCCAAAAAGGACAGTATGCTGCCACCCATGCACCTCCCTGACTCATTCTTTGGCATCTCATTCGACATCATCCATCCTATGTCATCTAAACTATCTAAGCATATCAAACCCACCATGACCAAACTAAATTGAATGGACTAACCGACCTAAGAACAAATTAATAAACCTGAAACAAAGCTCCTAAAAGACCAACCACCTCTGACTCCCTACTTTCTAACTAGACAAATCCCAGCTTTCAACAACAAAATGAACCAGGGAGCTACTCCATTCCTCCCAACTACAAAATGCCTCAGGCACCAAACAATTCACAGCAACAGATCTATTCATACACACACACTAAACAGAGTTCACAACCAAACTTGAAACAAAAGACTTGAATAACTCATCCAGAGACACACATACACACCTGCACGCTTGGAACAAAGACTGATCACAACTGTATATTTAAACTCATGGGACTGAACATCTTGAACAACTAAATCAACATACGGATCAAATACACAGTCAACAACTAAGTTCCATTCCAGTTTCATTGCTTGAGGCGTTAGATTATACACTTAGCCTATGGATAAGCAAACAAGTCAGACAAATTCCATCAAATAAACGTGAACGATCATTTCATACGATAGACATTTGAGCATTTGAACAGACTACAACCTAACTGAGTATTATTCGGATGAACAATCATAGACATACGTGATTCAACATAACTCGACATGAGATCACAATTACGAAACAACAACATGTATATATTGATTTTCACAGTCGGACCAACCTATTTTCTCAACAATTGAAACAGTTTACTTTTTCTATTTCCTTTTCTTTTCAAGACTAAACAAGAAGAAAACCAAGTAATAGAGTTTTCTAACTCTAACCAGTTTGCTAATTGTTACCGAACTATCATCGCGCCGCTGCATCACTACGACTCTGATCGTCCACTGCTTCAATGCTCCGCTGCCTTGTCAGCCCTGAACAACTGCCTCAAACCCGTATCCTCATCATCGCAGCAACATCACCATTGCTCAAAGCATCGACATCACAGTTCCCAGTACCTCGACTATATTAACACACCATCACAGCTCCCAGCCCCGACACCACCATTGCACGGTTAAAGTCGCAGCTCCCACTCAGCTCACATCGCTATTGTCACAGCACCTCCGTCTAGTACTGCCTAAGCACCCCTAGGTACCTCAGTCCATCACCATCAAAGCATTGCCATGGGCATCAAGAGATCCAAAACCAATCCCAAACCCTGTCGTTCAATCTAAAATTGCCTTGCCTATAGTTTCACAGCGACACCGGATCATCGACAAGGCCTCGGATCAATTTCAATACAAATTAATCAGTCCCCGTAACCAAAAACAGCCCCGACGCATCATAGCATCAAACCATAATAGCCCACTGCCCTAAATCACAAAACAAAGTACAACATCCCTTCACATTCAATCATCGCAGCCACCAATATCGACTCATCATTACACTAAACAACCCTCATCACTGCACCTCGCCAATCGAATAGCCCCCGTCCCTATTTGAACCCAATCGGATCCGTCACTTTCTTCTTCTAAGTGAAACGATCCCATTCATCTAGAAAAAGAAAAGAACGGAAAGATGAGGAAGAGACAGTGCATACCCATGAAAATTCAACGAAAAAAATGAAAAGACTCACCGAAAAAGCTTATGCCGCGTTTCGAACTCTGATTTACAACGATTCTTTGCAATTTTGGGGAAAACCATGGTTGGGTACGTAAAGAAGGTGGAGAGGCGATTCCGGGGATGTAATATTTTGGCCGGTCGGTGGTGGTTCACGGTGGTTGATGGCGGCTCAGGCGAGAAGGGAAAACAATTGGAGAGGGATGTGCTGAATTTGGGAAAAAATTGTCAATAATGGCAATTTTTGCTTTTAAATCACAGTAATGGGCCGGGTTATGACTTGGACCTTGGGCTGGCGAGTCAAAGTTAATTGGGCCGGTTCATTTTTAGATTTATTAGACTAATTGGCCTTTTAAACTAGACTACACTAATTGTCATTTTGAAATTAATTAACCAAGTAGTTAACACACAAAACTTGTAAGATGAATCACTTAGCACATGAAATCAATTAAACATCACTCATAATTGAATCCAATTTTTTTTGAAAATTTTCTAATATTTTTCAACCTAATTAACTAAATAAAACGGTAAACCTAGAAAAATTCACATAATATTTAACGCAGCTATTTTATGTAATTTTTGGTATTTCGTACCAAAATTAGGTGATTACAATATATACCACATATTATTAAGGTTCTAGTGATTCGCCATGTTTTTTCAATAGTTTTGCAGCCAAAGAGTCATAGGGAATCGTCAGGACTCACAGCAACTTTGTCACCGAAAGTTTTCTTCCATAATCTGGTATGGGGACTAAAGTTAATTAAAGTAGCAACACTGAAGTATCCTACTTTTGCATATCTCCTAAAATTTTCTAACAAATTATTAGCTATTTTAACTTATAATATTAAAAATAAAAATGTTATTTACAAAAATATAAAAACTTCAAATCTACATCAAATTAATTACTTTGCCTCTAGTGTTACAAATAAATGTATGTAGTATAAATGTGGATGACCACTACTCTCCACTACTCTCTATTTATTCACTTGTAACATATGATTTACTACCCCACTTTCTCCTACTTAATTCCTCCCCATTTTCTCCTTCTTAATTCCTCATTTAGGGATGACTTGTAACTTCCTATGTATTGGAGTCCTATAAATATCTTGAGCCCATGATGGGAGATTTATTCACCGCAAGGTTTGCTGATTGTCATTTTGAAGAATCAGTTTTCCCAATATTAGGGGGAGAGAATAAGCAGCTGGAAAAAGATATTGACTGGAATGCATTAATACTATCTCATTTAGATACTCGTACAAATCAATGTGAACAAGAAGTTCAAAAGATAGTGTATTTGCAAAATATTGCAAATCAACTGCCAGATGCATTCACTGACCTACCAAGGGTTACTAAATCTACATTCCAGCTGCAAATGCTCATGTTCGAGTTGATGTCCCGGTAGGACAATCTATAGGTGCAAGTGAGTCTAAGGCACGCTTGAAGCGTGGTAGACCACCCGGTTCTAAAGATAAAAATCCTCGAAAAAGAAAAGGAGCAATTAATCAAAAAGATCAAAATATGGAGGTAATTGCTCAAGAAGAGCATTGAGACATAAAAATTGATAAGTCCTCTTCAGAAGAGGCTCGGGTACCTGAAAATACTAAAATCGAAGAGATCTCAATGAATTATGTCTCTACCGAAAAAATATGGAACCGGAATGATCTTGTTGTCGACAACACCTTTGCATATAATGTTGTTGTTGATGTGATGCAACATAATGAGGATCTTGAACCAAAATCTCTCAATGAATGTAGACAGAGAAATGACTGACCAAAATGGAAAGATGCAATTCAATCAGAATTGACTTCACTTGAAAAACGTGAAGTTTTCGGACCAATTGTCCGAACACCTGAAGGTGTAAAGCCAGTGGTTTATAAGTGGGTATTTGTGCGAAAACGAAATGAGAAAAATGAAGTCGTTAGATATAAAGCACGACTTGTGGCACAAGGATTTTCGCAAAGACCTGGCATTGATTATATGGAAATATATTCTCCCGTGGTGGATGCAATCACCTTCAGGTATCTCGTAAGTCTGGCAGTACGAGAAAAACTTGATATGCATCTAATGGATGTTGTCACAGCCTATTTATATGGTTCATTGGACAACGAAATTTTCATGAAAATCCTCGAAGGGTTCAAAATGCCTGAGGCATTTAAAGGCTCCCGAGAAGCTTGTTCAATAAAGCTTCAAAAATCCTTGTATGGGTTGAAACAATCGGGACGCATGTGGTATAATCGCCTTAGCAAATACCTGTTGAAACAAGGATACAAAAATAACTCAGTTTGTCCTTGTGTTTTTATAAAAAAATATGGGTCTGGCTATGTCATAATAGCTGTATATGTGGATGATTTGAATATCATTGGGACTCCTGAAGAGCTCCCAAAGGCAATGGAATGCTTAAAGAAAGAATTTGAGATGAAAGACCTTGAAAAGACAAAATTTTGTCTTGGCCTACAAATTGAGCAATTGCCTAAAGGAATATTTGTTCATCAATCTGCATATACTGAAAAGGTATTGAAAAGATTTTACATGGATAAATCACATCTGTTGAGCACTCCAATGATGGTGAGATCACTTGATGTGAATAAAGATCCATTTCGACCTTGTGACATTGATGAAGAGTTTCTTGGTGATGAAGTACCATATCTTAGTGAAATTGGTGCACTGATGTACCTTGCCAACAATACTCGGCCAGATATAGCTTTTGCTGTAAGCTTATTGGCAAGGTTTAGTTCTTCCCCAACTCGAAGACATTGGGATGGTATTAAGCATATATTTAGATATCTCCAAGGCACTATTGATAAGGGTTTGTTCTATTCGAATGAATCCAAGTCACAATTGATTGGTTATGCCGATACTGGTTATTTATCTGATCCAAATAAAGATCGGTCCCAAACGGGCTATTTGTTTACATGTGGAGGTACAGCCATTTCATGGCGTTAGTGAAACAAACTATTGCTGCTACTTCTTCAAATCATGCAGAGATATTGGCTATTCATGAAGCAAGTCGGGAATGCATTTGGTTGAGATTAATGACTCAACATATTCAGCACATTTGTGGTTTTCACTCATGATATTCAGAATATTGGTGAAATAGATGTTCAATAAATACGGTCGAGTGATAATCTGGCGGATTTGTTTACCAAGGCATTGCCAACCTCAACATTTGAGAAGCTTGTTTACAAGATTGGAATGCGTCGTCTTCGAGATGTCAAGGAGTGTCTTCATCGGGGGGAGTAAAATACGCGCCGTACTCTTTTTCCCTTAACAAGGTTTTATCCCACTTGGGTTTTACTTGTAAGGTTTTTAATGAGGCAGCTCTAAATGCGTATTACATGATATGTGTACTTTTTTTCCTTCACTAGGCTTTTTTCCACCGGGATTTTCCTAGTAAGGTTTTAACGAGGCACATTATCTTCCAAATGGTTATCTTCCAAATGGTCATCCAAGGGGGAGTGTTACAAATACATGTATGTAGTATAAATGTGGATGACCACTACTCTCCACTACTCTCTATTTATTCACTTGTAACATATGATTTACTACCCCACTTTCTCCTACTTAATTCCTCCCCACTTTCTCCTTCTTAATTCCTCATTTAGGGATGACTTGTAACTTCCTATGTATTGGAGTCCTATAAATAGAGGACACTTTATCTATGGAAGACACACTTGAAACACTTTGAGTATACAAGTTCTTCTTTCTCCTCTCATATACTTTTGTCTTGTTCTTGTACTATTTTACTATTATTTTACAACATCTAGTATTGATAATATTGATTTTTAAACGGTGGGTAGTACTTGTAACTTTTACCAAATGGAGGCCCCACTTAGCCCAACTTAAGAAGAAAGAAAAAACCCTCAAAATACCATTGACTTCCAAGATCCAAATAAGTCCTTCCTGATATCCGAATGCTTAACCTTGTTTAATTACTTCCATTACACTCATTAGAACCATTTTCTTTAATCTTTTGCGCATGCTCTAGAAGATGCCATTTTCGATCCAATCCAAATTAAAATCAGTGCCACTGCGTATTTTTACGCAAGTTGTAATTCGATAGGGCTAACAGAGGACGGAATCTACAACCTTAAAATAATTCTAGAATTGGACATATTAAAACAAAAGGCAGAGACTAAAGTAGAACCTTAAAAAACGACCGATTGTAGTATTGAAGGCTTCTATGCGGAGACCAAAATAGAACCTTAAAGAAAGACCAACTTTAATATTAAACTTTTTCTAAAAAACAAATGTAGGACTGATTGGTCATTAGCTGCCTTTACGTCTACTTAACTAAATAGTCTGTTTTACACCTATTGGCGTAACAGCCGGTGCAAGTAATTTTTACTGTCTTTTAATTTATCTCTAGTTTGAATTTTAATTAAATAAAAATATCAAATATAATGATTGAGAATAAATGTTTAAAATCATTCATCTCTTAAATAACTGTAAAGTAAATTTTAAAGTCTTTACTCGTAATTTAACACTGAAAAGTACTTTTTCAAAAGCTTAGCCAAACACAAATTACTACTCACGGATCAAGTCACAAGCTTATAGATCAATGCGGATAAAAACAAATTTATACTTTTTTTTGGTTATATTTGTGGAGGCTATTGACAAAACTGTTTCTCAAATGAGTTGGCCAAACACAAACTATTTTTTTCAAAAATATTTTTATAAAAAATACTTTAAAAAAAAATATTTTTCAAAATAAGCAGTTCTCATGAGCTTGGCCAAACGGCTCTTAATGTAATTACGAAAAGAAAGGTAAACATATAGGCCACCGACTTCTCCAATCAGTATGAGGAGCTAACGTCATATGCCTGACGACAGACTGACAAACATTTTGTTTCTTTTTTTTCCTAAGTTGATGGTGGTAGACTGGTAGTGGTTTAAAGTTTAAACTACCAATTTATTAATGAGGTCCATAATTGATGGGATTGGGTATGATTTTCACATAAGCACCTTTTTGTTTAGATAAATATACAACCGAGTCTACAACAATATTCAGACAATATCAATAATGCTGATCTGCGGAATATTGATATTCAGATCATCTAACCAAAGACTAGTCCTTAGCAATTCTATTTGATTCTTTGAACACTTCCAATTATTTCAGGCACAAGGTCTACAAGTCGATGTTAGAACTATCTTCTAGTTCGTAAAACTCTATGTCTTTAATATGAGGAATTGAGATTATAATTTTAAATTTTATCTGATATTTAATTATGGTATTAATTAAATTGGAATAAAAATTATCCCGAAAATCATGAGAATATTTTATCCCATATAAAAGATAAGATTATTTAATCATTTTTATATCAATTCTAATTCCAAAATTATAATCTCATGATATGCTACATTTGAACCAAACGACCCCATAGTGTTAAGGTGAATAGAATGCAAAATTCTATTAGTACTTTGACATAGAAAAGATAACTTTGTATGTATAAATATATATATTTTAAAAAAAAAGAATATCTAAATTTTAATAATCATGTATAAAAATTAAACCCGCCAGCCTACCACTACAAGTTGATATCTTTAAAAAAGGGAACAAGAAAAATAAAAAAGTTACAAGTAACATTGGTTGTCAATTTGGCATAATAGCCACTTGTGCTTACGCCAGCCACAAAGCATCATAAGTATATCATCATGCATTGACACCCTCGACGACTCTTACAAACTTCCACTATAAATATTACACGTAAACCATACCATTTATTAAAATTCCAATTTCAGAAATTGCATTATCATTTACAGCTTCAAATTTTCTCTCATCCCATTATAAAATACTTCGTCGGGGAATAAATAGTTTGCAGGATTTCGTGTCCTAAAGAGATTTACAAATCCGATATAAAAGAGTTGAACTTCAGTAGTTATTATGGAAGTTCAGAAGCGGAAATCTAAAGATGAAGGAGTAAAAAAGAGAATAAAAACGTCAAAAGATGATGGAAAAAGCAAGGAAACTGTAGTGGAAGACGATGAAGTAGAGGAGTTTTATGCAATTATACGTAGAATACGTGTAGCTGTTAAATATTTTGAAAAGGGTAACGCTGAGAGCGGTTGTACCGGGGAAAAGTTGACGGCGGAGACGCCGCGGAATCAGGTTTTCCGGCAGGAAGATAAAGTGGAAGAAAGAGTGGAGGAAAATGCGGGCTTGGATCTTAATGCTGACCCTGTTACTGATCCCAGTTCAGAAGCTGATTGAATTATTATTTTTTACTTCTTTTTAATGTTTAGTCGTTAAAATTAGTTGTGTTTCAAAGCGAGCGATCGGATATTAGCGGCAAAAATCATTGTATTGTAGTAGTGACTAATGATGAATGGAATCAATTTGTACTATTAAATATGAGTACTAGTAGTAGTAGTACTACTCCTAACAGAAATGGATGTTTTTATTTTCTCCTGATCATTGATCGCCATTGTTGTGAGTGTACACGGTACGTATTGCTCTGCCTCTGACAGTTTGCTATATTGATGTGGTTGGAATTCAAGTTGCTCGAGATATTTTTGTACACCAATTATTGAACAATGAAGGATCGTTGGTTCAACTTTCAACGATACAATATCGTTTATACAGCATATAACAATGTATGCTCCCCGAGTTTATCTTTAGCCGTAATATTTTCATATGTCTTTTAAATATTTTGAGTTATTAATGACTTTGATTTATAGTATTTTTTATATAGTTTTCAAATATGTAAATATCGTTCGAAAAATTTTTAAAGTTATATATTCAAATTCACGGTTAAAATGATCTCATTTGACTTTCGAAATATGAAACATTTCATTCATTCTGAAACAGATGGAGTAAAAATTATTATGGGATGAATAATAATATGTTCTATTATGGTTGATTAATACTTCTTCATTTCAATCTATGTTGAAACTATTGTAAAACTAGTGCTAGTAGAATACAATAATGATCATCCACATTTACACTATATTATCATTATTGTTTGGGGACTCAAAAAGATTCTTCACTGCTCAATTTTTTATGTACTTTGAATCATGAACAATTACTCTATTTTTAGGTGGACTCTAAATATATTATTTCTCTTAAAAAAAAAAACAAACTTGAAAACTCTATGTAAAAATTCACTTTCAAATTACACTCGTTTTTTGTTTAATAGTTTTAAAATATGCATCTTTTCAAAATTATTTATCACTTCTAATATTTAATTAAAAAATTAAATGGGTGCAAGTGCAAAAAAAATTGTTCACATTTTTATTGCAAAGGCCAAAGGTACAATAAACTTTGTTTACGACTAATTTCCAATTTGATTGCTTGATACTTCAACCTTGTAAAGTAATGTTCCTTTCTTTCTTTTCCCCTCTTAATTCGAAGAGTAAATACTTCCATGTGTATGGTTAAAATGCAATGCCGCCTGAAATACGTTACATAAGCTTAAAGTCGAAATCCGGTGGTTGTAACTTGTAAAGTTCATTGAAAAAGTCAAAAATCCCATTAATCCAAAGTTAGACATTATATATATTAATCTAAGTTTGTGGTTAAAGAATCTCTAGACGTTACTGATTTAATTAATAGTAAGCTTAAAATCTTTTTGACCTTCATTGTGTTTTTTATTTCTTCTTCAAAGACCTTCCATTGTTTGAAACATCAATTTTTGCTCTAGTTGTAGTAGGTTCTTGATAAGAAATTCCACCAAATCCAAGGAAGCCATTTGGTTCGCTAAAACTCCAGATTAGATTGCAGCTAATAATTAGTAATTACAACGTAATATTACGTATTTAAGTTTAAGGTTCCAATCTCTTCAAGTCATTATTTGACATTTAAATATTCTTTTGTTATCTTTGCACAGGGTTAATTTCACCTATGGTCACTGAACTATTGTTTCATTACTACAAAGTCACTTTTGTTTCATTTGTTACCCAAAAGTTACTCAACTTTGCTCCGTTCTACAACAAAGTCACTCAAGCCGGATTTTGTTTAAAACTTGCCGGAAAAATGATGTGGCATCATTAATTAAAAATAATTTTCTTAATTAATTTTTCATCTATTAATCTAATTCCTTAACCCATTATCTTATTCTACCCAACCCAAACACATTTCACTACGTCATCGTCGTGCATAAACATTTCTACCGATATCATTTCTCTTTGCTTCTGTTTCGTATTGAATTAGAGTGTCAGGCACGTCATTTTTTAAGGCTTTATATCTGTGTATCAATTATTTTTTAACGCAGTA
The DNA here is from genome assembly GCA_029990575.1 of Petunia axillaris subsp. axillaris. NCBI lineage: Eukaryota > Viridiplantae > Streptophyta > Magnoliopsida > Solanales > Solanaceae > Petunia > Petunia axillaris. Next base: position 48,837,224 of record JARKNS010000009.1, read on the forward strand.
AGCAAAAGCAAGAACGTACCTATAAATTAGAGTGTCATATCTTACATGAAGATATACAAATAACTATTTTATCAGTAAAAATTTTGAAATTTTATAAAAATTATCTACCATATAATTGCTGGGCACCAAGCAAAAATCGAATAACCCAGAAAAATCGAAAGAAAAAAAAACTGAGAAAAACCAAACAAAAATTCGACTTTGTTAGGTATTAGCTTGTTTGGATGGTTGTTATCAGTTGTACTGTATCGTACTGTTACCGTACTGTTACTGTACTGTTACTATAAAATAATATTTGTATTAGTTGTTACTTTAAAATTTTATTGTATCGTCGTTAGTCTGTCGTTACATAACGATGAAGAGCCCATTTTACGTAACAACCGATTTGGTGTGATCGCATCGTTACCGTGTCTTTTTCTCTCTTCTTCTCCTTAATATATCGCCATTTATCTTATCTTTTTTATAGTAACTCTATCATGTGTCTTATTATTTTCTTGGCAATATTGTAAATTCATTCTTCATTTACTAATATGTTATACCATGAAATGACTGCAAACAATATAATCTATCAAAACGTTGAACTCAACAAAACATAAAGTATAATACAATAGATTTATTATGAAACCATATACATAACAACAGTCCAAACGAGCTGTTATTTTGGTTTTAAAATTTAAAAAAATCGACATAACTAGTTTGATTTCATAAATGAAAAACCGAACCAAACCGATCTAAGCTCCTTCATTTTTATTCATTCCCCGTTCCTCATTTTCCCTTTTTGCATAACCAATTTGCCTAACATTATTCAATTTGATTAACTAATTAATTCAATATATACGAAACAGAAGCAAAGAGAAATGACTTCAGTATGAAATATTTATGCACGACGATGACGTAGTGAAATGTGTTTGGGTTGGGTAGAATAAGAATAATGGGTTAAGAAATTAGATTAATAGATGAAAAATTAATTAAAAAAATTTTTTTTAATTAATGATGCCACATCATTTTTCTTGCAAGCTTTAAACAAAATCCGGCTTGAGTGACTTTGTTATAAACCGGAGCAAAGTTGAGTGACTTTTGAGTAACAAATGAAACAAAAATGACTTTGTAGTAATGAAACAATAGTTCAGTGACCACCGGTGAAATTAACCCCTTGCACTATGTGTCAAGCAACTGTTATAATTATCTTTTTAATAATCATCATTGTACTACCAAGTCACTAGATCCATGTTTAGAAGGCATTGAAGTCCCATGAAGTCATGGTAAGATTGAGCATCAACTGCCAGGGATACTGTGGGCTATGGCCCACTATCTGGAAATGGTCCAGCTTAGAACTGTCAATTTGGGTTGGCCCGATTCAATCAAAGCCTCGCGGGTTCTGTTGTTGGACGTATTGGACGGGGCGGCCCGATTTTTGGTTGGACTCCCAAATGATGAGCCCAACCCAGGACTACTAGGGTCACGGGCTAGGTCGGGTCAGCCCAACATTTAATTTTTTTTTTAGTTCTTTTTTACTCTAAGATTTTAACTATAAATGAAAAAACATAAAGTTATAAAAAAAAATTTATAACAACCAAGTTTCAAGTACACAATTAAAGTATTGAACAATACATTTCAAAGACTATTGTATTACCATGGGATGAGACGCGAAGCTCTACTGTAGTTTTTATTTGTAAGATTTTTTGGTGTATTATCTCTAACTTTTGAGTTGTAGAGTTGTCTTGTAGAATAGTTGTGCAGCTTAAGGAATATTTGTGCATAAAATTTTTAATATGGTGGGTTTGGCTTTTCTCCTACTTTGTAATGTCTTTTTAATTCTTTAAATATGTATTTTTTTAATTAAATAATTTATTTTAACTTTTATCATAAAGCCCACGGGTCGGCCCAATCCACCCTCGGTCAAGCTTCACGAGCTAGCGGGCCTATTTGGGTCGGGCTAAAAAGCCTCGGTCTTCATTGAACTCGAAAAATTGTAGCCCAACCCTAAAAATTTAGGGGCGAAGTGCACCAAAGTGGCCACTTTTGGTAGTGGTCTTTGGTTTGAGGCCTTTTTTTTATTGGTTTTAAATGAGAGGCCACTTTTTGGAACTTCAACTCTTTTGGGTTGAACTTCACACAAGTTTAGCCCACAAGGATTGAAGTTCAACTTCAGCCCATCACAAGGATCGAAGTTCAACTTTAGCCCACAAGGGTTGAAGTTTACGCATCTATACCTAAAAGTTCAGCCCTTACAGATTGAAGTTAAAACTTCATAATTTAGGTATGAAGTGAAACTTCATACCAAGGTTTGAACTTCAGCCCACAAAAATTGAAGTTCTAAAAAGTGGCATAAAGTAAGACCAATAGAAAAAGTGGTTTCAAACTAAATACCAGTGACAAAAGTGGCATGTGGATGAAAATTTTATAAAATTTAGGGCTAAATCGGGCCGGGCCGTGGGCCAAAGTCCAAATTGAAGAGTCTAGTCCAGCTCTTGAAGAGCAGTCCAATTTGCAAGCATAACTTTTTGTAAGACTTTGATGAGTAGTCTGTTTTTAAGTCGCTCAAGGAGAAACAGTCAATAGTTACATATTTTTAAAAAATACGATTCTTTTAAAAACATGCATGTTTTTTAAGACTAGCCACAATAAAAAAATCCTGAGATTTTGAACTAAACTCGAGAAAATAATTCAATATTCCAGAAAAGTACATGTGATTTTCCATGCCTTTTGTAAGTGATGACTATTTTTCTTAAAACATTTAAATAATGTCTGTTTTTCTTTTGCTAAATTTTTGGACAATTCGACAAGGTCATTTGCAAGAATGACCATCAGATGGGGTGGTTTTGAATTTTCAGCTCCACTTGAGGAATTTTCTAAGAAAATGATCTTAGTTGCTCATTGAGCATACGTTGTGGAGATAAATTGATTTTTCTATAAGAGGAAGTTGGGTCATTTCAGTAACTAAGAGACAGCGCTGCGCAATTAGTTACATGTTTTAAATCGTAGGCAATAGTTACATGTGTTAGCTCAATTATTCACAATCAATACAACTAATCTTCTACCTAATAGAATTACACTATCTTCTTAGAAAGTTATGAGCTCTTATCTCATAGGTAAAACTAACTTATATGTGCGCTGCCGCTATAACTTATGTCTATAACTTATGTCTGATAGGCAACAAATAATTTTTTTTCTTAAGATTGTATTATACAGGGATAAAAGTTCACAACTACCCCTCATGGTGACCTACTTCTGCCAATTTTTTCTTATTTGACGAAAAGCTACTTTATAAGGCCCATTTGTAAAAATATAACACGGGAAGCAATGATTTACCTTTTTGACGGTGCTAACAGATGGTTTGTAAAAATGTTTCCATTAAGGTTTAATGAAAAAAATATGGGGCCAAGACTTGTCTTTATATTTTTTCACTTTTCAACACTTATCCCTTCAAGAGTTCAAGTATTGGCAATAGGCAATATTTGCCGCACTTGGCCGTAAGTCTTGGCAAAAAGACAAGACTTGCCTTTGACCCCTGCTCGATTTGCCAACACTTGAACGACAAAGGCAACACTTGCCGCACTTCGCTGTAAATCTTGGCAATTGCCAAGACTTGCCCCTTCCAGTCTTCCCTGCATTCTCGCCATATAACTTGAGGTATTGGTAAAACAACACTTGTCCTTGAAGTATAGCCAATTGTCAAGACTTATAAAAATTTTGCGTTGAAGTCTTGGCTCCGAATTAAATTACGGCATTTTGTTAAAATATTCCTTAGCACGGGCAATTTTGCAAAACCACTCCTTATAGAAGGTATGCGGTGAATTTTTTTGACTTTTTAACATCCTAATTGAATATAAATCGCAATATACAAAAGAAGTTGATAAAAAACCACAACATAATGAAGAGGCCGCTTTTTTCTTCTCATGCTTCTTCTACCATTCTAAGATCATGGGAATGAAAGACAATCTACATTATTATACGGCAACTATTTCCTAATTGTGTTGTTGCGTGTTGGGGGAGAAATATGTCTAGAGTTAAAATTGGCTATATGAATTCTCTAACTGATCATTGTGCCCCTACATGCACCCTACATCATCATCACACACACATTTCAGTTATTTCCAGGGGGTGTCCCCGTGTCCTGACCAGCTTTCAATATATTAAAGAGGTTGTCCTTGATGCTTTTACAAAATTCCAAATGGATGGTCTTTCACTCAATGTGTAATCCATATTTGCTGGTATAAGTCGAACTAAAAGAACAACAACAATTGTAGCACGTCGAACTCCAAAACTAACATGATGTGACTTATTATTTGCATGGCAGAGTCCAATTACATTTCTTACTGTTACTTTCGTTTAGTTTCAACTATTTTCAGAAAATGAAGCGATTGACGTGTGAAATAAACCGTAAAATTAAGAAGTTTGACCTTCATTGATTCTGGGGAAAGAAGTAAAATATTTCAAATAGGTAACCTTCAAGAGTTGAAAAGCAGAATCTAACACAGTTAAAGGATAGTCTGATATTTATATGGAGCAATAGAGTTTAGAGTATTCCCCAACAATTTCCTTAACCTACGACAACTATGCATACCATTAACCATTCTTTTCTTTCCTACTAACCTAAAACTACTACAGAACATAGGATAGAAACATAGCCAAGTTACAAAAATCTTCTACATCAAGATGCCAATAACAAGCTAAACATTGTTTACAAGTTCAACATCTTTTTTAGTGTCCAAATCTTCTGTGTTTTGGACTTGAATAGGCTTGAATGTGTAGAATTTTGCACAAAACAGATAGTAAATCAAGTTAACCACTTGGAGTATCGTGATCAACCAGTAAAAATACTCTAGTTTGCCCTTGTTCAAGTTATCATCAGGGAGCCAATTTGATCCTCCAGGGCCTGAAGTGAATTTGTGCACTAGTGAAACCAGAAGAGTGCTTAAATAATTCCCTGCTGAAATTGATGTCCAAAACAATGCAGTGGCAGTGCTTCTCATGCTCTCTGGAGCTTGATCATAGAAAAATTCGAGATGTCCAATTGACATAAATGCTTCAGCTATCCCATGAAGACAATATTGAGGCACAAGCCAAAATACTGAAATGGGGACTATCGCCTTAGACTTATCGATAAGTCCATGAGCTAAAGCTGCTTCTTTTCTTTTCACTTCAATAAAGCCGGCTACTAATGTGGCCAGGACTGAAATGAAGAAGCCAATTGCCATCCGGCTTAAGAAAGATATGCCTCGTTCAAGACCAGTGAATCTACGTGCTATGGGAACAAAAACACGGTCATAGAAGGCAATGGTGCATAACATAGCTATCAACGTGAAGACTGTCATCGATGCAGCTGGTATTTGGAAGGAATTTGTTAGGTGCCTGTCCATAGTTTTAGCCTGTTGGACTGAGAAAGTGTGTTGTTGAGCATAAGCTGTGATTAGGATTATCCCAGATGCCCATATTGGTCCCATTCTGATCACAGATTTTAGTTCTTCTATGCGGTGGACTGTGTTTAGCCTCCATAGATTAGGAGATTTTGGACTGTCTTCTTCTGTCACAATTGCTGCTCTGTCCAAGAATCTGAACCAATTAACAAAAAGGTTACAATGTTCTGATACTCATTGTTAGAGACATAGTAAAATTAACTTTCAGATGAGATAGTCACACAATTTATAAACAGTCTCAGCTGATTCTAAGAATAGCAAATGAATATTTTCCCTTCAACATTTAACTCGCTAGTCATGAAAAATAATAGTAACAATAGTCCAAAGAATTTTGAGCGCCAGCTAGGTATTGCCTATGGTATGTCCTTAAAGATTTTCAGACATTAGCATATTGTCTTTCTTAATCAGGTCATACATCAAATAATGCAATGTAAATTCTAATACTGGCAAACATAAGAGTCATCCAACTTTGACTAATATCCTTTACATCAGCTATACTAAATATATTAACTTGCCAAGTTCTTGGATCTGCATGTTTTAAAGCCAAAAATGTCATTAGCCACATGACAAAAATCACAACCAATCCCATGGTTTTTTACCAATTTCCTCAATTTGCCAATAGTTTAATAGCAATCTGTGACCAGCTAGATATTATTGGAGACAGATTCAGAAATTTCATAGTACACATCCAAAACAGAACTTGGCAGTATTCTGGCATGTCACTAGCAGGTAAATAATTTCAGTACCCAGCCCTGAGGCTCTTAGCAACCAAACAAGTCCATCAAGTTGATCTTGCAACATTATTGTCAAGGCATGAAATGAAAAATAAACTAAAAGGAAATGGGTAAAAAATTCAATGAATCTTGAGAAGGATGGGGATAAACAGGACAATTAACAGGACAGACAAATATTTGTTGGTTAGCTAGAGTGTGCAACTAAAGTTGGATAGAGAAAATATGAATCATTCACCAAAAGAAACATGCAGTGTTTCACATATTGCTTTGGCCACACAACATATAGATTGATGATTGATAAAATTTAATAGCCAGACATTTGGTTTATCATGTCCATCTCACTGTGGTCTACCACTACTTTTCTTCCTAGTTCCTACTTCCTACTAAAGAAAGTGACATTCTGAATCATCTCCACTTATTGGTTAATGGGATTTTCGAGTAGAGATAAAACTTTAATCTACTAAAAAATCTTAACCACATTACAGAGGAAGTTAGCACAGTCACTAATTTTTGACCTCACATGTGAGCTCTTCAATTACTCTATTTTTCTGATGTGTACTTGCATCATTTATGTACTAAAGCTGCTCAATTCCATTATGTCTCTAAGTTAATAATAGGATATTAGTGCAAATTAACATGTGCTACATTTGCTTGACAAAAACAAATTATTATATACACTGATAGCAGAAATTTTAGATAATTAGTGGTTTAACATATTATAGCAAGTTGCATGTTTTTATTCCCAAACAACTAGTTCTACTCATTATAATCTTTTATGTCACCTAATAATGTAAAAAACATGACTTACTTCATTTGCTTAGTGTGGACAAGCTTGCCAGCAGTAGAAATAGCAGCATCAAGCTCTCCATTTTGGTATAGATAACTAGGATCAGAAACCATGGGCAATTTTCTCTTCTTGTAGGCAGCAACACAAACTTGCAATAGCCTAGTGAAAGGGCTACCAGCAGGATCCAAGTTTCTATACAAAGGGTACCCAAATATGAAGACAATAATTGAAATAAGCATAGCAATAGTTGGAACTCCAAATCCAACACCCCAACCAATATTGTCTTGAATATAAACAACCACTGTAACAGCTACAAGCATGGAAACTCCCATACAGAAATAATACCAATTGAAAAATTTCCATGTTTGAGTCTTTTGCTTAGGATCAGTTTCATCAAACTGATCAGCTCCAAATGCCACTACACATGGCCTAATGCCCCCTGACCCAAATGCTGTTAGGAGTAATGATACATAAAGGATTGCTAATTGGCCGGAATTTGCTTCCTTGCAAATTTCATCATCTTTGCAAGAAGGTGGCCTTAGTTGAGGAAGTATTGCTGATAAAGTTAAAATGATCATACCCTGAATTAAAATCAAAACAACATGGTATTAATCACAAAGAACATGGCAAACGAAGTAGAGGAAAATATAAAAACTTCATTGTACAAGTTAATTTTTATGAGTTTATATTGAAGGATCTTTATATTATCAAGTCACTTAAAAGAAAAACTACAAAACCATTCATTGAAAGTACGAGTAATAATATGAATGTTTGGCAGGTTACCGGCTAATTATTTACACTATCAATGAAAACATTATACATTGGTTTGCATGTAAGGAGTACAAGACATGAATAGAAACTAAATGTTCATTCCTTATTCTACCATGTACAGGCTTAGTGACATTTCATGAATGATTATGCCAAATAGTAGTACTTTTAACTTTTGTAGTTCTAAAGTTCGCATGATAACCAGTGCTATCTATATGTTCATGGTTAAATCCCAATTCAAAGGTTTGCCTATCAAATACTAGTATTATTTTTACCTTATATACTTATCCGTTATAACCTTATCAAAGATTATCAGCCATATAATATATGTTTCAAGAAGAAGCAAGCTGCATATACGTTTATATCGCAAGAAAATAATCAAAAGCACAAACCTTTGCACCAAATTTGAGTTTTTCCGGATCCAACTAAACTATAGTACTCCACTAGGAATGAAAAATCACAAATTATCATATTGACCTTGACATCTAACCTCAAATATAAAACATTTAACTTATACATGCACACTAAAAAGTCTAAAAAATATTTACACTATTATCAGTATGTTTCATTTAACCAGTCGTAGCCGATAATTGTTTGAGTGTGCGAACCAAGTCCCACATCGTAAGTTGGCAAGAAAAATAACCTACTTATAAGGTGTAGGAATCTCTTAATGGTATGAGATCTTTTGGAAAAAACGTGCGGGCTCAGTCCAAAGCGGACATTTTTGGTGTTACATCCAAATTCCACTTATTATGGGTAGTTAACTCTAGGAAAGAGAGAGAGAGTGTGTGTGTGTGTGTCTTACAATTTGGTAGATGATAGAAGCAACTGTTATGGTCCAAAACCTTCCCGCAAATGTATCAGCAAGGAATGCTCCTAACAATGGTGTTAAACTTGCAGTTCCACCAAAGTTTGTAAGAGTATTAGCTGCTTTAGTCAACGGAAGATGGAGCTCATTTGTCAAGTATATGATCATATTAGCACCAAATCCTACCACTGCCAACTTCTCACATATTTCATTTGCTGCAAATACCAGATTAAATCACATTAGCAATATTCAAATACAAATCTTACATATTTTCATGCAACTTCATGAAGAAAAAATGGGTAAAAACTTGAAAAAAAAGAAACTAACCAAAGATGAAAGGCATGGTGATCATTCCACCCTTCATCCTTCTAGTGCTGCTACTTTTCTTCTTTATTACTTCCATTTTGTTAGTTCATGTGTTGTGCTTCAAATGGCCCTTAAACTCTACTATTTATAGGAGATATAGATATGCAAGAGTTTAAACCTGGTAAGTAGGTATATCACGTCACTGTGTTTATAGTTCAGTTTCAGAAATACCATTATACGTATAAAATAAATTTTTAAATAGTCTCGACTACTTATGATTTTTTTTTGGGTACTAATCATTGTAGTTAATATCTTACTGATTACACTTCCACCTTAGAATTAGACAAGTTGGGCAGCATTATATTGGTTTATTTAAAAGATGTTATTGTGCTTATCTAGTTGTATAGTTGCAATATGGACATATTTCTGCAAGTAATGTTTAATTTGGTTTCACTTCACATTTCGTAGTTTGTATTATGAGTTTAATATTTATGCGATAACATGACAGTGTATACGGATATTTATAGATTTACGCCGGTCGAAAGGTAATTGCAAGTTAGTCAATTTAATAAGGATTGATTGGCATAACATGTTATAGTAAGTTAAATTGCCTGATAGTGTAAAAAAATTCACGTTTGAGCTGATATAACTTAAATCCTTGAGTTATATATTGTGGGAAGGCCGTGATTAGGATGGAAGATGTTAAGCACTAGTATCTATTACTATTATCAACGTATGTTGTTAATTTCCAATTTAGCAAAGAGGGGGGAGGGGGAGGGGTACGCTGGAGTGCATGGAAAAAATAAGACAAACCGTCATACTCAGATAATTTTAGGGATAATTAAATGGGTAAGAGAGAAGGTATAGTACTAGTAATGAAGTACTCGATCCACGCATAAAAATCATGACATATGTTGCGCGGCGCCCTTTTGATGGGTTTGCGCGCAATGTCTTTGCACCACAGGCGGACCAGGCGAGTGTCAGCCGCTCGGCCGAGTATCGACCGTGCGCTTAACGAGTATCATTCGGCTGGACGAGAGCCAGTCGTGTGCAGGACGAATGTCAGCCGCAGGCTTGAGGGAAAACCATGGACATGTTCTAGATGAGTGCTAGACATATGCTAGATGAGGGCCAGCCAGGTGCTGGACGAGTGTCAGCTGGGCGCAGGCTGAGTGTCAGCCGTGCGAGCTGTGTGCGGGCACGAGTGTCAGTGCCGCACGTTTTGGAGCTATAGTGGGAATCTTGGAATATAGGGTGAGGGCCTTGTTCCTAAGATGCTATAGAGTGTGCATACCAAGTTTGGTGCCGATCGGAGCTTGTTTGCCTATGGGCTTGACTTAGCCAGGAAGCAGTGGCATTGTGGTAATTATGCTGATCTTCCGAGGGCTATATCTTTTTCCACGAGTATGGGAATGAGATGAAACTTCATGGAGGTGTGAAGGAAGTCAAGAAGAATCTCTAGGAACAAACGGCACCTCATTTGGAGGTCAGAGTGGAAAGTTAGACCCTTGTACGATTCTCTGGACAAAGGATGTCAAGTGCTGTGACAGGGGTTTAATTTTTAAGAACATATATAAGGGGGGTAGACAATGTGACAGCCTACCAGCCCTCCCCGTGCACTTTGTCGGGAAGTCGCACCAAGTGAGCTGCCTTGAGGAAGGACCTCAAGGGCCTGCTTGGACATCTCAGAGGAGTGTTCCAGGTATCCATACGAGTCAGGCGACTCTATGGACGGCGTGTGGCCAGAGGGCCAACGTTGGGCGAACAACGGGCGACAGAGGCTTGAAGGAAGGAAAGACTAAGCCCCGCGGGCTATCTTCGGATATGATAAAGATTTCTGTGCCGATTGAGTACTCGAGGAGCTATTGAGAGCCTCGTGTATTGACTTGCAAACATGGCCAGGGTTCAACCAGGCAAGCAAGGGCTCGTTGGTCTAGACGCGCAGTCGTGGGGCGACACTGCGCTACTCAGGAGGAAGGTATGATGCGAGGGCTACGCTTGCCAATGTCAGGAGACACTGGGAGGTATCCTTGGAGTCGCACATGACAAGGGCCAAGGGCTAAAGAGTTGTCCTACTCGGGCGAAGCCAAGCCAAGTGCCAGGGCACAAGGCAAGGGCCAAGCTTGAGGATTGCACTTCGCGCGCAGGAGCGACGCTTAGTGCTAGGCGAGGGATGGGCAGGTTCTAAGCCAACCCCGGATGTGCGCACACTAAAGTTTCCACAAATGAGATGCGCACAAGGGAGAGACCTTCGGGCGGCACAGTTGAAGCTAGGCCACTGAGGCGAGCTTCCTAGAAACCTGGGACAAGGAGCAGGCTGGCTTGTAGTCAGGTGGGACTACGAGCGCCGCACGGGCCAAAGGTGTGTCGCTGTCATTGACGAAGGTGCGGCCCGTGACACATATCAGGGTACAAATATCAGTAGAAACAAAAATGTTAGGTATATAATTTTCATCTATCTAATTAACTCTTGATAAATAGAATCATATGACACTCGTTTTAATGAAATATAGCAAATGTCCGTTTAAATTATTGAAGCATGCACAAGTTCGAATGAACAACAATGATTTTTTTTTTCTTTTTTTTTTTTTTTTTTTGCGAAAAAAAAAAGAGTAACAAGAAATGGATAGGGAAAGTGGGGTTTAAAGGTTATTAATATTAGTAACAATAATATATGGAAGTAAAACATATGGTTCCTAGGAGAATCGTAGGATTCTATCATTCTAATATGACAAACAAAGTCATGACAGATGTATACTTCCTTCCACTTGCGCTGATTACACCATTTTAACCCATGACACAGCTTTCCCAGAAAGTGCAGTTATTTCATTGCTTATATGATATATAATACTCCTATAGCCTCAGCAATTTTGTAATACTACCATTTCTCTTTCTTGGTGCTTCTCTTATGTTTTGCTATTTTTCTAATATCACTATCACGGGACAAAAGAAAGCAATAGCAAAAGAAAAATAAAATATCTCGATCAATTACCCATGCAAACAAACAAAGATCACTCTTTTCACAGACCGCTGATAAATTTGAACTTTTAATTAATTCTCGGAAACAATAACATCAGTCGTGGCATAAAAAAATTCTCTCATCGTTTTTCATAAGTTCTTTTTAAATTTGTAACGAGTTTCATAACTGAATTATGAAGCTTGCTCAACTTATTTCTACATTGTGTATCTGGTAAAAACAATAAAGTTTTTCCATGAACAATACAACTTTGGTACAAGAGCGATTGTACGGCCAAAAAAGAAAAGAAAATATAAGCAAAACAGCAAAAGATCATTTGGAAACTTTGTTCACTTCATAACGAATGTGCTTTTAAGTACACCATAATGAAGGTTAATCATGATCTATAATCTATTATGCAAAAAAAATTTGATGAAGTGAAAGAAGCTAACTAGTGCAACTTTGCAAAGCCGTCGTGAAAACAATCATTATATGGAATGTAATTAAGGATAAGACTATAAGAGTATTGATAGAGCATTGACTATCTCTTCCATTTTTAACTTATTTATCATGTTACCTCAAATTTTACAAAGAATGTTTTCTTAAACAGTTAAATAAAGTTCATAACTGCAACAAATGTGGTTATGGCAAAATCACTTTTTTGAACGTTATTCTTATATCAACAGGGATTAGATGATTCTTTTAATTGTATTTTCAATAAATCAAAGATGACACGCTTAAAGTTTCAAAGTACTGGTTACGTACGAAGATTTAGAACTATGTGGAGTCGGATCGCACATATAGGAGTATGTTGAAAATGGTCTTTTATACTTGGTATTGCCCTTTTCAGAGATATTCTAGTATAATAATTTTAATAACTAAAAAAATTTACAAATTTGACAAAATTAGGTTACTATGGACATCTGATTTCTAAAATAAAACTAAGATCCAAATTAATTTATCAGAATAAACTTTAGATGAGAATCCACTTGTGATAATTATTACTGTAATTATCATCCAGTATACGTTCCGTTTTACAACTATGATCAAGTCCAAGTCTTATTTTTGGTGCAATCAAGAAGGAAGGGAAGAGGAAAAACGAAAAAAGACTATTACCAAAGCATGCAAGAAACGAATTGCCTACTATGAAGTAGTGATTTTAGGATGATGAAAAAGACAACATGATTTGAACGTTCACTTTTTGAGGCACTAAAAAACTATCCAAAAAAAGAAATTCAAAACCAACTAAAGGAGTACATCATTATTTATACACCATTTCTAAATAGTTTACTGATGATGCTTGAAATCTTGATAAGGATTCGTAGTGTTCAAACATGTGAATTTCTGCTAAGGATCGAGAGTGGCATTATTCATATTTCAGCCGATCTTGTTTCCTTACTTTTTATCTCTCTTTTGGGTGGGCAAGTATATAGACAATATTTGCAGCCTTTCAGTTTGTATGATGTAAAATGCAAACGTCAAGATTTTTTGTGATATATATGTATATACTTGCTAAATTGACGTAAGAGGTGACATAAGTGTTGCAACAAAAGTATTAAATCTATCCAGAATGTTATGTGTGTATAGCATCCATATATATTTTTGGATTTTGCACTAAGAATCAATAGTTTGTAGTAGTGACACATGTCTACTGTGTTGGCAAGACTGTCTAGAGACATAGACCACAGTCAATTGTGAAGGGACTTTGTACTACCCACCCTTAAGGAATTGCCTAATCTCTCTCATTTGCACAATGAAAATACACTTTTTGTTTGTAGTTTGTATAGAAGATAAGTAGTGGAGGTGGGTTACGTGGGGACTTATATAGGAAGATCGCTGTTGAAAGTGGTCTTCTCTTTAGGACCTTTCGGTTAGTCTTTGGTCCAAGAAACGGACTTATACCATCCATAAACACATGATCAGTCAATCATACACAACTCAATAATATAACTATATATTGAAGTCGTTTCATTTTGTTCAGTACTTTAATTTGTGGTTTAAAATAAATGAGGAGTTTTCTGAATCTCAAACTTATTTTTACCCTGGTATATAAGTGTACAACTAAGCCTTAGACACTATACCTTTCTGTTCACCCTAAAGGAATGCGTAATTTGCTCCTTTGCTATCTAGTTAGGACTTTTAGGTCGGACTTGGTCCAAAAAATTGACTCATAACTAGTCACAAGCCCCCATCTTAAAGTGCAATATGTTCCATCGTGATATAAGTATTTCTACTTTAATAACATCGTATCTCATATTATTACGTACATAGAAAGTCTCAGATGGTGTACAATTAATATGTCACATGATGGAAGAATCTCCACACATTCTGTTAGGATGCATAGCTTTTAAAGTCATGTTAAGTGCATGAAAGGTATGCGTGGATTTTGCTCACCGACTTGTTGCATCAATTGATAGATGATATCCTCAAATGTCACCTACGAAAAATTGTCTTAGAATGATAAATATTACATATCTTTTAATCAGAAATCTCGGACTTAACTTTTAAAAATAGCGTCACTATTTTACAGGCTCAAAACAGAAATTTTTAGTGTGAATTTAAATTAATGAGGCCACAAGGTGGCACCAAATAAAGGAATCAATTTTTTTTTTTTAAATAACCTAGAATGTCACTAAAGTTAGTGAAGATGTAAAGACCTGTCACTAGTGAGGGACCCCAATAAGGACAGGTCCTATTGACGTTATTAAGAGTTATTTTGAAATTATAACGTGCCTTTACAAATGGCACGTAACCTCCACTAAATTTGTGTTTCTAATTTCCTTAAGGTGACAATTAGCTAGGTTTCATGGTCCAAAAAACCAGAAAAATGATTGAAGGCAGAGTTGCCAGAAAGTTGTGATCTTTTAAAATGTGAATTCTTCCCTTGGTTTTGAGTTTAGTTTTGGTTTTCTTCACTATCATCTTACTATATTAACAAATATAGTTGTTTATAATTTAATGAAATGATATTTCGAATTAGAATACACTTGTGATATAAAGAAATTTTATACATTAAGTATTTGTATAAATTTTCTCTGGTTTATAACTTCAACATCATGTCATAATCTAGTAATTGCCTTCTAGTTACTTTATATAACATGTCACAATCTAGAACTGCCTTCCCCTATGATTAATTTTTTTTTCTCTCTAATTACCTTCTTTGTCTGCCGGCCAGTAACAAGCTCTAGTCAGCCGCCGACAAACTACTGGTGCTGTTTACTGAAATGAATTTAACCATATGGGAGTAATAAATTAAAAATGAATAAGACATGATTAATTAAGTCTGAACACTCAATCCAACAAAGATTCAAGTCCTTGTCTGAGGTGAAAATTATCAAGGAGATGCTTACAATTATTAATATTGAGAACTTGTCTGGTGGAGGGTGGGGGGCGAGAGAATGTACCAAAGATTCATCGTACAATTATTAACTTTGATAACTTGTTTTATTGAATTATAGGTAGGCCGAAAGTATATATACAAGTGGAAATATTCAAGCAAGAAAGATCCTTATTTAGTTGTAATTATCTTAATTAGCGATTGATCGTATATATAGGATTGATTGAACTTCAACCTAAAGTGTGGTTTGAATTTCTTTTTACCTAACTTTATCTCCTTTTTTATGATTTATAACTAAATCAAAATTTCACTAATCATAATCAACTGTCTCACTCCAACCGAGTGACCACCACTAAACACCGCAATTTAAATAACCAAAAGGAAAAATTGAGCTTCAAAGCAATTAAGTTATGTGCTTCTTTTCTTAGTTACTTAAAAACAACGAGTCCTTAAAACAGGTATTGGAAGGAAATTTTATGTTTTTTCTTATGTTTGTGTTATTCCTGTTTTCTTCAAGTTCCACCTTGTAGATATTTTCTCTTTATATAGAGAAAAGTCAGTGATGTATAAAAATCATTTATTCTTAATTAAACTAAAATTTTAATTTATGTCATGCTACTTAAAGATGTAAATGTTGTGGAACCTGCTATCTTCAGATTTCAGCTCATAAATCGACCTATTAAAGTAACAAGGCATTTCGTAGGGGAAAGGAAACTACGCCAGGATTCGTCCTCCCTATCCTTTTTCTAGTTAATAGACTAAAAAATAGAGAGTCAGCAATAACGCTTCTAACACATACAAAGAAACCATTTTTCCCCACCCGTGTCAGGTATCTGCATCAGATTCGATTATATTGAGCACACTGCATAACACTGGACACTGGATCTTAGCTGAGTCTTAGCTCAGCTGAAGTCTTAGCTGGATCAGGTGGAGGAGCTGGAAGAAGTCTTAGCTGGAAGAGAAGCGTGGATCACAGCTGGAAAAGAACTTACCAGAAGCTTCTAGACGCTTCTAGAAGCTGAGTAAGTTAAGTTAGTTGGAGTTAGTTAAGAGATATTTTAGCTAGTTAGTTATTTGTCTATAAATAGATATCTTAGCTTAGCTTTGTAAACTTGAGTTTCTCTTTTCATTTCAATGAAGTTGAAAGCTCCCAGAGCAATCTGTTTTTTCTCCCCAAAATTCATCTCCATAGCTGCAAACTTCACATGGTATCAGAGCCCACGATCGGGACCTATGCAAGGCAGATTTGTGAGTTTTTTACTTCTGTATTGATTGTTAATTCTTCTGTGCAATCAGTTTAGAAATCCTTTTTTCCCAATTTGCTGTAAAACTTTCGATTAGGGTTTCAAAATCTAGTTGAAATGGCAAATCCAAATGGTATTGCTTCATCGAGTGACAGTGTGATTGATCACAATCACCCACTCTTTTTACACCCATCCGATACCCCAGGTGCACATTTGACCTCAATTCAGTTGCGAAGTACTGAGAATTACACATTATGGAGCCGTGCTATGCGCATAGCCCTAAGGACTAAAAGTAAACTAGGCTTCATTGATGGGAATTGTAAGAAAGATAGTTATGATGAGACTTTGCATGAACAGTGGGAGAGCTGCAATGCCTTTGTTCTAAGCTGGATCATGAATATAGTAACTAAGGATCTGTATAGTACAGTAGTGTATGCATCAGATGCTTATCGTGTCTGGATGAATCTGAAGGAAAGATTTGATAAGATCAATGGTTCAAGAATTTATAACTTGCATCAGGAAATTGTGACTCTAAGACAGGGTCTAACTTTAGTTACTAGCTATTACTCCATACTCAAAGACCTATGGGATAAGTATGATGCCATGGTGCCATTGCCATCCTGTGGTTGTAATGAATCAAAGGTGTATTTCACTCATATGGAGCAGCAGAGGTTGTATCAGTTTTTGATGGGTCTGAATGACTCATTTGCACAAGCAAGGGGCCAGATTCTTATGATGACTGCTGTTCCATCAGTTGATCAAGCTTATGGGATGATTATTCAGGATGAGAGTCAAAGAGCTAAACCAAATGAGCCTGGTACAATAGAACTGGGAGGAAATGCAATAATGGATAAGAACAGGAATGATTCAGGCTATAATACCAAGAATTCAGGATTTCAGGAGGCTGGAAATAATGCAACAAGTTATAGGAACAAAAATGGAACAAGCTATAACAATGGATATAACAATAACAATAGGAGTTCAAACAGCAGTTATAAGCAGAACAAGATGGCCAAATGGTGTGACTTCTGCAGAATTAAAGGGCACACTAGGGAAGAATGCTATAAAAGAAAGAGAATGATGGGATCCAACAATATGACAGCAAACAATTCTCAAGCTTGTGATTTTGACAGTAATGCAGAACACAAGGAAAATATAAATCCAAATGCTGCAGTGCCTTTCTTTACTCAGGAACATGTGCAACAAATTCTGCAAATCCTGAATGGTGGAATGAATTCCCAAAATGAGAATACAGCAGCAGCAAATGTGACAGGTACAGTTTTGTCACTCATGAGTACAGTCACAGGAAATAGGTGGATTGTTGACACTGGTGCCTCTAATCACATGGTCTCATGTCTAGATATGTTTCACACCCCTAAAAGATTGCACACAATGAAACAAGTACACTTGCCCAATGGTGCACTAAGTATTACACACACTGGCTCATACTACTTATTTGAGGATAAAATGATTCATGATGTGTTGTATGTTCTTGACTTCAAATACAACTTATTGTCAGTTTCTAGGCTCACCAAAGATACAGGTTATACCATCACCTTCTTTCCTGATCACTGTGTGTTTCAGGACACTTGGAATGGGATGGTGAAGGGGATTGATAGAGTGGAGCATGGGCAGTACATACTGGACACTCAAGTAACTCTGCAAACGGAGCCTGCCCAGTCAAGAGTTAACTCATCTCTAGTTGTAAATAAAATAAATGGCCAGCTATGGCATAGAAGGTTAGGGCATGTGCCATTTGATGTTCTTAGACACTTTCCTGCTTTCAAGAACACTAGAGTTGATGATTGTACTGAGCACTGTGATATATGCCCTGTAGCCAAGCAGGCAAGATTGCCCTTTCAACTGAAAAGTGCAGCAATTTGTGACTTGATTCATGCAGATGTATGTGGTCCTTTTAAAGTTCCCACTTATGATCATAAACGTTATTTCCTCACATTAGTAAATGATTACAGTAGATATACCTGGGTATGCCTGATGAATCAGTAGTGGTATTGAGAAATTTTCTTAAGCTGATTAAGAACAAGTTTTCCACTACTGTAAAGACATTGAGAACAGATAATGGTGGAGAGTTTTTCAATGTTCAAGTTAGGGAACTGTTGGCCTTGGAAGGCATCACTCATCAAAGCTCTTGCCCCTACACTCCACAGCAAAATGGAGTGGTTGAAAGGAGACACAGATACATTTTGGACACTGCTAGAAGCCTGAAGTTTCAGGCAGCTATCCCTATAAGGTTTTGGGTGACTGTGTGACTACAGCAGTGTATATTATCAATAAAATCCCTTCAAGAAATTTGCAAGGGATTTCTCCTTTTGAATTACTCTTTGGCAGAGTTCCTACTATTGATCACATGAGAATATTTGGATGCTTGGGTTATGGGACCAATCTGAAAAGGAATGACAAGTTCTCTCCTAGAGCAACTCCCTCAGTGTTCATGGGATATTCTATGCTCCAAAAGGGCTATAGAATGTATGATCTCCAAAACAAATGTTTCCATGTTAGCGGAGATGTCATCTTCAAGGAAGATGTGTTCCCTTTCAAACAAACACAGCAGCCTAGTCCTGCTATTCCCCTTGACATACCACAGTTTCTAGATGCTGAGGTTGAGCTGCCCATCTCACCTCTTGTGCCTTCTCCTTCACCTGATAATTCAGGTGACATTGCACCTGCACCTGAGCATCCACCCCCTCAACCTATACCTGTTGTACCAGACTCTACCCCCACTACTACCACCCAGGCCTCACAGACAACCTAAACCACCTATCTGGATGAATGACTATGTAGTCCCACAGAAACCTCACAGCAATTGTGCTTATCCTATTTCAACATATCTGACTTATACTAATTTCAAAGAGGGGTTTCAGCAGTGCCTGACAGCTTATAATGCTGAAGTGGAACCTAGAAGTTATACAGAGGCTTCCAAACATCCCAAATGGATTGAGGCAATGAAGCAAGAGATTCAGGCTCTCGAGGACAACAAGACTTGGAGCTTAGTCCACCTCCCTTATGGTAAAGTTCCAATTGGCTGCAGATGGGTCTACAAAAATCAAGTACAAAGCCAATGAAGAGGTGGAAAGATACAAGGCAAGACTAGTTGCCAAAAGGTACACACAACAGGAAGGCATTGACTACAAAGATACTTTTTCTCCTGTGGCCAAGATGGTCATTGTTAGAACAGTTGTGGCTATTGCAGCTCAACTTGGTTGGCCTTTATTTCAGATGGATGTGCACAATGCATTCCTTCAAGGTGATTTGTTTGAGGAAGTCTACATAACTGTGCCTCAAGGCTTCTCAAAACAGGCTGCATTGCAGGGGGAGTATTTCGTGTGTAGGTTGCACAAGTCCCTTTATGGCCTGAAGCAAGCTTCAAGGCAGTGGAACCTCAAATTAACTGAGGCTTTGCAGCAGATGCATTTTAGCCAGAGTCCTTTTGATTATTCTCTTTTTATCAAGAAGCAAGGTGCAGAGATGGTCATAGTCCTGATTTATGTTGATGATCTCATTATCACATGAAACAATCTCCAACTCATTCAGCACACCAGAACAGATCTGCAGAAGCATTTTAAGATGAAGGACTTAGGAGAATTGGAATTTTTTCCTTGGGATAGAGTTTGCCAGGTCCAACAAAGGAATATACATGTGTCAAAGGAAGTATGCACTAGAGTTGGTGTCAGAAATGGGGTTGGCTAGTACTAAACCTGCAAGTATACCTTTGGAGGTCAACCAGAAGCTCACCTCATTAGAATTTGATAAGGTGATCAAGAAGAACACTTCTGATGATCCACTCCTGACTGATGTCAGTATATATCAAAGGCTAGTTGGTCGACTGCTTTATCTCACCATGACTAGGCCTGACATAGCTTTTTCTGTTCACTGCCTGAGTCAATTTATGCACAGTCCAAAGAAGTCTCATATGGAGGCTGCAAGGGTGGTCAGATACATTAAAGGGACTCCCGGACAGGGATTATTAATGCCTTCCTCAGGCTCAGGAAGGCTCAAGGCCTATTGTGATGCAGATTGGGGTACTTGTCTTCAAACCAGGAGGTCTATCACAGGCTATTTGGTATTCTATGGTGGAGCACTGATCTCCTAGAAATCAAAAAAACAAGACACAGTGGCAAGGAGCTCAGCTGAGGCTGAATTCAGGAGCATGGCTAACACTGCTGCAGAGCTCATCTGGCTCACTGGTGTGTTCAAAGAATTAGGCATTGATATCTTGAAGCCCATTGAGATGGTGTGTGACAGTAAAGCTGCCCTGCAGATAGCTGCTAATCCCATTTTCCATGAATACACGAAGCACATTGACATTGATTGTCATTTTATCAGGGATTGGATAAGGAGGGGCTTAATCAGAACTACACATGTGCCTACCCTAGAGCAAACTGCAGATATCTTGACCAAGGGTCTAGGGAAGGCTCAGCATGATCATTTACTCTGCAAGCTAGGAGTGAAGAACCTCTTTCTTCCCTCTAGCTTGAGGGGGAGTATTGAGCACACTGCATAACACTGGACACTGGATCTGAGCTGAGTCTTAGCTCAGCTAAAGTCATAGTTGGATCAGGTGGAGGAGCTGGAAGAAGTCTTAGCTGGAAGAGAAGCGTGGATCACAGCGGGAGAAGAACTTACCAGAAGCTTCTAGACTCTTCTAAAAGCTGAGTAAGTTAAGTTAGTTAGAAGTTAGTTGGAGTTAGTTAGGAGATATTTTAGCTAGTTAGTTATTTGTCTATAAATAGATATCTTACCTTAGCTTTGTAAACATAAGTTTCTCTTTTCATTTCAATGAAGTTGAAAGCTCCCAGAGCAATCTGTTTTCTCTTCTCAAAATTCATCCCCATAGCTGCAAACTTCAAAGATTAATTCTGATTCGTACCGAAAAGGCACATGTTGGAGGTAAAGCACTTACTGTTAAAGATAATTTCACTTCCACAGTTTGAACTCGAGAATTATTTCTGGTTAAGAGTGCGAGGTAATTATCACCCTTCACAACCTTTTGTTGGATAAAGTCATTATTAAGAAACAAAAGTGATCTTTATTTCACAACTTAATTTTTTTAAAAAGATAACCACACTTTGCAGTATGATATCGGAGCACGCATAAATCACGAGTTCGGAGCTCACCGCCACGCATTATTTTCTACGTACTCAATATTGAAAAGAAAACAAGAAAATGATCCCTCCTTCAATTGGACGTAATGAATATATAATTAAGAAAATAAAAGTGTCACAATAAAAATAATAAAAATCAATGTACTGAAGCAGGTCAAATACGGTGTTACTAGTTATTGCAGGTCACTTTCCTTTAGAAGCAAAACAAGAGCTAGACATTATTTGGTTTATGTGGTAAGGTGCATTGTTGTATTCTGATCATTCACTGCCCCTGGGATTTGTATACTTCTTACTAGTTAGACCAGATCAGTCTCACCTTCCTTTTTACCCACTTTATTGTTTCGTTTGCTTGTGACTAACTGGAAAATTTTGTATTATGAAAAAGGGTATATTGATCAAATAGTAATTATTTTGAACTAATAAACAATAAATTATTTTTGCCTATTATCCACAATAATTTAACAACATATATACCAGTTAAAAATGTGTAAAATATTATTTTGTGCATTATAAGAATGATTCGTTATGAAGAGGAGGCGAAAACCTTATGAATAGTTGATTAACACATGCAACTTTTAACAGTATTACACATGCGACAAATTAATACGATGGGTACACTAAATTGTACCAACTCTGGATGTCTGTAATAATTGTGAACAATTGGGCAACAAATACAACTTTTGCTTATTAGGCAGAACTTGAGGCCAATTCAGCATGTTTATTGTTTCGAACTTAATCAAAATATCATGAACTGTTGCGTCATAGGCAATACTAATTTCTGCCATAACTCATGTCTAATGGGCAATTGAAGTTTTGTCCAACGGATTTTCTTAAGAAGACGTCGGCTTTTAAATTTTTTTTCAAAAGTGAAAAAAAGTTCAAAAGTATCACCTATTAGCAAGACCTAGAGATAGTCAGGAGTTTCCCTCTCGTGGTCTCCATCAACTTTTCATGATGGAGTCAAAATTGTAACAACAACGTCCCGTCTATCTATTTGTGCAAAACCTTGAAGTCGCATCACAACTGAACCCGTTTGTATGGTGAATTTCTAGAACTATTTCATCTCATTTTCTGTCAAGGATTGTTTGTATAGTAAATCAATTGGCAAAAGCATATAAAAGAAAGGATAAAACATGTAATTACTTCTTTTTGATTGTTACATTCATATATAGGTCCAAATAAAAAGGCCAGAAGAAACCTGAGTCTAAACTGAAAATCAGATGGATCTTGAGAAAAGTAGCTGTGAAGCTTCTGGATCAATTTTGACAACTAGTCAGTTTGTAGGCATCTAAAAGAGAAACAGCCAATATTAAAAATATTTGGAAACATTAGCCATATTTAATGAACTCTGCATTTTTTTAAGACTAACCACAGCAAAAACTTACGAGATTTTGAATAAACCTCCAAAACAAAATCTTTAAATTTCGTTCAAAATTTCAGAAAATTTTTCTAGAGCTTCATACTTGTGTGATCTCAGAAAAATTTCTTCGACATTTGGTGGCTAGTTTTCGAAAATGTTCTGTGCGTTTTAAGTGATGGCAATGTTCTCATACTCTTGTCCTAATGGATGATTCTCTTTCTGCGCCTTACAAAGTGGCTATAAGGTCAAACTTTTACTAACTTCTGTGAAAGGAGATGCGCAATTTGACATGGATCAGACGTTCCAAATAATTACGAAAACTGTATTAGCCGAACCAAAATTTAAGAAAATTGAAAACTATTACTAAGAGCCTCTGAAACCTACATCACTATAGATCCACTATTTTGTACTAAACAAAATATAGTAATTGTCATAAACTTATTATGTTATATGCAAAAACTAGCACTACCATTCACAGTTGTTAGAAAATCGGCATTTATGTAAATATGCAAACCTACCCTCTAAATTATACAAAATATCAAAATTATAGCATTTTACAAAATATAGAAATATTTTTTTCCGTAAATATAAAACTAACAAAACATATGAATTAGGATTTTAAACCCCCCCCCCCCCCAACCCTCGTTTGCATGCTGACTAGTCGCCGGATTCTTTTAATCTACAAAAAGAGATACGGACACACACACAATACATTTTAATTCTTGAAAAAGAGTTGATTTGATGTTAAAGAAATACGTAAATCCTTGATTAATTATTCCTTAATATTTTGCTATTTACTTTAGTGTTAATTAATTGTTACATTGAAACCACCATTCAAATACAAACTTTGGGAGTTAATTGGTTAGATAAATTAGTTAGAATAACAACTAGATTTCGAGTGTTCCTTGTGGGATTCGACCTCAGGACTTTAAGCACCGAGCTATATTTGCTGCGACCGCTTACTCCCTTTTATAGGGCGTAGTTGGGCATGATCAAACATCACCCAGCATTTATTGCCTTGGGCCTTGTGGTTGCTCCAAAGAACTTCCCCATGTAGTTGCTCTAAGAACTTCAAAGCCCTTCCAATTAACTGATTTTTACTAATTGATACTTTAGAGATTTTTATTACAAATATACTGATATTTTTAATACTTTACAAAATATAACGATGCTTTCAAATTTAATACAAAATATTGCACTTTAAGCATAACATTCACATATTATATATATATATTTATATTCATGTATATATAATGATATACACACATGATATACAAATATACAAATGACATATAAGTACATATAATGATATACAAAGTTGTATATACATATACATACATTCATATATGCAACCGTTGAAATTTGTATATATTATGTCAAAAAAAATATTGAAATCTTTTATAAAAGTGAGATAGCATCATTATTTTTTAAAAGTTATTCCTTAATAATTTATATTTTTGTAAAGAGCCCTATCTATTTCCACTAAAGTCTAAATATGGCATTTAAATGAGAAAATTGCTCTAATAGTTACTCTAGGGAGCTTTATTATCATTATATCGACCCCTTTTATATAAAGCATAACGGCATTTCGACTTTTTAGCACAAAACAAGCCATTTTAGAATTGACAATTTTTTAAAAATAACACTCCAAACAAAAAAAATTACAAATGAGGGCAAATTTTTTTCTTACATGTATAAATTATACATCAATATAGATAGATAAATGTGGAGGCAAGGAAAAAAATATAAAAATATGCCAAAAAAATTAAAACTTTATATAAACATCGATAATACTACAAAAATTTAAAAATTTATACAACTTTATTTATTTGTACATACACACTTATACAAATTTATACAATTTTATATACATTTACAGAAGTATATGAACTTGTATAAACTAGCGGCATGCTGCTATTTAACGTAATTGTTGCCGTCTCGAGTAAGATTCGTAAATAGGGATCATTTTGGTAATTTTAGTGTGTTGCTCGTCTCCTAGTGTAAAAATTACTTTAGAATTTCTCCCCCCCCCCCCTTCTCTGTAATACCTAACTCTAATCTCTTCCTTTACTCTCCACTCAGTTTCTCTCTCCCTCCTCCACCCACCTGTCGGCCGGCCCCTTCCTTCATTTTTCTGGCTGGTGCTGCTATCGTCTTTGTGCACCATTGTTGCTGCATTGTTGCACTGTGTCAATTGTAACTGTAAACCTACATATTTTTGTATTATCTTTATATATTCTTGTATATATGCACGTGTATGTCTTGTGTGCGTGTGTGTGTGTGTGTGTGTGTGTGTATATATATATATATATATATATATATATATATAAGTGTTTCTACGTATGTTTGTGTAATCTCCAAGATTAAAAATATTTTAAGCATGAAAATGTATAGTTTGTATGTGTTTTTGTATGTGTTTGTGTTTATGAATCATATCCATTTATTTGATTAAGAAAATAAAAGGATGGCGTTTCGATCTACGACTAACAGGCAGTGGACAGGCGCCATGAGGCTAGGGTTTTAGGAAAAGCTAGTAAGAAAACGAACCCTAATTTGTATGCTTTGTTGCAATTCGTATATATATGATAAAAATAATATTGTCATATTTTGTAAAGTAACATAATATCCGTAATTTGTGTAGATTAGAGAGTACGGTGCTATATTTCTACAATTACCCCTATTTATATAGGCTTGGCCTTTTATATTTCATGTAAATACTATTTCTTTCTTATTTTTTCATCTTTATTGTTATTTGAGTTTTTTAGTTTATATTTGGTATAATCTTGTTTCGGTCAAGCATATTTCATAAATAGTTATTAAATTGAGGGTCTATCAGAAACAACCTCTAAATTTTAGTGGGATAAGGCTCATCTCCCCAAGCCTCACATATAGGATAATATATGTATATTATTATTGTTGTTGTAAACATGTAATGTTGTGCCAATAGTTGAAGATACTCACACAAGGATAGTTCCAAAATTGTGTATTAGGAACTCGAACCAAAAGCTCATTTATTTCTTTTCTTCACTCTGTTATGTTTTAGATTTACGAGACTAATAAAATTACTTCATTCAAAACTTCTTCTCATTTTTCCACTGGGCTTCTCCATTCTATAATGCATTTTTCTTCTCTTGTTATAACCTGGACTTACAAAGTAAAAGGGAAGGACCGATGCCGAAGCAATTAGAAGCAAACTAAATATTATCAAAAGAACCATTTTACGAAGCTCATATGAAACATGCAACAGATGAAGAGAGCTTGCTTCTATAATTTTCATGTAACGGTGGATATTGGAACCTGTCCACTTCAAATTTCTAAATTATTTTAATTGCGCAGGGCTTAACTATACATTATGCTAGATAAATCTTCGTCTTTGAAATGGCAGCTTACACTACAACAAATATGGTATTTAGCTACGAAAATTTTAGTGACGTGATAAAATTCGTCACTAATTATTAATTTTTAGTGACAAAATTTACATTTCGTGTCTAAATATATAGGTTGTATATTTTTAGTGACGAAACTCAAACATCGTAGCAAAAGTTTTGTCCCCTAAAGTTTCCCACCAAAAAAAAGGTTGGCGCCATTTATTGACTAATATTAGCCACAAAATTAAATTAAATGGTGACACTTTATTTCGTCACTAATGGTGTATCCAATTTGTGACAAACTCAATTTTTGTCTTTTTTATAAGTTAGTTTTTTGACACGAAAAAGTTTCGTCACAAAATATACTATCCCAATAGGGACAATCAAATTTCGTAGTTAATAGGTGGAAACTTTTAGCTACAAAATTATGATTATCTGTGACCTTAGTTTTTTGTCACTAATAGTGAAAATAATTAGGGACATTTATTTTATTTTCTCTAATAAACCTAAGATTTAGCCACAAAAATTTACACTATTTTGTGACATTAGATTTTATCACAAATAGTGCAAAGAATTAGGGACGTTTATTTCATTGTCTTTATTTAATCTAAAATACAGCCACAAAATTTAATATTTATTTGTGACATTAGTTTTTGTCACTAATTGTACAAAGAATTAGAGACATTTATTTTTTTGTCGCTATTTAATCTAAAATCTAGCCACAAAAATATATAGTTAATTTGTGACATTAGTTTTTGTCATTAATAGTGAAAAGAATTAGATACGAAAATTTTATTGTCTATAAATAACCTACATTTTAGCTACAAAATTGTATATTTTTATTGACCTTTATTTTTGTCAACAATAATGCAAACGATTAGGGACATTTATTTTATTGTCTCCATTTGTCCCACAATTTCGTCACAAAAATTTATACTTATTGTCTCTATTTAACCTACAGTTAGCAATAAAAGTTTAGATTTATTTGGGACCTTAGTTTTTGTCTTTAATAGTGCAAACTTTTCGAGATGTTTATTTTATTTTCCCTAATTAACCTACAATAATATAACCACAAATATTTTATACTTGTTCATTTGGGACCTTAATTATTTTTTACTAATAGCAAAAATAAATAATATGATTGAATAATCTGCATATATGCGTGAGTCCCTAAAATCTCTTGCATTTGCAAATAACGTACCGGTTTAGTTATTGCTTAGAACTACGGGACACATGAGATAATTAAATTTTGCTCTAATGCCAATAAACTGATGTCGCAACGCATTTTCCATGAACCTTTAACTAAGTCATAATCATATTAAATAGTTTGGCACATTTATCTGGTCATTTATAATTATTGCACCAAGTAGCTCATAGACAATATAAATTATTTAGCGAAAATACTTGATAGTAATTTAATATTCCTTTTCATTTATAGGCACGAATATTTGGAACTCGCTTGTCTTAGAGGAGATTGATAAACGGAAGTGATTTAAAATGTTGAATTACTTTGTAAATTGGTGGTTTATTAGAACCAATTTACTTTGTAAAGTCATAAATTAGAACCAATCCAAATAGCAAATGGAAACAAAACCAACCTTGCTAGGCGTGAACAAATCTCATTAAATGGTTAAGATTAACTCTGGCCAAGTTCAATAACATTTGTGAAATTGGAGTCTTCACAAAATCAGATGTTGCTTTAAAATAACTCTTTTGTGTTGGAACACTCTTTTCTAGCAAAACTTCAAGTGGATCAGTTGTTCTCCTGCCATAAAAGTACAAGACTGAACCAATTCATGAAGATTCTCTACATTCTTTTTTAATACATGATCTGTTACTACAATCAACAACAGGTTCTTGAAAACAATCTTTTCTCTCCAAATTAAATTCAGGCAATTTTTCTTTGAGTAATGGAATTAACTCATCAACTGGTCCAAGAAATAGTAATTGAAAAAATACTTCAACATATTTCTCATTACCTGTTCCATCATTTTGTATCACTGTTCTTATCAACAAATTCTCAGGTAATTGACTTGCAATTTTTTCCCAATTTTGAAGGAGAGTTATGTTACCTTCTTATCTCTTGTAAACTGTAAGCAGAGTAACTTTTTCTGGTACGCGTACCAATTTGAGTTTCCATGCTAAAATAACACCAAAACTTGATCCTCCACTTCCTCGTATTGCCCAAAACAAACATATATGCAACAATAATTATGCTAATTTAAAGTGACAAACATCGAAGTGAACAAACGAGCAGTAGAAATAACAAAAAAAGAATCAAAATTTTCCAGAAATAGAACACTAACAACATAGTAATAACTAGAGTATTGCTTTTGTTCTTACTTGAGTTTCATGTAAACTAATATCTGCTTTCATGATGCAAGCAGACATCATCATCTCTTTTGTCCAAAGAGCCAAAGAAGCTGTGAGAAGTCCAAACTTCAAACATCTTGTCGAAAATCTAAACATGAGAGTAAAATCCAAACTTCAAACATCCTCCAAATATTGTTGTGAGAAGTCAATGTGCTTCTGTGAGTCTACTCTCACCATGAATGAAGGAACATTCACCACTTGCCTTCCAACCCTGCAAATGCACTTAGTATTAGTCTTATTAGCTTACTTAGTTGTTGTGCATACAAGTAGAAATCTTTTTTAGGTGAAGGAGGTAATCAATTACAAGGCTTAATTATTCGCAATCGCAAACTATATTACAAGAACCTTCTAAAAACTAGACTGAATTTAAGATAACTTTTAACCAGAACATTGAGATGATCAGGTTGCACCAGAAACAACTCCTTCCCTTCAGGCCAATAAACCTGAACAACATCTCCTTTTTTACTCCCAAATGATTTCATCTCTCTATCTATTACATCAAACTCAATTGTGGAAGGTCAAGCCAAAGATGATCTGAGGCTAATCAGGGGTTCACCTAAGCAATCACCAACGTCATTAATATTCAAATCAAGCAATTCATATTTAACCTCTTTAGCCAAAATCCTAGGAGTTTTGATCAATTTTTTACTCATAAAATTCAAAAAATCTAAGTCACTGCTGGCCAAATCTATGCTAATCCATAATTCAAAAAATGCAGATCAAATATTTTACATGTAGTAAATCTTAAAATATGCTTTTCATAAAAAATCAGAAGATTATCATAGGGGAAGCTAATATTACAAATCTGAACTAACTCATCGACCTAACCAGCAAAAAGAGACTATAGCGCCAGTTGCACGATGTTTCAGATGCCATGATATGCAAATAAACACGAGATAAAAGAAGAAGAAAAAGAAGACAAACGAAACTCAGCAGAATTATTAATAGGATACTAACCTTACCATTATGAGGTTACATCATTAATTACTTTCGTCACCATCATCTGTACTATCATCATCTTCATCATTACTACTACTATTACTGTCATTCCCTTCATGATCACTGATGTACTCTACCATAGTTTCATCTTCTTGGTCTGAATCTTCTTGGTTAGAACCAACTTCATATTCTGCCGGAGTCTCCAATTCAATTACACTTGCGTCTACAGTAGTAGAGTCAACATCATCTCTATGTAATACACTTGGCATATCGTCTTTATCATTGACAATTGTGTTACTCTCAAGTGACATATCTTGATACACTTCATCATTTGTAGGCAACATATCAATTTCTACCTCTGAATTTTGCTTCTCTGGCACATCATATAGGTGTCTATCTTGGAATTTAAGCACAATTCGCCAATTTTCTCCCAACTTTGGATCATCAATGTAAAATACTTGCCTTGCTTGAGTAGCTAATACAAAAGAATCATGTTCATACCAAAATCTACTAACATTAATACTCGTAAAGTATTTATCTTTCTGCATCCCTGTTTTCTTACGAAGATCAAACCACTTGCATTTAAATAGAACAACTCTATTGTTATCAACAAACTCCAACTCAACAATGCCAACTATAACACCATAAAAATCAATCAACTCATTTTCATGATACCCTTCAACAACTATGCCGCAATTCTGACTTTTACGCGAGTCATCACGACTTTGAATATGGTACCTAACACCATTTACAATACAACCTGCATATGTCCTTACGCGCATATCAGGTCCCATTGCCAAAGGGTATAATTGCTTGATAGACATCGACTTTCCCTTCTTATGTAATTGCATAATCTAAAACAAAAAATTAGTGCGTTCAATCAGTTAAAAATAAAAGAACAATTAAAATTTAAAATCAGCAAGATGATTTTACTGTCTTATAAAACACTTACTTTCCTTTTGAACCATAAATGAAATTGTTCTTTATGTTTAACTTCTATATCCACAACAACTTGGTTCGCCAACTCTTCTTTATGCTCTCTGCGTACAGATAAAGATTATAGTAAGAAATATGTTAAAACAACAAAATACCAAAGTAATAAGTTACTTACTCAAGAAAAGGTTCTACTTCTTCGCAATTATTCAACACATACCACCGAGCCATAGCAAAATCACTCCTTGGTATTTCATCATAATCTTGTTCTGCAAATGGTCTAACATTATTTGAAAATATGTCCAGAACAAGTTCATTTTTGTTGCTAGATCCATCATCATTTCGATCTTCACGATTAAATCTAGTCTCAATGCCCGTAAGGTATATGGAGCAAAATGTCAGACATTCATCAATAAGATAACCTTCAGCAATAGAACCTTCTGCTCGTGCCTTGTTTCGCACATAACGCTTAAGCTTGCACAAAAACCTCTCAATTTTGTACATCCAACGATATTGTACTGGCCCCCCATAGATAGCCTCTCGTGGTAAATGCACAGCCAAATGTACCATAACATCGAAAAAAGCAGGAGGAAAGAGCAACTCAAGCTTACACAATATAATATATATATCCCTTTCAAGTTGTTCTAAGTCATATCTCCTCAAAGTTTTGCAACATAATCGTTGAAAGAAATGACCTAACTCAATCAAGGCAGAAGAGACATCTTTATTTACAAATTTACGAACAGCAATAGGCAGCACTCTTTGTAACAAAACATGATAATCATGACTTTTTAGTCCACTTAACTTAACTTCATCCTCACTTCCACATCGTGATATATTTGAAGCATAACCATCAGGAAATTTAACTGATTTTAAAAAAGCACAGAACTTTTTTATTTCTTTTGGGTTAATATGATAGCAAGCAAGGGGCATCTCACAAGTAGAACCATTATGCTTCAACCATAATTCTTTTCTTATGTTCATATCCTGAAGATCTTGCCTTGCTTTATATGTGTCTTTAGTTTTTCCATCATTCAACAATGTCCCCAAAAGACTCTCACAAATATTCTTTTCAATATGCATGACATCTAAATTATGTCTCAACTTCAAGCTCTTCCAGTATTGTAACTCAAACAAAATACTTTTCCTCACCCAATTCAGCTCTTCAGGAAGACGTTTAATTTTCTTAGTATTGGGGTGCTTTCCGGGTCTATAAGTACTAAGAACATCCAACTGTTGTAAGATGTCATTTCCTGAGAGTTCTTTTGGTTTTGTTCTTTTTTCTATCGTCCCTTCAAATTTCTTGCTTTTTCTCCATGTATGATTGGGCTCAAGATATCGACGGTGACCCATGTAACTAATTTTACTTCTTAACCTCTGGGAAGACGTATCCTTATTGCAAATAGGGCATGCCATGTATCCCTTAGTGCTCCATCCAGATAAATTACCTTATTCACAAAAAAATAATTATGTTCAGTATTAGCTTATACACCTAAATTATATAAAATGTAAGTATTTTACTTGTTATATTTATAGAAAAAATATTCTATTTAACTATTATTTTGACATCATGGACAGTAAGAAATTTAAGTACTTACCATAAGCTGGAAAGTCATTTATGGTCCATAAAACAGCAGCATGCATCTTGAAGCGCTCCCCAGTGGATGCGTCAAATGTCTCTGCACCTTCGTTCCACAGCTCCTTCAATTCATCCACCAAAGGACGCAAATAAACATCAATATCCTTTCCTGGTGCTTGGGGACCAGGAATAAGAAGTGACATCATCATAAATGGATCCTTAAAACATTTCCAAGGAGGAAGATTATAGGGAAATAAAATGACAGGCCACATGCTATAAGATGTGCTCATGTTACCAAATGGATTAAATCCGTCGGTTGCAAGGCCAAGTCTAACATAACGAGGTTCTTGTGCAAACCACGGATGGTTGTTATCAAACTCTTTCCACGCCTCAGAATCAGCAGGATGCCTTAAAACATTCGCCTCGTAAATATGTTTTTCTTTATGCCACCTCATGTCCTCACTTGTTTTCTTTGACATAAATAACCTTTGGAGTCTCGGCTTTAAGGGAAAATAACGCAGGATTTTATGAGGAATTTTTTTATCCTTTCCTTTGTCAGTTTTCCACCTCGACGTACCACATTGTGGACACTCTTGTCTATCTTTAAATTCACCCCAGTAAAGCATACAATCATACTTGCAAGCGTGGATCGAAATGTATCCTAATCCCAAGCCTTGTAGCATCTTTCTAGCATCATAATATGACTTGGGAAGTGTCTCACCTTTGGGTAACGCCTCTCTTAGCAGTCCCAACAACATATTAAATGACTTATTACTCCATTGATTATACACTTTCAAGTGGAGCAACTTCACAAGAAATGAAAGCTTTGAAAATTTATTACATCCCGGATATAATTCGCGTTCAGCTTCTTCTAATAATTTGTCAAACTTTTTGGCTTCTTTCTCACTCGTATCACCACCTACATTATTAACAGTGTTTGTCTCCTCCTGAAGATTGGAAAATAAACCTCCACTGACTTCTTCTAACATGGCATGAATTCCATCACCATTGTCATCTTCTTCATTTTCATCTTCTTCGTTTTCATCTTCATTGTAATGTGCTTCATCATTGTCTCTCCTTTGTGATTGTTCCCCATGGTGTACCCATTGCACGTAAGTTTCCATAAATCCTCTTAGCAACAAGTGATCAAGCACTACATCTTCTGTTTGAAAATAAATATTTAAACAATCTTGGCATGGACATCGAACTGTTGAATTTTGTTTAAAGCGAGGCCGAATGAATTGCATAAAAGATAGGACACCCTTCACATATTTTTGCGAGAACTTCGGTTCATATATCCAGCTTCTATCCATGATCGTCTGCACAAACATTGAAACCACCAAAATTAAGTACCATTCAATCCATATTAAAAATCAAACTTCAATCCGTTCCTTATAACAAATCAATTCATTAATAACAATTCAGCATTCGGATGCAAAGTTCAAATAGACAAGAGAAGACAGTGATCCAGCGGTTATGCCAAGTAAGGCAGAGTCTCCCCCTAGAGAGCTTATTGAGCTATCTTCAAAAAAATTGCTCCCAGAGTTGGTTGAATTAAGTGAGACCCCTGTTGATCCTGAACATCTAAAACCTGCCACCAAGGCCTCTTCGTGAAAGAAACAATCTCTTGGCTCAAAAGGAGGAGATTCAATTGATATTGATTAAGTCTTATTGGAAGTTTGTTAAATTTTTTTCTTTTTCTTGAAATGGAAAAAATAGAAGTTCTTGCATAGAAGATGAACTTATATGCTTTGATTTTACAATATGCCTTGATATAATACTGCACGAGTTGACTCGATATAACATAACTTTGCTTCCCTTATTCTAGTCTCCAAAGGTCTTAGCAGGAGAAAATTGATTGAAATTAGTCTATTAAACTTGATTAACCATTGCACCCACGCATCTAGTTGCTCGATGCAGTAGTATGAGTTATTCTTTTCCATCAACTAATTGTGCTCAACCATTGAAGTTTTCCTCTAATATGTATTAAAAGATGACTATTAACTTACGGTGGTTACATATTACATGATAATCATAAAAAAGGGAAGCACGGTGCACAAAGCTTCAACTCATTCCTTATAAAAAATCAATTCATAAATCAACATTCAGTTTTTCGGATGATAAGAATCAAAGAGAGAGGAGAAGGCAGTGAAACTGCAAGAATAAAGCTATGATTGAAATTAAAGAGGAGAACTTACCAGAGAGGTCTGATGGCGACGAACGCAAGGGAACCAAGAGAAACGAGATACACTGTTGGGTGAGGGTTGCCCAAATTTTCTTAGAACCTGGATGGTGCGGCCTTGCGGTGATTGCTTATTTGACCAAAGAAGTAACCCATAAGAAAGGTCGTGGCAAAACTAGGGGAAAAGGTCTTGAGAAAATGAGGAAGTCTATGGGAAGAAAGATGGCAATAGAGATTCCAGTGGGCAAAGGGAGGCCAGTTAACAAAATCCAATCAGCAAAACTCTCAAATGAGTTAGGCATAATAGCGCGAAATTATCTCTCACTTCCAAACAAGTGGAAGGAACTCACCCCCGAGGAGAAAGAGGCAGCACTAATTAAATGCCATGTAAGGATTTTTTATTTTATTTTATTATATTATAGTATGTTAATATATCAAAGAGATTTTCATTGTTTTGTACGTTTCTTAAAAACATCTCCTTTTTAGGAGAGGTTTGAAATTAAATTGGATGAGCATTACGTGAAAGATAGTTGTGAGGATATTCTGAAAAATAGAAGACGGCAGTGGCGCTACAAATTGAAAAAGCTATTTGAAAGTGCAAGCTCCGAGGAAGAGGCTCGTAAAATTGAAGTGCCAGAGTTGACCCCGGAAAATTGGAACAGACTTTGTGACATGTGGTCAAATCCAGAACATAAGGTAAGTCATATTCAAATTTATGTTTACTTTATTAGTCTCATTATTACTTAAGTTATTTATATTTATGTTTTCTTTGTAGAAACGATGTGAGATAAATAAGGTCAATCGAACTAAGCTTAAAACTAATCATTTTATGGGTTCAAAAGCATTTGTGGCTGCTCGTGCTGAAATTGTAAGTTGTCAAACTCTTATTTTTCTTTTCTAATGATGTTCTAGTACTATTTCATATTATTTTCTTATTTTATAGGGTGCAAATGAAAATAGGGACGAGCCTAACAGGATTGAGTTCTATAAAAAAACTCATTACACTAGTGACAAAGGATGGTCCTCTCTAGAGGCGGAAACTAACTACGTAAGAAAATTTATACTATAGTAATATACCAGTTATTTTTTCTATCTTATAAAAATTAAAAGATTTAATATTTTTATGCAGAACAAAATGCAAGATTTGAGAGCTCAATCTATTTCAGAAGAAAATCCAATGACACCCGATGAAATTATTGATACCGTACTTGGTAGAAGGTCAGGGTATGTTAAAGGCCTTGGCTATGGTCCAAAACCTAGTACGGCTAGAGCAACACAAAGAAGGGCAGCAGAGTTAGAGGATGCTCTTAGGAAAGCAAAAGAGGATGCTGCTATTGCACAAAATGAGTTACAAGAACGATTGAATGCAGCTGAAACCGTTGTTGCAAATCAAAACACTCAGATACAAGCATTGACTTCACAGTTGGTTACTGTATCGACACGTCAGGAGGAAATTCAAAAACTAGTGGAACGTCTTACTAGCTCATTGCCTTCAAGGTTAGAAGTACTACAACATTAAATAATTACTTCTATCATTTTTTTTAATCAAATATAACTAGTATTAATTTATCCAAAAAGAATAAGAATTGTAAGCTTTAGGATCTTTATAAATAGAACTATGCAGAAGTTACAAGTTCAGCCATGCATAGGCTGTAAAGGTAATGAAACTTAGTCTGCATAATGCTTTTCCAAGGATGAGGCCATAAGGAATTGGTCCAAGTTGCCGTGAATCCTTGGAACCATAGATGTTATCTCCCTGAATACAAACATGCCCCCTTTGAAATCTAGATAACCAACACCAAGAGAAACGAAAGCAAAACTATTAGACTATAGAGGTTTCCTAATACAACTACATGACATTACGAACAAGGAAACAAGATATCACCTCACTCACATAGAAAGCATTGAAATGCCACCTCTAAGTTGAAGAAACTATTCACTGTCCATCTGAATATATGACACTTAAAGTTTCCATTTTTGTTTGGCTGATTGAAACATTTATAAGTTCTATATTTTTGGATTCTTTTCTCTTAATGATGATTTGTAACAAATAGGTAAGAGAGTAGGTGTTCATAGACCACATGCACCTTTCTTTGTATATGTGTGATGATCTTAAATCTTAGTTTAACATACACATCAGTTTAATGATGTAAATGGTAATTACCGCATTTCTTTCTTCCTTACCCTGTACTGCTCTTTTTCTTTTCCCATATTTTGTTCTGAAAGGAAGTTGATGTTGGGGGAAACTGTCCTGATGGCTTAAAGCTCGGGAAGCTGATAATGAATATGCATTCTTGATTTTCTAAATTGTTTACACATAGAAGAAATAAACTAATGATGACTTATTCTGCACAAAAAATATTTGTTCTCTGCAATTTTGAAAGATAGTTGTAGAAGTATCAGTAAATGTTTCCTGAATTTGCTAATACACTAGACCATTTTATGTTCTAACTAGCTTGGCAGCTTAACCTGTTTCTAGTAAATGTTTCTTAAATGTTTGATGGCATAGTGATAAATGTTTGATGGCATAGTTAAATACCATGATTTGAATGAGTTATTCTCCGGATAAGTCTTGTTCAAAATCTATTGTTTTGGAAAATGCACTGAATATTTCTTGAATTCTCTCTAACTTTGTATTTATTATTTTTGTGATGCAGCATACAATGAACTTCATAATCAGATTATCAACTTTAGGTACATTAACTTCATCGTTATTTGTTCTCATTTATTTGAACTTTCACAATTCTGTTAATCTTTCGCCAATTAGAATATTTTCTTTGTATCATGATAACAAAGTTTGTAATCAAAATTTAGTCTTTTTTCCCTTTCTTTTTCACAGGTTTGTGAAAGTGGGAACTAAATCAAGACTAATTGCTAGCAAAGTGTCACTGCATTGCTACTCTGAACAGCAACCTCCAGTTTTTAGTCTTAGCTTTTTAGTACTAGTATGCATCAATTAGGCTTTCATGCTGGACAAGTTTTACTTTGTTTATTGGCTTTTATTTAAAGAGTTTGTAGTGAAATATTATTTCAATATTGTTCAGCTATTCTTGGTTATTGCCTCGTGAGTTTTTTTTTTTTTTTTTTTTTTTTGATAAACTCCTATCGTGAGTTCTTTGTTACAAATTATATCGCTCTATTGAAAACTAATTAAATAATAATTAAAAATGTTAGAACTATGACGAAGTTAAAAATGTCACCAAATGTTAGTAATTATTGACCAAATTGTTTATCCTCAAAGGGTAATTTTTTTAATGACGATTATATTTTTTTTTTCAAGACAATCCGAAATTGTCACAGAACATATTAATTTGTCATAAATTAAATACAGTCAGTGACAAAATTAATATTGTCGTAGAACTATCTTTTTATTGACTACGAAGAAACATTTTATTTTATGACAATTGCAATCGTCTTTAATTGTGAATATTTTAAGTGACAATTTTGCTACGTCGGCAAATGTCATATTTTTTGTGATGATAACATAGTTTTTACTGACGAAACTGTTACCATATTTATTGTCACTAATTAGTACATTTCGCGACGATTTCTTTTTTGTATGTAAAAGATAATCTTTAGTGACGATAATAGATTTTTTCAACCACGAATCGCACATAACATTAATGACAATTTATGTCGTCACTAATTAATAAAATAATCAGCGACATGTTAATTTTCGTCGACATTAACAACCTTTTTAGCTACGAAAGCTAACAATCAACTACAAAAATTATATACCTTTACTGATAAATATATTCGTCACAAATAGTATAAATTTTGGGACAAAAGAGTTTTTCATAGCCAATACAATATTGCTTAGTGACGAAACATTAAGTCGTTTCTAAATACTTTTAGCGACCCATGGTATAGGGACGAATAGTTAACAAAAAAAATTTCGTCGAAAATTATTTTTGGTGACGAAATATGAACTTTAGGTGACGAAATAATTCGTGGCTGATAACCACTTTTGTTGTAGTGTTAATGAGTGGATTTGACATTTGAGGGTTGGTGTTCTCCTCCGTTAAAAAACTAACGGAAGTTTGGGGTATGGACTGTTAGGTGTACCATTGTACTACTACTACCACAATAACAAATCTAGTGTTACGGCACAGGTGGGATGGGGTCTGGGAGATTAAATGTATGCAGAGCTTAACTTTACCAAGTTGAGAGGCCATTTCCGATATACCATTGGCTAAATAGACGTTACGTGTACTATTGTGTCGAAGTATATAGACTATTAAAGCTTTATGTGCAAGACCTAGGATCATTTCAAGTCAAAATTCAACAATAGTGGACAATTTTGAGATCTTTTGCAACTTGATATATTGGTTCTTTTATTGTTGAGAATGAGAAAACAAAGAAGGGGAATATGGGAGAGTTTAAGATTGATTCTTTTGGAATGCAAATTATATTTGCAGTGAAGGGTTGCAAGGAATGACTGGTTGTTGAGGAAGAGAATACAATGAAGAAGAGGATTGGTGGAAGAAGATACCATGTTTGCAAGAGTAAAACTAATTTGGTATTAAATTGTAACTTATAAAACGTAGAGGGAATGAAGTAAACATTCTTTTCTTATGTACTGACTTGAATAAGAACTATTAAACTTTTTGTTCATAAACAAATTTTAATATTTTGTACATCCATCTGAAAATTACAATCTATCAAAATAAATGAAACTTATGATCTCATGGCTATCAAAATCTTCTCATCTAGGGTAAAAGAATGGAAGTTCAATTTATATATGTCACTTTTTGACATATCAAGAAGTTTAGATAAGTAAATATTTGTTTTAAATTTGTGGCTAAAACAAATTATAATTATATGTGTATAAATCATGTCATTAGAGGTAATGAGAAATTTAAAGTTAAATTTGGTTTTAAAAATAATGTATAATTCTTTTGGACTCAATCATACTAGTTCATTTTCTGTCACCAATGCAGAGATTTGCTTTAAACCATCATTGAGTCCACTAACTCTTGTAATAAAATTCCAATAGCTCAAAATTCCAAAACCAAAACTGAGGATGAACCCATTTCAACTAAACCAGTCATCAATGTTTCATAATTTCTTCTTCCCTTTGAATTTTAATCAAATAATAGTATATAAAAAGGAAAAAAAACATAAAAATAATCTTTACAATATCTTTCTCCTACAACTATTGTGCTGGTAAAGTCTCGGGTCTCCAAAGAAAATCACCCGACCCAAAACCAAGATCCGAATGATCAAATAACCCATCTAACCCAACATATTCTCCAATAACATTACTATAATTATCATTATCAATAATTCCCAAATCAAATGAATCATAATTTGGAATTTGTCCCCATAACTCGTTACTGAGTTCCTTCGACTCACTCGAAACTCGGTCCAACTCAGTTTCTGCCTCCGCTGGTGGCGGAAGCCCAAGTTCATCATCTGAAGCTTCTAGAAGATACCCTAACTCCGGCTGAGACTCGCCGGATTCCGTCGTAACTCCGGTGGCAATCTCCGGTGATGGCAAATTTGTAATTTCCTCTTCAAAACTTTTCATGAAAGAGTCAAGGTCATGACCCGGGGTACAAAAGTCTGTGCACTCTGGATCATATAAATCGTCTAAGAGAAGATTTTCTCTTAGACGCTTTACCTCGGGCGAGTTAATTTCTAACTCGTCCGAGTTATCACGAACTCTTTTTCGTGAATCCATTTAATGTAACAAAAAGTTTACAAGTAAAATAAACTACTTGAATGAATTCAACTCTTTCTGCTTTCGAGTTGCACCGGGGGCTAATGAATGAATTTTAAGACAATGGTGTAAGAGTTTGAGAGACACGTAGATTTGAATGAGAGGGAAGAGAAATGGAAAAGGGGTTTATATAGTGGGAGGGACAAAGGTGGGGAGATAAAGTAATTATGATGATGTTGGCACGTGAGTAGGGACCACCTTGTATATTATGGGTGTCTTCTTGGACATGGTTGTTTTAAAAGAGAAAATTATTTTTCTTTTGTTTAAACGTGTCCATGATGTGCTATTGAATTTTTCTAGAGTTAGGGACGACGGAATTAAAATAGTTAGTTGAGATGTTTGATTAGAGTTTCTCGATTCTCAATTAAAAGTCTAAGTTCAAAAGCTAAATAGAGAAGAAATAACAACATTACTTATATCAACATAATCGTGTTTAGTATTTCAAGTGTTTCCCTAACCTACATAGTCAATATGCCTAAAATATTGAAAAGTCAATTAGATTTGATTTTGAGTTCGTGCGAAATGCAAAGCTTAAAATATTTCTTGGGGGATTGCACATTAATGCATGTTATCTACTGTCATAAAATTTTGTTGTTCATTTCATCGTCGATTAATTTATCACTCAATCACAAGCCTAATTCTCTAATTGTGGATCTCACCATGAACATATCGTGATAATTCGGATCCAAAAGAGCCTGAGACACACAAGAGTGATTTACATTTTAAAAATATAAATATAAAGCTTTTCAATAAACACTAGCAAGAAGGCCTGCACAAACAACTTGACTTTTTTGTACTCATATTTCTAAATGTTAAGGGCTTTGTTTTTTGTTTAAATGAGTACATGACGTGCTTCTTCTTTCCTTTGTGCAGTATTTAATTAATTTGGGTCAATTGATTTTCTTTTTCTTTTCACATAACTCGAATTCAGCACATCTCATCCCTGATCCCACCTCCACTACTCGGCCGTTCCATGATGTGCTTTTGTTTTTTCTAAAGTGGTCTGAATTTGAGAACTAAAATATTCTAAGGTAAACTGGTTTGATTTCAGATTTGGAGTCCGCCAAGTAGGGCTCACAGGACATAGTCAATCACGGCCTCTCTCTTTTTTGATTTTGCTTTGTTTTTCTTTTAATATTGTATGTAGTGAACCTAACGCCTAACGGCAAATAGCGGCCAATAGTATCCAAATGACAAGTAGAATATGTATAAGAATGCTTTTTATTGGACTATGGAGGTTGTGTATTGGGTGCCCAAGTGCCAACTGGATTTGATGAGACTATTGATATTTGACGATTTGATTAAATGATTTTACCAACCGCTTTGATCTTTTAACTGTAAACATCTTTTGGCAATTTCAAATTTGCATATTTATCTTTTTTACGTGTATTTATCAAATATTTGATATTCAACGATGCTACTAACTTAGAAGCGTGTCGTGTAAAGAAGAAATCCTTCTCTTTCATTAATTTTTTCGTTCTCAAGGCTCAAAGACATCATGTTATACGTAAAAGAATTTCATTTATTCTATCACATTCTTCGATGGTAATCTGTCTTAGATATTGATGTTTAATAAAGTTGATTGATTGATCGTAATCGAGTCTTTGGACTATGTAAAAAGTTAAGATACAATATGTACCTTTTATTTTGTAGTTGATACGATTCACAATCAAACAATCGAAAATTCTCTTATGTCATCCATAATTTTTTTTTAAAGAAGTTAGAACTTGTTAGAATATTTATAATCACATACGAATTAGACAGAAATTGATTCTGAATACTTTTATTATATATATGATTCTCTAATTATAGTTTTAGCTAATTAAAACTTAGTATATTAGATAATTCGATTTTGTCCATTATAAATATTATTTAAGTTATATGTCTTTTTTTTTTTTACAGAAGTATAAAAAACACATCAGATCTTTATAGGAAATAATTTTCTATGAGAATTATAACTGTATTGGTCGAATCCAGACGCACGCTCATCACATGTGATTGGTGACATGGCAAGCGTGGCATCGACATCGAAAAAAAGTCAACAAGAGTTGCATCGTTGAGAGTCAAGCAAGATCGGAGGCTTAAAGGGTTGTTCTGTTAAAGATCCGAATGCAATCATTTCGGAGCCAAGGAAACTGTCTGCAAACAAGAGATAAGCTTTATCTCTAACGGATCTCGTTTATCTTGTGGGAACATTTAAAGTGGATAAAGGCTTTATCAGATTATTGAGAATTATGGGAGAGTGGAGTCTAGTTAGGGTTTGGAATCTTTCCTATAAATAAGATCCCTTCCCCACTTCGTAAAGTTTACGTTCTGATTGAACACTCAAATATACTCAACTTTTATTCCCCATTAGCTATTACAAATAGCTATTGTTACTAATGAGGGTTATCAATATAAATTTGTATAGTGTTAGGAGTTAGGTTAATTATGTATTGTGGTAAGCCCATTAAGATAGCTTAGGGATCAAGTTAGGGTTCTATTTTCTTCTTGTATAAATAGGGGTTGTTTCATTAATGAAAATGTGAGAATTTTACCCAATACTTCTTCTCTTTTTGTTTAATATTTTAGCATGGTATCATAGCCTAAGCTCGATCTATAGCTTTTGTGAAAGTTCTCTATTAAATCAAGAGATATATTTATGGCACTACCGCCGCTCGGAAATGGCACTGGTGCCAACGAAGCAGCTACAAGAAAAATCATATCACCTTATGATATTACTTCCAATGACAACCCCGGTCTCATTATTACTCAGGTGATTTTGACCGGAGAGAATTATGATGAATGTCCAAGGTATGTAAGAACAGCCTTACGTGCCCGAAAGAAATTTGGTTTCGTTGATGGAACCTTGAAACAACCAGCTGAAAATTTACCGGATTCGGAGGATTGGTGGACTATCAACTCGTTGTTAGTATCGTGGATCCGAAACTCAATTGAGCCCACCCTACTGTCCACTATCTCACATATGGAAGTGGCCAGAGACTTGTGCGAAAGTATCCGGGAACGATTTTCTGTTGGAAACAGACCCAGAATTCAAGAATTGAAGGCGGCACTTGCCAGTTGCAAACAAAAGAGAATGTCTATAGTGAATTATTATGGAAAAATGACTTCCCTTTGGGAAGAGCTCGGAAATTACGAACAGTTCCCCACCTGTTCGTGTGGGAAGTGTACGTGTAATCTTGGAGCTGCGTTGAATAGGAAGAAAGAAGAAGACAAAGTGCATCTTTCTTGTCAGGATTGGACGAAGATGTGTTTGGAACAGTATGTTCAAACTTGATAGCACAAGATCCATTGTCTTCGTTGAGTAAGGCATATCAGAAGTTGGTACATGATGAAAGAGTGAAAGGAGTTGTGCGGGGACAAGAAAAGAAACGAGAAGTGGTGGCCTTTGCTACACAAACTGACTCCGCTCCTCGTAAGAATTTTGAAATCGGAGACAATGGACCGAAGTGTCCACACTGTGATCATTATGGACATAGACCGGAGCGTTGCTTCGAGGTTATAGGGTATCCGGATTGGTGGATTAACTCGCAT
Organism: Petunia axillaris subsp. axillaris; assembly: GCA_029990575.1. Classification (NCBI taxonomy): domain Eukaryota; kingdom Viridiplantae; phylum Streptophyta; class Magnoliopsida; order Solanales; family Solanaceae; genus Petunia; species Petunia axillaris. The sequence continues at coordinate 48,880,694 of JARKNS010000009.1, forward strand.
GTAACCGACCATAAGTCAGGAGGGCGTGACAGAGGTGTAAATGATAATTCCAGTCGTGGACGTGGTCGTGGACGTAGTCTTCCCCGTGCTTATGTGGCTCAACCAGCGCCCGAAGTGAATGTGGAATACAGATAATCAACAGTACCCGGATTAAGCAGTGAGCAGTGGTAGATATTGGTTGGACTACTGAATCAAGCGAAACTGGGCGCTAGTGACCGGGTAAATGGTAAGAATGTTGGTTCTCCGTGGATAATTGATATAGGAGCCTCGAATCACATGACCGGAGACTTAAAATTGTTGGATGAACTAAAGAAATTCCACACTGTCCGGTGGGTCTACCCAACGGAAGCAGTTCCTTTGCTACGAGACAGGGATCAGTCAAATTTAATGACCGTTTGATTCTCCGAGAAGTTCTTTATGTTCCCGGAGTGACTTGAAATTTGATATATGTTTCTCATTTAATTGATAGATTTAATTATAATGTACAGTTTACTCATAACTGGTGTGTTATGCAGGACCGGACCACGGGACGTTGATTGGTGCGGGTGAGCAAAATGATAGACTTTATTACTTCCGGACTGTGCCCCAATTAAAGGCTTTGAAAACAGACGTGTTCAATCTATGGCATCAGAGGTTAGGGCACCCTTCAGCTCAAATAACAAAATCTCTTCCAGTTCAACATATTAGAAATAGTGGTAGTAGCTTGAATGAAAACGCATGTGATGTATGCCATAGGGCAAAACAAACAAGAAGTGTATTTCCTTTAAGTGATGATAAAGTTTCCGCAGTTTTTTATTTAGTAAATTGTGATTTATGGGGCCCGTATCGGATAGAATCTTCCTGTGGTGCATCATATTTTTTACAATTGTTGATGATTGTTCCCGGACAGCATGGGTGTTCTTGTTAGTTAGTAAGAAAGAAGTAAGTTAGATGTTGAAAATTTTCTTTGTTATAGTGAAACGCCAATTTAGTAAAATGGTTAAGATTATCCGGAGTGATAATGGAACGGAATTCACAAGTATGAGAACTTACTTCAATGAACAGGGAATCATATTTCAAACATCATGTGCAGGAACACCACAACAGAATAGGAGAGTTGAGAGGAAACATAGACATATTTTAAATGTTGCCCGAGCATTTAGATTTCAAGCACACTTTCTGATTGAATTTTAGGGAGAGTGTGTCTTGACAGGTTGTTACTTGATTAATTGGACGCCCTCATTCTTTTTACGTAGAAAAACTTCTTATGATATTCTTTTTTGTGAGACACCGAATTACGATCATTTGAAAGTGTTTGGTTGTCTCTGTTACGCTCATAAGCACGGGCGCTTGGGGGGACAAGTTTGAAAGTAGGAGTAGAAGGTCCGTGTTTGTTGGATATTTATACGATAAGAAGGCTTGAAAGTTATATGACTTGGACACAAATTTAGATCTCTCGAGATGTTACATTTTATGAGACCGAATTTTCTTTTGCACAACATACTACGATTTTAGAGCTCCCGAGGCTACCTTTGACTCAGAGTTCGGGAGCACATGTCGAGATAAAAGTGTTAAGAGTAAGGGGGTGTTGAGCCCCCAAATCCTTCAAGCACCCACGAGAATGAAATAGATGATATTCCAGTCGAACAGAATATAGTGATTGTTGGATTGGATATGGGTAATCCGGTCACGAAAGTTGTATCCGAAAATTTTAGTACTGATGCCGTGGAGAAATTGGGTCGAGGAAAGCGTGTTAAGAAACACAGTGTTCTTCTTCGAGATTTTATTACCAACTCAGTCCGGAAAATCAGTCATAAGGTTTCGACCTATGTCCAAAAGGCCGATCGCTCATCCAAGCCACAACGTGCTTCAGGTGCGCCTTATCCTCTTACACACTATGTTAACTGCGACAATTTTTCTTCGAAACATGTAAATTTTCTTGCAGCTATTACGGAGAGTCGTGAACCAACCTCTTTCTCTGAGGCCGTGAAAGATGAAAAATGGTGAAAAGCTATGCAGCGAGAGTTGCAGGCTTTGGAAAACAACAAAACTTGGTTGATCGATCACTTACCACCCGGGAAGAAAGCGTTCGAATGTCGATGGGTATATAAGATCAAATACTATTCTGATATATTAGTGGAATGATACAAGGCTCGTTTAGTTATTTTTTGCAATCATCAGGTCGAAGGCATTGATTATACAGAGACATTTGCTTCGGTGGCAAAAATGGTGACCATGAGGATATTTCTTGCCGTCGTTGCGGCAAAGAATTGGGAGTTGCATCAAATGGATGTTCATAATGCATTTTTGCATAGTGATCTTCATGAAGAAGTCTATATGAAGTTGCCGCCAGGGTATTAAACTAACGGTTATGGTGATGTTTGTCGCCTCCGAAAGTCATTATATAGTTTGAAACAGGCGCCGAGATGTTGGTTTGCAAAGTTATCGGCTGCTCTGAGAACTTATGGTTTTACACAATCTTATTTAGATTATTCCCTGTTTACACTTCGTAAGGGGTCCATCACCTTAAGTGTGCTTGTATACGTGGATGATTTGATTATTGGGGGCAATAATTCGGAAGCTATTCGTCTCTTTAAGTGGTATCCCTCCACTTGTTTTCATATAAAGGATTTGTGTTTCTTAAAATATTTTCTGGGTGTCGAAGTGGCTAGGGGTCCTAAAGGCATTTTTCTGTGTCAACAAAAATATGCCTTGGACATCATTTCTGAGGTCGGACTATTGGGTAGTCGGCCTATTGGTTCTCCTATGGAGTAAAATTATCGTTTGGCCCTTGCAAACGGACAATATATTAATGACCCCAAACGGTATCGACGACTAGTTAGTCGTCAGATTAACTTGTGTTTTACACGCCCGGATTTGTCTTATAGCGTTCATGTGTTATCTCAGTTTATGCAACAACTCCGGATTGAGCATTGGGATGCAACTCTCTGTGTGATACGTTATTTGAAAGAGTATCGAGGGTAAGGTATTGTGATGGGTTTAAAATGTGATCTCCTCTTATCTGATTGGTGTGATTCCGATTGGGCGGGCTGCCCATTGACTCGCTGGTCTCTTACCGGTTGGTATATCTCTCTTGGAGACACGCCTATATCTTGGAGGATGAAGAAACAAAATATAATATCACGCTCGTCTGCTGAAGCTGAATATCGGTCAATGGTTATGACCGTTTGTGAATTAAAATGGCTAAAAGGAGTGTTATGGAGCCTTGGCATATCTCATCGGTATCCGGCACAGTTAAATTGTGATAGTCAAGCAGCTTTACACATTGCTCGAAATTTCGTGTTTCATCAACGGACCAAACACATTGAGGTTGATTGTCTTTTTATCTGTGATGAAATTATCGGGGGCACCATACGACCGGGACATGTTCCTACGGCCACGCAATTGGCCGATATCTTTACGAAAGTGCTAGGACGCGCACAGTTTAAGTATTTTTTGAGCAAGTTGGGCATCCGTAACCCTCATGCTCCATCTTGAGAAGGGGTAATGAGGGTTATCAATGTAAATTTAATATTAGGAGTTAGGTTAATTATGTATTGGGCTAAGCCCATTAAGATAGCTTAGGGATCAAGTTAGGGTTCTATTTTCTTGTTGTATAAATAAGAGTTGTTTCATTAATGTAAAGCTGAGAATTTCACCCAATATTTCTTCTCTCTTTGTTTAATATTTTAGCAGTTACTTTTCCATACCATTGTGCTATTGCATTACTGAAAGTTTGATCTTACTTTGCTTTGGAGGAGGCGGAATACATCCCTTTCCGGGAAGCACGAGCGCCCAATTAATTCAATAAGCTTTATTGCTTTGTTTACTTGATTTTCTGTATTGCCCTTATTATTTATTATTCTTGTTTAGTTTTGTTTGATTATGTTATTCTGACTGATTGGTCCATTTAACAGAATCTTTACTTTGCCCTATCGATCCAGTTCTTATATTCGTAACCATCTCAGTTAATTAATTCGATCACTCGTTATCTCATTATTGTTAATTGTGCTAATAACTTAAATCATGGACGTAAATTTAGCGATTAGCCTATGAATTTCGATACGGAAAGATCACCTATGACTCAACTAAATATAAATTTAATTGTAAAATTTGAATATTTTAGGAAATACAGTAATTGGTTAAAGAAGATCATTTCCTACACTGAGAGAAACACTAGTATATATTATTTGATAGTTCAAATAATTGTATTGGTGTTAAATCATGCGAAATTTCGTAACAGAAAAAGAATATAGAATATATACTTGCTTTTGAAGTCGTGGAGGAAACTAGGATCCAAGACAGCTAATAAATTCCTCTAAGCATTTTGCTCCTAAGCCTCTTCAAGCAAGTAAAGATAATGTCCAACACTAACATGCGTGCAAGAACATAAAGGCACCGTCTCTTTCATCTGTTCAAAGACAAAACATTAGGACACTCTTTGAAACAAACCAACTTGGGCACCTGTTGACAAAATTGAAGTTAAACACGAGACAGATACAGCTATAATTTTAAGTCAGCACGGATAAAGTATTATTCTACGTATAGTAGCATTTCAAGATGCATATTCTTTTTTAAAAATTTCAAAATTCAAAATTTTACGTCGGTAGGTACAACCTCTCACTACACAGTTTATATTCTTTTTTATCTTGAGTAATCAAACATCTAATTAAGGGTGAAAAATATCATCCATTTCACCACCAATTTCACCACATCTATTGATGGTAACTATCATTATAGTTAATACTCTTAGGAAACGAAGAGCATGAGCTGAATAAAAGTATTATTTTTGGGTAAAAAATATCTATATAAAAAAAAAAATAAGGAAAAAAAAAAGTCACGCACGCCCATACCCATATTGAGTATATATCAACAAAGTACTGTCCACCCTATCTTTCTTTGAAATCACGCCAAATGAAACGAACCCCCTAGAATTTTAGATTAATTTACTTGGGCACGTTCTGTACTAAAACGGTGTAAATAGAACGTGACAAATTCAATTTGTTCACTTGTACAAATCTGGCTAATCTTAAGAATGTAGTACTCCTATTAATTTAAAGGCCAGCTCACTTCTTTGTTCTTGAAGAACGATATTTGTTTAGTTTGTAAACGACATGAATCAGACTGCTTTCCTTTGTTTGATATTTTCCCTTAAAATATCAGTTTGATTGGATCTGGTTTCTTGGCTTCAAATAAAATCTCATTCACTTATATTATAGGAGTAGTTGTCTATTTGCATTTATGATGCCGTAAAAATTGGATCTTTCTGTGAGTGGAACAATTTATTGATGTCGTAGATCGCTTATCTAATTAATGTCTACTTAAATTTAGTAATTATATATTCATGTCAAAAGGTTAATAGGTTGCATTTGTTTTGCCGTCCAAGTCTTGTATGATGTCAAAGTCGCACCTTTCTTTTTAGGTTTAGTATACAGTATTACTCCGAGCTAATACACAGGTGCAATTAGGGGTGGGCACTATTCGGATTAAACCAAAAAATCAAACCGAACCGAATTAGTTTTTAAATTTGGTTTGGATTTTTAAATAATTGGTTTGGATTGGATTAAGAATATGAAAACTTTAGTGTTTTGGTTTGGTTTCGGATTTCAAATCATAGAAACCGAAAAACTGAAAAAACCGAAATATATATATACACACACTCAAAGAAAGGCTCTCATACTTTTATGATTATCTCTTAACCTAAACTTGTTTAAGGTTTTTAGAGTTTGAATATTTCAATACTTTATGCCTTCGATACTTTAACCTCTTTGTATTATGGCATAATATGTGTGAAGCTTTCATCAAAAGTTTCAATCAGTTTTTACCTCTTGAATGGTAAGATCTCCTTTCACCTAGGATTCATGTTCTCTATTTATCTAGAATTATGATTTAGATTTAATGTTTAATATTTTGACTTGTATTTATATTCTTTCAAGTATTTCATTTTAAAGTTTGTCTTATATGACAAAACCGAAAAAATCGAAAAAAACCAAACCGAAAAGAGGAAAACCGAACCAAACCAAATTTATTTTAGTTTGGATTGGATTGAAGTTTTTCAAAACCGAAAATCGAAAAATCGAAACCGAATAGTTAAAAACTGAACCGAAAAACCGAATGCCTACCCCTAGGTGCAATATATGTTAAGCATTCTTTTGAAAACTATGTTACTATTCATGACGAAGAAGTGGAGGAAAAGAAAATGTATGGGCCTAAACTGATTTAGGATCACAAATCGAATTTGCGATGCGAATACAAGCAAATCAATGTATCAAAGTCGAAATATGAACAACAAGAAACGATAATATCAGTAAAAGAATAAGATTTCAATATATGCGAGTGAGTACAAACTTTGCCAGAGTTTCTGTAAGTATTTCTGAATGAATACAATGTGAAAATTAATGCTATTTATAGAAACAAGGAGCCTTGCCCACGTTTTCTATGGCCGATCATGCCTATATCCACGTTCAGCATATCCTTTAGTGGAGTTAGTGGGATGCAGTAGTGGGCTGATGAGCCTCTAAAACCGAGGTGTTCCACCGAGGCCCGAATGCGCGACCTCGGTGGTATGACCTTGCTGCTCGGTTGAAGGGAATACCGTCGAAGCATGGCTCATGACTCGCCTTCGATGTTGACCTCAGTGCTCGACTTCGGTGGTTCGATTGTTCGCTTCGATCTTTCTCCTTCGGAACATCAGTTCGACTGATCTCGATTTGTAATACAGTAGTACTGTCCGAGCACGTCGATTTTTACCCAATACAGAAAATGCTGCAAAATTCATGCTTATGAGTATGTTAAAAGCTCTTATAGATAAAGTATAAGCTTCGATAAAGATCTACCCATTCTTTTTTAAGTTGTACTTCTGTATTATATTTGATTATATAAGTTAAATTCGTTTTAAAATTCTTTTAATTCCGTTTCAACAAAACTTTAAAACAATGACAATATTTCAAACCAAAGTAGGAAATCTTTATAAGAAAAGTGGATAACCAATTAACATCAACATAACTTAAAGAAAATTCTCGAAGTTTTTAAAATTTAAATTACACGGAAGCCAGTCAGAAGACGATTATCTCTAACATATCATTTTATTTTATATAGTTAATTATATTAGGCTAACTATTGCCGTTAATGACGTGCTACTCCATAATTGCATTGGCTTTGCTGATCTGTGTTGATTTTTCTTTTATTAATTTATTTGCATATAGGCTATTTGGATATCAGAAGAAAAATATAAGGTACAATAACCTAAGATGCAAGTTGGTCTGGCATTATGACAAAACCAGTACTTGCTGAGTCGACACACTGCTATTCAAGTGTCGGTTTGGACGTACAATAAACACCAATTAATTTGCTTTTTGAAGGAACCACGGGTTTAGGTCAGAACCCACTAGACACGCCGGTCCACTCTCCATATTTTCCTTTAAATATTGATGTACTATTTCAAATTCAATGATTTGACTAACTTGAACCTATTAGAATAATAAGATTACAAAACCAGGAAAAAAAAAAAGAATAAGATTACAAAACCGATCTCATCATTGATCCAACTGTATTGGTAAAATCAGACTGGATACGTGTTGCTAAGTGTCCGATAATGTGGTACAGTTGGAATAAAATATGAAGATAAATCGACACGTAGATAGGTTGGTCGATCACAATTGGCCTCAACCCACCAATTTGAAAAACAGATATCCAGGCCTCAGAAGAGGTCAAATGGACGCTCGAACATATAAGAGCCTCATCCCAACGGCTCCTGTTATATTCGAGGACGCCCTTATCACTTCATAACAGATTCAACAGTTCCTGGGGTGATATGCGAGAGTGGGAGTCCAACTTAGTTTGATTTATGCCTAATTTTTTTTTATTTCTTTGGTGAAATTGCATACGAGTCCTTCGACTTCTTAAAAATTGATTCGTCTAGATTTTTGAGATAAACTCCTCCTACTTTGAGATTTCACCACTTTCATTATCAGAGTGCCTCAATCCAATTTTAATCGATCGTGATTTTATTTCCCGCTCACGCAAATAGATTATAATCCATTAGGGATAAAATGTATACAATCATAAGAGGAGCCTTGGAATAGCTCTGGTAATTAAAATTATTTAGGTCACGATCTCAAACCGTGAAAACAACCACTAATATTGCATCACGCCTTTGGATTCAACAAACACTGCCATTTTCTATACTTTATTTTAAACTAATAAGTTTGTTCATGTTTAATAAAACTCTCTCGATCAAAATATAATTTTTAATTTTTAAATTTTTCATCATATATGACGACCTGTCATGACACATCCAAAAGTTTGTGAATTTAATTAGTAACGATCCTTCAGAATATAAAAAATTAAATAATTTTAAAGCGACACCAATTTAACCTGCCGCTTAATGATCCTATTTCTATAACACTAGTATATAAATCTCCCTTAAAACAATTTAGTGGTGGAGTATATTTTCGCTCTTTAGCCAGAAGTTATAGGATCGTGATAGGGTAATGTGGCTTTGGAATAAAAAAGCAACGAATCAGGGAGGCCCAAGTTTCTCAGATCAAATCCAGCATTAAAATAGTAGCTGGCTGGCTCAGACTTTTCAGAAGGAAATGGACAAACGCTAGAAAAATGAGGTACCTTCCTCAATAGGGTTATGGGGTCCCATTAATATTTGTTCAGTCGACAAAGAAAATGTAGAAATATTAGTTGTAATTGCAATTAGCAATGAGAAGAGTAGTTGGCAATTGCAATTTGCAACTACAGGCCAGTGTTCAAACTTAATTCTCCACCTCTTCTTTTTCTCTTTTCTATTTTGAGTAAAGGAGAGTTCTAGAAAGGTGTAGTATTTTAAAAATATTTTATAAAGAAAAAAAAAAGTATTTTTCTATTCTTAACTTTTCATGTGCACTTAGCTAGCATTTGGACATATATTTGGTTGAAACTTGAGAATTTGAGTTTTGAAGTTGAGTTAAAAAAAAAAAATTTTGAAACTTGAAGTTGTGTCTGGACAAATATTTTTTTTTTTGAAAAAAAGTTAAAGTTTGTGAGTGGAAAATTTTTGAAATCTTGATTTTCAGAAATTTGCAAAATTTTATAAACAAACAAGTTTTTTCCCAAAAAAATTTCAAAAAGTGACCTTAAAAACTATTAATAAATGAGGGCTTAGCTTAGGAAACCTAATTTGTCAATCATAGTACTTCTACAATTGTCATACTTTCTTTATTAAGAATGATATATTTATAAATTTATAAATAATTCAACTTTAAAATTGCCATAATTAATGACTTGTTTTAGACTACGTTTTAAAATTAGAAAAATTTTCAAAAATAGACAAGCACACTACTCAAAATTACAAATAGGAGGTCATATATTTTTTTTATGTAGGACCCATTCCTAAAATTGTAAATTTTGGCACTCCTTCATAAAAAAATCCTAGCTACAAAATCTACCTCTCCCCAGCCACTAAGCCACCGGCAAACACCCTCCCCACCAGTGGTGTCGTTATTTTTTTTTTTTTGTATTTTACTGAATTTATGTTGTTTATTGCGTCTAAATCATTGCTTTGGACAAGTTTATACACATAAATCTCCCCCCTCCCCCCTCCAAAAAAATAAATTATACATGAATATGCATAGATAAATGCATACCAATGAGAGAAATACAAAAATATACACAAAAAAAATGTAAAAATTCATATAAATATCTTTAATATACAGATTTATTCACTCACATATACACACTTATATAAATTTATACAATTTTATACACGTTTATAAATTTGTATAAAAATTGTATAAACTTGTGGCAGACTGCTATCTCGAAAAAAGGATGACAGATCGGGTAAGATTCGGAAATATGGGTCATTTTTTTGGCAATTTTCGTCTTTTGCTTGTTTTTTAGTATAATTATCCCTTAAAATTACTACACTTTGTGTCAAGTCAAATTATGACAAATAAAGTGAGACGAAGAATACTAGACGTGATTTCCCGCCATAACAATATTATTTTCTTTTACTTAATTTTTGTGAATTATTGCCTTTGATCTTTTTTCTTTGTGTATGTCTTTTTTATTTCCTCCTTCCTCTGATTACTTTGCCGACGATCCTTCACCTTTTCATTTTTCTTATTTGTCCTAAAAAGGCAGTTGTCTTCATTTAAAATTGTACTTGTCCATTTTCGTTTTATAAGTGCCAATTTTAACCATCTGCAAATGCAATGTATATGCACTGGTTTTTGAAGTAACTTATGTATTTTAATAATTACATTTTAAATACTAAATAAATATTTTTCATTTTAAATTGAAGATAGCATATTAGAATTTTAGTGAGTTCATTACTCTAAGAAAAATTAAACAAACCAATTAGAAATTTCAAGTATCAGCCCAAAAAAAAAAAAAAGGAACCAGAAGGAAGAGAAACTATATTGTTACCAACCTCTATGCAAACGTGAAATAATCACTTTCTTGAAATTTAGTTATAGGTCCAGATGAAATTCCTTAATATCAAATCCCTAATCAGTAACTTCAAGAAAATAAAGGTAAAAGGAAATTATGGACCACATTGATTTTACTTCGGAATTGTTTTCTTGACAAAGTACACGACATGATTGTCCAAGTTTCAGCTACCCGAGCATTAGTTTTTTAAAGTATCTTCTTTTATCCAACTTAGGGTGATTTATGTTCCAAATCCACAGGTTTCCAATTTGACTAGTTAACTAAATCAATCGAGCGATTGAAAAGACCCCACCATTATAACACAAGCGATGCTGGTGCTGGTGCTGGTCTCCCAAAGTAAATCAAATACTACTTACTAAGAATTGCATGCAAGATTGCATTAAACATAAAATAAAAAATAAAAAATTCAGAGTGGAATTGGAACTCTTAAATAATGCAAGAGAAAATAGGGGAGGTTAATGTCTTCGGTGAATTGAAATCCTACAACTAACGGGATAAACTGGAATTATAATCACTACCCTCGTTGGTTAACTTAGATACATTTGTTCTTTTTACTCGGTATTAACTATCAAGTGAAGTGTATATTATCCAAAACTAGAAATTACGGTCAAGGAATGTAGTGAATAAAATGATATTTTTCACCCTTAATTAAAGGTTTTTGATTCCAACAGAAAAAAGGAATGAATTCATGATAGGATACTTTTCCCATTATAAGTTTTATGTGACCCAATCTAGCTCAGTCTGGTCTATTGTTATAGTTAATCCCAAATTGATAGTCAATTGTAATTGTTATTATGTTGAAGGGGCCAGACTTCCTTTTTATTTTCGTATTCCACCAAAAAATAAACAAATGGGATGCCCTAATTCTTGTGCATCATTCCGGATTCCCACTTTTGCAGGCATGTAAGCACATTTTCTAGGTCAAAAAATTATGCGCCCACGTATAAAGGAAAGTTAAAGGAAGAATCACACTGCCCAAACTTCAATCATGTTACACACTAATACTATTATTTAAAGGAAATAAAGAAGGAGAAAAATAGGCGTCATGTCCGCAGTGGAAGAAACTACAAGTTAAGCACTCAAGCATTTTAGTTGGTGGTAGACAATTAAAAGAAGTTTATTAGAAAAACGGGTCATCAACTTATAACATTATTGAAGAAATTCAACAAATGTAGTTGTGTAATCGTAAAATCTTTAAACTTTCACTATATTGCCTAGAAAGTCCTACATGGCAAGCTTGAGAATTAACCCCAACCCTGATTTCAGTGTCATCTCAAAAAATACTTGTCAAGGCAATATAGTGAGGATTTAGTGATTTTATGGTTACAAAATCAAGTTTGTTGATTTTTCTATAATTATACTATAAATTTGATGACCATTTACGAACCGTACTCCTAAAAAGTACTACTAATCTAGTTTATACTGTGCTGACTTGATGTACTAGCCTCATCTTCCTGCGGTATTTTTAATTAACATAAGAAAATAGTATAAGATTAGCGTATTAAAATGATTTTTAAGACTGAACTTACTTTGTTACTAATGAACAAGTACGAAATTGGCGCGTTAACTCTTACTTTCAGCATAAAACATTTCTAAATCATGTTACACACTAATCTTATTATGTTAAAAAAATAAAAAGAGCAAATTTGTATCAAGCCGGCAGTGGAAGAAACAACGAATCAAGGATTGAAGCACATTGTTGGTGTTCTGGTGGGCTCATTATATTTGGCAACCTGTTCAAACTGATGAACACTTTTATAATTAATTCGATGGTCAGTATTTTCCACCATTCATTTGGTCTTATCTTTTGTTTATTCAGATTAGGTTCTAGTCAGCATTTTTAGCTCATGTATTTGATGTACTAGGAAGTCGGACCTATCTCTTGGCTAATTGTCCCGTAATAGTCACAAAGTATGGCCACCTAGAATTAACGTCAAGATTTGTATTTAAAATTATGGGTTGAAGACAGAACCAGTTTCAACTAATTTAAATTCTTTGATTTCGTATTCCGTAGATTAACAACCAAGAAGAAAAGAAACAAAAATAATATTAGGACAAAGATGGCGTTCTTGCATGACTGCCTAAAAATGTGGCTTAAAGTTCTGAAGATCGATTCCACAGTCTTGAATTCAATTTTTATGGATAATATAATCATCCATAATATTTGTTTGTTGGTTTTTATCAATCAGATAAGAAATGATCATATTCGCAAAAGATTCAAGTAACTCATGTTGAGGAAAAAAAAAATAGGAGAGAGTCACTTAATATGGTTTAGTCATGTAATTTTATACGTGCGCCGACTTATGTATGCACTATTATGTAGGTATGAAACCATGAGCGAACCTAGACTTAGTGAAGGAGTATCAATTGACACTTTTTCGCGGAAAAATCACACAGTAAAGATAGGTAAAAAAATTTTTTAGGTATATATACTATATGTTGAGTCCCCTTAATTTTTTCGTATGTTATCTTGTTTATATTTTGATACCCTTAAGAAAAATGAAACCATACAGAATGAAGGTGTTAAAGACGACAAGATAGACCTAAATCGTATAGAATCCATATAGAGTTAGTAAAAGATAATGGAGCATGTAAACAATATTTTATATCTCTCCATTGATCAGTTGAGAATAGGATTTAGACATCACATGTAGCATTTTTAGTGAGGTTAGACGAATGGTTTAGTCTTTAAAAGATCTGTAGTCTGTGCGTTTAAAAATTATAGAAAAAATTTCTAATCATAAACAAAATACATGTAGTCAGTAGTTATACATCAAAATTTTGAAACTATCTACTCTGGATAATATCAAAGACTATCATCTCTAATTTACTTTCTTTTGCTTTTTATTATATTTTGTTGAAGTTTATAGTTGCTAGAACATATAAGTACATTTTTTTTTAGCCAAGTTAATCAACCTTGCATCAATAATTATTGTAACACCTTTGGCAATGCCAATATCGAATAAATTCGGGGAGATATATTGGATTATATAATTAGGAAGCATACTTTAGACTTTAATAATGCTTTTGCAAGCCGTGCAGAACTAGGCAAACGATATCATTAGTGGATTAGGCAGTTACAGATGATATCAATATTATTTTTGTGCAATATTTGACAATTGTGGATAAACCACATCAATAAAACACACATATGTTTATTATATGTAAGGAAGCAAGCATGGTGAAATATTTTAAAGTCGCGCACAAATATGTTAAAATCATACAATATCATTAGTGGGTTGAACGGTTAGAAATATTCTCTTATCTGTCAGTTTGGAACTGTGAGGACATTTTTTTTTTCTATCAGCAGCGTTCACTCATGACATTCCATATATATACACACACATGTCTGTGTGTTTGTTTTAAAGTCGAAATATGCATGCAATAGGTCCACCATGTCATACGACTTTCTTATCTTAATAAACATGATTATGTAGGTCATAAAATCCTTAAGCCATGATGAGCTTTGGACTAATTTGATCAGTTCTATCCTAAATTGAGATAATTGGTGAAACACCCTCCAATATTTTAACAATTATGGACTTAACACTTATTAGTAATAAGATTGTCCAACTGAACTGAATTTCTTTTTTCTTGCCGAGTTGAAGGGATTTTACACCTCATATTTCAAACACAAATTCTTCGTTTTCATAAATAAAAGGAGATTAATTACTTGAGAATGAGTCATACAAGCCTAATCTTAAAGTTTTTAATCATACCGCGTTTGATCAAAGATATTGGTATTTGAAGTTCTAGAACCGGGGCAGCTTTTATAAATTAAAAAATCGAAGAGGATGTTCTTATAATACTCAAAAATTGGAAGTACTAGTACTATCACTATACGATTTGAACCCCCAATAATGTAGTGAAAACATAATGAATGCGCAATAAATTTAAACGATGTTATCACTTTCAAGTTTCAATAGTCCAAAAGATTATAATCTAAAAAGCTAATCATGTCATGTTTGTGACTCGAGAGGAGATATTCCAATTCCTTAAATGAGGGGACAATTATTTAGATCCAATTGTTATCTTTATCTCTTTCCTTAGCGGAACATATATGTTCTTTTACCTTTTTCTGTATCCGATTGATAGCTTCACCATGCTAGAATAATTCTAAAACTAAGAAAAGAGAAAACCCACAAAATAACTTTCAAGGTGACTTCCCATTTTTGACACACTCTTTTTATTCGATTTTACCAAAATTATGTTTAGTGGAGTAGACTTGTGATTGATAAGTGAAGAAAGAGTCATTAGTGCAATTAGAATCCCGCACCTTAAATATGCTGGATAAATTTTCAATTGTCAACCTGTTTTGGCAATTTGACAAATGAATCCTCGAAGATTTATCATAATAGTCCAGTTCTTTTGAAATCGATTTATCATGTTATCCGTAAGAGAAGACAAAAATGGTAAAGCCAAATAACACTATTATAAAAAGGTACTGTATTATTGTATTTTATATTCTAATCTTGCTTTGGATTCAAGTAAATTTGAATGCTTAAACCCTATAGAGATTATTTAATGCATTATGTGATATGATGGTGACATTCTCCCTTGGTGGGCCTTTTACTTCTCTGTCTTTACAATAGAATCACGCAATTTCCTGAAAAGCTTTTCCAATTTTCCAAACTAAAACCTATTCCCTTTTTCCACTTTTGTCAATTAATTCTTTACGCAACTTGCTTCGACCAAAGAATCAAATATTCTGCGTAAACACGTCTTTTCCTTTTCTTTCTATGGATAGTTCAGATTTCCATTGGTGATTCTTGACTTGCTTTAGTCAAGAAAAACTAACTAATAAAGCTCGAATATAAGTGGCTTTTCTTTTAATACAACCAAAATTTCCAATCCAATAGAGTTGGAACTTGGAAAGTTGGGGATCTAATTGTCTAAATAGGTGACTTGACAACTTTAATTTTTTTTGTTGAAAATTCCCTTACCATCTGTCTATTGCCGCTAAACTACTCCATAGACTTGTAAAACAATTTTGCTTGTACTACACTACGGAAACAAAGGCCACAACCTTCGGATTAATGTCCAGTTTTCGGAGCAAGTAGGATAAGATTATCCATTTTTGCAGCCAGTCCATTTTATACTTTCAAATCATCCACTTTAGATTCTCTTACTTTGCAGGATGGATGTACTTTTAAGATCGTTTGGATACAGGGAGAAAGAAAAGTTCTTGGAATAATTGTTTTCAGAATTATTATTGTAAGCATTTAAATTGTGGTAAATTAAATCTATAAGAAATTTGGATTTTCCTAAATTCAAGAATATATAATGTCACATGTCCAATTACGTGGCGCCTAGTCAATGAAATTATGACATATGGCGGGTGACATTGCATGCCATGTCAAGTTAATTGGCCAATAGAAATGCACCAAAGGGTATAAATGATATGCATAAGCCAATCAAATGGGAGCTTATCACAAAATAAATAAAATTAGTTTGTAAATTTAAACTGACTAATCAAATTTAAGTAAATGAGTTAGACTTTATCACAACTCCTCTATTCCCAAAAAAAAAAAAAAAAAAAAAAAAACAACAACAGAGAGAGAGATCGTCAAGGAATAGATCATCAAAGGAAGCCAAAAGAGGCATATCAAGCAAACTGAGGGCAATCAAAGAAGCTTTGAATGAAAGCTTTTAAAGTCTTCTTCTACTTCCGTGATTTATGTCCCCTTTCAAGTTCAACAACAAGCCTGTGATCTACGTCCATGTTCAAGTTCAACAACGGAAGTCACGATC
The DNA here is from genome assembly GCA_029990575.1 of Petunia axillaris subsp. axillaris. NCBI lineage: Eukaryota > Viridiplantae > Streptophyta > Magnoliopsida > Solanales > Solanaceae > Petunia > Petunia axillaris. The sequence continues at coordinate 48,896,864 of JARKNS010000009.1, forward strand.
AACACCCATGTTCAAGTTCAACAACGAAGGCAACTATCTACATTCATGTTCAACAACGGATGCCATAATCTACGTCTTTGTTCGAATCTAACAACATAAAGTTCAAATCAAGATTCGACGTGCGCGAGTTAATCACCTGTTCTTGGCAGTTGAATCTCAAATCTTGTGACACACAACAAATCCAAGATCAAACATCTTGAAATCAAATTCAAAGTTCATCAAGTTCAAGATCAAGCTTCTGAGCCTTTACCCAAAGAATCAGAGGACGTCATTTATAAATTTAGCGACAACCTAGAGACTGTAACCAACATATTCTATTGATATCAAATACAGTATTTTGCTACACAATTTTTTGTCTTGAATTTTCTAAACTTCGAAATTTATTGTTACAATTGTATAACATAATTATGATATTGATCATACCAAATTCAATATAGGATAACAATTCCAGGATAAGAGACAGATCCATCAAATATCCGATACTCAGAGGCTGTTTGGCCATAAAAGTATTTGGCTTTTTTCTTAAAAAAAAAAAAAAACAAATTTGCAAAAATGTTTGGACATTAAGAAAAAAAAAAAGGTAAATCAGAATGAATCCAATTGTGCAATTTTTTAGGGGAAAAAAATAGAAAACGATTCTTCTTTTAGTTGAGATTTACTATGATATCATTTATTTCATAATAATATGCATCTCAAGCTAGATCCTTCAGAACTCGGCTTCATATTGTTGAGGTTGTTACCAGTAAATAATATTTTCTCTGTCTCATTTTGTTTGTCATACTTTCCTTATTAGTCTGTCCCAAAAAGATTGTCATAATTCTAAATTTAGAAATAATTCAACTCCAAATTTGTTTTTTGATTCATTTGTAGCCGCACAAATATCTTTGGCTCACTTTAGACCACAAGTTCTAAAAGTCTTTATTAAACTTTGTGTCAAGTCAAACTACGACAAACAAAATGGGACAGAGGGAGTAAGCTATAAACTCCTCACAACGCATTTTGTTTGTTTGCACTTACGACAAGATTATGTACCTAATTTTGTACTAATGACACTATAACTGATGTGTCCAAGAAGCTTAATTATGATTTATGTCATGTCGATGGGAAAAGGTAATTAAAGAAGCAATACTCAAAAAAGGAAGAATTAATGGTGTGTGAACCACTCCTATCATGCTTTATACATTTATACACAACTACTTTAAAGGCAACCAATTTTGATTTTTGAAGTGGACAGGCGACGACGTTGCAAGAAAGTGAAGCCAAAGAGAAAAAGGCATATGGCCTAATCCAAATTGATAATATTGATTGTCTGCTCCAGTTTTTTTTTTGAGAAGCTACACATAAATGCTTTTCAAAAAAACAGAAAAACTGATTCTGTTTTTATTAGAAGTATATATATATATATATATTTTTTTTTGTCAAACATCTCAAAAATTCAAAATAAGTATTTTTTTGAAAAACATACTTTTGAATTTGAAAAAGCAATGTCAAATAGACTATTACTCCTAGTAGAATACAGTTAAATATGATTTAATACTAAGTTTGAGGTGGGCAAAATGAGGACGCAACCTATTTTTTCCTAATTGGTTGTATTTTTTGTCTCTACCGACTACCAATATAAGCATAAAACATCACATGAAGAGAAAAGTTAGGACGTCCAAGGCAGTATGCATGGAGCATTTTTTTGGTTTAGAATAGATTTATCTTAGCATTCTTTTATTTGGTTTTATCTTTATTATATTTTTATTTCTTAGTTAAGAATAAAATTTACTTATTTTTAGATTTTATAGTAATAAAGCTCTCTACTACAAATAGAGTCTCCGACCCCTTGTACATTGTCAAACAGTTTACTTGATGAATGAAGGAAAACGCAATTCAAAAAACACACAATTTGCCAAAGATCAATCCGTATTTATTTTACTAATCGACGATGCAATCACATAAAATAAATACGAACTACGCCATATAGACTCACGGTATAAATCGTACCTTATTACATAAAACTGTTCAAATTACCGGAGCGACTGCTTATGTTCTCTCAATTTTCTACAATAGTTTTGAGAGCTTTTTCTTGTTGGAAGAAGGGAAGAAATCGTGTCTTTTCAAAAAAGAAGCAAAGAATTTGTTCTTTTGAAAAGAACATTTTTTTTATGTTTCTAAGTAATACGACTGTTCAAAATTCTTTTTGACCGTGATGTTTTTTCCTTCTTTTAATATAACTAGTTCCTCCAAACGTGCGTTGCATGTGGATGCGGGGTTTTATTATACAATGCGTCGTTGAATAATGTATTATCAAAACAAAGCTTTGAGTAGTTAATTATAAATTAAAAATAAAGTACAAATTTATGTGAATTAAAATATATATGTAACATCGTATAGTGGCTTGTTTGTCGATGTTAATATGATTGAAGTCATTAGAGTGCAACTTTTTATAAAAAAAATATATTTATCAGTAATTTAAATAAAAATTATATATAAATATCACTATGAAGTATTCCCTGCGACTCAAATTAGTTGACACTTTAGCAAAACCCCATTTATTCCAAATTAGTTGACACTTTATAATTTCAAGACAATTTTTATCAATTCTTTCCAACTATACCTTTAATTATTAAAAGTATTCTAAAAAAGAATTTAATAGTCATATATTAAATAGGGCTAACATTGTAAAATGTATACTCTATTTATTGATTTTCTTAATGGGTATGTAAAAGCTGAAAATGACAATTAAAATGGGACAGAGGGAGTAGAAGAAGAACGCGTACTTGTTCCCAATCACTGTTCGATCAGATGTTGAGTGCAATATTAGATCTATATGAAAAGCATAATAATATTCAAATGAAAGTTCGTAGCTCGATTAACTAAATTTAAATATTAACTCTGATTACTGGATAAAACATCAACTTAAGCTTAACGATTATCGTGTTAATTATCCCGATATACCAAATATTGACTAATGGATCAAAGTTCTTTTGTCGATGCTTCCATATTAAAAAAAAAAAAAAAAAAAAAAAACTGTTTAATAGGAGCTGATTTTTATGTTAAAATGAACATTTTACCTCATCAATATACCTTATGTGTTATCAAGTTACCATAATATACCGCACAAGAAAGCACGTCTCTTTCACAAGACAAAAAGATACCTATCTAATAAGAATCCAACATTATAAACAAAGCAAAAAAGAAAGTTCTTTAAATTTTATTGTGCTAATTCTAATTAATTGTGTGGGCTGAAAAACATACTTTTGAAAATTTTATTTTTGATTATTGTTATTTTAAATTTTGAAAATGGTATCTTCAGATAGTAAAATGTATTGTAAATTTAGAGAACAAACCTGACATAAATAAAATAGTATACACACTTGGCTCCTTCATTCTTTTGATTATGGAATATGTATTGCGACTTGAAGCAGCACAATCACTACATATGAAGAGATTGAAACTTGGTTGTCTATCCAAAACAGAAGCAACGACTATGTTACGACAAAATTGAAGAACCATTCATTGCGGTAACTACTTACTAAATACCAATCACCACAAATATTGTTTGAATTGGTAAAATTAGTTCACCATCACTCATGATTTAATAAATAAATAAAGATGAGAAATGGTTGATCATGTGAGTATTCAAACAGTTGTACATTTTCAATAATATGTGGAAGATGAAAATATTATAGATAAAAATAGGCCATGAAAGCAATCCAAATACGTGAAATTATAGTATTTAATTTGAATAGTGATTGAACTAGCTTTCTGAAAATGCTAATTGCCTTCTTCTTTCTTGTCACTTCGCACGTAAAATCTTGTCAAAGATTTCAAATCTTAATGTGATAAGTTTCTTATAGTAGAATTTACACACTCTACAGTCTACGATATTTCGGTTGTTTGTTAATGTTTGTGGAAGAGGAAAAAAATAACAGGAATAAAAAAAATATGTAGACATGCTTACATAAACGATCTCCGATAAAAAGAAGTCATGCTCATATAATGTTACTCTGCTATACTTTCACAAGAGTCACACAAAGAAGATGACAAGTTTCAAGAATGAAGAATTGGATAATTCCGTAGTATGGTTCTGTCCATGAAATCATTTGGCTGCTAAACTGTACTTAGTGTCTTTTGAAAGGCAACTAGTTTAAAAATAAATAATTACTCCTTATCTAGAATGGACACGACTCTTTAGAAGATGCACACCAATTTCGATCAATTTTGCTTCTCCCGGCAGGCATGTTTTTTCTTTTAATAAGTATGTAATTTAAGTTAATTATTCAAAAGGACATTTTGGTAATCTGACTTTTGACATTTTTTAGGACATGCTTTTATAGTAATATGATTAATAATATATATTTAAATTATTTTAACATAGATCTGGATTGACCACATGGTTTATCCAAATCCAATTTCCAACGATAAATAAGTTGATGGGTTGATTCCTTCTCTTATATATTCTCTCTCTCTTCCTTATACTCTTCCTAACCTTTTTATCTTCGTTTGGTGCTATGTACATCACGTATATAATCTACACTAGTTCTGGTACGCTCGTGCCAGCACGGGCCCAATAGCACCTTAAGTAAAAGTATTTTATTTTTTTTTTTGAAATATTTATGTTGTCTGAATAACGTCTAGACCAGTTAAACAAATAATAATTATTTTATTATTATATTTTTCATGCATATTACATGTATATTATTTGAATTATTATAAGTATATATTCTATACATATTGACTATGATCGCTCTAATGACTTTATTTTACATTTTTAGTTGCATTATAAATTTTAGTTCCGCTCAAAATTTCAGGACACTATATCCTAAAGTAAAATTTTTTAGGATAAATAATCATTGGTTAAAGTCTAGATACGTACATTAAAGGATTGACTAATCAAGAACTTCACTGGTTTTTATGTACACGATTGTCCAGTTTATGTCTCTTCACCTTAGTGGGGGTAAGGTCTGCGTACTCTCACCCTCCGCAGACTCCACTTGTGGAATAACACTGGGTATATTGTTGTTGATTGTCCAGTTTAGAAAAAATATTTTCTAATATTTATGAATTTTTTCTTGATTTTAGGTCAGGGTCAAGCAAAGAATATATATTTTTGTTGCAAAACAACTACTACCACTACTGGCTACTTTTAAGAAGTGTGTGCATTTTCAACGTTGGTATTATCAAATATGTGGCAAACATAGACTATTCGTTAATTAAAATCTAAATAAGTGGCTATGGGTCAATCTTAAACAGGCTATACGTTAATTAAACTCCAAAAAAAGGGCTACGGGTCAAATTCTCTATCGGATCCTGTAATCGGAGGCAGGACACTTACCACGCTTATATATAAGTACTAATTTGAGACCAACCGTTCTCATCTAAAATGCACAACTACGTACTAATATTATTGTTGGTAGAGTCGTTTGGTTAGAAAAGTTCTTCAACTTTTTTAATAATAAAAATAGAAAATTGAGACCAAAACAGTTTGATGAACAGAAAGGGGAGAGAGACCAAAACTAATCTATATATCTATATTAAAAGGCATGTAGTAGCCTATAATAATTAGCCAAGTGTCACATCAAGATTGCAACACCCGTTGTAAGTTAGGACAAACTAACTAAATTCAGGTAAATCAGTTGTTAGGTTTTTAAATTTGAAATGTTTGTTGGTTTTAAATTATACTCTATTTCAAATCCACGTTTCTTTTGTTTCAAAAACAGTTTCGAGCAACTACATTTATCCAATAAATCACGTTCTTCCAAAAACAGTTTCGAACAACTGCATTTATACAGAAATGTTTACCCAATAAATCCACTTCTTCTGAAAACAGTTTCGGAGCAGTTTCTTTCTTTTCACTATGGAACATGAAACAAAATACTACTTGAATTTTTTATAATTATAAGAAGTTTGTTGGTTCTGCAACTTTTGGTGGAGAGTTTTGATCAAAACTTGATTGAGAGTTATCGTGATGCTGTGTCTGTTGTTTTTATAAAGAATATTGGGGTGAAATATAATTACTACCATATTTTGTGCTTTGAAGGTGTTTGTTAAAATGACTCAATGGAAGTTAGGAAGGTTAATTGAATTGGAAGATAAGGAGAATTTGAACCGTGAAACTCTCCGATACAGTTTCATGTTTATATGCACTCTCCAGCCGCAGTCACAAACCATAATGGCAGCATTTATTTCTATTATGGCATTGTTGAATAATAATAGGTTTTTATCACCCATAGCCGCAGTCACAAATTGAACATCACTCTTTCCTAAGGTAAATGTTATTGCTATTTTTTTGTTGTCATGTTTCTGCTCTGTACACGGTTGTTCATGAAAGTAGTGACTTTGGATTAGTTTTCATTTCCTTTAAAAAAAAAGTTTGCTATTCATGTCATTAAGCAAGTTTATTTTTCTATTCTTTGAATTCTTTTGATAGTTACGCAGTGGTATTCAAAAACAATGTAACAACTTATGAACTTTACATAGCATAGTATTATTAGTATAGTAGAAAGGTTACATGTGAATCCTATATTTAGTTGTACTGTTAATATTGGTGCATTTTGTCCTTTCGCAGAGAGGGGCCTGTTGAAGAGTGATGTCTTATTTACTAATTGTTTTATTTTTTACCAACTAGGTTATGAATAGTTCGGAATTTCAAGGAAACAAGCTGAAGACGCTTCTACTGAGCATCATTCTATCATTTTCTATACCAGTTTTCATCTTGACAGTTGACAGATCGTGATGCTCAAATTCTGTTTTTAATGAAAAATGTCTACAAGATCTGAAGGTCTTTATAACGGGAGAAGACTAAAAAGGTATAGTTGATTTTACCTTTTCACAATTTCTTAAAAGGACATGTATGTATTTTAATTGTTTTTGTAGGATGATTAGGCATCACATAATCTTCCAGAATTTGTTCTACATGTCTGTATATGTTTGTTATAGTTGATGAGGCAATTTGTGTATATGTGTATGCCGAGCTTTCTATTCCACTATCTTGGACTAATTGAGTATAAATTTCAAATTACAACAATAACATTTGCTGAATAATGATAACAATAACATTCGCTTCTACATCTAGGTATAACAATCTTTCATGCATATCCTTTCTTCCCCTATTTAATTCTCAGATTATTATCAATCAATACAATTTTGGGTACTACCACTTCTATAGTATTCTCACTGCCATGAAGGTACTATAAGTTGCATCTCATCACCAAAACTATTTATTTTTCCTAAGGTAAATGTTATTGGTATTTGTTGTCTTTTTGATCTTTATTGCAGTATTTATAGATCAATGCTATATCTTCCTGTATCAATTACGCTAACTCTGACGTGTATACGGCCTAGATTTTTTGGAATTATTAAAATTGTGATTCGATCTCAATGCAAAATGGTTGGGAGCAAGAACAAGCAATTTAAATATAGAGGGATTCTATTTTAATTGGATTGTACAAATTTTAGAGATATTTTGCAAGGGAAGAAAGCACAATTAATTTGGAATAGTTAGTCACAACCTTAAAAAACTAATTTCACATCCTTAAACCATAACTTCATCACGGAGCACTCAACGGAAAAAAGATGATGTGAATGCTGAAAAGGAGAATATAATACAAGAGAAGTCAGGAAGGGTAAGTCATTTTTCGCCTGAGTTGCCTTCCTTACGAGTGAGTCTCTTATTAGAAAGTTGGCTTTTCTAATCTATCAATAATTTTCAAGGAGTTTTTGAAGATCTAGATTTGAGAAGAACTGATTAGGAGTAATATTTATATGACGCTATGATCGATCAATTAGGTGACGCACAGATAGATATGGCCATTATTTGAATGTTTTCGCCACCAATTATTTAAACTGTGGTGGTGTCGTGACTATTGCAGAACTATGCTGAATTACTATGGTAGGAGCTTTCTCTTCTTTGTTATATTTCTATGTTTGACTTTACTTTGACTTGTCTACTGATTGATTCAATGTTGATGTAGCTACATAGTATGTTGAATTGGGTAATTACCTACTTGCTAAGCAAAACTGAATTTACGCTTATAAAGTAGTGGTAATTTCTTCATATTGGTGCATCCAACAAAAAGATTTTTTTTAGGCATTGCGGAGTTGATTAAATCTTTGGAGTTTAAGTCAGACTCTTACATGAAAGCGGTGATTGACAGTAGCGTAGCCAGAAATTTTAGCAAGATTGTTCAAGATTTGAACATGTAAATAATAATTTTTTTTTGATGAGTAGACTATTAGGATCAACGAAGCGGGTTTGCTATGGATGATACTATTTTTTTTCTACCAAGTACACACAAATAAGTTGTGTAACTTTAAAAATACAGGGACTACTATATAAGCTGAAAAAATATTTGAGTTATAGTATAAGACCTCTATATTATATGAATGCCTATATCTATTCATAAAATTGATCCAAAATAATAAATTGCAATTTGCAAAAGAATTTAAAAAAATAAACTACAACTCTACTTTATTTAAAGGGTTAATGCTTAAAATAAAAAATGTGTGTTAATGCTTACAATAAAAAAACTGTGCGCGCTCCATTCCCAGGACCACAGTCCACAAAGTTAATTAGTCAAATTACAGTCCAAAAGAAAAATAAATAATTACGTGGCCTACCCAAGTTTCGATCCAGAAATCTCAAGGCCATTCTAAACGTCCATGACCAACTCGGCAGAAGAAACACTTGTGTCAAGGTTGTTCAAGCCTTTACCTATATTCGTTTTCAACAGAATTTGGCTTCTATATACGATGTAATTTTCCGGCGAAGGTTGTTCGCCTGACCACCCTTCCATGGCTGTAGCTCCGCCCCTGGTGATTGACCAGGGATGAAATCTTCCATTTACAGTGAATTCAATACTAAATTTAAGGATTAAAGGCAAATTGCCACCACCTAAGTACCCATATCCAGATTTTCTTTTCACTTTAGAGAATATTATTTTTTACAGTGTATTTAATCACTTAACTGATGTTGTTTGTCATCTTCTGATTCACAAATAAAAGTTTTCACAAGGCACTAATTCTATGGCTGGAAGACACTGAAATGAAGAACCATTGGAAGATCAAAAATATCCATTGGATGTGATAAAATTGCAAAAAGAGGAAAAAAAAACCATAAGGTAAATTTTTCTTTTTTGACTTTTATATTTAGAATTTCTATGACAAAAGAATTGCAGGATGCCCTAGGGGTGAAGGTGGTATGTTTGCTTCATAGATTTATTTAGCATCTTCACTCCAATATCATAAGTTGGTCTAATAATGCCCATTTAACTATATTATAACATAGGATGAGCATGATGTCATTTGGTTCTGGCTTGAGAAGGGGAAGCCACATGAATGCAGTAGACCCCTACCACGAGTGCGGTAGACCCAGTATGCTCATAGTATTTAATGGTAAATAACAATAGCCACTGATTGAAAACATACTGTTTATGTGTCCGGTCTTTTTTCATTTTTATGCTACCGTGAAAATTCATGAATCTTTTGCACGGACGAAAATACTGAGGTAACATATTCAGTCCAACTACAGGATTGATTTTATGATATTATGCACGTTTTAAGATAGAAATAATAGACTTTTTAGTTTTCTCCATGAATGTTGGCAGTGCAGAACTGGACTGTATGGAAGGGTCCACAATAGATTCTGGATCGGGCATGGATTGTTGCTTTTGACCTTACTTTTCCCCTTCAAATGCTGATAAGGCGCATAAATAGTTACATTTCCACCAATTAATGTTGAAAGCCAACAGTATGTTGTGATGCTTAATTAGATCGATGAATACTCTAGGTAGTGTAGTGCCTTTATAAGGATAATGTAAAATGATGAAACTAAAAATAAGTTTCATCAAAAGTTCATAGGTTCACTGATTATTAATTATCCTAAATTTTTATTAAATCAGATGCTACTTTGATGAATTCTTTATGTATATGTTAGATGATTTCTAGGTATGGTAAATATATTATCTTCTTCTCATCAATTTCGTACTATTATTCATATACTTTTTTTTTCGGAGGATTTGTGTTGGTTGATTTGCATTATCTTTATAAGTTGTCATGCTCAATTTGTATTTTAGGTTTTAAAATGGAGATTCGGTCTCTTACTAAAAAAAAAAGGATGTCGACAAGGAGATTTTCAAAATGGTCATGGATCTGTAGTTTTGATTCAATCAACTATTTTAAAGCAATTTTTGTAGTGTGTTAAAGAATAAATATCAAAAAGAACTAGAGGAACTTGTGACAATGACAAGGTATGAAGCTATGAAAGGTTATTGTGTTTTTCAAAAGGATGTTGAATATTGTTGGCCTATCCTCTTCACAATTTTTTTTTTTTTTTTTGTAAATTATGCAATTGTTATTTATGAAATTATGTTGAGCAAATTTTATGAGAGTGGTAGTGTGTTGCTTCTTCTCTTTGTTCAAATAGTAGTACTTAAGCCATTTATCACTTTCTCAATCGATTTAATTTACAGATTTCGTTAGACTTTGAGGTTTTAGGATATATAGACATCTAAGGTTCTTTATGTTGTCTTCGAACTAAGTTTGTTGTATTTTCGCTGAAGCTGGTGAACAACCTTAAGCCAACGTTATTGAACATGCAAGTTACTACTCCTCTATTGCAATTTAGATTCCTTTTTTTTTTTAAAAAAAAAAAGAAAAATCAGTCTTAAGGTAACAGTTATAGATTTTATTATATTTAAACTTGGTCGAATTCCTATGTACAAGTAAAATTAACATTCTTGGTCTCATAAACAAACTAAATTCAACTAATAAAGACGGCTATCTAATAAAGAAAAATAAGGAACGAGACGACAATTAGAATTCTATTCATTTTACTTTGAATTTTCTTCGTTATTAGGTACATCACATTAACAAATAAGGCGACCATTATAATTTGGCTAAAATAGTACTATATGTACATAATATTTAACATGATTAATATGCGGGTATTAAACTAGTTCATTTGTTAAAGGGCTTAAGTGGTTCAAATGCTCCTAAAACTCTTCAACAAAAACCAATACAATTACAATTTCCCTAAACAATTAATTTGTATAAACTTTTCCAGAAGCAAATAAGATATTTAATAAAAAATTTGTTTTACGGTGTGGATGTATTGGACTTGTTATGGTAAAAAAAATTATTTTTCACAAGTAATCTGCGAAATGTAGAGTATAAAGTTGCTCAATTGGTCCGAATGACCACCAAGTGATGTGGTGTAGTGGATGGGACTACTCCTCCCTTGACCAGAGGTCTCGGGTTCGAGCCCTGAGTATGGAAAAATCACTGGTAGGGAGCGCTTCCCCCCGAATGGGGCCGGCCCTACGTGGTGCGAATTCGGATTAGTCGGGCTCCAATAAGGGTATCGGTCACTGGGTGGGAAACCCAAAAAAAAAAAAAAAAATTGGTCCGAATGCAAGGTTGAAGTCTACATAGATGACATTGAAGTCTACATAGATGACATGTACATCTTCATCGTTAACATTTTCTCAAAATCAAGATTTGAATCGAAATAATCGTCGTCCTTCCCCATATAAGAAACTAGTGAGGTTGGGAGAAGGCAGGAGTTGTATATAAAAGGATATACTCTATCATATATACGTATATCTTGTTTTTATTGATTTCGCATAGACTTCTAGTGCAACTAAAATATATTAGCAGGCTAGGACCTAAAACATGTACAGTAAGTTGAGGGCGAATATAATAATTGTGAAGGAAGGAGTCATGGCAACGGGACCGAAAGAATCGAAGCCTCTACGTAAATTCGGCTTACCATATGAGCTGAAGTGGGGAAAGCAGAAGCGCACAGGATTCATTAGGGTGGATCCCAACGGCGAAATAACTTATGTCACTCAGAGCTCATATTGGTCCAACACCATCACAAGGCAAAGGGAGCCTGAACCGTTAGAGAGTTGCTGTGAATCGAATAATGGGCTAAAACGTGTCGAAGTTGATGCTGAGATGATGAAAGATGCAAATTTGAGGGAAGGCTTTGGGCAGAATGAATCGTCTCCACCGCATTCATCTGTGACGACTATAGATGAATAGGATTTTTTAGTTTATCTTTATGATAGATGGCTTTTTTATTTTTAATAGATTTTATAGAATTGTCTTAAATTCGTTTGTGAGATGATAGTTAATGTTGTTCCGTCATATGGATCCACGAGTTATGAAATTTTATTTCATGAATATTGAATGGTATCTCTATCCAGTTTCATGTGAAATTTGTTTTGAGTTATAAAACAACTTAGGTGACTAATCCCTACCCTTACGTAACTCTCTATGTTTTGCTAGTATACTTGAAATTGTTTGTTGTAGTGAATGGTTGGATTAAAAGGTAAAACGAAAGTTGTTGGCTTGGAACTAATGATTGTGTGTTTGGGGTCCAAGGCTCTATGTTCGTCAACCGAATGGGAGTATGAATTAATCTCACCTCTGTATTGTGTAAATTAATATGCTTCAATCCAAATTACTTAGGTTGGCTATATGATTCTTTAATACTTATCAATTTGCTCTTTTCTAGTTCATTTCAATACTAAGTTTGTTTTTTAAGGCAAATTTTTTTAAAAAAATATATATATCTTAGACTAGTGATTGCCTATTCTCATGTTATCTTACATGGTGATACAAGTCGCTAATCATTACTCTTGAAAGACTCTTGACATATAGAGGATCCAAAGAAAAAATATTGGAAGAATGTGATACATCAATGACAAGAACAAAAAAAAAAAGTGCTTTATACAAAGAGTCCAAGTCATTAAAGCTTTTGGGCAAATGATCGTTGATGACTTGTGTGGTATGTCTCTTCAAGTATGCGCAATTTTTGCGTAAAGGGTAGTTTAACGCTGGGGACAACATATATCTACTCCTGTAATGATAATGGGTCTTAACACATCAGTGGGATCCGCAATAGCGTTGGGGGCATTATTTTTCTTGCTTAAGCTATGTTTCACAACCAACAGGAAGGGAATAGATGCTCTAAGTTCTCTTCAAGCTTGAACGTTGAGACATTATCTACTTCTCCGCCAAAGCTCGAGGGATGGAAAATGTCGTGTCGAGCAATTTATCGTCAAGGCGTGAGTGGATTGCACCAAGTGGTTTCTCACATAGGTCGTGACTACAAAGGTAGATACCATGATTTTCATCAAAGTCGGATGGGTGGATGCTACAAATTGTTCCTCGTCGATCAACAAGGCCGAACTGTAAAGGTCTTATACATATGCGCTGGTTGCTGAAAATATCAAAATATATATAATTTTCATGCACCATCTTGGTCTGAAATTGAGACCAATTAAGCTCCCATGGCAAGCCTGCAAAAGAAATGAAAAGACAAACAAAGAAAAGAAGGGCTTATAAAACCAGCAGCACAAAGTCACTTTGTGCATATCGCAGCGCCGACTTTCAAGATTTTTCCTGTATTATAGGCCTTCAATTTTTGTGAACATGTTTTTGTTGTTTGTCACTCTGGTGTACAAATAGGCCTTCAAAACAAAAAACTCCCTAAGCAGAGGAAAGCTAAAAGGCTGGAAGGGAGGCTTGATTTTCCAAGGATATCAATATGATAGGCCTTTTGTTATCTCCCACGAGCACAATAGATAGCGTTATGTTGTACACCAAGGGTTTTCACCTGGAGGTTTTTTTGTTTCCGCTGGACTTTAAACCATGATCTCCGGCGCATTATTTTTATCCACTTCATTGACTGCTTGTAGACACCCTTGGATGCATAGTTTTCAAGGTTGTCAGCTTGATCATTTCCTACTTAAGATCATTGCAGAGAAACTCACTAAACAGAAAACCAGACAGACAACTTTGAGAAAACTTATTAAACAACTCTGTTTAGTTATACAGGCAATCATAAGTAATTCAAGTCATTTAATTCCTATCAAAAGAAACTTAAAACCTTAATTAGAAACAAAGCCTTAATTAGAACCTCTACAGCTCCATACCAAGCCATATACAAAATCCTGTGTATGTCATTGAGCCAAGAAGTACTAGCTCGGTAGCATTTGTTGCTTTCAACTTGTATAGATAATTTCTTGAAGCCTTTACATAGCTGGATCTAGGAAAACAACCATGGGGTTGTCATATAATATTTTGATACTGTCTGCCAATTGAAATGCCTTTTATCACCTTTGTCCAAGCAGAGGCATAAAAGCTTTGCTGCAGTCTTGTAATAGAGATGTGTTTGTGGAATAATTCATTGAAAGAATTGGAGCTACACTATAGGCTGCAATAGCAAACATGCCTGTCTTAGCCGCTAAAATATAGCCTTTTTTGTCTTTGTCCATCTTAACTCTCCATCTACATTGTCATGCTCTCTGGGTTCTCAACAATCTTTGAAAATGTTTGCAGGAAAGCTGCCAAATCAGCGCCATAAACAATCCGGTGATCTGCCGTGACGTTCACCTATAAATAATAAAAATGTTAACTGTGAAATGTGAATACTCCTATGATTATTTTAATTATGAAGTTTCATACCAGGCTTAGGTTTAGACTTCAAAGCAGGTCTTCAACTATAACAGAAATTAAAATACATGATTTAAGCAGCAATTTCTGTAGCTATTCGGTCTATTTCTACCAACAACAACGTACTTTATACTCAACGAGGGAGAAAAATGCTGACATTGAAGAAGGGAAATACGCAGAAAAAACTTTCTGTATTCAGCCCCTTTCCAGTTTAACGAAATTATATTGGAGTAAATGGGGGTCTCAAACGATCACACAATTGTGGAAGGAACTGAAAGGTCAAAGGGAGAACCAGTTAATAGTGTACCTAATGATGCATGTGTATAGGTGAATCAGCAAGGTACATGCTATATTCTGAAGCATTATGTCTAGATGGAACAGTGACACAATGAAATGTCTTAGACTAAGATCAAGGATACCACCCAAGCCCTGTGGAACTGACCGTAAAGAACATTAATGAAGCAAACATAACTGTGTTGCAGAGAGTTTTTAAACCAGAAACCAATATGTCTGATTTTGGGAACCATCTGAAGTTGCTTTGGTCAAAACCAGTATCTCTAGTTCTGCTTCTGTGAGCTTCGAACCTTATATAAGCTCACATTACCTCGAACCCCAATAGAGAAGGAGGAGTTCAATAGGTTAATGACTATGAGTAAAACTAGTCATACGAATTCTCAATTTAACCAGTTAATAATGTATGGATTCTAACTACTTTGGAATTGACGTGCCGTAGTAGTTCCATCGGATTGCATCTCTTGACAAGTTTAAATAACAATAGAGACAAGACCAGTTCACCGAGTCTCTCTTGCCATTGGATTCTTGTTACAGAGTTGGGACAGTAAGTACTAATAATCTTCAGTTCCTATGTACTTCTCATCAAGGAAACTAAAATGTAAGAGAGATTAGATTAGTACCACTATCATCATCAACCATAGCTTCCTAGCATTATAAAATCCCAAATACTATTAACTAGAACTGCAGAAGTAAACCCATCCTGACCAACAGAAGTTGTGCTAAACTGCTAATTCTAAGTTAGACCCCAGGATTTTAGTTGGATAGTCATGATTATAGCCTAAAGGCTTCAAAGTTAACAAACCTCCTTACACACCTAAATCCATGTCCAGTATTTGAACTATCACACTGCAGGGCACATGAACAAGGCACTACCTAGACCCTTTTCTGTTAAAATGGTAACTTAGCAGACTGGAATCTCTTAGTGACTTGAGAGATTTCAAAACTAACTTCTGGAAGAGATCTATATACGAGGAGGGACTTCGCTTCACTCTCCTTGAAGAAACCAAGTTTGCAGTTACGCAGATGATAACTGGCTTATACAAAGGTTTGTTTGTTTGAACCTTCTGTCAAAATCTTTTGGGAGGCATTGGTGGTCTCATATCATATTATTTAAAATAGTCTAGAAAGCTATTCCTACAAAGAACGACCTCCTTTCTTTCATCTAAAAGCAGGTTGGTCTCTTTTCATATTCAAAAAAGGAAGGCGCCGCTTTAAAGCAAAATGCCTAGGTTCTTAGTGATGCATCATGGAGATTGATCATGCCAAGAAAATTAAAAGTAGAAAGACGCCCTGAGTAGAAGGAAGCATAGCAAAAGCAGGAAGCTATCAAATGCAGCGTAGCCAAATTTTGGTAAACCTACAAGGATCTCTTCCATTGATATCACATAGTATCTTCATAAACTTTTTCTTTGCTATATGATGTAAAGATCATGAGTATATCAGTAATTACTCAAAGACAAACAAATTGTATGGAAACAAGAGAAAATAAAAAAGTGAACTTATCACTAAAGGGAATACATGATAAGGATAAGGGAAGCAGGATATTATAAGCAACAAGGATGATGCCACAGTTTTTAAAAGTCTAATGCAAGCTACCAAGAAATTATCAAAGTCGAACTGATTCTATGATGCCACAAAGGAGGTTTTTGCCACAATCACTTGAAAGGTGTTCAGTACCTTTGAAATCTTTAAAACACACATCTTGCTAGTCTTAACAGAAGATGATTGCTAGGCAATATTATCATATTAGAGTGAGCAGTAATATGTGACAAAAAATCTTAGACTGCTAAAAGTTTTATTCTGTTAAAACAAGCACTTCCAAGAATGTAACAATGGGAACAGGATGCAAGACATACCAACATCTTATTTTTTACGCTGAAGAATCCATCAGCATCAGCTGCAACAGTGGGTTTGGATGCCCCAACAGCCATTATAGCCCCCTGAACATCATTCAGTTTTTAAATTGCTGTTATTTCCTCCTATCACAAAGAATTGTATTAGAAACAGCAGTCATATGTATCCGGAGCTTCACCTGAGGAGGAAGAATAGCATCATATCTGTCCACACCAAACATGCCCAAGTTGGTCAATGTGAAAGTCCCTGATTGAAAACCACTAAGTGTTAGTATCCAAAGATTCCCCTAGGAACCTAGAAATCCATATACAAATTCAAAGAAAACAAAATATACAGTTTGGCATGGAGTAAAAAAAAGAAAGAAAGAATTTTGAATCTTTTGGTCTTTTAACAAGTCATAGACATTTGTGTGGCTATAATTAAATCAATTCATTAATGGTAAATTGGGAAGTTTAAATTCAAATTGTTTCTAAATATGAAAAGGTGTTATTCTTTCTAGAACAAACTAAAAAGGAAAGCGTGTTGCATAAAATTAGGCAGAGGAAATAGTAATAATAGTAACCTGAATTACACTCATGTGGCTGCAGTTGCTTAGACCTGGCCTTCTCTAGCAATTCCTTCCACTTTTGAGACAACAGATACAGATCCAACTACACCAGTATAAAATAAAATAAAATAAACATAAGCACTGCCTCTAAATTTAAACTTTTCCGGATGATCAATGACGAATTATACCTACAAACCACATGAAATGCTGTGATTATCAAAAAGGAAACTTGAACTAGTGACACTACCTTGTCAGCATCCTGAAGCACTGGCTTAATCAACTCGCCATTAATCTCCGCGAAGACAGCGATATTTATACTAGTATTGTACATAAAGCTCTTTCCATCTTTACAAAAGGCATTCACAACTGGATGTTGAGCTAGTGCCATTGCTGCTGCTTTAGCCAGCAATGCAGTCATTGTAACACCCTGCCTCTTGACCTGATCAATTATCAGCTCAATCACAACTTATCTCAATAATCCATATCTATTACTTTGCACTATTTACAGTTATTAAGTCTGACATAACACGCCTCCTCAAGTGAGGCCTTACTTTTTTTCTTGGGCCAAGCACGTGAATTCTTTGTTTATACCTATCAAATGTTGTGACTTACTCATATTAAGTTCGCAGCTGTGTCAAAATTAAATAGTTATAGATTATATACCAACACTATCAAGTCGTCCAAATGATATTTACTTATAGTCTCTATAAGGCAAGTTAACTATATGTTGTTAACATAACATGACCTGATAGTATAAAATTTATTTATATTGGCACTATGTAACTTAAAACTCCAATATTAAAATCATACTGACCTTCTTGTATAAAGCATTAAGGGCATCAGTAACAACCGGATATGCAACACGAAATGTTGGTACCGATAAACTCTCCTCAAATTTTTTGGACACCTCAACTTGCATTGTGCTGAACGGAACAACCCTTGAGCCGGGTATCATCTCCGGTAAAGTTAAACCCGCCAAAGCAGCATCCTTTTCCGGCATACCCACCGCCGGAGCAGCAGCAGGTGGATTAATATTTCCAGCAGCTTTCTCAACATCCTCACTAGTAATCCTTCCAAATGGACCACTCCCATTCACTTTGTTAATATCAACTTTATATTGCTTCGCCAATTTCTTCGCATTAGGCGTTGCCACAATATTCCTTGTCCCATCAGAAGAAACATGTGTCATTCTTTTTGGAACGGATGAAGTCGTACTGTTTGATTGGGCTTGGACTTTAGCAATGGCGATTTCGTCTTGAGTTTCTGCTAAAAGGGCAATAGGAGAACCAACAGGAGCAGTTTCACCATCATTAACAACAATGACAGCAAGAATACCATCATAAAATGTTTCAACATCCATATCAGCTTTATCTGATTCAACAACAACAACTGATTCACCTTTGGTTAAAACATCGCCTTCGGATTTAATCCACGATACAATCTTGCCTTCGGCCATTGTAGAGCTTAATGCAGGCATGAAAATCTCTCGAATTTTCGATTCAATAATGGCGGGAAATTTGTAACTGCATGGGAATGTGGGGTTTGTGGAGAGTCTGCGAAATGGACAAGTGGAAGATATATAGGAGGAGAATGAAAGTGAAGCCATTGATGCTAAATTTGGTAAGTTAGTGAATTGAGGGAAGATATATAAATATGGAGGGAGAGAAGAAGAAAGAATTGGCGGAAAACACGACAGACAAACAGTTAGTTGAGTGAGCTTTGAGTTTTCCGCCTTTGGGGGTATTCTAATATTTGCGTGTGTATGTAGACAAAAGTTAGTTGATCTGATTTGGTTAGAGTTGATTTTAACACTTGTTGACTAGTGGTAGATTTAAGACTTTTATACATGAAGAATTTCAGTAGATGGGCATGGATTAATCCATTTTGTGTAGTTGATGGTCAGGGTGTCCAGCTGCCCGAACCGGTCAGGTTCCGGTGCGCCTTGCCGGTTCCGGTCCGGTCCGGTGCTTAAAAAAAAGCGCCGGTTTTACGGTCTTTACTTGTCCGGTCCACCGGTGGCTTCAATGGCTGCCATGTCGAAACCGACCGGCAAGTTGGATTCGGTGCGGTACCAGTTCAAGCCGATTTGGTTCCTGTCCGCTTGCAGTTTTACTTTTTTTTTTTTTTTTGGAAATAGATTAAATTGTATGCGAAAATTGTAGATAAAAATAGCAACACAAAAGCAATTGATTGAACAATACGGAAATACATTAAGTTGCGAAATACATAATTAAAGTGACAAACTAGAAAGTGGAAAGTAGAAACTAGAAAAATACATAAATCATAGATGTTTCCTCAAGTGTTTCGTCAACGACTCAACTGAAGGCAGATATTTTCCCCCAGCCCGAGCAACCCATTCTTGTGTATATTGTCTTTCCAAGTGATCCTTAAACTTCATAGTCCCTCCATTAGATATTTCAGTGTAGTAGTTCCAAACTTTCTGACAAAGTAAATACTTAGCAGTTTGAGTATCACTATTTTTCGTGATAAAATATCAAACTTCGGATCTATATCTTGATTGGGCTTCACGTTAAGCTTGAGTAGGTTGATTTCCAAACATTCTGATAGAAATTTAGAAAATAGCCTTTGATAGAAATATTAGAGAGAAATAGATAAAAATATATTGAATTGTGATAAAGTAAATGAAATAAGGGAGTATTTATAGGAAAAAATAGGTTGGGGGCTGTTGGGGCGCTTATGGGTTGGGGGAGGGTAAAATAATCGTTTATGGCCGTTGTCAACGGCTATTTTTCAAAAGCTGGATTTTCCTTCTCTTTTTTTTGTTTTTTCCGTTCGGTCCGAACCGGTCCGGTTCCGATTCGATCCGGCCCGGCTCGGCATTTTTTACCTTTTTTTCTTTTTTTTTTCTTTTTTTGCTTTTTTAAGTAGTTTATAATTTGAAATTAAGTAAGTAAATAAAGAAAAAATAATAAACAAGGATAACTTAACAGCAAGACTTAACACTTGTTTTTTTTTTCAAAGTACATTGTAAGATAGTATTTAATATTTGCTATAGTATTTTAATATTTAGTAGTTAGTGACATAGCTAAATTAAATTGCAAAAGTATATATTAATAAGAAAATATAACAAATAATTATAACTTAATAGCAAGGCATAACACTTGTTATTTTTTTGCAAAGTAAATAGTAAGTTAGTATTTAGTATTTAAGTATTTACTATTTACTAGTATTTAGTAACATAGCTAAATTAAATTGCAAAACTATATATTAATAAGAAAATATAACAAACAATTATAACTTAATAGCAAGGCATAACACTTTTTATTTTTTTGCAAAGTAAATAGTAAACTAGTATTTAGTATTTACTATTTAGTATTTAGTAACATAGCTAAATTAAATTGTACAAAAATATAACAAAGGATAATTGAACTGAAGGTAAAAAAAACAAAGAATGATAACTTAATAGCAAGGCGTAACGCATTTTATTAAATAATTTTTGAATTTTTTGCAAAGTAGATAGATAAATTAAATTGTAAAACTATACATTAATTAAAAAACTTCGCATTTTCTCAATAATTTCTTCTGGCAACTCAAGAGGAACCGGTGGCAAAGAATGATCTTCTTCATAATAATTTTCATTATTCACACTTCCACCACCTGATAAGATTTCGGCTGAATATGATGTATCTGTTTCTTCATTTTCTTCAGTAAATCTAAAATTTATTCGCTCCAATATAATCCAATCTCTGAATAATACGATTGTCTCCAATGCTTCTTACTTCAATGAATATCTATGATCTCCAATTTGTAATCTTCCTTAGCTAAATGCGCTTTCTGAAGCAACTGATGATGCTTGAATTGTTAGAATATCCCGCGTCATTTTTGATAAACTGAAAATTGTGCTTGTTGATTATTCCAAAATTGCAGTAGTTGATCACTTCTAAAATCCTCAATTTCTTTCGAAGCATGATGTAAATAAACATCAAGCTCGTTGAACACTCCGCTACTCGATTGACTGCTAGAAGGCCTTTGATTAAGGCTGGCAAAACTTCCCAAGCCGTCTGCAGCTCTTTTACTCGCCTGCGTTGAACTTGAACCGGTTGAATGTGGAACACTTGGAACAATATTATCAGATGCACTCATATATCTTTTATAAATCCGCTGGCAATCTGGAAATACCTGCGCACAAGCTTGTTCTGCACTTGGTGTTTCATCAGTAGTAATTTTCAATATTCGATAAATTTCTCTAATAAGCATTTCAGTATTAAATCGTTTAAAATAGGGATGTAACACAGAAGCAACGTAATAAAATGGTGGAGTAGGGAAAAATATTTTTTTTTAATTTTTCAATCATTTGAGCAACGACATTTTCATAACCAGACGCTACTTTTTTCGTTAAGTAATTCTGTTATTCCAGCTATAAAATACAACATGGTAGGAATTGTAGGATAATATTGACTGAAAAATTCTTTAGTAGCAAAATTTTTTTTTCTAAAAATATAAGAAGATGGAGAACAAGGTTTCAATCATCTTCATTAAGGTGATACTCTATAGCCACATGACCATTAACATGTTAGTTATAGTCTTTCGTAAATTGTAAGCAACAGACAAAGACTCATATACAATATTCCACCTAGTTGAAAATTTTTTAGGAACTTTTCTAGCATCCAAACCTTCTTTTATACACTCTACCTTAAATTCCCTCCATCTATCTGGTTTTTTAGATTTAAAAATATACTAGTTGCGCGTTTGACCTTCTTAATAATAGAACCAAATAACTTAAGGTCATCTTGTACGACTAAATTATATATATGACATGCACATCTAACATGAAACAATTCACATCTAACATGAAACAATTCTTCAAAATTGGGGGGGGGGGGGGGAGGGGTTCAACTTTGGTTTTAATTGACCAATAACATAAAGCATTATCAGCAGTTATACTTAAAATTTTGTCACTAATAAAATACGTCTTACAAATATCATTTACTTCTCTCTGAATAAAATATTCTCATATATGGTTCATCAACAACGCTATATGCTAAAAAAAATTGCATTACCCAGGTAGGATTATCCAATGACAAGTAAGTGTTAAATACTCATACCTATTAACACCCTGACACATATCAGTAGTAATACAAACTCTACAATCAAAGTGATAAAATATATATCATAAATATTGTCTATATTCATTTTTTAATTTTATAATATCATTTCTAACCGTAGTTTTTGGAAAACTTTGAAAAGATGGATTATATACGGTTTGAATATAACGAACAAAATAAGTACAAGAAGCAAATGTAAAAGGTAAACACTCTACCACAATCATTTTTGCCATGTGTTCCCTATCTTTCTTCTTATCATACCGAATAAGCCCCTCCCCCTTCCGGTCACTGCGTTAATTTCCTGTTGAACTCTAGTACCTTGAGATGGAGCCATTCAGTTCCGTACATGAATGCCACCCGACCTCACAACTCATTCTTCCTTATGGTGATTTTCTAAGTGTGTTCTCAACTTCCCTGTCCCACCATGATGCTTTCCGGTTTTAAAATCTCAAAACTTTTTAAAAACATAACATTTAGCGGTCTGAGCCTCAATATTTTTCGTTATAAATTGCAACACTTCAGATCTATCCACTCGTTTCACTGGTTCTCTACTAGGAGGCATAGGTGATAATTCAAATTCAGTTTCTTCAGGTGCACCATAATTACATGATATTGACTAGTAGGTGTTTCATCATCTAAATTAACCCATTGGGTGTTATCAAAAGCTTGACATTGTGCCTCTAACATATCATTATCTAGTGGTTGATTAAAATCTAAATCACGATAAAATTGTGAGTCATCTTCCTGAGTAATATCATCTAGATGAGCAGGAGCACTAGAACTACTAATTGGTCTTTTACCCAGAGCACGACCACGTATATCATCCCCCCCTCGTTTAGCACCATCCCCCTCCCCCATTACCACGTGATCTACGACCGCTACCCGTATGCCCAGTAAGTGATCTCCATACTCCAGATATTATAAGTAAAGCAAACTACTAAATTACCAAAATATGGTTATATGCTAAAAATAATATTGCAAAAAATAAAAAATAAATAGGTAATAAGAAGTAAGAACGAGTTTACTTGATGTCGCGTTAGAACTTAGAAGTGAAATTTAAAACTTGACCGGAACCGCACCGAACAATTTTTCACTCCACTCCAAATAATTTGTAATGCAATTTAGCAAATAGCTTTTCTAGAATATATATGAGAGATTGAGAGAGATTTAGAGAGAATATTAGAGAAATTGTGAATAAATTGGTAAAATATTATGGTATTTATAGAAAAAATAAATTGGGCGAGAGGGTATGGGGACACTTGGGTTGGTGGGGAATACACAACTAGCCATTTTTTGCCGTTGGCCAAGGGCTGTTGGTAAAAATAGTTGTTGCCAACGGCTATATGCCAAGCAGTTTTTTTTAAAAAAAAAATTCGGTCTGGTCCTGTTCCGATCCATTTTGCTCCGGTCTGGTTGGTACATTTTAGGGGTGACGGGATGGGGGTCGGGCCAATTGGGGTGAGTGTCAAACAATCTAGCTTGAGCCGGTTCGGTCCGATCTGGACCAGTTTCGGTCCAGTGCCGTTCCGGCTTAAACCGGACCATTTGACACCCTTAGTTGATGAGATTTTTGTAGTCTTTTTTCGTTTTCATTTTAATTATATTCCCATATCAACCAAGAAATTGACGCTTGTCCACTACCCTCGTTTTCTTTCACGCTTTCGTCTCGAAGTGCGTTAAAAAAACTGAAAAACTAATGGAACAAATTGATGTTGATGATTCAGTATTTTATTAAAAGCATCAAAAGTTTTGGTATTAATTAAGAAGATCAAATCAAACAAATAATAGTATAAACTACTTATAAATATATATCGACTCATTTAAAAGTCTTGTATAACATTCCATGATATTATTTTTCACGTCCTTTTTAAAGTACATCTATTTGCATGAAAGTGTAATATTTATATGACTAGTTTAATGAATCAACTTATGTTGAATACTTGAATTTACGAGCTCGAATCTAATGAGTTTGCACTTAATCCTCTAATACAACTTTGAACTTATTCATATGTTCGTTATGCTATTGATTACAAATGCAAAGGACCTCTCAAATTACAATCTCAAAACACAAATGGTCAAAACCATAAAATTTCTACTGTTTCGTTTTAATAAGACTTGCTTTTTCTTTCTGTTGCTTGTGATGGTACTTAGCATATTCTGTTATGAATGGGCTTGAAGGAGTATTAGTTGATGGGCTTGTGGATACGGGCCTCAGCCAGCAGCAACGCAAAATCAAATTAAGTGGATTTATTTGGGATCCAGGTTGATAAATAGTGTAGTATAGGAACAACAGTGGTATGCAAATTATGTAATTGTTAAGGCAAAATCTATGCTTCTCATCCCCAATTATTCTGAGTCTCCTCACCCATTCTTCTAGCTTCTCATACCTTATCCCTTAATTTCTAGTTGTATTATCTATTTACAATTACTCTGTCATCAAGAAAGCTGACACTATTATTGACGGATTATCTATTGAGTTTTGTTATTGAATTGTTTGGAATTATAACCTGTTACGTTGTTGCTTTCATTGGTCCTACTCCATGAATCTGTATAAGCCAGAACTAGGTCGCTTCTACGGTGATAGCAACCCGGATGTTTGAGGTTTTCAAGCTGAGCGGTATTTCAATTTCTATGGCTTCTCTAAGGATAGCTGGCTATTTCTTCCTTACGTCTCCTCAAGGGTGAGACACTCGCTTGGTTTGATTGGTTATGTCGTAATGACCAATTCTATGACTGAAATAATTTCACAGAGAAATTGGCTCTTCATTATCAGAATAAGAACTTTGCAAATCCTATAGAGCACCCAAAGTTTAAGTTGAAGATAGAGGAGAATGGTTCTGAATTACTCCACCAATTAAGCGAGCTTCAAGACGCCTTATCCGCCTACGTTACGAGGTTTTTTGTGAATTCTACTGATCACAAAGGATCCACACTACCTATAGAGGCAAAGGAGGTCTTAGCATCAGAAATTGATTCTGCTTTGGATAACCGGAACTCAAGACTTGAGGTAATTTCTGAGGTCCCTATTGCGATGTTAGAAGCTCCACTTGGTAATCCTTGGAGCTTTGTTCTATTTACTCCCTTGCTGATTTCTACTGGTTGCATTGGGACTATGGATACACCATTGAAAGCTCAAACTGAAGAGGAAGAAATTTCCATAAATAATTAAGTTTCACTATTTGAAAATATTCCTCAAAGGGGTTTAGTTTTTAAACCTGAAAGTTACGATAATTCTGTAGCAAAGGTTTTCAATATTAGTCCCCCACGAGTTAAGTCTATTTGGCTAGAGGTTGATAAAGTGTTCGTTGAAAAGCCAATTGTAGTCCGGAACATTTTTCATGAAAATTGTGCGCCTTCTCTAATTTGGCCAACTGGTGGTGCAATGATTTCAAAATTAGAGGTGAAGAATTTATGGGATACTAACTTGTGCAAGATGTGTTCTATTCTAGCATTTCAATTTACGGGTAGACAACCTTGCCCTACCCATGTGCAAGAATTTATGGGATAGTAACTTGTACAAGATGTGTACTAACTTGTGCAAGATGTGTTCTATTCTAGCAGTTCAATTTACTTATAGACTCCGTGAGTGTGTATTATGCATGTATTGATGATGTTATGGATAGAAAAGTTATTCCTCGCATACTTCAATATTTGGCACATGTTAAACCATATTCTGCTACTTTGAAAGCTTGTGACCCAGTTTTATGCCATCTTCCTGCATTTGGTTGTTTTGTGCAAAACCCAACTAGAAGTGTATCTTACATTGAGTATTTCATGCCTTTATGCATTCATTGTGATCCAACTTTTACGTAACTCGTACATGATATATGGTGGTCCAAACATGATTTTGGCAAGCATTTACGTCGATGGTACGATACTAGCCAGACGATACATCGTGTATTGCCATATGTAGTTGTTCAATACAAGAAGAAACAAATATTTGGTTGGTTTGTTTTGTGATCCAATTGGAAGTGGTTCTCTGGCTGGGATGAATTTTTGGTTGCTATGTTTGAAGTGCATTACTCGAATTGCGTTGTTTGATATAGGTTCTCAATGTAATGAACATGAGTTGGTGCGATATGTTATGATGAAGGAATTCCTTCTAACTCATTTTGTTACTAGTATTATTTACACATTGACCACTACTCATTGCTTTCCTTTCGATCCAAGCGCCAATTACCTTCTTATTTCTGTTGGTTGAGTTCTGATAGTTTATTGTGTATGAGGTTTTTCATCTATTGCACCGGCTGAGTTACCAATAGGAGACCTAAGATATGGGTTACATATCTTATATGGTCTAGCTTAGCCATTTGGTCATGGTATACATTAATGGTGGCACCATATGTGGGAATCTACTCAAATTTTAATCAATCATAGAGCAAATTTGTTCATTTTCAACTTTTGTAGACCTTATCTTGCTCTTGGTGTATGGGATCCGGGAATAATTGTCAAGACCGTGACTCAATGTTCTACTAGTTACACAAATTCTAATTCTAAAACTAAAGCGTGGGATCCACGACGACAATGGTGTATGTATTCTTACATTTTGCATAAGAGAAGGAAGAGGGCGAACCCAAGGGGACAAAAAGTTTAAATTGCAATAATAGATCCACTTCTTGATGCTCTTTCTATAGTGGGACAAATATTTAGCTATATAGTGTTGGATCATTTAGTTGTTGCTTCTAGATATGTTTACGTAAGCTTTGTTATTAAGCATGGCTTAATTGCAGCTAGTTTATATATTAGAAGACAGCCTCTGCTAAATTAATATAAAGAGGTGTCAGAGAGTAATGTCTCCATTCATCATATCCAAAAGATGATGAATCATGACAAGACATGAGACTCATGGTCGAGTTATGACAAGCTGAATTTCACTTGCATTAGCTGCCCTGAGTTCCAAATGTAGCATATATTCTGGGATTGGCATGTTGGCACAGCATTGGATTACATACTAGCTATGCTAAGGAAACTAGTAATAACAGGAGAAATTTCAGTATTGCATTTTGTTGTTGTCGAGATGATAAGAGACCTCTCTATATTAAAAAATTTGTATGTTGTCTATGGAGAAAGATTATCCACAATGATAAATGAAAAGAAAGCACAATTGATTCATCACTTTTTATTTTTTATCAGGGGCTTACTTCGTGACTGGTGTGTTGATGACTTCTTTAGAAGGACTTGAAGCACACAAATAATAACATATAATATTAGGGGAAACACATGTGTATTTGCTCAAAAATGATGGCCTCTTCTCCATCGTGACAGGAGCTACTTTGCACAAACTAGTGGTAAGGAAATTCAAGTGCATTCGCATTGATGGTTGTTACCAAAGTCTTCCATATGTTGTTGTAGTGAGTCCATTGGATCACATAATTCTCTTGGCTTATCAAGATCGCTATTTTATGAAGCTGATTAGTTGGGAGAATGCTATGGGTACTGATTTGAACATTGAGGACAAGGTTCTCATTGAGGGTGTGAGTATTGTTATAAATGGGCTTGAAGGAGTATTAGTTGATGGGATTGTGGATTGGGGCCCTAGCTAGTAGCAACCCAAAACCAATTTAAGTAGATTTGTTTGGGATCCATGTTGATAAATAGTGTGGTGTAGGAACAGTAGGGGTATGCAAATTATGTAATTTCTAAGGCAAAATCTATGTTTCTCACCCCAATTCTTCTGAGTCTCCTCACATCCATTCTTCTAGCTTCTTATCTCCTTTTTCTTATCCCTATCCCTTAATTTACAGTTGTATTATCTATTTCTAGTTACTTTGTAATCAAGAAAGTTGACACTATTATTAAAGAATTATCAATTGAGCTTTGTTATTGAATTGCTTGGAATTAGAACATTGTTACATATTCATTATTTTTTTAAACATAAATTGTTTTCAAGTATAATTCTTAATCATTTCAGAGTTACCGATACTTAAGGTTACTAAAATATTATCATAATTAGTAAGTTTTAAGATAGTAATGTAATATATTGTAATAACGGAAAAGGGCCAAATTTACCCCCTCAACTATTGAAAATAGATTAGTTATACCCTCCGTTTGATTTTGGTATAAAAAATACTCTTACTGTTAACTTATTGGCTCACTTGTACCCCTGAAGATTAACGGACTACATGTCACTTGAAAATATACATAAAATAATATTTTATGCTGACTTGGAAATACAAGTTGGAAAAAAAATTCCACCTCATTTTTTTTTTCTTTCCATTACTAAGCACCACCACAACCGCAAGTCAGCAAAAAGATAGAAGTGATGAACTTCACTTTTTTTCAAAATTGAGGGGTTTGATTTTGACCTTAGTTGTCATTTTTGGAGGTCTTTCCATGCGTAAATCGAAGTTCAAATTAAGCTACTTCAGTTTTCTTAAACCTTGAAGTCCATGTTTATGGTGTTCATATTTTAGATCTGAAAATTCGTTTTAATGGGGTACAAAAACCTTGGAAATATATTGTTCTGGTTTGCTTTTGAATTTTGCAACATATTTTTTTATTGCTTTTCTTGAAAACCTCCACTGATAGCTTTTGAAAAGCTTGAATCCATAAATGGATACTGTTGGATAATTTTTGCCGTGAAGCCAACAACATTTTTCAAAGACAAACGAGGTAGTTTCTTTATGGAATTTGACTTGTAGTGATACTTATTGTTGAGGTATTGAGTCAATATTATTAACTATGGGGAGGAAGACAAAGATAAAAAATGAGGTGGAGTTTTTCTTTTCCAACTTGTATTTCCAAGTCAGCATAAAAATATTATTTTTTTGTATGTTTTCAGTGCGACATAGAGTCGGTTAATCTTCAGAGGTAAAAGTGAGCCAGGGTATTTTTGCTACCAAAATCAAATGAGGGTATAACTGATCGATTTTTTATAATTGAGTGGTATATTTGACCCTTTCACGAGAGTACTTCAACATTAATAACAACAATCTTGACTTGTTTATTTGTAATTCGAATAAATTCATTATTACTCATCACTACTAGTAGTATTCTTTCCCCTTATTTTCAACATTGCACCTTACCCGCCTGTCTCTTTCTAACTCATAATAAAACTCAACAGCATCCTTCTATTCAACCCGGATCTTCACCAAAACCCGACTCAGCTCCAACAAAAAACCTAACCCTAATTCTTCAATTTTCCCCAAATTCAATGGCTAGCGATTCCAATAACGAGCCGTCACGTCGCAAGCACCGTCGATCTTCTCCTTCCGACGAAGACGCCGCCGTCGAAGAACCTTCAAAACGCCGTAAACACCGCCACCGTCACCGTCACCACCACCGTCACCACAGCAAGAAAGACAAAAAATCCGATTCGAAACCCGATAAACAAACGGATAAGCCCGGTAATGAAATCGAGAATGGAGAAGAGATGAACCAGATTGGTACTGTTGTGGGCGTTTCTAGTTTAGGGATTGATTATGATATGGAGGAAGGTGAAATTATCGACGACGATGTCGTCGTCGCTACGGCTGATGCTGCTCCAGTTGCTGATGGTGATGATTTGCACATGGTCTGTTTAGATTTCCTTATGTTCTCGTCGATTTATTTTACGAGTTTAAGTTATATAAACCGTCAATGTTAATTTTTGTGCGGTTTAGTTATATACAATTGACATTACAAATAATTTTTACACTAATTTTTACATTATCAGGTCACGTTTACCTATTATATCATGTGAAGTTCATTGTAGTGAAGATTACAAATCCCACATTTTAATGAGAGTGACTTGTAAATATTCATTGGATGATCTGATAGTGTAAAAATTGTTCATCAACCGTGCACAAAACTTAAACTCATTTTTTTATGTTATCAGGTTGCCCGCCTTTTATTACATGTTGTACCAAGTAAACTACCTTATTTTCAAGATTTTGAATCCTACTATTTATTATGGAGGCTTACTATCCTTTGGATTAGGTGATTTTGTAAAAAGTACTTTCTACACTGTCGGTGTACATAACTTAAACTGTTTATTTTAGTTTTGAGGAAAAAGGTGGAGTTCTGTTTCTTGTTTGGTAAGTAGGGAAAAACTAATGTTTTTGAGTGCACGGTTTCAACTTAAGCAACCAAAAATTAGGCTTATAGTTGGATTTATATTGTTTTCAGTGTCGGAAACATGTTACATTTATTTTGTTTTCAACTGTTTGTGTTAATGAGTACGTTGCGAAAAACAGACATGAGAATTATGTATTCCACACAGAGCTTTGGACAAAGTTACTCTAGGCGTGTCCTGATGACTGAGGGCTTTCTGTTTATTAGTAAGAAACTTTCTTGTTAAAGCTAAAATTTAATTCTAGTCCCGTCTGCTGAATAATTGGGGAATCGTGCTTTATTGTTTTAATTCTGCCTATATTTCTTGTCTAGGAATTGCATGAAGCTAAAGAACAGGGGCCTGCAGAAAATGTGGAAAATGTTGATAGAGATTCCACTCCTCCAGTACGGCATGATGAGCAAAGGAAAAGTAGAAAGGCTGACAGTTCTAGAGAAAAGAAGTCCAGCGACAAACATTTTACGAATGGTAGTTGCATAGATGAATTTCATGCTAAACCTCAGAAGGAAGTTAGTTATCCAGGTGAAGTAAGTAGAAAGCAAAAGAGCTATGATGACGGCGAAAGTGATTTACAGGATCAAAGGAAATCTTTGACTCCTGAAAATGCTGGAAAGAAGCATCGATCTGGTAGGGTTTCATCTACTGATGATGGGCACCATGAAGAGGGATATGTTAGGAAGTCATCCAAGTCACCTAATCGGTCTAGAGGAAGATCGCGATCCAAAAGTGTTTTGGGGGAGCCTTTCCTTGCACCCAAGTCTCGTAATCAGGATGATGCATATGAGAAGGAAAACAGATATAACAGTAACTTGGATGATGAGAGGATTGGACGCAATATGGACTATCGACATGGAAGCCGAGAGTCTTCAAGGGATTGGGAAAAGGAGCATAAGTCTAGTTACAGGCGATCCAGCCACGATGACAAGTATTATCACAGGGAGAGTGTTGACAAATATCGGGATAACAGCTTTGAGAATGATAGGGATAGGGTGAGAGAGAAAGACAGGGAGCGTGATTCGGCTAGAGAAAGAGACAGAGAAAGGGGAAGGGAGAGAGATAGGGAGAAGGAGAGTGAAAAAGAGAGGGAGATGGACAGAGAGAGAGAAAGAGAAAAATCTCGAGATAGGGAAAGGGAGAGGGAGAGGGATAAGAAACGGGTTTATGAGAGGGAGAGGGAGAGGAACAGAGAGATGGATAATGTCAGAGAGAGGGAGGAGAGAGAAAGGAGGAATAGGGACAGAGCAAGCAGAGGACGAAGTAGGGAGGGAGATAGGGATAGATATAGTGATAGGTTCAGCAGGCAGCGGAGATATGATGACTTTGATGATGGTTATGCTCACAATAGACGCAACAGATATTATGAGTCTGACATCGAGAGAGACAGGACAAGTGATCACTTAAAAACAGAAAACACAAAAAAAAAAAATGTGGAGACAGACAGTGAAAAATCTAGAAGGTAATGGTAATTCCAACGAGGAACTTTTAATATTCAAAAATTTTCACTGAGTTAATTTTGTTAATGTGTTTTTTTTCCCGTCATCTGGTATACTGCAGAGATGAAGTTGAACAGGAGGACTATCAGGAAAGAATTACTTTCCAGCTTGCTGAGCAGGAAGAAGAAGAAGAACTTGATAGAATAAAGGAGGAGAGTAGAAGGCGCCGGCAAGCCATTCTTGAAAAATATAAGAATAAGAATCAGCAGCCGCAGAAGGAAGTGACTCAATCTGGAGACATCGGTAAGTTATTGGACTTGAGAGATTTCTTAATAGATCATTCAATTCTGTTTTGCTGTATTTCTTGTTGCAACCTTGGTCTTGTGGAGCTCTATGCATAACTACAAAGGTCTTTGGTTGGTCATTTGTCCGACTCATGAGACCTGGCAGTAGTATATCACCTTCATGTTTACTGTTTGCATATTTAAGTATATAAGCTTGAATTTGCTAATCAGTCACCCTTTCTGCTGAGCAATTTAGGTGCTAAGCTCTTGCTTTTAATGGGTTTAATTTTTTTTCTGAACTATTAATTGTGCATGTTATAGAACTTAAGGATTTTGAGTTGGATACTATCACTACTCTTGTTGTATGAAGTTTGGCATTGCACCTGGAACCATCTAGAGCCATATACTGAGATTTTCTCTGTTGATCTTCTGCATGTTTTTCCTGAAATATTTTTCTTTAGCCGAGGGTCTATTGGAAACAGCCTCTCCACCTTGGTGGGGTAAAGGTCTGCGTACATCTCACCCTCCCCAGACCCCACTTGTGGGATTACACTGGGTATGTTGTTGTTGTTGATCTTCTGCATGTTTTTCTTTTATGCATTGAGTTTCTGGTCCCTAACTATGTTTTTCATTTATTGCTTTTAGCTAAGGTTCACAACGATCAGTCTACTGAAAAGCCTTCAGCTGGAGACATTGTTGCGACTGTACCGTCCATTGATGGTCAAACCAATGGTGCAGATGTCCATGTTGATGAGCCAGCATTTTCTGTTGGGAAATCACCTCTGCAGGATGGTCATATTGCTGATGAGCAGGAGGCTTCTGGAGCTGGTGGACTGGGACAGGGTTCTCCAAAGGTGCGTTCACTTGACACTGAGTTTAAAATGGGTTTCCTATTTTGGTGGTGCTCATCTCCCATATTCACCTTTCAATACTATTTTCTAGGTGTCCTTAATCTTGTGCCTTTTGTTAGGTTTTGATTTCGAATTAGTTGATAAAATATTTCGACGTCTGGTTTTGCATTTTGCTCCTCTAGTTTTTTCCCCCCTAAATGCTGGCTTGCTCTATCTGATGATTGTTCCGTTTTACTACACTTTGCAGAGTGAGAGGTCGGCTGACATGTTTTGCGACGATATATTTGGAGAATCACCTACTGGCATCAGGAAAACGGTCAGTCTCTCTCTTAGAAACATTGTCAGAGAATTTGGGTTGCTTTGCTCATTCTTGGGCTTCAGCTTGTTTTGGATTTTCATGTGTAGACACTAGAAATATGAATGCTGTTATGAAGCCCAATATACCACTTGTTATCTGTCCATGTCGTTGAATTTTATTTTTATTTTTATTTTTTGCCACTTGATTGTGTATATGAGGTGGTGCCGGTGTTTTTCACTCTTTTTTCCCTGAGGATATATTGTTTTTACTTATTTGGCATAAAGAAAAATATCCTTTGTTGGAGTTTTCCATAAGAGGAATGAATTTTAACTTTTCGATTTCAAACAAATTGTGGGCATCCATCTCTTTCCTTCTGAACCAAAAAATGCAACAAAAAATGGGGAACCATTTCTTTGTCCACAGTGTGGAAGTGTATTGTTTATTTTAGCAGTGGCAGTCTTTGTTAAAGCCAGTTTAAATTGAGATGTCTAGGAATAACAATGTGCTGTTTCAACTTTATTGCTTTTATGAGTCCCTGCACTTCCTTGCTCCACACTGTCCAAACAATAACAAAGGAAAGCCAAGGAGAGTAAATGAGGATTGTTTTCTGTTCTTTGTACTCTTGCTCAGACTGATACATGGGGAACATATTAATTGTGCTTATGGAAAGTCCTTTCCTTGTGTATGTAGGCTGTATTAGTAAATTTGTTTCATTTTTTTTTGGTTTGTCTGTTGTCTTTCAGGGCAAGGGAGATGGCCTGGCAATTGAGCGCAGTGGCCTTCATGATAACTGGGATGATCCGGAAGGGTATTATAGTAAGTATCTCATCTCATTTTTCACCGTGATCTTCATATTTCAGCTTCTACATAAGAGAACAAGGGCCGTGAGAAATTTGAGATGTGCCACCATCTTCTTTGATGTTTGCTCATGACAGCCTCTTTCCTGTGAATTGTTGCCTGAAGATTCATGGTAGCGTTTGAGTACCATGTGATTGATTTTCTGTTTGCTACTGCAGATAATTTTACTAGATTTATTCTGTTACAGTCCAAAATCACAAAGAACTTTGGAAAAACTATCTTCTCTTTGTTTTATATTTCAAGTTGAGATTATTGTGTCCCAAGTTAATATTGTTTTGCCTGAATATTTTGGCCTTCTGCTGGGTATGTTTGTTAACTTAGGCTTTGATGGCCGGAGACCATTGTCTTATTTGATGTCACCTTGTCGGTTTGCAGGTTATAGGTTTGGAGAAATTCTTGATGGCCGTTATGAGATTCTTGCTGCTCATGGTAAAGGCGTCTTTTCTACTGTTGTCCGGGCTAAAGATCTTAAGGCAAGAGTTGATGACCCTGAGGAAGTCGCAATAAAAATGATACGTAATAATGATACGATGTAAGTTTCTTCAATTTCTCCATTTTGTGCTGCCTTGCTTGTTCCTGTGACCTAATTTTGTTTGTTTCATCCTTGTCAGGTATAAAGCGGGTATGGAAGAATTAGTCATATTGAAGAAGCTAGTTGGTGCAGATCCTGAAAACAAGCGCCATTGTGTTCGTTTTATTTCTAGCTTCAAGTACAGGAATCATCTTTGTTTAGTTTTTGAGTCTCTTCATATGAATCTCCGTGAGGTTCTGAAGAAGTTTGGGCGTAACATTGGACTCAAACTTACAGCTGTGAGGGCATACGCCAAGCAACTTTTCATTGCTCTGAAGCATTTAAAAAATTGCGGTGTGCTTCATTGTGATATTAAACCCGACAACATGTTGGTACGTGGGCTGTTCTGAGTATCCTTTTATCTTTCACTTTGTTTCTGCTGAGAGTAGCTTTCTTTGCTTTCCTTATATTTATATTGATTTATGTGTATTTACTTGTTAAGGTGAATGAAGCAAAAAATGTGCTGAAGCTTTGTGACTTTGGTAATGCTATGTTTGCTGGAAAAAACGAAATTACTCCATATCTTGTGAGCCGTTTTTACCGTGCCCCAGAGATCAGTAAGTTGCAGTTCTCAAGATTTGCTTCTATTTATTTTTTGGACTTTTTTTTCACTTTGTTTCTTTTTGACGATGCTCCAATGTTTTGGTCCTAAGTAGTGTTGTGGATCTGTGGTTTCGTTTGACTAAGTTGTGTATTTTGTCTTGTTGCAGTTCTTGGCTTGCCGTACGATCATCCAATGGATATGTGGTCAGTAGGTTGCTGTTTGTTTGAGCTTTATGCTGGGAAAGTCTTATTTCCAGGTCCTACTAATAATGACATGCTTCGTCTTCATATGGAACTAAAAGGTTCATTTCCGAAGAAGATGCTTAGAAAGGTTCGTCTTAGACATTCTCTATGTTACCATGATCTGATTAGAAATATTTATAGTTTCAAGTTTTAGCCTGGTTAATTAATCGATGTGGACAAATTCTGGAAGATGATTGCATCATAGCTGCTGCTTTTATAGTTTTTTTCACCTTTACTAATAATTGACATGATAGCCCGTATCTCTTTGTTCTTCTTTATTACAGGGTGCATTTATAGATCAACATTTTGATCAAGATCTCAATTTTCTCGCCACCGAAGAGGATCCTGTTACTAAGAAGGTTAGTTCTTGTAGACTTTATTGCCTGTCTTGTCATTCCCAATGAACAAAGTGTTGATAGTTTCTAATGATAACTTTGCTGTATTTGAAGTTTTGGTTGCACTTGTATTTGTTTGCAGGCCATTAGGAAGCTAATTGTTAATATCAAGCCAAAAGATATCAGTTCAATAATTTCAGGTTCTCCTGGTGAAGACCCAAAGATGTTGGCTCACTTTAAAGATCTTCTGGAGAGAATCTTTGTGTTAGATCCAGATAAGAGATTAACTGTTTCCCAGGCGTTGAGCCACCCATTCATCACGGGCAAGTGAACAACACCGATGATTTTCTGACTAGAGACATGCTGTTAAGCTAGATTCTAGTGCATTATGATCTTCGTTTATATTCAGTTCTCTAATCATTGGGCTTTATCTGTTTTTATCTACTATCTTGGGTTAAGTGCTCTGGGAGCATCGATTGGGGTGGTTGAAGTTGCAGAGAAGATTGCTGACGTTGGAGATCTATATCTTGGCAGTTCTTTCAGTGGAATGTTTTCTGTTCTATTGTAAGATAACTTGCCAAAGGCGTTTTCCCCTTCTGTACTAATTCTTGATGGTGACATTTAGATTATCGTAGAGTATTTTAAAAAGTTATCATCTCAAGTGGTACTTTGGACACAAGTCCTGAGAGTGTAGAGTAACATATGTGGCAGGATAGATATCGACAGAGGCTTAGTTATTCATATGTCTCTTGTAAATAAAGCTTATGAATTTCTGTTCACTGTGAAATGTGGATTGAGATTTGACTTTTCTCTTTTTTATCCCTTTTTGTACTTCTAGTTTTCTTGATCTCTTGTCTTCCAACCTAATCATTTTTTATTTGTATACTATTTTATATAGTTTTCAGGCGTTATTCGTGAATGCTTATCTTCTCTCTTTCGTTTTACATACTGTTCATAATCCGGGGGTCCTGGAAAGTCTAATTTACTTTTTCCTTCAGGATATCTACCAGGGCTTTGAGGCAAGATTCAGTGATTTAGATGCTTAAAAGGCACCCTGGAGAAGGTACCTCGGTTTGTTTGTTAGGACTTAATGTTGTGGCTTTTATTGATTTCTCTAACATCTACATAATTGGTGTTTCCACTTTTTTTTCTTCTTTTTTTTTTTAGAAGTTCTGATTTTTTAATTTAAAATTTGGTTTTGCGTGAAAAATTGCTCCCTGAGGGTTGCTTGTTAGTGAGGCCACCTTAGGCTAGAAAGTAAAGCTATGAAGAGCTAGAGTATTTCTTCTATTTAGGGTCATTCTTGTTTCTTCTATTTCTTAATTCTTTGTGCAAAGTCACTTTCTAATGATGTTGCATTGCATCTGATCCATGGTATGGTCATTCTGGAGCATTGTATGACTGGAGATGATCAGATGCAGCCTTGAAGTGAGAGTCTGTTTCAGTGAGTTGTCAATTTATTTTCGTGCTGTTTATTTGTTAAGAATGACGTATTATACATTCGACCGAGAAGTTAAGTATTGATGTGGCTTTTTGTCTTGCTAGGGTTTGCTTTCATGCTTCTGCAATTCTAGTAAGTATCCTTTGAATTTCATTACTGAAAATCTATGGTGTAATACATGGATATATTCTGGAAGCTGTGATCTGTTTGTTGCCTGAAAATTTGCTAGTCATCCGTGAAAACGACCTTCATGATTGTATTAGTTATCATGATTGTTTATAAAAAAGTTGGCCATTTTGAATAAAATCTATCTCAAACTTCAATTGTCCATTTTACGAAAGCTTGAATCTCCATAGTCGTCTAGAACTTGATACTTGTGAAGAGAAGTAACTTGTGACTGATATTTTAATTGATCCAATCCTTGTTCTAAACAAAATCTCACACTTGGTGCCATCCGTTAATTTGTAATTCAATTGATAACAATTTGTGGATGTCCAAGTATAAATATGAACGTAAGAGCTTTAATTTTTTTTTTTTTTTTTTAAAGAAGAAGGTGACAGTATATTCATCAGCATTAAGGAAATTCTGGAAACCATATTTACAAAAACTACGCAAAAATCTTGTGCTTCTTACAATGATTCTAAAAGATCCAACACATTTTCAGCTTCTTCCACAAAATTCTTTACACCAAAAATATAAGGACAATATACAATTCATCTTAATTTTCTGTATGGTGTTACTCTTGTCTTCAAAGCATCTGCTATTCCGCTCTCCATTTAGTCCACCAAATGCACCCGGGGATAACTTTCCACCACTTCTTTTGGATTTTGTTGCCTCCTGGTCTGTACAACAGCTAAGCAACTCACATGTGGTCATTGGCATAGTCCATCTCAGACCAATTAAATTTAGATGGAATTGCCCCAGTTGCAAAGTTACTTCACAGTACACAAAAAACATCTAGAGCTGATCTGAATTCCCCTTTTTTGGATATTCTCTTGAGAAAGACCAGCTTTTTTGGATTTAATTTAGTTTCTAATAATGACATGGAATGTGCTTGGGGTGGCACATACAACCCTAAGGATTCTTGCTCCTTGATGAGGTTTGCCTCGCCGTCCGAGAATTTCCCTTAACATTGAGGTTTTCCGCACCGCCTTTTGATTTGCCTATACTCAAGGTGAAAGCAGAGGTTTGCCCCATCATCGCATATAGTTGCTCTCAGAGTGGCTCTTACATCGCTCGTAAGACCCCCAACGCACTTGTCCGCTCTAGGTCAACACGATTTTAAAATGCATCACGAGGATCTAAGACATGTTTACTTATGTACCCATTATCTCTATTGTGTTTTGTGGATGTTAGATTTGCATTGAGAAATCACACATCGTTCTACTTTTCCTCCCATAGAATGGGTTGGATCTTTTAAGGAAAATATTATACTTATTTAACAAGAATCCAATAAGTAGGCAAGGAGTTTTGCTAACATTTGGTGGCGCGAGATTGAGGGTATCAATGGCTGAGAGGTTTGATAGATAAAAAATTAGAAAAAGGTAAAATAATGAAGAACAGGGTAAACTTAAAT
Source organism: Petunia axillaris subsp. axillaris (assembly GCA_029990575.1). Taxonomy (NCBI): domain Eukaryota; kingdom Viridiplantae; phylum Streptophyta; class Magnoliopsida; order Solanales; family Solanaceae; genus Petunia; species Petunia axillaris. Next base: position 48,935,556 of record JARKNS010000009.1, read on the forward strand.
TAATGGTAGTGGTCCACATGTTTTTTTTTTTTTTTTTTTTTTGATGGTTGTGTAAGTAGATGCAATAGTAGCAAAGAGAGGGTGCTTGCTACAAAAGTTAATTTAAGTTGAAAAGTATCACCGAATTAATTAGTTTGGACAGTACTATGGTTTTCTTTGAAAAAAGACAAAATTTGTTGGACAAAAATTGAAGCGTGGGCTTTGATGAAAAAAAGTACCAACGAAGAAAATATATAAGTAATCTGTAATGCAAATATAAGCACAACCCATAATAATTTGGACAAAAGATCTGAGAATCCTTTCATTCTGCTAAATACATTAAGCAATAATAATGTCAATTGTTTTTGTAAGCCACTTTAATTTATCATTAAGATGTAGACATGTCGTTTTTTAGTTTTAAATGACTTATTTGTCATATTTAAAATTTTATTTTCTTATTCCTAATCACTAGGAATTTATTCATAACGTCTTATTTAGAATTAATAGATCTTTTTACCAACTAAATTTGTTGTAGTGACGCCCCTTAACGAGAACGATGAGACACATCTTACTACCTTGTTGCCTGCACTGTAGCCTTACGTAAGCAAGTCGAAGTGCTCAATTGAGGTTTCACCTAGTTTTAGGGATTACACATGCTTCAGGAGCCTCTAATGTCAGTGTCTTTGTGTAGGGATTTGTGCGCTTACACGAGCTCATTCACCACATTCATACAGCAACTCATTCCCCCTCCCTCTCTAGAATTAAACAGCATAAGGGCTTAGTTGTTTTAGGAACCAAAATGTTGTTTTAGGAACCAAAATGTTGATGTGTGTGGTATTGAAGGGGTGTGCATTGTACTCTAAATCCTTCTTCCTCTTTGATTCTTTTTCATCTTTCAACTCTATACATGAGTAAAGTGTCACTCATAGTGTTTGCATTACACGCATTTTTTTGGGTACTTGTTACAGGCTTGCACCGTATAAGACAGTTTGACTTTTGATCATTTCAATCAAAATATGCAAGAAGTTTGCGTAATGTAGAAGTCAACTTATGGCACATCGTGTTCACTTATCCCATGGTAAATTGGTCATTTTCAACTCACCCGACTGGTTGCATGCTATATTCATTTCAAGACTCTTGAATTCATGCATTGTTGGTGTAGGCTGCCTTTGATGGTTTGAATTTCCCAAAAAAAAAAAAAAAAAAACTTGGATGATTTGGGTGAAGTGGCTTCTAAACTTTAATCTGTTGTTTCTTTGTGTTTAAAGCATTATTTAGGGTAGCATCCGTTGAACTTAATTCTGTTGTTTCTTAGCTCCTAATGCATACCTTGATCAGATTTTGCATGAGCCGGGAGTCGTCAATCAAAATGACTTAGCATGCATACCTTGATCAGATTTTGCATGAGCCGGGAGTCGTCAATCAAAATGACTTGGCTTCAACTCCCACTTGAGCTATCCTAAATAAAATTTATGTTAAGAAATTTCTAATGATATATTGAAGCTCATCTATCCAGGCGCATCATTATGTTTGAAGTGCTTCTTTTTGTTTCGGAGTGAAAGAAATTGCTGTCTTTTATTGTGTGTCATGCCAGCACCATTTACTGCACCAGTGTCTGTCTTAGAAATTGAGGTTAGTTTGGTTGTGTGAAGTGAAAAAGCCGTCTTAGGAGAGCTATGGTCACGTGACTTCTGTTTGTGTGATTTATTTGTTGTTGCTCGATTACTCTAATCATTTTGTGCATGCTTCATGGTGGCTGAGCATTACTTCTTGTTATTATTGGTAGACACTTCAGAGAACTGTGTATGCATGTCTAGGGATGCACTTTTGGGTAATGGTAGTTGAACTCCATGTCATAAATTTATTGTTGCAAGGAGCGGTCTTATTAATTGTTTGTAGATTGTAAATAATTGCATCTTGACTTGATTCCCTTGCAAAACTGTGGATTCAGTCGTGATGCAAGTTATGTACATAATGCTTCATGATTTAGATATTGTAAAGTTTCTTTGAGTCTGGGAGAAGTGTTTTTGAAACTGGTATTCCATTTGCTTGCTGCACTAATACTGAAGAACTCTCCAGCCGGGTGCTGTTTATCTCTGATATTTTAGCTCTAATAAGTGCCAGGCTTTCGAGCCTTAGTTGAACTACTCTGCTAAGCAAGCGTGTTGATATCTTTAATGTGCAAGTCCTCCTACTTTGATTGTTCTAATCATGATTGTGGTCCTGCTCGAAGTTCAGATTTTGGCAATTCTGCTATTGATGTTCGCATATAATTTATGAATTTCAATTAGCCGGTTTAGTGAGAAATATATCTTTCTGTTTCCCTTGATTATGTTACCAACGTTTTTCTTGGTTTGAAGTTTCAGCATCTGATCCTGAAATATATACGCTCCTGCCAAAAAAATATTATCTTAGACGTGTAATGTTTAAATGGAAAAGAAAAAAAGAAAAAGGAATAAGAATTGTAAATTAAAAAAAAATGTGATTCAAGATTATTAGGTATAACTCAAGTGAGTGAATGAAGAAATTATAGCTGAGTAGAACAGTTATTATTTGGTGTAATTTTTAAGAGCTTTCGACTGATGGGACACGGTTTAGTGCAAGCGTTGCTGAAGCAAATCATAGTGTTCATTTTGTTTTATTTTTGGGGATTGAGTGGTTTATCGTGCGTACTTTTGTCTAAATGGTGTATGCTAACATTCATTTCCTCTTGCGTTTTCAATTTTCATAGTCACTAGCAGTTCAAGGTTTAAAACAATATTCGATTGATTAATCTACTCTTGGTCTCGAAGTTCGAAGCCGTCTTGCCTTGCAAAGTTCTCCAAAGGTGTTGTATGGTTAATTCCAAGAAAGGCGATTACAAGATTACTCTGAAAGTTATTGGTTCTTGGACAGTTTTAACTCAAGATTACTTATCAAGAAGACTTTGCAAAAGCTTTGTAGTTAGTCATCTAGTCGTGTTTAAATCACAAGATTGTGGAGTTAAAATTCAACTTAAGTAATATTCCTCAAAAATTGAACTGGGTGGGTTAAGTTGTGATTTTCCATTTAAGATGGTGATTTAGTTCTTTCGTTGATTCAACTTGTTATGATTTATTTTTTTTTTAGCTTGTGTTAGGTTGACTAATTTACCTGGAAATTTTGGGGTAGGGGGGCGCATCCAAGTAAAACATGTTCAAACTTGAGTAGGGTTGGCCATGTTGCAACTCCTAGGAATAAGAAGATATTATTTGACTTTAACCAGTGGTAAAATTCAGAAAAAAGCACTACTGCAACATAGAATGGATTATCTTCATGCACAATGAGATATTGTTATTATCTAAAAGAAAATAAACATATAAACTTTTCTTATTTTCTATATTGTAATTTTTAAGTTAATGTGTAGCACTTTTCATATATAAAACAAGTTCGGAACAGATCGAAAAGAAATAATATTTGTTAAGTCAGTAAAACAAAAGTGATAATAAATGAACTGTAGTGGAATAGTCAATTTAATTTTGACACGCTTAATGCTGAATTAGTTCCAAATTTGACAATTATATAATTTACAGTCATGAGATGCACGTTGGTATGAAGACAAATGAGTTTTCTCTATTATGTCATGAGTTTGACAATGCCTCTTAATTTTATTCTTGATGTTAATTATATGCATTGATACGTAAAGAGTTTTTACGCGATGAGTGTAGTTTAGTTTATTATAACAGGTTAATTATCATTTATTACATAGTAGTTAATACTTGTGGTGCAAATACATTACTAGTTAGTAATACTTATTGTTCATACTTAATCTTACAGTCTCATTTAAAGTAGACGTATTAATTTTTTTCACACCCATTAAGAAATCAATCAATACTATATATATTTTATCAAGATGTTTCTATCAAATGCATTTTGAGAATTTAACATTATTATTAGAAATAACTAGTACTTCTTTAATGATTAAGGGTATAGAAGAAACAATTAACGAATTTAGTTTTCAATTCCTAATGCAGACAACTACTTTGAGACAAATTATTTGAGCTAAAACGGCAATTAAAATGAGATGAGGGGAGTGACATGTAATTCCCTTATAGGCGACTTAGTAGGGCATTTTTTTTTTTACACCGCTAGTACATAAATCTTTAGCTCGTTTCCTGGCCCAGCTCAGATTGAATATGTGCTCTAGAAATATTAGTTTTCATAAGCAAAGACATTGTTGCGATTACTTACTTACATAGGGTTGCCTAGATGTTCCATGAACGTCTGAACCTTCAATAGCCTTTGTTTCTATGAAGGTAACATATTCACAGTTTTAGGCTTTATTCTTAGTCAACTTGCTCTAAGTACCATCATGGACTATTTTGTCAATGTTGAAAGTTAGTTTAATTAAACTTGGGTTGTATAACAGAAGTTTGGAGGAAATGTACCTTTCAAAGTTAATAAGTTTTCGTTTATTTCGTCATGTTTGGTAACATGTTCATTTCCAATTTGGACACGATTTGCCCTAAATTATTGCTAGTAGTTTGTGCTCGCGTATGAACGGAAAGAACGGATATTGCATCTTTTAACTAAACAAAGAAAGCGATGAGCCTATACAAACAAATTAAATTAAAAAATCGATAAACAGTTTTGATTCATAGTTTATGTTGATACTCAAGAATGAAACATTGAGACCATCCCATCTATAAAAGAAAAATGATAGATAAAAAAACGAGTCGATAACGAGAAATTGTGATAATCAAGAAAATCTGAAAAGCCCACGTTATGGCCACATCAGTTGTAGTGTGTAAGTGAACACAATTTGGTTAGAGGTTAGGTGTTGAGATGGATGATGGTTTAATTGAAGTGTCTAAATGAAATATGGAGACAACTTTAGGGGCTCGTTATGTATTTGATCCAATTGAGTAAGTACTCCCTCCGTCCCATTTTAGTTGTCGCTTTAGGCTTCTGCACGTCCATTAAGAAATCAATAAATAGATTTGGGACAGCTAATTTGGGACAAATGAAACTTGCTAAAGCGATAACTAAAATGGGATGGAGGGAGTATCAAAGTTTCGATGGAAAAGGAAATTAAAGGCTTTTATCTAACCAAAAGTCCAATTAAATAGACAAAGGAAATTTCGAGGGAAACATCTTGGAACATCAAGAGCAACTATCACTGGTGTTATTTCTAGGAGGGGTATAATGACCGAAAGCAAAGGAGTTTAGAATTATTCATGGATGTTATAGGTTAAGGTCAAGAATCTATAAACGCAATCACGTAAGTTTGTCACTAATAAAATTAGAAGCACGTTTTCTCACTTCTTCCGACACTTTCTGGTTTGATTTTTGGATCCACCACACATTTCTTTTGCTTCTAGATAACAAGCGGGCTGAGTTGAAATAATACACCTGATCTTTGTTTTTCTTAAAGAACCATGAAATTATAATTAGCTACTCATACTTGACTTCCAATTTTATTGGATGTCTTCAAAGGGAGAAAACTCATACTTGAGTCATTTAAACGCTTCGAGATTGAAAAAGTATATTTATATCTACTAACAATATGAACTTCTTTCAAATTATTCGCGCAATTCTATCTCTCATAGCAAGTTGCTTTATTTCCAAAGTTACAAATTCCAATAATAATGGGTGATCATCTACTATGATCTTTTAACTGACTTGAAATATAAAATTATTATACTAGAGCAGTATATGGAAGCTATATTCTTTATCAAATGTTTCCGTTGAACCTTAGCTCTTAGAAGTGGCTGTGACCAAGTCTGACGTCCCTTATGGGTAATAGTCATTGTTGACGTTAACAGGTCTAATTTCTAATGCTTGACTGTCTGTTATTGACTGTTTGTCCTCAAGATTTCAAGAAATTAATTTTAGATGGCTGATATTGTAAAATTTCATAAATTACAGAAATATATTGTAAAATTTCTATTATAAGCCACTTCATAAAAAGTTAAACCTTAACTTAAACCATATATTACTTGGGTTAAAGATGCAGGTTCAATCATACGGTTAAAACCAACTCATATATTTGGAATAGTTAGCAATGGCTTATACGTGAATAGGTAATTGCACCTTCTTCCTTTTTCTTATTTCAAGCAGGCATGAGACCGTTGTATGTTTATGTCATTTAGCTATGATACTTGTTTACTAAACTACAATGTTTCTATTTCAAGACACAATTTTGTATTATTTATTTCGTTTTCCTACATTATTGAATGTACAACTTTGTAGGCATTGTATGGAATTAATTACGTTTATTGAATGCGGTCTCTATCCGTTACAAGTAGGCTGAATTGAGAAGATAATTACTATATGTCTATAGAATGTTCTCTCCTCTATGGCTCTATATATCCTTAGTTGTCCCCATAGTGGTTAAATCACTTTGGGACCATTCAGCTTGGACTAAAAAAGAGAGCCGTTCTTCATTGCTTGTTTATTGTAGTAATACATGAAAACATACTTCCAATGCCAAATCACGAAGGGTTATTAAAACCTTGTGGATGGAGAACCACAGTATGGTAGAATGATTGGATCAGAATTTCTCCACTCTTCACTAAAAATTTTATATTTGAATTTTAAATATTATAAATCCCTTAGCATGTATGTAATTAATATAACGCGTGAGTTTTGGAGAATGAATGCCTAAGCTTCAAAAAAAAAAAAAAAAAAAAAAAAAACTAAGAAGCTAGAAATTCCAAGACCTTTGATGTTACTTAAAATTGTTGCCCTCCGTTCCAAGACACTGGTCGAGCGTTTGATTGACCTATAACCTACTATTTGTTATTGGATGATAAAAACTAAAAGATTACGAAAAAGTGTTCACAAATCTAATGGTTAGGGACCATAGGCTATATAAAATTGTTCGCTATTTTGAAAAATACTCGTAACCTCATGCATATATAGCATAAGCTGTAAATAAATTTTACGTTTTCTTAAATGGTGTCCGTTATTTAGGACTAATTTCATAATTTTAAATTGTTTGGGAAATTAATTCCAATTAATAACTCCTAATGATGTGCAAAGTAGCTTTAATTTATGAAGTTCTGGAAACCAAGTGATTAGACTCTAAATATAGTAGCTAATCAGAAGTTGTCAACAAGATTTGAATAAGCTGGTCACCTAACACAACTGCTGTAGGACTATCTTTTCTTTTCTACCTTATATATGTGACAACTTTAATGAGAGCTTTGGTATAAGTAGTGTTTAATTTCCGATAACTCAAACTTGCCTTCTTTCCATTTTGATTTATTCATCGTGTCGTTAGAAGTACCATTATTTATCAAACTTCTTTCTTTTTCTAATTTTTGTATATGTGTTGAGTATTAATCTTACAGAAATATGATGTCATAATGTCTTGGAACCCCGATCAACGTTCAACTACGTGCAATATTTAATATCTACTCATGGACATGTAAATTATATTGACACATGCAGGCAACTTAAAAATCAAATATATTAAAACATGTACTTATAAGTAAGATGTAGTAATCTAAACTTGGTTTGATTAATTGGAACCGACTTCGTTTGTAAGTATTTTCTTGTACAAAAACATCGACATTGGAGTGTCTAATAATGCTATTCCAGTAATTAAGTTTTCAATTGCTCTATTTATTCAACTACTTCATGTTGTTAAAAATTGCCAAATTCGTATCGAATTCTAAGATATCAAAATTCATGTTTCTTACCTACATTTGTTCATTGTCTCCACTAATTTCCACTTTCAAAGAATTGTAAAGCAAAAAGCTTTTCCCTCTTTTTAATCTTTACTTACCTATTCAGTTATTTATTCATCATCTTTCTTTTTGTATGTTATGCTTGTGGGCATGAAACAAAAATGAGAAAATGACAATAATTGGACCGCTTCAAAGCCGCAAGTTCACTTAGTTTCTAGTATGTACACACCCCTCCTTCCACTTAACCGCGTTTCAAATGCTTGTAATTTTCATTGTTCCATTAAAAAGACTTCCTTCATAAGAAAAATCCCCACACGTTATTACCTTTAGGTTTATTTTAATTTCCACAAAATACACTTAGCCCATGATTTTCTTTTAAAATATCCTTACCTTCCACACATATTTTATAACTCACACTTCGTCATCATCAAAAGGTGCAAGTGAGCCTAGGCTCATTTGTTCCTATCTTGTAGTCTCTTTTGAGTTCAAATTTTGAAGAGTTTCTCTTTGTTTTATGTACTTGTCATTGAGAGACTGAAAATACAAGTGAAAGGCAAGTAGCTAGCCATGGGAAAAAAGCTTGATGCCTTGCTAGGAAGAACTTTCAAGACCGGTAAATTTAAATCCACTGCCAATCTTGCCATTTCCAGGATTGCTGTACTCAAGAACCAGCGCCAAGCACGGTGCTCTATTGCTCGGTCTGATGTGGTTCAGCTCTTGAACCTTGGACACCATGAAAGAGCCCTTCTAAGGGTACCTTACTAACTATTGTTTCGATCATTCTGATAGACTCGTTATCTTATTCGACTGAATTTGCTTGCTTAGTTTCTTTGAATGCTTTTTGTCTTACATTATTCTTGGTGCTTGTAGGTTGAGCAAGTGATCAAGGATCAGAATATGTTGGATGTGTTTGTCATGGTAGAAGGCTATTGTCATCTGTTGATAGAAAGGGTCAACCTTCTTCAACACGAAAAGTATGCATTTTTAATTTGCTTCTCTTCCAACATTGTTTTGTCTGTTCAGTATTTCAATTATGAAATTTTCATGTTCTTTATGCAGAGTTTGTCCTGAGGAATTGAAGGAGGCAATATCAAGCTTGATTTATGCAGCTTCAAGATGTGGTGAGTTCCCAGAACTTCAAGAGCTTCGTGCCATTTTCACGTCAAGATTTGGTAAAGAACTCGCGGGCCGTGCTGTTGAATTAAGAAACAATTGTGGAGTAAACCCTAAGGTAACATTAGAACTCTTGCGATAGTATTATCTTTGCTAAGAAAATGGCTTGTTAAGATCCTTATCAACTTATTGTGCAATGTAGATAATTCAAAAGCTGTCAACGAGGATGCCAAGCTTGGAACACAGAACCAGAGTACTTAAGGAAATTGCTTCAGAGAATAACATCGTTTTGCTAATTGAGGAAGCAGCTCAGGGAACTACAGAGGTATGTTCGAGAAAATGCAGGTCCACGATATTCTCAAACTCACTCATGAATTAATACACAGAAGCTGATTTTTTTTACTGTTAATAACAGGAGAAGAAAGAGAGTGTGAAAAAGCAGGAGCAGCCTGAGAGAGATTTATCAACTAAATCAGGAGAATATAGATACGAAGGTCGCGTACCAGTTTTACCTCAAGATGTAGACCATGAAGTTAACATAAAATACAAAGATGTAGCACATGCAGCTCAAGCAGCTTTTGAATCTGCAGCTTATGCAGCAGCAGCTGCAAGAGCAGCTGTGGTACTCTGTCGGTCTGAATCGCGTGATCCGGATGACCCGAATAGTCCAAGTCAGAAGCCAAGGAATGTATCAGACTCAAGTGAGTATTCGAGACCTGAATTTCGTGCAGGGGAAGAAAAGAATAATGAGGGTGTGTATGTTGGAGGTGGAGTTGAGGAAATCCTCCCTTTCGAGGACTATTCTCAATCTGGAGCCACTAATGGAGATAAGATGTTAGAACTCAGACAGAGGAAGGCTACAGAACAGCTGAAGAGATCGGTCTCTGGTTCGAGTTCTGATTCAGCAGATGAGGTTATAGGTCCAGGGGCTGGTGTAGCTTATGATGATGATGAAGTTGCAAAGAAGAGCAGAAATCCATTGACAAAAGGTTCTGAGAATGAGATTATTGGTTCAGAGATATCCAACAGCAATGATGCTGCTATAGAAGGGCTCAGCAGAAGCTCTTGGTACTTAACTGAAAAGCAGCTTTCTCCAGGGTACCAAGCAGGAAATGAAAAGGAGTTTGAAGGATTCACAAAGGAAGGTGCAGAAAACCTAGACATAAATAAGAAACCAGCATCTGTGAGAACTAGAAAGAACTATCGCTGGTGACTAAGGGCAGATAGATGTTTGCGGAGATTTTGCCAGTTGGAGCATATATTATGTGTTTTGTCAATAAAGTGTAGTTTCATGTTTTCTGTGTTTTTGAAGAGATTTTGCATGTTCGAACATATATTTTGTACTTTGTCAATATGCCATAGCTTCATATTTGTTGGTTTATATTTTGTACTTTGTCGATGTCGTAGCTTCATATTTGTTGGTTTAATTATAAGCTATGGACAAATAATGCACTGTTCTAATTAATGAAAACTATAGGCAGACATTACAATCATGTTGATTCTTGAGGTTCAAAACTATAATGCTATGAGCTGCTATTGCTATGAAAATTGGGTAGAATTTGCTCAAGTTTCAGTGTAGTACAGTCCGGATGCCACTTTAAGGAATGGATAAGCTGGAATAGCAACATACACTAGCATTCTTCTATTGAAGAATAAGAACTGGAAAACTGAGTATGACGAAAGGTTAAAACAACTTTGAGTTTCTTGTTTAAGTGGAGTTTAGTTGTGTTTTGAAGCTAACCATATGCAGTTCCAGTCTTATAATATAATCATATAAGGTGGTGACGAGAGTAAAGCAGACAGTACTGTTAGAATATAATCATATAAGGTGGTGACGAGAGTAAAGCAGACAGTACTGTTAGAAAGGCAGATAAAAATAATAAAAATCAAGATTACACAATTTCAAAGTCTAGAAATATTTACTCATAGAACACCTGATCAAGTAATTCCTGTAGTAAAGTGTAACATGTAAATAAAGTCACTGGCCTCTAGCACGCTTTTTGCCATGTTGCATCAGGTCAGCGAAAGACTGAAAATTCACACCAACATCCTCATCATACTCGATTCCAAGTTCCTCCTGAAATACACACGATAATTAGTATTGAACTTTACAAAATAAGCATAGATATGACATCAGACTGGTTAATACCTTAAACTCTTTAGGATTTTTGGGCGAGTTCTCAGTTATAGTATCCCATACATCTCTAAACATCCTTTTTCGCCTTCTCCACTGATTTAAGGCTTCTGAATAAAACCCCTCAATGGCTTTCCTATCTTCTGGACTTACCAGTGTAACACCTTCCCGCAATTTAATTAGTTTCTTTTCCATTTCATCAACCTTGAAACGATAAAAAGAAGTTAGGATACTTTTCAAGTAATGCTTAAAACCAGATTCAAATGCTTGATAATTTCATTCTTCAGTTCGTACCTCCTTTGTCAGTTTGGCTTCTTTAGCATGTATCTCTTCCAGAGTCATATTTGACTGCAGAGACTTAATTTCTGCAGCACACCATTAAAGCGAAATCACTAAATAAAGATTACTAAATTGACATAACGTCCTACAAATTCGTACTAGTAACTCACAGACAACATCAAAGAGTATCAATCAATTAAGAATACCTCCATCAACCTCACTGATGGCTTTCTTCTGTTCATTTAATTGTTCTTGTAGATTGGCATTTGCTTCCTTCATCCTATTAAGCTCTTCGTTGTCTGGGATTTCAAACTGATCTTGACGAGCCAGATAGATTTTCTGCTTGCCATACTCTTTAAATAATATCTTTTTGCTGTCACAGAGATTGTCCAGAGCTTTTTGTATACCAGCTTTTTTAAGATTAAACTTTTGCAGCGAATCGGCCACATTTTGGACATTCAATGGTCTATTTTGCTACATCAAATACCATGCAGGAACAAAAGAAAATCACGGACTGTATAACTCGAAATACACGAAATTCGCAGAGATATTTCTATTGCATTAATAAGATTCAGGAACATTTGATAGCACACTGACAACTATCACGTTACGCAAATAAGAAAGAGCACAATATCTTCACAGAAAATATCGATAAGCTGGACCCTCTATCAAGACTCTTAAGATTTCAAAAAAGATGAAATAACACACCGCAGAAACAACAATTTAAGCTACCAACAGAGGGCATAATTCATCGATATCTTCCATTAAATTCTTCAAATAGAAATTTTTGCACAGGAAGGAAATATAGTAAGAATAGATTAGTTATATCAAAGCAAAAAAGTTCGACTAACAACAGCTCGTGGTGTGTACATTTTTTAGTTATATCAAAGCTATAAAGTTTGACTAACAACAGCTTGTGGCGTGTACATTTGAATCTTCACACACACACACACACACACACACACACACACAAAAGCTATAAAATGTAAAAATAGATTAGTGAAGCTAATCAACCAGATTAACAACAGCTCGACGTGTACATTTGAATCTTCACACACACACACAAAAGCTATAAAATGTAAAAATAGATTAGTGAAGCTAATCAACCAGATTAACAACAGCTCGACGTGTACATTTGAATCTTCACACACACACACACAAAGCGATGAAATTTAAAGTACTGATCACTCTTTAATCCAAACATTATAACACAAGAGGATTAACAGTGTTGCTAACAATTTTTACTACATAACTGCTGAATTTTAAGCACAAATCGCCATTTTCATATTTCAAATCGAACACGTAAACCGCTGAAGCACATAGTAATATTTAATTTCAATATTTGTGTGTTACCTCGTTGACGAAATTGAGTACGATTCCTGTAAAATTTGGTAAAAAGTTAGATGAATTAAGGATATGTAAATCCAGATTTTATATTTAAATGGATAAGATAGAATTAACCTTCGGTGTTATCTGATTTTGGAGCCATTGAATTCACTGCGCGGGAAAAGCTTACTGCTAAAATTTCTGTGTTTTCGAATTCCAGGTAAAATTATTGTAGAGGTATTAATAGGGTTGATACGATGTCGTATTAAAGGTCGTGGGAATGGTATAACCTTTAATTACGAAAAGAGGACTCTTACCTCGCAAGCCACTCGTCCTTCTTTTTTTTTTTTTTTTTTTTTTTGATAGGCTTGGACAAAAGGAAAATAATAGAGGCTTTTTACAACGTTATAATTTGACAAAAGAAATAAAGTCTTTTTGAAATTTTTTATCATCAAATGACATAAAATTTGTGTGGTTTATAGAGCTTATAAACTTGTGATCTTTAACGTCTTATAATATTTGTGCAGTTATAAAAATTTATCATTATTAAAGATAAAATATAGTAAAGTTTAAGTTAAATTATTTCAAATTTAAAAAGTTGTCTTTGTTTAAATGAGTTACAAACGAATGTTGACACATATATTAAGACAGAGGGAGCACAAACTAATAAGCTAGAGTGAACAAAGTGTAACTACTAGCAAGTATAGAGTTATTATTAACAAATTATAATTGGTTAACAATGTGGCCCATCATTTCAATTCTATAAGAGATTGGAGATGAACAACATGTTATGAGTATTTAGATAAAGATTGATTACCAAGTGAGTGATGGGGTGAGATTCCTAAATCTTCATTAGAGTTTTTTTTTAACCTTGAAATTGAGAAACTTTTATGGGTGTGCTTTTTATTGTAACTTTTATCACAATTCACAACACTCGTGTAATTTAATTTGTTACAATATGTTGATTACCATTTATTTCATGTTACCAATCAACAATTCAGAGCATAAAACTTATCCCTGCTGTCATGAGCTCCTTAATTGTTTATTCCCAACCTGAGTATATCTCAAATTGAACAAAGAAATCTAGAAATAAAAACTGGCATTTTTTTCTAATCTTTCTCTTCACAAGAGTGTACCAAAATCAAAGGTTTTAAGCAAACCAAACTGAACAGAAGTTAAATATAAATAAATACCAAAACAATTAGGACAAATTGCCACCACTTTGTTGCCACAAGTTGATAATATCAGTTGCCTGATTAAGCAAAATAATCATCTGCTTCTGTGATATCCAAGGCTTGCTCTCTAGTGTTGTTTTAAGCTCTTCCCATGCATCTTTCCTTGGCCAAAAGAAATATGGACTCAAAGGAACAGAACCATGTCCTGGTAACACTTGATCAAGACCAAGTCCAATGTTCTTCTCCATCCATATGAACTTCAACACTAGCCTTGGCTTCTCAATTACCTTTTTCTTCATATCTGCCTTCTGCAAAAATCAAGAATTCACCAAAAATTTCAACCAAAATATTCTATCCTCTTGGATCATTAATATCATGCGCCAATGTTGATCTAGGACGGATTATGTGCGTTAGACTGCATATATTGTTTCGACTCAAACTATGTATACACTATGTTGCTCAATACTAGTGTAGATGTAGAGGTCGAACTAGTCATCAAATAAATTTAATGATTCGGGGTACAAGTTAATTACGCATCTTTAAATTTGTAACTTAATTAGTCTGCAATGTAATTTAACTCGTTTTGTTTGATTAAATAAAATGACCAGTGATAATTGTTTTTATTTATTTTCAAATAAGTTGTCATGGTTTACCAGTTCTTACACTTCTTAATTACTACTCCACTAGACAACTTCAATAACAGGTGCTAGGATATTCGAGACGGGTGCAGCTATAATTTTAGACAGGATATGTGCAACATAGTGTTTAGTGTAAACATACACTGACAAAATTTAAAATATATATTTCTAATAAGATTACACAAATTCTGAATTTGTCTGATCATTCACATTATTAAATTTAAAGGGTTAATTTGAATTTACCTCTACTTCTTGAACAGGAGAATCTGCATTCTCAGTTGTAACTGGTTCAGTTTCTGTGGCTGCTGAAGCAAAAATCTTATGGATTCTTCTTGTTGGTTTGGTTTTGTAACTAATAATATTGGTTGATGAGGTTGTGTTGTTAACTGAGAATGAACATCTGAAGGATTTGAGAGAAGGATTTTGTGAAGGTAAAGAAGGGATGGTCACATTGCTGCTTTTCAAGCTAGTTTGGACTGACATTGACAACATGCTTTCTTTAGGAGATATGGCTGATGAAAGAAATTGTGAAGTGGGAAAATAGTGGCCTTAAAGAGTGTAGACACTTGATATGATAGCAGAATGGATAAGGTATAGTTGAAGAACTGAAGAAGGAATAGAGGAAGAAGTCATAGTGGGCTAGAGGCTCATGTTTTCTTAAAAGATTAGCCCACACGCCACTTTTGCCACTGCTATTTCGTTTGAAGCCACTTGTTTTATTGGTTTTATATGAGAGGCCACTTTTTGGAACTTCAATCTTTGTGGGTTGAAGTTCAAACCTTGTAGGTTGAACTTCATGCCTAAGTTATGAAATTCAACTTCAATCTGTAAGAGCTAAACTTTTAGGTATAGATGCGTAAACTCCAATCATTGTGGGCTGAAGTTGAACTTCAACCCTTATGGTAGGATGAAGTTGAACTTCAACTCATGTGGGCTGAACTTGTGCGAAGTTCAACCCACAAGGATTGAAGTTCTAAAAAGTGGTCTCTTATATAAAATCAGTAAAAAAAAATGGCCTCAAACCAAAGACCACTGGCAAAAATGGCATCTCATGCACTTTTCCCCATGTTTTGGGGTAATTTATAGAAATAGGACACTTCTGGCTCCCGTCACAGATTTAGCTTCACAAAAGTAATCTTACAATCTTGGCTGCACAATCTAAAGAATGAAGATCTTACCTCTATTCAAGCTTTGACAGAATTGAGAAAATTTAAAAAATAGTACTCTGATGCAACCGATTTGTGTATTTGGCCTCTGTTAGTGTTTTATTAAAAATGACCTCCATCAATTTAATGAATAAATCTCACGAACAAATACATCCATGAATCTTACGGAATAACGTGATGTATCCCCTCCCTCCCTTTTCTCCCTTCTATTTGAATTTTATCCTCCACCTCTTCCCTTAATCTCCCAGCTATTGCTTAAAAATCAATCGTAGGCAGCACTTGCACACCACCTCTTCCCACATTTTCGTAACTAATTTGGCCATGCAACATTTGACCTCGACCCCTTCCCCAATCTCCCAACTGATTGTTGTAGTGTGTAACCTAGACAACACTTGTCTTCGATCCCTTTCCCGAATCTCCCAGCTAATTGTCTTAACGTCTAGCCTAGGCAACACTTGCCTTCGACCCCTTTCCCGAATCTCCTAGCTAATTGTCTTAACGTCTAGCCTAGGCAACACTTGCCCTCGACTCCTTGCCCTAATCTCCCAGCTAATTGCCTTAACGACTAGCGTAGACAACACTTGCTCTCAACCCCTTTCCACATTCTCCCAGCTAATTTCCTTAAAATCTTGGCTAGGCAACACTTGCCTTCGACCCCTTTCCCGAATCTCCTAGCTAATTGCAATCTAGCCTAGGCACCATAGTCCTCGACCCATTCCCACACAGCTAATATGACTAAGGAACACTTCTAAATTAAAAAAAAAAAAGAAAAAAAAAGGAAGGAATGAAAGGACGAACATAGCTAGAGGAGACGAAATCAGACTAACCTTAATACTGAAGGAACTGAAGGAACCGAAGGAGACAGAGACACGGAAAGATATAGGTCACTCAAGGGAAAAACGTCTTTTTCATATATTAAACAATAAGGTGGAGGTCATTGAGCTAAAACCATAAAAAGTGGGGACAAACACTCACAACTAGTCAAAATGGGTTACATGAGTTGATATTTCTTTGATCGAATTCGGTAACTTGCTTTCCATTTGCCTAGCAGGCAAAGATTTATATGGCTCATCATAATTTTGATAATATCTTTATTCTATCTATCTTTTAAATTTTCACAAATTTTTGTGGATTGACAAAATTTGCTTCGTTTCACAAATTTTGACACGTATTATAACTTTAGTACTATTATTATCCTCTCTATCTTATTAAATTGTTCACAAATCTTTAACATACCGACCAAGCTTTCCTAGATTGTTTAGTTGTTCAGTTGTCCATTCATTGCTTGTGTTGATTTCTCTTTCACTTAATTAGAAGTTTAGAACAAAATTGTCCCTCCCACTTTACAGCTTGCTAGTGTAATTAACGTTTGCCTTGTGAAATCAATGGGGAAGCGGCGGGGGAAAACCGTTTGCCTCTTTTTCTTTTTCTTTTCCCTACTATGTTGAGTTATTAATGTTGATGATACCATTTATGACGAAAGAAAGTGAGAAAAGAAAAAAACATTTAAATATTATACCTGGTAGCGCTTACTTGTTGCAATCCATATGTGTATAGTTATTTTAACTTTGTATTCGATATTAATTAAAAACAGTAATTACACCACTACTAGTGCAAGATTATTTAGTACGAAAGACAAGATTTAGTATTAAAATATTTATTTTAGCAAACTTGTCGATAACCAACGATCCTTAGTGGATCACGACAGCCGAATAAATAACGCAATATACTTTTTGGAAGCACGAATCTAAGAACATAATTAGTACTTAATTACATCCAATTAAGAAAATGGGAAAATCAAGGACCTAGCAACATCAACAAAAGAAGTGCAAAGAATGTACGCAAGGTGCCTTCTTTCTTATTGGTATAAAAATCTCAATTTACTTTGTAATAAAAATCTGAAGATATAGCTGCTTGAATTAATCTTAGAAAACCCTGAAAATGAAGTTCACAATAAAGACTTTTCTTCACAATGTCATTTTCTTCATTAGTGAGAGACGACTTCTAATGTACCATGCGCACAACTCATTCCAGTTCTGAAGAAACACATCTGAGCTTCTCATGATCTTGACAAAAATCATATAATAAATAATATTAGTCAGATTATGAAGAGAAAATGAGAGCAACTTTTGGAGAACACCAGTTCAATCCACCTCAACTCAGACTCGTCTTGCCCTTTGCATTTACTAGGTGAGGCTTCGTGTTTCCAATATTAAGAGCTAACACTCGCTAATGGCCAATTTTGTTCAAAAGGTCCAAAAAGTAAGGGGAAAAGAGAGAGACCTAAATGCTCTAGCGAATATCTAGTTATTACCTTATTAATATAAACCCGATTTTTTTATCGAAGTAAGTTGAATTATCCTTACCTTAGAATATATTAATAGACCACATGGCATTTTGCTTTTTCTTTCTAATTATTAGACTATTCTTTTAGTATGAAATATAAGTGGTTATATACTTAGGATCAATCTTTACAAATAAACAAACCTTTCCAAAGCCTTTAATTGAACACATACAGTAGTGCTTTCTAACTGGAATATGAAGATACGGGAACCAACCATCTATGACCTATGCATAAGAGAATCTACAATTTTTTTTTTCTTAATAAATGCTTTATTCATATACTCCTTTGTGAGGAGAAGTACGTGAAAAATTATTTTTCAGGGGATCATTTTCTTGATTATTCTAGTGAACGTGTTTGGTTGTACTATAGTAGACAGCATATAATTATGGTACAGGGTTTTGATACGGTATGACGACATGCTTAATTTGGTGATTGTTTTAAGTGCCCCAGGTTGGTAACAATGTACTTGTATTGATTAAATTAGTAAGAACCGGAATACTTGTAAAGGACTTTCGCGATACATGCTTAATTTGGTGACTGTTTCTCCCATTTTGACACTATATTTTATTGGAAAAATTCTCAACTCACGATATATGTTTACTTGATCTCATAGTTGAAAGTGGAAGCAACTCAGATTGGCAGAAAGCCTCCACGTTTGAGTTGTAGAAATCTTCTTTTTCTATTCATTTCTATAAAACTTTTGGAAAATATTTTCAAAATAAACTTTAAAACGTGAATAAATGGAAACTCTTCAAGCTACGAGAGATCATAGAAAAGGAAAAATAGCAACAGATTTGCTAAAGAATACACAAACTGTTCCTTTTGCTACATTGAAAGGTCGGTACTAGCTTTGTAGAGTTGAAATTTAAGCAAGATTATTACTAGAAAAAGTTTGAACACAATTAAAAAACATATTGAGAATTATATATGAATAAGTCTCCAAGAATGCTTGCTCTACATGCTTATATAACTTGGCATCAGTAACTCATTTAGACCATATTATTGTTTTCTTCCGACTCTTCTTAATTAGCTATACTTCCTATCTCTATATCTGTCTTGTAACAGAGTTCTGGATTTGCAGGTTTAATTTGAAGGTTTAGTTAAAAGCAATGCAGCACTAAATATTGGTAAGTCTCTGTTTAAAACCGAACCAGTGCCTCTCTATTACTTAGAAATCCAGTGATAATATGATTATCTGATCCATAAAATTCATTTTTTTTAATTCCTTGTAGAATTATATCGTATAGTTGTTTTATTTTCTGGCCAAGAAATAAGATGCCACGTTTCTTTCATTTTCAATTGTATCAATCAGTCTATAAAGGAATGAAAGAAAAAGATTTATATAGGGGTTTTTCTTACACCAACTTAGTTGGGACTTGATTGTAGGTTTACATTAGGTCCAATCAAGTTTCTAATTAAAATTAAAGATCCGGTATATCATCACTTATTCATCACTCATCAGTAGTTCTTATGATAGAGAAAAATTAAATATATATTAGGGTAAAACATGTTCAAATACAGAGAATTCGATAGTAAGAATTTACATAAACCTGTTACAATTACAAACTATAGTTTGGAATGAGCGTTTTGTTGTTATTTTTTCTCCTCTTATTACTACTTTTGTTTTCTTTACTTGAATATTTTAGTATTTTGATTTCATTACATTTCATTACTTTGGTATTTTCATCTTGCTTTTCATCTTGTATTTCTGAATTTAATTTTAAAAATACTTTTACTTAGGTCGAGGGTCTATCAAAAACAGATTCGCTACTTTATTTAAGGTAAGGATAAAATCTGCATACATTTTACTAGTAATAAAAACAACTTTACTTGTACTTGTGAAATCATACTGTTATTGCTTGTGTACCAAAATCTACCTATCCAAACCAAAGTGGTGGTGTGGGAGGGAAGCTTCTTTTCTTTGTTCTTACCACCGTACTGTGGTCATTTTATGATGTTAGAACATTGACTGATCCAAGCCAAAGTGGTGTGCCAATAATTCTAATTTCTTCACTTTCATGCACGTCTTTGTTTTCTTCTTTATGCACATCAAAGATGAATCTGTGAATTCCAATCAAGCAAAAGAGATAAAACAAATTCTTTTTTTTTATTCGAAGTGTATTAGCTCGACTAATTTAGAATTTTGACTGATAGGTCCAATAAGCGGATAAACCATTTTCTACTAAAAAGTTCTCTATTATATTTAAATTTTAAATATCTGGTTAAGGGTGAAGGAATCTCTATTATCTCACTATATATACCCTTAGATATAGAAAGAAAAATAGTTGATGTCACTATTAAAGCTAATGGAAGAAAAATTAAAAGAAAAAAGATAGAATTATTAGTCCAAGAAATTTTTGTCATTCAGTTCAAATACTTTAACAGATCGGAGATCCAAATTGTATGCTATTAATGGAACTCATAGTGCGTCATGGTGGAATATCAATTTAAAACGTGATCAATTAACAAAGAATAAAGCAAATCGTTTGAAATAAGTACATAAAATATGTCCCTAATGTGACCAGATCAGTACATAAATTTTTTTTATGTATATATACTATATATTGAGTCCCCTTAATTTCTTCGTATGTTAACTTGTTTATATTTTGATATCCCTTAATAAAAATTATGGATCCGCCACTGTGTGGGAGTGTGGGTCTCCTTTGTAGTTTACGAAGGAACTACATGTCCTTTTGTTATTTCGGTAAAATATTAATGCAGCTAAAGATTCGAAGGAGCTTTCACTAATTTACCTTTTGCTTTTGCGTTAATTTGAGGACAAAATTTTACCAAGCTATTCAGCTACTAATATTTTAAAATTTTACCAGTTAGTGTTTAGCCAGGATCATTCGGAAATAACAGGGTTATTTGGAAATAATCTATCTATCTTAGCAGAGGTAATATTTGCGTACACCTCACTCTTCAGACCCAACTTATAGGAACATACTAGACCCAACTTGTAGGAACATATTGAATTTGTTGTTGTTATTGTTTACCGGTTAATATTTTCTTATTTTATTTTTGTTAAGCCAAACAATATATTTATAGACATATTCGTGTACTTACACATGCTGTATATATATACATAGAGGGAGAGAGAGAGCTGTATAGGTATAACATTAATGTGATTGTGATTTGTGAAATTAGTAGTAACTAGTAAGCCATGCATGAGAATGTGGATGAAGAACAGGCAATTTATAAAATCCAAATGTCCATTGAACCATAAGCTGGCTTTACATACTCGCAAACCAACTCAGGTCAATCCACGTTCAACCCATCACGTATATGGGCTAGGATTTTATTTTCTACAATACTCCTACTGAATTTAATTAGTATACATCTAATATACATCGACATACACCGTCTAAAGAAAAATTTATACAAGAAAGTTACCTTTACCTGATGTAGTAGGGAACTTGTTTTATTATCAAATTTCAAATCCCACTTTTTATGAGGATTATCGGTAGATAATATAAGGATGACCTGCTTGTGTAAGTTTTTTATTACACCATTGGTGGTGTATATCAGTTAAACTCTACTTCTACTAACCAACCCTTTCTTTGTCCATTTAAACGCTCCATTTATTTGATCTTTCTTTCTGTAATTAAGTTAGACTTATTCTTTTGCATTTTCCCTTACAAGAAAAGTTCTCCTATTGTTTGTTTTCAGAGTCTATATATATTATTCAGAGAAAAAAGAATAGCTAGCAAGAAATGGTGAGCATAAAGAATTTGTTCAAGAAGGCTTCCACAGACAACCAGGAAAAACTGCTGCCACATGATGACGATAATAAAAGAAATGGCTGCATGTGTTTCACTCCATTGCATGATAAGTTTACAAGGTTTTTCAGCGACATACAAGATTTTGCTGGGAAAGCAATCGAGATGGGTCGTAATGATCCTCGAAAGATCATTTTCTCCTTAAAAATGGGATTTGCATTATTTTTTGTGTCTCTTCTCATTTTTTGGAAGAAGCCCTATTCTGATATTGCTCAGTTCTCAATATGGGCAATCTTAACAGTCCTTGTTATGTTTGAGTTCACCATAGGTACGTACTACAATTGATCAGCATCCCTAGCTCTCTTGTTTAATACTACTTGTTTGCTTCTAAATTTTACTATATTTAAGTTCTATGCATGGACAATATAAAAGATTCTTATATAATTACATGCAAATTTATGACTTTGAGTTGTAAAATGTTTTTAACACTACCAGTGCATTTTAATGCCTTATGATCTGATTTTTGTAAATAGTTTATGCACCGTGCATAGAACTTAATTGGTAGTTGATGTACATTATACGATTAAAAAATATTATTGGTCCATATAACTTAATTTGTTTTATTATAGGCCAGTGATTGTTTGATGTTATTATAGTTACCCTTCTCGCCTATTCTTTTGAGCAGGTGCTACCATTATTAAAGGATTTAATCGTGGTTTGGGGACATTTTGTGCTGGAGTGCTTGCCCTTTTCTTCGCTCAATTAGCTTTGTGGGCTGGAGAGTGGGAACAAGTTGTAATTGTAATTAGCATTTTTATCGTAGGTAAAGTAGTATATCTTGATCATATTTCCTTTATCCTTCAAGTCTAGCTAGTGAATCATTCCATAAATGATTTAGTGATATTTTTTTTCTTATTTTTGGCAGCATTTTTTGGAACATATTTGAAGCTATACCCAACAATGGGGCCTTATGAATATGGATATCGAGTATTTATCTTGACGTACTGTATCCTCATTGTGGCTGGAAACAGGACTAGGGAATATAATGTGGCTATTTTTACTCGTTTGGCACTAATTTCTCTTGGTGCTGGTATTTGCTTGCTTATTAACATTAGTATTTACCCCATCTGGGCTGGTGAGGATTTGCATCGTTCAGTGGTTAAGAATTTCATGGATCTTGCAACTTCTCTGGAAGGTACGTTGGGCATAAAATTTGAGTTTTAATTTCGCAGTAGCAGTAGTATTTTGGAATAAATTTATCTTATATCTACTAACGGTACAATGAATGTTAACATGATAATTGAGTGCAATTTAATATGATACTCAAGGAGATTACTTGGGCTTTTCTTTTCCCTAAATTACTGATCCCGCTTATTATGATCAATAGTCACCTTTAGTTAAATTTAATGTATCATACAAAATATTATCTTAGTAATATAACCCTTTTAGTTTTCGGTTCTTTTCTAGTTTGTAACCACTAGAAGCGCCAGTTATATAACTTTGAGTAGTTGAAATATTTGACAGGTTGTATAAATGAGTACTTAAGTTGTGTTGAGCATGATGAAGCTACAGGTGACGCAGAATCCGATCGCTACAAATTTGTTATCGAAGCCGCAAGTCGAGAGCAAACATTGGTATGTTCTACATTATATCGTTTACTAGCAAACTTATAGGCATATAAAAAAAATCACTTAATTGTGACTGTTAAAAATAAAATTTCCTAGTTTAGTGTGTAAATAAACAACGCATGCAAGTAAATATTTTACTATACCTAGGATGAATTATAATCTTAATTAATACCTGATTTATATTTGAGCAGCTTGGATTTGCTATTTGGGAGCCACCTCATGGGCGTTATAGAATGCACAAGAATCCCTGGAGAGACTTTGTCAACCTAAGCAATGCATTGAGGCGTTCTGCATTCACGGTCAGGTCATTGCATGGATGTATTCTATCAGAGATCCAGGTAATAACATGTTAAATAGTTGTGGCAATAAGCAGTTAAATTTTTGTGTATTGTCGGTCTATAATATTTTTACAAATCAGATTAGATTAATTAATTACTTGCAATAGTATTCACTACTGATAGTTATCATGTGTAACAAGCGCGAAATCCTAACTAATAAATTATAATACATAACATTCTACAATAAGAGCCTGTTTGGCTGTTTGGGTGGGCTTAGTATAGGTAGCTTATGAGTCAAACGTTGCTTATAAGCTATTTTTGAGAAGTTAGGATTTCTTAACTTCTCACTTTTGGCTTATTTTAAGCACAAAAATACTTATAAACACACTGTTTTTTGGATTATCAAACACTCAAAAAGCATATATGTGCTTATAAGCTACTTTTAAGCTTACCGAAATTAACAAGCTCTAAGTTAAATTATAGTACTTATAATAGAAGCGGGGAGCAGAGTAGCTATGAGTTCATGGATTCGACGAACCCAATATCTTTTGGTTAAGACGTTGAATACTCATACATGTTAAAAGTCTACTAAATATGTGTAAAGATTAAATTTCACAGTAACTTAAATAGTTAATGAGTTCAATGGTATTCCGAGACTCATAAAACTTCAAATTCTGACTCTGCCTCGGGTAATTTTGAGGAATAACTTTTACCCTAACTACAATCTTAATTGTTTATAACATTTTTGCAGGCACCACCAGAGAAGAGGAAGGTTTTCCGTAATGAGCTCAAGAGGGTTGCTGCAAATGCTGCAAAAGTCTTACGCGAGCTAGGAACAAAACTAGACAAAATGGAAACTCTAAGCAGTGAAAATATCCTGAAAGAAGTACACGAGACAGCTCAACATTTGCAGAAGAAAATAGACCATAAATCATATCTTTTGGTCAATTCCAAGAGTTGGGAAATTGGAAAGCCAAACGTTAATAATCTTGAAGATTCTTCAAGTGAAAATGGTAGTGAAATTTTGCCATTAAGTGCTCGATCACTCAGTGAAACAGCTATTGACATAAGGTCATTACAAGCAAATTGGCCATCATTAGCAAAAGATAATTCTGAATTCACAAAGTCGTCATTTAGAAGGCAAAACCAATGGCCTTCACGTCTCTCACTTCATGATGGCGACATTGCTGATACATTCGAAATGGAAACTTACCTAAGTGCTAGTGCTTTATCTTTGGCTACTTTTGCTTCCCTTCTCATTGAATTTGTCGCAAGGCTTCAAAATGTGGTGGACAACTTTGAAGAACTAAGTCAAAGGGCAGAGTTTAAAGAGTCGGTTGTTATCATGCCCCCTAGTCCAATTAAGAGTTGAAGAATTAAGTGTGCTCTTAAAGGATCATCAGTTTGTGTGATGTGAAAAGGCAAAACAGATAGTCATTTGTTTGTTGTGTGAGGAGGATAGGAATTAGGACAATGAAGATTGCATACAAGTGGTGTGTTTTTGTATCATTAGATAGATGTATAAAGGCCACCAAGAAAGAGTATCGAATTACTCTTAAGGCGAATTTGGTTTGTAGTTCAAAACTTCAAATGTTATTTTAGTTATATGGTCATTTTTTTATATAACAAGTCATTGGCTATAATAATGTTTCACTTATAATGGCCTAATTTTTCTAGGAATCGATTTTTCATGTTATATTTTTACTTTTCTATAACAATATTTTACCTATAATAGCAGTGACATTCCTTCTAGCAATACTTCTTTGTACAATCACCTCTTTATAACAGCCATACTCAAATATTTTAGGAAAAAATATGTTGCATGAACAATACTAGATCAATTTAACAAAAAATTGCCAATTTTTTGCATAATTGATGCATACTATGTGCATAATATACGCATAATTTATGCATACTATTTAGAGCATCTATTTATGCAAAATTTCCTTTTTACCTATACTCAATTATTTCACCTGTTTTTATTATAACTGTTGCTCCCAAACGCACACGCAAGTATACGTGATCGACCAGTAATAAAGAGATAAGTTGAGAATCGTTCCCACGAGGACTACTGCAATAACTGTATTCTAGTAAACAATTTCTTAAAAACTATTCAGGGATCGTTTTCAATAGTGATTGTGATTTTACTAACTAAAGAAAATAATAATTAAAAATAAATAATTGAAATCAAGTATCGAGATGCAAGTTGTGAGTTGTTATCAATAAGAGAGAAACGGTCCAGAGTCAGAGGGATAAACAGTCCATTTGAGTTTTTAGTTGATTCTACTCCTTGATTTCCTAGATTGCTAACTAACAGATTAAATATATGCGTGAAAACCTATCGATTCTTGACGACTCTATGCAAGCTACTCTAACGCCTATATGTTTACGGAATTAAATCACATGCATGCATTAAAGAACTCTGTATTTAGCTAAGCAAGGCGAATAGATATATGTCTATCCTATCCGCAAATCTATTCTTTGATGCCCAGGTTCACAATCAAGCCCTATTCTTTCTTATGTGCGTTCATAAATTCCCTCTGTCGAGTTCAACTTATAAACCATAGATATTCTTCAATTATCGGGATCTAATAACCAAATAATTAAGCTCAAGAAAGAATAAACAATCTGTCGTGGTAAATCAATAGGTAGAAATCAACTTTCAAACATCCACCTTCATGTATTTGCCCTAACTCTAGAACGAACAAACTATAAAATTAAAGAGAAGGATAAGAGTAAAAGAGAAAGAACTTGTTTAGAAGACATCTAGAGTTCCTCTGCTCTGCTCCACGGCCAACCCCCTAAAAAGACCTACTAATAATGTATTTATAGTGTTTACAATATAATAAAATAATATCTACGTCCTAAACTAATAAGGAGACGTTAAAATTTGGTAGTTGGAAGCAATATATCAAGCGACACCGGCTGAATGCTTAGTACGCCTAGGAGTATTCGGGTGATGACGAGCTTTCTTCATAGTGGCGGGAGAATTAAGGGAAATTTTCAAAAATAGGGAGTCTCATACCCAAAATTACAAATATGGGGTCATATTTTTTTTCATGCATAGCTCACATCCATAAATTTACAAATTTTAGCACTCTTTCATAAAAAAACACACTAGCTACCAAATCTCCCCCTCCCCAACCACTAAGTTGCCGGCAGGCACCCTCCCCCGCTAGTGGTGTCTTCACTTTTTTGTATTTTACTGAATTTATATTGTTTATTGCGTCTAAATCATTGCTTTGGACAAGTTTATACACGCAAATCTCCTCTCAAAAAATAAATTATACATGAATATACATAGATAAATGTGTAGCAATGAGAGAAATACAAAAATATGCACACAAAAAAGTAAAAATTCATATAAACATCCTTAATATACAGATGTATTCACTCGTATATACTCACTTATACAAATTTATACAATTTTATACACGTGTATAAATTTTGTATAAACTTGTATAAACTTACGGCAGACTGCTATCTCGGGAAAAAGGCGACAGCTCGGGTAAGATTCAAAAATATGAGTCTTTTTTGGCAATTTTCGTCTTTTACTTGTCTTTTAGCGTAATTATCCCGAGAATTAAAGCTTTGCTTTTTGCCAATAATCATAGATAGCCACTTCTTAAAATATCTTCAACCTGTAACCACTTTTTAGTATATAGCTACACCTTGAATTGCTCGTTTTCGTCTCGTTTGCAATCAAATACCTCCTACAATCATATAACACAATAAGTACGTACAAACCACAATTTATATACAAAATGAATAAATAAAGTCCTAAAAATATGAGGAAATATTAAGGAATAATAGGCGTTTGACGCTAAATATTAATAACATAAAAAGTACATAAATAATTTTTACGTGCTTTTTTATTTATAGCATCTAAATAAAATCTAAACATCAAATACCATTATACATATAAAAGAAAACCTCACAAGAGTAGCCATGAAATCTCTAGATAATTATTGTCATTATAAATAGTTTTGACTGTATGACTATTTTTATAAGAGATCAGTAAAGATAACACAGGAAATTCATACATAAAATATGAAGAATATTTGTATGATCATTTACTTCTATTCAAATTCTAAGTGAATAAATGAGATTACGTTTTCCTAATTACCTAGTCCCGTCAACTAATTTATTATTAGTACATGTTTCTTCATTCAACATCATATCGACATCTATAAAATTGATGGACATTTTTATTCTTAAAAATGCATTGTTTGACATTAATGTATAAAAAAGTTAGAAGTAGCTTGTAATAACTAATCATCAAATCTTCTAAGTTGGAGAAACATATTGAGTATTTGAAAATAATGCAACATAAATAAATATTTTAACAACTATCTGTTAGCATGACACTCAAGCTCATCTAAACTTTTAATATTTTTCTTTTGAAAAAATAGTAAAACTTTTAATGATGGGTAAAAAACTATAAATATTTATACTTTTTAGAAATTAACCACACTCCTTATTAGAAGTTTAGAGAACATATGATGTTTAGCCTGAGACTGCCTCTTGATGTACGGAGAAAAACTGTTATTGATACATAAACTTTTCTCTCGTGCAAGGAATTTATCCTCCCGGTAAATGGTAAAAGCATGTCATGATAAATTAACACTACAATAAAAGGCTCAACTTGTGGGGTTGAATAGTGGGCGTTTTCATGACCTCCACTTGTTAACCGCCGCAAATTTGTGTAATTTGTGGAGGTTACCAAACCTAAATTGTAGGGATTTTCAGGACCACCATAAATTGCATTAAACTTGTGGAGGTTTGTCATAGTTTGGTGGATGTTACCAAATATCATAATAAATTATAAGTCCTTTTTTTATTGATATTTTTTCTTTTATGTTCCTTGATTTAGTTTATTAGCTTCATGTTTTTAATTATTCCTAGTTGTCTTGATCATTTTATTAAAGTAATTGATGAAAGTAACATATATGAAATGAGTATATATTTTTTTTGTTGCTATTTAAAAGGCTAATAAAAAAGTAAATCTAACTTCTCCTATAGAGAATCAAACACGGACATCTCTCACAATTTCGAGGTGCATCACCAACAGACCAAAGACCTCTTATATTAACCACAAAATAATATTCACCCATGACTCATTGACATTTTTTTACTAATGTTGTACACAATTTGTGAAAAATTATTATTTGTCTTGGTATTGCTTAAATTTTTGATAATAAATAATTTTATCATAAAGAAGTGTCAAAATTGTGACAATTAAATCTGAGTTAAATGATGGTAATTTTATCCATAAGTTTCTATTTACTTGTGACATTAGTTCTTGTTATCAAATTTAGATGATGAACCACCTATGATGCGAGAACAAATGACAGTGGCATTGTGTTTCTTCTGTTTAATAGAAATAGTGTCCGAAGCACATACTCTCCTGATAGAGAAAGGGGGCCTCGATCTGGTGCCTTTTGGTATGCTACTGTATCTTCCCCTGAGACACTGAGGTTTCAAGGGCATGTGTCACTCCCGAAAGAAGGATTTTATCCAGGGAACGCTCTAATAGCACCAAAAACTCATAAAACTGTTTCGAATTCCATCGATTCATGCTAAAATTTTGAAAGCTTTTGAAAGATTGGAACTTGGAAGTATGTCTTAAATACTTACCAAGCCTTCTAACCTTCTAAGAAAGAAGCCTATAGAAAATCACATACAATGAGGGTTCGCTGAACATATAAAATAACGACAGGCGAGTCAAGCATATAACTAAAATAATAATTTAATTTTTACTTAAGCATATATTTAGAAATTTAAATTCACACTAGATTGGTTGATTTAGAAAAAATATTAGAGAAATGTGAATAATCATTTTAATTTTAAAATCAGAGTTGAGCTTAATAAATGATCAAATATAATTTTATAATGTGTGTGTGTGTGTGTGTGTGTGTGTGTGTGTGTGTGTGTGTGTGTGTGTATGAATATAAATAAACAATAAAATCAAACCTTTTGCACTAATTCAAATGTGATTGATTAATTAGATTATTAGCACTCATATTTCTATTCTCGTGGATTTATAAAGTGGGTGTGAATTAAACTATTAAAATAATTTAGTTGGAAATAATATATTTTTATTATTTACAAAATACTTAACTTTCTGAATAACTTAAATTTGGTTAGTGGCTTAACTTAATGTAAATTATTTATCAAATTTGTGCAAAATGCAAAGGCGGAAAAAATTCCATCGCTCAATTTTTTTCTTTCTTTTTAGGCATAACCGTTCCCTTTTTTGTTCCCCAATTTCATCAAACTCTTCAACCAGAGTCGGACACTGGAGTAGGAGATGTGAACTCGTTGGCTTTCCCTCAATTCGCAGCTTGAAATTTTAAGTTTCTTCCACTCTACTTTCAACTTTCATGATTATGTTTTGATTTTCATGTAAACATACAGAAAATTTGGTAGAATTGTTAATAATTGGATATGACTAAATTATTCACTTGGCAATCTCAAGAATCTCGCTATTGAATAAGGATTTTGCGACACGAGATTACTCCTTACCAGAAAACTCATTCTTGGTAGAATATTTTTGTTGACTTGGTTCTCTTGGCAGTATCAAGACCGAAGAATGCACTGTTCGATGAAATTATTGGTACCGTTTAGTGTCTTCACTAGGTGTTGCATCAGAATAACCTTACACTAGACTTGCTGCTATTTCAAATTATTGTTTACAGTCTCTAATCTGAATTGTTATGATACTAGAATTATTGTTCTTATTATTTACACTAAATAGATGAAAAAAGTCCACCAATACTAGAATTATTGCTCTTATTATTTACACTAAATAGATGAAAAATGTCCACCAATTTACTGGATGCTTGATTTTACTCTACAAAAAAATGTCGTTTATGTCATACTATTTATTCTCTTTGGTTTAGCAACTAGATTAAATATCAGCCACACTTGGCTCAGTAAAGAATAGAATGTCTTCTCAATTATGTTTGCTCCTCTCTTACCAAAAGCTCATATGCAGATTCATCATTAATTACGTAGCTACATTCATTTTTATTTTTTTAGGATTACTTTGCCATTGTTCACAAAATTTGAGACGGTCTGTTTGAAGCTAGTGACTAACAGTACCTCTTGACTTGTAGAAAGTTTAAACTTTGCTGGATCTTGTTCCAAGCGTCATGAGGCTGATCAAAATATCTACAAGGATTTCTCGATTTTATTTGAAATTTGATCTTCATCCAGCATTTTACAAGTAAGTTCTTGTTTTTTATTTTGTGAATATATATGAATATTAAATATTTATTGTTTTCGTATTCCTTCCTTACTGTCTCATATTTGCTTAAATAGTAACTCATATTATATGTACAAGTGCTACTACGTGAACTTAATTAGTTTATTTCTTACTCTAATATGTCTCTTTTAGCAAATCTATTGTTACATCCTTGTGAGACTGTTGGAAAGCTGACAACTCTCTTTTGCATGTTATACTCTTTTATTGTGTCAAAGTTAACTTATTTTTCCTTATTTTTTAAATAGTGTAGGATGAAACAACATCAAGAATACACTTAGATGCAACATAAGATAGTTATGCTAATCAAGAGTTGCTTTCTCAACTCCAATGAAGGTATTTTTGTTGTTCCTGCACTTGAAATAAATTAGAAGATACAAAAACCTGCAGCAAATAATTTGTTAGTATAGGACAGTCCCGAGCCCACAAGTTACTTGTGTCTCCTTAAGAAATCTAACCCCCTCACGATGCCCAAGGTTCACGGGTTAATTTCTCCCAGGATGGAACGGGATAACAGTTCTACCGTAGCGGTACTTTAAACGGTTAGAACACGGCGAACACAAAGGAACGGAGCAAATCACACGACTCACTTAATATGCAGAAAGGGAGGGGATGCAGTGAGATATGCTTTCTGTCAGTGATTTTCTCTGCCCGAGTGTTTCTATCTTCTGCCCGAGGTTACGTATCCTCTGTCTGAGGTTACGTCTCTATCTGTCCGAGTTTGAGTCTCTGTGGAGTCTCTATCTCAGAACTTCAGTCTATGTCTGTGTTCTATGTTGTCTGTCTTCTGTCTGTCGTGATCAAGGACTGACAAATGACCAATTTATATAGACATCCAAGGGCAGGTGAAGAGACACACCTGGTGATTAATGACAAAAACGTGGGAGACTTAATTGTCCACTAACGACTGACTTCAATGTGGAGCAATTAATCTGCCACTAATGACTGACTTTAATGTGGAGGAATTAATCTACCACTAATGACCGACATTAATGAGAAGACGTGGAGGGAAAACGTGGAGGAACTAATCTGCTGATGTTGCTTCAGCTGCCCGGGTACTGAACCACTTCAGCTGCCAGTTACACAAACGGATAAAATATTAATTAATATTTTAGTTTTGTTGGTCCAAAAATTTAATTCAATCAATCGACCAAATCCAAATCCAAATCCAAATCCGAAGCCGAGACGAGCGACGACGACGGCGCGAGGCTTCCCTTCTTCTCAACCCTTTTAAGAGCTAAGAGAAGTAAATCTCTATTTAAACCCAACAAAATCCTTTTCCTCTACCAATGTGGGAGAAAGTGCATTTCCCTACAAAAGGGAACCTTTCCCTACAAAAGGGAACCTTTTCACTTTTTACCCATTTCTCATTCACATTCTTCCATTAAACCCAACAATTTTTCCATTTCATTCTCTTTATTATGTCATTTGTTGCTTCATAGTAAGTAAAAGAATTATCAGATAGAGGGTATTTTTCTCGAAATTGGTTCCTCTAGGAAGTTCAATCATTGCTCAAGAGAACAACTCAGTTCTTGTGTATATAAAAAAACACAAATGTGTCATGGTGAAAAATTTATGATCTGATTATCTTTTAGAACTCTCCTTTGTAATTAATTGTTTATTCTTTTTAGTTCCCTCGGTGAAATTTTGGTTATCTGTTTACATTCTTCATTGATTTTTTCAAGATTTAATTCTTTTCTAATGCTTCATGGTGGTTTCTCTTCTTTAGTATATGCTCGTATAGTTCAATTTGTGATTGTGTGGAATGTTTGTATTTTTAATAGATATTGCATTCATCTTATTTACTCAGACATAAAGTTCAATGATTGACAAGGAAATTCAGTTGAAATTAAAGCTTTTCAAGCGAGGTTAGTTTCATCTCTTTCTGATTCATTTAAGCTGATAAGTTGCTATTTCATGTCTTGTATTACATTTCTTTGTACTTTAATCCTACTATTGGATAAGGATTAAGGACTAAAATACGTACTATTGGCACTGTGGAGAAGGTTGATGAGAAATGTTGCTAGTACTTTTCGTGATAAAAAAATGTGTTTTAACTATACCAACTAGTTTGTAATCGAGGCATAGCTAATTGATTGATTAATTGTGTCCACTGCATATTGATGTGTGTCCCATACCAATGTTGTACAGAGAAAATGGTCCACACAAATAGGTGGCTTAACATGCAGAGGATTTGCACTTCTGTACGCAGGGAAAAATCGTGCTTGGTGTTTCCTCATTCTGTGCCAGTTACAAATTATGCTTGTAGTTACTTTCTTGACAAAATTACCCCCAAAAATGTGTTAGGATAGATCACGTATTTCTGCTTAGTACAGAGGAAGCACTTCATAGTTTAGGAGAAGTTGTCAAAGGTCCTTGAATAATTGCTTATGGATTTTTAAGTCTTGAATAATTGCTTATGAATTTTTAAGTATCTAAAATATTGTTATTGTTAGTCATTCCCATAGGTTTTGCTTGAACCTTTCTATCAATAGAGTCTAATATCTGTAACACACATTAATCTGTTCCTTGTGCAGTTACTAATCATTAAAATGCTGAAAAAGAACTTGGAGTGTTATTTATGGCTCTTTTCGAGCTCTATTTTTTCAGTATTTTAGATAGAACGCTGGTCGTAGATGTGGTATGAACTTTTATGGTTATAGATGGTTTTTCTGTTCAATGTAATTGACTCTTCTATATTGTTCAGGATTTGTCGGTTGATTTGTCTTTGTTAGCATTACTTGGAGATGACATATACAACTTCGGGGAACTTCTTACTCATCCAGTTGTAAGTGTTTTTCCTTAATCTTATGGCAATGGTTCAATAGTTTGGTTGCCTCTTTTTATATTATTCTATAATAATAAACAATACCTTATCATTCACAGACTCAACAACTTATTCCTCTATTATTTATCGATTTTATATCTTGTTTTCACAAAACTTGCTAGCTGCCTGATATGAATCATCACCTGCTTGATTTGTTTTTCATCTGAGAGTCAGTCGTGCTACCATTACTTCTATCTTGGTTGATGGATATTGTTCATTCACAACTTCTAATATATATCAAACTGTTATTGTTCTTTATTTTTTGGTGCAGTGTTGTTTTCATTTTAGAAAACTTTGGATGTTTATTTATGTGATGCAGCTTACCTATAGATGATTTACTCCTATGTACGGAAGCCATCGTTAAATCTTTGGAGGATTAACTCTAGCTTGTTGCTGAATTTTTCTTTTTATTTTTGTTATTATGGTTATTTGTAATGAAATTTGATGTAAATTCAAATTTATTCAATAAAATTATTTATTAATGTTATAGTTAACTAATTATTTATTTTTCTAAAACAATGAGATCATAATATGGGGATTATAAGCCCCCACAATTTTTTTAAACATTGAGATCATATTTTGGGGTTATAAACTACCACTTAGCTTATTGCCTTTGAAAACCTCCACAAATTACAATTCAATTTGTGGGGGTCATCGTGGGGGGTTTTAGAAACTACCGCAATATTGCTCGCTACAACAATAACTATGGAATTTTTAAAAACCACTACAATTCATTTTGTAGGGGTCAAAAATGCCCACAAATTGTCAAAGTAACTCCCACAAAATTAGTCTTTTCTTGTAGTGTAACTATAAAAAATACATTTATTGTTATGTGAATGCTTATCGTTGTTCAAGACAAATCCAATATTTTACAACTTATATATGTCAAAGAAATTTGTGAAGGAAATACGCAGCTTGAAAAACTTGAAACAATTAGTGGTGTTATCTTATGTAATGGATCGTTCATCATCAAGTAGAAAAGTATTTTGCTTGAGTTTCTTTAGATGTTCCAGCTCTAGGAGTAGGGACATAAAGTGGGAGATAAAAGAGCTAAAAGGTTCTTTTAATGAAAAATTACATGGCATAAAGAATTATAATAATAATGCACAAAAAATAAACATATTATACTTTAATTACAATGTGTAAACATTAGCTTAACGTATTGCACATTTTATAGCCATAATTTTGTTGAAACCATGAAGAGTAAAACGTGCCTATTTTTTTTAGAGATATAGATGTCATTGGCTATCTATTTAAAATAAAGATCTTTGAATTATCTCCTAAATATTAGAATTAAGAGCTATTGCTTAATTATCTCCTAAATATTAGGAAATAACTCAATTACTTCATAGTAACTCACCATAATATCAACCATCCTATCTCTCTTTCTTCACGAAATCATAAGTATTATATATAACCCTTATCCTCATATACTATATCTATGACATTGATGTCTTAAAATAAATAAATTATTAATATAACAATAATATGAATTACATATTTTTCTCTAAATCAGTGTTGAAACTGAATATAAGATAGTTATCTATAACATCAGTATCTTAAAAATCTTGAATTCTTAATATAACCGAAATATGCATCAATTATATGATAAATATACAATATAAAGAAATTGTAATAGCTTATGAAGAAATATTAGTATAACGATAATATGCGTCAATTATTAGTTAAAAAATCAATGATGAAATTGAGATATATGACAAATATCTGATAAATATAAAAGACAAATCAATTGTACTTAGCTTATAAGAAAAAGTAATATATTGATAATATGCATCAATTATATTTGTGACATGTATGTGTATATATATATATAGTGTTGCTAACATACTACATGGTTGTAGTACATTAGCAATGTATACAATTTTGATATACTCAAATTAACCCTGCCACTAAATAAATTCTTTGATATGTTAGGGGTAACTATGTCTTTTGAGCCAAAAAAAAAAAAAGAACCTCTCTCATTTCTCCACCCCCTCCCCAATTGTCTCTCTCTCTCTCTCCTGCATTTTGTTCTCTCCTTCTCTGTAAAAGAAAAGTATGGGGGATTTGGAATAATTTTGTTTTAGTAATCTTTTGCTTTTTAATCTTTTGCTAGGGGCCCTTAGGGCGTAATGGCTGATTTACGATTTGTCCAGAAATTGGGGACCTTTCAAAGTTTTTTTTTTTCATTCTGTTTTTTTTATTTATAAGAAAGAAAGAAAGAAAAGGAAAACTCGTCTGAATAATGCCCATCCAGTAAGTTCCCCAACTAGTTTCCTCTCTTAGCTAATTTTACCATGTCTGAAACAAGGAGAATTGGTTTAATTATGAGAAAGGTGAGATTGGGGTGTCTGAAGAGTGCAATTAAATCTTAATTCTTAGCCAATAGTTATAATAGTTTTTATGTGGAAAAAAAATTTAAAAAGTACTGCAGCTGGACTGATGAACAAGAGGAAGGTGTGATGTCATTAATTTTAGAAAAATGTGCAGCGTATGGGACGGGGAAGGAAGATTGGATGATTCTCATTTTTTTTCCTTTTTTTTGTGAAAAGACCAAACTGTCCCCACTAATAACGAATAAATAATGTGCTGGCAAGGATATTTTAGAGAACTAGAAAGTGTATACATTGCTAACCTACTACAACTATGTAGTATATATATATATATATATATATATATATATATATATATATATATATATGTGTGTGTGTGTGTGTGTGTGTGTGTGTGTGCGCGCGCGCGCGCGCGCTGCATATTTGACACTTAACGTATATAATTATTGCATATTTTCCGAATATCATGAAAATCCCCAAATTAGCATAATGCACCCACTAAAATGTCAACATCTGATTTTTAATTCATATTTAATTTCTATTTTAAAGAAATACTTTAACAAGTATGAAAATAACTCTCTTCTTTGAAAAAAATATATTTATTTATTTGGTGATTTAGTTAATGAATCCTCAAATACATGAGATTTGACTTTGAATTTGCTGAATATCCCATAATTTCTGTTGGGATCTATTTATTAGCTAGATTTTAGGCTTTTTTTGTTGGGGGTACTTTACTTTCTTATATACTTATCAATATTTAATAACAAGTTAAAGGGCTAGCCTTTGTGCAAATTGCCCAATGACCATTTTGATGTAAGACCACTATACTAAATGGATATGTTATTTAATATTTTTCTAATTAAGTCTTGAAATAAGAGATTGAGACATGAATTTCTTTCTTTTTTTCAGCAACTGGGCTTAAGAGTTTGAATAACTGGAGCGGATGCCTTTTTGAAATATTTACAACTTGAGAGCATAAATTAAAAGAGTCAAAAGTTATATTTTACCTCTATTTTGAAAAAAAAAAATTAATATTAAGAATTATTCTCTCCTTTCTCATTTTCTTCATTAATTGTTCAAGCCTTCTTTGTTATCAAAATCTCCATATTAAAACCCTCTATTCATTGTTCAAGCCCAGTTATCTTCTTAGGGTCCAAATCAAAGCTATCCATCCAATTCTTTACAAAATTCATTTTTGTAACCAGCAGCGAGTTTTTCATCCGCATTTAAAATTTAGTCAGTAAAGCTATTTTTTTTGGTAGAAACTGCCTGTTTCGGGTCTTTACCATATTCCCGCATTAAACAAGCTCTTGTTATGCCCCAACTTCAAATATATGCCCCAACTTCAAATAAGTTAGGAGCTGCATATGCCTAACTTCAAACCTTCATGTTTGAAGTTATAAGTCTATGTTTGAAGAAATGTTTGAAGTTGGAAGCTGATATGCTTTGAAGTTGGAAGCTGTTATGTCAATTTCACGTTACCTATGATTAAAGTTGGAAGTTACTATGGCCAACTTCAAAGCTTCAGTACTTAACTTAAACCCTAAAGGTCTAAAGTTAAGCATTAAAGGATTGGAATTTAAGCTAGTGGCTAAAATTAAATAGTTTTTAATATTTGTTAAACCTAAATAGCACGACCAAAATAGGCTACTTGTGCCCTTTCTCCATGACATTAAAAGGGAAATTTTGATCACTAGCCATTTTTGGACGTGCTCATTAGGGACTATCCACCGTTTCAAAATTCATTGAAGAATAGCTAAAAATTCGCGTGCACACTTAAGCTCCATTAGCGTTGGAAAAACAGCACAGACTAGTCCCATAACAAAATACTTTGGCTTTGAACAAAACTGGGGCTTTGAACAAAACTTGTTCAAAGCCAAAGTATTTTGTTATGGGACTGAAGCTTTATACAAAGTCCCATAACAAAGGTCCAGTCCATAACAAAATGTTGAAGCTTTGAACAAGTTTTGTTCACAGCCCCAGCATTTTGTTATGGGACTGAAGCTTTATACAAAGTCCCATAGCAAAATGCTTGGGTCTTGAACAAAACTTGTTCAAAGCCCCAGTATTTTATACTGGGGTTAGTTTACTGAAGCTTCCAAGTATAAATACTGGGATTTGTCCGGAGGTGGCTATTTCTCAGCAAATTTATTTTTGATGGCTACAAATCAATTAGCGCGCGCCAAACAGGTCCCTACACGAAATTTTTACACATTAAAACTCTCTTGTGAATAAATAAATAAAATATATGCTATACTAGACGAAAATGA
The DNA here is from genome assembly GCA_029990575.1 of Petunia axillaris subsp. axillaris. Classification (NCBI taxonomy): domain Eukaryota; kingdom Viridiplantae; phylum Streptophyta; class Magnoliopsida; order Solanales; family Solanaceae; genus Petunia; species Petunia axillaris. The sequence goes on from JARKNS010000009.1 coordinate 48,973,681, forward strand.
TAATAGTGAAGAAGAAAGTTCATCCACAGATAGCATAAGTGATGATGAACAAATTAATATAGCATATGAGTCTAGTGATAGTTACACTTCCGAATCAGAGTGTGATTGTCCTAGAGGATTATGTACCTGCGGGACAGGTTCAATAAAAGTCATATCAAATGAAAATACAGAATTCTTCTTTGATCTAATAGATCAAATAAAGGATGAAGAAATTAAAAGAGAATATCTTTTAAAATTAAAAGATATAGTCTTAAGTAGAGAATCAAATAAACCTAACATATCCAATCCTTTTAGTATGAAAAATATTCTACAAAAATTTGATAAAAAAGAAGAAAAAATATCTATATCAGATCTTTATGCAGAATTAGCAACATTAAAACAAGAAGTTAACATTTTAAAACAAAAAGTTAATAAAATAGAGGAAGAAAACCTTGCTCTAGAATTAATTCAAGAAACTCAAAAGGAGTTAAATTCTAAAATAATAGGAGAAAGTTCAAATACTAAACAAGTAGAAGCACAAGACGACGAATTAGGAGTCTTGGCTATCTCTAAAATTAAGTCTCAAAAATGGTATGTACCAATAAAATTAGTCATAAATAGTGAATACAGTATCCAGACAGTAGCTTTACTAGACTCTGGTGCTGACCAAAATTGTATAGTAGAAGGATTAATTCCAACAAAATATTGCGATAAAACATCAGCAAAATTATTCTCTGCATCAGGAGAAAAACTTAAAATAAAATATAAATTATCTAATGCACATATATGTAATGATAACATATGCTTTAAAAATACTTTTATTCTGATAAAAGATTTAAATGAGGAAGTTATATTAGGAACTCCCTTTTTAACTCAGATATCTCCTTTTACAGTAAATACAACAGGTATTACTACCAATAATCTTGGTAAAGAAATAATATTTTATTTCCTAAATGGTCCAAAACAAAGAGAAATAGATACTCTAAAAGAAAGAAGTATCTATAAAATACAAATGATAAAAAATCAAATAAACTACATAAAAGATGAAATTAAGATTGTTAAAATAGAAGACCAGCTTAAAGATAAATTAATTCAAGATAAAATACTACAAACCCAAAAAGAAATAGAATCTGAAGTCTGTTCAGATCTACCCAATGCCTTTTGGGAAAGAAAAAAGCATATAGTACGATTACCGTATATAGAAGGATTTGAAGATGGATCTATCCCCACTAAGGCTAGACCAATTCAAATGAACCAAGAATTAATGGAATATTGTAAAAAGGAAATTAATGAATTATTAGAAAAGAAAATAATTCGTCCCTCTAAGTCACCTTGGAGTTGTTCCGCATTTTATGTTAATAATAATGCTGAACGAGAAAGAGGAGCTCCAAGATTAGTTATAAATTATAAACCTTTAAACAAAGTATTAAGATGGATACGATATCCAATTCCAAATAAAAGAGATTTATTAAAGAGAACGTATAAGGCTAAAATATATAGTAAATTTGATATGAAATCAAGATTTTGGCAAATCCAAATAGATGAAAGGGATAAGTATAAAACAGCATTTAATGTGCCCTTTGGCCAATATGAATGGAATGTTATGCCCTTTGGGTTAAAGAATGCCCCATCAGAATTTCAAAATATAATGAATAATATATTTAATCCATATAGTTCATTCTCAATAGTTTATATTGATGATGTATTAATATTTTCAGAAAATATAGATCAACATTTTAAGCATTTAAAGATATTTCTTAATATTATTAAGAAAAATGGGCTGGTAGTGAGTGCCAAAAAGATCAAACTATTTCAAACCTCTATCAGATTTTTAGGACATGACTTATCTCAAGGCATGTATAAACCAATTTATAGAGCCATAGAATTCTCTACAAAATTTCCAGATGTTTTAACAGATAAAACTCAGTTACAAAGGTTTTTAGGAAGCCTCAACTATGTCTCAGATTTTATTCCAAATCTTAGACAAATATGTGAACCCCTTTATCAGCGTCTTAGGAAAAATCCAATTCCTTGGAGCCAAGAACAAACACAAACAGTCCAAAAGGTCAAAAGTATTGTTCAAAAACTTCCATGTCTAGGCATACCACATCCGGATGCCTTTATGATTGTTGAAACCGATGCCTCTGAAATAGGTTTCGGAGGAATTCTTAAACAGCGTCTCTCTCCAAAAGAGTCTGAACAATTAGTCCGATATTGCTCTGGCATATGGAACGGAACTCAAAAAAATTATAGTACTATTAAAAAAGAAATTTTATCAATAGTTTTATGTATAACTAAATTTCAAGATGATCTGATAAACAAAGAATTTCTTTTAAGAGTTGATTGTAAAGCAGCAAAAGATGTTTTGCAAAAAGATGTTAAAAATTTAGTTTCAAAACAAATATTTGCCAGATGGCAAGCTTTATTATCCAGCTTTGATTTTCAAATAGAATTTATTAAAGGAGAAGACAATAGTCTTCCAGATTTTTTAACCAGAGAATTCTTACAGAAAAATCATGCGGCCCTTATTTCCAGTAAGGCCCCCAAGGCAATTCATGGAGCAGCACCATAACCAGAACCCACACATAAACAGATATACAGCCCTAGCAGAATTTCCTCAATTACCTCCTCCAACCCCGGTAAAGAAGGAAATAATATCCGGAACTTCGAAACAGTCATTAAATAGTTATGCCAGGAGAAGTATAAACAGTTATTCTGAGGCGGTACAGCCTCCTATCAAATATGAACAAGCAGCAAGCTCTTCAACAGCAAACCCTCAGAAATTCGATTGGATAAATAGTCAACAGATACCAGTTATTGCCATTGAAAGAAAGTTCGTTGAAAAACGAATTACAGAAATTATCAAGACCTGCTACTCAGACAGGAATTACATAGAAACCGATAACCCTTATAAAACAAGAGAGTTTTATGAGGCCATATTAATAGCAACAAATTCAATAGAAATCGAGAATGAATTAGCAGACAGAAATGATCCGAGGAGTATTCGGTACTCCAAGTTTACTATAAAAAAGATCTTAAGCCCTGCGGACTGGCCAGTAGATCATCTACACACGCCAATCCAATTCCCATTACCAGTTGATTTTAAAATATCAAGTTACAATTTTTATGACTATAAAAACGCATGGATTAACTTTATATATTTAAGACTTGGCAGCCATTCATGGTTTGTCAAGTTCTGTGAACAGATTTCAACAAATCCCATTCCCAGATGGTTCTATGAATGGTGGAGTATATTCGGAGCAGATGAAAGAGTATTATCACCTTCTTTCAAACAGCTACGCACAAATTATCAAAAAGAAAATGAAGAATTAGCGGCATTACCAGAATATATACAATTATGTAAATTCTTTGTGGCAAAAAGAGTGTCCTACATTATCAGTTGGGAGTTTAACATTGAAGTACTAAACAAGGTCAGATACCTTGTTAAGACTATTAAAATCAAAGGATGGACCCCTAAAAACAAACAGGTACAAAGTCAGATAAAGACCGAATTAGCTAACAGATTATCCAAAGAAGCATTGAAAAGGAAACTTCAACAGGCCTTGGCGAATTTAGACCAAGCAAACGGCAATGAAATAGCTCAAATTACTGAATTATTGGATACTGCATCATCAACAGCATCAGCAGAAGATAATGGAGATATGGAGGACCCACACGGGATTGCTCAAGCATATCTCACAGAATTTTAAAGAAGAAGACGACAAATAGATCTTACTTTACTTTTGTGAAGATAAGATTCCTGACAGGAACCCATTATCAGCAATAATGTAAATCTTATCTTACTTTATAAGATAAAGATTCCCCGTTAATAGCTCTCCACCTGTAAAGGAGAATAGTATTATTAGCAGCTATAAATAGGAATAGAAATCAGAAGTAAGGCATCACTCGAAAATCCCCTTCGAAATATTGCCTACTCTCTCTGTAATACTCTCTCTGTAAACAAATGTTCTTTGAAGTCCAATAAACAGTTCTGATTTTAATAGTAAGTCTTCTGTTCAATTAAATATTTTCAATATTTATTTTAATTATTAGATTTAATTTAATTATTAGTTTATTTAATTTCATAAATATGTTTTCCGCAAAGTTCTACTGCCCCTATGGTATCAGGGGCAGTATGATCGTCGGCTAAATCATCTGTTATCCTTGTTAACTCGAAATTTTCTGTTAAGCCTGTTTTCTTGTTCATATCTCTTAGTCCTTATCCTTGTGTCGAGGTAACCGATTAATCTCCGGTTTAGACGTTGGCAAGCCATAAAGTTCCGTTGGATTAGCCCGTTGAGTCTAGGAGGACGTAGGGCCGGACCCGGATTGGTGTTCCCGTCGCTTAGCTACATAGGATAAGAACGAAAGAAATCTGAATAAAGAAAACACCTTAATAGAAAAGAGTAGAGTTAACTATAGGATAACCCCCCCCCATAAGAAAACAAAAACACTTAACTCCCGTATCTTATGAAACACTGGTTTAATAAATATAATGATAATGATTATTATATCTATTTTATGAAAATATGTTTCTCTGATTTAATAAACAACGATAATCCTTACGTAGAAGAAACTCTTCTGCTATATTATAAACTTTGGAGAAGAGATTTCCTTAATAAAAATAAAAATATAATATTTTAAAAAAATGAATATGGATCCAGGTTATCTAGAACTCTGGATAAATATTGATAAAGAAATTAATGACCATGAAAAGCTTTTAAAAGATAATCTACATAGATATCTCTTGACAGGAAATATTGATTTTCTACATTATATGCAAAATAATATTTCGGAAATACTTAGGTTAAAACCTATAGCTGAAAGTTATTATAGAAAAGCTTGTGACGGTCCAGGAGTTCATTATTAGAATGGAAGGATCATCGCAGACAGTATTAAACAGTATAAACCTATCAACAGAGATAGATAAAATATCAAAAATAGAAAATAATCTGTTAAATTGGAATATTCCCAAAGAAAAGTTAGAAAAGATATATGAAGTCGGAGGATTTGACTTCATAAATAGATTTAATATTAAAACATGCGAATCAACAATTGCTATAAATCAGTCAGTTGAAACAATTCAACTATTGTCTATAAAAGATATAGAAAAATATAGAAAAAGTTATAAATTCCTACATATAGGACTAGTGCAAGTGGCTGTAAAACCACTTCATAGACTAGGATTAGATATTCCTATATGTTTATTATTAAGAGATAATAGATTCTTAAACTTTGATGATTCATTAATAGCTGTATTACAAAGTAACATGGCAAATGGGCCAGTATACTTTAATTGTTATCCAAATTTCTCAGTTGATATTAATGATCCAACAATATTAGATACTCTAACATTAAATGTTAAAACAAAACATTTAAATAGTAAACATCAAGCCAGAGAAATAGCTATAATATATAGAGTATATTATAAATTAATGAAAACTACTCTAGCTCCCAAAGCTAAACCAAGTAGAGCTCATAAAGGAGTTACAATGTTAATGGAAGCAAATATTAGACATCATAATATATTTGTCCCAAGATTACTTAAATGGGATGAAGTCTTATCAAAAGATGAATGGCACTTTGATTCCATCACGGAACCAAAAGTAGAAGATGAATCTATACAAATAGAACAAGTTATACAACATACAGATGGATCAATAGATTTAAAATTCCTAAAATCTAGATCCTTTAACGCTACATCTTCATCTTCCAGGATGTCCTTTTCAAGGCCATCTACTTCTTGTCCCCTGGAGGAAGAAGACATAATAAGCAAAAATTTAAAAGGTGTTAACTTTAGTAAAAGAATTCCACAACCAGAATACAAACCTGTCATAATCAATCAACCATCAAGCCCAACCTTTAGTGAAATAAATGATTCCTTAGGAATGATAACGTTAGAGGAACCATTTGAACCAGATATAAAATATCTCCAACAACTCTGGGTAAAACCAGAGAATAATATTAAAAGAGAATGGTATAGAAACAATTACACTTTAGAACAGAGGAAATCATTTAGAGACAAATGGATGAAAGATATGAAAAAATGGAAGTGTAGTTTAGAATTTTTTAAATGGTTTGAATATACAGGAAAATTAGCTAACTGTGAATCTTTAAATATGGTAGTTAAAAAATGGTATACAAAAAGTAATAAAATAATAGAATCTACCATTCCCCCATTAGAAGAAATAAATATACCAGTAGGTGATAAAGTAGTAATAGGAAATCCTTTTAAAAGAACATCAATAGATGCCCAAGGAGAACCTAAAAACAAAGATATTAATAAATTAATAGAACAAAGTAATTATACGAATCAAATACTACATGTCATAGCCAATCAAGTAGAAGAAGCAAGAAGCAAGAAGCAAGTCTTCTTTTAAACCGTTCCCAGAAAAAAGAATAAAATTTGAAGATAATATTGAAGAAAATCCAATTTTCAGGCTACCTAGTATGTCAAAAGATAAATTCCCTAGTCTTCCTAAAGGTGGATTAGAAATAAAAGGTGATGTTCTAGAAGAAATTACCAAAAGGTTAAAATCATCTTTAACAATAAATACAATTCCAAAAGAGAAAGAAAATTCAGTAAAAACCTTATCTGAATTAAATGATCAATTAAATAAATTAGGATCTAATCATCATCATAAGAAAAATTATTATAAAAAACCTACATTTCCTGATATACAGTACGAAGAAGAACATCTAGTATCATTCAGTTCTCACTCAGGTGATGCTATAACTGAATGGAATATAGATGGACAAGCAGAACATCAAATACTTAATAGATTACATGAAATGGGAATAGCAGCAACAGCCTATAAAATAAAAGGTAATACAGATAAGCAAGCAGCAACCCTGCTTTCTTACGGATTTACAGGAATGTTAAAAAATTGGTGGGACAACTATCTGTCGGATAAAGATAGAGAAACTGTCCTTAATGCTACTACAATCATAAAAATAGTTAAACAAGAAGGTAGTAGTACTAATCAAATAATAGAAGAACAAGTACGTGAAGATGCCATAAACACTTTATTATATGCCATAATTAAACACTTTATTGGAGAACCAAAAGTTTTTAAAGATAGAAGCTTAGAAATATTATCTAATCTATCATGTCCAAAATTACATGACTTTAAATGGTATAAAGACATATTTTTAAATAAAGTAATGATTAGAGAAGATTGTAATCATAGTTATTGGAAAGAAAAATTTATAAGTGGACTACCACATTTATTTGCAGATAAAGTTAGACAAAAAATAAAAGATAGATTTAATGGTGAAATACCTTATGACGGATTAACCTATGGTGATATAGTAAGCTTTATTAACATAACAGCTTTAGAATTATGTACTGATATGAAATTAAAAAATCAGTTAAAAAGAGATTATAAAATCACTAAGAAAGAATTAGGAAATTTCTGTAGTGATTTTGGTTATGCTAAGATAACTGCCCCGTCTACCGAGGCAACAAAAAGATCCAAAAGGATAAATAGAAAAGACAAAAGTAGCAATAGTAATTATAAAAGAAAATCTTCCAAAAGATACAAGAAGAAAAATCCAAAAAATGCAAGTCAAAATAAGCAACCTTCTTTTAAAGAAAGATGCTACAATTGTGGAAAACAAGGCCATAAGGCAAATGATTGTAGAGTCAAGACAAAGAAGAAAAACAAGATTAATAGTTTAGAATTAGATGAAGACATTAAGAATAAAATATATGCTATACTAGACGAAAATGATAATAGTGAAGAAGAAAGTTCATCCACAGATAGCATAAGTGATGATGAACAAATTAATATAGCATATGAGTCTAGTGATAGTTACACTTCCGAATCAGAGTGTGATTGTCCTAGAGGATTATGTACCTGCGGGACAGGTTCAATAAAAGTCATATCAAATGAAAATACAGAATTCTTCTTTGATCTAATAGATCAAATAAAGGATGAAGAAATTAAAAGAGAATATCTTTTAAAATTAAAAGATATAGTCTTAAGTAGAGAATCAAATAAACCTAACATATCCAATCCTTTTAGTATGAAAAATATTCTACAAAAATTTGATAAAAAAGAAGAAAAAATATCTATATCAGATCTTTATGCAGAATTAGCAACATTAAAACAAGAAGTTAACATTTTAAAACAAAAAGTTAATAAAATAGAGGAAGAAAACCTTGCTCTAGAATTAATTCAAGAAACTCAAAAGGAGTTAAATTCTAAAATAATAGGAGAAAGTTCAAATACTAAACAAGTAGAAGCACAAGACGACGAATTAGGAGTCTTGGCTATCTCTAAAATTAAGTCTCAAAAATGGTATGTACCAATAAAATTAGTCATAAATAGTGAATACAGTATCCAGACAGTAGCTTTACTAGACTCTGGTGCTGACCAAAATTGTATAGTAGAAGGATTAATTCCAACAAAATATTGCGATAAAACATCAGCAAAATTATTCTCTGCATCAGGAGAAAAACTTAAAATAAAATATAAATTATCTAATGCACATATATGTAATGATAACATATGCTTTAAAAATACTTTTATTCTGATAAAAGATTTAAATGAGGAAGTTATATTAGGAACTCCCTTTTTAACTCAGATATCTCCTTTTACAGTAAATACAACAGGTATTACTACCAATAATCTTGGTAAAGAAATAATATTTTATTTCCTAAATGGTCCAAAACAAAGAGAAATAGATACTCTAAAAGAAAGAAGTATCTATAAAATACAAATGATAAAAAATCAAATAAACTACATAAAAGATGAAATTAAGATTGTTAAAATAGAAGACCAGCTTAAAGATAAATTAATTCAAGATAAAATACTACAAACCCAAAAAGAAATAGAATCTGAAGTCTGTTCAGATCTACCCAATGCCTTTTGGGAAAGAAAAAAGCATATAGTACGATTACCGTATATAGAAGGATTTGAAGATGGATCTATCCCCACTAAGGCTAGACCAATTCAAATGAACCAAGAATTAATGGAATATTGTAAAAAGGAAATTAATGAATTATTAGAAAAGAAAATAATTCGTCCCTCTAAGTCACCTTGGAGTTGTTCCGCATTTTATGTTAATAATAATGCTGAACGAGAAAGAGGAGCTCCAAGATTAGTTATAAATTATAAACCTTTAAACAAAGTATTAAGATGGATACGATATCCAATTCCAAATAAAAGAGATTTATTAAAGAGAACGTATAAGGCTAAAATATATAGTAAATTTGATATGAAATCAGGATTTTGGCAAATCCAAATAGATGAAAGGGATAAGTATAAAACAGCATTTAATGTGCCCTTTGGCCAATATGAATGGAATGTTATGCCCTTTGGGTTAAAGAATGCCCCATCAGAATTTCAAAATATAATGAATAATATATTTAATCCATATAGTTCATTCTCAATAGTTTATATTGATGATGTATTAATATTTTCAGAAAATATAGATCAACATTTTAAGCATTTAAAGATATTTCTTAATATTATTAAGAAAAATGGGCTGGTAGTGAGTGCCAAAAAGATCAAACTATTTCAAACCTCTATCAGATTTTTAGGACATGACTTATCTCAAGGCATGTATAAACCAATTTATAGAGCCATAGAATTCTCTACAAAATTTCCAGATGTTTTAACAGATAAAACTCAGTTACAAAGGTTTTTAGGAAGCCTCAACTATGTCTCAGATTTTATTCCAAATCTTAGACAAATATGTGAACCCCTTTATCAGCGTCTTAGGAAAAATCCAATTCCTTGGAGCCAAGAACAAACACAAACAGTCCAAAAGGTCAAAAGTATTGTTCAAAAACTTCCATGTCTAGGCATACCACATCCGGATGCCTTTATGATTGTTGAAACCGATGCCTCTGAAATAGGTTTCGGAGGAATTCTTAAACAGCGTCTCTCTCCAAAAGAGTCTGAACAATTAGTCCGATATTGCTCTGGCATATGGAACGGAACTCAAAAAAATTATAGTACTATTAAAAAAGAAATTTTATCAATAGTTTTATGTATAACTAAATTTCAAGATGATCTGATAAACAAAGAATTTCTTTTAAGAGTTGATTGTAAAGCAGCAAAAGATGTTTTGCAAAAAGATGTTAAAAATTTAGTTTCAAAACAAATATTTGCCAGATGGCAAGCTTTATTATCCAGCTTTGATTTTCAAATAGAATTTATTAAAGGAGAAGACAATAGTCTTCCAGATTTTTTAACCAGAGAATTCTTACAGAAAAATCATGCGGCCCTTATTTCCAGTAAGGCCCCCAAGGCAATTCATGGAGCAGCACCATAACCAGAACCCACACATAAACAGATATACAGCCCTAGCAGAATTTCCTCAATTACCTCCTCCAACCCCGGTAAAGAAGGAAATAATATCCGGAACTTCGAAACAGTCATTAAATAGTTATGCCAGGAGAAGTATAAACAGTTATTCTGAGGCGGTACAGCCTCCTATCAAATATGAACAAGCAGCAAGCTCTTCAACAGCAAACCCTCAGAAATTCGATTGGATAAATAGTCAACAGATACCAGTTATTGCCATTGAAAGAAAGTTCGTTGAAAAACGAATTACAGAAATTATCAAGACCTGCTACTCAGACAGGAATTACATAGAAACCGATAACCCTTATAAAACAAGAGAGTTTTATGAGGCCATATTAATAGCAACAAATTCAATAGAAATCGAGAATGAATTAGCAGACAGAAATGATCCGAGGAGTATTCGGTACTCCAAGTTTACTATAAAAAAGATCTTAAGCCCTGCGGACTGGCCAGTAGATCATCTACACACGCCAATCCAATTCCCATTACCAGTTGATTTTAAAATATCAAGTTACAATTTTTATGACTATAAAAACGCATGGATTAACTTTATATATTTAAGACTTGGCAGCCATTCATGGTTTGTCAAGTTCTGTGAACAGATTTCAACAAATCCCATTCCCAGATGGTTCTATGAATGGTGGAGTATATTCGGAGCAGATGAAAGAGTATTATCACCTTCTTTCAAACAGCTACGCACAAATTATCAAAAAGAAAATGAAGAATTAGCGGCATTACCAGAATATATACAATTATGTAAATTCTTTGTGGCAAAAAGAGTGTCCTACATTATCAGTTGGGAGTTTAACATTGAAGTACTAAACAAGGTCAGATACCTTGTTAAGACTATTAAAATCAAAGGATGGACCCCTAAAAACAAACAGGTACAAAGTCAGATAAAGACCGAATTAGCTAACAGATTATCCAAAGAAGCATTGAAAAGGAAACTTCAACAGGCCTTGGCGAATTTAGACCAAGCAAACGGCAATGAAATAGCTCAAATTACTGAATTATTGGATACTGCATCATCAACAGCATCAGCAGAAGATAATGGAGATATGGAGGACCCACACGGGATTGCTCAAGCATATCTCACAGAATTTTAAAGAAGAAGACGACAAATAGATCTTACTTTACTTTTGTGAAGATAAGATTCCTGACAGGAACCCATTATCAGCAATAATGTAAATCTTATCTTACTTTATAAGATAAAGATTCCCCGTTAATAGCTCTCCACCTGTAAAGGAGAATAGTATTATTAGCAGCTATAAATAGGAATAGAAATCAGAAGTAAGGCATCACTCGAAAATCCCCTTCGAAATATTGCCTACTCTCTCTGTAATACTCTCTCTGTAAACAAATGTTCTTTGAAGTCCAATAAACAGTTCTGATTTTAATAGTAAGTCTTCTGTTCAATTAAATATTTTCAATATTTATTTTAATTATTAGATTTAATTTAATTATTAGTTTATTTAATTTCATAAATATGTTTTCCGCAAAGTTCTACTGCCCCTATGGTATCAGAGCCAGTATGATCGTCGGCTAAATCATCTGTTATCCTTGTTAACTCGAATTTTTCTGTTAAGCCTGTTTTCTTGTTCATATCTCTTAGTCCTTATCCTTGTGTCGAGGTAACCGATTAATCTCCGGTTTAGACGTTGGCAAGCCATAAAGTTCCGTTGGATTAGCCCGTTGAGTCTAGGAGGACGTAGGGCCGGACCCGGATTGGTGTTCCCGTCGCTTAGCTACATAGGATAAGAACGAAAGAAATCTGAATAAAGAAAACACCTTAATAGAAAAGAGTAGAGTTAACTATAGGATAACCCCCCCATAAGAAAACAAAAACACTTAACTCCCGTATCTTATGAAACACTGATTTAATAAATATAATGATAATGATTATTATATCTATTTTATGAAAATATGTTTCTCTGATTTAATAAACAACGATAATCCTTACGTAGAAGAAACTCTTCTGCTATATTATAAACTTTGGAGAAGAGATTTCCTTAATAAAAATAAAAATATAATATTTTAAAAAAATGAATATGGATCCAGGTTATCTAGAACTCTGGATAAATATTGATAAAGAAATTAATGACCATGAAAAGCTTTTAAAAGATAATCTACATAGATATCTCTTGACAGGAAATATTGATTTTCTACATTATATGCAAAATAATAACTTAGGTTAAAACCTATAGCTGAAAGTTATTATAGAAAAGCTTGTGACGGTCCAGGAGTTCATTATTAGAATGGAAGGATCATCGCAGACAGTATTAAACAGTATAAACCTATCAACAGAGATAGATAAAATATCAAAAATAGAAAATAATCTGTTAAATTGGAATATTCCCAAAGAAAAGTTAGAAAAGATATATGAAGTCGGAGGATTTGACTTCATAAATAGATTTAATATTAAAACATGCGAATCAACAATTGCTATAAATCAGTCAGTTGAAACAATTCAACTATTGTCTATAAAAGATATAGAAAAATATAGAAAAAGTTATAAATTCCTACATATAGGACTAGTGCAAGTGGCTGTAAAACCACTTCATAGACTAGGATTAGATATTCCTATATGTTTATTATTAAGAGATAATAGATTCTTAAACTTTGATGATTCATTAATAGCTGTATTACAAAGTAACATGGCAAATGGGCCAGTATACTTTAATTGTTATCCAAATTTCTCAGTTGATATTAATGATCCAACAATATTAGATACTCTAATATTGTTGGATCATTAATATCAACTTGGTTAAGGAATAGAGATTACCTGTTTTAGTATGTTTGCGTTAATGTATCAGTAGAATGTCTATATCTATATCTGGGAAGAAGACGGGATAGCTAAATGATAACAAAATACAATACGATGACATTTTCTCACATTGATCACACAATGTCTTACTTATGTAGATTGAATATCTTGCTGTATTGACCTTGCAAAACTGTATATGTCTGTGGTTGTTTGCAGTTCAATGCTCGGTCTGAATCAATAAAGGAGAAGGCTTCATTTCGCCGCCTTGTCCCAAAGAATAGGTGCCTGGTGGCAGTTGAGGGGTAGGCTCTTTCTTCAGATATAATAGTCATGAGAGTATTCATTTCTATGTTCAATCTACTTTTGTCTGTTTCTTTTCACAAAGCTAACATCCTCTATGTCAAACAGATTGTTTTCCTGATAACATACATGTCGTTATTAGCTTTCAAGGAGTGGAACTACCTAATTACGCCCCTTTCTAAAAAGAAAAAAAGGGAAAAAAGGAGAATAAAAAAATGAGAGGACATTATGGGGAACCAAAAGCTACTTTCATTCAAATTCCTTTAAATTTCTAAGTAATTTTACAATTTTGAATTTTCTGCTTTCTCAATTGCAATGTCAATGGTGCTCAGTGATGGTATTTTCTTCAGATTTTATGAGTGGAAAAAGGATGGGTCGAAAAAGCAACCTTATTACATACATTTTAAGGATGCCCGGCCTCTGGTGTTTGCTGCCCTTTTTGACTCTTGGAAGAATCCTGAAGGTGAGTAACCATATTTTCAGGGTGACTCGTAGTGAATTAGTTATTTACTAGCCACAATCATTAACATCCTTCTAATTTACGATCTGTCTATATTTTACTTATAGCATCCAAAATTAATTCTGGGATTACGACTTTGAGTTACTTGCTAATAAGCTTTAGTCCTTTTCATTTATTATATATATGATCCAGATAACCAAATGCAGAGTCATAATCCACCTTGAGATGGTGGATTATGCTACAACAAGATGCAGTCTTTTGTGCTTGTTTTAGTTAGCAGATCACTTTCATTCGACAACTTGAATACTGCGTCTGAGATTTGTTCATTCTGGTTATACAGGAGAGGTTCTTTATACATTCACTATATTGACAACTTCAGTGTCTTCATCTTTACAATGGCTCCATGGTTAGTTTTCTTTTATTTACTGTTGATTATTTATTCTTTATTCTTGATGTACTTTTCACTCTGATACTTGGAATTGTTTAACGATTAAAATTTTGGGATGTCTAATTGTTTAAGGGTAACTTTTGGACACTGGATTTAAATACAAGTATGGCCTTGAGGAATTGTTTGATGGTGCAATTGAGTGCGGCAAACAAAAGGGTATTCTCTAGTTTGTTTTGTATCAAGATAAAGTGCACTTATAGTTTGTTTTACGCATCATCGTTGTTAAGCAATTTTTACATTAATAGGGCATCTTAAAATATGAACAAATAAGCCTCCATAAAGTGTGATTTGTATTTAAACTATGAAAATCAGTTCACTCAAAACAAGCATCTACAAGGGTAAAGAATATTACTGTCCCAAAAAAACCTTAAAGAATATCGTTGCCTCAATCTACAATTTTTGGCCTTTGACATGAAACTCTATGACCAAGTTCGTTCATATCAATCTAGTTGTCGAGATTCTACTCCTACATCTTATTTCTCATGTTAGGTAGGACTAATTAAATTCCTCCCCAAGTTAAATTCCCGGAGATATCAATCACGGCAAAGAAATTTTAAGATATATACAAATTACAACCCTTTCTTACATCTTTTTACTGCATGTTAGCTATTTGATCAGTTAATAGTACTAGCAATCTGCAAGACAACCGCCAGGGGAACATTACTTTTTTGGGTTAATACAATGCTAAGAAAAGAGAATACTGAAAAGGAAATTTGAAAAGAGCTAGACGGGCTTCTTGGCGGTCTCCCTTAAATTGAAATGCTTTAGAGTTTGACTTAGTTTTGTGAAGTCATTAGTTGTGGTTTGTGCTAGCTTTTGCCAATATTTCTCGTTAAAAGAAAGTATTACTAATATATATATACAAATTAATGGTGACGTCTTTTAATATAAGCTCGAGATAATAGATGTAAAAGAAAGCATACTTCATACATATACATATAATTGAATGATAATTACAGTTTACATAAACATTAAACAAGACAAAGAATGAGGCTATCATTACACAATAAATTCATGGATTAACTAATGATCTTGGAGTCCATTACCTAAATGGTCACTCAACTATTGAAAATAAACCAAGAAAGTCACTCTTCTTTGTAATGTTCCTAAATGGTCACTTATCTTTTGATAATTAACTCAAATAACACAATCTGTCTGCGAAGACCTTCTACAACAAAATCTCACTTCTGCAAGAACATAAGTTAAGGGAGTTTAGAATCTAAAACTGCCAAAAGTACTATACTATTGAAGCATGAAAGTTTCAATTTTCAGCAATAGTACTAATACTATCAATAACAGGCTGGGACATTGGGAGTCACTGATTCCACCTCAAGAATTAAGGTGAAAATCCGTATGTTTATTTGTTTTTAAACTTAATTAAATTATATAAGTTTATACATAAATATTTTATATATAAAGTATTTTTATTCAAATAAATATTTTCGATTCGATATATTTTTGATTTATTTTTATAAAAGAAAAAACCGACGTAATGAACGGTACAGTTATGACTTTGTATAAGAACCTATAATTTTATTTTGGAAAACACGATTTTATTGAGTTAATGATACGATCAATATGACAACGATAATTATTTAACGTGATCGATTACAACTAGCAGATATGCTGAGCAATGAGTTAAAGGTACGATCGATTAGAAATAAATCAATATGATCGACGACGATGAAAAAATATATTTAGCAATGAACTGACGATATGATCAATGCGATGATGATGAATTAATGCGATCAATAACTATAAACGGATGTCAGGTGATGAAAATAGCACACAAGTAATGAAGTGAACGATAATAAATCAATAAACGAAAGCAATAAAGCTTATTGAATTGAAGAATCGAAGGTTGGCGCTTCGTTGAAAGAGATGAATCCTCCTCCAAGTTTGAACCAAGTCGCGACTGATGTTTGATACAATAGTTGAGATTGTAACAATGGTAGATTTGCTATAATAATGGCGTAATTGAATGACAATAATGATGTAACTGAAGAATGTGGATACTTTTCTTCAGATGAACGTAAGTTTACAAATGGGAGAACAGGATCTATTTATAGGCTAAAGAGATGTGGAGTTTCCAACCCTAGAAGGACTCCACTCTCTCACGTCTCTCCTTAGTCACGCAACAGTAGTTGCCCACGTCCAACAACTTCTGCTGAATTCGCTTCGATAAAAGTGGGATAAGATCAACCACCGTTATCTGGTAAAACAATCGTCTTCGAAATCTTCCGATCACAGTGTAACACAACCGATCACATCAATGATCGAAGTTTTTTTTCGATCCAACCTCGTTTCGTAATGTCTTCGGAATCTATTCTCACCTTACCACGTAGTTGACCACGTATCCTTTGCGTGATCGGACAGAAATCGACCAATACAGTTCCTTAAATTTGCAATCAATGGTCATACAAATCTTATTAAGTTATAACCTTGTTATAACTGAGATTTTTTATTTTTTGTTTTTGCTTTTTTGGTTAAAGAACCTAAAGTATTGAATATTAAAAAGAAAAGGGTTCAAAGTAATATAAATAGATGAAGTGCAACTTTTGCAGAATAGTCGGATAATAATGAAGAATCAATTGCCCACGATTATGCAAATGTTGTCCGTGAAGGTGGCATTTCTTTGAGGCACCAATCTTAAGTCAATCAACAAGAAGAAGGTCATCTTGTGGCACAAAAAGCTTCATAGAAGGTTAGCAGAAAAGGGTACAAGGCTTACAAGATCATTGAGTCCATTACCTAAATGGTCACTCAACTATTGGAAATAAACCAAGAAAGTCACTCTTCTTTGTAATGTTCCGAAATGGTCACTCAACTTTGGATAATTAACTCAAATGGTCATTCTCATCTGAAAAATTGTTATCTCCGATGATACATGCTTACTTGGAATTTTTTTTTAAAATTAATTTAAAATATAAAGAAATTTAAATCTCACTGTCTCCACCCATTTAACATAATTATTTGACTCATACCCGACAAAATAACTTAATGGGTCAACTACCAAAAAAGTTAGTTCAACTTTAATCCTAAGATACTATACGATGTTTCCCTCCTCATCTTCTTTTTAGGATCCTATATGGAGAACCAAAATTTTACCTTCAATTGATTTCTTCCCCAATAAAATCATTGCACTTAAACTAAAATTTTCATAAAATACCATAAACTCATAACATAATACATGACAATGGTACTGGATATGACTAAAGCAACAATTAATTATCTTTTACTCATCATGAATGGTACTGACATGAATTAAATATTTGGTGTAAGTAGCATGAGTTAATAACTGGTGAGAATGATTTTCTGGTTTACCAATTTTTAGGCACCCATTGCAAAATATTCAATTACATATGATATAATTGTTGTCTCTAATATCGTTTTCTTGAGTAAAATGAAATTATTTTGATTAGTCACTCGAACTATGAGTTTTGGAATGAAAGTAATGGTCATTTTTCAATTGTTGTCTTGTATGTGAAAAAAATATTTTTCTTTGTGGGTTAGTTTTAGATAATATTTTTTTTAAAAAAAAAAAAACAGAAAATAACCGAATACCAAAACCGATATGATTAGGACGGTTTCTAAAATTCAAATTTTGGTTATACATACTAGAATAATCGAAATATTAGTATGGTACAAAAATTTTAAAATAACCGAGTCGAACCATTGACACTCCTAATCATGGGATTCATATCCAAATATTCCTATCTTTATCATTTATGCTTGGTTCAAAATTTTCATGTATAGAGATTTAAAATCATTATGACTTTAAAGCTGATACACATTATAAGATTTATTTTTTTTCAGATTACATGTTTTTTGATATATATTCTGGTTCATCTTCATATTTTCCAATAACTAAACATATGGGATAATTGGAAAAAAAAAACACTTCATTATCGTGCTCAGAGTTAAGTTTAAATATTAATTAATTTAAATTAGCTATACTTGTATCATTTAACAAATTAATGTCATTGAGTACGTGATATATAGTACTTATTATTTTACTAATCTAATCAAAACCTTGATTATTTTCAAAGTCATAACTACATAGAAAGAAGGGGTGCTAATTTGGCCAAAACAAAAAAATGACACGAAAAGAGAATATTGCATTAGTGTAATGTTAACAGAAAAAAATACTTAGCAAATGCGGTAGGACAGGGTTTGGAGGGTAGGGCAGGGGTTTGGCGGGTGGAGCAGGGCACGACTAAAGTAGAAAAAAATGGTAAATGGGCAGGGCAGGGCAAGTTAAGGTTTGCCTTGGCCTGCCCTTCCCCATTTGCCATTGGTAAGAAAAGGTACCATAACCTAGGCATACGATACTGTAAAATAATAATTATCTTTGATACAAATTAAAACAAAGACTAGATTGTCCCTACAATTATTTATAAAATATTTACATGAGGAGACTTTATTATCAATAAAATTATCCTGTAGGTACATAACTTTAATAGTAGTCTTGAAAAATAGGGACTCTTTCATAAATATCCATCAGAAGCAAAGTTATTATCCGCTACTGCCCATTACTTAACCAATTACAACAACTACCCATAAAGATATTACCCTAGCTACCCATTCTGTTCTAATCCTAAACTCCTTCAACTGAACGTTGTTTAGCTTGATATTTCTATTATTTTCTATTCTTTTTTTATTCCTTTTTGGTACTACTGAAGAAAAAAAAGTCACATAGCATATCCTTTTTTAATCATTCTTTTTATTTCTTTTTTTGTATTTTTTTATTTCTTATATATCAAATGTAGTATACGCATCTTCTTTTTATTTTTTTTATCTCTCTCCCTTTAATTTATACAAGTGAATAATAATAAATTGATTTAATATATAACTTTTTCCTTTTATTTTTCTTGTTAAGTTGTTTAATAAAATAATATGTTAGTGAAAATGCATAATATAATGTAGTAAATCGTTTTACATTTTTTTCTCCATATTCGTGATAAAAAATAAATGATCTAGCATATCTTTATTTATTTATTTCTATATTAGTGATAAAATAACTGATAATATATATTTTTTTCTCCTTTCTTTACTTTTTTCTTCTTTTTTATTTTTTGGTTTTATTTATAAATGATAAAAGGATAACAGATATAATATACTTTTTTCTCATTTTTTCAGTATAACAAAATGATGTCCTACATAAAACAATAGTGTGTGTGTGTGTGTGTGTGTGTATATATATATATATATCTATAAAAACACAAAAATGTATACCAAAAAGGTATAAAGTATATCCAAATGGCACATTTCTTTTGAAATAACAAAATCGAAAATATTTATTTTCTTGATAGTAGCTAACACTATTCGATCCAAAACATAAAAAGGTATACTAAAAAAGTACACGAATACCAAAAGAGTATACAGTATACCAAAAAAGTATATAATACTCAAAACAACGAAATTCCAATCATTCATTTGTTTGAGAACAACTCACATTTTAATCCAAACATAAGAATGTATACACTAAAAGAGTATACAGTTTTCTAAATAGGTATACAATATTTAAAACAACAAAATTCAAAACATTCATTTGTTCGATAAGAGCTTACACTTTGACCAAAACACAAAAAATTGTATACTAAAAGAGTATACGGTATACCAAAAAGGTATACTGTATTTAAAATTACAAAATTTAAAATATTTATTTGTTCGATAGCAGCTCAAACTTTAATCAAAACACAAAAAGTATATACCAAAAGAGTATATGATTACCAAAAGGTATACTTTATTTAAAACAATAAAATTTGAAACATTCATTTGTTCAATATCAACTCAAACTTCAATCCAAACAAAAAAAAGGTGTATACCAAAAGAGTATACATTATACTAAAAAGGTATACAATATTCAAAACAATGAAATTTGAACATCCATTCGCTCGATGGCAGCTCACTCTCTTCAATCTAAATACAAAAGGATATAACAAAAGAGTATACGGTATGCCAAAAAGGTATATTGTATTCAAAATAATAAAATTAAAGTATTTATTTTTTTGATAGTAGCTCACATTTCGATCTAAATACAAAAAAGTGTATACTAAATGAGTATACAATATACCACAAATGTATATTATAATAAACAAATAAAATTCGAAATATTTATTTGTTCGATACCAGCTCATACTTCGATCCAAATATAAAAAGGTGTATACCAAAAGAGTATACAATATTTAATTGAAGTATTCATTTATAGTAAACTGTATACTATAGCAGTATACTATTTCAGTAAATTATGACAATATACTATTGCAGTATACAGTTGAACTCGTGTAATAAACTGTATACTATTGCAATATAAATTTACACAATATTTTTCTTTTTATTTTCAGCTCAAGAATTCAAGCATCGAATAAGGTATACAATATACCAAAGTAAGTATAATAATGGTCAAAGTAAAATAAGGATACTACAATATGTGTAACAATAAGTACCAAATAAGACTCAAATAAAGGAATTGGATTCCTTTAACAAGCAAATATGAGAAACAAACTGAAAAAGATAGTTGAAATTTAAAAAAAAAATATTGGAAAAGTTAGACTAACGATCGTAATTGGGTGACCATTTTTGGACAATTCTGCAAAAATCTTGTAACATCAGTGTTCGTTCAAAGAATACTCATGAACAATGACGTTATTAGTTCTCATGGAAACCCAGCAGCTCAAACCAATAAAACTATATCAGTAGACTATTGCAGCAAACTGTATACTATAATATTATAATGTTGCAATATATAGTTTAGACAGTATTTCTTTGATTATGAACTAAAATATTTGATCTCAAGTACCACGAATTTACTCCAATGCAACCAGACTTTAATATGAACTTTATAAAGGTATTATAGATAATATTTTGCAACACCCACTTTAAAACATATATTTGTTTGATAGAAGGATACACAATTCAATCTAGGCACAAAAATGTATACCAAAAAGGTATATCATATAAAAAAAATGCATTTATTTGATAGCAACTAATACACTGTGATATTGTATACTATATAAGTATGCTATTGCAGTAAACTATATACCATAGCAGTATATTGTTGCAATATACAGTTTACACAGTACTTTTTGATTTTCAACTAAAAAATTTAATCTCAAGTACGACGAATGAGCTCTACATGCAACTAAATTTTAGTATGAACTTTATAAAAGTATTAGAGATAATATTTTGCAACACCCACTTCAAAAGTTTCTCTGTTTGATAGTAGGCCACACGCTTCAATCTAGACACAAAAATGTATACCAAAATAATATATAATATACCAAAAAAGTATATCATATATTTATTTGATAGCAACTAACACGCTGTGATATTATATACCATATCAATATACTATTACAGCAAACGTATAGTATAACATTATACTGTTGCAATATACAGTTTTGATCATACTTATCAGATAATTAAAGTGAAGAACCAAAGACATAAAAAATGTATATGATGAATCATCTTTCTAGATAAAACATTGGTGCCACGTCACCCCTACTAGTGCACCTACTAGTCCACAAACAGGGGCACCATCTTAGGAAGAATCCTAAGTAGATCTAAGTCAATCTTTCACATTTTTTAACAAATCCTTCAAAAAGAATTCAAACTTCCTGCAGAAGCTTGCACGCCTAATGATTTCGGTGGAAGTGACAGTATTTTCGAATCGAATTTTGATCTTCCGAGATCGTCGTACTTGCCGAAGCTGCTGATCAAATTCTCCAAAAAGCACCATGAGTAAACCACTCATAGTTGACAGCAGTGGTGGTCTTTGCCACTTGACGTGACAGTTGCGACGCCTGCTAGTGTGTTCATGGTATGATTACATCTGAGACACTGTTCTATAACTTTTGAAATTGTTTTAGAACTTTTGAAGATGAAACTTAAGAAGAGATAGGGATGAAGAGTGAAAAAGAAAAGAGGTTGTTTGGGATTTTTACTAGTGTGGAGAGGTTATTTTGGATATTAAGAGAATGGAGAGGATTTAGTGGACCGGTGACAACTAGTGGGTAGGACGGGTAATTGAAATGAGTCAAATGGGTATTAACTATTCAATGGGTATGGTGGGTAATTAAAATCAAATGAATGGACACACTAGGTAAAAATTCCTAAAAAATAGCTAGAATTACTGATTATGTAGAGATCTTAGAGAAGTTCATATATTACTATATGGATTCAGTTTAATACAGACTAGGGAACTGGCACGGGCGTATGTGCTCAATTCCCTACTCTATAGTAAATGTTCAATTTATAGTGTTGTGAATTCGCTGTTATTTACTATGATTATTTTGTTGCTTTGCATTCGGTAGTCTCTAAGTCTTTTCAATTTGTTACGAGTGAACAATTTCACCACTATTAATAGTGAAGAAGTGACCGAGGCAATCAATGAATTATACATATGCTTCAACAAAAATCAAGTGTATACGTTAATTTTTACTGATCATGAACTAAACTATAAGAACTTAAGTTGTAGGAAGATTTTGACTTTTAACTCCGAATGTACATTATCTCATAAGAGTTTGCCGCTGACTAGGTTCAGCACACAACCATCGTCTGAACCGTCTGCTACCAGGTCCATGGGTTGGAACCCATAACAAACTGAAAAAGCACTTCTGCCGGTCGACGAATGCGTGCTCCGGTTGTAGCAGTGTTGAATGAACGGCTGATTTGGAACCAGACCGGGTAACTTTAAAGGTGGTCCCGATGTTAGATTCTGAAAAACCGACGGTTCTATTGGTGACCCATTCAAAAGAAGCTGGCCGCTTTGACTTTGATTAGCCAATCGAGTGCGCTCGACCGAAGGGAACGATGCGTAGCGCCATAGGGAGAACCTAGCGTAGCAGAGCCAGTCGCGACCAAGTAGATAGCGTTCTAGGACTCTACGCCTCTACCGAACGAAGAGCTACCTAAGTACGGTTACAGAAAGTGAAAATGAAAGGTAAACAAAAGAGAGAACAAATGCGACAGAAAGCGTCAGAGCTTCGAAAGCCTGAAATTGAGTTTGAAATTGAGTGTCCTTGAATTGAGCCTGCCGTATCCTTCCCAAAGATAAGGACTTCATTGTAAGCAAAAAGTTTCACAATTTCTATGAAAGAGAGAGCCTATCACAACTCCAATATTCTCGTGGTGTGCAAATGTTTGTTTGTAGCCTTGAAGATATTATCGCGTCACTGTTTATTTGAAGTTTTGTCCAACTGTACTGATTGGTGGTAATTGAATTTTTCGAATCATCGAGGTCTATGTTTGCAAAGGCAATTTTTTGGGAAGTTTCAATCAAATTCCAACAAAATAATTTACATCAACTTTGAGCTAAAATTCATGAACTATTATATCGAAGATTTATAACTCTCATGAGTAATAACATAGTTTGAATGGATCCTTATTAGCTAATGTTATTGGGAGAAACTTCATGAAAGTTCATCAATGACGCATTCATCCATTTTTCTAATGTTTAACTCCCAACTGGAACATGAAGTGTAACTGATAACTAATTTTTAAGTTGTACGACAAATTGAAAAAATTATGGAAGTCGGCCAACATTTTCATCTCTTCATCTTTGCTTAACCTTTTTGTACTTTATTCTTTCGTTTTCTCTCATATATTCATACCCGGCAATCCTTATTATTATTCATCCTTAAAGTAACCAAGTCAACCCCCTTTATCATCATACTACTTCATGAAAATCTCAAATTCGATTTCCCTCTTGACTGATATTTCCTTAATACTCTTTATTTATGTTCTATATTTAAAAATCTGCACATACCTCCCTCCCTTCCTATTCTTTCTTATAATTTATCGCCTCTTTCAAATCTTCCATTTGAAGCATAGTAGTTATGAAGGAATTTTGTAAGGCCTATAGTATATTTAAGGAAGTAGAGTGCTTTTTAGGTTTGTATTTTAATATGCTCACAAATCATATCAACTGTTTTTGAATAAGGAAGAAAATCACGCTTTCTTAATCTCCTTTTCTTAGGAACAAAATTGAAACATAAATCCAAGGTGAACATGGTACTATGCATCATTCCTAAATCAAAAAATACGTTCTTTTTAAAGACGAAATTATGAATTCACATTATAAATACAACCTACAATAAACAACCAAAAGTAACAAATAGTATATGTAGTTGATAGTAGCGTCCTTGGCAAGATTGTATTTGATTTTCATACTTCTGTAAATAATGTCATTTGCTCTCGCTTAACTACTCTCTACCAGCCCATTTTTCTTAATAATATTAAGAAATATCTTTAAATGCTTAAAATGTTGATCTATATTTTCTGAAAATATTAATACATCATCAATATAAACTATTGAGAATGAACTATATGGATTAAATATATTATTCATTATATTTTGAAATTCTTATGGGGCATTCTTTAACCCAAAGGGCATAACATTCCATTCATATTGGCCAAAGGGCACATTAAATGCTGTTTTATACTTATCCCTTTCATCTATTTGGATTTGCCAAAATCCTGATTTCATATCAAATTTACTATATATTTTAGCCTTATACGTTCTCTTTAATAAATCTCTTTTATTTGGAATTGGATATCGTATCCATCTTAATACTTTGTTTAAAGGTTTATAATTTATAACTAATCTTGGAGCTCCTCTTTCTCGTTCAGCATTATTATTAACATAAAATGCGGAACAACTCCAAGGTGACTTAGAGGGACGAATTATTTTCTTTTCTAATAATTCATTAATTTCCTTTTTACAATATTCCATTAATTCTTGGTTCATTTGAATTGGTCTAGCCTTAGTGGGGATAGATCCATCTTCAAATCCTTCTATATACGGTAATCGTACTATATGCTTTTTTCTTTCCCAAAAGGCATTGGGTAGATCTGAACAGACTTCAGATTCTATTTCTTTTTGGGTTTGTAGTATTTTATCTTGAATTAATTTATCTTTAAGCTGGTCTTCTATTTTAACAATCTTAATTTCATCTTTTATGTAGTTTATTTGATTTTTTATCATTTGTATTTTATAGATACTTCTTTCTTTTAGAGTATCTATTTCTCTTTGTTTTGGACCATTTAGGAAATAAAATATTATTTCTTTACCAAGATTATTGGTAGTAATACCTGTTGTATTTACTGTAAAAGGAGATATCTGAGTTAAAAAGGGAGTTCCTAATATAACTTCCTCATTTAAATCTTTTATCAGAATAAAAGTATTTTTAAAGCATATGTTATCATTACATATATGTGCATTAGATAATTTATATTTTATTTTAAGTTTTTCTCCTGATGCAGAGAATAATTTTGCTGATGTTTTATCGCAATATTTTGTTGGAATTAATCCTTCTACTATACAATTTTGGTCAGCACCAGAGTCTAGTAAAGCTACTGTCTGGATACTGTATTCACTATTTATGACTAATTTTATTGGTACATACCATTTTTTAGACTTAATTTTAGAGATAGCCAAGACTCCTAATTCGTCGTCTTGTGCTTCTACTTGTTTAGTATTTGAACTTTCTCCTATTATTTTAGAATTTAACTCCTTTTGAGTTTCTTGAATTAATTCTAGAGCAAGGTTTTCTTCCTCTATTTTATTAACTTTTTGTTTTAAAATGTTAACTTCTTGTTTTAATGTTGCTAATTCTGCATAAAGATCTGATATAGATATTTTTTCTTCTTTTTTATCAAATTTTTGTAGAATATTTTTCATACTAAAAGGATTGGATATGTTAGGTTTATTTGATTCTCTACTTAAGACTATATCTTTTAATTTTAAAAGATATTCTCTTTTAATTTCTTCATCCTTTATTTGATCTATTAGATCAAAGAAGAATTCTGTATTTTCATTTGATATGACTTTTATTGAACCTGTCCCGCAGGTACATAATCCTCTAGGACAATCACACTCTGATTCGGAAGTGTAACTATCACTAGACTCATATGCTATATTAATTTGTTCATCATCACTTATGCTATCTGTGGATGAACTTTCTTCTTCACTATTATCATTTTCGTCTAGTATAGCATATATTTTATTCTTAATGTCTTCATCTAATTCTAAACTATTAATCTTGTTTTTCTTCTTTGTCTTGACTCTACAATCATTTGCCTTATGGCCTTGTTTTCCACAATTGTAGCATCTTTCTTTAAAAGAAGGTTGCTTATTTTGACTTGCATTTTTTGGATTTTTCTTCTTGTATCTTTTGGAAGATTTTCTTTTATAATTACTATTGCTACTTTTGTCTTTTCTATTTATCCTTTTGGATCTTTTTGTTGCCTCGGTAGACGGGGCAGTTATCTTAGCATAACCAAAATCACTACAGAAATTTCCTAATTCTTTCTTAGTGATTTTATAATCTCTTTTTAACTGATTTTTTAATTTCATATCAGTACATAATTCTAAAGCTGTTATGTTAATAAAGCTTACTATATCACCATAGGTTAATCCGTCATAAGGTATTTCACCATTAAATCTATCTTTTATTTTTTGTCTAACTTTATCTGCAAATAAATGTGGTAGTCCACTTATAAATTTTTCTTTCCAATAACTATGATTACAATATTCTCTAATCATTACTTTATTTAAAAATATGTCTTTATACCATTTAAAGTCATGTAATTTTGGACATGATAGATTAGATAATATTTCTAAGCTTCTATCTTTAAATACTTTTGGTTCTCCAATAAAGTGTTTAATTATGGCATATAATAAAGTGTTTATGGCATCTTCACGTACTTGTTCTTCTATTATTTGATTAGTACTACTACCTTCTTGTTTAACTATTTTTATGATTGTAGTAGCATTAAGGACAGTTTCTCTATCTTTATCCGACAGATAGTTGTCCCACCAATTTTTTAACATTCCTGTAAATCCGTAAGAAAGCAGGGTTGTTGCTTGCTTATCTGTATTACCTTTTATTTTATAGGCTGTTGCTGCTATTCCCATTTCATGTAATCTATTAAGTATTTGATGTTCTGCTTGTCCATCTATATTCCATTCAGTTATAGCATCACCTGAGTGAGAACTGAATGATACTAGATGTTCTTCTTCGTACTGTATATCAGGAAATGTAGGTTTTTTATAATAATTTTTCTTATGATGATGATTAGATCCTAATTTATTTAATTGATCATTTAATTCAGATAAGGTTTTTACTGAATTTTCTTTCTCTTTTGGAATTGTATTTATTGTTAAAGATGATTTTAACCTTTTGGTAATTTCTTCTAGAACATCACCTTTTATTTCTAATCCACCTTTAGGAAGACTAGGGAATTTATCTTTTGACATACTAGGTAGCCTGAAAATTGGATTTTCTTCAATATTATCTTCAAATTTTATTCTTTTTTCTGGGAACGGTTTAAAAGAAGACTTGCTTCTTGCTTCTTGCTTCTTCTACTTGATTGGCTATGACATGTAGTATTTGATTCGTATAATTACTTTGTTCTATTAATTTATTAATATCTTTGTTTTTAGGTTCTCCTTGGGCATCTATTGATGTTCTTTTAAAAGGATTTCCTATTACTACTTTATCACCTACTGGTATATTTATTTCTTCTAATGGGGGAATGGTAGATTCTATTATTTTATTACTTTTTGTATACCATTTTTTAACTACCATATTTAAAGATTCACAGTTAGCTAATTTTCCTGTATATTCAAACCATTTAAAAAATTCTAAACTACACTTCCATTTTTTCATATCTTTCATCCATTTGTCTCTAAATGATTTCCTCTGTTCTAAAGTGTAATTGTTTCTATACCATTCTCTTTTAATATTATTCTCTGGTTTTACCCAGAGTTGTTGGAGATATTTTATATCTGGTTCAAATGGTTCCTCTAACGTTATCATTCCTAAGGAATCATTTATTTCACTAAAGGTTGGGCTTGATGGTTGATTGATTATGACAGGTTTGTATTCTGGTTGTGGAATTCTTTTACTAAAGTTAACACCTTTTAAATTTTTGCTTATTATGTCTTCTTCCTCCAGGGGACAAGAAGTAGATGGCCTTGAAAAGGACATCCTGGAAGATGAAGATGTAGCGTTAAAGGATCTAGATTTTAGGAATTTTAAATCTATTGATCCATCTGTATGTTTTATAACTTGTTCTATTTGTATAGATTCATCTTCTACTTTTGGTTCCGTGATGGAATCAAAGTGCCATTCATCTTTTGATAAGACTTCATCCCATTTAAGTAATCTTGGGACAAATATATTATGATGTCTAATATTTGCTTCCATTAACATTGTAACTCCTTTATGAGCTCTACTTGGTTTAGCTTTGGGAGCTAGAGTAGTTTTCATTAATTTATAATATACTCTATATATTATAGCTATTTCTCTGGCTTGATGTTTACTATTTAAATGTTTTGTTTTAACATTTAATGTTAGAGTATCTAATATTGTTGGATCATTAATATCAACTGAGAAATTTGGATAACAATTAAAGTATACTGGCCCATTTGCCATGTTACTTTGTAATACAGCTATTAATGAATCATCAAAGTTTAAGAATCTATTATCTCTTAATAATAAACATATAGGAATATCTAATCCTAGTCTATGAAGTGGTTTTACAGCCACTTGCACTAGTCCTATATGTAGGAATTTATAACTTTTTCTATATTTTTCTATATCTTTTATAGACAATAGTTGAATTGTTTCAACTGACTGATTTATAGCAATTGTTGATTCGCATGTTTTAATATTAAATCTATTTATGAAGTCAAATCCTCCGACTTCATATATCTTTTCTAACTTTTCTTTGGGAATATTCCAATTTAACAGATTATTTTCTATTTTTGATATTTTATATATCTCTGTTGATAGGTTTATACTGTTTAATATTGTCTGCGATGATCCTTCCATTCTAATAATGAACTCCTGGACCGTCACAAGCTTTTCTATAATAACTTTCAGCTATAGGTTTTAACCTAAGTATTTCCGAAATATTATTTTGCATATAATGTAGAAAATCAATATTTCCTGTCAAGAGATATCTATGTAGATTATCTTTTAAAAGCTTTTCATGGTCATTAATTTCTTTATCAATATTTATCCAGAGTTCTAGATAACCTGGATCCATATTCATTTTTTTTAAAATATTATATTTTTATTTTTATTAAGGAAATCTCTTCTCCAAAGTTTATAATATAGCAGAAGAGTTTCTTCTACGTAAGGATTATCGTTGTTTATTAAATCAGAGAAACATATTTTCATAAAATAGATATAATAATCATTATCATTATATTTATTAAACCAGTGTTTCATAAGATACGGGAGTTAAGTGTTTTTGTTTTCTTATGGGGGGGTTATCCTATAGTTAACTCTACTCTTTTCTATTAAGGTGTTTTCTTTATTCAGATTTCTTTCGTTCTTATCCTATGTAGCTAAGCGACGGGAACACCAATCCGGGTCCGGCCCTACGTCCTCCTAGACTCAACGGGCTAATCCAACGGAACTTTATGGCTTGCCAACGTCTAAACCGGAGATTAATCGGTTACCTCGACACAAGGATAAGGACTAAGAGATATGAACAAGAAAACAGGCTTAACAGAAAAATTCGAGTTAACAAGGATAACAGATGATTTAGCCGACGATCATACTGGCTCTGATACCATAGGGGCAGTAGAACTTTGCGGAAAACATATTTATGAAATTAAATAAACTAATAATTAAATTAAATCTAATAATTAAAATAAATATTGAAAATATTTAATTGAACAGAAGACTTACTATTAAAATCAGAACTGTTTATTGGACTTCAAAGAACATTTGTTTACAGAGAGAGTATTACAGAGAGAGTAGGCAATATTTCGAAGGGGATTTTCGAGTGATGCCTTACTTCTGATTTCTATTCCTATTTATAGCTGCTAATAATACTATTCTCCTTTACAGGTGGAGAGCTATTAACGGGGAATCTTTATCTTATAAAGTAAGATAAGATTTACATTATTGCTGATAATGGGTTCCTGTCAGGAATCTTATCTTCACAAAAGTAAAGTAAGATCTATTTGTCGTCTTCTTCTTTAAAATTCTGTGAGATATGCTTGAGCAATCCCGTGTGGGTCCTCCATATCTCCATTATCTTCTGCTGATGCTGTTGATGATGCAGTATCCAATAATTCAGTAATTTGAGCTATTTCATTGCCGTTTGCTTGGTCTAAATTCGCCAAGGCCTGTTGAAGTTTCCTTTTCAATGCTTCTTTGGATAATCTGTTAGCTAATTCGGTCTTTATCTGACTTTGTACCTGTTTGTTTTTAGGGGTCCATCCTTTGATTTTAATAGTCTTAACAAGGTATCTGACCTTGTTTAGTACTTCAATGTTAAACTCCCAACTGATAATGTAGGACACTCTTTTTGCCACAAAGAATTTACATAATTGTATATATTCTGGTAATGCCGCTAATTCTTCATTTTCTTTTTGATAATTTGTGCGTAGCTGTTTGAAAGAAGGTGATAATCCTAAAAGGTTCTTTTAATGAAAAATTACATGGCATAAAGAATTATAATAATAATGCACAAAAAATAAACATATTATACTTTAATTACAATGTGTAAACATTAGCTTAACGTATTGCACATTTTATAGCCATAATTTTGTTGAAACCATGAAGAGTAAAACGTGCCTATTTTTTTTAGAGATATAGATGTCATTGGCTATCTATTTAAAATAAAGATCTTTGAATTATCTCCTAAATATTAGAATTAAGAGCTATTGCTTAATTATCTCCTAAATATTAGGAAATAACTCAATTACTTCATAGTAACTCACCATAATATCAACCATCCTATCTCTCTTTCTTCACGAAATCATAAGTATTATATATAACCCTTATCCTCATATACTATATCTATGACATTGATGTCTTAAAATAAATAAATTATTAATATAACAATAATATGAATTACATATTTTTCTCTAAATCAGTGTTGAAACTGAATATAAGATAGTTATCTATAACATCAGTATCTTAAAAATCTTGAATTCTTAATATAACCGAAATATGCATCAATTATATGATAAATATACAATATAAAGAAATTGTAATAGCTTATGAAGAAATATTAGTATAACGATAATATGCGTCAATTATTAGTTAAAAAATCAATGATGAAATTGAGATATATGACAAATATCTGATAAATATAAAAGACAAATCAATTGTACTTAGCTTATAAGAAAAAGTAATATATTGATAATATGCATCAATTATATTTGTGACATGTATGTGTATATATATATATAGTGTTGCTAACATACTACATGGTTGTAGTACATTAGCAATGTATACAATTTTGATATACTCAAATTAACCCTGCCACTAAATAAATTCTTTGATATGTTAGGGGTAACTATGTCTTTTGAGCCAAAAAAAAAAAAAAAAGAACCTCTCTCATTTCTCCACCCCCTCCCCAATTGTCTCTCTCTCTCTCCTGCATTTTGTTCTCTCCTTCTCTGTAAAAGAAAAGTATGGGGGATTTGGAATAATTTTGTTTTAGTAATCTTTTGCTTTTTAATCTTTTGCTAGGGGCCCTTAGGGCGTAATGGCTGATTTACGATTTGTCCAGAAATTGGGGACCTTTCAAAGTTTTTTTTTTTTCATTCTGTTTTTTTTATTTATAAGAAAGAAAGAAAGAAAAGGAAAACTCGTCTGAATAATGCTCATCCAGTAAGTTCCCCAACTAGTTTCCTCTCTTAGCTAATTTTACCATGTCTGAAACAAGGAGAATTGGTTTAATTATGAGAAAGGTGAGATTGGGGTGTCTGAAGAGTGCAATTAAATCTTAATTCTTAGCCAATAGTTATAATAGTTTTTATGTGGAAAAAAAATTTAAAAAGTACTGCAGCTGGACTGATGAACAAGAGGAAGGTGTGATGTCATTAATTTTAGAAAAATGTGCAGCGTATGGGACGGGGAAGGAAGATTGGATGATTCTCATTTTTTTCCTTTTTTTTGTGAAAAGACCAAACTGTCCCCACTAATAACGAATAAATAATGTGCTGGCAAGGATATTTTAGAGAACTAGAAAGTGTATACATTGCTAACCTACTACAACTATGTAGTATATATATATATATATATATGTGTGTGTGTGTGTGCGCGCGCGCGCGCGCGCTGCATATTTGACACTTAACGTATATAATTATTGCATATTTTCCGAATATCATGAAAATCTCCAAATTAGCATAATGCACCCACTAAAATGTCAACATCTGATTTTTAATTCATATTTAATTTCTATTTTAAAGAAATACTTTAACAAGTATGAAAATAACTCTCTTCTTTGAAAAAAATATATTTATTTATTTGGTGATTTAGTTAATGAATCCTCAAATACATGAGATTTGACTTTGAATTTGCTGAATATCCCATAATTTCTGTTGGGATCTATTTATTAGCTAGATTTTAGGCTTTTTTTGTTGGGGGTACTTTACTTTCTTATATACTTATCAATATTTAATAACAAGTTAAAGGGCTAGCCTTTGTGCAAATTGCCCAATGACCATTTTGATGTAAGACCACTATACTAAATGGATATGTTATTTAATATTTTTCTAATTAAGTCTTGAAATAAGAGATTGAGACATGAATTTCTTTCTTTTTTTCAGCAACTGGGCTTAAGGGTTTGAATAACTGGAGCGGATGCCTTTTTGAAATATTTACAACTTGAGAGCATAAATTAAAAGAGTCAAAAGTTATATTTTACCTCTATTTTGAAAAAAAAATTTAATATTAAGAATTATTCTCTCCTTTCTCATTTTCTTCATTAATTGTTCAAGCCTTCTTTGTTATCAAAATCTCCATATTAAAACCCTCTATTCATTGTTCAAGCCCAGTTATCTTCTTAGGGTCCAAATCAAAGCTATCCATCCAATTCTTTACAAAATTCATTTTTGTAACCAGCAGCGAGTTTTTCATCCGCATTTAAAATTTAGTCAGTAAAGCTATTTTTTTTGGTAGAAACTGCCTGTTTCGGGTCTTTACCATATTCCCGCATTAAACAAGCTCTTGTTATGCCCCAACTTCAAATATATGCCCCAACTTCAAATAAGTTAGGAGCTGCATATGCCTAACTTCAAACCTTCATGTTTGAAGTTATAAGTCTATGTTTGAAGAAATGTTTGAAGTTGGAAGCTGATATGCTTTGAAGTTGGAAGCTGTTATGTCAATTTCACGTTACCTATGATTAAAGTTGGAAGTTACTATGGCCAACTTCAAAGCTTCAGTACTTAACTTAAACCCTAAAGGTCTAAAGTTAAGCATTAAAGGATTGGAATTTAAGCTAGTGGCTAAAATTAAATAGTTTTTAATATTTGTTAAACCTAAATAGCACGACCAAAATAGGCTACTTGTGCCCTTTCTCCATGACATTAAAAGGGAAATTTTGATCACTAGCCATTTTTGGACGTGCTCATTAGGGACTATCCACCGTTTCAAAATTCATTGAAGAATAGCTAAAAATTCGCGTGCACACTTAAGCTCCATTAGCGTTGGAAAAACAGCACAGACTAGTCCCATAACAAAATACTTTGGCTTTGAACAAAACTGGGGCTTTGAACAAAACTTGTTCAAAGCCAAAGTATTTTGTTATGGGACTGAAGCTTTATACAAAGTCCCATAACAAAGGTCCAGTCCATAACAAAATGTTGAAGCTTTGAACAAGTTTTGTTCACAGCCCCAGCATTTTGTTATGAGACTGAAGCTTTATACAAAGTCCCATAGCAAAATGCTTGGGTCTTGAACAAAACTTGTTCAAAGCCCCAATATTTTATACTGGGGTTAGTTTACTGAAGCTTCCAAGTATAAATACTGGGATTTGTCCGGAGGTGGCTATTTCTCAGCAAATTTATTTTTGATGGCTACAAATCAATTAGCGCGCGCCAAACAGGCCCCTACACGAAATTTTTACACATTAAAACTCTCTTGTGAAAATTTAGCCCTGTATCCTGTTTGCACTGCATTAAAATAAAATCAGTCAGTGGTGTAAAATTCTTTGAACACTAGCCAGATTCGAAAAAATCTCAATATTTTATATTGGAATTTATGAACAAAATTTTATAAATCTCAATATTTTATACTGGATCACTTAAATATGAATTCCAGTACAAAATATTGAGATTTTGAACATGTTAGTTCAAAAGTCACAGTATAAGATATAGAAACTTTTTACATGAAACTCTGGGACTTTGAACATGAATCCCAGTAAAAAGTGCTGGGATTAATCTCAGTGTTTGTCAATGCTAATTGGATGTGAGCGTGCACACACAAAAAATTGATTATTTATCAACTAATTTTAAAACAATAAATAAAACTTATTTAGGGCGTTCAAAATTGGCTAGTTATCAATTTTTCACAGCTCTCTCCATTCTTCAAGCCCAGTTATCTCTTCTTTGGGCCTAAATGTTATCCATCCAAAAATCTCCAACTCTTACAAAATTCATTTGAAATAAACAAAAATCTCCCTTTCCTCTCTCTCTCTCTACAAAAATCAATCCTCAAATCTCAGGCAGCCGGCTCGTAGCACATTTTAACTGGTAACTCCTCTTTTATTCTTAGCATTTAATTTAATTTCCCTACGTAGTCTTTAATTTGGTTTATTCTTTATTTTATGTCCTCTAGGGTTTGTTTCAGATCTCAGATTTAAAGTTACATAACTTGTTCCCATTTTAATTAATCTGTTTGGATCTGCAGAAGTAAGGATATATCGAACCCGATGGCGATGGTAGATGAGCCATTATATCCAATAGCTGTATTAATAGATGAACTTAAGAATGATGATATTCAATTAAGGTTAAATTCTATTAGAAGGTTATCGACTATTGCCCGTGCACTCGGTGAGGAAAGAACAAGGAAGGAATTAATTCCCTTTTTGAGCGAAAACAATGACGATGATGATGAGGTGTTGCTTGCAATGGCTGAAGAGTTAGGTGTTTTTATTCCTTATGTTGGAGGTATTGAGCATGCTCATGTTTTGTTACCGCCTTTGGAGACGCTTTGTACGGTTGAGGAAACGTGTGTGAGGGATAAAGCTGTGGAGTCGTTGTGTAGGATTGGATCTCAGATGAGGGAGAGTGATTTGGTTGATTGGTTCGTCCCTCTCGTCAAGGTTTGGTCTTATGACTTTTTCTATTGTTGTTTGCTCCTTATTATTTGTTTGTTATGCATAAATGTTGTAGTGTTCGAGTTATTAGTGATTGCTGGACAAATGTACAAAGACGTTTTATTTACTTGCAATGACTAATTTAATTCTAATATGTGAAAGGCTGAACATTTTGATTAAATATTTAGTTTTTTCTTGCCCCCCGTCCTTTGTCCTAGCGGTAAGAGCTCAACTTGTGATGTGTTGGTTATGGACACACATCGCATGTTCAAACCCGCCACATACAAATAGCCTGATAGTTAAGTGGAGAAGGGTAGAGGGAGGGGAGAGGGCATGGGTTTTCTCGGTTATAAAACAATAGTTTTTGCTTAACATCTTGAGTCATGATTTGTCACAATCTTGATTGCTTTTGTTGTTTATTTTGTGTTCCTTTTATTTCCAATCACTAGAGGCTGGCAGCTGGTGAATGGTTCACAGCTAGAGTTTCTGCTTGTGGACTATTTCATATTGCTTACTCAAGTGCTCCAGAGATGTTGAAGGCAGAACTTCGGTCTATTTACAGCCAATTGTGTCAAGATGACATGCCTATGGTTCGAAGGTCGGCTGCTACAAACTTGGGGAAGTTTGCTGCTACTGTTGAATCTGCTTACCTCAAGAGTGACATCATGTCAATATTTGATGATCTTACACAAGATGGTAATATTTTTACTTATGTATTGAATGTTATGACTAGAGAGGGTCGATCTAAATCTCTACCTTATCAAGTTTTTTGAATTAGTGTTACTTCATAGAGCTGTTGCTTTTTAAGTCATGGTTACTTCATACTGCCCATTACTTATGGCAATAAAGTGGTTACTTTTGGTTAACTTTTAAGTTCCTTTAGGATGCTGCGTGTTAGATAGGAAGAATTGTTTGTTGGTTTATCTAATCTCTTTTGATTTCAGATCAGGATTCTGTACGCTTATTAGCTGTTGAGGGCTGTGCTGCACTTGGCAAGCTGCTAGAGCCCCAGGATTGTGTTGCACATATCCTACCTGTCATTGTCAACTTCTCTCAGGTACTTTTTGGACTGTGTTTGGAATCTTGCTATCCTGGCTCTTACATATCCTTGAAATCTTGCATCGTGTTTTTGATTCTTATGTTCATTTCTTTTATCTATTTTTTCCAATTCCTTCATGCAGCAGCTTCTTTTTGATGGTTGAGTGAGCTACCAGAGAAACATTAGCAAATGACTTTTCTAATAGTTATCATCTTCCGTCTGAAAAAATTATAGTTGTCATCTCATTATATTTTCTATTTATTTAGGTTCCCTTTTGTCTAGATTGATTGTTTTACAGACAGAGGGTATGTCCGTTAAGTTCTCTGAATGTCTCCAATATATGTGATATGGAAAAGAACTCATACCTTGTTTTCAAATCCTAGCCACCCTCTCAGTCTCAGTTGAAGCATTTCGATAGCAGGATAGGGTGAGAGTAGGTGAGGTTGTCTACTATAATATGGCACTTATAGCTTTATTTAGAGGATTGCTTACTGTACTTCACAAAATAGCAGAGTAGTGACAATGAGAAAAGAAACATGGATGAATGGCTTGAGTAGGCATGTTAGGTGAAGCCCTTATTGCTTAATCCTTGTGATTGAAAAGCCACTTTGTCAAGCTAAAAAAGTTTCCAAAATAATCTTTATATGACAATGGGATATGGTAGACCGGAATTACAGTCCTCAGACATATTCACATGGTTGCAGTAGAAAAGGTACTAATAAGTCTAACATAGTAACACTTGTCAAGATGTGATGTTGGAAAGCTGTGGGTGCACTTGCCTACACTTTCTAACAAAATTACAGGAGTTATAGGGGCAAAGTTTAGGTAAAATAGGACTAAAACTGAAGGATTAAAACTTTTCAGTGAGTCATTATAGTGGGTTATCCTTGATAAATGGCTTTCAGAAAGGAGTCGTGATGTCCCTTCATGGTCGATGTTTTCCATATGGAGCCTAAGGGGAGGGTTTCTGGCAGGCCTGCTTCTCTGGCTTCCCGTTTAACTTGGGGGGGGGGGGTGTAAGGAGTATTATAAGAGTGGATCGATAAGCCTCTCCCTATTCGTTCAATAAGGCGGGGCTGTGGACCAATAATCCAGCAAAGGGGCTGAAAGCTCCTGTAATATGTTTTGTTATTGAGAGTATTCTAAAAATATAAAGTGCTTTTTTATCAAGAGAAAACATATACTTTTTTTTTGAAATATTAAGTAGTGTTATCCTATGTGTCTCGTAGAAGTTACCTATTTTAGAAGAAAGTTTCATTTGTTCATAAATATGCATGTTTTTATCTGCAGGACAAGTCTTGGCGTGTTCGTTACATGGTTGCTAACCAGTTATACGAACTATGTGAAGCTGTAGGGCCTGAGCCCACTAGGTACTTTCTCAACTTATACATGGCAAGATCTATGGTGTCCATTCGATTTTGAGCAAATTTTTTTTTTTTTTTTTTTGTTTGAAATTAATGTAATATCACTGTATTTAGGGTAAAAAATATAATTTTGAAAACATGCTATACAGTCTAGTCCCTCAAAAGTGTTATTCATCACAATGATTGGACTGTGAAGGTATAAGTGTTTAATTACTCAAGTAGAGTGATATGCTGTTCGTACTTCTATATCTTCTGCCAATCAATCAAGCTCTCTTCCACCAAATCTTTTGTTTTGGAAAGTTAGAAATCTTTGTTGCCGATGTCTGATTGTGGTTGACTATGATTTAGGACGGACTTGGTGCCTGCCTATGTGCGTCTGCTTCGAGATAATGAAGCTGAAGTTCGCATAGCTGCTGCAGGAAAAGTCACCAAATTCTGTCGGATTCTGAGTCCCGAGCTCGCCATTCAGCATATCCTTCCCTGTGTGAAGGTAAACATGCAGTAAATTTCCTGTTTAGTAGCTTCATTATTAATTTTCGGTTTCCATTGATGTTCTAATATTTGTTTGGGTTTGATAAAATGTTGTAGGAATTATCCTCAGACTCTTCACAACATGTCAGATCTGCTCTGGCTTCTGTTATAATGGGGATGGCTCCTGTTTTAGGAAAGGTGAGGTGCATTAGCTTCTAGATGTGAAAGTATTGACCATGCATTTAATTACGGTATAGATAATATACTGCATTTTGGGATGTTACGGAATTTACTATGGTATCTGTCATATATTACTGCTATGAAGAACAATTTGCATTATGTTTTTGTGATGTGTAGAAATTGTGGTTTGTGCATTCCTTGATGATTCCTCTATTTTGGAAAATTCGTTGACCTAGCTAGGGAGTCAACACAACTATGATTTTTTTTTTAGAGGGTGAAGATATTAGAATAAGAGGTAAGATGGAATGTATGCATTGCAAGTTTAGTTCCCATAAGAAATCGATCAAAAAAAAGTTTAGCTCCCATAAGAATGAAGTTGCAGTGAGATTAGACGGGATTGTGGTGCTGAATTAGCCAATTCAGACATATAGTTTCAGTATTTAGTGGTACGCTAAATGAAGTATAATACGGAGAAATAAAATTAGATGAAAGAAATGAAGATGTGTTATGAAAGTTTAGACAAACTATACTTTGTGCCTCACACAATTGACAAAAGTTGTGTGAGGCTTGTTTGTGTTGATGAATGGAGTTTGTGACTCAAAAGTCTAATGATTTTGGGTTCAAAAACTTCGCTTATCAAACATAGACAGCTCACATAACTTGTGTTGACTACGTGAGGCACAAAGTAGAATTTTCTGAAAGTTTATGTGACAGGAGCCTTGGGCTTTCGTCCAGTGTTAAGAGAGTAGCGCGTGATGTGTGAGTTAAGTGCATGTCATTCGCTCAACCTTGCTCCAGACAAAAACCTGGAGTTTGTGGAGAGGGCAATTAGCTGACCCCATTATCCGGCGAGTTTCGATTGTGACTTCTTTTTAGAAAAACAATGGAGTTTGTGTGCAGGAAGATAGTCACCAGAGTGACAAGTAAGTTTAATGTAATGGTTGTGAACAAGAAATATATAGGGACTGTTTTTTTTGATAAAGATTATAGGGACTTATCAATAAAATAAAAAGGAAATATTATATGGATGTAGCCTTAGCCTGGAAGGCTTTATATATATATATATATATATATATATATATATATATATATATATATATAGAATAGATTAGACTGGATTAGAGAAGATCACTTTCAGCAGAAGGTACAAGTAGCGCAAAGATAATAAAACGAGTGGTCATGATAGTTTGACCATATTCTGTTAGACCTCTGGATTAACCAGTATGACTACTGTGATGATTGACAACGTTAAAAGGAATAAAGGATAAAAGAAAACGAGGTGGAAGTGGAACTAGGATCTCATGAAATGAGGTTGTCTGAAAAATTTTTCTCTCCAAAGTTGTGTGGACTTAGCTAAAAACGGAACTTCATGGAAACAATAGATTCATATATGCACCCAACTAGTTGAGATCAAAGCTTGGTCGTGTTGGTACTTGGTGACATGCATTAGGTCATGTATTTGGCTGTTTGCCAGTCTTTTTAGCTGTTTAGATATATGCATGGCCATAAAAGTAGCAGTCTTTATATTTCATTGTTTATATGAGGAGTGGTTTTAGGAGTGAGCAACAGCACAAAGCTGCAGGATATGAGCTAAGCCCTAGCGTAGTGATGCTTTTCATTTCATGCAATTTACATCCGTGCTCGATTGAAGCATTAAAGCTTTACCTATGAAATAATTTGACTTCTGTTTGTGCATTTGATGCAGGATGCAACCATTGAGCATCTTCTTCCGATATTTCTTTCCCTTCTGAAGGACGAGTTCCCCGATGTGCGTCTGAACATCATTAGCAAGCTTGATCAAGTCAATCAGGTTGGTTAATGATGCAGACATTTTTTCCCAAGCTCTTCAAGTAATTTATGAGACTAGTGGACTATTTGCTGCTTGATTTTGAAAGCTGGTATGCCATATGTTGTGATGCATGAACTGCTAAAATAAAGAAGGCAATTGAAATCCACCAGCATCCTGAATTCTATCGAGGATGCCAAATTTTTTGTTCCCTATACCTAAATATCTCCTGTGAGTTCTGGTATATAGATTTTGAGGTCTAGCTTTGGTATTGATTAGAACTGTAGACCTGGCAAGTTAGGAATCAGTTGTGCTTGAGTGTAGATGAGATGTGCATTATTATCATTTTCTCCACTTGTAATAGATTTGTTTTTTGCAAGCACGAGAATCTTGAGTGTAATGTGATTACTCTTTTTTGACGCATACTTTACGATCTGTTTTATTTATTCAGTTTTGCTTGAAATTGTATCCCTTTCTGTAATTTTATGACATTAAGCTTCTCTTCGTTTGGTCATAGTCTTTTAGCTTCCTGCAATCGGCATTGGTTCATTGCACTCTGCCACTCACAGATTTTTTTATTATTAGTATTATTTAGTTTAGTTTGCTACTTCTCTAACTCATAATTTCTCTGATGCTGCTACAGGTGATTGGAATTGATTTATTGTCCCAATCTCTGTTGCCAGCTATTGTTGAGCTGGCAGAGGACAGGCATTGGCGAGTACGTCTCGCAATAATAGAATACATACCTCTATTGGCAAGTCAATTGGGCATAGGATTTTTTGATGATAAGCTTGGTGCCCTTTGTATGCAATGGTTACAGGACAAGGTAAGTATGCTATAGTCTGGCCGTTGGATATATAAAACTGAAGAAGCATAAAAACATTGATCTTGGTAGATGAGCTGATCCATTAAAAACTCCATGATAAGATTGTCTATCTGGTGGTTATTTTTCTTTCTCAGTGATTAAAACTCCATGCAATTAGTTGATGTGACAAGATTTTTGCCACTGATCTCTTCCTTATTGATTTTATGGTGCAGGTTTATTCAATCAGAGATGCTGCTGCTAATAACTTGAAGCGTCTTGCTGAAGAATTTGGTCCAGAGTGGGCAATGCAGCATATAATTCCTCAGGTTTGCTTGATATGTGCTGGTTGGAATTGCTGCTTTTCTTGCATTCTGTTTAAAAAAAATTTAGTTCAGGGAATCGTGAGGTATATCTTGTCTTACTACATGAAGATGATTGGACCCAAGGTGCAGGAATAGGCAGAAGGGTCGAGTTGGTCTCTATTTTTGATAACCAGTCCTCATGTTTATGTTTTTTGCCCCAAAATCTTTGTAAAAATATGTGTTGCCCTCCCTAACATTGAGGCCTGGCTTCCTGATGGTTGATCTTGTCAGTCATAGGTTGTTGCTATCTTCTATCCCTTAAAACAGTAAAGTTGCCACAAAGTTGTTCAAAATATTTGTATTACCAATTTGCCCTCTCGACCGTGAAGGCTTGGCTCTTCCACCGTTGATCTAGTTGGTCAAATTACTCGGTCAGCTACTGACATCATTATCTTCAAAGTGCAAAGTAGGTGCCTTGATATCTTTAAGCCCATGGATCTTGGGAATTTCGGGCTTTTACACTATATAGATTTTTCTACTAATCTCCTTGTCAGCTTGTGCATATTAGTCATCCGCAAGTTGTTAGTTCTTCTCTCTCTCTCTCTCTCTCTCTCTCTAACTCTAATTGAGGATGTGGATAGAAAATAAATCATGCTTCTTCGCTGTAAGCTGTAGTCTACATTAAACTTGAAATCTTTCAGCACTTTCTTGACTCCGATTCATGAGAAGTTGAAAAAAGAAAGAGTAACAAATGAGGAACAGTTTGTTTGAATGGTTTAATACTGGATTCTACCATACTTTACTGGGGAGGTGTCTTTTGCTGCTTCCATTTTTCTCCTGCTATAGGTGAAAAGTGAATAGTTACGGAAAGGAGTCAGGGTGCACCTTTTTTCCTGCTACTAGGAAGTTTTTCCTCATCTAATCTGAGAATAATAAAGGAAATAGTTCACCATGGCCTCTCAGAATCTAGGCTCTAGCTTTAGCCAAGATTGCTATCAACTTTTTTCTGTTTACACGGTTACATGTACCTTATTTTGCAGGTTTTGGAGATGACTACAAGTCCACATTATTTGTATCGAATGACTATTCTTAGAGCCATTTCTTTGCTTGCACCTGTAATGGGCTCTGAGATAACTTGCTCTAAGTTGCTGCCTGTGGTTATTACTGCAACAAAGGACAGGTGATTTTGCTTTCCCCCACTGTTCAAATGGTTTGGTACCTCAGGTCCCTGAACTAATCCAAAGTTACATTTCATTCCAGAGTGCCCAACATCAAATTTAATGTGGC
Source organism: Petunia axillaris subsp. axillaris (assembly GCA_029990575.1). Classification (NCBI taxonomy): domain Eukaryota; kingdom Viridiplantae; phylum Streptophyta; class Magnoliopsida; order Solanales; family Solanaceae; genus Petunia; species Petunia axillaris. Next base: position 49,016,260 of record JARKNS010000009.1, read on the forward strand.
AAAGGTGTTGCAATCCCTTATACCTATTGTAGACCACTCGGTGAGAACCCTCGCTTCCTTTCCTGTTCCTTGATTGCTTATACTTGGTTATGTTTTGGAAAATTAGCGAGCTAATCTATGCGTAGTTTGGTTGTTGAAAAATGCTTCTAGATGCATATCTTCACCGATCCTATTCCTATGTTTTGATTGTATTGAGTTAATTTTTATTGTCTAGGTGGTGGAGAAAACCATTCGTCCTAGTTTGGTAGAACTAGCTGAAGATCCCGATGTTGATGTTCGCTTTTATGCCAATCAAGCACTTCAGTCAATTGATAGCGTCATGATGTCAGGCTAGAGAAGCCAACTCTGGTGAGAGTACTAGAAATCTCTCTTTAAATGCCCCCTTGGTTGTCTTGGATTATGCTCACACGAAGAACCAAAAGGGAAAGGTACAGAGTAAAATGTATTCTATTGAGCTTGGAGTTGTATACTGTTACTAATTCTTTTGTAGGAGTTGCATGCAAGATGCTGTGAAACTAATGAAGACCGAGTGTTTTTTCATGTAAAGTTGCTGCTATACTTTGACTTGTTAGATCTGCTAACTCATGGTATTTGTTTTTGTTAGTGTACTTTTTTGGGGTTTGAAGTTAATAACATTTTAGCTCCGTTATTATTCTAGCTGATTGTTTTATGTTTAAATTAGCTTTTGCATTTTTTTAGCCCTTGTTATGTTTGTGCACTAGCCTCTCTTTTTGTTACTCTAAACTGCCAGCTAATTATGGTTAGACAAGACTTCAATTTTTTCCGAAAAGTTTAGAAATTGTTCCTTGTAAAATTAAAAGAAAAATAATCTAATTAAGTTGAAGTTGATTCTGGAGCAAGCTACTCTTGTTAGTTACTGATGTTTTATAATTGGAATATAGAATATGTTTACTAGTTGAATTGTAATCTGAACTTTCTAGGTTCGAAAAAGAATCACATATCTAAAGGCAAAATTCATTGGGGCGCGTAACAGCACCACTTCCACTCAAGAAACTCCCCCGCACCCCTCCCAAGCCAACCCACAAGGAAAAAAGGGCGGACGGGATGAAAGTGAGCGAGTTTGAGAGTGTTTCTATAGCATGGACTTGGAGTGGAAAGGCGAAACTATTTTATATTTCTGGTACATTATCCTTTTGAGCTAAAAAACAAATATAATTTTCCTTATTACGAGTGCTCTTTATCCTCTTTTATCCCAATCTGTAGAGCTGATGGAATAAAGAGCCACGAAAAGCAAAAAGATAAGACAAAAACCATCCAGACTGACAAAAACCATTGTCACAAACTTGTGAGGCCTCGACATAGTATGTAAGTGTAGCCTTTCAAACATCTCTAGATATTGTTTGAATTTAGTATAACCATTTTATTTACTGAAATTTTTAGAAGATGTTCCATCCCTCCTTTTCCCTTGTTGGGTGGCTAGTCGATCCTTGCAATGGTAAAATTTCTATTTTTGGGGGGACCTGGTGGTTGGAAATTTGGAATAAAGAGTATAACGGACTGTTTGGTGGGGAGTACTTATTTTCTTCTTTAGGTTAGCAATTAGGTGAGGCCGAAATGTAAGTATTTTTGTTTTTCCAAAAGGTTTTAGATTCTGCAAAACGGCACTCTCAGTGCGGGTGAATTTTGAAGTTACCCTTACGTTACTTGCCTCTTACACGATCCTAGCATGTTTGAGATTGATGCACAGTTATTGATGTAGTACACTCTTATGCTACTTTCTCTGTTTAAAAAAAGTTGTCACAATTTACTTATTAGTACATTCAAAATCACAATTTTAAATTGTGAAACGATTCAACTTCTAACTTCTACTCTACTTAATGAGATGGCTACACAAATATATATTTATGCCTTATTTTAGACCACAAATTTTAAAAGTCTTCAAATTTTTATTAAACCACGATTCAAGTCAAACTATATATGACAATAGAGAACTTGAAGGGGTATTTCTTTTCTAGAAATGAACTACTGCATATACATTACATATTTCGTGTATGGAGAAAAGCGTAAGCAAAGAATTTGGTCTATCTGAAAGACTAAAGTTTGGTAACCGGTTAGGCTTATTAAATAGAGTAATTAAGTACTTGTTGCTTTGTACTCGATGTCTCGATCCGGTTAGGTTTATTGAATACTAGTAGTTGCTTTGCCAGGCTGTTTTGTGTTTTTGTCTTTTCCTTTTAGTCATTGCTTCCCTCAATGTTAGGAGTTGGGCCATAGAGGAGTAGTTTGCATAAACGGAGGAAAACAACTGTAGAGACACTACCATATTTTTTTCCTACCACCAACTTGGTGGATTCTACTTCAATCTTTTCTTAATACTATTTGAATTCAATAGTCTGGGATCACTGGAAGTGTGATCTGCTTGTTGGAACTTGGAATGACTTTACTCTTAATCACAAGTCTCTTCGACTTATGAGATTAATAGCCTTGATTAGGCATCCACTTTCACGGGTTTGAACATTGAATGGTTAAACCTAAGAAAGAAAATATTATGTTGGGGCAGTGGTGGATGCACCTTGAGGAAGATGCCGTTGGATAACACTGATCGTTAAAAAATTCCTAATATACCATAATTTAAATGTGAAATAGTAACAACCTCTCCACTTCGGTGGGGTATCTCACCCTCCCCAAATCACATTTGTGGGATAAAAATGGATATGTTATTGTTGTTGTTTTGTAAATGGAAAGTCTAGTAGAAAATAATTATTATGTATTGTAACACTGCTGGATAAAAAAATATTCGGTGGTTAATCCAGCCAATATTACCCAGACTTATCTCAATTTAATGATAATGTGTTGTTCTAAAATTATCAACTTCAATTCATGAGTACCCAAATTCCCATAATCACCAATCTCCATCTTTGGTTTGGGTTGCATTTTGGAGTACTTCAAGTTCATATAATCTGTTTAAACTTGAGTGGGTTGGATGAACTGTTATAAGTGGATTGATTTTGCCACATCAAGATCAATCTATTAATTTGTTTAGTATTGGTATACCTAATATTTGGTCAATGAGAATATTTAAAGCGCATGCTAACATATTTAGAACGACAAGCATGGCAGATGCATGAGGGACGAAATTAAAAGGGAGAAGATGTTCGACCTCAATTTCACAAAATTGGATGCAAATTAAAAATCTGTAACTTGTGATATTCTCCATATATTGTATGATGTTTAAGTATATCCAAGGGATAATTACCAAAACAACCAGTCAACTCCCTCCCTTTATTTTTGACTAGCCCTTACTTTTTATAGCCAGTATACACAAAAGTGAATACAAATGGTATACAAACGATAGCCTAGATATACAAATGGTATCCTTACGGATACTTAGTCTATACACCCAAAAATATGGTGTATATAGTCAGATTTATCGGGTATACAGAATGTATACCAACACTTTTTTCAATTATTTTTAGTGTATACACATTTTCTTTACCCTGTATACACAATTTTGTACACTTTTTTGGTATACATATCCAAAACATTAAAAAAATGAAAAAGGGGTCAACGCTGGCTCGACAGTTCCGATAGCCGGAGCTCCGGTAAGTTGCGCCGGAGCAGCAGCAGATCTGCAGCAGCAGCTCACCTGAGCAGACGCGGAGTAGGAAAACAACCAGCACGCATCAGGGACATCAATGGAGGAGCAACGACGGAGGAGGAATGGCAGAGGAGCAGAAACAATGGAAGGAGCAGCGGTAGGCTGGTTTCACCGAAAATTGCAGGAGTAATGGCGTTGGAATCACCGGCACCAGAAATGGAGTAATGGCGTTGGAATCACTGGCACCAGAAACGGGCAGATCTAGAATAGGGGAGGTCAGTATGGGGGTTGGGGGGGGGGGGGAGGGAGGAGGGAGGAGGAAGGGCGGCAGCGGTGAAACCCTAGAAAAAAAGGGGAGAGAAGGGAAGAAGAAACCCTAAAGAAGTGTGGCTAGAAAAAGATATAGGGTGTGGCTAGGTGTTTATTTAGAGTAATTTTAATGGAAAAATTACACTATATATCAATTTAGGGATTTTTTTTTTTTTTTAAAAAATAGCAACATTTTATCATTTTTCCAAACATGTCAACATTTTTTAGGATGCTACCAAACATGTCACAAAAAACTCTAGGTTCCTTCTCTCTCATTTCTCTCCTTCTCTCCCTTCTCTCCAAACCCACACCCCACTGTTATCCCCATAAGCTGCCCCTCCCCCATCGCGCCGCGCCGCTTCCCCTTCCACCAACGTCGCCGGCATCCCCTCCCCATGCCCCGTCGTCGCCGGCGACAGTTGCTGGAGGTGTTTTGATTTTTGCCGCTGATCTGCCGTGTTTTGCCTGCTGCTACTGTTTTTGACTGCTACCGGCGGCACCAGATCTGGTACAACAAAGCAGATCCGGTGTTTTCCGTTGAGGATCCGGCGGCGCCGCTGCTTTAGTCCTTTTTTAATTCTTTTTTTTTTTTTTAAATTTTTCGGTGGGACAGGGCGGAACCACGGTGGTTGTAGTGTATGTTTGATGTTTGTGGACTGTATGAAATGTATGCCATGCATATTTTCATTGTATGCGCGGTGTATGACCTGTATATACAATGAATATACACCGGACATACAATGAATATACACCGGGCATACAAAGAATATACATTTGCCATACAACATGTATCGATTTGTTTTTGGTGTGTGTGTCCGGTGAATGAAAATGCATACACTGTGCATACAATAACCATATACTCCCTCTGTCCCATTTTGTTTGTCGTAATTCGGATTTCGAGGGTCAAACTTCTTAAATTTGACCGTAGATTATGATATAATATCCTTAACTTTTTTTAAATAAAATTTACATATTTGAAAACTACATGAAGAGTACTATAAGTCATAATAAATTACAACTCAAAATATGTAAAAGATATATATAAAAATTACGGTCAAAGATAAATTTGTTTGACTCTCGAAATCCGAACTACGACAAACAAAGTGGGACGGAGGGAGTAGAAAATATACAAACATACAATAACTGTTGTAATCACCTAATTTTGGCTAAATTTATTTCTAATTAGGACGCTAAAATTTGAAAATTAACAAAAATCACTTGTTACGTGCTTATTGTTTTGATTCTATAGTTTAAATATGATAATATTGCAAAATTATGTGGTTTTAATTTTAGTTGTGCGTGTTTAATCAAGTCTCAACGTTCTGATGGCTATCTATAGAAAAATAAATAGCCCAATTGCTTAATCCAATCAGCCCACTCTCTTTTGGCCCGTCCAAATTCGGATTGATCTCCACCCTTGGATCAACTCTAATCCAATGGTCCTCATTTCCCTATCCTTTAAGTATATAAAGCACCAAACACTCTCCATTTGCTCACTTCACACCCTAAGCCTCTTGGCTTGGGGAAACTATGCTGAAATTTTCGCTCCTCGCCGGGAATCTCTCTCCGCCACTGCTCCACCGGAGCTCCGCCGTCGGCCACCACGCTGCCGCCGCCGGCCACCACCTCCGGTGGCTGGAAAAATACAAAATGTACATCAATCCAAAGATCTCGACCTCCCCATTCCATTTCTCAACTTATTTTCTTCAAATTCAAGGCCGTTTGACGTAGATCAGGCTTTGAAGTTTCGGTCAAAGTGTAACTCCGGCGACCCTTCTCTTTCCGGTAAGTTTTTGGTCTCTTTCTCTTCCCCTCGCCTTTCTCTACCTCTTCACATACCCGTTTCTTTTTTTTTTTCTCTCTCGTTCGTTCTTTCTCCTATATTAGTTTCTATGCTTTTCTTCTTCTTATATTTCTTCCCTTTTTTCTGTTTTTGTTTCGGATTGTGATAAACCGTTTGGAGGGGCTGTTTTCCGTCAACATTGAAGGGAGTACGGTGTTTGTTTTTTTGGTTATAGTGGCTGTTAGGCTGAGATGAATCTGGAGGCTGTGATGAGGATGATTTGAGGTCTGCGACTGTGATGTTTTGTCTTTGCAAGGCTGAGGCGTATAGTGATGCTGGGATGATGAGCTTATTGACAACGCAGTGGTGCTGCGACGACGACAAATGCAATGGTGTTTGGTGATGCTTTTGCTTGGCGTTGGTTAGAGAAAATCTAATTTCCATTCCTTTCTTACTTATTATAATGTTTATTAGTATAATTGTTTATCGATTAGATTTAGCAATAGTTACTTATGAGTTAGAATGTTGGAAATCTTGGCTAGAGTACTATCAATCTGTGTGTATGTTGCTTATGTCTATGAAATCATGCTTTCATTGTTAGTCAAACTCACACTTGAGTATCTCATGGCTGCCCATTCATTGGAATATATTGTTTGGTCTTGTTCCAAGATTGAAAGTTGTGTTCATTTGATTATCCATGGTTTTTGGTTAAATATAAGCTCAAGCGTACCAAGCATGTTCTCTAGTTTGCCAATGTTGTTAGTAGTGTTCAATGTTTGGAGTAAAAGTTTTTGTCTAGAAAAAAGCTTATTTCCTTTGCATAGTTGGTGTCTATTTTAGCATTGAGTTGCATCTTGAATAAACTTGTTGTGAAATAGCATCTACCAGAATAGAGTTTGTTTGGATTTGATGCTTACTCTCAAGTATAGTCAGCATGTTTCAGTTTGCTTGGGGGTTGTTTGTCACCTATGCATGTTTCATGAGTAGCTATCTTGTCCTAACTTAGTTTGGAATCTGGTTAGCTTTAGTTTTGCTTAGTTAGTATATAAGGTTTGTAGTCTAGAAATAGTTTTCCTCAATTATTTAGTTATTAAGTTGGATTTTAGTGTTAAGTCTTTTAAAAGAAAAATCTGAAAATTTTAGTTTGAAAATTCAAAACAAGTGCTGAAATTTGTAAGATGAGAGTCAAAATAAGTCAATATGTTGGGTAGAGTGTGCTAGCATAAATAGGGAAATTTTCAGCTTTTACTTTTTGGTTGGTGAGAGGGTATAGCACAAAAATGGAAATGCAAATCTTTTGCATTAATGGGTGTTGGTTTTTGCACCAACAACCCATTTTCCCTCCTTTTTTTACTTTAACTTTTCCCCCTTTTTTCACTTTCATCTCTCTCCTATATATACTAGCATTTACTACACAACTACATACACATACATTAACTCTCAACTACCTCAAAAGAAACTACAAAAAACAGATCTGAAAAAAAAGAATACTCTAAAAAAAAAAAAAAAACTATTGGAGATCTGAAAATTGCTAGAGGAAATAGTAGAGCTAGAAAAGAAGAAAAATACTAGAGTTAAAAGGAAAAAAAAAGAGTTTTGTTGTCTTGAGTTTGAAAGTTCAAAAAGGTCTAAATCTGGTTTTTCTTGATTGTTTGGTTGTTGCTGCCATCTTTGTTGGATTTGGGCTTGACTGGTGGCCCACTTGCTGTTGCGTAGGAAGTCCTTTATACAAAGGTATTTTTTCTCTTTAGATCTTGTATAAGTTATGTTATTTTGTGAATGAAATAGGTATGTTAAATACCCAATACTTGATGAAATTGCCCAGTTTAGCAGTTGAAAACTGATGTGTTGGATATGAAAAATATGAGAAAATTGTTGAATGCCTTCATGTTTGCACTTATTTTCGTTATATGGCCATACTTGTTGTAAAGATTAACGTGCATGACCAAAGAGGATAAATTTTTTTTTTTTGGGAAAAGTTTTGTTATGTTTTGGCTTGCTGAAACACTAAGTTTGTCGGACTACTTTACATTACGAGTAAATATTAAAATGGGATGACATCTCAAGTTCAGAAAGCTGGACATTCAATATTGCCAAAGTTGGGTGGACAAAACTGAAATGAATAGACTGACTAGGACATGACTGCAAAAAATAAGTTGACAAGTAAAAATAGTAACGTTTTCTCCAACAGAGTATGAAGTTAATAGTTAACACATTTTTCCTTTTTTGCTTGATTTGCCCAGCACAACATATTGATTAACATATTGATTAACAGTTTTTTTGAAGTACTTTATCAAAGTCGATTAGGCAAAATTTGGCACACTTTAAACACGATTAGGCAAATCAATAGAAATAAAGATTCTCGATTAGGCAAAAATAAGTATGATTTGTGATCTGCTTATTAGATAAAAAAAAATTAAATCAAGAGAAACTAAATTGAAATAGCCAATTGATTCTAAAGTATACCTCGTGGGTTACTTTAAACAATTTTTTCACCTTGTATTAAATAGTCTCATTGAAGTTAATCAAATTCCTTTAAATAAACCAAACCTCTTTGTGGGGTTGGAAACGCCGATATACACTTACTTCGAATCAAAGCGTAAATTCGTCCGGTCCTCTGCGAGGTCGGATAAAAATAACGCTTCTAATTCTCTTCGAATTAAAGTGTAAATTCGTCCGATCCTCTGTGAGGTCGGATAAGAATAACACTGTAAATTTTTCAGAATTAAAGTTTAAATTCAAATCAAACGGCAAAATAATACAACCATATTTAATAAATAAAAATTGCGACAATAAAGCAACTGTGCTCGGCACAGGACTCGAGGGTGCCTAATACCTTCCCGAGAGTCAACTGAGAACCTTACCCGAATCTGTGACGCAGACCACTAAAACGAGTCAAGGGTGTTCCAGGTACACCACTTCGGTGACTTGGCACACCTTTGAACTATGTCAAGTGGCGACTCTGGTAAATCTCTTAATAAATTGTGTACCTTTAAACACCTAAGTCACAACCCTATTTTATTTATTTTTTAGTAATTTTAGGGCGTGACAGCTTGGCGACTCTGCTGGGGAAATTAGTGAAAACTATAATCTCCGGCTTTGATAAATTGTCGCATGTTTTAATTTATTAAATATTTGGTTGTTATTTTATTGCCGTCATCACCTGAAAAGTTGAATGTTACTGCTTTGATATTGTTGAACTGTATATATAAACTGTCTTCCTCCGCAACCCTCTGAGTCTCTGAAACACACACACACGTACACTTACCAGATTGCTTGTGGCATCTGGGACTTTCTTACTAAATTGCCCATGATTTAGGAGGAAGGCGTGACGGGGTTTTAGGCCGGACACACTGTCTCCGGATGGCCCTGATGCGCTTTCCGCCCGGTTTGTCCACCGGGTTTTCAGCCAGTCTAGACACTGAGTCAGTTGTGTCACCCAGAGTTAAACCTTTAGGCCCAATTATCTGCATCATATCCGACTTAATGAGGTGCGATACACCGGTATTGCACTTGTCTAGGTTGACTACCTGTTGTCTGAACGGGACCCACTTCCCGGGAAAGACTTGTCTGAAAAAAGCATTCTATGTGTTGCATGCGATTAGGAAAGGTTGTTATGCTGACCAAGTTGGGGAGAGACGGATTTCAAAAGAAAAAAAAAATAGAAAAAAAAAAAAGAAAGAGAAAAATGAAAGGAAAAGTGAGGAAGAGGTTGAATTTCATGTTTTAAATGTAAATGTTTTGCTATTTTTATAAAATTGAGTCATACTGCTGTAATGGAAAATTGTTGTAAAAAAACGTCAGTGTTTGCTGTCTTTTATATATGTCAGTTTGTGTCGTTATAATGACGAAAATTTTACAAAAAAAATATGTACATACTTAGTAGTTAGAAAGTCAAAAATTTTTTGTGTCAGTTTTCACGCCGTTATAATGGCGAATTTTTAGAAAAAGGCTCGTATACCGATGTTGGGAGTTTTTGAGATCCAGTTTTTTCACGTCGTTATGCCGGCAAATTTTTGCAAAAGTACTGTAGTGTTCATCACTGGAAATGAAATTTTGTTTTGATGTCAATGTGGCGTCGTTGTAACGTCGAATTTTTTTCTTTTATAAATTACATCTAAATACCAATGTTGGTAATTTCCTGGAGTCAGTCCTGATGCCGTTATGATGGCAAAATTTTTCGATTCTCTTAGGGTCAACTTTACGTCATTACAATGACAAAAGTTTTTTTTTTTGAAAATTGGAGTTTCGAATTAGCAGTTTAGGCATCTGTTTTGCTCTGTCGGTCAGTTGTTTTAAGTTGTTCTCAGGCTTTCAAACATTTGACACATTTTTTTTATTAGGAACAATGGCTGCATCATCTTCTAGGACAGTCAAAAGAAAATACCCTGCTGATGCCATTCCACCCTCTATTATGATGACTGATGGCCCACCCAAATCGGATAAATCTCTAAAGTCTTGGTGGGACACAATGAGTGAAATGCAGAAAGATATAGTCCAGGAGAAGATTGGTTTTCTGACTGACCTTGTGACTAAAACTATTGTCCCGCGGCGAGACTTGGTCAGTGCACTAGTTGGGTTTTGGAATCCAAGCCAAAATACCTTCTGTTTCAAGGGGTTTGAGATGACGCCGACCCTCGAAGAGATAGCTGGGCTTCTTAAGCTGGATTTTGAGAAAAAGAATATGATTGCTCCAAGGAAGGTTAATGAGCGGGAATTTTTCAATAATATCAAGGTACAAACAGACCTCTCGATCGCAAGTGTTCGCCAAGGCTGGATTTCATTTGATTACCTTTATGATCGTTTTGGGGCCGATAATGGTTTCAAGAAGTATGGATTTGAGTTCCACGATAAGCTGAAATATGAAGATTGGGTACTCCTCTGTCCTAAGGTCTTTGTGTTCGCTTTGCTAGGGTTGTTGGTTTTCCCACTACCGGATAGAGCGATATCCATTAAGGTCAGTTGGACCATGGCAGCTTTGTATGGTGGAGCACCAGATGCCACTATCATCCCGACGATTCTGGGTAGTATGTTTCATGCTTTGACTCGATGCCACAAGGGAGAGAGCAGTTTCTTTGAGGGGTGTAACCTTCTATTACAGGTCTGGTTCTTGGAGCATGTACGCCCTTGCCCACCTCGTGATATTCTTAGGTGCTGTGACATCGATTATCTTGAACACCATCTCGAACACATCGAGAGGTATAAATTCCCAGGAAGTGAGCCGGATTGGAGGTCTTTCTTGAACTCTCTCACGCCGGACAAGATTTTGTGGCAGTGTAGCTGGTTTCCTAAGAGGGAGGTTGTACACAGATGCGTGGATCGTCCTTTTCTCGTTCTGATGGGTTTGACAGCATCCCAGCCTTATGTTCCTCTGCGTGTACTTAGGCAGTTGGGTCGAAAGCAGGAGATCCCTATAGTTGAGGACATGAGTGCATATACCTCAGACTATCCTCTCAACCCAGCTACTCTTAGAGGTGAGATCCTGCGCCTGTGGGATACTAGGAGGCACCTCGCAGAAAGCACACAGGTTCAGGATGGGCTTAAGGGGGAGGTCGTTCGGGAGTATAAGTTCTGGTATTACCATCAGCCCATACCCAAAGAGATGCCCGCGAGGTCGAGAGCAGGCATGGTTGACACTGAGGCCAGGCTGGATATGCAGGTTCAGCTTGCTAGGCACGAGATTAGGAAGGAATGCCGTGATACCATACAAAGCTTAATTGCAGAGAGGGATGCCGCCAGAGCTGCTCAGTCAGAGAGTGAGGGTTTCGCGCATCAGCACCTAGACACAGTCAGACGACTCCGTGTCATGCACTCACAGGCATTGACAGAGCGGGATGCCGCCAGAGCTGCTCAGGCAGAGAGTGAGGGTTTCGCGCATCAGCACCTAGACACAGTCAGACGACTCCGTGTCATGCACTCACAGGCATTGACAGAGCGGGATGCCGACAGGGCAGCTTTGTTGGAAAGCAGGAGAAGGGAGGATTATCATCGACAGGATGCCATAGATTCTCGAGCTCAACTTGACAGGGCACTAGAGCAGGGTGAGCAGTTCAGAAGGCTAGCACAGGACTGACTTCGAGATATACAGGCTGCAGGACAGACCATCAGTGTAGCTTATCGGCAGGTTTACGACTCTGCTACATATGTTGCACAGTCCATCAATGAGTATAGGAGGCTTCCCGCGGAGGACATACTCCCACATGTGCTTCCCTTCGTCACTAGAGTTGCAGCAGATTTGAACGGATTGCGTCGTACCTTTGCAGAAGGCCCGCCAGTAGATCCTGAGGAGCCGTTCGAGTTCGACCCTGAGGAGCCAGCTGACTTTGTGCCCCAGTCACCTTAGTAGATACATCAGGCCAAGATGATGCAGATTATTGTTGTTTTTTTTTGTCATTTATTTTACATCTTGGCATTGTTGTATTTTATGTCGCTTCTGAATTTGGCCTGTTGTAATTTATTTTCACTTTTTTCAGTCAGTTGTACGTTCCTTTTGGTCGTGCTCCGGAAGCACCGTATGTACTCTTTCTTTTGAAGTAATGAAAATATTTTGCTTATTTTTATGTGTCAATTCATTTCACCCTCTAGCCTCACTTGAAAAAAAAAAAAAAAAAAAAAAGAAAAAGAAAGAAAAGAAAGGAAAAGAAAAGAAAAGAAAAGAGAAAAAGAAGAAAAAAAGAAGAAGTCAAACAATATACTTGGGGATCTAATCTAAACCAATTTGGGATGACGCATAACGACCTTAGGCATTGTTTAGGCCGACGAGCAAATTCATATTCCATGCTATCTTGTTGCACTAACGTGTTTTGATTTGTTTAGAGCTTGAGCAACTGCCGTGCTGGCCCCACATTCCTATTCCACCAGAATCAAGGGACCACTGCCTGTTCCAGAAGAGGTTGAAGCACCTCCTCAAGAAGGCACTCCAGCAACAATGGCCGAAGAAACCGAGAACACTGAGCTGGTTCGCTTGGCTGAACAACAGGCTAAGATGGCCGAGGATTTCACGGCCATGAAAGAAATGATGATGCAACTGGTCCGTAACTTGTCAGCAGTTCAGGCACCTCCTGCTCCGCCAGGTGCTGCTGGTTTCACGGCGAATGCTCAGCCACCAGGGCAAGGGCAATCTACAATGGCAGAAGACCCCCGTTATCCTCCAGGGTTCGGTCCACATCCAGAAACTGACAACGTAGCTGGACCCTCTACTGTACAACCTGGGGCACAATTCCCACAACATGGACAACATGGCCAAGCCCAAGTTCCTGCCACAGTATTCACTGTTCCTGCGGGACACACTTTGCAAAGGTCAAACAGTGACCCACAGTTGAGGGCTCGTGATCAACAATTCGACCAAAACCGGGGTAATGTACTCCGCCCCACTGAGTCGTATGATCATGGACACCACCCAGAATCACATGCTGATGTCGAAAGATTGGGGAAAACAGAAGAGGCTGACTTTGCTCGGAAATTGAAAAGCCTGGAGCAAACTGTGAAAAACATACAAGGGCAAGGGGGTAAAACCAGTATTTCATACAAAGACATGTGCTTATTCCCTCATGTGCCATTGCCTGAAGGCTTTGTTGTGCCCAAATTTGATCCGTACACTGGACAAAGTGATGCAAGGATCCATGTGAAGATATACCTTAACAAAATGAGGGGTATCGAGAAGGACGAATTATTGATGGCGTACTTTGCGGACAGTTTGGGAGGACCGGCCACAGAATGGTTTGTGCAACAGGATGTTTCCAAGTGGGTCACCTTTGACGACATGACCAGCGCTTTCCTGAATCATTATGGCTACAAAATGGAGGCTGCTCCTGATCGTTCTTCTTTGAAGACGATCACAAAGAAACCCGGGGAAAGCTTCAGAGAGTATGCCTATAGGTGGCGCGAACAGGCGGCACGTGTGAGCCCTTTGATCCCGGACGATAAAATGGTTGAAGAATTCATCGAAGTGCTTGACGAAACATACTACCAGGCGATGGCCTCTGCCCTTGGGAAGCAATTCAGTGAAGCAGTAAAGATTGGGGAGATGATTGAGAGAGGAATCAAAGCAGGTAAGATTGTTAGCCAAACAGCTTTGAGAGCCACGACCCAAGCGTTGCAATCAGGGTCGAGTACTTTCGGGAAGAAGAAAGAGAAAAAAGATGAGGTGGCAATGGTTGGTCCTGGACCGAGAAGAAATGATGGGAGATACAACGACCGTCAAGGGTACATTCCGGCGCCCCCGCCACAACAGTTCTATCCAACTCACGGCCAACAATTTGCCATGCCGCAGTTCTCATTCCCTGTAAATACAGCATCCTATGCTCAGCCGCTATCTGGTCCACAATGGCGTCCACCTCCTGCTCCAGTCCAATACAACAATCAACAAGCACATGCTCAATTCCAGGCTCACCAGGAGATGCCTTACCGACCACGAGGTCCGCAGGGCTTTCGTCCAAACATGCAACAGAGAAACATGCAACAAGAGAAAAGGCAGTTCACCCCACTGGGGGAGACTTACACTAATTTGTTTGAAAAGTTGCAACAAGCCAATCTGTTGAAGCCAATCCCAGGGAAGGTGAACCCCAATGGAAGAGTTGATCATTCACGCCATTGTGCGTTTCATTCTGGAGCACCTGGACATGACACAGAATCTTGCTGGGAACTCAAAAGGGCAATCCAGGCAATGATAGACAACAACCAGATAAAAGTCGTGGGGGATGAAACACAAAATGTAAATCAAAATCCCTTACCAGCTCATGATGTTCAAAACAACGTACACATGGTAGGGATGGTATGCATAGAAGAGGACATGAAAGGGAAAGCCGCCAAGCAGATTGTGGCAGTTGGTCCCTCCCCAGACATCAAAGGCCCTGAGCCATTTATTGTTGTAATCAGGGGAAAGTCAAGTGCGTCTGTTGTCAACAAAGCAAAGCAAGATACTGCTGTTGAGCCAAGTTTCACAATTCCGGCTGCAAAGCAGGAAAAGGTTCATGACAGTGCACCAGTATTTATTGTGCAAGGGGCATCATGCCAGAAAGCTCCGGTCTTCGAGGTCAAGGCAAAGAAGTGTGAACCAGTTATCATCACTCAAGCAGCGCAACTCCCCGTCAAAAGTACAAAGGCCGTTCCTTGGAACTACAACAAAACAATTGTGTCTTACAACGGGAAAGAAATCATGGAGGTTGCTGCAGATGTAAATGGTCTAACTCGGTCCGGGAGATGTTTCACCCCGGAAGAATTGAGAAAGGCGAAGCCAGGTCGAGAAGACCAAGGACCCATCAAAGAGCCGGTGTCTGAGAAAGAAGCTGAAGAATTTTTGAAGAAAATGAGATCGACAGATTATTCTATCGTCGAGCAACTGAGAAAGACTCCAGCTCAGATATCGCTTTTGTCTCTGCTTATGAACTCTGAAGCACATCGCAATGCACTGTTGAAGATATTGAATGAGGCCTACATTCCTGAACAAACTACTGTGGCTAATCTGGAAGCACTTGCTGGCAGAGTATTTGAGACTAATCGTGTGATGTTCACCGATGAGGAGCTGCCAGCAGAAGGAACCGGTCATAATCGAGCGCTTCATGTCTCAGTCAAGTGTGAAGACTCCTATGTCACACGTGTTCTAATAGATGGTGGCGCGGGATTGAACATTTGCCCTCTGTCTACATTGAAGAGTCTAAGGGTGGATATGAGCAAAATTAGGGCAAGTTCCTCTGCTGTTCGTGCTTTTGATGGTGGAGTTCGAGAATCTTTGGGCATCATCAATCTTGAGTTAACCATTGGGCCCGCTACCTTCAGCATTGAGTTTCAAGTCATGGAGACGGATGCATCATACAATCTGTTATTGGGCCGACCATGGATTCACATGGCTTGTGCAGTACCATCCACAGTTCATCAGGTGGTCAAGTTTACTTGGGATAATCAAGCTGTCGTGGTTTATGGGGAGGATGACTCACAGTTTAACAATAGCCTGGACGTGCCAGCCCTTGAAGCCGTCACTACACGCCCGACCATCATGTATCAAACCTCCGATGTGGTGTATGTGGAAAAAGTAACAGAAGGGAAACCTATACCCATCCCAAGAGTGTCAGAGACGTCTATCATGATGGCGTCCGAAATGTTAAAGCATGGTTTCCAATTTGGAAAGGGTTTGGGAGCATCACTACAAGGCAGGGTAAATCCAGTTTATCCAAATGGTGTGCAAGGCACATGGGGACTAGGGTTCAAGCCAAAAGCAGCTGATCGCAAGCAAGCAAAGAAAAAGAAGTCGGAAGTTTGGTCTCTCCCAAAGCCAATTCCGTGTCTCGCTCAGTCTTTTGTGGGTTATGTTATGAAACCAAAGGTTGTCGCTACAAATGTCAACACAGTGGAAGACAATCAGGATGCACCATTTGATCTAGGTGGCATTTTTGAAATCTGCATGGTACAGCCGGGTGAAGGCTCCAGTAATGCTTCAATTCAGTACATTGGCCCGGACGTGCACCTGACTAACTGGAATGCAACTCCCTTCCCCATCAGGAAGGGGTCTTGGTAGACTGTTGTTTTACAGTTTTCTTTTGAATACACTTGGATATTCTAAGGGTTGTATGCCAAGTGTATTATTTTGCTCATCTTTTCTTTGTAATTCAAACCCTTTTTTTTTCATTAATGAAAGGCCAAGAGCCAAGCTTTATTTTAATCTCTGTTCATATTCCTAATTTTATTCTATTTTGTTTATCTGTAGTGATATATCTGCTGGTCCTGATATCATGACATGTTCAAGGAACTTATCGTCCATCCAGGGACCACAATCTGATTTTGACTCCATAACCATAGTTGAGGTTGAAAGTGATGAAGAAAACATTGAGGAATCTGTTAACAATACTGAGTATGATGGAGAGCAGGCGGATTTTGAAATAGGCCTGGAAGTTGAACGCCATGAGGGCAAGCCTAAACCCAATTTGGCTGATACAGAGGATGTTAATCTTGGGAGCCCTGATGATGTGAGGGAAACCAAGATAAGCATGTATGCCCTACCTGAAGTGAAGAACGATATTCGGAAGGTGCTTTTTGAATATCGAGATGTTTTTGCATGGTCATATGATGAGATGCCGGGTTTGAGTTCTGAATTGATAGTCCACGAATTGCCAATTCAACCTGGTTTCCCTCCAGTGAGACAAATGCAACGGAAGTTCAAAACTGATATGATCAAGAAAATCCATGATGAAATAATGAAACAGTTGGATGCGAAAGTAATTCAATCGGTTCAGTACACTACTTGGGTTGCAAATGTTGTTTCGGTTCCTAAGAAAGATGGAAAAACAAGGATATGTGTCGACTATCGAGATTTGAACAAGGCAAGTCCCAAAGATAATTTCCCATTGCCTAACATTCACACTCTCGTAGACAACTGTGCCAAGCATGAGATACAATCCTTTGTTGACTGCTATGCTGGATATCATCAAATCCAGATGGATGAAGATGATGCATACAAAACGGCATTCACTACTCCTTGGGGAACATATTGCTATAGAGTGATGCCGTTTGGTTTGAAAAATGCTGGGGCAACCTACGTGAGGGCCATGACTGGCATTTTCCATGATATGATGCATAAAGAAATAGAAGTGTACGTGGATGACGTGATCATCAAGTCTAGAACTGCTGAAGACCACGTGAGAGATCTCAGAAAGTTCTTTGAGAGACTCCGTAGGTACAATCTGAAGCTGAATCCAGCCAAGTGTGCATTTGGTGTGCCTGCTGGAAAATTGTTAGGTTTCATTGTTAGTAGGCGAGGTATTGAACTGGATCCCGCAAAGATCAAAGCAATACAAGAACTACCTCCGCCTCGAACCAAGAAGGATGTTAAAAGCTTTCTAGGCAGGTTGAATTACATCAGTAGGTTCGTTGCTCAACTTACCACAATATGTGAGCCGATCCTCAAGTTGTTGAAAAAGAATGCATCAATTGCATGGACCGAGGAGTGCCAAGAAGCCTTCGACAGGATCAAGCAATACTTGTCAAATCCTCCTGTTTTGGTTCCGCCTGAGCCTGACCGACCATTGTTTTTGTACTTATCAGTCAATGAAAACTCCTTTGGTTGTGTACTGGGGCAACATGATGCTTCGGGAAAGAAAGAACAGGCCATCTATTATCTGAGCAAGAAGTTCACAGATTGCGAGGCCAGATACACTTTGTTGGAAAGGACGTGTTGTGCCCTAACTTGGGTTGCACAAAAGCTGAAACATTATCTCTTGTCCTATACCACTTATTTGATTTCCCGGATGGATCCATTGAAGTACATATTTCAAAAGCCGATGCCAACCGGCAAACTTGCAAAATGGCAGATCCTGCTCACAGAATTCGACATAGTTTATGTCACCAGAACTGCAATGAAAGCTCAAGCCTTAGCTGATCATTTGGCTGAAAATCCGGTGGATGATGATTATGAACCATTGAAGACTTACTTCCCTGACGAAGAGGTAGATGTGCTTGAAGAACTGATTAACGAAGAAGAATATGTGTGGAAAATGTACTTTGATGGTGCTTCTAATTCAAAAGGCCATGGTATTGGAGCAGTCCTCATCTCCCCCACGGGACATTACTATCCGGCAGCTGCCCAACTCCGCTTCAGTTGCACTAATAACACATCTGAGTATGAAGCATGCATAATGGGTTTGCGTATGGCTCTAGACATGGACATCAAAGAATTGCTGGTGATCGGAGATTCAGATCTTTTGATACGCCAAATGAAGGGTGAATGGGAAACTCGAGACCTTAAGCTGATCATGTACAAGCAGTGTATGGACGATCTTCGGCAAAAGTTCGATGTTCTAAAGTTTAGACATGTCCTCAGAATACATAATGAGCTGGCTGACGCATTGGCTACATTGGCCTCAATGCTTGTCCATCCTGATAAAGCCCATATTGATCCGTTAGAGATTCAGGTCCAAAGCCAACATGCATACTGCAATGTGATTGAAGAAGAAATTGATGGCCAACCATGGTACTTTGATGTCAAGAATTTCCTTCAAGATGGGTCGTATCCTCCATTGGCGGAAAACAATCAAAAGAGAACCCTTCGACGATTGGCAAGTGGTTTTTTTTTGAGTGGCGGAGTGGTGTACAAAAGGACACCTGATCTGGGACTGTTAAGATGCGTGGATGCAACTGAAGCCACGAAAATTCTCAATGACATGCATTCGGGGATCTGTGGACCCCACATGAGCGGGCACGTGCTAGCTAAGAAAGTACTCAGAGCAGGATACTTCTGGCTCACCATGGAGCATGATTGCATTACCTTTGTGCGAAAGTGTCATCAATGCCAAGTACACGGTGATTTGATACATTCGCCTCCTTTAGAGTTGCACACAATGTCAGCCCCTTGGCCTTTTACGGCATGAGGGATGGATGTTATCGGGCCTATTGAACCAAAAGCATCAAATGGACACAGATTCATTCTGGTTGCAATAGATTACTTCACCAAATGGGTTGAGGCCGTGACTCTCAAATCCGTGACCAAGAAAGCTGTGGTGGATTTCGTTCATTCTAATATTATTTGTCGCTTTGGTATCCCAAGTACCATCATCACTGATAATGCGGCAAATTTGAACAGTCATTTAATGAATGACGTGTGTGAAAGATTCAAGATCATGCACCGGAATTCCACACCTTACCGACCAAAGGCAAACGGCGCGGTTGAAGCAGCCAATAAGAATATCAAGAAGATCCTTAGGAAAATGATACAAGGATCTCGTGATTGGCATGAGAAGTTGTCTTTCGCTCTCCTTGGTTACCGCACAACTGTGCGCACTTCCATAGGTGCAACCCCGTATTCATTGGTATACGGAACTGAAGCAGTCATACCCGCTGAAGTGGAAATACCGTCTCTCAGAATCATCGTGGAAGCAGAGATTGAGGACACAGAGTGGGTCAAGACCCGATTGGAACAATTTTCATTTATTGATGAAAAGAGGCTCAATGCAGTTTGTCACGGTCAATTGTATCAACAGAGAATGGCCCGAGCCTACAACAAGAAAGTGCGCCTCCGCGACTTGAAAGAAGGGCAATTAGTCTTGAAAAGAATCTTTCCTCATCAGGAAGAAGCTAAAGGAAAATTTGCTCCAAATTGGCAAGGGCCATACCTGGTAAAGAAAGTATTGCCAAATGGCGCCTTGTACCTTACAGATCCAGAAGGCAGGACAACTGAAATACCCGTCAATGCAGACGCGGTCAAGAGGTACTACATTTGACTCCAAGATGGCTTTCAACTCGGGATGAATGCAAGGCTTTTGTTCTCTTTTTGCTATCCCAAATTGTATCCCTTATTAGCATTTTGAACGTTGTACTTTTGAGGCATGTTCTCAGTTGAAATCAATGTAATTGTACCAAGATGAAATGAAACTGAAAAGCATCAAAAAGAAACCTGGGCATTTGCCTAGAGCTACGTCTGACCTGATTCCTCTCAAAAGGATACGTAGGCAACCATTCTGGTGCGGTCGCAACAAGAGAAAATTCCTCTTTCCCTGTTTTCTTTTATTGACGCAACACTTGCCTCCAAGTTCGCGGCCAACGTCAAAAGAGATTTAGATCCCCATTTCATGCTAAACTGGGGCAGAAGTTTGTTTTTATTTTATTTCATAAATAAAATAAAATAAAAACAAACTTCTATCATTGTGGTATCATCTATTCACGTGTTTCAAGAGATGTTTAAAGAAAAAAAAAGAAAAAGAAAAAAAAAAGAAAAGAAAGAAGTCTTGTCGGTGAAAACCTGAGAAGGCGCCGCTAGACAAACAGTGAGGAAAAAGATTAAAGAGAGAGGCTAGTTGGCGAAAACCCGAAAGGGCGCTACTAGTCGACTTGAGAGTCACCTCAACTTGGTTATGGTTTGATAGCTTCCGTGGATCAAACTCTCAACAAACAAGTGGTACTGGTCGGACGAGGTTATCCAAGATACATGTCATGATCATCAAGGCCGCCAGGATATTGCCAGATAAGTTCCCCTTTTCAGAAAGACGTTCCCTGTCCAAACGACTTTCGCCCTTGAACTTTTATTCCGTTTTGTACATCTTACCTCATCATTAATTCCTCGCCCTTTCGGCGCTAACCTCACATGAGCAACAAAAGAAAATTGCAAAACTCTGTTTTTCAGGATTCGGGTTTAATTCCAGCGAGCAGGGCACACCCTCGACAATGGAAAAGTTTTCAGCAAGTCATGATGAATATTGATAATTGGAGCCCAGCACCGCATGTCAGGCCGGAAGGACGACATACCAAAAATTGTATCATGAAGAGTGGATATGTTTGGGAGAAGCTTTAGGCGTTGTTCATCCCACAGTACTGTGAAGAATAGAACAAGAGTCACTAAGCTTATTTGCAAGATCCGAAACAGGGTGTATCCACGATGCAGAAAGTAAGTGTGACATTTGCTATGTTGCCCAGAAAGAGCTAGGACCACTTGAATTGAGGTAGGTGCGCCAGATATCAGACGGAACTCCATTCTCTCTTCGAGTCAATTCCCGCTCAAAGATAGCATCATTTCCTTTCCATATCAAGATCTGCTAAAAGATAGCGATCATTTCCTTTTTGAGTCAGTCTCGCTCAAAGATAGCGTCATTTCCTTTCTATGTCAAGATCTGCTAAAAGATAGCGATCATTTCCTTTTCGAGTCAGTTCGCTCAAAGATAGCGTCATTTCCTTTCCGTGTCAGGATCTGCTAAAAGATAGCGATCATTTACTTTTCGAGTCAGTTCGCTCAAAGATAGCGTCATTTCCTTTCCGTGTCAAGATCTGCTCAAAGATAGCGATCATTTCTTTTTCGAGTCAGTTTCGCTCAAAGATAGCGTCATTTCTATTCCATGTCAGGATATGCTAAAAGATAGCGATCATTTCCCTTTAGAGTCAATCTCGCTCAAAGATAGCGTCATTTCCTTTCCATGTCAAGATCTGCTAAAAGATAGCGATCATTTCTTTTTCGAGTCAATCCCGCTAAAAGATAGCGTTCTTTTCCTTTCTGTGTCAAGATCTGCTAAAAGATAGCGATCATTTCTTTCTCGAGTCAGTTTTGCTCAAAGATAGCAATCATTTCCTTTCCGAGTCAATCCCGCTAAAAGATAGCGTCATTTACTTTCATGTCAAGATCTGCTAAAAGATAGCGATCATTTTCTTTTCAAGTCAGTTTTGCTAGAAGATAGCACTCACATTCAGTTCAAGTCATTTGTGCTCAAAGATAGCAACCACTCGCTTTTCAAGTTGGTCCCGCTCAAAGATAGCAACCATCCCCAGCTTCAAGTTAAAGCCCGCCCGAGCGGCAATTTCAAGCTTCAGAAATTTCAACATTCAAGTCAAGCCCGTCAAAGCGGCAATTTCAAGTTTCAAGTTAAAGCCCGCCCGAGCGGCAACTTCAAGTTTTCAAAAATCCACTCTGGCCAGTGGGAGCTTCAGACCAGTCCATCAGCTTGGGAAGCATGAAGAGTAGTCTAGGAATTGTAACTTTTACACTTTTCAATTTTGTAATCCCATTTTTTCTCTGTAAAGGCAATGATCACCAGCCAGCAACCAGCAACAAGTGACCAGCAGCAACAACTCTAGTATGTCAAAAGTGTCTTGTGTCAGTCCGGGTAAGTCTAGGAACGTCGAGTCAGTCCCAGTCAGTACTAAAAGTGTTTAGAGTTAGTCCGTGTATGTCTAGAGAATGCTTAGTGTTAGTCTAGAAGAGTCCAGTGTCTGTTTAAATGCGGTAGTCCCAGCTACCGCACGTGAGGAACTACACTGACCTGATTCCTTAGTCCAGGGATATGTAGGTAACCTTGTTCTCGGTTAGAACCGAAATCCAAGGTGCGGTCACCATTTTGAAAAGCATGCTCTCGGTTAGAACCGAAAAGCCAAAATTAGTTGTCGATTACTTCTTTGTCCGAAAACTCTTCGTGTTCCCGAACAAAGAGGGGCAGCTGTAATCACCTAATTTTGGCTAAATTTATTTCTAATTAGGACGCTAAAATTTGAAAATTAACAAAAATCACTTGTTACGTGCTTATTGTTTTGATTCTATAGTTTAAATATGATAATATTGCAAAATTATGTGGTTTTAATTTTAGTTGTGCGTGTTTAATCAAGTCTCAACGTTCTGATGGCTATCTATAGAAAAATAAATAGCCCAATTGCTTAATCCAATCAGCCCACTCTCTTTTGGCCCGTCCAAATTCGGATTGATCTCCACCCTTGGATCAACTCTAATCCAATGGTCCTCATTTCCCTATCCTTTAAGTATATAAAGCACCAAACACTCTCCATTTGCTCACTTCACACCCTAAGCCTCTTGGCTTGGGGAAACTATGCTGAAATTTTCGCTCCTCGCCGGGAATCTCTCTCCGCCACTGCTCCACCGGAGCTCCGCCGTCGGCCACCACGCTGCCGCCGCCGGCCACCACCTCCGGTGGCCGGAAAAATACAAAATGTACATCAATCCAAAGATCTCGACCTCCCCATTCCATTTCTCAACTTATTTTCTTCAAATTCAAGGCCGTTTGACGTAGATCGGGCTTTGAAGTTTCGGTCAAAGTGTAACTCCGGCGACCCTTCTCTTTCCGGTAAGTTTTTGGTCTCTTTCTCTTCCCCTCGCCTTTCTCTACCTCTTCACATACCCGTTTCTTTTTTTTTTCTCTCTCGTTCGTTCTTTCTCCTATATTAGTTTCTATGCTTTTCTTCTTCTTATATTTCTTCCCTTTTTTCTGTTTTTGTTTCGGATTGTGATAAACCGTTTGGAGGGGCTGTTTTCCGTCAACATTGAAGGGAGTACGGTGTTTGTTTTTTTGGTTATAGTGGCTGTTAGGCTGAGATGAATCTGGAGGCTGTGATGAGGATGATTTGAGGTCTGCGACTGTGATGTTTTGTCTTTGCAAGGCTGAGGCGTATAGTGATGCTGGGATGATGAGCTTATTGACAACGCAGTGGTGCTGCGACGACGACAAATGCAATGGTGTTTGGTGATGCTTTTGCTTGGCGTTGGTTAGAGAAAATCTAATTTCCATTCCTTTCTTACTTATTATAATGTTTATTAGTATAATTGTTTATCGATTAGATTTAGCAATAGTTACTTATGAGTTAGAATGTTGGAAATCTTGGCTAGAGTACTATCAATCTGTGTGTATGTTGCTTATGTCTATGAAATCATGCTTTCATTGTTAGTCAAACTCACACTTGAGTATCTCATGGCTGCCCATTCATTGGAATATATTGTTTGGTCTTGTTCCAAGATTGAAAGTTGTGTTCATTTGATTATCCATGGTTTTTGGTTAAATATAAGCTCAAGCGTACCAAGCATGTTCTCTAGTTTGCCAATGTTGTTAGTAGTGTTCAATGTTTGGAGTAAAAGTTTTTGTCTAGAAAAAAGCTTATTTCCTTTGCATAGTTGGTGTCTATTTTAGCATTGAGTTGCATCTTGAATAAACTTGTTGTGAAATAGCATCTACCAGAATAGAGTTTGTTTGGATTTGATGCTTACTCTCAAGTATAGTCAGCATGTTTCAGTTTGCTTGGGGGTTGTTTGTCACCTATGCATGTTTCATGAGTAGCTATCTTGTCCTAACTTAGTTTGGAATCTGGTTAGCTTTAGTTTTGCTTAGTTAGTATATAAGGTTTGTAGGCTAGAAATAGTTTTCCTCAATTATTTAGTTATTAAGTTGGATTTTAGTGTTAAGTCTTTTAAAAGAAAAATCTGAAAATTTTAGTTTGAAAATTCAAAACAAGTGCTGAAATTTGTAAGATGAGAGTCAAAATAAGTCAATATGTTGGGTAGAGTGTGCTAGCATAAATAGGGAAATTTTCAGCTTTTACTTTTTGGTTGGTGAGAGGGTATAGCACAAAAATGGAAATGCAAATCTTTTGCATTAATGGGTGTTGGTTTTTGCACCAACAACCCATTTTCCCTCCTTTTTTTACTTTAACTTTTCCCCCTTTTTTCACTTTCATCTCTCTCCTATATATACTAGCATTTACTACACAACTACATACACATACATTAACTCTCAACTACCTCAAAAGAAACTACAAAAAACAGATCTGAAAAAAAAGAATACTCTAAAAAAAAAAAAAAACTATTGGAGATCTGAAAATTGCTAGAGGAAATAGTAGAGCTAGAAAAGAAGAAAAATACTAGAGTTAAAAGGAAAAAAAAAGAGTTTTGTTGTCTTGAGTTTGAAAGTTCAAAAAGGTCTAAATCTGGTTTTTCTTGATTGTTTGGTTGTTGCTGCCATCTTTGTTGGATTTGGGCTTGACTGGTGGCCCACTTGCTGTTGCGTAGGAAGTCCTTTATACAAAGGTATTTTTTCTCTTTAGATCTTGTATAAGTTATGTTATTTTGTGAATGAAATAGGTATGTTAAATACCCAATACTTGATGAAATTGCCCAGTTTAGCAGTTGAAAACTGATGTGTTGGATATGAAAAATATGAGAAAATTGTTGAATGCCTTCATGTTTACACTTATTTTCGTTATATGGCCATACTTGTTGTAAAGATTAACGTGCATGACCAAAGAGGATAAATTTTTTTTTTTTGGGAAAAGTTTTGTTATGTTTTGGCTTGCTGAAACACTAAGTTTGTCGGACTACTTTACATTACGAGTAAATATTAAAATGGGATGACATCTCAAGTTCAGAAAGCTGGACATTCAATATTGCCAAAGTTGGGTGGACAAAACTGAAATGAATAGACTGACTAGGACATGACTGCAAAAAATAAGTTGACAAGTAAAAATAGTAACGTTTTCTCCAACAGAGTATGAAGTTAATAGTTAACACATTTTTCCTTTTTTGCTTGATTTGCCCAGCACAACATATTGATTAACATATTGATTAACAGTTTTTTTGAAGTACTTTATCAAAGTCGATTAGGCAAAATTTGGCACACTTTAAACACGATTAGGCAAATCAATAGAAATAAAGATTCTCGATTAGGCAAAAATAAGTATGATTTGTGATCTGCTTATTAGATAAAAAGAAATTAAATCAAGAGAAACTAAATTGAAATAGCCAATTGATTCTAAAGTATACCTCGTGGGTTACTTTAAACAATTTTTTCACCTTGTATTAAATAGTCTCATTGAAGTTAATCAAATTCCTTTAAATAAACCAAACCTCTTTGTGGGGTTGGAAACGCCGATATACACTTACTTCGAATCAAAGCGTAAATTCGTCCGGTCCTCTGCGAGGTCGGATAAAAATAACGCTTCTAATTCTCTTCGAATTAAAGTGTAAATTCGTCCGATCCTCTGTGAGGTCGGATAAGAATAACACTGTAAATTTTTCAGAATTAAAGTTTAAATTCAAATCAAACGGCAAAATAATACAACCATATTTAATAAATAAAAATTGCGACAATAAAGCAACTGTGCTCGGCACAGGACTCGAGGGTGCCTAATACCTTCCCGAGAGTCAACTGAGAACCTTACCCGAATCTGTGACGCAGACCACTAAAACGAGTCAAGGGTGTTCCAGGTACACCACTTCGGTGACTTGGCACACCTTTGAACTATGTCAAGTGGCGACTCTGGTAAATCTCTTAATAAATTGTGTACCTTTAAACACCTAAGTCACAACCCTATTTTATTTATTTTTTAGTAATTTTAGGGCGTGACAACTGTATGTGTGTGTATCTACTGTATTTTCACTGTATGCACAATGTATATCTGTCAAAATATTTGCTCCCTTCGTCCCATTTTATGTGGCACCATTTAACCGGGCACGAAGTTTAAGAAAATAAATGTTGACCTTGTAAAGTTTCAATTTTACCCTTGAAAAAGTAAGAAAGAGAAGATTTGAGTAATAAAAAAGTTGTTGTAGCTTTAAAAGTATGTAGAGCCCAATAAAGATAAAATAGAGATGTTACATTAAATAGTTGTCAAATAAGGAAATGTACCATTTATTTTGGGATAAATAAAAAAGGAAATAGTGCCACACAAATTGGGACAGAGGGAGAATTTATTAGGCTCTATACTTAGACTAGATTACCTATATCATCGTGATTTACGAGAAGCCTATGTTATCACAAAATGTGAATTTCCCATGTTTTAGATTATTCAAAATAGTTACTTATTGTTTTAGTGTATCTTAACTTGATTGTATAAAAAAGAGTATTGTCACTATATAAGACAAACTATTTACTTTTTTAAATGCTGAACGACATCAACCCATGAGGATCAACATTGTTTACACTTAATTCATATACTTTGACTTCAACGTTTAGAGTTAAATATTTAGCTATATATTTTGGTGCAAAGTATTCAAATCATTATGGACAAGGGAATGCTTTAATAACTCTATTGCCTTGCATAGCTAAAGGGAGTACTTTTACTTTTCACATGGATGGTGGTTAGATGCAGGGTTACCTTAGAAAGGTGGCTAGTGCCTGTAATCCCTCAACCACCAAAAAACTCCTCAGTATGAGGAGACGTGTACATTCTATTCTTTTATTTTCACTATAAATAAGAGCTTCACTTGAAGGTATCTCACTGAAAGTTTCCCAATCTTAGAGATATTCCATCATGCCTCCTCTCAGTAGTTTCTTTCTTTTCTTAATAGCCAATGAACAAACTGATGGAGTTATTGGAAACAGAAGGGCCAAGCCCTTTCGAAGAAACTTGCTGGTATAGTTTAATTTCTATTGATAAATCTTTTGGTGGATGGATTAACGTAGGTAGCTAAATATTCATGACAAATTAAAACATAGCTTTTCCGTATTTATTATAATTGATCAAGTTTAGTTACATTAACACTTCTAAAATAATAGTTTTCTGGCTTTGATGTTAGAGTTTTAATTATGTGTGAAGTACGTGAAATTAACCCTCATGTCAGGCTTAGCTTCTTGCCTTCTTCTTGAAGTTCTTATACTTGCTATACATATCTTTTAATTAGGCTTATCATTTAGGGTAAATGATATCAAGACACACTTCGAAATAAGCTAAAATATACTTATGATTTGCTAATGTTGATATAAAATGATGGAAATATTTTGAAAAGCTGGCACAACGTTTTACGAGTAACTTTTTAAAAACCAACTTCGCTCCAAGTTTACAGAAATGATAAAAGACCTTCTTTTTCCAGGACTAGTAAGCAGTCTTTGCTTGATATGTGTTTATTTATAATAATTTTTTTAATTGCCAAAATGTTGGATACTATGTTGTTGTTGTGTTTTTTTTATTTTTTTTATTTTTTAATATACGAACTTAGAGATATCAAGAAATGCTAGACAAAGATTTGAAGAACGTGGATTGGCTTGTTTAATTTTCATCATACTACCTCATGTGATTGATGTTCCATTATATTTATCTTATTTCCCTTTATTTTCTAGTGTGACTCAGTAAGTGAGGATCTTAGTTATATTCTTTTTCTTCATAATGTTCTGGGAAAACCCTTTTAAATGTAGCTTTGAAACTAAGAAATCTCCATTTTCTCTTATCTGTTTTCAGGAGACAGCGTCGTAAACCATTCTGGAACACTCATTTGAGCAAGAAACTTATAGCTAGTAAGACGATGAAGAGACGAGGGTGGTGTGGCTTTGGCCAACCTCAACCTCGGACCTTCATCTTTTAGGTCGACAGTGGCGTAGGCGTGGAACCTTTATCATAACTATCTCACACAATTTTCATTTACGAGTTGCATGGCACCAAGACAAGAGGATGACTCTAATTTTGAGGCACTATAACCAAAAACACTTTTAGCATAAATGTCGCTAAAGTTGAGTGACTTTTTACATATAAAATATTTTTGTGACTTTACTGATACATGTAGCATGTAAATTTTAGTCACGATATGTAAAATTAACTCCTTTTAGACCTTTGTGCAATTTTCAGTATAACCTTTGGTGCGGCAAATAACTAACTAATTGCTGATAAAAGGTCAACGATTTGTAATTGTTATCTCCGCAAAAATTCAGTTTAGTACATGTACATTATGTACTTTGAGTTTCATCTACCCTAAAATGGTACTAGTATATCAACAAGATGATAGTTAATAAAATAACAAAAGGGATATGAAACTACATCTCTCGACTCTTGTACTACGAGCTATTCTTCTCCATCGTCAACCTACCAATAAAGTCTTTTTTTTTATATTTTTCTCCACGTTATCTTTTTTTTTTTTTTTTTTGGTGCATTTCTCCACGTTATCACAAAACACGAAAAGAAAAATTCCGGCTTGCTGCATTATTTATCTTCGGATATTTTTCTCTTTTTTGGTGACTGTATATATATAAAACCACAAGTAAAGAGTTGCGTTGACAAGTGAAAAGCTGATTTCATGGAACTTGTTGAGCTATGTAAAAGATTAATTAGGAGTGATTACAATAGTATGAAACTTTATACTGTGTAATACCCCACTATGTGCAACATTACTAATTTGTAGAGTCAAATATATTCTTCTTTGACTACACTTCTCATACATAATTTTGATTTATTAATTATTAGTATAAATTTTTTATGTAGTTCTCAAATATAAAAATATAATTATAATCAACTGGGAGAATTTAAAATAAAATACTGTATTACTCGAACTTTGCCACCAAAAGTAGGATAGAAGGAATATCAAAATTTTCATCAATAAACCTTATTTTGTCTTTTTGAGTTTTTAGTATTTCAGCAAATTTCTAGTAAAGGCAATGTTTCCGTCTTCCATGTAGTTGAACGTTTCCGATAAATAATAGATCAGTGGGACACTACTTATTTTACTGTTTTCTTATCAATGTCGTCGACTCGTCGTTATTCCACTTGATTTTGGATCCAGAGAATCAGAACATAAACAGTTACGGAGAAAATGTCAATCAATCGAAATTTGATTGGAAATTGATGGGAATAATTTTGTTTTAACATGGAACATAAATGTTCTTTAGAGATAGTTGTACTGGACAAGTGCACGTGCCCACTCGGGTATCATGTCATTCAGTGTTTCCCAACTCTTTCATCATTTTTGCTTGATATGTGGTTATTGTTTGGATCCATTTACTCTTTAATTCCATTCACATATTCGAATTCTAGGTATAGAAAACCTCTTGATAGAAATAAAATGCTTTACATCCTTAATCGACCTTTTCTCGGCACTTTCTCTTGATGGAGATCGATTATTTTTCCTCAACACAAATACAAATTAGTTGTGCCACGTTAAAAGAACATGGAGAAAATTTATCTAAGGTAGATATTAGTATATGGCAAAATGATATACTATACGCGTATGTAGTTGTCACGACCCAAAATCCGAAGAGGTCGTGAGAGCACCCAACTAGCCCTGTCGGGCGAACCCACTTGATTATGAATGAATGATATAAGATTCTCAATGAAAAATATAAATATCTCAATACCATAGAATCGCATAGAAATAATCCCAACAATAAATGGTTCAAGTACTCCCCGAATCATGAACATCTAAGAGTGTCGAATAAGTTATACAACTCCAAAGATTTAGGGAATACATCATAGGGAAATATAAACTATACAGGTGGCCACCACGGACGAAGGGTTGGCTCACCGCTAATAAAGGAATGCTCCACCTCGGTCAACCACGATGCTCACTAGTAGATGGTGTCGGATCTGCAAGACGAAAATAACCCAACAAAGAAAGGGAAAGGGGTGAGTCGAGTGACTCAATAAGCGGGGACGGGGCTCCAAGTAAACTAGCAAACAAGGCAAAATAACTCAAAGATAATCAAAAGTAAAGAGAAACCGCTCAATTAACTACCAAGTAATGTTCATATTCCATCATCAAGTACCACGACACTTTCATTGTAACTCGGGAATAAATACATAATTACATCACTCTACAACAATATGCACGGAACTACATCGTGCTATGATAATACGTACGGAACTACATCGTACGTTAATTATATGTACGGAACTACATCGTACCACAATAATATGCACGGAACTACATCGTGCCTCAATAATATGTACGGAACTACATCGTACCACAATAATATGTATAGAAGGATATATTATACATAGGGTGCGGAGCAAGTCCACCAAGAAAGAGAAATACACTTACCTCGGTTCGGAGCTCACTAGTTAGTCAACGATGGTTTTTCCCCTTTCGAATCTCTTCCCAACGTTCTCACTCTATTAAAGAACGTAATACAATCAATACCAAGTCTAATGATTAAATATTACAAACCTTAAGCTAAAGGGTTTAAGAAATCAACTTAAAAGTCAACCTCGAGCCTACTTGATCAAACCGTAAAACCAATAACATCTTCGGGTTACCCATCTCCTAACTAGTCTAAATATATAATCAAACTCATATTTTGTTTCCATATACTCATTCAATTTGATAAAGTACATTTTTTAAACACCAAATTATCAAGCTAGGATTCACACCCTATATATATATATATATATATATATATCTTCCATGCTCAAGATTCAATTACAGAATCTATACATTAATATTCTATTCCTAGATAAGATACCTATAACGAGATGAAATTTAATACCTAGTAAATGCTTATTATCTTAAACCAAGTGCACTGCACATAAACTATGGCGTTGCACAGCCTCCAATATCAGAAACTAAATATCACAATTTCAAATTTAACTCTTTAACAACCATTATTATTCAATCATTTTGTCCCCTCATCATCCTCCAATAATCATTACATAAATGATTATAATAATAAAACAAAGAGAAATGGAAACAGAGTGCATACCTGAGTGCTCTTTTTAAGCTTTCTTTCCTATGAAGGTCTTAAAATCGACACTATAGATGCAATTCTTTTGCCCAGGTGAAATTTTCGAAAGCTGCCCTTTTCAAGGGTCATATTCCATGTTTTATTTTTCCTTTTTGCTTTCTACCCTAAGACCAAAATGTGGTGTTAAATGCCCTAAAAGTGTGGGCTAACAACTAAGATGCGGGCCTGGACCACTATTCTACTCTTAAAAATATTGTCAAGGTCTTTTAAAGTCCAAAATAAGATATGAAGTGCTCATTTGGAGTTTATATATATTTTTAGCCATTCTTCCACATCTCAGACTTTAATAAGAGTAGTTAAAAATATCGGGTTATCACATTCTCCTCCACTTGAACACAAGTTCGTCCTCGAACTTGATTCACCCAACACCAACCATCTATTTATACACATGTCCAACACCAACCCATTTACCACTCACAACCAAACTTTACATATACCCAAAATTTACAAAAATTTCGCCAGAGTTTCCTTTGTAAATTGGACTATCCAAAGATGATTCCTGTCTCAAATACCAACAATCACCATATACAATATAATAAGCCATGCCTAAGCACCAAACAAAGCTCAAGATGATCTCAACCGCTCCGACAAGGAGGTAAATCTCAATAATAAAACACACTCCAACAAGGAGGTAAATCTCAATAATAAAACACACTCCAACAAGGAGCTAAATCACTCTAATAAATCAAATACTCCGGCAAGGAGATAAATTACTTTAACGAATCAGAAAACTCCGACAAGGAGGTAAACATGCGATAACTCACAATTAATAAGAGAAATTTAAATGCAAGGACTTTAAAATCTACTTACCTGATGCTTCAAACAAGTGGGGATATCTATCTCGCATGCTCGACTCAATCTCCCAAGTATCCTCATCATGCGGACGGTTATGCCATCGCACTTTTACTAACGGAATCTCTCTAGACCTCAACTTTCGGGTGTCCCTTCCTACAATAGCAACTGGAACCTCTTCATAAGCTAAGTTCACATCCAACTGAACTGGGTCCACTTCTATGACATGAGTGGGATCTCGAACACACTTCCGGAGCATAGAAACATGAAAAACGGGATGAACAGGCATAGACTCTGGCAGTGCTAGTCGATAAGCAACCTCACCAATACGCTTCATAATCTTAAAAGGACCAATGAACCTAGGACTCAACTTGCCCTTCTTCCCAAATCTCTTCACACCCCGCATTGGTGACACCTTCAAGAAAACCATGTCACCTTCCTCAAATACCAACTCTCGGCTTCTCCTGTTCGAGTATGATATCTGCCTACTCTGAGCAGTTCGAAGACGATCCTGAATGATACGAACCGTATCCAAAGTCTGACGAACAATATCAGGACCCAACACCTCAACATCTCGAGACTCGAACCAACCAACTGGAGATCGACATCGGCGACCATATAATGCCTCGAATGGCGCCATCTGAATGGAAGACTGATAACTGTTATTATAAGCAAACTCTGCAAGAGCCAAATGATCATCCCAATGACCGCCAAAATCCAAGGCACATGCTCTCAACATATCCTCCAAGATTTGAATAGTCCGCTCAGACTGTCCATCAGTCTGCGGATGAAATGCGGTACTAAGCTGAACCTGAGTACCCAACTCTCGCTGAAAAGCCTGCCAAAACTGAGAAGTGAACTGAGAGCCTCGATCAGAGATAATAGATAATGGAGTACCATGCAGCCGAACAATCTGCTCAATAAAGATCCGAGCCAACTTCTTTGATGTATCAGTTGTCTTCACCGGAATGAAATGGGCCGACTTGGTAAGTCTATCAACAATGACCCAAACCGAATCATGATGTCTCAATGTCTTCGGCAAGCCAACTACAAAATCCATGGTAATCCTCTCCCACTTCCACTCCGGAATGGGTAGTGCCTGGGCTAAACCTGCGGGTCTCCTATGCTCGTACTTGACTTGCTGACAGTTCAAGCACCGAGATACATGATCAAAGACATCTTTCTTCATCCCCCTCCACCAATACAACTCCCGAAGGTCCTGGTACATCTTGGTGATACTGGGATGAATGGAATACCGCGAACTATGAGCCTCATCAAGAATCAACCGCCTCAAATCACCAACATTCGGAACACAAAGACGACCACCAACCCGAAGAATACCATCACTATCCAACTCAAAAGGAGGGGCTCCTCCACTTTGAATACGCCCACGCAACTCAAGAAAATAAGGATCCTCGAACTGTCTTTCCTTAATCTGGCTAACTAAGGAAGACTGAGCCACCATACAAGCAAATACCCGATCCGAGTCTGAACTATCAAATCTCACCCTCGAATTATATAGAGTCTGCAACTCTCGAGCTAAAGGTCTCATCTCAACATCAAGAAATGCAAGACTACCCATAGACTTCCTACTCAATGCATCAGCCACCACATTGGCTTTCCCCGGATGATAATGAATAGTAAGATCATAATCTTTGATCAGCTCGAGCCATCTGCGTTGCCTACCATTTAAGTCCTTCTGAGTAAGCAAGTATTGCAAGCTCTTATGATCGGTGAAGATCTCACAAGGCTCGCCATACAGGTAATGTCTCCAAATCTTTAAAGCAAATACCACAGCTGCTAACTCCAAATCATGAGTCGGATAGTTCTTCTCATTCACTTTCAACTGCCTAGAAGCATGGGCAATGACTTTACCATGTTGCATCAAGACACATCCCAACCCAACACGAGAAGCATCACAATAAACTATAAACCCTCCAGCTCCAGAAGGAAGAGATAACACTGGAGCGCTAGTCAACAATGACTTGAGCTTCTGAAAGCTCGCCTCACACTCTTCTGACCAACGAAATTGAACCGCTTTCTAAGTCAGGCGGGTCAATGGAGCAGCAATAGATGAAAACTTCTCCACAAATCGCCGATAATATCCAGCCAAACCAAGAAAACTACGAATCTCTGTCGGAGAAGTAGGTCGTGGCCAATTCTGAACGGCCTCAATCTTCTTAGGATCAACTTTAATACCCTCACTGGACACAACATGACCCAAGAAAGCCACAGAGTCCAACCAGAACTCACACTTCGAGAACTTAGCATAAAGCTTACGTTCTCGAAGCGTCTGAAGAACCAATCTCAAGTGATGCTCATGCTCCTCACGGTTATGCGAATAGACCAAGATGTCATCAATAAAGACAATGACAAACGAGTCTAGATAAGGCTTGAACACACGGTTCATCATATCCATAAAAGCTGCTGGAGCATTCGTAAGCCCAAAAGACATAACCAAGAATTCATAGTGACCATAACGAGTCCTGAATGCTGTCTTCGGGATATCGGACTCCCGAATCTTCAATTGATGATACCCAGACCTCAAATCAATCTTGGAAAAGAACTTGGCTCCTTGCAACTGATCGAACAAGTCATCTATACGAGGCAATGGATACTTATTCTTGATAGTGACTTTGTTCAACTGTCTATAATCAATGCACATACGCATAGAGCCATCTTTCTTCTTAACGAACAACACTGGAGCTCCCCAAGGCGACACACTAGGTCGAATGAACCCCTTATCCAATAAGTCTTGCAATTGCTCCTTTAACTCCTTCAACTCGGCTGGAGCCATACGATATGGAGGAATAGATATAGGCTGAGTTGCGGGCACCAAATCAATACCGAACTCAATATCCCTATCTGGAGGAAGGCCAGGCAAATCATCAGGAAACACATCAGTGAACTCCCTCACAACGGGAACAGAATCAAAAGACGGAACCTCTATACTAGTGTCCCGAATCATGGCAAGATAAGCATAACACCCCTTATTCACCATCCTCCTTGCTTTCATAAAAGAGATAACACGTCCCGTAGGTGGCAAACAAGAACCGTGCCACACTACCGGTACTGAGTCAGGAAAAGAAAGCCGAATAATCTTGGCATGACAATCGAGAGTAGCATAACAGGATGCCAACCAATCCATACCAATAATCACATCAAAATCCACCATGTCCAGAACTAATAAATCAACTATGGTCTCACGCCCCCCAAAAGATACAGTACAACCAGGATACATCCGCTCCACCACAATAGTCTCTCCAATAGGAGTAGAAACACAAAATGGATCACGAATACACATATAATCAACATTAAAACCCGAAGCAAAATAAGGCGACACATAAGAATACGTGGAACCTGGATCAATCAAGGAATAAGCATCACGTCCACAAATAGAAAGTGTACCTGTAACCACTGCATTGGATGCCACAGCATCCTGTCTGGCTGGCAAAGCATAAAACTGCCTTTGAGGCTGAGC
The DNA here is from genome assembly GCA_029990575.1 of Petunia axillaris subsp. axillaris. Taxonomy (NCBI): domain Eukaryota; kingdom Viridiplantae; phylum Streptophyta; class Magnoliopsida; order Solanales; family Solanaceae; genus Petunia; species Petunia axillaris. The sequence goes on from JARKNS010000009.1 coordinate 49,051,869, forward strand.
TGAACTAGTACTCTGATGACCACCCCTCGAAGGGCCACTACCACCACGCCCACGACCTCTGCCTGGCGGTGGTGCACTCCTAGCTGGCTGAGAACCTGATGTAGTACCATAAGTCTGCACAGATGCCTGGGGTCGAGGAAAAGACTGACTACTTCCCTGAAGTAGTCTAGGACAATTCTTTATATGATGACCAAGCTCACGACAATGATAGCACCCAGAATTGGGTCTGCGAGGTACGTGCTGCTGAGGTCGTGAAACAGACTGGCCTGGCTGAGAAGGCTGAGAGAATCGAGTCTGCTCATGATGGGGTACAAATGTGCTCCTCGAGCTGTGAGCCATAGACTGAGCTGGCCTATCAGAAGACCTCCCCTGAAACCCCTTGCCTCCAGATGAGGCAGTAGGAACTCCACCATATCCACGAGATCTCTTATTATCTCTCTCAAACTCTTCTTGCTCCAGAGCTCTATAAGACTCATATCGGCGAGCAATATCCACCGCTACATCAAATGAAGTACCGGCCTCTATCTCCCGAGCCATAGTAGATCTCAAAGTAGCAGAAAGACCATCAATGAACCTCCTAACCTTCTCTGACTCCGGACGAACCAAATCAAGAGCATCACGAGACATGTCTAAGAATCGAACCTCATACTCAGATACAGTCATATGGCCCTGTCTCAACCTCTCGAACTGTCTGCGCCTCTCATCCTGCTGACTACGCGGAATGAACTTATCCATAAACCTCTGCGAAAACTCACTCCAAGACAGCTTCGGCAAGCCCTGCCTAGCTAGAGTAAGTGTATTCCACCAAATCAGAGCGGGACCCTCAAGCTGGAAAGCTGTATAATCAACTCCATGCTCCTCAAGATATCCCAAAGCAGCTAATATCCGCTGGCAACGATCCAGAAAGGCTCGTGGATCCTCGGATGGAAGTCCTCCAAATGTCGGGGGCAGTAACCTAGTGAAGTGAATAAGTCTGACTTGGTTCACCTCTGGAACCATAATCTGCCCTGGCTGACCTGCCTGAGCAACCTGGGGTACACTACCCACAGCTACTACCTCTGGAGTCTGCATAGCAGGAGTAACAAACTGAACTGGGGTCTGCATACCCCGCATCTGAGTACCCGCTGGTGGGCCAACATGAGAAGCTACCTGGGTCGCGGGAGATCCCTGTGGTGCAAGAGTCTGTAGGACACCCAAAACCTTCAACATAGTATCCTGAAGTACCTGCGTAGCAATAAATCCCTGATCAACCTGAACCTCTGGCTGATCCTCAATCTCTGTATCATCATGATCTACAACTCTCGTGGCCCTAGCAGCTCTAGCCCTAGGCTGGGCGGCAGTACGAATCTGAACTCCACGTCTGCCTCGGCCACGTCCTCTGCCTCGACCTCTCACTCGGCCGACACCTCTAACTCCACCTCCTGCGGCAACTGGTGCATCAGGTGGTGCCTCCGGCTCCACCTCCACCTCCTGAGTTGAAGAACGAGTCCTCACCATCTGCGCGTTACATAGTGGAAAAAGATTAGTCTTGTTATGGAAATACTACACACGATAAGGAGGGAAAGAAGGAAAGTTGCCTAAATGTCACCATAGCCTCTCGTAGATAGGTACGGACGTCTCCGCCCGATCAGCAAGACTCTATTAGACACTGTTCATGATTCGTGAGCACTCTAAACCTATGGCTCTGATACCAATTTGTCACGACCCAAAATCCGAAGAGGTCGTGAGAGCACCCAACTAGCCCTGTCGGGCGAACCCACTTGATTATGAATGAATGATATAAGATTCTCAATGAAAAATATAAATATCTCAATACCATAGAATCGCATAGAAATAATCCCAACAATAAATGGTTCAAGTACTCCCCGAATCATGAACATCTAAGAGTGTCGAATAAGTTATACAACTCCAAAGATTTAGGGAATACATCATAGGGAAATATAAACTATACAGGTGGCCACCACGGACGAAGGGTTGGCTCACCGCTAATAAAGGAATGCTCCACCTCGGTCAACCACGATGCTCACTAGTAGATGGTGTCGGATCTGCAAGACGAAAATAACCCAACAAAGAAAGGGAAAGGGGTGAGTCGAGTGACTCAATAAGCGGGGACGGGGCTCCAAGTAAACTAGCAAACAAGGCAAAATAACTCAAAGATAATCAAAAGTAAAGAGAAACCGCTCAATTAACTACCAAGTAATGTTCATATTCCATCATCAAGTACCACGACACTTTCATTGTAACTCGGGAATAAATACATAATTACATCACTCTACAACAATATGCACGGAACTACATCGTGCTATGATAATACGTACGGAACTACATCGTACGTTAATTATATGTACGGAACTACATCGTACCACAATAATATGCACGGAACTACATCGTGCCTCAATAATATGTACGGAACTACATCGTACCACAATAATATGTATAGAAGGATATATTATACATAGGGTGCGGAGCAAGTCCACCAAGAAAGAGAAATACACTTACCTCGGTTCGGAGCTCACTAGTTAGTCAACGATGGTTTTTCCCCTTTCGAATCTCTTCCCAACGTTCTCACTCTATTAAAGAACGTAATACAATCAATACCAAGTCTAATGATTAAATATTACAAACCTTAAGCTAAAGGGTTTAAGAAATCAACTTAAAAGTCAACCTCGAGCCTACTTGATCAAACCGTAAAACCAATAACATCTTCGGGTTACCCATCTCCTAACTAGTCTAAATATATAATCAAACTCATATTTTGTTTCCATATACTCATTCAATTTGATAAAGTACATTTTTTAAACACCAAATTATCAAGCTAGGATTCACACCCTATATATATATATATATATCTTCCATGCTCAAGATTCAATTACAGAATCTATACATTAATATTCTATTCCTAGATAAGATACCTATAACGAGATGAAATTTAATACCTAGTAAATGCTTATTATCTTAAACCAAGTGCACTGCACATAAACTATGGCGTTGCACAGCCTCCAATATCAGAAACTAAATATCACAATTTCAAATTTAACTCTTTAACAACCATTATTATTCAATCATTTTGTCCCCTCATCATCCTCCAATAATCATTACATAAATGATTATAATAATAAAACAAAGAGAAATGGAAACAGAGTGCATACCTGAGTGCTCTTTTTAAGCTTTCTTTCCTATGAAGGTCTTAAAATCGACACTATAGATGCAATTCTTTTGCCCAGGTGAAATTTTCGAAAGCTGCCCTTTTCAAGGGTCATATTCCATGTTTTATTTTTCCTTTTTGCTTTCTACCCTAAGACCAAAATGTGGTGTTATAAATGCCCTAAAAGTGTGGGCTAACAACTAAGATGCGGGCCTGGACCACTATTCTACTCTTAAAAATATTGTCAAGGTCTTTTAAAGTCCAAAATAAGATATGAAGTGCTCATTTGGAGTTTATATATATTTTTAGCCATTCTTCCACATCTCAGACTTTAATAAGAGTAGTTAAAAATATCGGGTTATCACAGTAGTACAGTAGTTAAAAATAAGAGTAGTTAAAAATATCGGGTTATCACAGTAGTACAGTAGTTAAAAAGAAGTACTCTTATTTGATTCAGACAAAATATTATTTAGCCATAGGATGGACTATCTTTTATCATCATTTGTTCCTTTTAGTTCTTTGAGCACTCAAGTACAGAAATGCGGACAAATTAATGCACTACGGAGTTTGGCAGTAAAAGCTCGATACTCCACAGTCCACTCTCATGCGACCGTGAGTAAAGAACAAAATGTACACACTCACACATATTCTGGTGCACAGTCTTAAATGTAGTTTAATTTAAAATTTGTATATAATTGATACAAAACATAGTTGTATTTACATAGTTGTATAGATTTTGTACCCTATCAGATCATTCAAAATTTAATTACAAGTAACTTATTATATATAGTAAACAACCAGTAGACGCTGATAAGTGACTAGTTTTAATTAACTAGGAAAAACTAAAAATACATTCATGGTATTGTATACAATGTCAATGAACATATAGAGGAATTTAAGGTCATCTGCTGATAAAGGCCTTGATATGTGAAATCAGCTCAGCAGTTCTTGCTTGTGCAGCCTGAGATTTATTCAGGACTTGAAATGCATGGCCTACACCTTTAAACATCACGTATTCTACTTTCTTATTACCAGCTCTATGTAAAGTAGCACAAAACTCCAAGTTTCTGTCTTTCAAAATATCTAACTCAGATATGCATACTAATGTAGCATGACACTCTTTAACTACTGGATTACACCACGGATGGTCCCGGTTAGCACCGGCCGGTAACGCCAGCCGCCAGTATGTGTCCGCAGCTGCTAATGTGAGCGCGGACCGTGGCGGCTGGACCATGTATTTTTCGGAATAGGTCCTTGACTCTCCTCCAAAAAAAGGTTGAATTAAAATGCTACCTTTTAAGGTTAATGGCTTTAATTCACCTTTTGAACAAAGCCTTATGGCTACATTATGGGCTATGTTCCCACCAGCACTATCACCTGCTAAGAAAATGCTAGAAACATTGATTTTATTTAACCACCATTCATTAGTCCCACTAAGAAATTTTTGTCTTAGCCATTTAATCGTCTTAACACCATCATCATAAGCCGCCGGAAGACGATTTTCTGGGGCCAATCGATAATTGACGGACATAATTACACAATTAGCTTTAACGGCTAATTTAGCTAGGAATTCATGATAACAAATCCAAGATGCTGAACCAACACAAAATCCACCTCCATGGAAATAAATTAGTAAAGGAAGTAATTTTCCTTGACATTTTGGGACATATAAACGTGCCCAAATATTTGTGAACTTATCAATTATAACATCACTAGAGGTAACACCGAGCTCTGGAGGTAATGTACTAGTGACATTTGGGACTATTGGAAGTCTTTCTACATGACCATCTTTGTAAACCTTAATGAGCCCTTCAATTTCCTCTACTAGAACTCTATGTTGAGGTTGTTCTTTGCTTATTCGAAGGCTAAAATGTGGATCAAATGTTATGGCTGCCATTCTTCTTTTTCTCATGAAATAAAGGGACAGTACTAGAATCAAGAATGGCGAAAAAGGAGGTCTGTAAAGTATTTTGAGATATGTTTTTTGGCTACACAATTGTAGCTGATTGAAACTAGTTTATATAGGGATGGAAAAGATAAGATTGGACTACTATTTAGCTTTGATGAAGGCTTAGGAGCATCAGAAAGAAAGATGGATTATTGTCCACTTTTCACATGCCAAGTGAGGAGTTGGGAAACTGCCACGTGTCTTCACGTGGAGTCTATAATAGTGGGCTGGGTGGCATTAGCTTCCATTATTTAACACTACCCCCTTCTATGACCCCCCTAGCTTCCTTAATGTCGCTTCAGCCCCTTTCACAAGTGGAAAAATGAGTCATTTTAATTTTAGCCAATTCACCTTTTTGGTCGAGAACTATCGGTTGGTTGTTGTGGTTTAGAACAATGAATCAGGTCTACTCAAAGTCAATGTTAATTAGGACACGGACAAATCATGTTTAGTTTCTCACACGCTTTGATTATATTTTCTTCCCTGTGTAGAATAAATACTCTGAGATTATTTAAAACACACACGTTCATGACTAAGAAATATAATACACAACGCAAGACGGGTGAGAGGACCTATGAATTTTTTTCCTGAAAACGAGTTGAGGTCTAAAAAGGTTTGACCATATATGGGCGCAGAAAAAGTGTGTTTAGTTTGTCTACATGCAATAGATAATTATTCTTTTTCTTCCTCTTTTTAAAATGGTTCATCAAAGACGAAGCCAAATTTTGAAATTTTGGGATTTATAATTCTAATCTTTTAAACTAGAGAGTTCTAAATTAATAATTAATACATATTAAATATTTTTTTCAAGACAAATATATATGGTTTGGCTAAATTATCTGTCCTAGAAGGCTAGCTTCGCCACTGGGTTCATGAGATTATTCAAGAAACACGAGTGTCATGACTCGGATAAATAATACACAACGCGAGGTGATTTGGAGGATTTCAGATGTGATTAGGAAAAAAAATAAAATAAGGCTAAGCATACTTTTCGTATGCTCCAATTTAAAAAAGAAAAAGTGAATAGAATCGGATATTAGGTAATTTCTTTTCATCTATCGACAGTCTGCTCGATACTTGGTAGTAGGAAATCTGTGAATTAATCGAAATACATCCCTAGTTCTTCTGGACGCAATCGTTTTAAAAAAGGGTACACTACTAGCAATATGTTTTTAGATAAACGTGCAAGTTTTAGTACTATATGTATAGGAGAAGTCGGTAATGTCATTGTGCTAATTAAGATGATCAAGTACTAATTCATGTTGCATGTAGGCGTTGAATAAGGTGTAGAAATTTGGGATATGATACAACACAAAGTTAAGATAAGATAAAAAGAATACATGTGAGAGTCAAAACAAGCGGACCTAATTTCTGGCTGCACCCCATTAACATCTTTTCAAAGAAACTACTTTGATTATTGACCCATTTTCCTTTCTAGACCGTCCAATATATGTAGATTATTCGTGATTTTTCGTCCACTACAAAAAGCCTACATGAGGATTTGAAATGGGGAAGTCATCCGCGTTAATTTGAGAAACTAAAATACCAAAGTAATTTTATATGATTTATACACTGGCAGCATAAAGAAATTTTATATCATAGTAACAATCCTTTCTAAGACAGAGTAATAAAGAAAAAGTGTAGTACTTTTAACTAGCAATAACATGCTAGTTGTCTTATTTGTGTGGTTATTAATTTGATCTTCTATAAAGAATAGTAGTATTTATAATTATCTTTTAAGTATGCTATAAAATTATTTTACATTATCAGTGTATTGGAGTTAAACTCAAATCCAAAACTCTTACCCAGAGGAGTTAGTGGGCTTTCCATGTTTTGAGGACATCCATGGAACATGCTTGTCAAATGCACAAGGCTTTTTTTTTTTTTTTTTTTTTTTCAGAAACTAAATCAGTGAGGGACTTTAGGTTTGTTCTAGTAGGTCAAACACTAGCTTAGGAGATGATGCACTCAAAAGACTTTAGAAGACATTGGATGTGCACCGATTTATCCTTCTTGTGGGTTTGAGTAATTGCTTCTTTCTTATCATATACTGTGTTCACTGTATGACTATGTCCCCCAAAATTGCCACCAAAGATATTAAAATATGTTAAAAGCTTCCTCATGCTTTTTTAGTAGTCTTTCATAACATAGATTTGTCCTCCAAATTGCAGTGATTTTGGAACCACTATGGTGTTTTGTCTCATTATCGCAAAATTATCTCAAAATTTTAAAATAATAACTATTGGATTGACATAGTTTTTGTCCAATTGAAAAGGAATAAGTCTGACAAAGAAAAATTGGAAGTTTGCTGAGATACCAAGTATTTTTCAATTAACCCATCACTGATAAAAAGAAAGGGTCATGGCAGATCTACAGTTGAGTTCTCTTAAAAGATCAAGAGAATAATATAGATAGATCAGAAGTGAGCTGTAATTTGAAGAAAAAATTGCAGTATAGTGTAGACAACAACACTACAATAATAATCTTTTTATATTATACAAAGTACTAATAGAAAGTTTATTCTTAAAATTTAAAAGTTCATTACGCCGTGAGCGCATATAAAGTTTAATTTGATACCTTAAAATTAGTATTACCATTAATTACCATATTGGATAGTGTGGATATCCTTAAGAACACTCATAATTCATAAAGTTCTAATGTTCTCAACGTATGTCCTAAAATAAGGTCTCTCGTCATCTTGATGCTAACAATAATTCATTCTTCTTGCTGACAAGAGCATGTCTATTGGTGATGGGAGAGATGCCCACTAGAACTGAAACACGTAACTGAAAAAGGAATAAGATCCATTCTCTATCCTTTTAGAATAAAATCTCTTTTAGTACTTGCAAATGGGTTTACCTTCCTTTATTCTTTAGCTTGAGCCAGGCATCTTCTGGAACTACTTTTGTATACATTCATCCTTTTTGACCGTGTCATTGTTTCCAAAAGTAGGATAAGAGAAGACTCATTAAGAATAATTGGAATGAAAACCTTGCCATCTCAGATGCATCTTGATGGAAAAGGTGTTGAATCGTTCCTACTAGCTCATCCATTGGATAGTTTAACATTCTATGTAAACACCGAAGAGACATTCGGTATATATTAATAAACTTTAGATGTCAGTGACATTTTCTAAACTTGTGCATATTTAGGACCAACCAAATAATTTTAGTGAACTACTGGTAGTTTAATGTACTAGTAGAGCCTCTCTGCGTGCAGAGGCGATAGTAGTGTGCCAACCTCAGCCTTATACTGAGCTCATAATTAAGGAGATTGAGATTATGTAACAGTCCAAACCAAGCTAATCCCACATGGATAAATACGTTAGATACCTAACCGGCGTTTGTATATTGTTTAATTGAAATGTGGGAATAAAGTACTTGAAGTTAAAGTAGAAAATGAAATGCTAAAAACAATAAAGAAGGACAAAGGTTGAAAGAAAGGAATAAAAATTATGCATAGAAGTTCAGGTCCCTGAATCTTTTAGAATGAACTAAGAAAATACTAATCTGTGCAAAACGAAACACTTGAATGTACGTATTACATTATGATGACATTTACAGAGAAAAATAGTAATTTTGGCACATGCAATTGGCACTACAGACTGGATCATAGTGTGATAATAATAATCGGAATATATATAATATATGGAGTAGTATCAATGTTATTGAGTAGTAGTGTAGTACCATTATTCCATCAAAATAACGTCAACGTAACGTATATATGCTAGTTGATGATGAATAATCTTAGCCTAAACCAAATCACGTGGCCTTTTAGGTAACGATGCCATTTACTTACGAGGCATCATAAAATTCTCTTCTCTAATTAGAACCTTTGCCCGTTCGCTGCTGGCCTATGGTGTCTGATTATTGTCCAACACATTCCAAATAGATAAAAGTGATATCTACATTCTTTAATTTATATGGTTCGTTTTTTACTTTATTTTAAGTGCTTCTGATTTATGATACTATATATCATGTGCAATAAAGTGTTTATTTTTCAAAATCATAAAACAGTTCATTTATGACTGGGCAGAAAAGAAATATTAATCTTTTTATTAGATCATTTATATTTTCCAAACATACAGTTGATTAAAAATTTAAAACCACGCTTCGCTAGCGCTGTATCAGCTTGTTGGACCTGACGAATTCAGCACACGACACCGCTTTGGTGAATATTGTTGTTATTAAAATAGACGTTCGAAGGAGGCTCTTCTAATTTTTCTTTTTGTATTTTGCGTCAATTTAAACTATGACAAACAAATTAAAGTGGAACAGAGAAAACACTAAATATGTACAAACATTAAATTTCAAACTAGTTATTAGCATTTGATATTGTAATTGTACTCTAATCCCGAACCTTAACGTTTCAAATTTTGGTAGTAACTTACTCATACCATGTTTGGGTAGTAACTTATATAATGATTGAACAAAGATTTGTAAGAGACAACTGTGTGCAGTGGGAGTCCAAAAACAAAACGAACAAAAGGTTTGGTAAAAGTTGGCAAAGCTAAGCAAGATGGTGTACATTATGCTCTTCAAATAACACTAGGATCGGACAGATTGTGCAGATAACGGTGACTTACTTCCTGAATTTTCATATCCAAAGTAGTATATAAAAATGTTTACTTTCGTAGCCATTTAAGGAAGAAAACGAGCTAGATTGTTACTAATTTCCTTTCCTAAACATTTTAAAAGCTAGATTGTTGAAACGGTCAGCATAGATAAAATATGTCAGCTGAAGTTCCATTGAAAATTAAATAAACTTAGTATAGGATATCTTTGATTAATTACAAGGGCTTTTTTAACTCCAGCATATATTTGTTGGCAATGAACCACTAATTTCGCAAAGTTCAGGCATAAGTTTGGACTTCACTCTTTTGGTAATGAATGAATACCACTATAGTAGATTTAAGATAGGAATAACCAAACTCATACCTCTACTTGTACGCTTTTGTCATGCACACGCTTGTATTTAAGGGTGTGTTATTTAGACACCTCTACTTGTCCAAAACCTTACTTTTGAACACCTCTGTGCCTTATGTGGCAAAACTAAAGCTCACTACTAAAAATCAGGGCTTTTCCGACCGCCAATACGGTCGGACAACGGTCGGTTAGGCGACCGTTGTCCGACCTAACAAGGCGGTCGGCTAAATAGCGGTCGCTCACAGCTTTCCGACCGCCGCGGTCGGACATCGGACCGAAATACGGTCGGACGGTGGTCGCCTAGTTTCATAGGTGGAAAAAATAATGTTGAACTGGGCGACCGCAGCGGTGGGCTAGGCGACCGCGTCGGTCGGCCAGGCGACCGCTGCGGTGGGAAATTGCTTATTTCTGGGGTGGGAAATTGCCAAATTTCGGACCGCTTTCGGACCGCTGCGGTCGGTAGACAGTGTAATACCTGCAATAAAAAACCTGCAATTAGAGCTACACCACCTGTAAAAAAAAGAAAAAACAGCACCAAGAAGAAGATTAGGCTTCTCAAGCCTTAATAATAGTCTAAACAAGGCTTATTGCCTTTAAATAGAAAGTTTAACAATTTACATAACATATCCAATTCGAATAGTGATCCAAACAAGTTAAAACATGTCTAAAACAAGTCTAATACATCAACAATCCATTATTACTACTCCGTTACCTCAGAACTAGACTCAGAACCCGACTCAGAGCTGTATTGACGTTTGCTCTTGCCTTTCCCCCGGCTTTTGCTCTTGCTCTTGCTCTTGCCCTTGCCCTTCTTTCCTTTGTCCGCACCACCACACATAATGTTCTGCATCATTTCCCGCATGGCTCTCATATTTTCTTCATTGTGCAAACGTTCTTCTTCACTCTTTTTCTTAAGCTCTTCGATTTCATTGCGCAAAGCGGCTTCCACCGAGAGATTAATTGAACTAGCAGGAGGAGTGTAATTGCCAAACAAACCTGGATTTAGCTGCATTGTCAGTTGCCGAATGTGCACCAAATCCCGGAGGGTAACGGGGGTCTCCTGCCACTGTGGATTGCCCTTGCCCTGGTGGCTGAGTATTTTCCATGAAACCAGCAACACCTGGCGGAACAGGAGGTGCCTGAATTGCTGCCAAGTTACGAGTTAGATGCGTCATCATTTCTTTCAAAGCTGCAAAGTCCTCGGCCATCTTGGCCTGTTGCTCAGCTAAGCGAACCAGCTCAGTATTCTCAATTTCCTCGGCCATTGTTGTTTGAGTGCTTTCCTGAAAAGAAGATTCAACCACTTCTAGTACAGGCAGTGGCCCCTTGATTCTGGTGGAGTAGGAATGTGGGGCCAGCACGACAGTTGCTCAAGCTAATGAACCAAACAGGTTAGCACAAAAGAAGCACAGATTGCAGTTTAAGGTTGTTATGCGTCATCCCGAAACGGTTAACGGCGTAAGCCGAGTGTACCGATCGTATCCCCGAAAGATTGCTTATGTGCCTTGATCAAAACTAGAACAAAATTGTAACTGAAACGTAATCAGCACAAGGACGAGTTTGGATGATTTTTTTTTCTTTCCTATTTTTTTGACTCAACAAACGTAATTTAGACAAACGACACGAGACGAACTCAAAATAAAATGCTTGACATGATGCACGAGTCAAAGATATATACAAACTGACACATTGGGCGGGTACACCCAGACGGTGAAAATAATGGGACTTGATATTTTAGCGGAGTCAGATTATTCCACGAGGATCGATACAAAATACAACTTAGCTAATTGCAATTTATCATCTGCATCCTGACTTGACCTTGAACAAAATAAATAAAGTGGGACCCTAAAATAAATATTTTTATTTAATTAAAAGTTAAAACTTAACCCGATAATCGAACGAAACTCAAGAACGAATTATGAAACAAACTATTTTTTTCCTTCCCTGAAAGGTGACTCCAAAATCGGATATTACGACAACACAAGGATGGACACAATTTTTTTATTTTATTTTTTGAAACAAAACTCTTTGATCTAATTCGAAAGAGAATCTTAGAGTATTTATAAAATTTGGCAATTATGACGATACAATGATACAAAATATTACACGAATTAAACACAAAATTGGTTTCTAAAAAATTAGCCATTATGACGGAGTAAAACCCCGATAAATTACTTTAAAAAATATGAACTTGACTTGGACACAAATACAAACACAAAAAGGTCCAAAAATTTTGCTATTATATCGGCACAAACTATGACAAATTATTTTCTAATATTGGGACCAAATCCGGACACAAAATGAGATTCGAAAAAAAATTCTTGAAACTTTTTGCCATTATAACGGTGTAAAATAACAACTAAAGATATTTTGAGATACGGGACTAAACCCATCTTTCATTTTTCCTTTTTTTTTCGACTTTCGCCCCCGGTGATCGGTCAGCATAACAACCCTTTCGAATAGAACAATGCAACACATAATATGCCCATGATGTGTCTTTTGGGGACCTGGGACCCATTATAATAGAGGGAGTCAGCTTAGACAAGAGCGGTACCGTTGTACCGCAACACACTAAGTCTAATGACATGCAAATAAATCGGCCTAAATAAAAGCACAGGTTCATCTCTAGGTGACTCAATGGGTTCATGTTCTATAGTTTCTGGCAACTTGGAAGTGTCTCGGGGGTACAGGTTGACAACGTCGAACGGCCTAACCCAACACACCTCCTCCTAAGAAGGGTTAACTTTTTGTGTCTTGAGACACGACAGAAATTTCAGATGCCAAAGCGAAACTGGCGGGCATGTGTGCAGTGTTCCAGAAGACTCAGAGGTGTATGAGAGAAGACAGTTGTGTATATACAGTTCAAATATATCAAAGTAGTAACATTCAAGGCAACATATACAAATAATATTCAAAAGTCGAAAGCGACAAAGTTTAAAGCCTGAGACTCTCAGTTTTCACTTTCCTCCCCAGCGGTGTCGCCAAGCTGTCACGACCCTTTTTAACTTAAAAATAAAAATATTTAAAAGGTTGTGACAGTGTTTCAGGTACACTAATATTTAAGAGATTTTCGGAGTCGCTACTTGACATAGCTCAAAGGTGTGCCAAGTCACCAAAGTGGTATACCTAAAACACTCTTGACTCGTTTAGTGGTCTGCATCAGAGTTCCGGGTAAGGATATCGGTTGACTCTTAGTAAGGTGTTAGGCACCGTCCTGTGCAAGCACAGTTGCCTTATTGACGCATTTCGACTCTTTTGAAATTTGTTTGTTTGTATCTTGCCTTTTCTTTGTTGAACTTTGTTTTGGAGTTTAATAAAGTGTGATATTTACAATATTTAATTCTAAGTTTAGACGATGTTACCTTATAAAACTGCTATTGTTAAACGAAAATGAAATAAGCAGCCTACTTCTTATATTCTTTTCAACAAATGGTTCATTCTCAAATTCTTAAGAAATGTGGCTATTGACTTAAACAAAAGACTTGAGAGTTGTGCTAAATCTGAAATTTCATAGTATACAGGGCCCAAAACCTTTGGCCATTTCAGTCCACTTCAAAGAAAATTTGCATTGTATTGTTTTGCTTGCCTATTTTCAGATTTTTCCTCTTAGCAAGTCTTTAAAATTTTTTTTACACACTTCTGCTTATTTTTTCCTTGATGAACAACATGCTGATCTAAATTCATGTTATTTAATATGAGGTATTCCATATACTATAAAGCTAGTGATTAAAGGAATGAGATATACTTCAAGCATTAATTTTTTTTTTTAACATTAACGATTGCAAGCTTTTGTTACTATTTCCATACATTTTTTTATTGATACAAACACATGAGACATAGATAATAAAGCAAGAAAAAAATAGAAAAACAAAGGTATAGAGATGCTTTAATAGGCCTTAAGCAGTCTGCTTTTGTAACATTTCCAAAGAAAAATATATAGAGAAAAAAATATAGGGGAATTTTCAAAAATAGGCAGCCCACTACCCAAAATTACAAACAAGAGGTCATATTTTTTTTTCATGCATAGCACCCATCCCTAAAATTATAAATTTTAGCACTCCTTCATAAAAAATACTCTAGCTACCAAATTTTCCCCTCCCCAGCCACTAAGCCACCGGCAAACACCTTCCCCCGCCAGTGGTGTCATTACTTTTTTGTATTTTATTAAATTTATGTTGTTTATTGCGTCTAAATCATTGTTTTGGACAAGTTTATAAACACAAATCTCCTTCTAAAAATTAAATTATACATGAATATACATATATAAATAAGTAGCAATGAGAGAAATACAAAAATATACACAAAAAAAGCAAAAAATCATATAAACATCCTTAATATACATATTTATTCACTAGCATATACACACTTATACAAATTTATACAATTTTATACACATGTATAAATTTGTATAAAATTGTATAAACTTGTATAAATTTGTATAAACTTGCGGCAGACTGTATTTCGGGAAAATAGTGACAGCTCGGGTAAGATTCGGAAATATGGGCCATTTTTTGTAATTTTCGTCTTTTGCTTGTCTTTTAGTGTAATTATCCCAAAAACGTATCTAGCCAAAAGCACGTCTAACCCTACATTCAAATAGACACTAAGACCATTAAACAAAGTCTAGCCAATACCATGTAGATTATAAAATAATTATTAACTTAAAAAATAGCAAAACTTATCCTTTACAACCTTAACCGTTTGCTACAATTACGGGACCATAATTATCTACTAGTAGGCCTTTTCTTTTTTGGCTAGTTTTTTACCAAATGACAATCAACTTTTTTTTCCAGTTTTACTATTTGATTTTATAAGATTTTGACTTCAATAGTTGATACCTCAATTTGAAAAGTTAATCTTTTATTCCTTTGCCAACGTAGTTATTTACTTATTACTTATTACTTTGGTACAATCCTTTTCTAATGATAAGAAAAAATTGTTGCGACTATTTGAATATTTCAATAAAATTGCATAGATATGCACATTACTGCTATATTCAAGATATATCAATAAGATAAACTGATAAACACAAACAAGCTAGTAATATACAAATAATACGCACAAAATATACAAAGCAGTAATATACAAAAAAAAAAGAAAAGAAAAAGAAACTAGTAATATACAAATAATATGCACAAAATATAACATAAAATATATATCAACACATACAAGAACATCAAAATAATATGCACAGATATATATATCTAAAAATTAATATTTGATATACCATTTTGAAAAGACTATCGTTGTCTTGTGCTACTTTAATTATTTAGTTTTACTTTTCACTTTGGTGCAATCTCTTCTGGATGACTGTAAAAGTCTATTTGTGATTATTTAAATATTTCAATATAGTTGCATATTCATATATACAAAAATATCAATAATACTCGTTAAAATATACTGGAATAATCAACATATATCAATATGATAAATTGATACAAATAAGCTAGTAATATACCAATAATATGCACAAATAAAACATCAAATATTCATTAACATAAACAAAATGCTATATCTATATAGCACTACTACTACTACAAAAATGATACAGATTATTAATTATCTATAATGTTTATCACACAGAGTTCACCCCTGAATAATACCTCTTCCCCCACCATCGCCCCTTAACTTCATTTTCACACCATAACTTATTGTTCTTCCCCAATTAGTTACTAACTTTTAATTTTAGGTTAAATAAAGAAAAATTATTAGTTACCTTAAGATATGCTTAAAAATTTTGGACATACATCAAATTTTAATAACTCAAGAAAAAAAAGCACACCTCCGTAGTACATAGTGAATAATGAAAAGTGCAAATAAGAAAAATTAAGTATGTCGCCAGAAATTATAAAGACTGTGACGGAAGAGTTTGATGATTTGGGGAGTTTTCTCTTAAAATGTGTAGTTAGATTCCTACGTAGAGAGAGGAAAAAATGAATAGTTAACGTGTATTCAGATATTCAACATTTGAGTAACTTTTTACTTTTTTACTGATAGAATTTTAGTGTTAGAGTAGGAGAAAATCATGTAATTAAAGATTGAGTTAAGATATTTATTATATATTCAATTTAATTAGAAAGATAAACTCCATAAAATTAGTCGTGACCTATCATCTCCCCCTAAAATAGGCATTTAAAGTGGTAGGTGTTTTATCATATTGAATGGCTATAAAAAGTGGTAGACATATGGAAAAATGTCTATAAATCATAATAAAGGAAGAATGTGTTTATTTTTTGTTTATGACCCTTGTGAATGTCTATGCCACGTAATTTTTCCAAATATAAATACAAAGTCAAGAAAAAAAAAATACCTTATGGCTGAATATTCCAAGAGAAAGAGCAACACAGCTAAGCCCAAAAAGCACCAACACAGCAGTGAAAATCGTCTATTGACCAGCAACAACAAACTCTTTTAGATGCATCTCCTAAAATCCCTAGACATTCTTATTTTTTTTTTCTCTTTTTACACTCAAGTTCTTTTGCATATATATTTTTTACTCCTAATTTTCAGATCTATCTTCTTTGGATGAGAGAGTAGTTGGTATTTTTAACCATTTTTTTTTGTGTTCAATGTGTGTGTAAAATATCTTTTACCCCCACCTATGTTAAGGTAAGAAGTCTTCTTAAATAGACAAAAGAGAAGAGTGTTAAGTGAGGTAAAAGTATAAGGATCACATGTTTTTGTTTCCACTCTACACAAAATTAAAAAGAATCCTATGTGAAAGTACCCCTTTTTCTTGCTAACTTGTGTATCCTCCTTTTAACTTTTTGATTCACTTTTTTTGAAAATCATTCAAGACCAAGACTAGACTTGATATTACTCACAAAAAATATATATTTTTTTGTATTTTCTTCTAATTAGCTAATAAAAATGACTAAATAAAAGATTAAAATTTAGCAAAATCACATCTTAATAAAACAACTATTTTACAAAAAAAATTTGTATTTTGTGCTAAAATTAGGTGATTACACTTATTGCTATATATGTTGCATTCATTTTGTTTGGATAGGCTTGTATGATGATGGTATTTAATGAAACTTCTTTAAAGGATGCTATATATGTAGAAGAAATGTAATAAAACCACTTGCTATTGTCAACCATATGTATTTAAATAAGGGCATTGAAGCCACAAATTTAGTAGCAAAACATAGACACACTAGTAGCAATAACACTAAACTACCATAACATAATGTTTAAAGACACTTTCACAACAAAACACTTGACTAAATATAACAAGATGTTGTTCACCAGTGCATCAGACCTAACATTTAAGAAAAAATAACTAGTAAACACTTCAAACTTGACTGCCTTGTGTGCCTTGGTTGCCTGAGCAATTGAACCACTTATCTGCAAAATTTTACCTTCTTCTCCTTTGAGCCATAACCTGAAGTTGCCTTTGAGATACTGCAGGCCTTCCTCTAACCTGAAGTCCAGGTGGTTTGAAACCAATATATTTGAAGGCACTGAACTCACGATGGTTGTAGGAGTGGATAACACTCTATCATTAAGCCCATGCTGCACATACCAAAACAATATTAGGATAAAAGGCAAAGACAACTAAATTGTGTCTGATTATACAATACATGCCCTTTCTATCACAGTTCCTGTCTTGCTAAATAAGACACCATATTCTGCAGCCCTTGGCAGCATTGGCACCCCCTATTGTACTACTATTTCCTTTTCTCTTTGTACCTCTACCAGCAGCAGTACTTTGTACCTCTTGTACAGATTGTGGGGAGCTTTCAACAGGTGTAGCAGACCTTTTAGAAGCTGTTCTAGACCTTTTAGAAGCTGTTCCAGACCTTCTAACACTTGTACCATACCTTCCAGTAGTTGCAGGTGCAACAGAACTATTAGCAGCTGCATCAGAAGTAGTAGCAGCTGCAGGTTCTTTTGCAGTGGATAACAAGCCATAAGCAGAACTTTTTTGGCTTACAGTACAAGTATACAAACAAAAGAATTCAGAATAGGAAGATTAGCTTACCTTAAGAGACTGTCCAGTAGATGGTGCAACAAAAATATTACCAGATCTTGCAGCAGAAGTAGTAGCAGCTGCAGGTGCTTTCTGCAGTGAAGAACAAACCATTAGCAACCTACTTTTGCTTACAGAATTACCAATAATATAGAAAAAAGAACAAGCAATAATAAGATTACCTTACCTTGCTTGGACATCCTTTCTTATTGTGGCCAAATGACTTGCACAGTGAACATGACATTTTTCTACCTTTTCTAGACAATGCTCCAAACTTCTTCTTAGGTTCATCAGCAACCTTTCTTCGATTTTCTTTGGCCTTCGTGGCATTCTAGTTATAATAGATGGCAGAATAGTTGGGTTTGTAATGGGTGACCATATCTTCATATTGGTTAAAGGCTGAATGAAGTGCCTGAAAGCCTTCAAATATGTCTCCTTCGTATACCAATGCATGGTGAAGGATTAAGGTTGTAAATTCTTATGGTGCATTGCATAGAATGCATGTGCACAAGGTATTCCTTTAAGTTGCCATGCTCTACAACTACACACTAACTTCTTCATGTCCACAGTGTGTTGATACTTACCATCTAACACCTCATACCCCTTATCCCCATTCCACGCTACATGAAAGTCCATTGCATGTTGAACATTTTGTTTTAGAATTTCCATAGCCATAGGTGATACATCAGAAATCCATTTTCCAGAAAACTCTCTTAACTTCTTCATCCTATCCATCATCTTATGTATTATGTCTTCAAACATAGTTATGATAGATTTGTGCCTAGGAACTAATATCCATATGTTAAATGTCTCACACATGTTGTTTTCAACAACATCAGACCTACTATCTTCTCTAAAATATGCCCTACAGAAGCTCTCCTTTTTGTACTTCAACAAACCCTCTACAATTTTGTCTCCTAATTTGTCTAACTCATCTAATTTATCAGATAGCAATACCTCAAATGTAGCTCTTGAACACTGCCAGAATTTTCTCCTCCTTTCCTCCCCTCTCCATGTTTGCTTCCAGTTACTCCACACATGCCTAGTAAACATCCTGTGCTCAGCATTTGGGAGTAGTTCAGCTACTGCATAAATCAACCCTTGAAAAAAAGTATAAAAGTAAAGAACAAACAACAAATATTAAAAGACAGAACATAAACAAGTAAAAATGATATGAGAAGAAGAAATTCTTAGAAAAAAATAGGCAGAACATACCTTTTGCATATCAGACATTATAGTAAGTGTATCCCCTTCAATTTCAGTCAACTCCAAGTCATGTATTAGGCATCTCATAAACCAAGACCAAGTATTCTTGGTTTCCTTATCAACTACTTCCCATGCCACATGATACATTTGGTTGTTCCCATCTTTGGATATGCATGATAGTATCTCACCTTGGCATACTTCTTTCAAGAAAGCACCATCAAAACCAATTATGTTTCTACACCCCTCCAACCACCCCTTTTTTTTAGTGCATCAAGGCAAACATAAATCCCCATAAACACCTCTTTCCCAGGTTCTGTTTCCTTTGATATTATCACTACAGTGCTGCTGGGATTAGTTGTACTAATCATATCTGCATAATCATACAGTCTAGCAAATTCTTCTATATAATCACACATATGTTGCTTTAAAACAAGTGCCTTACCCCATTCTACAAGCTGTCTTATTCACATACAAATCATATTTCTTTCTTATCTCAATTTACATTTGGCTAAGCTTGATTTTAGGCTCACGTATTATCCTATCTATTTTTGGCTATCCACAGTATTAGAAGATTTAGTCCATCGCCTCTTATAGCATTTGTGAACAGGATAATAGGTTTTTATGATAAAATTATGTTTGCTGCCTTGGATGCTGCCTTGAATATGCCAAGGACAACTTGTCTTCATGCACTTAGCCCTTACCCTATGTCTCTCATTAGGCCTATGTTGAAGTTGCACATATTTCTCAATAGAGTAATTCTGCAATACTTGCCTAAACTGAATTGCATTCTCAAAAATCATTTCAACCTGAAATAAGATTTTCTGACAGTTAAGATCATAATAAACTTTGGTACTTGCCCTTCTAGTAGGTGCTGCCCTAACCTCAACATCTCCAACAGGTTCCATCTCTTTCTCACTATCCTCACTACCGGGGTCTAAGCTATCTAAGTACTGTTCATCTCTCCTAGCATACAATCATATTTTTCTTTCTTATTCTTGTACATGTCTTCAAATCCAGCATCTATACCTACAGGTCCATCTGGTATCTCATATATATTAACCTTCTCTTCTTTCCTTTTGTTTTTTAATCTTGGATCTTAGTCTTTCTAGCTTCAACTAATACCTCATCTCCATCTTCACCATCCTGTTCACTACCATACAATGATTCATCATAAGTGTTTTCAAAGTCAGAAAAGTCATAAGCATATTCATCTGAAGTTTGAAGGTGATATGTAGAGAAGTCATAGTAACTTCTACCATATTCATTTCCCTCACCCTCATCCTCCCCCACACCCTTACTAGGCAAATCACTTTCAGCAGCCACTTTACCTTTCCCTTTTTTATCATTTGCATTCTCTATGTTAAGGAAAGTGGGCC
Organism: Petunia axillaris subsp. axillaris; assembly: GCA_029990575.1. Classification (NCBI taxonomy): domain Eukaryota; kingdom Viridiplantae; phylum Streptophyta; class Magnoliopsida; order Solanales; family Solanaceae; genus Petunia; species Petunia axillaris. Next base: position 49,072,441 of record JARKNS010000009.1, read on the forward strand.
CTACATTTACAGGCCATGACTGCATATTTGGTTGGGTAGTGGACTGACCAGCAGAAGATAAAAAAAACTTGGGAAACCTCAGCAGTTTCATTACCATTGGACATGTAGACATCTATTATGTCCCCAGTCTTTAAACTACTAGCAAGATTCAACGTATCAGTATCACTACTAATAACATGATAAACACCACTCTTGTTAACTCTACATTCAAATTTCTCAATACAATTATAACCTAGCTCTTTAGCCAAATCTTGAAACCATATAATGTGTAGTTCATCTATATCAGTTGTCTCTACCCTAGAGTGAGAGACTGCATTAACATACCTTCGCTTAGGGTTCTGCACATATTTAGCTATGTAATGGAATTGTAAACTGACAACAACTGCTGCTATTTCACACCTGCCCAGTAATTAAAAAATAAAATTAATTATCAATAAACAAAGTCCAACATGTTACAAAAAACTGTAATAAAGAATGATAAATCAATCAGGGCTTAAAGAAAAAATTCCTATTTTTTAATGGCAAATCAGAGCTTAATGGCATAAAAGCCCTAATTTTTAATAACAAATCAATGCACTCTTACCCATACACAATAAACAAATAAAATTGACAAAAATCTCTAATTTTTAATGCCTAAACAGTGCTTAAAGACAAAAAATTCCTAATTTTTAATGCCTAACAGTGCTTAAAGACAAAGTAGTTAAAAATAAAATTAATTATCAATAAATAAAATCCAGCATCTTACAACAAACAGTAATAATAAATGACAAGTCAGTCAGGGCTTAAAGGTAAAATCTTTATTTTTTTAATGGCAAATCAGAGCTTAATGGCATAAAAGCTCTAATTTTTAATAGCAAATCAGTGCACTCTTACCCATACACAATAAACAAATGAAATTGACAAAAATCTCTAATTTTTAATGTCTAAACAGTACTTAAAGACAAAAATCTCTAATTTTTAATGCCTAAACAGTGCTTACAGATAAAAAGCCTTAATTTTTAATAGTAATTCATTGTTTAATGGTAAAAGGCTCTAATTATTAATATCAATTAAGTGTATGTGTAAGAAACAAATTTTAGATTAAACAAATCAAATAGACCAAAAGCCCTAATTTTTTATAGGAAAAACCCCTAATTTTAAATGCCTAATCCATGATAATAAGTGCATGTCGCCCAAACATAATAAACAAATCAAAAACCCTAATTATTTAATGGCTAAAAGCATCGGATTAAAAAACCCCTAATTTTTAATCTTAGATTACAATCGGTCCCCCACCAACAACCCTAAAAAACAAATACTTTCTAAAAGTGGACCACAAAACAATAGGGTCTTCATTAATATCAAAACTTAGACACAAAACACTAATTTCGAACAAAAACCACTAGTTTCGAATAAAAAATAAAAGGCATAAACAATTGTAACATTAAAAAAATTGGGAATCGGTGTTTACCTATGAAATGAGCAACAAAATTATAGAGTCGTTTGTAAATCCCGATCAAATTTGGGTGAGGATATGAGATTAGGTTTTACGAGATTAGGGTTAAATGAGAGATGAAAAGGCAGAGGTAAAAGGGAAAATGATCGGGTAAGGGCTGAGGCTTGTGTTATTTTATCCCATCCGACGTGGCTTGTCTACGTGGAATATTTGTTGAATTGGAAGTTGACGTGGAGGCGTTTGTCCGACACGCTTTGACACATAAGGCAAGGAGGGGTTTAAATGTAAGGTTTTTCACGAGTAGAGGTGTTTAAGTGACACACCCCTAAGTACAGGTGTGGGCATGACAAAAGTGTACAAGTAGAGATGTCAATTTGGCCATTAAGCCTAGATTTAATTCTGGGAAAGTTAGAAGAGTAAAAAGAGCCATACAGCGTTCTCTATTTTTGTGTAATATTTTAAATTAAGAAATAAGAACTTAGATATTCGAATTATGACTAACGAAGATATTCACGGGTAATTAGATAGTCTTGTACAATACATTTAATTGACTACCGAAACAATACAATGATTAAATAAGCTGGAGTTGCTTTTGGCCTGCTTAAGTGGTCAAAATTAAGATGTTGACAAAAAGGGGAAAAAGTATTTATTAACTTGTCCACACTTTCCTGATAAGTTCAGGAAAATGATAGTTAATACTCGAATAAAAGTTAGTCAAATCAACTCTAATTTCATATATGTATAGTATATCATAATCTCCTTTTCTTCATCTGTTCTCTTTACGTTTTCCTGAAGTGTCCTTTAAATGATACTCCAGTTTTTAGAAAGCTCCCTTCATTTTGAAAAACGAAATGTCCAAGAAAATGTGAAGCTTTCGTGTATCACTACGATTTTGAATACAACCACTAAATTAATACAGTCAAATCAGAGTACTTCTTTTAATTTATTCATATACATACTAATAATTAATAAATTAATGAGGCCGTAGATTTTCAAGGAGTATACGCTACCTGAAAAATAAGTCTACTGAAGGTTATAGAGAAATAATTATGAAATTTCCCGGGAAATATTTTTATGTGTAAACCTTTACATTATCCAGTATTCTGAACGTATAAAAGGGCCCCTATTTTCAATAACCAGAGAAAGAAATCCAAAATTTTTCCCTGAAAAAAGATGACTACAAACAAGAATGAATATGGCAATTCCAAGTCTTGGCCTGAAGGCCAGTGGACAACAAATCTCTTCGATTGCTGGGATGATCGTTCTCTTTGTAATTACTTTGACAGACTCTTATTTAGTTCATTTTGCTGTTAATTGGCTTGGTATTTTAATTAGCTTGCTAACCTTCGATCTTTTTCACGTTTTTGTAATTGTTATCTTTTGAAGGTGTGAGGACTTGCTTTTGTCCATGTGTTACCACTGGGGAAGTCGTTGAGATACTTGATCAAGGGATTACACGTAAGAAAATTTTGGAACATCAATTGTTAATGTGATAAAAACATGTAACTAACCGACTATATATGATAAGTACAGTTACACGGATCATGTAAAAAACTTTTAAACCATTAATATGTATAGATTAAATCGTATTAATCCAAGAATTATCAAATTAGAACACCAAATTATGTGTTACCTGTATAATAACTACAACATCACTCAATTTCGTTGTCACTGGTTGTACAATTGTGCAAACTATAATGCCTCTTACATGAATGGCAGCGAAAGGATTAGCTTGTCTTCTTTCTTATGCTATGGGTAGCATTCACTGTGGATGGATTTATGGAAGAAGATATCGAAGAAAATTGCGGGATCTTTTCAAATTACCAGAGACTCCATACTCGGACACTTTGATTAGTTGCTGCTGCTGCGTTTGTGGTATATGTCAAGAGTTCAGGGAACTCAAAAATCGCGGTGTCGATCCAGCTCTAGGTAAAAATGTAGTTTAAATTATGTTAGTATGTAATTTATCAGTTTTTCCTGGTTATCGATTAATGGATTTTACACTATTTGTACATAGAACTAGAAGTCGAACATTAATACATAACATTAACTCTATCTTTTAAAAGAACTAATACAAGTTATATATATGCTACTCCCCAGTGCCATTTTATGTAGCACGCTTTCCTTGTCAATCAATCCAAAAATTAATGTCACATTTCTATAATTAGAAATAATTTAACTTTAAACTTTTTACTTTACTCTAAATGAGATAATTTATATCCACATAAATGTTTACGACTCTTGTTTTAGAATACATGTTTCAAACACATTTACTTCATTTTCAAATACCTCCAGTCAAATACTGCTAGATAAATTGGGACGCAGGGATTATATTCTATTGGAAAATTTATTTTTAATCATACACTAAATTGATTATTCTGGTTGTGTTAATATATTGAGGTATTGACCTTGTTGCAGGGTGGGAAGGCAATGTTGAGAAATGGAAACAAGAAGGGATAACCGTGCCACCAATTCCTTCATCAGTCATGAGTCGTTAGGCTCTTCTGTTCTAATGTGCAGTGTGCTTGTTTGTGCCATGAGTTTTAATTTGGTTTCCTTCTTTATTGTACCTGGAATTGGAGCAAATACATGTAGAATGGTGTTGTTGCTATAACATTTTTTTGATTGTATTGGTGATAGTTTGTACTGTCCAGTTATGTAGTTGTTACATTAATAAATTTGTTTGTTGAATAATGATACAGTTAGACTTGCTATAATATGATAATTTGTTCGGATATTTTTAGCTGCTATAGCTAGGTGCTGTTGTTAAAAACATGTAATATGGTATAACATGATAAATCGGTCCCAATGAAAACTTGACGGTTAATTATAGTTATGCGTTGAAATATTGTTATAGATCATGATTACTATGGAGATATCTGGTGATACTAGTTAGAACTATTCATTTAGTTTACTTTATGTACTTTATTTTACATCGGCTATTAAGAGAACAATTGAACAGTGAACTGATTATTTTGTATTGAGTAATGGAGAGAAAATTAAGCCAGTTAAACATTCTAAACAACTCTTAACAGAAAATAAACATATTTTAGGTTTTTTACCCATTCTAAACATTTACCATTTGTATACTTCTTTTCCTAGCCGTTTTCTAAATATAATAGTTGTCCATCTTTTAAGCCACAAATTAAGGGATTGCGAGATTTAATTCCCCAAAGCCACAAATTAAGGGATTGTGGGATTTAATTCCCCAAGCTAAATTAATACTTTATCGTGGATAAACAACAGTAAATGAATGAGTACATCATCCCGAAAATCAAAAGTAAATCCCAAGTCCTCTCCAACTAAGACAGGACAAATCCTTTGCCATTTTAATGGTAGCCCATCTGTTTCATGAAGCCTAAATAAAATAATATCCAATATGAAGATATAGAAGAGAATTGTGTTCTCATGACATATTATCTTGTATACAGCTAAATTTGCCTTCAATTTTTACTAAGTAAATGCATTTCACGTACGGTAACTGTATATATATCCATATTTACAAAGTTTTAGATGCATAACGCGTACATATTTATTGAATACAGATTTTATGCATAATGAATAATACATGCATACCATGTACGTACTTGTTAAATATTATCACAGTGAATAATGTAAGCATATCAAATACCTACTTATTGAATACAGACCATATGCATAGTGAATAATGTATGCATACCAAATGCATACTCGTTGAATATTATCATATTATAATTATTATTTGCAAAACGTTTATACAGTGCCATAAATAGAGGCAAGTGCCAAATGAAGACACGCGTTTATGTGTGATTATAATAGGTCAGTAAAATTTTTACCTAATTTTTAGGGTGGAGTGGATATATAATAGGAAAATAAGGATTTTTATTATGATTAGGATTCCTAAATATAAGCTGATTCTATTAATTGTTTAATGCTATTCACATTAGTTTTATGGAGCAAAATCTGCCTAACCATATTTGCATAAGGTAGATATTGGCTAGCCTTTGTGCAACCGTCCTAGTGTCTATTTGAAAGTAAGGCCAGGCTTGTTTTTGGCTATATATGAAAAAGACTCGTATATTTGATGTGATTAGGGTGGGCATACTTTGGCCCAAACTATTGTACATACACACTAAAAGAAAATGAACAAATAAACAGAAGAATTTTGAAACACGTGTTTTATTCCTGGGAATCCCAAAATTTGAAGGAGCAAATACAAATCACCAATAAGAGCAATAATTTATTCAAGAATTGTAGGAAAAAACACAAATAAGAGCAAACCAGCCACACCAGAAAAGCTCACTGTTGATCTTACAATTACAAAGATAATGATGAAAGGAATACAAAAACTATAGAGACTTCATTTTGAAGGTAACTTAAAGGGAAACAAGCTGCTCGGCACACCATATCGAAGAGGACTTTATATCACCTCAAAGTTACACGTAAAGACACCTGCACAAACCAGAGCAGAAAAAAATGTGAGAGGAGAAGCAATGGTATAAATACTAGTACTATGTCTCACTAGATGATAAAGATGATTTACATAACTGCATTAGTACCTCAAAGCAATATACTATATAATAAGACTAAAATAACATGTTTCATTCATGGTGCGACCCAATGGCTGAGCCATATGTTTTTGAAAAGGAATAGAATTAAGATAATATGAAATGAAGTGAATCAAAAGCGACAGAATGGAGGAAAAAAAACATGGATCCTTGGAAATAAACGGGGACACAGTTATTTTGAGGGAAAAACAGAATTAAATATATGATAGTATGCATTAATTGAGTCTTGCTTCATTCCAGAACTGAGAGATTAAAAAGTTAAAGACAGACCTGTCAAGTATCACTGCGTCTATTTAGGATCAGCATCACTGTCAGGAGGAAATACCGAGAGTGTGAATGCAATCCCAGACTTCTCAGCACGTTCCAGTTTCTTCTTCTCCTCTATTTTTCTTGCTGACTTGACTGCTTTTACAGTATTTTCCAGTTTCATCTCTTGGAGATTGGTTATATCAGCCAGGCTTTCTGGGACTTCTTCAAGGTTTTCACATGATATAAGAACAAGCCGCTTGAGGCTGGGGAAGTTACGATTTGTAGCCCGCCAGGTTTTCAAGTCTGTCCTCTCAATCCATAAGACAAGGAGATCACTGAAACCACCAACCTCTGGCTCCCAAAAGTCTCCCTTGCATGCATTCTCTTTCAACTTAAGGACTTCAAGTGACTCCAGCTGCCCCAATTTAGCCATTTCACTCCACTCCAATCGGGTACCAGAGAACGTCAACTTTCTCAAGGTCTTGGGAAATATGAACACGGGAAGGGATACAATCTTACCACTGTACTGATCATCATTCACAAGCTTCAGATTTTCCAACAGCTTCAGCTTAGCTAGTTCGCTCAATCCACCAGCATTGTTATCAAGAAGAGCAACTACTTGACCTCGAATGGCTAGCTTTCTGATATTACGAACCCTGGCAAACAATTTTTTGTTGCAACATTGGGGAGAAATCGTGGAGAGTGTCTGTATGTAACACTCGCGCTCCTTGCTAGTCGAAGAACTAGGGGCAGGCAGTTTAGCAGGGACGTTTGTGTACAGATGCCTCAACCGAGTCATACTCCAGATATCCGCTTTCACATCAAAAGTACTTTCTTGACTGGTTGTGTGAATGATAAGGGTTTCTAAGTTCCAAAACTTGCCAAAAGGCGGTGGAAGGGCCTTGAAGTCTCCTGAAAAAGAGATATATCTCAAATGCAATAACTGGTAAAATTCCTTTGTAAAGGAAAACTTCATTGGTTCAACGTCGAGGACTTTGATCAGGGGAAAGCCCTTATGAATGGCTTTTACAACAGGATTGCCTTCAATTGGTTTTGAGCTGAAACATAAGAAAGACCTGACGTTCTCCATAGGCGCCGGTCTCTTGGCAAGTGAGCAGAGGGATTCGTTCAAAATAGAAGAACTAATACAGAGGCGACGACAAGTGTCTGAATCTTTTATCGCCAATGAACCAAGAATCTCTTGGAAAATATCTTCCTCACTTGCTTCCTGTTTGCAAAACTCGTACAACATATCGTGAATACGACATGTCCTGATTTGGCCATCGGACGTCCGCTTCATTACCATCACCAAGTTCTTCTTAGTGAGATCATTCAAACAATACTCTGCTTGCTCTTCAGGGCTTAAAGTCTGACTTGGTATGAAGCCCTCGGAAATCCACAAACGGATCAATTTCCAAGCAGGAATATCAAAACCCCGAGGGAAGGTAGCACAATACAGGAAACACGCCTTTTGGTAATAAGACAACAGATCGTAACTCATTTTCACAAATCCCAAGCAGCTGTCTGGGTCATCTCTATTTATTAGAAGATTTCCTATGTTTTGATCGACAAGCTGCCATTCCCTTCTTGTTTTACAACCTGCTAGAGCTCCTGCAATTACCACTATGGCAAGTGGTAGTCCACTACATTTTTTAGCTATGCTTTTTCCTGGGTCTTCAAACTCGGTGGGGCAATAATCTTTCCTGAAAACCTTCTTTGTGAGTAAAAGAAAACTGTCAGCATCATCTAAAAAGTGTAGCTGATGAATATCATCACTGAAACAACTAGCTACATCAACATGTCGGGTGGTCGTCATGATTCTGTGACCTTTGTTGTTTTTGGGGAACACATGTTTGACAAAATTCATAACTTCCCCATTCCACACATCATCCAAGACGATTAGGCACCTCCCTCCTTTTTCCAGAAAAGTGCGAATTTCATCCGTTATTTTGTCCTCGGACATTGTCTCGTGTTCACTCGTGCGCTTCGTAAAACTTCCAAGAATTTTGAGCAAGACTTCCTTCTTGACATATGTACGATAGACACTAATCCAGATGCAATTGAAAAATTCATAAGTAATTCTTGAATCCTTATAAACTTTTCTTGCCAGTGTTGATTTGCCAAGGCCAGGCATGCCAACGATTGGAACTGCCTCTAGATTCGTCGATCCTTTAATGAGCCTGTCGATCACATTGTTTGCGGCACCATCAAACCCAACGACCTCGTCTTCATCCGAGAGAGTTCGCTATTTTAACATGGAAAAAAAATGAAACTAACATCAGAAGCAAGATTTCAGGTATGCACTTTAATTAGTTGACAAATGAAACTAGTAAGTAGCTTCCATCATGACAACCCATGATCAACCAGTCAATTCAGCACTATCAAAGGGGAAAGGAAAAAGTTGTGACCACTATGGTATTTCAAGACAAGTCCAAGCTTGAACAAATAAAATCTCAATCATATCAAATAATTTAAAGACATTTTCAGAACAGCTATACACAGAGAGAGACATACATCTAGAGATGTACATACACTTCTAGATTAAGTAAAAGACCAAGGAACACAAATCAAACATATGTTGCAAGTAGTAACAACTTTCAGTCCTCTAAGGGAGGTTTAAAGATAAACGGTGATTGAAGAAAGAACGGCAACTATTATACAACAAATAGGAGAGCCAAATTCAAAAGACTAGTTTATTATGTGGGAGAGTCCATTTGGGCTATAAACCGGTTGGTATTTCTTTTTTTAAATCAATGAGGGACAATTGGCAAACAACAGTTAAACCCGCTTGAGGACCAACGACCTCATTGGTCACGGATGCACCCCTCATGGGTCCAGGCCATAACTCTGAGTCGCAGCCCCAAGCGTTGATTGACTTACTCTGATACCAAATGTTAATATACATAGGAGAGCCAACTCAAAAGACTAGTCTAGATTTGAGAGCCATTTAGTCTATAAACTCAATATTATTACTCTTATTTAAGCAATGAAGTACAATCAATAAACACTATAATTTGGATATGAACTTTTGTGTAACATATGAATTTTAAATATAGTAATCATAAAATTTTACTAACGTACTTCTAGTGATACTTACTAGATTCCTCAATATTACCAAAACTTCTGCTACAACTTAGATGGAAGCGTTTTCATGTTCAGAGAAGGTGCTAAAAATAGAAAGACAAACATGTGGAGTGAGGTTGCAGTGCAAGGGCAACTCTGTGGAGAAATAATTCTCTTTGTTTCCGCCATTGGTGACTGCATGCACCAACACCAGGAAAAAGAAAGTTCTTTAATGTTCAATGCTCTTGGTAAAGTAGAATCTTGGGTTTAGTTTTATTTTTTGATCTGCCGCCTGGTGTCCGGTGTCTTTATTGGAGCCCGACTAATACAGATTCGCGCCGCGTAAGACATATTTGGGGAAGCGCTCTCTGCCAGAATTTTTTTCATTCCCAGAACTCGAATCCTGGTTAAGAGGGGAGGATTACTATCCATCCCACCATAACTCTTGATTCACGAAGCTGCTGACCCTGGGTGGTTTAGTTCGTTTCTTCTTTCTGGTGTTGATCATTTCTTGATGTTCCCGAAACATGGTACTTGTGCTTTTAAGACAATTTCTAACTCTATGACACGTGGGTGGGACTTGGGACCATGACTTTTATAACATCAGGTTTTAGTTATAACTCAGTTGTACTAGTATTTTTTAGTGTTCATCTCAGTGCGAGTAATCTTTGATAGTAATTTATTACTCATTCTTTCATTAACTCAATTTACTTTAACTCGTACAAATATTCAACTCAACATGTTCATCCGGCACCCCTTAAGTGGGCTATACTCTCTAAAAATTTGAGCATGTACTATCTTGCAAGTTGCAACATTATAAGGGGTGTGCAACAAATTCTCAACCAATTAGTTGCAGGGGATTTAGGATTTTATAGTGATGGGTATCCAAACTTCCCCCTTATTAATTTCGAATTCCCATACCTCATTCCCCTTCACCTATTAACAAAGTAAATAATTCTTTCATCAGGTTATAGACCGTTAGGCAAACTACAAAAATTTATAAAATGACTTGTGCATGCACGTTAGCCATTTCTTGAGTAATGTGTAATTCAAATATACTGTCCTTTTTAGTAGTATAGTTTGATTTTGCACATCTTTTAAGAAATCATAAATAAGTATAGTATTTTTGCTAATTTATCTTTTTATCTATTTTATAAATATTTCTTCATTAATGACATATATTTTTTAAGAACAATTAATATTAGGGGTATTATGGGAAGAAATGAGAAATTTTATCTTGATATTCTAAATTGACAAATATTTTGGACCATTTATAAATGAAAAACCTTACAACTAAAAAGGACCGGAGGGAGTATATAAATATGTGACACTTTTTTTTTTTGGTCAGTCCAAAAAAGAATGACACATTTATATATTTAGTAACAATTCAACTTTATGAGATGATTCTCAACCACACAAAATTTGTTTTAGACCACAAATTTCAAAAATCTCCTTAGTTATTAAATTTTGTGTCGAGTCAACTATCTCACATAAATTGGTACCAGGAGTATGAAGGTTTTCTTTAATAGTACCATCTTAGAACTTACCGAAAAGACAAGTAGAACTATATCCTTGCAAGAGGGAGAGCATTAATTATCACAAAAAAGTAGTAGTAACAATCAGAACTATTTGTTTAATTCCATTCTTTTTCCAAATGAATGGTTCCTTGTGATCTGCACTATGCGAAAGTACCTTCTTTTGATTATTAGTCCGACATTTTAGTAGTATATTATTTGAAATTTCAACATTCCTTTTAACATAGTCTAATACATGAATTAAATTCCTGATAGCAATTTAATTTGCAATAAAAAGTATCAAAGGATTAATAATTGTTCGATCACCAATGAGCATTACTCTACTGATTCTTGCGAGATATACAACAAAAAGAACTAGTTTAATACCTCTGGTGGCTGTGTAGCCGACGCAGCTAAGTTGCCCATTGTATTGGCATCCAAGATAGCTTGATTTTGAGTGCGTACTTGGTTTACACTATTTCTGATGGACTGAATCTCTTTAGCAACATTCCTAACATTGAACCAAAAAGGAATATCAATCCATTTGATAGCTTTATTCTTGTATTCATGTTGTTTAGCCTCAAGCAAGAATTTGTCAATGGCATCTTCTGCTTTGTAAACCACACGTCTGATCTCTTTTATTGTGTTTTTCCAACCTTCAATGTTTTTACTGATCTGTGAAGCATCTTTTAGAAATGCTTTCAACCCTTTAAGGTCTGCCACCAAATTGTTGATATCATCTTGTACTCCAGTAATTAGCTCAACGTTTTCTCGACCGAACTCTAAAAGCCTCTCGATCAAGTAGTTCACTACCACTTCCGCCATTCTTTTTTTCTCTCACACTACTGAATTAGTAAAGTTCTCAATTATTGAAGCTATTTATATAATAAATTAAGTGTGGACCTCCCCTACTGGGTCTCAATATGAACATGAAGTTTTTGGATTATTATATTTTGTGGTCTTCCTGTATTGTGTTTCATTCTTTTCGTACAGCATCTTATTCAATGTAAAAGCTACTGTATATCTCTAGAGGGTTTTATCCGTTTTTTTACCCTTTCTTTGATGTTAACTCAATATTACTTCATTATTTTGAGTCATTTTTATTTGGCCATGTAATAGATTACATCATGACTTCTAATATGGAGGAGTACATGATCATGCTAGATTGTGTAAATCAGTATACGGGTATTTATCTGTCGGTTCGGTTCAATTTTGGACCTTATCGGTTTAAACTATCAGTTTTCGGTCTTTAAAAGTTCTAAACTAATAACCGAACCAATAAGGTATCGGTTATCGATTTTTGGGTTGTCGGTTTTAGGTTCTTATCGGTTCCGTTTTCGGTTTAACCATTAAGCAACTTAGGCCTAACAATTGTAAAAATAATCACCTCTTAAACGATTGCATCTAATACAAAATCGGCTTCATTTTCATAGCGGATTCAAATGTCTCTTAAAGCATTCGTCATATTCAAAGAAGCAAATAACAATAGATTCAAATATGCTTCATTGTTCTATAAACTAATGGAGGAAGTGAGGATTGAAACAATACATCTATGTTTAAAATGGAGGAAATGAGGATTGAAATAGTAAATCGATGTTTGAAATGGAGGAGGTGAGCTGAAAGCTACACAAGTAAAAGAAGATTATGATTTAATATTTTCAAGTTCCAACTAAGAGTAAATAAGTATACTACTTCTATATACATAAGCGCAACATAGTAAATTTAAAAACCTTATTGGGTTATCGGTCGAACCAATAAGAAAATATGCAAAACCGATAACCTAATAAAAAAAATTTGCAAACTGTTAAATAATCGATAACCCAATAACTTTTTATCGGTTCGGTTTATCGGTTTAAACCGAAAAATGAACCGCCCTAAATCAGTATATATTGGAAATTGGATACGGGTCACCCAATTGGGTCAACTCGGATCCATGTACAAATAAATAATATGTATATAATATGTTTACATATTATATTATAATATTAATAATTAAAAAGGGAAGAGACACAACTATTAGAACTGTCGGAAAAGTTGTATCCCTCCAGGATTATAAATAGTAGTTGTTATTGAGAAACTAAACTGTCACGACCCAAATTTCCAAGGGCTCGTGATGGCACCTAAACAACATTTGCCTAGGCGAACCAATGAAACAAGATGCGGAAAAGAACAATAATGTGAAAAGATCATAAATGGATATATAAATATAAAAGGGTGAAGTCCAAAAGAATATATCCACAAAAGAATTGGAGCATTCTAAGAGTGACTCAATAAAGTATGAATATACATCAAAGAAATCTGAGTCCTATGTCTAAGTGACTCCGGCGGTATGCCACCACGGTCTGTGTGGTCGGCTCACCTCAATCAAAAGTCTCAGAAGCCTCGGGAACCGCTAACGTCCGGGCTGCTGACTGGATGAAGGACCTGCGCACGTAGCAGAGTAAGTTATGAGCCGAAGCCCAGTAAGATCACCGACAGGCCCGCTAAGGTACCCTTGCGGGACAAGTCGCTACATGCATCATAAGCAACAACATACTATAGTAATCATACAATAAAGTAGTGAAATCACAAATAGATGTAACACATTCCATACACACAAGTAGTAACCAGAAGTCTCAAGGATTATGCCCATCCAACATAAGGCATAGGTCAACTCAGCGGCGGTTTGGAGGTCCAATCTCTACTCCCGTGCCGACTAACCTAGACCTACGATGGACTAGCAACACCACTACTAAGTATCAACCATATACCGTGACCCGAAGTCACTATCACAATCATGAATAAGTAGGCCAACGACCCGTAGTCGTTGGCTCATCTCAAATCTGTCTACGATCGCACCACACCCCCTGTCAAGTGCGTCGTATCTCAATAAATCAAGTGACCACACCACACCCCCTGTCAAGTGTGTCACATCTCAAAGATCAAGTGTCCACACCACACCCCCTGTCAAGTGTGACACATCTCATAGTATAGGCGACACCACACCCCCTGTCAAGTGTCCCTCTAACAGTATTAATATCCACGACATTAATAACAATAACAGAAATATTAATAACGATAATATTTCACAGTCACCGTAACCCAAGTTGGTTATGCTAGCTGAACGTAAGGCGAAGGTTAACCCGACCACAGTTTGGGGGGTACAATCCCTACTCCCATGTCGTCCAACCCAAGGTTACGTATAGACAGCACTACCCAACCCGACACGTGAACAAATCAAGTACCAATATCATACAAAAGCCGGCAAAATCCTCGGCAAGACATTTATCATGACATGCCGGCAACATCCTCGGCCATGTCCCAAGTTCTTGCTATCTAAGCATGGCGTAGCAAGCGTTACTACGATATAGATTTAAGCTACCTCGACGTAGCGTTTAGACCGGCACATACCTCGGTCGAGTCACAATCTCGCTATTTATAACAAACAATAATAGCAAGTAATTCACATCAGTAATCCTAACCATTGTTAGGTATATATATGCGTACATGAAGCATACTAGCATGAAGGAAGAGTCCACAAGCACAATAGAGGTCAAGTCTCACTTACCTCAAAATTCGGGCTCAAATGCCGGGAAGAATCTCCTTTCCCGCTCGCCTTGTCCGCGAAGGACTCTCCACTAGGTCTATTAAGACAAGATATAGCACATATGAGTGCTCAATTATAGCTATTTAAGCCTATAGGCATCCTAGGGTAAAAATTACCAAAATGCCTCCGGGTAGGGCCGAGCCCTAAATTTACAAAATATACTTTTCCAGACTCCCCACGCTCCCGTGAGTCCAAAAGTACACTTAGATTCCACATGCGAGCCTTGCTCGATGTCTTTCCCCAATTCTTAAGAATCTAGGGTTCTAACCCATTTCCAAGAATCAACCCTTTGATTCTTGTGTTAATCAACATAAAGATGGATTGAAAGGGCTTACCTTAAGTGTAAGTATGATTGGGTCTTCAAGAAATACCCAAAAATCGCCTCAAGAGCTCACCAAATGATTTTTATAAGTTATGAACCGAAATGGCCTTTTTATAGCAGTTTTTTGCCTCTGTGACAGCTTCTTTTGAAAAAATCATAACTTTTGATATAAATGTCCAAATGACCTGAAATCGGTGCCATTAGAACCACAACTCAAAGGGCTACAACTTTCATGTTTTGAGTTTTTCCTAATGCCTTACGGATTGGCCGGAAAATCAGCTTTTATCCGACTGTTTGCGCCAAAACAGAACAGAAAAGTCGCACCAGATTTTCTACTGTTTTAGGGGCAAAACGGGACCCTACGAAGCTCGGAATGATCCCAAATTTTGCACACAAGCCATAAAATACTTGGGTGACATGCTCGTCAAGACGGAACTCAATTCGGACCTCCAGAACTCAAAAAGTGAGTCCCACGGCAAAGGTTCAATTTTCGACTTTCGCCAAAATAGCAAAATTTAACCAAACGACCTCGGAATCCAATTTCGAAAGTTGCTACAAGTCACAAATGACTATACAAACCTAACGGAACTTTCGGATCTCTCATCGGAGCTCATTTGCTCAAATCAAGCTCGGAAACCTCTTTTAACTCTTTTAAACTTCCGAAACGGGGACTTTATCAAAAGTCCTATCAAACGAGGTCCGTTTTCAATTTTGAAGGTTGCTACATATCATAAATGACGAGACGGACCTAACGGTGCGCTCGGATTTTCCATCGGGGTTCGTTTACTCAAAACGACCTATCGAAACCCCAAATTCCTTTCCGAAATTTCATAAACGGATCCTTTTCTCGAAAACCTATCAAACGGACTCCGTTTCGACTCAGATTTCACAGACGGGTCATAAATGACCTAACGGAGCTTTTGGGACTATCGACACGCAAATCGAGGTCCCAGATCCCGTAACGACTATTTGAGGGTCGTTACATTCTCCCCCACTTAGACTCTCGGCCGTCCTCGGACGAGCCTAAGTCTAAGGTAGGATCCACACACTAGCCACGGAGCTGGCACGGATTTCGAGGACCCCTCGGTACCACCCGAAATCAATAAAACTTAAAAATGCAAATTCAGGCTTAGAAAATACAAGGATTTCATACCTGAATCATCGAACAAGCGCGGATGCCTCTCACGCATCTCGGACTCAAGCTCCTGGTGTGGTCACTTGATTTATTGAGATACGACGCACTTGACAGGGGGTGTGGTGCGATCGTAGACAGATTTGAGATGAGCCAACGACTACGGGTCGTTGGTCTACTTATTCATGATTGTGATAGTGACTTCGGGTCACGGTATATGGTTGATACTTAGTAGTGGTGTTGCTAGTCCATCGTAGGTCTAGGTTAGTCGGCACGGGAGTAGAGATTGGACCTCCAAACTGCCGCTGAGTTGACCTATGCCTTACGTTGGATGGGCATAATCCTTGAGACTTCTGGTTACTACTTGTGTGTATGGAATGTGTTACATCTATTTGTGATTTCACTACTTTATTGTATGATTACTATAGTATGTTGTTGCTTATGATGCATGTAGCGACTTGTCCCGCAAGGGTACCTTAGCGGGCCTGTCGGTGATCTTACTGGGCTTCGGCTTATAACTTACTCTGCTACGTGTGCAGGTCCTTCATCCAGTCAGCAGCCCGGACGTTAGCGGTTCCCGAGGCTTCTGAGACTTTTGATTGAGGTGAGCCGACCACACAGACCGTGGTGGCATACCGCCGGAGTCACTTAGAGATAGGACTCAGATTTCTTTGATGTATATTCATACTTTCTTGAGTCACTCTTAGAATGCTCCAATTCTTTTGTGGATATATTCTTTTGGACTTCACCCTTTTATATTTATATATCCATTTATGATCTTTTCACATTATTGTTCTTTTCCGCATCTTGTTTCATTGGTTCACCTAGGCAAATGTTGTTTAGGTGCCATCACGAGACCTTGGAAATTTGGGTCGTGACTGAAGTTATAAGAGGGGGGGGGGGGGTGAATTATATTTTCCTTTTTCTTTTCTAGTTTCAGTCGACTTAATGAGTCGACTAGATTTAAGTCGAAGATAACAGAAAAATGTAAGTGCAGTAAAATAATGACGCAGCAGATTTATACTGGTTCAGAACCAAAAATGGTTCCTAATCCAGTCCCCTTGGGTCAACAAGGGAGTTTCTCTTCAGCTCTTAAAGTAAGTTCAAAGTACAGAGTGATGGTTTTTCTTCGATCACCACCAACGATACAAAGTGTGGTTTTGTTCCTTCGCTAACCACCAACGACACACTGTTGATCACTCGCCTGACCAACACCCTTGACACTAACCTTACTTTCTCTAGGAACTCTCTTTTCTTTTCTTTGGACAATAGTAATCTCTAAAGGTTACAATGTTTTCAAGATTAAAAGAGAATATAAGAAAGCTGAAAGGTTGCGTGATTGAGACTGCTCGCAGCTGAGCCTTTTATAGCTTCTGTGAGATCTGAGTGAGCATCGAATGGATGTGTGTGAATCCTTTAATTGATATGAGGGAGACATTTTCCTTGAATGAAGAGATTTTGACCCAAGGGAATTGATCCCCAAAAAGGTATTGATTGATCCCTTTTTGAGAATAAGGAAAGAGCATTAAAGGACCTTGATTTTCCTCAACAGCTTTGACAAACGGGATTGACTCCAGTCATCCAGATCTTCAGGGTAAATTGCAACTAACAGAATCTTCTATTACTGAAATCATCAAGGACTGAATATTATTAACTCCAAGGCAATAAGGCTTCATCTCGCCCAGTTTTAGCCGACTGAACCATTGTGAACCTGTGATAAAATATAGTAATTGTTAAGTTATCTGTTCATCAAATTTAATCATATTGTTATCATCAAAATTTGGAGTTATCAATCTCCCCCTTTTTGATGATGACAATTCTATAAATTTATGAAACTTCCCTGTTCTATGAGTGAGATGACAGCTCCCCCTGAGTGTATGCTCCCCCTGAGTGTATGCTCCCCATGAGAGTTTGAGTACCTGCATTCTCTATTTTTCCAAACTAGATGCATATATAGTCGACTTAAAGAAGGGGTTAGTTAGTCGACTTAAAGTTATATTCTACAAACAACAGCAGCAATATGCATTCAGCAAACATAAGTTAACAGCAGCAGCAATATGCCATTCAACAAACATAAGCAGTATTCACACAGTCATTCACCACACAGTCATTCACCATAGTCATAGTGTTTCTCCCCCTTTGTCATCAACAAAAAAACAGGGGAGTCAAAACCACGGCACAGTATATACATGCATAGTCAAAACAGTCTGAGTCAGGATAAACAAGCACACAAGCTAACGTCTTCCCAGAAAATACTTCAAGGTATTGATGATGTTGGTTCCCAAGGTGTCAATGCGAGAGTGCAGGGTAGAGAGACTCCTGCGAGCATCTTTGGCCACAGTATCAATGGAGAGTCTGAGGTGAGCAACATCAGCCTTGGTGGTTTTGGTGTCATCCCTGGCTTTCTCCAAATTGTATTGAGAAGACAGACAGAGATCACGCAAGGTGGAGAGCTGCTCCTCAACAGCAGAGAGTCGATTGAGCACAGAGGAGTTATCAATTGAGGCAGGTGCAGGAGTAGGCAAAGAAGGAGGTGTATCCAAGTCAGGCTTTTTAACCCAAGATTGATCAAGATGAACATACCCCATACTAGAGAATGCACGAGAATTGTAGCATTGAGACACAGCAATAACAGAGTGACCGGAAGTGGGGACATGCAGAAGGTCCAGAATGTGAGAGATGAGCATTCCATATGGAAGACAACCAGATTCCTTAGAATCCACAGCACATTCATGCATGTAGTTAAGGATCCACCAAGAGAGTTTGACTTTTTGTTTAGTAACTAGGCAGTAAACAATGAAGGTGTCTCTTTGGGAAAGAGTACTGAAAGAGCCTGTACGAGGAAGCAGGGTAGTAGCAGCAATGTGAGCCAGAATACGATTTTCAAAACCTAGAAGGTGAGGACCAAGATGACCATCAGGGATAGCATGAGCACCCAAACCAGTAATGCAAGCTTTGGCTTGGTCAAAAGATACTTCAAAGTCGGAGGGCCAAGAATTTTTGAAGCAATCAGAAAAGCCAGAGGACTTGATTTTAAACAATTTTTCAAGAACTTTACATGTCAAGAAGATGCGTTGGCCCAAGACCAAAGATTCAATACCATCAGTTCCACAGGTACGAAGATTTGCATAGAACATTCGAACCAAGTCAGGATACATTATAGGAGGATTGATAGACAAGAGATTGGACCAACCTTGGAATTCGAAGAGAGCTTTGATATGGCAGTCAAGAGCTTCCATGGAATCGAGGTCAACAATCCGACCGGAGGCAATGCGGCGATTTTTGAGATCTTCAAACTTTTCTTTTCCATTATCCCAAAAGTTTTGGTCACAGTCAAGAGGGATGAAGGTTTTTGACATTTTTGGTTTCTTTGGAGAGGGTTTTTGAGGGGTGTCAACCATTGGTCGTTTCCCACGCTTTTTGCCTGAATTTAAGGAGATAAAAGAGGCTGATTCACTGTTCAGAGACATTGAGGCAGAATCAGAATTCTCAAGGTTTATAGGAGAACCAGGAGAACAATTTTTGGAGCGGGTCCTGGAGCTTTTCTTCATGGAAGGAGTTGAGAGTTTTTGGGATTTACCCATTTTATCATAGAAGAAGAAGAGATGGTTGAGCAAAGAATGGAGACAGCGGTGTTTTATGGAGAAGATGGAGAGGAAGAGACGTGATTGAGAGAAGTGAAAAGACGGGAGCAGTCAGCGGGAAGAACGAAGCACTTTTTGGGCACACTCAAACCAATAAGTAATAATTAGAGAAGTTTAGGAGCTGATGAACCATAAAAGATTTGAAAATATGTTCACACTAGCAGACAAAAAATTATATATCAGTAAGAAAAAAATGTCATTAATTTAATAAAATAGGGTCTTCAACTACTCCTAATTTTTCACGAAGTTCACAAAAGCGTTCCTCATGCAAAGGTTTAGTGAAAATATCAGCAAGTTGATTTTCAGTAGTCACGAAGGAAATTTTAACGTTACCACACAAAACATGATCCCTAATAAAGTGATGCTTAATTTCTATATGCTTTGCTCTAGAATGATGCACCGGATTTTTAGAGAGACAGATAGCACTTGAATTATCACAATAGATAGGCATAGGAGTGGAATTAATATCATAATCACTGAGCTGATAGGACATCCAAAGTAGTTGAGTACAGCAGTGACCAATGGCGATGTATTCTGCTTCAGTGGTGGATAAGGACACTGATCCTTGCTTTTTGCTATGCCAAGAAATGAGAGATTGTCCTAAAAATTGACAGGTTCCACTAGTACTTTTACGATCGTCTTTATCACCTGCAAAATCAGCATCTGAGTATCCTTGAAGATGAAAATTTATAGTGCGAGGGTACCAAAGCCCATAAGAGATAGTGCCAGAGAGATATCGCATAATACGTTTAACTGCAGTGAGGTGAGATTCTTTAGGTTCAGATTGATATCTAGCACATTTGCAAACACTGAACATTATGTCAGGTCGACTAGCAGTTAAATAAAGTAAGGAACCAATCATACCTCGATAGATGGTTTGATCTACATTTTTACCTTTGCAGTCCTTTTCAAGATTTGTTGAGGGACTCATAGGAGTTTTCATTACCTTGGCACTATGCATACCAAACTTTGCAAGTAGTTCCTTGGTGTACTTAGATTGATTGATAAAAATCCCTTTATCGTATTGTTTGATTTGAAGTCCAAGAAAGAAGGTGAGTTCTCCCATTAGGCTCATTTCAAACTCATTCTGCATTGTCTTAGCAAATTCCTTGCATAATGATGGATTAGTACTACCAAAAATAATATCATCGACATAAATTTGCATAAGGAGATTTCCAACAGAAGATCTTTTAATGAATAAAGTAGTATCAATTTTACCTCGACTGAAACCATGATTTAAGAGAAAAGTGCTTAAACGATCATACCATGCTCTAGGGGCTTGCTTCAAGCCGTATAGAGCTTTAGTCAACTTAAAAACATGTGAGGGAAATTAGACTTTCAAAACCAGGCGGTTGTTTAACATAAACTTCTTCTTTGATAAAGCCGTTTAAGAAGGCACTTTTGACATCCATCTGAAATAGTTTGAAACCTTTGAATGATGCATAAGCAAGTAGCATGCGAATAGATTCTAACCTTGCAACAGGAGCAAACGTTTCATCATAATCAATACCTTCTTGCTGAGAATAGCCTTGAGCTACAAGTCGAGCCTTATTTCTGGTGACTTCTCCATTCTCATTTAGCTTATTTCTGAAGACCCATTTTGTACCTATCACAGATGCATTTTGAGGTTTAGGAACAAGAGTCCATACCTGATTCTTGTCAAATTGAGTCAGTTCCTCCTTCATTGCTTCCAACCAGCATTCATCATTGAGAGCTTCATCAATCTTCTTTGGTTCAATTTGAGAGATGAGGGCAATGTCTGCATTTTGTTTGGAGGAACCTCTAGTTTTCATTCCTTCAAGAGGATTACCTATAATGAATTTGTGAGGGTATCCTGGTTCGCCTTTCCACTCATTTGGGATAACTGAAGGAATGTTTTCAGTTGACTCGTTCTTAGATTCTGGGGCAGGCTTAGTCGTGTTATTAGTCGACTTGGTCTCAGTTGCAGAAGATAAGTTTCCTGCACTTAACAACTCTATATCTGCACTTTCATCTTTCTCAAGAATCTGATTAGTATCAACAAATACGACATGCATGGATTCTTCAACAGATAAAGTGCGTTTATTGAAAACTCTGTAAGAGCGACTAGAATTAGAGTAACCAAGAAAAATACCTTCATCGCTTCTGGGATCGAACTTACCAAGACTGTTTTTCCCGTTATTATGGATAAAGCATTTGCAACCAAATGGATGAAAGTAACTAATATTGGGACGTTTACCTTTCCAAAGTTCATATGGTGTTTTCTTCAGAATAGGACGAATGAGACATCTGTTGAGGATGTGACACGCTGTGCTGACTGCTTCTGCCCAGAATTTGTTGGGTAGAGAATGATCCAAGAGCATTGTTCTAGCCATGTCTTGTAAAGTCCTGTTCTTACGTTCTACAACACCATTTTGCTGGGGAGTCCTGGGAGAAGAAAAGCTATGCGAAATACCTTGTTCATTGCAGAAGGATTCAAAAGCTTTGCTTTCAAATTCTCCACCATGATCACTCCTGATAGAGGTGATAAAATAACCTTTTTCTCTTTGAACCTTTTTACAGAAGTATTCAAAATTCTTTTGAGCTTCATCTTTATGAGACAAGAAAATAACCCATGTAAAACGAGAGTAGTCATCAACAATGACAAAAGCATACCTTTTTCCACCAATGCTAGCAGTTTTAGTGGGACCAAATAAATCCATGTGCAACAGTTGAAGAGGCATAGAGGTATTAACTATATCTTTAACTTTAAAAGATGACCTGGTTTGCTTTCCTAGTTGACATGCATCACATACATGATCTTTTATGAATTTTAGTTTGGGAAGACCAATAACCAGATCCTTTTGCGATAGTTTAAGAATGAGATGCATACTAGCATGACCAAGCTTCTTATGCCATAACCAAGGATCTGAAGCAACAGAGGTTAAGCAAATGTATTCATGAGAAGGAGAGACATTGTCTAATTTATATATGTTGTAATCTCTGGAACCAGTGAGAATTTCATTTCCTAGAGAGTTGGAGATAATGCATTTAGATGCTTCAAATTTAACTAGATATCCAGAGTCACAGAGTTGACTAATACTAAGAAGGTTATGCTTTAGGCCTTTTACTAGCAGAACTTCATTCATGTAACAGGATTTATTTAAGAAAACTTTACCAATGCCAATGACAATGCCCTTGCCATTATCGCCAAATTTGACAAGTCCACCATCTATACTTGTGACTGATTTAAACCAGCACTTGTCACCTGTCATATGTCTGGAACACCCGCTGTCTAAAATCCACTTTCCTTTGCACGCTCCGATGGGTATGTGTTCCTGCAAAAAATGAGGCTACTGATGTTTTGGTACCCAGATTTTCTTGGGTCCTCCATGGTTAGAAACATAAGTGTTTAAAGAAATTTTGGGAATCCATTTCCATTTTCTAGTATCGGCTTTTCTGAATCTGCATCTGACATTAGTATGTCCGAGGTTTCCACAGTAGTAACATGTAATAGGAGACTTAATAGTAGGCACAGTTTTAGTCGACTCACTACTGGTAAAACGCAAACTTCCAGGAATAGCTTCGATTGAAGCTGGGGATAGAGGAGTTTTGTTAGACCTGACAGAACTTTGACTGGTGGATTTATTTATGCCATTTAGTTGAAGTTTTAGATCCTGAACTTCTTGTTCAAAGAAGTCACGTTCTATTTCACATACCTCAAATCTAGTTTTCCAGATTTCACCATCCTTTTTTACTTTTGATAGTTCTTTTAAAATATTTTCCAGTTCCTCCAGGGCGGAGTCTAAGTCTTCCTGGAGGGAATTGCAATTATCACAGTTGTAGTTACGTACCTTGCTGGTTTCAGCATCAGCCATAAAACATATGTTGGCTTCTTCTTCATTTTCAGATCCTTCTTCATCACTCCATGCAGACAGGGCCTTCTTTTTGTTCTTCGATTGCTTCTTCTTTGCCTCATTGCAGTTAGCTGCAATATGACCATATTTGCCACATTCGAAACATCGCCCATCGTTCTTATCCTGATCATTGCTGGAATTATTTCTTCTGGAATTGAATCTAGTTCTGCCTCTTTGTCTATTTCTTCTCAGCAGGTTTCCAAAGTTTTTGGACATAAGTGCCCATTCTTCAGCAAGATCATCATTGTCGCTAGGAAGATCTGTATTATCAGCATTAAAGGCGACTTCCTTTTTCTTGTCAGAATTTTGTGAGCTTCTTTGGAGATGGGTTTTCTCAAATGCAATGAGGTCACCACGCAGCTCATCATAAGATAGAGAATTTAGATCTCCACTTTCAATATTAATCACTTTGGGTTGCCAAATGATAGGTAGACTGCGAAGAATCTTCCTGACTTGCTCTCCATTAGTGTAGACTTTCCCAAGAGATTTAAGTTCCCCTATAACCTTACTGAATCGGGCAAACATGTCTTCAATGGTTTCTCCATCTTTCATTTGGAACAGTTCGTACTCATGAACTAGAAGATTAATTCTAGTTTCCTTAACTTTGTTTGTACCTTCATAAGTTACGACAAGTTTGTCCCACATTTCCTTGGCAGTTTCGCAGCTAGAGATTTTCTCATATTCTTCTCCACTAATAGCATTATATAAAAGATTTTGAGCTTTCGAGTTTAGTTGTATAACTTCTCTTTGCTCGTCATTATAGTCATCAATATCTAGAGGGATCTTAGTAGTTTCTCCTTCTGAATTCTGGTTTTTGTCTGAAGGTATTTCATAAGGGCCCTTGGTAATTACACGCCAAACTTTAAAGTCAATGGATTTGACGAATGTCTCCATTCTCACTTTCCAATGACTAAAGTGTTGTCCATTGAAGTATGGAGGACGAGCAATAGAGGTGCCCTCTTGAAGTAAAGCTCCTGTGACGTTGTGCCCAGACATGATCTTTTCTCACTTGCTGCAAAGCAAAAATTAAGTATGTGTGAGACCACGCTCTGATACCAATTGAAGTTATAAGAGGGGGGGGGGTGAATTATATTTTCCTTTTTCTTTTCTAGTTTCAGTCGACTTAATGAGTCGACTAGATTTAAGTCGAAGATAACAGAAAAATGTAAGTGCAGTAAAATAATGACGCAGCAGATTTATACTGGTTCAGAACCAAAAATGGTTCCTAATCCAGTCCCCTTGGGTCAACAAGGGAGTTTCTCTTCAGCTCTTAAAGTAAGTTCAAAGTACAGAGTGATGGTTTTTCTTCGATCACCACCAACGATACAAAGTGTGGTTTTGTTCCTTCGCTAACCACCAACGACACACTGTTGATCACTCGCCTGACCAACACCCTTGACACTAACCTTACTTTCTCTAGGAACTCTCTTTTCTTTTCTTTGGACAATAGTAATCTCTAAAGGTTACAATGTTTTCAAGATTAAAAGAGAATATAAGAAAGCTGAAAGGTTGCGTGATTGAGACTGCTCGCAGCTGAGCCTTTTATAGCTTCTGTGAGATCTGAGTGAGCATCGAATGGATGTGTGTGAATCCTTTAATTGATATGAGGGAGACATTTTCCTTGAATGAAGAGATTTTGACCCAAGGGAATTGATCCCCAAAAAGGTATTGATTGATCCCTTTTTGAGAATAAGGAAAGAGCATTAAAGGACCTTGATTTTCCTCAACAGCTTTGACAAACGGGATTGACTCCAGTCATCCAGATCTTCAGGGTAAATTGCAACTAACAGAATCTTCTATTACTGAAATCATCAAGGACTGAATATTATTAACTCCAAGGCAATAAGGCTTCATCTCGCCCAGTTTTAGCCGACTGAACCATTGTGAACCTGTGATAAAATATAGTAATTGTTAAGTTATCTGTTCATCAAATTTAATCATATTGTTATCATCAAAATATGGAGTTATCAGTGACAGTTTGGTATCAGAGCCCTAGGTTCTAATTCGAGTCCTAGGAGTCTTGGAGCAGTGTCTGAGTAGAGTCTTGCTTATGGGTATGTTGTCGACCATACTTATGAGCGAGAGGCTACAAGGGCATGTTAGGAAATGTTTTCCCTTCGTTTCATCTCTATTCGTCCTGAGTAGCTTATATAGGTGCTGACCCTTTTTCGTGTATTGTATCGGATGGCGAGGACGCGAGCATCCTCAGCCAGGAGGGCTGCATCTTCTACACCTTCGTCTGCGGGAGAGCCATCAGCACCTACTCAGCCGCCAGCTGCTAAGAAGACTCGGGCAGGTCGCCCGTCAGCCACTAGGCAGGACACAGCTATCCCTGCAGTGTCCGCAGCGACTCTGTCAGCATCTATTCCCCCTGTGCCTGCTGTTGTGCCAGGCACCGTTGTGATCTCTTCAGAGGAGTATATGAGACTGATGGCCTTGTCTAGCCATCAGGTCCCTGTCAGAGATGATGTTGCAGCTCCTATTTCGGCTCCTCAGCCGACCACACCTGTTATGAGCACGCCTACTTCTGAGGCTGCTCCTGATCATATTGCCCAGCCTTCTGCTTCTGCTCCTCAGGCAGGTCCTGTTATTTCTACTCCTCCTATGGGCACTGAGGAGGTTGCCAAGAGGATAGAGTCATTCATGAAGCTTCAGCCTCCAGAGTTCGACGGTACCTCAGCTACATGTACTGCCCAGAGGTACATTCAGAAGTGTGAGAAGATTTTGACAGTTCTTGGTACTAGAGACACCTTAGGGGTGCAGTGTGCTTCTTTCAGATTATCGGGAGATGCGGAGACATAGTGGGTCTCCATGATGCGGCAGAGGTCTAGTGACCTCCCTCCTTTGTCTTGGGCTGAGTTCGTGTCTATGTTCATGAGCAGGTTCGTGCCCCAGAGTCAGCACGATGCTCAGAGGCGCGAGTTTGAGGGGTTGAGGCAGGGAAACCTGTCTGTTTCAGAGTATGACACCAGGTTCTTGTGGTTGTCTCAGTTTGCGCCGGCTATGGTGGCTCAGGAGAGGGACAAGGTCCTCCGGTTTGTTGAGGGTCTTCATCCCCGCTTGCAGGTAGCTGTTGCCCCTGATATGGGCAACAAGTCATATTTTGAGATAGTTGATATGGCGCGGCGGATGGAGGATATCTTCGCCAGGGCTGACGCGGAGAGGGCGGCCAAGAGATCGCGTCAGTCTGGTGGGTATAGTGGATCCGCTCAGAGTGGGTGCGAGGGATATATTGCTTCAGTTCGGGATGTCCGGGCAGAGGAGTTATCCCTTGATAGAGTTTCAGTTGTTTGTGAGTATCCGGATGTGTTTCCTGATGATTTGCCGGGTTTGCCGCCTATGCGGGAGATAGAGTTTTGCATTGATCTATTGCCAGGAACTCAGCCTAAATCTATTCCCCCGTATCGTATGGCTCCTGTTGAGTTGAGGGAGCTGAAGGAGCAGATTCAGGATTTGCTCGATAAGGGCTTCATTAGGCCCAGTGTGTCTCCATGGGGTGCCCCGGTATTATTTGTGAAGAAGAAGGATGGCTCTATGCGGATGTGTATTCTTACCGGCAGCTGAATAAGGTTACTATCAAGAATAGGTATCCTTTGCCGCGTATTGATGATTTGTTTGATCAGCTTCAGGGTGCTACCTTCTTCTCGAAGATTGATTTGAGGTCGGGGTATCATCAGTTGAGGATTCGGTCCGAGGACGTTTCCAAGACTGCTTTTCGTACCCGATATGGCCACTATGAGTTTCTGGTGATGTCTTTCGGGCTTACGAATGCCCCAGCTGCTTTCATGGATCTGATGAACCGAGTGTTCAAGGCCTACCTTGACTCCTTCATCATTGTGTTTATCGATGATATCTTGGTTTATTCGAGGAGCAGGGAGGAGCATGAGCAGCATTTGAGAGTTGTTCTTCGGACTCTGAGGGATCAGCAGTTGTATGCCAAATTCTCCAAGTGTGAATTTTGGCTCAGTTCTGTATCTTTCCTAGGTCACGTGGTGACCAAGGATGGGGTGTGTGTTGATCCGAAGAAGATAGAGGCCGTTTAGAGTTGGCCTAGGCCTACTTCTCCTACAGAGATTCGGAGTTTCTTAGGCTTGGCAGGTTATTATCGGCGGTTCGTCGAGGGGTTTTCTTCTATTTCAGCACCTCTGACGAAGTTGACCCAGAAGAATGTTCCTTTCCTGTGGTTCGATGCATGTGAGTCTAGCTTTCAGAAACTTAAGACTCTGTTGACTTCAGCGCCAGTGTTGGCCTTGCCTAGTGGATCCGGGGGATTCACCGTATATTGTGATGCTTTGGGTGTTGGCCTGGGTAGCGTTCTGATGCAGGAGGGTAAGGTGATAGCTTATGCCTCGAGACAGCTGAAGGTCCATGAGAAGAATTATCCTGTCCATGATTTGGAGTTGTTAGCTGTCGTGTTTGCACTGAAGTTGTGGAGGCACTATCTTTATGGCGAGCCATGTGAGATATTCACCGATCATAAGAGTCTCCAGTACTTGTTCACTCAGAAGGACTTGAGCGGGAGACAGCGCCGCTGGTTAGAGCTGCTGAAGGATTATGATCTTTCTATCCGGTATCATCCTGGAAAGGCTAATGTTGTAGCCGATGCCTTGAGTAGGAAGTCCATGGGTAGCCTCCCCTATCTTGATGCTGATATGAGGCCGTTGGCCCGTGAGTTGCAGGCTTTGTCCATTAGTGGGGTTCGATCTGATGATTCTGTTCCAGGCCGGGTGCTTGCATATGTGGGGTCTCAGTCGTCTTTAGCTTCCCAGATTCGGGAAAGGCAGTTCGAGGATCCTTATCTGAGAGATCTCCGGGACAGGGTCCTGAGTGGGGGAGTGTCCTCGTTCGTGATTGGTGATGATGGTGCTTTGCGACTTAACGGCCGGGTATGTGTTCCAGCCATTGTGGAGCTGAGGCAGATGATTTTGGCAGTGGCTCACAGTTCGAGATATTCCATTCATCCGGGTACTGCGAAGATGTATCATGATCATCGAGAGCTGTATTGGTGGAAAGGGATGAAGAGGGATGTTGCTGATTATGTATCTCGGTGTTTGAATTGCCAGCAGGCGAAGTATGAGCACCGGAGGCCAGCCGGGGTGACCCAGTCTATGCCCATTCCCGAGTGGAAGTGGGAGCAGATCACTATGGATTTCGTAGTTGGTTTGCCGCTGACCGTGGGTAAGCATGATTCGGTGTGGGTAGTAGTTGATCGACTGACGAAGTCGGCTCACTTCATTCCAGTGAGGACTACTTATACCTCGGAGCGTCTGGCTCGTATCTTCATTGAGCAGATTGTGAGATTGCATGGTGCTCCTGTATCTATCATTTCTGACCGAGGTGCTCAGTTCACAGCTCAGTTTTGGAGATCTTTTCAGAGAGAGCTGGGTACTCGGGTCGATCTCAGCACTGCATTTCACCCGCAGACTGATGGCCAGTCTGAGCGGACCATTCAGATCCTCGAGGATATGTTGAGGGCGTGTGCTATTGATTTTGGAGGCCATTGGGATAGCCATTTGCCGCTAGCAGAGTTTGCGTATAATAATAGCTATCAGGCTTCTATCCAGATGGCTCCGTTTGAGGCATTGTATGGTCGGAGATGTCGCTCGCCTATCGGTTGGTTCGAGTCTGGTGAGGTCCAGGTGTTGGGGCCCGATTTGGTGCAGCAGACCTTAGATAAGGTCCGGGTTATTCAGGATCGACTCCGCACGGCTCAGAGCCGGCAGATATCGTATGCAGATCGGAGGCGGAGAGATCTTGAGTTCATGGTTGGGGACCGGGTATTCCTCAGAGTGTCACCCATGAAGGGTGTTATGAGATTTGGGAAGAAAGGCAAGCTCAGTCCTAGGTTCATTGGGAGCTCAGTCCTAGGTTCATTGGGCCTTTTGAGATATTGGAGCGCGTTGGCGCCGTTGCTTATAGACTGGCTTTGCCTCCCTCTCTGTCTGTTCATCCGGTGTTCCATGTGTCCATGCTCCGAAAGTATGTTCACGATCTGTCTCATGTGATCGATATGGCTTCCGTGGAGGTAGATGGCGACTTAGCTTATTCGGAGGAGCCTATTGGTATTGTGGCTAGAGAGGTCCGTAAGATGAGATCGAAGGTGATCCCGCTTGTGAGAGTTCAGTGGGGGCATCACTCCATTGCTGAGGCCACTTGGGAGCTTGAGTCCGAGATGCGTGAGAGGCATCCGCGCTTGTTCGATGATTCAGGTATGAAATCCTTGTATTTTCTAAGCCTGAATTTGCATTTTTAAGTTTTATTGATTTCGGGTGGTACCGAGGGGTCCTCGAAATCCGTGCCAGCTCCGTGGCTAGTGTGTGGATCCTACCTTAGACTTAGGCTCGTCCGAGGACGGCCGAGAGTCTAAGTGGGGGAGAATGTAACGACCCTCAAATAGTCGTTACGGGATCTGGGACCTCGATTTGCGTGTCGACAGTCCCAAAAGCTCCGTTAGGTCATTTATGACCCGTCTGTGAAATCTGAGTCGAAACAGAGTCCGTTTGATAGGTTTTCGAGAAAAGGATCCGTTTATGAAATTCCGGAAAGGAATTTGGAGTTTCGATAGGTCGTTTTGAGTAAACGAACCCCGATGGAAAATCCAAGCGCACCGTTAGGTCCGTCTCGTCATTTATGATATGTAGCAACCTTCAAAATTGAAAACGGACCTCGTTTGATAGGACTTTTGATAAAGTCCCCGTTTCGGAAGTTTAAAAGAGTTAAAAGAGGTTTCCGAGCTCTGTCCTACCCTTTATTGCGGAAAAACTGTACGTTCCCTTCTCCCAAAAACAGAAAATAAAACTCTCATCTTCATGTGTGAAGAACTGTGAAAGATTCTCAAGAAGAACAAAGAATTCTTCTACGAATTTGGAACATAATTCTGTAACTCAGGTACGACCTTAGACTGTGAATCTTTGATGTAGTTCGTGTTCTATTGACATGTGATTGCATCCACGACTAGTGAAACAAATACGGTTAGACCCTGGACGAATTGTATGTTTTTGGATTGTGTATAATTATTCATTGGTATCACCGCCTATATTATTTGTTTCCTAGTCATTAAATCCGTTTTTGCTACTATTGTTTTTTCCGTTGTGTTAAATAATAGTATTGTCTGTTTTCGACGTTATGTCGAGCCATCACAGTAGAAAGCACTGCAGCAAAGAAGGTTAGAACCTTGCACTTTAACTACTGGCTGTAATGATGTCATCTAGTGATGATGGCATGAAAGAAAAACGTTAATGATTTGATGAAGGGGTCATTGTTACCCTGTGAAGCAAACAATAAAAAAAAAACCAAGAGACCTATGTGGTTCTCGTTTGTGGCGTATCAGTAAAAGCCAAAAAAGTTTTTTGTTTCCCCACAAATTTAATTAACAGATTCATCACTTATTGTGACTGTTCGTAAAGTTTTTTTGATCCACTTTAATTATCTCTCTAAGTCTAAACAAAGGTGGTAGAAATTACGAAAGTACTGGAAAACACCTATATATATATATATATATATATATATATATATATATATATATATACGTGAGTATTTTGTTTTTAAATTCTCTGTTGTTGGTTATGTGCACCATAACTCTGAAATACATACTTGATTAGCCAAGAATCTCACATGTTAGAGATTGTATTTTGTTCTTGAATTAATAAGAACTTGAAGCAAGAAAAAATCGATTCTTGTTTTCAATATGACGGATAATTTGTTAATTTTGTGTATATTGACATTTATTAGTTAATTCTCTAATGAGTAAAAGTTCTGGGTGCATCACTAAAGATTTTATTTTTGTATATGTTACAGAATATTATTTAAAGAATTATTCTACCAAGTAATGTTATCTCGTAGAACTCATCACCACCCGTTTATATATATATATATACACACACACACACTAGTGTGTCTATATACAAAGATGTCTGGACATGGTTATTTCATATACACTGCACATGTATATGTATATTATAGAACACTCACGGTGAGTCAAAACTTTTCCTTTGTATATGTTACAAAAGAAAATTATATTTACGTGTATATGAGTTTTGGTAGTAATTTGACATTAGTTGTCAAATTATCACTTCTTTTTTAAGCTTTGTTATCGCCAATTCTAAGTGGATGGTGTTGGGGTTTTGGAATAAATAGAGTGTGAATGGAAAATGGGTGGGAAGGTGAAAAGGTTTCTTTTAGTAAGGAAATGCACCTTCTCCCATATTGGTAGAGGAAAAGACTTTTGTTGGGTTTAAATACAGATTCACTTCTCTTAGATCTTAAAAGGGTTGAGAAGAAGGGAAGCCTCGCGCCGTCGTCGTCGCTCGCTCGTCTCGGCTTTGGTTTCGGATTTCGGTCAATTGATTTGATTGACTTAATTTTTTGGACCAACAAAACTAAAAAAATATTAATATTAATTAATAATTTATAAATTATTAATATTTAATATTAAATCTTTTTGTGTAACAGAAATCTAAATGGATTAATCAGATTAATCCAGATTAATTATTCCTTCATGTTCTCCCACGTTTTCCCATTAGTGGATAATGGATAATTTATTACTGACATTTAGTGAATTCAACCATTAGTGGCAGTGAAGTCAGGTGTTAGTGGCCATTAGTGGTGACTCTTCATACTCTTTCCAAAGGCTATATAAACTGGTCAGTCATCAACCTTTGAACACACACTAAAACACAGAATACACAGAACATCTTACGGCATTCCCTCTCTTTTCTGCATACTAAGTAAGTCATGTGATTTGCTCCGTTTCTTTGAGTTCGCAGTGTTCTACTGTTTGAAGTGCCGCTACAGTAGAACTGTTATCCCGTTCCATCCTGGGAGAAATTAACCCGTGAACCTTGGGCAACTGTGAGGAGGTTAGATTTCTTAAGAAGACACAAGTAAATTGTGGGCTCGGGATCGTCCCATACCAAACTGATAATATATACTTCTGTTTTCTGTCTTTTCTGATTTATTTGGTTGCAGGAATAACAAGCTTAAGAAATCTAATGTTATTTATTTTCTGTACTTAAATAAATATTGTTTAAAGAGACTGCTTAAGGAGACTAAAACCTTTGTGGTACTCCTATATTGTATATTAATCTGCTGTGGAGACTAAAACCTTCGTGGTTTTTCTACTCCTAATTACTGTCAAATAATCTGTTTGTGGAGACTAAAAGCCTTCGTGGTTTTTCTACTCCTACTGTTTAAACAGTTTATTGATATTGTTTCTGCTTGTGTCACTTGACAGAGATGACAAACGAAGTAGAACAAACTGTCCCTGCTGTGAATACTAATGCTACCGCAGTTTCTAGTGCTGCTGGGCCTAGCCGTGCTGCTGCAACGGTTATGCCACCTGCAGAAAAGCCGGGGAAGTTTTCTGGTGTGGACTTTAAAAGGTGGCAGCAAAAGATGTTCTTTTATCTGACCACTTTAAGCCTGCAAAGGTTTATTAAGGAGGATGCTATAGTCCTGACTGATGAAACACCTGAAAACGAACGCTTCCTTGTGATTGAGGCTTGGAAGCATTCTGACTTCCTATACAAGAATTACATTCTAAGTGGCTTGGAAGATGACCTGTACAACGCTTACAGTAATGTTGAAACGTCTAAGAAACTGTGGGATGTTCTAGAAAAGAAATATAAGACTGAAGACGCTGGACTGAAGAAATTTGTGGCTGCCAAATTTCTGGATTATAAAATAGTGGATAACAAATATGTTGTGTCCCAAGTCCAAGAACTTCAAGTCCTTATCCATGATCTCCTTGCTGAAGGTTTGATCCTGATTAATACTTATGTTAAGAGTATTATTTTTATTGTTGCTAACAAACTTTTCTTTGAAAGTTTGAAGATTAATGAGGCGTTTCAAGTTGCAGCCATGATTGAAAAGTTACCTCCATCATGGAAAGACTTTAAAAATTACTTGAAACACAAGCGCAAGGAGATGACCCTTGAAGATTTGATTGTACGCTTGAGGATTGAAGAGGAAAACAAATCTGCTGAAAAGAAGGCTCGTGGAAGTGCTGCAATAGCGGGAGCAAATATTGTTGAGCATACTCCAAATCAAAATAAGAGAAAGAAGCCTTCTGGAGGGAAGACCAACCCCAACAAGAAAAAGTTCAAGGGAAATTGCTACAACTGTGGCAAGAGTGGACATAAGTCCGCAGACTGTCGTGCTGCAAAGAAGGACAGTAAAAAGGAAAAAGGTCAAGCAAACATGGTTGAAGAGACAAAATTGGCCCAAGGAGTGCAAGACATTGATTTATGTGCTATGATTTCTGAATGCAACTTAGTTGGAAATCCTAAGGAATGGTGGATTGATTCAGGAGCCACCCGCCATGTTTGTGCTGTTAAGGAAGCCTTTGCTTCATATGCTCCCGCTGGACCTGATGAGGCGCTCTCTATGGGCAATTCTGCAACGGCCAAAATTGAAGGATATGGGAAGATATTCCTCAAGATGACGTCTGGCAAGGTTGTGACGCTGAACAATGTTCTTCACGTTCCTGAAATAAGGAAGAACTTGGTGTCTACTGCACTTCTTGTTAAAAACGGGTTTAAGTGTGTGTTTGTTTCTAACAAAGTTTTAATAACTAAGAATGAGCTGTATGTAGGAAAAGGTTACCTGACTGAGGGCCTTTTCAAACTCAATGCAATGGTCGTTGACACTATGAATAAAATTGCAGCTTCTTCTTACTTACTTGAGTCAAATAATTTATGGCATTCTCGTTTGGGACATGTCAATTATAAAATCTTGCGAAAAATGATCAATTTGGAAGTATTGCCTAAATTTGATTACGCTAAGTCAAAATGTCAAATATGTGTTGAGTCTAAATATGCTAAACACCCTTACAAGTCAATTGAAAGGGATTCTGAACCATTAGACTTAATTCATACAGATATTTGTGACATGAAGTCAATACCATCTCGCGGTGGAAAGAAGTATTTCATAACTTTTATTGACGATAGCACTCGTTACTGCTATGTTTATTTACTTAGTAGTAAAGATGAGGCAATTGACGCATTCAAGCAATACAAAAATGAAGTTGAAACGCAACTTAACAAAAAGATCAAAATGATAAGAAGTGATAGGGGCGGAAAATATGAATCTCCTTTTGAACAAATATGTTTGGAACATGGCATTATTCATCAAACAACTGCCCCCTTACACGCCTCAATCCAATGGGATTGCGGAAAGGAAAAATCGGACATTAAAGGAGATGATGAATGCCTTGTTAATCAGTTCGGGTCTACCCCAGAACTTGTGGGGGGAAGCTATATTCACGGCTAATCAAATACTCAATCGAAATCCCCATAGCAAAACATTTTCCATTCCATATGAAAAGTGGAAGGAAGGAAGCCCAACTTGAATTACTTCAAAGTGTGGGGGTGTTTGGCAAAAGTGCAAGTTCCAAAACCCAAAAGGGTTAAAATTGGACCGAAAACAGTTGATTGTGTTTTCATTGGGTATGCTATAAACAGTAAAGCATATCGGTTTCTGGTTCATAAATCAGAAAATCCCGACATTCATGTTAATACGGTGATGGAATCAGATAGTGCTGAATTCTTTGAAACTATATATCCGTATAAGAAGGAATGTGAGTCAGTAGGTGAAAGATCCAAACGACCTCGGGAAGGAACCAAAGAAAATTAACCAAATGAGGAAGAACCAAGTCGAAGCAAGCGTCAAAGAACTTCTACTTCATTTGGAGATGACTTTGTCACTTTTTTGTTGAAAAATGAGCCTCAGACGTTTAAAGATGCAATGTCTTCTTCAGACTCTCCATTTTGGAAAGAGGCAGTCAATAGTGAAATAGAATCTATTTTGAGCAACCATACTTGGGAGTTGGTTGATCTTCCTCCTGGAAACAAACCATTAGGTTCTAAGTGGATTTTCAAAAGGAAAATGAAAGCTGACGGCACTATTGACAAATACAAGGCAAGGCTTGTTGTTAAAGGCTATAGACAACAAGAAGGTCTTGACTACTTTGACACATACTCGCCGGCAACCAGAATTACATCCATTCATATGTTAATAGCGTTAGCCGCCGTGTATGGTCTGGAAATCCATCAAATGGACGTTAAGACAGCATTCTTAAACGGGGATTTGGAGGAAGAAATTTACATGGAACAACCTGAAGGGTTCGTAGTTCCAGGTAAAGAAAAGATGGTGTGTAAACTTGTTAAGTCACTTTATGGACTGAAACAAGCACCTAAACAATGGCATGCGAAATTTGATCATACAATGTTGTCGAATGGCTTTAAAATTAACGAGTGTGACAAATGTGTCTACATTAAGAACACTCCTAATTTTATAGTCATTGTTTGCTTATATGTGGACGACATATTGATAATGAGCAATAACATTGCCAATATAAAGGCTACAAAGCGCATGCTGACTAGCAAATTTGATATGAAAGACTTAGGAGTTGCGGACTTAATTTTGGGTGTTAAGATCCATAGAACTCCTCAAGGTCTGGCGTTGTCTCAATCTCACTACATCAATAGTGTGCTTGAAAAATTTAAATATTTGGATTTTAAAATTTCAAAGACTCCTATTGATGTAAACCTTGCTCTTAAGAAGAACAAAGGTCAAAGCACGTCGCAACGGGATTATGCTCGTGTTTTGGGGAGTTTGATGTACGTCATGAATTGTACTCGACCAGATATAGCTTGCGCTATAAGTAAACTAAGTCGATACACGAGTAATCCCAATCAGACCCATTGGATGGCAATGAAACGTGTTTTGGGGGTATTTAAAATACACTCAAGACTTTGCATTGCATTATAACAAGTATCCTGCAGTCATTGAAGGATATTGTGATGCCAATTGGATCACCGGAACAACTGATTCTAAGTCCACAAGTGGATATATTTTCGCACTTGGTGGAGGAGCGGTGTCTTGAAAATCATCCAAGCAAACGTGTATTGCCCGTTCTACTATGGAAGCTGAATTCATAGCCTTAGATAAAGCCGGTGAAGAAGCTGAATGGCTTCGGAATTTTTTGGAAGACATTCCGTTCTGGCCTAAACCGTTGACACCAATTTGTATACATTGTGATAGTCAATCGGCTATAGGACGAGCTAGGAATGTCATGTATAACGGTAAGAATCGTCACATACGACGAAGGCATAAAACCGTTAGGGACCTACTCTCTAGAGGAATTATCACCATTGACTACGTGAAGTCAAGGGATAATGTATCGGATCCGCTTACAAAAGGCTTAACTAGAGAGGCGGTTGAGTGTTCATCGAAGGGAATGGGACTATGGCCAAGGACAAGTCATCACGGCGGTAACTCTACCTAGGAGACTGGAGATCCCAAGAACTAGGTTCAAGGAGAATACAAAATTGTGTTTGACGGTCCAACATTGTCAGTTAATGTTTGGTCCATTCTCATGATTAGACAATGTTCAAGTACCAAGGGTAAAATGCTAGATGCATTTTTTAATGATTGTCTAAGTTTGATATTTTAAATTATCAAACAGTGTACATCTATATGATTACACGTTTAGAAATCACCTATGTAAGTGTGAAGTGGAAGCTGCTTCAAGGAGAATTCGGTATGGCAAGTTCTCTAAGTACTTATAAAACCAGGCGGTGTTCATGGCTGAAACGAACACAACAGTGAGAAGCAAAGACGGTTAAGGGTTAGTTGTGTGACTTACATTGTCTAGGTATACACCAAAGCTCAACGGTTCAAAGATATCAAATCTACCGATTGACCGAGTATATCCGATGTATGTTCATTACGGAAAGTTCAAAGGGAAACCTACTTATCCTGATGCAACTAATTCTTTCTTGCAAATCACACAAGTCTGTCATGCATACTTCCAATATAGTCATTCCCCATTCATGTGGGGGATTGTTGGGGGTTTGGAATAAATAGAGTGTGAATGGGAAATGGGTGGGAAGGTGAAAAGGTTCCTTTTAGTAAGGAAATGCACCTTCTCCCATATTGGTAGAGGAAAAGACTTTTGTTGGGTTTAAATACAGATTCACTTCTCTTAGCTCTTAAAAGGGTTGAGAAGAAGGGAAGCCTCGCGTCGTCGTCGTCGCTCGCTCGTCTCGGCTTCGGCTTCAGTTTTGGATTTCGGATTTCGGTCAAGACCATATAACCTTGCCAACTAAAGCGTCCGATATGATTGATTGACTTAATTTTTTGGACCAACACAACTAAAAAAATATTAATTAATTAATAATTTATTATTAATATTTAATATTAAATCTGTTTGTGTAACAGAAATCTGAATGGATTAATCGGATTAATCTAGATTAATTATTCCTCCATGTTCTCCCACGTTTTCCCATTAGTGGCAGTGAATTCTGATGCCATTAGTGGCAGTGAAGTCAGGTGTTAGTGGCCATTAGTGGTGACTCTTCATACTCTTTCCAAAGGCTATATAAACTGGTCAGTCATCAACCTTTGAACACACACTAAAACACAGAATACACAGAACATCTTACTGTATTCCCTCTCTTTTCTGCATACTAAGTAAGTCGTGTGATTTGCTCCGTTTCTTTGAGTTCGCAGTGTTCTACTGTTTGAAGTGCCGCTACAGTAGAACTGTTATCCCGTTCCATCCTGGGAGAAATTAACCCGTGAACCTTGGGCAACTGTGAGGGGGTTAGATTTCTTAAGGAGACACAAGCAAATTGCGGGCTCGGGATCGTCCCATACCAAACTGATAATATATACTTCTGTTTTCTGTCTTTTCTGATTTATTTGGTTGCAGAAATAACAGATGGAAAGTGTAAAGGCAACCCATTTTCAGTAGAGGACTCTGTGCCCTTATTCTTTCAATCTGAACTCCTTATTTAAAAGGAAATAAGAGAGTAATGATTGCTTGGCATATTCATATTGAATGAAAATCTGGCCAAAGTGTTTTTGGTCCATGGAATATTGTTTCTGTGAATTAATTGTGAGACTCCTAAATATTTCAATATGTGACTTGAAATGTCATCTGACATTATACGTGCAAGTACATACAAGTTTATTAAGTTTAATGATTTATTCTATTATTTATGTTAAGTATCTCTACATTTGTTGTAGAATTGATATTATTAGCCTTGAATTTAAGTGATTTGAGACGTGTTCCTTTAATAATTGATTATATTAAATTTATCTAATTTTAGAATTTGGATGATGATGGGGAACATAGTGAACTTTCGATTCTATATCTAATATGAAATAAATTTTAATATAATTAAATTATTTTAAGGATTAGTATGTATATGAATTTTAGGCTCTAAGAAAGTACATTGTCTCAATAAATTTATATTAATTTACATCATATGTCAACTGCTGCTAGAATATTGTCCTGAGCTTGACGAAAGTGTTAATAGCGACAATAAAAGTCAGTATGTCTTGAATAGAGCAAAACGCTCTTGAAACTCTAGATATGTCTATGATATCTCATGAAAGTGACATTACATTCCATTGTAGCTGGTATGATTTGACATATGTGATCCAAATTATGAAATAGTTCTAAGTTAGTTACTTATATTTCATATAAGTTATGGATAAATGAAAATCTATTTTTTTTACTATTGGGTTTGTATTGCTACTGTACATTAAGTTATTTCCCACATGGAAAACTAGTTCCAAGGGGAAAGACTTGTATCTTTTTGTGATACTATTTCAGTTCAACTTTATGTGTTCATATGTGAACAAGATAGTGGCACTATAACTGAATTTGGATTACATGATATAACGAATTTATTAGCTAATATTTTTCCCAAGTAGGGTGAAATAAGCCAAGACTTGTCTCTTTATAAAACTGTGGATCAGATTGCTTCCGCTATTAACGTTAAATGAGTCGAGTGGGAAACATATTTAGTGATTATGGATTTGTTCTAAATTAGCACCAACACGTCATCCAAAGAGAATTCATTTTAATACTGCTGGTCCTAGCGCATATGGTCGGACAACGGTCGCCTAGCCGACCGTTCTCCGACCAAACAAGGTGGTCGGCTATATGGTGGTTGCACATGGCTATCCGATCGACGCGATCGGAAGTCAGACCGAAACTCGGTCGGCCACCGGTTGCCCACTATAATTTATGGAATAAAATATGATGAGTTGGGCGACCACGGCTGTGGGAAATTGCAAATTCTGGGCAAAAAAATACCCAGATTTCGGACCGATGCGGTCGGAAATCTCGGTCCGAAATCTGGTAAAACCTGCAATAAAAAACATGCAATTAGAGCTACACCACCTGTAAAAAACAGTAAAAATAGCACCTAGAAGAAGATTAGGCTTCTAAGCCTTAATAATAGTCTAAACAAGGCTTATTGCCTTTAAACTGAAACTTTAACAATTTACATAACATCAATAATTCATAGCGATCCAAACAAGTTACTACATGTCTAAAACAAGTCTAAAACATCAACAATCCGTTATTACTACTCCGTTGCCTCAAAACTAGACTCAGAACCCGACTCAGACGACGAGCTGTATTGACGTTTGCTCTTGCCTGTCCCCCGGCTTTGGCTTTTGCTCTTGCTCTTGCTCTTGGTCTTTCTCTTGCCCTTGCCCTTCTTTCCCTTGTCCGCACTACCACACATAATGTTCTGCATCTTTTCCCGCATGGCTCTCATATTTTCTTCATTGCGCAAACGTTCTTTTTCACTCTTTCTCTTAAGCTCTTCGATTTTATTGCGCAAAGAGGCTTCCACCGAGGGATTAATTGAACTAGCAGGAGGAGTGTAAGTGCCAAACAAACCTGGATTTAGACGTTCCGAGGCATACTGCGATCCAAGGCCGTAAGCACTTCCCTTCTTTACTCCGCCATTCACCTCCAACCATAGTGCGGTTTCCTCCTCTAGTGTCATTTGAGCTGGGGTACTGCTACCACACTCGGATGTCTGACTCGCCATCCTTTCTTCATAGACCGCCATAGTCTTTTCCTGAAAAATAATTTAATAACAAGAATTAGATTTACAAATATTGACGGATTTAATAGCTTTTAAAGATTGAATTTAATAACTTACATATAGCTCTTTAACGCGGTCTTCGACCCACACTTCTTCTCCTTTTTTATTTCTATATATATGTCTCTTCTTAAAGATTTCAGGCACACGAACTGGCCGCCCTTCTTCCTTTTCCTAAAATATAAAAATATGACAAGTTAGATAGAAAATTAATGTGAGTTACATTAAACAATACATACAATTAATTAATAAGTTACCAATAGCATCCGTTGAGTCATTGCGCTAACCGAACCCCCGGTGTGCAGCGGTCCACCCTTTTCGGAGGCTCGTGCGACTTTTCCTTGGACGCTCCTCTTGTTAAATTCATCACTATCCCAATATTGTAGATATTTTACCCAAACGTGATCGTATATCCACTCGGGCTTCTTTCCTTTGGCCCGACAATCATACAGGTTACCTTTCACTCTATCTGCGCATTTTCCAAGGAAATTGCTTCGGGCAATGTTATCAAAGGCAGGATGCCATTTACACTTTCCCTGAAATAATTAAAAATATTAGATTTTTAAAAAAGTGACACTTAACTAAATTATTAAAAAATAAAATATAGTTATTACCTAAAAATCGTCAAACATGGACAGCTGTACGGGGAATGGTACCCTACCCCAGGATGGCCATGGCTCACTCCATCTAGATTTAATGCATTGGGTGACTAAGGGAGTAGCCACGTTCGAGGGAGTAAAACTAGATAAAAATAACTAGTGTTAATAAATATACTAAAAAATTAAACTTCACAGTAGAATTAAATAGTTAAAAAATAATACTTATCCACGACTACCCTTAGGATAAATCCTCACCCTCCCGTCATCATCATATGATCCTGCAGGACCAATGTAATAAGGCGAGCTCGGATCCCAATATGGTACAGTAGGTGGTACCGAAGCGTCCACTGAGCTCAGATCAGAAGGTGGCACAGTAGACCCAGAAGGAGTAGATGATGAAGGGGATGGTGATGGACTGGAAGATGGATGATGAATATAATTTATTCATGTATTTTTTATATGAAAATATAAATATTTTAAATAAAATCATGAATAAATATATTTAGTTCTCCTATATTTTCTAACAAATCTTGCAGTGAA
This sequence comes from Petunia axillaris subsp. axillaris, assembly GCA_029990575.1. Lineage (NCBI taxonomy): Eukaryota > Viridiplantae > Streptophyta > Magnoliopsida > Solanales > Solanaceae > Petunia > Petunia axillaris. The sequence continues at coordinate 49,113,857 of JARKNS010000009.1, forward strand.
AAGAATACTTGGAAAGAGATATATATCATGAATAAAGCAAATAACAAAGGAAGAAGAGTTTTACGTATGCAAGAAGAAGTCCATGACATGTCTTCCTCACTATGCAAGAAAGTTGTTACATATCTTGGCTATAATATTTGCTCCTTATTATACATCTTGGTAATATGGAATTACACATTTAATAAAAGAATGTGGAATTAAAGCAAATAAAGGAGCAAGGGAAGACTATCAATATGCAAGGACTTTCTAAACATATTCATCAAATTGGCATTTTTCAAGACTCTACGTATTATGTCATTATGCAAGGAACTTGCTACACATATTCATTCCTTGACATTACAAGACTTAATGAAGAAATGAGTTTCTATAAATAGGGAGCACTTCTCCCTTAGTTAGATATCAAGTGAGAAAATAGCTATTCTACTTTCTTAAAAGCTTTGGTCTTTATTTTCTTTCTCTTCTTGTAAGTTCCATATTTTCTAGAAATATTGGCAATATTGTCAATAATATAAATCTTTTCTTTTGTTCAAATACTCCATAATGGAGTAATTTCTTTTTGTTGGGATAGTTGATGAAGCTTGATATATTTATAATACTTATCTCAGTTTTAATCTTGGCCTGAAATTATCTATTTCACATTTTACACTGTGCGGGAATGCTAGTTTTATTATTCTTTATTATCACACCTACATATTTTATCTCACGGTTATTATCGTATTAATTTTGTAATTCTCACGGAGCAAAATTGATATGTGGTAACTGATGAATAAAATAAGTAGAGTGAAAGTAAATTTTAGTAATCTACCATTTCAAGTCCGTAGTCTTGCTTGCCTCAGTTTTAATTCTCACGGAGGAATTGTTGTAGGCAAGATTATTGATTTTTAGTAAAAATATTCTCACGAAGTTTTCACTACTTTTTGGCACAATTCAGGCAAGAAAAATATTTCGGTTTAACTGTCACTTGTTATAACTCAATTAATTTGCATAACCTCACGGAGTGTTATTAATTGATTATTTTCTTGTGAGCAAAATATAATTGAATTAGAAATAAGCAATTATTCTTTAGAGAAATATATGTCAAAATTGAGATTTTTATTATAAATATTATCAAGTGAATTCAATGATTCCCAACTCTTTTTAAATTGAAAATCTTCCACAAGTTATTTTGTTTTAGTTAAAGTTATTTAAAAGTTCAAAAAATTCACTTTTCAATCAATTTGATTCTCTCAAATAGTAGTTGGAATATTCAAAGTCTGTACATAGATTTCCCAATCTCTGTGGGACGATATCTTAAACTATACTATAATTTGACAAAGCACGAGCAGGAAAATCCTATACACTTTGGCCTCGTCAAATTTTTGGCGCCGTTGCCAGGGATTGGCAGACATCTACTTCGGACTAAATATTTGGTTACTAATTTGAGAACTTATTAATATAATTAATATTTATATAATCTATAAAATACTACTATAACTACTGATACTAATCTTTAATCTCTAACAGTATTATATCTGCTTCTAACATTTTTTCTTTGTTTCTAGCATTTTTTATTTTTATTTTTATTTATTATTATTATTATTATTATTATTATTATTATTATTATAAACTTTCTCTAGTATATTAATTTTATTATTATATTATCGTTTTTTACATTACAACCACTAATATTACTATTATTTACTAATATATTAACTATAACATTTCGTTGTTACTTAAGTAATTTCTCTAATATTTTCTTGTTACTCAAGTACTTCTTCTAATATTTCCTTGTTACTCAAGTACTCCTTCTAATATTTCCATTACTACTTCTAACATTATCTCTTTTTCTTCTAACACTTATATTTTCTTTTGTATATTTTATTATATTATTATTTTTAGTTAGCAAGTAATATTAAAGTGTTTATCTAATAGTCCATGTCACTTCTTTCATCTATCATTTTATTTTCCCTACTACTTTTATTATAACGTCTACTTTAGTATATCTAAGTTTTATTATAATTATTATTATTATAAATTTTCTTTACAGTATTTACCATTACTAATTCTATAGTCTATTATATAATATATTAGTAGTTCTCTATATTAAGTATTTCTTATTGTTATTATTATTGCTACTAACCTTTTTAAGAAAAAGTTAAAAAAGAAAAAGAAAAAAGAAATTGTTGTATGTACTACTACGTAAGTACTGTTTTGACATAACAAGTCTTCTTTTTAATATTACAAGTATTATTATATTAGTATTACTTTTATTGCTACTATTACTTCTACACTATTTTACTTTCTTTTTCTTCTTAAGTTTCTATAGTGCTATTACTAATATTGCTTCTATTTATATTATAGTACAAATATTTTTTTTCCTATTTAAATTATAGTTATTACTATTATTTTCTTAATACTATTATTAGTTAGATATAAATAATAACTTATGTCATCTTACTATTTTTATTCTATCACAAACTAGTACTATCTAATTATCGTTATTTCTTTTTCATTGCTCATATAACAATAGTATTGTACTATTTTTATTTTTCTTTTTCTTTTTCCTTGAAAGGCCTTCTACCAATTTTTATTACTACTACTACTCCACTTACGTACTACTTTCCTTCTTTTCAAACTACTCAAGTGTTATCTATATTTTGCACTATTAGTACTACTTACTAGTTGCTATTTTATATATAGTACTTTTGTATTTTTATTTTTAGTAGTTAGTACTAATTCTTCCATATTCTTTTTTATTTATTATTATTATTATATTATTATTATTATTAACTAATTTACTTTATACCTACTATTTTTATTTTTTTTATTTTTTTCTTCCTTATACTATTTTCTTTCTGGTACTGATATTACTACTACTTTAAAATATTATTTTTTTAAAAAAAATTTATTATTTAAAAATTTCAAGTAGTTTATGACCCGCTCTTCTAACAAAGAGTTGGTCATTTACGATCCTGAAATTGAAAAATCTTTACGGTTGCGCAGGAAAGGACGATCATCATCTTCTCAAAGTGCAACTTGTGACAAAATGGAGCAGCAACTAAGAGATGACAACAACCAACTGGGAGTAGATCCACCAGTCATTGTAGAAGATCAGTTTGACGAAGTGGCTCCAAGACCAGCAAACAGAATCCTAAGGGATTATGCTAGACCAGACCGTTTCAACTGTGAGTCTAGTGTAAGAAAACCCCCAGTTGCAGCCAACAACTTTGAAATCAGGACCGGCTTGATTCAAACAATTCAACAATCCTGTACTTTTACCGGCGATCCAAGTGAAGATCCACACAGTCATTTAATTGATTTCTTGGAACTAGTTGAAACTGCTAAATATAATGGAGTATCTCCTGAAGCAATCAAGTTAAGGCTATTTCCTTTTTCTTTAAAAGGAGATGCCAAGACTTGGTTGCGGAGTTTACCTCAAGGTTCTATTACTACATGGGACCAGATGACTCAGAAATTTTTAAACAAATATTTTTCCCCTGCTAAAACAACAAAGTTAAGACAAGATATTTCTAATTTCTTGCAGACTGACACTGAGTCAGTTTATCAAGCATGGGAAAGATTAAAAACAATGCTAAGAAAATGTCCACATCATGACATTCCTGAGCATATGCAGCTGTACATTTTCTATCACGGGCTAAAACCATCATCTAGAAATGTGATAGATGCAGCTGCAGGAGGTTCCATAATGGGAAAAACCACTGTTGAAGCATTGCAATTGTTGAATGAAATTTCTGAAAATGCTATTCAATGGCCATCTGATCGTGTAGTAATAAAAAGAGTTGCTACGGTAAATCAGGAAGATGCTTTAAATACACTAACACAACATATTGTTTCTTTGGCACAAAAGTTTGAATCTTTTCAGGTTAATACACAACAACCAAGCCAGTCTGAGACTTGCGACATGTGTGGAGGAAACCATCTGAACCATGAATGCCAAGCAACCAATCAAAATGGTGAACAAGTCAATGCCATCAGGTACAAGCCATACCCTTTTGGAAGTCCAATGGCACAAAAACATCCAGGATTTCAATGGAGCAATCCAAATGGTGCTGAAAATTCTCAAAGCTTCCAGAAGCAACAAGTACAAGGACCACCCGGATACCAGAATCAAAATCGTGTGCAACCGAATTTCAAGCCATATCAGCAAGCAGCTCCATATCAACAAAGGCCTCAGCAAGCCCATCAAAGTCTAGATGACCTTTTGTACAAGTACATTAAGGCCACTGACGAGAAAATGGAAAGCCAAAATTCTGCCCTTAAGAATTTGTAAATTCAGGTAAGCCAATTGGCAACTCTTGTTTCAGAAAAGATTCAAGGTCCCTTACCAAGCAATACGGAGAAAAATCCAAAAGAACACCTTAACCTTAAGGCCATTGCCTTACGGTCAGGTAAGAATCTTGATGATCCATATGCTGACAGACATGAAAAGAACCAGCCAGAGCAACAGGTAGACAAAGGTAAGAATGTTGAAACACCCAGTGAACTGTCACAAGAGAAAGAAGTCCAGAAAAAAGAAAAAAATATTGAAAAAGTAACTCCTCTCCCTGTGACAATTCCTTTTCCACAAAAAATGAAAAGGGAAAAGCTTGATAATCAATTTGCAAAGTTTTTGGAAATTTTAAAGCAAATTCACATTAATATCCCTTTTACTGATGCTTTGTTGCAAATGCCTTCATATGCCAAATTTCTAAAAGAAATCTTGTCAAGCAAAAGAAAATTGGAAGAAGTTTCTGTGGTAATGCTTACTGAAAAATGCAGTGCTATACTTCTAAATAAGCTACCACAAAAGCTCGGTGATCCAGGAAGTTTTACAATTCCATGTACCCTGGGAGGATTACATTTTGAAAAAGCACTTTGTGATTCTGGAGCTTCAATTAATTTGATGCCATTTTCTATTTTTAGGAAATTGGATCTTGGTGAGATGAAAAATACAGTTGTTTCTCTTCAATTTGCAGATCAAAGTACTAAAAAACCTAAGGGAATAATTGAAAATGTTCTTGTGAGAGTAGATAAGTTTGTTTTCCCTGTAGATTTCATAGTACTTGAAATGGAAGAATGTCCTGATGAACCAATAATTCTAGGTAGACCTTTTCTTGCTACAGGTAGAGCAATCATAGATGTTCATCAAGGACAACTGATTCTAAGAGTTGATGAAGAAAGAGTCATTTTTGATATGCAAAAGATTCTAAAATTTTCAGGAGATGAGACATCATCTTCTTGTTTTTCAATTGACATGATTGGTGATCTTGCAGATGAATTTAAAGATGATCAATTGATTTTAGACTCAATGGAGAGATGTTTGGCTAAATCTGGAACCACACAGGATGATGATCTTGTAGTTAGAAGTGCAGCAAAATTATTGGAACATAATTCTAAGGAAGAGGATGAAATGCAATCAGAAGAAGTTCACACAAAAATTGAACTCAAAATTCTCCCTTCCCATTTGAAATATGTTTATCTTGAGCCTGAATTATTTCTAGTAATAATTTCATCTTCTCTGTCTGCAGAACAAGAACATAAATTGATTGAAGTACTCAGAACACATAAAGGAGCCATAGGGTGGACTATAGCAGACATCAAAGGCATTAGTCCAGCAATTTGCACACACAGAATCCTCATGGAGGACAGCTACAAGCCAATAGTCCAACCCCAAAGGAGATTGAATCCAGCAATGCAAGAAGTGGTAAAAAATGAAGTTATTAAGCTTCTCGCAGCAGGTATTATTTACCCCATTTCTGACAGCCCTTGGGTAAGTCCTGTTCAGGTGGTACCAAAGAAAGGAGGTATGAAGGTAATAAAAAATGAAAATAATGAACTCATACCTACCAGAACAGTTACAGGATGGAGAGTCTGTATTGATTACAGACGTCTCAATGATGCCACCAGAAAAGACCATTTTCCTTTACCATTTATTGATCAAATGTTAGAAAGAGTAGCAGGATATGGTTTTTATTGTTTTCTTGATGGATATTCAGGGTATAACCAGATACCAATTGCACCAGAAGATCAGGATAAGACAACTTTCACATGTCCCCATGGAACCTATGCATATAGGAGAATGCCATTTGGTTTATGCAATGCACCTGCTACATTTCAGCGATGCATGTCTGCAATTTTCTCTGACATGACTGAAAAATTTTTGGAAATTTTTATGGATGATTTCACCCTTTTTGGTAAAACATTTGAAGATTGTCTCCACCATTTGACCTTAGTTCTTAAGAGATGTGAAGAGACAAACTTGATTCTTAATTGGGAGAAATGTCATTTCATGGTTACTGAGGGAATAGTTTTAGGACATAAAATCACTGCTAAAGGGATAGAAGTTGATAAGGCTAAAATTGATCTTATAGCAGGATTACCCCCTCCTACAACTGTTAAAGGCATTAGAAGTTTTTTAGGCCATGCAGGTTTTTACAGACGGTTTATAAAAGACTTTTCAAAAATTTCAAAACCTCTGACTAACCTTTTGATGAAAGATGTCAAGTTTGATTTTTCAGGTGATTGTTTAGAAGCTTTTGAAACTCTTAAGGAGAAATTATCATCTGCCCCTGTAGTTGTATCCACTGATTGGAGCCAACCTTTTGAGGTCATGTGTGATGCTAGTGATACAGCTGTTGGAGCTGTTTTAGGCCAGAGAAAAGATAGAATTTTTCGTCCCATATACTATGCCAGTAGGACTTTAAATGAAGCTCAGCTGAATTATGCCACAACAGAAAAAGAATTATTGGCAGTAGTATTTGCTTTTGATAAGTTTCGTTCTTATTTAATAGGAACCAAGGTCACTGTTTTCACTGATCATGCGGCTTTAAAATACCTCTTAACAAAGAAAGATGCCCGACCTAGATTGTTAAGATGGATTTTACTTCTGCAAGAGTTTGACCTTGAAATAAAAGACAAAAAGGGAACCGGAAATCAAGTAGCTGACCATTTGTCTAGATTAGAGAATCCTCCTTCTGAGTCTTGTGAAATAAAAGAAGAATTTCCTGATGAACATATCTTTTCTGTCAGCTCAGTTGTGACTCAACCACCCTGGTTTGCAGACATTGCAAATTACTTGGTTGGAAAGTGGACACCCCAAGATCTCTCTTACCAACAAAGAAAAAAACTCATATCTGATGCTAAGCATTATCTGTGGAATGATCCTTATTTATTTAAATATTGTGTAGATAATATTATTAGAAGGTGTGTGCCTGAAGAAGAAATGAGCAAGATTTTGCATCATTGCCATGATGGAGCAAATTGGAGGACATTATGCTGCAAATCGGACAGCATTTAAAGTTTTGGAGGCTGGATTCTTCTGGCCAATACTTTTTAAGGACGCTCGTGCATATGTTGCACAATGTGACAGGTGTCAGAGAACAGGTAACATCACTAAAAGAGATGAAATGCCACTGCAATCAATTCAGGTATGTGAGATATTTGATGTCTGGGGTATAGATTTTATGGGTCCGTTTCCTTCATCTCATTCATTTGAATATATCCTTGTGGCTGTTGATTATGTTTCACGATGGGTTGAAGCCATTCCAACAAGAAAGAATGATGCTCGAACTGTGTGCAATTTTCTCAGAAAAAATATTTTTACCAAATTTGGCACACCACGAGTTATCATTAGTGACCAAGGCACTCATTTCATGAATAGACAATTTTCTGCCCTTCTATCAAAATATGGTGTAACTCACAAAACAGGAACACCATATCATGCTCAAACTCAAGGGCAAGTTGAGGTTTCTAACCGCGAATTAAAAAGGATACTTGAAAAAACGGTTGGAATCTCAAGAAAAGACTGGGCTTTAAAATTAGATGATGCATTATGGGCATACCGAACGGCATTTAAAACGCCAATTGGGACATCCCCATACAGATTAGTTTTTGGAAAAGCTTGCCATTTTCCAGTCGAATTAGAACACAAAGCTTTTTGGGCATTAAAAGCACTGAATTTTGATTTAACATCTGCTGGTAAAAATAGATTTTTTCAAGTTAATGAATTGGAAGAGTTGAGGCTGGAAGCTTATGAAAATGCCAAGATTTATAAAGAAAAAACAAAAAAATGGCATGACAACTTGATCCGACAAAAAAAGCTTCAAAATTGGAGATTAGGTACTTCTGTACAATAGCCGACTCAGGCTATTTCCTGGAAAATTGAAATCCAGGTGGACAGGTCCTTATATGGTTACAGATGTCACTCCATATGGAGCAATTGAAATTCAACAGTTTAATGGAGGAGACAAGTTTAAAGTCAATGGCCACAGGCTAAAATTGTATTTTGGAGGACATTTTGAGCAGCAACCATCAGTAACCATGATAGATTGATGAGTTTCACTGTTACTACATCGAGCTGACGACGTTAAACTCAGAACTAAGGTTTCTTACCCGTAGCCATTGAGGGTGAAGCAATGGAGCCTTATAAGTCCAACATAGATCTGACTAATTAAATGCTTAACCAATTGATCTGGTCAATATCCAGATTATTGTACAACCGGAACATCTCATGAAGGCCTCTACAAAAACAGTGTCACCTAGACAGGAGTAACTCCATGGTGATCGGTATGCCTAAGTTACTGGTTGGTTAACCATTCAATTGTGAAAATCTAATCTTGGCACATGTAATTTTCTAGTTTATATTCAAACTAGGACCTTATGACTGTTAAGGTGTTAAAATAATCAGTCTATTACACATAGAATATGTGTGGTCACAGTTTCTTTCAAGCTTTCTTCTGTGATCGTAATTTTGAAAGCCAAAAATATTTAAAAAAAAAAAAATTGTTTAGTAGTATTTTCTATTTTAATTTTCCTAGTTTAAAAAAAAAATTCCTTTTACTCCCTTTCCACTCATGTTGAAACGTGTTTTCATTCTGGAGAATGAAATGTTCAAGTGTGGGGGAGGATTATTCTAATTTATATATTTTACATATAATATCTTCTTATAAACTGTGATTTTTGTAGGTATTTAATTAACAACATAAATTCTTTACATTATGCTCAATATTATTTCTTTTTATTTTTCACCATATGTTTTTCATGAACGATTTTGATTTTGTGAAAACAGTAGCAAGCATTTTCGACTCAGGAAATCATTGGGATTGAGAAAAGTTATGATCACAAAAGCAGGAAGAATCAATAAACTTGGCTAGAACTTGCTCTAAATATTTTTCGAGGCGAACTAATGGATGACACTGATTTTTGAAAAATGAACTTAGGCCTTCTTTGATTCCCAATTCTAGCCTCTTTATTTTTCATCCAAATATACATATTTTACCTCTTAGAACCTTTTTAGCCTTGATCCTAATTTTTTTAACACCGTATTTCTCTCTAAAAAAAAGAAGAGAAAAAAATATATATATTAGTCGTATATATGTATATATCTCTATATATATGCATAAAAATACACTTCTTCCAGCAGTTAATGAGCACAGATTGATATCAATAAGAGGAAGAAGTACCCGAAAAAGGAAAAAAAAAAGAAAAAAAAAGAAGAGAATATATGATTGTTAATGATATTGCAAAGGCAGAGAATGTAATAAGGAGGAGTGCTTAAAAAAAAAAGGATGAAAATACTAAGAACCAAGAAATGTTTGCTCAAAGTTGGAAGGAGAAAAGTCACTATAAATATATCCTTACCCTACCAGCCTATAGCCTGACATTACAAGCCAAGAAAAGTCCTAAAAGATTTTAAAAATTAGTGTTATATCTATATTAGTGGAGATAAACATGAAAAGCAAGCATATGGACTCGGCTATGATACTTACTGAATAAGTGATCATAAATTTATCAATTCTGAAAGATTCAAGGGGCGAAGAATGCTAGCTTTTGTTGATCAAGTCAGAATTCAGACATAAGGTAAAAGATTTGGTGAATTTAGAAAGGATAATTGCATTGAACATAATGAGAGATATTTATTTTGAATAAATTGCATATCCTACAAAAGTCGCAATTTTTGAAGAAAATCATTTTAAAAAAAATAAAAAATCTTTTTACTCGAGGACGAGCAACAGTTCAAGTGTGGGGGAGTTTGATGAATATAATTTATTCATGTATTTTTTATATAAAAATATAAATATTTTAAATAAAATCATGAATAAATATATTTAGTTCTCCTATATTTTCTAACAAATCTTGCAGTGAAAAGAATACTTGGAAAGAGATATATATCATGAATAAAGCAAATAACAAAGGAAGAAGAGTTTTACGTATGCAAGAAGAAGTCCATGACATGTCTTCCTCACTATGCAAGAAAGTTGTTACATATCTTGGCTATAATATTTGCTCCTTATTATACATCTTGGTAATATGGAATTACACATTTAATAAAAGAATGTGGAATTAAAGCAAATAAAGGAGCAAGGGAAGACTATCAATATGCAAGGACTTTCTAAACATATTCATCAAATTGGCATTTTTCAAGACTCTACGTATTATGTCATTATGCAAGGAACTTGCTACACATATTCATTCCTTGACATTACAAGACTTAATGAAGAAATGAGTTTCTATAAATAGGGAGCACTTCTCCCTTAGTTAGATATCAAGTGAGAAAATAGCTATTCTACTTTCTTAAAAGCTTTGGTCTTTATTTTCTTTCTCTTCTTGTAAGTTCCATATTTTCTAGAAATATTGACAATATTGTCAATAATATAAATCTTTTCTTTTGTTCAAATACTCTATAATGGAGTAATTTCTTTTTGTTGGGATAGTTGATGAAGCTTGATATATTTATAATACTTATCTCAGTTTTAATCTTGGCCTGAAATTATCTATTTCACATTTTACACTGTGCGGGAATGCTAGTTTTATTATTCTTTATTATCACACCTACATATTTTATCTCACGGCTATTATCGTATTAATTTTGTAATTCTCACGGAGCAAAATTGATATGTGGTAACTGATGAATAAAATAAGTAGAGTGAAAGTAAATTTTAGTAATCTACCATTTCAAGTCCGTAGTCTTGCTTGCCTCAGTTTTAATTCTCACGGAGGAATTGTTGTAGGCAAGATTATTGATTTTTAGTAAAAATATTCTCACGAAGTTTTCACTACTTTTTGGCACAATTCAGGCAAGAAAAATATTTCGGTTTAACTGTCACTTGTTATAACTCAATTAATTTGCATAACCTCACGGAGTGTTATTAATTGATTATTTTCTTGTGAGCAAAATATAATTGAATTAGAAATAAGCAATTATTCTTTAGAGAAATATATGTCAAAATTGAGATTTTTATTATAAATATTATCAAGTGAATTCAATGATTCCCAACTCTTTTTAAATTGAAAATCTTCCACAAGTTATTTTGTTTTAGTTAAAGTTATTTAAAAGTTCAAAAAATTCACTTTTCATCAATTTGATTCTCTCAAATAGTAGTTGGAATATTCAAAGTCTGTAGCATAGATTTCCCAATCTCTGTGGGACGATATCTTAAACTATACTATAATTTGACAAAGCACGAGCAGGAAAATACTATACACTTTGGCCTCGTCAATGGAAAAGGCATGGATGATGTACTGATGCCATACGGATGAACGACATAACCAGGCGATGTATGAGGTGGCATGCCAAGGGGAAAGGCAGGAGGAGGAGTGAAAAAACCTAGAGCATATGTAGACGGAGGATGTGTAGGAAGCATATGAGGTACATGTGCAGGAGGAGTAGTGTGGCCTGAAGCAGTAGAGGTATGCAGGAGGAGTAGTATGACCTGAAGCAGGAGAGGTACTTTGAACCTTTCTTTTCCCCCTAGCCCTTTCCGAAGATGACATATCTGTAAAATAAGCACAATAAATTAGCACAATATAATCAAATTATAAATTTTTATGGAATACATTTATAAAGTAGTGCAAATAATTGTAGTAAATTAACAACAAAAAACTACGAACATATCAATCATCATCATTCGCGTTAAGGTCATCGACTATTTCTTCTTCCTCGCTCGTCTCATCACTATCAACAAATTCTTCCTCACTTGTTTCAACGACATCCATATATTCATCCTCCTCGTTTGCCCTAGATGTTCCTTCTCCAAAATTAGTCGTGTTTTTTCCACGTCTAACCACCGATTCATCAAACTGTTCATAGATGCCTTCACTATGTTGCAACTGGTTGGCTAATTCAATATCCGTAATAAAGGGAACGGTTGATACCTCATTTTGATATGCAACATCTAAACATCATCTACTTCCACTCTTCCCACCGGCTTGTCTTTTAGAATAGCCCACCAATTGGCCTTGGCTTTGGATTTGGCTTTGGCTTTGTTCATTGTCGGTGGATAAGGAACGTACCACACTTGCTTCATATTCTGGGCAATGATGAAAGGATCATAATGTCCATATAAACTTTTGTGATTAACTTCAACTATTTTTGAACATGGTTCTACCCTCATACCCTTGGGACTCGGATCAAACCACTTGCAACGAAAAAGCACCAATCTTTTATGAGGCCAACCTACTGTAAACTCTATTTCTAAAATCTCCTCAATCACACCATAGTAATCAAAGTCTACATCCTGGTCACCAGTACCACCTTTCACACACACACACACACCGCTGCTGTTGGTTTTCTTTCCCAAGGACCATTCTCTAGTATGGAACTTGTACCCATTAACAAAGTATTAGATATCCTCTTGTATTTATAATAAGGCCCGTGAGATATATCATGCAACAATGGGAAGTTTATGCCATTATCCGGATTGAGTACCTATATAAAGTTCAAGATAGTTGTACACATTAAACCAACACACACACACACACACACACACACACACACACACACACACACACACACACACATATATATATATATATATATATATATATATATATATGTATATATAGCAAAAAACTTATGTATTTGTTTATATAACACTTACATATTCTCTAAACCAATCTGAAAATTTTTCATAAATAGCAGTAGCGCCAAATTCTTCAACGAAATGACTGGATGATGCGCCAAAAAAAATCTCATTAGTTAGATTAATGATAATGTAAAAAAAAAGCATACTTGTAAAAAGGTGTGACATCGGGACAATTCAACAAAACATGAGTTTGTCATTGAACTTGCATACTTCGGTCATTAACTTTCCTCTATCAGGTTGATTGAATATAGAAAATGGTGAATAATTCGGATCATTGTTGTCTCCAACATCATGTCGATCCGGCCTATTTCGCAAACATGGCACATTTTGATCGAAATAATACGAACAAAAATGAGAAGTTTCTCTAGCCAGATATGCCTCACATATGGACCCCTCAATTTGGTTCCTGTTTTTCACGTCCCGCTTACACTTGCCAATAATTCTGCATAATACATTATATTAATTAATTTACTTAAGATGAATTAAAAAAAAAAAGAGCTAATAATAACTTAAGAGACCCTACCTCTCAAAAGGATACATCCATCTACAGTGCACCGGGCCTCCCAATAGTGCCTCTTCCGTGAGGTGAATTGGAAGATGCTCCATTACATTAAAGCAACCAGGGGGAAAGATTTTTGTCAACTTAGTCGCGACAACAGGAAAATTACTTTCTAACGACTTAAGATTCTCTTCCTTCAATGTCTTAGAACACAACTCCTTAAAAAATAGGCTCGTCTCTGTAAGGGGTTTCCAAACTTTATCAGGCAAGCCATTGAATGCAATTGGGAGCAAGTTTTCCATGAAGATGTGACAATCGTGGCTTTTCATGTGAGTCAATTTTCCTTCTCTCATATCAACACACCTTTCTAATTTTGATGCATATCCATCAGGCATCCTCAAATTCTTGACCCAATCACAAATCATTCTTCTCTCATCCAATCCGAATGTGTAACTGGCCTTGGGAAGCCAAATCGTGTTGCCAACTTGAGATAAGTGTAACTCAGATCGCCTACAAAGTTTCTCTAGGTCCAACCTGGCCTTCACATTATCCTTTGTCTTGTTCCTGACATCCATCACAGTATTAAAGACAGCCTCGAAAAAATTCTTCTCAATATGCATGGGATCCAAGTTATGTCGAAGAAGATTATCCTTCCAATAAGGCAACTCCTAAAATATACTTTGTTTTGTCCAATTATGATCAATACCATAGCCAGGTGCTTTAGATGGCCGTTGGTCAGTTACCTTAGGATACACCTTAACCCTATCCCATATTTCTCCTCATGACAACTTTCGCGGAGGCTCCTTAAAATCAACCTGATTCTTCATAAATGCACGACTGTTATTCTTGAACGGATGATCCATTGGCAAGAAGCGACGGCAACAGTCGAACCATGTAATCTTACCACCATTTTTCGAAGTGAATGCTTTTGTATCTTCCATACAATAAGGGCAAGAGAGCTTACCAGCAGTGGACCACCCAGACAACATTCCATAAGCTGGAAAGTCATTTATAGTCCACATCAAAGAAGCATACAGTTGAAAGTTCTGTTTCATTGATATATCATATGTTTCCACACCTTCATACCACAATAACTTTAACTTATCAATCAAAGGCTGCAAAAATACATCAATTGAGGCTTTTGGGTTATGTGGCCCTGCGATAATGCAATTCAAAAACAGATAAGGACCAGTCATGCACATTTCGGGCGGAAGATTGTACGGCGTGACAAATACGGGCCGACAAGAATAAGATGTAGACGAGACATCAAAATGAGTGAACCCATATGAACATAGACCCAACCTTATGTTTCTTGGTTCACTAGCAAATGCCGGATACACCTGATCAAAATGTTTCCATGCCTCACCATCTGACGGATGGCTTAGAATGCCTGGCTGTTTTGTACGATCATGGTGCCATCTCATATGAGGAGCAGAGCTCATCGACGCATACAACCTCTTTAACCTAGGTATAAGGGGTAATGCATCGACTTAACAGGTATCGGCTTCTTTTTAGGGTTTAGAACCGGCTTGTAACGAGGCTCCTCACAGAATTTACATTTATCTAATTCTGCATCATCCTTATAAAACAATATGCAACCGTTGACACAACAATGAATTCTCTGAGCAGAAAGACCTAACGTGGAAACCATCTTCTTAGTGTGGTAGTAATTAGTTGGTAATGCCATGTTAGTCGGATTGAGATCATTCATAAGGTCAATGATGGAATCCATGGCTGCTTGACATATACTAAAATCAGATTTAATACTTAACAATCTAACAACAACTGACAACTTGGAATGCACTGAGCCTTCGTACAATGGACGACTAGCTTCCTCCAACCGTTTATAGAAGAGCTTTGCCTCATCATTAGGAATGTGCTCAACATTTGGTTGCGATGTACCCGATTGGGATGGCTCCTTTGGGTACATCCCAAAAGCATCATTAACCATATCGTTCATTCGATAATTATCAAGATCATTCTCCACAAACGGACCACTCCCACCGACATAAGCATTTTGAAAATTAACATTACCCCCCACATCCCTAGACTCTCCATGATAAACCCAAACAAAATAATTTGGCATAAAACCATTCCTATAAAGATGCATTTCAACATCTTCCAAACTTTTTCCTTTTGTGCAATTGCAGTCAACACAGGGACACTTAATCTGGCTCCACCGTATAAAATCATCAAGTGTTTTCGCCTTTTCAATAAATTCTCCAACACCTACTGCAAATTCTTCCCTCATCCCCCGCCGACCGGGATTATTTCTATTATACATCCAACTACGACTTTTATATTTCATATCTACACAAAAATTACACGTTTGAGATGCATATTAAATTGAAAAGATTTAAACAAATATTTCTTTGATACACTACCAATTTTCATAAGATTAAGTAATTGTATAATTTTCTAAGTCAATTACTTTTATGTTACTAACTAATTTGTTCTCTAAGATTATCATTTAGTAATTAATAACACTTCTCAAGAATCAAATGAACTAGAATAAAAGATTAAAAAGTGAAAGTGGAAAAATAATTGATTTCTTTTAAATGAATTTACGAAAATAATTAAGACATTTTAAATTGTGTAACTACTATATTACTTATAGCTAATGTCTATTACTTAAATTGTGAAACACTACCAATTTGAAAAAGATTAAGTACAACTTACTAGAATTATATCTAAGTCAATTACTTTTATATTATTAACTAATTTATTCTCTAGGATTATCGTTTGGTAATTAATAGCACTTCTCATTTGCAACTTATATATATTTCTATGAAATGAAATAGAATCAAAGATTACCAAATGGATATTTAAAAATAGTTTATTTCTTTCAATTCAATTTACAACTTAAGATATTTTAAGTTATGTAGCTACTATAGTATTCAGAGTTAATATCTATTAAATTATTTTTAAGTATTATACTAGTTCATTTGCTTACAATATCTTATTAACTTCAACCAACAATTCAACTAATCCTAACTTTAATTTGTTTTGTTTTTCTTTGACTACACTAAGCTTGACCAAGAATACTAGTTCAACCAAACTTTTTCATGTCCAACCCAACTACTAATCAAAAGGCATCAAGATTGTTTCTTTTCAAAGTGCATTAGTAATATCACTAAACTCCATCAAGAAAATAACCTTAAAATTGTCATATTTAATGAATTTTAATTTGTGAATTCTAGTTCTAAGCCTAACACTTATTTTTTGTTCACTTGACTGGACCATGTACAAATCTTAGTTGGTTTCGTAATGGTGAGCCACTATTATGTCTTTGTTGCTACTACTTTAATTAATTTATCTAAAATTTGAGCTTTTGATTAATTCTCACCACTTGTTTGATTCAATGTCTCAAACATTCAACTTAACAACAACCCCAAACAATGTTCAACAACAACCCCAAATAATGTTCAACAACAACCCCGAACAATGTTAAAAAACAACCCCAAATAATATTCAACAACAACCCCAAGCAATGTTCAACAACAACCCCAAGCAATTTTCAACAACAACACCAATAAAAATATTCATTGACAATTTTCCAACTATCCCAAATTATGTTCAACAACAACCACCCCAACATCAACCCAAAAAGATTACACTTTTAAAGCATATTAATCCATAATATGTAAGAAAATTTATGTAATAATAACCACTAAACAAATATAGTATGTCTATTTAATTTCATGAACTAGAATTCAAAAAATTTATGGTAAGAAATTCGGATGAAAATTAAAAAAAAAAAAAATTGCTCCAAAGCTGGAAAACACACCTCAAGTGTCGGGGTTTTGCTCCACCACCACCTCAACCTAAAAAATTCGGATGAAAGAACCAAAAAAAAAAAAGGTTAGGGTTTCGGATTTGGGAAAAAATAAGAAGGAAAACAATAAAAACAAACTTACCACGGATTTGTAGACGTAGGGGGTGAAAATTTAGTGTTAGATTTGAGATAATAGAGTGTTTTTGAGTTGGGGACGGGTTGGGGAAGGGTTGGGGGAAGAGAGGAAGAGGGAATGAGGAAGAAGGAGAATGAGGAAATAAAGAGTTTGTGCCCGTTTTTCTATTCTGTTAGCCGACCGCTGCGTTCGCCTATTTAAAAAAAAAATTTAATAGTGTCAGACCGCGGGGGTCGGACACTTTAAAAAAATAAATTTTTAATAAATAAAATTCATTTTGTCCGACCGCAGCGGTTGCATGACCTAGTCCGACCGAATTTCGGTCCGAAATTCGCGGTGGGAAATACCCTGATTTTTAGTAGTGGGTGACCTACGGTGAGGTAGTGACTGTTTGGGGTTGTTGGTAGAGCTGTGGTGTTGTCGAGGGGATGTTGTGGTGGTGGCGGAAAGCAATGGTTTGAATTGATTCGATGGTGGTAAAGCAGTCTCTATGGTGTTGCTGCGGCTCGGGGTGGTTTTGTACAGTAAGATGCATCATCGTCGGCCAGAAGTACATCCCACACTAGTGAATGCCTGAAATTATGTTCATTGTCAAGTTCAGATAGAAGTTGAATAGAATGAGTTACCTATAAAACCTTTTTTACTCATCATGAGCTCGATCTAACTGAATACAATCTAATGAAAGTGGATGAGATGCTGCAGGAATTCCGCCAAGAAATTTCATATGGAGGAAACCTGTAGAGCGATAATGCAATGATATAAGCTTTGGATTTCGATATTTTCATTTATACTGGAACCATTGAGTTCATTAGATACTGGTTCCTATCTCGAAAACATTCTCTGAATTTATGTGTCTTGACTTTTGTATATTTTGGAAATATGTTCCTTTTCCTGAAATCTTTGAATTACTCATCTGTTTTTATCGGGAAAGTTGGTCACATATTTTTATTTCTGCAATATGCGATATCACTAATTAATTGTGTGGGTCGAGGAATTTTGATTGATGGGACACCAAAGGTTTGTTTCTTATTCATCGGTTTTGTAACTTATTTGACAGGAACGTGCTCTATATCATATCTCAAAAGCTTTCACTATTGCATCCTCAAAGTTGGAAAATTTTGAATATGGTATCTTGACTTCTCTTTAGTCTTTACTGTTCCATCCTTTTTGCTTTTCTTTGCATGTCTGGGGGTTTTGGGTTGGGCACCATAAGAATCTGTAAGGAGAACTGGGTGCTTCCTAGTTGTAAGTGACATCTAGAGGAATAGTATATGTTTTGAACTTTGACTATTGTACCGCTTCTTTTCTGCATGCAACAATTTAATCTAGTCAACCCAAATGACATATCATAACTAGTGTAGAGGTGCTGGTTTCTTTTCTTCCTTTTCCTTTTTAAACGTACTTCTATTTTTCATATATATGTTGATCTGCATGACAATCATAATTGTTTAGCACCTTTCACTTGAAATACATCTTGTGAGGATTAGAATAATGTAATGTAGTATACTCATGTATATGATGCCCATCCAAGTCAAACTTGCTTATACAACTCAGTAGTCAGTACTTATCTTGATGTTCTACTATTTTTCAGTTGATTAGTAACATCATTGTCTCATACTTGTATGAAATTCAGTAATTTTCGCTTAATAAAAACAACTCTTTATGTGCATATACTGCAAGCATGAGAACTTGTCTAAAATGGCATCATGACTCAACATGGAGGTGCTCTTGCATTCTTTGATATAATTAAGGATCTTTAATACATAACATTTTTAGGAAACCTTTAAGTTTCAATAAAATCTTCTTACTCATCATGATTCCGATCTATACAGTCTTGGTCAAGCGACAGGCTGGACATGTCCTTGGGTTGGGAATCCTACTTTTTAGGAGTTGTAGGATAGGCATTATTTGGAGAGACCAAGTTAAATTGGGTTTTATCAAATGTATGTCAAGGGCATGATTGAAAACCGAAATTTTCTGAAGACCTCTATACACTTAATATCTGATTTCGATACATTGCTATTTAGTTGAATGGTTGGAATTAAGATCTCTGTGTGTGTATGTCTTTTGATAAGTCGGACCTGTGTGTATAACCAAAACCTTTTCATTATTATTGTGGGTCTTCCTTAATTTTTTGGTCATGATATGTTCTAACAGAGTACTTCGAAGTTCGAGTTGCATCTCTCACGGCACATAATCTTACACACATTGTTTTGATCAACAATCTTCCATTCAGTTTACAATATCGGTTTTATTTTTACTATTATTTCATTATTTTGATTCTATCCAATATAAATTCCTTTTGCAGTCGATTTTGAAAATGAGACTCCAAGCATTTGAAACAAAGTCCAGTAAAGAGACCATTAACTTCAAAGAACTTAAGTGAGTTGATCATATCTTTGCTCCCCTACAACGGAAGGTAATTGTGATGCCTTAACACCAGCATGTTATGTGCAATTCATCTTAAAGTATGAGGTTGCCAACCTTTCAGTTAAGTAGCTCATTTTGAGTTGTGAAGTAGTTATGGCTATATTCGTCTTGAGATTCAATAAAACAAGGTCTAATACTCATTTTTATCTCATGTGCAGCTATCACCTGCACCTCCGCATCCACCTTTTCCAGAAGGCTATGCACCCCTAACACATCAGAAGCTTTTGAAGAACAAGAGAAGTTACATTATCAGGCAGTTGAGGGATGACTTGTCCGAGCTACATAGAAATGGCCGTTATTAAATTGTCATTGACAGGGTATGAAATATGAAATCTTCAAACAAACTATCTTGATTTGGTCTAAGTTATAGTTCTTGATAATTCTTGAAATTATCAAGAATCCCCCTGTGCTAGCCTAATGTATTATATTCCTCTCTTTGATATAACTACAGGTTGAACAGCTTTATATGGATGAAAAAATGGTGGCATTGTATGACTTATTGGAGAATTACTGTGAACTTATCATCATTAACCTTCCGTATATTCGCAGACACAAGTAAGAAATACTAATAGCTATTTCAATGTTTTAATTGCATGTAGTGACTAATGATTTATGTTTTTCATATTTGTGTGTTTCAGGGACTGTCCTAATGACATCAGGAAATCAATGTCAAGCCTCATATTTGCATCAGCAAGAGTTGGTGATTTGCCTGAACTTGTGCTGATTCGGAAGCTTTTTGGCGAGCGTTATGGCCAGAAATTTGAAACATCTGCACTTAAATTACTCCCAGGGAATCTTGTGAACGATTAGGTAATCCAAATCTTTCATGAAGGATGCTTCCAAACTTCAAGTCCTTGGAGTATTATAATTTCCTAATTTTCATCTTTATTTGAATATAGAAAGGAATATTTGTGCATAAGCTCTGTATCTGATGAAGAGAAATACAGATTGGTGGATGAAATAGCAAGGAGTTGCTTTCAGCAAGGACCTTTGCTTCTTAAATACAGACGCGAAGAAGATCTGGTTACTATTTGTGCAATCCATAAGAAGTTAGCTTCACTGAATAGCCTAATAACATCATGAAATAGAAAAAGCATGTTATCATGTTTCATATTGTTGACACCCAATTTTGTCCCAAAACCTTTTAATTATTATCTAATTATTTTTATAAAAGGTTAATTTTAAATTTTCAAGTGTAACAAAATGAAAGTTGAGGGAAATAGGGTAAAATCGCAATACATAGGCTAAATTTCAGCCCTACCCATGCAAACACCCCTTCCTTTAATTTATCCTAAAAGAAGGTCAAAATCGTCCCTAGTCTAAACTTCTGGCTTATTCATGCAAAACACATATATACACTTCACAGGCACACATTTCAACCACAACCCATTACCCAATTCCTTTCTCCCCAATTTTGACCCGCTTCCCCTAACCCTACAACCCAACCTTCCCAGCGCCGCAGCTCCCCAATTTCCATCCCGTTTTCCCCTTGCCATTTATGGCAACACATTGCCTTGGTCCCCATTTCCTATTGTCTTCTCCAAAACGGCAAATGGTCCCAAACCCGCGACCACTTTCGATTCCCCCAAAATCAATACCCCACAGTGGCATAAACTCAGCTCAAACGTCCGGTTCTACTTCCTTTCCATCATCGACGGTTCGGATTGAGGCAAAAATGAGTTTTGAAATTCAAATGAGGGATATTCGAGTGTGACTCAGATTTCCTTTTCTTTTCTCATTTTTCTTTCAAATTCTCAGACAGAAAAGAGACAAAATCCGAGCGTTAAGAAAAGGTATGTAAAAGGTCTCTTTAGTTATTTCAATCTTAGGTCGAAAACCCTAAAATTTTCAACTATAAATATAGTTGTTTTAAAATCTGCGGAGAGGGGTTTTTTTTTTTTTGGGGGATTTTGAGGAGAGTTCTAGAGGAGGCAGCAACAGTATACACACATAGGCATTTTAGTCTCAGTATAGGTTTCAAAATACAGATAGTGTTACTATTTTCTATTGATTTCCTAGCATTTGTCTTGTGATTGCATTTCATTATTTGTGCCGTCGCTTTACTATTCTTGTCATCGCCCTTGCTCGCGTCGCTTAGTCGAGTCGCATTTGTTTCGGATCCTCGCCCCTTTTCACCGCCCTGCAGCAGGTAAAAATCTTAACTTTTTTGTTGTTTCCTTGTTTTCATATCAACTACTAGCAGTATTTGCTTAATATATCATAGTTACTTGAAATCTAATGCACGAAGCTGCGAATGAAACTGAACTGGATTAGTTGTGAAGATTTAGAACCTTGAATGATAAAGTTTGAGTCTTTAACATTTTATTACGGTGTTTCATATGAATTTTTTATTGTTTCAAGTCAAAAGAGCCTGCTTATACTATCTAATTTCAGTTCTAGGTATATAGGTTCAGGGTCCTGGTATTTGATGTGGATGTGTGTGTGTGTGTGTGTGTGTGTGCGTGCGTGTGTTCATCTGTATGTGTATGTGTGTGTCCTGGTGTTTGTGTATGAGCATGGTCTGGTGTTCTGTATTTTCCCGGTAGCTAGTTAAGCAAGTAGGAGTAGCAGGTGGTTTCCTGGTTGTGGAAGTGAGGTGAAATGAGCTTTTCTTGGTCTGTTGAGCTAGCAGGTTGGTCCAGGGGTTTGTAAAGTTGTTTGGAGAAGAGTTTAGGGGGTTGGTTCTGGTTATTGCAGGTCTGGTTAAGGTGTAAGGATAAATAGAGGGGTCTGTTATGAGTATGAGGGATGTGAGTGGTTGTTTCCTTGGTCTCTGCAGGTGTATATGTTCGTCCTTGGTTTTCAGGTTTGTGTGTCTTGGTGATTGGCAGTGAGGGGGGCTTGCAGGTGCAGTGCATAAGGTCTAGGGAAATCTGGTGTATGCAGGTGTAGGTGATGGTTCTGAGGGGCCTGTTTGTGTGTGCTTGGGTGCAGAGGTGATTGTTATTGTCTCTGGTGGCCTGATGGTGTAGTGAGTTAGGTTCTAGTTTGTTCAGGTTGTCTAAGGTAGTTTTGGGGGGCTGTTTGTGTAACTGCAGGGTGTTTAGGGGTATTCAAGAGGTGTAGGGATGACAGGTGTACCCTGGTTTGTTTGAAGAAGGGTTGGTGTATCTACATGCAGTTCAAGGAGGGTGCATGTAGTTTAGATGTATGTGTGTAGTTTATGGGGCAAGGTGGAATGTGTAGGATGTCAGGGAGTTAGGGAATTCAGAGTTGAATGTAGGAGTTTGCGGATGGCCTGTAAAGGGATTGCTTTGCTGTCTTTGACAGTGGTATAATCTACAGGAGTTCAGTCAGGTAGTAATTAGTGTGCGCATGGAAAAGGAGCCTATTGGTGTATGTAAGAAGTTGTTCTTTGGCTTATATTTGTTGCAGGTGATTGTGGTGAAGGTCTGTGAGGCTGCTGCAGTTTGTTATGAGTGGAGAGTTGATGTTATAGTTGCAGGTCCAGGAGATTAGTTAGGTAATGGGTTGGTAGAATGGGATTGTTTTAGGTGCTAGGGTCTGATATTATGAGTTGTGTGAGCACAAATGAAGGTGCTGCAGTTCAGCGCATGCAGAGGGAGTTTCTTAGTGACCTGGAGTTGTATGTGAAATTGTTTCAGGGGGGTTTTATGTGGTTTCCTGTTGGTTTCTGTGATCAGGGAGCAATAGCAGGTAGTAGTATGATTTTAGGGTAGCTTTGAGTTGGTGTATTCTTGTTGTTTAAAGTAAGTGTTGAGTGTAGGTAAGGGTATATTAGATCTATTTCTAATTCAGTCTTCTTTCTCCCTATTAGTCTCCCTTTAGTGTCAGCAGATGATCTTCCTCTATCATGTCTTAGCACCCTGGAAATTGAATCTGTCTAGAGCATTGTTCATCAGTTCCCTGATTATGTACTGAGGTTGTTTCTTATCTGGTTCATGAATGATGTCCGGTCCATTTGATTATGAGTTTTAATGAGTAGTGATGGGTATGTATTTCCTGGTTCATCCCTGATAGTCTGAATACTGCATTTGCTTGTGTGCCTTCTTGAAATTGTAATGTCCTAGCATGTTCCAGTTGAGGTCCAACATGATAGCCCTTGCTATACTCTAGTTAAGTCTAGTTGTAGTTTCTTTCTTTGTTTGGCAGATTACCTATTATGACTATGCTCATGATTAATCTTCTAGCTTCCTCTTTTATGAAATATGTACTAATCCCTATCTCCTTTATGTTTATTTGCATGAACATTTGGGAACGAGTTGATTAAAACTCAAATTGGGATCGCCTAATTGGCACTGGAGTTGCCCGGGCCTCGCTTTTGCATTTCGAGCTCAAGTATCGTAAAAAATGAATGAAAACCTTGTGAAATACAGGGCGCGTGTTGAGCTTGCTATCCGGGTTCTACCTTCTAAACTCCCTCTCTCCCGTCTCCTTTAGAAAAGCATGTTATAGGAGCCCTGAAACAGGACTAGGACTTTGCATGTTAGAAGCTTGGTAGGATAGTCGCTTTATTTAAAACTATTATTTTATTGCATGTTTAGAACTGTTTAAATAATCGCTCATCCCGTTTCTTTGGGATGCGCCAATCAATTTAAGGCGGTAGAAACCTCTCGTCAATTATTGAGTGCAAAAGAATTAAAATTTACTTACAATTATACAATCTTCATTTATTATTTATAGTTAAATTAATTATTTATCTATCTATTATTTATTCTTTACTTATTTATTCATTCATTAATTAGGTTGTATTTATTATTAATTTGTTTAATCAATCAATTTAATTATTTAATTTTAACTAATCATTTATTTTTTAATCAATTATAATTATTTAGTTAATTAATTAATCAATTGTTATTCATTTATTCCTTATCTAATTGAATTCATATCAGTATTTATTTATTTAATAAATTTGTCATTTATTTTATTATTCATCTATCCAATCATTTAATTAATCAAATTATTATTATTTATCTAATCATTTATTTTATTTATTTACTTAATTTTATTTAGCCCTTATTTATTTAATTAACTAATCAATTAACCATTTTTTATTATCCATTCAATTAATCTTAAATTTAGTTATTTATTTATCTAAGTATTGGCATAACCGAAATCTTATGTTATTTATATCATCCTCATTTAAAATTAATCCTATATTTATTATCTTTAACAAATTCGTGAAAACCGCCGGATTAACCGCTTTTAGCGGATTTTCGAAAATGTTCCCGCAAGGGACCTTCTTTCGAATTTAATAGAACCACTTACCTAAGAATCTCTGAATTTAATTTCCTTTAAATAAGGAATAAAATTTCACTATTTAATTAACATTTGGTACCTAATAATCCTTAAATTAGGTGGCGACTCCAAAGAAAACCCTTTGGAGTCCCATTTTGTTGAAAGTACATCCCCATGCATACTTGTGTGCATTTTTGGGAGGGTCTCAACACATATCATTCCTAATGGCAGGTAAATGAAACAAGTAATGCTACAGCTGATTACAAGGAATGATGGAGATATGAGATTAAAGGATTCCAACATCACAGATGCAACCGCCTCCAATTGATCCTATTATTGACCAAGGCCCATCCAAGAAAATAAAAGTATAAGACTGGATTTATGTCTAAACCTATCTGCTTGCAATTATGAATGTGGTACTCTGTTGTTTGAGTCAACTAAATTTTATAAACTCTTTAATGTGGCTAGGAAGACTCTCTGTAAAAAGTTGATCAGTTAATAAGAATCCTTACCAATGTACTAACATATTTCGTTCATGTTGGATGAGTTTTGTAAATAATACTCCAAGATAAGTTACTTATTCGTTTCTAAATCAGAGGACATCTCCCGTAATTTGTATTAGAATGCAAAATGCGATGTTGAAGCATTTTTCATGGTACTTACTAGGATACATTTTGGTTCTTAGAAATATGATGCAATTGTTGGGGATGGTTGGGGAGATCAACTTGGAGGTTTCGATTTTTGTTATTTTAAATGAAGTATACATTTTTGGCATACTGTATACCTTTTTAGTACACCTTTTATGTATGGATCAAAGTGTGAGATGCGATCGAAAGAACAATATTTTAGTTTTTGTATTTATAAATAAAATACAAATTTTTGGTATATCGTATACTCTTTTGGTATACCTTTTTGTATTTATATTAAAGTGTGAGATGTGATCGAATGAATGGATGTTTTAGTTTTTATTATTATAAATAAAGTATACCTTTTAGTATACTGTATACTTTTTTGGCATACCGTTTTGTGTTTGGATCAAAGTGTGCGATGCTATCGAGCAAATAGATATTTCAGTTGTTGTAGTTAAAAATGAAGTATAAATTTTTGATACATTGTATACTCTTTTGGTATACTTTTTGTATTTATATAAAAGTGTGAGATGTGATCGAACGAATGTATGTTTTAGTTTTTATTGTTATAAATAAAGTATACCTTTTTAGGTACTCTATATCATATACTATTTTAGTATACCTTTTTGTATTTATATCAAATTTTGAAATGTGATCGAATGAATGGATGTTTTAGTTTTTGTTATATAACCAAAGTGTACATTTTGGTATACCGTATACTTTTTTGATATACCCTTTTGTGTTTGGATCAAAGTGTCGGATGCTATTGAACAAATAAAATATTTCAGTGTTTGCTATTATGAACAAAGTATACCCTTTTGGTATATTGTATACTCTCTTGGTATACTCTTTTGTGTTGGAATAAATAAATATTTCAGTTTTATTATTTTGATAAAGTATACCCTTTTTGTATACTGTATACTCTTGTAGTATACCCTTTTGTGTTTGGATCAAAGTGTGCGATGCTACCGAGCGAATAAATATTTCAGCTTTTATTATTTTGAACAAAGTATAGCCTTTTGGTATACTGTATACTCTTTCGGTATATCCTTTATGTTTGGATCCAAGTGTGCGATGCTACCGAGCGAATAAATATTTCAGTTTTTGTTGTTATGAACAAAGTATACCCGTTTGGTATACTGTATACTCTTGTAGTATACCCTTTTGTATTTGGATCAAAGTGTGCGATGCTACCGAGCGAATAACTATTTCAGTTTTTATTGTTTTGAACAAAGTATACCCTTTGGTATACTGTATACTCTTCCGGTATACCCTTTTGTGTTTGGATCAAAGTTTACGATGCTACCGAGCGAATAAATATTAATATTTTAGTTTTTGGTATAGTGTATACTCTTCTGGTATACCCTTTTGTGTTTGGATCCAAGTGTGCGGTGCTACCGAGCGAATAAATATTTCAGTTTTTGTTGTTTTGAATAAAGTATACCAAATACTCTTCTGGTATACCCTTTTTTATTTGGATCCAAGTGTGTGATGCTACCGAGCGAATAAATATTTCAGTTTTTATTGTTTTGAACAAAGTATGCCCTTTTGGTATACTGTATACTCTTGTAGTATACCCTTTTGTATTTGGATCCAAGTATGCGATGCTACCTGTAATCACCTAATTTTGGCACAAAATATTAAAACTACATATAGTTTGTGGTAATTTTCATGAGATTTTGTCTTATTATTCAGTCATTTTTTTTAGTAATTAATTAGGAAGAAATATTGAAAAATCTCAAAGAAAAAAAGAAAGAAAGAAAGAAGTGACATGGGATTGATGATGTCAATGTGATGATGTCAAGAGAGAGTCAAAGTAGTAGTACAACTTTCACATGAGTATGATACTTTTTTTTTGAAAAATTTTTTTTAAAAAAAAGCAAAAGAAGAAAGCACATGGGTGATTTTTTTAATCCCTATTTACTCCACTCTTTTTCATTATTATGGAAGGGAGAAACCAACAAAAATCTGAAAAAATATGCTCTCTACTACACAAAAGGTTTAGAGCAAAATATTGAAATTAGTAGAATAGAACAAAAATTGAAAGAGAAGAAAAATAATTAAATAGAGATACAAGTCTTTTGGAGGTCTTACATCATGATACAAGTTTTTTGGAGGTCTTAAATCACAGTGTTTGAAGTAGTTTTATGTTGGCTTAGTGGTCCGTTCGTTCGCTGGTTGTTACTGTCGTGTTTGCTGCTATTTTCATTGCTACACTCATAGGAGTTTCATCTTTACACAAATAGGTACATTTTCGTCTCTCTTTAAATATAGTACCAACTTATTTGTCTTCTAAATGAAACATAGTCCTGGTGTAAGGCCCGATTGAACTCTGCTCTCATATTTCTATTTTGTTCAATAGTTTAATAGTCCTATTTGTTATGTTTAACATATTTTACTTTTTTTTTTTCTTTTTTGTGAATCTGCTACCATATTAGAAGTAATTTAAAGGAAAATGGTTAGTACTTAGTAGTTTAATGCTCACGTTTTCATGTCTTCTTTCCTTGTAAATCTACACTTATTGTCATGAATGCATGTACGAGAAAGAAAAAGGAAAGGCTAAATATGATGATATGTCAGACCAAATCTTCTTTTTTTGGAATAATTTTGTCGTCCATCACTAGACATGTAAAGCAGTAGGGGTACTTAATATCTTAGAAATTGATATGAACATGTAAAATTAGGCAAAAGCTTCACAAAGTTAGGCAAGTATTAGGAGAAATTCACAGCGTCATCAAAATAAGCGAGACCAAGTAAATGCCTAAGATGGATTAACTATACGCCCAACATATGAATGGTTTGTTAATCTTAACTAAAAAATAAATTTTAACAATAAAACGGCAGAAAGGCAAAAATATTTTGGCCCATGTAGTAGTTTCCATTTAATTTCCAAACATATTTCAATACCAACAAGTTTTCTTTTAGATAAAAAAATAATAATAATAATAGTTACTATCATTTATTTTAATTTGTCCGTTTGATAAAGATTTTCAAAAAGTATATGTCGGTTTATTCTTTTCAATGAAAATATCTTAGGCTAAATTTGAAAGGTTAATTTTGTATATTAAAATGTAACAAAGGCAAAATGAACAACAAACAAATTCAAAGAGTCAAAATGCGTCAATAAAAGCAACTGTGCCTCGAGATCCTTACCCGGAACTCTGACGCAGACCACTAAACGAGTCATAGGTGTTCTAAGGTACCTCTTTGGTGACTTGACACACCTTTGAACTATGTCAAGTGGCGACTCCGAAAAAATCTCTAAACAATTGTGTACCTTTAAAACAACATCCAAGCCACTACCTTTTATTTTATTTTAGTAATTTTTAGGGCGTGACAGCTTGGCGACTCCACTGGGGAAAATTAGAATCTCAGGTTTTAATCATTGTCGCTTTTAGGCTTGTGAATATTTGTTTGTTTGTTTGCCATATTTTGAATGTTATTGCTTTAATATTCATCTGAACTGTATATAAATTGTCTCCTCTCGTTCAACCCTCTGAGTCTCTGATATATATATATACCAATATTACTCTCAGCATCTGGGAAACCTTCTTACACAAAATTGCCATGATTTAGGAGGACGGTGTGTCGGGGTTAAGTCGGAGACACTATTGCCGAACAACCTCGATGCATTTTCCGCCTGGTTTGTCCACCGGGTTCTGAGCCAGTCTAGACACCAAGTCAATTTTGTCACCTAGAGTTAAGCTTTTAGGCCCGATTTATCTGCATTTCATTTGATGACTTAGTGAGGTGTGGTACACCAGTACTGCACTTGTCTAGGCTGACCTCCTTCGTGTTAAGACGGGACCCACGTCCTAGAAAGACACATTTAGGGCATTTTTTGTGTCGCATATGTTCGGAAGGTCGTTATGCTGACCGTTATTGGTTTGGGGGTCGGGATACACTAAAATGGATGCAAAAAGAACATAGAATTTTGGGTCAAAAAAAAAAAATTATTTTTACGCTGTTATAATGGCGAATTTTTTTAGGGTCATTGTGTCAAATCTATAAGAAGGGTTTTTATTTTTTCTTCAATTTCCTGTCGTTATAATGCCGAATTTTCTTTAGGTCATTTGCGTTTAAGTCAAGTCTCATAGTCTAGTCTAAAATTAAAAAATTATTTTTACGCCGTTAAAATGGTAAATTGTTTTTTAGAGTCACTATGTCAAAATCCATAAGAAGAGTTTTTCGAGTCATAAAATATATTATTGTGTCGTTATAATGCCGAATTTTCTTTATGCCATTTGTGTTTAAGTAGTCTATTCTAAAAATATTGAAAATAATTTCTTGCGTCGTTATAGTGGCGAATTTTTTCTTTTTTGAAGTCCGTGTCCAAATGTGTGTCAAAGGGTCCTCAATTTCGTCCTTTCGCATCGTTGTGATAACTGTCAAAATTTGAGTCTGGGGTCTTGTCTCAAGTTGTCAAATAAACTATCATTTTAATGTTGTCGTAATGACGAATTATCCAGAATTTGTGTCAATTTTATACCTTTATCCAGGTCAAAAAAAATTAATTAAAGAATGGTGGTTTGAGTATCGAGTCTGGGAAAAGAAAAAAAAAAGGTTTTAGTCGTCATTTGAGCCATTGTAACGACGAATTTTTTTTAGAATCTTGTGTTTAGTTCCGTGTTCGGGTTTTGGCCCAAGTTTGTTTTTGAAAATAATTTATTGTCACTATAATGGTGAAAATTTTAGAACCCTTTATGTTTGCCTAGGTCTGCGTCCGGGTTTCATCCCGAGTCTGAAAATAATTTTTGGTCGTCAGTTTATGTTATAATGGCAAAATTTTTGAAATGCTCCTGTGTCCGAGCCTGTGTTATTTTTTCAGAATAATTCTTCGTCTTTTTATGTCAAATGGCAAAATTTTGTTAATCGTTCATGTGCCCCGTGTCTGTCATTTTGTATCCTAGTTTCTCTCTAATTCTGTAAATACCCAGACATTGTATTTTTATTTTTGGCTCTTGTCTCGTGTCATTGTTTAGATTATGTCAGTTGTTTCAAGAAAAATGATTTATTTTTTAAAAAAAATATCATCAAAAAAAATCAAGCCTGTCTGTCGTCTCGAGTTATGTGTCGTCTACGGTTTGTATTTTGACATTGTCTCAATGCGACACATAGACAATCTTTTCGGGGATACGATCGGTACACTCGGCTTACGCCGTTAACCGTTTCGGGATGACGCATAACAACCTTAGGCTGCAATCTGTGCTTCTTTTGTGCTAACCTGATTGGTTTATTAGCTTGAGCAACTACCGTGCTGGCCCCACATTCCTACTCCACCAGAATCAAGGGACCACTGCCTGTACCAGAAGTGGTTGAAGCTCCTATTCAGGAAAATACTCTAACAACGATGGCCGAGGAAGCTGAGAATACTGAGCTGGTTCGCGAGCAACAAGCCAAGATGGCCGAGGACTTCGCAGCTATGAAAGAAATGATGACGCAGCTAGTTCGTAACATGGCAGCAGTTCAGGCACCTCCTGTTCCGCCAGGTGCTGCTGGTTTCATGGCAAATACCCAGCCACCAGGGCAAGGGCAATCTACAGTGGTAGGAGACCCCCGTTACCCTCCGGGATTTGGTCCACATCCGGCAACTGACAATGCAGCTGGACCTTCCACTGTACAACCTGGAGCACAATTCCCACAACATGGACAACAAGGCCAACCCCAGGTTCCTGCCGCAGCATTCACCTTTCCTGCAGGACACACTTTGCAAAGATCGAACAGTGACCCACAGTTAAGTGCCCATGATCAATAATTTGACCAAGCTCAGGGTAATGTCTTCCGCCAAACCGAGTCGTATGATCAGGGGCACCACACAGAATCACATGCTGATATCGAGAGGTTGGAAAAAACAGAAGAGAATGATTTTGCTCGAAAATTGAAAAGCTTGGAGCAAACTGTGAAAAACATACAAGGGCAAGGGGGGTAAAACCAATATTTCATACGAAGACATGTGTTTGTTCCCTCATGTGCCATTTCCTGAAGGTTTTGTTGTGCCCAAATTTGATATGTACATTGGACATAGTGATCCAAGGATCCATATGAAGATCTACCTTAACAAAATAAGGGGCATTGAGAAGGACGAATTGTGGATGGCATACTTTGCTGACAGTTTGGGAGGACCGGCAACAGAATGGTTTGTGCAACAAGATGTTTCGAAGTGGGTCACCTTTGATGACATGGCCAGCGCTTTCCTAAACCACTATGGCTACAAAATGGAGGCTGCTCCTGACCGTTCTTCCTTGAAGACGTTCACAAAGAAACCAAGTGAAAGTTTCAGGGAGTATGCCTATAGATGGCGCGAGCAGGCAGCGCGTGTGAGCCCTTTATTACCCGATGATAAAATGGTCGAAGAGTTCATTGAGGTGCTTGATGAGACCTATTACCAAACGATGGCCTCTGCCATAGGGAAACAATTCAGTGAAGCAGTGAAAATTGGGGAGATGATTGAGAGAGGAATCAAGGCAGGCAAGATTGTCAGCCAAACAGCTTTGCGAGCCCAGGAAGGAGCCTTGGGGAAGAAGAATCAGGATGATATAGCCATGGTGGGTCCGGGTTCACAAAAGTGGAGCGAGAAAAGATACAATCAGACCTACTCATACCAAGCTCCACAAATATACCCTCCACAACACTACTACACCCCACAGAATCCGCAGTATTCCGTCCCTCCACCCCAATACTTAATCCATACAGTGCAGCCATATGCTCCAATATCGTCTTATCCGTAATGGCGCGCTCCAGCCCCACATCCTATATATCCTATTCACCAAGCTCCACATAACCAATTCCAGCCTCCACCGAACCTTCCCCACCAACCAAGAGGTCCTCCAGGCTTTCGCCCAAAGGTTGAGTATAAAAAGGTGCATCAAGTGAAAAAGAATGAGTTCACGCCAATTGGAGAATCTTATGCCGAACTTTTTCAGAAGTTGCAAGCTTTGGACATACTGAAATCGATCAATGGAGGAATGCATCCTAGGGATAGGATTGACGACTCTCGTCAATGTGCTTACCATTCAGGGGCACCGGGGCATGACACTGAGGATTGCCATTTTCTCAAGAAGGATATCCAAGCTTTGATCGATAACGGTCAGATTCAAGTTGAGGGTTCAAATGCACCAGATACAAATCAGAACTCATTGCCTGTCGGTGATGATGTGCATATGGTGGGTATAGTGGGTGTAGAAGATTTGGGAGCTGAGTCTGCAATGCCGATAGTGCATGTTGGTGATGTATCAATTGGGGCCAACAAAATGCTAGTGATAATGAACTGTGTTCCTGAGATTGTGCTTGGGGTAGCAGACAGAGTACGGGGTGAAGAAATGAAGAAGACGAACATGTCTCTCGAGAAGCCAATCTCAAATCTTACCCGGTCATTCATCAGTCCCAAAGAAGTAAAGTCCACCCTGATGGGGGTTGGAGAAAATTAGGAAAAGGAGAAGATATTGTCAGATTCAGGGAATCTTTTTGGTATCAGCATGGTACAATCTTGTAGCTTGTTTTGCTAACCTCGTTGTATACTTGGTTATATAAGGGTTGTAACCCAAGTGCATTATTTTGCTTGTTTTGTTTGTTCAATCTCTTCTATCTTAAATTCAATGAAAGCGAGATCCATCTCGTCCTAATATTCGGTCTTTTATGTTTTATGTACTTACCTCCTTAGTTTTCTGTTTTATGTTTTCTCGACCTTAATAACATGACATGCGTGCGGAATTTACGTCTTGATCTAAACACGCGCTCTGGTATTGTGAGATATCTGAGTAGTAAAGAGGGATAAAAGAGGGAGCGAAATAAGTTGGGAATTAGTTAGTGGTCATCCGATAAGGGAGATCGGTGAGGAGTTCAAAATCGTGCACGATCGCTTCGACCCAAGTTGAAACACCAGTTTTGAGAACCATCATTGAAGTAGAAGTCGAGGACACGTGTGGATCAATCCAGGTCAAGTGATTGAATCATTATTGGTGCGAGGCATTCTCGGGTCGGGATGACGAACGACTTTCTTTTCTTCTACCCAAACAATATATCCTTTGTAAACTCTTTTGAGCTTTATTTTGTGTTTTCTTTGGCCTACCCTCCCTTGGAATCATTTGATGTGATTAGAGACAAAAAAAGAGGGGAAAAAAAAAGAAACAAAAAATCTACCTCAGTGGTAGAGCTACGTCTGACCTGATTCCTCTCAAAAGGATACGTAGGCAACCATTCGGGTTCGGTCATCACAGGGAAAAGCTCTTTTTTTTTTCTTGTTCATATTGACGCCAAACTTGTCTCCAAGTTTGCGGCCAATGTCAAAAAAAATTTGTCCCCCATTCTATGCTAAACTGGGGCAGAAGTTTGTTTTTATTTTATCTTTTAAAATAAAATAAAAACAAACTTCTATTTTATTATACCATATATTCGTATGTTTCATGATATGTTTGGTATATCAGTCTCGAAGTCGAGAAAAAAAATTCAAAGCGCCCCAATTTAAGATAATCTGGGGCAGAAGTTTATTTTTAAGAAAAAAAAAAAGAAAAGGAGAAAGTCAATTCCTTTTGCTTTCTTTGTGTTCATCTCGGGGGATAATCTCAATATTCCATATGTTTTCATATTAGAAAATTCAAAAGATAATTCCTCGATTTTATTAAACCGGGGCTACAGCTTGTTGTTATTTTAAAAGAAATGATTCCAAGGGTTGTATCATTCACCAATCATCTCATGAGATGCTTTCATAACGCTTTTCAAACTAAAGAGGAAAACTCAAAAAAAAAAAAAAAAAAAAAAAAAAAAGAGAAAAAGAGAGGAAAAAAAGAAGAAGAGAAGTGATCTCCAATTTGCCTAAACTGGGGAAATAAGTTCGTTTTATTTTCAAAAAGCGGTGATTTCATAGTTTATGATATTCATCTGATCGTCTCATGAGATGTTTATAAGATTTTAGGCTGAACCCCTTTCTCCATAGCCTAACCAAATCTCCATTATAGTCCAAAGAAAGACCATTCTGACCGATCATTGAGAATGTCAAGCCAAGTAGGGTATCAGGGGATAAGTTCCACGCTGTAAATTCGCATTCTTATAAGCCGACAGTCGCGTTTAGAAGCTGGGAGCACCAAGGTCATTAAAAGAGAAATTCTCCGGGGAATCAAGATAAAGGCCAAAATTGAAGAAAGAAAGGAAAAAAGGGGTCGAGTAGCAAGGAAAGATCGGAGGTCGATTGGGAAAGAGCGAAAAAAATGAAAGAAATGAAAAAAAAGGAAAAAGAAAAAAATGAAGTCTTGTCAGTGAAAACCTAAAAAGGCGCTGCAAGGCAATAGTGAGTTAAAAGAACAAAGAGAGAGGCTAGTTAATGAAAACTCCGAGGGGCACTACTAGTCGACTGAGGGTCGTGGAATTCGTCATCAAGTTCGAGTTGAGAAAGATTGTCAAACTGAGAGCAAGTTAAGGAATACCTCGTGTGAACGGATCAAGTGTTGATTCCAAGATGCATGTCATGTTTTTTTAAGGTCGTCGTTGCACCTCCAAATAAGTTTCTTCTATCTACGAGGGACATCTTTCATTCGATGTCTCCTTTTGAGTTTCTTCACTTTTCTTTTCATTTATTTCTTTCTCATTATTTTCGGGCATTCAGAAAGGTTTGCAAAACTTGTCTACAAGTTTCAGTTGTACCAGAAAAGTCGGGAATGGGAGCCTAGTACCGAGATTGTACCATGAAGATCACCAGCAAAAAGTTATTATTTCTACAAAGTGTGATCAAAGACCGATATGAGATTTTGGGTTGGGAAGTGTGAGAACAAAACTACATCAAGTAAGTTGCCTGTCGGGGACAAACTTGAAGAGCAGAAAAAGAAATAATGGAAGAAATCAAGGACCATCTGAACTGGGAGCATCGGTTTTTCAACTTTGAAGAACAGACCCCATTGGGATGATGAGATTCAAGTTTCAACGCAAGACCCGTTGGGATAATGGGATTCAATTTTCAGAACAAGACCCATCAGAGTGATGGTTTACAATTTCAGCTTTCTGTCAAGACCCATTGGGATAATGGGTTACAATTTTTCAGCTTTTAGAACAAGACCCACTAGAGTAGTGGTTTTCAATTCAACAAGAACAAGACCTATCAGAGTGATGGTTTTTTATCGATTTCCAGTCAAACAAGACCCATCAGAGTGATGGTTTCTAATTTTCAGCAAAAGCAAGACCCATCAGAGTGATGGTTTTTAATTTTCAGTCAGAGCAAGATCTATCAGAGTGATGATTTTTCAATTTTCAGCAAAAGCAAGACCCATCAGGGTGATGGTTTGCAATTCAGTAAAAAAAAAAAAAAAACAAGACCCATCAGAGTGATGGTTTTCAATTCAATAGAAGCAAGACCCATCAGAGTGATGGTTTTAATTTTCCAGTAAAGACAAGACCCGTCAGAGTGATGGTTTTTTAGTTTTCAGTCGGGGAAAGACTCATCAGAGTGATGGTTTTCTATTTTCAAAAGAAGCAAGACCCATCATAGTGATGGTTTTTCAATTTCCAGCATAGGCAAGATCCATCAGAGTGATGTTTTCTAATTTTCAATAAAAAGCAAGACCCATCAGAGTGATGGTTTTCAATTTCCAGCATAAGCAAGACCCATAAGAGTGATGGTTTCTAATTTTCAACAAAATGCAAGACCCACCAGAGTGGTGGTTCCAGTTTTATCTTTCAAGTCAAAGTCCGTCAAAGCGGCAATTTCGTTCAAGTCAAAGCCCGTCAAAGCGGCAATTTTAGCATTCAAGTCAAAGTCCGTCAAAACGGCAATTTCAATTTTCAAGTCAAACCCGCCTGAGCGGCAATGTCAAGTTTTCAAGACCCACTTGGTTAGCGGGAGCTTCAGACCAGTTCATCAGCTTGGGAAGCATGAAGAATTAGTCTAGGAATTGTAATTTTACATTTCAATGTTGTATTTTCATTTTCCTTTGTAAAGCAATGATCACCAGCCAGCAACCAGCAACAAGTGACCAGCAACAACAACTCTAGTATGTCCAAAGTGTCTTGTGTCAGTCCGGGTGACTCTAGAAGCGTAGAGTCAGTCCTAGTTAGTTTTGCAAGTGTATAGAGTTAGTCTGTGTATGTTTAGAGAGTGCTTAGTGTTAGTCTAGGAGAGTCTAGTGTCTATCTGAATGCGGTAGTCCAAGCTACCGTACCTGAGGAACTACACTGACCTGATTCCTTAGTCCTTAGCCTTGTTCTTGGTTAGAACCGAAATTCAAGGTATGGTCACCATTTTGCAAAGCGTGCTCTTGGCTAGAACCGAAAAGCCAAAATTAGTTACAATTATGTCTTTGTCCGAAAACAATTCATGTTCTCGAACAAAGAGGGGCAGCTGTAATCACCTAATTTTGGCACAAAATATTAAAACTACATATAGTTTGTGGTAATTTTCATGAGATTTTGTCTTATTATTTAGTTTTTTTTAGTAATAAATTAGGAAGAAATATTGAAAAAATTTCAAAAAAAAATGAAAGAAAGAAAGAAAGAAGTGACATGGGATTGATGATGTCAATGTGATGATGTCAAGAGAGAGTCAAAGTAGTAGTACAACTTTCACATGAGTATGGTACTTTTTTTTGAAAAAACTTTAAAAAAAAAAAAAGCAAAAGAAGAAAGCACATGGGTGATTTTTTATCCCTATTTACTCCACTCTTTTTCATTATTAAGGAAGGGAGAAACCAACAAAAATCTGAAAAAATATGCTCTCTACTACACAAAAGGTTTAGAGCAAAATATTGGAATTAGTAGAATAGAACAAAATTTGAAAGAGAAGAAAAATAATTAAATAGAGATACAAGTCTTTTGTAGGTCTTAAATCATGATACAAGTCTTTTGGAGGTCTTAAATCATAGTGTTTGAAGTAGTTTTATGTTGGCTTAGTGGTCCGTTCGTTCGCTGGTTGTTACTGTCGCGTTTACTGTTATTTTCATTGCTACACTCAAGGAGTTTCATCTTTACACAAATAGGTGCATTTTAGTTGTCACGACCCCTTTTTTATTTTAAAAAAAGAAAATACTAAAGTGTTTAAATGGTTGTGACGGTGTTGATAGGTACACGAATTATTAAGAGATTTTTGGAGTCGCCACTTGACAAGTTAAAGGCGTGCCAAGTCAAAGTGGTGTACCTAGAATACCTATGACTCGTAAATGGTCTGCGTCAGAGTTCCAGATAAGGATATCGGTTGACTCTCGGGAAGGTGTTAGGCACCCTCGAGTCCTGTTCCAAGCACAGTTGCTTTATTGATGCATTTCGGCTCTTTGAAGATTATTTGTATGTTTTCCTTTGTTTTATACGCTTTGATTTATTAATTTAGTTTGCCCGTTCAAATAAAAACTCAAATCGAGATATGATTGCGCAGGCACTTCACCCAACAAAATCTTCCGACTTAAATTAGTTAAATTATGCAGGCACTTCGCCCAAACAAAATCTCCTAATTTAAAGAGTTAAAATGAACAAATGAGTTATTAAATTGCTTCGGCCTATGATTTGCATAATCTTGTTTGATAGATTGTATTACGCCTTTGAAAACTCTCAAATTACAGACTAATTTAAATAATAACGTGATTTATTTACAAAGTGCCAAATTAATTAGGAGTAGACGTACATGCCCAATAACGTTGGCTAATCAATACTGCTTTGCACGTGCTAACAATTTTGCCTCCCACATACTGCTTTGCACGTAACAGCCCCCTTTTATAACTCTATTTTAAAGATGTCCTAAGTTTGCTTAATGATTTTTCATTCAAGTTCTCACCAATTAGTTTGCATAAAATTAACCTCAAATTTGCTTGACTGTTCATGGCAAAAATGGTCGAAACAACAAATTTCATTAATTCTTTTCACTCATTTCCAGATCTGACCACTTGTTGACATATTTAATATTGCTTAACCATTCCATATAAAAGACATTAAAAGAAATCTCAAACACACCCAAGGCCCAAACCAACTCAAGGACATTTCGTTTTTAAATAGCAGCAACATATATGTTAGTTCTTTTAGCAAGGGCAACTGTAGCCAAATATATGTAAGAAAAGGCACACATACACACATGAGTTGCTTCTTTCCCAAATCTACAGCCCTTGATCAGGTCATTTTTCACATATTAAACTTTTGAGATGATAAAAATGTAAACAAAGCAAAGGGCAAAATGTTAGTAAAAATACCTATTGCGAAAATTCCCAAAGCAACAAGGAAATGACCATCGTCTGAAGCCCAGCAGACCAACAAACCTCAACAAACCAACAAGCAGCAACAGCAGTGAACATCGCAAAAGCAATCGTAGCAAACTTCTTTAGACAGACCCTCTCTAGTCTAAGTTTAAGCTCAAAATTTACACTACATAAACTCTCTTTTCATCTCTATTTTTCTTACTTTGCTCTCTCAGATCTGAAATTTTAACAAGTGTTGGAGGAGTGTTTTTTCAGATGTTCTCTTACCAGATCTTCTTTTTCAAGAGAGAGAAGTGATCCACGCTCAATCCTACACCTTTAATGGTGAGGGACGGTCGTCAAGTATAATACCCGATGTGAGTCGGGGTCGATTTCCCAAGGAAACTAGCACGTCAAGTGAGAGAGTCGCAAATAGATATTCAAACGAGATTTAGTATTGAGTCCTAGAAGGATGAGGTTGTATTTAAGAACACTATAATTAACTACAAGGCGTACAATTAAGCAAGTAAATTGATTATATATTATGAGACTAGGGGTGCAACCAACTAATAGTGATTTCCATCCAACGGGTGTCTTTACTTCACTTTCCCAACACAAGTATATTTATGGTCGAGTGTTCCGATTATGATCTCTAGAATCCTTCCGGCCTATAAGAGATCTTGCACAACTCGCTCGTCAAAACCTTAGTTGCATACTCAAAGACCCGAGGAAAGGAGACCTCTTCCGAGCGTAACTCCTTTTAGATGAGTTAGTCTATACGAATAGCCTATCAACTCAAATCCTCGCCAACTCCACTATTCTACACTAGTTAATCTCTTTCGAGTCTTCAACTAGCAATGTAGACAAGAAATCCCAAATATCATAGATTTTGGAATTTTGATGTTATTGTAATGGGGAGTTGAATAATTGTTACTTGTGTTATGGTTAGTGAAATAGAACAACACCCATTAATTTTCTATCACAATAGCATAATTACACCCCTAGTTATGAATTTAACTACTCATAACTAGGGTTTGAATCAAAGCAATCAACATGTAATGAAATGATGGATTGAAATCAAACATAGACTTTGGATTGATATATGAATTAATATTCAAAGATACAAGTTTAGAAGTTTACAACATGATGTTAAGTCTCCAACTTGGCTCACGAAATCGGCCAAAACATTTAGAGTATAAGTCTAGAATTGGATAATGCTAAAACTCTAGCTTTTAGTATTTATGAAAGCTCAGGAACCCGTGTTTTAGGCGAGGCGCCTGGCTAGGCGGGGCGCCTGTGCCATTTCTTCTTCTTTAGACACTGTTCCAGCTAGGAGGGGCGCCTGCTCTAGGCTGGGCACCTGAAGCCCTTTTATTTCAGGCGGGGCGCCTAGAGCCTTTGCAACTCAGGCGGGGCGCCTGGCCAGCTGCGGCGCCTGTGTCCCTTTTCTCTTCTTATGCAGTGATTTCTTCAGGCGGGCGCCTGAGCTAGGCGGGGCGCCTGGCTCTTTGACTCCGATCTTTATCTCTTGATTCTAATTCTCGCTCTTTTGCTTCAACTTCAATCAATGACTCGTTTACACTCGTCATAACCTGAAATTAAGCAATTCACGGCATCAATAACACACATTATTGCTTTTGGATTCAAATACAAAAGCTTAAGGTGGTAATTAAGTTGGTAAAATACCAACTTATCAACTCCCCCAAACTTAAGTCTTTGCTTGTCCTCAAGCAATTCAAAATCAAAGAGACCAAATCATGTTCTAGTTAAAGCTCAAGACTCAGTTATGTTCCTCGATTCAAAGTCACGAACATCGTTTTGCATTAATGAGTCAGCTGATACTAACTAGTCTCAATCACTTCCATGGACATTTGACAAGTAATACTCATATCTAATCAATTACGGCTAGAGGACACACATGACTTTCAAGGCTTGCCTCAAGGTCATCGACTCGCTTTACTTGTTTATGCTCCTTACCATGCACCCAAAACTTGCGCTCAAGAATCACTTGCTATTCTCACCGAAAAGAGTAGAGTCCCTCACTCACCAAAAATATTTTCACAAAAATTCTTTTAGGACTCTTAACAAATTGAGCTCCCACCCTCGCAAGGAAATTTCATGCACGCTTCCCAAGAATTCAAAGACTTGCCCTTCTTGTACTTCTCCACTAATGTAGGCTTACTTGACTCAAAATCAATTAGGACTTGATAGGTTGTAACGTAGGCTTTTGGTTTAAGGTATGGTATATTTGGCTAATTAGTGACTAATACCTCCATAGCACTACATCACTTCGTTCTCTTTTGTGCAACTTTTTCTTTCTTTTCATTAGGCTCATCCTACCTTTCTTTTGGATACGGTACCAATTAGTCCCTTCTTTATTCAACACTTCTCTTTTCTTCTTCTTTACTCCCCCTCTTTTTTCTTTCTTTTTTTTTTTTTATAAATACATACTTCCTTTATTTTTCTCTTTCTTTTGTTTCACTTTTCTTCTATCTTTTATGTATTTCAATTTGACATTCACCGTGGGATTCCAAGCTTTTACCATCTCCCCCAAACTTAGGTTTTAGCCTAAGTTGCACATTTTTCAATGTACACATGGAGGTTAGGGCTAAAAAGAGGGTTGGTGCCTTAGCACACAAGAATTGGCTCGGGTTTCAATTTAGTGACTGCCAAATGAAAGGTTAAGGCTCAGAGGGGCTAATTGGGGCGAATACGTACATGTAGGCCATTTAGGATAGTAGCGGTCCAAAGAAAAGCCTAAAATCATGTTTCAAGCCAAGTTCACCTAGGATTTCGTCTCAAAGTATACTAAAGGCTAGCTTTAAACTCTCAAGTCACCCACACGATTTATTAAACAAAATGCCTCACCACACAAGCAAGTGATTTCTCAAGTACATTTTCCAGGCACACAAAAAGGACACTCACTCGTAAAACATGCAATGGTCCAATCTTGGACCACACCAACAACTCAATAAGCCAACACAAGAACTTCACAATCTACAACTCAAGCTATGTCAGTCAAAACACAAATTCACTTGTCATTTGCCATGAAAATGAAGAAACATAAGACGGTATCACATGAATCACTACTAAATTACAAAAGGAGTTCAATATACATGCTTGGTTCAAAAAGAACCTCCGGAAAGAACCAAGTGAAGAAAACCGAAGGCTTATTTAAAAAGAAAATAACTAAAGCATTTTTGGAACATAACTAAAAGACGAGCTAGACTAGCAACATAAAGTGTATGTACACCAAAAGTGGTTCGAATATATACATGGATAGCATATAAAACACAAGTGCAACCCAATCCAACATACACATATACATTCGAACCCCTCCCCCAACTAAAAACTCTAGCATCGTCCCGCATGCTAAGTAGACAAATGAAAGACAAAGGGGGGTAGCAAAGGGACTCCCTGGTGGTGCTCAAGCCAGGTCCTTGTTTTTGCGCCTGTAAGTGATAGGACCCGGAGCTGTCGAAGGTTGAGGAGGGGCAGGAGAAGCATGGACAGTGTGCACAGGAGGAGAAGCTGTAGAAGGAGCAATGAGACCTATTGGCACATTAAAGTGCCGAGATAAACCTGTGACAACTGCTGACATCTGATCAACTGACAGCCTGGTCTGCTCAAGTGCCTGAGTATGGGGCCTGAATAGCTGCTGTGTGCTGTGCAAGGGGTGTTGTGTTGCCCTCGATGGCAAGAGTATGGGCCTGCATAGCCTGGATCAACTCAATGGACCGGTCTGTTGGGGCTGCTGGAGGTGGAAGAGGTGGTGGCTGAACCTGAGGTAAGTTGGAGAGTAATGCCTTTATCTTCCTCCAACTTACTATCAAAATCTGAAACTGCTCGGGGTAGCACCTCAGGCTTAGCACTCATAGCAGTGTCATCAGCTGTAATAGGGTCGGAGTCATGTGGGATGTCCACCCGTGAACTGGATGGAAGCGGAGAGGCAGGCAAAGCAGGGGCACTAGAGGCCAAAGGAGTTATGGAATCATCCTTGACGGAATACTAATCGAACGGCTTCTTTGCAGGGCTGAAGAAGTCTCCAGGGAACTCTTCCACTCCATGATGCATGAGATACTCTGTCAATGTCTTTGGATAGGCAAATCTCTTCCTTTCTGAATGTATTACGTCCATTATCTCTTCTGCCATCTCCACTCCCAAATTGATCTTTATCCCACGCATAAGGCATGCAATCATCACGGCTTGATAGACAGTGACCTTGTGATCCTGACTGGTCGGTCTCACCTTAGAAATCAAGATGAAATGCCAGCACTTTGCTTCAAAATTAAGATCACCTCTATAGATTTGCACACCAACCTTTTTCCATTGTGGGTTTGACTCTCTCCCAATAATAGGTACAAGCCATGCCCGTTGTTGCTTTTCAGTCAAGTCTTGCTTCTTTTGGAACCCGGGAGTCTTGAAGTCCTCAAGATGTAGGAAAGCATTGAATGCAGCTGCACTCATGTCCACATATTTGCCTCTACAGAACACTCGTGTGTCTCCTTCCTCGTTGGTAGCCAAGTTAGCATAAAATTCACGAGTCATTCTATCATTAGCTTTCTGAAGTGGTCGACTCAGGACTTGGACCCAATTGGTATGCTTTTGGACCCGTTTGTACATGTTCGGGTTCTTCTTTTCTAGACTCTCAAACTTGATTACCCGCTCATTGTTTGCATCCCGGTCCAAGTATTTCCTATTATACAACTAGAAGGCTTTGTTTCTTGCGAACGATTTCCTCCAGTTCTCCTCATCGGGTGATTCCCCGCTCTCTTGTATCCGCGATTGCTCTATGTCATTCCCCCCCTCCATTTGAGTAGCCTCAGCTGCCCTTGGCATTGTTGTTCTAGCTTAAGATGAAGAAGCATCTTGCTTCCTCTTTGATCGGTTTTCTCCTCTTGCTTGCTTTGGTAGATTTGCTAAGGGTACGTCGTCTCGCGCATCTTCCTCGGAGGGGGTGGATGAAACTTGTTTCCTCTTTCCTGTTTGGCTCATTGTACCTAAAGCACAAAAAAAAAAAACTTTGTTAGATGTGGAGGAATACATGACACAAGGAAACAAAGAACACAATTTTATTTTTTTTATAAATAACTGTAACAGTCCAGGCGTGGCGCCTAAGAGCCCAGGCGGCCCGCCTAGAAGTGAAGCAGTTTCAATATTGAAGGGAGGCTGGGCGGGGACGCCTGGCTCAGATGGGGGGCCTGGCACCATTTGCATAACTATGCAGTGTGGGAGTTAGGCGTGGCACCTGGTTTAGGCGCAGGGCCTAGTGCAATCAGAGGGAGTGTTTAGCCAAAACACAATCCGCACTTTTTTTCTCAAGATGCACGCAAAGTTTCAAGTCTCAAAGCCACCTCAATCAATTAAAACTAGGCATCAAAAGACACGAATTTAACACATTAATTCAAGCGCAACTATCCACTTTCAAGAGCCTAACTCAATTCAAACACGAAGTCATTCCGGACAATTCCAAATACCCAACCTACCTCAAGAATACCTAACAATGCTACACAATCAAACAAGTGCAAGAACACCATATAATCAAGTGCGACACAAGCTCAAGTGGTTCAATCGAGCATACAAGTTCGCAACTTCAAGCTCAAGATCAATTTTCAAGTATCTAGGCATATGTTTCAAAAGTTATTGCTTCCCCCAACTAATGGCTTGACAAATTTATGCTTTCAAATCATTAAAATGACATTCCCCACATCCCCAGTTATTCAAGACATCAATTGTGAATTCAAGCCATGGGTCTAAACTTTCACTAAAATTCCAACTTTTCACATCATCTACCCTAACTTCCCCAACTAATTCATCTTCACAATGGAGCATTCAAGCACAAGGGGCAAGTTCTTACTAATTTCAACTGATATTAACTACACTAGGTCTAAGAACATCATACTACAATAGTACATGAACTCTAAGATAATTTAAAAACAACAAGAAAATTTTTTAGTGCACATACCCGAATTCAAGTGAACTTTGAAGAGTGAATGTGATTTGTGTGTGTTGGTGATGATTGAAAGTGACAATATGGATTGGGGATGAGATTTTCGGCCAAGGGGTATTGTTCTTTTGTCAAATTTGTGAAAGAATGAAAAATGGGTGAGTTTTGGGCGTGTTTTACACCCT
Source organism: Petunia axillaris subsp. axillaris (assembly GCA_029990575.1). Classification (NCBI taxonomy): domain Eukaryota; kingdom Viridiplantae; phylum Streptophyta; class Magnoliopsida; order Solanales; family Solanaceae; genus Petunia; species Petunia axillaris. Next base: position 49,158,638 of record JARKNS010000009.1, read on the forward strand.
ACCCACCGGGTTTTTATTTAGTGGGCCGGGGCGGGCGCCTGTGGGCCAGGCGGGGCGCCTGTCCTGTGTCCCTATTTCTTTTTTTTTCCACATCGACACTTACCTGGGCGGCCCTCCTATCACTTTAGGAGGTCCGCCTATACCTGAGCCGAGATTCCCTTGGTCGTTTATCTTCACTTTTCAACTCCCGAGTTCACGAACACTCAAATACCTGCACAACTAACAACTAATTACACTAAAATCATGGGTTGCCTCCCAAGAAGAGCCTAATTTAACGTCGCGGCACGACGGTGTTGGTTTTCATTTTCAAGGTTCATCAAGGTAGATGCACGCCATCTCTCCAACTTCGGCGTCGCATCCCAAATAATGCTTCACTCTATGCCCATTGACCCGGAAAGTTCTTCCGCCTTCTCTTGATTGCAAATCAACAGAACCATAAGGAGTAACTCCTACCACCTTAAAAGGTCCCTTCCACTTGGACTTGAGCTTGCCTGGGAATAGCTTCAAGTGAGTGTCGAACAACAACACGACATCTCCTTCTTTGAACGTCCGGTTCCAAATCCTAGAATCATGGAGCATTTTCATTTTCTCCTTATAGATCATTGCATCCTCATAGGCTAGGAACCGGAATTCATCAAGCTCATGCAAATTTGAGATTCTTGCATTGGTGGCATCATCCCAATCCATGTTCAATTTCTTCAACGCCCATAGGGCTTTGTGTTCAAGTTCCACCGGTAAATGGCAAGCTTTTCCGAACACTAACTTGAATGGAGACATCCCAATCGGAGTTTTGTATGCGGTTCGGTAAGCCCATAGAGCTTCATCAAGCTTTCTTGCCCAATCGGTTCTATTTGCATTAACAGTCTTGGCAAGAATATTCTTTACTTCCCGGTTCAAAACCTCGACTTGGCCATTTGTTTGGGGGTGGTAGGGAGTTGCAACCTTGTGTTTCACTCCATATTTTTGAAAGAAGGTTTGAGAAGGCACGGTTGCAAAAGTGACTCCCACCATCGCTAATGATTGCCCTTGGAGTCCCAAATCTTGAAAAGATGTTCTTTTTCAAGAAACTCAAGACACTCTTGGCTTCATTGTTGGGGAGCGCAACCGCTTCAACCCACTTGGACACATAGTCAACCGCCACCAAGATGTATTTGTTTCCATAAGAGCTCACAAAGGGTCCCATGAAGTCAATCCCCCATACATCAAATAATTCAACTTCCACAATGGGGTTCATCGGCATTTCATGCTTTCTCGAAATTCCCCCATCCTTTGGCATTGATTACAATTCTTGACCCAAGCATGGGCATCTTTGTGCAAGGTTGGCCAAAAGAAGCCACATTGTAGCACCTTAGCCGCCGTCCTCACTCCACCATGATGTCCTTCGTAAGGCGAAGAATGACACCTTTTCATAATGGCCTCTTGCTCGGACTCGGCAACACATCTTCGGATGATTCCATCAACACATACCCTAAAGAGATAGGGCTCATCCCAATAATAGAATCTTGCATCTTTTGCCAACTTCTTCTTTTGGTTGAATGTGAAGTCTTCGGGGTAGACTCCCCCAACTATGAAATTGGCTAAGTCGCCATACCAAGGGATTGGTTCCCAAGACACGGCCAAGATCCTTTCATCCGAAAATGTATCATTTATCTCCACTTCTTCTTTCGAGCGACCTTCCTCTTCTATACGTGACAAATGATCCGCCACTTGGTTCTCGGTCCCCTTTCTATCTATCACCTCAATGTCAAACTCTTGAAGAAGTAACACCCAACGAATGAGTCTTGCCTTGGAATCTTTCTTTGCCATCAAGTACTGGATGGCGGAGTGGTCGGTATGGACAATTGTACTCAACCCCACCAAGTATGCTCGGAATTTCTCAAAGGCAAAAACTATTGCTAGAAGCTCTTTCTCCGTCACCGTGTAATTCATTTGAGCTCCATTCATCGTTTTACTTGCGTAGTAGATAGGATGAAACATCTTCTCCACCCTTTGACCTAGCACGGCTCCCAAAGCCACGTCACTAGCGTCACACATGAGCTCGAATGGGAGCTCCCAATTTGGACTCACAATGATTGGTGCGGTGGTTAGCTTCTTCATTACCTCTTCAAAGGCTTCTAAGCACGCCTTGTCAAAAACAAACTTGGCATCCTTCTCCAACAATTTGCACATCGGATTCACAATTTTAGAGAAATCTTTAATGAAGCGGCGATAAGATCCCGCATGTCCCAAGAAGCTTCGAACACCTTTCACGGTCATTGGAGGTGGAAGCTTTAAAATCACTTCTATTTTTGCTTGATCCACCTCGATTCCCTTTTTCGAAACTTTGTGCCCCAACACGATGCCTTCTTGGACTAGCAAAGGTTTAAGAACAAGCCTCGTTTCTTCCCATCTTTCTAGCACTCTCTCCAAATTAGACAAGCAATCATCGAATGAATCTCCAACTACCGAGAAATCATCCATGAAAACCTCAAGGAAATTCTCCACCATGTCATGGAAAAGAGCTATCATGCACCTTTGAAATGTGGCGGGGGCATTACAAAGACCAAATTGCATTTTTCGGAATGCAAAGGTGCCATAGGGACAAGTGAAAGTGGTCTTGTCTTGATCCTCGGCCTCAATGGATATTTAGTTATAGCCGGAGTACCTATCCAAGAAACAATAGTAAGCACAACCCGCCAACCGATCAAGCATTTGATCAATGAATGGCAAAGGAAAATGATCCTTCCTTGTAGCGGTGTTGAGCTTTCGATAATCCATACACACTCTCCATCCGGTTACGAGTCTAGTTGCAATAGACTCACCTTTGTCATTTAGAATCACCGTCATACCCCCCTTCTTGGGCACACATTGCATGAGTGACACCCACTTGCTATCGGACAATGGAACTATCACACCCGCATCTAGCCATTTGATGATTTCTTTCTTCACTACCTCTTGCATCGGAGGATTCAACCTCCTTTGGTGTTCTACACTTGGTCGACACCCTTCTTCAAGCAAGATCTTATAAGTGCATACCCCCGAATCAATTCCCCTTATATCCGCCAAGGTCCATCCTATAGCTTTAATCCTCCTCTTCACCACTTCAACAAGTTGAGATTCTTGAGTTTTGGTCAAGTGAGATGAGATGATTATGGGTAGAGTGGAGTTGGGACCAAGAAAAGTGTATCTCAAATGGGATGGTAAGATTTTCAATTCAAGTTTCGGAGATTCTTCAATGGATGGTTTTGTTGGTAGTGTTTCTCGGTTTTCAAGATCTAGGGATAGCTTTTTAGGTACATAGGGTTTTGATCCCAAGCCTTCCAATGCCTTCACTACCTCCGCTACAGTCTTCATTTTCCACATCCATGTCCCAAATTACCGCCGCCAACATGTCTTCTTGACTAGCTAAGACACTCTCTTTTCCACTAAGGCATTGACCACGACATCGACATAAGAACAAGTCGCATCATTGTCCATTGGTTGTTTCAAGGCCTTGCAAATATAAAATACGGCATTCTCCCCATTGAACCTAAAAGTGAGTTCACCTCTCTCCACATCACAAAGAGCTCTTCCGGTTGCCAAGAATGGTTTCCCAAGAATGATAGGTACTTCAAAATCCACGGGGCAATCAAGAATAACAAAATCCGCCGGGAAGACGAATTTGTCTACCTTCACCAACACATTGTCAATAATTCCAATCGGACTTTTTATTGAGTGATCGGCCATTTGTAAGTTCACGGTTGTTGGTCTAGGTTCCTTGGTGTCCAATGTCTTGTACACCGCATATGGCATTAAGTTGATACTTGCACCTAGGTCACACAAAGCTTTCTTGAAGTGCCTTCCACCAATTGTGTATAGGATGGTAAAAGCTCCGGGATCTTCCATCTTTGGAGCTATGTGTTTTGACACAATTGCACTCACTTGATGAGTCACCTTGATTTTCTCGAAATCTCCATATGTCTTCTTGGTCACCAAGTCTTTCATGAATTTAGCAATGTTGGGCATTTGACCCAATACATCAACCAATGGAATGTTGATTGAAGTGCTTGCAATTTTCTCCCATATCTTCTTTGCATGTGTGATTTCTCTTTGCTTGTTACTCTTTTGTGGGAATGGAAGGGGAATTTTGGGAATGGAGCTTGGAATGGAAAGGCTTTCTTTGGGTGGTGGAGTTTTCTTTGGTTTAGCTTTTTGGGTAGTGGTGTTTTGGGATGTAGGCTTGGGAATATCTTGAACATCATCATCATTGTCTTACACAAACACATCACCTTGCCTCTCCTTTTCATCTTGCACCATCTCCTCTCCGATAGCTTCATTATCATTCCACTCGGCACCCACATGATCATCTTGCATTCTCAACTCCGCATCATCATTACTCATGGCTTTTGGATCTTCATATGTCTTGCCACTTCAAGTTTTGATCACCATCACTTGGTCTTTACCGCCTCTTTTAGGATTCACTACCGTATCACTTGGTAAGGCTCCTTGCGGCCTTTGATTGACTTGATGAGCGAGTTGGCTCATTTGCGACTCAAGTTCTTTGATGGATGTGGAATGTGATGTCATAGTTTGCTTCATGGCTTTCATGTCTCCAGAGTAGCCTTGTTGATTTTGAAGCATTTGACTCATCATTTCTTCCAATTTGGTGGGAGCCTTTGTCTCTTAATCATTTTGCTTAAATGGAGGTCTTGGAGCATATTGTTGAGAATAACCGGCTCCTCTCCCCTCTTGGTTGCTACTCCAATTACCTCCTCCTTGACTCGGCCTCCATTGCCCTTGTTGTTGGTAGGCTTGTTGATATGGTTGTTGGTAGGGTTGTTGATAAGGTCTTTGATAACCACCTTGATCATACCCTCTTTGCCCTTGGTAGTTACCCACATAATGTACTTCTTCCCCATCTTGCACATGGTAGCATTGTTCCCGATAATATCCCTCTTGCCCATGTTGGAGAAGGGACATAGGAACACCTCCAGGAGTCACATAACCCATTGGGGCCACTTGATGGCCGGCATTTGTGGTGTGGATATTCTCCACCTTGTGCAATTTCTTTTCATTGGCTTCCCTATCGATGTTTGAGTTCTTGTTCATGAGGTCCACCGAGGTCAAAATCCTTTCCGTTTTCTCATCTTGGGCTTCAAATTTTTCCATCATCTTTGGACTAATCCCAACTTCTCTTCCCGGATTCTTAGCTCTTGATTGCCATTCTTGAGACCTCTTGATCGCTTTGTCTAGGATATATTTCACCTCTTCATACCTCTTATCCATGGTGACACCATCACATAAAGTATCCAAGGCAGATCGGTTCATCTTGTTCAACCCTTGATAGAAGCTTTGCAACAACATGTTCCCACTGAAACCATGATTAGGACATCGGAGCAACACATCCTGGAAAGCCTCCCAAGCCTCGGTCAAAGAATCGGATGTTTCTTGCTCAAACATGTAGATCTTCTCTCTCAATGCCGCTTGCTTCCCCTTTGGTGAAAACTTCCCTAGAAATTGTTTTACCAACTCTTGCCAAGTGAAAATAGAGTTTCTCGGCAATTTGTTCAACCAATCTTTAGCTTTTCCGGTGAGAGAGTAATCAACCTCAATGATTCTTCCGACACCCTTGTCGACTTGTAGAGATTACAAGTTTGCACAAAATTTCTCAAGTGATCATTTGCATCTTCATTCTTAGTACCACCAAAGCAACCATATTGTTCAAGACCTTGAAGAATTACATTTGGGAGGCTAAAACTAGCATTGCCATGAATGGGTGGAGGAACTATGGAACTTGCAAAACAATTCATATCAATTTCTTCCTCAATCTCCTCATCATCTTCATAGTCTCTCATATCTTGTTGGTAGTCCCGAGCACCTCTAGCATACTCTTGTTGACAGTCTCGAGCACCTCTAGCATACTCTTGATTACGGTTGACATTGTGAGCATTAAATCTATTGGCATTGCCCCCTCGGTTGACATTTTCTCTACCTCCACGGTTTACACCTCGACCCCCTTGGTTCACACCTCGGCCGCCTCGGTTTGCATTGTTGCCACCCCGATTAGCATTACCCGCAACATCTTCATTTCCTCCAAGATTTCCTTTTGCATTTGCTTGGACCCCCGCATTTGCTTGGCCAAACGGGTTGTCATCATGAGGGTTCACATTCTCCACTTGAGGATCATTAGCTTCCTCTTGTATTTCATCTTCGTCCACTTGCTCGACATGGAATGGATAGCCCTCTTGGTTGAGTTCTACATGGAACTCTTCATCATATTCTTCTTCATAACCTTGCGGATCCCCATGTTGTTGATTATAATAATGATTGTAATTGGGGTTCCGCAAGTGCCAATTCGGATTTCTCCTATAAAACATGTTCACCTAACACAAGGTAAAACCAAAAACAAAAGTAAAATGCTAGGACTTGCGAACTAAACAACTTTGATTAACTAATGCAACTCAATATTGAAATCGTAGTTCCCCGGCAACGGCGCCAAAATTTGATCCACGCTCAATCCTACACCTTTAATGGTGAGGGGCGGTCGTCAAGTATAATAGCTGATGTGAGTCGGGGTCGTTCCCAAGGGAACTAGCACGTCAAGTGAGAGAGTCGCAAATAGATATTCAAACGAGATTTAGTATTGAATCCTAGAAGGATGAGGTTGTATTTAAGAACACTATAATTAACTACAAGGCGTACAATTAAGCAAGTAAATTGATTATATATTATGAGACTAGGGGTGCAACCAACTAATAGTGATTTCCATCCAACGGGTGTCTTTACTTCACTTTCCCAACACAAGTATAATTATGGTCGAGTGTTCCGATTATGATCTCTAGAATCCTTCCGGCCTATAAGAGATCTTGCACAACTCGCTCGTCAAAACCTTAGTTGCATACTCAAAGTGCTACTCAAAGACCCGAGGAAAGGAGACCTCTTCCAAGCGTAACTCCTTTTAGATGAGTTAGTCTATACGAATAGCCTATCAACTCAAATCCTCGCCAACTCCACTATTCTACACTAGTTAATCTCTTCCGAGTCTTCAACTAGCAATGTCGACAAGATATCCCAAATATCATGTATTTTGATGTTATTGTAATGGGGAGTTGGATAATTGTTACTTGTGTTATGGTTGTGAAATAGAACAACACCCATTAATTTTCTATCACAATAGCATAATTACACCCCTAGTTATGAATTTAGCTACTCATAACTAGGGTTTGAATCAAAGCAATCAATATGTAATGAAATGATGGATTGAAATCAAACATAGACATTGGATTGATATATGAATTAATATTCAAAGATACAAGTTTAGAAGCTTACAACATGATGTTAAGTCTCCAACTTGGCTCACAAAATTTCCCAAAACCTTTAGAGTATAAGTCTAGAATTGAATAATGCTAAAACTCTAGCTTTTAGTATTTATAGAAGCTCAGGAACCCGTGTTTTAGGCGGGGCGCCTGTGCCATTTCTTCTTCTTTAGACAGTGTTCCAGCTAGGAGGGGCGCCTGAAGCCCTTCTATTTCAGGCGGGGCGCCTGGAGCCTTTGCAACTCAGGCGGGGCGCCTGGCCAGCTGGGGCGCCTGTGTCCCTTTTCTCTTCTTATGCAGTGATTTCTTCAGGTGGGCGCCTGAGCTAGGCGGGGCGCCTGGCTCTGTGACTCCGATCTTTATCTCTTAATTCTAATTCTCACTCTTTTACTTCAACTTCAATCAACGACTCGTTTACACTCGTCATAACCTGAAATTAAGCAATTCACGGCATCAATAACACACATTATTGCTTTTGGATTTAAAAACAAAATCTTAAGGTGGTAATTAAGTTGGTAAAATACCAACTTATCAAGAAGTCATGGTTCAGCTCTTGTGTTGTAAGGAGAGTGTTTCAGATGTGTCTCTCTGATTTTTCGTGTGTGTCTGTGTAAGTCACAAGGGAGTAAAACACTCCCTTTATAGCTGAAAAAGGAGTAGGGACAGCTGGCGAGTGTCCTACAAGAGCCAAAGCATTCAATGCCAATTACCCCTTCTATGCTTTGCTTTCACCAACCCAAAAGAGAGGCTGACATTTTACCTCTTTTGTGCAAGCCCTATGTCCCACTATTTGACCTTATTTCCCTCTCTTTTGACACAAAATATCTGAAAACTTTGAACTAAATGTGCTACTGGGCTTGGCCCGAAAATTACCCTCCAACCCACTTTGGCCCAAGATACAATTTGGACCTCAGGCCAACAACTCACAATCTTACCAGATCCCTCCCAGAATCCAAACTACACTACTACTAAACCAAATCTATCCAAATCCTACTTGAATTAAAAGAAATCATGCATCTTATGCCTAAAACAAGCAACTAACCCATTAAACTCTCACAAGAACATATTCGGACAACTTACGTACAACTTATTAGAACTACACAACTCGTGCTCAAATTAGGAAAACCAAATTAACATCATACTTCACAACCACTGAAACAGAACCACGCCTATTTAAACATATAACAGTACACACACTAATTCATAGGCAAATCAAGGGAACATTTTATCATTCGATTTCAACTTAAGCAAACTTATCAGACAGATCTGCACTCAAGCAAACACAAACTAAACAAGCAACTCGGAAACGAGATTTTTTTTACTGACTAGAACATGTTCAAACTAACATACACACACATACACATGTTGTTTCGCAAGTCTAAGGCTAAACTATTATTAGTTTACTAATCCTAAACATTAACTACTTAAATAAGGGAAAAGACAAGAGGTTTCTCGCTAACCTGTTACCAAGCAAAACACAAAGAAATCTGTCTAACGCTGCCTCCACTGTCTCGTCGAAATCGTTACTGCCTTCACGATGCCACCGTTACCAAAGTTGATTCGGCCTTGCCACCATAGCATCATCGCAGCACCAATTCCAAGCCTTATCAGCCACCACCATTTGACACCAAGTCCAATGCCATTACAGCGACACCGGGACAACAAAGCTGCTGCTTGCTACCACTGTCACTGCTTCATATCGCAGCAGATCATCACCATCATCATCGCAGCCAGTAAAAACTGCTCGATGCCCTCAAATCAACTTCGACACCACTATTGTCATCTTTTCATCTTAACAGAATCCCCACACTACAGCCTCGTAACTAGCAAGGCCGCTGCACCTCCGCCCTCATACATCATTGCCTTCGACTCACTAAGCCGCTACCTCGCTCCCTCGCCACGACCCCATACGAACAAAATAGCCCCGACACCACCACGAACCAAAAAAAATCAATCATCACAGCCAATGGAAACATCAAACATTTAAAAAGCCACAGCCTTCCCTTTACCATCGCCCTAGCTTCTACACCTCAAATGAAACAGATGCACCACCAAGCTGAACCACACACTCCCACAAAACAAAATGGAAACGGGCAGCGAGAAGGAGGAAAACAATGGAGAGGTTTGAGTGCTAAAATACCTTCAAAACATGTAGAGGAGAGCGAGAAGAATCCGTGTATATAAAACTTGTTGGAAATGGTCGCCGGAGAAAGTGAGTTGCCAAACTTTAGACTTTGATCTATGTTAATTGGTTGAGAATTTGGAAAAATCAAACTCAGAAATGGAACGAGGGGATGAAGACGGACCCAGATATGTATTTTTTTCACCGGAAGGAGAGATGTCACCGCCGACAGCAACGGTCAAAGGCGGAGCTCTGGCGGAGGAGTTTGAACTCGGCAGAGTTTTGTTTTTGTCTGCTTATGCGTGAAAAATTGGGAAATTAGAGAAACATATAAATATATATGGTGGGCTTGGACTTGTCAAATTGGGATGTGGGCTGTTCTTTTTTTTTTTTTTACAAATGGCCATAAGGGTTTCTACTCTATTTAAAATGCATATAATTAGCTAGAATTAAAACTACACAAAGTTGTAATGCTATCACAATTAAAACATAAAGTTACAATCAAACACACAAGAAGTAATTTTCAATAAATTTTCCTAATTAACAACAATTTTAGTAAAAATAAAAGACTATAATCCAGAAAATTTTTGACAAAATCTTATGAAATTAGCAAGGCTATTTTGAGCAATTTTTTGTATTTTCGTGCCAAAATTAGGCGATTACAGCTGCCCCTCTTTTTTCGAGAACATGAAGAATTTTCGGACAAAGACGTAATCAACAGCTAATTTTGGTTTTTTGGTTCTAGCCAATAGCATGCAAAATGGTGACCGTACCTTTACTTTTTGGTTCTAACCAAGAACAAGGCTACCTACATATCCCCGGACTAAGGAATCAAGTCAGTGTAGTTCCTCACGTGCGGTAGCTGGGACTACCGCATTCAGACAAACACAAAATTTTTCTAGACTAACGAGAACTTACACTAGATTCTAGACACTAAAAGACTAACTCTAGACACTTTTAGGACTAACTGGGACTGACTCGATGACTAGACTTATCCGGACTAACACAAGACACTTTTGACACACTAGAGCTGTTGCTATTGGTTACTTGTTGCTGGTTGTTGGTTGCTTGCTGGTGGTCATTGTTTTACAAGAAATGAAAATACAACATTGAAATGTAAAAATTACAATTCCTACTCTAAGTCTTCATGCTTCCCAGGATGAGCTTTTTGGTTCTTGCTCCCCTCATTGCTTGAACATAAAACCACCGCTCTTGGTTCAGGTGGGTCTTGCTTCTTTACAGAAATGGATTCCCTCGTTCTTCAGGTGGGCGCCTAGCCTTCTTCAAATGTATTCCCTCGTTCTCCAGGTGGGTGCCTCGACATCTCAAACTATTCCCTCATTCTCCAGGTGGGTGCCTCGACTTCTCAAAACTGAATTGCTTTATAAAGTTTGCTTTTGACTTGAAAGTTAAAAAAATGCCGCTTTGACGGGCTTTGACTTTAATGTTGAAATTGCCGCTTTGATGGGCTTTGACTTGAAAGTTGAAATTGCCGCTTTGACGGGCTTTGACTGAAATGCTGAAATTGCCGCTTTGACGGGCTTTGACTTGAAAGTTGGAATTGCTGAAACTTGAAATTACCGCCCGGGCGGGCTTTAACTTGAAAGTTGAAATTGCCGGTTTGACAGGCTTTGACTGAAATGCTGAAATTGTTGCTTTGACGGGCTTTGAATTTAATGTTGAAATTTCCGCTTTGACGGGCTTTGCCAGGCATTGACTTGAAAATTGAAATTGGTGAAACGTGAAATTGCCGCTTTGACGGGCTCTGAGTGAAATAATGAAATTGCCGCTTTGACGGGCTTTGACTTGAAAGTTGGAATTGCTGAAACTTGAAATTGCCGCTCGGGCGGGCTTTATCTTGAAAGTTGAAATTGCCGGTTTGACGGGCTTTGACTGAAATGCTGAAATTGCCGCTTTGACGGGCTTTGACTTGGAAGTTGGAATTGCCGCTTTGAAGGGCTTCACTTGAAAATTAAAGTTGCAGCTTTGACGGGCTTTGACATGGAATGCTGAAATTGTTGAAACTTGAAATTGCCGCTCGGGCGGGCTTTGACTGTTAAAAGCTTGAAATTGCTGCTCGGCAAGCTTTGTTTTGAAATTTTAACTTCATCTTGAAATCTGCATATCCTTTGATGATCTCTTTCATGGCACACTCCTTGGTGTGTCATTTTTGTGCCGATGTGCAACATTGAACTTCAATTATCAAGGTTGGTCCTGACTTGCTTTAGTGCAACTATGCAACTGTAACAAGTTTTGCAAGTTTTTCTTTGCTCGTTTGATGTTGGAGAAACTGAAACGAACTGAAGTAAGACAAAATGATGGAAACGAAAAAGCTTCCAACCAAAAGATAAAAAAAATGACATCCCTTGCGGGAGAGGTAAAGGACTGAAGAGATGACGACCTTATTAACATGACATGTATTTTGGAATCAAATCTTAAGCCGCTCACATAGTCTATCTCTGATTTTGCTCCCATTTTTCCAATCTTGCTTGATGGTAAATCTAACGACCCTCATCCGACTAGTAGTGCCCTTTTGGATTTTCACCGACTAGTCTCTCTCTTTGTTCTTTTAACTCACTGTTGTCTTGCAGCGCCCTTCAGGTTTTCACCGACAAGACTTCATTTTTCCTTTCTTTTTTTAGTTTTTATTTTTATTTTTTCGCTCTTTCCCAATCGACCTCCGATCTTTCCTTGATGCTCGACCCCGTCTTTCCTTTCTTCCTTCAATTTTTGCCTTTATCTAGATTCCCCGGAGAATTTCTCCTTTAATGACCTTGGTGCTCCCAACTCCTAAATGCGATTGTCAGCTTATAAGAATGCGACTTTACAGCATGGAACTTATCCCTTGATACCCTACTCGGCTTGACATTCTCAATGATCGGTCAGAAGAGTCTTTATTTGGACTGTAACATTGGATTTAGTCAGGCTATGAAGAAAGGGGTTCAACATAGAAGCTTAGAAACATCTCATGAGACGATCAGATGAATATCACAAACTATGAAATCACCGTGTTTTTGAAAATAAAACAAACTTATTTCCCCCAATTAGGCAAATTGGGGATTATTTCTCTCTCTTTTTTTTTTTTGGAAAAGCAGTATGAAAGCATCTCATGAAATGACTTGGTGAATGATACAACCCTTGGAATCATTTTTTTTAAAATAACAACAAACTGTGGCGCGGTTTAGTGAAACCGAGGAATTATCTTTTGATTTTTCTAATATGAAAACATAGGGAATATTGAGATTATCCCCTGAGATGAACACAATGAAAGAAAATGGATGCTGACTTTCTCCTCTCTTTTTTTTTAAAAAAAATAAACTTCCGCCCCAATTTATCCTAAACTGGGGCGCTTTGAGTTTTTCTTGACTTCGAGACTGATATCTCATGAAACATATGAATAGATGGTACAACAACACAGAAGTTTATTTTTATTTTATTTTTATTTTAAAAATAAAATAAAAATAAACTTCTGCCCCAGTTTAGCATACATTGGGGATTTGAATTTCTTTTGACATTGGCCGCAAACTTGGTGGAAAGCTTTTGCGTCAAAGAGGAATAGGGTAAAAATGAACTTTCCCCTATTATGACCGCACCCGAATGGTTGCCTACGAATCCTTTTGAGAGGAATCAGGTCAGACGTAGCTCTACCGCTGAGGTAGATTTTGTTTTGTATTCTGTCTTTTTTTTTTCTTTTCTTTAATCACATCAAATTGATTCCAAGGGAGGGTAGGCCAAAGAAAACAACAAAAGGGCTGACGCAGGATATAGTGTTTGGGTAGAAGAAACGAAAGCCGTTCATCATCCCGACCCGAGAATGCCTCGCACAAATAATGATTCAATCAATTGAGCTGGACTGATCCACACGTGTCCTCGACTTCTGCTTCACTGATGGTTCTCAAACTGGCATTTCATCTTCGGTCGAAGCGACCGTGCATGATTTGAACTTCTCACCGATCTCCCTTATCGGATGACTACTAATTAATTTCCAACCCATTTCAATCCCTCTTTTATCCCTCTCTACTACTCAACTAACTCACAATGTCAGAGCGCTTGTTTAGATCAAGACGTAAATTCCGCATGCATGTCATATTATTAAGGTTGACAAAACATAAAAACATAATACTAAGAAAACAAGATCAAGAAGGAAAATAAGAGACATAATGTTGAGACGAGAAAAGTATCCCGCTTTTCATTGAATTAAAGATAGAAGGGTTTGAACATCAAAACAAGCAAAATAACGCACTTGGGTTACAATCCTTAAATAACCAAGTACACAGAAAGATTTAGCAAAATAAGCTACAATATTTCACAGTCACTCAATTGCAAGTCAGGGCTAGTTTTCCTGTGTTAGGCATTGTTGAGTCCTTCACCAAGATGTACCATGCTGATACCAAAGAAATTCCCTGAATCTGGCAACATCTTCTACTGTTCCTCATTTTCTCCAACTCCCATCAAGGTAGACTTCACTTCTTTGGGATTGATGAATGACCCGGTAAGATGTGGAATTGGCTTCTCAAGAGACATGTCCGTCTTCTTCATTTCATCACCCCTTACTCTGTCTGCTACCCCAAGCACAATTTCAGGAACACACTTCACTATCACAAGCATTTGGTTAGCCCTAATTAACACATCACCAACAGGTACTATTGGCATTGCAGATTCAGCTCTCAAATCTTCTCCACATACCATTCCCACCATATACACATCATCATGGACGAGCAATGAGTTCTGGTCGATATCTGGCGCATCTGAGCCCTCGACTTGGATATGACCATTATCTATCAGAGCTTGGATCGCCTTCTTGAGACTACGACAATCATCTGTGTCGTGCCCTGGCATGTCTGAGTGGTAAGCACATTGACGAGTATGGTCTACCTTCGCCATTGGGAGGATAATTCCATCGATTGGCTTCAACATATTCAAGTCCTTCAGCTCTCTTCCTTACGCAGCTTCTGATGATAAGCACTTGGACGAAAAAAAGGAGGCCCTCTGGCTGGTAAGGAAGATTTGATGGAGCTTGAAAATGATTATGTGGAGCTTGGTGAGTGGGATATGTAGGTTGTGGGGCAGGAGCACGCCATTGTGGATAGAAAGGTGCTGGAGCATATGGCTGTGCTAGATGGACTAAGTATTATGGTGGAAGAGTGGAGTATTGAGGATTTTGTAGAGGGTGGTAGGGTTGTGGAGGACGTATTTATGGAGCTTGGTATGAGTGGGTTTGATAGTATCTTTTCTCGCTCCCTTTTTGTGAACCCGAACTTACCATGGCCACATCATCTTGATTCTTCCTCCCAAAGGCTCCTGACTGGGCCTATACCACTTGGGTGGTTCCTCTTAATGTTTTCTGGCTCACAATCTTGCCAATTTTAACTCCTTTCTCAATCACTTCGCCTATTTTAACAACCTCGTTAAATGGTTTTCCCCAGGCAGGGATCAATGCACCATAAAACTCCTCATCCTGAGCTTCGATGAATAAACGAACCATGTCTTCATCAGGGATTGCAGGGCTCACTCGAGCGGCCTGCTCGCGCCATCTGAGGGCATACTCCCTAAAGCTTTCACTTGTTTTCTTTTTTATCGCATCCAGAGAGGATCGATCTGGCAAAACTTCAATGTGGTACTTGTACTGGTCATAGAATGCCTGCGCCATGTCATCAAATGCCAACTATTTAGTTACATCCTGCCTCATGAACCATTCGACACCCCCAAGCTTTCAGAAAAGTATGCTATCAACAACTTATCTTTCTTGACCCCTCTCATTTTACTGCAGTAGGTCTTCATATGAACTCTTGGATCTCCCTGCCCGATGTATGGCTCGAACTTGGGAACTATGAACTCGTCTAGCAACTTCAATTCAGGGAAAGGGCAAAGATCCTTAAAAGAAGTGTTGAAATGATCTTCATATCCCTGCATAATTCTCACAGCTTGTTCTAAATCCTTCACTTTGCGCAAAACCTCGCTTTCGTCCAGTTTTCCCAACCGATCGAGCTCAACTTGAGACTCGTGATAGAAATCCTGATTATATGGACCACCTTGCCGAAAATTGGATTCATGGGACGGATCATAGTGTTGGTCCCCAACCTGAAGATGTGGGTCACTGTTACACCTGGCCGTGACTGGCCTAGCTGGGCCCTGAAAAATTGGCACTTGTGCTGGAGGTGGGCCATACTGTCCCTCTGGTGGAGGTGGTGCATGAAGACGCACTTCAGTTTCATTTGTTACGCCAAGGACAGGGGCAAGACCAGTAGGATAAGTGGGATCCTCAAATGCCGTAGATATGTCCGGTGCTCGTTGTACCGCTGTCGGCACAACTCCATCTAGGTTGGTTAGAATAGGAGGAGGTGCCCATCCTATGGTCAGTGCGTGATGCATGTCGGCCACGAGTTGTTTCAAGGTATTAACCTCCCCAGTCAATCTCTCATTTTCCAGTGCCAAGAGTTCCTGGCACGGGTCTCGGATCTCTCTCCATCAGATGGCATGGCTACGGGTAAAGCCACAGGTCTCTTTGATTTAGTTATGTACGGGTGGGTCGATACCAGAATTCAGTATCAAATCTCCAACTCCAAACTGGTGAGCAAATCAGGTTAGCACAAAAAGAATCACAGATTGCAGCCTAAGTTTGTTATGCGTCATCCCGAAACGGTTAACGGCATAAGCCGAATGTATCGATCGTATCTCCGAAAGATTGCTTATGAGCCTTGATCAAAATTAGAACAAAATTGTAACTGATACGCAATCAGCACAAGGATGGATTTGGATGATAATTTTTTTCTTTCCTATTTTTCTGACTCAACAAACGTAATTTAGACAAACAACACGAGACGAACTCAAAATAAAATGCATGACATGATGCACGAGTCAAAGATATATATAAAAACTGACACGACATTGGGCGGGTACACCCGGACGGTGAAAATAACGAGACTCGACATTTGAGTAGAGTCAGACTATTACACGGGGAACAAAACAAAATATAATTCAAGTAATCGTAATTGATTGTCCTTACCCTAACTTGACCTTAACAAAACAAAATAAAGTGGGTTTCCAAATATATTTTTTTTAAATGAAAAATTAAAACTCAACCCGAGATTCAAACTGAACTTAAAAATGGATTATGAAAACAGAACCTTCTTTTTATTTATTTATTTATTTTTCTTCCAATCCCAAAATCGGACATTACAACATCGTAAAGATGGGGCACAAATGATTTTTGAAACAAACTCTTCGATCTAATTTGAAAATGAATCTTAGAATATTTACAAAATCTGACCATTATGACGATACGATAACTACTTCGACACAAAACGTTACACTAATTAGACACACAATTGGTTCCAAAAATTTTGCCATTTCGACGGCACAAAACCCTAATACTTTATTTTCAAAACTCAGGACAAGACTTGGACACGGATTCCACCACAAAAATAAGAGTCCCAAAATTTCGCCATTATAATGGCGCAAAACTATGACAAATTATTTTCTAACCCTTGGGACCGAACCCAGACGCAAAATGAGACCCAAAAAAAAATCGCCATTATAACGGCGTAAAAGAACAATTAAAGAATTTGAGACACAGGACTAAACCATATTTTCCCTTCTTTTTTTTTCAAAATTTGACTCTCGCCCCCGGTGATCGGTCAGCATAACAACCTTTCGACTAGAACAATGCAACACATAATATGCCCATGATGTGTCATTTTGGGGACGCGGGACCCATCATGACACAAGGGAATCAGCCTAGACAAGTGCGGTACCGGTGTGCCGCACCTCACTAAGTCTAATGACATGCAAATAAATTGGCCTAGATGAAAGCACAGGTACAACTCTAGGTGACTCAATGGTTCATGTTCTATAGTTTCTGGCAATTTGAAAGTGCCTCGGGGGTACCGGTCGACAACGTCTAACGGCCTAACCCAACGCACCTCCTTATAAGAAGGGTTAACTTTTTGTGTCCTGAGACACGACAGAAATTCCAGACGCCGAAGCGAAACTGGCGTGCATGTGTGCAGTGTTCCAGATGACTCAGAGGTGTGCGAGAGAAGGCAATTATGTATATACAGTTCAAACATATCAAAGCAGTAACATTCAAGGCAACATATACAAACAATATTCAAATACCGAAAGCGACAAATTTTAATGCCGGAGACTCTCAGTTTTCACTTTCCTCCCCAGCGGAGTCGCCAAGCTGTCACGACCCCTTTTTTACTAAAAAAAGAAAATACTAAAATGTTTAAAAGGTTGTGACGGTGTTGACAGGTACACGAATTATTAAGAGATTTTCGGAGTCACCACTTGACAAGTTAAAGGCGTGCCAAGTCACCAAAGTGGTGTACCTAGAACACCTATGACTCGTAAATGGTCTGCGTCAGAGTTCCAGGTAAGGATCTCGGTTGACTCTGGGGAAGGTGTTAGGAACCCTCGAGTCTTGTGTCAAGCACAGTTGCTTTATTGACGCATTTCGGCTCTTTGAAGATTATTTGTATGTTTGCCATTGTTTTATACGCTTTGATTTATTAATTTAGTTTGCCCGTTCAAATAAAAACTCAAATCGAGATATGATTGTGCAGGCACTTCACCCGAATAAAATCTTCCGACTTAAATTAGTTAAATTGTGCAGGCACTTCGCCCGAACAAAATCTCCTAATTTAAAGAGTTAAAATGAACAAATGAGTTATTAAATTGCTTCGGCCTATGATTTGCCTAATCTTGTTTGATAGATTGTATTACGCCTTTGAAAACTCTCAAATTACGGACTAATTTAAATAATGTGACAAATTAATTAGGAGTAAACGTACATGCCCAATCACGTTGGCTAATCAATACTGCTTTGCACGTGCTAATAATTTTGCCTCCCACATACTGCTTTGCACGTAACAGCCCCCTTTTATAACTCTATTTTAAAGTTGTCCTAAGTTTGCTTAATGATTTTTCATTCAAGTTCTCACCAGTTAGTTTGCATAAAATTAACCTTACATTTGCTTGAGTGTTCATGGCAAAAATGGTCAAAACAACAAATTTCATTAATTCTTTTCACTCATTTCCAGATCTGACCACTTGTTGACATATTTAATATTGCTTAACAATTCCATATAAAATACATTAAAAGAAAGCTCAAACACACCCAAGGCCCAAACCAACTCAAGGCCATTTCGTTTTGAAATACCAGCAACATATATGTTAGTTCTTTTAGCAAGGGCAACTGTAGCCAAATATATGTAAGAAAAAGTACACATACACACATGAACGGCTTCTTTCCCAAATCTACAGCCGTTGATCAGGCCATTTTTCACATATTAAATTTTTGACATGATAAAAATGTATACAAAGCATAGGGCAAAATGTTAGTAAAAATACCTATTGCGAAAATTTCTGAAGCAACAAGGAAATGACCATCGTCTGAAGCCCAGCAGATCAACAAACCTCAGCAAACCAACAAGCAACAACTACAGTGAACATCGCAAAAGCAATCGTAGCAAACTTCTTTAGACAGACCCTCTCTAGTCTAAGTTTAAGCTCAAAATTTACACTACATAAACTCTCTTTTCATCTCTATTTTTCTTACTTTGCTCTCTCAGATCTGAAATTTTAACAAGTGTTGGAGGATTATTTTTTCAGATGTTCTCTTACCAGATCTTCTTTTTCAAAAGAGAGAAGTCATGGTTCAGCTCTTGTGTTGTAAGGAGAGTGTTTCAGATGTGTCTCTCTGATTTTTCGTGTGTGTCTGTGTAAGTCACAAGGGAGTAAAACACTCCCTTTATAGCTGAAAAAGGAGTAGGGACAGCTGGCGAGTGTCCTATAAGAGCCAAAGTATTCAATGCCAATTACCCCTTCTATGCTTTGCTTTCACCAACCCAAAAGAGAGGCTGACATTTTACCTCTTTTGTGCAAGCCCTATGTCCCACTATTTGACCATCTTTCCCTCTCGTTTGACACAAAATATCTGAAAACTTTGAACTAAATGTCCTACTGGGCTTGGCCCGAAAATTACCCTCCAGCCCACTTTGGCCCAAGATACAATTTGGACCTCAGTCCAACAACTCACAATCTTACCAGATCCCTCCCAGAATCCAAACTACACTAGTACTAAACCAAATCCTACTTGAATTAAAAGAAATCATGCATCTTATGCCTAAAACAAGCAACTAAACCCATTAAACTCTCACAAGAACATATTCGGACAACTTACGTACAACTTATCAGAACTACACAACTTGTGCTCAAATTAGGAAAACCAAATTAACATCATACTTCACCACCACTGAAACAAAACCACGCCTATTTAAACATATAACAGTACACACACTAATTCACAGCCAAATCAAGGGAACATTTTATCATTCGATTTCAACTTAAGCAAACTTATCAGACAGATCTGCACTCAAGTAAACACAAACTAAACAAGCAGCTCGGAAATGAGATTTTTTTACTGACTAGAACATGTTCAAATTAACATACACACACATACACATGTTGTTTCGAAAGTCTAAGGCTAAATTATTATTAGTTTACTAATCCTAAACATTAACTACTTAAAAAAGGGAAAAGACAAGAGGTTTCTAGATAACCCGTTACCAAGCAAAACACAAAGAAATCTGTCCAACGCTGCCTCCACTGTCTCGTCAACATTGTTACTGCCTTCACGATGTCACCATTGCCAAAGTTGATTCGGCCTTGCCACCATAGCATCATCGCAGCACCAATTCCAAGCCTTATCAGCCACCACCATTTGACACCAAGTCCAATGCCATTACAGCGACACCGGGACAACAAAGCTGCTGCTTGCTACCACTGTCACTGCTTCATATCGCAGCAGATCATCGCCATCATCATCGCAGCCAGTAAAAACTGCTCGATGCCCTCAAATCAACTTCGACAGCACTATTTTCCTCTTTTCAGCTTAACAGAATCCCCATACCACAGCCTCGTAACTAGCAAGGCAACAGCACCTCCGCCATCATACATCATTGCCTTCGACTCACTAAGCCGCTACCTCGCTCCCTCTTCACGACCCCATACAAACAAAACAGCTCCGACACCACCACGAACCAAAAAAAAAAAATCAATCATCACAGCCAATGGAAACATCAAACATATAAAAAGCCACAGCCTTCCCTTCACCATCGTCGTAGCTTCTACACCTCAAACGAAACAGATGCACCACCAAGCTGAACCAAACTGTCACGACCCTACCTAGGGTCACGACGGATGACCAACACTAAGTATCGATCATCATTAATTCTACTGATAATCTGCTAACCATTATAACTGATAAATAGAATAAATATAAACCTAGCTGATAAGGAGTATGCAATGCAAATAGCTGACAAGGCTAACATAAGCTGACATACATAACATACTGACTGCACCACACAGGGACATATCTACAGGCCTCTAAGAGTGATGAACTGAATATACAAAGGACGAGATAAGACCCCGCCATACCCAAGCTGGCTGACTGTACACATACCAAAAGAT
Source organism: Petunia axillaris subsp. axillaris (assembly GCA_029990575.1). NCBI lineage: Eukaryota > Viridiplantae > Streptophyta > Magnoliopsida > Solanales > Solanaceae > Petunia > Petunia axillaris. Next base: position 49,179,509 of record JARKNS010000009.1, read on the forward strand.
AAGTAACTCCGGGAGTAAGCGGAGTGACTCCAATAGCTGATAGATGGCCTACTAACATGGTCCAAGCATTGATCTATCTGCACCTGCGCGGCATGAAACGCAGCGCCCCAGAAAAGGGCGTGAGTACGATATGTACCAAGTATGTAAGGCATGGGCATATAATATGTCATAGCTGAATGAAACTGTAGGTTGGAATATAAATATGTAAACATGAGCTGGAGCATAGCAATATAGCTGGAAATCTGAAGAACGTACTAAACATGATATGAATATAAGCTGAAGTCTAGCTGAATCTGAACCTGAAGACTGAGCTGAACTATAATGATAAATAACTGTAATATGACTGATAGCTGGTTACTAGAAACTGGAACTGATAACTGTCAACTGATACTGACGCTAACAACTGGTGGCTGATAACTGAGAACTGATAACTGTCAACTGATACTGACGCTAAAACTGAACTGTTATCTGAACTGGTACCTGTCCGGTGTTATGGGCTATATCCCCCCAAATCAGGTAACTGAACATCTGAACTAGTACCTGTCTGGCGTTATGGGCTGTATCCCCCCCAAATCAGGTAATTGAAAACCGGAACTAGCCTCATGTATAATCATGCAGTGCATACTGTGGCTATATACGCGTATATAACAAACCTGGTGGGTGTTATGGGCTATATCCCCCCCAGCCAGTAATATCTAGTCTCTCTGGTCAGAGTGTGTGAATGACACCCGGTCACACTAGGTGTTTCAACTCCCGCCTGAACCAGAGGGGCTGTATCCCCCAGACAGGTAGTATCACACGCGACCGGACTGTGTGTCCAATGTCCAGCCTCTATGGGGGACTCCAAATCACACATAACATGATCACAATATAAGCATAAGCATGTATGAGGCATAACACATGTGGCGACAATATATATGGACTCAAAGGAATGATAAGAAAACTCTGGATGGAATTGTAGACACAACCTGAAACTTAGAATTTGTCTAACTCTTTGACTTTTATAAAAATTTCGGCAGAGTTTCCTCTGAAACTGGATGATCCGCAAAACAGAACCAGCACTATACTATACACGGGAATGGATACCCGGATAAACTGATAACATAAACAAATTAACTGGATAACAAGATGAGAGTGGCGTAACAATTCCACGGATGTACAGAATTTCTAGACAGTACCAGCGTCCTGTATTGCATCATAGTTTTGAAGGTGCAGATAAAAGTTATAGACCTCATGGTCTTCATGAAAGTTGTAGATATATGTCTTAGGATTCTGGAAATTCTTAAATCATCTTAATATCAATTTTGTATAAGCAGTTATGATCAATATACTAACAGCTGTCAAAAGTTCAAAATGATTTTCCAGATTTTGAAACGTTTTGCCTTTCTGATTTGGACGTCTTTCACCTTGGATTTTAGTACCAAATTAAGTATATACAAGGTTTCCTTGGTACCATACAAGTTTCTCACCATAAATACTAAGATTAGAACTAAGAAAAGCTTTACTTGCCAAAAGAAAGGTTTAGTCTTACATACCTTTGATGTTTCTAGCTTCTAAACTTCGTTTCCTTTGAATTCCACACCTTCTAAAGCTTAAACAAGCTATAAAATAGAATTTAGATACTTTACTTAGCTATGAAGTAATTCTAAAACTCAAACTATAGACGAAATTGAAGGTAGCATAATGTTACCCTAATCGCGTAGAGCGTTTTGACGTAATCCATCTTCCGTTTCGTGTCAAAATTGATGTTGTTTCTTCAAAATCAAAAAATATGGATTAAAACTGAAGTAAGGTCTGTTTAAGTCGTGGTTTTACTGGAAATGTCGAGAGAGAGAGAGAGAAATTTCTCTTTTATAATAAAAACATTTCATTTCTGGCCCTCTTTTGCGCTTATGTCCCTTTTTCTGGTCTGACTTCTGACGCTCATATCTTTTTATCTATAAGTTATATGAACAAACCGTTAAAAGTGTTGGAAACTACACTCCAAGACCTTCAATTTGGTATATGATATGTCCCCAAAAGACTTCATATAACACATGAAATTAATTGCTGAAAAAGCTCCGTTACAAGGCAATTTCTTAGTCGGTTTTTCCGCAACTTAAATCTGATTTTTCCCAAACTTTATATTCAACATATAAACATCATATATGGTCATATTATTACTTTAAACTCACTTAAATCATTCTTAACATGATATTATAATGATATACGTCAATTTAGACGTACGGGGTGTAACACAAACACTCCCACAAAACAAAACGGAAATGGGCAGTGAGAAGGAGGAAAACAATGGAGAGGTTTGAGTGCTAAAATACCTTCAAAACATGTAGGGGAGAGCGAGAAGAATCCGTGTATATAAAACTTGTTGTAAATGGTCACCGGAGAAAGTGAGTTGCCAAACTTTAGACTCCGATCTACGTTAATTGGTTGAGAATTTGGAAAAATCAAACTCAAAGATGGAACGAGGGGATGAAGACGGACCCATATATGTATTTTTTTCACCGGAAGGAGAGAAGTCGCCGCCGACAGCAGCGGTCAAAGGCGGAGCTCTGGCGGAGGAGTTTGAGCTCGGCAGAGTTTTGTTTTTGTCTGCTTATGTGTGAAAAATTGGGAAATTAGAGAAACATATAAATATATATTGTGGGCTTGGACTTGTCAAATTGGGATGTGGGCTGTTCTTTTTGTTTTATAAATGGCCATAAGGGAGTCTACTCTATTTAAAATGCATACAATTAGCTAGAATTAAAACTACACAAAGTTGTAATGCTATCACAATTAAAACATAAAGTTACAATCAAACACACAAGAAGTAATTTTCGATAATTTTTCCTCGTAGGCTACACGCCCAACTCGCCTGATAATCTGATATGGACTAATAAATCTAGGGCTAAGCTTTCCCTTCTTTCCAAATCTCATAACGCCTTTCATAGGTGATACTTTCAGGAATACCTAATCGCCAATATGAAATTCTAAATCTCAATGTCGATTATCTGCATAGGACTTCTGTCTGCTCTGCACTGCTTATAATATTTCCCTGATCAACTTGACTTTATCAATTACTTGTTGGATTAAGTCTGGACCTATCAATTGAGACTCTCCAACCTTTAACCATCATATAGAAAACCTGTATTTGTGCCCATACAAAACTTCATATGGCACCATCTGTATGCTAGAATGATAGCTATTATTATATGCAAACTCTATCAACAGAAGATGACCATTCCAGCTGCTTCTAAAATCTAACACGTAAGCTCTAAGCATATTTTCTAATGTCTGAATGGACCGCTCAGCCTGTCTGTCTGTCTATGGATGAAATACTGTACTCAGATACACCTGTGTCCCTAAACCTGTCTGGAACGATCTATAGAAATTAGCTGTAAACTCGTGCGCCCCCGTCTGAAATAATAAATACTGGAATACCATGTAGGCGCACTATCTCTCTGATATAAAGTCTGGCATAATCCTCTGCTGTATATGTAGTTTTAACAGGAAAGAAATGAGCTCATTTAGTAAGCCTGTCAACTATAACCCAAATAGAGTCATATCTGCTCCGCATACGGGGAAAGCCTGTAATGAAGTCCATATTCACTGCTTCCCATTTCTATGATGGAATCTCGACTTCCTGTAACAAGCCACTAGTTTTTTTTTTTTTTATGCTTGACTTTAACCTGCTGGCAGTTAGCACACTGAGCCACAAATTCTGCTATGTCACGCTTCATTTCGTCTCAACAATAAATCTGCTTAAGATCATGGTAAATCTTAGTCGAATTAGGATGAACAGTGTATCTGGAATAATGTGCATCTGTCATAATCTGTCCACATAAATCTGCAACATCAGGAACACAAAGTCTATCTTTATATATAAGAACCCCGTCACTAGTAACCTATATAATAATTTTGGTTTTCTTCTGGCTATCTGCCTGTATTGAACTAGAACTGGATCCTCATACTGGCGCTGCTTTACTTATGTCACTAGGCAAGTAGTGGTTGCGTTCTGAACTGTAACTCTTGCGTCCTCTGAATCTATTAATCTGACATCCATGCTGGCCAACTGGTAGAGTGTATGAGCTAACTTTATTTTCTCTGGTTGTAAATAAGATAGACTACCCATAGGCTTGCGACTAAGGGAATCAGCAACAACGTTCGCTTTACCCGGATGATAAAGAATGTCCATGTCATAGTCCTTCAGCAACTCTAGCCACCGCCTCTATCATAGGGTTAGCTCCTTTTGCTTAAATATGTACTGGAGGCTCTTGTGATCCGTATAAATATCAACATGAACACCGTAAAAATAATGTCTCCAAATCTTCAATGCATGAATGACTGCTGAAAGCTCAAGATCATGGATGAGGTAGTTCTGATCGTGCTTTTTCAGCTGCCTAGAAGCATAAGCAATTACTCTTCCATGCTGCATCAAACACAACGAAGACCAATTCGCTAAGCATCACAGTAAATGACATAGCCCTCAGATCCCTCTGGAAGTGTAAGTACTGGAGCTGTTATCAACCTGTTCTTTAGTTCTTGGAAGCTGTGCTCGCAAGAATCAGACCACTCAAATTTAGCTGATTTCTTTGTCAATTTGTTCAGTGGAGCTGCAATGGAGGAAAAACCCTCTATAAACTTTCTGTAATAACCTGCTAAACCCAGAAAACTACGTACTTCAGTTGGCGTCGTAGGCATGGGCCAATTCTTCACAGCCTAGATCTTCTGGTCATCTATTTTAATTCTTTCTGCTGAAACTATGTGTCCAAGAAATGCCACTGAATCTATCTAGAATTTACACTTTTGAGAACTTAGCATATAATTGATGGTCCCGATGAGTACCCAATACTGTGCGTAGGTGCTCCGGATGCTCTGATTCAGACTTTGAATAGATGAGAATATCATCAATAAATATAATCACAAATAAATCTAAATAAGGCCTGAATACGCTGTCCATTAGATTCATAAATACTGCAAGGGCATTAGTGAGTCCAAACAACATCACTAAAAACTCATAATGGCCATTCCTAGTCCTGAATGCAGTCTTAGGTATATCAGATTTTCTAACTCTAACCTGATGGTAGCCTGATCGCAAATCTATATTCGAGAAGCACTTGGCACCCTGGAGCTTGTCAAACTAGACATCAATCCTGGGCAGAGAGTATTTATTCTTAATAATGACTTTATTCAGCTGTCTGTAATCTATGCACATGCGTAGAGAGCCATCTTTCTTTTTTTTTTTTTTTTTTACAAATAGCATCGAGGCTCCCCACGGGGAAATGCTGGGTCTGATGAGGCCTTTATCTAACAAATCCTTCAATTGCTCCTTAAATTCTTTCTGTTATACAGGTGCCATCCTGAAGAACATGCCCCTGATGGTGTGCTGATGCTGAGCAAGCAACTGGTGATCTAGCTGGCTGGGCTGTACAACTGCCACCCCTAGGCGGGCAACCTTTCATGAAATAGCTGCCTCGCGACAAATATAACAAGTATCAACTCCTAACTGACATGGACCCAAGTGGCGTCTACCACAATCCGAACATCTGGGATATGTCTGATTGGCCGGTATAGAAGTACCACGACACTTTAATCTTGAAGTCAGTGATGTGTGACTAGATCTGGACTGAGGAGGTCTATCAGATCTAAAGCCACGAGACTATGTAGGTATACTAGCTGGTGGTTGTCTAACACTCTGCTATCTACTCGCTCCAGACGTCTCTCCAAACGAACCAGAAAATCTGCCCCTCTTGTCTAGCACTTTATCCCTGTCGGCTCTCTATTTCTGCTTCCTCTCCTCAAGTAACAAAGCAAATGCCTGAATGTTATGTTCATACATGACTGCATAGCAACTGTCATACGCTCGTTCACTAGGTGTGGAGCTAGTCCCACTATATACCTGTGAATTCTATCCTCCATACTCACTACCACCGTAGGGGCAAACCATGCTAAAGAACTAAAGCAATAATTATACTCTTCTACACTCAAACTTCCCTGTCTCAAGGTCAGGAACTGATTAGCACGGGCTCCCTATGTCTCTATAGGCATATACTGATAAAGGAAGGTATCTGAGAATTCCTTCCAAGTCGTGGGAGTAGCATCAGGCCGTCTAGATAGCTCCCATGTCTGGTATCACCCTGCTGCTAGGTTATGCAATCTGAATGCAGCCAACTCTACTAACTCTGTGTCTGACACGTGCATAACCCTCAACACTCTAGCTATCCTCAATAGAAAATCCTGAGGGTCTTCTCCTGTACGGGATCCGGTAAAGACTGTAGGCTCTAGCCTGATAAAATCATTGATCCTGGATCCAACATCTCCCTGGGCATCTGCACGGTGTTGTCTAGTCTGAGCAACTACAACACTAGTCGATAATCTGATGGCATCCCTCATTTCCTGCCCCTGACTATCAGGCTAAGAAGGTGGAGGTATAGTAGCTGCAGTACCTCTAATATCACCCTGAACTGATAGGATCTGTGAGGCCTCGGATGGAGCCTCAGGTCTGGACTCCTCACTCTCATCCACCTTAGGTGGCACTCTACTAATACCCTGGCCGGAAATAACCTTGCCCTTCTGGGCAGCTGTTAGTTTCTTTGGCGGCATCGCTTTGCTGAAATTACTATTGTTAGAGGACTGAATTCTATAATCATGGCTCTATCGCACGATCTAGAGAAGAAAGAAAGACAACTGTCCTGAAGTGCCTTGTAGCCTCCTGTTCAAAAGTATGGCGCGCAACATACTCCTAAACAAGACTCTACTAGACACGGCCTGTAGACACCCTAGGACTGAACTCGCTCTGATACCACTTTTGTCACGACCCAACCTACGGTCACGACGGATGACCAACACTAAGTATCGATCATCATTAATTCTGCTGATAATCTGCTAACCATTATAACTGATAATTAGAATAAGCATAAACCAAGCTGATAAGGAGTATGCAATGCAAATAGCTGACAAGGCTAACATAAGCTGACATACATAACATACTGACTGCACCACACAGGGATATATCTACAGGCCTCTAAGAGTGATGAACTGAATATACAAAGGACGAGATAAGACCCCGCCATACCCAAGCTGGCTGACTGTACACATACCAAAAGATAAGTAACTCCGGGAGTAAGCGGAGTGACTCCAGTAGCTGATAGATGGCCTACTAACATGGTCCAAGCATTGATCTATCTGCACCTGCGCGGCATGAAACGCAGCGCCCCAGAAAAGGGCGTGAGTACGATATGTACCAAGTATGTAAGGCATGGGCATATAATATGTCATAGCTGAATGAAACTGTAGGCTGGAATATAAATATGTAAACATGAGCTGGAGCATAGCAATATAGCTGGAAATCTGAAGAACGTACTAAACATGATATGAATATAAGCTGAAGTCTAGCTGAATCTGAACCTGAAGACTGAGCTGAACTATAATGATAAATAACTGTAATATGACTGATAGCTGGTTACTAGAAACTGGAACTGATAACTGTCAACTGATACTGACGCTAAGAACTGGTGGCTGATAACTGAGAACTGATAACTGTCAACTGATACTGACGCTAAAACTGAACTGTTATCTGAACTGGTACCTGTCTGGTGTTATGGGCTATATCCCCCCAAATCAGGTAACTGAACATCTGAACTAGTACCTGTCTGGCGTTATGGGCTGTATCCCCCCCAAATCAGGTAACAGAAAACCGGAACTAGCCTCATGTATAATCATGCAGTGCATACTGTGGCTATATACGCGTATATAACAAACCTGGTGGGTGTTATGGGCTATATCCCCCCCAGCCAGTAATATCTAGTCTCTCTGGTCAGAGTGTGTGAATGACACCCGGTCACACTAGGTGTTTCAACTCCCGCCTGAACCAGAGGGGCTGTATCCCCCAGACGGGTAGTATCACACGCGACCGGACTGTGTGTCCAATGTCCAGCCTCTATGGGGGACTCCAAATCACACATAACATGATCACAATATAAGCATAAGCATGTATGAGGCATAACACATGTGGCGACAATATATATGGACTCAAAGGAATGATAAGAAAACTCTGGATGGAATTGTAGACACAACCTGAAACTTAGAATTTGTCTAACTCTTTGACTTTTATAAAAATTTCGGCAGAGTTTCCTCTGAAACTGGATGATCCGCAAAACAGAACCAGCACTATACTATACACGGGAATGGATACCCGGATAAACTGATAACATAAACAAATTAACTGGATAACAAGATGAGAGTGGCGTAACAATTCCACGGATGTACAGAATTTCTAGACAGTACCAGCGTCCTGTATTGCATCATAGTTTTGAAGGTGCAGATAAAAGTTATAGACCTCATGGTCTTCATGAAAGTTGTAGATATATGTCTTAAGATTCTGGAAATTCTTAAATCATCTTAATATCAATTTTGTATAAGCAGTTATGATCAATATACTAACAGCTGTCAAAAGTTCAAAATGATTTTCCAGATTTTGAAACGTTTTGCCTTTCTGATTTGGACGTCTTTCACCTTGGATTTTAGTACCAAATTAAGTATATACAAGGTTTCCTTGGTACCATACAAGTTTCTCACCATAAATACTAAGATTAGAACTAAGAAAAGCTTTACTTGCCAAAAGAAAGGTTTAGTCTTACATACCTTTGATGTTTCTAGCTTCTAAACTTCGTTTCCTTTGAATTCCACACCTTCTAAAGCTTAAACAAGCTATAAAATAGAATTTAGATACTTTACTTAGCTATGAAGTAATTCTAAAACTCAAACTATAGACGAAATTGAAGGTAGCATAATGTTACCCTAATCGCGTAGAGCGTTTTGACGCAATCCATCTTCCGTTTCGTGTCAAAATTGATGTTGTTTCTTCAAAATCAAAAAATATGGATTAAAACTGAAGTAAGGTCTGTTTAAGTCGTGGTTTTACTGGAAATGTCGAGAGAGAGAGAGAGAGAGAAATTTCTCTTTTATAATAAAAACATTTCATTTCTGGCCCTCTTTTGCGCTTATGTTCCTTTTTCTGGTCTGACTTCTGACGCTCATATCTTTTTATCTATAAGTTATATGAACAAACCGTTAAAAGTGTTGGAAACTACACTCCAAGACCTTCAATTTGGTATATGATATGTCCCCAAAAGACTTCATATAACACATGAAATTAATTGCTGAAAAAGCTCCGTTACAAGGCAATTCCTTAGTCGGTTTTTCCGCAACTTAAATCTGATTTTTCCCAAACTTTATATTCAACATATAAACATCATATATGGTCATATTATTACTTTAAACTCACTTAAATCATTTTTAACATGATATTATAATGATATACGTCAATTTAGACGTACGGGGTGTAACACAAACACTCCCACAAAACAAAACGGAAATGGGCAGTGAGAAGGAGGAAAACAATGGAGAGGTTTGAGTGCTAAAATACCTTCAAAACATGTAGGGGAGAGCGAGAAGAATCCTTGTATGTAAAACTTGTTGTAAATGGTCACCGGAGAAAGTGAGTTGCCAAACTTTAGACTCCGATCTACGTTAATTGGTTGAGAATTTGGAAAAATCAAACTCAAAGATGGAACGAGGGGATGAAGACGGACCCATATATGTATTTTTTTCACCGGAAGGAGAGAAGTCGCCGCCGACAGCAGCGGTCAAAGGCGGAGCTCTGGCGGAGGAGTTTGAGCTCGGCAGAGTTTTGTTTTTGTCTGCTTATGTGTGAAAAATTGGGAAATTAGAGAAACATATAAATATATATTGTGGGCTTGGACTTGTCAAATTGGGATGTGGGCTGTTCTTTTTGTTTTATAAATGGCCATAAGGGAGTCTACTCTATTTAAAATGCATACAATTAGCTAGAATTAAAACTACACAAAGTTGTAATGCTATCACAATTAAAACATAAAGTTACAATCAAACACACAAGAAGTAATTTTCGATAATTTTTCCTAATTAACAACAATTTTAGTAAAAATAAAAGACTATAATTCCAGAAAATTTTTGACAAAATCTTATGATATTAGCAAGGCTATTTTGAGCAATTTTTTGTATTTTCGTACCAAAATTAGGTAATTACATTAGTCTCTCTTTAAATATAGTACCAACTTATTTGTCTTCTAAATGAAACATAGTCCTGGTGTAAGGCCCGATTAAACTCTGCTCTCGTATTTCTATTTTGTTCAACAGTTTAATAGTCCTATTTGTTATGTTTCACGTATTTTACATTTTTTTCTTTTTCGTGAATCTGCTACCATATTAGAAGTAATTTAATGGAAAATGGTTAGTACTTAGTAGTTTAATGCTCACGTTTTCATGTCTTCTATCCTTGTAAATCCACACTTATTGTCATGAATGCATGTGTACGAGAAAGAAAAAGGAAAGGCTAAATATGATGATATGTCAGACCAAATCTTCTTTTTTTGGAATAATTTTGTCGTCCATCACTAAACATGTAAAACAGTAGGGGTACTTAATATCTTAGAAATTGAAATGAACATGTGAAATTAGGCAAAAGCTTCACAAAGTTAGGCAAGTATTAGGAGAAATTCACAGCTTCATCAAAATAAGCGAGACCAAGTAAATGTCTAAGATGGATTAACTATATGCCCAACATATGAATGGTTTGTTAATCTTAACTAAAAAAATAAATTTTAACAATAAAACGGCAGAAAGGCAAAAATATTTTGGCCCATGTAGTAGTTTCCATATAATTTCCAAACATATTTCAATACCAACAAGTTTTCTTTTAGAAAAAATAATAATAATAATAATAATAATAATAATAATAGTTACTATCATTTTTTATTTGGCCGTTTGGTAAAGATTTTCAAAAAGTATATGTCGGTTTACTCTTTTCAATGAAAATATCTTAGGCTAAATTTGAAAGGTTAATTTTGTATATTAAAATGTAACAAAGGCAAAATGAACAACAAACAAATTCAAAGAGTCGAAATGCGTCAATAAAAGCAACTGTGCTTGGCACAGGACTCGAGGGTGCCTAACACCTTCCCGCGAGTCAATCGAATCCTTACCCGGAACTCTGACGCAGACCACTAAACGAGTCATAGGTGTTCTAAGGTACCTCTTTGGTGACTTGGCACACCTTTGAACTATGTCAAGTGGCGGCTCCGAAAAAATCTCTAAACAATTGTGTACCTTTAAAAAACCCAAGTCACTACTTTTTATTTTGTTTTAGTAATTTTTAGGGCGTGACACTACAGAGCGAATAAGTATTTCAGTTTTTTTTTTGTTTTAAATAAAGTATACTTTTTTGGTATACTGTATACTCTTCTGGTATACTCTCTTGTGTCCGAATCAAAGTGCAAAATATTTCAGAAGAAATATATATTTTAATTTTTATTATTTTTAAAGAAGTATACCTTTTTGATATTGTATTCTCTTTTGATATACCCTTTTGTGTGTTGGATCAAAGTGTGCGATGCTATCGAGTAAATGAGTATTTCAATTATTTTTATTTTGAACAAAATATACCTTTTTGGTATACTGTATACTCTTTGGGTATACCTTGTTATATTCGGATTGAAGTACAAGATGTTTCAGAGCACATAAATATTTTACTTTATATTATTTTTAAAGAAGTATACTTTTTTGTATATCATATACTCGTTTGGTCTACTGTTTTGAGTTTGTGAACAAAGTATGTCTTTTTGGAGAAAGAAAAAAATAAGTATAATAAAATTATAGAGAAAAATAATGGGGAGACATGAATAGTGCTAGAAACAGGAGAAAGAAAATAGAAAGAAAAAGAATAAAAATGGAAAAAAAAAAAAGAATAGTGAAAACGGAGAAGGAGAAAAGAATAATAAAAAAATGACCAAAAAATAGGAAAAAAAATACTAATACAAGATATGAGGAGAGAGAGGAACTTGAGTTCCTTATTTTTTTCCTTAAAATAAGAAGGTAATTAGCTAATGGGTATAGAATGTAAATAAGTTATGGGTATAAAAGTAAAGGGTAGAGCCATGTAAATAAAATAGCATGTATATGTATTTTTGTAAATCCCCCTTTTTTTTAATGGTATATTATGTTTTAGTCATTTAGTTTTTGATGTGACGATAACCTATACATTACATTATTTATGTAGTTTTTCTCCACTAGAGACTATGTACTCGTATGATGCGTCAAGAGGTTATGAACAAACACATTATGATGACATATCACAACAGCCTGGTTACTTTGATGGGTAATTGATTGATTTTTCTTTACTTTAAAATTGTTATCGATTGGCTAAAATATGAGTGTATTTCTATTGTAGTAGAATTAATAGTTATATATCCTTAATCTTGCAGGTGTTATCAACATGAAATGGTTCCTAGTGAAACAATGAGAGGAAACGAAGTTGCTCATATTGATGAGTTGGCTACCCATCATGACTAGTAATATATGCACCTTTCTTGATATATTCAAATATTTTGTATTTTCATTATTTTTAATTATCTTTTATTACTTTAATATTTGTTAGGCTGCATCAACAAAAAGATGACTCATTTTTTACAAATCTCAATAATCGGGTGACAAATAATTATGTTGCTGATGGATGTAGTGAGGAATCGGAGAGTGACATCCCAAATGATGCCGATAATGAAATGTCATTTCGGAAGAAGAAAGTGAAGACGAGAACCCCCTACGTTTGCTGAAAGAGAGCTGTGGATCTCACGTCCTTAAGCTGAAGACTATTATCGTCGTTGACCAATATCAAATTGCACGAAAATCAAATATAAAAAATAACTTTAGTGTGAAAACGCTACTCCCCTCCGGTCCATATTATTTGATGTTTTAGGTGTTTTTACGGGTATTAAGAAAATCATCTTTTTAGCATTAATTAGCAATGTAATTGACTATATTAGCCCTTATTCAAGCTATAATTACTATCATTTTGTTTAAAATCATTTATTAGCAAATGGTGACATTGTAAAATTTCATCTTGATTTTCGAAAATATTAAATATTGTGGACAAAAAAAAAAAGCTAAAATATCAAATAAAGTGGACCAGAGGGTGTAATTTCGAACTGCCCATGGGTGGTTGGCAAATGGGGCATCGATTTGGAAATATTATACTGCGATGGATGCTTCATTCTGTAATATAAGCAAACTAAAATTTTACTTATAGATGACTCGGTGAAACAATGGAGTGATCAACTTTAATAAAGTCTTTCTTATAATTGTAGGAACTAGGAAGTGTAAGTCCAGGGTTCACGATCACTAACTATTCCTTGTATTAACTGATTGACTAACTATTCTTTATATATATATATATATATATATATATATATATATATATATATATATATATATATATATATATATATATATGCACAAAAGAATACATGAAGAAGTATCTTTGGAGGACAATCAGAACATGAAGCATTCTGAGAGTCAGCTTGCTTCCTTGAATGTTCAAACTTCAACATTAAGTTGTTCTGAAAGTAGTATAGAGTTGGTGGTTGCACCAGATGTGCATAACTTGGAGCTAGAGAAAGCAGAATTTAACGATTCCATTGATGCTACATCTAATAAAGATTTGGCTGGTGAAATGCTTGGAAACGAAGTAGAGTCTATGCCAAATCCCGTGGTCACTGCATCTGGTCAAGTCTTCAGCATTGACCTTCTTGAGGATATGATTACAGAAGCCAGAACTAACAAGAAAACATTGTTCTCGGCTATGGAGTCTGTTATCTGCATGATGAGGGAAGTTGAACTCCAAGAGGAAGCTACAGAGCAGGCGAAACAGGAAGCTGCCAAGGGGGGAGCTGGATATGCTTAGGAGGGTAGAAGACCTGAAAGAAATGCTGCGACATGCAAAGGAAGCTAATGATATGCATGCTGGCGAAGTATATGGTGAGAAGGCCATCCTAGCCACTGAAGTTAAAGAGCTTCAGTCTCGCCTACTTGGCTTGGCAAGTGATAAATTGAAGTACGAATACATATCACTTAATCATGATTAGTGATAAACACGACACATGTCATGCATATATATATATATATATATATATATATATATATATATATATATATGTGTGTGTGTGTGTGTGTGTGTGTGTGTGGGGGGGGGGGTAATTTACACTGTATGCCCATTCAACCTAAATAAATTACACATTCTATCAATTCCAAAACTCTATACCCATTTTCATATAAATAATTACCTGGTATACCCACCCCTCCATATCCCAAATTCACGTTTCTACCCACACACACTCTCTCTAGCTTCTAAATTCCTTAACCCAAACTTCCCCAAATCACTTTATCATCTACGAATAATCTCTCTATCAACAATATTTATCCACTTTTTTTGTGACTACAGAAGAGATATGGACAAATTAATTCAAAAATACAATTTCAAATTATTTTATGATGGATTTTCGATTTTTTTTCAACTTGCTACTGTAGTTTCTATAATTTTCTCAACCATCTTGCATGTTGCTGGTTTAGTGAAATTTTCTTCCATTTTATTCATAAAGAGTATTTTGTACAAAAGATAAGAGGTGATTTGAGATGTTTTGGAGCATATTTTTGAATACCCACTATTGTTAAGAAGCTCTTGAATATGAAAATTTTATTTTATATTTGTTGTTTAATTTGAAATGGGTGTTGCAAAATATGCTCTCTAATACCTTTATAAAGCTCGTACTAAAATTTGGTTGCATTTAGAGTTGATTCGGGGTACTTGAGATCAAATTTTTTAGTTGAATGTAAATTACTAACAGTATACTGTTATAGTATACAGTTTACTGCAATAGTATACAGTTTAGCATACAATATCACAGTGTATTAGTTGCTATCAAATAAGTACATTTTTTAATACTATATACTTTTTTGATATACTGCATACTATTTTAGTATACAATTTTTTGTCTAGCTTGAAGCGTGTGGACTACTATCAAACATATGTATTTTTGAAGTAGGTGTTGTAAAATAATATCTCTATACCTTTATACAGTTCATAGTAAAATTTATTTGCATTTGGAGTTGATTCGTGGTACTTGAGATTAAAGTTTTTTAGTTGAAAAAAAATTACTATCTCAACTATATATTGCAAAAGTATACTGGTGTAGTATACATTTTGCTGCAATAGTATACTGATATAGTAGTATACAATATCACAGTGTGTTAGTTACTGTAACGACCCTCAAATAGTCGTTACAGGATCCGGGACCTTGATATGCTTGTCGACAGTCCCAAAAACTCCGTTAGGTCATTTATGACCCGTCTGTGAAATCTGAGTCGAAACGGAGTCCGTTTGATAGGTTTTCGAGAAAAGGATCCGTTTATGAAATTCCGGAAAGGAATTTGGGGTTTCGATAGGTCGTTTTGAGTAAACGAACCCTGATGGAAAATCCGAGCGCACCGTTAGGTCCGTCTCGTCATTTATGATATGTAGCAACCTTCAAAATTGAAAACGGACCTCGTTTGATAGGACTTTTGATAAAGTCCCCGTTTCGGAAGTTTAAAAGAGTTAAAAGAGGTTTCCGAGCTCGATTTGAGCAAATGAGCTCCGATGAGAGATCCGAAAGTTCCGTTAGGTTTGTATAGTCATTTTTGACTTGTAGCAACTTTCGGAATTGGATTCCGAGGTTGTTTGGTTAAATTTCGCTATTTTGGCGAAAGTCGAAAATTGAACCTTTGCCGTGGGACCCACTTTTTGAGTTCTGGAGGTCCGAATTGAGTTCCGTCTTGACGAGCATGTCACCCAAGTATTTTATGGCTTGTGTGCAAAATTTGGGATCATTCCGAACTTCGTAGGGTCCCGTTTTGCCCCTAAAACAGTAGAAAATCTGGTGCGACTTTTCTGTTCTGTTTTGGCGCAAACAGCCGGATAAAAGCTGATTTTTCGGCCAATCCGTAAGGAATTAGGAAAAACTCAAAACATGAAAGTTGTAGCCCTTTGAGTTGTGGTTCTAATAGCACTGGTTTAAGGTCATTTGGACATTTCTATCAAAAGTTATGATTTTTTCAAAAGAAGCTGTCATAGAGGCAAAAAAAAAAAAAAAAAAAAAAAAAAAAAAACTGCTATAAAAAGGCCATTTCGGGCCATTTCGGTTCATAACTTATAAAAATCATTTGGTGAGCTCTTGAGGCGATTTTTGGGTATTTCTTGAAGACCCAATCATACTTACACTTAAGGTAAGCCCTTTCAATCCATCTTTATGTTGATTAACACAAGAATCAAAGGGTTGATTCTTGGAAATGGGTTAGAACCCTAGATTCTTAAGAATTGGGGAAAGACATCGAGCAAGGCTCGCATGTGGAATCTAAGTGTACTTTTGGACTCACGGGAGCGTGGGGAGTCCGGAAAAGTACATTTTGTAAATTTAGGGCTCGACCCTACCCGGGGGCATTTTGGTAATTTTTACCCTAGGATGCCTATAGGCTTAAATAGCTATAATTGAGCACTCATATGTGCTATATCTTGTCTTAATAGACCTAGTGGAGAGTCCTTCGCGGACAAGGCGAGCGGGAAAGGAGATTCTTCCCGGCATTTGAGCCCGAATTTCGAGGTATGTGAGACTTGACCTCTATTGTGCTTGTGGACTCTTCCTTCATGCTAGTATGCTTCATGTACGCATATATATACCTAACAATGGTTAGGATTAATGATGTGAATTACTTGCTATTATTGTTGTTATAAATAGCGAGATTGTGACTCGACCGAGGTATGTGCCGGTCTAAACGCTACGTCGAGGTAGCTTAAATTTATATCGTAGTAACACTTGCTATGCCATGCTTAGATAGCAAGAACTTGGGACATGGCCGAGGATGTTGCCGGCATGTCATGATAAATGTCTTGCCGAGGATTTTGCCGGCTTTTGTATGATATTGGTACTTGATTTGTTCACGTGCCGGGTTGGGTAGTGCTGTCTATACGTAACCTTGGGTTGGACGACATGGGAGTAGGGATTGTACCCCCAAACTGTGGTCGGGTTAACCTTCGCCTTACGTTCAGCTAGCATAACCAACCTGGGTTACGGTGACTGTGAAATATTATCGTTATTAATATTTCTGTTATTATTTCTGTTATTGTTATTAATGTCGTGGATATTAATACTGTTAGAGGGACACTTGACAGGGGGTGTGGTGTCGCCTATACTATGAGATGTGTCACACTTGACAGGGGGTGTGGTGTGGACACTTGATCTTTGGATGTGACACACTTGACAGGGGGTGTGGTGTGGTCACTTGATTTATTGAGATACAACGCACTTGACAGGGGGTGTGGTGCGATCGTAGACAGATTTGAGATGAGCCAACGACTACGGGTCGTTGGTCTACTTATTCATGATTGTGATAGTGACTTCGGGTCACGGTATATGGTTGATACTTAGTAGTGGTGTTGCTAGTCCATCGTAGGTCTAGGTTAGTCGGCACGGGAGTAGAGATTGGACCTCCAAACCGCCGCTGAGTTGACCTATGCCTTACGTTGGATGGGCATAATCCTTGAGACTTCTGGTTACTACTTGTGTGTATAGAATGTGTTACATCTATTTGTGATTTCACTACTTTATTGTATGATTACTATAGTATGTTGTTGCTTATGATGCATGTAGCGACTTGTCCCGCAAGGGTACCTTAGCGGGCCTGTCGGTGATCTTACTGGGCTTCGGCTCATAACTTACTCTGCTACGTGCGCAGGTCCTTCATCCAGTCAGCAGCCCGGACGTTAGCGGTTCCCGAGGCTTCTGAGACTTTTGATTGAGGTGAGCCGACCACACAGACCGTGGTGGCATACCGCCGGAGTCACTTAGAGATAGGACTCAGATTTCTTTGATGTATATTCATACTTTATTGAGTCACTCTTAGAATGCTCCAATTCTTTTGTGGATATATTCTTTTGGACTTCACCCTTTTATATTTATATATCCATTTATGATCTTTTCACATTATTGTTCTTTTCCGCATCTTGTTTCATTGGTTCGCCTAGGCAAATGTTGTTTAGGTGCCATCACGAGCCCTTGGAAATTGGGTCGTGACAGTTTGGTATCAGAGCCCTAGGTTCTAATTCGAGTCCTAGGAGTCTTGGAGCAGTGTCTGAGTAGAGTCTTGCTTATGGGTATGTTGTCGACCATACTTATGAGCGAGAGGCTACAAGGGCATGTTAGGAAATGTTTTCCCTTCGTTTCATCTCTATTCGTGCTGAGTAGCTTATATAGGTGCTGACCCTTTTTCGTGTATTGTATCAGATGGCGAGGACGCGAGCATCCTCAGCCAGGAGGGCTGCATCTTCTACACCCGCGTCTGCGGGAGAGCCATCAGCACCTACGCAGCCGCCAGCTGCTAAGAAGACTCGGGCAGGTCGCCCGTCAGCCACTAGGCAGGACACAGCTATCCCTGCGGTGTCCGCAGCGACTCTGTCAGCATCTATTCCCCCTGTGCCTGCTGTTGTGCCAGGCACCGTTGTGATCTCTTCAGAGGAGTATATGAGACTGATGGCCTTGTCTAGCCATCAGGTCCCTGTCAGAGATGATGTTGCAGCTCCTGTTTCGGCTCCTCAGCCGACCACACCTGTTATGAGCACGCCTACTTCTGAGGCTGCTCCTGATCATATTGCCCAGCCTTCTGCTTCTTCTCCTCAGGCAGGTCCTGTTATTTCTACTTCTCCTATGGGCACTGAGGAGGTTGCCAAGAGGATAGAGTCATTCATGAAGCTTCAGCCTCCAGAGTTCGACGGTACCTCAGCTACATGTACTGCCCAGAGGTACATTCAGAAGTGTGAGAAGATTTTGACAGTTCTTGGTACTAGAGACACCTTAGGGGTGCAGTGTGCTTCTTTCAGATTATCGGGAGATGCGGAGACATGGTGGGTCTCCATGATGCGGCAGAGGTCTAGTGACCTCCCTCCTTTGTCTTGGGCTGAGTTCGTGTCTATGTTCATGAGCAGGTTCGTGCCCCAGAGTCAGCACGATGCTCAGAGGCGCGAGTTTGAGGGGTTGAGGCAGGGAAACCTGTCTGTTTCAGAGTATGACACCAGGTTCTTGTGGTTGCCTCAGTTTGCGCCGGCTATGGTGGCTCAGGAGAGGGACAAGGTCCTCCGGTTTGTTGAGGGTCTTCATCCCCGCTTGCAGGTAGTTGTTGCCCCTGATATGGGCAACAAGTCATATTTTGAGATAGTTGATGTGGCGCGGCGGATGGAGGACATCTTCGCCAGGGCTGACGCGGAGAGGGCGGCCAAGAGATCACGTCAGTCTGGTGGGTATAGTGGATCCGCTCAGAGGGGTCAGGGTCATCAGGGCCGTTCTCAGTCTAGGCCCCAGGCTGCTGCTTTGCCTGCCCAGGATTTTTCTTCAGAGACCCCGAGGCCTCAGTAATCCCAGAGGCGGGGTGGCTCTTCGCAGTCTGGTCCGCCGCAGTGCGGGAGGTGCCATCAGAGGCATCATGGGAGGTGTTCGTCTGGAGGTGGTCATGGCAGAGGTGGCAGAGGCGGTAGAGGAGGTAGAGGTGATGGATGTTTTGAGTGTGGGTCTCCAGAGCACTATGTCAGGAGTTGCCCTTATGTTTCATCAGGTCGCCAGGGATCCGCAGCTATGGTACCATCTGGTCCTCAGGCCTCCAGGCCCGTTTCTCAGATTCCTCCTAGACAGCAGTCTTAGAGAGCTCCGGGTTCAGGAGGCTCGGCGCAGGTCTATGCTATGACTTGTCAGGATGCTGAGGCATCCAATGATGTCATCACAGGTATTATTTCTGTCTGTGGCCGCGATGCTTATGCTCTTATTGATCCGGGGTCTACCTATTCGTATGTGTCGCCGGGATTTGCCCCTTGCTTGGGCAGGGATCTGGTCTTCTTAGATGATCCCTTTATGGTTGCCACCGCTGTCGGGTCTTCTATATGTGTAGATAGGGGTTACCGGCAGTGTATGATCTCCATCCGTGGTGTAGAGTCCTTAGTGGACCTGATGCTGCTCGATATGTCTGATTTCGATGTCATTATGGGCATGGATTGGCTGGCTTCCTGTCATGCGACTTTGGATTGCCATGCCAAGTCCGTGACGATCGGGGCAGAGGGTGAGTCTCGGGTTGTATGGAGAGGTTCCAGGCCTTCTCCGAAGAGTAGGATCATTTCTTTCTTGGAGGCGCAGAGGATGATATCTAGTGGGTGCGAGGGATATATTGCTTCAGTTCGGGATGTCCGGGCAGAGGAGTTATCCCTTGATAGAGCTCCGGTTGTTTGTGAGTATCCGGATGTGTTTCCTGATGATTTGCCGGGTTTGCCGCCTATGCGGGAGATAGAGTTTTGCATTGATCTATTGCCAGGCACTCAGCCTAAATCTATTCCCCCGTATCGTATGGCTCCTGTTGAGTTGAGGGAGCTGAAGGAGCAGATTCAGGATTTGCTCGATAAGGGCTTCATTAGGCCCAGTGTGTCTCCATGGGGTGCCCCGGTATTATTTGTGAAGAAGAAGGATGGCTCTATGCGGATGTGTATTGATTACCGGCAGCTGAATAAGGTTACTATCAAGAATAGGTATCCTTTGCCGCGTATTGATGATTTGTTTGATCAGCTTCAGGGTGCTACCTTCTTCTCGAAGATTGATTTGAGGTCGGGGTATCATCAGTTGAGGATTCGGTCCGAGGACGTTTCCAAGACTGCTTTTCGTACCCGATATGGCCACTATGAGTTTCTGGTGATGTCTTTCGGGCTTACGAATGCCCCAGCTGCTTTCATGGATCTGATGAACCGAGTGTTCAAGGCCTACCTTGACTCCTTCGTCATTGTGTTTATCGATGATATCTTGGTTTATTCGAGGAGCAGGGAGGAGCATGAGCAGCATTTGAGAGTTGTTCTTCGGACTCTGAGGGATCAGCAGTTGTATGCCAAATTCTCCAATTGTGAATTTTGGCTCAGTTCTGTATCTTTCCTAGGTCACGTGGTGACCAAGGATGGGGTGTGTGTTGATCCGAAGAAGATAGAGGCCGTTCAGAGTTGGCCTAGGCCTACTTCTCCTACAGAGATTCGGAGTTTCTTAGGCTTGGCAGGTTATTATCGGCGGTTCGTCGAGGGGTTTTCTTCTATTTCAGCACCTCTGACGAAGTTGACCCAGAAGAATGTTCCTTTCCTGTGGTCCGATGCCTGTGAGTCTAGCTTTCAGAAGCTTAAGACTCTGTTGACTTCAGCGCCAGTGTTGGCCTTGCCTAGTGGATCCGGGGGATTCACCGTATATTGTGATGCTTCGGGTGTTGGCCTGGGCGGCGTTCTGATGCAGGAGGGTAAGGTGATAGCTTATGCCTCGAGACAGCTGAAGGTCCATGAGAAGAATTATCCTGTCCATGATTTGGAGCTGTTAGCTGTCGTGTTTGCACTGAAGTTGTGGAGGCACTATCTTTATGGCGAGCCATGTGAGATATTCACCGATCATAAGAGTCTCCAGTACTTGTTCACTCAGAAGGACTTGAACGGGAGACAGCGCCGCTGGTTAGAGCTGCTGAAGGATTATGATCTTTCTATCCGGTATCATCCCGGAAAGGCTAATCTTGTAGCCGATGCCTTGAGTAGGAAGTCCATGGGTAGCCTCGCCTATCTTGATGCTGATATGAGGCCGTTGGCCCGTGAGTTGCAGGCTTTGTCCATTAGTGGGGTTCGGTTTGATGATTCTGTTCCAGGCCGGGTGCTTGCATATGTGGGGTCTCAGTCGTCTTTAGCTTCCCAGATTCGGGAAAGGCAGTTCGAGGATCCTTATCTGAGAGATTTCCGGGACAGGGTCCTGAGTGGGGGAGTGTCCTCGTTCGTGATTGGTGATGATGGTGCTTTGCGGCTTAACGGCCGGGTATGTGTTCCAGCCATTGTGGAGCTGAGGCAGATGATTTTGGCAGAGGCTCACAGTTCGAGATATTCCATTCATCCGGGTACTGCGAAGATGTATCATGATCTTCGAGAGCTGTATTGGTGGAAAGGGATGAAGAGGGATGTTGCTGATTATGTATCTCGGTGTTTGAATTGCCAGCAGGTGAAGTATGAGCACCGGAGGCCAGCCGGGGTGACCCAGTCTATGCCCATTCCCGAGTGGAAGTGGGAGCAGATCACTATGGATTTCGTAGTTGGTTTGCCGCTGACCGTGGGTAAGCATGATTCGGTGTGGGTAGTAGTTGATCGACTGACGAAGTCGGCTCACTTCATTCCAGTGAGGACTACTTATACCTCGGAGCGTCTGGCTCGTATCTTCATTGAGCAGATTGTGAGATTGCATGGTGCTCCTGTTTCTATCATTTCTGACCGAGGTGCTCAGTTCACAGCTCAGTTTTGGAGATCTTTCCAGAGAGAGCTGGGTACTCGGGTCGATCTCAGCACTGCATTTCCCCTGCAGACTGATGGCCAGTCTGAGCGGACCATTCAGATCCTCGAGGATATGTTGAGGGCGTGTGCTATTTATTTTGGAGGCCATTGGGATAGCCATTTGCCGCTAGCAGAGTTTGCGTATAATAATAGCTATCAGGCTTCTATCCAGATGGCTCCGTTTGAGGCATTGTATGGTCGGAGATGTCGCTCGCCTATCGGTTGGTTCGAGTCTGGTGAGGTCCAGGTGTTGGGGCCCGATTTGGTGCAGCAGACCTTAGATAAGGTCCGGGTTATTCAGGATCGACTCCGCACGGCTCAGAGCCGGCAGATATCGTATGCAGATCGGAGGCGGAGAGATCTTGAGTTCATGGTTGGGGACCGGGTATTCCTCAGAGTGTCGCCCATGAAGGGTGTTATGAGATTTGGGAAGAAAGGCAAGCTCAGTCCTAGGTTCATTGGGCCTTTTGAGATATTGGAGCGCGTTGGCGCCGTTGCTTATAGACTGGCTTTGCCTCCCTCTCTGTCTGTTCATCCGGTGTTCCATGTGTCCATGCTCCGGAAGTATGTTCACGATCTGTCTCATGTGATCGATATGGCTTCCGTGGAGGTAGATGGCGACTTAGCTTATTCGGAGGAGCCTATTGCTATTGTGGCTAGAGAGGTCTGTAAGATGAGATCGAAGGTGATCCCGCTTGTGAGAGTTCAGTGGGGGCATCACTCCATTGCCGAGGCCACTTGGGAGCTTGAGTCCGAGATGCGTGAGAGGCATCCGCGCTTGTTCGATGATTCAGGTATGAAATCCTTGTATTTTCTAAGCCTAAATTTGCATTTTTAAGTTTTATTGATTTCAGGTGGTACCGAGGGGTCCTCGAAATCCGTGCCAGCTCCGTGGCTAGTGTGTGGATCCTACCTTAGACTTAGGCTCGTCCGAGGACGGCCCAGAGTCTACGTGGGGGAGAATGTAACAACCCTCAAATAGTCGTTACGGGATCCGGGACCTCGATTTGCATGTCGACAGTCCCAAAAGCTCTGTTAGGTCATTTATGACCCGTCTGTTAAATCTGAGTCGAAACGGAGTCCGTTTGATAGGTTTTCGAGAAAAGGATCCGTTTATGAAATTCCGGAAAGGAATTTGGGGTTTCGAAAGGTCGTTTTGAGTAAACGAACCCTGATGGAAAATCCGAGCGCACCTTTAGGTCCGTCTCGTCATTTATGATATGTAGCAACCTTCAAAATTGAAAACGGACCTCGTTTGATAGGACTTTTGATAAAGTCCCCGTTTCGGAAGTTTAAAAGAGTTAAAAGAGGTTTCCGAGCTCGATTTGAGCAAATGAGCTCCGATGAGAGATCCGAAAGTTCCGTTAGGTTCGTATAGTCATTTGTGACTTGTAGCAACTTTCGGAATTGGATTCCGAGGTCGTTTGGTTAAATTTCGCTATTTTGGCGAAAGTCGAAAATTGAACCTTTGCCGTGGGACCCACTTTTTGAGTTCTGGAGGTCCGAATTGAGTTCCGTCTTGACGACCATGTCACTCAAGTATTTTATGGCTTGTGTGCAAAATTTGGGATCATTCCGAGCTTCGTAGGGTCCCGTTTTGCCCCTAAAATAGTAGAAAATCTGGTGCGACTTTTCTGTTCTGTTTTGGCGCAAACAGCCGGATAAAAGCTGATTTTCTGGCCAATCCGTAAGGAATTAGAAAAAACTCAAAACATGAAAGTTATAGCCCTTTGAGTTGTGGTTCTAATAGCACCGGTTTTAGGTCATTTGGACATTCCTATCAAAAGTTATGATTTTTTCAAAAGAAGCTGTCACAAAGGCAAAAAAAAAAAAAAAAAAAAAAAACTGCTATAAAAAGGCCATTTCGGTTCATAACTTATAAGAATCATTTGGTGAGCTCTTGAGGCGATTTTTGGGTATTTCTTGAAGACCCAATCATACTTACACTTAAGGTAAGCCCTTTCAATCCATCTTTATGTTGATTAACACAAGAATCAAAGGGTTGATTCTTGGAAATGGGTTAGAACCCTAGATTCTTAAGAATTGGGGAAAGACATCGAGCAAGGCTCGCATGTGGAATCTAAGTGTACTTTTGGACTCACGGGAGCGTGGGGAGTCCGGAAAAGTACATTTTGTAAATTTAGGGCTCGGCCCTACCCGGGGGCATTTTGGTAATTTTTACCCTAGGATGCCTATAGGCTTAAATAGCTATAATTAAGCACTCATATGTGCTATATCTTGTCTTAATAGACCTAGTGGAGAGTCCTTCGCGGACAAGGCGAGCGGGAAAGGAGATTCTTCCCGGCATTTGAGCCCGAATTTCGAGGTAAGTGAGACTTGACCTCTATTGTGCTTGTGGACTCTTCCTTCATGCTAGTATGCTTCATGTACGCATATATATACCTAACAATGGTTAGGATTAATGATGTGAATTACTTGCTATTATTGTTGTTATAAATAGCGAGATTGTGACTCGACCGAGGTATGTGCCGGTCTAAACGCTACGTCGAGGTAGCTTAAATTTATATCGTAGTAACGCTTGCTACGCCATGCTTAGATAGCAAGAACTTGGGACATAGCCGAGGATGTTGCCGGCATGTCATGATAAATGTCTTGCCGAGGATTTTGCCGGCTTTTGTATGATATTGGTACTTGATTTGTTCACGTGCCGGGTTGGGTAGTGCTGTCTATACGTAACCTTGGGTTGGACGACATGGGAGTAGGGATTGTACCCCCAAACTGTGGTCGGGTTAACCTTCGCCTTACGTTCAGCTAGCATAACCAACCTGGGTTACGGTGACTGTGAAATATTATCGTTATTAATATTTCTGTTATTATTTCTGTTATTGTTATTAATGTCGTGGATATTAATACTGTTAGAGGGACACTTGACAGGGGGTGTGGTGTCGCCTATACTATGAGATGTGTCACACTTGACAGGGGGTGTGGTGTGGACACTTGATCTTTGAGATGTGACACACTTGACAGGGGGTGTGGTGTGGTCACTTGATTTATTGAGATACAACGCACTTGACAGGGGGTGTGGTGCGATCGTAGACAGATTTGAGATGAGCCAACGACTATGGGTCGTTGGTCTACTTATTCATGATTGTGATAGTGACTTCGGGTCACGGTATATGGTTGATACTTAGTAGTGGTGTTGCTAGTCCATCGTAGGTCTAGGTTAGTCGGTACGGGAGTAGAGATTGGACCTCCAAACCGCCGCTGAGTTGACCTATGCCTTACGTTGGATGGGCATAATCCTTGAGACTTCTGGTTACTACTTGTGTGTATGGAATGTGTTACATCTATTTGTGATTTCACTACTTTATTGTATGATTACTATAGTATGTTGTTGCTTATGATGCATGTAGCGACTTGTCCCGCAAGGGTACCTTAGCGGGCCTGTCGGTGATCTTACTGGGCTTCGGCTCATAACTTACTCTGCTACGTGCGCAGGTCCTTCATCCAGTCAGCAGCCCGGACGTTAGCGGTTCCCGAGGCTTCTGAGACTTTTGATTGAGGTGAGCCGACCACACAGACCGTGGTGGCATACCGCCGGAGTCACTTAGAGATAGGACTCAGATTTCTTTGATGTATATTCATACTTTATTGAGTCACTCTTAGAATGCTCCAATTCTTTTGTGGATATATTCTTTTGGACTTCACCCTTTTATATTTATATATCCATTTATGATCTTTTCACATTATTGTTCTTTTCCGCATCTTGTTTCATTGGTTCGCCTAGGCAAATGTTGTTTAGGTGCCATCACGAGCCCTTGGAAATTGGGTTGTGACAGTTGCTTTCAAATAAATATTTTTTTTTTAATACGATATACCTTTTTGGTATACTGTATACTATTTTAGTATATATGTTTGTGTCTAATTTGATGTGTGTGCATGTTATCAAACAAATGTATGTTTTGATTTTTTGTTGTTGTAACTATAATATACTTTTTTTGTGTACTGTATACTATTTTGGTATGTCTTATGTGCTTGTATCGAAGTGTGTGAATTGCTATAGAAAAATATATATTTTTTAAAGTACTGTATAACCTTTTGGTGCACTGTATACTATTTTAGTATACATTCTTGTGTCTGGGTCGAAGCATGTGGTTTGCTATCAAACAAATTTATGTTTTGATTGTGTTGGTAAATATAATATACTTTCTTAGTATACATTATACTTTTTCTTGGAATACCTTTTGTATTTTGTATTGAAGTGTGCGACTGCTATCGAATAAGTGGATTATTTTTTTCAACACAATATACTTTTTTATGTATGAATTGAAGTGCCTGCAATACTATCAAACAAAAATATGTTTTAATATTTGTTGTTTAATATATCTTTTTACTATATTGTATATTCTATGTTTGTCAATGGTATATAATACCAATTATTTTTTATCACTTGTATAACAAAATAATGAAAGAACAATAAATAAAAACTTAAAATATATACTATATCAATTATTCTTCCTAGATTAGCTCTTCTTTTTCACTGGTAGATAAAAAGAGATAGAGAACAAAATAAATTAAATAATTAAAGAGAATAACTGAAATACAATATCAATTTTTTATTATCACTGGTATAAAAAAAATAAAAAAGTATATTATATCAGTTATTTTTTTATCACTTGTATAATTTGTTTAATAAAAAGAAAGGAAAAAGAAAATAAGAAATACAAGTAAAGAAGAAGAAAAACTAAACGCAAACTACACTAGAGAAATGAGCAAAAACACTGACGTAGATACTTTAAAAATATTGGGAATAAATTTAAGTAGAAAAGAAAAAGAAAAAAGAAAGGAAAAGGAGGGAAAAAGTAAAAGAATGTTGGGTTCAATATTAGTAAAGATTTACTGGGGCTAAGTTGTTGGGTATAGTGGTAATTAGTTTTTGGGTATGGAATGTAAAAGACAATAGTAATGGGTATGGTGGGTAAATAAAATTGGTTTGGTGGGTAATTTCGTAAATGGCCCTATATATATCGCGTGGTAAGTGTCCTGCCTCCGGTTACAGGATCTGATTGAGAATTTGACCGTAGTCATTCTCTTGGAGTTTAATTAACGTATAGCCTGTTTAAGTTTGACCCATAGCCACTTATTTAGATTTTAATTAACGAATAATCTATGTTTGCCACATATTTGATAATACCAACGTTAAATATGCACACTTCTTAAAAGTAGCCAGTAGTGGTAGTAGTTGTTTTGCAACAAAAATATATATTCTTTACTTGACCCTGACCTAAACTCAAGAAAAATTGGATAAATATTAGAAAATAATTTTTCTAAACTGGACAATCAACAACATACCCAGTGTTATTCTACAAGTGGAGTCTGCGGAGGGTGAGACGTACGCAGATCTTATCCCCACTAAGGTGGAGAAACATAAACTGGACAATCGAGTACATAAAAACGGTGAAGTTCTTGATTAGCTAATCTTTTAATGTACGTATGTAGACTCTAAAAAACTTTACTTTAGGATATAGTGTCCTGAAATTTTGAGCGGAACTAAATTTCATAATGCAACTAAAAATGTAAAACAAAGTCATTAGAGCGGTCATAGTCAATATGTATAGAATATACACTTAATATAATTCACATAATATACCTGAAATATGCATGAAAAATATAATAATAAAATGATTATTATTTGTTTAACTGGTCTAGACGTTATTCAGACAACGTAAATATTTAATAAAAAAATACTTTTGCTTAAGATGCTATTGGACCCGTGCTGGCACGGGGGCGTACTCGAACTAGTATATATATATATATATGACTTTATATAATACTACTAATTACTGTTTTAAGGCAATATTTTTCCAATATAAGGAAAAGGAGAAAATGTACAATATATTATATCGCTCTCAATTGAAACGGAAACAAAAGAAAGAAAATGGATCATACAAGTCGCGATACTTTCCAACAACTTAGACTTGGTGGTCTCATTTGGTTGAATTGAACTTTTGATCTGTTTTGTTTTCGATCACTGACTTGGTCTTACTGAAAATCAAAGTAGAAAGGTGGAAAGACGGAATACTTGCCTAAATTCTTGTATTCTCTACTTACCAACAATTGAACTTTTGATCTGTTTTGTTTCGAAACTAGAAAATCAAAGCAGAAAGGTGGAAAGACGGAATACTTGCCTAAATTCTTGTATTCTCTACTTACCAACAATTTAGTGTTAACCCTATACTAAACTAAAGGGTATTCTTTAATTAGTCGTGGGGATGGAGTGGCGGGGTGTTATTTCCCAAGACACACTACTTATTGTTTTAAGGATCAGTTTCTTCAATGTGTTCCTTTACTTTAATATATGCGGAATTAAAATTGTAAGTAAATGAACACTCGATGTTAGCATGGAAAAATACCGTTAACTAGGGATCAAAAAACCACGACCTACTCTTCCAAGTAGGATTTCAACTTCACTATGTAAAAGATTCACTTGGTTACAAGACTACATTCTTACTAACCTAGGACTATCTCTAAACCTCTAGAAATCCCTTTCACAATCAGTGAAGTTTCTTCAAGAACACGACTTGAATTAAGATGATACAATTCGATAGTACCTACTACAGATGAACTAAGACTGAACTTTGACAAGACTCAATCTAAGAAACATGTTCTTTACTTAGCTCCCTGTAGCTTAATGATTACACAAATAAGATGAAGATTCTTCCTATGCTCTGACTTGATTCTCTCTGTATTTGTGCACACTTCAACAACTGAAATACTTCTGCTTTTATAGCTTCCAGAACACGAGAAGTCTTGAACAATTAGAACTCCAAAGCTTCCAAGAGTTTGAGTCCTAATTGAACTCTTTCCTTGGTTACCCAAAATTCCTTGCCTCTAATCCACTCTTATGCAATCTTTTCATATCTTGTATAATTCTGCATAATTATCAAGATAAACATTAGTTTTAGGATAATAATTAATATTCTCACTTAAATAATTTTGCATGAATTATCTATTCAGCTGCAGTGATTCAAAGGAACATGTCGTTGGATCTGTTCCTTAGTCATCAGTTCAAAACAATGATATTAGCCATCGAAGATAAGTCATCATTAACAAAAAGTTAAACCAGGGGATGCAAGCAAGTACTACTAAATTATTCAAAAACTAGAAAAGGAAAAGGCTAAGGCACTAGAACTAATCTAAATCTCACTGGACAAAAGATGACATTTGGCTAAGGTGGTCAGGATGTGGAAGGATCAGGTCCCTGAGACTTTTTCTGCAGCAACTCAAACATTTTTTTGAGCATTCGCTCATTTGTCTCCTTTGCTTTAGAAGGCAGATCCTCTCTTCCTCCAACTTGGCTATCTCAGCAGCTTGTATGGCAACTTGTTGCCTCAAGGCCCTCACCTTGTTATTCAAAGGTTGTTTGCCAGCACCAGCCAGCGGAGTATCAGCTTGAACAGGCAGATCACAGCTGATCAGGTTAGCACAACCAAATTTCTCCTTCTTTGTAGCATTAATTATTTGATAATAACATTAATTTAGAATCGCGCCTGTAAGATTGATGTGCTTAAGGGTGGAAAGACAAATCCATCCCCCACCACATTCTTACCATTGAAGTTAGTAATAATGATTTAAACCTTTTCCAAAGTTAATTTTTAGAAATAGAAGTTTTGGCTATGGGAAAGAAATTGAGGTGAATGGAATTGATAAGAAATACTCCAAATATTTGGTAGCAGTGTTTGTATAGAATTGATAAGAAATACCTCCAGTCAAATACCGCTACAATAATTGGGACGAAGGGATTATATTCTATGGGAAAATTTATTTTTAATGATACACTGAATTGATTATTCTGGTTATGTTAATGTATTGAGGTATTGACTTTGCAGGGTGGGAAGGCAATGTTGAGAAATGGAAACAACAAGGGGGTAACGGTGCCCCCAATTCCTTCGTCAGTCATGAGTCGTTAAGCTCTTCTGTTCTAGTGTGCAGTGTACTGATTTGTACTGTTCAGCTATGTAATTGTTACATTAGTAAATTAATAAGTTTGTTTGTTGAATAATGATACAGTCAGACTGTCAGTAATAGGGTCATTTCTCCATACATTTTTAGATGCTATAGCAAGGTACTGTTATAAAAAATATACAATATAATATAACATGAAAAATTGATCCCAAACGAAACTTGACGATTATAGTGAAGTGTCGAAATGCAGTTATAGATAATGACTTCCATAGAGAGGTTAGGTTATACTAGTTAGTTAGAACTATTCAATTAGTATAGTCATGCACTTTTGCTTTTAACATCAATTGTTAGAGAGCAGTTGAACAGGTGAACCGTTTATTTTCTATTGAGTAGTACGTGATGTGATCAGGGTGGGTATAGTTTGGGCAAAATGATACCCAACCTGTTGAGAGCTGGTTTTGAAATATGACAAACGGAAAGGACTTAGAGGTTCCCACGAAGAACCTAGTCCTTGAAATGAAGGGCACGCTTCATCGAAAAGAATTACGGGTTGCAAATCCCTGTGGAACTAGGAGTAGTGGCGCGTGAATGAATATGCATCCTAGTCAGACTAAATGAGGCGGTGCCCAGGCTGTGTTTTCGAAGTGTGAAAAGCAGTTGGACTTCAACAAGGAAAAGAGTTACTGGGAATCCTGACTTACCATAATTAAAAGGATACCTTGTAGAACTCAACTAGGGTTTCAAGACCCGTATAAATACAAGTAGTGGAGACAGCCGTAAATTAGTTATTCACAAACGGAGAGTTCAGAGCACACAAAGGCGATCTAACATCTTTCTACGTGAGTAAACTGGAGAAGACGACTTGAGTGCATGCAGTGTATTGAGTCTAGATATTCTGTCTAGGTTCATCGAGTTGTAAGTTGTCTTAGTTCGAGCATTCATAGTTTTACCTATTGGCTTATTACAAAAGCGTATGTATTAGGTGAACTCTTGTGTAATTACTGAAAAGCTAGAGTTTAGCTTTGAGTAGTGATTAGGGTCTAGAGTGTAGCCCCTTGGTTACAGAGTTTGTAATCAGAAACTTTGCTCTTGTGTTAGTGGATTCAGTTCTAAAATCCCAGAGTGTGGGTCGTGGTTTTTCTCCCTTGAGCAAGGAGTTTTCCACGTAAAATCCTTATGTCTTCTGTATGTGCGCTGTGGTGAGTTGCAGTGTTTGAAGTAGTATAGGAGCTAAGACAAGAACTACGTTCTACATTTGAAGAACAAGGTTCTTGCAACGAAAATCGGTAGACACTATTCAACCCCCTCTTCTAGTGTCTTTAGGAGGTGCATAGTTTATAACAAGTGATATCAGAGCAGGGCTTCTCGTGAAAGGTTAACACCTTGAGAAGGATCAGAATCATGAGTGCACCACCTACCATCACTGAAGAACAATCAGTTCAGAGGCCCCCACAGTTTAATGGGCAATACTATGCATGGTGGAAGAACAGGATGAAGAATTACATATGTGCTGAAGACTATCAACTCTGGCTGATAGTCTCTGAAGGAAACCTGATCCCCACTAAAATAGTTGGTGAAGGAGCTACTGCCAAGCAAGAACCTAAACTGAAAGAAGAGTTCAACGAGACGGATTATAAGATGATTGAAAAGAATCACAAAGCCAAACGTCTGGTCATATGTGGTCTTGGTCCTGAGGAGTTCAATAGAGTATCATCTTATAAGACGGCTAAGGAAATATGGGATGCTTTGCAAGTTGCGCATGAAGGAACCACAGAAGTGAAGGACTCAAAAAGGAGAATGTTGAAGAGACAATTTGAACTTTTCACTATGGGTGAGAAAGAATCAATTCAGGATATGATGACTAGGTTGACCATCATTACAAATGAAATGAGATCTCTGGATATGGAATTGCCTGAAATAGAGATGGTTGATAAAATCCTGAATGTGCTTCCTGAAGCATGGGAACCAAAGATGACTGCCATCATTGAATCCAAACCTCTGAGATCCATCAAACTTGAAGAACTGGTTGGAAGTTTGAAAACTCATGAGATGATGAAGGACTCAAAAGCTAAACCAGTTGTAAAGAAGGACAAGACCCTTGCACTTGAAGCAACTGATGAATATGTTGATCTTTAATCAGTTGAAGCAGCAATGGTAAGTGCCTTAAGACAGAAGCTTAATCTAGGAAGGTTCAAAGGATTCAAAAGAAGTGGCAAGGAGAGTTCTGGTAGGAAGAACATAGTTGACAGTCCTGATTATTCAGGATGCTTTAAATGCTTCAAAAAGGATCATGATGTCGTGGACTGTCCTATGTGGGAAATAGAATGGATGAAAAATAGAGCATCCAAGGAAAAGGAGAAGGAGACGCCAAAGGAAATTGACAAAGATAAGAAGAAGTCAAGACGACCTCCAAACTTCAGAGCAGAAAGGAGAAAGAAGAAGGAAGCCTTCTATGCTACATGGGGACCAACTGATAGTGAATCCGATCATGAAAAGGATTCTAAAGATGATCCGCCACTGGCACTAATGGGTATGTCAGACAGCAGTTCTGATGAAGAAGACCCTCGAGAGTTTAGAGGAGGAAGAGATCCGTCAAGGCCACCTGTGTTCAACGGGACTCACTACAAGAACTGGAAGAAACAGATGAAGATCTTCTTGCAAGCAGCAGACTATAGCCTATGGCTGATTGTGAAGAGAGGGCCCCATGTTCCTGTAAAGAGAGCTGCAAATGGTGTCCTAGTTCCAAAGAAGGTAGAAGAACTGGATCCTCAAGACCTAGACTGGCTACAGGCAAACTCCAAAGCTGAATGGCACCTGAAAAGAGGACTTACCTACGATGTGCTTGCTATGATACTTGAATGCAAGTCTGCCAAGGAAATCTGGGAAAGGCTGAAAGAGGTATACTCAGATGACAGTCAAAAGAAGGACTCTGCTCTCATGGCAACTGATGGAACTGAAGATGCTCACTCAGCAGAGGTATGTCTATCTGAACTAAAGGAAACTTTGCATACATACTCTTCTGAAAATTTGATTTTAATCACTGCCACCTTGATCGAGGGTTATGAAAAAGAGAAGCTTGAAAATGACAAATTAACTGAAGAACTAAGTAGTCTTAGAACCAAGCACAAGAGTCTCCTAGAACAGAACATTGAGCTTGAAGAAATCAATACCATCTTGAAAGGGCAGACTCTTGTATCAAACTCTAAGATCACTGAACTAGAATTGGAATGCAATCAGTTAAGAGAGAGTGCAAATGGTAAGCAAGTAATAAGTGAAGTTCAAACCTTTTTGGAAAATGAACTGAAAAGAGCAAATGAAATTCTGTGTCAGGAAACTGAGAAGAACAGAGTTTTAAGTCAAAATGCTGAAAAATCAAAATTTGAGCTTACCAAATTAACTAAATGGAATAAATCTTCAGAGGCAATGAAATGGGTTCTTGATAATCAAAATAAAGGAAAGCAAGGGTTAGGATTTAAGAAACCACTGCCTCCATATAACCCTAAGAGCAAGTATGTGGCATTATCTTGCAACATGTTATGTACCTTTTGTGGTGAAACAGGACATGTCAAACAAAAGTGCATAAATGTCAGCAAGGCAAAGGCCAAAAAAAAAAAAAAAAGTGTTTTACCTAAATGGGCTAGACAGGATTTGATTTATCCATTTTCTAGTAAGAAGGGACCCAAGCTTGTCTCGGTTCCTAAGGCTAACCTCTAATCTGTTTTGCAGGCTGGAGTGAGGGAGAACAACTCAAGCTGGATTCTTGATAGTGGTTGTTCAAGGCACATGACAGGAGATAGAAGAAACTTTCTCTCACTCGCAGCATTTCAAGGAGGCAGTGTGGCCTTCGGAGGAGGAAAAAGTGGTCAAATAGTAGGAATTGGAAAGATTGGGAGAACTCTGGATTATGCTATTGAGAATGTTTATTGTGTTGATGGTCTCAGACACAATCTGTTGAGCATCTCCCAACTATGTGATAGAGGTAATGAAGTGAGGTTCTCGTCTGTAGGATGCATTGTGAAGAACCTACAGAGTGGAGAAACTGTAATGGAAGGAAAGAGGGTGAACAATGTATACAAAGCATCGCTGAAGTCACTACCTGAAAATAATCAAACATACTTGAATGTACAAGAAAGTGACTCTCAGCTGTGGCACAAACGAATGGGTCATGCAAGTCTCTCACAATTGAATAAGCTTGTATCAAAGGAGCTGGTTCGTAGATTGCCAAGTAAGAGATTTGAAAATATAAAAATGTGTGATGCGTGTGTAAAGGGAAAGCATGTGAGATCATCCTTTAAGTCCAAGAAGGTGGTAAGTATATCAAAACCACTGAAACTGTTGCATATGGATCTGTGTGGACCTATGAGAGTCAGGAGTAGAGGAGGAAAGAGATTCATGTTCGTGATTGTTGATGACTACTCTAGATACACATGGACTCTATTCTTGGCAACTAAAGATGAAGCTTTTGACAGCTTTAAAGACTGGGCTGGTGTAGTTCAGAAAAGGTTAAGCCTTGAACTCATCAGCATCAGATCTGATCATGGAACTGAGTTTGAGAACTCAAAATTCTCTGAGTATTGTGCAAAGAACAACATAGATCATAACTTCCCCGCTCCAAGAACTCCCCAACAAAATGGAGTGGTTGAGAGGAAGAACAGTTCTTTGGAGGATATGGCCAGGACTATGCTGTTGTCAAGTGGGCTTGCAAGAAACTTTTGGGCTGAAGCTATAAAGACTGCATGCTACTTGCTGAACAGATGTTCCATCAGAGCAATTCTTGACAAGACCCCATATGAGCTACTCAGAGGTAGAAAACCAAATATTGCTCACCTAAGACCCTTTGGTTGTAAATACTTTGTTCACAACAATGGCAAGGAACCCTTGGGAAAGTTCGATACTAGGAGTGACGAGGTAATATTTCTTGGTTATTCTTCCCAAAGCAAAGCATGCAAAGTGTTCAACAAAATGACACAAACAGTGGAAGAAAGTATGCATGTTGTCTTTGATGAATCAGATAAGGCACCGGAGGAGAGTGAGACAGAAGATCAAGTGATTGGCCTTAGTAGGGAAGAATGTGTAAATGAACTGGAAGACTCAGAAGACAATGAGACATCAGGTGAAAATCCAAGCACATTAGAACAAGGAGTCAACTTGACAGGGAGAACCTCTGATGAAGCTGATGATCCAGCAAGTCAGGAAGAACCCCTCCAGGATAATGCTGCAGGTTCTTCCAGTCATATTCAACTCAGGCCATGGAAACATCAAAGATCTCATCCTTTGAAGAATGTTCTATCGGAATTAGATACAGGAGTCATGACTAGGTCAGCCTTGAAGAACTTCTGCGCTTTCTTTGCTTTCCTCTCATCTCTGGAACCAAAGAACGTAAAAGAAGCTCTAGAAGACCCAGATTGGATCCTAGCCATGCAGGAGGAACTACATCAATTCGAAAGAACCAAAGTGTAGCACCTAGTTCCTAAGCCAAAGGACAGATCAATAATTGGAACAAAATGGGTATTCAGGAACAAACTGGACGAGCATGGTATAGTAATGAGAAACAAAGCAAGATTAGTAGTTCAAGGTTATAGTCAGGAAGAATGGAGGCCATCAGGATGCTAATTGCTTTTGCCACATACATGGAGTTTACACTATATCAGATGGATGTAAAGAGTGCTTTCTTAAATGGCTACCTGAATGAAGAAGTCTATGTGATACAGCCACCATGTTTTGTAAACAATGAATTCCCTGATCATGTTTACAAACTGGACAAGGCTCTTTACGGTTTGAAGCAAGCCCCTAGAGCCTGGTATGAAAGACTCTCAGGATTTCTACTGAAGAATGGTTTCTCGAGAGGAAAGATTGACAACACATTTTTCCTCAAAAAGAAAGGAAAAGATCTATTGGTGGTTCAAGTGTATGTCGATGATATCATTTTTTTAGCCACTGATGAGGGGCTATGTAAAGGATGTACTGATCTGATGGGAAGTGAATTTGAAATGAGCATGATGGGTGAACTAAATTTCTTCCTTGGATTACAGATAAAGCAAATGCCTGAAGGAACTATGATTCACCAGCAAAAATATGTCAAGGAACTACTGAAGAAATTTGACATGGAAGGAGCAAAGGAAATGACTACTCCCATTGCACCTGGGACGAAGCTGGATTTGGATGAACTAGGTCCTTCAACAAACGAGACAAAATATAGAGGAATCATAGGTTCACTTCTTTATCTCACAGCCAGTCGACCTGACATAGTGTACAGTGTAGGACTGTGTGCTAGATTTCAATCCAAGCCCAACGAGTCACATTTGACAGCTGTGAAGAGGATCCTGAGATACTTGAAAGGAACTCAGGACCTTTGTCTTTGGTACCCAAGAGGAGGTACTTTTGAACTAATTGGTTTTGCTGATGCAGATTATGCAGGTCATTTGGTGGATAGGAAAAGCACTTCAGGAATGGCACACTTTCTAGGTCCTTGTTTGGTCTCTTGGGCTACAAAGAAGCAAAACTTAGTTGCTTTATCAACTGCTGAAGCTGAGTATGTGGCAACTGCATCATGATGTTCTCAATTGCTGTGGATCAAACAACAACTGGAGGATTTTGGTATCAAGTGTGGTGCAGTGCCAATTTTCTGCGATAACACTAGTGCAGTGAACATTGCCAAGAACCCAGTCCAACATAAAAGAACCAAGCACATTGACATTAGACATCATTTCCTGAGAGATAATGTGGAAAATAGTCTGATTACTATGAATTCGTGCAGGACTGAAGATCAAATTGCTGACATATTTACCAAAGCATTGAACAAGGTACAGTTTGAGAGGAACAGATTGGAATTAGGGATGACCAAAATACACGTATGACCCAGCAGGTAATCCCTTTATGATTGGTTAGTTGAGTATTCAATTGTTCATGTTTGAATTTTGTCATTAATGTCCAGTCTAACCCTGTACTTGAATAAGTACACTCGTTCAGTTTTTTAGCACCAGGTGAGAATAATGTGATCCCATGAAGAACCTACTATGTACTAAGAAGGAACCAACTAAAGCATGAGGAATCGTGTCCAGGTACATTCACACTACCCTACATGATAGAATTCATAACTGAAAATTAAATTGTCAATCATACGTGTGTCAAGGGAGATCCTCCATGTTCTTA
Source organism: Petunia axillaris subsp. axillaris (assembly GCA_029990575.1). NCBI lineage: Eukaryota > Viridiplantae > Streptophyta > Magnoliopsida > Solanales > Solanaceae > Petunia > Petunia axillaris. The sequence continues at coordinate 49,216,839 of JARKNS010000009.1, forward strand.
TAACTGTCCTAAATTATAGGAACACATTCCTTTTTCGGGTAGAATTTTATTTGACTTGTTTGGACCCCACTACTTAAAGGGTATATTAAATGAGTCCATAACCGTCAAATCTTTAACTCTTCCCGGTTCTCAAAAAGTTCAAAAAGCTGCTTCTCTACTTTACATCATTATTTCTTTGTCTTCCCTAAAAGTTGTCAAATCACCAAAACCCCTTCCTTCTTTGACGATACACTCAGAATCCCTCTCAATCCAACCACTTCTTCCTTTCCACACCAAAGTTCTCTCTCAAGCCCTAAAACATAAAATTCTCTGGAAATCTCAGTAACTATTCACAAAATTCTTCACAATGTCTGAAAGGCCACCCCCATCCACTCTCGCACAAAGAATCACGAGGGCCCGTATAAAATTTCTTCAAAAAGGGGACAAGAAATTGGCTACGAAGATGAGATCAAGAGCAGTACCTACCACGCCCATTGCACCAAGTTCATCACAATCACTGCCTGAGGTAATCTCTGATCCTATTTCATCTACTCCTGTTGAGTTAGTAGACATAAAAAGCCCTGGAACTACAGAAACTGAAACCCTAGTTACAGGACTAGACAAAATTATAGGAGTTGAGCATGAAGACAGAATAGATAGGGTGAACCCATGTGAAGCAGAGCAAGATAGTGTACAGGATGAACTTAGGAAAGATTTACAGGTGCCTTTGGTTGAAAAGTCCGGTATAGAGCTGAATATTGCAGAAAGAGTGAAAGAACAACTTAGGGAACAAGATCGTGTTGAAACCCTCAAAGAAAGTGAAGTGGAACCCTGTAAAGATGTTGGTAGTACTGAGAAGAATGAGGAAGAATCTGTGCCAGCAAGTCCAGTAGTTGGAGGACTTAGTCTTGCTGAAGCCTCAGAGAATTTGGTTTAAGAGTCTGTTGCTTGTCCAAATTCCACTGAGGCTGATGATGTAGACTTAAATTGGACAGATTCTGAAGAAGAAGAGAATGAGGAGATTGGTTTAGAAAAGGTTGAAAAGGAAGAGGTTGCTAAGAAGGCAGAAGAACCAAAAAATAAAGAGAAAGTTTGGTGAAGAGGATGAGAGACTGGAAGGTGGGGAAGAAGAAGAGGAAGTGGTGTTTGTCAAAGAAAACAAAGTGGAGCCTGAAAAAAGAAGGAGACTGGTGAAAGGGGGAAAGCCAGTGTTAAAAACAAGACTGATTGATGAAGTTAGTGGAGAAAGTGATGACAAGACTGTTGATAAGCCTGTTACCAGGAGGGTTGGCACCAGGTCTGCACTGAAGCAACAGCTGGAGAAGGTTGGTAAATTGGAAAGAACAGTGACAAATGTAAGAGATAGAGAGGCAAAGAAGATGGAAGAAGAAGAAATGAGAGCTGAGGAAGTACAGGAAGAGAGTGATGATGCTGGAAGTTATGCAGAGCCAAGTGACTCTGATACAGATAGTGAAGCTGAGAACAGAAAAAGAAGGAGTGGTAGTGAAGAAGAAGCTGACAGGATGGCTTTCTTCTCTAAGCATCAGGTGTTGCCTGGCAGCATCTTGCATGATGAGAAGGAATTTCACATGAAGCGATTGCTGAGAATGATTGCTAACCAGGGATGGTTGGGTTTGTTTGCCAACAAAGAAAGAAAGTTGTATGTTGATGAGATCAGAGAGTTCTACACAAATTTCAGAGTTAATGCTAGGAGAGTGTTCACCATAGTGAGGGGAATAGAGATAGAGTTTGGGAGACCTGAGCTTGGAGTGATTCTTGACATACCTGCTGAAGGTTATTGCAGGTATATAAAATTGAAATGGCCAAAGAGAACTGATGGAGTCACTCCTCTGGATGTTGTCAAGAAGTTCTCAGGAAAACCCAAGCTAAGGAAGGAGAGGGAGGTAGATAAGAAGGAGATGGAACCTGCACACCAGTTGCTGTTTGAGTTTGTGCACAGGTTCCTTCTGCCTAGAGGAGAGAGGAACTGTGAAGCTAGTGATTTAGACCTGACATACATGGACTTGCTGGACAGGGGGGTAAAGATCAATTTGCCTGGGCTGATAATCAGACATATAAAGAGGATTGCTGACACAGATCAAAAGCCATATTCCCTTGTGCATTCCTACATCCTCCAGCATGTACTTGAACACTTTCGGGTTCCCCTGGAAGCTGGGAAAAAGCCAACCATTCATCAAATATTTTGGCACAATGTGCTTAAAAATTGTGACTTCTTCAAGGAAAGCAGAGCTTCTAAGAAACCTATGCAGGCCAAGCAAGAGCTAGCAGAGGAAAGTGGGGACTATGGACCTAAAGAGGCCATTGATGCTGTAAAGGAGCTGGAGACTCATGTCCTTGAGGTTAATACAAAAAATACAGAGCTCCACAGACAGTTGAAGTTGAAGGATCATGAAATTGATCGTTTGAAGATAGACTGCCACAAGTATGAGGCCGAGCTAGTGATGGAAAGGGCCAAGAATACGAAGCAACTTGAGGCGCTTGTCAAACACTTCAACATTCAGCTTTGAGTCCTCCTGTCCTGTCCTCCTCTTCCTACCTGTTGTCTATTCCTTCCCATTCTCTCCTGATGCATGTGATGGTTGTTTAAAACAATTTGTTTTTCAATTGTGTACTTATTAATGGGGTTGTGTTGATATCACAACCTGGATGATGGTTTTAATTTTCTTATGCTTATGACGGTTTCCTGCTTTAGTAATTGGTTCTTGATTGGGCCCTTATTTCTGCTTGGGTTTGCTCTTATTACTGACTTGCTGCCTTGTACTTTAGACTGGATAGTATTGACAAGTTCATGCGGGTATTTGAATCTTTTCGATGATGCCAAAAGGGGGAAGAAGGAATGTTGGGGTGTTTGTGACCTAATTCATCTGTTTAGTTTTTTCTTGAACTTGTTACTTTTGTTCCTGTGTTTTTGGTTTATGTCTATTCAGGTTCTTGGGCAACAGTTGTTTGTCATCATCAAAAAGGGGGAAATTTGTTGAGAGCTGGTTTTGAAATATGACAAACGGAAAGAACTTAGAGGTTCCCACAAAGAACCTAGTCCTTGAAATGAAGGGCACGCTTCATCGAAAAGAATTACGGGTTGCAAATCCCTGCGGAACTAGGAGTAGTGGCGCGTGAATGAATATGCATCCTAGTCAGACTAAAAGAGGCGGTGCCCAGGCTGTGTCTTCGAAATGTGAAAAGCAGTTGGACTTCAACAAGCAAAAGAGTTGCTGGGAATCCTGACTTACCATAATTAAAAGGATTCCTTGTAGAACTCAATTAGGGTTTCAAGACCCGTATAAATACAAGTAGTGGAGACAGCCGTAAATCAGTTATTCACAAACGGAGAGTTCAGAGCACACAAAGGCGATCTAACATCTTTCTACGTGAGTAAACTGGAGAAGACGACTTGAGTGCATGCAGTGTATTGAGTCTAGATATTCTGTCTAGGTTCATCGAGTTGTAAGTTGTCTTAGTTCGAGCATTCATAGTTTTACCTATTGGCTTATTACAGAAGCGTATGTATTAGGTGAACTCTTGTGTAATTACTGAAAAGCTAGAGTTTAGCTTTGAGTAGTGATTAGGGTCTAGAGTGTAGCCCCTTGGTTACAGAGTTTGTAATCAGAAACTTTGCTCTTGTGTTAGTGGATTCAGTTCTAAAATCCCAGAGTGCGGGTCGTGGTTTTTCTCCCTTGAGCAAGGAGTTTTCCACGTAAAATTCTTGTGTCTTCTGTATGTGCGTTGTGGTGAGTTGCAGTGTTTGAAATAGTATAAGAGCTAAGACAAGAACTAGGTTCTACGTCTGAAGAACAAGGTTCTTGCAACGAAAATCGGTAGACACTATTCAACGCCCTTCTAGTGTCTTTAGGAGGTACATAGTTTATAACACAACCTATTGTGTATCTCGCCAAAAGGAAATGAACGAACGAACGAACAAACAAACAAGAGAATTTTGAAACCTGTGTTTTATTCATGGAAATCCCAAAATTTGAAGGAACAGATATTAAATCACTAGCTCTAACAATAAAATAAGGGGTTTATTCCACAAATGTAAGCAAAAACACAAATAAGGGCAATCCAGCCACAACAGAAACGCTAACTGTTGGTCCTACAATTACAAGGATAATAATGAAAGGAATACAAACAGGACGGAATTCAAACTTTAGCTTGGGATCTCAAGCTAAGAACAGACGACATACAGAAATGTCTCCAATAGAGACTTCATTTTGAAAGGGAAATTCAAGCCAATAAAAACGACACATAATGTCCCAAGAGTCATTTATAGGGACTTTATTTTGAAGGTAACTTAAAGGGAAACAAGCTGCTTGGCACACCATATCGAAGAGGACTTTAGCTCCCGTCAAAGTGATGCGTAAAGACGCCTGCAGAAACCAGAGGAAAAAATATTAAACAAAGTCAGAGGAGAAGCAGTGGTATAAATACTAGTACTATGTTTCACTAGATAATAAAGATGATTTACATATAACATAACTGCGTTAGTACCTCAAAACAGTATATATAATAAGACTAAAATAACATGTTTCATTCATGGTGCGACCCAATGGCTGAGCCATATGTTTTTGAAAAGGAATAGAATTAAGATAATATGAAATGAAGTGAATCAAAAGCGACAGAATGGAGGAAAAAAAACATGGATCCTTGGAAATAAACGGGGACACAGTTATTTTGAGGGAAAAACAGAATTAAATATATGATAGTATGCATTAATTGAGTCTTGCTTCATTCCAGAACTGAGAGATTAAAAAGTTAAAGACAGACCTGTCAAGTATCACTGCGTCTATTTAGGATCAGCATCACTGTCAGGAGGAAATACCGAGAGTGTGAATGCAATCCCAGACTTCTCAGCACGTTCCAGTTTCTTCTTCTCCTCTATTTTTCTTGCTGACTTGACTGCTTTTACAGTATTTTCCAGTTTCATCTCTTGGAGATTGGTTATATCAGCCAGGCTTTCTGGGACTTCTTCAAGGTTTTCACATGATATAAGGACAAGCCGCTTGAGGCTGGGAAAGTTACGATTTGTAGCTCGCCAGGTTTTCAAGTCTGTCCTCTCAATCCATAACACAAGGAGATCACTGAAACCACCAACCTCTGGCTCCCAAAAGTCTCCTTTGCATGCATTCTCTTTCAACTTAAGGACTTCAAGTGACTCCAGCTGCCCCAATTTAGCCATTTCACTCCACTCCAACCGTGTACCAGAGAACGTCAACTTTCTCAAGGTCTTGGGAAATATGAATACGGGAAGGGATACAATCTTACCAGTGTACTGATCATCATTCACAAGCTTCAGATTTTCCAATCCCAATTTTGCAAGTTCGCTCAATCCACCAGCATTGTTATCAAGAAGTGCTACTACTTGACCTCGAATAGCTAACTTTTTGAGTTTACGAGCCGTGGCAAACAATTTTTTGGTGCAACTTTGAGGAGCAATCGTGGAGAGTGTCTGTATGTAACACTCACGCTCCTTGCTTGCTGAAGTACTAGGGGAAGGCAGTTTAACAGGAACGTTTGTGTACAGATGCCTCAACCGCGCCATACTCCAGATATCTGCCTTTACCTCAAAAGTACCTTCTTGATTGATTGTATGAATGATAAGTGTTTCTAGGTTCCAAAACTTGCTAAACGGCGGTGGAAGGGCCTTGAAGTCGCCTGAAAAAGAGATGTATCTCAAATGCAATAACTGGTAAAATTCCTTCGTAAAGGAAAACTTCATTGGTTCAATGTCGAGGACTTTGATTAGGGGAAAGCCCTTGTGAATGGCTTTTACGACAGTATTGGCTACTTCAGTTGGTTTTGAGCTGAAACATAAGAAAGACCTGACATTTTCCATAGGCACCGGTCTCTTGGAAAGTGAGCAGAGTGAGGCATTCAAAATAGACGAATCAATGCAGAGGCGACGACACGTGTCTGAATCTTTTATCTCCAAAGACGGACTACGAATCTCTTGGAAGATATCTTCCTCACTTGCTTCCTGTTTGCAAAACTCGTACAACATATCGTGAATACGACATGTCCTGATTTGGCCATCCGACGTCCGCTTGATTACCATTACTAAGTTTTTCTTAGTGAGATCATTCAAACAATACTCTGCTTGCTCTTCAGGGGTTAAAGTCTGACTTGGTATGAAACCCTCAGCTATCCACAAACGGATCAATTTCCAAGCAGGAATATCAAAACCCCGAGGGAAGGTAGCACAATACAGGAAACAAGCCTTTTGGGAATAGGACAAGAAATCATAACTCATTCTCACAAATCCCAAGCAGCTGTCTGGGTCATCTCTATTTATAAGAAGATTTCCTATGTTATGATCAACAAAAAGCCATTCCCTTTTCGTTTTACAACCTGCTAGAGCTCCTGCAATTACCACTATTGCAAGTGGTAGTCCACTACATTTTTTAGCTATGTTTTTCCCTGGGTCTTCAAACTCAGCTGGGCAACTTTCTTTCCTGAAAACCTTCTTCTTAAGTAAAAGTAAACTGTCATCATCATTTAAAAAGTGTAGCTGATGAATATCATCACTGAAATGGCTTGCCACATCAACTTGTCGAGTGGTCGTCATGATTCTGTGACCTTTGCCGTTTTTGGGGAAAACATGTTTGACAAAATTCATTACCTCCCCGTGCCACACATCATCCAAGACGATTAGGCACCTCCCTCCTTTTTCCAAACAAGTCCGAATTAATTCAGTTATTTGGTTCTCGGACATATTTTCATGTTCAGGTGTCCGCTTGGTAAAATTTCCAAGAATTTTAAGCAGGACTTCCTTCTTGACATATGTCCGATAGACACTAATCCAAATGCAATTGAAAAACTCAAACGTAACTCTCTGATCCTTATAAACTTTTCTTGCCAGTGTTGATTTGCCAAGGCCAGGCATTCCAACGATTGGAATCGCCTCTAGATTCTTCGTTCCTCCAAGAAGTCTGCCGATCACTTTGTCCGCGGCTTCATCAAAACCAACAACATCGTCTTCCTCCTCTAGAGTTCGCTATTTTACATTAAACAAAAATGAAACTGACATCAGAAGCAAGATTACAAGTAGCCACTTTACTTGACTAGATGAAAATAATAAAGTAGTGTGCATTGTGACGACGCATGATCAACCCGTCAATAAAACATTTTTCAGTATTTACTCTCGTCAACAAACCAAATGTGAATCATATCAAATAATCTAAAGAGATTTTCAGCACAGCTACACACACGGACATACTTTTCTAGATTAAGTAGGAGCAAGGAATACAAATCAATCAAACATATGTCGCAACTTGCAAGTAATAACAACTTTCACCCCCTTGGGAAGTGTAAGGATAAAGGATGACTTAAGCAACATGCGACGAACACTAAATTTTCCAAAATGTGAGGGAAAAAAAGGAAACTTTTTACATCATCTTAATGTTACATATCAAGTCTAACAACGACGACGACATATCCAGTGTTATTCTAGAAATGAGGTCTGGTGAGGGTGAGATTTACGCAGCCCTTATCCCTCGTGGAGAGGTTGTTTCCTATAGACCTCGGCTATAGAAAAATACTAACATATCAATTCTAAATACTCCATAATTATCATCCCCGAGAAACTTTACTACATAAGTTAACTGGTATGTATTGCACCTGGTACTTTCTAAATTCCTCAATGTTAGTTCATTTGTTCCAATTTATGTGCCAACATTATTATTTGTGTAGTCTAGAAGTGATCGTTTGACCACGTTTGTGCCTCTGCTATAATTTTGACCCTCATTAGTAAAGTTTTACAAAAATTGATCCCATTAGAAAAAGTTGCTAGCGACGTCAGAAGAAAAGCTCCTTACGATCGTCAGATTTTTGCTAACAGAAAGGTCTAGCGATCTCCAGCAACTTTCTTACGGGAGTTATTTTTGTAAAACTTTTCTCATAGCGGCTAAATATGAAAAGAAGTGCCAAAAGTTCCCTATTTCTGCAAATCACCCTTGATTTAGATGCGATAATTTCACTTGATGGCCCTTTGGCATGACACAGTTTAGGTGTTGCCCTCATTTGCATACATATAAGAGTGCCCCAGTTTTCAAGTGCAAATTTTACGCAAGTTTTGACGGTTTCGTTCTAATAATGGCTCCAAATTAACATGAATCACAAACACTAAGAGCCATAGCTAAGTTGATAGAGCAACTCGTTTGCGCGTGATGATGTTTTTCAAGTGAGTTCATTAGACAATCAGAAAATCAATCTTCTTAATACAAAAATTGATGTCTTACTCCACAACTTTAAAGGAACTATAGCCCGACAAATAGTTCGATTCAAATTTAAACGCCCATTTAGGAGGTTCCAAACCTAAACCATCATTGACTTTTATAAGGTGAATGCCTTAGTCTATTCAATGCTTAGGCATAATGAGTATAATAACCTCAAATAGATCTTTTTTCATCATATGAACTTTACTATGTACTATTTTTTAACACTTGTAAGCATATAAACTTTGGATGGATCCATCAAAACTTATGATTTCACAACTTTCAACGGGTCCATTAGAACTTGAAATACCTTTCTTGCTTAAATTTCAAAACAGGGACAAAACATAAACAATGAGTTGAGAAAAGTCTATCTCCAAAAATGAATCGGGTGTGTGTTTGATAAGAGTGAAGCAACTTTTTTCTTGTGTTTGGGTTGGTGAAAGGAAATACTTATATTTTTAGAAAAACTATACTACTCTATTAGTATTTAATATAAATAATAATATCAACAAATAGGAGAGTGGTTTAAATTTTGAGTACTAAAATTAAAAATAATGTCAATGTAGTAGTTGTAGCAACTAGCAAGTAAGGTGAAATCAAAAGTTAAAGGCAATTGTACGGAAAATCCACCCATAAGTGAGAAACCATTCTCTTTCTATTAATAGAAAATGCATATTTTCCATGAAAAATGACCTTTGTCATACCAAACACTATTAAACGATTTTCTCGTGAGAAAGGAACCCGTTTTGCTTAGTACCAAGCACGCCCTTAGAATAAATTTAGAATAATTTTGGAATAATTATACAGCGTATAACTTTATCTACTTTTGTTACAAAATATATAAATATTTTTAAAACTTACAAAAAATAGCAACATTTTTGTTATTTGCTACAAAATAGCAGAATGTATTTTTTAAAAAAAAGAAATATAATTAAAAAAAAAAGATAAATCTAATCCTATAATTATGCACCCAAATCATGTTTAGATAGGTTTAAATTTTTTTACATTTAAGACCCATTTTCTCTCTCACCTCAAAACCATCTATTAAAAATTGACAATAGGCATACGTAAAAAACAATAGTCATACAATACACATACAATAGTCATACGATAGACATACAAAAGACTAACAATAGTCATACAATACACATACAATGGCCATACAATAGCCATACTATACACATACATCATACGATAGACATACAATAGAATTAGTAATTGGGTAGTTGTAATCCCAAAAAAGTAGGAACAGATGAAAGACATGTCTATAATTTTAGGCGATTTTGGTGCATGGTGTATCTTCAATTTTATTGAATAATTTTTTTTTAATAACTTGTATATATAATGTTAAAAAAGTATCGCTATTCTTGAAAAATGACATAATATTGCTATTGTATTGTAAATCTGCTATTACGTTTGTATATTTATATAATTTAGCCACTTAAGTTTTTAAATTTTATTTTTTTGATATGTTAATTATAGTTATAATAAAAGAATGATATGTTTCTTTGTGTTGTTTGATAGTTAAACAAATTATAAGACAACAAGCAAAAATAAAATAAAATTAAGACTTGGCAAGATTATGGTGGGTTGGTTTACAACTAATTGTTTACCCCAACTTAGAGTCTGTTTGGCCAAGCTGCCAAAATCAGCTTATTTTGAGAAGTGTTTTTTTATCAAAAGTGCTTTTCAAAGAAGTGCTTTGAGAGATAAATAATTTGTACTTGGCCAAATTTTAGAGAAGTGCTTTAATTTGTTATAATCTAGTGTTGGATAAATATTTAAAAAAAAATTACAAAATTACAGAAATGGGTATATAATAATATTAATTTGATTAAATATAGAAGTTTGAAATGGGTATTTTTGTACCAAATAATCAAAAGCACTTATTTTTTCAAAGAAGCAACTTTTTCAACTTCTTCCCATAGTAGAAAAATAACTTCGGTTGTCACTCAAAAATATTTATTTTTTCTATAAGCTTGGCCAAACATCCCAAAATTTTAAAATAAGTTTGAGAAAAATAAACACTTCTAACTCTCCAGAAACTTGACCAAACAGGCTCGTCATTCCAATCTGTGCAATGTTTGAACTAGTTAACTGTTCTTCCTTTAACTCAGTTTATTTTGACCCACCCAATAATAAAACTCTACTTTGCTCATTTGACACCCCTAAGTGGGGTATATGCAAGACCAAGACAGTGAAAGGGGTGTATAAGAAGCTTTCAACTAATTAGCCGAAGGGAAAAGTATAGATTTAAGTCTAAAATACATTTATCAAATAATGTAACAAAGCAATAGGTAGTATCTGTTTCATCAGGTTATAGATCGTTAGGCAAACTACAACAAAACCTTGATGAATACAACATTATATTGAAATCGTATACTGTTTATAACCATTTTTAATTATCATCCAAAAGTATGGGGTATATTAAGAGAAAAACCTTGCTAGATATCCAATCAAAAGGAATAGTTCCTACTTGAAATGAAAGGACATATTGCAAAGATATATAGGGATTTATGGCCTGCATACGTACCTCTGGTGGTTGTGTAGGTGTCGACAATAAGTTGCCCATTTTATTGGCATCCAAGATAGCTTGATTTTGAGCACGTACTTGGTTGACACTAGTTCTAATGGACTGAATTTCTTTAGCAACATTCCTAACATTGAACCAAAAAGGAATATCAATCCATTTGATTGCTTTATTCTTGTATTCATGTTGTTTAGCATCAAGAAGGAATTTGTCAATGGCATCTTCTGCTTTGTAAACCACACCTCTGATCTCTTTTATTGTGTTTTTCCAACCTTCAATGTTCTTACTGATCTGTGAAGCATCTTTTAAAAATGCTTTCAACCCTTTAAGGTCTGCTACCAAATTGTTGATATCATCTTGTACTCCAGTAATTAGCTCAACGTTTTCACGACCGAACTCTAAAAGCCTCTCGATCAAATAGTTCACTACCACTTCCGCCATTCTTTTTTTCTCTCACACTGAATTATCAGTAGTTTCTCTGAATTGTGGTAGTAACTAAAGTTCTCAATTGAAAGCTACTATTTATAATGATAAACTAATATTATAGTAATATTAAGTGTGAACCTTCCTTACTGGTCTCAGTATGTACATGAAGTTTTTGGATAATAATTTAGAGTCTGTTTGGATTCCTGCCAAAAACTGTTTACTTTGAAAAGATAGTATAATTTCTGTTGGTACAGCTCACTGGAGAAGTACTTTTGATAAATAATTTGTATTTGGATAATCTTTACGAAAAGTATTTTTAAGTGCTAAATTACGCAAAGAACATCCAAGTTCATTTACATTTGGATTAATAGAAACAAAAAAATAATTTAAATATTTATCATAAAAGACTTTAATTAAAAAAATTATTTAGTTAAAATGCAAAACATAAAGTAAAAGATATAAATTTAAGCTATTGAACAATATAAAATATAGTTAAATCGAAGTGATAAGAAAATTAGAAATCTAGTAATTACTTACTTTTAAAAGATAGATTTAAAGTATAGGATATCCTATAGACGGTTGATAGAAATAGCTAGAAATAAAATTGTTTCTAAGAAGAAGAGGATTTGTAAAAATATATAGTAGGGAAAAAATGGAAAAAGGAGAAATATAATTTTATTTTGAGAGAGATATATTTAATTAATGAGGAATAATTTGATAAATATGAATCTTTAATAAGGATATTTTTGTTTTGAAAAAATTAACAAACAACAAGAAGCAAATATTTGTCAAAATTTTTAGTAATAATATCTTGATTCAAATTTTGAGAGTCAAACAAATTTTTCTTCCATCATATATTGGTCATAGTAATTTTGTAGTAGTAGTATTACCCAGACAAAGTGATATTTCTCCTTTATTTGGTGAAGGGCATATATTTGCAGATGTACTATCATTTAAAATCCAAATTCTCTCTCCCCTTCCCACTGGTATTAATTGTGATGACTTGAAGACTATAAAAGTAAGTCAATTCTCAGATCAATTAAATATTTTCAAGTTGATGTAGTTGTAGCTGTCATCACGTTTTTTACAGATATTTATTCATTTATTTATTTATTTTTGTGATGTGTGCCAAAGACAAAAGAATATAAATATAAAAACATAGAATTGTGACAAGTTGCGGAAAGAGAGCTGTGGATCTCACGTCCTTAAGCTGAAGTATTACCGTCGTTAACCAATGGAGAATGTGAAATGCTTTTCTTTTCCATTTTACCCTTTTTCCTCCTCCTAAATTTGCTTGAAATTTCTTTAGGTTTTAAGTGGCCATTTGGTCATAGATTTAAAAAAATATTTGAAAAAAGAGTTTTTAAAGTTGAGTTAAAAAATAATATTTAAAAGTTGAAGTTGTGTTTGGACATATATTTCACTTGAAAAAAAGATAGAGTTTGTGAGAGGGGAGAATTTTTAAAAAAAAAAAAAAATTGAAAAAGTTCTCTAAACCATTTTTTGATTTTTCAAAAAATATTTTTGAAAAAATATTGAAAAAGTCACTAAGATATTGTATCATTATACATATATGGGTAAAGAAATAAATTATGGGGTCAGCCTATGTTAGTTGTCGAGCTATTTTCTCAGAATATATATCAGATAAGTAGCAAGTAAATGTATATCCATAGCTAATTACTTGTGGCCGGTTGCCGAGTTAGGATTTAGATATGCCACTCTATTACTTGTGGCCGGTTGCCGAGTCAGGATTTAGATATGCCACTCCTGAATTTGAACCAATGACATAAATAAATTTGAATTCATATCTCTCTATTATAATCACATCCAATATACCTAAGGTGAATAAAAATTAGACATAACTATGGTCAAAACTCATCTAATTTAAGGTGAATATTAAAGCTGAAGAACAAATAAAAATCATGGAACGAAATCTGATAGGGAAAAGATTAATACGTATTGAAGTTCAAAACACCTAACATAAGAATGAAGAATAACATCATATCTAACTATAAATGATCGAGAGAAAGTAAAAGGCGATATTTTACAAATTAGAGATGTTTTACATTTCCTCTTCCTTGTTTTGCAACTTCAGTGGCTGCTTAGCCTTTAAATTAATTCTTTTGACTTGCTTTTTCATGGATTCTCCCTAAAGGAGTAGCTATTAGGTTATAAGCTAGGTACCCTTAATTTTGCAATTTTCTGTATTCTTTATGCAGATCTCCATGGTTGATGGTCGATCATGGGCCTCATGGCTTCACATGTGTTGCTCACATTGGTGCATATATTTTTATGCATCGCTTAGACCATTACCTGTATGATCTATCTCAACTACGTTGCCTACAGATAAGAAAACTTAAACCATCTGTCTTACGAAATCGTGATCTGACATAACATATTATAAGATGACTTTATTAAACTTTTGATAACTAAGTCTACGTAGTTTATACTAATAACTGGTCCTAATAAATATTTATGACATTGAAATGAATGATGTTATTAGTAAGTAATAATTAACCCTTCGCACATCCTACATTAAGGTCAACTTCTTCACGAAACAATAAGCTTTAATATGAAGCTAACGAAAAGTCGAAAAGGCAAAAAGGGCTAAGGCAGGAGCTAAATTTGCGGAGAGGAACACCCCCAGCAAATTTACGAAATATACACCATTACACCTTCACCCTTCAAAGTTCTTAAAGTTTTGAAAATTCAGTCTAATTATTCATCAAGAATTTGTTTTACCTTTTCTTTACGTTTGCCCGTATTTCATTATATCGCGTCTGCCATGTTTTATACGAAGATGTGAAAATGCATAATTGAACTCATTGAAGTAAAAGGGACGAGAAAACAATAGTACTCCCTCTGTCCCAATTTATGTGGCACCATTTGATAAGAAAATAGAGGTTGACCTTGTTGAGTATCAATTTTATCCTTGAAAAAATAGGAGAGAGAAGATTTCAGAAATAAAAAAGTTGTTGGTAGGTTTAAAAGTATATAGGGCCCAACTAGGGTAAAATAGAGATGATGTATTAAATAGTTGTCAAATAAGGAAATGTGCCACTTATTTTGGGACAAACAAAAAAGGAAATGATGTCACATAAATTGGGACGGGGGAGTAGTAAGTTACAAGACCTATGTTCAATTGATCTTAAGCTTTGGTGCTCTTTTGTCTACTTGTCTTTTGTTTATTACTCCCTCCATTTCAAAATGGATATCACTATTTCCTTATTAGTCCGTTTCAAAAAGAATGTCACAATTGTAAATTTGGAAATATATTTGAGTTGAAACTATTACTTTACTTTTAATGAAATGCTTTATAGCCACATATTTATTTAGGGCTTATTTTGGACCACAAATTTCAAAAGTTTTACCATATTTTTTAAATTCAGCTCCAAATCAAATTAAGACAACCATTTTGGAATGGAGGGAGTAGTTACTAGGAAACGAAAAAGACAAAGTGGAAAGGTGGAATTCAAACATTTTCCTCCTTAATGAAACCAAAAAGAAAAGTAAGAGGTACTTCAGTGTAAATGCTTCACATGGATGGGGTTGGCCAGACAATTAGACAACTGGATTCATTTGCAAATATTGTAGGTGTTAGAATCTGCACTTTCGAAAATAAACTGAAAATCAGAAAGATGAAGTAGAAAAATTCCAAGCCAACAGTATACACTGCATGTCCTTAAGAAATCTAATCCCCTCACAGTTACCCAAGGTTTGTGGATTAATTTCTCCTAGGATAGAATGAAATTATCCTCACTGTGATAGCGGTAATTCAAATCACAGTGAACATCGAACTCAAAATATGGTAGCAAATCACACGACTCTAGAGAAATATTTTGTTGTTGTGTATATAAAATGAGGAAGTGTCTCACTATTTATAGACCAAGGATAGGTGTAATGAAAAGGTGTGATACCTTTTCAACCAAGAGGTGCTTATGGTGCCTTTTCCCATTCACAACTATTCAAAAACCCCAACAATCCCCCACATGAATGGGGAATGGCTCTATAGTGAAAATGTGCAGAAACTTGTGTGATTTGCAAGTAAGAACTAATTGCATCTGGATAAGTAGGTTTCCCTTTGAACTTTCCGTAGTGAACATATATCGGATGTACTCAGTCAATCGGTAGATTTGATATCTTTGAACCGTCGAGCTTTGGTGTATACCTAGACAATATATGTCACACAATTAGCCCTTGGCCGTCTTTGGTTCTCATTGTTGTGTTCGTTTCAGCCATGAACATCGCCTGGTTCATGAGTGCGTAGAGAATTGGCCTTACAAAATTCTCCTTAAAGCGGCTTCCACTTCACACTCACATAGGTGATTTCTAAACGTGTAATCCCGTAGATCTACACTATTTGATAGTTCCCGTATCAAACTTAGATAATCATTAAAAAATGTCTTTAACATTTATCTTTGGTACTGAACATTGTCTTATTACGAGAACGGGTTGAGTTGTTTGACAATGTTGGAGCGGTCGTACATAACTTTGTTTGAGCTCCTTGAACCTAGATCTTGGGATCTCCAGTCTTCTAGGCAGAGTTACCGCCATGACGACTTGTCCTCGGCCATAGTCTCATTCTCTTCGATGACTTCTACTACCTCTCTAGTTAGCCTTTTGTTAGCGGATCCGACACATTATCACTTGACCTTACAATGTCAATATTGATAATCCCCTAGAGAGTAGTTGTCAAACAGTTTTATGTCTTCATTGTCTGTAACGATTTCCCGTTATACGTATTGCTCCCAACCCTTCCTATTGACGTTTGACTATTGCAATGTATGCAAACTGCTGTCAACGGCTAAAGCCAAAATTGAATATCTTCCAAAAAATTTGGAGCCCTTCAGCTTTTTCACCGTTTAATATAGCATCACTATCAATAGCTTGGAATGGTTGCATCAGTTGTGGCCACAACCTTTTAATATTTATTATTATTCTCAACCATTTCCGTGTTGCTATTTACTTGATGCCTAAATTATAGAACCTTCAATCATTATACAAATCCAAATCAATATAGATTTTGTAATTATCATTGGTTGGTTCACCGCTTCAAATCCAACTCAATATGGATTTCATAATTATACTTGGTTGGTTCACCGTTTAAATCCAACTTTATATGGATTTTATCATTAATATTAATAGTTGATTTACGGTTTAATAGACCAATATTTTAATACATCCGTTCATGAACGGTCATGTCTACCGAAAACGTTATCTATCAACTGACATATCTTTTCATGAAAAAATTCTCAACCTTTCAAGTGACATCATTTTATAAAATAAGACAACCTTTCTGGAAAAAAGGTCACAAGACCAACCATCAAATCAGTAGTTTCATCAACTAGTCGTCATTAAAACTTAACAAGTTATGATTCACCGACTACCACGTCAATATCCACTAAGGATTCGTAGGGTCACGAGAAAAAGAATCGTATCTAATTCTCCTAAATAATATAGACATTAAGTCTAGCATTGACTTTTATTATGCAAAAGCCAAACGTTCCCCCCCCCCCCCCCCATTTTAAATATTTTATGTGCAATTTTTATCTCACATATGGAAACTCAAAACAACTTTCAATTTCATTTGAAGGCACGAATAATAACAAAATCATCCTTTACACAACATAAAACAACGCCCACCAAAAGGTCCTACGAAAGGTCCTACGAAGTTGTTCTTCGGTTCCCTTTTGTTACTGTCGAGTGCACAACTCCAATTTGGAACTTTAATTTCTAGCAAATGTATCCTTCGATTTTCTCTGGAAAACCAAAGTAGTCTCATAGCATACTTATCAAGGATTCCATTTGCTTTTAATGATCATATATTGCTGACAACACAATTAGATATGGATGGCTCCAACAACACCCGCATCATGCCGCTTACATTAGAAAATGACTGATCACTTTGCATATTAAGTGAACCACTTGGGCAATTTTACTTTTTTTTTTCTATTCCAGAAAACCGTGACTTTCATGGAATCAAGAAGACGCATCTCTCCTCTAAATCACAATGAATAATCCTTGAAAGGTTATTTATTTGAATTTATGTAGCCAATTCATTCTCTTCTGTTTTCTTCAACCACAAAGGTTCTACCAAAGCCATAACGCGAGAATAATTGTCGTGACAAGATTGCCATCTGCACATGATGTATGTATATATATATTTTTTTTCGTTTGTCTTTTGACATCAGAAACAACTTAATTCTCTTTACGACACAGACCACAGCCATTTCACAATAGTGTTCACGAGAGAGAAAACTTTCCTTGGTACTATTCCAAATTTAATTTTGAGATTTGGGATTTACCCATTAAGAAACCAATCTGTTTCTTTCTTCGTTTCTCTTCACTTGAGACAACAATAATAATTTTGCTCCGTATTTTTTTCCCCCTTTATTGGAATATGACACAACCTTTTATATATATTCACTAACGGCGAAGTTTTTAATCTTCTAAGCCGATTCAATATAAAGGCAAAGTTTTTAATCTTCAAAGTCAATCCAATACAACGGCGAAGTTTTCAATCTTCAAGCCAATTTAATACAACGGTGAAGTTTTTAATCTTCAAACCGAGTAGAACATAGGAGTAGAAACTCACGAAGATTTTAGTCTCCAGATGAGAGTAAAAAACAACCACGAAAGTTTTAATCTCAACAAATAAAATATGATTTAGAAAATTATTTGAAATGGAGGAAAGAACAATTTATTCCATTTTTGATTCACGATTTTTACGTGATCCAACTTATCCAACATATTTTTAGGATTCCAAATACTCACCTCCTGTTCAATTCCATAACAATTTGATACTAATTGTTTTCCAACTTCCAACACATGGAAACGAGCAGACAATATTCCTCCAAAAACAAATTATGCACTTTTTGCTATTATAGCCAAAACCAATCAAATAATTATGTGGATATTCAGCAACTCCCTTCTTCATCGTCGAAGAAATAACACATCACGATCATTCACACTGTTTGGCTATCATAGAAGGCTACATTCTTTCTTATAAGGAATAAGAGTAATTATGGGAAAGATACCAGACCGACTATTGTTGAAATCACATTTCGCCTTCTATACTTTCGAAGCAGGAGTAGAAAGAAAGAGTATCATCCAATACATTACTTTTCCATCACAACTCTATAAAGCAACTTCACAACAGTAATCCATTGTGGTACTAATTGTAACCATCCATTTTCATAAGACATTATTTACAGTAAGAAGTTACTTTTATAGAAGCCTTCAACCTTTAACACCTTTCAAGTATGTTCCAACCAGCTAAAATGATTCAAATTATTGAACAAACTTGAAAGTAAATTCCATATGATTTCATGCATGCAGTATAGTTCGCCAATTATAACTGCTCTTATTTGCAATGAAATAATAAGCATGTCAATTATATTATTCGCAAGCTTAACATGCATTTTGATCATCATAAAATAGTTATCTACCCTAACATTTATGAAAATAGATTTCACAAAAATCATAATCATAAAGGGGTAGAAATTTATGAATAAATAAATGTAGGGTCAGAAAAGTATAACCTGATTGTGTCACTTTTTCTTGATTTGTCGCTCGGTAGTCACGCCTTTCGCCTTTGTTCTTCATAATGTGTCAGAAAGAAACTTAGAGTATTGAGATAGAAGACCACTTTTTTTTCCTCATCATCATCATCATCATAGTGTAATACGATAATGCATACGGCATGAGGATTCACATATCTTGCACAGTCCTCCCACTCTTTACAGCGCATCAACATTATTTTTTTTTTCATTCAACCGTAACCGATTGAACCTGTTATTCCACTAACGCCGAATCGCAGCGGAAGCCGCCGACTTAATGGAACCTTTTCCAACTAGTTTTGTCCCATAAAACACAAACTAATCAAAGCACCTTTATGTACTCTTCCTATAGCGCTCTCGACAACTTTCAAGGGATCACAATGCTTTGAATTCTTGTGTTTCAATATGCAGTCTTCTCATAATGTAATATCTCTTTTCCTTCCCCCCCCCCCCCCCCTTTTTTTTTTCCTTTTATAGAAAAACATTGTCGGTATCCAATTCCCATAAGCAGTTTATTATCAATTAGCAGAACAAGTGTATTTAGATTTCTTAAGATTGTTAGAATCTGCACTTTCGAAAATAAACTGAAAATCAGAAAGATGAAGTAGAAAAATTCCAAACCAACAGTATACACTGTCTGTCCTTAAGAATCTAATCCACTCACAGTTACCCAAGGTTTGTGGATTAATTTCTCCCAGGATAGAATGGAATTATCCTCACTGTGATAGCGGTAATTCAAATCACAGTGAACATCGAACTCAAAATACGGTAGCAAATCAAACGACTCTAGAGAAATATTTTGTTGTTGTGTATATAAAATGAGGAAGTGTCTCACTATTTATAGACCAAGGATAGGTGTAATGAAAAGGTGTGATACCTTTTCAACCAAGAGGTGCTTATGGTGCCTTTTCCCATTCACAACTATTCAAAAACCCCAACAGTAGGTACTAGAAATCTATCACTTTCCAGCTGGAGTTTATTTTATATGAGTATATCTTTTGGATGCTTGAATGAGAAAAAATAAACAAAACAAAAGATGGTAAGTAATGACTAGGTTGAAATAATATAGGTGGTCAACTTTAACAAAGACTGCCTTAATATCCAAAACGAAATATCTTTATTAGGCGGCACTCTCAAATTATCAAATTGCACGAAAACTAAATATAAAAAATAAGTAACTTTAGTGTGAAAACTCTCTGCCGATGGGGTGGTTGGCAAATGGGGCATCGATTTGGAAATATTATACTACTGTGATGTCAATCCATTACTGAACAGCATTTTTTTATTCCATATTTTGGATGCTTCATTCTGTAAAATTTTACTTATAGATGACTTGGTGAAACAATGGAGTGATCAACTTTAATATAGTCTTTCTTATAATTGCAGGAATTAGGAAGTGCAAGTCCAGGGTTCAGGATCACTAACTATTCCTTGTATAAATGACTTTATGTACAACTAATTACTGTTTTAAGGCGAATATTTTTCCAATATAAGGAAAAGGAGAAAATGTACAATATATTATATCGTTCTCAATTGAAATGGAAACAAAAGAAAGAAAATGGATCATACAAGTCGCGATACTTTCCAACAACTTAGACTTGGTGGTCTCATTTGGTTGAATTAAATGTATTGGGTAAAAATCGGCTCGCGATGATTCACTCCGGTCACGCAAGTTGACAGCGATCGAGCACGTGACAACAAACCAGAGACCGAAGCAAATAAGTGGGTCATCGAAGTCAGATGCTGAGGTCGTCACCGAAGGCGAGCCGTAAGCTGAGCTTCGGTGATGTCCACCTCGAGCGAACAGCAAGGCCACTTTACCGAGGTCACATATATGCACCTCGGTGAACCGCCTCGGTTCAAGCGGATTTGCAGCCCACTACTTCACCCCACTAACTCCCTCCATTAACGCCTAGACGGTGGGACAAAGCACAACTGATAGTGGAAAACGTGGGCAAGGCCCTTAGGCCTATAAATAGTGCCACATTTTGTATCATAGGCATCCAGAAATATATACTGAAACTCTGCCCAAATTTGTACTCACAATCATATATTGAAATCAAGTTATTCTTCCGCATTTACGTCTATTTCGTGCATTTATTTAACTTTGATACGAAGATTTGCTTATATTCGAATCCAAATTCGATTTGTAATCCTAAAACTGGTTTAGGCCCATACAAATTGGCGCCGTCTGTGGGGATATAAGCAGAAACGCTTTGTTCCAAAGTTTCACGTCCTTTTTCGTCAAAGTTTACAATTCAACGACATTATGGCTGACAACAGTGATAATATTAACGAACAGGCTGACGTTCCGTCGAGCCAACAGTCCGCATCACCAATGACAACCGAAGAATTCCAAGCTTACATTGTCACTGCATTAAGAGCTCTCCAAAATAGACAGGATGAGCAAGTTAACATTAATGCTGAATTCTGCACCTCGTTGGAAGCGAGGAACAGCGCAGCACCGAATGGCACCCAGCCTTCGGCTCCAGGTGGAGGCATCCCGCCCTTCTTTCCTACGGGCGCGATAATAGGGGGACCTCACAACGGGGCCACGTCTGGGGGTTCGGAAAATGTGCCAACCGCAACGCCACACTTCAGGACGGTTCCCACCGTGGCTGAAATAACATCCTCGGTCGATGTCGAAAGATTGACCAGGGAAATTGAAACACGCGTTGAGGCTCGCATCGAGGCACGCGTGGAAAAATGCCTCGAGAGTGTGCCGGGGTTAACAAAAGTTGAAGATGATCTCGATATAGATCAATACAGGGAGCTGCCCTTCAAGCCCGATGCGGCTCCAGCCCCAACCCCCAAGAACTTCAAACTCATGTTTTTGAAGAAATATGATGGGACCACCGATCTCAAAGAACATGTAAGAGAATATATGGCCATGGTAAAGAGCAACGACTTAACGACAATAGAGCTCGAGTCGATGTTCTTGAAAAAATTTGGCGAGTCCTTGGAGAAGGGGGCTCTGCATTGGTACATGTGCTTACCAGCGGGGTCGATTTCCACCTTCAAGAAAATGTCCAGCGCCTTCGTCAAGGCACACACCGGGGCCTAAAAGATCATCCAAAGAAAGGAGGACATATGCGAGGTGAAACAAAGGCCCGGTGAGCCACTTAAAGAGTTCGTTGAGCGCTTTCACACCGAGCGCATGGAATTACCTCGGATGGACGATACCCTAGCCATCATGGCATTTGAAAAGGGTATCAATATTCGCAATTCTGACGCTGCCGCCGAATTGCGGAAGGAGCTCCAACAATATCAAGTTCTGACATGGGAGGATCTGCACAGCGAACTTACTCCAAAATCATATTGGAAGAAGCTGAGTTCAAAAGCCGAGGTTACAATTATAAAAACCGAGGCGAATCGTCGCACCGAGGCGTCGCGAGGCAACTCGAATGGGAGGTACGAGCCATATACCTCGACAAGGCAGCCTGTTAGTCAAAGGCTGAGAAACTCCTTCGGAAATTCATACACAAATTCACACATAAGCCAACGGCTCGGGAGGAAGGTTCAACCCAGCACGAGCCAAAGAAATCCCTCAGGCCCAGGTTCGACTCTGAAGAAGGATATGCCTCGAATCCCTGACTACAATTTAAATATATCGACCTCAGAGCTGGTCAATGTAGTCAAAGGGACTGCCGTGGTGAGAGTGCCCAAAGACATGAGAACCTCGGTGGATAAGAAAGACAACAATTTATACTGCGAGTTCCATGCAGATTATGGCCACAAGACCGAGGATTCCAAAGCCTTGCGCCTCGAGGTGGCTCACTTGTTGAAAAAAGGAGTATTGGCTGATTTCCTTACTGACAAGGGAAAAGACAATTTCTCTAAGAACCGAGGTGATGGGCAACCACCTCGGGCTCCACCCCCGGAGATAGTTGTGAATGTTATCACCGGGGAATCAGAGGTGAACGGTGTGAATTTCGCAGCGGCCAAGAAATTCGCCAAGTTATAGATCACCATGGAGAAGAGAACCCGAATCGGTGGCTCAGGTAAAGAGATCGTGTTTGACGATGATGACTGTGATGGGATGATGTTCCCTCATCACGACACCTTGGTCATCATGTTAAGAATCAACAACTCCGACATCAAGCGAGTCCTGATCAACCCCGGTAGCTCGGTCAACATAATCAGCTACGGGGCTGTTAAGAAAATATGGCTCAAGGGGGAGGTTGTCCCCAAAGCAACAGTGCTAGCCGGCTTCAACAATTCTACGGAGAAAACTTTGGGTGAAATCACACTCAAAACATTCACCGAGGGAGTAAGCAAGGAAACGATGTTCCAAGTGATGCCCGAGGATTTAGCATACAATGTGCTCATCGGAAGGCCATGGATTCATTCCATGGAAGCTGTTCCTTCCACCCTGCATCAAGTGATTAAATTCCCTACGCCTTGGGGAGTTCGATCAATCAAAGGAGAGTAACGAGTAGCGAGGGAATACTACTCGGTTGCGTTGAAAAATGGAGTCGCCCCAACCGGGCCAAAGCAATAGCAACCACAGCAACCGGGGTTGAGCGGGGAGGACCTCCGAGGAGAAATTGAGAAGATCCCGGTTTGCATTCAAGAGCCTCGGAAACAAAAATCCGAGGACTCAACCATTGAGGAATTGGAATCTTTCATCCTATTGAAAGATTTCCCTGAAAAAAAGGTGTTTGTCGGCTCGGAGTTGGACCCAGAGTCGAAAAAAGCAATTGTTGAAGTTTTGAAGTCCAACAACGATTGCTTTGCTTGGTCTCATTCAGACATGATTGGTATCGATCCGGAGATCATGACTCACAAGCTGAATGTGGACCCAAAATTCACTCCGGTAAAACAAAAGAAGAGACCTCACGCCGGGGTCAAAAAGAAAGCAATCGAAGATGAAACCACAAAGTTGCAAGAAAATGGTTTCATAAGAGAGGTGAAATACCCCGAATGGCTGGCCAATGTGGTGGTCGTACCAAAGAAGAACGGAAAGTGGAGAATGTGTGTAGACTACACTGACCTGAACAAAGCTTGCCCCAAAGACTCCTACCCATTGCCACAAATTGATAGGTTAATAGACTCCACGACTGGACACAAACTATTAACCTTCTTGGATGCATATTCGGGCTATAATCAGATCCTAATGGACCCGAAGTACGAAGAGAAGACCTCGTTCATCACTGACCGAGGTACTTTCTGCTATAAGGTGATGCCTTTCAGTCTGAAAAACGCCGGGGCGACTTGCCAAAGGTTGGTATGTCGCATGTTCAAGAAGTATATTAGAAAATCTATGGAGGTCTACATAGATGATATGCTCATCAAATCGATCCGAATGGAGGATCATTTGAATCATCTGAGGGAAGCTTTTGTTGTTTTGAGGCAATACGGCATGAAATTGAACCCTGAGAAGTGCGCCTTCGGTGTTGGATCAGGCAAATTCTTGGGATTCATTGTCTTTGAACGAGGGATCGAAGCTAACCCAGATAAAATCAAAGCTATCGAGGAGATCCCCGAGGAGCTAACCCAGATAAAATTGGTACGCCCACACTACCGAGGACGCAAATCAACAGGCTATGCGCATAGAGTGGGATCTGCTCGAGGAAAAAAGAGAACTAGCCTTAGTTCGGCTAGTCGCCCAAAAAAGGCAGATCGAAGCGTACCTCAACAGGAAAGCCAAACTCAGAGATTTCAAAGTTGGCGACTATGTGCTAAAGGCCACAAATCAGTCAACAAAGGAAGACAACGGGGGAAAGCTTGTTGCAAATTAGGAAGGACCATACAAAGTCAAAGCGATCGTCGAGAAAGGATCTTATCAAATTGAGGATCTACAAGGCGAGCCCGAACCCCTGAATTGGAACATTTCCAATTTAAAGCGGTACTACTTCTAATCGAGGTAAATGCTCTTTTAATCTTTTTAAATTCACCCACAGCCCCGAGCCGAAAAACGCTCCTATAGCCTCGATCGAAATGTACTAACTTTCTCCTCGTTCCATTTTTGCTTGACCTTTTCAGGAAGCGAACCGAACGATTTCAGTGCTCGGATCTTCATCAAGATTCACAACCGCACACTGGGGGGGGGAGTGAGAGGCAGGAGTTGATACCGAGGTCGACATTGAGCCTCCCAATCGAAGCTTATCTATCCGACAACCGGGGACTGACACCCGGGGAATAGATTGAGTACATTGTAATCTCGCCCGGCAGTGGCATGTTGTTAATTTGTTTTTTACCCAAGGTCCGTTGCGACTTGGTTCCATGTAAATAGCCGACTTCTGGCTCGTTGATATCAATGAAATGATTTTGATCCCATAGTTATTTGTCTTTATAAATCTTGCACTCCGAAACTACACTTTGAATGCATCAACTCGAGGACGAGACGTTGTTCTAAGTTTGCATCGATTAAACTCAATCAAGTCTTGCAAGCAAGTTATTTATTATAAGATGTTCGGTACATGTAAAAAACCAACACTTGAGATGAAAACATGAAAAACATTTCATTAAAAGAGCCCGAAGGCCGAGAATACTTATATCAAAAAGACCTGGAGGTCCAAAAAGTTATGCATAAACGCCCGAAGGCTTACAAAATGCTATCAGAAATTTAAGCCTCGGGAGAATCACCTCCATCCTCGGAGCCCCCCTCGGCTTCTTCATTATCCTCCTCCTCGTCATCACCGCTCGAGGCCTCACTTGATGGGAGTTCATTAATGATAGCTTGAGCTTCAGCTGACTTCACCTCAGCTTTTGCAATCTCCTCATCGAAGATAATCTCGCCGGCGCGGCACCGCTTTAGCAGCCTCAACCGGGATTGAATAATGGCCCATCGCTTATCCAGCTCGGCCCTCTTGACCTTGATCGCAGCCCTACTTTTACGATCAGCAATTTCGTCTCGAAGGGCCTCGATCTCGGCGTCCTTAGCTGAAAGCTTGGAGGTTTCACCCTCCAGCTTTTTGATATGAAGCACATGCCCCCTCAGCTGATCGCGGTGTTTTTTGGCCATCTCCACGGTTTCACCCTTTACTTGGGTCAGTTCGGCGCGCAAACCGGCAGCCTCGGCTTCTAACCTCGAACTCACAGCTTGGGACTCAACATCAAGAGCTTGAATCCTTGCCTCGGATGAAGCTCTAACCTCAAGTAATTCGGACTGAGACTTGGCTAAATCAGCCCTCAATCCATCTATTTGTGCTCTAAGGCTGTCCTTCTGCTTGTCCCAAGACCCAGCCACGCGTTGAAACTCATCGGCCCTCGTAGTCTCGAGTTCGATGGCTCTCAATGACAATACGAACCCCTGGAGAAAAGTCGTTGAAAATCAGCATGAAGAAAAATATACCTAGAAAAGAAGTAAACTTAAAGGATCGAGGCTTACTCTGAGAGCATTTGCCAAGAAGATTGTAAATAGCTTGGCTGGAGAATATGGTTGCACCACTTTATCCTCTTCGGGGCCAAGCAGGGCCATCAGGCTCAAAATGTCCCCTCGGGAGCATGAAAACAAATTCGAAGAAGTGGGCACATCCAACTTCCGAAAGGATCCAACCGAGGACGAAATCCTCGCGGGTTCAGATCGTGCCCGAACCGCACCAACTTCGGCTCTCCCCTCGGTGATAGCAGTCCCAACCTCTCCAACTTTGGCCTTACCCTTGGCCCTTGCCATCGTAGCCTCGGCATCTTACTCTTGACCTTCCAGATCCATAACCTTGATTTCCCTTCGGGCAGCGGCGTCCTCGGGAACGACTTTATCGGGCTCGTCAATCAGCCTTCAGTGCGGTGGGCCCATGAGAGGTTGCTCCATCGGTACAAGAGGCCACCGAATGAGAAGCCTTCTTTGAAACTGCTCTCTTCCTCTTCACACCTACGAAAAGTAACACAAAGAAATTAAAGCGATGAAGCAAAAAGGAACGACAACCGATGAGTTGACCGAGGATAGATATTACCTTTGGAGGATCCTTGGCCGGGGGCCCCCTTTGAAGCTTTTGAAGACTTTGCAGCCTTCGATTCCTTCAATCCCCTCAATTCTCCCGCCACCGAAGCCAGGTTTTCATCTGACTCGGTCTCCTCCCCATCCTTCTTCTTCTTCTCTTTTCTTTCTTCTTCTTCTTGCTTTTCTTTGTATTAACGGCACGGTTTGGAAAACCTAATTCCGAAGGGAGAGGAGTCAGCAAAACGAAATCAAAACCCCAAGACAACATACCGAATAAAATATCACAAAAGAACCTACCATGTCGTTTGCACTGCCAACCAAAATTGGCAGCCATCTTCATCCACGTCCTTTCGGGGCGTAAACGAGCCCCGGTCATTGCTCGCACCCATTCAGTCAACCCTTCAGGGGGTACGATATCGACCTTGTTGGCTGAAGAAATAACAAAGAAACAAGGTCAGCTAACGCGAACGATCACCGGGGAATGAAGTAAGAGCGAGGGGATACTTATGTGTGTTGTTCCACTGCTCAAAAAAATCAGGCTCGGCGGACAAAACACTGGTCTCCAGCAAGATGTAACGGTCGCTCCAGTCTGGGTCCCCATGGTCCTCACTCTTATGAAGGAGCGCGAACTTCCCTCGGTTGTTTAAGGACACAAACCCAGCCTTATGGAAGTAAGGGTAGTAGAGTGAAATGAGATGTTGAAAAGTGAAGTTCACCCCAGCCTTCTTACTCAACCAATACATACATTGAACGACCCTCCAAACACCGGGGCCTAGTTGGGCCAAGCACAAGTTGTAAGCCCGGCAGAAGTCGTCAATAACCTTATGCACCGGAAGGGAGAAGCCGAGGGTGAAAGGATATGTGTAAGTGAAAGAAAGCCCCTCGACATGGTGGCAAACTCTGCTTGTCGGATCAGGTATAATCACTTTCACCTCGGGCCCAAATTTGCATTCCCACCGGGCTCGCTCAATGTGAGCTTGTGTTATGCGGGTCGGTGTCGTGTTTACTGGAATATTATATTCTTCTCTTCCTGATCGGCTGATTGAACCTGTAGCTTGAGGTCCTTGCCGTTGTCAAAATGAGAAGTGATTATTTGGTGAGGCTCGAGCTCTTGCTCGAGGGGAATACCCGGGCCCGAAGATCCCACCTCGGTGACGTGTCCGCCCTCGACCTCGCCCACAGCATCGTCGCCCATGGCATCGTCGCCCTCGGCATCATCACCTCTGTCATCGCCATCTCTATGGATGACGTCACTGACACCACCTACCATGACATCATCCTCCTCTTACATATCGGCATCATCCACCTCCACCGCCAGTTCACGCCTGGCTCTCGCCTTACGGCGCATAGGGCCCCCAACGCCGACGTCACCTCTCCACCTTCCGCCGCAGTCGTTTGGACCGCCGGCGCAGCAGCGACGACGTCGCCACTGGCAGTGGCCGCTACTAAGTGCGAAGCTCGTACCCTTTTGCCTGAATCACTCGAATCTTGCTTAGATTGAGTGGTAGACATGATAGTAGTTTGAGTCTGGAGTTTTTCTGAGGATGAGAATTGATCAAAGGAAGTGTGAAAGTTGTTTCCTTTTTGGCACTGTTGATTGCAGAAGGTAAAAGTGAGGAAAATATTTTGGTGAAGAAGTACTTATAGGTATGAAAGAAGTAAGTGGAGAGGCATCATCATTGTAACGTTGGGAGAAACAAAAAATACGGCGTGACCATTCAAAAGGCCAACGGATAGGTGACACGTGTCAGTGAGAAGTGACCTGAAGAGACGCGGACCATTGACAAAATTTGAAACGCTTGGATAAGATCAAGCCACGTCGTTTTCCCGCTGGATTTCACTCCACTCCTCGGTAACTTCGGTAAGCAACCGAAGAGTGGGGGGACTATCTGTATTGGGTAAAAATCGGCTCGCGATGATTCACCCTGGTTACGCAAGTTAACAGCAACCGAGCACGTGACAACAAGCCAAAGACCGAAGCAAATAAGTGGGTCATCGAAGTCAGATGCTGAGGTCGTCACCGAAGGCGAGCCGTAAGCTGAGCTTCGGTGATGTCCACCTCGAGCGAACAGCAAGGCCACTTCACCGAGGTCACATATATGCACCTCGGTGAACCTCCTCGGTTCAAGCGGCTTTGCAGCCCACTACTTCACCCCACTAACTCCCTCCATTAACGCCAAGAACGTGAGACAAAGCACAACTGATAGTAGAGAACGTGGGCAACGCCCTTGGGCCTATAAATAATGCCTCATTTTGTATATAGGCATCCAGAAATATATACTGAAACTCTGCCCAAATTTGTACTCACAATCATATATTGAAATCAAGTTATTCTTCCGCATTTACGTCTATTTCGTGCATTTATTTAACTTTAATACGAATATTTGCTTATATTCGAATCTAAATTCGATTTGTAATCCTAAAATTGGTTTAGGCCCGTACACTAAACTTTTGATCTGTTTTGTTTTCGATCATTGACTTGGTCTTACTGACTTAAAAGTTTTGTTTAGAAACTAGAAAATCAAAGCAGAAAGGTGGAAAGACGGAATACTGTACTAAATTCTTGTATTCTCTACTTACCAACAATTTAATGTTAACCCTATATCAAACTAAAGGGTATTTTTTTAATTAGTCGTGGGGATGGAGTGGCTGGGCAGAATTAAAACATAGGCATATATTCTATTATTTCTCTGTTAAAGTTAGGTCCTAGGTGTAGTATTTAATTGTCTTTGGATGCTTGAACGAGAAAATAAACAAACAAAAATATAGATCCATGTGCTACGGCGAAGATCTCAATAATGAGTCTTCACTCTGTCAAGAGACTCACTTATTCACATTTAACTATCTTCTTTGTGTTTGCTTGTAGAATTCAAAGTTCTAAAAGAAGACTTGAAGATGAGTGATAGCCAAGAGGTAACTAGTCAAGTAGAAAATTAACCTTTCTTTCTTTTCTCAGTTCCTTTTTCTCCTCGATGCTAAATTATACAACTATATAAACATAGCAGTAGGTTTACAATAAAATAACAATATTATATCACTTTTCAAGAATAACAATACTTTCTTAACATTACATATAAAAGTTATTAAAAAAAAGATTTACTCAATAAAATTGAAAATACACCATGCACCAAAATCGTCCATAATTATAGGCATATCTTTTCATTTGTTTCTACTTTTTTGGGATTACAACTACCCATTACTAATTCTATTGTATGTCTTTTGTATGTCTATCGTATGGTGTATGTGTATAGTATGTATACTGTATGGCTATTGTATGTGTATTGTATGGCTATTATATGTGTATTGTATGACTATTGTTTCTTACGTATGCCTATTGTCATTAATAGATGGTTTTGAGGTGAGAGAAAAAATATTGGGTGCATAAATATAGGATTAGATTTATCTTTTTTTTATTTACATTTTTTTTTCTTTTTAAATACATTCTGCTATTTTTTGTAGCAAAAAACAAGAATATTGCTATTTTTTATAAGTTTTGAAAATATTTATATATTTTGTAATAAAAGTACATAAAGTTATACTGTGTAATTTTTTCTTAATTTAATGGTATCTTTTCTTTTCACAGTCACAGAATAAAAGGACATACCCCAAAGCAATGACCATAATGACAACAGTATACTGACATAGAACAATTCATCCCTATGAATCAAAGATCTCAGTCCAAGATAGGAATAAATTTGGAGAAAAACAAGAAATACAACAAGTTACCAGAAAAAGTCACAATCGACGTGGCAACAAGAATAAATAGAAATAACAGTATATAAATTGCCAAAGATTCTTCAGGCTCAACAATAGATAAGAATGTTTGCATTTAGGCATACGCAGTGGAAGTCTCTTTGAAACCAAATGCAGCTTTTATTTTGTAACTCATCCTACTTGAAACAAAATGCAGGAGATTTCTTTGTTAAAAACAATGAGGCAAATGAAGTTATACCAAACAGAAGAGTTGATTCATTGCAGAGTCCACCCCTCGAGTATCTGAATTGACAAAAGCCCCTGAGCAAGTAAATGCATGATTAGCTGCTGGTATCTTAAGTAATCTGCTAGCACATACTAGTAAGACAATGGAAACTAATGGAACATATAAAGAAAACGAAATGATATTCTATAATGTTTGTCTTGCTAAAGTTGGTTCAAATTCGAGTTCAGGCAACACTAGCACACATTGAACTCATCTTCATTGCTTAAGCTGCTCAAGAAACCGAGACACACATCCTACTATGAGCTCATTCTAAGATTAGATACAATTCAGAAGTCCACTCGACCATTTAGTAGCACCAGATGATTAAATAATGTTACATCATCCAAAATGCTGTCTCTGCTACAATTACTGTAAATTAGGTATACGAAATTGCAAGCCATGGGATACAGAAGTTGGAATAGATGCTCTAGTAGCATCTGGAAAGCAATATAATATCATACCTGATATTAATTTGAACAGCCCCAATACTTAAAATCTTTTTAGCCTGTTGACAACATTTGTTGCTATGTATTTAATTATAAATCATCACATCAAGTGTTGCAAGGATTAAGAGTTCTCTCGTGTTGTCAGTTGGAAAGTTGATTTGGGGCCTAATATAACCTAAAGCACCAAAGTGAATTTACTTGGGTAGTCTAGATTATAGCTTTTGCAGACATAAACATATTAAGAGCTGAAAAAGTTGAACTGATATCAGAATGCAGAAGAAACTGATACTTCAAACATGCTTATAAGCTCTTCTTAGCTTTATCTGTAAAGAATTTCATAACTACCCTATGTCTTGATACCACTCAACTCAGAGACTGCTACTATCAAACACAATTGTTATTGTAATTTTAGGACATTTAACAGAGAAACAAAACATAGTATTTGAAGACTAAGGTCGAGTAGAAACTAACCTGTCAAGTGTAAATGAAGCAGTCTTTAATGTTACAATCCAAGATTTGGAGGGAATACAGTAAGCTTGAATCTGCAACCCTTAGTGCTTTCCTGTTCTTTTTCTTTCTTCTTTAGTATTGCTCGTGCAGATTTGGCTGCAGATACGCTGGTACTCTGCAGTTCCATTAGCTGGAGGCTTTGCACATCAGCCAGTTGAGTTGGGATTTCCTCAAGCTTATCACATGCTATAAGAACGAGACGTTTAAGTCTCGGAAAATTCCCTGATGAGGCCTTCCAAGAAGATAGATCTGTTCTTTCAATCCATAGGACCTGCAAATGAGGAAAACCACCATCCTCTGGCTCCCACGATTGTCCCCTAAATGCAAATTCTTTCAACTTTAACACTTCAAGGTGCTCCAACTGACCCAAGATAGACATATCTTTCCATTCAAAGGAAGTATCTATCAGAGTCAGCTTTTTTAGCTTCCGGGGGAATATATATGCTGGAGGAAGGTGTAGCTGTATACCACTTTGATGAGCATCATTCACCAACTTCAGATTTTCAAGCCACTCTAATTTTCCAATATTACCAAACAAACCAGAACCAGATCCACCCTTACTGGTATCTAGAAGATAATCTATTTTTCCACGAACGCCTAACTTCCTGAGGTTAGGTGTTCTGGCAAACACTTCTACTGTGCAACATTCAGGTGCTATAGTAGAAAGTGTTTGTAGGCAACGATTCACCAAGTTGTCCTTGTTATTTTTGGAGCACAGAGGGGAAGGCAATTTGGCAGAGGCATTTGTGCACACATGCCTTAACCTTGTCATATTCCAAATGTCTGCTTTGATGTCAAGAGTACGCTGTTGTGTCTCAATTGTAAGTGTTTGTACATTCCAAAGATTCCCAATGTGTTTTGGAATGATATCAATCGAGTCACTTGAGAAAGCAATGTACCTCAAATGGAATAACTGGAAAAACTCTTTACAAAAACGACTGAACTTGATTGATTCAGCATCTAGTACTCTAAGCAAGGGAAAGGCTTTAGGGATGGCTGGTATTTCACTTAGAGGTATCTCAAATTTTTTTGAGGCAAAACATAAGAACGACCTAACATGCTCACCAGATGTTTTTGTTTTTAAGAAGTCAGAAAGAGAGGAATGAATACACAAGCGACGACAAGAGGCTAAATCTTGTTTCTCCAAAAAAGATTGTTCTTGTCCTCGTTTGATTTCTTGAAATAGATTTTCCTCCATTGTAGCCTCATGTCTGCAAAACTCATGCAACATGTCATGAACACGACATGTTTTGATTTGACCACTAGTACTCCTTTGCATTATCATCACCAAGTTCCTATTGACAAGATCATTCAAGTAGTCTTCTGCTACATCCTCTAGAGTCAGTTGTCCTTGGTATTGTATGAAACCTTCCGCGATCCATAAACGAATCAATCTCCAAGCAGGAATTTCAAAACCACCTGGAAAAGCTGCACAATATAAGAAGCACGCCTTTAAATCATAAGGCAAATGGTCATAACTCATTTGCACTAATTTCTTGCAGTTCTCTGGATCTCTATTTATGACGTGCTCGCCCACACTATCAGCTACCAGCTCCCACTCCCTTGTTGTCTTTCCTTTGCCTATCAAAGCTCCAGCAATAACCACTATAGCAAGTGGCAGCCCCATGCATTTGTTAGCTATACTTTTTCCAGGAAATTCCAATTCAGGCGGACACTTTTCCTTGTGAAAAACCTTTTTCTCAAGTAACTCCCAACTCTCATTTGGGGTCAAAAATTTTAGGTCATGAGGTTCATCATTGCAATACTTAGCCACTTTGCTATCTCGGGTGGTCATCAAGACTCGGTTGCATTTACCATTATTCGGGAAAGCACATTTGATGCGATCCCAAGCTTCCCTTGTCCATACATCATCTAAAACAATAAGATATTTTCCACCCTTCCCCAGATGCTCCCGTATTTCCTTTGCTAATTCCTGCTCGGGTGTATCATGATACTGTTTGGTGTTTCGAGTGAACTTGCTAATGATGTTGAGAAAGATTTCCCTTATCTTGTACGATTGAGAGACATATACCCAAATGCGGGTGAAGAACTCATATTCAACCTTAGGATCCTTGTAAATCTTATTTGCCAAAGTTGTTTTTCCAAGACCAGGCATACCAACGACCGGCACAACCTCAAGATGATCTGACCCTCCAGTGAGACGATCGATTACAGTTTTTGCTTCCTCATCAAACCCTACCACGTCGTCTTCCTCCACTACAGGAACCTGTTTTAAGATTTTTAAGTAGAGAAAAGATGTCACAAAGGGTAATAGAATTTATATTGTCAATAGAGAGATGATAAAAGAAGCTTCTAAAATAAATGATGAACAAACATGGTATTGAAACAAATACCTTAGGTAATCTAGATTTTGCAAAATGCTGGCATTATGCATTAACATGTATAAATCCATGCTCCGAGTATTATACTTTTCTTTTTCTTATTTTAAAGAAAAGATCATTATGGTTTTCACCTTATTTCTTTTGTCACACAGATAAATGTCACTCTATTTACACAATGCACACAGAACACATCAATGTATTTGAAGTCCTAGTTGAGTGTCCGCGCTTCATACAACAAGTTTCTTAAGGTGATTCTGATTACATGCTGATTCTAGCAGAAAAGCAAACATCTCTATCAGAAAACACAACCTAAATGGCAGCTGCATTTCAAAGAGCTATCGAAGAAAAGCGTCTTTATCAGAAAAATCAACCACCTTACTGGCAGCCGCATTTCAAAGATCTACCAAAATCTTCCTATTAGTAGTGAGTTTTAGCTTTCACAGTGTTACCTCTTCTTTCACTGATAAGTGTAATTTCTCTAATTACACCTGCACAGCATACAAAAACACAAAGTTGTTCTATCCTTTCCAATTATACAAGAGAAGGGGAAATTTTTGGACTGGTCCAATTCCAAACCTGTGGTAAAACTCAAGTTCTTAACATATCTTAATGCCTATCTCCACATTGTGCATAATATAGATAAAAACCATTTGATACATAACCAAGGAAATCTTTGAAGAACAATTATAATCTCCATACGATATTAGCTTCTTCAATCCAAATATTGAACTAGACAGGAAACTTAATACCACCATTCATTAACAACATCCATGAACTATTCAAACAAATAAATTGAGACAACTAAGAGCAAATAATGCAACTAGTTGATGACATTCACAGTACACTCAACTTTGGCCTAGTCCTCTGCTTCTTCCCTATCCTTATCTGCTTCTCATTAAAATTCAACCACATCTTGATGGTGGTTTATCAAAATGAAAATTTTGACATAATTTATCCCAAAAGAGTTTCAGTTTCAACACATTACTATACTTTACCAATAACAATAACTTGAAAGTTGGGCTCAACTATATGAATCTCGCTAACCATATCGCTCTATTTAAGTTCATTTCAGATCAATATTATACGAAATAAAAATAAAATGAAATATACTATAAATTCCCTACATATCTACCACTAGCATATAAATTATATACCTTCCTTTCTTGAGCACCTCTGCTGGAACTATCATCAAAAGTGATAGCTTGAAGACCATACGATTCATTTTTTCGAATTTCCTTCACCCTTTCCCTTATAGCTTTGATCTCTTCAGCAACTTTTCTTACTCTAGCTACATGAGTAAGATGAAACAACTGAACCACTTTATTTTTATCATCATGCTTCTTAGCTTCAATCACAAACTTATCAATCGAATCCTCAGCTTCATTAACTACTCTTCTTATCTTCTTAACCAATTCTTTCAAGACTTCATTTTCAGTACGGGACTTAGCAGCTTGCTTAAGAAAAGCATTGAAGTCTTTAAGATCTTGTAGTAAATTTTCAACTTCACCTTTTATTCCAACTATTAATTCTGCATTGTCAAGTAGCAGTTGCATCAAGTTTTCTACTAGGAATTTTACTGCTACATCTGCCATGGTAGTAGTACTTTGATCTTTGCTCAGTTTGGAAGGTTGACTTAGAAAGTAAAGTGGAGAGAATGGTCAGCAAAATGAGAGCTGCCAAGTGACAACCAATAATACAATTATTTGCAAAAGATGGAAATTTTTATGACATTTTGTCCTTTTGTCTGGTCTTTCCTAGTCTTTACTCGTTTAAGATATTTTCTTTTCCTTTTAAACTCGTTCTACAAAAGTAGGATTCTAGGAGTACTACTTAAATTTATCTCAACTTATTTGAGTTAGACACAATAAGTAATTAAAAAAATAAAAAAATTTGAAGCTTCTTGTCCTAAACGTGTTGTGTGGTTATACATTAATATTTGAGCATAAACAATAAGTTAAATTATTTCAATATTTTCTTTTTTTAATAAATTAATATATATATATAAAACTAGAATAAAATTAGTAACACATTGAAACTTCATTATATTTATTCTTACATGTTATTATAGTCATAAAAACATGTTGAATACCACAAAATCTGAGATCGATTTAGTACAGTCAAAACCTTTCTATAACAGCTCCTCGTTATAATAGTATTTCAATATAACAGACTAATTTTCTCGAGAACCAATTTTTCATGTTATATTTTACCTCTCTATAACAGCATTCTACCTATAACAGCAACGCATTAATTATAGCGGTATATTTTTTATAAAATTACCTCTCTATAACGACCATAGTCGAATATTGTATAATAACATTTTATAAGGGATATATTATGTATAAAATAAAATACAATATATTTATGATAATCATTCGTAACATAAATTTATTGCCTTTTTTGCATTCGTACCATTTAAAATTGTCAAGAAAAAGGTTGTAAGAAAAATGAAATATGAAAATCTATTGAGATTTTGAATTTTACATATATTTTTTGCGAATTTTTTTACTATAAGAGCTAAATGTGATCTAAACGTCAAATGCTAGTATACATGTATAATAGCATCTCACTATGGAAGCCATGAATGTTCCAGACAAACACTATCACTATAGAGAGGTTTGACTGTATATGCCGAAAAATCATTTTTCTCTATTTCATAGTACTTACATCAGGAGAACCTTAATGGGCCTGGCCCTCATTTGTCCTGGTTAGGGGAGAATTGCAAAATTATGACACCATTATCTACTAAGTTTAATGAATAAAGTTTACACAAAGATACTCCTACAAAATCTTATAATAACGTCCACATTCCGCTCTCCCTTTCTTGTAAGTACTGCTTAAGAGGCAACACTTGCTTTTGACCCCTCTTGCATATGTAACACTTATCTTTTAATCTCTTCTCACATTCTCCTTGATAACTTGAAGTATTGTCTGGGCAGCTTTGCCATTTCAATCTCTTTCCACATTCTAGCAGGCAACACTTACTTTTTAAGTAATCTTTTTCGAAGAGACAATATTTGTCGATTCATAACTTGTAAAGTTGCCTATGGATGAAACGGATACTATTTTACCAAAATCATCTTAAGTAGGATAAAAAAGACAACACAAGTAGTTTGTGAAGACACGTGGTGAAATTCTTTGCATGGTTAGGACCAAACACAGTAGTAGGCCATCACCCTTATAATCCATGGGGAGGATTAAGGGTGGCTAACGGCCCGGTCCGGTCCGGGCAAAAAAAATTCAAAACCGTTAAAAAACCGGCCTAATCGGTCCGGTCTCATCCGGTTAAAAATGTTGGAGCCGGGTTGGGACCGGAACCGGCGACTGTTAAGCCGGTCGGTCGGGTCGGTCCGGTTTAACGGTTTTAATTTTTTTTTAGTTTTTTTTTCTTTAGGCAAATAAAATTGAAAATTAAAAAACTTAACAATTTATTAATGAAAGTAAACACCATTTATAATAATTATGTAAATTATATTTTTTAATGAAACAAAACAATTATGTAAATTATATTTTTAAATATATTAATGTAAAGTAAACAACTAAACACTAAACAAACGTTGATTGGAAAAGAAATACACACAATTTATTGAAAATTCGGGAAATACATAATTGAAATGACTAAAACAAACTAGAAATTTAAAATTACAAAGATACTAAATAAACTAGAAATTCGAAAATACATAATTGAAATGAC
The DNA here is from genome assembly GCA_029990575.1 of Petunia axillaris subsp. axillaris. Lineage (NCBI taxonomy): Eukaryota > Viridiplantae > Streptophyta > Magnoliopsida > Solanales > Solanaceae > Petunia > Petunia axillaris. Next base: position 49,254,417 of record JARKNS010000009.1, read on the forward strand.
ATAGAAATTTTTTTAACCATTTCTTCAATTATTATGCAGATATATGCCTCCCACCCGACGACTCCATTCGAAATTATGTTTTTTTTTAAGTGCTGTATAAGTTTATGGGTTCACCCACTAAGCTCCACTCTATTCCACGAAGTCTACATTTAGCTTTTTTAGCTTCTTTATTATACTCTATAAATTCCCAAAATTTCAGAGCGACATCTTCGTTCAGGACGTTATGGAGCAGCGAGATTAGCGGGAGCTTGATTTCCAGCCATTATAATTTATAATTGTTTGGATTTGGAAGAAATTTAGAAAATAGCCTTTGACAGTAATTTGAGAGATAAATTGATAGAAAATGATAAATTGTGTGATATAATGATGAAATAATAGGGTATATATAGATAAAAATAGGTTTGAGGGGTATGGAGGGCGTTTAGGGAGGGTGGTAGGTAAATATAGCCATTTTTGGACGTTGGCCAATGGCTATATTTGTAAGAGAGCCATTGGCCCATTCAAACTGCCGGTCCGGTCTGACCTGGTCCGGTCCGACAGCCGGCCCGAGTTTTTTTTTATTTTTTGTTTTTGCAAATACAATAAAAGTTAAAAAAAAAAAGTGCTATAAAAAATTATTACGACAAACGCTGAACAAATTTTGATAGATTGGAAAAGAAATACAAACATTTTATTGAAAATTTAAGAAATACATAATTCAAAAGACAAACTAAGAAATTGCAAATTACATAGATATTCCCATAACCATCTCTTCAATCACGCGGATTAAAGCCTCTTACTCTATCTCATTTGGTCTTATGATGTTTTCCTAAACTTTTCTGTCTCTCCACTCTTTTCACCAGTGTAAAATTTCCACTTTGTCTTACAGAGACTACATTTAGCTTTCTGAGTTTCAGTATCTTTTATAATAATTTGTCACACTACAGAACGACCTCTTCGTTCCGCAAGTTGTGTTTCACTAGGACCGGAAGCAGCGGGAGCTTGATTTTCAGCCATTATAATTGTTTGAACTTTGGAAGAAATTTAGAAAATAACCTTTGAGTGTAATTTGAGAGATACATTGATAGAAAGTGATGAATTGTGTGATATACTGATAAAATAATAGGGTATATATAGATTAAAATAGGTTGGGGGGTATGGGGGGCGTTTAGGAGGGGAGGGTGGTAGGCAAAAATAGCCATTTTATATTTGTAAGAGAGCCGTTCGCCCATTCAAACTGCCGGCCCGGTCCAGTTTGGTCCGGTCCGGCGGTCGGCCCAAGTACTTTTTTTTTTTTGTTTTTCCTTTGTGTTTTGTTTAAAGTGATGGATAATTTGAAAAATATAACAACAAAATATTATCAAGTTTGTACTTATGTTTGGAATGTTTATTTATTTCAATGTTTAAAGTTTAAACTTAGAATTAAAAAACTTGTAGTATTTTTTTAAACTTTGAATTAATGAAATTTTGGAAGTGATGATTCAAAGTTCAAACTTTTGAATTAATTTGTTAAGTTCAAAGTTCAAACTTTGAATTAATTTTATAAAAATCAAATATGAACTAATTTACAAACTAGTAATTAATTGTAGTATTTTTGCGCAAACTATAAATTAAAAGTAAAAAATATGAAGACAGTAGTTGTGATGGAATTCCAAGACTTGGAGCAATTTTATTGAATTGTTTAAGATATAAGTAGTGCAATACATACTACAATAGCTAAACTTTCAAACTTGTAATTTCAAAATTTTGATTTAGAAAATTACATTCTTTTAAACATATTAGCTAGCTTCTTGATGATAGTTGTAGGCTTTTCTTTAGAAACTGGCCGTTGTTATTCTTGTTCATCATCTCCTTCTGATTCTTCATCTTCTTCTTCTTCATTGCCGGTTTGACTCCCTTCTTCAATTGTTCCCTCGCCCAAAATTTGATCGAGATATGCTTTGCCTTTTTTCTCAGAAAGTTCTTGTAGACCAAAGTATCTTTGCTCTGCTCTACTCTGCTCTGATCCAATCCCTGAATAAAACTCCTCTCTCCATTGCCTCCTCCTTCAACGAATATCTGTGATCTCCAATTTGAAATCTTCCTTGGCTAAAAGCGCTTTCCGATTCAACTGATGAAACTTGAATTGTTAATATATCCCGGGCCATTTTTGAAAGAATTGGAAATTGCGATTCTTGATTCTTCCAATAACCCAACAAATGATGAGTTCCAAATTTTGTAAGTTTCTTCGGATATTGAATTAAATACACTTGGAACTCGCTGTATTCCTCCCCGTACTCGTCCTTTCTAAAAGAAACTTTTCATCAGGTCCCCCAAAAGTGCTCATTCCCGCATGTGTTCTGCCCATTTGAGAAGAACTTTTCCCGGTGGATTGTATTGGTTCTGTTGGTGTAGCAGTATCTCCCCAAGCTCTATACTTTGTAAAAATAGCCACGGTATCTGCATAAACTTTAGCAATAGCATCTTCTACACTTGGATACCCGTTAGTAGCAATTTCAGTAGGAGTAATGTCTAAATTCGCATATATTTCTCTTACAAGTTGTTCAGTTAACTTAATTTTAAAAGCATGATGCAACACAAAAGCAATTTAAAAAAGAGGAGGAATTGGAAAAAAAATATTTTCTAAATTTTTCAATCACAGCCTCAACAGCTTGGTTTGTAAACTGCATATTGTTTATATACTTTCAATAATTCCGATATTCTAGCTATATAATATAACATGGTAGGAGTAGTTGGATAATATTGTCCGGAAAATTCTAAAGTAGCTTGATAAATTTTTTGTAAAAACTGAAGGAGATGTTGAACAAGTTGTCAATCGTCCTCTTTAAGGTGATAGACTTCCATAAAATATTTATTATACATTTGAGAAATAGGCACTCTATAATCGCAAGCGACATTCAATGCTTCATATAAAGTGTTCCACCTAGTACAAACTTCCTTTGGGGCTCTCTTAATTGGCATTCCTAATTCTATATATTTTCTTTCTCATTCTCTTCTTCTGTCTTGTTTTTATTTCTAAAAATATAAGTAATAGCTATTTTCATCTTTTTGATAATGTCGTTAAACAAATCAAGACCATCTTTTACTACTAAGTTGTAAATATGACATGCACACCTAACATGAAAAAATTCATCAAAAGGGGGGTTCAATATAGGTTTCAAGTTCCTAAGTACATAGGTGTTGTTTGTAGCATTATCTACCGTAATACTAAAAATTTTGTTAGTTAAACAGTACGTACAACAAATTGATGAAACTTTATTACAAATGTAATTTCTCTGTGTGGTTCATCAATAACTTTATAAGCAATAATACGTTTTTGAAATACCCAATTAGGATCATTTCAATGAACAGTAACAGTAATATAATCACATCTATTAGTAGAACGACTCATATCCGTAGTAAGACATACTCTAGTGTCAAAGTTATCAAATAAATATCGCAAATAATCCTGATATTCGTTCTTAAATTTAACATCATTTTTAACTGTAGTTCTTGGAAAACCTTTAAAAGAGGGATTATATATAGACTGAATATAACGAACAAAACCAGAAGAAGAAAGAAAACTATATGGTAAACCCTCGACGGCAACTAGTTTAACAATAGCTTCCCTATCCTTTTGTTTGTCATAAGTAAGAAGCCCTCCTGTTGTTTGGTTAATTTTTATTTGGGTATCCGAAGATTCATCATGCGCTACTCCCCCATGTACGGTCCCAAAATATGAACCCCCCCTCGCCCCGCATTGACCATTCTTTAGGATGTTTCTTTTATAAGTGGGTCCTAATTTTACCCGTCCCACCATTACCCCCAGTTTTAAAAACCCACTCCTTTTCACAAATCCCACATACGGCCGTCTGCGATTCAATTTTCTTACGTTTAACCGATATTCTAGTAGGAGGTACTGGAGGCAAGTCAGATTGAACTTCATGTGGACTAGCTTGAAATTCAGGTGTTTCTTCTAAATTAACCCTGCTTTGATTCCCATATCGTGTTTCTAACATTTTATGATCAAGTAGATTATTAGCGCTAACATCATAATAATATTGAGAATCATCTATGTGGATGAACTGACTAGAACTACCAGCAATTTCTTTACCCCTATTTCCCCTACGACCACGTGCCCGCCCACTACTAGTTCCAACTGAACCTCTTTGAGACATAATAATAGTAAATAAAATAAATATATGACAAAAAAATTATAAAAAAAGTAGAAAGTAGGAACAACCAACCAAATATAACTGTATAATTGAGGTGAAGTTGAAACTTGAGCCTTCACTTCAATTAATTAGTTGAATACTTGATAATCGAAAAATTGCAAAAATAGCCAAATTGATATTTCTACCAAGTAGCGCCTCCAAATTGACCCAATACTTGATATTTGAAAACTTCACCAAATAGCCAAATATAATTTTGATAGCAACTCCAATAAAAACTTGATAAAGTAGCCAAATTATAAACTTTTAACAAATAGCCAAAGTAGCAAAATAATAATATTGTAGAAAATTTGAGAGAATTGGAAGATTTGTGTGAAAAATATGATGAAATAATGGGGGTATTTATAGGAAAAAAAATAGTTAGGAGTGGTTATGGGATGGTAGAGGGGTGAAAATGGTCGTCTTTGGCCGTTGGACAACGGCTAGGAGGTCAAAAGAGTCGTTGCCAACGGCTAGTTAACGGCTGAAAAATCTGACATTTTCTATATTTTTTTTTGGACCGGTCCGGCCGGTTCTGGTCCATTTTTTTACCGGTCTATCTGATTTTTTTAAGCGCCGTTTCAGAATCGGAGTCGGGGGGCAATTAGGGATTTTGGTCCGATCCGAGCCGGTTTCCGGCCCAAATCCATTAGCCACCCTTAGGAAGGATATTTTTTATGTATTATTTGGTCCGTCTCAATTTATGCAGCCAAGTTCAAGAAATAGAAATTCATCTTTAAAAGTTTCAAATCACCCTTGATAAATATAAAGAAAAATTAGAAGAGAGAATATTGGAGTAATTAAAATATTATTATTATATTTAAAGTAAGTATAAATATAGTACGACTAAATATAGTAATCGTTAAATAAAAAAGAGTGTCAATATTTTTCGGACAAATTAAAAAAAAATATGACACATCAATTATTGTGACAAATAAAATATTTATTTAATGTCCTAAATGAGACAATTTGGAAAGAACAATGAACCATTCTTGGGATAGTGATTCTTTCACTAATCTCAATAGAAATCCACGTTTGCGCGTGAAGGATTCGTATGCATATCCTATGGTATCACCTACCATTGTCTTTTTTAACTACCTAGTACATATATAGATTATTGAGCATTGTAGTTTTATAATCCCCACCTGTTTACCGTGGGCGTTTGGATATATAACTCCCATTTGTGATATTAATAATACAGCTAAAGTAATTTAAATTTGCAAAAGGTTACCTTTGAAAATATATCTTTATTCAACTTATCACCAACACACTAAGTAGATTATCCACAGGATACACAGATGTTCTGATCAACATTCAATAACAAGTGGAAACAATTCAGTTATTAATTATGATATATTTACGTGATTACAAATTACAATTGTATATACTATAAATTCATCTCTAGCTTGTATGTAAACCGAATAACTATTACATCTTGAGAATTGATAGTCGTAATTTTTCAGTAAGATGATCAATTGTTTCACAAAACTCGTCATTCATCTGCAAAAGAAAAAAAAAGTAAAGAGAAAACAAAATTGTGGGTATAAACAATTGACATACATTGAACAAAAATATTTAGTAATTAATTAAAAAAATTAGCCTATATTGAATTTTGGTCCAATACCAATATTTGAAACTAGTAAGCGAACAAAAATGTTTTTCTTCTGTCAATACCTTTTCGCTTATTCATGCAGAGACGGATGTATATAGTAATTTTCGGTTCATGTGAACCCATGGTCCATCTACCAAACTAAGTATATTATATACATATTTATCAAAATATGTCTAATATCATGATTGAGAACCCATGCTCTAAAAAATTAAATGGTTCGCGTGGTTAGATGGTGGTTCACTTACTCTGAGAAATATGGAACAACTCCCACTTAGGATCATTTATTGTCCTTTTTTCCTCTTCTATTACTTTTATTGGTCCAACTTGTTTGTTTTTACTAAAGAAGCAAAATGCTCTATAATTAATGGAGGAATGGTGTTTGTCGACCACCCTCTTGACATGATAATTCTGCTCATGATAGTGGTGAACTCATCCTCCTGAATTTCTAGATCCACCTCTGTATACATGGATGTTGAGTTTCCTAACTACCGCTAAAGGAGGGAAAAGGTGGCGTAAATCATATTTAGAGCTTGTTTGGCCAAGCTGTCAAAAGCAGCTTATTTTGAAAAGTACTTTTGTCAAAAATACTTGCCTAAAATATCTTTTTGAAAAATAAGTTGTTTGTGTTTGGCAAAGTCACTTAAGAAATGCTTTTTAATACAAGTTGTGTTTGGATAATTTTTATAAAAAGTGCTTTTGGGTGTCAAATTATGAGAATATAATGTAATAAAATTTTTTTTTGACTAAAAAAAATTTAAAAATAAATATTTTATTATAAAAGACTTAATTTAATTTTTTATTTTCATTTAGTTTAAATTAAAATATAAAATAATAAGATTTTTAACCAATATATATAAAGTTAAACTAAAAGAGGGAAGCATGGAACAAAATTTTATTTATATTTAAGAGATATATCAGTTAAACTAATTAGAAATAGTATGGTAAAAAACACTTGATAAGGATATTTTTATCTTGAAAAATTAATAAACTGTTTATGCTTCTGGGAAGAAGCAAAAATTTGTAGCTTCTCCCCAACAACAGAAAATTACTTGTACTTCTTCGCAAAAGTACTTTTTTATTTTGACCAAACACCTCAAAAGTATTTTTTTCACGGAAAAAAATGCTTTTGACTTCCCAAAAATTTGACCAAACGGACTATTAATCTTAAAAGAGACTATTATGCCTCACCCTTGACGTACGGTTTCGGGTTTACAATATTAGCAGCTCTCCTATTGCACCAAATCGCAACGGTATATAAAACTCAAATTGCGACAATGTTACTTTGGAATTAAAGAAAAAAAATAAAGTTGTTTGAGCCAATAGAACAGATGTACCCTCTCCCAATTTATGTTACGCTCTTACGGATTTGGAGGGTTCAAACCAGAGGCGGATATATATAATTTTAAGAGGATTAATTCACCACTATTAGAAGCGATGTTACAGCTCTCCACAAGTGGGCGGCGAACAACCTTCATCGAAAAATCATATAGTATATATAAGTCAGATATTGTTTAATTTTATACGATGATATATTGGGGAAAAAAATATTAAAGAGCATTTAAATGGGTAATAATCCCTACTCCTGAGTGTAAGTGACCCATCATTTGACCAAATAAACCATTTTAACATTTAGAGTATATGTACATAGTATGCCTAATTTCGTAGGAGGACCATGAGAATTTGAAGAAAAAACTATTACTATTATATTATGGTTAATTTCATCTATTACCTTGATGTTTTGTGTCGGAGATTCAAAATTCTCTTCACCATGATATGTAAAGTATATGTAATATGTAAACTATAGCAACGATGATTTAGTTGAATTAGATCTAGGAGGAAGAAATCAGACCTGAGCAACAATTGTGATATGCATTGTGGTGCTCCCAAATGGCATGAAGTTGCTGGTCTTTATAGTTAGATGAAGATTCTGAATCTTACTTATTATTTCATCAATAGTTCCCATATTTTGTTGCTTGCAACAGACTGTAATGAGCACCTCCTTATCTAAACTTCTTACTTCAACTTCTGGTAAATTGCTCATGTCAAAGGAAGTGTTTTGATTATTTTGTGCTTTTGCCACTGCAGGATCAGCTGCTTTTTCATTGTTTGTTTTGGTCTCTGACTGATCTTTCACTGTTTGATCTGGCCTTTCACGAAGTTGTTTAATGAGAGCGGCTGCCCCTTCAAGGATTGACGCCTTGTCCATCTGTAGTAATTTCAACATTTTATAATCCACCTTACTTTGAATGTTATAGTTCCACAATAATTATTGTTACTTGAGACCATCTAACTCCAGAGTTCTTCACTCTAGCCTTATAATAGCCACCACGTTTAACCAATTTGCACGTATTCTTACTGGCCATCTTGAGAAAATTATTTTTTTTAAAATGCATTACAAACAAATGCCGCTAACGAGTCTCTTTTAATTTCATAAGTTTTATATACAGAGTTTTAAATTTTAACTGTTTACACAATTAAGTATTCGTATTGTAAGTTTAACGTATTACTCATTAGTTACCATTACTGATGTTTATGATAGAAATATATATGTAATTAATTATTCTAATTTTTTACGTGATCTAATCGTATAAATATTCTTAAATTTTCTCGTGTATCAATATATAATTGAAATAATGTTGAGTATTTGCATGTACCTTTTTTAGGCCAGGAAGGAGTGCGGCTAAGGACACGAACAACTTAGTTATCTTCTGTCGTCTCTTTCTTTCAGCTATGACATGTTCATGTGCTTGCTCCTCCGACCTAATTCTTGTGCTTCCTCCAAATTGTATATGTTCACTAACATTTTGATAATTCTGTGAGCCAAGGGGCGAGAAACTTATAGTACTAGCAGCATTATTTGCTTCCACCTTAGGTATTATCAAAGGTTCTAAAACTTGAGAGTTATGATTTTTATTGAACCCGGCTGCAGTTGATGAATATTGTGTGTTTGGAGTAGTACTGCTGAAAGAAATTATGCAAGCCAAAGCAGCTGCCTTTTCACCTTGATGAAGTCTTTTTCTTGTTGTCTCACGATTTTTCTCTTGCATCCCAAAAGGAGAAGTATTATTATGAGAAAAGATAAGAGCAAGATCGTCCATCTTTTCTTTTTTGTCTTAAAGATTAGCAAATTACACTGATGAGAAAGACAACAAAACGAATATGTATTATTTACAATTCATCCTTAGCAGTATAACTGTCTTTATAGGACTATATTGCTGGAAAAAAAAATAATACTCTATAAGTACATTTGGTAACTACTCTCACATTTCAGATAAAGTTTTCTCGAACTACTACTGATGTTACCCCTTAACTTCACTAAATTGTGATTAATTTCAAATGTTTTGTTTTGCATGAAGTGTTAACGTGACGCAAAAAGGTTTTCGGTCAGCATATCTTTGCTTTAATGACAAAAAATATTACTTATTTAATTTTGTAAAATTTGTCTTGTTATATTATGTTTGAATAGAAGGGTAGACTAGGGGACAGGCGGCTGAAGAGGTTTAGTTAGATGTGGACCTAAGCTAGCTACTACTCAATTTTAATGGTATCTTAAGTTTGTGAATATCTATATTACTTGCATATAGAAAAAGTGGACTAATTTATTTAATTCGTATATGAAGTCTAAAGTACTGCAGCTTGCGAATCAAACATCATAGTATTCAACTATACTAGGAACATTTGACGATTGCATTATTAGCATAAAATGATTGATGATAATCTTATTATTAATTACCTACTGTTTTTTCTTTTAGTTTTTCGTACCAAACATAAAACCTATTGCTTAATGTGGATTGGACCTTTTATTAACTATATTTCTTTAATAGTACGTAGTTGTTGTAGTTGGGATGATGACCAATAGGGGTGATGTGTTATTATATTATGTAATCGTTTATTGCTATGCCAATTATTCGTACTTGTCTACATGGTTAAAGACACTATCATATTTAATTTGGTAATTGTACTAATTAAACTAATAAATACATTGCATATGCTTTACATTTATTTTGACTTAATCATGATCAACTTATAAATATTACTATCACCTCAATTTTACTTAATTATAAAAAGTTAATGTGGTTTTGGTGAAAGTAGTATCTGGATAAGGTTTCTACTATTGTTGCAGATAACAGTACTCTTGAACCAAAGGACTTTTGAGATGGGAAAGAGGGAGCATATGTAATGATCCTCCAGTCCAGCGGCAAGAATAATTTCAAGCAATTCGACGTACTAACTGCGTTAAGGGTGTTTTCCATAACAAACAAAAGAAGAACTAAATCAACATAAAAAGTCCATATGTTTTATTTTTATAAACTTTGTTTGGTTAAGTCACTACTAAAAATACAGCATTTTCAGACCGAAATTCGGTTGGAGCCCATCATCCGACCGACGCGGTGGGATACTTCAATGTATTTTTATTAAATAGTTTTTTTAATATAGCCGACCGCCGCGGTCGGAGAGAAATTAAATTTTTTTAACCGACCGGCGCGGTCGGACGTCGGTCGCCAGGCAGAAAGTATAGACACGGGCATAGCAGCCCGTTTTTTATTTTCCAAATCCAACTTTTCTCTCTCTCTCTCTCCTTTCTTTCTTTCTCCCATTCTTACCCGAATCCAACTCAAATCTATTAAAAGAAACACTCTTAATCTCTAATCAACAAGGTTTAGCATCAATTCCATTCCTCTACAACTTGGTAAGTTTAATTTTCATAGTTTTCTTCCTATTTTCCTCAAATCCGAAAACCCTAACATTTTTATCTATTTTTTTGTAGTTCTTCCATCTATCAAAGTTGGGGATTAGTAAATCAGTGGTGGTGGAGTACAAAACCGTCCCTTGAGGTGAGTTTTATGGTGAAACACCAATTTTTGTTTTTTAATTTAATTTCAGCTCGTTTTTTAAATTTTTTCCTATTTTTGAATTCTAGCTCATGAAATTAATCCATGACATAGTAGTTGCTATTTGGTTGTGAACTAGTTGACATAGTGTTGTTGTTTGGTTTGGGAAATGTTTAAGCTAGTTTGACATTTTAGTTAGTATTGTAAAAAACTAAAAATTAGGTTGATTGGAAAAGTGGGTGTTGTTCAAAAAATGATTGGGTTATTGAATGTAGATTTAGAAGATGATAAATTGGAAAGTAACAAAGTGAAATCTTGTAGTGAAAAAGTTGGTATTCCATGGAGAAGAGTACACTTTGAATGGGTTGTTGTTGATCAATGTTGTTGATGGGTTCCTTTAGTAGTGTTGTTGTTGTTGTTGTTGAATGTTGTTAATGGTGTGTACTAGTGTTGTTGTTGTTGTTGTATTGTTTTGAGAAAGAATTGTTGGTGTATAGTGTAGTTTGGTAGTTAGATTCTTTGAGGCATTTCATCAAATAAGTGGTGAGCAACAAAGACATAATAGGAACTAGACATAATAGTTATACATGCTCTAGTCTAGTGAATAAAAAATAAGTATTAGGCCTATAACTTGAATTCAAAAATTTAAGTTGAATAGTTTGCAATTTCCTTGGAAAATGTGCAGATAGAGTGAAAGATAACATGTATGATTGTCTGGCCAAAGGAAAGAAGCCCGAGTGGATATACGATCACGTTTGGGCAAAACTTCTACAATATTGGGATAGTGATGAATTTAAGAAGAAGAGCGCCCAAGGAAAAGCCACACGAGCCTCCGAAAGGGGTGGATTGCTGCACACCGGGGGTTCGGTTAGCGCAGCGACTCAGCGGATGATATTGGTAATTTATTAATTAATTGTATGTATTATTTTATATAACTCACATTAATTTTCTATCTAACTTGTCATCTTTTTAATTTTGTAGGAAAGGCAAGAAGGGCGGCCAGTTCGTGTGCCTGAAATCTTTAAGAAGAGGCATATATACAGAAACAAAAAAGGAGAAGAAGTGTGGGTCGAAGACCGCGCTAAAGAGCTATATGTAAGTTATTAAATTCAATCTTTTAAAGTTATTAAATCCGTCAATATTTGTCAATCTAATTCTTGTTATTAAATTTTTTTTCAGGAAAAGCCTACGGCGGTCTATGAAGAAAGGATGTCGAGTCAGGCATCCGAGTGTGGTAGCAGTACCCCAGCTCAAATGACACTAGAGGAGGAATATGGTTGGAGGTGAATGGCGGAGTAAAGAATGGAAGTGCTTACGGCCTTGGATCGCAGTATGCCCCAGAACGTCTAAATCCAGGTTTGTTTGGCAATTACACTCCTCCTGCTAGTTCAATTAATCCCTCGGTGGAAGCCTCTTTGCGCAATGAAATCGAAGAGCTTAAGAGAAAGAGTGAAGAAGAACGTTTGCGCAATGAAGAAAATATGAGAGCCATACGGGAAATGATGCAGAACATTATGTACGGTGGTGCGGACAAGGGAAAGAAGGGCAAGGGCAAGAGCAAGACCAAGACCAAGACCAAGAGCAAAAGCCGGGAGAAAGGCAAGAGTAAACGTCAATACAGCTCGGCGTCTGAGTCGGGTTCTAAGGCAACGGAGTAGTAATAATGGATGGCTGATGTCTTAGACTTGTTTTAGACATGTATTAACTTGTTTGGATCATTATTCGGAATGGACATGTTATATAAATTGTTAAACTTTCAATTTAAAGGCAATAAGCTTTGTTTAGACTATTATTAAGGCTTGAGAAGCCTAATCTTCTTCTGGGTGTTGTTTTTACTAATTTTTTATAGGTGGTGTAGCTCTAATTGCAGGTTTTTTATTGCAGGTTTTACACTGTCTTCCGACCGCCGCGGTCCGAATGCGATCCGAAATCAGGTTATTTCTTTACCCAGAAAAAAAAATTTCCCACCGCGTCGGTCGCCTGGCCCACCGACGCGGTCGCCCAGCCCACCGCTGCAGTCGCCAACTTTCCCAGTTAATTTCCCACCGCGTCGGTCGCCTAGTTCAACATATTTTTTTCGACCTATGAAAGTAGGCGACCGCCATCCGACCGAATTTCGGTCCGATGTCCGACCGCGGCGGTCGGAAAGCTGTGGGCGACGACTATTTAGCCGACCGCCTTGTTAGGTCGAACAACGGTCACCTAGCCGACTGTTGTCCAGCCGGATGGGCGGTCGGAAAAGCCCTGATTTTTAGTAATGAGTATCACAGGAAGTTAGTATCAAATTACCTTTATCAGAAAATAGATTACTGCATGCTAGTTTTTTCTCCTCCTTCTCTCTAAAACCCTTCCTCTCTCCTAGCTCATTACTCCTCTTCTTCTTTTCACATGGATCTAGACACCAATGAAACTCTTTCAGAGCTTCATTCAATCGATCCAAAGCCACCTGATAAGCCAATCAACTCTACAATCAAAATTCAATGAAGGCTGACAAGCCAACTTACTCCGAAAAATTACTGTCCTCAACCACATTGCAAAGTTCCAATGCACCTACTATTCTACATAATCCTCTATCTGCTCTTACCATGCAAAATCAAGCTATGCTTGAAGATAGTTTACTCGATCACATTTCTTTTTCACAGGATGAAAAACAACGTATTTATGCTCCATGGTTAAATTCAGTCATAATTAAGCTCCTGGGAAAACGTTTACATCATCAATACCTCTATGAAAAATTGAAATCATTATGGCAACTTACTGAAAAATTTCCCTTGATTGATCTAGGGGAAGATTTTTACGTAGCAAAATTTACAAGACATGATAGCTTACATAAAGTTCTCACTGATGGACCTTGGTTTGTCAATGGATTCTTTCTTTCAATCAGATGTTGGGAACCTAATTTCGTAGCTACTGATGCCAAACTTTTATCAACAGTTATATGGATACGATTACCAAATCAACCTACAGAATTTTTCGATGAAGGTGTACTGAGAAAAATTGGCTCCTCTTTGGGAAAGTTACTCAAAGTTGATTTTAAAACGTCTACAGCAGTAAGGGCCAGATATGCACGCATTTGTATTGAAGTCCTTGTTGACACCCCTGTAAGGAGCTATATTTTTATTGAGCATCATAAACAAAAAATTATCTATGAAGGAGAAAATATCCTGTGCAAAGTCTGTGGTTGATTAAGCCATCTTCAAGATACTTGCCCTTTTGTCCAGTATGAAGCTAATTCCAAACCTAATCCTGACAATCACTTTCCTTTACCCCAACTTAAACTGAAAAGAAAGGAGGGGGAGGATGAATGGCATACGGTAACCTTTCCAAAAAAGAAAAAGAGAGATAGTCAAAAAATATACTCTCCTAGTAATATAACTCATTCAAAAATGTTTGTACAAGCTTCCTTATCAAAGCATGCCAAATCCGATCTTCCAGGTAAGTTTTCTAACCTAAATGTCTCTAACAAAAATTTTTATCAAAAAAAAAAAAATTCTAATAGCTTTAATCCTTTATTATCTTCTACTCAAAGTTTGATTAATGGTACTGAAAATTTGAATGCTCAGCAACTCTTACCAAAGCCGACCAGGCAAGAATCGATACAATCGATACTTTGTCAAAAGGCAGTCAAACCAATTAATGTCCACATTGGCAATAAAGTGACAGGGCAACCTCCACCTCCAAATATTGAACAAACACTAATAGACAATCATATATCTTTCCAAAATTCCCTTCCTAATACCCCCCCCCCCCCCCCATGAAACCACTATCCCTCATTCAAACCCTCCCAACTACACAGACACAAACATGTATGAGATTACTCCCTCGTCAGATATTAATATCGACACTGACGAAAACCTTTCTTCTATTCCCATGCAAACTTTTGTCCATTCAAACACGTTTTCCCCTAACGAATATAATCATAACCCTAAACCTAAAAATACTACATTGGAAAACCCTTCTACCTATTTATTTCAAAGCACTACACATGAACAACCCAAACTCTCTCTCACGAGCAAAAGAAAGGCTCAAGATACAAAAATTATTGGTAAAACATCGGAGGAAAAGGATCCACAAACTGAATCCAAACAATCAAAATTATCCACCTCCTCCACCTATGATTTAACCTCTAATCTTTACTGTCCCTCCTCCACAAAATCGAGTTCTCCAATCTTGGTTGGAATCAACAATGTGGGGACAAGCTCTAACAGTGCCAATCACCATCCTAGGACAACAAGCTCATGTGGTCATTCAAGACCCGTCGTATCTTGCTCTAGTTGTAAGCGAGGGTATGCACCTGACAATGCGAAGCTATATGAATGCAACGTGGCCACATCTTATGAATGGAATGAATCAAATGGATTATGCTTTGAATGATCTCCCTTTCTTTCCTCCTCGAGTGTTGCCACCTCAACTACCCATATTCACGGCATGGTACTTGCTTCAAAATCAACCATTACAGGTAAATCATCCAGTGAACAACTTGGGAAACCAACTTCCCCAATGAATCAGAATGTGATGCCACCTCAAGTCCCTCCCATGCCAATGGACATCCCCCCCACCACCAGCTCCTCCCCCTCTCCAGGATACCTTCTCAATCCACTCGCACAAGAGGACGAAGACAGGAGAGGGCCACTAGAGCAACAAATCGCATTAAGAGGGAGGGAGAGTCGCACGGAGTTTCTAAACCTAAAAGAAATAGCAATCTTTCTATTCAAATAAAGGCCAGACAAGAAGGTAATCTTCACGACCCATCACTCGCTCTTCAAATGTTCCTTGGATGTGAGGGCTCCAGCCAACAAGCTAGTGGGAAAGTACGCAGTGGTACTAAATCCAACACTTCGAATTAATTCTGAAGAAGATGGTATGATAATAGAAAACCCTAACTTAAATATGAATAGACAACTTAATCTAATTGTTTGGAATGTAAGGGGTGCTAATAATCTAGAATTCAAAAGACATTTTGACATTATTTTAGAGGTATATAGGCCAGTGGTGGTTGCCTTACTTGAGACCAAAATGGAAGATCATCATGATCTTAGGGCTCGTTTTGACTTTTCTGATTATGCTGAGGTTCCAAGTGTGGGTCGCTCTGGTGGAATTGCCTTACTTTGGAAAAATGATTTGGTTTCTATTACTGATGTTCATATTAATGGTAATGAAGTGCATGCAATGATTAAGGTACATAACTCTTCTTTTAATTTTCCTTGGCTTTTTTCTACTGTTTATGCTAGCACCTCTAGTTCTAGTCGTAATTTGCTTTGGAAAACCCTAGCTACTATATATGATAATTATAAGGGGCCATGGCTTGTGAGTGGAGATTTTAACCAAATCCTAAAACAAACTGACAAATCTGGTGGTCGACCAATAAACTATAAGAATGCTAACACTTTTTGGAATTGTATTAATTATTGTAATTTGATGGATTTAGGGTTCAAAGGTCCAAGATTCACTTGGTCAAATCATAGTAAAACCAATTCTGGTCTTATCTTGGAAAGGTTGGATAGATGCTTAGCAAATAATGAGTGGGTTACAATTTTTAAAGATGCCTCTATAGTTCATCTCCCTAAGACCTACTCCGATCATCATCCTATCCTTATTAGCCTTAATAAAAAAACTCCTTCTAGTAATAGTAAGCCCTTTAGATTAGAAACCATGTAGATGTCCCATCCTGACTTTAAAGAAATGATTAGACTAGCCTGGAATGAGAGGAATTTTCAAGATGCTTCTAAGCTATTTGAAGAGCAAATTCTAGTTTGGAACAAATCTGTCTTTGGAAATATTTTTAAGGAAAAAAAGAAAATTCTTGCTAGACTAAATGGTATTCAAGCTTCTGTAAATTATCCTACTAGCATTTTTTTGAGAGACTTGGAAGCTAAATTAATAGGAAATCTTAATGTCATTATGAAAAATGAGGAGGAATTTTGGAGATTAAAATCTAGAATAAACTGGCTAAACTCAGGAGATGCTAACACAAAATTTTTCCATGTTTCTACCCTGAATAGGAGAAGAAGGAATTCTATTACTCATTTTCAAGATGACTGTGGTAACCTTATTTTTTATCAACAAGCTATTTTACATCATGTATTAGATTACTTCAATCTTATATACTCATCTAATCATGTGTCTAGTTCTTTTACTCCGATATCTCATAATAATAGTTGGTATTTCAAGACAGACCTTTCTAGTCTAGATAAAACTCTTCAGGATTTTGAAATCAACCAAGCAGTTTTCTCCTTTAAACCCTATAAAGCCCCTGGGCCGGATGGATTTCACCCTTTTTTCTTTCAAAAGTATTGGAACATTTTAGAAGAATCTATTACTTCTTTTTGCCATCAGGTTTTCTCATCTTGTAAAATTCCTGATTTTGCTAATACAACTTACTTATGCCTAATTCCTAAATTTAAAAATGCTGTCCATTTAAGGAATTTTCGGCCTATTGGTCTTTGTAACACAGTTTACAAAATTATTCCTAAAATTATAGCCAACAGAATTAAACCCCTTCTTGAATACTTTAATTAATCCATGCCAAACAAGTTTCCTTAAAAATAGAAGGGCATCAGATAATGCTATTATTATCCAGGAAATTGTTAGCAAATTTTCTAAAATGAAAGGCTCTAAAGGTGAAATGCTCATAAAAATCGATCTAGAAAGAGCTTTTGACAGAATTGAGTGGTCTTTTATTCGTAAAATGCTACTCTTCTTTAAATTCCCTCCTAAAATCACAAGCCTAATTCTATCTTGCATCACCTCCTTCTCTATCTCAATATTAGTAAATGGTGAGAAAACTCCATTTTTCAATCCTTCAAGAGGCATTAGACAAGGAGACCCTATGTCCCCTTATATTTTTATTCTATGTCTAGAACTCCTTTCTATCTATGTTAATCACAATGTAGACTTGACTATCTGAAATCCAATTAAACTATCCCCCAAAGGACCAGAGATCCCCCATCTTCTATTTGCAGATGAGCTTACTTTTATGGCTAATGCAAATGAGAAATCTGTCCTTGCTATTAAATCAGCATTGGATTTATTTTGCGAACTTTCAGGGGCGAAGGTTAATAATGCCAAGTCCCAGATCCTTTTTTCAAATAATACTAATCCTACCTTAGCTAAACATCTAGGATCCCTTCTTAATATCAATATAAAGAAATCTTTTGGTAAGTATCTTGGCTTCCCCATCCTCAGTCGTTCTCCTAGACATATGGATTATCAATTTCTTATAGATAATCTTCAGTCAAAACTAGCAAATTTGAAGCTAAATTTTCTCACTCTGGCAGGTAGAACTACCCTCATTAGGTCGACTCTAAATACTATACCCAACCATATCATGCAATATCGTGTCTTACCTTCTAACACACTTAAAACCTTGGACAAAATTCAGAGGAACTTTCTTTGGGGCTCCACTATTCATAACAAAAAACTCCATCTCCTATCATGGGATATGGTCGCAAAACCAAAACAACAAGGTGGCCTCTCGATTGTTAAAGCTAAAACTAAAAATCAGGCTATAATTTCTTCCTTAACTTGGAGATTCCTTACCAATCATTCCTCTCTTTGGGCCACCATCCTTAGAAATAGATATCTCACCAACATCTCAAGATCAACATCTTTTACTTGGAAGAACATCTCTAGGTGTATGGATTTCTGCAACAACAATACGTTTTGGATTATTGGAAATTGCCTTCATACTTCTTTTTGGAATCAAAATTGGCTTCCTAATAGAAAATCCCTTAGAAGTCAATTTATTGGCCCCCCTTACTTATCAAGAGTCAAGTGCTTCTGTTGCCTCTTTAATTCAAGAGGGTAACTGGAATTTTTCTAAACTATCCTTTGATATCCCTAATGATATTAGACTTCAAATACAAATGACTCTATCTTCCTCTCTTCAAAATGATATGGATTACCCGATTTGGAAAGCCACTAGCAATGGTATCTTTAAATTAAATTCTACATATGCCTTATTAGAGAACAACCATACTATCAATAAAGATTTTAACTGGATCTGGGACCTTAAGACTATTAACAAAATAAAATTCTTTTTGTGGCAATGTCATCATAATCGGCTTCCTACTCGTTTTTACCTAAACAAAATTGGAATTAATATTGATGAAAACTGCCCAATCTGTAAAAATGAAAGTGAAACTATGTTTCACATTTTCATCCAGTGTCCCATTGCTAAATCTTTTTGGAACACTACCCCCTATGCTTTTACTATTAATGATCCCACTACTTGGCTTGAGACCTTGAGACAAATTGCCTTTAATCCAGTCAGTAAATATTCTAATTGGTTGGAATACTTACCCTTTGCCTTGTGGAATCTTTGGCTTAACCGTAATTTTAATAATGTTAACAATTTAGCAAGACAAATTTCCCATCAAACTGTTAATACTCGACTTTTAGAATTTTTGTTTCTAACCTCAAAGGAAGTTAGACAAGAAGGTACTAGAACTATAACTATAGGCTGGAAACCCCCGGAGGAGAAAGTCTTTAAACTTAATATAGATGGAGCCTTCAACCATATTACTAACAAAGCTAGCATTGGTGGAGTATTTAGAAATAGTCGAGGAATTTGGGTATTAGGGTTTCATAAGAAAGTTAGTGGTCTAAATGCAACCCATGTAGAAATCCTAGCTCTATACTATGGTCTCACTCTTGTTATAGATCAAAACCTAGTTCCTATAAAAGTGGAAACTGACTCCACTGATGTGATTAATTTACTACAGAATTCACATCCATCTTACCTTCCTATTATTCAAAAATGCAGGTTAATGATGCTCCAGTTGCAAATGCCATCGATCCAGCATAACCTTCGTAAAGGAAATAGAGTGGCTCACCTTCTAGCCAAAGGAGCTCCTGACCAGTCCAATGAAGAAACTATCTATCATTATGCTATGCCCCTAAATTTTGTGCAACAAGCCTACAAGGATGATCTAGGGGGCAAGACTTTTGCTACTATTATATCGGATACTAATTTCAAGCATTTAGCTAAATTAGGTTGTGTGTATGGACTAAGATCCAATATTGTTTCTAATTATGTTTGCAATTCAGACTATGCGGGGACTCTAAATAAACGCATGGTCTCTTTATGTAACCTTACGTAATTTAATCTATAATATGTCGTACTTACCAAAAAAAAAGTTAGTATCAAATTATTTTTTTGTTACAAGCAAGTCAATAGTTATAATTAGGTACAAGAACGTGTTGCAGTCACTGTGACTTTTTGTAAGAGAATTTTACATAGAATAGACATTTATTAGTGTCACTAACATTAAATAGATATATTGTTCCTTATTTATGTTATCTAGACCTTTAACCATAGGTATTCCACTTTTAATAGCCATTACTACTAATTTCACACTTACCTAATTAAACGCCTAATTTCGTGGAATTTATGGGGAACAGAAAAGCACTTTACGTGCCTATATTTTAGAGGGAAATTCTATCGGTTATAATTTAAAAGGGTAAGAAATCTTTCTCTTAATTATCTCCTTCAATTAATTTATATATTTTAAAAAAGTAAAACGTAATTACTTCAAACTCTCTCCTACCCAACAAATCTGCCTCTATATTTAACACCAAAGACCTCCATTTTGCCAACACAACTTGATAGGCATGACATCACGTTTCTCATTGCTACAATGCTCCGTTGATTTGCTTAGTCGACACCACAGACCTTCTTCATTTGAAAAATAAAATTTTAGTTATAATTTGCATGTCCTCTTTATTTTACGTATAATTGTATATTAACAATATTCTAGATATATCACATATTTCATGGCTAAAGAAGAAATATTAATTCTTACAAGTGTATATTCAGTACATACCATATGCATATGACATGCACTGTAGGTACGAATATTTTGAGTATACACAACATATTTTAATGAGTATCATTGATATTTTGTGTATATGAATGTTTTGCAATTTTATTGAAATATTAAAATAGTTCGAACAATTTTTCCTAGCTGAATCAAAGAGAAAGACAAAAATAAATAAATTTTGGAAAACGAAAATGATAGTCTTAATAGAATGATATATCAAATATTGCAGTCAAAATTCGGAAAGCAAATTTAATATGCAGTCGTATTTTTTAGATATAGATATTTGCATATTATTCTAATATTTTAGTTATGTTAATGCATATTTGATGTTATATTTATGCATATTATTTGCATATTTCAAATGTGTTAATGCATATTTGATTGTATATTTACGCATAATATTTGCATATCAAATATTGAAGTCAAAGCTCATATATTATTAACAATAAAAAGATTTATGAGTTATTTGTTCAAACGGTAGATAAGAAAAATGGTTACCACATAGTTATAGTTCAAAAGGAAGAAAAGAAGTAGATAACAAATTCCGTAATTGTAGCAAATGGATAAATATTGCTTTCCTTTTTAACTTTATATATATTTCATCATTGTTGCTATATTTAAGGGAAAACTTTTGTGTAAACCTATTTATATAGTATATTTTTTACTAGCCTTTGTGGAAGCTTTCATGTGGCTATTTAAATGTAGGTGGTATATCTTTGGTTAGATTTGAAATTTTCCCTTTTTGTAAAGGATCTAATCAATAGGCCGAACTCCAGCAAAGCCCTATAGATTGGGCCAAGCTTCATAAGCCAAGGGAAATTTTGATCACTAGCCATTTTTGGACGCGCTCATTGGGGACTATTCTTCATTGAAGAATAGCCAAAAATTCGCGCGCACACGTAAGCTCCATTAGCGTTGGAAAAACACCCCAAACTAGTCCCATAACAAAAATACTGGGCCTTTGAACAAAACTTGTTCAAAGCCCAAGTATTTTGTTATGCGACTTTATATATAAAGCTTCAGTCTCATAACAAAATGCTGGGGCTTTGAACAAGTTTTGTTCACAGCCCCAGCATTTTGTTATGGGACTGAAGCTTTATACAGGTCCCATAACAAAATGTTGGGGCCTTGAACAAAACTTGTTCAAAGCCCCAGTATTTATACTGGGAATTTGTCCGGAAGTGACTATTTCTCAGCGAATTTATTTTTGACGGCTACAAAATAATTAACGCGCGCCAAACAGGCCTCTGCACAAAATTTTTACATAAGCCAGCACGCAAAAATATCACCAGATAGCCACTCTAATGGCTGCAATTAACATGTTTACCAACTGTATTGAGAAATTCAGTTTTCAGTTCAAATTCAGGCCGTTGCATCCTGACATTAAGCTTGTTAGTTCAAAACTTGAGGACAAAATAAGTAATAGCTAATTCTTAAATAGTACCCCTAAAATGGCTGTTTATCCACTCTTCCAACTAGCAGTTGTCCTTTAAACGTGAGAAAATTAACCCACATAATCATTTGAAAAGAATTACTACTATTTTTATCCACCTTTTGTTGTTTCTTTCTTTCCATAACCATAAATATATTTTAAATACTTCAAATATATATTTAATATTATGTACTGCAGATATATATATTTAATATATATTCAATATATATTGAATATATATTTCAGATATATATATATTTAATATATTTTAAATATTTTGGATATATATTTATGTATTAAAAAGTTATGGACAGAAAAAGTTATGAACAGCTAAATATAAATATTTGTTGATGGGCGGATATTTATGTAAACTTCCCTTTAAACGTAACTAGATAGCCAGGCAGCCTATTTTTCCTTCATAACTTTGTGCAATCACCTTTCAAACCTTTCAAACAATTTTGCAAGTATAGTCACTAAATTTCAAACTTGACATTTGAAGTTGGGCTGAACTTCATATCAAAAAAGCTGAAATTGAGGACAATTCAAAAAAAAAAAAAAAAAAAAAAAAAAAAAACACTCTACACCTGCATTTTTATCCTGGAGAACTGAAGTTAGGCTTAAATTGATTCTAAATTCAACCCTTAGGACTGACTTCGTTAAAGTGGATGCGCCTTCAAAAACCTTGCAACAAATAATTATCCCTTAAATATCACAGTAGAAACATGTTATTTGTGCAGTTATCCATGTTTAAACAATGAAAATTTAATGAGTAGCGTATTTGCTGAGCGTCAGGTTTAACTTTATAAGAACTTCAACAAACATAACCACTTAATTGAGACCTCGTGTTTTTACAATGAAAATTTAGTGGAGTAGCGTATTTACTGAGCGTCAGGTTTAACTTTATAAGAACTTCAACAAATATAACCACTTAAATTGATACCACGAGGTCTGAAGCTGAAGCCAACTTCAGACCCTGAGATTTGAAGTGGGCCTCAATTGTAAACTTTTGTTTGAAGTTGAACTTTTAATTTCAGAACTCAAATCCGACTTCAAGGTCTAAAGTTAGGCTTAGGCCAAGTCCAACTACAGCCTTGATAGGCTGCATTTGATGAAGTGGCTGAGATTTAAATGTTTTTGAAAAAAATTGTTGCTCCATAAATGACATGGGTAAAAGCGGCTGATTTGCAAAAATATGACATGGGAAGCAATGGTTTGCTTTTCTGTCCGCGCTAATAGATAGTTTGCAAAAATGCCTCCGTTAAGTTTAATGAAAAAAATCCAAAAGGAAATACCTCTTTTAAGTTTTTTAAGTCGAGGCCAAGACTTGCCTTTATATTTCTCCGCTTTTCAACACTTATCCCTTCAAGTATTGGAATAAGATAACACTTGCCGCACTTGGCCATAAGTCTTGGCAAAAGACAAGACTTACCTTTGACCCATGCTCGATTTGCCAACACTTGAACGGTAAGTGTTGGCAAAAAGCAACACTTGCCGCACTTTGTCGTGTTGCCAAGACTTGCCCCTTCCAGTCTTCCCTGCATTCTCGCCATATAACTTGAAGTATTGGCAAAACATCACTTGCCCTTGAAGTATATAGCCAATTACCAATACTTACAAATTTTTTGTCTTGAAGTCTTGGCTCCGGACTAAATAAATGCATTTTACTAAAACATTCCTTGGCGTGGGCAATTTTGCAAAACCACTCTTTATGGAGGGCATGCAGTGAAATTTTTTGGTAAAAGAGACTATATGTGCACAAGCCCCGTGAACAATAAGAAAGAGAGTACAGTAGTGTCTGTCCCATGCAGTACATGAATAGGACATCTTCTGGTGGCCCGTCATAAATTTATCCCTCATAAGGAAAGTCTTACAAGAATAAGCCTCGTAAGGAAGTTACTGGTGATCATCAAATTTTTCTATTCGCAAGGGCATGGTTTTCCTCTTGCAGTCGCATCAATTTTTCTTGACGAGGGGCTAATTCTTGTAAAACTTTTCTAATGGGTGTCAAAATTATAGCAGTGGAGCCAAAGTGTCTATTATGCACAAACTTCATGAATTATCTACTATGAAAGAGAGGAGAAAGTAATTTGAAGTTTACTGATTGTCCAATGAATTGACATTCCTTATCTACAAATAAAAGCAAATATTAAAGATGTCTCACCAACCTTCCACTAGCCAGCAAAAATGAACCCCCTCATATCCTCTTCCAATAACCAGTCACTTCAAAGCCTAAACCTATCATCCATCCATGCAAATTGATGACCCAAATGAAATGACATGTTCAATACTCAACGAAGTTCGTTTTTTTTTTTTCCTATAAAACTATGAAGCAACTAATGTAGTATAGTTTCATTACAAGCTGAAATCTTCTTGGAACTTTAGAGTTAATTCCTAAAATGGTCACGGAACTAATGTAAAATATCTAAAAAAGTCTTTTTTTTTTTGCTTTGAGATAAAAATATCATTCAATTTATCCAAAGTATCTTAAAAAGTTATTGTCCCAAGTTGTGCGT
The DNA here is from genome assembly GCA_029990575.1 of Petunia axillaris subsp. axillaris. Taxonomy (NCBI): domain Eukaryota; kingdom Viridiplantae; phylum Streptophyta; class Magnoliopsida; order Solanales; family Solanaceae; genus Petunia; species Petunia axillaris. Next base: position 49,278,796 of record JARKNS010000009.1, read on the forward strand.
TAAAATTTACCGAAAAATACTAATATGACATTTTATTTTAGTTCTTTTTATTAAAATAAACTCAAAAGTATTTTAATGTTTTTTTTAAAAAAAAACATCAAATTTAAGGTATTAGTCACCGCAAAAATTTTACACAATAGCAAAAAATTAAGGTATTAGCCACCTCAAATTTAGACGTTTGACCATGTTAAATCAAACTTCAAACTTTAAACTTTGAATATGAAGTTTGTTTATGACAATTCAAACCTCTCAAATTTTGTTAATTTTTTTTTACCTCTCAAATTTTGTTAATTTTTTTTTTTAAAAAAATAGAATATGCTATGGGAAAAGATTCAACTTAAAGTAAAAATCAATTTTGTTAACCAAAATGTCTAAAAGATATACCGCATATGAAAACATATAAATTGAATAATTATTATGCCCAAAAATATGTTAAAAAAAACTTATGGTCCTACATTTTTCAACTATAATTGCTGGGGAAGATTTCAAATAACTACATTAACTATAAAAATTACAATCTTTAGCATATTTGTTGTGGTACGTAACAATATTTTAAAAGGCGGGGGCGCAAGGCGAGGCGTTTTACCTATAATGAGGCGAGGCGTAAGTTCCGAGACGTGGAGCATAAGTCCCATGGATCTTATTTTTTAATTAATTTTAAATTAATAAAATAGCATAATAAGCCAAAAAAATATCAAAACTACAAAAAAAATTAAAAATAAGAAAAAAAAAATTATAGAAACAAAAGATCTAACCTTTTTAACAATGGTAAAAAATTGAATAATATTACAGTTTTTATGAGATACAAATAAACCATAAGGCTTTAAATTTTAAATATTTAAAAATAAAAATTTGTTACTATAAAAAGTGAATAAAAAATAAAAATTTATTACTATTATAATTTAAAACATTAATTCTTCATTGATAAATATGAAATTTCTACTAAATTGTAAAATAATTGAAGTCTAACAATTTTGAGTGACTGAAATAAAACATGAAGACCAACAACAAGTGGTGATGCTATAAACAGCGGCTATGCTTTTTTAGATTAAGTATACAGATGATATTCATCCTTGTGATATTCTTAATTATAATACATGTAATATTATGTCTCGTTAATTGAGTTATACTCAATCTTTGAATTTCTATAGATGAATATAACTTCATTTTTAAAGAAAATTGTGGATGAACAATCTTAATTAGAGAATTGGATAGATCTTTGCATAGGTTCAATAAGGCGAGTTCCGAGCGTTGGACGTTGGACGTGCTCTGGGCGCATCGTCGGGCGCTTGAGGCGTAAGTCTCACGGATCTAAGCCCCGTCCGAGAGTCTCAGGGCGTTTTGCTAGTACCCCGCCCCGAGGCGAGTCTTTTAAAACAGAGGTACCTAATTACAAAACTACCATAATACTATTTCCACACTATGATATTTTTCAATGAGCATTCCTTAAAAGCAGTTTATCCAAATGCCAAATTCCTTAATAGATATGTATAATTAGTATATGATGCACAATTTACGGTTGAAGGAAATGAAATATACCATTAATATACAAATAATAGGAAATCAAATATAGTATTAATATGAAAATAGGACATTAATATACACCGATAATATACCAAAAATACCTATAATATAAAAATAAAGAATAAATAATCCACCAGTAAATTATCTCATAAATAAATAATTTGGTATTTTTTAAAAATTTAAAATATTTTTTGGGTCTACTTTTAATAAAAAGAACTAAAATAAAATGCCACATCAGCATTTTTCGGTGAACTTTAACGCACACCTTGTGAGAATGACTTTTTAAGCCACTTGGATAAGTTGAGCGATATTTTTGTCTAAACGAAAGAAAAATGACTTTTTTAGATATTTTGCATTAGTTCGGTGACCATTTTAGGAATTAACTTGAACTTTACGCAAAAAAAAAAAAAAAAAAAAAAAAGTATCTTTCTAGCTTGTATCTACAGCCTATATTTGCTATCAAGTATCAACACATCTATCCGAGCATATAATTGCAAGACGTTTACAAAGTATGATGATATTTCTCCTCAAAAATAAGTTTTGAATATAATCAAATTTGAAATATATATTTCTCCCCGTTCTTGAATAAGGTTGACTTTTATGAATATAATAAGCTCGTTTAAGTAAATTATTATGTTTAACACTCCTTGAATAAAGTTACCATAAAAAGATAATGAAGGCAAGTCTGAGCAGATAGAACATAAAAGTGCAGTTTAAATACAGAACATAAGTCATAATATTGAACCTTCTAAGGCACAAAAAAAAAAAAAAAAATTACAATAAAATCAAATTTTGTACTACATGGACCTTCGTTAATAATCATATTATTAAATTATTAATTCTATTTCACTTCACCATAATTACTGAAGCGTAATTAACTGGAGAGCATCCAGTTCCTAAAGTAGAACTTTCCTATAAGTACCAAATTCTGAAAAAAAATTCGAGAGGCGAGGGCAGGCCGAAAGAGCCAAGAAAAAGGTGTTTTATTTTATGTTAAATAACTAAAATAAAAGTAGCTTGGCTATAATATCCAAGAAAAAGACGGCGTGGAAAAAGAAAAATATGAGGGCTAAAAGTTTAAGTCAAGATAGTCTCCAAATGTCGAACTAAAATAACTGATTCCAATCATATTGCCGCGTTTGCATGTCCCACTAGTAGGCACTAAACAAATAACAAGTCAAACTAAATTGTAAACTACCAGTCCACCCCATATACATTTCTAATTGATTCTTTTAACTAATCTTTACTGTATACTGTCAATGAAGGAACAATTGAAAATATTAGAACTTATCTCTAAACAATTAAAAATGTTTAGCTATATTCTTACACAGTTTCCACCATATTATACCTTTTTTTTTTACCAAAAAGAAAAAAAGAAAGGTAAACAAAGCACAAACATAAGATAGCATCAAATTGTTCAGGAGTATTTTGTCTTATTTCTAGCAAGGTAACAAACAAGCGACTATGTGTCTATGTCTAAAGCTAAAACAACAGTTCAAGAACTCGAGTGACACTAATTTTAATTCCAGTCTAACACTTCTGAATATTCTAATCATCTGCTTTTAATTAGTCATGGAAAAAGAAAACGAGTAACATTGCGAGAGTTGGTAACGGACATTAATGTGAACAGTTCATGTGTAAAATTCAATAAAAATACAATCCTTCTAGGTTGAGTAGGGTATCATTTAATTTTTGGGACTAGCATACTTCTGCGTGTCCATACTATGTATCTTCTATTGTTTTTACATACCGTTAAGAAAGACATAATTGTATTAATCAAACTTAAAATGTGTATGGTTTATTTATCCTTGATTCGTATCATTTAATTAATACTCCACTAATTGAAACATAAAGAACAAATCTGGGAAAACAGATTCGTTAAATATTTTGAATAACTTAGTTTTGCCAAACTAACAAATATTTAGGACCAGAGGCAGTATAATTTACTTGAAAGGTAAGGTTCCACTTTGACCTACATTCAAATAATAAACGACTATAAGCACACAAAGAAAATTCAACGTATATAAATTAAAAATATGTGACGATTGGTTAAAATAATGAAAGATTAGTGTATAAGCATAGACTAACGTACAAAATTGGACATATTCTTTGGATTTGTTTCCACTTGGAGACGTCTTAGAAGACCAGTTTTCCACTAGTAAATTTGACCACAATCAGAGAAACTTTCCTTCCCCACACCCTTTAAATACCAAAGACTAATACCAAAAAATAATCAAGCAACTCATCATTTCAAGATCTTCCATGGAAGTATACAATAGCAGGCTACAACAAAAGATGCAGAGAAACATGGGAACTTGCTGGGACGAATTCGAAGACGACGACTTTTACAATGAACTAAGAAGACAAGTTTTAATGTTGACAGCTGAAGATGAAGAAGATAGTCAATTAAATGAAATCAAGAATTCAAAAAGAGTTGAAGTTTCAAGAATTCAACCTGCAGGACTTCATTTTTATTGGACTGGAGATAAAGAAGATAACAAAGTTCCAAAATGGTTATCAGATTTGTGGAGAAAAGGCAATAGAGATGAGGTGTTCAGTGGAACTGGAGTTTTCATTCCACATATTGTCAAATCCAGAAGAAGGAATAAGTCAAGTAAGTTTCTTTTCTCCTTGTGTAAAACCATCTATTAGTAGTCTCATTTCAAGAATCCCCTTTCATTTGTCTAGTTGCTTATTTATGTTTTCTCTATTGTGTCTCTCCAGGAAGGAAGAATACTGAAAGAGGAAAAGCATACAAGCCAGTGGCAACAGGAAACTGTTAATTCTAGTTGTAGTCATCAAAATATAAATTCATTGTTACAGATATAATACATGTAGACAATACACAGCCTTGTACAAACACAAGTGTATTCAACATATATAAAGATTATTTTATGAATTTAAAAGTCTCAGTGTCGCGCCATTATTAAGAGTAAACCAGACAGATGAGAGGAAGGGGGAGAGAGAGAGAAGCTTTCTCTAGAACCAAAATGCAATGCAATTACAACCAACAGCCAGAAGCATTAAGCTTGTACATATGATTTACTAAGTACTACTAGATTCGAATGGTCGACTAACATGCCTAGTACAATAACATAACTAGTAGTAATCTAAAGAACTAGAAAATAGTTTACAGATCCATCCCTAATTGTCGCAAGATATTCTACGATATTTTTGACAGTGTCTATACGCTGGCATTGTGCAATTTCAAATCAGACTTACAAAAGTCGTGAGCTATCATATAATGACTATCTTCACAATTCAAAGCTTCAAAATGCCTATAAGACAGGAGGAATCTTGTATAAATGGATACTCATACTACTGGAGTTGGTCTTTGGGGCGTGCTAACCACAATGAACTGAGTGCCCGAAGCCTTGACATGTAATCACTTATAACAAGCAGGGCGCGAGCAGCTTGACGGGTTGTCAAAATACGATGCAATTGCTGCAGAGTTTGTTGTCGCAGAAGATCAGCCTAGCAGTAAAGAGAGCATAAAGGTGAATTCCATTGCATGGAGAAAACTTGAGTGTGGCAAGCTTGCCCATCGCAATCGTAAAGAACTTCAGCAGAGGACAATTACCTGATAAAGGAAGTTCTCAAGGGTGGCAAGCTTGCCCATCGCAATTGCCATTTGCCCCATGTAGTCAGCTACATTTCCGGACCCAGTAGGGCCAAGAGACGTAGACGAAAGGGTCTCCACAAGAGATTGTTGCAGGGCCTCCATACCTTGTGACAAGGCATCCTCAGCCTGCTGTGAAGACTGTTGCAAATTACATATGCCCATGAGCTGCTGCTCTGTCAATGGTTCAAGGTGGTTCCCGAGAATCTGTATTTCCATAATCAGATAGCAGTTTAAGAAAATAAAACCTCTGGGAAATGACACTTTAAACATAATGCGGTAACTGCACGCAAAAGCCTAGTTTACCTTGAGAAGCTCAGAGGAACGAAATCCACCCAACCACATGAAACACCTTTCGGCAGGAGTCTTCCACATGCCTGATAGCATATGAAAAACATCTGACTTTGCACCTACGCTCTTTAACTTGAATATTTCATCATAATGCGACATTACTCCTTCAACAAGAAGGCGCAGGTCATTATCAGCCCTGTGAGAATTTACTGCTGATCGCAGATCACTAATAAGTCGTTGATGTTCTTCTAACCAACGTGCATAATCCATGTCAAAAGCCAATGCCCCTGTGCAAGTATCATAAACTACCCAGTTCATAAGTTCTTCAACTAACTGATGTACAACTGGGAATCTCCACATGAAAGTATGACAAAACAAATGAATGCTAGCAAAGAATTTTTCTAACCATTTCCACCAGCAGAAAGACTCTGGTCTGCCGCATATCCATTAGCAATAAATACACCCTGTGTCCAAGAAATAAGCAAGAGAGAAATCACTTCTCAACATGTAGAATTATATGCCTGAAACCACCCTTTGAAAAATTACACTAGAGGTGAATTAAGTCACAAAATTTTCTACCTTCAAACATTTCTAATATTTCAAGCAGTGATTAACTTAAATATTATCAAATTCTCTTTTGAACCACAATAGAATGAGCATGCGTCTTCCCTAGATTTTTAAGTCTTTTAACTCTAGAGGGTTAAGCCTGTATTAGTTTCTCTCAAGATCACACTTGCAAGAAGACAGTCCTGCTAACAGAATATGCCCACAGGGCAAGGGAACATGCAGATTGCCATACAATGCTGAAGTAGAGAGATACCTGCTGGCGGGCTCGTTTAAGCTCCTGCTCTAACTGCGTCAGTTTGAGCCTACTATTCTCTAGCTGTTGAACATATGCCTATGCAACAAAGATATTATCATTTAAACATCAAGTATATAAGCAGACAATAACACGTAGACTAGCAATGATCAACAATTCAAAAAACCTAACATCTATAAGCTTCAGATACCACCATGGTAGAATCTAATATGGCTATTGCTATAACCAAAAGAAAATCACATCGTCGGCCAAACCACCTGAGCTGAGAAGATCTTAATCTTTTTGTAGCGGAGCAAAACTTTGGGTTTGCATAAATTGCACCCTTCATAAAAACATAAAGCAAAATCTCCTGTAATTTGTAACTGAAAACAGTTAACTCTTGTACGAATTGCATTTGTTTTCCTAGTTTTAATTTTCAACTCTATATGGACATCATCTAGATAGTGAAGTAGTATATTAGAAAACATCTCATTTGTTAATTGCATATGTACACATAAATCAAAAGAAAGTTGGAAACATTTTTCTGAAGGAATCTATATGTGGCATCCAACTGTCACTAACTGAACTGAGCTAAACAGGCCATACACAATTCAACTTATAGATGGCAGATACACTGCCATACAATACTCATGGACCAAAATTATCTGCAATCGGGGACGAGCAAATCAATGTCCTCATTTAAATTCCAAACGGTAAATAAGTTACTTTTTTCCTCAGTCGACTTTTCCTAGCAGCTTCTCGATTTTGAGCCAGCCTGCGCTGTGTCTGCAAGAAAGCTAGCTCATGTAAATTCAGTAGTTGGGTTTAGCATCATATAAATTATACTAGCCATTGGAAGAAAGAGAAAAGATTAAACCACTGCAACAACCTTCTGGTCTCCAGGCTTTATTTTGGACTGATCCATGGAGTCCACAGCTATTAATGCACCATGCTGAACCCCTTGGCCCTGTAACACAATACAATTAAATGCAAACAGTTTACATTGGAGGTTAGCTTAGTTACAAAGTCACCCAATTATACACAGATGCCTCATCCCCCTCGCCCTAAGCTCTCTCCCAGGGAGCTAAAACAGTCATTAAATTCGCTGAGAAAATCTGAGGACAAACAAACAAGCTCATTAATTGAATATTTCCTGGCCATTCCCCAGGCCCAGTCCAACCCAATCATCCATTAAATTCCAGGGATATTGATGACAGAGGCTTACTTCAGTAGTCTATCAGTTTAATCAATTTATTAACCAAAATTTAGGGGGACATAGGATTCTAATGCCACCTTACCTAATCTTACTTACTTCAGATAAGTTAAATTAACACCTCCCCTTCAGAATAAACAGTGTAAATGATAAAAGAAATTGGAAACTCCTGAGATAACATTTCAAACTCAAGATAGCACCCATCATGTGATTTGTTATACACAAAACTAGTATAACCTCAGAAGCCCAACATCAGGATAATCCTCATCTTTTTATAGCCTAGAAATCCATGATAGCTAGTGGCACACTGTTTGAAACTCCATGGATAACAAGCCCGCTCGTCCACCTATCTCCGCTCAAATTCAAGAATTTTGTTCGTCGCAAGGTTCACACCCGTAACGTGCGCCTAACTACACATTATGAGTTGCATTCTAACCACTAGACCAAAGGCCAAGGGTTGGTCCTGTGAACTAATTCCCATTAGCACAAAAACTATACCGCAATCTCAAGCAAGTTGGGGGTGTCGACTACATGAAATTTCTATATAGCTTACATATAAGAAAATTCCAGGAAAAAAAAAACAATTAGCTATTTGGGGTGCAGGGTGTTGAGAGAAAAGCTAAAACCTGATGGATTCTTTCATCAGTATCAACATCTGTGGAAGTGTCAGTCTGCTGGCTGTGGTCTGCAATCCCAGAATCAGCCCAATTCTCAAAATGCCCATTTCCCAAAGCCACTGCACCACCACCACCCACCATTGCTGCTGCATTTTGTGCTGCCTTCTGATACGTGAACCTCCCTGTTTCTACCCCTGTTTCTGATGATCCAATTTCTGTTGACCCTATACTCTGCATTCCCCATTTTCACACTTCAAAATACACACAATATACAACACATATACATTATACACCTGTTTCAATTTTGTGAAGCATTTGTTTTTAACTCCATTTCGGAAAAATGACAACTTTCTAAATTTGAAAATAATTTAACTTAAACTTCTCATTCTACAAGTATTTCTGAGAGCATTGTGCTGATTCAAACTATGACACATAAATTGAAACGGAGCAGTTAAGACAGTTAATTTAAGTGGGGTTGAGGAACTTACAGTATTAAGTTCACCAAAGTGTAAGTTATTTGAAGAAACTACAGCAACATTACTTGGCCTCATCTCACCATATACACAACCTTTCAAGAACCATAAACTCAATTAATAAAAAAAGAATCTTTTTTAACAAAACTAATTATATTACTAGTATAAAATATAGTTAAATAAAAGAATAATACTTCTGGTTAAATCAACAGCATCATCTTGAGGGAACCCTGTAGATTGTTCAAGTTCTCCAATATCAGCAAACCTTGCTGCTGCATGCCTACTACCTTCATCACCTCTACATATAAATAAACACATAAAAATTGAACCTTTAACATCAAGAACTCCATAAACATGCACAAATCAGTTGGAAAAAAAATAATTCCGGCACATGAAGCATCTCGCATTTACGCAAAATCGACAAGTCATACCTGAGGTAAAAAGTAGACTGACAATACATATTAGAATTATTATTATTATTATTAAGTGTAACAGGTGGTACTACTGCTTTATAAGCTTGCATTTTTTTTCAACTTCAACACAAATAAACAACAACTTTGTTTGTAAATATTCTTTGTTTTGTTTGAAAAAGGTGGTAAGAAGAAAAGAGAGCAAACAAGAACTTGTAAGAAAGGAAACAAAGTTTGAAAGTGAAAATGTTGTACTAGTAGTCTAGTACTAAGCTAACTTTTACTATACAACATAAGGATTGCGTATGAGTACGGTACCTAGCATTAATATTTTAATACTAGTATAGTCCTATCAGCTTTTTTTCATTATTATAAAATTGACCCTCACCCCACCTGCCATTTAAGCATTTTAGTTTCCCAATAACAAGTTTACATGTTCCAATATTTTTACGTACCAATATTTTTTGGTCCAAAAATGGGGTTATGGGTAGAATCCACATGCCCCTAAAATTTGCTATGGTATTAGTGAAATATTTAAAGGCGCCAAAAGAGATGATGCTTTGAGCTAATATGAGCATAAAATTTAGAAGTTACGTTTCACTTTAGTTGAAGCTTTTGATAATTAATTGGACGACTTTCATAAGTGAAGGTAAAACATACCTCAAATTCAACTAGTACTAAGAATTTGCGGTTGTTTATTTGTGTGCACCATCAATTCTTCCAGCCTAAAAGTTTAAAAGTACAGTTAGATGATCATCTCACATAAAAATCGACTGCATATAAGCTTTTCTAATAGTCGATGTTGAAGGTGTGAATCAACTGCATATAAGCTTTTTTAATAGTCCATGTTGAAGATGTGTGATTATCTCATTTAAAAGCTTAAGTTGTTAGATGTTGTACATCTTATTAAATCAATTACTTTCTCAACACGCCCCCTCACATGTGCGTAACCACATGTGTGGGCTTGATTCTTTTTTATGAACCGAGCACGGGTGGTGCGGAGATTCGATCCCAAGATCTCTGTGTGTGACTATCTCATCTAAAAGCTTAATCTGTTAGATGTGGTCTAATTTATTAATTTAATTACTTTCTCAACATATAGTACCCGAATATATTGACCTGATTAATCTTAATGTCATGCCTAATTAAAAGAATAAGCACTCATGATTTGAAATTTCTCTATTCGGATTGTTATCCATTCGCCACATTTGTGGATGGAAAACATATTTTGTGAAAAAGAGTCATACACTTGATGACTTAACATTTAAAAAGATACAATGTTGGAAACTCTTTGAAAAGTTTGTGCTAGTGCCTTGCGTATATGGCATTCTTTTCTATTTAAATTGCACATTAAAATGTTTGACACAATTGACCAATAATAGCAATAATGTTTCATACACTATTAACAGATTTTAAAATACTTCACGTAACTCTTCAAAATTGTATAATGTAATCTTACCGTATTCATTACTCCTATAATACTTATAACCAACATTTTAATCTTGATGACTAGTCAATAAAGCAGGTACACAGAAATTATTGAAGTAAAGACTCTTCAGTCTTAATTTTGGATATGAAAACAGTGTTATAGATTTTATCTTGAACAAAATATAAAAAGAATATGATAAAGTATTCTTAAAGTTGTACTTTCCAATGCAAAATAACCATCAAAGGCTCTAGCAAAAGAACTTGTCCTAGTTTTAATAGCATAGTTATAGTGTACAGTACAGATACTTTTGTTCTGTCTGTGAGTGTTTCATTATGATTATGTGCGGAAAGGTCCCTTATGTTTGCAGTGTTTGCAGACTGCATGCTCAGGTCTTCTTGAAAATTGTTTCTTACGTGCTAAAATGGTTTTTACTGAAAGTAAAACTGGAGTGTAGTCCGTAAAATTACCTACAATAGATGCTGTGAGAAATTGTACATTGAAAAGCAAACTGAAATTTCACTTTGAGTTTCTACTACGAAACAAGTCGACTTCTTATTTATACGGTAAAAAAAGATACGGTAGGGTAATAAATTTGATACTTTGATGCAAGTGATGTTTGTCACTTTCTGAGCTGAAAACAAATGTGTATCACCTTATTCTCCTTTCTTTTCCTACCCTATCGGCTCATCGGAAGAAGCTACATAATACTACTGGGTTAGGACTTAGGAGTGTGTAATAGGTTCAAAGATAAAGTATTAGTAAATCAAAAAGTTACATGGGGCTTTGGCATGGCAGGACTTGTCAAGTCTTTTTTAGTTGGAAAAATATTTAAGTTTTAAACATGAAATCTAGGGTCCTCATTTAATTAGTGTTATTAACTATTTAACATTCTCACCCCAATATTTTGTAAGTTACACAATAGTTCATATATAAAAGCTGGTTTTTTGCCAAATTTGGCCATTTACCTAGCTGCTTCCCTCTCTCCTCTTCCCCATTTTCCCTCTATTTTTTCCTCATTCCATTCCCGCCCAAAGTTCCACCATAGCTGCTGAGCTTCCTTTCCTAGATCGAAATAATACCCATTCCACCATAGTTGTTGAGCTTATTTACTAAATATCCTTTCCAGTTTTAGGCAATTCAAGCTGAGACCACTCACATTTGGGTTATACGGCATTTTGTTAAATCTGGTCGTTTCTTATCTATTAAAGGAAAAATCTTGTTCCTCTAATTTTAATCGTATCAATCGTTTCTTATCCATCATATATTTGCTTATAGTTCGCAACACATCAACTGTCATTTAAAATATTACAATACGATGTTTCAAACGACAACTTATTCTACTCCATTTCTGGAAAAGTTAATAAATGCATGCACCAAGTTCGGAACATATACCATGTGTTCCAATACAGAAATCTATGTTCGGAATGCAACTGGTATGTTCCAGGTATAAATGATAATCATTAACACTATACACGACCAAATTTCCAGAATAGAGTGATAAATGATGTTAATTTTAACTAGAAAGTACCAATTATACTTATTTGATTTACAAATGATGATGATTATCACTAGAAATGACCCACTGTACTTGTAAAAGTGACAAATAATGCTCATTTCGCTTAAAAGGACCAAATATAGTTGGTAGACTAAGAAATGATGACAATTATCAGTAGTAATGACCAATTATACTTGTTAGAGTGATAAATGTTGACAATTATCAGTAGTGATGACCAATTGACTGACAAGTGATGATCATCTAGCGTAGGGTTGTTTTAAACAACCTATTGATGTTCGTCGCATTAAACGGTCGTTCGGATCGCACAATTTTTAATGTTGCTATCTTCATCGTATGATGATCCATGCACACATACTGGTTTCGAACATCAAATAGATGTTTCATGTTATATGTCGTTCCGAGCGCCATTTTCAATTTTTTCTATGTTCATCATACTTTTTCACAATCAGAGTAGTTAGCGCGACAAATTATGATGATTGTATGGCTATAAGTGACCAATTATACTTGTAAGAGTGATAGACTCATCCACTTTCATCACAAAGACCACTTAGAGTAGTTGGTGTGACAAATGATGATCATTATGAGTAGAAATGGAAAACTAGAGTTGTCAGAGTGACAAATGATGCTCATTATACCTACAAATGACCAACTATACTTGTAAGAGTGACAAATGATGATCACTATCACTATAAATGACCCACTATACTTGTAAGAGTGATAAATGATGATCACTATCACTATAAATGACCCACTATACTTCTTATAGGGAGAAATGATGATCACTATCACTATAAATGACCCACTATACTTGTTATAGAGAGAAATGCTGATCATTATACCTTCAAATGACCCACTATACGTGTAAGAGTGACAAATGATGATTATTATGACTACAAATGACCCACTATACTTGTAAGAGTGACAAATGATGATCACTATCACTATAAATGACCAACTATACTTCTTATAGGGAGAAATGATGATCATTATACGTACAAATGACAACCTATACTTGTAAGAGTGACAAATGATGATCACTATCACTATAAATAACCAACTATACTTGTTATAGGGAGAAATAATTATCCATACATATACTCTAGTTTCGAACATCCACTAGACGTTTGTCACATGTTATGTGTCGTTCCGAGCGCTATGTTCAATTTTTTCTATGTTCATCATACTTTTTCACAATTAGAGTAGTTAGCGCGACAAATTATGATGATTGTATGGCTATAAGTGACCAATTATACTTGTAAGAGTGATAAACTCATCCACTTTCATCACAAAGACCACTTAGAGTAGTTTTTGTGACAAATGATGATCATTATGAGTAGAAATGGCCAACTAGAGTTGTCAGAGTGACAAATGATGATCAATATGATAAGAAATGACCCACTATACTTGTTAGAGTGATAAATGATGATCATTATGAGTAGAAATGACCCATTATACTTGTAAGAGTTACAAATGATGATCATTATGAGTAGAAATGACCCACTATACTTGTAAGAGTTACAAATGATGATCATTATACCTACAAATAACCCACTATACTTGTTAGAGTGAGAAATAATGATCACTATCATTATAAATGACCAACTATACTTGTTAGAGTGATAAATGATGATCATTATACCTACAAATGACCTACTATACTTGTTAGAGTGAGAAATGATGATCACTGTCAATATAAATGACCCACTATATGTGTAAGAGTGACATATGATGATTATTATGACTACAAATGACCCACTATGCTTGTAAGAGTGACAAATGATGATCACTATCACTATACTTCTTATAGGGAGAAATGATGATCATTATACGTACAAATGACCAACTATACTTGTAAGAGTGACAAATGATGATCACTATAAATGACCAACTATACTTGTTAGAGTGACAAATGATGATCAATATGATAAGAAAGGACCCACTATACTTGTAAGAGCGACAAATGATGATCACTATCACAATAAATGACCAATTATACTTGTTATAGGGAGATATGATGATCACTATCACTATAAATGACCAACTATACTTCACAAAGGGCCCCATGAAGTCGATTCCCCACACATCAAACAACTCGACTTCAACAATGGGATTCATTGGCATCTCATGCTTCCTTGATATTCCACCCATCCTTTGGCATTGATCACAAATTTTCATCCAAGCGTGGGCATCTTTGTGCAAAGTTGGCCAAAAGAAGCCATATTGTAATACCTTGGCCGCCGTCCTCACTCCATCATGATGTCCTCCGTAAGGAGAAGAATGACATCCTTCTATAATGGGCTCTTGTTTCGACTCGGCAACACATCTCCGGATGATCCCATCAACACATACCCTAAAGAGATAGGGTTCATCCCAATAATAGAATCTTGCATCCTTGGCTAGCTTCTTCGTTTGATAGAATGTGAAGTCTTCGGGATATACTCGCCCAACTATGAAATTAGCTAGGTCTCCATACCAAGGGATTGGTTCCCAAGACACGGCCAAGATCATCTAATCGGGAAATGCATCATTCACTTCTATCTCTTCTTTTGGCCTACCATCATCCTCCAATCGGGACAAGTGGTCCGCCACTTGATTCTCGATCCCTTTTCGATCAAGCACTTCAATATCAAAATCTTGAAGAAGTAACACCCACGGGATAAGCCTTGCTTTGGAATCTTTCTTCGCCATCAAATACCGGATGACGGAGTGATCGATATGAACAATTGTTTTCGACCCCACCAAATATGACCGGAATTTTCAAAAGCAAACACAATAGCCAGGAGCTCTTTCTCCGTCACTGTATAATTCAATTGAGCTCCATTTATTGTCTTACTTGCATAGTAGATGGGATGAAACATCTTGTTCACCCGTTGACCTAGCACGACCCCCAAAGCCACGTCACTAGCGTCACACATAAGCTCGAACGAAAGCGCCCAATTAGGGCTCACAATTATTGGTGCGGTTGTTAACCTCTTCTTTACTTCTTCAAAAGCTTCTAGGCAAGCCTTGTCAAATACGAACTTGGCATCCTTCTCCAACAGTTTGCGCATAGAATTCACAATTTTGGAGAAGTCTTTGATAAAGCGTCGTTAAAATCCCGCATGCTCCAAGAATATTCGGACACCCTTCACGGTCATTGGAGGTGGAAGCTTTGCAATTACCTCAATCTTTGCTTGATCTACTTCGATGCTTTTCTTGGAGACTTTGTATCCCAACACTATGCCATCTTGTACTAAGAAGTGACATTTCTCCCAATTGAGCACAAGCCTTGTTTCTTCGCATCTCTCTAGCGCCCTTTCCAAGTTCGACAAGCAATCATCGAATTAATCTCCAACTACCGAAAAATCATCCATGAAAACCTCGAGAAAATTCTCTACCATGTCGTGGAAAAGATCTAGCATGCATCTTTTGAATGTGGCGGGGGCATTACAAAGACCAAATGGCATTTTGCGGAATGCAAAGGTGCCATAAGGGCAAGTAAAAGTGGTCTTGTCTTGATCATCGACTTCAACGGACATTTGGTTATAGCCGGAGTACCCATCCAAGAAACAATAGTAAGCACGACCTGCCAACCAATCAAGCATTTGATCAATGAATGGAAAAGTAAAATGATCGTTCCAATTAGCGGTGTTGAGCTTCCGGTAATCCATACACACTCTCCACTCGATTACGGGTCTAGTTGTAATGGACTCTCCCTTGTTATTTAGAATCATCGTCATCCCCCTTTCTTGGGCACACATTTCATGGGTGACACCCACTTTCTATCGGACAATGGAGCTTTCACACCCGCATCTGGCCATTTAATGATCTCTTTCTTCACCACTTCTCGCATAGGAGGATTCAACCTCCTTTGGTGTTCTACACTTGGCCTACACCCCTCTTCAAGCAAGATTTTATGAGTGCATACCCCCAGATCAATCCCTGTTACACCGCCAAGGTCCACCCTATAGCTTTAATTCTTCTCTTTACCACTTCAACAAGTTTAGATTCTTGAGTTTTGGTCAAGTGGGATGAAATGATTATGAGTAGAGTCGAGTTGGGACCAAGGAATGTATATCTCAAATAGGATGGTAAGATTTTCAATTCATGTTTTGGTGGTTCTTCCATGGATAGTTTGTAGGTGGGGATTCTCGGTTTACAAGGTCTGAGGATAGATTTTTAGGTACATAGGGTTTTGATCCAAAGCCTTCCAATGCCTTCACTACTTCCGCCCCACTCTCTTCATCTTCCACATTAATGTTCCAAATTACTGCCGCCAATGTGTCTTCTTGACTAGCTAAGAAGCTCTCATTTTCCATTAGTGCATCAACCACGACATCGACATAAGAACAAGCCACATCATCATCCATTGGTTGCTTCAAAGCCTTGCAAATATGAAATACGACCTTCTCTCCATTGAACCTAAAAGTAAGTTCACCTCTTTCCACATCACAAAGAATTCTTCCGGTTGCCAAGAATGGTCTCCCAAGAATGATAGGTACCTCAAAATCGATGGGGCAATCAAGAATAACAAATCCGCCGGGAAGACGAATTTGTCTACCTTCACCAACACATTATCAATAATCTCAATCGGACTTTTCATTGAGCGATCGGCCATTTGTAGGTTCATAGTTATTGGTCTAGGTGCTTTGGTATCCAATATATTATACACCGCATATGGCATTAAGTTGATACTTGCACCGAGGTCACACAAGGCTTTCTCGAAGTGTCTTCCACCAATGGTGCATGTAATGGTGAAAGCCCCGGGATCCTCCATCTTTTGTGCCATGTGCTTTGACACGATTGCACTCCACTTGATGAGTTACCTTGATCATCTCGAAATCTCTATAAGTCTTCTTGGTCACCAAATCTTTCATGAATTTAGCAATATTGGGCATTTGTCCTAATGCATCAACCAAGGGAATGTTGATTGAAGTACTTGCTATCTTCTCCCAAATCTTCTTTGCATGGGATATTTCTCTTTGTTTGTTGCTCTTTTGTGGGAAAGGAAGGGGTATTTTAGGAATGGAGCTGGGGTTGGAAGGGCTTCCTTTGGGTTGTGGAGTGTTCTTTGGTTATGCTATTTGGGTAGTGGTGTTTTAGGGGTTAGGATTTTTAGTGACTTCTTGAACATCATCATCATACTCTTGCACAAACAGATCATCTTGCCTCTCCATTTCTTGTTGCACCATCTCCTCTCTAATAGCTTCATTATCATTCCACTCGGCACCCCCATGATCATCTTGCATTCTCAACTCCTCATCATCATTACTCTTGGCTTTTGGATCTTTCCATGTCTTTCCACTTCAAGTTTGGATTGCCATCACTTGGTCTTTACCGCCTCTTTTAGGATTCACTGCCGTATCACTTGGTAATACTCTTTGCAGCCTTTGATTGACTTGATGTGCTAGTTGGCTCATTTGCGACTCAAGCTCCTTGATGGATGTGGAATGTGACATCATAGTTTGCTTCATATATTTCATATCTCCGGAGTATCCTTGTTGATTTTGAAGCACTTGACTCATCATTTCTTCCAACTTTGTGGGAGCTTTCGCTTCTTGATCATCTTGTTTGAATGGAGGTCTTGGAGCATATTGTTGAGAAGAACCGGATCCTCTCCCCTCTTGGTTGCTACTCCAATTACTTCTTCCTTGACTCTACCTCTATTGCCCTTGTTGTTGGTAGGCTTGTTGATATGGTTGTTGGTATGGTTTTTGATAAGGTCTCTGATAACCACCTTAATCATACCCTTTTTGCCCTTGGTAGTTACCCACATAATTTGCTTCTGCTTCATCTTGCATGTGATAGCATTGTTCCGGATAGTATCCTTCTTGCCCGTGTTGGAGAAGGGACAAAGGAACACCTCTGGGAGTCACATAACTCATTGGAGCCACTTGATGCCCGGCATTTGTGGTGTGGATATTCTACACCTTGTTCAACTTCTTTTCATTGGCTTCTCTATCGGCTTTGAGTTCTTGTTCTTGAGTTCCACAGATGTCAAGATTCTTGCCATTTTCTTATCTTAGGCTTCAAGTCTTTCCATCATTATTGGACTAACCCCAACTTCTCTTCCCGGATTCTTAGCTCTTGATTGCCATTCTTGAGATCTCTTGGTCACTTTGTCTAGGATATCTTTCACCTCTTCATACCTCTTGTCCATGGTGACACCATCACATAAAGTGTCCAAGGCGGATTGGTTCATCTTGTTTAGGCCTTGATAGAAGCTTTGCAACAACATGCTTCCATTGAAGCCATGATTAGGACACCGGAGCAACCTATCTTGGAACGCCTCCCAAGCCTCGTTCAAAGAATCGGATGCCTCTTGCTCAAACATGTAGATCTTGTCCCTCCTGCTGCTTGCTTCCTTTTTAGTGAAAACTTCCCTAGGAATTGTTTTACGAACTCTTGCTAAGTGAAAATGGAGTTTCTCGGCAACTTGTTCAACCAATATTTAGCTTTTCCGGTGAGAGAGTAAGGAAACACTCTCAACCTCAATGATTCTTTCGATACCCTTGACGACTTTTAGAGATAACAAGTTTGTACAAAATTTCTCAAGTGATCATTTGCATCTTCATTCTTAGTACCAGCAAAGCAACCATGTTGTTCAAGACCTTGAAGAATTACATTTGGAATACTAAAACTAGCATTGCCATGAATAGGAGGAGGAACTATGGCACTTGCAAAATAATTCATATCAATTTCTTCTTCGACCTTCTCATCATCTTCGTAGTCTCGCACCTCTAGCATACTCTTTATTCCGGTTGACATTGTGAACATTAACTCTATGGACATTGCCCCTTCGGTTGACATTTGCTCTACCTCCACGGTTTACACCTCGACCCCCTTGGTTTACACCTCGGCTGCCTCGGTTTGCATTGTTGCCACCCCTATTAGCATTACCCGCAACACCTTCATTTTCTCCAAGATTTCCTTCTTCATTTGCTTGGACCCCCGCATTTGCTTGGCCAAATGGGTTGTCATCTTAAGGGATCACATTCTCAACTTGAGGATCATTAGCTTCCTCTTGTATATTATCTTTATCCACTTGTTAGACATGGAATGGACATCCCACTTGGTTGAGTTCTATATAGAACTCTTCATCATATTCCTCTTTATAGCCTTATGGATCCCCATGTTGTTGGTTATAATAATGATTGTAATTTGGGTTCCGCAAATTCCTATTAGGATTTCTCCTATAAGACATGTTCACCTACACAAGGTAAAACCAAAACAAAAGTAAAATGCTAGGACTTGCGAATTAAACAACTTTGATTAACTAATACAACACAATATTGAAATCGTAGTTCCCCAACAGCGGCGCCAAAATTTGATCCATGCTCAATCCTACACCTTTAATGGTGAGGGGTGTTCGTCAAAGTATAATACCCGATGTGAGTCGGGGTCGATTTCCCAAGGGAACTAGCTTGTCAAGTAAGAGAGTCGCAAGTAGAAATTCAAATGATGTTTAATGTTGAGTTCTAGAAATGAGGTTCTTTTAAAGAATCACTATAATTAACTACAAAGCATACAACTAAAGCAAGTAAATTGATTCGATATTACGAGACTAGGGGTGTAAACAACTAATAGTGATCTCCAACCAACGGGTATTTTAACTTTACTTTCCTAACACAAATATAATTATGGTCGATTCTTCCTACTGTGATCTCTAGAATCCTTCCGGCCTAGAAGAGATCTTTCACAACCTGCTTGTCAAAGCCTTAGTTGAATGCTCGAGGCACTACTCCAAGACCCGAGAAAGGAGACCTCTTTCGAGCATAACTCCTTTTAGATGGTTTAGTCTATATGAATAGCCTATCAACCCAGATCCTCGCCAACTCTACAATTCTACACTAATTAATCTCTTCTGAGTCTTTAACTAGCAATGTAGACAAGAAATACCCAATATCAATGATTTTAGAATTTTTATGTTATTGTAATGGGGAGTTGGATAATTGAGATATATGTTATAGTTAGTGAAATGGAATAAACCCCATTGATTTTCGATCACTATAACATATTTACACCACTAGTTATGAATTTAGCTACTCATAACTAGGGTTTGAATCAAAGCAATCAATATGTAGTAAAATGATGAAATGATTTCAAACATAATTATTGGATTGATATATGAATTAAGATTTGAAGATACAAGATTAGAAGCTTACAAAATGATGTTAAGACCTCTATTTGGCTCCCAAAATCGCCTCTAAGGAGTAGTATAAATATAGATTGAAAGTTAGTTCCAAAAACCCTAGCTTCTTATATTTATACAAATTTAAGATTTAATTACAAATTTGCCACGGGCGGGGCGCCCAAATCTTGAGGAGGGGCGCCTACCCTGTGGCTTCCAAATGGTTGCTCACTGCTTCTCAAGATAAAGGGCGCCTCCATTTTAGGGAGGGGCGCCTCCCAGCTTCTCACACTTGGGCTCTTTCTTCCATCAGTAGACGAGGGGCGCCCAAAACTTGAGGAAAGGCGCCTCCCCTGTAGCTTCCATCTGCTGCTCAGGAGGAGAGGCACCTCAATTTCAGGGAGGGGTGCCTCCTAGCTTCTTGCACTTAGCCATTTTGTTCATCAGTGCAGGAGGAGCGCCCAGAACTTAGGGAGGGGCGCCTCCTCTAAAGCTTCTTGTAAGTTATGCATTTTGGTTCTCATTTTGCTCTTTAGCTTCACTTTCTAATCAACGACTCGTGTGAACTCGTCTTAACCTGAAACTAAGCAATTCATGGCATCAATAGCACACCATATTGCTTTTGGATTCAAAACGAAAGCTTAAAGTAGTCTATAAGTTGGTAAAATACCCACTTATCATAATACACGAAATATTCAACCTAAAAGATGTACCGTAGCTCCCCGGCAACGGCGCCAAAATTTGATCCATGCTCAATCCACTCACCTCTAAGGATGATGGGCGGTCGTCAGAAGTAATAGTACCCAATGAGAGTCGGGGTCGATTCCACAGGGAGCTTAGCGAAGTAATCTATTAGACTTAGGTTGAATGATAACGGATCCGAAGCATTGTCCGTAATGTTCCTAATAATTAAGGGTAAAAGTGTTTTAACTTCAACTAAATTGGCAAATAATATAAAGCAAACTAAATAATGACGATGGGGTAAACGATGGGAATGAGCTAGGGATCTATTCATTCCAACAAGGTTCTCTCAACTAAATACTAGCATTAATCTTACAAATATCGTGAGTAACACTAATGATCGGACCTCTAATATATTCCTCAAAACCCTCTCGGGATAGGGATAATTTTGCCTCATCAAGCCCTCTTGGGTCAATAATGAAGCGCGAGAAACCCTAGTCCAAAGACCCTAGCGGGGTTGAACTTTTTAGGTAGACCCCTTTAGATGGGGTAGGTCGCAATTAATGTAACCCAAATTCTTGCTAGTCTCCATTAACCTACGCCTTCAACCTCTTTCGGGTGATAAAAGTAAAGTAGGGTTAGGTTCAAGTACGGTCGTGCCTTAAGCTCTAGTTAAGAAAATGCGATGGAGAGCTAGATTTATGTTAACCCATTAATTTTATAGGATTAAGTACAAGATTTAAGCTAAGATAATCATGTTTTCATGAATAAACCCCTAGTATGAGTTTTGCTACTCATACTAGGGTCTAACACACACATATTGTAAAAAAATGGAAAGAATCATATAAGAAATTAGATTGAAGATTAAATTCATTACAAAGATTCAAGTAGAAACCCTCTTTGAACTCCAAGAATATTCAAAAAAGCTTTAAAGTAATATTCTAAGATGAAAAAGGTCTATTTTCTCGGAGGCATAACAGCCTATTTATAGGCATGGATTTTAAAACTATGTTATTATTTACAAAATTGCCATTTTCCTTATTTTTATGCTAGTCCGCCTTTTGTTAGGCAAGCAACCCAATTGATTGATGGCTTGCCTCTTTCATATTTTGCTAAGCGTGCTTTCCTTCTACGGTGCAGGTTCGGCGGGGCGCCCTTTCAAGTGCTATCAACTTCGCAAGTTTCAACATCTTTCTCTGAGCATCGGCGACATCGCCTCTCAATATGCGGGCAGCCGGATGAGTTTAGCACTAAGACCGGCGGTCTGCCTTTTGAGTTGCTGACTGTGTGAACTATCCCTTTCTTTGGTGGATGGTTGGCCTTTTTAGCCTCAGATTCGGCGAGGCGCCACTTCCACTGCTGCCTTGTCTTCATGTTCCTCACTTTTGTAGCTAAAGTGCACTTGTATTTGCTCTTTTGTACATTTTCTTCGGCTTTGTATGTCAATTCTCTGAATGACCTGAAACATGAAGATTAATATAAGATTCATTCAACTAAAAGGGATAAAAACTAGTTGGAATGAGTTGCAATTAAGCACAAAATACCAACATATCAGCAAGCCTGGAAGCAGCTCAAGAAGCCTTGTCTCCCACTCGAGATGGCCGAGCATCATCCATTTCCACTGACACTGCAGATGAAGGTTGGACCACCTCTTTACCTTTATCAGCAACCTGAACCAGCTCAGGCTCATGAGTAGGGGAAACGAAAACCCTCTCCTGACCTTTCTTCACTTCATCAGGAGTAAACTCGAAGAAAGGAACAAACTCTAATCTAGCCCGTTTTGCCTCCGGAGTTTTTCCCGAGGACAACTCCTTCTTTCTTAAAAAAAAAGGAAAAAAAGATAAAGAATGACATACGAAAAAACGAAGCGAAAGGAAGGATGAAGTCAAAAGGGAAAACACTCAACCTTTTTTTAGCCCCAAGGTACGGTGACCCCTCGGGGACTGTCACTCTTCTCTCTTCCTCCTTCCCCTTTTCTCCTTTCCCTTTCGTAAGGTTCCTAATCAGACCTTCAAGGTCACTTAAAGCATCTCCAGCCTCGAGGACTTCATCCTTCTTATCCTTTTTCTCTTTCTTTCGCTTTTTATCCCTCGACACAGTAATCGCCCTCTTTGGGAGACCTACAACAAAAAATGATGATGATACTCCGAGACAAGGTGACTCAAAGAAAATGTGCAAGATAAAAAGATGGTTTGAGAACAACTCACCATGCCGTTTACATGCCCATTGAGTCTCATCCAAAGCAGCCAAAACCATCCATGATCTTTCCGATCTAGGTTTGGCATCGATAATTGCCTGAACCCATTGAGATAAATCCTTCGGACGAATGATTTGGACCACTTCGGCTAAAAAAGACAGGAACGAAGAGTTAAATAAGGAAAAATCGAAGCAAGAATAAACAAAGAGAAAAATACTCACGTGCTCGATTCCATCGCTCGGAGAAATCAGGCGTCGAGGACAAAAGGTCAGTAGGCAGGAGGACAAAGCGTTTGTTCCATCCGTGATCCTCGATGTCCTCGCTCTTCGTGATCAGCGAGTACGAGCCTCGCTTGTTGAGCTGAACGACCCCATCTTTGTGAATAGAGGGGTATAAGATGTACAAAAGGTGATCAAGGGTGAAAGGGACCCCAACTAACTTACTCAAAATATCGAGGCATTAAACATGTCTCCACATCCCAAGAGCAATTTTGGGCTATGCATAACTGGTAGGTACAGCAAAAGGTGTCCAATACCTCGGGGATAGGAAGAGAAAAACCTATCATAACGGGATAAGTAAAAACGAAGAAACGCCCCTCGACTCTATCGCACACTCGGCTCTTGGGGCAAGAATACCCACCTTAACCTCGGGGCCCCAATTGCAATCAGAACGAAATAATGTATGTTCCCCTGAGTAATCAGACTCGACGTATCCTTTACAGAGATATTCATTTTTCTCCTGACTTCCGACTCAGTCTGAAGCTGCATGACGAAATATTTCGAGAGGTCAATTTTGGAAGGAATAACGTGGTAAGGTTTAAGCTCGAGGTCGTCTAAAAGAAGTCAATCATCACCAGCATCTCTCATGGTAACATCCTCATCGTCCACCACAACGGTCTCGGCAGCTTTAGCCGTGGCTGGGCATTGTTCTTGATCTAAGCCATTTAGGCGAGGTAAACCCTCCATGTTAAAGTCAGGAGGGACAACACCTTCTTTGCATTCTCCGATGCCGACTGGGCTGCCCGGGTGCCTATGCGATTATTAAGGCAGGGTGCTATTGTACCAGTGGTGGAGTGGCTTAAATCAAATCGTTTGTCTAGATAGATTACATTCAATGGTTCAGGAACATTGACTAGTTCGCCACCAACAATCATGGTATCAACAAGAGAAGGTGAAGAAATTGGTGAAATTTGTTGGGACATTTCTTAAAATTTCCTGGGTAACAAAGAAGATTCAAGGGTTTTTTAAAGTAAGAAGAAGAAGAAGAAGAAGAAGAAGAAGAAGAATAAGAAGAACTATATATAGGTTAAGGCTCCATGATGACAATCACATGGGGAAGCCAAAACAGGAAATCATGCCCAATTAGTGATCGCCACGAGTGATTGATCGGAATATGGAGTGACAACCGCCGCTTTCAAATTTCACGGCGCAAAAACAGGCACGTCGATTTCCCGCCTAAAATTCATTCTACTCCTCGACAGATCTGGCAACTACTCGAGGAGTGGGGGGCTATTTGGATTAGATTAAAAACCACCGAGGCCTCGAGCAAGGACTCGAGACCTGATATGAGTCTACTTCACAAGGCGAACCCACGAGGGGAAGCAACACGACTCTCTACCTCGGGAAGCCATCTCGGGGAACGAGGAAAATCATGTTTGAAGCATTAAGCTCGGAAATATCATCTCAACAACGTGATCCTCGAGCAAGTGCAACACCTTGCCGAACAGGGTCCGATCTTTGTAACCATCGACCGTTGCTCTAGCATTTAAGGAGAAGATCATGAGTTGACCACGATCAAATGTGGAGCAATGGCTATAAAAGTATAGTTATTATGGCTATAATGTTTTTCTTTTCCTCAATTATAAATAGGACTCATTTGTAATCAAGCAGGATATCCAAAAATACGATACTTGACTTATACTTTATTCTTTATCTCGTTTAACAGTTGATTCTTGCCTTGTCTCGTTTTATTTTCAAGCATTCATCTCGTTTAAATTTGATCCCAACCTAAGCACGACTTTGGTACAAGTAAATTATCAATAAAACTCAAAACAAATTCAATTGTTGTCCTATTCCGATTTAGACCAACACGATGGTAATAGCTTCCTAAAGTAACTATCAGAATAAAATTTTATTTTTCTTTAATCCTTATGGTCGGACTCTGAGGCTAATAGGCCAAGTGGGGCTGGGACAAAATGGTCCTCTCTTTATAAATGGGCTAAAGAAATTCAATGAAAGACTCTTTGCGCAAGTAGCTGAGCAGTAGTATGTCTTGGAAAGGTGTGTACTGCGTAGCGTTCTTAACTAGTGTGTGAAAAAGTTTATAATATAGGGAATAGTAATCAATATAATCAGAATATTTAGGGCACAAAAGATGATGTGATGCTGATGTGATTGAAAAGCTTTTGCAGGTGTAGAATACGAATGTGTAGTTTTTTTTAGTTCCGTTTCGTAAACTTATTTCTTTTTAATTCGTTTCAAAAAATTAAATATTTTTTCAATTTGAAAATAATGTAACTCAAAATTTACTACTGTATTTTTAATGAGGTGATTTATAACCACACATATACTAATGACATATTTAGACTGCAAATTTTAATTTTTTTATTAAGTTTAATGACAAATCAAACAAGTTCATATAAATTAAACCCGATGATATATATTTTAGAGTAGATTACTCTTTAGAAAAGAAAAAAAAGGAGTAATTTTTTAGATCCCAATTAAGTGTGTCCGTGTGAGGGAGTTGGAGAATTAAATAAAGGATTGGGAAGACAATAAATAAAGGGTTTGCTTGGAAGCAAGCATCTGCAGTTGGATAAGGGAATTGACAAGTGTGTGTGTGTGTACGGGCCCGCCTTCTTTGCTGCATCTTATGACGCATTTGATACGGCTCTGGTTCGTGTCAGGTCCTTTTTCTAGATTATGAATCTTTTCTCTACTTTGGCTTTATCTTGTCTTTACTTCTCTACCTATTCGTCTCTGTCCTTGGCCTCTTCAACTTTATTTCTCTCGTCTGAGAAATGGATGGTGAACCAATTTCACTTGTAGTATTACACATTGATAATTGTCAAGACAATTTTTACAAGTATCAAATACTAAAATGTACATCTGTTGTAAGCTTACTCTGCTTGCTATAGCTTATGCGACAAGATTTTCTTTTTAATTCTTTCTGAAAAAGGTAGCTTTCTAAAATTATACTCCCTCCGTTCTAAATGGTTGTCATAGTTCGGATTTCGAGAGTCAAACAAATTTAACTTTGGCTGTAATATTTTCATATGTCTTTTAATATTTTGAATTATTAATTATTGTGACTTATAGTACTTTTTATGTAGTTTCTAAATATATAAACATCGTTACAAAAAACTTAAACATTATATATTTAAATTCACGGTCAAAATAAACTCGTTTGACTCTCGAAATCCGAACTATGACAACCATTTTGGAACGGAATGAGTAAATAATTTAACTTAAACTATTCACTTTATTTTTAACAATAATCTTTTATGATCACACATAAATGTTATGGAATGCTGTATGATCATAAGTTTGAAGAGTTTTCATTAATTTTTTTAACTTTGTGCCTATTTAAACTTTGCAACATAAGTGAAAGGATAGAATAGTAAATTATCTCTCCTACTCATGTATTCTAAGCTAATAATCTCATTTATTAAGAACGATCATGTATAAGTCTCTTAACATGTATGAAAATAATGAAAAATCAATTATGGACCCGAGGGAATAATAACTTTTTAAGTGATCTAAGTGCAAAACTTTTATTATAAGTCAATATATTGAAGTTAAATTCTAGCTCTAGAAGAATTAAAGTTAACTGATTGTGTAAAAAAGTATATAATGATTGCAGTCAACTAGATAAGGAAATTGTCATTCTATGTTCAAATCAGACTTATTATGAATTATTATATGATGTTATAATTAAATTTAATGAGGAAATACACACTATTAATGTTGAAATTAAACTCATTTGACGTGTTATTTGGAATCAGATATATATAATGACAAATGTATTGAAATTTAAGTGTTACCTGCTGAAATGCATGCTTCATTCCTTTGCAAATTAAGCAATGAATGTTAAAAACTCATACTAAATGAGAAATGGTGTTGGTTATGACCATTTGAAGATTTATATTTTGATTGTATTGTGAAACAAACCTTGTGCAATATTGTTAGTAAATTACGAGTCCCTATCATCCGCAGTACTCTTTTCCAATTTCAGATTTTCATGCTTCCTAGGTTGAATATCCATTGTGGTCCATATTTGATGGAGAGATTGAAGCCAGTGCCTTGATTCAGCTAATAAGGTTTTGTCGAAAGCATATTTTAGAAAAGAAGCTTTATAAGGTAATATTACACAGTTGCTATCACCAAGGGCATTACAAAAATGAAGATTTGTAGCAATGCATTATCCCTTCTTTGAATAGAAACATTAACCACAAAAATTATATAAGCTTCAGACGACTAACTTTAGTTAACTATAATTTGACCAAGAAAATATGATTCTTTTGAAAGCAAACTGACCAATTTATTGATTCTAACTCCTATCGACCCGCTCAACTAAAGCCCAATCAACCCATTTTTCATCCATATATGTGTAAGTACGTCATTGGTCGCGGAGGGAGTAGTACTATTCAAGAAACACAGTACATTTTTTGTCAATTATCCAGGGAGCAAAATGGATTATATGATTTGATTAAGGGGATCATGTTGAGTTTGTTGATAACCAACGTACTTTGGGTCCTTTAGTTGTTCAAGAAAAAGCTTATTTTTTGTTGCCAAAGTTCAAGAAAAAGTTAATGATTCTTTGATTAAGAGATGCCATAATACCTTTTAATATTCGCCTTGACAGAAAGATAAGGAAGAACCCGTAATACGTCGATTATTTTTATTTAGAATATTCTTTTGTCTACTTCATAGTATTATATTTAGTGAAATTACCACCTAGTCTAAGGTCTTCTTGAGTTTTCTGCTCAAAATGTGACCTACGCTACCTTCTTTCGTCCTCTTCCTTTATTTACTTCATATTTTCTCTTTTGGTATTTGGACGAAAAATTTCACGTGCAAACTTACATGGTTTAATGTGATTCTCACCTTTACTGAGTGAAATTAGCCAGGGGTCAGAGACCATCAAATATCCAAATATACGAAATAATTAGAAGAAAAAAAACGAATATAAACCAAACAAATGATGCCCAGCCCATGTGTTGGGAGTTCTAGAACAACAAGTCTTTTACAACTTAATGAATTAAAGTTTTTTCACTACTTTGCGGATATAATATTTAATATTATTTTATTTGACTTCAATATTATAATTATTTAATTAAAAAAAAGAGAAATCATTGTCTTAATTATAAAATTTCATACGTAGAGAACAATAATAATCCACTCCCCGTTCAGATTCAAGCATCATAATCTTGAAAAATAGAAAAACAACGAACGCCTAGTTACAAATACAAATTCTTCAAATCGGCTATGCATTGGTACAAGAGAAGAGAAATTTCAATGGGACTTCTAATTCCCTTCACTATAAAACCTAAGATATTAAAAAATTTTTAAAAAAGGTAAAAACAAGCCATCTGCAATAATGAACAGGGCTTTCCCTTCCCTTCGAGATGGGAACTAGACCAGAATGGATAAATCTATCTACAGACCTATTGACAAAATGGAAAAACTATTACAGGAGGACAAGGAGCAAAGACATGAATGATCTAAAGGTGGGGAAAATCATACAGTCTCTGCTTCTTGCATTTGGCTGTCGAATCTACTAGTCAATACTTGTGTTGCCCGGGCACTTCTGTGTTGTAATCGCTGATGCAGCATCTCCGACATCTTGTTGAAAAACTCTGCATCCCATCTTTGTATTAACACAGGGTCTTCGGCATAACAGATATATATAGATGTCACCGCGCTTTCCACCACAACCGTTGCCAGTCCGACCTGAAAATCAATATCCTATGTCATAAATAACAAGGGAAGATTAAGAACACATGCCACAAGAGGGTAAAGTCACAACGATCTCCAACATTTTTGGCAACGGCCAAAACAAGCTCAAGGTTCAAATAACGTTTAGTGGTGGCCTAAAAGGCTGCCACTAATAATCACATTAATTGAGTCATTTGATGAGTTCATCTTTAATGTTATCACTAAACTTATTGCACTTCTGCAATTAGTTTAAAATTCTTATTTGCCAACATTTTACCAATTTTTCATATGTATATCAATAATCCCTATCCAAAAAAAAAAAAAAAAAGATTCAGTTTAACTCATCATATATATGGTGCATCTGCGTCGGATCACATACCATAGATGAGACTGGTACTGTCATAAAGTAGAAAGCCTAAGCACTTTGAAAATCGAGAAAGAACAGATTAGGTAGTGATATAGATCACCCATTGATCATAAATCACAAGGTTCAACCAAAGTTCTTGATTGTGAACCCCCAATAAAAGTGTTAGGGATATAGTTGATATGTATTCCACTAGATTAAATAGTTGGCTCTTGATAGTGTGATCTCAGCTGCAGCATCTCGGTATCACCTATTAGTGTGTGTTTCCTATGTTACATGGTAGAGTGGTAGGAGCAAATGGCGAAGGCTTGCGAAGGTTATCATTAAAAAGAAGTACAGTATCATTCTTCATTTTATTTCTTTTTGCTTCAATTTATCTTTAAATAACATTACCTAATCAACTGAAGTGATGTTCAATCAGATCATTAATTGAAGACCAATTAGAGTCTAGCATCATGAACTAGTGCAGAGAACAAATGAAAAGAGAGAATGGAGTGAACTTGGGCCCTAACATCAGGGATCTCCCCCTTCCCTAACACCCAAAAAGAGAGAAAAGGAGAAATGGAAAGGGTGAATCACGAATTCTAGCTCGCTGCATTGATCTAGGTCAATGAATTAGCAGATATGGTTACTTTTAGTTTGACTAAACATCTTAGTTTGGAAGTTAAGATATCCTGCAGAAATCAGAGACCCTACCGCAATTAACTACTTTAAATGAATATCTTTTCCACATCAATCCAACATCACTGATTGATGTGTGCAGCAGAAATTATAATATCAGACAAATTGAAGAGGATGGACTCATTTTCAGACATTAAAGATAAGATGGGAGGTGGGTTTGCTAAATATGACTTACCAAGATCATTCCCATTAACATAGAAGTAGAACCCACCATCATCACTCTGTCAGAATGCTTGATCCTTGTCCAAGCTCCTGCACAAGTTCCAGCTACCAGCCCACCCACAAGAGTTCCCATCAATATAACAGCACCTGCGCAGTCATAGGCTACAAGTGCTTCAACGCCAGTTGATTGGAACAACTCCCAGGCATCTCTAGCAGAGCGATTAAAGTTTTTACCATAAACAGCAATCTGCAAAGGATATGTTTGGAGATCATATTCACTAACTAATGCGATCTGCTTTTGGAAAAATTTCAGAAAATTCACTACAATGCATAATTTCTTCCTATGAGAGCTTAAATGATAAGAATGCCATCACAAAAAGAAGATGCAAAGGTTATCTAGAGTGCAAGAGATATTATGAAATAGTTTGTGGTTCAAAGTAACATATATGAATGGTTTGCTCCAAAGGACCCCTTGTCATCTCAGATCTTGCTCATCCTGGAGATCAAAGTATGTTCTAGACCTTGTTTGTTGACAATCCATCTACTTTAAAGGAGAAACTGTTATGCAACAGCTTTAGTGGCAATGCAAATGCAAGGTCACTGCTAACAGTC
Organism: Petunia axillaris subsp. axillaris; assembly: GCA_029990575.1. Classification (NCBI taxonomy): domain Eukaryota; kingdom Viridiplantae; phylum Streptophyta; class Magnoliopsida; order Solanales; family Solanaceae; genus Petunia; species Petunia axillaris. The sequence goes on from JARKNS010000009.1 coordinate 49,309,430, forward strand.
TTTTTGTACGCTTTTCACCCTCCTTTTCATGCAACATTGGTGACCCCTCTATTCTTTCGTGCTCATGCCTGCAAGCCCATTTACATGCAACGGGCAGCAATACCCCAAAGCACAAAGAAATAAGGAGTCGTTTGGTACGCCGCGTTAAAAGTTAATACCTGCACTGAATTCCTCACGAATTTAGTGCACTATTTGTTTTGTTTTGTTTTGCAAGAAGGTATAAAAATCTGCACTAATAATGCAGCGTTTGGTTTGGATTTAAAACCTGCACTAATAATACCCGTATAAATTAATGAGGAAATCTATATATTATTTTGTGCGGAATAGGAGGCGGAACAATAATGCGGGTATTAGTTATGCAGGTATTAAAATATTAAAAGGACAAATATGGCCTCAGCTCTCTTTACGTTATACGCTTTGTGTCATTCAAGCTAAATCTATTAAAGATCAAATATTAAATTACATAATTTAAATTATGAAATGTATAATAATTTTTTAATACAACAAACCATTCATTAACCAAGATATAATACCTGCATTAATAATACATGCATAACTAATACTTGCATTGCTAATAACCACATAAAGTCTATCTCGACCCGTAACTAATTAGTGCATGCGGCACTTCACATCACATATTTCCTTAAAATCCTGGTCCTGCCTCAAAGTGGGACAAAGACTTGAATGTAAGTTACAGACGTGCCACTCTCCAGGTATTTTCTGCATAGATCCATGCATGCAATACCAATTCACGTTTCCAGGCTATCACACGATACTCAAAACTTCATCACTAGCTCGTCATTTGTTATATTGAATAAATAAATCAGATAGGGAAGAGGAGCGGCTAAAGTAACGGACAGGTGTTGCACATAAGTCATCTAGTTGATGAATCCTAGACCACAACCAAAAATAAGGTACTCAACAAAGCAAGAAGATTAACAAAGAGGTGAGCACATTCGGTACAAAAGTTGTGTAGATAAATCCTATACGACTACCCGATACTATTTACTCAAATGAAATGATTTTTTTTATTTTTACATAAGGTGCTTTCTGGCCAACTTGTCCACACCTCAACTAATACAGGCAGCCTACTATAATCTACAGGTACAGTTGTCAGTCCTGCTGCTCAAGAATAGAGCAGATGGGCTCATGGTGAGTGTAAAACTGTAGTGTGAGCGTGGAATCTTCACGTCATTTATCCTATGCCTTAACCACAGCAACGACTCAAATGAATGATATCACGATGAATGCTGTAGAAATTTAATATAGAAAAAAAAAACCAAATTCACTGGAAACATCATTATCAAAGCAGTAAGTACTCTCTACCCAATTGGAGACTCCTGACCTCTGTGATTAAGAGGGCATTGTTACTCAGTCTCTTTCAATATGAGAAAAAAGGAAGTATCCTCAGGTAGGATGAAGGAGAATTAGGTGAATCTAATATGCTTAGTATACTGTTAACCAAATTGTGGTTATCTTCTTCTTTTGATATGTTGTCTTTATCAGGAATTACCAAAAGCTGCTTTCTGGTGGTGCCAAGGTGTTGAGCTGCTACTCATTTTAGTAAGTGGGGGCCTATGCAAGTAAGAGTGTATCAAAGCTGGATACAAGGATGGGCAATCAAGGAGGAAGAAGAGGCTGTGGATCTGGAATTTAGTTATGTGGACGAGATATTCCTGAAAGTTGGTTAACAGTGCAGTTGAAGGTGCAGTAAAACATTCATAAAAGTGTGCTCGTGAGACATATTTTACAAATTCATAATGATATAGAAAAATCAACCATGACATGAAGAATGGACAACAATATGCCACTAGAAACATTAACAAGTACCTGGACATAAGCATATTTGTTGAAGAAACAGACTAAGGTCTCAACCAAATGAAAGAGGAAATCAACGCAGCAAAGCAAACACTCATTCTTGCCAATCTTTGATCTGACTCCTCTAATCTGTACTACAAGAAACCACTAATCAATCATGACTGTTAATACGCAGTAAAACAATACGTACGATAAATATTACTTCATATGAGTAGTAATGTAATATACATTAGAAAGAACACAGATTTACCAACCTTCCACCGCAATGTCCGGATAGCAGCCGTAAAAAGTGACCCATAGCAGATGCTGCCAAAAGAGGTTGTAACAGCATAGCGTAAGGATCTCCTCAATGGTCTGGGAGGCATCGAGGCTGCTTGACGACCACCATGAATGAGAACAAGAAACACCATGCCAGACACTATTACATGAATAATGTTACAGAGAACTGCACCAGTCCAAAACAGACTCACACACAACACCTGTACATAACACAAGAAATCAATAGTTTATGGCACTTGGCAACATGACAATATGAATTTGAAAGTGACAAAACCTAAAACCACATCAAATGAAGAGCAAAAACTTGCCAGCTCACCACAAGAAGCCACCAGCGACCACCATCACCAATACTAAGAGCTACAACACCAGCTACTCCAAAAGACCAAAGTACTAGCCATGAAAGCATGACCAGCATGAATGCGCATGAGACTCCCATAACTTCAGGAAGGCTGCACACCATCTTCACACCTCTTTGCAATACCAACATGGTAAATGGAAGTCTGCAGAATTGGGGGGAAAAGCGAAATATTATAAAACTAAATAAACTAATCAAAAGCAAATAGTCTATTGACCTCCACAGTATTTAAAGCTTTCCGAAGTTTAACTTACACAAGATATGCGCTTCCTAAGTTTAGAAAAATTTAACACGAGCCTCTCCTGCTATTTTCTTTCTTTAACAATATTAGAAGTTATGAGACCATCACAATTTCTATTGTCAAATCTAGATTATCTTAGAAGTTACGGAAAAGGAATATCGTCAGATGTAACGGAATCAAATGTATCGTCTCTTTTCTTCTAGTTCATTCTATTCTTTATCCCTTCAGACTTCTAATTTTCTTCAGTAGCATGTTTTGCGAAATACATCCATGTTTTTAGATCATTTAATGTCAATTAACTTAAGGGAGGTCACTACTACTTGAAAAACTAAAAGGAGATCATGATTATACCAAACCAGAAAGGAGGATACACGATGTGGTATTTTGTGAAAGTACAAATCTGTCAACTTCTATAACTTTCCACTACTTAGATATTTTTATGTTCAGGGAAAGCAACCACCTTTCAAATGGTAGGATGATTTTCTATCTAAGGAATTTCATGACTTCTGTATTAATATAGACTCTGATATCTAATTTCACTAAGATCAAGATGACAGGGCTGACTCCAGATATGATATATTTCAAGAAAAGTAATCTGCAGATGCTCCAATGGGAGACAGGCATGCATAACAAATGCTGGATGGTTTATAGAATTAATGAAGAGAATATGCAGGACCAGCATAAGCCCAGACGATAGCTTATGAAATTTGTAACAGTGGTTTCAAAAAGAAAAAAAAAAAGCTGGCAAGAGCGAAAGTTCACAAACTCAAGTATTGAGAGAAGAAAGAACTAATGGTCACTCTAAAATACTTCTGAAGGCTAATCATCCTCTTCCCTACAACATAAAAGGAAAAGAAAGTAATAGTATTACAAACAAAACTGACTTGCTCTCAATAACGACATTATGCCCTTTGTAGAAGATGTAGTTTCCTCCTTATCTAAAAACCCAAAAATAGTAATGAACTCACTCTATACAATCTCACAACAACAAATTTTTTCAGCAAGCTGGTTTTTAAGAAAGAATGGCGAGCTGCAGGTTGCATATCCAGTGCATTCAAAAAAAAAAATAGAAAGAAAGCACATATACTAAGTCATCACACAGAAAAAGATTAAATCTTTTGTCAAAGAGGATTGAACTCACGTAGAAACCAAACAAAGCATAAAAGCATGACTAGTTTCTGCTATACCTGTCTATGACTGATATTACGTACAAGAATTGCAACCCTGCACCAACAGCAAATGCAACACCCCAGAAAAATTGTTTCTGCCAGAAACACAATACACTGATCACAGCAAGATATGTCGTCAAGATGTGAACCGAGAACTTCATCATGCTATTAGCACTTGAACCAAGCAGCAACAACCAAGCCCATGCAAGACCTGCTCCCACTGCGCCAGCCACGGCATACAGAGGCCAAAAGTCCTCAGTTAAACCAGGCTGATTATCAAGGTACGGGGTCGTGTACCTATCAATTTTGAGCCTATCCTTTTCCCTAAACCTGTTAAAACCCAATACCCCAAGTGCAGCACCTACCAATATTAAATGCAACAGAAATACACCCAACCAGAACACATCTCGCCAATGCCGTGAAACTTGTGAAGTGAGTTGCCGAGATCTATTAGCATCTCCACTTGAGCCATTCCCCACCATATTCTGCAGTGAAATGAATAAATAAAATAATTATATTCAGAAACTTCTTTATGACTGCATAGCAAAAGGACACAATTGCTACTCCATGATTCCATTTTATCCGATGATTCATGATAGGTGTTAAATTCATTTTACTAATACGTTAGTGCTAGTAGGAGAAAATATTAAAGTAACAAATGAAAGATGTGCTTGAACGAGAAACATGACATCAAACTGGAGGTCTGTAGCCGAGAGTCAAAAGTTCTCTTTCCTTTCTATTGTCTTTTTGGTGCATAGAGAAGAGACCTACTTGTGCGGGTAGCTGGTTAGAATTTTGGGAAGGTTAATGTGAATTGCCACAGCATTTTCATTAACGACAACACCAGCCCAGTTTGATACCAATAAATTGTTTTCGATTTCACAAGAAAAAGAACACCATTAAATCAAAGTTTAATATTTAAAAGGTTTAAATAAATTTCAAATCTTGAAAGTTGTGAAAATAGTATGTACCTGGGATGGTGTCAAAATGAAAATCGTAACACATGATTTGAAAAGGAGGTAACATTATATTGAAACATACCAATCTACTTCAACTACAACAAAAAAATCTTAAAAGAGATCATACATCACATAAGGAAACTAAAGCAGCTTGAACTTTTAATTTCAAAGTTTGCACTCTATCTAACCGTTTTTAAGCATAGTTTCAGAATTTGAGTCACAAAGTAAAGCAGTTCATACTCACTGAATTAACACACAAATGAAAGCAAATGAAAACCAGATAATCCAACACTCAAAATCTACAACAAAATCATACAAGTCCAAATATTAACGAAGCATAGTATAAACTAAGTTGCAAATTCATCACATAATGCACAAAATTTACACCAGACACCACAAGCACATCAATGAATTTCAATTAACAAACATTTTAACATTCAAACAACAACAACAATATACCCAGTGTAATCTCACAAGTGGGTCGGGAAAGGGTGAGATGTACGTAGACCTTATTCCCACCAAGAGAGTGTTTCCGAAAGACCCTCGGCAATTTTAACATTCATATAAAGCATAAATAATAAAGCATGCCAGTACTAAAAGCATGAGTACTGAAGCCTACAAGGGTTCGGTCTAGTGCACACATCACATGTTCAAACTCCGCACAAATAGAAGACTGATAGTAGGGGATTTTTACACTGCCTAAAAATACACCTAACTATTTTTTGTAAAATTCATGTATACTAAGTGTATATTCTATGAATCTCAACTAGGCCCGGCTATTTCTGTAAAGTTATAGTACAGTAATATTTTAGTGGAGAATTAGAAGGTCGGTCTATTAACTACCGAGTTTCAAACCGTATAAGTAAATAATCTATGTATCTCGACTAGGCCTGGCTATTTAGTAATATTTCAGTTGAGAATGATAGAAGGTACGTTTATTATCTATCGAGTTTCAAATATAAATAAATAATCATGAAGATACACATTTGATCAGTAAATACAATCAGTAGTAAAATAAAAGAAATAGAGTAAGTGAAACAATTACCGGCGGCTGAGTGACGGCGGAAGAGGAGGAGGAAGAAGAAGGAGAGAATTGAGAGTCACCACTCATCGAGTAATTAATTTGATCTGGCGGCTACTACAACAACAATAAAAAGTAACATTGGTGATATAAACAGAAAATAATTATATCCTATAAATTATTAATCTATGTGTATAAAAATAAAAATTGGAGAGGAACAAACAGGATAAGAGTCAATGAAAAGTTTAATTAGGGATTTGATTTGAAAGTGACTAATAACAAATAGTAGTAACAAATTGTTTCCTACACTATAAATAGAGTGAATAAGAAACTGAAAAGTAACGGTTTACAAACTGGGAAAATTAATTGTACAGGTATTTGCCAACGTTTTCTTCGTTGGATTTGCTATTTTTAAAAATGAAAAAGTATTCAGAGACTAATAAAATATGTAAATTATTATGAAAATGATATGCCCAAGCGCGATAATGCGCGTGCTGTTTACACAACTAAATACTGTGCGCAAAGTTATAAAAGTAGAATAAACACTAATTTTCTCTAATTCTATGTTCTTCAATATTATCTGTTTTAGTAATTCTAAGTTATGATCCAATTAATTAGAGTTTGTAGTGTGGGGGAATGAGATCAGTAGCACCGGTACACCTATAGCCTTATATGAATCCTTTATCCTACCTGTGTGTAGCTTGTATAGGGATCTTGTTACTCTTTCAATTTCTTTGACTTCGTCCTTTTCTATGTGTTTGGTTTAAATGATAAAAACAAATGATGCCTTTCCATGAAGAGTGTGTGTGATCAATTTTATGAAAACAACAAATAATACTACTCCTTATAAGTGCCCCCGGAAGGGTGATGGCGATACAAATCTTTTCCCTAAATTGGTTAAGGTCTGGAAGGTTATTTTCGATAATTCCTGGCTCAAGAAAATCAATTTCAAAATTATATTTGAAAAAAATTTAGATAAAAATAATAAAAATAGTTTCCACGGTGAGAGAGTAGGAAGTAGGGAAAATAGTTTCATAAGTGATATTTCACGCTAATTGTCTCCTCCCTATCCACAACAACTCACCCTCAAGGCGGAGCTAGAAAATCATGAAGGGGATTCAAAAAGTTAGTCCCTTCTTTCAATTCATATGGCGAAATTTGACTTTGCACGGGGTTTAAGAAATAGAAGTTAAACTTGAAAAGTTTTAAATCATTCTTGTTAGGTGTAAAGAAAAAGTAAAAGAGACAATATTTGAGAAATTAAAAAGTTGTTGCTAGCTTTTAATTTAAGTGGAGCCCAATAATAAAAATAATGATATTAATTAATTATCAGAAAAGAAGCATGTCTTTTCTTTAGAACAAACCAATAAAGTCAGTGTGACACATAAGTTGAGACTAAAAATGTCAAATCCGGATTCGAACTAATGATCAAACTTTGTGAACCCCTCTGTATATTTATTCAAATTTCGTCTTATATCAAGGAGATTCAATAATATAAATATACTAAAATTTTATCGTTGCTTTATTTATACGGAGAAATTTTTAAGATATTCAATTGAACCCGCTCCTTTTAACTCAACTCCTCCGCACATGCGTGCCCAACCCACACCCACAACCACACCCCCTCACCCCTCACCCCAAACCCACACTCCCTCACCCTTGCCCACAAATAGTAAGTTCCTCGCCCCCAACCCCTCTCAAGCCTTGCCCTACCCCATCATCCCCCCTCCACAACCACCTCCACATCGTGGTATTTGCCAAGATTAAATGTTCTTAGATAATATTTTTCTACATACTTACAAAAGATTAAAAAAAATAAGAAAATCACTTATTTTCTAATAAAATATTTTTTTCGACAAATGGTAATAAATGGAAATATCATCATACATTATCAAATTACTAGTAATTAGATGTGCATTTTTCTTATGGGAATATAATCATAAGTATTAATCTTAATTGGCCTTGGTGGAAAATAATTTCTTATTCGTCTTGAGAAAGTAGTCGGCTATTGACATACTAATTAAATGATCAGAAAAAGATGCATAAGTGGGAAAATTTAAAAGTGACCAACTCGTCTATCCCAATATTGCTTCTTGTTTGGTAGGAAATCATGTGAATTTTCATTTTTGTGTCGATTGTTTTTAAGATATAAGTCTCTTTACATATAAAAATAAACAAATCCTGCAAGTAGGCGAATATTTAAGTTTTAATACTCAACAATAATAGTTGATATCAATCGCACATCGCATATATACTAATACTAATTACTAATAATGTTTTAAATTTTAAAATATTAATCCAAAATCCACTTACCATGAACTCCAAAATTTAAAACAGAAATAAACAATAGAAGCAAATATAATAATTAAGAAGTAGGTTACATTTAATGAAGAAGGTAGTTCGGCATGAAAGATTTTGATTACTGAAGTTTTGTGAGTCAAAAGTTCAAACATGCTGAAGACATCATTATTACTTATTCTTCTGCTAGGAGCGTGTATCTTAAGCAAAACCCCACTGGCTCAATCTTATATAGCCTTGTTTGTTTTTGAATTTTTCGGATTAGTTGGGAACAAAATCCATCAAATTAATGAATTTTTTGGAATTTTGGTATGATTCGAATTAAGAAAGAAAAGATGATAATCACAACAAAGAAAGTTCATAAACAAATAAGCAGGTAGCGATATAGTTTTTGGTTATTTAATGATATCATTCTAAGACGTGTAATGACCGGCACATGCATGACAATGTATTTTACAAAGTTTTAATAGTAGTATTATTTTTATGCATGTATAGGCCATTTGGTACAAAGTAGTGTATTAGTTGTGCATGGGACAGGGACATGTGTTTTGGCTGCGAGTTAGGAATATCCGCCGCCGAGGGAGGAAAACAATGACTTGTACGTGAGATAGTAGCAGAGATGATATGGCTTTTGTCCATATAAACAATTCACATAAAAGAGGCCGTTTGGGGACTTATTTTAAGTAGCTTAAAGACCAAAAATTATTCATAAAATATTTTTCAGAAAGTTAGGAAATTTTAACTTCTCACTTTTGATTTTTTTAAGCATAAAAATACTTGTAAGATCTTTATTTTTTGAATTACAAACATCCATTTTTTATTTAAAGGCATATATATGTAATTTTAAGCTACTTTTAACCTTACTCAAACGGGCTCAACGTCTCTTTCCGTTTACTTGACTGCTTACGACGACTTATGAATTTTAAGTACTACACAACCAAAAAATAGTTATATTACCCAGAACGGGAAACTTTGAAAAGCTATTAGCTTCACTGAAGTTCCTCCTAAAAGAAGAATTAGGCCGTCTCATTTCACTAAATGAAAGTGTAAATAAAAATTATTTAGATCTCAACTATTATGCATCTGTTTATTTTCTTTTATAATTATTGATTTGTAGCAGAATTATAATGAAGCCCATCATGAATATGCAGGATGGACGTCACTGAAGTGTCACTGAAGAGCTTATTAGCGCCCCATTTAGATTTTAACTAACTTTTGAAAAATATTTGGTTTTTAACCACTAGATTTAACTTCAAACCTCCGTGTCTTAATCTCAAATCTTCAGATCTTAACTTCAAACCAGAAGATGTGAAGTTAGGTATAAACAACTTCCAACTTCAAACATAGTAACTAAAACCTAAAATTGTTTAAAAAAACCTAGGTAAATCTAAATGGGGCGCCTAAAAGATGGTTCCAAACGAAAATTTTGCCCTTCATGTAGACTCATAGAGGAAGAGCAAATTTGCACGAAATAGATAGATCTGGTGTAGTGTTACAACTCTAACCCCGTAGGAAAAGTCTAACAAAAATTAGCCCCCATCAGAAAGAGTTGCTAGTGATCGTCAGAGAAAAACTTCTTGCAATCGCTAGGTCTTTGGTAGTTGAAAGATCTGGAAATCTCCAAGAATTTTCTTATGAGGTAAAATTTGTTACTTTCCTTATAAGGGTCAAATATGTGATATAGCACCAAAAATGTTTTACTTCTGTAAATCATCCAAGGAAGTAGGTGGCTTAGTGAGTCCAAAAACCTAATCCATTTTCCGGGGTAAAGTGCACGAATAGCCACTTTTATCAGTTATCTTTGGTTTGAGGCCATTTTTTTTATTTGTTTTACATGAGATGCCACTTTTTGGAACTTCAACCTTGTGGGTTGAACTTCACACAAGTTCAGCCCACAAGGGTTTAAGTTCAACTTTAGTCCACCATAAAGGTTGAAGTTCAACTTCAGCCCATAAAAGTTGTAGTTTACGCACCTATGCTTAAAAGTTTAGTCCTTACGGATTGAAGTTGAACTACATAACTTAGGCATGAATTTCAACCTACAAGATTTGAACTTCAGCCCACAAATATTGAAGTTCCAAAAAGTGGTCTCTCATGTAAAATCAATAAAAAAAAGTGGCTCCAATCAAATACCAGTGGCAAAAATGGCATGTAGGCAAAAATTTTACATTTTCTCGGGAAACCTTAAAGTCCAATTTAGTCATTTGTATAGTTTGCCTTTTGTTTTCAAAACGCTTTTTTCTTGAGCTAAAGCTATATTCGAAAGAACCTTTCAATCAAATAAGATAGGGATTAGGTCGGTTTACACATCACTTTTAACGATTCCACTTGTAAAATTACACTAATATGCTATATATTGTTGTTGTTATTCATTATATATAGTTTTCATTTTAAAGACATGAGATGAAAAAAAAGAAGAAGAAGCAAATTCATTTTACAAATTCTATTCTGGCATCGGAATGTTTCAATATCATTTGAACATAGTTAAAAAAATGGACCTTAAGGATATTTTTGTCCCTTACTATTCATGTTCAAAATTGAAGCTAACACCAAAAGTTTGATCTATAACCTTCTGTGTCAAAGTTTAAACATTTTTGCCAATAAATTGAAGTCTTTGAAGAGAATAGTCTTCTATAACCAATTACAATTGGAATAGTACACAATGAATATATAAAGATCTATAATGCACTATATTGCTAAGTTGTTCGGACACGGGTGTGGGTGTCCGACACGGATGTGGATCTTGAGGTCGGATTTTTCAAGATGACATTTTTAAGAATCGTGGATACAGATCCTAGTACGGATACGGGTGCGGGATCCGACTAAAAATAATTCAAAAAAAATATAAGAAACTCTAAATAAAGCTAAGATTTAGTTGTAATCAAATATGTAAATATATTAACTTCAATTTGCTATATATAAATTAAGTGTCCTTAATTATCTCTAAAGTGGATTACATTAATTATATTAACTAATGTATATTATTTGATTAGGGGACTCATTTTAATTTAATTTGAAAATTTTAAGTTTAATTTAATTTGAAAATTTTAACTCTAACATCAAATGTACATGAAAACAAATTATACCTAACATCTATAGTTTAAGAGTTAATTTTTTATAGTTATCTTTCATTTCTATTTGTATATTAATTTTAAAATTTTAAATTTCTATAATTATTATATAAGACTTATGTGTGTCAAGCTTTCAATACAAAGGGTACACTATTATTAAATATAATAATATCCAAATAAAGTCAAAAGTCCTTTGAACTTTTCCAAATTCTCCAAAGCTCGTCTTGCCCAATCTTCGTTAACGCTCCGTGCTTTTTTCCCTCAAAAATTTAAAATAAGAAAAAGAAAAATTAATGAAGCCTTCAAGTTCGCCGCCGTGGAGAAAAAGGTAGTGGCATACCCACGTCCATCAACACTCTTTACAAATCTTTTCTATTTAGACGCCTCCAAGTTAATTTCTGTTTGGCAGAAACATATCATTTCTTTCTGTTTGGTAGAAACCTATCGATCAAGAGGAGAAACAGAAAGTAAATGACTAATTTCCTAGATAAGGTTTGCCATTTTTTTCAAATTTACCTTACTTTTGGTTCTAACTTCGGGAATCAAATTCTATCTCGTCTCGAATTTTCTCGGTCATCGCGATCAAAGTACCCAAAATCGTTTGACCAGATCCGGTGCGGATCCCATATCCACACCAGCACCAATGTCGTGTCGACACAAGTGAGGCACCTAAACTGCCTTGTCAGAGCAACTTAGCTATTGTACAATCTCTTTAGGGAATATATAACTGAAATAACATTTTTAATAAACGTTAAAATCGATCTATCTAAATTGGCCACGTCATGAATAATAAGAGAGATTTGGTTTTTCAATCACCTAAAAATATTATTTTAGTTATACAACCTTTTGCAAGAGATGGAAAAATATAGAAACGAGTTCTTTACATTGCCATTTACTTCTATTCAAATAGTAGATGAACTATGTCAAACCGGAAACATGAACATAGATTGCATAATTCATTAAACGAGAAATAGCCAAAAAAATCCACCTAGTACCCTCGATAAGAGGAGGTCTTAACTAATTGCCCCCACTTAGAAATATTTTAACTAAATATCCTCCACTTCATAGCCCCTGTGAAAGTACTATTTTGCCCCCGACTAATATAATTCATGTTTCTCTGTTTAACATAGCCTCCCTAAAAGGGTTTCTCTCTCTCTCTCTTTCGACGTTCCTGGTCTGTTTCCCTTCTTTCTTCATTTTGTGCTGGAGATTTAGGGTTCGTATTCTCCGTTTTCCTGTGTTTGTTGTATTTTTTAATTTAAATTATTATTTTTACGAAGCCTAATCATTTATATGCAAATTTTTTTCACCTGCAATTTTATTTGTATACTTATTGTGGTTGTTTATATATTTATTTGTCAGTTATTTCCATTTTGATTTATGTTTGAGGTTTTTGTAGATTCTTTTGGTTGTGTTTGTTTGATTCCGGGCATTTGAAGCTTCAAATTTCATATAGCGTACAGTCTTGGCTATTGCCAAGAGTTGTATAGACTTTTTCTAAATTGGTTATTGTAGTAGAGTTTAAAGTATTGGCAATAGCCAATACTCTAGAGATTTTTCAGTGTAAGGTCCTATTTTCAGCAGATCGTAAAGTCTTGGCTATTGCCAACAGTTGCATAGGTTTTTTCTAAATTGGTTATTGCAATAGAGTTTAAAGTCTTGGCTATTGCCAATATGTTTAGATATCTTCAGTGTATGTATTCCCTTTGCACTAGAACTGAAAGTCTTGGCTCGGTCTTGTTCATACTTTGAATTTTCTGATTGTCTCCTTTTAATATTAATTTTTGACTTCATTTTATTCTTATTTAGTGTCTGGATTCCAAGGTCGACTCGGTCTCGGGGCATGTTGCTATGTTTAAGAAAGACTTTGAAGGCGGTGTATACAAAAGGAATTTTGGGTGCATTGGAATCAATGAAAGTAATCTGGGAGTTGCAAAATTGGTTTCATCCAGTGCTGGTATAAAATGCTCTCAAGGAGAAGGTGCTGATGTTGTTGTAGAAACTGCTTCTCAGATTATTGCTAAACTGTAAAGTGGAGAGATTCTTATCTTTTCCCAACCAGGAGATGTTGAAGTGCTGAGTGTCAAAGAAATATGTTTGTATATGGTGTTCCTTTTATTGTTTGATTTATTTGTTGTTATGTGTTGTCAGTGTTTTTTTTCATATTTTGCAGGTAAGTGATATTGAGTGTTGTGATCAATATAATGTTCATATAGACTCTGTGGATGATTTATAAGTCAGCCAGTATCTTCTGATGAAGGTGGCAGGAAAAGGCAAAGATGTGATCTAGTTGATGAACTTCCAAATTTCCGTTTGTTATCTCCGTCGCAAGAAGATGGTGCAAATGATCTTTCTTGTAGTAGTCCAAATGATACTTTTAGTACTGCAAAAGAGTTAGAGAAACCCACTGAGAGTTAGAAACTATTTTTATAGGTTTGGTAGGAATTTTTAGTTGTTGACAATACTTTTGGGTTAAGTTAAATTGAACTAGTTACTGGTTTGACTGTAAAGTGTTGGCTATTTCCAAGAGTTTAGTCTATTGATAATAATTTTTTTTTTTTGTATTTCTTTTGGTTGTTATGTTTATGTAAACAAGTACACTTGGATGATTGATATTTTTGTTAATTTGAATATTTGGGTTGTTTTCAATTGGATGAGTTTTAAGTGTTGGCAAGTGTTACCTTTTGACAATACTCTTGCGTCAATATCAATTGAATTTATTTTTTGTATATGTGTAAAGTCTTGGCTATTGCCATGAGTCGAATGTATTGATAATATGAACTTTCCAATTACTGAAGTCTTGGTAATTGCCAATATTTTGTGCGAAAAGAAACCGAAGTTCTGAAATAGGTTGAGTGTACAGTCTTGGCTATTGCCAATATTTCAGGTATATCTTTCATAGCACATTTTTATTTTTAAAAATATTTGTGAGGTTAATATTTGAAAATATGATAAATAAATGTTATTGTCAAGATTGTTTTAATTCTATAGCTTTAATAGTTTTGAGTTATTATTACTTTAAAAATTATAAAGGTTGTGGTATTTCAGTCCTTTTAATTACTTCTACTATGAAGCAGGATTTTCTGAAATTCTCATCATTTTTCAGCAGAAATATGCAAGTCGTAAGTTCTTGATCATTTGTTATCATCATTCTTCTGCACCTTCGAGATTTGTGAAACCTTATCTTTACTTCAGTTTCAGCAGTGTTGATGGTTAGAGCATTACAAATTTCTTTTCTAAATGCGTGGTAGCTTATACCGTCTTAGACAAGTATCAACTTTATATCATGGTTGATGTATTTGCTGTTTGCATCCTAATTCCCATTATAAGCTATATAAATGCAGCGAGTCGCCATAGTGGTAATCCTGCACATAATCAAGACAAATAATATGCTTTAATAGAAGCAGGATCATCAGTAAATTGTTGCCCTTTTCTGGGCTTAAGGTCTTGCAAAGAAGTCTCTCTTAGGTGTCTATTGCACCAGAGCTGCAACTCTTGGCAATAGCCAAGACTTGGAGAGACTTTGTCTGCAAGCCCCCATAGTAACAGTCTTAAAGTATTGGCAATAGGCAAGAAGTCTCTCCTAGGTGTCTATTGCACCAGAGTTGCAACTCTTGGCAATAGCCAAGAGTTGCAGAGATTTTGTATGCATGCCCCTCATAGCAACAGTCTGAAAGTCTTGGCAATAGCCAAGAAGTTTCTCCTAGGTGCTTATTCCACCAGAGTTGCAACTCTTGGCAATAGCCAAGACTTGCAGAGACTTTCTCTGCAAGTCCCCCATAGCAACAGGTCTGAAAGTCTTGCCAATAGCCAAGAAGTCTCTGCTTTGTGCTTATTGCACCAGAGCTACTCAAGACTTGCATAGAATTTGTCTGCAAGTACCCCATTGCAACAGGTTTGTAAGTCTTGGCAATAGGGAAGAAGTGTCTACAAGGATCCCATTGCATCAGAGATGCAAGTCTTAGCTATAGCACCTCATTGCAATAGGGTTGAAAGTCTTGGCAATAGGCAATAACTTTGTACAAGCCTCACATTGCACCAGAGCTTAAACTATTGTCAATAAGCCAAAACTTTTTCAGAATTGATAGATTTTTTTTTTTATGAAAGTGCATATTACAATTACTGTAATCAATCTAATGTCACGTGTTTTTTGATTATTATGAATAAAAACCATATCTCGTTTGGTTTATATAGAATTTTAACCAAAGTTAAGCATAATATAAATGAAATTATAAAGAAATTAATCAAACTCTTCGTAAAATTCAATAGCAATTTGAATAAATCTTACAGTGAACCTTTACTTGAACGTAGCAATCTCTGAAAGGAGTGGGTCTTTAGGGTTGATGTGATCGCGTGAAGAGTGAAAAGGAAGGGGATGAACTGTGCGCATCTTTTTATTGGTTTGTAGGGGTATTTTGGTCCGAAAAAAATTTCATTAAACTAATGAAGATATTTTTGCTAAACATTTGTTAGTGAGGGTAATTTGGCAAACCATTGATTCCGATAGCATATTTTTGCAATTCTCACATAAATAGCTAAGATGCATAATCAGAACGTGCAAATTTTAATTCTCACCATATCTTTTTCCTCATGCCATTTTCTTATTGGAAAGTTCAATAAGTAGCCGTTTGGCCATAGATTTCAAAAAATATTTAAAAAAGAGTTTTTAGAGTTGATTTGAAAGGTGAAATGTGTTTAGACATACATTACACTCGAAAAAAATAAAGTTTTGTAAGAGTAGTAACTTGTTTTGAAAAATTTAAAAAAGTGTTTTAAATCAATTTTTGGTTTTTTAAAAAAGTTAAAAAAGTTATAAGATTTCATGGACAAATATTTTTTCAAATTTTTTTTGAAAAGAAGAGAAAAAAAAACTGTATGAACAAACGGTCCTAAGTATACTAAAAAGTTTAATATTCTGCTTTCAATTACTACAATGCTAAGATCAAGTAGTGACGTTAAACCTGTTAAAGGTAACCCACCAACTAAGGCTGTCTATTGACCCGGTCCGGTCCGGTCCCGGTTCGGCTCGTCCGGTCCGGTCCGGTCCGGTGTTGTGTTGGCAAAAAAAATCCGACACCGGCCCGGTTCCGGTCAGGTGCACCGGTGCAATTGCACCAATGCCGGATCGGAACCGAAACCGGCAGCCGGATATTGTACCGGTCCCGGTCCGGTTTGATCCGGTTCGGTTCGGTTCGTTAATTTTTTTTTTTTTTTGTTTTAAATTAAATTTTTTATTTTTTAAAATACTAAAATCTAAATAAAAAACACAAAACACATATATTATTCAACAATACACACATTACATTACGTTGGAAAATGAAAATGCATAATTAGAAAAATAAAAACATGAAAATAGACTAGAAATTAGAAAAATACATAAATTTTCAAGTTCATCGACTCAACACTGACTCAACTCAATCATCAGTCATCACGTGGTTGCAGATATTTGCCACCAGCACGAGCTGCCCATTCGGGGTCATGATGGTTTTCCAAGTGGCTCTTAAACCTCATTGTCCCTCCAGTATTTGTTCCATCTTCCCAATTCCAAACTTTCTGACAAAGAGTACATTGAGCTTTGCCGGTATCATTATTTTTTGTGATAAATTCCCAAACTTCGGATCGTTTAGTTCTTTTTGGAGCAGCAGACGGACCTACGTTAGTAGCACCTTGAACTTGATTTGCATTTGCAGCCATGTTGATAGAAAATTTAATAAAATAGCTTTTTTTTTAAGAGAAATGAATAGAAAATATTGAATTGTTATTAATTTGATGAAATATGGGAGTATTTATAGGCAAAATAGGTAGGGGAGGGTTGTAGGGGCGTTTATGGGTGTGGGGGTGGGAAAAATAGCCGTTTATGGCCGTTGCCAACGGCTATTTTTCAAAATGGAGCGGATTTGGACATAAATTTGAAGTGGGCCGGTCCGGTCCGGTTCCGGTCCGGTCCGGTCCGGCCCGGTTTTGTCGTTTTCTTTATTTTTTTTTTTTTGTTTTTTGTTTTTTGGTTATTTGTTTTGTTTAAATTTTAGTTTTATGTAATAACTTTTATATAATACTAGTAATCTAGTATTAAAATATTTATGTAATGTAGTATTTTAGTATTATAAAAGTATAATTGAGTAGTTTTTTTATAAAACTTAGTAATCTAGTATAACTTAATAACTTGTTATTTTTCAAACTTAATACTAAGTTAGTAGTATAATAGTATTTAATATTTTAGTATTTTAGTTTTTAGTATTTAGTATTTTAGTATTTTAGTTTTTAGTATTTAGTATTTAGTATTTAGTTTTTAGTATTTTAGTATTTAGTATTTTAGTATTTAGTATTTTAGTATTGAATTGCAAAGAGGAAACTTAATAGCAAAGGACACTTGAGAATATAACAAAGGATTTACTTAATAGCAAGGCGTAACGCATTTTATTGAATAATGGATAATGGTTGATTTTTTGCAAAGTACATAGATATTAAATTGCAAAAACTACATATTAATAAAAAAACTTCTCATTTTCTGAATAATTTCGTCTGGCACCTCTGGAGGAACCGGTGGCAAAGAGTCATCTTGTTCATATTCAGTTTCATTGTCCAAACTTCCATCGCCTGATAAAATTTCTGATGATGCTTCTGAATCGGCTACTTTATCTTCTGCAAATCCAAAATTTCTTCGCTCCGATCTAATCCAATCTCTGAATAATACGGCCGTCTCCATTGCTTCTTCCTTCAATGAATGTCTATGATCTCCAATTTGTAATCTTCCTTGGCTAAACGCGCTTTCTGAAGCAACAGATGATGCTTGAATAGTTAGAATATCCCGCGCCATTTTTGCTAAAATTGGAAACTGTGCTTGTTGATCCCTCCAAAATGGCAGTAGTTCATCGCTTCTAAAATAATCAACATCCTTGCAAGCATGAAGTAAATAAACATCAAGCTCGTTGAACCCTCCGCTGCTACTCGACTGCCTGCTAGAAAGCCTTTGATTGAGGCTGGAAAAACTTCCCAATCCGGTTGCAGGTCTTTTGGGAGCCTGCGTTGAACTTGATCCAGCTCCACTTGGAACACTTGGAACAACATTATCAGCTGCACTCCTATACCTTTCATAAATCCGTTGGCAATCTACAATTACCTGCGCACAAACTGTTTCTACACTTGGTGTTTCTTCATCAGTAATTTTCAAATTCCGATAAATTTCTCTAATGAGCATTTCCGTATTAAAACGTTTAAAACATGGATGTAATACAGATGCAATGTAATAAAGTGGTGGAATCGGAAAAAAATATTTTTTAAATTTTTCAAGCATTGCTTCTACCGCAACTTCATAACCAGGCACTACTCTATAATCGTTAAGTAATTCTGCTATTCCAGCTATAAAATACAACATGGTAGTGATTGTAGGATAATATTGACCGGAAAATTCTTTAGTAGCATAAAAAAACTTTTCTAAAAATTGAAGAAGACGCTCAACTTCTTGCCAATCTGTTTCTTCTAGGTGATACACATCAGCTACTTTGCGATTAAAATAATTAGTAATAGGCACTCGTAAAATGTAAGCAACATTCAAAGAGTCATATACAGTGTTCCACCTAGTTGAAACTTCCTTTGGAACTTTTCTAGGAGTTATACCTTCTTTCAGACAATCTACTTGAAAGTCCCTCCATCTATCCGGTTTTTTAGATTTAAAAATATAACTAATTGCGAGTCTAACCTTCATAATAGTAGGATCAAATAACTTAAGTCCATCTTTTACAACTAAATTATATATATGACATGCACATCTAACATGAAACAATTCTTCAAAAGGGGGATGCAATGCGGGTATTAACTTAGTAATAGCATAATCATTGTTTGCTGCATTATCAAGAGTTATACTTAAAACTTTATCACTAAGATAATACGCCTTACAAATATCCGAAACTTCTCCCTTAATAAAATTTCCCGTGTGTGGTTCATCGACAGCAGAATATGCTAAAATTCTTTTTTGCATTACCCAATTAAGATCTATCCAATGACAAGTAACTGTTAAATACTCATACCCATTTACACCACGACCCAAATCAGAAGTAAGACAAACTCTACAATCAAAGTGATAAAATATATATCGTAAATATTGTCTATATTCATTTTTAAATTTTATAATATCAGTTCTAACCGTAGTTTTTGGAAAACCTTGAAAAGATGGATTATATACGGTTTGAATATAACGAATAAAACCTTGACAAGAAGCAAATGTAAAAGGTAAGCACTCTACCGCAATCATTTTTGCCATTTGTTCCCTATCTTTCTTTTTATCATAATGCAAAAGCCCCCCCGTCACTGGGTTAATTTCCTGTTGGATTCCACTACCTTGCGATGGAGCCATTCTATTCCCTGAACGAGGGCCACCCGCCCTTGCTTCCCATTTTTCCTTATGATGGTTTTCTAAGTGTGTTCTCAACTTTCCCGTCCCACTATTATGGCTGCCGGTTTTAAATTCCCAAACTTTTTTACAAAGATTACATTTAGCTTTCTGAGCCGGAATATCTTTAGTCATAAATAGCCACACATCCGATCTTTCGGGTCGTGCATATCGTTCTCTACTAGGAGGCATAGGTGGTAATTCAGTTTCTTCATGTTGTTCGCCGTGAAATTGACTAGTGGGTGTTTCATCTAAATTAGCCCCTTCGGTAAACTCTTCATATTGTGTCTCTAACATATCATTATCTAGTGGTGCACCAACATTTATATCATGCAAAAATTGCGAGTCCTCTTCCTGAGTAAAATCATCTAGAAGAGAAGGAGCGCTAGAAGTACCAACTGGTCTTTTACCTAAAGCACGACTACGTCTATCATCATCCCCCCCCGGTTAGAAGCACTTGATCTACGACCGCTACCCGTACGCCTAGTAATTGATCTCAAAATTCCAGACATTTTTTATAATTACTAAAATATGCTTCAAACAAATTACTAAAATATGCTACAAACAATAATATTGCACAAAAATAAAATAGATAATAAAAAGTAAGAACGAGTTTACTTGATATCGTGAACTTAGAATGTAGAACTTAGGAAGTGAAAATTGAAACTTGACCGGAACCGCACCGAACAATATTTCCACTTTACTCCAAATATTTTTTTAGTATGCAATTTAGCAAATAGCCTTTTGTAGAAATAAGAGAGATTGATAGAAATTTAGAGAGAATATTAGAGAAATTGTGAATAAATTGATGAAAAATGATGGTATTTATAGAAAAAATAGATAGGGGGGGTATGGGGGCGCCCTAGGGGGGTGGGGGGGCCAAAATAGCCGTTTTTGGCCGTTGGGGCAACGGCCAAAAGTGAAATAGCCGTTGCCCAACGGCTAGTTTTGGCTAAGCCCATCAGTGTCCGGTCCGGTCCGGTTCCGGTCCGGTCCGGTCGGTTTCCGGTCCATTTTGGTCCGGTTCGTCCGGTCCATTTTGGACGTGCCGGATCGAAACCGGGTCGTTTTTTTTTTTTTATATTTGGCCCGGTTTGAGCCGGTCCGGTCCGGTCCGGACCGGTTTCCGGTCCGGTCCGGTTCGGCCCGGCCCAAACCGGGCTATTAGACAGCCTTACCACCAACCTTTAAGAAAAGCATCAAAATAAACCCAAAAAGAGAAAGTGCAGCCCCCCTCTGTCAAAGGAATAAAGCACTGCCTTGAGTTGAGGAGAATTCACTTTTGGACGCCATCTAAAGATTGCCTTTTCCTTTTTCCGTATACAAAAAGCGTACACCCAACCAAACAAGAAAAATAAAAAAATAAAAAAGGTTCAACACTTCAACTTTGCTCCCAAACTATGCAATTCATTTATATTTGCCCGTTAATAATAGTTAGGGTCCAAAACATTTTAACAATTATAAGACAGAATGGGTCAAATATACTTGTATTGGGTAAAAATCGACCCACGGCAATTTGCCCCGGTCACGCAAGTCTCAACGACCGAACACGTCACGACTAAACAACTGCCGAGGCGATTGAGCAAGTCGCCGAGGCCTTGAAACCGAAGATGCGTTACCGAAGGCGAGCCGCGAGCTGAGCTTCGGTAATCATCACCTCGGTCAAGCAACAGGGCTAAGCCACCGAGGTCATCAACTCTCACCTCGGTGGATCCTCCTCGGTTCAAGCGGCTTTGCAGCCCACTACATCACCCCACTAACTCAACCACTTCACACCTGGATCGTGGGACAATATGGTAGCAGATAGTGGAGATCGTGGGCAAGGCTTACTCCTATAAATAGCAGATCATTTTATGTACGGGGATCCAGAAATTAATACCGAAACTCTGCCCAAATTTGTACTGAACATTCATATATTGAAATCAAGTTATTTTACGTATTTTTCATCCGTTTCGCACATTGTTTTCCGCTTTGATACAGAGATTTGCTTATATTCGGATCCAAATTCGATTTGTGTACCTAAAAACGATTTAGGCCCATACAAATTGGCGCCGTCTGTGGGGATATAAGCAATAACGCTTTGTTCCAAAGTTCGAAATCCGTTCTTCGTCAAGAAATTTGTGATTTAACGCTATGGCTGATAACAACGATGGTGGTAATGGTGATCGGGTTGACGTTCAGACGAACCAACAATCCTTCACCCCAATGACAACCGAAGAATTTCAAATGTACGTTGTCACCACGCTAAGAGCTCTCCAAAACAAACAGGATGAGCAGGCTAGTATCAATGCCGAATTTCGCGCCTCACTAGAAGGGCGAAACAGTGCCGCCCCAAACGGCACCCAGCCCTCGGCTCCCGGTGGAGGCACCCCGCCTTTCGTTCCTCAGGGCGCGACAACAGGGGGACCTCACAACGGAACCGCGTCTGGGGGGTCGGGGAGTGGTCCATCTTCCATGCCACACTTCGGGACGGTTCCCTCCATGGCAGAAACAACGTCATCAGTTGACGTTGAAAAAATGAGTAGAGAAATCGAGGCTCGCATCGAGGCGCGCGTCGAAAAGCGCCTCGAACGCGTACCGGGGATAGGCAAGGAGGAAGATGACGACCTCGACATCGAGCAATATAGGGAACAGCCTTATAAGCCCGAGGCAGCACCAGCTCCAACTCCTGTGGGTTTCAAACTCACATTCCTCAAAAAGTACGATGGGACAACTGATCCCAAGGAGCATGTTAGGGAGTACATGTCCATGGTGAAGAGCAACGACTTGACGTCCATGCAGCTTGAATCCATGTTTTTAAAGAAGTTTGGTAGTTCATTGGAAAAGGGTGCACTTCGGTGGTATTTATGCTTGCCGCCGGGGTCAATCTCCTCGTTCAAAGAACTATCCCGCGCCTTTGTCAAAGCTCACACCGGCGCGCAAAAGATCCTCCAGAGGAAGGAGGATATATGTGAAGTAAAACAGTGGCCCGGTGAGCCACTTAAAGAGTTCCTCGAGCGATTCCATGCTGAACGTATGGAATTGCCTCGAATGGATGATACCTTGGCTATCATGGCCTTTGAAAAAGGTATCAACGGTCGCAATTCAAATGCTGCTGCCGAATTGCGGAAAGAGTTGCAACAATATCAGGTCCTGACGTGGGAAGACCTGCATAGAAGAGCTTACTCCAAAATCAGATTGGAGGAGGCGGAGTTCAAAAACCGAGGTTATCAAAACCGAGGTGATATGCCAAACCGCGCCGAGGCGCCACGAAATAATTTTAAAGGGAGGTATGAACCTTATACTTCGCCGAGGCAACATGTTACTCAAAGATTGGGAAACAACCCCGGTAACTCATACCCGGCGTCTCACGTAAGCCAAAGGCTAGGAGGGAAGGTTCAAACCAATATGAACCAAAGGAATCCCTCGAGCTCCGCCTCGGTCCCAAGAAAGGATCTCCCCCGGATCCAAGATTATAATTTTAACATATCGACCTCTGAGCTGGTCGACGTCGTTAAGGGGACAGCCGGGGTTAGAGTTCCCAAAGACATGAGAACCCCGGCAGACAAAAGGGATCAGAATCTGCATTGCGAGTTTCATGCAGATTATGGTCACAGAACCGAGGACTGCAAAGCTTTGCGCCTCGAGGTAGCTCACCTACTGAAAAAAGGAGTCTTGGCCCAATTTCTCACGGATAAGGGGAAAGACAATTTTTCAAAGAACCGGGGTGATGGGCAACCACCTC
The DNA here is from genome assembly GCA_029990575.1 of Petunia axillaris subsp. axillaris. NCBI lineage: Eukaryota > Viridiplantae > Streptophyta > Magnoliopsida > Solanales > Solanaceae > Petunia > Petunia axillaris. The sequence goes on from JARKNS010000009.1 coordinate 49,332,754, forward strand.
GGCCTCCACCCCCGGAGAGAGTGGTTAACGTCATCACCGGGGGGTCCGAAGTAAACGGCGTGAACTTCGCCGCAGCTAAAAAGTTTGCTAAGCTCTCCATCACCATGGAGAAAAGGACCCGAGTTGGAGGCTCGGGCAAGGATATCGTGTTCGATGAGGATGACTGTGATGGGATGATGTTCCCCCATCACGATGCCCTAGTCATCATGCTAAGAATTAACAACGCCGACATCAAGAGAGTGCTGATTGACCCCGGTAGCTCAGTCAACATCATCAGCTACGGGGCGGTGAAGCAGATGTGGCTAAAAGGGGAAATCGTTCCCAAATCAACAGTGTTGGCTGGTTTCAACAACTCAACGGAGAAGACGTTGGGTGAAATCACGCTGAAGACATTCGCTGAGGGTGTCATCAAGGATACACTGTTTCAAGTGATGCCCGAGGACCTGGCCTATAATGTAATCCTCGGGCGGCCATGGATCCACTCCATGGAAGCTGTTCCTTCCACTTTACACCAAGTGATCAAATTCCCAACGCCTTGGGGGGTTCGGTCAATTAAGGGGGAGCAGCGAGTAGCGAGGGAATGCTACTCGGTTGCACTGAAGAGCGGAGTCGCCCCGAGCGGGCCCAAAAAATAGCAGCCAACGCAACCGGGGTCGAGCGAGGCGAGCCTCCAAGATGAAATTGAAAAGATCCCGGCATGCGTGCAAGAGCCTCGGAAGCAAAAAGCCGAGGATTCCACCGTTGAAGAGCTGAACTCTTTCACTCTACTGAAAGAGTTCCCAGAAAGGAAGGTGCACATCGGCTCAGAATTGGACCCGAAGTCGAAAGACGCAATTATGGAAGTTTTAAGGTCCAATTATGACTGTTTCGCTTGGGCTCATTCAGACATGACAGGTATCGATCCGGAGATCATGACTCACAAGCTGAATGTAGATCCAAGATTCACCCCGGTGAAACAAAAGAAGAGACCTCACGCCGGGGTGAAAAAGAAGGCGATTGAAGATGAGACCACGAAGCTGCAAGAAAATGGTTTCATCAGGGAAGTGAAATACCCCGAATGGCTGGCAAATGTGGTAGTTGTGCCGAAGAAGAATGGCAAGTGGAGAATGTGTGTAGACTACACCGACCTGAATAAAGCTTGCCCCAAAGATTCTTACCCGTTGCCACAAATTGACAGGTTAATAGACTCCACGGCTGGACACAAACTATTAACTTTCTTGGATGCGTATTCGGGCTACAATCAAATCCTCATGGACCCTGAGGACGAAGAAAAAACCTCGTTCATCACTGACCGAGGTACATTCTGTTACAAGGTCATGCCCTTCGGTCTCAAAAACGCCGGGGCAACTTACCAAAGGCTAGTATGTCGCATGTTCAAGGACTATATTGGAAAATCTATGGAAGTTTACATAGACGACATGCTCATCAAGTCGATCCAAATGGGGGATCACTTGAATCATTTAAGGGAGGCCTTCGCCGTGTTGAGACAATATGGCATGAAACTGAATCCTGAAAAGTGCGCCTTCGGCGTTGGGTCTGGCAAATTCTTAGGATTCATCGTCTCCGAACGGGGCATCGAAGCTAATCCTGACAAAATCAGAGCTATCGAAGAAATCCCCGAAAAGCTTACCGGGGTGAAAGAAGTCCAACGCTTGACTGGCCGAGTCGCTGCCTTGAGTCGTTTCATCTCAAGGTCCTCGGAGCGATGCCACAAATTCTTCTCCGTTTTGAGAAAAAACACCCACTTCGAATGGACACCGGAGTGCGAACAAGCGTTGAAAGACTTGAAACAGTATTTGGCTAACGCACCGTTGCTTGCCAAGCCAAAAGAAGGTGAAACATTGCTAGTCTACTTAGCAGTGTCCGAGGTATCAGTAAGTGCTGTGCTGGTTCGAGAAGAAGATGGCAAGCAGCAGCCCATTTACTATGTGAGCAAGACACTCCTCGACGCTGAGACCAGGTATCCACATCTGGAAAAACTAGCTCTTGCTTTACTTGTTACCGCTCGGAAATTGCGGCCCTATTTTCAATGCCATCCAATAGCCGTAGTTTCAACCTTCCCCTTGAGAAATATTTTGCATAAGCCAGAGTTGTCGGGAAGATTATCAAAATGGGCGGTAGAGTTAAGTGAATATGACATCACCTATCAGCCTCGGAACGCCATTAAGTCCCAAGTCTTGGCGGACTTCGTGGCAGATTTTAGCGTTGGTATCTTACCCGAGGCTGAAAAAGAAAATACCGAAACTAAAGGAACAACTCCGGGCTTATGGGTACTCTATACCGATGGAGCAACTAACTCTAAAGGTTCGGGGCTGGGCATAGTCTTGAGAGCACCCACCGGGGAGAAAATCAGACACTCGGTTCGATTCAAAAAAGTGACCAACAACGAGGCAGAATATGAGGCGGCTTTAGCAGGTTTAGATTTGGCCAAAGAAATGGGGGTTGAAAGAATCGAATTGAGATGTGATTCTCAGTTAGTGGTGAACCAAATCATCGGTGATTACACGGCTCGCGAGCCCAGAATGCAGTTATACCTAGATCGGGCGCAAAGGACCTTGAGCCAATTCAAAGAATGGCAAGTTAAACAAATACCTCGGGAGGAGAACACCGAGGCTGATGCTCTAGCGAGTCTGGGTTCGGCTATTGATGAAGGCCACTCGGGGACTGACTCAATGGTTCGGCTTCTATCTGCACAGGTGAGAGAGATGAAGCTGCAAGTCAATTCGGTGGACAACCGGTGGGATTGGCGAAGTAAGTTCATCTCCTATTTCGACTCGGGGACTGTCCCCCAAGATAAAAAAGAGGTGAAGAAGCTGAGAACCCAAGCTGCCTCATATCACATGATCGAAGGCAATCTATACAAGAGGCTGTATTGCGGCCCGATGGCCAAATGTTTAGGTCCCGATGAAGCAAGGTACGTGATGGCAGAAGTGCACGAAGGCGAGTGTGGCAACCACTCGGGGGCAAAGTCCTTGGTACGAAAACTATTAAGAGCTGGGTATTACTGGCCCACTATCAGTACCGATGTGAGGGATTTTGTGCAAAAATGTGACAAGTGCCAACGCCATGGGCGGCTAATTCACCAACAGGCCGAGCCTCTTCACTCGGTGGTGTCGCCATGGCCCTTCATGAAATGGGGAATGGACGTTGTTGGACCATTGCCCAAGGGAAAGGGTGGTGTTCGTTTCATCCTGGTATTGACTGATTACTTCACCAAATGGGTGGAAGCAGCGGCTCTCACCGAAGTCAAGCAAAAGCAAGTAATCGACTTCATCAGAAAGAACATCATCTACAGGTTCGGGGTCCCAAGAGAAATTGCTTGCGACAATGGCAAACAATTCATGGGGACTGCTATTACCAACTTCTTCAAGCAGTGGGGTATCAAGAGAATAGCTTCGACTCCTTATCATCCAAGCGCAAATGGCCAAGCTGAGTCTTCAAACAGGATTATAATTGAGAATCTCAAGAAAAGGCTCGATGAGAAAAAGGGTCCTTGGCCCGAGGAGTTGCACGGGGTTCTGTGGGCCATGCGAACGACTGAAAAGAGCAGCACCGGGGAGACTCCTTTCTCTTTGGCGTATGGCATGGACTCTCTTATTCCCGTAGAGGTGGGCGAACCAAGCCTTCGGTACGCCCATACGACCGAGGACGCAAATCAGGAAGCAATGCGCATTGAGTTGGATCTGCTCGAGGAGAAGAGGGAATTGGCTTTGGTTCGGCTGGTTGCTCAAAAGAGACAGATCGAAGCATATCTCAACAGAAAGGCTAAATTCAGGGACTTCAAGGTCGGGGATTATGTGCTGAAAACCGTGAAGCAGTCAACCAAAGAAGAAAACGGAGGAAAGCTCGTTGCAAATTGGGAAGGACCCTACAGGGTCAAAGCAATTGTTGGGAAGGGTTCTTATCAAATCGAAAGTTTGCAAGGAGAGCCTGAACCGTTAAATTGGAATGTTTCCAACTTGAAGCGGTACTACTTCTAGTCGAGGTAAATATCTTCAAACTCCTTTAAATCAAACAGCCCCGAGCCGAACCCCGCTCCCATGGCATTAACAGAAAATGTACTAACTTACCCCTCGTTCCGCCTTTTTGCTTGACCTTTTCAGGAAGCGAACCGAACCGATTCCAGTGCTCGGATCTTCATCAAGATTCACAACCGAACACTGGGGGGGAGTGAGAAGGGGTTGATATCGAGGTCCGCATCGAGCCTCCCAACCCAAGCTTATCTATCCGACAACCGGGGACTAACCCCCGAGGACTAGATTTAGTACATTGTAAATTAGCCCGATAGCGGCATCTTTTTTAGTTTGCTTTTATTTCGAAATTTTACCCAAGGTCCGTTTAGGCTTGGTTTTATGTACACAGCCTTTTGGCTCGTTGATATCAATAAGAATCACTTCGGTTGCACCCATTTTATCTGTTTAAATCTTACATTTGGAAGCCGCGTAATGCATCGACCCGAGGACGAGACGTCGTCCCAGGTTCGCATCGGTCAATCTCTATCTAAATCTTGCAAGATTAAAGTAAAATTTGCATCAAAGTGTCGATACGCTCCAAAAGCCATTACACAAAGTAAGGATGCAAATATTTCAAATTCAAAAGCCCGAAGGCTGAATATATACATTTTCAAAACGACCCGAAGGTCGAAACTACAAACTCAAAAGCCCGAAGGCTTACAAAAGAAGCACTAAAGGTAACTCAAGCTTCAGGAGAACCACCTCCACCCCCGGAGCCCTCTTCGGCCTCTTCGTCTTCTTCATCTTCATCATCGCCGCTCGAGGCTTCACTTGAAGGAAGATCTTCTATGATAGCTTGGGCTTCGGCCGCTTTGGCTTCGGCCTTCTCAATTTCCTCATCAAGGTTAAGCTCCCCGGCGCGACACCGCTTGAGTAACCTCAACCGAGACTTGATGATGGCCCACCGCTTGTCAAGCTCGGCCCTTTTCACCTTAAGTGCAGCTTTATCCTTTCGGGCCGCGATTTCATCTTTCAGGGCAGCGATTTGATCATCCTTGGCTGAAAGCTTGGAAGTTTCGCCCTCTAGCTTCTTAATGTGAAGCAGATGGTCTCTCAGCTGATCTTGGTGCTTTTTGGCCATGTTAACCGCCTCGGCTTTGGTTCGTGACAGCTCATCGCTCAACCTCGCGACTTCCTCTCCCAGCCTTGAGCGTTCGGCGTCAAAATCATCACCGAGGATCTTAATCTTGGCTTCGGAGTTCGCCTCAGCTTCGCGTAAATCGGCCTGGGACTTGGCTAAATCAGCCTTCAGCAAAGCTATCTGAGCATTGAATTTATCTTTTTGCTGATCCCATAGGCGGGACACACGCCGAACCTCAGCGGTCCTCGAAGACTCGACCTCGACGGCTTTCAAAGAAAGGATGAAGGTCTGAACAAAGGCCAAAGAAACCGAAGTCAGATATAACCCGAAGGTAAAGACGCAAATCAAATTCTTTTGGTCTCTTAAAAAAATTTTCAATATGGCAAAACTTACCCTTACTGCGTTGGAGGCCAAGGTACTGTATAGCTGACCCGGGGTAAACTCCTGCATGAGCCTATCCTCGGTTGGCCCTAGCAAGGGCGTAAGTCTGAGGAGATCCTCGGGGTTACACCCAAGAAGATTTGAAGACATCGGCACCTCGAGTTTTCGATAAGACCCCACCGAGGAAGAAATCCTCGCGGGCTCGGAATGCGCTCTCATCGACCCGGAGCCAGCTTCTCCGGTGACTGCAGCAGCCCCAGCTTCGGTAACTTTAGCCTTACCTTTGGCTCTTTCCGCCGCCGCATCAAGCTCGGGCCCTTGACCTTCAAGATCTACAACAGCAATATCTCCTCGAGACCAAGCCTCGTCGGCAGCCTTATCCTCAGGCTCATCCACCAGTCCTCGGCGTTTTTCAGCCACCGCTTCGGGCTGGCTAAGTGTCTCCGCTTCGGTACGAGGAGCTACCGAGCGGGACGACTTCTTCGACGTAGCCCTCTTCCGCTTCACACCTACAAGCGAAGGAAAATTTTCAACATTGGGACAGAACGAAAACGACGCTAAACAACGCGTACTGAGGATAAATATCTACCTTTGGAAGTCCCTTGATCGGGGGCTCCCTTGGGGATTTTTGAAGACTTGGAAGCCTTCAACCCTTTATACTCCCCGGCTACCGCAGCCAGATCATCGTCAGACTCGGTCTCTTCATCATTTTTCTTCTTCTCTTCCTTCCTCTTCTTGCTCTTCTTGGTGTTAGCGGCACGATTTGGAAAACCTGACACCGAGGGAAGGAAAGGTCAGAAAATTCCCAAAGTTAACCATCACCGAAGCACTGTCAAAACTTACCATGCCTTTTGCACTGCCAACCAAATTCGGCAGCCATGTTCATCCACGTCCTCACGGGGCGCGTGCGAGCGTTAGTCATCGCTTTCACCCACTCAGTCAAGCCCGCCGGGGGTACGATGTCAACCTTGTTGGCTGAAGAAATAGCAAAACCAGTTAATATTGGCAAAATTACCGAGGAGGAAAACGACAAAAGCGATGTGCTTACGTGTGTTATTCCACCGCTCGGGAAAATCAGGCTCGGTGGATAAGACCTTGGTTTCCAGCAAGATGAACCGTTCACTCCAGCCTCGGTCCCCGTGGTCTTCACTCTTGTGAAGAAGAGCAAATTTACCCCGGTTGTTGAGCGCCACTACCCCGGCTTTGTGGAAGTAAGGGTAGTAGAGAGAGATAAGATGCTGAAAGGTGAAGTCCACCTTCGCTTTCTTGCTTAGCCAGTCCATGCATTGAACGACTCTCCAGACACCGGGGCCAAGTTGAGCCAGACACAAATTGTAAGCCCGGCAAAAGTCGTCGATGACCTTGTGTACGGGAAGAGTGAAACCGATGGTAAATGGATAAGTGTAAACAAAGGACATACCCTCGATCTCGTGGCATACCCTGCTTGTTGGGTCGGGAATAACAACTTTGACCTCGGCGGCAAATTGACACTCCCTCCGAACTCGTTCAGTATGAGCCTGAGTAATGAGAGTGGGGGTAGTGTTCACGGGAACGTTTCTATGCTTCCCCTCCTGCTCAGCCGTCCGAGCCTGTAGTTTTAGGTCCTTGGAGTTATCAAAATGGGAGGGAATGATTTGGTGTGGCTCAAGCTCCTGCTCGAGGGGAATAGACGGTCCCGTGGATCCCCCCTCGGCAACATCTGTGGCTTCGGTGCCTCTACCCTCGGCGTCGACGCCCTCGGTACCAATTCCCTCACCATCCCCTCCATCATCATCATCCCTAAGGAGAGCGTCGCTGAAGCTGCGTAGGGCGGCGTCATCCAGCACGACGTCGTCCTCGCCTGAGGCGGCCTCCTCCTCCGCCGCTAGCTGGCGCATAGCTCTCATTTTACGGCGCTTCACGCCCCCAACACCAGACGACACCTCACCTCCTTCAACCACAGCTGCAGCACTCACTGGCGCTGCGGCGGCGACGTCGCCGCTAGCAACGGCTGCGGCTGAAGGTGGAATTCGCACCCTCTCACCCGAATCACTGGAATCTTGCCTAGAGATTGTGGTAGACATGATAACAATATCGAAAAGGGAAGCTTCTTATGAAATCAGAAAGATGAAGGAGTTTGAAAGAGTTCTCAAGCTTTTTGGCACTGTTGATCGCTAAAAGGTAAATGGGAAAGAGTTTGATGGAATGCTCCTTTTATAGGTATGGAATACGGAGTGATGATGACGTCAGCGTCATCATTATAACGTTGGAGAAAACAAAATTTTCGGCGCGACGGTTCGGTCGACCCACGGATGAGCGCCACGTGTCATTGAGAAGAGACCTGATGGGACGCGAGCTGTTGACAAAATTTTGAAACGCTTGGATAGGGTTGAGCCACGTCGCTTTTCCCGCTAAAACTTCATTCCACTCCTCGGTCTCCTCGGTAGGCAACCGAGGAGTGGGGGGACTATCTGTATTGGGTAAAAATCGACCCACGGCAATTTGCCCCGGTCACGCAAGTCTCAACGACCGAACACGTCACGACTAAACAACTGCCGAGGCGATTGAGCAAGTCGCCGAGGCCTTGAAACCGAAGATGCGTTACCGAAGGCGAGCCGCGAGCTGAGCTTCGGTAATCATCACCTCGGTCAAGCAACAGGGCTAAGCCACCGAGGTCATCAACTCTCACCTCGGTGGATCCTCCTCGGTTCAAGCGGCTTTGCAGCCCACTACATCACCCCACTAACTCAACCACTTCACACCTGGATCGTGGGACAATATGGTAGCAGATAGTGGAGATCGTGGGCAAGGCTTACTCCTATAAATAGCAGATCATTTTATGTACGGGGATCCAGAAATTAATACCGAAACTCTGCCCAAATTTGTACTGAACATTCATATATTGAAATCAAGTTATTTTACGTATTTTTCATCCGTTTCGCACATTGTTTTCCGCTTTGATACAGAGATTTGCTTATATTCGGATCCAAATTCGATTTGTGTACCTAAAAACGATTTAGGCCCATACAATACTCTTATCTCTTAATGACAAAAGCTTTGCACCACGTCCGACCTTATAGGTAAAAGAGTCAAATATATACCACTAAATCATACAAATTACCTCAAATTTATCCCCAAATTATGCCGGATAACCCAAACTATTAACAGAGACAAATGCTCAAAAGTACAATTAAGAGCAAATTTTACGTTTGTCAAAAATGCAACGCCGACAAAAAAGCACCGACTGGAAAAAATAAAAGAACAGTGCAATAAACCAAAATGACCATAGCATGGATTCTCCATATATCACGCATAAATAGTTCTCAAAGTCAATAATTGAGCCACATGTTTAACATGCACAAAGCAGGCAACAAATTAACAATGCTCCCTACTTCACCAAATCCCTACGCTAATCACCAACATTAATACTCACTATCAATAAATTACTATACATAAACACAGTACTGAAAATGCAATAATAACACACTGGACAGTAGGTCCCACTTCACGTTCTAAGTGGGCCCCAAACAGTTGGAAATTTTAACGTTTTACCTTAGTGGTAAAACAAGAAAATGACTAGCATTTATTGGATGAGAATCCAATGAGAGAATTTGCCAAGTCGAAACTGACACGTGTCCCTTGCTGTTGAACATTACCGATAATTGACAGCGAAGATGTCGTTGGAGCAAAGGCAAAACAAAATGTCCCAGATGAATCAACCGGTATCAGGTAATTCTTAGCCGGTAACGGCAATTCTTTACCGTTAGAAAACTTAAACGACACCGTTGGTACTTCCACACTTTTCATAGACTTCAAATCATAACACGTGTCAAATAACGCCACGCCGTTAGTTGACGGCAAATGTCTCGTCCCTTTCACGAACTCATCGCGGAGCGTGTTGTACACGTCCGTTTGCAATCGCGTAATTGCCGTACCCGAATCGACTATGACGCCTCCGTCACCGTTATCACTAACTTTAAAAGATGACGGAGGAATTGACAGCGCATTGCCCGCTACACTCAACCCCGTTAAGTCGAGGTAGTAAAACGTGTCGAGTTTCGAGTTTTTAACTAACGGAGCAGTAACGGCATCATGTGGTGTTACGGAGCCAAACTCGAGGGTCGAAGTAGAGTCAGAGTCACGGTCCACTAAACAATACGAAAAAGAACTTGCATTTATTTGCGACGGAAAAGATAATGAGCCGCCACCAAGCCCTAACAACCCAGCCGCGCCGACAAATAAGCCTTCATTATTATGTCCACAGCCGATGGCTACATTTTCAACTGAAGCCGAGCCGCCAAAAGTAACGCGCTCCGTTACAAAATCGCCAACGGTATACGACCCATCCCCGTAGGAAACTTCATATAAACACGTGTCGTTACGACATTCAGACACGTCAAGTGACTTGCACTGTTTCGTATCGCACGTGAGGGGAGCAAACGTAGTAGACGAAGCTGGCTCGAAGATCGGATCGGCTTGTTGGTAACAATCGGCGCAAGGTGCACATTGTAGCCAATTAACGTCACTTCCAGTATCAAGTACCATGTAAACTTGGCTCGGCGGGTGACCTACTCCAACTCGGCTAAAATACTCGCCGCTTCCTTGGCTTGTTCCTGAAATAATCGGCCCTTCTAATTCCTCGGCTTGAAACTCGGCTTCAACTGGCTCAAGATCTGATTTAGAAATCCCTTGTACTACTAGATCTAGCCGAGTTTGAAGTGACTTGGCTCGAGCCGAGTCGCGCCCGAGCCGAGCTAATGTTAATGACTTGTAATCTTTATGTGATGTCCCATGTACAGCTATACGAGAATGTAGTTGTAGACTTAGTGAAGAAGCGGTAAAAATGGTATTTTCTTGTTTTAAAGAGTTTAAAGCTTGAGACGACTCCGCTGAGAACGGGTTAAGGGTGTTTTGGATAGAGGAAGAAACATCAAGGGATGTAGTTCTTGAGGCATCGGGAGTTGTACGTGAAAGAACTGTGGTGAATAATAGAACAAAACTGAAAATGGCTAAAATGGATAAAGTGTAAGTGGCCATTGTTGAAAGAAAAGGAAAATGGAGAAATGGAGTGTGACTTGACAGCGAGAGTGAGCTTGACTTATATATTACGAGGAAAGATAAAATATAGTGGTTGAAAAATTATGAGAGAAGATAAACTAAGAAATACTAGTAATAATGTTGTACGCGTTATTTTCGCGTCTTATTTTAAGTGTTTAGATTTGACTGAACATAAAATTTAAAAAATAGATGACTTTTATATCTTGTTGTTTAAAATTGGGTATAATATGGGTACGTGCTTTTAAATATTATGGTCCAAAACAAATTTTCAAATTAAAGAATTATCAAATATGAAAAAAATACTATTTTTGAAACGGAAGATAAAGAAAAAATAGACAGTTTAATTATAACTGAGGGATTGGACATTTTAATAAAGGTCACGTTGGACTTGTTGGAGGAGACAAAGAAGGGTCAATAGGAAAAGAACAAGCTTTGAATGAGGTTTAACTAATTTTAATGATTAGTAGATTAAGCATTTCATTGGATGTTTTAATTTGTGTGCGTTGCATTAAAGAAGGATGTGAAAGGGGATTAATCAAAGAAATCAATGAATTGTACTTTGGTAGTTGTATAGCTCGTGAATCTTTATTGACTATTAATTGGACAGAGTGGTTTAACCAACTATGTAGTTAAGTCTTGGCTTTTTTCAAACTTCACCGAAGTATTTGTCCATTAGTAACAGTGGCATGAGGTCAAATTCTACACAATTGAATCTCTTCTAGTTAAATATGCAAAAAAAAAAAAAAAAAAAAAAAAAAAAAAAAAAAAAAGTACACAACACAATGTTGACGGTAAAGTTTTTACTTGTGTATAATTGCTTGAAAATAATGGAAAGTAAACATCAATTTGAGATAGAACAGTAAAATTTTTCTTGTGTATAATCACTTTGAAGTTTTGGAAAGTTTGAATTCTTATAAGTTAAACATTTTCTAGTTAACTATGTAAACATTGAATGGGGAATAGTGTTATTGGACTAAGGTTAAACAATTGCTCCACTCTTCACTCCACCACAAAAGGATGGTATATTAGAAAGTAGAATTCTTTATTAGGAGGGTTTTCGCAAGGGGGGGTTGGTTTGATGTAGTTGAGCATATTAAGGCGGATTGATGAATGAAATGGGGCCAAGATGTAGGAGATTGGGGAGGTCAAAAGATGGCGCATCGGAATGATGGCAATTATAAAGGAAGTGGTGAAGGTGAAGCAAAGGCCTTTTGTTGGTAGTAAATTACTCCCTCGGTTTAAGTTTACTTGTCCAAATTCAACTTTGCACTACAAACAAGACAAAATAAGAAAAATTAAACTTGACAAATCTACCTTTATTTATTATACTTTGTTGTAGTTTCCAATTAATTAGAAAGAGATTTTGAAGAATCTAACCATTTAATGTCAATGATAAATTAGGAAGAACATAGCTAATTTTATCTTGAATTGCTAAAAGGACAAGTAAATTAAAATTTTGACTTTGTTAAATTTAGACAAGTAAACTTAAACGGAGGGGGTATAACCAAGACTTTTGCGACGTAAATATTTAGTGGCATATGGAGTTTATACCAAATTATTACTATAATTTAACTTTAGCAATTAAACAAAAAGAAAATATGCATCAGTTAATTATAATTAAGTGATAAATATATATATTAGAAATACACATTTTACATTTCGTTTAGTTAGTATAAGCATCGAATAGACATAACATTTTTTGTATAGAGCTAAACAGTAGAAATAATGTATCTTAGCTTTTATTTTACTATCTTTTAAGATGATTATTTTGTCAACGTGAATTATGATTTTGCTTGTTTAACGAATTTTTTATGTTGTGTGATTATTGGTCAAAAGACTTCAGTGATAATCAAACTTTTTTGACGTGAGGTTTCTCATGTCTTCCTCCACAAGATTGTATTAGCATTTACATGCACAACTTTTTACTAATGATTATCAAACATCAAACCATCTCAACTGGTCTCTTAGAATAGTTTTCATTATAATATGAAAAATAGAGATCAATAAACGTGATTGGAGGAGAAATTTTGGACAATAATTTCTTCTTTGACATTAAAACGTCATTTGGTTGTTGGTGATTCTATAAATATTACCATAATAATCTTCTTCATACTCTTTGATTCATATAGATATTACTCCTACTACATATACTTTAGTATCAACCTCTCCATATCTATTTAAGTATCATAATATCACTACAACAAGTTACTTTTTGGCTCATAAAAAATAAGCATTTTTTACTCCCTTTTGCTTTCTCTAATGATAAACCGATCGTTTGGTCTCTTGAATTGTTGATCAATATATGAAACTGGATGTTCTTCCTCTAGATTCCAGTTTTTCTTTCTTCATTCTTTTCCTTTTAATTTAAATATTTTTTAAAAAAGAGCAATTAAGACTATCATAGTTCCTTCAATCAACGTACTAACGTATTTATATTAACTTTAAAAAGTTGGGGCAAATCCCTTGTGTCAATGCTCCCTAGAATCTTTGAGCTTCTGTAGCTTATAGGTACCAGGGCTGTTCAATTTTTGGTTTAAATCGATAAATCGAACCGACAAAAAGTTAATGGTTTATAAATATTGGGTTATCGAGTTATCGGTTATTTAACGGTTTGCAAAAAAAAATTATTAGGTTATCGGTTCGGTTGTCGATTTTGTACATTTTCTTATTGGTTAAACCGATAACCCAATAAGGTTTTCAAATTTACTATGTTGTGCTTATGTGCATAAAAGTAGTATATTTAATTACTATTAGTTGGAACTTGAAAACCTCAAACCCTAATTTTATTTTACTTGTGTAGCTTTCAAGTCGCCCCATCCATTTCAACCACTGATTTACTATTTCATTCCTTGCCTCCTCCATTAGTTTATAGAATAATGAAGTATATTTGAATCTATTGTTGGTTGTTTTTTTTTTTTAATATGGCGAATGCTATAAGAGGCATTGAATTCACTGTGAAAATAAAGCCGATTTTGTATTGGATGCAATCGTTTAAGAGGTTTTTTTTACACTTGTTAGGCCTAAGTTTCTTAATGGTTAAACCGAAAACCGAACCGATAAGAACCTAAAACCGATAAACGATAGCTTATTGGTTCGGTTATTGGTTTAGTATTGTAATCACCTAATTTTGGCACCAAAATTCAAAATTGCTCAAATAGTCGTATTAGATTCTTAGGACGTTTCGTCAAATTTTTCTGGACTTCTAGTGTTTATGTTAACTAAAATTGTCATTAATTAGGATGTAAAATATGAAAATTGCCAAAAAATTACTTGTTATGTGTTTAATTTTCGATTCTATAGTTTAATAATGATAGTACTGTAAAGTATATGATTAATTTTTAGTTGGTTGTGTGTGTATCAACCATTTTAAATGGTCATTTATCAAAAATAGTAGCCCAAAACACTGGCCCATCAGCCCATTCCATTACCCAAGCCCACACTCCCAATATATAAGCTTAAATTCCCAAAATATTTTCCATTTACACAAAACTCAGAAAAATGGGCAAACTCTTGCCAAATTTCCCTAGGCTCGCCGGAAAACTCCCTCCACCGGATCTCCACCGCGCTGCCGCCGCCGGCCACCACCTCCGGTGGCCGGAAAAATATAAAAACTATACCATTCGAAAGATCTCGGCTCCCTCTTTCCATTTCTCAACTTGGTTTCTTCAAATTTCAAGCCGTTTCCGGTAGATCGGAGGTCAAAGTCCGGTCAAACTTCAACTCCGGTGAGTTTTTTTTCAGTTTTTCTCTATTTCTTTCCCTTCCCCTTCACCCCCTTATCCCATCTCCCAAAACCCGTCCCATTTTCCCCGTCCAGTTCACCCGTTTCTGTTTTCTCATTTTTTCCTTCTTTCTTCTTCTCATTTTATTTTTTCTATTTCTGTTATGGTTGAGATGATGATGATATTTTGGTGAGGCTGTGATGATTTGTGTGGGGTGGAGGGGGGCTGTGCGGGGCAGTGAAGGCAAGGCGTAGGTGCTACTGTTTTGGTGATGTTTTGGTGAGGATGAGGGGCTATTTTTGTGTGCGTTTGTGGTGGTGACACGGCGAGGCAGTGGTGCTACGAGGGCGAGGCAGTGATGACAGAAAATTGAGGCAGTGATGACAGAAAACAGTGGCGTACGGGGCTGATTTGAACCAAGGCAGTGTGTCGAACAATGGCGATGAGGCTGATTTTGCTTGACATAAGCTTAACGGGTTAGAAAGCAAAAACCTTGCTTTGTTTACATTTTTTCAAATTTTGCTTAAAGATGTTTAGTTGTAGTTTAGCATGATGATAGTGTAATTGTATTGGTGTCGTTATTTAAAAGCGAGTTTGAACCTTATGTATGCTCGTTTCGTAATTAAATCGACGTTTAGTTTTCGTAGTTGCTATTATAGTTTCTTCTAGTTCAAGCACAATTCTGTTCATGTGTAAATTCTAGTAAAATTTTAGTTTAGTTTGCTAAAATCATGTATGTTTGGTGTCTGTTAAGGTTGAGCATGTTTGTCCATAGTTTGTCGTTTAATCATTTAGTCTTAATTATGATAGCTCATGTGTTTGTGAGGAAAATACTTGTTAGCATTAAGAAACTTAATTAGTCTTGTAAATCCATTTTATTAGTGCTAAAGGACAAGTCTGTTGGCTAAAGTTTGTTGTAAAGGCTTGGATTTGTTCAAGTTGTCTGGTTTTAATATTAAGCATAAAATTGTGTGTAAATGTTGTCTTTGTTAGCTCCCTTAAACATGACTTTCTTTACGTGTGTTGTGATTGACAGTAAAATCGTCTAGGATGTGTTTGTGCAGCTTATCTTAAGCTTGAATTGTTTGTTGTATTTAGTAATTAAACTTGAAAGTCTCTCTAAGTTGGCTTGTGAGATAAAGTTGAAAAGCGTAAGGTTAATTTTGAGCTTTTCTTTGTGCGGACCTGTAGGCTTGTATGTCAAGTTCTGTTGCCTGATTTTTGTGGACCTTTAGTCTAAGTATGTACTTAGTTAATTCTGGAATGTTCCTAGTTCTTTGGGGGCTGTTTAGTTAGAAATTAGGGGGGTTAAGAAGCCTGAGAATTAGTGTGTCAAAAAGAGTGTCAAAAGTCAAGAAGAGTACAATGTCAGCACGAAAGTTGTAATTTTTCACATGGGTGTTGTACTTTCTTCTTAAAAAGCAAGGATTTTGGCACATGGGTTGTACCATCTTTGGAAAAAAATCAAGTGTGTCACATGGGGGTGTTGTCCTTTTACCCGAATTTTCACTCCACCTTTTGTCTATAAAAAGAGAGTCTTTTAGTTTCTTTAGAGGAGATATGAGAAAATACTCTCACTCTCTCTTAAAAAAGGATTTTACCAGATCTGAAACTTGAGAGCTAGAAGGAGAAACTTGCTGAAAATTAGAGAGAAAGAGAGAAAAGTGAGCAAGTGAAAGAAGGAAATATTTAGTGAATTTAAGTGTAAAGATTTAGAACCAAAAGACTTCTATACCAAGAGTCTTTTGGGTCATAAATCTTTGGTTTCAAGTCAAGTTTAGGGGTGAAAGAGTTGTCTATCACTGGTTTAGCTTGCTTGCTGTGGTCATCTCATTTGGGACTCAACTTGTGATCATTTGTTGGTTCTTGTGTTATTAAAGAAGTGGTACACACAAGGTATTCCTTAAACTTCCTTGTATCTTACCATTTTTATTAACAAAAATAGCATGTTCAAAGTATGAAATTTATGTTTTTTTTATGCGATTTATTCTGATAGTATATTGATAAATTTGGAGTTGTGTTAAAACAAGAAGTATGGCTAGTTATTACATAGGCATATTTCGCAAGTTTGTTAACTATTCTTAAGCCATATATGTGCGAAAAGAAAGGATGGACGATTAGGCAAAACTTAGGATTTAATCAATGAGAGCGCAAGTTAAATGTCAATTTAAAGGAAAATGTGGAATGAAAAAAAAATGCTAAACAAGACAGAAAGTGGATGGAAATGCCAGAACCAATAAATTGCAGAAATAGCCTCGTTTTTGCTCTTTTTTTACAAAATAGTCACTATGTAGGCGGCAAACAGATTCTGATTAGTTCTTTTCCCAAATGACCTTTAATTAACTTATTAATGCAAATGGCCAACCCACTATCAAAAATTGAGTTGTTTAAATTAGTTAGGTGCTATTTTCGCAAGCAAAATAACTAGCCAGCTTATTATTGCAAACGGGTCAGCCCACTAACAAAATAAATGGATCAAAATAGAGTAAGAGGTCATTTTTTTTAAGAAAGTAGCATACAAGCCTTTCAATGCAAAAATTCCAGCCCACCTATTATATTTTAACCAATAGCCACTCTTTTGACAAAACAATATTTAAATTGGCAAACTACTCACTTGTGTAATAAATGGTTCTATTATTTTGGCAAATTTAATTATTTGAAGTTAATTAAATTCTTTTAAAAAATAGACCAGTCCTTTGTGAGTTTGGAAATACGCAATACTTTTTATTTATTTTTGAATCAAAATGTAAATTCGTCCAGTCCTTTGTGAGGTTGGATAAGAATAACATATTTTTTCTTAAATCAAAGTACAAATTCAAATAAACGGCATTAATATAACAACCATATTTGATAAATTAAAATTGCGACAATAAAGCAACTGTGCTTGGCACAGGACTCGAGGGTGCCTAATACCTTTCCGAGAGTCAACTGAGAACCTTACCCGAATCTCTAAACGCAGACCATTAGACGAGTCAAAGGTGTTCCAAGGTATCTTCTGGTGACTTGGCACACCTTAAACTATGTCAAGTGCCGACTCCGAGTTTCTCTAAAATAATTTTGTACCTTTTGTAACACCCGTCATAACCTTTTAAATACACAATTTCTATTTATTTGTTTTTTGTGTGTTAAAAAAGGGTCATGACAGCTTGGCAACTCCGCTGGGGAAATTAGTGAAAACTAGAATCTCCGGCTTTGAAAAATTGTCGCACGTTTTAATTTATTAAATATCTGGTTGTTATATGTTTGCCGTTATCACATGGAAAGTTGAATGTTACCGCTTTAATTTTGTTGAACTGTATATAAACTGTCTTCTCCGCGTACACCTCTGAGTCTCTGGAACACTTGCACACATGCACTTACCAGATTGCTTGTGGCATCTGGGACTTTCTTACTAAGTTGCCCATGATTTAAGAGGATGGCGTGACGGATTTTAGGCCGGACACACTGTCTCCAGATGGCCCTGATGCGCTTTCCGCCCGGTTTGTCCACCGGGTTTCCAGCCAGTCTAGACACTGAGTCAGTTGTGTCACCTAGAGTTAAACCTTTAGGCCCAATTATCTGCATCATATTTGACTTAATGAGGTGCGGTACACCGGTATTGCACTTGTCTAGGCTGACCCCTTTGTGTCAAGATGGGCCCGTGTCTCGAAAAGATACAGTATTGGCATCTTATGTGTTGCATTTATTGTAGAAAGAGGGTTGTTATGCTGACCGATCACCGGGGGTGGGTGTTAAATTTTGAAAACATAAAAAAAAAAAATTGAATTGAGAAAAATGAAAAAAATGGGTTTAGTCCCGTGTCTCAAAATATCTTTAGTTGTCATTTTACGCCGTTATAATGGCGAATTTTTTTTCAAGAACTTTTTAGAGTCTAATTTTGTGTACGGATTTGGTCTCAAGTATTAGAAAATAATTTGTCATAATTTTGCGCCGTTATAGTTTTGCGCCGGTATAATGGTAAAATTTTGGGACCCTTTTGTCTTTGAGTCTGTATCCAAGTCAAGTCCATATTTTTGAAAAGTAATTTATCGGGGTTTTACGCCGTCATAATGGCCAATTTTTGTAAACCAATTTTGCATCTAATTCGTGTAATATTTTGTGTCGTTGTGTCGTCATAATGGCCAAATTTTGTACATACTCAAAGATTCTTTTTCGAATTAGATCAAAGAGTTTGTTTTAAAAAAAAATTGTGTCTATTTTTGTGTTGTTATAATATCCGATTTTGGGATCACCTTTCGGATAAAAAAAAATTATTTTGTTTCATAATCTGTTCTTAAGTTCTGTTAGAACCTCCCTCGGGTTGAGTCTTAAATTTTTCATTAAACCCAAAAAAAAAATATTATTTTTAGGGTCCCACTCTTCTTTGTATTGTACTTTTCAAGGTCAAGACAGGGTACAAACGATAAATTGCAATTAGCTAAGTTGTATTTTGTGTCGATCCTCGTGGAATAATTTGACTCCGCTAAAATGTCAAGTCTCATTATTTTCACCGTCCGGGTGTACCCACCTAATGTGTCGGTTTGTATATATCTTTTGACTCGTGTATCACGTTAAGCAGTTTGTTTTGAGTCTGACTCGTGTCGTTTGTCTAAATTATGTTTTTGAGTCAGAAAAAGAGGTAAAGAAAGAAAAATAAAAAAAAATCATCCAAGTTTCTCCTTGTTCTAATTACGTGTCAGTTACAATTTTGTTCTGATTTTTCTCAAGGCACGTAAGCAATCTTTAAGGGATACGGTCGGTACACTCGGCTTGCGCCGAGAACCATTTCGGGATGACGCATAACAACCCTAGGCTTGCAATTTGTGACTCTTTTATGCTAATCTGATTTGTTTGCCACTAGCCTTTGAGTTTTGGAAGTTGCTACGGAATTTTGGCATTATCTCGCGCCCGTACGCAATAGGATCAAAGGGACCTGTTACCATGTCGTTTGATAAGGGAAGTTCTGAGATCAGCGCCCATGAACTTCTGGTGCTGGAAAACAAGAGGTTGACTGAAGAGGTCAAAAATTTGAAACAACTGGTGGCTGACTTGTATATTGCCATTGCCACGGGAAAAACATCTCCTCCTATGCCGACCAATCTTTTAGGGGCTGCTTCATTCTCTGCACATCAGGCACGTGGCTCACCTACTAAATTTGAGGACTCACAGTATTCTCCCGACTTTCCTCACTACCAGAATGATACAAGTAATGGAGGATCGTCTAAAATACATCCTTGGGCACCACATCCATCTCAAATGGGGCATACTTCGCCCCGAGCCTCTGTTCCACCGTTCACGGGTCCTATTAGGAGGGAGAATCTTGGGAGGAAAGATGAAAGGGAGCGATGTCAAGGAGGCAGGAATGAGAAAGAGTGCAAACAACCCCACTCATACCCCTGGGCACAACAAAAGCATAATCCGGAAAGCCACCTTCCAAAAATTTCAAAATATTCCAATACTCCATTTTATATAGCGCGTGCATATGTTCCAGCACCTTCGCATCCACAATGGCGCGCAGCAAGCCCACAACCCACAAATAATACTCCACAAAACTATTTCCACGCTTCTCCAAACCCCACTCACCGATCAAAGAAAGCCTTCCGCCCTTGTCCATATCACAAGATGTTACGAATGCAGAAAAAGAAGGAGCTCACGCCAATCGGGGAATCTTACACTAGTGTCTTCGAGAAGTTGCAGCCTTTGGATATGTTGAGGCCGATCAAGGGAGGAATGCATCCAAGGGATAAAGTGGACGAATCTCGTCAATGCGCTTACCATTCAGGCGCACGTGGTCATGACACAGAAGATTGCCACTACCTCAAGAGGGCAGTTCAAGCCTTGATAGACAATGGCCAGGTCCGAGTCGAGGGCTCAGATGCATCAAATATCAACCAGAACTCATTGTCTGTCTGTGATGATGTGCATATGGTGGGTATGGTATGTGGAGAAGATTTGAGAGCTGAATCTGCAATGCCGATAGTACCTATTGGTGATGTGTCAATTGGGGCTAACCAAATGCTTGTGGCAGTGAACTGTGTTCCTGAAATTGTGTTTGGGGTAGTAGACAGAGTCAGGGTGGAAGAAATGAAGAAGACGAATATGTCTCTCGAGAAGCCAATTCCATATCTTGCCCAGTCAGTCATCAATCCTAAAGAAGTGAAATCTGTCATGATGGGAGTTGGCGAAAATGAGGAAAAGCAGAAGATGTTGCCAGATTCAGGGATTTTCTTTGGTATCAGCATGGTACATCTTGGTGAAGGGGTCAACAATGCCTAACACAGGAAAACTAGCCCTGACTTGCAATTGAGAGACTGTGAAATGTTGTAGCTTGTTTTGCTAATCTTTTTGTGTACTTGGTTATTTAAGGGTTGTAATCCAAGTGCATTATTTTGCTTATTTTGATGTTCAAACCCTTCTATCTTTAATTCAATGAAAAGCGAGATCTTTTCTCGTCTCGACATTATTTCTCTTGTTTTCTTTCTTGGTCTTGTTTTCTTAGTATTCTGTTTTATGTTTTGTCGGCCTTAATAACATGACATGCGTGCGGAATTCACGCCTTGATCTAAATATGTGCTCTGACATTGTGAGCTATCTGAGAAGTCAAAAGGGGATAAAAGAGGGAGTGAAATAAATTGGGAGTTAATCAATAGTCACCCGATAAGGGAGATCGGTGAGAAGTTGAAATCGTGTTGGGTCGCTTCGGCTGAATTTGTAATACCAGTTTTGAGAAACATCATTGAAGTAGAAGTCGAGGACACGTGTGGATTAATCCAGGTCAATTGATTGAATCATCATTTGTGCGAGGCATTCTCTGGTCGGGATGACGAACGGCTTTCGTTTCTTCTACCCAAACACTATATTCTTTGTCAACCCTTTTTGAGTCTTATTCTGTATTTTCTTTGGCGTACCCTCCCTTGGAATCAATTTGATGTGATTAAAGAAAGAAAAAGAAAAAAAAAAGGGAAAAGAAAAGCAACAAAAATCTACCTCAGAGTGTCACGACCCTTTTTTAACTTAAAAAAAGAAAAACTTAATAGGTAGTTTTAAAAAGGTTCTGTGACGATGTTGCATAGGTACACGAATTATTAAGAGATTTTCGGAGTCGCCACTTGACAAGTTAGAGGTGTGCCAAGTCACCAAAGTGG
The DNA here is from genome assembly GCA_029990575.1 of Petunia axillaris subsp. axillaris. Classification (NCBI taxonomy): domain Eukaryota; kingdom Viridiplantae; phylum Streptophyta; class Magnoliopsida; order Solanales; family Solanaceae; genus Petunia; species Petunia axillaris. The sequence goes on from JARKNS010000009.1 coordinate 49,354,112, forward strand.
TGTACCTAGAACACCTATGACTCGTGAATGGTCTGCGTCAGAGTTCCGGGTAAGGATCTCGGTTGACTCGCGGGAAGGTGTTAGGCACCCTTGAGTCCTGTGCCAAGCACAGTTGCTTTCATTGACGCGTTTCGACTCCTTGAAATTGTTTTGTTATATTTGCCTTGATTTGTTACGCTTCGATTTATTATTAATTTGTCCGTTCAAATGGGAAACTCAAAATTGAGATATGATCGCGCAGGCACTTCACCCGTTCGAAATCTTCCAACTTAAGTCAATTAAATCGTACAGGCACTTCACCCGTTCGAAATCTCTTGACTTAATTGAATTTCACGTGAACAACTAACTAATGGATATTTATTTGTGTTGGAATTTGCTTAATCGTACACCTTCACTCTTTATAATTGTTATTAGCTCATTCTCTTAGCCGTATAATTTCACTACGCCGAATTTGCCTAATTTTACTTACTTGAATTTGCAAGTTTAACCAAGTGCATAATTTCAATACCATTAGGCCTACGCCGAGTTTGCCTAATTTTACTTAATTGAATTTGCAAGTTTAAACCGAGTGCATGATTTCAATACCATTTAGGCCTACGCCGAGTTTGCCTAATTTTACTTACTTGAATTTGCAAGTTTAAACCAAGTGCATAATTTCAATACCATTAGGCAAGCTACTACATCGTTCCTGCATCCAAATTGACACGTCTCCTCTCTTTCTTTTTTTTTTTCTTTTGGGTCAAGTTCTCACTAATCTTCTATCTTTGAAATATGGCCTCTTTTAGAAGTACTTTTGGAGCTTAGGTTTGCCTACGTCTAACACATCCAAACATGTAAAATAGACCAAAGACATTCATCCACCATAACAGCCCTTAACATACATAACACATCATGCAGAACATATATATAAGTGATGTAAAGTATTATTATGGACTGATTTGAACTCGTAGCCTTATTATGGACTGATTTTGAACTCATGGCCTGGTAACTGGCCTTCTTCTATTTGTAAACACATTTGCAGACTTTTAACATGATAAAACGTACAAGATAAAGTGAAGTTGGGAGAATTACCTAGTGAAATGTATCCCTTGATTAAGCAGCAGTACAAGACCAACAGCAGACTCAGCAAAAGATAGCACTGCAACAACAGCCCCTTTACAACTCTTCTCTAACCCTTAACTTGTAAACTCACTAACTTTAACTTTCACTCTACACTTATATTTTTTTTTTCTCTCAAACAAGCCTTTCTTTTGATGTCTTTCTCAGATCTAGATTTTAGTCTTTTAGATGTTCTCTCCTTTCTCTCTCGTGTGTGTTCTGTGTATGTGAAGTGTGTGTTCTGTCTCTATGTCTTTTTTCTTGTGTAGTGTCCTCTTTGTTGAAAGGGGTAAAGACCCCCTTAAATAGAATAGAAAAAATAGGGGAAATAGGGTAAAAGTTGGGGTAAAAGTACAACCCATGTGACCATTTTTTACTTTTCAGACCAAGGGTACAACACCCATGTGAAAAACTCTTCTTCTCGGCTGACTACTGTACTTTCTTTGACTTTTACACACTCTTTCTAACACAATATCTGATTTTTAAAAGGAGACTTGCTAAAGTCCAAACCAGGTCCTATACTCCCAATATTCTAACTCCAAGCTAACTAAAGATTCAAACTTAACTAAAGTACTAACTAGACTCTCTAGATTATCAAGGAATATAAAAGTTTCCCAAACACACTTAATCAAAATTAAACAGGGCAAATCCCTACTTAAGAAGAACTGAATGAACATTCCAATCATGAGGCTCACAGTTTCCATATATTCAATTCACACACCAAATTGAAACTTATGGAAAACATAGGGAATGCTTCCATTTAAGCAGATTTCCATTTGAACTCAAGCTTACACGGAGATTGCACCAAAACAATTTAAATCCACGCCTAGTAAACATTCACCAGTCATGCTTTATCCGAACGAACTTGGGAACATAGACACAGACACAAGATTCACATACAACTAACAAACACGAACCATCATCCATTCATAAATCAACTCATTGAGCCAAAGCCATGAATTCATTTGATAAAAAACAAGCATACAAGATGATTTGACTTCAATGTCACTACCGCAACTAAACAAGATCATATAATAGCATAAAACGCTAACATGATCTAAACAAGACAGAGATGGGAAAACAAGAAATTGGAATGCTTTTCTAACCCGTCATTGCCCATCAACACGACTGCTGACTCGCTGCCCTCGCGACGCCACTGCCTGGATGTCGCCACAACAGCCTTCTAACCTTCAAACAAAACGTCTTGGTGACAAACCGAGCTGAATTCATCACCACTGTCGCATCTATGCTCTTACACTGCCTCACTATCGCACAAAACCAATCGCAACACCATCATCGCATCATAACATGAACCTCACTGTTCTTTCCATTGCAACATCATGGCAAACTCACCAAGAGGATCACTACCACAAACTACACATCACAGCCTCCAATCTGTCACCTAGCTAAACAATCGACATCACAGCCTCACTGCTTCATCACCAAAACATCATCCCAGCAGCCTCGATACGACATCAACATCACCACTGCCTCATGCTCAGAACCTAAACGCTGCAGCTTCACATCGGCATTGTTTCACTGTTATCGCCAATTAAATGCCGATGCGTCTAAACAAGAAATATCACAGCCCCCTTTACTTCATCGCTACATCCCCGAAACGAATCAAAGTCACCCAAATCGATCGCCATAGCCTCATCGTGAGCCAAATAGCAACACCACCATTGCTGAGACACATTGCCACTGCCAAAGCACTGCTTCGCGGCACCATTGTACAATATCATAGCCTAGCCTAAAGCAATTACCAAACGCCTCGCCAATGAATCGAGGCTGCCTCGGCATCACTGTTGTTCACTGCCTCACAGCCCCAAGTCGAACACCATAGCTTCAGTTTCATACACCCACACACAGTTACAACTACACCCTCAGCGAATCCAAAACAACAGCCACGACATCACCTTCTCCATTGTTTCAACACACAACCAAACAAGCAGCCCTATCGACGCCAAATCTGTTAACGAGCATCGACAGTACCCCCTCCCAAAATCCATCGAATCCGTCACTTTCTTCTTCTAAGTGAAACGATCCCATTTGGGGTCGTTTCATCTAGAAAAAGAAAAGAACGGAAAGAGAAGGACGGAGCAATGAACATCCACAAAAAATCAATAGAAAAATGGAAAGGCTCACCGGAAAAAATGGAGCTTCACCGGACTAGGGTCTTGCCGTTCCTTTGAGTCCCGATCTAAGCGAAATGAGTGAGAATCGGTAGAAATCGACTTGAAAATTGGATAGAGGGCATCACGGCGAGTCCGGGGATATATAATTTGACCGTCGATGGTGGTCGACGGTGGCGGAGACGGGGGTTCCGGCGAGGGGCGAGAAGGGAAAAGAATGGAGAGGATCTGATGATTTTTTTGGAAAAATGGACATAAAAAAATTTGCTTTTATATCATGTGATGGGCCGGGTCAAAATTAGTATTGGGCTAACCTTTGGGCTGATTTCTTTTTAACAATAGCCATTACCCATATTGTCAATTACACAAAAATCAACATCGAATAATAATCAATTACTAAATTAAAGCATGCTAACACATAAAATGCCACATTGACACTGACCACACATGATTCTATTTTTTTTTCTATAATTTCTAGTATTTTTTATCTAATAAATTAAATTAACACGGCTACATAAAGGCTAGAATCTAGCAAAAAATTACACAATAATTAAAACAACTATTTTACGTAATTTCGGTATTTTGGTGCCAAAATTAGGTGATTACAGCTGCCCCTCTTTGTTCGGAAACGCGAAGAGTTTTCGGACAAAGACGTAATCAACAGCTAATTTTGGCTTTTTGGTTCTAGCCGAGAACACGCTTGCAAAATTGGGACCGAACCTTGACGTTTCGGTTCTAACCAAGAAACAAGGCTACCTACATATCCCCGGACTAAGGAATCAGGTCAGTGTAGTTCCTTACGTGCGATAGCTGAGACTACCGCATCTAGACAGATACTGGACTCTTCTAGACTAAAACTAAGCACTCCCTAGACATGCACAGACTAACTCTAGACACTTTCAGAACTAACGGGACTGACTCGACGCTCCTAGACTTACCCGGACTGACACAAGACAGTTTTGACACACTAGAGTTGTTGCTGCTGGTCACTGTTGCTGGTTGCTGGATAGCTGGCTGGTGGTCACTGCTTTACAAAGAAAAAATGGAAATACAACATTTGAAATGTAGAATTACAATTCCTAAGCTAACTCTTCATGCTTCCCAAGCTGATGAACTGGTCCAAAACTCCCACTACCCAAGTGGGTCTTGAAAACTCGAAATTGCCGCTCGGGCGGGCTTGACTTGAAAGTTGAATTTGCTGCTCGGGCAGGCTTTTGACTGTTGAAAACTTGAAATTGCTGCTCGGGCAGGCTTTGACTTGAAATTTGAAATTGCCGCTTTGATGGGCTTTGGAATGAATGTTGAAATTGCCACTTTGATGGGCTTTTCTTTGAAAAATGAAAATTGCCGCTTTGGCGGGCTTTGACTTGAAAGATAAACTGGAACCACCACTCTGGTAGGTCTTGTTCTTGTTGAATTGAAAACAGCCACTCTGATTGGTCTTGGTCTTGCTGAATTGAAAATCATCACTCTGATGGGTCTTGTTCTTGCTGAATTGGAGACCATCACTTTGATGGGTCTTGCTTCTTTACAGAAACAGATTCCCTCGTTCTTCAGGTGGGCTACGACTTTCCAAATTACTCCCTTATTCTCCAGGTGGGTGCCTCGACTTCCTCTAAACTACTCCCTCATTCTCCAGGTGGGTGCCTCGACTTTCTCTAAACTACTCCCTCATTCTCCAGGTGGGTGCCTCGACTTCACCAAACTACTCCCTCATTCTCCAGGTGGGTGCCTCGACTTTCTCTAAACTACTCCCTCATTCTCCAGGTGGGTGCCTCGACTTCTCTAAATTACTCCCTCATTCTCCAGGTGGGTGCCTCGACTTTCTCTAAACTACTCCCTCATTCTCCAGGTGGGCGCATCGACTTCTCTAAATTACTCCCTCATTCTCCAGGTGGGTGCCTCGTCTTTCTCTGATCTACTCCCTCATTCTCCAGGTGGGTGCCTCGACTTTCTCTAAACTACTCCCTCATTTTCCAGGTGGGTGCCTCGACTTCTCTAAGCTACTCCCTCATTCTTCAGGTGGGTGCCTCGACTTTCTCTAAACTACTCCCTCATTCTCCAGGTGGGTGCTTCGACTTCTCTAAACTACTCCCTCATTCTCCAGGTGGGTGCCTTGACTTCTCTAAACTACTCCCTCATTCTCCACAAGCTGATGAACTGGTCTGAAGCTCCAACTAATCCAGTGGATCTTTGAAACTTGAAGTGGCCGCTCGGGCGGGCTTTAACTTTGAAAGTTGAAATTTGCCGATTTGACTGACTTTGACTTGAAAATTGAAATTGCCGCTCGGGCGGGCTTTGAAATTGCCGCTTTGACGGGCTTGACTTGAAAATTGAAATTGCCGCTTTGATGGGCTTTGACTTGAATGAAATTGCTGAAACTTGAAATTGCCGCTCGGGCGGGCCTTGACTGTTGAAAGCTTGAAATTGCTGCTTGGCAGGCTTTGATTTGAAATTTAACTGCATCTTGAAATCTGCATATCCTTTGATGATCTCCTTCATGGTACACTCCTTGGTGTGGCATACTTTGTGCCGATGTGAAACATTGGGCTCCAATTATCATGGTTGGTCCTGACTTGCTCTAGTACAACTGTGAAACTATAACAAATTTTGCAAAGCTTTCTTTGCTTGTTTGATGTTGGAGAAACTGACACGAGCCGAAGCAAGACAAAATGATGGAAACGAAAAAGCTTCCAACCAAAGATGAAAAATGATGACGTCCCTTACGGGAGAGGTAAAGGACTGAAGAGATGACGATCTTATGAACATGACATGTATTTTGGAATCAACTCTTAATCCGCTCACATAGTCCATCCATGACTGTGTACCCAGCTTTCCCAATCTTGTTTGATGGCAAATCTAACAACCCTCATTCGACTAGCAGTGCCCTTTCAGATTTTCACCGACTAGCCTCTCTCTTTGTTCTTTTAACTCACCGTTGTCTTGCAGCGCCCTTTCAGGTTTTCACCGACAAGACTTCACTTCTTTTTTTTTTCTCTCTTTTTTTTTTCTTTTCATTTTTATCATTTTTTGTTCTTTCCCAATCAACCTCCGAGCTTTCCATCCTGATCAACCCATTTTTCTTTCTTTCTTCAATTTTGGCCTTTATCCTGATTCCCTGGAGAATCTTTCCTTTAATGACCTTGGTGCTCCAAACTCCTAATGCGATTGTCGGCTTAAGAATGCAACTTTACAGCGTGGATCTTATCCCTTGATACCCTACTCGACTTGACATTCTCAATGATCGGTCAGAAGGGTCTTTATTTGGACTGTAACATTGGATTTGGTTAGGCTATGAAGAAAAGAGTTCAGCATAAAAGCTCAAAAATATCTCCTGAGACGACTAGAATGAGCATTACAAGATTTGAAATCACCGCTTTTGAAAAATAAACCAAACTTTTCCCCAGTTTAGGCAAATTGGGGTTCCCTTTTTTCTTTTTTTTTTCTTTTTTTTTTTTTTTGGTTTGAAGAGCGGTATGAAAGCATCTCATGAAACGACTTGGTAAAATATTACAACCCTTGGAATTATTTCTTTTAAAATAAAAACCAACTGAGGACCCAATTTATTAAAAAATCGAGGAATTTTTTTTTGAATTTTTTGATATGCAAACATAGGGGATATTGAGACTTTCCCCCAAGATAACACAAAGAAAGCAAAAGGAATTGACTTTCTCCTTTTCTTTTAGAAATAAAACTTCTGCCCCAGTTTAGGATAAACTGGGCGCTTTGAATTTCTTCCTCGATTTCGAGACTGATATCTCATGAAACATATAAATAGATGGTACAAAAACATAGAAGTTTATTTTTATTTTATTTTATTATAAAATAAAATAAAAACAAACTTCTGCCCCAGTTTAGCATACATTAGGGATTTGAATTTCTTTTGACATTGGCCGCAAACTTGGAGGCAAGATTTTGCGTCAATATGAGACAGGGAAAAATGAACTTTCCCCGTTATGACCGCACCCGAATGGTTGCCTACGTATCCTTTTGAGAGGAATCAGGTCAGACGTAGCTCTACCGCTGAGGTAGATTTTGTTTTGTATTCTGTCTTTTTCTTTTCTTTTCCTTTCTTTTCTTTAATCACATCAAATTGATTCCAAGGGAGGGTAGGCCAAAGAAAAACCAAAACAAGGCTAAAAAAAAAAGGACTGACAAAAGGATATAGTGTTTGGGTAGAAGAAACGAAAGCCGTTCGTCATCCCGACCCGAGAATGCCTCGCACAAATAATGATTCAAAGAATTGATCTAGACTTATCCACGCGTGTCATTGATTTCTGCTTCACTGATGGTTCTCAAAACTGATATTTCAAATTCGGTCGAAGCGACCGTGCACGATTTTGAACTTCTCACCGATATCCCTTATCGGATGACTACAGATTAATTCCCAACTTATTTCGCTCCTTCTTTTATCCCTCTTTACTACTCAAATAGCTCACAATGCCAGAGCGTGCGTTTAGATCAAGACGTAAATTCCGCACGCATGTCATGTTATTAAGGCCGACAAAACATAAAACAGAATACTAGAGAAACAAGACCAAGAAAGAAAATAAGAAACATAATGTTGAGACGAGAAAAGGATCCCGCTTTTCATTGAATTGAAGATATAAGGGTTTGAACAAAAAAAATAAGCAAAATAATGCACTTGGGTTACAACCCTTGAATAACCAAGTACATAGAAAGATTAGCAAAACAAGCTACAATATTTCACAGCCACTCAATTGCAAGTCAGGACCAGTTTCCTGCTTTCATGCATTGTTGAGCCCTTCACCAAGATGTACCATGCTGATACCAAAAAAAATTCCCTGAATCTGGCAATTTCTTCTTCTTTTCCTTATTTTCTCCAAGTCCCGTCAGGGTGGACTTCACTTCTTTGGGACTGATTTGGAATTGGCTTCTCGAGAGACATGTTCGTCTTCTTCATTTCTTCACCACTTAGTCTGTCTGCCACCCCTGGCACAATTTCGGGAACACAGTTCACTGTCACAAACATATTGTTGGCCCCAACTGACACATCATCAACAGATACTATCGGCATTGTAGATTCAGCTCTCACCATACTCACCATATGCACATCATCATGGACTGACAACGAGTTTTGGTTGATTTTTGGGGCATCTGAGCCCTCGACTTGGACCTGACCATCATCTATCAAGACCTGAATTGTCCTTTTGAGATAGTGGCAATCTTCTGTGTCATGCCCAGGTGCGCCCGAATGGTATGCACATCGGCGAGAATAATCAACCTTTCCCGTGGGGTGCATATTCCCATAGATCGGCCTCAACATATCCAAAGCCTGCAACTTCTCGAAGACACTAGTGTAAGATTCCCCGATTGGCGTGAGCTTTCTCTTTTTCTCTTCTCGCGCCTTCTTGTATTCGGGTCTTGGGATGAAAGTAGAAGGTCTCCTCGATTGATACGGAAATCCTGATGGAGTCTGATATTGATTATGGGGAGCTTGGTGAGTGTGATATGTGGGTTGTGGGGCAGGAGCACGCCATTGCGGATATGCAAATTTTGGAGCATATGGTCGCACCTTTTGAAGTGGAGGAATGGAATGTTTTGTATAATGATGCTTCTGTGAGGCTCGAGGGTGCGAGTGGAGCCGTTTGTACCGTTCTTCATCCCTCCTTCCTGGACCTCGTCCTCTTTCATCTTTCTTCCCAAGACTCTCCGTCCTAACCAAGCCTGCGAATGGTGGAACAGAGACCAGGGGTGAAGCACACCTCTGTTCGGGCGGAGGTGGTGGTGCCGGAGGACACCCTGGGAAGGTTCTCAGAACATCTGTTGTGCTATAGTAGGGAGAGTCGGGAGAATACTGCAGGTCTTCAGCTATAGGGCCTTGTGCCTGATGTAAGACAGTCGAGGCATGCCCTAGAAGACTAACTGGCATGGTAGGACAAGCTTGTCCCGTGTTCATGGCGATATACATATCAGCCACCAATTGTTTCAGATTTTTGACCTCTTCAGTCAACCTCTTGTTTTCCAGCACCAGAAGTTCATGGACGCCGATCTCAGAATTTCCCTTATCAAACGACATGGTAATGGGTTCCTTTGATCCTGTTGTGTATGTGTGGAATGATGCCAGAATTCCGTACCAAATCTCCAAATTCCAAAGCTTTGCACAAACAAACCGGGTTAGCACAAAAGAAGCACATCTTGCAAGCCTAGGGTTGTTATGCGTCATCCCGAAACGGTTAACGGCGTAAGCCGAGTGTACCGATCGTATCCCCGAAAGATTGCTTATGTATTTTGATCAAAATTAGAACAAAATTGTAACTGATACATAATCAGCACAAGGACGTACTTGGATGATTAATGTATTTTTTTTTCTTTCCCATTTTTTTTCTGACTCAACAAATGTAATTTTAGACAAATGACACGAGACAAACTCAAAGTAAAAGTGCTTGACATGATGCACGAGTCAAAGATATATACAAATTGACACATTGGGCGGGTACACCCATACGGTGAAAATAATGGGACCCGGCATTTTAGCGGAGTCAGATTATTTCACGAGGATCGACACAAAATACGACTTAGCTAATTGCAATTTATCGCATGTACCCTGTCTTGACCTCAAACAAAACAAAATAAAGCGGGACCTTAAAACAACCTTTTTTTATTTTTTTAATGAAAAATTAAGACTCGACCGGAGATTCGAAACGAAACTTAAGAACGGATTATGAAACAAACTATTTTTTCTTATCCGAAAGGTGACTCCAAAATCGGACATTACGACGACACAAAGACAGACACAATTTTATTTTTTTTGTTTTGTTTTTGTTTTTTTGTTTTTTTTTGTTTTTTTTTTTGTTTGAAACAGACTCTTTGATCTAATTCGAGAAAGAATCTTTACGGTATTTACAAAATCTGGCAATTAGGACGACACAAAATATTACACAAATTAGACGCAAAATTAATTTCTAAAATTGGCCATCATGACGGCGTAAAACCCCGATAAATTATTTTCAAAATATGGACTTGATTTGGACACAAACTCACCACAAAAGAGTGCCAAAATTTCGCCATTGTAACGGCTCAAAACCAGTACAAATCATTTTCTAATACTTGAGACCAAACCCGGACACAAAATTAGACTCTAAGGGCTCTTGAAAAAATTCGCCATTATAACGGCGTAAAATGACAAAAATATTTCGACACACGGGACTAAAACCAATTTTTCTATCATTTTTCCCTTTTTTTTTTTTCTTTTTTCTTCAAAATTTGGCTCTCGACCCTCGGTAATCGGTCAGCATAACAACCCTTCGACTAAACAAATGCAACACATAATATGCCCATGATATATCTTTCGGGGACACGGGCCCCACTATGACACGAGGGAGTCAGCCTAGACGAGTGCGATACCGGTGTACCGCACCTCACTAAGTCTAATGACATGCAAATAAATTGGCCTAGATAAAAGCACAGGTTCAACTCTAGGTGACTCCATGGGTTCTTGTTCTACAGTTTCTGGCAATTTGGAAGTGCCTCGGGGGTACCGGTCGACAACGTCTAACGGCCTAACCCAACGCACCTCCTCCTAAGAAGGGTTAACTTTTTGTGTCCTGAGACACGACAGAAATTCCAGACGCCGAAGCGAAACTGGCGTGCATGTGTGCAGTGTTCCAGAAGACTCAGAGGTGTACGAGAGAAGACAGTTGTGTATATACAGTTCAAATAATATTAAAGCAGTAATATTCAAGGCAACATATACAAACAATATTCAAAAGCCGAAAGCGACAAATTTTAAAGCCTGAGACTCTCAGTTTTCACTTTCCTCCCCAGCGGAGTCGCCAAGCTGTCACGACCCTTTTTTAACTTAAAAAAAGAAAAACTTAATAGGTAGTTTTAAAAAGGTTCTGTGACGATGTTGCATAGGTACACGAATTATTAAGAGATTTTCGGAGTCGCCACTTGACAAGTTAGAGGTGTGCCAAGTCACCAAAGTGGTGTACCTAGAACACCTATGACTCGTGAATGGTCTGCGTCAGAGTTTCGGGTAAGGATCTCGGTTGACTCGCGGGAAGGTGTTAGGCACCCTTGAGTCCTGTGCCAAGCACAGTTGCTTTCATTGACGCGTTTCGACTCCTTGAAATTGTTTTGTTATATTTGCCTTGATTTGTTACGCTTCGATTTATTATTAATTTGTCCGTTCAAATGGGAAACTCAAAATTGAGATATGATCGCGCAGGCACTTCACCCGTTCGAAATCTTCCAACTTAAGTCAATTAAATCGTACAGGCACTTCACCCGTTCGAAATCTCTTGACTTAATTGAATTTCACGTGAACAACTAACTAATGGATATTTATTTGTGTTGGAATTTGCTTAATCGTACACCTTCACTCTTTATAATTGTTATTAGCTCATTCTCTTAGCCGTATAATTTCACTACGCCGAATTTGCCTAATTTTACTTACTTGAATTTGCAAGTTTAACCAAGTGCATAATTTCAATACCATTAGGCCTACGCCGAGTTTGCCTAATTTTACTTAATTGAATTTGCAAGTTTAAACCAAGTGCATGATTTCAATACCATTTAGGCCTACGCCGAGTTTGCCTAATTTTACTTACTTGAATTTGCAAGTTTAAACCAAGTGCATAATTTCAATACCATTAGGCAAGCTACTACATCGTTCCTGCATCCAAATTGACACGTCTCCTCTCTTTTTTTTTTTTTTCTTTTGGGTCAAGTTCTCACTAATCTTCTATCTTTGAAACATGGCCTCTTTTAGAAGTACTTTTGGAGCTTAGGTTTGCCTACGTCTAACACATCCAAACATGTAAAATAGACCAAAGACATTCATCCACCATAACAGCCCTTAACATACATAACACATCATGCAGAACATATATATAAGTGATGTAAAGTATTATTATGGACTGATTTGAACTCGTAGCCTTATTATGGACTGATTTTGAACTCATGGCCTGGTAACTGGCCTTCTTCTATTTGTAAACACATTTGCAGACTTTTAACATGATAAAACGTACAAGATAAAGTGAAGTTGGGAGAATTACCTAGTGAAATGTATCCCTTGATTAAGCAGCAGTACAAGACCAACAGCAGACTCAGCAAAAGATAGCACTGCAACAACAGCCCCTTTACAACTCTTCTCTAACCCTTAACTTGTAAACTCACTAACTTTAACTTTCACTCTACACTTATATTTTTTTTTTCTCTCAAACAAGCCTTTCTTTTGATGTCTTTCTCAGATCTAGATTTTAGTCTTTTAGATGTTCTCTCCTTTCTCTCTCGTGTGTGTTCTGTGTATGTGAAGTGTGTGTTCTGTCTCTATGTCTTTTTTCTTGTGTAGTGTCCTCTTTGTTGAAAGGGGTAAAGACCCCCTTAAATAGAATAGAAAAAATAGGGGAAATAGGGTAAAAGTTGGGGTAAAAGTACAACCCATGTGACCATTTTTTACTTTTCAGACCAAGGGTACAACACCCATGTGAAAAACTCTTCTTCTCGGCTGACTACTGTACTTTCTTTGACTTTTACACACTCTTTCTAACACAATATCTGATTTTTAAAAGGAGACTTGCTAAAGTCCAAACCAGGTCCTATACTCCCAATATTCTAACTCCAAGCTAACTAAAGATTCAAACTTAACTAAAGTACTAACTAGACTCTCTAGATTATCAAGGAATATAAAAGTTTCCCAAACACACTTAATCAAAATTAAACAGGGCAAATCCCTACTTAAGAAGAACTGAATGAACATTCCAATCATGAGGCTCACAGTTTCCATATATTCAATTCACACACCAAATTGAAACTTATGGAAAACATAGGGAATGCTTCCATTTAAGCAGATTTCCATTTGAACTCAAGCTTACACGGAGATTGCACCAAAACAATTTAAATCCACGCCTAGTAAACATTCACCAGTCATGCTTTATCCGAACGAACTTGGGAACATAGACACAGACACAAGATTCACATACAACTAACAAACACGAACCATCATCCATTCATAAATCAACTCATTGAGCCAAAGCCATGAATTCATTTGATAAAAAACAAGCATACAAGATGATTTGACTTCAATGTCACTACCGCAACTAAACAAGATCATATAATAGCATAAAACGCTAACATGATCTAAACAAGACAGAGATGGGAAAACAAGAAATTGGAATGCTTTTCTAACCCGTCATTGCCCATCAACACGACTGCTGACTCGCTGCCCTCGCGACGCCACTGCCTGGATGTCGCCACAACAGCCTTCTAACCTTCAAACAAAACGTCTTGGTGACAAACCGAGCTGAATTCATCACCACTGTCGCATCTATGCTCTTACACTGCCTCACTATCGCACAAAACCAATCGCAACACCATCATCGCATCATAACATGAACCTCACTGTCCTTTCCATTGCAACATCATGGCAAACTCACCAAGAGGATCACTACCACAAACTACACATCACAGCCTCCAATCTGTCACCTAGCTAAACAATCGACATCACAGCCTCACTGCTTCATCACCAAAACATCATCCCAGCAGCCTCGATACGACATCAACATCACCACTGCCTCATGCTCAGAACCTAAACGCTGCAGCTTCACATCGGCATTGTTTCACTGTTATCGCCAATTAAATGCCGATGCGTCTAAACAAGAAATATCACAGCCCCCTTTACTTCATCGCTACATCCCCGAAACGAATCAAAGTCACCCAAATCGATCGCCATAGCCTCATCGTGAGCCAAATAGCAACACCACCATTGCTGAGACACATTGCCACTGCCAAAGCACTGCTTCGCGGCACCATTGTACAATATCATAGCCTAGCCTAAAGCAATTACCAAACGCCTCGCCAATGAATCGAGGCTGCCTCGGCATCACTGTTGTTCACTGCCTCACAGCCCCAAGTCGAACACCATAGCTTCAGTTTCATACACCCACACACAGTTACAACTACACCCTCAGCGAATCCAAAACAACAGCCACGACATCACCTTCTCCATTGTTTCAACACACAACCAAACAAGCAGCCCTATCGACGCCAAATCTGTTAACGAGCATCGACAGTACCCCCTCCCAAAATCCATCGAATCCGTCACTTTCTTCTTCTAAGTGAAACGATCCCATTTGGGGTCGTTTCATCTAGAAAAAGAAAAGAACGGAAAGAGAAGGACGGAGCAATGAACATCCACGAAAAATCAATAGAAAAATGGAAAGGCTCACCGGAAAAAATGGAGCTTCACCGGACTAGGGTCTTGCCGTTCCTTTGAGTCCCGATCTAAGCGAAATGAGTGAGAATCGGTAGAAATCGACTTGAAAATTGGATAGAGGGCATCACGGCGAGTCCGGGGATATATAATTTGACCGTCGATGGTGGTCGACGGTGGCGGAGACGGGGGTTCCGGCGAGGGGCGAGAAGGGAAAAGAATGGAGAGGATCTGATGATTTTTTTGGAAAAATGGACATAAAAAAATTTGCTTTTATATCATGTGATGGGCCGGGTCAAAATTAGTATTGGGCTAACCTTTGGGCTGATTTCTTTTTAACAATAGCCATTACCCATATTGTCAATTACACAAAAATCAACATCGAATAATAATCAATTACTAAATTAAAGCATGCTAACACATAAAATGCCACATTGACACTGACCACACATGATTCTATTTTTTTTTCTATAATTTCTAGTATTTTTTATCTAATAAATTAAATTAACACGGCTACATAAAGGCTAGAATCTAGCAAAAAATTACACAATAATTAAAACAACTATTTTACGTAATTTCGGTATTTTGGTGCCAAAATTAGGTGATTACACAGAGTAGAGCTACGTCTGACCTGATTCCTCTCAAAAGGATACGTAGGCAACCATTCGGGTGCGGTCATAACAGGGGAAAGTTCATTCTTTTTCCCTGTTCATATTGACGCAAAACTTGCCTCCAAGTTTGCGGCCAACATCAAAAGAAATTTTGTTCCCCATTCTATGCTAAACTGGGGCAGAAATTTGTTTTTATTTTATTTTTTAAAAAATAAAATAAAATAAAAACAAACTTCTATGTTGTTGTACCATCTATTTATATGTTTAATGAGATATTAGTCTCGAAACCAAGGAAGAAACTCAAAGTGCCCCAATTTATCCTAAACTGGGGCAGAAGTTTAAGTTTATTTTTAAAATAAAAGGAGAAAGTCAATTTCTTTTGCTTTTTTGTGTTCATCACGGGGGAAAGTCTCAATATCCCTTATGTTTGCATATCAGAAAATTCAAAAGATAATTCCTCGATTTTTCAATAGTTGGGGCCTCATTTAGTTATTATTTTAAAAGAAATGATTCCAAGGGTTTTAATATTTTACTAAGTCGTTTCATGAGATGCTTTCATACCGCTCTTCAAACCAAAAAAAGAGAAAAAGAAAAAAAAAATGAATCCTCTATTTGCCTAAACTGGGGAAAAGTTTGGTTTATTTTTCAAAAGCGGTGATTTCAAATCTTGTAATGCTCATTCTAGTCGTCTCATGAGATGTTTTTTGAGCTTTTATGTCGAATCCTTTTTTTCATAGCCTAACCCAATCCAATGTTACAGTCCAAATAAAGACCCTTCTGACCGATCATTGAGAATGTCAAGCCGAGTGGGGTATCAAGGGACAATTTTCACACTGAAAAGTTGCATTTCTTATGAGTCGACAATCGCATTTAGGAGCTGGGAGCACCAAGATCATTAAAGGAGAAATTCTCTAAGGAATAAAGATAAAAGCCAAAAATTGAAGAAAGAAAGAAAAGATGGGTTCGACCAGCAAGAAAAGATGGGTGGTCGATGGGAAAGAGTGTGAAATGAAAGAAAAAAAATCCGAAAAAAAAATAAAGTCTTGTCGGTGAAAACCTGAAAGGGCGCTACAAGGCAATAGTGAGTTAAAAGAACAAAGAGAGAGGCTAGTCGGTGAAAACTCGAAAGGGCACTACTAGTCGAATGAGGGTCGTTAGATTTGCCATCAAACAAGATTTGAAGAAGGAGAGCAAAATCAGGGATAGATTGTGTGAACGAATGAAGAGTTGATTCCAAAATGCATGTCATGTTTAATAAGGTCGTTATTTCACCTCCGGATAAGTTCATCTTTTTCTGGAGACATCTTTCATTCAATGTCTCCTCTTGAAATTCTTTTATTTTATTTTCTCCTCATTTCTTTTCGAGCAATAGAAAGCTTCGCAAAGCTCGTTTGCAAGTTTCATAGTCATACTAGAGCAAGTCAGGACCAAACTTGATAATTGGAGCCTAGTGTCGAACATCAGCTGAAAGGATGACGGTCCAAAGAATGTACCATGAAATAGATCGTCCAAGAATAAGCAGATTCAAGATGCAGTTTCCAGTCTTAAAGTCAAAATCCGCACAACTATAAGCGGACATTTCATTTTCAAGTCAAAGCCAGCCTGAGCGGCAATTTCAAGTTTCAGAAGTTTCAAATTTCAAATCAAAGCCAGCCCAAGCGGCAATTTCAAGAGCAACAGTTTCAACTTCCATGTCAGAAGCAACCTTTACAAGGAAATTCATTTCAAGAAGCCGAGGCACCCACCTGGAGAATGAGGGAGTAGTTTAGAGGAAGTCGAGGCGCCCACCTGGAGAATGAGGGAGTAGTTTAGAGAAAGTCGAGGCGCCCATCTGGAGAATGAGGGAGTAGTTTAGAGAAAGTCGAGGCACCCACCTGGAGAATGAGGGAGTAGTTTAGAGAAAGTCGAGGCACCCACATGGAGAATGAGGGAGTAGTTTAGAGGAAATCGAGGCACCCACCTGGAGAATGAGGGAGTAGTTTAGAGGAAGTCGAGGCACCCACCTGGAGAATGAGGGAGTAGTTTAGAGAAAGTCGAGGCGCCCACCTGGAGAATGAGGGAGTAGTTTAGAGATAGTCGAGGCACCCACCTGGAGAATGAGGGAGTAGTTTAGAGAAAGTCGAGGCACCCACCTGGAGAATGAGGGAGTAGTTTAGAGAAAGTCGAGGCACCCACATGGAGAATGAGGGAGTAGTTTAGAAGAAGTCGAGGCACCCACCTGGAGAATGAGGGAGTAGTTCAGAGAAAGTCGAGGCACCCACCTGGAGAATGAGGGAGTAGTTTAGAGAAAGTCGAGGCACCCACCTGGAGAATGAGGGAGTAGTTTAGAAGAAGTCGAGGCACCCACCTGGAGAATGAGGGAGTAGTTTAGAAGAAGTCGAGGCACCCACCTGGAGAATGAGGGAGTAGTTTAGAGAAAGTCGAGGCACCCACCTGGAGAATGAGGGAGTAGTTTAGAAGAAGTAGTTTAGAAGAAGTCGAGGCACCCACCTGGAAAATGAGGGAGTAGTTTGAAGAAGTCGAAGCAACCACCTGAAGAACGAGGGAGACCATTCTGTAAAGAGGGAAGACCCACCTGAACCAAAATCGGTGGCTTTTATTTTCTGCAAGAGCAAGACCCACCTGAACCAAGAGCGGTGGTTTTATTTTCAACAAGTGAGGGGAGCAAGAACCAAGAAGCTCATCTCGGGAAGCATGAAGACTTAGAATAGGAATTGTAACAAGTGACGGGAGCAAGAACCAAGAAGCTCATCTCGGGAAGCATGAAGACTTAGAATAGGAATTGTAACTTTACATTTTCAATGTTGTATTTTCATTTTCTCTGTAAAGCAATGACCGCCAATCAGCAAGCAACCAGTGACCAGCAACGACAGCCCTTGTGTGCCTAAGAATGTCTAGTAACAGCCCCAAGTGTGTCTAGAATAGTCTCTAGCTTGTCTTAGTAGTCTAGAGTGTCTAGTTTGTCTTAGTGAGTCTAGAAGAGTCTAGCGTCTGTTTGAATGCAGTAGTCCCAGCTACCGCACGTGAGGAACTACACTGACCTGATTCCTTAGTCCAGGGATATGTAGGTAACCTTGTTCTCGGTTAGAACCGAAATTTAGGGGACGGTCACCATTTTGCAGAGCATGCTCTCGGCTAGAATCGAAAAGCCAAAATTAGTTGTCGATTACTTCTTTGTCCGAAAACTCTTCGTGTTCCCGAACAAAGAGAGGCAGCTGTAATCACCTAATTTTGGCACCAAAATTCAAAATTGCTCAAATAGTCGTATTAGATTCTTAGGACGTTTCGTCAAATTTTTCTGGACTTCTAGTGTTTATGTTAACTAAAATTGTCATTAATTAGGATGTAAAATATGAAAATTGCCAAAAAATTACTTGTTATGTGTTTAATTTTCGATTCTATAGTTTAATTGTGATAGTATTGTAAAGTATATGATTAATTTTTAGTTGGTTTTGTGTGTATCAACCATTTTAAATGGTCATTTATCAAAAATAGTAGCCCAAAACACTGGCCCATCAGCCCATTCCATTACCCAAGCCCACACTCCCAATATATAAGCTTAAATTCCCAAAATATTTGCCATTTACACAAAACTCAGAAAAATGGGCAAACTCTTGCCAAATTTCCCTAGGCTCGCCGGAAAACTCCCTCCACCGCATCTCCACCGCGCTGCCGCCGCCGGCCACCACCTCCGGTGGCCGGAAAAATATAAAAATTATACCATTCGAAAGATCTCGGCTCCCTCTTTCCATTTCTCAACTTGGTTTCTTCAAATTTCAAGCCGTTTCGCGTAGATCGGAGGTCAAAGTCCGGTCAAACTTCAACTCCGGTGAGTTTTTTTTTACTTTTTCTCTATTTCTTTCCCTTCCCCTTCACCCCCTTATCCCATCTCCCAAAACCCGTCCCCTTTTCCCCGTCCAGTTCACCCGTTTCTGTTTTCTCGTTTTTTCCTTCATTCTTCTTCTCATTTTATTTTTTCTATTTCTGTTATGGTTGAGATGATGATGATATTTTGGTGAGGCTGTGATGATTTGTGTGGGGTGGAGGGGGCTGTGCGGGGCAGTGAAGGCAAGGCGGAGGTGCTACTGTTTTGGTGATGTTTTGGTGAGGATGAGGGGCTATTTTTGTATGCGTTAGTGGTGGTGACACGGCGAGGCAGTGGTGCTACGAGGGCGAGGCAGTGATGACAGAAAATTGAGGCAGTGATGACAGAAAACAGTGGCGTACGGGGCTGATTTGAACCAAGGCAGTGTGTCGAACAATGGCGATGAGGCTGATTTTGCTTGACATAAGCTTAACGGGTTAGAAAGCAAAAACCTTGCTTTGTTTACATTTTTTCAAATTTTGCTTAAAGATGTTTAGTTGTAGTTTAGCATGATGAAAGTGTAATTGTATTGGTGTCGTTATTTAAAAGCGAGTTTGAACCTTATGTATGCTCGTTTCGTAACTAAATCGACGTTTAGTTTTCGTAGTTGCTATTATAGTTTCTTCTAGTTCAAGCACAATTCTGTTCATGTGTAAATTCTAGTAAAATTTTAGTTTAGTTTGCTAAAATCATGTATGTTTGGTGTCTGTTAAGGTTGAGCATGTTTGTCCATAGTTTGTCGTTTAATCATTTAGTCTTAATTATGATAGCTCATGTATTTGTGAGGAAAATACTTGTTAGCATTAAGAAACTTAATTAGTCTTGTAAATCCATTTTATTAGTGCGAAAGGACAAGTCTGTTGGCTAAAGTTTGTTGTAAAGGCTTGGATTTGTTCAAGTTGTCTGGTTTTAATATTAAGCATAAAATTTTGTGTAAATGTTGTCTTTGTTAGCTCCCTTAAACATGAGTTTCTTTACGTGTGTTGTGATTGACAGTAAAATCGTCTAGGATGTGTTTGTGCAGCTTATCTTAAGCTTGAATTGTTTGTTGTATTTAGTAATTAAACTTGAAAGTCTCTCTAAGTTGGCTTGTGAGATAAAGTTGAAAAGCGTAAGGTTAATTTTGAGCTTTTCTTTGTGCGGACCTGTAGGCTTGTATGTCAAGTTCTGTTGCCTGATTTTTGTGGACCTTTAGTCTAAGTATGTACTTAGTTAATTCTGGAATGTTCCTAGTTCTTTGGGGGCTGTTTAGTTAGAAATTAGGGGGGTTAAGAAGCCTGAGAATTAGTGTGTCAAAAAGAGTGTCAAAAGTCAAGAAGAGTCAATGTCAGCACGAAAGTTGTAATTTTTCACATGGGTGTTGTACTTTCTTCTTAAAAAGCAAGGATTTTGGCACATGGGTTTGTACCATCTTTGGAAAAAAATCAAGTGTGTCATATGGGGGTGTTGTCCTGTTACCCGAATTTTCACTCCACCTTTTGTCTATAAAAAGAGTCTTTTAGTTTCTTTATAGGAGATATGAGAAAATACTCCCACTCTCTCTTAAAAAAGGATTTTACCAGATCTGAAACTTGAGAGCTAGAAGGAGAAACTTGCTGAAAATTAGAGAGAAAGAGAGAAAAGTGAGCAAGTGAAAGAAGGAAATATTTAGTGAATTTAAGTGTAAAGATTTAGAACCAAAAGACTTCTATACCAAGAGTCTTTTGGGTCATAAATTTGGTTTCAAGTCAAGTTTAGGGCCGGGTGAAAGAGTTGTCTATCACTGGTTTAGCTTGCTTGCTGTGGTCATCTCATTTGGGACTCAACTTGTGATCATTTGTTGGTTCTTGTGTTATTAAAGAAGTGGTACACACAAGGTATTCCTTAAACTTCCTTGTATCTTACCATTTTTATTAACAAAAATAGCATGTTCAAAGTATGAAATTTATGTTTTTTTTATGCGATTTATTCTGATAGTATATTGATAAATTTGGAGTTGTGTTAAAACAAGAAGTATGGCTAGTTATTACATAGGCATATTTCGCAAGTTTGTTAACTATTCTTAAGTCATATATGTGCGAAAAGAAAGGATGAACGATTAGGCAAAACTTAGGATTTAATCAATGAGAGCGCAAGTTAAATGTCAATTTAAAGGAAAATGTGGAATGAAAAAAAAAATGCTAAACAAGACAGAAAGTGGATGAAAATGCCAGAACCAATAAATTACAGAAATAGCCTCGTTTTTGCTCTTTTTTTAACAAAATAGTCACTATGTAGGTGGCAAACAGATTCTGATTAGTTCTTTTCCCAAATGACCTTTAATTAACTTATTAATGCAAATGGCCAACCCACTATCAAAAATTGAGTTGTTTAAATTAGTTAGGTGCTATTTTCGCAAGCAAAATAACTAGCCAGCTTATTATTGCAAACGGGCCAGCCCACTAACAAAATAAATGGATCAAAATAGAGTAAGAGGTCATTTTTTTTAAGAAAGTAGCATACAAGCCTTTCAATGCAAAAATTCCAGCCCACCTATTATATTTGGGACACTTACAAAAATACCCACAAAATTTAAAATAATTACAGCCACTACCCACTACTTTCAAATATTACGGGACCTACCCACTAAATTATTTACCCACTCTACCCACCCAGACTTGTATACTATAGTTTATGCAGTATACCATAAAGGTATATACCTATAAGGCATAACAAATGTATACAGTAATAAATGTCCTTCCAGACTTGTATACCATAATTTATGCAGTATACTTTAAAGGTATACACCTATAAGGCATAACAAAGGTATACAATAATAAATGGGTAGGTTGGGTAAATACTTTTAGTTTTATGGGTAGTATAATTTATAATAGGTATGACTTGTAAATACTTTAAATTTTATGGGTATAGAGTGTAAAAATCCCATTATATTTTAACCAATAGCCACTCTTTTGACAAAACAATATTTAAATTGGCAAACTACTCACTTGTGTAATAAATGGTTCCATTATTTTGGCAATTTAATTATTTGAAGTTAATTAAATTCTTTTAAAAAATAGACCAGTCCTTTGTGAGTTTGGAAATACGCAATACTTTTTATTTATTTTTGAATCAAAATGTAAATTCGTCTAGTCCTTTGTGAGGTTGGATAAGAATAACATTTTTTTTCTTAAATCAAAGTACAAATTCAAATAAACGGCATTAATATAACAACCATATTTGATAAATTAAAATTGCGACAATAAAGCAACTGTGCTTGGCACAGGACTCGAGGGTGCCTAATACCTTCCCGAGAGTCAACTGAGAACCTTACCCGAATCTCTAAACGCAGACCATTAGACGAGTCAAAGGTGTTCCAAGGTATCTTCTGGTGACTTGGCACATCTTAAACTATGTCAAGTGGCGACTCCGAGTTTCTCTAAAATAATTTTGTACCTTTTGTAACACCCGTCATAACCTTTTAAATACACAATTTCTATTTATTTGTTTTTTGTGTGTTAAAAAAGGGTCGTGACAAGTATTTTTAAAAACCAAAAATCGATAGTAAAAACTGATAAGGTGGAAAACCGAACCGAACCGACCGATAAACACCCCTAATAGGTACAACTTTGGTCCCTATAAGAATATGCTTTTAGGAAAGCTTGTCCGCGAGGCTAAACTCCACAAGGAATAAGGTGTAAATATGCACTTTGAAAAAGTGACGCAGTTACTATATCACTAACTATGATAGGTCCACCCCGAAAGGAAAAAAAGAGGAGAATTAGGAAAGCACATGATAGGCAGCACTATATGTCTTTGAATTCAAAGCGAGTATCTATTTGCCACCATAATTGTTTTAAGGCCAACACTACCGATAGTCCGTTGGATTGCTGAGCTTATGTCTAACGGATAAAATAACTTTGGTCCAAATAAAATATCAAACAGGCAATTAATACTTCAATAATGAATAAGAGAAAATGACAAGTAGTAATAGACACAAATTAAGCAGATGATATGCGAACGAACAGATCGCATACTAGAAAGCAAGCAGATAAGCAAGTTAATTTAACGGACGGCGTGATGAGACCGATTAATTATATTGACAATTAATGAACAGGTTCGTGTGAATTAACGAGAATAGAATGATCGAACAAAATAACCTTTTAAGTTAATAAGTACGACCAAACAGACAATTGCTATAAATAATTGATCGATTAATACTTACGCACTTCAGGTTACTGATTTTAAGAATCAATGACTCGAACAATGATGAATCAAGTAAAATAACGATTTAAACGGTAGAGAATGATAACGATATCGAAAGTAGACAAGCAAGGAAACAATAATTAAAGTAATAAATGGAAAGAGATAAGCTTATTGTATTGATTGAATGCTCGTGCTCCAGCGGGTAAGGTGAACGCCTCCTCCAAAGCAAAACTAGATTACAACGATGTGATGGTGGTGAACAAGTAGTGGTGGTGGTGGAATAGCAATAATAGTGATAGAACACTAATAATTGTAGCGATAGTAATTGATAAAGGGAGAGTAATATTCAGAAGAATGTAACTTTACAAGTGGGGGAATGGGCTACATTTATAACTGAAGAGTCCAAACCCTAATGCGACTCTATTTTGTGCACGTCTCCTCCACCGATTCACTCCTTCAACCAATCTGATAATACTATTTGCATCGTTTGTCTTGACTCTATAATCAAGCTATGCCTGTCACGTTGCTGATTACCTGTACCAATCTTGCATTCGATTTCTGACCAGTACACTTTTGACAAATTGATTCTTGAGATGATAGAACGCGTAACAATTTGGATGGAGGGAATATAATTATTACCCTGTTTAAAGCATGCATTGTAGTGTGTGAACTAAATAATATAATGACGGATTATGATTTGGATATCCATTGATTGTCCTAGAATATGAGAAGAAAAATATGGCCTAGTATTTTGGTGCCTAAGATTAATAAAGCTCACTAGATAAAAAGAATCACAATCCTCTAAATCTATGATAGATTCAACCGATATAGAGGAGTAGGATTTAGAGGATTGACAGATACGTAAGAAGATTGAATCAAAGACTATTAGACAATTTTATACGGTGGATTGACAGATACTATTGAATCAAGAATATTTTCTTGATGTGCCAATTGCCAAAGAAGATTGTTAGGATTAAGGGGCCCAAACTTTGAGTTGGTATGCGGCCAATGCATCTTATACCATCATCATGAGTCCATAGATTTGCGTTATCTTGGCAGCTGCCAATATATAACTTTTAGTTCCAGTGAAAGACTTGTACAAACAATGCTTTTTATGGCAATTTGCCAGGATCCGCAGGGACCTTTTTGAACTAAAATCCTGGCAGTCAAATAGGAAGTGCTCCTCCAAGTTCTCCTCCTAGTTAAAACTTAAATGTTTTTAACAGGGGATAAAAGTTAAACATTGATGCAGAAGTATCATACTTCAGTAAATCTCACTTAAGAGTAGGGCCGATCCAGAAACCAGACTAAAAGGGTAATTTTGATGAATAACCACTATCTAGAGTGATTAATGTTAAACATCCCGTGCTTGCAAAGTTTTACAAGAATATCACAACAGCTCAAATTTTAGGAAAAATAATTAATTTTAGTTCAAAATCTTAGCAAAAAAGCTGAAGTGAAAAATCCTATTTCAGGATAAAATATTTGGCTTTGGAAATTCTAATCTTTTCTTTTCTTATGAAATTCATGTTTTTCCCTTCAAATTAATTATTTTTCCTTTTAGATTTAGAATTTAATCCACAAGAAAAAAAAACTAAATTTGAGTGGCTATAGCTATTCATCTAAAACTTTACAAATTCTGATTATTGGTCGCTTAGTGCTAAAAGAGTGGCTACCTGGAATAAATTTCACAAAATAAACGTAGGTAAACGTGCAGCTATTTTTAACAGGTAATTTTGATCAGTAGCCATTTTTGGACGCGCTTATTGGGGACTATCCACCGTTTCGAAATTCACTGAAGAATAGCCAAAAATTCGCGCGCACACTTAAGCTCCATTAGCGTTGGAAAAACACCCCAGACTAGTCCCATAACAAAATACTGGATATGGGACTTTATATATAAAGCTTCAGTCCCCATAACAAAATGCTGGGGCTTTGAACAAGTTTTGTTCACAGCCCCAGCATTTTGTTATGGGACTGAAGCTTTATATAAAGTCCCATAACAAAATGCTGGGGCCTTGAACAAAACTTGTTCAAAGCCCCAGTATTTTATACTGGGATTAGTTTACTTCAGTTTCCCAGTATAAGTACTGGGGCTTTGAACAAGTTATAAGTACTGGGGCTTTGAACAAAACTTGTTCAAAGCCCCAGTATTTATACTGTGATTTGTCCGGAGGTGGCTAGTCTTCAAACAGTTTTGCATCGCTGGCTAGTATTCATTTAACGCGGTCAAAACTGGCTGCGTGACTAAATTTTTACATTTTTAACCGAAAAAGTGCATGAGAGGCCAACTTTTGCCAGTGGTCTTTAGTTTGAGGCTACTTTTTTTATTGATTTTGCATGAGAGACCACTTTTTGGAACTTTAATCCTTGTGGGTTGAACTTCACACAAGTTCAGCCCTCAAGGGTTGTAGTTCAACTTCAGCCCACAAGAGTTAGAAGTTTACACATCTCTGCCTAAAAGTTCAGTCCTTACGGATTGAAGTTGAACTTCATAACTTAGGCATGAAGTTCAATCCACAAAGTTTGAACTTCAGCCCACAAAGATTGAAGTTTCAAAAAGTAGTATCTCATGTAAAACCAATAAAAAAAAGTGGCTTCAAACCAAATATCAGTAGCAAAAGTAGCTTGTGGGCGTAATTTTTATATTTTTAATGCAATACACGCAAGTCCATGAAGTAAGAGCAAAAAGAAGTAAGATTTTTGCATGAACCCATTTAGGGCTGATTTGCAGAAATATGCTATGGGAATAAATGATTTGCCTTTTCACCCATGCTAACATATATTTTACAAAAATGCCCCCCGTTAAGGTTTAATGAAAAAAATCTGGACGAAAATACACCTGTCAAGTTTTTAGGTCGGGGGCAAGATTTGCCTTTATATCTCTCCGCTTTTCAACATTTATCTCTTCAAGTGTTGGCAAAAGGCAATACTTGCCACACTTGATCGTAAGCCAAGACTTGCCTTTGACCCTTCTCTATTTGCCAACACTTACCCTTAAAGTGTTGGCAAAAAGCAACACTTGCCGCACTTAGTCGTAAGTTTTGGCAATTGCCCCTTCCAGCCTTTCCTTGCATTCTCATCATATAACTTGAAGTATTAGGAAAACAGTACTTGCCTTTAAAGTTTCGGCAATTGCCAAGACTTACAAGATTTTTATCTTGAAGTCTTGGCTCAGGGCGAAAAAAGATATTTTGCTAAAACATTTCTTAGCGCGGGTATTTTTGCAAAACCACTCCTATGGAGGGCACGCGGTAAAATATTTTGCCCATTTAGGCGCGCCATTTAGATTGAGAAAGTTTTTAAAAAATATTTAAAACTTAATCGCTATGTTGAATTTCAACCCTGAAGGTTTGAAGTTTGAATCTGTGTTCAGGTTTAAAAATTTAACTTCAGACCTTCAGGTTTGAACTTAGGTTAGACGAGTCCCAACTTCAGACCTGAAAATTAAAAACTAATTTTTTTTACCAACTAGCTACATCTTAAATGGCATGCCTAAAATAGACTCTTCGTGCACTTCCCCAAAAGAGGGGAAAAGTGCACAAACAACCTATTTTGGGGGCACCCCATTTAGGTTTTAACAAATATTTTACAACTATTTGACTTTTAGTCACTGATGTGAACTTCAATCCTTTAGAGTATGTATGGTATGTTGTATAAGTTTAAATAATACATGTATAAAAATTGGTATTGACTTATACAATATTTAGTTGCTATTTCAAATTTGATATACACAAATTGGTGTATTAAGTTACTCCACCATCAACATTGAATAAGTTATCAAACTATGAAACCAATAAAAGTTAAATATTCAAGGGTATAATTGTAAATCCATTGATTAAAACTTGAAAATAAATACATATTTTAAATAATATCTTCTATATTCAATTTTAATACAATTAACCAAGCACCAAATAAAAATAATTCTCACATTACAATCCATATATTACTAATCCTCGATTACTAATCTCTGCATTAGAATCCATTTATATACTTATTCCTACCAAACGACTCCTTAATGAATAACTTCAGACCTTTAGGGTTGAAGTTATATACTAAAGGTCTGAGGTTCAACTTCAAATCTGAAGGTTTAAAGTTGGGCATAGATAACGTACAACATCAAATCTTGACATGAAGGTTTGAAGTTAGGCATATGCAGCTTTCAACTTCAAACCTTTAGGTTTAAAGTTTGGCATATCAACTTCCAACTTCAAACCATAGCAACTTCCAACTTCAAATATTCCTTCAAACCTAGGCATAACAACTTCAAATATGAAGGTTTGAAATTAGGCATACGAAGCTACTAAGGTTTGAAGTTGGGGCATCACAAAAACTTGTTTAATTGTAGAAAAGGGAAAAGACCCGAAATAGATTATTTTTGCAAAAAAGAACTTTACTGGTTAAAACCTAAATGAGGATGACAAAACTGGATGATGGACTAAATTTTTATCCAAGAGGACCATGAAATCTGTCGAATTTGGGGTGAATTTCACTCATCAGATAATGAATTTTTTACATAACAGTACAAGTTTTATAATTTAATTACCAAACATAGCAACATTTTAGCAAAATAATCCTATATAGAGGAAAACACAAGTTAATTACAAACATAGCAAAAACATAACAATATTTTCCCATAACATACCAAACCCTTACATTCTTCCTCATATTTTCCCCACTATCACTTTTGCTCCTCCCATTTTCTCCTATTTCACTTTTCGTCCTACCATTTCCCCCTATTTCTTTTTGACTCCTCTCATTTCCCTCCAATTTCACTTTTCTTCATCCCTTCCTTAATGTATCTCTTTTTATCTCACTGTATCTCAATGTTTCTAAACTACCAACTACCTCGTATCTCATTATATATCAACTACCAACCACCTCGTATCTAAGTGTATCTCGCCTACCAATCACATCATATCTCATTGTATCTCAACTACCAACCACACCGTATCTCATTGTATCTCACTGTATCTCAACTACCAACCACCTCGTATCTAACCGTATCTCGCCTACGAACTACATCGTATCTCATTATATCTCAACTACAACCACATCGTATTTCGTTGTATCTCAATGTATCTCAACTACTAACCATATCGTATCTAACTGTATCTCGCATACCAACCACATCGTATCTCATTGTATCTCACTGTATCTCAATTACCAGCCACCTCGTCTCTAACTGTATCACACTTACCAACCACATCGTATTTTCATTGTATCTCAACTACTAACCACCTCGTATCTAACCGTATCTCGCCTACCAACCACATCGTATGTTATTGTATCTCAACTACCAACCATATCGTATCTCATTGTATCTCACTGTATCTCAACTACCAGCCACCTTGTATGTATTTCTAAACTGTTTTAGCATTTGTTGGACTTTAACCAAAGTAAAAGATTACTTCGTTCTTGATAGTTATTTACTTCTCCTATTTTTCTTTTTTTTTTTGTAAAGTTTTTGTAAAAACGAAGAATTAAATTCGATTTTCTCTCCTATTTACTACGGCGACGAAGAATCATGTGTCAAAAAAATATTGTGACATCTCAGTTCTTACAGCCTGTTCAAATCGATTATTCTTTATGTAACGAAATTTTCATCCCGTTTGTGCATTATTTCTCACTGTTTCTAAACTATTTCAACTTTTTTGCGTTGTTTCACATTAGGTTTTTATATTTTGTAACAGAGTTGTTTCAGACTGTTTCAACGTTGTATCTTACTAATTTCTTTATTATTTTTATTCCGTATCAAACTGTATCTACGCAGTTTCAGCATCATTTCAGGTGTTTTGCACCGTATCTAACTATTTTTAGACTGTATCTAGCTGTTTCTCGGCTGTTTTAGCATTTGTTTCATCCTGTTTGTGTATTGTTTCTCGTTGTTTCTAAATTATTTCATCTTTTCACATTTTTTTTTTACATTTTGTTTCAGACTTTTTCACTAGCGGTTTCAGATAGTTTCACCATTGTATCTGCACTATTTTGCTCCGTATCGAACCGTATCTAATTGTTTCTGCACTGTTTCAGGTTGTTTCAGCACTGTATCTAACAATTTCTGCCGTTTCAGGTTGTTTCAGCACTGTATCTAACCATTTCTGCACCATTTCAGGTTGTTTCGACACAGTTTCAAATTGTTTCTCATTGTGTCGAAATAATTTCACCTTTTTTATTATTTCAAATTATTTTTTTCATTTTGTTTCAAAAATTTTCAGTAGCTGTATCTCGCTGTATTTGCACTATTTTGTGACCCATATCTAACTATATCTCGTTGTATCTTCGCTTTTTGAAACTTTTTCAGCGCAGTCTCAAGATTATTTCAGCACTAGTCACTTTCATATATATATATATATATATATACACATACATATCACTTAGTGGACCAAAAGTTGAAACGAACTTTTAAGAGGGATCATAAATATAACAGTGCAGCTGAAGTGTCTTATTTTTGCAAATCTTCACCAACAGAAACAATCTCACTCGTCGACTCCAATATACGTCGCCTCCATCACTAACATAAACAATCTCCTCGTCAGAAGAAACCATTTTTCGAAGCCTTAGGTCGTACTTATAGTAAGTAATTCATGAATTCACACATATATCAAATATACACACAGAGAAATGGAGGGACATTGAAATACACCATCACCACCATCGGCGGTGGTGGAGATGACAGATCGTAACGGGGAGAGGGTAATCAGCTCTCCGTCGTGCCGTAGCTAGTTTCCGGTGAAGATCCGGTGAAGATAATGATGGTAACAGACTGGTTTTTGTGAGTTTCGTTTGAACTGGAATTGGTCACCGATCGAGTGAAATCCTCTACCACCACTACTGCCGGAGTTGATAGTATTGGTATCGTTGTTGTCGTTAGTGTTGGTATTGTCGTTGCCGGAATTCTGGTGGTGGCTCTGTTTCTGTTTTGGATCAGTGGTTGTGGTTTGGATTTAAGAGTAGCGGGTGGCGGCTGATCTGGTTTGGTTTGGAGGAAGTGGAGAAAGTGTTTTAGGATTTGTAGGGGAGTGAGAATAAGTATAAATGTATTGATTATTGTAAAAATATATTAAGAAAATAATGTTATGTATTGTAAATTGAAAAATATTGCTATATTTTTGTAATTTAGAATTGGCCGCTAATATTTAAATTTTAGCCTCAGAAATAATAACTTTACAAAAATCGGACCTGGCGGTCTCCATACCTAGATCGTTGTTGTACAAACTTAGTTTAAATACAAAAATCAGAAGGTTTTGTTGATAACTATGTTATGCTTATCAACAGTCCAATCTAATAAAGGCTTCTTCACTAGACTACGATGGAGACAAATTCATCCACATCTAAATAAAATTTCTACCAATGCTGGAATACGTCAAGAGCAGTAATTGATGTTTCCATAATGATTATGCAAGGTTGACCTTTTCAATAGGATGGAACAACATTTCAAATGGACTTAGAAACCAGAACAAGCAAGCAACATATAATATTACTCACTAATTAACAATTCCCTTAACCATATGTTGTATGTTTATGGTTGGTGACAACTATGTTACCTAAAATACACTTTGAAATCAAGATAAACGTCATGAACCCTTACGTACCGTTTGCTTCGTGGCTATTCAAATGGTTAATAGTGATTAATGATTGGTACAATTGTACTACAAATCAAGTTGCTAGTGTTGATGTGGAATTATACATATACTGATTTAATAACCATAATAAAAGTCATAGCATCGAATCTTGATAATGATACAGTTTGGTGTTTTCTTTTTATTTTCTTATATTGTCAAGATGTCATAGTCTACGAAGAAGACAAGATTTAAATGTCCAATGAAGTCTAGCAGATATAATTTGATAGAGAAAATGAAACAGTTTGTCCCTTTGGAATAAAGGATCTTTTTATGCTTTATCATGGAACTTAGCAGAAAGTTAATTTGTACTACATGTACTATTATACACATTATACAATTATTCTCTGTAGTTTGGAAAACATGATGCAGCACAGTTCTTGCACCATCCTTTTGACTTTGTTAGAGAAAAGATAATCCAAGCCAAAATTAAAGAAATAAAAAACGTGACACGAAATTCTTGGACCACCCAATATTTGTGATGTATTTCTCATATATTAAAAATGATGATAACAATATTCTTTGCAAAAGTCCAAGTTACTCCGAGACAAGTCATTGTCCGCTCCTCTCTAATCATAGTTAACTGGATTATAAATTTACTCTTAACTAAAGTTTAGAGTATTTAGTTAGACAACGGTGAGGTTTTAATCATCTAACATTATCTTCTCTTCTAAACGAAGAGTCCCCATCTTAAGAGCCAAATTATTGCTTTATCAGATTAACTTGCCTTTATGAGAAATTTGAGAATGTGTGGCCTATTTAAAGTGGTTGACATTAATTTGTCCCAACCTCTTAAGCTCCCCTTTGGACATAATTTTTGGAGGATTTTTTTTGGGCCAAAAAGTGTTTGTTTATGTTTTTTGAGCAAAACTTGTCCCAAAACTCCCAAGACCTCAAAAACTGTCCTTGAGCTATTTTTGAGACAAAAACTAACATTTACACATCAAATTTCATTTTCATAAGAGCTTAAAGGCTCTTTTTAGCCAAAAAATTTCTTCCCAAAAGTATGTCCAAACACTTTTTTATTTTTATATCAAATTTCACCTAAAAAATGTTTCACAAAAATTATTTGGGAATCTATATCCAAACGCTAGCTAAATTAGGGGTTGAGAAGTTAACGGTGGGGTTGGAGGCTAATTTTTGACTTGATTTCACTCACTTGACATGACTATATACCGATAATTGGATTGGTAATAGAATTACAAAAATAATTAACGGTTTCTCATTATTTCTAAGTGTTAACTATTAAAACAAAATTAATTTTATTAAATGTTTCTTTGAGATCAAAAGAAATGGTTGATTGCTATAAGCCAAAATTGCAAATTGCTATCAAACTCCACTTGACACGTTAAGTTTCTCCAAATTTGGCTTCATTCTTCCAAATTTGCACCTGACGTGACAGGACAAAACACATGATGTACAGATGTAGTACTCAAAAGGGCATTTCCACCAATAACAGATGGAGTAAGAGTACTGCTTCAATTCCCAATTTAATTCATCTAAAAAAGAATAGTACTACTTACTAAAAGTATTAACCGGTCGTTTGGTTGAGATAGAATTTATGCGGATATTAACGATATACATATTAATAATTCGGGTATTAGCAATGTGTGTATTAGTAATGTGTGTATTAATAGTGTGTGTATTAGTAATGCGGGTATAATAATGTGGGTATTAGTAATGTAGGTATTAGCTATGCATATATTATAATGTAGGGATTATTTCTTGAATCACTAATATATTACTGTACAAATTAATATACAATGTTATAATTTAAATATTTAGTTATTCCTTAAATACAATTTAAAAATATCCTTACTATTATGAGGGTTAATTTTGTCATTTTAAATTTTAATACCTGCATTGCTAATACACACATTACTTATTCCACCTTCTATCCCGCATAAAATAATACATAGATTCCCTCATAACTTATGCAGGTATTAGCTATGCGGAATATACAAAAGCGCAACTAAACGTGGTACTAATTTTATACCAAACATTAAAATCTCTCCAAACTAACCAAACATGGTACTAACTTAGCGCTGAATTTTGTGCTGGTATTATTTTAATATATAGCCAACCAAACGACCCCTAACAGTTTTACCTGAATTATTTCTAGTCACAAAAACTCAAGCATAACATATTTAAAGTCATAGATTCTAATATTTTTATTTATTTATTCCTTTCACCTTTGATTATTAGTGGTGATTTGCGTTTACTTCGGTTATCTTTAAATTTTATATCGATATTTTATGGGTTTTTTACACCTTATATCCATAAAATTTAAAGTATTTACAAGCACTATACAGTATCTATAAAATTTAAAATATTTATCCAATCTACCTATTTATTACTCTATATCTTTGTTAAATCTTATACACCTTTAAGGTATATTGCATAAATATAAACAACTTAGATAAATTAGGACGGGAATATTTCTTAAATCCACCCACCAACTAACATTATCACACACAAGTTGGAACGACGGACCTAAAGTGAAACTCGCGTGAAAATACATACATTCATGGTCGTCCAATCATATCAGTTCAGGTCGCGTGTCATATCCACATCCCTAATTCTTTGCTAAAAATACACGCGCCTTTACATCAAAGGGCCTTTATTAGTAGAAGTATAAAATAAAGGTACATTATTGTCGTACACACAGCATTGTTCAGTCGCACTGAGTCGCAATATTTACACACACACACACAGTAGGCATCGAAGTATTCTGTTATAACAAAACAAATAAATTGCTCTCTCTCTAGCTTCACTCGAGAAGAGCAATACAAGATGAGTCTTTCAGTGGCGCAGGTAATTCTTTTGCCTTCTCTATTTTATTATACAAATTAATAATTTGATGTTTAATTATTGTGTAGGGTTTTACTAAGTCGTTAGCGATGACGGTGCTATCTGAGATCGGTGACAAGACTTTCTTCGCCGCCGCTGTGAGTTTTTTGACTGTTAGCTAATTTTCCTTGTAAAACAGATTAATTATCACTTCTTCGAATAAAATGTATTGCTGACCTGAACTCGTTTGAGATTGAGACTACGTAGTTGATTGATTGATTAAACTACAACAACGTAACCAGTATAGTCTCACAAGTAGGGTTTAGGAAGGGTGAGTGAAGTAGGGAGTTGATTGATTGATCAATATTTTGTAAGTTTACATATGTTTGATAAATGATCTATAGAGTTTCTTTTTTCAGAAACTAATTCAAAAGCCTAATTGAGAAGCTGTTGTTTTCGATTTTATAATTTAGACATTACTAGTACTAATAATTTATGGGAACTCATCTAATATCCGAGTGAATTGTAGAGCATTTGCCCTTAACACTTTGTAAAGGTAGTAACCTTTTAATCTCTTCGTTTATGTAGCTCTTACTGATTTTCATCTATTATTGTTTAATCTTTTAGTTGTTTTTCTTTGTTGCGGAGGAGGAGTTGTTGGAGACTGTACAATTAGTTTCTGCATCTTTAAGTTGTCGACCAGTTCCTTGATTCCTTTTGAAATTTGTTTCTAAATTAGTCATTCTTAGCTTTATGTGTATGTGGGAATCTTAGATTCTTAAAGCTGATCTAGCCTGGAATCCTGAACAGTACAGTGGAATGAGGATAAATTCTAATCTTCTGTCTTACTCTTCTCCTAGATTTCCTAGTTTTGATAATGTAAATATTAATCATTGATTGCCTAAAAGTCATTCCACTTCGACAGAATAAATGCACTAAGGAAGAAGATATCCTTCTTTTTTTTTTTTTGCCTCCTCAGTGTCCATTACACCCTCTCAAAAAGTCTACCCTGTTCATCACCTCCTTTTGTCTACAGGAACTACTGTTTCATACCTATTGTGATTATCCATTTACCCAATTCTATGTGATTCTAATATACCAAAATGTTGTACCCGTTATGCTGCTGCTGGACTTGATTGATTCAGCTAAGTTCTCGCTTGTAGCAGTATTTAGCTCAGAGCTAAGACTATAGCATTGCCTACTTAAACTAAGCAAAAACTTAACCAAAAATTGTAATTACTAATTAGAAATTAAAGGCTCTAACGATACTCCATAATATTGTTTTTCCAATGTGTGGAGCCTCTTACTATGCTTATTTATCTTTTAATTGAAAGATAGAATGATTTAACACATCATTGTTGTTTATCATGGGACCAACTTGCAGTCCATCACTTCTCTAACAATAGCTGTTGCTTATGACTGAACTTTCTGACTATTACCTTTTTGTTGAGACTATGACATCAACTCTTTTGCCGCTGCTTTGTTCAATAAATTCTGGACTTTAGCAATATATTACCTTCCAAAAAAAGGTCTTGGTAATATGTTAGTTCTCGTTTATTTTGATATCCTCATTTTAGGAACCTATGCTGCTTCTGTGATCAGAATATTCTCTATAAATTTAACTTATTCTTCGACAAACTTTCATTAATTTCAAGATCTTGGCGATGCGTCATCCGAGGAGACTCGTCTTGTCAGGGTGCCTTGGGGCTTTAATTGTAAGAGTTCTTACACCTCTCTATCCCATTTTTTCCATCTAGTTGACATTCCCTTCGTTATATTGTGGGCCATAACAATCTGCCTTGAAAACGTTTGCTCCTCCAGGTAATGACCATTCTGTCTGCCGTTGTAGGCTGGGCTGCTCCCAATTTGGTGAGTTTCATTTAGTTGCAAACCCTTTTTTGGTGCCAATCTTGAATGTTCTGTTATAATTAAAGTGAAGTCATAAATCAGAACGTGAGGTATATATTTCTCCTATTCTTATAGGAAGTGGCTTTATACATCCTAGTTAGTTCTGATAACAGAGACATTATGTACGATAACAAAGATCTTGCTTCTGTATTTACTTTTTTTTAATTGGTAAATGATAATTATATAGAATCAGCATCAAGAGAGTGCTGAAGAATATGTACAGGGTAGCAATCATACATGCTCTAGTGTGCTCACAAATTCCAATATGGCTTCTACATCATTATATGAAGCCATATTGCTCCGAAAGGAAATTAAAGAAATACATCTAAATTTGACTACTAGGAGAGATTCTTTTTTGTTCTCAGAAATTCTATTATTCCTTTCTTTGCTGCTGCTGTATTTACTCTCAAGGTCTGTAATTCATAATTAGCTAGTGATCTGCTGTGAACAGTCATCTTGCTTTCTTACTGTCTACCAAATTCCACTTGCTAAATATATTTGCTTATTTTTGATAGGCTGTATGCACCTATAAAAAAATGCATGTGCTGTATATTATGAAAATCTGTAAATCATTATAAAAAACTTGTCTATTATATTTGAGTCATCTTTATGCATCCATGCATCATCTATATTGGTATCTCATAATTTGTACAAAATAAATAGAGGTTCTTCTCATGCGTTAGTTGTGTACGGAGTGTATTTAGAGTCAATCCAATTTAAAATAGGTATTCTGGTCTGTTCAAGTTCACTATCATTATGATCTCGCGACCTATCAATATAATTCCGTTCAGTTTCACATGGTTTGGAGTCTGCACAAAGCACTATGTAACTTGCTCTAAACTGTATCTGTTTTATTTGGACTTAACATAAAAATTTATACATACACCCAACAGATTGCCCGCAAATGGACCCATCATATTACAACATTGTTGTTCTTGGGATTTGGAGTATGGTCTTTGTGGGATGCATTCCATGATGGGTAATCATTTGGTTCCTTCTTGCTTCTGATTAGTCTTCTTCTGCTAATCATCACTGTATACCTTCTGTGCCTCATTTTCTTTTTCATTGATCTGATTCTGGTTCATTCACAGTGAAGCTGAGGAGTTTGGGGAAGTTGAAGCAGAGCTGGTCTGTTTTTTTTTTTTTCCAAATTGCATCTTTCCTTACATGAATTTTAGCTTTTCTTATTTTACCTTTTATGGTGCAAGTAGGATGCTCAGATAAAAGCCGATGGAGCAACCAAAGAGAAGAATAAGGTAGTATTCCTGCACATAATATACTTTTGCATTTTTTTCCCGAATAACTTGTGGGAATTTGTTGTTGTTGTTCAATCACCCAGATCCTGCTCTCCTAAGCATAAGGCCTAAACATGATAAATGAAAAAAACAAATCTGTGAAGAAAAATAAAGCTCCAACCCGCTATCCGTAGGAGCAGTTTATTATCTCATTGCCTGAATGCAAATGATAGTGAGTGGTTACAGTGATTAAGATTTCCTTTTAGAGCCCGTTTGGGTGAGCTTAAAAGTGGCTTATAAGGTAATAAGCCCATTAATATATGTTTGGTAACTTAAAAACTTTTGGACTTATAAGTCATAAGTGGCTTAAAAGCTACTTTTTGAGAAGTTAGGAAATCCTAACTTCTCAAAAAGAGGCTTTTAAGTCACTTTTTGACTTATAAGCCACTTAAAATAAGCTGCTTATAAGCCCACCCAAACAGGCTCTTAGTCATGAATACTATTCTTCTAGCACAACTCTGTTTGAGATGACAGTTCTTTTGTCACTTTTTTCCTCTCAATAAGCACACCAGTGAATCTTATTGGTTGGCAAGAAGAAGTAGACTTTTTATCTTAGGTTTCCTGCAGTTTCAATTCCTTTCAGTTGTAATATCCTAATCACATTATCAATACAGTCATATATCTTGTGTTTGCTGTTATGGATTTAGTAGCCTTTGCTACATCTTGTCTAGTCAATTATTTAATGGATTTTAGTTTTCGGTGAAGGATAGTGTTTATGTAATCACTAAGTACAGCCTGTTTGGTTTTGATTACTTCTTTCTTTGTGTTTATTGAAGAGAATATATTCCTCCCGTGGTGACTTTCTTCTGCAACTATTGTTCATCTAATACACGGAAACATGCTGAAACTTAAGGTTGACATTGCATTGACAGTACCATCCCTTTACTGACTGTGTTGGATACTCAGTGATGTGACACTCTCAGCTATTGTTCCATTTCTTTTATTATAGATAATTCATAATCCTAAACCATACTTTTAAGCAAGTAGAGGTTGATCTTCTGGAGAGTTTTAATCGCATGTTAGTTTCTCAAGTCAGCTACTTTTGATCTGCTATTTTTGTTGAATGTCTGATACTTGTATGTACAAGTCCCATGTTCAAGAAGTAAATCAATAAATGTCTTGAGTGAAGATCTCAGCTCTATCAATTTGCTCTCTCTGCTATCAGATTCTTATCTTTCGAATTTCCTAGTTCTCAAAGATAAGAACAGGTTTAAGGTTTCTGCAAAATATATAAGAGACATTTACCTTTCTCAGTAGCTTTAACAAAATTATGTTTTTCTAGGATTCTGATGAGTTAAAGAAGCAGAGGCGGCCTTTTCTCACTCAATTCTTCTCACCCATCCTTCTGAAGGTTAATCCCTGTTAAATAGCTGCCAGAAAATTTGAAGGTCCCCGTTAAGAATCAATAATACAGTGCCTTAATTTTGCAGGCATTTTCAATTACCTTCTTTGGCGAATGGGGTGATAAAAGCCAGGTATGCAAGCACACATCTTGTGAAGTAGCATATAATCTGCATGAACTTTTTAGGTAGCTCATAATTTTCTTAATACTATTTTTCAGATTGCTACCATTGGTTTGGCTGCAGATGAGAATCCACTGGGAGTTGTCCTTGGAGGAATATTGTAGGTTTCTCCTTTAATGAATGCCTTGTGTTGTCAACTTCTTACCTTCCTAGCTTTGAATAAAAAATGGCAGCCCGGTGCACAAAGCACCCTGCTTTCACGCAGAGTCCGGGGAAGGGCCGCAACCCAAGGGATGTGATGTATGCAGCCTACCCTGATGCTTGCATCAGTGCCTGTTTCCACGGCTCGAACCCGTAACTTATAGGTCACACGACTTCAACCTTCCTAGTTTTGAAGGCCATTCTAAAATTGCATTGTTGCTCTTGTGTCGCGCCTGAAGTCAGCAAGATGTCAAGTAATCTTTCTACTGATTAGGATTTATAGTTGACCAAAAAAACAAGAGTCAAAGACCTCAATAATTAATAGCTCATTTAATATGTAAATGACATAAATGAGGTTGAAAATCACTCAGATGCGCAGATTTATGATGTACTTGACCTTTCTCAGGGGACAAGCTTTATGTACAACAGCTGCCGTGTTAGGAGGGAAAAGCCTCGCAACTTCAATATCTGAGAGAATAGTGAGTGATTTAATTTACTGTTCTCTTTCTTACCCTTATGTTCCTTTTGTCCATTTTGGTAAGAACAGATATTGTTTTATGTAGGTGGCACTTGCTGGTGGATCTCTTTTCATTGTTTTTGGAATCCAGTCCTTCCTTTCTTCAGTCGAGTAACCTTGGCATGTTACCTTGTGACTTGTTACCCTGTTCTCTGGTTAGTCTTTACTAGTTCCTTTGTGCTATGCATGAGACACTTTCATATTAACTTAGAATAACAAAGTTATGCTATATATTATACATATTTGGATAAGATGCAACGCTGATCTCTACCATCGTCAAAAGAAAGGGGAGAAAAAGGATTGCATGCTTGCATAGAACACTAAACATGTTTCGTAGAATTGCCTGTATTTGATGATGAGTGAACTTGACAATGGGACATTTCTTTCATGCAGGAAATGCTAGATGGTCTAGCTGCATATTTTGTTTCGTGAAGTCCTCGATGTGACCACAACATTATATAAAGGCAAACAAGTTGGGGAAATACTACTCCGATTTAGACATTAGTTTCATTAATTTAGATTAAGGCTCCGGGTGTGGCCTTACCCGCCCATCGCCTCTATTTTTAACCCCCTTTCACTGAAAGTTATATGTAGACAATTTCCAATTGATAATGAATGCTTCAGTTACTGCTTATATAGTACGTGACTTCTGCTTTTTGGATGGACAATGAACATTATTGCTCCTTGGTTGGATGCATGGCATGCTTGTTCACATGTACCCATTGCACCATCTTTTAACGTTTGTATTCTTCATTTTATGTGCATGTTTTGCTTTCATTGTTTGGATACTACTTCGAAAATCAATATACCCTCATTAAGGGAGGGATACCTCAAATCATGGACCTTACAATTGGCTTCCGGTGACAAGTTGACGCAATGGATGAAAGAAAAGGGACTTGGAGGTTAGTGCTATTTCAACAAGAGTACTATCATCTTCTTGGCTAGCGTCCTTTTTCTTAACTCAACAGTAGAGGAGGGCTTTCTATGAAGTGCTTAGGACCTTTGAATGGAACAATACTATAAAATGATGAAATGAAGTAGAACGAACAGGAGATGTTGGGGGACTGACAAATTTTGTTACTCCCTCGTCTTTTTCTCCGAGTTTAACCAAATTATCTTTGTGATGGTGATTGTAGATTAAGCATATTCCTTGTTTTATTCTTTTTGTGTAATCAATTAGCAGAGCCGAGGGACCATAACATTTAAGAGAAATGTGAGGTTGATAACTGATTTTTTTTTTAGTGAACCTTAATATTGAAATGTGCTGGAGTTCAAACCGAAAATAAGAAATAAATAAATAAATAGTGATTGTATTGAATAACTAAGAATTGTTTAAAGGATTGCTTAGAAAACCAAGTAATTTACAAGTTAATAAGGAAAAGTTTGACATAATGTGGAATTTGTTCCGAATGTCCCCAGAGGGATAGCTTATCTAGCTTAATTTACAGCAATGGTTAAAACAGCTTCTTTATGCTTAGCTGCGTGTCAATTAATTAGCACAAAGGTTGTGCCACATTGTCATATAGAAGTAAATCAATTTAAGAAAAAAGGAGACGAAAATTTGACTAGTCCCCCAAACAAAATATACTTATTAATTCAATATGAATCTCCTAAACAGTGAATTCACTACTAAAAAAACTGTATTTTTCGACTACCAGTCGAACAGCTATTTCGACCGATTTTCGGTCGAACAGTTAACTTAGTCAAATCGGTCGAACAAAACTTTTTTTTGTACCTATCGACCGAAGGTCGGTCGGACCACCCGTTATATTTTTCAGCAGCGCCCCTCTTCTCCATTTCTATCTTCTTCCCCAATTATCAAAAAACCCTCTAAACACTCCCCAAACGTGAAAAACCCGAAAACCACCATAACCCACCCCCAAAATTAAAAATCAAACACATTCTACCCTCCTAAACACTACCTATAACAAGAAATTCAAGGTAAATTCTTAAATTTAGGGTTATTTTAATTACTTTGTAAAACTTAAACCCTAACTTTTTAACTCATTTTTTTTTTGTAGTTTTGAAGCATATAACTAGTGGGGAATCATTAGTAGGTGCTATTGGAGCATAAATCAACCTCGAGGTAAGGTTTTTTATTTTATTTTATTAAATTTAAATTTAATTGTGTATTTAATTATTTTTTAACTTTGGCCTATAATGTTGCATAGGTAGTTAATTATTAGTTAGCAAACTTTATTGTAGTTATTGTTGATGATGATGAACTTGTTTGGTGTTGTTAGCTATTATAAAGTTAGGTTTGTGTTGTTTGGGATTGTTGTAGTTGTTGGAATTGTTTGGTAGTCTTGTTTGGAATGTGTTGTTGCCTTGGTATTGTTGAGAAGATGAACATGTTATGCCTAAAACGAATAAGCTTTTGTTGGTTTGAATTGCTTTGATAATAGTAATTAATAGGGTATTATTAAAAAATATTGTTTGTTTGGGGCAAAAAAATGGCAAAATATTATAAAAAATCATACATATTGTTTCTCAATCTGTAGCAATGTTTGTGTAGATATGGACATTAATCGACGCCGTTTGTGGATGGATAATAGAAGCTTTCCCGAGCGGCGGGGGCTGAGGCCTTTGTTTGTAGCGGGTGTTATGGAATTTCTGGATATAGCCCGCAACACAGACGATTATTTAAGGCATGGCAAAATTAGATGTCCATGTGAAAAATGCGAATGTGTAAAGATACAAGATTTGGAGAATGTCGAGTTACATCTGTATAAGAAGGGGTTTATGCCAAATTATTACGTTTGGTATAATCATGGAGAGCCTTGGGACTTGCAGCAACAACTTCAAAATCTTAAAAATATTCATGGCGCTAGGAGTTCTCCTGTTGTGGAACCAGACCAAGCAGCTGGGTATAGAATGGAAGATATGGTGAATGATGCTTTTGGGATGTACCCAGCTAATGATCCCCTTCAGCCGGATACATCACAGCCAAACATTGAGCACATTCCCAATGCCGAGGCAAATCAATTCTACGAACGGTTGGAGGAAACAAGCCGTCCATTTTATGAGGGCTCGGTGCATTCCCAGTTGTCGGTTGCTGTTAGATTGATGAGTATCAAATCAGATTTTAGTATTTCTCAAGCTGCCATGGATTCCATCATTGCCCTTATGAATGAACTAAATCCGATAAATATGGCCTTACCAACTACTTATTACTACACTAAGAAGTTGGTTTCCTCATTGGGGCTTTCTGCCGAGAAGAGTCATTGTTGTGTTAATGGTTGCATGTTGTATTATAAGGATGATGCAGACCT
This sequence comes from Petunia axillaris subsp. axillaris, assembly GCA_029990575.1. Lineage (NCBI taxonomy): Eukaryota > Viridiplantae > Streptophyta > Magnoliopsida > Solanales > Solanaceae > Petunia > Petunia axillaris. The sequence goes on from JARKNS010000009.1 coordinate 49,396,229, forward strand.
GCAGACATGTAGATTTTGTGAGGAGCCTCGGTACAAGCCTGAGCAAAATCCTAAAAAGAAGCCGAAGCCTGTTAAGTGGATGCATTACTTGCCCTTATACCACGGTTAAAGAGGTTGTATGCTTCGATGAGTTCTGCTCCACACATGAGATGTCATCATGACCGTACCAAGCAGCCGGGTATTCTATCCCATCCATCTGATGGGGAAGCATGGAAACACTTTGATCAAGTGTATCCGGCATTTTCTAGTGAGCCAAGGAATGTAAGGTTGGGTCTATGTTCTGATGGGTTCACCCGTTTTGATGTCTCCTCTACGCCCTATTCTTGTTGGCCAGTATTTGTCACTCCTTACAACCTGCCTCCTGGAATGTGCATGACCAGTCCTTATCTGTTTTTGAACTGTATAATACCGGGTCCACATAACCCGAAAGCCTCTATTGATGAGTTGCAGATACTTTGGCTTGATGAGTTGCAGATACTTTGGCATGAAGGAGTTGAGACTTATGATATATCAACGAAACAGAACTTCCAAATGCGTGATTATTTGATGTAGACTATAAATGACTTTCCAGCTTATGGGATGTTGTCTGGGTGGTCCACTGCAGGTAAGCTCTCTTGCCCTTACTGTATGGAAGATACAAAAGCTTTCACTTTGAAATATGGAGGTAAATGCACATGGTTCGACTGTTGCCGTCGATTCTTGCCAATGGACCATCCTTTCAGGAATAACACCAGTGCATTTATGAAGAATCAGGTTGATTTTGAGGAGCCTCCGCGAAGGTTATCAGGCATAGAGATATGAGACAGGGTGAAGGAGCTTCCTAAGGTAACTGAACAATTGCCATCTAAAGCACCTGGTTATGGGGTTGAACATAATTGGACTAAAAAGAGCATTTTCTGGGAGTTGCCTTACTGGAAGGATAATCTTCTTCGACATAATCTGGATCCAATGCATATTGAGAAGAATTTTTTCGAGGCCATCCTTAATACTGTGATGGATGTTCGGAACAAGACAAAGGACAACTTTGTGCAATGAATGTGTTTATTTTTGTGCAATGAATGTGCTAGTATGTTACATATTTACTTGTTCCTTAAGTAATGTGAATGTGTCAACAGGTATGAAGAAAGTGTTTAGTCGAAGGAAAAAGGCAGGTGAGCCTTCAGGTGAGCCGGCACAGGACACTCCTACCTCTCAGGTGCCGCATCACCTTCCTACAGGAGCACCTTCAGGATACAGTCTAGACTTTTTTAGGCCACCCGGCATGTCTCAGGTGCCGCATCATCTTCCTACAGGAGCACCTTCAGGATACAGTCCAGATTTTTTCAGGCCACCTGGCATGTCTCAGGGCCACCCTGGTTGGCGGCATAACTTCAGTAGTTATGACATGACTGAGACCCAGGCCGGTCCATCCCAGGGCGTTCCCAGACTAGGCGATCCCACACAGTCCACTACTTCGTCTGGGTCGACTCAGCCGCCTTCCGGCCCATCTAGCCCTACCCCCCATTCGGTACAGCAGGAGATTCCTTACTATGATCCGAGATCGCCATATTACATTGGTGAGCCTGCACATGGGAAGACGGGCGGTTGATTATTTATCCCGAGGGGGATAACAGGTAAGTATCTTATTTTTTAAGTTCTTATCTATTTAGTAGTAAGTTTTTAAATGTTAGTATTTCTATTAACTCTTCTGTTTTTTTTTTTTATGTAGCTTTTGCCCCAACACTGATGCTACTCCTGTGGTGACGAAATGCATGAAATCTCAATGGAAAGAATCGTGGCTATCCTGGGGCACTGTGCCCTATCAAGTAAAGCAGCGGATAATGCAGGCTTTTAAGGTGATAAATATGCATACGGTTTTAAACTAATTGCAGGTTTTTCTAACAATTATGTTTAAATAAAATATTTTCATGAATATTGCAGGTTCAGTGTAAGTGGCATCCGGCTCTGGACTATAAAGTCCGCTCTAACTTCCCCAGGAAATGCGGGGAGTTATTCAAGAACGCAATGTATAATGCGCGCAGAAAAGAGAAAATGCCCGGCTTCCTCTATGATCATCAATGGAGTGAGCTGCAGCAATATTGGGATACTCCCGAATTTCAGAAGAAGAGCGAACAAGGGAAGAAAGCGCGGGCATCAAGTAAGGGTGGATCGCTGCATACCGGTGGCTCAGTTAGCGCTGTGACGCAGAAGATGTGCTTGGTAAAGTAATTTAATTTATAAGAATTACTATAATAGTTTATTTTTTATCTAACTTGTTCTCTTCTTTATTTTGTAGGAAAAGCAAGAAAATCGGACTATTCCACTCTCTGAAATGCACAAGATCCGACATATCAAGAGTGATAAAAAGGGCGGAGAAGTCTGGGTCGAGCCCCCCGCAAAAGAGACTGGGGTAAGTAATTAAATTCAAACTAAAGTCGCGCCAATCCTTCAACTTTTATACTTCATATTTGTACCGTTGATATATTTCTGTTTTTCAGGAAAGAGCTACGAAGGCCTTTGAAGATTGGACCGCGACTCAACAATCTGAATGCGGAAGCAGTACCCCAGCACCGCTAACGCTCGAGCAAGAAATCAATTTATGGTTGGAAGCGGTCGGAGGGGTGAAGAAGGTGTCCGCATATGGCCTTGCAACACTGTATTCATCTGGCAAACATAAATCGAACTATTTGGGCTCGTGTTCTACTGCTACTTCAAGCTCTCAAACTCCTGAAAAAATGGATCGGATGCAAGAGGAGATCGAAGAGCTGAAAAGACAAAATGAAGCTATGCGCTTACAACATGAGGCTCATCAACAAGAAATGCGTGAAATGATGCAACAAATCCTCCTTAACCAAAATAAAGGCAAAGGAAAGCGTGATAGTTCGGGAAAGGGAAAGAGCAAGAGCAGACGTCCCCACCGTTCGCCGTCTCAGTCTGATGCCGGCTCTAGTTCGGGTTCTAGCAAGTAGTAGTAGTGATTGTTGAACTTTAAACTATTTGCTAAGTTTGTTTGATTATTGTAACACTTGAACTAATGTTGAAAGACTCCTTGCTATTGTTTGGCTTTGTTAGCCTTGTTTGAATATCGTTTATGAATGTGTTTTGTCTGGTTTTTCTGCGTGTTGCTAAATTACAGGTGGTGTAGGGCTAATTTCAGATTTTATGTTGCAGGTTTTTACAGGTTTTCGACCGACTTTCGGTCGATAGTTGGTCAAAAAAAATTACAAGCCTTTCGACCGAATTTCGATCGAAGAACGTGTCACTTTAGTCCAAGTTCTTCGACCGAAATTCGGTCGAATGTCGGTCGACGTTCGACCGAAATTTGGTCGAAGGGCTAGTTTCGACCATATTGTGGTCGACCACCACAATCGGTCGAAATACGGTCGACCGATTGGGGGTCGAAAAAGACAGTTTTTTAAGTAGTGATTCATAACAATGTTGAGATAGTGGTCTTCCAGTGAAATACGTAGAGACACGACAAGATATTCATTGGTTACAATAATCATTAATCGAGTTGAATCTTTGGATGGTAGTGTTCAACTAGTACTGGAAATATTTTTTTATGATGATTGACCTGTTTGGAAAATTTATTCAAAGAACCACCTCGATTTTCAAGGTTTACAATCTTGTAACTATAGACTCTAAAGGAGCTCGAATTGCAAGCAGGTCATCTGCATCTTGGATTGTCCCAACGTTTTAGGAAAAAAAGTTTTAACAAAAAGCTACTACCTCTGTCCCAAAAAAATGTCACATTTCTTTATTTGTCAACTATTTAATGTACTATCTCTATTTTACCCCTATTGGGCCCTACTTCTTTTAAAAGCCATAAACAACTTTTTGATTACTACAATCTTCTCTCTCTTACTTTTTTCAAGGGTAAATTTGAACATTTTAAAAGTCAACTTCTATTTCTTAAACTCCGTGCCAAGTCAAACACCGCCACATAAATTGGGACGGAGGGAGTAGTTTTTATGGTTGAAGGATTTGCTATCAGGGATTTTGAAACAAATACTTAATACCTAATATGCTGAGCACATTTTTCATGTTTTTATCATTTTTTACAGCTTGTCTATGCAGAGAGACATATATATTGAATCGTAAACAATAAATGTGTGCCTGTTTAAAGTTTTGGCACACCCATCATTTATCAAGAAAGTAAATTACTAGTACTATCTATATTGTGTTTTTGACCAATTTAATCTTTCAACTCTGCAAAAATTTAGATTATTCATTCGAACAATAGTAAAATTTACAAAAAACGCTGACACCTTCTTAATTAGTAGCTTACACGACACTCACTTTTAACCAAATTGCGTATATAACAATATCATAATCTAGTCACTTTTCAACATATTCCAATCGTTAAAAGCTTTAGTTTCCTGTTCCCTATATTGTGCAGCAGCCGAATAAAGCAATTCTAGATTGTGTTACATCAAGAACAACCAGTTTCTAGTGCTTTTGTATAGAGTTACACGTTAGGCCCTTTATGGCACAACTTGTGATTTAACTAGGCTTCTTAACCTCCTTTCCTTTAATTTTCCTTACCTTTTCCCTTTAAACAAATATACTTGGGGATATAAAGGTGAAAACTACTCAAAAGTAGTTCTTTGGAAAATTAGTACCACTTATTTTATTGATGGACATGGAGCTTTTTCTTTTATAGTAACGATATGATGATTAGATCAGTTCGCAATTCACTTATCCGAAAAATACATATTATTTTTTACTAGTAAAAATATCGAATAATTCTACTTATCAAAGTTTCGACAAATAAAAAGAAATCGCCTACTAACTTTTTTATCCTCATTAGAATTTAAACTATGATCCTTCATAATTTTGTATCATATTTGTCTATTAGTATTAGGCAACACCTTGGGTCACACATAGAAACATTGTTACTTAGAAAAATGATAATAATGTCCCCTCTAGTAAGAAATTAGAGGCTTGTATTAATCCAAGCGTAAATATCATAAAGCTTTGTTATCATTAGTTCCATTTCTTTTCATGGAGTTTGCACTACATTTATAGTTTCACGCATGTTTCTAGTGTTATTTTCTACCTTTCAATGATGGACCTTCTTCAGTGGACAGAGAACCATTTCCAGTTATTAATGAATCTGGACTTTAAAATTTTAAATTATATCGTACTTTATCCTTTATTCTTCATTATATTTCGCTTTTAGTCCTCTTTGAGCCTTGGTAAGGGATTCTTTTGTAGTCCACAAAGCAAAGATAAAATCAGTAGTTTAAATCAGTGATGAAAAGGAAAGATTTGTCATCGATTTTATTCTGCTTTGTCCCAATACATGTTCTTTCACTTCTGTGTGTATTAGAAAATTTAGATCATTATAATTAGTATGAGTAAAGTTCACTTAACCTAACCTAATGACCTTCCAGAAGTACTTACCAAATACAGTACCAGTTTTGCCATAATTCTAACTTCTTTTGGTTGCTACTAGGGTAATTTTACGTATGATAAATTGAAATATAAACAAAACTATGACACCTTAGGTAATGGTTTGTCTTATTGACCTCGCTTAAAGTGGTTTTACAAAAATGATCTCACTAATTTTAAGTAAGTGCTCCCTCGGAGGCAACACTTCAAGTTATAACTTGACATGTGCACCCACGGGGGCAGCACTTCAAGTATAGAATGACAAATGCTGTAATTGTTGCCCCCGTGGCAGCACTTGACCTTTTATCACTGTCAACATTATCTCCAGATAACTTGAAGTGCTGCCTTGCAGGCAACATTTGCAATTTACACTTGAAGTGTTTCCCCCGAGGGAACACTTGAAAATTTATAATGTGAAGTGTTGCCTACGGAGGCCATTTTGCTAAACCATTTTTTAGTGGGGACAAAAAATCATAACCAAGATAATTAAAGGGGTACATATAGTGAAATTTTTTGACTTTACCCTCTATAATATTAATTTAATTTTTTAAAAAGTATTTCTTATAACCTTAAAAAATTGTGCTATGTTTGAATTGCTCATAAATACAAATCGTCCCGTGTCGAATGATGACAACTCAGTTGCCACGTCAACAATTACCACCGTAAATTCTACGTTAGAGAATAAAATAATTCAGCTATAAGTATTTGAGTACCCACTCAAAAATTTCCAGAAACTCATGAAATTGTTGCATATTTTTACAAGAGGGTAGTCAAAATATTACCGTTATGTATTTGTTATTTTTCTAACATGGAATTGGAATATATGTACTTACAATTAACAAAGTGGTGATGTGGCGAGTTATGTATTATCATTTGGTGCCGAAATTTTGACCTGTTAGTAATTTGTATTTTTCTGAGACATTTACACACAGTTGATCCGTTACGTCAATATGACTCAAATTGTTAGAATTCGGTGCTTAATGTTCCTAATTTTACAGGGTTATTTAAGCTGATTATGTCGGTCATTTACCAGTAAAACACATGCAAGAGCAATATGTTTATGATTTCAGTTTTTCCTAATTCCCCAATATGCTCTTTTACGTCAAAAACAATGAAAGAAGTACAAATGTGACGTTAGGTGATATATAAATGAATTTTAGTATTAATTAATTAATTTATTTATTTAGAATTAGCTATTTAGATTGAGTTAGTCACAATGTATATTTTCTTATCAAGTTGATGGAATGAAAAAAGTGCATGTGCGTTTGTGGATTGTTTTGATTTCAGGACAGAGGCAGATATTTATGGTGGAGGGTGGTTTACGTGAATCCATATTTTTTCCACCAAACTAGATATATTATATATGTTTCTCTCAAAATATGTCTTATTTGATGTTGGTGAACTCGTACTATAAAACTTTAAATTGTTCAGTTAATGAAGCGTTAGTTCACTTATACTTAATAATAAAGATCAATTCCCACTAAAATACGCTTGTTCGTTTTCTTACTTATAAAACAAAAAGCAAATTGCTACATGGAAACTCAAACCTACAGCACTAACCAAATTTTGGATCCTTTCCCACAAAATTACTGTTTAATTTTTTTGAAGAAGTCACCTTAAGTAGTGAGGGTGCAAATATAAATAGACAAAGCTTAGAATGTAATTTACTATTTTTTAATCTTACTAACCATCTAGCTAGGAGTTTATATATTTGTATAGCTGGTCTGTTATTTCGGTTAACAAAAATACAATTACTTCCAATATTTCTCTCTACAAACTCTCTCTTGATTCCTTCCTCTTCAAATTACTACTCAAACTAAACTGAGCTTAGATCCACAACAATGGCAGATTCAACATAATTGTGTCAAGATGTTCATAACTTAATATATTACCATATAAACTGATATTTCACCTATATACAAAATATAATTGTTCGTCGACCATTTTTAGGACATTGTAACTCTGCTAATCGTGGTGAACCACTCATCCTCCTGAAATCCAGGAGAAAAATTTTTGATTATAATTTTTGTAAAACAAGAAGATTACCGAAGAAAACAAAAGCTGAATCTCATTCTAAGAGAAAAACTATTTTGAGGTCAAATGATAATAAGAGAAAAGAAGAAAAGGGGCCAAAGTTAAAGGTAATTGGGAAAGTTAACAAACATTTCTTCGCGGAGGCGTTTGGTTGGGAAAATAGTAGTACACCTATTTCGTTAATTTAAAAATTAATTTACACTCCTTTGAAGTGCGATACTTTCCTATACCGTTCGTGATTGCTTAATGATTTGTGCACTAGACTGCTTAATCTATTTTGTTAATTTCTTTTTCAATCTTTTAAACTTTGTTTTGCTTTGGTGTTTTTTCGTTTTACTGTCGAAAAGACCAAGTTTTTCTCCAAACTTTGACAGAATACATAATTGACTAAAATCTAAGAAAAATAATCGTCCAAGTACCTGGTGTTTAATTCTCTAGTCAGGGGAGGTAAAAACTCATGCCAAGAATTGAGACGAGCAATTTCATTTTTTTTATTTGCTTAGGCTTTGGTATACGAAATTCACGACCCTATTAATCTGAATTCGATTCGCGCCAAAGGCAATTTCATAGAAAAACAGAACTGATAATACATGATAACTTTTTTAGCTTTTCTGAAACACATCTGAAATGGAAATAGTAAATCTGCTCAATCTGAATCAGAAATCCTGGCCAACTACACGCAATAGAAGTCTTAGCTAGTTTTGTTGGATTAGATCACTCCAATTCACTAGTTTCTAGTACACACTCTAAATAGATTTATGTTAAACTCAATTGTATTCTTTTCTATATGATGAAGCAGTTTCTTCAAGAGTAGAACTCGTAGGAAGAAGAATCAGCAACAATATTTCTCAATCCACCGATTGTAGAAGCTAACATAATGAACACTCCAATGAATATGCATGCCTGAAATTATAAACATGACAAATATTCACTGATATCTTTGAAGCAGAGAAATGAAAAGGTGAAACAAAAGGAGAATTGTGTTGCACTTGCCCAATTTATCATCCATGACATACTGAATCTCCGTGGTTTCTTTACTTTAAGCCACATTATACTAGGGAGCTGCAGCAAGTGTTAGAAGCCAATTAGACATGCTGATGTCTATGTTTGCTCTCAAAAGGAAATATAAATAATAATTGGAAACTTACAAAGTAAGAAGTAGGAGCAAAACCAAATCCTCCAAAGAAACCAAGAAGGTCACCAAAGAAAGGGAAGGTTACACCAAAAAACAAGGTGAAAGCTGCAACATTAATAAGACACCAGTTTTCAGCTGAGATCATAGTATAGTGAAAGAAAGGGCCAACAATGAACAATCAAACTACTTTCTCCATTGTATTTTGGATCGGCTTGTTTTGGTTTTCATTCAATTGAAGTATTAAATAATATAATGTCAACTTTCGCTAGTGAATATTTGTTAAATTTGACCATAGAGAATCAAAAGAAAATTTTGTGCCGATAAGTTGAAAATATACAATGACAAAGATGCTCACCAACATATGCAGTACGAACGATGAATCTTAGTAGTACTCCAGGTGGGAAATTCCAGGTTTTCACTAGTTTGTTCTCCATCAAATCAAACACTGGCATAGCATAAACCTGCAATCCTCATGTTTTATTACTTCTAGCTAATACGACTTATGAAAATTGCATAATGAAACGAGCTTTCACTGATTCGTATATCAGATGGTCCGGTCTGCATTACCTGATAGCTGCCTATGACATGGACAACCACCATTAAGTTAGCAGCAGCAATTAGCCAAGATGGCCTTTGAAGTCCCACAAGCACATTGTCATCAACATCTTGGCCAAATGCCCAGTATCCGACGAAAGCTACAGGGAAGTAGCACAGGGCATTGACAAAATAGGCCCATACAGCACCTTTCCACATAGGAACTCTAGAGGGCTTCTCAGGAGTTGATGGAATAGTGGCCTGAATCTCAAGGACCACTGCATGGCCAGCATAAGCAAAGGAAACTTGACCTAATGCATTGAACACGCGAAACATGGAATCGATTGGACTTGTTTTCTTGTACGCGTAGCTCACATTTGGGACTCTGCCTTTGCCCACGCAACCTACCCATGCTATAGTTGAATAGCTGCACACTCAAAAAAAGATCCCAATTGAATTTTGTGAGGATCAGTTCCTATTATTGAGATGAACGTTTGTCGCATGTAACACATATTGAGCAGACTATGCTGTTGAACTTTTCTCATAAGCAGAATATATTCTGATTCCATAGTTTAACTTCTTTGTATCAAAAGGTAGATGAAAATAGCATGCTATAAAAGTTAGTGAGGACTGCTCTCTTAAGTTGTTCAGTTGACAATACTCATCAGCATGTGTTCTTTTCTTTGATTTTTCTTGAAAAGGCTCTCTTTGTCCCATTTTAACTTCTAGCACACACTACACTTGAGTACAAGCAAACTTCTAACCGAAAAGCAACAATATGTGCCAAAGGTTCCTATTTCTTATGTGGTTTCAATTAAAAGAGGGAGCAATTAAGCTAGTCTTAACGGCTGAATCATGAAAATTATTTGGTGGGCAGTAGAATGACAAGAGTACCTCAGTGACATGATTGCAGCTGCTAATGAAACACCAGAGACAGAGTTGAAATTAGGCAGCTGTGACAGAAAGAAATGGACGGAACCAAAGATGCAAATCCAATAGGATTGCCTTATTCTGGTGCAATTAGTACAAGCTATCTCCATGAATTTCTGCAGGCACTTTCCTCCAGTAACCATGTACACAATGTCACAACCAACCTGGACAATTAGCTGCTGTGGAAGCACTATCCATGTCCCAAGTTTTGGTCCAAAGACATGTTTCCCAAGATCCTTATATCGATCAAAACGAACTCCAGGGACACATTCATGGAGTTGTATCATTTGCCACATCGTATTCAAGGTTATACACCATGATAAGATCATCACCACTGTCCCTGGACCCCTGATGAACAAAGATTACTCCAGTTAAGAAATTTGTTGAAGACATAATTAAGTAAAAAACGACGCTTTCTCTAACATTTGAGCATCTCATGAGTCGGTCACACAATATCATTATGGTATCAGATACACTTTCCACGTGCTTGGACCATGAAAGAATCAGATGGACCAGCACGCACAAAGACGTGTCGAAGACATAACTAAGTAAAGAAAGTATACTCTCTCGAACAACTTAAACTTTTAGTTGAGATCAATAGTTACACAATCAACTAAATTAAAAAAACCTTTTAGGATCAAAGAACACATAGTCAGATAATATTTAAATGGTTAGAAAAAAAAACATAAAATTCTGCATGTATAGTATACCATCCTAAGTAGGCCATGGCATAAGGCAGGCTGAGAACACCAGCACCAACCATGGCAGTGACTGTGTGAAAAGTTGAGTACCACCATTTGGCTTCACGAGGGGGGCCATCTTCTGCCCATTTTTCATCTGAAGGTACTTCCTGCAAATTCATGAAACAAAAACAAAACAATTCCATTGAGGAAACAAGCTTGTAATGTCAAGATAATTTACAAAATAGTTAAAACAAGCATAGTGAAAGCAAGCAAGCTCACCTTAGGGGCTGGTGGAGGAGAAGATGAAACCATGTTTGCAATCAAAGAAACACAGACCAAGAATGTGCAAGTTCTTGAGCAACAAGAGCATGTATTTGTACTAGTTCTTGCCACACATATACTTGAGTGGAATAAAGGTCAAAGAAGTCACTTTTACTTGCTGCTTTTCCTATTTGAGTAATTTATAAATGACTGAAGAGTTTAACTTCTATATATATACATTTATTTGATTTACGTAGAAACTATGCTAAAATTATTACGTACTTGGGAGTTATAATTCTAAGATTAACAATTCATCAACTTTTTGAAATTTATAATTTGTTTGGTTCAACACACTAGAAATGAAATAATCAATGGCTAATCTACAACATACGTTTGGTTTTAAATGAGATAAACGTTTGTTTCCAATTTAAACTTGACACGTTTATAATCATTGGAAAATGGCTTTGGTAGAAGGGTGAAATTGTTATTTTACCTGTTTTATCCAAGGATAGCTAATCCGTAGATTGTTATCCCTCATTTTTTGTTATTCCACTTTAAATGTTATATACAATTATATCAATTAGTATAAAATTATTCCGGCATATACTTATATCAAAAATAAAAATACAACAAAACAAAAGTAAAATTATAATATCAAAATTAATATAACATTATTTTCATAATGTTTGACCAAATGAGTCAGACTAAATAATTTTTTTTCACACTATTACATCACCTAAAAGATAACTACAATCTATAAAAAAAATTATTAAAAAAAGACGGGATTAGTATAAGTTGCAAATAAGATAACTTATATGTTACTTACAACATTAAAATGCATTTGTTAGTGTAAACTTTTACACTATCAGACAGAAGTTAAATCATGTCATATATGTTAGGAAGATGGTACCACATTCAAGTTTCATCTACCTAACATTAGTCCACTACCAACTACTACAACAAAGTGAGAAAGTTCTTTCTCAGGCAGCATCTGCTATAAGAGCCAATGACTTACACTTTTCCTTATTCAGGGGTGGGGTTCCTGGATAAGTTGATCAAAGGCTCATATCATTCTTTAATCAGGGCTTTCATTAATTGAAGGTCAAGATTCTCTAAACCCCCTCTAATTTTCTCTTTTGTATGCAAAAGAACATTAAAGCTCCATGGTCATTTTCATGTAAAGACTTTAAAGTTGGGGAATTTCAATATTTCATGACTTGACTAAAGTATGTAAAGATTTAATTGGTAGGTGATTTGTGCCTATCTTGGCATCATTACAATGGTTAGCTTTATAAATAGGCAACTTTACCACATAATAATCTATAAATAAAAGAGGAGATGTATGTTCACTAAAGGATGTCGCATCTTCTGGGAAGTGTCCCAATTAACTAGGGATCTATAATCATGATAGAAATCAAATGTTGCATTGGGGTCTTAATTTGATTATAAATTAATATAGTATATTTGTAAAGTATATATTCAACCACGAGCGCCACACTAGCTAAAAGAAGCTAGGAAAAGAGAATAAGAATTTGCCACTAGTAGAGGCTAGGAAAGCAGGAGAAAAAGATTACTAGTAATATATAAACCTCCCACCACATAGGTATCCTTATAGACAAAATTAGAACAGTTTAAAAGCAGATTTACAAAGAAAAGAATAATGAAGAAAAAAAAAAACAGATTCTCAAATTTATATGGATTTAATTGCCAGTAATGATAAGGAAAAAAAATAAAGAAGCCATTGGTTGCACATTTGAGGAGTCATCTCATACTTGCATGACAAAGTAAGAACACCACCAAAATATCCATCACATAAAGCCAACAAAGGTCGCATGCAGAGAAAAAAAGCCGTATGCAACTACGGAGCTTTGCCGTAGGATGATTGAGACTTTTTCATTGTGAACTAAGTCTTAGGTTCAAATTTTGAAAATGGGAACCATTCGGTCTAGGCTTAATCCTATAATAGGTCAACCTAATGTGAATCCAAATTAGTAAAACCACTAAATTTTGGATCCGAAAGAAAAAAAGTCATTTACATCTAGTGAGATTGAGCAATGTAGTGTGATGATTGAGATTTCTTTACGATCAATCAGAAAATACGTTTTACCCTTGAACGGGCCTATCTGGCATAATCTGGAAACGAGACCACCGATTTGGATAATGAATGATAAAAACAAGTGTGGCATGAGAAAAAACAAAGAAACAAATGTGGATCAAGAACAACCAATAAAATAATTAGGCCAGACAAGACTTAAGGATAGTAGTAATAACCTTTGGCAATGTCGGATGATTTTCTGCAGCAGCTGAGCCCATTGCAGTACAAGTTTAAGGGTAAAATATCTCTAACTGAGCTAACTTTCTTCAGATATTCTGTCAAAGACTTTTACTCTCTTGTTCATTGTCATAACTCACAGATTTATTATGAGCTCCCGTTCCAATGAGGTGTCAAATTTACTTGTGTATTGAAAGTTGGTGTAATAACTCGCCACCCTCTTTATCATTAATGCAAGTGTTCAACAGAACTTAACTGAAATGTGTCATCACCAAACAGGATGTTTCAGGGCCATAGCATTTAATAAGGCACTCTCTTAAAACACTACAATTGCTATCCAGATTTCTTCATGGAAGCTTAGCATGATTCAAACACTTTTATATTAAGGAATGGAACACAATGAAGAGCGGGAAATTAAATGCTTTTGATTAACTTCTTCTAAAATAGCGATCAGTCGATATATAGAAATGAACATACTTGTAAATCAGTAGGTAGTCATACTTAGTTACAACTAATTTGATTATCAATGCAAATTGTTTTGTCACTGAAACTATATTCGTCATACATAAGTAACCTTTTTGATGATGAACCACAAAATGTCTAACCTTTTTCTTGCCTTGAACTCTGTAATGTTCCAACTCCGATAGCCCAAGCCATGATGTTATAAGTAGAAAGAGAATAATCATCACAAAACAAATTAAATTGATGGCTTAAATATATGTGAAAGTTAGAAATAATCACACTCTAATGTCATATTTGTCAACGTGAAACCTTAACCTATAATTATACACAATTGAGCAATTAAAAAGAATAAATGAAACTAATCTGTGCATAAGCACTTGAATTTGAATTCTGCTGTAAGGATGTCGTGGCCTTTGTCCTGTTGATGTTTCCTTGGCAATTGTTCGGTGAGGATATATAAACTTTTAAAAAGAACATTTTGTTAGTTAAAATTAAACTAGACAACCTCTTAGAAAGGTCACCTAGCAAATTAGTTATGTTCTTTTTTGATAAATAAATATTTATTATTAAAAATTAGATATAAATTTTTTGGTATTTATATTATCGGTAACTATCTATCTATATTACTATAAAAGCAAAAACTTCATATATATATATATATATATATATATATATATATATATATATATGTATATATATATATATATATATATATTTTTTTTTCAGTTCCCTCAGGCTGAATCTGCCGAACAGTTCGGGCCAAATCCTGAAGAAAGCTAAAAAGCGCTATTTGAGTTTTCGATGAAAAAAAAAATCTCGATCTCCGAAAGCGTTTTCCTTCCCCGCTGCACCTCCCATGCTCCCACAGTCCGCTTACCGAGGAATAGAAGGGAAGGACCCGGGGCCATATATATATATATATATACACACACATATATACTCATATTTGAAGTTTTTGCTTTTATAGTAATATAGATAGATAGTTAGATAAATAGATTTATAGTAATATAAAAATAAATATAGATGATGAACTTCCTGGCTTTAATTTTGATTCCACTCCTCGTACATCCATTTTGATGTAGTTGCAGGTGGTGGTGAAGTCAAGAATTTGAGTTCGTAGGTGCTTAATAATAGTAAAGAAGAAAAAATAATCCCCCTTTAAACAAATATGGTTTCAATTTAGATTTGAACACCCAAAATTCCTATATCCGTTTTTCAAATTTTTTTTTTACAGCTACATACATTTCATGTCGAGGTTGAGCACTCAAAATTTGTTAGTGGATCTGCCCCTGTTTACCAAAGTTTTAGATATTATCTTTTATTCTTTCAACCAGAACAATGTTTATGAAAACGAATTTTTCAGTGCAACATTTTTTCTCATTGACTATTTTTACATCCATGTATGACTGAATAATTGAGAATATTTCATCATTGTTACATAAAAATCTTTTCCATTACATAGGGGCACATGCAATGCAAAAGGAGAGGGGTAGCTAATCAAACTCACACCTTTTGTGTGCGAGAAACTTTCACTAATATGGTTTTGTTATAAGCCTTGATTTTTTACCATACAAAAGATTGTGATGGAGTGACAGGTACTTTTTTTTAATCAATCGGATTCGAGATATAAGAATGAAGTCGTCTTTGGTAATGAGCACTTTACCTTCATAGTGGAACTTCTGGATGCGAATTCAAATTACCTTTTGGATTAGTCGGACTTCGAAGTGGGTTTTAGATACTGTGTGGGATGCACAGAAAATAAAATAAGCCTTGGCTTTTCACTTTTATTTGTACGCTATATATTTAACTTCTAATACAACAAAAAGACGGTTGACGCTGTCACCACCCGTTTTCAGAACGAGCTGCGACCGGTACTCGGTACTTGAACTTGATCGAGCGAACCTTTTAAACTTGACTGTGATGTTCCATTTTTGTCATGCCGTGAAAATTATGTAATCTTTAAAACTAAACTTTAGTAAATAAATTTTAAGACAAAACTCATCTTAAATTATATCAATAAAATAAATAACTTTATTAAGTACTGTCCAAAATCATGCAAATGGACAACCACACCCAACTGCTAGACTGTCTATGAAGTTTCTAAGAATTTATACCTGACACTACTACTAACAATAAGAAAGTTTGGAAGAATAAAGAATCTCCACGAACAAATGCGGAGCTCAGCAATTGATCGGGTAGTGGGAGGACATCCTAGCTTATAGCCTGCTTGCCTGCAAAATCTGTGCCTACATTGACTTATGCCAATATAGGTTCCCATGAAGAGAACGTCAGTACACCACGGCGGTACTCAGTGAGTCTCAACGACCCACACTAAAGCGGGAACGAGACATTTAAAAGAAACATGAGATGCACATAATTCTTTAAAACCATGAGAACATAAAACATTTAAAGAAAACTGATGTAACTTGAAACAATAAAATTCTGAACTTTAACATAAATATACATATATCGTATCTTTACTTTTTGGGGAGTACCAATTAACTCTGACATAACATGATTCCATAAAGTCACCGTGTGATCGGCACGGTTCGATCCCCGCATGATCGAATAGGCCCCTTCACTGTGGCGCCACACAGTTCCAGGTGATAGCATGCTGCACGTCTTGTGCCTTGGCCGTGTCAGACAAATTTTATTATTAACTCTTACTCTGGCACGGGTAGTTTCGGGGTCAATATTAACCACTAAAGGTCACAAAACCCTTCTCAGAATTTCAAGGTAACTTCCAAAATATTTCTATAAAACTTTACTTGACCACTTTAAGCTCCAATAAATTCCTTGAACATAATCCATGAACATAAACCATAATTTCTTGAGTAAAACTTGACATAAATATATGAAGGGATTATTCAATATAATTCAAGTAATTCTTTAATCCATAAAAAGAACTTGACATATAATATAACGTAAATCATCATAACAAAATATGAAAATTAATGCGTATAACTCAAGGATAGACTCATGAACGATAACTTGAATGTGGTGCAGCTAATATGCACCCTCTCGCTCCAATTAATTCACATACTAACTCTTTAAGACATTTTATCAAATACTTTATAGGCGGACTTTTGTGAGTAAAACCTCTTAGTAAAGGGTTATATCAACTCACCTCAATTACTTCCGAGCCTAAACGTAAGCTTCAATCCACGCACTTCACATCACCCAACAACTATGACAACCACCAATTTGAGTAATCAGTACCAAAGTTTCAATCTTTAATCTAAATTCAACAATTTAGGTTCAACTCTTAACTTTCTAGATTTTAGGGAAACTTTCCTATGAAAATAATCTATCGCAATGTTGGTTCTCATATAAGCGACGTTATTCCATCTCAATTCCATAAAAGAAAATTACTTTTATATAACTTAGAGGTGGATTTTTTTTTATCTCGAGCGGCTGCCAAGAATATGCACCAAAGTCCTCTGTGTTTCCTCCTCTTCAACACCCAATTTGATTCAAATAGTAATGGAGGAGATATATATTTTCTTATTTTTCTAATAGTTGAAAGTTTGGCCAAAGTAGGACTCTGTTCGTAGCAATATGGAGAAGGGATTTTCTTTGTATGGCAATCAGCAAGGAGGGTAATATATCTTTACCTATTATTTTATTGGGCTGCTTCCTCTATTAATAATAAAAGCCCACATCAAGTAAAAGTAAGATGTTTACTACATATGGGTAACCACTAATAAATAAAATATTAATGCTACAATATTATCTCTTATTTTATGTTTGCTCCAATAATATTTTTCACCCAATTTAGTTGTTAAGCCTTGGGCACAAATAGGCCAATTACTTAATACATATCTATCTACTTTGCCAAATCACAAAAATGTAATTTGCAGCTATTGCTACATGCATTCCACATCAAGAATGATTTCTCATTCTTTTAAATTCTTAGTTTAGTCCTTTACAACCCCAACTTCAAGCTTGATTTTCGTCTTACATAGTGTCCGGAAAAGTATGATTTTTGAGGAACGTTACATTCTTCTCTCTTTAGAATCATTCGTCCTCGAATGATGATGATTCCTTACTCCTAGGTAAGGCTGTCCATCGGCCCGGTCCGGTCCGGTTCGCGCGCCTTCGCCGGTCCGGTGTTAAATAAAAAAAAAGTTGAAAACGGTCCAGTCCCTGTCCGGTCAAACGGTGCATTTGCACCAATGCCGGATCGGAACCGGAACCGACAAGGTGAGACCGTTCCGGTCCTGGTTTGAACCGGTCCGGTCCGGTTTCGTTAATTTTTTTTTGTTTTTTAACTTATGTTTTTTTATTGTTTGAAATAGATAAAAACAAATATGGTAGACTAAATAAACAACACAAAACACACATTTTATTCAACAATACGACAGTACATTAAGTTGGAAATGCATAATTAGAAAATAAAAACTAGAAAATAACTAGAAATTAGAAAAATACATAAATCTTCAACTTCAGCGACTCAATTATCATGTGGTTGCAGATATATGCCACCACCACGAGCTGCCCATTCGGGGCATGATGGTATTTCAAGTGAGTCTTAAACTTCCCCGTCCCTCCATTATTTGATCTAGTTTCATCATTCCAATTCCAAACTTTCTTACAAAGAGTACACTGAGCTTTGCCGGTATCATTATTTTTTGTGATAGATTCCCAAACTTGGGATCTTCCAGTTCTTGGACTTGACGGACCTTCTGTAGTAGCACCTTGAACTTGAGTATGAGTATTTGCATTTGCAGCCATTTTGATAGAAAATTTATAAAAATAGCCTTGGTTAGAAATTTTTTAAGAGAAATGTATAGAAAATATTGAATTGTGATTAATTTGATGAAATATGGGAGTATTTATAGGAAAAATAGGTAGGGGAGGGCTGTTGGGGCGTTTATGGGTGTGGGGGTGGGAAAAATAGCCGTTTATGGCCGTTGCCAACGGCTGTTTTCAAAAGGGAGCTGATTTTGAGTTTTTGTTGTGTTGGGCCGGTCCGGCCCGGTTTGGGCGTTTATTTATTTATTTATTTTTTGGTTATTTTTTTGTTTTTAATAGCATTTGTAGTTTTTGAATTTTAAATTAAAAAATAATAACAAATATAAATTGATAGCAAGGCATCTATTTTTTATGTAATAACTTATATATACTAGTATTAAAGTATTAAGTATGTAGTATTTTAGTATTTAATATTTAATATTTAAGTATTAAATTGCAAAAATATAATTGAGAATATATATAAAAAATGGTAACTTAGTAGCAAGACATAACACTTGTTATTTTTAATATTTATTATTTAGTATTTAGTATTTAGTATTTAGTATTTAAGTATTAAATTGTAAAAGTATAATTGAGAATATATAAAACAATGATAACTTAATAGCAAGACATAACACTTGTTATTTTTTCAAACTTAATACTAAGTTAGTAGTATAATAGTATTTAGTAATTAGTATTTAGTATTTAGGGGTCGTTCGGTTGTAGGAGCATTTTACGCGGGTATTAACTATTAATGCGGGTATTAGTAATGTAGGTATTAATAATATGGGTATTAATAATGTGGGTATTAATAATGTGGGTATTGATAATGCGGGTATTAGTTATGTGAGGTTTAACAATGTGGGTATTAGCTACGCATATATTATAACGTAGGGATTATTTGTTGAATCACTGATATATTACAAATTAACAAAAAATATTATTATTTAAAATATTTATTTACTCCTTAAATAAAATTTTAAAATAGCCTTATTATTATGAGGGTTAATTTTGTTATTTAAAATTTTAATACCTGCATTATTAATACCCACATTATTAATACCACCTTCTACCCTGCATAAAATAATACATAGATTCCCGCATTAATAATGCAGGTATTAATAATGCGGAATATACAAAAATACCACCAAACGTTGCACTAATTTTATGCGGGTATTAAAATTTCACAGAAAACCAACCGAACGTTGCGCTAAATTAACGCGGAATTTTGTGCGGGTATTAAATGGTTAACTCAGTAACCGAACGACCCCTTAGTATTTTAGTATTTAGTATTTACTCTTTAGTATTTACTAGTAGTATTTAAGTATTGAATTGCAAAGAGGTAACTTAATAGCAAAGGATAATTGAGAATATAACAAAGGATTATAATTTATAACTTAATAGCAAGGCATAACGCATTTTATTGAATAATGGTTGATTTTTTATTTTTTTTTGCAAAGTACATACTACATAGATATTAAATTGCAAAATTACATATTAATAAAAAAACTTCTCATTTTCTGAATAATTTCTTCTGGCACCTCTGGAGGAACCGGTGGAAAAGATTCATCTAATTCATAATCATTTTCATTGTCCACACTTCCATCGCCTGATAAAATTTCGGTTGCTGCTTCTGCATCTGCTAGTTCATCTTCTGCAAATCCAAAATTTCTTCGCTCCGATCTAATCCAATCTCTGAATAATACGGCTGTCTCCATTGCTTCTTCCTTCAATGAATGTCTATGATCTCCAATTTGTAATCTTCCTTGGCTAAATGCGCTTTCTGAAGCAACTGATGATGCTTGAATAGTTAGAATATCCCGCGCCATTTTTGCTAAAACCGGAAACTGTGCTTGTTAATCCTTCCAAAATGGCAGTAGTTGATCGCTTCCAAAATAATCAATTTCCTTGCAACCATGAAGTAAATAAACATCAAGCTCGTTGAACCCTCCGCTGCTCGAATGCCTGCTAGAAAGCCTTTGATTAAGGCTGGAAAAACTTCCCAATCCGGCTGCAGCTCTTTTACTCGCTTGCGTTGAACTTGATCCAGCTCCACTTGGAATACTTGAAACAACATTATCAGCTGCACTCCTATATCTTTCACAAACCCGTTGGCAATCTACAATTACCTGCGCACAAACTGTTTCTACACTTGGTGTTTCTTCATCAGTAATTCTCAAACTCCGATAAATTTCTCTAATAAGCATTTCGGTATTAAAACGTTTAAAACAGGGATGTAATACAGAAGCAATGCAATAAAGTGGTGGAATAGGAAATTTTTTTTTAAATTTTTTTTTCAATCATTGCTTCTACGGCTTGTTCATAACTAGGCACTACTCTATAATCGTTAAGTAATTCTGCTATTCCAGCTATAAAATACAACATGGTAGTAACTGTAGGATAATATTGACCGGAAATTTCTTTAGTAGCATAAAAAAACTTTTCTAAAAAAAGAAGAAGACACTCAACAAGTTGCCAATCAGATTCTTGTAGGTGATACTCTACAGCCACTTAGCCATTAAAATAACTAGTTATAGGCGCTCGTAAAGTGTAAGCAACAGACAAAGAGTCATATACAGTGTTCCACCTAATTGAAACTTTCTTAGGAACTCTTCTAGGCCGCAAACCTTCATTCACACACTCTACCTGAAAGTCCCTCCATCTATCTGATTTTTTAGATTTAAAAATATAACTAATTGCGAGTCTAACCTTCACAATAGTAGGATCAAATAACTGAAGGCCATATTTTACAACTAAATTATATGTATGACATGCACATCTAACATGAAACAATTCTTCAAAAGAGGGATGCAATGCGGGTCTTAACTTACCAATAGCAAAATCATTGTTTGCAGCATTATCAAGAGTTATACTTAAAATTTTGTCACTAATAAAATACGCCTTAGAAATATCAGAAACTTTTCTCTTAATAAATGTTCCCGTGTGTGGTTCATCGACAGCGCAATATGCTAAAATTCTTTTTTGCATTACCCAGTTAAAATCTATCCAATGACAAGTAACTGTTAAATAGTCATACCCATTAACACCACGACCCAAATCAGTAGTAAGACAAACTCTACAATCAAAGTGATAAAATATATATCGTAAATATTGTCTATATTCATTTTTAAATTTTATAATATCACTTCTAACCGTAGTTTTTGGAAAACCGTGAAAAGATGGATTATATACGGTTTGAATATAACGAATAAAACCTTGACAAGAAGCAAATGTAAAAGGTAAGCACTGCCGCAATCATTTTTGCCATTTGTTCCCTATCTTTCTTCTTATCATAATGCATAAGCCCCCCCCCCCCCCCCCCCCCCCGTCACTGGGTTAATTTCCTGTTGGACTCCACTACCTTGCGATGAAGCCATTCTATTCCCTGAACGAGTGCCTCCCGGCCTCTTTTCCCATTCATCCTTATGATGGTTTTCTAAGTGTGTTCTCAACTTTCCCGTCCCACTATTATGCTTGCCGGTTTTAAAATCCCAAACTTTTTTTTACAAATATTACATTTAGCAGTCTGAGCCAGAACATTTTTAGTCATAAATTTCCACACATCCGATCTTTCGGGTCGTACCGCTGGTTCTCTATTAGGAGGCATAGGTGGTAATTCAGATTCAGTTTCTTCAGGTTCACCATGAAATTGACTAGTGGGTGTTTCATTTTCTAAATTAGCCCCTTCGGTATTTTCTTGATATCGTGCCTCTAACATATCATTATCTAGTGGTTGATCAAAATCAAAATCATGATAAAATTACGTGTCATCTTCCTGAGTAAAATCATCTAGATGAGAAGGAGCGTTAGAAGTACCAATTGGTCTTTTACCTAAAGCACGACTACATCTATCATCCCCCCCTCGGTTAGAAGCACGTGATCTATGACCGCTACCCGTACGCCCAGTAATTGATCTCCACAGTGCAGACATTTTTATAATTTATAAGTAAATCAAACAAATAAATTACTAAAATATGCTACAAACAATATTGCACAAAAATTAAAATAGATAATAAAAAGTAAGAACGAGTTTACTTGATATCGTGAACTTAGAATGTAGATTGTAGAACTTAGGAAGTGAAAGTTGAAACTTGACCGGAACCGCACCGAACAATTTTCCACTTCACTCCAAATATTTTTTTGTAATGCAATTTAGCACTTAAAACCCTTTTTGCAAGAGCAACTTTGAATTATTTAGCAAATAGCATTTGTAGATTTAAGAGAGATTGAGAGAGATTTAGAGAGAATATTAGAGAAATTGTGAATAAATTGATGAAAAATGATGGTATTTATAGAAAAAATAAGTTGGGGGGTATGGGGGCGCCTAAGGGGATGGAGCAAATATGGCCGTTTTTGGCCGTTGGGCCAACAGCTGTGCGTGAAAGAGCCGTTTCCCAACGGCTATTTTTTGCACAAGCCCACCTGAATTTTTTTTATTTTTTCGGTCCGGTTCCGGTCCATTTTTGTCCGGTTCGGTCGGTTTATTTTGGGGGTGACGGGTCGGGGAACGAACCGCTTAATTTTTTTTTCATTTGGTCCGGTGCAAACCGGACCATTGGACAACCTTACTCCTAGGCCACTTAGTCATTCTATCAACTTGCCAAACGTTCTAAAATTTGACTAAGTATTATATTTCTTAAAAATTTCGACAAAGTCTCCCCTGTAACTGGACTATCCAAAAATTTCAACTTGTCCAATATAATACAGCACATGTGCACGATAGTATTCCAACAATTTAAATCAATGTCCTCACCGTGCCACTGAAATCCATATAACCTTCCAATATCTCAAGTTTGCATCAAAGAGATTTAAAAAGCACAATACATTGCAAAACAAAAAGTTACAAATTATCTTGACATTCAATGTGCTGCTTAATGACACCATCAACCAAGATTCATAGCAGTAGTTCCATGACTCTACTTATGTTATATTTTATTCTTCTGACTTTCTTACATGTGAACATCTTTTGGATCATTTTTCCTCTCATACTATACAAGGTATAATATAAGTTGGCAACATATATATACTAAAACATTTTCAAACCACAAAATTGCTAAAATAAGGTTGTGGTGTATTCCATTCTAACCTTGACTACAAAAATAACAATGTAATACCCCAAATTATAAAGTTAACCATCGTACCAAGTATGCTGATGACAACACCATTCTCCCGTCGGCCTAGATACACCTCAAGGTTACTTTAATCACCGAATACACTACCATTTTTGCATGATTTTTAAAAAATAGGAATAATAATTATAAGGATTATGAGGTTTTACACTCACCCTACTTGGTAATATTCATCCTCGAATGTTATATATATGTACCGTTATTCTCACCCAAAAAGTCATTCTTAAGTTTAAGGATAAGATCCTTGGCACAGCCCATTTGCCTTTGAGGGTCCAACATTTTCTCACTCTTTAAATTCTTGAAAATATGGACAGGGTCTTGCCTGCAAACAGTACCATTCCAAAAAGTGTCAACCTGTCCAGATACAACCAACAATACCGTTGTACAACCCAATGAAATTAACCACGCCTCTCTCAACAAAAGATATAACATTACTACATTATAAAGTTGCAAAATTGCTTAAATATGAATATGGCTAAATCTCCATGAAATTGACTTCCCCAATAGCACATGAAATATTAACTTTTCTCATTATGTAGATAGCAAAGCTATACATAAATAAATATAATTGGACATAACTTGAATTCTTTTTCCACAATTGATGGATTTCATACTTAGCTTGTAGACTAGTCCATTTGGATTCATAATCCAAGAATTCTTTTCTTAAAAAATTTCCTCGTGGATATTTTTTCTTCAACACGAAATGCATCCAACACACATTCTTTTTGTAACTTGACATGCAGTACTATTGAGTCAACTGAAAATCACCTTGGGACTCAGGTCATCCTTTTGGCCGCCTTCCTTCTTTTCTTGCAGACCCAATAGTTTTTATAGGGCCTGTTTTTACTTCTCTTGAGAAATTTTGATAACCTTGTTTACTGATAATGCATTCACATTGCATAGCACCTCTTAATTTTATTTGGAGGTGACTTTTGTCTGTATAGGATTCTCTAGGAATTTGAGCCTCCTTGAATCTTTCTAGAACGCTTTCAGTATCTAATTTTTTTCTTTGAAGATTAGGCTGCACTGATCTTATTAGATTCAAATTAATTCTGGATAACCTGTTATATTACCATAACAGAGTCACGAAAGACAACTTTTTGAACTTTAGCTTAAAAGTCGTCATGGTAAGCATACTTGATCTACGAGGAGTGTTCATTGTCAATTTTTTTTTTTTAGTTCTATACTTGTTCACACATGTCCATGAGTAGTAGAGTAGACCCCATTCGATTTGTTCTTTTCAACAAATCTCATAATCAAATCAGAGTGCAGGCATTTACTTTTGTCTATGTATTGGCCATATTCACTTTCATACCTGGTACCTATTAAATTCAGGGTCATCATATTCAAACTTGTTGCATCTTTAGTATTCTCATTATCTATCATCACTTGCATTCGTCTCAATTATACATATGCCCCAACACTCAGTGCCGGCCCAAACATAAGGCCACTAAGGCCTATGCTTTAGGCCCCAATTTTTAAAAGGCCCCATTTATAAATAATACTACTAATATTTATTAATTATTATTAAATTAATAACAATTATTATTATTATTCAAAGGTTTTGAATTTCTTTTAACTTGGATTATGATGAAATTTTTGAATGAGTGAGCAAATTAGAATAATTTTTTATTAATTAAGGTGTTTGCCTTTCTGATTTTAGTTTTAATTTTTTTTTCTTTACAAACATACATTCAGAATTTGTTGTTTATAGCTAGCCAAATTTATGTTTTCAGTTTACTTTTTTCAAAATTAATTATTTCTTTTTGTCACATTTGATTGACTCATAAGTTAAAGAGCAAGTTTTTTGAGATTATAAAATCGAAATACTTGCTTTTATGACTCAATGAACTCAAACATTAAAATTGTTGTAAATATATTAGTGAAGCTCCAACTTGGTGTTCTCCAATTTAAATTTTATGTGAATTTTCTCTTAGCATACGTTGATTTATTCAATTCTAGACCAAATATTTTCAATGAATTGAATATATTACTTATAACAAAATATTCATAATTTTAATAATGTTAAACACATAAATAATTTTTTCAAATTAAAATTAATAAACGTCTTACCTAACATCAACAAGTCTCGGTAAAAGTATATTAGACGTACTGAAAATATAGTCAATTGAAAAAAAAATTAGAATAACATGCTTAAAACTTAATTAATGACTATGTATCTCAAAAAGCTAGAAAAAAATCAACTGAACAAATAATATAAATTTGATTAACTATTGTATTTAAGGCCTCTTACTAAAACTTGGTTTTAGGCCACCAATTTGGTTGGGCCGCCCCTGCCACCACTTCGTGGACATATTTTGAATTGTTGGTTGCCACCCAAAGATAAATGATTTATACATTTAACTCCTTTGTGGGAAAGTTATACCATTCCCTATCATGTGCTTGACTCGATACAATCTTTCTTTGTGATACTTGCCTTGCACCCATTTTTTTAAAGAGGTCAGCAGCGACCTGCTTAATTAATTGTTTTTTTTTCAAACATATAAAATCTCTCTCCTTTTGAAACTATACTATAAATGGGTCTTGCTCATCACTATCCTCCTGGGACTTCTTAAGCTTGCCTTGTGTTTCTTAAGATTTATTCTAAAGCACGTATGCTTCACATCGACACGTCGAGATCATTTACCATCTTTGTGGAGGTATTTTTTTTCTTTTTGTATTCTCTCTCAGGGCAAAGCTATTCTTACTGTGAGTAAGGTCTTTGAGACAAGGATCTTTGGTGCTTGAGGAAACCTGATTCAGACAACATATTCTTAAATATGTGCCACACTCAAATTTTTTTTCCCCATATTATTCCAGCTTTTTCGAGTCATGAGTCATAACTTTAGATGAATTACTTTTCAATTCATTTTTCACTTCCTTGTTGCTGCAAGTTAACCATGGTAATCAGTAGCTTATTTTATCTATTTTCTTTCTTGTCAGACTATTCCACTTGTTACATTGTAAAGTGTGTCTCCATATTTCACGCTTGAAAATTGGTGTAGGATTGGCTTGCTCGTTATAGACCCTCTTGGTTCTTCTCCTGCTTAGGTATTACGGCACTCTAAATCACGGACCTTGTATCTAAACATCACTCATCGTTATTCTTATGCGATAGAATACTCACTATAATACCACTCCTTGATGGTGCCTTCATTGCAATTCTCTGAAGTTTCTGCTTGCATTTACTCAAACTTTAGAAACTTAAGCTCCTTGAAAACTCGCATGTTGCTTGTATACGAGCTCTCAAATTCTGCATCAGTTCGATACAAGTATTCGTGTGCATAAAAAAAAAACTATCCTTTATACTATTACATTCTGGCCTTATGTATCCATGAAATCTCTCTCTCTCTCTCTCTCTCTCTCTCTCTCTCTCTCTCTCTTATATTTTTTCTTTTAACTCCTCCAAATCTACATTCCTTGACAGCTTGCTAACTTCTCTATATTTCGCCCATTAGGGCATGGTCTTCGTTATTTCACTCAAACTGTGGTCCCTTTGGCCGAATTGGATATATCAATCATTATTACTTAAGCATTATAACTTTCAGTATGCATTTGCACACTTACCCCTATCTCTAAACTCCACTCCTTGACATAAGAGCATTCTCATACTCGTGTCTTATCATACAGAGTGCCTTTGGTGTTAATCTGTACATAACATACTTGAGATTCAAGTTACCGTCATCATGTACCTCCGAATATCTCAGAGTTTTCTGGTTTCGAAATGCATCATTATTGATTAAAGAACATCGGGGCCGTAATCCAAAACATTACATTCTAGCTTATCGAAAGTCTGCTCTCAGCTTTATCCGTATTATATAAAGTTGGACTTTTTATAACACGCATACTAAACAATCCCGAGTTCTTAATTCTACTTGACTCTCATACGGGCATTTTTTTTTCCACATATTTCTTACCTCCAAACCATCACCCGCCGACTAGGTATATATAACTTGGTAAAGCTTGATGTTGCCACCAAATCAATTTTCTCTCTAGCCAATTTACCTTATCTTTCAATGCTGAGGTTGTATCTTGTCTCGGTTCTTGGTTACTCATTTTTCCTTTGTATTCAACTGGTCAGCATTATGGCTCCGAACACAATTCGATTTTAACTTATGGACGTACCTTTCAATATGTTTTCCTTCATGTCTCATCACCTTTGATCAATGTTGGTTGTTATCGTGATTGGGCTTTCTGGGATCCAGATTGAATCTACGCATAGCTTAGAAATACAGATGTTTGATGCTCTCCAACACATGGCTTAGTTGTAACTCCTAGCGATTTCCACTCCAGCTCTGACAGTATTTAGAGATATCATCATCTCATCCTTGTTTTAACAAGTCAATCCCATTTTTCTATTACTTCGGATTGCCTCTTTATCTCATCTATCTTTCTGGCTGCACGTTTCTTAATTCATTCCTGACCTTCGCCTTCATTCCCACTTCGAGGGGAACTAACACCTTACACAACATATCTCAAGTAGTTGTGACATTCAACTACCATCAACTCTTGCATTCTCTGATTCGTAGCGTAGGCCAATTTTCTGTTGATCGACGAAATTAAGAGTCTGGCTTTAGGCACGATCTAGAGTGAGAAAAATGTGAAATTTTTCTTAAATGTCTATAGTTCCTCATTTATAGATATAGGGCCCTCATACCAATAAATGAGACACTACAAACACGGCTTCATAGACTCCCTAGGACTCTTTAAACCTGCGGCTCTGATACCAAGTTTGTCACGACCCGTTTTCAGAACGAGCTGCGATCGGTACTCGGTACCTAAACTTGACCGAGCGAAACCTTTAAACTTGACTATGATGTTCCATTTTTGTCATGCCATGAAAATTATGTAATCTTTAAAACTAAACTTTAGTAAATAAATTTTAAGACAAAACTCATCTTAAATTATATCAATAAAATAAATAACTTTATTAAAGTACTGTGAAAGATCATGCAAATAGACAACCACACCCAACTGCTAGACTGTCTATGAAGCCTCTAAGAATTTATACCTGACACTACTACAAACAATGAGAAAGTTTGGAAGAATAAAGAATCTCCACGAACAAATGCGGAGCTTAGCAATTGACCGGGTAGTGGGAGGACATCCTAGCTTATAGCCTGCTTGCCTGCAAAATCTGTGCCTACATTGACATCAATGTAGGTTCCCATGAAGAGAACGTCAGTACACCACGGTGGTACTACGTGAGTCTCAACGACCCCCACTAAAGCGGGAACGGGACATTTAAAAGAAACATGAGATGCACATAATTCTTTAAAACTATGAGATCATAAAATATTTAAAGAAAATTGACGTAACTTGAAACAATAAAATTCTGAACTTTAACATATATATATATATATATATATATATATATATATATATATATATATATATGTACTTTTTGGGGAGTACCAATTAACTCTGACAAAACATGATTCCATAAAGTCACCGTGTGATCGGCACGGGTTCGATCCCCGCCTGATCGAATAGGCCCCTTCACTGTGGCGCCACACAGTTCCAGGTGATAGCATGCTGCGCGTTTTGTGCCTTGGTCGTGTCAGGCAAATTTTATTATTAACTCCTACTCTGGCACGAGTAGTTTCGGGGTCAACATTAACTACTAAAGGTCACAAAACCCTTCTCATAATCTCAAGGTAACTTCCAAAATATTTCTATAAAACTTTACTTGTCCACTTTAAGCTCCAATAAATTCCTTGAACATAATTCATGAACATAAACCATAATTTATTGAGTAAAACTTGACATAAATATATGAAGGGATTATTCAATATAGTTCAAGTAATTCTTTAATCCATAAAAAGAACTTGACATATAATATAACGTAAATCATCATAACAAAATATGAAAATTAATGCGTGTAACTCAAGGATAGACTCATGAACGATAACTTGAATGGGGTTTAGCTAATATGCATCCTCTCGCTCTAATTTAGCACATAGCAACTCTTTAAGATATTTTATCAAATACTTTATAGCCAGACTTTTGTGAGTAAAACCTCTTTAGTAAAGGGTTATATCAACTCACCTCAATTACTTCCCGAGTCTAAACGTAAGCTTCAATCCACGCACTTCACGTCACCCAACAATTATGACAACCACCAATTCGAGTAATCAATACGAAAGTTTCAATCTTTAATCTAAATTCGACAATTTAGGTTCAACTCTTAACTTTCTAGGTTTTAGAGAAACTTTCCTATGAAAATAATCTATCGCAATGTTGGTTCTCATATAAACGACGTTATTCCATCTCAATTCCATAAAAGAAAATTGCCTTTATATAACTTAGAGGTGGATTTTTTTATCTCGAGCGGCTGCCAAGAATATGCACAAAGTTCTCTGTGTTTCCTCCTCTTCAACACCCAATTTGATTCCAATAGTAATGGAGGAGATATATATTTTCTTATTTTTCTAATAGTTGTAAGTTTGGCCAAAGTAGGACTCTGTTCATAGCAATTTGGAGAAAGGATTTTCTTTATATGCCAATCAGCAAGGAGAAACGTGACTTAGTTTCACGTTGTGGGATTGGGGGTAATATATCTTTACCTATTATTTTATTGGGCTGCTTGCTCTATTAATAATAAAAGCCCACATCAAATAAAAGTAAGATGTTTACTACATAGGGGTAACCACTAATAAATAAAATGTTAATGCTACAATATTATCTCTTATTTTATGTTTGCTCCAATAATATTTTTCACCCAATTTAGTTGTTAAGCCTTGGGCACAAATACGCCAATTACTTGATACATAACTATCTACCTTGCCAAATCACAAAAATGTGAATACCGCTCCCTGGGGATCTCGAAGATTGCATTTTTGTTGAAAAAGTAAAAGATAGGCATACATCAAGATCTATGGGTTGATCGCACCTTCAGCGAAGAAATAAGGTGACCAGCTGGAAGTTTTTGAAATCCCAACAAGATTTTCTATATGCAGCTATTGCTACATGCATTCCACATCAAGAATGATTTCTCATTCGTTTAAATTCTTAGTTTAGTCCTTTACAACCCCAACTTCAAGCTTGATTTACGTCTTACATAGTGTCCGGAAAAGTATGGTTTTTTGAGGAACGTTACTGATGCACACTAAAATATTTTTGATATTTGTGGTTTTAATTTTAAATTATGATATAAACTTTTTGTGCTATTAGAGCATGTTAGAAGGAGTAAATAAGAAATTTAAAGTTAAAAAGCTACCATTATTTGTGAGTCAATTGAAAAAATATGCCTTGTGAAATAAGACAAAGTTTTCTTTTTGGTACTCGTGATAGTTTGACGAAATTCATTTTATTTTTCTGCAACTTTTAAACAGTATAATCCAATTTTAAACTGTCGTACTCTTAATATATATATATATATATATATATTTACTAATAACACCATTTTTGATAATGCTCATCCCAAATATATTTTGTATTAATTCTTAAAATCTCAAAATAAGTCTCGACTAACTGATCCCCTAATTCATCTTCTCCAATTAATAATTTTAAACTTAAAAGGTGTTTGTTATCACAATAGATTGATAATCTGGACTTAAAATTGTAATTTTATCAAACTTTTCTTAATGGATAAATAGAATCCTAACTTGAATGGGATTAATGCCGCCTTCTTTAGTTTCCGGAGTTTCTCTAAAGTGTATTTTAAATATTCCTAATTTGTTCATCACATACACATTAATAGGCCGAAACAATAGTATTGTTATCTTTTAGTAACTAAAATTATTATGGCGTCATTGTACATGCATTTGCCTTGCATTCAAGTTCCATATTTTCCAATCCAAAAAAGTACTACACCCACTTACATTAGTTGGTCTTTTCCTCCTAAGGGATATATCAAAATTAACACCGATGGCAGTTTTATGCCTTATTCTAGATTAAGTGCGTTTGGGGTTGTTGTACGAGATGACAGGGGAAGATGACTTGGAGGGTTCTACGGGCGACTTGGAAGGAAAGAGACATCAAGTCTTACATCGAAATTATGGGGCATACATGGCGGTTTAACTCTAGCAAAAAATTACAACTTGAAGAACGTCATTATTGAAACTGACTCAAATACTGCGTTGATGTTGCTGACTGTGGAGAGCAACGTTGACAAAAATCACCCTGATCATGCTGTAACTGAAGAATGCAGGAGTCTTATATCCAAACTTAGGATTACTATAATCCATACTTTGAGAGAATGAAATAAGTGTGCGAATCACTTAGCGATGTTGGGAAGGAAGCAAGATCAAGAGCTGGTAATATTACCTTGTCCACCTGATCATGATACGCAACAATTGCTTTTTAACGACATGTCTCATGTTGCATATCCTAGGTATCCTAAAGCATGTAACTTTGTTCATCAGATACATATTAATCATCTCGTGTGGTAGGAGTAATAGGCTGAAACATAGTGTTGTTATCTCTTAGTAACTAAAATTATTATGGCGTCATTGTATATGGGTGGCTCAAGGGTAAGGCAATTAAAGCTACTGCTTTAGGCCCCCAAAAATGAAAAGGCCCCAAAGCTTTGCTATTAGTTATATTTATTTATATTGGTAAAAAAAATTTCAAGCTAACAAACTATAGCCATTTTATTTAATATATTACTTTAGTTCTAGTTGTCAATAATCTTACTGACATATATGTATTTTTGAGTAATTTAATTCAAAATTTTAAGATATGACACAAAGTATTACAATAGAAACCTGAAATTTTTTAAAAATTATAGAAAGAAGATTTACTATATTACTAATGTCATGACTGTATAATTTATAATTAGTTGTGACTCAATAGTGTCTATATGTCCATTTAAAATAAATTAAAGGATTTAGTTCTTAAAAGTATGAAATTTATAGGTTTTCATCTCAAAATATAAGAAGAGTAAACTTTAAATAAACTATCCATAAATATTATTAAGAATTACGCATTTATTAAAATTTAACTTTAGGCCTCTGAATTTATTGAGCCTCCGCTGATCAAAATTAACACCGATGGCAGTTTTATGCCTTATTCTGGATTAGCTGCATTTGGGGGTGTTGTAGGAGAAAACAAGGGAAGATGGCTTGGAGGGTTCTGCGGGCGGCTTGGAAGGAAAGTAACATCAAGTCTTACAGCGGAATTATGGGGCATACATGGCGGTTTAACTCTAGCAAAAATTTACAACTTGAAGAACACCATTATTGAAACCGACTCAAATAATGCATTGATATTACTGACTGTGGAGAGCAACATTGACAAAGATCACACTGATCATGCTGTAATTGAAGAATGCATGAGTCTTATATCCAAACTTATAATCCATCCTTGGAAAGAAGGAAATAAGTGTGCGGATCACTTAGCGATGTTGCGAAAGAAGCAAGATCAAGAGCTGGTAATATTACCTTGTCCACCCGATCATGATATGCAACAATTGTTTTTAACGACATGTCTCACGCTGTATATCCTAGGTATCCAAAAGCATGTAACTTGATTAGGAATTGAACAAAAAAAAATGAAATTGTAATACTATTGTAAATGATGAAAAGAAAGAATAACATTGAAAGATAGTAAACTTTTTAAAAATGTCTAGAGATCACACTACTAAAAATCATGTATTTTCAAACTAAAATTTTCAGACCGAAAGTCGGTCGGACTTGTCTATCCGACCGCAGGGGCCGGTCATTTCATTTAATTAATATAAATATTTTTTTAAATCATCCGACCGCGGTGGTCGGATGGCAATTAAATATTATTTTTTTTTTAATCTATCCGGCCACAGCGGTCGGACATAGAGAAACAAAACACGGGTAGAGGCCCTTTCTTTCCTCTCTCCTTATTTTCTTTCAATCTCTCTTCCAAAAAAAAAAATAATAATAACCCGACCAATCCACCCCATTTTCCCACAGATCAATCCACCCCATTTCCCCATTTTCAAATTCTTTCTTGCCAACAGATCTATCCCCCTTCTTCTCGTTTTTCTCCTTTAAGTTGGTAAGTTTTTCAATTTTTATCCTTTTTCATTGTTTCTCAAATATAAACCATAACCCCTATTTGTTTTTGATAGAGCCAGCCGTGAAAGGACCTACTCCAATGGTAAGTTTTTTCTTCTTATTTTTGATTTTTTCTTTTCTTTTCTTTGTGTGCATGTGCTCCAATAGAAATCAATAAGGGTGAAACATGATAATTGGGGTTAGTAGTCTTGGTGTTGGGTTTAATATTTTTGTTTAATTGAAATAAAAATTTTTATTTTGAATTGAAAAGTATAGTGTATAATCTTCGTGTCGGGGTTGATATTGTTGAAAAATTTGTAAGTTGACAATGGAATTAAGTTGTTAATGAATTTTTGTATGGTGGTTGTTGAACATTGTTGTTGTTGTTGAATGATTTTAAGTTGGAAATAAATATTTTTGTGGATCCTATTTTGGTAGTAGTGGTAATGAACTTTGTTGTTGTATCAAAGAGAAAACATGAATTAGTAGATATTGATGCATAGAAGAGTATAGTATAGAAATTAAAATAGGATTAATAGCCGTTATGATGTGCTTTATTGAACTAGCTAATAGTAGTGGGTAATAAGCATTGTTGTTGTATCAAACGAGAAGACATGAATTAGTAAAGAAGAAGAGAATAGTAAAAACATGATGTTGGGAATATGATAAATAATCAATGTACCAATTTGACCAGGATATAAGTCATGTGCTTTGAGAATAAATGTTGTTTCATCTTAATTATATTATTAAAGACATTAATATAATACCATATTCTCAAGTAGAACCATAGTTAGAGAGTTAGGAACATAGGGAGAAAGTTAGGTTTTTGTTTTCTCCTAAATTGCTTAAGTTTGAATCTTTCTAACTATTTGTTTAGAACGGGATATTTGTTTTACAAATTAGGAAGAAACTATGTAACTTTCATAGCTTAAAGCGTGTTGATGAACTAGTAATAATTGAAGAGATATTAGCTATAAGTAATATAGTAGCTACACAACTAAAAATATCTTAATTATTTTCGTAAATTGATTTGAATGAAATAAATTATTTCTAAATATCTATTTTATAATATTTGATTCTATTTCATTTGATTCTTGAGAAGTGTTATTAATTACTAAATGACAATCCTAGAGAACAAATTAGTTCGTAATTGAAGGATTATACACAATCCAATAACATACAATTTGCCCAGGGTCTAACCGTATTTGTTTCACTAGTCTACAATACAATCACATGTTGTAAGACACGAATTGTAAAGATTAATTTACAGTCTATGACGTACCTGGTTACAGAATATGGTTCCAATTCGTAGAAGACCGTTCTTCTTAGAATCTTCCATTAAAGTTCTTCATACTTGAAGATGAGAGTTTGAGAGAGAAGACATGGGACACCTCTTATTTTTCTACTGAAGAAAAACTAGCGTCTGTTTCTGTGTATCATTGGAGAGATTTTCCTAATGTTAGGACTCCTATTTATATTTTTGAAATAGACACAACTCTTTGAGGAGTTTTCCAAGGGTTGTGTCTTTTCTCTCCCTTTTTCATATATTATATTATATATAACAAATATATATTTATTATTTGGACGTGGATCGGGGTGACCCATATGGGTGCCCCGAATCCAATTTCCAACATCTCCCACTCACACATAGTGGGTCAACTCTCATTCCTATTCTGTAACTGTCATACATAACGACTAGACCGTGTGACCAGTGCATACTTCGAGAGCTTAGTTACTATACATCTGTTAGGAATATATAGCATCTCGATTGACGGAACCTTGGAGTAGATTGCAGTATGCGGTACCCTAGATCATTTGTCACATCCACTTCTCTCACAATCTCTTTGTATTAATTTTGAGTTCATCATTATGATCTTGTCTCAAAGACAAACATAATGGACATGTCAATGAACACAATTAATGTGATAATACTCAGTGATCTTCCTCATCTCAAGAATCTCTAAATCTCAATCTGACTTGCTTTTCTAGAAATGTCCCGCCAGACCGAATCATCCATGATCTATAGGCAACACTCTAAGATAGCAAACACCAAATTGAATCTCGAGAAACTGGTCAAAGTCATGAGGGTACAAAGAAAAAAAAATTACTTTTAATTTTCAGGGCTTCACACGATAAACAAGTAGAGATTAAACTTGCATCGCCCATAGGTCACTTTATGCATACGTGGTATGAATCACGTATCACAGTATTGACTCCTTCCCGTGGAGCGTATGTCTTTCACAAATTAAATACTGTGCAGATGATAGTTCAGACAACTCATGTCTAACTTTGAGTTCACAAATCTACTCATGCATTTTATCCTTCAGAACTCACATCTGGCATTAAGACAAACTCACATTTAATCAAATATGATTAATAAAAAAAACACACGACATTCTTATTATAAACTTCAAGCTCTCTATTATTATTATCACTTCTGATAATAATAAGTTTATAATTGTCTCATCCCTATTAGTCACCTAGACAATAGAGGCGATTACCTGTGTGAATAGGCCAATCTTTTTGTCTGTCCGACATACTTCAAATTTATGTACTAAATATAAAACCATTCAATGTATATGAACCAACAACAAACACTTTTAGGCTTCAACTCCATTAACTCCAATAATGTAGTTTTATGTGAACATGTTTGGGAAAATTTAAACATAAATACATCAACTTTTACGCAAACTAAATGCCTTCACATATCACCCATAAACACCAAATGCTATGAGTTGCATTATCGGATCTACTATCATATAATGCGCAGAGATGTATTTCATGTTCACTTTTCTATGTACAAGTACAACTATGTCTCTAGCGAAATTATACTTTATATCAATATGTTGTCTTTCAACGATACTTGGGACCTTTTAGTGTAAGCTATTGAGACTTGGCCATCACACTTGATTGTCACTAATTCAATAGTACTATTCAACACATCCAAATTTATCATAAAGACGTTTGAGCCAAACAGCTTCTTGCACAGTTGCTGAGAAACGCTACTAATTCAGCTTTCTTTATAAATAAGGCCGATGATTGTTTCTTGCTACTCAAATAATATACACATCGCTATTGTTTAGCAAAAAAGATATACTTAGATTTAGATTTCCTCTCATCTAAATCTTCTTTTCAATCATAATACGTATAGCCTTTGAATTGCAGATCATTTCTTTAACAAAATAAGGATAATTGAATGTGCCTTTGAGATACCTCAGTATCCTTTAACTGCTTTCAAGTATTCCTTTTCTAAATCAGATTGATATTTGCTAACTAGAATAACAGATATCAAGCTTCATGAGACAAATCATATTCTTGTGGATTCACGAGGACACATCCTCCCACTTGGAACTTCGCCTTTAGAAATATGAGTATTAATGGGTTTGAACTATTGAACATTAAATAGTTCAAGAAAAATTCTTTATATAAGATTTTTCTAAAAAGAGATAACAATCCATCCGAACGATCCTCCGAACGATCTCTTGAAACCTAAACTTCAAGATTCACCCATATCTTTTGATACTACTATCAGTCTTGCACTTGTGAGAACCCACTTGTTCCACTAGCTTTAGACTCAAAGGTATATCAACCAATTCCAACTCTTGGTTTGGTTTCACTAACTCCATTTCATGTTCCATTGTTCTAGATACATATCCTTAGCAGGGTATTTAAGAGCCTCATTTATCTTGCGTTGCTCTTATTCATCTTGTGGAGTAACTATATATGCTTCCCCTTCGATCTCAAATCGATGATGGGGAATATGTAGACGACTCATTCGTCGAGGTTGAGATTGATAAAATTGATTTATCAATTGATAGTTACTCCCACTGGGACCAGCAATATAAAATGAATTCTTTTAGTCATCTTGGTGCTACACGGAACAGATCCACTATCACCAAAGTGACTCTTACTCGAATTCATTTGACTGTCATAAGCGGAAGCAAATTGATCCACAGTTTCATGAAGAGAAAAGCCATAATCTATCTCACCCTACTTAGGAAAGACATTCTCTAAGAATGTAACATCATGTGATCCAAATTTAGTTGCAGTGCCACTATTTTATCGTTCACTTATGAACATATAAACCCTAGACTACATAGAGTATCATAAGATACACTCCCTTCCCCTTGGAACTAATTTTTCGTGTGGGAAAAATGGTTTATGTACAAAAACAGCACAAACTCAAGAGTGAAAAAAAATTGAGTTTTCATCTATCCATAACTTATATGAATATAAGTAATTGTCTTAGAACAATTTCATAATTTGAATCACATGTGTCATAATGTAGTAGCTACAATGGAATGCAATACCACTTTAAGGAGACATCATAGTCATATCTAGAGTCTGAATAGCCTCTTGCTCTTTTAGGACATACTGAATTTTATTGTCACCTTTAACTTAACACATTTATTAAGCTCGGGACGATATTCTACTGGCAGTTGACATATTGATATAAACTAGTATAATCTTATTGAGACAAATGTGTACTTTTCTTGAGCCTAAAATTCATATACATACTTATCCTTATAATAATCTAACTATGTTAATATTTACTTTATATTAGATTTGAAATCGAAAGTTCACTATGTTCCCAATCATCATCCAAATTCTAATATGTCATAAATCTAACATAATCAATTATTAAAAGGAACACCTTGCTTAAGTTACTAAAAAACCAAGACCAAATAAGCATAGATTCTATAACAGATATTGAATAATCACCACGAAATTTTTCTATAATACGTATAGAAAAAACAACAAAAAAAATAAAGGATCCAACTCTCCTGTCACCACAGCCATTTATATAGACACACATGTATATATGTTTATTATATGTGCACCTATGCACACATATCGTGGCTGATGATAAAGTTTTACGCAAAACTTTTTTCACAAAATATTGGCTTTGGGTTCATTCCATTTA
This sequence comes from Petunia axillaris subsp. axillaris, assembly GCA_029990575.1. NCBI lineage: Eukaryota > Viridiplantae > Streptophyta > Magnoliopsida > Solanales > Solanaceae > Petunia > Petunia axillaris. Next base: position 49,434,671 of record JARKNS010000009.1, read on the forward strand.
GAGTGGCTCCACTAATGCCATTTAACAAAAAAAATGGAATTAGCAGTCAAGCCAAGATAGGTTACGTTTCACAGACACTGCTATAATATTTGTGGGTTATGCAAAAACATATTTTGCTTGGGGATCACAAGACTCCTTCTTCAAGCCAGCGAATCAAACAAGTCAAGAATGGACGTTTTTTGTTCCTTTTTTTTTTCATGTTTCAGTGCATAGCCACACATATATTAATGTCACACTTTATGTCTCATATGAATATAGTGGTTGTTTCTGATGCTTCTTTACGAAAAAAACGTAACCCATGCAGAGAGCCTTTCAACTAAAAATTAAAATATCATGGAACAAAACTTTATCCAACCAAAGTTTTCTCCCAAAAATAGTAATCCTTTTTTTTCAATATCCAAAGTCCCTTTTTGAGTGAAGATAATACTCGAATTATTTTCACAACTCTTCTGCAATACTTTTCATAAACATCATGTATTACAGTTGCAAGACAACTACTATGAAGAGACACTTCTTCTAAATTGTCTGCTGCCTTTTAAACAAAAAAAGGATTAGGACAGTATTTCACTAGAAATTTCCGTTGGGTTGTATACCAAAACAAATTTGCTAACAACCTTCTGACCAATAATTCACGTAGAAAATAAATAGATTAACTCATTGGTACTGTAGAATAATTTATTCAGAATCACTTTTCTATGTAAAGAAAATTTCTCCCAAAATTTGCAAACTCCATCACAGGAGTGGAAATAAGCTTTCGTCAGACTAAATGGAGGATAACCAATTATGATTGAAGAATCGCTAATCTTCTGAGAGACAGCAATCAGCCTTTTCTCTAGTACTATTTAGATTTAGATTACCAAAAAAAAGTATTTCACTACTAGATTTTTTCGTAATTGAGTTTAGAAAAAAAAAACATGTCATTCCGCTTGATATCAAACAATGGAACCACAAAAAATTACTTTTTCCAGCACATAGAAGGAACAAATCCTTCACGTGCTTATCCATATGGACTCCCAATTCTCCAAATAAGATTTTAAAGCAGACAATGAATAGTCATTACTCTTCTTTTATTTCTTTGATTCTATCACCCAATAAAAAAAAGAGAACGGATGCATCAACGTAGATGATCCATTCCTTGTGGCGTCACTTTGTGGCCAATCGCAACAGATTGGTGCCGTGTATTCCATTAAACAAGGCATTCCAACATGACTGAGTTGATAATTATATCAACACCTTTTTCCTTTTGTTACTTTCAAAATTTTATGAAAGAACAGTGTTTCAGAAAGGGTAACGTGAACTCAGAAATAAAAGATCCCACGACATCAAGGGAAAAAAGTCGTTCAAAAACCAAAAATTGTTTAGCAGCATCAATTAACGAAAAAAAAACTTCACTCAACAGTGATTTTTCAATAAAAGAATCAAGACTAGAAAACAAATAACCTGGCTCTGATACCAATGAAGGATTATACACAATCCAATAACATACAATTTGCCCAGGGTCTAACCGTATTTGTTTCACTAGTCTACAATACAATCACATGTTGTAAGACACGAATTGTAAAGATTAATTCACAGTCTATGACGTACCTGGTTACAGAATATGGTTCCAATTCGTAGAAGACCGTTCTTCTTAGAATCTTCCATTAAAGTTCTTCATACTTGAAGATGAGAGTTTGAGAGAGAAGACATGGGACACCTCTTATTTTTCTACTGAAGAAAAACTAGCGTCTGTTTCTGTGTATCATTGGAGAGATTTTCCTAATGTTAGGACTCCTATTTATATTTTTGAAATAGACACAACTCTTTGAGGAGTTTTCCAAGGGTTGTGTCTTTTCTCTCCCTTTTTCATATATTATATTATATATAACAAATATATATTTATTATTTGGACGTGGATCGGGTTGACCCATATGGGTGCCCCGAATCCAATTTCCAACAGTAATATAAAAGTAATTGACTTAGATATAACACTACTAATACTAGTAAGTTGTACAATTGCTTAATCTTATGAAAATTGGTAGTGTTTCATAATAAAATATTTTTTTAATCTTTGCAATTTAATATGTATCTCAAACTTGTAATGTTTGTGTAGCGTGGAAGTCGTAGTTGGATGCATAATTGAAATAATCCTAGGTGGAAGGGATGAGGAATGAATTTGCAGTAGGTGTTCGAGAATTTATTGAAAAGATGAAAACACTTGAAGATTTTATAAGGCATGGCGAGATTAAGTGTCCTTGTGAGAAATGCAAGTGCACAAAAGGAAAAAATTTGGTAGAAGTTGAAATGCATCTTTATAGGAGGGATTTTATGCCAAATTATTCTATTTGGGTTCATCATGGAGAGTCTCGTGATACGAGGGGTGATGTTAGTTTTCAAAATGGTTATGGCGGTGGGGGTGGTCCGTTTGTGGAGAATGATCTTGATAATTATCGAATGAATGATATGGTTAATGATGCTTTTGGGATGTACCTAGAGGAGCCATCCCAACCAGGTACATCGCAACCAAATGTTGAACACGTTCCCAATGGTGAGGCAAAGCTCTTCTATAAACGGTTGGAGGAAGCTAGTCGTCCATTGTGTGAAGGCTCAGTGCATTCCAAGTTGTCAGTTGTTGTTAGATTGTTAGGTATTAAATCTGATTTTAGTATATCTCAAGCTACCATGGATTCCATCATTGGCCTTATCAATGAACTTAATCCGACTAACATGGCATTACCAACTGATTATTACTACACTAAGAAGTTTGTTTCCACGTTAGGCCTTTCTTCACAGAGAATTCATTGTTGTGTCGACGGTTGCATGTGTTTTATCAGGATTGTTGAACCTCCAAAAATATAACCCCGAGAGGCTAAATTTAGGAATATCAACGGGATGGACTAACTCTTTTAGAGTTTTTTTTTGGAGTCGCCACACAATTGAAGGAAAAAACAGGAAACCAAATAAGCAAATGCGTGCAAAAACTCCGTCTTAGAAAAAGGTAGTCTATCAGAGATTCTAAGTAAGAGGTTTTGTTAATTTCGAAAGAAGGTTTTTAAGGCACTTTCGGAATTCCGTTAACAACGGTTAATCCGACAGGTTTCCAAAAAATTTACAAACAAGCTTTTCTAAAATTTATCTAAAATAATTAATTGAAATAAACTCATTTACAAAATAATTTAACTTGCACGCATTTGCTCAAATGGCCCCAATTTACAATAAATAAAATAGAAACTTCAAAATTAAAGGTAATGAACATATCAATATTTATTCATAAATAAATTATTCTACAAAATATTCAATTATTCTAATAGGGAATCTTATTAACATGAAAATTTCTAAGGGATGGTGAAAGAGATAAGAAGTTTAGAAAAAAACCGAAAATGACTAACTCGCGGGAGCCTTGAATTTCCTAAAAGTCTCATCTCTTGATCGCTTAAGCCCGAACTCGATCCTAAATGACTCCAATGCCGATCCAATATAAGTCATCCCCAATTTAGAGTTTTAGCCGAACTCATCTCAAGAGTGTTCATGCAAAGAAAATAGAAAAGATAAAGATTAGTAAGGATTAGATACACTTCAACAAATTTATGCAAAAGAATGAGCTTCTGATATGATTTATTCCTGGCATTTATGATGACCCTACTAGTTTATCTGGTTTAAATGTGAGAGATTTGTGAGTGAGTATCGGTATTTTTCTGCTTGGCATCTTGTTACGCCACCTTCTGTTATTATGTCAATTTAGTTTACCTCTTACCTCAAAATTCAATGTTGGTAGGATGATGGGATCCTAATTTGTCACCATCCGATAGTGTTATCGTTTCTTCCGGTGCAAATTGATTAGTAAGTAATATTCGATCTACCTATCTCATCTTGGTTCAAAATGCTAGTAAAGTCATGTTATCCTATGAGCTTATCTGGGTTATAAAAGGGTTTCTGGTAAATTGTCAGAGTTTCCTTCTTATTGGGAGGTTAAATTGGCATGGATGTTATTCCATAGAGCTAATTTAATATCTATTTCTTCAATTGCGATTCTTTGGCTAGCTTGACTCGTAAGTAGTCTAGCTCTGGTAGCCAAATAAATAAGACGATGAGCTTCATAAAGATCTAATTATTTCTATCCTCAGTTAATTACCATCTCTTCTTCTTTCGACACAGGTGAGCTTAGGCGATCAGTAACCTATTGTGATGTTCCCTGTGTTAAGCCAGAGTGCATGTCAAGGTAACCGGGTAAGCATATTATTGTTTTGGATACAAACACTTACCTCTTCCAAAAGATAGCACTGCTAAAAACCACGGTAAAAGATGTCCAAAATAGTAGCACAAAATGTTTCAAAATCTGGAAAATTGCTTTTATCTTCGGACAACTGTTAGTAGTTTGCGCATAACTCCTTGTACAAAATTGATATTAAGATGCTTCAAGATTCCCTGGAACCTTAAGACATATATCTAAAACTTTTATGAAGACTATGAAGTCTATAACTTTGATCTATACTCTAAAAGCTGTCCAGACATTCTATCTGCGGATTTGTTATGTCATCCAGTTGTCTCATCTTGTTATCCGTTTAACATGTTTATGTTATCAGTTTATCCGGGTATCCATTCCCATGTATAGTATAATGCTGGTTCTGTTTTGCGGATCATCCAGTTTCAGGAGAAACTCTGCCGAAATTTTTATATAGAAGTACCATCCATCAGGCGGTGGTGCTTACGACAAAGGTATGGAGTTGTGAACTCGAGAGTTGCAGCTGGTTGGCAACTCGAAAGGGTAGTTGGTAGCTTAGGTCTGCCTACGTTCAGCTTTTAGCTAAATCTTCTTTAGTCCAGCAGACTGTGCGAGGATGGTTATTCCTATTCAAATAGATGCATGAGTGTGTGCTTTGAAAATAAACAAGCTATCAAGCCAACTTAATAAAAAGAAACAGAAACTCATCAGACCTCATAACTTTCAACGAGATTAAAAATGAACTGAGTTATGAATTTGAAAAATAACCAAGAAGACTATCAAAGTTGATCCTATAACGAGTAGATAAAGTTTTCACACGCCAAACAAGCAAGCTTTCACATAATAAGCAAATCTTTAGACATAGGCAAACTATACTGATATAATATATCACATGAACGGATTGTTAACAGAAAAACATCTAAATTCTTTACCAAAAGATACAATGTAAAAATTTCCACTCTTGCCATAAAAAAAAAGGATAATTTAGCAGGTACATTAGCTACCAAGTTCCAGACCACGAATTAAGCCTAAATGTGCAAGTGAAGTTTTTAATTCAAGATTTTACTAAATTCCAGAATATTCTTAATTATTCATGATATGGATCAAAAAAAATGAAGAGCAAAACAAGAATCCAACCAAAGAAATTCCAGGATGCAAGTACTGAGCAATATTTCTTACTAACTAATAATTAGTGGTCACAATTTGCAGAAGTAATCGAAACAGGACTTTCGCACTTTGGTACTCCAAACAAAGAAGCTTAAACAAGGACAAACCAGGCCAAGAAAGCCTCAAATTTTATGCACTTAATCAAAGTATGATATCATCTAACAGATTGCTTTGATAAAATACCCTTAATCTTAATAGATTAGACTGAAAATTCAAGTCAATTTAAACACAAAGAGATTTTTTTTAAAACACAACAAATGATATGATTGAACTAACTATTCATGCTTTTGAACTAGGAAACCAGACACCATAAAGATGAAGTCTTGAGACTAGACATACTTCAAAGACTAAATTCTAAAAGAGACCCAAAGGATTGAATTAATTCATGAACTGAGATTAGACACTAAAAACAGAAGGAAAAAAAGACGCAATCATTGAAATTTTTTACATATACATATTTTAAGCACTAGATAATCATCGAGACTTGTACTAAGACTTGTTGACACCCAATTTTGTCCCGGTCGTATAAATTAAAGTCTAATTATTCTCAATTAAAATTAATTATTTTGAAAATTCAAAGTAATTGAGTTAAATTTAAAAGAAAAGTGCTAAATGTGTTAGACGCGGTTTTAATTTTAGCTTACGTGCGTAACTAGTTTAAGTTACTTAATTATATTAAAAAGAGGCTAAAATCGTTTTAAAACCTAATTTGTAGCCTACTTCTGCAACTACATATATATCTTATTACTCCCTTGCCCAAATCCCTAATCCAACATCTGTTCTTCTTACCCGTTCCCAGAAAATCCCTTACCCACGACCCGAATTCCCATTTCGACCCGCGACAAAACCCACGATTCCCATCAAAAAACCAGCCCAAACGCGGTCTTCTTCTCCGTACAGAAGCTGTGCTGGACGAATGATTGTGTTCCAGCCGTATCATTCTCGAAGTTTCTCAGCTATTTCCCCCAACGGATATTTTCTTAAGAGATAAGGAGAGGAATTGTACCATTTTTTACGAAATGGACGATTCTCACCCTTATCTTGAAGGTGAAATGTCTATTTTGGGGTAAGAAAATTTTGAATTTCAAATTAGCAGAAACCCTAGCATTTCAAGTATATAAGGTAATATTCTCATTGTTTTGTGGGGAGTTCAGTTTTTAGAAGGAAAAAAGGCAGAGAATTAGGCAATATATTTTTCAATCTTTTAAAAAGTATACATATAGCTTAATCATTTCTGTTTTGGAATTCACGCACGGCATTTTTGAGTTATGTATCGTCGCTTCATTATATTAGTTGTCGTGCTTAGTCGAGTCGCGTTTGTTTCGGATCATCGCTCTTGGTTCACTGCATTGCAAGAGGTAAATTCAACCTCTCATTTAACTCATTTTCATTTTCAGTATTATGTGATTATTCAAGCTAACCATCAATGTTCAGTTTTCGGTTTCTGTTTGTTTAACGACTTGAGAGTTACTGTTGATCTTTAGGTATCCATTAGCTTTGTTGTATAGCTTAGAATGCTCATGTCGGTGTTAGAATGATTTCTTTGTTCACTGAATGATTTTGATATCCATATTAAAGGGATGTTAGTAAACTTTAGCGTGTAAAGTTTGATCTTTATTTAACTGTTCTAGTTGGATTCTGGACGATGTATGACATGTTATCAGAACCTTTTCTAAGAGTGGAATGTTTCATGCTCATTTTTATAAAAAGCCTGTTTTATTATAGTTTTGGGTACCATGATTCAGCTATGGTGAGTTTGAAGTGTTTTGTTTTCTATGAGTGTTGAGGAGCAGTTATAGAGTAGAAAAGGAGTATCTGGTGTTTGTTTGATGTCCATTCTTGTTTGTTATTGGCTTTAGAATAGAAGAAGAGTAGGAGTGGGGATCCAGGGAGATTTCAGGATGATGTGGGGCTGTCTTGCCCCTGTTTCAGCTAAAAGGGCAGCAGCAGGGCCTTTTCAGGCTGTTTGAAGTCCTGATAGTAGAAAGGAGTAGCTCAGGCAGTAAGTAGAGGTGATCAGGGGGCATTTCTATTTGGAGGAGTAGCAGGGAGTTTCAGAGGTGTAGTTGGTGAGCAAGAGGCAAGGGGTTAGCAGGGATTTGTTATTGTTCCTAGTTGAGTTCAGGTAGAATGTTCAGGTCCTGAGGGAGAATGTTCAGGTCATTGGTTCTGTGTAAGCTATATGAGAAGGAGTATGTGAGGGTCTGCTAAAGGGTCCTGGGCTTGCAGGTGTTTGTTTAGAATCAGGGTGTATGGATGGTGATCTGGTAGCAATAGCAGGCCTCTGGGAATTTTGTTTTCAGGTGGCTCATGATAGCTAGGTTGTCCTGATGGCTATTGCAGGTGCTGAAAGAGGTCTGGTGTATGCAGAGTTGAGTAATTGTTTTCAGGTTGTTTTAGGTGAGTGAGGGAGTTGTCTGTGGGGCTGAGTAGAGTATTTTTGCAGGCGTGTGTAGGTGTTGCAGGGTAGTTGAGTTGGGTTTGTAGATGTTTAAAGGTGATATGAGGTCTGGTTGATTCTAGGAGTTGTGTGATGATGTTGCATTGTCTAGGCTAGTTTGTAGGTGTCATGTGAGTTGAGAGGGGGCATTGCAGGTTGGTGTCCTTATTTGAATAAGTTGATTAAGTTCTGGAAGCAAGGGAGAGTATTAGTTCCTAGTTCTTGTAGTAAGAAGGGGCTGCAAGATCCCTGATTTCTTGGGCTTACTCAAAGGAAAATGAAAGAGGGGTCTGATGTGTTTAGGCACATCAGTTAGATCAGAAAGGTTCCTGCCTGGTTGGTGTTTCAGGGTGTATGAAGGAGTTATGCAGGATTCATTTTAGTTCTTAAACTGTCTGTCTATGATTTCTTTTTTTGAAAGTTTTGGTTGACTTGCTTTAAGATGTGAAATGGGTACTATGTCTTCCCTACTAATCTTTCGCCTGTAGAAAACATATGCATCTATTCATAACGAGCTGAATGGCTTAAAGTAATTAGAGAGGTTTATGTTTTGTTAAGAAGTAATGGAAAAGTTACATTTTTTTGGGGTCGCAAATATTAAGGTTTCCTACTAAAATGCAATGTTCTCTCTGACTGTTTCTGATTTCATTTGGTAATGGTAATGATCAGTAGATGATGCGGTTTGGTTCAATCAGAGTTTTCCCATTTTTTTTTACTATTCAAGTTTAAAATGTATTTTAGCTTTGGTAAGTTGTTAAAAGTGAGAAATGAAGTAAGGGTCTGTTTCTGTTCTCAAACCCTGCCTTGAGCTTGCTTGGAAATATTGCTCAGCTTGCTGTAATTTCTGCTATAGTTCAGCCTATGCTGAATTACCTTGGTTCATTTCTGGAGCTTATTCAGCCTAGGTCTGCATGCTTTTCCTCAACTCTTTGGTGCTCTTTTTATCGAATTGGAGGGATGAGATTCAGTTCTATTTGAACTGTCATTGGTACATTTTCCATGTTTGATATATTACAGATGGATTTAAGTTATCAAATTGGCCGGTCCAATAAAACTTCAATTAGTAAGAATAATTTGCTTTCCTATGCGTTGTTGCTAAAACTTAGAATGAAGGATCTGTAGTAATGACAACCTGATCATATTCTTAAATTGCTTTAATTCAATAGATGTAGCCTGTTGATTTGGAGCATTAACTTAACATCATGATAGAATCATACTATTCTCAGGACGACTCTGTCAATTCTAATCTGCTAAGATTGAGTTGGATAAAATATCTTGACTTTATTTACTATTTGTTTTAAGTCTATTTTGAATAGATACTAATTCCTTTCCATTGTATTTCTTTTGCATGAACACTCTTGGGACGAGTTTGAAATAAAAACTCACAAACAGGGATGGCTACGTGCATTCGAAGTTACTTGAACCACTCCGCATTTTCGGGACTTGATATCCCCGAAAATGTAAAACAAAAAGAAATGAATAAATGAAAAGCCTTGTGAAATACAGGGCTCGCATTGAGTTCGTTGTCCCGGGTTCTACCTTCTCAAACTCCCGCTTTCCCGTTCCCTTTAGAAAGCATATTTTAGGACTTCGTAAACTGAATTAGGACTTTGTATGATTAGAAGCCTGGTAGGTTAGCCGCTTTAATTAAAATTGTTATCTTATTGTTTGTCTAAGATTGATTATAAATTGCATATCCCGTCTCTTTGGGGCTCGCCAATTAATTTAAGATAGTAGGAATTTTTAGTTAATTATCGAGTGCAAAAGAAATAAAATTAATTATCCTTTATTTATATTTAAGATAATTATTTATCCATTTATTAATTTATTTATTTATTCGTTAATTAAATTGATTAAATAGTATTTATTATTAACTTATTTGTTTAATTTTAATTAATCTTTTATCTGCCTAATCAATCATAATTATTTACTTATTTATTTATTATTCTATTTATTAAATTATTTAAGTGGTATTTATTTATTATTTTATTTCTTTATTCTATTTAATTAATTAATTCCAATTAATTCCAATTAATTATTTATTTGTTTAATCAATTGTATTTATTTATTTAATCAGTTAATTATTGTTGTTCATCCTTTATCTAATTGAAAGCATATAAATATTTATTTATCTACTTAAGTCATTTATCTATTTATTTATTTATCTAATTAATTAATCAATCAATTATTATTCTTTATCCAATCATTTGTTAAATTTATTTACTTAATTTTAATTAGCCCTTATTTATTTAGTCAATCAATCAACCTTTATCTCATTATTCATTTAATTAATCTTAAATTTTGTTCAAGTATTGTCATAATCAATTTTATCTCCTTTATATTATCTATTTATTTATTTAAAATTTATCCCAAACCAAAATTTCAAGTAAAATTCGTGAAAATCGCCGGATTAACCGCTTTTAGCGGATTTTCGAAAGTGCTCCCGTAATAAGGACCTTCTTTCGAATTTAATAGAACCGCTTACCTAAGAATCTCTGAATTTAATTTAATTTCTTTTAAATAAAGGTTAAATTGCACTCTTTAGTTAACTTAGGTTCCTAATAATCCTTAAATTAGGTGGCGACTCCAAAGAAAACCCTTTGGAGTCCCATTTTGTTGAAATATACCCGAAACCTATCTTTTCTTAAGAAAGGGTAATTTTTGGGGTTCAACAAGACTTCATATATGATGATGCATGTGAGCATTTAAGAGAAGAAATGTTTGTTCTTATATTGGAAAAAAGTAAAGAAACCTTTAGTAATGAGAATACTTGGAATGACCAAACAGAAGCAAGACATCATAATATAGGATACAGATCCCCACCTAATGAATTCTTATCACTGTTTCTTTCACATCAATTCTTTAAGACAAAATAATGTCAAGATGCTTTCAGACACTTGAATTAGCAAATAAGGAATATTTTCTTCCCTTTGAAAGTTTGAAGAGTGCTTTTGTTATTTTCCTCTCTATAGAACAAGGCAACACAGAGATATTCATGAGACTGACCAATGAGAAGATACCCCAAAAATTAACAACAAATAGAAGCATACTTAATAAATCAAGACTCTTAAAAGAACAACTAGACAGATAGCGTTACAGAACTCCAACTCCTAAATTCTCTTCTATTCACACACCTAATAGCTGCACCACACAAAATCAGACCTCCAAAAACATCCTGAAACTCTCCTGAATCCTTACTGAACTAACACTCTCATCTGAACACTTGCACACACATCTTTTGAACACACACACACACATATTCACATACACCTGCACACCTCCCCGGAGAGCTCCCAACACCTAACACTATCCTAAACCCCTGCTGATCCCCTCAACAACAACAAACAAGCAGACCCTCTGAACTTAGACCAAACAGCCCTACTACCTTCACACAAACTTTCTGAACAAAACTAAGCTCCTAGAACATCCTTTCTACACCCAAAATAATTCCAGAACTCCCTGCTACTGCCTGGACACACTCATTATACACACACACTGAGATCCCTTCTACACATACTTGCACAAACCAGGAGCTGCAAACCAACAAACAAGCAACCTGCACCAACCTGAAACTAACAGCCCTTTCCATCTACCAGGATCTGCAGCCCCTCTACATTTGAACCTAAGCCCTTCCACACTGACCTTCTGAAACCTCTACAAACTGCCCAACTCCCTCTCTAGTAGCCTAACCTGACAGCAAACACACCTTCTCACACTCACAGACTCCCTCAACTCACCTAAGCTACTTGTACATCCTCCCTATACTCGCGCACATACACAGCCAGACAAAGGCAAGAGCAAACAGAGACAATATTAACAGTGAATAAGGAAAAGGATTACATTTTTTATCATAGGGAAGTGAAGTCGCGAAAAGAGAAGTACTTTAACTTAAATCATTATTAACAACAAAAACCTTAAGCTTGACAGTCAATTTTCAAGGTTAAAGGAACATGTTCTTTTACCCTTAACTAGCTAAAGAGTGAAACTTTTGCGGTCTTAGAACCAAACTGCTTATTTAAGCTATAGGGATACAAACTGAACTCAATGCTCAACCAGGATCATAGTCATATAAGCAAACAGAAACACAAAACTAATTACTTCATTTGTCATAAAGACTTGAGCTTTATACTAAGTTTTCCGATTATACACTATAGGACACCAGGTAAATAACTTTAACAGAAACATATCAGAAACTTGATGTTATTGATAAGTTAATCATGCAGTGCCGAAAGTAAACATATAAATAAGAGGTTAAGGGGTTTACCTCTTGCGGCGCAGTGAGCTAGGGCGAGGGATCGAAAAATCGATACTCGAGCAAGAACAGAGTAAAAGAGGCAAATGCGAGCTAAACCTATATGCCGAATGCTAGCTAAAATTATGTGCTAATAACTTCAAGGTTCTATGCTTATAGTTGTTTAAATTGTATAAGAAATTTTCCCTCAAATTTAATGTTCAAGCTGCTGGACTTTCACTATTAACGGCCATCCCTACTGCTGGTTTTTTTTAATTTTTTTTTAGGACTGAATTTAAAAGGGTTTTTATAGGAACCATTTTAGGATTCTTCAAGGCTGCCAAAAATTCCCAAAATAACCTTCAACGGATCTCTAACGGATAAGTTTTTGTATGAATAAGGACAAAGCTGCGTGATTCCTATTCGCTGCTTGTACGGAGAAGAAAAGAATGAGAATTTTGGGTCGGGTTTAGGGATTTCACGGGTTGGGAAACAGGTTCCCGAATTGGGAATTTTATTTTAGGGTGTTTTAAGTTAATTATAGGGGTCTTGCATGGGTGGTCAGGTCTAGGGCTATGGATTGCAAATTTTAGCCCTTTTTCCTTCAAAATTAATTCTTTTGCCTTTGGTTTTAAAAATTAACCTTATTTTATATAATTAGACATTAATTTAAATATTTCGGGACAAAATTGGGTGTCAACAAGGATGATGCAGAATTAAATACATGTAAATTCTGTAAGGAGCCTCGTTACAAGCTAGTTCTAAATGCTAAAAAGAAGTCGATCCCTGTTAAGTCGATGCATTACTTACCTCTTATACCTAGGTTAAAGAGGTTGTATGCGTCGATGAGCTCTGCTCCTCATATGAGATGGCACCATGATCATACAAAACAGCCAGGCATTCTAAGCCATCCGTCAGATGGTGAGGCATGGACACATTTTGATCGCGTTTATCCGACATTTGCTAGTGAACCAAGAAATATAAGGTTGGGTCTATGTTCATATGGGTTCACTTCATTTGATGTCTCTTCTACACCATATTCTTGTTGGCCGTATTTGTCACGCCGTACAATCTTCCTTCTGAAATGTGCATGACTAGTCCTTATTTGTTTTTGAATTACATTATCCCAGGTCTAACTAACCCAAAAGCCTCGATTGCTATATTTTTGCAGCCTGTGATTGATGAGTTAAAGTTACTGTGGCATGACGGTGTGGAAACATATGATATATAAACTAAACATAACTTTCTACTGCATGCTTCTTTGATGTGGACTATAAATGACTTTCTAGCTTATGGAATGTTGTCTAGGTGGTCCACTGCTGGTAAGTTCTCTTGCTCTTGTTATATGGAAGATACAAAAACATTCACTTTGAAAAATGGCAGTAAGAACACATGGTTCGACTGCCACTGTCGATTCTTGCCAATGGATCACCCGTTTAGGAATAACAGTAGTGCATTTATGAATAATCACGTTGATTTTGGTGAGCTTCCGCGAAGGCTGTCAGGACGAGAAATTTGGGATAGGGTTAAGGTATATCCTAAGGTAACTGACCAACGGCCATCTAAAGCACCTGGTTATGGTATTGATCATAATTGTACTAAACAAAGTATCTTCTGGGAGTTGCCTTATTGGAAGGATAATCTTCTTCGACATAACCTGGATCCCATGCATATTGAAAAGAATTTTTTTGAGGCAGTCTTTAACACTGTGATGGATGTCAGGAACAAGACAAAGGATAACGTGAAGGCCAGGTTGGATCTTGAGGAAATTTGTAGGCAACCTGAGTTACACTTATCTCAAGTCGGCAATAAGATTTGGCTGCCCGGCCAGTTACACATTCGAATTGGATGAGAGAAGAATAATTTGTGATTGGGTAAAGAATTTGAGGATGCCTGATGGATATGCGTCAAACTTAGAAATGTGTGTTGATATGACTGAAGGAAAGTTGACTCACATGAAAAGCCACGATTGTCACATCTTCATGGAAAACTTGCTTCTAATTGCATTCAATGGCTTACCTGATAAAGTTTGGAAACCCTTACAGAGATGGGCCTATTTTTAAGGAGTTGTGTTCTAAGACATTGAAGAAAGGGAATCTTATGTCGATGGAAAATAACTTTCCTGTTGTATCGACTAAGTTGACAAAAATCTTTCCCCCTAGTTTCTTTAATGTAATGGAACATCTTCCAATTCACCTCACAGAAGAGGCACTACCGGGAGGCCTGGTGCACTATAGATGGATGTATCCTTTCGAGAGGTAAGGTCCCTTAAGTTATCATTAGCTCTGTTTTTTATTCATATTAAGTAAATTAATTAATAAATGTATTATGCAGAATTATTGGCAAGTGTAAGCGAGACGTGAAAAATAGGAACTAAATTGAGGGCTCAATATGTGAGGCATATCTGGCTAGAGAAACTTCTCATTTTTGTTCGTATTATTTCGATCAGAATGTGCCATGTTTGAGAAATCGGCCGGATCGACATGATGTTGGAGACAACAATGATCCGAATTACTTACCATTTTCTATATTCAATCAACCTGGTAGAGGAAAGTTAATGGCCGAAGTAAAAAAGTTCGCTGACCGGGACAGAAAAACAGCTATAACACATGTGTTGTTGAATTATCCCGATGTCACGCCTTTTTACAAGTATGATTTATTTTACATTAACGCCTAACATTCAAGTTTCATCATTATTCTAACTACTGAGATTTTTTTGGCTCATCATCCAGTCACTTTGTTGGAGAATTTGGCGCTGCTGTTGTTTACGAAATTTTTTTAAACTGTTTTAGAGAAAGTGTTATATAAACAAATACGTAAATTTTTCTGCTATATATATATATTAGTTGGTTTAGTGTATACAACTATCTTGAACCTTATACAGGTACTCAAGTCGGATAATGGCATAAACTTCCCATTATTGCATGATATATCTTACGGGCCTTATTATAGACACAAGAGGATGTCTAAGTACTTTGTTAATGGGTACAAGTTTCATACTAAAGAATGCTCCTTGGGGAAGAAAACTAACAACAATAGTGTGTGTATGAAAGGTGGTAATAGTGACCAGGATGTAGAATTTGATTACTATGGTGTGATCGAGGAGACTTTAGAAGTAGAGTTTACAGTAGGTTGCCTCGTAAGTGATTGGTGCTTTTTCGGTGCAGGTGGTTTGATCCGAGTCCCAAGAGTACGAGGGTAGACCCGTATTCTAAAATAGTTGAAGTTAATCACAGAAGGTCATATGGACATTATGATCCTATCATCATTGCCCAAAATGTGAAGCAAGTGTGGTACGTTCCTTATCCCCGACAAAGAACAAAGCCAAATCCAAAGCCAAAGCCAATTGGTGGGTTGTTCTAAAAAGTAAGCCGGTGGGAAGAGTGGAAATAGATGATGTATTAGATGTTGCATTTCAAAATGAGGCTTCAACTATTTCCTTGATTGTGGATATTAAATTAGCCGATCAGTTGCAACATAGTGAAGGCATCTATGAAGAGTTTGATGAATCGGTGGTTAGACATTGAAAAAACACAACTAATTTTAGAGAAGGAACATCTAGGGCAAACGAGGAGGATGAATATATGGATGATGTTGAAACAAGCGAGGAAGAATTTGTTGATGACGATGAGACGAGCAGGGAAGAAGAACTAGCTGATGACCTTTAGACGAATGATGATGATTGACATGTTCATAGTTTTATGTTGTTACTTTACTACATTTATTAGCACTACTTTATAAATGTATTCCATATAAATTTATATTTTGCTTATATTGTGCTAATTTATTGTACTTATTTACAGATATGGCATCTACAGAGAAGGCTATGGGGGAAACAAAAGGTTCAAAGTGCCTCTCATGCTTCTGGTCATACTACTTCTCCTGTACCTCATATGCTTCCTATATCTCATCCGTCTGTATATACTCCTGATTTTTTCACTCCACCCACTGTCTTTCTCCCTGGCATGCCACTTCTTACATCTCCTGGTTATGTTGTTCGTCCGCATGGAATGAGCTCATCCATGCCTTCGCCATCTTCCAGTCCATCACCATACTCCTACAGTACCACCTTATGATCCGAGCTCTGTAGGCGCTTCGCCATCCCTGTCCGTAGGCACTTCTGTACCACCTACTGTACCATATTATGATCCGAGCTCGCCTTTTTTACATTGGTGAACTAGGCACATATGATGAAAGTGGGAGGTTGAGGATTTATCCTGAGGGTAGTCGTAGGTAAATATTATTTTTTGTTAGTTTTTAACTATTTAATATTACTGTAAAATTTATTTTCTTAGTATAATTATTAATACTAGTGAATTTTATCTAGTTTTACTCCCTCAGACCTGGCTACTCCCATAGTTACAGTATGCATAAGAGCTAAATGGGTTGATGCATAGCCATCCTGGGGTAAGGTACCCTTCAAAATAAAGCTGACCATGTTTGAAGACTTTCAGGTATTAACTATGTTTTATTTATTAATAATTTAGTTAAGTATCAGTTTTTTTAAATCTAAAATTTTTAATTATTTCAGACAAAGTGTGGTGGGGGCATCTTGACTTTGATGCCGTTATCCAAAGCAATTTCCTCTTCAAATGCGCAGATAGAGTCAAAGGTTACATGTATCATTGTCGGGATAAAGGAAAGAAGCCACCCGAAGCCTTGGGAAAAACTGCTGCAATACTGGGAGAGTGAAGAATTTAAAAAGAAGAGCGTCCAAGAAAAGACAGTGCGAGCCTCCGAAAAGGGTGGATCGCTGCACACCGGGGGTTCAATTAGTGCAGTGACTCAGTGGATGGGATTGGTAACTTATTACATATTATATGTATTGTTTAATGTAACTCTCATTAATATTTTATCTAACTTGTTCTCTTCTTAATTTTGTAGGAAAAGGAAGAAGGGCGGCCAGTACCTGTGCCCGAAATATTTAAAAAGAGACATATATACAAGAACAAAAAAGGCAAAGAAGTGTGGGTCAAGGAGTGCCCTAGAGAGGCATTTGTAAGTTATTAAATTCAAACTTGTTTGTATAATCCGTCAACATTTGTACATCTAATTCTTGTCATTAATTTTTTTTCAGGAAAATGTTGCAGCGGCTTATGAAGCGAGAATGACAAGTCAGGCATCCGAATGTGGTAGTACTACCCCAGCTCCAATGACACTTGAGGAGGAAACATCACTATGGTTGGAGGTGAACGCCGAAGTAAAGAAGGAAATGCATACGGTCTTGGATCGCAATATTCGTCGGATCGTCTGAATCCAGGTTTCTGGCACTTACACTCCTACTAGTTTAATTAATCCATCGGTGGAAGCCTCGTTGCACAATAAAATCGAAGAGCTAAAGAGAAAGAGCGAAGAATATCGTATGCGTAATGAGGCAAGTATGAATGCGATGGGGGAAATGATGCAGAACTTTATGTGTGATAATTCGGGCAAGGGAAAGAGAAAGGGCAAGGGCAAGAGCAAGAGCAAGAGCAAGAGCAGGGGAAAGGCAAGGCCAAACGTCGATACAGTTCGTCGTCCGAGTCTAGTTCCGAGGAAACAGAGTAGTAATGGATTGTTGATGTTTTTAGACATATGTTTTAGACTTGTGGTTGGTGTATGTTAAAATTCTTTGATTGTTAGACTTGAAGTTGGTTTTATTTAACTTGTTTGATCGTTATGAAGTGTTGATGTTATGTAAATTGTTAGACTTTTCGATTAAAGGCAATAAGCCTTGTTTAGAAAAATATTAAGGCTTGTAGAAGCCTATTGTTTATTGGGTGCTTGATTTTACTGCAATTACAGAAGGTAGAGCTCTAATTACAGCTTTTATTTTACAGGTTTTACCCAGATTTCCAACCGGTTCGGTCAAAAATCTGGATGATTTTTTCCCCAGAAATTCATATGTGTCAAACACGTCAACAAAAAAATTTCCAAAAATTCATTTGTCCTCAGAAATTGTTCCACCAAGAACACCAATCCGACTGCTAGTCGACCGTTTGTCGGTCGATTTGGCCGACCGAATCAGTCGGATGCATTCTTCCGACCAGCGGTTATCCGACCGCCATGTTTGGTCGGATTTCAGTCAGCTATCCAACTGTTGTCAGACCGTTTTGGCAGTCGGAAAACGCCTAATTTCTAGTAGTGTCGTCGTGTAAATCTTTAATTTTTCTGTTCTCTCTCCTTTTTTTTTCTTTTTTTTTCCTAACGACATCTTTTATTTGTTTTGCCATTAGCCTTAGACTATGTTGGTAGATATTATCTATCCTTTTTAATGAATGATTAGTTAATTTGCTTTAATGTGACAAGCCTAATATCTGTTGATTTATTGGGTTGTTACCGTTGTTTGTTGTCTTGAAATTATGTATCCCGTTAGGCCTAAGGTTATATCCCTTTTCTTTTGTTGACATCTTAAGGTTAGGTTTGTATCTTCTGAAAGCGTGGGATTTTCTATAGGAAAAAGTCAGTAGTTGTTCACTGATGTTTGGCATTTTATGCCTATATTTCCTTAATATTTCCTCACGTTTGAGTACTTTATTCGCCCGTTTTCTAGTTGACGAATGTGTTTTTGCACTGATTTTGTGTCGTGTGACTTGTAGGATGTTGTGAGGTGCAATTGGAGCTTTGAAGAGCATAATAGAGCAAGAAAAGATTGAATTTGGATTGAAGATTGGATCGAGCACACCAAGGCACGGAACGAAGCAAGCTGCGAACGACGAAAGCAGAGAATTAGCCTGGCGCGTTTGGTGGCGCGGGGCACCCACTACAGCGCCCAATGTAAGCGCGTTTGGAGGCGCGGGGCGCCCACTGCAGCACCCAACTTCCTTCCGCATTTTGGGACGCGGGGCATGGCCGTTACGTGCAAGATTCGACGTCCTCTGCTTGGTTCCACGCGGTTTGAGGCGCAGGGAGCCAGCTATAGCGCCCCTGGAGCGTTTTTGGATTTTCTATTTCGTCTAGGCTTAGGCGTAACTATTTGCTAGGCTTTTGTAAACATTATAAATACCCTTCTACTTAGTTTTTGTTAGAAGTCGAGATTTTGGGGGAGATTTTGGAGAAGAGGGGAGGATCCCTAGATGTCTTATAAACAAGTTCTTTCTCTATTTCTCTTATTCTTCTCTTTAATTCTATAGTTTGTTCGTTCTAGGGTTAGAGCGAATACATGAAGGTTGATGTCTAAAAGTTGATTTCTTCCTATTGATTTACCATGACAGATTGTTTATTCTTTCTTGAGTCTAATTGTTTGGTTATTGAGGCCTGATAATTGAACACTATCTACGATTTACAAGTTGAACTCGACATAGGGAACTTGTGAATGCAAATAAGAAAGAATAGGGCTTGATTGTGAACCTGGGCATCAGGGAATCGATTTGCGGGTAGGATAGACATATACCTATTCGCATGGCTTAGCTAAATACAGAGTTCGTTAATGCATGCATATGATTTAATTCCATAGACATATAGGCGTTAGAGTAGCTTGCATAGACTCGTGAAGAATCGACAGGTTTTCACGAATATAATTAACCTGTTAGTTAGCAATCTAGGAAATCAAGAAGTAGAATCAACTGGATAACTCAACTGGATTGTTCGTAACTCTGACCCTGGACCGTTCTCTTTTATTGATAACAACCCAGAATTTGCTTTGTTACTTGACTTCAGCTATGTGTTTTAATTATTGCATTTAGTTAGTAAAAATCTCAACCATTGGAAAAAGATCCCTGAATAGTTCTTAGGAAATTCTTGCCTAGACTTCAGTCGTAACGATAATCCTCATGGGAACGATACTCGATTTATCACTTTATTACTTGTCGACCGCGTATACTTACGTATGCGTTTGGGAGCAACATTCACTATCTTGCTAAGTTTAGAGAAACGTTAATTTGACCCTTTGTATATCAAGATGTTTAATTGAAACCATAATTCTATGTGATGCACAAAATTCTTGATCTTATCTATGGTTTCACTTTAGTCAGTGAGTTAAACGAATATCATAGTCAGTGAGTTAAACGAAAATCATAGTCAGTGAAATTCATATAGCCGTTCCCATTTTTTTTTGAATCAAAGCATAGTTATTATTGTGGTTTCACTTTAGTTGGTAATTTGGTATAGTTGTATGGATTTAAATTATATACAAAAAGAAGACGATGTAAATAGTTTTTACAAAATTTGTGTATTTTAAAAGGTTGTAGCATGTAAATTACTTACGACATTCTTTTGGCGGTGTGTGAATGTAAATCTGAGAGCTGAAAAGTATATTCTGTTTTACTTTTGTAAGGGATGACAGGTACGAGTAATATGGCAAACTGACCATGTTCCACAGTAGAAGGAGGGTGTGATGCGGAAGGATGAAATATCCACACCAACGGTAATCGAAGCTAGTTCGAGCAGAGGTGCCACTAAGCAGGCACGGGAGAGGTACCAGACTAAGATCAACAATTGTGAACCCCAAAGTGAGGATAGTGATAATGTTCGTGCACATGTTAGTAGAAGACTGGTTGAGCCTTACAAGGGAAGGGAAATTGTTGCATGGTTTTTGAGGGGTTGCCTCACTTGTAGCATTAGCAATATGATTTTCTAAAGGTAAAGGTGAGTTTTTATTGCGGATTAGTGTATTTGTGGTTCTAAATGTTTTTTCAGTATCTTGTTTGTTTTTCTTCTGTTTGTAATCCAAGCTTAAGATAATAATCATGTAAGATTTTTTTTTTTTTTTTTGAGTATGTAAGTATTTAATGTGCTTTTGTCTAAACAAATAAGATACAGTTCCTTGATTTGGATTTTTTCCCAAAAGGCTTAGATGTTGTCACAATACCTAGGCTCTTCAATACTTGTTTGAACTGAGACCCCTAATTAAATGTAAATATATTTTATTCATCCCGCCACATCTCTTAATAGTGAATTCAATACTCCCTCTGTCCCACTTTGTTTGTCATACTTTTCTTATTAGTCTGTCTCATAAAGATTGTCATAGTTTTAAATTTAGCAACAATTCAACTCTAAAGTTACTTTTTGACTCATTTATAGCCACGCAAATATCTATGACTTATTTTAGACCACAAATTTTAAAAGTCTTCCATTCTTTATTAAATTTTGTGTCAAGTCAAACTACGACAAACAAATTGGGACGGAGGGAGTAGTATTTTGATATGTGATGCTTGTACTTATTACTACTTTAATTGTTGCAACTAAATGAAACAGATAGATTGACTAACTAATGTGCTCGCACTAATAAAATGCATGCGAGCATAGGGAAAAATGCCCCAATATGTATGTAGTATTGACGAGCAAACATAAATGTTACAGTTGCTTAAACTTGCTACTCTATCTTTCTATATGGATGGGCTAAATGTTTTAAGTATCCAGTATTTACATCAAACGAATAAATAGTAATATGTGTTTGTACATACACTTTGTGTCACTTAATGATACTTAATGAGTATACCTTCTCACCTAATTGAAATCATGCATATCCCTCCTGTTACGGACAAACATACAACCTCCAACCTCTGGTGCCTAAGTTTAACGTAATCAACGCTATTGGTATTGAGATCTACCTTAATTTCAGCAATATGTCACCATACTCCTAATTTGGCCTTCATAAGGTCAGCTGAAAAGTCAGAGTGTCATGAAAATATGCATCATTTTCAACACTCTAGACTTGGCCAAAATTTACATTTCTCAGATAATTTACAACCCATTAGCCAATAATTCACACTCCCGCTTTACCAACAGAATTACTAAAATGTTAAAAGTTTTTGTTATTGGTATGATGAGATAGACATCATTGCTCACTAATTAATGCAAGTGGGGAAAGCAAGCTGTATTTGTTTAAAAATAGAAGAGGAAGTTGGTGTCAGAAGATGTAAAGGAGAAAATGGAAGTAGTTGACCAGGAAGATCTTTTATTAATACCAGATGCACTTATACAAGTGTCAAATGCAGTACACTTTATATTTGTTCAATATTGGAGAATATTAATCTAAAGCTTAATAAATCAATCTTTGTAAATTGTAACTCTGACATTTTAACACTTAAGTACATGTTAAGAAAAGATAAAGTTTTAGTCCTCATAATACATTCATATTAGTAATTCAATATCCGAAACTTTGCAGTTTTTTTTTTTTTAGAAAACTTATACCTTTACCTCTATTTCCCGATACAGATTTTTTTTAACCTAATAATTTAACTCAGGCTCACGAATGACAACTTATCACCTACTGCACATTGCTTAATCAAATTCTTCTGTTATGGCTCATAAGCTCCTTGTTTTATATGCTTTGAATTTGAACAACGGTACTACACAAGTCACAACTTTTACAGAAACAAAATAAGGGAAAAGGATTTGAAGAATCTCAAATTAGTAAAACTCCGTAAAGAAGCAAACGGTGAAGTAGGCAAAAGGGTTACTTTCTGTTAATATTTCCATAGCAATGTGCAATAGTATTAGTTAGTTAAACTAAAAAAAAAAAAAAAAAAAGGCTAATATCAAAGAGTTCGAATATATCATATATATTCTGTAACCAAAAGTTACCATCTTGGCAATTCTTGCAACCAAAGAATACTTACAAGTTACTCTCGTAGAAACCAAAACTACCATACTTGGCATTTCTTGCAACCAAAGAATACTTACTATTTAGTACAACTACGTTATAATAACTTTCAAGTTGCAACCTATATATAGATGAGAGCAAAGCAAAAGAATTAGGGTTTAAAGTTCCTAATACCCAACCTATAAACAAAGACATGAAGAAACAAAGACAAGAAACACTGGACGAAAAAAAGAAGGATTTTTGTAAGAAACAAAGACAAGAAAAGATGGAAAAAGGAAAGAAGGATTTTGTGTAGAGGTTACTGTTCGGCTTATGCTGAAGGAAATCCAAAAGCGTTCCGCCGCTAAGAACATTGTTCTGTCTCCATAGTCTTTCTCCGCCATATTAAACATGATCGCTGGCGGAGCAACAGGATCTCCGTTAAAACAGATGCTTGAGTATCTCGCAGTTGAAGATATCGATGATCTGAATAAAACGTTCTTGGATATGGCGGCTGTTGCAACGAGCAAGAGTAATGGAGGCCGTGATGTGTGCTTCCTTAATGGAATTTGGGTGTAAGAAGAACTTGGTGATCTCAAAAAGTCTTACCAATAACTAGTCAAGAATGTCTACAAGGCTACCGCAAAAAGTGTTGATTTTAAACGAACGATGGAGGTGATAGAAGAAGCTAACTCAGTAAAATTTTCGTTTAGTGGTCAGTTTTGACACTGGTATTAGTTTTGGGGCAACTATTTTTTTTTGTCTTACACTTGAGGCCACTTTTGGTTCTTTACCAAATAAGGTCATTAAATATACCTAACTGAAAAGACTTAATTACCCCTCAGTCTGATTACTGGACTGAAGTTTGAAATACTACTGATTGAAGTTCAAACCACATGGACTGAAGTTCTATCCACATGAATTGAACTTCTTTATCCTTATGGACTGAAGTTCTATCCAGATGGATTGAACTTCTCTGCCCTGTGTACTGAAGTTCCATCCACAGGAACTTATCTACCCTTATGGATTGAAGTTCCATCCACATGGATTGAACTTATCTACCCTTATGGATTGAAGTTCATCCATCCACAGGGATTGAACTTCCCTACCTTTATGTACAAAAATTCTATCCACATTAACTGATATATATATTTGGGGGGTAATTTAGTCTTTTTTCATTTTTTTATTTCTAGTGGGGGATAAAAAGTAGCTATAAACTAAATGTTTTGGTATTAATTGTCTGTGCCCAAAGACCAGTGCCAAAAATGGTCTTTCGTCTACTTTCCCTGCTAACTCATGGGCTAAGACCTAAGTCTGCAACAAAAGGCGTTATTAAAGAGGTTCTTAAGCCCGAGCATTTCGATGGGATAGATAAACTCTTACTTGGAAATGCCTTATATTTCAAAGGTTCATGGAAAGACAATTTTAATGAAAGGCTCACCAACAACAAAGATTTTCATCTACTCAATGGAGACAAAGTTTATATTCCCTTCATGACTGGTTGTGACAAGTATTTATATGGATCATTTGAAAGTTATCAAGCGGTCACTACTAAAAAAACTGTCTTTTTCGACCGCCAAATCGGTCGAAATACGGTCGACACATCGACCGTATTTCGACCGATCGTGGTGGTCGACACAAATAAGGTCGAAAATAGCTCTTCGACCGAAAATCGGTCGAACGTCGACCGACTTCGACCGAATTTCGGTCGAAGAACATGGACTAAAGTGACGTGTTCTTCGACCGAAATTCGGTCGAACGATCGGTCGACGTTCGACCGATTTTCGGTCGAAGGACTATCGACTGAATTTCGGTCGAAGGCCTATCGACCGAATTTCGGTCGAAAGGCTGGTAATTTTTTTTGACCAACTATCGACCGAAAGTCGGTCGAAAACCTGTAAAAACCTGCAACATAAAAGCTGAAATTAGCCCTACACCACCTGTAAATTCAGCAACACGCAAGAAAATCCAGACAAAACACATTCATAAACGATATTCAAACAAAGCTAACAAAGCCAAACAATAGAAATGAGTCTTTCAACATTAGTTCAAGTGTTACAATAATCAAACAAACTTAACAAACAGTTTAAAGTTCAACAATCACTACTACTGGCTAGAACCCGAACTAGACTCGGCATCAGACTGAGCCGGCGAATAGTGGCGACGCCTGCTCTTGCTCTTTCCCTTTCCCGAGCTATCACGCGTTCCTTTGCCTTTTTCTTGGTTCCTTAGGAGCTGTTGCATCATTTCATGCATTTGTCTTTGATGAGCCTCCTGTGCTAAGCGCATAGCTTCATTTTGTCTTTTCAGTTCTTCAATCTCCTGTTCCATCCGAGTCATTTTTTCAGGAGTTACATAGCTTGAAGGCGCAGTAGAACACGAGCCCAAATAGTTCGATTTATGCTTGCCAGATGAATACAGAGTTTCAAGGCCATAAACGGACCCCATCTTCACCCCTCCGACCGCTTCCAACCATAAATTGGTTTCTTGCTCAAGCGTTAGCGGTGCTGGGGTACTGCTTCCGCATTCAGATTGTTGAGTCGCGGTCCAGTCCTCAACGGCCTTTGTAGCTCTTTCCTGAAAAACAGAAATATATCAACGGTACAAATATGAAGTTTAAAAGTTGAAGGATTGGCGCGACTTTAGTTTGAATTTAATTACTTAAGAGGTAGGAGTGTCCTGTGCCGGCTCACCTGAAGGATCACCTGCCTTTTTCCTTCGACTAAACACTTTCTTCATACCTGTTGACACATTCACATTACTTAAGGAACAAGTAAATATGTAACATACTAGCACATTCATTGCACAAAAATAAACACATTCATTGCACAAAGTAAACACATTCATTGCACAAAAATAAACACATTCATTGCACAAAGTAAACACATTCATTGCACAAAAATAAGAATACAAATATCTTCTTATGTTTATAATTATATAAGTACATTAAACTAGCCTATTAAAAAAACAAAACATCAAAATACATATAAGGTCAATCCTCATAACACTCGCTACAAACGAAGGCCTCAACCCCCGCCGCTCGGGAAAGTTTCTATTATCCATCCACAAACGGCGTCGATTAATGTCCATATCTACACAAACATTGCAAGATTGAGAAACAATATGTATGATTTTTTATAATATTTTGCCACTTTTTTGTAATCACTATAGCAAGATTAATGTTGTCGGGTTTGTTAATGCTCGCAACTTGTTTGATGAAATGCCCCAAAGAAACAATATTTTCTAATAACACCATATTAATTACTATTATCAAAGCAATTCAAGTTTATAATAGCTAACAACACCAAGGCAACAACACATTCCATACAACACTACCAAACAATTCCAACAATCACCAACAACTACAACATTATAATCTCAAACAACCCAAACCTAACTTTATAATAGCTAGCAACGCCAAACAAGTTCTTCAACATCAACAATAACTACAATAAAGTTTGCTAACTAATAATTAACTACCTATGCATTAGAAAAGGCCAAATTTTAAAAATAATTAATAACATAATTAAATTCGGATTTAATAAAAATAAAAAAATAAAAACCTTACCTCGAGGTTGATTTATGCTCCAATAGCACCTACTAATGATTCCCAACTAGTTATATGCTTCAAAACTACAAAAAAATTGAGTTAAAAAGTTAGGGTTTAAGTTTTACAAAGTAATTAAAATAACCCTAAAATTAAGAATTTATCTTGAATTTCTTGTTATAGGTAGTGATTAGGAGGGTAGATTGTGTTTGATTGTTGATTTTGGGGGTGGGTTATGGTGGATTTCGAGTATGGAGCTTGGGGAGGGTTTAAAATGGTGTTTTATGAATTTTGGGAAGAAACAAAGTGAGCCGAAATGGTGTCTGCCCCAATTAAAAATGGGGCTTCCGACCGCACCATCGACCGAATTTCGGTCGACAGGCCCAACAAAATTTAACCTATCGACCGAAAATCGATCGAAATTTTGGTTCGACCGATTTTCGGTCGATAGATAGTAGTCGAAAAAAGCTGTTTTTTTAGTAGTGGGTGAACATTCCTTATGAAAAAGGGAATGATAAAAAGTTATCCATGTATTTCTTTCTTCCTAATCAAAGGGATGGGTTGCCAAGCTTATTGGAGAAAGAGAACTCTGATGCAAACTTTTTTACACAAAAATTCAATCTACGGGGAGGAAAGCTTGATGCGATGTACATTCCAAAGTTCAAATTCTCATTCACCACACTAGGAGGGTTGGAAACAATGCAAGAAATGGGATTGACACGATCTTTCAGTCCGTCTTGCAGAGACCTAACAGAGATAGTGGAAAGTGCACAGGATTTATATGTCAACATGATTATACAGAAAGCATTTGTAGATATTGATGACAAAGGCACTGAGGCAGCTGCTGTTACTTTTGCATCTATGATCGAAGGATCTTGTATGTATCAACCTCGTCCGAAAATATTCAAAGCTGATCATCCTTTCTTATTCATGATAAAGCAGGAGCGTACAAGTTCGATACTTTTCACTGGTGCTGTTGTAAATCCCCTGTTGAGTGGATCTGGCGATTGAAAGATTAGTACGACCATGGATTGATTTACCAAAATTTTGAGAGCCTAGCTTGTCTGGTTATCTTATTTTATATTTAAACCTTAAAAAAGTAAGATTTAATATTAGTTTAAAAGAGAAGATATATGATTAGTCTCTAATCGATATCCCTTCGAAGCAATTGAAACTTGTGCGAATTATATCCTGTTATCTGGAGGAAAATCTATAGCGTCAAAATATTTGAAGTTAAAGGTGAAACAAAACATATCAAACTTTCGTCTCTTCAACTTACAAATCCAAAAGGGTCAACAGGAATATTGAAAAACAAGCCCCCACGGGAGCTAACTAGTTTAAATGCTCTCCATTTTATAAGCATCCTTCTACTTGAAAATCGAGTTCAAGTTCGTTGGTTAAGCTCTCAGAATTTCGGCTGCTTTAGTTTGATTGCAATTTCTACAGTGACTAGTTGTCTAATTCATTGCCATGTTCAATTCTTGAAACCTCCTCCTGGCATGTTTTGTTGTGACGAAACGTGCCCCTGAGATGTAAGTTGTGATGGGTCCTGCTGCTCCTGTGGGAGCTCTTGCTGCTGCTGCTGTAAGCTGGAAAGTGATTGTTGCTGTAGCTGTAGCTGTGGATGTTGTGATTGCAACTGCGCATTGGGTATCTGTGGAATGATCAACACCATATCAGGAAAATCCAAAGGTCCATGCATACAAGAGACCAGAAAAATACAGCTGCATTTAAATGATCGACTAACCAGTAATGCTAAGAATGTCAAGGTTTCTTACCCTAGGAAGAAGCCTTCCAATTAAGCGGTTGGGTTTATCAGAAACAGAGAGAACCAACCTAACTGATGGTAGTTGAACTACTCCACACTAAAAAGTTTATAAAGAAAAATGTCAGTTGAGCAGCATAACTTCAGACTGAGAAAGCTTCATAGTAATTGCTTATCCAGTACAGCATCTATGTATAGATTTACGAAACAGCAATCCTTTAGAAAAACTAAAGGAACTAAAATGGTAATTTCATAAAGAGTAGAGTTGCACAATATTTTTAGTCATGGTTCAGAAAATAGCATGCAAATGCACATGTATGTTTTGCTTTGTGAGACTACTACTTCACGTTCCCCCCAAAAAGTCACCAGAGAAATGCCATTAGACCTTGCGAATTTCAATAGCGAATAAATGCAATTCTCATTCATCATAAATTAGAATTGCCAGAGGGGGAAAGAGATCAGTTCTTTAGACAAATTCTACTGATCAGGAAAAAAAAAAAGGACAAATACTACAAAATTGCCACTAGTTTTTTCCAAAAGTGAGAAATTAAAACGAACATGTTTGTCTTACTGATCTAACTAATTAATTCGCAATATTCTAATACAAATTAAGGCCGGTCTACTTGTTAATGTTTTAAGCAATGAAATTACAACCAATCATGCACGTAGAAAGGTTAAAGCAGTTTCTGATTTTCCATATTTTTACTTCAATTTTTACTAACATCTCAGCTGTCTGTACATTCTGTATATAAAATGTCAAATACCCATGTGTCTCCTTTGATTACCAATTCCACCCCCAACCCAATTTTTTTCAAAAAAAAAGTAAATAAAAATAAAAAAACCAACATGGGAGGAAGAAAGACAAATCATGACTGCTATGTATGATTGAACTATAATAACTGTCAGGAAAATGAGCCTTGCGCCTATTTCAACCCCAAAAGTTGATTCATGAGGCAAAGATTCCCATAAAGAAGACAACAAAACCATTTTGTCAACAAATATGAGACACTCTTAACACCTTGCATGCACAGGACTGGACATTTGAAGCATGCAAACATAACATGAGGGCTCGACTTTGGGTAAACCAAGAACTAAGATGGGTCTAACTCATCTTAGCAGGTAGCAAGCATACCATGTGCACCTAATGGACCTCGAATCTAACTCACCCCCATATGCTAACTCATGAGGTGAGGATTGTCCCAAACCATATAAGGAGACAACAACCCGATCCCTCAACCAATATGGGAAACTCTAACAATAATGAAAGAAACACAATGATAAAACCTGAAAAACAGTACAAGGTTGTACCAACTTCACGTGATTTGTTAGTGTATAAGATACTCTATTCCACTATATTAGAACACAAATTGGCCTAAAACCTAGAATTACTTAAAATGGCCTTTTAAATGGAATATACGTCTACTTTATGCACACGATTCTATTACAAGAGGATATGATACACATCATTTTGATAAATCTAATAATAATTTCTGGAAGTTATACTATACAGTATCTCTCTCTCTCTTTTAAAGGTAACTTTTATACTATACAGTATCTTTTTTTTTGAGATGGTAACATATGTATGTATATTAATAGACAGTACATAGGTTGTACTGAAAACCGTATTATACTATACAGTATCTTAGAGTAAGACAACACCATTCATGGCCTTTAAGGGTGCAATTCATATGACCGTTAGAGATGCCTTTGCTCTTACTGACTCTACTTAATCTTCTTGCAAACAGAATTATAACAAAACGTTGATCGTCTCCACTTAGAGTAAAAAGCAATATTTATACAAAAATATACTTACAATCTTCTGTTCTTGCAGCTGGTTAAGAAAGTCATGCTGGTCCATTGCCCAAAACACTAGAAAATCTGGCTTTCCAATGTACTGCCTAACACTTACATAAAGGTTGCAAAATTTCAGGAAGGAGTAACTAGTACTTTGCATGACTGCACAGTAATCAATATCTGACAAATGAAGAAGATCTAGCAAGATAATATATTTTGTCTCAGAAAACTTACTAATTATTCATATGCTCCTCAGAAACAAGGCGAACAATTTCCAACGTTGGGGGCCAATTTGCAGCAAGCCTGATCAAAAAACAAAATCAGTTTGAAGTGTAACGTAGTCTTTAAAAGGTATGATTGTGCAAAGAAGACGTAATGACGGACAAAGTGGAAGCAAAAGGTGGATTTCCACATAAGCAAAGAAAATTACGCTTATATAGTTGACATCATGTGCTGCAATTACGTAAAGAGCAGCAACTGAAATCATGTTAACAGTAGTCTCTCTTACAAATAAATTTCACAGTAGAATTTTACCCAAAAAAAAAAAAAGAAGAGATTATCTTGAACCCTGTATCATTTGAAAGACTTTAAACATTTCTTTTCAGCTAAACCCTCTAATTGAAAATAATGTTAAGTATAAGCAAACAAAATGCAGGTTGGAGAAAGTAAAGATTTCAGTAAAAGAAACAAGTTACATGCTTAAACATTTCAGTAAACGAACAAGTCACATGCTTAAAGGTTTCAGTAAAAGGAAGAACACACAAGTTTTCCGCTGGTGCTGCTAGAGGCAGACTAGAGAAAAATAAGTATATCTGCCTTATTCCTATTTTCTTTAGACAGTTATTCCTATTTATTTAGAGAGTTAAAGACTGGTAGCTGCTTTATCTTTTTATCTAACCCCAAGAGGATCTCCAGGAAGGCTAATCCTTTTTCTCTGTTGATCTACCTTCAGTATGACCAATAATTCATAGTGCATGATGCCACTACTTACCAAAAGTTTCTGATTCTTATATATAACAATTAAAGTTGTGGATAGGAGATAGATTCTTGCAGGACAGACAAACTGGACATGCCTTGAAAAGCATGTCTAACATGTTTTATTTCCCTGAGTTTTTTTGCTTTTGACACTGTCCTACATTTTGGACACGAGTGCCTTACATGTTGACATCATCTTTGCTACTGCCATGGACTGGTCAAATTCTCTTCTTCTTCTTCCTCTCTCCCTCCCTCTTCTCCTTCATTACTTTATCCACCAGTTCCACTTGGTCTACAACAGTGCTTCTGATTTCAGGTTTTCATCTGCTCTGCTTCTACAATGCTATAATATTTGATTTAACTATCTCTTGGCAGCCTTGTTATATTCTTTTGTAGTGTTACCCTATGCTTTGCTAAGTTGAATTTATATTTAAAAATTAGAGTCCTTATAGTAATTGATGCTATTTGAATGAATTCTCCCAATCAGGAAAATAGTTTCAATATGCTTTTGCATTTCTTTTTTAAACTTATGGTTGTTAAATCAAGCATTAATGAAAATATACTTACAGTTTAGAGGTTGAAGCACTCCTGTAACCCTGCCACAAGAGAAAACAAACCACAAGAACGTACACAGTCAGCAAAGAATCATATAATCATTTTAGAATTTGAAAAGGAATTACACAACACTTCTTCAACACACTACTTTCTCTATCATCATGAAAATAGGAGAGCCACCCTCGGGCACAATCACATTATAATGATAGAAGGACCTAAGTTTTAATAACATTAAGTTCCCACACTAGAGAATTTAAAACACACCTTTAGTCTGCTAATAAGTACAGGTTCACCATGTCTCGTCGTAGATAAGTATCCCTGAAACATTTTCATCAAAGTTACCGGTGCTTCTCATGTCAAAATGCAGTTGCCTGTAGTTAATCTCTTAAGGACAATGATTGACAAGAAAGAATAAACCCTGTGAATGACTA
This sequence comes from Petunia axillaris subsp. axillaris, assembly GCA_029990575.1. NCBI lineage: Eukaryota > Viridiplantae > Streptophyta > Magnoliopsida > Solanales > Solanaceae > Petunia > Petunia axillaris. Next base: position 49,466,281 of record JARKNS010000009.1, read on the forward strand.
AAAAGTTTATGAAAATAGTTAAGTGCATTGACCATACACAGAAAAAATACATCTGAATAATCATCAATAACGATCCCATTTAGCAACATTGTCAATAACTTGAATTCATGCAGTTCGTAAATAAGGAAATCACCACACTGAACACATTGGATGTTCATAGTAGCGAAAACCCAAAAGCTCGATTTGTTGGTTCTTTACGAGGCCTTGAAATGCAAAAATCAGTCTAAGTACATATGCATCACAAATAATTTTCCCCCTAATGGAAGGGTCACGGTTAGTTATCCACAACACTTTGGCTATGGTTCAAGTAAATAAAACTGCAGAAACATCATATGGAAATAGTACTAGCCATTTCTGTAACACAACTCATTAAGCAACATAGAAATAATAGTAGTAAAGCAAAGAAAGCGCCATATTTTAATAGAAAAAGTGAGACACCTAGCTGACTTCTTACTATGCCCTTCAGCTATATGAATAATCTCTGGTTCAATAAAACAGAGTACATGGCTTCTCTGACTAGTGCTTTTCTTTATCTGCAAAAAGCTTGTTGATCAGTGTTTGACTCACAGTTCAGACTTCACCCTTCTCCACCATACTATCTTAAGATGTCACGTTAACCACCTTCTTTTGACTATATCTAATAAACTATTAGAAAACTTCACTCATCTTCTGATGAGAAAAAGTCAGCACTCATCAAGTAGGTATAAGCTTAAGCATCGTTCAACACTCTCATCTTGCAACCATATGCTATAATAACTTTTCTATAACTGAGTAATCGCCAATGGGCTATACGCTATAACACTCATCTAGTAAGTTCATGGTTAAGTATTGTTCAAAATTTTACCCCATGGATTTGGAAGCATAATAGACTACATTTTGTACGGCGAACCCCTTCATTCCCTGGATGAGGCTCACATAAAAAAGATGGCAGGCATGCTTCCATAAACTCTTAAATGTTAAGGGGAACAGGAATATTGTGTTGGGTGAGTTAGAGCACTCCGACAGCTGTTGAGATTTTGGGTATTGCAGCCATATAAAATTTGAGGAGTTTAAGGGAGCAATTCGTAAGATTGAAATGGGATGGAGCCATCGGGGCAGACGAGATCCCAATGGAATTTTGGAATAGCACAGGCAAAGTAGGGGTGGAGTGGCTAGATAAGTTGTTTAATGTCATCCTTAGGACGACTAAAATCCCGACGAATGGAGGTGGAGGACAATGATCACCTTGTACAAGAACAAGGGTGATACAACTATAGAGGTATCAAACTAGTAAGCCACACTATGGAAGTATGGGAGAGGGTGGTAGAGATACGGATGCCGAGGGATGTATCTATTTCTGAGAACCATTATGGAAGCCAATTATTAGTTAAGGAGATTGGTAGAGAAATATAGGAACAAGAAAAGAGACTTGCATATGTTTTTTTTAAACCTAAAAAAGGCGTACGACAAAGTTCAAATGGATGTTTTATGAAGATGCTTGGAAATTTTTTGAGAATATGCTTGAAATTTAGAGATGTACCTGTGGCATATTAGAGCAATCAAGAACATGTACAATGGAGCCAAGACCCGATTGAGGACGGAAGAATGAGACTCGGAACACTTTCTCGTCGAGATTGGGTTGCACCACGGATAAACTCTAAGCCCGTTTTTATTTGCCTTGGCGATGGATGAATTGACACAACATATTCAATAGGAGGTAACATGGTGTATCTTATTTGCAAATGACATAGTATTGATTGGCGAGACACGCGGCGGAGTTCACGATAAGCAGGAGGTTTCGAGATACCCTAGAGTCTAAAAGTTTCAGGTTGAGCAAGATTAGAAAAGAGTACATGGAGTGCAAGTTTAGTGACGCACCGCATGAGTTGGATGTGGATATGAGGAACATTACACAAGTTATCCCGAAGAGAGGAAGCTTCAAGTATCTTCGGTCAATAATCCAAGAATAAAAAGATGATGATGTCACACATCGTATCATAACGAGTTGGATGAATTGGAGGCCTGCATCGATGTCTTATGAGATAAGAACGTGCTACCAAGACTTAAAAGTAGTTCTATAGAGTGGTGGTTAAACCATCCTATGTTGTATCAGACAGAGTGGTGCCCCGTCAAGAACTCACACGTTCAGGAGATGAGAGCAACGAAGATAAGGATAGGTAGATGGATGTGTAGGCATATTAGAAAAGATAAAGATTAGGAACGAAGATATAAAGTACAAGGTGGGAGTGACCTTCGTAGTGGACAAGATGCGGTCAGTTTCGCTGAGATGATTCGGGCATGTGAAAAGAAGGAATGCAGATGCTTTAGTGAGGATGTGCGAGAGGTTGACACTAATGGATCTAAGGAGAGGTAAAGATAAACGGAGAAAGAGTTGGGGAGAGGTGATTAGACAGGACATGACACATCTACGGCTCACCGAGGACGTAACCCTAGATAGGATGTCAAGGATTAGGATAAAAAGTTAGTAGGTAGTCAAGCGTTTTCTCCCCTTTTGTGAGAGAGCATGATTCTAGGAAAATAGTCTGAGTTCTTAGGATTTGCTTTCATGTCTCATTAACGGCACTATTGTTATTATTCTACTATTCTCTTAATCTTCGACTTGTATTATTATTGTTGTATCTTTTACTTTTGTTATATAAGCATACTATTTACTGTCAATACTTTTCTGTTCTTCAGTATTTTCAACTTAGCTTTTTAAGATGCTTTTCTTGAGCTAAGGGTCCATCGGAACCAACCTCTCACATAGTAGGGGTAAGGTCTGCATACACTCGTGGGATCACACTTGGGTATTTTTTTAATGAACCCCTTCCTTCCCTCTCAGTGTGCCATCCTACTGATTTCTTGGCTTCACTCCCTGCTATAAACTTTCTGAAACAAGTCACCAAAGAAAGCAACAAAATGACTAATAAGACCTGCGACCACTAACTGAATTTAGTTGAACTTTCCTTTAATGGCTTGTAGTCTTTTACAAAATTCCAGCAGGGCAGGTCAATAAGTTTTTTAATTAATTACTGGTCAAATAATTATCTCAAGAGCATCTAATTTAATGGTTGAATAATAGGTAACTGGATATTACAGTCACACTAAAGCATCAATTCAAACTTAACATGCGTATAATTGGATTTTCATGGCTAGGGCCTAGAAAATGGAGCAAGATATTAGCAGTCAGTTCAACCCTCAGAGTGACTTAAGCAAAGCCCCTTAAAGGGATTCCTTCATTTTGTCATCATACAGCTGTGCAGTAAACAACAACTCTACCACCGTACAAATTTTTTGGCTTACTGTACTTTGTTATTACACTACAATGACAACACAGTTACACCAAATAACAGAAAATTCTTGCTTTAAGTTTTTCTTTATCAAAAGTCACTCATCTTAGCCTAATTAGCATATGCTTTCCTGATCACTGGAAGAAGAAAAAGAAGCACAAGATCACATTTTAGGAGCATCCGATGTAGATTGTCAGCAGAGATTGTAGCGCAAATCAAATTATGAATCAAACACTTTTGATTTTTAAATCAAGGTATCAACTGCCAGCACAAAAAAATCAAGAAAATAATATACGACACACTTTAAAATAATTCAAATCTTAATCCTATTTATCTATCATTTAATTTGAACTGTGAAAACTTTTATAGAGGATATTTTTATGGAACAGAGTCTGCCATCTTCAGCTCCTTCTACTTATTAGTTGGCCTTACCTCCCAGGCTTTGATGTATTTTGGTTGAGCTGATGGCAAAGAAGCAGATGTTTGCTGCTGAGTTAGAGGCATGTTAGCTCCTGTACTGCTATTCATGCCAAGAAGCTGCATTCCAGGCTGTTCTTGTTGAGCCATCCTTGTAGTAGGCATCATTGTACCAGTTCCAGAAGGCATACCAGCATCCATTCCGATGGGCACATTTTGGACTGTGCCTGTCGCCCCTTGCATCATTTGAGACCCAGGAAGATTTCCTCGACTCATTGCAGGTGCTGTTTGACTGCCTGCACTAACATCCTCTTGGATATTACTCAAACATTCTGACATGTTAAGGGTTGAAGTCCCAGACATACTGGGAGTCGAAGTGAATGTTGATGGAGGAACAGAGCTTTGAGCTATCTGACCAATTCCTGCTAATGGAACTGACCCAGTCATTGGTAAGGCAGCAGAGTAAAAGCGTTCACATTTATAGTGAATTGTGAGTTCACTATCACCATCATCACTAATATTATCATTGTTGTGTTGCTACTATTTATACTATTGTTATCATTATTTATCATTATTTGGTTTTCTTTTGTCTGGATATAGTCAAGATTCCAGAGGAATGAAAAGGTTCAAGATGTGAAACACAAAGTATGTCAGGCTAAAAAACCTCTTCCAGAATAATAGATATACTGAGAGATTTCTGAACTCATGGTGTCAAATGATTGGTCTATTTCACAGCTTGCACAAACCCTACTTGCAGATGAAGTGCAGCACTTTGTTGTCAACTACTCCCCTTCATCTTATGCATTCAACTTTTTGACTTATCCTCTTGAGGCACTTATCACTTCATATTCACAAAATAATCTTCTTTCAACAGAAAACAGCATTTATAGTGAATCATGTGTGTATCTAATAAATAAGGTAACAGTATCAGGAGCAAACATTCATACAAGGCATGTATTTACGACATAATTCCAGAATTTCCTGTACCTGCTGGATTAGAAGTTGCTGGCGTCACAGAAGCTGGAGAAACAGAAGAGATGTCCATGTCAACTGGGCTTTGGTTTGGCGCCGAAATTGCTATTTCAGGACGACTGAAAGCACCACAAGCCTCGACGAAATTTTCCGAAATTAAAACAAGAAAGTTCGGATTCTTAGATGTATCAATGGGTGGGTCAACTGCTTGTGGATCGCGTTTTCCCTAGATCAATACAAGTTCACACTTAGTATAGTCAACTTAAATGAGAAGGGTGAATATCTTCATTTTTTCAAATCACCAGCACTATAACTCTACCCGGTTCGCATGTGCATGCAAGTCAACAGGATTTATAATTACTCTTCTGAATGATGAAAGGGTCTAATGTCCGGAACCATGTCTTAGTATTTCAAATGAGAATATTAGCATGCGGAATTTCAAGATAATTAAAGAGAGAAAAATAACTTCTTAAAGAGAGAAAAATAACTTCTTCATAATTTCTTGAGAGCCTTTGCAGCATCTAAGATACATATACTCTTCATCATCAAGTCGTCACACTTCCCCATGATGAAGCAAGAAGTTCCCAACTCCCATGGTATGTTTCACATTCTCAAGTTTGGGATCCTAAGGGAAGCATCATTCACTCTACGGTAACAACTTTAAATGGGCAACAAAATTTTCAGGAATCTACTTTTTGGAGGACTTGGTAAATCTTACTTATGATAAACAAGCAGAAAAACTTGAAATAACTGAGACTATAAAGTTCACATAGATCAACTTCTCTATTTAAGACAAAGTAGTAACAAGTGATAATATCCATGTAGACTATCAATTCGAATTTGCTATCCTAATCCATAGTTATGAATCTGAATGCTCCTGATGGCTCAGCCACCCATAAAGGAATGAACTTAAAAAGAGAGTTCCTCTGACAGCATTCCATACAATTTAAGACAGTATACTCATATAAGAAGAAAAAAACCTATATTGTATGATCGCTTCACTGCCTGTATCGTCAACATACTGAACATAGAAGGCCCAAATTTTGTAACTTTTCACTTCAACAGAGGGCGACGCCATGTCGCCATTAATCCTACAGGAATTTGAATGGACATGTAGAACTATGCAACGAAGGAGGCTAGTATTAAGATGGATGAATTGAAACACAAACACAAATATTAAAGCTCATATCCATATTGCAACAGAACTAAGAAACAAAAGATAAACAAAGAAGGGCGGTTCCAGATTTACTCTAAGTAAACAATTAAGCAATAATGACATAGTTCTTGCTTAATCCTGATGAATATTTCCCCTTAATTCTATATATAGGCATCCTCACAAAGTGGACATGCTCCTTTCTTTACCCAGGTTCCCAAAGGTAATCTGACAGCTTCCCAAATGTGTCCTCCATCGCGGTTACATTCATAACAAAATCAGGAGTAGGGAAAAGTTTAGACAGTAATTACTATGGATCAAAGAACTAAGACGAGCTATACTTCAACCTATTATCAATAGGTTTTGACCATAACAACAAGGAACAAACTCAATTACAATCTGTCCATACTTACCGCATTATATATTGCTCTTAATTTTGGAAGCTGCCTTGGGCATATAATTGAGAGGGAAACAGAGCGCTGCAAGAAAAGAAAATCTTTCAACAGAGGATTATAAGGGAAGCACCATATTTCTGAAGGGAAAAGGGCTACCCATCAGAACCTGAGGAAATGCCTTTGCAACTGTCTCAGCATCAGATAGTTGAAAATGGGGACAATAAACTGGTGTAGGTATTGGATAAGGGTTACTTGCAGCAATAAGTATGCAATGCCTTTGCCTAATCATATTTTGCTCCGTTTGGCTCCCATTGAGTGAAGAAAACATCTGAATGAAACATAAGTCCAGTGAAATATATACATGAAGTATGAGGAAGAAATAGTTTCGTGTTCTGAAGATAAAGGCTATTGCAGAAAATAGGAGTAGTCAGTTTACTTTGTGATCCAACATAGAGCAAACTTCTGTCCACTACATAATCGATTCCTCCTACAGTACTGCATAGGTTAACAAACTTGGGCCTGTTTGTTTTGGAAATCATTTGTCTGGTTTTTATACCAAATCAACCAGTTCTGTTTCAAAATCAGAAGCATTGTGACTTTATAGTTTGTCCCAACTCCACCTCCTCTTTATTTTTCAACCACTTTCTCTACCTTTTTTTCTTGGCTTTTTTCAGTAAAAATTTTCCAAATTTTGCTATCTGCGAATTCACCTTAAGTTTATACAGAAGTACCTTTAAATAAAAATTGAAGAGATTAAGTTGGTTTAAATCTGATTTAAGCTAACACCACTTTCTCTTAATAAATCAAATTTAAATGTACCAAGATTTTTCCAAAACATGTGTACAAAAATTATACGCGTACAATCATATAGGTAGACTACTCTTGATCTCCTGACAAGCCTACTCATCTATCTACAAAAAAGAGTTCTTTCTTTATAATTTCACCCATTTGAAAGTCTCTAACTTGTTTTAGGGAAACAATGCTATCTTCTACAAAATGAAAGATAAACCAAACTCGCAAAAAACAATTTCACAAAACCAAATCCAAACACTCAAGTTTTTTCGATAAACAGAACAAAATCCAATCTTCCCAAACAAAACCAAAACCAAACCGTTTTCTAATGCAAATGACACATGCGAGAAATTTAGATAAACTTCAACATCATGAGAACAGAGATAAGCTTTTAACTTAAGTTAGCTTTATCCATGGCATATTTGTGTGCACCAACTAATGCAACTACTAACATGCTACACTTGTTCAGGAAGCAAGCGGAGGATATAAGAGAATAAAAACCAGAAACCTATTATTTTCTCTATCGTTTAACTAGCCAACCCTCCACTTTATTCCTCCCAAAAGAATGATCTCTTTCCTTAAATAGAAAAACTTTACTATCTTCAAACTATCACCATTGGAATGACATAGGTACTCTTTCACATCTTCCCACTACTACTTTGATGTACTTCTAACAAATTCAAATATATTAACACATTCAAACTTTCTAATCTTAGTATTTACAAGTCAAAAACTGTATCTATCGATGTGTTATAGAAGGAGTACTATTTATTGTTAGCATATGAAGCACAACTCAATGAGTACATGAGATGAAAGGAAAAGAAATCTGATTTTGACAAGAGATGAAATCGAGCGACCAAAGTTTTTTCAACCAAAAAGAAAACCAATGAAGAACAGTTGAATCTACGTCATGACCAGGAAAATGCCCTTCTTGAATTTATATTGGTAGTTCACAATGGTATGAAATTTTTTTACTCAGTTCACTTATATAAAATATCATTAGTTCAGGAACCCATCTAAAATAAAGGAGCTAGTTAGGCTCAAACTCAAGCTAGTTGGGCTGGCAAATAGCATGGTAAAGAAGATAGCAAATTTTTATTAGATACTCATATCGCCATTGCAGATAAATTCAATGAAAGGAAGCGTGTAAAAGAAAATAAAATAGTAAGATCTGCATAAATATTACCAAGCAAAACAAAAGAAAACTACACTCCTACTATCAGTTTGAGACAGAAATGTGAACTTGTTTTCAGAACATCTTAAACAGTAAACACACCATCAATGCTTCAGCAAGGCCTTCTGCAACTGCAACATCATTGAAACCACCACCTGAGAAAGGTATAGCTGATAGCCACTGGAAAAACATATCGATATCTCTTGTCCAGCCACTTCGTTGAACCACGCAAGCTGTGTTAAAGATGGTGAAAATGGAAGATCAAAGAGAAATAAAACATCAAGCAGAAAGAAGAAGAGAAGAGAAGAGAGAGATATCTATTCTTAAGAAAAAAGAGATGACAAAGCCTAAAACAATTGAATTAGGACGCATTATCCCTGTCATAGTTTTATGTTGCTGATGGTAATCTTTTTCTTTTGCTTTGGTTGGTGGTGGGGAGCGAGTCTCACCAAATAGCAGGTTTATATCAGAGAGTGTCACAAGGTCAGAGGAAATCTAACCAAGACAAGAACATGCTGCATAATGTAGCAAACTGGAGGTTTCTATTTCAGAATACTACTAAATTTGCAGGATATCAATGGATAAGGTCAATTTGGAAAAAATGAAAATTGGTTAACTGAAATCCAATTTGACTGTACCAACCGTAAAAGAGTATTTGTCTACTTGATCCCTTGCATCAAAGATTTGGTTCATGAATATCAGAAAGTTGAACAAACTTCCTAGTCATGGATGGCTCATTAGTATCATACAGAGTTTAACAGATTCCAGTGTGCATATAAAGATTAACTTGTGCAAAGCACAAAGTGAAATAATTCTCCAAATCATGAAGACACGAGTATCACAGAAGAATGGGAATGATTCTAACTGCAGAAAACAGTCCATAAACCCTATAAATATTCATATTGAATGATTTAGCTTCACATATTCCATTCCTTTTTCGGGTTGAGACTGGAACAGTGTCTGAATATGCTTCTATGTGAATGACTCAACTACTGTTCATACTTAAGTTGCAACTGGGTTAGCCAACATAATAAAGGTAATGGAAAACAAAATGGATACAAACCACTAATGGAACCATGGGCATTAAAGGCAACCAAGGAGAGCCCCACATTGACAGCAGATGTCTCCTGGAATTTCAACAGAGGAAAGGTAAAATTAGCAGGCTAAACAGAAGAAGCTTACAATTACGTTCAACTCGTGATGTAATGGAATATCATCCTTCCCTTTTCAAGTTTCCAGCATATTGGACATTACAATCACCATCATGAAATACCAAAGAAGAATAAGTGATTTACAAGAGGAACCATATAAAATTTACGAACCTTAGCTGCTGATCCATCTTCATAGAAGGACCTGGAAAAATGATCAAAGCCTATTAATCAAGTAAATATTATGTTTGAAAATACTAACGCAGGTATATGGACATTCATAATTCAATATATAGTTGCAAAGCATCAAAGAAAGATTTAGAGAAAGCAGACAAGGCAACCGTTACACAAGAAATATTTGACACTTGGAAACTGAAATTTTCTTCGCATTTGTGGTTGGGGGGATGACAACACTCTCTGTTTTCTTACTTAAGTTCCAGAACCAGGAAACGAAGGAACTCAAACAGCCACTCTATCAGGGAAAAAGCATTCTAAACGAAAAGATCAAGGAAAAGCAAATCTTTGAACAGTTAAGAAGCACTACGATTGTTGATGCATCAGCATGAACAGTCAAATCCATGTCCAATCGTTATATGAATATTTTGGAACAATCCCACTCTCTTTATCGTACGAAACATATACTTCAGCAATAACAACGTTCTAGCAACTGCTTTGATTGAAATACTATTATCCTAAAGCAAACAAGTTTAAAGAACCCCAAACCAGAAGTATATCCATATGTTCTAAACAGTTCGTTGTTCTAGCTAAAAGCATTAAAGTGAAACAAAAGAACCCTGGAGCCGGATGCACAATTATTTTCAGCCTTCTACTCACCATGATCTTATTTTTGTGTGTTTTGTTCCGTATGCATGAGGAGAAGTAAACTGATGTAAGTTTTAAGTAACTAATATCACCCTTTAGAAGAACAATTTCAAAAAAAAAAAAAAAAAAAGGACATAGAAACATCTCAACTCAAGGAATAAAGTACCTGCAAACTACTGCATACCTACAACTAAAGTATTAACAATTGTAGAAGGTAAGGAAATAGGCCTGCTTTCTGGTAATCGAAAATAGTTGTAGGCCAATGAAACCCCAAGGCTGCTGTCCCTTCCACAACTACAATAAGTTGTTTGTGCACCAAATTTTCTCCTTGGCAGCCTGGTTCTCAGAGAGGGGAGAAGAATACATGGCTTTTGAGATGTATATGTCAACCTTGTAATCAAGGGTTAGATACCAAGCACCTAACCAATAAGTTACCAACATCACACTGGCCAGAACATTTCGCATCTGGAAACATGTCAAAGATCCCATCCGAACTAGGTAAGGTGTTAAAACATCCAATCTTCTTCATCCAATCTTTCCAGAATAACAATTTTAGAAATGCATTTAAGGTTCCCAAAGAGCTAAGATCTTTTTTTAGAAAGGTAAGACACTATATATCATATGGACTTTTTCTGTGAAGAGGTATCCTCCATTTTACATCACATGGAATTTTTCTCTTTCACATGCCAATCATTTTTGTGGATAACGTTTTTCAATGAGATTTAAATCTTACAAAAGGTGCATTTAGCAAATAACTATCTAAAGTCGAATATTGATGAATTAAATCAAGCGTATGGTCACTCAAAATGGAATACATAATCCTTACACGATATCCGTATTACCAACGCGATTAAAACTGATTGTCAACACAACTCAATTCCAATAACAAACCAAACGAAAACGGAAATAACTTGCATTGCATTGATAGCGATAAAATTAATGCTGAATCACTTCTTTATTCAGTCGATAGGAAATCAACGTACACATAGATCAGATGGAATGAGGGAGAATGTGCGGATGTGAATGAATACCGTATCATTTTATCGAGGTAATCAGAACTGATTGTTTCCCAGAAACGTCCCATGGCAGCAGTGCCTTCAACGACAACGATTAACTGTTTGTCCATCATGTGTGCTTTGCTAAAGATTTCTGTAAATTGATTGCTATTCTCTGCTTCTTGTTCTATTTACCAAGTAGTATACAAGTTCAGGGATCAGAGATGGAATTGAGAATGCATGAAAGTTTAATTACGGAAGACAGCTCCATACTTCGCTGTCAGTTCCGGTTTTCTATTTTCGCTCTCTTTAATTCCCTTTTTTGCTTTGCCTAATTTCCAAATGCAGCTCCAACTATCTTGTTTTTATTTGTTATATTAATCAATTTTCAACTTTGAACGCGTTTAACACCTTTCCTTTTAGGAATGTAGTAAAGGAAAAAGCGCAAAAAAGCGACAAGCGAGAAGCAAAGTGCACTATTCACGACATTAGGAAATACCAAACAAGTATAAATTTTGTTCTATAGTGGTCAATTTCAATTAAAATAACTAACTCAGTATCTAATATACGATAGTGTCGATATTAACCCAATTTCCCAAAGTTGAGATTCCAATAAGTGATTTGTACAACCACTGAGTCAAATGTTCTATGTGAGGATGGTTTAATCTTCAAAACAATCGAATGGCCTAAAGGTCACAATAGAACCTTACTTTCGCGATTTCAGATTTGTCCAATTGGATTTCTATCTTTCTTATTAAATATGTTTGTATATTTTATATAGGTTTGCTTCATGCAGTTCAAATTATACTTAGAGCCCAAGCCTCCATAGATCAGAAGGCTTAAGTTGATGATTTAGTCAACAGAGAAGAATCAAGCGAGCAAACAGGTGATCGAAGCTGAGCAGTCTGAACGAGCAATCTGAGGAGATCATCAAAACAAGTGATTGCAGGAACGAGCTAGACCTAGATGAAAAGGGCAACTGACCATCCACTACCACTATCCGTTTCAAAACTTTGAATGCACAAAGCACAACAAGCAGGCGCCGAACGGGAAAGCCCTTTACACGGGCGCCATCTACTAATCATTCTAGCATTGTCTCTTCGCTTTCTCACAAGCGATCTCATCAAATATGAACTAGCAACCCATCACCACATGTAAAATGAGTCCCACCGGAGAAGTGCTACAACAAATTATATGGCTGCAGAGGACCACCAAACTAGCAAATCTAAGGGCAGACCCAAGCAATGCAAAGGGTTACAAGGACGTTATCCCTCACAACACGTCTTTATCCTTTCACCGATCTCTCCTGCACGCGTCTTTATCTTTTCACTGATCTCTCCTGCACTCTTCCTTTCTTTCATCGCCTATGCCTAGTAACAAACTTCGGAAGAAATGTTCCTTTATCATATCGCGAAATCATAAACTAAAAACGAACTATCTTCACAGATAGTCCACTATTGCCACATCAGAATAGTTGTGGACAGTGGAAATGGAGTAAATGAGGATGCTCGAACCAACCAAACGACAATGGTTCGAGACTAACTTCCCATTCGCCTATAAATTAAATGTCACATAGCAAAGTTTTCCGAAGCAAATAAAGCACCAATAGTATGATAGAAATATATTAAACACTAATGAATCAAATCAAATCACAAAATGGAACACATATACACATAATTAAATAAATAATTGTGTTGTGTGTGTTTTCAACACTATAGTAGTACTTTGAAAATTTCTAAATCAACTCAAATTGATAGTCAACACAACTAAACTCCAATAAAACAGCAGTATGAAAATAGTAAGTTAGATTGCATTTATAGTAGCAAAATTAATAGGTAAAGCACTTACTGTTGAAAGGTGACTACAATTCAGGGCTCGAACTTGAGACATTTGGTTCAGTGTGGAGTTAACGATCAGATATTTGTCTGCCATAGGGGTACTTTGTCGAAGATTCTAAAAACTGATGATATATACTTTTTCCTTTAATAACCATGTGATGAAGAAGAAGACGGGGAAATTGAACTCGTTGCATAATATAGTCCTGTTTTTGCGCTAAATAAACAGATTTGGCGCCGTTATTACATTTTTGATCCCTATGAGAAACTTCTTACAGAAATTTCACCTGTCAGGAAATTTTGTTGGAGAACACCCGAGGGAAACTCGTGGCGATTGATAGGTCTTTTATAATAGAAATATCTAAGCAATCGCCAGGAATTTTCTTACGGGGACTACATCCGTGACAGGCTACCAGAATTGTCCTGTTTGTGTAAATAATCCCTGGGTCCATCCTCTTGAACACACTTTGCAAGACACAGCCGTTTTGTAAGAAACAGCCCCAGGTTAAGCCGAGCCTCAAAGTTGAGAAAACTTTAGACTTTAGGACCTAAGGTTATCCTCAACATTCAGGTCGGGGCTTTGAAGTTATTACAAATTATCTAATAACTTTGTATATAAAAAAAAATAGGCAATCATCTACTATTTTTGGTTCTTTGGTAAAATTTGAATCATCAGTGTAGTTTTTATCCACTTAATTTACTATGAGGTCACACTTTAAGGTGCGTAAAATTTGAACCCTCCATTGTAATTTTTTCCCACGTTATTTACTCTTAGATCACATCTTTCGGTTTAGGAGCTAATGAAAGTTCAACTGATAGAGAGATAACAAATAAAGGATGTCAACTGTTCACAACATTTAAGACCCAACCAACCCCACATTCACATGAAAGGCCATTAGTATGAAAACAGTTGATCTCTCTTCTTGGGGTTGTACTTGTGGGTGGAGGGATGACTTTTGCACTATAAGGCATTATTATCTATTAGTGTCCTACTAGTGGAGTACTTACTAAATTATCTAAGTGCCTTCTTATAAAACGTCTTTCTTTCCATAATTGTGCTTCTTTTGGCTCTTGAGGATCTAAGGTATATTTCCTAAAATGGTGTCCCTAATAGTAAACAAATTCCATTTCAGCCTTAAGAAAAAAAAGAAGAAATGAGATTAGACAGACAGAGTACCCTTTCATGAAACTAATAGTAGCAAAAGTTCTTTTGTACTTTTTTTTTTATTTTTTGGAATTTTGTGTGCAGATGCTAACACTTTTATAAGTTTAATATTCCATAATCTGAAAATGAGCCTATGCAATTGAAGGATTCTTATTTTCTTTCAAAAAAGAGATTGCATGAACTGTATAGTTATGGTCGTGGTAGAGCTAAACAGTAAACACTGACAAAGCTAGTAATTATATGAATTATCAGTTCAAAATAGTAAGTGGCGCCATAATTATAATTTTTGGAATAACTTCAGAATATTCATGGAGAATACCCCGATTTGAGACCCCATTTCTTGTGAGTTCGTGACTAAAATAAGAGGAACGTAAATATAAACATAGAATATTGAACCAAGAAATAAGAGATATTCGAAGTAAATATTTTTTTAAAAAGGTAGTTCTATGAAAATCCTTGCTGTTAACATAACAAGAAGGAATAGTACTGAAAGAATATGCCATTTCATTTATCGCATTCCTTCTAGAACATCTTCACTCTCTTACCATCTTTCATTTATTTAGTACGAATTCTTTTATAAAATTATCAATCAATGGTCTAAACATAGTAGGGAATATGGTTTATACCAGCTTGATGGGAATCGCTTTTCAATAAATTTGTAGTATTTTTCTAAAGGATACTGGTGTTTAAATTTAATATCTTGCAAGTGCAATCTAGCTAATGGTCCATACTCCATTCTCATAGACTAGCAGCTATCGCGAGACTTGTTGTAATCTAAAAAATAATTATACTTTGGTGAGAGGTGGTTTTCAGAATGCCATTCGTACACTTATTTACCATAGTAAATTAAAACACAACACTAGGAAAAATATCCCAATCTTGTTGGTAGCTTGCTATTAGAACACGTATCTTTCAACCAACTAATTCCGACAAATATTAAAAGAATTTCAGTGCCTGGTATTAGAAATGCGTAGCTTATGAGACAATGGTACAGAATAAAAGTTAGACCAAGTTTTAATATTATTGACTTTGATAGATTTCATTGAATATTAAAGACCCGTTGGTTCATAAAATTTGGGACCAAAATTTAAGATAATATTTCAAATCTTTTGTTTGTTTATACAATTTGTCCAAAATTTAAAAATAAAATTTTCAAATTCCCAAATACTTATTGGGACCGGTATTTGAGAGTTTTTAGAAATCTTTTTCCACTCATAAAACTTCAACTTTTCTTTAAATGAAATGTATGTCCAAACACAATTTCAAATTCCAAAAACTATTTTTCAACTCAACTTCAAAAACTCAAAATTTTGAAGTTTTAACCAAATCATGTCCACACCTAGCTAAGTATTTTACTTTTAATGTGTATTGGAGCTAGTAAATTATGTGAAAGCATGAAATATGCGTAGGGCTTTCGTGCACGGAAGAAACTAACAGCTTGTTTGGATGGTTATAACCTATGGTATGGTATTGTATTGTTACTATGGGTATGACGTTTGTTTTGGTTGTTCCTCTAATTAACACTGTATGGTATCATTAAATTCATGGTTATGTAACCATGAAAACTATCACTTTATGTAACGCACCGATTTGGTGGGATCGTGTCGTTGCCTATTTTTTTATTCATCATGCCCTCACTTATTATTTAATATTTTCATTTTACCATTTACCTTATTTTCAGTTATTAAACCACGGTAAACAATACAATCTATCCAAACATTGTACAATACAATGCGATACAATACCATACGATACAATACAAGACAACACATTATGAAACGATAGATAACAACCATCCAAACGGAGTGTTGTGGGGTCGAACAGTTCTTACCTAATACACTTGTGTAGTTACTGTCGGGTGACAAGTTTCTATTCCTGTTGGCTTTTGGTATACTTTATACTCACTCGATCCTTTTTAGTTGTAAAGTTTTTCAATTTTAGATGGTCCAAAATATTTGTCAATTTAAAATATCAGGATAAAATTTATCATTTCTTTCCCATAAATAACCCTAATATTAATTGTTCTTGAAAAAATATATGCCATTAATAGGAAAATATTTATAACATAGATAAAAGGATAAATTAGTAAAAATCCTATGCTTATTTATGGTTTCTTAAAAGGTATGCAAACTCAAACCTTACAACTAAAAATGACTGGAGGGAGTAAATACGTAGGTAGTTTTCTTCGATACACATTAAATATACAATTTTATAATAAAAAATATGAATAGATTATCAAGACTTTGAGGAGCGATTAAATGACTACGTTTAATCATATTTTTTCAATTAAGTTCATTTATGTCGTCATAATTCCTCTTAATTCATAAAATATGTGAATTAGTTTATCTACAATTACCTTGACTGTCTTAAGATAACCATCTTAATTATTTTTGTCGATATCCAAACGTAAGATATGTTCGGGATTATTTGAATAGTTGTGAATGAGAAAAGGTACCATAAGCACCTCTTTGTTGAAAAAGTATCACACTTTTTTATTACACTCATTCTTGGTCTATAAATAGTGAGACTCTTCCTCATTTTAGATATACACAACAAAATATTTCTCCTCTCTTCTAGAGTCGTGTGATTTGCTACTGAATTTGAGTTCGCTGTTTACTGTGATTTGAATTACCGCTATCACAGTAAGGTTAATTCCGTTCTATATATCTTGGGAGAAATTAATCCACAACCTTGGGCAACTGTGAGGGGATTAAATTTCTTAGGGACAAGCAGTATATACTGTTGGCTCGGAATTTTTCTACTTCATCTCTTTCTGATTTTCAGTTTATTTTCGAAAGTGCGGATTCTAACAATCTTAAGAAATCTAATACAATATAATTTTTTGTATTTGAATATGTGTGTGAAAGTCAAAAGTTATTGTCACTGTACTGTTTTTGGCTAAAACTCCAATGGTAATGTTTTGGTGTCGAAAGTGTAATAGGTGTCTTTGAAAAGGATTGATTCATACGCAACGTTTAGTTATGCAATTCATAAACGTCATATGAACTTGGAATTAAATTCTTGCCATTGGTCAGTGATAAGAACTGGCAGTTCTACAAAAGGAAGAAAAAAAAACTCCAAAAGGGAAGTCATTTTATGCCTAACGTCTTTAATGAGTAGCCATTTTATTATTTAATACATGCAGATGTTTATGGGTTACTTCTAAAGGCTACAAGGAAAAGAAGAACGAGACAAAGTCTTGCTGAAACAACATGAGCACTGTTGCCTTACCAACGTTGAGATCTACTATTGTGGATACAAAGTGTTTATGCGCTGCACTGTTGTACAGTAAAGATATGTGGCTGCGCTAAGTAGAATTATGAAGCATGTGAAACAACGGCTGGGAGAAACAGTGTTGATATATGACTAGACACCTGTCTCTCCAAAAATATGTTGACATGTTTACAGTACGCCTCATGATTGTCTAAGTCAAGTCATAATGCATATGTTGGCCAGTGATACTACACAAAGGATCAGACGATTGGATCTGATCTAAAAATTCACTTCCATATGTGATTGAAAAATAAAAGTTTGCAACAAGATTATGACGTGCCCTTTTTAGAAAGTTGTTAGTGACATATTCACACTTTCATTTATGGGCAGAGAACCCCAATTATGTTGGACAAGACAGAGATCATGTCCAGATAGCTTGCCATGGTAACTCTTTGTACCATTGTTTTGGAAGAACCTTTATGGTTCAAGAAAACGGAAGTGGAAAATTTCATTTAAACAAAGAATGATGAGGATTTGCAGTTCTTGATGACCAAATGGTGTGCATGAATTCTCCTCAAAGGATGAAAGAAGAAATTGCTTCTTCTGACTTGCAACAATACGCTTACATAAAGTGTTCTCGACATAAAGGAATATAAAGTTCCTTCTATGAAGAGAAACAGAGATTTTAGTGAAGAAGATTTTACAGCGCTGTGAACTCGAAAAGAGTTATCCAAACTTCTTCAAGGAGAATGTGATATTGCATTCAGTGTTGGTCATTGGGAATCTTATCAAGTTAAGGTTCAATTTTGAAAGCAAGCTAAGGGGCTGTTTATTATGCTTCCAATGGTGAAGTTTCTGAAATGAAACTGACGTGGAAATAGGCTATTAAACATAGCATATTTAATTGGCTTGGAAGATGCAAGCAATTAGCTTTCCAATAATAGACACATCGCTAACAGAATAAAAAGGGAACTTTTTATTATTCAAGAGGGATTTCATCCTTTTGGCCATAATCGTGTGAAATTTCTGGAACGGCCTTCAGCTAGAGCTACTAAATAAACAAGGAGAATTTATTAGTGGCTCAGGTTCAAAGTGAAGAACACTTTATATTCATTTGTCTAGTTTCGTAACTACCCAAACGGCAGACACAACAATCATTGAAGGCAATGGTCTGCTATGTCAGTTTTGTGATTATTAATGACTAAAGGCCTTATGCTTTCTATTATGAAGAATAGAAAAGGCAAATGAAATATTTGAAATGTGGGGGCATTTGGTTTATATCACTCAGAAGGACTTGATGATTTGAACCCCAAGTATCCTTTGTGGATATTGAAATGGCAGTCGACGTATTCATTACGTGTTCATCTTCGTGATGAATAGTTGGTAAAACTACCAATACGATAGTTAGTCGCGTGCCTTTACAGAAAGTCAATTATGTCCTTTCGTGAAAAGTTGCCACTTGAAATGTTGGGTTCTTTCATGAAATAGTGTCACTTGGAAAATTGTGACTGTTCGAAAAAAATGAGAAAGATAAGTCGGTTGATAGATAACGTTTTATATAGACATGATCGTTCATGAATGGATGATTGATACGTTAGTCTATAAAACGGTAAATCAATTATAATATTAATGATAAAATCCATATCAAGTTGGATTTAAACGGAAAACCAACCAAGGTAAATTATAAAATTCATGTCGAGTTGGATTTGTATAATGAGCGAATGTGCTGTAATTTGAGCATCAAATAAATAGCAACGAGGAAATGATTGAGAAATTTATTAAATGAAAAGGTTGTGGCCACAACTGATGCAACCATTCCAGCTATTGATAGTGATGCTAGATTAAACATAAAAAAAAAATTGAAAGGCTCTAAAATTTTTGGAAGATATTCAATTTTGGCTCCAGCAGTTGACAGTGGTTTGCATACATTGCAATATTCAAGCGTCAATAGGAAGGGTTGGGAGCAATATGTATAACGGGAAATCGTTGCATACAACGAAGACATAAAACTGTTTGACAACTACTCTCTAGGGGATTATCAATGTTGACATTATAAGGTCAAGTGATAATGTGTCGGATCCGCTAACAAAAGGCTAACTAGAGAGGTAGTAGAGGTCATCGAAGAGAATGGGACTATGGCCGAGGACAAGTCGTCATGGCGGTAACTATACCTAGAAGACTGGAGATCCCAAGATCTAGGTTCAAGGAGCTCAAACAAAGTTATGTACGATCGCTCCAACATTGTCAAACAACTCAACTCATTCTCGTAATAAGACAATGTTCAGTACCAAGGATAAAATGTTAAAGACATTTTTTAATGATTATCTAAGTTTGATACGAGGTTTGTCAAACAGTGTAGATCTACGGGATTACATATTTAGAAATCACCTATATGAGTGTGAAGTGGAAGCCGCTTCAAGAAGATTTCTGTAAGGCCAATTCTCTATACACTCATGAACCAGGCGATGTTCATGGCTGAAACGAACACAACAATGAGAACCAAAAATGGTCAAGGATTAATTGTGTGACATATATTGTCTAGGTATACACCAAAGCTCAACGGTTCAAAGATATCAAATCTACCGATTGACCGAGTATATCCGATATATGTTCACTACGGAAAGTTCAAAGGGAAACATACTTATCCAGATTCAATTAGTTCTTACTTGCAAATCACACAAGTTTCTGCACATTTTTCACTATAGAGCCATTCCCCATTTCATATGGGGGATTGTTGGGGATTATTTGAATAGTTGTGAATGGGAAAAGGCACCATAAGCACCTCTTTGTTGAAAAGGTATCACACCTTGTCATTACACCCATTCTTGGTCTATAAATAGTGAGACTCTTCCTCATTTTAGATATACACAACAAAATATTTCTCCTCTCTTCTAGAGTCGTGTGATTTGCTACCGAATTTGAGTTCGCTGTTTACTGTGATTTGAATTACCGCTATCACAGTAAGGTTAATTCCGTTCTATCCTGGGAGAAATTAATCCACAACCTTGGGTAACTGTGAGGGGATTAGATTTCTTAAGGACAAGCAGTGTATACTGTTGGCTCGGAATTTTTCTACTTCATCTCTTTCTGATTTTCAGTTTATTTTCGAAAGTACAGATTCTAACAAGATATATGTTTTTCGGGTAGATATACAACAAATATACGCATTTCATTTATCCTAATACCATACAAGCACCACTATGCAATTATTCTTCTAAATGGTGATTAGGCTTCAGAAAGTTTTTGAACATTTGAAGTGTAGAACCAACTTTAGTAAATTCATGAAACATTAGTGTTTTCGTCCTTTTTTTTTTCTTTTTTTCTTTTACATCTAACTTATTCATTAGGATCAACAATGTTCTGTGTTTTACTAACACAAGTTATTACCAGTCAGAGTTTTATCCTACATGTATTGGTTAGAAATCAGACGCAGGATTAGTACACGTTATCAGCGACGTAGCAGGTATAGTTTATATATCGGAGTCAAGACAAGCGGTACAAATGTAAATAGTAGCTTAGCTCGAAGACATCGATCGGTCGCTTGAACGGCCGATCATAGAAACGGAGTCAAGATTAAAAGATAAGCTCGGAAGATCAGCTCGATTCTCAATCACTTCTGCTATTTTCAAAGGCCGTTCGAAAATAGATCAGAACATGGAAGAGACGTGCATAAAGTAGATTTATGCTAGGGTTTGGACTCCTAACTATAAATATAACCCCATTTCTCATTTGTAACGTTATGTTCTTCTGAACATAACTCTCCTCTAAGCTATTATTATAACCACCACTATTATTACCCCATCACTATTATTGCTTATTCACCACCATCACATCATTGTAATCTAGTTTTGCTTCGGAAGAGACGTTCATCTTCTTCAATGGAGCGCGAGCATCTGATCTTCAATACAATAAGCTTTATTCTTTCATTTATTGCCTTGATTATTGTTACTTTGCTTGTTTACTTTCATTGTTGTCATCATTCTCAGTCAGCAAGTCGGTATCTTATTTAGTCCATTGTTAAGTCATTAATTTCTAAATTCAATAACCCATAACGTTTCAACTTCAATCGATCTATTATTCATAGTAATTATTTATTTGATTGCAAGTACTTGCATAAGGTTATTCGATTCGATCATTAATTAAATCTTTGCTAAGTTCCACGAACTTATTTATCAACCATTGCCATAATCAATCGGTCTCATCACATCGTCTGTTAAATTAATTTGTTTATCTGCTTACTGCCTACAACCTGTTTGTTCGAATATCGTCCGTTTAATTTGTGTCTGTTATTATCACTTGTCCGTTCACTTAAATTATTTTTATCAGTATACAAATCATCCGTTCAATCTTTTGATCAGATTTCGATATAAAACGATCGTATGTGTCTCAACTAAATATAAATTTAATTGTAATATCTGAATTCATTCTTTTAGGAAATACACTACCTATTGATGGTAATGTTATCACAGCCTAATTATTACAGTAATTAGTAGTGTGAACATCCTTTGTGAGTAGGTGTTATTCAACACTTCTTCGCAAAAATTCCTATACAAGTTTGATAAAATATTTTTCTAAAAATATGTGTATGTATATATAGTACATATCAGCAACTCGTGACATAAAATAAAACTTTAAACTCACCATACACTTAGATAGTTAGATACAAATTCTCTTACCAGACAAATTGCAAGAAAAATTAAGCCAATGCCGTTCTTATGAAATCTTAATACAGTATGCTGGTAATACATATATTCTATTCGTTTTATAGTTTGTCTGTCCTAGTTTAATTTGGTTTGACACAAAATTTACGGGAAAAAACATATTTTGATACTTGTTGTCTAAATTGAATAAGGATTATTTATGTAGCTATAAATCTAAGTAGAAACTTTCTCGCATAGAATGTTTATACCAAACTATATCAATATACCATGGTATTTAATGAGCAGAAAATCTATATTTATTGACCATTATTAAGTGAGAAAGTATATTTGCAAGCACATGACATACATATACTCCCTCCGGTCCTATTTATTGTAACAATTACTATAAATATTTTGACCAAAATGTTTGTCACTTTTAAGAAATCAAGATAAAATTTACCATTTTTTTCCATTATATCCCTCATATTAATTGCTCTTGAAAAGTACAAACACCTCAATTATGAGTTTGTTAAAATATCAAGAAGGATAGATTTGTAAAAATGTTATACTTATTTATGATTCTTTAAGGGGTGAACAAATGACAAAACTTACAACTAAAAAGGACTGAATCTGTCCCAAATTAGTTGACGCTTTAGCAAGATCCGTTTATCCCAAATTAGTTGACTTTAAGGATTTCAAGACACTTTTTGCTTATTTTTTCCAAGTATACCCTTAATTATTAAAGGTATTCAAAAAAAAAATTAATAGTCATATATTAAATAGGGGTAACATAGTAAAATATATACTCTATTTATTGAATTTTTTAATGGGCGTGCAAAAGCTAAAAGTGTCAACTAAAATGGGACGGAGGGAGTATAAGTTTACCATAAATCTATTTCAGCAAAGGTATAATGGGGAGTTTGAAGTTAAATAATTCTTAAATGGCTAAGCAAATAAATTTTGTCATTCTTTTTTCACGGGAATACAGAGTATTAAATAGGGGAATACAGAGTGTCCGAACATGATTCCTATATTTGATTTTTTTTTCGTTTGCCTAGTGATTATATAGTACTCTTTCGTCCCATTTGATGTGAATGACTTTTTTTTTCTTAGCCTAAAAAGTATAATACCGTATACATTTAGTAATTACTAGTTTCTCGACACGTGCGATGTACGTGAAAATCAAGTTTTGTAATACATTGTGTTGTAAATTAATATTAAAAAATATTGAGTAAACAATTATACATTACAGAATAAAGTACAAGCTTTTTGTGAAATTTGAATTTAATTAGATGTGACGAGAGCTTGGAGAGTATTTCAGGACCTCCTCCATCACTTCATAGGATCTTGATTTTATTTACCAATTCTCCAAGCAATGGTTCATAAACCCTTTCTCAAAATTGATCTTTTATTCCAAACAAATATACATTTGATTTTCCCTAGTATATTTCCTTATCAAGTTCTAAAGAGTAATTTTAAGTATTAACGCAAGCCTAATTCATATCTTGCTATCTTTAAAAGATATTTTTCACATAATTTTATGCATGCCATCAAATTAATACCAACAACCGCCCCAATCATGTCGCATATGCATACTAAATAATATATTTTGCGGTAATCACATAATAATAATCTACATTATTATTTGTACAAATCAAATTTCAGCATATATATCGGAATGAGTAGAAAATGTAGAATCCAATTTTGTTAATATCAGCCATTTAGGTTCTCCAGGTGCGACTTCCCATTTTCAAATACACACTGCTAATGGCTTTTGCAATGTAATAGTTGAAGGCAACATGTCATTGCCATCATCTTTGTGAATCTGCCTATTGAGATTTGTCTGTACCACCTCTTTTTGTTTCCGAATCCTTATTTGCAAGTCTTGAGTAAAGAATTCGAACTTGTAGACATCAGTTATACCCTACTTTATTGTCCTTTATTGTTCATCATCGTTGTATAACAAATATTTGATCGTCATTCTATGCATAATCAGAAACTGTTAAGCGAAGTTCACTCCGACACATAGCACCAGTATCTCATCTTGCAGAGTGGAATCAGGATAGAAAACTCTGAAATATCCCCGATCAGTAACATGCACTTTCCCCTTGGACTTGTATGTTGTGCCTTATTTATATTCTATATGTTAATAAAACTGTTATTGCACGGCAATTTTGATCAGTTAGAGTACATATATGATATTAGGCACCTTATATGAGAATAACCTTTCTCTTCGCCTCTTCCTCGATGTCCCGACCTTCCATGCTTCATTATGTGATCACCATGTGACCAAATCATCAGTGATGAAATCTAGATGCCACAATTTCTAATATGCAATACTGTATATTCATTTGCTCTCTCAATCATCACATAGAATTAATTATTATTGTATTTTTAAGTCTTTCCCAAATGATGGCTTGCTCAGATTAGTCTCTCAAGCAACTTATTATTAAGACTTAGTGGGAAGTGCTTATTCACAAATAATGTGGCATCCATTCTATTAATCTGAAAGATTACATCCCTTCAAATAAACTTGGTATTTTTATTGGAATTTATATAAGTAGGGTATTTATAGTTTTTGAAAGGACATTTTAGTAATCTGATTTTTAAGCTTCTTGAGGACATGCTTTTATAGCAGTATGATATGATGATTTAACTTTTATGAATAATTCATATCCACATAAATTTTAAAAATTTATAAAAAACTACAAATTCAAAGGATCTCCATTTATTTCAAAATTTTGTATCCAGTCAATTACCTTTACATAAATTGGGACGAATGTAATATGAGAAGCTAATATTGCAGAATTGATCCAAATAAAATCATGAAATGAGAAGTAATTTTCCATTGGATCCCAAAGAGGAGTGTAAGACCTTTTTTTATTCATTTACACTTTTTTAAACAGGAGCATAGACTTATCAAGTACTCCAAATTTGGTAAAAGAATATTCGTATACAACTACCGTACCATGCGGTCCCAATGTGATGGGGTCCAATCAACGACAACTCTGTCGGATCACAATTAGTGCGTGCTGTACACGCATCTTCCATGCGTCTCGGATACACCATTTATTAACGATTCTATTTTGGCCCTTTGAATCACTGAAAAGCCAACATCATTTTTGAGCATTGAATTGCAGAATCAAAGCATACGCGTGAGGTAAATAGCGCGTGATGAAACGCGCTATGACAAGATTCTTGTAGCCTTTCAAATGTTGTCGTGATTCTTCTACGCCAAACAAAATGAGTATATTCCAAGCAAAAGAAAGTTCTAGTCTACATAGAGAAAAATCTTCATATTTGTTCATTTCAATTTTTTTTACCTTATAGTCCTTTTTTTCTTCATTATTACTCTAGCCCCTCAATCTTTGGTTTATCTCTACTTTTTTCCCATTTATTTATGTACTAGAATTTGTTGGTTAATCAATATTGTCAATGTAGTTTCATTCATTGGTTCTTAAGAATAAACTTGTTGAGATAGTGTTACCTAAATGCGTTTTGCATATTGTTATTAAGATTTCCAAATGCAAATGAGTTATCTTTTTATCAATTTCTTGACATGAACTATTATCCTTTTTTTCCATTTCTAGTTTTACTTGTTATTCATAAATTTTTATAGATGTATGTCCAAGATGAGAGAAGTGCATATGCCCTTAGATACTTGGTTCCAACCTTTGTTTATACTGTCTTTGTTCTTGTTAACATTACTGACGATGCTAGACAATATACTGGCATTATTCCATAACTATTGTTAATATAATAGGCATATGTTTGAAAATAACGAAATGAATATGTACTGTATTTAAGCATCCTCAAATATATTAGTACCGATGCAGTTGATTTTATTTATAAAAGTAAAATATTTTACCAATTTTTGACTCATGGTAGCGTGAACATACAACTTTTTTTTTGGATAATTCACCTTACTTTGATAATTTCATAAAGGAAAGAGAACGGAATAAAATGTATGGTAATTTAATTAAGAATATAATAGGCTCTATAAATCACGAATAACTAAATATTTTTATAGGAGCTACATTGAAATTTGACAAATTTTAGCTTGAGTTAGAGTTAGATATAGAGAAACGAATTGGAATTCGATTACTAACTTAACATAAATGCGCACATATATTATGTGGAGTCCAGTTATGATCATTTATACGAATTGTGTATACATCTAAAATTGTTCAAGGAAGTACATTGTTCATTGAAAAAACTGAATGACCTGCACCAACTGTATATCAACACTACATCCACCAAGTTTTCAACACTTATATTGCACCAAGTGAGAAAAGTGGGATCTTAAATGAAGGCCTTTAAAGTAGAAGGACAAGAGAGCAAAAAGTGAGGCAAGTCATGAGATGATAAAAGAAACTACAGTAAAGTCCTTGATCTTATCTGATCGTAATACGTTACGTCAATGCCAGCCCACATAATAATAAGAATCACTCCCTCGAATATTCATCACTCCCCTTTACCCCACCACCCTCTTTTCTCTGCCTAAAAACAAACCTAACTCATCAAAGATTCGTTTCGTACGCGACGCCCCGACCTCGACCCCTCACGCACCCACCTTTCCTCCCCAAAACCCTAAAAATGAAAGCACTTGTTCATACTACTCCCTCTGTCCCAAATTAGTTGTCGCTTTTAGCTTATTCACGCCCATTAAAAAAATTAATAAATAAAGTGTGTATTTTACTATGTTACCCCTATTTAATGTTTGACTATTAAATTTTGTTGAGAATTCTTTTAATTATTAAGGGTATAGTTGGAAAAGACTAACAATTTTTGTCTTAAAATCCTAAAGTGTCAACTAATTTGGGACAAATGATAATTGCTAAAGTGTCAACTAATTTGGGACGGAGGGAGTATATATATAAATAGTTGTATAATTTATTTCTAATAATCATCCGATATTCGATACTGATATAAATTTTAATTACCGTCTATTATTAAAAAAATATTATCTATTAAATTTTTTTTATATTTTTTTAACTCTATAATTTTTAGTAACAAGTGGAGGGATCTGATCTACTACGATGCCATCATATACAACATATATATATGCACATATACCACTTAACCATCCTAAGGAATTTCAAATCTTTTTTCTTGTGTGCAAAGTTTATTCTCTTTTAAGATTCTAGTTAGATCCCTTTATTCCCTAATTTACATTCCGGATCTTTCAATGCTATGACAAAACAAATCATCTTCCTCATTTAAATGCACTCTTGGTCCCCTCATTTCTCTTCCCTCATTAAGCCCTTGCTAAAAAGTATTCATATAACTTCCCTTTCCCTTAGCTAAGGTCAATATAATCATCACACAAAAGCTGGAAAACTCAAAGGTTTCCTTTCTTTTTTCTATATTTTCCAAAAATGATGATCAATAATAACCATGATAATCGTACGGAGAAAATGCAAAGATGTCAGCAGTATATTGATGCTTTAGAAGAAGAACGTACAAAAATTCAAGTTTTCTCTAGAGAACTTCCACTTTGTCTTGAGCTTGTAACTCAAGGTATGTATATTATTTTCAAGATTATATACTATAGTACTATTCTAACAAAATAAAAATACCCCATTAGTGATTTTTATTACCTTTGTTTGTGCAGCTATTGAAACATACAAGCAACAATTATCTGGGACAACAACTGAGACGTACAACCTTAATGCACATGAATCTGATCAATGTTCTGAGCAAACATGTAGTGATCATGTTCCTATTTTGGAAGAATTTATTCCATTAAAAAGAACATGTTCCGAAGAAGACGAAGAAGAAGAAGATGATGATAATGAACGTGTATCTCATAAATCAAAGACTACTAATACTAGTAACACTAGTACTAGTTCTAAGAACAATGACAAATGTTGTAAGAAATCTGATTGGCTTAGATCTGTTCAGCTTTGGAATCAAACCTCAGATCCCACCCCTAAAGAGGTAAATATTCTTCTTTTAACCCTACTCGTATAGTCTGATTTTAATTTGTTTGAGATTGAGATATAATTATCGTTATTTATGATATTATAGGAAGTAACACCTAGACAGGTGTCAGTAATGGAAGTGAAGAAAAATGGGAGTGGTGGAGCTTTCCATCCTTTCAAGAAAGAGAAAAGTGCAAGTAATAGTGCTGCTGCCGCCGCAGAATCGCCAACTTTAACGGTCATCCCCGCGGCAGCAGCTAGTTCCACCGCCGAGAGCGGCGGTGGTAGTAAGAAAGAAGACAAAGATTCACAAAGAAAACAAAGACGGTGTTGGTCACCTGAGTTACATAGGAGATTCTTACAAGCCCTTCAACAACTCGGTGGTTCTCATGGTATAATTAAAAAAATTAATCCTTTTTATTACTAATTGAGCATTAATTTTTGTATTTACGTGTTAATAAGTTGTTATTTTGCACTAATGATGTGATTTTGTCCTGAAAATTTTGCAGTTGCTACACCAAAACAAATTAGGGAGTTAATGAAGGTTGATGGACTCACTAATGATGAAGTTAAAAGTCATTTACAGGTAATATGTCAACATGATTTTGCTAGACTTGTATCGTTTTCAAAGTATCCCTTTTGCTTTGGCAAACGTGAAACATGATAAACTTGAATATAGTTAAAATTTGGAAAGGTCATACTTTCTTTTGTTTGGTAGTACAAATTTGATTTTTGATTAGGGTCCATCAAAAATTCTAGTACGAGCTGCTTTGTAGTATTTTTTTGGATAGACTCAACATTTTGGATAACTACGCCTTTACGTATTTCCATCGTATCAACACTATTCTTTTGGAAATTCGTTTATTCTAAGAAATATTTCCTTATTATTCTACAAATCTACACCTTTTTGGGTTTTGCTTTGGTTGAATTTGGTAATTGTAGCTGTATCTCTTTAAAAGTATGCTTAAAACATAAGCTACTAGAAATTAGTAGTAACAATCTAATAAGCTTTCTGTAATTGTTTGTACAATTTGTACCTTTATATGGCTAGCAAGCACATCGAACAACATATAAGATGTAGCATATGTAGGTCCTAGATATATATAGGGAAAATGGTCTGAATAAGCTGCTTTCTACTAGTGTAAAATTTGTCATTATTATAGAAAATGATATAATTCTCCAAGTTATGTAGTATCAATTTGAAACTAAACATTATAAACTTGTTTTATACGTAACATATTTTAATCTATGGAGTATTATTTATTAGATTTTATAGATGACATGATAGAGTAATTTTACAAAGTTAAATTCTTTATTTATGACAAGCATGAGCTAAATATCATTTCTTGCTTTTTAACAGAAATATCGGTTACACACAAGAAGACCAAGCCCTTCAATTCACAACAACAACAACCAACAACCACCACAATTTGTGGTAGTTGGAGGAATATGGGTTCCACCACCAGAGTACGCCGCCATGGCCGCTGCAGCGCCAGCAGCCTCCGGTGAAGCATCGGGAGTTGCACATTCTAATGGAATATATGCACCAATAGCCACCTTACCAAAGGGTCCCTTCCAAGATGGAACCCTAAAACAAAGACAGCACATTAGTAACAAGCCGTTGCGGCGCTCGGAGGAGCGCGGCTGCGGCAGCCATAGTGATGGTGGTGTACATTCTAATTCTCCGGCCACTTCTAATTCTTCAACACATACCACCACTGCTTCACCAGCTTATTGAGTCTAATTGTAGAAATTTTGTAAACCAAGTGATCTTTCTTGTAATATATTTTTTCACCTTTCTACTTTATGGTAGAGAGTAATATA
The DNA here is from genome assembly GCA_029990575.1 of Petunia axillaris subsp. axillaris. Classification (NCBI taxonomy): domain Eukaryota; kingdom Viridiplantae; phylum Streptophyta; class Magnoliopsida; order Solanales; family Solanaceae; genus Petunia; species Petunia axillaris. Next base: position 49,496,019 of record JARKNS010000009.1, read on the forward strand.
GAGTTATTTTTAGGTCATTTTATGCCCTAGAAAACCTTCTTGTGTTTCTTAATTTTGCTTAATTCCTTTCTATTTGCTGTGATATCTTTTGAGGATCGTAAACTATGCATTTGATAGTGACAGTCAGATTGAATAATACCGTGGGTTTCCCATTGTTTTGGATTATATTGAAATGTGGAATATTAGATCAACAATAAAGCGTTTAATGTAAGCAGAACTATTCGTTAATTTTCTTTATTGCAGTATCATGTTCACTCGTATTTAGCTTAATTCCATATAAACCTTATCTTATTTTTGCCCCTTTTGTTGAAGTATGGGTTATTTTAATTTCATGTACTATACAATGTCCTCACAAGCGTTAAAAGAAGGGTATGTCTTTTTCACTTTTGTCATGAAACCTTTAGAAAATTTGGAGTATTTTTTTCTGTAATGAAGTAAAAAATGTTTTTGGTAAAAGTTTGTAAGGTTCATTTTCCTTGTGTATAAGATCATTAGAAATGAAAGAAAGTCGAGATTCCAGCATAATGATGAATATCAAATGAAGATAATGTAGTTAGGTAAATATCATAATCAAGCAATAGCTTAAAATTAATTATTCCAGTTTTTGGAATCTACTATTTTGCCTTAGTAATAAGTTTCTTATTAATTACTCTAGCTGTACTGTGGTGCAACTGTACCAACTTAATTGACAAAAAAAAAAAAGGATGAAACCTCTATACTTTTTGGTGTCCAGATCCAAACCCTCCAACCATAGAATATAATTTCAACATATAATTTAATAGTCTTGACTTTGAGCAATCTTCTACTATAAATTCATATTATATGGATCAAAGATCTCATGGAAAAGTATGGGAAATATTATTGCGTAGAAGTTACTCTTCCTCCTTGTGTGACTCATCAATCTCTTATCACATTTTTCTCCTCGCGTTTCTTATCATTGTCGAAAAGCTACAAACTATGCAAAAGGAAAATGAACTATAGCAGTATCATATTTTCTTTTTAGGTGCGAGGTGGGTTCATTGAAAATAAAGCGCTCGCATATGTATATATAAAGTGCGGTAGACATAATTAAGTGAATAAAATATAATTTATTTAATAAGTTAAATTTTTAAATGAGATGTTCACTTATTTTATACATGGTATTAGAGGAGCAAGATACATGTTTTGAATTTTAATTAGCATCACTATTATTAAAGAGAATTTAAATATTCTTTACCAATAAAAAATTAATCAACCCACACATTAGGTATTTTGAAGACACAGTTAAGTGGATAAAAATGTGATTTCTCTCACTACTTAAAATTTTATACTTGAGGCGACCACATACTACAACATAAAAACCAGAGGCACTTCTGAGCGTTTTTGTCAAATTATTTCTATCACTGTGATAGTTATATTGATATCACCTAAATGGTTCTGATAAAATCGTGTGGCCATGGTAGTACTGTAATCCTTTTAAAAGAGAATATTTGCCAACTTTGTTCCTAATTCTTGGAATATTCACTTATTCCTTTGATTAATTATCGTCAGGACTACTTCCACTAAAGTTTTATTGCAGAACTTCTACTTTGGAGTTTATTGGAGAATTTTCTCAAGCATATTATGCATGCACGCAATGTGCTTGTACTTCCTGAATTGCCTGCAGCTAATAGTACAGTAATGTTTTACGAAATTGGAAATTGAGGTTCAAACTTTCTTCTCTACAATAAACATTTTCCAAGAATAAGATAACTAAGATTGTCCCAATGTTGGTTTTTGCATAAGCTCGAGGAATGTAGCTGATAAGATTACAAGAAATGTAAAGCGGAATACTATTACAAATCGAGAATATTGGTCATCCTTCAAGGTAACGTTCCATTTAAAATTAAAATATAAATCAGGATATATCACTTTTTGAAAACAAAGGAAGTACTTATTTTCAAAGTAAAATAGCACTAAACTAAGCATATTTGGATTTAGCACGTGTTAACATTATGGCATACACTACTAAAAATACAGCATTTTCAGACCGAAATTTCAGACCGAAATTCGGTTGGAGCACATTGTCCGACCGACGCGGGGGATAATTCAATGAATTATAATTAAATATATTTTTTTTAATTTAGCCGACCGCCGCGGTCGGACAGGAATTAAAATTTTTTGGCCGACCGCAGCGGTCCGAGGTCGGTCGGTAGGCAGCAACTATAGCAACACGGGCATAGCAGCCCGTTTTTTCATTTCACAAAACCCACTTCTCTCTCTCTCTCTCCCCCTTTCTTTCTTTGCCCATTCAACCCGAATCCAACCCAAATCTATTAAAAAAACACTCTTAATCTCTAATCAGCAAGGTTTAACATCAATTCCATTCCTCTACAACTTGGTAAGTATAATTTTCATAGTTTTCTTCCTATTTTCCTCAAATCCGAAAACCCTAACTTTTTTATCTATTTTTTTGTAGTTCTTCCATCTATCAAAGTTGGGGATTATTAAATTAGTGGTGGTGGAGTACAAAACCATCCCTTGAGGTGAGTTTTATGGTGAAACACTAATTTTTTTAAAAAAATTTAATTTCAGCTCGTTTTTGTCATTTTTGTCTATTTTTGAATTCTAGCTCATGAAATTAATCCATGACATAGTAGTTGCTATTTGGTTGTGAACTAGGTTACATAGTGTTGTTGTTTGGTTTGGGAAATATTTAAGCTAGTTTGACATTTTAGTTGTTATTGTAAAAATTAGGTTGATTGGAAAATTGGGTGTTGTTAAAAAAATGATTGGGTTATTGAATGCAAATTTAGAAGATGATAAATTGGAAAGTAACACTTTGAATGGGTTGTTGTAGTGAAAAAGTTGGTGTTCCATTGAGAAGAGTACACTTTGAATGGGTTGTTGTTGATCAATGTTGTTGATGGGTTCCTTTAGTAGTGTTGTTGTTGAATGTTGTTAATGGTGTGTACTAGTATTGTTGTTGTTGTTGTTGTTGTTGTTGTTGTTGTTGTTGTTGTTGTTGTTGTTGTTGTATTGCTTTGAGAAAGAATTGTTGGTGTATAGTGTAGTTTGGTAGTTAGATTCTTTGAGGCATTTCATCAAATAAGTGGTGAGCAACAAAGACATAATAGGAACTAGGCATAATAATTATACATGCTCTAGCCTAGGTAGTTTGGTAGTATTAGGCCTATAACTTGAATTCAAAAATTTAAGTTGAATAATTTGCAAATAGTTTTATATTACTCCAACTAAGTATAGATAAGTAAATAGTTTTATCATTTTGAATAAATAGATATAAGTTGCAAATGAGAAGTGTTATTAATTACTAAATGGTTAGTAATAACTATATTTTATTTTTTAATAATTTAGTTAAGTGTCACTTTTTTAGAAATCTAATATTCAAAAATTATTTCAGGCAAAGTGTAAATGGCATCCTGCATTTGATAACATTGCCCGAAGCAATTTCCTTGGAAAATGTGCAGATAGAGTGAAAGATAGCATGTATGATTGTCGGGCCAAAGGAAAGAAGCCCGAGTGGATATACGATCACGTTTGGGCACAACTTCTATAATATTGGGATAGTGATGAATTTAAGAAGAAGAGCGCCCAAGGAAAAGCCGCACGAGCCTCCGAAAGGGGTGGATCGCTGCACACCGGGGGTTCGGTTAGCGCAACGACTCAGCGGATGATATTGGTAATTTATTAATTAATCGTATGTATTATTTTATGTAACTCACATTAATTTTCTATCTAACTTGTCATCTTTTTAATTTTGTAGGAAAGGCAAGAAGGGCGGCCAATTCGTGTGCCTGAAATCTTTAAGAAGAGGCATATATACAGAAACAAAAAAGGAGAAGAAGTGTGGGTCGAAGACCGCGCTAAAGAGCTATGTGTAAGTTATTAAATTCAATCTTTTAAAGTTATTAAATCCGTCAATATTTGTCAATCTAATTCTTGTTATTAATTTTTTTTTTCAGGAAAAGGCTACGGCGGTCTATGAAGAAAGGATGTCGACTCAGGCATCCGAGTGTGGTAGCAGTACCCCAGCTCAAATGACATTAGAAGAGGAAACCGCACTATGGTTGGAGGTGAATGGCGGAGTAAAGAAGGGAAGTGCTTACGGCCTTGGATCGCAGTATGCCTCAGAACGTCTAAATCCAGATTTGTTTGGCAATTACACTCCTCACGCTAGTTCAATTAATCCCTCGGTGGAAGCCGCTTTGCGCAATGAAATCGAAGAGCTTAAGAAAAAGAGTTAAGAAGAACGTTTGCGCAATGAAGAAAATATGAGAGCCATGCGGGAAATGATGCAGAACATTATATGTGGTGGTGCGGACAAGGGAAAGAAGAGCAAGGGCAAGGGCAAGGGCAAGAGCAAGACCAAGAGCAAGAGCAAGAGCAAGAGCAAAAGCCAGGGGAAAGGCAAGAGCAAACGTCAATACAGTTCTGAGTCGGGTTCTGAGTCTAGTTCTGAGGCAACGGAGTAGTAATAATGGATTGTTGATGTCTTAGATTTGTTTTAGACATGTATTAACTTGTTTGGATCACTATTCGGATTGGATATGTTATGTAAATTGTTAAACTTTCAATTTAAAGGCAATAAGCATTGTTTAGACTATTATTAAGGCTTGAGAAGCCTAATCTTCTTCTGGGTGCTTTTTTTTTTTTTTTTTTTTGTTTTTTACAGGTGGTGTAGCTCTAATTGCAGGTTTTTTATTGTAGGTATTGCACTGTCTACCGACCGCAGTGGTCCGAAAGCGGTCCGAAATCTGGTTAATTCATTACCCAGAAATAAGAAATTTCCCACCGCGTCGGTCGCCTAGTTCAACATTATTTTTTCCACCTATGAAATTAGGCGACCGCCGTCCGACCGAATTTCGGTCTAATGTCCGGCCGCGGCGGTCGGAAAGCTGTGGGCGACGACTATTTAGCCGACCGCCTTGTTAGGTCGGACAACGGTCACCTAGCCGACCGTTGTCCGACCGGATGGGCGGTCGGAAAAGCCTTGATTTTTAGTAGTGATATTAACGGTATTGGATGAAGAATCACCGAAGTCTCGAGCAAGACTCCGAAGCATAACACGAAGTCCACTCCACGAGGCAAACTCACGAGGAGAGGTTGCATGATTCATCGCCTCCAAAAATCGTCTCAGGAAATGAGGGGAAGCGAGCTCGAAGTGTCGAGCTTGAAGAAAACTCCGAAACAACATGATCCGAGTAGAAACGACGCCTCGTCAGACGATGTCTGATCTTTGTAACCGTCGACTGTTGCTCGAGCATTTAAGGGGAATATTAGGAGTCTACCACGATCAAACGCGGAGTAATGGCCATAAAGGCATAATTATGACATTTATAACGTCATTCTTTCCCTTGATTATAAATAGGCTTCATTTGTAAACAAAGAGGATATGATCAAATACAATATTCAACTTTACTTTTGTTGACTGTCTCGTTTGAACTCGTTTACTTTTCTAAGGCTTCAATCTAGTTCAAATTTAACTTTAGCTCGAGCATAACTTTGATACAAATAAATTACCAGTTAAATCCGATATAAATTCATTTTATTGTCCTATCCCGATCTAGACCAACACATTAACAATATTAACTGATTGAAATTGAAAACAACTCCCGCTTCTGCTTTTACAAAAAACTTTATTTTTCTAGCTTCTTCCCTACAGTACAATGCAATTTATGTTGCCACTAAAAAGCACTTCTTTTTTCCTTAAAAGCTTGACCAAACACCTCAATCTTTCAAAATAAACACTTTTTGAGAAAATTAAGTATTTTTGGCTTCCCATAAGCTTGTCTAGACAGGTCTCAATACAACATGATTCGTAAAAGTCAAAAGCTAGGTTCTCAATTAAGAATCTACCGGCCATGAATAATATTTTAGAAAATACTGCCAAATAAGTCTTTGTTATTTAAAAATACGTGTGAAAAATTGAAAAACTTGTTTAAGAAATTACTACTATTTGAAGCAAAATTATTACTTTCAGTAAGAAACCTTAAATTCGTTTTCTCATATAATTTATGATGAAGCATGTCCTCAACTTCAAAATTGCATTTTTTGTTTTCAAATTAAATAATTTTTATTTTTTAAACGTATACAACCAAATATTTCCAATTGCCTACAAAGCAGCCAATGAAGCCTTCTCTTTACCCTAACCCCAAGCAAGAAAAAAAAAAGTAAAATAGAAATGAGAGAGAACCCTACCAATTGTTTAGAGCCATTTGTGGGGAGACTTAAAAAAAGGAGATTTTAAAATGAAGTGTAGTGGTATGATAACAATGGTTCTATCCGAATATTCCTAGGCATAGAAGCATATGCAACATTGGATGGTACTATTATTCTATTTAGTGCTAAGTTGGATTAGTATTTTTAAGTTAACTAGGTCAAGAAGAATTGGGGTAATTAATAAATTAATTATTGTACTCATGCATGTTAGGTATTATTTCTATTTCATTGGTCAAGTATATTCTCTTATTTTTTAACTTATCTTCTACATACAGGGATACCCCAGTCGAGGAAAAGAGATATTCTGATCCTTGAGAATCTTACCTTGTCCAAGATTCTATTGGCCTTTTTCTCTCTACTAGGCCTAGACTACCTATTATTTTGGCTATTCAGTATTCATACAGTCCAAACATGAGTTTTATTTGCTTATTATGGGTAACAGTGTCAAGTGTCAACCACCACTATTTGTGATTTTGACTAATTTTTTCAATATTTATTAACCCCTATATGAACCATCCCAGAATTAGGGCTGTTTTGAATAAATAATTTTTAAAGTATCCTATTGTTTGTCTCCATCGTGTTGAGTTGAATAATGAGAATCTAAAGACTTTTGGATAGAACAATACCTTTAGCTTTGTGCAAAAATGAGGATTTGATCATTCTCATATTTTCTTTTCTATGACTAAATAATACTCTCTCCGATCCATTTTAGTTGATATATTTCGCTTTTCGAGAGTTAAGTTGACCAATCTTCTGAGTTAAATTGAACTAGATCTATTCAATATTATAAAATTATAATTTAGATATTAAAAAACTGCACGAAAAGTACTACAAATTGCCATTCTGTTCATATCAATATGATAAAGAAATATATCTCAAAATATTGGTCAAAGTTTACATTGTTTGACTTTTAAAAAAAGAAAGTGATCAACTATTTTGGACCGGAGGAAGTATAGTCAATTCGATCACTAGGGTTGGATGGGGGATAAGTACTTTTCCACTTTTCGTTCGAACTTTGAAAATAGAGTTGTCTTTATAAGACTGCTTTAACAACAAAGAAAACTTCCAGTTACAAATCTAGATAAGCCGAGTCCTAAAGTGGATACAAATTCGCAAATCAAGAAACAACAAAGCGAACTTAAGCTCGACCGATTATCAATTAAACATCCGAATAATTTTTTGAAAAGAAATTACTTTTCATAAATCTGATTTATTGTTCTCTTAATTATCAGTATAATTGTGCTTCATTAGGTAGTTAAAGCATTTGGACATAGCCTCATAGATTTGGTCGAAACGTGAAAAAATAAGTTTTTTGAAGTTGAGTTGAAAAATAGTTTTTGAAATTTAAAATTGTGTTTACACATGCATTTCACTTGAAATAAACAATGTTGAAGCTTTGTGAGTGGGAAATTTTTTTCTCCCAAAAAGTAGTCTCAACCAATTTTGAGAAATTTAAAGATTTTGATTTTCAAAATCTACCAAAATTTAGACAATTTTTGTAAACAAATAAATATTTTATATTTTTTCTTTAGAAATTCTACATGCATGAATATTTTCTCCGTAGAAAGGATAACTTTAATGAAGATACGTAGAGACAATCCAACAGGAGCTTAGTTTACAATGCTCACATTTCCATCTTTTCTCGAGTTTTAATTATATGAACAGACAAGGTTAAATTAAAATGAAACAACAAAGTCATGTCCTTCTTTTCAATCCATTATGTAGATTAAATCATTCTAAGGGATTCAAATACATGCAATTATCCTTTCCCCACGTTGATCAGTATTTGAACCACTTATATCGATATAAACATAGTGACACGACCCGGAATCTGGTTAGGCCGTGCGGGCACCCGACATCTTCTCCTAAATCCGTCGGGCGAACCCTTACCAATTAAATCAGGAAAATAAATATAACAATTCACAAATAAGGACAAGACTTAAAAAAAATCACAGACATACTGATACATCTAAGCTGTATAAAAGAAATTACAGCAGACTACCCAACATACTAGGTTTAGGGCTATCCAGACTAGACATCTAAGAGTAAGAAAGAAGACAGATACCTCCTGAAGGGAGCAAAATGAACTGAAATAATAAACAATAAACTGGTGGCCATCCGAAATAAAAGCTGGCTCACCCTGACAGCTGAAGTCGTCTTCGCTCCTCCATAACGTGGCGAACTCAATCCTGGAGCGAACCTGCCGAAACGAAATAGGTAGACAAGAAACAAACAACAAACAAGGGTGAGTCAAAAGGACTTAATAAGTGGGGGCAGACTAGCCACCTCAAAGAATAGGATAGCTAGCCAGGGAGAAAAGAAACAGATAAACTAAATTTCTTTTATTTAATTTATAAAAAGGCAGAGCCAGATAACAACCGAAAACACGTAAGAAACTTATGAACTCAACCAAGGATGCAAGCCAAAAACATATTAACAAATAAGCAATGCACATATAAGCAGAACAGTAGTCATGTACCGCAAGTCTACACAATGGTATGAATTGAGATGCAATAAAATGACGTGAGATGAAATGAAATGAAATATGATGCAAAGGGTCACATGTGCCCGTCCTCCCATCTCGAAGTGGAATACTCCTGCATTCGAGGGGAATCCAATCTGATAACCAACTGGAGCGGAATACTCCTGCTCCTGGGGCGGAATACTCCTGCACCCGATATAATATAAACCAGAGGCAGAATACTCCTGCACTCTCCTGGGGCGGAATACTCCTGCACCCGATAAAATGTAAACCACAGGCAGAATACTCCTACACTCTCCTGGGGCGGAATACTCCTACACTCGATAAAATGTAAACCAGAGGCGGAATACTCATGCACTCTCCCGGGGCGGAATCCTCCTACCCTCAATATGATACAATGGAGCGGAATCCTCCTGCTCCTGGGGCGGAATACTCCTGCACCCAATATGATATGCAATGTAATGCATATGAATGACATATAATGCACATGAATGCAATGTGATGCAATAATAACCCTTCACCGGTGCGGGACTCTCATCGACAGTCGGGAAGTAGATGCCAACTCATAGCAGAGTACAATGCTCAGATCCTCAATGCAAAACCAACAACTGGACAGAACATATAATATACAATGTAAATTCAAAGCTAAGCTGTAATGAGTACGCCTATCGGCAGCTACACACGTAAGGAACACGTGGTGGAAAATCCACGAGGCCAAGTGCCTCCAAAGAAATGGATATAAACACTTACCTCTTCCAAAAGTTAGTATGGCTAATCAACAACCGCTTTATCCTTTGGTTTCCCTGCCAAACGATCCCACTCTATTCAATAAGCAGAAAAAATATATCAAATTAGGCCAAAGGCTTCATTCCTCACATCTTAAGGCAATCCAGGTAGGAACCTGATACCCTACTATTCGCATACGCAATACTCAAGCCAGGCCTATGTACAGGGTTTAAGGTCGCATAACCAACCTTAAATAAATTACATTTATAAGTTGCCCATAACTCACTGAGTACGAATATATAATCAATTTCATTATCGGGGCCCAATTGACCCTTTAAACTATCAATTGAACTTATTAAAACGATGTCTAATATCCCAATTTTTACCGTTAAAACATATTCAAACATACGTAATAAACTCAAATAATGCATTAAGATCATTACCTGAATGTTTTGGGGTAAAAATTCTACTATTTTTCCGGCTCTTTTCTCATTTTCTGGCATTTTTTCTGATAATTTTCTCAGTTTTCTGCTCTTATGTTGTTACTGCTCAGTTTTTCTCCTAAGCGAAAACTTTAGGATATATGCTCTACTCCACCGCCATTTCATTCCAATATTTCGTCCTTTTTTTTTTCTTTTCGCGACGAAAATTAAAACGGTACCCTACGATATTCGAAATAATTCCAACTTTTGCATACAAGTTATACAAAATATATGTAACATATTCGCGAAGGCGGATCTCAAATCGGACTCCCGAAACTCAAGATGCGAATTTAAATGAAAAAAAGTCAAATTATTTAACTTTCGGCATTTTAGCGGAAACTAGCCGAACAACATCGAAATTCACTTTTGAAAATCACAAAAGTCAAAAATAATCATACGAACCTAACGACGCTTTCAGATTTTGAATCGGAACTCATTCGCCAAAACCGAGCTCGAAAATCTCTTTTTAATATTTATCGATAATAAAAATTGAAACCTTCTTCCGATGACTACCAAACGAGGTCTGATTTAGCTCAAGAATGAACATTACGAAGTTTTTAAAATTATCGGTACGCCAATCGGAGTCCTAACTTCCGAAAGAACTAATCGAGGTCGTTTCACCTAGCAAGCCCAGAAACGGATGGAGGGCCTTTCATCAATGGGCTCATTTTGAAAAACACATATGTACAATGAATATTGTATGAAAAATTGTATAAATTCATCAACTTAAATTTCTGGAACAACATTTTCTCAGTTTTCCTCTTGAATTATATAAAACTCGACCTTCCTTGATTTAATGTTTTAAATAAGTTGGATCGGCCAATATGGGCATACAAGGTCAAGCCATATCGCCATGTGATGTTCCCAAATTTTCAAAGACCTAGGAGTTCTAGAATCACATCATATGTCCTGCGTGGCTTGCAGTATTGTAATAATCCTTACTATGAATGAAGCCAATTCTTTATTTCATGTGTACACAATACTTAAACTTCGGACAAGCCATGACTATGTGTCATTTATTACCTAGATTGAACAAAAGATAGACTTAGAAGGTGAGAAGGTTGGGGCTGCTAATTGAAAATACGGCCTTTCGATGATTGTAAAGCCATATGTCCTTTGCCATACCTTTAGAACTACATATACAACACAATGTCCTTTTTTGGTATGTTGTGAGAATATAATTGTCCGTTTTAGGACCTTTCTCGTACTTGGGAACGATAGAGTTGTAACCCAACACGTGGATTAGTGCGGTGTATTGACTACTAATGTTTTGTTTAATCGTGTTCTTGTTAAAATATGTTATCCCTTCTTAATTTTTGTATTTATTAGGATTTTTATTTTTCGATAGGATTATCTATTATCACACGTCTTCTAATCTTACCTTCATACTGACGTCGACTAACGCGTGAATAGAGCGAAAAAATTAACTAGTTATTAAAAAATTCTTAGGAATATTCTCAACTAATGCCTTCCTATGCATATATTAACCAAACATGTCTCATCAAGGCCACTATATACAGCTACTTTTACAATTTATTTTCCTTAACTTCCAAGGGGATCTACATGGGGGCAGTGGCTTGCATGTCATCACTTGGGGTAGGGTTTTTGATGCCTTTTGATTGATTACCTACACCAGCCAGAGCCTTGTTAAAGTTGCTTCAAAATTCTAATGAAATGTATAGAACAAATGTTATGAATTTTTCCTCCCATTAAAGAAAAACAACAAATAGCTAATTCTAAGTAGCGGTAACGGTTAATCAACCAGCAACCCCTATTTCTAATTTTTCCCTAATATTCAGATGAGAGAGTAGTAGTAACATCTTAGGTAATTAAGTCACCCTTATCCTTAAACGAATTAATGGCAAGAGTACTATTCACAATACCAAGTTGCATAATTAATTTCGCTATGATATATGGCATGCATAACTTTCGCTACAACATGCCCCCTCAGAAACTTATTTCAATCAATTACCAACTCTTTAGTTGACTGAAAGAAAACAACTCATCAAAATATATACCAAATTTTCAACTCATAGAAAATACAGAAACAAAATCGTGGCCAAAAGAAGCTAAATAGGGAAGGGTCGGTGAAGAAGAAGGAAAGACTAAATAGGAAATCGTTTTAGAAAGTCAATTATCAGCGTTGATAGTAGGAATAGAAGAATAGAATAAAGTAACCAATATTTAGTTTTTCTAAGATCTGAGATTCTAAACCCTCTAGCTAACGGCTAGTCAATTCTTTTTTTTTTTGGTTCAATTGCGATTTTTCGATACGTAATTTGTATCGGTACGATTTAAAACGTTTATTTTGCATCCTCGAGGCCTTGACTAATTGATTTTAACAATAAATGAGGCTTTTCAATGAGAAAGAAAATGCCCTTGATGGGAAGACATTTTATGCATACTACTAGATCCATATGCTTTCGAATAAATAATATGTTATGTAATGGATTTCTCCAGTTGTGATCGACATGTTTAGGATGAATTTTTTGAACATTTAAATGAACATATAAGAGTTTGATGTTGACAATAAACTATGGCAAAGAAGTATAATTGAAGATAAACAACTAAACAAATTCTTGTCACTAATCATTTTAATAATACCAAATGCTCATGATTTACAATTTATCTCGGGTCATGAAATCTTGAGAATCAATTCAACTTTCCCAGACGAAATGTACTAAAGGTCTATAAAAACATTCTCTTTATCGTGGAGGGACGAAGGACGGCGTACATCTCACTTTTTCTAAACTCTATTTGTATGAATAATATTGGGTATATTATTGTTGTTGTTATTGTTCTCCGGACGAAATGTCTAAAATTATACTGATCCCGGAAGATTTAGATTTTCCATATCCTATCAATTATCATGAATAAATAAATAAATGAGCCGAGATTGTTAGAAGGTCTGCATGAATTTCTTGCATTCTTTTCTATGACAGCTTATATTTTGTGACAAAGGATAGTTTCATTTTCCTTCTTTTCTTTTTTTTTTTTTTTGTCGAAAAGATTGTTTTATTGCTCAAGAAATGAACTCACATTCTATTATTTATGTATCCTTTTCTACAACTACGTAACAAAAGGGTTGGTAACAACATGCTCATTCCAAAACAGAATATTATTGCTTCGGAGCCATATTGCTAATTTGAGATAAAAATTAGGAAAAGCCATGTTGGATCTGTTTGATGTCCACATTCTGGAAGAAATGCACAAATAGCCTATATTTACAGTCTCTTCACAATTACAACCACCTTTGGGCGATCCTTTACAGAGGCTAGTCACTTTTCCTATCGTTAGATCATTAGGGTTGAAGTTCAAGCCAAAGTAAGCTAACTTCAATCCATTTTGGTCAATTTTAAACCAAAAGTTTGAAGTTGAGCCTAACTTCACACTTTTGATGTGAAGTTGACTTATTTTGAGATAAAAAAGTCTAAGTCGAGTGAAATTCAAACCATGGGTTGTTGTTGAATATATAACTCCAACCCTGAGATTGAAAAAAGGTGGTTATACTTCCAAACAATTTTTACAAAATGACTAAATATTAAATATAACATGTAAAATAGGCTACGCAGAAAAATTTTCATCCGTGGCTAAGTGAATAAATATTGTAAAATTTTCACCCACATGCCACTTTTATCACTGGTATTTAATTTGAAGCAACTATTTTTAATGGTCTTATATGAGAGGCTACATTTTAGAAATTCAATCTTTGTAGGCTGAAGTTCAAACCTTGTGAGTTGAACTTCATGCCTAAATTATGAAGTTTCAACTTCAATCTGTAAGTGCTGAACTTTTAGGTATAGATGCGTAAACTTCAACTCTTGTGGCCTGAAATTGAACTTCAATCCTTGTGGTGGGCTGAAGTTGAACTTCAATCCTTGTGGGCTGAACTTGTTTGAAATTCAGCCCAGAAGAATTGAAGTTCCAAAAAATGGCCTCTCATGTAAAATCAATAAAAAATGACCTCAAACTAAAGATCACTGCCAAAAATGGTCTTTGGTACACTTTCGCCCACAAATTTGGCGCGCACATTACAGTCTCAGCCACTTATACGCACTATCTTTCCTGAGGTTGGCTACTTTGGATATCTTCAAACAATTTGGGTTAAAATTCAAGCCAAGTTGCACTAATTTCAGCCCTTTTGATCTGATGATAAGATTTGTTATATCTTTTTATCATTTTTTTTGCTCAACATCAAATCAAAAGGTTTGAAATTGGTCTGAAGTTGAGGTAAAAATTTCACCCAGAGGCCACTTTAATACCGGTATTTAGTTTGAGGCCACTATTTTATTGGTTTTATACTAGAGGCTATTTTTGGGCCTTTACTAAATAAACATTGACTTAAGTTCTGTTCATTGACTGAAGTTCAGCCCATATGGCCCCTGGACTGAAGTTCCATCTTTAAGGACTGAACTGAACTTCAGTCCATAGGGCCCTGGACTGAAGTTCCATCTTTAAGGACTGAACTTCAGTCCATATGACCCTGGACTGAAATTCCATCGTTAAGGACTGGACTGAACTTCAGTCAACATGGCCCTGGACTGAAGTTCTATCGTTAAGGACTGAACTTCAATCCATATGGCTCTAGACTGAAGTTCTATCTTTAAGGGCTGAACTTCAGTCCATATGGCCCTGGACTAAAGTTCTATCTTTAAGGACTGAACTTCAATCCAGGGCCCTGGACTAAAGTTCTATTTTTTAAGCGAAAGTGACCACAAACTAAATATTTTGGTATTAGTGGTCTGTGCTCAAAGACCAGTGGCAAAAATGGCCTTTCGTGCACTTACCCCGAAGTTGAGTTCAACTTTGCACTTTTGGTTTGCATTTTATATATTTTTAAACCAAAAAATTTAATTTGTGTGAACTTCACGACATAGATATTCACTCCAGCCCTAACAGTTTGAAATTGGATGGCTATATATGCAAATAATTTTCTTAAAAAGTAGCTAGCTTCCTAATTAAATTGTAAAATGGGTCCGAAACTCATTTTTAAGCACTAAACGAGGAATATTCGGTGTTTCCAATATTTTAGATAAATAGTCAACAGGACATTTTGAAGAATAACCATCCGGTTTTTATTGTAAAGTTAGAGATTTATAGTTAAAATTCTGAAATTCAAGAAAAGAACTCGAGTTTTGTACTAAAGTCCGTTCTTTTTTAATATTTATTTTGAAGTTCAAACCTCTGGATAAGAACCTGAAGTTTGTAGTTAAAGTTATTGAATTTCTAGAAAAAGACATGCACTCGAACACATTTTTTAATCTTGAAGTTCAAAGTTCAATATAAAAATTTGAATTTATAATTATAAAATACTGGTTTGAAGAAAAAAAATTCTGAAGTTTGTAATAATAATTACTGATTCTAAAGAAAAAATATTCAACTTCGAGATCTTTTAATATTTACAATTTGTAGAAATACTTAAACTCTCTCATTAAATGAGGAATTAATTAGAAGTTTGGGTGTTTATGGGGGCGGTACGGTTCGAGTTTAAGCTTATCGGTAACGGTATATCGGTTAATGGTATGTAATTATGTAAAACCAATACCATACCAATAAGCTATCGGTTATAGGTTCTTAACGGTTCGATAGTAACGGTTCAGGAACCGATATACTGAAGTAATGGACGAATTTTCGGTGGATGGTTGTCATAGGTAAGAATTTTTTTCATTACTATAAACAACCACTAAAGTAACAGACAAACCATCCAAATAAATTAACTAAACAAGTGTAATCAACAAGTCTTAACAATTT
Source organism: Petunia axillaris subsp. axillaris (assembly GCA_029990575.1). Lineage (NCBI taxonomy): Eukaryota > Viridiplantae > Streptophyta > Magnoliopsida > Solanales > Solanaceae > Petunia > Petunia axillaris. The sequence continues at coordinate 49,511,658 of JARKNS010000009.1, forward strand.
GCTAACATAACACAAAATAATGAAATAGAAAAAGAAAGACAGAATACGTAGATGGCTCCTCGAAGTTGTACCCAATTCCCAGCTGAATCCTCCAACTTTTCCAATGACCACATAGACACCTCATGTCGTCCCCAATGTGTCTCGTGAACACTCAGGTCCAACAAGTCACATGCGTGAGTTACACTCACTGCTGATGTGTCAAATGAACAAATTAAAGCCTGACACGTGTATTTTTCATTAAAAAAATTGACCCTAATTAAAAGAATTTGTTCTTTCAAAACTTACCCCACCATTGACCCCACCCCTCACCCTTTTTCTTCCTTCTCCGTTCTTCCTTCTTCCTCAGCCACCACAACACTATTTATGGCCTTTTTCTCTACTAGAACCAGTAAGAAAAACTAAGAGGCGACAATCACCACCATATACAATTCAAACGAAGGAGATATTTGTTCAATTTCGTGTTCTCCTTGAAACACACACGCACACACAAGCAAAATAATACAAAACAGGGGAAAGGGAGACGAAGGGGCAGTGGCAAAGCTGCCACAATCACCGGTCTCGAACTGTGAAAACAGAGGGGGACCATCAGAATAGTACAAAGAAGAAGAGAAAAGAGAAGGTAGGGGCGAAGTGGCAGCGACGCCACCGGTCAGCTCCTCCTCCGCCTCTCGTTTGATTTTTTTTTTCCAATTCGTGGTGTTGTTCATCGTCACAAAAACCACTGGTGTATTTGGTTCTGCCATTCAATCTTTTAGATTTCGTGTTTTCCCGTTCTGTTACGTTGGTCATTCAATTTTTTAGATTTCATATATGCTTCTGTTTAATTGTTGATATGTTCTGGAATTGGGTTTGGTGCATTCCTCATCAATGGTGGATTTCTGGTGGTGGAAGATGGTGGGATTATTAGGGAACAAGGTGAAATTATTGTGGAAAAAATAAAAAATTTCTTGTGGGACCCACACAAGAGAATTTAATCTGAAAAAGAAAAAGAGGAAAGTCAAATATAACAGCTACTCACGCGCTCATATTGGAGTGAGTTACACTTAATTTGCCATGTCATCGTGAGGGGTTCACAAAATACACTGGGGACGACATGAGGTGTTTATCTGGTCATTGGGAAAGTTGGAGGATTCAACTGGGAGTTGGGTAAAACTTTGAGGGGTCATCTATGTATTCTGCAAAAAAAAAAAAAAAAAAAAGAATAAATGAACTTCTGATGATACGTTTGCACCTCTCCATAGCATCTGATATGAGAAAAAAAAGGGAACAATATCCAGTAAATTCCCTCTTGCATACATAATTTAGGTCTCATCATATTGGTAACATACAGTTACTCAACCCAGCTCTAAACACAATTAAATACCAAATAGAGATAGTCTTTTGATAATAGTTAAACTGATAAACAAGCTTACAACTACTACTAGGAATACAAGGATAAATTAAGGGAAAGGAGATGAGAGGAATAAGAAGAAATAGGGATGAGAAGACTAGAAAAATTGGAGATGAGGGGATACAGACTTTGGCCTAAGGCACAGTTCATAATTTGAATAATTCCCTGTCGCTGAAGTGTCGCCCCTTTTTAACCAATTGCTCTTGGGCGTGGATTCCAAACATAGCCATTTAAACTTGTTTTTGGCTGCTGCCATGAGCTCTTAGGGAAATTTTGATGCGTAGCCATTTTTGAACGCACTCAAAGAGTTTTATCCACTGTTTCAAAATTAATTGAGAAATAGCCAAAAATCCGCGCGCCCACTTACACTCCATTAGCATTGAAAAAATACCACAGATTTGTCCCATAATAAAATACTGGGTTCAAAGTCCCATAACAAAATATTCTCATAACCAAATAATGGGACCTTGAACAAACATGTTCAAAGGTTCCATTATTTTGTTATGAGACTTTATCCCTATAACAAAATAATGGGATTTATCCCATAACAAAGGTCCCATCAAAGGGATAAATCCTATTATTTTGTTATGAGACTTTATATATAATGCTTCAGTCCCATATCAAAGGGATAAATCCTATTATTTTGTTCAAAGTCCCAGTATTTTGTTATGAGACTGAAACTTTATACAAAATGGGCTTTGAACATTATACTGAGATTAGTTTATTGAAGCTTCCAAGTATAAATGCTGGGACTTATCCGGAGGTGGCTATTTCTCAACGAACTTGTTATTAACAACTATTAATCAATTAACGCGCGCCAAACAAGTCCTGTGCGAAATTTTTACCCGTTTTAAGTCCATTAACCGTTGCCATGTTCATAACAATATTGCTGTTAATCATAGGATTCTTAACATCATTTGGAATTTTTAAGAAGTTCCATGCCTGTCTTTTATAGATTACTACTACCATTTAGACCATGTTAATGGCGCATCCTCGCCCCCCTCCCCCTCCCTTTTTTTTATTTGGAGTAACGTTCCTAAATTACGGTTGAGGATAGATAATAGATAACTTAACATTGTGATTTCTTATACATATTCCATTGACATACGTCTCAGAAAGATTCGAGCTAACATCATTCTTTAATATAATTTTTGGCATTTCGAGTTCTCTCAAAAACGTTTTCTACCATACTTTCTCATTTTAGTTATAGCTTTTGCAATGTCCTTCATTTTCCTGACATTCTTATTTTGGCTGGGCCATATTTTGGGTGTAACACTGCTTGTCTGACCTCACTAGCTGCTGCAATCTCTCATTGTCGGTATATTGTGATAGCGAGCCGGCTATTGGCATAGCATATAATCTGGTGTTCCATGGGTGTACCAAATATATATCGAGTTAAATTGTCACTTTGTTCCAGACTGTGGGACAAGCTGATGGCTGATTAGTCTACACTCTACAGTAATGTTCCTTCCCACCTTCATTTGGTATGCCCTCCAACTAACTTGAGGGGGATGTTGGAGTAGTATCATGTAATTTTATTATTTTTCATGCTTTGTCTGTATTATATATATTGTTGTCTGTGTTTCATCTCTCATTTAGTGATCAGTAGCATTGTACTGTACTGCGTAGTAGGACATAGTCCAAATCAGTGGACTTGGTCAAATTCTATAAATACCCGAATTTGTATCCAGAAGTCGTCAATACGTTATTTTGGTTTTGCAATTAGAGAAAATTTCCCGAATATCTTTCTGGATTTTCTCATCTACGAAGCACCCTAGCTAATTTCTCACACTCAATCCTAAAAAAGTGTCACTTTTCTCATAATTCAACTACTCTCTGGCTTGGGGAGGGCGTTCGGTAGTTCGGTTCGGTTTTTTGAAACTTTGGTTCGGATTGAAGCATAGAAAAATCAGTAATTTTTATACTTCGGTTCGGTTCGGTTTTTTAGTTCGGTACTTCGGTTCGGTACATCGGTGTTTCGGTTTAAACCAAAGTTTATGGTCCAAAAAAAAAAATTCGAACAAGAAAATTTATAGCCTATGACTAACTAGGATAATTTGGCCCCTCGACCACACCATAATTTGGTCCGCTCACTTTCTCATTTCTTTCAATTTAAATAAAATTAGTACTAAAAGTATGACTAATTACAGGAAATGAAACTATTCACCCCTGCGTACATTCTCATATTATCATGGCGGAGCTACAATCCGTGAAAGTTGATATTGAAAAACTTTAATTGTATATATAAGTCAAATAGGAGTATTACTTGATATTTATTAAATTTTGAAAATTCTTAAACACTCTTAGCAAAATTATTTGTTTCGTCACTTGGCACTGATGTAATTTTGTAACGTCTCAATTTAGATAATTGTGCTATGAATGATTTTTACACTAGGACATTTCATATAAAAATCTAAGTATATTACAACAGAAACGAAGGTTGAGAATATAAATTATTTTAGGCGAATTCAACTTGTTTGACAACTAAGACCTTAACGTTGATCATGACAATAACAGACATTTTGAAGGAAAAATAAGAAACTCTATTTATTCATCTTTCTCAAATCAAGCATGTCGTGCACTTTTGGTCTCGTACCTTTTGCAAACTATAATTTCGTTTGCAATGGTATAGATTGAGCACATTTAACTTTCAGACTTAGAGATTGTGCAGCTCTAATCAATCCATTAACAGACTTTATGTAACCTGGCTATGGTTTACTATAATACAAAAAGTAACGAACATTTAGGTACTTTCTCTATTCTGTAAAAGAAAAAATAGCAGAACCTTTAGTTAAATCAGTAAATATGTAGAATCATTAGGGATTTAGGAAATACATGGCATATGTAAAAAAAAAAAAACTTTGATTTTTTAGGGCCCCGAAATTCCGGGTTGCCCGAAACCGAAGACTGAACCGAAAAACCGAAGTTTCAAAATTTCTTGGACTGAACCGAACCGAAATACCGAACCCGAAATACCGAATTAGTTCGATTCGGTTCCGTATTTTGATTTTTTCGGTTTGGTGTCCACCCCTACTCTGACCCAAGTTAGGTGCTCATTTGGTCTAAACACGATTACTAAAATAAGCTTTTAAATACTTTTCAAAATTAACCTGCTCCATTTTAACGTGTAAGATTAATTAATTCATAACTAGCTGATATAATGAAATCAAAACTCCTCGAGAAAATGCCATATCATTGCCATGTCATCGTTTTTTCACTGTGAACATGACACATTAGAAAATTTAAATAAACGAAATTCCACCTTGTAATCCTACTTAAAATTTAAATAGGTTAATGGAAATAAGTGTATAAGATAGTGGAGGAGGGTGGCAAATTTTAGTATGTGGAGATCGAAATACAGGGAACGCATTTTATAATCAACCCGCACTTTGAGTACGGTGAACAGAAGTAAAAATTTCGCGCAAAACCTGTTGGTGCTCGGCTGCTCGCTAATTGATTGTAGCCGTTAAAAATAAATTTGCTGAGAAATAGCTATTTTCGGACAAGTTCCATTATTCAATTATGAGACTTTATATAAAGCTTCAATAAACTAACCTCAATATTTTATTACGAGACTTTATATATAAAGCTTCAGTTCCATAATAAAATACCGGGGCTTTGAACCCCATTATTTTGTTATGAGACTTTATATATAAAGCTTCAGTCCCATAACAAAATAATGGGACCCTTGAATATGTTAGTTCAAAGTCCCAGTATAAAATATCGAAACTAGTCTGTGGTGTTTTTTCAATGCTAATGGAGCGCAATTGTGCGAGCGAATTTTTGGCTATTTCTCAATTAATTTTAAAACGGTGGATAAAACTCAATATCATGTCCAAAAATGGCTACGCATCAAAATTTCTCAAAAAATTCCACGCTATAATCCTACTTAAAATAAAATTAAAAAAAAAAAAGCTAAAAAAATAGTAAATTTTTTGCATAGGGGCCTGTTTGGCGCGCGCTAATTGATTTGTAGCCGTCAAAAACAAATTCGCTGAGAAATAGCCACCTCCGGACAAGTTCCAGTATTTATACTTGGACTTTGAACATAACATGTTCAACATCCCAGTATTTTTTTATGAGACTTTATATAATGTTTCAGTAAATTAACACCAGTATAAAATAATGGGACCTTTGAACATGATAGTTCAAAGTCCCATTATTTCGTTATGAAACATTATATATAAAGCTTCACTCCCATAACAAAATAATGAGACCTTTGAACATGTTAGTTCAAAGCCCCATTATTTTGTTATGAGACTTTATATTTATATATAAAGCTTCAATCGTTATGAGACTTTATATATAAATATTCAGACCCGTAACAAAATAATGAAACCTTTGAACATGTTAGTTCAAAGTCCCATTATTTTGTTATGAGACTTTATATATAAAGCTTCAGTCCCATAACAAAATAATGGAACCTTTGAATATGTTAGTTCAAAGTCCCATTATTTTGTTATAGGACTTTATATATAAAGCTTCAGTTCCATAACAAAATAATTGGACCTTTGAATATGTTAGTTCGTCTCATTATTTTGTTATGGGACTTTATATATAAAGTTTCAGTCCCATAACAAAATAATGAGACTTTTGAACATGTTAGTTCAGAGTCCCAGTATAAAATACTGAGATTAGTCTGAGCTGTTTAATGGAGCGTAAGTGTGCGCGTGAATTTTTGGCCATTTCTCAATTAATTTTGAAATAGTGGATAAAATTCATTGAGCGCGTCTAAAAATAGCTATGCATCAAAATTACACGAATTTTTTCAATTAAATTTTCTTACATATCATGGCCACAGTGCAAGACGAGCGTGGCGATGATGTGTATTTTGTGAAGACAAAGTTTTGACTTTTTGATTAACTCTATTTTTATGAAACTAATCCATAATTAAATAAGTTTAAGTTAAAAAACATAATTTCGTAACTTTAACTTCATAAATATAATTAAGTGACCACACATAAAATTAATTTTTTTTACACATGAGACTAGTTAATACCCATTATGTTTTAATTTATGTGACACTTTTAATATATTTTTATATTTAATAAAAATTCTATTTTATTAGATGATTCTCAATTATATAAATTTCTAAAAAAAATTTTAAACCATAAATTTTAATAGTCTTTTTTATTTTTTAAATTTTATATCAAGTCAAATTATGTAACGCAAAATGATAAAACTGGAGGAAGGGAGTGTCAGTTTTCGCATGTCTGTTGTAGTATTAACTACTAGTAGTTGATGATGACGCCACAAATATTTAAAATAATCGCACTTCTTTTTCTTCTTCTTCTTGAAGAAGGAAGGCAACGATTTTCTTTCCTATTCTTGCTCCTCATTGTTCATACTCTCTCTCAATAATTGAAGGTTAGATTTCTCTTATAATTGATATTTTCTATTTCTATTTTGATACGTGATGATTTTTCAAAAATCACCCACAGCTCTAGAAAGCTCACATGAAGTACTTCTAAATTTTGGGTAGTAATCAGGCCATCAATAATGGTTATTAATTAAGCAAAAAAGTAACACCCCCTTTTATAGTTTTCAACTTGATGCACATGCACTAATCACGAGTTCGAGCTCTGGAAGCAACTGATGCGTGCATCATGATAGACTGCGGACATCACACCCTATTGGGTGCGCGCTTCTCCGGATCCTCCGTGAATGCGGAATGCTTTGTGCGCTGCCCTTTAAAAAACCATCAACATGTAGAAAGTTGGAGTTTGTCATACTCCACTAAAATTTATGTTTTTTTTTTACAACTTATATATTGGGCTTGGAAGGAAATGGTATGTGTAAATCCTATTCACTTTAAATGGGACACTAGTTTTATAATTTTGTGCTTTTTCCTAAGTTGTAAAGTGATGCTTAATCATCTTATCAATCTTGTTTCCTTCCTTTTTATGGAGGCTGACAGAGCTATACATTTTGTTAAAATGTTGATTTTACTTCCAGCTATCATAATAGGGGCCAAGCTAATCGAATGGAGTATATTCATGAAGAACTGGTGGGTTTCGACAAGCATGCAGAAAATATAACTCAAAGGTTAAGTTATGGAGTAAGGGGGCGGCTGGACATATTGTCGATCGTTGGAGTGGCTGGGCTAGGTAAAACAGCTTTGGCTAGAAAGGTATATAATCATCCTACTATTATTTGTAAGTTTGATGTTCGGGTGTGGTGCTTCATTTCACAGACATATAATGTGAGAAAGCTGTTGCTCGAGATGCTAAGACAAACTACTGCTTATACGGGTGACACTGACGATGATCATACATTAGCTGACAAGTTGAGGGAGAGTTTGCAGGGAAAGGAATATCTCATTGTATTGGATGATATATGGGAAGTCGAGGCATGGAATGACTTGCAAGGTTGTTTCCCTCATGCTAGAGATAGCACTAGTATAATACTGCTGACAACTCGAGTTACTGAAGTGGCTCAACAGATTAATCCTGGTCATTTTAATTCTTATTTTCTTCCATTTCTAAAGGATGAAAAGAGTTGGGAATTATTGCAGAAGAAAGTATTTCAAGGGGAGCAGAGTTGTCCTCCAGAGCTACTTAATGTAGGACGACTAGTTGCCCAAAAGTGTAAGGGATTGCCTTTTCTGATTATCACGATTGCTGAGATTATTTCGAAAAAGGGGATGCGGGATCCTAATGAGTGGCTTGAGGTTGCATATGATATAAGTTCCCATGCTCTAGAAGAGGAGAGTATGAAGTTGATACAATTAAGTTACGACCGTTTAGAGGACCATTTAAAGTCTTGCCTTCTCTACATGGGCTTGTTTCCTAAAGATTATGAGATTCCAGTGTCTGATTTGATGAAGTGGTGGATAGCTGAGGAGTTTGTGCAGAACTTTGACATCCCGCATCTAGAAAAAATATCAATGAATTGCTTGGATGATCTTGTTAGCAGAAACCTAGTAATAATTTCTAAAACTAGAACTGATGGTAAAATTAAATACTGCAGAGTTCTTGACCAAGTGCGTGAATTTTGCTTGAGTAAAACTAGAGAAGAAAAGTTTACGCAGCTCATAGTGCCATATAGTCGATTTCAATGTTTCGATTCGAATCAGTACAGGTTATGCAGGTATATAAATGAGACTATGCAAAGTGATAAGATACCAAAGTTAGGCTCCAAGGAAAGGGAATCTTTTGGACGATTTCAGGGGCCTCTGGAGTTTATAGCTCATCCAAAATTCAGCATATCAGACCGTAAGAATCTTTTCCCCTTACTTAATAAATTGCAACTTATTAGGGTATTGAATTTATTGGATATCTACTTGCAAGATTCTTGGGCTACTGCATTCCAGTTGCTAACTCACTTGAGATACCTTGCAATTTTTGTCAAAGCATTTGATAATAAGTGGGTGTCACACCTACTCCATCTACAAACCTTGCGAGTTCGTTCATCTTATATACTGGTATCGCCTGTTATTTGGAAAATGAAAAAGCTGAGGCATGTGGATATGAACGAATTTTCCCTTGGATGGGAAGAGAATGAGCGAGTTAATTTTGAAGAATCTTCAGAAATAGTATTAGATAATTTGAAGACTCTTGGCATGTGCTATTTGTCCGTGGCTGACATGACTCCAAGATTCTGGGGAAAGTTTCCAAATCTTGAAGAACTCAGGCTCCATATCAATGAGTTTGGAGATGTTCCTAATTGTTCAGATGGATATGGCCGCTACATTAACTTCCCCTCAAGTCTTAAGGTTTTGTCCCTCAGTGAGATTTTCCTAACGGAAGAAATCGTTTCAAGTATTGCAAGACTGGAATACCTTAAGACACTCAAGTTGTCTGAGATATACTTTACAGGGGAAAAGACCTGGGACCTCAATGACAACGTGTTCGAAAAGCTCAATGTTTTGAAACTACATCGTGTGTTTATGACCCAGTGGCATTTTTCAGAGAAAACATTTCCTGAGCTTAAAATACTAGTTATAAAAGGTTGTTCCAAGCTTGAAGAAATCCCGCTAAGCTTAGCAGAAAGTCCAACACTGCAGTTGATTAAAGTGATTGACTGTAGCGACTCCGTTGGGAATTCAGCACTGATGATTAAAGAAGAAGCAGCAGAAGATTTGGTAAATGAGTATATAGAAGTTGATATTTTAAAGAGAGACCAAGACGGTGAGTAGTTTCATAATTTGCTAGAAGAAATGAACTAACCCTTTCTGATACTTTTGCACCTCTGCATCTGAAATGAAAGAAAAAACAAACAATTTTTTGTAACTTCCATCTTGCATACAGAATTTAGGTGCTCACCATATTAATATTACTATTCGTAGCATTTTTGTTACTGTTGAGGATAGATGATAAAAACTTTACATTATGCCAATTTTATTACATATTGCATTGACATACGTCTCAAGGAAGAATTAAACTAGCATCATTCTTTCATATAACATTTGGGCATTTAGTGTTCTCTCTACTTGCTTTCAATTTTCAGTTTATTTTCTTTAGTTATAGCTTTTGTAATGTCATTTATTATCCTGACACTCTTCGGCCTTTTCATTTGGAATCGGTTCATCTTTGTATAGCATCCACCTAGATGTAGCTCCGGAACTGTATTCTCCAGAGTATCCATTGGACACATGACCTTCTGATCATAGGAGACATCAGGTTTCAATTTAATGCGTGGATGAGTAGATGAAAGTGTAGAAGTGAGTTGATGCTGTTCGATAAGCGCTTCAATGAAACTTTTGGGGAGTATTACAGCAATGTATGGATCATTTTTTTCTTTTCTCAATGGGTCATATTTTGGGTGCAACATCCGTCGTCTGACCTCATGATCTGCTACAACCTATCAGTGTCAGTACACTGTGATAGCGAGGCAGCTACATGCATAGCATAATCTGGTATTTCATGAGGCTACTAAGCATATCGAGTTGGACTATCACTTTGTGCCAGACTATGGGACAAGCTGATGGCTGATTAGTCTTTGTTATGTTCCTTTCCACCTTCATTTGAAGGTTTACTGTATGCCCTTCAACTTACTTGACCGGATGTTGTAGTAGTATCAACAACAATAGCATAACCAGTGTTCTCCCACAAGTGGGATGTTGCAGTAGTATCATGTAATTTAATTATTTTTCATGCTTCTTTTGTTTCATACATAATGTTGTCTAATCTTTCATAGTCTTCAGTAGCATTGTACTGCATAAGTGGACTTGGTGAAATTCTATAAATACCCCAATTAGTATACAGAAGTCGTCAACTGGTCATTTTGGTTTTGCAATTTCTGGATTTTTCTCATCTACGAAGCACCCTACTAATTACACTACTAGAAATCAATCGTTTAACGAGGAAGAGTGGCGAAGGACTTCCCTCTCCAAACGCGTGATGGAGAGGAAATCCCCTAGCAAGTGGTCCCTCGGAATTCGGCTCGTAGCAGAACCTTTTTGGCGAGGGAATTTCTTCTCAAGCTGTTGTGTAGGTCCAATTTTGTTATTGTGTCAGATAACATACAGCTAAGGAATTCCCTCGCAAATGCAGGAGAGAGAAAAATATTTTCTTCAACTTGGCGAGGGAATTTCTCTCCAAGTGTGAAATATATTTGTTTATACAGTTTTGGCTAGGGAATTGGAGTGAGAATTCCCTCTCCAAGTGTAAAAATTATATATTTTATTTCACTTTGCTAGGGAATTTCCTCTCCAATTGCATTAAAAATATTTTTAATGAGGCAAATGGCTAGGGAATTCCCTCTCCAAATATAGTGTACCTGAAACACAAAAATCAGTAACAGTACAAAGCAGCACAGCAACAACAGCATATATGTATATATACCTGCGCATTCAAATCAGCAAAGCACCAAAACATTCTAAATACCACAACCTGTCTAATCCGGACAATTAAACAAGTGTACGCACATGTTTTATACCAACTAACACAAACAAATAAAACGTTAAACACCTCCAACTTTCAAGTTTAATTCGACAGAAAAACAACAAACTACCGAGGATCATTTTCATTTCCCTTTCCCATAATATAGTTCGCCATCAAGGACTCCAATTTTGCCATCTTTTCACGGTCAGCTTGGCGTTCAAGATCTTGTTCAGCTAGCTTTTTCTCTATCTCTTCACGTTCCTTTTCCTGTTCTGCTAGCCTTTTCTCTATCTCTTCACGTTCCTTATCTTGTTCCGCTAGCCTTTTCTCCATGTCATCGAATTTAGCTTGCAAAACTGGATCCACATTTTGTGTAGCACCAGAAGAAGAGGAAGAAGATGCGTAAGCATTAATAATACCTATTCTTGACTGCTTCTTGTAACGCAAAGGACCAAGACCATAGGCTCTGTTTTTTTTTTGCTGTAGCCACCAGCGGCCTCCACGAAAATTGCAGCCTCTTCGTCCGTGGTGGGTTTAGCTGCACCTTCCTGTACCCCCGATCCTTGGCTTTCAGCCCATCGTTCATAAGCAGCTTTATAGTTTTCCTATAACAAAATATATAAATTACTACAATTACTTTAGCATTTGTGGTAAATAATTCAAAAATATTAGGAATATTTACATCTAGTTCTTGGGCACGTGGCTCGACCCATCTGACTGGATTTCCACTGTCATCATATACATAGTGGAACATCCGGTAAAATTCAATATCACTTATCGGCCCGTGTTCAGCTTCCTATACAATGCAAACGGAATACATAAACTTAGAAATGACTTTTAATTAGTTTATAATTGGATTAATTTAGTAAAGTCTTACATATCTAGCTCGATGGGTTGCCAAACTAACTGAGCCATGATCCACGCTCAATCTTACACCATTAATGGTGAAGGGCGGTCGTCAAAGTATAATACCCGACGTGAGTCGGGGTCGATTTCCCGAGGGAACTAGCACGTCAAGTGAGAGAGTTGAAGATAGATATTCAAATGAGGTTTAGTATTGAGTCCTAGAAGTATGATTTGTTCTATGAAAACTATGATTAATTCTAAAGTGTAAGCAATTAAACGAGTAAGTTGTTCAATATTACTAGACTAGCGGTGTAAACGACTATTAATGACTTCCTATCAACGGGTGTTTCCACTTCACTTTCTCAATACAAGTATAACTATGGTCGAGCATTCCGATCGTGATCTCTAGAATCCTTCCGGCCTAGAAGAGATCTTTCACAACCCGCTCGTCAAAGCCTTAGTTGAATGCTTAAAGCACTACTCAATGACCCAAGGAAAGGAGACCTCTTCCGAGCGTAACCCCTTTTAGATGAGTTAGTCTATAAAGATAGCCTATCAACTCAAATCCTTGCCAACTACACTATTCTACACTAGTTAATCTCTTCCGAGTCTTTAACTATCAATGTAGACAAGAAATCCCAAATATCATAGATTTTGGTATTTTGATGTTATTGTAATGAGGAGTTGGATAATTGTTGCTTGTGTTATGTTGAGTGAAATGAAACAACACCCATTGATTTTCTATCACGATAGCATATTTACACCCCTAGTTATGAGTTCAACTACTCATAACTAGGGTTTGAATCATAGCAATAAAGGTGTAATGAAAAGATGAAATCATGTTGGACATAAGTTTGAATTGATATATGGAATCAAGATTCAAAGTTACAAGACTTTCTTAAAGAGGAACCTCATGTAAATACCATTAGAAGCTTATAAATCGGTGTTAAAACCTCTTCTTAGCTCCCAAAGTCGCCCAAAATATAGAGTAAAATGTAATGTAAGAGTCCTGTAATAAAACCCTCACTTTCCTATTTATACTCCTAAGAAAAATTACACAAAAAATCTTCTTCCGTCCCAATTGTGCAATCGCACAATATTGTGCTGACCGCACAATTGGGTCTTTCTCAGCATTGTGCTAACTTCAATTCCCTCAGCTAGGGTAATTGTGCGGCCGCACAATATTGTGCTGAGCCGCACAAATTTTTGAAAACTTGAAGTAGTTATTGCTTCATTTTGCATTTTTGTGCGGACCATTGTACGGAGCATTGTGTTGTGTTGCACAAATTTGTGCGGTCCGCACAATATTGTGTGGCCCAGCACTTTGGCTTGACACTTGCTCAATTTCGCACGACTCCAACTTCGACTCGACTCGGCCTTCTTTTATGTTCTTTCCACTCAGTTTCTGGCTTCGAGCGTTTAAACTAAGTATAGATTCAACTATATAAACCTGCACTCCATTAAATAGATTCAACTATATAAATGTATATTTAATATTTTAAATATTTGTCGTTTTAAACTTTATATATAACAATACTTACCTGTCTCCAACAGGCTTGATGATCAACCTACCACGGTCATCTTTTGTTCCCACACCACCAGGAAACTGTACATTGGCAGAAGTGCATTTCTTTCTACCTTTCCTTGCAGTAGTAGTGACAGAAGAAGTAGAATTTTCCTGTGTCTCATGAACAGGTTCGCCCGAACCTGAAGGACTACTAGAAATTGGGCATGTGGCTTGTGATGCATATGGTTCAGTGCCGGCCGTGCTAGGGGATGCAGATGGGATATGATGGGGACGTATGTTAGGCGTAGGTATCATCATCATGCTAGACGTCCCTGGTGCTGTAAATGTATGAACTGAAGGGCCGGGTACATGCACAGGCTGGGGGGAGTAGCCTACTAGAGGCATTGAATGGAAAAAGGGGCAGCAGGCTGGCCAAACTGATAGTGGGGCCCCCGAGGTGGCATAGACTGAAATGATATAGCAGGTGCATGTGTAGGATGGGATACTGGAGTGCTGGGGGGCCCGGTAAAAAAATGTGGAGGATATGTACTTACTAAGCCGAGAAGTTCTATAGTCGGTGTCAATGCTGGCATAGGAGGAGCAGAGCTCATTGACGCATACAACCTCTTCACCCTTGGTATAAGAGGTAGGTAATGCATCGCTTTAACAGAGATCTTTTTCTGTTTAGCATTTCTGACCGGCTTATAACGAGCTTCACCACAAAATTTACAAAATTCAAAGCTCGAATATTCCTTATAGAATAACATGCAACCCTTCTTACAACAGTGAATTCTTTCTGAAGATAACCCTAAAAATGAAACCAATTTTTTTGAATCGTAGTACGAGGTTGGCAGCGCCAAGTTACTTAGGTTTAGTTCATTCAACAGTCCAATGATCTCATCCATGCCTCCTTGATATATATTGTAATATGATTTTATACTAAGCAACCTAACTGCAACGGACAACTTAGAATGGGCCGCCCCCTCGTAAAATGGTCGACTAACTTCTTCCAACTGCTCGTAAAAAAACTTTGCCTTGTCATTTAGTAACTCCTCACAAGTAGGTTGAGATGGTTCCCCTTGGTACATCCCACATGCATCATTTATCATATCATGCATAGGATAGTTATACCCAACATATGCACCGCTAACCCCTACATATTCATTTTGGTTGTTCACCTCATCGACACTAGGGTTAGACTCTCCATGTGCAGTCCACACGAAATAATTGGGCATAAATCCTTTTCTGTAAAGATGTAGAACAACGGCATCTATTCGCTGCACGTTGCTACACTTGCATTTCAAACAAGGACATTTGATTTGATCATCTCTCATATATTCCGGGAGCAATTTAGCTTTAGAAATAAAGCGCTCAACCCCATCTACGAATGATTTCCGCAATCCCATATTTTTATAAAATCTATTATACATCCAACTACGATTTTCACCAGATTCCATCTACACAAAGGGTATAAATAAATATATTTAGAATAAGCCAATAAAGTATATCACTTTTACACTAGTTGTTTTTAAATTTTATTAATTTTGCTAATTAAATCTTCCCTCATTTACTAATCAACCACTATTATGCACAATTGAATTTTTCAATTACAACTATTTCCATATCATTCAAATTTGAGGGATAATAATACTGAAAATTATTCAATAATTTTCTAAGACTATATATTTCCAAATTATTTTTCTAAGGCTAAACTAAGGCTAAACAAGTATTTCTAAATTATTTTCTAAATTTCTTTGACTAAGGCTAAAAAACTAATTCCAAATTATTTTACAATTACAATAATTTCCTAATTATATTTCTTTCTCAAATCACAATTAGGATAACAATTCGCATAAAATTTCACGAATTTATGTGATAAAACTAATTCATTTGAGGGTTCCATAACAATAAAAATCATACAAGCATAAGAAAAGTGTAATAGAAATATTTACCTTAATGGGACGGGCTTGCAATGGGTTGAACGGGAAAAAAAATTGGAATCGCCGGGGAGAGGGACGAGGCGGAGGCAGACAACGATGGGGAAAGGGGATTTTGTTTGGGAAGAAGGGTTTTGTGTACTGTGTGCGTTTTGCCAAGGTGAAGGAGTGTATTTTTTATTTACTACACGGAGAAGGAATTCCCTCGCCATTAACCTGACACGTCTGAGTGCTTTTATTGGAGAGGAATTCCCTCTCCAATCAGGAAATAGAAAATTTTCTCCTTCAGTCTGGCGAGGGAATTCCCAAGTCGATCTTAATTTATTTTATTTTTTATTTTGAGCGAGTGAAAGTAAATGTTTGGCGGGGGAATTCCTTCTCCAAAAAGGAATTCCCTCGCCAAACAGTCCCTCGGAATAACTGTTATTTCTAGTAGTGTAATTTCTCATACTCAATCCTACAAAATGTCGTTTTTCTCATAATTCAACTACTCCAGCTCATCAATTTATTAAATATTTCGATTCCATTTTAACAAATAAGATTAATTAATTCATAACTAGCTGATAATGGAATTTAATATTTAAGTAATCACACTTGTTCAAGAATATGGAAGTCCACGATCTTCTTCCATTTTCTTTCATTTGTCTAGCTAGTCAGAAACCATAAGTTGGAAGAACCTTGCAGCAATTTCTTTTTCTCAATAATCCAAGGTGAGATTCTTTTATACGTTTACATTCTTTCCCTTTTCGCGAATTTCTCATTTGATCATATTTCTATGTCTTGTTTGCCAACGTATAGTCTTACTAATCACCATTAAGGTACAGCCTATAAATTAGGCTTGGGAGGTAATGGTATGGGGTTATCCCTGTGATCCTCGAAGTTATTGTCCATATAAGAAACCATCAAATATTCAAAAATTATGAAATGGTAGATTAGTTTGGAGATTTTCTTGATTATTTTGTTTATTGGTGTCCTGTGGACATATAAATCTTTAAATGGGGGCATCAGTTTTATAATTTCTGCTCTTTTCTACTAAGTTGTAAAGTGATGCTCTTTTCAGTTTTATATTGTTTATTTGTTTCCTTCATTTTATAGAGGCCGACCGAGCTATAAATTCTGATATGTGTTGATTTTACTTCCAGCAATCATAAAACGGGCCAAGCTAATTGAATGGAGTATATTCGTGACGAACTAGTGGGTTTCGACGATGATGCAGAAAGATTAATTGATATATTGACTAGAGGGCCAAGGGAGCTGGACGTTATCTCGATTGTTGGAATAGCTGGTGTTGGTAAAACAGCTTTGGCTAGAAAAGTATACTGTAGCACTACTATTCGTAATTACTTTGATGTTCATGCATGGTGCTCCATTTCACAAACATATGACAGGAGAAAGCTGTTGTGTGAGATCCTAGAACAAGTTACTGGTTCTATGCACTATGCTTTCGTTAAATATCCAGCTGACTCGTTGCGCAAGTTCCCTATGATAAAAAGACATCTCATCGTATTAGATGATATATGGTCCGTCAATGCATGGGATGACTTGCGAGGTTGTTTCTATGATGATGGAAATGGAAGTAGAATATTGCTGACAACTCGAGTTACTAAAGTGGCTCAGCATATTAATCCCGGTCGTAATCCTTATTTCCTTTCATTTCTAAAAGATAAACAGAGCTGGGAATTATTGCAGCGGAAAGTATTTCGAGGGGAGACATGTCCTCCCGAGCTACTCAATGTAGGACGACTAGTTGCCCAAAAATGTAAGGGATTGCCTTCTCTGATTATCAAGATTGCTGGAATTATTTCGAAAAAGGAAATGCGGGATCCCAACAAGTGGCTTGAGGTTGCTTATGATATAAGTTCCCATGCTTTAGAGGAGGAGAGTATGAAGATGATACAGTTAAGCTACAGCGGTTTAGAGGACCATTTAAAGGGTTGCCTTCTCTACCTGGGATTGTTTCCTAAAGATTATGAGATTCCAGTGTCTGATTTGCTGAAATGGTGGATAGCTGAGGATTTTGTGCATGACATTGACACATTGAAACTAGAAGAAATATCAAAGAGTTGCTTGAATGATCTTGTTAGCAGTAACCTAGTAATGGTTTCTAAAAGAAGAACTGACGGTGAAATGAAATACTGCAAAGTTCTTGATCAAGTGCGAGAATTTTGCTTGACAAAAATTACAGAAGAAAAGTATATGCAACTCATAGTGCCATATAATCCAGACAAAAAGATTAGAAAACTCAAAATGCCATATGAACAAGAAGAAGTCATTCTGCAATATTATTCAGATGAACTCTTATATCAACCTTTGTATTCTGATTTGCAAAGATTATGCATGTACATAAATCACACTATGAAAAGTGGTAAGATTCCAACACTAGTCTCCAAGGAAAGGGAGTCTTTTGGACAGCATCAGGGGTCTCTGGAGTTTATTGCTCATCCGAAATTCAGCATATCAGACCGTAAGAATCTTTTCCCCTTACTTAACAACTTAAGACTTATTAGGGTGTTGTATTTATTGGATATCAAGTTGCAAGATTCTTGGCCTACTGCATTCCAGTAGCTAACTCAGTTGAGATACCTCACAATTTTTGTCAAAGCATTTGATATCAAGTGGGTGTTGCACCTACTCCATTTACAAACCTTGCGGGTTCGTTCATCTTTTATAATGATATCGCCTGCCATTTGGAAGATGAAAAAGCTGAGGCATGTTGATATAAGTGAATTTTCCATTGGATGCGAAGACAACGAGCAAGTAAATTCAGAAGCATCTTCAGCTATTGTATTAGATAACTTGAAGACTCTTGGCATGTGCTATATGTCTGTGGCTGACATGACTCAGAAGTTCTGGGGGAAGTTTCCAAATCTTGAAGAACTCAGGCTCCACATCAGTGAGTTTGGAGATGTTCCTAATCGTTCAGATGGATATGGCCGCTACATTAACTTCCCCTCAAGTCTTAAGGTTTTGTCCCTCAGTGAGATTTTCCTGACGGAAGAAATCGTTTCAAGTATTGCAGGACTGGAATACCTTGAGACTCTCAAGTTGTCCGAGATATACTTTACAGGGGAAAAGACCTGGGACCTCAATGACAACGTGTTCGAAAAGCTCAATGTTTTGAAACTACATCGTGTGTTTATGACCCAGTGGCATTTTTCAGAGAAAACATTTCCTGAGCTTAAAATACTAGTTATAAAAGGTTGCTCCAAGCTTGATGAAATTCCGACTAGCCTAGTCGATATTCCAAAACTGCAGTTGATTAAAGTGATTGACTGTAGCAACTCAGTTGACAATTCAGCTTTGAAGATTAAAGAAGAATTAGAAGATTATGGAAATGAAGAACTCCAAGTTCGTATCGTAAAGAGAGACCAATATGGTGAGTGGTTTCACAATTATGATACATGTGCAAGAAGAAAGGAATAATCTCTTTCCCATACTTTTGCACCTCTCCATTGCATTTGATAACTTTTTCCTTAAAAAAACAAATTTTTAGTAACTTCCGACTTGCATACAAAAGTTAGGTTCTCATCATATTATTATTCATAGCTGATGTTGGGCAAATGTTGTAGGTTTTTAGCGCCAATTCCTTGCTACTTTTACTTGTTTTTAACTCATTATGTGAGCAACATTGATTTAATTATGACATTGCACTTATATGGTTGTTAGGAGCCAATTGAACTCAAAAGAAGCAGGGGAGTTGAAGAATGGGAGTTGTACACTAATCGAATGTGTGGTGGAAACACATGATGCTGTAGCAACCTTTGAATGGAACTCTAGAGATGCCTATGCAAGAAATGCACTACAACCTGCACACTGGTGGAAACAAGCAAGAGTCGGACAATACAGCCTTCAATGCCTCGCACAAAGGGCTGTATGGTCTGGGAACATGCTGATTTGAAAGAGTAAGGGAGCAGCAGGCGAAACAGTCCAGCATGCAAGCATGCTTCGCTGTATGCACTGGAACGAGACCTACCTGAGTTAGGAGAAATCTAGGTCGCTAGTCACTTTTTGTATTCCATGTAAAACCTATTAAAAACATATTTTTAGATTTTCTTACGTACTTTTGGAGGCAAGAACCATAGTAGAGGCTAGAGCAATCAAGATTCATCAATTGAGTTGTAATTCTTCCCTCCTCTTTATTGTTTCATGACTTTTAGATTGACCATGATTAGCTAAACTCTATTATTCTAGGGTTATGGGTTAACCATGAAAGTTGTACTCTGAAGTTGATTGAAATCCATTAAATTTATCGTATTGGGTTGTTTATTTAATTTTGCTCTGAATTACTTGATTTCCTGGCCAGTTGTTAAGTACTATCTACGAACTTAAGGTTGAACTCGAAAGTGGGAATCTTAGGTTGTGATAGAATGAAATAGAGCGTGTTCCTGAATCTGAGCATCGGGAATAGTTTTGCGGTTAGGATAGAAATATACTTAACAGTCACGCTTAGTCACTATACAGGAGAAGGATATGCATTCTTGTTAACTCTAATTCCATAGACATATAGGCGTTATGTTAGTTTGAATAGGCGAGCAGGGTATCGAAAGAGTTTTGTAAGTATAATCAACCCTATGATTAGTAACCCAGATAAATAAAGTTAATTCAATTAGGTGAGGAGTGCAACTGGATTGGTGAACGTCTCATGACCCTGGAATATTTCCTCTCACTGATATTTAAAACTCTTGAAACTGTCTTGCGTTAATTTTTACTTCCTTTACTTTTTGTTAGTTAGTTATAATAACACTCGAAATTTGGTTGAACTCTCTTGAACAGTATTTGAATTAAAGTTGTCTAATTAATAATTAATCGATAGTCCTAACGATACTTTCTTATCACTTTATTACTTAATCGATCGTGTATACTTGCGTGTGCGTTTGGAGCGATAATAGCATTCTTAAGCACCATTTGCAATTTATAGGTGCCTCTCATTTATCCTTCACAAAATTGCCTCCTTGCGTGAAGTGTCTGTTAATTTCTCATTTTTAGTTGTAGCTTTTG
The DNA here is from genome assembly GCA_029990575.1 of Petunia axillaris subsp. axillaris. NCBI lineage: Eukaryota > Viridiplantae > Streptophyta > Magnoliopsida > Solanales > Solanaceae > Petunia > Petunia axillaris. Next base: position 49,532,160 of record JARKNS010000009.1, read on the forward strand.
AAACGCCTTCATTCTCCTGACCTTCTTCGGCCTTTCCATTTTTAATGCTTCATCTTATATTCTTACTATTAATTTGTATAGAATCCACCTAGATGTGGCCTCTGCATGACAAAGCCTGGTGGATTTAAATCATTTTAGTTTTAAATTAGCAACAGTCCTAATATGTTTGTCACAAATTGTATTACACTATCTATCTTGGACCATTCAGTTTTGTTTCGTTATCTTTAGTGTTGTCTGTAGCAGTGCAGGCTGCAGCCCATTATATTAGGAAAGGAAGAAACAACTAAAACGCGACCATATACAAAATGAACTAATAGCGTAATCATCGGGAGTATAGTGTATTCCTGTTGTTCTCCTTGTCCCTTTTTGGGATGGCAACTGGGGCGGGGCGAGGCAGGGTGTGGCGAGGCAAAACACTAAATGGGATAGAGCAGGACAACTGTTAAACGGGGAGGGACGGGGCAGGGCGGGGCAGAATTTTTTTTTAGAATTTTTAGGCGGGGCAGGGCGGGGCGGTGCAACATAAATGCCTAATAATTTTACTTGTTCTTTTTCCACTATTTTCTTATTTCATGCTTAAGTTGAGGAAATAATGGAAATATTGTTCCACTATTGGCTATTTAAGCTATTAATTAATATAGTAAATATGTAATACTTTTGAAATACTACAAATTTTTTAAAAGCTTCAATTTTTTCAAGTAACTACAAAATCATCAAATTTGAAAATTTCAATAGAAAAAAAGTTAGAGATATGTTAAATGGATTAAAAGTTAAAAGAAAAGTTCAATTGTGATGATAAAAAATAAAAAATAATAACTTAAAATTTAATTTAAGTGGAGCGGGGCGGGGCGGGGCAGGACGGGTAAAACGGGGCACGGCGGGGAGGGGGGGCTAAAACTTGACAAAGACCAAATGAGGCGGGGGCGGGGCAGGACAATGGCAGGGGAAGGGCCCAACCCGCCCTGCCCCGCCCCATTGCCACTCCTAGACTCCCTTTGATCTCAGAAGAGAAAGGATCTTAAATTGGAAAGGTATTGCTGTTGATCTCCTTTTGCCAACTCGAGTATATATTGCCTAAAGTTTATGAGCTTTTAACTAAGCTTATAAGACCGTTAAACTAAGATCCTGTTTGAGTGATCACCTTTTAAGTCTCCTTTTCTTTAGGTGTTTGGTAATTTTAAAAAGTATTTTTAACCTAAAAGCACTTTTTAACTTATTTATGCATTTGGCAATTTTCGAAATTATTTGTAAGCCAAGTGCTTATAAAACAAAATCAATTGCAGGCCGTAAAATGGTCATTCTTAATTTATAATTTTTCAGCTTATAAGACAACGTAATGGTATCAAACCTAAAAGTAGGTCCTTTCAATTATTCTACCGAGTCCCAATTTGAACTACACCATTTACTTTTTTGTCAGTGGAAAAAGAACTAATACCTTTCATATTTAAATTTAACTTAACTTAACTTGACTTGAACTTTATTTTACTCTAAATTAATTAACTTATAGGTTATAGCTATATAAATGTCTATGGCTCGTCTTATACCACAAAATTTAATAAAAATCCTTGTTAATTGCATGTTCAATAAAGTAAAGTCAAGTAAATTTCGTGTCCAGCCAAATAACGCCACACGACTTTTAACTTTTTTCCTTTATTAGTTAGTACTCTCTCTGTTTATTTTTACTTGTCACTTTTTAGCCTTTCACACCTACCAAGAACTCAAAAAAAATTTTGATATTTTACTAACTAACCATTATTAATTATGCTCAAAGAATTTTAATTTGACTATAATTTAAGAAATAATTATTTAATAATATGCATGAAATTAGAAGTAGATGCTTAAATATCTCTCAATTTGGTAAAAATGATAAGTAAAAGTAACAAAATTTCTTGGTAAAAGTAGAATAAAAAATGGAGGAGTAGTTGGTAATGGCGCTACAAGTATTTAAATAATGGGAAGCACTACTTCTTCAAGATGGAAGTCAACGATCTTCTTTGCTATTCTTCAAATTAATTCATTTCTGTAGCCCGAAATCACTAAGTTAAAGAACCTTGGAGCAATTTATCTCTCGGTTGCCATTCAACAATATAAGGTTAGATATCTCTTATATAAGTTTCCAACTTTTATTTCTTGCTGTGACGATGATTCTTTTTCTTGCCAAATCAACAGCTCAAGAAAGAGTTTTTTAAGTTGAGTTGAAAAATAATTTTGGAAGTTGAAGTTGTGTTTGGACATACATTTCACTTGAAAAAAAAGTAGAGTTTTGTAATTGGAAAGAAAACTTTTTTGAAAAAATATAAAAAAGTACTCTAAACCACTTTTTTATTTTTCAAAATTTGTTTTTCAAAAAAATTGAAAAAGCCACAAAGATTTCATGGACAAACATGTTTTTCAAAAACTTTTTGAAACTCTCACAGATTTCCCCTGTTTCTAAGCTTCTATGTTGAGTCAAATGTTCAACTTCATTTTGCGAGCCACCTTTTGTTATCCTTTTCAGTAATATTTTCTGCGTTAGGAAATTTGACTGACTAGCAAATATTAGCCTGAAGTTGTTCCATTTACTAAAGCAGACATCTATATAACAGGAATCGGGCGCCAAAATGGTGTCTTTTTTTAAGAAGGCAACAAAAATGGGGTGTTGATATATATTATAACAGAAATGGGTATATCGGCAGAAATTCTGCCGACTTACAACAACAAATAGACGGCACAGTTTAACGGGACAAAGTTAATGCTAAGTCGGCAAAACAAATGCCGACTTGTTGTTTTGTTATTATTAACAAATCGGCATTTGTTTTGCCGACTTAGTAAGTCGGCAAAACAAATGCCGACTTATGCATTGACTTTTAGTTAACTACAAGAGAGTTAGTGCACAAGTTAATCATTTGCATCTCCCAGAATCGGCTTCAACAATTATGATATCTAAGATTCCAGGTTAGGCATTTAGCATTTTCAAGCATTTTAAGAAAATTCATGAATAACTTTCCTAGAACCAAATCTGCTAATAGTGTTTTTTCCAAAGTTGAAAAAAGTTTCCAAATCAGTTCAAAATTATTCTATTATACCTTGCATCAACAATGAGCTTAGACATCCCTATATAAGCCGCTACTCCACTATTAACTTCATAATAATAATTTGGAACTCAATCATAGACCCTTCTTCCAAATATTCGTAGACCTTTCTCCCAAATATGGCTAGCAATACTGTAAGTGAGAGAAATGCCCTCCTCCATAGGAAAGTAGCAAATTTCTTTAAGAAAGCGCAAGAGCTTTCAGTTCTATGTGATGTTGGCCTAGCAATTATTATTTTTAGTCCAGATGAAAAAATTCCTATTATGTGGCCATCTGAAACCAAAGTTAGGCAGATATTGACAAGTTATTTAGGTCACTCTGAGTTTCAAAGGAGCAAGAAGTTAGTTTTACATGAAAACTACCTTCGTGAAAAATTGGAAGCTCGGGTAGAAGAAATTAGGAAAATGGAGGAAAAGAAGGAAATGGAATTCTTGTTCAACCAACTTGTCATGGGAATGAGCATCTATGATCTTGATGCTAAACAATTGAGAGGTCTGATAAAGTTAACAACTCTTAAGAAGGCTAAGGCAACAAGTCGGCATTTGTTTTGCCGACTTACTAAGTCGGCAAAACAAATGCCGACTTATGCATTAACTTTGTCCCGTTACTTTCATAACTGTGCCGTCTATTTGTTGTTGTAAGTCGGCAGAATTTCTGCCGATATACCCATTTCTGTTATAATATATATCAACACCCCATTTTTGTTGCCTTCTTAAAAAAAGACACCATTTTGGCGCCGGATTCATATAACAGCCACGACGTTGTAACAACATTCAAATTTTCTTTAGAACCGATTCGTTAGTAGTAATTTACTACTCCCTCCGTTCCATTTTATGTGTCATAGTTTGACTCGGCACAAAGTTTAAGAAATAAAGAAAGACTTTTGAAACTTGTGGTGTAAAATAAGCCAAAGATGTTTGTGTGGTTGTAAATCAATTCAGTAATGGCAAAACTGTAATTTTAAAATTAAATTGTTACCAAATTTAGAATGCTGTCATTCTTTTTGTAACATACCAATAAGAAAATGCTGCCACATAAATTGGAACAGAGGGAGTATTCTATAACTGCACAATCTTGAATATTGAAAATTTATTTAAAAAAAGGGAGCGGCACTTATAATTTTTCCAGGGATTAAAAGAAAACATCCCAATGTAGACTAAGGTGTATTGATTCCGTTAAGATTTTGCTCCTCTATTTCATCTGGTATATAGACATTGGGCATTGGCAACCTATGAATATATACTTATTTAATTTGGAGTAAAATACTTAAAAGGTCACTCAACTTTAAGAAATGTGTGACCAAAGTCACTTTGCTTTGAATTGTACTAATAAAGTCACTCAACTATAGGTAATTATCACCAAAAGTCATTGTAACCGGATTTTGTATAGTCATCACATCAAAAATCTAACATGACATTTTTATTTTTAATTATATATACATGTGGCACACTTTATTTTCCATGTAGGATTTTAAAATAAGTTGTTTAACCCAACTCTTAATCCATAACCCATTTCTCCTACACATTTTTTCGGATCCAGCTCTTTTTTCAAAATGGATGGTCTAGATTTAATGAAGTAAAACTAAATGTTTAACCATGGTTAGAAAAATATATCTTCCCATTTTAAATTCAAAGCATCTAACCTATCTTATAATTTAGCAGCAAATTTCATCCCTCAACCTAAATTATTTTTCGGTCTCCAAAATTTTCATTCATTTATTGTTTTAATAAAACTTTGTTTTTGCTAATCCAATCTCAAACATATAACAAAAAGCTAAAAACAGTATTAAACTATTTGCAAGTGATAACATCGTAAGAAATAGAATTAACAAGACAAGATTTAATAATGTCAATTTACTCAAATAACAATATACGAAGAAATTCTTTTCACACAATCACATCAGTTAAAACTAGTTGTGAAGATAGTACCTAATATTCTGCTCATAGTTATTCACATTTTATCTTGGAAAGAAACTTTCCAACCAATTCGCAGTACTTATAGAAATCACATAGGTCTTCTGTACTTCTATATCTAAAATAAGATGAGTTTGTTTAACAATTAATGTAATTTTTATTTAAAATAATTTTTAATTTTTTGAGTGCACATTCTCGAACAATAATAAAAAAATTACTCCTATAAAGAACTAAACTAAAAAGAAAGGTTAAGTTTGAGATGATCGAATTTTAGGTTTGGAGGGGGTCGGGGGTGGAATTTTGCTGCTAAATTATAGGATTCTTTAAGATAATTTGAATTTGAAATGGAAAGATATTTTGTCCAAACCATAGTTAAATAACTTTATTTACTCTATTAAATCTAGAACATTGGTTTTAAAGAGGGCCAAGTGTCATTCATCCAAATAAGAACTTGAGAAAATGGAGACACTAGATAACGGAGAGGAGTCCAATCCCATTTTTCCTATCCACCTATTATCTATTATATAAAAAATATATATAACTAATAGATTAGCAAAAAATAATGATTCTAACCATAACTAATTAAAGAGTTAAGTACTTGAAAAAGTAGTAAAGTTAATATTTCGACAGTACCCGTAGAAGTTTAGCAAGGACACAATATTCTATTATTATAATAATTTAAAAGAACACTTTTCAAATCCTTAGAAAATAAATTAACTTATAATAAAATCCTATATGGAAAATAAAGTATGCCACATGTATATATAATTAAAAATGAAAATGCCATGTCAGATTTCCAGTGAGATGATTGTGCAAAATCCGGTTACAGTGACTTTTGGTGAGAATTACCTTAAGTTGAGTGACTAAGCAAAGTGACTTTGGTCACACATTTCTCAAAGTTGAATGACCTTTTAAGTATTTTACTCTTTAATTTGTTAAGTGAGAGATATTATCTTGTTTTCATTGCTTTTATGGAGGCTGGCAGCTTCATTAACTCTAATGTAGTTTGATTCTACTTCCAACAGTCCTGAAAGAGACCAACGTAATTGACATGGAGAACATTGAGAAAACTACTGCTCATGCAAAGCCTACCACCTCAGGTAGTTTTCAGTCAAATACTGAGGAATTCGTTGGCTTTAAGGAGGATGTAAACCATATAATTCAGAAGTTGACCGGAGGAACAAAAGAACGGGACATTATCTCGATTGTTGGAATGGCCGGACTAGGCAAAACGACTTTGGCTAAAAAGGTGTACAACAATCATTCTATTGTTGAGCACTTTGATGTTCGAGCATTTTGTACTATTTCACAAACATACAGTGTCAGGAAGCTATTGGTTGAGCTTCTTAAACAAGCCACAGGTGAAAAGCGTGTCATCAGAGAGGATGAGGACGTCGCTGATGAGTTGAGGAGGGCTCTATTTGGCAAGAGATACCTCATTTTACTGGATGATATATGGAAATATAAGGCATGGGAAGATTTGCAATTGTCCTTCCCTCGTGAGGAAAAGGGAAGTCGGATAATGGTAACAACTCGAGATGAAGAGGTGGCAAAGCAGATTAAGCTGCATAATGATCCTTATTATCTTCGTTTCCTTACAGAGGATGAGAGTTGGGAATTACTTCAAAAGAAAGTATTTAAAAGTGAGACTTGTCCATTCGAGCTACTCGAAGCAGGATTCCAAGTTGCCATAAACTGTAAGGGACTGCCTCTTGTGATTGTCTTGAATGCTGGAATTATTGCACAAAAGGAAAGGGAAGCCTCTCTGTGGCTTGAGTTTGCAAAGGATTTAAGCTCCCATGGTTTAGAAGAGCAGTGTACTAAGGCAGTACAATCAAGTTATGACTATTTAGGGGATCATCTAAGGAATTGCCTTCTTTACATTGGATATTATCCTGAAGACTATAGCATTCTAGTATCCGATTTGCTGAAGTTATGGATTGCTGAAGAGTTTGTGCAGAACATAGACTTAGTGAACCTAGAAAGAGCATCTAAAGATTGCTTGAATGATCTCGTCAATAGAAGCCTTCTAATAGTTTCTAAAAGGAGATCTAATGGTGATATAAAATACTGCATGGTTCATGATCTAGTGCGTGACTTTTGCTCAAGTAAACTTAAAGAAGAAAAGTTTAAGCAACACGTTGTGCCATACGACTCATTGCAACCTTCATATTCATTGGATCCTCGGTTATGCATGTATATCCATGACAGCCTTGTTAAAAAATTGGTGTTGAATGGATATTCACTGGATAATATACCAATGGTGGACTCGGAAGAAAGGGAGTCTGTGGAGTTCATCGCTCATCCACGATTCTATGCATCAAACTGTATGGATCTTTTCTCTTTACTTACAAACTTGAGACTTATCAGGGTGTTGCATTTGTTGGATATCAATTTGGAAAGTGCTTGGGAATTTCAAAGTTCTCCAGCTTCCAAATTGAGAAAACTCACTCACTTGAGATACCTTGCTATCTTTGTTAAAAAATTCGATTTCAAGTGGGTTTCCCACATGGGCGATCTACAAACTTTACGAGTTCATTCACATCAGCGGATAAAGACATCACCAGCTATTTGGAAAATGACGAAGTTAAGGCATGTGGATATCAGTGAATTTTCCTTCATCTGGGAAGACAATGAGCATGCAAGTTCTGAAGAATCTTCACAAACTGTGCTAGAGAACTTGAAGACTTTTGGCAAATGCCGTGTATCTGTGGCTGATATGAATCGGAAGTTCTGGTGGAGGTTTCCAAATGTGGAGGAACTTAGGCTCTCCATTGTTAATTTTCATGATATGCCTACTCATTCTCTGTTTCCTACACCAGAAATTCATAATCGGCTTCAATCTCTCGAAATCAGTTTCCCGATTGGATTCTCCAAATCAATAGGATGGTTTAAATCAGCCTTTCCTTTAAATCTCAAGGATTTATCCCTTGCTGGCATCTCACTGACTGAAGAAATAGTTTCAAGTATTGCAGCACTGCATTATCTTGAGACTCTCAAATTCTTTTTTATACACTTCACCAGTAACCCACACTGGGATGTCACAGATCAAGAGTTCATAGCACTAAAGTACTTGAAATTAGACCAAGTGGATATGAATCAATGGCTTTCCTCGGAGACATCCTTTCCCGTGCTCGAGAAGCTAGTTGTAAAAGATTGTGAACAGCTTGAGGAGATCCCGTCTAGCTTTGCGGATATTCCATCACTAAAATTGATTAAAGTGATCAACTGTAGTGACTCAGTTGGGAATTCTGCTCTGCAGATTAAAAAAGACGCAGAATATAACGAAGGAATCGACAGAATCCATGTTCATATCCCAAAGAAATAGTAAAGATGGTAATGATTTCATTATTATGATACACTCAAAAAGAAACAAATTCTATCCCTGCTTTTTGATACTATTAATGTTTAGTAACTTACCATCTTGCAGGCTAAGCATGCCAAAGCAAAATATTTTTTATAACACCCATCTATCTTTAACAAAAATGTCTCCTGAAGTGGCAGGTTATATAGATTACCATTTATGCTTTGTGAGAATGGGCCTTTTTTTTTTCCTACTAGGAACAGATGAGGCCTAATGGAATTGTGATACATATGAAAATGCTCTGTTTTCCTTTCCTCCAATTTCTCTTTAGATATTGCTTCCTAATGTTCTTCTACATTTCAACTTATATTCCCTTCATTTTTCTATAGGATCCATCTGGATGCAGCATTGGAGCTGCTAACCGTCTGATCAGAGGAGACATTTATGTTCTTCTGCATGATAACAGAAATAAATGGAGCTGTTTTCTGTGTTGGATAGTTTGATTGTGCATTACTGTCAACTTAGCTGTTGGATTAATCTGCTTGCTAATGTCTGGAGGACTTGAGTGTCTTGATTCTCTGAAATGTTTGTCACAAATTCTATTACTCTTTCTCATGGAATAATTAGTATGTTTCAATCTTACCATGTTTCATTTTCTCTTTGAATGAGATAAAGCAACCATCACATGTTAAAATGTAAAGGAATAGCCAAAGAGCGCTGAGTTATCATGAAACACTAACATATATTCTTAGACTTTTTTTCTTTTTTAACATAGAGGTGGAAGGAGGTCCAGGAAAAGCTGTTTGTGAGTTAGCAAGTAGCTGGCCTCTTTCTTGTTGATCAGTCCGCCTCCGCTCTATTGAAAAGTCGGAATCCACCCTTAACAAAAGATCTGGGTTTCGAACTTTATATATGGAGTCGCATTTGATAGGTAGTGCCTCATTCACAAAAGTGGAACTTTCCCATGCAATCCTGATGTTATTTCCCACGATTACACCACGTTACCGTTTTAAGGACCAGTTCCTTAAAATGTGTTCCTTTACTCTACGATGTGCGGAATAAAAACTGTAAGTAACTGAACACCAGATTTTAGCGTGGAAAAACCCCTAGACACGGGATCAAAAAACCACGACCTACTTCTCAAGTAGGATTTCAACTTCACTATGTAAAAAGACCCACTTGGTTACAAGACTCACTCTTACTAACCTAGGACTAACTCTAATCCTTTAGTGATCTTTCTCACGATCAGTGAAGTTGTGTCAAGTCCACGACTTGAACTACACAGTTTACAACTCGATTTTTGCTTACTACAATTGAACTAAGACTTGAACTTTTACAAGACTCAATCTAAGGAACAGGTTCTTACTTAGTTCTACTGTAGCTAATGATTACACAAATAAGCTAATAATTCTTCTCAGCTTTTGCTCGATGCTCTCTCTATTTGTGTACAACTTCTATGGCTGATAGTCTTCTCGTTTTATAGTTTCCAGCAGCCAAGAAGTCCCAATGAATTAGAATTCCAAAGCTCCCTTGACTTTGAATCCTAATTTGATTCTACCTTCTTGAATCCAAATCCTTTATCCTTTAGGATTATGCAATCTTTTCGTATCTGATTAGGCCTGCATAATTATCGAGATACACGTCAGTATTAGGATAAATAATAATATCTTAATCAAATGATTTTGCATGAATTATCTATTCTGCTTCAGTCATTCAAAGGAACAGGTCCTTTGAATCCGTTCCTCAGTCATCAGTCAAAACTCCAAGCAGCTTTCCAAGCTAACAATTTCCCCCTTTTTGATGATGACAAATTCATACTTATAGCTTCATCTCCTTAATGTCCTGAAGTACAAAGTAAGCTCAAAAAGACAATCAATCAGTGGAGAATTAATTCATCATTAAGGAACAAATTTTTATTAGGTATAAAATCATGCAAAATCAGCCTTACTCTTCCCCCTTTTGGCATCATTGAAAAGGTTGCATATCAAAATATAACTCAAGTGTTAGATTTAATCAGCACATAGCCATTGAGGCAACTCAAAGTGCAAACATAAATTAAATAAAGCAACTGCAAAACAATGATATTAGCCATCCAAGACAATTCATTTAACCAAATATTAAAATCAGGGGATACAGCAAGTACTACAAAATTATCCAACTACTAAAGAAGAAAATAAAGGCTAAGGCACTAGGCTAGGCTAGATCCCACTAGACAAAAGATGGCTAAAGGCTAGGGCTAAGATGGTCAGGATGTGGAAGGACCAGTTCCCTGAGACTTGTGAAGCAGATCAAACATCTGCTTGAGCATTCCCTCATTGGTCTCCTTTGCTTTTGAGGCCTCTGCCTTCCAGTAATTCCTCTCTTCTTCCAACCTTGCAATCTCAGCAGCCTGCATAGCAACTTGTTGCCTAAGTGCCCTCACTTTGTTGTTCAGAGGCTGCCTCCCAACACCAGCCTGTGGAGGATCAGCCTGAACCGGCAAGTCACAGTTTATCAGGGTAGCACACCCAAATTTCTCCTTCTTTGTAGCCTTCACAACCCCTTCCAAGGGAATCTTCAACTTGGCAAAGATATCAGTTAAAATGAAACCAAACGGCAGGGAGTGTTTTCTCTTCCCAGCAATCACCCTTTTTATCAGGTGGATCATAAAGCTGGGCCAATTGATCTGCTTTTCAGTATCCAACAGTTCCATAAGGACCAGGTCCATGAAACTGGCAACCCCTCTTTTCTCCTGCCTTGGCATCACCACTTTGTTCACAAACTCAAATAAAACCTGATGCTGTGGATGCATCTCACTCTTTTGCACTGCCCTGGGTTTTTCTTCACCATCATTCTCAGCAAACTTCCTAGTGATCTCCAGATCAGTAGGCAAGTTTGTCAAGTCAGGCCAAACAGTCTTGACATAACTAGCATACCCAGAGGCAGGGATCCCCAGCAACTCACCAAGTTCCCTTGTATCAAAAATGATGACATTGTCATTAACAGATGTAGTGATTTGATCACCTCGGATGGAACAATTCTTATAGAATTCCTGCACCATTCCCTTTGCAACCCTACCAGAGATCTTAAGGACCATGTCCCTCCAACCCTGAGCATGTAGCTTTTGCAACAACCAAACCATTCCTTCTTCTTGAACATCAGTCATAACCCTTCCTTTCAACACCTTTCTAGTCAGCATGTCATCATGAACACAGTGCACAGTCTCACCTTTTTCAGCATCACTATCACTCTCAGCCTCAGCAACTAACTCATCGCTGTCACTGGCAGAGTCTTCAGAAACCACCACTCTTTTAGAGGACCTGGTCCTCTTAGCAATTTTCTCAACAGCTTTAACTGAGCTTCTTGTCACCCTTCTCTCAGGAACCTTTCTTTTCTTTGACTGAGGCACCACCTCCTCAGCCTCTACCATCTCATCATCCTCAGAAAAATCAGCCAAATCAAAATCATCAATATCATCCACTTTTTCTTCCTCAACTACCTGTTTTCCTTTCCCTTTTCTGCTCTTTTCCAAAGCAGCAGCCAGTTGTTCATCAGCAGCTTTAGCAGCACTTCTTGTCCTCCTACCCCCAGATGCAGGGGTTGAGGCAGAAGGAACAGGTCCTTTTGCCTTAGAGGAACTTCCAACTTTCTTCTTATTTCCGGGTTTATAACTATCACTTATCTTCTTCAATTTAGCAGCAATTTCAACAGTCTCATGATCATTAATGGGTCCCTTTCTAGCCAATTTTCTTTTCAGGCTCCTAATATTTATCAAATCCACCAATGGCCTATCACTGTCACTCAAAGCCTCTTCAACATCTATAACATCTTCCATGGGTGCTCTAAAAGCAACCTCTGGAGACCCTGACCCCCCATGCACCGGTGCTTCCAAACTTCTAATGAGTTCCCCCTCAAGAGCAGCCTCAGAACCTTCTCCCTCTTCTTCCTCATCAATAACAACATTCAGAGGGTGAGTGTAGTTTACCTTAAACTGATACAACACCATAGCATGAGAGAGATCCTCAACCTGCTCAGCAATGGATTCAGCCGTGGGAACTGATCCTTCCCCCTGAATCTCAGGTTCAGGTATTTCTGGGATTTGTTCAGGAACTTCACGGTTTGGGTCGATGATTTCCATGGGTGAAGGAGGGTTGAGATTTTGTGGTTGTTCAACAGTGGGTGCAGATGGAGAATTATCAGAAGAAAGAGACATGTTTGCAATTCTAATCAAAAGATATTTGACAATTCTTTCTGAAATTTTGCTAATTCAATTGATGAACAAGGTAAAAGAATAATGTAGGAGAAGAAGAGTATTTATAGAGTGAATTAAGTAGTGCAATTAGAGTAGGAGACGATCAGCTTACCTCAGCACAACATGCAACGGCTAAGGACTCTTGGGAGTCTCCCGGAGAAAAAGAGCCGTTAGGCTGCAGGTCACCTTTTCAGAATAGGAACAGTTCCTCCGATGGGACTCTTTTGCAATTTGGATATGGGTAGGAAACTTAGTGGGATTTTATCCTAAACACAAGTTACCTATAGCCTTTATACTCCTAAATTAATTGAATAATTACGAGTACATACCTGTTTTTAACACCACAATTCAGTGTCCTTCCAATTTGCAATTTTTGATCATCTGAAATTCTAAGAGCATAAGGGTAACATCATTCAATTTTAGCAACTCTAAGTAAATTATGAAGCATGAGAGTATACATTTAAGTATGAAGATTGGACTGAATAATTCATAATGACTTGAATAAAATTCATTTTAAGAGCAATTTTCTAGCCAATTATGAAGTAAAGCATTGAAGATTTTATGTGAATTTAATCATCCCTAATTCCAATCTATTTCTTTCAAAATCATCTCTACCTAGAGCTTTTGTAAAAATGTCAGCTATTTGCTTTTCAGTTGGACAAAATGCTATGGTGATCAACCCTTTTTCATAATTGTCTCTTAGGAAATGATGTCTTATATCAATGTGTTTAGTCCTTTTGTGATGCACTGGATTCTTAGTCATATTAATAGCACTAGTGTTATCACAATAGATAGGAACAGTTCCTACATCAACACCAAAATCCTGTAATTGTTGTTTGATCCATAACAACTGTGAACAACATGAAGCAGCTGCCACATATTCAGCCTCAGCAGTGGAAAGTGCCACTGAATTTTGTTTCTTGGTTCCCCAAGAAACCAAACACTCACCAAGAAAATGTGCCATACCTGAGGTGCTTTTTCTATCGACAAGGAAACCTGCATAATCTGCATCAGTATATCCAACAAGATTAAAATTACCACCTTTTGGATACCAAAGTCCCAAGGGACCTGTTCCTTTCAGATACCTCAATATTCTTTTAACAGCTTTCAAATGAGATTCCTTAGGATCTGATTGGAATCTAGCACACAAACCAACACTGAACATTATATCTGGTCTACTAGCAGTTAGATAAAGTAAGGAACCTATCATACCCCTATACAATTTTTGATCAACTGATATTCCATGTTCATCAAGATCCAATTTTGTGGCAGTAGCAATAGGTGTGTCAATTCCCTTAGCATTGTCCATATCAAATCTTTTAAGTAATTCCTTAACATACTTTTGTTGATGGATCATAGTTCCATTTGAGGTTTGCTTAATTTGTAAACCCAAAAAGAAGTTGAGTTCACCCATCATGCTCATCTCAAATTCACTCCCCATCAAGTTTGCAAATTCTTTACTTAAATTTTCACAAGTAGCACCAAAAATTATGTCATCTACATAAATTTGAACAATTAAGAGATCCTTACCTTTTTCTTTTAAGAACAAAGTACTATCAATTTTACCTCTCTTGTATCCATGCTGGAGTAGAAATTTTGATAGTCTTTCATACCATGCTCTTGGTGCCTGCTTGAGCCCATACAAGGCCTTGTCCAACTTGTAAACATGTTCAGGGAACTGTTCACTTTCAAAACCTGGAGGTTGCTTGACATACACTTCTTCTTTCAAGTATCCATTCAGAAATGCACTCTTAACATCCATTTGATGTAGAGTAAAATCCATGTATGTAGCAAAGGCTATAAGAAGTCTTATTGCTTCCAATCTTGCAACTGGAGCAAAAGTCTCATCATAGTCGATGCCTTCCTCTTGACTGTATCCCTGAACAACCAGTCTGGCCTTATTCCTTGTTACCATGCCATCCTCATCAAGTTTGTTTCTGAAAACCCATTTTGTTCCAATTATGGACCTGTTCCTTGGCTTGGGTTCCAGATGCCAAACTTGACTTCTTTGAAATTGATTCAGTTCTTCCTGCATAGCATTTATCCAGTCTGCATCCTTCAGTGCTTCTTTCACATTTTTGGGTTCAACAAGAGATAAGAAAGCACTAAAGGCACACAGATTGTGATTTTTGACTGCTGATCTAGTTTGAATTCCTGCATTCTTGTCTGAAATTATTTGATCCACAGGATATGACCCTTGATACTTGTAAGGCTTGGGTGTCAATCCATTGTCAGAAGTCCTCTGCTGAGGAACAGTTCCTGATCGAGTAGCACTACCAGTTTGTGAGGTGGAACCAGCATTTGTTCCCCCTGTATCTGTGCCACTGTTCTCAGTTCTGTTCTGAGGAACAGTTCCTTGCAGTTCAGTTCTCATATCCAGCCCTTGCATTTGTGAATCAAGTTCATAGGCTTTCAGCAGTCCAATTTCTTCATCCTCCAGTACCTGTTCTTGAGTGAGACTGTCAGTTTCATCAAATTTCACATGCATGCTTTCTTCAATTTTCAAAGTTTTCTTGTTAAACACCCTATATGACTTACTATTTGAAGAATAACCAACAAAGATTCCTTCATCACTTCTAGGCTCAAATTTTCCTAAGGCATCTTTCCCATTGTTGTGTATAAAACACTTGCAACCAAAAGCCTTAAGATGAGAGATGTTTGGTTTTCTTCCTTTAAGCAACTCATATGGGGTCTTTTCTATTAGAGGCCTAGTCATACATCTATTTATTATGTAGCATGCAGTATTAATAGCCTCAGCCCAAAAGTTTTGTGGAAGATTTCCAGATATTAACATAGTTCTTGCCATTTCTTCTAGTGTCCTATTTTTCCTTTCCACTACACCATTTTGCTGTGGAGTTCTAGGTGAAGAAAAATTGTGATTGATGCCATTTTCATTGCAAAAATTGAAAAACATATGATTTTCAAATTCAGTTCCATGATCTGACCTAATGGCAACAATAGGACTGTCTAGAGTTCTTTCATCTTTCTTAGCAAAGATTGAAAATGCATTAAATGCTTCTTCTTTAGATGCAAGAAATATAGTCCATGTAAATCTAGAGTAATCATCCACCAATACCATAACATACTTCTTACCTCCACGACTCATTGTTCTCATTGGACCACATAAATCCATATGGACCAGTTCCAAAGGCTTAGTGGTACTTACCTGTTTCTTCGGTTTGAAGGAAGATTTTACCTGCTTCCCCCTGGCACAAGCTTCACATACCTTTTCATTATTAAACCTGATGTTAGGCAGACCTATCACCAAGTCCTTTGACACAAGTTTGTTCAATTGTGAAAGACTAGCATGTCCTAGTCTTTTGTGCCATAGGAGGGAGTCATTTTGCACCACACTTAAGCAGCTCAAGCTTCCATCAGATAGTGTCAGCAAGTCTACTTTGTATATATTTCCATGTCTGTTTCCCTGCAAAATAACCTCTCCAGAAGTTTGATTAGTCACAGTGCATCCAGTAGATGAGAAATTAACATTATTACCTTTGTCACATAATTGAGATATACTCAATAAACAATGCTTCAGTCCATCTACTAGAAATACATTATCTATGCAGTGTGAGTCAGACTTACCTACCTTTCCAATTCCAATAATTTCCCCTTTCTTACCATTACCGAAGGAAACACTTCCTCCTTGGAAGGCTGAGAGTGAAAGGAACAGTTCCTTATGCCCTGTCATATGTCTTGAGCAACCACTGTCCATGTACCATTTGTGGTTTGTCTCCTTCACTCTAGCCTGCAAAAGAAAACTAGGGGTTAATTTTAAGAACCCAAACTAGTTTGGGTTCCTTTCCTTTTGAAAAAGGATGAATCAGATCTCTTCTAGCCCAAAATGGTAAAGGTTTCTTTGTGTGAACATCTCTCCTTTTTACAGAATGTTGAACAGGTTTGTAGGACCTATTCTTCTGTTTCACAGGATTTCGAACAGGTTTATAGGACCTGTTCCTCTGGGCAGCCATTTTTAAAGATTGACAATTTTCTTTCCGGTGACCAGTGTTCCCACAGTGAGTACATAGCCAGTTTTCAGGAAATGATAAGTACTTACTCTTTGGATCCCATTTGGATGAACTTTGTGCCTTCATGAATCCAATACCTTTCCTGTTACTGCTATGATTTTCTTGCAACCATTCTAGTGCTTCAGAAGACTTGTTCCATTCTACAGTTTTTCTTAATTCCATTTTTGTTTTAACCAGGTCTTCTTCTAAAGATCTTATCTTTTCATCTTTTTTACACAATTCATCAACTGTGTTTTTCAGGTTCTCTTCAGCAATGATCTGATGAGAATTAGCAATACCTTTACCTTTTACAACTGTTTTAACATTTTCTAATTCCTGAGCAGTTGTTTCAAGTGTGAGGACCTGTTCCTCAAGCATGCTAATCTTCCTTTCCAGAAAATCATTTTTAATTATTTCCTCTTTGCATTCTATTTCTAAACAGTCATCATCAGTTATTTCATCTTCACTGTCTTGCCATCCTGCAACCAGCGCTTTGGGATTTCCACTTTTCCTATGGACCTGTTCCCTAGCCTTCTTCCTTTCATCAATGAATTTCTTCCTCCATTCTCCTTCCATGATTGGACATTTGCTGATGTAGTGCTCCGAGCTTCCACATTTGTGGCATTCTCCAGCCTGTTTCATGTTAGTAGACCTACCCTGTCCACTAATTTCCCTTTTCTTATTCAAATATTTCTGAACACTTTTAGCGATAAGGACCAGTTCCTTATCATCAATAATTTTATCACCAGCAGTCAAGGCTAGGTTAGGTTCAGTTTTAACTGGTGCTCCTATGTTTTTAACCTTTTTCCTCAGTTCATAAGTCTTTAGATTACCTATAAGCTCATCTAAGGATAAAGTGGTTAAATCTTTACTTTCAATGATAGCACAAGCTTTGATCTCCCATGAGTCTGGAAGAACCCTAGTCAAAATCTTTTCTACCCTGTCTTCTACAGTTAAAACCCTTCCCAAAGAGATAAGTTCAGAGGCAATGGCATTAAATCTAGTATACATTTCAGAGATTGATTCTTCTTCTTTCATTTTAAAGCTTTCATATTCAGCATAAAGAAGTGTACCTCTGGACCTTTTTACCTGACTTGTTCCTTCGTGTGCAACTTGTAGAGCATCCCAAATCTCCTTAGCAGTGGCATACCCTCTGATCCTTGTGCATTCGTCAGGACTAAGTCCACCAACCAGCCACTTCCTTGCCTTAGCATTCTTTTCCCATTGCTTTATATCTTCGGCATTGCACTCCTTCCTGGTTTTGGGAACATCCTTCCCATCAGCATCCTTCTTCATTGGGATCATGGGACCTTCAGTAACTATGTCCCACAGTTCGTAATCCTCTGCCTGAAGGTGATCACGCATCCTCTCTTTCCACCATGAATAGTATTTTCCATTGAAGTAAGGTGCTCTAACCATTGACTGACCCTCACTGTTCTCACGTGATGTACTCATCTAATCCTAGGTGTTAGCCTTTTCAAGGATAACCTGCTCTGATACCAATTGTTATTTCCCACGATTACACCACGTTACCGTTTTAAGGACCAGTTCCTTAAAATGTGTTCCTTTACTCTACGATGTGCGGAATAAAAACTGTAAGTAACTGAACACCAGATTTTAGCGTGGAAAAACCCCTAGACACGGGATCAAAAAACCACGACCTACTTCTCTAGTAGGATTTCAACTTCACTATGTAAAAAGACCCACTTGGTTACAAGACTCACTCTTACTAACCTAGGACTAACTCTAATCCTTTAGTGATCTTTCTCACGATCAGTGAAGTTGTGTCAAGTCCACGACTTGAACTACACAGTTTACAACTCGATTTTTGCTTACTACAATTGAACTAAGACTTGAACTTTTACAAGACTCAATCTAAGGAACAGGTTCTTACTTAGTTCTACTGTAGCTAATGATTACACAAATAAGCTAATAATTCTTCTCAGCTTTTGCTCGATGCTCTCTCTATTTGTGTACAACTTCTATGGCTGATAGTCTTCTCGTTTTATAGTTTCCAGCAGCCAAGAAGTCCCAATGAATTAGAATTCCAAAGCTCCCTTGACTTTGAATCCTAATTTGATTCTACCTTCTTGAATCCAAATCCTTTATCCTTTAGGATTATGCAATCTTTTCGTATCTGATTAGGCCTGCATAATTATCGAGATACACGTCAGTATTAGGATAAATAATAATATCTTAATCAAATGATTTTGCATGAATTATCTATTCTGCTTCAGTCATTCAAAGGAACAGGTCCTTTGAATCCGTTCCTCAGTCATCAGTCAAAACTCCAAGCAGCTTTCCAAGCTAACACCTGATTAGTTATTTCCCGAAGCGGGTACCTAACACTGAATGGCCAACTCAAAAAGAAATAGACACGGGAGGATTATTAGGAATTACCTGGAACTATATATGAATTGTATGGCCAACATCACACAAGGATAGTAGTAAAAGTCATTCCTGAGCAAGAACATATATAATAAAACCAAATACAAGAAATACAGCCACAACGGAAAAGCAAAGCTAAATGCTGGTCTTTATCACAAAGAGAATTTTAAAAAGAAAAAAAAAAAGAACATTCAACTATATCTTGAGAACTCGAAAAAAAGACATAGGTGCCGCTGTAATTCAAACTAATAGCAGACGACACTCTGTCTCCAAAGCCATGTAGAGACTTTATTTTGAAGGTAATAACGTGAAGGAAAATAAGCTTCTTTGTTGCAAGTTGAAGAAAGCCAGGTAAAACGGCACCACCACCCTATAGCTCCCACAATGTAATGCATAAAGACGCCTGCAGAGGTTAAAGCAGAGAAGACTATGAAAAAACAAACGGGAGAGAGAAGGAATATAAAGCATTTAAGAAAATGTAGTAGCATCTCAGAGCCATTGATGCAAGACTAGGATCATAAATTTTTGTTTTGTCTATCTTTCCTATGAAGGATGGCACACCGAGTAAATAATTTTTTTGCAAAGAATCAAAAATAGGAAATAAGGACATGAAAAGTAAGTAATGAAGCTATAAGATAATACTGATGTAAAATAAATATTGCTCCATGGCGCTTGAAAGAAAGATAAGCTATATTTTTAGTGCAAACAAAACGAAGATATCTTTTTTCTTGGTTGGTCGACTGGCATACTTTGGTTGTGCTTTCATAGCACAAGACCTTAATGCAATTAATTATGAACAGGAAAATTGAACGGAGGCTTAAATTTGGATCAAAATTCATTCAGGACACAAGAAAAATGATGAACCTGTCAAGTATCACTCTGTAGATTCAGAATCAGCATCAGTATCGGGAGGAAATACTGAGAGCTTGAACCCAACGCCAAAGCTGGCACATCGATCGAGTTTCTTCTCTGCTATTTTTCTTGCTGATCTGACTGCTGCTTTGTTAGTATTCTCCAGTTTCATCTCTTGGAGATAGGGTATATCAGCCAGGCTTTCCGGGACTGCTTCAAGGTTTTCACATGATATAAGAGCAAGCAGCTTGAGGCTGGGGAAGCTGTGGTTTGAAGCTTGCCAGATTTTCAAGTCAGTCCTCTCAATCCACAAGACTAGGAGACTACTAAAACCACCAATCTCTATCTCCCAAAACTCTCCTTTGAATGCATTTTCTTTCAACTTCAGAACTTTAAGAGACTCAAGCTGTCCCAAGTTAGTCATTTCACTCCAATCCAAGTGGGTACCGGAAAAGGTCAACTTCCTCAAGTTTTTGGGAAATATGGATACTAGCTTAGGAAGACGTATGACTTTATCACTGCACTGACCATCACTAGCAAGCTTCAAATTTTCCAACCACTCCAACTCGGCGAGATTGCTCAGTGCACCTGCATTGGCATCAAGAAGTGCAACTACATTGCCTTGAATACCTAATTTTCTGAGAAAGCGAGCCCGGGCAAAAACTTTCTTTGTGCAGCTATCTGGAGCAACTGCTGAAAGAGTTTGTATGCAGCAATGCTTGCTTGGACCACTAGGGGAAGGTAATTTAGCAGGAATGTTTGTGTGCAAGTGTCTTAACCGTAACATACTCCATATATCTGCTTTAATTTCTAAAGTTGTTTGTGGAGTAGTTGAATTAATGATAATAGTTTCCAAGTTCCAAAACTTAGTAAAGGGTTCTGGAAGTACCTTGAAGTCCCCTGAGAAAGACACATACTTCAAATGCAAAAGCTGGAAAAATTCTTTCGAATGGACACTCAAATTTATCGATTCAGCATCAAGGACTCTGATCAGAGGAAAAGCCTTGGGAATGATTTGCGCTGCAGATGGAGGCATCTGTGAATGTTTTGAGCTAAAACATAAGAAAGACCTGACAAGCTCCAACTCCGTAAAATTTTTTGAGGAGAGAAAGTCAATTAAAGTTGAAGAATCAATGCAAAGGCGACGACAGATGCGTGAGTCCGTCATCTGTAAAGACTGATCAGGTGCTAACCTAATTTCTTGGAAAAGACCTTCCTCATTTGCCTCCTTTTTGCAAAACTCATAATACATATCGTGAATACGACACATTTTGATGTTACCATCAGATGTCCGTTTCACTACCATCACCAAATTCTTCTTTGTAAGATCATTCAGACATTGCTCTGCTTGCTCCTCAAGGGTTAGATTCTTGTCAGACAGAATGAACCCTTCCGCTATCCAGAGACGGATTAACTTCCAAGAAGGGATATCAAAACCCCGAGGAAAGGTAGCACAATATAGGAAACACACCTTCTGGTAATAGGACAACAGATTGTAACTCGTTTTCACAAATCCCAAGCAGCAGTCTGGATCATCTCTATTTATAAGAAGATTTCCGATGTTTTGATCGACAAGCTTCCATTCCCTTTGTGTATTACAACCAACCAGGGCTCCTGCGATTACCACTATTGCAAGTGGTAGTCCACTACATTTTTTAGCTATGCTTTTTCCTGTTTCTTCAAACTCAGTGGGGCAACTATCTTTCCTGAAGACCTTCTTTTTAAGCAAAAGCAAACTGTTAGCATCACTTAGAAAGTTTACTAAATGAATATCTTCACTGAAAGAAGTAGCCACATCTATTAGCCGAGTGGTTATCATGATTCTGTGGCCTTTGTCGTTCTTTGGGAAAACTTCTTTGATAAAATCTATGACATCTCTGTTCCACACATCGTCCAAGATGAGCAAACATCTCCCTCCTTTTTCCATATTTGTGCGTATTGCGTCAGTTATTTGGTCAATGGTCATATTCTCATGTTCATTTGTCCGTTTCACAAAATTTGCAAGAATTTTGAGCAAAACGTCTCTTATGATGTATGTTTGATAGACACTAACCCAGATGCAGTTGAAAAATTCAAAAGTAATTCTTGAATCCTTATAAACCTTTCTTGCCAGTGTTGATTTGCCAAGACCAGCCATTCCAACAATTGGAACAGACTCTAAATTCTTTGATCCTCCAACTAGCTTGTTGATCAAGATGTTTGCCTCCTCATCAAAGCCAACAACATCATCTTCATCTGACAAATGTTGCTTTTTTACATAAAAAAAAAATGAAAAGGATATCAGGAAATTGTTAAGTGATTCTACTTGAACGGAAATTAGAAAGTACTCAGGTCAAAATACTTTGGTTATTATGAGTCAAAAAGAAGTACTCAAAGAAAATACTTTTGTTATTATTAGTCTAAGTTTAGCACCATCAAGGAAAAAAAAAGGTAGTTACAACAATCATACTTAAGTCAAATCCATGCTTGGTTAAACTATTTCTTATAATGAAACTATTAATGCATAAATGATACATGCATATATACAACGCACAGAGAGAAAAAAGAGCAAGGAATATAGCCCCACAGACGTCTATGATTCAATCATGTAAAGGAAATTTGAGAGAGATTGTAGAAGATGGAACTGTAAATTCAAGAAAGACTTCCCTCGATTGTACTCAACACAATTGATTGACAAGAAAACTAGCAGAAATGGAAGGAAAAGATTGAATTTGCATTTCATACATGATGCATCCTGTTGCATGCCACATTGCACAGCTTAAACTTTTCAAACGATTATGTTTTCAGGTTTCTTTAAATACTTTCTAATGGTTACGTTGAATCACCCGAGCATAGTTGTACTGTATTCAGCTAGCTAAAATCTAGTGGTATTGTCAAAATAAATAAAAAGACTAGTTCCGATTTGAAACGAAGAAACATTTTGGCAAAGAGATATGGGGATTTATGGCATACCTCTCGTGGATGTGTAGTTCTAGCAGAAAAACTGTCGATTCTATTGGCGTCCAACAGAGTCTGAGTTTGAGCACGTACTTGGTTGACTTCATTTCTGATGGATTGGATCTCTTTAGCAACATTTCTAACAGCCAGCCGGTAGCGAACATCAATCCATCTTGCTGCTGCATGCATGTCCTCATGCTGCTTAGCCTCAATCAGAAATTTGTCGATGGCATCTTCTGCTCTGTAAACCACAACTCTGATCTCTTTTGCTGATTTCTTCATACCTTCACTGTCGTCTAAGTGAATCTTTGAAATGTCTTTTAGGAATGCCTTCAATCCTTGAAGGTCTGCTACTAGCTCGTTGACATCATCTTCTATTCCAGCAATCAATTCAACATTTTCACGCCCCAATTCTGATAGCCTCTCTATCAAGTTATTAACCGTTACTTCTGTCATGTTTCTCTTTCGCTTTTACTGTCAAACATGAATATAGGCCCTTCAGATATATATAACCTGGGATGCAAACCATTCCTGGTAAGCTCCATTTCTCTAATTAGGATTATAATGTCTCAATTTGAATAAAATGTCTATAAATATAAAATTTGATTAATTAGATTGTTTGAAGGGAAGCCCTGGAGCAACTGATAAAGTTGTATTCGTGTAGGTCACATTGTGAAAACAGCCACTGATACTTGCATATCAGGATAGACTGCGTACATCACACCTCCTTGAGTACAGCCCGGCTGCCCTTTTTTGTAATTAGACTGTTTATTTTCTCAATATAAAAAATGTTTAACTTATCTTCATTTTTTTAAAATACTAGTAATATTGTATCAACAAAAACCATAAGAATACAGAACACACATGCATACACACACACACTCAGAAAGTTAGTGACAACAATAGCTCTGCTACGATGGAGGTAGCTGGCGATGGTAGTTTTAGTGGCAACGGGTGGATGTGTGGTCCTGATCATAGGTGATAGTTGTGTGGTAGTGATTGCTGGTTGCGGTTGTGGATGGAGGTTACTGGCCGTTGACAATGGAGGTGGTTAGTGGCGGCGACTAGTGGTGGAGACTAAAGGTAGAGGTGGTTGGTCAAGGTGGCTGGCGATAGATTTGGTGGTGGTTGGAGGTGCTGGTGGCTGGCGGTGCAGTGGTGATGATTGTGTAATTGTAATTACTAATAATTTTCTCATGTTTAATTGGATTAAATGTTTCACCAAATATATTCCTTAATATCATATTTTCCTCTACTTTATGGACATTGACTTCCGTGGAAAGAGGAGAATTCATTTTCCGAAATCCTGTTGTGGTTTCCTTCAGTGGCGGAGCTATGTACTACTGAGGGGTGGGGTTCAACCGAACCTTCTTCATTGAAAAATGATAATGTGCAAGTTAGTTAAAATTGAGTTTTTTTTTTAGTTAGATACATTGAACTTCCTTGACATAAATAAATATACTAGTGTAGTGATAAAGATGTTCAAAAATTGCTCTAGATCTCAAATGCAAATCTCAAGTGTCATTTTAATATTTTTTTTAACTCCTTCACGTTAATTTCTGACTCCGCCCCTGATTTTCTACTTATGTACTCAAACGTGGTTCTTCATAGTATATTTCCGAAAGAGTTAGTCCCAACCGCTCATTTCAAACTTCTAATTCTTTATACATATTTTGATTCAACTACGTTGAGCAAAACATATAAATGATAATGAAAGAAATTAAGAATCGAGATATACAAACTAAAATCCGAAGGATATTTCGGGTTACCTTTTACAATTAGCTAAAAGCTGTTGTAACTGAACTCGATATCTGGAGGCTTGAACACTTGTACTACAAACAAGAAAATAGAAGATCAAACTATTTTCTAAGGTATGAAAATGCAAAATGAAACAAGGTTAAATCAGTGAAACCTCAAGTTATTAAAAGGGGAAGAATATATAATATTATATCTTGAAAATATAACCTAAAGAAGGAGCAAGTACTCACTAGCTTGCTCTAGTAATCAGTAGTAATATATATGTATACAAGTGCAAGAATACAAGAGTTAAGACGTCGTATTTATAGTAATGGAACAACTATTAAAATTACAAATTTAGACATATAGACGTCCACATGACATTGTATATTAACATTGTGAAGTTGACTTAGATACCTTCAAGTCATATAATAATCTATTCTCACATGGTAGACTACAACTAATTGTACAACTAATTGCAGAAATCACATGATTCTAACTAGAGTAAGTTGCTTTCACGTCCCTTAGCTATATTAACCGCTTTATCCTCAAGCCTTAGAAAACCAGCTGTGGGTAACACTAAATTGGAGTTAATTTCGCCGGTGGTCACTGAACTATTATTTTATTATCATAAAATTACTTTTGTTTTATTTGTTACCCAAAAGTCATTCAACTTTGCTCCGGTCTACAACAAAGTCACTCAATCCAAATTTTGTTTAAAACTTGCCGGAAAAATGATGTGGCATCATTAATTAAAAGTAATTTTTTTAATTAACTTTTCATCTATTAATCTAACTAATTCCTTAACCCATTATTCTTATTCTACCCAACCCAAACATATTTCACTACGTCATCGTCGTGCATAAACATTTCATACCGATGCCATTTTTCTGTGCTTCTGTTTCATATTGAATTAATTAGTTAATCAAATTGAGTAATGTTAGGCAAATTGGTTATGCAAAGAGGGAAAATAAGGAACGGGGAATGAATAATGAACAAGCTTAAATCGGTTAGGTTTAGTTTTTCATTTATAAAATCAAACTAATTATGTCGATTTTTTTTTAAATTTTAAAACCAAAATAACAACTCGTTTGGACTGTTGTTGTGTATATGGTTTCATAATGTATCTATTGTATTGTACTTTATGTTTAGTTGAGTTCAATGTTTTGATATATTATATTATTTGCAGTTGTTTCATGATATAACATACTAGTAAATGAAGAATGAATTTACAATATTGTCAAGAAAATAATAAGATATGAGATAGAGATACTATAAAAAAGTTAAGATAAATGATAATATATTAAGGGGAAGAAGAGAGGAAAAAGACACGGTAACGACCCGATCACTCTAAATCGATCGTTTCATAAAATGGTCTCTTCAGCATTATATAACGACGGATTAACGATACGATACAATAAAATTTTAAAGTAACAATTAATACAAATATTACTCCCTCCGTTTAAAAAAGGATGAACCTTTTTACTTTTTGAAAGTCAATTTGACAAATCTTTGAACCTAAATTAGACTATATTAAATTAATATTTTCAAACAAAAATTTGCATATTCAAAAACTATACGAAAAGTACTATAACATGCAACGCTTCGCATATCAATATGATGAAAAGAATCATCTTAAATTGTTGGTCAAAGTTCATCCAGTTTGACTCTCGAAAAGCGAAAAGGTTCATCCATTCTGAAACAGAGGGAGTATTTTATAATAACAGTACAGTAACGGTACAATACGGTACAGCTGATAAAAGGGCGGGATGAGTAACGATAATGTGGGGTGGTGTAGTCAAGTACTCCCTCCGTTTCAAAATGGTTGTCACAGTTCGGATTTCGAGAGTCAAACAAGTTTATTTTGACCGTGAATTTAAATATATAATCTTTAAGTTTTTTGTAACGATATTTATATATTTAGAAACTACATAAAAAGTACTATAAGTCACAATAATTAATAATTCAAAATATTTAAAAGACATATGAAAATATTACGGTCAAAGTTAAACTCGTTTGACTCTCGAAATCCGAACTGTGACAACCATTTTGAAACAGAGGGGGTATATCCTGATGTGTCATCCTTTCTATTTGTCACTGGACACACCGTTTTAGAATGTAATTTTTTGGGTGAGCTAACAGCAAAAGCACAGTGGAGTGATCTTGGGAGTGAGTATTAAATAATGTAAACTTCAAAATTCATTGCAAGTTAGAACGTAAGTTTAGGTGTTTGATAAGTTGTGGTGCCTACATTTCAAATTAAATGAATCAAAGTTACTCAATATGTCATTAATTTAATATAATATATACATGTAAATATCAACTTGTTAAGTTTTTACCACTATAAAAAATAGCCACACTCTCAAAACCTTTTAAATTTTTACCCCTAGTTTCAATTTGTTATTTTTGTCATCTACAATTATACCAAGTGCAACGAAACGTTTGTTCTTTCTTTACAAACTTTAATGCAAAAACCCTCACATTTTTCCTATTTATTTTGAACTTATTTTATAACTTTATTGAATTTTGATGCTATTTTTACATTTTATTGCAATTTTTGCTTTTTAAAAATACTTATTCCAATTACATTAGCTTATAAAATAAAAAGTTCATTTTGCTTAGGTGTAACAGGTCATACCTTAGATTAATCGTCTAATGAAAACTTATTGTCAACTTTAAGAGACTCTATGAATTTGACGAACTGCATTTCATAATGATCTTTTGTTTACTATTTTAATTTTAAACATCACACGTACACTTGTCGAGATTTGTCGAAAACATTCTCTCCGTCTTAAGAGAATAAAGTTTGTGTACATCTCATCCTCTTCAAATACTACAAGTGGGATATACTGATTATATTATTGTAGTTACATACACACATACACAATAACGAGTATTACAAAAAAGGTAAAACGTTTCAATAATTATTCTCTAAATTTGACTAAAATTGTAAAATTACAATTACACGTTGTTATATGCAATTACACATTGTTAATCTAGCTGGAAGTAAATTGCCACCCAAAAATATGCTTATTGCCCCCTTGAAAGGGTCAATCTATAAAAAGGTTATCTTAAATTGACTCAAGTATAGATTATTATCTAAAATTGACTTAGATCTATTTAGAAGTCTTGCTATAGTCTTATTAACGGATTTATGTATCGAGCACTTCAAGCAATTAAAGTAATAATCAACCATAGTTAATTAGCTGAAAGAATTATTTGCAAGTTCATACTACATTATCATTAAAAATTTACCTGCACCAACCTTCACAATCGAATTTTATTTTAGTTTGTCGATAGTTGCTAATGTGAAAGCTTATTGGCAACTGGCAAGTGCTCAGAGTGACCCTTTTCATAACTCTAAGCTCATGTGTTCAAACTTGAAATAAAAACATAATGAAATAAAAACATAATGAGAGGACTTCTACAAATTTGATTATGGCAACACAGTATTTTATATATTTCGTTTCTTGCAATTTACCACTTCAATTGTGTTTTATATATCAAATATCTTAGTTTCACTTTATTTGTGTATAATTTCAATGTTTTAAGAATCAACTATCATTAAATCAAAACCCCAAAACTAGTTTGTTTTTCACTTAAAAGATTCGGCGGAGTAATAGTTAAGTTTTATTTAAAGTTGACTCGGATCAATATGATATATAAAATGGAGTACCAAGTCTTTCCACAGTCTTCTTTTTTTATGATTTGTTAGAAAACTGTTGTTAGCTCATAAAACTTTTCTAAGTTCATGGCGCATCTTGCCTTCCTCGGTCTTTCTCTGTTGGCCCAAAGTGGAGAACGTGTGCGATAGGCTTTGATAGTGACAAAATCGTATTAGAATCGGACTTAATAACTCAGTATATAGTTGATTCTAAGAAAACCAATTAAGCAGTAGCTGATGAACCTGTAATGCAAAGGGATGTGTGATGTTGGGCATATTTAATGTATTTTATATATATATTTTTCCTATTTTTTACTTAAATTCAATGCTAAAGAGTGTCCAATATTACTTATTTTTTGATATTCTACTAACTTGGTGTGTTTGAATGACTTAGGTATGAATTGATGAAATTTTGGAGCAAGATGACTATACTTTTTGCAGAAGTCCGAAATCATAATTGAAGTAGAAAAATGAAGAAGAGTGGTGTCAAAAATCAGAGCTCATTGTATGAACCTTACAATAGTCGTACATTGTAAGAGATGCTGTGAGATCTGGGAGCAGAGCATACATAAGGTCTTACATTGTAAGAGTGTTGTACGATCTGAAGGTTCCCACCGAATTGGGATTATAGGTTAATACATTTTGTACTCATTGTAATCCATATATAAGCAGTCTTAAACATAATTTCGGTTATCTTTGGACCTTTTGGGATGCGGAGAAATACTGGAGATGGGTTGGAGCTCAACGTCTGCATTGAATTTTCTTCTCTTTTCCTTTACATAGGCCCCGTTTGGGTGAGCTTATTTTAATTAGCTTAAAAGTAAAAAGTTACTTATAAGTAAATTTTAAGAAGTTAAGAAATTCTAACTTCTTATTTTTGGCTTTTTTTAAGTACAAAGTGCTTATAAGTACTTTATTTTTTTAAGTTACAAAACACCCACTTTTTACTTAAAAGTACAAATATACTTTTAAGTAGCTTTTTAAACTTACCCAAACGGGGCCATAGTTTGTTAGTTCTAAAGTTGTGGGATTCTCCATGATTGTTGATATTCCTAAGTTAATTTAATTTTATTGGTTTATTATATTGGGTTATTTATTCATATCATGAGCCTAATTATTTGGTTGTTTGATCACCAATTGAATACTATCTATGAACCTAGGGTTGAACTCGAAAGTGAGAACCATAGGTTGCAATAGGATTGAATAGAGCGTGTTCCTGAACCTAGGCATCGGGGAATGATTTCGCAGTTAGGATAGAAATATACCTAACTGTCATGCTTAGTCGCTACACAAGAAAAATAAATGTGTTCTTGTTAACTCTAATTCCATAGACATATAGGCATTAGGTTGGCTTGAATTGGCGAGCATGGTATCAAAAGAGTCATGTGAGTAATATTAACCCTGTGATTAGTAACTCAGATAAATTAATTTAGTCAGACTAACGGAAGAATTCAACAGGATTGACAGATATCCCATAACCCTAGACTATTGTCCCTTCTTGAATTCAAAATCGTATTTTACGTGTTAGTTATTTGCTTAGTTTAATTAGTTAATTTTAGTTAGATAAATTTTCAACTCTTTAATCCTTCTTGCATAGATAATTAGGACTTGTTTGATTTAGTCAGTAGTTAATTAACAATCCTCGTGGGAACGATACTTTACTTGTCACTTTATTACTTGATCGAGCACGTATACTTGCGTGTGCGTTTGGAGCGACAATGTGCCATATATATGTTTCAAAACAAATGATTACCGTGTATGCATTTTTTCCGTCTATGAATCTTACTCAAGATCGGGAATGTTCATGGGTCGGTACGGTCTCATTTTAACTTATCGGTAGCGGTATATCGGTTATCGATATGTAAATATGCAAAAGTAATACCGTACTGATGAGCTATTCATTTTATCTGTGTCGTGCGGTTCTTAAAGATTTGGTAGTTAATGGTTCGATAACCAGTATTACCAATAACTATTGTTGAATTAAAACACTATTAAGTATTCTCGCATCCTACGCTTCTACATCTACATGGATTACATGAAAAATGGTGGTAAACAACACTATAAGGTACATAAAGTACATAAAGCATATTCTAAGTTACTACAGAAGTGGTAACTATGCATAGACATTGAGAATCCATCACAAAAGGAATCTGCAAAATGTTTTTTAAAGAGATCTAAGCAGCTCGGCGACTAAGCAGTAAGGATTCGAACCACCAAAAAGTAATGAATCTAATGACTAACGACCCGAAAGTTGAAGCAGAAACAAAAGCTTAAAATGTGCCAAGCCTTAGGCGCACAGAGTAATGACCACAAATATCAATGATAGTTGAAGTTTAAACCTATAAACTAAAGTTGTACCTAAGACTGTTCATGGGTCGGCTTGGGTCGATTTTCCTCTAAAAGATAACCAAATCAATAAATTTGATTTTTCAAATACTTAAACCACAACCAAACCAATTACATCGATTTTTCACTTGTTCGGTTTTTGTCATTTATGTCGGTTATTTCGGTTTATTCGTTATCTGTTTTTTTTTTTTCTCTAAATTGTGGCATACACTTCTAAGGATCAATCACATATTTGGGCGACTATATTCCACCACGACACACCCAAGTCGAGTACTCTCTAGAAAAAAATAAACTTTATATGTAATCAATTTACATATGTAGCTTCATCCAAAAATAGTATGATTGTATAAGTATTGGACACTTTCAATTAACTTAATCAAACGTGTTTGAAAAGTTGAAGAGATATTTTGTCAAGATATCTTGATGATATTGACCTACAATGAAGGACACAAGACAAGTTTTTGAACATATAATTGATTGTTTACTTATCAAAATAAAGACTAGAATGCGAAAAAGAATACAAAATATACAAAAACTATAAAAGTGGGGAAATAGACTAGAATTCAAGAGCGCAATAAATAATAATAATAATAATA
This sequence comes from Petunia axillaris subsp. axillaris, assembly GCA_029990575.1. NCBI lineage: Eukaryota > Viridiplantae > Streptophyta > Magnoliopsida > Solanales > Solanaceae > Petunia > Petunia axillaris. The sequence continues at coordinate 49,563,206 of JARKNS010000009.1, forward strand.
ATAATAATAATAATAATAATAATAATAATAATAATAATAACAACAACAACAACAACATATGGTGTAAAATTCTTAAAAATTAACATAAAAATGCACATACATGTATGTGTGATTATAATTTTTAAGTTAAGTTCGGTTATTTTTTGCTTAAAATCAAAATCAAACCAATTTTTTCTCGGCTTTTTAAATTATAAACCAAAACTAACCCAAACCTAAAAATGTCAGTTTCTTTCGGTTTGAGTTGGTTTTTAATTTGATTCGGTTTTCGATGAATACCCCTGGTTGTATCTAATTAAAATTTAAAAGGCTTAATAAATATTTCTCAATAAAGCTAAAATATAACTGTGTAATGCTCTCATTCTCTTTTAAATGAAAGAAAAAATATTATCACATAATTAAAACGGAGGAATTATGTAGTATATATCTGAAACGACCTCGGTTAGTCGTTTCAGAAGTTAGGACTCCGATTGGCGTGTCGATAATTTTAAAATATTCGTAATGTCCATTAGGACCTGTCTGTAAAATTTGAGCTAAATCAGACCTCGTTTGGTAGGTATCGGAAGAAGGTTTCAGTTTTTATTGGCGATAAATATTGAAAAGAGATTTTCGAGCTCGGTTTTGCCGAATGAGCTCCGATTCGAAATTCGAAAGTGCCGTTAGGTTCGTATGATTATTTGTGACTTTTATGAACTTTCGAAAGTGAATTTCGATGTTGTTCGGCTAGTTTCCGTTAAAATGCCGAAAGTTAAATAATTTGACTTTTTCATTTAAATTCGCATCTTGAGTTTTGGGAGTCCGATTTGAGATCCGCCTTCGCGAGTATGTTACATATATTTTGTTTAACTTGTATGCAAAAGTTGGAATTATTTCGAATATCGCAGAGTACCATTTTAATTTTCGTTGCGAAAAGAAAAAAAAAAGGAAAACAAAATGGGAAAAAGACAAAATACAAAAAGGAAAGCAAAAGATTAAAAAAGTGGGCGGTGGTTGTGGGGATATGTATCCCTGTGCATTTCAACGTTTTTCACCGAAACGTGAAAAAATAAAAGCGCAGAAGGAAAAAAATAATTCATGACGCAGCGAAAAATGCCAGATAATGAGAAAAAAGTCGGAGAAAAGATAGAATTTTCACCTTGAAACATTCAGGTAATGATCTTAATATATTATTTGAGTTTATTACGTGTGTTTGAATATATTTTGACGGAAAAATTAGAATATTAGACATCGTTTTAATAAGTTCAATTAATAGTTTAAAGGGTCAAATGGACCCCGATAAGAGAATTGATTATATATTCGTACTCAGTGAGTTATGGGGAACATATAAACGTAATTTATTTGGGGTTTGGTTATGTGACCTTAAACCCTGTACATAGGCCTGACCTGCGTATTGCGTATGCGAATAGGGTATCAGGTTCCTACCCGGATTGCCCTAAGATGTGAGGAATGAAGCCTTTAGCCTAAATTGATATATTTTTCTGCTTATTGAATATAGTGGGATCGTTTGGCAAGGAAACCAAAGGATAAGGCGGTTGTTCATTTGCCGTACTATGTTTTGGAAGATGTAAGTGTTTATATCCATTTCTTTGGAGGCACCTGGCCTCGTGGATTTTCTACCACGTGTTCCTTACATGTGTAGCTGCCGATAGGCGTACTCATTACGCCTTAGCTTTGGATTTACATTGTATATTATATGTTATGTCCCGTTGCTGATATTGCATTGAGTATCTGAGCATTGTACTCTGGCTGTCATTACTGCATATACTTCCCGGTTGGCGATGAGAGTCCCGCACCGGCGAAGGGTCATTATTGCATATACTTCCCGGTTGGCGATGAGAGTCCCGCACCGGTGAAGGGTCATCATTGCATATACTTCCCGGTAATCGATGAGAGTCCCGAGCCGGTGAAGGGTCATCATTGCATATACTTCCCGGTAATCGATGAGAGTCCCGAGCCGGTGAAGGGTCATCATTGCATATACTTCCCGGTAATCGATGAGAGTCCCGAGCCGGTGAAGGGTCATTATTGCATACATCTCCTGGTAGACGATGAGAGTCCCGCGCCGGAGATAGGTATCAGGCATATGTGACTGCATTGCATTGTACCGCATTCATCCCATCTCATTGCACCGCATACTGACTATTATGTGTATTGTGTTGTGTTTTACGTATGCGGTATGTATACTATGTCGTGGACATATCTCAGTTTGTTTATATATTCCTGGCTCGCATTCTAGGTTGCGGGGATCGGGTTGCACGCCGCAACGATATAAATATATGGATCGGGTTGCACGCCGCAACAGGAGGAATATATGGATCGGGTTGCACGCCGCAACATGATGTATTTCTGATTGTTGATGTATTCGGGATACGTAAATGTTTTGGTTATCCGACGTTCCTTGTTGTTGATGAGTTTGTCATTCCATACGTATTTCTAGTTATTATCTGGCTCTGCCTTTTTATAATTTAAATAAGAGGAATTTTTTTTATTTGTTTCTCCTCCCTGGCTAGCTATCCTATTCTTTGAGGTGGCTAGTCTGCCCCACTTATTGAGTCCTTTTGACTCTCCCTTGTTTGTTGTTTGTTTCTTGTCTATCTATTTCGTTTCGGTAGGTTTGCTCCAGGATTGAATTCGCCACGTTGTGATGGAGCGAAGACGACTTCAGCTGTCAGGGTGAGCCAACTTTTATTCCGGATGGCCACCAGTTTTATGTTTATTATTTCAGTTGCATATTGCTCGCTTCAGGAGGTATTTGTCTTCTTCTGTATTCTTAGATGTCTAGTCTGGATAACCCTAAACCTAGTATGTTGGGTAGTCAGCTGTAATTTCTTTTGTACAGCTTAGAGGTATCAATATGTCTGTGTCTTATTTTAAGTGTTGCCCTTATCTATGAATTGTTATATTTATTTTTCTTATTTAATTGGTAAGGGTTCGCCCGACGGGTCTAGGGGAGAATGTCGGGTGCCCGCACGACCTAACCGGATTTCGGGTCGTGTCAATATCTCCGTGTGATTGATGGTCATAAACATCTCTCGGTCACATTGCTGCAGTTTTTATTACTATTATTTCCCCTTGTATGCCTCATTGCTTTGCTGTTAATTGTTATACATGTCACAATACTCTTAAACAAGAATTGTTCTTCATGCTTTCTGCCACTTAATGATATTTAATGACTTCCTAAATACTTGAGTAGCCTTTTGTTAATTTTGAAAGATATGATTTGTTTAGTTAGTGAAAATGATGGCTTGTTTTTGGTTAGAACCTAAGGCTGATTCCATCCTACTGTAGAATTCCTTTTCCTAATTCACATCATGCCAATTTATATGTTTCGTAGCGTAAAGCCGTAAACACAATTAGAGTATTGACTAGCGAAAATTGAAAAAAGAAGATTACAATACTAATGTTGAAACACATATAAACTTGGTATATAAATATCCTTGTACAAGTTGGATATATCCAACTTCAAATTTGTCAAAGAGGTTCTGGCCTAATGTCTCCCTTTCTGCAATCTAGGTGCTTATTTTTAAAAAAGATATAAAATCCCACTCTAAGATTTGGGTGTTGAAAATTTTAGGAATTTTTTTAACATGAAAAGAGTTTTAAGTTATTTACATGTTAGAATAAAGATCTTTTTAATACTATCAGATCATCTTTACTTGCTGTATCAGATAATATGTCTTATTTTTTAAAATTATGAATCTTTCATAAGAAAGCTTACCTATAATATTTTTTGGATAACCTGTAGTATAGAAAATGTTCATACCACTGGTGTATAATATGAATACCATGTGTTCATATATTTTTGCACCTCCACCTTCCTCTCATTTGCCCAAAATATACATTGTACTTCACCCTTCAAGAACGGTGAGATATTGAAAATCGTCTTTAGGAAATACTTTCATCTAGCACATTGCCAAATGATTTCCATTGGGTCCCTAGCTAGTGAAGCCATTTTCCACTAATTTTAGGAAATTTTTTCCTTAGAAAAATATTTTTCAATATTCAATGCAACCAAACAAGAAAAAATAGAAAAACATTTCCCTACCCTTCAGACAAACCATATGATGACTTTTTTTTTTTCTTGGGTAAAGGTAATTAAGCAGGGTGCTTAGTGAGTGCTCTTACAATTTACAAACATGTATAGATAGTATGAAGAACAATTCTCGTTTAAGTGTATTGTGACGTATAAAAATTAACAGCAAAGCAATGAGGCATACAAGGGGAAATAATAGTTATACAACAGGACAATCTAAATGATGGTTCTTACAATTAGGGAAATTTAGATGCACAGCCATTTTTGGACACACTCAAAGAGTTTTTATCCACAGTTTTAAAATTCATTGAGAAATAATCAAAAATTCGTGCGCACACTTAAGCTCCATTAGTGTTGGAAAAACACCCCAAATTAGTCTCATAACAAAATATTGGGGCTTTGAACAGTATTTTGTTATGAGACAAAATAATCCCATTACAAAATAATGGGACCTTGAACTAACATGTTCAAAGGTCTCATTATTTTATTATGAGACTTTATCCCATAACAAAATAATGAGATTTATTCCCATAACAAAGGTCTCATCAAAGGGATAAATCCTAATGGATAAATCTCATTATTTTGTTATGGGACTTGGTATAAAGCTTCAGTCCCATAACAAAATGTTGGGGCTTTGAACAAGTTCCAGTATTTTATACTGGGGTCTTACTGAAGCTTCCCAGTATTTATATTGGAATTTATCCGGAGGTGGCTATTTCTCAGCGAATTTATTTTTGACGGCTACAAATCAATTAGCGCGCGCCAAACATGCCCCTACGCGAAATTTTTCCTTACAATTACAGACATAATGAGGGAAAATAAAAGAAGAAGGAAGAAGTCAAGTTTAGCTTAAGAACAAGAGACACAGGGGCCCCTGGTACTTCAAGCTAATGATAGACAACATTATGTGTCACCGAAACCATGCAGAGATTTTATTCTGACGATAACGAAAAGGGAAGTAACTTTCTTTATTGCAGTAACTGAAGATCTGAAAGATGAAGCAAGACATGGAAAGGCAGCCCCACCACATTGAAGATGATACTATCTATTAATGCAATGCATAATGATATCTGCAAAGGTTAATGTAGAAGACTGTATATAAGACTAGGATCATATTTCAAAATTAGTTTATCTATCTGTTCTGTGGATGAAGGATTGTACATAGAATTACATATATTTGTACCAAATTTAGGAAATAAATAAATACATGAAAGGAAGTAGGAGATAAAATAGATATAAGGTAAAATAAGTACTGCTCCATAGCACTTGGAAGCTTAAAAGTTTATGAACAAAAATTTGAAGACATAATAGAAAAGAGACGAACCTGTCAAGTATCACCGAATCGATTTAGAATTAACATCACTATCTGGAGGAAATACTGAGAGTGTGAACCCAATGCCAGAGCTAGAACGATGTTGCAGTTTCTTTTGCTCAATAATTCTTGCTGACTTGACTGCTTTTTTAGTATGCTCCAGTTTCATCTCTAGAAGATTGGGTATATCAGCCAGACTTTCTGGGACTGCTTCAAGGTTTTCACATGATATAAGAACTAGCCTGATAAGGTTGGGAAAGTTATGATTCGAAGCCCGCCAGGTTTTCAAGTCTGTCCTCTCAATCAACAAGACTAGGAGACCACTAAAATGACCAACCTCTGGCTCCCATATCTCTCCCTTGAATGCATTCTCTTTCAACTTTAGGACTTCAAGTGTCTCCAGCTGCCCCAATTTACTCATTTCACTCCACTCTAACTGAGTAGCAACGAAGGTCAACTTCCTCAGGGTTCTGGGAAATATGAAGACCAGCTTAGGCAGGGTTATGACTTTACCATTGTACGAACCATCATTCACAAACTTCAAATTTTCCAACTGTTTCAGCTCAGCAACATCGCTTAATCCACCAGTATTGTTATCAAGAAGTGTAACTAAATGACCCTGAATAGCTAGCTTTTTGAGATAACGAGCCCTGGCAAACACTTTCTTGGTGCAACTTTGTGGAGCAATCGTGGAGAGTGTCTGTATATGACACTCGCGCTCCTTGCTTGTTGAAGCATTAGGGGCGGGCAGTTTAGCAGGGACGTTTGTGTGAAAATGCCTCAACCGCATCATACTCCAGATATCTGCTTTCACCTCAAAAGTCCTTTCTTGATTGGTTGTATGAATGATAAGGGTTTCTAAGTTCCAAAACTTGCCAAAGGCCGGTGGAAGGGCGTTGAAGTCTGCTGTAAAAGAGATATATCTCAAGTGAAATAACCGGTAAAATTCTTTCGTAAAAGTAAATTTTGTTGGTTCCACATCGAGGACTTTGATTAGAGGAAAGCCCTTGGGAATGGCTTTTACGGCAGGATTGGGCATGTCCAATGGTTTTGAGCTAAAACATAAGAAAGACCTGATATTCTCCATAGGCGTCGGTGTTTTGGAAAGTGAGCATAAAAAGTCATTCAAGGTAGAAGAATCAATGCAGAGGCGACGACAACTGTCTGAATCTTTTATCGCCAAAGACTGATCATGTACTTTTCTAATCTCTTGGAAAATATCTTCCTCACTTGCTTCCTGTTTGCAAAATTCATACAACACATCGTGAATACGACATGTCTTGATTCGGCCATCTCTCCTTCGCTTCATTACCATCACTAAGCTCTTCTTAGTGAGATCATTCAGACAATTTTCTGCTTGCTCCTCAAGGATTAACCTCTGACTTGGTACAAAGCCTTCCGCAATCCATAGGCGGATCAATTTCCAAGCAGGGATATCAAAACCCCGAGGGAAGGTTGCACAATACAGGAAACATGCCTTTTGGTAGTAAGACAACAAATCGTAACTCAATTTCACAAATCCCAAGTTGTTGTCTGGGTTATCTCTGCTTGTAAGAAGATTTCCTATGTTTTGATCAACAAGCTGCCATTCTCTTCTTGTTTTACAACCTGCTAGAGCTCCAGCAGTTACCACTACTGCAAATGGTACTCCGTTACATTTTTTAGCTATGTTTATTCCTGGTTCTTCAAATTCACTGGGGCAACTGTCTTTCCTGAAAACCTTCTTTTTGAGTAAAAGAAAACTGTCATCATCACTTAAAAACCGTAGGTGATGAATATCTTCACTAAAACAACTTGCCACATCAACTTGTCGAGTGGTCGTTATGATTCTGTGGCCTCTGTTGTTCTTGGGAAAAACATGCTTGACAAAATTCATAACATCTCCATTCCACACATCATCCAAGACAATTAGGCACCTCCATCCTTTTTCTATAAAATTGCGAATTGCATCAGTTATTTGGTCCTCAGTCATATTCTCATGTTCATTTTTCCGCTTTGTAAAGCTCGCAAGAATTTTGAGCAAAACGTCTTTCTTGATATATGTCCTGTAGACACTAATCCATTTGCAACTGAGAAATTCATAATTAATTCGTGAATCCTTAAAAACCTTTCTTGCTAGCGTTGATTTGCCAAGGCCAGGCATGCCAGCGATTGGAACCGCCTCTAGATTCTTTGATCCTCCAATGAGCCTACTGATCACAGTGCTTGCCTCCTCCTCAAAACCAACAACATCATCTTCATCCGAGAGAGCTTGCTGTTTTACATTGATAGAGAAACTGACATGATTAGGAGTAAGATTTAAAGAAGATACTTTACTTAACGAAGAGAATAGAGTAGTCTCCATCATGAAATTAAACATTCTTGGTATTCTAGTTAGTCTTATAAAAAAAATACAATTTGCTACCACTATAGTATTTAAGATAAATCCATGCTTGAACGAACAAAACATCAATCATATTGTTGAAAATGGTTCAATGTAGTAATCAAGAAGACTAGTCCAGTCTAGTAATGAAAAAACATGTTGTCAAAATAGATAGGGACTTATGGCCTACCTCTCGTGGCTGTGCAGCTGTAGCAGAAAAAGTGCCCATCTTACTGCCATCCAACAGAGTTTGATTTTGAGCACGTACTTGGTTGACACTATTGCTGATGGACCGAATCTCCTTAGCAACATTTCGAACATTAGACCAGCAGGGAGCATCAATCCATTTTGTTGCTTTGTTCTTGTCTTGGTGTTGTTTAGCCTCAATAAGGAACTTGTCAATTGCATCTTCTGCTTTGTAAACTACACCTCTGATCTCTTTCATTGTTCTCTTCCAGTCTTCAGTGTTTCTATTGATCCATAAAACATCATTCAAGAATGCTTTCAACCTGTGAAGGTCTGCCACCAAATTGTTGACGTCGTCTTGTACCCCAGCAATCAGCTCAACATTTTCACGTCCAAATTCCAACAGCCTCTCGATCAAGTTGTTCACCACCACTTCTGCCATCTTTCTCACACTCTAATTGTCAAAATGAAGTTTATTTGTTAAATTTAGGCAGTACAATTCTCAATTGGCTTTCCAAAGTGTATGTAATAAGTAACGGTTAGGATATTAAGACTTAAAGTGTGAACCTCTCCAGCCAAAATCCCCCTGAATATGAAGTGGTTGCATTCTTATGCTTGGACTTTCTATATTGTTTCTCGTTTTATCATCAAGAATCAAATATGAGCTAAACAACTTTAATGACAAAAACGTAAAATATATACTTCTAGCTGGGTTTGTTCCATTCTTGGTGTTATCTTACTTTTGTTTACCCATGTCAAATATCTCTTTTAATATGGAGGAAATGCTAGGTTGTGCAAATCAATAGCTTACGGATTACTTAGAGTTTCATCAACATTTTTGTTTCTTCAAATTTTCTTATAGAGTATTTTGTTTGAATGATTTTAAATAATCTCGTACTAAATTTGCCAGACCAGTGATTTCTGGAGATGTACTATCTAGAGTCGTCAACATGGTTTTGGCCCGTCAGGACGGCCCACCCCAACGTTGATAAAGTTTTTGCACAAAATAAATACTTTTGGCACTGCTGCTACAATTTTGACACATGAGAAAAGTTTTAAATGGCTTCGCGAAATAGAAAGATCTAACAATTGCAAGGAACTTTCGTACGGGGACCCTTTTTGCAAGACTTTTCAGCCAGAAGATGTCCTATTCTGTAAATCTCCCAACGTTATTTGAGAGGGGTAAGCTATGATTTTCCAAACCAATTTAAGAACGAAGCATTTACCCTAACCTACATAAGACCGCCTGCCCACGAATTTAACCGAAGCCGACCCAGCCCGTGAGCCAAATGGAAAAAAAAAATTGAAAATTAAAAAGAAGTAACTTTAAGGGACGTGAAAGTCTTTTTGAGAAACTTGTTTTAACTTTTTATTGAACAGAAATGGAATGTATTGTGGACTTGAGACTATTTTGGTAATAAATTTTTATATGTTTTTGTATTTTTAGGATACAATAAAAGGCTCTTTCAATTAAGTCGTAATTGAAGGATATTTGAGGTTACCTTTTCACAATTAGCAAAATCGCTCTGTTGTAACTGATCTCTGTGGAGGTTTGAACACTGTATAAACAAGAGGAAAACAGACAAAGCTTTTCTTCAACGTAAGATCAGTGAAACCATAAGTTATTCAAAAGCGGAAAGCTTTGCAGATATATATAACCAAATCAAAATATTACAAATATGAACAAGGAAGAAAAAGGAAGGACGACTCACCAAACCTGTCTGTCAAGTAGTATTATAATATAATACTGTATAGAAAAAGTGCAAGAATGCTAGAGTTAGCACCTTCAAATTTCAACAATGGAACAACCATCCAAATTACTACTACAAAAGTAAAGACTCCCACATGACATTAAATATTATTAATGTGAAGTTGACTTGATTAAATAATTTCAACTGATTCATTTTATGAATTTCTTTAAATGGTAAAGTACAACTAATTGCAGAAACAACATGATACTAACAAAAGTTACATTTCCACTCCCCAGTGAAAATATCTGCCTTTTGGGTGAGGCATAGGCATGTACAGGTTTACAACGCATCTAAAACTTGATTTCGTATATATCTCTAGCTTATGAGTTATGCCTAGATACACTTAACTAGGTATGATATTGTTTGTTTAGTTTTCTCAAAATTCCCACACTATGATATTGTATGGGACTTTGTTTGTACACCAACAATCTCGCTCTTGATACAAATTGTGCCCTAGTCCAATGATTATCCTATTAGGGTATAATCACTATGTTTTGGGTTAAGCTTGTACGATTTTTTTCTGAGAAGACCTCGCACCATTAAAAGTATTTCTATACCTATATATTGCTTTCCAATCTTTTCAAGTACCGATATAGTACTTTATTCGCACACTAGACTATCTCCCCCTCAAACAAAGTTTCACCTGGCCAATTTCCACGCTCTATGGTTTTCTCCCTAGCTCGAACTAAGTTTTACATGGTCTATTATCACTATCCACGGGTCATTCCGAGATTCACTATGTGCTCCATTATGAAAGTCAAAGCTCGCAGCTAGCTTCTTCTTGGTTGTGTGCGTGCGCCTCCAAGCTAAATTCTTTCCTTCATTTTCAACTTTTGTACATGCCGTAAGTTGTTTGTCTTACAATACAACACTACAATCTAGTCCACACAAGGAATGTGTTACAGAGTAATAGTCATTCATGAGCAAGAAGGACAACAAAAACCAAATTAAAAACAAGAAATCAAGTCACAACAGAAAAGCTAAATGATGGTTCTTATAATTACAAAAATAACTAGAGGAAACAAAAAAGAACGACGAAATCAAATTTAGCTCGAGTACAAGAGACACAGGTGCCCCTTGTGTCTCAAGCTAATGATAGATGACATTCAGCATGTCTCCAAAACCATGTAGAGACCTTCTTTTGAAGATAACCAAAAGGGAAGTAAGCTTCTTCATTGCAGTAACTGAGAACATGACGAAAAAGTAAGGCATTGAAAGGCGGCGCCACCACATTGGAGAGGATACTGTCTCTCAATGCAATGCATACTGATGCCTGCAAAGTTAGCGAATGCATAAGACTAGGATCCTATTTCAAATGGTTATCTATCTTTTCTATGAATGAAGGATTGCATATCGAATTACATGTATTCGTTTCAAATTTAGGAATAAATAAATAAATGAAAGAAAATGAGGAGATAAAACCGAATGAAAGTAAAATAAGTATTGCTCCATAAATGAGGGTATAGTTTTTTAAGATTATAAGAAAATGAAGTGACAGCATGCTCTAATTAGATCCTCAATAAAGATGTCCTTTTTTGGTGGTGATCAACACTTAGTACTTTTGAGCATGTTCTTTGAAAACAAATACCTAAATCAGATCTTAGGGAGAACATTATGGAGGCTTAAAACTTTATTAACAAAAATTTGAAGACATAATAGAAAAGAGACAAACCTGTCAAGTATCACTGAGTCGTTTTAGAATCAACGTCACTATCGGGAGGAAATACTGAGAGTGTGAACCCAGAACAACGATGTTCCAGTTTCTTCTTCTGCTCTATTTTTCTTGCTGACTTGACTGCTTGTTTAGTATACTCCATTTTCATCTCTTGAAGATTGGGTATATCAGCTAGGCTTTCTGGCACACCTTCAAGGTTTTCACATGATATGAGAACAAGCCGCTTGAGGCTTGGAAAGTTACGACTTGAGGCCAGCCAAGTTTTCAAATCTGTCCTCTCAATCCACAACACCAGGAGATCATTGAAACCACCAACTTCTGGCTCCCAAAACTCTCCCTTGAATGCATTCTCTTTCAACTTTAGGACTTCAAGAGACTCCAGCTGCCCCAGTTTAGTCAATTCACTCCACTCCAACTTGGTACCAGAGAACGTCAACTTTCTCAAGTTCTTGGGAAATATGAACACGGGAAGGGATACAATCTTACCAGTGTACTGATCATCATTCACAAGCTTCAGACTTTCCAACAGCTTCAACTTAGCAAGTTCGCTCAATCCACCAGCATTATTATCAAGAAGTGCAACTACTTGACCTCGAATAGCTAACTTTTTGAGATTACGAGCCCTGGCAAACACTTTCTTGGTGCAACTTTGTGGAGCAATCGTGGAGAGTGTCTGTATATGACACTCGCGCTCCTTGCTTGTTGAAGCACTAGGGGCAGGCAGTGTAGCAGGGACGTTTGTGTGAAGATGCCTCAACCGCATCATACTCCAGATATCTGCTTTCACCTCAAAAGTACTTTCTTGTTTGGTTGTATGAATGATAAGGGTTTCTAAGTTCCAAAACTTGCCAAAGGCCGGTGGAAGGGCATTGAAGCCTGCTGTAAGAGAAATATATCTCAAATGCAATAACTGGTAAAATTCTTTTGTAAAAGTAAATTTTGTTGGTTCCACATCGAGGACTTTGATTAGCGGAAAGCCCTTGGGAATGGCTTTTACGGCAGGATTGGGTATGTCCATTGGTTTTGAGCTAAAAAATAAGAAAGACCTGATATTCTCCATAGGCACCGATTTCCTGGCAAGTGAGCAGAGGAAGTCATTCAAAATAGAAGAATCAATGCAGAGGCGACGACAAGTGTCGGAATCTTTTATCGTCAAAGACTGATCATGTGCTTTTCTAATCTCTTGGAAAATATCTTCCTCACTAGCTTCCTGTTTGCAAAACTCATACAACATATCATGAATACGACATGTCTTGATTTGACCATCCGATGCCCGCTTCATTACCATCACTAAGTTCTTCCTAATGAGAACATTCAGGCAATTCTCCGCTTGCTCCTCAAGGGTTAAATTTTGACTTGGTATGAAGCCTTCGGCTATCCACAAACGGATCAATTTCCAAGCAGGAATATCAAAACCCCGAGGGAAGGTAGCACAATACAGGAAACATGCCCTGTGATAACAAGACAACATATCATAACTCATTTTCACAAATCCCAAGCAGCTGTCTGGGTCATCTCTATTTATAAGATGATTTCCTATGTTTTGGTCGACAAGCTGCCATTCCCTTCTTGTAGTACAAGCTGATAGGGCTCCTGCAACTACCACTATTGAAAGCGGTAGTCCACTACATTTTTTAGCTATGCTTTTTCCGGGGTCTTCAAACTCAGTTGGGCAGCTTTCTTTCCTGAAAACCTTCTTTTTAAGTAAAAGTAAACTTTCATCATCATTTAAAAAGTGTAGCTGATGAATATCATCACTGAAATGGCTTGCAACATCAACTTGTCGAGTGGTCGTCATGATTCTGTGACCTTTGTTGTTTTTGGGAAAAACATGTTTGACAAAATTCATAACATCCCCATTCCACACATCATCCAAGACAATTAGGCACCTCCCTCCTTTTTCCAAATAAGTGCGAATTGCAGCGGTTATTTGGTTCTCGGACATAGTTTCATGTTCAGGTGTCCGCTTGGTAAAATTTCCAAGAATTTTGAGCAGGACCTCTTTCTTGACATATGTCCTATAGACACTAACCCAAATGCAAAAGACAAACTCATAACTAATTCTTGAATCCTTTAAGACCTTTCTTGCTAATGTTGATTTTCCAAGGCCAGGCATGCCTACGATTGGAACTGCCTCTAGATTATTCGATCCTCCAATAAGCCTGCCGATCACATTGTTTCCAGCGTCATCAAAACCAACAACATCGTCTTCATCCAAGAGCGCTCGCTATTTTACATGGATACCAAAAAAGAAACTGACATCAGGAATAAGACTTAAAGAAGTGATTTTACATGCTTAAATGAAAAGAACAAAATAATCTCATCATATCATGAAAGCCCATGAACCCGTCAGCAAAACTATAAATATTCTGATTAGTCTGGTTCAGCACTATAAAACAAAAAGAAATTGTTACCAGTATAAAATATGGAGATCGATGTATTCATGCTTGAACAAAACAAATCTCATAGCAAATCATTTACAATATTTGACTATAATAAAAAAGGCTAGTTCAAGACTTGAAATGAAAAACATTTTGTAAAGATATATAGGGACTTATGGCATGCAACAGAGTTCTATTTTTGAGTCCGTACTTGGTTGAATTGAAAGGACATTTTGCAAAGATGTACGCACCTCTAGTGGTTGTGTAGGTGTCAATGATAAGTTGCCCATTTTATTGGCATCCAATATAGCTTGATTTTGAGCGCGTACTTGGTCGACACTACTTCTGATGGACTGAATTTCTTTAGCAACATTTTTGACATTGAACCAGTTGGGAATATCAGTCCATCTTATTGCGTTATTCTTGTATTCATGTTGATTAGCATCAAGCAGAAATTTGTCAATTGCATCTTCAGCTTTGTAAACCACACCCCTGATATCTTTCACTGTGTTCTTCCAACCTTGAGTGTTTCTACTGATCCATGAAGCATCCTTCAAGAATGCTTTTAAGCCTTGAAGGTCTGCCACCAAATTGTTGATGTCGTCCTGTACCCCAGTAATCAGCTCAACATTTTCACGTCCAAATTCCAACAGCCTCTCGATCAAGTAGTTCACTACTACTTCTGCCATCTTTCTCTCTTTCTCACACTCTAACTGTCAAAATGGAGTTTAGTTTTTAAATATAGGCAATAAAGTTCTCAATTGGTCTTTTTCTAAAGTATATGTAATAAGGTTAGGATATTAAGTGTGCTGTGAACATGAAGTAGTAATATTTTTTTCCTAAATTGTTTCTCGTTTTATCATCAAGCATCAAAGATGACGCTAAACAACTTTAATGACAAAACGTAAAATACAAAGACTTCCAGCTGATTTTGTTCGATCTCAGTGTTTCAGTTTTTATGTACGTAGTAGTACTACTTTGAAATTAGTCAATATTACTTCAATCACTTTATATTTAATTAGCCATGTCAAAGATGTAGTATCACATTTAACATGGAGGAAATGCTAGGTTGTGTAAATCAGTACACCTTGCGGATAACTTAGATTTTCATCATCATTTTTGTTTCTTCTAATTTTCTTAATTATAAAGTTTATTTGAATTTTAATTGATCCCGAACTAAATTTACCCAGAGTGATTTCTGTTCATCTCTGTTGGTCAAGAAATCCTCTCTCTAGAGATCTACTAGTAGAGCTGCCAACATTGGCTTGACTTGGCCGGCCCAACCCATTTTTGATACGAGTAGCCTAAGATTTTCTGAGCTCATTTAAGAACGAGACCTTTTAGCCAGACCCACGTAAAACTATTGTTCGAGTCGTGAGCCAAATGAAATTGAAAAAAAGTAGTTACAAGTGTCATTTAAACTTTGAAAATTGAAAAGAAGTAGTTATAGTGTCATGCAAAGGTTTTTTTGGAGCTTGTTTTAACGTTTTAATGAACGGAAATGGAGTATTGTCCTTTATTTTTGGGTTTTATTGTAATTTCTTGGTACTTAAAATGTGTATTATTATTTATTTGGACTTGAAACTTGTTTAGTAATACTATATGTAATATTGTCGTGTAAGTATTTTAATGCTTTTACTTTTTTAGGTTACAATCTAAGGTCCAACCAAAATGGTGGCTCCTCATATATCTAAACTTTATAATTTAAAGTGTCGTAAACTTTAACATGATAAATCTATAAAGTTTAAATCTTGGATCTATTTCTGCCCATCCCTAGAAAAAGTTTTATAAAATTGACTTGGAAATTAGAACCATCTTAAAGTTTTAAAAACATCACTACCAACACAAAAGGAAACACTTTCTTAGCTTGAAGTTGGATCTGGAAGCATACGAGGATTTAAACATGTCTCTGTTTTAAATAGTTCGACAACAAGCTTTGAGACTTTGAGTGGAGCAATTTCGTGCATTCTCAGTAGGAAAGTTAATATCCTAAGAAGAATTAATTGGTCGAAGCGGAACTACAACATTAGTAAAGAAATAACCTACTCTGTAACCATTGAAAATGAATCATCTTATGTATTCAAATAATCTTCCATTCTTTACTATTTAAGAATAATTATATATGAAGAATCTATCCCTTGTTATGGATTCATCTTCATAATCATTCTCCATCTAATATTATTCTGAAAATGTTCGCAGTTTTCGAACTTTGTATTTCTTTTATGGTGGAAACTTTTTCTTCCAACTAGAAGCAATGAAGATGATGATTGAAATAAGTAAGAAATTAAAAAGTCAACATTAAGTCTTGAAGGATATCTGGGGTTACCTTTTCACAACTAGCACAATCGGTGTTGTAACTGATCTCTGTGGAGGCTTGATCACTTGTACTACAAATCAAAGCTTTTCTTCAACGTACACCAAATGAAACAAGGAAGATCAGTGAAACCACAAGTTAATCAAAAGGGAAAGGGTAGAGTAATAAACTTTGCGCTCTGTCAAGTATAATATGTACACAAGTTCAAGAATACTAGAGTTAGCACATTCTACCTATAAGGATGGAACAACTATCCAAATTACAAAAAGTAGACGTCCCCACGGCATTGTATATTAACATTATCAGTTGACTTGATTAAATAATGTCAACCAAGTCATTTTATAATTTTCTTTGCCAGGCAAATTACAAGAAACTGCGGAAACAACATGATACTAGCTAGCGAGCGTTGCTTTTCCAGTCCCCATTAATATTGTCTGCCTTTGGATGAGGCAAATAATCAGTGGCGGATGTAGAGTGTACATCGCGGGTTCGATAGAACCCAGTAGATTTAGTACAGACAGTGTATTTATATTAAAAAACTATTAAATATGTAAAATATTAAAAACTATTAAATATGTAAAATATTAAGTCGAGAACTCAATTACTTACACATGATAACGTTATTCAAAATTTAGAACCCATAAAGTTCAAATCATAGATTTGTATCCGTGAGGCATGTACAGGTTTACAGAGTGTCATTAGAATATATCCGGCATTTCTAACTCCTGAGTTTGCATTTGGATATATACACAGTTTTATTTTTTCAAAATGCGAGCATGTCATATCTCTAATTTCATTGGACGAAAGGAAAATTACAAACTGAATTATAAGCTTGTGATGGTACTAGTTAGTGCAATTAACAAGGTCATTTTCCATGTAGCCAAGTCAATTGTTTTTTTTTTTCTTAATCACTCGTTCAAACAGTTGATGTTAATAGCCACCGACAGATTGCAATATAGTATAGTAGTAGTAGTAAATTTTAAGTTCATCCAAGTGTGACAGAATAGCCACTATCTAATTAAATACAAAAAATGTCACCGCTAGCGCTCCATAACGAGTGATTTTGCAAAATATCCGCATTAAAAAATATTTTAGCAAAATATCTTTTTTTGTCCGGAGCCAAGACTTCAAGGTAAAAATCTTGTAAGTCTTGGCAATTGCCAAAACTTCAAAGACAAGTACTGTTTTACCAATACTTCAAGTTATATGGCGAGAATGTAGAGAAAGACTGGAAGGGGGAAGTTTTGGCAGTTGCCAAGACATACGACCAAGTGCGGCAAGTGTTGCCTTTTACTAACTCTTCAAGGGTAAGTGTTGGCAAATAAATTCATATTTTTTTCATTAAACCTTAACGGGAACATTTTTGTAAAATATCTGTTAGCACAGGCAAAAAGGCAAACCATTGCTTATGGTCTCATATTTGGGGTAAGTGCACGAAAGGCCACTTTTGCCACTGGTCTTTGGGCACAGGCCACTAATACCGAAATATTTAGTTTGTGGCCACTTTCGCTTAAAAGATGAACTTCAGTCCAGGGGCCGGATTGAAGTTCAGTCCTTAAAGATAGAAACTTCAGTCCAGGGCCATATGGATTGAAGTTCACTCTTTAAAGGTAGAACTTCAGTCCAGAACCATGTTGACTGAGTTTCAGTCCTTAAAGATAGAACTTCAGTCCAGGGCCATATGGATTGAAGTTCAGTCCTTAAAGATAGAACTTCAGTCCAGGGCCATGTTGACTGAAGTTCAGACCAGTCCTTAAAGATGGAACTTCAGTCCAGGGCCATATGGACTGAAGTTCAATCCTTAAAGATGGAACTTCAGTCCGAGCCCATATGCACTGAAGTTCAGTCCTTAAAGATGGAACTTCAGTCCAGGGGCCATATGGACTGAACTTCAGTCAATGATCAGAACTTAAGTCAATGTTTATTTAGTAAAGGGCCAAAAGTGGCTTCTAGTGTGAGACCGAAGAAAATAGTGGCCTCAAACCAAATACCAGTGTTAAAACTGGCCTCTGGGCGAAATTTTTAGGAGAATTTTCAAAAATAGACAGCCCACTACCCAAAATTACAAACAGGAAGCCATATTTTTTTTCATGCATAGCACCCATCCATAAAATTACAAATTTTATCACTCTTTCATAAAAAAATACCCTAGCTACCAAATTTTCCCTTCCCCAGCCACTAAGCCACCGGCAAACACCTTCCCCCGCCAATAGTGTCATTACTTTTTTGTATTTTACTGAATTTATGTTATTTATTGCGTCTAAATCATTGCTTTGGACAAGTTTATACACACAAATCTCCCTCTAAAAATTAAATTAGACATGAATATACATATATAAATATGTAGCAATGAGAGAAATACAAAACTATACACAAAAAAGTAAAAAATCATGATATAAACAACCTTAATATACAGATTTATTCACTCGCATATACACACTTATACAATTTTATACACGTGTATAAATTTGTATAAAATTTTATAAACTTGTATAAACTTGCGGCAATCTGCTATATCAGGAAAAGGGTGACAGCTCGGGTAAGATTCGGAAATATGGGCCATTTTTAGTAATTTTCGTCTTTTGCTTGTCTTTTAGTGTAATTATCCCAAAATTTTTACCTCATATTTTTGCAAATTCCCCAATAAAAATAGCGATCGTCTCTTTTCTTTTTGGTGATTACAGAAATAGGATATTTCTGGCATCCTATCATAGATTTAGCCCTTGTAATTAAGAAAAATCTTGCAAATTTGGCCCCATAAGAATTTTTCGGCGATAGCTAGATCATTCCATTAGCAGGAACTGGCAATCTGTAGGAGTTGTCTTTTGGTGGTTGCCAGCAACTTTTCTTGACTAAGGCTAAATTTATAAGTCTTTTCTTAAGGGGGCTAAAATTGTAACAACAACACCAAATCTATTTATTTCGAGAAAAAATCTTGTTTCTTTTTGGTATGGAGTGTCCAAGTTTTGGCCAATGATTTTCTAGAGGTAACCTCTTTAATTTTGCTGCTAAGCATTGTCCACGTCAATAACATATGATTGTTTTTTGAGTTTAAGTTCTTATTGTTTTTTGAGTTTAAGTTCTTACATCAACAGAGCAGTGGCAAATTTATCAACTGAAAATTTGACTCGTCGAACCCGCCCATATATTAATCTAGCTTATTTTGACCCGTCCAAGTTAGCACATTTAAAAGTTTGGTTGAAAATTGACCCAAAAAAAAATCTTGGCAATACATTTTGTTTTTCTTAAAGGTTTTTTTTTTTTTTTTTTTTTTTGATGTGTTATATTTAAGCATTAACTTAAAATAGGGCGAGCTTTATGACTTGAAGTCATAAAGTTTTTAACTTAAAAGCTTAGCTACATGACATGGTCGCACGAACTAAACTTCACTCCTGAAATTTAAACTGAAAATTAAACATGTTGATTTTGAGTTTTGATGATTGACAACCGAAAGAAACTGGTGACAGGCCAGGTTTACCAACAAGTTCATCTCATACTGAAAAGAAGCGCAAAGACATTCATAGTCCGAACTTGAATAGGAAAAAACCTAGCAAAGTAGTCTTACAACTCGAACTGGATTAGAAACTCTAGCAGCGAAAATTTTACCAGGCGACGTATGATTGAAGACTTGAACAAAAAGCATCCAAAATGTTTAATTCTTTTTAAGGGAAGAATCAAGGTTGTAGGAGTTAGAGTTCTACTAGGAAAAGTTCAAAGAAATTATTTCCTTATTTACTCAGGAAATTTTTTTTTTATTCTCCTAGCCCTACTTGATCTCTTGATTTCTACATATACTACATGTTGTGGCTGCAGGAATAAATTTACTCACTTTAAAACTTTGAGAGCAAATCAAAGAAAAATGTATTGAGAGAAAATTTGAGTGAACGAAAGAAATCTGCGAAGCAGAACCAGGAAGAAAACGAGTTTCTTATTAGTATTGTTTTGTCTATATCCCTTTATTTAGGGTGTTGAGTTGTAACCTATTCTTCCTATTCAAGAAGCATCATGGGTAGTTTTGTTGTGGAGAAACAATTATTCTTTTGAACTAGACTTTAATTAATTAGCTTAGAGGGGTTACATATTAGAGTTTACTTTCTTCGTTATAGAGTCTTGTAATCTAAAACTTGTTCGTGTTGTTTAGTTTAAGTTCTTCAAAATCCCAGAGTGAGCTTGTGATTTTTGCTCTCATGAGCAAGGAGATTTTCCACATAAATTCCATGTACACTTCAAATGCTGCAAGTTTCTTTCGTACAAATTTTGGGTTGAACTTCATTGAAAACCTGGTTCTTTGAGGGTAGATCAACTTAAGGACCAAATTTCTTGGTTAAAGACAATCAGGCACAGACATTATTCATTGCTCATCACAGCAATATGTCCTGAAATTTTAAACTAAAAAACTAAATTTCAAGACATAGTGTTCAGAAGTATCTGTCCACTTACAATGTTGAATTGAAAAAATGAACGGAAAGATACAATTTCCAAAAGTTATGAACTAAAAACTGAACTTCATGACACAACTAACGAGTGCTAAATTTAAGTACGTTGCAAATAGTGGGTAAATCCTAAATAGTGGCCCTTTGTAAGGGCTCCTGATAGTGTCATTTTCCGTCAACCTGTTTATTTTAAGGATATTTACATTAAAAGACAAGCGATACATAAAAATCAAAAAATTTCACCGAGTGTCCTCAATAAGACATGGTCTTACCTAATTGCCCCCACTTACAATATTTTAAGTAAATGCTCTCCACATCATACCCCACTCTTTATGAAAGGACTATTTTGCCCCAACTTGTCACGCTTGTTTAACCTAGATCCGTTTTTAGGCCAATTAACAATTAAATTTGTATTTGCGGGGTCACGGTCAACAGCTGAGATTAGAGTCTATATGATAAACTGAGATGATAAAAATATGCTCGTATGAGTTGGAGAGTTCTTCGATATCGACTGCCCTTCTGGTGAGTAAGATAATGAACTAAACAAGAGCAAAGAGAATAACTGAGCAAGATTGAGAGAGAGAGAGAGAGAGAGAGAGAGAGAGAGAGAGTAGTTTATTGATATTTCAGATA
The DNA here is from genome assembly GCA_029990575.1 of Petunia axillaris subsp. axillaris. Taxonomy (NCBI): domain Eukaryota; kingdom Viridiplantae; phylum Streptophyta; class Magnoliopsida; order Solanales; family Solanaceae; genus Petunia; species Petunia axillaris. Next base: position 49,584,283 of record JARKNS010000009.1, read on the forward strand.
TGAAGTTCCAGATTACATAATCGACTAAGGCGGGTCCTATTTATAAGTCTGGTGGGCACCCGTTGAGATTTCTGTAACCGCTGGGCGTGGATCCGTTGGGATAAGTAACTGCCGGTCACATATCCGTTGGGGTTAAAGCCGCTGGGTTAATTGTCATTAATAGGTTGATCGTAGGTGATCATGCTAATTACTGCTCATTTAAATCGTGTTGACCGTTGGGATGCTTCGTAACTTATTTAGGTCTGTTCGGGATGCTCGTCTGCCCGTTGGGTGTCTGTCCGTTGAAAAGTCTGTTCGTGCCACGTGGAAGACACGTGTCACCTTCTCAAGCCTAGTCAGTTTTTATCCAATACAGATAGTCCCCGCACTTCTCGAGCAGAGTGTCTGTTCGAGGAGTGGATACAATTTTTGGCGGGAATCCCTGGAGAGTTTTTATCTTTCTATGACATACTTTGGTGGCGTATGATCCTTATCCGCTAAATGACAAGTCTTCATGACGTGCGCATTTAATGCGCCATAACAAAAAGTAATTGTAGCTGGCACGTCTACAAGACTGCAGGTTACTCCGAAGTGACCATTGCGTGCCCCAAGAGTAAAAAGTAATGATTTTAACTGCTTCAGTCACGTGCACACGTCGCCTGCTGATCGCGAAGTGACTGTCCCTTTTCCATGATAATGATGATTTTATAAAGCTATGACGAACCATATTTAACGGCCAGATCTGACCTAGGTCTCTTTGATAGCCTCCACGTGTCTTGAAGGAAGTTAGTGGGGCTGAATTTTTGCTCCTATAAATAGGGGTTTGCTTGATGATAAACCCTTTACTCGCTTTTATTTCTTTTGCTGTTTTTTAGAAATACTTTGAACTAGCTTTGAATTCTTTCTGATAATTTCATACTTTCCTTGCGATCATGTCTTCACGATCCAGAAGAAACCAGGGTACTGATGTTGTTGGTAGTTCTTCGGCGGCCGCTTCTAGGCCCCGGACTACACAAGCTACGGCTGCGGAGATAATCCCCAAGACGTGGGGTGAACTTGAAGCAGACTGCAATATCAAGTCCTTCCATAATAAGGAAGGAGACACGCGGAACTGGCCAGCGTACAGATATAAATCTGGGATCACGACGGAAGTGATCCCACGAGTAAGAGTGGACTGCAACTGGGGCGATGAGATTCCCTGTCTCCGAGGAGGAGAATATTACTTCCCACATAGCCGGGTGGACAGCTATGTGTACCTACCCTTTCACCGTGGGGAGCAGTTTACCCCTGCACCCTGTGTTGGAGAGGCTCTGTCGTGAGTATCTCCTCTGTCCGGGGCAGTTGAGCCCCAGTATGTATAGAATAGTTACTCTTTTGGATTGGTTCGCGGCAAAAACCGACCAATCTTTTAATTATGAGCATTTTATTTCTTTGTATAGTATACAAATTTTTAAGGACGGCTATATAAACGCCAGAATGCGCGGAAGCAAAGGCTTGGTGCGCAGTTCTGAGGACACCGGTGACCGAGGCTGGGCTCACTGGTTTGTGTTTGTGCGCTCATCGGCCCTAACTTTTGACGACAAGGCCTATCTTCCAGAAGTCTGGAATAAGAAGCGTAAGTCCCCGAGTACTCTTTTAACGCTTTTCATGCTTTTTCTTCTTCTCGGTTTCTAACTCCGTTCAATCTTGTAGCGGCCAAGCAACCTTATGACAATCTCATTTCTGTTGAAGATTTGACTGCATGGGTTGGGCCAATTTTGAAGGAATTTCCCCCTGAAAAGAGAGAGTGGATGTATTTCGTCACTCAGCATAGTTTGACTGTAAAAAACCATGGTAAGCATGTTTCTGCTTTTATGATCATTCTTCTCCTTTAGATCTCCCTTATAGCTGACTGTTTTACCTTTTTAACAGGTTTGGGCACTTCGGGAAGTTTCTTTCCCGCTCCTCCCCAAGATGGGCCTCCTGAGCCTGTGGCTGACCCATAGGCTGAAGCTGAGGCTATACTAGCTTCAGTAGGGGCTTTGCGCAACCGGGAGGGCGGCGAGGAACTCCTGTCTGGTGGATTGGCCCCCTTGAAGAGGAAGAAAAGGAGCTAGGGCGAGGGCGGAGCGCGGAAGAAGTCTGCTCGTAAGACTTCCGTGGCTGCCGGGCAAACCTCATCGACTGGTGGTGACTCTTCTTCCAAGGTCAGTGCACCGGAGCCCATGGAAGCGGATGATAGTGCTGCTGGAGTCCCCGAGTCTGGACGGGGAGAGGAGGTAGCCAAGGAGGTTATCACTCTTTCGGACATGGAGGTCGAAAAGGATGCTCCCCTTAGACGAAGGCCTCATCTCCGTAGTGACAGGAGGAGGGCCGAGGAGGAGATTGTCCATACTCCTCAGGGGAGTCCCCGAGTTAGTGTCGGGGTGGAGGCAGGTCCTTCTCGCGTTGATAAGGGGAAAAGAAAAGTTGATGAAGAAGAAGAAAAAGAAGAAGTGAGGGAAGAAGCCAAAGAAGAAGCTTCCCACGAGGGTAGCCAGGGTCCTCGCGTTTACCGCTTCGAGATCTGGAGAACGTGGCTACTGAGGGGGCGACTCCCATCGTTCTTCGTGAGTGTGAGACCATAGACCCTGGAGTGGAAGGTGATTCCAACCTTTCCTCATCAAGGTTTGTTTGGCGGTCGGCCATTGGTGGTCGAACAGAGCTGAGTGACATCAAAGGAGTTCGTTACAAGTTTGGGCCAAATTATCCTTCTGAACAGGCTTAGGAACCTAAGTTCTGTGAGAGGAAGCATACTTTGAAACTTGCTCCTGATGTCAACTTTGTGACCAGACCCCGCAGCTTGGCTAAGGCAGTCTCCTCGCTCATCGGCCCTCGGGAAGATTGGGTGCTGAGAGGGTTAACCGATGCGGAGTTGGCTTTCCAGATTGCTTCTGATTCTGCCCGGGTAAGTTTTTTTCCGCTTTGTTTTGGGAATAACTCTTAGCCTTGGACTTTTAACCATGACTTCCTCTGCTTTTTTAGTCGAGTATGCTGGCTGCTGAGATCATGTTCCGCTCCAGACTTAACAATGCTAATCAAGTGGTTGAGGTGAAAAGGGAATTGCTAGAAGCTCTGAAGGACAACAAGACTATGATTGATCAGTGTGGTTTCCTTGGTGGAGAAGTTAATTGATTAACTAACGTCAATAATGGGCGTCTTGAGCAAATCAACCTTCTCACCAGGGAAAAGGACCTTCTTCTTGCGGAGAAAGAAGGGTTCGCACGCTCTGTCCAGGGTTTGGAGACTCTGCTTGAAGAATGTCGAAATTCTTTGAACAATGCTAACGAAGACCGCACATCTCTTGAAATGGGTCTGCAGAGAGCAAATGAAGAGTCAATTAAAGCCCGTTCTGACCTCCAGGCTGCCAAGGATCAGGTTACTCAATTAATGAGTGCTCAGACTGCATTAACCAAGGACTTGGCAAACCTGCGTAATCAGTCGGAAATCAAGACCAAGCTGGCGGCCCTTGAAGCCAAGCGTGCATTGCTCGTGCAGATCCAGGCTGGACAAGTTAATGTCGAGGAGATGCTGCAGACAACAAAGAACGCTGTTCGAAGAATACACCAAGCATTAGGTCTCTCTCCTGAAGAGTCTGAAGGTGATGATGATGATGACGAAGATGACGGTGAGGATTCGGGGAATGATGACAGGATTGACGGAGCTGGTGCGTTGAGTCCTGGTCATGGCCCTTCATGCTGATGCCCTCAATCTATGATTGATGTATTTTTACTTTATCTGGCGAAAGCCAGATTTATTTGTTGGTGGAAAGAAGTCTAGTATAGACTCTCTGGTCCTTTGTATGGCCGGTTCGTTTGGCCTTTGAACACTATGTAAACTTCTGTCAGCCGTATTCGGCATTTTATCAATTTACAAAGATGATGTATATGTGCTTTGTTTAGATCTGTCCAGTGACTATATTTAGTTTGAACTTTTTGATCTTTTTGTTTTGCATGTGTTGTGGCTTTCGAGCCTTGTGATTGGGAGTTTTCTGAAGTAAGAATTTTATTAAGTTTGTCTCTTCAAGAGTCTGCCCGAGTAATTTTAACTTAGCCTTTCGTTGAGAAGAGGTCGTAAGTTGTAAGTGACCGAATGGTGGTCGTTATTATAGTGTTGGCCGAATCGTTGCCCTATGCGTGTGACTTTGCTTATCGTTTTGATAGTTGAAAGTTATTGCATGGCTTTGTAGATTGGCTCTGGCCGAGTTGTTGGCCTGGTGATCGACTTTTCTTATTTTCGTGGAAGCCTTTGTCACCCAAAAATTGTTTTGTGAATAACTCCTCTTATTTGTTGTGGGAGTTTTATCACGTGATAGTTTTTGATTTGTGAACTAACTCCTCTTATTTGCTGTGGAAGTTGTGTCCCGTAAAAGTTTTTTTTTTTTTTTTTTTTTTTTGATTTGTGAACTGACTCCTCTTATTTGCTGTAGAAGTCGTGTCACGTAAAAGTTTTTGATTTGAAAAACTTTGAGTAGAGTTTGCCTTTTGGTAAGGTCTTTTGCCTCCTTTGTGAAGGTCTTACCTGGCCTACAGGGGCCTCTCACCACCCTCCTTGTTTTTATGTTGGAGAACGTAAAGTGATAACATGAAAAGAGTTGTCAGTGAGTCGCATATAGAACACATATAACCAAACGAGGAGTGTGTCCGTTGTGGGATTCGAACCCACAGCCGCGAAGTTGAAAAACTTCGAGCTCTGCCAGTTGAGCTAAATGGATCTGACCTTGTTCAGGTCGTTAGTACCATTTAGAAAAAAGAATATATAATTAAAAGTAAGAACTTTTCACAAAGATAAAAGGTAATTGTTAGAGGACTAACCATTTTATCACTTAAAAGTGATACCTTTTGAGGTGGATCATATTCCAGCTGTTCGGAACAGTAGAACCGTCTGGTCGCGCCAAACGGTAAGACCCTTTACCTACCGAAGCAATTACTTTGTAGGGGCCTTCATAGTTAGGACCGAGCTTACCTGAATTCGTTTCTTGTGTGTGTTGACACCCAATTTCGTCCCAAGATTTAATTAGCGGCTAAATTATTTAAATGAGAATTAATTATGAAAATAAAATTAAAATTAGAATTAGATAATTAAAATTATTTGAATTGAGTTTAAATTAATCAAATTAAATTAAAGTAAATTAACTAATTTCAAAAGAAGGCTAATTTCGTTCAAAGTCCTAGAGATTTTCCTATCCGTGCAATCTCTTTATTAATTGAATTAACCCATAGAAGAGGGCTAAAATTGCCTTCCCTTCACTTCACTGGCCTACTTTTGCAAACAAATATATACACACTTACACGCTCATTTCATTCCCATATCAGTTTCCCTTTCAGTTTTCCAATTCCCCAGCCCCGCGACCCGATTCTCAAACTTTCGACCCGCGTCCAGCACCAAAACCCGGTCCAATCGATCGTCTTCTCCGTACGATCGATGTGCTGGACGAGTAATTCATTTCCAGCTGGTATATCTTCACTCTCTCTCCAAACAAACGGGCACAAAATCTGATCCACTCATTTTGAATCGAAGTAATCCCAGCCTTTGGATCTTTTCTTGGAGATAAGGATCCAAAGTGTACAATCCGAAAAGAATGGACACTTTAGACCCTTATCTTAGAAGAAATAGATCGATAATGGCAAGGGCAATTCAGATTTTTGCAAGCCAAGGTAAACCCTAAATTTTCCTATATATTTAGCATTTCTGGTAGGGTTTAAGGGGTTCTGGATTTTTACAAAAAAGAAACGGCAGCATTTATCACACAAAAGGGTTCCTTCTTTTGAGTTTTTTTTTTACTGTTCCATTGCATCTTTGGGTATTATCGCTTCATCGTTTTCGCGTCGCTTTCGATTTTGTGTCGTCGCTTCATTGTTTTAAGTCTTCGACCTCGCTCGAGTCGCTTGTTCGAATCGCTTTACTTCGAACCCTCGCCCCGTTTGCTGCTCTCGAAGAGGTAAACATTTCGAATTTACTTAGTTTTATTCTAACTGTATGATACTAGTTTTGTGTAGTTAAAATGGAATGTGTTTTTTGGTATTCATGTTTCAAGATTCAACTACAATTGATTCATCTTATATGATAGTAGTTTAAAGGATAGTGTACCTTGAAAGCTTCGCTTTAGTAAAGATAAAAATTGTTGGCTGCTTAGGAATTTGTTATGGTTATAACCTGATTTAACTCAAGCCTTTACTGACCCTATTGCTATCTTAATTTGTGGTTTAAGATTCATCACCAAAATGTAAGACCTTTATTGTTTGATATTGATAAGTGATCCTTGATGCTTGCTTCTGTAAAAAGTAATTGGTTCTGAGCAAAGTTTAAGTCTTTTGTCCAGATTCTATGTGAGTTTATCTCTAGTTCTGGTTGTTTGAATGGAATTCTGTTTGTAGATAGTTGGTTTGTGTGGTTGTGAAGTGCTTGGAGCAAAGGGAGACCTGGTATCCTGTTTTAGGCAGGTAATAGAGGAGTTATGGTGTTCAGGTGGCTTGAATGTATGTCAGGAGTTGTTCTCTGTTCAGGCTTGGCTTTAAGGTGTATGCAGGCCTGGTCTGAAGTTTTCTAGATGCATAGGAGAGTAGCAATGGTGGTCTAGGTGTGTGTTAGAGGGCTGTGAGTGTGTGAGAGGCAGCAGCTGTTGAATGACCTTGTGTGTGAATGGTTGAGAGTGGCCCAGGAAGGGTTAGGAGTTCAACCAGAGGCTGAGTTCATCTCAGATCTTGTTATAGTGCATCAGGTGTTCAGGGGTTGCTTTGGTTTGTTATGAAGGTGTTGAGTATTTTGGGTATTCAAGAGAGAGTTGGGTTGCCTGGTAAGCTGCTGGTGTTTTGGTTCAGGCAGTGAAAAAGGTTTCAGGCTGGTCTGGTCAGTAGTGTTGTGAAGTGTGTGTGCAGGAGTTTGGAAGTAGTTTAGGCAGTGAGGGAGTAGAAAAGAGATGCTGCAGATTGGCAGGGGTTAGGAGTTATTTTGGTTAGGTCCAGAGGGTCAGAAGTTGTAGCAGGGATCAAGGAAGGGTTAGTTCTTTTTTAGATGCATGAGGGAGTGAAAAGATCTTCAGAGGGTGCTGCTTGTTCTTCTGGGTGCAGCAGTTTTGCAGGGTTGATTGAAGTTTGTTTCTCTTATTCTTGCTAGAAGAGGGTAGGAGTAGAGATAGTCTTGGAGGTTGTTTGGCTGTCCAGTGGGTGTGTTCAGAGTAGCAGTAGTATAAAGTCTATGTGTGGTTGCAGTAGAGGGTTTGTATGGGTGCAGTTTAGTGAAGAGAAGCAGGGTCAGTCCTGGGAGGTATGCAGTTTGTGGAAAGTGGTCAAGTATTGGTGTGGGCAGTGAGTGGAGGTCTGTTTGTTTGTGTAGTAAGCTGGAAGGTCTTATGTAAGAGTTGGTTTATGGCTGAGATGCAACCTATACCAGTTCTTTATGCCCTTGTTTAGTTCATTTTAGAATCTTTTAAAATCTGCTTCAGCTTAGCTCTAGCTAGCTCCAGTTGAATGTTTAAGATAAGTGATAGAAGGTCCTGCCTTGAGTCTTGGTTTCAGTTTCTATTTAGAATCTAGTTAGTCCATGTGTCTATTTCAGTCAGCATCAGTTCTTTTTAAGTAAACTGATTCATTTAGGTTTGAATCAGTAAGGTCTCTATCAATGCTTGCCTATCTGTGAATCAAAGTCTGGAGGGTAATCAATGATGTTCTTCGTTTTGTTTGGTCTGATTTTTCCTATTACTCTAGTGTTCTGCTCGGCCTGTGTATGTGTGTATTGTGATCATGTAAGGAAAGGGTCGAGTCTGTTATGCCTTTAGTCCTAGAAGCTTAAAGAGATCTTGAATGTGATTAATTTAAGTAGTATGCATCTTTACATGAAATGATTTAACTGGATCCTATTTCATTCTTCATTGTTCTAGATGTGCGAGTCACTTTCTCTTCTGTGCTCATTTGTTGCTTTTTTTTTTCTTTCTGTCACTTATTGCATATACTGATTCTTTATCTCTTTCTATTTTGGCATGATCCACTCTTGGGACGAGTTTGAGTCAAAAAACTCACGAATTGGGACGGCTTGCATTTGGAAGTTACTTGAACCGCTCCGCATTTTCGGGACTTGATATCCCCGAAAATGTAAGACAAAAATGAATGAATGAAAAAAGCCTTGTGAAATACAGGGCTCGCATTGAGTTCGCTATCCCGGGTTCTATTTTCTAAAACTCCTCCTCTCCCGTCCCCTTTAGAAGCATGTTTTAGGACCTCATGAACTGAATTAGGATTTTGTATGATTAGAAGCCTGGTAGGTTAGCCGCTTTAATTGAAATCTTATTGTTTGTCTAAGATTGTTTATAAATTGCATATCCCGTCTCTTTGGGACTCGCCAGTTAATTTAAGATAGTAGAAACCTTTAGTTAATTATCGAGTGCAAAAGAAATAAAATTAAAATTGTACCTATTTATTCATTATTTATATTTAGTCAATTATTTATCCATTTATTAAGTTATTTATTTATTCATTAATTAAATTAATTAAGTGGCATTCATTATTAATTCATTTGTTTAATTTTAATTAATCGTTTATTTGCCTAATCAATTATAATTATTTATTTACTTATTTATTTATTTATTAAATTATTTAAGTGGTATTTATTTATTATTTTATTTATTTATTCTATTTTATTTATTTAATTAATCAATTCCAATTAATTATTTATTTGTTTAATCAATTATATTCATTTATTTAACTAGTCAATTATTATTGTTCATCCCTTATCTAGTTGAAATCATATAAATATTTATTTATCCAATTAAGTCATTTATCTATTTATTTATTTATCTAATGAATTAATCAATCAATTATTATTCTTTATCTAATCATTTATTAATTTATTTGTTTAGCCCTTATTTATTTAATCAATCAATCAACCCTTATCTCATTATTCATTTAATTAATTTTAAGTTTTGTTCAAGTGTTGTCATAATCAATTTTATCTTCTTTATATTATTCATTATCTATTTATTTTATTTAAAATTTATCCTAAATCAAATTTCAAGTAAAATTCGTGAAAATCGCCGGATTAACCGCTTTTAGCGGATTTTCGAAAGTGCTCCCGTAATAAGGACCTTCTTTCGAATTTAATAGAACCACTTACCTATGAATCTCTGATTTTAATTTAATTTCCTTTAAATAAAGAAATAAAATTGCACTCTTTAGTTAACTTAGGTTCCTAATAATCCTTAAATTAGGTGGCGACTCCAAAGAAAACCCTTTGGAGTCCCATTTTGTTGAAATATACCCGAAACCTATCTTTTCTTAAAGAAAGGGTAATTTTTGGGGTTCAACAGCGTGGCGACTCCGCTGGGGATTGCGCAAATGGTTCTAACCAAAAGATTTTCACGAATTTGCTTTATTTGTATATGTGTTGATTGTATGTATGCGTAGCTTAAGTCATTATTGTTTGAATGCCTAAACTAGTATACATAGCTTAAATAAATGTTTGTTTGTATGATTAGATTGATTGTGTATAAAGCATGTTCTTATTTGTTCATAGTCCGCATTCCGTTCATATTTCCTCCCTCATGGAGCCTGTCAATTCTCTTTCACCTCCTCGATTTCATCACGGGGCACCCGCTTGACGGGTAGTTATGCAGGAAGGGCATTGCCCTTACCTCACTTTTTGAAACTTCTTTCGTGTCACCAAAGTTAGTTCGGGATATTGAGATTGCCTGGTTTTGTCATGGCCAGTTCTACTGCGTTGTGAGGCCAGGTCTATCCCGCATAGGTCGAGTCAGCCTCAACCGTTAGCCCACTCTTAGAAGGAGATTTCCAGGAATTAAGAAACCGCCCTTTTGTTGACGGGTTATTGCAGACCCAACGACGCTGCATCTTATGTGATCGTGTGGATATTATAATGAACTCCAAGCCCTTTGCCATGTCAAATCTGGGATCTCATGTCGTGTCTTTTGTTGTTTTATAGATATGAATGCAGACCACCTTTTTCCGAGTTTCTGGAACACTCAGATGATCCACACTTGTCCAAAAATTCTCAAAGACTGGTGGGATAACATCAGAAGAGATCATGGTTCTTTGGTCATAAGAAAAACAGGGAACCTAGTTTCATTAATGGATATCCAGGGAGACAAGGGTCTTATCGAGGCCTTAATAAGACTATGGGATCCTGAGCAGGGCGTTTTCCGTTTTCCAGATTGTGAAAAAGTGATAACTGTGAGTTGTGAGTTGATTGTGCCCATGGAGAAGTGCGAGAAAAAGTTCTGCAAAATGTTTGAATTAAACTACTCTTCATCACTAATAACTAAAACCCAGGGCACAGTATCTTTGAAATATTTGTTTGACCGTTTCGGAAGAAAGGGATCTTATCGTGCCAATCCAAGGGCGTTCAAATGCACTGAACATAAATAGGAGAAGCTCAAGCCCAAAGCTTTTGTACTGGCGTTGCTTGGCACTTTAGTATTTCCTTGTGGCTATGACGCAGTTGACATGCGACTTAGCACCGTGGTCCGATCTATATTTGAGGGCGTAAATGGGAGGCAGACTACTCTGGTTCCCATAATTTTGGCCGATATACTGGGCGCTTTGACTGAGTGTTCTAAAGGAGGGAATTGTCATTTTTCTGGTTGCAATCTTCTTTTGCAACTATGGGTTATTGAGCATCTTTGCACTCGAGGCCCATTGGATGATTTTATTCCTCAAAATGGAAACCGAATCGCCACATACCATGCAAGAATGGGAGGTTTCAGACGTCATAAGACTGCTCAAGGTTGGTATGACGATATAAAGGGTTTGAGTGGCGTGGACATTCACTGGAATTATTCATGGATTGGCAATCATGAAGTTCGCCTAAGGAGTCCCGACCGGTATTATATCAGGTTGATCGGGTTCAGGAGCATCCAGCCTTACGCTCCGATCCGTGTGATGAGGTAGTTCGGGTTATTACAGTCCATCCCACTCATTGCTGGTATTCGGGAGTCTGAAATCAAATATGAAGCACCTAATTACACAGTTCCTGAAGCAGCGAACATCTGTAATGACTGGGCGCGCTTAGAAAGAGAATTGATTCGTCGAGATCAAAACCCACCGTGTTCTCCTGAGTATTACGCATGGGCAAGGTACATCTATGAAACTGGGGAGATAGAAACAAGTCTTTGGGAGCAGATCGGTTTTGTTGATAAAGAAGCTGAAAGGCATTCTCGCCTTCACATCCTACCCATAACAACATTGGATGATTTGATGTTCGACCAAGTTAGCCATTACCCGGGATATTCAGGATATCTTTATGCCACAAACCAGTTGTATCGTGAGAGGCCACCTGCCTGATGATGTTGCTGAATGCTGATGATTATTGCTTATTCCTAAAGATTGAAGCAGAATTTATCTTTTGTTTTCTAAAATTCCCTTCTTTTTGTCCCGATGTAAAGCTTGATGCTTCTTCCCCTTTTTTAGCATTTGGATATTATTATCCCAACTCTATCACGATGCAACATTTTGAGACCAGTTTATTACTAATGGCAATTACTAATGTTTATTTACATCCCAATTTTGTATTGGCAAACGGTTTGTATCATTATAATATCCACATGTGTCTGCAATTTGCGCGATTAGGCTTACCTCTAGCACAAAGAGGCACCCTATAGGGTAGGACGCGTCCGCATTTTTATTTTACGCACATTATTTGTGGTTGCCACATGCCTTAATTTATCGCTTGTTTAAAATACAAAAAGCGCTACGTGACGCGCGCTATGTGATTACGTGCAAATTTTGCCAACAACATGCAAACTAACACAGTTACCTTTTGAATTTTTCTTTTGTTTTGTTTATTCCCAAACAGAGGTTTGATTTGTGCTGATTGAGCTGATCCAAAGACTTTTCTCTGCACATTGATATACACTTCAGAATTCGACAAAATGTCTGGTAGCGATGATCAGCCTCCCGTTCTCAATGATAAGACTCTCGAAACTCCCGGATCTTCGAGGGGAAACATCCTCCTTGCTCAGGATGACCTTATTTTGAATTTGACCAAGCAGATACAGATGCTGAGCGATGAGCTAGCAACCATTAAAGGGCAAGCCCCTCAAAACGTACCTTTAAATGCCAATCCTGTTCACAATGTACCCACATACCAAAACAACCCACTTAATCAAACACCACCACCACAAAACCGCCCACAAGTTAGCCAAAATACCCCGCCCGCTCAGCAAAATACCCAACCCGCTGGTTATCCTTCATATTATCCATATCCTAACGACCCCACTCCTCCTCATTACCAATATTTGCCTGCTAAAGACACTCCCCGTCCTCCACAATCTCAAGCGCCCATTCCTGTAGCCGTTGCTCCTCCAAACGCCAATGATCCAAGGCAGGGGTATCCCGAGGCGTTGTATTATGAGCACGACCCTAATGGGAAGAATGTGGACTTCACAGACTATCCGCCACAGAATGAAGTGCCCATAACTGTGGAAAAACAGGGAAGACAAGCGAACAGGAGGAGATAATCCAAGCAATGAAAGTCATGCAACAATCTATTAAGGATTTGCAGGTGACTAAGAAACGTCAAAGCACTTCATACCGCAGTCTTTATCTATTTCCAGACATTACTCCTCCTCCCGGGTTTAAAGTGCCGAAGTTTGACATGTATGATGGTCATGGTGACCCATTTTCTCATTTAACCAAGTACCTTAACAGAATGAGGGTTGCGGGAGGCAAAGAAGAACTTCTGATGGCTTACTTTAGCCATAGTCTGGAAGGTATTGCTGCTGAATGGTTTGCCAGACAAGACATAAGCAAGTGGCATGAGTTCGATGATATAGCTGGTGATTTCACAAAGCAGTTTGAATACAATGTGGCGATGGTCCCTGACCTCATAACCTTGGCCAATTTGAAGAAGAAACCAACAGAAACTTTTAGGGAATACGCCTTGAGGTGGCGTGAACAGGCTGCACTGGTGCAACCCCCGATGACTGAGAGGGATATGGTGAAGTACTTTATTCGTGCTCAAGACGACTCCTATTACATGCATATGCTTCCTATGATGGGTGCACCTTATGCTGAACTTCTCACAATGGGGGAGATGGTGGAAGAAGGCATCAAATCCGGTCGGATTGTGAGCTTTGCTGAAATGAAGTCAAGTGCTCAAAATGCTTAAGCCAGCCCAAACAATTCTAGAAGAAGAGAGAAGAGGAAAGAACTCACAGCTGTTGCCACAGACATTGACCGCCGCCCGGATAGGAGGTTGAATTTTGATAATCCACCAGCCTACCCTACTTACCAAAACGCCCCTCCTCATTACCCAAATGCACCTCCTTATTACCCAAATATTCCTTCTCCTTACCCGAATGCACCACCCCCAAATTACCCTAGTCACTATCAAATTCCTCCCGCTCCATATCCTGTCTATCAAGCACAACCCAGTTATTATCCACCACGAGCACCAGCACCACAACAATACCCTCCTCGCCCACAAAATTACCAACCCCGTGCTCCTGTCCGTCCAAATATGCAAGGACCTAACCAAAGCTATGACAGGAGAGCACCCAAAACCTATACTCCTATAGCTGAATCTTATGGTCAATTGTTTGAAAGACTAAGAAGCGCCGGAGTTGTGCAGCATGTTCCTGACAATACTCCAAATCCTCCTCCAAGGTGGTATGATGTTAATAAGCATTGTGTTTATCACTCTGGGGTTGCGGGCCATGATGTGGAAATGTGTTATGCCTTCAAGGATAGAGTTGAAGCTTTGATCAAATCAGGCACTATCCAGCTTACTGGAACTCAACCAAATGTGCAAGATAATCCTCTTCCCACCTATGGAAACAATGCTGTCAATGTCATTTCCCTTGATGAGGGGTTTGATTTGAAAGGGACCATTGTTCCCGTTAGCAATGTGAGGGTTGCTAACGAGGCCAAAGTATCTGTGCAAGTTAGAGCTCCCATTCTGGTGCAAGCTGGTATCCCAAGGCCAACTGTCACCGTCATGCTTGCCTCACCCCTTCAATATGATAGCAAGAGGGTTCCTTGGAACTATTCTGAAGTGCCTATCGGAAGTGGAAAGGTAACTGTTGCTGTTGCTGCTGCACAAGGCATGACCAGATCTGGTAGATTCTATATGCCTGAGAAGTTGGGTTAAAGCCTTGGAGAAAAGGAGGGCATTGTAAGAAGAGTGACTGACACCGAGGCTGAGGACTTCTAGAGGAAAATGCAGTCAAAAGAATACTCTATTCTGGAGCATTTAAAGAATACTCCTTCCCGGATATCCATTATGGCTTTGCTGATGAGCTCTGAAACACACAGAAATGCATTGTTGAAAGTGCTCAAAGAAGCAGAGGTCCCTGCTGAGACCACGGGTGAGAGCTTGGCCGTCTTGGTTGGCCAAATCTTAGAACCTCACAAGGTGTCCTTCTTCAAAGAAGAGCTTCTACCCGAGGGTCTCGGACACAACAAAGCCTTGCATATTGTTGTCAAATGTAGGGATAAATTTGTTGGACGGGTACTGATCGACGGTGGTTCCGAGCTCAATATATGTCCGTTGGCAACTCTGAAGGAGCTTGGAATTGACGCTGGATAAATTAGACAGAGCAATGTGAAAGCAAGGGCTTTTGATGGGGCTCAAAGGTGCACCTTTGGAGAGATTGATCTCGATCTGCAAATAGGTCCTGTGAACTTCTCTTTGGAGTTTCAGGTATTCGACATCCCGTCTACCTATAATATGCTGTTAGGAAGACCTTAGATCCACATGGCCGGAGCCGTCCCTTCCACTTTGCATCAAAGTGTGAAATTTATATGGGATAATGAAGAAATAGTGGTCAAGGGCGAGGGAAACAGCCCCATGCATGCTAGCACCACAATTCCTATGGTAGACAACGCCACAGAACTTGATGGGACTACTTTTCACACGGTTGAGCTAATGAACGTGACCCGAGCATCTAACGATGATTCGAAGAGAGGTACCCTACCCAGAGTCCCCAAGATGATTGCTGTGGAAATGTTGAAAAACGGTTTCATACCTGGTTCGGGATTGGGAGTAAATCTGAACGGCATTACTGAACCCATCTGCTCTCCCAAGAATTTGGGTACTTTTGGCTTGGGTTACTGTCCTACCAAAAAGGAGATTGAAAAGGCCAAAAGAAAGCCAGCCATTGTTATGCCAGAACCTCTTCCTTCCTTATACCGGTCATTTGTCAAGGCACCGAAAGTCATTATATCGGATCTGATTGAAGGAGTTGGTAATTTGTTTCTGAGTGATGATTGGGAATGCGATGTTATTATTGAAGACTATGCTGAGGAATCACCTGTGCAGAATGTTGAGGCAAAGGATCTGATGGCCAATTGGACCTGTGTCCCAGTGGAAGAGACTTGGTGAATGAACTCACTAGTTTATTTTGGCGTCACAGTCAGATTGAGGCCCTGAACTGTGTTTCGCCTTTGGTTTATGCTTATGTCTTTTCAAAATAACATGTTTACATTCTGCATGTTTTACTTTAATGTATTGCCTCCCTAAAACTAGACTTTTGAAACAAATAAAATGCACTGCATCCCCCTACTATTATTTTGCTATGCTTTAATTATTTACTTTGTTTTACGCTTTTGATTAATGTTTGTTTCTGTTTCAGCTTTCCACTTAACAAAACTGCCGAAACTTTGCTTGTGACATATAATGAAACTACTAAACAAACTGGTATTGATGCATTGAGTATTGGGGAGTTTGATGAAGATTTTGTTCCTGATGAAATAACAAGAGAAGTGAATCAATTTGAGAACAAACCAAAGCCTAACTTGGAAGAAACCGAGTCAATCAACTTGGGGACTTCAGAAGATGTTAGAGAAACCAGAATCAGTGTTCATTTGACCTCTGAAGAAAGAAGAGCTTATATTGAACTATTGAACGAGTATCGAGACATCTTTGCTTGGTCTTATGAGGATATGCCCGGTTTGAGTACCGATCTTGTCACTCACAAGTTGCCAACTGATCCTTCATTTCCGCCTGTTAAGCAAAAGAAGAGAAACTTCAAAACTTCCACAAGCAAACAAATATTGGAAGAAGTGCAAAAGCAATTGACCGCTAAGGTGATTCGATCTCTCAAATATCCCACTTGGTTAGCAAATATTGTGCCGGTGCCCAAGAAGGACGGAAAGGTTAGAGTTTGTGTTGATTATCGTGATCTCAACAAAGCAAGTCCAAAGGATGATTTTCCATTGCCAAATATTCATATCCTTATTGATAGCTGCGCAAAACATGAGCTTCAGTATTTTGTCGATTGTTTTGCTGGTTATCACCAGATCCTAATGGATGAAGATGATGCTGAAAAGACCGCTTTCATCACGCCTTGGGGTGTGTTTTGTTATAGAGTTATGCCTTTTGGCTTGAAGAATGCCGGGACAACATATACGAGAGCGATGACAACTCTTTTCCATGATATGATTCACAAAGAGATTGAAGTCTATGTAGATGATGTTGTTATCAAGTCAAAGAGGAAAGAAGAGCATTTGACTGATTTGAGAAAGTTCTTCAACCGCCTTCGGCGGTATAACTTGAAGCTTAATCCTGCGAAATGTGCATTTGGTGTTCACGCGGGTAAGATATTGGGTTTCATTGTAAGCCGGAGGGGTATACAATTGGATCCGTCTAAAATCAAGACTATCCAAGACTTGCCTCCTCCAAAGAGCCGGAAGGATGTGATGAGCTTTCTTGACCGCTTGAACTACATAAGCCGCTTCATTGCACAATCCACGGTTATTTGTGAACCAATAATCAAGTTGTTGAAGAAAGATGCTGTTATCGAGTGGACGGAAGATTGTCAAAAGGCTTTTGATAGGATCAAGGAGTATCTATCTAATCCGCCTGTGTTAGTTCCTCCTGAACTCGGAAGACCATTGATCTTATATTTGTCTGTCTCGGAAAATGCATTTGGATGTGTCTTGGGGCAACATGACAAGACCGGGAAGAAAGAACGAGCCATTTATTATCTAAGCAAGAAGTTCACCCCTTATGAAGCCAGGTACACTCTCTTGGAGCGAACTTGTTGCGCCTTGACTTGGACTGCACAAAGGTTAAGGCACTATCTTTCATCATATACAACTTATCTTATCTCGAGGATGGATCCTTTGAAATATATCTTTCAAAAGCCGATGCCCACGGGAAAATTAGCAAAATGGCAGATTCTGTTAGGTGAATTTGACATAGTTTATGTCACCCAAAAGGCGGTAAAGGCACAAGCATTGGCGGATCATTTAGCTGAGAATCCTGTTGATGACAACTATGAACCATTGAGAACTTACTTTCCCGATGAAGAGGTCTTGTTTCTGGGTGAAGACATCTCTTCTGAATATGATGGTTGGCGTCTTTTCTTTGACGGAGCAGCAAATTTCAAAGGTGTTGGTATTGGAGCTGTCTTAATTTCTGAAATGGGTCAGCATTATCCTGTTTCGACCAAGCTCAGATTTCCATGCACTAACAATGTGGCTGAATATGAAGCATGCATTTTGGGTCTTCGATTGGCGGTTGATATGAATATTCAAGAACTTTTAGTGATCGGGGATTCTGACTTGTTGATTCACCAAGTACAAGGCGAGTGGAACACCAAGAATGCAAAAATTCTTCCTTATTTGCGTTGTGTCAAGGAATTGTGCAAAAGATTCGCAAAGATTGAGTTCAAGCATGTTCCAAGACTTCAAAATGAGTTTTCCGATGCTTTGGCAACGTTATCTTCCATGATCCAACATCCTGACAAGAATTATATTGATCCTATCGAAATTGAATTGCATGATAGGCTAGCTTATTGTTTTCAAGTTGAGGAAGAGCGAGATGGCCATCCTTGGTATTTTGATATCAAGAATTATCTCAAAGTTGGGAGTTATCCTGAAAATGCAACAAGTGTCCAAAAGAAGAGCATTCGGAGGTTAGCAAATCAATTCTTTCTAAGCGGTCAAATACTATATAGGAGGACCCCAGACTTAGGACTCTTAAGATGTGTTGATGCCATTGAGGCAAATAATTTGCTTATGGAAGTGTATGCGGGAGTTTGTGGGCCGCACATGATTGGTTTTGACTTGGCAAAGAAGATCTTGAGAGCAGGTTATTTTTGGCTAACTATGGAAACTGATTGTGTTCAGTTTCTGCGGAAATGCCATCAATGTCAAATTCACGGAGATATGATCAAAAGACCTCCTTCTGAACTTCATGCAATGAGTTCTCCCTGGCCTTTTGTTGCTTGGGGAATGGATGTTATTGGTCCTATTGAGCCGGCCGCCTCAAATGGACATCGCTTTATTTTGGTGGCTATTGATTACTTCACCAAGTGGGTGGAAGCAGCTTCTCACAAGTCTGTAACCAAGAAAGTGGTGTCAGATTTCGTGCGCAACAATATCATTTGTAGATTCGGAGTTCCTGAATCAATCATCACTGATAATGGTGCAAACTTGAATAGTGATTTAATGAGAGTAACTTGTGAAAGCTTCAAGATTACTCATCGCAACTCTACTCCATACCGTCCTCAAATGAATGGAGCTATTGAAGCGGCAAATAAGAACATTAAGCGTATTCTTCGCAAGATGATTGATAATTATAGAGATTGGTATGAAAAGTTGCCTTTTGCACTTCTTGGGTACCGCACCACCACTAGAACGTCAACTGGGGCAACTCCCTATCTTTTGGTGTATGGCACAGAAGCAGTCTTACCCGCTGAGGTAGAAATTCCTTCCTTGAGAATCATTCAAGAAGCTGAATTAGAAAATGTTGAATGGGTGAAGATCAGATGTGAACAGTTGATGCTTATTGATGAGAAAAGAATGAATGCAATTTGTCATGGGCAACTTTATCAAAATCGCATGATCAAGTCTTTTGGCAAGAAGGTGAGAGTGATAGACTTTAAACCGGGGCAATTGGTGTTAAAGAAGATCTTTCCTAATCAAGAAGAAGCAAGGGGCAAATTTGCACCGAATTGGCAAGGTCCATATGTGGTTCATCGGGTTTTATCCGGAGGAGCACTGATTCTAGCAGAAATGGATGGTCAAGTTTGGCCAAAAGCAATCAACGCAGATGCTGTCAAAAGATACTATGTTTGAGGCAATCGCAAGTTAGCATGCTTTTGAATGTAATCTTTGATGTAAGGCGAACTACGCGTGACTTGAATCCCAAGGCGGGATACGTAGTAACTCACATAGAGTTTGGTCGCCTTGATATAAGAATTTCCCCTATTTCCTCTTTATGTAAGTTTGAACTACTTCTGACCTGATTCCTGGAATGGCAACAGGATAAGTAGGCAATCCCTGTCGGATTCGGTCAAAATATTGTAACACTTTAGGCTTGTTTATCTTTTATGATGTAATGCCGAACTATGCATCTGGGCAGATGTGTAGATTTTCCAATTCGGATACGGCTTCGTACTTAGATTGCCATATTTTCCCGAAAAAATCTTTATGTAAGCAGAACTACGCATGGTCTGATTCCCGTGGAGGGATACGTAGGCGCTCTTAACGGGCTCGATTCTATAATATTAAAATTTTCAGTCTCCCCTAAGGCAAGCAACTGGGGCAATTTTTGCAAAGATAATTTGAAGATATGGAAGATAAAACTGGGGCAATTTTGCAAGATAATTTGAAGATTTGAAAGATATCAACTGGGGCAAATTTTGCAAAATGAGTTGAAGATTCGGAAGTTCATAACTGGGGCAGATCTTTGCAAAAATTGGTTTGCTTATCAAAGGATGAAGCGGCAAAGTTCTAAAAGTATTCAAGATTAGCACAAGTTGCAATACAAAGGATGTTCAGTTTGTTTCGAGATATGTCATGAGTTTGAGTTAAAGCAGGAATTTTACATGCATTATAAACTTTTCACTTGCATATCAATGATTACTTGTTTACTATTTTATCAAATTATTTTATTTTGCCTCTATATTAAGATGAGTTATACATTTGAGTTCATAAACCAAGTTTCCGAGGGTGGTTTTCAAAGCCCAAGTCTCACGAAGAAGAGGAAGCGATAGTAGCAAATTCAAGATGAATCAGCACAAATCAAACACCCCTCCCCAAAACTAACAAATTTTCTTTGAGAGCAGGAACCTGAAAGCTTGCAATGGAAGGATCATTCGCACTATGGATGAACAATTTATTGAATACACATTCAAAGAATTGAACATCAGATTCAATATGGACTGAAGAGAGCATTCAAAACTTTGCACCACTATCCATGCAAGAAACACCAATCAAGTTGACAATGCAAATGATTTGGCTTGACAGATCATTCAAATTTACTCTTGCGGCATCTAAGCATTACATTGGATTATTGCCGAAAAGGCGGCGCTTTTCTTTTCTCGAATCTTAACATTGTTATAGAATTTACCTCGCGATATAGTTTAAGACAAGTCGGCTGGAACACCGCTTTCGGAGTGTTTCGCGATGTCGGTTGTCTTGCAATATTGGCATTTATTGATAGTTTAAGACAAGTCGGCTGGAACACCGCTTTCGGAGTGTTTCGCGATGTCGGTTGTCTTGCAATATTGGCATTTATTGATAGTGTAAGACAAGTCGGCTGGAACACCATTTACGGAGTGTTTCGCGATGTCGGTTGTCTTGCAATATTGGCATTCTATATTTAAAATTTATTGATAGTTTAAGACAAGTCGGCTGGAACACCGCTTTCGGAGAGTTTCGCGATGTCGATTGTCTTGCAATATTTGCATTTTATATTTAAAGTAGATTGATAGTTTAAGACAAGTCGGCTGGAACACCACTTTCGGAGTGTTTCGCGATGTCGGTTGTCTTGCAGTATTTGCATTTTATATTTAAAGTAGATTGATAGTTTAAGACAAGTCGGCTGGAACACCGCTTTCGGAGTGTTTCGCGATGTCGGTTGTCTTGAAATATTGACATTTATTGATAGTTTAAGACAAGTCGGCTGGCACACCACTTTCGGAGTGTTTCGCGATGTCGGTTGTCTTGCAGTATTTGCATTTTATTTTAAAGTAGATTGATAGTTTAAGACAAGTCGGCTGGAACACCGCTTTCGGAGTGTTTCACGATGTCGGTTGTCTTGCAATATTGGCATGTTATGTTTAAAGTAGATTGATAATCTAAGTCAAGTCGGCTGGAGCACCGCTTTCGGAGTGTTTCGTGATGTCGGTTGTCTTGCAATATTGGCATGTTATAATTAAAGTAGATGATAACGATAGGCGATTCGACTTGAGACACCATATCTTGTCAGTCAACTTATCTTATGAAAGCCTTGCATTTTACGAATTCGTTCCTACTTTACTTATTGTTTTACTTTACCGTTTCAGAATAATGATCAGCCTAGAGGTTCCCCGGGCGGAGTACCTCGTCAGTTGATCGAGAGAAGAACTTGTTGATAACATCACAACCAACATTTACAATTTTATCTTATCCCTTTATTTATTTCTCATTCCAATTATTACAGTTTATTAGCAGTTGCTCACTTACCGTTTGTTAAGTCTTTACAGAATTTTGGCAATACCGCAGCAGCATTTGGAGCATAACGTGGAACTTTTTCTTAGCAGTGAACTGGGGCAATCGTTGATATGAGCTAGACTCGTCAACGCGGATCTGAAGAAGCGCACTCGAACAAGCAAATTATATCCTAATCTTTCATTCCAGATTAGGAGTCAGCCTGAATTCTATCCTATTCGTGCGACCTTTTCAGTCAATCGTGCGAGTTTTCATGTCTAAATGTCGTCGAACTACATATGGCCTGATTCTCTTTCAGCCCGAGATATGTAGGCAACTCGAAAACCGGAGTTCGGCCATACCCATAAGCCTCGCCTTTTGGTCCATGAAATCAGAAGTCCTTGGCTTTATCGCGAAAAAAATTGGCTTTATGTCAACTTCTTTACCCTGAAAACTCTTTCATCCTTTTCCGGGTAAAGAGGGGCAGCTGTTGACACCCAATTTCGTCCCAAGATTTAATTAGCGGCTAAATTATTTAAATGAGAATCAATTATGAAAATAAAATTAAAATTAGAATTAGATAATTAAAATTATTTGAATTGAGTTTAAATTAATCAAATTAAATTAAAGTAAATTAACTAATTTCAAAAGAAAGCTAATTTCGTTCAAAGTCCTAGAGATTTTCCTACCCGTGCAATCCCTTTATTAATTGAATTAACCCATAGAAGAGGGATAAAATTGCATTCCCTTCACTTCACTGGCCTACTTTTGCAAACAAATATATACACACATACACGCTCATTTCTTTCCCATATCAGTTTCCCTTTCAGTTTTCCAATTCCCCAGCCCCGCGACCCGATTCTCAAACTTTCGACCCGCGTCCAGAACCAAAACCCGGCGCAATCGATCGTCTTCTCCGTACGATCGATGTGCTGGACGAGTAATTCATTTCCAGCTGGTATCTCTTCACTCTCTCTCCAAACAACCGGGCACAAAATCTGATCCACTCATTTTGAATCGAAGTAATCCCAGCCTTTGGATCTTTTCTTGGAGATAAGGATCCAAAGTGTACAATCCGAAAAGAATGGACACTTTAGACCCTTATCTTAGAAGAAATAGATCGAAAATGGCAAGGGCAATTCAGATTTTTGCAAGCCATATTTAGCATTTCTGGTAGGGTTTAAGGGGTTCTGGATTTTTACAAAAAAAGAAACGGCAGCATTTATCACAGAAAAGGGTTCCTTCTTTTGAGTTTTTTTTTACTGTTCCATTGCATCTTTGGGTATTATCGCTTCATCATTTTCGCGTCGCTTTCGATTTTGTGTCGTCGCTTCATTGTTTTAAGTCGTCGACCTCGCTCGAGTCGCTTGTTTGAATCGCTTTACTTCGAACCCTCGCCCCGTTTGCTGCTCTCGAAGAGGTAAACATTTCGAATTTACTTAGTTTTATTCTAGCTGTA
Organism: Petunia axillaris subsp. axillaris; assembly: GCA_029990575.1. NCBI lineage: Eukaryota > Viridiplantae > Streptophyta > Magnoliopsida > Solanales > Solanaceae > Petunia > Petunia axillaris. Next base: position 49,607,107 of record JARKNS010000009.1, read on the forward strand.
TGATACTAGTTTTGTGTAGTTAAAATGGAATGTGTTTTTTTGGTATTCATGTTTCAAGATTCAACTACAATTGATTCATCTTATATGATAGTAGTTTAAAGGATAGTGTACCTTGAAAGCTTCGTTTTAGTAAAGATAAAAATTGTTGGCTGCTTAGGAATCCGTTATGGTTATACCCTGATGTAACTCAAGCCTTTACTGACCCTGTTGCTATCTTAATTTGTGGTTTAAGATTCATCACCAAAATGTAAGACCTTTATTGTTTGATATTGATCAGTGATCCTTGATGCTTGCTTCTGTAAAAAGTAATTGGTTCTGAGCAAAGTTTAAGTCTTTTATCCAGATTCTATGTGAGTTTATCTCTAGTTCTAGTTGTTTGAATGGAATTCTGTTTGTAGATAGTTGGTTTGTGTGGTTGTGAAGTGCTTGGAGCAAAGGGAGACCTGGTATCCTGTTTTAGGCAGGTAATAGAGGAGTTATGGTGTTCAGGTGGCTTGAATGTATGTCAGGAGTTGTTCTCTGTTCAGGCTTGGCTTTAAGGTGTATGCAGGCCTGGTCTGAAGTTTTCTAGATGCATAGGAGAGTAGCAATGGTGGTCTAGGTGTGTGTTAGAGGGCTGTGAGTGTGTGAGAGGCAGCAGCTGTTGAATGACCTTGTGTGTGAATGGTTGAGAGTGGCCCAGGAAGGGGTAGGAGTTCAACCAGAGGCTGAGTTCATCTCAGATCTTGTTATAGTGCATTAGGTGTTCAGGGGTTGCTTTGGTTTGTTCTGAAGGTGTTGAGTATGCAGGGTGTTCAAGAGAGAGTTGGGTTGCCTGGTAAGCTGCTGGTGTTTTGGTTCAGGCAGTGAAAAAGGTTTCAGGCTGGTCTGGTCAGTAGTGTTGTGAAGTGTGTGTGCAGGAGTTTGGAAGTAGTTTAGGCAGTGAGGGAGTAGAAAAGAGATGCTGCAGATTGGCAGGGGTTAGGAGTTATTTTGGTTAGGTCCAGAGGGTCAGAAGTTGTAGCAGGGATCAAGGAAGGGTTAGTTCTTTTTTAGATGCATGAGGGAGTGAAAAGATCTTCAGAGGGTGCTGCTTGTTCTTCTGGGTGCAGCAGTTTTGCAGGGTTGATTGAAGTTTGTTTCTCTTATTCTTGCTAGAAGAGGGTAGGAGTAGAGATAGTCTTGGAGGTTGTTTGGCTGTCCAGTGGGTGTGTTCAGAGTAGCAGTAGTATAAAGTCTATGTGTGGTTGCAGTAGAGGGTTTGTATGGGTGCAGTTTAGTGAAGAGAAGCAGGGTCAGTCCTGGGAGGTATGCAGTTTGTGGAGAGTGGTCAAGTATTGGTGTGGGCAGTGAGTGGAGGTCTGTTTGTTTGTGTAGTAAGCTGGAAGGTCTTATGTAAGAGTTGGTTTATGGCTGAAATGCAACCTATACCAGTTCTTTATGCCCTTGTTTAGTTCATTTTAGAATCTTTTAAAATCTGCTTCAGCTTAGCTCTAGCTAGCTCCAGTTGAATGTTTAAGATAAGTGATAGAAGGTCCTGCCTTGAGTCTTGGTTTCAGTTTCTATTTAGAATCTAGTTAGTCCATGTGTCTATTTCAGTCAGCATCAGTTCTTTTTAAGTAAACTGATTAATTTAGGTTTGAATCAGTAAGGTCTCTATCAATGCTTGCCTGTCTGTGAATCAAAGTCTGGAGGGTAATCAATGATGTTCTTCCTTTTGTTTGGTATGATTTTTCCTATTACTCTAGTGTTCTGCTCGGCCTGTGTATGTGTGTATAGTGATCATGTAAGGAAAGGGTCGAGTCTGTTATGCCTTTAGTCCTAGAAGCTTAAAGAGATCTTGAATGTGATTAATTTAAGTAGTATGCATCTTTACATGAAATGATTTAACTGGATCCTATTCATTCTTCATTGTTCTAGATGTGCGAGTCACTTTCTCTTCTGTGCTCATTTGTTGCTTTTTTTTTTTCTTTCTGTCACTTATTGCATATACTGATTCTTTATCTCTTTCTATTTTGGCATGATCCACTCTTGGGACGAGTTTGAGTCAAAAAACTCACGAATTGGGACGGCTTGCATTTGGAAGTTACTTGAACCGCTCCGCATTTTCGGGACTTGATATCCCCGAAAATGTAAGACAAAAATGAATGAATGAAAAAAGCCTTGTGAAATACAGGGCTCGCATTGAGTTCGCTATTCCGGGTTCTATTTTCTAAAACTCCTCCTCTCCCGTCCCCTTTAGAAGCATGTTTTAGGACCTCATGAACTGAATTAGGATTTTGTATGATTAGAAGCCTGGTAGGTTAGCCGCTTTAATTGAAATCTTATTGTTTGTCTAAGATTGTTTATAAATTGCATATCCCGTCTCTTTGGGACTCGCCAGTTAATTTAAGATAGTAGAAACCTTTAGTTAATTATCGAGTGCAAAAGAAATAAAATTAAAATTGTACCTATTTATTCATTATTTATATTTAGTCAATTATTTATCCATTTATTAAGTTATTTATTTATTCATTAATTAAATTAATTAAGTGGCATTCATTATTAATTCATTTGTTTAATTTTAATTAATCGTTTATTTGCCTAATCAATTATAATTATTTATTTACTTATTTATTTATTTATTAAATTATTTAAGTGGTATTTATTTATTATTTTATTTATTTATTCTATTTTATTTATTTAATTAATCAATTCCAATTAATTATTTATTTGTTTAATCAATTATATTCATTTATTTAACTAGTCAATTATTATTGTTCATCCCTTATCTAGTTGAAATCATATAAATATTTATTTATCCAATTAAGTCATTTATCTATTTATTTATTTATCTAATTAATTAATCAATCAATTATTATTCTTTATCTAATCATTTATTAATTTATTTGTTTAGCTCTTATTTATTTAATCAATCAATCAACCCTTATCTCATTATTCATTTAATTAATTTTAAGTTTTGTTCAAGTATTGTCATAATCAATTTTATCTTCTTTATATTATTCATTATCTATTTATTTTATTTAAAATTTATCCTAAATCAAATTTCAAGTAAAATTCGTGAAAATCGCCGGATTAACTGCTTTTAGCGGATTTTCGAAAGTGCTCCCGTAATAAGGACCTTCTTTCGAATTTAATAGAACCACTTACCTAAGAATCTCTGATTTTAATTTAATTTCCTTTAAATAAAGAAATAAAATTGCACTCTTTAGTTAACTTAGGTTCCTAATAATCCTTAAATTAGGTGGCGACTCCAAAGAAAACCCTTTGGAGTCCCATTTTGTTGAAATATACCCGAACCTATCTTTTCTTAAAGAAAGGGTAATTTTTGGGGTTTAACAGTGTGCTTTGGGATACTTTTCTGAGTACAAAGTCTTCGACTTGAAAGCTTCGTACGCGCAGTCCCCGATTGTAATACTGTTCGACTCGTTCTTTCTGGGTGATTACTCGTATAAGAGCAAGCTCTATGCGTTCGTCGAGAAGATCAGCTCTTCGGATATATTGACTGAGTTTGACTCTTCAATGACATGTGCGTATCGCAAGCTGGACTCTCCGATTTCAACCGGGATTAGAGCGTCTGCGCCATATACTAATGAATAAGGAGTTTCTCCGGTGCTCATTTTTATTGTCGTGCGGTAAGCCCATTGTACTCCAGGTAACTCTTCTACCCAACATCCCTTTGCCTGCTCGAGGCGCTTCTTAAGGGATTCAACGATGATTTTGTTGGTAGATTCTGCCTGTCCATTTGCAACAGGATGGTATGGTGAAGAAGTGATCCTTTTGATATGAAGATCCTCGAGGAATCTAGTCACTTTCTGGCCGACAAATTGCGGGCCGTTGTCCATGACTATTTCCTTAGGTGCCCCAAAACGACATACGACAAAACGCCAGAGGAAATCGACGACTTCCGTTTGTCGTATCTTTGAGTACGCTGCTGCTTCGACCCACTTTGTGAAGTAGTCAGTGATGATCAATAGGAAGCGCATTCCCCTTGGCGCCGTGGGAAGAGGACCAACTATATCCATCCCCCATTTTATGAAAGGCTATGGAGAGATTATTGAGTGGAGTGGCTCTGCTGGTTGGTGTAGAAGATGAGCGAACCTTTGGCATTTGTCACATTTCTTGACGAATTCATTCGTATCTTTCTCCATCTTGTCCCAATAATAGCCCGCACGAATCAGCTTTCGGGTTAGTGCCTTACCTCCGGAATGATATCCACAACAGCCTTCGTGGACTTCTCTCATTACATAATTGATCTGATTAGGTCCAAGGCATTTTGCAAGAGGTCCTGCGAACATCCTCCGGTAAAGCTCGCCGTTGAGAATTGTGTATCGGGCAGCTTTCACTCGAAGTTTGCGTGCAGCTTTCGCATCTTCAAGTAAAGTTCCATGGATAAGATAATTTGTTATCTCATTCCGCCAGTCCCAAGTAGCATTGATAGTGTTGACTTCAAACTTTTCTCTATCCATGGTTGTGTAGAGAAGTTGAACAACAGCTGAGGAGCTGGCTGCCCCTATCTCTGCCACCGATCCATGTTTGCAAGAGCGTCGGCTTCATTATTCTCTTCCCGTGGAATCTGGACTGCTTCCCATTCGCCAAACTGTGCTAGAAGCTCTTTTACTCGGGCGAGGTACGCTTGCATCCTGGATTCTCGTGCAATAAAACCTCCATTAATTTGATTCACCACGAGCTGAGAATCGCTCTTCAGCTTGACAGAGGTTGCCCCATAACTCCGGGCTAGTTCCAATCCTGCAATCACGGCCTCATATTCGGCCTCATTGTTAGTAATGAATGGGCACTTGATAGCTTGCCTTACCGTTTCGCCGGATGGAGTAATAAGAACTAGTCCAAGACCGGACTCTTTGACGCTCGAGGAGCCATCTGTATAAAGGGTCCATGTGCCGGTTGCCTGTCCTGCATAAAGAATAGATTCCCTTTCTGCCTCAAGGTACATGTTAGCGCTGAAGTCTGCTACGAAGTCAGCCAGGACTTGCGATTTTATTGCTACTCTAGGCTGATAGGTGATATCAAATTCGGATAATTCTATAGCCCATTTTACCAATCTTCCTGAGAATTCAGGTTTGTGTAGAACATTTCGCAAAGGGAAAGTCGTAACCACGGCTATCGAATGGCTTTGAAAATATGGGCGTAACTTACGAGCAGCAGTTACTAATGCCAGCGCTAGTTTTTCTAAAGGTTGATAACGTGTTTCTGCATCAATTAAAGCTTTGCTAACGTAATAGATAGGAAGTTGCTTACCTTGGTCCTCCCGAACTAGTACAGCGCTTACCGATGATTCTGAGACCTTTGCATACTTCTTTGCCGTGACAGTAACAGAGTCCACCTCGATCCCGCACTGAAATAACATTAACTGTCCTCCTCGGAGAAGCTGCTCGTGGAGGGCCAGGTTTGTTTTGCTGTGCTTTTGCATGAGTCTGCTTTCCCTTCTCGGTCAGGAACTCCTTCAAGAATCCCTGTTTCAGCAAATGAGCAATTTCATACCTGAGGGCTTTGCAGTCTTCGGTGGTGTGGCCGTGGTCGCGATGGAATTCGCACCACATATCCTGGTTTCGCTTGCTCGGGTCGGATTTCATGTCTTTTGGCCATCTGACCTTTTCTCCCATGTCTTTGAGTGCTGCTACTACCTCAGACGTTTCCACGTTGAAGCTTGGCAGGCTTGGTGCTCCGCGGAGATTTGATTCCGAATTATCTCGCCGAGATAACCCTTTGTTGCTGCGGTTGCGTCCTTTGGAATGGCTGCGTGTCTGATCCGGGTACGGCTCGTAGCGTACATCTGTTTTCTCTGACTCGGCCTTTCCACCAGGTCCACTGCTGCGTGTTCCAATTAATTTATCTTCATCGATACGTACCTTAGAGTTGTAACGATTGTAGACGTCTGACCAACTGGCTGCCGGGAACTCGCGAAGAGACTCATAGAGCCTGCGCGTGGCCTCCGAACTCCTGATGTCCAGGCTGTTGGTAAATGTTATTGCTGCCCATCTGTCTGGTACTTTGGGGAGCAACATTCGTTCCCTTTGGAAACGATCCACATACTTGCGGAGAGACTCGTCGGGTGTTTGCTTGATCTCAAAGATGTCCTCAACGGGGGTCTCCATTTTTTGTGCACCTGTATGCGGCTTCACGAACAACTCGGCCATCTCTGCGAAAGATCCAATGGAGTTGGGTGGCAGCATTGAATACCATCGCAGAGCTCCGTCTGCTAGAGTTTCCACGAACTTCTTCAACTGAACAGACTCGATCTCCTCATCGGTGAGGTCGCTGGCTTTGATAAAGTTACTGAACATCATGAGATGGTCATTGGGATCATATGTTCCTCAATACCTAGGGATGTTTGGCATTTTAAACGTTTTAGGTATCGCTTTTGGGGCTGCCTCCTTCTTCCAGTGCCGTTGCGAATAACGCTGGACATCAACCTTCTTCAATGTGGGCGGAGCGCCTGGTATCTGATCGATTCTCTCATGGAGGGACTTCTGAAGTGCTTCCTGGCTTTCCTTGAATTGTTTGGTGAGGGCTTCCACAACAAGGCTCACATCCGTTGGTGCCATGGACCCTCCATTCTGATTTTGGTTGACTTGGGTCGTAGGATCTATGGTTCCACCATTGTTTCGCTCTCCGCCTTGCCTTGAGGTATGTGATGATGGTGCGTCACGACCAGGCACTGTAGCTTCAACTCTTGCAGCTGAAGGGTTGCTTTTACGGAGAGAGGTGAGTGCCACGTTTATTCCACGGTTTACTTCAACCTGTTCCTGCATAAAAGCAAAAAGTGTTTCTTGGAGATTCCCTCGGCCAGGGGAGAGACTCCTATGGCGCCGTCTCCTAGGTGGAGTAGCACTCTGAGAGCGCATACGCCTGTATCGTGGCCTGACCGGTCCTTGGGAAGATTGCTGCTGCCCATCGGACGAATAGTCGGGAGAGTATTCGGTGGAATAATCAGGAGAATAATCAAGATGAAGCGAATGAGTGCTTACCTGTTCCCCACCTACGACAGTTCGTTGGGAGTTGCTTTCTGCCATGTTAATTGTAAAGCAAAAAGGATAGACAAAAGCGGAGATAATAGCAAAGATAAACTATTAACCTACGAAGGCTTATTGACCGGCTCCCACTGTGGTCGCCAAATTGTTTAACCTAGATCCGTTTTTAGGTCAATTAACAATTAAATTTGTATTTGCGGGGTCACGGTCAACAGCTGAGATTAAGATTCTATATGATAAACTGAGATGATAAAAATATGCTCGTATGAGTTAAAAAGTAATATGCAAAATGCAGATAAAAGAGAAGAAACCGTATCGTATCAAGCGTCCTCGGGGAGAGTTCTTCGATATCGACTGCCCTTCTGGTGAGTAAGATAATGAACTAAACAAGAGCAAAGAGAATAATTGAGCAAGATTGAGAGAGAGAGAGAGAGAGAGAGAGAGAGAGAGAGAGTAGTTTATTGATATTTCAGATATGAAGTTCCAGATTACATAATCGACTAAGGCGGGTCCTGTCACGACCCTTTTTTACGCTTAAAAAGAAAAACTTATAAGTTTTAAAAAGGCTCTGTGACGGTGTTCAAAGGTACACGAATTATTAAGAGATTTTCGGAGTCGCCACTTGACAAGTTAAAGGTGTGCCAAGTCACCAAAGTGGTGTACCTAGAACACCTATGACTCGAGAATGGTCTGCGTCAGAGTTCCGGGTAAGGATCTCGGTTGACTCTCCGGAAGGTGTTAGGCACCCTCGAGTCCTGTGCCAAGCACAGTTGCTTTTATTGACGCATTTCGACTCTTTGAAATTGTTTTGTTATATTTTGCCTTGATTTGTTTCGCTTCGCTTCGATTTATTAAATTCGTCTGTTCAACTAGAAACTCGAACCGAGATATAATCGAGCGAGCACTTCACCCGTTCGAAATCTTCCGGCTTAAATCAATTAATTCGCGCAGGCACTTCACCCGTTCGAAATCTCTTGACTTAATATGAGTTCCATTTAGACCTTTATTACTTCTTTTAATTTCAAGTTAAGATCGCCTGTTCATTGATGACAACTCAGTCAAATATAATCGCACAAGCACTTTGCTCGGAATTTGAGTTTCATGTGAACGTTTGATCCTTAATTTAAACTTGTTTCGACCTATTAATATTGCCTAATCTTGACATTAAACTTGTTTCGGCCTAAACTTGCCTAACCGCGTTTACGAAACTTGCACCAATTTCTATTACAAATCATGTTAGCGCCGATCAGTTTATGCAAACCACGTTCTTTACTTTAATATTTGCGCCAAATGTCCCAATCCAACTTTGATTTCAAAAGCTAACATATTTCACACAAGATTGCACGTAAATTCTGCCTGAACATTTCAGAAATAGCATTCCATTTGCACAAGTGAGCTGTTTTTTACTACTTGATTTCAGATTAGTTCTAAGACAACATGTTATGCTAATTTCTAAATTTCAAAGGGGCATTTCAATCTCTTTATTTCTCTCACATAATTATGCATTAAAGATTTCAAGTTGTCCATTCATCTAAGGTTTCATCAAGTTTTACACAAGTAACTCACAGATTTTCAAGATTTATTCTCATATGTACATGGCTAATATTTAAACAAGTCATAAAGCTATGTACTTCTAGTATATCATACATTTAGCGAATATGGCAGAAACATACTTGGAAATAGGTAGAAAAGTGACAACTTTTGGCCTTGATAGGCTGGCCTTTACACATTCATGGCCATAAAATGGACTAAAATTTATACATGATATATAAAGAAAGTTGGAAGTTTACCTTGTTAGCAAGATTTCCAAACTAAACAACAGTAACTCAACCCAAACAACCAGCTACTCTAACAACCAGCTCCCAGCTCCATGAGACTTCTCAGGACCACCCTTTAAGACTTGAAAAAATAAAACTACTTTCTGACTCTTTTAGTTTCTCCTCACTAACTCTCCCTTACTTGCTCTCAACTTAGAAGGTGAGATATTTTTTGGATCTGGAAGAGAGTTTTTCTCACATGATTTGTTACCAGATCTGTGTGTTCTTTTGCAGATGTGTGTGTATCTGTTAGAAGAGTGAAGTCCTGGTTCAGCTCCTCTTTGTGTGTATTTTACTCTCAGATCTGTTGGTCTTCCAAAGAGTGAAGAAAAACCAATGTTTCCAGATCTCCAGTTGGTGTCCCTGTTCTGTTGGTGTTCTCTCTGTTCTGTGTATAGAAGAGTGAAGTAGTCTTTTTAGACTTTTTGTGTCTCTCTCTGTTTTTTCCCCTTTAAAGAGAGGCCAAATGCTTTCTTTTAATAGAGCCACAAAGGTGGGGTAATAAAAGTTGAACAAAAGTAACAAAGGCTCACATGTGAGCCATCCTACTTTTCAGGGAAAGTACCACAAACCCATGTGAAAAACTCTTCTTCTGGCTGACACTATGTGCTTCCTTTGACTCTTTTCTTTTCTTTCTTTTGAACTTTCACACTCACAGAAAACTCCAACACTCCAATGAACCAAAACTTAACTTCTAAAGTTCAAATTAAACTTAATTAGAATGACAAACCAAATGGACCTAAGTCCATATTTTTTAAACATACCAGATTCCCACATCTTGACTACTATTATGTAACTTGATTTTTATGATATTACTAGAACTGAAAAATAAACTACTTAAAGTCATGAACAGAGAATCCAGCTAACAACACCTACACATTGATTCTAAGGTGAACTTAAACCTGATCAATATCATCTAATGGCTAAAACAACTCACATGTATATAAACACATGGGACAAAAGGATCAAAGAAAGCCAACTGATTCGCCTTAAAACCAACAAATGCAGCTGCTGCTCCGGTGCCGTGAACTGCCTCGAGGAGCCAACATCAACAGCAAACAAAGCTAGCGCACAGAGATTAATTTATTTCACACATATGGATACACAAGGGTTCACACATATGGACATGTATAAACACAAATTAACATGACAAACCTACACAATTAAGAGACTTGCGCTCATAGGACAGTAAACAGGATCATACGACTTCCAAGCTCAAAACTTCGACAGTTAGCCAAAACATGGAACCTTTATTTTGAACAATCATACACAACCTTTCATATTGAACTAGTAGTATCCCAAACATTGCTTCTATACTAACATACAAACTAAACAGAAATAAAGGAAAAGAGATACATGTTTTCATTTCTAACCCGTCGAGCCAAAACTCGGTCCCATTACCACTGGTATGCTGCTGCCAAATATCCACACACACTGCCTCGGCATGGCTGTCAGCTGCTGCAGCACCAGTGTCAAGCCAAACACCAGTTCGCAGCCATCATCCTCATTGCCTCGTCTACATTAATCGAACAAACGACTAAGCGAAACAAATCATCACAGCCCCTCTATTATATCAACACCATAACAAAGCAAGTCACAGCATCCTTTACCACCTCGCTGCCCCCGTCCCAATCCTCGTCACTGCATTATCACCAATAACAGTCCCTTCCCTATGCCAACGTCACTACCTAAAGCGAAACCACCATCACCAAAACCTCGCCACTGCCCCCCCCCCCCCCCCAAATTAATCCCATCATATCGCCCTTACGCCACCACAAAACATCATCCCCCAGCCTAGTCCTTCCAAACAAATCAACCAAACACCATAGCAGTCTCAAATTACGGCGACAAAGGGGAAACGGGACAGCAGAGAAACAGGCGAAATCGAGGGATTTTTTAGGAGAAATAACCTTAGAACCGTGTAGGGAGGAGTACTAGGAATCCGTTGATGTATATCTGATTTGAAAACTCACCGGACTTAGGATTTACTTCAATTTTGAATTTCGATCGGCGACGAATCGTGGAGATTTTAAGCAAACCGATGCTGGAAACGAGGAGAGGGGATCACGGCGAGTTCAATGATGTAAAAATTGGCCGGATGGTGGTGGTCGACGGTGAGGTCCTGCGGTGGCGGAGATTTCGTCATGGCTTTGCCTGGTTTTTGATACATCTGTGTGCAATGAGGAAATTTAGGGGTAAAGTGTTTTTGTGTTTTATTTTTTGTAATTGGGTGTGAGTAATTGGGGAATTAAAAGGGGAAACGGGCCGGGTCGGCTAATTGGATTGGGCTAACGGGTCGACTAATGGCTAATGGTAGTGGGCTGGTCCATTTTTCTGATTTTTCAAGTGGCCCAATGGCCAATTCTTTTATAGTTTAATACCATACAAAGTGTACTTAATTTCAAACTAAACTAAATCCTAATTAATTAGTAAAACACACACAAAATATAAATGTCACACTTAACTAAATTATCACACACATAACTAATCAACCAAATGTCCTTTTGGGATAGTTTTCGGTAATTTTACTTAATTAAATAACTGAAATGGCCAAAGAAATCGACAAAAAATCTAAGGAAAAATAAGCAAAACTCTTAGCTAAATTAGCACGTCAATTTTAGCACTTATCTTGAATTTGGTGCCAAAATTAGGTGATTACAGCTGCCCCTCTTTGTTCGAGAACATCGAAGAGTTTTCGGACAAAGATATAATCACAACTAATTTTGGCTTTTTGGTTCTAGCCAAGAGCATGCAAAATGGTGACCGTACCTTGAATTTCGGTCCAAACCAGATCAAGACTACCTACATATCCCCGGACTAAGGAATCAGGTCAGTGTAGTTCCTCACGTGCGGCAGCTGGGACTACCGCATATAAACAGACACTAGACTCTCCTATACTAACACTAAGCACTCTCTAGACATACGCAGCCTAACTCTAGACACTCTCAGAACTAACTGGGACTGACTCGACGCTCCTAGACTTACCCGGACTGACACAAGACACTTTGACACACTAGAGTAGTTGCTGCTGGTCACTGTCGCTGGTTGCTGGCTAGCTGGCTGGTGGTCACTGCTTTACAAAGGAAAAATGAAAATACAACATTTGAAATGTAAAATTACAATTCCTAAACTAACTTCTTCATGCTTCCCAAGCTGATAAACTGGTCCGAAGCTCCCACTACCAAAGTAGTCTTGAACACTTGAAATTGCCGCTCGGGCGGGCTTTGCCTCTAAAGGTGAAACTGCCGCCTTGACGGGCTTTGACTTGAAAATAAAATTGCCGCTTTGACGGGCTTTGACTTGAAAGTAAAAATTGCCGCTTTGACGGGCTTTGACTTGAAAGTTGAAATTGCCGCTTTGACCGGCTTTGACTTTAATGCTGAAATCGCCGCTTTGACGGGCTTGACTTGAAAATTAAAATTGCCGCTTTGACGGGCTTTGATTTGAAGATTGAACTTGCCACTTTGATGGGCTTGACTTGAAAGTAAAATTGCCGCTTTGACGGACTTTGACTTGATGAAGTTGCCGCTTTGACGGGCTTTGACTTGAATGAAATTGCCGCTTTGACGGGCTTTGACTTGAAAGATAAAACTGGAACCACCACTCTGGCGGATCTTGCTTTTTGTTGAAAATTAGAAACCATCACTCTGATGGGTCTTGCTTATGCTGGAAATTGAAAACCATCACTCTGATGGGTCTTGCTTCTGCTGAATTGAAAACCATCACTCTGACGGGTCTTGTTTTTTACTTAATTGCAAACCATCACCCCGATGGGTCTTGCTTTTGCTGAAAATTGAAAAATCATCACTCTGATGGGTCTTGCTTAAGCTGGGAATTGAAAACCATCACTCTGATGGGTCTTGCTAAATCATCACTCTGACGGGTCTTGTTCATGCTGAATTGAAAGACCATCACTCTGATGGATCTTGCTTGTACTGGAAATTGAAGATCATTACTCTGATGGATCTTGCTCTGACTGAAAATTAAAAACCATCACTCTGATGGGTCTTGCTAAACCATCACTCTGACGGGTCTTGTTCGTGCTGAATTGAAAGACCATCACTCTGATGGATCTTGCTAAATCATCACTCTGACGGGTCTTGTTCATGCTGAATTGAAAGACCATCACTCTGATGGATCTTGCTTGTACTGGAAATTGAAGATCATCACTCTGATGGATCTTGCTCTGACTGAAAATTAAAAACCATCACTCTGATGGGTCTTGCTAAACCATCACTCTGACGGGTCTTGTTCGTGCTGAATTGAAAGACCATCACTCTGATGGATCTTGCTCTCGCTGAATTGAAAACCATCACTCTGATGGATCTTGCTTGTACTGGAAATTGAAAATCATCACTCTGATGGATCTTGCTCTGACTGAAAATTAAAAAACCACCACTCTGCTGGGTCTTGCTTTTGCTGAAAATTAAAAACCATCACTCTGATGGGTCTTGCTTCTTCTGAAAATTGAGAACCATCAGTCTGATGGATCTTGCTTTTGTTGAAAATTAGAAACCATCACCCTGATGGGTCTTGCTTATGCTGGAAATTGAAAACCATCACTCTGATGGATCTTGCTCTTGCTGAGTTGAAAGACCATCACTCTGATGGGTCTTGTTTACGCTGGAAATTGAAAACCATCACTCTGATGGGTTCTGCTTCTTCTGGAAATTGAAAACCATCACTCTGATGGGTCTTGCTTTTTGTTGAAAATTATAAACCATCACTCTGATGGGTCTTGTGTTTAAAGTTGAAAATTCTATCCCATTATCCCAATGGTTCTTGTCTTGAAAGTTGAAAACCACTGCTCCCTGCTCAGATGGTCCCTGATTTCTTTCTTTATTTCCCTTTCTGCTCTTCAAGTTTTTTTCCCCGATGAGCAACTAACTTGATGTAGTTGTGTTCTCACACTTCCCAACCCAAAATCTCATATTGTTCTTTGGTCACATCTTGTAGAAATAACAAACCATTTCCTGGTGATCTTCATGGTACAATCTCGGTGCTGGACTACCATTTTCGACTTTTCTGGTACAACTGAAACTTGTAGACAAGTTTTGCAAACCTTTCTGAATGTCCGAAAATAATGAGAAAGAAATAAGAGAAAAGGAAAGTGAAGAAACTCAAAAGGAGACATCGAACGAAAGATGTCCCTGGTAGACAGAAGAAACTTATTTGGAGGTGGAACGACAACCTTAGTAAAACATGACATGCAATTAGAATCAACTCTTGATTAGTTCACACAGTCTAACCCTGACCTCTCTCCCAGATTGACAACCTCGCTCAACCCAAACTTGACGATGAATTCCATGACCCTCATTCGACTAGTAGTGCCCTTTCGGGTTTTCACCGACTAGCCTCTCTCTTTGTTCTTTTAACTCACAGTTATCTTGCAGCGCCCTTTCAGGTTTTCACCGACAAGACTTCACTTTTTTTTCTCTTTTTTTTTTCTCTTTTCATTTTTCGCTCTTTCCCAATCGACCTCCGATCTCTCCTTGCTGCTCGACCCCGCCTTTCTTTTCTTCCTTCAATTTTGCCCTTTATCTTGATTCCCCGAAGAATTTCTCCTTTAATGACCTTGATGCTCCCAGCTCCTAAATGCGATTGTCGGCTTATAAGGATGCGACTTTACAGCGTGGAACTTATCCCCTGATACCCTACTCGGCTTGACATTCTCAATGATCGGTCAGAAGGGTCTTTATTTGGACTGTAACTTTGGATTTGGTTGGGCTATGAGGCAAGGGGTTCAACATAAAAGCTTAGAAACATCTCATGAGACGATCAGATGAATATCACAAACTATAAAATCACCGCTTTTTTAAAATAAAACAAACTTATTTCCCCCAGTTTAGGCAAGTTGGGGATTATTTCTCTTTTTTTCTTCCTTTTTTTTTTCTTTGGTTTGAAAAGCGGTATGAAAGCATCTTATGAAGTGACTTGATGAATGACACAACCCTTGGAATCATTTCTTTTAAAAATAACAACAAAATGTAGCCCCGGTTTAAGGAAACCGAGGAATTATCTTTTGAATTTCCTGATCTGCAAACACATAGGGGATATTGAGACTTTCCCCCGAAATGAACACAAAGAAAGCAAAAGGAATTGACTTTCTCCTTTTCTTTTTTAAAAATAAACTTAAACTTATGCCCCAGTTTAGGATGACTGGGGCGCTTTGAGTTTCTTCCTCGATTTCGAGACTGATATCTCATGAAACATATGAATAGATGGTACAAAACATAGAAGTTTGTTTTTATTTTATTTTTTTATTTTAAAAAATAAAATAAAAACAAACTTCTACCCCAGTTTAGCATACATTGGGGATTTGAATTTCTTTTGACATTGGCTGCAAACTTGGAGGCAAGTTTTTGCGTCAACGAGGAATAGGGGAAAAATGAACTTTCCCCTGTTATGACCGCACCTGAATGGTTGCCTACGTATCCTTTTGAGAGGAATCAGGTCAGACGTAGCTCTACCACTGAGGTAGATTTTGTTTTGTTTTCTTTGATTGATTTTTTTTTTCTTTTTTTTTTCTTTTTCTTTAATCACATCAAATTGATTCCAAGGGAGGGTAGGCCAAAGAAAATACAGAACAAGGCTTAAAAAAGACTGACAAAAGGACATAGTATTTGGGTAGAAAAAATGAAAGTCGTTCGTCATCCCGACCCGAGAATGCCTCGCACAAATAATGATTCAAAGAATTGTTCTAGACTGATCAATGCGTGTCATCGACTTCTGCTTCACTGATGGTTCTCAAAACTGGTATTTCAACTTCGGTCGAAGCGACCGTGCACGATTTTGAATTTCCCACCGATCTCCCTTATCGGATGACTACAGATTAATTCCCAACTTATTTCGCTCCCTCTTTTGTCCCTTTCTACCACTTAGATAGCTCACAATGTCAGAGCACGTGTTTAGATCAAGACATAAATTCCGCACGCATGTCATGTTATTAAGGTCGACAAAACACAAAACAGAAAACTAAGGAGGTAAGAATAGAAAACATAAAAGACCGAATATTAGGACGAGATGGACCTCGCTTTCATTGAATTGAAGATAGAAGGGTTTGAACAAACAAAACAAGCAAAATAATGTACTTGAGTTACAACCCTTGTATAACCAAACGCACAGAAAGATTAGCAAAACAAGCTACAACATTTCACAGTCACTCAATTGCAAGTCAGGGCTAGTTTCCTGCCTTTCATGCATTGTTGAGCCCTTCACGAGGATGCACCATGCTGATACCAAAGAAATTCCCTGAATCTGGCAACATCTTCTGCTTTTCCTTATTTTCTCCAAGTCCCATTAGGATGGACTTCACTTCTTTGGGATTGACGAATGACCCGGTAAGATATGGAATTGGACTCTCAAGAGACATGTTCGTCTTCTTCATTTCATCACCCTTTACTCTGTCTGCTACCTCAAGCACAATTTCAGGAGCACAGTTCACTGTCACAAACATATTGTTGGCCCCAACTGACACATCATCAACAGATACTATCGGCATTGTAGATTCAGCTCTCACCATACTCACCATATACACATCATCATGGACTGACAAAGAGTTTTGGTTGATTTTTGGGGCATCTGAGCCCTCGACTTGGACCTGACCATCATCTATCAAGACCTGAATTGCCCTTTTGAGATAGTGGCAATCTTCTGTGTCATGCCCAGGTGCGCCCGAATGGTATGCACATCGGCGAGAATAATCAACCTTTCCCGTGGGATGCATATTCCCATAGATCGGCCTCAACATATCCAAAGCCTGCAACTTCTCGAAGACACTAGTGTAAGATTCCCCGATTGGCGTGAGCTTTCTCTTTTTCTCTTCTCGCGCCTTCTTGTATTTGGGTCTTGGGATGAAAGTAGAAGGTCTCCTTGATCGATATGGAAATCCTGATGGAGTCCGATATTGATTATGTGGAGCTTGGTGAGTGTGGTATGTGGGTTGTGGGGCAGGAGCACGCCATTGCGGATATGCAAATTTTAGAGCATATGGTCGCGCCTTTTGAAGTGGAGGAATGGAATGTTTTGTATAATGATGCTTCTGTGAGGCTCGAGGGTGTGAGTGGAGCCGTTTGTACCGTTCCTCATCCCTCCTTCCTGGACCTCGTTCTCTTTCATCTTTCTTCCCAAGACTCTCCGTCCTAACTAAGCCTGTGAATGGTGGAACAGAGGCCAGGGGTGAAGCACACCTCTGTTTGGGCGGAGGTGGTGGTGCCGGAGGACACCCTGGGAAGGTTCTCAGAACATCTGTTGTGCTATAGTAGGGAGAGTCGGGAGAATACTGCAGGTCCTCAGCTGTAGGGCCTTGTGCCTGATGTAAGACAGTCGAGGCATGCCCTAGAAGACTAACTGGCACGGTAGAACAAGCTTGTCCCGTGTTCATGGCGATATACATATCAGCCACCAATTGTTTCAGATTTTTGACCTCTTCAGTCAACCTCTTGTTTTCCAGCACCAGAAGTTCATGGACGCCGATCTCAGAATTTCCCTTATCAAACGACATGGTAATGGGTTCCTTTGATCCTGTTGTGTATGTGTGGAATGATGCCAGAATTCCGTACCAAATCTCCAAATTCCAAAGCTTTGCACAAATAAACCGGGTTAGCACAAAAGAAGCACATATTGCAAGCCTAGGGTTGTTATGCGTCATCCCGAAACGGTGAACGGCGAAGCCGAGTGTACCGGTCGTATCCCCGAAAGATTACAACGTGCCTTGAGCAAAAATCAGAACAAAATTGTAACTGATACATAATCAGCACAAGGACGAACTTGGATGATTAATGTATTTTTTTTTTTCCTTTCCCATTTTTTTTTTCTGACTCAACAAATGTAATTTAGACAAACGACACGAGACAAACTCAAAATAAAAGTGCTTGACATGATGCACGAGTCAAAGATATATACAAATCGACACATTGGGCGGGTACACCCATACGGTGAAAATAATGGGACCCGGCATTTTAGCGGAGCCAGATTATTTCACGAGGATCGACACAAAATACAACTTAGCTAATTGCAATTTATCGCATGTACCCTAACTTGACCTTAAACAAAACAAAATAAAGCGGGACCTTAAAACAATATTTTTATTTATTTTTTTTAATGAAAAATTAAGACTCAACCGGAGATTCGAAACGGAACTTAAGAACAGATTATGAAACAAACTATTTTTCTTATCCGAAAGGTGACTCCAAAATCGGACATTACGGTAATACAAAGACGGACACAATATTTTTATTTTTTTTTTCTTTTTTTTTTTGAAACAAACTCTTTGATCTAATTCGAGAAAGAATCTTTAGAGTATTTACAAAATCTGGCAATTAAGACGACAAACCGACACAAAATATTACACGAATTAGATGCAAAATTGGTTTATAAAAATTGGCCATTATGACGGCGTAAAATCCCGATAAATTACTTTTTTTTTTTAAATATGGACTTGATTTGGACGCAGACTCAAACACAAAAGGATCCCAAAATTTCGTCATTATAACGACGCAAAACTATTACAAATTATTTTCTACTACTTGAGACCAAACCCGGACACAAAATTAGACTCTAAAAGTTCTTGAAAAAAATTTGCCATCATAACGGCGTAAAACGACAACTAAACAAAAATATTTTGAAACACGGTACTAAACCCAATTTTCTATCATTTTCCTTTTTTTTTTGTTTTCAAAATTTGGCTCTCGCCCCTCGGTGATCGGTCAGCATAACAACCCTTAGACTAGAACAAATGCAACACATTATATGCTCATGATGTGTTTTTTGGGGCGTGGGCCCCATTACGACACGAGGGAGTCAGCTTAGACAAGTGCGGTACCGGTGTACGTGCCTCACTAAATCAAATGACATGCAGATAAGTCGGCCTAGACAAAAGTACAGGTTCAACTCTAGGTAACTCATTGGGTTTATGATCTAGTGGTTCAGCAATTTGGAAGTGCCTTAGGGGTACCGGTCGACAACGTCTAACGGCCTAACCCAACGCACCTCCTCCTAAGAAGGATGAACTTTTTGTGTCCTGAGACACGACAGAAATTCCAGACGCCGAAGCGAAACTGGCGTGCATGTGTGCAGTGTTCCAGAAAACTCAGAGGTGTACGAGAGAGGACAGTTGTGTATATACAGTTCAAACATATCAAAGCAGTAACATTCAAGGCAACATATACAAACAAAAAGCCGAAAAACGACAAATTTTAAAGCCTGAGACTCTCAGTTTTCACTTTCCTCCCCAGCGGAGTCGCCAAGCTGTCACGACCCTTTTTTACGCTTAAAAAGAAAAACTTATAAGTTTTAAAAAGGCTCTGTGACGGTGTTCAAAGGTACACGAATTATTAAGAGATTTTCGGAGTCGCCACTTGACAAGTTAAAGGTGTGCCAAGTCACCAAAGTGGTGTACCTAGAACACCTATGACTCGTGAATGGTCTGCGTCAGAGTTCCGGGTAAGGATCTCGGTTGACTCTCGGGAAGGTGTTAGGCACCCTCGAGTCCTGTGCCAAGCACAGTTGCTTTTATTGACGCATTTCGACTCTTTGAAATTGTTTTGTTATATTTTGCCTTGATTTGTTTCGCTTCGCTTCGATTTATTAAATTCGTCTGTTCAACTAGAAACTCGAACCGAGATATAATCGCGCGAGCACTTCACCCGTTCGAAATCTTCCGGCTTAAATCAATTAATTCGCGCAGGCACTTCACCCGTTCGAAATCTCTTGACTTAATATGAGTTCCATTTAGACCTTTATTACTTCTTTTAATTTCAAGTTAAGATCGCCTGTTCATTTATGACAACTCAGTCAAATATAATCGCACAAGCACTTTGCTCGGACGAAGTCTTCTAACTTAATTTGAGTTTCATGTGAACGTTTGATCCTTAATTTAAACTTGTTTCGACCTATTAATATTGCCTAATCTTGACATTAAACTTGTTTCGGCCTAAACTTGCCTAACCGCGTTTACGAAACTTGCACCAATTTCTATTACAAATCATGTTAGCGCCGATCAGTTTATGCAAACCACGTTCTTTACTTTAATATTTGCGCCAAATGTCCCAATCCAACTTTGATTTCAAAAGCTAACATATTTCACACAAGATTGCACGTAAATTCTGCCTGAACATTTCAGAAATAGCATTCCATTTGCACAAGTGAGCTGTTTTTTACTACTTGATTTCAGATTAGTTCTAAGACAACATGTTATGCTAATTTCTAAATTTCAAAGGGGCATTTCAATCTCTTTATTTCTCTCACATAATTATGCATTAAAGATTTCAAGTTGTCCATTCATCTAAGGTTTCATCAAGTTTTACACAAGTAACTCACAGATTTTCAAGATTTATTCTCATATGTACATGGCTAATATTTAAACAAGTCATAAAGCTATGTACTTCTAGTATATCATACATTTAGCGAATATGGCAGAAACATACTTGGAAATAGGTAGAAAAGTGACAACTTTTGGCCTTGATAGGCTGGCCTTTACACATTCATGGCCATAAAATGGACTAAAATTTATACATGATATATAAAGAAAGTTGGAAGTTTACCTTGTTAGCAAGATTTCCAAACTAAACAACAGTAACTCAACCCAAACAACCAGCTACTCTAACAACCAGCTCCCAGCTCCATGAGACTTCTCAGGACCACCTTTTAAGACTTGAAAAAATAAAACTACTTTCTGACTCTTTTAGTTTCTCCTCACTAACTCTCCCTTACTTGCTCTCAACTTAGAAGGTGAGATATTTTTTGGATCTGGAAGAGAGTTTTTCTCACATGATTTGTTACCAGATCTGTGTGTTCTTTTGCAGATGTGTGTGTATCTGTTAGAAGAGTGAAGTCCTGGTTCAGCTCCTCTTTGTGTGTATTTTACTCTCAGATCTGTTGGTCTTCCAAAGAGTGAAGAAAAACCAATGTTTCCAGATCTCCAGTTGGTGTCCCTGTTCTGTTGGTGTTCTCTCTGTTCTGTGTATAGAAGAGTGAAGTAGTCTTTTTAGACTTTTTGTGTCTCTCTCTGTTTTTTTCCCTTTAAAGAGAGGCCAAATGCTTTCTTTTAATAGAGCCACAAAGGTGGGGTAATAAAAGTTGAACAAAAGTAACAAAGGCTCACATGTGAGCCATCCTACTTTTCAGGGAAAGTACCACAAACCCATGTGAAAAACTCTTCTTCTGGCTGACACTATGTGCTTCCTTTGACTCTTTTCTTTTCTTTCTTTTGAACTTTCACACTCACAGAAAACTCCAACACTCCAATGAACCAAAACTTAACTTCTAAAGTTCAAATTAAACTTAATTAGAATGACAAACCAAATGGACCTAAGTCCATATTTTTTAAACATACCAGATTCCCACATCTTGACTACTATTATGTAACTTGATTTTTATGATATTACTAGAACTGAAAAATAAACTACTTAAAGTCATGAACAGAGAATCCAGCTAACAACACCTACACATTGATTCTAAGGTGAACTTAAACCTGATCAATATCATCTAATGGCTAAAACAACTCACATGTATATAAACACATGGGACAAAAGGATCAAAGAAAGCCAACTGATTCGCCTTAAAACCAACAAATGCAGCTGCTGCTCCGGTGCCGTGAACTGCCTCGAGGAGCCAACATCAACAGCAAACAAAGCTAGCGCACAGAGATTAATTTATTTCACACATATGGATACACAAGGGTTCACACATATGGACATGTATAAACACAAATTAACATGACAAACCTACACAATTAAGAGACTTGCGCTCATAGGACAGTAAACAGGATCATACGACTTCCAAGCTCAAAACTTCGACAGTTAGCCAAAACATGGAACCTTTATTTTGAACAATCATACACAACCTTTCATATTGAACTAGTAGCATCCCAAACATTGCTTCTATACTAACATACAAACTAAACAGAAATAAAGGAAAAGAGATACATGTTTTCATTTCTAACCCGTCGAGCCAAAACTCGGTCCCATTACCACTGGTATGCTGCTGCCAAATATCCACACACACTGCCTCGGCATGGCTGTCAGCTGCTGCAGCACCAGTGTCGAGCCAAACACCAGTTCGCAGCCATCATCCTCATTGCCTCGTCTACATTAATCGAACAAACGACTAAGCGAAACAAATCATCACAGCCCCTCTATTATATCAACACCATAACAAAGCGAGTCACAGCATCCTTTACCACCTCGCTGCCCCCGTCCCAATCCTCGTCACTGCATTATCACCAATAACAGTCCCTTCCCTATGCCAATGTCACTACCTAAAGCGAAACCACCATCACCAAAACCTCGCCACTGCCCCCCCCCCCCCCAAATTAATCCCTGCATATCGCCCTTACGCCACCACAAAACATCATCCCCCAGCCTAGTCCTTCCAAACAAATCAACCAAACACCATAGCAGTCTCAAATTACGGCGACAAAGGGGAAACGGGACAGCGGAGAAACAGGAGAAATCGAGGGATTTTTTAGGAGAAATAACCTTAGAACCGTGTAGGGAGGAGTACTAGGAATCCGTTGATGTATATCTGATTTGAAAACTCACCGGACTTAGGATTTACTTCAATTTTGAATTTCGATCGGCGACGAATCGTGGAGATTTTAAGCAAACCGATGCTGGAAACGAGGAGAGGGGATCACGGCGAGTTCAATGATGTAAAAATTGGCCGGATGGTGGTGGTCGACGGTGAGGTCCTGCGGTGGCGGAGATTTCGTCATGGCTTTGCCTGGTTTTTGATACATCTGTGTGCAATGAGGAAATTTAGGGGTAAAGTGTTTTTGTGTTTTATTTTTTGTAATTGGGTGTGAGTAATTGGGGAATTAAAAGGGGAAACGGGCCGGGTCGGCTAATTGGATTGGGCTAACGGGTCGACTAATGGCTAATGGTAGTGGGCTGGTCCATTTTTCTGATTTTTCAAGTGGCCCAATGGCCAATTCTTTTATAGTTTAATACCATACAAAGTGTACTTAATTTCAAACTAAACTAAATCCTAATTAATTAGTAAAACACACACAAAATATAAATGTCACACTTAACTAAATTATCACACACATAACTAATCAACCAAATGTCCTTTTGGGATAGTTTTCGGTAATTTTACTTAATTAAATAACTGAAATGGACAAAGAAATCGACAAAAAATCTAAGGAAAAATAAGCAAAACTCTTAGCTAAATTAGCACGTCAATTTTAGCACTTATCTTGAATTTGGTGCCAAAATTAGGTGATTACAGGTCCTATTTATAAGTCTGGTGGGCACCCGTTGAGATTTCTGTAACCACTGGGCGTGGATCCGTTGGGATAAGTAACTGCCGGTCACCTATCCGTTGGGGTTAAAGCCGCTGGGTTAATTGTCATTAATAGGTTGATCGTGGGTGATCATGCTAATTACTGCTCATTTAAATCGTGTTGACCGTTGGGATGCTTCGTAACTTCTTTAGGTCTGTTCGGGATGCTCGTCTGCCCGTTGGGTGTCTGTCCGTTGAAAAGTCTGTTCGTGCCACGTGGAAGATACGTGTCACCTTCTCAAGCCTAGTCAGTTTTTATCCAATACAACGCTAAACATGTTTTCTTCTCTCTTTCCCCATTCCTGACCTCCTTCTTTCTTCTTTGTGTGCTGGAAATTTGGAATTTTTTCTTGTGTTTGCTTGATTCCAGTGATTTGAAGGTTTTTATTGCCTATGGCTATTAGATATTCATGTTTTGCATAGAGCTTAAAATCTTGACCATGGCCAAGAGTTGCATAGACTTTCTCTGCAAGGTGCTTATTGCAGTAGAGTTTAAAGTCTTGGTTGTTGCCAGTACTTGCAGAGATGTTCCGTGTAAGTTGTCGCTTCCTCCAGAACTTAGAGTCTTGGCTATTGCCAAGAGTTGCAGAGACTTTGTCTCCAACTTGTTCATTGCAGTAGAGGTAGAAGTCTTGGCAATTGCCAATACTCTTAGAGATTTTTAGTGTAAGGTCTCCCTTGCAACAAAACTTAAAGTCTTGGCTATTGCCAAGAGTTGCGGAGACTTTCTCTGCAAGTTTTGTATTGCAATATAGGTAAACGTCTTGGCAATTGCCAATACTTGCAGAGACTTTTTGTACAAGTTACTCCTTCCACTAGAGTTTAAAGTCCTGGCAATTGTCAATACTTGCAGAGACTAGTTGTACAAGTTGCCCCTTCCGCTGGAGTTTAAAGTGTTGGCTATTGGCAATAGTTGTAGAGACTTTTTCTGTAGTTGTAGAGACCATAGCAACAGGGTTTAAAGTCTTGGCAATAGGCAAGAAGTCTCTACAAGCCTCCCATTGCAGTAGAGTTTAAAGTCTTAGCTATTGTCAATACTTTAGAGATTTTCAGTGTAAGTTCCCTTTGCAGCAGAACTTAAAGTCTTGTCTATTGCCAAGACTTGCAGAGATTTTTTTTCCTGAAGTTGGCCAGTGCAAGAGGGCTTAAAGTCTTGGCAATAGCCAAGAAGTCTCTCCCAGGTGCCCATTTCACCAGAGCTTAAACTCTTAGCTATAAGCCAAGGGTTGCAGATACTTTTTCTGCAAGTTGGCACTTGCAACAGGCCATAGAGTTTTGGAAATAGGCAAGAAGTGTATATAGGGTGTTGATTGCACCAGAGCTTAAACTCTTGGCAATAGTTGCAGAGAACTTTACCCTTGCAACTTGAAGAAATCTTACATTGAATCTTCTTTTAAATAGAGCAATATATAAAAGGAATGGGGGTTTTATGGTTTTCTTGATCGCGTGAATGGAGAAAAAGGAAGGGGAGGGACTTGGGCGCTTCTTTTTATTGGTTTGTATGGGTATTTTGGTCCGAAAAAAGTTTCACTAAACTAATGAGGGCATGTTTGCTAAACATCTGTTAGTGAGGGCATTTTGGCAAACCATTGCTTCCGGTAACGATGCCCATTTGTGAATCTTACCCTAAATGTCACTCTTTACGTGAAATAGTAGCCCCACAAGTTTATACAAGTTTATACACTTCTGTAAACGTGTATAAAATTATATAAATATGTATAAGTGTGTATGTGCAAATGAATAAATCTGTATAAATTTTTATATTTTTTCACTATTATGAATGTTTATATAAATTTTCATTTTTTTGTGTATATTTTTGTGTTTCTCTCCTTGCTTACGCATTTATCTATGTATATTCATGTATAATTTATTTTTTTGGGAGATTTGTGTATATAAACTTGTCCAAAGCAATGAAATGGACAAATCAACAACATAACTTCAATAAAAAAATAAAAAAGCAACGACACTACCAGCAGAGAGGGTGTCTGTCGGTGGCTCAGTGGCAGGGAAGGTGGAGAATTGGTAGCTAGAGTTTTTTTATTTTGAAGGATTGCCTATATTTGTAATTTAGGGATGATGCTCTGCATAAAGAAAAAAATATGGCATGTTGATTGTAAATTTGAATAGTGGGCTACCTATTTTTGAAAGTTTTCCATTTATTTTACTAAGACCATTGTGACATGCTCAAAGCCTAGTCTGTCAATTTGACACATCTATCAGCATAAATTTCAATATTAAATCTCAATTTTTATGGAGAGAAATTTGCAAATATATTTTAGTTAGACATGATGGAGTAAATAAAATTTTCTGGTACTATACTTTTAAGATAGTCACACAACTTCAATAAGGCATTAGAGCATGCAGAGGTCTTTGATTTAAGTCTCATCGTCATCAATGAAGAAAATTGAATCGGTATGCAGGTGAGGAAGCATATTGACGATACAATTAAATGAATAAAATATTTTTTTTAAACCAATGAATAAAGTGTATTGACAAGACAATTAAATGAGTACAGTGTATTAATGAAATAATAAAATAAATAGAATATATTTTCTCCAACAGTTTAAATTTTTAAATTAGTTGGTTACACTTGCACATCTCAACACTAACATATTTATAAATTTAATAAAGAGTATAACTTTCCAGGTTTCAAGTTTACCAGTATATGGGCTAGAATCGTAACAGTATCCTAATTAAATCCGAATTCCAACGAGGCAAGTTTCTGCCTACGTACATCTGAATGGATATGACTTAACCTCTGGCCAAAAACACCCCTAGATATAGTAGTGCTACAGAAATTAGAAGGAAAGCATTTGTAGGTTCCGTCAAGTCTAAAAACGAAAAGGCATCATCATCATATATTTACAGTTCCCATGCATTTTGTACGTACTAAAAGAAGTTAAAAAGTTTGAGGTTAAGTAAAGTGAGAGCTTTCTGCTTGTGCAAATTTTAGTCAGGCCTAGTCTTCAACTCGATCTCTTCACAATTGTAACTTACAAAGCCGTCAAATCGACTTGTGATTTTTGATGAAAGGCTATCATCAAGATGAATAAAGGCTTATTTGGGCTGCTTTGATTTATGCATGTAACTTCTCATAGTGATGACTTCACGTTTTGCACTTGCCTCTGTTACATCTTCCAAAATCCTATAGGGTACTTCTGTTGTACTTCTTTTCTTTGTTTCCCAAAGCATTTTCTTAACTGAGAATAAAGGAACATAACATAAATATGTACTCACTCTGTTACAAAATGAAATGACTTAATATTTTTATTTAGGGGTGGGCCCTAAACCGAAAAAACCGAAATACCGAACCGAACCGAACCGAACCGAACTAATTCGGTATTTCGGGTTCGGTATTTCGGTTCGGTTCGGTCCAAGAAATTTTGAAACTTCGGTTTTTCGGTTCGGTTTTCGGTCTCGGGCAACCCGGAATTTCGGATCTCGAAAAAACCGAAGTTTTTTTTTTTTTTTTACACATATGCCATATATTTCCTAATGTATAACCTAAAATATAGAGGTCTTTTTTTCCCCCTTTTTTATGACTACGAAAATTATTGCCCTAAGGCAAAGCACTCATAACAAAGAAAGATGTTACTAAATAATCAACTAGCAGAAATATTGTTATAACCCTTTTGTAATTTAGGCTACGTACATTTTGTTCTAGAACTAAGAGGATCTATCATCTTTTCCTTATATGACTTTCACTAATTATTTTGCCTATGTTCCAATTACTTCTCAAAGTATTTTGTCTATTATTATGCCCTTCCTCGTCTTTGTACCAGGTAGCCCTCTAGGATTTTTCTCATTTGAACTCCACGCTTCACTTCTAAGACTGCGCCATATATATTGAGGTGCTAATAAACAGGAGACTTTATAACGTCCACAAATGATAATTATAGATCGAACCACATAACCCAAAAAACTGAATTTTATCATAAAACTTTGTATGATCACTGATTGTAGCTCCGCCCCGCCATGATAATACCAGACTGTACGAAGGGGGTGAATAGTTTAATTTCTAGTAATAGTCATACTTTTAGTACTAATTTCGTTTAAGCTAAAAATTGAAAGAAATGAGAAAGTGAGAGGACCAAATTATGCTGTGGTCGAGGGGACCAAATTATCCTAATTAGTCATAGGCTATAAATTTTCTTGTTCGGGCTTTTTTTTTTGTTGCCATAAACTTTGGTTTAAACCGAAACACCGAAGTACCGAACCGAAGTACCGAACTAAAAAACCGAACCGAACCGAAGTATAAAAATTACGGATTTTTCTACACTTCAAACCGAACCGAAAATCGAAATACCGAACCAAAGTACCGAACGCCCACCCCTATTTTGATTAGTTGATTAAAAAAATGACACAATTTTAAATTTAAAAGTAATTTTGAGTTGAAACTACCACTTTAATTTATTCTTAATGAGATGTTTTATGGTCACACATTTATCTATGACTTATTTTGGACCACAAATTTAAAAAAATAAATTCTATTTTTTAAACTCCGATCTAAATCAAACTAAAATATTCTTTGGGGGAACGGAGAGAATATATAATACGTACGACATTATGGTCTACATATACACCATCACTATCAAACTAATTACTACTCTTAGTAATATTTTTAATGATCTATTTTATGAGGTACTACTTTCTTGTTGGTTTGTTCAAAAACAAATGACACTTAGCATATTTAATTTGTATCTAATCTAACTTTAAGTTTCACATATCTTATAACTTGTATATAGTCACATGTACATATATTACGGCACATATTTAAGAGCCTATAGTTCAAAGTGTTACCAGTTATTCAAATATTATGAAATATTTAGGACCATAAATTTTTAAAGTACTTATTCTTTATTTGAATTAGTTAGCTGTATAAAACTATGTCGTGCAAATTAGACAGATAGAATATTGTTCATTTTCCTTAAAATTATCCATCCATATCTAAAGATTATGCTGATCACTTTTTTTTCTTTGGCACGCCGAGAGATGACAAAAGGTACAGGTGTGTTGAGGAGGGGGAGGAAAGAGTCAGTGTAGGATGCTGAATCTACAGTGTTTGCCAATGTTGCATCGTGAAACCATTCATAGGAGAGAGCACATAAATATGGAGAGAGAGAAAAAAATATGGACAGAGAAAGGGTAGGAGGAAGCATACGGCTAGAGATATGAAATGACAAGGGCCAAAGAACTGCAATATTTGGGAATCGAGCATCTTATTTGGGTTTTTTTTTTCTTTTCGGTAAATACGTGTCATCTTATTTGGTAGGTAAACTAAAACTATTCTTTGTTTTTCTGTATTCAAATTAAATTTTCTTACATTGTGTATATAACTATTACAACAATGTTACTTTACTTATTAATACTACTTTCACTTTATTGTAACAATTTACTACTTATTTGCTTTATATTTCATGTCACTCTTTTAAGTGACTGATAGGAGTGCTATATAAATTCATCTACCTCTACAAAACGTGCAAGTTTGATCCTCTCAATAGACCATATGCATGTTCAAATTCTTTTGGGAGTAAAAGAAGGAAATTAAAGAACAAAAGTAGACTTTACTGCTAATGGAGCGCCTTTGATGATCCTTTGCCTCTCACATGAATACCTAAAGTTTGCAGTGGCACTTATATAGTTCGTTTTTGGTTGTTCTACAGAGTCAAATACTTTTTTTTTTGCTTAACCGGCCATAGCATTAACATAAAAGCAAAAGCTTAGTTCGTACAAAAGGGGACTCTTCTTTCCCTAAGGAGGGAAGAAGTGTCTAATAGCATTTCATACATAACAAAAGGATGAGCATAATCAAAATACATAATACCCGCTAAGGAAGCATCTGTACAGTCATGCTTGGCGAGAATATCAGCCACAAAATTTGCTTCCCGATATATATGCCTAATGTCATCCCTGCATAGATCAGCGAGCAATAACCTGCAATCACGAAGCAAATTTGCATATGTTTCATTAGATCCTTGTAACATCTGGATGATGGCTAAGGAGTCAAATTCTATCTGGAGAGGAATGAGGTTTTTTTCTTTTGCCAGGCTAAGACCGTGAAATAAAGCCTGAATTTTGGAGTAAGTCACTGAGCTGTGAGGAATGTATTTAGTAAAGCCTGCCTTCCAGGAACCAAGGTGGTCCCTTATGACACCTCCAATACCTCCTGATTTATTGGTAGCACAATAAGCATCATCCGTATTAAGCTTGAACATATTAACATCAGGGGGATTCCATTTGAAGTAGATGACTTCGGATATATATGAAGGGGTTTATTGGTAGTGTTGAGGAGAAAGTACTATGAGGCATGAGATATGATATCCCTGCTCATAGTGATCTTGCTCTTATTTTCAAACAGGTTTTTGTTTCTATTAATCCATATGCCCCATAGAGCAAAAGGAATAATGACATTTTGGGGCGTGCGTGTGGAATGAGTAAGGGTGTCAGATGGCTTGCATTTCTGTTTTGCCAAATATAGAATATCTTGGTTTGGATTGAGATGGAGGATCGGCCAAACTTGAGAGGCTTTGGGACAGTCAAGAAAGATGTGCTGGGTAGTTTCAGGAGTGAGAGGATAATGCTTGCAGTGGTCGAATGGGATGATGTTGCGATAGAACAAGTTTGCTCCAGTCGGGAGCTTGTTGGAGCTAAAGGACCATAAAAAGAATTTGAGTTTGTTTGGGATGCTAAGTTTCCATACCCAACTCGAATGAGAGCTGTCGGGGGTAGAGTGATTGAGCTGAGTGTTCCACAGATGATAAGCAGATTTGGTGGAGAAGGAGCCATCTGAAGTTAAGTTCCAAAAATACTTATCTTGTGCATTGGGGTCCACACTGTGATGAGTATTGTGGATGAGATTAGAAATAGTAGGGGGGAGATCAAAGGGTACGTCTTGGAAGTTCCAAGTATTATTGGGTAAAATATGGCTGACTTTATAGTTTAAACAGTCTTTCGGAATTGGGCCACTTATGAGCTCCCTCAGACTAGAATTAGGAAAAATCCATCTATCGCTCCAAAGATTGACCTTACTACCAGGACCAATATACCATGACGTACCTTCCTTGAGGATGAGATATGCTCTTGAGATGCTTTTCCCAATGTAGGAGTCCTGAGGTTTTGATTGAAGGGCACCAGTACGTCTGTCGTTATTTTTTGCTTGGAGGATCTAAGACCAAAGGGAATAATTATGAAGAAGAAGTCTCCAAGTTAGGCTAGAGATAAGGGCCCCATTCTTGCAGTTGGCTTTTTTGAGACCAAGACCTCCTTTATTTTTACTAGTGGTGACAAGGTCCCAGTTTGCATGGTGGACTTTTCTCTTGTCCGGACTGGAGCCCCAAAGGAAGTTTCTCTGGATTCTATCAATATTATTCAAGGTCTTGGCAGGGAAGAGATTAACCTGCATAGAGTAAGTGGGAATAGAGGCAATGACAGAATTGATCAGAGTAGCTCTCCCAGCCATGCTGAGGCAATTTGTTTTCCAGCCTTGGAGTTTATGGTTCATAGTGTCTAAGATGAATTGGTAGTCCCTACTTTTAGGGTGATGATTTGTAATAGGAAGGCCTAAGTATTTACCAATACTATTGGTAATTTCCATGTTAAGAGTAATGGAGATGTTATTCTGAGTACGGGTATTAGGAGAGAAGAAGATCTTAGATTTTATAAAGTTAACTTTTTGGCCAGAGAGCCTGCCAAAGTTAGAGAGGATTCTGGTAATAGTGGAAGCATTGGAGTTCGTGGCTTTCCAAAAGAGGATGAGATCATCTGCAAAAAGAATGTCAGAGAGATCAGGCCCAGATCTAGATAATTTGATGGGGAGCCAGCTTTTATCCAAAACGGCCAATTCAATGTCCCTACATAGGACTTCCATACAGATAATAAAGAGGTAAGGAGATAAAGGGTCGTCTTGTCTGATACCTCTTGAGGGCTCAAAGAAGTTAGAGGGTTTTCCATTTATCATAACAGAGATGGAAGTAGTGGAAACACAGTCCATAATTAACTTGATGATATTTTTAGGGAATTTAAGGAAGTGTAAACAGTATCTAATGTAGGACCATTCAAGCCGATCAAAAGTCTTTTCTAGGTCAATTTTGAGCATCATTTTGCCTCTTCTACCCTTAGTTCTTTTGAAAGAGCGAATAGCTTCTTGAACAATGATGGCATTGTCTGACGCTCTTCTACCAGGCAGGAATCTAGATTGATATGGTCCTATAATCGAGTTCAGGTGAGGACGGATTCTATTGACAGTGATTTTGAAAATGGTTTTGTAGACAATGTTGCAAAGAATAATGGGTCTATAGTGGGTAATGGCTTTGGGGTATTGGATTTTCGGAATTAGAGTAATTTGAGTTTTGTTAATGTCAGAATCTATACTGAAGGTATTAAAAGCTTTGAGGCAAGTATTTTCAATCGAGAATTTGGTGTCATTGAAGAACTTCTGGAAGAATATTGGGTAGAGGCCGTCGGTCCCAGGGGCTTTGAGAGGTTTGAAAGAATTTATAGCCTTGCTGACTTCGAGGCAGGAGAGAGGGGCTTCTATAAGACTTGCTTGGCTAGATGAGATTGTGCCACTTGTGGCAACAATCACGCAAGAGTCACCACTACTAAAAATCACGGCTTTTCCCACCGCGATTTTCGGACCGAAATTCGGTTGGACAAGGTTAGGCGACCGCTGCGGTCGGACAAAACGAATTTTATTTATTAAAAATTTATTTCTGTAAAGTGTCCGACCGCAGCGGTCCGAAGCTCGTAATTTAAAGCGGGCGACCGCCGCGGTCGGCTGGCGGTCGGCTAGCAGAAAGGTAAAAAACGGGCCAGACCCTCTCTCTTTCCTCATTCTCTTTCTTCCACATTCACTCCTCTCTTCCCCAACTCTTCCCCAACCCGTCCCCAACTCAAAAACACTAAATTTTCACCCCCTACGTCAAATCTAACACTAAATTTTCACCCCCATTACGTCTACAAATCCGTGGTAAGTTTTTTTTTATTGTTTTCCTTCAATTCTTATTTTTCCCCAAATCCAAAACCTTAACTTTTTTTTGGTTCTTTCATCCGAATTTTTTAGGTTGAGGTGGTGGTGGAGCAAAACTCCGGCACTTGAGGTGAGTTTTCTAGCTTTGGAGCAATTTTTTTTTTTAATTTTCATCCGAATTTCTTACCATAAATTTTTTGAATTCTAGTTCATGAAATTAAATAGACATACTATATTTGTTTAGTGGTTATTATTACATAAATTTTCTTACATATTATGGATTAATATGCTTTAAAAGTGTAATCTTGTTGTATCTTTTTGGGTTGATGTTGGGGTGGTTGTTGTTGAACATAGTTTGGGATAGTTGGAAAATTGTCAATGAATATTTTTGTTGTTGTTGTTGTTGAACATTGCTTCGGGTTATTGTTGAATATTGCTTGGGGTTGTTGTTGGATATTATTTGGGGTTGTTTTTTAACATTGTTTGGGGTTGTTGTTGAACATTGTTTGGGGTTGTTGTTAAGTTGAATGTTTGAGGCATTGAATCAAACAAGTGGTGAGAACTAATCAAAAGCTCAAATTTTGAATAAATTAATTAAAGTAGTAGCAACAAAGACATAATAGTGGCTTACCATTACAGAACCAACTAAGATTTGTACATGGTCTAGTCAAGTGAACAAAAAATAAGTGTTAGGCTTAGAACTAGAATTCACAAATTAAAAATTATTAAGTACGACAATTTTAAGGTTATTTTCTTGATGGAGTTTAGTGATATTACTAATGGACTTTGAAAAGAAACAATCTTGATGCCTTTTGATTAGCAGTTGGGTTGGTTGAACTAGTATTCTTGGTCAAGCTTAGTGTAGTCAAAAAAAATAAAAACAAATTAAAGTTAGGATTAGTTGAGAAGCGCTATTAATTACCAAACGATAATCCTTAAAAATAAATTAGTTAATAATATAAAAGTAATTGACTTAGATATAAATTAGATAAAAAATCAATTATTTTTCCACCTTCCTTTTTTAATCTTTTATTCTAGTTCATTTGATTCTTGAGAATTATTAATTACTAAATGATAATCTTAGAGAACAAATCAGTTAGTAATATAAAAGTAATTGACTTAGAAAATTATACAATTACTTAATCTTATGAAAATTGGTAGTGTATCAAAGAAATGTTTGTTTAAATCTTTGCAATTTAATATGCATCTCAAACGTGTAATTTTTGTGTAGATATGGTTCATGAAAGTCGTAGTTGGATGTATAATAGAAATAATCCCGGCCGGCGGGGGATGAGGGCAGAATTTGTAGTAGGTGTTGGAGATTTTATTGAAAAGGCGAAAATACTTGATGATTTTATACGGTGGGGCCAGATTAAGTGTCTTTGTGTGGACTGCAAGTGCATAAAAGGAAAAAATTTGGAAGATGTTGAAATGCATCTTTATAGGAAGGGTTTTATGCCAGATTATTTTGTTTGGGTTTATCATGGAGAGTCTAGGGATGTAGGGGGTGATGTTCATTTTCAAAATGCTTATGTCGGTGGGAGTGGTCCGATCTCAAACGAGGATGATCTTGATAATTATCGAATGAACGATATGGTTAATGATGCTTTTGGAATGTACCCAGAGGAGCCATCCCAACCGGGTACATCGCAACCAAATGTTGAGCACATTCCTAATGATGAGGCAAAACTCTTCTATAAACGGTTGGAGGAAGCTAGTCGTCCATTGTACGAAGGCTCAGTGCATTCCAAGTTGTCAGTTGTTGTTAGATTGTTAAGTATTAAATCTGATTTTAGTATATGTCAAGCAGCCATGGATTCCATCATTGACCTTATCTCAATCCGACTAACATGGCATTACCAACTAATTATTACCACACTAAGAAGTTGGTTTCCACGTTAGGTCTTTCTGCCCAGAGAATTCATTAGTGTGTCAACGGTTGCATGTTGTTTTATAAGGATGATGCAGAATTAGATAAATGTAAATTTTGTGAGGAGCCTCGTTACAAGCCAGTTTTAAACCCTAAAAAGAAGCCGATACCTGTTAAGTCGATGCATTACTTACCCCTTATACCTAGGTTAAAGAGGTTGTATGCGTCGATGAGCTCTGCTCCTCATATGAGATGGCACCATGATCGTACGAAACAGCCAGGCAGTCTAAGCCATCCGTCAGATGGTCAGGCATGGAAACATTTTGATCAGGTGTATCCGGCATTTGCTAGTGAACCAAGAAACATAAGGTTGGGTCTATGTTCAGATGGGTTCACTCCTTTTGATGTCTCGTCTACACCTTATTCTTGTTGGCCCGTATTTGTGACGCCGTACAATCTTTCGCCCGAAATGTGCATGACTAGTCCTTATCTATTTTTGAATTGCATTATCCCAGGTCCACATAACCCGAAAGCCTCCATTGATGTATTTTTGCAGCCTTTGATTGATGAGTTAAAGTTATTGTGGTATGAAGGTGTGGAAATATATGATATATCAATGAAACAGAACTTTCAACTGCATGCTTCTTTGATGTGGACAATAAATGACTTTCCAGCTTATGGAATGTTGTAGCTTATGGAAGATACAAAAGCATTCACTTTGAAAAATGGTGGTAAGTGTACATGGTTCGACTGTTGTCGTCGATTCTTGCCAATGGATCATCCGTTTAGGAATAACAGTAATGCTTTTATGAAGAATCAGGTTGATATTGAGGAGCCTCCGCGAAGGTTGTCAGGAGGAGAAATATGGGATAGGGTTAAGGTGTATCCTAAGGTAACTGACCAACGGCCATCTAAAGCACCTGGCTATGGTATTGATCATAATTGGACTAAATAAAGTATCTTTTGGGAGTTGCCTTATTGGAAGGATAATCTTCTTCGACATAACCTGGATCCCATGCATATTGAGAAGAATTTTTTTGAGGTTGTCTTTAATACAGTGATGGATGTCAGAAACAAGACAAAGGATAATGTGAAGGCCAGGTTGGACCTTGAGGAACTTTGTAGGCGACCTGAGTTACACTTATCTCAAGTTGGCAACACGATTTGGCTTCCCAAGGCCAGTTACACATTCGGATTGGATGAGAGAAGAATGATTTGTGATTGGGTCAAGAATTTGAGGATGCCTGATGGATATGCTTCAAACTTAGAAAGGTGTATTGATATGACAGAAGGAAAATTGACTCACATGAAAAGCCACGATTGTCACATCTTCATGGAAAACTTGCTCCCAATTGCATTCAATGGCTTGCCTGATAAAGTTTGGAAACCACTTACCGAGACGAGCCTATTTTTTAAGGAGCTGTGTTCTAAGACATTGAGGGAAGAGAATCTTAAGTCGTTGGAAAGTAACTTTCCTGTTGTCGCGACTAAGTTGACAAAAATCTTTCCCCCTGGTTTCTTTAATGTAATGGAGCATCTTCCAATTCACCTCGCGGAAGAGGCACTATTGGGAGGCCCGGTGCACTGTAGATGGATGTATCCTTTTGAGAGGTAAGGTCTCTTAAATTAGTCCTTAACTCATTTTTTTAATTCATCTCAAGTAGATCAACTAATATAATGTATCATGCAGAATTATTGGCAAGTGTAAGCGGGACGTGAAAAACAGGAACCAAATTGAGGGGTCCATATGTGAGGCATACCTGGCTAGAGAAACTTCTCATTTTTGTTCGTATTATTTCGATCAAAATGTGCCATGTTTGCGAAATAGGCCGGATCGACATGATGATGGAGACAACAATGATCCGAATTATCCACCATTTTCTATATTCAATCAACCTGGTAGAGGAAAGTTAATGACCGATGTATGCAAGTTCAATGACCGGGACAGAAAAGCAGCTATAACTCATGTTTTGTTGAATTGTCCTGATGTCACGCCTTTTTACAAGTATGCTTCTTTTTACATTAAGACCTAACATTCAAGTTGCATCAGTAATCTAACTAATGAGAATTTTTGACGCATCATCCAGTCACTTTGTTGGACAATTTGGCACCTCTGCTGTTTATGAACAATTTTCAGATTGGTTTAGAGAATTTGTAAGCATTATATAAATAAATACATAAGTTTTTTGGTATATATATTTATAAATATATATATGTTGGTTTAATGTGTACAACTATCTTGAACTTTATATAGGTACTCAATCCAGACAATGGCATAAACTTTCCATTGTTGCATGATATATCTCACGGGCCTTATTATAAATACAAGAGGATGTCTAAGTACTTTGTTAATGGGTACAAGTTCCATACTAGAGAATGGTCCTTGGGGAAGAAAACAAACAACAGCGGTGTGTGTGTGAAAGGTGGTACTGGTGACCAGGATGTAGACTTTGATTACTATGGTGTGATTGATGAGATTTTAGAAATAGAGTTTACAGTAGGTTGGCCTCGTAAAAGATTGGTGCTTTTTCGTTGCAAGTGGTTTGATCCGAGTCCAAAGGGTACGAGGGTAGACCCATGTTCTAAAATAGTTGAAGTTAATCACAAAAGGTCATATGGACATTATGATCCTTTCATCATTGCCCAGAACGTGAAGCAAGTGTGGTACGTTCCTTATCCACCGACAACGAACAAAGCCAAAGCCAAATTCAAAACCAAGGCCAATTGGTGGGCTGTTCTAAAAGGCAAGCCGGTGGGAAGAGTGGAAGTAGATGATGTATTAGATGTTGCATATCAAAATGAGGTATCTACCGTTCCCTTGATTGCGGATATTGAATTAGCCGACCAGTTGCAACATAGTGAAGGCATCTATGAAAAGTTTGATGAATCGGTGGTTAGACGTAGAAAAAACACGACTAATTTTGGAGAAGGAACATCTAGGGCAAACGAGGAGGATGAATATATGGATGACGTTGAAACAAGTGAGGAAGAATTTGTTGACAGCGATGAGACGAGCGAGGAAGAGGAAATAGCCGATGACCTTAACGCGAATGATGATGACTGACATGTTCGTAGTTTGTTGTTTTTACTTTACTACAATATAATTATTTGATTATATCGTGCTAATTTATTGTGCTTATTTTACAGATATGTCATCTTCGGAGAAGGCTAGGGGAAAAAAAAAGGTTCAGAGTACCTCGCCTGCTTCAGCTGATTATACTACTCCTCCTGGACATGTACCTCATATGCTTCCTACACATCCTCCGTCTGCATATGCTCCAGGTTTTTTCACTCCTCCTCCTGCCTTTCCCCCTGGCATGCCCTTTCCTGCATCGCCTGGTTATGCCGTTCGTCCTTATGGCATCGGTTCATCGTCATCCATGCCTCATCCATCTTCCAGTCCGTCACCATCCCCTTCAGCATCTACTCCTTCTGGATCTACACCTTCTGATGATCCGAGCTCGGTACCGGTGGACGCTTTGTTCCCACCTACTATACGATTTTATTCGCCGGACTCGCCTTATTACATTGGTCCTGCAGGATCATATGATGATGACGGGAGGGTGAGGATTTATCCTGAGGGTAGCCGTGGGTAAGTATTTTTTTTTTGTTATTTTTTAAGTATTTAATTCTACTATGAAGTTTAATTTTTTAGTATATTTATTTTAACTATAAATTTTTATCTAGTTTTACTCCCTCGATGGTGGCTACTCCCATAATCACAAGATGCATGAAATCTAGATGGACTGAGCCATGGCCATCCTGGGGTCAGGTACCATTCCCGGTAAAGATGAGCATGTTTGACGATTTTCAGGTAATAACTATATTTTATTTTTTAATAATTTAGTTAAGTGTCACTTTTTTAGAACTCTAATATTCAATAATTATTTCAGACAAAGTGTATATGGCATCCTGCATTTAATAGCATTGCCAAAAGCAATTTCCTTGGAAAATGCCAAGATAGAGTGAAAGGTAGCATGTATGATTTCGAAACAAAGGAAAGAAGCCCGAGTGGATATACGATCACGTTTGGGCACAACTTCTACAATATTGGGATACTGAAGAATTTAAGAAGAAGAGCGCCCAAGGAAAAGCCGCACGAGCCTCCGAAAGGGGTGGATCGCTGCACACCGGGGGTTCGGTTAGCGCAGCGACTCAGCGGATGATATTGGTAATTTATTAATTAATTGTATGTATTATTTTATGTAACTCACATTAATTTTCCATCTAACTTGTCATCTTTTTAATTTTGTAGGAAAGGCAAGAAGGGCGGCCGGTTCGTGTGCCTGAAATCTTTAAGAAGAGGCATATATACAGAAACAAAAAAGGAGAGGAAGTGTGGGTCGAAGACCGCGCTAGAGAGCTATATGTAAGTTATTAAATTCAATCTTTTAAAGTTATTAAAAGATTCAATATTTTGTCAATCTAATTCTTGTTATTAAATTTTATTTCAGGAAAAGGCTACGGCGGTCTATGAAGAAAGGATGTCGACTCAGGCATCCGAGTGTGGTAGCAGTGCCCCAGCTCAATTGACACTAGAAGAGGAAACCGCAATATGGTTGGAGGTGAATGGCGGAGTAAAGAAGGGAAGTGCTTACGGCCTTGGATCGCAGTATGCCTCAGAACGTCTAAATCCAGGTTTGTTTGGCACTTACACTCCTCCTGCTAGTTCAATTAATCCCTCGGTGGAAGCCGCTTTGCGCAATGAAATCGAAGAGCTTAAGAAAAAGAGTGAAGAAGAACGTTTGCGCAATGAAGAAAATATGAGAACCATGCGGGAAATGATGGAGAACATTATGTGTGGTGGTGCGGACAAGGGAAAGAAGGGCAAGGGCAAGAGCAAGACCAAGAGCAAGAGCAAGAGCAAGAGCAAGAGCAAGAGCAAAAGCTGGGGGAAAGGCAAGAGCAAGCGTCAATACAGCTCTGAGTCGGGTTCGGGGTCGGGGTCGGGTTCTGAGTCAACGGAGTAGTGATAATGGATTGTTGATGTATTAGACTTGTTTTAGACATGTTTTGGATCACTATTCGGATTGGATATGTTATATAAAATGTTAAACTTTCTATTTAAAGGCAATAAGCCTTGTTTAGACTATTATTAAGGCTTGAGAAGCCTAATCTTCTTCTGGGTGCTGTTTTTTCTGCTTTTTACAGGTGGTGTAGCTCTAATTGCAGGTTTTTTATTGCAGGTATTACACTGCCTACCGACCGCAGCGGTCCGAAATCGGTCCGAAAATTGCCAGTTATTTAGCCCAGAATACACTGCCTACCGACCGCAGCGGTCCGAACACGGTCGCCTGGCCCACCACTGCGGTCGGCTACTTTTCCCAGTTTTTTGAAATCTCCCACCGCGTCGGTGGGAGA
This sequence comes from Petunia axillaris subsp. axillaris, assembly GCA_029990575.1. Taxonomy (NCBI): domain Eukaryota; kingdom Viridiplantae; phylum Streptophyta; class Magnoliopsida; order Solanales; family Solanaceae; genus Petunia; species Petunia axillaris. The sequence goes on from JARKNS010000009.1 coordinate 49,646,377, forward strand.
TTTCAACATTATTTTTTTCACGTATAAACTAGGCGACCGTTGGCCGACCGTATATCGGTCCGACGTCCGACCGCGGCGGTCGGAAAGTTGTGTGCGACCACCAATTAGCCGACCGCCTTGTTAGGTCGGACAACGGTCGCCTGGCCGACCGTTGTCCCACCGTATCGGCGGTCGGAAAAGCCCTGATTTTTAGTAGTGCACAAGTGATAGGTCTGTTGAATAGACATCTTTGAAATGGGAGAGAATAATATTATTAATTTGATTTGGAACAAAAGTCCAGCAGTATCTACAAGAGCAAGGATCTTATTGCGCCTTCTTCTAACAAGGGTGGAGGTGTGGAAAAACCTTATGTTAGCATCTCCGTCACTAAGCCATTGAACTCGGGATTTCACCTTCTAGAAATCTTCCTCACTTTTGAAAATATTATTATATTCATTAATGAGTTCATTTTCGAGGTTATAATAAAAAGGGATTTTATGATCAGGATTCAATTTTTGAAGGCCCGCTATTCTACTGTTAATTAGATTTTTTTTGTAAAAAATATTTCCAAAAGTATTTTTATTCCAAGCCTTAGCATTTATGGAAAAAAAGTTTAAGGCAATATGATAGTTATATTGCCAAAAATGCTTTCTTTCTTAAAAAAAACACTTTTCAAAAATTTGAGATGCTTGGCGGAAAATTATGAGTTGCAGCAGAAGTAATATTACACTAAATTTTATTCATATGTATATAATTACCTTTATCACTAACTTAATAAAGTACATGGTTGCATGCCTTATCAAACTCAAAATCGCCAATTATATCTTTATGAATTACATATGTGAGTGTTTATAGAAATTTTACATAAGATATATATATAATACGGAATAAAAATATGTGTACTACTGTATAAAAATGTATAAGAGTACTTGACAACATAAAGAAACCATCTTGGAGTAAGTTATATCCATCCATAACATTTTCTTTACGTTATTATTCACCGCATACAATCCATACACTACTATTCACTACATAACAATATATGCATATCATCCCCATGTAACTAATTTGTAAATCAAACCACCCCAAATTGTACTATAAGTAATGGAAAATTATAATGTAAAAGTAATTATGTACAGTGAACAGTAATGAATATATTGTTTGTAGTAATATGAGATCATAATGGGTATATCTTTGTAGTAATTGTATAATTTATGGGCATATTTTCTTTCTAATATCACAGAGTATTTTGCATATAAAATAATGCAAAAATTCTAACCTAAGTTATACGAGTGTTACGGTATTAGCTACGCAGAGTTACATAGTGCATTACTTACACTTCAATCGAATATTGTAATTACTTACGTAGAGATTAAATTATTAGAGAGCAAATTTTCTTGTAACAAACTAAAATATTATATGCCAAAGTTAAGTTTTCTCTTTTGAGCCAACCAAACAACTCATTATGCATACAATACTCAAAGTCATGTGTAGTAGACAGACAAGAAAAAACTAGTATAGCATCTTTGGCCCTCTCTCCCCTAGTCCCATTGGCCAAAAGAAACAAAATCCTAGCATAAAATCCCCAACCCAAGACCACCTATTGTTACTATTACCCTTTGGTCAGTAACTCATAAACGTAGTTATTTATAGCTCGTCTCCTCTTCTCTAACCTTCATTCCTCAAAATCATAGACTAGACTTTGCCAACTCCACCACATAAACCCTAATTAACCATGCAAACTCATTCTATCACATACTTCTCTCCCAGTGAAAGGGCCTTTTTGGAAGCTGAAGTAGAAGATGAACTTTCCACTGTCCTATCTCTAGGTCCTCCTGGCCAAAATAACTTCCCAAGAAATACAAAATTCCATGACTATTTTTCTTCTAATTTCCAACTCCAGAGTTATAATCAGTACTCTAGCTATGAAGAAAGTGTCACTGTTGCTCTTCATATCGATACACCAAATTCATCTTGTACAAGCTTAAACAACAACCCTAGTAAAAATAAAGGGGATAATAACAATATTTCACTAGCACATGGAGAATATTGGATCCCAACACCAGCCCAAATCCTTGTTGGACCTACTCAGTTCTCTTGCACTGTCTGCAACAAAACTTTCAACCGGTTCAACAACATGCAGGTTTAATTTCCGTAGATACTTTTATTCATGTTAAAGATCCTTTTTATGAAATTTTATTCCATCATTTTCTTTGTTTTCCCCCTTCTTCATGTGAATATTACTATATAATACCTACTAATAATACTTGCTCATCCATAGTCATGCACACTCATCATTCCATGCATAGCCGGATTGAGGAATTAAATTTAATGATTATTGTAATCTTTGAAATTATAGGTTTAGAACTTTATATTTATATCTTGATTTTTTTTTTCTAATTATTCACACATATATCTAACAGCACTAGTGTAGGACCGCCCTGTTAACTTGAAACTTCTTGAATTTTGTCTTTTTATTGTCTCATCTATGTATCAATTGATTCAGAAACTTGTACGTTTTAGTCATTTTTCTGGTTATCAGAATTCCCAACTAACCAGAAAAAGGTAACAGGTAACAATTTTATGGTCTTGTTTACTACGAAATTTTGTTTGGTCTAACTTGTTATGATACATTTTTTTTTTTTAATTATTGACCTTTTTTTTTTTTTTTTTTTTGTAATGCTAGATGCATATGTGGGGGCATGGATCACAATATAGAAAGGGTCCAGATTCACTAAAAGGGACAAAACCAGCTTCTTCAATGTTAAGGTTGCCTTGTTATTGTTGTGCTGAAGGTTGTAAGAACAACATAGACCATCCAAGATCAAAGCCATTAAAAGATTTTAGGACTCTTCAAACACATTACAAAAGAAAGCATGGTGCAAAACCATTCACATGTAGGAAATGTGGGAAGAATTTTGCAGTAAGAGGAGATTGGAGGACTCATGAGAAAAATTGTGGTAAGCTTTGGTTTTGTATTTGTGGTTCAGATTTTAAGCACAAAAGGTCACTTAAAGACCATGTTAAAGCTTTTGGAGATGGACATGCACCACATAGTGAGAATTCTTATTATCATGATGTTGAAGGAGAAGAGGAAGAGGAGGATGAAGAAGAAGATTTTGAAGGAAATATTGATGATGATGAAGAACAATATGGAAATGGAACTTAGCTTTAATAATTTTAACTTTATTTCCTTTCTAATGATAGCAAAGAAATTGACTAGGGACTTTTTGGCTTCTTTCGTATGTATGTTTTTGTGTGCATATGTTCTCTAGGGGGAAAGTGATGAAGACAAAAAGAGTGTAGTGAAACCAGGTTGTCTAAGCATTAATGTTAAACTTTAGAAGTGTCAAATTGCATGATTTGACTGAAGATTATGTTTGGCATTATTCCAAGGATTCAGTAGACGTGAGTTACTCCATTAGCTTGTTATTTCATATCGTGCTTAGTTAATTAAGGCCGAGTTTTAAATCAAGGGGTCGTATATATAGAATGAACTAAGGAAAACTTTACAGAAATAACGGTTATATTCAGTATGCATAGAATATACACTTATTATACATAAAATATAACCAAAAAGTGACTTTTTTGTGTTGAAATGATCTAATCATTATTTAGGCAGCATAAATTTTTCAAAAATAGGGAATAAAGGGAAAGGAGAAACTAAGGCGTCATTTGGTTTGAAGTATAAGAAATTTTAATCTTCGTACAACATTGATTTCCTGTGTAAATTCTGTATTAGAACTAACATAATTTCTATATAACTAATGCAAAGATTGCTTTTCTGCATATATGCGGAATAAATTTTGCAGAATTTAATATGCAAAAAATCAAAATTTAATATACAAATCGAATATGGTCTATATATACTTCACTTCACGTGTCACTCTTCCCTTTTTTTATATATTTTGAAAAGGATGAAGCCATTATATATTTCGCACCAAATGACCTCTAAAATTAAATTTTCTCAATTAAAAAGGGAGAAAGATACGATCATCATCTACCTCTTTCTGACCTTTAGACAATAAAAAAAATATTAAGTTGAATGAGAACACAATTTGCTTGGGAACAAAAATTGGATTCTGCTACCTGACCTTATCTCTTCTTTTTTTTCCTTTTCTTTTTCTATAAAAATTGCTAACCATAGAGTTGTCTCTTTTGTCATTCAGTAGCAGTAGTAGTTGTAGTTATAGTAAGTAGTAGTAGTAGTAGTAGTAGTAGAATCTAAAAGTGAATTCAGGAAATTAAAGGTGGAAACAAAGGGAGCAGACACACAGACATGTTTAGTCAGAAATGTCTTCAGAAAATTGCACTGTGGATTAGCTATGCAATGCATTTGCCACAGCCCTCACTCTCTCAGTCTCTCTTTTACTCTCTCTTTATTTATTTATATATTTGTAATTTCTTGTGAGACTCAGACTGAGAGTGAGTCTTTTTCTAAGGTGTACTGAATCTATCTCTCTCTGTGAGCTGCTTCGACTAACACTTTGATGGAGAGCTTTTGTCAGTATGGTAAACAATGGACCACTGGAAGTTGCTGTTTTTGGGGTTTCACCCAAAGTATTACCTTTTCCCTTTTCAGAACAACAACAAACAGATATACTACTACATAATTTCATTTCAGCATTTTAGCTGTTGATGAGTCTCATTAATTTTCCCAATCATCCCTCACCCACCCTAGGTGAATTTAAGATCTGGATCAAAATGTGTGTGGTCTTATTGTAAGCATATATTCTAAAGTTTTTCTTTTTTGCGTATATATTGAGGCGCGTGTAGTTGAACGCAAACACACGCACATTTTGAACCCTTAATTTCAAAAATGTAATTGTGCAATATTAGGAGCCTAAACATTTAATCCGTTAAATTTAAATTCTGAATATAGACCCATCTTCAAGGCCTTCTTAAATCCTAATGATGTACTTTAATGAACGTCCTTGCTTATCATTCCACCATGACTCTTTTTAGTTTTGATTTTTAACTCTTTTTAGTTTTCTCTGATCACTCGTTCCTTTCTGCTGCCAGCCATCTTTATTTACATTTTTGCATGCATGCACCCAAAGCTTTTCTTGCCTTTTCTTTCCCCATGTTTGATCATCAATCGCATCATGAAAATTTACATCTGATCACTTCACATGCTTCTAGTTAAAGTGATGAGACTATCGATGGACTATCCTTGTATATATCACATTTTTGTGTTGCTGCCACCAAAAAAGAGACTTGAGTTAACGTCTTCTATTTCTTTAGAAAGATGCTTCAAATAAGCAACTCGAAATGAAAAATTAAAATAAGAAAAGAAAACATTGAGAGAGAGAAGGTAAAATTCAACAGAGCTGGAAACTTTTATTAACTAAATAAATTATCTCAAATAAAATTAAGGGTGATTAATTAATTTAGCTTGTGAATAAAATAGATCTGAGTCTAACTCTGACTCTAAAAGCCAGCAGAAAATTGCTTACAACGAAAAGAGCTTCTTAATGTTTACAGCTTTGATTTCTGAAGTAAGCAGGAGTGACAGAAATTTGAGTTGGAGACAAAACTCGAGATTCCTAATATTTGATTCTTCTTTTTCATTATGAATCTCAAGTGTATTACTCTACAAAGCTGGAGAAATTATATTATTGTATTTGTAATGAAACGGGCACAACCTAACAATATAAAAGACCATGGTTCAAATACCAAACGTTAAGCCACACCCTTGAATGCATCATATGTTAGCCCGACACCACCGTCAATAAAAACAAAACAAAGATTATACCATTGCAATTCCAGGGTAAGCAAGGAAGACCAAGAACTGAATAAGTATTTAATGGGTGGTATAAAGGATGCTTACTAATGGTTACAAATATAAAATATGCTAAGGTAAAGCAATTATCCACTTCTATGATTTCCCATACATACACTACATATAAATTTTTTAAGGGAAATCTTAGAATCACAACTACCAACTGAAGACTGGGTAGCCATGTGACTGAGAGCAGCTGCCATTGACCAGTGTGATGTAATTATATAACCTTAGATTTTGAAAGAAATAAAAGGAAAAAGGAAACAACTTTAGATTCTTGCAATTTTCCTAAGATTACATGCATTGATCTACATAAAGGTCTAGTTCCAATTATGGAGCAACATGAATTATGATATTAACACATAAGATTGCACAAATTAATGGTAATGCAATTATAGTAACTAGAGTTAATATGTTGTCAAAATTTCTGCACCAGTTTTTGTAATCAAAATTGTATGTTCAAACTGTGCAGCAGGGCTACCATCAGCAGTCAGAGTTGTCCAGTTATCTTCCCATGTTACACATTCTGTGCTTCCCAATGTAAGAATTGGTTCTGTAATAAATACAACAGAGAGTGATGCAAAATAAGTACTCACTTGCTGAAAGTGAAAAAAGAGACTACTGATAAAGGTATACATGGCATAGAAAGTTAGTCTAGAAAGGAAGTATTGTAACCAATCAAGTTCAGCATTCACAACTGATTTGTCTATTTTCCTATTTAAAGCTTGCAAGCTAACTCAGGCAATTTGCAAAATTTGGAAAAATAGATTGGAATGAGAAATAAAGAAGCAAACAAAGAAAAGTTGCACAATCATTCTCTTAGATAATTTTGCGTCACTCTCAATCTCTCTCATCTCAAGTATGGTGACTAAGCACAGCAAATGTTGAAGAACTATTAAACTGTAGCCAGATCATTAATCCATAAATACAAAGTGTTACTCCCTCCCATGTCGCTTTAGAAAACCAAGATAAATCTTCCCAATCTTGTCGTTGCTATTAAATAGGTCAAGTGATTAGTAAAAACCACTTACAATAGTAACATACCTTCAACAAAAATACAAAATAAATAAGGATACCTCAGTAAATTATACCTCGTACTTAATTTTTACTCATACGTGCTAAAACCTTAAAGCACAACACTTAAACCTTAAAACACAACACTTAAAATGTGACAGAGGGTATATAGTTTTGCATTAAGGCTGTTGACATGGACATGTCTAAATATACACGAACTTCCTACTGTCAAAAGTGGGTAAATTAATGTCATCATCCATACCCAAAGAATAGACAATGTCCAATTATGTAGCTGCATAAAAGCCCTAATAAACATATAGCAGTTCAGAACTGTGTTGATATTTATACTCATTATGCCAACCTATCGCATTTTCTATTTCAAAAAAAATAAATAAATAAATAAATAAAATAGCAGTTCATGTTCCAATTTTCTCCCAAATAGAAGAGGTATTTAATCGCTCTCAAATCAAATTTGTCGTACGAACATTAAACTAAAGCGCTTACCAATGGTAAATGTTTGTCCTTCGACCATGGAGCCAGACTTGTCATTACCTGCCGAAAGGTTTACTTTAGGAAAAACAGTAACCAATAATACAAGTTGAACATCTTATATCACAGTCTACTGTTCGTTAAAGAATTAAGAACCTGAGGAAATAGTAAAGATGAATTAGGGGCCTGGAACAATTAAGAACTCGTGAAAACCTAAACATACTACGGTCTGTCTGTGACCTCCAAGGGTCATGATCACTGTGACCCAATAGATACAGCTAGAAACCTAAGTTTATTGGTCCAGGTAACACTGAATGAATGGATACTTCAAAATCGCGATATCCATTCTTCAAGAAAAGAGACTTGGAGGGTGATCTTATAAGCATGATGAAATGGTCTTTCCACTGTGAAAATGACATTTAATTTAAAGGAAATGTTTAAAAGGACTACTCTTTTAGGAGTCTGCATTAAATATTAAATCGGCATGAGTAATGCAAGGAAAAGATAATGTTAACAATGAAAAACCACCGTATCAGTAGCAACAAAGTTTGTGGAATGGAACAAGGCAACTAGTGACTTCTGTGTGTTAAACAGATACATATTTCTTTAAGAAAATAACCATTTTTGAACACACTGTGATGTTATTTTAAATGAACTTGTTATCGACTCGTTTGTTGGCAAACAATATTCGAGACGTGGGAAGTAATATGACAAATTGGATTCAGATTAATTTTAGTAATTAGTTTGTTAGCTTCAAATAAAACTCTTTGAGTGAATTAGGATTGTTGCTATTTATATTTATAGGACTCTTGTTAGGACTCCTAGTTTATATGTTCTTAGGACTCTTGCTATTGTAACCCTCTATTTAAGAGAGTACAAGTTTATCAATAATGGAGGTTGAATTTTCAGAAATTTAAGAGATCAGGAACTCTCTCTAACGAGTTCTAGGTTTGCAATTGCCTTTAACAATTGCAGGTTCTCAGCAATCATAGAAAAGTCAAGGAACAGGAACAAGAACAAGGACAAAGACCTTCGTATTGGATCTGATTTCCTTGTAAGCCGTCCAGCGACTCGATCCAGAATTAGGGGCCTTAACAATTTGGTATCAGAGCTTCTCGTTATGGACGACAATACCTTGGAAGAAAAGCTGCAAGTTCTTTTTCAGGATGTCCAAACTCAAACTGAAGCAAAGATAGCAGCTTCAGAAGCACGGACGGACGCCAAATTCCAGAAAACTATCTCAACAGCTTGAAGCCCTAATTTGCACTGTCAAAGGAGTTGAAATTTGTGAGACTAATACTGCTCCTGCTCGTCGAATCAATACTGCTAGTGAGCAATCAGACATACGTCTAGCGGGAAGGGGCAATGGCAGCAATTCTGGTAGTGATGACAGCAACGGAGGAAGAGGTATAGTTCCCAGATACACAAAATTGGACTTTCCTACTTATGATGGAACAGAAGATCCTCTTATTTGGCTTCATCGTTGCGAGAAGTTCTTTGCCAATCAGCGCACTACCAACCAAGAAAAAGTAGGGTTAGCCGCTTTCCACATGGTTGGAGAGGCACAATTGTGGGTTTATCAACTAGAGCAGGAGGAACCCAATTTGACTTGGGGTGTTTTCAAGGAATATTGTGCTCTTCGTTTTGGACCATCAATGAAAAGTAATCCATTAGGTGAGTTAATCAACTTGAAACAAACCAGTTCAGTGGAAGACTATCAACGGAACTTTCAAAATCTGTTGGCTCGTGCATCATCTGTGCGCATAAATCAACAAGTAGATATATTTACAGCAGGATTACTTGATTCAATTCGCCTCGATGTTGAAATGCAGAACCCTTCCAACTTAGTACAAGCAATGAGTTTGGCGAGAGCATTCGAAAAAAAATTACAGATTTTCCCTAGTGCACAAAAGTATGTTTCAACCTCAAACTCAAGCTTTAAAGCTGCTGCTAGAGCAGTAACTCCAAGTGCGAAGGTAACTGCTACTTCTCCATTTGTGAAAAAGTTGACTCGAGCCGAGATGGCTGATCGGCGTGCAAAAGGATTGTGCTACAACTGTGATGATCCTTATGTTGTAGGACATCAATACAAAAAATTATTTTGGCTAGAAATAGAGGATGGGGAATCTGAGGACATAACGTCAGACAATGGGGAGCCTGCCATATCACTTCACGCTATCACAGGCAAACAACATACAAATACCATGCAGTTACAAATTGTAGTTGATAAGAAGCTGTTGCTTTGCTTAGTGGATTCGGGCAGCACACACAACTTTATCAGCTCCACGGCTGCCAAACGTTTAGGCTTATCTATCCAACATCAAGCAAATCTTAGTGTATCAGTGGCAAAAGCCGCCCCGCCACAGCAGACGGGTTGCTTCCTCTGTCGTCGCCGGGGAGCTCTTGGCGAGGAGACCTTAGGATAAGTTGCTAAAACAAAGGGGATGGGAGGATCGACCCGTTCAGATAATTCCGAAGGCTGTCCAGTCCCTGGGCGGCTTTCGGTTCTTGAGCATGTTGGGAGATTAGGCTCCACGGCTGCCAAACGTTTAGGCTTATCTATCCAACATCAAGCAAATCTTAGTGTATCAGTGGCAAACGGCGAGAAAGTTTCCAGTTTGGGCATTTGCACAGGCGTGCAATTTTGTGTCAGTAATCATTCCTTTATTGCTGATTTTTATGTGATTCCTTTGGATGGTTTTGATATTGTCCTAGGTATCAAGTGGCTGCAAATGCTAGGGCCTACATGGTGGGATTTTGCTACACTAACCATGACTTTTGAAGTGAAAGAAAAGCAGATCACCTTGCAGGGACAACAACAAAAATTCAGCCAGGTTTACAGCTTTTGCAAGACTCCAGCGAACAACAAGGTAACCTCAAGAAGCTATTGGTAGAATTTGATGACCTATTCCAAGAACCTACAGGTCTGCCTCCTATGCGTTCCTGCGACCATCGCATTTGCTTATTTCCAGGAATGGATCCGGTGGTGGTTAGACCTTATCATTATCCTCACTTTCAGAAATATGAGATTGAGAAACAGTGTGATCAAATGCTTCAACAAGGCATTATTCGACACAGTCGTTCTCCATTCTCATCACCTGTACTGCTAGTCCGAAAACATGATGATACATGGCGCTTTTGTGTGGATTATAGAGAGCTCAATTCCAAAACAGTAAAGGATAAATTCTCTATTCCAGTGGTGGAAGAATTACTTGAAGAATTGCATGGAACACAGTTTTTCATCTAGCTTGATCTTCGCTCGGGTTATCATCAAGTCCGCATGGATCCTAAGGACGTGGAGAAGGCGGCTTTCAGAACACACCATGGTCATTTCGAGTTCCTTGTCATGCCATTCGGATTGACTAATGCTCCATCCACTTTTCAAGCATTGATGAATGAGGTATTCCGAAAGTACTTGCGTCAATTTGTCCTTGTATTTTTTGATGACATTCTTGTGTATAGCAAGACTTGAGAGTCATTTGTCACATATGCGAATCATCTTGGAGTTGCTGCAAGCTCATCGCCTTTGTTTAAAAAAATCCAAGTGTTCCTTTGGCAAACAACAAGTCGCTTTTCAACCAAAGGTGTTTCAGCAGATGCTAGCAAGATCAAAGCCGTGGTGGACTGGCCTAAGCCGCAATCACCAACAGCACTGCGTGGATTTTTAGGCTTGACAGGATATTACCGTAAATTTATCTAGAATTACGGTCAAATTGTTGTGCCCTTAACAAGTATGCTTAAGCGACATTCTTTTGTGTGGAATGATGATGCACTTGCTTCCTTTGAAGCTCTTAAAAATGCATTAGTTGCTGCACCAGTGTTACAATTGCCAAATTTTGAAGAAGAATTTGTCATTGAGTGTGATGCTTCAGGGAATGGAATAGGGGCAATCCTTCAACAACGAGGACATCCAGTTGCTTTTTTTAGTCGTAAGCTAGCTGATCGAGACTTAAAACTTCCTGCTTATGAACGGGAGTTGATAGGCTTGACAAAAGCAGTTCAACATTGGAGGCCTTATCTCTTGGGAAGAGCCTTTCTAATCCGGACTGATTACTATAGCTTGAAGTACCTGTTAGATCAACGTTTTACCATTTCTCCTCAACAACATTGGCTTAGCAAGCTGATGGGGTTTGATTTTCGGGTTGAATACAAGGCTGGTCGTTTGAATACAGCAGCCGATGCATTATCACGACGGGAAGGGACTGAAAATATAGTATTTGCTATTTCCAAACCTCAAATTTTGATATTTGATGAAGTTCGAGCAGAAATTAGAAAGTCACCAATTCTGGCAGAACTTCAAGCAAAAATTGAAGAGGGAGAAATGAGTGCAGATTGGGTGTTCAGAGATGGGTTGTTGTTCTTCAAAGACCGGGTCTATCTCTTGCCCCTGGTATGTGCCGCTTTCCTAATCAAAAGATAGGAGAGCACCCCTTCTCCCGAAGTTACGGGGCTTTCTTCAATCTGCATACTTTATGTGACTCCCCTTTCATTCCATATCCGGGTGCTATCTCTATATACACCTCCTCGTGCGAGTCCCCATGCAAGAAAGCATTTTTCACATCTAACTGATAGAATGGCCATGATCTCTGTGTAGCCAAGGAAAGTAAGATTCTAATAGAAATGACCTTGCGAGCTTTAATTGAAGTAGGGGCGGAGCTCCTCATCGAGAGTTAGAAAGCGTCAGTTCTCATAGCGAGGCTTAGGCCGACGGGGAATTCCCCTTGCTTTCTTTTTGCTCCGCTCGTACGTGGCACTCCTTGCTCGCGGAGGACCCCTTGTCTACGTCGTCGAAGAGATGGTCTTGGGACCCCCCCCCCTTCCCCCCCTCCCCACAGCGTCTTGACCCCCATCCAATTTTTGGGCCAATTCCATTGCTTTGGTCCACACCACGAAACAAGCAAAGATCTAAGACTTTCTTTGCTCTGCCTCTGGGCCCGAGAGCGAGGTCCAATGACTCCTTTCAATCTCTTACTTACTCTCTCGTGCGATTAACTCTCAAGCCATAGCGAACAAGTAAAGAAGGAATGACCGAACGAAGTCGCTAAAGGCAGGTGTATTTTCCGCCGGAGTTCAGACCTCAACCTCTTGATCCGGAGATCTGACTTATTTTCCAAATTCACCACTTGTAACTTTAGTGTTGTCTGGTTTTCATGATAGCACTCATGAAGGTTTCCAGAAAACAATGCAACATATTCGCAAGGACTTCTATTGGCCAGCTATGCAGACAACGATAAAAGATTACATCGCTGCTTGTTCAGTTTGCCAGCGCAATAAGGTAATTTGAGTCCAGCAGGGTTGCTACAACCTTTGCAATTGCCTAACCAGATCTGGTCGGATATCTCAATGGATTTTATTGATGGGCTGCCGAGATCGTTAGGAAAAACGGTGTTATTAGTGGTTGTGGATCGATTTTCTAAGTATGCACATTTTATTCCTCTTGCTCATCCATATAATGCATCTTCCGTGGCAAGAATTTTCTTTGAGTTTATTGTCCATTTACATGGTATACCGGAGTCAATTATCAGTGATCGGGATGCCATCTTTACTACTCCCTCCGTCTCAATTTATGTAGCACCATTTGACCGGGCACGGAGTTTAAGAAAATAGAGGTTGACCTTGTTAAATATCAATTTTACCCTTGAAAAAGTAAGACAGAGAAGATTTGAGTAATAAAAAAGTTATTAGTAGGTTTAAAACTATGTAGGGCCCAACAAGGGTAAAATAGAGATGATGCATTAAATAGTTGTCAAAAAAGGAAAGGTGCCACTTATCTTGGGACAAACAAAAAAGGAAATGGTGCCACATAAATTGGGACGGAGGGAGTAGTACATTCTGGAAAGAATTGTTTCGCTTATGTGGGACTAAATTAAATTATTCTTCTGCTTATCATCCGCAATCGGACGGTCAAACTGAGGTTGTTAATTGCACTATTGAAATGTACTTGCGATGTTTGGCAGGTGATCGCCCTGCGAAATACGTAGAGTGGATTCCATGGGCTGAATTTTGCTACAATACTTCTTTCCATTCAGCACTTCACACTTCCCCATTTCAAGTGGTTTATGGCCGCGAACCTCCTCGATTGCAATCCTACATGGCTGGTTCATCTCGTGTTGATGCTGTGGACCAAGCATTAATAGATCGAGATGTTGTCTTACAGGATATCCGAGTTAAGCTCCAACAGGCGCAACACAAGATGAAAACTATATATGATAAGGGGCATCGCGATGTAGAATTTTCTTTGGGATCTTATGTTTGGTTACGTCTACATCCATATCGCCAAAAATCTTTGCCTCGCCGTGTCTGTCATAAGCTTGCGCCAAAATATTATGGTCCTTTTGCAATCTTAAAGCGCATTGGATCTGTGGCTTATCAGCTTGCTCTACCTACAGGTTGCAAGCTTCATGATGTGTTTCATGTGTCGCTTCTTAAGCCATTCAAAGGTGAATTGCCTTCAACTCCACCTAGCCTTCCACCAGTTGAAGAAGGACGTATTGTTCCCACCCCTTTCTGCTGAACCGTGGTAAATGGGAAGTTTTGGTTCAATGGTGTGGTTTGTCTGTTGAAGATTCCACTTGGGAGGATGTGCATCATTTCACATCTGCTTTTCCAGAATTCCAGCTTGAGGACAAGCTTTTTCTCCAGGAAGGGAGTAATGTTATCGACTCGTTTGTTGGCAAACAATATTCGAGACGTGGGAAGTAATATGACAGATTGGATTCAGATTAATTTTAGTAATTAGTTTGTTAGCTTCAAATAAAACTCTTTGAGTGAATTAGGATTCTTGCTATTTATATTTATAGGACTCTTGTTAGGACTCCTAGTTTATATGTTCTTAGGACTCTTGCTATTGTAACCCTCTATTTAAGAGAGTACAAGTTTATCAATAAAGGAGGTTGAATTTTCAGAAATTTAAGAGATCAGGAACTCTCTCTAACGAGTTCTAGGTTTGCAATTGCCTTTAACAATTGCAGGTTCTCAGCAATCATAGGAAAGTCAAGGAACAGGAACAAGAACAAGGACAAAGACCTACGTATTGGATCTGATTTCCTTGTAAGCCGTCCAGCGACTCGATCGAGGATTAGGGGCCTTAACAGAACTATACATGTATCATGTTATCTAACATAAGAAGGTGATACATTTGGATCAGAATTAACAGACATCACGTAATCATCGCTGAATTTGTGCTAGAAGGGTAACTGGCAATTCTTTTAGACGAGTTTTTGATCCACCTTTCTTAATGTGGTTAAAGCTTGATGTTGAGATCTAATCCTTACTAAGATCATCTACAGATATTCCAAAAGATGATCTGTAGGACTTCCAACTCAATCGATATGCAATGCAATGACTGGAGCATTTTATTAGATAGCATTCTGTACAAGATATGTATGCTTATACATAACCAACCTGTTGATGTAGAAAAAAGTAACCCAGGCAGACAGAATCATACTCCCCCAAAATTAAACCTATCTAGTATTAATTTTATGTTTGACTAATCCTGGTGTTCACAATTGAATTCACCAAGATACTATCAAGTCACTTACTGCCGAAGTTTGTCAACATCAATCTTATAAAACTCCACCACTTTCAGAACTCTTACTGGATGAACAGAAGTATGGTAGTAAATGTCGGAGTTGACCAAAATGAGAGTGACTTACGGTGATGATATATGAGTGGTTCAGAGTGAAATACTGTCCCAATACCATGTCCAACAAAACGATCCACAACACCATAACCAAATTTTTCAGCATGTTCACTGAAAACAAAGTACAGAAAGTTAAATGTCCATGAAAGAGCGTAGAAAATACAAGGTGTATATCACAACAATTGGTACAAATAGTTTGGCAGCAATGTTTCAAAATACCACAGTAAATTATTCGACGTTCCAGAGGAAGAAGATTCACAAGTGTATCATCAGGTATCTCAATAACATTCTACAGTACTGACAGTTCTCAGTGGTAACTTAAAAAGTTTGTATCTGTTTAACAGAAACAGTTCGACATGAATGGGAACTTCACAATAGAGAGATTATTGAAGCTTCAAAATATTGCAATCACCAAATAATAATCATGATGAGACCATATTCAGAAAAGTACCTGATCCTCTTGCCTATCTTCCTAAAAAGAGCACCATCTCTGCACACAGCAATTCCTTTATGCATGCACTCTTCGGTCACCTGCCACGGTAGGATAACACAGACATAATCAACTTCACAAGCATTGAAAGATGAACGAGACATTCGCTCTATTGTTAATACTGATTGGGATCTAAAATCTTCACAAGTATTAGTACAGCAGGAGCTCAATTCCAAATATCAGTGAACCGCTTGACTTTTCAAAAGCAACCTCCTAAACTAAGAGCCCGTTTGGGTGAGCTTAAATGTGACTTATAAACTAAGAGCCCGTTTGGTAACTCAAAAGTTCATGGGCTTAAAAAAGCCAAAAGTGAGAAGTTTGGAAATTTTAACTTCTCAAAAATTGGCTTATAAGCCACTTTTAGCTTATAAAATGCTTAAAATAAGCTCATCCAAACGGTCTCTAAGTGAACCAGAAAATTCCATCATTCCTTTCATAATTAGAGAAACTTATACCTTTACAAGACGCTTTATGGGTTCACTTACGTCACCACAGAAAAAGGTTTTTGATGTATCTCCATGATAACCCTGAAAAAGAACCAACCAGTGATCCTTACAAGGTTCATTCAGAATCCAACAGCAGAACTTTCAAGACCTTCTAAATAAGCAGGGTAATAGAATGGCAAGCAGTAAAAAGGAGAGCATATGTAGATCCATTACAATAAAACAGGGGACTCAACAGCTTACATTTAGGTAAACTGTCACGTCAATGTTTATTATATCTCCATCCTGCACAAGTAGATTAAAGTTTGTCCTAATGAAACATACGGAAAGTTTAAGCTAGAGAAGGTTATTGAAAAGGTAAAGACCTGTAGCTGGCGTGAATCAGGTATTCCATGACACATACACTCATTGACAGATGTGCACACACTCTTTGGAAACCCCCCATAGCCTAATGGAGATGGATAAGCACCAGCATCGATTATCATTTGGTGCACAGCCTTATCAATTTCATTTGTCGTTACTGAAGGCTGATAGATTCAAGAAAAAAACATAAAATTACATGTTATAATGGGTAAATAAAAAATTAATGTTGAAAATTTAACTTTCTTAGCATATCTTCATTTTCCTCCGATCTATGCCCATTTTGGAGAAAACATTTTACGAGAACCCATAGAAGGATGAGAACTATATAGGTTATTTCATACCAGAACAAAGAGTTTAGGTAACCTGAAAAGAAATCCCTAGGCTGAAGCTGCCAATGTCAGAAATTAACCGTAACCACAATATGCAGACTCCCTAAACATATTTCAATTGAACATCATAGAACTTCTAAGTACAAGGATCCTACTCCTGCCTAACCAACTCTTTTCGTTTCTTTTGCTAAACTAAAGCTTGTCTAGAAATTCCTGTAAGTGCTAAAAGAAAGTCACAGAGACATATAATACTTGTAGATTAAGCACATCCCAGCGGCACCAGCGCCATTAGTTCTTAGCTGAAAAGAACAATGCAGGTTTTCCTAATAATAGGCATCGGCGCCAAGCCCTCCCATTATAGCTGCTTTAGTTATATAAGAATGCCAAATCTAACCATTATGTGCTACATACAGTTCAAATCCCCCATTGTAATCATAAGCATAATCAAAGGGATAGAACTAGTTAGCTGTATTAACTAGAAATTGCATATCTCCCTGTGTTTCTCTTGTGATTGTTTTGAAAACAATACTATTATCCAGAGGACGACATCTGGAATGTCCTTCTTCTGGCCAACAATAAATAGAGCATAATTACTAGTTAAACATGATTCTCAACCAAACTTAGGATTCCTCACTGTACAGATCAGCTAACACAAAATTACCACAAGTGAAGTAGAATGGGCAAGAAATATGAGGTTCTGACAAAAGAACTTTGAGTAGAAACATCCCAATATTTATTTAAGGTGAACCATCCTACACGTAGACAAGTATAGTTAAAAACAACCTCGTTGACAATCAATTAAAATGGATATCAGGCAGTCTCACCCTGATCAAAGTTCCTGCATAGTCAACCACCCGTGCAGCCAACTCACATGCAGCCCTCATGCGAGCTATGCCTTCAGCATCGTGGATCTGATATTCACTTGAAATACCCGGCAACTCTCTTGAACCAACATATGGAGGCTTTGGTATGTCATCAGGCACAGGAAGCCGTTGTGATACTCTTCCACGCCTTAAAGGTGGCCTTCTCTTTGCAGTGGTAGAACTACGAAGCTCACGTTCCCTACATATCACTAAACCATGTCGTTATTTCTTCTTTTTCTCCTTTACTCGTGGAGACACCAGTATATTAGTCAAACTCCCATGGAAAACAAAAGAATAATAAAACGAGGAACTTTCAACAAATAAAACATGACTTTGAGACGATATTCAATAGGTGGCTTCATCACAGAGATTATTCACTTCAGTAAGTTCTTTTTTCATAACGAGAGAAATCTGAGAGGGCCAATGGCGCACAGTTTGAAACTCGGTGAATAATGTGTTTGCCCCTCTATCCTTCTCCACTTAAATACCAAGTTTTTGTCTGCAGCAGGTTCCAGCCCATGATGTGTGCCTAAACCAGACATCCCTAGCTACACTTTAACAACTAGACCAAAGGAATAGGGGCAATATTCACTTCAGTAAGTTGGGAGAGACCTCCCAGAATTCTAACAGTAAAATGTTAGACCAGAAAAGACTAGTTCTATATATCTACTTTAGCAAACTGATTCTATATATACGATAACAAAATTATTTGCAGTGCCCCAACCTCTCTATTCCAACAAGGTTCAAGATGGTACAATACATGGAAATTTTACATAGGGTCTATCAGAAACAACCACTCTACTTTACTCAAGGTATTTGTTTGTTTTTTAATATAGCAAGATGCTAAAATCACCAGCACTCATACTAAAAATCAATAATTTAAAAA
Organism: Petunia axillaris subsp. axillaris; assembly: GCA_029990575.1. NCBI lineage: Eukaryota > Viridiplantae > Streptophyta > Magnoliopsida > Solanales > Solanaceae > Petunia > Petunia axillaris. Next base: position 49,664,657 of record JARKNS010000009.1, read on the forward strand.
AAATTTCCACTTTGATAAAAATATGCAATCTCAATTCCTGAAAGGACAAAAAAAAACGAATTAAAAAACCCAAATAAAAAAAACAAACATACCTTCTAATTCTCAAGGCTTCCTCCAAACCAGATAATCTTTTAGCATAAATTACAAGCTGCTTTGTAAAGTTTGCAGTTTTACCTACAAATGAACAATAGTCAATAAAGAAAATCAAACATAAAACAAAAAAGTAAAAACCCAAAACAACAAATGAGTTCTTTAAGCATCAAAGTTACATAATCTGGCTAAAAATCCATTTTTATCCTAGCCTTGGTGGATAGAGTTATCCGGTACCTGGTGCCTATGCTAGTGGGAGGTAGCAGCCTAGCAGGTATTCGGACTAGTCGAGGTACACGCAAGCTAGCTCAGACACCATGGTTATATAAAACATAATAATTACATAATCTGACTATCCAAAGTTACCAAGATAAATTAATAAAAGGGGTTGTAGTAAATGAGAAGAATAACTTACTAGGGAGATGAAAATGGTGATTTTGTTGGAGTAAAGAAGATGAAGATAAAAATTTAGTTTCACCATGAAAGGAAGAAGAGAGTGTTGCATGAGATAGGGAAGTAGTAGTAGTTGCAAATGCCATTTTTTTTTACTTGTTACACACACACACATTACACATAATGAATTTTCTTGGAGGGGATAATGAAGATTTTTTTTCTTTTCTTGGAGGGGTTCAAATGGGCCGGATACTACCATTGCTAGAAATTGCATAGTTTTCTATAAGCTTTGAACTTTTAACCTCTCTTAGAAAATTCTTAGCTAGTTTGGACATAGATTTAGTTGAAATTTGAAAAATAATTTTTTGGAACTTGAAGTTGTGTTTGGACATATATTTCAATTGAGAAAGAAGTTGAAGTTTTATGAGTGTAAAAGGTTTTTTCCCCAAATCTCTCAAATACTACTCTCTGAACCAGAATTTGGGAATTTGAAGTTTTCGTTTTCAAATTTTGAAAATCCTATGAACAAACAAAAATTTGAAGTAATATTCAAATATTATTCGAGATTCTATGAACAAACAGAGCTTTAGTAAATGATCTCGACTTACAAAAATTTGTTGGTAAAACTTTTTTTGCCACCCGAACTTAAGTTTTAGTCGTAATTACCAGAAAAATTAATTTTATTTATGAAGTAGGAGTTTGAGACATATATATAAACTACACACGGTTAAGATAGTATAATGTGATAAGTACTTGTCAAGCAGAGGTGTGAATGACTAACTTTTTATAAAAGATACTACTGATTATTTAATCATGATGAAGTTTAGTTTTATATTTTATAATTTAATAATATATATTTTCAATTAAAAAGGTGTAGCATGCTATTTTATGGTGGAAAATATTGTAAATAGTTGAGCAATACAAGTAATTTTATCCCTACAACAAAGAATCTTGTCGGTTCGTCGCAACTTCTAAACAATTGAGCTAATACAACAACTTTTGCAATGTTACGGAATTTGTAGCTATGTATTATCATCAGATACTCGCATTTGTACTGTATTCCAAATCCTGCGACCAAGTCCATTTCTTAAAATGAAGTTGAACTTTGTAAATTTTCCCTTTTTCCTTTTGATCGACAGCATTTCAAGACATTTGGTAGGGGTAATTTTGATGACTAGCAAGTTTTCACCATACTTAAAAGAGAAGCAGCCAATAATGACAAACTTTTAGAAAAATAGTCATGATTTTAAATATGCATTTTTTAAAAACTAGTCACAGAATTTTTATTCTGAGAAGTTGAACAATACTCGAGAAATTTTTTGGAGTTTAGTTCAAAGTTCTAAGAATTTTTCCTGAGGCTTCATATTTGAAGTCTCATTATTATTTACTTCTCAAAGTCCCAGTAGACTTCATACTTAGCAAGTTTCAATATAAAATACAAGAATTTTGCAAATTTTATACAAAAATCTAGTATAAAAAATTAGATATTTTCCGTGTTTCTTCAATGTGGCTAGTTTCTTAAAATGATAAACACTGGCTAGTTTTCATTTTGTATGGTGCAAACAAGCTACGAGTTTAAACTTTTTACTTTGGTAGATCATCTTGGGGCAAAGTATACGAATAGCCACTTTTTTATTGATTTTGCATGAGATGTCACTTTTTGGAACATCAATCCTTGTAGGCTGAAGTTCAAATTTTATGGGCTGAATTTCATGCCTATGGTATAAAGTTCAACTTTAGCCCACAAGGGCTGAATTTTTAGGCATAGAATGCTTATACTTCAACCCTTGTGGGGGGCTGAAGTTGAACTTCAACCCCTGTGGTATGAAGTTCCGCCCATTGAAGTTCCAAAAAGTAGCATCTTATGCAAAATAAATAGAAAAAGTGGCCTAAAGACCACCGACAAAAGTGATCTGTGTGCGAAATTTTTACGTCATCCTCGGGCACAATCTAGTATGGGACTTTTTAATACCCTTTTTCAGTTTCCACCACTAATCCAATGTTGTAGTATCAGTCCAATTCAAGGAATTAACCATGTGGCCTCACAATCACTTGGTGCTGTCTTTTCCTCTCTATTTAAAAATATTTTTGCAAAATAACCTACATTTCATTTGGGGGCAACACTTCAAATTATGAATCAATAAGTAGTACTATCTCTTCGAAAAATATCAAAAGGCAAATATTGCATGCGAGAATGTGGGAAGAAATTGAAGGGGCAAGTGCTGCCCATGTAACACTTTAAGTTATTTAGAAGAATGTGTGGAGAGATTAAAGTGTAAATGTTGCCTATATAAGAGGGGATCAAAGTCAATTGTTGCCAAGAGCTGCTTAAAATGCATCACTTACGAGAAATTGAGGGCGGGATGCGTGCGTGATTATAAGATTTCATAGGGGTATTGTCATTTGAAAGTTATTCATTAAAGTTAGCGGAGGTCATTACTGTAATCACCTAATTTTGGCACGAATACAGATAAAATCGCTCAAAATAGCCGTGTTAAATTCTTAAAATGTTGGTCGAATTTTCTTAAAATTTTTTAGTCTTTTGTTTTAACTAAATTTGTCAGTAATCGTGGAAGAAATTATTTTTTAAAAAAAATTATTATTACGTGCGTAATTGCAATTCTATGTTTAATTGTAATGCTAATGTAGATTATGTGGTTTTTATGTTGATTAATTTAGTATGTAGTGCCTTTTAACTGGTCATTTGTAAAAAAAAATAGTAGCCCACTCTAAGAGCCCAACCCAACACTTTAACCCGGCCCATTCTTCACACATATATACCCAAAAGCTCATTTTTTTATCCCCACATCCTTTAGCTCAATGGAGCTGGCGGAGCCATGGCGAATTTTCCCCTCTACGCCGGAAATCACCTTCCACCGCTCCTCCGCCGCGCCTCCGCCGCCGGCCACCACCTCCGGTGGCCAAAAAATTTAGAAAATATATCACTCTACTCCTTTTCACCCCCCATTCCATTTCTCCGCTTAGTTTCTTCAAAATCTAAGCCGTTTGGCGTAGATCGGGATTCAAAGCTTCGTTCAAAATCGACTCCGGCAACATGAGTTTCTTTTCCGGTAAGTTTTTTGTTTCCTCCTCTTCTCTTTACTCCTCTCGCACCCCCGTATCCCATCTCCCAAAACCCGTCCCCTTTTCCCCGTCCAGTTTTCACCCGTTTCTGTTTCTCGTTCTTTTCTTTTCCTCTTTCTTCTTCTCATTTTTTTTGTTTAATTTCTGTTATGGCTGAGATGTGATTTGAGTGGATGATGAGGCTGTGATGAGAATGGATGGAGGTCGTGATGATGAAGGGGCTGTTATGTTTGATTAGACAGTGAGTTTTTGTGGGTTTGTTTCAGTTTGAGGGAGATGATGTCATGTTTGAATCTGGGGCTATGATGATTTGTTTGGCTTCGAGGCAGTGTATGAGGACGATGGTGACGATTCTGTGAGGCAGCTGTGACGACATCAAGGCGATGATGCTAATGGCGTCGAGGTGGGGGCTGTTTCAGTACGAGTGAGGCAGCGACTTGTATGATGGAAGAAATGGTGTATGCTATGGCTGTTACGACACGACGCAGCAAGGGTGTTCGGGCAGTGATGTATGACCTAGATGTGTTGATGAGATGGCTCGCTAGCGCAGCGATGCGAGGCAGCTAAGGCCGTAGTATTCTTCTCGACGGGTTAGAGAATGATTTTGTATCCCTACTCCTCTCTTTGTTTGGTTGTTTAGTTTCGTGAAAAACCAAGTGTTCAATTGTGATTGTACTGTGTAGGAATTGGCATAAGTGTCGATTTTGTTTGAATAAATATGTATCTTATGTTTGCATCGATCAAAACCAATGGAAATTAGTTGTTCGCTCTCAGTTTATGTTTCATAACTGTTTACGGAATAATATCGTATGTTTGCTCTTGTTTGCCGGTTTTAATCCTGTTGAGTTAAAAATCTTTTTTTTTAAAGATAAATGTGATAAAATGTGGAAACTGAATGGTTTGTATGTGTGTGTAGGTTAGTTTGAACATGTTCTAGTCAGTAAAATTTATGATCATGGTGTTTAACTTGCTTAAGTGTGAGAGACTTGTAGTGCAGTCCTTTTGCATTAGTTTAAGTGTGAGATTAGGCTAGATAGGTTACTTGTTTTTCTTTTTTGTTCGAGTATGAAGATCGTATGAAGTCATGGGTTGTGCTTTTTCACTATTTTAAGGCATGAATGATTTGAATCTTATCTAAGTTGGTGTTAGTTCTGGGAGTTGTTCTTGTGTCTTCATTAGTTATGTCTAAAGTTTGTTTGGTTATGGTGCTCAAGCATGAATTATTCTAGGACATATTCAATAGTTAACTCTAAAGCTTTGTATGTCTAAAGTTGAAGTAAGGGAGTCTGGCATACCAGGGGAGGTCCAGAATAAATATTTGTCTTGCTCTTCAAGGCTTTTGGCTCAATAAGTGAGTCATTTATGTTAAGTTTTAAATCTGAAATTTCAAAAAAAAATAAGAGAGTCACAAGTCAAATTTTGGGATAGAGTGTTGACACAAAAATAGTAAGGTTCAGCACTTGCTTTTTGGTTGGTGGGAGACCAAACACAAGAAAGGTAATTGCATTTATTGTCTTGGGTGGAGTATCATGAAAAACCAGCTGGTTCCCCCCATTTTGTTTCCCCCTTTACTGACCTCCCTCTCTCCTATATATATCTATATTAACTACACTTCATTTACTACCACCTACCTTCAACAAAAAAGAAACTACCAGGAAAAAAAAAGAGGCTGAAACATTAAAGGAAAGGAAGGAAAGTCTGAAGAAAGATTAGTAGTTTAAACCAAGGTTTTTGAGGTTTGAGTGAAGAAAGAAGAGGGGGTTCTAGTGTTTGTAGCTGTTGGCCATTCTTGCTGGGCTAGTGTTGCGGATCTCCCACTTATATTCAGTTTTTTCCTTTGTATACAAGGTAAATACAAAAATTCCTTGTACTTTTATCAAATTTCTATCATGAAATCAGCATTTTAAGTTATAAAACTCTTGTTTATGCCTTTGTTTTAATCTGTTGAAAAAATGATACTAGTTAGAAATCTATTTATTTGTTTTAACTTGGTTCCTTATTTTAGTTGTTGTATGTGTTATACCAAGTAGGGAAAGGTTAAGTTTCATGCTAGAGAACCTTGAGCATAAATCTGAAATCTTTTTGCAAACTAGCCATATAATGCGAATAGTAGACGAATTTGATATCTATCTCAATCATAGTGTTAGATCAGCGAAGAATTAAAATTGGAAATTCTGACAGATGGAAATAAACTATTTTGGCAAAGTGAGGCCATAAAATGAACAACTTCTAAATAAACTCATTTGATACATGCTAAAAGGATGCTAAAATCTGAACATAACAAGAAAAAGGGTTGTTCTGCAAACTGAAAATAACGAAATAAAGAAGAACAGGCATTCTGGGGCTTAATCAATTTGAGGCCTAACCCACAATTAGTTAAGTCTTTTAAGTTATAGCCTCACCTATTTAATAAAGGGATATAGTTATTCTCCAAAGATTGTTTTTAAAAAGAGTCAATTAATTGAACCACTAGCTATAATAAATTGCTAGAGATGTCCTCACCAAAACCCAAATGCCGAAACATATATCGAGAAACATTACCGTGAATTAAATCTAATAAAATTATCAATAGTGAAACACCACACTTATAGTAATCCTCAAAGCAAATATAATAATTTTAGGTGAGTTAAAGGCGCGATCGACGTTTAGGCTCATTCAATAAAATTAATGTCCGACGTTTATGTGGAGACTCATATATATTAGAGATTCGAACGGATGAAACGCCTGCGCGAAAATATTCGGCCGAGTCACCGAAACAAAAATACAATGAAAAATGAGAAAACAATAAATCCAAGCGTAGCAAAGGAAACAAATAAAGGCAATATACAACTCCCCTTTTATTAATAGTCTCGATGAAGTCAATTAAATTCTTTTAAATAGACCAGTCCTTTGTTAGGTTGGAAAATGCGTAATATACTTTATCTATTATAAATTAAAGTGTAAATCCGTCCGATCCTCTGTGAGGTTGGATAAGAATGACACTTTAGATTTTTTTTTTCTGAATCCAAGTTTAAATTCAAATCAACGGCAAAAATAATACAACCATGTTTAATAAATTGAAATTGCAACAATAAAGCAACTGTGCTTGCACAGGACTCGAAGGTGCCTACTACCTTCCCGAGGGTCAACTGAGAACCTTACCTGAATCTCTAACGCAGACCATTAGACAAGTCAGAGGTGTTCCAAGGTACCTTTTAGTGACTTGGCACACCTTTGAACTATGTCAAGTGGCGACTCCGTAAATCTCAATAATTAATGTACCTTTAAACACCTAAGTCACAACCTTTTATTTATTTTTAGTAAATTTTTAGGGCGTGACAATTACGACGAAACCACTGTTAACAAGGTCAATAAGGCAACCCACTACCTATAGTATCATAGTTTTACAATTTACCTGTCTAATTAATAAAAATTGTAGAAATAGGACATTATAAGGGATGATCTTACACTTTTTCCCCACTTAACAAGATCTTTAAATAATGACCTATATTTTCCGTTGGACATAATTTCTAGTTGTAAGGTGCGCTTAAGTTAGTAAATGGATGCACTGACCTGTGTTGCATCTCATCTCACCACCGTATATGATGCAAGAGTTATGTATGTTTCAAAAAGTTATAAATAATGAAGATAATGTAGTGTGATGTGTATTGGTTAGAAATTTTAGTTGTATTAACTTGTGAATAATTGAACAATCCAACTAAAATATTCCTATGAGACATAACTGGTGGTTAATTGAGCATGTTCGATGTCTCTAACTTATTGAAATATCCCGAATTGTACTCCTTCCTTATAGGAAAAGCTTATTTAAGCCTACAAATTAAGCCCGCCGGGCAACAGAGTTTTTTTAAAGAATATTCTTTAAGTAGGGCTAAAAGTTCAAGACTGCCCTTTATGGAGGTTATTTTTGGTAATGGAGCAAACAATATGTGGAAAAAATATATATAACCAAAAACACGCTTAGCCTTACTTTTGAAATATACATTCGGACTATTGCACAAAGGCTAGCCAATATTTACCATACAAAGATATATTTAAGCAGAGTTTATTCCTTAAAACTAGAGCATTTGACTATTTAACATATTAAGCGTAAGTTTGGGAATCCTAATGTTAATAGTAATTCTTTTTCTTCTATTATACATCAACACATCCCTGATTATTAGGCAAAGATATTCATTATTTTTCACCTATAATTCGCGTATGCATATATTCTGCATACCACTTAAATATTTAACGATATATATTGTATATTCTGCATATTAATAGCATACTACTTATCCGATAAAATATTCAATAAGTACATATTTGAGTAGCTATGAAGAATGAATGTTTGCATATTATATTAAATATAGATCTTCCCCATATTCAATAAATATTTTGATGATACACTTTAAAGACTGAATATTATTAGCATACCGATTTTTCTAATGAATATGCAATAATTATACTCTGTTTATTTTTAGCCATAATTTTTATAAATATTTTCTAATATTTATGAAATTTATAAATTTCCCAGAAGATCAAAAGAGTTTTTTCTCTTTAGAGTGGAAGTTAGAATCTCAATGTAGGGAGGGATAGAAATGAAAAGTTGCCATATCTTTTGTTATTCTGCCTTTTGAATATTTTTTTACTTTTACTTTACTGTTAAGATGATGTGTGTTAGGCGTTAAATTAGGAGAAAATCAAGTGATATCAGATTGTGTTAAATATTTAAGATATATCCATAATTAATTAAAAATATATATTCATATAATCCAGCCAGACCCATAATCTTCCCCTAAAAATAGGCGTTTAATGTGGATAAGTAACTTTAAAGTGAATGACTATAAAAAGTGGGATACCTAAGGTTAAATGAGATATAAACCAAACAACAAGAAAATAAAAATAACAAGAATTGAAAAGATTAAAAGCAATACCCACTTTTAATTAGAAAGGATTAAAGAAATAGATTAGGAAAATAGGCCTAATCACCCCCCTTAATTGTCTAACAAAAGAACCTATACTAATTGATCCTCAATTGAATCAACATCCAATTGCAAATCAAGGACAAAATGTGCTTAAGCAAACAAGCTTAACCAATAATCTCATAATCAGTAATGTCATCAAAACCTAACCCTAATAAATGAAGGTAAAGAACTTATATAGTGGTTCCTAAAATGACAACAATGCCTTAATTGCCCTTGACATGGGCTTGCAACAAGTCATTAAACTAAAGATAGTGTTCTGATTATCACCACAGCGCTATCGCGCTAGGATACACGCGATCGCGTGGCATGAATAACCAGAGCATCACGATCGCGGCTATGGTCACGCAATAGCGAAGACAGTTGCCTTCAACCCTTGTCAGCTTCCTGCGTGGTCGCGTTAGGCTCCTCATGATCGCGCTGTTCATCTTTTCGTCCTTGCACGATCGCGTCTGATATCTCGCAATCGCGATGAGCAGCTTCTTGACCTTGCGCGATCGCGTATGATATCTCGCAATCGCGATGAGCATTTTCTGGTTCTGAGGCAGTGAGCTTGCAAACAGGTCCTGAAGCCTACAAAATCTGCCCCGGCAGCTCCAGTTGTACCAAAGTGGCCTGCAACTGTTGCAACTCCTGTGCTTGACTTCTTGCAAATAGTTTGCTCACGAGCCGGATTGCATCAAAATGTCTAGAAATCATATTAAAGGAGAAATATGTTCATTTTTTATTTATGACCCTTGTAACGACATATAATTCTGTCCTAATCGAAAATCTTAGACTTTCCTCCATTGACAGACATATAATCTTCTCATTTTAGAATAACATAACCGTTCATATGCCTTTTACTATAGAGAATAAGGAAAAAAGAGTTAGTCGAAAATTAAATACAATTACCAGCAATTTACCAGATTATTGATTTAACATTTAAATAAAATTCAAATAGTATACGTATTGTCACGCCCTAAAAATTTATTAAAGGCTCGCGACTGGTGTTCAAAAAGGTACAAAATTATTTTTTAGAGAAAACTCGGAGTCGCCACTTGACATAGTTTAAGGTGTGCCAAGTCACCAAAAGGTACCTTGGAACACCTCTGACTCGTCTAATGGTCTGCGTTAGAGATTCGGGTAAGGTTCTCAATTGACTCTCGGGAAGGTGTTAGGCACCCTCGAGTCCTGTGCCGAGCACAGTTGCTTTATTATTGCAATTTTAATTTATTAAATATGGTTGTTATATTAATACCGTTAACTTGTACTTTGATACAGAAAATCTTAAAGTATCTTTCATATCCAACCTCACGGAGGACTGGACGAATTTGAAAGAATTTAATTAACTTCAAAAATAATTATTTAGAGTTGGCTTATTTTTTATTTTTAGTCACGTAATAAGCGGATCACAAATCACACTTGTCGCTGTGCCTAATCGATTACATTTTGGTTATTAAATAGTAACTTTGGTTTTGAAATAAAATGACAAGAGAAAAGAAATGATATGGCAGCCAAAATAACTCTATAAAAATTGGTGATTACATATCAAAATAATTGCTGTCTATCTAAGATTTACTAAATAATAGGCTGTTTTGCAAAATATTCAGCCCAGAAGCTTGCTAAAACATGATACGTTAAACTTATGCAGAAACTACCCACTGATGTTATTTCCTTTAGATTTTGGCCAAAACTTTACAATTTTATATTTAAAAGTTTACTTTGCACACATAGGTTTTTGTTTTGCCTTTCTATTTCTCAACATTGGTTGTTTTGACAAAGGAAAAGACGTAGCTACTTTTGTAATTGTGTGCAGCAAAAAAAATGTGGTTGTTTCTGCAATTTTTGTGCAGCAGCAGAAAAATGTGGCTGCTCCTGCAAAAAACGTGGCTACTTCTGCAATTTTTGTTTTTGTGCTCAGTTTTCCTTTACAAGTTTTAGTCCATTTTTCCGTAAAAATTTAAACACGCAGCCAGTTTTGACCGCGTTAAATGAATACTAGCCAGCGATGCAAAACTGTTTGAAGACTAGCCACCTCCGGACAAATCACAGTATAAATACTGGAGCTTTGAACAAGTTTTGTTCAAAGCCCCAGTACTTATATTGGGAAGCTGAAGTAAACGAATCCCAGTATAAAATACTGGGGCTTTGAACAAGTTTTGTTCAAGGCCCCAGCATTTTGTTATGGGACTTTATATAAAGCTTCAGTCCCATAACAAAATACTGGGACTGTGAACAAAACTTGTTCAAAGCCCAATATTTTGTTATGGGACTGGACCTTTGTTATGGGACTTTGTATAAAGCTTCAGTCCCATAACAAAATACTTGGGCTTTGAACAAGTTACTTGGGCTTTGAACAAGTTTTGTTCAGAGCCCCAGTATTTTGTTATGGGACTAGTCTGCGGTGTTTTTCCAACGCTAATAGAGCTTAAGTGTGCGTGCGAATTTTTGGCTATTCTTCAATGAATTTTGAAACGGTGGATAGTCCCCAATAAGCGCGTCCAAAAATGGCTAGTGATCAAAATTACCCCATTTTTCCTTCAATTATATCCTATAGTTTGCCTAAATGTCCACTTTTAAATGTTTGCATTTTGTAACTAATTTTGAAAGAATAACTATTTTTTTTTTTTGTAAATTAAACTTGTGAGGCTGATTCTGGGCTTTTCTAATTACATTAGTATATAGTCAAGGTATTCTATGCAATTCAAGTGTCTCATAAATATGCTTAGCTAAAAGTACCATCCATAATAAGAATAAATAAACTACAAATACTTGAAACCTCTATTTTTGTTTCCTTATGTTAATTATCACATCATGAGTAACACACTTAATATAAGTATATGAGTATAAATGCAAGTGCATAATTTTTAAGGCGGGTTATACCACTTTAAGCACACATAGTAGTAAAGAAAAATACAGTATAGGAGGAAATGTTTACCTAGTAAGCCAAATATCTCAAAAAAATCGAGTAGCAAACTGGACAAGCAAATGACCAGCAAACTTAGACAGCCCCCTTTGAACCCTTTAGCTTGCTATTTAACACTAGATTTATACCCCAAAAGACTTCAGGTGTCAAGCCTTTTGGTTCTAAATCCTTTCTTCAAAGACTTACTACTTTTCTCAAGTGTTTGCTCCCTATTTTAGTGCTTTGTTTCAGCTTGTTCTACTATGTGTTTCAGCTGTTATTGTAATCACCTAATTTTGGCACCAAAAATACAAATTACATAAAATAGTTGTTAATTATTATGTGATTTTTTGCTAGATTCTATCCTTTATTTAGCCGTATTAATTTAATTTGTTAGATAAAAATATTAAAAATTACTAAAAAAAAAATAATAGAATCATGTGTGGTCAGTGTCGACGTGGCTTTATGTGCTAGCATGCTTTAATTTAGTAATTGATTATGTTTCGATGTTGATTTTTGTGTAATTGACAACATGGGTAATGGCTATTGTTAAAAAGAAATCAGCCCGAAAAGTTAGCCCAATTCCCCAACCTGACCCGGCCCAATGGCCCTTCATATAAAAGCTTAAAGCTTTGCCATTTTTGGCATTTAACACAACACACATTAAAAAATAGGAAACCCTTGCCATTTCTTCATCGCCTCCACCGGAAATCGCCTCCACCTCCGGCCGCCACTGATCCGCCGTCCGTCCGCCGTTCTCCGGCCACCGGAAAATTCCCAAAACACAACCCCGGACTCGTCTCGACCTCCTCATCCCATTTTCGCGACTATTTTTTCCAAAATCCAAGTCGCTTGGTGTAGATCGAGCTTTAGAAAATCTGTCAACAATTTTCTGGCGATTCCTTCGAGTTTTCCGGTGAGTTTTGTTCTTGTTTTTCCTTCTCCTCACTTCCCCTCTCACCCTCACATCCCCATTCTCCCAATACCCCATCCCCTTTGCCCCCCGTTTCTTTTCCCCTTTCCCGTTTCTGTTTCCCGTTCGTTTTTCTTCTTCTTATCTTTTTATGTTTTTCTTTTTTCTGTTTTGGGTTCGTGGCTGCTCTGTTTCCCGCGCTTGTAACTAATTTTGAGGTTGGTGTATGTTGGATTTGGGGTGGAAATGGCAGCAGCAGTGGTGGAGGCATGCGAGGGCAGCGGCATCGCTGTGTCGCTCTCGCTGCAGAGGTGCTGATTTTGTGACAATTGGTGTCGAGGCAGCGATTGGTGGTGATGCTTTATTGATTAGGCAGTGACGATGCCCTGTCGTTTCTTGGTGAGGCAGTTTCAATGGCTGATTGTGATAGTGAGAACTGTAATGCGAGGTGCTGCGATGATTGTCTAGAGCGGGGATATAGCAGCGACACAGTGGATGCGGCTTTAACTAGGCGTGATGGTGATATTACTTTGTCTTAACGGTTTCATCCTTACCCCTCGCTTTTATCTGTTTGATTAGATTTGTTAAATGTTAAGTGTTATCTAGTTTAGTATTGGCATGTAGAAGTAGTCCATCTGTACATTGGCATTAGTCGGAAACATATTAGCTTAAACTTGGAAGCTTGTAAACTCGACATTTGTCCAGCGTTCAATTGAATTAGCGTGTTGAAGTATGTTCCTGTTTACGAGGGAATTATGTTTCTGTCATTTAATCTGCTCAAGGCATATTCATGTGATGTTGTGTTGTATGTATGCAGCCTGTCTAGAGTAGTATGTTCAAATGTTTCAGTTCCATACAAAGTGAAGTTAGATAGTTGCTTGTTTGTTTAAGTTTTATGGCATTTAGTTCTGTTCAAGTATAAAGATGTTGTAGGTGCACTTTTGGTGAGTGAGTTTTTAAACCATGGCAGATTGTGCATGAGTATCAAGTTGTATGCTTAGTTCTATTTTGCTTTAGTGAGTTAAGTATGTAAATGGCTTGTTTGTTCCCTGTTAGAATCAAATGTATATTGGTAAATCTGTTTGTTCTTGTGCTAGTGAATCTGTACCAACATTGGCTTGAAGCTCATATAGAACAAGCAGATAGTTGAATCCTGGATGTGAGTTAGTCCAGAAGCATAAATTTAGTTTGGTTCCTTTTTGCTTCATTAACTAAGCCTAGAAAGCTGAATGTTAAGACTTGAAAAAGGGGGTCAAGGTCAAAGTAAAAGCAAAGTCAGGTGGCAGGGGTGGCAGCACTTCACCCTGCCACACTCCACCTCTCCTCACTTTGCATTTATTGCCCAGCATGCTTGGCTAGTTGAAGGGGGGACAAGAACTGAATTTTTTTGGAAGTTGGAGAGGAGAGAAGGCTTATTTATTTCAGCTATAAAAGAGATACATAGAACACATTAACTACATACACATTAACTCTCTTCACCTACCTTCAAAAAATCATCAGATCTCAAAAAAAAAAAAAAAAAGAGAAAGAAAGGGGCAGAAAAACAAAAAAAAAAAGATAGAAAAAGGGATAGTTGTTTCTGGTTGTTAGTTGAAACTTGAAGTTTAGAGTTAAGATTTTTGGTGTTTTGTCCTGTTTGCTGCTGGTATTGCTTGCTCTACTGAAGTTTGTTGCTGCTTGGGCTTGAATTTTGGGATAGAGCAGATCTTTTGTTTGGCTAGGACTTTATTTGCTACTATAGGTATTTCTTTCCTAACCCCCTTTCTATGTATGTATGCTAAAATTATGTCCATATCTGTGAACTAAAACATGTTTTAGATACCCTTAATTATAAATGAGACATGTTCAAGTTTGGAATCTATCTCCTATCTCTTTTATGCGTTTTTCAGTTATGTATCCATAGTTATTTAACTTGTTCATTATAAATGATATATGATGTGGCTATGTGTCCAAATTGTGGCTATGTGTCCAAATTGTGAACTTTAAAGGACGAGCAGTTTAAATAGTTAAATGGGCCAGATTTGCAAAGACCATCCAGTTTGAGGTTTTGACCCTTTAATTTGAAGTCAAAAACTTAACCAAGAAAATAAGCCATCAGTTGAAAGGAAATTGAAAAAGTGGCTATGTGTCTAAATTACGAGTTGTAACAGAAGTAAGGCGCTAGTAACACTGTGATTCAAATTATAATTTGTTTATTGAAGTAAGGTGCTAGTATATGGTAATATTTAAAGCAATGATAATAGATAATTTTTAAACACACTTCATCCTAACTAATAATTTTTTTTAGAACAGTATTAATAATTTTAAGTAAGTTGAAAGCATAATCAACGTTTAGACTGATTTTAAAAAAAATTTAATATCCGACGTTTATATCGAGATTTATATATATTAGAGATCCGAACGGGTGAAGTGCTTGCGCGAAAAATATTTGGCCGAGTCGCTGAAACGAAAAATATGATTAAAAAAAATATATATATATAGCAAACAAAGGCAATATACAACTCACCTTCTATTGATAGTCTCGATGAAGTCAATTAAAATCCGTATAATAGACCAATCCTCTGTGAGGTTGGAAATGCGCAATATATTTTAGCTATTATGAGTTAAAGTGTTAATCCGTTCAATCTTCCGTGAAGTTGGATAAGAATAACACTTTAAATTTTTTCTGAATTAAAGTTTAAACTCAAACGGCAAAATAATACAACCATATTTAATAAAGTTAAAAATTGCGTCAATAAAAGCAACTGTGCTTGGCACAGGACTCGAGGGTGCCTAACACCTTCCCGCGAGTCAATCGAGATCCTTACCCGGAACTCTGACGCAGACCACTTACGAGTCATAGGTGTTCCAAGGTACCTCTTTGGTGACTTGGCACACCTTTGAACTATGTCAAGTGGCGACTCCGTAAATCTCAATAATTTTGTACCTTTAAAACACCTAAGTCACAGCCTACCTTTTATATTTATTATTTTTAGTAAATTTTAGGGCGTGACAGCTTGGCGACTCCGCTGGGGAAATTAGTGAAAACTAGAATCTCCGGCTTTGATTAAATTGTCGCATGTTTTAATTTATTAAATATTTGGTTGTTGTATTATTGTCGTTATTACATGAAAAGTTGAATGTTACCGCTTTGATATTTTTTGAACTGTATATAAACTGTCTTCCTCCGCAACCCTCTGAGTCTCTGAAACACACACACACGTACACTTACCAGATTGCTTGTGGCATCTGGGACTTTCTTACTAAATTGCCCATGATTTAGGAGGAAGGCGTGACGGGGTTTTAGGCCGGACACACTGTCTCCGGATGGCCCTGATACGCTTTCCGCCCGGTTTGTCCACCGGATTTTCAGCCAGTCTAGACACTGAGTCAGTTGTGTCACCTAGAGTTAAACCTTTAGGCCCAATTATCTGCATCATATCCGACTTAATGAGGTGCGATACACCGGTATTGCACTTGTCTAGGTTGACTACCTTTTGTCTGAACGGGACCCACTTCCCGGGAAAGACTTGTCTAAAAAAGCATTCTGTGTGTTGCATGCGATTAGGAAAGGTTGTTATGCTGACCAAGTTGGGGAGAGACGGATTTCAAAAGAAAAAAAAAATAGAAAAAAAAAAGAGAAAAATGAAAGGAAAAGTGAGGAAGAGGTTGAATTTTATGTTTTAAATGTAAATGTTTTGCTATTTTTATAAAATTGAGTCATACTGCTGTAATGGCAAATTTTTGTAAAAACGCCGGTGTTTGCCGTCTTTTGTATATGTCAGTTTGTGTCGTTATAATGACGAAAATTTTATAAAAAAAATATATACTTAGTAGTTAGAAAGTCAAAAAAAAAAAAAAAAAAATTTCGTGTCAGTTTTCACGCCGTTATGATGGCGAATTTTTAGAAAAAGGCTCGTATACCGATGTTGGGAGTTTTTGAGATCCAGTTTTTCACGTCGTTATGCCGGCGAATTTTTGCAAAAGTACTGTAGTGTTCATCACTGGAAATGAAATTTTGTTTTGATGTCAATGTGGCGTCGTTGTAACGTCGAATTTTTCTTTTATAAATTACATCTAAATACCAATGTTGGTAATTTCCCGGAGTCAGTCCTGATGCCGTTATGGTGGCAAAATTTTTCGATTCTCTTAGGGTCAACTTTACGTCATTACAATGACAAAAGTTTTGTTGAAAATTGGAGTTTCGAATTAGCAGTTTAGGCATCTGTTTTGCTCTGTCGGTCAGTTGTCTTAAGTTGTTCTCAGGTTTTCAAACATTTGACACATTTTCTTATTAGGAACAATGGCTGCATCATCTTCTAGGACAGTCAAGAGAAAGTACCCTGCTGATGCCACTCCACCCTCTATTATGATGACTGATGGCCCACCCAAATCGGATAAATCTCTGAAGTCTTGGTGGGACGCAATGAGTCAAATGCAGAAAGATATAGTCCAGGAAAAGATTGGTTTTCTGACTGACCTTGTGACTAAACCTATTGTCCCGCGTCGAGACTTGGTCAGTGCATTGGTTGGGTTTTGGAATCCAAGCCAAAATACCTTCTGTTTCAAGGGGTTTGAGATGACGCCGACCCTCGAAGAGATAGCTGGGCTTCTTAAGCTGGATTTTGAGAAAAAGAATATGATTGCTCCAAGGAAGGTTAATGAGCGGGAATTTTTCAATAATATCAAGGTACGAACAGACCTCTCGATCGCTAGTGTTCGCCAAGGCTGGATTTCATTTGATTACCTGTATGATCGTTTTGGGGCCGATAATGGTTTTAAGAAGTATGGATTTGAGTTCCACGACAAGCTGAAATATGGAGATTGGGTGCTACTTTGCCCTAAGGTCTTCGTGTTCGCTTTGCTAGGGTTGTTGGTTTTTCCACTACCGGATAGAGCGATATCTATTAAGGTCAGTTGGATAATGGCAGCTTTATATGGTGGAGCACCAGACGCCACTATCATCCCGACGATTCTGGGTAGCATATTTCATGCTTTGACTCGATGCCACAAGGGAGAAAGCGGTTTCTTTGAGGGGTGTAACCTTCTATTGCAGGTCTGGTTCTTGGAGCATGTACGCCCTTGCCCACCTCGTGATATTCTTAGGTACTGTGACATCGATTATCTTGAATACCATCTCGAACACATCGAGAAGTATAAATTCCTAGAAAATGAGCCAGACTGAAGGTCTTTCTTGAACTCTCTCACGCCGGACAAGATTTTGTGGCAGTGTAGCTGGTTTCCTAAGAGGGAGGTTGTATACAGATGCGTGGATCGTCCTTTTCTCGTTCTGATGGGTTTGACAGCATCCCAGCCTTATGTTCCTCTGCGTGTACTTAGGCAGTTGGGTCGAAAGCAGGAGATCCCAATAGTTGAGGACATGAGTGCATATGTCTCAGACTATCCTCTCAACCCAGCTACTCTTAGAGGTGAGATCTTGCGCCTGTGGGATACTAGGAGGCGCCTCGCAGAAAGCACACAGGTTCAGGATGGACTTAAGGGGGAGGTCGTTCGGGAGTACAAGGTGTGGTATTACCACCAGCCCATACCTAGAGAGATGCCCGCGAGGTCGAGAGCAGGCATGGTCGACACTGAGGCTAGGCTGGATATGCAGGTTCAACTTGCTAGGCGTGAGATTAGGGAAGAATACCGCGCTACCATACAAAGCTTAATGGCAGAGAGGGATGCCGCCAGAGCTGCTCAGTCAGAGAGTGAGGGTTTCGCGCATCAGCACCTAGACACAGTCAGACAACTCCGTGTCATGCACTCATAGGCATTGACAGAGCGGGATGCCGACAGGGCAGCTTTGTTGGAAAGAAGGAGAAGGGAGGATTATCATCGACAGGATGCCATAGATTCTCGAGCTCAACTTGACAGGGCACTAGAGCAGGGTGAGCAGTTCAGAAGGCTAGCACAGGACCGACTTCGAGATATACAGGCTGCAGGACAGACCATCAGTGTAGCTTATCGGCAGGTTTACGACTCTGCTACATATGTTGCACAGTCCATCAATGAGTATAGGAGGCTTCCCGCGGAGGACATACTCCCACATGTGCTTCCCTTCGTCACTAGAGTTGCAGCAGATTTGAACGGATTGCGTCGTACCTTTGCAGAAGGCCCGCCAGTAAATCCTGAGGAGCCGTTCGAGTTCGACCCAGAGGAGCCAGCTGACTTTGTGCCCCAGTCACCTTAGTAGATACATCAGGCCAAGATGATGCAGATTATTGTTGTTTTTTGTCATTTATTTTATATCTTGGCATTGTTGTATTTTATGTCGCTTCTGAATTTGGCATATTGTAATTTATTTTCACTTTTTTCAGTCATTTGTACGTTTCTTTTGGTCGTTGCTCCGGAAGCATTGTATGTACTCTTTTTTTAGTAATGAAAGTATTTTGCTTATTTTTATGTGTCAATTCATTTCACCCTCTAGCCTCGCTTGAAAAAAATATACGGAAAAAAAAAAAAGAGAAAAAGAAGAAAAAAAGAAGAAGTAAAACAATACACTTGGGGATCTAATCTAAACCAATTTGGGATGACGCATAACGACCTTAGGCATTGTTTAGGCCGACGAGCAAATTCATATTCCATGCTATCTTGTTGCACTAACGTGTTTTGATTTGTATAGAGCTTGAGCAACTGCCGTGCTGGCCCCACATTCCTATTCCACCAGAATCAAGGGACCACTGCCTGTTCCAGAAGTGGTTGAAGCACCTCTTCAAGAAGACACTCCAGCAACGATGGCCGAAGAAACTGAGAACACTGAGCTGGTTCGCTTGGCTGAACAACAGGCTAAGATGGCCGAGGATTTCACGGCCATGAAGGAAATGATGATGCAACTGGTCTGTAACTTGTCGGCAGTTCAGGCACCTCCTGCTCCGCCAGGTGCTGCTGGTTTCACGGCGAATGCTCAGCCACCAGGGCAAGGGCAATCTACAATGGTAGAAGACCCCCGTTATCCTCCAGGGTTCGGTCCACATCCAGAAACTGACAACGTAGCTGGACCTTCTACTGTACAACCTGGGGCACAATTCCCACAGCATGGACAACATGGCCAAGCCCAAGTTCCTGCCACAGCATTCACTGTTCCTGCAGGACACACTTTGCAAAGGTCAAACAGGGACCCACAGTTGAGGGCTTGTGATCAACAATTCGACCAAACTCGGGGTAATGTACTCCGCCCCACTGAGTCGTATGATCATGGACACCACCCAGAATCACATGCTGATGTCGAAAGATTGGGGAAAACAGAAGAGGCTGACTTTGCTCGGAAATTGAAAAGCCTGGAGCAAACTGTGAAAAACATACAAGGGCAAGGGGGTAAAACCAGTATTTCATACAAAGACATGTGCTTATTCCCTCATGTGCCACTGCCTGAAGGTTTTGTTGTGCCCAAATTCGATCCGTACACTGGACAAAGTGATCCAAGGATCCATGTGAAGATATACCTTAACAAAATGAGGGGTATCGAGAAGGACGAATTATTGATGGCGTACTTTGCGGACAGTTTGGGAGGACCGGCCACAGAATGGTTTGTGCAACAAGATGTTTCCAAGTGGGTCACCTTTGACGACATGGCCAGCGCTTTCCTGAATCATTATGGCTACAAAATGGAGGCTGCTCCTGATCGTTCTTCTTTGAAGACGATCACAAAGAAACCAGGCGAAAGCTTCAGAGAGTATGCCTATAGGTGGCGCGAACAGGCGGCGCGTGTGAGCCCTTTGATCCCAGACGATAAAATGGTTGAAGAATTCATCGAAGTGCTTGACGAAACATACTACCAGGTGATGGCCTCTGCCCTTGGGAAGCAATTCAGTGAAGCAGTAAAGATTGGGGAGATGATTGAGAGAGGAATCAAAGCGGGTAAGATTGTTAGCCAAACAGCTTTGAGAGCCACGACCCAAGCGTTGCAATCAGGGTCGGGTACTTTTTGGAAGAAGAAAGAAAAGAAAGATGAAGTGGCAATGGTTGGCCCTGGACCGAGAAGAAATGATGGGAGATACAATGACCGTCAAGGGTACATTCCGGCACCCCCGCCACAACAATTCTATCCAACTCACGGCCAACAATTTGCCATGCCGCAGTTCTCATTCCCTGTAAATGCAGCATCCTATGCTCAGCCGCTATCTGGTCCACAATGGCGTCCACCCCCTACTCCAGTCCAATACAACAATCAACAAGCACATACTCAATTCCAGGCTCACCAGGAGATGCCTTATCGACCACGAGGTCCGCAGGGCTTTCGTCCAAACATGCAACAGAGAAACATGCAACAAGAGAAAAGGCAGTTCACCCCACTGGGGGAAACCTACACTAATTTGTTTGAAAAGTTGCAACAAGCCAATCTGTTGAAGCCAATCCCAGGGAAGGTGAACCCCAATGGAAGAGTTGATCATTCACGCCATTGTGCGTTTCATTCTGGAGCACCTGGACATGACACAGAATCCTGTTGGGAACTCAAAAGGGCAATCCAGGCAATGATAGACAACAACCAGATAAAAGTCGTGGGGGATGAAACACAAAATGTAAATCAAAATCCTTTACCAGCTCATGATGTTCAAAACAACGTACACATGGTTGGGATGGTATGCATAGAAGAGGACATGAAAGGGAGCCGCCAAGCAGATTGTGGCAGTTGGTCCCTCCCCAGACATCAAAGGCCTCGAGCCATTTATTGTTGTAATCAGGGGAATGTCTAGTGCGTCTGTTGTCAACAAAGCAAAGCAAGATACTGCTGTTGAGCCAAGTTTCACAATTCCGGCTGCAAAGCAGGAAAAGGTTCATGACAGTGCACCAGTATTTATTGTGCAAGGGGCATCATGCCAGAAAGCTCCGGTCTTCGAGGTTAAGGCAAAGAAGTGTGAACCGGTTATCATCACTCAAGCAGCGCAACTCCCTGTCAAAAGTACAAAGGCCGTTCCTTGGAACTACAACAAAACAATTGTGTCTTACAATGGGAAAGAAATCATGGAGGTTGCTGCAGACGTGAATGGTCTAAGTCGGTCCGGGAGATGTTTCACCCCAGAAGAATTGAGAAAGGCAAAGCCAGGTCGAGAAGACCAAAGACCCATCAAAGAGCCGGTGTCTGAGAAAGAAGCTGAAGAATTTTTGAAGAAAATGAGATCGACAGATTATTCTATCGTCGAGCAACTGAGAAAGACTCCAGCTCAGATATCACTCTTGTCTCTACTTATGAACTCTGAAGCACATCGCAATGCACTGTTGAAGATATTGAATGAGGCCTACATTCCTGAACAAACTACTGTGGCTAATCTGGAAGCACTTGCTGGCAGAGTATTTGAGACTAATCGTGTGATGTTCACCGATGAGGAGCTGCCAGCAGAAGGAACCGGTCATAATCGAGCGCTTCATGTCTCAGTTAAGTGTGAAGACTCCTATGTCACACGTGTTCTGATAGATGGTGGCGCGGGGTTGAACATTTGCCCTCTGTCTACATTGAAGAGTCTAAGGGTGGATATGAGCAAAATCAGGGCAAGTTCCTCTGCTGTTCGTGCTTTTGATGGTGGAGTTCGAGAATCTTTGGGCATCATCAATCTTGAGTTAACCATTAGGCCCGCTACCTTCAGCATTGAGTTTCAAGTCATGGAGACGGATGCATCATACAATCTGTTACTGGGCCGACCATGGATTCACATGGCTTGTGCTGTACCCTCCACAGTTCATCAGGTGGTCAAGTTTACTTGGGATAATCAAGCTGTCGTGGTTTATGGAGAGGATGACTCGCAGTTCAACAACAGCCTGGACGTACCAGCCCTTGAAGCCGTCACTACACGCCCGACCATCATGTATCAAACCTTCGATGTTGTGTATGTGGAAAAGGTAACAGAAGGGAAGCCTATACCCATCCCAAGAGTGTCAGAGACGTCTATAATGATGGCATCTGAAATGTTAAAGCATGGTTTCCAATTTGGAAAGGGTTTGGGAGCATCACTACAAGGCAGGGTAAATCCAGTTTATCCAAATGGCGTGCAAGGCACGTGGGGACTAGGTTTCAAGCCAAAAGCAGCTGATCGCAAGCAAGCAAAGGAAAAGAAGTCGGAAGTTTGGTCTCTCCAAAGCCAATTCCGTGTCTCGCTCAGTCGTTTGTGGGTTATGTTATGAAACCAAAGGTTGTCGCTACAAATGTCAACACAGTGGAAGACAATCAGGATGCACCATTTGATCTAGGTGGCATTTTTGAAATCTGCATGGTACAGCCGGGTGAAGGCTCCAGTAATGCTTCAATTCAGTACATTGGCCCGGACGTGCACCTGACTAACTGGAATGCAACTCCCTTCCCCATCAGGAAGGGGTCTTGGTAGACTGTTGTTTTACAGTTTTCTTTTGAATACACTTGGATATTCTAAGGGTTGTATGCCAAGTGTATTATTTTGCTCATCTTTCCTTTTGTAATTCAAACCCTTTTTCATTAATGAAAGGCCAAGAGCCAAGCTTTACTCCAATCTCTGTTCATATTCCTAATTTTATTCTATTTTTGTTTATCTGTAGTGATATATCTGCTGGTCCTGATATCATGACATGTTCAAGGAACTTATCGTCCATCCAGGAACCGCAATCTGATTTTGGCTGCATAACCATAGTTGAGGTTGAAAGTGACGAAGAAAATATTGAGGAATCTGTTAATGAGATCGAATATGACGGGGAACAGGCAGATTTTGAGATAGGCCTGGAAGTTGAACGCCATGAGGGCAAGCCTAAACCCAATTTGGCTGATACAGAGGATGTTAATCTTGGGAGCCCTGATGATGTGAGGGAAACTAAGATAAGCATGCATGCCCTACCTGAAGTGAAGAATGATATTCGGAAAGTGCTCTTTGAATATCGAGATGTTTTTGCATGGTCGTATGATGAGATGCCGGGTTTGAGTTCTGAATTGATAGTCCACGAATTGCCAATTCAACCCGGTTTCCCTCCAGTGAGACAAATGCAACGGAAGTTCAAAACTGATATGATCAAGAAAATCCATGATGAAATAATGAAACAGTTGGATGCAAAAGTGATTCAATCGGTTCAGTACACTACTTGGGTTGCAAATGTTGTTCCGGTTCCTAAGAAAGATGGAAAAACAAGGATATGTGTCGACTATCGAGATTTGAACAAGGCAAGTCCCAAAGACAATTTCCCGTTGCCTAATATTCACACTCTCGTAGATAATTGTGCCAAACATGAGATACAATCCTTTGTTGACTGCTATGCCGGATACCACCAAATCCAGATGGATGAAGATGATGCATACAAAACGGCATTCACTACGCCTTGGGGAACTTATTGCTATAGAGTGATGCCATTTGGTTTGAAAAATGCTGGGGCAACCTACGTGAGGGCTATGACTGCCATTTTCCATGATATGATGCATAAAGAAATAGAAATGTACGTGGATGATGTGATCATCAAGTCTAGAACTGCTGAAGACCACGTGAGAGATCTCAGAAAGTTCTTTGAAAGGCTCCGTAGGTACAATCTGAAGCTGAATCCAGCCAAGTGTGCATTTGGTGTGCCTGCTGGAAAACTGTTAGGTTTCATTGTTAGTAGGCGAGGTATTGAACTGGATCCCGCAAAGATCAAAGCAATACAAGAACTACCTCCGCCTCGAACCAAGAAGGATGTTAAAAGCTTTCTAGGCAGGTTGAATTACATCAGTAGGTTCGTTGCTCAACTTACCACAATATGTGAGCCGATCCTCAAGTTGTTGAAAAAGAATGCATCGATTGCATGGACCGAGGAGTGCCAAGAAGCCTTTGACAAGATCAAGCAATACTTGTCAAATCCTCCTATTTTGGTTCCACCTGAGCCTGGCCGACCATTGTTTTTGTACTTGTCAGTCAATGAGAACTCTTTTGGGTGTGTACTGGGGCAACATGATGCCTCGGGAAAGAAAGAACAGGCCATTTATTATCTGAGCAAGAAGTTCACAGATTGCGAGGCCAGATACACTTTGTTGGAAAGGACGTGTTGTGCCCTAACTTGGGTTGCACAAAAGCTGAAACATTATCTCTTGTCCTATACCACCTATCTGATTTCCCGGATGGACCCATTGAAGTACATATTTCAAAAGCCGATGCCAACTGGCAAACTTGCAAAATGGCAGATCTTGCTCACAGAATTTGACATAGTTTATGTCACCAGAACTGCAATGAAAGCTCAAGCCTTAGCTGATTATTTGGCTGAAAACCCGGTGGATGACGATTATGAGCCACTGAAGACTTACTTCCCTGATGAGGAGGTAGATGTACTTGAAGAACTGATTAACGAAGAAGAACGTGTGTGGAAAATGTACTTTGATGGTGCTTCTAATTCAAAAGGCCATGGTATTGGAGCAGTCCTCATCTCCCCCATGGGACATTACTATCCGGCAGCTGCCCAACTTTGCTTCAGTTGCACTAATAACACATCTGAGTATGAAGCATGCATAATGGGCTTGCATATGGCTCTAGACATGGACATCAAAGAATTGCTGGTGATCGGAGATTCAGATCTTTTGATACGCCAAATGAAGGGTGAATGGGAAACTCGAGACCTTAAGCTGATCATGTACAAGCAGTGTATGGACGATCTTCGCCAAAAGTTCGATGTTCTAAAGCTTAGACATGTTCTCAGAATACATAATGAGCTCGCTGACGCATTGGCTACATTAGCCTCAATGCTTGTCCATCCTGATAAAGCCCATATTGATCCGCTAGAGATTCAGATCCAAAGTCAACATGCATACTGCAATGTGGTTGAAGAAGAAATTGACGGTCAACCGTGGTATCTTGATATCAAGAATTTCCTTCAAAATGGGACGTATCCGCCAATGGCAGAAAACAATCAAAAGAGAACACTTCGACGACTGGCAAGTGGCTTCTTTTTGAGTGGCGGAGTGGTGTACAAAAGGACACCTGATCTGGGACTGTTAAGATGCGTGGATGCAACTGAAGCCATGAAAATTCTCAATGACATGCATTCGGGGATCTGTGGACCCCACATGAGCGGGCACGTGCTAGCTAAGAAAGTACTCAGAGCAGGATACTTCTGGCTCACCATGGAGCATGATTGCATTACTTTTGTGCGAAAGTGTCATCAATGCCAAGTACACGGTGATTTGATACATTCACCTCCTTTAGAGTTGCACACAATGTCAGCTCCTTGGCCTTTTACAGCATGGGGGATGGATGTTATCGGGCCTATTGAACCAAAAGCATCAAATGGACACAGATTCATTCTGGTTGCAATAGATTACTTCACCAAATGGGTTGAGGCTGTGACTCTCAAGTCCGTGACCAAGAAAGCTGTGGTGGATTTTGTTCATTCTAATATTATTTGTCGCTTTGGTATCCCAAGTACCATCATCACTGATAATGCGGCAAATCTGAACAGTCATTTAATGAATGATGTGTGTGAAAGATTCAAGATCATGCACCGGAATTCCACACCTTACCGACCAAAGGCAAACGACGCGGTTGAAGCAGCCAATAAGAATATCAAGAAGATCCTTAGGAAAATGATACAAGGATCTCGTGATTGGCATGAGAAGTTGTCTTTCGCTCTCCTTGGTTACCGCACAACTGTGCGCACTTCCATAGGTGCAACCCCGTATTCATTGGTATACGGAACTGAAGCAGTCATACCCGCTGAAGTGGAAATACCGTCTCTCAGAATCATCGTGGAAGCAGAGATTGAGGACACAGAGTGGGTCAAGACCCGATTGGAACAATTGTCATTTATTGACGAAAAGAGGCTCAATGCAGTTTGTCATGGTCAATTGTATCAGCAAAGAATGGCCCGAGCCTACAACAAGAAAGTGCGCCTCCGCGACTTGAAAGAAGGACAATTAGTCTTGAAAAGAATCTTTCCTCATCAGGAAGAAGCTAAAGGAAAATTTGCTCCAAATTGGCAAGGGCCATACCTGGTAAAGAAAGTATTGCCAAATGGCGCCTTGTACCTTACAGATCCAGAAGGCAGGACAACTGAAATACCCGTCAATGCAGACGAGGTCAAGAGGTACTACATTTGATTTCAAGATGGCTTTCAAGTCAGGATGAATGCAAGGCTTTTATTCTCTTTTGCTATCCCAAATTGTATCCCTTGTTAGCATTTTGAACGTTGTACTTTTGAGGCATGTTCTCAGTTGAAATCAATGTAATTGTACCAAGATGAAATGAAACTGAAAAGCATCAAAAAGAAACCTGGGCATTTGCCTAGAGCTACGTCTGACCTGATTCCTCTTAAAAGGATACGTAGGCAACCATTTCGGTGCGGTCGCAACAAGAGAAAATTCCTCTTTCCCTGTTTTCTTTTATTGACGCAACACTTGCCTCCAAGTTTGCGGCCAACGTCAAAAAAGATTTAGATCCCCATTTTATGCTAAACTGGGGCAGAAGTTTGTTTTTATTTTATTTCATAAATAAAATAAAATAAAAACAAACTTCTATCATTTTTGTATCATCTATTCACATGTTTCGAGAGATGTTGGTGTTGTAAATAAAAAAAAAAAAAAAAAAAGAAGAAGAAAAAGAAAAAAGAAAAGAAAGAAGTCTTGTCGGTGAAAACCTGAGAAGGCGCCGCTAGACAAAACAGTGAGGAAAAAGATTAAAGAGAGAGGCTAGTTGGCGAAAACCCGAAAGGGCACTACTAGTCGACTTGAGAGTCACCTCAACTTGGTTATGGTTTGATATCTTCCGTGGAGCAACTCTCAACAAACAAGTGGTACTGGTCGGACGAGGTCATCCAAGATACATGTCATGATCATCAAGACCGCCAGGATATTGCCAGATAAGTTTCCCTTTTCAGAAAGACGTTCCCTGTCCAAACGACTTTCGCCCTTAAACTTTTTTATTTCACTTTGTACATCTTGCCTCACCATTAATTCCTCGCCTTTCGGCGCTAACCTCCCATGAGCAACAAAAGAAAATTGCAAAATTCTGTCTTACAGGATTCAGGTTTAATTCCAGCGAGAAGGGCACACCCTCGACAATGGAAAGTTCTCAGCAAGTCATGATCAACATTGATGATTGGAGCCCAACACTGCACCTCAGGCTGGAAGGATGACATACAAAAATTTTGTCATGAAGAGTGGATATGTTTAGGAGAAGCTTTAGGCATTTGTTCACCCCACAGTACTGTGAAGAATAGAACAAAAGTCACTAAGCTTGTTTGCAAGATCCAAAACAGGGTGTATCCACGACACAGAAAGCAAGTGTGACATTTGCTATGTTGCCAAGAAAGAGCTAGGACCATTTGAATTGAGGTAGTTGCGCCGAATATCAGTAGGAACCCTATTCTCTCTTCGAGTCAATTCCCGCTAAAAGGCAGTGTCATTTCTTTTTTCCATATCAAGATCTGCTAAAAGATAGCGATCATTTCCTTTTCGAGCCAGTTTCGCTCAAAGATAGCGATCATTTCCTTTTTCGAGTCAGTTTCGCTCAAAGATAGCGATCATTTCCTTTTTCGAGTCGATTCGCTCAAAGATAGCGTCATTTCCTTTTTATGTCAGGATCTGCTAAAAGATAGCGATCATTTCTTTTTCGAGTCAGTTCGCTCAAAGATAGCGTCATTTGTTTTCATATCAAAGATCTGCTAAAAGATAGCGATCATTTCTTTTTCGAGTCAGTTCGCTCAAAGATAGCGTCATTTGTTTTCCATATCAAAGATCTGCTAAAAGACAGCGATCATTTCTTTTTGAGTCAGTTTCGCTCAAAGATAGCATCATTTATTTTTCACGTCAAGATCTGCTAAAAGATAGCGATCAGTTCTTTTTCGAGTCAGTTCGCTCAAAGATAGCATCATTTATTTTTCGAGTCAGATCTGCTAAACGATAGCGATCATTTTCCTTTCGAGTCAGTTTCGCTCAAAGATAGCGTCATTTTCTTTCCATGTCAAGATCTGATAAAAGATAGCGATCGTTTTCTTCTCAAGACAGTTTTTGCTAGAAGATAGCACTCACATTCGGTCCAAGTCGTTTGTGCTCAAAGATAGCAACCACTTACTTTTCAAGATTGGTCCCGCTCAAAGATAGCAACCATCCCTAGCTTCAAGTTGAAGCCCGCCCGAGCGGCAATTTCAAGCTTCAGAAATTTCAACATTCAAGTCAAGCCCGTCAAAGCGGCAAGTTCAATCTTCAAATCAAAGACCGTCAAAGCGGCAATTTCAACATTCAAGTCAAAGCCCGTCAAAGCGGCAATTTCAACTTTCAAGTCAAGCCCGTCAAAGCGGCAATTTCAACTTTCAAGTCAAAGCCCGTCGAGCGGCAGTTTCAACTTTCAAGTCAAAGTCCGCCCCAGCGGCAATTTCAAGTTTTTCAAGACTCACTTGGTAGTGGGAGCTTCAGACTAGTATATCAATTTGGGAAGCAAGAAGAAGTTAGCTTAGGAATCAATTTTACATGTCGAATGTTGTATTTTAATTTTTCCTTTGTAAAGCAGTGATCACCAGCTAGCTAGCCAGCAACCAGCGACAGTGACCAGCAGCAACAACTCTAGTGTGTCAAAAGTATCTTGTGTCAGTCCGGGTAAGTCTAGGAGCGTCGAGTCAGTCCCAGCTAGTTCTGAAAGTGTATAGAGTTAGTCTGTTTATGTCTAGAGAGTACTTAGTGTTAGTTTAGAAGAGTCCAGTGTCTGTCTAAATGCGGTAGTCCCAGCTATCGCACGTGAGGAACTACACTGACCTGATTCCTTAGTCCGGGGATATGTAGGTAGCCTTGTTCTCGGCTAGAACCGAAATTCAAGGTACGGTCACCATTTTAGAAAGCATGCTCTCGGCTAGAACCGAAAAGCCAAAATTAGTTGTCGATTACGTCTTTGTCCGAAAACTATCCATGTTCTCGAACAAAGAGGGGCAGCTGTAATCACCTAATTTTGGCACCAAAAATACAAATTACATAAAATAGTTGTTAATTATTATGTGATTTTTTGCTAGATTCTATCCTTTATTTAGCCGTATTAATTTAATTTGTTAGATAAAAATATTAAAAATTACTAAAAAAAAAAAATAATAGAATCATGTGTGGTCAGTGTCGACGTGGATTTATGTGCTAGCATGCTTTAATTTAGTAATTGATTATGTTTCGATGTTGATTTTTGTGTAATTGACAACATGGGTAATGGCTATTGTTAAAAAGAAATCAGCCCGAAAAGTTAGCCCAATTCCCCAACCTGACCCGGCCCAATGGCCCTTCATATAAAAGCTTAAAGCTTTGCCATTTTTGGCATTTAACACAACACACATTAAAAAATAGGAAACCCTTGCCATTTCTTCATCGCCTCCACCGGAAATCGCCTCCACCTCCGGCCGCCACTGATCCGCCGTCCGTCCGCCGTTCTCCGGCCACCGGAAAATTCCCAAAACACAACCCCGGACTCGTCTCGACCTCCTCATCCCATTTTCGTGACTATTTTTTCCAAAATCCAAGTCGCTTGGTGTAGATCGAGCTTTAGAAAATCTGTCAACAATTTTCCGGCGATTCCTTCGAGTTTTCCGGTGAGTTTTGTTCTTGTTTTTCCTTCTCCTCACTTCCCCTCTCACCCTCACATCCCCATTCTCCCAATACCCCATCCCCTTTGCCCCCCGTTTCTTTTCCCCTTTCCCGTTTCTGTTTCCCGTTCGTTTTTCTTCTTCTTATCTTTTTATGTTTTTCTTTTTTCTGTTTTGGGTTCGTGGCTGCTCTGTTTCCCGCGCTTGTAACTAATTTTGAGGTTGGTGTATGTTGGATTTGGGGTGGAAATGGTAGCAGCAGTGGTGGAGGCATGCGAGGGCAGCGGCATCGCTGTGTCGCTCTCGCTGCAGAGGTGCTGATTTTGTGACAATTGGTGTCGAGGCAGCGATTGGTGGTGATGCTTTATTGATTAGGCAGTGACGATGCCCTGTCGTTTCTTGGTGAGGCAGTTTCAATGGCTGATTGTGATAGTGAGAACTGTAATGCGAGGTGCTGCGATGATTGTCTAGAGCGGGGATATAGCAGCGACACAGTGGATGCGGCTTTAACTAGGCGTGATGGTGATATTACTTTGTCTTAACGGTTTCATCCTTACCCCTCGCTTTTATCTGTTTGATTAGATTTGTTAAATGTTAAGTGTTATCTAGTTTAGTATTGGCATGTAGAAGTAGTCCATCTGTACATTGGCATTAGTCGGAAACATATTAGCTTAAACTTGGAAGCTTGTAAACTCGACATTTGTCCAGCGTTCAATTGAATTAGCGTGTTGAAGTATGTTCCTATTTACGAGGGCATTATGTTTCTGTCATTTAATCTGCTCAAGGCATATTCATGTGATGTTGTGTTATATGTATGCAGCCTGTCTAGAGTAGTATGTTCAAATGTTTCAGTTCCATACAAAGTGAAGTTAGATAGTTGCTTGTTTGTTTAAGTTTTATGGCATTTAGTTCTGTTCAAGTATAAAGATGTTGTAGGTGCACTTTTGGTGAGTGAGTTTTTAAACCATGGTAGATTGTGCATGAGTATCAAGTTGTATGCTTAGTTCTATTTTGCTTTAGTGAGTTAAGTATGTAAATGGCTTGTTTGTTCCCTGTTAGAATCAAATGTATATTGGTAAATCTGTTTGTTCTTGTGCTAGTGAATCTGTACCAACATTGGCTTGAAGCTCATATAGAACAAGCAGATAGTTGAATCCTGGATGTGAGTTAGTCCAGAAGCATAAATTTAGTTTGGTTCCTTTTTGCTTCATTAACTAAGCCTAGAAAGCTGAATGTTAAGACTTGAAAAAGGGGGTCAAGGTCAAAGTAAAAGCAAAGTCAGGTGGCAGGGGTGGCAGCACTTCACCCTGCCACACTCCACCTCTCCTCACTTTGCATTTATTGCCCAGCATGCTTGGCTAGTTGAAGGGGGGACAAGAACTGAATTTTTTTGGAAGTTGGAGAGGAGAGAAGGCTTATTTATTTCAGCTATAAAAGAGATACATAGAACACATTAACTACATACACATTAACTCTCTTCACCTACCTTCAAAAAATCATCAGATCTCAAAAAAAAAAAAAAGAGAAAGAAAGGGGCAGAAAAACAAAAAAAAAAAAGATAGAAAAAGGGATAGTTGTTTCTGGTTGTTAGTTGAAACTTGAAGTTTAGAGTTAAGATTTTTGGTGTTTTGTCCTGTTTGCTGCTGGTATTGCTTGCTCTACTGAAGTTTGTTGCTGCTTGGGCTTGGATTTTGGGATAGAGCAGATCTTTTGTTTGGCTAGGACTTTATTTGCTACTATAGGTATTTCTTTCCTAACCCCCTTTCTATGTATGTATGCTAAAATTATGGCCATATCTGTGAACTAAAACATGTTTTAGATACCCTTAATTATAAATGAGACATGTTCAAGTTTGGAATCTATCTCCTATCTCTTTTATGCGTTTTTCAGTTATGTATCCATAGTTATTTAACTTGTTCATTATAAATGATATATGATGTGGCTATGTGTCCAAATTGTGGCTATGTGTCCAAATTGTGAACTTTAAAGGACGAGCAGTTTAAATAGTTAAATGGGCCAGATTTGCAAAGACCATCCAGTTTGAGGTTTTGACCCTTTAATTTGAAGTCAAAAACTTAACCAAGAAAATAAGCCATCAGTTGAAAGGAAATTGAAAAAGTGGCTATGTGTCTAAATTACGAGTTGTAACAGAAGTAAGGCGCTAGTAACACTGTGATTCAAATTATAATTTGTTTATTGAAGTAAGGTGCTAGTATATGGTAATATTTAAAGCAATGATAATAGATAATTTTTAAACACACTTCATCCTAACTAATAATTTTTTTAGAACAGTATTAATAATTTTAAGTAAGTTGAAAGCATAATCAACGTTTAGACTGATTTTAAAAAAAATTTAATATCCGACGTTTATATCGAGATTTATATATATTAGAGATCTGAACGGGTGAAGTGCTTGCGCGAAAAATATTTGGCCGAGTCGCTGAAACGAAAAATATGATTAAAAAAAAATATATATATATAGCAAACAAAGGCAATATACAACTCACCTTCTATTGATAGTCTCGATGAAGTCAATTAAAATTCGTAAAATAGACCAATCCTCTGTGAGGTTGGAAATGCGCAATATATTTTAGCTATTATGAGTTAAAGTGTTAATCCGTTCAATCTTCCGTGAAGTTGGATAAGAATAACACTTTAAATTTTTTCTGAATTAAAGTTTAAACTCAAACGGCAAAATAATACAACCATATTTAATAAAGTTAAAAATTGCGTCAATAAAAGCAACTGTGCTTGGCACAGGACTCGAGGGTGCCTAACACCTTCCCGCGAGTCAATCGAGATCCTTACCCGGAACTCTGACGCAGACCACTTACGAGTCATAGGTGTTCCAAGGTACCTCTTTGGTGACTTGGCACACCTTTGAACTATGTCAAGTGGCGACTCCGTAAATCTCAATAATTTTGTACCTTTAAAACACCTAAGTCACAACCTACCTTTTATATTTATTATTTTTAGTAAATTTTAGGGCGTGACAGTTATTGGTGTCTTAAATGAGGAGTAAAGACTCATATATATAGCTAAAAGTGGGGGCTAAAAGATGGAGTGTGGACTTGTACAAAAGTACAAGCCCACACCCCTATACTTGAGTGTTTTTTGGCCATTTTCAGCATAGTAGAGCAACAGTTCTAAAAAGCTGAAAATGTACAAGTAGGGTCCTCTAAAAGGACCCCCATTACTCATTGCATTACTAGAAGAAAACTAGGACCAAACTAGACAACTAATCAGCCCCAAACTGAGTTGAAACTGAACCAAATGCAACCAGATCCTAACTTTGTCTAACAAAGTCCCAAAACTCAATTTAACAATTCTAAACTGAAAAAGGAAATTAGCCCCCTATATACAGATTTCAGGCTCACATACTGCACATACACAAAGCTGCCTGCACAACTTCATACAACTGCCTGAACCTGCACTTAAGAATATCAGATCCCATTCCCTTCAACCTAAACTATCCTGCACTTAAATCCTTCCCTGAACCAACACAGACCTCTCATATACTCTTTGAGAGACCACCTCAAACATTCAGGAGTTCCAGACCACTCCAAATACCCCTGAACTCCTGAACCAGAAACAACCTTGAACAAACAACTTATTAATTGGACTCCATTCAAACTCATAAATGCTAGGCAAAGATCCCATACCAAAACAGAATTAATAGAGCAAAACCAAACTACTTTGCAACCATACCTGGACCAAGTATTATACTAAGACGGATTTGAGCACAGAATTCAAACCAAACCAAACAAACTGCATACATCAAACTCCTTGCAAAGAATGAGACACCTACTCATACTCGACAGAGCTAAGCAAACAGAAACTCGCGCACGCAAATCAGAAAATAAACTAAATGTGCCATTCTAATGAATTCATGCTTTGGCAATATACGGACAAACTACGGTAACATTTCATACTTGGCATTTGAATGAACAAACTCAAACTTATATAAGCTAGTATCATCCTTAACATTATTTCTAACACATCATTTCTAACACTAATATACAACTAATAAAGGAAAAGGAAAAGAAGCTCAAATTTTTATTTCTAACCCGTTAAACACAACCAAACTTGAACCTGCTTCGCTTCAGCGTTGCCTCTTCGCTGCCTTGTTATCGGGGCATTGTCTCGCCCTGCTGCTGCCCGTACGCCAACTCTGGTTCACCATTGTCCTCACCCCAGCCGCACCAAACATAGCCAGTACACCAGCTGCCTCTTCGTCACCACGAGCTATTGCCTCGCTCGCTTTATCAACAAACATCACAGCCCTCAAAACCCCGCTGCCTCGACACCATTGCCTCCACAAATGACTGAAAACAAACCCCCTACACTGCCTCACATCCACCCGCACCGCTGCATCATCGCAGTCCCCCGTTCTAGTTTGGTCGCCCTCACAGCCCCTATATCACACTAAAATACCCACACCAAACTGCCGTAACAGCCCCCCTCCAATTGTCAAACAAAATCATCATCTCATGCCAAAATATTGTCATCACAACAACAACAAAACAACAGAAAAAGAAAAAATGAGAAGAAAGAAACGAGAAACAGAAACGGACAGGGGAAAGAAAAGAAACAGGCAAAGGGACGGGGGTTTTTGGGGGGATGGAGATGCGAGGGTGAAGGGGAAAGCGAAGAGGAGGAGAGGGAACCAAAAACTCACCGGAAAAAATCAATATCGTCGGAGTTGAAGTTTGACCGGATCTTTGACCTCCGATCTACTCCAAATGGCTTGAATTTTGACGAAACCAATCACGGAAATAGAAAGAGGGGGTCAAGATCTTTCTAATGGTATATATATTGTATTTTTCCGGCCACCGGAGGTGGTGGCTGGCGGCGGCAGCGCGGCGGAGGAGCGGTGGCTCCACGGCGGAGGAGATTTCCGGCGGCCTTAGGAAAAATTGGCAAGAGTTTGCCCATGCTTGCCCATTTCTGAGTTTTGTGTAAAAATGGCAAGAAAATTGGGATTTAAGCTTATATAACATGGGTATGGGCTTGGGTAAATAAGTGGGCTAATGGGCTAAAGTTTCGGGCTATTATTTGTTTTACAAATGACCATAAAAATAATTTATACACACCAACTAACTGAAATTAAACCACATATTTTACAATACTAACACAATTAAACTATAGAATCAAAAATTAAACAGAGAATAAGTAGTTTGGCAATTTTCATACTTCACATCCCAATTAAAGACAAATTTAGTTAAGAATAAACACTAGAAGTCCAGAAAAATTTGACGGAAATCCTAGGAAGTTAGCTCGACTATTTTGAGCTATTTCAAGCTATTTTTGAATTGTCGTGCCAAAATTAGGTGATTACACGTATTATATTTCACCATATGAAGGATCATAGTAAGTTATCAAACTTTGATTTGGAAGGTTATTGCAGTAGTAGTAGTATTTTGTTCAAATAAAAGTTCAATTTCATCCACTGAAGCTGCCAGAGTAATATATGCTACTGACATATTATCCATCTTCTCTTATCTTCCTAAGGTTAATGTACCAACAAAAACGAAAAAATCATGTGAACAAAATATAAACATGGTGTGGACAGACATACCGTACAGCATCTTCTTGCCTGTTAAACATGGTGCACTCCTTGTCTCAGATAAGGTTGTCTCCTGCACTTTCATTTACATACCTCTACCACAAATATCATCTTCTCCATATACACCCCCCCCCCCCCCCCCCCGCCAAAAAAAAAAAAAAAGACTTCAACCCTACAACAATAATATTAATCTAATTAATCAAAACGAGTCATAACCAACTATATATTTCAGTGTCATGTTGCACTATTTAAGTCCGTATTTAGTACCTTCTAAATTCTAAAAACAACAAGATATTGGTATCTTCTTTTATTCGTTTATTCTTGTGATGTGGGGAATATAATCTTTTATAGCTTGTTGTAATTCTTGACTCTGTATGCAATTCTTTTGGTCAATTAAATTCCTAGAATTTTAAGCTTTCCTAATGAGAGTATCGTGAGAAGTACCGTCTCTTAGAGATACTATAATTCATGCATTAATACTATGATAAGAAAAATGTAAGAAGATCGTGAGTGAACATGTAATGCTCTTTCCTAAATGAAGTTTCCAAGAAAATACATGACTTTAACATAAATTGACTTTTGCTAATATGCCGGTTCTCAAGAATCTTGTTTAGACAAAAACACGTGTGATGATCTTTTGACATTTTCAGTTTTCAAACTTCATAATATCTTTCATCTTGAACTAAACCAAATATTAAAAAGAACATATGCACTTGTGTTTGCTAGCTTTTGTGGTTTAAAGAGAGATTTGATTCTAGTCAAGTATCTTGATAGAGTCTATTAGATGCCTGCTTTGACAATGTGTGCACCTTATTTTATATATGTGAAAATTTTCATGCATTACCAATCAGATTTTGGATTTGGTTACGTATCATTGAGATTCATGTTAACTTACTAAATATATAAAATAATTTCTTCTTGAAGGAAACTTTGCAAAGAAGAACGGATACACCGTACCAGATTTAACGAAAATCAACTTATCAATATCGATTTATTGAAGAAAATAGTATTGTCTGGACACTAGTTGACAGCACCAGATGTATAAAAGAGTTTTGAGACCATTGAAACAGATTTTACAGCCTTTCACACCCCACTAGGAAATATTTGTCACAAGATTCCTCATTTTAGTTTAAATATGTATAGATTCAGTACATGAATCTGGACTTCCTTTCTCTGAGAAACCAGTATACATGATACATAAATCATGCATATTATTTTAATTAATTAAGTCTTGATAAAAGTAATACTCTAGTACTTAACTGAATATAAGTACTTTAACAATGGGTAAGTTGTTGAAGAATACCCTATGTTCACGACTCACAAGCATATAACGTGGCTAACGTCTATTAAGAAAATAGTACGGATAACTTAACCAATTAAGAATATATATATGGATGAAGCCATCCCCTTATTTTGGTTGATCTTCAATCAAACAGTTAAATCAGATGATCAGTTAAGAAATCTAATTTTATACATATGACAGTTATAGAGCTTTTGTATCACTAATATACTTTAACCCGTAATAACATGTTGTTACTTTGTTGGCTAGTTATATATGAACCCTCTCAGTCGAGTAACTTAGCCTACATTAGCATAAGCTGAACCACATGTTCGAGATGAGTTCATCATTCAACTTTCTAAATGCTTTTAGAGAAGAAAAGTTGTGGAAAAGAACGACAATAACCAAAGGCCAATGAATGGGGGAAAAAGTAGAGAAAAGGTAGAGTCCATAGCTCAGCTGTTGCTAAAAGGTTCTCAGTGGTGGATTTGCTTGAGCTGCTAAGGATTTGACTTTTAAGTAGAACCGATGATGTAACGAAGTTTTACGCCACTGGCTTAATTTCTACCTATTCTAGTTTTAGATAACATATACTGTATTTTAACCGAATTTAACTTATTATATTTGGACGGTTATATTATGTACGATCGAGTCACTTGTGTGAATTGAAAATATTTTATAATGTCGATCACATAAATAATCCTCTACATTTTAGTTGGCATTCAATTTCCCCTACCCTGAAACCACATTTCCACTTTCTCTTTCTATTCTTGTTGATCGTCATAGCCCACCACAGGAGAAAATTACCTCAAATATACCCAGTTCGATCTGAGATATATTATATACTAGTATCATATTAGGAAGATGAGTTGTAACCTACCCATTTTATGTTTTCTTTCAAAAGCATCAATTATAGGAAAGTACCCTAAATCCAACTATATAGATAGTTCTAGTAGTTGGTCGAAAGTTGTGTATGAACATGTAATATTCAATGTAACAAAACTGCTCAAATTCCTCTTTTGTCTATGCACAATAGCCAACTGGCTCAAACGACCCACCCCTATTATCAAAATAAGATTCTTAATTATAATTTAATAAACATGTGTTTCTATGTGTGATGAAGAGAGAGAAAGAGAGAATAAGATCAGGTACATGTATGCAACATACAGATATTTTTGAAAGCAACAATACTCAAAAATAGCAAAGCATGAAATTTGCCAAACTACTTGGAAAACTCTTGAATAAAAAACTATGGAGTAAGAAATTAAATAAAGAAGAGCTCAAATTTTGAAAAAAAAAAAAAGATTCACATTTCTTGTTTTCTATTTCCATCTCCTAAGTTAGCTCACTTTTGAGCTATTTCTTCTTCACTAATACTAATATACAATTGAAACATTTGCAACTTGCAACTACTAACGAAAACTCGAAAAAAAAAAAGATTACAAACAAAAAGGGAAAAGTTACTAGCTACTTGTTACAAGGCATCAATAACCCTTTGTTTCTTTCTATACTCAAATGCCAACAACTCCATCTCAATCTTTCTTTTGCCACCACTGCAACTAGTCATATTGTTATCAACAACATTACTTACAGCTGGTACTTTGCATATATCAACTCCAAATAATCTCACCATTTTTACTTGAGGAACTTGAACTTGAGTAGTAGTAACTACACTTGTGGGTGTAACATTTCTAGCTTTGAAGTCAATATATAATTGCTTATCTCCGCCCGTGGATCGCTGGAAACTAACAATATCTCCAGCTTTCAAATTCTTTTCCTTCACAAAACGACTCCACCCTTTTGTCAAAACATAACTTTGGCTACTATTCCAATAAGAGTATCTAAATCTCCAAACTTTCCCATTCAAATCTTCGAAGTTTAACAACACCCCTTTTGAAGTATTCCCATTTTGCAAAGGGAAATGTTTTTCAGCATGTTGTTTAGGGATAACTAGCCTGTTAAGTTTTCCAACATCACTTGGTGTAACAGCCTTTTCAAATAGCTGTTCACGCGCTTTATTGACTTTGTCAATAGTAAACAATGAACTCATTAGTCCATCTTTTGTACATGCTCTTTTACCATCTTTAGTAAATCCAAAATGTTTCTTGCTTTGCTCAAGCTCATCACCATAAGTATGTTTACGAAGCATGTCAACAATTTCAGCTTTTGAATGAGAATTCAAGAAAGCAATCTCCATATCATCATTATCTTCATTTTCCAATAAGGGCTTGAAGTTTGTGACAGCATCGCGGCCACGAAAGCGTTGGGCCGCGATGTCATAAGCCCTAGCGGCTTCATTTTCTTCATTAAAAGTACCTAACCAAACCCTTTGATGCTTTTCATAGATTTGTGCACCCCATCGACCATTTGGTTGAGGGACCACACCTTT
Organism: Petunia axillaris subsp. axillaris; assembly: GCA_029990575.1. NCBI lineage: Eukaryota > Viridiplantae > Streptophyta > Magnoliopsida > Solanales > Solanaceae > Petunia > Petunia axillaris. Next base: position 49,703,664 of record JARKNS010000009.1, read on the forward strand.
GTATCTTGAAGAAGGGAGCTTTCTTGATTCAGCTTCCACTCCATTTTCAGCATCTATTAGTACACTTGTTCCACTACCCATTCGACAAAGACTTTCCGGCGTCTTCGTCACCGGTAAAGTCGATGTGGATGCCGGAGTAATAGATAGAGAGTCACTAGTTGTGCTCTCAGCATCTATGCATGAGCTTCCGTCCATTTTTGTTTTGTGTTGTTTGATGAGAAAGGAATATGGTGGTGTCGAATAAAAAGTTCAAGAATAGGTGTTATAGCAAAAGGTAGGAAGTTATTAGGAGAAAGATAGTTTGATGAGTATGAATTGAGTTGTTGATAGAAAGAGGTCAATATATATAGCAAGTCTACCCCATATTTTGTGTGTAATAAAAATTATTTTTTCTATGACAAAAAATATAAAATAATACAAGATGAAGATATGGAGATGTGGGTATTATGGGTCAACACAAAGAGAAGAAGAAGGTAAGGAACTAGGAAGATTCATTGGTGGTAAAGTGGGGGAGGGTAGTAGTATATGTCCTAAATCCTATGGGGTATACTAGGGGGTAAGATTATGTATAATATTTATAAATGTTGTAATATGTATGTATATGTTGTGGGGGGTTTGGGGTGGGTGTGTTAAAGGGGGTTGGGGTGAGAATAGTATGAAATTGTGTATGTATGTATTGGTTGTGGGCTGCGTATGTGTAGTGGGGTATTAGATAAATGAACAAGTTGATGGGGTTCACATGACTGTGGACCGTGTGTTATTATTTGGTAAGTTCATCCCCCCTGAGCTTTGCTGCTACTGAGGACCATAAGCATGGCAATGAGCATCATTTTTTCCTTTTTTCCTTCTTTCTATTTTAAGTTTTCATGTTTATCTAGAATGCAATTGGTGTATTAAAAGCAACATCAACTAATAGATTTTCATGATGTATCAACATCAAATAAGATAAAAGGAGATAGATGAGAATAAATTATTATTGTTATTATCATTATTAGTCCACCTATTCACCAAACAGAAAAAACACCATTATTGTTATGAAAGGCAATTTTAAAAAAAAGAGTTAAGATAGTTTTAATAATAAAATTCTGATCATCTAGATTAGACAATACTTTTATCCAGTTTTAAAATATTATAAATTTGACAAAAGATAAAAATTTGATATCCCATTTCGCATTGAAAATAGGTGTATTGTCTATCATATCTTAATCGATAGTTCTTTTTAGGACAAAAGAAATTTATAGTTGCTAACATTATTATAGTTATTAAATTTATAGTTATTGTTGTTATTGTTGTTGTTGTTGTTATTATTGTTATTATTATTATTATTGTTATCATTGTTGTTGTTGTTATTGTTGTTATTTCTATTATTATTTTTATCATTGTTATTAATTACTATTATTACATCTTTCTAAGATAGTCTATCCAATGGGATGGGTGTCATGGGCTAATGTTAAAACGAGGGGGTGATTGATGGACTTGAAGACAAAACTTCATCCGACCCAAGAATTTCCCATAATATCTTACCTGGCACGAATTGATTGGTCCTTCCCATCTTCACTTTGTCTTTATTGGCTAGGTTCAAATTTAGTATCTATAATCTCAAATATTCAATCATTCCAATAATTTCCATCCAACATTGACAAATGACAACCTCCTTGTCCATCTTCCCAACCTCATCCTCAAGTGGCAACTTCCCCTTGTTTTGCAAATAGGGGACCTTACTACTTCTTTTTCTCCTTTGTTTTCTTCTTTTTCTCCTTTTATCTTTTGTTCTTACTTGCAATAGTATGTGTTTTCCTTTTTTACATGCAATAGGATATAAGCTACTTGAAATCTTACTCATCTTCCATGCATGAGACCTCCTAGTTGTGCCAATCGAATCAAAGCTTATGTAATAATTAACTCACATTTTTTACACGACAGCAGAAACGGATCTAGAATTTTACGAGGATAGGATCACTACTGTAAAGGGCGGAGTTACGACGTTCCAGGAGTGGTCGACGAATATCATTTTATATGACGATATATTAAGGAAAAATATATTAAAGTGCATTTAAATTGGAATTGATCCCTACTCCTAAGCGTAAGTGAACCATCGCTTGATAAAGTGAACAATTTAAAATTTTAGAGCATGGATTCACGAACATTATATTGGACGTATTTAAAAAAAATTGTACATAATATACCGAGTTTAATAGGAAGTGCGTAGGTTCACGTGAACCAAAAATTTCAAGGCACATCCGCCCCTGCACGACAGTAAAGATATATTCATCTTCTCTTTTGTATAACAACGGTAATATTACACAATCGATTATTATAAGTAGAATAAAGATACAACTAATAATATCTTGAATATTTTTGCAGTGCTCCTGCAAGTTAGAGACTGAAATTGTAACAATCTAGTGCACAATATGTATGTAAGATGTTAAAAGGAAAAAGACTTGAGTCTGTTGTGCAGCATTATGGGGAAATTATAACAATCACTGCACAATAAGAATTTCTGAAAAATAATTGACTAATTAAAAGAGCACATTATTATTTGGTGGTTGAGATAAGAAATCGAAAATAATAATACAACTAAATATTTTTTTTCCCGTGGGCTGCTAATAACTTGTAGATAACAATTTTCAATTCATGTATAATATGTTTGAAAAATGAAAGAAGAAGATTGGTGGGGATTATAAAAAATGGTTTATTATGTACGGAAAGAGTCCTTAGGGTCACTGTATAGGCCCACAATAGGGCACATAAGTTGATAAAACCAAGCGCGTTAAATGGTGGGTTTTAGGCCTTTTCAGGATTGGCTCTTTGCTTTTCAGTTTGTTATGTTGGCCCCATTTCTAGATTCCCTTGTTTATCCTAAATTTGTACCTAACTTTATTTGTACTAATCATTTTATTAATTACTCATTACTAAAATAGGAACCCACATAATCCAAAACGATAACCTCACCAATTATTCATGTGATTAATAACACCTACTTTTTAATTCATTTTTCTAAATTGGTTTTGTCAATAGTCAAAAATTTGGGTTTTCCATGTACGTTGAATGACTTATTTTAAAATGCTTAATTAACTAATTGCATGTGGATTTGGAAGACCGTATATGTACGTTATACATGAGTAGGGATACGGACAAGTTGTATATTTTTATGTAGGTTTTAATTGCAAAACTGCCATTCCTTACAAGTGGGAACATATGAATAGATATGTTGGTTTGTCACATGAGAGCTATTATGGAATTGGCGTTAGGCAAGTAGTCCATCATCAATGATGGACCTGCATCAATGTTCTCTCTCTTGCTGCTAGACTTGTACCATTGCCTTGTTCCTGTCTCCATTGAAAAAAAAATTAAAGAGATTAAAATAGAGTTTTGATCTGATGAGGCATTGACTAAGTCTAATTAATTCAAACTACTTTTAATATGTAAATTGAATTACTTCCAATTCCTTCACAATAATTTGCATATTTACCTCATAGTCGAAGATACCACTAGTCGGCTCCTCCAGTTTCATTTTGATGGGTAACTCACACATAATAATTACCCTAAGTGAGGACGTAATAATTTGGGTAGTTCCCCTTTTGAAAATGATTGCAATTATACTCGAGTAGATAATTTTCTAAAAGATCTACTTAACTACATAATATATGTGAGGGACAAATGCTTAAAAAAAAGTTATTGAACTCGCTAAGGGTATTTATATAAAATTGAAAAATCGTACCAAACCGAAAACTGATTCAAACCGGAAAAAATCGATATTCTTTACTTTTGGTTTGATTTTGGTTTTTAATTTTAAAAACCGATATAATTTGATTTGGTTTTGGTTTTAAACAAAAAATAACCGAAAAAATCGACTGTATAAATAATATTTAAAAATTATAATTAGACATATAATTATGTGTATTTTTATGAATTTACACCATATATTAATTTATTTTTTTTGCACTTGAATTCTAGTTTAGATCCTCATCTTTTTATATAATTTTTGTATTTTGAATTTTAGTTTGCATTCTAGTCTTTATTTTGACAAGTCAAACATTAATCTATTGTATGTTAAAAATAACTTGTCTTGTACTCTTCCATTGTCGGTTAATTCAATATCAACAAGATATCTTAGCAAATGATATTTCTTCAATTTTTCAAACACGAAAAAAATTATTGTAAGAAGTTTGATTAAGTTAATTGAATGGTAAAATGCTTGTATAATCAATTTTTGGATGAAGCTACATATATAGCTCTTGATTACATAAATAGTTTGTTCTTTTCTAGAGTGTACTTGGTGTGGATGTGTCATGGTGGAATATAGTCGCTCAAATATGTGTTTGATCTTTGGAAGCGTATGTTACAAATTTAGTGAGAAAAAAATCGATAAAAAATTGAACAACCCAAAATAAGCGACATAACCGACAAAAACCGAACAAATGCAAAACCGACTTAATTGATTTGGTTGAGGTTTAAGTATTTGAAAATCCAAATTAATTAGTTTGGTTATCTTTTAGAGGAAAACCGATCCAATCCGACCCATGAACACCCCTAGTACTAGCTAGCGACATTATAAAGAAGTCTTTACGAAATAGAAGTAAAAGAAGAAAATTGCTGAAGTAAAACGAATATCTCCGATAGTCAGTCTATTTCCATCAGCCGACTTAATTAAGGAAGCCGACTATCGCTCTTTGGAACAACCTATGATCGAAGAAAAATGAGTTCGTCGCTATTTTTTTACGTACCCTGAGAGAAAAGGTTACGATAGTAAGCCCCTCCCCGACCTACTTCCTAGTTCTATAAAGTACCTTATACTAGCTCATATCATATGAAAAAGGGTGGACATAAATGTCATATATATGTTTCGATTATCCTCGATAACTCTAAGCATACTCGAACCAAAACAAATTAAAATGAAAGAGAGGATGGGTTAGTGTTTAACCTAAATCCGATTTTAGGTCAATTAACAATTAAATTTGTATTTGCGGAGTCACGATCAATAGTTGAGATTAAAGATCTACACGATGAATTAAATGATGATAATATGGTAAGCTAAAAGTAAAGTATGAACGCAATTAAGGGAGAGTAAACGTATCGTATCCTTTTATAATCGGCAACCACCACGTTGGATGATCCAGTCGTCGAGGCAGTGATTAGAGTAAGAACACAGAATATATCTCAGTAATGGAAAGATAGAGAGTATTCTTATTGATCATATAAACAGGAAGTAAAAAGTTGTTACAATTGGCTAAGGTAAATGCTATTTATAGGCATGGAAGGCGCCTGTTGAAGTTGTAGTAGCCGTTGGGTGTAGAACTGTTCGGATAAGTAACCGCTGGGCGTCTTATCCAGAAAGGTTGTAACCGCTGGGTGACCGTAATTTGAATGATCGCGCCCAATAGTGCTAATAACTGCTCGTTCAAATTATGCTGACTGTTGATATATCCCGTAACTTCCTTGGGCCTGCCCGTGGGAAGTGTCTGTTCGGTGAATGTCTGTCCAGTGAGTGTCTGTCCGGTGACACGTCAGCTCATGCCACGTGGACGACACGTGTCACTCGCCAAAGTCCAGTCAGTTTTTATCCAATACAGATAGTCCCCGCACTTCTCGGGCAGAGAATCTGTCCGAGGAGTGGATAAGAATTTTGGCGGGAGTCTTTACAAACTTTTTGTCTCCATATGATGCAATCTTGATGACGTAGGAATCCTATCAGATAGGTGACAAGTCTTTGTGATGTGCGCATTAAATGCGCCGTATGAAAAAGTAACTGTGACCTGCACGTCTGTGGCACCGCAGTTTACTCTGAAATGACTACTGCGTTCCCCGAGGGTAAAAGCAATAATTTTAACCGTCTCTTTCCACGTGCGCACGTCGCTTGCTGATTATGAAGTGACTGCAGTTCTCTAGGGTAATGATAGCGCTGTAAAGCATTGATTAACCCTATCCCCTTTATCGACGGCCAGATCTGGGTGTGGATTATCTGAGAGCCTCCACGTGTCTTTGCGAGAAGTTGGGGATCTGCACCTTGATTCCTATAAATAGGAATTCACTTGACGAGAAACCTTTTACCTACTCTTATTTCTCCTGCATTGCTCTTTGAAAAACCCTCGAATCAACTCTTGACATTTTCTTGGCAATTTCATTCTTCTTCTAAAATCATGTCTACAAGATCCAGAAGGAATCTAAATTTCGACGCTGCTGGAAGCTCGACGGCCACTCCTAGGCCGCGGGCTTCTCAGGCTACTGCCCCTGAGATAATCCCTAAAAGGTGGGGCGAACTTGAGGCAGATTGCAATGTTAAATCCTTCCATAATAGGGAAGGTAACACGCGCAACTGGCCGGTATACAGATTCAAGTCAGGGATTACGAAGGAGGTGATCCCTCATGTGAGAGTAGATTGTAATTGGGGTGACGAAATTCCCCTCTTGCCGGTTTCTGAAGGTGAGAACATTACCTCTCACCGGGCTGGGTGGACAGCCATTGGTACCTACCCTTTTACAGTGGGGTGTAGGTTGCCTTTGCACCCAGTGCTGGAGACACTTTGCAGGGAGTATCTTCTCTGCCCGGGGCAACTGAGCCCCAGCGTATATAGGATAGTCACACTCCTAGACTGGTTTGCGGCTGAAACTGACCAGTCTTTTGAGTACAAGCACTTCATTTCCTTGTATAGCGTCCAGATTTTTAAGGACTGCTATGTGAACGTCAAGATGCGAGGGAGCAAGGGTTTGGTGCGTAGCTTTGAGGATACCGGTGACCGAGGCTGGGTGCATCGGTATCTGTTCGTACGCTCCTCGGCCTTGACGTTCGACGACAAGGCGCACCTTCCAGAAGTCTGGAACAAAACACGTAAGTCCCCGAGTTTTTGTGTTATATTTCGTCTTTCCTTCTCCTTCTAACCTTCGTCAAAACTATAGATGAACTGACGGCATGGGTTGAGCCGATTCTGGCAAAATTTGAGCCAGAGAAGAGAGAATGGTCATACTTTGCTTCTTCCAAGAGTTTGGCCGTGAAGCACAACGGTGAGGATATTTCTATCCTCTTGATAGCCCTTTCTTTCTGAACCCTTCTTGTGTCTGACCGTTTTACCTTTGTTGCAGGTTTGGGTACTTCGGGAGGTTTTTTCCCTGCTCCCCCTCAGGACAGACCTACTGAACCTGTCGTCGACCCCCTTGCTGAAGCTGAGGCTATACTGGCTTCGGCTGGCGCTCTGCGCAGCAGGGACGGAGGCGAAGCACTTCTGTCCGAGGGGTTGAGTCCCTTAAAGAGGAAGAGGAAGAGCCAATGCGAGGGTGGAGCGCAGAAGAAGTCTGCCCGTAAGGCTTCCGCTGCTACTGGACAACCCTCGACGGCTGGTGGTGACCCTTCTGCTGGGGCAAGTGTCCCGGAACCCGAAGTCGCTGCTGAAGCCCCTGAGTCCGTACGGGGAGAGGGTCCGGCCCAGGAGGTTATCCACCTGTCGGATACCGAGGTTGAGGCAGATGTTCCTCTTCAGCGGAGGCCTCATCTCCGTAGTGACAAGAGAAGGGCCGAGGAGGAGACCGTCCAGTCTCCGCCAAGGAGTCCCCGAGTTGGTGATGGGGAGAGGGCAGGTCCTTCTCGTGCGGACAAGGGCAAAAGGAAAGTTGGTGAAGAAGAAGAAGTGAGAGAGGAAGTAAGAGAAGAAGTAAGAGAATAAGTAAGAGAAGAAGCCGGGGGAGAGGAGGTAAGAGGAGAAGCCGGGAGAAGCTTCCCAAGGAAGTAGCCAAGGTCCTCGTGTTTTCCGTTTTGAGGATCTGGAAAACATGGCTGCTGAGGGAGCAACCCCCGTTGTTCTTCGCGATTGTGAGACCATAGACCCGGAGGTGGAAGGTGGTTCAAACCTTTCCTCATCAAGGTTTGTTTGGCGGTCAGCTATTGCGGGGCGGACAGAGCTAAGTGACATCAAGGGGGTTCGTTACAAGTTCGGACCGAATTACCCCTCGGAACAGGCTAGGGATCCCAAGCTCTGTGAGAAGAAACATACCCTGAGACTTGCTCCCGATGTCAACTTTGTGGCCAGGCCGCGCAGCTTGGTTAAAGCAGTTTCTTCGCTCATCGGTCCTCGAGAGGAGTGGGTGCTAAGGGAATTGACCGACGAAGAACTGGCTTTCCAAATTGCTTCCGTTTCTGCCCGGGTAAGTTTTCCCTCTTTGCTTTAGCAGTAGTTGTTAGCCTATGATTCTTAATCGTGACTTACTTTATGTTTCAGTCAAGCATGCTGGCCGCTGAAATCATGTTCCGCTCCCGGTTGAATAATGCCAATCAAGTGGTAGAGGTGAAGAGAGAATTGCTTGAGGCTCTGAAGGATAACAAAACCTTGATCGAGCAGTGTGGTTTCCTTGGTGGGAAAGTTAACCGGTTAACAGACGTTAACAATAATCGCCTTGAGCAGATCAATGCTCTCACCAGGGAAAAGGACCGTCTTTCTGAGGAGAAAGAGGGGTTCGCACGCTCCGTCCAGGTTTTGGAGAGACTTCTTGAGGAATGCCACGATAGTTTGAACAATGCTAACGACGACCGTGCAACTCTTGAACTGAAGCTGCAGAGGGCAAACGAAGAGTTAACCAAAGCCCGTTCTGAACTTCAAGCTGCTAAAGACCAGGTCGTCCAGCTGATGGGCGTTCAGGCCGTATTGACCAAGGATCTGGCAAACTTGCGTGACCAATCGGAGATTAAAGCCAAACTTGCGGCCTTTGAGGCCAAACTTACGTTGCTTGTACAGATCCGTGCTGGGCAGGTTGATGTTGAAGAGATGTTGCAGTCGACGAAGAGTGCTGTTCGAAGGATACAACAAGCATTGGGTCTCTCTCCCGAAGAGTCGGATGGTGAAGATGACGATGATGAAGATGAAGAGCTGGGGAGTGACGACGGGCCCAACGGAGCTGGTGCGTTGAGTCCCGGTCACGGCCCTTCAAGTTGATAATTTCTTTTCTGAACTTATGTATTTTTGTTTCGTCTGGCGAGAGCCGGACTTGTTTATTTGGTGGGAAGAAGTCTTATGAAGATTTCCTGGCCCTTGGCCGGTTTGTTTGGCCTTTTGGACACTCTATGAAATTCTGTCAGCCGTACTCGGCGTTTTATCACTTCATAGTTTTAATGTATATATGCAGTTTCAGATCCATTCAGTGACTGTTTAGTTATGAATTCTTGATCCTTTGGTGTGCATATATTTCGGCTTTTCGTGTCTCATATTTTTGTTTCGTCTGGCGAGAGCCGGACTTGTTTATTTGGTGGGAAGAAGTCTTATGAAGATTTCCTGGCCCTTGGCCGGTTTGTTTGGCCTTTTGGACACTCTATGAAATTCTGTCAGCCGTACTCGGCGTTTTATCACTTCATAGTTTTAATGTATATATGCAGTTTCAGATCCATTCAGTGACTGTTTAGTTTTGAATTCTTGATCCTTTGGTGTGCATATATTTCGGCTTTTCGTGTCTCATAATTGGGAACTGCTTTTCAAACTTTATTAAGTTTGTACTTTCTCAAGTCTCCCCAAATATGTTGAACTTACCCCTTCGTTAGGCAAAGGTCATAAGTTGTAGGTAGTTTGACCGAATCGTGGTCGTTTAGAGCTCTGGCCGAGTTGTTTGGCTTTGTGAACGACTTCTCTTATTTTCGTGGAAGCCTCGTCACATGAAGGTTTTAACTTGTGAATGACTTCTCTTATTTGCCGTGGAAGTTTAATCACGCTAATTGAAAAATTTGCTGCCTTTAAATAAGGTCTTCTGCCCGTATGAAGGTCTTCTGCCTGTATAGGGTCCCATGAATAAGATAGTTTGTTATCTCGTTCCTCCAATCCCAGGTAGTGCTGACAGTGTTAACTTCGAACTTTTCCCTGTCCATGGTTGTGTAAAGAAGCTGAACGATAGCCGAAGAGCCGGCTGCTCCTATTTCTGCAACTGATCCCATGTTTGCGAGAGCGTCGGCCTCGTGATTCTCTTCCCGTGGAATCTGAATTGCTTCCCAGTTGTCGAATTGCGTCAAAAGCTCTTTTACTCGGCCGAGGTACGCCTGCATTCTGGGCTCTCGTGCGACGAAACCTCCATTGATCTGATTGACTACTAACTGAGAATCGCTTTTTAGCTTGACTATGGTTGCCCCATAGCTTCGCGCCAGTTCCAGTCCTGCGATAACGGCCTCATACTCGGCCTCATTGTTAGTAACGAAAGGGCATTTGATAGCCTGCCTCACCGTTTCTCCGGACGGAGCAACGAGGACCAGCCCAAGTCCTGACCCTTTGACATTCGAGGAGCCGTCCGTATGGAGGACCCAAGTGCCCGGAGCCTGTCCTGCATAGAGGATGGCTTCCTTTTCTGCCTCAGGGTATATATTCACACTGAAATCTGCCACGAAGTTTGCCAAGACTTGTGACTTTATTGCCACCCTGGGCTGATAAGTGATATCAAATTCGGACAGTTTTATAGCCCATTTTACCAATCTTCCTGAAAATTCTGGTTTGTGCAGAACATTTCGTAAAGGGAAAGTGGTAACCACAACTATAGTATGACTTTGAAAGTATGGACGTAATTTTCGGGCAGCAGTTACTAGAGCTAACGCTAACTTTTCCAAAGGTTGGTAGCGGGTTTCTGCATCAATGAGAGCTTTGCTAACATAGCAGATAGGAAGTTTCTTACCTTTTTCTTCTCGTACTAGTACAGCGCTTACCGATGACTCCGAGACTGCCAGATAAATTAGCAACTGCTCGCCTTCCACAGGTGTGGTAAGTAGTGGAGGATTGGAGAGATATTTCTTCAAATCTCTCAGCGCCTGCTGACATTCAGGTGTCCACTCGAACTCCTTGTTTTGCTTTAAGACATCGAAGAAACTCTTCCAACGATCAGATGACCGGGAGATGAATCTGCGCAGGGCAGCTACTCTCCCCGTCAGCCTCATGACTTCTTTCCTATCGCGAAGTACGTCGGGGATTGACTCGATAGCTTTAATCTGAGCGGGATTGACTTCAATGCCTCGCTGAGAGACAATGAACCCCAGAAATTTTCCCGACCCGACTCCAAAAGCGCATTTCTCCGGGTTCAATTTCATGTTATATTGATCCAGGATTCGGAAAGCTTCTTTCAGATGTGCCGGATGATCTTCTGCCCGTTTGGACTTTATTAGCATGTCGTCAATGTACACTTCCATAGTTTTCCCGATATGGTCGTGAAACATCCGATTGACCAGATGCTGATAGGTTGCACCTGCATTTTTTAATCCAAACGGCATAACTTTATAGCAATACGTACCTCGGCAAGTTATGAACGCCGTCTTCTCCTGATCTCCAGGGTCCATCAGTATCTGGTTGTATCCGGAGTACGCATCGAGGAAGGTCAGCACCTCGTGTCCGGCTGTTGCATCGATCAGTTGATCTATCCTGGGATGGGGATAGGAATCCTTCGGGCAGGCTTTGTTCAGATCTGTGAAGTCAATGCAGACTCGCCACTTACCGTTCTTTTTAGGTACGACAACCACGTTGGCTAACCAGTCCGGATATTTGACTTCACGTACCGAACCGATCTTTATCAGGCGGTCGACTTCGTCATTGATCACCTGGTTTCGGAAAGCTCCTTGCTGGCGCGTTTTTTGTTTCACCGGGCGGTGGTATGGATCCACATGCAACCTGTGAGTAATGATGTCAGGAGAAATACCTGTCAGGCTGTCATATCTGCATGGGACCAGGCGAATGTTGTATGCTGCTCCTTGAGGAATTGCAGGATGTCTCCCCGCAAGCGCTCGCTCAGCTCCGTTCCCAAGTACACCTTCCGCTCTGGTTTATCAGCGAACAGCTCTTCGGGCTCCAGGGCTTCTACTGTTGGCATGTGTTTTTCCTTTTCTTCCATCTTGGCGATGAACTCCGGGACTTCGTACTTAGCCTCATCGGGTTCAGTATTTGGTCCCGGACGCTGTAATTGCTATTTGCTTTCTTCGGGTAATTTTAGGGCTACCGAGTAACAGTCTCGTGCGGTGCGCTGCTCTCCTCTGACTTCACGCACCCCCCACTCGGATGAGAATTTTAACACCTGGTGATAGGTAGAAGGGACGGCCTGCATGTCATGGATCCACGGTCTGCCTAGAATGATGTTGTAGGCTAGGTCAGCGTCGAAAACATGGAAAGTCGTCTCCTTTGCTACCCCCTCGGTTAGAGTTGTTAGGGTGATCTCCCCGAGGGTCTTTTCACTCGAGTTGTTAAAACCGGAGAGAACTCGAGATATAAGCACGATCTTGTCTGCTACCTGCATTTCGTCTATGACTCGTGACGGGATAATATTAGCAGAGCTGCCCGCATCAATGAGTACTCTCTTTACGTCGAACTCCGCTACTCGTAGTGTTATGACCAGCGCGTCGGCATGCGGAAACTGCGATCCTTCAGCGTGGGACTCCTCAAAGGTGATTACTCCTTCTTACCGGGGACGCTTGTTGTTTGTGATGGACACCTTTGCATACTTTTTTGCCGTGAATGTGACCGAGTCTACCTCGATTCCGCCCGAAATGACGTTGACCGTTCGCTTTGGAGAGGATGCTCGTGGTGGACCCGGCCTGTTCTACTGAGCCTTCGCATGAGTTTGCTTTCCCTTCTCGGTCAGGAACTCCTTAAAGAATCCCTGTTTCAACAAATGAGCGATTTCATACCTCAAGGCTTTACAGTCCTCGGTGGTGTGCCCGTGATCTTGGTGAAACTCGCAGCACAGGTCTTTGCTTCGCTTGCTAGGGTAAGTTTTCATGTCCTTTGGCCACTTAACCTTCTCTCCCATGCCTTTGAGTACTTCCATGACCTCCGACATTTCAACGTTGAAGCTTGGCAGGCTTGGGATGCTTCGGGAACTCGACTCAGGGTTTTCCTTTCGAGATAGTCCCTTATTGCTGTGGCGGCTGCGTCCTTTGGAGTTGTTACGCGATTGGTCAGGGTATGGCTCATATCGCGTACCCGATCTTTCCGTTTCTACTTTTCCGCCGGATCCGCTGCTGCGAGGCTGGGTTTTTCCCCGAGCGCTTGCCCCGATCAGTTTGTCTTCATCGATACGTACTTTGGAATTGTAGCGATTGTACACGTCTGACCAACTGGCCGCTGGGAACTCGCGAAGAGACTCATAAAGTCTTCGCGTGGCCTCTGAGCTCCTAACATCCAGGCTATTGGTGAATGCGATTGCCGCCCATCTGTCCGGCACCTTGGGGAGCATCATGCGTTCCCTCTTGAACCGATCCACATACTTCCGGAGTGACTCGTCGGGCTTCTACTTAATTTCAAAGATATCTTCTACCCGGGTCTCCGTCTTCTGGGCACCTGTATGTGCCTTCACGAACAATTCAGCCATCTCTGCAAAGGATCCGATGGAGTTGGGTGGCAACATTGAATACCATCGCAGGGCCCCATCTGCCAGGGTCTCTACGAACTTCTTCAATTGTACAGATTCGATCTCCTCGTCGGTGAGATCGCTGGCTTTTATAAAATTGCTGAACATCATAAGGTGATCGTTTGGGTCAGACGTTCCGCGATACCTTGGAATGTTCGGCATTTTGAACGTTTTAGGTATCGCCTTTAGGGCCGCTTCTTTCTTCCAAGGCCGCTGTGAATATCGCTGGACGTCAACTTTCTTCAGCGTAGGCAGGGCGCCTGGTATCTGATCGATCCTCTCGTGGAGAGCCTTTTGAAGTGCTTCCTGGCTTTCTTTGAATTGCTTGGTGAGAGCTTCCACGACAAGGCTCATGTCTGCAGGTGCTGTAGATCCTCCACCCTGGTTCTGATTGGCTTGAGTCGCTGGATCTGCAGTGCCACTGCCGCCATTACGCTCTTCTTCTTGCCTTGAAGTATGTGAGGAGGGTGCATTGGGGTTAGGCGCTGCAGCATCGGCCCCTGCGGTTGAAGTGTTGCTCCTTCGGAGAGAGTTAAATGCTTCGTGGATTCCCCGGTTCACTTCTACCTGTTGCTGCATAAAATCAAAAAATGTTTTTTGCAGATTCCCTCGGTTAGGGGAGGGACTCCTATGTCGGCGTCTCCTGGGTGGAGTAGCGCTCTGAGAGTGTCGGCGTCTCCCGGGCGAAGTAGCGCTCTGAGAGCGTCCATGCCTGTTTTGCCTGACCTGTCCTTGGAAGGACTGTTGCCGCCCATCGGACGAATAATCGGGGGAATAATTAGGGGAATAACTACGCGAAGGGGTGTCTGCTTGTTGGCCGCCTGCAACGGTTTGTTGTTGCTGGGAACCACTTTCTGCCATGTTAGTTATGAAGCAAAAAGAGTAGACGGAAACGAATAAAGTATCAAAGATAGACTTCTTAACCTACGAATTCTATTGACCGGCTCCCACTGTGGTCGCCAAATTGTTTAACCTAAATCCGATTTTAGGCCAATTAACAATTAAATTTGTATTTGCGGAGTCACGATTAATAGTTGAGATTAAATATCTACACGATGAATTAAATGATGATAATATGGTAAGCTAAAAGTAAAGTATGAACGCAATTAAGGGAGAGTAAACGTATCGTATCCTTTTATAATCGGCAACCACCACGTTGGATGATCCAGTCGTCGAGGCAGTGATTAGAGTACGAACACAGAATATATCCCAGTAATGGAAAGATAGAGAGTATTCTTATTGATCATATAAACAGGAAGTAAAAAGTTGTTACAATTGGCTAAGGTAAATGCTATTTATAGGCATGGAAGGCGCATGTTGAAGTTGTAGTAGCCGTTGGGTGTAGAACCGTTCGGATAAGTAACTGCTGGGCGTCTTATCCATAAAGGTTGTAACCGCTGGGTGACCGTAATTTGAATGATCGCGCCCAATAGTGCTAATAACTGCTCGTTCAAATTATGCTGACTGTTGATATATCCCGTAACTTCCTTGGGCCTGCCCGTGGGAAGTGTCTGTTCGGTGAATGTCTGTCCGGTGAGTGTCTGTCCGGTGACACGTCAGCTCATGCCACGTGGACGACACGTGTCACTCGCCAAAGTCCAATCAGTTTTTATCCAATACAGTTAGTGCGTAATTATAGGTGGTGAAACGAATTGGCATTTGCAATATCAACAGCATGATGCTTTAATTTTATGAACAAGTATTTATAGATAAATAATATGATTTAGTGTAAATAAAAAGTAACAACTCTTGGACGAGAATACACATTGAACAACAGTTAACAATATAATAATATAATATTTGTCCAAACTAAAGTATGTACTCCACATATATTATTATGTTAGTCCAAACTCGATGTACCTAGCTATTAGGAAATTAGGCATGAAATAAAGCTCCATGGTTCATGACTTCATCACTCTATATTATCTTATACCATTATGTTTTGATATTATTAATTGATTTCACATCATTCATATAACCTTATCACAATATATATTATATTTATCGTCTGCTTAACATTAACTCACCCACCTCTCCAACATTTGTAAAATATGAAGAGCCGACTCAAGCTATATATACCGTTTATTTTGTGCTGACTTGAATTGTATAGATCAACATATACATTGTACACACTAAAGTTTACAGTTGCACTCACTGTCACAATATAGTAGTGGTTGAATAGTACTTAGTAACTAGTGATTAAAAATCTTTAATCTTTCTCTACCCGTCACTCAACCCCACCTCGACACACGCATATATATATATATGCATGTATTTGATTTTGTTACCATAATTTAATTATATCCTTATTGTTGCTATCTTATGAAAATTAACTTTCCACAAGTAGGATCATCTTTACATAATCCAAGTTCGTGGTAGGGTCTTAGACTCTTACTTAATCAATAAAACTACACCACCTATTTCACCTGCACGACATAAATTTGGAT
Organism: Petunia axillaris subsp. axillaris; assembly: GCA_029990575.1. Taxonomy (NCBI): domain Eukaryota; kingdom Viridiplantae; phylum Streptophyta; class Magnoliopsida; order Solanales; family Solanaceae; genus Petunia; species Petunia axillaris. The sequence continues at coordinate 49,719,457 of JARKNS010000009.1, forward strand.
TCGGCGTCCTCACTAACGTTTGATCCCACTAAAAGTTCAGTTAATTAGTTGGTTTACTTTTGAACACGTTATTAATCTCAATAACAATGTGATATCTCTCTACAATCACTTAATCCTTATCCGCGGAGTATCTTATATTGAAAACAATATCAATGCGTTTCTAATTATTTTTAGAAGAGAAGATAAACATGTGATCTTCCTTTTGGTGCACCTCTACTCATCCTTTGCTTTTCTTGATTAATATCATCATTATCATCAACAATAAATTAAATACACATTCTTTACGTAAGAATCCTCATAATTAAATCTATTAGTAAAATGTGTTTTTTTAAGAACATTTGGTATTCGATATTAATCACGGATCACTAATCCGACTAATATGTAAATGCCCAAGCGAACTCTAATAGGCTTCAGAAGCAAAACACAACTAAATCTTCTTTTCATTGGCTTGCTACTTTGTATTTATCCAAATGGATTTGGTACTATTACCATATAAGTATAATTTAATGATTAACTTTCAAGCTCCCTAGGCTTGTTTTCCAGTTGGAGATGACTTAAGATATATGACTAAAAAAATTGAAAAGCCAAATCTTAATCAAACTCACCGACTTCGTCATACAACTTTTATCATGTCATCAGATTTATTAAATAAATAAAGAATGTTAGACTTTGATGACGAGATCGGAATCTTTGATTTGTATCCTTTGAACAATAAAATTATTTTATATTTACTTTGTCTAATATTTTGGGTTTTTCTATGTAGATATCAGTTATCGGAATTTGAATACAATGACAAAGATAGCATATTTTATATCTCTAAAGATAGAATTTTATCTTTGCTTTATGCGTATGACTAGTATAAGATGACGAAGGATTAAATAGGTAGCAATTGATCTTGATGTCACACTAAAAAGAAATTTCTCATCAAAACTAAGTTAGCATTTGATCTATGATGTCGGACGAAAATGAATTGAGATATCTAATTACTACGACAACTAAGTTCTCATATTTATTTTCACTATTATCTTTTATCCAGTTGCCTTTTTTTTTTTTTTTTCCAGACTTAGAAAAAAGAAAAACTATCCGATAATCAAAATTTCTGGCAAAACTATAATTCAGTTACACGTCTACTAGGGCCGCCACTATAACTGCCAAGGATGGAGACTATCTGAAACGGCTAAATTATAAATAGCTGCAACAGCAAAGGGTTATACTTTTAACTTGTACACCTTAAAATTGTAAAACATTTTAGCCATTGCTCTAGCTAGTTGAATGCCTGCATCGGATAAATGAGACTTTCTTTTTTGTTTACAATAGTAATAAGGAACTCATTAATACTCCCTCCGTTGACTTTCAATTATGTAGCAATACCATTCTTTTCCGTACAAAAAAATCTTAAAATTGAAAATAATTTGATTTTAATTCTATCTTAATAAGAAATTTCGGTAACCAAACAAATACTATAAAATACTTGCGACTACAAATGTAAAAGCATATATATATTTGTATTAAAATTTATGTCTGCTCAAATTTTATCGCATAAATAAAACGGTGGGAATAGTAGTTACTACTATTGGAGACAATTGATGTCATAGCCTCAAAATTCTTCGAATCTCTGCCACGTCTTTTGTTACCCTCTTTTTGCTATGTAAAAAAAGGAGCAAAATGTAGGATTTTTGAAAGAATAATACTCTTATCTAGAAAACCCTTACGTGGGTTAAAAGTGGTTTTGGAAATAGAAATTTAATTATTTTAAATGTCTTATCTAGAACATAAAGAAAATGTTTTTAAGTGAATCTGCCGCGTCACTAACAACGCATTATTCCCTTTGATCTTTTGTTTGTTTCTTACTCTTTCAACTTGTTTTCTGGAGAACACGTTCACACACAATCAACATAGAGCTCATTCCATATTATATAAAAACAAAAAAATGTATATGTGGAAAGACTAAAATAATGTTGTGAGGAAATATTAGTGGTGGTATGCGTCGATCTTTGACTGCAGCTTGATATTCTTCTCTTTCAGTTTCAGATCAATCCATGTGATGGATTACACTAGTTGGGCTACTTTATCAGTCATCAGTTTAAATAACTTATTTACGTACGATTAATTAAGTAAAGTCGAGTAGTTTAAGAATCCAGATATTCCCTATTTCCCGTATTGGTTATGTTCGTCACTCTCGTCTAATATAAACTTATTTTCATTTTTAGTTAATCTCGGTTGTGTATTCGAGAAGAGGGTAGCTGTTGTTTTCTTGTTTATCTCCTTAATTTAAATTAAAAATTTAATTCTTTTAGCATGGATGTAAATTGGTACCATACCAAACACTCCATCCGTCTCAAATTATGTCATATTTGTATTGTACATGTTCATGAAGAAAATATTACTAGGAGATATTTTACGATACTGCCCTTGTATCTTTACTCTTCCACCTTTGATCTCTCTTCAATAAACTTTAAAGAAAATTAATAGTACTTGGGTAAACTAAAAAAAATATTATATATATCATAAACTTCTAAAATGACAAATACTTTGGGAATTTTTAATACCCACAAAAGATATTTTGAGATAAATGGAGTAATTTGGAATGGAGGGGGTAAGACAATTTATTTCCTCTTTAATCCCTCTTTAAACCACTTTAAGTTTCAGTCGACTCGTCACAGAAGTTGCTAATCGTTTTGGCAGACATGGGGAGAATATTAAAAGAGTTCTCGAAGGAACTTTTATAGCTTTTTGCCATTCAGACGATCTATTTGCGGTTCAAAGATTTTCTTAGTATTATGCCATTCACACATTCTCTAGTTGAACTTAAAAAGTAGCCTAAGGATAAAAGCAGATCATTAACTACAACAAAAGAAAATAAGGGGGCCAAGAATTCCAAGAATTCTATGCTAAAAGAAAAGGACTTTAAGTTTTACTATTGATAGAAAATTAATACCATTACTTCACTTGAAAATCTTACGCAGACAAACGCTTGCATTGTATGAGTTGGTAATCCAAAAAGATGATGGAACTCTTCCAAGCATATCGAATTGCACAGATTGTGTATAAAAATAAATAATTGTCTATATCTATATATAATTAAATCAAACTCTACTATCTAAAAAAAGAGATAAGCGATGCATAGTAAATTTTTAGGGTTGAAATTAAATCTTATATCACTTCTTATCACAATTTTGGATTACATTCAAGATTCTCTAGTTGAGAATCAGATAAATATAGAGGTTGACAAAACTACAACATCAATAATGACAAGTTTTATAAAAATAAAACAAGCAAGTATAAGTCAAAACCAACATCGTCTTGGCAGTTAGTGTTTAAACTTTTAAAGAGAAAATAAAGGCACACAGAAAACCAGGCTGGCACAAAGAATATTTTTTGGAGGAAACTGAAAACAAACAAAAATAAGGGTATGTTTACCAAGTCCAACCTTCATATTAAGAGTTAGGCCCGCCCAATGCATGCAAGTTGTAACGATATTTCTCATGCACTTTTAATATTTAAAGTTGCTTTTGTTGACTTTATTACACATTGCTCTACTTGCAATTTCATTGGTCAACTAATCAATTTTATTGGGAGCTATCCAGCCACTCTGTATGCCACACAAATGATCTATTGGTCAGCAAGTTAAGACATATTATTGTGCCCTACTTCAGATAAAATTTGATAATACACGATTGACAGCTAACATTTCACATCTTTCTGACTAGGTCAATTCCCACGACTTCAAATTCCATTTGAGCTAAAATTCCGTAAAATAACAATAGTATTTATATGGTAAAAACTGTACCATGGTGTTTAATTACTATGGTTAGATAAATTAATGAAATAAAAATAGATATTAATTATTTATGTTTAAGTGAAAAAAGTATTGTGTAAATATATACTTGCATTCCTTAGTTTGGTGTACAAATTCCATGCGAAAATTTTTTGGTATGTGTAAGTTTTTATCAAATTTATATTTTCATGGTTTGTACGTGTAATCCTTCCTAGTGCAGCGGCCATTATGTGTTACTAATGTGATATATAAATACTTCTGTTGTAATGTTGTTAGTCCATTAAATCTGCCTGTCTACATCGAGATAATATTGATTATCTTACTCTATCAACATCTCAGACATTTCTAATCTCATATAGATACAGCTGATCCGTAAAAACGTTCAAGTATTTAACAACGAGACAATATGTCCATATCATGTATTGGTATTTGGTGATATCATTTGTATACTTAGAGTATTCACGTAAGATGAAATTTTGTGTATTATTTAAGTAAATAAGGATGAAAATTCTGAAGAACAAGTTATTCAACGTAGAAAATTAGATTAACAACATGATAAAAATATACTACAAGAAGCATAGATTATACGACCAACAGAATTGTCAAACTAAAGTTGGGACCAAGGAAATGCGTGACTTGAGGATAACAGGTATTCTATTCTTATATGACTAGCTAGAACGTGATATTGATAATGTAAAATTTTTTTATAGTCTTAAGTATATATAAAAATCATATTCTATTAGTTTCAATTTGTAAGACAATATTACTGAAGTTATTTTTTACTCACGGCTTTCTTATATATACACATATATTTTATGTAAAAAGATTTGAACAATATACATCTAAATTCACAATCAATATTAAATATTTTGACCACGTATTCTGAACTTTTTCACGTAATTAATGTTAGCTAATAGTCGATAGGAAAACCAGTTGTAGGGAAGGCTTATTAATGATATCATTATATTGCCGACATGGAACGCATATATAAACGTTAACACGTCAAAATCAATTAGCCACTTGGAATTTGTTGTATTGGACAAGTCTATAGCTACTGTTGGATTTCTTATTTGTTTTTTCCGGTAGCAGATAAGCTTCCATCAATATCCTTTCTCTATGGAGTCAATCCATATCTATTGCTATCATAGTAACTTGTACTGTAGTATAGTTGTTACCCCTCAGCTACTACTACTTGCATTTCACAGCGTTTTAATTTGTTGCTTTTCTTCGATTGCAATTGCCTATTGGAGTCTCTGGGGTTTTGGAATATCTGGCCTATGCTTTTTTAGGTGGTGGGCGTCGTTGTTGTAACTTTAATCTGTTGTGTAACTTATTTAGATTTTAGTTGAGAAAAAATTAATGTATAGATGAGGCAGCTAGGTAGGACACCAATATATCGGCTCGTTCGTTTGGCAATAGCACTAAACTTGATAGATATACAAATGACAAGTGAGTTTCTGATACAATATTAGACACATGAAACTTCATCAAAAAGTTTTACTAGGTATATATAAAAATATGAAAAATCATTATATTTAGTACAAATAGATAAAAGTGACACTGCTTGAACAATGTGGCATAATAGACCAGCGGCTGAGTGAATCCTGCCATGCAGCCACGGCTTATTTTATTGAAAATTTTAAACATTTATTATGGACAAAAAATATTTGATGTTAATAGGAACTGAACCCTTGACCTTAGCAAATTCAAGAAGCACAAAATCATTTTTTCTGTGCTCCATCACTTGCCATTAACACTAAATACAAACTATAACCAGTTAGCTAACACTAAAACCCCTCACCATGTAAATGTGAGGTGAAGTCATTCTAATAAAGTCTAAACCATTGCTTGCTTATACATAAGATTAATGCACTTACTCTTCATCAGTTGCGCAAGACTTTTCAAAAGTGATCGTAATGTTATGGGTCATTCCACCAATTATCTTAAATATTTAGCTGGATAAACTTTATATTCTTTCACATGATCGATATTAGAATTAAACTAATTTGATGAGTCTATTTACAATATAATATATACTATTTTCTTTCGTCATCTCGTATTGCTATGGGTTTCACTCTTCGGGAGATTTACATAAATAGAACATAGAACATGCATTATATGATATTAGTGGTTAGCCTATGGAACATGATTTATCTCTTCTACTTGCGGCTTACCCTTGTTACCAATGATTTCAACCTAAACTCTAATTTCAAATTCAATCCAAATCAATTATCTTCTAAGTCAGCAGGAAAATGGCAAATGCGTCTTCCAATTCAAGATATCGATAACCCTAGCTTCTTGAATATATAGTATGCGAGCCTTTAAATCTAATGGCAAGAGGGAGTTGCTAGTTTACTCATTCTTGGATTTGTTTTATTATTTACATCCCATATTCAAAATGAAGATGGAGAAAGTCATCGAAATCATTATGGCAAAATTTTGGGAGCTTCTAATAAGAGAAGAAGAAGGAGACTTTGCTACGTGTATAACGAGGTCAATGAAGTTAAATTAAATTAAAGAGCCAAAAATTCTTACAGGTAGCAGTACACTAGTACTACTTGCTCAATAAGATACTAGTATTATATACTGTAATATATATTTGGAGAACTACCAGAATATTCATGCATGCAAGTGAAAGAGTGGACTGAAGACTCTTGAAAGGTCACCACGCGTTTTCCATCACTTCAGTTGTATTCAAATTATTCTTGTTATATCCTTGGTTTCTGAAAAGCTACAGACTAATTAACAGACCATATACTATAGTATTGTGCAACTTCTTGCGAATTGTCTTATGTGGTTTATTGTCAACTTAAAATTTTCTTCTGAGATTTGTTCATCATGTGACAGGATTGACTAGTTGTTCATCTGGTAACTTTCTATGTATTGCTTGATATATTATAAGTTTTCCGAACCGCATATAGTATGTAATTAGAAAGATAATAGTAGTAAATATTTTATATGCGATTAAGTAATTAAATATTGGTAGCCTGGCGATTGACTTATTAATATTCTGTTGACAACTTGATGCAGTAATCTGAATAGAGACGTGGCCATATTAGCCCTCACTTCCCTAGTAGTAAGAAATAATCAAATAAAACAAATCCTAATGCTTGCTTAATCAGAAAATTACAACATAAAGACTCTGAAACAGTATCTGATATTTAAAAATTTGCATGTTCCAAATGGCATATAATCCTTTTCTTTAAATTTTAAGTCTTTGAAGTTGAATTCAAAGTCTGAAACCAAAAAAGGTGCAGCAGGAAGTGGAAAAATCGCTCAACAGGATTTTTTTAAGTACTAATTGAATTTAGCACTTCGTTGTTTAATTCTGTTACTTGACATCTGAAGTCTTTATTCAACAGAACTTAATAAAGTATTATCAACTAGGATTTTTATTGGCTGTTTGCTATGGGGTCAAATTAAGCTCTATAGCAACTGTATGACTATGACCTTAGGGGTCGTTCGGTTGGGGCTTCTTTTTACGCGGGTATTAATTATTAATGCGGGTATTAATAATGTGGGTATTAATAATATGTGTATTAGTAATGTAGGTATTGATAATGCGGGTATTAGTTATGTGGGTTTAATAATGTGGGTATTATATTATAACGTAGGGATTATTTGTTGAATCAATGATATATTACAAATTAACAAAAAATATTATTAGTTAAAATATTTATTTACTCCTTAAATAAAATTAGAAATATCCTTATTATTATGAGGGTTAATTTTGTCATTTTAAATTTTAATACCTGCATTATTAATACCCACATTATTAATACCACCTTCTACCCCGCATAAAATAATACATAAATTCCCGCATTAATAATGCGGGTATTAATAATGCGGAATATACAAAAATACAACCAAACGTTGCACTAATTTTATGTGGGTATTAAAATTTCACAAAAACCAACCGAACGCTGCGCTAAATTAACGCTGAGTTTTATACGTGTATTAATATTTAGTACGGTAAACCGAACGGCCCCTTAGTGTAAATGTCTTATTAGAAGTATTATTTATAGTTCTCATAATTATAATACCATAGCCATGGCATTTAGGTAGGTAAAGTCTTAATCAGTGGAATAGTGTTCTCATCTAAAACTGTATCAATGACCAAGTCTTCTATTCGATCTACACACCCACCCACCCACATAAAATCCCCTACTAGTACTTACCCCTCCCCCTCTCACACACTCTCCTCAATTTCAAGTTGGATAAAGGAGACAAATAAATGAGTAGGTCGAAAGGAACTGAAGGTAGGAAGAATCATCCATTTGGCATTATATTTAAATCATTTTATTTCTGTTTTTCTAAAAATAGTCAGAAATGATAAATATAGTATAATAAGTAATAGACTAGGATCTTAAACAACTTCAAAAATCTATAGATCATTATGTGACAATTGTTCAAAATTATGCAAGATGACAACAATCTATTCTCTCAACCAATATGAAACACTACTCCAAACATTCCCGGCATTCCCATAACGGTTATTTGGAGTGTGAACAACAACAAAAAATAAGAATATAGAACTCCTCATAACACTAGCGCTTAATTTATGCCACATAATTTGAATAAAGGAAAAGATATAAGATGGACATGACACTATTTAATTTGCAAAGCGACTCTGGTTCACTGTTAATTTCTCTCTGTTACACTCGCTTGGAGCCTTCTAAGACCTCATGGGCCAAGTTACATTGAGAAAGTAAATGTTAAGCACAAAATTTGGACATAAGGTCTCTTAGCAAAATACCATCTCAACATCATGGCAAAGAACGACAGATATTATGCTTACTTCCAAATAGGATCTTGACAAAATACAGGAAAAAAATGCAAAAAACCAGTGAAATGTTTAGTTTTGGTTAGGGTCTTCTACAATAATGTGAATCCAGTCCGACCACTCTCGGCCACTTCATGACTTTTGGATAGGACAACAAAGTGACAATTGGGCTTGCAATGTTACATTAATTTTCTCAAAAAGCTTCTAGTCATCAATCCATTTAGGATACCTACTTTGATTCACTAAAATTTAAGGGTTCGTATACAAATAAGTCGGCTGGATTCACTATTTATAACCAGTATACGTTAATTATATACTGATTATACATGGTTTTACTCATCTTAAACACATATTATACATACATTAAACACCCACCAGCTATTTTTTGTTTCAAGCAGTTGGCATAAGCGGGTATTGTGGTTAATTAGTTTCTCAAATTTGTAATCTTTATACAAATAGTCAGTCAGTCTTACATTCCTTAACCGGTATACATAGATTATACACGACTATACACATTTTAAACTTGGATTATACATATATATTATACATCTCCCAATTATTACGAAATAACTCATATTATTAATATTTTTTAAAGAATAATACAAAAAATGCTAAAGTGACAAGTAAATAGGATCAGCAGGATTACATCTATCTGATCACTGCATTCCATTTTAAAGAGACTTTGAGAAAAAAGAAAAAGAAAAGAAAAGGAAATAGGGCAAATAACTGTTGTCGACATAAATATATGGTTTTTAAATTTAAAAAGTCAATTAGCAATAGGGCCCCATAATCCCATGTCCTACTGCTAATAAATTACTAGATATTTTTGTTTGGCTAACAAGTAGAGTTAGATTAACTGTAAAGATCCCAACATTAATTACCGTTGTAAGTTCTATGGGTGCAAAAATCTTCTTGTATAAGGCTATTAGCTAACTCTCTCAAGTTTGTTAGTCCTTTAAGTTGACTTGTGATCACCCTTCTGACTATGTCCACATTTGTACTAATCAAGTAATGCATCACCAATCTAATTTCGTTTATTTCATCTCTTCTATTAGGGTTTGTTCAAATTTCAGGATCCCGTAAATCTTTTTCAAGATAAACAAGACCAATCCAACTTTAAATAGTAGTAATCGGGTGAGGTGTTGCTCATGGTGTTAAGCATGGGGAAGTGAGTAAAGGAATAATGTTGCTTTATAATTTTGTCCCCAGTTGATAATTAGAGTTAAAAGCTTCCCAGCTTCCTCGGGGCGAACATAGTACACTAATAAACATTTAATTTTTTATTTTATTATGGAAAATTCTGTTTATTCAACTTAAATTTTGAATATGAGTTAGGAATAAAATTTGACATGTCTGTTCTTTAAAAAGAAGCGCATTTTCTTAAAAGGTCCGAATCCTAGTCTATAAATACAAATTTCTCCTACGACGAACTGGCTATATAGATTATATGTATTACTCGATTTTGTTGTATCCGAATAGAAAATTGATTGTAAACCTCAACAGTGTATTCCAACATTATATCTTGAAAGATATGGTGATCTTTAACATCTTAAAATTTTATTTTTTTCATTATTCTTCAACTGTGTATTCTAATAATAGAATGATCCTTTTTGTAATGAGGATAGCGTTTTCTCATTATTCTTTTTCACCTTCAAGTTTGATGTAACTGTGCACTTATTCTTTGTGGCGATGGAACACCCACGATCATAAAATCTTGAATCTGCCACTGTTCTAACCATGACTCTATCGGCGTTAATAGTAATATCCAAATGATTCCTCTTTTATCAATGTGGAAAAGTACTTTTAATGTAATATGAGATAAATAAAAGTGGCCATATTAATCTTAAACGAAGGCTATCTACGTCGAATTGCTCTAAATGATAGTAATTTTTTTGTCCCAATCGTTTACTTCACATGTTATTGTAGTTAATGTAAGTCCAGATTTCACGTACCAACCTGGAAAGGCACCAAAAAGCAAAAGGAGGGAGGGAAGAATAAAGTAGAAAAAGTTAAGATTACTCATAATCACTTCAGTTATCCCAAGATTAATGACTTGATAAATCCATCTTACAGTCTTCTGCATATAGTAGTACGTAAACTTCTACTCTTCTGGTCCATACAGCCGCCTCTAAAATTCTATATTATCTTTATAGATATTGTCACTTTATATGTTTGCTCCCACTAAAAGTTCAGTTAGTTGGTTTTAAGCACGTTAAGAATGCTAATAAAGACGGGGATAAATCTAAATATAATTGATTAACCTTATCCCATACCTTATATTAATAAGTACATATCAGTTTTGCGCTTCACATCTGGTTAACCAGCTAATAAAAAATTTAGTGATCCAAATATCAGTTTTGAGCTTTTGGATGAACAGATTAAGTTAATCCAATTGAGAATCCTACTATATATTTGTTTAAGCAGCCAACCTCATTCGGTAAAATGCCCCTAGCATACCACCAAAGGTTGTATTAGGGTGGTAAATCCTTGACTAGACGTTGTTTTAGACTCAAACCTGATGAATGTTAAGGCGCTCCCCCCCACCCCCCCCCCCACCAAATGCTCCAATTAATCGGCTTATTCGATGCATTGTAAGCCTCTAACTAAAATTAAAGCTTGGGTGTATAACTATACCTTCTTTTCTTTGGTATCGTATCCTAATGAATTTAGAAATCATAAAATAATGATTAATATGGACACTTTCCGACTCCCTAGTGAAATCACGGTATAATAGAAAAGGAAAAACATAGTGACATCATGCTATATCACCTACGTCGTTATACGTTCAAATATTTATGTATCTTGCCACGCGGTGTATTAAATAAACAACCTTAGATTTTGATGACGTATTGGATTTCTTATTTGTATGCTATCGAACAATAAAATTTACCTTAAGAGTTTCTAAGCCTACTTGTTTGGATGTTCTTAATAGAATATGATTGAAAGACTAGTGTAAGATAAGAATGAATTAAACTCTAGTATTTATTGTGTTATAATCTAAAGACCTTCTAAGGACACTAAAAAGGGAAGGGGGTTGAATAGTGTCTACCAATTTCTCTATGTCAAGACTCGATTCTTCTGAGTGCACTCAATCACTTCAACACACACAACAAAAGACACAGAGAACACGGTGCTTTACGTGAAAAACTCCTTGCTCAAGGGAGAAAAACCACGACCCACACTCTGGGATTTTAGAACTCAATCCACTAGCACAAAGAGCAAGTTTCTGATTACAAGACTTTGTAACCAAGGGGCTACACTCTAGACCCTAATCACTCAACAAAGTTAACCTCTAGCTTTACAAAGCACTCTCTCAAAAGTTCACCTAGTACAACTGCTTCTAACATAAGCTGATAGGTAAAAACAATGATCGCCCAAAGCAAGACAACTTACAACTCAAGAACCTAGACAAAATACACTACAAGAAAAGAGGTTTTCTGTGGCGACTTTCTGTGGAAACTCAAATAATCGCCACATAAAGTAAGGATTTTGTGGCGACTCAAACAGATCGCGACAGAAAGTGATTGTATTAGTGGCGATCATTGTAGTTGCGACAAAAATTTATAGTTTTAGTGGCGATTGTGGTTATGCGTCGACTAATAAGTAATCGCCACAAGAAGAATCTTACGGTGACTCGGTTGCTACAAATTTGATTGTTAAATTTATAGTTTTCGAAACAAAAATTAAACACTCTTCTATTTAGTTGTTTATTATTTCGGTCCTTATTTTTTTTCCCAAATCAATTCTTCCAAAACCCTTTCGGTCCTTCCATGGATCCAAAATCAATCGCTTCAGTGTGCCAACAATATTTTTCTTTCATTCCTTTTATCGATAAAACTTAGCTTCTTGCAAGTCTATTCTGAATTTCCTCTTCCTTTGCCTCTTTAAAGTTATTCCCGTGGCAGAAAATGAGACTAAGAACTTGCCAAAAAATCCATGGTGGACTCTTTTCCCAAAAAATTCTCGGCGTACTAGGTACTCTTCTTCCTCTCGCTATGTTTCTCCATCTTCTGATCTCTTACTTCGTTAAACCTAATTACTTTTTTGCTGATGAAATTTTGTTGTAGAATACACGATCTGCAAATTAGGTTATTGTTTCAATGTACCTGTTGCATTGCGCGAACAATGGTTGAAATCAGATTATTCTTAATTGTTTTCTGATTCTTACAAGTATGACACATTTTACTAGCTCTTTTTTTATAGATTTAAGATGTATCCTATCTTTTTCGTGTGAGTCCCATATTATTGAGCTTCTTTTTGTTAGGCATTTCACATAATGCCCATTTCTAGATAAATTCTTGGGTGGTTGAATATCCTTGTTTGGATTTTTTTTTCTTTTTTGAAACAACTCTCTTGGGAGAAGAAAAAAAATTGAAGCTCTCATTAATTCTGACATTTTTAACCATCAGTTGTTGCTGTTATGCAATGTGAAATATGGATTATTGTATTTCATTTCTTTTTTTGCTTGGTATTTCTGCATTTCTTGGTTGGATGGTTCTCATAAAATGTTTCGCTATAGGAATCTTCCTACTTGATTTACCAAAAGTTCCACCTTTGTTATAGGCCTTTTCTAGCATATTACTTTCCGTGTTTGTCATACTGTTAATATATGATTAATGCCTTCATTCTTGGTTGGATACTGTTAGCTTTATTTCATTGAATCATTTCACAAGTAATCAAAGATTTTAAGAGCATATAATGGTAGGAACTCTCTGGTGTTTGTCTAGGGGCAACACAATTGTTTGAGTTGGGTGAATCCGGGTGACTAAATTCTAATTGACTTATATGCATATCTCTTTTGGCTTATCTTATACAATGCAATCCTACATGCTTCCTCCTTGTGCACATTTCAGAAGCTAATCCAAAAGTAATGCACATATATTCTACTTCTGAAGATTTTTTCTTATTTGAAGTTATTTATGGAGATTGGATATGCTTTTGCAGATTCAGAGTATCTTTCACAATGACTTATTTTTCTATTATGGAAATACCCTACTCAGTAAACATGTTAGTCTTCTCCCTCAATTAATTTCCTTTAGTTAAATTTCATTACACCAAATTGATATTCAAAGCTCCAACAGTTAATGTAGCCAACCAATAGCCATTTCCTAATTTAAATTTCCATAACCAAAGTGGTACAAGCTTAAAAAAATATGCATTGCATCTTCACACTGTAAGCAATTCTGCATCTTTCTTACTTTGAATAGATTCTAACTTCATCGCATTTTTGCTCAAGTTATTTGAGTACTCCTTGTGGTAGGAAATTTTATATAATGTCTTAACATTTCAGATGTATAGGCAGCTTTTCCACTCATCAAGTTAGAGTGCTTGTCTAACTTTTCATTGATAAAATTAAATTTCTTTATTAAAAACCTCATAAACTTTTGACTGGTTCAGATGGGCTATGTTGGTGATGCTATGAGTTTCACTAAATAGACTGCTGGTTCTTTAAGATTGTTATTATAGTGTTAGAACTTTGACTAGGTAACACTAGTTGGAGCTTCAATTGAGCATTAGACTTTCTCATACAATAGTCGTCGCATGAATTTTATGGTAGATAACCGAGGCTGACATTGAATAGCTTGAAGCAAAATGTTGAGGATCGAATACAAGGATAAAATTAAGAGGTAAGCTCACAATCAGATCCACTTTCTCTTTCTAATTAACTTTATAATCTCAATGCTTCCATCTTATTAGCATTAGCTTCCAGGCTCTTTTTCATGATATGCTCTGACCCCAAGTTATATCACATTGTTTCAAGGATAATCTTGATGAGGTAATTACAATAGGTATAGTTTCAGTTTCAATTAGATGAGCTTCTCTGAGAAATTATGTGTTCATGATACTGTTAATCACATATAAACCACCAATAGTGGGCCAACTTAGTCGATATTCAGATTTCAGGAATCTGTTGCCAAATTAAAAAAATGGAGATAGAGAGTAGCCTATATGTCATTGTACGTTATCTAAGTATTAGCTTGATGAATTTATGAAATAATATTTGATTAATCAGTAAAAGCAAAAGATGTAGAGTATTGGCATTCCTGATGAAGGAGAAAAGGTCAATATAGTGCTTCTGATAAGTTTTTCATTAAATAATTTCTATTACAGGAATACTTAAAGATGCTGGAGGAAGCAAAGGAATACGATCACAGAGAGCTGACTAACAAACAGAAGCTTTTTTTTTTTTTTTTTTTTTTATCCATTAAGGTATGCTTTGATATTGTTTTACCTTGTCAAAAAAGAAAATAAAAGTATGCCTTAGAAATTCTTTTAACTCCCATAATAGGTATACTATTCCATTATATTTAAATGAGAATTATGCTTCCAGCCCTGGGAGTTGTTTCTTTCTTCCACATGGTGCTCAAGTTTGCAACAAGTTACTGGAATTCATCAAAAGTCAGTATTGGAAGAGTTTGCAAAAAGTTGCTAGAATTTATCAAAAGTCAGTATTAGAAGAGAGGCTACGAGGAGGTAACTAGCTTGTGCTCAAGTGTGTGTGCGCGCGCGCGCGTGTGTTTGTTTTTTTGTGTGTGTGTGTGGGTGTGTATTGATAGAAATAAGCAAAATAATTGTGCTTAAGTATATTGTAAGAACTGCTTTATAAGCAGATGAGAGCATTGTAAGTTTAGCTCGAACTGCAGGGACTATTGACTGGTTAAGTGTGACCATTTTTAGAAACCGTTTCCTTTATAAAACTGCATTTTATTTCTTGATTTCATTTTAGATGGATAGTGCACTCATTGTTTAGTGGACTGAATCCTTCCTCTGGTCGAAAGAGGTCTACAGCTGAGGCCTTGAAATTCTTCATCGACAATTTGACATAGTTACATCCATAGACTAGATCAAAGTAGTAAGGATATGGTGGTTGTTCATTAAGCTCAATTTTGTTGTCTCTAGCAACACTCAGTTCTGAAGTTGGAGAATTGAAAGCTCTGGCCGTTGTTGGAACTTAATAAATTAATATCTATTTTTTTTTTAGTTACACTGACTCCAGTATTTCTTGTCAGTAATGCAATCCATCATGTACAAGCATGTACTAAATGCTTTTTATGTTCTAATTATATTACCTTTAGCGGGTGGTTAAGTGCTTTTTTTAGTATTTGACATAGTATTTGCATTTTCTGTTTGTACTCAAGTATGTGTATACTAATGATGTTCCTCTTTTTCTTTTCTTTTTTGTTTTCAAATGTCAAGGACAAAATACTTTCAACAATGAGATATGAAGTTGTTCAATGAGTAGTTTGAAGACATTAAGTTGTTTGAAGACATTGGAGTAGTTTGATCTATTGGAGTATTTGAAGACATTTTCGTGGGCCATTTTTATAGTAGAGGATATTGGAGTATGTTTGAAGATGTAATAATTTTATTGTTTGCGTATAATGACAATGTATTGACTTGACCTTTTAGCAATGAAAAGATTATGTACATTGATCTATCTTGAGACATATTTTGTTTACCAGAGTATTAATGGGTTTGTTTTATTATTGTTCCACAACTAGTAAAAATATATAATTATTTGTTATTATTTTTTTTAACGAGAAATCTAGTTTAGTGGCGACTTATGTTGTCACATGTCATCGCCACGAAAAAGACAGCCCTTTTGTGGCAACCCACGTTGCTACCAAATGTCTATCATGGTGTGTTGAGTCGCCCCAAAAGGTAATTTTCAGTGGCGACTGTTCTAACAAATGAGTTTGATGTGGCAATCATAATAATTATTGGTGGCGGTTAAAGTTGCCACAGAAAGTAAATCTTTTGTGGCGACTTATATTATCGCCACAGAAAAGTATCAGCCACTAGCTATAGCCAACGACCATCAGGTCGCCACAAATGGTTTTTTGTGACGATTTTTTGGCTTTCTGTGGCAATTTTGTCGCCACCAAAAACACGATTTCTTGTAGTGATATCTAGACTCAATCTATTTAACTCCACCAGTTGTCTTCTTCAGTTATCTCACGTAGAAAGTTACTGGATCGCCTGTGTATGCTCTCAACTTTCTGTTTGTGAATAATTGATTTCAGCTACATCAACTACTTGTATTTATACGGGCATTAAAATTCTAGTAGAGTTCCACAAGGAAACCTTGTAATTAAGGTAAGACAAGATTCCTTGTAACTCTTTCCTTGTTTAAGTCCAACTCGTATTCGTACTTCGAAGACACAGTCTGGGCAACGCCTCTTTTAGTCTGACTAGGATGCATACTCGTGCACGCGCCACTACTCCTAGTTCCGGAGGGATTTGCAATCCTCAGCTCTTTTCGATCAGTCGTGCCCTTCTATTCAAGGACCAGGTTCTCCTCCGGAACCACTGAGTCCTTCTTATTTGTCAGTCTTCAAAACCTTTTCTCAATACATTCCCTCTTTTTTATGATGACAAACAAATGTTGCCAAAGAACCTGAATAGACGAAATTTCCAAAAACACAATAACAAGAATAGCAGTTTGAAAATTTTAAAACATATGAGTTAGGTCACAAACACCCCAACATTTCCTTCTTCCCCCTTTTGGCATCATCGAAAAGATTCAAATACCTGCATGAACCTGTTAGTACTATCCAGTCTAGAGCACAAGGCAACAGGTCAGCTAAGATATCAACACATAGAAATAAGGCTAAGGGCCCAAATATAACCAAGTACCATAGAATAAAACCAAATGTAAGCAAGAGATATTTAAAATCATCATCCAGGGTGTGAGCAGCAGCCAACCCCAATAAGAGTACACAACATAAAACAAATTGTCTTAAACATCACATATCAAGAGAGATCATGAAGGGATAAGAGAGATTATGATAGAGGACATGGAGGTAGGGGGAGGAGGAGTCATGGCTTTAAGTTGAAGTGTTTGATAAGTGCCTCAAGGTTCTTCGTATTCTTGGCCCTCTCCATCACCAACTCGGCCTCATACTTGTGACACTCAATTTTCAAACGATCAATTTCTTGATCCTTCCACATCAGCTTTCTTTACAGCTCATAATTTTCTGTGTTTACCTCAAGAACATGGCTCTCTAGTTTGTTTACTGCTGCAATGGTGTAATCACCTAATTTTGGCATACAAAATTCAAAAATGCTCAAAATATTCGTATTGGATTCTTAGGGCGTGTCGTCAATTTTTCTGGACTTCTAGTGTTTGTTCTTAATTAAATTTGTTTCTAATTAGGACGTTAAAATTTGAAAATTAACAAAAATCACTTGTTACGTGCTTAATTTTTTGTAATTCTATGTTTAATTGTGATAGTGTTGTAAAGTATGTGGTTTGATTTTAGTTTAGTTGTGTGTGCATAAATAATTTTATGGCCATTTGTAAAAAATATCACAACCCAATGCCAAGTCCACCAGCCCAATATTTTAACCCGGCCCATTCCCTTTCTATATAAATATTTTTATTGCCACTTTTGGCATTTCTACACAAAAAGTCACAGAATAGGCAAACTATGGCCAAATTTCTCTCCGTCGCCGGAAAAGCTTAGGCCGCCGCAACTCCACCGCGCTGCCGCCGCCGGCCACCACCTCCGGTGGCCGGAAAAATACAAAAAAGACCACCATCCGATAGATCTCGACTTCCTTGTTCCATTTCCACCGTTGATTTTTGCAAAGGAGTGACCAATTCCCGTAGATCGATGGTCAAAGCTCCGGTCAAAGTTGGAAATCCGGCCACTTTGAATTTTTCCGGTGAGTTTTCTTGTTCTTTTCTCTTCTTTGTGCTCCACCCTACCTCTCCCATACCCCATTCCTCAAAAATCCTCCCCCCCCCCCCCCCCGCCCGATTTTTACCCCGTTTCTGATCTCGTTTTTTTTTTCCTTTCTTCATCTTTTTTCTTTTCTCGTTTTTGCTATGTGTTGATGCTCTGTTTCGTCGAGGTTGGTTGCGATTGGTGGAGGGGCTGTTTTAGGACAGGAGTTGAGGCAGTGATGAATGTTTGTTTGAATGGTTTGTTTTGGTTGAAGAATGAGGGTCGTCTATTTGTTTGTATGATGATGATGATGATGTTTTGAATCGGCGTATGGCTGATGTTATTTTGGGGAAGCCGTTGGTGAGACTATGGTGATGGTTCAGTTTGAGCGAGGCAGCCATGATGCTCGAGGACAACGGTGCGTCGATGAAACAGAAGTGACGAGGCTAGTGGAGATGCGGCATTGTTGGTAATTGCCTTGACGGGTTAGGAAAAGAATCCTTTGATTTATTTGCTTTCCCTTATCTGTTTGACCACAAGATCAAAATGTTTAGTTTGAAATTAATGATTAGAGTGATATTAGCATGAGAAGTTTATTGAAATTCTAGTTTTTTACTGCAGTAGATTCCTAGTTTTGTCACTCCAGCAAATAATCATGTTGTACATTTGTTTTACTTATTCAAGTTATAATGACGCGGTTTGTTTGCTCATCAGTTTAAAAGTGGTATTCAGCTATGGTTTCTTATTCAAGCATATTTTTGTTGGATTACTGTTTGTTTAGCATATTTTTGTTTAAAGCCGCTTGTTTGAAATAAGGAAATCTTTATGTGCATATTTGTTTTGTCTTGGTTTTTCTGATTCAAAGTGTAAGCATGTTTAAAATCTGGATTTTCGTTTCATCTTTATTAGTCTTAACACAAATTATTTTGTCAATGAAAGTTAATGAAAGTTTAAGCATGTTTAATGAAAGTTAATACGCTGTGATGATGTTTGGTTATAGTTATTGAGTAATATAGTATAGTTTGTATTTATTTGCTTGCTAGGTATGGTTAAGAGGTCATTTAGACCATGTTTAAGAATTGTTATGGTATTCTAGGTCTTAGTTGAAGTCTGATTTGCTTTCATGCTTTTAGGACTTAAGTGATGGGTTTTCTTTAGTTTTGAGAAATAGCTACTAAGTTTAATTCCTCAAATTTTGAAAAGGAAAAGTAAAAAAATATATAGATAAATAAAAGTGTCAAGAAGTCAAACTTTGGGGAAGGGGAAGCTTAAAAATGGCATGTTTCAGCTTTTCCTTTTTTGTTGGTGAGAAAGCTAGCACAAAAATGGCAATGCAAATCTTTTGCATTAATGACCTTGGACTTCTACACTTGACAGCCCTTTTCCCCCCTATTTTTCACCTATTTTCCCCCCTTTTTACTCTTATCTCTCTCCCCTATATATAGAAGGCATTTACTACACATTTACACACACATTAACTCTCTTCACCTACCCTCAAAAAATTATCAGATCGCAAAAAATCAGGAGAGAGACTCATTCACTCTCTAAAAAAACCTTCACTTCACAACTGAAAAGAAAAAATAGATCTGAAAGAAGAATTCTTAACATCTGAAAATACACTTGATTCTCTTAAAAGAAATCAGATCTGAGAGGGTAGAAGAAAGCTATAGAGAAAAGAAGTGTGAAAAAAAATAGAGAGTAGTAAGTTTGAAGGTTAAAAGAATCTTGGTTGGTTGATGTTGCTGCTGTTGTTGTCATTGTTTGTAGCTGCTGGTGTTGTTGGAAATCTGTTCTAGGTAAATATTTTGTTCTTGTAATTTATCCAGAAAGCATGTGGTATATTTTGTATGAAACGAAAGCTGGTTGTAAGCTCAAACATGATTCTGTTATGCCTGCTTAGTATCAATTATTTCAAAGAAAAAATGACTATGTTAGTTATTAAGGGGACACGTTAAGTGCACGATAGTAGTTGCATAATTTAGCATGTATAAGAATATTTTTTATGTCTTGTTTAAAGAGTAGCCATGCATAATTTACTAGATCTGAAGCAAGTAAACGTGAGAGTTAAATGGTTAGTGAGTTTCGATCAAAAGAGATTGATTTGATCAAGTAATGACACCATTTAATTTAGGACTTAGTTAAATAAGGGAACCTGGGCAGTAGTTGTTGTAGTCCTTTTAAGCTCATAACAAATTTCTTTTGCTTTAACAGAATAGTAACACACCTCAACACACATCCAACTCCCGATTTTGAGTTGTAATTGGATGAGCTACCACCCAAAAAGTAAACAATAAAAAGCACGAATAGGCAGAACGTGGGGCGCGAGTAACACATTAGCTTAACCATTTATATTTTAAAAACTCATCTAAATTAGGAGATTTCGAACGGGTGAAGTGCCTGCTCGATTAAACTAATTTAAATCAGAAGATTTCGAACGGGTGAAGTGCTCGCGCAATCATATCTCGATTTGAGTATTTTCATTCGAATGAAAAAACTAATATCAAATCAAAGCGTAACAAACCGAAGGCAAAATATAACAAGCAATATTCACGAGTAGGCATTATTTAAAGACACTCGATTAGGCAAAAATAAGTATGATTTGTGATCTGCTTATTAGGCTAAAAGAAAAATTAAATTGAGATTAAGACAATTCTAAATTAATTATTTTTTAAAGTTAATTAAATTTTTTTAAATAGACCAGTCCTCTGTGAGGTTGGAAATGTGCTATACATTTTATTATGAATCAAAGTGTAAATTCGTCCAGTCCTTTGTAAGGTTGGAAAAGAATGATACGCTTTTAAATTTCTGAATAAAAATACGAATTTAACCAGTCCTCTGTGAGGTTGGATAGAAATGACGCTTTTAAATTTTCTTAATCAAAGCGTAACTTTAAATGAACGACCAAAAAAAAAAAAATATAACAACCATATTTAACGAATTAACAAAATGCGACAATAAAGCAACTGTACTTGGTACAGGACTCGAGGGTGCCTAACACCTTCCCGAGAGTCAACCGAGATCCTTACCCGGAACTCTGACGCAGACCACTAAAACGAGTCAAGGGTGTTCTAGGTACACCACTTTGGTGACTTGGCACACCTTTGAACTATGTCAAGTGGCGACTCCGATAAATCTCTTAATAAATTGTGTACCTTTAAACACCTAAGTCACAACCCTATTTTATTTATTTTTAGTAAAATTTTAGGGCGTGACAGCTTGGCGACTCCGCTGGGGAAATTAGTGAAAACTAGAATCTCCGGCTTTGATTAAATTGTCGCATGTTTTAATTTATTAAATATTTGGTTGTTGTATTATTGTCGTTATTACATGAAAAGTTGAATGTTACCGCTTTGATATTTTTTGAACTGTATATAAACTGTCTTCCTCCGCAACCCTCTGAGTCTCTGAAACACACACACACGTGCACTTACCAGATTGCTTGTGGCATCTGGGACTTTCTTACTAAATTGCCCATGATTTAGGAGGAAGGCGTGACGGGGTTTTAGGCCGGACACACTGTCTCCGGATGGCCCTGATGCGCTTTCCGCCCGGTTCGTCCACCGGGTTTTCAGCCAGTCTAGATATTGAGTCAGTTATGTCACCTAGAACTAAACCTTTAGGCCCAATTATCTGCATCATATCCGACTTAGTGAGGTGCGATACACCGGTATTGCACTTGTCTAGGCTGACTACCTTTTGTCTAAACGGGACCCACTTCCTGGGAAAGACTTGTCTAAAAAAGCATTCTGTGTGTTGCATGCGACTAGGAAAGGTTGTTATGCTGACCAAATGGGAGAGAGACGGATTTCAAAAGAAAAAGAAAAAAAATGAAAATGAAAGGAAAAGTGAGGAAGCAGGGTGAATTTTATGTTTTAAATGTAAATGTTTTGTTATTATAAGATTGAGTCATACTGCTGTAATGGCAAATTTTTTGTAAAAAATGCCAGTGTTGGCCGTCTTTTGTATATGTTAGTTTGGGGTCATTATAATGACGAAAATTTTACAAAAGAAAAAAAATACATACTAAGTAGTTGGAAAGTCGAAAAATTTTGGTGTCAGTTTTCACGTCGTTATAATGGCGAATTTTTAGAAAAGGCTCGTATATCGACGTTGGATGTTTTTGGATCCAGTTTTTCACGTCGTTATGCTGGCGAATTTTTTGCAAAAAAATACTGTAGTATCATCACTGGAATGAATTTTTTGTTTTGATGTCAATGTGGCGTCGTTGTAACGTCGAATTTTTCTTTTATAAATTACATCTAAATACCAATGTTGGTAATTTCCTGGGATCAGTCCTGATGACGTTATGATGACAAAAAAATTTTCGATTCTCTTAGGGTCAACTTTACGTCATTACAATGACAAAAGTTTTGTTAAAAATTGGAGTTTTGAATTAGCAGTTTAGGCATCTGTTTGCTCTGTCGGTCAGTTGTTTTAAGCTGTTCTCAGGCTTTCAAACATTTGACACATTTTTTTAGGAACAATGGCTGCATCATCTTCTAGGACAGTCAAGAGAAAATACCCTGCTGATGCCACTCCACCCTCTATTATGATGACTGATGGCCCATCCAAATCGGATAAATCTCTGAAGTCTTGGTGGGACGCAATGAGTCAAATGCAGAAAGATATAGTCCAGGAAAAGATTGGTTTTCTGACTGACCTTGTGACTAAACCTATTGTCCCGCGTCGAGACTTGGTCAGTGCACTAGTTGGGTTTTGGAATCCAAGCCAAAATACCTTCTGTTTCAAGGGGTTTGAGATGACGCCGACCCTCGAGGAGATAGCTGGGCTTCTTAAGCTGGATTTTGAGAAAAAGAATATGATTGCTCCAAGGAAGGTTAATGAGCGGGAATTTTTCAGTAATATCAAGGTACGAACAGACCTCTCGATCGCTAGTGTTCGCCAAGGCTGGATTTCATTTGATTACCCGTATGATCGTTTTGGGGCCGATAATGGTTTTAAGAAGTATGGATTTGAGTTCCATGACAAGTTGAAATATGAAGATTGGGTGCTACTTTGCCCTAAGGTCTTCGTGTTCGCTTTGCTAGGGTTGTTGGTTTTTGCACTACCGGATAGAGCGATATCTATTAAGGTCAGTTGGATAATGGCAGCTTTATATAGTGGAGCACCAGACGCCACTATCATCTCGACGATTCTGGGTAGCATATTTCATGCTTTGACTCGATGCCACAAGGGAGAAAGCGGTTTCTTTGAGGGGTGTAACCTTCTATTGCAGGTCTGGTTCTTGGAGCATGTACACCCTTGCCCACCTCGTGATATTCTTAGGTACTGTGACATCGATTATCTTGAATACCATCTCGAACACATCGAGAAGTATAAATTCCCAGAAAATGAGCCAGACTGGAGGTCTTTCTTGAACTCTCTCACGCCGGACAAGATTTTGTGGCAGTGTAGCTGGTTTCCTAAGAGGGAGGTTGTATACAGATGCGTGGATCGTCATTTTCTCATCCTGATGGGTTTGACAGCATCCCAGCCTTATGTTCCTCTGCGTGTACTTAGGCAGTTGGGTCGAAAGCAGGAGATCCCAATAGTTGAGGACATGAGTGCTATGACTCAGACTATCCCCTCAATCCAGCTACTCTTAGAGGTGAGATCTTGCGCCTGTGGTATACTAGGAGGCGCCTCTCAGAAAGCACACAGGTTCAGGATGGACTTAAGGGGGAGGTCGTTCGGGAGTACAAGTTGTGGTATTACCACCAGCCCATACCTAGAGAGATGCCCGCGAGGTCGAGAGCAGGCATGGTCGACACTGAGGCCAGGCTGGATATGCAGGTTCAACTTGCTAGGCGTGAGATTAGGGAAGAATACCGCGCTACCATACAAAGCTTAATTGCAGAGAGGGATGCCGCCAGAGCTGCTCAGTCAGAGAGTGAGAGTTTCGCGCATCAGCACCTAGACACAGTCAGACGACTCCGTGTCATGCACTCACAGGCATTGACAGAGTGGGATGCCGACAGGGCAGCTTTGTTGGAAAGCAGGAGAATGGAGGATTATCATCGCCAGGATGCCATAGATTCTCGAGCTCAACTTGACAGGGCACTAGAGCACGGTGAGCAGCTCAGAAGGCTAGCACAGGACCGACTTCGAGATATACAGGCTGCAGGACAGACCATCAATGTAGCTTATCGGCAGGTTTATGACTCTGCTACATATGTTGCACGGTCCATCAATGAGTATAGGAGGCTTCCCGCAGAGGACATACTCCCACATGTGCTTCCCTTCGTCACTAGAGTTACAGCAGATTTGAATGGATTGCGTCGTACCTTTGCAGAAGGCCCGCCAGTAGATCCCGTGGAGCCATTTGAGTTCGACCCAGAGGAGCCAGCTGACTTTGTGCCCCAGTCACCTTAGTAGACACATCGGGCCAAGATGATGCAGATTATTGCTTTTTGTCATTTATTTTACATCTTGGCATTGTTGTACTTTATATCGCTTTTGAATTTGGCATGTTGTAATTTATTTTCACCTTTTTAAGTCATTTGTACGTTCCTTTTGGTCGTGCTCCGGAAGCACCGTATGTACTCTTTCTTTTTAAGTAATGAAAATATTTTGCTTATTTTTATGTGTTAATTCATTTCACCCACTAGCCTCACTTGAAAAAATACACACACACACACACAAAAAAAAAAAAAAAAAAGGAAAAAGAAAAGAGAAGAAAAGAAATCAAATAATACACTTGGGGATCTAATCTAAACCAATTTGGGATGACGCATAACGACCTTAGGCATTGTTTAGGCCGACGAGCAAATTCATATTCCATGCTATCTTGTTGCACTAACGTGTTTTGATTTGTTTAGAGCTTGAGCAACTGCTGTGCTGGCCCCACATTCCTATTCCACCAGAATCAAGGGACCACTGCCTGTTCCAGAAGTGGTTGAAGCACCTCTTCAAGAAAAAACACTCCAGCAACGATGGCCGAAGAAACTGAGAACACTGAGCTGGTTCGCTTGGCTGAACAACAGGCTAAGATGGCCGAGGATTTCACGGCCATGAAAGAAATGATGATGCAACTGGTCCGTAACTTGTCAGCAGTTCAGGCACCTCCTGCTCCGCCAGGTGCTGCTGGTTTCACGGCGAATGCTCAGCCACCAGGGCAAGGGCAATCTACAATGGTAGAAGACCCCCGTTATCCTCCAGGGTTCGGTCCACATCCAGAAACTGACAACGTAGCTGGACCTTCTACTGTACAACCTGGGGCACATTTCCCACAGCATGGACAACATGGCCAAGCCCAAGTTCCTGCCACAGCATTCACTGTTCCTGCAGGACACACTTTGCAAAGGTCAAACAGTGACCCACAGTTGAGGGCTCGTGATCAACAATTCGACCAAACTCGGGGTAATGTACTCCGCCCCACTGAGTCGTATGATCATGGACACCACCCAGAATCACATGCTGATGTCGAAAGATTGGGGAAAACAGAAGAGGATGACTTTGCTCGGAAATTGAAAAGCTTGGAGCAAACTGTGAAAAACATACAAGGGCAAGGGGGTAAAACCATTATCTCGCACAAAGACATGTGCTTGTTCCCTCATGTGCCGTTGCCTGAAGGTTTTGTTGTGCCCAAATTTGATCTGTACACCGGACAAAGTGATCCAAGGATCCATGTGAAGATATACCTTAACAAAATGAGGGGTATCAAGAAGGATGAATTATTGATGGCGTACTTTGGGGACAGTTTGGGAGGACCGGCAACAGAATGGTTTGTGCAACAAGATGTTTCAAAGTGGTTTGTGCAACAGTCACCTTTGATGACATGGCCAGCGCTTTCCTGAACCATTATGGTTACAAAATGGAGGCTGCTCCTGATCGTTCTTCTTTGAAGACGATCACAAAGAAACCAGGCGAAAGCTTCAGAGAGTATGCCTATAGGTGGCGCGAACAGGCGGCGCGTGTGAGCCCTTTGATCCCAGACGATAAAATGGTTGAAGAATTCGTCGAAGTGCTTGACGAAACATACTACCAAGCGATGGCCTCTGCCCTTGGGAAGCAATTCAGTGAAGCAGTAAAGATTGGGGAGATGATTGAGAGAGGAATCAAAATGGGTAAGATTGTTAGCCAAACAGCTTTGAGAGCCACGACCCAAGCGTTGCAATCAGGGTCGGGTACTTTTGGGAAGAAGAAAGAGAAGAAAGACGAAGTGGCAATGGTTGGTCCTGGACCGAGAAGAAATGATGGGAGATACAATGACCGTCAAGGGTACATTCAGGCACCCCCGCCACAACAATTCTATCCAACTCACGACCAACAATTTGCCATGCCGCAGTTCTCGTTCCCTGTGAATGCAGCATCTTATGCTCAGCCGCTATCTGGTCCACAATGGCGTGCACCCCCTGCTCCACCCCAATATAACAATCAACAGGCACATGCTCAATTCCCGGCTCATCAGGAGATGCCTTATCAACCACGAGGTCCGCAGGGTTTTCGTCCAAACATGCAACAGAGAAACATGCAACAAGAGAAAAGGCAGTTCACCCCACTGGGGGAGACTTACACTAATTTGTTTGAAAAGTTGCAACAAGCCAATCTGTTGAAGCCAATCCCGGGGAAGGTGAACCCAAATGGAAGAGTTGATCATTCACGCCATTGTGCGTTTCATTCTGGAGCACCTGGACATGACACAGAATCCTGCTGGGAACTCAAAAGGGCAATCCAGGCAATGATAGACAACAACCAGATAAAAGTCGTGGGGGATGAAACACAAAATGTAAATCAAAATCCTTTACCAGCTCATGATGTTCAAAACAACGTACACATGGTAGGGATGGTATGCATAGAAGAGGACATGAAAGGGAAAGCCGCCAAGCAGATTGTGGCAGTTGGTCCCTCCCCAAGACATCAAAGGCCCTGAGCCATTTATTGTTGTAATCAGGGGAAAGTCAAGTGTGTCTGTTGTCAACAAAGCAAAGCAAGATACTGCTGTTGAGCCAAGTTTCACAATTCCGGCTGCAAAGCAGGAAAAAGTTCATGACAGTGCACCAGCATTTATTGTGCAACAGGCATCATGCCAGAAAACTCCGGTCTTCGAGGTTAAGGCAAAGAAGTGTGAACCGGTTATCATCACTCAAGCAGCGCAACTCCCTGTCAAAAGTACAAAGGCTGTTCCTTGGAACTACAACAAGACAATTGTGTCTTACAACGGGAAAGAAATCATGGAGGTTGCTGCAGACGTAAATGGTCTAACTCGGTCCGGGAGATGTTTTACCCCGGAAGAATTGAGAAAGGCAAAGCCAGGTCGAGAAGACCAAGGACCCATCAAAGAGCCGGTGTCTGAGAAAGAAGCTGAAGAATTTTTGAAGAAAATGAGATCGACAGATTATTCTATCGTCGAGCAACTGAGAAAGACTCCAGCTCAGATATCACTTTTGTCTCTACTTATGAACTCTGAAGCACATCGCAATGCACTGTTGAAGATATTGAATGAGGCCTACATTCCTGAACAAATTACTGTGGCTAATCTGGAAGCACTTGCTGGCAGAGTATTTGAGACTAATCGTGTGATGTTCACCGATGAGGAGCTGCCGGCAGAAGGAACCGGTCATAATCGAGCGCTTCATGTCTCAGTTAAGTGTGAAGACTCCTATGTCACACGTGTTCTAATAGATGGTGGCGCGGGATTGAACATTTGCCCTCTGTCTACATTGAAGAGTTTAAGGGTGGATATGAGCAAAATCAGGGCAAGTTCCTCTGCTGTTCGTGCTTTTGATGGTGGAGTTCGAGAATCTTTGGGCATCATCAATCTTGAGTTAACCATTGGGCCCGCTACCTTCAGCATTGAGTTTCAAGTCATTGAGACGGATGCATCGTACAATCTGTTACTGGGCCGACCGTGGATTCATATGGCTTGTGCTGTACCCTCCACAGTTCATCAGGTGGTCAAGTTTACTTAGGATAATCAAGCTGTCGTGGTTTATGGAGAGGATGACTTGCAGTTTAACAACAGCCTGGACGTACCAGCCCTTGAAGCCGTCACTACACGCCCGACCATCATGTATCAAACCTCCGATGTGGTGTATGTGGAAAAGGTAACAGAAGGGAAACCTATACCCATCCCAAGAGTGTCAGAGACGTCTATAATGATGGCATCTGAAATGTTAAAGCATGGTTTCCAATTTGGAAAGGGTTTGGGAGCATCACTACAAGGCAGGGTAAATCCAGTTTATCCAAATGGCGTGTAAGGCACGTGGGGACTAGGGTTCAAGCCGAAAGCAGCTGATCGCAAGCAAGCAAAGAAAAAGAAGTCAGAAGTTTGGTCTCTCCCAAAGCCAATTCCGTGTCTCGCTCAGTCTTTTGTGGGATATGTCATGAAACCAAAGGTTGTCGCTACAAATGTCAACACAGTGGAAGACAATCAGGATGCACCATTTGATCTAGGTGGCATTTTTGAAATCTGCATGGTACAGCCGGGTGAAGGCTCCAGTAATGCTTCAATACAGTACATTGGCCCGGACGTGCACCTGACTAACTGGAATGCAACTCCCTTCCCCATCAGGAAGGGGTCTTGGTAGACTGTTGTTTTACAGTTTTCTTTTGAATACACTTGGATATTCTAAGGGTTGCATGCTAAGTGTATTATTTTGATCATCTTTCCTTTTGTAATTCAAACCCTTTTTCATTAATGAAAGGCCAAGAGCCAAGCTTTCTTTCAATCTCTGTTCATATTCCTAATTTTATTCTATTTTGTTTATCTGTAGTGATATATCTGCTGGTCCTGATATCATGACATGTTCAAGGAACTTATCGTCCATCCAGGGACCGCAATCTGATTTTGGCTCCGTAACCATAGTTGAGGTTGAAAGTGATGAAGAAAACATTGAGGAATTTGTTAATGAGGTTGAATATGATGGGGAACGGGCTGATTTTGAAATAGGCCTGGAATTTGAACGCCATGAGGGCAAGCCTAAACCCAATTTGGCTGATACAGAGGATGTTAATCTTGGGAGCCCTGATGATGTGAGGGAAACCAAGATAAGCATGTATGCCCTACCTGAAGTGAAGAACGATATTCGGAAAGTGCTCTTTGAATATCGAGATGTTTTTGCATGGTCATATGATGAGATGCCGGGTTTGAGTTCTGAATTGATAGTCCACGAATTGCCAATTCAACCCGGTTTCTCTCCAGTGAGACAAATGCAACGGAAGTTCAAAACTGATATGATCAAGAAAATCCATGATGAAATAATGAAACAGCTGGATGCAAAAGTGATTCAATCGGTTCAGTACACTACTTGGTTTGCAAATATTGTTCCGGTCCCTAAGAAAGATGGAAAAACAAAGATATGTGTAGACTATCGAGATTTGAACAAGGCAAGTCCCAAAGATAATTTCCCGTTGCCTAACATTCACACTCTCGTAGACAATTGTGCCAAACATGAGATACAGTCCTTTGTTGATTGCTATGCTGGATATCACCAAATCCAGATGGATGAAGATGATGTGTACAAAACGGCATTCACTACATCTTGGGGAACCTATTGCTATAGAGTGATGCCGTTTGGTTTCAAAAATGCTGGGGCAACCTACGTGAGGGCCATGACTGCCATTTTCCATGATATGATGCATAAAGAAATAGAAGTGTACGTGGATGACGTGATCATCAAGTCTAGAACTGCTGAAGACCACGTGAGTGATCTCAGAAAGTTCTTTGAGAGGCTCCGTAGGTACAATCTGAAGTTGAATCCAGCCAAGTGTGCATTTGGTGTGCCTGCTGGAAAATTGCTAGGTTTCATTGTTAGCAGGCGAGGTATTGAATTGGATCCTGCAAAGATCAAAGCAATACAAGAATTACCTCCGCCTCGAACCAAGAAAGACGTTAAAAGCTTTCTAGGCAGGCTGAATTACATCAGTAGGTTCGTTGCTCAACTTACCACAATATGTGAGCCGATCCTCAAGTTGTTGAAAAAGAATGCATCAATTGCATGGACTGAGGAGTGCCAAGAAGCCTTTGACAAGATCAAGCAATACTTGTCAAATCCTCCTGTTTTGGTTCCGCCTGAGCCTGGCCGACCATTGTTTTTGTACTTGTCAGTCAATGAAAACTCCTTTGGTTGTGTACTAGGGCAACATGATGCCTCGGGAAAGAAAGAACAGGACATTTATTATCTGAGCAAGAAGTTCACAGATTGTGAGGCCAGGTACACTTTGTTGGAAAGGACGTGTTGCGCCCTAACTTGGGTCGCACAAAAGCTGAAACATTATTTATTGTCCTACACCACTTATCTGATTTCCCGGATGGATCTATTGAAGTACATATTTCAAAAGCCAATGCCAACGGGCAAACTTGCAAAATGGCAGATCTTGCTCACGGAATTTGACATAGTTTATGTCACCAGAACTGCAATGAAAGCTCAAGCTTTAGCTGATCATTTGGCTGAAAATTCGGTGGATGATGATTATGAGCCATTGAAGACTTACTTCCCTGACGAGGAGGTAGATGTGCTCGAAGAATTGATTAATGAAGAAGAGCACGTGTGGAAAATGTACTTTGATGGTGCTTCTAATTCAAAAGGCAATGGTATTGGAGCTGTCCTCATCTCTCCCATGGGACATTACTATCCGGCAGCTGCCCAACTCCGCTTCAGTTGCACTACTAACACTTCTGAGTATGAAGCATGCATAATGGGTTTTCGTATGGCTCTAGACATGGACATCAAAGAATTGCTGGTGATCGGAGATTCAGATCTTTTGATACGCCAAATGAAGGGTGAATGGGAAACTCGAGACCTTAAGTTGATCATGTACAAGCACTGTATGGATGATCTTCGGCAAAAGTTAGATGTTCTAAAGTTTAGACATGTCCTTAGAATACATAATGAGCTGGCTGACGCATTGGCTACATTAGCCTCAATGCTTGTCCATCCTGATAAAGCCCATATTGATCCGTTGGAGATTCAAGTCCAAAGCCAACATGCATACTGCAATGTGATTGAAGAAGAAATTGACGGTCAACCGTGGTACTTTGATGTCAAGAATTTCCTTCAAGATGGGACGTATCCTCCACTGGCGGAAAACAATCAAAAGAGAACCCTTCGACGATTGGCAAGTGGTTTCTTTTTGAGTGGCGGAGTGGTGTACAAAAGGATACCTGATCTGGGACTGTTAAGATGCGTGGATGCAACTGAAGCCACGAAAATTCTCAATGACATGCATTCAGGGATCTGTGGACCCCACATGAGCGGGCACGTGCTAGCTAAGAAAGTACTCAGAGCAGGATACTTCTGGCTCACCATGGAGCATGATTGCATTACTTTTGTGCGAAAGTGTCATCAATGCCAAGTACACGGTGATTTGATACATTCACCTCCTTTAGAGTTGCATACAATGTCAGCCCCTCGGCCTTTTACAGCATGGGGGATGGATGTTATCGGGCCTATTGAACCAAAAGCATCAAATGGACACAGATTCATTCTGGTTGCAATAGATTACTTCACCAAATGGGTTGAGGCTGTGACTCTCAAGTCCGTGACCAAGAAAGCTGTGGTGGATTTCGTTCATTCTAATATTATTTGTCGCTTTGGTATCCCAAGTACCATCATCACTGATAATGCGGCAAATCTGAACAGTCATTTAATGAATGACGTGTGTGAAAGATTCAAGATCATGCACCGAAATTCCACACCTTACCGACCAAAGGCAAACGGCGCGGTTGAAGCAGCCAATAAGAATATCAAGAAGATCCTTAGGAAAATGATACAAGGATCTCGTGATTGGCATGAGAAGTTGTCTTTCGCTCTCCTCGGTTACCGCACAACTGTGCGCACTTCCATAGGCGCAACCCCGTATTCATTGGTATACGAAATTGAAGCAGTCATACCCGCTGAAGTGGAAATACCGTCTCTCAGAATCATCGTGGAAGCAGAAATTGAGGACACAGAGTGGGTCAAGACCCGATTGGAACAATTGTCATTTATTGATGAAAAGAGGCTCAATACAGTTTGTCACGGTCAATTGTATCAGGAAAGAATGGCCCGAGCCTACAACAAGAAAGTGCGCCTCCGCGACTTGAAAGAAGGGCAATTAGTCTTGAAAAGAATCTTTCCTCATCAGGAAGAAGCTAAAGGGAAATTTGCTCCAAATTGGCAAGGGCCATACATGGTAAAGAAAGTATTGCCAAATGACGCCTTGTACCTTACAGATCCAGAAGGCAGGACAACTGAAATACCCGTCAATGCAGACGCGGTCAAGAGGTACTACATTTGATTTCAAGATGGCTTTCAAGTCAGGATGAATGCAAGGCTTTTGTTCTCTTTTTGCTATCCCAAATTGTATCCCTTATTCGCATTTTGAACGTTGTACTTTTGAGGCATGTTCTCAGTTGAAATCAATGTAATTGTACCAAGATGAAATGAAACTGAAAAGCATCAAAAAGAAACCTGGGCATTTGCCTAGAGCTACGTCTGACCTGATTCTTCTCAAAAGGATACGTAGGCAACCATTTCGGTGCGGTCGCACTAAAAGAAAATTCCTCTTTCCCTTTCTACTTTTACTCGCGCAAGGTTTGCCTCCAGGCCTGCGGAATATGCCAAGAAAACAAGAAACCCCAGTTTATCCTAAACTGGGGCAGAAGTTGTTTTTGTTTTTTTAAAGAAAATGGAGGAAATTCAATATTCCTCCCCATTTTCTTTGTGTTCGTAACAGTGAAAGGTTCATTCTTTCCTGTCTCATATTGACGCAAAACTTGCCTTCAAGTTTGCGGCCAACATCAAAGGAAATTTAGATCCCCCTTTTTATGCTAAACTAGGGCAGAAGTTTGTTTTATTTTATTTCATAAATAAAATAAAATAAAAATAAACTTCTATCATTTTTGTATCATCTATTCACAGGTTTCAAGAGATGTTGGTGTTGTAAATTGAATTGAAAAAAAAAGAAAGAAAAAAAAAAAGAAGTCTTGCCGGTGAAAACCTGAGAAGGCGCCGCAAGACAAACAGTGAGGCAAAAGATTAAAGAGAGAGGCTAGTTGGCGAAAACCCGAAAGGGCGCTACTAGTAGACCTGAGAGTCACCTCAACTCGGTTTTGGTTTGATATCTTCCGTGGATCAACTCTCAACAAACAAGTGGCACTGGTCGGACGAGGTCATCCAAGATACATGTCATGATCATCAAGGCCGCCAGTATATTGCCAGATAAGTTTCCCTTTTCAGAAAGACGTTCCCTGTCCAAACGACTTTCGCCCTTAAACTTTTTATTCCATTTTGTACATCTTGCTTCATCATTAATTCCTCGCCCTTTCGGCGCTAACCTCACATGAGCAACAAAAGAAAATTGCAAAACTCTGTTTTTCAGGATTCAGGTTTAATTCCAGCAAGCAGGGCACACCCTCGACAATAGAAAAGTTCTCAGCAAGTCATGATCAACATTGATGATTGGAGCCCAGCACCGCACCTCAGGCTGGAAGGATGACATACCAAAATTTTGTCATGAAGAGTGGATATGTTTAGGAGAAGCTTTAGGCATTTGTTCCCCCCATAGTACTGTGAAGAATAGAACAAAAGTCACTAAGCTTATTTGTAAGATCCAAAACAGGGTGTATCCACGACGCAGAAAGCAAGTGTGACATTTGCTATGTTGCCAAGAAAGAGCTAGGACCACTTGAATTGAGGTAGTTGCGCCTAATATCAGCCGGAACTCTATTCTCTCTTCGAGTCAATTCCCGCTAAAAGGCAGTGTCATTTCTTTTTTCCATATCAAGATCTGCTAAAAGATAGCAATCATTTCCTTTCCGAGTCAGTCCGCTCAAAGATAGCGTCATTTCTTTTTTCCATATCAAGATCTGCTAAAAGATAGCGATCATTTCCTTTCCGAGTCAGTCCGCTCAAAGATAGCGTCATTTCTTTTCCATATCAAAATCTGCTAAAAGATAGCGATCATTTCCTTTCTGAGTCAGTTCACTCAAAGATAGCATCATTTCCTTTCCATATCAAGATCTGCTAAAAGATAGCGATCATTTCCTTTTCGAGTCAGTTTCGCTCAAAGATAGCGTCATTTCCTTCCCGTGTCAAGATCTGCTAAAAGATAGCGATCATTTCCTTTTCGAGTCAGTTTCGCTCAAAGATAGCTTCATTTCCTTTCCATGTCAAGATCGGCTAAAAGATAGCGATCATTTCCTTTTCAAGTCAGTTCGCTCAAAGGTAGCGTCATTTCCTTTCCATGTCAAGATCTGCTAAAAGATAGCGATCATTTCCTTTTCGAGTCAGTTTTGCTCAAAGATAGCATCATTTCCTTTCATGTCAAGATCTGCTAAAAGACAGCGATCATTTCCTTTCAAGTCAGTTTTGCTAGAAGATAGCACTCACATTTAGTTCAAGTCATTCGCGCTCAAAGATAGCAACCACTTCCTTCTCAAGTTAGTCCTGCTCGAAGATAGCAACCATCCCCAGCTTCAAGTCAAGACCTGGTTGAAACAGATGCGACCGCTTCAAGTTTCAGATGATGCTTGCCCATGCAACGGGCGATGAAGTTATCTCTCAAGCCAAGATTTACCTCAAGGAAGCATGAAGAGTAGTCTAGGAATTGTAGTTTTACATTTTTCCTTGTATTTCCATTCCTTGTAAAGCAACGACCACCAGCAAGCGACCAGTACTCAGCAACGACAGCCTTTGTGTACCTAAGAGTGTCTAGTATCAGCCCCAAGTGTGTCTAGAAGAGTCCCTAATTTGTCTTAAGTAGTCTAGAGTGTCTAGGTTTGTCTTAGTGAGTCTAGAAGAGTCTAGTGTCTGTTTGAATGCGGTAGTCCCAGCTACCGCACGTAAGGAACTACACTGACCTGATTCCTTAGTCCGGGGATATGTAGGTAACTTTGTTCTCGGTTAGAACCGAAATTCAAGGTACGGTCACCGTTTTGAAAAGCATGCTCTCGGCTAGAACCGAAAAGCCAAAATTAGTTGTCGATTACTTCTTTGTCCGAAAACTCTTCGTGTTCCCGAACAAAGAGGGGCAGCTGTAATCACCTAATTTTGGCACACAAAATTCAAAAATGCTCAAAATATTCGTATTATATTCTTAGGGCGTGTCGTCAATTTTTCTGGACTTCTAGTGTTTGTTCTTAATTAAATTTGTTTCTAATTAGGACGTTAAAATTTGAAAATTAACAAAAATCACTTGTTACGTGCTTAATTTTTTGTAATTCTATGTTTAATTGTGATAGTGTTGTAAAGTATGTGGTTTGATTTTAGTTTAGTTGTGTGTGCATAAATAATTTTATGGCCATTTGTAAAAAATATCACAGCCCAATGCCAAGTCCACCAGCCCAATATTTTAACCCGGCCCATTCCCTTTGTATATAAAGATTTTTATTGCCACTTTTGGCATTTCTACACAAAAAGTCACAGAATAGGCAAACTATGGCCAAATTTCTCTCCGTCGCCGGAAAAGCTTAGGCCGCCGCAACTCCACCGCACTGCCGCCGCCGGCCACCACCTCCGGTGGCCGGAAAAATACAAAAAGTACACCATCCGATAGATCTCGACTTCCTTGTTCCATTTCCACCGTTGATTTTTGCAAAGGAGTGACCAATTCCCCTAGATCGATGGTCAAAGCTCCGGTCAAAGTTGGAAATCCGGCCACTTTGAATTTTTCCGGTGAGTTTTCTTGTTCTTTTCTCTTCTTTGTGCTCCTCCCTACCTCTCCCATACCCCATTCATCAAAAATCCTCCCCCCCCCCCCTTGTCCGATTTTTACCCCGTTTCTGATCTCGTTTTTTTTTTCCTTTCTTCATCTTTTTTCTTTTCTCGTTTTTGCTATGTGTTGATGCTCTGTTTCGTCGAGGTTGGTTGCGATTGGTGGAGGGGCTGTTTTAGGACAGGAGTTGAGGCAGTGATGAATGTTTGTTTGAATGGTTTGTTTTGGTTGAAGAATGAGGGTCGTCTATTTGTTTGTATGATGATGATGATGATGATGTTTTGAATCGGCGTATGGCTGATGTTGTTTTGGGGAAGCCGTTGGTGAGACTATGGTGATGGTTCAGTTTGAGCGAGGCAGCCATGATGCTCGAGGACAACGGTGCGTCGATGAAACAGAAGTGACGAGGCTAGTGGAGATGCGGCATTGTTGGTAATTGCCTTGACGGGTTAGGAAAAGAATCCTTTGATTTATTTGCTTTCCCTTATCTGTTTGACCACAAGATCAAAATGTTTAGTTTGAAATTAATGATTAGAGTGATATTAGCATGAGAAGTTTATTGAAATTCTAGTTTTTTACTGCAGTAGATTCCTAGTTTTGTCACTCCAGCAAATAATCATGTTGTACATTTGTTTTACTTATTCAAGTTATAATGACGCGGTTTGTTTGCTAAACAGTTTAAAAGTGGTATTCAGCTATGGTTTCTTATTCAAGCATATTTTTGTTGGATTACTGTTTGTTTAGCATATTTTTGTCTAAAGCCGCTTGTTTCAAATAAGGAAATCTTTATGTGCCTATTTGTTT
Organism: Petunia axillaris subsp. axillaris; assembly: GCA_029990575.1. NCBI lineage: Eukaryota > Viridiplantae > Streptophyta > Magnoliopsida > Solanales > Solanaceae > Petunia > Petunia axillaris. Next base: position 49,756,130 of record JARKNS010000009.1, read on the forward strand.
TGTCTTGGTTTTTCTGATTCAAAGTGTAAGCATGTTTAAAATCTGGATTTTCGTTTCATCTTTATTAGTCTTAACATAAATTAGTTTGTCAATGAAAGTTAATGAAAGTTTAAGCATGTTTAATGAAAGTTAATACGCTGTGATGATGTTTGGTTATAGTTATTGAGTAATATAGTATAGTTTGTATTTATTTGCTTGCTAGGTATGGTTAAGAGGTCATTTAGACCATGTTTGAGAATTGTTATGGTATTCTAGGTCTGTGAGCTTCCACTTTAAAGTCAGTTGAAAAGACTTTGGCCTCTTAGTTGAAGTCTGATTTGCTTTCATGCTTTTAGGACTTAAGTGATGGGTTTTCTTTAGTTTTGAGAAATAGCTACTAAGTTTAATTCCTCAAATTTTGAAAAGGAAAAGTAAAAAAATATATAGATAAATAAAAGTGTCAAGAAGTCAAACTTTGGGGAAGGGGAAGCTTAAAAATGGCATGTTTCAGCTTTTCCTTTTTTGTTGGTGAGAAAGCTAGCACAAAAATGGCAATGCAAATCTTTTGCATTAATGACCTTGGACTTCTACACTTGACAGCCCTTTTCCCCCCTATTTTTCACCTATTTTCTCCCCTTTTTACTCTTATCTCTCTCCCCTATATATAGAAGGCATTTACTACACATTTACACACACATTAACTCTCTTCACCTACCCTCAAAAAATTATCAGATCACAAAAAATCAAGAGAGAGACTCGTTCACTCTCTAAAAAAACCTTCACTTCACAACTGAAAAGAAAAAATAGATCTGAAAGAAGAATTCTTAACATCTGAAAATACACTTGATTCTCTTAAAAGAAATCAGATCTGAGAGGGTAGAAGAAAGCTATAGAGAAAAGAAGTGTGAAAAAAAAAATAAAGAGTAGTAAGTTTGAAGGTTAAAAGAATCTTGGTTGGTTGATGTTGCTGCTGTTGTTGTCATTGTTTGTAGCTGCTGGTGTTGTTGGAAATCTGTTCTAGGTAAATATTTTGTTCTTGTAATTTATCCAGAAAGCATGTGGTATATTTTGTATGAAACGAAAGCTGGTTGTAAGCTCAAACATGATTCTGTTATGCCTGCTTAGTATCAATTATTTCAAAGAAAAAATGACTATGTTAGTTATTAAGGGGACACGTTAAGTGCACGATAGTAGTTGCATAATTTAGCATGTATAAGAATATTTTTTATGTCTTGTTTAAAGAGTAGCCATGCATAATTTACTAGATCTGAAGCAAGTAAACGTGAGAGTTAAATGGTTAGTGAGTTTCGATCAAAAGAGATTGATTTGATCAAGTAATGACACCATTTAATTTAGGACTTAGTTAAATAAGGGAACCTGGGCAGTAGTTGTTGTAGTCCTTTTAAGCTCATAACAAATTTCTTTTGCTTTAACAGAATAGTAACACACCTCAACACACATCCAACTCCCGATTTTGAGTTGTAATTGGATGAGCTACCACCCAAAAAGTAAACAATAAAAAGCACGAATAGGCAGAACGTGGGGCGCGAGTAACACATTAGTTTAACCATTTATATTTTAAAAACTCATCTAAATTAGGAGATTTCGAACGGGTGAAGTGCCTGCTCGATTAAACTAATTTAAATCGGAAGATTTCGAACGGGTGAAGTGCTCGCGCAATCATATCTCGATTTGAGTATTTTCATTCGAATGAAAAAAACTAATATCAAATCAAAGCGTAACAAACCGAAGGCAAAATATAACAAGCAATATTCACGAGTAGGCATTATTTAAAGACACTCGATTAGGCAAAAATAAGTATGATTTGTGATCTGCTTATTAGGCTAAAAGAAAAATTAAATTGAGATTAAGACAATTCTAAATTAATTATTTTTTAAAGTTAATTAAATTTTTTTAAATAGACCAGTCCTCTGTGAGGTTGGAAATGCGCTATACATTTTATTATGAATCAAAGTGTAAATTCGTCCAGTCCTTTGTAAGGTTGGAAAAGAATGATACGCTTTTAAATTTCTGAATAAAAATACGAATTTAACCAGTCCTCTGTGAGGTTGGATAGAAATGACGCTTTTAAATTTTCTTAATCAAAGCGTAACTTTAAATGAACGACAAAAAAAAAATATAACAACCATATTTAACGAATTAACAAAATGCGACAATAAAGCAACTGTACTTGGTACAGGACTCGAGGGTGCCTAACACCTTCCCGAGAGTCAACCGAGATCCTTACCCGGAACTTTGATGCAGACCACTAAAACGAGTCAAGGGTGTTCTAGGTACACCACTTTGGTGACTTGGCACACCTTTGAACTATGTCAAGTGGCGACTCCGATAAATCTCTTAATAAATTGTGTACCTTTAAACACCTAAGTCACAACCCTATTTTATTTATTTTTAGTAAAATTTTAGGGCGTGACAAATGGCCTCCTCTGGTTCATAGTCCTCGCGTTCCTCTGACTGCTCCTGCTTAACCTTCACAGGTTTCTTGGAAGCTCTCTTTTCTTTGAAGAAGTCACAGCTTTTTAACACATTATACCCAAATATTTGATGAATGGTGGGTTTCTTCCCAGTTCCCAAAGGAACCCCAAAATGCTCCAGAACCTGTTGTAGGATGTAGGAATGCACTAGTGAATGTGGCTTTTGGTCAGTGTCTGATTATCAAACCAGGTAGATTGATCTTTACTCCTCTATCGAGCAGGTCCATATAGGTTAAGTCCAGAGGACTTGCCTCACTATTTCTCTCTCCCTTAGACAGTAGGAACCGATGAACAAATTCAAAGAGCAGCTGATGTGCTGGCTCCATCTCTTTCTTGTCCACCTTCATCTATTTTCTGAGCTTTGGTTTTCCTGAAAATTTCTTTACTACACTAAGGGGAGTCAGTCCATCTGTTCTCTTTGGACATTTCAATTTAATGTACCTGCAATAACCTTCAGCAGGCACATCAAGGATCACTCCAGTTTAGCTCTCCCAAACTCAATCTCAACTTCCTTCACCACTGAAAACACTCTCCTGGCAGTAACCATGCAGTTGGTATAGAACTCTCTGACCTCATTAGAAAACAACATCCTGTCTTTGTTTGCAAACAAACCTAACCACCCTTGATCACCAATCATCCTGAGCAGAGGTTTTATGTGATGCTCTTTCACATCACTCAGGATGCTCCCAGCAAGCACCTGATGTTTAGTGAAGAAGGCTGCCTTGTCAGCTTCTTCCTCAGAACCCTTTCTCCTTTTCTTGCTCTCCATCTCACGATCAGTTTCAGAGTCACTAGGTTCCACATAACTGCCTGTTTCATCACTTTCTTCTTTGGCTTCAACATCCTCTTTCTCAGTCTTCTTCTTTTTCTCCTCTTCTCTATCCCTCACATTTTTAACTGTTTTTTCAGCTTTCCCACTTCCTCCAGTTGTTGTTTCAGAACAAACCTGGTTCCTACTCTTCTTGGCACTGGCTTTGCCACAACCTTGTCACTCTCAGTTCTTTCCTCCAGAGAATCCTCACTGCTTTTATCCACAAGTCTGCTCTTGTGCACAGACTTTCCCCCTTTCAACAATCTTCTTCTCTTATCAGGCTCCATCCTGGTCATACTTACAAACACCACTTCTTCTTTCTCATCTTCATTCAACATTTTTTTTATCTTCCTCTCCAAACCTTCTTTTTACACTCTTCCTTTTAGTTTCCTCAACTTTCTCTGCTATTTTCTCACCTTCCCTATTTCCTTCTAAACCTTCCTCATTATTTTCCTCTTTAGAATCTGTCCAATTTAGTTCTGCATCCTCAGCCACTGTAGGATCCGAGCAAGAACCAAGTTCTTTACACAAATCCATTGCAGCCTCAGCTGAACTAGATCCTCCAACAACTAGACCTTCACGCACAGATATATCATGAACTCCCTCAACAGACACATCCTCCAACCTAGATTCACTAATATGTTCCCTTTTGGATTCAACACAATCCTCTTCTCTCAGTCTTTCTATCACCTTTTCAACTATATCAACCTCCAGCACATTCTCAGTTACTAAGGGCACATGAAAACTAGACTTAGGTTCCTACTGAACAACATGTTGTTTCTCCTCAACTACCTTCCCCCTATCAGATATTCCACAAGGCTCTACTTTTCCTACTATTTCATCTAGTCCTTTCATCAATATTTTAGTACTTAATTTTCCAGGACTTTTTACAACTTCTATTGCAGTGGAAGTAGACAGAGTAGATTCAGGTATTACCTCAACCGGTCTTTCAGAAGAGACTCGTTCTGTAGGCGTAGAAGACAAGGATCTGGCCATCATCTTCTTGACTAATTTCTTTTCTCCCTTTTTGAGAAACTTTGACCTAGCCCTGACAATTCTCACTGCAAGAGTAGGGGGAGGAGGTTTTGGAGTAGATTTCTTGGATGCGTGGGTTTTGGAGGTTTTGGTAGGTGATGCTGATGTAGACTGTGCTTAAGACATGGTGAGAATAGTTAGGATTTTGAAAGTAGGACGACGGAAACTTCTTGTTTTGATATTTTGTAAGATAAACAGGCAGAGTAGAGAGAAATTATTTGCAGGTGTGTGTGTTCTGTTTCTATCAAAGAAGGAAGTGAGAGAGAGTAATGGTGATGAGAGATTTTCCTGGGGAACAGAAGGTTATTATGGCTAAAACAGGTGAAAAGGCAGCTTTTTAAAGTTTTTAAGAACTGGGAAAGGAGTACTGATTTGACGGTTACATAGACTTGTCCAAATAAGGCCTTTTTAAATAAGTAGGGTCCAGTCAAGTCTAATAGAAGTTTAACCAAAAGAGGAATGTGTTCCAATAATTTAGGACAGTTACAAGAACATGGAAAGCCTCCCTTGACACACGTATAATTGACAATCAATTTCAGTTATGTCTCTTAACATACAAGGCTGCGTGACTGTACCTGGACATGATTCCTCATGCTTGTTTTGGTTCCTTCTAAATACCCAGTAGGTTCTTCATGGGATCACATTAGCTCAACCTGGTGCTAATCAGCTGAACCAAGTATACTTAAGCAAGTACAAAATTAGACTGGACAATAATAACAATAGTTGCAAACAAATTGCTGAAAACTTAACTAACAAATCATTGAGGGACAAATGTTGGGTCATCCGTGTATTTTGGTCATCACTAACTCCAACATGTTCCTCTCAAACTGAAATTTGTTCAGTGCTTTGGTAAATATGTCAGTAATTTGATCTTAAGTCCTGCAAGAATTCATAGAGATCAGACCCTTTTCTACATTATCTCTAAGAAAATGATGTCTAATATCAATGTGCTTTGTTCTTTTATGCTGGACTGGGTTCTTGGCAATGTTCACTGCACTTGTGTTGTCACAAAAATTAGCACAACTCCACATTTAATTCCAAAGTCCTCCAATTGATGTTTGATCCATAGCAACAGTGAGCAGCAAGATGCGGCTGCTACATACTCAGCTTCGGCAGTAGACAAAGCTACTGAGTTCTGCTTCTTTGTTGCCCAAGAAACTAAGCAAGGACCAAGAAAATGTGTCATTCCTGAAGTGCTCTTCCTGTCCACCAAGTGACCTGCATACTCTGCATCAGCAAAACCAATTAGTTCTAAAGTACCTCCTCTTGGGTACCACAGACATAGATCCTGAGTTCCTTTCAAGTATCTTAAGATCCTCTTCACAGCTGTCAAATGTGATTCCTTAGGCTTGGACTGAAATTTAGCACACAGTCCTACACTATATACAATGTCAGGTCGACTGGCTGTGAGATAGAGGAGTGAACCTATAATTCCTCTATATTTTGTCTCATTTGTAGAAGAACCTAGTTCATCCATATCCAGCTTGGTTCCAGGAGCAATAAATGTAGTCATTTCTTTTGCTCCTTCCATGTCAAATTTCTTTAGAAGTTCCTTGACATATTTTTGTTGATGAATCATAGTTCCTTCAAGAGTCTGTTTTATCTGCAGTCTTAGGAAGAAATTGAGTTCTCCCATCATGCTCATTTCAAATTCACTGCCCATCAATTTTGCAAATCCCTTGCATAGCTCCTCATCAGTGGCTCCAAAAATGATATCATCAACATATACTTGAACCACCAATAGATCCTTTCCTTTCTTCTTCAGGAATAATATGTTATCAATCTTTCCTCTTGTGAAACCATTCTTCAATAGAAATCCTGATAGTCTTTCATACCAGGATCTTGGCGCTTGCTTCAATCCGTAGAGTGCCTTGTCAAGTTTGTAAACATGATCAGGAAATTCATTGTTCACAAACCCTGGTGGCTGTATGACATAGACTTATTCATTTAGAGAGCCATTTAAGAAGGCACTCTTCACATCCATCTGATACATTGTGAATTCCATGTATGTGGCAAAGGCAATCAACATTCTAATGGCTTCCATCCTTACTACTGGTGCAAAAGTTTCATCATAGTCAATTCATTCCTCTTGACTGTATCCTTGAACTACTAATCTGGCCTTGTTTCTCGTCACTATACCATGCGCATCCAGTTTATTTTTGAACACCCACTTTGTTCCAATTATTGATCTGTTGTTACAGTTTATGCACCTCCTTGAGACACTAGAAGGGGGGAGGGTTGAATAGTGTCCTCCGATTCTCGTTCAAGAACTCTGTTCTTCTGGAGAAGAACCTAGTTCTCAGATTTTCTCTCCTGCTACCTGGAACACTGAACCACACAAAACATACGCACAAGAACACAAGGATTTTTACGTGGAAAAACTCCTTGCTCAAGGGAGAAAAAACCACGACCCACACTCTGGGATTTTAGCACTGAATCCACTAACACAAGAGCAATGTTTCTGATTACAAACTCTGTAACCAAGGGGCTACACTCTAGACCCTACTTACTACTCAAAGCTAGACTCTAGCTTCTCAGTCAATACACAACAATTCACCTAATACATGTGCTTCTGAATAAGCTAATAGGTAAAACTATGAAATATCTAATTTAAGCCAACTTGCAAATTGACGAACCTAGACAGAAAAATCTAGTCTCGTTACTCTGCTTGCACACAAGTTGTCTTCTGCTGATCATTCACATAGAAAGATGCTAGATCGCCTTTGTATGCTCTCGTCTCTTTATTTGTGAAAAATCACCCTTGACTGCTGCTGCTACTTGCATATATATGGGTCTTCTTAACCCTAGTAGAGTTCTACAAGGAATCCTGTTAATTAAGGCAAGTCAGGATTTCCCCGTAACTCCTTTCCTTGTTGAAGTCCAACTCCTTTTCACACTTCACAGACACAGCCTGGATACAATCTCTTTTAGTCTGACTAGGATGTATGTTCAATCACGCGCTATTACTCCTAGTTCGGCAGGGATTTGCAACCCGTACTCTTTTCGATCACCTGTGCCCTTCATTCTAAGGACCTGGTCCTTAGTGAGAACCTAGAAGTCCTTCTTGTTTGTCATGCTTCAAAACCAGCTCTCAACAAATTCCCCCTTTTTGGTGATGACAAACAAATGTTGCCCAAGAACCTGAGTAGACAAAAATAGACAAAAAATACCAGCAAACAAACAAAAACAGTATAAAAAAAATAGATTATGATGAATTAGGTCACAAACACTCCAACATTTCCATCTTCCCCCTTTTGGCATCATCGAAAAGATTCGAATCCCTGCATAAACCTGCCAGTGAAACTTAGTCTAAAGCACAAGGCAACAAGTCAGTAATAATAGCACATATAAGCAAGAATAAGGGCCCAATCAGAACCAAGGACTAAAGCAGAAATCATGCATAAACATAAGGAAATTTAAAATCATCATCCAGGTTGTGTCAGCAGCACAACCCCAATATTTAGTACACAACAGAACAAATTGTCTTAAACATCCAACAACATGACATCAAGGAGATCATAAGAGAGGGTAGACAACAGGTGAAGAGAGGAATTAGAGCAGAATGGGATGGGACAGGAGGATTTAAAGCTGAACATTGAAGTGTTTGAGAAGTGCCTCAAGTTGCTTCGTATTTTTGGCCCTTTCCATCAACAACTCGGCCTCATACTTGTGGCAAGCTATCTTCAAACGATCAATCTCTTGATCCTTCAACTTCAGCTGTCTGTGGAGCTCTGTGTTTTCTTCATTCACCTCCAGGACATGCGTCTCTAGCTCCTTCACAGCATCAATGGCCTCCTCGGGTCCATAATCCTCACTTTCCTCCTCCTGCTCTTGCTTGGCCTGCATGGGTCTCTTTGAAGCTCTACTTTCTCTGAAGAAGTCACAGTTTTTCAACACATTAATCCCAAACATCTGGTGAATGGTTGGCTTCTTCCCAGCTTCTAAAGGGACCCCAAAGTGCTCTAGAACCTGCTGAATGATATAGGAATGAACAAGTGAGTGTGGCTTCTGCTCAGTATCAGCAATTCTTTTGATGTGTCTAATTATCAGCCCAGGCAAATTAATCTTCACTCCCCTGTCCAGCAGATCCATGTACGTTAGGTCCAAAGCACTGGCCTCGCAGTTCCTCTCTCCTCTTGGTAGAAGAAACCTGTGCACAAATTCAAACAACAGTTGATGTGCAGGTTCCATTTCTTTCTTGTTTACCTTCCTCTAATTTCTCAACTTGGGTTTCCCTGAGAATTTCTTGACAACAGCTAAAGGAGTGACTCCATCGGTCCTCTTTGGCCACTTGAGCTTAATGTACCTGCAATAACCTTCTGCTGGTATGTCAAGAATTATCCCAAGCTCAGGTCTCCCAAATTCAATCTCCACACCTTTCACAGTGGTAAACACCCTCCTAGCATTGACTCTGCAGTTCGTATAGAACTCTCTGACCTCTTCAACATACAGCTTCCTCTCTTTGTTGCTAAACAACCCCAACCAGCCTTGGTGTCCAATCATTCTGAGTAATGGCTTCAAATGAAACTCTTTCTCATCATGTAGGATGCTGCCATGCAACACCCTATGTTTAGAGAAGAAAGCCACTCTGTCAGGTTCATCCTCACTGCCTCTTCTTCTTCTTCTTCTTGTCTCAGCTTCACTGTCAGTATCTGAGTCACTAGGCTCAGCATAACTACCTGCATCATCATCACTTTCCTCCTGGTTTTCCTCAGCTCTTTTTTCTTCCTCCTTCTTCCTGGCTTCTCTCTCTCTGACATTAGTTACTGTTCTCTCCAGCTTTCCAACCTTTTCCAATTGTTGTTTTAAGACAGACCTGGTGCCAACCCTTCTAGCCACAGGTTCAACCTTGTCAACACTGCCACTCTCATCACAATCTTCATCAACTAGCCTTGTCTTCAACACTGGTTTTCCCTCTTTCACTAACCTTCTTCTCTTTTCAGGCTCCACTATATTTTCTTTCAGGAATACAACTTCCTCCTCCTCTTCCTCCCCTGCCAATCTTTTATCTTCTTCTCCAAACTTCCTTTTTCTTTTTGGTTCTTCACCCACTTTGGGAGTTTCTCTTTGTTCAGTCTTCTCCAACATTGCCTCTTTCTTTCCTTCTTCCTCAGAATCTGTCCAATCTATGTCTGCATCATCAACCTCAGTTGAATTTGGGCAAGCAACAGGCTCTTGCACCAAATTCTCTGGGGCTTCAGCAAATTCAAGTCCTCTAATGGCTGGACTTTCTGGCACAGATTTTTCCTTAGCTCTCTCAGCCCTATCATCCTCCTTGAACTTTTCCACTACTGTTTCTGCAACATTTAAACTTACACCAGACTCAACTACCACAGGCACATGCACTCCTTCTCTAAGTTCATCTCCTACAGGATCACGCTCTACCTCACATGAGTTCCCCCTATCTATTTGTTCAACATGCTCAACACCTATTATTTTATCTAACCCAGACACTAGGGTTTCAGTTGCTGCCATTCCAGGGCTTTTCATCTCTACTGAAGTAACAGGTGTAGATAAAATAGGAACAGGAATTACCTCATGTGGTGGTTGAGATGAACTTTGTACGATGGGTGTAGCAGAAGTCGTCCTTAACCCCAACTTCTTTATCAGCTTTTTGTCCCCTTTTTGAAGAATTTTTGCACGAGCCTTTGCAATCCTTTGGGCAAGCGTAGATGGTGGTGGTTTTTCAGACATTCTGATATGGTCTTTATGTGTTGCCACAGAAATAGACAGAATTTTCTGGTGTTAGGGTTTTGAGGGAATTTTGATTTTGGAAAGGAGAAGTGTGGGATTGGGAGGTAATGTGAAGAGGGAGGGGTTTTGGTGATTAGACAATGTATTGGGAAGACAAGGTAATAATGATAAAAAGGAGAAATAAACAGCCTTTTTGAAAGTTTTGAAAGCCGGGAAGAGTTAGGAATTTGACGGTTATGGACTTAATTGAGTAGTGGGGTCCAAATCATCAATTTAAAATTCTACCCAGAAAAGGAATGTATTCCTATGATTTTGGACAGTTATAAGAACATGGAGGATCTCCTTGACACACGTGTGATTGATAATTTAATTCAGTTATAACTTTTAATATGTAGGGTAGTGTGAGTGTACCCGGACATGATTCCTCATGCTTTGACTGGTTTCTTCTTAGTACATGGTAGGTTCTTCATGGGATCACATTATTCTTACCTGGTGCTAAAAACTAAACAAGTGTACTAACAAAAGTACGATGTTAGACTAAAATCTCAATGACAAAAATTCAAATATGGACACTCGAATACTTTACTAACCAATCATGAGGATTCTCCTGCTGGATCATCCGTGTATTTTGGTCATCCCTAATTCCAACCTGTTCCTCTCAAACTGTACTTTGTTCAAGGCTTTAGTAAAAATGTCAGCAATTTGATCCTCAGTCCTGCAAGAATTCATAGTGATTAGACCCTTTTCCACATTATCTCTCAAGAAGTGGTGTCTAATATCAATGTGCTTGGTTCTTTTATGTTGGACTGGGTTCTTGGCAATATTCACTGCACTAGTATTGTCACAGAAAATTGGCACAACTCCACACTTGATGCCGAAGTCCTCCAGTTGTTGTTTGATCCACAGCAGTTGTGAACAACATAATGCAGCTGCTACATACTCGGCTTCAGCAGTTGATAAAGCAACAGAGTTTTGCTTCTTTGTAGCCCAGGAGATCAAACAAGGACCAAGAAAGTGTGCCATTCCTGAAGTGCTTTTCCTGTCCACCAGGTGACCTGCATAGTCTGCATCAGCAAAACCAATTAGTTCAAAAGTACCTCCTCTTGGGTACCAGAGACAGAGATCCTGAGTTCCTTTCAAGTATCTCAGGATCCTCTTCACAGCTGTCAAATGTGATTCCTTGGGTTTGGACTGAAATCTAGCACACAGTCCTACACTGTATACAATATCAGGGCGGCTGGCTGTGAGGTAAAGAAGTGATCCTATGATTCCTCTATATTTGGTCTCGTCTGTTGAAGGACCGAGTTCATCCATATCCAGCTTTGTCCCAGGTGCAATGGGAGTAGTCATTTCCTTTGCTCCTTCCATGTCAAACTTCTTCAGTAGTTCCTTGACATACTTCTGCTGGTGAATCATAGTTCCTTCAGGCATTTGCTTTATTTGCAATCCAAGGAAGAAATTCAGTTCTCCCATCATGCTCATTTCAAATTCACTTTCCATCAGATCAGCAAAGCCTTTGCATATCCCCTCATCAGTGGCTCCAAAAATAATATCATCAACATACACTTGAACCACCAACAGGTCCTTTCCTTTCTTTTTGAGGAACAGTGTGTTGTCAATCTTTCCTCTTAAGAACCCATTCTTCAATAGGAAACCTGATAGCCTTTCGTACCAAGCTCTAGGGGCTTGCTTCAGTCCATAGAGAGCCTTGTCCAGTTTGTAAACATGATCAGGGAATTCATTATTCACAAAGCCTGGTGGCTGAATAACATAGACTTCTTCATTCAGGTATCCATTTAAGAAGGCACTCTTCACATCCATCTGATATAGTGTGAACTCCATATATGTAGCAAAAGCAATTAGCATTCGGATAGCCTCCATCCTTGCCACGGGTGCAAAGGTTTCATCGTAATCAATTCCTTCTTCTTGACTATAGCCTTGCACTACTAATCTTGCTTTGTTTCTCGTCACTATGCCATACTCATCTAGTTTGTTCCTGAATACCCATTTGGTTCCGATTATTGATCTGTCCTTCGGCTTAGGAACCAGATGCCATACTTTGCTTCTTTCAAATTGATGTAGTTCCTCCTGCATAGCCAAAATCCACTCTGGATCTTCTAGAGCCTCCTTCACGTTTTTTGGTTCCAGAGTTGAAAGAAAAGTAAAGAAAGCACAGAAATTCTTCAAGGCTGACCTGGTCATGATTCCTGTATCTAGTTCTGACAGGACATTCTCCAAAGGATGGGATCTTTGGTATTTCCATGGTCTCAGTTTAACATGACTGGAAGAACTCACGTTATCATCCTGGTGAGCTTCTTCTTGACTTGTTGGATCATCAGCTTCATCAGCAGTTCCCCCTGTCAGATTTACCCCTTGATCCAATACACTTGGATCTTCTCCTGATGTCTCCTTGTCTTCAGAATCTTCCAGTTCATTCACACCTTCTTCCCTATTAAGCCCAATTTCTTGATCATCTGTCTCACGTTCCTCCAGTGCCCTGTCTGATTCATTAAAGACCACATGCATACTTTCTTCCACTGTCTGTGTCCTCTTATTGAACACTTTATATGCCTTGCTCTGAGTCGAATAACCAAGAAATATTGCTTCATCACTCCTAGCATCAAACTTTCCCAGGGGTTCTTTTCCATTGTTGTGCACAAAGCATCTGCACCCAAAAGGTCTTAGGTGAGCAATGTTTGGCTTCCTACCTCTGAGTAACTCATATGGAGTCTTGTCAAGAATTGCTCTGATTGAACATCTGTTCAGCAGGTAACATGCAGTATTTATAGCCTCAGCCCAAAAATTTCTTGCAAGACCACTTGACAACAGCATAGTCCTGGCCATATCTTCCAGAGATCTGCTCTTCCTCTCTACCACTCCATTTTGTTGGGGAGTTCTTGGAGCTGAGAAGTTATGATCTATGCTATTTCTTGGACAATATTCAGAAAATTTCGAGTTTTCAAACTCAGTTCCATGATCAGATCTGATGCTGATAAGATCCAGACTTAACCTCTTCTGAACTACACCAGCCCAGTCTTTAAAGCTGTCAAAGGCTTCATCTTTAGTTGCAGAGAACAGAGTCCACGTGTAGCGAGAGTAGTCATCAACAATTACAAACACGAATCTCTTTCCTCATCTACTTCTGACTCTCATAGGTCCACACAGATCCATATGCAGCAGTTCCAGTGGTTTTGATGTGCTTACCACCTTCTTGGACTTGAAGGACGATTTCACCTGCTTTCCCTTCACACACGCATCACACATCTTAATGTTTTCAAATCTCTTACTTGGCAGTCCACGAACCAGCTCCTTTGATACAAGCTTGTTCAGTTGTGAGAGACTTGCATGTCCCATTCTTTTGTGCCACAGCTGAGAATCACTCTCCTACACATTTAGGCATGTAAGGTTGTTTTCAGGTAATGACTTCAGCGATGCCTTGTAAACATTGTTCACCCTTTTTCCTTCCATTACAATTTCTCCACTCTGTAGGTTCTTCACAATGCATCCTACAGATGTGAACTTTACTTCATTTCCTCTGTCACATAGTTGGGAGATACTCAACAGATTGTGTCTAAGACCATCAACACAATAAACATTCTCAATGGCGTGATCTAGAGTTCTCCCAATCATTCCAATTCCAACTATTTGACCACTTTTTCCTCCTCCGAAGGCCACACTGCCTCCTTGAAATGCTGCAAATGAGAGAAAGTTTCTTCTATCTCCTGTCATGTGCCTCGAACAACCACTGTCAAGAATCCAGCTTGGGTTGTTCTCCCTCACTCCAGCCTGCAAAACAAATTAAGGGTTAGACTTAGGAACCCAGACAAGCTTGGGTCCCTTCTTACTAGAGAATGGATAAATCAGGTCCTGTCTAGCCCATTTAGGTAAAGCACTTCTTTTGTTTTTAGCCTTTTCCTTGCTTACGTGCATGCACTTTTGCTTGATATGACCTGTTTCACCACAAAAAGTACACATCATGTTGCAGGGTAACCCTACGTACTTGCTTTTAGGATTATAGGGAGGCAATGGTTTCTTGAATCCTAATCCTTGTTTTCCTCTATTTTGATTTTCAAGGACCCAGTTCATTGCCTCTGAAGATTTGTTCCACTTAGTTAACCTGGTAAGCTCAAAATTTGATTTTTCAACCTTTTGACTTAGGACCTTGTTCTCTCAGTTTCCTGATATAGAATTTCATTTGCCCTTTTTAATTCATTTTCCAAAAAGGTTTGAACTTCACTTATTACTTGCTTACCATTAGCACTTTCTTTTAACTGATTGCATTCTAGTTCAAGATCAGTAATTTTAGAGTTGGACACCAGAGTCTGTCCTTTCAAAACGGCATTGACTTCTTCTAGTTCAATGTTCTGTTCTAGAAGACTCTTGTGCTCAGTTCTAAGATTACTTAGTTCTTCAGCTAGTTTGTCTTTTTCAAGCTTCTCCTTTTCATAACCCTCAATCAAGGTGACAGTGATTAAGATCAGATTTTCAGAAGAGTATGAATGCAAGGTTTCTTTTAGTTCAGATAGACATACCTCTGCAGAGTGAGCGTCTTCAGTTCCATCTGTTGCCATAAGAGCTGAGTCCTTCTTTTGAACATCATCTAAGTACACCTCTTTCAGCCTTTCCCGGATTTCCTTGGCTGACTTGCACTCAGAAATTTTAGCCAGCACGTCATAGGTAAGTCCCCTTTCAAGTACCATTCAGCTTTGGCATTTGCCTGAAGCCAGTCAAGGTCTTGGGGATCCAGTTCTTCCACCTTCTTTGGAACTAAGACACCATTTGCAGCCCTCTTCACTGGGACGTGAGGTCCTCTTTTCACAATCAGCCAAAGATTATAGTCTGCAGCTTGCAAGAAGGTCTTCATCTGTTTCTTCCAGTTCCTGTAGTAGGTTCCGTTAAACACAGGGGGTTTTGACGGATCTCTTCCTCCTCTCATCTCTCGAAGATCTTCTTCATCAGAACTATTTTCTGACATACCCATCAGTGCCAGTGGTGAGTCATCTCCAGAATCCTTTTCGTGGTCGGATTCACTGTCAGTAGGTCCCCATGTGGCATAGAATGCCTCCTTTCTCTTTCTTCTTTCTGCTCTGAAGTTTGGAGGTCGTCTTGACTTCCTTTTATCTTTATCAGCTTCCTTTGGTGTCTCCTTCTCCTTTTCCTTGGATGCTTTGTTTTTCATCCATTCTATTTCCCACATAGGACAATCTACTACAGCATGATCCTTTTTGAAGCACCCTGAGTAGTCAGGACTGTCAACTATGTTCTTCCTGCTAGACCCCTCTTTTCCACCTCTCTTGAATCCCTTGAACCTTCCCAGATTCAGCTTCTGTCTTAAGGCACTCACCATTGCCGCTTCAACTGATTGAAGGTCAATATACTCATCAGTTTCTTCAGTTACTTCAAGAGCAAGGGTCTTGTCCTTCTTTACAAAAGGCTTAGCCTTTGAGTCTTTCATCATCTCATGAGTCTTCAAGATTCCAACTAGTTCTTCAAGTTTGATCGATTTCAGTGGTTTGGATTCAATGATAGCAGTCATTTTGGGTTCCCATGCTTCAGGCAGCACATTCAGGACTTTATCGACCATCTCTATTTCAGGCAATTCCATGTCCAGGGATCTCATTTGATTAGTGATGATCGTCAACCTCGTCATCATGTCCTGAATTGATTCTTTCTCACCCATGGTGAAAAGTTCAAATTTCCTTTTTAGCATTCTTCGCTTGGAATCCTTCACTTCAGTAGTTCCTTCATGTGAAACTTGCAACGCATCCCATATTTCCTTAGCAGTCTTATAAGATGATACACGATTGAACTCTTCAGGGCCAAGACCACAAATGACCAACCTTTTGGCTTTGTGATTTTTTTTCAATCATCTTATCCATTTCATTGAACTCTTCTTTTGGTTTAGGTTCCTGCTTAGCAGTATCTCCTTCACCTACTACTTTGGTGGGGATCAGATTTCCTTCAGAGACTATCAGCCAGAGTTGATAGTCTTCAGCACATATGTAGTTCTCCATCCTGCTTTTCCACCAAGCATAGTATTGCCCGTTGAACTGTGGAGGTCTCTGAACTGATTGACCTTCAGTGATGGTAGGTGGTGCACTCATTTTGATCCTTCTTAAGGTGTTAACCTCTCACAAGAAGACCCGCTCTGATACCACTTGTTACACTTTATGCACCTCCTTGAGACACTAGAAGGGGAGGTTGAATAGTGTCCTCCGATTTTCGTTCAAGAACCCTGTTCTTCTGGAGAAGAACCTAGTTCTCAGATTTTCTCTCCTGCTACCTGGAACACTGAACCACACAAAACATACGCACAAGAACACAAGGATTTTTACGTGGAAAAACTCCTTGCTCAAGGGAGAAAAAACCACGACCCACACTCTAGGATTTTAGCACTAAATCTACTAACACAAGAGCAATGTTTCTGATTACAAACTCTGTAACCAAGGGGCTACACTCTAGACCCTACTTACTACTCAAAGCTAAACTCTAGCTTCTCGGTAAATACACAACGGTTCACCTAATACATGTGCTTCTGAATAAGCTAATAGGTAAAATTATGAAAGATCTAATTTAAGTCAACTTGCAAATTGACGAACCTAGACAGAAAATCTAGTCTGGTTACTCTGCTTCCACACAAGTTGTCTTCTGCTGATTACTCACATAGAAAGATGCTGGATCGCCTTTATATGCTCTCAACTCTCTATTTGTGAATTATCAGTTTCGGCTGCTGCTGCTACTTGCATATATATGGGTCTTCTTAACCCTAGTAGAGTTCTACAAGGAATCCTGTTAATTAAGGCAAGTCAGGATTCCCCGTAACTCCTTTCCTTGTTGAAGTCCAACTCCTTTTCACACTTCGCAAACACAGCCTGGACACAGCTTCTTTTAGTCTGACTAGGATGTATGTTCAATCACGCGCCACTACTCCTAGTTCCGCAGGGATTTGCAACCCGTACTCTTTTCGATCACCTGTGCCCTTCATTCTAAGGACCTGGTCCTTAGTGAGAACCTAGGAGTCCTTCTTATTTGTCATGCTTCAAAACTAGCTCTCAACACTTTATGGATATTTTTAT
Organism: Petunia axillaris subsp. axillaris; assembly: GCA_029990575.1. Lineage (NCBI taxonomy): Eukaryota > Viridiplantae > Streptophyta > Magnoliopsida > Solanales > Solanaceae > Petunia > Petunia axillaris. Next base: position 49,773,220 of record JARKNS010000009.1, read on the forward strand.
CTTTTCGTGTCATTGATTTATTCATGTGGCTTGTGTTATTGATTTATTCATGTGGCTTACTTTCGCTCTGTTGATTAATTTGTTCTTCCATGTTTTTAGTCTGTTTTCTTTAATTTCATGATGTTTCATTCAAAAGGCATTTGAGCAAGCTTAACACGCAAATCCACAAGGGAGAAGACAAAGCATGATTGACAACACCAGGTACACGACATGGAACTTGGTTATCACCATAGTATAGGAAATACACTGATTAAATTCTTATCGAATACGCATAATATGAATTCACGACACTAAAATTTGTGGCATCTCCAAAAAGGAATTGACCTTTATTTTATCTCTATTAAGTAATTTATTACTACTATATTGTCTTTCCTCCTCTTTTGATAGTCAAATTAGCCATTGACATATACTGTTAACTAGTCGATGGAGCAACACCTATTACCCATATATGCATGACACTTTAGTGAACAAAGGCCATGGATTTTTCAACTCTTCTACTACATCTTCTCATATCAACTCCTTTTCTCTTCATAATCGGGAATTAAAACAAATAGAATTAGGACAAACGAGCAAGAGAAATAGTAGATTGGAAAAATATGTGCTTTGTGGTTACTGAAGTAGTGTAAGTATAGGTGGTACTCCAAAAGCTAGTTTAACTGTAATATATAATTAATTATAAGTAGATAAAACTGAAAGATAGTAATTTCATTTGGGATGCCGCAAATTTTCAACAAAAAACACGGTTTTACAATTGAGAAGCTTCTACAGAATATTACGTGTAAATTTCTCAAATAGTCACTCAACTTTGAGAAATTAATCACCAAAGTCACTTTAATTTGGTTGGTCCCAAAATTGTCACTCAACTTAGTGAAAATATCTCAAAAAATAATTCTAGCCGATTTTTGTACCTTCACCATCAAAAGTGTGACATGGCTTTTTAAATTATTTAATTATTTTTTCCTGCGGATCCCACTTTTATTTGTAATGTAGGATTTTTTAATAGTAATACAAGACCCAAAATATTTTTATATGCATTAAGAATTAGGAGTGTGACAAACAATTATTTGGATTAGTAGTTTGTTTTTTTGTTGCTGCTATTTTTGTTAAGAATCATTGATTTCTGTTTTCCTTTATTTGATTTGTGAATCTATACATTAATGTTATGGCAAATTAATTCCTTTCATTTAGGTATTCTTACCGTAGCTCTGCCAAGCTTATTTTTACTTGTAGTTCCTTTTATCCAATTATTATGGAGAACGTTGTTGTACTCACCGTTAAAATTCGGAAGAAATTTTAGGAGCACTTCTGTACGTGAGAAGCTTAGTTTCAATTTCTTGGGACTAGCTAGTTAGATAAAATAAAAATATTTTGTAGTATATTTTATTTCGAATATAATGTTCAATTTTTTTATGTTTCTCAAGTCATGTGATGGAATGATGACGGATGATCTTCTTATGTCATTATATGATAGAAATTCCTTAAGAAGAAGTTAAACTGCTGAATATTGCGTATGTTGATGCTACAACTTTACTCTATAAGAATTAGTTACATATTCAACTCACAGAGAATGGTTGAGTGTTGTGATGCTACTATAGATATCCGCTAGAATAATTAGTTATTGAGTGTTGTGATGCTACTATAGATATGCGCTAGAATAATTAGTTATTTAAATATAACATATGTTAACCCAAAAGATGTTTAATGAGATCAAGTCACATATTTTGGGTCTATTATTACTATTTAAAAAATCCTACGTGGCAAAGAAAGTGGGACCTGCAGGAATATAAAAATAATTTTAAAAGCCACATCATATTTTCGGTGGGTGACGGTGCAAAAACTGGTCAGAATTATTTTGGTGATTAATTTCTCAAAATTGAATGACCAAGTGGGAAATTTACTCCGATATTACTGTTTCTTTTGAGAATTTTAAGAGATAGATGGAGTTGAAGACTTGAAAGATGATGTGAAGTAATTGTGAATCATGGTATAATCCAAATTTACTAAGGCACAGATTTCTGTCATCAGTTGTTGACCTTAGGAGCATCAATGTGGTTGGCCAGGTCTCAATGAAATTAGGACATTGTCCAATGAGCAAGAAGAGCAGTATGCTCTATTGTCAACAAAAGTGACTTCAATAATACATGAGAAATATTCTCACAACATGCTTATCATTGGGCCTAACACATTAATTTGAGGATAACTACCTACCATTCACGCACATGTTTTTTTTATTTGAATAATCCGATACAAGGCTACCAAATTAACTTTGTTTATTCTTCAACTTGTTTTCTAGAATTCCAGAACACGTTCACACTCGGAGAATCACGATAATGTAGTTTATTGGTAACCTGAATTTTCACTTTTTGGTATAATTTAATTCATCATCTTGTAATACCTTTCTTCATTTCCCCTCCCAAAAATTACGCATCCACAGAATCGACTGGGACGCAAGTAGTTGAAATCAAATTCTAGGATGTATTAAGGTTTAAACCATACATGCACCTTCACCAGTGCATTACCCCTGAGGATATATTTAACATATCACCTATGCCTAAATTATGTGGAACTATAAATATTTAATTTAACTTAGAATAGTAGCAAACTAGACAGCCAGTTGTAGGGAAAGCGTAGTGTAATAATATCTATTGCCGACATATATGGCAGCGATGGCACGCATAATAATATGTCAAAATCAATTAAAGCTACTTGGATTTGTTGTATACTATTTGAAGTACTGCAGCCATAGGTAAGAATGCCACGAATATTGTTCAGCAGCTTGAAGCAGATGGTTTATGGGTTAATTTCTTATAGTCCTAAACTTTATCCATAACACTAAGGTAAGAAAATTATTTTTTGTAACAAGAAAATCACTGAACTTTATTCTGTAACTGTTGCTCAAAAACGCACACGCAAGTATACGTGGTCGACAAGTAATAAAGTGATAAATCGAGTATCGTTCCCACGAGGACTATTGTTACAACTGAATTCTAGCAAACAATTTCCTAAGAACTATTCAGGGATCTTTTTCCAATGGTTGAGATTTTTACTAACTAACTGCAATAATTAAAAGCAAATAACTTAAGTCAAGTAGTAGAGCAAATTCTAGGTTGTTATCAATAAGAGAGAAACAGTCCAGGGTCAGAGCTACGACCAATCCAGTTGAGTTTTTCAATTGATTCCACTCCTCGAATCCCGGATTACTAACTAACAGGTTAAATGTACCCGTGAAAACCTTTCGATTCTTCACGGTCTATGCAGGCTACTCTAATCCCTATATGTCTATGGGTTGAATCACGTGCACGCATTAACGAATTCTGTGATTAGTTAAGCTAGGCGAGCAAGTATATGTCTATCCTACTCACAAATTGGTTCCCCGATGCCCAGGTTCACAATCTAGCCTTACTCTTTCTTATTGCGTTCATAAATTCCCTCTTTAGAGTTCAATCTAAGAACCATAGATAATGCCTAATTATCGGGCCCTAATAATTAAACAAGTGAAATCAAGAAAGAATAAATAATCCGTTATGGTATTCAATATGTGGAATTCAATCTTCAAACATCAACCTTAATGAAACGCTCTAACCCTAGAACGAACAAACTATAGAATTAAAGAGAAGAATAAGAGAAAGAGAGAAAGAACTTGTTTAGAAGACATCTAGGGATCCTCCCCTCTTCTCCAAAACTTGCTCCAAAGTCTGAACTTCTCTCAAAAACTAAGTAGAAGAGTATTTATAATGTTTACAAAAGCCTAGCAATTAGTTACGCCTAAGCCTAGACGAAATAGGACTTCCAAAAAATGCTCCAGGGGCGCTATAGTTGGCGCCCCGCGCCTCAAACCGCGCGCAACAAGTCAGAGTCCGTCGAATCTCGCACGCAACGGTCATGCACAGCGCAACAAAATGCGCCAGAAAGCTAAGCGCCATATCTGGCGCCTCGCGCCACCAAACTCGCCTGCCCAATTTCAGCTTCTCTTCGTCCGCAGCTCGCGTCGCGTCGTGCCTTCGTGTGCTCCATCCAATCCTCAATCAAATTCCAATATTTTCTTGCTCGATCATGCTCTTTAAAGCTCCAATTGCACTTCATAACAACCTACAAGCATACGACATAAAATCAGTGCAAAATCACATTCATTGACTAGAAAACGGGCGAATAAAGTACTCAAACGTGAGGCAATATTAAGGAATTGTAGGCATAAAATGCCAAACATCACCACCCCACACTTGAACCTTTGCTCGCCCTCGAGCAATCACAAATAACTTCCCAACCTAGGTAGAACAGGTCTGCCTATGACTATGGTTGATACCGACCATTGAACAAATACATACATGACTACTATGGGTCCAACCAACATGCCAATAATATATCAAACTCAAAACATGAGAACAACTACCCCAAGACAACTCAAATGCACAAACTCGACTCATTGCAACCATGCTCCCACAAAGTCATCCCTACCTACTCAACCAAGAAGCCACGACTTCACCTATCTCATGTAAATCGTGTGCCCTCACCAAAATGAAGCAAGAGAGTGTCCCCCCAAATATCACACACAACAATGAATATCAAGAATAGAACGGGGACAATAGCATAGAAAGAATTCACTCACTCTCATGAGAAGCTCACATGTCACACACGATGTACCATAGGTTTGCCCGTAGTGTACTACTCCACTAATGTAAGCTCACTCCAATCGGGATTAACTAGGACTTTAAAGGCTTGTAATGTAGGCTAAGGGGCTGGTAGGATACATATGGATAATAGTGACTACCTCCCTAAGCACTTTAATACATCACATTCAATTTAAGCACATATCTCATCAAAGCCACCCATTTCACCACCCAACAACTTTCACACACACCTTTTTCAATAAGTAGCAATTTTTCTTTTAAGCACAATACTAGCAAGGATGGATATTCATTTCTTTTCTCTTTCCAATTTTTTCAGCTTTCTTCTTTTTTTCTTTTCTTTTCATTTGTTTTTTTATTTCTATTCACTTCTTTCCAAACCTTGTCAATGCTCCTTCAACTACTTCACAATTTTATAAAGTATTCCCCTCATTAATTCCACTCAAAAACCTCCCAATACTTCAACCACAAACTCCACAATAATATAAAATTATCAATTAAAGTGCTTAAGGAGTAAAGGGTCAAAAGAAAGCAATTTAGAACAAGTGGGTAGGCTTGTGGTGTGGGTGCCAACAAAAGGTCAAAGGGATCACAACAATCAAGTCGAAGGTGTATATAAGGGTAGGCAAATCAAGGTCAAAGGCTTATCCAAGAAGGCCTGTATCATTTCCCGACTAGAGCAAACCTAGGATTTCGCTTTGCACACACACGGGGCAAGTTCTAGACACCAATATGCAAACATGGAACACAATAGAATATGCCTCACAACACACATTGCACACAGTCCACACAAAATGGCTCCATCACAACTCCCAATCAAGCAATTAGGGTGCGACTTGTGGAAAATTAAGCAGCAACGCACAAAGGTTCACAACAAAGTCAAGTGAGTGGACTCAAGCATCTCAAGTGGGTCATTCCATTTTTTCTCGGCATGCATCACAATTTAAAAACCAAAAGACACCACAAATAGCACATGCAACAAGTTCAAGTCCACCGGTATCAAACAAATCAAAGGCACCTAGCATTATACCTAATTCTTCGTCTAGAGCCACCTAACAACTAATACTATAATAATCCTAAAAAATAAAAAATAACCTAGTTCAAAGGCCTCCCCGTGGAAAAGAACCGAGGTCATAAGAAAAACCACGGGATGGATGACATGTACCACTAACAAAGACTAAAAAGAAAATATTTTTGTAAATTTTTTATATTAAAACAAAAGCAAATACTAAATAGGAAACAAAAATGTCAAGTGACAAAAGAAAATTCCTAACGGTGCATGCATCCCTAACCTCAAAAATAAAAGGGAGTTCCCCCACCCCATACTTAAATCAAGCAATGTCCTCAGTGCTAAAATAAGAAAGTGCAAGGGTAAAGAAAAGGAAGAATACATAGATGACCCCTTTAAGTTGTACCACATTCCCATATAGACACCTCAACTTATCCAGTGATCAGATAAATACCTCATGTCATCCCCAGTGTGTCTCGTGAACCCCTACGTCTATGAACTCATTTGCGTGAGATACACTAGTTGCTGATGTGTAAAATGGGCCAGTAAAAAGTTGACACGTGTAATTTAAAAAGAAAAATTTTTCTATTATTAAAAAAAATAAATACAATAAATTAAAGAACAAACTAAAACCTATTTTCTATCATCTGTTCCAACAACAGTACATCTTCCCCCTCCCTTCTTTAGCAAGCTCCCAACGCCACCCTATTGCAAATTCTACTTTGGTCTTCACCTCTAAGCCCACCCCCGCCCCCTTTCTTTTCTTATTCTACTCCAGTCGTTTGCCTTCCTCGCTCTTATCCGACATAAAGATTAATTTTCTATCAAGCTTGATCCTTTAATTTTCTATCAAGCTTGATGGGTTTCTAAAAATTTTGGTTTGGAAGCTCTTATTGGGTTATAATTCCATTTCATTTCAGTAAAATACTTCTTGTAGAGTGATGGAGCAACAGATTATTGATTACAATGAATTAAGAGCCGATTTTGTGCTAATCCATTTTCTTCCTCTCTTTTTTTTCCCTCAGTTGGGTTTATGGTGGAGCTATTTGTTGTTGTTACTATTGTTGTTGTGTTGTGTTCTTCGGGGGCGTGGATCCAAGTGATTGTTTTGGTTGAGTGTTTTTTTTATGTTCTTTTCATCAAAGATTGAAGGGGATGTCGATCCAATTGAAGCAAATAGGCGGAGGATAAACCTTAGGCAAATACGGTGGTGGTGAAAATTTGCCTTTGTTTTTTATTTTGATATTGTTGTCTGTTTAATGTTGAATCTTTTTTGCGCAGAGATGAAAATTTGCAATGATTAAATATTTTTGTAAATAGGCAAATGGGCAATGATTGAGTTTGTAAATAAGCAAATAGACAAATACAGTGATGGTGAAAATTTCATCTCATCAATTAATTGAGTTAGGTAAATTTCAAGCAGAGGTGGTGGAGCTATGGTGTAGGTTGAGGTACATATTTTTATTGGAGAAGAAGATGAAATAAATTATGAAGAAATGAAATATAAGATGTGGAACTCACATAAAATTAGTTTATCTAAAAAAAAGAAAAAAAAAACAGAAAAACACACAACTCACTCGCTCAGAACTGTGTGAAATACACTTGATTTGCCATTTCACCATAAGGGGCTTACGAGACACACTAGGAATGACATGAGGTGTCTATCTGATCACTGGGTAAGTTGAGGTGTCTATATAGGAATTGGGTACAACTTTAAGAGGCCATCTATATATTCTGCCTAAAGAAAACTTCCCTGAGGGTCAATCGGCCTAGCTGTTGGCGCTAGCATCCTCCAAGCTTCCATATAACATGAGGTACTCAGACTTCCTCCAACAGGTCATCAATATTAGGCAAGGGTGAGGACACCCCACACTTAAACTCGACATTACATGAACCTGCAATCCAAAGAATCACCCAAAGTAATATACAATCATAAAAATAATAAATAAATAAATAATAAATAAAAGTAAAGCAAGCAAATTGGGTTGCCTCCCAAGAAGCGCTTGATTTAACGTCGCGGCACGATGAAGACAACTTCATCACTTTTGCCTCCACCTTGAACTTATGAATTGAATCTCCAACTTTGATTCAAGCTTATTACTATGGTATTTGGGTGGTGGCAAAAATACAAACGAACCAATTAGACAATGTCACATTTTACACTTTTTGGCTCTTAAATGAGGAATGTCGTTTTGTCTTCTCGGTATAGCAAATTTCAAAATATAGGCACCTTGTTCCTCATTCCTGCGCTTCTTAACAGAGTCGGATGGCTTCATTCTCACGTCATCATCCAAACACAATGTTGAAAATGATTGGAATGAGGTCCAATGCGCTTTAATTCTAAAATTGCATTACTTTTGACGCCCTCACTTGCACAAACACTAGAGTCCTCAAATATGATGTTTTATTTTTCCTCACTTGACTCTAATATAATTTTTTCAACCTTGGCATCATCAACTAATATTGGGTCGAATGGTAGGAATTCCACTTTTTACTCCTCAAGTAGGCTTCTAAGCTCTTCTATCTCAAATCTACTATCCACAATACCTGATAATTGGGCTTCAGACACCTCAATTATATCACTCAAATTTGCCTCTAGATCATGAATAGCTAAACCAAATTGATCAATTTCTTATGTGAGCTCCACTCTTTCTTCCATAAATTGCCTCGTCATATTTGTAAGTTCACTTCTAAAATCCCTATATGCTTCTAAAAGGTTGGCTTGCTCCGTTAAAAAATTTTGTCTCACAACCTGCACTTCTTCATTCCTGTCAGACTCACAAACATTGTTAAAAACATCACACACATTGATATAGGAAGGAGTATGACACTTGGGACAAGAATTTCACAGACCACCACACAATTTGCAAAAAATTCAATAAAGGTTGTAGAAAATTCACATAACCAGTCCCGCAGAGTTGAAAGACTTGGACAATTTTCCCACAAGTGAGTTCCTCCACAAAGTAGACAAAGATCATCAAAATTTGAGCAATCATCATTCGACCAATTTTCATTAAAAGATGCCATGATAAGACAAGTAACACAATACTAAACTAAACAAAAAAAAAAATTAAACCTGAACAGAAAATAATAAATCATTCAAATAGAAAACAGTCAATTATTTAGTCCCCGGCAACGGCGCCAAAAACTTGTTGCTCAAAAACGCACACGCAAGAATACGTGGTCGACAAGTAATAAAGTGATAAATCGAGTATCGTTCCCACGAGGACTATTGTTACAACTGAATTCTAGCAAACAATTTCTTAAGAACTATTCAGGGATCTTTTTCCAATGGTTGAGATTTTTACTAACTAACTGCAATAATTAAAAGCAAATAACTGAAGTCAAGTAGTAGAGCAAATTCTAGGTTGTTATCAATAAGAGAGAAACAGTCCAGGGTCAGAGCTACGACCAATCTAGTTGAGTTTTTCAATTGATTCCACTCCTCGAATCCCGGATTACTAACTAACAGGTTAAATGTACCCGTGAAAACCTTTCGATTCTTCACGGTCTATGCAGGCTACTCTAATCCCTATATGTCTATGGGTTGAATCACGTGCACGCATTAACGAATTCTGTGATTAGTTAAGCTAGGCGAGCAAGTATATGTCTATCCTACTCACAAATTGGTTCCCCGATGCCCAGGTTCACAATCTAGCCTTACTCTTTCTTATTGCGTTCATAAATTCCCTCTTTAGAGTTCAATCTAAGAACCATAGATAATGCCTAATTATCGGGCCCTAATAATTAAACAAGTGAAATCAAGAAAGAATAAATAATCCGTTATGGTATTCAATATGTGGAATTCAATCTTCAAACATCAACCTTAATGAAACGCTCTAACCCTAGAACGAACAAACTATAGAATTAAAGAGAAGAATAAGAGAAAGAGAGAAAGAACTTGTTTAAAAGACATCTAGGGATCCTCCCCTCTTCTCCAAAACTTGCTCCAAAGTCTGAACTTCTCTCAAAAACTAAGTAGAAGAGTATTTATAATGTTTACAAAAGCCTAGCAATTTGTTACGCCTAAGCCTAGACGAAATAGGACTTCCAAAAATGCTCCAGGGGCGCTATAGTTGGCGCCCCGCGCCTCAAACCGCGCGCAACAAGTCAGAGTCCGTCGAATCTCGCACGCAACGGCCATGCCCCGCGCCACAAAATGCGCCAAAAAGCTGAGCGCCATATCTGGCGCCTCGCGCCACCCAACGTGCCTGCCCAATTTCAGCTTCTCTTCGTCCGCAGCTCGCGTCGCGTCGTGCCTTCGTGTGCTCCATCCAGTCCTCAATCAAATTCCAATCTTTTCTTGCTCGATCATGCTCTTTAAAGCTCCAATTGCACTTCATAACAACCTACAAGAATACGACATAAAATCCGTGCAAAATCACATTCGTTAACTAGAAAACGGGCGAATAAAGTACTCATACGTGAGGAAATATTAAGGAATTCTAGGCATAAAATGCCAAACCTCAGTAACGCTAAAATCACAAAATTATTTTTCGTAACAATAAAGTCACTAAAGTTTACTATGTAACACTAAATTTACAAAATAAAAAAAATAAAAAGATTGATAATAATAAAGTCACTAAAATATACGTTAGTTGCACATAAAATAAAAATCATTGAAAAGTCAAATATTTGTTGCAGAAAAATGACGTCTCATCGTCATATCATCATCTTCTCATTGTGTACATGCCACGTAATTTTAAAATCCGCAAGATCATCATATATTTTAAATTGTAATAATTTGAAAACACAGTAAATTGATTAAAAAAAAAAGAACTTTACATATATATTCTAATAGAAATATGCCCATAGACATTTTGCATTGATATTTAAATATAAACTTTATAGCTTCAACAACAATATACCCAATATGTTTCAACAAGTAGGATCTGGAGAAAATAAAATGTATGCAAATCTTACCCTGGATAAAAAAACTATTTACGATGGACAGGTATCTTAACTTGTTATCCCTACTAATTACTAAGTTTGCATTTACGATATTGTTTTGGAACATATGCATGGCACATGCTTAACCGATCATTCTTTTTTTTCTTTTTTCATTCCGTTTTGGCTCATTACTCTTTCTTGCATCATTCTTATTTTATTTGTCATGATTACAATAAATATTTATCTTAAAATATTTGTCACTTCAAACTATTGAGATAGAATTAATTATATTTTCTATCTACTTTACTTTTAGTATTAATTGATTTTGAAAGTTAAAACTAGAAAGAGCATTTATTGAGGAGATGTTAGTATCGTGGAAGATTAAAAATATAAATAAAGATAAAATAATTAAAATTCTTATTATGAATATTTTCTTAAAGGGTATGCAAAATACAAACACGATAAATAAAATAAAATAAAATGGAAGGAGTATGATGTTAAGTATAAGGATCATATATAGCTTTTGCAGGGCAAAAAAGTTTAACGTATAAAAAAAACATGACCCCTAAAGATTGTGGTAGGGTAAATACCTCTTCATCCTAAAAATTCTCAAGTTCTAAGCACTATAGGATTGAGAACTCTTCGGTGCAAAGAGCTATTTACCCCAAGTGTGCCATTAGGGGTTAGCCCAAATAGTTAATGGAATGGGATTTTTACGCTCTATACTAATAAAATTTAAAGTATTTACAAGTCATACCTATTAAAAATTACACTACCCATAAAACTAAAAGTATTTATCCAATCTACCCATTTATTATTGTATACCTTTGTTATGCCTTATAGGTGTATACTTTTAAGGTATACTGTATAAATTATGATATAAAATTCTGGAGGTTATTTATTACTATATATTTTTGTTATGCCTTATATGTGTATACCTTTATGGTATACTGCATAAACTATGGTATACAAGTCTGGATGGGTAGAGTGGGGAAATAGTTTAGTGGGTAGGTCGGGTAATAGTTGAAAGCAGTGGGTAGTGACTGTAATTATTTTAGATTTTGTATGTATTTTTGTAAATGTCCCTCGGGTAGAAAATGTGGAAGTGAGACTAAGTAGCCACTGAAAATGTAGCTATATACATTTAGCCATTGTATCCTGAAATTCTGATTTTTAATTCAAAGCTTTAGGACATGTCTCATGAAATTAAGCTTTTTATTTAAAAAAATCATAATAACATAAGTACCGGCTAATTCCTAAAAAAAACATACCTAAGAATGGATGTTTGTGCACTTCCTAGAAAATCATACATATTATTTGGAGCTTCTTAGAGGAGGAGGAGGAGACTTTTACCGTTTACGTGTGCTAAGGTCAACGAAATCAATAAAATGCCAAAAACTTTTAACTAGCCGTACTGCTACTAGCTCAATAACATTTGCAGTCAAATTAAAAGAGTGGACTCAAGACTTTTGACATTTCATGACGCGTTTTCCATTATTTTTTAGTTATAATTATTTAGTATTATTACTATTATTCTTGTCCTTCCTTTAGTTTCTGCAAATCTACCGGCTATCACTTACTTCTTGCATGCTGTTTTAGTTTCAACATATTACTTTTGTAAATCGTAATTAAGATTTTCTCATGTGATATGATTGAATTTTAGTTGTCCTTAATTGTCTATGTATATTTTTTTTACTAATATAATTGCACTTGCTTGAATAGTGTTTGTGATAGGTGATTTCTAGATTATTTTGACTTCTCTGTCCAAAATTCTTTGGTGCACTAATCAATTAACCGTATATTTATGCATTACCGACTTTAGAGAATATATTTTCTTTGGTGGGTTCTCAGGCGAACTTCCTTAATATCTATTTCTTTAATTTCTTAAGGTATTTCAGGTTTATAATTTTCGTAAATGGTTTCAAAGAAAAAGACAGTCATATGAAGAAAAGTACTTGTTTACCGAGAAAGATATTTTTACATTAAATTTTACATCAATCTAACGCAGCCATGTCATTTCCTTTTTGCCACAAAAGCGATTTGATTGAGTTATTAACATTCGATTAACAATTTGATGCGGTAATTGGAATGTGGATGTGGCAGCACCAAGGTCACTTATATAAGTAAGCAACTTAGCTAACGTTTGGACATGATTTGATTGAAACTTGAAAATTGTGAGTTTTACAAATTAAGTTCAAAAATATATTTTGGAACTTGAAATTGTATTTGGACATACATTTCACTAGAAGAAAATTAAAGTTTTGTGAGTGGAAAAAAAATCCTAAAAACTCAACCAGTATTTGAGAATTTGAAGATTTTGTTTTCAAATTTTGGAGAAATATAGACTTTGACATTACTATATATAATTTTTAAAATCTGCAAGTTCCAAATTGCATATTTTTTTCTTTTGTATTTAAGTTTAGCATTTGTTTTCTAATTGTAAAAAAGGAAATTGATAAATACAGACTGGATTACCATGAAGTAGGAAATTACTACCAAAGGGTGGGGTGGGATATTAGGATCTTTCCACCCTTATCAGGAATCCCGAGTTCAATCCTTTAGAATTGATTATTTTTTTATGAAAAACGTTTTACCTTATGCTACGCCTACACATGTTAAATCCGAATTGCGTGGGTTCTTTAGAATGCCGAATGATTAAACAAGTTAAAAAAAAAACATTCAACTGAACTAGAAGGAATTTGTATATTTTAAAAGAAATCAACATTGTTTGCACCTTATTTTCGGACTTGCGTGAATGCGTGATATTTTGTGCATCCGATTGTTTTTTTGGCACCTTATGTTCCTTGACATCTGAAATCCTTACAAAACTTGGACTATATTACGGAGTGTTTGTTCGGGTCAAAGCTCTATAGTAATCTTATGATTCACATCATTATAATACCATAGCCAAGGCATTTTGTTAGGTAAAGTCATAATCAATGGAATGATATAGATCCTGTGATCTGAAACTGTTAAACTGACCAGGTCTTCTACTCACCACCCATATCCCCCCCCCCCCTCCCCCTACTCAGACGTTCTCTTCAATCAAGTTGACATAGTTGGAAAGTGGAATAATAAGGAAGGAGACAAAAGAAAAAACAAACAAAAACAAAAAGGAGTAGGTTGGCAACTGAAGGGGAGAGAATCCATGGCCATTTTCATTCATTTGCTATCCATGCATTTCTTTCAACAAAATATCCAGAAAGGAGTCAAATGACTAGTGGCAAATGATCTTTTATTTAAGAGTAAGAGAAAGGTAAAAACTACTCCTAGATTTAAGTTAAGCAGACAATAGATTTCAGTTCAAAACTTCATACTTGTCCTAAAATGAAGCATTTTTAGTTCAAAAAATTTAAGGACAATATAAGTACCGACAAATTCCTAAATAGCAGTCCTAAAATTGGCTGTTTGTGCACTTAGCACAATAATCAGAGTTATACTTAGCTTTGCTCAAACCAAAACTGGTAAAGGAGGGATTGGTTTGTTCTTGTTCCTTTTCTTTTAGTTTTTGGACATTAATGTGGTCTAAACTCCCCCAATAACCGAAACTTGTCGTCTAAAATGAAAATGCAGTTTCTTAAGAAACTCTACTGCTTCATAAAAGTAAAAAAAGAAAGCCAAATCAGTTGAAAGTTGGAGCTTCAATAACAGTCATATCAGTTTTATCAAAGATAATGATTTACAAATCAAGGAGGAAAAAGCAAAGAAATTAACGAGTTACTCATACAACATTACAGACTTAGATGTACGCAGTGGGCCTATTTAGATTACTGGTTGAGGTCCACTTCAAATGGGAAAACCGAAGATTCCCATCTCATTATAGACTCTGGGTACAAGAATCTTGTAATATTAGGCTATTAGCAAAGTTGAAGATAGCATGGCATCACAAAATTTAATCCTCGTTCTCTTTTATGTTGACTTGACATCCTTCTGACATTATCCCTTTGCCAATGTTGATGTACCATACAGCTTATCCATCAAAAGTCTAATTCATTACCTTCATATCTTCAACTAAGGTTTGGTCATTACAAGAGTCAATTATATTTTTTCAAGTAAAACAAGACTTAATCCAACTATATGGCGTACCTCTACCGAATGATAATTCTCTCATTAATCTTGAACATTTGAAAGCAGTCCAGTTTTGTTTGACATCTCAAACTTTGATCTATAAATGAGTATTGTAAGATCAATATCAGGAGTACTCAATAATGTATATGGATCAGAGAAAAAAGGTTATGTATCTCTATGTGCATTAAAAGTTTAAATCACAATCGTATACTTTGTCAAATGCCCAAAATTGGGTATGATACAATGGAGGCATTTGCCTATCTGTTTGGTGGATTCATGAACAAAATGGCATACATTGAACTCTACAAAACAATCTGAATTTCTGGAGAACCCCTTTAGGGACACAAGTTTGAGAAAAATGACAAAAGCTCCTCTTTAGTCATTTATCATTTAAGGAACTGGTGCCCACCCCTAAACTTCTTATCCTCAGCACCTTGTATTGGACACATTCAAGGTCCCCTATCTGTCTCTATTTGGCAAGCTGAATTGGACACATCAAAATTCACAATATCTTACCACAAGTACAAGCTATGTCATGTTGCATTATATGTTGGTATAAATCCTTTGGCATGCTGGCTCTCCATTTCTAGAGTCATCAGTGATTTTTGCCGATGGTACCTATTCCTCTTTGCAGCTAATGCTGTTAAGATAAATTTTGGAAGGTGGTTGTAGAGATTAGTTCATAATCTAGAATAGGCAACAGTTCAACTGAAATACAAACTAATAGAGAGTAATGCACCTATCATCGACCAAATCTGACAGGAAAATATGTGCAAGCAGGCAAGTTGTACAAGACAAACAATATTAGAAAGGAAGTATCCATCATAGCCCCATTACAGCGGAAAATGTGTTTGCAGCAACGCATTCCCTTTGAAATTGAATGTAATGTAATTGTTCATAAAAAAATTTAAAAAATAGTCTTTTGCTTAAACTTTGTCTTTTAAATTAATTTTCCAAATGCTTCCTTATGTTAAGCTTTTATGTATCTTTCAAATAGATGATTTCATGTAAAGAACGTAAACCAAACATCCTTCAATTTAATTTCGAAAATTTATTCAGTTGACCCTCAATATGATACGGACTCTTTGATTTGAAAATGAGAAGTCAGTAGATTACAGGTACCAGACATAAATATAGAAAATTGTGAACTTGTTGATTTTAGCTACAGATACGAAAAGTTGATAATCGTACTTCTTTAAGATATGATGAAACAACTTTGTCAAAAAATGAAATGTTAGAGCAGAGCCATGATTCATAAAGCTTTACATCTCATACCTCACAAAACCAACTTAAAACTTTATCATCAGTCATAAACCAGGACAAATATTACCCACAGTATAGTTTTGAAAAGCCACCTGCTGAAGGCTAAGTTTGAATCTATTCAAAATCTGTTAGGCAGATAAAAAACCGGATTTGGGGGATGAATGGTGCCACATCAGGGGACAATATAAGAAACATTATTAATCTAAATTATATTATAGGCAATCTATGACGATAACAGCTATGACTATGATGCAGCAATGAAGAAAGATGATATCTTAGCCATTCCACAAAGAATAGTTCATTTGTATGGACCGCAGAGATAGATGGAACAGACATTCGCAAGAGTTAGACGACACAGATTAGGTATGTAAGACATTTACAGTGGTACGGGCCACAGCCTGAGACCTCATATTATTCTTGATCATGGTGCACTGGAATCTTGTTAAACCTGTTGCTTATGCAACTTATACATTGTATTTTAGACTTGATGGTGAAGTATGTCTCTTTGACCTCAAAAACAGGACGCCATATAAAAATGGTTCTACGTTCAAGTAACGGTGAAGTACTCACTTCATGCAGATAACAAATGCAAAAAATATGGACAATATAACATGTAATTTCCCAGAAACCACTTACACGTTAACTCGTATGGCAGACCAAAGTCATAATCATTCTGCCTCCTCTTGTAGCAAATGCATGCCACCAACAGCACCACGCAAATAAACACTAGACATGATATTCCAATTGCAACTTTACCAGCGGTAGAGAGACCTTCTTTATTCCAAAATAGTGGACAATCCGGCAAAGTAGGTCCCCCACACAACCCTTTATTACCAGAGAGGCTGTGGAAGCAATATACTTTCTGTCAGAAATCAGTAAAGAGACTGATACATGTAGGAAGTAACAAAATGTAAACCTCAACAAAAATCAACAGTTTGTATGAAGCTATATTGCTATAGCCATTTTATATATAGTTTTTGTTGCAGGAACTTCTAATGTGGCGTTACTAATGCCTTGAAACCCTTTACATTCTGTCAACTGGACAATTGTGGGCTTTGGCCCATTTACATCCCTTTCTTTTTAGGCAAAATGACAAAAATAGTCAGCCTTATTTTGGATTATTGCATTCTTCCTTAATTAAAATAACATTTATCCTCAGACATGGCAAGACTCACACGGAGCGTTATACAAATGCGGATACTTGCAATGCATCTCCTGCTCGGACTCCCAAATTACCTTCTCAATAGGATAGTTTTGCCACAAAAGTTTGACCTGATGAGACACACTTCAATCTTGACTTGTAAATGTCTATCAACTATGGGTAAAAAACTTAACTCTAACTGACAAGTCTGGTGGCAAAACAAATCTATAAGCCACTACACCAACCTGTTATAATCTAATGCGGGCAAATAAACCTTGGGCAAAGCTTGCCCCTCTTCCCGAACCTCATCACACTTTTATACGGGCAAAAGTTTCAAAAACACGCAGTTACGACTCCATTTGGCCGCATAGAGCTTTTGTCTTCTCTGAGCTGTTCTAAGCCATTCTTGGGTCATTTTCACATTTTCCAAGGCATGTTGTACCAATTCTAAACCCAAGACTTCATCTCTCAGGGTTCAAGCTAACTATCTGCAGACACCCACCGGCCAAATAGAGCCTCAAAAGGCGCCATCAGAATACTGAATGAATAGCTATTATTATAGTGCAATCTGCCAAGGGCAACCACTCGTCCCGCTGACCGCCAAAGTCAATGACGTACGTTCTCAACGTATACTTGAAAATTTGTCAAGAAATGATGGCCTCGAACGTTATTTTAAGGAGAATATAATAACCTCAAAAAATAAGGTAACTTCTGTCATTTAGCCTGAATAAGAAAGGGATATAAGTGGATCAAAGCCACAATTGCACAAATGACGGAATTAAAAGAGTTTCATGGCATGGGTCAATGCCCAAAGCTGTGAATAAATGAAACTAAAAGTTTCAAGGCATTAAGGACGCCACAAGAGAAAGGACTAAACAATAGCTATATAAAATGAACTTGAAAAAATATAACTTCATGGAAGCTATCATATGTGAAGAAAAAAAAACTTAAAATAGAAAGAGGGGGCGTGAAGAAGAAGAAGTGTAGCAGAATACCACAGTTTGATTATAAATATTCAATATCTTCACACTTCTATTTAATTAGGATCATCATTTATGTTATTATTTATGGGTTTGAGACATGATTATTGATGAGTTTGGGTTAAAATTATGATATTAAGAGTCGGATGAAGTGATATTTCAATTAGATTGATTGGATTAAAGCACACAGATAATATCAAGTTTCTACCTTCAAAAATATTAAGGTTTAACCATATAAATTCATGGATTGCTCTAAATCGACAAAATTGAAATTTT
The DNA here is from genome assembly GCA_029990575.1 of Petunia axillaris subsp. axillaris. NCBI lineage: Eukaryota > Viridiplantae > Streptophyta > Magnoliopsida > Solanales > Solanaceae > Petunia > Petunia axillaris. Next base: position 49,791,472 of record JARKNS010000009.1, read on the forward strand.
CAAATATAGGTTGGTTGGCTGAGTCTTATGAGTAATAAATGATTGGATTGGACTAATAAGGTTATGGGTAACCTAGAAGCTTGTTGGGATCGTTGTTTTCACCATGTTTGACCGAGGTTAAACGGAAGGTTTGACTTTGACTTTGACTCTGACTCTGACTCTGACTCTGACTCAAACTCAAGTTTGGGTAATGAGTTGTTTGGGTGCATTTGGCACCATTGAAACATTCTTTGTGTAGATTAGCGATCGTTAGTTCGAGTCTGGTAGTATCGCTACTTAGCTTGAATTGGGTAAGTAAAGACCTTTTGATAAATCCATCACCAGAAAGTAAGAAAGAAACCTATATGGATACTAACCATTGCTAATAAATTAAAGAATGTATGCTCCTCTTTTTCCTTCCACACACTGTTTCCATAAATAAGAAAAACTTTCCCCTCAAGATTTGACACCTATTACTACATGGAGAAAAGACACTCACCTACTGCCTCCTCTATGATCTACTAAAGTTCCAACAAGCCCATAAAATTTTTCTTCAGCTCCCGCAAATCATTTTCCATGCTGCACACTGAACTCTCCCTCACAACTTTACAATTATCACTAATTCAACTAGCTGCTCCAAAGGATTATTAGAATAAAGTTCAAAAATCGAGCACATGAGTCTTCTTAAAGCCTTTGGCTAAATCCTCTATAGAGAGTAACCTCCTAATAAAACCATAAAACATTTCTGACAGAGAACTCTAGAAACTAAAGTCGGAGCTTCTAGGTTCAAAATGCTAAAACTAACTTAAAGAGGAAGAATTATAGCCAGAAATTAGAGCATGACATACTCAATAGCTCCACCATGGACCCCAATGGAAAGAAGTTCCTCGGGCACTTGGCCTTCAAGTTCATTACCATTCAAATACCTGAGCAGAATTATAGTGAAACTGTTAGAATCTATAGTGCATTACCATTCAATAACCTGCAATTTATAGTGAAATGGTTAGAATTAAGCAGAAGGTAATTTGAAGGAGATAAAATTATATTATCTGAATCCCAATGATTTACAACCGAAACACATATCTCCCGTTCTGTAGATCATGCAATAAGCAACTGGTACCTCACAAAAGTGAAATGCACAATGACAAATCCATGATTAAGGAGAACAAGAATGAAGCTTACATAATCTGCAAGGTGGAAGAAGCTAGACTATCTGGTAGGGATCCGGTAAATTTGTTATTTGACAAATCCCTGCAAAAAGGATCTTCAGATTATAAATTGCAAGCCTCAAATGCCGAAAATGTCAAAGCAAACCAGTTGACAAAAGGGGTTAGCTCTTAAAAAGAGAGGAGGGTGGGGGTATTTCTATGCACACTTGGCTTTATGCCTATTTCTGAACAAGAATATCAATAATAGAGCAGAGTTTTAGTAAAATTGGAGGGGTTCAAACATCAGGGATTAAACAAGTTACATTGTTACTTCCAATAAAGTTGATTAACCAATTGCTACGGGCCAAGGCTAAAAGGACCTTACTCCAAAAAAAAAAAAAAATGCGCCCAAGAAATAAAAGATATTTAGAAGATGTAAGTTCTTAAGATAGTAGCATATGGGTGAATCAGAAAAAATCTGCAGGATCCATATTTTTAGGACTATAATAATGTTCAACAATATATGTATGTTGGAGTTAGTGAAACGCATAGTTCTAAGATGCAACAGAGCAGGCCATCTCAAGCTAACAAAAATATGACCAGCACAGTGCTAATATCTGGTCTTACAGTTTCACAAGAGACTTCTGACCCAAGCCCCATGGTAGTGAACCGCCCAAAGAATTAGAACTTAGGTTCCTGCATGGAAAATATAGTAAGAGACGGTAGATTGAATATATGTGTAAAGGCAAAATTAACAGAGGTAGCAAACAATAGAAGTGCAGAAAAGAAATCGGTGCAGCTGAAATGGTCCAATCAAAAGAATCATTCACCAGGGCACCATAATTAGCATAAGCAAATACTAGTAGGTTTTCATAGTGTAATTTAGCATACCATTCCAGTAGTCTCTGGAATGATTGGAGGCCCACATTTACTGATAACATCTCTTTAATCATTTTATACATTACCACTAAGCGAGTAAGCTTGAATACTATTCAGGAGGGCATAACATGTGAAATTCAGGTATATAAGAGACAAGCTGGTAAAAGATAAGAAACTGAAAGTTGATACTTACAAGCTTACCAAATTAGACAAGAGCCCAATTTTGTCGCTGATATATCCCTTTAAGCCTTGGCTTCCAAGATCTCTGAAAGACAAGAACCAAAAGAATCAAGAAGAATATACACGTTGTGCTTCAGCTGTCACCTTAAAGCTAAAGAACATAAAGTCAAGGGGATATTTTTTACGAAATTAAAACATCTTTTATGTCCTTTGACACACGAAATGAAATTAATGATTCCATCATTTATCAAGTTAGAAGTGAGATCAGTAGGATATGAAGGAAGAATGTTGTCCCAGAGATGAACCTGTGGAAGTTCACACTTCAACAGTCCAACCACAGTGGCTTTAAGGGCTCGTGTTGACTGTCAAGTGAGAATTGTGCCAAATAAGAAATTAAAGGAACAATTATGTTGCTATGCACTAAATGTATCTGAAATCAGAATTAATTCCATAGCACTTCTTTCCACGGTTTCATTAAGATGAGTGGAATTGGTTCTTGAGCATAATCTAAAACAATGTCCTGACACGTCTTTGAGCACAAGGGTACTTAGTCATAGCCAAAAGACCTGTAACGCATGCACCTTCTAACCCAGATATTTGCGCAGCAAGTTCAACATTTTCACTTAACTCAATATCCCATTCTATGTTTCATCATTATGTGTCTCTTACCAAAAAAGAAATGGACCAAGCTAGCAGAACAGTCATGACCTCAATATATCCAAACATCTCAAGAAAGCTAGAAACTATCAATTCACATTTCTTCAATCGTCACTGAATCGAATCATATCCACGTACAGAAGACAGAGAAACGAATCACTTACATTTGGGAGATCACTAGCGCAGACCCGTCCTTAGTGGGATGACATGTAACACCTTCCCAAGCATCCCAAGTAGTAGGAGCACAAGGGTCACCATTCCATCCCATTCTATCCGGAACTCTAAGCGACTCTTTCAATGCTTTCATAGCAACAACTGCAAACATGGGTAATAACAACTAGTTCAAATTTCGCCAAAGGAAATTTCACAGCTTACTTAATTATATATACCGCTAGTGTAAAACAATTTTTACACTATAGATAAGCCTCTATTCAAAGTGAAACTAGTAATCTTAAAATAAAGCAGCCTACCTACTAACCTACTACTAAATGTAAAGGTAACCTACATAGTACAAATTCGTTACACTGACAGTGTATATAACGTGAAGAACAAATTATATCATAAGCAACAAATTCTTCTTTACATTGACATTGTATATAATGTAAACAACAAATTATTTATTTATATTGACAGTGTATATAACGTAAGCAATAAATTCATCTTCACACCGACAATGTACATCACATAAACAACAAAACACGTCTTCATACTTGACAGTGTATATAACGAGGGCATCAAATTCTTCTCTACACTAACAATATATTTTACTTAAACAACCATATCATCTTTACACCGCCAGTATATATAACTTAAACAACAAGTTAGTAATAAAACTACTACATTTTCCATTACACCTTGACTGCAGGAAGAGTCTTGATATCAAGTGGAATAATAGCATAATTCTCAAGCCCACAAATCACGGGTGTGACAGTGCATATTACTTAAACAAGTTCTTCTTTATACTAATAGTGTATTTAACATAGCCAAAAAATTCTTCTTTATACTGACAGTGTATATAAATGCAATAAATGCTTCTTGATACTGAGTGTATGTAATGTAAACATCAAATTCTTCTTTACATTGACAGTGTCTATAACGTAAACAACAAAGGAAGCATCCATAAAAAGTGGGATTAGTAATCTTGAAAATAAAGCAAGTTACCTACTGACCTAGTATATCAGGTAAAGATACCCTATAGCGTACAAATTCTTCACACTGATTGTATAAAGTAAACAACAAATTCTTCTTTACACTGATATTGTATGTAAACTAAACAACAAATTCATCTTTATACTGACACTGTATGTAACGTAAGCAACAAATTCTTCTTTACACTGACAGTGTATATAACGTAAACAACAAGTTCTTCATGCTGACAGTGTTCTTCATACTGACATTGTATACAATGTAAACAACAAATTTTTCTTTATACTGACAGCGTATATAACTTAAACGCAGACAATATAAATAACTTAAATAAACAACACGATCTTGAAATAAACTACTACATTTTCAATATACGTTGAGCAGGAAGAGTCTTGATATCAAATGGGATAATATCATAATTCTCAAGCCCACAACAGGTAAAGGTAACCCGATAGTGTACAGACTCTTTATACTGACAATGTAAATAACTTAACCAACAAGTTGTTCATTATACTGACAATGTGTATAATATAAACAACAAATACTTCTTTATACTGACAGTGTAAGTAACATAAACAACAAACTCATCTTTATACTGACAGTGTATATAACATAAGCAACAAATTCATCACGTAAACACCAAACTTCTTCTTTACACTAACTGCATATATAACATAAGTCACAACTTTTCTTTACACTGACAGTGTATACAACTTAAACAACAAACTCATCTTTATACTGACAGTGTATATAACATAAGCAACAAATTCATCACGTAAACACCAAACTTCTTCTTTACACTAACTGCATATATAACATAAGTCACAACTTTTCTTTACACTGACAGTGTATACAACTTAAACAACAAATTCTTGAAATAAACTACAGTTTCCAGTATACCTTGAGCAGGAAGAGTCTTGATATCAAGTGGAATAATAGCATAATTCTCAAGCCCACAGATCACGGGCGCGCCAACAACAGGAACAAGCCTCACATTCAACTCAGTATTACTCAAATTCTTAACAACATAACTCCAATCATAAGCAGCAAAACTCCCAACTTCTTTAAAAATATCCACTCTACTCACATTTTCACCATTCACAAAAACATCAAACACTCTTTTCCCCACTCTATTCACACTAATATCAATCTCAGCAAAATGAAACCACATCAAATAGTCCAATTTCGCGTCGACGTGCAATATATACTCTAAAAATTCACCTCCCTCACCAATTAAAGTCACAGCAGTTTGATACAATTTTAATGGAAAGTAATTAGGGGATTTATCAACATTAATCACATTTTTACTAGCACTAATTGCCTTAATTGTTGCTCCTGTTGAAACCCTAGACCTAAAATCCGAATCAGATTGCCATGACCGACCGAACCGATCCGTATCGTTACTGAATCCGGGTCCCCATTGATTCGACCCGGATGAGAATCTCCCATAGTTGACTAAAATTGAACTATCGTTGACTAAATAACTCCCAGGGTCAATTTGAGTAATTTCAAGTGAAGCAATTACCGGTGAATCAGTGGCAATACTGTAAAAACACACATCTGCCACGTCATCGTTTGTGATAGAAAAGAACAAATCGGAGTACGCGCCGGCGCGTGAGATTGTTTCGTGCCACGGGCTGCGCCATTGAAAGACGATATTGCCCTCAATAGAAACGTCAAATGACGGGGAATGCTGTTTACCGTCGTAATTATCGTATACTGTAAATGTACGGAGCTGGTAACGGGCTGGGAAGGGTAAATTTGGAATATTATAACAGTTTTTTTTACCGTTGGAAATAGGAAAGTAACGGAGAGTTTTTTCTTGAGGAAGGCTGAAACGGAGTGGCTCGGATACTATGGAAATAGCGCCGTTAGTAAAGTAACGATCGGATAACCATGTTGTGTTGAATATGTCTGTTGAGTTTGTTAGTCCACCACAATCTATGTGTAATGAGTAATCTGTAAAATAAAAAAAAAGGTAAGTAAGTTAGTTAAGTTAGTTAGGTAAAAAAAGTAAGTAGTAAAATTGTAGTAATAGGAGTTGGAAAAGTATGCAACTTACTAAAAGGATAGTGAAGAGAAGTGGAAGAATAAGGGAATAGAGAAAATAGGAAGAAGAGGAAGGGAAAAGGAGACATATTGTGTGATTATTAGGGAGAGTGGTGATAGTGTTGGTATTTTGGACATAAGGGAGGGAAAAATGTAAGGGATGTTTTGTATGGGGGGTGGGGGATGGCGAGATTGGCGGGGTGGTGTAAGAAAGAGAAGGATGAAGTTGAGGCAAGATTGATGCTGATTTAATTGACTTTTTGGGACTAAAGAGTGAAAACGCAGATTCATATTACTCCATAGAGCTAGAATTCAATGCTATGCTATGCTATGCTACCACAACAATATGATTAGTGTTATTCTACAAGTGAAAATTATAAAGAATATATTATAGTAAGGAAAGAATAGTTTATGGGGTAAAATGATACATAAATAGGTACCTCCATTCTTTAATAAGTATTTTTTTTTTAATTTGTTTCAAAATAAGTGTTTATTTAGAAAACTATTATCAAATTAGTTTTTCTTTTTCGATCTTGCAGTGGATTAAAGTAGTGAGAAATGGTTCGTTGTATTTAAATCTGGTATCGAGATTACTAGTAAATAAAGGTAATGTGGTAAAGTATACCTAATGTTGAAGAGTTATGTATGATTTTTGTTTCTTTTAGGAAAAAAAAAAAAAAACCTCTACCAAACATGGATTTTATGTTGGTATACATCAGGTTTGTTAAGATTAGTAATTGCACACATTTATTATGATAACTACTCTTGATTTTTATTCGCGGGAGCTAATTAATGACTTTAGGTATACATCTATTGCTGCAGATCATAAAAGCGTTTATTTCAACAGTGGAGCTAAGAGTATGTTTTACAAATGGAGCTACGAATATGTTTACGTGGATCAGAGGTAAAGAATTTAATTAGGTTAGTTGCAACATTTAGTATGATAAAATTATGTTGTCTCTATAGTTTGATAGTCAATAGTTATCTCATGAATAACTTGTTGTATTATCAAGAAGACATAACCAAATTTTAACGAAACCATCTTAAGAAAAGTTCTAATTAGTTCCAAAATTACCATAGGATTTATATTTTTCTATATATGCATGTTTCCCCTGCATGAATTTTCATTAGATGGTGTACTACTGTAATTGAAGTTAATGAGACTAGATTTAAAACTTCGTAGCAGTAATTGAATTTGTGAGAAGTTGATGAGTAATAGGTGAATTATTAATGTCTCACGTGTAATGAAATTAGAATTAAGGGTGGAAGGTGGAGAAGGGTACACTCACATCTTTTGCCAAATCTGCCAAGTAAGGTAACAAAGAAATGGACCAACCGTGATATCATTGCATTTATTTCATAGATTTGGATCGCATGATAGTGATATTTACTAATACTGTTTACTACGGAGTATTATATGTGAAAGATCGGTTAGATCATATATAAAGGTAAATTTCTATATTAATGAAATAACTACGCCACCATTCCATTATTCGAATCCATTCCAACAATATGTGGTTGAATTTACAAAAGGAGCGCAATTAAAGTGTAAAAGAAAGTACACTTTAAGTTAAAATTTTACTCTCAAGTGAATTTTATTTGGGAAAAACATATTCCCTCCCTTTTTGGAAAAATTGTACAATTTTTTTATTAATTCGTTTTATAAGCGATGACACAATTTCTTACCATTTATCATTAATAAAATAATTTCGACAAATAAATATATATATGTATTATGTAGATTACAAATTTCAAAAGTCATTATGTCTTTCTTAAATTTTATGCCAATTGAAAGTACGTCATACTTTTTTGAACGAGAGGAGTAAATTTTGTGAGAGAAATTGTTATTTCACTTTGAAATACTACTCAACCGATATTTCCTATTTTTTGAAGTTAAAGTTGAATTTACGAACTGAAGTAATATTTCATTAGAAAATTATACACGTCCAATTTCATTCTTACCAAAAGCTAAAAGTGATCAAGCTAAAAGGAAATGGCTTAAATCAATAGGAATTATGAAAGAAAAGGAGAGAAAAAGGAAGAAAGAGACACCGAATCCAAAGGAAGTGGGGATATGTCCACTTATAGAAAAGAAAAATATATATATTATAACAAGCAGTATTGGAAGTAGTGGAGGGTCCTGCTGAGCTTAGTTGAAAATGAAACTGAAAGAAAGAAGATGAGAAATGCGATTGGGGTAAAATATGGGTGGGGAGACAAACTTAACTATGCGACAGAGACAGCAAAGAATAGATTCATAAGGGAAGCAACAAACTATTTTAAGAATATTTTGCGATATACTTTCAGAAAATTTTTAGAACCAATAATTTTCATTTTAATCTTCAACTTTATATCTACTGTTAGTATCTGTTCGTTGGAAATACTTTAGTTTTAACATTCTTCATAGCTGATATAACTGGCTTGATTTTTGAATGTGTTTTCTAATTTATTTTCGTAACCGAGGGTCTATTGGAAATAGTCTCTCTACCTCGGTGGGGGTAAGATCTGCATATATTTCATCCTTTACAGATCCCACTTGTGGGATATGCTGGATATGTTGTTGTTGTTGAAGAAGAAGATTAAATAGACGTGGTGGGCATGCCATACACTTGAATTTATAGAAAGCGGCTAAAAAGTCAAATTAAACTTATTATATTTACTCTCACATGCAACTTCTAGGATCTGGCTATTCCCCTAACCACCTCCCCCTCTCTCTTCTATCTGGAAAAAAGAAAGAGTGAAAATGAAGGATATGCTCCCCACCATCTACTATCACAGATTGATATTGCTTATAATTAATTAATGTAATGTTATTATATACTAGTAATAATAATATAGTAGCCTCTCTAGACCTTTTATGTCACAGTTCACACTCAAAACCTGGAAATAGTAAATGCATATGCTGCATGTTGTTTTCGGACCAATTCTCTGAAACAAATTTTGGTACCCATTGTCCCCGTTTTCTCTTTTTTTTTTTTTTTTTTTTGGGTGCTTTCTACATGTTTATAACGATTTTTAAAGTAATTTTAAATACTTGTAGCTATGAAAAAACCTAGATTAATTCTTCAAACTCTATCGTTCTTTTTGAGCTAACCAAAGTACCTCAGTTATTTTCTTTTTAGCATATGATAAGACTGAGCACGATAATTAAGAGTGTTCAAGTTAAAGGATGAGGACGAAGTTTTACCCTAAATGTATTTTCTCTCTTAATATAAAATACTAATCAAACAGGCGTTTTGCACCACCAACAAATGGACTTGATAAGATTTTTTCATCCTCAAATAGCAAAAGATTTCGAATTCTGGCTCCAATGGTAGAGAAATTTTGTAGTAGCAAACGTTTTTCTCGTTAATAAGTTGGAATAGTAAAAATCTGGATTAATCGATATAATATTTGCTCAATTCAGCTGCTTCAACAGTGGCGAGCATTTTTGAAGCGATTATGTCTTTGAGGATCACCTGATCAAACTTTGAGACCTTGGGAATTGAAGAAACTTGAATTCTGGCAACTTTTTGTGCATGTAGCACACATGTTATCCTGTCACTTATTGAGTGGATATCAAATCACACCTTAAACTAACACTCCTAACTATACTAAATTACAAAACAACAAAATTCCAAAAATATTATTTTCAAGTACCTATAATAAAACCAAGAAAAGGAATAAAAAAGAAACAAGATGCAATTCCAACCTTATGGTGATGGGATATTAGGTAGTACTATACTCGGACCCGTGACATCCATCACGTCTCTTTTTGTTTTGTTTGCTTCCTTACAAACAGAATATTAACTGTACTATATCTAAGTTTTTTCTTACAATAAACCGTAGTTTTTACTTTTAAAAATAAATCTTTGACGATGGACACGCAATTATGCTGAATAAAGGTTTTTGTTTGTCACTTTGGATATAGACAATAGATGCAGTGCCCACACTTAATCACACATCTTCATTGTATTATAGGAGTACTAATTAATTAGTATTAGTTCTTTCAAAGAGGATCCATTAATTTGTGATGACATCACATGATGTCTTGGCTCTTTAATTTAATGGGAGTGACATTTTTCACTTCTAGGAGTACTTTTCTTTTTGGAATGATCTCGTGAACTAACTGAGACTATTCGTGTGATAGAAAAGTTTGTCTAACTAATGTAGGATGGAGTAGCAAGTTAGCACCTCCAATCCATAAAAGGATGCATGTTTGTGTAAGTGAATTAATTATTATCATCAGTCTGTTTAACAGTACATTGGTTTCAAATCATCTCAATAATTGGCACATTTCTTGGCTTTTCTCACTTGTCTGGTAATTGTTTTCAAGATTGAAGAAGCCTTTTGTCATATTGAAGTGCTAAAGCTGTGCTGAGATCAGTAATTAGGAAATAGGTTTTCCCTTGAGTTGAAGTGAAGAGGCCAGAATGAGGGAAGTAAGGCTCCTATTGACTAAAAGTTTAAGCTATTTTTGAGAAGCTAAAATTTCTAATTTTTTATTTTTGGCTTATTTTAAGCACAAAAATATTTATAAGCACATTATTTTTTGAGTTAACAAACACTCAAAAAGCATATATGTGTTTTTAAGCTTACCCAAACAAGCTCTAAGTTTGATTCTTGGAATTTGAGTCGCTTTAAATAGGAAGTTCTTTCTACTCAAAATTAGACTCCTGACGGCGAATATGAATTAGCCTAATGGCCCGAATGTAGATTTTAATAGGTATGTTTTGGGCGTGGATATCATCAGTTGAATCAAATGCCATTCAACTTTTCATTAGATTATTGTTGTGGCCACTGCATTACAAGAAAAGTATCAGCAAGATCTACTAGTACCAAACTATTGGGATTAAATATAGGCAGATAAAGAGAAAAGATCTACTAACTATTTGGAATCTCAAAAGTTGTCTAGACCTTTGGCTCTAGTTTCTTTCTTTTTCATTAAATAATACTCATGTTGCACAAAGAATACCATAGAATGGTCGGATCCAAAGTTAATAATATGCTCCAAAAATAATCTTGAATATAACATCTTCGAGGGAAAAACGTTTACAAGAAGTTAACCTAAAATAGCCTCTGATTTGACTCTAAACAAAGGAGTTCTTGATAAATACAACCTACAAATTTTAAAGTAATGAACTTCAGAGATTGATCTACAAATTTTAAAGGCAAAGCTTGCTTTCATGCTCAATCTGTAGGTATATATGGGCTTTCTCTTTACAAAACTTGGGCTGATGTTATGATGAATTCACACGGGTAGTCATTTTATTGAGTGTTAATCGACCAATAGTCAGAATTTTCAAACTCTTAAATGAATAGCCGTAGTGCTTCAAACCACTTTTTGATTTTTCAAAAACATTTTTTCAAAAAAAGTTGAAAAAGTCACAGAATTTCATAGACAAACACTTTTTCAAAAAAATTTTGAAAAAAAGGAAAAAAATTTGCATGGACAAACAGGTCCTTAAGTGTTCATATTTCAGAAAATTTATGAATTTCAATTCAAAATATCTGGAGAAAAATATTGGAATTGAAAAATCATGAATTTTAGGGAAAAAAAATACTAGAGTTGAAATTCAGTATTTTTTAATAGAATTCATAATTTTTTACATAAACCTTCAAAAGTTTATCATGAGATTTTGAACTAAAGTACAACAACAAAAAGGTTTCGTTTGAGCAGCTAAGTTTTTCAAAAAAAGCTACTACTTCTCTCACAAAATTTTACTTTTTTCCAAATGAAATGTATGTCCAAACAAAACTTCAACTTCCAAATACCATTTTTCAACTCAACTCCAAAAACTCTTTTCCAAATATATTTTGGAATTTATGGCCAAACGGCCACTTTGACTGTGTTCAGAAATTCTGCAAACGTTGTTGTTCGTTGTTCATCCCTCTAAAAAGTGGTTATCCGTCAAAATTGGATCAGCTGGTTTTGAAGTTAGAACTCAAAACTCGAGGTTAGGGAGCTTAAAGGATTAGGTTGTGGCCAGTTCTGTAAAACATTGATCGCAGATAAGATAATCAAACTTTTTTATTTTCTTAAATTGTGCCACTATATCTCTTTTGGAAATCATGATTTCCTTCTAATTTTTATCATATAGTATCATGAATGTGGTTTTCAATGATGAGTATTTTTATATTATTATGAATTGTGTGATGTTAATGACGGAGGGCTAATCCATAAGACAAAATGTTATATAAGATCGAATGCAAGTTCAAATAGTACGCTCACACTGTAATGGACAAGTTCTTGAGATCCATAGGACCAAAATCAAAATATATGCGCATGGCACGATATTAGGGTATTTTTCTTTTGCAAAAAATTATTGCCAAATAATAGGAAGTTTGTTTTAAATTAAAATTAATAATTCTTGGGCATAAAGCAAACCTGATCCGCAGTAGCACTGGCAATTCCAATCAATCTTAGGAATCCGGGTTCAAATCCCGGCTGCGGAATTCTTTTGTTTGTTTTTTGAAAGTTGAATAACCATTAGTTTCAGTTTACTCATGAGTCATGAATGCAATAAACAGACTATAAAAATCCGATTTACGTACAGAATTTGGCATCTGTGCATCCTCCAAATTGTCTAATCTTTTTTTTTTCTTTTCAAAATCAAGATCTAATTTTAAATCTCAATATTAGATAGACTATTTTATTAGTAAAAATGGTCAGCATGCAGTTCTCTTAATCTAATCTTTAAGTACCTCTTTTTAGTGACATACTTTTGGGGGTCCTTTTTTAAATTTTGTCAAGAAAAGAGGGTGAGTGATCCCATAAAAATTTGACTATCCCCAATGAGAGATGGTGCAATTTTTTATCCTGAAAGCTAAAAGTCTACACTCTACACATAGATTAGCTATATAATTAATTAAACTAACCCATATGCTTTAGATGAATGTTGCATTTAGACTACCCTCCATCAACGCCAAAATTATAGTGGCACCACTTTCTCAATTCGACATGGAAGGGGAAGTATTATTTGAGCACAAATCCGAATACAGAGGGAGGCGTTGATGGAGGAAATTAAAGCCTAAATAAACAAAATTAGGAGCGGTTTAATTAGTTCTAATCTATGTCTACATTTTCAGATTTTAGCCTTATGTTACTAGTAACTTTTAACTTCATCTAAACACCCTCTAAGTCTACACTTTCAGATTTTAGCCTTTTGTTACTAGTAGCTTTTAACTTCATCTAAACACCCTCTAAGTCTACGCTTTCAGATTTCAGCGTTAAACTTGCAAGATCTATCATTGGACGAAATAAAAATCTTATGGGTTCACCCACCCACTTTTTAACAAATCGATTAGAGGACCCCAAAAGAATGTTACCAAATGGAGGCACCTAAAGGACGTTAGATTAAAATTAAGACAAATTAGGATTTAAACTTAATAAATAAATTAAAACAAAAATTTTAAGTGCAAGTAACTAAGTTCAAGTTGCTAATTTATTTTTGGGCATATTTAGTCAACATCAAAGTCTGCATTGGCCTTTCTAGACAAGTGCATGCTGACTATTTTTGTGTAAGATTATCTTCTCACTCAAATTATAAGTGAATATGGAAGATCAATTCATCGATACAGCTTATGTAAGGTGGTTATATGTTTCACCAAGCTAACTTTTTAGGCTTTAGGTGACATACTTTTGCCTTTTGGTAGTCCTAGCTCTTTGATTAATTTTGTCAAAAGTTGAGAGGCAATCCCATAAAACTTCGTTACATTCAACGACAGATCGTGCAATGTTTTAGCTTTTCAAGTTTAGTTATCTGAATAAGTTTTTTAATGAATTGCATTTTCAAACTGGACGTCGTAAAAAAATATGACAGGACTACTTAAGTGTGATGTCTTATAATTTTTTAAAAAAATAAGGATTTTAGTATTTAAAGTTTTAATATCGAACATCAAAATTAAAATCTGAATTCAGTTCTGATTAATTCAAAGGTGGAATTATCGAAGTGATTGACAAGTCAAAATATTGAAGCTGTTCAGAGAGTAATTATTGCCATAATATTGTTTCAGCAAAATCAGCTCAATAAATTATTACCATCTCATTTACTTCCACCGCAAAGCTTAACCAAGCACGAGACCTTAGATTCATTAGCTTAAAATATCAAAATTTAAGAGATACTATTATAATATTGGAGAGAAATGAAATTCTATTCTATCTCAATCTGCCAGGCTGTTTCGACGTTGTAACACACACACTCAAGCCTGAACCAATTTAAAGATGGACTTTATTATACTGTACTCATATGTATATTCTTCTATTTGGTTTTGATTCTGATTCCCTCTCCCTATCCATAAGAAAGAAAACAAAAAAAGGAACTACTAGGGAATAGCAAATACTATAACTTATTATCCTACAAAAATCCACACAGGCGCTATGCCTTTGGTTCATTATTTAACCTAAAAAATATTATACTAAAACAGAAAAGAAAGAATAGCACAACATTAGATTTCCTTTTAGTTTTATACTCTTTCATCCCTAAAAAAATTGCATAATTTTCTTACTAATCCGTTTCAAAAAAAGAATATTATATTTTAAAATTTAACCCAAAAAAAAAAAAAGAACTTGAACATTTCATTTAAAAAAAATATTGTAATCACATAAATTTTATGGATGGTTAGACACTATTTACTCCATGTCAAGTTAAATAACTGAGGGAGTAATAATCGTGCGCATCTTATAGTCCTTCACATGCCTAGCTAAAACAGTCACCGTTAGACAAGACGAGATATAATAAAGCTTCAATATGGAAGAATGTACATTCAAATTCCTATATTCTTACATTTCATAGGTTAGGCAACTATGCATTCATGCGGAGTATCACCGTAGATCGTTGCTTTTCTAAATGACAACCCTATTGTCCATTGATTTTAGTAATGTCTGATTGTCCTGTGAGTTTTTTGTATTTCTCATCATTGTCCTCGCATAGTTTGCTAAGCTAAATAGAGAGAGAGATTTTCATTTATAGGATGGGAATTGGAAAGAAGGCAGTTAAATTTTTATCTTATGTCGGTATTTGAGCGCTTGGGAGGAGAAAAAAACTAAAATTTTAAATCTACAAGTTTAATCACTTACACTATACTCTTGTGTAATAAAATGTTGGATAAATTACACCACATATAATTTTATAAAACTTATTTACCAATATTTGCTACTGGTTTGCAGGTTGTTGCCGCTACTACTGGTTCGTCGGTTGCTACCGCTGCTGATGTGCTGCTTCGTTTATCTAGCGAAGATCGTTGTTGCTCTGCTTTGTTGTGGTTTTTTTAGGTTGTTGATGTTGTTTCGTTATGTTAGTTGGATGGAAAATGTATTCCAGATCTGGAAATTGTATGATTGTGTATGGCAATGGTATGAGAGTTGTTTGGCAATTGTATAGGAGGTGTATAACAATTGTATAGGAGGTGTATGGTATTCGTATTGGTGTTGTATGACATTTGTATGGAAGTTGTATGAAAAGAGATTTGATTGTATCTCCTTTATTTTGCTTTTTGTATATCTGTATTTACAATTTTCTTCTTCTTCTTCTTCTTCTTCTTCGTCTTCTTTTTTATGTTTATGGTGATTATAATGGTGGTTATGATATTTTTTGTGGTGGTTTGAAGGTGGAAGGATTGTATGTGCATTGTTTCTCCATTGTATATTGGTGTATATACATTGGAAAAATATATGGCATACAAGCTTAAACAATTTTTTTTTTTTAATAAAAAAAAAAAAAAAAAAAAAACTTTAAAAAATTCTGGTGACCGGAATTCGGCGACTGGGGAGCGGAGAGGGTGGCAGCGGTGGATGGGCAGTGTAAAGGAAGAAAAGAGATCTCGGGTTTTTTCCTCTTTTTATATATATATATATATATATATATGTTATTTTTTGATAAAAAAGTATTGCTATTTTTAAAACTCTAGTAATATTGTTATTTTTGTGTAAAATAAAATGTTACTTTGTATAGTTATGTAATTTAGCCTAAAATATTTGTATTTGTATAAACATGTCATTTCTTCCTAGATCATTGATCAGCTATATATGTACCTATAGAATAGAGTCGGTTTCACCAAGCTTTTGGCTTATCAAAAGTGCTTATTTTGAAAATTTGAGGTGTTGGTCAAGCTTCTAGGTAAAAATAAGTATTTTGAGTGGCAGCATAAACTGTTTTTTTTTTTTTTCGTCGGGAAGAAGTTAGAAAAAGTAGCTTTTCCTTAAAAGGAGAAGCAAAAGTTATTTTTAATTTCATTACAAATAAATCCTTGCCAAAAATACTTATATATCTAATTATCCCTATTTATTTAAACTACTGATTATCAGCAATAAATAGTTTCTTTTTTTTTCTTATCCATACTCGTAATTAAATACTCTTTCTATTTGGTAAACGAGTACTTTCATTTCATCCAAAAAAATGATCATTAAAAAGCTGGTAGAGTGCTGACCATCTATACCTCTATTGTTAAACTAAACACAGTGTCTACTCGCTCTACTATCTATTATTAACAACACTACATCAAGACGACACATAACACTATGGGATTGTAGCTAATTCATCTAGGGCATCTTTCCATTTGAATATTCCATTTTACTTGATCAATATTTGGTTTTATCTCCCTGCTCACACGATTATGGTTGAAGTTGCGTGCCTGGAACCTCAAGCTGTTCCTTTCCCTCCAAATCACATACACCAGCATTGTGAACACATAGCTGGTAATTACTACTATGACATATCTTTTTCTTGCCATTTGAGAGACCCATTGCACTTTGGTATTCCAGTCACCAACATTTCTCTTCCACTTTAGCCAACGTAACAGTTCAACCCACAGTCTTCTAGTTGATAGGCATTCAAAGTACAAATGCTCTAGAGTTTCATCAAAGAGTTACAAGACACACAAGTCATGGGAACATTCACTCCCACTTTTTGTAGTATGTCCATTATACTCAATCTTCTATATAGGGCAAGCCACAATATAAATATATGCCTGAGATGAGCATTGGGCTTCAGAATAATATGTCTCCATGGTACTTTTGTGTATTAGGGTAATAATAAAACATACATCTTCTTGATTTGGAATTTACCAACATGTTGCACAGCTGTCAGTCTTAATATTATGTCACCTTGTAAAGTGCTGCAGTTCATCACCCCCTTCCCTTGGTTCCACTATCTTCCTAATGACCCAAGCTACTTGCTTGGGTAACTAACAAGTCTTTACTGTCTGTTTCTTTATATAGAAGGTATGCATCCACTTTATCCAAATATAGTCTTTTTTCATTGGTAAAGCTCATAGCTACTTGGTTATTGTTGCCTTGTTCCATATATACATGTTGAGATTTAGACCTCCATCAACTTGTGGTGTACATAGTTTTTCCCATGATACCAATGCCCTTCTTGAGATGGTTGCTTGACCAGTCTAGAGAAAGATTCTGAGTGTGGCTTCAATCAACTTTAAGACCTTATTTGGAATGATAAAGATCTGGGCCCAGTATGTTTGGATGCTGAACAACAGTGATTTGACAAACCCCCAAATAGATTCTACATACTTTTTCATGGATTTCTCATACGGGGTATCACCTAATATACACCCTATGATTGCAGAATTTCAGTTATCCTTGTTTTTCATAATTTCTTCTTCTGTAATTTTAACAATATAATCACCATCAGACATGGAAGGAGGAACATAGGCTTAAGTATTATCATGTTGCGAACTCTCGTGGCGGCCTCTGTTTTTCTGGAGATGGTTGATCAAACGATGCCGCTGTAGAGAAGTTCAATTGCCTCGCCGCAAGCTCCCCTTTACTTTCTTTGCCACCTCCGCATGAATCGATCGTTGCATTTTGAAGTGAACTCTTAAAACTTCGACAAATAATGAAACAAATTCCTTTGATTAATACTTGAAAAGAGCAGATTATAATATGATGAAATAATAGCAGTAACATATGGGAGAAGGGAGATGAGAAGAATCAGAAGAAACAGGGATGAGAAATATAGATTATGCCTAAGGCATCATACATAATATGCATAGTTCTATTGTTTAGACAAGACACTAAATATAAACCCCAACATTCTCTCTTGTCACGTGCTACTGTTGACTAGCATGTGTCCCATACAAAGTTGGACATGTTATTGGGCTGCTCCACTCTTTTATTTTGCCTCAAATTAGTCCGAGGCCCAAGTCCACCAATTTGACCTTCCAAGTCTATAGTTGGGTTCATAACAATACCCTCACCCTCAATAAAAACCCTGTCCTCAAGGTTCAGGTAGAACCAAGCTAACCAGGAACGTGTAATGCCCTCATATAACACATGATCTGAAAATTTGAGTACAACAACTGGTTTTTGCAAACTCAAGGTCATAGGATAGGGTATGTGTGGCATTGGCACCCTGCACCTAAACTGCACTTGTTGTTTCTTCACCATCACCACATGTAAAAACACCTTGGTGTTACAAGAATAATACTTTTCACAGTGCTGCCCTTGAGATGAAGCCACTCTTTGTCTTGAAAGAACAAACCAGTACACTCCAGGAACATGAGAAGCAATAAAGGAAGTAATGAGATCAAGGCCCAACATCCAACATATGATACTACAACTATGGTGTGCAACTTGTAGCATCCTTCCCATTAAGCTTATGTTGTGGTAGGACTTAGGAAGGAACTGGAACGAGAATATTTATAGAAGAATTCTAATGATAAGTTTTATCTGCTCAGCTTTGATTAATCTTGTAACCACCAGCCATAATTCAACCAGCAAGTTCGCTGAAACAATGCCTTTAACTTCCTTCAGAAGCACACCAACAATTTCATTTGCAAAAATTGAACAAATTTCAAATTCTGCCAAAACATAATACTTTGGCATTAAAAACCATGGATATGCTATACTCCTCATATGTATTCCTGGATCCCACACACCAAGAGCTAATGTCTGACCACCATGTGTGACAAGGCAAATGGACGCACTGGGATTAAATGAATATTTAGTCAAAAAATGTTGATAGCAGGAAATGGGAAATTTACTATAAAAATACTTGTCAATATATCTAAGTTCTGAATCAACCTCCCAAAGCAAGATATTGCTAAGATTTACTGAACCAATTTCGTAAGCGCCATGAGTACCACCACGAGAAAACTAATTAACAAACTCGAGAACTTCGTCCCAACTACTTGCAATACATATTGCAACTTCACTTATATACTCACAAACATACAATTTAGCAACCAGACCTCCCAATGACATATGATTAGAAACCAAATGAGATATGGCAGAGAGTTCGAATGAACCAGGATCAAATGAAAAACGAATCAACACACAGTGAGCAAGCACATGTCGACGTATCTCGCTACACCTAGAGAGTCCATTAGTTTTAAGCAAATGAAAGGGCGAATAAGGAGCAGATTCGAGTTTATCAAATTTCAAACTCAAGTCCATCCAAGTGTTGAAACGAACAATATCCAAGTCAGTTTTCGTAGCTGAAACACCCGGTAGACGATGACTATAGCGAGAACCCATATAAGGTAAATCATTAGACCTGTAAGGTCGAAAGTGACTCACCTCGGATAACAAACTCAGGTTTCCCCTGTTGAGGCGAATTGTCAAACACCTTAGTCGTTTCGCTAAGTGAATTTTTCTCAACAACAGTTATAGTGTCGAGTGGAGTATCCACAGTTTCGGTGCAACAAATTGAAACCTCTAAGGAATCAAATGGAAGTGAATGCAAAGAATCATGAACTGGAATTTCGAACCTTTCAGTAAGAACATCATAATCGTCCATAGGGCTTGAGTTTCAATCGACCAAAGTAGAATCAGTCGTAGAGTCTGAAAACTCCTTCTCGTAGCCCTTATCTTCCAAAGATGCAGGCACATCGAAACACGTTTGAGCTTCATTTATCTTTAGGGAGCACGCAGACATGGAGTTCTGGAGATTGTCGAATTGGCGAAGCATAAGCGAGTGATTGTCAGTCAATTTTTGTACCAAATCACGGAGGATTTTTAAATCATTGTGGATTCCGGGGTAAAGTTGAGGGTAACAGTAATCCATGAAGAAATTGAGTTTGACTCTCAATGAAAGCACCAATGAAGTGAACTCTGAACACTTCGACAAATAATGAAACAAGTTCCTTTGATTAATACTTGAAAAGAGCAGATTATAATAGGATGAAGTAATAACAGTAACAATATGGGAGAATGGAGATGAGAAGAATCAGAAGAAACATGGATGAGAAAGATAGATTAGGCCTACGGCATCATACACAATATGCATAGTTCTATTGTTTAGACAAGGCACTAAATATAAACCCCAACATTATCTCTTGTCACGTGTTACTGTTGACTAGCCTGTGTCCCATACAAAGTTGGACATGTTATTGGGCTGCTCTACTCTTTTGTTTTGCCTCAAATTAGTCTGAGGCCTAAGTCCACCAATTTGGCCTCCCAAGTCTATAGTTAGGTTCATAACACATATCCTATGGCGATTCAAACACCTCCTCCTCCGCTATGGATAACATTGGTGGCAGGAAGCTCCCAAAAGCGAGCGGAGGTCGTTTAGATTGATTCTCCTGTGCATGTCTTTGCAGTTCTTACGGTTGAATTTGAGTGTCAATTACAGTTTTCTGATTACGAGGCATATTTTCCCAACTACGACATATGTTAGCTATTTGAGCTTAACATGCCACTACTAGAAAATTCCAGTTTACATGCGGATCTACTTGGGGATTTCATGGTAAAATCCGCATGTAACTAATTTACCTGCGGTTTTCTCTGCGAAATAGGTTTCGCAGGTAATAAGCTCGTGGGTAATCCATACCTGCGGATTTTAGGATTCCCCAGGAGAGCTACCTGCGAATATATATCCCTAGGTAACATTACTTGGGGATTTAAATTCCGTATATAAATTACCTGCCGATATTTTCCCTAAGTAACATCACAAATTCGCAAGAAAGTTTCCCTAAAAAATGTGGAAAAACGACTTTTCCTAGGGAAATTCATGCGGAGATTCCGTAGGTAATACCCTATGTAAAACCCCACGTAAGTCCCCAGAAAACTTATGTCGAATTCCGCATGAAAATCCCTAGAAAGTATTTGCAAGAAAATCCTTAGATAGTATTCGCAGGTAATTCCACAGGTAAATTTACCGGTTAATTAAAAATATTTATTCTAAATCCCCAAGAAAATCCCTAGGTAATAACATCTGCAGGAAAAAACTAATATAATATTTGCAAGAAATTCCCTGTGTAATATCAATTTCTGCAGCTAAATCCCATATAAAATCCGCAAGTAACCTGTATCAAATGCTATAATTCTAATTACACATATTTTCAAGAAACCATTCTGCACAAATTTAAAATAATTAACCATAATAATAAAAGATACTCATAATATTAATATGTAATAATAATGCATAGCTTCAAATGAAAACAAAAATTACAAGTCCCAATAGTAAATCGTAAATATTACTATCAACTATTTCAATCCATATCATAGTCGTCACTTTCATACATATTTTCATGCTCGCCATCATTTTCGTCATCACTTTCACTCTCAGAAGATACTTGTACCCTTGAAGAAGATGCCTTGTAACCCAAACGATTAATAAGTTCATCTATTCTCTTATTTGTGTGACCCAACTCCTTCCTCAACTCTTTGTTTTCTTCTCGCTCTTTTTGCAACTGAGCAAATAATTCAGCATTTAGAGTATGAACTTGAGATCTAATAACTTCACTAACTTCTGGCATAGTAGACGTCGACTGGCTAGAAACTTTTACAGATCGACCCAAGGAGCTGGCATAGTTGAGAAGATTGACCAGCTGAACTGTCTGCTTCATCAGGCGTTGCACTTTGAGAAGCTAATATCTCTTGTTTCTTCTTTTCAAAATTATTCTGCACAAGCACAATATACAAGCAAAATTATTTAGTATAGAACTAGTTTTTAAGAAATGATTTTGTTAATAACAGTGAGAAAGAGAGTTCCCGCTTGGCCCGACAATTAAAATAAAACTGATATCCTTTAACAGACACCTATACAAGCAAAACACAGATGTGGAGCGTGGTGTTTCAGTGCAAAATTCAATTTGTATATCTCCCACAAACCCAATATAGGCCATCAATTAGTGTTAGCAGTGATGTTTTTTAGGCCGTTCTAGCAATCTAATGTCAGATTCTTAGACAAGCAAACCTCTTTACAGAAGGAAACATGGCATTTTATTTTATTAACAAGATATATTAAATACACCAATCCAAAATCATAAGGAGCGCTAACTTTCAGGAGACAGACAAGCTTGAAGTGTAATAAGAATCTTTAGGACTATCTTTGGTATAACTATCCATACTTGAATACAGTTTCAGTTACATAAGTTTTTCTAATATGTAGGAGTATGACTTTTTACTACTGTGACAGTGAAAGAGGAACTTCTAACCATTGAATTGGAGTCGAAACAATTAACTTCTCTAATTGGTTTGTTTGATATGAAGCCAGATTTAAGGGACAAGGATATATAGCCTCTAGGTATATCTTCTACAAAATAGTTAGGTGAAATAGTACATAACTACTACTACTACTTGTAATTTATTAAAACTTATGGTAACTTGGCTGTAATAGACTATCATGGACGCAACTCTACTGCTCCTCCTTTACCTGATGTATATTTAACTTAGTACTAATAAAATATCATTGTTACCAAAAAAAAAAAAAAGAGTTAGGTGACATAGTTATTAAATTTAATCTGTAGAAGTACGACTCTTGCAATGTTGTATATTTAGTGTGAAGACAACTGTACTTACAGCTAGTTGCTTGAACATAATCTTTTACAAAAGTTTTTGAACAAAAAAATGAGTACCATAAGATGTGAATTTGGTTTTTGATTTTTCAAATGCAGGAAGAAAGCTATTGAATAGAGCCAAAGCAGTTAGCAAAGAGCTAATTCAGAAACAAGAAATGCAGCTAATGTCGAGCATCAATTTTTGAAATCCAATTAGACAACTAGTATGGAATACATTTTCTAGATGATGGATGTTCTGCAATTGATCCATCTGCTAAGACAAATTGAATCCCAAGTGAATTAATCTAAACCAACATTATTTAGACCCTTAGCGATCATCAGACAAATTTGTATTCCACCCAAGTGAGTTTACAAATTTGCATTTTGAAAAGGGAAAAAAATTAAACCAGCTTCCCTAGATAACTCACCATCAGAAAAGGAGGACCACAAATATATGCGATTAATATAAACTAATCTATTTAAAAAGTATAGAAAGTAGACTTACATAAGCAGCTTCAGCATTCTCATTTACCCAACTTTTATCTTTATCCTTGCGATGAGTGCGAAAATAAAAATCAGATATTGAAGGGTCTTGTCCATTGTTTTCTTCCTTCTATAATAAAAGAAATACAATTATTTATCAACGTTGTATATGTAGTTATT
This sequence comes from Petunia axillaris subsp. axillaris, assembly GCA_029990575.1. Classification (NCBI taxonomy): domain Eukaryota; kingdom Viridiplantae; phylum Streptophyta; class Magnoliopsida; order Solanales; family Solanaceae; genus Petunia; species Petunia axillaris. The sequence goes on from JARKNS010000009.1 coordinate 49,814,889, forward strand.
TATTAGAAAGAAAAAAAATAGAACGGGTAATACCATTCTCTGCCAAATCACACGATGAGGTATACAACCACCGGTATGAAGTGAGGCACCTGCCTTTGAATCGCGATTCTTTTTGTTTTGCTCAGACTTTGACTTAAACTCAGGAGACTCCCAAATCTCCTTCATCTCCTTGAATACATCATCTCCCATCCATTCTGGTCTGATGGTCAAATCTTTTCTAACATCTAGGAATAGCTGACTCATTCTTGCAGGTCCTCTTTTCTGAAAATTACGCCATATAGCGTCACCATAGCAAGGCAACCACCGAAATTTCTTCTATAAATTTTTGTATAAAAAAAAATAGCATTAGTTATATAAACTAACACAGGGACATTGGAACATGAACCTAATAACATAGTCTTTTCTTACCTTGAATTCTTCAAACCAGAAAAGACGAACAGAATCTGGAAACTTCTTCCAAGAAGGTCGAGCCAACTCAAATTTGCTACGGATGCAACTAGCGATGCATTCAATAGCTGGTTTGTGAGGCTTAAACCTACATAAAATATAGTAAATGTTAACAGTGTATAAAACATAAGCAAGTGTGCTACAAGTTATGTAATCTTAAGCTTAATCATAAAGAGTTATATCTAAACACTCAGATAGCATAGAAAAATGAGCAGGAAATTTCTCATGTAGCCATTAGAAATGGCTAAATAAATTGATCAAGAGTGTCAGGGTTCAATAGGTGAGATGGACAAGGAAAAAAATACATATTCAAGAACTTGTATGCTCGCCTATCTTCTGGACAGATATTGCTTTTTAAATATATCAAATATAGTAAATAAACAAATAGTGTATTCTCAACAAAAAATATAAAATAATTGACAAATCAATATTGTCATTCTTCATCCTCATCCTCATCTTGGATTAGACGATTATCTTGTGAATCATCACTATCAGAAATCTCTTCCTCTTCTTCACTTTCTGCCTCCTCATCTTCGTCCTCAATTAAATCATGCCCTTCTGCATCGACATCCAACTGAATATTATTCACATCGACTTCCTCACCGTCAACTTGGTCATCTTGTAGAAAATCGATTGGTTCATCCTCTGTACTTGCATTAACATGTGATTGCTCCTCTTGATAAGCAACTTCCAGATCATGTCTTCCATCCACAGCTCCTCTTGGTTTTGTCTTTATAACCACCCACCAATCAGCCTTATCATATTTGCCCTCAGGATGATTAGCATAATAAACTTGAGTTGTCGTTTCAGGAAAGATGAAAGGGTCAAATTTAGCATATCTTCCCCTTTTTCGGACCTCGACAATACCGAATTGGCTATCAATTTTCATTCCATGTTTAGAGGGATCAAACCAATCACAATAAAATAAAACTAACTTCAGACCGGCTACTCTTGGCCATTCCAATTCAAGAATCTCCTTAATAACATCATAATATTCACTTATCGTGCCATCTTGTCCGATTCCACCAACACATACCCCACTGTTGAATGTACTTCTTCCTTCACCCCATGTAGAAGTGTGAAATTTGTATCCATTCACAAAATAAACAGGCCATGATATAGCCTTTTTTAATGGTCCCATTCCTAAGTCTTGCAAATAAGGGTTTTGCAATGTCTCTTGTGGATTAGTAACGACCTACCGGATAATGAAAGTAAGTTAGAGATACATTTGAAATGATATTATTATATAATGAAATTTTCTACATTCATAACTAGTTTATGTTATGCCATACATAATCTTTGAACCATCGTGGAAAGTCAGCTTCAATTTGTTTATCAATGACATCATCGCTAATGTTCCCATAACTATCTTTCAAGGCTTGCTCATACAAACTGCAAACACTTGATTAGCACATCAATTTCAATCTAAGAATAATTAAGTTAGTCTTAAAAGGTAAGTACACATTGTGCCTAAGACTTACTTGAGAAAAGGCTTAACTTCATCACAATTTAAAAGTACATGTATTTGTGCTGCATCAACTTCTTTATCATCCAGCCATCGAATATTGCCATCGCCATAAGGTCGGCCAGAAGGATTAAAGACTGATAGAGTTGGTCGAGTTGCATCCTTTTTTAATTACAACATCATTTCTACAACCTCTATTATTTCTTGACAGAATATGAGATTCAAAATAATGGGAAGTAAAGTAAGAGATTTCTTGAACCAGGTAAGCTTGACAAATAGATCCCTCAACTTTAGATTTATTTTTTACTGTCTTCTTAATTTTGTTTAGGAACCTACAAAAATAAAATTTTAAGAAATAAATTATTTAATATACTAAAGATGAAAAATAGTAAATTCACCGAAGAATACTGCACACCTTTCAAACGGATACATCCATCGATACTGAACGGGTCCACCAACCATTGCTTCATAAGCCAGATAAATCGGTAAGTGCTCCATTGAATCAAAAAACCGTGGTGGAAATATTCGAGCTAACTTACACAAGATTATAGGGATATTCTGATCCATTTGTCTTAAATGATCCTCCCTTAACACTGTCGCGCACAAGTCTTTAAAAAACTGACTAAGTTCAGTTATAGGTTTCCAAATTGCTTTTGGAAGAGCACTGAAAGCAATCGGAAGAAGACATTGCATAAAAATATGACAATCATGGCTTTTCATCATATGAAGCTTTAAGTGCTTCATATCAACACATCTATCCAAATTGGAAGCATACCCATCAGACATCTTTAATTGTTTCACCCATTCACATACATCTCTCTTTTGATTCTCATTTAAAGTAAACTTTGCCTTTGGTTTTTTCCATCTTCCCTTGTCGTCACGATACAAGTGTAATTCGTTTCGACGACAATATTCTTTCAAGTCCATCTTGGCCTTCTCATTATCCTTAGTTTTCTCTTTGTTGTCCATAACTGTATGAAAAATATTGTCAAAGACATTTTTTTCTATATGCATTACATCAAGATTATGGCGAATTAGATTAGTCTTCCAATATGGCAGATCCCAAAATATACTTCTTTTAGTCCAATTATGAGATGTCCCATAGCCATAGAAATCTTGTGGACCCGATTCAGTGATCTTAGAAAACCGTCTGATTTTCTCCCACACTTGATCACCCGTTAATCTAGGAGGAGGTACAGACTTCTCTGATCTTCCTTTATAGAAATCATTTGTGTTTCTTCTAAATGGATGAGTATGAGGCAAAAATTGGCGGTGACAGTCAAACCAGCTGACTTTCCTTCCATGTTTCAAACTAAAAGCTTTTGATTGTTCCATGCAAATTGGACATGCTAATTTACCCGCTGTACTCCACCCTGATAGCATGCCATATGCAGGAAAATCATTAATTGTCCACATCAATGCTACTCTCATAAGAAAATTGTTCTTCTTCGACACATCATAAGTTAGCACACCATCATTCCATAATTGTTGTAGCTCATCTATTAATGGTTGAAGGTATACATCAATTTTCTTCTTGGGATTATGAGGACCAGGAATGATCAATGTTAAGAACATGTATGGGGCAGTCATACAAAGATTAGGAGGAAGATTATACGGAGTAACAATCACTGGCCAACAGGAGTAAGGCGTTGCTGATTGGCTAAAAGATGTAAAGGCATCAGCACATAGACCGAGTCTTACATTCCTAGGCTCTAGAGCAAAGTCTGGATAGGTTCGATCAAAGTGTTTCCATGCTTCTCCATCTGAAGGATGGCACTAGACACCTTCTTCCCTACGATTTTCGTTATGCCACCTCATGTGTTCCGCAGATCTCGTGGAAGCATATAGTCGTTGGAGTCTAGGAATAAGCGGCAGGTAATGCATTGTCTTACGGGGAATCTTTTTAATACTTTTCTTGCGTGGATGTTGTTCTTTATAGCGAGGTTCATGACAAAACTTACATTCTGTCATGTCTATATCAGCCTTGTAGTACAACATACATCCATTAACACAACAATCAATTCTTTGACTAGTTAGCCCAAGCCCAGACACTAACTTCTTCGTCTGATAGTAATCAAGCGGTATCTTATTATTGGGATGACTAGTATCATTCATCAGTTGCGCCATTGCATTAAAACATCCCTGGGACATATTGTAATCAGATTTGAGACTCATCATTCTAGCTGCCGTAGAAAACTCAGAATATTTACATCCAGGCCATAAAGGTTGTTGAGCTGAATTCAACATGTCATAAAATTTGGTAGCATCCATATTCAGAGGCTCTTCTACATCAGGTTCAATTTGATACCCGAATTCTAAGCCAGCCGCATCATAAATCATCCCTTGATATCTATTTACATGTTCTAAGTCTTCTCTTAAAATACTACTTTGATTGCTTGATTGCATCTCAAAAGAACCTAAACTTTTCTGGTCATCTAAATTAATGGAAGGTGCTTCCTCACCATGTGATGTCCAATACCAGTAATTTGGTGTAAATCCTCTTCGAAAAAGATGCACATTGACTACATCTGGTTTAAAGTGCTTCATATTTTTACAAAGCTCACAAGGACATCTTATTTCACCATCAGACAAGTATTTAGGTTGATTGCAAGCAAATTCAATAAACTCTTTCATGCCATTTATAAATTCAGCAGTATATCCCACTCGACCGGGGAGAAGTCTATTTTCCATCCATTTTCGATGCTCGGGAACTTTCATTATCTATACCAAAAGATAAACTATAAAGTTAAGAATCTGATTTTGTAAGAAGAAGAGAATACAAATTAATATAACAAACTAACCTATGAATAAAACACATAATTTTTTTATTAAACTAAGGCATACGATATATGCCTTACTACTGGAGGTTAACACAAAGCTATTTAACTAAGTTTAGCAGAAGAGAATATGCACAAGCTTCAGTCTTTCGAGCAGTATCAATCCATTTTTTCACCACGCTTTATCGCTTTAAGCAACGAAAGCTCACTATTATCAGTACTGCTCCAAAACTATAATCTTCTTTAAAAAGTAAGAAAACAGAGCAAACTTAACAACAAATCTGCCAGAGTCAAAAACAAAACTAATCTCGCAATATACTTCTACACGGCTCATTATTCACTAAAATTCCCAAACACACAACAAATCACATCAAAATTTCAAGATCTCCATTACCACAAGCAAAATTCTCCATAACTGAATCAGATTCGCAAATAAATTCGAAAATAAAAGAAGTTGAGAAAAATTAACTTACTTCGCTGTTTGATTATTAGATGTCCACAAGGAGAAGATGGTGATGCCCTAAAAATTTCACAATAAAGAATTCTGTATGTTTTGCCGCTAGGGTAGTGCCAATGGAGGGAAGTTTTTTAGGTTGGTTTCAAATGGAATGAAGATTATGCCACGTTCACTTCCCTATTAGCTATTAGAATGAGACTTTTCCTTTTTTCTTTTTTTTTCTAAAAATAGATTTGCTTTTCCTTTTAATGAATCTTATTTTACTATAAGTTGAAAATATATCAATGTAAGTTAAAATTAGAATATGAACCTCCTACAACCAAAACTTTAGTAACGAGATTCAAGGTTAATTATTTCTTTATTTATTTTTTATTTTACAAATGGATTGATAAATATTTAAGGAAAAAAAAAGAAGCAAGAATAATTTATTATGTTACAAAGTTTAAAAATCAAAGTTTTCTAAATTAAATTTTGTACATCATCGTTAATTTTTATTTACTCCAAACTAATATAAAGAAATAAAGAGAAAAATATTGCTAACTCAAAAAATTGAAAATTAGAAAATTAAAAAACTAATTCATCCTTTCATTAATAACACAATTTTCTTACTAGTTTACTTTGATATGAATGATGTATTTTTATATATGAAAATAATTTAATTAACTTCAAACTTGATCTCATTTTACCTTAATGAAATATGATTTATAGCCATATATATATATATATATATATATATATATATATATATATATATATATATATATATATATATATATATATATATATATATATATATATATATATATATATATATATATATATATATATATATATATATATATGACTTATTTTTGGCTACGGGTTTATATGTCTCTCAAGTAATTATAACCAAAAAAAAAAGTGAAATAGATGAGTATAATATTTATAAGAAAGGATTGTGAGTTCATCCAGAGAAGACTATATGATGATAGCATGTTATACATAATATGTATCGTCTTCCAATACGGGTGCTTATCGGCCGATTCAGTTGGGGATGTGTCCTTAACGATTCGGCTTATCGGTTATCAAATTTTAAAAATGTCAAACCGCTAAGTCTTCTTAGATTCAACATTCTCAAAAAAGTCTTCTTGGATTCAAGAGATTTATTATTTTGGTCATTTGAATTTTAAAATACTCTATACATAAATGTAAAAATTATAAATATAAATTATTTAATAATTCTTAACGGGTTAGCCAATAATTAAGATAATAAGGTAAACCATGCCCCGTACCGTTAAATGAAAAACTTCAAACCACTAACCAACCGTTAATCAGATAACCCAATACCAATAAGTCAATAAACCAAATTTGCGGTCTGGTTATCGATTTCGGTTCGATTTTGAACAGCCCTATATCCTCCAATTAATGTTGACGTCAAATATTGATCATTAGCAACACAATGAATATCTTGCTTCGCATAATTAAATCTATACTTAAAAATATTCTGGTTGAGTTTATTTTCTTTGAGCCGCTCGCTCCATACTTAATGTTGTTCATAATTTTATATGAAAAAATTGAATCGAATCAAGTATCAATGTTCATATTTTTCGATATTTTGGAAATTTACAAAAAATGAACTATACAAAAAAAAAAAATCTTTTGTCATTTTTTCCTTACAATTTTCAAAAGGAAAAGATATCTTGAATAAAATTGAAGGACTATATGTTAGAGATTATAATAATCGTGAAAGTTTCCAAGATATAGATCGCTAGTTTGAAAAATTTACATGTAAATTTGCCACCTAGGGAAAAAAATCCATGTAAATCCCTATGTAAATCGGCAACTAAAAAAGACGCAAGTAAATCCTCATGAGATTATCCGCAAGTAAGTTCGCACGAACAGAACCCCATGTAAATCCCCAGCTATGAGCACATCGCAAGTAAAGCCGCAGCTAACTATCCGCATGTATTTCCACAGGTAATAATATCCCAGGTATATCCCCAGGTATATATATACCCATGTAAATCCGCAAGAAAATTTTCCCAGATAGTCCGACTATAAAACTATCGCAGGAATATCCCCAGCTACCCAATTTCGCAGGTAAAGCCGCATCAAAAAACTTCGCAAGTATTTCCGCAGGTAATCCTGTCCCCAGTTAAATCCCCAGGTAATCAAAGTCCCAGGTAATTCCGCATGAACATAATCACAGGAAAATCTGCAGGTGCTATTACCTACGGATATTCCAGCAAATTTTATCTCAAAATATTTTTTCCAATTTTCTATTAATATAAATAGGGATTTTCCTGCGGAAGCACTACATGCAGATAGATTCCCCAGGTAAGGTCATGAGTAATTGTTTCGCGGTTGATTGCGCCAAATATACATGCAAATTTACATGGGGAATATATTATCGCAGGTAATTATTCGCAGTATTGGAATTTTTTAATTTTCGGCATGAAAATCCGCAGGTAATACCTGCGAATAACGTCCCCAGGTAAAATCCCCATATAAACAGAGCTTTTCTAGTAGTGTGCACCCAGAGAGAGGAAAAACCTATTCCATTTTAAATACACTTTCAAAAATACTTTTTGGAAAAGTTTGATCAAACACAAATTGTACTGAAAATATTGACAAAAATTCTTATTGAATGAGTTAGTCAAACACAAATCGAGCGCAATGAATCTATTAAAGCAACTGTTCACACGCTACATTCGCCATCGCACGGGAGAATATTGTCATCTTAGATAATTTTATTCCCGAGAGAATGTGATAAAATGATTACTATTTAGCAGCTAACACATTTTCTTTCTCACACTTTTAAAACCGCATATACAATGATAAATGAATATTTCGTTCATTCTTTCAACACCATAAATGTCTTTTACTATATAATACTCTAATTGTATGTTTTTTCTTTCTAACAATAATTTAACTATAAGTTAGATAAATTTTCGTGAAAATCGACATGAATGAATATTTATCGCAAATGAGGTTAATATCGAAATCCAAAAATGGGTAAATGCAATCTATGCCGTTAGATTTCCCCTGAGTAGGTTAGAATTTTGTACGGTCAATTAGTACGGGTTCACAAAAGCAATCCGTGAAACCGCTAACACCACATGATTTCTGTTTTGTCAGTAAAAAAAAGTCACAATCAAACAAAGGCATATATACGCAGCATTCCAGCCTGGCACCTTTTTGTCAAATTAAAATCGCATAAAATCCGGGACCCCAATATCAAAACTTGAATAGGTACTCCTTGTTATTTGAAATCTCAAATATCTCCTTGTATAATTAATTCGAAAGAGCAAGTTAATGAGTTATCATTCCTTTTCTCTAGTGTTTTAAAATAGTTTAAAATACTACAAGTTTTCTAAAAAGAGCTAAAACACTAATTTTTCAAAACGCTTATTAATGTCACCTAAATTATCATTTCCTTTTTTATATTATCAAAAAGTATATGCTACCATTTTGGAACATTTTTCTTTACTCATACCATCTTGTATTGCACATTTGCCATTTACCATCTTATGGAATTCACTAATTTACGGAAAAATATGAAATTTTGTGTACTTTAAGATTTTCTTAGAACTCCTTGGAATAGATAGCAGTTGATAAAGAACTATTCAACCATAATATCTAGTATTGAATAACGTGTCCAATATGAAACTTGCTAATATGAAACAAAAAGGTTTGAGTAACAGGAGTTATAAGATTAATGAGAATAAACTTGTGCATTATAATCTAACTTTATAGCATTTGAATTGTAAAATCATTAAAATCTACTATTATACACACTTTTAGGACACTCGATAAGAACTAAGAAAAATTAGTGTAAAATTGTTTTAGTAGGTAAATAACTGATTTTGGAAAGATAATTTTATAACTGAATTTCGAAAAGCTAGAGAAAAAAACTCCTTTAACCGTTAACTTATTTTTGTTTTTATTAGTGACTTTTTATACTTAACTTCTTAAAAGTAAAACCAAATTGGATTATTCTTCAAATAGAAGAACTATAAATGAAGAAATTACTCAAATAAAGACACATATCATATTTAATATATAGTAGCTGTAGTACAATGGGCTCAACGGTCACTTCCCATAAACATTTATTCTTTCCTCTTTCAGTTTCACAAATACAAAGCACATATCTCCTCTAGTTTTCTTATTCTTCATTTCTCCATTGACTATCAAAACTCTCTCCATTAACCTTCCACCACCACTATGCCACCGGGCAACCACCTTATCACCACCGTGTTCCTCCTCTTTCTCCTCCTCATCACCACCGTAACATCCACCGATAACCCAAGATTCCGGGAAGCACCAGCATTTCGTAACGGAAATAATTGTCCAATTTCAACATGGCCAAAAAATACACAAGACCCTTCATCAACTATACACATAGCAATGACTCTTGATTATTCTTCACCTTATCTTCGTGGCTCAATAGCTGGTATATTATCAGTTTTACAACATGCCACGTGTCCTGAAAACACATTTTTTCACTTCTTAGCTATTCACCGACACTTTAACAACCTTAATAAAACAATTACCTCAACATTCCCATACCTTAATTTCAAACTTTATCATTTTAATCCAACTTTAGTCCGTCATTTAATTTCATCTTCAATTCGTCGTGCACTTGATCAACCTTTGAATTATGCTAGAATTTACCTAGCTGATTTACTTCCAACAACAGTAAATCGCATTATTTACCTTGATTCTGACCTCATTGTTGTTGATGATGTTGCTAAGCTTTGGAACATTGATCTTAATGATCGTGTGCTAGGTGCACCTGAATATTGTCATGCTAATTTTACGCATTATTTTACACCTAAGTTTTGGTTTCATCCAATGTTCGTTGACACGTTCAAGAATCGAACTCCTTGCTATTTCAACACGGGTGTCATGGTAATTGACTTGCAAAATTGGAGAAACAATGGCTATACACACAAACTTGAGCATTGGATGAGAGTTCAAAAGAGGTAACATTGGTTTATGAATTAACTTAATTCGTATAATTATGTCTTCAATATGCCACTTCATGAGCTTAATACTTGAATTTTGTTTGCTTTGGTGTTATGTTAATTAAATCAGTGAAGGTTAGACTTGAAATTTTATTAGACACGTTACCTGTAAATCAATGCTTGTGTTATAATTTTACACAATTTCAGTTTCAAGTCGTTATAACATAAAATTTATCTTCGTTAATCTCAACTTTGCATTACTTAGTTCCTAAATTCTAGTTGAAATAAAAAATGTTAATGACTTTTTCAACTTCTAACCAAATATTACGCAAGTTGAGCTTACCTACATTTCGTGCGACTAATATCATGTTAAATTATGCGAGTATCTCGTTTTAACTACTGCGAAATACATAATTTATTTACTTAATTATATTTTTAACAGGTACAGAATCTACGAACTAGGTTCACTCCCACCATTTCTATTGGTATTTGGTGGAAATGTAATGCAAGTGGAGCATAAATGGAACCAACATGGACTAGGTGGTGATAATCTTGAAGGACAATGTAGAGATCTTCATCCAGGTCCAGTTAGTTTATTACATTGGAGTGGAAAAGGGAAACCATGGTTAAGATTAGACTCAAAGAAACCATGTCCATTGGATAGTTTATGGGCACCGTATGATTTGTTCCGACATGAATCACTGTTTTCTGATAGCTGATGTAGTAGATTATTACTATTGCTTTTATTATTTTTCTTGGGAACTAGAATAATTGTTAGGAGTGAGCTGGAGACAGTGATATACTGAGATGTAAAAAGACAAATGAGGACATATGTGTATAGAATAATGGTGATGTAGGATGAAGGGGGCAAAATTTTTTTACCTTAGATTATTGGACAGGTTAAAGAGAATTTTAACCGTTGGATTGGGTAAAAATGGGATGATGTGCAGGTTTTTGATTGGTGAATGGGATTTTTGATAATGGAATTTTGGAAGGGAAGTGATTGGATTATGGGAAGATTCTTGTGTTGCTTTCATAGATTTTAGTTTTTTGTTTGATTGTAATGTGGTAGGGACTGGAAGAATGGAAGGAGGGGCCAAATGACCATGTTTACATGCACTTTTGACCTACTTCTATTATTTACTTTTTGCTCCACTTTGATGGAAATTGTTTTGATTTTATCTCATTTTTTATAGATAGGTTCACAATTTGTAAGTATCCTTTTGGAATTTTCGACCGACATCCTGTGCTATTAATTTTTCTTTGAAAAAAAATTGTGAAGTTGTGTACCTTTCTTGTTTTTATTCTCTTTTCCATTCTGGTTAGAGGAAACAAGATGAAGCAATCTTTTTGTTGGCATATCGACAGAAGTCTTGGCTATGTTTTCGTGAGGATTTCTTTTGCAAATGCTTCCTGAAAAAAAAAAACAAGTGAAAAAGTAAAATATTGTTTGGATATTGATTCTTTTTTAAGTTACAATGAATATTTTCATCATAGAAGTTAATAGTTGGAGAATTAATAAACATTATGGAGCTTTTTAACATAGGATAAGGAGATATCTGCGCTATGATAGTTGGCTCCTATGGTTGTGTGAACGTGACAAGACATAGTATTAGTACTATATAATAAAGGTGACCGAGAGGAGCTTCGGGTCGTGCAGCCTAAGAAGGCGTGCCGCCGATTTATCAGAATAGCCACCTTTTAGATTTTAGTTGAATAGGTAGTCATTTTTTGTATAACAATATATACTGATTAGCTACGTTTACAGTTACTAATTGACATTGTAGCCACTCTTTGATCTGCCAGCAAATCCATAAGCCGCTTTCAAAGCTACAAATTAATTATAGCCATTTTTTTTAAAATCAGGTGGCCACTTTAGAGTTGCTAATTGAATGTGTGTGCATTTTTTATAGTTGACAACTAAATAGTCACTTTTTGGATTACTCGATGAAAATATAATCGAATTTTTAACATCTTTAAGTAGTTTAACATGAATTTCAAAAAAAATCCTAGACTTCACATTATTGTAAGCGAAACTCCAAGATAATGTATGCACATCTTGCCAACCAAAGAACCATTTTAAATGCTATTAATTCGAATATGGTAAGTTTTAACCAATTATGTGAAAAATAGTTATTCGGAAAATATTACCAAAGTACTTGAGTTATCTAACTATTATTTATATTTATGCATGATTCCAAATTGAATTGAAAGAAAATGAATATGATAGAACAGAACAAAATTTTATTTGAATTATATTTCGTTAAGCCTAGATGATGAGATTCCATTGATACATAGCCAATTCCAACCGACTTATATTCATATATCCGTTTCATAAAAAAAATTTAAGTCCTTAATAGTTCATAAATTGCTCCTTCAGCGTCCTAAAGTATTGATCACTATTCACCCTATAAGGTTGTAGTATATTTTGCATTTAAATTAAACAAATAAAATAGAAAAGTAAGTCGATCTTTCATAATAATAGTAAAAATAATTGTTCTATTTAAATAATATAATTATAAAGTGACTTTTCATAATATGACACTCATAACATATTTTGAATGTTACTTTTCATAATATGACACTCATAACACTTTTTGAAAAATATTAACCAAGCATAAAATGTATTTCTAATAGTAGCACAAAAATTCTTCTCGAATCGATTAATCAAATCAATATATACTTGAAAATTTTAATGTAGGTAATTAATATGTCGTAAGGATATATGCAAGTCGGCTTAAAATAGAATGAAGGATTTGACGGGAAATAATTATCCAACTCTTATGTTTTATTTATTTATTTATTTTTTTGTGGAAAGAACCTTTTTGTCAAACAATATGCAGTTATAACGAAATTAAGGGAAAACAATAGTACGAGGAAAAAATAACGTATAGATCATTTTATAGAGTTATGAAAAGTATATTGACCATTGACTCGTGAACAATATAGATAAAGTATAATTCTATTTGTTAATGTGTTTCTACTATTAATCGGTCATGACAATAAATAAATTAACAATCTTCACAATACATAAAATTTCTTTATGTATGAAAATGCAAACCGTACTTAAAGAAAATGAACAATTTTAGAGACCTCTCCTTAAATTTAACTCTATAAACAAACATGCAGTACTATGTTGGGCCGTGCATCGCACGGCATACCCTGACTAGTAGTAGTATAAATGTGTAATGTACTAGTACTAGTATACTCCAGATTTAAAAAAGGCCAGCTAGATCCAGCTATATGGTGTATCAGTTCTACATTGACATCTACTAAATTGTGCCACGAATTTAATTGCGCAATCCTGTGTACACCCTCATTATGCTCAAATTAAAGGTTTCCACAATTAATTTTGCTCTCAGTATTTTATATATATAGTAATATTGATGAAATTGTTAGTAGGTTTCCAATATTCCCTTCACTGGAACTTAGTATTATGAAGAATACTATATTATATATGAAGAAGAAGAAGTAGTTCACACATTCTAGTAATGTGTGAGAAGTTAGTACTAAAATTAATTAGTGATAGAGCTGCTTGGTAAAATTGTATGCTTAACTAAAGGACACGTGTTATGTGTTTGAATACGAACTTTTATTATTTAACGACGGAGGCATTATTCTAATAAGGGGATCCAATATACATTATGTATACATGTCAAACATTATTTTATATTTATAATGTGAATTTTCGCCAAAGAGACTCAGATGAAACCCCATCCGCCCCCACCCCCTAGCTCCGCCCTTGGTTGTTAAAACATACTTATACTACTACTAGGGGCGATAAGCCCGGGCCAGCCCGGGCCAAGCTTGGAAAGATTGAAACTAATGTATTAGTAGGATATTTTAGTGTCAATAAATCTCCGTAAAAATTGTTTAACTTTTAGCTGTTGTAGTCAGAACTTGGACACTGGCTGACAGACTTTAAATGAATTTCTTAACAAATCGCTAGGAATATAATTTAAAAAAGTTCCTATCAGATCCTGATGGATCGCCATAATGTGCTAAAATAAACACTATCAAGTATAGTTCTTATAATAATTTTATTTTTATTAATATATTTTCGAGTTTGAGAATTTTATCACTATGTACTATAAAGAGTAGTTTTCCTAAATTGTATCTCTGCTTAAAGAATGTGATTTTCCTCTATATATCTTTTTAATGTTTGTGGTAGAGTATATATGATAAACGAAAGTTATCATATATATTAGGTAATTTTAAAATTATTTATGGTAGAATTTATATTTTAAATCAACGGAGTTCCTTTTTTTCTTTAAATTTTGTTCCCTCGTGTAATAACTCTTCATTGCCTTGTATCTAAGTCTCTCCTATTAATAAAAGTCCAGAATATATAGTCCCTTCACAGCTTTATAACACGTTGCTATGTCTTTATAAATTCACTAACTCTTGATAGGATGAGGTATTCAATTAGGAGAAGAAGTATGTTGATTGTAAATGTTTGAAGAATTAAGAGTTTTACTTAAATAGTAGCGGTAGGATTTCAATATTCTCAGTTAGATATGTATGCTTCATGATATATGTTCATGCTCTCTTTTTTCTAAATATTTTCAGAATTTAGATTAGCTGTATTTTGGATGTGGTTAAAAAATTTGGATTTACAGTGAATTATTTGTAATTTGATCAAAATTAATGGTGTAACCAGAGATAGTATTGGAGTCTGATAATTAATGCTACAATGTTTTCAAGCCTGTAAGCTTTTGAGTACATTTATATATTATGTTGTTAATTAAGTTGGTAGGCTGCTCCAAGAGTGGCTATATTGTCAACTAAGAACACTACAGTTGCTATTTGATTGGTAAGGTGTTAAAAAATTGGCTATTTTGAATCACAAATGCTAAAAGTGGCTACTTGATTGAGACAAAAAAAAAAAAAAAAAAAAAACTATATTGCATCCCTAAAAGTGGTTATTCACGAATCTATAGGTACTGAACTCCAAGCAGCTCTCAGTGGTATTATAGCTAGGTACGACAGCCTGTACCAACACAGGAGCAAATCCAACATAGAGTTTCATTCTTCTATGTTTTGAATGTGATTCATCCTAATTATTTACCGCTTATTTTTTGTTTACGCGATTGCTATTTTGATTAATTTCTCTAATTTTTTTTATCAGCTGTGACAAATATTTAAACTATTAGTATATAATATATACATAGACGTTTATCTTTTAAAAATTGTTGTTGCTTAAATATATGAATCTTTTCCAATGAGTCCTACGACCGAGGTTCAAGTAATAGGCGTAAAACTGGTCCTGCAAAACCAAGTGGCCACTTTAGGGTCGCTAATTGAATATATAAACTATTTTGCATAGCTTGCCAACTAAATACCCACTTTTATGTTTATTTGATGAAAATGTAATAACAATGCTATAATTTATAGATTTGAATACGGCTCCTTGATTTGCATCGATTTGTTGCCGCTGGCTATGCTTCAATTTATAGCTTTGAATGTGTAGCCTCTTGATCTGCATACGGTGTAAAGAGTGACTACAGTTCCAATCAGTAACCGTAAAATTGCCAAATCAATATAATATAATATATGTAAAATGGCTATTTAGTCAACTGAAATCTAAAAAGTGGCTGTTTTAGCAAATTAGTATATTATACTATATGCATAAATTGGCTACCTAATCAACTGAAATAACAAAAGTGGCTGTTTTTGAAAATCAGGGCACGCAACCATAGGGAGCACGACCCCAAGCTGCTCCCTTTCACCTTTCTATATAAGTAGTAATTTACCTGATTAAATTATTTAATTGGTAAATCAATACTACACGGTATAAACACTGGACGGGTAAGTAATTAAATGTTAGAAAATGTTTGCAGCAATTGATGGTCGAGCTTCTATACGTATTTTAGAAGTCTAAGGTTCGATTACTATAAAGCATCTCTAAGACTCTAACTAATAGCTTTTTTGGGATTGCGGTAAAAAACTGGTTATTTTGAGAAGTACTTTTTAAATAAGTCCTTTTGGCTAATAAGTAGTTTGTGTTGGGACAACTCATTGGAGAAGTACTTTTGATAAATAATTTGTGTTTGGTTAATCGTTACGAAAAGTACTTTTCAGTATCAAATTACGAAAAGGACATCCAAGTTCATTTTATATTTGGATTAATAAAAATAAAAAAATAATTTTGAATATTTATCATAAAAGACTTTACTTAGAAAATTTATTTAATTAAATGTAAAACATAACGTAAAAGATATAAATTTAAGCTATTGAACAACATAAAATATAGTTAAATCAAAGTGATAGCGGAATTAGGAATTTCTAGTAATCACTTGCTTTTAAAAGATGATTTAAAGAGTAGGACATCCTATATACGGTTGATAGTAATATCTAGAAATAAAAATTAGTCCTAGAGGGAGAAGATTCGTAAAAGTACGTAGTAGAAAAAAATAGAAAAAAGAAAAATATAATTGTATTTTGAGAGAAATATGGTTAATTTATAAGGAATAATATGGTAAATATGAATTCTTGGTAAGGATATTTATGTCTTGAAAAAATTAATAAACTGCTTCTGCATCTGCAAGCAGATATTTGTAGCTTCTCCCAACAGCAGAAAAACTGCTTCTGCTTCTACTTAAAAGTACTTTTCTTAAGTTGCCAAACACCTCAAAATTCTAAAAAAAATACTTTTGTTGAAAAAAAAAAACACTTTTAGCTTTGAAGAAGCAATGCCAAACAAGCTATAAACTAGGGTCTTCCCTGCTATAATAAGGAAATTAACGAAAAATAACAAAAACCAGTAATGAGCTGAATTTGAAGAATCTCTTGTGTCTTTAATTTGTGCATTAATATTTCTCCTACTTTTCCAATAATAATGGGTATGCTTTTATTCAATAGAGGAGGTTGGGCAGGGCACCATGCAGAATTAATCATCAAAGACTTCTTTTATCTCGCAAGGAATAGATAGATATTGTAAACTGAAAGTGTTGGGAATAAAGTTAAAGTAATATATTATTCAATCTTTTTGTAAAGTGATATCTTAAATAATGATTGTTTTCTAAAATCCAATCTAAGAATGCCATATAATTTATCCAAGCAACTTATACATGAAAAAGCTGGAAACAAAAGCACATCTTCCAGTCTTTTTTCTTTGAGAAAAGGAGAGTGAATCCACAGTAGAAAAAGGAAGAAGTAAAAGGCACAGAATAGATGGGATTGCTACAATTAATACACAATTCATGTATGGGTGAGTGTTGTGAAAGGTTTTGCGCAAAATAGACAGAATTGGCGCCCCAATTGCATTTTTAACTCCCATAAGAAAATAGGATCTGGCAATTACTCACGAACTTTCCAACGGGGACCAAATATTAAAACATTTCTTACGGGGGAGAAATATGTAACACAATGCCGTAAAAATTTCGTCCAGAGGCCACTTTTAATACTGGTATTTAGTTTGAGGCCACTATTTTTATTGGTCTTACACTAGAGGTCACTTTTGGGCCTTTACCAAATAAACATGGATAATTTACTCTAGGTAAACATTTGTTAAATATATTTACTAAATATAAACACCTTTTAATCAGACTTTCTTTTTATAGCCAAACTGCTCTCTTTTAGTATTATATTTAATTTTAGTTTATTTTGTTTACTATTTTTTCGAATTTATTAAATATAATGGAAAGTTGACAGTTTTTATTATGTTTTAGATATGTGTAACCGGCTATATTGGGAAGTGGAGGAGTTATTATTTAATATTCTATTAATTAAGGGGATGAGGGAATATGGGTAGTTATGTTCTGATTAGGCACGCTAATTTAGGTTTGTGAACATTAATTTAGGATAGTGAATGTGATTATAACGTCTGCAGCTTTTCTTTTCCTTTCCCACACGCGATCGATTTCTTTCTCTATAGGGTTTCTGTATATCTTTACAAATTCCAACGCAGAGTCGTATCAGTTCTCTTCTCTCTTTAAATGGAGCAATTCATTGCGTATATCTATTTGTAGTCTCACTAAGCTACTGTATTACTAGTATTACAATTGTGAAATCTACGGATATGAGTGGTAGGAGGGGTCGACGTGTTGGTGACGATGCTGCTTTGCATGTTCAGAATAGTTCTTATGATGAAGATTTTACTGAACCTGTTCCCGTTAGTTCCTCTACATCACAACCTGTTTCGCAATCATCTTTTATTTCATCTCGTATGACACGATCCAAGGCTGCATGTAACTTAAAAAGGAAGACTGTTGATAAGAGACATCGTGTTGTGCATTTTGAAGACGATGTGGTTGAGCTTGATGATGCACGAATCAATTTAAATAAGAAGGCCAGACGTAAGGGATACGTTGTTAAATCTGAGTTTGATGGTACTAGTGGTTCTGAATTGAAGGTAAATGTTCTTCTTTTAGTTGTTGTTTATTCATATATTTTTTATATTGCTGAGACTATATTTTATATAGTTTTAATAACTATTATTCAAAATTGTTTTAAAATAATCTGTATTACTGTTTCTAATGTCATGTTATGTTTATTTGTGATTTAAGTTAATGTTTGTGTTTTAATGCGTCATGTTTTGCTAATGATAAACATATAGTTATATTGTTGCATACATTGATATATTTTATTTATTCTTTTTTGTAAATTTGGATAATTTATTACTTCTGTATTATTTAAAATTGAGATATATATATATATATATTTAGTAGTTTTGAGGTATATTTGGGTTTTGTTTGTACAATGGTTTTTGTTGGTGCTTATATTGTTTATTATTTAATACATATTATTTCTATATTAATTATTTATTTTTAATATTAACAAATAATTTATATGTTTATTTGCATGTGTAAATATTATTTGAATATTATCTTGATATGTTTCAATATTAAGAGATATTATCTGTTATTTATATGTATTTTTTGCATTTGACAGACATGGGAATATTTCACTTCTAAGGATAAGCAGGGAAATAGGCCTATTAATGTTCATTGCAATAAGGAGATTAGTTCAGAGCTTAAGCAAAGGTTAAGTGGACATTTATATGAGAGGTTTAAAGCTACATGTTTCGGTCATTTCCTGGAGTTGCCTGCTTTCCATGTTCAGAATCAAGTTCTTGTTGCTCTCTTATTTCGAGAAGTTGTTCGTCCATCTGATGATGCGTTGTTTTTTATAATTAATAATCAAAAATTAAAATTTGGGTTGAGGGAATTTGCTTTGGTTACGGGGTTGAAATGTGTAGGTGATTTCATGAAGGATTATAGCTCTAAGGATGATAATCGTCTTGTTGTTAAATATTTTGGTGGGGTTGATAAGGTTAGTAAATCTGCATTGGAAGATTGTTTTAAAAACAAAAGGTGGGACAATGATGACGATGCAATAAAAATTGCAGCGTTATATCTTATTAATACTTTCCTTTATTCTACTAAGAATAGTGAAACTAACCCACATTATATAGACTCTGAGCATTTTGATATTATAGAGTCGGGTGAATGGGAGTCATATCCGTGGGGTTATAAGCTCTATCTTGCAACTATTGAATCGTTGCACAACAAGGTTTCTGTGTGGAAATCTTCTTTCAGATTTGTAGGGATGCCATATGCTTTGCTTGTATGGTTTTTTGAATGCTGCCCCACTGTTCATGGCAAGCTAGCTAATCGTGTGGGTAATAAGGTCCCGCGTATTCTTAATTGGGAGGTTACGAGGCATTTGTCATTCAATGAAGTACAGAGGGGCTTTTTTTCACTAACTGGTGACAAGGTATCTTTGTGTATTTATTCATAGATATTAAATAATTATTAATTTATAAATTTGTTTGTTGATATTAATTGGATATGTGTATTCTTTGTTGGTGAATTTTCAGATGGTTGTGCATTGTATTAATGCTACTGATATTGAGATTCAGTCAATGAACTTGCCAGTGGAAAGTGAAACAAATATTGATGTAGAGATTGGTTGTCAAGTTGAAACAGAAAATGTAGGATCTGATGCATCGGTTCAGGTTGATGAGGATAGTGATATTCTTGGGAGGAGAGCAGGTTTTATGAAAAAAATGGATGTTTTTTTACAGGAACAGGCTGTTATTAAGAAGGAAATTCTTGCTAACACAGTTGTTGTTGCGGGGTTGAAAGAGTTTATGGTGTCCACAGCTGCTCGTTTATTCAATGAGTTGGAACAGATTTCAAATAAGTTAGATGCTAAGGGAGTGGAGAAGGTTGTTAACATAAGTTAAAGTTTTATCCAATATTATTACACAATTTATGTCATATTTATTTGTGTTGTTATGTCAATGTAGGATGTGGCAATGGATGGTGCGTTTAGTTTTGGTGGATTTGGTTCTGATAATGAAGCTGGTTGTGATGTAGTTAATGTTGGTGGAGGTGAAACTACGCCTCTGTGTACACCTCGGGACATTAATGTTCCTGGTCTGTATTTGATGGTTATTGTAATATTGTATTTTTATGCATGTAATCATATACATGTAATTAGTTTTATATTTTAAACTATGTTTGTTTGCTGTAATACATTTTATTTTATCTTAATTTCAGGTTTTTCTGCTGTTAATTCTGAAGAATTTTTGAATAAGATGCCTAGTATGCAAGGTGCAGAAGGTTTTGACAAGGATGATGTTAATGATCCAAATCTCATTGGTACGGTTACAATAATTTGGTTTTATATATTATGCAAATATTGATATAATTTTTTTGTTTTAGATGTATCCAAACACTGGAAGATATGGTGGATTGTGATTATGTGTTGTTTTTTATTAGTGCCTAGAAGGTTGGACTTTGGTGAAATGGGGAAGCAACATGAGAATGGTGATGGTATTGAATCATTGTCTACCCAGGAACTTAATATCATTGATGAGAGTGTGGAGAAAAGACTTCAGGAATCTGCAAGTCGTAAAGTAGTTGTTGGTCAGTTTAATTCATCTACTGTTAATGTTGTTTTTTCAGTAAATCTGGGTAATGGTTATTTGTTTTCTAAGTATTCAAGTATTTGCTAGTTTTAATTTTTTATATTTTACATTGTTGGTATAGGTATTACGTCTTGCAGGAATGATGTGTTACCTAATATTGCATGTTTTGGAAAAGGTGAACTAGTTCATGGGAATGTTCTCAGTACACCTGCTAATGGTAATGGATATGTTTTTATTTGGTTTGCTTATTTGTTGCCTCTATATTTATATATTCTTTCATTTGATTAGTTCCTAGCAGGATTGAGTTGTCTGAAGTTGGTAGTCATGAAACGATTGATACAGTTATTGACTCAATGAGTATTGAGGATTTTAAAAATATTGATGCTACTGTAGAGAAAAAACTTGAGGAAGCTGGTAAAAGGAAATGTCCAGTTGATGTAGTACCACACTCAGGTGGTATGTTAAACTTGGTATGCATTTTAATTTTTTATGTTGCTGTTTGTTAATTAATGTGGTGTTTTCTTGCAGCCACTGCAGTATGTATTGTGGGCGACCAAACGAACCATGAAGTTTTGGTATCTGATATGGTGGTTTTTTCTGACCAAGAATTGACTGGTGGAAACAAAGATATTGGTAATATCTTATTTTTAAACAGTATTATGTCCTTTGTTGTTTAATTTTCTCTGTTTAATTTGTTTATTTTTGTAGGAGATAAATCATGTGTGCCTAAGATGTCTATTGATCCAAATATGGAGGCTGTATTACTTGATTCAATAAGCACTGATGATTTGATTAATATTGATGAGAATGATGACAAAGGAAATAGTGAATCTGTTGTTTGTAATTCTGAAAGATCAATTGGGGACAGATGTGAGTCTATTTTCTTTATTTAACAATATTATTCATATGTGAATTTATTATGGTAATTAAAAATTGATCTTTTGTTGTTTATGTTATTTAGCTTCTGATATGGCATTGGAGGTTGCTGCTGGTGGTTATCCGAATTTTAGGATATTCGACACGCAAGAGGAAGCGGAAATATATGGAAGAAATGATGTTCCTTCTAGCGAGCGCAGCAACAGTGTTATATCAGAGCCATCGGTTCAATGTGAGTAGTGTGAAACATCTGTGTATTGAACAATTATTGTTTATTAAAATATGTTCTTAATAAATATGGATTTTATAATTTTAATAGTTTAGTCAAATTATTATTTGTTGCGCAGCTTTGGACGTACCAAATGAATTTTCTTTGGAAGAGGGTTGCAATAAAGTTGATATTTCTGCTAATTGTGATATTGTTGATCCAATGAGTGTTGATGGATGTGCAGGTAGAACAATTTATTTTGTAGTGGTGGTTTTTTAGTATCTAGTTGATTTGGTATATTCAGGGTATTTTAATATTGACTAATCTGTTTTATTAGTTATAATTCTAAACATGATAATTTTATGTTACATGCAGTGCGTAATACTGGACAAGGGACTGATACGAATGAAGATTTGGAACTCATTAGTCTTTTTAAGGAAATTGATGAATACAGTGAGAAGGAACTTGTAAGGAAGGGAAAAAGTGTTGCAGTCGTTGAGAAACGCTTTAAGCGGTTGATATCAAAGCCTAAATCCTTGCCTATGAGGAATTCTTTAACTTGCTATAGATCACCTGTGGGTTGTAGTTCAGCAAATTTGGTTAGCAGAGGTCATTTTGCAGTGAAGTCTGTATTAGCAAGGCAGCATCCATTCAGTTGCAAACCATGGCGGCGACTTGATTCTAAGCTGAAAAAAAGCTTTTCTTCTTGGATAAAAACTCGGATGATGAAGAATAGGTAGTTATATAATCAGATATTTCATTATGTATGTAACATAGATATTTCTATCGTTTTCAACTAACGTAAATATGTTTTCAAATTAACAGGGATCCTCCTTACCACTTTACTGCTAATATTCTTCGCCCAAAATTTGATTTTGGTGTGTGCCTTGTTTCATCCAAAGAATGGTTTCATACTTTGTACTCTGTTGATAATCCATTGCAGGAAACGGTATGTGAATTTATTTGTTAATATTTTATTTTCTTGATACAGTATTTTCAAGTGCTAAATTTTTGTTCATGTTGTTGTAGCATATCGATGTTATTCTCTATTACATGAGGAAAATGGCTAAGCATGATCCATCTGTCAACCGGCTTTTCACAACAACGGACTGTTTATTTGATTCAACTATCAGGGATATTTACAAGAGTTATATGAAAAATAACAAACGTCTTATTGTTGATTCTGATAATCATATTATATCTGACTATATGAAGGGATTATCGATACGATGTAATATGCCGTGGCCTCTGGTGGATGATGTTTTATTGCCAATTAAGGTGGTTGATGATTGGCACTGGATTTTGGGAAGGTTATGTTTTAAGAAAAGGGTCTTATATGTGTATGATTCTAAGTTGGATAACTTTTACTATGATGATGAGCTCATTCGAGCTGTTGAGCCATATGCCATTTTGATCCCTATTTTCTTGTCTGCGATGGGTTTCTATGAAATGAGGGATGATATGAACCCTGCAGATTATATATTTGGTGATAAACCGAATACTGAAAAGTGGGAGGTGTTACACATATATGACATGACTGGTGTTCGCAAATCGTAAGTGTATTAATTTCTTTTTGTATTTTGTATTGTTGTAACCGGAAGTGTAATATTTTTTTTTGTTCTGTCAGAGATTATGGTGTTTTTGCGCTTACATTGGCTGAGCATTTCATGCATGGACGTGACCCTCCTTCATCTGGTTGCAATATTGGAAGATTTCGGAAGCGTTTTGGGGCTTTGTTGTGGGATTATGGACTTAGGAAGTTGGAGGCAAATCAGAACAGTGATGCTGAAGACTAGTTATGCTTTACAGTTGATGTGTTTTGTAAAACTGTTGTTTTCATATGCGATGAACGCTCTGAACAATTTAGCAATTTCAGTCTTTGTTGCTAATGTTGCCTAATATGGCTTTTATAAGTACTGTTATTTAATATCTAAATTGTGGATGTTTCTTTATTTACTAGTGTTTTTTTAAATTTATTGTTGGTATTATGGTTCAATGTTATTTATATTTGTATTGTGTTACTATTTCCTGTAATATTCATAATGTTTTATAGTTATTTGATTTTTTGTTGTTAATAATATGTAATTGAACATTGTATGTTCATGTTTGTTAGAATGTTTCTGTGTGTTATATTATCTTTCTCACAATTTAGGTGCAAGTTTTGTACAATTTTGGATATAAATATCTTTATAATATTTAGTTGTGTCTTATATTAGTTTTCATTGTTATTGTTTTGACTATACTCTAATGATATTAATTATATATATTAAGTTGTGTGTCGACTTAAAATATGTTTACATGTAATGGATTAGTAGCCGTTTAATAAATTCAGTCTGTTTGTTTATTTGTTTTGTGCTTAGTTGAGTGCTTTATTGTTCTTTTCTAGTGTGCATTATCCTTGCAGTATTCTTTTTTATTATAATCGTTTTCCTTTGCATGTAATATTTTATTTAAAATGTAATACATGTGCTGGGTTGTTAGTCGGTGTTATATATATCTTAGTGTTCAGAAGTGCTTTATCTATAAATGTCAATATACATTAGTTGTTCATCTATTTTTTATCTTTATCTTAGGTAAAATATAACTTTAATTTTCAGATGTATGAGATGGATTATTTACTTAACCATATTCGGATGTTGTCTTTGTATTTTAAAATTATAAGTTCATAATATTTTATGATTATACTGTGAACTCTATTCTAGGAAACCAATATGTGTAAACTTAAACATTGTTTATATGAATATTAGATAGTGAACTCAAATAATAAAATTAAAGACTGCATTAATATCTAAATAGAACTGTTGAAGATTGTTCTTATAAGTATTTACAAGTTATGAATCTGTTACAGGTCAAAGTCATCTATGTAAGCATTGGAGGATTTCTACATGTTTTTTGATTATGTCCTTGCATCCCACAGCAGCTACATGTAAGTTTGCATTTGAGTTCCCAGCCTGCTTTGATTCTGCGTTTTTTTGGTCTCCCAGCTTTGTTTCGTCCTTTGGGTGGTAGCACTTCATCCAACAATATTTCTTCAGGTACTGTCCATGCTTTCTGGTCTTGCATTGGGAAAACAGCAGTTTGGTATGTTTTTAGAAGGTTCTCCTTTGTGCACAACTGTGAGCAGTATTTATAAGCATCTAAGTTGTTGTATTTCAGCACTGCTTGTGCATGAGGGCATGGAATTTCATTCAACTGGAATCTTCTACATGTACATGTCTTATATCGCAGGCATACTACATGTTTGGTTCCATTATCTTGAACCTCGTACAAGTATTCATTTGAAGGTATCACCTGTTTAGGCATATATATAATGAGATTTTAATAGAAAGATAGAATAGATTATGGAACAACATGTAAAGATACTTATTGCTTACCTTCATTCTTCGTGAAGCATCCATATTATACTTGAAAAGACTCTGATTTTTGTTACTCAGTATCTTAAAAGTGCCCATTGCTTTTTTCTTGTTTTCCCAATTCCACTTTCTAACCATATCTCTCATTGCATCCAGCAATTCTATGATAGGCAGTGATCGTGCATGTTTGTTTCTTCCATTAATAGACTCAGCTATGTTGCTTGTCATCATATCTCCTCTATTAGCTTCAGAGTATGCACAGGACCATTTATGGTAACCAATATCACAGAGGTATTTTTTTATTCTTTTATCTATCTTCTCTATTTCTTTCATGTAGTGTGCAAACTCTTCCAATGTATAAGCCTTTGCTAAAGCGAAAAATATTTCACCGATTTCTTTTTGACCAATTTTAAAATTTGTTTTTATATTATTCCAAAGATGATACACACATATGCAGTGAGGCAGTTCTGGATAAATGGTTGAACAAGCACTTGATATGCTTGCACAACGGTCAGATACAATACACATACCAAGTCTGCTTCCATATGTTTCTCTGAATGACCTGAAAAACCACTCCCATGACTTGTCATTTTCAGAATCCACCACTGCATAAGCTAGTGGAACAATGCTGCCTATTTATAAAAAAGAAGGTTTAATTAATATTGTCAGTGTTACATAAATTTTGTGTAACAGGTTTAACAACAATTTGTTACCTTCACCATCTTGCGTTGATGCTGCAATAAGTGTTCCTCCATGGACGTCTGAAATAAAACAGCCATCTACCACTACCACTGGTCTGCAGTACTTCCAACTTTGTATTGAAGCATTCAACGATATGTATACATATTTGAAACGATTGTTGGTTGTCTTCTCTAACTTTGTTACACTACCTGGATTACTGCTTCTTATCATATAGAGATAACTAGGCAGGATCTTATACGATTCTGATGGGTTACCTCTTAACAGTTCTAGTGCTCTTTCTTTTGATCTCCATGCTTTCATGTAGTTTAGTTCTAACCCATAATCTTTCTTAATGTCTTGTATTATATTATTAGGTGTATACACTCTTTTTGGATCTGTGAACTTGTCCTTAATAATTTCACCTATTGTAGCATAACTAGCATGACCTTCAGAAAGTATTCGCTCTTCCTCAGGGCAAGTATGTTTGCTGTTATACTCGCGTATTTTGAATATTCCAGACCCTCCTATACTTGAAGAGCGCATGATCCAATCACACTCTTTTCCAGCGCATAACAATGCGTACCTATATAAATGGTTATAGATATTTTCAAGTTATTTATAAGTAAAAAGAAATTTGCAATAGGATGTTTTAGTATTTTTTTTTTAAGCTGATTTATTAATAATATATACTGTTTGATATATACAGTTTTGGTTGTTCATATACCTTGTAGCAGATGACCTGTCGACTTTGAATTTGAAGTTTTGTTGCAGCGACACATTCTTCATTACAGATACCAGTGTTTTTTTGTCTCTGTATAACTACCCTTCACAAATTTCGTTGTGCATTGCACTGCTTATGATCATTATGTTATCCAAACAGGTTTGTTCGTACTCATACCCTTCATTGCTGTTGAACATATTATTTGTATGTTCCACGATCATGTTGTTCATCTGCAGTTCATTCTGGTACATAGCATATGACTGATTCTCTTGTTCACTATCTGCACAAACGATGGCTCCAGTTTCTTTATGTATTGTTACACATAAAGGAAATAGTGTAATATCTTCAGTTTTTCGTCTGAGATCAATGTAGAATTTCAAGCTCATATCATTGTAGACAATCATTGGTTTTAAATTGTCCTTTAACTTGTATTTGATATCTATTGAACCAGATAATCCAAATTCTTGCAGCATTTTCAGAATTGAAGCTACTAATGTAGAGTAATTACAGTTTGAATCAACAACTATTCCATCCATATTGTAGTCTTCATAGTCGCCATTTGTGTTCC
Source organism: Petunia axillaris subsp. axillaris (assembly GCA_029990575.1). Lineage (NCBI taxonomy): Eukaryota > Viridiplantae > Streptophyta > Magnoliopsida > Solanales > Solanaceae > Petunia > Petunia axillaris. Next base: position 49,842,264 of record JARKNS010000009.1, read on the forward strand.
ATATACCATTGAATTTTACTAGGAGATCAATATTTTCCATGTCTGGAATTGTGTTTTGTTTTGATGATGATATCTGAGTTTTTTGTTATAGATTTACGTTGATGAGTTGGAGTTTTATAGTGCTTGGGAATGTTGGTAGTTTAGCTTATACCCACTACCCATATTTAGCGTTTGCACTACCCTTAATTTTAGATGCATTGATTTCTGCGGTTATTGTTAAATATTTGTATTTTTATATAATGATAAATATTTTTTAAATATTACAGATATTAATTTTCAGGTAATTTATTTTGGCTACAAATTGTTGTGGCTATTAGAAAGTAAATATTTATTGTTGGTTGGCTATTTATGTAATCAACCCAATAAACATTGACTTAAGTTCTGTTCATTGACTAAACTTCAGTCCATAGGGTTCTGGACTGAAGTTCCATCTTTAAGGACTGAACTTCAGTCCATATGGCCCTGGACTGAAGTTCCATCGTTAAGGACTGGACTGAACTTCAGTCAACATGGCCCTGGATTGAAGTTCTATCTTAAGGACTGAACTTCAATCCATATGGCCCTGGACTGAAGTTCTATCCTTAAGGACTGAACTTCAATCCAGGGCCCTTGACTGAAGTTCTATCTTTTAAGCGAAAGTGGCCACAAACTAAATTTTTTGGTATTAGTGGCCTGTGCCCAAAGACCAGTGGCAAAAGTGGCCTTTCGTGCACTTACCCCCACAATGCCATAAGTGCAAAAAAAATTATTACATGTACCTCTTATCTTTGGTTATGGTTTTTTGTTCCCACATAAGAATGGTTTAGCAAAATGACCTCGGTAGGCAACACTTCACGTTATAATTTACAAGTATTCCCTCGGTGGAAACACGTCAAGTATGAATTGCAAGTGTTGCCTACAAGACAGCACTTCAAGATATCTGGAGAGAATATTAACAGAGATAAAAGGTCAAGTACTGTCACGGGGGGCAGTAGTTGGAGAACTTGTCATTTTATACTTGAAGTGTTGCCCCCGTGGGTGCACTTGTCAAGTTTAAAACATGAATTATTGCCCCCGAGAGAACACTTACTTAAAATTAATAAGGTCATTTTTTATAAAACTGTTTTAAGTGAGGTCAATAAGGCAAACTAGTATTACCTAAGGTGTCATAGTTTTGTAAATTGCCCCAATAAGTGTCCTATTTGTGTAATTCACTCTTAGTGGGGGTGATGTTACGGGCTTTTGTGGCTAATTTTTTGAGTGAAGTGCACAAATAGTCATTGGGGTTGAAGTTTAAGCCAACTTAACCGAACTTCAACCCTTTTAGTCTAAAGTTAATTTTTTTTTTTTGCGACTTCAAACCAAATTCATACATCACAAATTTGAATCTGGTTTGAAGTTGAGCGCAACGACACACTTTTGGTTTGAATTTTGAACGATTATGTATCAAAAAATTTAAGTCGAGTAAACTTTACACCATGAAATAAATTTCACTATATGTACCCCTTATTCTTGGTTATGATTTTTTATCCTCACTTAAGAATGGTTTAAAAATGGTCTCGGTGGGCAACACTTCACGTTATAAATTTATAAGTGTTCTCTCGGGGGAAATACTTCAAGTATAAATTGCAAGTGCTGCCTGCAAGGCAGCACTTTATCTGAGGAGAATGTTGACAGAGATAAAAGGTCAAGTGCTGCCCCCGTAGGTGCACTTGTCAAGTTAGTGGGGCCATTCTTGTAAAATTACTTTAAACAAGGTAAATAAGGCAAACAATTGCCTAAAGTGTCATAGTTTTGTAAACTCCACACCATGAGGTAAAAATTTGGCCAGGGAGACACTTTGGTATCTGTTAGTTGAGTTTCAGCCTGCGTCTGAAAATTATTTGAGGAGTAGCCATGATTTTTATTAAAAGAGGTGAATAGACATTTATGCCCTTCACTCTTTCAATATCCAAGTTTACCTTAAACCCAACGTCAACATTATCATCTCTTCCATCTTAAAAATAACCATCATGAGAGAGCAATTCCAAAGCTTTTCAACAACCCTTAGAGGAGGAAACACCACTTATTTGAAAAGATAAAGCTTTAATATTAGGTGTGTATACCAATTGAAGATTCAATTCAAGATTTTATCCTCATTTTTTAACTTGCAAAAATGAAAAAACCCTGTACTTTTTTCATGTCTCATGAAAACTGAAAATTCTAAGGTTTTTTGTCATGGGGTTGATTTGTAAAACTAAAAAATTCAGTAAAAATATTCAAAATAATCATGGGTGAATTTGAACTGGAAAATTTAAATCTCACTTTTTTGTTCTGGATTTGAACATGAAAAATTTGAAATCTCAATTTATTTTCATGGGATTTAAACTTGAAAAAGTTGAAAGCTCAAGTATTTTTTCCTGGGATTTAAACTTGAAGAAGTTGAAAGCTCAAGTATTTTTTCATGGGATTTAAACTTGAAAATTTTGAAATCTTAATATTTTTAACTGGGGTTTGAACCTGAAAAGTTGCAATCTAACAGTATTTTGTAATGGGGATAAGCTCTTCTGCACAGAATGGAAGAACCAGCGGAAACTATTTATGTTCAATCCTGAGGACAATTCATGGAAGATGCCAAGATGGTATATGTTCCAGTGATTGAGAGTTCAAGCATTGGGTTTCAATTTGGTATACAGGATGTGAAGCTTTTGTTATTTTCATTACATGCTTATCCTGGTTACAATACTCTGCTATATAGTCCTAATGCAGCCAGGGATTAGAGAGGAAAACTTATGACATAAAGCCATCTTGTATGTTGTCACCATCAAAGCTTGATACACAGCTTCAAATAACTCGCATGCTTTTATTGATGGATATGTATCAATCTCAGTATTTTGTACCGGAGTTTGAACTTGAAAAGTTACAATGTAACAGTATTTTTTAATGTGATTTGAACTTGAAATGTTGAAATTGCAGAATTTTTTCCTAGGTTTGAACTTGAAATATGAAAATTCTATAATTAATTGAAGTTTGAGAAAAAAAAAATTACTGGAGTTTAAAAAATATTACTGATGTTTGGGAACTTTGTTTGATTTTGGCAAAGAAGAAGGTAGTGATGAACTTGGCATAGATGTTGGATATGGTAGAGAAGCGGAGAAGAGATTATGGACAACTTTGTCAAGCTAATTAGAGATTGGCTAAAAATCAATTAATTTTGAAATGAAGGATAAACCTCAATAAATAGTGTAAAATATGGCTACTGGTTAAAATCTCCCCACCATGAGTATTCAACTTCAGCCCTAATTATTTGAAAGGTTTTTTTACAAAAATATACAAATTTAAATACTTAATTACGAAAAAATAGCAATATTTTTCTAATTACAAGCCATAACAATATTTTTCCTAGCAAAATGGCAACATTTAATATACACACTTACATCCACTCTCCTAAAAACCCTAAAACATTTACTCCACTTCCCCTAAACCAAATCAGCCCCCCCTCCAATTCCCTTCTCTCTTCCTCCACACTCAAACCGTCCAAATACACCCCATTTTCGTCTCCACCATTATCTACACCATCTCCGCTGCTGGATTCACACAGCCACCACCATCAGTGACAGATTCACTCGATCCGTCACTGATTCCGATCCAAACGAACTCACAAAAATCGGCCCATTACTGTCATCATCTTCACCGGATCTTTACCGGAAAGCAGCTAGAGCACGACGGAGAGCCAATTACCCTTTCCCCTTTACAATCTGTCTCCTCCATTTCTGTTACGATCTGGCTCCTCCGTTTCTGTTACATATTGTACTGATGGCGGTTGCATATGTCTAAATTGACAGGGAAATTACTTTTGTTAGTGAAGATTTACAGAGATAGGACACTTGTGATGGAGCTTGATTTAAAGTTTTGATTTTTTGAAACAATATCATTTTCTGTTATTAAGATTTGTTTCATTTTGGTTCCGTTTCTGTTTCTTCAAATTTGTTCATATTTCATTTCTGTGTTTGTTCCTGTTTGTACGGATTTGTCAGATTAATAAATTTAACTATCGTTTTCTGTTGCTCACGACTGATGGCATTGAAACAATATGATACGGTTTGAAACATTGTTGAAAAATTGAAACAGTATGATACTGTCCGAAACGACATTGAAACAACAGTGATACAGTTTGAAAACAGAGTTGAAATAGTCTGAAACGGTGATGAAACGATATGATACAGTCTGAAACCGCTTCTGAAAAATTCCGAAATAAAATATAAATAATAATATGAAATAATGTTAAAAAGGTGAAAATAGCTTAGAAACAGTGAGAAACAATGCACAAACGGGATGAAACAATGCTGAAAAAGTCAAGAAACAGCTTGATACAGTCAAGAAATAGTTAGATACGATGTTGAAATAATCTGAAACAGTGTAGATACAGTCAGATACGGTGCAAAAACTGTTAGATACGGTGCTGCAGAAACAGTTAGATACGGTACTGCAGAAACAGTTGAAACGGTGCAGAAACAGTTGAGATACGGTGCAGAAATAGTTGATACGGTGCAGAAATAGTGAGATTCAACGAGATACATTGAGGATGGATGAGGAAAAATGAATTAGGGAAAATGAGAGGAGTAAAAGTGAAATTGGGGGAAAATGGTGGGAGGAAAAGTGAAATAGGGGGAAATGGGAGGAGCAAAAGTGATAGTGGGGGAAATATAAGGAAGAATGTAAGGATTTGGTATGTTATGAGAAAATATTGCTATATTTTTGCTATGTTTGTAATTATCTTGTGTTTTCCTCTATATAGGACAATTTTACTAAAATGTTGCTATGTTTGGTAATTAAGCTCTAAAACTTGTACTTTTATATAAAAAATCCTTATTTGAATGTGGACGACCACACTTACAAATAATTTTTAAAAGTGCCAAAACCTAAATAATGAGGTAAACCCTGCTGTCTAGTTAAATTTTTAGCAATATCTCATCATTAGACTTGCATTCTACAATAAGTTTTTGCTGGTCTTTGTGCATAAATATTAGATTTGGCATCACTAATTAGAGAAAATGCTCATTTACACGGAAAAAAAAAGAATCAACCGTTTCATCAACTTCAAACTACCGTGGCTGAAGTAGGGGTGTATATTATTGGGTTTAAACCATTAACCCGAACCGATAAAATTGGGTTAACTGTTTATTGGGTTTAAACCATTAACCCGAACCGATAAAATTGGGTTAATGGTATCAGGTTATTGGGTTAACAAGTTTTTAACAGTTTGTGTTTTTTTTTCTTAATGTGTTAACGGTTCGATTTTCGATTTTGGTTATATTTTTATCGGGTTACCCGATAACCTGATAAGCATATTTTAATTACTAATGTACTCTTACTCCCTTAGTAATATAATTCTTTACATTTTAGAACCCTAGCTCCACAAGGCCTCTTCAATACAATTTTTCCCTTTATGTCTTGTATCTTGGGAAAGAAAGTTTTGTGACTAGCTAGTGCAGGTACAAATGTACATTTGACATTTATGAGCTATATTGCTAGAATATGCTTGTGAGAGGTCCCTTAAATTGATTAACAGTACATATAGTTCTTTGTAAGATGCAATGTTCACTAGTGTGCTGCTTTATACTCTTCTCAGTGTTTTCATGTATTGTTATAAATATTATTGCATTTAAGGTTCAATTATTTTCCTAGAGAAAAATTAGCTTAGGAAATAAGATGCCAGAAAATGCTAATAAAAAATAGGATCCTTAATCCTTTATTCAATTTTCTTATCGGTTAAATCGATAACCGAGCCGTTAACACTAAAAAAACCTATAACCCGAAAATTGATAGCCGAAAATTTATTGGTTTGTTATTGGTTTAGCTAGTTTGAAAACTAAAAATCAATAACCCGGACTGGTAACATAAAAATCGAACCGATAGCCTGAATGCACACCCCTAGGCTAAAGTAGGGTTCAGTAAAGCATAACTTCAGATCAGGCTGAAGTCATTTGAACCTAAATTAACTCAACTTCAGCTCCGTCCATGTTTTAAATGCTTTTTATAATTGCTATATGTGAATGACTTTGCGCAAATGGGCTACCCCATGAAGTTTCCTCGTTTTCCTATGCTTCCAGTTCCACTGTATGAAACGGTTGACTTGGGACATTTTTTAGAAAATAAATTACTACTATATAGAAATGTGGTGATGGTCGACCAGGGATAATTCGGTCAATTTGCACTTTTGCTAACTAAACATTTCTAGAAACATTCGGTTCTTTCCCTTTATCCTTTTTCACGCTTTCACGGTCAAACAATACTCCTTCAACTTGAGGGTTCAACTTCCAGCCTTCTTTACACTTTCTCTAGTGTGTTCCACTTCTTCATAAGTTAATCATACGTGTAGATTAGCTTCAAACTCAGTTCATGTCCATGGCTATGAGCATACGGAATGAATGAATGATATATAAGCTAAGATATTTAATTAGTGAATTTGGTCGGCTATTTATGCACATCCAAATAATTATAGGCATGCTATGATGATATGGGATATTTGTGGGTGACATTTTGATGAGTAGCAAGTTTCTAAGTTTCTCAAAGAGTTTTAGAAAATAGTCGTAGTTTAAAAATACGAGAATTTTTTGAAGATTAGCCATGAGAAATTTGTTAGAAAATTTGCACTAAACTCCAAGAAATTTTTTTTTGGATTTAGTTCAAAGTTTCATAAATATTTCCTGGGCTTCATATTCAGCTGTCTTAGATAAGTTTCTCTGGGACTTTGGACTAAATGCTAGAAAAATTACGAGGTTTAGTTCAAAGTTCTTGAGAAATTTTTTGAATTTTCAGTGACTGCTTATCAGGAAAAAAAATATTTTTTAAGTAATAATTATTTTTCTAAAACTTTTTAATTACCGATTGTTTTTCGTTCAATATCCTAAAAAGTAGCTGAAAGATCAAATTTTTACCATTTCTGATCCAATTCCTCATTATTTTGTCTAGGCCACTTCTTAACCTATCGAGTCATCTATGCTCAAAGCTCATTCCTTAATTGTTGCCGCTATCTCTGGTCCTATCTTGAGCTTCTTGATTTGCTGTGTGCTAAAGAAATAAGTTGATAGAAATAGAGAAAAGAAAAAAGTATGAGCCAAAGAAACTGCCAAAATCTTATGAGGATATATAAATAGATGTATAGACATATTAGAAATGGTAATATTAGGATTGCAGTCAGACAGAACAAGGTGGAAATTGTCTCGATGGTGGATAAGATATGGGAAGCGAGGATGGCATAGTTCACGCATGTGAAAAGGAGGAGCACAGATGCCCGGTGAGGAGGAGTCAGAGATAAGCAATGCTGGATCTACGTAAAGGTAATCAAAATAGGCAGTGTGGAAGTCAAGGATTAGGATAAAACGATTAGAAGGTAGTCAAGTATTTTCTTTCTCTTATGTGGAAGAACATGGTTATAGTGTGGGGTTTTTAAAGAACCTTATAAGTTTATTGTTATTTTCCATTTTTCATACTCTCGCATTTATTAATACTGTTGTTTTATTTACAATGGTTGTCTTTAATATATTGTTATAATTGCTTATCTTTTCCTTGCTATTTCAATCTTTGCATTTTATTTTTATATTACTTTTTTCAAACCTTCAAAATTATTATTTTTTGAACCGAAAGTCTACCAGAAATAATATTTCTACCTCACTCGAGATAGGGTTAAAGTTTGCGTGCACCCACCCTTCCTAGACTCCACTCGGAGACTATAGTAGGTATAGGTATATTATTTTGTTGTTGTGGTTGTTAGAAATGTGAAATGTCAAAACAACAGTTTCAAGAGATTCTATAAAACCGTGTGGAAATATTTGGTTGGAAGTAGAAAAAGATATTGGATATTGTTATAATAAAGTAGTTAGAAGTTGAAATTAAATTTTATTTCGAAAGAAAAGCTAGAAAACTGAGTTAGCGCTGCCAAAATAGGGTACGACCCATCCCCAATTATTGTACGAGAAATTAACCTATTTAATTTATAGGTGATTTCCACTTATATATACTTTTAAAGCCTTAATGACCAAAACATAGCAATATTGTTGATATTAAAAATATAATATTATTTTTTATATACAAGTTGCTACGAACAACTATAAAAAGAAAATCAAACCTCACATACCTCCCACCGGCCCCCCGCCGCCTATTGCCTCCACTGTCGCCGTCAGACTGATCTTGCCACCGCCCAGATTTGCAAGAATAGTGTAGAAACAATGCAGATACAGTCTGAAACTGTTTATATACAATTTGAAATAGTGGAGATATAATGCAGAAACATTGCATAAACAAGTAGAAACAATGTAGAAAATAGTAAAGAAACTGTGCAGAATTATGCAAAAATAATGAAGAAACGCATAAACAACGCAGAAACAATCCATAAATGTCGAAACAGTGCAGAAACGATCCAGAAATAGTTAAATACGATGCATAAATAATTCTAAAATTAAAAAATAATTAGATACGATGTAGAAATCGTGAAGATACTCTATAGATACCAGTGGAAACAATAAAAATATTAGAAACAATATAGAAAAAAATATTAAAACATTATAGAAACGTTACAAAAAATATTTACAACTTAACAGTAGAAAATAGTATGGAGAAACAGTGTAGAAATACTGTAGAAACTATGTAGATACATTTAAATAAGAAGAAGATGAAGAAACAATACACTAAAATACAAATAGTTAACAAATCAAAATAGCTATAAAATATTTGTAAGACATGTAATCTAAAGATAATCTTATTTGACCTTTCATATAGTAATAGGTTCACATAAATAAAAACAGAGGAAGCACATTTGAAACAATGGATACATTGCAGATATTTGATACATTATCGGTACAAAGTTGATACAGTGAAATAAAAAAAAGGAAAATAACATATTTGACTTGAAACTTAGCAGATCTGGTCGGAAAACACAATTTCTTCATCATAAAACACCAGATCTTCATCTGAAACACAAAAACTTAACAAAAAACACCACATATTTACAATTCCAAGCGCCTAATAATCATCAGATCTATGGTTCCAAAAGCTTCTCGATGTCCATATACGTACTGAATCCTATCCCATTTCCTCGAAACTTCTACAGCTGAATCAAACGGGTTGGATACAAGATCTCGATCCACCGATAGCCCGATGATCATAATTGAATGAGCTCGCCGATGATGAGATGGACAGAATGCAGCTGAAAATGAAGGTGTTTGTAACTTGACTATGTTTGGATTTGATGATATACAGTTGATTGGAACTGTGGGAGGAGAGAGGTGGCGTCGGTGGTGGTGGTGGAGGAGGAGGAGGAGGAGGAGGAGGAGGAGGAGAAAAGAAGTGAAGTGGGAGAAGGAAAAAGCTGAGTTTTTTTTTTTTTTTAAAAAAATCTTTTGCTATGTTTTTTCTCTATGCTATGTTTTGTATAAGTTATCATTTTCTTTTTTCTCTATATAGGGTAATTTGGCTAAAATATATTTGTATTTAGTAATTAACTTTTCAAAAGTGTACTTTTATAATTTGTAGAAATTCCTCTGTTCCTAATATGCATTGGGTCATTTTCCTGTCATAAAATTTTGAGTGCTTACAGAAATATGGCGTTTTTGGTATTTTGTCATAGCTTTAACCCCTATGAGGAAAGCTTTCATCTTTTGTCTCCATTTGAAAAAACTCATTGACAGTACTTGAAGCAGGATCTGGAAATCGTCATGAGTTTTTTTCTAGTGACTTATGGTGATTATCAAATGCTTTTTCTGACGGAGAAAAAAATATGTGAACTTTCTTATGATTGCCTAGATTGTGACGCTGGTACCAGATCTGTCCATTTCACACAAAGACTTAGAAAGTTTTGCTCAGTATCCTCGGTGATGGCCAATATCTAGTTTAGCTCCGGTGAAAACAGTGTAACTTTTATGTTTTAGCACTATAGCTAGTCGATAGGTCTTGCCATAAACTTTTTGTGTTTTAGCCATGAAGTTCTCTGGCAATTCGCAAGAAACTTCTCCAAGTTATACAGAGAGCTAAAAGTCAAACGGTTTTTTAGGGGACAAAAATTTAAACACGAGTGCTAAAGTATTTTATTTTTATAAATAAGGAGGAGTTGAACACTATAATTTGTAAAAATTTCGCCCACATGCCACTTTTGCCGGGTAAATGACAAAACTATGACACTTAAGGCAATGGTTTGCCTAATTGGCTCCACTAAGAGTTGTTTAGCAAGAATGACCTTCTCTAAGTTAAATGAATATTTTTGGACTAAATTACCCCTGAACAATTGGGACTTTTCCTCCCTTTACTCTGCAACTTATTTCCAGCAAAACATAAGCTCTTCCAACTGATTAACCTAAGAACTCCAAATTTTCAGAAAAAAGACGATTCAAAGGTAAGTTTCTTCAATATTTCATTAATTATACGTAATTTTTAAATTAAATTTTACAGATTTACATCTTAAATTCGTAGAATTTATTTAATTTTTGTATAATAACAGATTCGCTATAACAAATTGTGAACTTTGATGATAATGATTGCAAAACTACTGCTAGATAACCAGCAATTAACGTCACATTGATTTTCAATTACTGCAAAAAAGGATATATTAGTTTGAATTTGTATCTGTTGCAGAATTTACTAATAGAAATTGCGATTACTCTTATTTAGTTGCAACTGCATTACTTTTCCCTAAATTAACTTGTCCTACCCAAATTTTTAAAGCTAATATACTTGAAATGATGTTGTATAGGTAGCACTTCACCCCACCCTTCATCAAATTTCACAATCCACTTGCACTGAGTTATTGCCCTCCCAACATCATAAAACTCACAAAATATAAACAAACACTGAAAGAATAAGCCACGACGCATATAAAACGCTTATAGAAAAATATATATTCAACACTAAACCCATTCAAACTCTACCAATACCAAAGCATTCACATTACTAAAGACATAAGCATCCAGTATACACAAATAATTTTTCAGTCACATCAACTAAAAGAGAAGCACTCAAGAATTCACATTAACAATTTGATCATCCTCATTACATTTATACAACTGCTAAAGGTTTTCCAAGTGCTCATTCACAAAGTAGAGAATTATGCTCATGGTAATCGTTGCCTATCTTTTCAGGAGGAGTATCATATCCACCATTTGACTTGGACCTTCCATGACTCCACAGATTCATAGCCTCATCAAAACGATAATCTTTGAACTATGTAATTCATTTTTGAAACATCCTTCCCATACATTATTGACTCAGCAAACTTAAGAACAAAAGCTCCACAGTCATACCTGTACAAAAAAATAATGCAAGGCTAAATAGAAAGGAAAACCATCAAGAAACTGCTAAAAAATGCCACTGAACAATGTTTACCCATTGCGCTGCTTTGGGCATTTGACCCAATCATACTTCAGTGATGCATACACCAAACCGTAGGATGCTCGATACCTATGGAAGTCAACAAAATCAAGCAGTGAGGCAATCATCCGAGCGTAACAGTCCACATACGCCTTGACAACTTCATTTTCTTCATCATATAATGAGTCATAAATGTCATGTCGGTGCTCATCAATGTGGAAAACACCAAGAAAATAATGGGTGACAACAACACCACTTTCTTCATCTAAGCGTATGGGGAAAAAGACTATCAACTGTCTCCTAAGATATACCACACCTTTCCCGCCCTCCAAAAATGGTATCAATAAACAGCTGATAATTTGGATCAGCCGTCCAATGATAATTACCACCTTCCCCAATCTATGATAATCGGGCGACTCTTCAGCAATCTATGAAACCAACCACATAAACAAAAAGATTAGGAATAAACACAAAAGCTGAGATATACAACTACACAGAGAAAAATACAACCATCCTGAAAAAATAGCCCAAGTATTGACATAGAGGCAATATTTGACATAGGTTTACCCAACTATATACAACTTTGAGATCTTAAACTGCTGCCAGTCAGACAACATGTTACTCTGACTTCTCTATTGTCAATACACTTCTCTATTGACAAGTATTAATAGAGAGGCAGCATTTGACATAGGTTTACCCAACTATATACAACTTTGAGGTCTTAAACTGGTGCCAGACAGACATCATGTTACCCTAACTTCTCTATTGACATGTATTGACAGAGAGGCAATATTCGACATATGTTTACCCAACTATATACAACTTTGAGATCTTAAACTGCTGCCAGGCAGACAACATCTTACTCTGACTTCTCTAATGAGGATTTCACTGAAATCATAGCAAAATAATAAAATATTTTTCCTTTACCCCTTTCCACCCAACATCTACTGAATTGCTTACAGCCAGCCAACACTTCCACTTGTACTTTTTAAAAAAGAAAAATGACAGATCTTAAAAACAATACCATCAAACAAGAAATACTTTATGTTGGACTTGCTGAATATTAAATGCAACACATACACATACCTTATCTTGTCGAGAAGGAGGTGTTTCAACAGAACCCTCACGCACAGACAAATCACCGGAGCAAATCCCTAAATTAAACGCATCCAAATCGAATACACATGGATGGCCGAATACACTAAACCTAATCAACATGTCACTGGTGCAATACGTCTGTGAAAGCATCATACAATGAACAACATTCCAAGAAACATTCACATCATCCAACTTCATGAATTTTTCAAAAACACCTCATTTCAACATCATCATCTAAGGATCGGACAGAAACGTACTAATCAAACTATTATACTTCATATCACCACCCCAACAACCATTAGCATCTAACTAATGCTCAAACTTAAAGAATTGATCTTCTTCGTATGGCACAACACATCACAAATATACTTGACCAGCAAAAAAGTTAATATTTAGATGAAAACATAACTAATGGTACATTACGACGGACTACAATGAACTCACACCAACAAACTTTTCCTGCACCAGTACTACTACTAAAAGAAAAATATCTACTACTAAGCAATAAGAAAAATGCAGCTTGACACTTCCCATACAAAAACACACAACTCACACTTGATGTTATGATGTCAATTGTTGCCCACAATGCAACAATTTCTAGGAAAAAGAAGATTATGCTTGAATATTATGTCAATTGTTGCCTTGTGGGCAACACTTTCTACAGTTAAAGGAAAATAAACTAAAACACCAACACTTTGCTAAATATTAGACTAACTGCATAATTAATATAATTTATGTGTCAACCATTGTCCTGTGGGAAATAATTTCTAGAGTTAAAGGAAATCAAAGTGCAACGAAAATGCTTTACTAAAAATCACATTAACTACCTAATTAAAATTATTTAATGTAACAAATTATATAGAAATTACCAATTAAAAATAAAATTTAAACATCCACGGAATGAAAAATTGGATAAATAATGAACATCAACTAAGGGAAAAGACAAATTCGTAGTAAACTAAACAAAGAAAAAAAAAGGAGAAGGAAACAAACCCTAATTCGGGGGAGGGGGGGGGGAGGGGTGGGGGAGGGGGAGGGAGAGAGAAGAAGAAGAAGATGAAGAAAAGGGGCAGATTGGACAGAATTAGGGCTAGTTTTATTCAAGGCAAAATAGTCTTTTTACACGTTTAAAAATGGGTAGGAGGCCATTTTGCTAAAATATTTTTTAGTGGGACAAAATGACATAACCAGGTATAAGGGGGTACATAGGGATAATTTTTTTTGATTTTTGCCATTGGTATTTGGTTTGAAGCCACTTTTTTATTGATTTTACATGATAGACCACTTGTTGGAACTTCAATCTTTGTGGGCTTAAGTTCAAACCTTGTGGGTTGAACTTCATGCCTAAATTATGAAGTTCAACTTCAATCCGTAAGGACTGAACTTTTAGGCATGGATGCGTAAACTTCAATCCTTGTGGGCTGAAGTTGAACTTCAACCCTTGTAGTGGGATGAAGTTGAACGTCAACTCTTGTGGGCTGAACTTGTGTGAAGTTCAACACATAAGGATTGAAGTTCCAAAAGTGACATCTCATGCAAAACCAATAAAAAAAAGTGGCATCAAACCAAAGACCACTGACAAAAGTTGCTACCCGTAAACTTTGCCCCTATAATTTAGATATTTATGTTACGGCCTAGGGGCTGTGAAGTGTGAGAAGTTGAGCAATAGCCAATTTTATAGAAGTTAAGAGATTATTACCTATTATTTTAAAATTAATTAAATTTAGCCACTTAATATAAGTGGACGGAAATACACTTCTCCCATGTTCTTCCTCTTCTTTAATATGAGGGAAGTAACAACATATATATCAGTGCAAATTCAAGAAAAAAAATACAAGTCGACTGTACAAAAACTCCAAAAAAAGCAAGATCAAGGAATATTCATTACCAATAAAAAAACCAAAAATAATATCCTGGAGTTTGATATTTAAACAAGTGAAAATCCCAGTATATTATCCTTAATTTTGAACTTGAATAAGTAAAATATCATGGGATTTGAACTTGAATGAGTGCAATATCAAGGAAATTATCCAGGGGTCTGAACTTAAACAAATGAAATTTCCAAGAAATTATCCTGGCGTTTGAACTTTATAAGTGAAATCTCCCGAAAATTATCCTGGGTTTGAACTTGATAAAGTGAAAAGCCCAAATTATGTCATAGAGTTTGAAGAAGTTTTATTTTAGAAGAAACTTGAAGCTCCAGAATAGTGAGCCATGGTGAAGATGAGAAAATAAAGTAGAGATGCCTTTTGTGAGGCTTTGCAGATCAGTACCTTTGAATCTATTTCTACAAACCAAAAATACAAATAGAAGGAAAACTTTGTAGGAAGAGAACTGAGGAGATGAGATTTTGTTTTCTGCTAAATTTATTTTTGCAAAGAGAATCGGTTCCTTGGGGTTTAAAGTGACTGGTATAAATTAAGAGGGAGATTAGGATATTTTGGTCATTTCGCTTAGAAAGTAGGAAGAGTTGGCTATTTCTCAAATAATTTGTAATGTTTGGCTACATATTTCTTAGAGATGGTATCAACCGCCACCCGATCAAAATTGTAATGTGAAGTACTAATATAATTTTGATTACTAACCAGTTTTCGCACCACTTAAAAGAGTTAATAAATAATTATAAACTTTTAAAAAAGTAGCAATATTTTAACAAAAAATTTCTTTGCGTGCCCTTCATAAGAAGTGATTTTACAAAATTGCCGCGCTAAGAAATGTTTTAGTAAAATATCCTTATTTGATACGGAGTCAAGACTTCAAGGCAAAAATTTGTAAGTATTAGCACTGAGCCAAGACTCAAGGGCAAGTGTTGTTTTGACAAAACTTCACGTTATGTGACGAGAATGCAGGAAAAGACTGGAAGGGGCAAGTATTGGCAATTGCCAAGACTTACGACCAAGTGCGAGAAGTTATGCCTTTCGCCCACACTTGAAGGCAAGTGTTGGCAAATAGAAAGGGGTCAAAGTCAAGACTAGGCAATTACCAAGACTTACGACCAAGTGCTGATAAGTATTGCCTTTTGCCAGTATTTAAAGGGATAAGTGTTGAAAAGCAGAGAGGGGTAAAGGGCAAGTCTTGGCTCCGATCTAAAATTTTGACAGGGGCATTTCCGTCCTGATTTTTTTCATTAAACTTAATGAGGACATTTTTGCAAAATCACTGTTAACACGGGCAAAAAGGCAAACAATTGTTTATAGTGTCATATTTCTACAAATCGGCCAGATTTTAATAACACGCATTTTTTTTATAGCCACAGGAAGAAACTCTGAAATTTGAACTAAAGCCCAGCAAATTCTCATGGGAATTAATTTAATGTTCCAGAAACTTTTACGGGAGCTTCATATTTGAAGTCCCAAGTATTTTTTTACTGAGACTTTTGAACTAAAATTTTCAAAGTCCATTTTTTTTCGGTAAGTAAAGAAATTTTATTACCAAACATTTAAGCACAAATACAAAGTACCAACCTCACAAGCAACTACACCTGGGCATACCAACGCCTACCATAGCAATAACATATTTAGTCCAAGTATTTTTTATTATGACTTCATATTTAGCAAGTTTTAAGTATTTTTTACTGTGATTTTTGATAAATATTTTAAGTCCAAGTATTTTTT
This sequence comes from Petunia axillaris subsp. axillaris, assembly GCA_029990575.1. Taxonomy (NCBI): domain Eukaryota; kingdom Viridiplantae; phylum Streptophyta; class Magnoliopsida; order Solanales; family Solanaceae; genus Petunia; species Petunia axillaris. The sequence goes on from JARKNS010000009.1 coordinate 49,858,295, forward strand.
ATTTGATCTTTAAAAATTTTAGTTCAAAAATCCAAATAAAAATATTGAAATTTTTCGTGTTTCTTGAATCGGACTACTTTTTCAAAAAATTTAAGCGAAGGGCTAACTTTCATTAAGCGCCGTACAAACTAACTACGGGTCAAAAGTTTACTATTCTAATTGCAACAATTTAGTCATGTAGCCTGTTTTGACCGCGTTAAATAAATACTAGCCAGCGACGCAAAACTGTTTGAAGACTAGCTATTTTCGGACAAATCACAGTGTAAATACTGTTTTGTTCAAAGCTCCAGTACTTATACTGGGAAGCTTCAGTAAACTAACCCAGTATAAAATGCTGGGGCTTTGAACAAGTTTTGTTCAAAGCCCCATTATTTTGTTATGGGACTTGGTATAAAGCTTCAGTCCCATAACAAAATAATGGGATTTATCCCTTTGATGGGATCTTTGTTATGGGAATAAATCTTATTATTTTGTTATGGGATAAAGTCCCATAATAAAATAATGGGACCTTTGAACATGTTAGTTCAAGGTTTCATTATTTTGTTATGGGATTATTTTGTTACTTCTTCAATCCCATAACAAAATACTTGGGCTTTGAACAAGTTTTGTTCAAAGCCCCAATATTTTGTTATGGAACTAGTCGGGGTGTTTTTCCAACGCTAATGGAGCTTAAGTGTGCGCGAATTTTTGGCTATTCTTCAATGAATTTTGTAACGATGGATAGTCCACAATGAGCGCGTCCAAAAATGGCTACTGATCAAAATTACCCATTTGCCTATGAATTATGATATACTTGGGGCAGGTGCTTTTTGTCGTCATATTTTGGAAGCAACCATCTTTCAAAATCATTTAAGTCTTAGCTACATTATCAAGTTCATCCCCTTAGGATTGAAGTTGAGGTCTAAAGTTGGCAATTCATCTTCAGTTCAAAAGTACGGAGTCGAGTTCGGCTTCGAACTTTTGTCTTACGTTGGACTTAGCTTCATACTTTAGGTTTGAAGTTAAGCCAACTTCAATCCCACAGTTTGAATTTGGTCTCAAATTCAGATATGTGGTTTGAACTGAAGTGGCTATGTTTGTATAGAGTGACTCTCACAAAATAACACTATTCAAATAGGCTACGCCAAAAACAATTTTACGATAAACTTGGTCTTTATTCTCCATGTTGAACGCAAATATAAAAACTAGCATATTAGAGGGCGAAGTGCAGAAATAACTTTTGAAAATTACTTTGTAAGGTGTGATCTCTTAAATAAATGCAGTCTTAGTGATTGAAGTAGGACTTTGTTTAGGCCTAATAATTTTTACGATGACTGAAATTGAGGCCAACTTCGGTGACCAAGGCTTAAGTTGGCTCAACTATAGTACTTTTACGTTCTGCTCGACTTCAGGTCTCGAGAATGAAGTTTAGGTAACACTTGCAAAAAAAAAAAAATGGCCGAGTCTTAAATGACGTTACTTTTCTGGGCTTTCCTGCTAACTGTTGTCTCTTCTCTTAAAGTCAGTTTAAGACAGATTGGGTTCTCCCAGACCCAATTTTGTTTTGGAAAGTAAAATTTCTTCTTTTTAAAAAAAACTAAACAAGCGGGGGCCGTTGTTTTTTAATTCGTTATTCAGTTAATCAGACTAGTAAAATTAAAGAGATATTAGGTTGGTTTTTGTAAAATCGAACACACTCACACGAGAGAAATAATATTCGGGTGAAAACTCTTGCTTTCATTGATGAGGGGAGTCCCCTATTTATACAAAAGAGACCTAGAGAAAATCTAAACCTAAACCTAACGGGCTTGGCCCAATATACAATTTACATAACTAACCTAATATACATAACTAATCTATTTACAATACCCCCCTCAAGTTGGAGCGTGAGGGTTCCTTATGCCCAACTTGTTAAGGAAGAATTCGAACTGGGCGCGTCCCAGCGCCTTCGTAAAAATATCAGCAAGTTGCGTGGTCGTAGGTACATAGCTGGGACGAATGACTCCTCCGATGATTTCATTCCGAATAAAGTGACAGACGACTTCGATATGTTTGGTGCGTTCGTGAAAGACAGGATTCCGAGCAATATGTAACGCAACTTGACTGCCACACTTCAAATTCATCGGAGAATCGTGAGCAATTCCAAGGTTCCATAAAATCCCTTTCAACCACTTCAATTCACACACAGTCATCGCCATCGATCTATACTGCCTCAGCGGAGGACCTCGACACGATCTGTTGCTTCTTCGTTCTCCAAGATATCGGTGAGTCCCCTAACGACACATACCAACCTGTTAACGATCGACGTGTCAACGGACAGCCTGCCCAATCAGAGTCACACCACCCGTGCAATCTCAGATCACACTGAGAATTAAATACAATGCCTTGTCCCGGACAACCTTTCAAATATCGAACAACCCTGAGTGCCGCTTCCATATGCTCAATACGGGGACTCTGCATGAATTGCGACAACACATGCACACTATAGGACAAATCCGGTCGTGTAAAACACAAGTAAATCAATCTTCCAACCAGTCGCCGATAGCGTTCAGGATCTTTGATAAAACGACCAGTTGCAAGTGCCAAGCGATGGTTTTGTTCTATCGGTGTACCAACCGGTTTTTCCCCCAACAAGCCTGCTTCCGATATGATATCCAATGCATACTTCCTCTGACACAAGAAGATTCCTATTGGAGCCCTTGTAACTTCAACTCCCAAGAAGTATTTCAAGGCACCTAAATCCTTCATATGGAAACATTTCGAGAGATATAACTTAAAAATTCGAATTGCTTTCGAATCATTACCAGATATAATTAGATCATCCACATAAACAAGCACATTTAAATGCACATTTCCCTTCTTCATCGTAAATAATGAGTAATCCGAATATGATTGTCGAAACCCATATTGTTTAAGTGCAGTAGACAACTTCGCAAACCAACATCGGGGAGCTTGTTTTAATCCATACAATGATTTTCGAAGGCGACACTTAGCTCCTCTCCCCGTCATGCGATGTCCCGGAGGCAATTTCATATATACTTCCTCGTGAAGATCACCATGCAAAAATGCATTGTGCATATCCATCTGATGCAATTCCCAATTTTTGGCAGCTGCTACGGCCAGAAAAACTCGGACAGTCACCATCTTTGCAACCGGTGCAAATGTCTCCGTATAATCAACTCTTTCGATTTGATGATTTCCAAAAATCACCAGTCTTGCTTTGTACCTTTCAATAATTCCATCCGAGTTGTACTTTATCTTGTATACCCATCGACATCCGAGGGCCTTCTTCCCGGTAGGCAAGCGAACTATCTCCCAGGTTCTGTTCGCTTCCAATGCCTTCAATTCTTCCCCCATGGCTGTTCTCCATTTGTCACTTTTTACCGCCTCCGAATAGGAGGTAGGCTCATGTCCTTGCGTTATAGCTGCAAGAAAACTCACATGTTTCGAAGAGAAATTATCACAATTGACATAGTGTGCTAGAGGATAGGGCTTACCAGAGGGTTGTTGAGAAACGGATGAACAAGTAGACTTTCGAACACAGGACGATACCCGGTGACTCATCTTTTGGATCGTATTAGTAACAAAGTCTCTCAGCAAGATATTCTCTTTCTTAGTTCGTTTTCCCCGACCCAACTCTTCGGGTTCAACTTCGGGAACAACCTCAGGTTCAGCTTCCGGAGTCACCACTTTGGGTTCAATTACCGGAGTCATGACTTCGGGTTCAACACCCCCCTTCCTTGCACACTCTCCTCTTCCTCCTCCAATGCAACGGTGACAGGAACCGTATCTTGTGTCCGTTTTTCGTCATCAGTCTCCTTGGATGTGAATGGAAATTCCTTTTCGTAAAACACCACATCCCTCGAGAACACAAACTCCTTTGCCTCCAAATCATACAATTTCCACGCTTTCTTCCCATTTGGATAACCCAAAAACACACATTGACGACTCCTACTTTCAAACTTGTCACTTGTTCGTCCTTGATTGCGAGCATAACATAAGCAACCGAACACCCTCAAATGATCATAATTCGGTGTCACACCCATCAAGATATCGTAAGGTGTCTTCCCATTCAACAACTTAGTGGGTGTTCGGTTAATCAAATAAAATGCCGTCATCACACATTCTCCCCAGAAGTCAATTGGTAAATTGGCTTGAAAGCGTAGCGCCCGTGCCACGTTTAAGATATATCTACGTTTCCGTTCAACTCTACCGTTTTGCTGGGGTGTCCCCACACACGAAGTTTGGAACAAGATCCCTTGTTCGAGAAAATACCCTCTCAGACTTACAAATTCGGTTCCATTATCACTCCGAACGCACTTAACCCGTTTATTGAATTGTCTTTCTACCATTGCAAAGAAACCTTTCAATTTTTGTCCGACCTCTTTCTTATCGACTAACAGGAACACCCATACTCCTCGTGAACAATCATCAACAACAGTAAAAAAATATGATGCACCACACGAAGACTCAGTTCTATAAGGACCCCACAAGTCACAGTGAACTAAATCAAAAGGTTCAGCAGCTTTATTATTACTCGAAGGAAATACATTTTTAGTTTGTTTTGTCCTAAGGTATACATCACATGCCTTTTCTTCTAAGCTACCTTTCCCACTATCTTCTAAGACTGAAAGAGATTTTGTTACTTGCATCGAAGGATGTCCCAACCTTTGATGCCATAAATCTACCACATCGACCTTCACAGCTTTCACCACGGGTATCGTCCGAAAGTAGTAGAGTCCGTTCTTTTGTTCACCCGCTCCAATCAACTTCCCCGTAGCCCGGTCCTGCATAACACACAAATCATTAGTGAAATTTACATTGCAACCAACTTGATTAATTAATTGAGACACAGAAATCAAGTTGCAAGTCATTTCGGGCACATATAACACTCCGTGAAGAACCATGTTTTCGTTAAATCTAATGGATCCTTCCTGAGTCGCCATCGTACTGCTTCCGTTCGGTAAACCTACCGGACACTTTGGTATTGTTCGTAAATTCTCCAAAGCACTTATCTGACCGGTCATGTGATTTGACGCCCCCGTGTCAATAATCCATGAAGGATGAGTTTTCTTACCGATCGATGGTTCACTTGTGCTTGCCATCTCCTTTTTTAGCAAATCGAACAGCATCTGCAACTGATCACCTGTTATTCCGGACAGGTTAGTCTGTCCGGGCACACTCATGTGTTCGTTTTCTCCACTCTCGAGCTCAGCTTGAGCAGCATTTGCTCGATTATTGCCACGTCCTCGGCCAGCATTTGAACCAAACTGTTGATGTCCACGACCTCTTCTACCTTTGTTACCTTCAGCTCTTCCTCTACCACGTCCTCTATTCGAACGTCCTCCATTCGAAGTGTCTTGCTTCGGATAATGCACCCACCCCTCCAGATAGCCAATAACTTCATAGCAGCGTTCCAGAGGATGTCCTCCTCGATCACACAAGTGACACTCCTTATAGCCTGTCTTCGGCGGCTATGATCGTTGTGCAGCAAACGCCGTCACCTCCCCTCGTTCTTCCTGAGTTCGTGCCATCCCTTTGACACGTTCATCTTGGATTACCTTTTGGTAGACTTGATTCATCGATGGCAACAGATCCTGAGCCAAGAGATTGGAACAGACAGTTCTATAAAGACTTTCATCCAGGCCCATTAGGAATAAGTGAACCCTATCCTCTTCCCTTTTCTTCTCCAGTGCAACCATTAGATTGCAAGTGCAGTTTCCACACGAGCAAGTTGGAAACTTATCACAATTTCCTAGTTCTTCCCATAACATAGCCAGTTTTCCATAGTAAGCAGCAATAGTTAATCCCTTTTGCTTACAACCGCCCAAGGCCGCTTTTAATTCCTGAATCCGAGGTCCATTTCCCACGGAGAAACGTTCTCGAATGCTCTCCCACAGATCTTTTGCCACTTCCATGTGCGATATAGTGGTCCGAAGAGTAGGCTCGATCGAATTCCTAATCCACGACACCAGAAGAGAATTGATAGTCCACCAGTCCTCATAATCGATCGACTTTTCATCGGGCATCTTGATCGATCCGTCAATAAAACCAAACTTCTTCCTTGCACGTAGCGCTGTTCTAACCGACCGCGCCCATTCCTCATAGTTTTCACTGGTCAACTGGACCTGTGTGATAATCAAACCAGGATTATCATTCGAGGTGATAATCAAACCAGGATTGTCTTCCGTACGACTGCAGCATCACCTTTTGGAGCCTCCATTACTTTTCTACTTGAAGAGTTTCACGATGGCTCTGATACCATGTAAAACCGAACACACGCACATGAGAGAAATAATATTTGGGTGAAAACTCTTGGTTTCATTGATGAGGGGAGTCCCCTATTTATACAAAAGAAACCTAGAGAAAATCTAAACCTAAACCTAACTTAGGGACCAAGTAAACCTAACGGGCTTGGCCCAATATACAATTTACATAACTAACCTAATATACATAACTAATCTATTTACAATAGTTTTCATCTTATAATTGTTCCTTCTCTTAATTACTCCTAGTACTTAAGTATTATTCTATTTCACAAAATCAATCCAAAATCACATTGCTATCACAAAACAAGATTAAACAAAAACCGACCTGTTTTCTTCTCCAAATGCCACCTAAGTGTTAACCTTGAATTTTGTTACCTGATAGTGGTTGGAAATTTCTGATCGCTAGTAATCATAGATACACAATTATTTCAAATTCTAACGCATATCATTAGAAGGAACCTTCATATGAAACTATAAGACACATTCTATTAAGCTTCATTTGTGGTTAATTAAAAATTTCAAACAAAGCTGTTTTCCCTCACTACTTCCCACTTTTAGACCATATCCAAGTCTCTAAGTTGTCAAAAGGCAGTTCCAACTCGTATTAGTTTTTGACAACCTTTAGGAGTTCATGGGAGTCAACCATATACTTCGGAGATAATCTCAAGTAATTAAATTGGAGTATTAATTATGTAAAGTTAATAGCAGTTCGTACAGTAAACACACTGTCATTAACTCATAATCCGATAACTTACGTAATCACACAAGCTTAGTTTACTTCCTTAAGCAAAGTTCTATCGGATTTCGATACAACTTGCTAGATAACAACTGTATAGTTATAATTAAATTGTACAATACACTTATTATAAAATGGGTTTAATATAAAATTCCATAATGAAGGAGTTAACTGTTAACCAAACATGCATAAGACTGAAATTTAATGATGACTGCATCACATATCATGTGTAGAGGTAGCATGAATGCATGATAATGGACTAAATAAATAAACTTATTTTTTTATTAATTAGTAGGGAGTAATAAACAACTCTATCTATATATTATCTATAAACCCAGTGACACTTTTTTTAAAGATATAGATTAGTTTGAAAAATATAAAGGTAATAAAAAGGAGTATATAATATGAATATGATTATGATGTCGAGAATGGCAAGAGCAAGCAGCCGTATCATGCACGAGACCTTCACGTGTGGCCAGATCAGATTGATCTTGTTCAGCATGGGACACTTCAAAGTAAGCCCGGAAGACTTTTTTTTTAATTTCCTATCCGGTGTCCGGTCAGTGGCGTATGCAGAAATTTTTGTTAGTGGTGTCGGAATATAGCTTTAAAAAAAATTTAAGTATGGCTCTACCACTCTTGAGATTTGAACCTTGGATTCTGCAATTGAAATGCATGTAGTTATACCAGCTCAACTACTATTCCTATCCTTCTATTAATGTCATTCTCTATTTTTATGGGTAATTTTCTGCTTTTGCTTAATATTATATATACATATTTAACAAAAAAAATTGGATTCAGCGGTGTCGGATGACACCGATAAGCCTTGAGTGGATACGCCCCTGTGTCCGGTACCCTCATTGAAGCCCCCATTCGAGGGAAGCGCTCCCTACAGTAATTTTTTCATACCCAAAGTTAGAACCCGAGACCTCTAGTTAAGGAATGAGTAGCCCCATATCCATTACACCACATCACTTGGTGGTAAGCCTGGAAGACTTGATAAATGGAGCCTAACAGAAATTAGTAAATTCCTCTCCCTCCTCTCTTCCACCACCCACCCCTAACCCCACATCTTCTCCATGTTGTTTCCCAGAAGAATTTCAAAATACGAAAAGAATCATGAATTTCCAGAAGCTTGGGGGTGTCTTACGTTGAATTTAATTACATTAATTATGATTTATATATGCATGCACGCTTCCTTAATTCTTTCATGTATGCATTTTGTATTCAGTATGGGATGCTTAATAGTATAAAAAATTATGTGCTCTGCATTCCAGTATATGAAAATAATGTTGATGACAACGTAACGATCAAAACAAAAACAATAATACTGTAGTACTATATACTGGGAGTAATAGGTTTGTAAAGATGCATGATTCAGTCATTCAGAGTAGTGAAAAAACTTAAAATCGTGTTTGCTCGAACAATTTACTATATATTTACACACACTATGCACACACATATAGTTAGAGCGAGGTGGATCGAGAGATTATAATATTATGAATTTTTGCTTTTAGGAAAGTGATCTCGTGCTAATATTCGATTTCCTAATGTAATTTTTATGCATATTTAGTATTTTTTTCATAATATGCAGGTTCTGGACCAAAGTTATTAATTGAGTTCTGCAGAATTCATATATCAACATACATCCGTCCCCTATATATGTAGATTTATACATATAATAGCCATGCTCATAAACACTACCCTTTATTGTCGACCATATCATATAGTAGTATCATATCTTATGTTGTCTTACATTTCTCTAACAAAGGAAAAGAGCTGTAAAGAAATAACGAAAGAACGTCAAGCACAACAATCGAAATCAACAGCTTCTGATAATGTCGAAAAGACAGTGAAAAAACTTACTACGTTAATTTTTAATTAATATTATTACTCGGTAATTTGAAGATGCTGTCCTGATTGTGAAATTGGGGCGGAACACGAGATAAAGAATATGGGTTATATTGTTTATAATACTAATAAATCATAATTTAATCTATCACTTAATCGAATTTTGAGCTTTTCCCCATTATACTTGCTTTTTCTTCGTTTTGTCTGGAATCTGTTTAACACAAATATCTGCCAATTGAATACTGGTTATAGTCATTGAAAGGGCAGTTTTAATCTCTTGGAGTTTTAATAGTTTGCATTAAACAATTGGAGATTCACGTGTGCTGGTTTGACTATTATTTTGATCCATTTGTTTCGGCAAGTAACGTAAAATTCTTGCAATTAACAAAAAGCCAAAGCATAAGAGAGGAATTTATTCTCAAGAAAATGTGCAAGTGATTAGGACTCCCAAATCAATGCATGATTCGTTATGGAAATTCTCATGCACTGGTGCCAAAAAAAATTAGTAATTTAATTTAATTATTTACACTTCTAAATTCTTACTGATGAATATATACATATGTTTCAATTTATATGTCATAATTATTATGTAGTGAAAGATGTTCTTCTTTGATCGTGTTTTTCTTAAATATTTTACTATGTTTTATGAAGCCTCCAAAATATGTTACCTTATTATCAAAAACTTGAAGAATCTAAATGAAGAATCTATGTATATATTCTCAAGCAAAATTAAGAGCTTGACATTGCCACATAAAGCCGAAGTATATATTATATACTGCAAATTATAAATATTGTGAATTGCCAAACCCTATCATTAATTAGCGAGAGAGTCGGCTAATGTTGTCGAGAATCACTGTAAAGAGAAAAATGTTTATGACAAAAAGTAAGAGAAAGTTAGCACTACAAAGTGTAAAAGGAATGAAATTGAAAGAGGGAATGTGATGCTAAATGGAGACAAATAAGATACTAATCAGTCTCATTCTTTAAGAAAATAATATGATAATTGAATATACAAAACGCATACTAAAAGCTAATTAAGTATGATGGATGATGGAATATAGAGAAAATAAAATGACGGAAAACCACCAGAAATGATTTGACTATAAGTTATACCTGGACATATAAATGCACCAGGTGTGTACGTAAGTGCAACTCCATGACAAATCGAATTAGATACTGCTAAAAGAAATTAAAATAAGATGTTTCATAAAATACCCAGAATTAAACCTTTTTTCTCTCTCTCGGAATCCATGCAATTGTAATCATAAAACTATTAATAGAAGTAAAGGATCCGTAGAATATATACACCAACTAGTTGGAATAAAAATCTAATTAGTGTACACTTACATTAAATCTGACATTGTTCGGAGTCTGTTTAGTTAAGTCAGACAGAACAAATGAACCATAAAGAGTGGAATGGGATAGAAAATTGTTCATATAATGACTGTTGGGTTTTTGGAGTGTGAAGAGTATGAATGAAAAATGTGTGGAAAGGTGAAAAGGTTTATTTTACTAGGGAAATGCACTTTCTACCAATATGGTAGAGGAAAATGCTTTTGTTGAGTTTAAATAGAGAAGTGCTTCTTTTAACTCCTAAAAGGGTTGAGAAGAAGGAAAGCCTCGCGCTGTCGTCGTCGCTCGTCTCGGCTTCGGACAATTGATATGATTGATTGACTTAATTTTTGGACCAACAAAAACTAAATATTAATACTTTATTATTAATATTTAATATTAATCCGTTTTTGTAACGGGAAGCTGAAGTTGTTTTTGTACATCTGAATACTAAAGTAAGTCGTGTGATTTGCTCCGTTCCTTTGTGTTCGCAGTGTTCTACGGTTTGAAGTGCCGCTACCGTAGAACTGTTATCCCGTTCCCAGTAGCGTAACCAGAAATTTGTTAAAGTGTGTTCAAGATCAATATATATAGTATATACCCTATCTCAATTGTATCAAGAGTGTTCAAAATTTAATATCTGTGCGTAAAAAATAATATTTAACCAACATACACGGTATAATTTTTCAGCCAAGGGTGTTCAAGTGACCACCCTTGGCCCTTACTAGCTACGCCACTGCCCGTTCCATCCTGGGAGAAATTAACCCGTTAACCTTGGGCAACTGTGAGGGGTTAGATTTCTTAAGGAGACACAAGTAACTTGTGGGCTTGGGATCGTCTCTTACACACTCATTATACACTTCTGTTTTGTATTTTCTGATTTATTTGAACGCAGGAACAACAATGACATCAACGAATTTGGAATTGAGGTGTAATAGATGTATTAGTATATATAGGGAGTTGTATTATAGAATTATCTCTGAGTCTACTGTTTTTTCCATGTCCGATCCCCTTTAAAAAAAGTACTATCTAGTACTAATAATGATTAGATTTAATTTTTCTTGCTAAAGAGATAGCATCATAATTTATTGACCTTAATAATGTTGTTCCTGCAACCAAATAAATCAGAAAAGACAGAAAAACAGAAGTATATTATCAGTTTGGTATGGGACGATCCCGAGCCCACAATTTACTTGTGTCTACTTAAGAAATCTAACCCCCTCACAGTTGCCCAAGGTTCACGGGTTAATTTCTCCCAGGATGGAACGGGATAACAGTTCTACTGTAGCGGCACTTCAAACAGTAGAACACTGCGAACACAAAGGAACGGAGCAAATCACACGACTTACTTAGTATGCAGAAAAGAGAGGGAATGCAGTAAGATGTTCTGTGTATTCTGTGTTACAGTGTGTGTTCAAAGGTTGATGACTGACCAGTTTATATAGCCTTTGGAAAGAGTATGAAGAGTCACCACTAATGGTCACTAACACCTGACTTCACTGCCACTAATGACATCTGAATTCACTGCCACTAATGGCTGAATTCACTAAATATCAGTAATGAATTATCCACTAATGGGAAAACGTGGGAGAACGTGGAGGAATAATTAATCTGGATTAATCTAATTAATCCATTCAGATTTCTGTTATACAAACAGATTTAATATTAAATATTAATAATAAATTATTAATTAATTAATATATTTTTTTAGTTTTGTTGGTCCAAAAAATTAAGTCAATCAATCATATCAATTGACCGAAATCTGAAATCCGAAATCCGAAACCGAAGCCGAAGCCGAGACGAGCGAGCGACGACGGCGGCGCGAGGCTTCCCTTCTTCTCAACCCTTTTAAGAGCTAAGAGAAGTGAATCTGTATTTAAACCCAACAAAAGTCTTTTCCTCTACCAATATAGGGGAAGGTGCATTTCCTTACTAAAAGGAACCTTTTCACCTTCCCACCCATTTCCCATTCACACTCTATTTATTCTAAAACCCCAACAATCCCCCACATGAATGGGGAATGGCTATATTGAAAATATGCATGACAGACTTGTGTGATTTGCAAGAAAGAATTAGTTGCATCGGGATAAGTAGGTTTCCCTTTGAACTTTCCGTAGTGAACATACATCGGATATACTCGGTCAATCGGTAGATTTGATATCTTTGAACCGTTGAGCTTTGGTGTATACCTAGACAACGTAAGTCACACAACTAACCCTTAACCGTCTTTGGTTCTCACTGTTGTGTTCGTTTCAGCCATGAACACCGCTTGATTTCATAAGTACTTAGAGAATTTGCCATACCGAATTCTCCTTGAAGCGGCTTCCACTTCACACTTACATAGGTGATTTTTAAACGTGTAATCCTATAGATGTACACTGTTTGATAATTAAAATATCAAACTTAGACAATCATTAAAAAATGCCTCTAGCATTTTACCCTTGGTACTTGAACATTGTCTAATCATGAGAATGGACCAACCATTAACTGACAATGTTGGACCGTCAAACACAACTTTGTATTCTCCTTGAACCTAGTTCTTGGGATCTCCAGTCTCCTAGGTAGAGTTACCGCCGTGATGACTTGTCCTTGGCCATAGTCTCATTCCCTTCGATGAACACTCAACCGCCTCTCTAGTTAAGCCTTTTGTAAGCGGATCCGATACATTTTCCCTTGACTTCACGTAGTCAATGGTGATAATTCCTCTAGAGAGTAGGTCCCTAACGGTTTTATGCCTTCGTCGTATGTGACGATTCTTACCGTTATACATGACATTCCTAGCTCGTCCTATAGCCGATTGACTATCACAATGTATACAAATTGGTGTCAACGGTTTAGGCCAGAACGGAATGTCTTCCAAAAAATTCCGAAGCCATTCAACTTCTTCACCGGCTTTATCTAAGGCTATGAATTCAGCTTCCATAGTAGAACGGGCAATACACGTTTGCTTGGACGATTTCCAAGACACCGCTCCTCCACCAAGTGCGAAAATATATCCACTTGTGGACTTAGAATCAGTTGTTCCGGTGATCCAATTGGCATCACGATATCCTTCAATGACTGCAGGATACTTGTTATAATGCAATGCAAACTCTTGAGTGTATTTTAAATACCCCAAAACACGTTTCATTGCCATCCAATGGGTCTGATTGGGATTACTCGTGTATCGACTTAGTTTACTTATAGCGCAAGCTATATCTGGTCGAGTACAATTCATGACGTAAATCAAACTCCCCAAAACACGAGCATAATCCCGTTGCGACGTGCTTTGACCTTTGTTCTTCTTAAGAGCAAGGTTTACATCAATAGGAGTCTTTGAAATTTTAAAATCCAAATATTTAAATTTTTCAAGCACACTATTGATGTAGTGAGATTGAGACAACGCCAGACCTTGAGGAGTTCTATGGATCTTAACACCCAAAATTAAGTCCGCAACTCCTAAGTCTTTCATATCAAATTTGCTAGTCAGCATGCGCTTTGTAGCCTTTACATTGGCAATGTCATTGCTCATTATCAACATGTCGTCCACATATAAGCAAACAATGACTATAAAATTAGGAGTGTTCTTAATGTAGACACATTTGTCACACTCGTTAATTTTAAAGCCATTTGACAACATTGTATGATCAAATTTCGCATGCCATTGTTTAGGTGCTTGTTTCAGTCCATAAAGTGACTTAACAAGTTTACACATCATTTTTTCTTTACCTGGAACCACAAACCCTTCAGGTTGTTCCATGTAAATTTCTTCCTCCAAATCCCCATTTAAGAACGCTGTCTTAACGTCCATTTGATGGATTTCCAGACCATACACGGCGGCTAACGCTATTAACATCCGAATGGATATAATTCTGGTTACCGGCGAGTATGTATCAAAGTAGTCAAGACCTTCTTGTTGTCTATAGCCTTTAACAACATGCCTTGCCTTGTACTTGTCAATAGTGCCATCAGCTTTCATTTTCCTTTTGAAAATCCACTTAGAACCTAATGGTTTGTTTCCAGGAGGAAGATCAACCAACTCCCAGGTATGGTTGCTCAAAATAGATTCTATTTCACTATTGACTGCTTCTTTCCAAAATGGAGAGTCAGAAGAAGACATTGCTTCTTTAAACGTCCGAGGCTCATTTTCCAACAGAAAAGTGACAAAGTCATCTCCAAATGAAGTAGAAGTTCTTTGACGCTTGCTTCGTCTTGGTTCTTCCTCATTTGGTGTATTTTCTTTGGTTCCTTCTCGAGGTCGTTTGGATCTTTCACCAACCCTCATTTGGTGTATTTTCTTTGGTTCCTTCTCGAGGTCGTTTGGATCTTTCACCAACTGACTCACATTCCTTCTTATACGGATATATAGTTTCAAAGAATTCAGCACTATCTGATTCCATCACCGTATTAACATGAATGTCGGGATTTTCTGATTTATGAACCAGAAACCGATATGCTTTACTGTTTATAGCATACCCAATGAAAACACAATCAACTGTTTTCGGTCCAATCTTAACCCTTTTGGGTTTTGGGACTTGCACTTTTGCCAAACACCCCCACACTTTGAAGTAATTCAAATTGGGCTTCCTTCATTTCCACTTTTCATATGCAATGGAAAGTGTTTTGCTATGTGAACTCGATTGAGTATTTGATTAGCCGTGAATATAGTTTCCCCCCACAAGTTCTGGGGTAGACCCGAACTGATTAACAAGGCGTTCATCATCTCCTTTAATGTCCGATTTTTCCTTTCTGCAATCCCATTGGATTGAGGTGTGTAAGGGGCAGTTGTTTGATGAATAATGCCATGTTGCAAACATATTTGTTCAAAAGGAGATTCATATTCTCCACCCCTATCACTTCTTATTATTTTGATCTTTTGTTAAGATGCGTTTCAACTTCATTTTTGTATTGCTTGAATGCGTCAATTGCCTCATCTTTACTACTAAGTAAATAAACATAGCAGTAACGAGTGCTATCGTCAATAAAAGTTATGAAATACTTCTTTCCACCGCGAGATGGTATTGACTTCATGTCACAAATATCTGTATGAATTAAGTCCAATGGTTCAGAATCCCTTTCAATTGACTTGTAAGGGTGTTTAGCATATTTAGACTCAACACATATTTGACATTTTGACTTAGCGCAATCAAATTTAGGCAATACTTCCAAATTGATCATTTTTCGCAAGGTTTTATAATTGACATGTCCCAAACGAGAATGCCATAAATTATTTGACTCAAGTAAATAAGAAGAAGCTGCAATTTTATTCATAGTGTCAACGACCATTACATTGAGTTTGAAAAGGCCCTCAGTCAGGTAACCTTTTCCTACATACAGCTCATTCTTAGTTATTACAACTTTGTCAGAAACAAACACACACTTAAACCCGTTTTTAACGAGAAGTGCAGTAGACACCAAGTTCTTCCTTATTTCAGGAACGTGAAGAACATTGTTCAGAGTTACAACCTTGCCAGACGTCATCTTGAGGAATATCTTCCCATATCATACAATTTTGGCCGTTGCAGAATTGCCCATAGAGAGCGCCTCATCAGGTCCAGCGGGAGCATATGAAGCAAAGGCTTCCTTCACAGCACAAACATCGCGGGTGGCTCCTGAATCAATCCACCATTCCTTAGGATTTCCAACTAAGTTGCATTCAGAAATCATAGCACATAAATCAATGTCTTGCACTCCTTGGGCCAATTTAGTCTCTTCAACCCTGTTTGCTTGACCTTTCTCCTTTTTCCTGTCCTTCTTTGCAGCACGACAGTCTGCGGACTTATGTCCACTCTTGCCACAGTTGTAGCAATTTCCCTTGAACTTTTTCTTGCTAGGGTTGGTCTTCCCTCCGGAAGGCTTCTTTCTCTTATTTTGATTTGGAGTATGCTCAACAATATTTGCTCCCGCTATTGCAGCACTTCCACGAGCCTTCTTTTCAGCAGATTTGTTGTCCTCTTCAATCCTCAAGCGTACAATCAAATCTTCATGGGTCATCTCCTTGCGCTTGTGTTTCAAGTAATTTTTAAAGTCCTTCCATAATGGAGGTAACTTTTCAATCATGGCTGCAACTTGAAACGCCTCATTAATTTTCAAACCTTCAAAGAAATGTTTGTTAGCAACAATATAAATAATACTCTTAACATAAGCATTAATCAGGATCAAACCTTCAGCAAGGAGATCATGGATAATGACTTGAAGTTCTTGGACTTGGGATACAACAGATTTGTTATCCACCATTTTATAATCCAGAAATTTGGCAGCCACAAATTTCTTCAGTCCAGCGTCTTCAGTCTTATATTTCTTTTCTAGAACATCTCACAGTTTCTTAAACGTTTCAACATTACTGTAAACGTTGTACAAGTCATCTTCCAAGCCACTTAGAATATAATTCTTGCATAGGAAGTCTGAATGCTTCCAAGCCTCAATCACAAGGAAGCGTTCGTTTTCAGGTGTTTCATCAGTCAGGACTGGAGCATCCTCCTTAATAAACCTTTGTAGGCTTAAGGTGGTCAGATAAAAGAACATCTTTTGCTGCCACCTTTTAAAGTCCACACCAGAAAACTTCCCCGGCTTTTCTGCAGGTGGCATAACCGTTGCAGCAGCACGGCTAGGCCCAGCAGCACCAGAAACTGCGGTAGCATTAGTATTCACAGCAGGAACAGTTTGTTCCACTCCGTTTGTCATCTCTGTCAAGTGACACAAGCAGAAACAATATCAATAAACTGTTTAAACAATAGGAGTAGAAAAACCACGAAGGCTTTTAGTCTCCACAAACAGATTATTGGACAGTAATTAGGAGTAGAAAAACCACGAAGGTTTTAGTCTCCACAGCAGATTAATATACAATATAGGAGTAGAAAACCACAAAGGTTTTAGTCTCCTTAAGCAGTCTCCTTAAACAATATTTATTTAAGCGCAGAAAATAAATAACAAATTAGATTTCTTAAGCTTGTTATTCCTGCAACCAAATAAATCAGAAAAGACAGAAAAGCAGAAGTATATTATCAGTTTGGTATGGGACTATCCCGAGCCCACAATTTACTTGTGTCTCCTTAAGAAATCTAACCCCCTCACAGTTGCCCAAGGTTCACAGGTTAATTTCTCCCAGGATGGAACAGGATAACAGTTCTACTGTAGCGGCACTTCAAACAGTAGAACACTGCGAACATAAAGGAACGGAGCAAATCACACGACTTACTTAGTATGCAGAAAAGAGAGGGAATGCAGTAAGATGTTCTGTGTATTCCGTGTTTCAGTGTGTGTTCAAAGGTTGATGACTGACTAGTTTATATAGCCTTTGGAAAGAGTATGAAGAGTCACCACTAATGGCCACTAACACCTGACTTTACTGCCACTAATGGCATCTGAATTCACTGCCACTAATGGCTGAATTCACAAAATGTCAGTAATGAATTATCCACTAATGGGAAAACGTGGGAGAACGTGGAGGAATAATTAATCTGGATTAATCTGATTAATCCATTCAGATTTCTGTTACACAAACAGATTTAATATTAAATATTAATAATAAATTATTAATTAATTATTATTTTTTTTTTTAGCTTTGTTGGTCCAAAAAATTAAGTCAATCAATCAATCGACCGAAATCCGAAGCCGAGACGAGCGACGACGGCGCGAGGCTTCCCTTCTTCTCAACCCTTTTTAGAGCTAAGAGAAGTGAATCTGTATTTAAACCCAACAAAAGTCTTTCCTCTACCAATATGGGAGAAGGTGCATTTCCTTACTAAAAGGAACCTTTTCACCATCCCACCCATTTCCCATTCACACTCTATTTATTCCAAAACCCCAACAAATAAAAAATTATAAATGTGTTATGACTTAAGAGTCTACCTCAGCATCTTTTGCTTTAGCCAATTCTCTCTTGGCTGAATAATTTCATGAATAAGCTGCTTATCTTTGAATTCCTTAATCCTATTGATGTTTTTTTTACTACATCATATCTCGTATCCTTTTACAAGAATTCAAACATACATGCTGAAAATAATATTGTTTTCTTCTTTTTATCAACACATAACATCAGCAAATGGGAGAAAAGGGAAGGAGACTAAAATCGCTTAAAGAAGGGAAAAAGGCCAAATTTGCCCTTGTGGTTTGCGAAATTGGACACGGATACCCTCCGTTTAAACTTGAGTCTATGTGTGCCCTCGCCGTTTATGCTTTGGCTCAATATTACCCTCCAGTGGCCAATATTGGCCAATATTGCCCTTCATCACAGACGGAAGAATGATTATGCTTAATTAAGCTCAATTAAGTGTAATTAAGGGCATTTATGTCCCTTACGTATAGCACAGGGGCATATTTGAACCTCTTTCACCGGTGTAAAACTGATACACATATGAAACTGCAACAATCGAGTTAGCTAAGATTGTCGTTTGTTTTGTTAGGTATCATGATTGGCAACATTTTACGCTGGCTTGCTGGCCTATCGCGACCCTTCTCTTTTACCCAGGCTTGGGACCGGCAATGTGAGCAAGATTTCACATGCAGTATCATGATAACATGAATTGAGCTTAAATTGAGTAACATGGTCTATGAGGATTCATATTAGCTGAACCTAACTTCGATTTAGGTAAATTCATGGATAAAAGAGATGGTGCGATTAAGAGAAACTCAACAGTGTAAAATACATTTCAAGTGAAGTGAAACAATTGGTAGATTAAGCTGCTGCTATAATGAAAGCTGCGAGAGCTGAGATTCCACTGCATTGAATAAAATGAAGAAGGAAACTCAACTTGAAGTGGAGCAAAAGATTGCTAAAGGAAGGAAGAAAATGGAAGCCGAGTTGCAAGAAGCTTTGGCTAGCTTGGACAAACAAAAGGAAATTCTCAGATTGTTGCTCTTAGTGATGAGATTGTCACGAAGGTTCTTCCTGTTAGCAACTGAGTAATTAAATCATTTGCATTTTTAGTTCTTGTTTGATGAAAGTAGCATATAAAGGTGAAATACTTTTGCTTTCCTACTTATATTGTGAATCTGTACTATTGTATACATCTTGTTTGAGCTCTTCACTTATTGTACCTGATTACTATACACATATAGCAGCCAGAGTTACTGTTTACAGCCCTTACTGATATATATAGATTATACGCTGATTGTGCACATCTATAAACATATTATACACGGATCATACATATATTCTATATCTACCGACTATTTGTTAAGTGGTTTGCTTTATTTCTCTTAATTTTGATTGTAATTTACATAGGGTGGTTAGTTTTTGAAAAGTCATGTGAAGTTTTTCAGTGTCAAATCTGTGGTTGATTTTCTAGTTTGTATGTGTACATTTGGAGGAGTCCTAGTACTAGGGAAATAAATTGGAGTTAGAAGCAGTTTAAGAGGAAAAAAGGCATGTCGAAGATAAGCGCATGCTTCAAATCTTAAATATGTCACATCAAGGGTATCTAAAATTTGTAATGTATTTAGAGGAAATCATTGTTGCGAAAGAGATACTTGGATATGTGCTATCGATTAATAGTCAAATTGACACTTTATTGGATTGTTGCAGTTTCATATGTGTATCAGTTTAACACCGGTGAAAGAGGTTCAAATATGCCCCTGTGCTATACGTAAGGGACATAAATGCCCTTAATTACACTTAATTGAGCTTAATTAAGCATAATCCTTCTTCCGTCTGTGATGAAGGGCAATATTGGCCAATATTGGCCACTGGAGGGTAATATTGAGTCAAAGCATAAACGGCGAGGGCACACATAGACTCAAGTTTAAACGGAGGGTATCCGTGTCCAATTTCGCAAACCACAGGGGCAAATTTGGCCTTTTTCCCCTTAAAGAAAAGGAAAACATCGTCACCCTCTGTCAAAGGTAGAGCTTTTGAATATATTTATGAATTGTCCACTAATAAAATGGTTCTTTCTTGATAAAATTTCAGAGTCGTTAACATGATCATACCATAGACTTCCATTAGTGCTTAATTCCTTTTATGATATCCACATCATCATGCAAATAAAGAGAGGTACGTGTCAGTGGTTGTATTAGTCAAAAGCAAGATAAGATAATATGATCATTAGAAGCCATTAAACGTTAAGACGGTGGTTAAGAGATGTGCATTTTTTAGTAGGATTCAACTGAATTATCCCCTCTTGCCTATTTGAACTATAGGTGGAACCAACTATAAATTATTTCCTTTTTATTAATATCATTGGACAAAAATATTTATTACACATAAGCAAGAAAACGACCTTATGATAAAAAAATTATCAACTCATCATCAATCAGCGAACACAAATACAAGTTGTAGGGCAGCTCTTAAACAAAGGACCTGTGCTACCTTATTCTTGTAATGGCTGACCCCATTATGTTGGTAGGTATTGCCTACACTATTTGTCTAAAGATCGTGACATGTTGTATAGCAATTACAACAAAAGTTTTGACCTAAATAGTGCAACATATATATATATATAAGGGTGAATTCAAATTGTGTATGTGGCTAAAATGGAGTTTGTTCAATGGAAGAATTAGAATGGTCGAATTGTATTTACAGATAAATTGAAAACCAAGAATGAGCTAGGTAATTATGGCATCAATCAACCTCAACTAATATAATATATATGTCCGAAATTCTCTTTCTGTGATTGTATGAACTAGTAGGGTAAATTTCAGGAAATACGAATTTCATAAAGAAAATACTGCTCGATTGTAATGAAATTTTCTCAAACTTGTTTTTAACCATTTAGCATTAGAAATATACTGGTTGCGCCAAATAAAGTCACCAAAGAAAGTATAATATTTTCAACTAAAATTTCTCTTTTCATAGCTAAAAAGATAGTATCTTATTAAGCATAAAAGAATTTAAACCTTCACTAATAATCATGGGGACATTGGGGTAGTGGATACGTAGATATGTTTGTATATATGAGTAATTGTACTTACTTGGCTTGGTGTGGTGGGGGGTTGGGGTATGTTGGAAGTAGGGTATGGGGTACCAAGTGGGAAGTGGGACCCACAATGGACTGTCTGGTGAGCTAGGAGGCATTGCACATCCTTTGATGCCCCATAGTTGCTTCTTTACTCGACCATTACAAGTTAAGACCACTCTCCAAACTCCCTTATAAGAACCCCTCTGCCACTCTCCCCTCTACCATTCAAACTTCAATACATTATTCTCTACATACAACACAAAAGAACAGTTACATTCAAGCATCATTACAAACTCAAGGCTCTAAACCAAGAAAGAAGTTCAAGAATCCATTTGAGTTAGAGATATCATGAAGATGAGCAGCACTAACATGGGAAGTTCAAAGAGAAGGATTAATTCAAGCAGAGGACTTGGAGGAGTCCTTAGAGAGCAAAGGGCTAAACTTTACATTATTAGGAGATGTGTAGTCATGCTCCTTTGTTGGCATGATTGAAATTAACTACATACTCCAAAAAGCCTTCAGACAAAAAAAAAAGAGAAAAAAAAAAATAGAAGGCAATTTTGGAAGTTTCTCTATATTCTTTTCTAGTGTTCTTTTTCCATGTACATAGCAATGGAGGATATTAGCTCAAAGAGGTTAAAAATTTTGTACTAATTTAGCCTATATATTAAGGTTAATCTCTTGTATACATCGGATAGTTTTAATCAAAGAAGATGGTTTTGATTCATTTTGCTGTCTAAACTATCTTTCTTTTTAATTTCCTTTAATTAGTTTTCTTATTGTTATGTTTGTTGAGTTCAATTCCTCTTTAAATGTTTCAACCATAGGGAAATTTAAATGCAATCTAACTTGTTGGTCAACTACTTTGACATGGTGATTTGTTGGAACTTGATCCAACATTAGATTCTAAGTGCATCTCTTAAATTTGATCAGATCAAAGGTACTTCACTTCCACTTTCATCTGAAAAGTTCTGATATTCCACTGTTACATAGCAGTAATAGTTGTGTGAGCTTATAATATATGATTGTCTTCTCATATTTGCAGATTCTCTCTCTTTTGATCACTTTTTCCTCCCATAAAATAGTTAAGATCACAATCTTGATGTGAATTGTTTGAAGTTCAAACAATCTTTAAATAATTAAAGACCATGGAAGCTGACATAGAAGGCACAATGATATTGATTTTCAAGAAGACATGTTTATTAACTTTGACTCCTTGTGCACAATGGCAGAAATGGTACACTTCGAGGGGGTTCTTTTTTGGCTTCTTTAATTAGTTGAAGGGAGGATTATCAAATGTAATTTAGACCCTCAATCCAAAAAACTATAGAAGTAAATGTGTAATTTTTCCTTGTTCTGTTTATGTTCTTCAATTCCATGAAGCATTTTAGTTTAAATAAATACTACTTTTTAAACGAAACTAGGTGATTCAGGCCAACTTCACCGGATTTTGAAGAGTGGTAGTTTAGGTAAATAAGTGAAAATAAGTGATTTTGTGGTCAGATAACTAAAATTTTGATAATTAAATGCAATTATATTATAAATTGAGTGATCTCCTGTGTAATTAACCTCATAGTATTACTTTAGTGCTTAACGACTAAAGTTCACACCCTAACTATGATTACTGAAAAAGTGCATGATCTAAAGAGCAAAACTTTTTATGATTGCAAGCTTAATCTTGCCATCTAAAGATTATGAAGTAGGCCCTTAAAATCATTTGAAGCAATTGATGATTAGATCAAATATAAATCACGAGTCAAACTATTCCCAAACTTTTTGGTACTATTGGAAAGCACGCTTGATAAGTGTTTTGAGCACAAAAGATTATGCTAATACAGATTACCTTGTTGTGACTTTGTTTATCATTTCATTAGGGAAAAGAAAACATGAAAAATATATCAATACATGACTGAACTCTCTTTTCATATTAAACCAACTGGAGAAATTTTACCATGCCTATATCACATCTAAAGTAACATCCCTTAGTTCAACAGTGAGGTTAGAATTTTGAAGCTGTGGAATGTGGATCTCTTATAATGGTCACATTTACTTGTATATTATTCAAACAGCAATTTTCACCTCGGTTAAATTTGGTGTAACATTCCTTTAGTTATTAGGGAAAAGTCTCGTCTCCGCATCTCTAGTTGAACTCCAATCAAGAGATAATTTTAAACCATAATAAAAAATTGATGGGTAAATTATTCAAGAATTTGGATACGTAAAGTTTACTCATTTCACGTTTGGAGCTTGTTAATAACAAGATCAAATTTGAAATGATTTGCTGTGAATGAGTTATAAGTATAATGCAAGACAAAATTAGACAGTTTTGCATATTTTACATGGACAAATTTGGACTTGTATCACGTAATATATACATTGTTTTAAAAAATTTGGGTGCACACATCTTATTGTTTATATGTTGGATCCATCTTTGCCTCTCGGCAAAAGATACTTTTATTTTAAAGCAGTTCATCTTACTTTAGTTACAGTAACGTGATACAAATAATGAAGTTATTCAAATGCGTGGTTTAGCTTAGATTACTTTTTCCTTCTTTTTCTCTGGGATATTTTTGCTAACGCTTTTACAGTTGTCGTAGTTATGATGTTCTAAACAAATAAGTATAAACATAAGCACTGCTTTAACAGAAAACTAGATGATAATGTGTAAGAAAATCTTGACTGATTTACTTGTCGAGAATCAAACAACATCGATTACAGAAAATATATTGACGGCTTTTAGAACTTAGGGAAGGCCTTTTGTCTTCACTAAACCAAATACCCAAGCATGATTAATTGAATGATGAGAAGTCCCAAAAGGCAAGATATTATGCTGAGGATCATAACTGTTTAATTATTAAGAATATTTAGGTATCAAAAGGCCATATACTAAGCAGCTGGTTAATTAACCGCCAAAATAAGAATAGGTTGCAACATATGATCATTGTATATAGCTAGTGTTATGTATTGATCATACATTTATTATACACTTATTATACAATACCTATTATTAATTTTATAAGCAATTGTTTGGTCGAATATTGGTGTTAATTTCCTTTCTTATTTTGTTTTCTTGCCCTTTTCTTTTTGGTGGTCAAGACTAAAAGATACATGAAAGTGTGTTCTCAATTAGTCCAATTATTTCTCACTTTTTCCATTATTAGAAAAGCATGTCGATAAAGTGTCTTCCTCTGTCGTCATTTGGTCACGAACACACATGCTTAAATTAATCATACCAAATAAGAATGCTACATCAACTAATAAATTGTCCATTAAATTACTACTAGATCAAAATCTCTTATTACGTAGTTGATTGCAAATAACAATCAACAAGTTGTCTTTTAGTTTCGCATATGAAATTGTTCTACAAATGTTGAATGTTGTTACAAACATTAAACTTCTCTTAACTTACAATTAGATGATAATCACTGATATAATATTTGTTCTGATTTTCTTGTCCCCAACCAAACAGCATGGATGGGTTTTATCCCTTAAATTATTGAAGTTAGGGGATTTGTCTTCCAACTAGCGAATAAGCCACAGAGATTGTGTGTTTCTAAGTGGTATAGGCTTATCTAATAGTCTTTTTAGGGTTGATGGTCAAAACTTGTTTTGTGGGCCAAATGGGTTTGGAGTCCAGCCCATATTTCACGTGTGCGACGTTTACCGTCAGAAAAGGACTTCCACCTAACAATTTTACTAGTACTCATTTAATGTATTTCTTAAGGTTGATCAAATGAAATTCGATAGATGGGGGTGAAAATTTGTAGGCGGACCACTTCTGCGATTGTACTTGTTGATCAGCAAGGTACAAAAGGTAAAGTTATTATCAATGACCAATTTTGTAAACTTTGACTCTTTTTTGTACAATTTTAGATATTACCATTCACATTTTAACTTTGATATTAAATTTATGTGCACAAGTGTTAAACTTTTGGGCAATTTATATAACTATACGTACTAACATTCTTTTTTACACAAAACTGTTGATGTTATCTCATTTTCAAAATATAGCAATATTTTTTTTTAATACATAGCAAATACATATAAAAAGGTGATAAACCCTAGATCCACCTCCTACACTAGCATGTCAACCCCCAAGTCGTTGCCTCCCATGACTGCTGCCGCCTCCGGTCGCCGAAAATTTTTTTAGTTTTTTTTTTTTTTTTTTTTGGGATTTATGTGTATTTTCATTGTATGGATAATGATACACTGCACATAAAATAAAAATATAGTAGACATACACTCATAGGATTATTGTATGTTTATATATTCTCTATATAGTAACTGTATGTACAGTGTATGCATGGGCATATATTTACACGCCACATATAAATGAATCAACCAAAATATATTCTATACATTTATTGTATGTCAAGTGTATGTCCAATGTATATTCAGTGTATATACAATGCATACACCGCTCATACAATGGGAATACACATGTCATACATTCGCTACAGTCAACAACCACAAACATACATCACAACCACCGTAGATCTGCCATATCCAACCGAAAAAAGCTCAAAAAAAAAAAAAAAAAAAAAAAAAACCAGCAATCGCTGGGAAGAAATGACATAGATCCATAGCAGACAGCACAACGCCGACGAGGGGAGCCGTCGGAGCTCCGTCGTCGACCAGAGCAGAGAACACAGCAGCAACAGAGATCATTACCAGCATCGACGTTATAGGGAGCAAAGCGTCAACGTTAACAACGTCGTTACAGCAGCAGAGCACAAACGCCGATGTTACAGCAGCAACAACGTTACAGCTGGCTGGAGAAAGCAGCGACGGAGAGAAGTATTTGGGTGTGCGACCAAGTCCCACATCAGAAGTTGGCAAGGAAAATAACCTACTTATAAGGTGTAGGGATCTCTTAATGGTGTGAGGCCTTTTGGGAAAACCGTGCGGGCTTAGCCTAAAGCGGACAATATCACACCATGTTAAGAGCACATTGGGCTGTTTTAGCCCAACAACTGGTATCAGAGCCAATGGTTCAACGAGACGAGTATGCAGCGGAGTGAGTGCGCGTGGCCCGACTTAGCCTTTACCCGTTGTGGGCCGGATTACTGCTTGCCTTTACCCACAACTTTGAGGGCCCGTTTAATGTCTTTGCCCGTCTATCCGCCGGTTTACAACCTTTGGCATAGCTTCAAAGACGCACACAGAAGGTACTCAATTGTTGATGTGGGTGACACACAGACAGTGAATCTTCAAATAAGCAGAGATGTTCCATGTGGAACTTAGTTCGAGGGGGAGATTGTTTGGGTGTGCGAACCAAGTCCCACATCAGAAGTTGGCAAGGAAAATAACCTACTTATAAGGTGTAGGATCTCTTAATGGTGTGAGGTCTTTTGGGAAAACCGTGCGGGCTTAGCCCAAAGCGGACAGTATCACACCATGTTAAGAGCACTTTGAGCTGTTTTAGCCCAACAAGAAGGAGGCGTGGGACGACAGAAAAGGGGTTGGGGGATGGTCGCTTGTGACGGGGAGGGGGAGGGCGGTGACAGTGGGGGTTGTATTGAGAGAGAAGAGAGGAGAAAAAAAAGGGATTAGGAGTTTTTTTTGTTATGTTTGGTAACATTGGTAAAAAATGTTCTGATATTTGGTAAAATGATAGAATATTGCTATGCTTTGTTTAAAAAAGATCCCTACAATAACGCAAAGTGCAATTTTTCCTAAGTTTTGTGTTGACTGTCATTACGGTTTGAAGTTTTTTTGTGAAAGACAGAATTAGCACTCCTGTTACATTTTTTCTCCAAAAAAGAAGTCTTACAAAAATTGACCTATAACGAAAAGTTGCTGGCGATCATCAGAGAGAAAATCCTAACAATATCAAAGTCTTTACAAATAGAAATAACAAGCGATCTCACGAAACTTTTTTATGGTGTTAAATTTGAAAGACTTTTCTTATAGGGCTAAATATGTGACGAGGTGTCAGAAGTGTCCTATTTCTGTAAATTCCCCTGCTTTTGGATCCAAAATTACCCTAATATGAAAATTCATTTTTGGTGGGTGAAGGGGGGAGGGGAGGGAGGGTTATTTGAAAACAGTGAGAGGCCAAATGAAGTGGGGCAGGGAGTGTTATGTAGCACAGGAGCCTGAATCCCCAATCTAATATTCTGTTGTCGGCCATCTAAGCCAGTGTGACATCTCAGCCCAACCCCTTCTTGGCCAGACACACTCTGATCAGTCAAAACGGCAGCCTTATCCATCCCCACGTGCACTTCTCCTCTTATTCAACCCTACCCTATGCCCCCCTCATGGTCACAAATACCCTACCTAGTGACAACCCCCCCTTCTTGTGATTTTATATTAATCATCAAATGGTCCACCTTTACTATGCCCTTTAATTCATATCATACGTGTCTATGATTGGAATGAATGAACAAATAATATACGTGCAATTATTGAAGTGAATATGAGCATATTTCGGATTCAAAACATAGAATTTTAAGTTGTTTTCTCTATTTCACACTGCCATGATTCCATCAACTTCCTTATATAGCAATTTCATTCGATTATCAGAGAGCAATGACGAACATATTCATCTTGTAAGATACATTTGATCAGCTACCTTTCTCTAAGGTCGTGGACGTGATAATACCCTCACTCGTTCAACTGTACTAATGAATCTACACATGTTAATAGTTGATACAAATACTCCCTCTCGTACCCCCTTTCTTTTTTAAAGTGTTTGTATATTATACTCTACTACATACTATGCAAGTTTTTTCAAATTTATTTTGTCCACATGTAGGCATAGGACCACAAAGGGAGACAGAGCAAGTTGTATTAGAAGTTGAAAGTTCATACTGCATACTGTAAAGGGAATGTACTTTGGCCGAGTTCAGAACCTTGAGACCATCTTCTTGTTTGTGTGCTAAATACAAAATTCCTTTTCTGTATTATTCTATAAATGTATAGGTGATTCTGTAGACAATTAATAATTGGTGGATACAATGGAACACCAATTGGGCAAGGGTCAGCAAGTGTCGTTTGTGACGTATCACTACAATATGGTAGCTTTACGTGTAGTTGCATATATGTCCCTTTCATATACTGTATTACTACAATATATCAGTTTCAATTTTTACAATGGTTTACATTAGTATACCATAAAATAAACTTGCAAGTTGCAATTCTTCCTTAGTGGTAAAAGCATGTCTATATAATCATCAATACTAGATAAATATAAGGGTTAACCATGGCAAAGTTATTCAATCTCATGCCGTTACAAGTTGAAGTTGATTCAAACATCTTAACGCTAATGTTGAAAGGAACGAATGAAACATATGCTAATCTTTTATATGATTGCAGGTCCTTACTATCTGACTTAGGATGCGCAGAAGTCAAGCATATATATACAGAAGCAAATGTTGTAGCTGATTTACTATCTAAATATGGTTGTAATGCTTCTCAAGACTCTCTAGTTTATCTTAATTATGTCCCATCTTTTGTTATGGTTGAACTGGATTATGATTCCTCTTCTCTACTTAGGGAGAGAAAGGGGAACTTTTGTAACATTGACTAGTCATGATATATATTAATTATGCTTTCCTTAGCAAAAAAAAAATACTAGATAAATGTTAAAGTAGCTCTAATAATACGTGATCGACGATTCAATATTCAAGACGTAGTCGATGGGACTACTTAACGAAACGTTGAACACGACCTTGAGCTCTCCTGCCCAAGTGATCTGAAACAAACCGCAATTGTTATAACCAATGTATTTAATACCGTCGAGAACACTGAAAAATATTTATGCAATTAGATCACTTCAAAATAACAAAAATCTTTTTTTAGAGAATATTGAGAAGTAGAGCTGATGTGATGATCTGTAGTTAAGGTTAGGTAAGTAAAACAGTTGAATCATATTCTTATATAGTATGTACTAAGATTTGGTTCTTTAATTTAACCAGATTTGCATTGGACAACAATATCTTCTTGTTGGGTTTTTGTCCTTTCTTTTGATTCAGAAACCACGCCTAAATATGTACAAATGTGTTTATGACAACTCTTTCTTATTTTAGAATCTTTCCAGGGTAAAATAGTTTTTACTCAATTACAATATGGTACTGCAGATGAGCAACTGCCACCTATCTTCACTCAGTTATAATATGCTGTTTCATTTTACCAGTACAGAGCTCTTTTGAACTCGTCTTGATTACAAAGAGTTCTTCAATGAATGGTAATAATTTTAGCAACTTCGTAACAAATATTAGGGTTGTCCTATTGAACAACACAATATTGTTGATGATACAAGAGAAAAAGGAGTAAAGTTACAAGGGAAAGAAGTAAAATGTGCTGCTGGTGTTCTTTGTTTAATTTTTTGAAGTGTAATAGTTTGAAGTCTTGGCATGTGTTAAGACTCCAAAATTTGCCAGTGTCAGAGACTCTTTATGTCTGTTCTTTTAATACATCATGGCATATGTGAAGAAGGGTATTGCTAGACTTGGGATCAACCTTTAGAGCAAACGATGGCCCATTTTCCATGTCCTGTACAAATAACACTTGGAACACCTCTCCTCTAGCAGTTTTATAGGACAGGTACAGAGTTTAAGATCTAGGCAGTATAGCATAAAAAAAATTAATATTTTTGGATCACCCAAACAACTATAATACTATTAGAAATAATTATCTACAGTATGTGAAATTGATAAATTGTAAAATAAGATAGATTACCTTCATGATAAGGTTAAAATATAGTAATAATGTAAATATTATTAAGGTTATCATTTATCAACAATGGCCAAGTCACATTTATTGAAGGGGGTTTAACTAAATTCTCGTCGCCAAAGAATTGTACTGTATATAGGTGAAAGATATTTCCATGCAGGTGTATCATTGAATTCGCTTGATAGAAGAGAGCATTTGATGAAACTTCCGACTCCGTCACTCACTATCAGTGTATGTGATTAATTTATTAGATCCTCTCCTGAAACTCACTTTTCCTCAAACATGTAGCCAAGCTGCTAGGAATAGGTGACTACTGATATGGGGTACATTTCAATTTGTAATCAACTTCCCTACGACCAATCATGCCTGGAATAAATGAACACAAAATGGCCCCTCCTATACTTTAAAAGCCTATCTTCAAGACATTAGCTCTTCAGATGCATGCATATTCAAATTATCCAACCTGTACTTAATTCTCACCTAGTTTCCAACATAACATGTTCATGGTATCAACCATATCTCAATCCCAACCAATGTGCTAGCTAGGAGGGAAGTTATCTGTCCAAGGAATATAATCTTCATGTATATGGTAAAAAATAAAATAAATTAAATTCAACTATGAATATGGATATGTGAATTGATCTTCCTGCAATATCAACCAAAGAAACAGCTACTAATTCCATCAAAGATTACACTATTTTTAGTACATGTGCTTAAAAATTCTATGGAGCACATGCAATTCGAAGAGTACATTGATTTTTACAAATAAAATACTACCACCCAGTTTCTCACGTAAGATAACACCCTAAAATCCTTCAACCTGATACAAGGTTATATATGCTTTCATACCAGTTGTCAAACAGGAACAAAAACTCAGAAACGTTTCCTATTTTTTAATTCGATATGTTGTTGAGATCAACGAGAGATGAAGATGTATGTTTGAGCAAATGCTCCACATAAATTACGAGAATAACATTCCATATCATCCATGATAAACATTGGCTATATTTATATAATTAGGATAACTCAAGTGAAAGATGATATGAGAGTTAAAACAGCCTGCAATCCATGTAGTATTCCTATGGGTTTGGAAGTTCCTTGGAGAGATCGTAACCAAACCTATACGAATTAAGGCTCAAAAAGATGTCAAAAAACTAGAGAAAGATTATAGAAGTATATATATACTTTAAGCAGATTGACAGAAACATATATGGAGTAGAGGCATCTCCATGCAACACAAGTGTGAGATCCAACATTTTTCCATAAAAACCTTAATTTACTTTAAAAGACGGTTGGAGTGACATGTATAGGATCCCTCAATCCTTAATTAAAGGTCTCAGTTCAAGCCTTGGAATAAAAAAGTCCCAGTTAAGGAACGCCTACGACGAGAATTCAAATTAATCAGAGCTACAGTAGCAAAAAAAAAATGACAACAAAAGATTCTTTCAACTGATCTGGGAGTTAGACAATTAATCGATTGACTCATCATCCGATGTCTGCAGCTATTTTTCAATACTAGTACTGCTAGGCTGGAAAAAAAGGTGTCAAGATCACCATTTCAAACAATGGCTAATGATCAAGCATCTCTGATATAATTCAGGCACTAAAATCACCCAACCTCTACCAATTGACAGAAGGCATATAATATGTAGAAAAACAAGAATCAACCAACAGATCTAAAGTAATGAACAACATCAAAAGACCTTGAGATCTGAAATACATAATATTCTGCTTCTTCTACATTAGGGCGCGCACATGTTTGACAATAAGTTGCAAGTAGATAAGTCATATCCAGATGATGAAGCACAAATTAGAAAAAGCAGAGTTCCAACAAGCACAAGCTAACTCAGAAGGCAAAGTAGAAAAGCTGCTTATGGAATGTGCAGTCTTACGTTTATGTACAAAGGTAACTAAGCAAAAAATTCCAGATAGGTGGACGAACATTTACTACAAAAGGCCTCAGGTCCCCACTTAGGGGCACAGGCGTAACAAAATAATAAGTTTTGTGAACCATCAATTTCCATCGACTTGCAGTAGACATAGTTCATTACAAGTTCACAAAAATCTGATGACAAGGACTAGCAGTCTCGACAGCTTCTGACAAATGATGATCTCAACCAGCATGCTCCCCAGAATCAAAACCAAACTTGTTCCCACCCCAGGCAATGTAACTATCCTGTGAACCAAACTCCTACAGAAATGTGATGTTGAATAAAAGATTAAGTAAAACATAAAAATAATACATCACGCGAAAGAAAAGACAAACCCAGTATGAACTTATTCTAGAACTGTTATGGAAGATGCAAGAATAAACTTACAAGTTGACTAAGTCGAAAATCAGGTGGCGTATCAAGGTCTATGTTGGCTGGATCAAGAGCCAAATTTTGGCACTCCTCCAAATCCTTCTTCAGATCCTCTGGTCCTAACTGAGCATAATCAGCAAGCCTAGGTTTACATTTCTGCTTGTCATTTTCACTTCCATCCCTATCTGGTGATTGGCTCGCGAGAAGATCATCACACAAGGATAGCCCTTCTACGAGTTGCTGAGAATCCAGCAAATATTGTGACTCACTATCCCACCATTTCGGGTCATCACCAGTCTCAGTCTCAACATTTGTCCCAGTTTCATCAACTTGATTCTCTATGATCTGATTTTGGCTGTCAGTCTGCTCAGGAGGAACTATCATTTCATCTTCTATGTAATCCACCTCATGATACTGAGTGCAAAGCAACAAGAGAACTAAGAAAGTAGCACTATGAATATTTTTATAATTGATAAGCAGATATCAGGGGCAACAGATCCTCCTATTTGGGTTAGGACGTAGACTCAGCAACAAATTATAGTCAAGTAGACAAATGATGTAATATCGCTGGATATGCAACTTCTTTTACCAGTGGAAGTACTAGGTCTGCAGCTTTGAAGTCATAGATATCAAATGATCTAACAATATTGAGAACCCATTCTCTCTGGAGTGTGCTTTTTTGATGAGTAGATAAGTATTTTATTGATGTAAACAGAACTAACGTGCTGCTGTAACTGTACGGTACAAAAGCCCAAATCATTGTGACTGTACAGAACAAAAGCCAAAATCTCAACTTCCATCTTGAACAGAGCTGATAAATTCTAGTAAAATCATCTACATCCTCAAAGTTTCCTCATAAAGCAAATAAAGATAAGAAGATGTACTTCAGTCCTAAATATATTTCATTTTTCCCGTGAAGTATGCTTCCATTGATTTTAATTTCAAAGAATGCAGTATTAGGTTAATGCAACGAAAAACAAAAGCAGATAGAAAGAAGGAGGCAATTATTTGGTAACAGGCAAACCAAAGGAAGAAAGAATAGCTGCACAAAAGTGTTATCGTCTCTATTTCTTTTCCAAATTTCTTGGATAGTGCAGAATGGTAAAACTTAATGAATTGCTTTATTCTTATGTAACATTAACATTGACCAGCAACAACAAAGAACATTACACATGGTAATACCTGGGTAGTGGGACTGATGCTAGGTGCAGCAATTTGCTGTCCTGCATCCATACTTGAAGATCGCCTCTCACTGCGAGGGGGTTCAGGAGTCGCAGACTTGGGGGTATGTGGATCTACCTTAGCAACCAGACATTCAGAGTCCTCAGGGAATTCTTGTACAATTTTTTCACCCTGCTTGACCTGCTGCTGCTGATAAAATACTTTAGACACAACATATTCCCCTTCCATTTCATCTTCCCCAGTTCCTAGATGATACTGGTGCATCACCCAATTTGTTTTCTCGGGTTTCCCACCCTTAGCTGGGCTAACATAAAGAACCATTATCTTCTTACACCCTCTTTGTATTCCACCCAGGATAACAGGTTTTGTGCGACCAGTCTTATGCCAACGAACAT
Organism: Petunia axillaris subsp. axillaris; assembly: GCA_029990575.1. Taxonomy (NCBI): domain Eukaryota; kingdom Viridiplantae; phylum Streptophyta; class Magnoliopsida; order Solanales; family Solanaceae; genus Petunia; species Petunia axillaris. Next base: position 49,891,895 of record JARKNS010000009.1, read on the forward strand.
CGCCGAAATTATCTCCATGTATTTTCCTGCGCTTACGTGTTCCAGTATTGTAAGCCTTAATTGCACGGTGAAAGAAGTGTGAGACACTTCCATCCTGCTTAACACCTACAAAATGTGTATTCTTCATTAATGCAGATTCATAACAAATCAAAAATAGAAAGTGCAGGAACAGGAATAGGATCATCCTTTCATGCCTGGTAAGTTTTGAGGATGAGTATAGCAGATTCCATCATCTTCATTAACAGTTGGAATGAACTCATCAATGAAAGGATGTGGCTTCTGCTCTCCAACTCCAACTTTTCCAAGTAAGTGCCAAATAATCTCTTGATCACTTGGATCAAATTTTACACCTCTTGGTAAGCCTGGCCAGTGATGGCTAACCTGGAAAGACGAACTTACACGTATCACTTAAAGGTAACAGCTAACGGATTCATTTTGTTTCCTTTCCCTTCCATTCAAATTGTTTTCATCTCTTTTCTTGTCATGGAGGGGAAAGGGGTTCTCGAAAACTTTCAAGGTAGCTGATTACAAGCAACCACAAATCACAGCTTTCACGGCCCAAACTATTTATCAGATAGAGAGGAAAAAACACAAGGCATCACTGTGAAACCAGTCCTTCCCCACAAATCTAGTTGTATCATTTTTCCACTTCCATTCTGGAAACCAGATTTCAGTTTGTCGAGAAAAACAACTGAAAATGCTATACAGATCTCTACGAAATTGAAAAAAGACTGACTCAACTGCAAACTGTTACTGAAAGAAAATCAAAGATGATAAAAAGCTCCCAAAAGAATAGAAGGTATTGATTTTTTTGGGGATAAAGTAGAAAGTATTGAGTTTATCCTTTTAATAGGAATGAATTTACCAAATTACAAATATTCTTGCAAAAAAAGGACAAAGGTGGGGGAGAGGAGGAGAAAAATGACCAGAGAGACCAGAGAGATCCTCTGGAAAAAATGTGGTCCTTCAGCAATATCGCATAACATAATAAGAATTCTTATTAAAAGTGCATCGAAAATAATGTACAATTACATTATCAGGGAGAATTGAAATTCATGTGAGAAGACTCTTACATCACTATTATCAACGATAAACTGGCATTTAGGGCAAGCTTTTGTGGGGTTGCTCTTCCAATTCACTGTTGCAGGATCACCTGATGCACTCTTAATTTTTGTTGCAATCCTTTTACCGTCAACTAACCATGATGGCCTGCAAGCACAACCATATATATGCTATTGAAGTGCTTTCTTAATTAAAACGTGGACAAGTTCAAATGTACAGCAAACATGACTGGAAATTAAAGATCCTGATCCCCATCTCAGAATAACTAAATTTATTTAGCCCAAGCAGGACAAGTAAGATGAAGTTGCGACCTCTTCTGCTTTGTCGTTGCAGTCTCATCATTAATATCATCCCATTAAAAACATTCAACGAGACAAGAAGGTATGTGGGATGTGTCATCCTTTATGTGAATTTTCTCATCTTTAAGTTATTGGAGGAGGCGCTCAAAACTACCCAATGAAGATGTTACGGTCTTGTATGTACTTTTTTCTTTTACTGGTAGTTTCCTTTATCTGACATAACTAGAAGTCTAGAAATGTAACAGATATTAACTGATTATAAGCTACAGAGATATATATAAATTTCAAGAACACCAATGATCACCCAAAGTGGAAAGCTGCAGCTGAGTTGATCATCATTGTATATACCAAGTTATTCAAAGTCAATTCATTAGCAATCAAGAGAGAAACATAAAACACCTGCATCATTTCTGTGCAAAGAGTTGGGGATATAGCTAAATGGAAAAGGAAGCAACAATAGAAGTCACAAAATGTAGATCTCCAAGAAGAAGAGATAAGCAAAAAGAAAAAAAGTGACGAGGACTCCAATGTTTAACTCCAGTTAATCTACTACAGATTATTAGGCAAATATGCTTCCGCCAGCTGTCCTGCCACTTCCAGCATTCCACTAACAAAAGTTGAACTGGTTACAATAGATAATTCAGATCTACATTTAGCTTGGTATTCATTACATGACACATGTGATCCACTGAATATCTGATCAACTAATCAGCCACATCAAGTTTGGTCTTCCTCATATCTTATCATCATCAGTGATCATGCCCATATAACTCATTCATCAGCTAGAGTTTACATCCTTTTTACATAACAACCATCACATGTTTATTTATTTCTATCATTTGCTTCTAGAACTCTGCAATCTAGACTAGGTGAAAGATAAAACAAAATGGAAGCAAAAATATTCACATAGATGATACCAACTGGAGTAGTTGATATTAAGCATAATCATGTTGTTGCTAAGATTTATTTTACACTGTTAAAGAGAACTGTAAGTTAGTAGAAAACATAGAGAACCTCCGGTGTAGGAAAACCTTAACTGTGGATACTGAAATGAAAGGGTCAAAAGAGACCAAAATGTATTGTGGGGATTTATACAAGCGCACCCTAACTGGCTGGGAATCGAGCGGTGTTGCCGTTGTTGCGTTCAATTCAAAAATTAAATGGTGAAATGATGCTCCAAATTTAGCATACATCAAACTGGAAAATTTATCTTGTTTGCCACAATAAGCATAGGACAAGTAATTAGTTTTGTTTCTCTTACTTCAGGCATACGAAATATCCTTATAAAGAATATGAATCATAAGCCAAACCAATGAGAGAAAAAGCAGGTTATCATTTGTGCAGGTGAGAGGTAGTAGGGGAGGTATCAGGTAACAGGCACCCTGTGACGCGGTTGCAAGATGGCCCGGACATCACCATTATCAAAAAGAAAAAAGAGATTAAGCTAGCGTTTGTTCATAGTTTTTGGGGGTGTTTTTGGCAGTTTTTGGGATTTTTTGGGAAATCCCTCACAAACTTCAAATTTTGTTCCAAATAAAATGCATGTCCAAACAAAATTTCAATTTCCCAAGTTCCAAATCCCAAATCATGTCCAAACGGGAGCTAAAAACAAGTACTTTTCCTTTAGTTCAAAATCAGAGAAAAGAAATCCATCATCCTCCCAAACAATAAAGGATCCTACAAATGTTCCTAAAAGGCAAAAACATGACAAACAAGCTATCACTAAGAACCCTAACTATTTTCCTCAATTAATGAATCAATCAATCACCTACACCTCAATCCCAGATTAGTCAGGAATACCATTAGTGATCATCAAAAAGAATATCCAGACAAGTATCTATCTCAGAGAACAAAGCCAAAATAGACACAGTTTGCATAGTTTGCAGCTAATTCAAGAAAACAAAGCAAAAATCAAAGATTTGATACCAGTACAACCAAACAAGGTTGTTGCTTGAAACCCCCAAAACGTGGAAACATAAACTAGCAAGCATGCCAGTAACAGGTTCATATAATTCAATCTACCTCTTCCTTATGATTCACCACTAAGGTCCAGTTCTAATATCTGAGTTAAACCTAGAATATACACAGCAAACTAATTGTTTTTTCCACATTCAGCGCTCTTTGGGTATTTTACTAACCGATAACAACATAAGGTTCAGACCTCATTCAACCATCGAAACCCCTTCAAGCCTATTCACAGCGAAAAGAAAAAATAATCAAAAACTATGCAACTCTAAGAGAATCACTAATTGGTCAAATTTAAATCTTTTAAGCAAAAAGAAACTCCAACCCATCATTGAATCAAGCCAAAGTATCTGCTCACGGGAACTCAATAGACTACAAGTACAACTTTATTTATTCATCAAAATCACAACTTTAAGACATCATTGGACTTCAAGACCTCAAAAATAAGTGACACACCTCACTTGACCAATGAACCCCCTTTGGACCTATTCCACTAAAAGGAACCATCAAAAGTTACTAGGAATACAACTTTTCGAGCATCAATCATCAGTCAATTTTTAATTTCCGCAAAAAGGAACTCCAATGTACCATTGAATCAAGCCATCGTATCCGCTCGAGATAACTCAAAAGACAACTACTACAACTTTACCCATTCATCACAATCAAACCTTTATTAGTACATTCTTGGTTAAGAATCCAATAACAAGACACTTCACTCAACCAACGAAACAACCCCCCCTCCAAATCACTGAAAGGAACCATCAACACCTACTAGACTGAGTAGGACTCTTTCGAGCATAAATCATTGGTCAACTTTAAACTTCTGAGCAAAAAGAGACTCCACCCCATCATTGATCAAGCTCAAGTATCTACTCAGAAAAACTCAATAGACAAATACAACTTCACCCAAACAACAACAACATACAACATACAGAATGATATCCCACAAGTGGGGTCTAAAGAGGGTGAGCTGTACACAGACCTTACCCCTAGGTACAGAGGCTGTTTCCGAAAGACCCTACGCTCACAAATACAACTTCACCCATTCATCAAAATCAAAACTTTACGTCATCCTTTCAAAAACCCAATAACAAAGTAAATAAACAAACTTAACTCTACCAAATAAACCCCTTAAAACCCATCATTGTAACAAACCCAACATAGCACCCTCAAGAAAAATAATCCCACAAGTGGGGTCCGAGGAAGGTGAGATCAAGTGGGGTCCGAAGAGGGTGAGATGTACGAAGACCTTACGCCCCCCACAAAATACACAACACTTCACACTATAGTCTAAAATCACAAATTTAAGCATCCTTTAACTACAAGAATCTACATGCATTAATAAAAATCCAATCTTTTTATGACCATATAAATAAAAATTGAATCTTCATGGGAACTTAATAGACTACAAGTACAACTTTACTTATTCATCAAAATCACAACTTTAAGACATTATTGGACTTCAAGACCTCAAAAACAAGTGCCACACCTCACTTGACCAACGAACCCCCTTTGGACCTATTCCACTGAAAGGAACCATCAAACTTGCTAGGAATACAACATTTCGAGCATCAATCATCAGTCAATTTTGAATTTCCACAAAAAGGAACTCCAATGTACCATTGAATCAAGCAATCATATCTGCTCGAGATAACTCAAAAGACAACTAGAACTTTACCCATTCATCAAAATCACAACTTTATCACAATCTTGGTTAAGAACCCAATAACAAGACACCTCACTCAGCCAAGGAAACAAAACACAACCCCCCCCCCCCCCCCCCACCAAAAAAAAAAAAAAAAAACCACTGAAAGCAACCATTGAGTACAACTCTTTCGAGCATCAATCATTGGTCGACTTTAAACTTCTGACCAAAAAGAACTCCATCCCATCATTGACCAAAAAGCATCAATCATTGGTCCACTGAACTCAATAGACAAATACAACCTCATCCAAACAACAACAACAACATACTGACTACCGAATGATATACCACAAGTGGGGTCTAGGGAGGGTGAGTGTTACAGAGACCTTACCCCTACCTCGACTGAGGTTGAGAGGATGTTTCCGAAAGACCCTCGGGTCACAACTACAAATTCACCCATTCATCAAAATCACAACTTTAAGAAATTCCTTCAAAAACCCAGTAAAACAAAGTAAATAGCTAGACTTCACTTTACCAAATAAACCCCTTAAAACCCATCATTGTAACAAACCCAACATAGCACCCTCAAGAAAAACTCAACAACATACCCAACCTAATCCTGGGGTCCGGGGAGGGTGAAATGTACAAGACCTTACGCCCCCACAAAATACACAACACTTCACACTATAGTCCAAAATAACAACTTTAAGCAGCCTTTAACTACAAGATTCTACATGCATTAAAAAAAATCCAATCTTTTTCTGACCATGTAAATAAAAATTGAATCTTTAGCAGATACAAGTCCAAGAATATACAGTCAATATACAAAAGGTGTAAGTCAAAGTGAGCATACTTAGCCATTGAAGAGTGATGATGTAATAACAGAGCATGAAAACCCTTTGATTTGATCTCTTTTTCTCCTTTTTGGGTAACTTGGAATGTCTTAAAAAGGTACAGTCCAAAGTGGTTTCTTTGTAGTTTCTCACCTTTTTGTATTCTTTTTTTGTTTCTTTTTGGTGTTTTTGAGGTAGTTTTGAATATTTAAAAACGTGTTTTTCTTAGTACGATATGATGACTTAAGAGACTGACAAGAAAATACCAAACCAAGTCACGAACACAAAAAGAGGTACTCGTTATCAACTTGTTTGTTATAATTTGATTTGATATAAAATTTAATAAAAGATAAAAATTTTAAACTTTATAATCTAAAATAAGTTATGAAGATATATGTGGTTATGGGGCTGGCAATATCCATATTTTAATGTGTTGGATGAGTCATATTTTAGCGGGATTTTTACACTACATAATCATTTCCAACCCTTATCCACTTTTATAACCATATTTTGTCATGTCTTTCTTTTCCTAGCATATTTATCAAATATAATTTGATGATATAAATATTTAAAAAATATAGGACAAATATATATGTGTATAGAAGGTATATATACAAAATATCAATCTATTATATTTGATATTTTAATTATAAATTAAATTTTAAATATAAATATTGTGGCTATATTATGTTAGTGCTAAATGACTTGTTAATATGAAATATTGTGGGCTATTTACGTGGAAATCTCTATTTTAGCCGGGTACAATCTGGGCTTCCACCCAAATTTTACCTATAGAAATATGGGTTTATACGGGTAATTTTATGGGTAAAAATGGGTCAGTCAAAAAAGATGCTATGAGTTACCAGACCAATCCTCCTCTATCCATCCTCCAATTCTCGCCAAAAGCAGAGAAATTCAACTGTGAACTATACAAGCTTTTATGCAAGAATGCAATTTCATTTTTCCAGTAATTTTTTTTCCTTTTCTTTTTGTTTTTTGAGTGCATCCTTTTAATTTTCTGTTCTGTTTCTTCATCTTATCATTATCCAGACCCAACACTTCTAAAAATCGTAAAATCTAACTAAAATTAGAATCTTAATGTTTAAACTAATTTAAGGGACAAATAATAACATATTAATTTGTATTTTGTTAAACAATCCAATTTAAGAGTAAAAACAAAGAGAGCATTGGCTTATGCATTTGACCAATATAATTTGTGTTACTTTATAATTTCATAATGATCTTTTATACCCATATACTTTTTGACTAGAAAAAAAAATGAGAGCATAAATATTATGTGTTTTAATTACATTCTTTTACATGGAGTGAAGCCCAGTAGATTGAACATGATTTTCGCCTATTACAAAAAATCACATACGTAAATTAAGAAATTTATATTATGCTTGGTGTCAAATGTCAATGAGCACAAAAATGAACTCCAGTATTGAATAGTACAATAATTCTGTCTATTGTGTGCAATAAAATGAACTTCAGTAAGCTTTTTTATCTTTAGGAGATACACACACGTAAAATGAGTAGGATTGATTTTTACCCAACCCATATTTTGTCCAACCCATTTTTATCCATATTAATATGGGCGGATTGTAACCCAACCCATTTCTGCTCAATCCATTTTTAGCTCACCCACATCCAACCCAAACCATCCATTTGTCACTTCTGTGTGGTTATAAATGAGTAAAAAATTAGATTTGAAGTTAAATTATTGTCAAATTTAAAGATATGACATTTTTTTTAAAACTCATACAAAAAGTATGACAAACAAAATAGAATGAAAAGAGTGTATAGTAGGAGAAAACTAGACTTCACATAAATTTATGGAAATAATATTGAGAATATAGACAATTTTCCTAGTTGGACATCTATATTAATTGTCATCAGTTAGTATTATATAATCTGAAAATTGGCCAAAAGATAACATGAAAGTATATGTGTTTTTATGGTTAGCAGCATTAACGACAATGTTATAGTTGAGATTACTTGCAAACGAAGGATAAGACTATCCAATTTTCGATAGGTGTGGAAGAAATTTAGCCATTTCCATATAAAAAGAGTCAGAAACTATTTTCATGTTGTCAATTAGTATTAGGAGTTCAAAAATATATCCTTTCAAATTGAGTTTTAACTATAATATATATCGATATTGTATATTATTTTTTGTATTAGCTAACTGTGTTGGTCAGATTTTGTCTGATCACGTTAGTGACACGTGGCCAGCTACGTGGCAAGATAAGAGCAGTTAACGAAGACGACATAAATTGAGATCGGAGTAGGATAGTTTTGATCGATTGAATTGAGTCGTGACCGGAAGATTTCGAAGACAGTTGCTTTGCCAGATAATGGTGATTAGGGGTGGGTATATAGTCCGAAATATCGAATTCCGCACCGAAATGAATTAGTTTGATATTTTGGTATTCGGTACGGAATTCGATATGAAATTTCAGTATTTCAGAATTTCAGTTCGGAATATGGTAAGAGGGTTTCCGAATTTTGAAATTCCGAAATTCCGAACTTTTTTAGGTATGTTATGTAATTTGAATAATACTCTAAACCATCCGGCCAAAATTCAAATGGCCCAATGGCCCAACCCAATTAAAAGTCAGCCTTACCCATTTCAACAAAAAATTCACACTTTTTCTTTTTTTACTTCCTAATTTTAAATCCTAAATCAAAATCAAAGATATTATTTCATCTCCAACTTTCACGGTATTTCTTCAAACTGAAACCAATTTGACCATCACTTTGATTGTTCTAACTTGTAAGTAGGAAAAAGAAGAATTCTTATGACTATGAATATGAACTAATTCTACTTGCATACATGAGTTCATTCTCATGAAACTTTACTGTGAATCAACTTTAAGAAAGTAACTTTACTGTCATGTTTTAAAAATTTAAAGTTTTTATCTTTTTCTCTTGTCTAATTAAATATTATGGTAAAATATGTCTGAGTAAATAGTGGTAGAACTCTTAAGGCTCTAGCTTTCTGTGTTGCATATCTTCCATTAAAGAATTACTTTTAAGCTTAAGATTGACTAAATTAGCTAGTTTAAGAACTTTGTACTACTACTAGGATTGTTAGTTAAATTAATTGTTAGGCTAACATAGAGGGCCCTGAAAGAAACTGAATAAGCAAAATCATCGATAAACACTACAAATAAAACTATAAATATATCTAATAAGTTACAACAATGGTGTTTCCTAGAATCCTAGTAGTATAATTTATACATAGCAGACATTGTGAATTTTGTTCCGTTGATGTAGATTGCAAGTCAATTTTTATTTGGTATACCGTATACCGCACCGAATAAAACCGAACCGAAATATAAAATATTGAACCATTCCGAAGTAGTTTTGTAAGGTATTTGGTATCCACCCTTTGCAAACCGTATACCGAATCGTATTTGATAAAAACCGTTCCGGTATACCGAATGTCCACCCCTAATGATGATTGATCTTATCCCACTTTTGTCGGAGCGGATTCAGCGGAGTCGGTTAAACGTGGGCAACTACTGTTGGTAATTGATATAGAGACGTGGGAGAGTGGAGTCCTTCTAGGGTTGGAGACTCCATTATTACTGTTATTAATCCGCCACCACTATAAACAAATATCGTATTAAGTATAAATCGCAGCTTGGTCCAAGTCTGAAGGAAGACTCTTCTCTTTCAACGGAGCACCAGCCTTCGATCAATCAATGCAATAAGCTTTATTGCTTTCATTTATTGATTGATTGTTTATCTCATCGTTTGCTTGTTGTTCTTGTTGAACCCTCCCAAAATGCACACAAATATGCACCGGGATTTGATTTCAACAAAATAGGACTTCAAAGGGTTTCTTTGGAGTCGCCACCTAATTTAAGGATTATTAGGAACCTAAATTAACTAAAGAGTGCAATTTTATTCTTTAATTAAATTAAATTAAATTAAAATCAGAGATTCCGAGTAAGTGGTTCTATTAAATTCGAAAGAAGGTCCCTTGCGGGAGCACTTTCGGAAATCCGCTAAATGCGGTTAATCCGGCGGTTTCACGAATTTGTTAAGGATAATAGAATTAATTTTAACTAAGGATAATGTAAATAAGATAAGGGTTTAGATTACGCCGATACTTAGATAAATAGATGATGAAATCTTAAGATTAAATAAATGGATGAATTACACCATGGTTGATTGATTAATTGATTACATAAATAAGGATAAATATATAATATAAATAAAGTAAAATACTCTAAATAAATAATTAGATAAGTAATTGATTAGTTGATCGCTTAAGTAAATGGATAAACAAATAGATAACTTAAATAAATTAACATCTATATTAATTTAATTAAATAAATGAATAAATAAATAAATAATTATTATTAAAGGAATAAATAAACGATTAACTGAATTAAATAAATAAATAAATGATTAATTAAATTAAATAAATAAATAAAATTAATTAAATAAATTAATAAATAGATATCACATAATTAATCATATTAATGAATAAATGAATAGATAGATAAATAACTATTTAATAGATGGATACGTAAATATAGATAATAGATGAGATGTATAATTTAATTAAATTTTAATTTCTTTTGCACTCGATAATTATCCTTAGATTACTATTAACTTAAACTAATTGGCAAGTCCACAAAAAAAAAGGGATAAGCAATTATATAATCATTCTAAACATGCAATAAGTTAACGATTCAATAAAGCGACTATCCTACCAAGTTTCTCACATGCAAATCCTATTCCGGATTCAGGGCTTCCTAAAACATGCTTTCTAAAGGGAACGGGAAAGCGGGAGTTTAGAAGGTAGAACCCGGGATAGCGAACTCAATTCGAGCCCTGTATTTCACAAGGCTTTTCATTTATTCATTTCTTTTGTTTTACATTTTCGGGGATATCAAGTCCCGAAAATGCGGAGCGATTCAAATAACTTCGAAATACACGCCACCCCCATTTGTGAGTTTTCATTCAACTCGAACTCGTCCCAAGAGTGTTTTATGCAAAAGAAATAAGAGACATGAGGATTAGTATATAAAGAAGTAAACTCAAATAGAGTAGAAAGTACTCAGGCAGAGAGGTTCAGGTAAGTAACATGATTCAAAGGCAAAGTTATCCCAAAAATAAGAACAAGAACTTATACTAAGGAAACTAAACGCAACTGAACATAGTGCTTATTAAGGTAAGTAACACGATTCAGGTAACTAAACGCAAGGCATTTTCCAAATTTATTCCAGATTTGAAAACTTAGAAAAAATGCAATTGAACCTAGTTCTAATTAAGAAAGTGGAATGCAAACTAAGTACCATATAGTTAAAACTTAAGTTCCTTCAACAAGATGCAAACGACCCACAGGTATATATAATTGCAATAACATAGTCCCAAGATAATACATTTTATTCCAAAAAGTAAGGACAAGAACAAGTTGTAACAATCCCAGTTCAATGAAAGCAAGTTTCAGGAGTAAGTCAATTGACATCTAGCCTGAGATGGTAGAGATGAAATGTTATAACAAGAAGGAAGTAACATTTCTTTCTACACCCTTTAACCGGTACAAAGAATATACATTATCTTAGAATAGGATCACTTAACTTCCGTAATCAAAACCCCGGCAATCGATTACATTTCAACATGATGGCAGAATAACTAGAAGAAAACTTAACAGGGAGCTAAAGGATGTCCAAGACATCAAGGCAAATCCAAGAAAATCATATACAAGATTAGCAAAATGAAACACTTAGAAAAATAGAATAAAGGAAAAGGGTTCATCTTTATATGCTTTCACAAGAAAAACAATTTTTTTTATCTCTTTTAAATAAAGAGAGAAAATAACCACAGATACCAAACCCCTGACAGAAATTCCCTGAATTCTTTACACCCCACAACAATATGAAACAGCCTCTAACACTTCAAGAAATCAGACAACTACCCCCTCCCCCCCCAAAACAGACTCCCTATAACCCCTTCACACACACTGAAACTCTGACTGCACACCACACTCAAGGACTGCACCTGCTACAACTTCATACCTGAACTGACCAACACACACAAACACCTTATGCTTCTAAACCAGCTCCTCTCTTCTTCTAGCAGACCCTGCACCCTACTACAACCACCTGAACCATTTCAAACTCAAACCAGCTGCCTGCTACTACTCCTAGACTACTTACACTCATACCCACAACCAGGAACCACCCTGAAACAAACTGCATACACCCCAGCAAACTACAGCAAACCAGAAGAATAAACAACACCCTCTGAAGATCTCTTTCACTCCCTCATGCATCTCAAAACAAGAACTAATCCTTCCCTGATCCCTCTTAAACTTCTTACTATGAGCACCCCTGAACCCCTGACCTCACAGCTACAAAAGACAGCCCTCAAATTACCTACACACTCTCTCACACACTCTGACTTCTCCAGGAATGCAAGAGTCAGCTCCAGCACCCACTACATGCTTCCTACACTTACACTCTCCACTATCAAAACATCTCACCAAAGCCACCTAGCAACTCCCTGACAACCAAGAAACACACTGGAAACAAACAGGGCAAGAACAGCTACATCAGACTCCCTCAGCTTACAGAAACACTGGCACACACCTCACAGGCTGAACAACCACCCAGACCTAAGCTTCTCTACTCAAAACAGAGATAGGACCGGCTCACCCTATTTCACAGGCTATCTCAACTGCCAGAAACAGCCTGGACACCTGCTATACTTCATACTCCTTAGGCTTCCCCTCCACACTCGGAAGCTCCTAATACATAACCTGAACTAACTGCAGCAATCAGAACCCTTCACATATATACCCACAGCTGCACCAAAACCTAAAGAGAAACAGAATCAGACTACTTTACTCCCTATTATTCCCTGAACCTCATCAGAACACTCAGGGAAAAACCAAGAGGAAACAGACCCCTTCAAACAGATCAAGAACAATACTGCCTTTGATAAACCAGGAAACACACCCAAAATGGTTAAATAGGTCTTGCAATGCCTTACATAAACTCTTGAAGTTTTACATATCAAATAACCAAACAACAATTGCAGCAAATACACATTTGAAGAGGAATCAATGTTTCACTTTCAAAATAGGAAAAAAAAAAAAAAAAAAAAAACTAACTAACAGAGTATGAGTCACATGTCACAGTCAGGTAATCAAAAAGACCAACTAGTTATTATTCAAACCTATATAAACATGACTCCCTTTAAAATTAGCAATTCCAGCTATGTGAAGCAATCTCATAAGACAGCAATTAACAAAGTAACTAAATAATCACACCAAAAGCTTTCACCTTTAATAGATTATGTTAACCAATCTTGAGTTTTAAAGAAAGATCTTAACTTCAACCGCAACATATAAAATCAGCTTAACCATTATAACATTACACAACCATGTTATATCCATACGTTCCAATATATAACTAACTAACGGTAAAAGAAAACAGGGAGGAGCATTACCTTTTTGCGAGCAGCGAGCTAGGGCGCGGATTCGAAAAAAAGTGACTCGGACGCGACTCGAATGAGGTCGACGACTCAAAACAATGAAGCGACGACACGAGTAATGAAACGACAACAAGAAATGAATGCTAAGAACAGTGGCACTAGAATCATTTTTTTTTTTTTTTGCTTTCCGAAAATCAGAAAATCCTTTTCTTACTCTCTATTTGCTGCCGTTTTTGTTTATGTAAAAAAAATCTAGAACCCCCTAAACCCTACAAACAATGATAAATATATAGGAAAATTTTAGGGTTTACCTTGGGCTCCAAAAATCCGAAATGCCCTTGCCATTTTTTGATCTATTTCTTCTAAGATAAGGGTCTAAAGTGTCCATTCCTTCAGATTGTACACTTTGGATCCTTATCTCCAAGAAAAGATCCGAAGGCTGGGGTTGATCGAAATTTCAAATAGACGAACCAGATTACTTGTTCGTTGGGAATAAGTTAGAAACTTCTGCAATAACACAGCTGGAACAGTGTCACTTGTCCAGCGAAGACCTGTACGGAGAAGATGATCAGCTGGCCGGGTTTTGTCGTGGGTCGCGGGTCGCGGGTCAGGGGAAGAGGGGACTGAATTGGGTGAGGGGATTTAGCGGGCAAGGGAGTAATATGATATATATGTATAGTTGCAGAAGTAGGCTAGAATTAGGTTTTAAAACGATTTTAGCCTCTTTTAATATAATTAAGTAACTTGAACTAATTACACACGTAAGCTAAAATTAAAGCCGCGTCTAACACAATTAGCCCTTTTCTTTTAAATTTAACTCAATTACTTTGAATTTTTAAAATAATTAGACTTTAATTTACACGACCGGGATAAAATTGGGTGTCAACAGTTCTCATTGTTTGGCATATTCATTCATCATTATCGATCTTGTTAATTAATTGTCGTTATCTTGATCGTAATATTGGTTCAGTAGGATTATTGTTAGTCCATAAATCACAATTTCATCGTCTTTGCTAAACATATCGTCGGTTAATTCGCATTATCTTGCATACTTGTCGTTGTCGTTGTCGTAATTCTGTCACAACATTCTTCATCGAATTCTAGTCTAAATCACTCGCTTGATACTATGTAATTTGATATTTAACACGTGCTCGATAAATCAGTAATTATTTATCTTGTTCGTAATTTGTTTGCTCAAAATTAGTAAGAACCGATCGTTTGTGATTACATAGTCGTATTATCGTAATCGGTAAATCTATTGCTTGTCTTCGTTTACTCGATCATATCCCTCTTCGGATTAGACTTGCTATAGTGTGTTATCGAATTCATTATCGTTTGTTCTGTCGAATTTATTGTTTACACATTGTCTTCAGTAGTATTTGGTAAATCGATCACTTGTCAACATAAATTGTTTATCAACCGGTCGGATCAAGATATAAACGGTCGCGTAAGACTCAACTAAATATAAATTTAATTGTAATACCTGAAATCAGTTTTTAGGATAAATAATAACCATTCATAAGATATTCATAAGTAATAGAATGTGGAATTAAAAACTTGAATATTGGAGGACAACAAGAAATGTATACCAATACAAAGGTAGCGTAAAGTTTGTTAAATTTTTTCATTCAGACATTAGATCTGAAGGGTTAATAGGTTAGACATATTAAACACCTAACATTTATTTAAAGGTTTCCTTCAGAAACAGCACCTCAAGGCAAAGAATTTACAAATAAAAGGCCATAATTTTTTTTACATGCCATAACACCTCTCTTATTTTAAAAATTACATAACATAACACCCCCTTTGAACTCTTCCTAAAAATAAAAAATCCAAGGTGTCACTCCCCTCACTTTCCCCATCACTGGCTTGCCCCAAAAATTGAAAAATCGCTGTATCTCGTCAGATTGCTTATTTTATGTCACCGGAGTTTTATTATTGCTGATTTTGTTTAAATAATTTTTTTTTTTTATAATTTTATACACACAAATTTATCTAAGAGTAATAAAGTATACATGTAAATATATAGAAATAGTGTGTATGCAAGGAAAAAATACAAAATAAACATAAATTTTATACAAACATCCATTAATAGAACAAATTTGAAAATTATACAACTTTATTCATTGTATATACACATGTATGCAGATTTATACAGCTTTATACAAATTTACAAAAGTGTATAGAACATATTTATTTAATGTATATACACATATATACAGATTTACACATTTTTATACACAGTTACAGAATTGTATAAACTTGTATAAAAATGTATAAAATTACAAAAATAATTTTATACAGTATTTTGAATAACTTTTACACAAAAACTTAACAAATATCTAAAGATTTATGCAGTTTTATACCGGAAAAATACTGGATCTAAACATTAAAAATTTTTAACAAAAAACTAGTAGATCTCACCGAATTTTTTTAAAAAGGTAAAAAAGAAGAAGACATATGATAAACAAACCCCTCACCAGAGTTTTGACCAGAATTTACATTGAAAAATTGACATTGTGACTAAAAAGACAAAATAAAAGAAGAGAAGAAGAAGAAGAAGTAAAATTGACGGTGGTGGCGCCGTAACAGTCACGACGGCGGTTATGGCGTCTTGGAGAAGAGGGAATGAAGATGAGTCCATGGTGGAAGGGGTGGGGAGGCGGCGGGGCTCTAGTGAAAGGAGGGAATGAGAAGAACGGAAAATGAGGGCTAGGTTTTTTTATTTTATTTTTATAAAGGCAGTGCTATGAGTGAAAGAAAAAATTAAAAAAATGGAGGGGGTGACATTTCGGATAAGGTTCTAAAATAGGGATTTTTTTGGTAATTTTCATGGGATGGGTGTCTCTCCATGTAAGAATTTTTTACTTAAACAGTGTCTACTAAACACCGTAACATCGCATAATGTGTGTAATACATCTATTTTATGTGTGTGAAAGGTATATTTTAGTATTTTACAAAGAAAATCTATTTTCTTATGAGCCATTTGGCCTTACACTTTATTATATTTTTCAAATATTTTTTAAAGAACGTATTTGTGCATGAAAACTTAAAGTTTTTCGAAATTTTGTTAAAGTAAGTATTTCAAAAATCTAAAAGTGCACAAATACATTTTTCCAAACTCAATTTAAAAAATTCTTTTCCAAAATTTTGTTTTTATGTATGGCAAAATGCTTACTTAGCCATTGTCTCTCTGTGCCACCACATCCTCCACCATTACAATTTGCCTCTCCTCATTTCCTCTCTCTCCCTGCCACCACTTCCTCCACTACTAATTTGCCATCATCGCCCCCCTCCCCCCAGTTGTTATGACCACCTTCACCATTATCCTCCATTGGCCCTTCTCATTCCCTTAACTTTTAACACCAGCCTGCCACGTGCCACCACACCTCCACATCATGCCATCGCCAACCTCCCTGCCTCTCCCACTCGACTCATTCCACACTATTACCTTCATTTAGTAGCAGAGTTATAGTGATAGAAAAGTTGTTATTTGAATACTACAGTATATATTCAACGAAAAACTATACCATACATATAGACCCAATATTACGTTGTAAGCGGATAGCCTTTTGGACACTTGAACTTGCACCCAGTTTCTAAACATAAAAACATAACTAATAAACAACCTCATTGATCGTGCTTCTCAATCGTGACTATAAAGGAAGACATGTTATATATATGTTGAACCTTTTGTAGCTTGACATATGTTATTTTTGGGTCTCGTGTCTTTGGAAAAATAAATTTAAGAAATTTTCATTTTTTTCTCTATTTCAATTGCACTTTCAATATTTTATAACTACTAACTTTCAGCATTATACGAGGTTTGAACTCCATCATAAAATTATATAAGGAACTTTAGCTTGAGACTCAACTTTTTTTTCTTCTTGAAATTCAACATTAAACCTCAGCATTTAATTTTATAATGAATACATATACCTTCCGCATTTCAGAACGGTAGCTATTCATGTATAACATTCCAAACGCTTAATATAACTCATTTACCACTCTAAAAAGTGGCTATGGGCGCCAATTTTACTTAAATATAGTGGTGGTTTTTCATTGTTCAATGTTCTGAAAGTAATTATTCATCAAAATTATCCCTAATATGTAACATGTAGATATACACCAGTACTTAAGAGGTGTGGAAAAATAACCTAGAAGGGTAGTTGAAATACTAAAGATAAACCATTGGGATATTGCCCTTTTCCCCTCAGTTATTGGTAAATTTGAACTAATTAAAAGGTGTGTTTTTGGTTCTAATGTTATATTTAGATTATTTTTAGAATATATCACATTTAAATATGGAGTAATAGCCACAAATTTATAAATGACCATAACACAAATGGGTTATTAACTAATTAAGTAATTTTACAGTTAATAACTGGTTACATTAGTCAAGATTCACAAATATAGTGTTCACAAGTGCGCGCTTCATTTAATTTAATTGAAGAATTAATATGCATAACCAGATATGACAAGGACCACAATCAGAATTTGTCGACATTAATTAAAAGCCTAATTTCCTTAAAACACTTTACTTGTATCATCTTATTTTCGCAGGTGATTGCTAGTATATAGTAATATCATTACCTCCAAACCATTTATAGAGCTTTTAACTTTCTTAATTCTCTTCTTTCTACCACAACATAACTTTTAGAAAGTTAAGAAAAATGACTTCACCACCTTTTTCTAATGGATCGGTAGGTAAAGATGATAGGATTCTCATCGTCGGAGCAACCGGTTTCATCGGACGATTTATAGCGCAAGCAAGTCTTGATGCTAATAGAACAACTTATATTCTCATTCGATCATTCCCAGAGTCTCATTCGAAGATTGAAATTATCAAAGCATTTGAGGATAAAAGGGCCATAATCTTGCACGTAAATATGTTATACTCTCGTATTCTTTGTCACAAATGGGATTATAAGAAGAAAATTTCTTCATTTTATGAGTTATAATTTAGTTTGATTGTGTTTTTTGTTTTGATAATAGGGTGATATAAATGACCAAGGAGTCATGGAGGAGATGCTAAGGAAGCATGAGATTGATATTGTAATATCAGCTGTGGGTGGTGAGAGTATACTTGAGCAACTTGCCCTTGCTCAGGCCATAAAAGTTGTTGGAACTATTAAGGTAAACCTATATAGTAGTAGTAATAGTTTCACTCAACAATTTGTACAATATTTTGTTTGTTTGTCTCTAAAGAAAAGAGAGTAACAAAGTGCAAAGTTTCATGAAAATTTTATCTCTGCATAACGTAATTATGCGCAGATCAATCCGTTCTAATTGTAAATGTATAAGCTCAAACAATCAATGGTTTTAGAAAGAGACATGCAAGACACGACAACCTTGTTTCAATACCATAACATAACATACATATTCCGATAGTCAATCGCCTGGAACCAAAAATTCTAACAAGGAGATAGCAAAATTCATGAATACCATACTTGGATTCACAATCAACAACCTAAATCAATGTTTAAACCACCTTGCTACTACATCAAGGGCTAGATTCAACTTTCTTTTTTTTATATATACACAAAAAAGAAAGATATTGTTTGACCCCTATTTGCACAAGTTCGAGTCATTCAATTGAATCCCCTTCATTACATGTAGCTCCTCTACTGATAACAATATAAAAAAAATTGTATACTATCATTAAATTTATTATAAAAGATAACGTGGTCGTGCTAATCTTTTTGTTTGAAATAGAGATTTTTGCCATCGGAGTTTGGACATGAAGTAGACAGGTCAGATCCAGTGGAACCAGGGCTAAATATGTATAAGGAAAAAAGGAAAGTGAGAAGGTTGATAGAAGAGCTGAGTATACCCTACACTTACATTTGCTGCAACTCAGTTGCTTCTTGGCCTTATTATGACAATAAACATCCTTCTGAGGCTCTTCCTCCTCTCGACTATTTCCAAATATATGGTGATGGCAATGTCAAAGGTATATTTCCCTCATCACTTGATATTTTAAGTAGAGGTTAAAATTGTCTGTTTGTGGTTCGACAATTTGTATGTTAGATATATCCTTTTAACTTTTTGATACTCCTATTTCATTAGTTAAGTTTTATTATGGGGTTCTAATTTACATCTTTGCTATTTTTTTCTTTTTTGGCTATAATTTTTGTTAGAATATTAAAATATGACAATAGCTTTTTGAACATTCATGATTTACCCATGAAATCCTTCAAATTAAGTTAGGCCACCTTTTAGTTATGAAAGAAAAATAGTATTATGGCTTTGGAAAGTGTCACTGATACACTACTTTGAGATCTCATAATCATTAATTGCTTCACTCTTCTCTTCTTTCACTCGATGTCTCAATCTATCTTTAAATTCCATATCTTAAGACCACTAATTAAATACTAGAAGTAAACCATCTTACCATCTAGAATGGACTTAATCGGATAATGTTTGAATTAGTCAGAATTTATGAGTTTGAAATAGTGTGTCTAATCATAACCTTCTTGAGTAGGACTTAGTCATGATCCACATGGCCTGTGGTATACTTTTCCTTTGAAGCAATTAATGTCAAGTACCGCTATTTGCTAAGGAAATTTTGGAATATTTTGACATGTGCAGCCTACTTTGTGTCTGGTCCTGATATTGGGAAGTTCACTATCAAAGCAGCAGAAGACATTCGGACAGTAGATAAATGTGTGCACTTTCGACCACAATGCAACTTCCTTAACATGAACGAGCTTGCTTCTCTTTGGGAAACTAAGATTGGCAGAACACTACCTAGAACCATCATCACTGAAGATGCCCTTTTAGCTATAGCTGCAGGTTTATTTATTCTACTCTCAACTCTTTGAACTACCAGCATTCCTTCTTCCGTCACTCCATGAAGAGTGAAATCGTTGTGAAAATTTAAAGTATGAAACATTAAGATACCCTCTTTGATTGGCATAAGTCATAATGATGTCTTAATATACATTATTATTTCCTTTAAGGCACAAGTAACATGACTCAATTTGATAAATTTATGCATTGTCATCTGCAGAGAAAATCATCCCCAGAAGTGTTGTTGCATCTCTGACACATGAAATTTTCATAAAGGGCTGTCAAATTGAGTTTTCTATAGATGGCATAACGGATCTTGAAGTGTGTAAGTTATATCCCAATGAGTCTTTTCGCACCATGGATGAGTGCTTCAATGATTTCCTTTCAAGGATGGATGAGATGCCTGCTGCTGGTACAAATGAAGATATACCATGACCAAAGTATTGTTCATCAAAATGCCTATCAACTAAAACTGGACTTTCAGTTTATACTATTTCAGTCCAACTATCACTTGCCATCATTCTGAACATATGGTGAAAGACTACTTCTACTTTGTAGAACTCTAACAACTTGTTTGGATGGTTGTTACATATTGTGTAATAATGTATCGTATAGTATTGTACTATACTATTAAAAGAGTGTAACAGGTGGATAAATTGTATTGTTTACCGTCGTTTTACAATATCACGCACTAGCAATGTGAAGAATGAACTTATATAATTGTGAAGAAAAAGTTGGCTACGGAGTAGAGCTACTATAGAAATGGTAGCGCAAGGGGTAAAATGAGATTATTAACTACGCGATCACACTAAATTAGTACGATATAATAAAAATTTAAAGTAACAATCAAACAAACACCGTTTTTCCATTCGATTTCACCCAAAAATGTAGATGGATAGTAACTTTCAATTTCATCTTAATAAAACCACAGTTTCATTCTAGAGTACAGTATGAAAAGATGTCAAATGTCATACATTGACAGCAGAGAAAATATGAAGAATGCTGGTATAGCTATTGATTTACAGAATCTATTGCCAAGAACACGACAATCTTGTGGATGATATACACAGTTCACAAGATAGACAACCTTGTTTAGATGATTTTACATATCCAAAATTGGATAAAACAATGGGGTTATGGTGAAATGACTAAATAAAACTGCATTCACCATCTAATTTGGTTGTCTGCTTGAAGGACAAGCTCGGGGAAACTAAGCTTCTTGCTGATAGTAGTAACTACACATCATTTACAGGCAAACGCTCTTCTATAAATACACGGCAGATGGGGCACCTCTTGCATTTGTCACAGCAGGTGCTGAAAAAGAATCATAACTTGCTATAAGTAATCACATATATATAACTCAGATAAATAAATATCTGAAAATCTTGTGTAGCAGCAAGATTTATATGCACGAGAAAAGAAACGAAATGAAGCCGTTAATTTTCCTCCAAATCCAGTTCGAAACTGGAAATTTCTTGCCTTTTAGAAAATACATGCCTTTAGAATCGAATATGCACTAAACAGTGTGTATCAAAAATCGTAAAGCACATACAAAGAATGTAAACGGCACTGCAGAGGAGTTAGAGCATGAGGTCTACGATATACCTGCAAAGGATGTGATGCCTACAAGGAAGGAGGAGAATATTTATCTGTTCTTCAAAGCAAATTCTGCATAGAATTTTTTCCTGATGAAAAAATCCAA
Organism: Petunia axillaris subsp. axillaris; assembly: GCA_029990575.1. NCBI lineage: Eukaryota > Viridiplantae > Streptophyta > Magnoliopsida > Solanales > Solanaceae > Petunia > Petunia axillaris. The sequence continues at coordinate 49,913,651 of JARKNS010000009.1, forward strand.
ATGTAAGTGGCTCAGTAGATGTCCATGGGTGTGTGCGTTGTGTGTGTTGGGTTGGGGGGGAATCTCAAAGGAATATAATGTATTGATTAGATATTAGCAATATTTAGACGCGATCTTACGTTTTGAAGTCTTTCGAACTCATCCTGTTTAGACTTTGTGATCTCTGATTGCTCACACAGTGCTGCTTGTAGTCTCCATATCTGAGATAGCAACAGTCGATAATGGGTTAGGAACAATGGTAGCAGAGGAACAATGCAACAGTTCTGAGAGAAATGCTAACCATCTTAGTAAAAGAACTAAAGAAACCAAGAAATGGTCAATAAGAAAAAAGAAGTGACCTCTTCAGCAAGCTTCGCTTTAGGCATTTGCTTTACAGTATCAGGTGAGAAAGTATCATACCTAAAATAACAATCAAAAGCAGCTGAGAAGATTATATCTACCAGGTGGAAATATTATTGGTTAATGGAGCACTACAAGTCAACTTCAAGCAAGCGCTGCAAGCATGGACCATCAGTCCATAAGTTGATAGACCAAGTTTAATTTAATAATGGGTTGTCTGTAGAAGATATAGATCCAAACATTATTTAGTAAAACCTCAAATTACGATAGAGCAGGAGATTTTTACAATAGGTTTCCGATCCCCACTAAAGTTGATGGCCGATTGGCCATGACCTCGAGGCATAAAATGCTGGACCAAGTATTAGCTTGTCCCTAGATAATAATAACTTGATATTATATTCAAGGTCTCTGAGTGCACTTGCAAGCTTACCATTGTTCCCAATAAGAAAAGTAAATAACCTATAAGTAAATATGCTAAGCCTTTAATTTTCTGGTAGTCTTGCTCTTGCAATATGTATACTTGCCCATGCAATTTTTGAGAAGATACTTGTTCTTGCATTTATATCCATTTTTAAGAGAAATATCCCGAGGCACTGTAATCTTAAGATTCGTTTTCCATCAGCAATAATTATTGATCAAGTTCTTGTTAGATACACAACCAACGTATCGCAAGATAAACATTCCTCATACTAAAATGTGGGCTTAATGATTCAAATGAAGTGAATCTCTCAGGGGCTCAGGACTAGTAAGGCTACTGGCTCCAACAGTGACGAGTATCCTACTGCATCAGGCAACGGTTGATTATCTCTCACTTTTGGCTGGGAGACCTTGGACAGCGGAGGTTGATTGCAAGATTTTTAATGGAGTTCTCTGGGCACCAATTGCTATTCTTATCTAAGGTGATAGATCCAAAAAAAAAATAAATAAATAAATAAATAAATAAAATAATATATATATATATAGGATTTTGCTAACATACTACATGGTTGTAGTAGGTTAGCATTGTATACGGTTTTTAGTTCACCAATATTTTACCTACAAGTTCAGTAAAATAAAAAAATTAGAGGGATTTTTTTGTCATTCCACAAAAACTAGACCACTTCCCTTTCCTATCTTCTTTCCCCTCTCTTCCCGTCAATGGCGAAATTGGAACCTAATATCAATTTCTTATGCACAATCAATTACGAAACCAAAAAGATAGAAATTAGTTTTAAAGTTTAATCAACAAATTGAGGAAGAGCAATCGAAACATGATAGTACTACAATATTTTTTCCTCTTTTCCATTTCAGAATCATTAGTTGGCTGCATTTATGTTAAATCCAAATATTTCTCCCTATTCTTCAAAAGTTCGCAGATCTCAAACAACTTACTTTGAGAGTTTTCTACTGAATTTCTTCTTTTACCTTTCCAGTTTTTCTTCGATTGCTACTTCTTCAGTACAATATTTTTTTAAAAAGTCAATGAAGAACATAATTTAATTCCAACATAAAAAGTAGGGAAGTTAGTAATTCTTGCATTTGGGTCAAATACCCAAAGCATTTGTTTTAAAACTCTAGTGAGAAAATTTATTCCAGAAGTCGAAGCTTTAACTTTGTGCTACATTATGAAATATGAATTCATTTTTCCATTTATTTGTTGTATCAGAATTTGAAGTTAGACTTTTAGAAGAACAAAATGGAAGAGATAGAAACTGGAGATTGGGTTTGGGTGCCGAGAGAAGGGAATTAGGGGTTTAAGTAAAAGACTAAAAAGTCCCTCCAGGTTTGATGTTTTTAATGAGCTGACAAGGATATTTTGGTGAACCAGAAAGCGTATACAATGCTAACCTACTACAACCATGTAGTAGCCGATCTAAAAAAGCATGAAGTAGATGACCCTAAAGGTGCTGCAAAGAAAAGCAAAAGCTGCAAGTATTAACAGCACAGGAACACTGACCCAGACGTCCCAGCATAATATAGACGAGCTTGTTCCTCTCGGCTTCCTTCATCAATTGACCACCAACCCAAACACCTGAACAATGAGATCAACAAAAAGCGAAAAGCACATGGAATGTGAGTGGAACTATACAATGCTCGGAACGACAAGAAGTTGTACAGTTCCGCATCATTACTTTGAACCGTGATGCATGAAACCAAATGAATCACGGATAACTGGAGATATCCTAAAAGAGCTTCTGACACCAGCTTCACCATCTACCAGAAGAATAATTTTCTCGACAAGTCTATAGAGAGAGAACAAAACACCAGCTCCTTGCAGTAGGAAAAGAGGGATAAACAGAACAGGAATTGGGATAAACCTAGCACTTGGTGGGGTCCCCTGGAATCAACATGTGTTAATTGCATATATGATTACCTAATAAAAAAATTGAAACGAAAACTTCTTAAATTGTATGTACCGCTAAGCGCATAAAAAGCAATATCTGGAAACAAATAAGAGGAATTTTCATCACATGACCACCAATGTCCTCCAAACTGCATATTCTACCCTGTTGGTCATCTTCATCAACAGATCCCAGTAATCCACTATTCCAGTTAAGATATCGCATGCTTCTTGTAGAAGCGCTGGGTGTATGGAAACTTGACTGTCTATGGATTGCAGGGTTGTACCATTTTGTGCAGATAATAAAGGCAAAGCATTCTGCGACCCTGAACAGCAAGTAGACGAGTTTAGCAAGCAAATAGGCACAAGTACTGATCATGCAAAAGGTGGGAATTTCTGTACCCATAGTTAATGAATAAATCCCACCACCCAAGGGCATCAACATCTCCTGCAATTCACAGCAAATGAACATGAAACCAATTTGACAAATGATTGATGAAAAAGCAAATAACCAGAGTAACTACCAAACAAATCTGTATTTTTAGGTCCAGGTTGATGTATGGAACATTATGTTTCTAAAATTATACAACAGAATATTATTTAGCTAAAGCAGTAGGTGGAGCAAAGTAGAACAGGGAAATAATGGTCAACTCCTGGACTGCATGAAGATGCTATAGCTAAATCATGGAACAGCTGTAGAATTCACATGCTACGGCGCTACTAATCCTTCTTTGAAGAAAGAGATTGTGTTAAAGCTATCAGCATCAAGCTCAAATGAGAAGTTCATTCTCACCAACAAGACACTAAATGAACCTGTGGAGTCTTCAAGTATCCTTTCTAGTTATTGATACATTATATTAGTATCTTAAGTGAGTAATCATCATTCACTGCCTATAGGCTGACGGTCCAGATCTTTCTTCAACCATGTGTGCTGCTAAATTTTAGTGGAGTTCATCATGATACAATCACCACAATGAAATACCTTATCTTATCTTTCTTCACAGTTAAGAGATACTATCACCTATCGGTACAAACAGGGAAAGATATAGCATCCTAGTTCTGGTTAATTGATGGCTGACTTGAAGGCTTTAATAAACTAGTAGGCCTGCAACTCCAGAATCATAAAAATTGATGTACATGACCGAACTATGAAAATCTTAATAAGAGCATGGTTTTTCTTTCGTTTTTGCCATTTACACAAATATTTATTGTCTAATGTCGCTACAGATATAAAAAATGACAAGACACAAATGTAGCGATTTTTCCACACGAATTCAATGGGAGGTACAAGAAGAGAGTCAAAGAATTACCACAAAGCTTCAGAAGAGTAAATGTTGTTGCCGCTATGAAGAAGACCATAGAGATTGCAACCCAAAAGTGCTGAATAGATGACAAGGTGACTTTCAGAAACTACCAATAAACTACCAATACACAAATATTAGCAAAAATGGCTGTTACACATCAAATTTTCAAACAACTTACGCATCAACACGATAAAACAAATAATATAACTCAAGGCAAACACTAGGGTGCATATAGCTGGAAAAAGTACTTAATAAGAAAGCCCCCTTAACAGATACAATCAACTAATCAAGTATCTTTATTCTTGATATGCATAACGCCTCAACGTAATCTATTTTTGAATCTTAATTTCACCAGTGAGGAGATAGCACTCAACCTCTCAAGTATTACGCTAACAAAAGATCCAGAACTTAAGAATGCACTTCTTTAAAACTCCGTGAAATGTCCATTATGCTGTGCTGCTTACACATTTATGCACCCTGGACTATTATAGCATTATCTGATGTTCTTCTATGTGGAAGAAAGCTTGATTGGTAGGGTCCAATGATAGTCTGCAAGAAAGGCCTAATTCGATTGACGATTATTTTTGTAATGGTTTTGTAAAGTGTATTACATAAGCTGATCGGGCGGTAATGGCCAATCGAGGAAGGGTTTTTTATTTTTGGAATTAGAGTTATGTAGGTTTTATTTAATTCTTGAGGAATAGAAGAGTGCAAGAAAGCATCACTGCATGTTGACTCCACCACGCCTTTAGTTTGCTCAAAGAATCGCTGGAAGAATAAAGGGTGGAGTCCATCAGGCCCCGGAGCCTTTAAAGGTTTAAATGAAAAAATAGCAGATTTTATTTCATGCATGGAAGCATTTTGGGTCAACATAAGACAGTCATCTTGGGTGAAGGAATTAGAAGCAATAGTCTCAAGCAAGCAGGGGTTTGAAGTGTCTAATTCAGAGGAATAGACATTATGGAAATGGTTGAGAATTAACTCTTTGATGATTAACGGGTCCCAAGACCAATTCTCCACAGAATCCACTAATCCCAGAATTCAATTTCTCCTTCGTCTATGGATCGTGGAAGTGTGAAAGAACTGAGTATTCGCATCTCCATCATTCAGCCATTGAATTCGAGATTTTAATTTCCAAAACTCTTCTTCACTCTTCAGGATATTATTTAATTGAGTGATGAGAGAGTTCTCCAAATTAAAATGAAAGGCAGTTTTCCTATTAAAATCTATGTGTTGGAGGCCGGCTATTTTATTGCTCAAGACACGTTTCTTATAGTAAATATTACCAAACACGTGCTTGTTCCAATGCCTAACAGTGGTGATAAAGTTATGAACACCAGATAAATAGCAACTAAAGCCAATCCAGGAGTTGTTAACAACATTATGAAAGTCGGGGTGACCCAAACACCTGGTTTCAAATCTGAAAATGTCATTTGTTGGACCCAGTGCAGGAGTGAGATTAAGCAAAAGAGGACAATGATCTGAGTAGGTCCTTGGTAAATGTTGGACAGAGGAATCCTTATAGATTTCCAACCATTCAGGATTTGCCAGAAACCTATCTAACCTTTCGTGAATGATGTTCCTGCTAACCTTGTTATTGCACCACGTAAACTTAGAACCACTAAAGCTTAAGTCTAGCATGTTAATATTATCCAAACAATTAACAAACACAGTGATCCTATTAACATGAACGGGGTTACCGCCAAATTTTTCTGTTGCATTAGTGACTTCATTAAAATCACCACAAAGTAACCATGATGACTTTAAATTATAACCAAAGGCACATAGGTGTTCCCACAACAATTTTCGTTTATTAAAATCACAATTAGCATAGCAGACTGTTAGGAACCATAGTGAAATTAGGAGTGTACCAGTGTTTTGGAGAGCGTGAAGCGAAGAAAAGCGACAAGGATCCCTAACGCTTAAAACGTGAAGCGTGAAGCGAAGCGCTCGCTTCATTGAAGTGAAGCGAAATTTTAAAAAAATAATAATAAATTCTTGCAAAAATAATTAGAATGAATAAGAACTCACCAAGAACATTTAAGCAAACTTTATATATAAAACAAGATGAAGAAATCGTAGGCAGCGTGGTTTTTCTCCAAGACTCCACCGATCTTACTTTTTCTTTAAGGTCTCAGCTCTTTGACACAGCACTTTCAAGTTTCTTTCTTTACAAATTGGTCCCAGCTTCTATTTTTCTTTCAAAAAATACTGGTAAATGCTTTTTTCACTGAAGCGCTCGCTTCACGCTTCAGTCGCTTCACGCTTCAGCACATGAAGCGTGCGCTTCATTGAACACGCTTCGCTTCACAGATCAAAAGCGTTGAAGGGTCGCTTCGCTTCGCTTCATCGCTTTAAGTGATGAAGCGACCGCTTTTCAAAACACTGGAGTGTACCTTGACTGAGGCATGTATTTCTTGAGTCGTGTTAGGGAGGATAGTCACCTCCACCTCTTCTTTTTTCCATAGCAGTGCAATGCCTCCAGAGCATCCCTCCGCTGGAACTGAAGCAAGGCCATCAAATGGAAGGTCGTAGGTTAATCTGGAGTGCTCTCTCATACGTGTTTCAGTCAAAGCCAAGATAGAAGGGCCATACATAGTGCACAATTCACTGGCATTTCTCCTAAACACAGAGTTACTAGCACCTCTGCAGTTCCACAGTATAATACGCATGGATTTAGGTTGTTTGATGAGGAGCATTCCCCTGGAACAGCCATGCTGAATTTGTTCATCGTAGAGTATGATGTCTCCATCAACGTCGAGCACAGCTCGTAAGAGTACTTGCAAGGAGTTGTATGACGGCGTAGGCTGAAGGACGTTCGAATCAGCGATTTGGAACATCTGACGAGCAAGTGTCTTTCTTTGCTTGCTCAGAACTGAAGTTGAAGCTGAAGATCCATGTAGATGTTCTCGATCAAACCCTCTTGAATGTTTGCCAAGTTGCCCCTTCCTTGAAACTCGTTCGCTGTTGGCGTGGGTGGAAGGTTCACTGAGGTCTGCTCTTGTGGTTGGTCCTGAGCTTGAGGTTGGGGATAGTCCATCTGCACATAAGGAATTTGAAAGAAGAAGTTCCCGAAGCCGATGGGTGGGGGTGAGTTCCATAGTAATGTCGGCCAGGTTATGCGAGCGTAAGTGGGATTTTGAATCAGCGGGCGATAAAGCTCGTGAGGAGCCAAATGTAACATCTCGGTGCTTGTAGCCCTGCAACGTGATTGATGGCAGTGCGCAGTCCCTCTGCCAGGTAAGTTGCATTCATCCTTGGATTGTTGAGTCTCACAATTAGTGGCTGGGTGGGTGTTGCCACAGTTATCTCCATGCCAAAGCTCGTCAGTCTCATTTCTAGCCATGTCAGCGGCGCCATCATCGATTGGTGACTCATATCCATGACTATCCGATATGAGACGGCAGGGTAGTCGTCCAGGGGTAGCTCTGCTGATTGGAGAACCCAGTGAGTCTGTGGTTGTTCCGGAGGTGTGGTTGAGAGTGGGGTGGTGGGTGAGCGTGGATGACAAGGCCAGAATCTATGAGCATTGGAAATTTGCAGTCATAGTCAAACTGCTTGGTAGAAAATTGAATCATGTCACACTCAAATCCGGAATACAAAACTTATGGAAGGTGGAGGAGGACTTCTCGTTAGTTGACCTTGGAGGTGATTTTTATCTCGTTAAATTGCATTCCTAGACTAGCTACTCGACTGCATTGCACAAAGGACCATGGTTTATTGGAGCTCATCTTTTAGATGTTAGGAAGTGGGAGCCAAAGTTCTTGGCATCTGAAGCAACAAATATATCAGCTGCCATTTGGGTGAGACGGCAGGAACTCTCAATGGAATACTATGATCCGGACATTCTTCGCCGTGTTGGGAATATGACCGGCACTCTGATCAAAGTTGATAGTTGCACTTCTCAAGCATCAAGGGGCAAATATGCAAGATTATGTGTTATGGCGCCTCTAGGGAGGCCCCTGCCAATGGAAATTCAAATCGGACGACATTTGCAACGAATTCACTATGAACCTACGGTGGCATTTTGTACTAGGTGTGGATGTATTGGACACTTCGTCCATAGTTGTAGATTAAATCAACAACCAAACACCACTCCTAGGTCAGAATCTCATCACAAAGATGACCATCCCTTAAACAACAAAAGAGCAGGAACAAGATCCTGATCCACGAACCACAAGCGAAGAACCAGTATCAGGAAGCAAAATTGATGAGCAATGGACTACGGTGACGTATCCCAAGCGCAATAGAAAATTCACAGCAGCCAATACGAAAAACGAAATGGACAATGGCTTCAAAAGTCAAAACGTCACCCTATGTGGCTAAGGGACCCATAAAGTTGGCTACCTCTCACTCAAGCCAACCTACTTCAGTTATTCAGCCTAGGACCCAAACCCAATGCGACATTCATGCTATTAGCCATCAGAATCCAGAAAGCCCAGAAATTGTTTCACCTGTTCTAGAACTTAGGAAACTGCTACAGAGGTAATTCAGCCATCCAAGCCAAAACCTACTTCTCAAGGCAAAAAAAATGAGCCTGAAACTATTTCTGAAAAGCAACAAACTAAAGATCTTCCCTCAGGGCCCACCCCACCTTCTCCATTACAACACTCACAGGGCAGCTCAAAAGCTTGTGACACAAAGAATTGTGACACCTCCTCCATATTGCCTGAACCCGCTACCCACTTGGCTCCTCATTAGCAACCTAGTCCACTTGTCAACCTTCCCACCTCTCCCCCAGCAATCAGGTTCCAGTAATTAACCCACCCTTTCCTAAGTTAAAAGATGTGGCTTCTCAACCTCTTTCCTTCACAACCCACTCCCAAACTCATCTCGACTTCTCTTCTACTTCTCCTAATAACGAAAATGCCCAGGTTACCTAGCCGCTCACCACATCGGGGTCATCCCATCCCCAATTTCCCCTCACCACAGGAAAGGAGAACACCAACACCAAGTTCTCCACGCTCACCCACCACCCCACTCCCAACCACACCTCCGGAACAACCACACTGGGTTCTCCAATCAGCAGAGCTACCCCTGGACGACTACCCTGCAGTCTCATATCGAATAGTCATGGATATGAGTCGCCAATCGATGATGGCGCCGCTGACATGGCTAGAAATGAGACTGACGGGCTTTGGCATGGAGATAACTGTGGCAACACCCCACTAATTGTGAGACTCAACAATCCAAGGATGAATGCAACTTACCTGGAGTTTCATAATGTTGTTAACAACTCCTGGATTGGCTCTAGTTGCTATTTATCTATTGTTCATAACTTTATCACCACTGTTAAGCATTGGAACAAGCACATGTTTGGTAATATTTTCTATAAGAAACGTGTCTTAAGCAATAGAATGGCCGGCCTCCAACGCATGGATCTTAATATGAAAACTGCATTTCATTTTAATTTGGAGAACTCTCTCATCACTCAATTAAATGATATCTTGAAGAGTGAAGGAGAGTTTTGGAAATTAAAATTTCGAATTCAATGGCTGAACGATGGAGATGTGAATACTCAGTTCTTTCACACTTCCACGATCCATATACGAAGGAGAAATAGAATTCTGGGATTAGTGGATTCTGCGGGGAATTGGTTGGGACCCGTTAATCATCAAAGAGTTGATTCTCAACCATTTCCATAATGTCTATTCCTTTGAATTAGACACTTCAAACCCCTACTTTTCTGAGACTACTGCTTCTAATTCCTTCACCCAAGATGACTGTCTTATGTTGACCCAAAATGCTTCCATGCATGAAATAAAATCTACTATTTTTTTATTTAAACCTTTAAAGGCTCCGGGGTCTGATGGACTCCACCCTTTATTCTTTGAGCAAACTAAAGGCGTGGTGGAGTCAACACACAGTGATGCTTTCTTGCACTCTTCTATTCCTCAAGAATTAAATAAAACCTACATAACTCTAATTCCAAAAATAAAAAACCCTTCCTCGATTGGCCATTACCGCCCGATCAGCTTATGTAATACACTTTACAAAACCATATACCAAAATAATCGTCAATCGAATTAGGCCTTTCTTGCAGACTATCATTGGACCCTACCAATCAAGCTTTTTTCCACATAGGAGAACATCAAATAATGCTATAATAGTCCAGGAAGCAGTGCATTCATTCAAGACATGCTCAGGGAAAATAGATAAAATGATGTTAAAAATTGACCTTGAAGTCTATTTTGGGGCTCAATGTTGCTGGACTCTACTCCTCTCCCCGGGCTCGCTCCGCCCGCTTGGCGGGCGGAGCGCTCGTTATCCTGACTTTTCTCTCTGCTGGGGCCCTATGCTATAGGCTGTGTTAAGCATGCTTCTTTGACAGAAAACAAAGGGCTTTGGCTTTCTCTCTAATATGCCAGATGCCGGTGAAAGGAAGGGAATGAAAGATGGCATGAACATACGCAAAACTAAATGAGGCTTTCGACCGGATTGAATGGTCCGTTGTTCGATATTCTTTAACCTATTTTCACTTCCCGGATAAGCTAATTCAACTCATCATGGCTTGCATCACCAATAATTCAATAGCTATCATGATCAATAGTAAGCCAACTGATTTTTTCTCCCCAACTCAGGGATTAAGACAAGGTGATCCTCTGTCGCCTTATCTATTTATCATCTGCATGGAAGCACTCTCCAGAGAATTGAGAAGGCAGTGGACTTAAAATCCTGGAATCCCATTGGGCTTTCTAGATCAGGTCCTAAACTCTCTCATATTTTATTTGTGATGATCGTATCTTATTTTCTCAGGCTACAGCAGGAAGTGCTCAAGCCATTGATGATGTCCTTAAGACATCTGGATCTGATTCAGGCCAAAAAATCAATTTTCAGAAATCAAAAATCCTTTCTCAAAAAATGTGCAGGAGGATGTCAAGTCGAGCATTTCAGTCATCTTAAACATAAAGGTTGTTGTGGGCGTTGGAAAGTATCTTGGCTTTCCCAATTACCAATAGTAAACCTAAAAGTAGTGATTATCAATTCATTTTGGATAACATGAATTCAAGATTGGCTGGGTGAAAGACAAAGCTTCTCTCTATGGCAGGTAGAACGACTCTAATTCAATCTGTTCTGTCATCCATTCCATCTTATTCAATGCCAGTTAATTTACTACCAGCTAAGATCACTCACAACATTGATCAAATTCAACGAAATTTTCTCGGGGGTTCTACTCATGCAAAAAAAAAAAAATCCACCATGCAAATTGGGATATTGTTACTCGTCAAAAGAGAGACGGGGGGCTAGGGCTAGCAAAAGCCAAGTGTAAAAATAAGGCTTTACTGGATGGCCTCTCTTGGAGACGGCGCAAGGACAATACCCCATGGTCGAAAGTTCTTAAAGCAAAATATGGGAGAAATGGTTGGCGTGCATGCATGCAAAAAGTTTGCACTCGTATATCTGGAAAAGCATCACCTCTGTGGACCCCATGTATAGAAATGGCATTTCATGGAGCATTGGTGATGGCAAAAGCATTAATGTGTGGCATGACAAATGGGCACATCAGGATGTGTGCTTGAGGAATCTTATAGAGGGGCCCTTAGCAAAAGGAGAAGACACCATGCTTCTGCATTCAATATTAAGTGGGGACCACTGGGACCTTTCAAAGCTTTCTTTTGCATTTCCTTCAGACATCATAGAGATTATTCACAACACCCATCTTCCTCTCTACAGAGACAGGAAAGATTCCATGCGATGGCATCTCTCCCAGGATGGGCAATTCACAACTCAGTCAGTGCACACTCTTATCAGGGCAGCGGCCAACCACCCTACATACTCACTTAAATCACATGCGTGGGTCTGGAAAGTAACTGCTCCCCCAAAAATAAAATTTTTCCTCTGGCTATTGTCACACCATAAATTGCCAACTGTTTCACATCTTTTTGATAGGAAAATAATTCCATCCAACGTGTGTAGCAGCTGTCAAACTGAAATGGAAAAAAATCACCATCTCTTCGTTCAATGTCCAAAAGTGTGCCAGGTTTGGGATTTCTTGTCACTACATCCCACTGCAAATTTTATCGACTGGACTCAGCAGATATGCTTCTCCTCTAACCTGATCAGTTGCTTCGGTACTTCTCTGCCTTGCAAGGTGCTGATTCCTTTTGCTCTATGGATGATCTGGAAACACAGGAACTCCAACCTTTTTGAACACAAAAATACCAGCATTGATGTGTGTCCCATAGTCAACGCCACAGCTGAGTACTTTTATTTGGCTTGCAAGAGTAAACCAACATCGTCCACAGTTCCAATCCAAGTCAAATGGCACCCCCCTGATACCGGAATGTTCAAGCTTAACACAGACGGGGCTTTTAACATGAAGACTGGGAAGGGAGGAGCAGGAGGGCTAATCAGGGACCATGCTGGACAATGGGTCTGTGGTTTCATGAAGCAACTCACCACTCCTCGCCACTAGATGCTGAAGTTACTGCTTTGCTGATTGGTCTTAAACTTGCCCGTCAAAGATGTATCACGGCATTAACTGTTGAAACAGACTCTAAGGCAGTCTGCTCAATGCTCTTAGACAAAAAAGATACTCACACTTCACTTTTACTTGATTGCAGGTACTTACTGACTGATCTCCATGTGATTAAGGTGCAACATGTGTTCCGGGAAGCAAACATAGCTGCTGATTCCTTGGCTACTTTTTGTTGTAACTCTGATGTCTCAGATTTGCTGGCTACTTTGGGTTGTAATATTAACTTCTTGGAGAACACTTATCTTTTGGACACAGCACCTACTTTTGTGCTTTCTTATCTTGACCATGACTCTTCTAGTTCTACTACAACTAGGAGAGTCCAGTTGTGTAATAATCTTACTATCAGTTGTTAATATATGTGATATGGCTTGTTCTAGCAAAACAGAAAATCTAAAAGTACTATCTATGGCTATTATATTAGGTTCCTCCTATTTCAGGAGATGACATGACTGCTAACTCTGGGTTCTTAAAAATGAATAGGAGCTCTACACTTACAGGAAGGGTCTCCCATATGGCCTCATCACTAATGTTTTCTTCATCTCCAGGCATCAGAGCTCTGCACATTCTGAACATGGGGAAAAGATTAACAGGAATTAGACTTGTCCGAAACCAAGACTAATAAATTTCTAAAACTGAGGTGTGCTGCAAAAACCATACTTTTGGACATCTTATCACATTTCTCTTTATTAGAAAAATAACTCAACTGCCACCAGATAGCTTGGAGGTCAACCTTTCTTGGCAGGAAAAGTATCTTACCTAACATTATCAACCAAGATAGCAATTTCAAGTGCTAGCAGGGGAAAGAACACAATCTTCAAACTTACAGCTGCAATTGACCACAGTTCACAAATAAGTGGCTCTGCTTAAATGAACCAGCATTCACATATTGAATTTCAAAGGGAGAAAAAATTGATACAAGGATAAGATTTACACATTAAATAAGATTTGCACGACTAATGTAAACTGAAAGGTAAGAAGTACCCTAAAGGGCAATAAAAGAAAAGCTTAAAGGTAAAGTTGCAGTCTAGTAACATGCCCCTAATTAGATGTAAAAAGCAATACGAATAACAAGAAGGCAACAAATATACTGTTGTAAAAGCATACAGGTAATAATGTTGTAAGGAAATTTCTTGTGTACCATAGGTGCTGTCGAGATATATACAGAGAAGTAGTTCAAAAGCAATGAGCAGCGGCGTCGCCATGGCGGTGTGAAATGGTGCCCACTGTTCATGAAGAAAGGTATGCCTCTGTCACTACACTAGCTTTTAAAAATATACAAACAGCATTGACTGGTACATGAAATGTCGGATCTAAATTCAGAAAGGTTAAAGCGTCATACATGTCGATCATGAGGCATTGATGGAGCAGGTAATGAGAATCTACCCCTTGCTACAACCACATGAAACAACCAAAGTGGAACAAAAACAACCCTGTAAAAATGAACCAAATTTGAAAACCAACTGAAATTATACTGTTAAAGATAGTAGGTGTTTCAAAATTTTCACTTGTCCTGTAAAAAGAAGGAGAAAAGAAAAAGGCAATACTTAGAAACTCATTTTCATGTACACGGCAATATGTTACAAGTATAATGCAGAAAAAGGAGTACAGAAAACAACAAGATTGAGAAAAAGAGTTGATATTCGTTCAGCAAAGATTTCACAACCTGTGTGTATATTTCTTGGATATCTCTTTCTCTTAATACACACATATTCACACACGCACCAATATTGCTGTTTCCAACAATTGTACACTTATATCAAAAGGGAAAGTACAAAATTGGGAGAGAGACACCCTAATCTCCCTTATTCCAACAGATAGAGATATTCAACTCTGCATGAATTTTTATTCCCAAGCAAGGAATTTAGTGTCCAAGTAGCTTTATTTAGGTCCAAAATCATGAGGTGCACTTGCCTTGCTTCTCATTCACTAGACATGGAAAACTCGCAGAAAAGAGTACATTTGAAAGACTGATACATCCTATCAATCAATCAAAACGTCTTTGTTAGAGAATGTTACATGTGTCTGCTTGTGTATGGGTTTTCAAAGGGCTATAAATAGTTATGGATCACTCAAACTCAATGCCTTACAGTTTTGGGTCAGAAGCTTAGTTTTTCACACATGGTATAAGAGTAAAACTTTGGTAACTCCATTTTCAAAAATGTCTTTTTTCTACCAACTGTATGCTCTAGGTTCCTCTCTCGATTCAACCCATCAAGCCTCTCTAGGTTTCTCTCATCTCTCTCTTAATTCATTTAATCAAGCAACTAACTTTGCACCCGGCCCAAATTCTTAGCCTATTGACTTTACTCGGCCCAGTTTTGAACCTGCTTAGCCTGATCTCTCTTTCCAGATTAGGTCAACTCTTCAATCTCAAAAGGAGGACAAAATATGGAGGAAAAAAAGAAGTATTTTTACGTGTAAACCCTGGAATTGGGTTACACATGTAACACGATGACAGAAAATGCTAAATAAGTCCCTCGTCGTTTGAAGAAGGATTTCAAAAAAGAGGTTTATTTTGTCATGGGCTACACCACCCGTTGTCATAAGCTACTGGGTTGAATGCTCAAAATTCTTCCATAGTGTTAATCCCCGATTAGTTAGGTTTAACCATCCACGACAAGGGAAAAAGCGACAAGGCCCATGGGGCTTGAACCGAAAGCAAGCAGGTAAACACGCGCTTCCTTAAAGAGAAACACAAAATTCACGACTTAAAAAGATACCAAATAAGAAATTAGTACTTTAATGATCAATTGTGATTAAAATAACTAATTTCAATATCTAACATACTTTAATGTTGATATTAATACTAGTCCTTGATGACAAGATTCAAAAAATCAATTATTCTTGTTGAGATCACTTTCTCCGTCATTGCTTGAAGCGATGAAGCACATGAGTCCACCATTGAATCAATAACCACTCATTTCACATCGCTTTATCATTTTAAGTGACAACACGGTGGCTTCTAATAATATTGTTAACAATATGAATCCTCTGAATCTATTTAACTCTATTCAGGTCCTATTTATTGGAATACTAAATAAGTTGCCTTTAAGAAAACTTTGGGGTTCTATAAAACTATGAGTTTTTTCCAAAATCTCACTAATCCACAAAAAGTATACGAGACAGTGAGACGCTGAGTCGCTGATAATAATGAAAAGATTCTTGACGAATAGCAAACCAAATGTAAATTTTACTACTAAGCCATTGAGCCTTGATCCCAAGTAGTTGTGATCACCTGTACAAATTGTTTGCTCCCAGTATTTTCTACTCTCATCTAAACCAATATTACTTTTGAAAAGATGCAAGTACTTTGTGTCAAGTACTTTGAAAAAACTTCCCTAGGTAGAATTCTAGATATACTTCGTCTCTTTTATCATCACATTCAATACGCTGCATGCGGAGGACTAACATAAGACATAGTCAAATTATCCAATCGAATTTCTCTCCTTTCATCCTCTATGTGTACTACTTGTACCATTTACCAAATGTGCTTACCTCTACTCTTTATTAAATCTTGCTGACTGCAGACCAAAGAATCAAATTTATATTACATCCATCTTGCGGATATGTTAAACCTTACTGGCCAGCATCCCGTTTTATATAACATTGCTGATCTCCTAACCATGCAATGGAACTAGCCTTAAGAGGCACCAATCAAAAATATACTTTGAATGCTTTAGCATCAAGGTCTCACAACCGAAGGAAACCTAGGTGAATCCAAGTAGCCTTCATTCTGTCAGGTATCTTCCTAAGGTGAAAAAAGTTTCTCCTTTTCTAGTAATAAGGTGGCTCCAACCTACACAAGATGGTCGTCAAACTGCCGCATACTAAGCGATGGTTCTATCCCGACCAAGCAACCAAAGCCAATGATGAGTTTGAAGGGCCTGCAGGATCATGTCAAATCCTTCTTTTTGTGCCTAAATTTTTTCAACAACTTTCTAAGCAAAAACATGGCCATTGCTTCATATACCAATAACAAAATTCTAACTGGCTCTGCATATAGTGAAGAATGAATTCCAAAGAGAAAACAGTCAATCTGTAGACTAATCATTCTCACTCATGCTGCTATCACACTGTCCTACAAATTATTCAGAATCGCCCAAAATCCGAACCAACTTCATCGGAACCACATATGAGTGACTAACAATCTAAGGGTAAGCATATCATCCAAAAATCCTAAATCCCACCTTTTCCAAGATCAACAATGATCCAAAAGGCATTTGAATCTTTTAATTCCAAGAATGAAAAAGTCATTCTTCCAACTTAACTAAGTACTACAAACTAGTCAATCACAGACTCTAAACACTAAATAAAAAGGCATAAGTCTCAGCAATTTGACAAATTCGAACAAAAGACCTTCACTTTATCCACAGTATCTGAACATGGTTAATCTCATATACAGTTAATAACTTCCTCAACCATATAAAAATCCAAGAAAAAATAATCTTTTCTTTCACAAAATTGTTCTTGAAAATGGTTTCTTGAACCGAGGTCTCTACCTCGAGTCGAGGTAGGGATAACGTCTGCATACACCTCACCCTCCCCAACCCCACTTGTGGGATCATACTGGAAATGTTGTTGAGTTCTTGAAAATGGAAATTCCAAAAATCCTTAACCAAAAAACTGCCCCAAATTCCTTAAAACTCAGAAAATTCAATAAAGGATATATATATATATATGGGGGGGGGGGGGGGGGACATACCACCAAGAATGATGAAGGGAAGAATCAAGCTGGAGAACAAGAAGCAAAGTAAATATAAAGAGCAATCCATGAGCTACCACTGCTTGCAAAGACTCTAACAATCTTCTTCCACCCATCAGGAAAGAATTAGTCGAGGTGTGCATAAGCTGGTCGAACAGTACAGCTATCCAAAAAAAATTGATATGCTTAATGTTAAAGTATTACAGTGAATAAAGAGACAGACATGGGGGGAATTTGGAAGAAAAGAAAAAAAAGGGGGACAGTTTTGAAACAAGTTTGAACAAGAAAAGACAGACAAGAGCAAACGTTAATAGGGAGAAAGGTTAAAACAGTAGACTTGGCTTTCACGCTAAAACGCCGCTCTCTTTGTTTGTCTTATTGCTACACTAACGTTTGGTAGAGCACACAAATAATGTTGTCTTTGATGGTCATGGACTCATGGCAACGAGCTGATAAGCTTATAAGTTGGTCAAACCGTTCATAACTATACTTTTTTGCTTACTTATATTTAAGACGGAGTGTTTACAAATCAAAATTAGTCAAAGCACATAACAAGTAAAGATTATAGAGTAATACATTTCTAACATCTTAGGTACTACAAGTAACATGTTGGGAGATTTACAAAAATAATCGATTTAGTTAGATATATAGATCATAGATTTATTACATACATATTATGCATTAAATATGTATGATTTTTTTGTTTAAGATGTGTAATAAATCCCTTAAAAAACTCTGAACTATCCGTTCATTCTATTTATTTGTCCTATTTTTGTAAATAATTCTAAAGATATTTTAGTTATTTTAACAAAAAAATACTTACTATTATATTTTTATTAAATAAACCAATTGTTTATTACTAGTTTTAATATTTTTACTCAAATATCTAACTACTAAACAAAATCAATTCAGCACTTAAAATGGTTTTGTAATTGATACTTATGAATACTTTTGATCAATTAAGCTAAACGAGCTCTTAAATTATGACTACATTAAAGGCCCCGAGTATGGTATAGCAGTAGAAAATTTAAGCATAATTTTGAAATACGAAGGACTTTGACCCCGGAAAGAAGGAAGAACGCCAAAAATAATGAAAGCAGACAATTACAACTCAATCTAAAATTTATTTTTGTTAAAATCTCTTTTTATCACAACTTATTATCTAATTTTACAACTCCTTGCCGTGGGCGAAAATATGTTTTGAGTTGTTTTACTGCTTGTCTCACGAAACAGTCTCACATATTTATTTGGGATAGTGATGTGGATAGTTGAGAGAATAGGTGGGATACATAGGAAAATATTCATGTTAAATTTGGTCCTTTTAGACGCTAGGCTACATAGTTTTTTTTGTCCTTGCGTGTCCCACACACTGCTATTTTTTATGAGTGATGTAGCTTCCAATGAATACAAAGCAATAATACTACGTAATGGGCCACCATTTTAATTTTTGAGTTTTTTTTTTTAAATAACCTTTTATGAAATTATTGATCCAATAATCTTTTGGAATAACTATTTTATGTAAGAATCTTATGTTGCAATAATGAACTTGCTATACATAAGTCAATTCTTCAAAAGCGATGTTTGTGGTTATTCGTGTGTAATCACGTTCCTTTTATGTCATGTTTTAGTTTTATGAGCAATATATTAGACAAAGCAAAAAAAAAAAAAAAAAAAGTGTCTAATCATGTTCAACTTTCGATGATGCAGCTCTTATGTCATTAATTTGCCCTACAATAGCTACGTTATTAAAACATAAAATCATTTGACTTGGTATACATAAGTCCTTTTTAAGATATTTAAGATAAGATTATATCACCCTAGCCCCCTGATGTTAGTTGATATTCCATATTAATTAGCAAAAGGATAATGTGTAGAAAAAAGTCAAGAAATAATTTCCTTTACGTTGGTCTGCGAAAATTGATAAAGATCAAGGTGGCACTAATGTTTTTACAGTGATACGGAAGATATATGAATTTTTTCTTTTTCATTCAAATTGTAAGCGATCAAGAAAGATTATTCCTTCTACTTTTTCAGCAACACTTATCATACTATTCTAAAAAGAGCCAATCCCTATAGCAAAAAGTAAACGACCATTTTGCCCTTCAAAAACTAAATAATGCCTTTGATTTTAGTATGTACAAGTTTAGGTATAGGGTTAGTCTTGAAAATTTGAATTATATCTTGGGATTTTCATAGAACTATTAAGATACATGTATTTGTAATATTTAGAGTATATAAGTTTAATTTTTTTTATTAAGATTCATGCATCACTTTAAACAAGTAACTTTTGCAAATGCAATATTTTTCATAAAATACAAATGTTCAAAGTGTTCTATGATTAATACGAAAAATGAGTTTTACATCTAAGATTTACTCCACACTTCCTTTTTCACGTGTCCTACTGTCATGCCGTTAAGTCTATCTCTCCTCTTAATTAATATCAACATTCAACACAATGCATACTTCAATCTTTTTGCTTAAGAGTACTTATTTACATCATCAATAGCCTTTTGTTCTATCATCTTTTATTTCTTTAGTTTTTTCAATCTAGAGAAAGATGACCTTTCCATGCGGGACTACAAGAGATGCTTGCGGATGGAGAGTGGCAATTGGCTTAATTCTACTGAGGTAACTTTAATCTCTTCGCGTATTTTGCTTTCCTTTTTGGTCCTTATTAGATTCTCATGGTTTGAAATAATTTTGCACGTGATAGGTAGAAAATAATAAGTTAGCAGCATATAACTTCGACATGTTAGACAATATAATTAGACATTTATTAGTAGTATATAACTTTGACATGTTAGACAATATAATTAGACATTTATCTGTCTATTCAACTACTTTTTACTCTTCATGACAATCTAGAAGTACATTCATATCACGAGTTAAAAATTTAATTATCTTCATTTTATCTGTATTAATTTTTAGAAAAATTTAGCTATAACAATACATTAAGAAATCTTTTTATCAAGTAAACATATAACATTCAGAAGCCATTGCCGATCGGGAAATTGATGGACTACTCAAATAATGGTCATCAACATATACTCTTTTATAACTCAAACACATTTTATGGTAATATTTATGTATATTTAAAAGTTATTTTATTTATACCTATGGGCCTCACGCGCGTGGAGCGTGCCCAAAGACTAGTATATATATATATATATATATATAGGAGGTTCATATAATAGCTGTGAGTTCAATTATATCACTATATTTCTTTCTTTCTTTTTCCTTAATCCCTATATAATAATCTTCTTTTAATTAAGGTAAGCATATCTCTTGTGCAATCGATCAAATGTAAAGATAAGATGTGGTTTTTCCTTCTCTCTACGTCTCCTAGTAGGAGTTAATTAACAAATAGTCAAAGTGCAAAGGAGAATAAAGTACAAGTAGAATTAATTAATGGTTGATTATGACCTTAATTGATAACATGGTAACAAAGTACAAAAACGATATATAACTAGTTATTTAACATCATTATATTTGTTATTCAGCAAAATGAATCTTATGAAACTGTTTGATAAATGTTCCACAATCATGTTTGACAGTACGTACAAGAGGATATATAGATAAATTAATTATAGAGTATATCAAATAACACATTAGTCACCACTAATTGATCATATTGGGAAGAAGAATGAAATCTTTCTATTCTTAACCACAAAAAGCGGTTCAACTCATAAGAAAAGTAAAATTTTTAATAGGGAGCATTCCACCTTAATATATTATACGTGGGGCCAGTGCATAGGATATATTGAGTGATATAAAAAATTACAAATTATTCCAATATTTAGGGTGTGTGCATTACGTTTTCATGTATGTACTTTTAGAATTAGATGTCAGTATATTTCACTTTATTCTCCTTAAGAAATGGATCAAATGCTGTTGGAATAGTTCAATCAAGAAAAGAAAATTAAAATGGTTATGAAATAACCTAAACAAATTAAAAAAATTTGGCAGAAAAAACTTTTCAAAAGTATTATAATTGTCTGAAGTGCACGTCAACTTCCAACAATCCTGATTTAATACAACATGACAATTAATGTCGTGGATGACCATAGAAGAATAATGAACTAATTTTAGAAAGCATTGAATATTCGAAAGAAAGTAAAGTGATCCCTACAGGAAAATAAAAGATGGATTCAATAAAACTTAGCAGAACTCCAACGTCGTAGGCCCATTAGCTCAGTTGGTTAGAGCGTCGTGCTAATAACGCGAAGGTCGCAGGTTCGAGACCTGCATGGGCCACAGATAGACCTTTTTGGCCTTTTTCCTGATTTTCCTGGCATCTCTATTCTGTAAATTTGTTTTTAGTTCCAAACGCAATTTTCTGCCATAAAGTTGTACAAGAAGGTTGATATGGCCTGCATTTGTAGGTCATTGTTTAAAGTTTAGTTTTCGTTCTTTAAAATTGTGCATGAATAGCCTATTTTTCAAAATTTTACGGGCACTCAAATTCATTTGCTTAAAAGTTTAATAGATCAGCAAATAATTGCTTACACATTTTTCAGTGTTTTCAAAACTTTTAATAGATCCGTTAAAGCTCGTGTGTATTTAAACTTTCGACAAATTTATCAAAACTTGTGATAAAATTGTTCATAACTTTTTAGGATTTGTCAAAAGTTGATATTGAAATTTTTTCTTGCACAAATTTTAAAAAGAGTTTAACTAATATACACCGCAGTATAAAAAAACCGCTGGCTAATTTAAAGCCTTACAAGTAAATTTTAAGTATTTTTACTTGTTTTAGTATTCTCAAGCCTAATACTCTTTTTAAATAGCTAACTAGCTTAGAAAATTGATAAATGACTGAGTCACGATTGAATTATTGACCTTCAAAAATCACACCAAAAAACTAGCATATAGTTTGTCATCAACTTGATCAAATTATTAGTTAAAAAAAGTTTACACCATTTATATTAGTTAAACTCTTCTAAAAATAGGAAAAAGACTTAAAAAGATCAAAGGAAAGACATTCATGGTGCCCCATCAGAGGTTTGACTATCATAAGGAAAGTCTTACAAAATGGGATTCGTAAGAAAATTCCTAGCGATCACAAGATTTTTTAATCTTTACCCCATAAGAAAAATCATACAAACATTACTCGTCAGAAAAGTTGATGGCGATTGCTACGTCTTTGCTAATAATTTCATTCAAAAACATGTAAAAAAGAGTCTACTCTTGCAAATCACCAGAAATTGATTCTATTGTTATTTGAAGTCTTAGTACGAGATGGACACTTTTAGTACAGCTCTATAATTTTGACCCCATAGAAATAATTTAGGAAAATAGCCTTTATTTGGTGATCAACGGATCTTTTTTAGCAAATTCCTGGCGACCATCATATTGAAGATTGTCAGGTCATTGCTAATAAAAGGATGTGTCATTGCAAGAAAAAGGCTTTTTTATAAGACCTTTCACTTATCGGGTCAAATCTCTGATGAGTGCCAAAAGCTGTCCTATATTTATAAATCATTTTTTGTTTTGGGTAGTTTTTGCACGAGATGGAGACTTCCGGTGCTGCTACTAAAATTTTAATCCCATAGGAATAATCTTATAAAAATGGACCTTCTTGGCGATCGCTAAATCATTCTATTAACAAAGACCAAGGAACCACCATACTGGAAATTTTCATATCTTTGCTAATAGAAGAATCTGACGATATTTGTGAGATTTACTCCTTGCAAGGTAAAATCTCTGATGGGCGCCAAAATGTGTCCTATATTTGTAAATCTCCCTTGTTCTTGAGTAAAAATTTTTTAGCTAGGAAGCGTAATGTGTCCAATAATTTAGGTTTTAGTCGGTTTCTCCGAAAATTCTTTGCAAGCATAACCATTCATTTTCAATCCATGGAGCTGCAGTTAGGTATTCAACTTCAAATCATAATGTGAATTTTAGCTCAACTTAGATTTTTTGGACAAAAAATTTGTCAAATTTAAACCAAAAGTGTTAAGTTGGGCTCAACTTTAAAATAATTTGAAGTTAAACCAAAAGAAAAATAATCAAATTTCAACTTTAAACCAACAGGAGCTGAAGTTAACTTAGTGTGAACTAAACTTCAACCCAAACAGTTGAAGATAAGCAATTTTGCTTTGAAGTGGATAGCCCTTACAAGGGCGAAGTGCACCAAAGGCCACTTTTGACAGTGGTCTTTGGTTTGAAGCCATTTTTTTATTGATTTTATATGAGAGGCCATTTTTTGGAACTTCAATTCTTTTGGGTTTAACTTCACACAAATTCAGCCTATAAGGATTGAAGTTCAACTTCAGCCCACCACACAGATTGAAGTTCAACTTCAGCCTGCAAGGGTTGAAGTTTACACATCTATACCTAAAAGTTAAGTCCTTACAGATTGAAGTTGAAACTTCATAATTTAGGCATGAAGTTCAAACCTTGGGAACTTCAGCCCACAAAAATTGAAATTCTAAAAAGTAGCCTCTCATGTAAGACCAATAAAAAAAATGACTTCAAACTAAATACCAGTAATAAAAGTAGTATGTGGGTAAAAATTTTACCCTACAAAGAGGATTAACTAAAACTATAAAGATGCATACAAAATAGGATGCGCGTGCACTTCTCCTTGTTTTGGAGCTAAGTGTAAAATAGCAACGTTCAGTTAATATCCCAAAACTACACTTTATGGTAGTTTCGTAACATTTTTGTTTGAGATTATTACCTCACATAACCATCTCCGACAGTTATCCACTTTTTATAATCATATTTTATCTTTTTTTTTTCTAGCTACTTAGTATAATTTTGTAATTTTTTAAATTTTATGAATATACATTTAATTTAAAACAACATCTGATATCACTATAGTTAAGCCAAAATCACAGAGATTAATTTTGAATAAGGTAGTTAAAGATTTCAATCCATAAAACACGTTTATGGGATATCTATCCTAGCATGTTCAATGGAGAGTCCTTTGCTAATTTTTTTTGTACAAATTCAATTTTTCAGTTCACTCAACAAAAACTTTTATGTACAAAATATAGTACAAATATTTATGGAATATGTAAAAAATATTAAGAAAATATCGTAGAAATATTTATTAAATATTATTTTAATGACATAAACATGTAAAAAATAAGACAAATATGTTGGCACTCAATTTTGTCCCGGAAGTTTTGAATTAATGCCTAAATATTTTAAACGAGGCTGATGTTAAAAATCAAAAGCTAATTGATTAATTTGGAAGAAAAAAGGCCAAAATTGTAAGACATACCCTAAAATCCAGCTTACCCATACAATCATCTTTATTTTCAATTCTTACCCTTAAAGAGGCTAAAATCGCTCCTAGTCCTCAATGCCAGCTTATTCGCGCAAAAAAAATACATATAACATCACGTATACACAAAACACACTTCACGTCCATTTCTGTTTTTCCCTAAACCCGATCCCCTTAATCCCTAACCCGATTTTTCTTTTCCCCCCAAAATCTTGAGCACAATCGTCCAAAATCAGTACAAAGTGGTCCCCCCCCTCCAACGTTCCCTCTTTGCTTTTCGTACAAAAGCTAAACGAATCCTAACCATTCATTTTGAATCCGAGAACCAATATAAGCCGTGGATGAGAAAACGGGCAAATCCTTACATATAAGGATAAAATTTGTACAAATTCTGTGAATTTTGGACAAGCTTTACCCTTATTTTGTAAAGGAAGTGGCCTATTTTTGGAGATTATTGGAATTTCACAAAGGGCAAAACCCTAGCATCTCAGGTATAAAATCTTATTTTTGTTCATTTTAGGGGAAGTTTTTTTGGAAAACAGGGAGGGTTCAACAGCGTGGCGACTCCGCTGGGGATAAACAAATGGTTCTAACCATAAGGTTTTCATGAATTATCCTTGTTTATGTGTTTGTATGTTGAAACTAGTATGATTATATCTATTGTTTATTTGCGAGCATGCTTAGCTAATCTAATTGATTGTTGTGTGTCACGAAAAGCATGTCACTACACCCTTATTTGTGCACATATAAACTGGCATTCCGTTTATACTTTCCCCACTCCTGGGAACCTCTTGCATTTTTACCCCAAATATCCGCGAGGTGCACCCATACGCACCCGCACTTTCTTCCACGAAAGAACCCTATGAAGAGTTGGTAAGTAATTTGACTGCGAGACTGCTTGCCACTCACCTGTTAGCCTCAACCGTTAACCCACTCTTAGAATGAGCTTAAGGAGCATGCATGCATTTACATCTTAGTCTGGACCCGGTCCTTGGTACCGCCTCCATAGTCAAGAATTCGCCCTTATGTCAACGGGTTCTTGAAACCCAACAACAATGCATATTATGTGTTGTGTGATAACGAATCCTCAGTCCTAGCCATATTTTGAGCACAATCAGATTAGAATTTTGTCTCCCATTTTGTCTTTTAGGTTAAAAAATGGAAGAATTTAGCAGAATCTATGTGGTCATAACAGTCCACGGAGAATTTGACATCATAGTGCAGAAATTTTGTCAACAAGACAGAGTTGTAGTCCGCGGAGAGTTAGGCAGATTTGGTTGGTTTGTATTTTGGAGATGGGCTGGTGTAGTGAGATCTAAGAGGAGCCCCTGGTGTCTTTAAAAAGATCAGTGGCGTCCCTCTCGTGAATGTCTTTGCGTGTGTGCAGGCCTGTGTTGACTGACCCGCTGCAACTTTATGAAAATTGAAGTATGCTTGTTGCATACTAGGAGAGTGAAGCCCCTATGTCTATAAACGACCAATGGGGTCCCTTCTTGAAGATCAGTACAGTCTTGGCTACCTAGGAAATTGAGAGGCTTGATTAAAGCCGAGGACCAGTGAGGAGCCCTATGAACAAGCTCTGTGAGCCTTGCAAAACCTAAGAAGTTGAGAGGCTTGTCCAAAGCCAAGGACCAGTGAGGTTTTATTTATAAAGGTCAATTAGAACCTTTTATGATTTGCAGTCTGGAATTGTGAAGGCAGTTGGAAATTTCACCCCTGGATGTTGTAAAATAATTGGGAGTTGTGTCTGGAGGAGTGTAGATGTTTGCAAAAAGTATGGAGGATTGTTTCAGGTTTAGGCATTTGGGTTTAAAGTTTGGTAAAAATGTTGTGGAGAGCATGAGCTGTGTTAGAATTTCGAGTTGACAATAACTTTTGGAAGTTAGTTGGGATAATGGAATTACAGTGTCAAGGCGGAGAGCTAATTGTTATCAATTATTATTATTATTATTATTATTATTATTATTTATTACTTACTCTAAATCTGAATTGCTCAGAACTGGCATGGACTATTTTTCGTTACCACTTATTTGTGCGATTAGGCTTACCTCTAGAACAAAGAGGCACCTTACAGGGTAGGACGCGTTCGTATTTTATTTACGCTTGACTACGTGTGATTGCCACATGCCAATTTATTGTTATATCTTCCATGTTCAAACTGCCAAAGCGCTACTTGACGCGCGCTATGTGCTTGTGTGCAACCTTGTAAATAACATGCAAACTAACATAGTTGCCTTTGAACTTTTCGTTTTGTTGTGTTTACTCCCTTCCCCGCAGAAGTTTGATTTGTGTTGACTTTGAAATGGCTGACTTCGCAAAATCCAAAGCAAGAAAAGGAGATTATCTTCCAGTCGCGATCATAAAAAAGGAAAAGACAGTGTCTGGTCCAACTTTAGAAGAAAGCACAAAGAATGATGAAAAGACTCTCATTGATCTTACCATAGAAGATGAACAATCAGAAACAAAACAAACGTCTAATCTGAATGAGTGGTACCATTGGCAAAAACAGGAGAAGTTTAACAGATATCAGGTGTCGAATTTGAAAAAGATGCCAACTGAGACCTTTAAGGAATATGCGGTACGTTGGACAGATGAAACTGCTAAGGTCCAACCACCTTACACAGAAAATGAAGCAATTGCATGTTTCGTATCATCTCTGGACAGTGGGCTCTACCAGCAAATCTGTCACCAGATAATGGATACATTAGAAATAACATTTGCCTATATTGTCAAGATGGGGGAAACCATTGAAATCAAAATGATGCTTGAATCAACTGCTTCAAAAACTGCTAATGAGATAGCCCGGTCTAATAATGACGGAAAGAAAGAAAAAGAGGTACATGCACCGAGTAATCCAAACCAACTTTATAAGCTTCCTAGCCAAAGCACATCAACTTCCAATCATCATAGTCACTACCAATCTCCTATTGCACCAATGCCTGATCTTAACCCTTCATACAACACACATGTTTTTCAGCCTTACCTACCACCGCATGTTTACTAGGCACCCCAAGCTATTTACTATCCTTAAAGTACTATCCATCTCCAAGTCATCAGCCTGAAACTTCTGCTCGCCAAGATTGCCCAATCATGGCAAGACCCCATAAAAAAGCGGTCAAAACTTTAATGCCTTTGCCTGAGCTTATTGGCCAATTATTTGAAAAACTAAAATTAGCTGGGTCGATCCATCCTATTGCAGATAGGACACATTATCCTCGTCCGGTTTGGTTTGACATAACAAAGAATTGTGCGTATCATTCTGGGGCTACAGGGCATGACACTGCAAATTGCCATTCGTTGAAGGAAAAAAAAATTGAAGCATTGATCAAAGCAGGGGTGATTCAAGTCCCGATGGTTCCACCCCATTTTCAATCTGTCCAAAAGATTGGACTTAGTTCTGATAATAAAAGAAAGCAAGCCCGAAAGTTAAAAGAAAGCAAACCCGAAAGTTCACATTCCCAATTGAAGTCCTAGAGGGTTTATAGGAGCATTCAAAAAAGAAAGGACTCTTGAAGCCACTAGTGGGAGAGGAAGCCTATAACCCGTCACCTATTGCAATGGAAGGAGTCAAATATTGTGCTTACTATGGAGAATATTGTCAACATGACACTAAGAACTGCATTATTCTGAGGCACAAAATTCAAGATTTGATTGATGATGGAGTACTCCAGCTTGCTTATGACGATGCAACTCAAAAATGAAGATGATGATCTCTGAGTTCATGCCCTTCTGAAAGGAACTTGGCAATTGAGCTCAATAGTTTCTTTTTATATCGCAATTCAAATTGAGGCTCTGAATTGTGTTTTTACCTTTAAAGTATGTCTTTTGAAAATGACTTTAAATTTCTGTCTTTGCGTGTCTGTCGCGTTATGCCTTCTTAAGTTAGAATTTGAATAAATTATACATTGCATTCTCATTATGTTATTATACTTTATTTACTTTATGGTATGCTTTTGATTAAATATTCATTTCTATTTAAATTTTATAATTATCAAACCTGCCAAAACATTGCTTGTGACTAACAATGAAACAACTGAACAATTTGAGAATGATGCGCTGAAAAGTAATATTTTGCACCTTTGAGGTGTCACACTATCGTTAGAACTTCAATTTGGGCAGATTTTATTTGTTGGCATGCGACGTTGAAGTAGTTTTATTTACATTCTTTCTTTGAGGATTGCTAAAAATGATGAGTTGAAGATGCAGAATTCGTGAAGTTGACAAAGTCTTTACGTGGTTCATCGTGTCCTATTTGAAGGAACACTAGTATTTACAAAGTAGATGTTCAAGTTTGGCCGAAAATTGAACACAAATGTCGTCACAAGACACTATATTTGAAGCAGCCGCAAGTTAGTATTGTTGAATGTAATCTTTAATGTAATGTGAACTACACGTAACCTGATTCCATGGCTGGGATACGTAGGCAACTCGCGTAGAGTTTGGTTGCACTAGCATAGAATTTCCCCAACATCCTCTTTTATGTATTTTGAACTACTTCTGACTTGATTCCTGTAATGGCAACAGGATAAGTAGGAAATCCCCATCGGATTCGGTCAAAATATTGTAACACATTAGGCTTGTTTATCTTTTATCATGTAATTCCGAACTATGCATCTGGGCAGATGTGTAGGTTTTCCAATTCGGATGCAGTTTCGAACTTAGATTGCCATATATTTCCCAAAATTTTTATGTAAGCAGAACTACGCACAGTCTAATTCCCATGGAGGGATACGTAGGCTCTCTTAATGGGCTCGACTCTATAATATTAAAATTTTCAGTTTCCTCTAAGGCAAACAACTGGGGCGATTTTTGCAAGATGATTTGAAGATATGGAAGATGATAACTGGGGCAAATTTTGCAAAAATAAGTTGAAGATTCAGAAGATCATAAATGGAGTAAATTTTGCGAGGCAAGTTGAAGATTTAGATGGTCATAACTGGGGCAGAATTTTGCAAGAATCAACGTTGCCTATCAAAAGACGAGTTGGGAAGATCTCAGGAATTGGCTAAAGTGAATAGTGCCAACTCTAAGAAAAGGATGTTCAGTTTGTTTTAAGATATGTCACAGGCTTAAGTCAAGGCAGAAATTTCATAAAATGTATCTTACTTTCATGAAATATTTGCATGGTTACTTTATTTACTTTATTAACAAACTATTTTTACTTTGCCTCTATTATCAAAACATTCATGCTATTGAGTTCATGAGCCAAGTCTCCTAGTATGATTCACAAATCCAAGTCCGAGGAAGACATGGGAGCAGAAGCAACATCAAGAAGATCAAAATCAAGTCAGCACAAATAAAACGCTCCCCCTCCCTCCCAAAACTAACAATTTTTCTTTGGGAGCAGGGACATTAACGCCCGCATCAGAAGATAAACATCTTGGCAAGACAATCTTGAAGATTCTCATCGCTTGGATTGAAATGACATTTGGGATAAAGCTCTATGTTTTCTCATTTTGCCGAAAAGGTGGCATTTCTATTTCCCATAACTTTTGCAAATTGTTAAGCACATCTGTTTCATTTCTCTTTCTCCGTATGAGAACACTCACTAAAGTTCTGCTTTATAACTGACATATATTGCCAAATTTGAGAGGTTCCCTTTGAATTATGGCCAAGACCATTCCTCCGTAGAAGGATTCAGAGATATAAACTTATTTGACAATAGGACTACTTTGGATGGGGTTCCTACCTTCTGTATGGGGGTACAACTCAACACTGCATTGAAAACATCCTTTTCATGATCTGGAGAATTGTGCTTTCTCATGGTTTATTGCCGAAAGGCGGAATTTCTATTTCCTATAATTCTTGCAAATTGTTAAACATATCCGTTTCATCTCTATTTTGCTTTATGCGAACATTTATTGAAATTTCACTTTTGTAATTTGCAGATATTGATAAGTTTGGAGAAGTACTCGCTTTATTGAGCTTTGTATCTTGTGCTTTAATTTAATTTTGTTTGTGTAGTTCGTCTCGTAGATGAACTTCTTAGGTCCTTCCACCTAGAAATAGGATATCTCGGGTCCTTTCACCCACAAATAGGATATCTGGAGTTCTTCCACCCACAAATAGGATATTCGAGTTCTTCCACCCACAAATAGGATATTCGGGTCCTTCCACCCACAAATAGGATATCTTGGGTCCTTCCACCCACAAATAGGATATCTCGGGTTCTTCCACCCACAAATAGGATATTCGGGTCCTTCCATCCACAAATAGGATATCTCGGGTTTTCCGCCCACAAATTAGATATCTCGAGTCCTTCCACCCACAAATAGGATATCTCGGGTTTTTCCACCCACAAATAGGATATGCAAGTTTCTTTCAAGTAGATGATTAGTCTAAGACAAGTCGGCTGAAGCACCGCTTTCGGAGTGTTTCGCGATGTCGGTTGTCTTGCAATTTTGGCATGTTATATTTAAAATAGATTGATAGTTTGAGACAAGTCGGCCGAAGCACCGCTTTCGGAGTGTTTCGCGATGTCGGTTGTCTTGCAATATTGGCATGTTATGTTTAAACTATATTGATAGTTTAAGACAAGCCGGCCGAAGCACCGCTTTCGGAGTGTTTCGCGATGTCGGTTGTCTTGAAATATTGGCATGTTATATTTAAAGTAGCTTGATATTTTAAGACAAGTCGGCTGAAGCACCGCTTTCGGAGTGTCTCGCGATGTCGGTCGTCTTGCAATATTGGCATGTTATGTTTAAATTATATTGATAGTCTAAGACAAGTCTGCTGAAGCATCGCTTTCGAAGTGTTTCGCGATGTCGATTGTCTTGCAATTTTGGCGTGTTATATTTAAAATAGATTGATAGTCTAAGACAAGTCGGCTGAAGCACCGCTTTCGGAGTGTTTCGCGATGTCGGTTGTCTTGCAATATTGGCATGTTATATTTGAAGTAGATGATAAAAATAGACCATTCGACTTGAGACATCATGTCTCGTTAGTCGACTTACCCTATGAAATCATTCATTCTACAATTCGTTTTCACTTTACTTATTGTTTTGCTTTACTGTTTTAGAATAATGATCAGCCTAGAGGTTCCCCGGGCGGAGCACCTGGTCAGTTGATCAAAAGAAGAACTTATTATTGATATCACAACCCGCATTTACAATTTTATGTTATCACTTTACTTATTTCTTATTCCAATTATTACAGTTTATTAGTAGTTGCTCGCTTACCGCTTGCCGAGATTGTTACAGATTTTAGCAGTATCGCAGCAGCATATGGAGCAAAACGTGGAACTATTTCTTAGCAGTGAACTGGGGCAATCATTGATATGAGCTAGACTCGTCAACGAGGATTTGAAGAATCGCACTCGAACAAACAAATTCTATCCTAATCTTTTGTTTCAGATTAAGTCGTCAGTTTGAATTCTTTCCTATTCGTGCGTCCTTTTCTGTCAATCGT
Source organism: Petunia axillaris subsp. axillaris (assembly GCA_029990575.1). Lineage (NCBI taxonomy): Eukaryota > Viridiplantae > Streptophyta > Magnoliopsida > Solanales > Solanaceae > Petunia > Petunia axillaris. The sequence goes on from JARKNS010000009.1 coordinate 49,945,436, forward strand.
GCGAGTTTTCGTGTCTAAGTGTCGTTGAACTACATATGACCTGATTCTCTTTCAGCCCGAGATATGTAGGCAACTCGGAAACCGGAGTTCGGCCATATCCATGAGCCTCGCCTTTTGGTCCTTGGAATCAAAGTCCTTGGCTTTATCGTGCAAAATTGGTTTTCCGTCAACTTCTTTACTCGAAAAACTCTTTCATCCTTTTCCGGGTAAAGAGGGGCAGCTGTTGACACTCGACACTCAATTTTGTCCTGGAAGTTTTGAATTAATGCCTAAATATTTTAAACAAGGCTAATTTTAAAAATCAAAGCTAATTGATTAATTTGAAAAAATAAGGGCAAAAATTGTAAGACATACCCTGAAATCCAGCTTACCCATACAATCATCTTTATTTCAATTCTTACCCTTAAAGAGGCTAAAATCGCTCCTTGTCCTAAATGCCAGCTTATTCGCACAAAAAAATACATATAACATCACATATACACAAAACACACTTCACGTCCATTTCTATTTTTCCCTAAACCCGATCCCCTTAATCCCTAACCCGAGTTTCCTTTTCCCCCCAAAATATTGAGCACCATCGTCCAAAATCAGTACAAACTGGTCCCCCACGTTCCCTCTTTGCTTTTTCGTACAAAAGCTAAACGAATCCTAACCATTCATTGTGAATCTGAGAACCAATCTAAGTCGTGGATGAGAAAACGAGCAAATCCTTACATGTAAGGACAAAATTTATACAAATTCTGTAAATTTTGGACAAGTTTTACCCTTATTTTGTAAAGAAAGTGGCATATTTTTGGAGATTATTGGAATTTCACAAAGGCCAAAACCCTAGCATCTCGGGTATAAAGTCTTATTTTTGTTCATTTTAGGGGAAGTTTTTTTTGGAAAACAGAGAGGATTCAACAAAATAAAGTACATATATTTATTCGGTTATACTTTTATAACATAATATAAGATAAATACACACACACACACACACACACACACACACACATATATATATATATATATATATATATATATATATATATAGAGAGAGAGAGAGAGAGAGAGAGAGAGAGAGAGAGAGAGAGAGAGAGAGAGAGAACAAATATATTTAATATAAGAGATATTTTATATAGAATGTACACTTTATATAGATCTAATTATTTGAACAAATATAGATATTCTTTTTTCTACTGTTACATATAGTGTTTAGAAGAAGTGGATAATGTGTGTATATGCTATTTTAATGGAGAGATATTAGTGAACTTTATTTGTTAATTAGAACCCTAAAAAGGGCTGATTGGTTTCACCATTCCTCAATTATAGGAAAAATATATCTCTAATCTATTTTTCAAAAATAAATTAAAAACTTATTTAAATAAAATTATTGTGGCTAGATTATGTTAGGGCCAAGTATTTTGTTATTATACTATATTGGGGGCTAGTTGTACTTTTTTCCTTTTTGTTATAGTATTTTTTTTTTTTTAAAAAGTTTTGCTTCAATTTTGTTATAGAGTAAATTACATGGCATAGATATTTAGAAGAGTCCTAAACAAAAAATAAACATATTTTTCCTTTTTTATGATTTATAGACCTTTAACCTTATGTCTTCCACTTATTCTAGCCATTCATTTTTATTGAACACTATCCCCCTTACATGCCTATTTTTGGGGAATCAAATGGGTCATGACAGTTATTTTTAGATGTAATCTTACCTCATTAATTAAAAATATTTATTAAATATTTCACACTATCTCAATTAACTTAATTTCTCCTAATTTATATTGTTGTTAAATATGCATACTAGTGATATCTAATATATTTTTATAATACATGCCGCATATCTTAGATTGCATCTGCATATTCGTGAATAAAGTGTAAATTAAAGACATAAATCACTTCAACTAATTATTCTATTCAGTATGTAGCTCATATGCAAAGAATATGCCGCATATAGACATGAAGTATGCACTTTGGATGCATAACTTCCCCACCAGGCATATTGTATATTTTTATATGATAAAAATAGCTTTCTTAGTATTGTGTATCAGATATGTATGCATATTTTAATTATATGCAACAAAAACAGTGAAAAAAATTCGAATTCTTTTACCTTTTATGAGACTGTTTATGTAAATAATTGACAAGATTCTGGTTTTTAGCTTATTTATGAAGAATATCAAAGGGATATGGAATGCACAAAAAACGTTATAATCAGATTTCCCCCCTATTTATGTGTGTAAGGGATATATATTAGGAAGATAATAGGATTCCATTACTGCTGGGATTCCTCAATTAGCGCTATTCTGTTTAATTTGTTACGTCTAAGCTCCACTATTTTAGGTAATAGATCTGTGTAAACATATTTAATAGGGTATATTTTGGCTAGCCTTTGTTCAAGAACTCATATGTCCAATTGAATGTAGGGCCAATCTTGTGAATGGCTAGATATGTTATTTTCTCGTTGTTATATCGTTTTAGCCCAGCTTAATATTTTTGCACCGGAATACAATAAAAAATTCTCACCGGGTGCCTCTATAAAGAGTAGTTTTGCAAGTTTGTCCACGTTTAACAATATTTTAACAAAAAATCTTTATGTTGGCACGATGCCAAATTTCAAGGCACAAATTTGTAAGTATTGGCTTTTAGGTAAGAGATCAAGGGCAAGTGTTGTCCTGCCAACACTTCAAGTTATATTGGGAGAATATAGGAAGCGATGGGTAGGGGCAAGTGTTGCCTTTTGCCAATATTTACGACCAAGTGTTGGCAAATAGAGAGGGGTCAAAGGGCAAATCTTGACTCCATACCAAGAGATTGACATGAGTATTTCCATCCAAATTTTTTTTATTAAAGTTAATTGAGATATTTTTACAAAACTTGTTAAGCGCGAGAAAAAAAATAGCTAACTATTGCTTATGGTGTCTTATTCTGCAAAAAGGCCCAATACAATGCCTTGTCTTTCAAGCCTATGGCCTCAAAATAGACAGGAAAAGAGGTGAAGTAAAAAGAAGGGAGAGCAGACTATTTGTACAATTGATCTGAAATCACATGTTTGTGTTTTACCCGGAGTTAATTAATCCCATCTCTCCAAAGTACATAAAAAGTAATAAGCTTAAATCTTTTATACATATACTACTTAAGATTAAGTGACATATATCACTAAGAAGTTTTTCATTTCTAGGGTTCAATTTGTAACCTCTACTTAATAAGATTACTAAAGCCTTACTACAAATGCTGTAAAATCTACTGATTAGCTGGTACAATGTTTGCTTAACTCCTAACAATAATCAGTGCTTTTGAGATTTCGCTCGCAATATAATTTTCTTGTTGACAATCAATTATGATTGAGAAATAGAACAAGCTAAGATTAGCTACTTGGGACATGTATATGATATATATGGAGAACTTCCTAATCAGCTTGGTGGCCCTGAGGACATAAACATTCGAATATATCTTTCTGAGATCTCAGTTGTCCTCCATGTTTTTAACAAAAATAAAAAAGTTGTCCACCATGTCATGTAAGCTATGTCACCTGACTATGACTCGTAAGATATATATCAAAAGGATTTCCATTTACTATAAGAAAATTTTGCTGGTAAACACTTTAACTGAAACTCAGAAAAGTTATCAAAATACATGAATTGTTCTTGTCGGACACATACCATCTGAGATCATCAACACTAGTGAGTGCGACGACAAATTAAAGAACAAAGAAGGGGATAGTATTGGGGAGTGCCTGGTGTGCGGTGGTGGTTGGGAGGGGGTAGATGCCTTGTCTAAAACAACTTAGTTTTTGTGAGTTTGGTACACAAATTTTCCCGTAAGTTTTACATCCGTCTATCTGAATAACTGATGGATTAACATTGCGGATCACCATGCATATATTTATGAATCAATATGTTTTTTATCTGTAGGTTAATTTATAAATTGAGGTCAAGTTAAAGCATGTACTAACAATATATTTGCCAAACTTTAATATTATACTCACATGATTTAAATTAACCTTTTGTACCATGAGATTAAAATACTGTTTAACAAGTTATTGTGATCATAATAAAACCTGATATGGTAACATATATATGAAAGTATTACACTGTCGGCTAAAGTAAGTTCTCTTTGAAAAGAATTCATTTGATGATTAGACGACTTAAAGAAATATTTCCCTCTGCTAACCTATAAATTTGTTATTAGTTTATTCTAAAAAGAATCATATTTTTTAATCTGAAAATAATTAAACTTGAACTTCTCATTTATTTTTAATAAAAAACTTCAAATGTTATAGGATGTTTAACACAAGTTTCAAAAACTTTATAATTACACTTATTATGACATATTTTAAACTACAAGTTTCAATTTTTTTTTTACTTAAATTTTGTGCTCAATCAAAATATATATAAATTGAAATGGAAAGAACTAGATAGAGATATAATTTCATTTGATATAATACTCCATCACTTTGGTACATGAAATTTAAATAAACACCCCAGATGAAAAGATGAACGAAAAGGGAAGATATATATAAATACCATAACCCATCACCTTGTTACATGAAATTTAAATACCATAACCCAATACACTTAAACACCAAAGAAGAAAAAACAAAGAACAAAAGGGAAGATATAGTGCATGCCTTGAGAAGAAAAGTTAGGCATCGATATAGGAGCACACCAACACTAGTAAAATAAATAGTTACTCCTTCTATGTACATTTCTTCCCTTCCCCAAAAAAAATTGCAGCCCATCACAAGCTCTCGTGATTCTAAAAACCTTCTACGAGTATTAAGAAATTCCCAATTTCCCCAATACTCTCTCTGTTGGACCACCTAGAGCTGGAATCCTCAAAACAGTACAATTGGAAGAATTTTCCATCAAAAAAACCTTATCGTCACCTTGCATTGATTCTGACAAAGAAGTTTCACTAGAGAACAAAAGACAAACTGCATGTTTGCACCCTAGAATGGATCACCCAACGTAATCAAAATCTTCACATTTCTATGTTAGGTTTTCTTATAAGGTTTCCCTCTTCACGAAAAAGATCCCTTCCCTCATTTTGTTCTCTTTCTCTCAAGGTTTTTCTTGCATGACTTGAACTGTTGATGAAGATGACATGAGGCAACTGATAGGGACATTTTTGGACCCAAAAAAAAAAAAAAGCCAACCACCAACCCTCTACACTATATTGTTCTAAGAGGTTAAAAATAAAACACACCCAAAAAAACACACCAAAAAAAGGACATAGCACTAACTAACTAAGGATGTTGATGTTATTAGTTCTTTGTCTCTTAACACTTGCTGAAGAAGAATCATCACCACTTGATTTCTCCATCACTGCTTTAAGTGCTTCTTGTATAGAACTTATTGAATATTGATGTTGCTGATGATCATCAGTACTTGTATTACTCGAGTCTTGATCATCTTGATTATAATTATTGTTATCCCCAGTTATGAACAAGACATTTCTCACACGTCCACCAAGTGTTGTTATTTCTGCTTTTAGTGTTTTTAACCTTAGTGCTTTTAAGGTCTTGATTAAATCAGGCAAAAGATCAGACCTGTCTTCGCAGCATAGTGAAGCCTTTATCACAAACTTACCATCTTCATCAGATGCATTATCCACTGTTAATTCATCAATCTCAGTTGGAACTGGACTTGTCTCTGCTATTAGGGAAGTTTGTCTTTTTAGCTCCTTCACATGCTGTATCACCTCTGCTAACAATGAAGCTTTGTCCGTCTATCCATAATAAAGAAAAGAAAATAAAAATTTTGCAAAGATAGTGTAAAAGAATTCTCAACTCTATAGGCCTGTAGGGTAAGAAAAAATGGTAAGCGAGTGAGATTATAAATTACAACATATTTTTGAAACAGGTAAGCGAGTGAAATTATATCTCTATCTACTCTTTGAACGTTTCTTTTAAAAGAGATTAGCTTTTATATAATGCTCGCAAAATATTTATACTATTAAATCAACTAAATCATAATTACAAGTAAATGTCTATAATAAGTAAGATTACTAATCTAATAAAAATGTATATATTTGAAAAATGAGAAAAATGGGGTTTGTAATCTTGATATGATTGATCATTAAACTAAGAACTTTTGGTACGTTTCTAGGGTGGGCTTTTTTTGGGCTAAGCATAAGCTAGAGTGTTTTTTTCAGGGTATGCATGACTGACAAAAATGCTTGTTTGTCTCTCGTTAATCTTTATGTTCTTTTCTACTCTAGTTGATTTTTCTTTTCTCCTTACTTTCTTTTTGTTCTGTGAATTAAATAACCGGCAAGAATTTTCCATGGAAGCTTTTGAACTGCTTGGTGGTTTCTCTTTTTCATGTCAATTTAGCGACATTAACGCTTGTTCCCTTTTCCCGTTTCTCCTTTCCTTGGGACTAGCACTACAATCAGAATATAGCCACAATCATCCATAAATTTATTCTTTATGTCCAAACCAATAGAAATAACAACTGATAGATCAAAGAAATTAAAGAAAACAATAAAGGGCAACACTTTTTGTACATAAATACACACTTATACTCACTTGGCGTTGCTAGGTTTTGTATTATATATCTATACATTATATACTTTCTAGGGATGCAAGAATCCACAATAGAATCTTAGAATATCTAAATCAAAAAAGATGGATGGTACTTGAAATGTACCTAAGTGATTTCATTAAGAGTTTAACTAAAATACATAAATAATGCAAAAGATTTTTACAGTAGAAGTGCAATTTAATTGGTTATAATAAATTATCATATCCGGTTTCACATGGAAAGTTACAAGTTGTTACATGTTAACTTGATAGTGCATACATTCTTTCCGTAATAAATACAAAGTATAAAATCTTGCATTAAATAAGCATAATAAATATATGTTTGTACGCATGAGAATGATCTGATTAATGATTGGAAAAACAGTTTTGGACTTACTTTAGTAGTGTTGGGAAGAAGGCTTCTCAATTTAGCAAGATGATTATTGATTCTTTCTCTACGTCTTCGTTCAGCTTCACTATGACTTTTAGAAGCAGCAAGAGCCTTAGCATCCATAATTTCTTGAGCAGTCATTTTTTGTAGTTCAGCTTGTAAACCAAAAGGAGCTGAACCAGGTTGATGATGAACCACTTGACCTACTAAAGTATCAGAAATAAACCGGAGGTGGTCTGATGAAGTACCCTCATGATGATATCCAAATTGTGGTCTTCTGTTGAATAAATAACCACCATATGATGATGGTGCTGGTGGTAGAAGAAAAGGGTCGTGGTGAACTTGATTGAAGGATTGAACCGGAGGTAGTGTCCATGGTAGAATTTGTGACATTTCAGTGTTGCTTGAGAAGTGAACCGGATTGAAACTTTGTGGCTGCATATTTTCTTGTTGATGAAGAAGTAGTTGTTGTTGAATACACTGTTGAAGATTTTGTATAGCTTGATGAGAACAATATCCTTCTTGATCTTCTTCTTTCTTATCAGACATAACATATAGCAATATATAGAAGTAGTAGTTGATCACTCAACGTTTTTTGTATGTTTAATGTATAAGTTACAAGTTAAGCACATAACTCACGACTTTCAACTGGAACCTTATATAATAAGTACAGAAAAAACTGAATATGTGTTTCAGAACCTATATTTTCAACATAAAATTTATAACTTTAGATCGTTTTCTATACAAAAAAAACACAAGTAAATAAGTTCGAGATTCAAGAACTTTAGGCTTGCTTTGATGATCATATACTTCTATGGTATCTTCTTTCTTTAACATAAAAGAATGAAAGAAAAAGAATATATAAGCAAGAGAAAGGGATTACAAACTTGGATTTTGTGACAAAAAGGGGGATTTGCAAAAGGAATTTTCAAGGGAAAAACAACAAAAAGGGGAAGTAAAAGACAGACCTTTGCTTTGATGTAGTGATGAACAAAGGGTTTTTGAGAAACTTCTCTCTTTTGTGCCCTTCAACTTGTTCTTCTTTTTTTCTCTCTAATTTGGTAGTTGTAGTTGTTTTGTTTAGCTGAAAAAGCCTTTTGTGTTTGAATGGCAATGGAAGTGACCCTTTTTATCCTTAGCATCAACTAGCTAGCTTTTTTCTCAATAATCTCTTTTGTGCTTTGTTGGTATCTTTTTGTTTCCTTTGTTATTTTTCTTTCTAAAATGGGCCCTAATTTCAGTATAGTCAGTTCTCTTTCATACACCCCACTTTCTTCCTCCACTCCTGACAAATATATAGAGAGGGTATGAAAGTACTGGCACTCTTCTTTCCTTTCTCTTTACGGCATTCTTTTTTTCTCTCTCAACTATCTATTTCTGTAGCTATCATACTAACTAGTGAATTCTCTCTCTTTCTTGATTGTTCAGTTGGATTTTATTTGTTTATTCGTTTCCCGTAGAAACGTATGAAACAATATTTACTAACGTTGCATATATAAGTATTAGTAATTCGTAGTACTAAAATATGATAAGAGTAGAAACATGTTACTTTAATTTGTGATTGGTTCGAAGTATATAATTACAGTCTGTGAGTAATGTTGCTGTAGCAGAAAGAAAGAGAGTAAGAGGGGAGCAGAGATAAAAACACAGTGAACGCACAACACACGGATTGTCGACCGTCAGGGACAATTTTAGTATTGTATAGTATATACTGTAGTATTTAATTTACATGTATTGGCAATGTAACTTCTTTTACACTATTAGTATAGTATTGCGGATTACAACAAATTATTGATAGTTATAACTCCATATTATGTTAGCTAATCTTAATCTGATATACTATGGAAAAAAAACTGTTAGTATGTAGAAATTAACTCAACAATGATTAACTAACATTGACAAAGTAAATTTATACCCTATCACACGATTTTCTCTCTAGGTGTGATTCATCCGAAATGTGTACCTCTCAAATAAAGTGTAATTTAACTAGTTATGACATATTATTATCATATTTTGTCAAATATAGTCCTCCGCCAAAACTAATACTTATATGTTTCAAGATTATCATATCGATATTAATAGAGAAAATGGTATGATATTGTAGGTCACATAATACATCAAGGTTCAATTTTTGTGACATAAATTGGCTTGACACAGAGTTTAAAAACTAAACGAGAACTTGTGGTTCTACACAAAACATTTCATTTGTGTGGTTGCAAGTCTTTTGAAACTTGTGGTATTAAATACCCCATCCATTCCAATTTATATGGCAATATTTTCATATTATTCTGTTCCAAAAAGAATGACAGCATTCTAAATTTGGTAACAATTTAACTTCAAAATTACAGTTTTGTCATTAATGAAATGATTTAAAACCACATACACATCTATATTTTATTTTAGACCACAAGTTTCAAAAGTCTTCCTTTATTTTTAAACTTTGTACCGAGTCAAATTATGATATATAAAGTGAAACAGATGGAGTATTTCATTAGAATTGTATGGCCATATATGCTTCTCCTAATTGTAAATGGCTAAATTATACAAATATACAAACATAGTAGCAGGTTTACAATAAAATAGCAACATTATGTCATTTTTCAAGAATAACAATACTTTCTTAACATTATATATACAAGTCATTAAAAAAAAATATTTACTCAATAAAATTGAAGATACACCCTACACCAAAATTGCGCATAATTATAGGCATGTCTTTTTATCGGTTCCTACTTTTTTGGGATTACAACTACCCAATTACTAATTCTATTGTATGTCTTTTGTATATGTCTATTGTATGGTGCATGTGTATAGTATGTATATTGTATGGCTATTGTATGTGTATTGTATGGCTATTGTTAGTCTTTTGTATGTCTATCGTATGGCTATTGTATGTGTATTGTATGACTATTATATGTGTATTGTATGTCTATTGTTTTTTACGTATGCCTATTGTCAATTTTTAATAGATGATTCTGCGGGGAGAGAGAAAATGAGTCTTAAATGTAAAAAGATTTAAACCTATCTAAACATGATTTGGGTGCATAAATATAGGATTAGATTTATATTTTTTTTAATTATATTTTCTTTTCTTTTTAAATACATTCTGCTATTTTTTATAGCAAACAACAAAAATGTTGCTATTTTTTGTAAGTTTTGAAAATATTTATATATTTTGTAATAAAAGTACATAAAGTTATACTCTGTGTAAGTGTTTAAATTAAATTATTTTCAAATATAAAAGTATGACATTTTTTTTAAAACAGACTAATAAAAAAAATAATATGTGAAGTAATACAGTCAAACATCTCAGTTTCTCACTATAGTGGCAGCGTTTGTCTGAAAATTTCACGGACGTGATAATGAGGTAACATTATACATGTATACTGATATTTGACGTGTATATCCTATTTACCTGTTATAAACAATGAAAATTATTTTTCTGTACTATGAAAACTAAAATACTTGTTAAATTTGAAATTTCAATAAATATTCTAATTTTATTGATTTAAATTGAGAAAGATAATACATTAAATAATAAATTCATAACTAGTTGTATTGTACCTATAAAGAATTATTTAAATAAAATTTTAATTGACTAGCAATAACAATTTTAAAATTAATAAAGTCAATCAAAATTAATTAGTATCACTATAGTGAAAATGAAATATATTACTAATATTTTAGTATGACTGTTATAGAAAGACAATTTTACAAAAAGTGTACCACTAGAATGAATGTCACTACTGTTTCATAAAATGCTATTATAGAGAGGTAAAATATAACATGAAAAATTGATTCTTCAGAAAATTCGATTGGTTTAATGAAATGTTGTTATAACGAGTGGCTGTTAAAATGAGGTTCGACATGATTTTACATGTTTAATATACAATAACAACATATCTAGTACAGTCCTACTAATAAATTTTGGAAAGAGTGTGATGTACGCAGACCTTACCTCCACCAAAATTATGAAACTGTTTCATTTTACATGTTTAATATAATGCACAAAATATGAACTCTTAATAATGGAAACAGAATCTTCGATTATAGAGAAAGAAACTAAAGAAAGTTGCCTTTTACAATTTAAAATTCTTACTTTAATCTGTGAAATACATACTATGTTTGTTTATTACTATAATTTTTTGCCTCTAATGTAGTATTTTGTATAATGGATCATGAGAGAGATAGAATAGGAGAGAAAAAGTAGTTTTAAAACTTTGTGTAAAAAAAAAAAAAAAAAACCAACTTTGTGTATAGTTTTAGCTAGGCACGGTCAAGCCCCCACGTTCTTCCATATTACTATCATCCTCTTTTCCTCTTTTCTCCATAGATTAGCTATTTTCCACGCCAACCCTTTCTGCTTCCCCAAGACCCATGTAATCATTGTGTCTTGGAACACACTCCTTCCCCACCCACCCCTAGTCTCCACCCAGCTCCTACCCGTGGGGTAGTGGGTGGTGGGAGTGGGAATTGGCCATTGTTACTTACAACTACATTGAGTTTGTCTTCACATTGCATTGTTCAATTTCCTCGGTTTCAGTTGCATGTATTCATGACAATATTTATTGTTAATACTGTACTATTAGGGGTTGTTTGATTGGAAAGATAGAAAAGTTAATACCAAACAGAAAAACCAGCGTAACATAAAACTCGTGTATTTGATTAGTGAGAATAAAAGAAAAGGAAAATAACAGTTAGTATCCAACTAACCCTCTCCATATACTCCATCCATCCCAAATTAGTTGACGTTTTAGCAAGATTCATTTGTCCCAAATTAATTGATGCTTTAAGAATTCAAGATATTTTTTGCCAATTCTATCTAACTATGCCCATATTTAATAAAGGAGCATTGCTCAAAAAATATTATATAATAGTCTAATATTGGAAATGTGGCCATCAAGGGTAAAAAAATAGTAAAATATATAACCTATTTATTGATTTCTAAATGGACGTGCAGAATCTGAAGGCATCAACTAATTTGGGACGGAGGAGTATTTTTTTAGCCTCTTTTTTTATTAACACTAAATAAATCCTTAGTCCACCTCCCTTACTTTTTGTAGCTACTAGGGTTTTTAGTGTTCTCCTCCTTCTTCTCCACTCCACCAGTGCCGCCCCAATTCCTCCTCCCCTCCGGCCACCCGCTGCCTTCCCTATCCCAGATCCTTCGTCCCCCGTCACTGCTGCTGCAGTTACGGCGCCAACGAAGCAATTTTTGGCCACCCCGTCACTGCTTTGCTGCTGCTGCTGGTCCTCCACTGCTACCTTCGCCGTCAGTTGTTGCTGCTCCTCCGCTGGTCCTTCTCTGATGGTGCCATTCTTCCAGATCTACCATTTCAGCCTTCGGTCCTCTTCTTCTCTCTTTATTTATTTTTTTGAATATATATACACAAAAGTGTAAAATAATGTGTATTCGCAGTGAAAAAAGTGAGTATACACAAAAGTATAAAAAAATGTGTATACAATGGGAAAAAAGTGTGTATACATTAAAAATAACTTGAAAAATTATTTGTATACATTGTGTATACCCAAAAGATCTGACGGTATACATAATATTTTTCGGTGTAACCATTGTATACAAGTGAGGATACCTTTTATATACCTTTCCCAGCGTTTGTATACACTGTGTATTCGTTTTTGTGTATACTGACTATAAAAAGTAAGGGCTAGTCGAAAGTAAGGGAAGGAGGTTGACCGGCTTTTTTTTAATTCTCCAATAAAAAACTCCATGCATATTTTATAGTACCGTTTGGTTGGTCATATATTAAAACAATAATTCCCATGTAGTATTTAATTTCATTCAATTGACAGTGTTAATTAAACTGCATTTAGTTATTCGGAAAATTATACATTTATGCGAAAACCATGAATATGAATTTATGTTTTATCAAATGGGAATTAAATGTCATAACAAACAACTGAAGACGAAAAATAATTAGAGTTATAGTTAGAGTAAGTAACTGCATATCAATTCCTTTATTGTTAATCATGACAATATAATTCCTTCATTATTAAACCACATAACAATTAAGTAATTACTTTACTTTTATAGTCGCATAAATAACCTCTATATTTACGATTCTCCCATAACTAACATGTCAACAAACTACCCCTTGGTCTTTGAAATTAAAAATCCTTTTTGAATTGAATGAATACATTAGAGCCCTACTTATCCGTTTCTATTTGATTTTTAAAAATTGTTAAACTGAACCCGTCATTTTGAACTTAAGAGTTTCTTTCTCTAGCCAATTAGGTCACTACAAGGGTATAGTATCAATTTTACATTCTCAAGTTGTTGCTGACATAAAATTACAAGTACTCAAGTTGTTGCTGACATGAGTTACAAGTTCTAAAATGTTGTCTCTATTGAGTTGTGAGGTTTGGTGTGATTCTATACTGACATCATGTTGCATTATGCTACTAATTGATTTCCTATTCAAAGATTTTAGCCCAATATACCATCCAGCGATTATACTCAATAAAATATGCACAGCCACCAGTTCAGCCTAAGAATACGATTATATAAGTTTGATCTGTATTTTCTCGTAAAAATGGGAAGATTGATCCTTGAGGCGAAGTATTCTATTTTCCTCTTTAACTTGCTTTTGTTTCTTTTCTTATTATTCAATTTATCACATATTTGAAAATGTTAATTAGTCGAATAGACCACAAATTAAATACCCTTCTTAATACATAGTTTTACAACATACTCAAAAAAAAAAAAATCTTGAAAGTGCTTAGTTCATAAGGCATGTAGACACAATTTATTTTTGAAACAAACTGGATACCCAACTTACAAACTAGCAGATTATATTGATTCAATAAGAAAATTAAAAACACTGAGCTGGTAAAATTGCAATGGAACAGTAAGAATTGACTAACAGGAGAAAAAGGAGAAAAGGGGATGGGAAGAGAAATACAGAATGAGGTGAGGGAGCAGAAACATGAATCAATAATAGCCTAACCTAATTGTGCCTGCTATTTGCTATTTATATCTAACTCCACATCTTTCACGCTACTTTGCACATGCTCTTTTTCACGTTTTCTTTGCCCCAATCTCAACAATATAATCAACTAACATTTTAGAAGGTATTTTCACGCGCTGACACTTTTTAACAGCAGTAGCAGTGTGTTGAATATTCTTGTCCACCTTGGATGCTAGAGTGTCCTCCAGATCATCACTATTATTCACAACAATACTCCCCTCCTGCGAAAGAACCTTGCCCTCAAGGTTTTGTGGATCTTCGACACCGGAATCACCAACATCAGTAAGTTGCAAAGGTGTAATCTGTTGGGTAAGCTCACTAATACAGCGTTTGAGCGTAGAGACATGGAAAACAGGATGGATACGAGCGGCATCAGGCAACTCCAACTTGTAAGCTACCTGACCAATGCGCTTAAGAACTTGGAAAGGGCCAAAGTAGCGTCTGCCTAGCTTAGGATGCTGCTGTAAATGAACAGTGTTCTGGCGATATGGTTTAAGCTTAACAAACACTCAGTCACCCTCATTAAATTCAAGCTCAGTCCGATGTTTGTCAGCTAGCTTCTTCATACGAGTATGAGCCTTGAGCAAATTATGTTTAACATGAGTGAGAATTTCATCCCTGTCAATAAAGTATGCCTCGACCAGCTCACTAGGACTGCTTCCCAATATGTATCGTGCTACAGTGGGTGGATCTCTCCCATACAGTGCCTTGAAAGGAGACATACCTGCAGATGTGTGATACGCAGTGTTATACCAATACTCGGCCCAAGGTAACATAGGAACCCACTTGTGGGGTGCATCAGCCACACAGCATCGAAGATACTATTCAACCCATTTATATAGCGCTTCAGATTGGCCATCAGACTGCGGGTGATATGCTGTACTCATGGCCAACGAGGTACCTTGCAAACGATTGATCTCTTGCCACAGCGAATGTAAAACCTTGGGTCACGATCAGAAAATATTGTTCTGGGAGGCCCATGGAGTCGAATAATCCCAACAACAAAAGCTTCAGCAACAGTTCTTGTAGAGAAGGTGGCAGGCAAAGGAATGAAATGTCCATACTTTGTCAAACGATCAACGACAGTCATGATGGTAGACTTCCCTTTCGAACTAGGCAGGCAAGTGATAAAATCCATTGCAATATCTTCAAACGCCAACTCTGGAATGGGTAAAACTAAAGGCTGCAGTAGTCCTGCATGAGGATGATATAAATCTTTCATTTGTTGACAGGTTTGGCAAGCAGCCACAAAACTCTGGACGTCATGCCGCACTTGCTTCCAAAAAAAATTAGATGCCAAGCGATGGTAGGTACGTGGTACTCCAGCATGTCCCCCAATAGAAGTGTCGTGAAACTCATGAAGTAAAGCTTGACGCAAGGGTGAATCAGAGGGAATAACCAAACGCCCTTTGAAAAATAATAGACCATCACGGAAAACATATCCCAAACTGGTACCGGGATGCTCCAATAACATTTTCTGAATGTCCAGCAACTCGTGGTGCGTTTGATTGAGTACCTTGAGTTCTTGCTCTAGTTCATAACCCCTAGCAGCAATAGTGAATAAGAAACCTTCAGTAGTACGAGAAAGAGCATCAGCAGCCTGGTTCAATTTTCCAGGGTGATATAGGATTTGGAAATCATACCCGAGTAACTTTCCAAGCCATTTTTGTTGTTCTGGTGTCTGGATAGGCTGATTAGTCAGGTTCTTGAGGGATTGTTGGTCAGTGAAGATTGTAAACCTGCGCCCCAATAAATACTGACGCCATTTACCCACAGCCTGAGTTATGGCAAACATCTCCTTGTGATATGTAGAAACGCCCTGCATTCGTGCACTTAATTTCTGGCTAAAGTATGCTACAGGGTGCCCCTTTTGGGATAACACTGCCCCTATTCCACGGCCAGAGGCATCAGTCTCGATTGAAATTCTTGAGCAAAATCGGGCAGCGCCAATACAGGAGTAGAACTCAGCTTTGCTTTCAAGGTTTCAAAAGCAGTTTGAGTGGAAGTGTTCAGTATTTTTTTAACAAATCAGTAAGAGGGCTTGCCATGGCAGCATAATGATGAATAAAGCGTCTATAATATCCAGCAAGTCCTAGAAAGCTGCATACCTCCTTCACATTTTTAGGAGTAGGCCAGTGCTGAATAGCAGAAATTTTACTAGGATCCACACTAAGGCCTTGAGCAGATAACATATGCCCCAGATAATCGACCGAGGTCTGTCCAAATAAGCATTTGGTGCGCTTGGCTACCAACTGGTGTCGTCGGAGTAAGAGTAGGACAGAGCACAAATGGTTGAGGTGCTCTTTCCATGTCGGGCTGTAAATCAAAATATCGTCAAAAAATACTAAGACAAAACGACGGAGGTGTGGCCTAAATATTTCATTCACTGTTGCCTGGAATGTCGAGGGGGCATTTGATAACCCGAATGGCATTATCAAGAATTCATTATGACCATCATGTGTTCGAAATGCTGTTTTGGCCATGTCCTCTGGTCTCACTCTAATCTGATGGTAACCAGACAGTAAATCCATCTTGGAAAAATAGGTTGCGCCATGAAACTCATCAAATAACTCGTCAATAGTGGGAGTCAGAAATCTATCCCTCACTGTGATTGCATTTAAAGCTCTGTAGTCTACACAGAACCGCCAAGTACCGTCCATTTGAACCAATAAAACTGGAGAAGAAAATGGACTTGTGCGCTCTAATGACGCCATCCTTGAGCATATCAGTGACTTATTGCTCCATAACTTGCTTTTGAAAGTAAGGATATCGGTATGGCTTTACATTGACCGGTTCTGTACCCGGGTCCAAGTGGATTGCATGATCCTGTGGAAGAGATGGGGGTAATCCCTGCGGTTTCTCAAAGACATCAGTAAGTTCATCTAGCAGAGCACTCAAGTCTGGACTAATGTGGCCATCTAGCGTTGGATCAGAACAAACCAGTTGCAAACAATAATAGGAAGAAACAACATCAGTTGTTGCATAACGCCGAAGGCTATGTAATTGGACTGACAGAGCATTAGTTGGAATCTCCCCTTTCCAACTCACAGCCGTTCCCTAGTGGTGGAATTCAAATAAGCGAGTGGCATAGTCAGTAACCACCAGTCCCAATGTAGATAACCAGGACACTCCAAGTACCACTTCTGCCCCGTGCATAGGTAACACATATAAATCGAGGAGAAGGTTACTCCCCTGGATTGAAAGGGAAACTTGGCGAGCTACCCCATCACACCTTAGTCGCTGGCCACTGCCCACCACGACTGAGAAACTAGGAGTGGTATCAATGGGTAATTGCAGAAATTTAGCCACCCTAGTCTGGACAAAATTATGAGTACTTCCTTCGTCTACTAAAACCTGGATTGGTGAACTATTAACATGACCAGTAAATCGAAGTGTAGAAGATGAATTACCTCCGAATAAGGCATGATATGAAATAGCAAAAATGCTCTTGTAATTCTAAGCATTGCAACTCCTCTGCAAGGATATCGTCGGAGACAAACTGCTCAGGTAAGGAAGTTTCTGCTTCAGACCCATCAGTGAGAAGTAGTAGCTGGGGTGGGGACTTGCATTGGTGACCAGCAGTATACCTCTCCTCACAATAGTAGCATAGCCCATGTTCGCGACGACTTTGAATCTCAGCATGGGTGAGGTGTTTGATTGGTGGTCGGTTCTTGGTTTGGGGTGGGGTTGTGGTTGAGATAAGAGCCGTTGAGGAAGTTTGATTAGGTGTGGGAAACAAAGGTGGGCCTTTGTTGGCTAAGGCGGGTCGGATCGGGCCCTTTTCTGACTGGATCCTACGCTCATGGATATGAGCTAACTTAAGGCTTTCATCAAATGTTTTGGGCTCTTGACTTAGGACTGATTGTTTAATGTCTTCCCTTAGGCCAGAAATAAAAATCCTTACCATAAGCCCATCAGAGATATCATCAGTTTCATTAGCAATAACTTCAAACCGGCTCTGCAACTCTGAGACGGTGGTGATCCGCTGGAGTTTGCTAAGCGACCTTCTGCAGACTCGAGGCCCTTCGGCTTGAAGCGAACACTTGCCTTTTCTGCGAAGTGTTCCCATCCAATCGAGATAGGAGGATGCTAAAGTGAGCTTGTCTGAATCTTTAATCCCATAAAAATCAAAGTAGCGCTCCGCTTGAAATATCCAGGCATCCAGATTCTCACCCCGAAACCGTCCAAATTCCACTCGAGTTGGCTTATGACGAAGAGTGGGCGTCGTCGTACGTGTGACTGCCATTTTTGGATCACGAAAGTGAGGTCCAACTAGAGCCTTATTACCGACTACCTCTAGTAACATACTGCGAATTTCAGCAAGTTCTTTTGAGAATGAATTTGTTGCTTCCTTAACCGAGTCATCGGCGAGAGCCTTGAGTCGTTGGTCTTCTATTAATGACCTCTGGATGAAAGCACCAATGAAACAAACTGGATACCCAACTTACAAACTAGCAGGTTATATTGATTCAATAAGGAAATTGCAAACACTGAGCTGGTAAAATTGCAATGGAACAGTAAGAATTGACTAACAGGAGAAAAGGGGATGGGAAGAGAAATACAGAATGAGGTGAGGGAGCAGAAACATGACTCAACAATAGCCTAACCTAATTGTGCCTGCTATTTGCTATTTATAACTAACTCCACATCTTTCACGCTACTTTGCACATGCTCTTTTTCACGTTTTCTTTGCCCCAATCTCAACAATATAAGAAGCTAACTTTTTAGAAGGTATTTTCACGCGCTGGCTCTTTTTAACAGCAGTAGCAGTGTGTTGAATATTCTTGTCCACCTTGGATGCTAGAGTGTCCTCCAGATCATCACTATTATTCACAACAATTTTGAATGCCGATTGAAATGACACCAAGGGAGACATTTCGGATTGAAGCAAGGAATTGAAAATTTCTTGATAACAGATGCTTTATTAATAGATAAAGCATAAAATTTCTTTAGGCTTATAGTTTCTAAAGAGACTTGTAGAGCTAATCTAGAGTTCTTGTTGACTTTACATTGTGCATATACACTATTATATAGTATATTGTTAAGCTCTCACGTGAAGAGCTATGTATTCTGCACATGGTATCAGAGCTAAACCTATTCCTCCTATTTTATCTTTGCAATTGCTCACTCACCAAAATAACTTTAACCTTTTCAATAAAGAAGTGACTTCTGCCGAAATGGAAAAAAAAAAAAGAAAAAAAAAAGAGGAAACTATATGTCAAAATAATAAAAGAAAAGAAAATATAAGAGAAGGGAAAATGACATAAGAAACGTAATTACTAGCTTTCTGTTGATTGTTGCAATCAACAATATGTGATAAGTAATTAGCTAAGGCAAGAAAACATTCCTGCTGGTAGGTAAACCTTAGTTCCCCAAAAGATCAAAATGCTAAAAAATGATGGGTGTTTCCAAATGTGACAATGTGGCATAATATCGAGTGCTCGATCAAGCTGGCTTTCTAGTTTGTTCTGCCATGTTTGGTGGTTGGGACAAAATATATGGTTATTTTTTCTTTTCTTTTTCCTTCTGTGAAAGTTACTTTATCTTTGTCAAATATTGATAAAGCTCCAAAGCTGTTTTACAGAAATGATTATAATACTATTACAAAAAATGACTGTCTAAGAGTGAAATGAGGAGGGGAAAACTTCTTTTATGCTGAGATGTTTTGACCAACAGGATCTGACTAATTGCACAGTTCATTATAAATTTGGCTGAGTAAAGTTATACAAATACAGTATTATTAACCCCTTACACTCTCTCCATTTCCCCGTTTTCTTGGAATACTAAAGAACTTTATTGATTAAGCAACAAAACAGACAACTAGAGTACAATTAAATGACTATATAAGCTTTTTTTCATTCTATTGGTTAGGAATTTATTGTTGCCCTTGTTAGTTTGGTTTAGAAGTAACCTGTGTGCAGAGGTGGATCTAAGATTTCAAGAGTATGAGTTCACCACTGTTAGAAGGAGCGGAGTTACAACATCCCAAGAAAAGTCAGCCAACAATCTTCATCGAAGAATTTACTGTTTATATAGGTTAATTATTATTTTATATGATGATATATTAAGTCCAAAGAATTTACTGTTTATATAAGTTAATTATCATTATATATGATGATATACTACGAAAAAAATATTAAGGGACATTTAAATAATGATTGATCCCTACTCCTATGTAAGTGAACAATATGATGATATATTAAGAAAAAAATATTAAGAGCCATTTAAATGAGAATTGATCCCTACTCCTATGTGTAAGTGAACAACTGTTTGACCAAGTGAACCATTTAAACTTTTTTACTATGAGTTCCCAAACATCATATTAAACATATTTTATAAAATTACGTACATAATATACTCAATTTGGTAGGAGGAGTATAGGTTCCCGGAACCACAAGTTGGGGGAAGATCCGCCCCTGGCTGTGTGGAGGAATTAGTAATGTAAAGGATCTGTAATGCAGTAAGTAATAATAAAAGAATTATTATGTGGTAATTTATTAATATAGGGTAATGTCATGATTCGATGATTAATCGGTAATTATTGATTTGCTAAGTTAATATGGTTAATTTAATTCATTACCACCAAACATTTTACTCCCTCTGTCCCATTTTGTTTGTAATACTTTTCTTATTAGTCTGTCCCAAAAAGATTGTTATATTTTTAAATTTGGAAACAATTCAATTCCAAACTTACTTTTTGACTCATTTGTAACCACACAAATATTTTTGACTCATTTTAGACCACAAGTTCTAAAAGTCTTCCTATCTTTATTAAACTTTGTGTCAAGTCAAACTATGACAAACAAAATGAGACGGAGGGATTATTATCTTAAGCAGAAATTTAAGTTGAACTAAATATTACTATACTCCAATATAAATGTATTATCTAACGTAAGACTTTATGTTGGGAATTAATTCTTTCTATGCCCAAACTGAATGACCCCTTAGGATCTCAAGAATTTGCATTTATGTTAATGTCTTTTGCTAAAACTAAATGAGGAATTGAGAAATCTTCTTTATGTCCGTGAGTTACCAAATTTTCCGAAAAATAAAGGTTAGTTATGGTACTGTTCTGCGTGGCAAATTTGAACCAACACATTACGTAGGAATAAGACCCTATGAACCAACATTTTGAGTAGGAATAAAAGGCCTATGCTCATGAAGAAGGAAAACACGTTCATTTCCAATGTCTCTTCTTAGTGCTCTCTTCCTATTGATCTATTTTTAGTACGGAAGCATTCTTCTTTTCACATTGTCAGGTCACTCTATGCACAGTGCCTCACGATCTACCTTTGAGCTCTTTCTGGTACTGTTTATTCTCTCTCTTTTTTCCCTTTTATTTGTTGCATGATGGAAGGGGAGAGGATTGAATCAGGTTCTTGCATGGTCATGATACTCAATATGCCCCAATGTATGTGATATTATTTTATTTTTAGTATCTTACAAAAAAATGATATATTTTTATATTTAAAAATAATTGATTTTAGATTTCATCATACACTTAATGGGATGATGCATGTATAGTCAATCATATTTATATAACTTAATTTAGATTACAAATTTCAGTAATTTTTCTTTTTAGAAACTACCTACCTTATATAGATTGAAATGGAGATGAATACTTAAAAATTAAAATTTAGATTTTACCTAGCTATAAGCAAATGGAGATGTAAGTTTAAATTAGGTGTTTAGAGATGAATAACCACTATAATTCAAGAATTTACGTAAGTGATTGCACTTGAATAGCAAGGAATTCTAACAATGGAATAATTAACTAAAATTATAAGAACACTACACGTGAGAGTTCCAATACCAACTTAAAGCGTTGTCTGATCGTTTGGTTAGAATGATGGATATCTCGGGATTATAATTTCGGGATTAATATCGGGACAAAAGTGAGATAAGTAATTCTACATTACCTATGGTATTAGGTAATTTCATGATTTTGGAATAATTTTTATTCCGATTTAGCTAATATCAACCAAATAATGGATAAACTTTATCTCAAATTTATTTTTGAAATTATAATCCCAATCCCTCATCACCCTTAACGTTTTAATTTACTGTAAGCTTCACCCCTTTGGATCATGTAGTCTGATCAGATGCACATTAGAAGTTACTGGTTCGGTCAATCTAATTTGGCCAAACTATGGACATATATAAATTTTAATTTTCACACCCAATAATTTAAATGGTACTAATAGAAATATTAAATCTATAAAGTTCAATTCGTGGATCTACCTTTTCGGGCAGCTGTGGTAGAAGCTAATGAAAACCTTTTCTTTTTAGTAATGCGGTGGGAGGAGGTCACACGCATGGTTTCTTTGGTCCCCCATCGTTGTAAAAACCTTTTTAGCTAGGCTCCTTTTTCCTGTACGTATGTATTTTTGTTAAGTCTTTTCTAATTCAAAGATTTGATGATAGCAAGAAGACCAGCACTAGCATAGAAAAGCCCTATATTGGAATAGATCTCCCTCTCGTTTATTTGTGGGGATTATTATGACATCAATCCCATGCTGTCATGACGTCCCCCCCCACCCCCCCCCCCCACAAAACCCCCCAAGGAACTAGTGCTTAATGGTCCTTTATATTAGTCTTGAGATGAGAAACTAGCTTCCTCATGGCTTGGCTAATTATAATTATTAGTGCGCTTTGATCACCTTTTCATAGTTTGGCTAATTACAATGGTTTTGTTTAACTTTATAGAGTTTGAACAAAAAGGTAGACAAAGGCCATAGCCAAAAATTCATTTAATATTTGTCTTAAAGTATGGAACTTTTCAACTAATTTTATCAAAAAAAGATTTATTGCCCCTATGACATTGCTAAAGGTTACGTTAGCCGCATGCCTCTCTTCACATTACTAACATTATTGTTTTTACACATTTCAGGTGGTTTGCACATGTTGAGAATTCATAAAAGTGTACATGTTGTTAGTTTCCTTGTCCTTTTATTTTATTTTTCTTTTGTGCGAGATGCCTTTCCGTTCAACCAAACTTAGCAATATGCTTAATTAATTAGGAGTCGTTTGTTGCTTGAATAAGGAGAATTAATCCCCTCGTTAAACTCAACATGGCTTGTACCATATTTGGTTGCTTTTAAGCTCATTATATCAACATAACATATTACCGTGTTTTGGTTGCAAACTTTTGGTACTCTTCGTACAAATTATATTTTCACTAGTATATATACAAAAACATATATACCCAATGTAATTCTTCAAGTGGAGTTTGGGGAGAGTGAGATATACGCATACTTTACCCCATCAAGATGAAGAAGCCGTTTCCGACAGACCCTCGGCTAGCCAAACCATTTTAAAATCATTTTGAAAACAAACAAAATATTTTGAAATCATAATAGAAAACAAACAAGGTAAGAAACACAATAATAGCTCAAGTACACACCTAAAAACTACAACAACCCGAGAAAATTGAAGACACCAATAGCGAAATGATGCATAATAAGATACAACTACTATAAATAAGAATAATAAATCTAAAAGGACAACTACCAATCGCCTTCTACCTAACCTTCTACCCTAATCCTCGACCTACATGCTTTCTTGTCAAAGGTCATTATGTCCTCGGATCTGGAAAAGACCCATATTCTATCGAATCACCTCGCCCCAATTCTTCTTTGGCCTAACTCTACCTCTCCGAAGACCCAACACAGCCAACCTCTCGCACCTCTTCACTGAAGCATCTATGCTTATTCTTTTCACATGGTCGAACCATCGCAACCTGACTTCTCGCATCTTATCCACTATTGACCTCATTTCTAATCTTATCCAACCTCGTATGCCCACACATCTATCTAAGCATTCTCATCTCTACTACACTATGTAAGTAACGTTCACAATTGAACGTTTCAGATTAGTGGTCCGTTTTGTTTTGGATTAATTCATGAACCTTCAGTTCACATTCATGAACTCATTTCCACTTTAAGTTCTAAAACAGTCCAATTAATCCGATGCCCATTAATTAAACTTAATAAGTTTTCTTGATGGAAGAACACTATAAAAGAGAAGCTATGTTGGGTCCCTAAGCATTAGAAACAACTCATTCAGTACTACACCATCACAGTGAGTAAATCTGAGTACTTAGAAGACTCACCGAAGGAGGAAATCTGACGTCGACGAAGTCCGAACAACAATGGCTGGAGGTAACCCGATCTTTAATTTCCGTTGCGTACTTTGCTCTTGATGTGTATTATAAATTATAGAAATACTTACAGTTGGTATCATGAGCAATTGTTTATCTCTGTCTTGTTGTTTCGTTGATTGAAATCGGGAGCTGCAGATCTTAATTATCTGATCTCTATTTAAAATATTTAAACAAACTGATGGTACAAATCAATTTCTAATATTCCTGTGTTTCTGGATTGATATTTTGACGTCTGAAACTATGATTATGATCTGGATTTATAAACCGAGTCAATACGACCCGTCTAGAGGTTGAAGAAGGCGTTAATGTGTTCTGCGAGTATAAGATTCAGAGACTTTTGCTTTTGGTCTCCTATATTTTAGATTCTTTAAAATAATAAAATATTATAATAATCATAATAAAGGAAAAGGTAAACTTGAAACTTCTACTATTTGCCCACGTAACGTATTCTGGCAATATAACTCCAAGTAGTACATTACTGCTAATGCTGCCAAAGCACTCTTTTAAGTCTTGAAATTTAAAAGTAAAATTTTGGCATTCTCTTTTATCCTTGTCCATTTTCTTATACATAGCAGAATTTAGTAAAAACCTCTACGTTTTTTTACTGAATTACGACACCACTTAAAAGGGTTTTATAAGGAACTTTAGTCCTGATTATGTGCCTTGTTGTCTTTTACACACAACACAAGTTACAATTATTGCATAAAGTAATTAAATATAATTATTAAACTTATTAATGTCAAGTGATCTATATAATTTTATTTTATTAATGTCAGCTACAACAACTTTGATAACATAAAATTATATATTGTGAGGAGGATCATATAAGGAATGACATCAAAGTCTAATGAATGATTTGTAATTTTATTAATTAAAGACTAGCCACAGCCTCTTTGATCAAATAAAATTGAGGGTTAAAGATCACACAAAATAATCTAGACATTAGTTTGTGATTAATTATGCACAATATAATAACTTAAGAACTTTTATTTTTGCATAATTAATTAGGATAAAATGTTAAATTCTTTTTCATAATTACCCACAGGAATTGTGAGTTAGAATTTGGTAGTTTTCTTATAAAGATAGAATATTAATCTTGGATGATAATTCTATCATAAAGAATGAGTCTAATTGAATTAAAGATTTAGCCCACATGCAATTTTTATGTTAGTAGATTCAATTGTACATGATTTGTATTGGTGAATCATGATATATGTTTATTGTCTCAAATTTATGTTAAGCGTATAATATTTTGTGCAGTTATGCAACCTGCGAATTTCTCTGATATCTGTGATGTTCCTGAACTGAATGGCGAGAATTATAAGATTTGGAAGGAAAGAATTCTCCTTCACTTAGGGTGCATGGACATTGATTATGCTATAAGGAAAGACGAACCACTGATTATTGAAACCAGCACTCCAGCTCAAATTTCTCTTCATGAACAGTGGGAGCGGTCTAACCGCTTGAGTGTCATGTTCATCAAGACCAAAATGGCTGCTGGTATTCGTGGTTCTGTCGAACAGTATAATGATGTCAAGGCATTACTGAAGGCTATTGATGAACAGTATGCTACTTCAGATAAAGCACTTGCTAGCACGTTAATTATGAAATTCTCCTCAATGAAGCTCACCAGTGTGAGAGGTGTGCGCGAGCACATCATGAAAATGCGAGACTTAGCGGCTCAATTAAAGACTCTTGAGGTTGAAATGTCTGATACTTTCCTTGTGCACTTTATATTGAACTCTCTTCCACAATAATATGGTCCCTTTAAGATCTCTTATAACACACATAAGGAAAAATAGTGTCTATTAACGAACTTCTGACCATGTGTATTCAAGAGGAGGGCCGACTGCTGATGGAAACAAGTGAAAGTGCATTCACAGTTACTCATGGAAAGAAGACATATCAAGCCAAAAAGAAGGGGAAAGGAAAGATACCCCTTGAAACTGACATCAAGAAAGAATCCACGTGTTTCTTCTGCAGAAAGAAGGGGCATATAAAGAAGGATTGTGTCAAATTTCAGAAATGACTTGAGAAGAAAGGTAATCTAATATCACTTGTAACTTATGAAGCTAATATGACTGATGTTAATCATAACACATGGTGGATTGATTTTGGTTCTACAATCCATATTACGAATTCCTTGCAGAGATTAAGAAACCTGCGGAAGCCAGTGGAAGCTGAGCAAAGTATCTATTCAGGAAACAAGATGCAGTCGTATGTGGAGGCCATTGGGACCTGCGATTTAGTGCTTGGTAGTGGTTTCATTTTGAAGTTAGAAAAGGCTTTCTATATTCCTAATTATTCTAGGAATTTAATTTCAGTTTCTAGACTTGTACCTTTAGGTTATTCCTTCAATTTAATTCATAAATCAAAGATTGTTGGAAATGGTACATTATCTGATGGTCTTTTCTCTCTTCACTTACATAATTATGTCACTTATAATGTTATGCATGTTCAAGCTGGTACAAAACGATGTGTTATGAATGAAGAATCCTCTATTTTGTGGCACCAGAGATTAGGACATATCTCCATAGATAGAATAAAGAGATTAGTAAATGACGGAGTACTTAGTGCTTTAGATTTTACTGATTTCAACACTTGTGTGGACTGCATTAAAGGAAAGCAGAGCAACAAGTCAAAGAAAGGTGCCAAGAGGAGTTCAAGCATATTTGAAATCATACATTCAGATATATGTTGTCCTGACATAGACGTATATGGTCAGAAATACTTAATCACCTTTATAGATGATTACTCACGATACATGTATCTCTATATGCTTCATAATAAGAACGAAGCATTAGAAGCCTTTAAGGTTTTCAAGGCTGAAGTAGAGAAACAATGTGGAAAGCAAATTAAGATTGTGAGAACGGATAGAGGTGGCGAGTACTATGGTAGATATACTGAGGGTGGACAAGCACAAGGTCCATTTGCGAAGTTTTTTCAAGAAAATGGGACAGTTTCCCAATATACTATGCCTGGTTCTCCGGACCAAAATGGCGTAGCAGAAAGAAGAAACTGAAATTTATTGGACATGGTGCGTAGTATGCTAAGTAGCTCTAAGTTGCCTAAGTCCTTGTGGACTGAAGCTCTTAAAACGGCAGCGTATATATTAAATCGGGTTCCAACCAAGGATGTCTCAAAGACACCTTTTGAGTTATTCAAAGGCTGGAAACCGAGTTTGCGACATATACGCATATGGGGATGCCCGTCCGAGGTTAGAGTCTATAATCCACAAGAAAATAAGCTGAATCCAAGGACGATTAGTGGGTATTTCATCGGATATGCCGAGAGGTCTAAAGGATACAGATTCTATTGTCCATCTCATAGCACCAGAATTGTGGAATCAAGATACGCAAAATTTCTTGAGAATGACTTGATTAGTGGGAGCGATCATGCTCATAATTCAATATCTTTAAAAGATCAACTTTCTACTTCAAAGTGAAAATCCACAAGCTGCTGAAAATATTCCAGTAGATCAATTTGTTCAATAAATTCCAAAAGCAATTGAACAACCAGTTGAACAACATGATCCTCAGAAAAATGTTGATACAACATTAAGAAAATCCACTAGAGAAACGAAATCTACAATATCTGATGACTTTGTTGTGTATCTACAAGAATCTGACATTGGAGCCGAAAATGATCCTGAGTCTTTTTCACAAGCCATGAATTGCAAAGAGTCTGAATTATGGTACAATGCCATGAAAGACGAGATGAACTCCATGAAAAGTAATAATGTCTGGAATCTTGTTGAGTTGCCTAATGGTGTAAAAGCCATTGGATGTAAATGGGTCTTTAAGACTAAAAGAGACTCATTGGGCAACATAGAAAGATATAAGGCAAGACTAGTTGCTAAAGGGTTCACTCAAAGGGAAGGAATCGACTACACAGAGACTTTCTCTCCTGTGTCTACGAAAGGTTCCTTACGCGTCATGATGGCATTAGTAGCCCATTTTGACTTAGAATTGCAACAAATGGATGTGAAAACCGCATTTCTCAATGGTGATCTAGAGGAACAGGTTTACATGAAACAACCTGAAGGATTCTCCTCTAGTAATGGTAAGCAATTGGTATGCAAACTAAAGAAATCTATATATGGATTAAAACAAGCCTCTCGCCAGTGGTATTTAAAATTTCATGATGTTATCTCTTCGTTTGGTTTTGTTGAGAACATTATGGATCAATGTATATACCACAAGGTTAGTGGGAGTAAAATTTATTTCTTAATTCTATATGTAGATGATATATTACCTGCAACCAGTGATAAGGATTACTATATGAGGTGAAAAAATTTCTGTCTAAAAATTTTGATATGAAAGATATGGGTGGTGCATCTTATGTCATTGGAATAAAGATTCATCGAGATAAACATCGAGGTATTTTGGGTTTATCTTAAGAAACCTATATCAATAAAATTTTAGAGAGGTTTCATATGAAAGATTGTTCACCAAGTGTAGCTCCCATAGTGAAGGGTGATAAGTTCAGCCTGAACCAGTGCCCGAAGAACAACTTTGAACGGGAACAAATGAAAAATATTCCATATGCTTCTGTTGTTGGAAGCTTGATGTATGCTCAGGTTTGTACAAGACCTGAATTTGCATTTGCCGTTGGAATGTTGGGAAGATATCATATTAATCCAGGTATTGACCACTGGAGAGCTGCAAAGAAAGTCCTAAGATATTTCAGGGGACAAAAGACTACATGCTTATGTACAAACGATCAGAAAAGTTGGAGGTGATTGGCTACTCCGATTCAGACTATGTCGGCTGCGTTGATTCACTCGAATCAACATCAGGATATATTTTTATGTTGGCCGGTGGAGCTATATCTTGGAGAAGTGCCACGCAGGGCTTGACTGCTACTTCCACTATGGAGGCTGAGTTCGTTTCCTGTTTTGAGGCTGCCGAACATGGTGGATGGTTGAAGAGTTTCATTTCTGGGCTTAGAATTGTTGATTCTATTTCTAGGCAATTGAGGATATATTGCGACAATTCATCTACTGTCTTGCTGGCTAATAATACCAGAACTGGTAATAAGCACGTCGACATTAAGTATCTAGCCTTGCAAGAACGTGTTAGAGATAAGAAAGTTGCCGTTGAATAAATTAGCACTGATTTGATGCTAGGTGATCCTTTAACTAAAAGCATGCCACCATATAAATTTAAGGATCATGTCGGTAATATGGGACTTGGTTCCATTATGTAAACTTTCGTTATAGTAGCGATTGTTTCTGAAACTCTATTTGATGTTATATTTCTCATATTTATTATTGTGCACACATTATGTTATTTTGAGAAACACCCTTCAGTATGGACCTAGAATAAATATTGGGTTTATTCATTAAGAAATATGGGCTAACGTTTAGAGGTATAATACATTGTGATACATGGAAGATACTACTCTCTCTTAGAGGAACTATTGCTATGATTCATGTATTATGATTCTCTTTAAAGTATAAATACTATGAGGAAATTCTGTAAACGGACCAAGTGGGAGAATGTAAGCAACGTTCACAATTGAACGTTTCAGATTAGTGGTCCATTTTGTTTTGGATTAATTCATGAACCTTCAGTTCACATTCATGAACTCATTTCCACTTTAAGTTCTAAAACAGTCCAATTAATCTGATGCCCATTAATTAAACTTAATAAGTGTTCTTGATGGAAGAACACTATAAAAGAGAAGCTATGTTGGGTCCCTAAACATTAGAAACAACTCATTCAGTACTACACTATCACAGTAAGTAAATCTGAGTGCTTAGAAGACTCACCGGAGGAGGAAATCTGACGTCGATGAAGTCCGAACAACAATGGCTGGAGTTAATCCGATCTTTAAATTCCGCTGCGTACTTTGCTCTTGATGTGTATTATAAATTATAGAAATACTTACACGCTCATCTTCTAAATGTTTGTGGTCTTGACTGGCAAACACTCTGCATCGTATAACATAGCTGCTCTAACGACCGCTTTGTAGAACGTAGCTTTGAGTCGAGATGCCTCTTTCTTATCGCATAGGACACCGAACACGAGTCTCCACTTCATCCAGCCTACCCCTATACGATGTGATATCATCGTCAATTTCTCCATTACCTTGAATGATTGAACCAAGGTACTTGAAGTTTCTCTTTTGGGGAATCACCTGAAAATCAAGCATCACTTCCACCTCAGACTCCTAAGACGCATTACTAAACTTGCACTCCATGTATTTTGTCTTTGTTGTGCTCAGCCTGAAATCTTTAGACACTAGTGTATGCCTGCAAATCTCCAGCTTATCATTAACTCCGCCACGAGTCTTATCGGCCAAAACTATAGTGTAGGAAAATAGCATGTACCATAGAACCTCCCCTTGAATGCTCTATGTCAATTTGTTCATCACCACGGCAAATAAGAATGGGCTAAGAGTTGTTCCATCTAGACTGGGAAGTGAACGGAGTCACCTCCTACAGTTCTCACGCGGGTCTTGGTTTCGTTGTGCATGTCTTTAATCGCGTTGCCACTGGTATACCTTTACATTCCATGCATCTCCACAGAATATTTGCACTAGTGTACATGTAAAAATTTACGTATTATTTTTGCGAGATATTATATGGAACAATAAAAGATTATATTAATAATAAATGGAATTAAAGTAGTGAAATGATAAAAATGTTGTAATCTTTGCACAAATATTACTTTTCTTGGAACAAATATTACTTATTAACACAGGATTTAACAAAAGATAATCTCAACATTAATTGTAATCTTAATTATATTATGAATTCCTACGTTACTAATTTTTATATTATTAATCTCTATATAATTTGTTTTCGAACCAAACGACCTTGAAAGATCTTCTTCAAGAGGAAAGGGAAAAATTTAATGTGGCTGAGTATGTCTCCAGCATTTTGCTCGATACCCTACTGAAACCTACATGCAAATTAAAGCACATTTCTTTAATTATGAAATCCAATTCTTAAAACAATAACCTCATCAGTAACTTCTTCTAAGTTATACGTAACTACAATTTCATTCTTAAGAATAATGACAGAAGGTCTAATCATCTCATCTGGAATGCTTGAATATGTTAGTTAACGCCAGTTAAGGTAAAACTATGATTAATCATGCATGTTAGATTTTGTCCCAAGTTTAATAAAAGAATATAAACTGATAGAAGGTCAAACTAATCAGTAGCAAATCTTGTTTTTTGTTACCCAATGCTTCAAAATTACAAGAGATGATCAAGAAATAGTTATTGGCAACACAGCCCTGGAATTATAAACTGGAGAAGTGCTCCATTCTCAGAATAATCCAACTTCTCAAGGCAAAATGTTGTACTTTAAAGCTATGCAATATCATTAGTTTAATTAGAGAGCAAGAAAAGCAGTTATTAAGTTCCCCACTGCCCATGAGATCTATACTATTAAACATATATTAGAGTACAGATCATAAAGTAAAAGAGATAAATTAATAAATTCCCTTTTTACGTGATGAACTTCCTTATTGTCGCCTACTTTTTAATTTATGCAAAAGTTATAAGCTACAGAACAAATCTTCTAAAAGGCCCTTTAATTTCAGTTTCAAGTTAGATGACCATTAAGATTGTAAAGTGCAACCACAGTACGCATTATCCTTTAAAATGAACCAGTCCCGTCCAAAACTATTTTTATAAATTTCTTTATTTTATGTTTAAGTTCAAAATGCCTTTTAAGGAACTAAAGTACAAATTAAACCCCTAACCAACCAAAGAACGAATCTATAGATGGGAAAATCCAATAGCGAAGTTCGTTAACTCAAGATTTGGCACTAGCTAGACCACCATACCTAACTCATTAAAGTAAAATTTTCGTAATGGCACATAGCGCCAATTATGCGAATAAGAAATTCTCGCACTCTAATCAAATATTTATAGAATTTATAAAAATATTGGCCCTAAGTAAATTAACTTAATGTGCATTGGGATATCTTTGGTTTTATATAATCAGTATATGGCCTATGAAATTATTATATTGAAAACTGTACGTCTTTTTCTACATCCAGGGGTACTATTAGGTTAATACAGAGGGAATTGAGTTAGGTAATAACACAGGAGTCTCTGGTGGTGGAGGTATAATATATAAGGAATTGCAATGAAAAAAAATAAAATTTGCCTGTGGCGAATTTTTTTAAAATATGATCAACATGGAGGAAAAGGGCGTGGAAGGCACTGGTACATAATCTTTATCATCCATTCCGACTAATAATGATTCAATTAGTTTGATTCGGTGATGATAAGAAGATAATGGAGGATTTCGTAGATTATTTGGATTCAGATTTTCAATTAGCCTACAAACTGGCGTACATAAATCCATGAGCTTCATGCATGTCTGGTAAAACTCTAAATAATCTTATCCTTTGAGAATTATATAAAAATGGACATGCATGTTAAACCATGAGAGTTACCTACAAAAAAGTAAAGGCAAATTACTCTGAGTTATTATTTCACTTACGGGTATCTGAGCAATACTTTCCGTTGCTTCTACATAACTTCTTTCTTTTATTCGATGCATTGTCTACTCTTGCATGTATTGATATATGATTTGGCTGATTAAATAGTTACTCCTATATGGTTCTTGGCCTAAGATCACTCAATAAATGAAATTATGGCAACATTTTCCTGTGAACTATTTGAAAGTCATTTGTATGAGTATCTCTTCCCAAGATGCCCAGTCTACAATGAATAGGTAGGAGTATATAAGAACCTCAAAAAAAAAAAAAAAATCTTTACAAATATACTTTCATGGATTAAGTACTGGTGTTGCACTTTTTCTCTTGGGGGGACATAAGATTTATATGAAAAAAATAAGAAATGGTTCTTTGTTCAACAAAATTTTTAAAATAAAATATATCACATGCTGCAACAAGTCCTTATAACCTGATAGTATAAAAAATTTCTTATACTTACATATATACACTAACTTAAAGTCTTAAACTCAGTAATATAATGGGAACCCAACGAGTGTGAACTTCCTTTTAATATGCGTTTGCTAAGAGTGATTTGTAATCTTTTGCTACGTCGGTCTCTTTGGGCGTACTTATCAAAACTAGCTATATGCCTCTCTGTCCAAAATTAATCAAGTTAGGCTAGATGAATCTTCTATATCGATTTCGCTATATTTATACCTGTTTCTTTCAAAAATTAATCTTCAAAGAAAGATTGAGTTTCATATGTTGGCATTAATAATGCAAATAAATTAATGCACCACAAAGTGGTGGTGTTAGTTTTGTCCACACTGCGAGCAGAACGTCCAAATAATACGTTCAGGAGTCTTTCTATTAGCAAACACTTAACGATCCGGGTCTTTGCTAATAGGATTATCCAACAGTCGCCATTTGCCAGAAAAGTCATTTTTTGTAAGAATTTTTGGCTTACGGGATTAAATTTCTAACGGGCACCAAAAAGTGTCCTATCTTTGTATATCACATATAATTTCGGTGACTCGGGGCTTGCCGATTCTTTATTGTAGACTTCCTGTTCACTTAAAATTAGCTGAAACCATCATCGTCCCATCTATCCCTGTTCACTTTATTAAGACCATGCATGAATAATGTGGAGGAATCAAGGGTAAAAATTTACCCGCATCCGGTGTTTACACCAAATCAATAAAGGCAAGCCACGTGTATTACAAACATCCATCTATTGCTTAATCATGGTTAAGTGATATGAATTTATACTTTAAATTTTAACTACCATAGTTAATTTGCATGGTTTAGTGTAAACACCGGGTGCGGGTAAGTATTTACCGGAATCAAGTACTCCATCCGTCTCAAAATAGATGACATTATTTTCTTATTAGTCTTTAAAAAAGAATTGCACGATTCTAAATTTGGAAATATTTTTGAGTTGAAACTACTACTTTATCCTTAATGAAATACTTTATAGCCACATATTTATGCATGGCTTATTTTGGACAACAAATTCCAAAAG
The DNA here is from genome assembly GCA_029990575.1 of Petunia axillaris subsp. axillaris. NCBI lineage: Eukaryota > Viridiplantae > Streptophyta > Magnoliopsida > Solanales > Solanaceae > Petunia > Petunia axillaris. Next base: position 49,979,431 of record JARKNS010000009.1, read on the forward strand.
TCTTACCACATTTCTTAAATTCTGCTCCAAGTCAAACTAAGACAACCATTTTGACACGGGGAGTAGCTTTTTCAAGATTAACTCTTGCTAAAACAATATAGTATCTTTTGTTCCTACAATCAAATCAGTCTGCTCTAGGATTGATCACTTAGGGCTGTCAATATCGAAAAGTCAGAGCTCATTCAACTGATCCTTTAATTGTTTGAGTGAATGTAGTGAAGATACTAGGAAAGTGGGGTTACTTTGACAATGTGAGAAAACATAATTTTCCTTTTTCAATCATTTTCAAGACATGCTTTCAAATTGTCCATTCGCTATTGTAGCCGAAAGTGGAGTATTGGTTAATCATGTCGAAACCCCATCTGGAAAATAAAAAAATGGGCACTTTTATTATATTTCAATGGATTAAAGTGACTTTGTTACGATAGCTAAAAACTTATTAAAACATGGAGGCTTGACAAATTTCACTGTCTAAGCCATAGAGTTGTTTACTATTTCGACATGCATGATTTTTCTGTCTAAGCTTGTTCTTGTTTCTATTTTTGGTTCATCATGAGGTTTCACCGGAAGTTATCATGATTGTCATCAAGTTCTTAACCATTGCAGACTTTTTTTCTTTTGGTTTTTTACCTGGTGATTAGTTTCTATGAAGGAGCTGCGTTAATCCGAGTTTGTGCCGGTATAATTCATTAAAGGAGAAATGCGCTCTATCATAATTTTGTTTTCAATCACAAGGTTCGAAACCAAAATCTTTTGTTACGGATGAAGGTATTTATTCCGCCATAATCCTTATTAGTAGTGACGATTGAAGACTTGCTAAATAAGGGTAACAATTCTTTTTGGTACTTCTAGTCATCATCAGCACTTGCTAAGATCTCTTGCGAATAAGGCAAGAGAATTCATTAAATATATGCATGCGCTACATTTCTATTTTTACTTTTAGGCCAATTAGTAGAAGTTTCAAGGAAAGTGGCTATCAATTACGAGGAGAAGAAGAAAGAAAGAAAGAACGAACGAACTATATCAACAAGATTTAGGAGTTCATGACATCAACGTTTATAAAAGTTACAACAACATACTCAGTAAAATTTCATAAATAGAGTCTGGTTAGGATGTAAACGTTTACGAAGTTATATATAGAAAAAGATAACTTGATGAGTCTTGACATATAATTCAAACTTCATGAGTTAATTTAAGGTAATTCTTACAACTAAACACATTCTTGAGCGGAGGGTCTATAAAAAACAACCTTTCCATCTCGCTCAAAATAGAGGTAAGGGTCGCGTACAACTCATTTTCCACAGACCCTACTTGATGAATTATACTGAATATGTTGTTACTATTGCTTGTTGTTGACTTATTGAGAATTAAGATGTTAATGATTATTTTTTTATAATTTAAATCTATGTTGTGCATAATAGAACATACATTTGAATCCATCAAACACAAGTTACATCGGCCTCTAGGAGCATGCATTTGATTTTAGACTCACCCTTTAACTCAAAACAAAAACATATGATATGACAAGCTACACTAATTATACACAGTTATACACTTAATATATATATATATATATATATATATATATATATATATATATATAATATGAGTTTTGCTAACCTACTGCATGGTTGTAGTAGGTTACCAATGTACCCATTTTTTGATTCACTAAAATGCCCTTGTTACTTATACAACCCATTAAAAAATATTGGATATTTTTGTCTTTTGACATAAACTGAAAATTCCAGCTCGTAGCCTCCCTTCCTTCCATCACATTTGGAAGCTGTTTGCAGGTGATGTTTGGCAATATTTGCCTGTTCTACCTTAATATTTCCGCACATTTTAATACTTTATTCGCCCATTGCACGAAATAATTATGATTGTTGTGCTCACTTGTTGTATTTGTGATGCAGGGAATGATTTGGATGAATACGAGTGCAAACGGAGTGAAGATGGATAAAATCGAGCAAGAATGGATGAACTTAGCTAATTGCGGGATATGGCATTAGATGGAGCAAGCTACGGATTTGTTATAGCTTCAGGCTTCCAAAAGCCATAGCCATGTGTGGCATGGTTGCAGCTTCATACTCTCAAGCGCCCTAACCATGTGTGGCATGGCTGCAGCGCGCGACTTCCAAACGCCCTAACCATGTGTGGCATTCCCATGGCTTTCAGTTATGCGACCCCAACTTTTCCAATTTCGTTTAGGCTTAGGATTAACTTATGGGAAGACTTTGTAAACACTATAAATAGTCTTTTAATTTCGTTTTTAAGGGAGGTGGAATTTCTAGAGCAAGTTTTGGAGTTCTTACACATTGAACCAAGGGTTTAATTCCTTTTCATCGTTTATTCCAATCTTTCATATTTCTTCCATTAATTCTTGTGTTGTTATTATGAATATGAGTAGCTAAACCTATCGTTCTAGGGTTAGAGTAAATACATGAAGGTTGGTGTTTGAAAGTTGAATTCTTCCTATTGATTTACCAGTACGGATTATTTATTCTTTCTTGAGCCTTATTGTTTGGTTATCAAGGCCCGGTAATTAAACATTATCTACGGTTTACAAGTTGAACTCGACAGAGGGAACTTGTAAATGCAAATAAGAAAGAATAGGGCTTGATTGTGAACCTGGGCATCAGGGAATCGATTTGCGGGTAGGATAGACATATACCTATTCGCCTGGCTTAACCAAATACAGAGTTCGTTAATGCATGCATGTGATTTGACTCCATAGAAATATAGACGTTAGAGTAGCTTGCATAGACTCGTGAAGAATCGACATGTTTTCTCGAATATAATTAACCTGCTAGTTAGCAATCTAGGTAATCAAGAAGTAGAATCAACTGAAAAACTCAACTGGATTGTTCGTAACTCTGACCCTGGACCATCCTCTTTTATTGATAACAACCTAGAATTTGCTCTATTACTTGACTTCAGTTACTTACTTTTAATTATTGCATTTAGTTAGTACAATCTCAACCATTGGAAAAAGATCCCTGAATAGTTCTTAGGAAATTGTTTGCTAGAATTCAGTCGTAACAATAGTCCTCGTGGGAACGATACTCGATTTATCACTTTATTACTTGTCGACCACGTATACTTGCGTGTGCGTTTGGGAGTAACAAGTTTTTGGCGCCGTTGCCGGGGACTAAATAATTGACTGTATTCTTTTTAGACAATTTAGTATTTTCTATTCAAGTTTAATTTTTGTTTTGAGTTTCTTGTGCCATTTCAGGTAATAGGTCTTGAATGCAAAGGAAGAGAAAGGACGAAGCACTTGGACCTTTTGATCCTGAACCTAAAAGGACCTTACGGAGATTGAGGAAAGAAGCAAGAGACCGTGAAGCACTCGCAATTGTACTTGCTTCCCTACCTATTGGAATGGCAGCAGAATGAGCTTTAGCTGTGGGAGATGTTGCTCTTCCCAGTCTGGAAGGAGTAGCTTCTAGCATTGTGAAGCCTGAGATTACTGGACACTTTGAAATTAAGCCCGGCATGATACAACTGCTGCATGCGACTGGGCAATTTGCAGGATTACTGCACGAGGATCCACAACAGCATATCCAGAATTTCTTGGAGATTAGTGACACATACACACCATCTGGCGTCTCGACTGACTATGTTTGCTTGATAATTTTCCTGTTTTCACTGGTTGGAACAACAAGGAAGTGGTTAAAGACTTAAAAGCCTGGGTCTATCACAATTTGGGATGATTTAGCTAAGATATTTTTGGCTAAATTCTATCCATCTGCCAGAACAGCCAGAATCCGGAGTGAGATTATGTCTTTCAGACAACAAGGTGGAGAATGTTTGTATTCAGTTTGGGAGAGATTCAAGTCACTGTTGAGAGATTGCCCGCACCACAACTAATCTAATGATGTGTTGGCCCACACTTTTGTTGAAGGATTGAATGCTCATACCAAGATAGTGGTGGATGCTGCAGCTGGGGGACAAGTATTAGCCCTGAATTTTAATGAGATTTATGAATTGCTGGATAAATTTTCTCAGAGCAATCCTGACTGGCAGGGTGATGGTAGAGCACCAACTCAAAAAGCTTCTGGGATACTTCAGTTGGATGCATTCTCAGCATTAACTGCAAAGGTAGATGCAATAGCTAATCAGATCAACAAGTTAGCACTGCCACCAACTCAGCAACCAGTGGCACCAGTCAAACAAGTCCAGCAGTTCCAGAATTTCTGTGAGGTATGTGGGGAGGATCATACCACCGAGGTTTGCCTCTCCAATCCAGAGTCAGTTTATTACGTGGAAAATCAAAACAGGTTTCAGGGACATAAATGGAATTAGTTTGGCAATAGCTATAATCTTAACTCACGAAATCATCCGGGTTTCTCATGGAGTGATAATCAAGCAGCTTAGGGTAATACGAGATCTCAGAATAATTATCAGAGTTCACAACCTCAGGCTCAGATACAGCAGTCGAACAGTTCAGTTGAAGATTTGATAAAGCAGATGTTGGCAGGTCAGCAGAAAATTATAGCAGACAATGCAGCTCAAGCACAGGTCATAAAGGATCTTGCCAATGCTCAAAAAGATCTGGAACGCCAAATGGGGCAGCTAGCTGGAGCACAAAACACTAGACCACATGGTGCCTAGCCAAGTGCCACAGAGAAGAATCCTAAAGAATTTGTGCAAGCAGTTACTCTGAGAAATGGGCGAGCTCTAGAAGAAGTGCCTCCAAAGCCGAGGAAGCCTGTTGGTGAACTGGAGCCGAATACTGAAAAAGAAGCTGATAAAGTGGTAGAGAAGCAGCTCGAGCTTGACAATGTCAGACCACCACCACCTTTCTCTCAAAGGCTTCAAAAGCAGAAAGTAGATGCAGCTTGCAAGAAATTTTTGAAGATCTTGAGTCAGATACAAGTGAATATTCCTTTGGTGGAACTTTTGCGTGATGTTCCTAAATACGCTAAGTACATCAAGGATATTGTGGCAAACAAAAGAAGACTGACTGAGTCCGAGACGGTTGCACTTACTGAAGAGTGCAGTTCCAGAGTCAGAAGTAAACTTCCTCAGAAATTGAAAGCTCCTGGAAGCTTCACTATTCCGATAAAAATTGGGAAGCATGAGGTTGAACGAGCTTTATATGACTTTGGCGCTAGCGTAAATTTAATGCCATCATCGGTGTTTCGAAAGCATGGGTGAACCAAGACCAACCACAGTGACCCTGCAGTTAGCGGACAGATCTTTGACATGCCCCGAGGGGGTTATTGAAGATGTTCTAGTGCAAGTAGGCCAATTCATTCTGCCTATTGATTTCATACTTTTGGATTATGAGGCTGATCAAGAAGTCCCACTCATCTTGGGAAGAGGATTTTTGGCTACTGCTGATGCTGTAATTAGAGTTAGAGTAGGGAAGATGATCATGAGGGTAAATGGCGAAGAAGTTGTCTTTAATGTGTTCCGGGCTACTCAACTTCCAGCACACTATGAAGAGTTATCTATGGTAAAAGTGCTAGATAGGGAGTTGACTGCCTCTGAAAAATCATTTTTGGCTTCTAAGGAGGATCCTCTTGAAAGAGCACTAATGTATGAAGATGATATGCTGAATGATGAGGAGACTGAGGAATACTTGGAAATTCTCAACATGGAGTGTCAATTCATCTCAGGGTGGAAGAAGTTTGAGGAGCTTGATAGACCGCTGACACTAGCTCCTGCTTAACCGTCTATTGAGAAAGCTCCAGTTCTTGAACTTAAACCTTTACCTGCTCATTTACGATATGCTTATTTGGGTGAGGGTAATACCTTACCCATAATCTTTTTTTCTTTGTTGTCTGATGTGCAGGTTGAGAAGGTCTTAAGAGTGTTGCGAGAGCGCAAGAGGGCAATTGGATGGACCATTGCGGATATTAGAGGGATTAGTCATTCTTTTTGTATGCACACAATCCTCTTGGAGGAGGGCTATAAGCCAAGTGTTGAGCAACAAAGAAGGCCAAATCCAGTGATGAGAGAAGTTGTGAAGAAGGAAATTATCAAGTGGCTTGATGCCGGTATTATTTTTCCCATCTCTGACAGCAATTGGGTGAGTCCAGTCCAATGTGTTCCAAAGAAGGGAGGTATGACAGTTGTGACGAACGAGCAGAATGAATTAATTCCTACAAGAACAGTCACAAGGTAGCGGATTTTCATTGATTATAGAAAATTGAACAAGGCCACCAGAAAAGATCACTTTCCATTCCCCTTCATTGATCAGATGTTGGATAGGCTAGCTGGGCATGAATATTACTGTTTTTTGGATGGATACTCGGGCTATAACCAGATTGTGATAGCATTAGAAGCTCAGGAGAAGACGACGTTTACATGTCCTTATGGCACTTATGCATTTAGAAGGATGCCGTTTTGACTATGTAATGCGCCGGGAACCTTTCAGAGATGCATGATGGCTATTTTCACCGATATGGTGGAAAAATTTGTTGAGGTATTCATGGACGATTTCTCAGTTTTTGGAGATTCGTTTGATGGCTGCTTGAAGAACTTAGATGCTGTGCTGAGCCGCTGTGAAGAAACCGACTTGGTACTCAATTGGAAAAAATGTCACTTCATGGTTCGAGAAGGCATTGTAGTTGGCCATAAGGTGTCAAAGCAAGGGATCGAGGTTGACAGAGCAAAGGTTGAAGCAGTTGAAAAATTACCACCACCTATCTCTGTTAAAGGTGTGCGTAGTTTCTTGGAGCATGCTGGGTTCTATAGGAGATTCATCAAGGACTTTTCAAAGATAGCTAATCCCATGTGCAAATTGTTAGAGAAGGATGCAAAGTTTGAATTCGATGATGTCTGTCTGAAGGCGTTTGAAGAACTGAAAAAGAGGTTGGTGACTGCACCAATTATTGTTGCTCCTGATTGGTCTCTACCATTTGAGTTTATGTGTGACGCGAGTGATACTGCTGTTGGGGCTGTTCTGGGGCAAAGAAAGGGTAGAATTTTTTACTCTATATATTATGCAAGCAAGACTCTTGATGCTGCCCAATCCAATTACACTACCACCGAGAAGGAGCTGCTAGCTGTTGTTTATGCTTTTGCTAAGTTCCGATCTTACTTGGTGGGCACTCGGGTTATTGTCTACACTGATCATGACGCAATCCAGTATCTATTTGAGAAGAAAGATTCCAAGCCGCGACTGATTCGTTGGGTTCTTCTACTCCAAGAGTTTGATGTGGAAATCCGAGATCGAAATAGACCGAGAATCAAGTGGCCGATCGCTTATCGAGGCTGGAAGATAGAAAACATGTAGATGAGGGGCCTGAGATAAATGAAGTCTTTCCAGACGAGCAACTTTTTGCTCTGCTGGTAACCGAGGTGCCCTGGTATGCTGATATAGTGAACTTATTGGTGAGTAATATTTATCCGCCCGATGCTACAGCTGAAAAGAGAAGGAAACTTCTCCATGAGAGTAGATTTTATGTCTAGGATGAGCCGTATTTGTATAAAATTGGTCCAGACCAATTGGTGAGGAGATGTATCCCAAGTGAGGAAGTCGAGTCAGTGCTGAAGAGCTGTCATTCATCTCCTTATGGTGGTCATCATAGTGGTGATAGGACAGCTGCGAAGGTGCTTCAGTCGGTGTTCTTTTGGCCCACTCTATTCAAGGATGCTCATCTCTTTGTTAAACAGTGTAATCGTTGCCAAAGAACCGGTAATATTTCAAGGCGTCACGAGATGTCCTTGAATAACATCCTGGAGATTGAGTTGTTCGATTGTTAGGGAATTGATTTCATGGGTCCGTTTCTACCTTCTAATGGCAACAAATACATACTTGTAGCAGTTGACTATGTCTCCAAATGGGTGAAAGCTGTGCACTTCCAACCAATGATGCGAGTGTGGCAGTCAAGTTCTTGATGAAAAATATTTTTACTCGCTTTGGGACACCACGGGCCATCATCAGTGATGAAGGTACGCATTTTTGCAATCGCTTGTTATATAAACTTTTGGCCAAGTATGGGGTGCGTCACAAGGTAGCTACTGTTTATCATCCTTAAACGAGTGGCCAAGTAGAGGTGTCGAATAGGGAGATCAAGCAGATTCTTGAGAAAACGGTGAATACTTCAAGGAAGGATTGGTCTATGAAGCTCGATGACGCTCTTTAGGCCTATAGAACGGCTTTTAAAACAGCTATTGGAACCTCTCCATATAGGTTGGTTTACGGGAAAGCCTGTCACTTGCCTGTCGAGTTAGAACATAAGGCGTATTGGGCAATTAAAAAGCTAAATTCGGATATGGAAGTGGCGGGTGAAAAGAGGTTGCTTCAGTTGCATGAGCTAGATGAGTTCCGCTTCCACGTGTATGAGAATGCAAAATTGTATAAGGAGCGGACGAAGAAATGGCATGGCAAGCACATTGAGCACCGCCAGTTTGAGCCCGGCCAGTTGGTATTGTTGTTCAATTCTAGGTTGAAACTATTTCCTGGAAAGTTGAAGTCTAGATGGTCGGGTCCCTTTGAAGTAGTTCGTGTTACGGCGCATGGAGCGGTTGAATTAAGAGCTCCGGATTCCGAGAAGTCATTTTTAGTGAACGGGCAAAGAGTTAAGCGATATTGGGGAGGTTTGGTGGATCATCGTACCTCCGTTTTGTTGCGAGAACCGTGAATTATAACCGTCATTCCACGACGTTAACTAAGGCGCTTCTTGGGAGGTAACCCGAGCTTTGTATGTAAACGCAAAAATAAAATAAAAATAGAAAAAAGAATAAAAATACAAAAAAGAGTCATGTCGCAACGTTAAGTCAAGCGCTTGTTGGGAGGCAACCCAATTTTTATTGTTTTCGTCATTTTATTTTTTTAGAATTACGTAGTTTCTCGTTGGTTTTGCAGGGCTCGGGACCTTCGGATGCTTGAGTGGATGACAAAACGTCGAATTCCATAAGCTTGCGTCGCATATTCTATAGCATGAGCGCACAGTGGGTGAAGAAATTGTGAATTCTCTAAGCTTGACTCGCGTTCCCTGTAGCGCATCTCAAACAGTGGGGGCACGAAATAGCCACGCCATGTCCCTGCGTCGCTTATGCCATGGCGTCGATCGAAAAAAATTGCTAATACTACTGCCTTGCGCCGCGTATGCCACAGCGTGGCTCGATCAGTGGGCACAAAAATCTTTCACGCCGTAACTAGGCGTCGCGCAGCTTACAGCTTGGCAACTACCAGTGAAGACAAAACCTTGCAAAGCCATTGCCCTGCGTCGCTCTTCATACAACGTGGCTCGATCAGTGAGGGCCAAATCTGGGCAGGTGATAGCCCTGCCTCGCTTCACTCCCAGCGTTCCAGGTAAGTTCAGTAAATTAACGGGCCGACCCACCTTCGACCCGTTAACCCGCATCCTAAAACATTAAAATACCAATCTCTTTCCCTCCCCCACTTGGTTTAAACACTAAAACAAAACAAAACCAAGGCTGAGGCAAACATCACACTGCCGTGATTCCTTTCCCCTTTTGAACAAAATTTTTGGGTGCTCATCATCTCTCCACGAATCTGGTACGTTCCTCTCACCTCTCTCTTCTCTTGTTTCTCTCTCATTGATGTTACAAACATTCCCTTGGCCCTTAGTTATAGTTTTGCTAGCACTTGTGTATTACTTTAACCCTTGTTGGGTCTTGATTGATTTTGTGTAGTCTTGATGTGTAATGATTGATATTTGTTAAAGTGATCTCCCACAAGAATTGGGAGGGTTGATTCCCTCTAAATTAGTGTGAAACAAAAGCTTAAAAACAATGAACATAAGGTGTTCGACATAATGCGACAATGAAGAAACACTTGTAACTTTGTGAATTCTTGAGTAGCATGGTTCCATAAAGGCATAAATTGAATAAAGTGGGGTCCGAATAATTGAATTGCTTATTTTTTGTGCTAGTTTCTACTTGATCATGAGCTACTTATGATAAAGGGCAAGGTTGTGCGACATCTGCACCGAGGTTTAAATGTATACTATGCTTATTTCCTCAACTACTTTCTTTGATTCGTTCATGTCAAGTTAGTTGTTTGCACATCATGTGAGTGGTTGTAGTAGTTCGAAACAAGTGTGGGGTTGTTCTTATACCCCGAGGTGATTGTCGCTTATTTACTTGGAATTCTAATATCCAAATGTTTGGTGTAGGTACGATGGTGAAAACAACGCAAAAGGCCTCTTCCTCTTCTAATGCACCGGCCGCCCAAAGGCCAAAATTAGGGTAGCCTCGACTAGTAAAGCGAAAAAGGGAAAAGCAAAGGCTAAAGCACCGAGTAAAGCAAATCCAAGGGTTCCGAAAGAGGCAATCCCTATTTCAAGGCCCGGGGGAAAGACAAGGTTTGGTCTACCTTTTGTAAAGAAAGGGGAGAGCCAAACTTGGTACAAAAATGTGAAACTCTCGGGCTATATCCCGGAGCAAGTTATAGATGAAAGGAAATTGATTTTAAAATGTCGAACCGTAAGAGACTCAGTTCTTGGGATGAAGTGGGATGCGGTATTTGTGAGTCCGGGACACGCGAATCTTGATCTTGTGCCGGAATTCTATGCCAATTGGGATCCGAAGGAAGCTTGGCGGGATGATGATATGGTCCAAGTTCGGGGATGTAAAGTGAAGCTAGATGCCACCGCCTTGTGCAATTTTTTAGGGGTGGAAGATCATGATATTGAGAAGCTTCACGACTTCATCAAAAGGCCTGACTATAAGGCTATGTGAGACACACTCTGTGGCGCGGATTCTTCACATCTGTGGATACGCTTTAAGGATACTGGAAGGCACAAGTGTATGTTGTTCTCGCTATTCCAAAAGAAGGCTCGTGTCTGGATGAAGTTTATCAATGCTCGAATTCTACCATCTAGCCATTTTTCTAGTGTGACCAAAACGCGAGCGTGCATGATCTACTTCTTTATGTTGGGGAAACTGGTGAACATTGGGTATTACATGTTGAAATTAATGAGGAGGATACGCCTCAAAAAGACGTGTCACCGGTTGTTTTTCTGTAACATTCTCACCTAGTATCTAGAGAAGGCGGGGGGTGCCTATTGATGAGATTAGTGATCGCATTGTCCCTGATATAGAGAAGAAGGTTGACATTGCCTCGGTTAAAGATGTAATTTCTAGTACCCCTGCCAAATTTACCACGGATGAGTGGCGTGAGATGGACGCCAACCTGTCTGCCCGTAAGTATTTGATGATAGAGTATTTAGCAAAGGCCACAGGGATGGATATGCAAGTACTTGATCGGGCTTTTCCGCTGTTAGATATTGTTGGGCATGACTCAGAAGGTCGTGATTCCCCAGAGGAGGATGAGAACACAGATTCTGAGATCGTGGCTAAAGACAAGGGCGGTGATGATGATGAGAGTAGTGAAGAAGAGGAAGAAGACGAAGAGGATGAGGAGGCGCGCACTCCACCACATAGGCCTGGAGGTTCTTCGAGAGCTCAGGCGGTTGCCCCTACCACTACTCCTCCGGTCGCTGCTGATGTAGACACTCCCGAGAATACTGAGCGGGAGGATTCTTATGAGGATGCGGAGGATTAGGCCGCTTGGCCTTCAGGGAAGTTCATTACCTCTTGTACTTTAATTTTTTTTTACCGCACTGAGGACATTGCTTAGTCTTAAGTATGGGGTGGGGGACTTCCCAAGTTTTGAGGTTATGGATAATTGTACCCTTAGGGATTTAATTTAGCAATTTTTATTTTTGTCACTTGACTTTATTTTTATTTATTTCTTGCTTTAATATATAAAAAAATGAAATAAAATTAGAAAACTAATGAAAAATTCCAAAAAGATTTTACTTTTAGTTTTAGTTAGTGGTACAATCATCCACCCAGTGGTTTTTCTTATGGCCTCGGTTTTTTTCCATGGGTAGACCTTTGAACCGGGTAATTTTTATTTTTAGGAGTAGTTTAGTAGTAGTAGTTAGTAGAGTACTTTAGGAAAATTGATAGAATGTGAGGTGCCTTTGGTTTGTTTGATACCGGTAAATTTAGACTTGAGCATATGCTATTTGTGAATCTCTTTTGGTCTTAAAATTGTAATGCATTCCTAGAAAAATGTGGATGACCTTTTTGAGACGCTTAGTTCAACTACTTGGCTCTTTGCGAGCTATTGCGCCTTAGTGCTTAAATTTCCAAAGTTGCATCTTGTTTGCTTGAACTGAGAGTTGGAATGAAACCGTCTTTAGTGAACTGTGTGCCATGTGTAATGTGACGTATCTTTTCCTATGTTCCGTGCTTGCATATTAATGTCTAGAACTTGCCCCGTGTGTGTGCTAAGCGAAATCCTAAATTTGCTCTAGTCGGGAGATGATACAGGCGTTTCTTTGATAAACCTTGCTAGCCTTGATTAGCCTACCCTTGAATATTATCCTGCTTAAGCCCTTTTGAGCCTCTTGACCTTTTTGTTGGCACCCACATTTCAAGCCTTACCCCTTTTACTCTTAATTATCTCTTTTTGAACCCTTAACTCCTTATAGCACTTTAATTGAAATATTTGATTGTTTGTGGAGTTGTGGTTGGATGATTTGGTGGCTTTTGAGTGGACTTATGAAAGAAAATAATATGGTGCATTTTGAAAGAAAAAAAAGGAGAATCATTGGCAAGGTTGAGAAAAATATTGAAAAGAAAAAAAAATAAAAAAAAAAAAAAACAAAAGAAAAAAAAATCTCAATCCTTGCTAGTGTTGTGCAAAAGTAAAGTTGCAAATTGCTTAAATTAAAAGGAGACTTTTGGGTGGTTGCTTGGTTGGTTTTGAAAAGAATGGTGAAAATAAAAATTAAAGTGATGTATTAAAGTGCTTAGGGAGGTAGTCACTATTTATCTATATTTATCCTACCCGTCCTTTAGCCTACATTACAACCCGTAAAGTCCTAGTTAATCCCGATTAGAGTGAGCTTACATTAGTGGAGTCCTACACTATGGGCAAGCCTATGGTACGTTGTGCGTGGCACGTGAACTTCTTTTGGAGACCGAGTGAATTCTTTCTATATTATGTCCCTCATTTACTTGATATATTCTTTGTGTGATATTTTGGGAAACTTTCTTGATTATTCTTTGTGAGGGCACATGGTTTGTGCGAGATAGGTGAATTTTTTATTCTTTGGTTGAGTGAATGGGTGTAATTTTGTGAAAGCTTGGTTTCGTTGAGTCGATTTTTGAGGTTGAGATGTCTTGAGTTGGTTGTTCTAGCGTTTTGAAATTTAATAAATTTTTGGCATGTTGAGGGTCACATGGTATGTATCGATGTTCTTGTTTAATGGTCGATATCAACCATAACCATAGGTAGACCTATTCTATCAAATGTTGGTTTAGTTGAGAAGTTGTTTTTGGTGATTGCTCGAGGGCGAGCAAAGGTCTAAGTGTGGGGTGGTGATGTTTGGCAATATTTGCCTATTCTACCTTAAAATTTCCGCACATTTTAATACTTTATTCGCCCATTGCACGAAATAATTATGATTGTTGCGCTCACTTGTTGTGTTTGTGATGTAGGGAATGATTAGGATAAATACGAGTGAAAACGGAGTGAAGATGGATAAAACCGAGCAAGAATGGATGAACTTAGCTAATTGCGGGATATGATATTAGATGGAGCAAGCTACGGATTTGTTATAGCTTCAGGCTTCCAAAAGCCATAGCCATGTGTGGCATGGTTGCAGCTTCAGACTCTCAGGCGCCCTAACCATGTGTGGCATGGCTGCAGCGCGCGACTTCCAAATGCCCTAACCATGTGTGGCATTCCCATGGCTTTCAGTTCTGCGACCCCAACTTTTTCAATTTCGTTTAGGCTTAGGATTAACTTATGGGAAGACTTTGTAAACACTATAAATAGTCTTTTAATTTCGTTTTTAAGGGAGGTGGAATTTCTAGAGAAAGTTTTGGAGTTCTTACACATTGAACCAAGGGTTTAATTCATTTTCATCGTTTATTCCATTCTTTCATATTTCTTCCATGAATTCTTGTGTTGTTATTATGAATATGAGTAGCTAAACCTATCATTCTAGGGTTAGAGTAAATACATGAAGGTTGATGTTTGAAAGTTGAATTTTTCCTATTGATTTACCATTACAGATTGTTTATTCTTTCTTGAGCCTAATTGTTTGGTTATCAGGGCCCGGTAATTGAACACTATCTACGGTTTACAAGTTGAACTAGACAGAGGGAACTTGTAAATGCAAATAAGAAAGAATAGGGCTTGATTGTGAACCTGGGCATCAGGGAATCGATTTGCGGGTAGGATAGACATATACCTATTCGCCTGGCTTAACCAAATACAGAGTTCGTTAATGCATGCATGTGATTTGACTCCATAGAAATATAGGCGTTAGAGTAGCTTGCATAGACTCGTGAAGAATCGACATGTTTTCACGAATATAATTAACCTGCTAGTTAGCAATCTAGGTAATCAAGAAGTAGAATCAACTGGAAAACTCAACTGGATTGTTCGTAACTCTGACCCTGGACCGTCCTCTTTTATTGATAACAACCTAGAATTTGCTCTATTACTTGACTTCAGTTACTTACTTTTAATTATTGCATTTAGTTAGTACAATCTCAACCATTGAAAAAAGATCTCTGAATAGTTCTTAGAAAATTGTTTACTAGAATTCTGTTGTAACAATAGTCCTCGTGGGAACGATACTCGATTTATCACTTTATTACTTGTCGACCACGGATACTTGCATGTGAGTTTGGGAGCAACAGCAGCCATTTTATCCCTTTGCACAGCTTCAATGCATCTAAATGCCACAAGATATACTTCAAAAGGAGTTTTAGATTAAACCTCTGTTGATTAAAATTTATGATTAATCTATGTTTGGGTATTTCTTTTTGTTCCTCTCGGGAATAGAGCATGAGAGAAATAGAACTTGGTATAGCTATACCTCAGCTTCACCTCTAACTATTTCATATTCATTACATTATGTACTCCAAAATGAATTAAACCCATCATAGCAAAATTAAAATTGTGAAATCTGGCGTAGTGTGACTGTATTTCATCCACTGTCAATTTGTGCTCATATTTACTTTGCAAACCCATAGATCGAACTAAAAAGCAAATTGTACTTATCTTATGACTACAGAACCCAACAAGGGAGGGGTATTTTAATTTGGGTTTGCTTGAGTTAGTTTCAGGAGGCACCCTTAAGGTTAGGTTTGATGTTGTTAATTTGAAATGAAATGAAGAGGAAGGAGAAGAAATTTGGGGTTTTGACCAATAGACCATAAAATCCCTGAAAGTCCATATTTTAATGAGGTGGCAAGGATATTTTAGTAAATCAAAAATGGGTATATATATATATATATATATATATATATATATATATATATTATATTTGATGGTTAATTAAATTTTTGTCTACCCAATTGGGTAGGCTGATGTGTCTGTTTAATTCTCCTAAATTTTTTTATTTAATTTTGAAAATAGGAAGGACGTAACTATGACCCCCATTCACTTATAAAAGCAATTCAGTTTGTTTCAACAAAAAAACGAAAAATATGTTTCCCATCACATCTAAGAATCTTTTGGACATTTTTGGAAGAAGAGATTTTGAAAAAACAAAACTTTATTTA
This sequence comes from Petunia axillaris subsp. axillaris, assembly GCA_029990575.1. Classification (NCBI taxonomy): domain Eukaryota; kingdom Viridiplantae; phylum Streptophyta; class Magnoliopsida; order Solanales; family Solanaceae; genus Petunia; species Petunia axillaris. The sequence goes on from JARKNS010000009.1 coordinate 49,994,947, forward strand.
CACTAATTATTCTTTAGCTTTTTGATGGAAACCCATTTCTCTTACTTTCAACACTTTAGCTTTTCTTCTAACCAATATGCATGTCCAAACACAACTTTTAATTTTTCAACTGAATTTTAAATACTCTATTTCAATTTTCTTTTATGGCCAAGCGCCTACTATTTACGTGTTATGTAAATCTTTTTAGTAGTTTTTGTTCTACTTTCAACAACAAAAATATACCCAGTGATATTCCATCAAGGTGGGAGTTTTTATTCTACTTTTAGTGGACAGAAATAGCATGATATCTCAATTTTTTGGGTTAATATGTTATGCATACTTACATAATAAGTATTATTATCTGAGACTTGATTAGCAATATTATGTAATATTATCTTGCAAATATTATATAATATTTCTTCTTCTTTTGTTAGAATTTAGATTAAATAAATTTTTTAAGAAATAAAAATATATTAATGGGTTGGCCTAGAACAACCTGACCAAGTCCATCATCCTCTTAAGGGGAAATTTTGATGCGCAGCTATTTTTGGACGTACTTAAAGAGTTTTATCTACCGTTTCAAAATTAATTGAGAAATAGTCAAAAATTCGCGCGCACACTTACGCTCCATTAGCGTTGGAAAAACACCCCAAGCTAGTCCTATAACAAAATACTGGGGTTTTGAACCAAAGCCCCAGTATTTTGTTATGGGACTGAAGCTTTATAGATAAAGTCTCATAACAAAATAATGTGACCTTGAACTAACATGTTCAAAGGTCCCATTATTTTATTATGAGACTTTACCATATAACAAAATAATGGGATTTATCCCATAACAAAGGTCCCATCAAAGGGATAAATTCCATTATTTTGTTATGGAACTTTATATATAAAGCTTCAGTCCCATAATAAAATACTGGGGCTTTGAACAAGTTTGTTATGAGACTGAAGCTTTATAAAAGTCCCATAACAAAATAATGCGGCGTTGAATAAAACTTGTTCAAAGCCCCAGTATTTATACTAGGACTTGTCCGGGGTGGCTATTTCTTAGCGAATTTATTTTGACGGCTACCAATCAATTAGCGCGCGCCAAACAGGCCCCTACACGAAATTTTTACCCTCTTCGTATTCAGTTGGGCTAACTATTGTATGGCCAAAATGATAGTTTTTCACACCACATGCCCATAAAAGTAACTTATTTATTTTTTATACCCATTAAAATTTATGTTTCACCCACTACACATTCAACCCATCTTATTTACATTCTATGCCCATCAGACCCAATTTATTAACAATCCATACCCATTAGCCTATCTTTATAAGCCTCAAAGTCTCCGCACTTTTCTTATTTCAAACCCTAGCCGTCTAGGCTGGGGTTACTCTCCAGATTTTTTTCTCTCCACCCCACGCTGCCACAGCTCCGTCACCGGACCGCTAGCCGACCACCGCCGAAAAATACAAAGCATACCTTATATGAATCCTCTCACTTTCCTTTTTTTCATTTTCATCATTATTTCTAATAAAATCCCAACTGTTTAACGTAGATCTAAATATAAATTTAACACATAAATGATGAAACAGAAAAAATAGACAGAAGTGCTAGTAGGAGGAGCAAGAAGCTTGCTGAGATCAAGAGAAGCAAAAAGTTACTTACTCAAGTGGTAGATGATTTCTCTTCTGATGTGAATTTCATCACAAATAAACAATCTTGACTCTTGTTTCTCTAATGTTCCCTTAGTGTAGTCCTTCCAAAATTATGACTTTGAGATGATCCTATGTAAAAATATAACTAGTTCTAGCTATTGCGGGCATAAAATTTGTTTTGTAAGTGTATACTGTTGAATGACATGAATTGTAATCACATGTTGTATATACTTTCTGAATTATGATCCTTGGTCAAATGTCCATTTGACATTTCAAGCTTTTAGATCACCACTTGTGAATGAGTTTTGATCAAGTTCTGTTCTTGCAACTTTCTTCTATTTTTTGGTAGTGTAATTTTGTTCCTCTGTTTCTCTAAACCATGACATTCGACTTTGTCATAAAACATCTCTTATAGCCAAACTGGACATTTTTATGAATTGAAATAAGTTATCCCCTGTGTTAAACCTTACTCGCTCCATTCAGACATTAGCACCAAGGCTGGTCCATTCAGTCTAAGGTTCACATAGCTTAAATAATTCATTTTATTGACTTAACATTGAAATTCAAGAATTATTTCATGTATTTCACTATTGGTTGAGGCTCCATTTCAATTTTTGAGATATTCAAGTCAAAGCTTATGGAAGGTCCAAATTTTGTGGAGTAATTTGTAATACTATGTAGTTTCTTTGAAAGTGAACTTACACCTTTGTATTATACCAACTAATATGATAGAAATTTTTGGTACACTGTATAGTATACTCTATTGTATATCATTGTAGTATACGATATACTTTATTGGTATATTATTGTATTAAAGCTCAATTCAATTATATACCATTTTATATCCTTATATTATTTTAGTGTACCTTTTAGTATTTGGATCGAATTGTGTGTTGCTATTCCATAAATTGTTGTTTTAATTTTTGTTGTTCTAGACAAAGTATATCTTTTCGGTATATCGTATACTATTTTGGTATATTTGTTTTGTATTTTGATCGATATGTATAAGCTTCTATCAAATAAATGAATATTTCGATTTTGTTATTTTAAGCATAGTCTATATAATGCATATGTTTACAGTATATAGTAAGGGTGGCTAACGGTCCGGTTTTGACCGGACCGGACCGGATTCGGGCCGAAAACCGGCTCGGACCGGTTGAAACCGGACCGTTGGTCACTAACGGGCCCCGGTTCCGGTACCGAACCGGTGCCACGAAAAAAAACCGGATGAACCGGTAAAATTTTGGGCCGGAACCGGCCGGACCGGACCGGTCAAAAAAATAAAAAAAAAAAGAGGAAAATTCTGGTGGAACTAGCCGTTTCTAGCCGTTGGGCAACGGCTCTTTTGACCCCCTAGTCGTTGTCCAACGGCCAAAAACGGCCAATTACACCCCTCTACCACCCCATAACCACCCCTAACTATTTTTTTTCTATAAATACCTCATTATTTCATCATATTTTTCACACAAATCTTCCAATTCTCTCTAATTCTCTCAAATTTTCTACAATATTGCTATTATTCTACTTTGGCTATTTGTTAAAAATTTATAATTTGGCTACTTTATCAAGTTCTATTTGGAGTTTATATCAAAGTTATATTTGGCTACTTGGTGAAGTTTATAAATATCAAGTATTGGGTCAATTGGAGGCGCTACGTGGTTGAAAATATCAATTTGGCTATTTTTGTAATTTTTCGATTATCAAGTATTCAACTAATTAATTGAAGTGGAGGCTCAAGTTTCAACTTCACCTCAATTATACGGTTATATTTGGTTGGTCGTTCCTACTTCTACTCTTTTATTATTTTTATGTCATATATATTTATTTTATTTGCTATTATTATGTCTCAACGAGGTTCAATTGGAACTAGTAGTGGGGGGCGGGCACGTGGTCGTAGGGGAAATAGGGGTAAAGAAATTGCTGGTAGTTCTAATCAGTTCACCCACATAGATGATTCTCAATATTATCATAATGTTAGTGCTGGTAACATACTTGATCACGAAATGTTAGAAACACAATATGGGAATCAAAGCGGGGTTAATTTAGAAGAAACGCCTGAATTTCAAGCTAGTCCACCCGAAGTTCAGTCAGACTTGCCTCCTGAACCTCCTACTAGAATACCGGCTAAACGTAAGGAAAGATCTGATGTGTGGGATTTTGCATCAAAGAATGTTGCAGCGCAGACGGCCTCCTGCGGGCTTTGTGATAAGGTGTGGGTTTCTAGAACTGGGGGGTAATGAGGGTGGGACGGGTAAACTTAGGCAGCACTTACAAAAGAAACATCCTAAAGAATGGGCAACGCGGGCGGGTGGTATATATTTAGGGACCGAACATGGGGGAGTAGCGCATGTGAATCTTCGGGTATCCAAACAAGAATTAACCAAACAACAGGAGGGCTTCTTACTTATGATAAACAAAAGGATAGGGAAGCTATTGCTAAACTAGTTGCCCTCGAGGGTTTACCTTATAGTTTTCCTTCTTCTACTGGTTTTGTTCGTTATGTTCAGGCTATATATAATCCATCTTTTAGAGGTTTTCCAAGAACTACTGTTAAAAATGATATTATTAAATTTAAGAACGAATATCAGGATTATTTGCGATATATGTTTGATAACTTTGACACTAGAGTATGTCTTACTACGGATATGGGTCGTTCTACTAATGGATGTGATTATATTACTGTGACTGTTCATTGGATAGATCCTGATTGGGTTTTTCAAAAACGTATTATTGCTTATAAAATTGTTGATGAACCACACACGGGAAATTATATTTGTAACAAAGTTTCATCAATTTGTCGTACGTACTGTTTGTCTAACAAAGTTTTTAGTATTACGGTAGATAATGCTACAAACAACACAGAAGCACTTAGAACTTGATACCTATTTTGAACCCTCCTTTTCCTGAATTTTTTCATGTTAGGTGTGCATGTCATTTTTACAACTTAGTAGTAAGAGATGGTCTTGTCTTGTTTAACGAAATTATCGCAAAGGTGCAGATAGCTATTACTTATATTTTTAGAAATAAAAACCAAGAAAGAAAACGAGAATGGGAAAGAAAATGTGTAGAATTAGGAATGCCAGTTAGGAGAGTCCCAAAGGAAGTTTGTACTAGGTGGAACACTTTATATGAGGCATTGAAAGTTGCTTATGAATATAGACTGCCTATTTCTCAAATGTATAATAAACATTTTATGCAAATCTATCACCTTCAAGATCAAGATTGGCAACTTGTTCAACATCTTCTTCAGTTTTTACATAAATTTTATCAAGCTACTTTAGAACTTTCCGGTCAATATTATCCAACTACTCCTACCATGTTATATTATATAGCTGGAATATCGGAATTATTGAAAATATATAAACAATATGAAGTTTACTTACCGGCTGTTGAGTTAATGATTGAAAAGTTTAGAAAATATTTTTTTCCAATTCCTCCTCTTTTTTACATTGCTTCTGTGTTGCATCCTGCTTTTAAAATTAAGTTAACTGAACGACTTGTTAGAGAAGTATATGCAAATTTAGAAATTACTCCAGATGAAATTGCTACTAATGGGTATCCAAGTGTAGACGAGGCTGTTGCTAAAGTTTATGCAGATACCATGGCTGTTTTTGCAAAGTATAGAGCTTGGGCAGACACTGCTACACCAACGGAACCAATACCATCCACCGGGCAAAGTTCTTCACAGGCAGGAGCAGGAATGAGCACTTTTGGGGGACTTGACGAAAAGTTGCTTTCAGAACAGGACGAGTACGGAGAGGAATACAGCGAGTTCCAAGTGTATTTAATTCAATATCCAAAGAAACTTAACAACTTTGGAACTGCGAATTTGTTGGATTATTGGAAGAATCAAGAATCGCAATTTCCAATTTTTGCAAAAATGGCCCGGGATATATTAACAATTCAAGCTTCATCAGTTGCATCGGAAAGCGCTTTTAGCCAAGGAAGATTTCAAATTGGAGATCACAGATATTCGTTGAGAGAGGAGGCAATGGAGACAGGAGTTTTATTCAGGGATTGGATCAGAGCAGAGCGAAGAAACTTTGGTCTACCAGAACTTACTAAGGAAAGGGGCAGAGCATATATCGATCAAATTTTGAGCGACGGAACAAGTGAAGGGAGTCAAACCGGCAATGAAGAAGAAAAAGAAGACGAAGAACCAGAAGGAGATGATGAACAAGATCAACAACGGCCAGTTCCAAAAGAAAAGCCTACAACTATCCTCAAGAAACTAGCTAATATGTTTAAAAGAATGTAATTTTCTAAATAAGAATTTTGAATTTACAAGTTTGAAGTTTAGATGTAATTTGCACTTCTAATGTCTTAAACAATTCAATAAAATTGCCCCAAGTCTTGGAATTCAATCACAGTTCACAACTATTGTCTTCATACTTTTTATTTTTAATTTATAGTTTGCGCAAAAAATACTACAATTAATTACTAGTTTGTAAATTAGTTCAAAGTTTGAATTTTGAACTTAACAAATTAATTCAAAATTTGTATTTACTAAAATTAATTCAAAGTTTAAACATTGAACTTAACAAATTAATTCAAACTTTTGAAATTTGAATCATCACTTCAAAAATTTCATTACTTCAAAGTTCAAAGTATAAAAAATACTACAAGTTTTTTAATTCTAAGTTTAAACTTTAATATGTACAAGTAAAAACTAAATAATATTTTGTTGTAATATTTTTCAAAGTTTCCACCACTTTAAATAAAACTCAATGGAAAAACAAAAAAAAAAAAAAAAAAACAAATTTGGGCCGAACTGCCGGACCGGCAGTTTGGGCCAACAGCTCTCTTTCAAATATAGCCGTTGGCCAACGGCAAAAAACGGCTATATTTGCCTATCACCCCCCTCCCCTAAACGCCCCCCATACCCCCCAACCTATTTTTATCTATATATACTATAATATTTCATCATTATATCACACAATTTAGCACTTTCTATCAATTTATCTCTCAAATTACTCTCAAATGCTATTTTCTAAATTTTTTCCAAAATCCAAACAATTATAATGGCTGAAAATCAAGCTCCCGCTGCTCCCGGTCCTACTGAAACAAGAATTGCGGAACGAAGACGTCGTTCTATAGTGTGGGAACTTATTATGAAAGATACTGAAACTCATAAAGCTAAATGTAGCCTCTGTAACAAAGAGTGGCAATTTTACACTGGACCCAACAAGGGAGGGACGGGAAAGTTTAGGCAACACTTAGAAAAAAAACACAAAACCGAATGGGATAGAACAAATGGCTTTATTCCGCGTGATTGAAAATTTGAGGAGATGGCTAAGGGAATATCTATTTCAATTATATATTTTCGAATTTCTAGTTTATTTAGTATCTTTGTAATTTTTCGATTTCTAGTTTGTTTTGTCATTTCAATTATTTATTTCCCATTCAATAAACGTTTGTTTTGTGTTTATTTATTTACTTTACATTAATAAATTTTAAAATATAATTTACATAATTATTTTGTTTCATTAAAAAATATAATTTACATAATTATCACAAATGATGTTTAAATAAATTGTTAAGTTTTTCAAATTTTAACTTTATTTGCCTAAAAAAAAATAAAAAAAAAAATAAAAAAAACCGTTTAACCGGCCGGACCGGACCGGTACCGACCGGCTTAACGGTCGCCTGAACCGGTTCCGATCCGGCACCAATTTATATAACCGGCACGGACCGGACCGGTAGACCGGTACCATGCCGGTTTTTTAATTTTTTTTTGGCCCGGTTCCGGACCGGAACCGAAATCCGGTACCGGTTCCGGACCGGACCGGACCGCTGGCCACCCCTAGTATACACTTTAGCGTTTGGATCCAAGTGTGCGATGCTACCGAGCGAATAAATATTTCAGTTTTTGTTGTTTTGAACAAAGTATACCCTTTTTGGTGTATAGTATATTTTTTTGGTATACCCTTTAGCGTTTGGATCCAAGTGTGCGATGCTACTGAACGAATAAATATTTCAGTTTTTGTTGTTGTTTTTTTTATAACAAAGTATACCTTTTTTTTATATTTTATACTCTTTTGGCATATCCTTTTGTGTTTGGATCCAACTGTGCTATGCTACCGAGCGAAAAAATATTTTAGTTTTTGTTGTTTTGAACAAAGTATACCCTTTTGGTATACTGTATACTCTACTGGTATACCCTTTTGTGTTTGGATCCAAGTGTGCGATGCTACCGAGCGAATAAATATTTAAGTTTTTTGTTGTTTTGAACAAAGTATACCTTTTTGGTGTACTGTATACTCTTCTGGTATATCCTTTTGTGTTTAGATCCAAGTGTGCGATGCTACCGAGCGAATATTTCAGTTTTTGTTGTTTTTTAACAAAGTATACCTTTTTGGTGTACTTTATACTCTTTTAGTATACCCTTTTGTGTTTGGATCCAAGTGTACGATGCTACCGAGTGAAAAAATATTTTAGTTTTTGTTGTTTTGAACAAAGTATACCATTTTGGTATTCTGTATACTCTTCTGGTATACCCTTTTGTGTTTGGATCCAAGTGTGTGATACTACCGAGCGAATAAATATTTCAGTTTTTATTGTTTTGAAGAACTTATACTCTTTTGGTGTACTGTATACTCTTCTGGTATACCCTTTTGTATTTGGATCCAAGTGTGCGATGCTACCGAGCGAATACATATTTTAATTTTTGTTATTTTGAACAAAGTATACCCTTTTGTGTTTGGATTTAAGTGTGTGATACTACCGAGTGAATAAATATTTCAATTTTTGTTGTTTTGAACAAAGTATATCCTGTTGGTATACTGTATATTCTTTTGGTATACCTTTTTGTGTTCGAATCGAAGTGCAAAATATTTTAGAAGACATATATATTTTTAGATTTATTATTTTTAAAGAAGTATACATTTTGGTATATTGTATTCTTTTTTGGTATACCCTTTTGTGTTTGGATCAAAGTGTGTTATGCTATCGAGCAAATGAATATTTCAATTATTTTTATTTTGAATAGAATATATCTTTTTGGTATATTGTATAGTCTTCCGGTATACCCTGTTATGTTTGGATAAAAGTGTGAGATACTATAGAGCAAATAAAATATTTCAGTTTTTGTGTTTGTGAACAAAGTATGCCATTTTGGAGAAAGAAAAAATAAAAAAATGAGTATAATAAGATTATGGAGAAAGAAAATAAATTAAAAAATAAAAACATGGGGAGACATGAATAGTGCTGGAAATAGGAGAAATAAAAAAGAAAGAAAATAGAAAAAAAAAAGAATAGAAAATGGAAAAAAGAAAAATAAAGAATAGTGAAAACGGAGAAGGAGAAAAGAATAATAAAAGAATGGCAAAAAAAAAAAAAGAGAAAAAAATAATAGAAGATACGAGGAGAGAGAGGATCTTGAGTTCCTTGTTTTATGCTTCAAAATAAGAAGGTAATTAGCTAATGGGTATAGAGTGTAAATAAGTTATAGGTATAAATGTAATGGGTAGGGCCATGTAAATAAAATAGGATGTATATTTATTTTTGTAAATCCCCCGAAATGATAAACCGGCCCAACCTGACACAGCTTGAGGAGTCATTACACATAATATGCCAAAGGAATTTTTACATAAAAGTACAAGTTTTAGAAGTTATTTACAAAATAGAGCAGTATTTTAGTGAATTACCTAATATAGAGGAAAGCAAAAGTTAATTACAAAACATAGCAAAAAGATAGCAAACCCTTACATTCTACCACCTATTTTCCTCAATTTCACTTTTCCTCCTTTCATTTTTCCAAATTTCACCTTTCTTCCCATCATTTCTCCCAAATTTCACTTTTATTCCCTCATTTCCCCTAATTTCACTTTTTCTTTTCACGTCCTCAACTACCTCGTATCTCATTGTATCTCACTATATCTCGATGTTTCTCAACTACCACATATCCGTATCTCATTGTATCTTGTCTTATCTCATTGTATCTCGATGTTTCTCAACTACCAGGACTATTGATCGCTACAAGGCTCGCGTGGTAGCCAAAGGCTACAATTGCCATACGGTAAGAAGCCCACCTTTTCTTGAACAAAAAAATGAAGCTTAGAACTGCCTTGAAAGATTCGGAAAAATAGAACATGCTCTACCCCTTCCTTCGATTGCTTTCATTTTGAACTCTGATGGGTTTCGCAGTCGACCATTTGATAGCCCTGTTCCTGAATATACACAGAATAGGGCTTCGATGAGCCCTAGATGTAAAGGGGTTCCATCTTGTCGCATTTTGTCGTATCTCGTTGTATCTGCATTATTGTGTACCGTATCTAACTATTTCTAGAATGTATCTAATTGTTTCTAGACTGTTTTAGAATTGTTTTATCCCGTTTGTGCGTTGTTTCTCACTGTTACTAAACTAGTTCGCCTTTTTAGCGTTGTTTCACATTATTTTTAATACTTTATTTCAGACTTTTTTTACTAGTTGTTTCATATTGTTTCAGCACTGTATCTCGTTTTATTTTGCCGTATCTGCAATATTTTTGCTCTGTATCTGACACGACCCGGAATCCGGTTAGGCCGTGCGGGCACCCGACATCCTCCCCTAGACCCGTCGGGCGAACCCTTACCAATTAAATTAGGAAAATAAATATAATAATTCATAAATAAGGATAAGACTTAAAACAAAAACACAGACATACTGATACCTCTAAGCTGTACAAAAGAAATTACAGCTGACTACCCAACATACTAGGTTTAGGGTTATCAAGACTAGACATCTAAGAGTACAAAAGAAGAGAAATACCTCCTGAAGGGAGCAAAATGCAACTGAAATAATAACCAATAAACTGGTGGCCATCCGGAATAAAAGCTGTTTCAGGGTGAAAATTCTACTTTTCTCCGGCCCCTTTTTTCATTTTCTGGCATTTTTTCCTCACTGCGTTTTTTCCTTTTTCTCTGCTGACGTTATGTTTTTTTTTTCTGCTTCAATTAAAGATTTAACCGCCATTCATTTCAACTTTTGTTTTTTTCTCATTTTTTTTATTTTTTTTTCTTTTCTTAACGAAAATTAAAACGGTACCCTACGATATTCGAAATAATCCCAACTTTTGCATACAAGTTATACAAAATATATGTAACATACTCACGAAGGCGGATCTCAAATTGGACTCTCGAAACTCAAGATGCGAATTTAAATGAAAAGAAGTCAAATTATTTAACTTTCGGCATTTTAGTGGAAACTAGCCGAAAAATATCGAAATTTACTTTCGAAAGTTTACAAAAATTACAAATAATCATACGAACCTAACGGCGCTTCCGGATTTCGAATCGTAGCTCATTCGGCAAAATCAAGCTCGAAAATCTCTTTTTAATATTTATTGTCAATAAAAACTGAAACCTTCTTCCGATGCCTCCCAAATGAGGTCTGATTTAGCTCAAATTTTACAGACATGTCCTAATGGAGATTACGAATATTTTAAAATTATCGACACGCCAATCGGAGTCCTAACTTTCGAAATAACTGACCGAGGTCGTTTCATTCTCCTCCACTTAAATTCTCGTTCGTCCTCGAACGAGCCTAAATTTAAAGCAAGATTCACGCTGATAACAAAAGAACTTGCACGACCTTCATAAACTATCCCACGAAATTTTTCTCATGATTACAAAATTAAAACTATAACATGAATACCGAACTCTTGGAATAAAATATATCTGGATAATATGATAATACCGTTGCCCGGATTATTCTGACTAAGATGATCCTTCCTTGATCACGAGAGGAGAGTTCTATATTTTCGAAGCAAAGATACACGGAACTTTGAATGGGTTAACATGATTTAGCCGATAATCACCTCTTCGATATACCTTTCGATATAGACAGGTCGATCGAACTAAGAATTAGTTCACGCTTGATGCAATAGGGGAAGCTTTTGAAGTACCTTGTCACTACTCACTATAGACGATTTGATGCAAGCTATATTATATTTTTACGAATGCACTATGCAACATCTCAATTGATGTTAGTGTTGTTCCGCAAGCTCCTTGTGGGAATATAGTTACTCATATCCTAATGTATGTCAAAGGTTCATCTGAACAGGATCTATCATATAAGGATAAGGATCATGCAAATAATACTAGATAGTATGATGCAGACCAGGAATGATCTTCAGACTGAACATCTACTTCAGGGTATTGTCTTTCAATTGGAAATATTATGACTTGAAAAAATAAAAATAAAGGAGACACATAGTTGGACCATGAGCTGAGGCAGAATACCAGCAACAAAGTTGATTACATGAGCACTTACAACGCTAAAGTAACCTCTCAAGGAGTTAAGGTGTGAAGGAGATATGCCAATGATGGATGGAGGATAAGCTGCACTAGACCTTTAACTCTAATTTTTTCGTGAAGTAAAACAACGTCAGTATGAGGATCGAGTTCTAGTTGAATACAGACAGATAGCCAGAAGAAAACCGGAATCACCATACAGGGTTACTACTGACAGTGTTCTAATGTATAAAAAAATAGACTTTGTGTTCCTGATGTTGTAGATTTACGTGGATAGATTATGATAGAGACACATTATTCCAAATACACAATTCATCCAGGTTCAACTAAGATGTACCATAATCTTAAGCAGATTTATTGGTGGGACGGAAAGAAGTGTGACATAGTAGAATTTGTGGCTCAATGTTCTAATTGCCAGCAAGTTAAAATCGTGTCATCTTTCCAGAATTTATGCTTTCAGCAAATAGGTACGTATATATGATCGGGTTGCCAGCTTATCTCTATCATTAATAGATTATTAGTGGGTTTAGCAATGATCAACACTTATTGTAGGTTTCTGTCGTGGCCTTACTTTGGGTCGTGAGAAAGGTGGTATCAACACCTCAGAGATTTAATATTACCATTCAGTATTTGGAGGAAGACTCCTCCACTTAAAGCACAAACTCCTGCAGCTATTTAGATAGGAATATTCATCCTCGCACAACCTGCTGGATTAACAAAGACTTAGCTAAAACAGAATGCAGCTCCGACCTGAGCTACCAGCTACCCTTTCGAGTTGCCAAACAGCTGCAACTCTCAAGTTCACAACTCCATACCTTTGCCGTAAACACCACCGCCTGATGGATGGTACTTCTATAAAAATTTCGGCAGAGTTTCCCCTGAAACTGGATGATCCGCAAAACAAAACCATCACTATACTATACATGGGAATGGATACCCGGATGAACTAATATCCAAAACAATAATATGCTTACCCGGCTACAATAACACGTACTCTGGCTCAACACTGGGAACGTCACAAGCGGCTACCAATCGCCCAAGCTCACTAGTGCCGAACGAAGAGGAAATGGAAATGGATCGAGGATAGAAATAATTAGAGCTTCAGAAAGTTCATCTTCTGATTTGCTTGGCTACCAAAGCTAGACTATTTCTGAGTCAGGTGAGCCAAAGAATTGCAATTGAAGAGATAGACATTAAATAAGCTTTATGGAAAAACATCCATACCAATTTAACCTTCCAATAAGAAGGAAACTCTGACAATTTACCAGAATACCCTTTTATAACTAAGACAAGCTCATAGAATAACATGACTCTACTAGAATCTCGAACCAAGAGGAGACACATAGATCGAGCATTACTTACCAGCCACTTTACACCGGAAGAAACAACGACACTTCCTGATGGTGACGAATAAGAATCCCATCATCCTACCAACACTGATTTCCGAGGAGAGAGGTAAAATGACTTGACATAATAACACAAGGTGGCATAACAGGATGCCAAACAGGCAATAGCAATACTCACCGTCAAATCTCTCATATTTAGACCAGATAAGTTAGTAGGGTCTCACCAATGCAAGGAATAAATCATATCAGAAACTCACCCCTCTACCACAACCGATTCTTAATTATGACAATATCCAAGAAAATCGTCGAAACATGATAAGACACACCATTTCCAGATCGATCGGAAAGATAAATCTTATTTACAGATAAGGGAAGAAGAAACACACGGGTCTACTACATCAGATATCTCAGCATCCTGCCAGACTGGCAGCTCATAGAACTGCCCCTGCAGCTGAGTTGAGCCACTATCCTGACAATTACTTTCTGAAGAACCACTGCCACTACATTCTCGACCTCTTTCGAATGAGGGCATATCTCTAGTTGATTAAGATCTATATAAAATTCCCTGCGACAGTGCAGGTGCCTGATGACGAGAGAAAAGACGACTGCCTGTTTGCCGGAGTAAGGAAAAACTCCTCAAAGGATAACCAGACTCATGACAATAATAACACCCTTTTCGCTGAATATGGGAGCTGGATAGATTGTTGAAAGCTACAAAGAGAAAAACTGGGTCTGATATTGACGAACTACTGCGCACTCTAAGAATCTCGCGCCACAAGCTAAGATAACCTGGCAGGTGACCTCCCAAAATAATCAGAACTCTTACCTCCAAATGAGGTACCATGGTTGCCCACTAGGGCCACGGGATCTCTTGCTCTCCCGTTCTAACTCTTCCCGCTCTAACTTATGGTATGCCTCGAACCTTCGGGCAATATTAACAACGACATCAAGTAAAATCCAGACCTCAATTTCTCGAACCATCTGGGATTTCAAGGAAAAATAAAGGTCATCAATAAATCTCTGAATCTCTCGAAAGGCTCATGAACTAGCTAGTTCTAATGCATATCCAGCCATTCTATAGAATTCAATCTCATATTCTGAAACACCAACAGGCTAACCGACAGGCTGCCATGTCTAATCCACTCAAACTAGAAACACTTTTCATCTCGCTCGCTACTCGAAAGGAACTTTTCCACGAATCTAGAAGAAATCCGAACCAAGTTAGCTAATAAGAGAGCGGCCCACCAATTCAAGCCTGGACCCCTGAAACTGGAATGAAGAATAATCAACACCATACCGCTCGATACAATCAAGAGCCTGAATGATACGCTCACATTATTTTATTTTAAAAAGAATCACGAGGTTTACCTGATGCATTGCTTAAGAATATCGGAAGGTTCAACCGCGTAAAATAATGCAACCTCTTTGGGTGCTCGGACTGAACTGTTACCTCGACTGGCTAACCAGCTGGAACAATTAGAGGTACAACACATACTACCTCCGGAATATAATTTACTGCAACAATATTAAGAACAAGAAAAAGAGCTCCCTGAAATCGAACGTCTGCACATGCGGCAACCTAATAGGCTGCCCAGCGAATAATAGGTTCTTACGGTATCTGCATCGCCAAGATTCTCGTAAAATCATTGTAGAGAGCCAAGGGAACCTGAAGGCCGTGCTCCCTTGCCCATCGCGAGCTCGTACGGTTGGTACCTCCGTAACTAGATCGTCAGCACGATAAAAAAAATCTCAAGGCTTCATCAGTGCTAGCCCCAGGCTAGACTGCTTCGTCTTGAACTCATACCGTTTGCTGATTTGTCGCACAGGGGTTCACAATTACCACGAAGGAATTAGCGAATCAACGAACTAACGAAAATACTTTTGAATCCTAGACCGACGCACGATCAGAAATGAAGGAAGTGAAACTTCCTAGATGCCATCATAGCCTCTCGAAGATAAGTACGGACGTCTACGTACCCATCAGCGAGACTCTACTAGACAATGTCTTAGTCTGGATAGACTCTAAACTGGGCTCTGATACCAACTGACACGACCCGAAATCCGGTTAGGCCGTGCGGGCACCCGACATCCTCCCCTAGACCCGTCGGGCGAACCCTTACCAATTAAATTAGGAAAATAAATATAATAATTCATAAATAAGGATAAGACTTAAAACAAAAACACAGACATACTGATACCTCTAAGCTGTACAAAAGAAATTACAGCTGACTACCCAACATACTAGGTTTAGGGTTATCCAGACTAGACATCTAAGAGTACAAAAGAAGAGAAATACCTCCTGAAGGGAGCAAAATGCAACTGAAATAATAACCAATAAACTGGTGGCCATCCGGAATAAAAGCTGGCTCACCTTGACAGCTGAAGTCGTCTTCGCTCCTTCACAACGTGGCGAACTCAATCCTGGAGCGAACCTGCCGAAACGAAATAGATAGACAAGAAACAAACAACAAATAAGGGTGAGTCAAAAGGACTCAATAAGTGGGGCAGACTAGCCACCTCAAAGAATAGGATAGCTAGCCAGGGAGAAGAAATAGATAAACCAAATTTCTTTTATTTAAATTATAAAAAGGTAGAGCCAGATAACAACCGAAAACACGTAAGAAACTTATAAACTCAACCAAGGATGCGTGCCAGAAACATAACAACAAATAAGAAATGCACATATAAGCAGGACAATAGTTATGTACCACAAGTTTACACAATTGTATGAAATAAAATGAAATAAAATGAAGTGAGATGAAATGAGATGAAATATGATGCGAAGGGTTACATGTGCCCGTAATCCCATCCCGAAGCGGAATACTCCTGCATTCGAGGGGAATCCAATCTGATAACCAACTGGAGCGGAATACTCCTGCTCCTGGGGCGGAATACTCCTGCACCCGATATAATATAAACCAGAGGTGGAATACTCTTGCACTCTCCTAGGGCGGAATACTCCAGCACCCGATATAATGTAAAGCTGAGGCGGAATACTCCTGCACTCAATATCTGACATAAGAGCGGAATACTCCTGCTCTTGGGGCGGAATCCTCCTACCCTCAATGTGATACAATGGAGCGGAATACTCCTGCTCTTGGGGCGGAATACTCCTGCCCTCCATATGATACAATGGAGCGGAATACTCCTGCTCCTGGGGCGGAATACTCCTGCCCTCAATATGATATGCAATGTAATGCATATGAATGCAATGTGATGCAATAATAACCCTTCACCGGCGCGGGGCTCTCATCGACAACCGGGAAGTAGATGCCAACTTACAGCCAGGGTACAATGCTCAGATTCTCAATGCAATATCAACAATAGGACATAACATATAATATACAATATAAATCCCAAGCTAAGGCGTAATGAGTACGCCTATCAGCAGCTACACACTTAAGGAATACGTGGTAGAAAATCCACGAGGCCAGGTGCCTCCAAAGAAATGGATATAAACACTTACCTCGTTCCGAAGTTAACACTGCTACCCAACAACCGCTTTATTCTCTGAATTCATTGCCAAACGATCCTACTGTGTTCAATAAGCAGAAAAATATATCACATTAGGCTAAAGGCTTCATTCCTCACATCTTAGGGCAATCCAGGTAGGAACCTGATACCCTATTCGAATACGCAATACGCAGGCCAGGCCTATATACAGGGTTTAAGGCCACATAACCAAATCTCAAATAAATTATATTTATAAGTTGCCCATAACTCACTGAGCACGAATATATAATCAATTTCATTATCGGGGTCCATTTGACCCTTTAAACTATCAATTTACGTCATTAGGGCGATGTCTAATATCCCTATTTTTACCGTAAAAATATATTTAAACACACGTAATAAACTCAAATACTATATTAGGATCATTACCTGAATGTTTCAGGGTGAAAATTCTACTTTTCTCCGGCCCCTTTTTTCATTTTCTGGCATTTTTTCCTCACTGCGTTTTTTCCTTTTTCTCTGCTAACGTTATGTTTTTTTTGCTGCTTCAATTAAAGATTTAACCGCCATTCATTTCAACTTTTGACTTTTTCTCATTTTTTTAATTTTTTTTTTCTTTTCTTAATGAAAATTAAAACGGTACCCTACGATATTCGAAATAATCCCAACTTTTGCATACAAGTTATACAAAATATATGTAACATACTCACGAAGGCGGATCTCAAATTGGACTCTCGAAACTCAAGATGCGAATTTAAATGAAAAGAAGTCAAATTATTTAACTTTCGGCATTATAGTGGAAACTAGCCGAAAATCATCGAAATTTACTTTCGAAAGTTTACAAAAATTACAAATAATCATACAAACCTAACGGCGCTTCCGGATATCGAATCGGAGCTCATTCGGCAAAACCAAGCTCGAAAATCTCTTTTTAATATTTATTGTCAATAAAAACTGAAACCTTCTTCCGATGCCTACCAAACGAGGTCTGATTTAGCTCAAATTTTACAGACATGTCCTAATGGACATTATGAATATTTTAAAATTATCGACACGCCAATCGGAGTCCTAACTTCCGAAATGACTGACCGAGGTCGTTTCAGTATCAAACTGTATCTCGTTGTATCTACATTGTTTCAGCACCGTTTCAGGTTGTTTTGTACTGTATCTAACTATTTCTAGACTGTATCTAGTTGTTTCTGCATTGTTTTAGTATTGTTTCATCCTGTATGTGCATTGTTTCTCACTGTTTCTAAACTATTTCACTCTTTTTGCGTTGCTTCACATTATTTTTTACATTTTGTTTCATACTTTTTTACTATCTGTTTCAGACGGTATCATATTGTTTCAACGCCGTTTCAAACAGTATTAGACTGTTTCAACAGCAATTTCATATTATTTCAACGCCCTTTCAGACTGTATCATAGTGTTTAAACGTCGTTTAAGACGATATCATATTGTTTCAACGCCGTTTTAGATTGTATCAGACTGTTTCAATGCCGTTTCAGACTGTATCAACATTATTTCAGACTGTTTTAACGACGTTTCAGACTGTATCAATATCGTTTCAGACAGTATTAAAGTCTAAAATGGTTCACCAACTCTCCGTTTACAAGCTAAAAAGTAAACTCCACTTACAAAAATCTGTTCTTTATTATCAAGAGTGCTCTTTTTAGCATACAAATTACAAAATAACATCTGTATAAAAATGAACTGCTGGAAGTAATAACACCAGTAGCAAAACCAGTAGCAGCTCCGTCGTTAAGTCTATACACTGTCGAAATTTTATGGTTTCGGCAACAAGAGTACATAAAAATGGTTTTGTTCTGTTTCATCATCTTCTGTTGTTCCAATTCTCACAAGTGAATTTGTCATGGCTGAACGACTCACCCGTTGAAAATCCGCTCATCTCCAACTCCGGCGACAACGACCGCCGCGTTCCGTCAGTCGTACACTACAATCCACACTTAGCAAAATCTCTTAAAATACCCTTAACTTTTAAACTCAACACTAAAAACAGAATCTTCAAATTCCACCAACTAATCGCCACTGACCAGTCAACCCTTCAAGTCAAACCAAAGTCTTCAAAGTCAAACAAATACAAATACAATTGTTCCCGCCGTTATCCGGTGACCGAAGAAAAGTAGTTACCGGCGCTGGCGGTGTAAGAATTACAGAGAAAATAAAAAATTGTGTGTGTGCGTGTGTAAGGGGGTGGGGGTTGAAGAAGATGGTGGTGTGGTCTGATTAAGTACAGAAAGAGTCAAACAAAGAACACAAAAAGCAAAGACATTTCTTATGCTTGTTTTTGTTGGAAATTGGGGAAAAATGCTAAAAAAATATTGTCATGGGATGTAATTTGTAAAATATTGTTATTTTTTTTTTTTGTAATATAGGGCTGTAGGTTTGTATATATATGTAAAAAGCCCTATGCAAAATAACTATATTACCCACATGGGCTGGGCTAACCCAGTCCATATTGCGCTCTATACCTACGACTAAAATTTTTTACCAAGTGTTCCTAAAATTGACTGGTTCCAAGAATTTGTCCCCGTATAAGATAATTTTAAAAAATTGATCTCCGCTTCGTCTGTATGCAACACTCAAAATATCCAAACAACAAGTGTTGCCTGGGCGAGAATGTCAACGGGAAATATTGCCATAGGCAACACTTCAAGTTATTTAAGAGATTGTAGGAATAAATCCAAGGAAAAGTATTGACTAAGCAAGATAGGTCAAAGGAAAGTGCTATCTCTTAGCCGATACTTACAGAGAAAGTGAGGCGAGAAAATAAATATCATTATGAGATTCATTGGAGTATTTTCGTTCAAAATTTATTCATTAAATCAAACGGATGTTTTTTTAACTAAACCACTATTATGTGGGTCAAAGAACTGACTAGTTGCCCCGGTGTCATAGTTTTGTAAATATCCCGCCTACATCCTACATTAAAATTTAGGAACTTTTACACAAAAGTATACTTTTGAGAAATTATTTACAAAATATAGAGACATTTTAGCAAAATTACTCAATATAGAGGAAAAGATAACTTAATTACAATACATAGAAGAAGAAAAAAAGCCTAACATAGCAAAACCCTGCCTTCTTATTTTCATTTCCCCCAATTTTACTTTACCTCCTCCTCTCCCTCAATTTCAAATCTCTACACAACAATTGCATCTGAAAAGACGAATCAACGAACCATGAAAATGCATTGTGTATAACCAAAAGGCAGAGCGGTGAGTTTTATATGGTTGTGTTAACACATAGTTATGACCATCTTTTATTGTTTTCTTTTCTTAATGAACTTTTACAGAAAATTGAATTCACATGTCTACTTAAACTTAGATAATCTTGACAACTGAATCTGTTGGTTGGAACTCACCGGCACTTTAAATATATCAACTAGCAAACTAGCATAGTATTCACCTAATGACCGATTAATGCTTTGGTTGAAACTATAATTTTTTTATTGGATATTCTGCGGTTTTCCACTCTTGGAATTATGGTTTTAGAGATACTTCTGAGTTACATGAAATGAAAATTCTCCTAGTCATCAACAAGTTGTCCAATTAAATGGCAGAAAGCAACTCTTTTGCATAGCTAAAACATCAAGCTCTTTTTCAAATAGAAATCTTGTGTGTATTTGTTGACTTCCGTTCATATTTGGAATTTTACGTCCAGTTTTGATTTTTTCCGACAAAGGCTTGGTGTTATTCAGTCTGATATTGTATTTTTCGACCAAATATGATATTTTCTGGTCAGATTTGATGTTGTTTCTACCAGATCTGTATTTTTCCGACCAGATATATTATCGTTTTCATTTTTTTTAATTTATTGTATTTACTCGTATCTCGTCGTATCTCCCTGTATATACACTATATTTGCACTATTTTTGTACCGTATCTAACTATTTCAAGAATGTTTCTACTTGTTTTTCAGATTTTCGCATTGTTTCGGCGTTTCTACACTATTTCCCACTGTTTCTGCACTATTTTTCGTATTGTTTCTACCTGTTTGTGCAATGTTTCAGACTGTTTATGCATTGTATCTGTACTATTCCAGACTGTTTCAAATTGTACCTACACTGTTTCAGATTGCATCTGAACTTTTTCAAGTGGGGGCAACAGTGGGGGCCTCTCGTGGCGGAAGTCCCCGTCAGGGGGATGTGAGGTGGAGGCTAGATTGTTTTCTATTCTAGTTGTTTGTTCCAACTTGTGTATAAAAAATAATATGTTTATAATATAAAAAATATTGCTATTTTTTTTGTAATTGAGGTTTCAAAATGGTATAAAAGAGTAAATTTCCGTAAAATTTATTTTCTTAGGAAGGATTGGTAAAAATTTCGCCCAGAGGTCACTTTTAATACCGGTATTTAGTTTGAGGCCACTATTTTCAGTGGCTTTACACTAGAGGCCACTTTTGTGCCACTACACTAAACACGGGTATATGTAAAAGCCCAAATTACCCCTCATCTTTTCTGAATTGACAGGATTTTTTAAAACTCTTCTTCTTCATTTTAACCGGTCTTCTTCATGTATTTTAACCGGTCTTCTTCACTGTATCTTCATGCAAAAAATTGGTCAGTTTGCTCAGTTGCATTACATACGTTGAATTACATTTCTCTCTTTCACCTTTGCAGTCTGAAATTTATATTTTGGCAGGTATAACATTTCTCTTTTTTCATATACGACTATTTTGTATTTTTTTTGTATTTTTTTGTGAAATATGTGGTTGTTAAGTTAAGTAACGTTATTTAAGTTTAAATTTGTATATTTTTTCCGTATTTAGTAGTTACTTTTTATTGAAGTTCAAGTGTGTGTGTATGGTAAACTTGTGTGTGTGTGTGTGTGTGTGTGTATGTTGTCTCCAAGGATGGAAGTTCATCCTAGTGCACTGAAGTTCCATCCCCACACGTTGTGTGTGTTCTCAGTCCACTAAGATTGAACTTCTGTCTCCAATGATGGAAGTTCATTCCTAGTGGACTGAAGTCTAGTCCCCCCTCCCATGTGTGTGACTCTGTGTGTGCATGTGTGTGTGTCTCTGTGTGTGTGTGTGTGTGTGTGTGTGTGTGTTTGTGTGTGATGGACTGAACTTATGTGTGTGTTCTCAGCCCACTAGGATTGAACTTCTGTCTCCAATGATGGAAGTTCATTCCTAGTGGACTGAAGTCCACCCTCCCCCCATGTGTGTGTGTGTGTGTGTCTCTGTGTGTGTGTTTGTGTGTGTGATGGACTGAACTTATGTATGTGTGTATGCTCAGTCCACTAGGACAGATGTTCATTCCTAGTGGACTGAAGCCTATCCCCCATATGTATGTGACTCAGTGTGTGTTCTCAGTCCACTATGATTATACTTCTGTCTCCAAGGATGGAAGTTCATTCATAGTGGACTGAAGTGCACCCTCGCACATGTGTGCGGCTCTCTGTGTGTGTGTGTGTGTGCGCGCGCGCGCGCTCCATTCCTAGTGCACTGAAGTATATACCCCACATATGTGACTGTGTGTGTGTTCTTAGCCCACTAGGGAATGAACTTCTATGTGCGTGCGTGTGTCTGTGGGTATTCTCAAACCTGTATTTGTTTATTTTGTATGTGTGACTGATAGTTTTTTTTTTTATTGTTAGCTTTTTGCAATATGGATGCTGGAATGGAAGGGAATCTAGTGTATCCATTTGACCGCTGGTTCAACATGAATGCATATTGGCAAGGGGAGCACAATTTGGATAATATCATTTCAAAGTTCAGTAAAGCACAACATAAGAAGCTTTCAGATGGTGTGTTTGGAAGCTTTCTGAAGTTGCAGTCATACAAAACTTCTATGAGGTTACTGCATTGTTTATTATTGTCACGTATTGTGAGCAGTGATCCGAATAGATTAAGTTTTAATATTTTTGGTCATCTCATACATTTTGGTCCTGAAGAATATCATCTTTACACTGGTTTGAGGTTTTCTGCAAACCGTGAGGAATTGTTTGATGGACCTGCTATAAATATGGATCAGAGGCTTCTGAAGCAGTACTTTGGTGGCAAAAGCAATCTTCAGATGTCAGACATTCGTAAATTTTTAGTATCAATGACCAAGGCATCTCTGGTCGATGAAGATGATGCAGTGAAGATTGCAGAGTTTTATATTTTTCAGTCAATCATTTTGCGTTCTAACAAAAAAACAAGCTTGGTTGAAGTGCGTTACTTGGATATCATTGACAACGAGGATCTTTGTAGAGTTTATGACACGACCCGAAATCCGGTTAGGTTGTGCGGGCACCCGACATCCTCCCCTAGACCCGTCGGGCGAACCCTTACCAATTAAATTAGGAAAATAAATATAACAATTCATAAATAAGGACAAGACTTTAAAAAATTTACAGACATACTGATACCTCTAAGCTGTACAACAGAAATTACAGCTGACTACCCAACATGCTAGGTTTAGGGCTATCCAGACCAGACATCTAAGAGTACAAAAGTAGACAAATACCTCCTGAAGGGAGCAAACTGCAACTGAAATGATAATCAATAAACTGGTGGCCATCCGAAATAAAAGCTGGCTCACCCTGACAGCTGAAGTCGTCTACGCTCCTTCACAACGTGGCGAACTCAATCCTGGAGCGAACCTGCCGAAACGAAATAGATAGATAAGAAACAAACAACAAACAAGGGTGAGTCAAAAGGACTCAATAAGTGGGGCAGACTTGCCACCTCAAAGAATAGGATAGCTAGCCAGGGAGAAAAGAAACAAATAAACCAGATTTCTCTTATTTAAATTATGCAAAGGCAGAGCCAGATAATAATTAGAAACACGTATGGAATCGCAAACTATTCAATAACCAGGAACGTAATACAGCCAGAACATATAGGTGTCCCGAACACATCAACAATTAGAAATACATCCTGTTGCGGCGTGCAACCTGATCCATATATTCATCCTGTTGCGGCATGCAACCCGATCCATATATTCATACCGCTGCGACGTGCAACCCGATCCATATATTTATACTGTTTCGGCGTGCAACCCGATCCCCGCAACTTAGAATACGAGCCAGAAATATATAGGCAAACTGTAATATGTCCACAACATGGTGTACATACCGCATACATAAAACACAACACGATAGTCACGCAATAGTCAGCACGCGGTGCAATGAGATGGGATGAATGCGGCATGATGCAATGCAGTCACATACTCTTGATACCTATCTCCGGCGCGGGACTCTCATCGTCTACCAGGAGATATATGCAATAATGACCCTTCACCGGCTCGGGACTCTCATCGATTACCTGGAAGTATATGTAATGATGACCCTTCACCGGTGCGGGACTCTCATCGCCAACCGGGAAGTATATGCAATAATGACCCTTCGCCGGTGCGGGACTCTCATCGCCAACCGGGAAGTATATGCAATAATGACCCTTCGCCGGTGCGGGACTCTCATCGCCAACCGGGAAGTATATGCAATGCTCAAAACCAGAGTGCAATACTCATATGTTCAATGTAATACCAACAACAGGCCATAAAATATAATATAAAATGTAAATTCAAAGCTAAGGCGTAATGAGTACGCTTATCGGCAGCTACACACATAAGGAAACACGTGGTAGAAAATCCACGAGGCCAAGGGCCTCCAAAGAAATGGATACAAACACTTACCTCTCTCAAAAGTTAACATTGCGACCAACAACCGCGTTATTCTTTGAATTCATTGCCAAACGATCCTACTGTGATCAATAAGCAGAAAAATATATCACATTAGGCTAAAGGCTTCATTCCTCACATTTTAGGGCAATCCAGGTAGGGACCTGATACCCTATTCGCATACGCAATACGCAGGCCAGGCCTATATACAGGGTTTAAGGTCACACAACCAAACCCCAAATAAATTACATTTATATGTTGCCCATAGCGCACTGAGTACAAATATATAATCAATTTCATTATCAGGGTCCATTTGACCCTTCCAACTATTAATTGAACTTGTTAAAACGATGTCTAAGATCCCTATTTTTACCGTAAAAATATATTCAAACACACGTAATAAGCTAAGATAATGAGTTAACACCATTACCTGAAGATTTGGGGTAGAAATTCCACTTATTTTTCCACTCATTTTTCCCTTTTTTCTCTCTCTTTTCTAATTTTTTCTCTTCTCTGTATTTGTTTGTAATGTTTCTGATGTCCATCGTCAATCATTCTGCTAGGGGATTTAATCCCCTAAGCACCGACTTTTAATTTTGACTTTTACTCTTTTTTTTTTTAATAAATTCGCTACGACGATTAAAATTGAAATGGAACCCTAGAGAAGTCGGAATGATCCCAAATTTTTCAAGTAAGCTATACAAAATATATGTAACATACTTGCGAAGACGGATCTCAAATCCGACTCCCGAAACTCAAGATGCGAATTTAAAGGAAAAAGGTCAAATTATTTAACTTTCGGCATTTTAGCGGAACTAGCCGAACAACGTCGAAATTCATTTTCGAAAGTTTACAAAAATCACAAATAATCATACGAACCTAACGGCGCTTTCATATTTTGAATCGGAGCTCATTCGGAAAAATCGAGCTCAAAAATCTCTTTTTAATATTTATTGCCAATAAAAACTGAAACCTTCTTCCGATGCCTACCAAACGAGGTCTGATTTAGCTCAAATTTTACAGACAGGTCCTAATGGACATTACAAATATTTTAAAATTATCGGCACGCCAATTAGAGTCCTAACTTCTGAAACGACTGATCGAGGTCGTTTCATTCTCATCCACTTAAACTCTCGTTCGTCCTCGAACGAGCCTAAGACTAAAGCAAGATTCACGCAGATTATAAAAGAACTTGCACAACCTTTATGAGCTACTCCACGGGAATTATTTCCTGATTACAGGATCAGAATTATAACACACATATCGAACTCTTGGATAAAAACATAGCTGGATAATATCATAACGTCGTTGCCCAACTTATTTTGACTAAACCGTCACTTTCTCAATCATGAGAGAGGAGTTTTATATTTTCGGAACAAAGATACACGAAACTTTGAATGGGTTAACATGATTCAGTCGATAATTACCTCTTCGATATACTTTTCGATATGGAACAGGTCGATGGAACTAAGAATTAGCTTACGCTTCAGCAACGCCTTAGAGATTTAATATTATGATTCGGTATCAATTGGAGGAAGACTCCTCCACTTGAAGCGTAAACTCATACAACTAATTTGAATAGAAATAGTCATCCTCGCACAACCTGCTGGATTAAAGAAGACCTAGCTAAAAGCTGAACATAGGCAGACCTAAACTACCAAACTACCCTTTCGAGTTGCCAACTAGCTGCAACTCTCGAGTTCACAACTCCATACCTTTGCCGTAAACACCACCGCTCGATGGATGGTACTTCTATATAAAAATTTCGGCAGAGTTTCCCCTGTAACTGGATGATCCGCAAAAACAGAACCAGCACTATACTATACATGGGAATGGATACCCGAATAAACTGATAGCATAAACATGTTAAACAGATAACAAGATGAGACAACTGGATGACATAACAAATCCGCAGATAGAATCTCTGGACAGCACTACTGTCCTGATTTTCAACCTAATTTTCAGAGTGTAGATCAAATCAAAGGTCAAATGATGCCTCTCATTACCCTTAGTAGCCTTGAATAACAACAATATGCTTACCCAACTACCTTGACACGCACTCTGGCTCAACATAGGAAACATCACGAGTGGCTACTAACCGCCCAAGCTCACTAGTATCGGAAGAAGAAGAGATGGCAATAAACAGAGGATAGAAATAGTTAGATCTTTAGGAAGCTCATCCCCTTATTTATTTGGCTACCAGAGCTAGACTACTTACGAGTCAGGCAAGCCAAAGAATCGCAATTGAAGAGATAGACATTAAATAAGCTTTATGGAAAAACATCCATACCAATTTAACCTCCCAATAAGAAGGAAACTCTGACAATTTACCAGAAACCCTTTTATAACTAAGACAAGCTCATAGAATAACTTGACTGTACTAGCGTTTTGAACCAAGATGAAATACGTAGTTCGAATATTACTTGCTAATCACTTTGCACCGAAGAAACGATAACACTTTCTGATGGTGACGAACTAGAATCCCATCATCCAACCAATACGAAATTCCGAGAAGAGAGATAAACTGATTTGATATAATAAGAGAAGGTAGAACAACAAGATGCCAGGCAGACAATACCGACACTTACTGCCAAATCTCTCACATTTAAACTAGAAAAATTAGTTAGGTCTCACAAATGCCAGGAATAAATCATACCAGAAGCTCGCCCCTCTACCGCAACCGATTCTTGATAGAAACAATTTCCAATGAACCCATGGTAAGATAAACGAAGTCCAAACCGATCGGAATAATCAAATCTTACAAACATATAATGGAAAAAGGAATACAAGGGTGTACTACACCGGATACCTCAGCATCCTGCCAGACTGGCAGTTCATAAAACTGCCTCTGCGGCTGAACTAGGCAGCTACACTGATAATTACCTTCTGAAGAACAACTGCCACCACACTCTCAACCTCTACCGGATGGTGGCATTTCTTTTACTGATTGAGATCTAAATAAAATCCCCTGTGATTGTGTAGGTGCCTGATGACGAGAGAAAGGACGACTGCCTACTTGCCCGAGTAAAGGAAAACTCCTCAAAGGATAACCAGACTCACAATAATGATAACTCTTTCGACTAAAAATGGAAGCTGGATAGATTGTGAATAGCTGTAAAGACTGAATCTGATCTTGACGGGCTACCGGTGCACTCTAAGAATCACGTGACACAAGCTGAGATAACCTGGAAGGTGACATCCCAGAATAACCAGAACTCTTACCTCCAAATGAGGTACCATGGTTGCCCACTAGGGCCGTGGGATCTCTTACTTTCCCGCTCTAACTCTTCCCGCTCTAACTTATGGTATGCCTCAAACCTTCGGGCAATATTAACAACAACATCAAATAAAATCCAGACCTCAATTTCTCGAGCCATCTGGGATTTCAGGGAAAAATAAAGGTCATCAATAAATCTCTGAATCTCTCGAAAGGCTCATGGACTAGTTCTAATGCATATTCAGCCATTCTATAGAATTCAATCTCATATTTTGAAACACCAACAGGCTAACCGACAGGCTACCCTGTCCAATCCACTCAAACTGGAAACACTTTCATCTGGCTCGCTACTCGAAAGGAACTTTTCCACGAATCTAAAAGAAAAATCGAACCAAGTTAGCTAATAAAAGAGCGGCCCACCAATTCAAGGCTGGACTCTGAAATCGGAAAGCAGAATAATCGACACCATATCGCTCGATATAATCAAGAGCCTGAAGGATATGCTGACATCATTTCATTTTTAAAAAGAATCACGGGGTTTATCTTATGCATTGCTTAAGAATATCGGAAGGTTCAACCGCGTAAAATAATGGAACCTCTTTGGGCACTCGGACCCAATAATTACCTCCGTTGGCTAACCAGCCAGAACAATTGGTGGTGCAACACATGCTGCTTCTAGAACATAATTTAGCGCGACAATACTAAGAACTAGAATAGGAGCTCCCTGAGACCGAACATCTGTATCTGCGGCAACCTGATAATCTTCCTAGCGAATAATAGGTACTTGCTGTATCTGCGTCGCCAAGATTCTCGTAAAAGCATCGTAGAGAGCCAAGGGAACCACAAGGTCCTGTTCCCTTGCCCATCGCAAGCTCGTACAGCTGGGACCTCCGTAACTAGATCGTCAGCACGATAAAAAAAACTCTCGGGGCTTCGTCAGTGCTAACCCCAGGCCAGACTGCTTCGTCTTGAACTCATACCGTTTGCTGATTTATTGCACGAGGGTTCACAATTACCACGAAGGAATTAACAAATTAACAAAAATACTTTTGCATCCTAGACCGACGCACGATCAGAAATGAAGGAAGTGAAACTTCCTAAATGCCATCATAGCCTCTCGTAGATAAGTACGGACGTCTATGTACCCATCAGCGAGACTCTACTAGACACTGTCTTAGTCTGGATAGATTCTAAACTGGGCTCTGATACCAACTGACACGACCCGAAATCCGGTTAGGTCGTGCGGGCACCCGACATCCTCCCCTAGACCCGTCGGGCGAACCCTTACCAATTAAATTAGGAAAATAAATATAACAATTCATAAATAAGGACAAGACTTTAAAAAATTTACAGACATACTGATACCTCTAAGCTGTACAATAGAAATTACAGCTGACTACCCAACATGCTAGGTTTAGGGCTATCCAGACCAGACATCTAAGAGTACAAAAGAAGACAAATACCTCCTGAAGGGAGCAAACTGCAACTGAAATGATAATCAATAAACTGGTGGCCATCCGAAATAAAAGCTGGCTCACCCTGACAGCTGAAGTCGTCTACGCTCCTTCACAACGTGGCGAACTCAATCCTGGAGCGAACCTGCCGAAACGAAATAGATAGATAAGAAACAAACAACAAACAAGGGTGAGTCAAAAGGACTCAATAAGTGGGGCAGACTTGCCACCTCAAAGAATAGGATAGCTAGCCAGGGAGAAAAGAAACAAATAAACCAGATTTCTCTTATTTAAATTATGCAAAGGCAGAGCCAGATAATAATTAGAAACACGTATGGAATCGCAAACTATTCAATAACCAGGAACGTAATACAGCCAGAACATATAGGTGTCCCGAACACATCAACAATTAGAAATACATCCTGTTGCGGCGTGCAACCTGATCCATATATTCATCCTGTTGCGGCATGCAACCCGATCCATATATTCATACCGCTGCGACGTGCAACCCGATCCATATATTTATACTGTTTCGGCGTGCAACCCGATCCCCGCAACTTAGAATACGAGCCAGAAATATATAGGCAAACTGTAATATGTCCACAACATGGTGTACATACCGCATACATAAAACACAACACGATAGTCACGCAATAGTCAGCACGCGGTGCAATGAGATGGGATGAATGCGGCATGATGCAATGCAGTCACATACGCTTGATACCTATCTCCGGCGCGGGACTCTCATCGTCTACCAGGAGATATATGCAATAATGACCCTTCACCGGCTCGGGACTCTCATCGATTACCGGGAAGTATATGTAATGATGACCCTTCACCGGTGCGGGACTCTCATCACCAACCGGGAAGTATATGCAATAATGACCCTTCGCCGGTGCGGGACTCTCATCGCCAACCGGGAAGTATATGCAATAATGACCCTTCGCCGGTGCGGGACTCTCATCGCCAACCGGGAAGTATATGCAATGCTCAAAACCAGAGTGCAATACTCATATGTTCAATGTAATACCAACAACAGGCCATAACATATAATATAAAATGTAAATTCAAAGCTAAGGCGTAATGAGTACGCCTATCGGCAGCTACACACATAAGGAAACACGTGGTAGAAAATCCACGAGGCCAAGGGCCTCCAAAGAAATGGATACAAACACTTACCTCTCTCAAAAGTTAACATTGCGACCAACAACCGCGTTATTCTTTGAATTCATTGCCAAACGATCCTACTGTGATCAATAAGCAGAAAAATATATCACATTAGGCTAAAGGCTTCATTCCTCACATTTTAGGGCAATCCAGGTAGGGACCTGATACCCTATTCGCATACGCAATACGCAGGCCAGGCCTATATACAGGGTTTAAGGTCACACAACCAAACCCCAAATAAATTACATTTATATGTTGCCCATAGCGCACTGAGTACAAATATATAATCAATTTCATTATCAGGGTCCATTTGACCCTTCCAACTATTAATTGAACTTGTTAAAACGATGTCTAAGATCCCTATTTTTACCGTAAAAATATATTCAAACACACGTAATAAGCTAAGATAATGAGTTAACACCATTACCTGAAGATTTGGGGTAGAAATTCCACTTATTTTTCCACTCCTTTTTCCCTTTTTTCCCTCTCTTTTCTAATTTTTTCTCTTCTCTGTATTTGTTTGTAATGTTTCTGATGTCCATCGTCAATCATTCTGCTAGGGGATTTAATCCCCTAAGCACCGACTTTTAATTTTGACTTTTACTCTTTTTTTTTTAATAAATTCGCTACGACGATTAAAATTGAAATGGAACCCTAGAGAAGTCGGAATGATCCCAAATTTTTCAAGTAAGCTATACAAAATATATGTAACATACTTGCGAAGACGGATCTCAAATCCGACTCCCGAAACTCAAGATGCGAATTTAAAGGAAAAAGGTCAAATTATTTAACTTTCGGCATTTTAGCGGAACTAGCCGAACAACGTCGAAATTCATTTTCGAAAGTTTACAAAAATCACAAATAATCATACGAACCTAACGGCGCTTTCATATTTTGAATCGGAGCTCATTCGGAAAAATCGAGCTCAAAAATCTCTTTTTAATATTTATTGCCAATAAAAACTGAAACATTCTTCCGATGCCTACCAAACGAGGTCTGATTTAGCTCAAATTTTACAGACAGGTCCTAATGGACATTACAAATATTTTAAAATTATCGGCACGCCAATTAGAGTCCTAACTTCTGAAACGACTGATCGAGGTCGTTTCAGTTTATCCTTAGGAGAGTGCGGGTTTTGAAGCACTAGTTAACTCTGCAATGAGACCTCTTAAAAGTGGTGTAAATTATTATGTGCTGGGATTCCCGTTTGTGTTATGCGCTTGGTTTCTGGATTTATTTCCAACAGTTCGTTCTAACTTTTGCACATTTAATAGTGATGGCTTCCCAAGGATGGTTAGGTTTATTTGTTTTAAAAATCCTCAGTATAACACTTTGGTTGAGCAGTATTTTCATAATGTAAATGTAAGTTTCTATATCTGTGTCTCTGTGTGTGTGTGTGTGGTTGCTTAAGTTCTTTACTCTCATGGACTGAATTCTATCCTAATAAACTGAACTTCTTCAGCCTTACTGAAGTTCTATCATTATGGACTGAACTTCTTTTCAATCTCTGTGTCTGTCCTCATGGACTGAACTTCCAAAATAGTACCATTTGAAGTTCTGTCCTCATAGACTGAACTTCTATTTCTGCATATAAAAATTTTATTCTTATTTTACTGTGGTGCTAATATATTTCTCATGGTTTTTTTTTATAGAGTTTTGACAAATTTAAAATGGTTCCAATTGTTCTGTCTGAGGAAGAAAAAAGGTCGGTGGAATTGAATGTGACAGAAGCATGTCCTGTTGTACCTGTTGTTGCATTTAAACATTTAAAAGGAAAATAAGTTGTTGAAGATAGTGAGGATACCTGTGATGATAATGAGGTTGGTGGTGCTCAGATATATCATGGTGGCGCTGAGGGTGATTCTCAGACTGAGGATGGTGGTGCTGAGACTGAGGATGGTGGTGCTGAGAGTGAAGATGTTGGGGCTGAGACTGAGGATGATGTTGCTGAGACTGAGGATGATGATCATGTGGGTGAGGGTGCTGGTGATGATAGGCAGGATGCTCGACATGGTGTAGAGCTTGATCAAGATTTAGTTAATGCAATTGTTAAAGTGAGTTTTCAAGTATCATGTGCATTCATCTTTTTGTGTTTTTATTTTAATTGAATATTTTTATCAGTTCTATCGGTTTTTTTTGTTTTTGCAAAAGGTGAATATGAACTTCCGGAAGAGGTTGCGTAGTCAGCGACGGCGCATAAGGAGTATATTCGTGGTGTAGATAACAAGGTTGATTGTGTTCTTGATTTTATGAAGAAGTTTGCTAAAAATTTTGAAGAAAAGGAAGGAAGTTGGAGGAAAGATGTTAGTGGAAGAAGGGGAAAGGAACAATCTGGCAGCTTTCATAATTACTTAAACTTGTATTCATGTGGAGGCAATGCTGGTGATGGAAGGAAGAGAAAGTTTCCTCCAGATGTAAGAAAAGACTTCAGTCATGGCGCTGTATCCAGGAAATCAAAATCGCCTTCATATGACAGACAAGACTCCAGTGAAGGGAGTGTAGTTAGGAAATCAAAAAGTTGTTCAGATGTAAGAAAAGAAGTTAGTGGTGGTGGTGTAGGTCTAAATTCAGCTATACAATTGCATGGAGCGTCGCAAGGTGTGTTTGTGAATGAAACGCCTAGACAAATTCATGAACGAATTGATAGTGAATTAGACATGTTTGGTGAGTTGACTGTGGCACAGAAGGAGATGCTTGAACTTCAATTGCAATTTATAAGTGGAGCGCTTGATCTGTCGATAACTCGCTTGGCCCCTTAGGATATGATTGTGGAGAAATCAGGTACAACTTCTGCACCCATCCAACCAAAAACCCATGAAAGGAAAATGAAGAAGTTGAAGAAAAATAGTTCACATCCTGATATGCCTAATTTTAATATACTGTCACCGACTCAAGAAAGTGTTAGTGGGGGTTCATGTGATGCTGAAGATAAACCAAGAGCTGAAGAAATTCAGCAAGATATGTCAAAAAATCAGCAGCAGGTTGAACTTGGAAAAGAACAAGGCATAATTCTGCAACAGGAGAGGACCGATGACGTTGAAATGGATAATGTTGATGTGAGTTATCAAGCAGCAAGAGAAGAACCAGGAGAGGTATTCAAAATTCTCTTGGACAAAGGGCAGTCGGTTAACGAAACAGTAGAAGAAGAGGTGATTTCGCAGGGAAAGGAGATGCCTGTTGATGTCGTTATGGAGAAGGCTGACAGAAGTAACCAAGTTGAAAGAGATGAGAATATGACTGAAGATCAGCAGGCTCTTGCCTGTGAGTCAATTGATGAAGCACGCAAAGAAGAGGTTACGACACATGAAGAGGAGATGCCTCTTGTGATTGTTATGGAGAATGCCCATGCTATTGAGCAAACAAGAATAGAAGTTGATTTGCCTGAACAACAGACTTTTGAAAGTCTTGTGGACAAACAACAGTCAGTCGGTATAGCGGGCAAAGAAGAAGTAATGACTCAGGAACAGGAGAAAGAGGAGCTGAATGAAGAACAACAGGCTGATAGAAGTAACCATGTTGAAAGAGATGGGGATATGACTGAAGATCAGCAGGCTTTTGCATGTCAGTCAATTGATGAAGCACCCAAAGAAGAGATTACGACACAGGAACAGGAGATGCCTCTTAAGATTGTTATGGAGAATGCCCAGGCTATTGAGCAAACAAGAAGAGAAGTTGATTTGACTGAACAACAGACTTTCGAAAGTCTTGTGGACAAACAACAGTCAGTCGGTATAGCGGGAAAAGAAGAAGTAATAACTCAGGAACAGGAGAAAGAGGAGCTGAATGAAGAACAACAGGCTGACGGAATTGTTGTGGGCAAAGGTCAGTCGGTCGATGAAGGAGGTAAACAAGAGATGCTTACACATGAACAGGAGAGTCCTGTTCCAATTGTTAGGGAGATTACCAAGGCAAGTGACCAAGCCCCTAAAAGTACTAAGGTAGAACAGTCGGAGCAGCAAGGTCTTCTGGGAAAAGGGACCGAAAGCCCAGTCAGTGGTTGCTATCTCCATATAATACCACAAGGACTAAAAAGAAGACAACTGACTGGAAGGGTAATTACAGACGTAATTGTCCATCCACCACTTGAAGGTTAGTCCAGCAGTGTTGGATGAGTTTAAATCTTTTTTTCTATTTCAAAGAAATGAAACTGAACTTGAACAATAAGTCTATTTGTATTTTTTTATGATTTCTTGTCTGTAGTTTTTTAAGTTCAGTGCATAGTGGATGAATTTGGAAACCTATAGTTCAATCCCCTATGGACTGAACTTCTTATCCCATGAGTTCTGCCCCTATGGATTGAAGTTCTGTGCATATGGAGTAAGTTCTGTCTGCAAGAATTGAACTTCAGTCAAAAAGCCATGGACTTTTTGTCCACAAGGACGTGAAAAGTTCTGTCCCCTATAAGATTGAACTTTATTGCCTATGATATTCTTAAGTTCATTCCTTATGGAAAAGTAACATGTGTTTTGTATTTGGTATCTTTTTAATTAGGAACAACCGTGCTTGTTATATACGCGATAATGATTACGACAGTAATCCATATCAGTTGGAAACGATCAAGCCAGACAAGCAGTGGTTTTTGGAGTTTGTAGATGTTTCCTACCCTATGACTGATAATGTTAGTGCATATTCTGTTCTTTGGTTTGTTCCGTGTTCGTTATTAGTTTTCTGTGTATTGACTAAACATGTTTTTTTTTTTTTTTTTTTTTTTTGCAAATGTTGCTATGTATTATCTTAGGATGAGGGCATGCTACCATATGTTCCAGTTTCCTCATACACTGTCAATTACTGATATCGATTTTGATAGTTATATGAGCTCTATTTATAAGCTAGAATTCAAAGACAAAAAAAGACCAGGTAATGAAATCTGGCTTGACGGTTTTGGACAGTATATCTGCAATTACCTTCATGGCATGGAACGGAGGTATTTAATTCCCTGGAGGGGAGTTGATAAACTTTATTTTCCGTGCCGATTGCAAGCAAGACCTGGTCAAACGATGACACATTACTTTTTGGCAGTCTTTGATTTGCACGACAAGAAATTACGTGTATATGATTCGGCTGTCAAAACAAAGAGGCCACCAGCAGACAAATTTGACCACGTCAAGGGTTATGCTGTTGTGCTCCCACATCTTTTCAAGTATGTCAACTTTGGGTCTCTACATGATTCTTTCAAAAACGACAAGTTCAACGCAGCTTATAAAACCCAGTGGGTACTATCACCGAATCAACCAGATTCGTAAGTCTTGTCTTTTTTGTGCAAGTTTTAGTGCAAATTAGATATAATTGACTGAACTTATAACCCCCTGCCTATTCATGTCTTACTCTTTATTTTGGCACCTCATTTTTTAGGACTAGTTGTGGCGCTTTTGCAATATGGTATGCTGATCTACTGTCCAGAGGTAAAAGTGTTGACAAGGTTAAACCAGATCAAATTCATCATTACAGGGAGCGGTTTGGTTGTCAGCTTTGGGCTCATGGTCGTACAAAGGCTAGGGATGGATTTGAGACTCCACCTGAATTCGTTGAGCATGATTATAGAGAACATAATGGAGATATGTCAGTTATCGATATTTTTGTATTTATCTTCAGAATTCCTAGTAATATTTTTTGTAAAGTTTTTTGGTAATGTATGGTGAAACAGATATTTTGTACAGATGAACAGATTATTATGCATAGATTTATGTAAATGCCATTTTGTTGCAGTAATATTTTTTACCGTTAAGGACTTAAATTCTATTCTCATGGAGTGAACCTTTTTTATCCCTCCTATATGTGTGTGTGTGTGTGTGTGTTCAGTCCACCAGGGATGAATGTCTGTCTCCAAGGATTGAAGTTCAAATGACATGGACTGAATTTCTACCCTACATTGATTGGACTTCAATTTATATGTCCTCAAATTCCATCCACAGGATGGACTGAAGTTTTATCCTTATGGACAGAAGTTTTACATCAACTCTCTGTCTGTGTGTGTGTGTTCAGTCCAC
The DNA here is from genome assembly GCA_029990575.1 of Petunia axillaris subsp. axillaris. Classification (NCBI taxonomy): domain Eukaryota; kingdom Viridiplantae; phylum Streptophyta; class Magnoliopsida; order Solanales; family Solanaceae; genus Petunia; species Petunia axillaris. Next base: position 50,031,060 of record JARKNS010000009.1, read on the forward strand.
TAGGACTTCTGTCTCCAAGGATGGAAGTTCAAACCACATGGACTGAATTTCTACCACACATAGGTTGGACTTCAATTTATATGCCCTCAATTTCCATCTACAGGGCTACTGAAGCTTTATCCTCAGAGACAGAAGTATTATCTTCATTGATGCACTGAACTTGTATCATCATTGATTGAACTTTATTACGCTCATTGTGACTGTTCAATATCTATTTTACCTGTTATGGATTGGTGACTTTTGAACTATAAGTTGAAAATTTTAAAATGTTATTGTGCCTTTTGAACTATAAGTTGCAACTCTTAGTATTTTATTGTACCTTTTGAACTACAAGTTGCAACTGTTACAATTTTATTAATTTTTTTCTATAAGTACATAACTGACTGTTAATTCTTATCATCTTATTATTTTAGGATTATCTATTTTGAGATTTCTAAACTTCAGGTGCAAGAATGCTGAAAGAAGTGTAAATCAACCACCACAAGCAGAACAATCAGGTGCACCAGGGTTTGCCCCAGTACCAGGATTTGCACCAGTACCAGTAGGGATTCCAAATAATATACAATGGGAGATTGCAGTCCTAAGGCGTCAGATGCAGGACCAGGAGAATGCAATACAAGAAATGATTACCCAGGTTATTGAAGGTATAGCAGCACATGTTTGTTTTGATCTTTCTGCTCTTCCACCACCATCTCCATAACTGAATATGTATGAAGTTTCTATGGTGTAGAGTTTTTTATAAGTTCTGCGACTATATATGTAACAACAGTTATTAATATTTATTGTTAATTTTTTACATTTACATATATTCCAAGTATAGTCTTTTTTTAAATTCTGTGAAAGAAGATAATCAAATGCAAGTGGCTAGAGACTTCAGTCCATGATAATAGGAGTTCTGTTCCATGTTGATTTAAGTTTTGTGTTTACTTAAACACAGAGCTTCTACTTCAGTTATTTCAGTTTGCAAGCGGCTAGAAACTTAAAATATTTATGGACGGAACTTCAGTCCATGATGATAGAAGTTCTGTTCCATGTTGATTTAAGTTCCGTGTTTACTTAAACACAGAGCTTCTACTTCAGTTATTAATATTTATTGTTAATTTTTTACATTTACATATATTCCAAGTATAGTCTTTTTTTAATTCTGTGAAAGAAGATAATCAAATGCAAGTGGCTAGAGACTTCAGTCCATGATGATAGAAGTTCTGTTCCATGTTGATTTAAGTTCTGTGTTTACTTAAAGACAGAGCTTCTAATTCAGTTATTTCAATTTGCAAGTGGCTAGAAACTTAAAATCCTCATGGATAGAACTTCAGTCCATGATGATAGAAGTTCTGTTCCATGTTGATTTAAGTTCTGTGTTTACATAAACACAGAGCTTCTACTTCAGTTATTTTCAATTTCCAAGTGGCTAGGACTTCAATCCTCATGGACAGAACTTCAGTCCATGATGATAGAAGTTCTGTTCCATGATGATTGAAGTTCTGTGTTTAAGTAACACAGAGCTTCTACTTAAGTTATTTTCAGTTAATAATGAGAGATTCAAATATATAAAACATAATTAGGTTAAAGTTGATATATAAAAATAGACATTGTAATAACAAAACAAACAGTACTGCATAAACTAAAACAACAAACAACTACTAGAAATTATTCAATTAAAATTGGATTGTCTGTTGATGCTCCACCATCATCATCATCATCATCTCCTTCACCAGCCTGATTGTTTATGAGAGAAACACCAACAAAACAGATGGAACACCGTCGATCATCTCGTGCCATAGGTGATCAAAATGAAGCGTATGACCTATCCTGAAGCCTTTCTTAATAAGCATAGCCTTTCAACTGTTACACAGTCTTGCGTGTCTCCCAACTTTGAAGTGCATCAAATGTACATCATCATCTCCATCCTCACAAACTATGCATGCTAGTCCATTTATATTTGGCAGCCTCTGTTTCTAATTGTCTGGAAAGATCTAAAAGCAAGAATATTTCACAGTTAATAAACAAAATCACAAAACACTGAAAAATTAAATGAAAAATATAAAAAATACTCTGGTCATTTCTTTTAACATACAAAATCATCTCTATTATAGTAAGACGATGTTATTTTTTTTTTGAAACTGCCTAGTTCCTCCACACGATTGTTTCATCTGCCATATTTTGTTTTCTGAAAAAAAAAAAAAACTATGTAGTATGTATCAGATGAAGAGTGAATAAACTTTGTAGTTTCCTTTAACTGCAAAGGGGGTATTTATAGTTAAAAAAATCAGTAACTGCCAAGTGGATTGTCTTTACAGTTTCTTTACAGTTTTCTGTACTGTTATGGTTTCTATGGTTCATTAAATGTAGTAAAAGAAGTTTATGTTTCTATGTTGTTACAGTTTCTGTACAGTTATGTTTCCTATGGTGTTACAGTTTCTGTACAGTTATGCTTTTTATGGTCTTACAGAAACTGTACAGTTATGGTTATTAATGGCAGTTTTTTACCTGAACTTCAGTATCCCTCCATTGACTGAACATCACTAACCAGATATGGACTGAACTTCACTACTCCTCAATGGGATTGAAATTGCACTGCACTTTGCTAAATCCTACGGAAGGTTATGTATTTTTTTTTTATTAATTGCAGTTTTTGACTGAACTTTTAGTCCCCCATTGACTGAACTTCAGTACCCACTAATGGACTGACCTTTAGTACCCCTCATGGACTGAAAATGCAGTGTTGTTGTTAAATCCTACTGGGATTATGTAGCTTTATTATTAATTGCAGTTTTTGACTGAATTTCACTCCCCCCTCATGGACTGAAATTGCAGTACAGTTGTTAAATCCTACTGGGGTCATGTATTCTGTGAATTCTGTAGTTAAATCCTAGTGGGCTTATGTATTCTGTCAGTTGTGTTGGGATAGACTACAGAACAAAAGAAGAAAGAATCTTCAGCTTTATCCAACAGTAAAATGACAAAACACAAAAATACAGAATATCTTTCTATAATTATAGCAATAGAAATAGACCTTACTATTATTGAAGAGAACAACCAAATAATTTATATTTCTAAGATGGCAGCACTCATTGATGCAATTTTGACTGAATTGGATACTGAATCAGATCAGTTTGTAAGTTATTCATACAATTTTTGTCTTTCAAAAGTATTATTTTTGTTATTTGTTATTATAAAATAACAGAGTTCATTTTATTTGTTGTTGCGAAGGTTTTGCCAGTATTGTTGGTTATGCTTCCCAGACGTAATGTTCCAGCAACTGTAATTTGCCGTGGTACTCATTTCCAGATGAATTACCTAAAAGTGGGAAGACAAAGGTGGTTCTCTAATGGATAGAGGGAGTTTGTCCGTAGTAATAATCTTGGAGAAGGAACTAGGATACTTTTTGGAGTTGTTGAATCCTCAGATCGTGTGGTTTTAAGTACTACTATTTGGCAGGATGTTACAGAACCTTTAAGTTCCAGTTCTAGTAGTGGGTCTGATGTTGAAGATGCCTGATAAGATAACATCTCTGTGTTGTCTGTTATGTTTTGTTGGTAATAAATTGTGAGTTTTACAGATTTTTTTTGTTTTTCAAGTTCACCAATGTTGCAACGATGAGTTTGAACTTTTGTCTCTAAGTATTGATTGAACTTCTGTGTTTTTTAAGGATGGATGTTTTTAATTCATGAGATCAAACTTCTACTCACACAAGGATGGAAGCCTAAACTTCTATGTTTTTGGTTTGTAGAATATAGTCTGAGCTTTCTATCCACCAGGAATAAACTTCTGCTTCCAAGTATGGAAGTTCAAACCATATCGACTGAAGTTATTTTTACCCTCATTGACTGAAGTTCTATCATCATGGGAATGAAGTTCCTACATCCCAGTATTAAATTTTATCCTCGACGATAGAATTTTAAGTTTAACTTCTATCCCTGAGGTCACAAGTTAAAGGCTGCACGTTCCTCCATAAGTACTGAAGTTCAATTAAAAATTGTAAATCAGGAATCCTAAGGATTGAGATTTTTTCATATTGAAAGGCTGAACTTACACTCCATAAGTACCTACAAATTCAGTCTTATATGGACTGAAAGTGTTTCGAATTCAAATACTAGTATCAAACTTATTAACATACACACAGATAAAAAAAATAAACTACAATGCATTCAGAGTTTGAATACCTTCATTATCTTGAATGTTGGATAAGAAACTATCAGCAATTTGCATATCTTCATGTATTTCTGCACCATCATTCACAGCCAAGCAGTTTCATGAAACAAAAAGAAGTTAGAAAATCTAATTAGTAGGAGGGACATATTTAGTAAAAAAAAAAGTTTATGGATAATGAAGAAAGTTTGCTTTGACTCGTACAGCCTCAGCAATCGAGATGTATCTCTTTGTTTTCCTTCTTCCTCGTTGTATTTTGACATTAGGAGCCTCTATCCTCTGGCTTTTCACGGTATCTGGTACAGTCCAAGAGCTTTTGTGCCCTATCATATTCACCTCACCTTGATATGCGTTTAACCAAAACTCTCGTGAATACCATTTTGAGCAGAACTTAGATTTCAGCAGGCGTTTTTTCTCAATGCATGCAATTGCATGTACACATGGGAGTTCATCAGTCTGGAATTGAAGACAGTCACAGGTCCTCTTCTTTAAGTCGACGTTGAAGCTTTTTCCTTCATCCTGCACATTGAATGTTGTTGTACCTGTGGGGAATACCTATTTGAAATGAAAAATAATAACTTTTGTGAGTCTGTACAGATGGTATGTAAAATCGGCTATTAGTAAGTTAGAGCAAGAGTTCACGAGTACAGTTCTAATGGACTGATTGAAGTTCAAATCATATGGACTGGAGTTCAAATCCCACAAGGATCGAACTCTCTGTACTTGAACTTGCTTACTGTTATGGACTGAAGTTGTATCAACAAGTATTGAACTCTACCCCCCAGTGCGTTATGTACAGAAGTGCTATCCTCAAAAGGTTGAATCCCCTCTCCCATTTTTTTACTGAAGTTCTATTCCCAGTCCTGAATTTCAGTCTACATGGGCTGATCTTCACCCATCTTTATCTGTATTTTTTATACACTATTAGGATTGCATATTTGGCGCGAGTCTAGCACTGTATACTTACATTCATTGTGAAGGCCAGTTGAATCTTCTTGTTCATTTCATCTTCTGCCCACCTTGATAAGCGATGAAAAGTCTCTTGAGCAGTAGTTCTTCTTTCACAAAACCATTTCTGCTTCTTAACAATGATTAAATCCAAAAGGCTTAAAATGGGCATCTCTCTTGCTTCAAGTAATGCAGAATTCATCGACTCAACTATATTTGTTGTAAGCATATCATATCGTCGCCTCGGTGAGTAAGATCTAGCCCATCTTTCAGGTGGTTCTTCCATTATGTAGTTGTACGTGTTTCTATCCATTCCCTCTAATTGGGACATAAAATAATGAAACTCTTCACGCTTATAAGCTCTTGCAGCAGTTTGAAATAGACTTATCACTGTGGTTCTCACGTTCTTTTGGTTTAGATTCTTTTCAAAGTGGTAGATGCATATACCATGGTGGCTATCAGGATAAACTTGTGCAATTCCATGCGCGATTGATTTGTTTCTGTCTGATAGAAACACCAGTTCAGGACGAGTACCTATTGTCCTTCGCAGCTCAATGAAGAACCAAGTGTAAGCTTCATTATTTTCAGAGTCTGCAATCCCATAAGCTAGAGGGAAGATTTTATTATTTGTATTTTTTGCTACAGCAATGATGAGAACACTGGTCGCCTTCAGAAATGGCGTCTACTGCTATCACTGGTCGACAATACCTCCAACCGTCTATTGATGGCTTGCAAGCAACAAACATATACATAAACCTGAAACATTTTAAAATAGGACAAATTTAATTCTTAGAAAGTTTTCAATTTCCGTATAGCAATCGAACTCACTTTTGAGAAATGCTTACCGATTAAGACTGTCTATCTTTAGATTTGTGTGAGCTCCTAGATTTCTCTCTTTCAGCACATGCAAGTATGAAGGGAGCAGATGATAATGCTCATCAGGCCGTCCCTAATTAATGCGTTTGCTGCTTGAATTGAACGCCGTGCCTTGTGATATCCTATTTCAACCCCGTGTATCCTTCTCATTTCGTTGACAATAAATGTTGGTCTAACTTCTGTTCTGTTGTCGCGGATGTTTTCAAGAAAGTACTCACATATCAATGTTGACGTGACATGTTTTTGATCGGCCTTCTTAACGTCAACGGAGCATTTATGTGTATTCTGAAACTTAATTACCTTAAACAGTGAGGAATCTTTTATCCTTCTTTCTCTAATGTTCCAATCACAGTTTGGATCGATGCATTTCAGTTCATATCTCGTTCTATTTGATCTGATAACCTTGAACTCAAAATGCTCCTTGATTGCCATCTTGACAAAACACTTCATCATGGTTTCCTTGGTGTCAAATGTTGAGTATGCTGCAACATCTTTCGATGATACATCTCCTGTTAATATCATCGCTGGAGATTGTTTCTGTTTTACCCTGGACCTTTTCCGTTTGCTCTTGGCAGCTGGTTTGCTACTAGTGCATTCAAATTTTGGCACTGGTGACTGAAATTGAGTATTGTTTGGTTGCAGTGTCTCAGCAATGCCAGGTGTTTCAAGTGCTAGGTTGGAGTCGATCTGCATTATCAAGCCTCCCTCTTGTTGTGGAAACTCTGTGCATGGAGTATGATTATTTTCAATTGCTTGAATGCAGTCGATCTGCATTTTCAGGGTCCCCTCCTGGGATGAAACTTCTATACGAGGAGTTTGATTCTCTAGCTTGTCAATCACGAAACGACTATTCTTGAAAGTCGGATCATTCTTCAACAAAAGCATGCATGTCCTCAGTTCTTCTTCTATAGTTACAAGCATTCCTCTGCTCGAGTCCATTCTAATATCAAACCATATATTAACAGTGCCAGTGAAATGTGTTGCTTCATAAATCTTGTGCATGAAAGTTCTGAATTCGATCATTTCATTAACAAGCAGAAGTTTTGTTTCATGATCCAAGTACTTGTAATCTTTTGTCCAATTCCCATTGAAAGCAATAACCAAACAAACTGTATCCATTCTGCATTGAATAAGTAAACCAGAGAAAGAATTGTATTAGTATGAAGTTCAGTCTTAATAACAATGATAATAAGTAATCACAAAGTCTTGAGGTTGCTTCTTTCAGTTAATAAAATGAATTTTCAGTGCTTAAGCACTGAAGTTCAGTCTTAATGGACTAAAGTTCTATGCATAAGGACTGGAGTAAGTTCTATACATAAGACCATTGAAAGCTCCACGGCATGTGGATTGAAGTTTAGTTCATGTGGATTTAAGTTCTATCCATAAGGATTGAACCAATGAAGTTCAGTCCTGAGAACTGAAGTTCAGCCTTAGTGAACTGAATTTTTTGTTCAAACTTCAGGACTATTGTGCTGGTACTTAACACGGCAATGCCAATACGTAATCCAAAGTCCTGAGGTTGCTTTTTTCAGTTTATAAATGAACTTTTCATCCCTTAAGCACTGAAATTCAGTCATAATGAACTAAATTTTAGTTCAAACTTCAGTGCTAGTATGCTAATACTTAACACGACAATGGCGATATTGAAGTTCAGTCATCAACGGCACATCAAGGTATTAAAACTACTAAATTTTAAACTAATTTTTCTGAATTCAGTTCACATAGATTGAACTTAGTTGAAACTCAGTCCTAGTGCAGCATAACGTAAAGTTCAAACGTAGAATACTTAACACTGACGTTCAGTCATAATGAACTGAATTTTAGTTCAAACTTCAGTGCTGGTATGCTGATACTTAACACAACAATGGCGATACTAAAGTTCAGTCATCAATGGCACATCGAGGTATTAAAACTACTAAATTTTAAACTAATTTCTCTGAATTCAGTTCACATGGATTGAACTTAGTTGAAACTCAGTCCTAATGCAGCATAACGTAAAATTCAAACGTAGAATACTTAACACTGAAGTTCAGTCATAATGAACTGAATTTTAGTTCAAACTTTCAGTGCTAGTGTGTTGATACTTAATACGACAATGGCGATACTGAAGTTCAGTCATCAACGACACATCGAGGCATTAAAACTAGTAAATTTTGAACAAATTTCTCTGAATTCAGTTCACATTGATTGAACTTAGTCCAAATTCAGTCTTTATGCAGCATAACGTAAAATTGAAACGTAGAATACTTACAATTTTGAAGCAAAACTTGGGAAGATATTTGAAAAAATGAGATTGGGGCGTGAAGAATTGGTGAAGAGAATTCAGCAGCAGCGACAACAAAGTATAGAGAATAACGAACTTTTTGTTGTATATATACAACGAGAGGTAATTTAGTCTTTTTCCTTTTTCATTTATGGTGGGTGTAATGTAAGTGACCACAAAGTTAATGTTTTGGTTTTAGTGGCCTTTGCCATAAGACCAGTGGCCAAACTAGCCATTTGTGCACTTCACCCGAAGGATTGATACTAAATTGAAGTACAATCGTGCGCCAATAGTTGGGTTAAGTGCAGAAATAGTCTATTTAGACAGCATCATTTATGGACAGTTACTTTTTAAACAATGTTTGCAAGCATGGCCTGGTTCCTTTCTTTTTAAAAAAAATAATTTGGGCTAAACATGAGAAACTTCAACCTAACTATTGAAGTTGGTCTCAACTTAGGGTCGTGGAACCTGAAATTGTGTTGCTACAAAGGATAACCGATAGCAAAAGTGATAGCAAAAAGGGGCTAGCACCTAGATAGCGAGGGGAAACGGACTTCTTTGTTAAACTTTTTGTGGAAAATTTACATAATACAGCACTTATAAAGATTTATTAACACCTTATTACCATTTTAAATTTTTAACTACTCTTTTACCATTTGTAAAAGTTTAATCATCCTCGTTGCCAATTACCGTCTAACCCTCATCCCATACAAAACTACTAAAACCCACAAAAATATGCATCTGTTTTTCAAACCTATTACTCTCCCGCTACAAATCGTGTCTCCTAAATATATCTTCCTCCCGTTGCTTACCTATTTTACTAACACAAACTACCAAGTATTATGAGAATACCAAATGTGCAAGCAAAACATGTATAACCTAGCAGCATAAACTAAAAAATTGTAATTTCAATCTAAGTTGCTTGGATCCTCCAAAATGGCGCCGCACCCGTGTCGGATCCTCCAAAAATGCACTACTTTTGGAGGATCCGACACGCATCCGACAACATTTTAGGAGGATCTGAGCAACATAGATTTCAATAGTATCTTAATTAGTGTGTTTGTGGTATAGTATACTTAATTATATAAGAAAATGAGCCACATATACTATATTTATACTTGTACTGTTGTATATACTTAGTATATATCATTTATATTAGTTTATACCATAATGGTATACTATCTGAAAATAGAAAATGTCATATATATTCCACTAATATACTACATGAATAAGTTAGTTCCTACATTTTTTTTTTTGAAGATCAACCTAGCTAAGGAAAAAAAAATATAAAATGGGAAATTTTAGCATGAGAAAGGAGGAGTTAGCTCCTAAATTAAGGGATTTAGATAAAAGATAATACAAAAAACTTGATATTCTCAAAATTTGGGAAGTGAAGCTTTTTTAGGATAGAAGTGATACTTCTCTTATTTCATATATGCATAATATTAGGGAGAGAATAAAATATATTTTGTGGTATATAGGTAATGAAGTTTTGGGTACCCTTAAATTGTGGTAGGGATGGTAACTAGAATTTCTAAATGCAGTAGCTGTGAAAAGTTCCCACGGTTAGATTTATGAAAAAATTAGATTCTGTGTCATTTTAGGAAACTTTTATTTTTCAAAACGTATCACCATTTTTTGAAATGCTACCAAACATAACATAATTTGAAAAATTCCTAACTTTTCTTCTCCCCCTTCTCCCTCTCCCCTCTCCCTTCTTCAAACTCGTCGGCGCCGCCCTATCGGAATCCCTTCTGCACCGGCGCCGACACTATTCCGTTGTCCATCACGATGTCCCCGTGGCAGCTGGTCTTGTCACCGTCAATGGCGTTGCCTACAACACTCTGTCACGGTTGTTTTAGGCAAATCTTCCCATCACTATCGTGAACCTCCTCCCAAATCTTAAAAGCTTCCCGTCTTCGTTGTAGCTTCATGAATCACAGAGCAGCTTCGGCAACGGCGGAATAGTTCTCTGGTCGTCAGCACAACTGCTTTGGTCACTCACTATTCACGATCATGAACCTTCCCATCACTATCGTGAACCTTCCCATCACAAATCTTCCCATCACTATCGTGAACCTCCTCCCAGACGGTGGTGCCTGTTTTTTTTTTTTTTTAAGTTTTCCGGTGGACATGACGGATCTATGGTGAAGTGGTATATGTTTGGTGGTTGTTGACTGTAAGGAATATATGACATGCGTATTCCCGTTATATGTGCTGTGTATGTAGTGTATATCAGTGAATATACATCGAATATGCACTGGGTATACACTTGACATACAATAAATATATAGAATATAATTTGGTTTATCCATTTATATGTGGTGTGTATGTCCTATATATATTTATTCATACATTGTACATATTGTAAGTATACAGAAAATATACAAACATACAATAAACGTATGGGATGTATGACTACTGCTTTATCACTTAATGCACATCGCATCATTGTCCATATTATGAAAATACTAAAAAAAATTCGGCGACCGGTGGCAGTCACGGGGTGAGCCATGATAGTATAGAAGGGGCATCTAGGATTTTATCACAATTTTATATGTGTTTGCTATGTGTTGAAGAGGATATGTTGCTATGTTTTGATAATGGGATAGTATTGATATTTTTGTATAAAAAAGAATGTTAGTTTGTATAGTTATGTAAATTACCCAAGATTTATTGCTGGAAATAAAAGCAGTATAAAGTTTAACATTAACAATATTGAGGCTTCTTATTATAAGTTCCAGTATTAATAATTTTTGCACTAGTGTTATTGTATTTGGAAGATATTATTTTGTCCCGATTGAGCAATACATTAATGTCTTTAAATTGTCGGTACTTGTTCAGATTAATCATCTCATACTTATTATCCGAATTTTCTAGTATTTTCAAAAAACATTCAAAGCAAATGGGTTTGAAAAGTACAGTTAGAATTTTGCTTTCGTCAAGGCTTGTATATGAATCAAGCCGCTCACTAACCTTCTGAATACGGTTTATTTTGATAAGTGTTTTTTTTTTTTTTTCATAAGTGCATTTTGTAAAAGTATTTTAGAGAAAGGTTGTTTGTGTTTGGCCAACTCATTTGAGAAGCATTTATGTCAATAGTTGAGTAGAAATTTGTGTTTGACCAAACTTGTGAAAAAGTACTTTTGAGTTTTAAATTACGAGTAACGACATTTAAAAATTTACTTTACAATTATTTAACTAGATGAATGATTTTAAATATTTATTCTTAAACACTATATTTAATTTTTTTTATTTAAATAAAAATAAATAAAAAATTTCAGAATACAACATGCAATATTGAATATTCTAGATGTATACCTTAAAAAGGATGTTTTTTTGGTTAAAAGTTTCTAACAATGGTGTGTAGGTGTATGTAGAAAAAATAAGGAGAAAACATATAATGTACTAGTATTTAAATATTATAATTATTAAGTTAAAATAAATATGAGTACTTAGGTACATAAGTATTTTCAATTAGGTTATTTTGGAATGATAGAAATTAAAAACTTCTGCTTCCACTTATAAGCACTTTTAGGAAAAAGCTAATTTTCAGCTTCTTCCCCACATAAAAGAGACAGCTTATGCTGTTGTCACGATCCTTTTTTAACTTAAAAAGAAAAACTTATTAGTTTTAAAAGGTTTGTGACTGGGTTGATAGGTACACAAATTATTAAGAGATTTTCGGAGTCGCCACTTGACAAGTTAAAGGTGTGCCAAGTCACCAAAGTGGTGTACCTAGAACACTTATGACTCGTAAATGGTCTGCGTCAGAGTTCCGGGTAAGGATCTCGGTTGACTCGCGGGAAGGTGTTAGGCACCCTCGAGTCCTGTGCAAGCACAGTTGCCTTATTGATACATTTCGACTCGTTGAATTTGTTTGTTATACCTTGCCTTGATTTTATTACGCTTCGATTTAATATTAATTTTTATCGTTTAACAATTGAAACTCCAATCGAATATAATCGCGCGAGAACTTCACTCGTTCGAAATCTTTCGACTTAAGTCAATTAAATCGCACAGGCACTTCACCCGTTCGAAATCTCTTGACTTAAATGAGTTCCGCGTGGATAATTGAGTTAATTAATTTGTACAACTTATTAGTCATGTTGAATTAATTTAAAGTACATAGTCAATTTCTCGTTTTACTCTTTGATTTAAACTACAACGTCAATTTCTCATTTAGTTTCCAAATGCCTACACGACAATTTGCCTAACATGTGAAAATTTCGTCGCTCATTCATTTCATAGATTTGCTATAAGTTCTTTAAAGAAAACATTATCACCTGAGCTTACTGCCAACGTGTTAAACATTAAAACCCAAATTTGCATTTGATATCTCAGTTTGCATCACTCATTTTAGACATGTCCCTTTAAACAATTTAACATTTCAGATCTGGCCATTTTTTCTTTGAACCTGGCTGATTCTAAAAAAAAAAAATAAATAAAATAAACTTGCAAAACTATCCAAATCTTGCTCAGACTTACAGCAGCTATTAGCCTCACTTGGCTCAACTTTTTAAAGTTCTATTATTTCATAGCATACATCATACAGTCAACATTCATCATACAAATATGAAATGAAACAGGAGTTCTTTTAAGCCTTTTGACAAGTTGTTTTTCGCATTGTAAAAAATTTCAAAGAGTACAACCCTTGCAACATTAAAATGGTATGAAGGTTTACCTATGAGTGATCTTCCAAGCAACATCAATGGAACTACGGCAACACCAGCGACAAAACGCAGCAGCCACAACAGCAAGGACACAGCAACTAACACCTCATCTTGTACTTAAACTTAAACCTCAAACCCCCAAGCTTAAAGCCTCGATCAACCTTTCTATTACTCACTTCTTTACTCTCTTTAGGCTCTCAATATTTTATCTCCCAGATCTAGATTTTCTAGAGTTGTCAAGTTGTATTTTCAGATCTATTTCTCACACTCAAGAGTGGTGAATGAGAAGTGAAGTCCCAGATCTGTGTGTTTTGAGAGTATATTTTTCAGATGTTGCCTCTGCTGATATTTGTGTGTGAAGTTCTGGAGGAGTGAAGTTGTGTTTTTCAGCTCTCTTGTTTTCCAGATCTGAAGGTGTTTCTAAGAGTGTTTTTTCTGATTTGTGAAGTGTTCTCTGTGAAGTCCTCTCCCCAGATCTGTTTTTTCAGGAGTGTTGTTAAGTGTGTGCATCAGATGTGTTTTGAGAGAGAGAAGTGGGTTTTTTGAAGATCTCCTGCCTCTCTGTTTTCAGATGTTCGTATGTCCATTCCAGCTGTGTAGAGATCTCTTTAAATAGCCCAAATTAAGGTGAAAAGCTTAGGGTAAAAACAACCCATGTGCCAATGTTTCTTTTACCTTCCTGGAAAGTACTTTTGGCATGCTAAGCTTGCAGCAAAACAACAAAAGAAAGGACACAAAATCTTTCTTTAAAGCTGTCCCAACTTGTCCTATTACTTGACTTTTGAAACTTTGACATAACAAAACAAGCTAACACTTCCACCCAACATAAGACAAGACGCTGGTCCTCTATGGTTGAACTAACTTAAACAGACAAAAGATGATGGATTCAATGTTAAACCACAAAGCCAGTAGTCCATCCTAAATTATAGACATGATTTACACAAACCAGATTACTTTCGAATAGAAACATTGCTAATTTAACAACTTACACATATGTACATACCCACAGCCTTACACAAACAATGTCATCATGAATCTACACTTAAACGACTTGAACGATTCGAACACGAACTGAAACATGAGTCAAGAACATATTCAAGCATCACGATAATTCATTTGATTGCTGGATAAATGACAACATGTTTACAAGCTTTCTAACTTTAAAGTAACAAGCCCTTAACTAATAGACCAATATACAAACAGATTAACTTTTCACACAAACGCTAAACTAGATAACACTTATAACTGAATTTAATCAAACAAGAGGGAGCAAGGGCAAAGATAAACCGTCAAGCCGAAGCTTACTCGCTGCTGCCTCGTCGCTCGTCTCACTGCTCGAGCTAGCTCTAATCAGCCACCACGACCACTAATGTTCTCATCAAAGCACCACAGGAACAGTCGTCGCCATTACCATACTTGTCTCAGCTTGAAACAACAATGATATCAACTAACTGAAGCCAAGAAACATCACCATCACAGCCTTGACGTCGCCACTGCCCTATTACCACTGTAACGCCATCGCTGCAAAGCAAACCACCACGGCACCCCTTTTTTTGCCAACATTATGAGCACAATCACAAAAATCATCACCAAAGTTTCATTGAAACAGCCCCGCTGCCTCGCCAATGTTCGCCTCGGATCAGCTCTAAAACCACCATGTCACTGCCTCGGATCAGCCTTTATCGCTGCCTCGCTCAAAACCAAATCGACAAACAACAACCACCAAATGCTCCGAGACCAGTTACATTTCAATACCAGACTGACCACGCCACCTCCAAGCTACCAGCACCATCACTGATTTTTCTATGTCTTAATCATCGCGACCTTGTCAAAATGCAGCGTCAAAGTCACACCTACACGCTCGCCGACACCCTCACTGTTACTACCTCACGAGCTGCTTCTCCTCACCACAATCCACACACCCACAAACAGTAAACACGCCAAACTAATCAAACACACGTCACCAACCTGACTGTCCCATCGCAACACCACCACGTTCACCTCACAGCATTGCCTTATCACCACCACGGCGTGTCCAAGTTTGGGTAAGAAATATATTTGAACAACCCCAAACGTTATGGAAACGTGTAGGGGAGAAACGACAAACCAGGTGATACAAATATTAGCCGGAGAAGATAAATGGTCGCTGGATCTAGGGTTTCACCAATTTGAACTCCAATCGACACCAAATCAGTGAGATATCGGTAAAATTGATCTTGTAATCAGAGGGAGGGGTGAATCCGAACTTAGGGATGTAATTTGTTTCGCCATCGGTGGTGGTAGATGGCAGAATCCGGTGACTTGGTGGAAGACGGGCAGAGTTCCGTTTGTTTTTGGTAAATTTTGGGAAAAAATTGGCAGAATAGAGATGAATGGCTTTCAAGATGAGGAAATGGGCCGGGTCAGCTAGTGGATATGGGCTGTGGGATCATGGGTCAAATTGTTTGTGAGCTGCTTTCTTTATTTCTTGTTTGAATATGTAAATGGCCTACTTAAACTAATACAATTATACAAACATAACTGATTAATTAACACTAAACACATATAAAATTATAATTAGCACATAAAGTCAATTCAATATTACTCATAACTGAATCCTATTTTTTTTAAAAAAAAAAATTCTAACATTTTCTTAACTAACTGATTAAAACGGCTAATGTAAAGGGTAAAATTTAGCAATAATCACACAATAATTAATACACCTATTTTATGCAATTTTGAATTTTAGGTGCCAAAATTAGGTGATTACAGCTGCCCCTCTTTGTTCGGGAACATGAAGAGTTTTCGGACAAAGACGTAATCGGAAGCTAATTTTGGCTTCTTCGGTTCTAGCCGAGAACACGCTTGCAAAAATGTGACCGTACCTTGTCGGTTTGGTTCTAACCAAGAACAAAGCTACCTACATATCCCCGGATTAAGGAATCAGGTCAATGTAGTTCCTTCCGTGCGATAGCTGGGACTACCGCATTTAGACAGACACTGGACTCTTCTAGACTAAAACTAAGCACTCTCTAGACATACACAGACTAACTCTAGACACTTTCATAACTAACTGGGACTGACTCGATGCTCCTAGACTTACCCGGACTGACACAAGACACTTTGACACACTAGAGTTGTTGTTGCTGGTCACTATCACTGGTTGCTGGCTAGCTGGCTGGTGGTCACTGCTTTACAAAGAAAAAATGAAAATACAACATTTGAAATGTAAAAATTACAATTCCTAAGCTAACTTCTTCATGCTTCCCAAGCTGATAAACTGGTCTGAAGCTCCCACTACCAAAGTGGTCTTGAAAACTTGAAATTGCCGCTCGGGCGGGCTTTGCCTCTAAAGTTGAAACTGCTGCTCAGGTGAGCTTTAACTTGAAAGTTGAAATTGCCGCTCGGGCGGGCTTGACTTGAAAGTTGAAATTGCCGCTTTGACGGGCTTTGTCTTGAATATTGAAATTGCCGCTTTGACGGGCTTTGACTTGAATGAAATTGCCGCTTTGACGGGCTTTGACTTGAAAGATAAAACTGGAACCACCACTCTGGCGGGTCTTGCTTTTTGTTGAAAATTAGAAACCATCACTCTGATGGGTCTTGCTTATGCTGGAAATTGAAAACCATCACTCTGATAGGTCTTGCTTCTGCTGAATTGAAAACCATCACTCTGACGGGTCTTGTTTTTTTTACTTAATTGCAAACCATCACCCCGATGGGTCTTGCTTTTGCTGAATATTGAAAAATCATCACTCTGATGGGTCTTGCTTATAATGGGAATTGAAAACCATCACTCTAATGGGTCTTGCTAAACCATCACTCTGACGGATCTTGTTCATGCTGAATTGAAAGACCATCACTCTGATGGATCTTGCTTGTACTGGAAATTGAAGATCATCACTCTGATGGATCTTGCTCTGACTGAAAATTAAAAACCATCACTCTGATGAGTCTTGCTAAACCAATCACTCTGACGGGTCTTGTTCATGCTGAATTGAAAGACCATCACTCTGATGGATATTGCTCTTGCTGAATTGAAAACCATCACTTTGATGGGTCTTGTTCTTGCTGAATTAAAAGACCATCACTCTGATGGATCTTGCTCTTGCTGAATTGAAAACCATCACTCTGACGGGTCTTGTTCTTGCTGAAATTGAAAACCATCACTCTGATGGGTCTTGTTCTTGCTGAATTGAAAGACCATCACTCTGACGGGTCTTGCTCTTGCTGAATTGAAAGCCATCACTCTGACGGGTCTTGTTCTTGCTGAATTGAAAGCCATCACTCTGATGGGTTCTGCTTCTTCTGGAAATTGAAAACCATCACTCTGATGGGTCTTGCTTTTTGTTGGAAATTATAAACCATCACTCTGATGGGTCTTGTGTTTAAAGTTGAAAATTCTATCCCATTATCCCAATGGTTCTTGTCGTGAAAGTTGAAAACCACTGCTCCCTGCTCAGATGGTCCCTGATTTCTTTCTTTATTTCTCTTTCTGCTCTTCAAGTTTTTTTTTTTTTTTTCCGATGAGCAACTGACTTGATGTAGTTGTGTTCTCACACTTCCCAACCCAAATTCTCATATTGTTCTTGGTCACATCTTGTAGAAGTAACAAACCATTTCCTGGTGATCTTCATGGTACAATCTCGGTGCTGGACTCCCATTTTCGACTTTTCTGGTACAACTGAAACTTGTAGACAAGTTTTGCAAACCTTTCTGAATGTCCGAAAATAATGAGAAAGAAATAAAAGAAAAGGAAAGTGAAGAAACTCAAAAGGAGACATCGAACGAAAGATGTCCCTGGTAGATAGAAGAAACTTATTTGGAGGTGGAACGACAACCTTAGTAAAATATGACATGCAATTAGAATCAACTCTTGATTAGTTCACACAGTCTAACCCTGACCTCTCTCTCAGATTGACAACCTCGCTCAACCCGAACTTGACGATGAATTCCATGACCCTCATTCGACTAGTAGTGCCCTTTCGGGTTTTCACCGACTAGCCTCTCTCTTTGTTCTTTTAACTCACAGTTGTCTTGCAGCGCCCTTTCAAGTTTTCTCCGACAAGACTTTATTTTCTTTCTCTTTTTTTTCGCTCTTTCCCAATCGACCTCCGATCTTTCCTTGATGCTCGACCCCGTCTTTTTTTCTTTCTTCAATTTGGCCTTTATCCTTGATTCCCCGGAGAATTTCTCCTTTAATGACCTTGGTGCTCCTAGCTCCTAAATGCGATTGTCGGCTTATAAGAATGCGACTATACAGCGTGGAGCTTATCCCTTGATACCCTACTCGGCTTGACATTCTCAATGATCGGTCAGAAGGGTCTTTATTTGGACTGTAACATTGAGTTTGGTTAGGCTTTGAAGAAAAAGATTCAGCATAAAAGCTCAAAAACATCTCATGAGACGACTACAATGAGCATTACAAGATTAGAAATCACCACTTTTGAAAAATAAACAAAACCTTTCCCCAGTCAAGGCAAATTGGGGATTCCCTTTTTTTCTTTTCTCTTTTTTTTTTTTTTTTTTTTTGGGTTTGAAGAGCGGTATGAAAGCATCTCATGAAACGACTTGGTAAAATATTACAACCCTTGGAATCATTTCTTTTAAAAATAATAACTAACTGAGGCCCCAATTTATTGAAGCCGGGGAATTATCTTTTGAATTTCTGATATACAAACATAAGGGATATTGAGACTTTCCCCCGAGATGAACACAAAGAAAGCAAAAGGAATTGACTTTCTCATTTTTTTTAAAAAAAAATAAAATAAACTTAAACTTCTGCCCCAGTTCAGGATAAACTGGGGCGCTTTGAGTTTCTTCCTCGATTTCGAGACTGATATCTCATGAAACATATGAATAGATGGTACAAAAACATAGAAGTTTGTTTTTATTTTATTTTATTATTTTTAAAAAAAAAAAAACAAACTTCTGCCTCAGTTTAGCATACATTGGGGATTTGAATTTCTTTTGACATTGGCCGCAAACTTGGAGGCAAGTTTTTGCGTCAACGAGGAATAGGGGAAAAATGAACTTTCCCCTATTATGACCGCACCCGAATGGTTGCCTACGTATCCTTTTGAGAGGAATCAGGTCAGACGTAGCTCTACCACTGAGGTAGATTTTTGTTGTTTTTTGTTTCCTCTTTTCTCTCTTTTTTGTTTCCATTTTTTTCTCTATTTTTTTTCTTTAATCACATCAAATTGATTCCAAGGGAGGGTAGGCCAAAGAAAAACCAAAATGAGGCTAAAAAAAGGACTGACATAAGGATATAGTGTTTGGGTAGAAGAAACGAAAGCCGTTCGTCATCCCGACCCGAGAATGTCTCGCACAAATAATGGTTCAATCAATGGACTTGGATTGATCCACATGTGTCCTCGACTTCTGCTTCAACGATGGTTCTCAAAACTGGTATTTCAACTTCGGTTGAAGCGACCGTGCACAATTTGAACTCCTCACCGATCTCCCTTATCGGATGACTACTGATTAATTTCCAACTTATTTCACTCCATCTTTTATCCCTCTTTACTACTTAGATATCTCACAAAGTCAGAGCGTGTGTTTAGATCAAGACGTAAATTCCGCACGCATGTCATGTTATTAAGGCCGACAAAACATAAAACAAAATACTAAGAAAACAAGACCAAGAAAGAAAATAATAGAAATAATGTCGAGACGAGAAAAAGATCTCGCTTTTTATTGAATTAAAGACAAAAGGGTTTGAACATCAAAATAAGCAAAATAATGCACTTGGATTACAACCCTTAAATACCCAAGTACACAAAAAGATTAGCAAAACAAGCTACAACATTTCACAGTCACTCAATTGCAAGTCGGGGATAGTTTTCCTGTGTTAGGCATTATTGAGCCCTTCACCAAAATGTACCATGTTGATACCAAAGAAAATCCCTGAATCTGGCAAGATCTTCTGCCTTTCCTCATTTTGTCCAACTTCCATTGGGGTAGACTTCACTTCTTTGGGACTGATGAATGGAATTGGTTTCTCGAGCGACATGTTCATCCTCTTCATTTCTTCAACCCTTACTTTGTCTGCCACCCCAAGCACAATCTCAGAAACACAATTCATTGTCACTAGCATTTTGTTGGCCCCAACTGACACCTCACCAACAGATATTATCGGCATTGCATATTCAGCTCTCAAATCTTCTACATCCACCATACCCACCATATGCACATCATCACAGACAGGCAATGAGTTCCGATTTATATCTGGTGCATCTAAACCCTCAACTTGAATCTGACAGTTATCAATCAAAGTTTGGATATCCTTCTTGAGAAAATGGCAATCCTCAGTGTCATGCCCCGGTGCACCTGAATGGTAAGCACATTGACGAGAGTCGTCAATCCTATACCTAGGATGCATTCCTCCATTGATCGGTTTCAGTATGTCCAAATCTTGCAACTTCTGAAAAAGTTCGGCATAAGATTCTCCAATTGGCGTGAACTCATTCTTTTTAACTTGATGTACCTTTTTATACTCAACCTTTGGGCGAAAGCTTGGAGGACCTCTTGATCGATGGGGAAGGTTCGGTGGAGGCTGGAATTGGTTATGTGGAG
The DNA here is from genome assembly GCA_029990575.1 of Petunia axillaris subsp. axillaris. Classification (NCBI taxonomy): domain Eukaryota; kingdom Viridiplantae; phylum Streptophyta; class Magnoliopsida; order Solanales; family Solanaceae; genus Petunia; species Petunia axillaris. Next base: position 50,051,529 of record JARKNS010000009.1, read on the forward strand.
CTTGGTGAATGGGATATATAGGATGTAGGGCTGGAGCGCGCCATTGCGGATAAGACGATATTGGAGCATATGGCTGCACTGTATGGATTGAGTATTGGGGTGGAGGGATGGAATACTGCAGATTTTGTGGGGTGTAGTACTGTTGTGGAGGGTATGTTTGTGGAGCTTGGTATGAGTGGGTTTGATTGTATCTTTTCTCGCTCCACTTTTGTGAACCCGAACCTACCATGGCTACATCATCTTGATTCTTCTTCCCAAAGGCTCCTGCCTGCACATCCTGTGTAGTTGCTTTCAGTGTGGTCTGGCTCACAATCTTACCAGCTTTGACTCCCCTCTCAATCATTTCTCCCATCTTGACGACTTCACTAAACGGTTTCCCAAATGCGGCGATCAATGCACCATAGAACGCCTCATCTTGCGCCTCGATGAACAAACGGACCATGTCGTCGTCCGATATTGCAGGGCTCACTCGAGCGGCCTGCTCGCGCCATCTGAGGGCGTACTCTCTAAAGCTTTCACTTGGCTTCTTTTTTATCGCATCCAAAGAGGATCGATTTGGCAAAACTTCAATGTGGTACTTGTACTGGTCGTAGAATGCCTGCGCCATGTCATCAAATGCCAACCATTTAGTTACATCCTACCTCATGAACCATTCAGCAGCTGCACCCCCCAAGCTTTCGGAAAAGTAGGCTATCAACAACTTGTCTTTCTTGACCCCTCTCATTTTGTTGCAGTAGGTCTTCATATGAACTCTTGGATCTCCTTGCCCGGTGTATAGATCGAACTTTGGCACTGTGAATCCCTCTGGCAATTGCAATTCGGGGAAAGGGCAAAGATCCTTGAAAGAAGTGTTGAAATGATCTCCATATCCCTGCATAATTCTCACAGCTTGTTCTAGGCCCTTCACTTTTCTCAGAACCTCGCTATCATCAAGCTTTCCTGATCGATCAACCTCAACTTGGAACTCGCGATGGAACCCCTGATCATATGAGTCACTGTATCGGAAATTGGGTTCATGGTGCTGATCATAATGATGATCCCCAGCCTGGAGATGTGGTTCGCTGTTGGACCTGGCCATAGCAGGCCTAACTGGGCCCCGAAAAGTTGGAACCTATGGGAAAGGTGGGCCATGCTATGCATGAGGACGCACTTCAGTTTCATTTGGTACGCCACGGACAGGGGCAAGACCAGTAGGATAAGTGGGATCCTCAACTGCTATAGATGTGCCCGGTGCTCGTTGTACCGTTGCTGGAACAACCCCATCTAGGTTGGTTGGAATAGGAGGAGGTGCCCGTCCTGTGGTCAGTGCGTGATGCATGTCGGCCACGAGTTGTTTCAAAGTATTAACCTCCTCAGTCAATCTCTCATTTTCCAGTGCCAAGAGTTCCTGGGCACCGGTCTCGGATCTTTCTCCATCGGATGGCATGGCTACGGGTGAAGTCACAAGTCCTTTTGATTTAATTATGTACGGATGGGTCGATGCCAGGATTTCGTACCAAATCTCCAACTCCAAACTATGCAGACAAACCGGGTTAGCACAAAAGAAGCACATATTGCAAGCCTAGGGTTGTTATGCGTCATCCCGAAACGGTTGACGGCGTAAACCGAGTGTACCGGTCGTATCCCCGAAAGATTACAACGTGCCTTGAGCAAAATCAGAACAAAATTGTAACTGGCACGTAATTTAAAACAAAGACGAGCTTGGAGTTTCCCTTTTTTTTTCGAATATCCCTTACATCAAGTAATAGACAAATTTAAACTACGACACTAGATCGACTCAATAGACAATTTTTTTTTTTCAATTTTCTTTCATTTGTTTGATTTTTCAACAATTCCTTTCTGACTCAACAAACATGATTTTAATAACGATACTAGACCGACTCAAAATAATATTTAACGTGACCCACGAGCCAAAAGACATAAGCTGACAGACATGATAATGGGCGAGTCCACCCGGACTGTGAAAATAACGAGACTCGACATTTGATTAGAGTCAGACTATTACACGGGGAACAAAGCAAAATATAGTTCAAGTAATCGTAATTGATTGTCCTTACCCTAACTTGACCTTAACAAAACAAAATGAAGTGGGACCCTGAAATAAACATTTTTTTTTTTTTGAAAATTAAGACTCAACCGGAGCTTCGAAACAGAACTTAAGAACAGATTATGAAACAAATTATTTTTCTTACCCGAAAGGTAACTCCAAAATCGGACATTACGACAACACAAAGACGGACACAATTTTTTTTTTGTTTTTGTTTTTTTTTTTTTTTTTTTTTGTTTGAAACAAACTCTTTGATCTAATTCGAGAAAGAATCTTTAGAGTATTTACAAAATCTGGCAATTAGGACGACACAAAATATAACACAAATTAGACGCAAAATTGATTTCTAAAATTGGCCATTATGACGGCGTAAAACCCCGATAAATTTATTTCAAAATATGAACTTGACTCGGACACAAACACAAAAGGGTTCCAAAATTTCGCCATTATACCGGCGCAAAATTATGACAAATTATTTTCTAATACTTGAAACCCGGCCCGGACGTAAAATGAGACTAAAAAAAAAATTTGAAAAATTTTTGCCATTATAACGGCGTAAAAGGACAACTAAACAAAAATATTTCGAAACACGGGACTAAACTCAATTTTTCTATCATTTTCACTTCTTTTTTTTTTTCCAAAATTTGGCTCTCGCCCCTCGGTGATCGGTCAGCATAACAACCCTTAGACTAGAACAAATGCAACACATTATATGCTCATGATGCGTCTTTTGGGCATGTGGGCCCCATTATGACACGAGGGAGTCAGCCTAGACAAGTGCGGTACCGGTGTACCGCACCTCCTTAAATCTAATGACATGCAAATAAATCGGCCTAGATAAAAGCACAGGTTCAACTCTAGGTGACTCAATGGGTTCATGTTCTTTAGTTTCTGGCAATTTGGAAGTGCCTCGGGGGTACCGGTCGACAACGTCTAACGGCCTAACCCGACACACCTTCTCCTAAAAAAGGGTTAACTTTTTGTGTCCTGAGACACGATAGAAATTCCAGACGCTGAAGCGAAACTGGCGTGCATGTGTGCAGTGTTCCAGAAGACTCAGAGGTGTACGATAGAAGACAGTTGTGTATATACAGTTCAAACAATATCAAAGCAGTAACATTCAAGGAAATATATACAAACAATATTCAAAGCCGAAAGCGACAAATTTTAAAGCCTGAGACTCTCAGTTTTCACTTTCCTCCCCAGCGGAGTCGCCAAGCTGTCACGACCCTTTTTTAACTTAAAAAGAAAAACTTATTAGTTTTAAAAGGTTTGTGACTGGGTTGATAGGTACACAAATTATTAAGAGATTTTCGGAGTCGCCACTTGACAAGTTAAAGGTGTGCCAAGTCACCAAAGTGGTGTACCTAGAACCTATGACTCGTAAATGGTCTGCGTCAAAGTTCCGGGTAAGGATCTCGGTTGACTCGCGGGAAGGTGTTAGGCACCCTCGAGTCCTGTGCAAGCACAGTTGCCTTATTGACGCATTTCGACTCGTTGAATTTGTTTGTTATACCTTGCCTTGATTTTATTACGCTTCGATTTAATATTAATTTTTATCGTTTAACAATTGAAACTCCAATCGAATATAATCGCGCGAGAACTTCACTCGTTCGAAATCTTTCGACTTAAGTCAATTAAATCGCGCAGGCACTTCACCCGTTCGAAATCTCTTGACTTAAATGAGTTCCACGTGGATAATTGAGTTAATTAATTTGTACAACTTATTAGTCATGTTGAATTAATTTAAAGTACAGAGTCAATTTCTCGTTTTACTCTTTGATTTAAACTACAACGTCAATTTCTCATTTAGTTTCCAAATGCCTACACGACAATTTGCCTAACATGTGAAAATTTCGTCGCTCATTCATTTCATAGATTTGCTATAAGTTCTTTAAAGAAAACATTATCACCTGAGCTTACTGCCAACGTGTTAAACATTAAAACCCAAATTTGCATTAGATGTCTCAGTTTGCATCACTCATTTTAGACATGTCCCTTTAAACAATTTAACATTTCAGATCTGGCCATTTTTTCTTTGAACCTGGCTGATTCTTAAAAAAAAATAATAAATAAAATAAACTTGCAAAACTATCCAAATCTTGCTCAGACTTACAACAGCTATTAGCCTCACTTGGCTCAACTTTTTAAAGTTCTATTATTTCATAGCATACATCATACAGTCAACATTCATCATACAAATATAAAATGAAACAAGAGTTCTTTTAAGCCTTTTCACAAGTTGTTTTTCGCATTGTAAAAAATTTCAAAGAGTACAACCCTTGCAACATTAAAATGGTATGAAGGTTTACCTATGAGTGATCTTCCAAGCAACATCAATGGAACTACGGCAACACCAGCGACAAAACGCAGCAGCCACAACAGCAAGGACACAGCAACTAACACCTCATCTTGTACTTAAACTTAAACCTCAAACCCCCAAGCTTAAAGCCTCGATCAACCTTTCTATTACTCACTTCTTTACTCACTTTAGGCTCTCAATATTTTATCTCCCAGATCTAGATTTTCTAGAGTTGTCAAGTTGTATTTTCAGATCTATTTCTCACACTCAAGAGTGGTGAATGAGAAGTGAAGTCCCAGATCTGTGTGTTTTGAGAGTATATTTTTCAGATGTTGCCTCTGCTGATTTTTGTGTGTGAAGTTTTGGAGGAGTGAAGTTGTGTTTTTCAGCTCTCTTGTTTTCCAGATCTGAAGGTGTTTCTAAGAGTGTTTTTTCTGATTTGTGAAGTGTTCTCTGTGAAGTCCTCTCCCCAAATCTGTTTTTTCAGGAGTGTTGTTAAGTGTGTGCATCAGATGTGTTTTTAGAGAGAGAAGTGGGTTTTTTGAAGATCTCCTGCCTCTCTGTTTTCAGATGTTCGTATGTCCATTCCAGCTGTGTAGAGATCTCTTTAAATAGCCCAAATTAAGGTGAAAAGCTTAGGGTAAAAACAACCCATGTACCAATGTTTCTTTTACCTTCCTGGAAAGTACTTTTGGCATGCTAAGCTTGCAGCAAAACAACAAAAGAAAGGATACAAAATCTTTCTTTCAAGCTGTCCCAACTTGTCCTATTACTTGACTTTTGAAACTTTGACATAACAAAACAAGCTAACACTTCCACCCAACATAAGACAAGACGCTGGTCCTCTATGGTTGAACTAACTTAAACAGACAAAAGATGATGGATTCAATGTTAAACCACAAAGCCAGTAGTCCATCCTAAATTATAGACATGATTTACACAAACCAGATTACTTTCGAATAGAAACATTGCTAATTTAACAACTTACAGATATGTACATACCCACAGCCTTACACAAACAATGTCATCATGAATCTACAATTAAACGACTTGAACGATTCGAACACGAACTGAAATATGAGTCAAGAACATATTGAAGCATCACGATAATTCATTTGATTGCTGGATAAATGACAACATGTTTACAAGCTTTCTAACTTTAAAGTAACAAGCCCTTAACTAATAGACCAATATACAAACAGATTAACTTTTCACACAAACGCTAAACTAGATAACACTTATAACTGAATTTAATCAAACAAGAGGGAGCAAGGGCAAAGATAAACCGTCAAGCCGAAGCTTACTCGCTGCTGCCTCGTTGCTCGTCTCACTGCTCGAGCTAGCTCTAATCAGCCACCACGACCACTAATGTTCTCATCAAAGCACCACAGGAACAGTCGTCGCCATTACCATACTTGTCTCAGCTTGAAACAACAATGATATCAACTAACTGAAGCCAAGAAACATCACCATCACAGCCTTGACGTCGCCACTGCCCTATTACCACTGTAACGCCATCGCTGCAAAGCAAACCACCACGGCACCCCTTTTTTTGCCAACATTATGAGCACAATCACAAAAATCATCACCAAAGTTTCATTGAAACAGCCCCGCTGCCTCGCCAATGTTCGCCTCGGATCAGCTCTAAAACCACCATGTCAATGCCTCGGATCAGCCTTTATCGCTGCCTCGCTCAAAACCAAATCGACAAACAACAACCACCAAATGCTCCGAGACCAGTTACATATCAATACCAGACTGACCACGCCACCTCCAAGCTACCAGCACCATCACTGATTTTTCTATGTCTTAATCATCGCGACCTTGTCAAAATGCAGCGTCAAAGTCACACCTACACGCTCGCCAACACCCTCACTGTTACTACCTCACGAGCTGCTTCTCCTCACCACAATCCACACACCCACAAACAGTAAACACGCCAAACTAATCAAACACACGACACCAACCTTACTGTCCCATCGCAACACCACCACGTTCACCTCACAGCATTGCCTTATCACCACCACGGCGTGTCCAAGTTCGGGTAAGAAATATATTTGAACAACCCCAAACAATACGGAAACGTGTATGGGAGAAACGACAAACCAGGTGATATAAATATTAGCCGGAGAAGATAAATGGTCGCCGGATCTAGGGTTTCACCAATTTGAACTCCAATCGATACCAAATCAGTGAGATATCGGTAAAATTGATCTTGTAATCAGAGGGAGGGGTGAATCCGAACATAGGGATGTAATTTGTCTCGCCATCGGTGGTGGTAGATGGCAGAATCCGGTGACTTGGTGGAATACGGGCAGAGTTCCGTTTGTTTTTGGTAAATTTTGGGGAAAAATTGGCAGAATAGAGATGAATGGCTTTCAAGATGAGGAAATGGGCCGAGTCAGCTAGTGGATATGGGCTGTGGGATCATGGGTCAAATTGTTTGTGAGCTGCTTTCTTTATTTCTTGTTTGAATATGTAAATGGCCTACTTAAACTAATACAATTATACAAACATAACTGATTAATTAACACTAAACACATATAAAATTATAATTAGCACATAAAGTCAATTCAATATTACTCATAACTGAATCCTATTTTTTTTTAAAAAAAAATTCTAACATTTTCTTAACTAACTGATTAAAACGGCTAATGTAAAGGGTAAAATCTAGCAATAATCACACAATAATTAATACACCTATTTTATGCAATTTTGAATTTTAAGTGCCAAAATTAGGTGATTACAGCTGCCACTCAAAAACACTTATTTTACTCCTAGAAGCTTCGCCAAACACCTCAATATTTTAAAATAAGCACTTTTGACTCACTAGAAGCTTGGCCAAACAGGCACTAAGGACGAGAGATTAGAAATGAGTCATCTGAGTGTTAGCGAGCGGTTTGAATTGGGAGAGTTGTAGAACTATTAGAATATAGACAATGGTGTGACTTTTTAACCCCCATAAAAGTGGTTTAGTGAAAAACGACTTCCGCTAAGTTTAATGAATAAGTTCCAGACGAAAATACCCCCTATAAAATCTTATAATGATGTTTGTATCTCGCTCTACCTTCCTGCAACGGTTTCTTTTGACCCCCTTTTGGATAGGCAATATTTGCCTTTTAATCTCTTCCTACATTCTCCCAGATAACTTGAAATGCTGCATCGACAACACTTTCCTCTTCAATCTCTTCGGACATTCTCGCAGGCAACACTTGTTCTTTGATCTCTTCCTAAGAGTCAGTACTTTGGGCAGAACCAGGATATTTAAGAAGGGGGTTTAAGATTTAGTGTGTAACGAATTTAACAGAAGAAAAGATAAAAATACATCCTAAAATAACAAATTTAAAATAGATTAAGGATTAATCAAAAATGTAATACAAAACAAAAAGGCTCGCTCGTTGTAGAGAATCTTCAAGTAAGAGTTCATTATATGATTAAGCACAAAATATATTTATATATTACTGATTCACATAAATATATGGTAATTGTTTTAATTATACTATAATTGAAAAGAATAAGGAGAAGAAAGATAAAAAAGGAGTAGAGATGCGAGATTTGAGGGAATGGGTAAGCTTTTTTTAGAAATAACACAAAACAAAATGTCTGGCTCAAACACGTGACCTCGATCCTAATTATGAACCACCTTGCCATCCACGCTATTGTTTTTTAATGTTTTAAGGGGGTTTAAGATCAATATATTAATCATATTTGGTAAAATTTACATACATAGTATGAGTATATTTTCAGCGGAGGTTCAATTGACACCCCTTCCTACTAGGTTGTTTTGCCTATGCTTATACTTATCGATTGACAACTCAAAGTATTGCCTACAGATGATCACTACTTTGCTAAACCATCTGAAATGGGGATAAAAAGGCAGAATCAATCAATTTTAGGACGCATGGTGAAATATTTCGATTTGAATTTTATGAGATTGAGAAGTTTTTGCATGTAATAGACATCTCTACCGCTGCTGTTATAATTTTGACCATCATAAGTAAAGTCTCACAAAGTGACCCATCAAGAAAAGTTGTTAGCGATCGCTAGAGGAAAGTTCTTGGTGATCATTAGGTGTTTGTTAATAGAAAGATTTAGCAATCACCATGAACTTTCTTAGAGGACCATTATAGTAAAACTTTCTTTATGAGGTCAAGTCTCAGACAGTTCCCCAAAAACTGTCCTATTTCTGTAATCACCCTTTCATTAACAATTACTTTTTGGGACAATTACATTGAGAGACACCCCACTCATAAAAATTATCAAAAAAAATCCATATTTTTCTATCTTACCTGATATAGCACCCCCTCATTTTTTTTTCTTTCACTCTATAGCACCCCCTATTTAAAGAAAAAAAACCCTAGCCCTATTTTTCCCCTCTTCTCTTTCCCTCTTTCTCATTTTTCCTCTCTTCTCTTCACCCTTACAACATCACTACTGCCGCCACACCCACCCCTTCCACCATTGCCCCACCATCATCCCCTCTCCTCCATGTCGCTGCCACCGCCGCCAACATCATCACTACCGTTGTCGCTGTTTCTTCTTCTTTTTTATTTTTTTTATTTTTTGAATAACAATATTGATTTTCGTTGTATATTCCGGTCAAAACTCCGGTGAGGAGCTTATTTATCATGTTTCTTCTTTTTCTTCACTTTTTGGATAAAAATCCGTTGAGATCTACTAGTTTTTTGTTAAATTTTTGTTTAATGTTTAGATCTAATTTTTTTCTTGTATAAAATTGTATAGATCTTGGATATTTGTTAAGTTTTTGTGTAAAATCTGCCTGAAGCACGGTTTAAAATTATTTTTGTGAGTTTATACAATTTAATACATTTTTATAAAAGTTTATAGAATTCTGTAAACGTGTATAAAAATGTATAATCTGTATATGTACGTATTGGCAGTGTATAAACACATTCTATGCACTTTTGTAAATTTGTATAAAGTTGTATATGCATGTATGAACAATGAATAAAGTTGTATAAGTTTCAGATTTGTGCACTATTTATGGATGTTTTATGTTTGTATAAAATTTATATTTTTTTGTGTATATTTTTGTATTTTCCTTCTTGCATACACATTTTTCTATGTATTTACATGTATAATTTCTTATTTTGATAGATTTATGTATTTAAAATTATCAAAAAAATTATTTAAGCAAATCCACCAAAAAAATAAGGAATCCGGCTAGATCCAATGAAATTTCAGTTTTCCGGCCACCGGCCGGCGCAGGCTCGGTTTCCGGTGGCAGGTTAGTGGGGGAGTGGCTCCTAGGATTTTTAGTTCATATGGGTGCTATGTTATGTAATTTTAAAAATAAGGGGGTGCTATGTTGTGTAATTGAAAATAAGGGGACCCTATGAATGAAATGTGCAATCACCTAATTTTGGCACAAAAAATATTAAAACTACATAAAGTTTGTGGTAATTTTCATGTGATTTTTGTCTTATTATTTAGTCATTTTTTAAATAATTAATTAGGAAGAAATGTTGAAAAAAAACTTCAAAAAAAAAAAAAAAAGAAAGAAAGAAAGAAGTGACATGAGATTGATGATGTCAATGTGATGATATCAAATCTGATGATGAGAGTCAAAGTAGTGGTACAAAATACATGGATGATTATACTTTTATCTACCTATTTTACTCCACTCCCTTTTCATTTTTATGAACGAGAGAGTTAAAAAAAAAAAACAAGGAGAGGAGAGCCAACAAGATCAAAAAAATTTTTTGGCATACACTACACCTTCACAACATCCGACAGAAGAGGACACTTTTTGATTACTTGATAGATTTGAAAATATCTCATAGAAAAAAAGGGAGAGTTAAGAAAGGGAAAAGAAAAAAAAAAAAGATAAGACCAAAGAACCAAAAGTAAATTTTTTTTTTGTTTGGAAGTCTTTGGAGGTTCTACATTTTGGTGTTTAAAATAGCAAAGTTATGAGGTTAAAAGGGTTTTGTTCATTGTTGGTTGCCTTGTTGATGTTCTTTGATGAACTTCAAGCTTAATTGGGTTTGAGTTGCTGTTTAGCTTAGAGAAAAATTCTACACTAGGTAATTATTATTATAATTTTTGTTACCTTGCATTTTTTTTCTTTACTGTTGCTATATATGAAATGGCTTAAGCAAGACCAAAGAGTTACTACCTTCCCACTTATGCCACATTTTGTTACATTTTATATCCTGTCAAAATTTCAACATTTTGTGTAACCATAGTTATTTGTCTAGATTCTAACCATGTACGTATGTATGTATGTATTAATTAAATCTGAGAATGGTGAGTCACTTGTGTAAAAATTGGTCAAAGGTGAGTTTGAATAGGCAAAACAGGTCATTGAATGAAAATCTCAAACGTAACTGAGAAGATTCTGACAATGATGGTCAAAACTAAAAAGGGGGTAGAATAGGACGTTCAGTGCAAATTATATGTAAAATAAGATTACATTCGCAAATTTTCTTGAAAAAGAAAAGCTGAAGTGACGGAATAAAAAATATAAATTTTGTGGGCCTAGTCTAGTTTCAATATAGAAGTTCAATTTATGGCCATCAGTGTTTTCACAACGGATAAGCTATTAGTTAAAGATCGTAAATATGCTGGCTATATTTGTAGATTGTAATTTGCAGTCGGTTAGTCTTTTCATGAAACGTGGGTAACACTGGATTTTTAAATCGAATCAAGGGAGAACAATAATGTACAAGTTAAAATTTTTTTAGTGAAATTAAATTTAATCTGATAGTGTTAAGTAAGCTAACAATCAAAGTGTAACAAATAAGGGCAATATACAGCTCACTTTTTTCAAAATAGTCTCATTAAAATTTAATAATTTATTTATCACGAGTCAGACTGTAAATTCGTCCAATCCTCTGTGAGGTAGGAAAGGAATGACACGCTTTTAATTTTCTTAATCAAAGTATACATTCAAATAACGGTATTAATATAACAACTATATTTAATAAATTAAAATTGCGACAATAAAGCAACTGTGCTTGGCACAGGACTCGAGGGTGCCTAATACCTTCCCGAGAGTTAACTGAGAACCTTACCCAAATCTCTAAACGCAGACCATTAGACGAGTCAGAGGTGTTCCAAGGTACCTTTTGGTGACTTGGCACACCTTAAACTATGTGAAGTGGCGACTCCGAATTTCTCTAAAATAATTTTGTACCTTTTTGAACAGCAGTCACGAGCCTTTAAATAATAAACACCTCGCACGCAGTTAATTAAATTTTTTAGGGCGTGACAAAATGTGGCCTTTATCTGTAATTTTGTATTGTGGGCTGCCTAGTTTTGAAATTCTCCCTTACATTTTTGCTCTATCCAAAATCCCAGTTCTTTGTACTTCACATGTAGTGTGATTTTTACGTACGTATAAGTTATTTTTAGTGTGCTATTCAGTTTTTTGTTTTCGTTTTAGAATTTTATGCAAGAATAAACCCTATTCTTAATTTTAATAAGATGTGGAAAATCATATTATAATAAATCCATGGAAAGTTCGCTCATTCACTAGCTTTGAGAAATTGCCAAATCTTGGTCCCTTGTTAAAGATATATATTAATCTTATGAATTTTTCAAAATTTATGAACAACTGAACTTCCAATGGATCTTTTAAACTTGCAATGAGATAATTTACAATATTTTGAAACTTAAAGTTGGGAGGTCTTGCACAAATTTAATAAGGGGGACAAAGCATAAACATTACGTATCATGGGGCCATCTCATGCAACTCTATAAGCCAGTCAATTTTTTAGGACAATGGGTGAAAATTTTAGCATCAAATAAGGACAATTTATGGAAATCGGACACCTTATGATGTTCTACCAAAGATTTGACCCCAGTAATGAAAGTCTTATGAAAATGGCCCTCTTGAGAAAGTTCTTGTTGATTGCCAGATATTTCTATTAGCAAAGATACGGAGATCGCCTGGAGCTTCCAACTGACGGTCGCAAACAACTTTTCTTGACGGAGGGTCATTTATGTATGACTTTTCTTACATGGGTCAGAATTGTAGCAACAATGCGAAGAAGTGTCTATTTCGCGCTAAACACTACATCAAATAAGTTTGGAAAATTTACACCCATCAGGCCATCAGGCCCACCCCCCCTTTCTCTTTCCTTCTCTCCCTCCTCCACCCATCAGGCCCACCCCCCGTCGCCCCACCCTTTTCCTCCGTGCGACCAGATCTGACTCCGGCGCCCACCGAAGAACATGGAACCTGCTGCAGCGTTTTCCTCTTCTTCGATCGCTGCTGCCACTGCGGCGGCGCTGCCCCTGCAGTAACGGGTTCCGTCGATTCGATCTAGCTTTTCTTTTTTCTGTTTTGGTATGTGTATAAAATCGTATATGTATATTTTTATATTTTGTATATATAAATATGTATATCTTTATATATTTTTGTATTTTGTATATATAAATATGTATATCTATGTATATTTTGTATATAAATGTCTATATCCACATTTTTTTGTATGTGTATGTGTTTGTATATATGTGTATGTTGTTGTATGCTTGTGTAGAATGGATAGATATTTGTATTTGTATTTTTTGTATTTTTTGTATGTGTTTGTATATCTTTTGTATGTTTGTGTATATTTGGTTATGTATAATTTTAAAATAGTAAATATTTAAGATTTTGCAATGTATATATTTGTATTTTTGTATGTTAAATCTTGTAGATCAAAAAAAAAAAAAATTCCGGTGGTGGCAGCAGCGGCTGACGGTGGCTGGCCGGCGCTGGTGAGTGGTGGCACCAGCCTCCAGGCAGTGATGGGTGGGAGAAAGTAAGGAAGAAAGAAATGAAACCCTAAATTGTAGGTTTTTGTTGAAATTTGTATATGGAATGTGAAAAAACTATTGTTATATTTTGTAAAGTGATAAAGTATTGCTATTTTTTGTAAATATGGTGTTAGGGTTGTATATTTGTGTAAATCTCCCAATAAGTTTCCCTGGTTCTCCTTACACAAATTACTCCATTAATGAATTTTTTACACAAATATACAAACTTGCACCCTCTATATTATAATAAAAATAACAACATTACACAAATTATAAGACATATCAATATTTTTTTCTCGCACATTTCATAACCATCAAAGAGAAAGAGGAACAATAAAAAAGATTATAGTCACTGAAATCTCTCCACCATACACCTTCACCCATGCCCTCTTTCTTCGCCCCCTCCACCACCAAATCCGCCATCGTCTCCCCAGTTTTTTGGCAACAGCATCACCAGATCTCCAGAAAAACCAATGTCTCACATAAACAAAATGTCGTCGTCGTCATAGGTGAACCAAATCCGCCGTCGCTCCATATAAGCCGCGTCGCCACCGCCGTCGTGGTCGGATTAGTACTACAAAACCGAGACCGTTTGAGTTGGAAAAGTACTGCCATTGTTATTTTCTCCGCCGCCAACTCGTTCATCAGCGATGCTGAGCCGGTCCGATTCAGCTTCATCGTCAATAGCTTCATCTAGTGGGCAAATGCTCATCTGCACAATTTTGCCAGTTTTTTTTTTTTCCGTTTTCGAAACGGATGTCTACTTACTGCATGAGTTCACAACTAGTTCGTATGGCGGGGGATGAAGAGAAAATGACTCGTCATTCTCTTTCGATTTCATGTGCTGTTAACACTTGGGATGCGGCGCTCAGTTCAGGAACTTACTAAATATTTGGTTTATAAGGCTACCCTAAAAATTTAAATAGATTCATAAGGAAACTATACCCAAAAAAGTTAGAACTTTTTGAGCTTTCTCAATGTAAACAAAATAAAAGCTATTTTAGTTTGATATAATCCATATAAAAAATTATAAAAAGAATGAACAAATGACAAAATAGTGGTTGTCTGGTTGTATTTTTTTACCTATTTATGTGTGAAAAAGTTGTTTAGAAACAGTTAGATACAATGTAGAAACAGTGCAAAACTCGGAAACAGTTAGATACGGTGCAAAAATATTACAGATGCAACAAGATACGAGGTGGTTGGTTTCTGGTATAAACTGAGATACAACGAGATACGAGGTGGTTGAATTTCTGGTGTAAATTCAGATCAAGCGAGATACAACGATGAAACGACCTCGCTCAGTCATTTCGGAAGTTAGGACTCCGATTGGCGTGCCGCTAATTTTAAAATGTTCGTAATATCCATTAGGACCCGTCTGTAAAATTTGAGCTAAATCAGACCTCGTTTGGTAGGCATCGGAAGAAGATTTCAGTTTTTATTGGCAATAAATATTAAAAAGAGATTTTCGAGCTCGGTTTTTGCCGAATGAGCTCCGATTCGAAATCCGAAAGCGCCGTTAGGTTCGTATGATTATTTGTGATTTTTTTAAACTTTCGAAAGTGAATTTCGATGTTGTTCGGCTAGTTTCCGCTAAAATGCCGAAAGTTAAATAATTTGACTTTTTCTACTTAAATTCGCATCTTGAGTTTCGGGAGTCCAATTTGAGATCCGCCTTCGCGAGTATGTTACATATATTTTGTATAACTTGTATGCAGAAGTTGGAATTATTTCGAATATTGTAGAGTACTATTTTAATTTTCGTTAAGAAAAGAAAATATAATTAAAAAAAAAGAGAAAAAAAAAACAAAATAGACTAAAGATCAAAGAGTGGCGGTGGCATACATATATGCTGCTAAGCCTAAGTACGAAAGCAGTAACAAACAATTCAGAAGCAGAGGAAAGTAAAATAACGCAGTGGAAAAAAATACCAGAAAATGAGAAAAGGGGCCGGAGAAAAATAGTATTTTCACCCCAGAACATTCAGGTAATGATCCTAATATAGTATTTGAGTTTATTACGTGTGTTTAAATATATTTTTACGGTAAAAATAGGAATATTAGACATCGCCCTAATGACGTAAATTGATAGTTTAAAGGGTCAAATGGACCCCGATAATGAAATTGATTATGTATTCGTGCTCAGTGAGTTATGGGCAACTTATAAATATAATTTATTTGGGATTTGGTTATGTGGCCTTAAACCCTGTATATAGGTCTGGCCTGCGTATTGCGTATGCGAATAGGGTATCAGGTTCCTACCTGGATTGCCCTAAGATGTGAGGAATGAAGCTTTTAGCCTAATGTGATATATTTTTCTGCTTATTGATCACAGTGGGATCGTTTGGTAATGAATTCAAAGAATAACGCGGTTGTTGGTCGCAATGCTAACTTTTGAGAGAGGTAAGTGTTTATATCCATTTCTTTGGAGGCACCTGGCCTCGTGGATTTTCTACCACGTATTCCTTACGTGTGTAGCTGCCGATAGGCGTACTCATTACGCCTTAGCTTTGGATTTACATTGTATATTATCTGTTATGTCCTATTGTTGGTATTGCATTGAGGATTTGAGCATTGTACCCTGGCTGTGAGTTGGCATCTACTTCCCGGCTGTCGACGAGAGTCCTGCGCCGGTGAAAGGTTATTATTACATCACATCTCATTCATATGCATTATATGTCATTCATATGCATTACACTGCATATCATATTGGGTGCAGGAGTATTCTGCCCCAGGAGCAGGAGGATTCCGCTCCATTGTATCATATTGAGGGTAGGAGGATTCCGCCCTAAGAGCAGGAGTATTCCGCTCTTATGTCAGATATTGAGTGCAGGAGTATTCCGCCTCAGCTTTACATTATATCGGGTGCAGGAGTATTCCGCCCCATGAGAGTGCAGGAGTATTCCGCCTCTGGTTTATATTATATCGGGTGCAGGAGTATTCCGCCCCAGGAGCAGGAGTATTCCGCTCCAGTTGGTTATCAGATTGGATTCCCCTCGAATGCAGGAGTATTCCGCTTCGAGATGGGATTACGGGCACATGTGACCCTTCGCATCATATTTCATTTCATTTCATTTCATCTCACTCCATTTCATTTCATCTCAATTCATACCATTGTGTAGACTTGCGGTACATGACTACTATTCTGCTTATATGTGCATTGCTTATTTGTTGATATGTTTCTGGCACGCATCCTTGGTTGAGTTTATAAGTTTCTTACGTGTTTCCGATTGTTATATGACTCTGCCTTTTTATAATTTAAATAAAAAGAATTTGGTCTATCTATTTCTTTTCTCCCTGGCTAGCTATCCTATTCTTTGAGGTGGCTAGTCTGCCCCACTTATTGAGTCCTTTTGACTCACCCTTGTTTGTTGTTTGTTTTCTTGTCTATCGATTTCGTTTCGGCAGGTTCGCTCTAGGATTGAGTTCGCCACGTTGTTCAGGAGCGAAGACGACTTCAGCTGTCAGGGTGAGCCAGCTTTTATTCCGGATGGCCACCAGTTTATCGGTTATCATTTCAGTTGCATTTTGCTCCCTTCAGGAGGTATCTGTTTTCTTTGTACTCTTAGATGTCTAGTCTGGATAGCCCTAAACCTAGTATATTGGGTAGTCAGCTGTAATTTCTTTTGTACAGCTTAAAGGTATCAGTATATCCGTGTTTTTATTTTAAGTCTTGTCCTTATTTGTAAATTGTTATTTTTATTTTCTCGATTTAATTGGTAAGGGTTCGCCCGACGGGTCTAGGGGAGGATGTCGGGTGCCCGCACGGCCTAACCGGATTCCGGGTCGTGTCAGTTGGTATCAGAGCCCAGTTTAGAGTCTATCCAGACTAAGACAGTGTCTAGTAGAGTCTCGCTGATGGGTACGTAGACGTCCGTACTTATCTACGAGGGGCTATGATGGCATTTAGGAAGTTTCACTTCCTTCATTTCTAATCGTGCGTCGGTATAAGATGCAAAAGTATTTTCGTTAATTCATTCATGGTAAGTGTGAATTCTTGTGTGACAAATCAGCAAACGGTATGAGTTCAAGACGAAGCAGTCTAGCCTGGGGTTAGCACTGACGAAGCCCCGAGAGTTGTCGTGCTGACGACCTAGTTTCAGAGGCCCCAGTTGTACGAGCTTGCGATGGGTAAGGGAGCAGGGCCTTGTAGTTCTCTTGGCTCTTTATGATGCTTTACGAGAATCTTGGCGACGCATATACCGTAAGAACCTATTATTCGCTGGGCAGCCTATCTTGGTGCCGCATGTGCAGACGGTCGATCTCAGGGAGCTCCTTTTTTGGTTCTTAATATTGCTACAGTGAATTATGTTCCGGAGACAACATGTGTTGTGCCTCTAGTTGTTCTGGCTGGTTAGCTAGCCGAGGTATTAGTTCGGTCCGAGTGTCCGAAGAGGCTGCATTATTTTACCCAATTGAATCTTCCGATATTCTTAAGCCATGCATCAGATAATCCCTGCGTAAAATTTTAAAATAGAATGATGTCAGCGTATCCTTCAGGCTCTTGATTATATCGAGAGGTATGGTGTTGATTATTCTTCTTTCCAGTTTCATAGGGTCCAGCCCTGGATTGGTGGACTGCTTTCTTATTAGCTAACTTGGTTCGGTTTTTCTTCTAGATTCGTGGAAAGTTCCTTTCGAGTAGCGAGCGAGATGAAAAGTGTTTCCAGTTTGAGTGGATTAGATAGGGTAGCCTGTCGGTTAGCCTGTTGGTGTTTCAGAATATGAGATTGAATTCTATAGAATGGCTGGATATGCATTAGAACTAGTTCATGAGCCTTTCGAGAGATTCAGAGATTTATTGATGACCTTTATTTTTCCTTGAAATCCCAGATGGCTCGAGAAATTGAGGTCTGGATTTTATTTGATTTTGTTGTTAATATTTCCCGAAGGTTCGAGGCATACCATAAGTTAGAGCGGGAAGAGTTAGAGCGGGAAAGTAAGATATCCCACGGCCCTGGTGGGCAACCATGGCACCTCATTTGGAGGTAAGAGTTCTGATTATTTTGGGAGGTCACCTTCCAGGTTATCTCAGCTTGTAGAGCGCGATTCTCAGAGTGCGCGGGTAGTTCATCAAGATTAGACTCAACTTGCTCTTTGTAGCTATCAACAATCTGTCCAGCTCCTATAGTCAGTGAAAAGGTGTTGTCATTGTCGTGAGTCTGATTATCCTTTGAGGAGTTTTCCTGTTATCATTGTCGTGAGTCTGGCTATCCTTTGAAGATTGTTTCTTATTCCGACAAGTAGGCAGCCGTCTTTTCTCTCGTTATTAGGCATTTGCGCCGTCGCAGGGGATTTCATTTAGATCTCAATCAGCCAGAGAAATGCCACCATCCAATAGAGGTTGAGAGTATGGTGGCAGTGGTTCTTCAGAAGGTGATTACCAAGGTAGTGGCTCAGCTCAGCTGCAGATGCAGTTTGATGAACTGTCAGTCTGGCAGGATGCTGAGGTATCCGGTGTAGTACACCCATGTATTCCTTCTTCCATTAGATGTTTGTAAGATTTCAGTATTCCAATCGATTTGGACTTCGTTTATTTTACCATGGGTTCATTGGAAATTGTTTCTATCAAAAATCGGTTACGATAGAGGGGCGAGCTTCTGGTATGATTTATTTCTGGCATTTGTGAGATCTTACTAATTTTTCTAGTTTAAATAGGAGAGATTTGGCAGTAAGTGTCAGTATTGTCTGCATGGCATCTTGTTGTTCCACCTTCTCTTATTATATCAAATCAGTTTATCTCTCTTCTCGGAATTTCGTGTTGGTTGGATGATGGGATTCTAGTTCGTCACCATCAGAAAGTGTTATCATTTCTTCCGGTGCAAAGTGATTAGTAAGTAATACTCGATCTACGTATCTCCTTTTGGTTTAGAACACTAGTAAAGTCATGTTATTCCACGAGCTTATCTGGATTATAAAAGGGGTTTTTCGGTAAATTGTCAGAGTTTCCTTCTTATTGGAAGGTTAAATTGATATGGATGTTGCTCCATAGAGCTTATTTAATATCTATTTCTTCAGTTGCGATTCTTTGGTTAGCCTGAATCGGAAGTAGTGTAGCTCTGGGAGCCAAGAAAATAAAAAGATGAGCTTCCTGAAGCTCTAATTATTTCTATCATCGATCCATTTCCATTTCTTCTTCGTCCGGCACTAGTGAGCTTGGGCGATTGATAGCCGCTTGTGACGTTCACTGTGTTGAGCCAGAGTACGTGTTATTGTAGCCAGGTAAGCATATTATTGTTTTGGATATTAGTTTATCCGGGTATCCATTCCCGTGTATAGTATAGCGCTGGTTCTGTTTTGCGGGTCATCCAGTTTCAGGGGAAACTCTGCCGAAATTTTTACATAGAAGTACCATCCATCAGGCGATGGAGTTTATGGCAAAGGTATGGAGTTGTGAACTTGAGAGTTGCAGCTATTTGGCAACTCAAAAGGGTAATTTAGTAGCTCAGGTCTGAGCCGCATTCTGTTTTTAGCTAAATCTTCTTTAGTCCAGCAGACTGTGCGAGGATGGTTATTCCTATTCAAATAGCTGCATGAGTTTGTGCTTTAAGTGGAGGAGTCTTCTTCCAAATACTGAATGCTAATATTAAATCTCTGAGGTGTTGATACCACTTTCCTCACGACCCAAAGTAAGGCCACGGCAGAAATCTACAATGAGTGTAGATCACTGCTAAACCCACTAATAATCTATTAATGACAGAGATAAGCTGACAACCTGATCATATATACGTACCTATCTGCTGAAAGCATAAAGTCTGGAAAGATGACATGATTTTAACTTGCTGCTAATTAGAACATTGAGCCACAAATTCTGCTATGTCACACTTCATTCCGTTCCACCAATAAATCTGCTTAAGATCATGGTACATCTTAGTCGAACTTGAATGAACAGTGTATTTGGAATAATGTGCCTCTATCATAATCTGTCCACGTAAATTTGTAACATCAGGGACACAAAGTCTATTTTTATACATGAGAACACCGTCAGTAGTAACCCTGTATGGTGACTCCAGTTTTCTTTTGGCTATCTGTCTGTATTCAACTAGAACTGGATCCTCATACTGACGCTGTTTTACTTCACAGAAATTTAGAGTTAAAGGTCTAGTGCAGCTTGTCGACAAGCCATCATTGGTGTGTATATCTTTTTCGCACCTCAACTCTTTAAGAAGTTACTTTAGCGTTATAAGTGCTCATGTATTCAACGTTGTTGCTGGTATTCTGCCTCAGCTCATGGTCCAACTGTATGTCTATTTTATTTTCACTTTTTCAAGTCATAATACTTCCAATTTAAAGACAATACCCTGAGGTAGATGTTTAGTCTGAAGATCATTCTTGGTCTACATCATATTATCCAGTAGTAGTTGCATGATCCTTATCCTTATACGATAAGACCCTGTTCAGATGAACCTTTGACATACATTAGTATATGAGTAACTACATTCCTACAAAGAGCTTGCGGAACAACACTAACATCAACTGAGATGTTGCATAGTGCGTTCATAAAAATAATATAGCGTGCATCAAATCTTCTATAGTGTGTAGTGACAAGGTACTTCAAAAGCTCCCCGATTGCATCAAGCGTGAGCTAATTCTTAGTTACATCGACCTGTTCTATATCGAAAGGTATGTCGAAGAAGGATTATCGGCTGAATCATGTTAACCCATTCAAAGTTCCGTGTATCTTTGCTTCGAAAATGTAGAACTCTCTTCCCGTGATCGAGGAAGGGTCAGCTTAGTTAGAATAAGCTGTGCAATGGTATTACCATATTATCCAGATATATTTTATTCCAAAAGTACGATGTGCGTAATATAATTGTGATCCTGTAATCAAGAGATAAGGTCTGTGGAGTAGCTTATGAAGGTCGTGCAAGTTATTTTGTTATCTGTGCGAATTTTTCTTTTGACTTAGGCTCGTTCGAGGACGAACGAGAGTTTAAGTGGAGGAGAATGAAACGACCTCGCTCAGTCATTTCGGAAGTTAGGACTCCGATTGGCGTGCCGCTAATTTTAAAATGTTCGTAATATCCATTAGGACCCGTCTGTAAAATTTGAGCTAAATCAGACCTCGTTTGGTAGGCATCGGAAGAAGATTTCAGTTTTTATTGGCAATAAATATTAAAAAGAGATTTTGGAGCTCGGTTTTTGCCGAATGAGCTCCGATTCGAAATCCGAAAGCGCCGTTAGGTTCGTATGATTATTTGTGATTTTTTTAAACTTTCGAAAGTGAATTTCGATGTTGTTCGGCTAGTTTCCGCTAAAATGCCGAAAGTTAAATAATTTGACTTTTTCTATTTAAATTCGCATCTTGAGTTTCGGGAGTCCAATTTGAGATCCGCCTTCGCGAGTATGTTACATATATTTTGTATAACTTGTATGCAGAAGTTGGAATTATTTCGAATCTTGTAGAGTACTATTTTAATTTTCGTTAAGAAAAGAAAATATAATTAAAAAAAAAGAGAAAAAAAAAATAGACTAAAGATCAAAGAGTGGCGGTGGCATACATATATGCTGCTAAGCCTAAGTACGAAAGCAGTAACAAACAATTCAGAAGCAGAGGAAAGTAAAATAACGCAGTGGAAAAAAATACCAGAAAATGAGAAAAGGGGCCGGAGAAAAATAGTATTTTCACCCCAGAACATTCAGGTAATGATCCTAATATAGTATTTGAGTTTATTACGTGTGTTTAAATATATTTTTGCGGTAAAAATAGGAATATTAGACATCGCCCTAATGACGTAAATTGATAGTTTAAAGGGTCAAATGGACCCCGATAATGAAATTGATTATGTATTCGTGCTCAGTGAGTTATGGGCAACTTATAAATATAATTTATTTGGGATTTGGTTATGTGGCCTTAAACCCTGTATATAGGCCTGGCCTGCGTATTGCGTATGCGAATAGGGTATCAGGTTCCTACCTGGATTGCCCTAAGATGTGAGGAATGAAGCTTTTAGCCTAATGTGATATATTTTTCTGCTTATTGATCACAGTGGGATCGTTTGGTAATGAATTCAAAGAATAACGCGGTTGTTGGTCGCAATGCTAACTTTTGAGAGAGGTAAGTGTTTATATCCATTTCTTTGGAGGCACCTGGCCTCGTGGATTTTCTACCACGTATTCCTTACGTGTGTAGCTGCCGATAGGCGTACTCATTACGCCTTAGCTTTGGGTTTACATTGTATATTATCTGTTATGTCCTATTATTGGTATTGCATTGAGGATTTGAGCATTGTACCCTGGCTGTGAGTTGGCATCTACTTCCCGGCTGTCGACGAGAGTCCTGCGCCGGTGAAAGGTTATTATTACATCACATCTCATTCATATGCATTATATGTCATTCATATGCATTACACTGCATATCATATTGGGTGCAGGAGTATTCTGCCCCAGGAGCAGGAGGATTCCGCTCCATTGTATCATATTGAGGGTAGGAGGATTCCGCCCTAAGAGCAGGAGTATTCCGCTCTTATGTCAGATATTGAGTGCAGGAGTATTCCGCCTCAGCTTTACATTATATCGGGTGCCGGAGTATTCCGCCCCATGAGAGTGCAGGAGTATTCCGCCTCTGGTTTATATTGTATCGGGTGCAGGAGTATTCCGCCCCAGGAGCAGGAGTATTCCGCTCCAGTTGGTTATCAGATTGGATTCCCCTCGAATGCAGGAGTATTCCGCTTCGAGATGGGATTACGGGCACATGTGACCCTTCGCATCATATTTCATTTCATTTCATTTCATCTCACTTCATTTCATTTCATCTCAATTCATACCATTGTGTAGACTTGCGGTACATGACTACTATTCTGCTTATATGTGCATTGCTTATTTGTTGATATGTTTCTGGCACGCATCCTTGGTTGAGTTTATAAGTTTCTTACGTGTTTCCGATTGTTATATGACTCTGCCTTTTTATAATTTAAATAAAAAGAATTTGGTCTATCTATTTCTTTTCTCCCTGGCTAGCTATCCTATTCTTTGAGGTGGCTAGTCTGCCCCACTTATTGAGTCCTTTTGACTCACCCTTGTTTGTTGTTTGTTTTCTTGTCTATCGATTTCGTTTCGGCAGGTTCGCTCTAGGATTGCGTTCGCCACGTTGTTCAGGAGCGAAGACGACTTCAGCTGTCAGGGTGAGCCAGCTTTTATTCCGGATGGCCACCAGTTTATCGGTTATCATTTCAGTTGCATTTTGCTCCCTTCAGGAGGTATCTGTTTTCTTTGTACACTTAGATGTCTAGTCTGGATAGCCCTAAACCTAGTATATTGGGTAGTCAGCTGTAATTTCTTTTGTACAGCTTAAAGGTATCAGTATATCCGTGTTTTTATTTTAAGTCTTGTCCTTATTTGTAAATTGTTATTTTTTTTTCCCGATTTAATTGGTAAGGGTTCGCCCGACGGGTCTAGGGGAGGATGTCGGGTGCCCGCACGGCCTAACCGGATTCCGGGTCGTGTCAAACGAGTTACGAGGTGGCTGGTAGTTGAGATACAATATGATACAACGAGATACGAGATGGTTGAGGAGGGGAGGAGGAAAAGTACAATTGAAAAAATGGGAAGAAGAATGTATGGTTTTGCTATGTTATGCTATTTTTTACTATGTTTTGTAATTAACTTTTCCTTTACTCTATATTGAATAATTTTGCTAAAATATTGCTATATTTTGTGAATAACTTTTAAAAAGTGTACTTTTCTATACAGTTCCACTATTAATCAACGAACAAGTAAAGGAATAACAAAAATATTAGTAATATAAATATGGAAGCCTTTGTTTTATGCTGGGTATTCATGGGTCGATGCGGTTCGATTTTTTAGCTTACCGGCAGCGGCATATCGATATATCAGTATGTAATTATGCAAAATCAATACCATACAAATAAGCGATCGATTTATGGTATCGATTCTTTAACGGTTCGGTAATCGAAATTATCAATAACTATTGTTGAACACAACCCTAATAAGTATTCTCGCAGCCTACATCTCTACATGAATTACATGAACAATGATGGTAAACAACATCATACAGAAAGCATATTCTAAGTTACTACAGATGTGGTAACTATGAGTAATGAATTTAATGACTAATGACCTGAAAGTTGAAGGCTTAGAGCAGAAACAAAAGTTTAAAATGAACCTCAGGCGTAAAGGATAATGACCACATATATCAATGATAGTTGAAGTTTAAACCTATTCACTAAAGTTCAAATAAAAATTTAAAAGGATTAATAAAATAATAATGAATAAAATAAAATATATAAATATTATAAAAATATCTTATCAGTATATAGGTATAGTAATGATAAAATATTCAAATATTTTTATCGTATTGTTATCTTGTCGTTATACCGATATTGTTGTGCTTATTAGTATCGATATCACTTCGATTTTGCACACCTCTAATTTTCAAGGTTGATCGATGATATGTAACTGTCCATTTTATTTTTTTCTTAAAAAAGATAAGCTTCAACCAAAGAGGCAGGAGTGACTGAATTCCAGTTTCAATTTTCACCATTCATAGGGAGGATGCAAAGAAAATCAAAGTCGCACCAAATTTAAAATTAACCCAAACTAGCTAGTCTAGTTTGGTTTTTAGACCTCCAGAAAAAGTCCAACCAACTATATTTATTTTCCTTTGAACGTAATTTATACATATTCATGACCTTCAAATTCTGTATCCATCTTTATTGAATACTATAAACACTAAGGGGTCGTTCGGTTGACAGCATTATATATTAATATCCGTATAAAATTCAGTATTAATTTAGCGCAGCGTTCGGTTGGTTTTTGTAAAATTTTAATACCCGCATAAAATTAGTGCAACGTTTGGTTGCGTTTTTGTGTATTCCGCATTATTAATACCCGCATTATTAATGCGGGAATTTATGTATTATTTTATGCGGGGTAGAAGGTGGTATTAATAATGTGGGTATTAATAATGCAGGTATTAAAATTTAAAATGACAAAATTAACCCTCATAATAATAAGGATATTTTAAAATTTTATTTAAGGAGTAAATAAATATTTTAAATAATAATATTTTTTGTTAATTTGTAATATATCATTGATTCAACAAATAATCCCTGCGCTATAATATATGCGTGGCTAATACCCACATTATTAAACCCCACATAACTAATACCCGCATTACCAATAACCACATTATTAATACACACATTATTAATACCCACATTACTAATACCCGCATTAATAATTAATACCCGCGTAAAACACAAGCCAAACCGAACGACCCCTAAAAGTAACTTAATTCTCTGAACAAAATCATTGCCTCGTATAAATTAAACTCAAAATAGATAATGTTCTATGTTTTTTCTTTTTGGTCAAAATAAAATCCTATGTTTTTAGATCTTAAATCTCTTCTTATGAGTATATTGGCTACATGCATCACTGTCTTCAGTTTGGAGGCAACTTTCGTGATCAAATCATCTAAATTGAACCATGACATACCCTAGCTAGGTCGACTCATGACCCTCTCAGTATGATCCATTAGATGAAATTAATGTCTTGGAACTGGATAGTACTTTTTCTTCTTCCATGTCCTTTCCCTGTATACGTTTATGCCCAAGATATAAATGTCACAGCTTACACAACAAAGCATGTTGGCAATAAAGTTTGACAGTGGATTACGGACAGTATTTAAAACAGTTATTCTTGTATATTTCAAACAATGTAGTACAAAAATTGAACGTTTAGGTGAAATGGTCCTAGATATTCTACAAGTTTTTGAAGTTTAAGCGCGTCATTGAGGATAGATAGAACTTAATTAAACTTTCAGAGGTTTATACAAAAAATCTTTTATATATATATATATATATATATATATATATATATATATATATATATATATATATATATATATCGTAAAAGTTATATGGCTGAGCACTATAATTCATGAGGCATTGGTTCAAATATTCCGCACATTCAGTATAACATACCCGTTATCATCATGCTAATTGTAGACAAACTTACAAAATTAACCGAAAACTTATATAGTAGCTACTTTAGTAGTGATATAAGTTAAGAGTTTGTATTCTGTTTGTCTCCCTTTTCTGTTCTAACTTATAACCACCCGCCCCTCTCCTGATCCGTCAATATAATAATAATTTAAAAAAATCACAATTCTTTTTCTTAGAATAGTGCACTCTACAAAATTTTATCATTCCAAAAAGCTTTAACAAAGGCTTTTGATCATCATCAGATGAATAAATGGGAATATATGTCTTTCACGGGTGTCTTCCATCAATTAATCTGTGCACGTCGGGTAGTAGAAAGACCTCAACTTCCATCTACACCAAGAGGAAAATGTAAATGTACTATATGTTGTAAAGTGTAAAAGAGGCTTGCTTCATTAAATAATGAGATGGCCTCCATAAGGGAAAACACACACATACATAAAACTGAAAAAAAAAAAATTTACAAATCACGTGGAAGGAATAAGTTTTCCCATCATGTTAGTAATAAAGAGTTAGAAAAACTTTAAACTCATATGCAAAATCTAAAATCGTGAATAACGCCGAACTGTCATGAAATCATAATTCGAATTCTAATTAATTAAACTATGTCAGATCCTCAATCGCATATTGTCACAAACAATAGTTATTATGAAATTTAAAGTCATGAATAATTTATGATATTTTGGACGGAAAACTATCTCATTGCAGATCGTGATCAAATCAGGCTTAACATGCATACACAGCTATATGTTGTAATTCGATCTTCATAGTATATATTCACACTGCATAAGTTTGAAGTCACAAATATATGTAAATGAAGTATAAAATAAATTCACAGCCTTTATTGTGGCTGGCTTGTCCGAGTGTACACCATTCCTACTGCTTGAGCAATAACTCTCATCTCTGACAAAAGAACCCACCCAACTCAAAGAGAGCAATTGGCTACTTGGTTGTTCAAACTTATAAATAGCAGTACAGCAAAAAATCATCACTCATGTGGCCCTTCCCTTGTATGACACAACAATACTTGTTGTAGACCAAGCCCACATTTTAACGTTTTATATTTGTTCATCATTAGATTCTCTTCTTTTATGAAAAATCTAACACTAAATCACTGCTATTAGCTAGTCTCAATGTAAGCCTCAACAATAATACAAAATGAAACTGCATTGGGCAAACGAAAGACTGGATACCATTCTCAAATTCTGCGGGTCCCAGTAAACCAAATAAACATGTTATGTTTATTGGTGACCTATTTATCATCATCATGCACAAGAACAAAGTAACTTTGTCCTTAATGTTTAGGTAGTAAAGTTGTGATTTAGGCGAATATAAATGTGATTTAAGCAAATGTGTTAGAGTTTCCAATGCTAAATATCTGGTTTGACAATACTTTACCATTGCACAAACATTTGAGCAGCCAAATGTAAATGTGATTAAGGTTTCCAAATCTCAAATGTTTGTTATGTTTTTTTGGAAATAAGTTACTTTTACCTTGATCATATAGTAATATTTTCAAGGTTTACCTTTTAAAATACAATTAATTGAATATTCATATGTAGTTTTAAGCAAAATATGCATTTCAAAGTATCAGTTGATCATTATTCGGAAAAAGATACACCTAAAAGAATTAGACGATTTGATACAATAAATGAAAACGGAGAACACACGATCAATGATGTCATACTCAAAACTATTTTGTCTTAATTATTGCTAAGAAAAGTTGACGATCATATCTAATCATTCTTCTAAAAACTTCGACTTGAGTAACCAATTTTCTATTAGAAACAAGACTAAAAAGAGTACAAAACTGTGCATCATGCGACTTCATATCGGTAATATTAAAAGAAATTGAGAATTATAAACTAAAGAACTTAACTTTCAACAAATTAAAATGCATAAAGAATTAATGCTTTTTGGGGAAGCACAAGCAAAAGCAATTGTCCTTTACGATCTTACTTTTCAGCACTGCTTATCATTTGTAACAACATCACTTTTTCTTTTCCCTTTTGAACTTCTTCCTGGATAATTTCCTATTGTAAGGCAGTTAAGCTTGTTTTTCTTGAAAAGGTTTTTAGTTACGTAGTACTAATATTTTCTAAGAAAATTTTTGAAAAAACAAATTTCGTAAAATATGGATCTGAATGGGATCATTGTTCTGCCTCTTAAGTTGTAATATTGTATACTTTAATTTTGAATGGCGCTGATACATTAATAACTGATTGCTTAAATAAATTTTAGTACTCTTTAAAGATGCGCTTAATGTTATGTTAGCAGTTCAAAACTTGGTCTTGTTTTCTTTAAAGAGTACTAATTAATATTAACTTCTTCTCTAAAATGAATCCAATGTCTGAAAAGCTAGGTCGTTCATGGACCAGAGTCTATAATGGCTATAATATAATGGGGACGTAGAGAAAGTAAAGTTCCTTTTGCAGTACGAAGCAAGCCCTCTCTTTGGGTCCAATAAAAAAGTTAGGATGTGAATTAGGACTTAGGCTTAGGGATATGTGAGTAGAGCTGGCAATTGGGAAAAAAAATTGTTGTTTGAAAATGACAATCAGACAAGAAATGGACAGGAATATCCTTCAATAATTTTCGACCCCCAAACATAACAAACTTACAATGACGTTTAGTACATGGGGGAGAAAAACTTGGACAGTTTATTTGCCCTTTTGTTAGGAAATAGTAGTAGTCCTTGAAATTACTCATTAGGGCAAGTTAGAAAACTAACTTTTGGCATGGATGAGAAATAGTTATTACTACCATTTCTTTATATGGTAAGTTACACCGAATTCATAAACTAAGTGAGAATTTACACTTCAGATCTTGAAAATTACACTCAACTTCTTTCTTGGTTTCTTTTGCCAAACATTGATACTAGCTTTCATTTTCATCTTTGCTCTTAGCTGTCCATTCAATACCCATTTTCACAGTGGAGGAGTATTTTATAACTCTTGGATTGACAATGAAACGGAGCAGGTAAAAGATGACATTTTCTTGAAGTACAAGATTTGAATAGCACAAAACTTAAGGTACACATTACCAATTATCCAATAAGAGCAGGAGATTTGTTTGCAAATTATAGGCTAATGACCTTTAGTTATGTAACGTCAAGTTAAACCGATATACTATATTGATAATATAATTTTACACTGTTAGTGTACAATAGTAGGCTAACTACTTAAATAGTTGACATTAGTAAATTTCCATTTCTCACAAGCATAGACATGTTCATATGGATACAGTCATACAGTTGAAATTTGTGTAATGAAAGCATATTATATTACAATACCGTAGTAGACAAAGCTCCTATCGCCCCACCACCAAAGGAACATGCCCCTCCAAAGTTCAAACGATGCCATATTTCATTAACAATTTCACGTGAAAGCATCAAACACAAATCAGACAGACAGCGAAAAGCAACAAAAACATCTCTCCTTTATTATTTTTCCTTCTCTCCACAATTTTTGGCCGTTTCCTATAAAAATCATACAAACAAAAACGACAAAAATTACAATTATAGGACTATATAACACAATTCACAACAACAACAAATCAATTTATATTAATTTTCCACAAGAAAAAAAAAATGTACCCCACCCCCCAACCAAAAAACAAGAAAAAAAGAGTTATCGACTCAGTGAGTCATCATGGCTGACCACACCCATGCCTTGTAAAGCCAATTCGCGATCGATCCCTATCGAATTCGAAAACGAACCCTTGCTGCATTAAGTTTCCTATGACCGAGAACCCCGAAGGCGACGTCAATGGCTGCAATGCGAGGCATTTCACGTCATCCGCCGTATCGATGAAGTAGTTCCCGGGAGGCGGGGATAGTACCGAGTCACCACTGAGTCGAAAACTCATTTTAGGAAAACTCGGGTTTGACTCACCCGACACATTTACACACAAGTCAAACCCTAGAGTCGGCTCATCAGCTTCCGGCAATGTAACAAGCCGCTTAAACTCCCTTACTATACGAGAATAAGCCGGCTCGGCTAAAAATGTCAATGTTGTCCCTGAATCCATAACAGTTCCACCATTACCCAACTCATCAATCGCCCAAACTGAAGGACTAATTTGTAACTTCACATCTTCAATATAAACACTCTCAATCCCAATATAGTAAAATGTTGAAGTAAATGGATTATTTATCATTGGTGTATAACTCATCCTCGACTCATTGACCGTTGCTGACCGTCCGATTAATAAGTAACTTGTTGGAGTTGGAGATAATGTATAGTCCATTAAACAATAAGCAAACTTGTTACCGAACCTGCGGCCAAGTTGGCTCGCTAGTGATATTGAACCGCGCCCTAAACCCATAACACCTTGAGCACCGTTAAAACTCGGACCGGTAATACTTGGACCGGATGCATCAAAGCTACAACCAAATGCTAACTTTTTAAATTTCAACGAACCACCAGAGCTTGTATTGAGTGTTGTAGTTTCAGTAGAAAAGAATCCTCTAGTATCAGACCCGTCCGAATACGAGTATTCGTATCGACACGGGGAGTGGAGTCGCGTGTGATTACACCGGACTCCACGAGGGTGAGGTACGAGTCGACATTTCGACTCGTAACAATGGAAAGGAAAGAATGTAGACGAATGACGAGCTAAGAAAGCTGAGTTAGCAGGACGTGAACTACAGTTCCTGCATGCAGAGCACGTGACCCATACAAGATCACTGCCGGTGTCCGCCACTAAAAGGAGGCGTTGCGGTGGCGTACCGAGCTTTAGATCAACAAAATATTGACCACTACCGGAAGATGCGCCGGAAGTTAAGGGAAGCTGAGCTGAACGTACGTTACGGTTGCGGAGAGCGGAGTAAAGGGTGTTTAAACGACGGATATCGGAGGAAAGTGATTGAGAAGGGTTTGGTGGGAATGTATCTTTGTGTAGTAACGGTAGTTTTAGGTATTCGACGTGGCGGTTGACGGCAGCGTAAGCGGTGGAGGAAAAAGAGAAGATAAGAAGAAGAAAGAATAGTAATGGTGTTGCTGATACCATTGTTGTAAGATTAGAAGGAGTAGTGTTTAAGATCTAAGAAAGAAAGAGAAAAGGAGTGGAAGGGTTGGTTGCATTTATACGTACGTGTTTTCTTTCTTTTGGTTGATTGGTTTGAGTTATAGTATTACTATATCTTATAGCGAATAATAATGACTCATATATTATACCACATGAAATATTTATGTCAAGTTGTGCATACTGCATGATAGTACATCAATTAATAAGTACTCTAGTATAATATATGCGTCTTTTAAATGTTGCATTTACCCATGTAAATTATATGTGTGTCTATATTCTTCCGTCCCAATTTATCTAAAAACATGAAAAGATTTCTATCAAATAGAATCTTCTTTGATTCTCGAAATCCAAAAATCCTCATATTAATTGGAAATAGTAAATTAATATGATTTGGTCAAATTTGAAAAGGCTCCAAGTCGGACAAGGAGACGTTGCACTAAATAATTACTTTTTTCATATTTTATCATGCATAAAATAACATGTGTACCGATAAATATCATACATATAGCTTAATGTAACCACTAGTGTGAGTCAGGTTTTACCATACATAAATTCTCCAACTTATGCATGTACTATTTGTATGAAATGAGAATTGTAATCCAACAATGTATTGGTAATGCTGAATTGTATACCAAAATTAGCTTAGTTTACTCAACAATGTATAGTTAAGGCTGATCATATTATTATATACCAAAATAAGTTCGTCTTATATGATAACAAAAAAAGCTCCTTTAGGCCTAAAATATTTTCATTTTACTATATTTATATTAATTAAATATTCATATATTTTACTGTTAACTTTTCTCTTCACCTTGGTGGGGTAAGATATGCGTACATCTCACTCTCACTCTCTCCAGACCTCATTTATGGGACAACACTGGATATGTTGTTGTTGTAATGGTTAAATTTATTATATTTTAATTAAATAATTTTTAGAACTTAATTGAACTCTTTGATATAGTTATTTACAACTATTTTTTTAAATAATACTAATTGTAAGGTGAATTTTACTAGACAGATTTCAGAGTTTTACTAGACAGATTTCAGAGTTTCAAATACTATGCAGATTAAAGAAATAGTACATACTGTCATTTACACAATGGATTCTAAAATTTTAAAAGAACGATTACCATATTTTTGTTTTTTAAGTTTAATCGCTTGATAGCTAGAATTCAATAATAAAGTTCACATTGTGTAAACATATAGTAAACGGAAAAAGCACATCTTATAATTTGTTTTTTCGTTCTCACAGTTTAAAATTGAAACTTTTTATTCAAACGTGAATAAATTTCATCCCTCCTATCATTTCTATCCGATTTATAAGAGGAATTACCATGTGGTAAAATGTGGGGAAGAGAAAAGATGCTCTATTCTGGTTGAGTTATTTGATGGCCTCGAAATTAGCATCAAATGGGAAGTTGTGGGGTAATGGCTAAGATCCGATGATGTCTGACGAAGACGACATGTAAACCATTGTCCCTAAGCTCAACGGCGTCTCTGACCTCAACAGCTGTCACTCCCGCATTTCTTGGCTATATTTACTCCTTCCTTTCCCTTATTTTCTCGACGTAGGTAGTGTTAGGTTTCTATTTATTACACATCCAATATTGAAAATATTTTAGTCTTAGAATATTTATTTGAAAAATGGTGTTTCATTAAATTAAGAATTATAATGATAAGAGTAACAAATTATTTGAGTGTATATATAACTTAGCTTGTTGTATTCATTTGTTTGTGAATTTCATTTATAAAGAATAGCATTTCAACTTATAAAATAACATCGATAAATCTTTAATTAAATTTGACTAACGTTTTCTACCGAATCTTTCAAAATATTTTGTTGTTGCTATTTGAATTTTTTCCCATAAAACTACTAAATCATGTAAAGTTTTTGTTTGTTTTTTATATATATATATTGGAAAAAAAAAAGAATACATTGCTTGATACTTTTGAAAGTCTACTAATTAAGTATACAAGTTTCACCATGTTGGGTTTAAGAGCACCTTTAAAAAAGCCTATTCAGGTAAAAAGACAAAGTGATCTAGTAGAGTCCTATAAGAGGACCATATTGTTATAAATATAGTAAAATAAAATGAAAAATACTATTTCATATACTTTTCTAACTCTTATCTACTGTTAAGAATGTGGGTAAAGGTTGTTCCGTCACGAGCAACCACCGACGGCTAATAATTCCAACCATGGTCAAGATCTAACGCTTCCGTTTACGAGAATAACAAATAAGTTCTCGATTTATATTTTTTTATTAATCTATTTAGTATAGATTTATGTGATATATAATACTTCACACCATAATTTCACTATAACATTTTCTCAAAATTGTTTTGACTTATCTAGCCTAGACATATACAAAGTCAAATTGCATAGTGTCATTGAGTAGTACAAGTTATTGACTTAGTAAAATCTGGTTGTGTTTAACTGAAAAACAGTTGAATTAAGTTCAAATTTTGATGAATCAAAGTTTTGAAGATCTTGCCTTAATTTGTTTACGTGAGGTGGAATGGTGGATGCATGAACTACCATGGACGGTAATGAGGTCAATGGATAAGGGAACCTAAGAAATCCACCATGCATAGTATTAGACCCTTAGACTCGTGGGATTAGGCTATGGTATGAGTTTGGGTATATTGGCTCGGTCATAGGCTAATTCGGGTGATAAACAACATGATTGACGTATGTTTGTGCAAGTGGGCTAAAAGTGCTTCGATGATGGTAAGGCACGAGTGGGCAGCTTGCTAAACGATGTGGGCATGAGGGCTTGGCAGCCTAGTGTCTAAGTGTGGGCAATAATGGCACAAGTTCACTTGTTCGGTGGAAAGTGAACGAGACAGCGGGCAAGTGACTTTGCAGGCAAAAGAGTGGCACGACATGACGTTGTGATATCAAGGCAAGCATTGACTTGACTAAGTATTGGTGCATGACACTTGGCCAAGATTGGGGAGGATGAGCTAAACGACTTGGGCAGAACCGGCTGATCAAAGAGATGAGCTGAGTCGGCTGGACGTAGGCACAGCCTTGGGCACATGTGCCAGGCATGTGAGTAACCGGTTGAGCGCTGAAACATGGCCAAAACGTGGCCGAGAACGTGGGCTGAGTGGCCTACCAAATGTTATTTCGTCCCCTATCCATTTGTAAAGCCTTGTGGTTGATCCCCTTAGTATATAATTCATATTGTAGCTATTATTAGACAGAAGGATTCATATGCATATAACACAAATCTATACTAAATAGATTAACCAAAATATAAATCTGAGAACTTACTTGTTCTCCTTATAAGCGGAAGCGGTAGGATCTTGAACCGTGGCTGGACAGAACTAGGTTAAGGGCCTTGAAAAAGGGAATTTCCTCCTATCTTCCCCTTGTTGAAGAAGGGTTGACGTAATGGATAAGGTTCAGGGGGTTACCGGAGCCGGAATTCCAATTAGCAATAAGAGAAAAAGAAAAAAAAAAGTGAAATAAGCCTTAAAAGGCTAATCCCCGGACAGAGTTGGGCCAAGACTAACTGCGAGTTTAAAGTGGTTTACTACTGACCATCGGTGGTTGTCACAGTAACAGAGCAACCCCTTTATCCATAGTCTAAACACCCCATATTTGGTAGATAGGAGTAGTAGGGATAACAGTAGAAAAGTATGTATCTTTTCTCTCTGTATTACTGTGTATTTATCAGCTTATATAAAGTAGTTGTCCTCTTATAGGACTCTACTAGATAATTAAGATAAGTTACCTGGATAGGCTTTAACAGCATCCCTTTATGAGTGGACTCTAAAACAGATAAATCCAATATAGAGTTAGACAGAAACTGTTGAGACAAAAATAAGACGTTTCTTAGGAAATAAATGTCCAGCCTTGGTGGCTATTTTGCAAATGAGTTCTTTTGTATTTTCGGGTTAATATAAAGATTGGAAATTGGTTTCCTGTATATCGTTGTCTCTTTTATATTTATATGTTGCTGCCTTCACTACTAGAAAAATAGTGTTTTGCGTCTCAGTTTGGAGACGGAATTGAGAGAGAATTCCGTCTCTGCGCGACCTTCACTATTTGGCGCGTTGTGTCAGTAAGTGCTTAGAGACAGAATTCTCTCTCTAGCAAAATAATTAATTTAATGCTTGGGGAAGGAATTCCGTCTCCAACATGACTTGTAGAAATTATTTTTATTGTTTAGAGACGGAATTCCCTCTCCAGGAAAATAATTAAAAATTATTTTTATTGTTTAGAAACGGAATTCCCTCTCCAAGATTGGTTCCTTGTCTCATCTAAATGTTTAATTTGATAGTATGCTTGTTAATTTACATCTTCAATATACCATACCGGCTTAGCTCCTCAACTGCTAATTCTTATTACTCGTTGCACCATATGTTAACAAATGCACTCAAATTTTCTGTTAGGAGCATTGGAACAACTAGTTTGCTTGATTGAACCTTTGATAATTTTTAATGAAGGTCAGAAATAGTCAAGAAAGGAAACATGAGTTAAAGATTATTGAATAATGAATCTTCAACAGATTCATTGTCATACCAAAAGCTTTTCAGAACAGATCTCCAGGATGGACTTGAATATCACATTAAAAAGGGGCTCAAGAATATGGCGAAGCTGCTCTAATAAACTTATTTTCATCATGTCATAAGAAAACTATATCGTTGAATTCAAGATTTGTATATATATAGAGAAGAAAAAGTAGTCGAAGTAATCCAAGAAACAGGGTTAAGCCTCTGTAATCTCAAAACCTCATCACTACTCCTCTCAGAAGCCAGCATTCCAACGCTCAC
This sequence comes from Petunia axillaris subsp. axillaris, assembly GCA_029990575.1. NCBI lineage: Eukaryota > Viridiplantae > Streptophyta > Magnoliopsida > Solanales > Solanaceae > Petunia > Petunia axillaris. Next base: position 50,087,417 of record JARKNS010000009.1, read on the forward strand.
TGGGGCATATTCGTTGTCGTCTTCCAATCCATGATTCCAACCAGACATTGAAAGTGTAAGCGAAGTAAAGGAGCCATTTAGATCTTTCTCATATTGTTACCTATCGAAATCAAAGAAAGGAATAATAATCACTATTTCCAATTTTTCTACTTCTAATTTCCCTTATTTTCTTAAGATTCCAGAGTACAGACTGATGCAAGCAAATCTGGCAAGAACGAACACAAAAGAAATGGGGTGGGGAAAATGGGGAGGGAAAATAATGGGGAAGACGAAAGGGGAAAATAATGGAATTGTTAGTGTTTATAAAAAATTTGGAGTCCGCTGAAGTAAAAATATAATTATGGAATTGTTATGGTTGGAGAGGGAATTCCGTCTCCAATCAAAAAGTAAAAAAAAATTGTCAGGTGATTGGCGATGGAATTCCTTCTCCATCACCTGACACCTTTTTTACTTTTTGACTGGAGAAGGAATTCCGTCTCCAACTTTTTCAATTTAATTTATTTTAACCGCAAAACACTGATTGGAGAGGGAATTCACTCGCTAACTTATTGGAGAGTGAATTCCCTCTCCAACCATTCTGTAGCTTTTTACTCTTTTTCTAGCAGTGCTTGAATTGTTCCAAGTGCTAAAACATCTTCAAACGAACCTATTATTTTTCTAAGTGTTGGATTAGGCTGAGCCTTGCATAGTTGCTTGGCTGGCGCACGAAGTTAAACCTCGACAGGTTTAGGTTGTCAAAAATTACCACTGCGACACATAGGAAGGTGGGCAGACGTGCCATGCATGAAGGAACTTATAATGACCACCAGCAGGCAATGGAGGTGGACGTCTGGCCATGGATATGAGGGTGCAACCATGGATGTGGATGCTACCATTTAAGGATCTAACCAATCTAATTCTTTACTTTATGAGTTCTATAAGCTCTGAAACTCATTGAGTAAAAAGAAAAACTCAGTGGGGCTTTCTTTTGCCTAAAAATAAAAAATCGAGCAGGCTAATAAAACATGATTTAATAGTTAAATTTACTTCTCCCTCAATCCTCTGCCACCGACCAACCAGCTGCAATTGTTTGCATGTCAAATATAATTACTAGATTAAAATCCATCGGAATATAATAGTATACATACATGGGTAGTCTATTATGAGATAAATATAATCTCAAGTTCTTGTTTAATCTTGCCTTCACATTTCCATCCCGATCCTGCATTTGGTTCCTTTAATTTATAATTAAATGGCGTTGTGTATATTATAATCACCGTTATGTTTTTGGCTAAACAGCAAAACGTCCTGATGAAAACGGATGAAATTGACTTGCATATCATACTCTAATTAATTGGTACTGTATGATTAGTTGAATGATAATAAGGAAATTAGTATTATATTCACCATTATGTAACGCTTATTTATTTAATGAGTTGATTCAAATGTATGAACTTGGATCACAAGATTGCAATATATTTTTAATTTAGTCTGAAAGTCACTGATGAAGGGAAAAAAGGGGGTTTGTGGGTTTGGGGGGGGGGGGGGGGGGGGGTTGTATATGAGACGAACATGCCTTGAACTTGCATTGCATTCACATCTCATTTAAATTACATTACCGTAGTATAAAATCAACGAATCTAAATATTTTTTGGCTAAATTATACAAATATACAAATATAGTGGCAGGTTTACAATAAAATAGCAACATTATGTCACTTTTCAAAAATAGCAATACTTTCTTAACATTATATATACAAGTTATTAAAAAAAAAGATTTACTCAATAAAATTGAAAATACACCCTGCACCAAAATCGTCCATAATTATAGGCATGTCTTTTCATCTGGTCCTACTTTTTTGGGATTACAACTACCCAATTATTAATTCTATTGTATGTCTATCGTATGGTGTATGTGTATTGTATGGCTATTATATGTGTATTGTATGGCTATTGTTTCTTACGTATGCCTATTGTCAATTTTTAATAGATGGTTTTGAGGTGAGCGAAAAAATGTTGGGTACATAAATATAGGATTAGATTTATCTTTTTTTTTAAATTACATTTTCTTTTCTTTTTAAATACATTATGCTATTTTTTGTAACAAAAAACAAGAATGTTGCTATTTTTTGTAAGTTTTGAAAATATTTATATATTTTGTAATAAAAATACATAAAGTTATACCCTGTGTAATTTTTTCATATTTTTTCTCTCAACTTCATGCTATGCCATTTATTTTTATATTTGCCAACTTGTTTTCAAAACTTCTTTGCCATACATATATATATCTTCCCCTATTTGCAGAATCTAGGGAGATTCTTTTGCAGCTCAATCTCATGTTAACCAATCGCATTCAACTCCACCTACTGTGCACTTAGTTATAATTGCTTTATTTTGAAAGTCAATTCGTTTTAGTATTTTCTTAACTAATCTAAATAATTTAAACTATTTTCTCAACTCCTTAGCCTCATCTCCCTGGTTTGCATTATCTAGGAGACATTCTCATGTTAACTAGAGTATTGCACTGCACTGATTATGCGCTGAATGACAATTGCAACTCTTTCAAAAGTCAATTCTTTTTATTTGTTATCTAATCTAAATAATTTAAATTTGATATTTAGTGCTACGTTTTGTCCCATGTGATCTTCGTTATTTCACTTTGTCACGATCAAAACTAACTATTTTATGAAGAGCATTTTTTCTAAATTTTATTTAAAAAAGAAAAAATCTACTATGTGTAGTAGATTTGTACTACTGCTTACATATTTTTATTAGTCGTCACTTGGGGGAAGGATAATTTTAGTGAAAAAGGTACTTTGGGAAATTATTTTTTTCAGCTAAACAAGTCCCTACTTATTACGCTGTTAGGAGGAGTTTTTGTACATATGTAAATCCTTGTTGCGATCAATATATGACCCAGTAAGGGGTTATTAATTTTGTGATTATCTGAATTAATGATATGATCAATTCACAAGTTACATGATTCAATGTTCAGGAGAAAACCAGTACAATTTCTATTCCTATTTAAAAACATCATTATTCTTGAGGTTTAGTTAATTATATTTTCATAATTTATCCTTTATTTCCGGTGAAGCCATGTGTGTGAAGGAGAAAGAAACATACAAGCTACATGTGCTCCTTGGATGTCTACCTCACAGCCCTGAATTAATAAATCCAATGGGCCTAAGAAACATATACAATGACATTACAAACTGGACATTTAAAGCCAACCTTTGGCCTACACGATTTGTTGTAGTTGTGCAGGGTGGTAATTCAATTTCTTGATTAATTATGAGTTATGACATTATAGATGAAAATTTTTGGAAGTAACAGGAACTGTAATAGAATAATCAAGATGTATGCATGTTGGCCGGACACTCTATAGTTTTTACAGTTTGTCAGTCCCCAATTATTTGTTCTTGTAGATCATGATTCATGAGCTATAGAATCATACTATCCACCTCTTAACTGTTAATAAAAATAAAAGAGATAGATACATAATGCATGATAACATGCTTGATATCAGCGCTTAATTGAAGATATCATGGGACGTTTGCACTACTAAAAATTATCAGTTTTGCGTCACAGTTTGGAGACGGAATTCCCTCTCTAAAAGGAGTTTGGAGACGGAATTCCGTCTCTGCCGCAATGACACATGCTTGGAGACGGAATTCCCTCTCCAAGTATTAAATTAATTTAATGCTTGGAGAGGGAATTCTGTCTCCAACATGAAGTGTATATATTATTTTTATTGTTTAGAGACGGAATTCCCTCTCCAGGCATATAATTAAAAATTATTTTTATTGTTTAGAGACGGAATTCCCTCTCTAGTAAAATAATTAAAAATTATTTTTGTTGTTTAGAGACAGAATTCCCTCTCCAGTAAAATAATTAAAGATTATTTTTGTTGTTTAGAGACGGAATTCCGTCTCTAACTATATTAATCCTGCTAAATAAAAACATTAGAAATTCGCTACAAAGCAACCAAAAACCAGAAACCACCTGTTTAACCTAAAATAAAGCCACCACGGCTAATTAAACAATTCTACATACATGTTTCATCATTAAGCATTCAACACAAATAAAAACTAAAGTATTTAATTAGTAATATGTTCGACAAACTTAACAAACCATGAGACTAATCCGCCCTTTAATTAGTAACAGACATGGTTTGGCAATATAGACATGGTATATTACTTCTTTATTTTCCTTACAGTAGCACAAAGGAAGAAGGGTATTAAACCAGTGGCCATGTCATGTGATACAGCTTGTGAAAGTGTGTCAGGAGAAATAGCATAATCCCTGGATGAGTCTGCTTTCAGCATCCGAAAGTTCTCAGGATGAATTCCCCCTGTCTACCACAATCAAAAAAGAAGGAGAACAAATCTCAGATGAAGTCCAGGAATTAAGCTGAAAAAACTAAACTTTATTTTTTTGCAGAAAAAAAACATCCTTTTCATATGTTCAAGGTAGATCAAAGTTGAAGTACTAAACATGAAACTCCGCAATCTCCAACATTAGTTTGTCACCCTACTGTCAAGTAAATCAGCAATCACGCACAACATCAATCAATTCGAAATATATCTGGCAAGCTTTCTGTAAAGCAGAATGAGTTTGATCAGAACAATAGACTACAAGTTTGCCAAGTGCATCTTTTCCGACCCTTCTCAGAATCTTGTCCCGAGCAGCTAAAAGCACAACTAGCACAGCTTCACTTGCCGTGCCCTGTATGACTCCACCTCCTTGACCTGAAAGTCAATTCAAGAAAAGGAAACTGTTTTGTATGTCCGATCAACTACCCAGATTAACCTTAGCAAAGATATCTTTTGAAAAGGGTACAGTTGGCATATTTAAGTAGATCATCCAACTTCCAACCAATTTACAAAAGCAAGTGTTCGTCTTCTCCCTCCTAAGTTTTCACTTACCTTATCTCTACTTCTAAGAACATGTCTTTTAACCAAAAATCGAGATAAATTGTGCTCCAGGATAACAAGTCGCGTCTAACTTCATATTCTAATCTTGTCTCAATACAAATCCGATAAAGGGGTCAAAACTACAAATGCTTTGCACAAAAGTCTATTATTTGACTCTTTTACTGTACTGAATGGAAGACAAACGCATATAGCTTTAGAGATGAGGGAACAGATATAGTCAAATGGTTATACCATTACCTGTTGAAAAGAATTCATTAGGCAACTGAAGCGCTTTAGCAAGCCAATCGAAAACGATCATTTCGAGTTCTGTTGGTGCTGGAGAGGTTATCCAACTAAAACCCACCATGTTAATTCTGGCACTGAGCATTTCCCCCAAAAATCCAGCCACACTACTATTAGAAGGAAAATATGCAAAGTAATCTGGACTCTGCCAATGGGTCACCCCTGGAAATATTTTTGTCTGAACATCTGGATCAAATGACACAACATTTAAATTACACGCATTAGCATCTGGCTCATCACTACCTTCTCATTTCTTTGTTAAGATGACAAAAGATGTCAAATAATCAATTATATACAAATCATAAAAACCAACATTTCCACTTTGACATCACAAGGAGGTGAGGCAAGAAGAGTATTATGGGCAAAAAATGAAAAAGAAAATGATAGTAGTGTAAAACCCAGATATTTCACCTTCAAGAACATCTTGCAATGTCTCGGAATGAGTTGGTGCGGTTTCAGGAATAAGCTTACGGAGATAACCGGGCTGTGCAAAGACAAGGATAGGAAACATCAATAACTAAGACCAATTCAGGAAGAACTTTGGATGTGTTTGGTACGAAGTAAACAAAAATTCCGAAAAATATTTTTCAATCCTCATGTTGGGTTGGCTTAAAAGTGTTGGAAAACACTTTCCAAACATTTGCATCAATACCTGATATGATTAATGACAATATCAACTATGGCATATTATGAATGGGAATGGGAAATAATAAGGTGAAAGAGGAGTTGATTAAAAGAACCTGGACTTGACTGAGAACAGGAAAGGTCTCAATATTCTTGTAATAATCAGCAATGAAATCAACCATTTTGTGACCATACTCTCTTAGTTGCTCTGCATCCATTGGCTTCAATTCACCCTCCCTATACACATACACCAAACACTCAACTTATACGCAATATCACATACAGAACTAAGAAAGAATATCATTTTTTGGCTGAATTAGGACTTACATTTGTCGGAGTCAGTAACTGTATGGATATAGAGAAACAAATGAAGGACAAAATTTGAGAGTGTTAATTGAAGTTGGAGAGTATATGATGAGGGAGTAAAGGGACAACTGGAAGACGCCAATATCCCACAAGTATACATGCATAATAAAGCTTATTAGAAATTCATTATACAACAGATTCAGAGGCTTAACATTGTTATTGGTATTGGGGAGGGGAAAATGGGGGCCAAAGGGTGGGGAAAATAGGGAGGAAAAAATAATGGGGGATACGAATTAAAGGGAAAAATAATGGGGAAGATGAAAGGGGACTTACTTGAATAAGTTGGCCGGAGAAAATGGGGAGCGGAGATGAATTTTCACCGGGGAGGGGTTTAAAAATTTGGTGTGTTCTGAAAATAATTTGGGAGCCCACTGTGTGAAAGTAAATTGTTTAGAGTTGGAGACAGAATTCCGTCTCCAACTCTTAACAATTTAATTAATTTTATACTTCATACACTGATTGGAGACGGAATTCCCTCTCTAACTGATTAGAGAGGGAATTCCGTCTCCAACCTTTCGGTAGCTTTTTACTCTTTTTCTAGTAGTGCTGAGTTGATGTAGATGGCAAACTTTAAATGTATTTTTATAGCAATATACTACTTGTGGTTTGATCTGACAGTCAAAAGCAAAGTTCGTCCATCAAGATCAAGCTCGTCATATTCTTTCCAAAAATGTAGTAAAAATTAAATTGTTTATAGATTTAGTTTGCAAATTGGTTGATAGGAAGTTCTGTATCTACCTGTGGTGATCATATCCAAGCAACTGCAAAGCCGTTTACATTTTGTGCGAGTAGTTTTATATGAAGTCAACACCCTTAAGTACATAGATAACGATAGATAACGATTGATAAGGTTAGACAGTTAAACAAAGAAAAGCTATAGTAAATGATGTTGGGCATACGTCTTGTGCTCTGACGTTAAATTCTTATCGCAAATACTTGGTTTTCATGTCAATATGTGCGGAATAATTCTTAAATCTTGATATATTAGTAAATTGGTATATTTGGTTGTTTCAGAAGTGAAGTGAATACAAGTGGAGCTTAAATTTCACAAAGAAAAGAGGCACCATAGATTACAGCCCTACATGCTTCGCATGCTCGATCATATGCCCTGAAAGGCTACCATTTTGGAAAACACAACACAACAACACATACAGCCTAGCATGTGAAGCATGCTTGGCTGTGCGCATTGAAGTATAGCCTGGACAAATTTAGAGATATCTTGGTCGTTATCCACTTATGGTTTTCTATATAAAAGCTATTGTACACATAATTTGGGAGTTTCAAATGTTCTTTTGAAGGCAAGAACAACAATAGAGGCTAGAGTTATATATCAAGATTCGACAACAAATTAAAATTATAATTTCTTATTTTCTCTTTATTGTTTTATGATTCTTGGATTATTTTGTGAGAAAGTTATCACCACTACGAGTAGCTATTCTAGGGCTGTGGATTATTCATGAAAATTGCACTCGAAAGTTGATTGCAATTAATCGAGATTATCATATTAGGTTGTTTATTGATCTTATAGAAAAATAATAAATTTTTCCTCTCTCCTAAAAGCTCTTGGCGCAGGTTAGCATGAGTTGCTAACGTGCACCCTTGGCCGGAAAGATAAGGGGAAAACACGGAAAAAGACCGGAAAGCAAAAATGACTGTAGCTCAACAAATCAATGAGGAATGAACTAATAATAGGATGAATTTTTCTATACCAAAGGGGAATGATATTAGAGAACCAACTGAAGACTTAGCTCAGGTGACTGAAAACAAGAGTAATAATCTCAAGGGAGCTGGAACTGCTCAGCTTAAGGCGGTGCTATTTAACTCAAATCCAAGTAACCCTAACATAGTTGTAACTACAAAAGATCCAAGATCTAGCTCAAAAAATTGATGCCAGAGAAGAGATGCAGGAAAGGGCGGCGGAGCTAGCTGAAACTGCAAATCTGAAGACCAAAACAATGGAAAATCAAACATGGGCAAATGTAGTTGCTGGTAATTGATTAACAGCTAAAGGTATGTCACTGAAATTTATTGCACCAATAATCTGTGAAGGAGAAAAAGTAGTACAATTAGATAAAGCAGAGATAGAACAGGAACATAATAAGTGGGGATCTGCACTTATTCTGTATGTACTGGGAAACTCACCCACAATAGCTGCGGTTGAATGATTCCTAACTGCACATGGCCAATGAAAATTTACAGGAAAACTTCAGATTTATTATCATAATTATGATTATTTTGTCATTAGGTTTCACGATGAGTTTGAAAGAAATGAAGTCTTACACTCAGGCCTTCATACTATTAACTTTAGGCCTGTAGTGATGAAACCATGGGCAGCTAATTTCAATTTCCATGAGGAAGTGTTGAGTACAATTCTCTTGTGGGTGAGGTTACCTAACCTTCCTTTCAATTGTTGGGGAGAGAAGTCTTTAAGCAGAATAGGTAGTGCATTAGGGAAGCCTATGTGTGTTGATCAATGCACTTCACAGACTGCTAGAATTTCCTCTGCGCGTTTGCTTATTGCAATAGACATCACAAAACCTTTGCCAAAGGTGATCAAGCTCATGGACCCCTATGGGGGTATGTTTGTACAATCAGTGCAGTATGATTGGGAACCACAATATTGTGATGTATGTCTGCAGATAAGGCATAAATATAAGCCGGGGGAACTTAAAACAAAAATGATCACTCAACAACTACCAGTTGCACCTAAACAGGTGAATCAAGCACCTAAAGGGAAAATAACAAAAACTAAATAAGTATGGAAACCACAGGTTTTTTTATCAAGGGGCCACAAGTAAGCAACAGATATATGTAGGGGAAATCAGGGTCAAGCCAAAAACAAGTGGTTTAGTCAAACGGGCAAGACACTGAAGATAAATGTGGATGAGATAATGTGAGAAGTAAGTCTCCCAACAAAAGTGGAAAACCTGGTTACCAAGGGGACTTGTAGCTGGATACAAACAATAGTTTTAGTTTTCTTGAAGACCGACATCATTTACCAGCTGAACAAGGTGAGATTGCTGCTAAATTGATAGGGGGAAGAGGGGGAGGTACTAGAACACCTATACAACAACTACCTCAATGAATTTTGTTACATGGAATATAAGGGGGATGAATGAAAGGTATAAGCAATATGAGTTGCAAGTAGTTATTAAAGAGAATAAAACTGCTCTGATTATAATTTTAGAGCATAGAGTTAAAGCAAAGATAGAAGGTAATATAATAAAGAGAATTGCTCTCGGTTGGGAGTCGATCTCGAATAGCTGTAGAATGACTGAAGGAAGACTTTGGATCATATGGAACCTAAGGTTGGTGCAGTTTACTAGTCTGGGAATAGGGATGCAGTACATTCATGGAATTATTAGAATTCATTCACCTGCTCAAGAGTTCTTCTTCACTGCTGTATATGGGTTGCACAGTTATGGATAGAAGACCTTTGTGGGATAAGCTAAAGAAAATTGCCTATAATCAAAGCATGCCTTGGATTGCCATGGGAGATTATAATGCCATCTTGAATGTAGAAGATAGACCTAGGTAAGATCACCAGTGCAGCACAATGAGCTGAAAGACTTCAAAGAATTCTTATTTGACACAGGGGTGACAGAATTACTAGCTACAAATAGATCATACACATGGACTACTGGCCAATCATACACAAGGATTGATAGGGCCTTGGTAAATGCACTTTGGATAAGTCAAATGGAGATAAACCATATTAGATTGTAGGAACCTCAATTCTCAAATCATTCTCCAATGCATCTTTCTTTTAATAATGTAGTGCCAAGTAGAGGGTCCCCCTTCAGATTCCCGAATTGTCTAGCTGAACGTAAGAGTTTCCTGCCCATAGTAGCTGAACATTGGGAAGTCCCTTCTGAAGGGTCAAAGTTGAAAAGAATCTGGAACAAGATGAAAACCCTGAAATAAAAACTCAAAGGACTGAATGCTACACAGTTTCTAGGAGTTGAAAACAGGCTGAAGCAGATAAGAATAAAGCCGAGAGAAGTTCAAGAATACTTGGGGAAACAAATAGGAGATGTCAATATGGTGGAAGAAGAGAAGCAACTCACGAAAGACTTGGGAAAATGGGGAAAAACTAAAGAAATCATATACAAGCAAAAGTCAAGAGTGCAATGGGTAAGAGAAGGGGACTCTAGCTTATTTTTTTGCTTGTATGAAAAATAGGTACGCTCAAAACTTTATCCATTCAATAAAAAATGATCAAGGAATAGGGTTGCAAAAGGTAGATGAGATCAAAGCTGAAATCACATGATACTATAGGAAGTTGTTAGGAGTTGTTGCTGAGAGGCTACCTGCCATATAGCCAGACATCATCCAGGATGGGCCCAGAGTTGATAGACTTCAAATACTTGAATTGATCAGGCCTATAACTAGAGAGAAGATCTATGAGGCACTACAAGATTTAGATGACTTCAAAGCTCCGAAATGTGGTGGGTACAATGTCTACTTCTATAAGAAGGCATGGAGTATCATAGGTGAAGAAGTCACTGAGGCTGTTATATAATTCTTCAATATAAGGATTCTATACAAGCCTATTAACTGTACATCAGTAACACTGATACCTATAGTAACTCATCCAGTGTCAATGAAAGAGTACATACCTATCTCCTGTTGTACCACCATTTACAAGATAATCTCAAAGGTGCTAACAAAGAGGTTACAAACATTGATGGAGAAGCTAGTGGATAATTGTCAATCTGCATTTGTTCCAGGTAGAGTGATCTTTGACAACATCATTTTGACATATGAATTAGTGAAAGGATATGATAGGAAAGGAGTAATCCCCAGATGTATGCTTAAGCTGGATATGCAGAAGGCATATGACTCTTTGGAATGGCCTTTCTTAGAGCAGGTACTAGAGAGCTTGGATTTCCCTAGAAGATTTATCAAATGGATCATAGCTTGTGTTACAGGAGTATCTTACTCCTTCCTGATTAATGGAGAACCTACTCTGCCTTTTGGGGCAAAAAAGGGGTTAAGATAAGGAGATCTTTTATCTCATTCCCTGGTTGTTCTGGCTATGGAGTATCTCACTAGAGCTTTAAAGACTCTCAACAATGATCCTAACTTCAACTACCACTGAAGATGTGAGAAGCTGAAAATAGTACAATTAGGCTTTGCTTATGACTTGATGCTGTTTTTTAGGGGGGATGTAATTTATGTTGAGTTACTTTTCCAATGCTTTATGAAGTTCTCATTAGTGTCCGAGCTGAAGATAAACAAGCAGAAAAGCTCTATCTTCTATTGGGGAATGGTCAGTGCTAGTCAGGAGCAGATCCTTAATATGTTGGGCATGCAAAAAAAAGAACTACCTGTGAGGTATCTAGGAGTTCCGCTAAGTACAAAGAGATTAATTGTGGCACAGTGCCAAGGACTGATTGACAAAATGATAGGAGAAATTACCAGCTCGACCTCTAGGATGCTGTCTTATGCAGAAAGGATGCAGTTGTTGAAAAGTGTGCTATTCTCTATGCAGACTTACTGGGCTCAGATATTCATACTCCCCAAAAAATTACTAAGAAGAGTGGAGGTACTATGCAAGAGGTTCTTATGGGTTGGGACAAAGCAGGATTCTAACAAAGTTATGCTGGCTTGGAACACTGTCTGCTCTCCAAGGTCAGCTGGAGGCTTTAATGTGATTGATCTACTGACCTGGAACAAGGCAGCAGTAAGTAAACATTACTGGAATGTATGTCATAAAAATGATAAACTTTGGATAAAGTGGTACACAATTATTACATTAAAGGGAAACAAGCCTGGGAGTGCAATCCACAGCAGGCATCATGGGTTATAAGGCAGATTATGAAATGCAGGCAATACTTTGACGAAGAAGGGATCACATATGATGAGCTACTAAAGATGCACAGTGTTTCCATAAAGCAGTTGTATCAGAAGCTAATCGGAGACTTCTTCAAAGTTGAATGGAGAAGACTAGTGTGTAATAACATAGGATGCCCCAAATGGATACTCATTCTTAATATGGTGGCACATGGTAGACTGTATACCAAAGATAGATTGGCTAAATGGGGGATTATACAAGATGTAGAGTGCCAGCTTTGCCATAAGGAGGAAGAGTCAGTGAATCACCAGTTCTTCAACTGTGAGTACTTAAGTCAAATCTGGAACGCACTGCTCAAATGGCAAGGTATACGCAGGAGAGTTATGAACTGGAATCAAGAGCAAGACTGGGCTATTAAATTTGCTAGCAGAAGGAAGGCCACAGAGACAGTGTATAGATTAATGTTAGCTGCTGCTATCTACTTCATCTGGCAGGAAAGGAACCAGAGGATCGTTCAAGGCAAATCCAGGAGTGCAAGTGTGCTTAGAAGGCTTTTAGTACAAAAAATTTACATTAGAGGTTCTGAATGTAGAAGAGTATATGGAGTGCTGACTAGGTTGAACTTTTATCCATAACTTGTATTCAGTAGTGAGTGAGAATAGTGAGTAAGTGTGCTGTGAGAGCTAAGGTTGGGGCGTTTATGTCCAATCTTAGAGGGTTAGTTTTGAACTCAAGTATAATTATTTTCTCTGGTAATGAAAAAATTAGTTACCAAAAAAAAATTAGGTTGTTTATTTAATTATTTTCTTAATTATTTGATTTATTTACTAAATAATTATTGAATAGTATCTACAAACCTAAGGTTGAGCTCGAAAGTGGGAACTGTAGGTACAGTAGAATTTAATAGAGTGTGTTCCAAAACCTGCGCATCTGGAATTGATTTCGCGGTTAGGATAGAAATATACATAACAATCATGCTTAACCAATATACATGAAAAATACATGCATTCTTGTTGATTATAATTTCATAAACATATAGGCATTAGATTAGCTTGAATATGTGAGGTAGATATCTATCGGAACAGTTCTATGAGTAAAATCAAGCATGTGAATAGCAACCTAGATAAATAAAATTAATTTAATTAGTGGTAGAGTGCAATTAGATTGGTTAACGTCCCATAATCCTAGAATTTTCCTATCACTAATATCTTAAAATCATGATCTTGTGTTACTTTCATTTAATTCATGTTACTTAGTTATAATAAATATCAGAATTGATTGAACTCTCTTGAACGATATTCAAATTCGATTTTATTTTGTCTAGTTAATAAATAATCGATAGTCCTCATCGACAAATGATACTTTTCTCTTCGCTTTATTACATGATTGACAGTGTATAATTACGTGCACATTTGAATCGACAATAGAAATTTTAGGCCAGCTTAAAATACGTGTAATTAGCAGATAATGTGGTAAATTTTAATTCAGATTCTTCATAGGTTTGGAAGGCATCGGTAAAGAATTGAAATCCTAAATTTTAAAAAATTAAAATTTTAGCAGCATCTTCAACTTCATATCATCCAGACTGAGGTTAGTCCATCAAAGCCTAGCTACTGAAGTTAACAATTCAACTTCAGACTAATCTAAAATTAAGCTAACTTCAGACCAAAAGTTGGAAATTCTTCTTAACTTCAGTCTCGTGGTGTGAAGTTTAGTGGTTATTTTTAAATACTTTTTACAAAGCTATTGAGCCTTAAATAACGATGTGTCCCTTGATATAATATGTATACTATCAAGAAATTTATCCGTAATTTTTTATTTATGTACCATTATTTTCTTAATTTAGAATTTATTTCCATATTACTTTATGGAATATTTTTTAGTCACATGCCAAATATTGAAAATTTTAAGATGGCAAACTTAAAAAATTCTTTTCTTATTTTGCTAACACATGATGCAGATCAAACACTCATAAACTAAAAATGTTACATACACAAGTTATTTTGACCTTTAGAGGTCTAAACCTAATTTCTAGAGAGCATATATAGTTAATTTTTGGACCCACTTGTTCGGAAGAAATCACATTGAACGAAAGACAAGATTGATTTTCAAATACATGAACCAAAGTACATCCCTAATTGGGCATTAATAATGAGTCTGTTACATAAAGAAGAAAAGGACAATATCGTAGTACGTTACATCCATTTTAGCCAACAACTTACAACAACATGTGATTGGGGAGATACTACAAGTCTACAACTAACTAGCACCAAACCATAAAATACAGACAGAGTTTAATTATCTCTGTATACGCTAATATAATATCTTACGATATGCATCAAGTAACCTAAAAATTATTGAAGGCAATTTGAAATATAAGTAACCCGATTAATAATCTAAAAACAAGACAGATAAATAAACGCAATGGGTACAAATATACACTAATAATTTTAAATATTATTTACAAAAAAGTATAAAAATTGGATATATGAATTTAAATAATGATTATGTGTTTGAGCTTTAGAATTACCTCTAAATTTAAAACCATGGATATCATTAGGTTGTCATCATGCGTGAGAAAGTTCATGTGGCCAACTGAATTAATCTTGTTTGTAGTGGCAAATGATTGATGAAATGTTGACCATTTCTGAATTTTAAATTTATATATTTCAATTAAAATGTTCTTCCCTTTTAAAAATTAAATTTTCTGTCGGCTCAACTTTTCATGATCTCATGTTTGGTAACATACTTGTGGTCATGCTATAATATTTACGCATGAAATTATTGATCAAATCTAGTGACATGCATACTAACAATCTATGGCGTGAATCGTGATCATTGTATTTCTTATTAGTTTCTTCTTTGGCCCCATGCAATTGGTCCTATATATTTTGGTCTAATTATTAGAGAGGAAAATCTAGATATGGAAATGAAGGAAATAGTACCAACAAATTAGGTTTCGGTCATGCAAATATAAATACCTTCTTCGTAGAGAAACTTAAGTAGCATAAAGTAGGTAAATGGATGGAACATTGATTACTTGATCTTTAAGTTATATCGAATTAAAGGGATGTCCCCATATTTATTACACAATTCTGTTAACTCTATATATTCGCATCATTTAATAGACACAAAGTTTTGTATAAATTGAAGTTATTTATGTCATATTAAAAAAGAAAAAACAAAAAAGTAAACTTAATCATGGACCGGGGGATTTTCATAATTGTGTAACTTTTAAAGAATATTTACATCAATGTAGCACACTTATCTAATAAGTAAAATACTAGCAGTGTAAGAATCATGAATATGGCAAAAATCATCAAATCCCATTAAACAGGGATACTAATAACAACCCCTAAAAATAAGCAATTACTAAAAATAGTATAATTTCAAGTTAAACAAAGATGCCTTTGCCAGGAATTGTCTCCATTTACCACAAATATGAAAACGCCGAAAATACATCACCAACTCACTCTAAAAAATGAGAGCAAAGAATATCAATAACAAAAAAATTCCAGAAAATCCCTTTTCCACCTTCAGTAAGAAAACATAAATATACCAAGTATATTATGCATATGCAATATAATCCATATAAGAATTATCAGTAAAATGAGAAATCCCAAAAAATATTACATGTATATAAACTATGTATTTTGCACTTGTAGAAAATATATGAGATATATACATGGTATATGTATATATAAACCAATAGAAGTGTACATAGTTAGTGGTATAAGTGTAGAAAAATTTTCAAGAATAGGCAGCCCACTACAAAAATTTACAACTAGCAGGCCATATTATTTTCTACATGCGTAGAACACTCCCTAGATTACAAAATTTGACACTCCTTCAAAATAAAAAAAAATTTGCTACCAATTTCCCCTCTCCTGCCACTGACCCGCCAGTAGACACCCTCCTCCGTTGGCGTGTCGTTACTTTTTTGTATTTCACTGAAGTTATATTGTTGATTTTGTCTATATCATTATTTTGGACAAGTTTAGACACACAATATCCCCCAACAAAATAAATTGTATATGAATATACATAGATAAATGCTTAGCCAATGAAAGAAATACAAAAATATACACACACAAAAAAAAATTAAAAATTATATAAATATCCATGATACTGAAGAAATCTGAAATTTTATATATATATATATTCATTCGCACATACAAACTTATAAATACTGATTTATAAAAGATTATACATATTTACAAAGTGTATAAACTTGCGGCGGCTGCTATTTCACATAAAGAGTGTCATTTCGGGTAAGATGTGCAATTAGGGGTTGTTGTTGATAATTTTTGTGTGTTGCTTGTCTTTAGTGTGATAATCTCATTTATTTTATTTTTTTTAAAAATTATGTGTGTATAAAGGTATATTATGTGTTAATTATGTAAATATACTTATATTCACAACTAGCTATCATTTCTAAGTCTATTAGCAAATAGGAATGTAATGTTTAGGGGCGTTCAAACTGAAACGCAAGACCGAATCAAATTGAGGAATCGAACCAAATCTACTAAAAAAATTGAAATATATTTGATTTAGTTTGGTTTGGTTTTGGTGTTGAACTAAAAAAATAGAACCAAATCAACTTATAAATATATTTAACTTTTATATACTTTCAAAACTTTAAATAATATGGCTTTCTTTAAAAGAAAACACACGTGTAGAAATATTTAATATCCTCTCATAAGATGTAATACTAAATAAAACTATTCTAGTGCATCCAATTTATGTATTTTAAATAATGATTCATTCTAGCATGCTTAATCACATTCTTATGATCAAGTGTTGTTTAAATGTTTCAATCTCTTTATTCTTTCATATTCGAAAGTGAAGATCTAAGAAACCCTTACATCTTTCTCAATGTTGAGATAGAATTTACTAGTATTCTTTATAATGAAATGAAGCTAGCAGCTAGCGTATCATTACTTGAGTTTCATATTGATTTTTTGTATATATTTTTCATCGTCTTAAACTTGGAAGAATATATGAATAAAATATTATTGTTAGATTAAAGAATTAGTTATCATGCATTGTTAAAGGTAAACAATCTCATAAGGATACTTTAATATATTACATGTTCGTCAATTTTCTCAATTCTTACTAATCATAAATTGATATATCAGAATTTTATTTCACAACTAAAACAAAGATAAATTGAATATATATATATATATATATATATAAAATTAATTAAAAATAAAATCGAATAAAATCGATCAAAATGCAAAAACCTAACCGACCAAAACGAATATAGTTGGTTTGGTTTTAATTTTGATGAAAAATTGAACTTGTGGACCTATGAACACCCCATTAATGTTTGCTAATTCCATGACTAGAATTAGAATGAAATTTTTACGCAAAAGTACAATTTTTAGAACTTAATTACCAAACATAGCAACATTTTAGCAAAATTACCTTATATAGAGGAAAACACAAGTTAATTACAAACATAGAAAAAAACATAGCAATATTTTTCCATAACATACCAAACCCTTACATTCTTCCTCCTATTTCTGTCACTATCACTTTTGCTCCTCTCATTTCCCCCTATTTCACCTTTATTTCCACCACCCAATTTCACTTTTACTCCTTTCATTTTCTCCAATTTCACTTTTTCTCATCCCATCCTCACTCTATCTCGTTGTATCTCACCGTATCTCGATGTTTCTCAACTACCAACCGCCTCGTATCTCATTGTATCTTTCCGTATCTCACTGTATATGTACTGTTCTGCACCGTATCTAACTATTTATTGACATTATTTAGTTGTTTCTAGACTGTTTTAGCATTTGTTTCATCCCGTTTGTCTGTTGTTTCTCACTATTTCTAAATTTTTTAACCTTTTTTGCATCGTTTCACATTATTTTTTATATTTTATTTCAAACTTTTTCACTAGCTATTTTAGATTGTTTCAGCGCTGTATCTGCACTATTTTTGCTCCGCATTGAACTGTATCAAACTGTTTCTGCACTGTTTCAGATTGTGTTCAGCACTGTATCAAACTGTTTCTGCACCATTTCATGTTGTGTTTCTGCACTGTATTAACACTATTTCAAACTGTTTCAGCGTCGTATCAGACTATATCATACCGTTTCAACGTCGTTTCAGACCGTATCAGACTGCATCATACTATTTCAACGTCGTTTCATACTGTATCGTACTGATTCAACGCCGTTTCATACTGTTTCAACACTATTTCAGACAGTTTCAACGTTATTTAAGACTGTTTCAACAGTTGTTTCAGTCTGTTTCAACGGTGTATAGGTTGTTTCATTACATCATATTAAAATTAATTTGATTTGATTATTAAATAGCCATCAAATCATTACAATTTGAACACATTACTACATTATATTAATTTTTGTTTACTTCTTCACAGAATCAGACCAAAGTGACATTTTTCCAAAAATGTTTCAAAATCAAAAGGAAAATAAAGAAGAAACGGCCCCACAGATCCCAATCCCATAGCGCTTGGATTATCTGGGTTATCAACAATACCCGGATCACCAAAAACGACGTACATCATTGGCAACTCAGGCAGGTAACTCAACAACTTTGAACCAGATCTCCATGGATCTCATCATCGTCGACGGCGGTTTCGGCATGGTGTATAAAGCTAAACTAAACTCCAGCGTCTCTATCACCGTTAAAAAACTCACGGGCAGAATAGTGGCGACGACGGTTTCAGTGAGTTTTAGTGAATAAATTCATCATTGTCGACGACGGTTTCAGTGAGTTTCGGGTCGAGATGAAAACCCTAGGCAAGATCCGACACCCGATTACTCTATAGGAAGAATAGTGGCGGTTTCTCCGGCCTAATTACTCTGGTAGTGGTGGCTTGCTACGGAAATGAATGGGGAGATCGAGGCGGAGGAGATTTGGGTCGGGTCAGAGAGTTTAGGCAGTGATGCTGGTTAGGAAATGAAATGAAATGTTTGTTGAACAAAGGCAATGAAAAATGAAATGTGATAGGAAAAATATTACTATGTGGTGTAATTTGAAAAATATTGCTATTTTCTTATAATTTGGGGTGTAAATTTATATATTTGTGTAAAAAACCCAATTAAAATTGGGGAACATTAAGGAATTAGGAGAGAGAACGTGGGAAATAAGAGGATGGGATGGAATAAATTCCTAATATAATGGGCAAAACAAATTGAACTAACACCTAATTTACCGGAATAAAAATACAATTACAAAATCGGGTCAATATGCTATATATGTTGTATAAACTCCTATTTGTAAAATATTTCAAACATTATACAAAAAAATTCACTAGGTGTACTCGTATATCACTGGTTATGGATTTTTATCCCCACTTAGGAATGGTTTAGAAAAATAGCCTTGGAGGCAACACTTCAACTTATAAATTGACAAGTGTAATTATAAAGGGCAAGTGCTGCCTGCGAAGAGATTAAAGGGGCAAGTGTTTCCGAAACAACACTTCAAGTTATCTGGGAGAATGTGGAAAGAGATTAAATAGTCAAGTGCTACTAGAATGGAGGGCGGAATGCAGGCGTCAATATAAGATTTTGTAGGGGTATTTTTGTCTGAAATTTATTTGTTAAAGTTAACTGATGTTATTGATGTGTGGCTAAAATACCACACATTACATACTTATACTTGAGCTATTGTTGTGTTAAATTGATGAAATAAGTGCATTTATCATGGTTTTGTTGCATTTTATAGGTTGAATATGTTGGAGAAGATTTATGGAAGAAACAAGTCAAAAAGAAGCCAAGTTGAAGAAAAAGAAGAAAACTGGCTAGTCTGTCAAAAAGGCAGTAGAAAAGTGGCTATGCGTGAAACAGTGATTTAGTTGAGCAGCGAAAATGTGGCTAGCGGATCAACTTTCAATACCAGGGTGGCTTTATGACGAAAAATCAGTCATTTCTTTGTTTTAACCTAGGGATAATTTTGGGAAAAATATGGTAATTGCTTTGGGACTGCAAATAGATAGTTTTACCATAGTTTACATATCTTTTGGCCATTTTTCCAATTTTGGAGCAAGGATCCATCAAGAACACCAACAGAGTGAAGATTTGGAGCAAACCATTGAGAAATTCTCAACCCTTAGTACTCCTTTCTTTACTTTCATGCTTGTATTGAATATATTTGGTGTTGTTGATGTTATTGAAGAATTGATTTTGTGAATATATTTCATTGCTATTTGTATTGTTAATTGGTATGATTTTGGACATGGATATATGAATGAGTCATGACTAGGAATTTATATTATTGGGTTTTGATTATCTAGCTTCCATTGTTTTGATTGCTTGACTTTTGTGCTCGCGACACTTAAGTTGCCCGTCTACTTTGCTAATTAAAGACTCGGGAGAGATTAGTTAGCGTAGAATAGTAAAGCTAGCGAGGATTTGAGTTGATAGGCTAACTCATCTAAAAGGAGTTACGCTCGGAAGAGGTCTTCTTTCCTCGGGTAATGGATAGTACTTTATAAGCTCAACCATGGCTTTGACGAGCGCCGTTGAGGTAAATCCCTTCTAGGCCGGAAGGATTCTAGGGATTACATTAGAACGACTAGGCCATAATATACAAACCCCGTGCTATAATTGCATCCTATGCTCAAAACTTGTTTTCCTTGGTTGTGAGAAGGCCATAGATCACATTTAATTGCTTTCCTAGTGTAGTTTGTAGTTGTTAGTATCGTTCCATCACCTCGTTATCCTAATTTGCCTTTGTCAAATAGGTTTAGTTCCTCCACTATTTTGATCGCATCGCTTTATTCCTTGTGGATTCGATCCCGACTCCTAGTTGGGTAAATTATACTGCGATGACCATTCATACCTCAAGCCGAGGCGTGTGTTGAGAGTTGTCAGTTATTCTTGCAAAACCACTTTAAGCAGGGTCAATAAGGCAAACCACAACCTATGGTGTCATATTTTTGTAAATTGGCCAACATTACAACATTAATGTAAAATAACTCTTACAAAGTGACCTACAATGTAATAATCATGGACCGGCCCGCGATTGGGCTTCATGATTATGGGCTTTCTAAAATCACGGTCCCCTACAAAAGATCAAGGTTTTGCGCGAATAGATAGATCTGAAAATTCTATATAGTTTTGACATTTATATGAAATGTATTCAAATTTTGGCCCCCATCAGGAAAAGTGTCGCCCTAGTGACTGACAAGTTTTCTAATTAGAATGATCTAGTGATTTCCATGAACTTTCCTATGGGTGCAATATTTGTAAAACTTTCCTTACAAGGTCAAACCGGTGACATAACACCAACATTAATGTCCTAATTTTGTAAAGGGGTTTTTACACTATATATCCATGAAATTCAAAGTATTTACAAGCCATACCTATTAAAAATTACACTACCCATAAAATTAAAGTTATTTACCCAACCTACCCATTTATTATTGTATACCTTTGTTATACCTTATGGGTATATACCTCTAAGGCATACTGCATAAATAATAGTATACAAATATAGATATGGGTGTATAACTTTAAGGTATACTGCATAAATAATAGCATACAAGTCTAGATGGGTAGAACATGTAAATAGTTTATGAGTAGGACTTGTAAATATGAAACTTATGGGTAGAAGTGAGTAAATATTTTGATTTTGATGGATACTTTCGTAAACATCCCTTTTGTAAATTATGTATTGAATCACTAAGACGATAGCAAATACGGGCCATAACTAGACCTTACTGGACTCCTAATCGTAAAAATTTTGCGTAGGGGCCTGTTTGGCGCGCGCTAATTGATTTGTAGCCGTCAAAAATAAATTCTCTGAGAAATAGCCACCTCCGGACAAGTCCCAGTATAACATACTTAGTTATGGGACTGAAGCTTTATATATAAAGTCTCATAACCAAATAATGGTGGCTTTGAACAAAACTTGTTCAAAGCCCCATTATTTTGTTATGGGACTTAAGCTTTAGATATAAAGAGCCTGTTTGGGTGGGCTTATAAGCAGTTTATTTTAAGTGGCTTATAAGTCAAATAGTAACTTAAAAGCTATTTTTTGAGAAGTTAGGATTTTCTAACTTCTCAAAAAGTGGCTTTTAAGCCACTTATGACTTATAAGCCCAAAAATTTTTAAGTTACCAAACATATATTAATGGGCTTATAAGCTTATAAGCCACTTTTAAGCTCACCCAAACGGGCTGAAAGTCTCATAACAAAATAATGGGTCTTTGAATAAAACTTGTTCAAAGCCCCAGTATAAAATACCGAGACTAGTCTGGGGTGTTTTCCAATGCTAATGGAGCGTAAGTGTGCGCGCGAATCTTTAGCTATTTCTCAATTAATTTTGAAACGATGGATAAAACTCATTGAACGCGTCTAAAAATGACTACGCATCAAAATTTCCCTCCTAATCTGCTTTCAGACTTTTGAGAGAAATAGACACTTTTGGCTCTTGCTGTTATAATATTAACCCTCATAATGAAAGTATTACAAAAATTACCCACGTCAGGCAAAAATTATTGGCGACTACAGAGGAAGATGTTTGGCGAATGCCAGATCTCTCTACTAGGAACTTTTTTATGGAGATCATTTTTGTAACAGTTTTCTTACGATAGCTTAATCTGTGATGAGGCGCCAAAACTGTCCTATTACTATAAATCACTCATTAGCTTTTTAACTGGAGCAATTTTGATTGAAATGGAATCTCAAAGCTGTTTGCTTTATGGGCTTTGAACTGGATTAAATCGCATGAATTTTAATAACTAGCCAATCAGTGCACTGCTAAACAACAATGCCACCGATGCAAAATTATTAGACCTTTAGCAATTACATAATAAGCTGGACAATTGTGCTCCTTCTTTCGTGCACATTTGGTGTCCCCAGTCGAAAGTGCTATAAATGAAGCTAGGTAGTACAAGTAAAAAGTACAAACTTTAAAAAATTGGGACAATTACATTGAGAGACACCCCACTCATGAAAATTACCAAAAAGACCCTTATTTTGCTACTTTACATGACATAGCACTCCCTCCCTTTTTTTTATTTTTTCTTTCACTCCATAGCACCCCCTTTATAAAGAAAAAAAAACCCTAGCCCCCATTTTTCCTCTCCTTCTTCCCTCCTTCCCATTTTTCTCTCCTCTCTTCCCCATTACACATAATCCGCCGCCCCCCCCCCTCTTCCACCACTGCCCCACCATCATCCCCTCTCCTCCAAACCACCGATGTCGCCGTCGCCGAGGTCGTCACCACTACCACCGCCGCCGCAGCTTCTTCTTCTTCTTCTTTTCGTTTTTTTTTTTTACTTTTTGAATAGCAATGTTGATTTTCGTTGTATAATCCGATCCAAACTCCGGTGAGGAGTTTATTTATCGAGTTTCTTTTTTTTCTTCACTTTTATCATAAAAATTCATTGAGATCTACTAGTTTTTTATTAAAACTTTTGTTTAATGTTTAGATCTAGTGTTTTTCTTGTATAAAACTGTATAGATCTGGGATGTTTGTTAAGCTTTTGTATAAAAGCTGCCTGAAGTACTGTTTAAAGTCAGTTTTGCGAGTTTATACACTTTTATACATTTTTATACAAGTTTATACAATTCTGTAAACGTGTATAAAAATGTATAAATCTGTATATGTACGCATTAACAGTGTATAAAACACATTCTATGCATTGTAAATTTTGTATAAAGCTGTATATGCGTATATGAACAATGAATAAAATAGTATAAATTTCAGATTCGTGCACTTTTATGGATATTTTGTATAAAATTTATATTTTTTGTGTATATTTTTGTATTTTCCCTCTTGCATACACAATTTTATATGTATTTACATGTATAATTTATTATTTTGATAGATTTAGGTGTATAAAATTATCAAAAAATAATTATTTAAACAAATCTACAAATAAAATAAACAAATCCGGTGAATTTTTGATTTTCCGGCCACCGCCGGCCGGCGGCGGCAGCAGTGGCAGGTCGGTTCCTGGTGGTGGGGCAGTGGTGGGGGAGGGTGAGGGAGTGGTTCCTAGGGTTTTAGTTTAAATGGGTGCTATGTTGTGTAATTTTGAAAATAAGGGGGTGATATGTTGTGTAATGTAAAAATAAAGGGGTGCTATGGATGAAATGTGGCCTCTCATTTGTAATTTTGTGTTGAGAGGTGCCTAGTTTTGAAAATTCCCCTAAAAAATTGGGTACAACCCATAAAGCTTAGTGCCACCAGCGAAAAGTACAACCGAATGATATACTTTAAAGAGGAAAATCTAAAAATACAAGAAAAATTCGAAATTTAAAGGGTAGTACGACCAACAAAGCAATTTGAAAACTTTTATCCCAGGATATTGTCTGAATTTGAAAATTTTAAACTCTAGATATTGTCCTGAACTTTAAAACTTAAAAAATCAAAATCCAAGAAAATTTGTAGGAGACCAAGAGAAATTCTATGAAACGACCTCGGTTAGTCGTTTCAAAAGTTAGGACTCCGATTGGCGTGTCGATAACTTTAAAAACTTCGTAATATTTATTGGGACTTATTTGTAAAATTTGAGCTAAATCAGACCTCGTTTGGTAGGCATCGGAAGAAGGTTTTATTTTTTATTATCGATAAATATTAAAAAGAGATTTTCGAGCTCGATTTTGGCGAATGAGTTCCGATTTGAAATCCGAAAGCGCCGTTAGGCTCGTATGATTATTTGTGACTTTTGTGAATTTTCGAAAGTGAATTTCGAGGTTGTTCGGCCAGTTTCCGCTAAAATGCCGAAAGTTAAATAATTTGGTTTTTTTTCATTTAAATTCGCATCTTGAGTTTCGGAAACCCGATTTGAGATCCGCCTCAGCGAGTATGCTACATATATTTTGTATAACTTGTATGCAAAAGTTGAAATTATTTCGAATATTGTAGGATACTATTTTAATTTTCGTCACGAAAAGGAAAAAAAATAAAAGAAAAGACAAATGACAAAAGAAAAGAAAGAAAACAAAATAAAGGAAAGGAGGTGGGTTTAGCTTAAGGACGAGGTAATGATATATAGCAACATAAATATTCACGAAATGAATAGAAAAAAGATGAGATAGACAGGGAGGAAAGAAAAATGCCAAAAAATGAAAAAGGAGTCGCAGAAAAGTAGAATTTTCACCCTGAAACACTCAGGTAATGATCTTAATATATTATTTGAGTTTATTACGTATGTTTGAATATATTTTTATGGTAAAACTAGGGATATTAGACATCGCCCTAATAACGTAAATTGATAGTTTAAAAGGTCAAATGGACCCCAATAATGGAATTAATTATATATTCGTACTCAGTGAGTTATGGACAACATATAAATGTAATTTATTTTGGATTTGGCTATGTGGCTTTGAACCCTGTACATAGGTCTGGCCTGCGTATTGCGTATGCGAATATGGTATCAGGTTCCTAACCGGATTGCCCTAAGATGTGAGGAATGAAGCCTTTAGCGTAAATTGATATATTTTTCTGCTTATTGAATAGAGTGGGATCGTTTGGCAATGAATTCAAAGGACAAAGCGGTTGTTGAGTAATTGTCAAACTTTGTAATGAGGTAAGTGTTTATATCCATTTCTTTGGAGGCACCTGGCCTCGTGGATTTTCTACCACGTGTTTCCTTACGTGTGTAGCTGCCGATAGGCGTACTCATTACGCCTTAGCTTTGAATTTACATTGTATATTATTTGTTATGCCCTGTTGTTGGTACTGCATTGAGCATATGAGCATTGCACTCTGGTTTTGAGCATTGCATATACTTCCCGGTTGGCGATGAGAGTCCCGCATCGGTGAAGGGTCATTATTGCATATACTTCCCGGTTGGCGGTGAGAGTCCCGCACCGGTGAAGGGTCATTATTGCATATACTTCCCGGTTGGCGATGAGAGTCCCGCACCGGTGAAGGATCATTATTGCATATACTTCCCGGTTGGCGATGGGTCCCGCACCGGTGAAGGGTCATTATTGCATATACTTCCCGGTTGGCGATGAGAGTCCCGCACCGGTGAAGGGTCATTATTGCATATACTTCCCGATAATCGATGAGAGTCCCGAGCCGGTGGAGGGTCATCATTGCATATACTTCCCGGTAAACAATGAGAGTCCCGAGCCGGTGAAGGATCATTATTGCATATATCTCCTGGTAGACGATGAGAGTCCCGCACCGGAGATAGGTATCAGGCATATGCGACTGCATTGCATCGTACCGCATTCATCCAATCTCATTGCACCGCATACTGACTATTGTGTGTATTGTGTCTTGTTTTATGTATGCGGTATGTATACTATGTCGGGGACATATCTCAGTTTGCCTATATATTTCTGGCTCGTATTCTTGGTTGCGGGGATCGGGTTGCACGCCGCAACGGTATAAATATATGGATCGGGTTGCACGCCGCAACAAGATGAATATATGGATTGGGTTGCACGCCGCAACAGGATGTATTTCTGATTGTTGATGTGTTCGGGATACCTACATGTTTTGGCTATCTTACGTTCCTGGTTGTTGATGAGTTTGTCATTCCATACGTATTTCTAGTTATTATCTGGCTCTGCCTTTTCATAATTTAAATAAGAGGAATTTTGTTTATCTGTTTCTTTTCTCCCTAGCTAGCTATCCTATTCTTTGAGGTGACTAGTCTGCCCCACTTATTGAGTCCTTTTGACTCACCCTTGTTTGTTGTTTGTTTTTGTCTATCTATTTCGTTTCGGCAGGTTCGCTCCAGGATTGAATTCGCCACGTTATGATGGAGCGAAGACGACTTCAGCTGTCAGGGTGAGCAAGCTTTTATTCCGGATGGCCACCAGTTTTATGTTTATTATTTCAGTTGCATTTTGTTCCCTTCAGAAGGTATCTGTCTTTTTTTGTACTCTTAGATGTCTAGTCTGGATAACCCTAAACCTAATATGTTGGGTAGCCAGCTGTAATTTGTTTTTTTACAGCTTAGAGGTATCATAATGTTTGTACTTTTTCTAAGTCTTATTATTATTTATAAATTGAATTATATTTATTTTCCTAATTTATTTGATAAGGGTTCGCCCGACGGGTCTAGGGAAGGATGTTGGGTGCCCACACAGTCTAACCAGATTCCGGGTCGTGTCATTCTAGTACTTTTATCTGAATATAATCATGTCTAACACAATTCAAACTCCGAGAGAAAATGTCGAAGTGCTGTTCGAAACTTCAATATTTATAACTTGAAAAAAAAAACCAGTTTTTATGATGATGAAAGCAAAGGATTGGAAAAATACTTTAAAGAAAAAATTGGCTCTTCTTCAATGATTTTATAAACACCCCTAAAACGCGCCAATAGCGATTGTCAATACGGTAAAGGTTAAAAATGCACTTCATTAACCTTTTGGGTTTGAAATGCTCATGCCGTTAACCTTAGGACAGAAATGTGGGCAAAGTACACGAATAACCACTTTTGTCAGTGGTCTTGGGCCTGTGGCCATTTTTTTTTATTTTACATGAGAGACCACTTTTTGGAACTTCAATTCTTATGGGCTAAAGTTCAAACCTTGTGGGTTGAAGTTCAATCATTGTGGGCTGAATTTCATGCCTAAGGTATAAAGTTGGGCTGAACTTTTAGGCATAGAAGCGTAAACTTCAACCCTTGTGGACTGAAGTTGAACTTCAACCCTTATGGTATGAAGTTCAGGCCACAAGAATTGAAGTTCCAAAAAATAATATCTCATGCAAAATCAATAAAAAAAAAGTGATCTTAAAGCAAAGACTAGTAGCAAAACCGACATCTAAGCGAAATTTTTACCAGAAATGTCCTTTAACGCTTCCCCCCACAAAACGGCCTTTAAAACTAGTAGACCTTTAAAAAATAGTCAAGAATAATAAACATAAGACGGTGAGGGATAGCTCTGACATATAAGATTAACGAAGAGCATTTCGAATTCATTTTGAAAAAGATTAGGGGCAATTGTTGCCTATTTTAAAATAATCTATTGAATTATTATATTTAAAATAAACTCTTGATAAAAGAAAAATATTGTTTATAAATGTATACACATAATAGAGAATAGAATAGAGAGTATGAGCCTGTTTGAGATTGCTGCAAAAAAACTGTTTAATTTGAGAAATACTTTTGGCATAAGTACTTGTCAAGAAAGTATTTTTACATAATAAGCCGTTTGTATTTGGACAACTCATTGGAGAAGTACTTTTGATAAATAATTTATGTTTGGCTAATCTTTACGAAAAGTACTTTTGAGTGTTAAATTACGAAAAAGACATCCAAATTCATTTTATATTTGGATTAATACAAATAAAAAAATAACTTTAAATATTTATCATAAAAGACTTCAATTAAAAAAATTATTTAGCTAAAATTTAAAACATAAAGTAAAATATATAAATTTATGCTATTGAAAAATATAAAATATAGTTAAATCGAAGTGATAATAGAATTAAAAATTTCTAGTAATTACTTACTTTTAAAAAATGAGTTAAAGAATAGGAGATCCTATGTACGGTTGATAGAAATAACTAGAAATAAAAACAGATCCTAAGAGGAATAAGATTTATAAAAGTATATAGTAGGAAAAAAATGGGAAAAAGAGAAATATAGTTTTATTTAGAGAGATATATGGTTTATTAATGAGGGATAATTTGGTGAATATGAATTTTTAGTAAGGATATTTTTGTCTTGA
Source organism: Petunia axillaris subsp. axillaris (assembly GCA_029990575.1). NCBI lineage: Eukaryota > Viridiplantae > Streptophyta > Magnoliopsida > Solanales > Solanaceae > Petunia > Petunia axillaris. The sequence goes on from JARKNS010000009.1 coordinate 50,116,026, forward strand.
AAAAATTAATAAACTGCTTCTGCTTCTGCTTCTGCTTCTTGGAAGAAGCAGATATTTGTAGCTTCTCCCCAATAGCAAAAAAACTGCTTCTGCTTCTACCTAAAAGTACTTTTTCTTTGTTGCCAAACACCTCAAAATTCTAAAAAAAAAGTACTTTTCTTGAAAAAAAAAAAAAATACTTTTGGCTCTGGAGAAGCAATGCCAAACAAACTATAAAGCTTATGTACATGTTTATATAGTTAGCGTATGCAATATCCTCAACTAATTTTTAAAAAACATATTAATTACATATGCTCTTGGAAAATCACCGATTGTTTCTATGGTTGCTAGATATAGCAAATATAAACTACATATGTACTTGAGTTATACTTTCTAATTTATTATCAATAGTGTGTATAGATTTGTGAGCAGTAATCTTTTATCAGTAGTTTATTAAAATCTACCTATAATTTTTAAACAAAAAATGGCCAAAATTGTTCTTGATCTGTTGAAAATGGTTTCGAAATGCCATTCGTGAATCTTATAGGTCAGAAATAACCTCACTGTTTTATCTTTTATTTTTTTTCTTTCTTTAAAGTTAGTTTTTAGGGCAATTTTTTGCTATTAAAAAAACATTAAAGGCATTATCCTAAAAGTTTAGGACTGGGGCATTTATGATTCAAAAGGCTAACGAACATTTTTCTAAAAATGTTTCAATAGACAAGGGGTATTTTTGGTCCTTTTCCATAGAAAAGTGACTACTCGATATAATTCGTCTATGCTTAAAGCCCTGATAGCCGGGTAATTTTGATCACTAGCCAGATTTTGCACCACTTAATGAGAATAAGAAATCAATTAAAAACTTTAAATAAAGTAGCTAGATTTAGACTAGCCACAGGAAAAAAGTTTGAGAACTTAAACTAGACCCAACAAATTTTACCGAGGGTTAATCCAAAGTTCCAGGAAATTTTGATGGAGCTTCATATTTGAAGTCCCAAGTATTTTTATTAGAACTTTTAAATTAAAATTTTCAAAGCCTAAATATTTTTACTGTGATTTTATATTTAGCAAGTCCCAAATATTTTTTACTGCGATTTTGAAGTATTTTTTACCGGGACTTCTTATTTAGCAAGTCCCAATATTTTTTACTTGCCTCATAAGAAAAATATTACAACAAATGACCTCCATAAGAAAGTTTTGTAGAGATCGGTAGATCCTTCTCTTAGCAAAGATTCGGCGATCTCCAGGAGCTTTCATCTGGCATCGCCAATAGCTTTTCCGGATGGGAGCTATTTGTAAAACTTTTTTTATAATGGGTTAAAATTGTAGCAGTGGCGCTGAAAGGTCTTTCTAACAAAAAATATTGAACTTTGGAGACCAACCCAATATTCATGGAGAGTAAAATTTTCATATGGTAACCTATTTGCACTATGTCACATAAAACACAACTATTTTTTTTTTTTAAAAAAAACTTTATAACCATAGCCATTTGAGATGATGCCAACTTCAGACCTCATGATTGAAGTGGCTCAGCTTCAGACCATATTCTTACCTTTGGTCTGAAATTGAAGGTGGAGCCAAACTTCAATGTTAGGCTGGGTAGCTACTTTTAGAGTGAAAATTAATTTATAGTTCCAATAATCATAGCTGCTCAAGCTTCAATAAATTTTCCTATAGCTTTGAACTAAACTCCATGAAAATATATTGAAGTTTTAGTATTAGCACTCTAATGAGGGACTGTTTGTCAAACTTTCTGAAGTAAGAAGTCCAAGTTCAGTCTCAATGGGTTGTAGATGATGAGATGGCCTGCACTTAAATATTTTTGAAACAATAGTTGTTCCCCGAATAACAATAGCAAAAGCGGCTATTTGTGCCGTTCGACCTCTCATTAAAGACTTCATATCTTCAAAATTCTACTAGATGCATCAGTAATCAAATTTAAGCATCTTTTATATATTTTTGTTCGGTGATGATTGACCCATGAATATAACCTAAGAAATACGACATCAATATTTTTCCGATTTATCTTGATCCGTAAAAAAGATATTCTTTTTGTAATGACAATTTTGTGGACATTGAAGGCTAACTTTATATATGGAAGTTTCTACACATAAGGTCATGATAAGACGACTGAGGTTCATAAGTTTAAAATGGTTTTTTCACTTTTCCCTCCATAATTATCAGGTCGTTGTATTATAAGTTGCATTCTTAAATATAAAAAATAATAGATGGAGAACTACAACTTGTATAATGATATGCATGACAAATGAAAAAACCCTAAAACTATAGATAGATGGACATAGTTAGGCAAGAACCTAATCAAAAGCTCCTCAAAGAAAAAGGAATATTGAGGTATCAAAGTGTGTACTGGAGTCTGCAAAGTATAATTTCGCTAAAGACTAAAAGCCCTGCAGTCAAATCATTAGTGAAAACTTTCAACTTTAGTTTCTAGCGAGAAATACCGGATTATCTGTTATGAAATGAACTCATAATTGTCCATGCGTAAACAGCCAAAGAAAAATTCGTCAAACAAGGTCTTCGAAACAACACAGAAGTTTGTTAGTATTTGTTTCTTTCCTTTTGTTTTCTTTTATTTCGTAATTCTTTAACCTTTAGGAATCTTTTAACTAATAGATAATATATATGCCCATAGAATTGACCTTCATGAATTACAATGACAAAAACTAATACATAGTTGATATCTTCGGCAATAACAAAAAGAATATCAACTTGGTCATATTATTGGCATAATTAGAGTTTTAGTACTAGTAAAACAAGAATACTTCTCTCTTTGCTACTTTCTCTCGGCCCAGGTTAAGTGTGTCTGTGCTAACGTGTGCCTAAGCCGGAATATGTCCAGAGGGAGGCCAAAAAAAGGTCAACAGAAACTCATGCGAGTGAGCACTAGATGATCCGGTCGGTACAAAGAAGTGGTGGAGCTCAAAAGGCTATTGAAACTTTAGAATAACATGACTCTGAAGATGAATTATGGCCAACTTTGGTGACAAGAACATGGGAACTGACAAACCCCCAATCATAATCACTAAAGTTGGCAGGGGCGGCCCGATGAATTTTGTGGCCTAAAGCCAAATTCTAATGAGGGGCCTTCACCCGACCAATTACCATATACTCCATTCGTTTCAAAATGCATGAACTCATTTGACTTTGCACGGAGTTTTATAAAGGGAAGACTTTTGAAACTTGTGGTCTAAAATAAGTCATAGATGTTTGTGTGGCTACAAATCATCCCATTAAAGTTAAAGTGAAAGTTTTATTTCCAAAATTAGAAAGAGATCATTCTTTTTTAAACAGATTAGAAAGGATATAGGTTTATCCTTTTTGAAATGGAGTGAGTACTTTATACTTTCTATAGTAATTTTGTCCGTACCCTACTTTGACAATATTGCGAATTCATCTTCATTTGCTAGTGTATTGTATCATGAAACGACAGAAACAATACAATCTATCTAAACATTAAACTTAACAAAGTAATACAGTTCAATACAATACGATATGATACATTATAAAATGATATGTAACAACCATCCAAACAAGCTGTAAAGTAAAAAAGTTGTGCTTGTCAATGTATCCGAACAAGAAAATATTCCGACGTAATTATTAATTTTCCAATATGTTCTCCTTAAAAAAGGTCTTCTCCTATTCAGAATTTTATATGACTATTTCCATTTCTAAAATACAGTTAAATGGTTAATAGTATTCCTAAATACGATTAAATTGTTAAATAGTATTCCTCTTTTTAAGCTGAAGATTGCCACGGAATACTTTCAGAAATGAAGCCCACTTCATCGATCACGTATTGTACTAATTTTTTTAACTAATACGATACTAGGTGTTGCAAAAAATTGGGGCGCCCATAAATATGGGGCCTAAAGTTGTTGCCTTACCTGCTTTAGGCAAGGGCCGACACTGAAGGTTGGGGAGAGGTCTAACTTGTTAAACCCTAGCTCTGTGAAATCAGTGGGAGCTCCAGTGAAGTCTATAGCAGTTGTAGTAGGTAAACCTTCAGCAAGTCAAGATGGGGGAGAACCTAAGTTGGCGAACGCCCAAAGAAACTTGGATCTGACCCAACCAGCTGTGAAGAAGGAGTAGAACAATTATTTTAAAGGAAATTAGATGGTGACGCGAGGAATGCGTGTAGGTTTTGCTGCTCCGGTGCTAAAAAATGGTGAAACCGTTATTGAGCTAAATAGAGAGAAAATTGAAAGCGAGAATGCAAAATGGAAACAAGCTTTGATTCTCTATATTGTAGAGGATGATCTATCGACTGGAGCATTGGAACGATTCATTGCCATGAACTGAAACTTTGCATCCAAGCCTAAGATATACTATCATAACCTAGGTTATTTTGTGGTAAAATTCAGTTTTATAGAAGATAGAGATGTCCTTATATCAAGGCCTTGTACTCTGAATAATAAACCCATTATTGTGAAATTATGGTTTTGATTTTGACTTTGATACTGAGGTTATGCAAATTGTTCCCTTATGGGTGAAGCTCTCTAACCTGCCTCTGAGTTGTTAGGGTATAGACTCACTTAGTAGGATTGGCAATGCTTTAGGTGTGCCCTTATATGTTGAAGATTGTCGCACTAAAGTAGAAAGGATTTCATATGCCTGATTTTAGTTGAAATGGATCTTACTAGGGCCTCATCTAAGAAGATAAAAGTTCTAGATCCTAATGGGCATGTGTTTGAACAAGATGTGGAGTATGACTAGATTCCTGAATATTGCCCTACTTGTCTACAAGTTGGACATACTTGCAAACCTGCTCCTAAATCCTCTGTCAAGACTCAAGCAAATCCACCTCCAAAAGGAAAGTACACCAAGACTTTAACCACCTGGGTTCATTGACCAAGGAAAGAAGTTTGTACTGAAGATGAGAGACATGTGCAACAACAACAACAAGGCCCAAAGCTGATGGTCCAACATGAGTGATGTTTGGCATATTATGCCTATATTTCCTTAATATTTCCTCACGTTTGAGTATATTATTCGCCTGTTTTCTAGTTAATGAATGTGATTTTGCACTGATATTGTGTCGCATGTGTGTAGGTCGTTATGAAGTGCAATTGGAGCTTTAAAGAGCATGATCGAGCAACAAAAGATTGGATATTGATTGAGGATTGGATCGAGCACACGAAGGCATGACACGACGCGAGCTGTGGAGCAAGGCAGGCAAAATAAGCCTGGCGCTTTGAGAGGCGCGCCGCGCCCCCAAAGGCGCCCAGCTTCTGGCGCTTTTCTCAATTTCGACGGGTTCTGCTTGTGTCAGCGCGTTTGGGGGCGCGGGGCGCCAGCTACAGCGCCCCTGGAGCATTTTTGGACTTCCTATTTCGTCTAGGCTTAGGTGTAACTTATTACTAGGCCTTTGTAAACCTTATAAATACTCTTTTACTTAGTTTTTAAAGAGAGTTCAGACTTTGGAGCAAGTTTTGGAGGAGAGGGGAGAAGCCCTAGATGTCTTCTAAACAAGTTCTTTCTCTCTTTCTCTCTTTCTCTTATTCTTCTCTTTAATTCTATAGTTTGTTCATTCTAGGGTTAGAGTAAATACATGAAGGTTGATGTTTGAAAGTTGATTTCTATATACTGATTTATCATTACAGATTGTTTATTCTTTCTTGAGCCTAATTGTTTGGTTATTGAGGCCTGATAATTGAACACTATCTACGGTTTACAAGTTGAACTCGACAGAGGGAACTTGTGAACGCAAATAAGAAAGAATAGGGCTTGATTGTGAACCTGGGTATCAGGGAATCGGTTTGCGGGTAGGATAGACATATACTTGCTCGCCTGGCTTAACTAATCACAAAATTCGTTAATGCGTACACGTGATTCAACCCATAGACATATAGGGATTGGAGTAGCCTGCATAGACCGTGAAGAATCGAAAGATTTTCACGGGTAAAATTAACCTGTTAGTTAGCAATCTAGGAAATCAAGAAGTAGAATCAATTGGAAAACTCAACTGGATTGGTTGTAGCTCTGCCCTGGACCGTTTCTCTTTTATTGATAACAACTTAGAATTTGCTCTATTACTTGACTCAGTACTTGCTCTTAATTATTTCCTTTAGTTAGTGACTTTCACAACCATCATTGAAAAAGATCCCTGAATAGTTTTTAAGAAATTGTTTGCTAGGATTCAGTTTGAATAGTCCTCGTGGGAACGATACTCTACTTATCACTTTATTACTTGTCGACCACGTATACTTGCGTGTGCGTTGGGAGCAACAACATGAGATGGACAATGGCAAAGTGTGAAAGGAATGTCCAGTGCAAAGGATACTAAATCATATTTAGCTAAGAGACGGTAAGTGCAGCCTAATAAGATAGTGTTTTTAATGAGTTCAGCGTGTTAGTTGAGCCCAATGTGCAAGTGCTTGTATCTGATGAAACTATAAGGGCAAGCAATGGGCAGGGATGATAGAGTGGTTATATGGTGGAGGAGGCTGGTCTATCACTTGATTTATTACTATAAAGACTGTCTCTTGAAATGTTAGAGGCCTTAACAGGGCCTATGAGCAAAAAAGAGTGAACATTATTTGTGAAGGAGTATAAAATTGTAATAATAGCTCTCTTGGAGCATAGAATTAAAGAGTATAAGGCTCATATAACTATAAATGAAATAGCTCGAGAATGGAATTGGTGTCATAATTATAATTATAGCAGAAGAGGCAGAGTCTAGATCCTGTGGAACCTTGAATACTGCAGCTTCACCATGATCAATGCTATGACCCAATGTATTTATGGGGGAGTTGACATTTGTGGCACAGGATGGCATTTAACTTCACTAATGTATATGGCCTGCATACTATTGAGGATAGAAGAATCGTGTGGAGAGAAATCAGAATGATTAATGATACTCAAGGAGGGGCCTGACTTATTATGGGTGACTTGAATGCTATCTCAAATGATGTTGAGCGATTAGATGGGAAGTTGTCCAAGAGGCAGAAGTTAGAGATATCAATGAATTTTTGTTTGATACCCATGTTATAGAGATGAAGACAGTGGGTATATGGTTCATATGGTCAAATGAGCACACCTTTAGTAAGATTGATAGAGCTTTAATAAATCCTCAATGTTTGATCCAATTTCCCCACCTGGAAACTATTGTGATGGATCATGCATTTCTTGACCACTCTGAACTAAGTGATGGATTGGTCTGGAGGCCAGAAGCCTCTCAGGTTTTTGAATTGTCTTACAGACCATAAGAAGTTCCTAGATTCCGTTGCTGTCACGACCTTTTTTTAACACAACACAACACTAAATAGATAGAATTGCGTATTTAAAGGTTATGACGAGTATTGCAGGTACACGATTATTTAAGAGAAATTCGGAGTCGCCACTTGACAAGTTAAAGGTGTGCCAAGTCACCAAAGTGGTGTACCTGGAACACCCTTGACTCGTCTAATGGTCTGCGTCAAAGATTCGGGTAAGGTCCTCAGTTGACTCTCGGGTAGGTGTTAGGCACCCTCGAGTCCTGTGCCGAGCACAGTTGCTTTATTGTCGCGTTTTGATTTATTAAATGTGGTTGTTATATTTTTGCCGTTCATTTAAAGTTACGCTTTTATTTGTTTAACCAAAATTGTATTAGGTAACCCGCTGGGTAGACCTTAGCACAAACTTGTGACTATCATTTGATTTCGTTTCGCCTAGTAAGTAGATCGCTGATCATATTTTATTATTACACGCAATCGTGGAAGTCTTCCCGCTCTTATTTTAGCTTGCCTAATCGATTTAGTTAAGTGCAAACGCTAAATTTATTAAATAACAAATTGGGACTCCCAAATTTGCCTTTATTGATTAAAAAAAGGATTACGAAATTATATATATATATATATATATATATATATATATATATATATATATATATATATATATAAATTGGGCTGTTTGTTAAATTGGAACGAGTTTGGACTGTTTACGCAAAGGAAAAAGCTTGAAACCTACGTGTTTTACTTCTGTAATTGGGCCAAAACTGTTTGAATCAACAGGCCACATTAAAATTTTTTTTTGCAAAACTAGTCACTTTTTCATTTCTGTACAAATAATGATCATTGCACATGTTATGAGTGGCCAGATTTATAAAGGAAAAAGAATCGTCCTAAGCAAACTGCCTATTCGTTCCAGATTATAAACTTTATTAACTTTGCACTTATGTCCTATTTTTTTTTTTTGGCCTACTCATTCATAGTTATCCAAATTTTAACATGCGAAAACTTAAATATTATTCCTCTCAAGTTGACATTTATTTTGCCAAGATACATATGTTAAAACGTTCATATATGTCCAGAAACAACAATATAAACTTGTAAGGAAGACAAACAATGCATAAGACTTTGATCATTTTTCATTTAGCGCAACAACTAAGCTCATCAAGAGGCTAATTAATATCATCTAGAACAAGATTTTCAAACTTTAAACATGCTGATTTTTAATCACTTTTCATGGCCAAAAGCTCAACATAAGTACAAGGTTAATTTGTGTTTACCTTGTGTAGAAATTTCCAAGCTAGGAAGCAAATGAAAATAGCAAACCAAAGCCAAAAGCAAGCTACTTATGCTCCAAAAAATCAGCAACTAGGCAGCCTCTTTACACCTTAAAATTGACTTGAAACTTTGAAGTTTATATCCCAAAAAGCTCTTAGTGTTGATGCCTTTTAGTTCTAAACCCCTACACTTAATTTACTAAATATTACTCCTCTTTCACTTGCTTATTTTCTCTCTTTCTCTCCCAATTTTTTCAGCAAGCAGTTGTTGTATAAAATGAGGAGTAAATGCTCCTATTTATGGCTGAAAATTGGGGCCAAAAGGTGGAGTGTAGACTTATACAAAAGTACAAGCCCACACCCCTATGCTTGAGTATTTTCAGAGATAGTACAGCAGCCCTATGACATCTTTTCAGCCACCCTATGTTGTCCCAACAAGCTGAAAAAGTAAGTTGTCCTTTCGAAGGACAGCCCATCACATCAACAAACCCAACTAAACTAAACAAAATAGCCCCCAAACTAAATGACAATCTGACTTTTAAACTAAATTATGCTTCCTAACTTAACTAAACAAATCAAACTAAACTTTTAATTAACCAAAGATACAACCAGATTCTAAATTAAGCTAATAGGGTCCAAAAATCAAAATTTTAAGAGTTCTAATAACTGGAAAAAAGCAAATCAGCCCCGCAAGCTTCGTCACATCATTTAAAAAATCATCATAGCAGCCCACAAAAACTCACCATAGCAGCCCCCAAACGTCGTAGAACAGCCCCCCCCAAAACGCCATCATAGCACGGTCATCAACGAACAATCAACATCACAAAAATAAAGGAAAAAAGAAAAAGTAAAAAAGTAAGTAACATAACAAAAAGAAAATACGAGCAAGAAAAGAGGGAAAAAAATAAGAATCTTGAGCAAATGGGGTATGGAAAGTGATAGAAAAGGGTGAGAGAAAGAGGAAACACCAAACACTTACCGGGAAAAAGGAAAAAACTCCGGAGTTCAAGTTTAACCGAAATTTTGAGGCCAGATCTGCGGAAAACGGCTATGAATTAGGATAAAATAATACCAGAAATAGATAGAGGGGCTCGATAGCTTTCCGGAATGGTATAGTTTGTTATTTTTCGACCACCGGAAGGCAGTGGTCCGGTGGCGAAGACGGCGGAGCCGCAGCAGAGAGGGGTGGCGGGATTTTTCTGATGTAGAGGGAAAATTTGGCCGAGGTTTGGCCAAGCCATAGGCTTAGGTGGTGTGAGTGATGAAAAATGAGGAAAGAGAGCTTATATACCTAGGGCTTTGGGTGGGCTTTGGTTTATTGGGCCGGGTTTAGGATTGGGCTACATATATTTCTACCAATGGCCATTAAAGACTCATAATTTACTACAATTAAAACCACATAAATTTACAATACTATCACAATTAAATATAGAGTCATAGTTAAACACATAACAAGTATTTTTTGGCCATTTTCATATTTTCTATCCTAATTAATGACAATTTTTTAGTTAAAATAAAAAATAAAATTTAGGAAAATTTCGGCAAAAATCCTAAGAATCTAACACGGCTATTTTAATCAATTTTTCTGTATTCGTGCCTAAATTAGGTGATTACAGCTGCCCCTCTTTGTTCGGGAACACGAAGAGTTTTCGGACAAAGAAGTAATCGACAACTAATTTTGGCTTTTCGGTTCTAGCCGAGAGCATGCTTTTCAATATGGTGACCGTACCTTGAGTTTCGGTTCTAACTGAGAACAAAATTACCTACATATCTCCGGACTAAGGAATCAGGTCACTGTAGTTCCTCACGTGCGGTAGTTGGGACTACTGCATTCAAACAGACACTAGACTCTCCTAGACTAACACTAAGCACTCTCTAGACATATACAAACTAACTCTAGACACTTTTAGAACTAACTGGGACTGGCTCGATGCTCCTAGACTTACTCGGACTGACACAAGACATACTAGAACTGTTGTTGTTGGTCACTGTTGCTGGTTGCTGGCTAGCTGGCTGATGGTCATTGCTTTACAAGGAAAAAATGGAAATGCAACATTAGAAATGTAAAATTACAATTCCTAAACTAACTCTTTAGGCTTCCCAAGCTGATGAACTGGTCTGAAACTCCCACTTCCCAAGTGGTCTTGAAAACTTGAAATTGCCGCTCGGGCGGGCTTTGCCTCTAAAGTTGAAACTGTCGCTTTGACGACCTTTGGCTTGAAAGTAAAATTGCCGCTTTGACGGGCTTTGACTTGAAAGTAGAAATTGCCGCTTTGACGGGCTTTGACTTGAAAGTAAAATTGCCGCTTTGACGGGCTTTGAAATTGAATGCTGGTATTGCCGCTTTGACAGGCTTGACTTGAAAAATTAAAATTTCTGCTTTGACGGACTTTGACTTGAATGAAATTGCCGCTTTGACGGACTCTGACTTGAATGCTAAAATTGCCGCCTTGACGGGCTTTGACTTGAATGAAATTGCCGTTTTGACAGACTTTGACTTGAAAATTGAAATTGCCGCTTGACGGACTTTGACTTGAATGCTAAAATTTGGAACCACCATTCTGGTGGGTCTTGTTCTTGTTGAATTGAAAACCATCACTCTGATGGGTCTTGCTTTTGCTGAAAATTAAAACCATCTCTCTGATGGGTCTTGTTCTTGCTGAATTGAAAACCATCACTCTGATGGGTCTTGTTCTTGCTGAATTGAAAAACCATCACTCTGATGGGTCTTGTTCTTGCTGAATTGAAAATAACCATCACTCTGATGGGTCTTGCTTTTGCTGAAAATTAGAAACCATCACTCTGATGGGTCTTGCTTATGCTGGAAATTGAAAACCATCACTCTGATAGGTCTTGCTTCTGCTGGAAATTGAAAACTATCACTCTGATGGGTTCTGCTTCTTTCTGAAAATTGAAAACCATCACTCTGATGGGTCTTGCTTCTTTCTGAAAATTGAAAACCATCACTCTGATGGGGCTTGCTTCTTTCTGGAAATTGAAAACCATCACTCTGATGGGTCTTGCTTTTTATTGGAAATTAGAAACCATCACTCTGATGGGTCTTGCTTATGCTGGAAATTGAAAACCACCACTTTGATGGGTCTTGCTTTTGCTGGAAATTGAAAACCATCACTCTGATGGGTTCTGCTTCTTCTGAAAATTGAAAACCATCACTCTGATGGGTCTTGCTTCTTCTGGAAATTGAAAAATTGTAATCCATTATCCCAATGGGTCTTGACAGAAAGCTGAAATTGTAAACCATCACTCTGATGGGTTTTGTTTGAAAATTGAATCCCATTATCCCAATGGTTCTTGTCTTGAAAGTTGAAAACCACGGCTCCCTGCTCAGATGGTCCCTGATTTCTTTCTTTATTTCTTTTTTTGCTTTTCAAGTTTGTCCCCGACGAGCAACTGACTTGATGTAGTTGTGTTCTCACACTTCCCAACCTAAATTCTCATATTGTTCTTTGGTCACATCTTGTATAAGTAACAAACCATTTCCTGGTGATCTTCATGGTACAATCTCGGTATTAGGCTCCCATTCCCGACTTTTCCGGTACAACTGAAACTTGTAGACAAGTTTTGCAAACCTTTCTGAATGCCCGAAAATAAAGAGAAAGAAATAAATGAAAAGGAAAGTGAAGAAACTCAAAAGGAGACATCGAACGAAAGATGTCCCTGGTAGATAGAAGAAACTTATTAGGAGGTGAAACGACCACCTTAGTAAAAGATGACATGCATCTGGAATCAACACTTGATCCATTCACCCGGTCTATCCCTAAACTTGCTCCCAGTTTGACAACTTTGCTCAACCCGAACTTGATGATGACTTCCACAATCCTCATTCGACTAGTAGTGCCCTTTCGGGTTTTCACCAACTAACCTCTCTCTTTGTTCTTTTAACTCACTATTGCCTTGCAACGCCTTTTCAGGTTTTCACCGACAAGATTTCATTTTTCTTTCTCTTTTTTTTTTTCATTTCTTTCATTTTTTTCGCTCTTTCCCAATCGGCCTCACATCTTTCCTTGCTGCTCGACCCCGTCTTTCCTTTCTTTCTTCAATTTCGGCCTTTATCTTGATTCCCCGGAGAGTTTCTCCTTTAATGACCTTGGTGCTCCCAGCTCCTAAATGCGACTGTCGGCTTATAAGAATGCGACTTTACGGTGTGGAACTTATCTCTTGATACCCTACTCGGCTTGACATTCTCAATGATCGGTCGGAAGGGTCTTTATTTGGACTGTAAAGTGGGCTTTGGTTAGGCTACGAAGAAAAGGGGTTCTGCCAGAAAGCTTAGAAACATCTCATGAGACGATCAGATGAATATCAAAAACTATGATATTACCACTTTTGAAAATAAAAGAAACTTATTTCCCCCAGTTTAGGCAATATGGGGATTATTTCTCTTTTTTTTTCTCTTTTTATTTATTTTTTTTTTTTGAGTTTTTCTCTTTAGTTTGAAAAGCGGTATGAAAGTATCTCATGAAATGATTTGGTGAATGATACAACCATTGGAATCATTTCTTTTTTCAAATAACAAACAAACTGTAGCCCCGGTTTAGTGAAATCGAGGAATTATCTTTTGAATTTTCTAATATGAAAATATATGGAATATCGAGATTATCCCCCGAGATGAATACAATAAAAGAAAAGGGATGTTGACTTTCTCCTCTTTTTTTTTTCTTTTAAATAAACTTCTGCCCCAGTTTAGGATAAACTGGGGTGCTTTGAGTTTTTTCCTCGACTTCGAGACTGATATACCAAACATCTCATGAAACAGACGAATATATGGTATGATAAAATAGAAGTTTGTTTTTATTTTATTTTAAAAAATAAAATAAAAACAAACTTCTGCCCAAGTTTAGCATAGAATGAGGAACAAAATTTCTTTTGACGTTGGCCGCAAACTTGGAGGCTAGTTTTTGGTCAATATGAACAGGAAAAAAAATGAACTTTTCCCTGTTATGAACACAAGGAAAATGGGGAGGAATAATGAATTTCCTCCATTTTCTTAAAAAACAAAAACAACTTCTGCCCCAGTTTAGAATAAAGTGGGGTCTTTGATTTTCTTGATATATTCCGCAAGCCTGGAGGCAAACTTTGCGCGAATAAAAGTAGACAGGGAAAGAGGAATTTTCTCTTGTTGCGACCGCACCGAAATGGTTGCCTACGTATCCTTTTGAGAGGAATCAGGTCAGACGTAGCTCTAGCACTGAGGTAGATTTTTTGTTGTTCTTTTCGTTTTTCCTTTTTTTTTTTTCTTCTAATCACATCAAATTGATTCCAAGGGAGGGCAGGCCAAAGAAAATACAGAACAAGGCAAAAAAAAAAGGACTGACAAAAGGACATAGTGTTTGGGTAGAAAAAATGAAAGTCGTTCGTCATCCCGACCCGAGAATGCCTCGCACAAATTATGATTCAATAAATTGACCTGGATTGATCCACACGTATCCTCGACTTCTGCTTCAACGATGATTCTCAAAATTGGTATTTCAAATTCGGTCTAAGCGACCGTGCATGATTTTGAACTTTTCACCGATCTCCCTTATCGGATGACTACTGATTATCCCAACTTATTTCGCTCCCTCTTCTATCCCTCTTTACTGCTCAAATAGCTCACAATGCCAGAGCGCGTGTTTAGATCAAGACGTAAATTCCGCACGCATGTCATGTTATTAAGGTCGACAAAATAAAAAATAGGAAACTAAGGAGGTAAGAAAATGAAACATAAAAGACCGAATATTAGGACGAGATGGATCTCTCTTTCATTGAATTGAAGATATAAGGGTTTGAACAAACAAAACAAGCAAAATAATGCACTTGGGTTACAACCCTTGAATAACCAAGTACATAGAAAGGATAGCAAAACAAACTACAATATTTCACAGTCACTCAATTGCAAGTCAGGGCCAGTTTCCTGCTTTTCATGCATTGTTGAGCCCTTCACAAGGATGCACCATGCTGATACCAAAGAAATTCCCTGAATCTGGCGATTTCTTCTTCTTTTCCTTATTTTTCTCCAAGTCCCATCAGGGTGGACTTCACTTCTTTGGGACTGATGAATGACCGAGTAAGATTTGGAATTGGCTTCTCGAGAGACATGTTCGTCTTCTTCATTTCTTCACCCCTTACTCTGTCTACTACCCCAAGCACAATCTCAGGAACACAATTCACTGTCACTAGCATTTTGTTGGTCCCAACTGACACATCACCAACAGATATTATCGGCATTGTAGATTCAACTCTCAAATCTTCTACACCCACCATACCCACCATATGCACATCATCACATACATGCAATGAGTTATTATTTATACCTGGTGCATCTGAACCCTCAACTTGAATCTGACCATTATCGATCAAAGCTTGGATATCCTTCTTGAGAAAATGGCAATCCTCAGTGTCATGCCCCGGTGCACCTGAATGGTAAGCACATTGACGAGAGTAGTCAACCCTATCCCTAGGATGCATTCCTCCATTGATCGGTTTCAGTATGTCCAAAGCTTGCAACTTCTGAAAAAGTTCGGCGTAAGATTCTCCAATTGGCGTGAACTCATTCTTTTTCGCTTGATGCACCTTTTTATACTCAACTTTTGGGCGAAAAGCTGGAGGACCTCTTTGTCGGTAGGGAAGGTTTGGTGGAGGCTGGAATTGGTTATGTGGAGCTTGGTGAATGGGATATATAGGATGTGGGGCTGGAGCGCGCCATTGCGGATAAGATGATATTGGAGCATATGGCTGCACTGTATGGATTGAGTATTGGGGTAGAGGGACAGAATACTGCGGATTTTGTGGGGTGTAGTAGTGTTGTGGAGGATATATTTGTGGAGCTTGGTATGAGTGGGTTAGATTGTATCTTTTCTCGCTCCACTTTTGTGAACTTGAACCCACCATGGCTACATCATCTTGATTCTTCTTCCCCAAGGCTCTTGCCTGGGCTCGCAAAGCTGTTTGGCTGATAATCTTGCCTACCTTGATTCCTCTCTCAATCATCTCCCCAATTCTCACTGCTTCACTGAATTGTTTCCCTATGGCGGAGGCCATTGCTTGGTAGTAGGTCTCATCAAGCACCTCAACGAACTCTTCGACCATTTTATCATCGGGTATCAAAGGGCTCACACGCGCTGCCTGCTCGCGCCATCTATAGGCATACTCTCTGAAGCTTTCACTTGTTTCCTTTGTGATCGTCTTCAAGGAAGAACGATCAGGAGCAACCTCCATTTTGTAACCATAATGATTTAGGAAAGCGCTGGCCATGTCATCAAAGGTGACCCACTTCGAAACATCTTGTTGCACAAACCATTCTGTTGCCGGTCCTCCCAAACTGTCAGCAAAGTATGCCATCAACAATTCATCCTTCTCAATGCCCCTCATTTTGTTAAGGTAGATCTTTATGTGGATCCTTGGATCACTTTGCCCAATGTACAGATCAAATTTGGGCACAACAAAACCTTCAGGCAATGGCATATGAGGGAACAAACACAAGTCGTTGTATGAAATATTGGTTTTACCCCCTTGCCCTTGTATGTTTTTCACAGTTTGCTCCAAGCTTTTCAATTTCCGAGCAAAATCATTCTCTTCTGTTTTTCCCAACCTCTCGATATCAGCATGTGATTCTGGGTGGTGTCCCTGATCATACGACTCGGTTTGGCGGAAGACATTGCCCTGAGCTTGTTTAAATTGTTGATTATGGGCCCTTAACTGTGGGTCAGTGTTCGATCTTTGCAAAGTGTGTCCTGCAGGAACGGTGAATGCTGCGGCAGGAACCTGGGGTTGGCCATGTTGTCCATGCTGTGGGAATTGTGCCCTAGGTTGTACAGTAGAAGGTTCAGCTGCATTGTCAGTTGCCGGATGTGGAGCAAATCCTGGAGGGTAACGGGGCTCTCCCACCACTGTGGATTGCCCTTGCCCTGGTTGCTGGGTATTTTCCATGAAACCAGCAGCAGCTGGTGGAACATGAGGTGCCTGAACTGCTGCCAGGTTGCGAACCAGCTGCATCATCATTTCTTTCACAGCTGCGAAGTCTTCGGCCATCTTGACCTGTTGCTCAGCTAAGCGAACTAGCTCAGTGTTCTCAATTTCCTCAGCCATCGTTGTTGGAGTGTTTTCCTGAACTTCAACCACTTCTAGAACAGGCAGTGGTCCCTTGATTCTGGTGGACTAGGAATGTGGGGCCAGCACGACAGTTGCTCGAGCTATTGAACCAAACAGGTTAGCACAAAAGAAGCACAGATTGCAGCCTAAGGTTGTTATGCGTCATCCCGAAACGGTTAATGGCGTAAGTCGAGTGTACCGATCGTATCCCCAAAAGATTGCTTATGTGCCTTAACCAAAATTAGAACAAAATTGTAATTGATACTTAATCAGCCAAGGACGAACTTGGATTTATTTTTTTTTTTTGAAACAAACTCTTTGATCTAATTCGAAAAGGAACCTTAGAGTATTTACAAAATTTGACCATTATGACGACACAAAGACACAAAATATTACACGAATTAGATGAAAAATTGGTTTACAAAAATTGGCCATTATGACGCGTAAAATTCCGATAAATTACTTTTCAAAATATGGACTTGACTTGGACACAGACTCCAAGACATAAAAAAAGGGTCCCAAAATTTTGCCAATATACCGGCGCAAAACTATGACAAATTATTTTTTAATACTTGAGATCAAACCCGGACACAAAATTAGACTCTAAAATTTCTTGAAAAAAAAAATTCGCCATTATAACGGCGTAAAATGACAACTAAAGATATTTTGAGATACGAGACTAAACCCGTTTTTCATTTTTTTCTCTTTTTTTTCCTCAAAATTTAATATCCACCCCCGGTGATCGGTCAGCATAACAACCCTCTTTCAACAACAAATGCAACACATAAGATGCCAATAATGTGTCTTTTCGGGACACGGGCCCATCTTGACACAAAGGGGTCAGCCTAGACAAGTGCAATACCGGTGTACCGCACCTCATTAAGTCAAATATGATGCAGATAATTAGGCCTAAAGGTTTAACTCTAGGTGACACCAGTGACTCGGTGTCTAGACTGGCTCATAACTCGGTGGACTAGCCGGGCGGAAAGCGCATCGGGGCCGTCCGGAAACCGTGTGTCCGGCCTAAAATCCCGTTATGCCTTCCTCCTAAATTAAGGGCAATTTAGTAAGAAGTCTCAAATGCCACAAGCAATCTGGTAAGTGCACGTGTGTGTGTGTTTCAGAGACTCAGAGGTTTGCGGAGGAAGATAGTTTATATACAGTTCAAAAATATCAAAGCAGTAACATTCAACTTTCCACGTGATAACGGCAAGAATATAACAACCAAATATTTAATAAATTAAAACACGCGACAATTTTTCAAAGTCGGAGATTCTAGTTTTCACTAATTTTCCCAGCGGAGTCGCCAAGCTGTCACGACTTTTTTTTTACAACACAAGACTAAATAAATAGAATTGCGTATTTAAAAGGTTATGACGGGTGTTAAAGGTACACGATTATTTAAGAGAAATTCGGAGTCGCCACTTGACAAGTTAAAGGTGTGCCAAGTCACCAGAGTGGTGTACCTGGAACACCGTTGACTCGTCTAATGGTCTGCGTCAGAGATTCGGATAAGGTCCTCAGTTGACTCTCGGGAAGGTGTTAGACACCCTCGAGTCCTGTGCCGAGCACAGTTGCTTTATTGTCGTGTTTTGATTTATTAAACGTGGTTGTTAAATTTTTGCCGTTCATTTAAAGTTACGCTTTTATTTGTTTAACCAAAATTGTATTAGGTAACCCGTTGGGTAGACCTTAGCACAAACTTGTGACTATCATTTGATTTCGTTTCGCCTAGTAAGTAGATCGCTGATCATACTTTATTATTACGCGCAATCGTGGAAGTCTTCTCGCTCCTATTTTAGTTTGCCTAATCGATTTAGTTAAGTGCAAACGCTAAATTTATTAAATGACAAATTGGGACTCCCAAATTTATCTTTATTGATAAAAAAAAGGATTACGAAATTATATATATATATATATATATATATATATATATATATATATATTATATATATATATATATATATATATATATATATATATATATATATATATATATATATATAAATTGGGCTGTTTGTTAAATTGGAACGAGTTTGGACTGTTTACGCAAAGGAAAAAGCTTGAAACCTACGTGTTTTACTTCTGTAATTGGGCCAAAACTGTTTGAATCAACAGGCCACATTAAAATTTTTTTTTGCAAAACTAGTCACTTTTTCATTTCTGTACAAATAATGATCATTGCACATGTTATGAGTGGCCAGATTTATAAAGGAAAAAGAATCGTCCTAAGCAAACTGCCTATTCGTTCCAGATTATAAACTTTATTAACTTTGCACTTATGTCCTTTTTTTTTTTTTTTTGGCCTACTCATTCATAGTTATCCAAATTTTAACATGCGAAAACTTAAATATTATTCCTCTCAAGTTGACATTTATTTTGCCAAGATACATATGTTAAAACGTTCATATATGTCCAGAAACAACAATATAAACTTGTAAGGAAGACAAACAATGCATAAGACTTTGATCATTTTTCATTTAGCGCAACAACTAAGCTCATCAAGAGGCTAATTAATATCATCTAGAACAAGATTTTCAAACTTTAAACATGCTGATTTTTAATCACTTTTCATGGCCAAAAGCTCAACATAAGTACAAGGTTAATTTGTGTTTACCTTGTGTAGAAATTTCCAAGCTAGGAAGCAAATGAAAATAGCAAACCAAAGCCAAAAGCAAGCTACTTATGCTCCAAAAAATCAGCAACTAGGCAGCCTCTTTACACCTTAAAATTGACTTGAAACTTTGAAGTTTATATCCCAAAAAGCTCTTAGTGTTGATGCCTTTTAGTTCTAAACCCCTACACTTAATTTACTAAATATTACTCCTCTTTCACTTGCTTATTTTCTCTCTTTCTCTCCCAATTTTTTCAGCAAGCAGTTGTTGTATAAAATGAGGAGTAAATGCTCCTATTTATGGCTGAAAATTGGGACCAAAAGATGGAGTGTAGACTTATACAAAAGTACAAGCCCACACCCCTATGCTTGAGTATTTTCAGAGATAGTACAGCAGCCCTATGACATCTTTTCAGCCACCCTATGTTGTCCCAACAAGCTGAAAAAGTAGGCTGTCCTTTCGAAGGACAGCCCATCACATCAACAAACCCAACTAAACTAAACAAAATAGCCCCCAAACTAAATGACAATCTGACTTTTAAACTAAATTATGCTTCCTAACTTAACTAAACAAATCAAACTAAACTTTTAATTAACCAAAGATACAACCAGATTCTAAATTAAGCTAATAGGGTCCAAAAATCAAAATTTTAAGAGTTCTAATAACTGGAAAAAAGCAAATCAGCCCCGCAAGCTTCGTCACATCATTTAAAAAATCATCATAGCAGCCCACAAAAACTCACCATAGCAGCCCCCAAACGTCGTAGAACAGCCCCCCAAAACGCCATCATAGCACGGTCATCAACGAACAATCAACATCACAAAAATAAAGGAAAAAAGAAAAAGCAAGAAAGTAAGTAACATAACAAAAAGAAAATACGAGCAAGAAAAGAGGGAAAAAAATAAGAATCTTGAGCAAATGGGGTATGGAAAGTGATAGAAAAGGGTGAGAGAAAGAGGAAACACCAAACACTTACCGGGAAAAAGGAAAAAACGTCGGAGTTCAAGTTTAACCGAAATTTTGAGGCCAGATCTGCGGAAAACGGCTATGAATTAGGATAAAATAATACCAGAAATGGATAGAGGGGCTCGATAGCTTTCCGGAATGGTATAGTTTGTTATTTTTTGACCACCGGAAGGCAGTGGTCCGGTGGCGAAGACGGCGGAGCCGCAGCAGAGAGGGGTGGCGGGATTTTTCTGATGTAGAGGGAAAATTTGGCCAAGGTTTGGCCAAGCCATAGGCTTAGGTGGTGTGAGTGATGAAAAATGAGGAAAGAGAGCTTATATACCTAGGGCTTTGGGTGGGATTTGGTTTATTGGGCCGGGTTTAGGATTGGGCTACATATATTTCTACCAATGGCCATTAAAGACTCATAATTTACTACAATTAAAACCACATAAATTTACAATACTATCACAATTAAATATAGAGTCATAGTTAAACACATAACAAGTATTTTTTGGCCATTTTCATATTTACTATCCTAATTAATGACAATTTTTTAGTTAAAATAAAAAATAAAATTTAGGAAAATTTCGGCAAAAATCCTAAGAATCTAAGACGGCTATTTTGATCAATTTTTCTTTATTCGTGCCAAAATTAGGTGATTACAGTTGCAGATGCCTGGAATCAGTCCACTCATGGCCCATTAATGGGGCAAGTTTGGATAAAGTTAAAGTATGCTAAACGAAGACTAAAGCAGCTGAACATCAAAGAGTATAAGGAATTTGATGAAAAGATAAAGATCTTAAGGCACCAGTTAGAGGACCGGCAAACTCCGATGAGAGACCATGTGCAGTACTCCAAGCTACTTGATCAGAGAAAGTGATACAATCCGGATTGGTATCCAAAGCCGTGGGAAGCTTACGCTCAACATGCGGGACTTTGAACGTTTCAAAGAGAGCTTGGAAACCAGGATTCAAGTCAAAGAAGGCCAAAAGACCAAGTTGCGAGCTTGCTGAAAGACCAAGTTGAGAGCTTGCTGAAAGTCTGGAAAAGCAATACACTGCGCAATCGTGAAGTGTGCCACGCGATCGTGATGGATCCTCAAAGTACTCTGCGCGATCGCGTCCCTACCATGCGCGATCGTGATGAAGGATTTATCAGCAGCGTTCCAGAATTAGCTTCAGGGGCATTTTTGTCCATTTATCATTGTTTAATTAGGCTTAGGGGCTTTTAGTCATTTCACCCTCATACATGGGAAAACTATATAAGCTCCCCTTAGTCTTTGATTTCATTAGTTAGTTTTTGATTGAGGATAGAGATAGATTAGGACGAGCCTACCTTGTGAAAGCCGGAGGCTTCACGGTCTCCTTTACTTGGAACCGAGTGGATATCATCCTAGTATGGATCCTCGATAGGTTCAAGTTTCTTTCTCTCTCTTAGATATTCAATCGTGTTTGAATCGAATATCCCTTCTTTCTTCTATTTTTATCCTTCCCCGTCCCCATTTTCTCGTTGTTATGTTTACTTTGTCGCTTCCGTTCCTTTATTTTGCTTCCGCGTAGTTTGGTTTGTATCATTTGGTATCAGAGCACGGATTGGTGTTTGTTCTTACAAACACTATCTAGGTTTTGAATATCAAAATCTGAAAATCACAAAAAAAAAAATAATAATAATAATCAAAAATCAAAAATTCCAAAAATAGAAAGTTTGGTCTTGAGTTCCTTGTTGTGGCTTTATGTTTGGATTGTGTATTGTTGTTTGGATTTGGATTTGTGTTTACCTACTGATTTGGGATTGTGAAAGTGAAGAAAACTCCTAAAACCCCATTGTTGACTTTGAAAAAAAAAAAAAAAAGCTTGAAGAACAAGAAAGTGGGTTTGTGAGTTTGAGGTTTTTTGATTCGAAAATTGTGTGGGGTTTTGATCTATTGGTGTTTGTGAAACTTGAGATGTTGTTGTTTGGAATTTAGACTTGAAAAGAAGAGAAGAAAAAAACCAAACCCTCCATTGTTGAACCTTGAACTTGAACTTGAAGAAAATTGAAAATGTGTCTTGATGGTCTCATGATTATTTCACAAAATTAATTGTTGGGGTTGATTCACCATGTTGTAAGGAGGTTGTG
Source organism: Petunia axillaris subsp. axillaris (assembly GCA_029990575.1). Lineage (NCBI taxonomy): Eukaryota > Viridiplantae > Streptophyta > Magnoliopsida > Solanales > Solanaceae > Petunia > Petunia axillaris. Next base: position 50,138,280 of record JARKNS010000009.1, read on the forward strand.
GTCAAATATATAACACTTTTGGTGAAGATTTGATTGAGGGTTGTGGATCAAAGTGCTTCATTTTTTAATCACACATATGAAGGTGTAAGAACATGATGAGCATTGAAGAAATAGCCACCTGAGGTAACATTCTTTGACCGATAACCACTAAAACGTGAACTTTTGGCACCCCAATTTACAAATAGCCACTCTGGGCGACTTTTTTTGACCCGTAGCCACTTCCTGTGAATTGCTCATTGCTTCCCTGTTTGATAAACAACGACCTGGAATGAAAATATTTGACCCGATAGCAACTTCAGTGAATTGAACTCTTGGCTGTCCCATTTTAAAAATAGCCAGTCCTAATTGTTTTCCTAGTCTTTTCATGTTTATTCCTAGCTAGATTAACATTAATATTAGTCCATATTAGTGTTGTCTAGTTATTTTTGTCCATATTTCATTTCGTGCCAATTTCTTTCGTGGTTTTCTCGTTTTAGTTTCATTGTGCGCTTCTTTGACTCCTAGTCCGTTAGTGTGTCTTTTGTCCTTCCTTGTGTAAACATAAATTCTATTCTACCCCGAATTGGTTTGGTACTCTTGTCAAGTATCCTTGGGTTAGTTTGAAAGCAACTTTAGCCAAAGCCAAAAAATGGAAAAAGGCTTGAGTGGTGAGATCATTAGAGTGTGGTCATAAAAGCCTTGACCTTGAGTGTGTACACGAGCGAAAAAATATTATTGAGTGCTATCTTTGGAGTGATACACGTGAGGGAGTGACTTGTGAGGTCTCATTTTGACTACTAATTCTTTTGATTTCATATCTTTCTTATAGGTACTATGTCTCTTTTGAAAGATGACTCTAACAATGAGAGGGAAATAATCATACAAAAATTGTTGGTTTATCTGGAAAGATGTGATAACTCTTTGTAGAAGTTAAGTGAGGACCTAAAAGTATTCTACTACAAGATTGTGGGAAGTGAGGAAGATAAAAGTGACAACTCAAGAGAGGAAAAAGGAGAGCTTGAGTTGAGTGAAGTGAGTGAGTTGTCACAAGAAAAGAGAGAGGAATTTAAAAATGAAATAAGAGAAAAGAAAGAGGGACAACAAAAGGGTGAGGGTGCGGGTGAGGATTTTCCTTATTCTAACAATGCTAACCTTTCTTCTTTCTCTAGTTGTCTTGAGCATTTTGAAGGTACCGTTGAAGATGCTAAATTGGGGAATCCTTCCTTGGAAGGGGTTCCATGCCTTGAAGAAAAAGAGGAGATCAAAGTGAAATCTCCAAATGAACAAGTGAGCTTAAATTTGAGAAGCCAAGGTAAAGAAGAATCTTTAGGTGTGCTACAAGGTAACAAAGCTAATCCTAACTCTTATATTTGTTTGGGTGAGTTTGATAGAGACTTGAGTATGGTTGATAGCTTTATTTTTTGTGGAAATAATGATTCTTTATCTTGCATTGATGATAGTGGTTGTGAGCATACACTAGTTGGGCACACTTGTGAAAATAAAATTGATGGATTTTGTGTGTGTGAATTGTTCCATACTAGTGAGGTACATATGGATAAGCTTGAACAAAGTGATTTTTGGTTTGACACTCCCCCTTTGTTTGATAAATATGAAAATTAATTGCTTGATCTTGATGTGGTAACATTCGATAGCATTCTTGATTGTAGTGGAAATTTGTGTCAAGTGGAACATAGTGTTGGAATGGAAAGTGTGCACTTACTTGGAGGGAGTGAAATGGTTGATGAATTTTCCTTGAATGAAATTAAATTAGCTTCCTTTTTGATTAAAATTGATGAAACATGTTATGAGTTGTTAAGTGAGTGTACACTTGAAAAGGTGAATCGTTCTTTGGATTGTCCTAGTTGTGACCTTGTGCTTGATAGAGATTCTAGTTTAGAAAGAGGACTTGTGTGTATGGACACTATTGATGATGTTGCTTTGTTTGACACTTGTGTTTTTGAAAGGTTCGCACTTGATGAAAATTGTGAATCAATGCTTAAGGAGTGCATAACTTGTGAAAATAACTCTTGTGACTTGCTTGAGAATGATAATTGTGTGGATGCTAGCAAACTAACTCCTAAAATATTTGTTGAAAGCTTGTCTAATATTTGGAAGTCCTCCGAAGGTAAAGAATGTTCCTTAAAGAAGGAGGGAGGCACTAATGATAGTAGTGGTAAAGTAGGAGATACTAGCTTTAGTATCAATTTCTTTATTTGCTATGAGCATGCATTTGAGATAGACTTGGCTAGAGCTTCCAATACAAAGAATGCAAAATTGTCAATGGAGGCTTGGCATGAGTTAAATGAGCTTAAAATTGAAAAATCTTTTGTGATTGAACTTGCTCATTGTTGCTTTTCTAGCCGAGTTTTTGATGTTGGAATTGGAAAAATATTCTTTATGGATGATTTTGATACTTGGCTATATCATTAGAGTGTGCACTTTGAGCATGAGTGTGTGAGTTTTGTTCCATCCTCTTTGTTGTGTAGTGCTTGGAAAATTGTTGAGTTGTTATTCATTCGCGTCATGGTTTTGCAAGGTACAAATTCGAGGACGAATTACTTTAAAGAAGGAGGGAATGATGCGATTCGGATTGGCTCTCATGACATTAGCATATTTAGAATTGACCTCAAAAGCTTGGAATGCTTCAAGAGGCCTTGGAAGCCAATGATCAAATCAAGAATAGCCAAAAGGGCGTTCCAGACAGCTTTGATAATTAGTGGAAGTAGACTTTTAGTCTTTTTGTAATAACTAGCTCTAGGGCTATTTAAGTAATTGTTAGTTTTAATTAAGCCCTAGTATAAATAGTTTATGTTGTCTTCATTTTGAGATTAGATTATGTTGAATTGTGAAAACTCTTTAAGAGAGAATATGGTTAGGCCATTGTTGCTTCCAAACTTCCATGAACTTGCAAGAGGTATTCAATCCTCTTGAGGGTTTGTTTAGATGAGGTACCTCTTTTATTCGAAATCTAAGAAGAGGTGTTGGTTTGAATCCAACATTGCTTCCAATTTCTTAAATTTGCTGTCTATCTTCTATTTATTGTTTGTTCTTTCCATTCTTAGATTTTAGGATCATATCAGAAAGCATTAAATCAGCAGCTGGAAAAATGGGCTAATATAAGGAAATTATATTTAAGCAGAAGCCAAGAATCCAATCGCTTAGGCTAGGAGACTCTAACTTTGCTTTCTTCTTTGTTAATATGAGACAGAAAACCTTCCAGAAAAGCATTAAGAGCTTGGTGACAAAGGAAGGAGAATGAGTGCATAATCAGGTAGATATTAAGAAAGCTATGAAGGCATTCTACAATGAGCTGCTGGGGACAACAGAACCTCAGTTGTCTGGTGTTGACCTCACTGTAATAAGAGAGGAAAAAAAACTTCACAGGCTGTAACAATTGAAGTTGATAGAATCTGCCACTAGTGATGAAGTCCGGCAAGCTTTAAAAAGTATCAATGATACGAAAGCTCCTTGATGTGATGGCTTTAATGATGTGTTCTTCCAGAAAACTTTGGCATGAATTCACTCAATCAGTACTGGATTTCTCCTCTATAGGTGAATTATATAGTCCTATAAATTACACAACTATCACCTTGATTCCAAAGGTACCAAATCCTACCGGAGTAGCTGACTTTGTCCCCATCTCACGTTGCACCATATTGTATAAGCTGATATCTAAGATTTTTACTCATAGAATGCGGATACGGATAGCTTGGTAGACAATAGCCAGTTTGCTTTTGTTCTAGGAAGGGTTATTACTAATAATATTATAATGAGTCATTAACTGGTAAAGGGATATGTGAGAAAAAAGATTTCTCATAGGTGTATGCTAAAAATAGATATGAGAAAGCCTATGATTCTGTGGAGTGGTCTTATTTAGAACAAGTGCTTAACTGATTAAATTTCCCTAAAACCTTTGTAAAGTGGATCATGACATGTGTTAGCACTGTTTCCTATTCTATCCTTATCATTAGTAAGCTTGCTTCCCCTTTCCAAGCAAAAGAATGCCTGAGGCAAAGGGATCCTCTTTCTCCCTACCTCTTTGTTATGGCAATAAAGTATCTTTATAGACAGTTGAGGACCTTGCAAAGACAACCAAATTTTAATACCATCCCACATGCATCAAGCTGGGTACTCTGAAACTTGGATTTGCATATGACCTTCTATTATTTGCACGTATGATCCTATCTCAATTCAATTGCTATATGGTTGTTTTACTGCCTTTTCTCATGCATCTTGCTTTGAAACTAATCCTTCAAAGAGTTGTGTCTATTTTGGTGGTGTGGGACCTGAAGACCAACATAGTATCTTGCAAATACTCACGATAGGAGACTTACCCTTTAGATACTTGGGGATCCCCCTTAGTATTAAAAGAACCTCTATGGTTTAATATAAACAATTATTGGACAATATAATAGTCGGAATCACTTCTTGGACTACTAAGTTCTTATCAAATCCAGGAAGGATTCAATTGATCAAGCCAGTGTTGTTTTCTATTGAGATATTTTAGTCTCAAATCTTTGTCTTGCCAAAGAAAGTTCATTATATCATTGAATCACTATGTAGAAGGTTATTGTAGACAGGTGGGGTTGAATTGTCTAAGAAAGCACTCATAGCATGGGAGAGGTTGTCCTTACCAAAGACTGTTGGAGGTCTTAATCTCCTAGATGTTGGTATCTAGAATAGGGCTGCCATTTGCAAGATGTTATGGAACCTTAGCCAGAAAAAAGATAAGCTATGGATGCAGTGGATTCATAGTTATTACATAAAAGGGAGAGACTTATGGAAAGTTCAAGTGAACCAAGTTTCCTCGATGCTTCAAAAAATCATAAAGGCAAGAGCCACTTTTGCTCAAGCTAGGATAGTGTAGAATGATGTGCAATAGTTGCATAGTTTCTCTATTAAGAAGATGTATTATTAGCTCAGAGGTGTGCTTGAAAGGAGCAATGGAGGAAGATTATATGTAACAACCCTAGTTCTTCTAGATGGTGCTTTATGCTATACTTGGCCCTGAACTTGAAATTGTTCACCAGAGATAAAATTGCAAGATGGACAATTATTAATGACCTACTCTGCCCCCTCTGCAATATTGAAGATGAAACTGTTTAACACTTGTTTTTTAAATGCTTTTTTGCTGCAGGTGTATGGGCTAAGCTCTTACAATGGCAAGGGGTGCAAAAGGAACCAATTTTTTAAATGTTTTTTTTGCTGCAGGTGTATGGGCTTAGCTCTTACAATAGCAAGGGGTGCAAAAGGAACCCATGGGCTGGTATGACGAAATGCAATGGAAAGACTGCTAGTGCTGCAATTTACAGAATGACATTGGCCTGCTATACTTACAATGTATGGGTTGAAAGGAAGCATAGAATCTTTCAACAGCACAAAAGATCAGTAGAGGTTGTAGTGAAACAGATCATTCAGGAGGTGCATGGGCATGGAGCTTTGAGAAGTAGACTGAAGAGAAAGCTTGTCGTACTAAAATTTTGTCGCTTGTGGTTGATATTTAGCATTGTAGCTTGCAGGATTACTTTGTTTTTGTATTTCTAAATCTAAGTATTATCTACTTAGCTATATGGTAATGCCTGTTTAGGAGATACAACAGTGTTCTTGATGGAGTATTGCGCTGTAAATTTCTGAGTTTTGGCGATAAAAATTTTTTAATTACCAAAAAAGATAATATGCTGATAGAAAACATATAAAATAGGAGTACTTTTTATTTTTATTTCGTATTGCTCTTTTATTTTTTGGCAGCAGCTTCTTTGATTCTAAAAAAAAGTTTGGTAAGTGTGGTTTCCTTTACGTGAGTTTGATCTGGGTTCTGGGGTACAAGCAGGGATGGATGTAGGGTTCGACATACGGCCGGATTATTTGGCCGTGACTATGTATGTGCGTTAAAAAATTCACTAAAATATACAGAATAATTTACAATTCAGTTTACTAGCACTTGAAGTTGTATTAATATTCTGTTGAGAGCTGGTTTTGAAGTATGACAACAAGAAGGACTCAGAGGTTCCCACTGTTAACCTAGTCCTTGGAATAAAGGGCACGCTTGATCGAAAAGGATTACGGGTTGCAAATCCCTGCGGAACTAGGAGTAGTGGCGCGTGATTGAATATACATCATAGTCAGACTAAAAGAGGCTGTGTCCAGGCTGTGTCTTCGAAGTGTGAAAAGGAGTTGGACTTCAACAAGGAAAAGAGTTACTAGGAATCCTGACTTGCCATAATTAAAAGGATTCCTTGTAGAACTCAACTAGGGTTTCAAGACCCATATAAATGCAAGTAGTAGAGGCAGCCGAAAAGCAGTTATTCACAAACGGAGAGTTGAGAGCACGAAAAGGCAATCTAGCATCTTTCTACGTGAAAAACTGGAGAAGACAACTTGAGTGCATGCAGGGTATTGAGTCTAGATATTCTGTCTAGGTTCGTCAAATTGCAAGTTGTCTTTAATTCGAGCTTTCATAGTTTTTACCTATTGGCTTATTCAGAAGCATATGTATTAGGTGAACTTTTGTGTAATTACTGAGAAGCTAGAGTTTAGCTTTGAGTAGTGATTAGGGTCTAGAGGGTAGCCCCTTGGTTACAAAGTTTGTAATCAGAAACGTTGCTCTTGTGTTAGTGGATTCAGTTCTAAAATCCCAGAGTATGGGTCGTGCTTTTTCTCCCTTGAGCAAGGAGTTTTCCACGTAAAATCCTTGTGTTCCTTGTGTGTGGTGTTGTGAGTTATAGTGTTCCAGGCAGTATAAAAGATAATATAAGAACTAGGTTCTACGTTAGAAGAACCAGGTTCTCGTGACAAAAATCGGTAGATACTATTCAACCCCCCCTTCTAGTGTCTTCAGGAGGTGCATAGAGTGTAACAAGTGGTATCAGAGCAGGTCTTCTTGTAAGAGGTTAACACCTTGAGAAGGATCAAAATGAGTGCACCACCTACCATCACTGAAGGATAGTCAGTTCAGAGGCCCCCACAGTTCAATGGGCAATACTATGCATGGTGGAAGAACAGTATGGAGAACTACATATGTGCTGAAGATTATCAACTCTGGCTGATAGTCTCTGAAGGAAATCTGATCCCCACCAAAGTAGTAGGTGACGGAGCTACTGCTAAGCAAGAACCAAAACCGAAAGAAGAGTTTAATGAGACGGACTATAAGATGATTGAAAAGAATCACAAAGCCAAAAGACTGGTCATTTATGGTCTTGGTCCTGAGGAGTTCAATCGAGTATCATCTTATAAGACGGCCAAGGAAAGGATTCCAAACGGAGAATGCTGAAAAGACAATTTGAACTTTTCACCATGGGTGAGAAAGAATCAATTCAGGACATGATGACAAGGTTGACTATCATCACAAATGAAATGATATCTCTAGATATGGAATTTCCTAAAATAGAGATGGTTGATAAAGTCCTAAATGTGCTGCGTGAAGCATGGGAACCAAAGATGACTTCCATCATTGAATCCAAACCTCTGAGATCCATCAAACTTGAAGAACTAGTTGGAAGTTTGAAAACTCATGAGATGATGAAGGACTCAAAAGCTAAACCATCTGTAAAGAAGGACAAGACCCTTGCCCTTGAAGCAACTGAAGAAACTGATGATAATGTTGATCTTCAATCAGTTGAAGCAGCAATGGTGAGTGCCTTAAGACAGAAGCTCAATCTGGGAAGGTTCAAAGGATTCAAAAGAGGTGGAAAGGAGAGTTCTAGCAGGAAGAACATAGTTGACAGTCCTGACTATTCAGGGTGCTTCAAATGCTTCAAAAAGGATCATGCTGTAGTAGACTGTCCTATGTGGGAAATAGAATGGATGAAAACTAGAGCATCCAAGGAAAAGGAGAAGGAGACACCAAAGGAAGCTGATAAAGATAAGAAGAAGTCGAGATGACCTCCAAACTTCAAAGAAGAAAGAAGAAAGAAGAAGGAGGCATTCTATGCTACATGGGGACCAACTGACAGTGAATCCGACCATGAAAAGGATTCTGGAGATGATTCCCCGCTGGCACTAATGGGTATGTCAGACAATAGTTCCGATGAAGAAGACCTTCGAGAGTTGGGAGGAGGAAGAGATCCGTCTAAACCTCCTGTGTTCAATGGAACTTACTACAGGAACTGGAAGAAACAGATGAAGACCTTCTTGTAAGCCGCAGACTATAGTCTATGGCTAATTGTGAAGAGAGGACCCCATGTCCCTGTAAAGAGAGCTGCAAATGGTGTCCTAGTGCCAAAGAAGGTAGAAGTACTAGATCCTCAAGACCTAGACTGGTTACAGGCAAACTCCAAAGCTGAATGGTACCTGAAAAGAGGACTTACCCATGATGTACTTGCTAAAATATCTGAATGCAAGTCGGCCAAGGAAGTCTGGGAAAGGCTGAAGGAGGTGTACTCAGATGACGTTCAAAAGAAGGACTCAACTCTTATGGCAACGGCTGGAATAGAAGATGCTCACTCAGCAGAGGTATGTCTATCTGAACTGAAGGAAACACTGCACACATACTCTTCTGAAAACCTAATTTTAATCACTGCTACCTTGATCGAGGGTTATGAAAAGGAGAAGCTTGAAAAAGATAAACTAACTGAAGAACTAAGTAGTCTTAGAACTAAGCATAAGAGTCTCCTAGAACAGAACATTGAACTTGAAGAAGTCAATGCCACCTTGAAAGGACAGACTCTAGTGTCAAATTCTAAGATCACTGAGCTAGAACTGGAATGCGATCAGTTAAAAGAAAGTGCAAATGGTAAGCAAGTAATAAGTGAAGTTCAAATCTTTTTGGAAAATGAATTGAAAAGAGCAAACGAAATTATGTATCAGGAAACTGAGAAGAACAAGGTCTTAAGTCAAAAAGTTGAAAAATCAAAATTTGAGCTTACAAAATTAACTAAGTGGAATAAATCATCAGAGGCAATGAACTGGATTTTTGAAAATCAAAACAGAGGAAAACAAGGATTAGGATTTAAGAAAGCACTGCCTCCATATAACCCTAAAAGCAAGTATGTGACATTACCTTGCAACATGTTATGTACTATTTGTGGTGAAACAGGTCATATCAAACAAAAGTGCATACATGTCAGTAAGGCAAAGGCCAAGAACAAAAGAAGTGTTTTACCTAAATGGGCTAGACAGGACTTGATTTACCCATTTTCTAGTAAGAAGGGACCCAAGCTTGTCTGGGTTCCTAAGGCTAACCTCTAATTTGTTTTGCAGGCTGGAGTGAAGAAGAACAACCCAAGCTGGATTCTTGACAGTGGTTGTTCGAGGCACATGACAGGAGATAGAAGAAACTTTCTCTGACTCGCAGCATCTCAAGGAGGCAGTGTGGCCTTCGGAGGAGGAAAAAACGGTCAAATAGTAGGAATTGGAAAGATTGGGAGAACTCTGGATCATGCTATTGAGAATGTTTATTGTGTTGATGGCCTTAGACACAATCTGCTGAGCATCTCCCAACTATGTGATAGAGGAAATGAAGTGAAGTTCTCATCTGTAGGATGCACTGTGAAGAACCTACAGAGTGGAGAAATTGTAATGGAAGGAAAGAGGGTGAACAATGTATACAAAGCATCGCTGAAGTCATTACCTGAAAACAACCTAACATGCTTGAATGTACAAGAAAGTGACTCTCAGTTGTGGCACAAAGAATGGGTCATGCAAGTCTCTCACAACTGAATAAGCTTGTATCAAAGGAGCTGGTTCGTGGACTGCCAAGTAAGAGATTTGAAAACATTAAGATGTGTGATGCGTGTGTAAAGGGAAAGCATGTGAGATCATCCTTTAAGTTAGGTGGTAAGTACATCAAAACCACTGGAACTGTTGCATATGGATCTGTGTGGACCTATGAGAGTCAGGAGTAGAGGAGGAAAGAGATTCGTGTTCGTAATTGTTGATGACTACTCTAGATACACATGGACTCTGTTCTTGGCAACTAAAGATGAAGCCTTTGACAGCTTTAAAGACTGGGCTGGTGTAGTTCAGAAGAGGCTAAGCCTTGAACTCATAAGCATCAGATCTGATCATGGAACTGAGTTTGAAAACTCAAAATTCTCTGAGTATTGTGCAAGGAACAGCATAGATCATAATTTCTCCGCTCCAAGAACTCCCCAACAAAATGGAGTGGTTGAAAGGAAGAACAGATCTCTGGAGGATATGGCCAGGACTATGCTGTTGTCAAGTGGTCTTGCAAGAAAATTTTGGGCTGAAGCTATAAATACTGCATGCTACTTGCTGAACAGATGTTCAATCAGAGCAATTCTTGACAAGACCCCATATGAGCTACTCAGAGGTAGAAAGCCAAATATTGCTCACCTAAGACCTTTTGGGTGTAAATACTTTGCTCACAATAATGGAAAGGAACCCTTGGGAAAGTTTGATGCTAGGAGTGACAAGGCAATATTTCTTGGTTATTCTACCCAAAGCAAAGCATATAAAGTGTTCAATAAAAGGACACAAACAGTGGAAGAAAGTATGCATGTTGTCTTTGATGAATCAGACAAGGCACTGGAGGAACGTGAGACAGATGATCAAGTGATTGGCCTTAGCAGGGAAGAAGGTGTGAATGAACTGGAAGACTCTGAAGACAAGAAGACATCAGGTGAAGATCCAAGTACATTGGAACAAGTAGTCAACTTGACAGGGGGAACTGCTGATGAAGCTGATGATTCAGCAAGTCAAGAAGAAACTCTCCAGGATAATGATGCAAGTTCTTCCAGTCATATTAAACTCAGGCCATGGAAACACCAACGATCTCATCCTTTGGAAAATGTCCTATCAGAACTGGATACAGGAATCATGACCAGGTCACCCTTGAAGAACTTCTGTGCTTTCTTTGCCTTCCTCTCATCTCTGGAACCAAAGAACATAAAAGAAGCTCTAGAAGACCCAGATTGGATTCTAGCCATGCAGGAGGAACTACATCAATTCGAAAGAAGCAAAGTATGGCATCTAGTTCCTAAGCCGAAGGACAGATCAATAATTGGAACAAAATAGGTATTCAGGAACAAACTAGATGAGCATGGTATAGTGACAAGAAACAAAGCAAGGTTAGTAGTTCAAGGCTATAGTCAGGAAGAAGGAATAGACTACGATGAAACCTTTGCACCAGTGGCAAGGATGGAGGCTATCAGAATGCTAATTGCTTTTGCTACATACATGGAGTTCACACTATATCAGATGGATGTGAAGAGCGCCTTCTTGAACGAATACCTGAATGAAGAAGTCTGTGTAATACAGCCACCAGGTTTTGTGAACAATGAATTCCCTGATCATGTTTACAAACTGGACAAGGGTCTTTATGGATTGAAGCAAGCACCTAGAGCTTGGTATGAAAGACTCTCAGGATTTCTATTGAAGAATGGGTTCTCAAGAGGAAAGATTGACAGCACACTGTTTCTCAAAAAGAAAGGAAAAGATCTATTGGTGGTTCAAGTGTATGTCGATGATATCATTTTTGGAGCCACTGATGAGGGGCTATGCAAAGGCTTTGCGGATCTGATGGGAAGCGAATTTGAAATGAGCATGATGGGAGAACTAAATTTCTTCCTTGGATTTCAGATAAAGCAAATGCCTGAAGGAACTATGATTCACCAGCAAAAGTATGTCAAGGAACTACTGAAGAAGTTTGACATGGAAGGAGCGAAAGAAATGACTACTCCCATTGCACCTGGGACGAAGCTGGATTTGGACGAACTCGGTCCTTCAACAGACGAGACAAAATATAGAGGAATCATAGGATCACTTCTTTATCTCACAGCCAGTCGAGCTGACATAGTATACAGTGTAGGACTGTGTGCTAGATTTCAGTCCAAGCCCAAGGAGTCACATTTGACAGCTGTGAAAAGGATCCTGAGATACTTGAAAGGAACTCAGGACCTTTGTCTCTGGTACCCAAGAGGAGGTACTTTTGAACTAATTGGTTTTGCTGATGCAGATTATGCAGGTCATTTGGTGGACAGGAAAAGCACTTCAGGAATGGCACACTTTCTGGGTCCTTGTTTGATCTCTTGGGCCACAAAGAAGCAAAACTCAGTTGCCTTATCAACTGCTGAAGCCGAGTATGTGGCAGCTGCATTATGTTGTTCACAATTGCTGTGGATCAAACAACAACTGGAGGACTTTGGCATCAAGTGTGGTGCAGTTCCAATTTTCTGTGACAATACTAGTGCAGTGAACATTGCCAAGAACCCAGTCCAACATAAAAGAACCAAGCACATTGATATTAGACACCATTTCTTGAGAGATAATGTGGAAAAAGGTCTAATTACTATGAATTCGTGCAGGACTGAAGATCAAATTGCTGACATATTTACCAAAGCATTGAGCAATGTACAGTTTGAGAGGAACAGGTTGGAATTAGGGATGACCAAAATACACGGATGATCCAGCAGGTAATCCCTTTGTGATTGGTTAGTTAAGTATTCGATTGTCAATGTTTGAGCACCAGGTAAGAATAATGTGATCCCATGAAGAACCTACTATGTACTAAGAAGGAACCAACCAAAGCATGAGGAATCATGTTCAGGTACATTCACACTACCCTGCATGATAAAAGTCATAACTGAATTGAATTGTCAATCATACGTGTGTCAAGGGAGATCCTCCATGTTCTTATAACTGTTCTAAATTATAGGAACACATTCCTTTTTCGGGTAGAATTTTATTTGATGTGTTGGACCCCACTACTTAAAAAAGGATATATCAAATAAGTCCATAATCATCAAAATTTTAACTCTTCCCGGTTATCAAAAATTTCAAAAAGCTGCTTCTCTTCTTTTCATCATTACTGCTTTGTCTTCCCTAGACCTTGTCAAATCACAAAACCCCTTCTCTCTGTCGATACACCTACACAATCATCCTTCATTCACCCACTTCTAATCCATTGCACTAAAATCTTCTCTCAAGCCCTAAAAATAGAAAATTCCCTAGAAATCTCACAAATCATTCATAAATTCTTCAAAATGTCTGAAAGACCACCCCCATCCACTCTTGCCCAAAGAATTGCGAGGGCTCGTACAAAATTTCTTCAAAAAGGGGACAAGAAACTGGTAAAGAAGATGAGGTCAAGGGCAGCTCCTACCACACCCATTGCACAAAGTTCATCACAACCACCGCATGAGGTAATATCTGATCCTATTTCATCTACGCCCGTCGTTTCAGTAGATATAAACAGCCCTGAAACTGCAGAAACTGAAACCCTAGTTATAGGACTAGACAAAATAATAGGTGTTGAGCATGATGATCGAATAGGTAGGGGGAACTCATGTGAGGCAGAGCGAGACAGTGTAAAAGATGAACTTAGAAAAGACTTACAGGTGCCTGTGGTTGTTGAGTCCGGTGTGGAATTGAACATTGCTGAAAAAGTAATAGAAAAATTTAAAGAAGATGATAGTGTTGAGAAAAATAAGAAAGAATCTGTGCCAGAAAGTCCAGCTGTTGGAGGACTTGGATCTGCTGAAGCCTCAGAGAATTTGGTGCAAGAGCCTGTTGCTTGTCCAAATTCCACTGAGGCTGATGATGCAGATTTAGATTGGACAGACTCTGAGGAAGAAGGGAAGAAGGAGACAGTTTTAAAAAAGACTGAACCAAGAGAAATTGCCAAGATAGCTGAAGAACCAAAAAGAAAAAGGAAGTTTGGAGAAGAAGATGAGAGAATAGCAGGAGAGGAAGAGGAAGAGGAAGTTGTGTTTGTGAAAGAAAACATAGTGGAGCCTGAGAAAAGAAGGAGATTAGTGAAAGGGGGAAAGCCAGTGCTGAAGACAAGACTGGTTGATGAAGTTTGTGGAGAAAGTGATGACAAAGTTGTAAATGAGTCTGTGGTCAGGAGGGTTGGCACCAGGTCTGCATTAAAACAACAGCTGGAGAAAGTTGGGAGGTTGGAGAGAACAGTGACAAATGTAAGAGATAGAGAAGCAAAGAAGAAGGAAGAAGAAGAAAGAAGAGCTGAGGAAGCACATGAGGAAAGTGATGATGCTGGGAGTTATGCAGAGCCAAGTGATTCTGATACAGATAGTGAAGCTGAGACCAGAAAAATAAGGAGAGGTAGTGAGGATGAAGCTGACAGGGTGGCTTTCTTCTTTAAGCATCAGGTGTTGCCTGGCAGCATCCTGCATGATGAGAAGGAGTTTCATATGAAGCCACTGCTCAGAATGATTGGTCACCAGGGCTGGTTGGGGTTGTTTGCCAACAAGGAAAGAAAGCTGTATGCTGATGAGATCAGAGAATTCTACACAAATTGCAGAGTTAATGCTAGGAGAGTGTTCACCACAGTGAGAGGAATAGAGATAGAGTTTGGGAGAGCTGAGCTTGGAGTGATTCTTGACATACCTGCTGAAGGTTATTGCAGGTATATAAAGCTAAAATGGCCAAAGAGGACTGATGGAGTCACTCCTCTAGATGTTGTCAAGAAGTTCTCAGGAAAACCCAAGCTGAGAAAGGAGAGGAAGGTAGACAAGAAGGAAATGGAACCTGCACATCAGTTGTTGTTTGAATTTGTGCACAGGTTTCTTCTACCTAGAGGAGAGAGGAACTGCGAGGCTACTGCTCTGGACCTGACATACATGGATCTGCTGGACAGGGGGGTAAAGATTAACTTGCCTGGGCTGATAATTAGGCACATAAAGAGGATTGCTGACACAGATCAGAAGCCACATTCCCTTGTGCATTCCTACATCCTCCAGCAGGTACTTGAGCATTTTGGGGTTCCTTTAGAAGCTGGGAAGAAGCCAACTATTCACCAAATGTTTGGGATTAATGTGCTTAAAAATTATGTCTTCTTCAAAGAAAGCAGAGCTTCAAAGAAACCAATGCAGGCCAAGCAAGAGCAAGAATAGGAAAGTGAGGACTATGGACCTGAAGAGGCCATTGATGCTGTGAAGGAGCTGGAGACGCATGTCCTGGAGGTTAATGCAGAAAACACAGAGCTCCACAGACAGCTGAAGTTGAAGGATCAAGAAATTGATCGTTTGAAGATAGACTGCCACAAGTATGAGGCCGAGCTGGTGATGGAAAGGGCCAAGAATACGAAGCAACTTGAGGCGCTTGTCAAACACTTCAACATTCAGCTTTGAGTCCTCCTATCCTATCCTATCCTATCCTATCCTGTCATGTCCTCCTCCTTCTACCTGTTGTCTACCCCCTCAAATTCTCTCCTGATTGCATATGTTGGTTGTTTAAAACAATTTATTCTGTTCAGTTGTGTACTTAATACTGGGTTGTGCTGATATCACAACCTGGATGATGGTTTTAAATTTCTTATGCTTATGAATGTTTCCTGCTTCAGTAATTGGTTCTTGATTGGGCCCTTATTATTGCTTGTGTTTGCTCTTATTACTGACTTGTTGCCTTGTGCTTTAGACTGGATATCATTGACAAGTTCGTGCAGGTACTTGAATTTTTTCGATGATGCCAAAAGGGGGAAGAAGGAAATGTTGGCGTGTTTGTGACCTAATTCATCTGTTCATTTTTTTCTTGAACTTGTTACCTTTTACTTTCTGTTGGTATTTATGTCTACTCAGGTTCTTGGGCAACATTTGTTTATCATCATCAAAAAGGGAGAATTTGTTGAGAGCTGGTTTTGAAGTATGACAAACAAGAAGGACTCAGAGGTTCCCACTGAGAACCTAGTCCTTGGAATAAAGGGCACGCTTGATCGAAAAGGATTACGGGTTGCAAATCCCTGCGGAACTAGGAGTAGTGGCGCGTGATTAAATATACATCCTAGTCAGACTAAAAGAGGCTGTGTCCAGGCTGTGTCTTCGAAGTGTGAAAATGAGTTGGACTTCAACAAGGAAAAGAGTTACTAGGAATCCTGACTTGCCATAGTTAAAAGGATTCCTTGTAGAACTCAACTAGGGTTTCAAGACCTATATAAATGCAAGTAGTAGAGGCAGCCGAAAAGCAGTTATTCACAAACGGAGAGTTGAGAGCACGAAAAGGCAATCTAGCATCTTTCTATGTGAAAAACTGGAGAAGGCAACTTGAGTGCATGCAGGGTATTGAGTCTAGATATTCTGTCTAGGTTCGTCAAATTGCAAGTTGTCTTTAATTCGAGCTTTCATAGTTTTTACCTATTAGCTTATTCAGAAGCATATGTATTAGGTGAACTTTTGTGTAATTACTGAGAAGCTTGATTTTAGCTTTGAGTAGTGATTAGGGTCTAGAGTGTAGCCCCTTGGTTACAGAGTTTGTAATCAGAAACGTTGCTCTTGTGTTAGTGGATTCAGTTCTAAAATCCTAGAGTGTGGGTCGTGGTTTTTCTCCCTTGAGCAAGGAGTTTTCCACGTAAAATCCTTGTGTTCCTTGTGTGTGGTGTTGTGAGTTATAGTGTTCCAGGCAGTATAAAAGATAATATAAGAACTAGGTTCTACGTTAGAAGAACCAGGTTCTCGTGACGAAAATCGGTAGACACTATTCAACCCCCTCCCCCCCCCCCCCTTTTTTAGTGTCTTCAGGAGGTGCATAGAGTGTAATATATTCACAACTCATAAAGTTCAAATTTAAAATTAAATCCACCTCTGAATAGATTGAACTCTATGGTCGGTGCTTATAGAGTATAATCGCTGCATTGAAATCCAGAGAAAAGTATACTAACATGTGGTTATAATCAACTTTATAATTAAAGAACTTAATTTCATGTGGTCCAATAGCTATGCCCATCTATTTCATTAAAGACTGTCAATATCTTTCTCTTCGACACACACTGAGACACCTAGTTTTGTCTCTGCAAAATTCTTGCCAATCCAGGGAGATTCTGAGGCCCCATATCAGTGTCGACAATGAAAATATACACTTCTCATGTGGCCAAATTTATATCACATGATATTAAAACATTGCATAAGAACTAAGACGTCCCATATATAAAGAAAAGCTTTTTTATTATTAGTGCTGGTAAGAGTAAACAAAGCATAAAGAACAACAGTTCCTCAATTAATTGAGTAATTTGGATCCTTTTTGGAAATATAATGATTTAATTAACAGATGCTTCTTCTTTCTATTTGTAGTTATACTTGTCCTTGTAGTGTACTAATTAGCTTAAAACTAAATTACTAGTAATAAGTTACATAATATACAGGATGATTTGTGTCACATGTGGATCATGTATATACTCTTGAAAGCAATTGATATACTTTTGATCGGTCCTACATATTAAAAGTAATTAAGTTCGCGCGCTGTATATAATTTAGGGTCCTACACATTAAAAGTATTTAAGTTCCATCATTAGAAAAGTTTGACGGGGAGAAAACGAAAAAGAATGAGGACGACTTTTGATCAGTCTAACGATTGTAGACTGTATTCATTGCTTCTCAAAAGTAATTTCTGGTTTTCATAATGAGGCAATTCCTTAAGTTTCTAAGAAATATTGACATATTTTGACATTAAAAAAAGGTCCAACGCGAACAAAAATTTAGAGAAAAGTTTCACATTGTATTGCCACCAGGGAGGGTTGGTCGGGATCCCCTCACCTTAACCGCAGGCATCATGTTCAAGTGTCTGGAAATTGAAAGACCTTTTCTTTTTATGAATCATTTTCTCCTTGGAACCTATGAGCTGTGAGAGGTGGAACTATGATTTAAATTTTGTGGGTCCGTTTGGTAGAAACATGGGTTATTCAAGGATTAATAATTTTAAGATTATTGTTTTCCCACTTCTCACATGTGATAAAAATAATAAAACTATGGGATAATCTAAAATTGATGATCCCGAAATAAACTAAAATTATTGAGTTCGGCCGAACTTACATATTCCTTTCTAATATTGGGCCAATAGGTTGCGAGTCCGAATTAATTGAAATTATAATGCATAGAGAGTCGTAGCAGGAGCAGGGTCGGTTGATAACCCACAGCGGAAGGCATTCTACCCAATAAGGCCGATAGGCTCGATACTTCGGATCCTGCGAAAGAAAAGAAAACAAAAGATTCAAAATGTACTACCCAGCCGGGCAAATATCCAGGCAAACCGTTAAATTGCAAGAGCTTAGTTGACAAATTATGCTTTGCTCATTTGTCACTTTTGTAATGTACGATCATCTCATCCAAGAGGTTAGTTTGTGAGAGAAAATATATATTTTGTTTATATTTATAATTGTAGCAATAGTGAAATTTAAATTCAAGACTTCTGCCTATTCTAATACTATATTATTGTGACAATTTCATTTAAAAATTTAAACAATTAAATACAACGCACTTTTATTTACTTTATATATTTGCGCAGCCATTGATTATATCGCCACTATGTATTTTCTTGTGTTATTAGCTCATTTGATATGTTAGGGGATATTCTTCCGGAATTGAACTATTTTTTTTATATTGACAACCAAAATGCATTTCTCTACCAAAAGTTAATTAACTGCAGTTCCTTTTCACTTTTCTTGGTTACATTTGGATTTGAGCATAACAAGTTTGATTTTGGAGAATTATTTTGTCGTAAGCGGAAAAAACTTAAATTTTGTTAAATATCCATCACATGGCTATAAGAGATCGACCATAGACTTAATTGAAAATTTATGACATGAAAATAGATCCTGCCAAAAAGGATAATATACTTGGGGAAGTGAAAGTGACACATAGACAGACAGTCAAAGGAGCATGGTCTTCAAAGTTCCATAGGTGTTAAAGCAATCAAATTTTGATGTTGCTTGAAATAATTGTCCTTCTCTCTTTAGGTTTATTATAGCTACTCAATAGGTTTGGGCAACATCTACTAGTCTTTAATCCTTTATTTCATAGACTTCTAGCAAAAGGCCCACAAATAAAAAACACTATCTTCTTCCCGTTGCTATCAATTTTTCACCTCCTCCCACGTGGCAGTGTCACATTCTAGTCTTTGCCTCTTACGTACTTGCTTCACAACTTAACAAAGAGTTTATATTATATACACCAAATGTACCAAATGTATAGGCGGGATTCAGAAATCAAAAGTAACGGATGTCACTTTTTATATTTATCTTTTGCTATAAAGATCAAATAGGAACACAGGGATCGAGTTGGTTAGATTTTTGTTACATTGATCAAGTTCAGGTTTAATTGGATTATTCTTTTTCAAGCTTGCTTTAAATTGGAAAAAAACTTACAATAAATTATGAAAGTGTCTCAACTAAATAATTTTTATAAAATTAGCTTAATTACTATATAATTTTTGTTTGACAAAATTAATTTACCTTAAATAATCTCAAGTTAATTGCTTCAACTTGATTGTCATGTTTTATGGCATTCTTTGAAAATAATAAATTTTAAATATTCAATCTATTAGAATTAAATCAAAAAATTTAATAATCAAGTAACTTAATTTTTCAAAAGTCAATACTCCTAGAAGATATTACTTAATTTATTTTTCAGTATGTCTAGATAAGTATTGTATCATCAAAAAGAGAAAAACAACATTAATTAAAATCAATTTTGATTATAAAAAAATAAAATATCCATAAAACAAGTTATAATGGTAAAAAGAAAGTAAAGAAAACAACAAAAACAAAAAAGAAGTATGAGAAAAGAGAGGAGATATCTAGCCGGACAAAAAAAAAAAAACAAGAAAAAAAAAAAGGCAAAGGAAAGAGACGCCATGTAGGACAAAATCCAGGTGTATGGGCAAGACCTAAAAAGTTGAAAAATACTACCCAGCGTTTCAATTTATGTGGCACTTTTCGCTTTTCGACTGTCAATTTGAATAAACTTTGAAGCTAAATTGGATTGGATTAACTTAATATTTTAATATTAAAATTTATATATTTAAAAACTACTTGAAAGTTGAAATGTATTTTAAGTTGCAACTTTTTTCATATCATTTTGGTGAAAATAATATATTTTAAAATATAATACTGATCAAAATTCATGCAGTTTGAATCTCGAAAAGCGAAAAATACTACATAAATTGAGACAAAAGGAGTATGTCACGGATGGGATTCAAAACCCAAGTCAGCTGGGAGACAAAGCAGCCCATTAACCACTTGCACCACGACACCATTTCAACGAGTGTCATTTTAAATATATGTATGTTCCATGTATAAATATAAATAGTATATATAAAATTTCGACCGAAGTTAGCAGGTCTTGTGGCATACACTACCTCCCACATAAATCCGCCTCCAACTAAATAGATGTTTGTTTTATGAACTAGCTTTATACTAGAGTTATAACATGAAAATCAAATAATAACTAGATTACTTAGTGAATAAATATTTATTAGCAAATTTTGGTTTACTGGAATAAAAATAAAATATACAAGATATAGTATAAAATATGGGTTTGATTTTAAAATAAGATAAATTTGAAGAGCTTTTATATCCAATTTTAGCATTTGACCATCTTAAAGTATTTTGGGATAAGAGTTTTGGATAATGACATTTCATCATTTTTTGGAGATTGTTATCCCACATTAAATGTTGTATACAAATAGAGGGTACCACTATGATAGTATAATAATTTTGGTACTACGAATACTTATATCAAAAACTCCAACCATACAAAAAAAGTATTAATCAAACATTTTATCTTCAGATTATCAACCTTATCTTTTAAACCAGACATCCCTTGCCAAAAAAGGGAAAAAAAAATCATCATCTAAAATATACTCCTAAACTTGCAACAAAAATACATTGTTAATTTACGGGTCGTTTGGTTGGCTATGTAATAAAATAATACCAGCACAAAATCCAGCACTAAATTTGTACCATGTTTGGTTAGTTTGGAGAGATTTTAATATTTGGTATAAAATTAGTACCACGTTTGGTTGCGCTTTTGTATATTCCGCATAGCTAATACCCGCATAAGTTATGAGGGAATCTATTTATTATTTTATGCGGGGGTAGAAGGTGCAATAAG
This sequence comes from Petunia axillaris subsp. axillaris, assembly GCA_029990575.1. Taxonomy (NCBI): domain Eukaryota; kingdom Viridiplantae; phylum Streptophyta; class Magnoliopsida; order Solanales; family Solanaceae; genus Petunia; species Petunia axillaris. Next base: position 50,159,057 of record JARKNS010000009.1, read on the forward strand.
TAATGCGTGTATTAGCAATGCAGGTATTAAAATTTAAAATGACAAAATTAACCCTCATAATAGTAAGAATATTTTTAAATTATATTTAAGTAATAACTAAATATTTTAAATTGTAACATTGTATATTAATTTGTAATATATTACTGATTCAAGAAATAATCCCTACGTTATAATATATGCATAGCTAATACCTACATTACTAATACCCACATTACTAATAATCGCATTATTAATACACACACCTAGTTAAATCCAACGATTAGTACTACTACTAGTTCCCTATCTTCCCTAAATTTAATTTGTTGTCAAAATTGCAGATATAAATAGGTAATAAGCTTCTTCCGTACTTCCAATTATCCTCCCCACTTTATAAACTATTCCAAGATTCCACCAGTTTTATCACCAATACCATCATACCATCTCCTCTTCTTCGTCCACTGCAATTTTCAGATGTGTTAAGAGTATTAGTCAAGCCCTACTCTATCCCCTAAACCACCCCCCCCCCCCAATCCCACATTCTTTTCCTCTCATCACCAAGACATGTTCAATATGGAATAAAGCAACACCTAAGGTTCTTGAAAACTTGGAAGCTTAAACAAAACCCTAGATTGAATATTGACCAACTTTTTGAGATTTTCTACATACAAATCCCTATATATGTTTCCTAAAAGCAACATCAATGACCTTTTCCCCTACAATGAAGATGAATTGCTTAAACAGTCTTTTACATATGATTATCATCAAAACCCTAATTCAACCTCAAGAGTAGAATTAGATCATCCATTTTTTTCACACTTCCCTTCTCCATTTCTTGATGTCCAAGAATACCCATTAAGCCAAATATTTTCCCAAGAGCTAGATGCTAGTCATGACCATGACATTGAAGCTGATCTTGACATTTCAGGATCCATGGAAGACCAGAGTTCAAATCCCGGGAAAGAAATCCCTCCCGAGCCTGCCTCACCATCATCAAAGAAGAGAAAACTAAGTGCAAAGCCGCGAAGAAGAACAGGAAAAAAAGATAGGCATAGCAAGATTTGCACTGCTCAAGGAGTGAGAGACAGGAGGATGAGATTATCCCTTCAAATAGCGCGTAAATTCTTCGATCTACAAGACATGTTAGGCTTTGATAAGGCAAGTAAAACTATTGAATGGTTGTTTTCCAAATCCAATAATGCCATCAAAGAGCTCTTAGCTAACATTTCACAAGAGAATAATAGTTGTAATAGCAATTCAAGTAATGATCAAGGGAGGAAAGAGTCTAAATTTGAAGTACCGTCAAGCTTGGAGAAGTCAAAAAATGAAGTTAAGGTGAAAGATCATAGAAATTCGAGAAAAATGGAGAGCATAGGAGCAAAGGGAATGGAGTCCAACAAAGAGAAAATGATGATCAAACGCCACAAAAAAGGGAAAGAATTGTATCAAATTACTAACCCTAATAATGTTGAGTCAAATATTTTTTGTAACAAAGATACCACTCAAGAAAAAAGTACTTCTCCTCATGAAGCCAATTCTCAAACTCTTGAACATCAATTTGCTAATGTTGGTATCATGGAAAGTTACTTAGGTGGTACAAGTTCCTCACTAACTTCTATATTCGATAATCATGAGAACAACATTGAAGTCAGAGGAAGAGATAATTATGACAACTGCTTCATGAGTTATCTTGAAAACTGGGATATCAAAAATACAAGTAGCAGCAGTTATTGTAGTACCACTATGACAAACGAGATTCAGATACCATTTGCAGGTAACCTTAGCTCAATTTATTTGGACAATTCGAGGTTTCAGTTCCAGCATTTAGATTGAAATAATGAACTGGAATTTCATGTTTTAATTTGGTCGCGTGCGACTTTTGATATTGTGTTACAATATCCAATGTTCGACCTTTCTCTTCTTTATTTTTATTTTTGTTGGTTATGGATTATGGCAAAGTCTGGCAGTTTGAACTTTGCTGCTTGATTGTAGAAAGATAGTGTGTTAAGAACCAGTAATAAAATGCTCATGTTTGATTAAGTTAAATATTTCTCTTGTTGTTCCAAATTTCGCATATCCCTGTACTTGGCATTATTGATTTGGGATATATATATGGGTATATTGTTGTCCGTTTGATCGACCTAGATAAAACAAGGAAAAGAATCCTTCCGCATTAAACTTGAAAGTATGTTTGAGGTAATTAAAATTGTAAAGGTAGTAGGTTTTGCATCAATTTTGCATGTTTATCAGACTGATGGGACAATAATATGTTGCAAATATGAGATTAAGGTTAAGTTGTGGTAATTTTCTCAATATATTCATTGCATATTTGAATGCACTTACGAGATGGAATGCTAGTAACATTTGTCTGTGACTTGGGAAACCTTATTAACCTATCTGGATATTAACTGTTCTAACGTAAAGAGATTTTTTACCTATGAGAGCTAATTCTGTCCTGTATTTGAATTTTGTGTTGAAGAGTATAACGTAAATTAGCTGTGTAGGAAATGATTGAAGACTTTAATCTTCATATATAAACTTTGAAGGTGTGAATAATCGAATATGTTACCCCAATAAGTTGAAACTCGTTTAGATGAATCCTCAATAGATATTCACTTCACTCTATTCAGATCCATTAGCATTCTGAAGATTCTTTAAACTAGATTAATTTACTTATCCTGGTTACCTTGTCAGCGTTCCGTAATCCTCATCCTTTATCTAAGTTTGGAACGACACGAATCTCACATTGATGGACTTGTAAGGGATATGATGGGATATATATGAGAATATTTCCATCCATCACCATAGATGTTGGATTCATGGAGGAAAGATGTTATAGGGCACTTGTGTGGGTTGATAGAAATGAAATAAAATTAAACAAAAGAAGAAGAGACAACTATTCCCAAGGGGTGTTTTAGTTAAATAAGAGGTTTCTTGTTTAATTAGGATTCCTCTTCTCAGTTTCAAGTTCAACCGTAATTTTTCCTTCTTCCAACTTCAGAAAACAAACTCTCTTAGTGTTTTCTTTCTAAGTTTACTGTGGAGATGCTTGAGAAGAATCTTCTATGAAATGAACTGGAATGATCTTCTATAATTAAGTACGATCTTAGACTGTGTGATTCGTGATTTTGACATGTGATTGCACTAATGACAAGAGAAACTAATATGATATTTGAAACATGTGGAACCGTGTTGTTGATCTAGTTTTTCTTCCCTTCACGCCCTAGAATTGGAGATATTTTGGGTACTTTAATTGGTCATATATGGTGTGAATCTAGATTAGTTGTGCTAGTCGATTTTGGATACTAGATCGTTGAAAAGAAAGCAACTTATATAGATGAAAGTAATAAACTTAATTAGAATAGTGGAATACTTAAAAAATTCGTATTGTTAGGAAATATTGGATTGTTTTTGTAGTTGCTAAATCATTTTGAGTAGGTCAATGGTAAAAGTTAAATTTATCTCAAGTATCATTCACTTCTTATGCAACTGCTGTCAGAAATAAATCTGTATAGCAAAGTGGTGTTTGTGCATGGCTTACTATTGTTCACGTTCCGCCTGGAGTAGGTAAATACATTATCTCTATCGTAACTCTTGAATGAAATTTCTACAATCTTCCAACGACCCTCTTGTTTCACCAAGTCAAATGCTAGTTCCACCTATTAATTCAAGAGACATAAATATTTCCTTCTAGTATGTTTATTGCCAGTGTCAGGAACCCCACATTATTTAGCATTGACTTGATCATCTGTACCCTCAACTTCAAGCAGTTCATTACTCCTACTTTATAGCCGTTATGTCAAAGTAAGGGAAACAATGACCAAAATTATAAGTATATATCAGCTATAGGCAACCAAGGATGTGCTTACTGGTCTATATGGGTTAGAACTTACAACTATGAGATCTCATGTTCAAATTTCAAGGGAGGCAAAAAATACTAGGTGCTTTCCATCTATCCAAATTTTGATGGGCAGATTTAACTGATACATGTGTTGATTACTCAGATTAATTAGAGGAGAATGACCATCCTTTGAAAATCACAACATGTCTGTTGGAATTCTATGCTTGGAACTTTGCTTTTTTATATTTGAGCTTAACTTATATACTATCAGGTCACATAAAAGATAACTACATAGTATATACATAACAAGTGTAATTAGTAATCTTAAAAATAAGGCAGATTGTTTGCTATAATAAATAATTAATAACCTGATAGAGTGTAAGTATTACTTATATCGGCAGAGTATATTAGTTAAATATTTTGTGTTTAATTTAGAGCACTTACTACTGAACTAAGGGAAGCAACAGGAAACACTACTTTGAACTGTCGTTACTTAATTTGTTTTTGTTAATTTTGGCATATATAACAACTTTTCATTTAATTGCTTGATACATCATACGAGTTCTGTTGTTCTTAGACTTCAAGGGCAATACCTAATGCAACTTCAATTTACTAGTCAACTTACAAACAGTGTTGCATTCAATTCAATAATATATGCTGTTAGAGGAAGCATATGGAGAAGAACTGACATACTATTCCTCTTACTAGAGTAAAACTTGTTCATCCAATTTTGACCTTATTTATTCGGTTGTTCTGGCTAAATGATTATTGTTTTCTGCTATTCTGGTTAAATGTACCTATGAGCTGGTACATATGAGCTCTTCAGAAAGAGGCTTGACAGAAGTTCACTTTTTGCTATCCATTGATGAGCACGCACAAAATCAAATAATTACTGCACTAGTTGTTTCAATCAATATGACATATTTTAACAATTATTAAAATGGTGATAAAGTTACCTAACAATGTTATCTAAAGTCGGACTTACAATGTTTTGCTTCATGTTCTGTGGCAATAGTGTTCTGAGCTACTTGATGATACTTCAGTCAGTAGACTAAATTATTCGCCGTGTACAACAAAAAAAGGACAACACTATTACATGTGAAGCTAACATTTATTGCAAACATTTTGAAATGAGTACTACAGAGGAAGAAATAGAGAGAATTACATACTAGTCACTCTATTGGGTTGACTAGAGAGAGCACTGAGGTGACCACCTCTATATTCATTCAAGGAGAGTCAATTGTCAAAGACATTTCAGTAAAGGGGTCTCATACCTTGTCTTTTAGCAGCAAAACTTTTATCTACATACAGATCTTTGGTGCAGATGCTCCTAAGTTATTTCTGAGGCTTCTTGCATTCACTTCTTGAGGACCTATATCCAATATTAACATAATGTCAACACTTGATTCAATTGATTACACCTAAAACTTTTGGACATTTTGTTTGATTGGTGAAACTGAAAATTTGCAACTAGATTTCCATTTGTCGTCATTTCTATTCAATAAAAGTCAAAAGAAACTCACCAAAATGACCTCCATGATACTTAGGGGTCGTTCGGTAGAGAAACGAGTAATATATGGATTAACAATAGATGGATTAGTAATGCAGAGATTGTTTTTAATCATGTGTTTGGTTCATTGTATTAAAACGTGGATGAACATTGTATAACTTAAAATTGTATTTGCTATAAAATTGTATAAAGTTTTATTTCTAATTATACCCTTGAATTCTTATCCATGTATTAAAAACAAGAGTTTGAGAATGGGTATTTTTGTCATTTCATTGTTTATCCATGTATTACTAGTAAATATAGTATTACTAATACCATGCTGACCTAGGTATTAAGTTATACCACACATAGATTAAGTTAAGCAATACATCATACCAAACGACCTCTTATAGTTTCCTTCTTTCAATTTTATAGATCAATTAAAGTTTTTTCATTCGGCCCGCGGGCCAAACTAGCCTCGGTCAAGCCTTGCGTGCCGGCGAGCTTACATGGACTGGACTAAATAGTTCCGCTCTTAAATTGGCAACAAAAACTTTAGCCTGGTCCTATAAAATAATTAATGGGCTAGCTAGCGGACCAAATCCATATTGATGGCTGTAGTTGTTTAATCAAAATGCCATATAATAACATTATGTTTCAAGATTGTGTCCACCAGGATTGGGCATGCATGGATGAGCCTCAGTTGGACCAGTATTGATGACTCTTTTGAGATTTATAATTTCATTTTGACTATACTAGCAAGTCTAGTCATTAAAGAAATCATTTGACTAATGAAAGTCACAACATGTAAATTGGCATCTCCTGCTGACATGCTCCCTGTTCAGCTTGCCCTACACATATTGTAGTTTCTACATAATTGCTAATTACTACTACTTCCCTAAACAAGGACTCGAAACTTCATGGACCACAAAAGCTGAAAGACCTCTTATTAACTTCACCTACCATTGAAACACTTTCATTTTAACTTCAGAATAATTTGTGCGAATAAATTTCACCTTCTGACATTGTGCATAGAGAAGTATAACAAGAAAAAGTATAGATTCAGCCTGCAGCCCTGCTTTTTGATTTCCTATGATGAAAAACTACTTCCACGCACAACCAAATTCCCCTAAATGCATTAATTGATTGAAGTATGCATTGAGATTGTAAATGGATATTTACATAACTAGACTATACAATGAGCTCGTTTAGGTGAGCTTAAAAGTGGCTTATAAGAATATATGTGCTTATAAGCTCAGTAACGAGTGTTTACTAACTCAAAAAGTCATGGGATTATAAGCCTTTTATGTACTTATAATACGTCAAAAGAGAGAAGTTAGGAAATCCTAACTATTATAAGTGGCTTATAAACAACTTATGGCTACTGAAGATAAGCTCACCCAGACGGGCTCAATATAGTAATTACAAGTAAATCTTTATGATAAGTATTAATTAGTATGATCCGGCGAATCCGTTTCAATTTATATGACGTCGTTTTACTCAACACGAGTTTAAAAAGAAATTAAGTCTTTTTGAACATAGTATTATACAGTATATAATATACATGTGGTATAAAACTTTTGGAACTTGTTGTCATAGACATGTCATGATATTTGTGTTGCTATAAAAGTTTCTCATTAATGTAAATAAAAAATTTAAAGTTAATTTTCTTTTTAGAAATATAATGTGTCATTCTTTCTTAAAAAAAAAATACACTGTCAATAAATATAACTTCCCTTAATACTCCTAAATTATAAAACATTTATGCCTTTTCACCAAATTGGATTGTGCTTGGAACAGCTGTTCTTAACATTGATTTCTGGCAGAATATAGAAGAAACACTCCTGTGCTAGTATGCTACTGTTAATTTGTTGGGTGATTGAATATACTCCCTCCGTCCCAAAATGAGTGTCTACTTTTCCTTTTTTGTTTGTCCCAAAATGAGTGTCTCTTTCCTCTTATGACAACTCTTTAAATCTAAGATTTGTTTTGGACCACATGATTTAAAGACTCTGGCCCACATTACACACAACTAAGGGTGACTACAAAACTTTCCGGCCCGAATCCGGTTCGGTCCGGTTGAGACCGGACCGTTGGTCCCTAACGGGCGCGAGATAGCCGGTTCCGAAACGGCTTCGGAAAAAAATCGGATGAACCGGTATAAAATTGGACCGGAACCGGCCGGACCGAACTGGACCGGACCGGTCCAAAAATAAAAATAAAAAAGGAAAAATCTGTTGCATCTAGCCGTTTCTAGCCGTTGGGCAACGACTCTTTTGACCCCCTAGCCGTTGTCCAACAGCAAAAAACGGCCAATTTCACCCCTCTACCACCCCATAACCATCCCTAACTATTTTTTTCTATAAATATCCCATTATTTCATCATATTTTTCACACAAATCTTCCAATTCTCTCTAATTCTTTCAAATTTTCTACAATATTTCTATTATTCTACTTTGGCTATTTGTTAAAAATTTATAATTTGGCTACTTTATCAAGTTCTATTTGGAGTTTCTATCAAAGTTATATTTGGCTATTTGGTGAAGATTACAAATATCAAGTATTGGGTCAATTGGAGGCGCTACGTGGTAAAATATCAATTTGGCTATTTTTGCAATTTTTCGATTATCAAATATTCAACTAATTAATTGAAGTGGAGGCTCAAGTTTCAACTTCACCTCAATTATACGATTATATTTGGTTGGTCGTTCCTACTTATACTCTTTTATAATATTTTTTGTCATATATATTTATTTTATTTGCTATTATTATGTCTCAAAGAGGTTCAATTGGAACTAGTAGTGGGGGCAGGTACGTGGTCGTAGGGGAAATAGGGGTAAAGAAATTGCTGGTAGTTTTAGTCAGTTCACCCACATAGATGATTCTCAATATTATCATAATGTTAGCGCTGATAATATACTTGATCACGAAATGTTAGAAACACGATATGGGAATCAAAGCAGGGTTAATTTAGAAGAAACACCTGAATTTCAAGCTAGTCCACCCGAAGTTCAGTCTGAATTGCCTCCTGAACCTCCTGCTAGAATACCGGCTAAACGTAAGGATAGATCTGAGGTGTGGGAATTTGCATCAAAAAATGTTGTAGAGCAGACAGCCACATGTGGGATTTGTGATAAGGTGTGGGTTTTTAGAACTGGGGGTAATGAGGGTGGGACGGGTAAACTTAGGGCCCACATACAAAGGAAACATCCTAAACAATGGTCAATGCGGGCGGGTGGTATATATTTAGGGACCGAACATGGGGGAGTAGCGCATGATGAATCTTCGGGTACCCAAACAAGAATTAACCAAACAACAGGAGGGCTTCTTACTTATGATAAACAAAAGGATAGGGAAGCTATTGCTAAACTAGTTGCCCTCGAGGGTTTACCTTATAGTTTTCCTTCTTCTACTGGTTTTGTTCGTTATGTTCAGTCTATATATAATCCCTCTTTTCATGGTTTTCCAAAAACTACTGTTAAAAATGATATTATTAAATTTAAGAACGAATATCAGGATTATTTGCGATATATGTTTGATAACTTTGACACTAGAGTATGTCTTACTACGGATATGGGTCGTTCTACTAATGGATGTGATTATATTACTGTTACTGTTCACTGGATAGATCCTGATTGGGTATTTCAAAAACGTATTATTGCTTATAAAGTTGTTGATGAACCACACACGGGAAATTATATTTGTAATAAAGTTTCATCAATTTGTCGTACGTACTTTTTATCTAACAAAGTTTTTAGTATTACGGTAGATAATGCTACAAACAACACAGATGCACTTAGGAACTTGATACCTATTTTGAACCCCCCTTTTGCTGAATTTTTTCATGTTAGGTGTGCATGTCATATTTACAACTTAGTAGTAAGAGATGGTCTTGACTTGTTTAACGACATTATCAAAAAGGTGCAGATAGCTATTACTTATATTTTTAGAAATAAAAACCAAGAAAGAAGACGAGAATGGGAAAGAAAATGTGTAGAATTAGGAATGCCAATTAGGAGAGTCCCAAAGGAAGTTTGCACTAGGTGGAACACTTTATATGATGCATTGACTGTCGCTTATGACTATAGAGTGCCTATTTCTCAAATGTATAATAAACATTTTATGGAAATCTATCACCTTAAAGATGGGGACTGGCAAGTTGTTCAACATCTTCTTCAGTTTTTACAAAAATTTTATCAAGCCACTTTAGAATTTTCCGGTCAATATTATCCAACTACTCCTACCATGTTATATTATATAGCTGAAATATCGGAATTATTGAAAATGTATAAGCAATATCAAGTTTACAAACCGGTTGTAGAGAGAATGATTGAAAAATTTAGAAAATATTTTTTTCCAATTCCTCCTCTTTTTTACATTGCTTCTGTGTTGCATCCTGCTTTTAAAATTAAGTTAACTGAACGACTTGTTAGGGAAGTATATGCAAATTTAGAAATTACTCCTACTGAAATTGCTATTAACAAGTACCCAAGTATAGACGAGGCTGTTCTTAAAGTTTATGCAGATACCGTGGCTGTTTTTGCAAAGTATAGAGCTTGGGCAGACACTGCTACACCAACGGAACCAATACTATCCACCGGGCAAAGTTCTTCACATGCGGGGATGAGCACTTTTGGGGGACTTGACGAAAAGTTGCTTTCAGAACAGGACGAGTACGGGGAGGAATACAGCGAGTTCCAAGTGTATTTAATTCAATATCCAAAGAAACTTAACAACTTTGGAACTAAGAATTTATTGGATTATTGGAAGAATCAAGAATCACAATTTCCAATTCTTGCAAAAATGGCCCGGGATATATTAACAATTCAAGCTTCATCAGTTGCATCGGAAAGCGCTTTTAGCCAAGGAAGATTTCAAATTGGAGATCACAGATATTCGTTGAAGGAGGAGGCAATGGAGACAGGAGTTTTATTCAGGGATTGGATCAGAGCAGAGCGAAGAAACTTTGGTCTTCCAGAACTTACTAAGGAAAAGGGCAAAGCATATCTCGATCAAATTTTGAGCGACGGAACAAGTGAAGGGAGTCAAACCGGTAATGAAGAAGAAGAAGAATCAGAAGGAGATGATGAACAAGATCAACAACGGCCAGTTCCTAAAGAAAAGCCTACAACTATCCTCAAGAAACTAGCTAATATGTTTAAAAGAATGTAATTTTCTAAATAAGAATTTTGAATTTACAAGTTTGAAGTTTAGATATAATTTGCACTACTTATGTCTTCAACAATTCAATAAAATTGCTCCAAGTCTTGGAATTCAATCACAACTATTGTCTTCATACTTTTTATTTTTAATTTATAGTTTGCGCAAAAAATACTATAATTAATTACTAGTTTGTAAATTAGTTCAAATTTGAATTTACTAAAATTAATTTAAAGTTTGAATTTTGAACTTAACAAATTAATTCAAAATTTGAACTTTGAATCATCACTTCAGAAATTTCATTACTTCAAAATTCAAAGTATAAAAAAATACTATAAGTTTTTTAATTCTAAGTTTAAACTTTAAACATTGAAATAAACTAAATATTGCAAACATATGTTATATGTACAAGTAAAAACTTAATAATATTTTGTTGTAATATTTTTCAAAGTTTCCACCACTTTAAATAAAACACAAAGGAAAAAAAATATATATATATATATATATATATATCAAAGGAAAAAAAATATATATATATATATACATATATATATATATGGCCCGAACTGCCGGACCGGGCCGGAACCGGACCGGACCGGCAGTTTGGGCCAACGGCTCTCTTTCAAATATAGCCGTTGGCCAACGGCCAAAAACGGCTATATTTGCCTATCACCCCCCCCCCCCCCTAAACGCCCCCATACCCCCCCCAACCTATTTTTATCTATATATACCCTATTATTTCATCATTATATCACACAATTTAGTATTTTCTATCAATTTATCTCTCAAATTACTCTCAAAGGCTATTTTCTAAATTTCTTCCAAAGTCCAAACAAATTATAAATTATAATGGCTGGAAATCAAGCTCCCGCTAATCCCGCTGTTCCTGCTGCTCCACAACGTCCTGAACGAAGATGTCGCTCTGAAATTTGGGAATTTATGGAGTATAATAGAGAAGATCACAAAGCTAAATGTAGAATTTGTGCAAGAGAGTGGAGCTTAGTGGGTGGAACCCATAAACTTATACAACACTTAAAAAAACAACATAATTACGAATGGAGTCGTCGTGTGGGGGGCATATATCTGCGTAATAATTGAAGAGATGGTTAAGGGAATATCTATGTCATTTCAATTATGTATTTTCGAATTTCTAGTTTATTTAGTATCTTTGTAATTTTATATTTCTAGTTTGTTTTTGTCATTTGAATTATGTATTTCCCGAATTTTCAATAAATTGTATTTATTTTTTTCCCAATTAACGTTTGTTTAGTGTTTATTTATTTACTTTATATTAATAAATTTAAAAATATAATTTACATAATTATTTTATTTCATTAAAATATATAATTTACCTAATTATTACAAATGGTATTTACATAAATTGTTAAATTTTCAATTTTCAACTTTATTTGCCTAAAAAAATAAACTAAAAAAAATTAAAAATAACCGTTAAACCGGCCGGACCGGACCGGTACCGACCGGCTTAACGGTCGCCGGAACCGGTCTCGATCCGGCACCAATTTTTTAAACCGGATAGGACCGGACCGGTAGACCGGTAAAAGCCCGGTTTTGAAATTTTTTTGGCCCGGCTCCGGACCGGAACCGAAATCCGGTACCGGTCCCGGCTCCGGACCGGAACCGAAATCCGGTACCGGTCCCGGACCGGACCTGGCCGTTAGCCACCCTCACACACAACTTTTATTTTAAACCACATGATTTAAAAGTTTTCCTTATTTTCTTAAACTCTGTGCCCAGTCAAATTCAGACACTCATTTTGAACGGAGGGAGTACTATTTAAGCTCATCATTTAAGATGAAAACTATTAACAGTTTCCGTTTGTATAATTGTATTGTTGGGTCACTTATTGCAGTGAAGAAATGCTGCAAAACCAGGTTCCTCTCATAGTCTCATGTAAGAAGAGTAACTTTCTATTTTTGTCTTCACTTTTTTAGACTTGAGTCAAGGTATTGTTGAATCATTGATGGGGCCCAATAATTATCTGATGACTTTTTGAAAAAAATCTCGAGAAGTCATCTGTCATCGAAATAATTTCAGTTGAGACTTGATAGGATATATTGCTAGCCTACTTCACTTATATGGTCATAATTGTTGAGCAATAAAGTGCATTCTTTCATTTCTGTGGGTGAAATGAATGGTGATACATAGATTACATAAGTCCACATGATAAGGTGATCAGGGGACCAATTAGTTAGTCACAAGGCGTGGTAATGGCATACCGCATACACTCCCTTAAGTGCGAGCACGCTTTAAATTACTACTATGTATTACTCCCTCCGTTTCAAAATGGTTGTCATACTTTACTTATCAGTCCGTTAAAAAAAATGACACAATTCTAAATTTAGAAACATTTTTGAGTTGAAACTACTACTTTGCCCTTAATGAAATGCTTTATAGCCACATATTTATGTATGACTTATTTTGGACCACAAGTTTTAAAAGTCTTGCCACATGTTTTAAACTCCGCTCCAAATCAAACTATGACAACCATTTTGGAACGAAAGGAGTATATGTGTTCAACACCTCTTCATATATAAGTGTAATTCTTTTTCATAGATAAATACATGACTCAAACTAGGACTATAGTTGCTCTGTTATCATATTAAAGTGTGCAACCAGTTTATGTAAAAAATTTAATTGTTTGAGAGATTGATCATATTTTTATAGTTACGTCTTTAACAAATATAAATAATGTATATTATAACATAGTATTAGTTACTATTATTTTATTTGTTTATTGCTTTTCTTTAAATCAGGCTCCCAGGTTAAGAATCTGTCAACAAATTATATTGTCTTCTGCTATTATAATCTTAAAAAATGTCTAGGAAGTAATTTTTAGACAATTAAATATATGTCTAGAAAAGCAACTAGACAAATAAGAATTCGTAGAGGACAATTATTGGAACTATATGTGTCCTAAAAAACCATGTCATGTACTGAACGCATTACGTAGTAATATTAGTTTTTCTCTGTTTCTAGACTAGCACAGAACAATGAATCTTAGAGAGAAGAATTCTGTAGCTGAATGAATTGATACAATCTCTTTGCTTGATCCTTCAGCTATTACATATACACTTTTGCTAAGATATTTCCAGCTAGGATACAATAACTACCACTACCTCTACTCTAACTACTCTAACTAATTACGGTTAAGTCAACTAATTGTCCACGTCATCACCGCTGCCACATCAGCATCAGCTTGATTCCTTCAACACTCCCCCTCAAGCTGATGGCCTTGTGATATCCTCAATACCTAATTGATTCAGTAGGAACTCATGTTGAGCAGTTCCTAAGCCTTTGGTAAGAAGATCAGCTAGCTGATCCTTGGTTGATACATGCTGAGTCTTAATCATTTTCATCCCAATCTTCTCCCTTACAAAATGACAATCAATATCTATATGTTTGGTTCTTTCATGAAATATAGAATTGGCTGCTATCTGTATAGCTGCTTTATTGTCACAAAATAGATCAGCTGGTTGGTGTATCTCCACCCCAAGTTCTCTAAACAGTCCTATCAGCCAAGTTATCTCTGCTACACATGAAGCCATGCTTCTAAATTCAGCTTCTACTGAACTTCTTGCTACTGTATTCTGCTTCTTAGACTTCCAGGACACTAAAGCTTCCCCAAACTTCACTAAGTAGCCTGTAACTGACCTCCTGGTCTGTAGACAAGAGCCCCAGTCTGAGTCACAGTAGGCTCTCAATCTATTTGTGTCCCTAGCTGGCATTAACAGTCCCAAACCTGGTGACTGTTTCAGATATCTGACCACTCTTGTTGCAGCCTCCCAGTGTGACTGCTTAGGTGCATGCATAAACTGACTTAGGAACTGTACTATGAAGGCAATATCAGGTCTGGTCATGGTAAGGTACAGCAGTCTTCCCACCAATCTCTGATATTCTCCTGCATTCTTTAATTCCCTATCACTGGATACTTGGTGCTGTTTTGACCTTAAGAAGTCATCATACTCCACAAATGTCAACTTCAAGTTACTTTCAAGAGGATTTCCAGCTGTCCTAGCTCCTCCTAATCCAAATTCTTCTATCAGCTGCAGAGTATATTTTCTTTGGCACATGTGAATCCCTTTATGAGATCTTGCAAATTCAATCCCTAGGAAGAACTTGAGATCTCCCAGGTCCTTCATCTTAAACTTCTTTTGTAGCTCCATTCTAGTGTCAAGTAACAGTTCTGGGTCAGTTCCTGTAATGATCAGGTCATCCACATATATTAGAATGATGACTAGATCCTTCCCCATCCTTTTGGTGAATAGTGAGTAGTCAAAGTGGCTCTGGGTGAAGCCCATCTGCTTTAGAGCTTAAGTTAGTTTGAGGTTCCATTGCCTTGGAGCTTGCTTCAAGCCATATAGAGACTTTTGGAGTTTGCAGACCTTCAGTTTCTCCCCCTATCTAGCAAACCCTTCAGGGATAGTCGTGTACACCTCTTCAAGAAAGTCACCATGGAGAAAGGCATTGTGCACATCCATTTGATAGATGTGCCAATGCTGAGAAGCTACAGTAGCAATAATAGACCTGACTGTGACCATTTTTGCCACAGGTGAAAAGGTTTCCTTATAGTCTAGACCCTCCTTCTGACTATAGCCTTTGGCTACTAGCCTGGCTTTGAACCTTTCCACCTCACCAGAGGCCTTGTATTTCACCTTGTACACCCACTTGCATCCAATAGGTTTCTTCCCTTTAGGAAGATCAACTATGCTCCAGGTGTTGTTTTCCTCAAGGGCAGCAATTTCTTGCTTCATGGCATCCACCCAGTTGGAATCTGATACAGCCTCTTTAAAGGTTTTAGGCTCTACTATAGAGGAGTATGTTTGTAGGGCTACTCTGTAGAAAGGTGACAATTGCTCTAGTGAGACATAGGATGCCATAGGATATGGGCATTGAGTGGTGTTGGCTTTGCCAGGTATGACATAGTCTTGCAGCCAACCTGGCTGCTTATGATGTCTGCTGGACTTCCTCACTGCATCATTAGAAATAGGCAATGAAGATTCAGAAGGGGGTGGAGCACTTGCAGGATCATGTATATCATGAAGTGGGGAGAGATGTACATCTGCAGGATCCTCTGCAGGTTGGAAGGGATCATCATCAGAATTGAGAAACTCTTCATAGTCAGCACTGGGATCAGGAGTCTGTGCTGGATCTGTGGGCTCCTCAGGGATAGAAGGAGGAGCTGAGGCATCAGTGACTTGTTCAAGGATAGGGAACAAGGGGGCTCCTGACTGTTTGAAGTGCTTGAAGGGAAATAGATCCTCCTTGAAGACCACATGTCTGCTAATTAAGAAAGTTCTGGAGTGCAGATCATACAACCTGTAACCCTTTTGAGTGCTGGAGTAACCTAGTAGCACAGCTGGGACAGCTCTAGGGGACATCTTATCTAGCTTTCCAGACACAGATGCATAAGCCAGACACCCAAACACTCTAATGTGGTCTAAGGTTGGAGGGTGCTGATATAGAGCTTCATATGGAGACTTACCTTTCAGAATCTCTGATGGTAGTCTATTCAGTAGGTACACAGCAGTAAATACACATTCTCCCCAGAATCTTAGGGGCACACCTGCCTGAAACCTTAAGGACCTGGCTATGTTGAGGATGGTTCTGTGTCTCCTTTCCACCACACCATTTTGCTAAGGTGTGTAGACAAGGGAGCTCTGATGTATAATCCCATTGGTAGGAAGTAGCTCAGAGAACTGAGAGTTGAAAAACTCTGTGCCATTTTCAGTTCTCAGGACTTTGATGTTCATAGTAAACTGATTTTTAATCATAAGGAGGAATTGCCTCATAACAACAACTTCACTTTTATTGTTCAACAAGAAAATCCAGGTGTACCTGGTACAGTCATCAACAAGAGTGAGAAAAAATCTCTTCCCATCATAAGTAGGTAGTCTATAGGGACCCCACACATCACCATGTACCAGCTGGAAAGGCACATTTGTGCTAGAGGTACTAGTGGTAAAAGGTAGCTTAGTCTGTTTAGCTAGTGGACACACAGTACAATATTGACTCCTGTCATGATAATAACCTCTAAGACTATCAATCCTTTTTAAAATACTAGGTGGTGCATGACCTAGTCTTCTATGCCAAATAGACAAAGGAGCTATGCTGGTATTATTGCTGGACACAGTAGATGTAAAACCATGAGACTTCTTCACTTGAGAGCTTGCATTCATGAAGCAGAGGCCATGTTCTTGTTTACCAGTCCCCTTGACCAGTCCACTGGAGAGGTCCTGAAACACACAGTAGTCAGGAAAGAATGTCACTGAGCAGTTTAGATCCCTGGTCAATTGAGACACAGACAACAGGTTATACTTGAAGTCTGGAATGTGCAGAACATTGGTCATTTCTTGATCTTTAAAGATATTGGATGATCCTATGTGAGCAATAGATACCATTGTGCCTGTAAGGAGGTGCACCTTACCCCCTACTAAGTTTGACTTCACCTCAACTTTATTAAGTAGAGAAGAATCAGCTACCATATGATTAGTAGCCCCTGTATCAATTACCCATCTGTTGGGACCTACAGATGACATAAGTGATGTGATACCTGCAGCTGCTGAATTGGAACTGGCATTGTCACTTGTTCCCTGACTCAGCATGTGCAGTATCTGCTGAACTTGTTCTTGTGTGAAGAAGGCTGGTCCTGCATTAGCTTTGCCTTTTTCAACGTGCATGGACACTGTACTAGATTCATCATTAGTGGCAGTGACATAGTTAGAACTCCCTATGTTAGGACTCCAATTTCTTCCAGTTGAGGCACTCTTCCCAGAGTTCTGATAGCTAGTCCTTCCATAGTCCTTCTTTCTCTGCTTGAAATCCTCAGGATATCCATGTAGCTTCCAACAGCCATCTCTAGTGTGTACCTTCATCTCACAGTGATCACACTACATATTTGTGTTCCTCTTTTATTTCTGATTGTTCTGATTGTACCTTCCTTTAGTCATTAGTGCTGTGGAGTCAGTTCCATCTGCAGACACATATACACTGGAGATGGACATTTGACTTTCTCTCTCAATGATCATAGAGTAAGCCTTATTGACAGAGGGCAAAGGTATCATCATGAGAATCTGGCTCCTAGCCTGTTCATAGGACTCATTCAGTCCCATGAGGAACTGCATCAGCTTTAGAAGCTGGAGGTGCTCAATGAATCCCTTGGACTTGTCACAATCACAACCAGGGGGTGGTACCAGACATTCAACTTCATCCCATAACAGTCTCAATTTAGAAAAGTACACAGCAATGGGGCTAGTTCCTTGACTAACAGCTGCAATTTCTCTATGCAGGTGAAAAATCCTAGATCCATTTACCTTGTCAAACCTCTCTTTTAGATCAGCCCAAACAACACTAGCATTAGCAGCATAAACCACTCCACTTAGGAGATCCTTTGACACTGAGTTCATGAGCCATGATAGTACAATTGCATTGCATCTATCCCACTGATTTGCTAAATCATCAGAATAATCCTCCTTTTTATAGGTTCCATCATAAATCCTATTTTATTTCTTCCTATGATGCCTATACGCATAGCTCTACTCCAGACAGAGTAATTTTCAGATCCAGTAAGTTGAATAGAGATTAGAGATGTACCAGAGGTGTCAGAGGGTTGAAGATATAATGGATGATTGTGCCCTAGGTTATCGACTATAGTAGCCACTGCATTTGATCGATTTTGCTGGTTTGCTCCCCATGATGAGCCTGGTGGAAGCGTCGCCATTGATGAGCTTTACAAAGCTTTGTGATGAAGTGTTTGAGACAGGATCGTGTAGACTATAAGCCTTTAGGCTCTGATACCATGTTAGAAACCACTCCTAGTCTGCCATTAAAGCTTCACTGAAGCTTCACAGATGATGAAGGAGATGGAGGTTTCTAGTAGGGGTGGGCACTAAACCGAAAAAATCGAAATACCGAACCGAACCGAACTAATTCGGTATTTCGGGTTCGGTATTTCGGTATTTCGGTTCGGTTCGGTCCAAGAAATTTTGAAATTTCGGTTTTTCGGTTTGGTTTTCGGTTTCGGGCAATCCGAAATTTCGGGCCCCGAAAAAACCGAAGTTTTTTTTTTTTTTTAAACACACATATGCCATATATTTCCTAAATCCCTAAGTTACTCATTGTCAATAAGTAACATGATTCTACATATTGACTGATTTAACTAAAGGTTATGCTATTTTTTATTTTGCAGAATAGAGAAATTATCTAAATATTCGTTACTTTTTGTATTATAGTAAACCATAGCTAGGTTAGTATTATAGTAAATCATAGCTAGTTAGTCATAGGCTATAAACTTTTTGTATTATAGGTTCGTTACTTTTTGTATTATAGGTTAGTGTTATAGTAAACCATAGCTAGTTAGTCATAGGCTATAAATTTTCTTGTTCGGGCTTTTTTTTTTTGAGCCATAAACTTTGGTTTAAACCGAAACACCGATATACCGAACCGAAGTACCGAACTAAAAAATCGAACCGAACCGAATTATAAAAATTACGGGTTTTTCTACACTTCAAACCGAACCGAAAACCGAAATACCGAACCGAAGTTTCAAAAAACCGAACCGAAGTACCGAACGCCCACCCCTAGTTTCTAGACTAGCACAAAACAATGAATCTTAGAGAGATGAATTCTGTAACTGAATGAATTGATACAATCTTTTTGCTTGATCCCTAAGCTATTACATATACATTTTTGCTAAGATATTTCCAGCTAGGATACAATAACTACCACTACCTCTACTCTAACTACTCTAACTAATTACGGTTAAGTCAACTAACTGTCCACGTCATCACCGCTGCCACATCAGCATCAGCTTGATTCCTTCAACAGTTTTCTAGATATTTGTAGGGATGAAACAAAAATCTAAAAAGCAAAAGTTGTCTGCTAGTATTATTTTCTCCCCAAAAATATGGAATGCGTCGTTTCTTTTCTTTGAGTATTAGCCACAAGAAGCTATCTATGACACATTATTTTGGCACTAATATTATTTGACAACTGACAAACTAGAGGGATGGATGTGTCGTAATCAACTGTATGGGATTTTATCTATGAGAATGGAGAATCCCCAGTGGGGAGCTTTACCATTTTAATGTGGGCTGAGAGACGAAAATTTAGATTAATCAGACTAGTGAATACCAAAAACAATATGATGGTGCCAAAAAACACAAGTTGTCATATGATTAGTTAAATTTTAAATATGAAAAAGTCTCCTCACAGAACATCCACGTGATAGAGCGTAACTCACATTGTTGGGTTTTGGTCGTCTGGGGGGCAGTAAAATTATGAAATAGCCAAATTCAAGGATCGCGAGGGTGATTAGAAATATGAAAATGTGTGCATTGACTAAACCGTGCCAACTTTAAAGGATAGTTATTTTGACATTCGATTTTAAATAGATTCAGAGAAGAAAGTAAAACACATAAATTAAATCAATAGAGTAGAAAAAGAACATAACAGTAACGCTAATACTTGCGGAAGACTAAGAGAAAGGTCTCATTTCTGAGACAGAAAGAGTTATGCGAAGAACGAGATCGATTATGCTAACCTGAAAAGCTTGCAATGAGTGTGGCTAACTCCATATTTAGGCATCCCCCATCTGACATTAGGAAAGTTAAATATCGTAAGCATCAAATATAGAAAGAGTAAAATACTGTGTAAAAGTTAAGCTGCCAAATGAAAAGGAGTACTTCCTCACAGCTTTTGCATGCTCACTGGAATCTGGATAACCTCAAATATATACTCTGCTCAATACCTCCATGCATTTATATAAAGACTAATAGTAGTAGACAAAAATAGGACTGTTTGCAGCGAAAATGGACTCTTTCAACGTTCAACTATCCTTTCTTTGCTTAATACACAGTACTCACTAAAATGTCATCAGTTTTATATCCAATCGACCTCCAAAAAATGATGAGCAGGAACTGTTTTCTTGTAGTACAAATTAAGCATTTTGCTGATTCTTTTTTAATCGGAAAACATGAGGTGACATGTTTGAAAGTGGGATGTGATCAGGTTGCGTGATGAATTGGAATTTGGAAGTGTCAGTGGCTTAGACTTTTGTTACAGATTTCAATTAATTTTTGGAAACTAGTATAGGCTACTAGTACTAACACTATTACACTAGTAAGAAGAACATCATAGGTGAATATACAATCATGCAGAAATAGAATTTCTGAGGGACGGTACGTGAGAAGAAAATCTCAACGAAATCCAAATGAGACATGAGTACATACAGCCAAGATATTCACGCTTGTCTCCTAATTCTAAAACTGGTCCCCGATTTCACGACCTACTCTGTCATTTATTGATAGTAAAGAAAAAGAGAAGAAACGGGTAGAACGAATTTTTCATCATATCTTACACTACCATCCAAATCATTTTTGTCCTAAGTGTATCCTTTCAATCTGTCAAAAACACAAGTAAAAAATGGCACTAATGGCACGAAAAACTTGTACACAGAGCAAAATATGACTTGGATCCCAAATCATTTCACTGAAGTACTCAATCAAATCAAAGTTTCAAGCATTTCTTGTATGCAGAAGCTAGATCAAGATTCAATACTTATACTTATAGCTTGCTATGATGAATAAGCAATACAAACTCTTTTATTCAGATTTGACAGATACAATCAGGGTTACGAACAGAAGGAAAATCAATGACAAACATCAACTCTGTACATGTAACTAAACTGCCTATCGACAATTAACAAGGTAAAAACAAACTATAAGCAGAAGCCAACAAATTTTTAACTGAATTCTCGAACGGGAAGTTAACCAAGAATTTAGAACATTGGCAGGAGGAAAGCACTAGGAAGCATTTTGCTATGTTCTCCTTTGTTTCCTAGATGCGACAGCAGCTTCAGACCATGATGAGGGCTTAAATCCTCCTACCAGCAGCTTTGATGCAGCAGAAGCATTTATTTTTCTCCTCTTAGATTCTAATTCTAACCTCTTAGAAGAACCAGATGAATCAGAAAAGATTGAACCAGAGTAAATAATGGCTCGCTTATCCCTTCTGTTCTTATCAAACTTATGAGCAAATTTAACACTAGCAGCAGCTGCAGCATCCTCTGCAGACGCCGGTAGCAACCTAATACCAAGTCCCATTTTCTTCGAAGCAGCCTCTTCTTCGGCAACTCTTTTCTTTTGACTCTGTACACATGTAAAAGACTATGATAAGGACACTAAGGTAGCGTTTAGACATGATTTGGTTAAAACTTCGAAAATTTGAGTTTTTGAAGTTAAGTTGAAAATTAGTTTTTGGAACTTGAAGTTGTGTTCGGACATACATTTCATTTGAAGAAAAGTTGAAGTTTTATGAGTGGAAAAAAAAATTCCCAAAAACTATATTGGTCCAACCAGTATTTAGGAATTTGAAGATTTTGTTTTCAAATTTGGGCAAATTGTATAAACAAACAAAGATTTGAAATATTATACCAAATTTTGATCCCAAGTTTTATGAACAAACGGGTCCTAAGTGTCAGGGATAAAGGGAAAACAAAGAAAATGGACAAAACCAGCAGTGACAAAAACATACCCTAAGCTTGGCTCGAAGAGCCTTGTTCATGGCATAATCATCTGAATGTCTAGTATCAGATACTCGCTGAAGACGAACAAGTAAAGGCTCAGCTTCTTTCTTCTTCTTCAAGTCTTCCTCCTGGTGCTCAAGGCGATAAAAAGGATCGACTAACTTACTTTTATCTGGAAAGGAAAGTAGATCAGCTATTAACATACTTGATTCCTCCTAATGTACATCACAACAAAATACTTAATACTTCAAAAAACTGAAGAGAGAGACTTTTAAGCACCTATCAATGCAATAGGTTTTATAAGTGAGTGTGACAATAGCAACATGAATTCATCATGAAGAAACGCACTACAACACTAATACTGTAATGCTTACCTTCCTCCACTGGGAGTACCATGGTTTCAGCATCTTCAGCATCATATTCTTCGACCTTCTGTCGAGCTCCACTTATAATTACATATGCGCAGTTCTTTGGATCTGTCTGAATGACAATTTCATGCTTGCAGCATGCAGATTTCATAGTAAAGCTCCATATCTAACACAAGTAATAATTAAAATTAGCAAACAAATCACAATTAAATTTCACGACACTTGGCGTACAAGTGAGAATTTTCTGTCTCAGTAACTGCATCATGAAAAAGCTTACCTTTGTGGAGTAATAATTTCCAACTTGCTTTTTCTCAGCGTTGAACCTCACACCCTTGGCAATCATCGACTCACATCCTCCACACCATATATTGAATGGCATCTCAAACCTATTAAAAAAGGATATTATAGGGTAGTGAGCGACGATGTTCATAACAGCAGAACTGGAAATAAATAATGCATCGTAATTCAAAAAAAATAATGCATGATAATTCGAAGAAAAATAATGCCTGAGCCAGACAAACACTGTTTCCCTTCTTTGGTTAACTCCCCAGGTTTCTACTCATCATTTCTGAGATATTGAACCTAGTGTACTTGCAACGTTGTCAAGCAGGACACAACAACCACCATAGTAAGGCCTTCCTAAATTTGGGTTTGAAGGATGTACTACTAACCATCACGCTTACCGATACCACTTTAAAGAAATGACATCAGGCTAAGCTACAAAAGTTGAATAATTCATAATTTCTAATTCAGTAACAATATAATCATTCTAAAATATTGTCCAAGCCTCCCCCGCCCCCCCCCCCCACCCACACACACTCTCTCTCTCCCTCCTTCCCTCCCTCCTCCCTCCTCTCAAGCTGTTCAACTCCCTGGGCATGGATATGAATGCTTTCCTAAGCGAGGAAGGTCTTAGAGATGTTTCTTAAAGGTGAATTTACCAACACACTAAATATCGCCTTTTTATTTTTGTGATAAAGATGACATAAAACATAGATATCTGGAAGGGTCCATTCGACACCACGACAATTGGTGCAATAGAATGGTAAAGGGCGCTTTATATTTCCAAACTTACACATGTGTGCCACTTTCTTTATCCTTATCCATTTTGTTACATGGCTACTCTAGTTCAAAATGTTATGAACATATTCTGCTATTACAGTGTTCGGCATCACCATCCCAAAGGACAAGCAGAAAGACAGAATTTCATAGTATATTACCTTATGATTAAAATGCCCTGATCTATCTTTCTTGCTCTCTCTCGGAGAGCGTGTTGACCATGGAACTTGTTCAGTGAACCCTGAGAAAAAACTCATATTAGCAACTGGAACTTTTTGGGAATCCAACATTCCACCAGATACAGAAGTAATCATCAACCAAGCAATGATGTTTAGTTACCTTCTTGGGAGACCATTCTGGAGGATAGTAAAAATTATCCGCCCTGGCTGCTGCAAGTGAAGACTGCAAAACACATAGAAATAACAAATTAGCACCAGCACTAGGAGACTAATAAGAAAACAACAAAAACAAAAGAAAGGAAAACTCAGGCAAAAAGTTTATAAAGAGACTGGGTAGTGTGAGTGCTGTGAAATGTGTTAGTGCACGTATTGTTAAGTTGGCAAAAGATCTGTCTCCAGTCAACAACTGCTAATATGCATGAGAATACAAGAAAACATTCGGAGCTCATTGGTGAATTATGGAGAAGTTCACAGTAATTAGATGGGTGAAAAGGGGAAAAAAGAAAGAAGAAAAGAAAGGAAAAAGAGAAAAGGTAAGAAGAGCCAAGTAAAAGAGGAGATATATATCCCCATCCCTCATACAGTTAGGAAGAAAATACTGGAATCCAACTGAACGCCAGATACTCCTTCCATATTAGCTTTTTCAATCACTCAGGAAAAGGACAGAAAAAGAAAAGAGTTAAAATAGAAGAGTTAAACCTACTTGCACCTCTTAAAATCTCACAAAGAAAGAGGATGGCAAAATAATAAGCTCTATGGAGGATAAAACGCAGACAGCCTCGAGCCCTTTTCCCTTCTCCCATTCTTATATGAACCAAATATATAGCTAAAAGGTATCAAAACTTCAGAATGTGCCATAGTTTTGATGACCACATTGAAACATATAAACTCAAAGCCGTAGGTGAATATATTTAGAGAATATTTTTTTATAATGGTATAGAAATATATTAGGGTGCCAACTGGGCAGGTGGGCTACATTTGGACAAGTTAAAATGGGTGAATGATATAAACGTAACATCTGATCATAATGCGATGCCCATGATAAAGGGCAGGCTGATGATGGTGGGTCAATGAAAAGGGGCTGGCAAGCCGCTGATGAAGGGGTGCACATGACACCTTAGGCAAACCCCACATTGAAATGGAGTGAAGATCTTTACAAAGCATAGCACAAGTTCACATAGGACACCCGCTTTTGGGCATGATGATGGCATAGCGCAAGGGACACATCTGTGAGGTCTGTTGGGCCAAAGCTGACAATGCATGTCAATGGCTTGGGCTGAGACACACAATCCTCCCATAGTTTTTTTTTTTTTTTTTTTTTTTTTTTTTTTTTTTTTGAAGAAGAAGAAGAAGAAGAAGAAGAACACAATCCTCCCATGGTTTCCTTTGATTAAAATGGGAGGTTCAGTTTGGGCTATACATTGGATCACAACCAAAATCACGAACCTTAAAATAATTTTTCATTTGCTTGTTTGTTCTTTTATGTCCTCTCTTTTCATTTGTTTCTTCCTTTTCAATCTATTCAACTACCAAATCAAACAAATTAAAACAAAAACAAAAAAAAAAACCTTATTTATCATGACTATATCAAACAAATCAACCCAATAATAATCATTCTGCTATATTTGATTTGTTCTTTTAAATGAGTTAACTTGGCCCAAACTTCAAGATGAGTTAACTTGGATTACGTCCACCACTAATCAATATATGCCAAGCCCAACCCGCTCAAATAGGGCATACTATATTTTAATGGGCTAAATTTGACACCATACTTCGAGTTCTCTCTAAAGCTCATCTACTACAACTAAAAGCTACCACTTATTTAATAATCAATTGGAAGATGGAAACCCTAATTGAATAGATCAAGCAACCAGCCATACCTCACTTACAAACTAGGTGCGCTCATCTATATTAATCCTCTATATCTATTCAAGTCTACTGAGACACATTAAAAAATAACATTAAGTTATATCCACATTCAGTATAAAGAAGTTTTTACACTAAACTGTGATTCTTTACTTCTAGGGTCAATCAATCGGTAATCCACTAATTTCATCTGGACGACCTATTATACTAAATAGTAAATACCTTATGTCACTCGTATTGGCCCGGATTGACAAAAGAGTTTTTACGAAATCAGGTCCCCCAAGGGAGGAAGTGTACACGTATTGCACCACAAAAAGCGAGTTTTGTAATCTTAAAAAATTAAGGCAAGGAGAAAGGTGACACGACAGTGAAAAAGTTTTTAGACTACTATTTATGTTGAATGATAAGAAACATCAACCATCCTACTTTATCTAGGAACTAGCTATACTTTGTGAAACTTACATAGTCAGAGCTACACGCCGCAATCAAATAACAACTCAAAAACTCTTTCCTCGAGATGAAATTGAGTATACCAATATTTTACATATCATGTCTCAACTGCTAAATTGAACATGCAAACACTTATCCAGCTGTCAATTATCACGCTAGGAGAAATTCCCGAGCGCCAGTAACACGCGGTTTTGTTTCCTTCTCCACTTAAATACTAGGGTTTGCCCACAAGGTTCAAACTTGTGATGTGCGTCTAACTCATACATCATAAACAAAGCTCTTACAGATAAACATTCCATATTTGTTAATGAATCACGAAAATGGAACCCTAATCATTTAGCAGCCAAAATATTTTCCTTCTTCGGGATCAAGCAGTCTAATTTTATTAGTAAAAATATCTACACATAACAAATGGGCTAATAAATCAAGACGTTCTAGAATATTCTATAACGGAGATACATAACTTATGAATATCGAATCAGAAGTATATAAACCCTAGGTGTATCACATCATAAGAAAATTGAATAATTGAATAAAAATCGTAATAAATAGGAATTAAATATGATTAACGAAAAATTAGACGATATTACGCACCATATTTTAATCTTCAAAGCTTTGCTTCTTTGATCGGTTTTTTGGATTCAGTTAAAAGGGGATTTCGCGATTTTAATTTGCAGATTGGGGATTTTGTTAAGCTTTTATATTTGTATGAAACGACGTCGTTTGATGAATGGATTCCCGCGGCAAAACCCCCACGTGTACTTTCACTTGTGGGTCCACATCATATAGACGCGATTTGGGAGATTTACATAACTATGACATAACACGTAGGGGTCGTTTGGTATGCGCTAGCACTAATTTAATACCCTCATAAAGTTTTGGTATTACTAATACATTGTTTGGTTTTCCCTTTAATAGTTGCACAAAATTTAGCATTATAATACCATGTTTGGTTGGTCTTTTCCTTTTCCACATAAAACATAGCATTACTAATACAATGTTTGGTTCACAATTTCCTTTTCCGCATAGCTAATACCCGCATTAGTTATGCGGGAATCTATGTATTATTTTATGCGGGGTAGAAGGTGGAATAAGTAATGTGGGTATTAACAATGCAGGTATTAAAAATGACAAAAATACCCCTCATAATAATAAGGATATTTTAAAATTATATTTAAGGAGTAACTAAATATTTTAAATTATGACATTGTATATTAATTTGTAATATATTAGTGATTCAAGAAATAATCCATACGTTATAATATATGCATAGCTAATACATATATTACTAATACCCACATTATTAATACCCGCATTACTAATACCCGCATTATTAATACCCACATTACTAATACCCGCATTACTAATACCCGCATTATTAATACACACATTACTAATACCCACAGGGGTCGTTTGGTTGAGATAGAGTTTACGCGGGTATTAATAATGTACGTATTAGTAATGCGGGTATTAACAATACAGGTATTAGTAATGTGGGTATTAATAATGTGGGTATTAGTAATGTGTGTATTAACTATACATGTATTATAACGTAGGGATTATTTCTTGAATCACTAATATATTACAAATTAATATACAATGTTATAATTTAATATATTAGTTATTCCGTAAATAAAATTAAAAAAAATATCCTTATAATTATGAGTGTTAATTTTGTCATTTTAAATTTTAATACCTGCATTGTTAATACCCACATTACTTATTCCACCTTCTACCCCACATAAAATAATACATAGATTCCCGCATAACTTATGCGGGTATTAGTTATGCGGAAAAGAAGAAATGAAACCAAACGTTGTACTAAATAATACTAAGTTTTATGTGGGGATGAAAGTTGAACCAAACATGGTATAAATTAATGTGCCTTTTAGTGAGGGTATTAGGTTTGTGCATAGCACAACCAAACGACCCCACATTGCTAATACCCGCATTACTAATACGTACATTGTTAATACCCGCGTAAACTCTATCTCAACCAAACGAATCGGTAATGGTTTGCTTTTTTTTAAACATGGTTTAGCAAAAATAATGATAATATTCGGATAAGAATATCCCTTAACTCTAATTAGTGATGCGCTTTTCTCCTGCCCTTCTTCTTTAGCAAAATTGTCTTAAAGTCTTAAAGGGAGAATTACACAAATATACCACCCTAATACCAAATTTACAAAAAATATCAATACTATACCATTTTACAAAATATACCAATACTTTTATTACAAATCATATACAACTTCCATTAAAACCATACAAATGAATGTTTTAACTCTCCCACACCTACTGCTCCCAGTCACAGAGTTGCCGCTGGCGGCCGCCAGCCGGTCTCCGTCGGCCGCCGGCAGTACGTAGCCGGATTTTTTTTTTTATAAAAAAATCTGAAAAAATATGTAAAAAAATTATAAAACATACAAATTACACATTCATACAAGATATACACTTATACAAAATAGAATATACAAAAAAAATACACTTATACAAAATAGAATATATAAAATATACACTTATATACACCCAAACATACAAAACACATAGAAATAATTTTATGGATATTCGAAAGACTTATTCACATACATATGAAACACACATACACATAAATATCAATATCTACAAAAATATACAACCACAATTTTGGCAAACATACTCTTGAAAATACAAAAATATACAAACATACGACAATATACAAAGCTATACAAATACACAACCAAAAAATATTCGCAAACATATAATTGAAATACAAAAATACACAAATGTAAAATAACAATACAAAAAATTCAATAGCCATTCAAAAAAAAATTAAAGTGTATTTAGGAATACAATTAATACACATACACTTTAATACACAAAGGTATATATGTAGATACACATTAATACACTTCCAAAATAAAAAATAAATAAATAAAGGAAGGAGAGAAGCAGATCAGAACAGTAACAGATCTGTGGAGCCGCTCCGGCGACGGCGCACACCCAAAACACGAACAATAGAAGCAGCAGCAAAATACGGGCTACTTCGCCGGAGAACACCAGCTGGAGTCGCCGGAGATGGAGGAATGACGGAGGGTGTGTGGGTGGGTAGGTGAGTGGGTGGAGGATGGGAAAGAAAGAGAGATAGAGAAATTAGGGTTTTGTGGTAGGTAGAGAGGAGAAATGAAAAAATTGTATGAATTGTAAATATTTAAAAGTATCGTTATGTTTTGTAATATATTAAAAGTATCGGTATTTTTTGTAATTTAACTATTAGGGTAGTCATGTAGTGTAAATTTTCCAAGTCTTAATAGGATAATACTTGTCAAGATGAATGTTATTTAGTTAAAATCATGGAAAATGAGGACAAATCCTCAAAATCAGTAAAACTTTGGTACACCAGCTGAAACTTTTTGGGGCAAAGAGGTTTTTACACTAATTGACGCTCCTTTATAATAGTTTTTTTTACACATCTATATAAACCTACACCTCTATATTACATTAAAATAACAATATTTTATAAATTACAATACATAACAATATTTTGTTAGCACATTTTACAACAATCAACACATTTCACATACATTTCCCCAAATTACAATATCTCACTTACTCTCTTTGCCTATTACCCCACCTCAGTGCCATTACCCCCACCCCCATAGAGACTACTGAGACAAAGACAACTGAGATCTGACAATCTCAATTGAGTTTAACTTGAGAGCTCCAAATGCCCCAAAATGACCTGGATTTAGGTTTCTTCCTTGTAGCAGTAAAAAGCCATCCCAACTGAGTTTCACAAGTGGCACATTCCGCAATTGACCAAGCATACCTACAAGTAAGTCACTTTTTATTAAATATCTTCAACACCAACACTGTGTGATGTAGCAATTGACAGATCATATCCAATTGCAAGGTTCTAAGCAAAAACCAGAGTATGATACATCTTCTTTTCTTCTCGAATAAGTAACCAGAGTATGAAAGCGTCATTGCAATTTATGAAGATCAAAATACGAATCACTTATTCCAGTAGATTTGACAAGGATAAGTGTCATTTTTTAATTTTTTCCCCTGAATTTTAATTTAATTATATATAAAAAAAATCATTACAGGAGTTTGTGTGTGTCTCTGTTTCTATTTGTGTGTGTGTGTGTTTGCCTTTTTCTCGATTTGTATGGTGTGAAACAGTCTGAAACGACTTGAAAAGCGCTAAAACAGTTTGAAACAGCTGCTAAAATAATCTAAAACGGCGCTGAAACGGTCTAAAACGGTGCTGAAACAGTGCTGAAACATTCTAGAAACAGCTAGATACAATCTAGAAACGGTTGGAAACGTAGCTGAAGCTGTTTGAAACAGCGTGGATACAACGAGATATAGTTTCATACGGAGCAAAAATAGTGTAGATACAGTGAGATACAACGCTGAAACAGGCTGAAACTGCTAGTGAAAAGTCTGAAACAAAATATAAAAGATAATGTGAAACAACGCAAAAAATGCGAAATAGTTTAGAAACAGTGAGAAACAACATACAAACAGGATGAAAAGGTGCTGAAACAGTCTAGAAACATCTAGATACAGTCTAGAAATAGATAGATACATTGCAAAACAACATGAAACGGTGCTGAAATAATCTGAAACAATGTAGATACGGTGAGATATAATTTGACACGGAGCAAAAACAATGCAGATACATCGCTGAAACAACTAGTGAAAAAGTCCGAAACAGCTAGTGAAAAAGTCTGAAACAAATGTAAAAAATAATGTGAAACAACGCCAAAAAAGGTGAAATAGTTTAGAAACAGTGAGAAACACCGCACAAACGGGATGAAACAATGTTGAAAGAGTCTAGAAACAGCTAGATACAATCTAGAAATAATTAGATACGCTGCAACACAATGCAGATACAGTGAGATACGACAAGATACAACGATATACGAGGTGGTTGGTGGTTGAGAAACATCGAAATACAGTGAGATACAACGAGATACAGTGAGGATGGGAGGAGAAAAAGTGAAATGGGGGAAAATGGGAGGAGGAAAACTGAAATTAAGGGAAATAGAGGGAAGAATGTAAGGGTTTGCTATGTTATGTGAAAATATTGTTATATTTTGTAATTAACTTTTCCTTTCCACTATATTGGTTAATTTTGCTAAATATTGTTATGTTTTGTAAATAACTTCTAAAACTTACTCCCTCCGATCCATTTTAATTGTAAGGTACTCCATTTATAGAAGGTCCAAAATGTTTGTCAATTTAGAATATCAAGGTAAAATTTATCATTTCTTCCCCATAATACCCTAATATTAAATGTTATTGAAAAATACAAACACATCAATATTAGTAGCTCTTTCTTGAACATACCAAAAAGATAAAAGAGTAAATTAGTAAAAATATTATGCTTATTTATAATTTCTTAAGATGTGTGCAAAGTTAACCCTTACAACTAAAATGGACGGAGGGAGTATACTTTTATGTAAAATATCCTTTATTATACAACATATCATTACTATTAAAAAAAAATTCAAAATATAAAGGTACTTTCAGATTTATTATAAGACATAGCACTTTAGGTAGAACGTAATTATTTGTAAATACATGTCTATACATGTAGATAAGTACATGTAACTACAAACATACACTTGTGGGAACATGTTTGGTTTGTTATTATATACATGTATATACACATTATTATTGTAGTTTGTATATATTATGTTAAATCAATATTTCTATATTTTGTAAAGTGAAGTGATATCGAAATTTTTTAAACTATTCCCTAATATTATATATTTATAGAGTCCTTGTCGAAATAGGATATTTTAAGTATATAATTTTGCCCCAAGTCCTATTATTAAGTTTTGCCCACTTAGGCTTTAGCTACCGTTAAAAAAAAGTTAAGCATACCTACTCAGTTTCAAACCATGGGAGTTTATATTTTAAACTATGGTGTGAAGTTCACTTAACGAGATTTCTTGGTCTAAAAATGAGCCAACCAAACAAAAAGGTGAAGTTGGTCTCAACTTCAAACCAATTTTAAACCTTTGGTTTGGAAAAAAAAAATCCATCAGATTTCAACTTCAGATAAAAAAGGGTTGAAGTTAGCTTATGTGATCTGAACATTAACCCTAATAATTTTGAAGATATAATATTTTGACCTAAAGTGGCTAGCTTTGTAAAGGCACGCCAAAAACTGGCTATAACTATAATGAGAAGCTCTGAATAGGCTACGCAAGCACTTAGTCCAACAAAATTTCACCGGGAGAATGACAAAACTATGACACTTAAGACAATGGTTTGCCTAATCAACCCCACTAAGAGTGGTTTAGCAAGAATGGCCTTCTCTAAGTTAAATGAATCTTTTTGGACTAAATTGCCCCAGAACAAATTATATAAACACAGGATATAAACCAGACATTCCTTCCATTTACTCTGCAACTTATTTCCAGACTTTCCGTTCCTTTACTCTTCTAACTGATTAACCTAAGAACTCAAATTTCCAAAAAAAAAAAAAAAAAAAAAAGAAGGAAGATTCAAAGGTAAGTTTCTTCAATATTTCATTAATTTTACGTAGTTTTTAAATTAAATTTTGCATAATTTCATCTTAAATTCGTGAAATTTGTTTAGTTTTTTGTATAATCACAGATTAGCTAATGTGATTTGTGAATTTTGATGATAATGATTAAAAAATACTGCTAGATAACCAACAATTAACGTTACATTGATTTTCAGTTGCTGCAAAAAAAATTATATTACTTTGAATCTGTATTTGATGCAGAATTTACGAATAGAAATTACGATTACTTTTATTTAGTTGCAACTGCATTGCTTTGCCTAAATTAACTTGAAATAACTTGTAGATGATGTATGTTAATTGATACTAACAGAAAACGCTTTTTAAGATCTGTTGCAAGGGAATGTGTTTGTAATGCACTCGCTGCCTTGTGGGCAGCACTTGCAGTTGAACTGCAAACAATTGCTGCTAGATAAACTCTATATGTGTTGCCTAATATGCAGCACTTTTCATCGCCTAAAGTGGTGCCTTGTAAGTGTTGCCCACAGGGCCACACTACATGTAGAGTAGCTCTGGTTCAAATATAGAGTAACTCAACATGTGTTGTCTAATTGGCAACAGTTTTGAACGCATAGCATATGCCTTTTCAAGTGTAGGTTTGGTGCAAAATAAAAATGTATAGGGATCTCTACATGTGATGCACAACAGGCAACACTTTACTTTATGCCTACTTGTTACAGCGAACCTCCAACGTCTATATATCTCGTTAATCTATTCAACAAAGTCTAAACTCGTGTAACCATTTCAATGCGTGCAGAATTTAGATGGCAACAAAATTCATATACATTGCTTACAATGGAACATGGAGTGAAAACAACAAGTATCTGGGTCATGAGACGAAACTAATCCTCGTCACAGATGGTGTTACCTTTCATGCGCTTCAGAGGGACATCTTTAATGCTCTGAACTGCAGCCCTGGTGACACCGAAGCAAAATATGATTCGACACTAATCTGGATACAAGCAAAGAATGATAGTGACGAATAATCAAGAACTGAATACTTGCTTGTATCTGTTAAGCAATGATCAACATTTCAGCAAGTCCCATTTTATAGTAGAGCTCACTAGAAAAAACGACACGTCCTCAAAAAGTAGCAGTACCATTAACACATGTCCATCACATGTGAATGAAGCAGAGGATAGCGGTGCGTTCCAACAACATCAAGGGAATTTGATTGAAATTATTGACCAACACGAAGAACTAGTGGCACTAACTAACCAAGAAGCTGAGAATGCGCGGTAATTTAATATGTATTTGTTGCAAAATTTTCGAATAGAAATTGCGATTACTCTTATTTAGTTGCAACTACATTGTTTTGCCCTTAATTAACTTGAAATAACTTGTAGATGATCTCTGTAAATTGTCAATAACAGGAAATACTTTTTAAACTCTTATTCATGGGCATTTGTTTGCAATGCATTCACTGTCTTGTGGGCAACACTTGCAGCAGTGGTGCAAACAATTACTTGTAGGTCAACTCTATATGTGCTGCCTTATAAGCAGTACTTTTTATCGCATGAAGTGGTGAGTTGTATCTGTTGTCCTTTAGGCAGCACTTGGAGGTCTGGTTCAAAACAGCAAGTAGAGAAGCTCTACATGTGCTGCCTAATAGGCAACAATTTTTTTTATCGCGTGAACTGGTGCCTTTTAAGTATTGCTTTATCGGCAACACTTGGAGGTTTGGTGCAAAACAACATATAGAGAAATCTCTACATATGATGCCTAACAGGCAGCACTTTAGTTTTTTTGCAAAATCTTTTTGTTCACTTGCTATAACTTTTGTACTGAATTTTTCTACAAGTTGTGGCTGAAGGTCATCACTTTAAGTAGACAAATTTCTACAACTTATTTCCATTCGACCTCTACCGCTTATGCACAACATTAAACAAAGCAAAAATTGAATGTTTTGCGTCTATCTTGTTAATCTATTCAACAAACTCTAAACTCGTGTAACTGTTTCATTACGTGCAGAATTTAGATGGCAACAAAATGTATATACATTGCTTGCAGTGGAACACGGAGCACTATTTTGAAGAGCGGCATAGCAAGTCTGAATGACGAAATGAAAAATTAGATGCAGAATATTGGAGTTTAAATCACAATGTCCACTAAAGTACTCAAACAAATCAGAGAGATGATGCTTATAGGACATATAAACGACAATGATGAACCAAATATCATCGATGAATCTACTCCACTGACTTCAGCAAATTAGTGCTATTTTGTCATGTCATTATATTTTTAATATTATGTTTTTTTAATATATTTTGAAGGGCATTTTAAAGAACATTGTTTTCTTTTGTCTTATTGTCTTTTGATTCAATATGTCTTCGTTTATTTCTCCCTTAAACCATCAACAATTGTGTTTGCCTGCAAGTGTTGGTAAATAGGCAACAATTGCCTGCCAATTCTTACCAAATCCTCACATGCAATTGCCTTGAGTAGCTGCCCAGGAAGCACTCGGCCTATTCCCATCACCAAATTTCCCTAGCCAATTCCATTAAGTTACTGCCTAGGTAACCCTTAGCCTCCACCCTCTTAACAAATTCTCGAGCCAATACCTTTGAAATGCTGCTTAGACAGCACTTGACCCCCACCACTCACCAAATTCTCCCAATCTCCAATTCCATTAAAATGCTACATAGGCTGTAATAAGCTTAAAATATGCAAACAAACACTAAAACACAAGCTAAGCATTCAATATGTCTTAGCTTCATTTCTCCATTAATCCCCTCTACCATTTTGTTTATATGCAAGTGTTGGCAAATAGGCAACAGTTGCCTGCAAAGCCTTACGAAAACCTCACAGTCAAATGCCTTAAGTTGATGCCTGACAGGCAGCACATGGCCTACACCCCTCACAAACCAGATCCTTTAACATGCAACACTTTGCCTCCACCTCCTACCCAAATTTCTAAAGCTAATACATTTGAAATGATGTTGCATATGCATCACTTCACCCCTTACCTCTCACCAAATTCCACGAACCACTTGGATTAAGTTACTGCTCTCACAAAACATAAGCTTATAAAATACAAACACACATTAAAAAATAAGCCACGATGCATATAAGGTGCTTACAAGAAAATATATATTCAACACTAAATACAATCAAAATCTATAAATTCCAAGACATTCACATTGCTAAAAATATAAACATTTGTTACATACAAACCATTCAGTCGTATAAACTAAAACACAATCATTCACATTAAAAATTCAGTCATCCTCATTACTTTTATACAACAGAGAAAGGCTTTCCAAGTACTCCTTCATGAAGAAGAGAATTATGGTCTTGGTAGTCATCACATATCTTCTCAAGAGGAGTGTTATATATATCCACCATTTACTTGGATCTTGCATGACTCCACAGATTAGCAGCCAAATTAAAATGATAATCTTTCAACTGCGTACACTTTATCTTGGAAACATATTTTTCATGCATTATTGAATCAACAAACTTAAACACCTAAGCACCACAATCATACCTGCACAAAATTTAACGGAAGGCTGAATACAAAAAATAGAACAAAATAATACAAACTGAATCAACAAATGCATTGTCACGTCATAATTAACTCAATCTTAATGGGCAACAAATTTTTCTCTACAATCAACAAATGTAATGTCAACATCACAAAAAGAAAGAAAACTAAAAAGAGAATACCTATTACTAAACAATAAGCGCACAACCTGACAGACAATATTTTCTCTACAAATAGAACTTATGCTTGAATGTTATGTCAACTATTGTCATGTGGGCAACAGTTTCAACAACAATAGAAAAATAAAAATATGATAACCAACAAAACTTATGCTTGAATATAATCTCAGTTATTGCCTTGTGGGCAACAGTTTCTACAGCAAAAAGAAAATAAAATGCTACACCAACATTTTGCTAAAAATTTACAACAACTACATAATTAATATATTTCATATAACACATACTACAATATAACAAACATTACCAATTAACAACAAAAATTAATAATTCAAGGAAGCAAAAATTGCAAAAACACAGACTGAAAGCAACACTTTTCATTCAAAACACAGCACATGCTTGATGTTATGATGTCAATTGTTGTCCTGTGGGCAACAATTAGGCAACAGTTTCTGGAAAAAAAAAAGAGCCAATGGAACTTATGCTTGAATCTTATATCAAACTGTTGCCCTATGGGCAACACTATCTACATTAAAAGAAAAGTAAAAAGCAATGGCAATACTTTGCTAAAAATTATATTAACTACCTAACTAAAATAATTTCATATAAAAAATTGAATAAACATTACGGATTAACTATAAAATTTAAACATTGATGGAACCAAAAATTGGATTAACAATAAAATTAACAAAGGGAAATATCAAATTCGCAGAGAACTAAACAAAGAAAAAAGAAAGGAGAAGGAAACTAACCAAGGCGTAGAACCCTAATTTGAGTGTGTGTGTGTGTGTGTGTGTGTGTGTGAGAGAGAGAGAGAGAGAGAGAGAGAGAGAGAGAGAGAGAGAGAGAGAGAGAGAGAGAGAGAGAGAGAGAGAGAGAGCATAAAAGAGGTGGCTCACCATTAGACTTAGGGCTTATATTGGTTAGGGGCAAAATAATCTTTTCATATATTAAAAAATGGATAGAAGACCATTTTGCTAAAATATTTCTTAGTGGGGACAAAAATACATAACCAGGGGTAATGGGGTACACGTGAAATTTTTTGAATTTCACCTGACATCCCCAAAATTGACTGATTCTAAGAGTTTTTTTTATGTTTAACATGGTTTTAATAAAATGGACCCCGCTTCATGCGTAGATAACACTTCAAGTTATCAATCGGAAAGTATTGCCTCTTAGAAGTAGGTGAAGTGGCAAATGTTGCCTATCTAAAAAAATGCGGGAAGAGATTGAAGTGGCAAGTGCTGCCCAGTCAACACTTTATCTAGGAGAATGTGCCATTCAACGGTAAGTGTTGCCTAAGAAAGAAGGTCAAAGACAAGTTTGCCTCTTAAACAGTACTATGGAGAAAGAGAAGACGGGGATACGGGCATCATTATAAGATTCATATCACTACAAAAAAAAGCTGAAAATAGCAATGGAATGTTTCTATCGCTAAGCTGCCTAATTCTGTCGCTAAAGGTTTTCATCGCTAAATGACTTTTTCCGTCGATAATATCCCCGTAGCTAAAACCATCCATCGCAAAATTCGACATTAAAATCAGATTTTTTTTATAGTGTATTAATATTTTCGTCTGAAATTTATTTATTTGCTAAATCAAGCAGATGTCATTTTTATTAAACCACTGCTACTGGTAAAAAGGAAAACAGTTGCCTTTGGTGTCATAATTCTGCAATCCCCTCACCCTACTTAGTCGTACGTAAGGGTTCCTATTTTTTTAACAAAAAAAAGTGTCACTATTTATCTTTTGACCCCTTCCCCCTCCCTGAAAAGTGTTTAATTTGTAGCTGAATTTGGAGGCACTTTATGTTGGGTTTTTTGGAATGTGAAGAGTGTGAATGGGAAATGGGTGGAAAGGTGGAAAGTTTCCTTTTACTAGGAAAATGCACTTTCTCCCACATTGGTAGAGGAAAAGACTTTTGTTGGGTTTAAATAGAGAAGTGTTTCTTTTAACTCCTAAAAGGATTGAGAAGAAGGGAAGCCTCGCGCCGTCGTCGTCGCTTGCTCGTCTCGGCTTCGGCTTCGGTCAATTGATATGATTGATTGACTTAATTTTTTGGACCAACAAAAACTAAAATATTAATTAATTTATTATTAATATTTAATAATAATCAGTTTGTGTAACGGGAATCTGAATGATTTAATTAATAAATCAGTTTGATTCGTTCCTCCACCTTAATGGTTTTCCCGTTATGTATTAAATAGACGTTTTGTAACAGCCACATCTGAAAGGTTGTGTCTCTTCAGATTCTGCCTTCCCATGGCTATATATATTTGTCTCTCGTCAATCTTTTGAAAAAAAAAACTGAATACACAGAATACACACAGAGCATACAGAAATACCATCTGATTATCCCCTCTCTTTTCTGCATACTAAAGTAAGTCGTGTGATTTGCTCCGTTCTTTTGAGTTCGCAGAGTTCTACGGTTTGAAGTGCCGCTACCGTAGAACTGTTATCCCGTTCCATCATGGGAGAAATTAACCCGTGAACCTTGGGCAACTGTGAGGGGGTTAGATTTCTTAAGGAAACACAAGTAACTTGTGGGCTCGGGATCGTCCCTTACACACTAATTATACATATCTGTTTTGTATTTTCTGATTTTTTTGAATGCAGGAACAACAAGCTTAAGAAATATAATGTTATTTATTTTATGCGTTTAAAAATAAATATCGTTTAAGGAGACTGGTTAAGGAGACTAAAACCTTTGTGGTTTTCTACTCCCATTTACTGTTAACTAATCTGTTTGTGGAGACTAAAAGCCTTTGTGGTTTTTCTACTCCAACTGTTTAAACAGTTTGTTGATACTGTTTTTGCTTGTGTCATTTTGACAGAGATGACAAACGGAGTGGATCCAACTGTCCCTGTTGTGAGTGCTACTGCTACCACAGTTTCTGGTGCTGCAGGGCCTAGCCGTGCTGCTACTGCAACGGTTATGCCACCTGCAGAAAAGCCGGGGAAGATTGCTGGTGTGGACTTTAAAAGATGACAGCAGAAGATGTTCTTTTATCTGACCACTTTAAGCCTGCAAAGGTTTATTAAGGAGGATGCTCCGGTCCTGACTGATGAAACACCTGGAAACGAACGCTTCCTTGTGTTTGAGGCTTGGAAGCATTCTGACTTCCTATGCAAGAATTATATTCTAAGTGGATTGGAAGATGACCTGTACAACATTTACAGTAATGTTGAAACGTCAAAGAAACTGTGGAATGCATTGGAAAAGAAATATAAGACTGAAGATGCTGGACTGAAGAAATTTGTGGCTGCCAAATTTCTGGATTATAAGATGGTGGATAACAAGTCTGTTGTATCCCAAGTCCAAGAACTTCAAGTCATTATCCATGATCTCCTTGCTGAAGGTTTGATCCTGATTAATACTTATCTTAA
The DNA here is from genome assembly GCA_029990575.1 of Petunia axillaris subsp. axillaris. Lineage (NCBI taxonomy): Eukaryota > Viridiplantae > Streptophyta > Magnoliopsida > Solanales > Solanaceae > Petunia > Petunia axillaris. The sequence goes on from JARKNS010000009.1 coordinate 50,198,577, forward strand.
AAGTATTAATTATATTGTTGCTAACAAACTTTTCTTTGAAGGTTTGATGATTAATGAGGCGTTTCAAGTTGCGGCCATGATTGAAAAGTTGCCTCCGTTATGGAAGGACTTTAAAAATTACTTGAAACATAAGCGCAAGGAGATGACCCTTGAAGATTTGATTGTACGCTTAAGAATTGAAGCAGACAACAAATCTGCTGAAAAGAAGGCTCGTGGAAATGCTACAATAGCGGGAGCAAATATTGTTGAGCATAATCCAAATCAGAATAAGAGAAAGAAGACTTCTGGAGGGAAGACCAACCCTAGCAAGAAAAAGTTCAAGGGAAATTGCTACAATTGTGGCAAGAGTGGACATAAGTCTGCAGACTGTCGTGTTGCAAAGAAGGACGAGGACAGGAAAAAGGAAAAAAGGTCAAGCCAACATGGTTGAAGAGAATAAATTGGCCCAAGGAGTGCAAGACTTGATCTGTGTGCTATGATCTCTGAATGCAACTTGGTTGGAAATCCTAAAGAATAGTGGATTGATTCAGGAGTCACCTGCCATGTTTGTGCTGTGAAGGAAGCGTTTGCTTCGTATGCTCCCGCTGGACCTGATGAGACACTCTCTATGGGCAACTCTGCAATGGCCAAAATTGAAGTATATGAAAAGATATTCCTCAAGATGACATCTGGCAAGGTTGTGACTCTAAACAATGTTCTTCACGTTCCTGAAATAAGGAAGAACTTGGTGTCTACTGCACTTCTCGTTAAAAACGGGTTTAAGTGTGCTTTTGTTTCTGACAAAATTGTAATAACTAAGAATGAGCTGTATGTAGGAAAAGGTTACCTGACTGAGGGCCTTTTCAAACTCAATGTAATGGTCGTTGACGCTATGAATAAATTTGCAGCTTCTTCTTACTTACTTGAGTCAAATAATTTATGGCATTCTCATTTGGGACATGTCAATTATAAAACCTTGCGGAAAATGATCAATTTGGAAGTATTGCCTAAATGTTAAATATGTGTTGAGTCTAAATATACTAAACACCCTTACAAGACAATTGAAAGGGATTCTGAAGCATTAGACTTAATTCATACGGACATTTGTGACATGAAGTCAACTCCATCTCGCGGTGGAAAGAAGTATTTCATAACTTTTATTGATGATAGCACTCGTCACTGCTATGTTTATTTACTTAGTAGTAAAGATGAGGCAATTGACGCATTCAAGCAATACAAAAATGAAGTTGAAACACAACTTAACAAAAAGATCAAAATGATAAAAAGTGATAGGGGCGGCGAATATGAATCTCCTTTTGAACAAATATGTTTGGAATATGGCATTATTCATCATACAACTGCCCCTTACACGCCTTAATCTAATGGGATTGCGGAAAAGAAAAATCGAACATTAAAGGAGATGATGAATGCCTTGTTAATAAGTTCGGGTTTACCCCAAAACTTGTGGGGGGAAGCTGTATTTATAGCTAATCAAATACTCAATCGAGTTTCCCATAGCAAAACACTTTCCATTCTGTATGAAAAGTGGAAAGGAAGGAAGCCAACTTGAATTACTTCAAAGTGTGGGGGTGTTTGGCAAAAGTGCAAGTCCCAAAACCCAAAAGGGTTAAGATAGGACCGAAAATAGTTGATTGTATTTTCATTGGATATGCTGTAAATAGTAAAGCGTATCGATTTCTGGTTCATAAATCAGAAAATCAGGACATTCATGTTAATACGGTGATGGAATCCGATAGTGCTGAATTCTTTGAAAATATATATCCGTATAAGAAGGAATGTGAGTCAGTTGGTGAAAGACCCAAACGACCTCGGGAAGGAACCAAAGAAAATTCACCAACTGAGGAAGAACCAAGACGGAGCATGAGCAGACGTTTCTCCAGCCAGATATCTTACGAGCAGACAGCCCGCCAAGCGCTTACCACAAGCAGCAACTATGTAACATCTCTGTTGACACCCAATTTTGTCCCGAAATTTTCGAATTAATGTCTAATTATTTTAAATAAGGCTAATTTTAAAAATCAAAAGCTATTGATTAATTTGGAAGAAAATAGGCCAAATTTGCAAGGCATACCCTAAAATCCAGCCTATTTCTGTAAGCATTATATATACTTTACTCCCTCCCCAAAACCAGAAAAAATCTCCCGAACCCGTTTTCAAAATCCACAACCCGCGACCCGATTCACTCAAAATTTCCCTCTCAAATCCATACCCCACATCCTATTTCCAGCTGTGGATCGTACAACCTTATCCATTATTGCATGTTGGAGGAGAAATGAGTCATTTGGAGTTCAATTTTTTGAGACTTGGAGGAACCCTAATGGTTTAGGGGTATAAAAACCAGTCTTAAGAGAACATTAGGGGGATTCAGTGGCAGTAGGGGGTTCATAGCCGCAGGAGAAGGGAGGCTTTAAGTTTTTTGAATCCTAAGAAAAACATAGAAAATAGAAACTGTAGCATCTATACAAAAACATTTCCTCCCAGTTTTAAAAAAGATACATTGTGTTACTGTTTTTAGTTATTCTTTGCATTGGTTTCCTGTTATCGCTTTCATTATTTGAGTCGAGTTGCTTCATCGTTGATCGAGTCGAAAACCTTATTCGAGCCGCGCATTTCTTCGGATCGACGCCTCGTTCACTGCTCGCAAAAAGGTAATATCCTCTCCTCTTTATTTTTCATTTTTTTATCCAGTTCATGTTCTGTGCTGGTTTGTGAAATGTGATATAGAGGAATTATTTAATATGAAAGCATGGATGATTCGTTGAGCTAGAACTATTGTTTCATGATTCATTTTTCTTTAGTACTTTCTTAATGCTTCCGAAATGATGTCGAGCATAGTTAGTAGTGTAGTAGTATCCTTGTTATCTTGGCATTGTTAAAAGTCCAAATCCTAGTCCTAAATTCTTAGTCTAGTTTTGCTTTGCCCTGAATCTGTTAGTAGCAGTTGGTTTGATCTTTTGTCTTGGTTGTATGGGTTCTAGTAGGCTGTGGTGGTTGCTGTAGTTTCAGGTATTTGTTTGGTCTTCAGGGGTTGAGTGAGCTAAGAATGGAGTAGCCGCAGTGAGGTTAAGAGTGTGTAGTATGTGTATGAGTGTAGGTGAGTGTTTTGGTTCTTGGAGAAGCTATTAGGGGAAGTGCAGAGGTGTCTCTGGTTTGGTAAGAAGCTTAGGAGCAGTTTTTGGAGTTGTTTCCAGTTTGTTTTAAAGGAGCAGGGCATAGAGGAGCTGATTTGAGGCAGTAAAGGAGCAGGGGTCTGTTAATGTTGTTGTATGCTTGTTCATAGAATATTCTGGAGGGCTGATTGTTTGTGATGCTGTATAGAGTTGGTTCAGGGCATTTGTAGGGGCTGCAAGAGTTTTTGAGTTGTCTTTGGAGGTTGCAAGTAGTATGGAAAGTGATTTTGTTGAGCTGCAAGTAGTTTGAGAACTTGTTCTGGTTCTGTTATGTTGCAGGTTGCTTTAAAGAGTTTTCCAGGTTGTCCAGGTGTCTAGCTTAGGTTTTGGTGGTTCTGTAGTTGTCTAGGAAGGCAGGTGAAGGTTGTTTCCTGCTATTTCTATCTGTTTGATTAAATTGCCCCTTTGATAGTATAATCTTCATTGTTTAAGTTCATTTTGGTTATTAAACATAAAGTAATTTTAAAAAGATTCATAGTTGCTGCCTATTTTCTTTTCATGTCTTCATTAATTCGATTTTAGATGGATAAGAAATGTAGTCTTTATCCTTAGTGTGGCTTCCCAGTTCAATGAACAAGCTGATGCATGATTGTCCCGTTAGTTCAAATTGAATTTTCTACATTTGTAGTCTAAATAGGTTAATGTTTTGTCAAGTATATGACTCTAAGGTCTTAATATTCTGAGAATGAAATTTTGTTACAACTTGCTAATCACTAAATCTAAGATTGAGTCTTGATTGTGGCTTGATTTTGAAATAGCTATTGAAATTGCTTCTCTTGTTCGCTGAGCCTCAACTTCAAACATAAGAAAATCTTTATTGGGTGCATTTCAACTACATGCTAGATATTAGATAAAGAAAGGTCTCTTTCCCTAGCAGTTTGTTCCGGTTAGTTCATTAATTAGCTCATGTATTGTGCTTCATCTTCATTCCTTTCTTTGATAAAAAATATGAAATAAGCTAAAAGTTTTAATGTAATGGAGTACATTTTCTTCTTCATTAATTTAGTTGGCATCTTACATTGCTAAGATTGATATTTTCTCGACCCATCTCTTAAAAAAACAAAACATGACTGTGTTGAGGTCACATCTAGAATTTCTGGTTAGTGAATTCAGGGTATGTTTCTGGTTTCTGCAAGCTGAAAAGGACGGTCTGTAGCAGTTTGTTTCTGGTGAATTAGAGTCGCTAGAGTGTTCTGTTAAAGGCCATCGTTTTGTTTTTTTAGAGAAAATGAAGGCATGTGTTTGGTTCATTGTTTGTAGCTGGAAATTTGGAGTGTCTGTGTGTGTATGCAGATGTCTTGCAGGCTTGTTCTGGTGGATTATTGTAGGCAGCTAGCTTAGGTTCTGGATGTGGTAGTCTTGGCACAAATTGAGTTTCTAGTATAAAATGATTTAAAGACATGTTTGCTTTAATCAGGATTGCTAGTGCCCTTTAGCTCTGTATCGTTCTTTTATTCTAGCCAACTTAGTCATATATTTGCATAGTTATATATACATCTTAGGCTTTAGTCTATTTTTATGAATTATATTTGGTCTTGCATGATGTTGTTTGCACGTTACCTCAATTTATATGTAGAAATTCCTTCTCATATCCTTACTGTTGCTCTTCAGGTTCCCATTAGTTTATTGTTCTATTGCAACAAAACCTTTTAGTTCACAGGGTGAAGTCTGCAAAATATTTTTGGGTCTGCTATAACTCTATAAGTGCTAATTTTTATTTCTCATTTTCTTTTGCATAAACACTCCTTGAGACGAGTTGGTATAAACTCAAATGAGGCTCATTGGCTTGGAGTTTGCATTGGGATCAAGATTCGGGCTCAAGCATTCAAGAAATGAGACCGTTAGAAATTTTAGAAAATTCAAGGCTCCCGCAAGTTAATCATCTTTCGGGTTCTACTTTTGAAACTCAATCTTCTATTTTTAATTAGATACTTATTAGAGTAATTGGTTGATTGCAGATAATTATTTATTTAATATTTATGAATAAATATTTTATTGATTGAGTTATTATCTACTTTATGGTTATTACCTTTTAATTTTGAGTTGTTATTTAATTTATTTTGAATAGTGACCAATTATCCAAATGCGTGCAAATTTAAGAAAATTTTCAAAAAGAAACCACGCCTAATAATGACTATAAGAAATGACTTCTATCTTATTGATACGAAGTAGTTTCTTTAAAAAGTCAAAATCTATAAAGAAGTTTAAATTAACTTCTAAATGTCCCGAAACGACTTTGCAAAAAGCGACTTGAAATCTAAGTTCCATCTTATGGTGAGATACTCGGATTTTAAAGTTGAAATTAAGTAAGTGCCATTTATGTACTATTACATATGAGTTGGCAAAGAAATTAGGACGATCAAATCGTTCCTTTTCAAAAGAAATGCGCTTTATTTTATTTTTAAATAATTAAAGTTTTTAAATAAATTGTAAATCTTTTTTTTTTTGAAACTTCCTAAATTTAATTAGTTGAATTAACTAATAGTTCAATTGATTATTTTAGATGATTTAGAAAAAGCGCATAAATAGCACTTGCAAATTAATTTAGAAACCTGTCGGATTAACCATATTTTACGGAATTTCGAAAGTGCCTTAAAAACCTTCTTTCGAAATTAGAAAATCTCTTACTCAGAATCTCTGAAAGACTGCCTTTTTCTAAAAATGGAGTTTTGCACGCATTTGTTTATCTGGTTCCCTATTTTTCCTTAAATTGGGTGGCGACTCCAAAAATTCCAAAAGAGTTAGTCCATCCTGTTGATATTCCGGAATTTATCATTTTCGGGGTAATTTTTGGGGTTCAACAACGTGGCGACTCCGCTGGGGAGCAATAAAGGTTTTGACCATAAAGGTTTCCAATTATTTGCAACTAGCATGCTTAATTTATTTTGCTTTATTATATCTGTTTGTTTGTGTGCCACGAAAAGCATGTCACTACACTTTTATTTGCGCACATATAAACTGCCATTCCGTTCATACTTTCCATACTCCTGGGAACCTCTTGCATTCTCACTCAAATATCCGTGAGGTACGCTCATGCGTACCCGCACTTTCTTCCACTAAAGAACCTTATGAAGAGTTGGTATACCGGCAGTTGTCGTGGGAGTAATTCGACTGCGAGGCCGCTTACCACTCACCTGTTAGCCTCAACCATTAACCCATTCTTAGACGGAGCTTTTAGGAGTATGCATGCATTTACACCTTAGTCTGAACCCGGTTCTTGGTACCGCCTCCATAGTTAGGAAACCGCCCTTACGTCAGCGGGTTCTTGAAACCCAATGACAATGCATATTATGTGCTGAGTGATAACGAATCCTCAGTCCTAACCATGTTTTAAGCAAAATCAGATTTAGAATTTTGTCTTCTATGTTGTTTTTTAGGTCAGAAAATGGAAGAATTTAGCAGAATCTATGTGGTCATAGCAATCCACATAGAATTTGAGCTCATAGTGCAGAATTTTGTAAACCAGACAGAATTGCTGTCGGGGGAAAGTTAGGCAGATTTGGTTCGTTCGTGTTTTGGAGATAGTCTGGTATAGTGAGATCTAAGAGGCGAAGCCCCTGGTGTCTTTAAAAGGATCAGTGGGGTCCCTCTCGTGAATGGCTTTGCGTGTGTACAGGCCTATGTTGACTGTCCAGCAGCATTCATGATAATTGAAGTATGTTTGTCGCATACTAGGAGAGTGAAGCCCCTATGTCTATAAACGACCAATGGGGTCCATCCTTGAAGACCAGTGCGGTCTCGGCTACCTAGGAAACTGGGAGGCTTGATCAAAGCCAAGGACCAGTGAGGAGCCCTATGAACAAGGTCTGTGAGCCTTGCAAAATCTAGGAAGCTGAGAGGCTTGTCCAAAGCCAAGGACCAGTGAGGTTTTATTTGTAAAAGGCCAATTGGAACTTTTTATGATTTGCAGTCTGGTATTATGAAGGCAGTTGGAAATTTCAACCCTAGATGTTGTAAATAATTGGGAGTTGTGCTTGGAGGAGTGTGGATGTTTACAAAAGGTGTATGTGGATTGTTTCAGGTTTTAGGCATTTGGGTTTAGAATTTTATGCAAATGTTATGAAGAGCATGAGCTGTGTTGGAATTTCGAGTTGATACCAACTTTTGAAAGGTAGTTGGGATAACGGAATTGCAGTGTCAAGGCGGAGAGATGATTGTTATCAATTATTGTTATTGTTGCTTACTCTAAATCTGAATTGCTCAGAACTGGCATGAACTATTTTTCGTTACCACTTATTTGCGCGATTAGGCTTACCTCTAGCACAATGAGGTACCTTACAGGGTAGGACACACCCACATTTTCATTTACATTCAACTAATTGTGATTGCCACATGTCAAACTTGTTTAAAATGAAAAGCGCTATGTGATACGTGCTACTTGCTACTTACTTATGTGCAACCTCACAAATGACATGCAAACTAACATAGTTACATTTTGAATTTTCCTTTTATTTTGATTATCCCCCAAAAGAGAGAGTTTGATTCGTGTTGACTCCCGAGTTGGTTAAGCGTCTAATCTAAAGTGAAGCAAGCAATGGCTGATTTAATTGATAATCAGACTGGTATCCCTGCATCTTCTAATGAGCAAGCAGTTGTTGTTTCTGATGAACAAATTGCTAGAATGGCCAAGCAGATTGAATGTATGCAAGCTGAACTAGAAAGAATGAAAGGGTCGAACCACAGAAATACGCCAGCCGTGCTATCAACTCTGAATCCCAGTGTTGAAACGGTCAATCCGAACACACTTTTAAATTCCAGTGTCATTCATATTCTTGCACCAGTTAACAACATCCCAAATGCATTCATTAACCAAAACAACTTGCCTCACTATCAATATTCACCTGCCAAAGATACTCCTCGTCCTCCACAATCTAAAGCACCCATTTCTATGGCTGTTGCTCCTCAAAATGCCAATGATCCAAGACAAAGATATCCCGAAGCCCAATACTATGAGCATAACCCCAATGGTAAGAACGTGGATTTTACTAACTATGTGCCACAAAGTGAAGTACCCGTAACCGTGAAAAAGCGGGGAAGGACAGTTGAGCAAGGGGAGATAATCCAAACGATGAAAATCATGCAGCAATCCATTAGGGATTTGCAAGTGTCTAGAGGGCGTCAAAGTATCTCCTATCGCAATCTTTATCTATACTCTGACGTTACTCTTCCTCCCGGGTTTAAAGTGCCAAAATTTGATATGTATGATGGTCATAGTGACCCATTTGTTCATTTGACCAAATATCTCAACCGAATGAGGGTTGCGAGAGGTAAAGAGGAACTTCTGATGGCCTTCTTCAGTCATAGTCTGGAAGGTATTGATGCTGAATGGTTTGCAAGACAGGATATAAGCAAGTGGCGTGAGTTTGATGACATAGCCAATGATTTTACAAAGCAGTTTGAGTACAATGTCGAGATGGCTCCTGACCTTATAACCTTGTCCAATTTGAATAAGAAACCAGCAGAAACCTTTAGGGAATACGCATTAAGATGGCGTGAACAGGCTACAATGGTGCAACCACCAATGACTGAGGAAGACATGGTAAAGTACTTCATCCGAGCCCAAGGTGATTCTTATTACATGCACTTGCTCGCGATGATGGGTAAACCCTATTCTGAACTTCTTGTGATGGGAGAAATGGTTGAAAAAGGTGTTAAAACTGGACGAATTGTAAGCTTTGCCGCGATGAAGGCAACTGCACAAAATACTCAAGCTTGCACAAGTAATTTTGAGAAGGAAGATGAATTTGGAATTGATATGGCTGACATCGACCAAAGGCCAAACAAGAAGCCAACCTTCAAAAACTCACCAAATCAATCTATTTACAAAATCACATTATATCCAACTTATCCAAGTCAGCATCAAATTCCACCCGCGCCATATCTAGTCTATAATGCCCAACCCAATTACCATCAATTTGCAGCAACCGCTTATCAGCCTTATTCACAACCGCAAGCATACAATTATCCGCAACAACATCTGCCACATGTGGCCCGCCAATCTAAACCATCAGGATCGCATCCCAAATATGAGAAGAAGCAGCGTCAAAAATTCACATCTTTAGGTGAACCACAGGCTCAATTGTATGAAAGATTAAAAGATGTGGGAATGCTAGAACCATTATCAGGAAACGGTCCATTTGACCCTCCCCCACCATGGGTTGATGGAACCAAATATTGTGCTTACCATGCAGAATTTTTCAAGCACAACACTAACGAATGTGTTGCTCTTAAACACAAGATCCAAGATTTAATTGAAGATGGATCAATCCAGATGAGAGAACCAATGCCCAGAGATTTAGTAGCATGACTGTCGTTGAAAATTGTCTCATTTGCAAGAAAGCTCTCACTCTTAAAGTCTGACCAAAATCTATCAATCCAAGTACAATCAAGATAGCTTACAAGCGGCCCAAGCAAGTGTTTTTCTCATTTTATGTAATTTTTATTGTAATGCGAACTACGCGTAACCTGATTCCCTGGGCTGGGATACGTAAGCAACTCACATAGAGCTCGGTTACACTAGCGTAGGATTCCCCTATTTCCTCTTTTATGTAATTTTGAACTACTTCTGACCTGATTCCTGGAATGGCAATAGGATAAGTAGGCAATCCCCATCGGATTCGGTCAAAATATTGTAACGCTTTAGGCTTGTTTATCTTTTATGATGTAATTCCGAACTATGCATTTGGGAAGACGTATAGGTTTTCCAATTCGGATGCGGTTTCGTACTTAGATTGCCATATTTCCCAAAATTAATGTAAGCAGAACTATGCACAGTCTGATTCCCGTGGAGGGATACGTAGGCGCTCTTAATGGGCTCGACTTTATAATATTAAAATTTCTAGTTTCCCCTAAGACAAGCAATTGGGGCAAATTTTGCAAGGCAAGTTGAAGATTTGAAAGATCATAACTGGGGCAGATTTTGCAAAAAGCCGTATTGCTTGGCAAAGATAAGTTGGCCAAGTCACAAAAGACGGATCGCAAATCTAGACAAAGGGAGAAGAAGTAAGCGGTTGAAGGATGAAGGCTCGAGTCAGCATGAATCAAACGCTTCCCCCATCCCTCCCCAAAACTAATAATTTTTCTTTGAGAGCAGGGACATTAAGATCCGCAAATGAGGATAAACATCTTAGCAAGTCAATCTCTAAGATTCTCATCGCTTGGATTGCAATAATATTTGGATAAAGTTCGTGCTTCATGACTGGACGCTTTTCCACTTTGCCGAAGGCGGCATTTCTATTTCCCATAACTCTTGCAATTTGTTAAGCATATTTGTTCATTTCTCTTTCACTTCATGAGAACGCTTACTAAAGTTCTATTTTTTAATTTTCAGATATTGCCAATCCTAAAGGATTCACTTTGTTTTATAATCAAGACCATTCCTCCGTGGAAGAGTTCAGAGGGTATAACGTATTCACATTCTCACGCTTTCGAAAAGCGTCTTTATATTTCAAGCTTTCGAGAAGTGTCTTTATGTTCACTCTTTCGATAAGCGTATTTGTTGCCCCGGAGGCGTATTTATGTCACCTCAAAGGTGTTGATTATTTGAATGCCTCTAAGGCAAAATTTTGTTGCCCCGGAGGCGTATTTATGTCACCTCGAAGGTGTTAGTTATTTGAATGCCTCTAAGGCATAATTTTGTTGCACGGGAGGCGTATTTATGTCACCTCAAAGGTGTTAATTGTTTGAATGCCTCTAAGGCGAAATTTTATTGCCCCGGAGGCGTATTTATGTCACCTCGAAGGTGTTATTTATTTGAATGCCTCTAAGGCGTAATTTTGTTGCCCTGGAGGCGTATTTATGTCACCTTGAAGGTGTTAGTTATTTGAATGCCTCTAAGGCGTAATTTTGTTGCCCCTGAGGCGTATTTATGTCACCTCGAAGGTGTTAATTGTTTGAATGCCTCTAAGACGAAATTTTGTTGCCCCGGAGGCGTATTTATGTCACCTCGAAGGTGTTAGTTATTTGAATACCTCTAAGGCGTAATTTTGTTGCTCCGGAGGCGTATTTATGTCACCTCGAATGTGTTAGTTATTTGAATGCCTCTAAGGCGTAATTTTATTGCCTCAAAGGCGTATTTCTGTCACCTCGAAAGTGTTAATTATTTAAATTCCTCTAAGGAGTAATCTTATATGGTCTCGATAGACGTTTAATATTAGCACACTTTCTTGAGCATATTTTGTAGCCTCCTGAGGCGTTTATACATTTGATATACATATTTTAATAGCCTTACATTGCTAATAAGTTTGTTAGAGCATGCAGGATGATGTGAATACTTCGGACATATTCTTACTTTTGTTTGGAGTACGATTCAAGATTACATGTAAATTGACTCCTCGTGATTTAAAGCATTATGCTTTATCATGGTTTATTGCCGAAAAGGCGGCATTTTTTACCCTTATGATTATATTTAAATTTCACTTTGTGCTTCTTATTAATTGAAGCTTTTTATTGCTTTATTTTTAGTCTACCAACGACCCCGAAGTCATCTTGCCTCACAAAGCCGGATTTCTCCGTTAGTCGATTGGAGACAAGCTTATCATTGATATTGCAACCAACATCTACAAGTTTTTTTTTTTTATCATTATTCATTTATTACTCTATTTATCAAGTCTTGTTTGCAGTTACTTGTTTACCGTTTGTCAAGTTTATTACAGGATTATAGCGGCACAGCAGCAACATTTGAAGCATAACGCGGAACTCTTTCTTAGCAGTGAACTGGGGCAATCGTTGATATGAGCTTGACTCGTCAACGAGGATCTGAAGAATCGCACTCGAACAAACAAATTCTATCCTAATCTTTTGTCTCGGATTAGGACGTCAGTTTGAAATCTTTCCTGTTCGTGCGTCCTTTCTTTTGTCAATCGTGCGAGTCTTCGTATCTAAGTGTCGTTGAACTACATATGGCCTGATTCTCTTTCAGCCCGAGATATGTAGGCAACTCAGAAACTGGAGTTCGGCCATACCCATAAGCCTCGACTTTTGGTCCATGGAATCATAAGCCCTTGGCTTTATTGTGACAAAATTGGCTTTATGTCAACTTCTTTACCCGGAAAACTCTTTCATCCTTTTCGGGTAATGAAGAAGAAAATGTACTCCATTACATTAAAACTTTTAGCTTATTTCATATTTTTTATCAAAGAAAGGAATGAAGATGAAGCACAATACATGAGCTAATTAATGAACTAACCGGAACAAACTGCTAGGGAAAGAGACCTTTCTTTATCTAATATCTAGCATGTAGTTGAAATGCACCCAATAAAGATTTTCTTATGTTTGAAGTTGAGGCTCAGCGAACAAGAGAAGCAATTTCAATAGCTATTTCAAAATCAAGCCACAATCAAGACTCAATCTTAGATTTAGTGATTAGCAAGTTGTAACAAAATTTCATTCTCAGAATATTAAGACCTTAGAGTCATATACTTGACAAAACATTAACCTATTTAGACTACAAATGTAGAAAATTCAATTTGAACTAACAGGACAATCATGCATCAGCTTGTTCATTGAACTGGGAAGCCACACTAAGGATAAAGACTACATTTCTTATCCATCTAAAATCGAATTAATGAAGACATGAAAAGAAAATAGGCAGCAACTATGAATCTTTTTAAAATTACTTTATGTTTAATAACCAAAATAAACTTAAACAATGAAGATTATACTATCAAAGGGGCAATTTAATCAAACAGATAGAAATAGCAGGAAACAACCTTCACCTGCCTTCCTAGACAACTACAGAACCACCAAAACCTAAGCTAGACACCTGGACAACCTGGAAAACTCTTTAAAGCAACCTGCAACATAACGGAACCAGAACAAGTTCTCAAACTACTTGCAGCTCAACAAAATCACTTTCCATACTACTTGCAACCTCCAAAGACAACTCAAAAACTCCTGCAGCCCCTACAAATGCCCTGAACCAACTCTATACAGCATAACAAACAATCAGCCCTCCAGAACACTCTATGAACAAGCATACAACAACATTAACAGACCCCTGCTCCTTTACTGCCTCAAATCAGCTCCTCTATGCCCTGCTCCTTTAAAACAAACTGGAAACAACTCCAAAAACTGCTCCTAAGCTTCTTACCAAACCAGAGACACCTCTGCACTTCCCCTAATAGCTTCTCCAAGTACCAAAACACTCACCTACACTCATACACATACTGCACACTCTTAACCTCACTGCGGCTACTCCATTCTCAACTCACTCAACCCCTGAAGACCAAACAAATACCTGAAACTACAGCAACCACCACAGCCTACTAGAACCAATACAACCAAGACAAAAGATCAAACCAACTGCTACTAACAGATTCAGGGCAAAGCAAAACTAGACTAAGAATTTAGGACTAGGATTTGGACTTTTAACAATGCCAAGATAACAAGGATACTACTACACTACTAACTATGCTCGACATCATTTCGGAAGCATTAAGAAAGTACTAAAGAAAAATGAATCATGAAATAATAGTTCTAGCTCAACGAATCATCCATGCTTTTATATTAAATAATTCCTCTGTATCACATTTCACAAACCAGCACAGAACATGAACTGGATAAAAAAATGAAAAATAAAGAGGAGAGGATATTACCTTTTTGCGAGCAGTGAACGAGGCGTCGATCCGAAGAAATGCGCGGCTCGAATAAGGTTGTCGACTCGATCAACGATGAAGCAACTCGACTCAAATAATGAAAGCGATAACAGGAAACCAATGCCAAGAATAACTAAAAACAGTAACACAATGTATCTTTTTTAAAACTGGGAGGAAATGTTTTTGTATAGATGCTGCAGTTTCTATTTTCTACATTTTTCTTAGGATTCAAAAAACTTAAAGCCTCCCTTCTCCTGCGGCTAAGAACCCCCTACTGCCGCTGAATCCCCATAATGTTCTCTTAAGACTGGTTTTTTTACCCCCAAACCATTAGGGTTCCTCGAAGTCTCAAAAAATTGAACTCCAAATGACTCATTTCTCCTCCAACGGGCAATAATGGATAAGGTTGTACGATCCACAGCTGGAAATAGGATGTGGTGTATGGATTTGAGAGGGAAATTTTGAGTGAATCGGGTCGCGGGTTGTGGATTTGAAAACGGGTTCGAGAGATTTTTTATGGTTTTGGGGAGGGAGTAAAGTATATGTAATGCTTACAGAAATAGGCTGGATTTTAGGGTATGTCTTGCTAATTTGGCCTATTTTTTTCCAAATTAATCAATAGCTTTTGATTTTTAAAATTAGCCTTATTGAAAATAATTAGACATTAATTCGAAAATTTCGGGACAAAATTGGGTGTCAACAGTCTCAACAGTCAACACGATCTGAATGAAGAGTTATTAACCTGATCATGCGCGATCACTGAATGAATGGTCATAAAGGCAATAATTACAACCCAGCGGTTACGTATCCAACGGATACGTGCCTAGCGGTTACAAAACCGACCGGACGCCTATCAGACCTATAAATAGCACCTGTTCCAAGCCATTGTAACACAACTTAACTTTTGATCTACTACAGTCAATAAGAATACTCTCTCACTCTCGCTCAAATACTTTTTTTAACTTATATTCGTTCAGTACTTGGTTCTCTAGTCTTCTAAGTGCGATCAGTAACGAGGAACTCTCACCGGGATTAAGCAATCCAGCACGGTTACCTCTGTCTACTTTTCACTGACGCTTTAACCTTATTTACTTTAGTTCATATCTTGTTTCCGTATTACTACTCATCATTTAAGCTCTTAATCTAAACTATTGATCGTGACTCCGCAAATACAAATTTAATTGTTAGTTGACCTAAAATTGGATCTTGGTTAAACAACAAGTGGGTATATTTTCGCACTTGGTGGAGGAGCGGTATCTTGGAAATCATCCAAGCAAACGTGTATTGCCCGCTCTACAATGGAAGCTGAATTTATAGCTTTAGATAAAGCCGGTGAAGAAGCTGAATGGTTTCAAAACTTTTTGGAAGACAATCCGTTCTGGCCTAAGCCGTTGACACCAATTTGTATACATTGTGATAGTCAATCGGCTATAGGACGAGCTAGGAATGTCATGTATAACGGTAAGAATCGTCATATACGACGAAGACATAAAACCGTTAGGGACCTACTCTCTAGAGGAATTATCACCATTGATTACGTGAAGTCAAGGGATAATGTGTCGAATCCGCTTACAAAAGGCCTAACAAGAGAGGCGGTCGAGTGTTCATCGAAGGGAATGGAACTATGGCCTAGGACAAGTCATCACGGCGGCAACTCTACCTAGAAGACTGGAGATCTCAAGAACTAGGTTCAAGGAGAATACAAAGTTGTGTATGACGGTCCAACATTGTCAATTAAATTTTTTGTCCATTCTCGTGATGAGACAATGTTCAAGTAACAAGGATAAAACGCTAGAGGCGATTTTTAATGATTATCTAAGTTTGATATTATAATTATCAAATAGTGTACATCTATGAGATTACATGTTTAGAAATCACCTATGTAAGTGTGAAGTCGAAGCCGATTGAAGGAAAATTCGGTATGGCCAATTCTCTACGCACTTATGAAACCAGGCGGTGTTCATGGCTGAAACGAACACAACAGTGAGAACCAAAGACGGTTAAGGGTTAGTTGTGTGATTTATGTTGTCTAGGTGTACACCAAAGCTCATCGGTTCAAAGATATCAAATCTACCGATTGACCGAGTATATCCGATGCATGTTCACTACGGAAAGTTCAAAGGGAAACCTACTTATCCCGATGCAACTAATTCTTTCTTGCAAATCACACAAGTCTGTCATGCATATTTCCATAATATAGCCATTCCCCATTCATGTGGGGGATTATTGGGTTTTTTGGAATGTGAAGAGTGTGAATGGGAAATGGGTGGAAAGGTGGAAAGTTACCTTTTACTAGGGAAATGCACTTTCTCCCACATTGGTAAAGGAAAAGGCTTTTGTTGGGTTTAAATAGAGAAGTGCTTCTTTTAACTCCTAAAATGGTTGAGAAGAAGGGAAGCCTCGCGCCGTCGTCGTCGCTCGCTCGTCTCGGCTTCGGTCAATTGATATGATTGATTGACTTAATTTTTTGGACCAACAAAAACTAAAATATTAATTAATTTATTCTTAATATTTAATAATAATCCGTTTGTGTAACGGGAATCTGAATGATTTAATTAATAAATCAGATTGATTCGTTCCTCCACCTTAATGGTTTTCCCGTTGTGTATTAAACAACCATTAGTGTGGACGTTTTGTAACGGCCACATCTGAAAGGTTGTGTCTCTTCAGATTCTGCCTTCCCATGGCTATATATATGTGTCTCTCGTCAGTCTTTTGAAAAAAAAAACACTGAATACACACAGAGCATACAGAAATACCATCTGATTATCCCATCTCTTTTCTGCATACTAAAGTAAGTCGTGTGATTTGCTCCGTTCTTTTGAGTTCGCAGAGTTCTACGGTTTGAAGTGCCGCTACCGTAGAACTGTTATCCCGTTCCATCCTGGGAGAAATTAACCCGTGAACCTTGGGCAACTGTGAGAGGGTTAGATTTCTTAAGGAGACACAAGTAACTTGTGGGCTCGGGATCGTTCCTTACACACTGATTATACATATCTGTTTTTTATTTTCTGATTTATTTGAACGCAGGAACAACACTTTATGGTTGATCCCTAGGACTTCAGCTTAAAAGAAAAGGAAAAATACATCGATGGCCCATTAAATTTATTCACGCTTTTCAGTTAAATACTTCATCTTAAGTCAGTTTTATTTGAACACTTGTTCTCTATTCAAACTGCATCATTTGAGCACCTCTTGCTCAAACAATCAACAAAGTATATGCATGTGTAGCACACTCGCGCTGATGTGGCCGAATAACCAATAAAAATGATACATGTGTCCTATAGTGCCAAATAAGCAAAGAAATATAAATACAAATTTGGACATAACAAAAGCAAAATTAAAAAAAAAAAAAAGAAAAAAGATTTTCCAGCTACAATTCCCTATTTCCCCCTTCCAGACCCCTCTCTCTTCAACACTAATGATTCCTCCGCCATTGATGCAACGGCCCAAGCTTCCAATTTCTTCTTCTCTTCCAATTCTCTCTTTCTTTAATGAATACATCACTATATTCATGTAATTTTTTTCTCTTTCACGTTGATGGCGACGCTAAATCTTAACACTCTTTGCTCGGTTCTTATCAACAACAAGATCCAAATGTACAATGTCAACACCACCAAGTACAATATGAAATCAGAACTTAGCTTTTCAATGATATATTGCTTTACATATTCTGACATTATACCAAGGTATTCAATCCTCTCATTATACGAAAACACAGGGTATACTATCCTCTCATTACACGAAAACACAATATTTTATTGATGTCATTATGCTATAGCGGCACATTAAATAATCCTAAAATTCCTAACAATAATATTATTGCAATTGAAGCTCCACAAATTTTCACATAAGGTAATAGTACTCCAAATATGAACTTACACATCCAACAACAGTGACACATGGAACAAATTTCACACATGGAGAGTAATTGTGAGGAGTTTTAAATGGAGCTTTGGTGGTTCAAATAAGAAAAAAAGGGAGAATATAAAGGATGTGGAATGATGGGTCATTTTACAGATTGAGAAGTTGGGTTTTTGATTCTGATTTTTGGTGGCATTCTTTTTTTTTTTTTTTTTTTTTTTTTGTGGTGTGGTGGAGAATGGTGGTTGTGGTGAAATGATTGGGGAGAAATAAGATTTTTTTTTTTATTTTTTTTTATTTACTTTTTTTCATGTCTTGACACTTTTTCCTGACCCATTTCAGTTTCATTATAGATGTACTTCACGCGCCCTTACTAGTGTAAGACATATACAATGCCACATCATCTGTCTGTGTCTAAATGACACATTTGAAACGTTGTTGGAGTGTTCAAATGAAACACACTTAAGATGAACTGTCTAAGTTAAAAGCATGGACAACTTTAACAGGCTGTCAATGTGTTTTGCCAAAACCAAAAAAAAAAAAAAAAAAAAAAAAACTATGGTTGGTTGCTATAATAGGCCAATTTCACACAAGTTCTTTCACCGGGGCTTAAAACAAATATACACCAGCTGCTGCCGGGGCAAATACTTGAATATATAGGGGAAATTATGATGAATAGACATGCTTCTAGAGCATTGATCAATGAATAATCAGTAACTTAAAGTCAGGAAAAATTCATGGAGTTCAGTTCACAACCCCAAGAAAAATTCTTGAACTTTTGAACTAAACTTCAGGAAAATAGGAAAAGACGTGGATTTTGAGTTCTTGGAAAACATTATGACTTGAATTTTGAACTCTTGAAAACAATTATGTTTTTCTTGAATTTCAGTTAAAAAATCCAAGATTTTTTCCTTGATTTTGAAATGTAATCCATGATTTCTTTTATGGAGTTAAATTTCAGGATTTTTTCCTATGAGTGTCATTCATAATCACATAATGAATTATACTCTCAAGAAAAAGATCCTTAGATTTGAGCAGCTATGGCTATATTTTTAAACTATTACAAGCGATGGCTATTCATTATCTCAATGCTGTGAAAATGACTACACGGCCTAAATTTCATGAAATTATGAGCAATTTTTACAAATATAAATGCAAACCCCTAACAAAGAGAAAAGTAATACTACTCCATGGTTGATAAATTGAATTTTCAATGAATTGCTCTTAGTCATCAAATTGTTTTTAATGATTGGAGCTGCTATATATACTCCGCACTTGGCTCTTTTTTCTTTTAAAGTGTTGCTTTCACCTATCAAATATCACCCTTTATTTGATCTTCATCACCAGAATAAGAAACCGCCAAAATCTTCAAATTAGTATTCTTGAGATTTGAGTGAGAATTTGTGAGTCTAGCCAAAGATTATTTTTGAGTTTTGGGAACTTATATACTAAACTTGGAATGATTATGGGTGTGTTTAGTACAAATAAAAATATTTCTCATGGAAAATATTTTCTTGAAAAATAAGTGATCTTTTACCCATTTTCTAGTGTTTAGTTGCAAAATTAAAAATAAAAAATATTTACGACGATGGTCTTTGGTGAAGGTAGCGGCAGAAGCAGCGAACAACTCCAAAAATGAAAATTGAGGTGTTAGGTGGATTCGTTCCGGTAAAGGGACAGTAAGCAGTGACGACAAGGCTACAGAAGGAATTAGGGCTCTCGCCGGCACTAGAAACGGTGAAGAGAACGGTAGAGCCAGCGGACGGTGAGGCAAAAGATGGAATAAGGGTTTCGGAAACGGTTACCGGCGCCGGAAACGATAGTTGTTAATATCGCCAGCGGCAGCAATGGCGTCAGAAAATGAGAGATTAGCTGCAGATCGCCAACGATTTGAGGGTAGAACCTGTAGGTGGGGAGTCATAGGCGAGGTAGGTGTTGGAGGGGGTAATGGGGGAATGTGAGAATTAGGGGGTAGGGGTAGGAACTAGGGTTTGTAAATGCGGAAAAGGTTCAGATTTGCCCCTCTACAATCGACTATAGCCTAGGTTAATACTGTTGGGGTTGTGAATGGGAAAAGGCAGCACAAACACTTTTTATAGAAAAGATTTTACACCTTTTCATCACTTCCATATATTGGTTATAAATATGACGTCTCCCTTCACATTTTATACACACTTTGATAAGAAAAATCTGAAACATATTCCTCTCTCATGCATTATTTTATAAAACAAAAGTCAATCAGTGTCGTGTCGTGTGATTTGCAGCCGTTGAGTAATTCGCTAGCACACCGGTGTTTGAGGTACTGCTACATCGATGACGGTAAATCCGTTCTATCCTGGGAGGAAATTATATGCAACCTCGAGTACTGGAGGGGATTAAGTTCCTTAAGGAGACACTGTGAAGTAAGTGAGCTTGGATTTTGTTAATCGTTCGTTTCCTTCTTTTTATTTCTACATTTTCTATTTCAGTTTATATTTTTGAATACAAAATTTCTAGCAATCTTAAGGTACTTAATACATGTATATGATTTTCTGTTTTGGAATAATAATCAAATTGTTTCATATTTCGACAATTGAGTGGATGTCTTGATCATCATTGTTATCGGAATGATCCATATTGAGATTTGTAATATTCGAAGCCAGATCATGTTGGTATGTCTTACTGTTGGAAAACTTAAGAGGCTTTCATGAAGATTGAATGTCATGAACCAGGAAGTGTTTCTTTCTTTATGCATTGTCGAGATTAAAGATATGCAAACCATGATGAGTAGAAATTATTTCCATTTCTAAATATACATAAAAATAATGAGATGATTTAATGATAAGTTATATTTTGTTTTAGTCCAATTTCTTGCAGGATCGACTAGAAGAAACTACGAGAAAGAACTTTCAATTACCTACTAATTGAGCAGTCAATTAGATTCATGAAGTTAGGCTCGTTAATTCGCGCTTTGAGTGATGCAGTGATTCAGGATTGTGTTCCTATAAAGAGAAGTGTCTTTACAGAAATTCTAATTGTTTTAACCTTCAATATAGTACAGATGATATTGACAATCAGATGAGTTGTGACGTTCGGCCAATTCGATTATTTTGGCCTTTAAAGGTCATGGATATGAAAACTCACAATATATAACACTATAGGTGTTTGCTAAACTTGTTTTCTGCATTTAAATACAGTGACAACGTGTACTATCCTCTCAATGGTTGCATATTACAAAGGATCACGAAAGTTAAACAAAGGGGTTAGACGTAGTCCATAAGGAAGAACAAAGGATAGTGAAAAGTGGCTAACCTTTGTAATTTTCTACTCCCATTTTTAAATTCAAACCTTCGTGGTCTTCTACTCTCAATTAGAGAGATTAAAATCTTCGTGATTTTCTACTCCTGTTTTATTCGGTTTGAAGATTAAAACTTTTACCATTGTAATAAATCGATTTGAAGATTAAAAACTTCACCGTGGTAATAAATCGATTAGAAGATTAAAAATTTCATCATTTTATGTTTATCATAATCCAATAAAGAGTGAATGTTTGGAGTGGAATTTGCAAAGAGAAACGATAATAAAAGGAACAATTCTTTTTACAATCAGGATTGATCCCTTTGCTGCCACTTGTGTTTGGTTTGAAATGAAACTAAATACACTAGATTTCTTTATTGGAAAGATTTATACCATGTGACAGTGCAGATAAATATACAGAGAGATCACTTCATGTAAGGAAATTGTTACAAGTCAGTTTGAAGTGATATGTTTGGCCATGTCCAGCATGGAAATAGAGGTTTAGAATTGGATTATCATTTAAGACTTAAATAGATGTCTCTGATCAAATGGATCAAAGTTGCCTCCTTATTTCCACTATGAGTTGGTTGGAAAAAAATGGCAAAAGTGAAGGAGTTGGATGGGAGCAGCGAGAATAAGAAACATAATGGTTATTGGCCTGGATGATGCAAGCACTTGGCATCCAAATAATTCCAAATCTGGAAACAAAAGACGCAATAGGCTCATGGTTATGTCCAAGAGGCGACCTATGAAAGTTTTCATAGTCTTGTTCATGTTCTTTCAACTTTTTTGTTCTATAATATGACACATAAAATATTTAAAATGTGGGGGCGTTTGTTATATGCATGACAAAAGTCAAAGCTAGACTTCATGTCTATATTATATAGAAGAATTAGATATGATTCTTTTTCTCGTTACCCCACAAATACTTAGTGGATATTGACGTGGTAGTATCATAACTTGTTAGTCTTAATGACGACTAGTTGATGAAATTACTGATTTGATGGTTGGTCTTGTGGCCTTCTTTTCTAGAAAGGTTATGTTTTTCCATGGAAAATTGTCACTTGAAAGGTTGTGACTTTCCATGAAAAGATGGAAGGTTGAAAATTGCCTTTGTTGTATAGACCTAACCATTCATGAATGAACATATATATATACGTTGGTCTATAATGCGGTAAACCAACATATGATATTAATGGTAGAATCCATATTAAGTTGGATTTAAGCGATGAACCAACCAATGATAATTATAAAATCCATTTCAAGTTGAATTTGTATAATGATTGAAGGTTCTATAATTTGGGCATAAAATAAATAGCAAGACGGAAATGGTTGAGAAATATATTAAACGTTAAAAGGTTGTGGCCACAACCGATGCAACCATTTCAAACTATTGATATAGTGATGCTATATTAAGAGTAGCCAATAATCGCTCTATCATGGAAGTTGAGCTCATAGCCTTAATCAAGGATAGTGAAATAGTAAATGGCTACGTAATTCATGAAAGACGTTCCTTTTTTGCCCAAACTGTTGACATTAATTTGCATGCATTGTGTTAGTCAAGCGGTAATTGGACGGGCTGTGAACGTTATATATAACGGGAATAATCATCACATACGACGAAGACATAAAATCTTTAGACAACTGTTGACACTCAATTTTGTCCCGGAAATTTTAATTAATACTAATTATTCTAATAAAAAATCATTTTTTTTTAAAATTTAAGGTGAATTAATGAAATCTGGGAAGAAAAGGCTAAAAAATGAAAATAAAAGAGATAAAGCAATTGATTTTGATCAAAAGAGGCTAAAAGCATAATTCGTAGCCTAAATCTGTCCTATCCATGCAAAACATATAAACATATCATACACGCGCATATCCCCTTCACCTTGATCAGAAACCCGTTTCTCACCTCTTACCCGCGACCCATTCCCCTCCTTCGACCCGTTTTCGACCCGCGACCCGTTGCGTTATCCCCTCGGATTCTCATCAAAACAGTCCAAGAAATCCGTACCATGATTCCCACCACTCTCTTTTTTCCCTCTCTCCAGTACGAACTCAACCAATCTTATTCGTTCATTTCAAATCAGGTTTCAATCCGAGCCGTAGATTGATCTTAACGGAATATCCTTGATGACAAGGATGAATTCGGTACAATCCCTAAGGGATTTGACCAAATTCACCCTTGTTCTACAAGGGATACACAAAATGAGCAAGGATTTTTGGGGAATTCGAAAAAGGATCCAAAACCCTAGTCTAGAGGTATTTAATCCCTCATTCTTTCATTTTTCAGGGGTTCGGATTTTTACATAACAAAAAAACGGCAGCATTGATTTTTTTTCAGATTTTTCTCTCAGCTTAAAAAAAAATATATATACTCATAGTGTTTTGCAGTTTTGTTTCCGAGTCGAACATCGCTTTCGATTTCGTGTCGTCGCTTTCATTGTTTCAAGTCGTCGACCTTCTTGAAGTCGCTTAGTTGAGTCGTATTCTTCAGCTCGTAGTCCCTTTGTTCACTGCCGTACAACAGGTAGAATCTTAACCTTTTCTGTGTATTTTCTTTTCTTATTTGTCCGTTTTATTAACAATGGGTGATTAGTAGTGTATAGCATGTTTAGTTAAATCTTAAGTTTAGGTATGATGACATTGAACGCTCACCGTGTAGTATATGGAAGTAAAACTAGAAATAGAGCTTTGTTCTTGTTAATGTGCTTGTGAAACCGATCCTTTCTGTTTATTAATAATAGAAGCAAAAGAAAATGAAACTTCAGCTAAGGCTCTTAACTTTTGTATTGATGTTGAAGACTATTAACTTAAAACTAAGATAGTGATGGTTCATGAAATGGTAGCATAGGTTGTAAAGTCTGCTTGTAGGATTTATTTATGTATAAAAACCTGAACTTTGTACTCGTGGCACATCAGTTGAAGTATTATTGAAAGGGGTAAGGTGTTTATCATGTCCTTCCTAAATTTGTTTGTAAACAGTGAAAAAAAGTAACTCTTTTTGCAAAAATGAAAGATGAAATGAATGTCTTTCTTTCTGCATTTTTTTTATAAACAAAAGAGAAGAAGACATGTTGGTGTATGTGCAGCTGCCTGTGAATGTGAGAGTGTGCAGTATGAGGGGGTGGTTCAGGCAGAGGGAGTTGCCTCAGGTGTATGTGAGTGTGTGCAGGGGTTTGAAGAAGGGTCTGGTGTGGTTGTTTTAGTTTCTTGAGTCCTGGTGTAGGTGGCAGTGAGGTATAGTAGATTCTTTGGAGGAGATCCTGGTGGTTTGTAGATATTCTTTCTGGTGGTTGAAGGTGGTATGGGTTGTATCTTGGTTAGTCTATGGGTTCAGGGATGGGATGTAAGGATATGTTCTTGTTTGTTTTCTTGTGTAGTAAGGTTAAGAGGAGCTCAGGGTGATCGTTTTCTGTCTGATTCATGAATTATATGTGTGTTTGTTCCTGGAAGTAGGATGGTTGGTTGCAAGTCTGTTTATAGGTGGTGTGAAGGTGCAAGGGGTTAGGATAATCTGTAAATGTCGATAAGAGTGTGTAAAGGCTGTTGGCTCAGCTATATTCAGGGGTTGCAAGCAGAGAGAGTATTCTGGTGAAGTAGAGATAGGCTGCATGTTTGATTTGATACAGTCTTGTTTCCTTTCTGCTATGGGAATTCTTTCTGGGCAAGGTAATAATTTGTGGTAATTAGTAATGAACTGAAGCAGAATGTCAAAGAAGGATATTTAAACCTATTTCCATTTTGATATAAAAGTCAGTTTAGTTGATGCATAGTTGCGGATAATAGGTATCTTAAATTAAAATTGTTAATGTATCGACGTGGCTAAACTTTTTGACTTTAGTGAATGTTCCTAGCTTCTGTTTTAACTTCTCAAGTCATGCTTGTAAGTTCTTATTTTCTAACTGGATTTTCTCCTCTTAAAAAGGATTTAAGACCTCCTGTACTTTTATTCCTTTAATCATTCAAAATCAGTAAGCATAATTTCCCTTTATTACATGTTTATTTGAATTAAAAGAGCTCATTGGTTTGGAAATATTCTTGTTCTGCTAGATTTTAAGTCTTTTGATCATGTTAAGCTTTATTTAATCTTCGAGTTTTGCCTGCTCAAGTCATGAACAAGATGACTTTTCCCCATCAGTCATTCCAATAATTTGATCAGGATGTACTGGTTTAAACCTAAGATTCATTTTAATGAGTTGTAATGGGATGATTCATGATTGCTTGATATAATAGCTACATTTATCCTAGGTATACAGATTGATAAACTATTAGCTTAAATTGCAGAAGTCCAGCCTCTTTTTGGTTGGATGAAGTTGCTTTAGAGAGTCATGTACTTAGTGTCTGCTGCTGTCCTTCTTTGAAAGAAGAAGTCAGATGTATCCTCACAGTTAGCTCTTCCTTTTATACTAAGCTCCACTAAAGTTTTGTATGTCGAGAGAAATTTGGCAATGTCATTTGTGTGCTTTACTAATGAATGATATCCGCTTTATTTGTTTGGTTAGCCCTTTTCTTATAGATGCTAATCCCTTATTTATTTTTTTTGGCATGAAAATCTCTTGGGACGAGTTTGAGTTAAAACTCACGAATTGGGACGGTTTGCATCTGGAAGTTACTTGAATCGCTCCGCATTTTCGGGACTTGATATCCCCGAAAATGTAAAACAAAAGAAATGAATAAATGAAAAGCCTTGTGAAATACAGGGCTCACATTGAGTTCGCTACCCCGGGTTCTACCTTCTAAAACTCCTTCTCTCCCGTCCCCTTTTAGAAAGCATGTTTTAGGACTTTTGTATGATTAGAAGCCTGGTAGGTTAGCCGTTTTAATTGAAATTGTTATCTTATTGTTTGTCTGAGATCGTTTATAAATTGCATATCCCGTCTCTTTGGGACTCGCCAACTAATTTAAGATAGTAGAAACTTTAGTTAATTATTGAGTGCAAAAGAAATGAAAATTAAAATTGTACCTATTTATTCGCTATTTATATTTAAGATAATTATTTATACGCTTATTTATTTATTTATTCATTAATTAAATTAATCAAATAGCATTTATTATTAACTTATTTGTTTAATTTCAATTAATCCTTTATCTGCCTAATCAATCATAATTATTTATTTACTTATTTATTTATTTATTTGTTTATTAAATTATTTAAGTGTTATTTATTTATTATTTTATTTCTTTATCCTATTTATTTAATTAATTAATTAATTCTAATTAATTATTTATTTCTTTAACTAATTATATTTATTTACTTAACTAGTCAAATTATTATTGCTTATCCCTCATCTAATTGAAATCATATAAATATTTATTTATCCAATTAAGTTATTTATCTATTTATTTATTTATCTAATTAAGTAATTAATCAATTATTACTTCTTTATCTAATCATTTACTAATTTATTTATTTAGCCCTTATTTATTTAATCAATCAATCGACCCTTATCTCACTATTCATGTAATTAATCTTAAGTTTTGTTCAAATATTGTCATAATCAATTTTTATCTTCTCTATATTATTCATTACCTATTTATTTTATTTAAAATTTATCCCAAACTAAATTTCAAGTAAAAATTCGTGAAAATCGCCGGATTAACCGCCTTTAGCGGATTTTCGAAAGTGCTCCCGTAATAAGGACCTTCTTTCGAATTTAACAGAACCACTTACCTAAGAATCTCTGAATTTAATTTAATTTCTCTTAAATAAAGGTTAAATTGCACTCCCTAGTTAACTTAGGTTCCTAATAATCCTTAAATTAGGTGGCGACTCCAAAGAAACCCTTTGGAATCCCTCTTTGTTGAAATATTCCGAAACCTATCCTTTCCCTAAAAAGAAAGGGTAATTTTTGGAGGTTCAACAACAACTACTCTCTATGAGGAATTATCACTATTGACTCCATAAGATCAAGTGATAATGTGTTGGATTCCTTGCAAAAAGGCCTAACTAGAGAGGGAGTTGAGGTCATTGAAAGGAATAGGACTATGCCCGAGGACAAGTCATCACGGCGGTAACTCTACCTAAAGAACTGGAGATCCCAAGAACTAGATTCAAAGAGAATACAAAGCTGTGCATGACGATTCAACATTGTCGACTTAATTTTTTCGTCCATTCTCGTGATGAGACAATGCTCACGTACCAAGGATAAAGCGCTAAAAGCGTTTTTTAATGATTGTCTAAGTTTGATATGAGAATTATCAAATAGTATACATTACGGGATTACACATTGAGAAATCACCTATGGAAGTGTGAAATGGAAGTCGCTTCAAGGAGAATTCTGTAAGGCCAATTCTCTACGCACCTATGAAACCAGACGGTATTCATGGATGAAACAAACACAACGATAAGAATAGAAAGACGGTAAAGGATTAATTGTGTGACATACGTTGTCTAGGTATACACCAAAGTTCGACGGTTTAAAGATATCAAATCTACCGATTGACCGAGTATATCCAATGTATGTTCACTACGAAAAGTTCAAAGGGAACCCACTTATCCTGATGCAATTAATCCTTATTGTGAATTACACAGTTTTGCTCATGCATTTTTTCCTTCTTGTAGCCATTCTCCATTCATGTGGGGGATTGTTGGGGTTGTGAATAGGAAAGGCACCACAAGCACCTTTTTCATGGAAAAGGTTTTACACCTTTTCATCACTCTCATATATTGGCTATAAATATGAGGTCTCCCCTCACATTTTATACACTATGATAGGAAAAATCTGAAACACATTCCTCTTTTATGCATTATTTTATAAAATAAAAGTCAGTCAGTGTCGTCTCGTGTGCTTTGCAGCCGTTGAGTAATTTGCTAGCACACCGGCGTTTGAGGTACCGCTATACCGGTGACGGTAAATCCGTTCTATCTTAGGAGGAAATAATTCGCAACCTCGGATACTGGAGGGGATTAAGTTCTTTAAGGAGACATTGTGAAGTCAGTGGACTCGCATTTTGTTCATCGTTCATCTCCTTCTTTTTGTTTCTACATTTTCTATTTCAGATTATATTTTCGAATACAGAGTTTCTAACAAATACCCCATTTAACTTTTGGCTCAGCCCTCCCCCTACCGTTAGAAAAGTATTCAGATTTTCCCCTAATTTTGACGAAAGTGTCAGACCCGCCATTTAAAATGATATTTGGACTCCACGTGTATATTTATTTTTTTGGATTTATTAAAATAAATGAAAATACTCAATAAATCAAGTCTTCTCTTTCCTTGCTAAACCACCATTGTTG
This sequence comes from Petunia axillaris subsp. axillaris, assembly GCA_029990575.1. Lineage (NCBI taxonomy): Eukaryota > Viridiplantae > Streptophyta > Magnoliopsida > Solanales > Solanaceae > Petunia > Petunia axillaris. The sequence goes on from JARKNS010000009.1 coordinate 50,226,722, forward strand.
TAAATTGATGAATTTTGCCAAATGAAAGACAATGCAAACTCAACTGCAAAAGTAAACTAGATAAGTGTGGTACTCCAAAATTTCACAACCCCCAAGGATTTAGTAATGGAACTTTACCAACCCACAAAATAATTTTTCACCAACATGCGAAGATAACAATAATCACATAAAATCCCAACTTTACAACCCCACCCCAAAAAAATTCTAAAAACTAAGATAAGAGTTTTATTCTTGAAACAGAAAAAAATTCTATTCTTTCTTCACAGTTACTAAGGTGGCGACTGGCGAGGCTCTGTGTCGCTGAACTTTGGGGCTTTGATGCTATCCGTCCCAGATTCTTCAAACATCACAATTGCATGTTCTTTTGCCTCTTTAAAAGGACTTTTTTTGTTAATATATAGTGCATTGTGGTGGTGATGGTACTATGGTGTGGTGGTGATTGTGGTAGTAATGGTACCGTATTGGAGGTGCTGATGGCGGTGGTGGAGGAGATGAGAGGCTGATAACTTTGGGTGATGGTTGTGGAGGATATCTTAACCTAAGAATGATTTTAGGAAATTAGCATCTCCACCTAATTTGTAAAAACTAAAACATATGATTGAATTGGAACCCAAAAAAAAAAAAGTTTCAACCCTAATCAACGGATCATGGATTGTTGATTAGTTCTGGATTGAAGCTCTTCTTGATGAACTTGTGGCTTTGGATTGTGGATGTATTGGTGGATGGTGGTGGAAAAATAAATGGAGAGGGAAGAGAAAGTAATGGAAAAGGGGTAAAATCTTGTTTGGGATGGTGAGGTGGCATTCTATGTGGACGTCCACCTCACCCAAATGTCACGTCATATGAAAAATTAACGGTCATGGTGGATTTCCATCAAAATTAGGGAAAATCTGAATACTTTGCTAACGGCAGGGGCATGGCTACACCAAAAATTAAACAGGGTATTAACGTAGGCTATAGTCGATAGTAGAGGAGCAAATCTGACCCTTTTCCATTTGTAAATGCGTGTTAAGAAAAATATTTTCCCTTCAATTTTTTGAGAAAATAGTTTCCTCTATTTGGAGGAAAATGAATGGTTTAAGAAAATATTTTCCAAATCCTGAGCCAATCAAACATGAGAAAATAAAAAGTATTTTTCCCATACCAAACACACCCTATATATTAAGTTAAAAATAACTTATGTTGATGGATGTGACGAGTGAAGGCAATAAAATCCATTTTGGAACCGTTACGCAGCTCTTTCATAGGGGCCTTTAGATGTGAGCAATCCCAACACTCGGGTATCCTAGATGATGTTCTTATTTTTTCGCCATCACACTTCAAACACAAATCCTTTTACAAACACACATTCCATCACCCTCATTTATGTTTGGCTCAAAATAAACCCATTGGACACATAGATACAAATATGCACGCATGCACAAGATAAATATAGAAGAACGGGCGTTACATAATAACCTTAACTATATAGTCCAAACATATAAGATGGTACAGAAAGTTCAAAATCATCTTACAAATAGGGACATTCAAGATAAATAAATTCCACTAAAAGTGCAGTGTTATTATTGCTTATTATTTCTTGCCCATATACCCCTATTGTGACACCATCAATACAATAACTAGCTTCCCTTTTTTAAAAAAGTCCGTTTTGCTTGGTAAAATGATCTTATGGCTTACACTTGTTCCCCACCATGAGCAAATACTCTATGCAATTTACTCGAAGCAGTATGGAAGTGAATGGAGTTACTTCTCTTATTCTACCACATGTTCTCCCTAGAGAAAGAGAGGAGAGGAGAGTTGACTTTTTAAAATTAATATACTACTCCTAGTACACACTCCTATTTAATTCGATTTATCTCGTAAATACCCCAAAAGTTCAAACAATAATACTTGGTGATTTCAATCTATATGGTATAATTAAGTGTTTGACAATCCACATAATGACCCCTTTTTTATTCCTTGATATCTAAGGAACATTTATTGGGATACGGGTCTACCGCCCATTCCTTTAATTACCACCCAACACCTCACAGAACCCTCCACCTTCATTATTATAACACACAACATTAAATTAGCATTTTATGTTTATTCACAAGTCTCACATGTAAGCAAAGCTAGCTCCCTCTTTTTCTAAAAATTCAACTCTCCATCGATCTGCTTTCTTAAGATATATGTTTATACGTGTTAAGTCCATTAGATTCAAGCTGTCAACCTTCAAAGTTTCTCAATCTCCAAGAAGAAGAAAAATTGAACCTCATTTCTCTCTTTTTCTCCATTCCTTTTTATTTCATTGATCCATGTTTCCTCTTGTGACTATTCTCCTCCATCATCTCTTTCAATATGGGCTTAAAGGTTCCTCATGTATTATGCCTCATTCTTTGGCTCTCTCTACTCCTTCTCCTATTTCAAGAATTCAAATTCTTGAAAACCAACCACAAAATCATAAGCTACTCTGCATCTAGTAACCCTTTGTTTACTCACAGAAAAGCACTAGCAAGCAATTTTGACTTCACCCCTTTGGTAAAAACTCGTCATCACCACCACCAACATCACCGAAAACATTCCCCGGTCGATGTGCATGAGCAGCCAGAGGCAACTGGAAGCGAGATTGATCCGCGATATGGTGTCGAAAAACGCCTTGTCCCGACCGGTCCAAACCCATTACATCATTAGTATTGGAGGAAAGTTGAGCTTAATTCCTATATATTGTTTTATTCTTGAAACTTGAAGAGCATGGTGTATGATCTAGTAAGTTTTTGTGTATGTCATTGTACATGTGCTAATGAAAAGCTTGATATTATAACATTAGCTTTCTTTTTATTTATTACTCCTATATTGTTAGCTGAAAACATATATGTGAATGTCATATTAAACGTACAATGATGTATAATAACTCTTGCTTGAACTATAAAGCTTGAACATTATGGCAATTTATGTTTGGTGAATGTTGTTGTATGCGAGTCGTGAAAGAAAGTATGGAAGCACATGAGTAGCTGTGACGGCACGGCAATGGAGGGGAATATTAGCTTAGCTAACATTATACTTACGAAATTAATTGATGTTGTTGGTCAGTAGTATTTAGTTGAAGCCTAATGCAAGGGAGTGTGAAATGCACGTGAAGTTGGGTGATATTTAGCAAATTAAAGCCATGATACCTAAAGCTATGTCTTCGAACACGTCCTAACTTTCTTTTTTTCTTGTAATTTAATATACTAATAGTGCAAATATTAATTTACAATAGTTAGTATCTATCGTTGATTATGTCTCGCGTACCATCGAGGTTTACAATCTATTGGTACTAGTAGAAGTTTCTCACGTAATAAGTGTGTGTTCAATTTTTACTTCATTCCCCTTTCTCTTCCCGAGCCCCTAAAGCCTAATTGAAGATTCTTTTTTTAAACTGTCCCAGGTGCCATTGAATTTTATGCATGATAAATACTCAGTTATTACACGAGCATTAAACGAAAACATTCGTTTCAGTATTAGCGGGATGTTTCATATATCATACTCTCATCGAATAGATAATAGCATCGATTAATTGATGTGGTTTAGTTGTTGAGTATGTCCTAAACAAAACGGAGTCGTGTTCTCTGGTTCCAGTACATTTCATTGTTCTCTTTAAAGGACCAATAGAGATATTCTTTTTGGTATCTTCGTTTAAGGGGTTGGGTTAAATTTGGAGGAACTAGTTAGTGAGTTATAATGCCATAAGAAGAGTTGTGAATTCAAAAGATAGCTGATTTCAATTCAATACTTCTTGTTTAAGGCTTTACGTTCTATCTATATGTAGTATTCTTAATCCATTAATTTCATCAATCCAACAACTTGTCTTGATTTATTTATCTCACTTACAATAAATGAGTTTAATTATATATGCATTGATGGTGTAAAAATATTTATACAATTAGGTCATTTAAAAGATAGTACAATTTACAAGCAAATCTCCATGAAAATTACTATAGTACTTTGTAACCTGATAAAGATTAATTGTTATTATTGACATGCTAATATGCTATCATAACTTAATTAAACTAAACTAATAATGTAAAAATCTTTTTACAACGCCAATGTATAAGGCCAAATATTTCAGTAAGAGTAGTGCTTCCTCCTAAACAAAGCTATGATCAAGGGATTAGTGAGTAAATAGGAGTAGGGAGGAATAGATGACATGACCAGAATTGCTTGAGAATGCATAAACCATCAATTGCAAAAATATCTGCAATTATGATGAATCTAAAAAGTTAGAAAAGTAACATTGAAGCTTAAAATAGACCCTTCACTTTTGAGGTTAGTTTTATTATTCTGGACGGTGATGTTTGTCCAGAAGAATTCAATTTCCTGCGTGAAAATATTTAAATGATTAGCGGCAGGTAATACTATAGTAGTTGCTTTATTATAATCCTGTTTAAATTTTTTGAATCACATTATAAAAAATCTAATACAATTCACAATTTCACTGTTAAAGAGCATCATGTGGCCAAGACTACGACTTTAGATTATACTATTGGTTTTTTCTTTTCTTTTTAAAAAACTATGGTCAAATGCTGTCTGTTTTCAACCCAAAATTTGAAAAGATTCTAACTGAGAGTTAAGAGCAGAAGTTGAAGCTGCAATAGTGCCATGGAAATAAAGGAAATCTAAGATAGGGAATAAGGGAACAAAAAGGAAGATGATGTCTTATATCCCCACCTTTCCTCCTTATGATCGATGGTTATGGTGGAAAGGTAATTAATTGACTCTTAACCTAATTTTGATGGGGAAAAAAAATGACACTCTAGAGAATTGTAGTTGCTTTTACTTTTCTTAGGTTAGACAAATTACTTGCGTTCATTTTCCTTTTAAGAAATACCCAACAAAAAGGTTAGAAAAAAAAAATCACTATCATGGTGTGAGGTTAGGCCCGGTGTACAACCACAAAATAAAAGTACATGGAGGAGGATATTAACCTTAGCCTCCAATGGACATGTAGAACATCCTAAATCATTCACTTTCACTTTCATTTCATCGCTTCCATGTTCGTTCAAAAAATAAACTTGAAGAAATAAAGCGGAGAAACGATGCTCTTTCTATCCCATTTAAGTGACGGTGCTATTATTTGGTAAATCAAATAATTTTTTCAAACTTTTTATGAATATTTCAAAATCATTAAATGTCTTCCTTTTTTCACCACATCATTAACTGTGTTAAGAGTATACTTGTCAATCGGGTCGGGCCCGGACCGAACCGGTTCATTGTAAGCAGTCCGGGACAAGGAGGATGCGGGTTGCGGGCCGAGCCGGGCTTAAGAAAAAAGACCGGTTAGCCCGGACCGGTAAAAGATCGGTCTTTGACTCACCGGTGGACCGGACCGGACCGGTTTTTTCATAGAAAAATTTACAATATATTGAGGGAAATGAGACATGCTTTTGCCAAGAATCATACAAAATATAATGTAGCATTTAGTCCCTTTTAGAATCCCTCAATATAAAATAGTATCAAAGATATTTTTAGCTTCATTAAGTAAAACGAATGAACATATTCATTTACTATTTTTTCATTGTTAATCAAGAATATATATTAATTAAATATTTTATACTACTTATCTTCTTGGTTGTAAGAGAATTTGATAGTCTCAGTTTCTCACCCTTGAGTTGTAGTATTAAAGTTGTATCTATTTGACTAAGCGTACTATAATGATGAGACAATACTTAAAATAATAATAGTGATCTTTTACTTCATGAATGGTGCATCAAATTAACATAGTGATTAAACTTGGTTTTCATCAATGAGTCAAAGTATATGATTCTCAAAATGTTTGATCATTTCTTTCCTGCTTTCACCTTCCTTCTCTTTTTATATAGGATTATATGTCCTTCCAATTGCAACTACAAAGTGATAGACTAAGCTAAAATATGAAAAAGACAAAAGAAAAAAAAATCGGACCAGACCGGACTGGACCGATCCGGTGCTTAATGGACTAAGGGCCGAGCTGGGCTTCAATTTTTTGAAAAAAAGACCAGTTCGGACCGGACCGGTACCGGAACCGGTGCGCCGACTCTTAACGGGCCGGTCCTGGCCGATTGATAAGTATAGTTAAGAGCAGTACTTAACATGTAATCATAGATACATAACGTGAGAATATATATGATAAAGAAAAACAAAACAGACCGATGTCTCTTAAAAGTGAAAAACAAATAAAGACAATGGAATGCAGTCCATACATCATAGACTCACCACACTTCTATTTTAAAACGTGGATATAGTCGGCATGGATCGATACTAACCATATTAGTATTAAATTAGAAAACGAGTAGAAGTATTAATTAGTAGACTTTTAGTTTGAAAGGTGAAGGTGTTGCAAGGATGATGTTGGAATGCATGTTTGAGGATTTCGAAAGAAACTACTTAGAAGAACACTGCCAATTTCTTATCATGGAAGCACGTACAGAATCATATAAAATTTATTGCGTACATATAGGTTCTAGTACTTAAAAAAGAATTAACAGGGATACGTATATTACTGTTACACTGACAGTATTCATTTGCAATGCAAATTTCTTTTTCATTTCTCTTTCTCTTTGCCTCATCCCTTTCTAAGTTTACTTTTTAGAATTACTTCCCTATCAATTGATCTTTAGGAATTAGGACTAAACTGATTCTAATTGTTACTGCAAGGTGTAACCAAAAATACTTTTGATATACAGTAAGTTGAAAAAATAGTTTACGTCGATCTAAAAACATTAATAAGAAGAAATCGTAACATTGTGAGTGCTAAACAGACACTGAAAAATACAATTTAGTAATGGGCAACATAAAATGATATATGAGGTAAATTTTCACTTTTCTCTTCCTTTAGCTTGTGATGGATTGCAATCGGTGTGTTCGTAACACGCAGCGGAAGACAAAAGCAATCCTAGGTAGATCTATTTGCGTTTAAAATTTATTCACTACGTCTAAAGATCGGATCGTATACATACCTGGTAGCGCGAGAATTGTTCTTAAGCTCCGATAATGCGAAGCCTCTATGCGTATTCATACCGAGACCGATCCTTGCTATCAACTCTTTGATCAACGGATCCGTGAACAAATTAGATCAAAACTTTTGCACAAACTGAAAGAAAAAGAAACTAAATTTTTTGTCACAATTAATTTTTCTTTTGGTTGTTTTTACTCATCAAGCGACTATCACAATAGTGGCGATATGTAAAAATAATGGTTGTTTATAGATAAAGGTTAAGGAAGAAGGAAAGGCTTATTGATTCTTGGGCTGAATTTAGCCCTAATTATAGTGGTGTTTACATGTTAGCACCCATTTGCATGCTAGCCAAGTGGCTAGCCTCATTTGTCACTTGTTTTGGTCATTCCATGCAAGAAGCCACTTGTTATTCTTTTCTTTAAGACCTATCTAAGTGTTCTTCCTTTCACATGCATGGTGACAAGTATTCTAAATATTTTCTTTATTAATATTATAATACATCTCTATGTATACATAACTATTAATTCCAAACTAAATATATATCACATATATATTAGTAATTATTTTAACTAAGAACTAACCAACAAATATAATTCAATTTTACTATTCTAAATAGTAAAACTCAATTTGTTCACATATTAATTACAGTCTCTGTGCTAGCAAAGAATATAATAATATTCTATTTGGATTAAATAATATTTAGTCCTTTAGCAAAGATCAGAATACTCGTTAGTGTGCGACCCCATAGGTTCAATACTAAGTCGATAGTAAATTGATCGAATCAATATATTAATCAAGGGTGGCGTCTAGCAACACTTCTTAACGGCCGGAGTAGATTAAAGTATACAATTTACTCTCAAGAACATGTAGAAGAATAATGTACTATTTCTTTCTGTCGTTATAGCTCCGAGTCACCCTAAGATATGGTTCAATTGTCAAATCCAAATAGGTGACCAACTATGTTTACATGTCGAATATAACCGACCATTGAATGATCTAAGAAACTTTTTTCTCTTGTCATTCAATTGCCCTGGCCAAGGTCTTAAACTTAAAGTAGTCATTTATAATTCATGACAACATAGAGCTTTAACTCATTACCAAGAGTTGACAGATTCCATCTTGAACGTTCTTAATTCTACAAGTATTTAATCACGCTCAATATCCTTTCAACTATCGTTGTAGGACAGTAGGTGTCTAGTATCAAAGTACAATAAATAACTTGTCAATTACTATGACGATCTCAGGTCAAAGGAAACTCTTACATCACATTCTTCAAGACAATATCCTATTGACATATTATGGTAATTCTAACCATTAGGAATTATCCAATGAGTCGGTTCAATGATCTTATCTCCATATGTATCACCTATTTATGTAATTTAGTTAATGAGATCAACTAATCTTTATCCAATAAAGACTAGCACATAAATATTGATCTAGCCGGATCACTAATGTCCTAATTAATGATTTAGTGATCCTACGATCAAGAATAATTTTAGATTAAGTTATATAAGACTTGACTCTCATTATCATGATCTCCATCATGATGAAAAGTCTCAAACTTCAATCAAGAACTTTATCATATTAATCAAAAATTAATAATAACTATGATAAATGAATATCAAAGGTCATATATTAATATCAAATAATATTCATAAAATATGTTCAAATAACTAAATACGAGATTGGATTTAGGGCATATAAACTATATTCTAACAGCTTGCAAGACCAAAAAATTGAACAACGCACGTAATAGAGGTTCTAGTATTTGTTACTACATAGGAGTAGGTGACCTTGGCCGATATTTGGATTATTCACTTAACAAATCAATATCTATCGCATGTTGACCTAATCCAAACATAAATAATTAAACCACACGTCTTCAATGAGCTCAGAGGTACTAAAAATAAAAATAATGCTTGAATTGGTCAAGAGTAAAATTTCAAAATGTACACAATCGTCAAAATTGCAGTTGTAGCATAGTTAAGTTATAGATAAATCATAAGTTTGCTATTACATGCACCGACTCGTGAGTCGTGACTCCACTAGGCCTTTACTCGTTCTCCACCTCCACGAAGTCTTCTTCACGTCTTGCACTGGATAACTTTTTAATTTTTTTTTCTTAAAAGAAAGTATTACTACAATATCTAATATTCCTTAAGAAATTAACCACATGCACTAAACCCTTTTAAAATTTGGAAGTAATAAAGTTAATATAACAATTAAGCATCTTTTTTTATTATCATCAATTGCTCTATTTAATGATAATAATAAAATGCGAGTTAGTGAAAACCCTTGTTAAAATTTATTGGTTGTTGGACTCAACTTTTGTAAAGTCTTCAAAGAAACGAACCATGAATTAATTTCTTAAACAAAGTGATTTCCTTGTCTTGTAACTTTATCAAAATTGACTTACCTACTTCATAAAATAGGAAAAAAAATCTTACCTCATAATTATAATGATTGAGTCATTAAATTAACACCGACGCAAAATTAAAGCTTGAAATTTTCCCACCTTGCAACTGCTACCATTAGGGTTGAAATCAGCACACATACCCCAAAAAAACCTAATTTATATACTCCTACACTTCAAGACTCTCGATTTCTTTAACCATTCCTTTTTTCCTATATCTCCTTCTCCTCCAACTTGAAATATTCATTACCCCTTTCGTTAAAATGGTTCGTTCAATGCCAAGAATAAATATTAATGGTGAAAATCTATGTGCTTCCATGCCATTAACAATTGGTTTATTTCTTTCAATACTAGCTCTTGTAGCATTATGTGCTAAGCATGGAAAAAAATCTTCAAGAAAACCAATGGTTACACAAACAACCAAAACTAATGAATCCAAAATAACTCCAAGGTTATCACCACTACGAGTCCCTGACCGTAAACGAGGTAGCGAAGAATATTCCGATGATCAAGCCGGTTCCGATGCTGGAGAAGAAGGGTTATGGCAGAAGGCAATTATGATGGGTGAAAAATGCCAGCCACCGGAGTTTTCAGGTGTGATTTATTATGATCCTTTTGGAAATAGGGTTTCTGAACTACCAAGATCACCTAGAGCCAGTCCTATGGCACGATATGCCCCCAACCGGATGTCAAATTAAAAATGCTTGCCGATTTAGAATTTTATCTATAGACAATTTTGTTTTTCTGTGTTCTATTGACATAGTGTTCTCCATCCTTGAATTACAAAATGCATGTTTTACCTGTACGTTTTGTATTTAATTAGCGGACATTTCATATACTTGAGATGACATATGCACCACTAATGATTTGAAGTACATAGATGTATTTTTCTTAGTCAAGAGACATGAGAACAAGTTCTTTTAAGAATACTAGTATAGTACCCGCGCGATGCGCGGCTATATTATAGAACATTAATCATAGCCAATACGTGGTGAGCAGATAATATAAAACCAAATTCATTATATGAAGTTGTGATCTTGCAAAAATTTATAAGTTAAATAAACTTTTGGCCAACTTTTCTTAATCTTACTAAAATATTTCCTTCTCTTTTAACTGCGATAACTCATGATAATAGATTTGTTCAATATTTAGTTAACAGAAGCTTTTAATTTCGATTTCTTTACATTGAACAAAATCAATATGATAAGTAATTTCTATCTACAAAAACAAAATACAGAGTTCACCATGATTACAATTAAAGAATAAGCTGATCTAATTCTTCTAAACATCTATGATAATCTACCCCTCCCCCTCCAGTGTAGGAGTTGCTTTAATTTGAAATAATTAATTGAATTTAGAGAGCATGTACATGACCATTCTCTTCTCAGAATTTCCTTGTCAATATCTTTCATATCACATAACATCTTAATTCTCATATCTGCTATGTTAATGGACCAAGAGAACTTCAAAAATATTAATGCAAATCAACCAACAATATTAATAATTAGAAGACCCCAAAAAAATAAAAATAAAAATAGAGTAGGAACAAATCATATAAATATTACAAAACTTGTGGGATGAAATAATTAGTTTATCTGTTTCTTCAGATAATAAAAGCTTGCAAAGACCTAGTGAGTACACTAAAATTGCATTTGATTCATAATAGCCTATCGTTGCACTCTCTTCACATGCGCATCTTGCTAAACCACTCTTGTACTTGAAGTATATTGTATCTTGTATTTCCATTAGCCCTTCTCCTCCAATTTACGGCTTTATTCCCATAATAAAGTAGCCCATGTAATACTAAACATATCCAGGAATTTCCTCCTGCTCTCTCCTCCTAGTAACAAAAACATATTCCAACAAACAAATAATGTAAATCAGAAATTAGGTTTAATTTAGAATCACGTCCCTAATTAAAAGATAGCCACCATTAATATAAAATTTTGAAAGAAATCAACAAAGAAGCTTGTTGAAATAGAAAGACATAAGCAATTATGGAAAAATTCAAAGAAAGATAAAAATATACCAAATATTGATTCATGACTATCACATAGAACAATCAAAGGAATGTTTTTAGCATAGTGGATGAAAAGCTCTTCTCTCGGTAGAAACACCTGGAATTAAATAATTGAGGAAATTAAATTTTGAAAGCAACACAATACATATAACTTAGCAAAAAAAGCAGAAAGTAGAGCTTGCTTTGTCTTGTTTCATTATAAGCTTAGCAACTACTGCTCCAATAAAAACGCATGGAAAATAGACTAATCCAAGTGATAAAAAAACTAAACATAATCAACCTTGCCTGATTATTCATAGAGAAACTAAGATCAAATCTATTTTTCTATTTCTTGTCTACAAAGGTTTAATAACTCCCATTCTTGAATTTTTCTTTTGACATTAAAGATCAATAGAAACTTTATGATGTAAACGGTAAATTCCTTCAAGGTACCATAATATTCTCAAAAGGATAAAAAGAAATCTCTATTCTATTCTCATGTTTAATAGACTACTAACAGAGAATTACTTCAACTCATATTTTATAGACTACCATAACTGTTATTTTAACATACTTTAACTCATGTTCTATAGATAATAGAGCCAATTGCAAGTACATTTATATCACAAAAGTCATATTGCCATAACTTACCTCTAAACTTTCATGAATATGCAACAGTAGTTCTCTAAGCAAAAAGATCATAATGTCTTCATGGCAGGTTTCACTAATGAGAGTCGAATGAGCACAATTCTATATTAGCAGTTTATAAAACATGAGTTAAAGTAAGGCAATCTTATAAGTATGTAAATAATTTATATCAATGCAGAACATGCATAAACTCTTTGACTTAAAGAAAATATACTTATAGAGCATATTCTCTCTTATCCAGATGTGTAACACTTCAATGATCCTAAGCATTTCAGCCTGGACTATCCACAAAGAAAAATTAGTTTGTTTTGGTCAGAAGATCCTCAAATATTGGGTATTATTAGTGAAAGAGAACAAACCCATAATAAAGCAGATATTGTTAACTATATACCAACAATATAAATAGAAGACTGGATCTCTTACCTCATCACGACCACATATGTACGCTCTAGAAAGGTAGTAGACGAAATCTGCAAAACTCACACATAAAAAGTGCACACACATATAAAGCACAAAATTGATCTATAAAAATATATCAAGATTCGTTCAATCATCAAGAGATAGAGAAAAAAATGAGGAAATAAACAAATTAACTTTATCCTTCAAAATATTTGTCTTGGTTAACAAAGGGTATCGAAGAAGATGGGAAGGCGATAAAAGATCGAGGACTGTAACTTGGACTGTAACTTACCCAAATTCCCTGGTAAAGCTAATAGCATCAGTTGTAGCAGCTTTGCTTGTTCCATATTTCTTGATAAGGTCCTCCTTCCCTAATATCACAATCATTTTTCTAGTTGATATAAGGTTTATATAGAAGTTGACCCAAACTTTATAATATAAAAATACAGATATGAACAGTACAAATGTATATATCTACGAAAGAAGAAGATATACCTATTAACAGGCGACCTAAATGTATATATCCTAGTCCTCGCCTTGTGATATTGTAGAAATTGATTTTATCTAAATCAACATAACAAAATCTTTAGGAGGATTACTCCATAAGGCTGCAACAAATTCATGAAGCAAAAAAAGAATGAGAAAAAGTGAAATTTTATTCAGATAGATACAGAGTAATATAGAAGGCAAAAGGTTACTAAAATACACGTATCTAAGAGAAACCAACCCAGGGTAAGGCCTACTTTTGGGGAGAACGTGATTTACAGGTTTTAAAATTCTATCTTCAGTTAGCAATTTTTCGTTTTTTTAATTTTGTTTTTGTTAAATTCAAATTCTATTTAAATCAATTCAAGTCTAAAATAGTTTTATTATTTTCAATTAAAAATAAAACTTACTGTCTTAGTTAAGATAGGCTACCACTACTTCAAAACCACGCTTAGTATTTTTAGGAGGAGAAGGCTTAAGAGTCATGGAGCAAATTGCTTAAAATTTCAATTTAAATTTTCAAAAGTAACTAAAATAACTACACATAACTAAAAAATAACTTATTTACATAAAAAGAGCAGTTTTGATTCATGCTCCAAAACCATTTTTCGCATGGATTAGGATTGGAAATTTTCCGAATATTGCTAAGTGTAAAGATACAGTTTTTAAACCTTGCTGATTTATTTTTATTTAAATTAAAATTAAAATTCAATTTAAAATGTGAAAACTAATTTTATCCCGACATAACTACCTTAAAAACTAACAGCTAATAGAGTTGTGCCACTTGTTAATATTTTAATTAAAATTAACTAAATTTCAAATGTAGTAACTAATAACTAATTTTTGTCTTAAAATTGCCATGTGTCATTTTAATTTATTGCCACTTGGCTAATTATTAATGGCTAGGACTTTCCTTTTAATATATATATAGATATATAGACAACTAAATTCAAATACTTTGTACTATCCTTTTCCCTTTTTAACTTTTATCTCTGACTTATAGTTTTAACTTTTTCTCCATTTATTTGCTTTTTAAATTGTTGTACTTAAACATGGAATTAGTTATTAACCAATACACCTAATTTAACCACTTTGTCCTAATAACTAATACATGGCTACTTCTTATCATGCCACTTGGCTAAACATGGTTGGCTACAACACTCCTTTTAATATATATATAGATATCCAACGTTCTTTCTTCTGTTTTCCTTTTTCTTTCTTATTTACTTAATTGTATTCATTAATTTAGATCAAATTTGAGTCGGTATTATTATATGCACCTAAAAGATACATTCATAGGAAAAGATTTTTGAAAAATGTGATTTTTAATGTTGTAAGTTATACCGACCTTTTCTTTTATATAAGTTAAATTCATTAAATCTTGAATCGATGGATAGTAATTGAAAGAGAGCCAGCAACAGGTAGGGGGTGTGCATAATTTGGTATATACCAAATTTCCAAACCGAAATCGAAAATTTTGGTATTTGGTATTCGATATTTTGGTATTTGGTATAGGTAACGCTATAAGTTTTATAAAATATTAATAGTTGGTATGGTATTTAGTTTTATTTAAAAGAATACCGAAATACCGAATACCATATTGAAATAATAGATATTATTATAATAAACTATTATATTATATATAAATAACAAAAATAGAATATAAATATTGATGATTAGATTATCTCTTTTAACATTCTCCCAGATAACTTGAAGTGCTACCTCGCAGGCAGCACTTACCCTTTATATTTTTCGAAGAGGCAATTTATTCCTTGAAGTGTTGCACTCGTGGTAGCACTTGTCAATTTATAACTTGAAGTGTTGCCCCCAAGGCCAATTTACTAAATCATTCTTAAGTGGGGATATGTAGTGAATTTTTTAGCTTATAGTGTAATATTCCTGCAATTTCTTGTAATCTGAACCTAAGTTGGGCCAAGAATTAGTACGACATCCAATGACAAGTTTTTGTGCAAAATGGACATATGAGGCGCCACTATCACAATTTTGACCCGTAAGAAAAGTATTACATTTTTTGCCTCGTCGGGAAAAGATCCCGTCAATCGCCACAAGTCATTAGAGGAAAACTCATGGTGATCGCAGGTTCCTACTGCTAGTAAGATCTAGCGATCGCTGAGAGTTTTTATCGACTTGGTTAGAAAATGTAAAGACTTTTATTACGGGAGGCAAAATTGTGACGGAGTGCCAGAAGTATCTTATTTCTGTAAATCACCCTAACACACCTGGGTAAATAAAAGGTTTTTACACATATATACAGATCTATAACCCTATATTATTAAAAATAATAATATTTCTCAAATTGAAGACATAACATTATTTTTCCTAACACATTTCACAATAATCAAGACAAATCACATTTATCAAAACCTTAGCTATATAAAGTTTATTTTTTCATTTGCTCACACTTCTCACTTTCACACAATCAATGAGAGTCGGAAAATGTCGTGCTCCATCCGTAGTACCGGACAGGCGAAATCCACCGCCGACTCCAATCTCGGCGTCACAAAACGAGCCGTGGCAGTACATCTCCACTGCCTAGCGGCCGGCGTGATTTCGACGCGAGCTTCGCTAGTAGCCGACCTTCATCCATCGGTATAAAATCCTCCCGTCCTTCTACTATCCTTATCTCAAATAAATCCTCGTTACTTGTCATCTCATAATCTCCCTTTTTACTCTTAAAACCCACTCATTTCCGCTAAAGATATTACTGAAACCCTAAAATTTATACTCTCTCATTTCGGCTTTCGTCGTTAGAGGAGTTGATAATTTTATTGAAAGGATTAAACTGCCCCATGAATTGAAAAACTTTGCTCTAAAAGCCCATGGGACACCTCATTCATGGCCTAGTTTACTTGCTACTATTCACTGGCTTGTTCAGTTTTGTAAATTTAATGAACAAAGGTTTAATTTAGCGAGACCGCTTGTTCCGGAAAATAAAGTGAATAATTATGTTGTTGAGAGTTGTAAGTATTATTTTAGTTATAATTATGCTGAAACAACCTGAAATAGTCTGAAATAACACTAAAACAGTTTGAATCAACTGCTGAAACAATCTAAAATAAAATGTAGAAAATAATGTGAAATAACATTGAAACAGTTAAGAAACAGCTAGATACAATGCAGAAACAGTCTAGAAATAATTAGATGCAATGCAGAAACAGTGCAAAAATCAAGAAACAGTTAGAAACGTCGCTGAAACAGTTTGAAACATCGCAGCTACATCGAGATACAATTAGATACGAAGTACAAATAGTGTAGATACAACGAGATACAATGCTGAAACAGCTAGTGAAAAAGTCTGAAATAAAATATAAAAAATAATGTAAAACAACGCAAAAAGGTGAAATAGTTTAGAAATAGAGAGAAACAACTGACAAACAGGATGAAACAATGCTGAAACATTCTAGAAACAGCTAGATACAGTCTAAAAATAATTAGATTCGGTGCAAAACGATGCAGATACAGCAAGATACGACGAGATACAGTGAAATACGAGGTACCTGGTAGTTGAGATACAACGAGGTACGAGATGGTTAGTAGTTGAAATACATCAGATACGAGGTGGTTGGTAGTTTAGATACATCGAGATAGGAGGTGGTTGGTAGTTGAGATACATCGAGATACAACGAGATATGAGGTGGTTGGTAGTTGAGATACAACGAGATATAAGGTGGTTGATAGTTGAGATACAACGAGATACGAGGTGATTGGTAGTTTGGAAACATCGAGACACGAGGTGGTTAGCAGTTGAGATACAACGAGATACTAGGTAGTTGATAGTTGAGATACAGCAAGATACGAGGTGGTTGGTAGTTGAGATACGAGGTGGTTGGTAGTTGAGAAATATCGAGATACAGTGAGATACAACGAGATACGTGGTGATTGAGGATGGAGGAGAAAAAGTGAAATTAGGGGAAATGAGAGGAAGAATGTACGGTTTTGCTATGTTATGCTATGTTTTTGCTATGTTTTGTAGTTTAACTTTTCATTTCCTCTATATTGGGTAATTTTGCTAAAATATTGCTATGTTTTGTAAATAACTTCTAAAACTTGTACTTTTATGTAAAAATTCCTTAAATAAATGAAGGGTTTGATTTGATTATATACATGTACAATCATAAGCACTAATTTATAGAAAATATTGATGCTATGTCACTTTATTAAACATAGCAATATTTCTTTAACAAACAATATATACAAATTTCAACAATCAAACAGAATAGAATCTTTGAAGATTTTTCTCTTTCTTCTCCTAGATTTCACTGCCCCTCCCGCAGTTACTACTCCATTGTTGCTGGCTGGCGGTAGCTGTCTGCTAGTCATCAGGATTTTTTTTATTAAATTTAAAAAATGAAACACACATAATACACACACAAATACACACAGAGTGTGTGTATATATATAGAGTGTGTGTGTGTGTGTGTGTGTGTGTCTAAAACTTAAAGGTGGTGGGTGCTAGTTGCCACGCAACATTAAACATAAAGATATTACTATTCTCATGGTATACATAAGTCGATTTGAATTTCGATGCGGGCTAATAATATTTTTTGTTTATATAGGCAGATTTATGGAACAAAAAAGTTTAATAATAACTATGAGGCTACTATAACTTAGGCTAGATATAAAACCTCCAATAATACCACTAGTATTATAAAAAATATATAATTTATTTACAATCGTCATCGATGAGCTTTTATGTTTGACAAGAAAAATTTGTGATTGTCATGCTTATTGATATTTGCAAATGCTTTAATTCTACGTAACAAACTAAATAATCGTTTAAATATTAATAATCAACGTGTTTTGTGCTTTTTGAGAAATACATTCATCCCAATTCACAAGAACTAGGAACACCACAATTCTACAAATAAAAATTCACAATCCAACTAATAATTAATTTAGGTTCTATATTTTCAATATATCTTATTCGAATAATTGTCTTGATTACAAGATTAATTTGGAGTACTCCTTTTATAAATTAAAAAAAAAAAATTATTTTAAGTCCCAAATTCTTCTCATAAAAGAAAAATATAAAAAAATATTCAAGAGTTAATTAGGAAATTGATCAATAAACTTGAACATGAAAAAGATAAAATATTTAATATACATATATTTTTGCAAGAATTTATAAATAATTAGGCTGGAGTTCTTCTCCTAGAAAAGATTGTATTAAATCAATATATATATATATATATATATATATATACGAAGGCCTGCCATTTTAAATTTGACTTGCATTTAAAAAATGAAAATAAAAAGTTTTTAAATTGTGTGGAGAGCTAGAGTCGAACTCAAGTAATTTGGTAAAAAATTTTGAACTATGAGTGTCACTTTACCCTTTGTACTATTTTTTTTAATATGCATATATATAAATACACAGTCTCGACCGAGGAATATATATATATATATATATATATATATATATATATACAAGCAAAAAATGTCACATACGAAGGCCTGCCATTTTAAATTTGACTTGCATTTAAAAAATGAAAATAAAAAGTTTTTAAATTGTGTGGAGAGCTAGAGTCGAACTCAAGTAATTTGGTAAAAAATTTTGAACTATGAGTGTCACTTTACCCTTTGTACTATTTTTTTAATATGCATATATATAAATACACAGTCTCGACCGAGGATAGCAAGTATCGTGGCACGCCCTCGGATCCATGTAGACCCGCCCATGTATATACATTGAAAAACTTATTGAGATTGATATTTGAAAACTACGTATAAACAAACATAAACATATACATAAAAAAAAAACAGAAATACACTTATATATGCAGGACATACAAAGATGTACAAATAATAATAATATATATGTATGCTTTTTAGACATACATATACACAACAATAAAAGGACATACGAAATATGTCCTTTTATTTGTTGAACCTAGACATACACATACACAAAAAATATAAAGATATACACAATAAATACATATATACACTAGAAATATAAAAAATTATTCAATCTTCAATTTGCCACCACAAACCACAACATCCACCACCATTAACCACCATAACCATACACATATACAGAAAATATAAAGCTCCCAAAATTCATGTCCATAGGAAGGCAAAAAAAAAAGGGCAAGGCGGCACCGGGCAGTAACAAACCAGTAGCAGTGGCAAAAAAAACAACAATAGATCAATAGAGATCATCGCCGGAGAAGAAAGATACATGCATATAAAAGGAAGAACTTGATTTTGTCAGAAGGGGGAGGAATAAGGTGTTCCCTCATTGGGTGAAGAAGAGGGGAATAGGAAGAAAGAGAGAGATTATAGTTAGAGTTAGAGAGAGAAGGAATACCCTATTTTACCTACAATTGTATGTTTTGTAATAAAGATCCTACAATGTAAATAAGCGTAATTATCTTTTAAATGAACCAATGCGGCACATGATAAGAAATATAATCTACATTCTAGCAGTTGTTAACTTTTTCATGGAGGGGTACACATCGTTCACTTACTTAAGTCATTTTTCTTGTAACCATGTTTGTAATTATATATATGCCCTTCGAAGGTTTGATGAGATAACAAAATTATATATCTCCAAAAGTGTACTTTATTCATTGTAAATTCTACTGATACATTTAGTTGAAACTTTGCAAGACCTGACCTCAAAAGGTTAAATTAGATCTCTAAGTCAATAGATAAAATCGACAGTTCATAATTCCTTTTTTTTTTTCAACATGCAGTTCATAATCTAGGATGAAATTTATAGATTTTTCTTGACATTTTACTTCAACCGAATAGAAGTTGTATAACCAAAAAGTAAACAAGTTGACTTATAACAGTTGAATCATATTACAAACACGTCGGGAAGATTTATCTAGTAGTGTAACAATAATGTTTAATGAGATAGAGAAAAATGACCTCTCAAGTCTCAATAGAAGAAAATAGGATAAGATCAAGTCAAACTTTAATTAGTTTAAGTCAGGACCGAAGTATAGTGTATAAAAATTGTGGGTAAAATAAAAAGTCTTCAGATTTACAAAAAAACTCCAATATTCAAAATTTCAATTTTCTCATTCTCACCTACTTTTATACTCTCTCCTATATTTCAAGTCGTTTCAAAATTTATTTCTCTCCTCTTCTTTCTCCCTCTTTTTTCTTCTTCCTTCTCCTTCATTCTTTTAGATTTATTTTTAAATTTCATTTCATCACCATGCATGTTATTTTTCTTTCTTCTTCTTCTTCTTCTTCTTCTTCTTCTTCTTCTTCTTCTTCTTCTTCTTCTTCTTCTTCTTCATCATCTCCGCTTCTTTTTCTTCTTTGATTCATTTTGAATTGTTTCTTCGTTCTCCTCCTTTTTCTTCTTCTTCTTATTCGTATCTGTTTAATTCTTTTTCATTTTTTTTTGTTTTAAAATTCTCGTTGTTTCACACATCTTCCCAGATGTGTAAATATATTTGTGTACATATATGAAAAATATGTGTACACATCTCGACAGATGGTGAAACATCCCAATATTAGAATGGTAAGGGAGCAGTGGAGGGCGGCAGAAGGTGGTGGTAGGTGATGGAAGGTGGTAGAAGGTGGTGAAGATGGTGGTGGTGAAGGGCGGTGGGGTGGTGGTGGAGGGTGGTAGAAGGTGGTGGAGGGTGGTAGAAGGTGGCGGTGAGTGTTGGAGGGCGGTGAGAGATGGTGGAGGGTGGTGGTGGAGTGGTGGATGAGCGGGGGCCGAATAGTGGTGGGGATAATGGGGGATGGGGACTTTGTATAAATTAAAAAACTTGGGAGCTTTTAAAATGTTAGTAATTAGTACTATTAATCTTAAAAGTGTTTCTCTCACCTACTTTTTTAGACTTGAGTATCTTTTTCTTATTTAAAAACTTAGATGTCGTTTCTACCCAAAAGCTTCATGTTTCAACATTGGCTCAATGTTCAAGTAAACTAAAAGTAAATGTTTGTTATTCCACCATTTGTACAAAAGAAATTACAAAATTTCATTATTAGTCTAATAAAAAAAGATACATATATTTTAAAATTTAAAAATAATACTACTTACATTTTGTTCTTAATAAAATATTTATAGCTACATAAACATATTTTTTTTTTACAAAAATGCCTACAACCGCTCTAGTGTAATAGCTAGCAAATCAAATCCCCTACGGCGAATTCAACCGAAAAACGTGATATCAAACCCAAGACTTCCCATTTAAAAGAGATCTCCTGCTTAACCAACTTGGCCACCACCAAAGTGGCAACCACCCACACATTACTAACACATTTTTATACTACAAATTTCAAAAATCTTACTTTCTTTAACTTTATTATCAAATGAAATTATGAATTATGAATTGAAATTTTTAGTCAAAACTTGTTACCACAGTCAATAAGTCTACAATCAATCTGCCAAAATTTTGGACACACAAAAATAGGCTCTATCACACTCAGGCCTAACTTGTCTCAATTGCTCATAATACATCTTCTTGTCTGACTTACATCTTTAAACTTTAGAAGAATGTCTTGTGTGCAAATCTTAACAACATCCTCACTGATTTCCACAAAAGTGTCCCTTTATTCTGATTTTTTCACTCACCCTGTACACCTAAAATTTCCAACCAAAACAAGAACAGGAAGAGCAAGAATTGAAATTTTAGCCATGGCTAATACTAATTCAACTAATAATGAAAAACCAACTAAGCTAATCACTTTTTTAGGTAAAGGGGGTTCTGGTAAAACCACTTCAGCCATATTTGCTGCTCAGGTTTGTCAATTAACTATACCATTTTGCTCTAAAGATTGTACATTTTTGTTTTGTTCTAGCTTTTATAAGCATTACTAGAAAATGTGGGGTTGTTTTGATGATATTTAGATCATTTAGGACTAAATTAGAGTGAAATGTTTTGTGTCCTTGGCTATGTGAGATAAGGATAAGGTTTGCGTACACCTTACCGCCCAGGCCGACTTGTGGGATTATACTAGGTATGTTGTTGTTATTGCAACTGTGAGAGGATAAGATTTGTTATTTGTTAGATTATGTAAGAAAGACTGCTTTCATTTGTAGTATGTAAAACTAGTACATTAGTATAAATTTTTTATTGAAAAATACTAGAGACTTTATATTTGAATTGTAATGAAATAAAACTTGGGATGTTTTTGATTATCGTTTTTTCATTAATGTTAGGCCAATCGTGTAAAGCTTTAATTTGCATACTCCAATTGTCTCCAATTAGCTATTCGTGCACTCATTATCAAGTCGCGGTAAATGATCTTTAGTCTTACTAGTGAAGAATATTTAGCTTTGGAGTTAGAATAGTTGTGTCTGTTACTTCTTTTAACTGAGCAAGGCGACTGGATTTTAGCCAAAACTAAGAAAAGATTGAGTTTTCTTGTTGACGTAAATATTTCTTAATTACTGAGTAAAGCTATGATTTGTGAGGTTTGTGAAATGATATAATGGCCTAATGTCAGAATAGAAGAAGTCATTGTTCTTTCGTCTTAGTTACTTCCATGTTTTGGTTCATTTTTCTTGAATAAAATTCAACTGTCTTTTCTTTACGAACTGTTATTTTAGGAGATTTGTTTCTCTGTTCTTTATGTGACGATTACACATTCATTTGCTCACTCAAAATGTTAACACAATATTCATCAACTGCTAAGTCTCTGGCTCTATTTCCCCTATAATTTTAACCTCTTGGCATCATCGGCGCAATTCTGTTGTTTTTTCCCTTTCATTGTTTCACTGTGTGTTCAACTATGATGTTATTTCATGTTCATCTAGTACTCGCACTGTCAGACATAAAAATGAAGATAAAATCCACATTGACCCTTGATCTGCTGTAGGCTTTTCCGCTGTAAAACCTTAAGTGATGCCGTATCATATCAGGAATCATGAGTCTCTCTTGAAAATGATAAAGTTAGGTAGACTAACTAGCAAATTTCTTTTCTTACCAGCATTATGCAATGGCAGGGCTCAAAACTTGCTTGGTTATACATTCTCAAGATCCTACAGCTGAATATCTTCTGAACTGTAAGATTGGGACATCACCAATAACATGCAACAACAACCTTTCAGCTGTTCGATTGGAAACTACAAAAGTCTGTTCCTGTTTAACCCCTACTACACCTGTCTTCCTACAATATTAAGATTATACATTCAGTACGATTCTTTTGGGCTGAACAACCGTCAGTAATTGCAGATGCTCCTTGAACCCCTCAATAAACTGAAGCAAGCAGATGCTCGTCTTAATATGACTCAAGGAGTTCTTGAAGGGGTGGGTATGTAACTTAGTGGTGCAATTATCTGGTATTCTTTTACCAGAAGATGGATGAGTCCCTCTTTGAGTAACTTTCTTCAAATTGTAGTAGGTGGTTGGAGAAGAGCTTGGAGTGCTTCCTGGAATGGATTCCATTTTTTCAGCCCTAGCACTTGAGCGGCTTGTAGGATTTTTCGGGAATGTGGTCCAACAGAACAGCAAAAAAGAGAAATTTGACATTATTATATATGATGGCATTAGCACTGAAGAAACAATTAGGATGATTGGTGCAACCAGCAAAGTAAGGTTAGATCTTCTCAAGACTTGTTATTTGCCTTTATTCCAAAAACCCATGTATATCATATCTTTCTTTCCATTTGCAGATTATATTTAAAATATCTCCGCAACTTAGCTGAGAAAACTGATTTAGGAAGGCTTGCAAGTCCCTCTCTTTTAAGACTTGCAGACGAAGCCATGACGCTAAGCGGTAGAAATCCTAATCTGAATGGGAAAATGAGTTCAGAAATTTGGGACCTTTTAGAACAAGTATTGGAGGTATTTCCAGCTGCTAATCTGCTTTCAAGATACCATCTATTTTGAACTAAAGGTCTCGGTTTTGCATGCTGCAGAGAGGGTCTTCAATATTTGCAGATCCCAAAAATTTTGGTTGCTATCTTGTGGTGGATCCAAACAGCCCTATGTCTTTGGCTTCTGCTTTACGTTACTGGGGTTGCACAATACAGGCTGGTGCCCAGGTTTCTGGTGCATTTGCTCTTGCATCGCCAAATTCGAGTGTAGAATTGGGCGCGACAATGAAAGAATTCTCACCTTTGCCTTCTGCTTTTCTTCCACTTATCTCAATAGGAGCACAGTTACATTGGAACAATATTATGCAGGATACTCATAGTGAAAGTGCACGAAATCTTCTGACTGTAACAGCTCATAAGACCTGCATTCCTCCAGTAACATTTGATCCAGCCAACAGAACTGTCACACTTCTCATGCCCGGGTTTGACAAATCAGAAATCAAGCTATATCAAGTATGTTGTATGGTTTGTTTCACCTTTCTGTATTATGTCTACAATATGTTGTCAAAATGTGATCCTCTTTTGAACTCCAATGCAAATAATTCTTCACTGGATATTGGGTTAATTTCGTTACAGAGACCTTAATGGAATGCTCAACTAAGCATTTTTTTGTTAGTTATCACAAGTGAGGCTCTAAAATGAAATAAGCATATACCAAGAGACCTCAAAAACTTCTGTAAGCTTTTGGCTAGCTAAAAGGTTGAGGTATATCTCAAAGATGATATGCTTCTTCAGGGTTCAAGACTCGGTTTACCTGTTCAGCCTCCTCATGCCTAGCACATTGGAGTTGGTTAAAGCTAGCCGGGTTATTCAAAAGGGAAAAGAACATTGGCTAATGAAACACTAAACACATGCTTACTATGTAATTGAGTGATTAAGATCATTGGTAGCTTCCTGTCCTAGGATGTTTTCTGCTGTTAATAGCACATGAAAAGTGCTTCTGATGTCTAACTTGTAATAAGTCATCCAAAGTCAGTGTTGTTGACTCTTTGCGGCTACTAACATGTCCAAAGGCTAAATGTTGTTGTTCTCCCTTTTTTTTTTTTTTTTTTTTTTTTGCATCGTCTTCAATAATTCACACTATTGAAAAGCAAACTTTAGAGTGAAATTGATGAGAATTTATCTTAATGCAGTTTAGAGGAGGTTCTGAGTTGTTGGTGGAGGCTGGTGATCAGAGACGTGTCATTCGTCTACCATCTCAACTTCAGGGGAAGGTTGGAGGTGCCAAATTTGCAGACAGAAGTCTTGTTATTACAATGCGGTAGCAGAGTCACTTCATTTTAGCTGTCGACCACTATCAATTCTATGAGTTTTTACATGGCCGAGCAGTCAATAAATCCTCGTTTCCTTTTCTTTTGCGATATGGTGGTTGACCCTGTCAAATGTAAAAAGGATACTGATGATTGAGTCACCACAGATTAAATTCTTGAGTTTACTGAAGGATGTTTGTATGGTCATACACCGTCGGGAATGACATTCGTCAAGTTTTAAGTAAACATTTTACTGCTCGAATTTCTTTATATCTCAATAGTGTCACTAAGAAAATTGCAGGAGTTGAATGAATAAGATGTGTATGGTTTTCACTCTTCTTTTTGCTATTGCACGATGCTTGTACCGTTAAAATGTGATAGGGTAAACGTACTCAAATTCCACAAAATATGAGGATTTTTTGCCTGGTGCAACTAGGCCCCTGAAGAGGGACGGGTGCTTTGTTTCCAGAGCAGAACAAAGGATATAACATCTTGGCAACTTACTGCATTTATTTCCCTTATCATGAATTCATGAATATGGAGTTGAAGAATCATTATTCAGTGAAGTTTGCAATACAATGTTTACACTGCAACTTTCTTTAACTAATCTGTGTTATCTGATATTCTCGTTTGAATTGTACAAAAGTCCAAGACAAGATTATGTTTCCTATACTTGAAGAAATGATGAAATATACAATGAGCAATACCAAAATACAAATGTTCTCATGATTCTTGTGTATTCGTTTCTGTTGTTTGTGAGGCGACCTTACTCCTTAGTTCTTCAAAAGCCTTCATGCTTTCAGCATCAAATCCTCCAGCAAACTGAAAATGAAAAGAAAAAAATTAAACAAGGATCTTCAAAGTCAGCTTGTAACTTCTTCAATATGTAACTCTACTAAAACAAGTTTAATTTCTTAAAAAGACAGGATTGCTTTTCTGTAAAAACACCAAAAAAGACCTCTTGATTATTACTACTATTATCTTTTTTAGCCCTTTTCAGAACAACTAACAATGTGTTCACCAATAAGTTTAGCATAATCTCGGGCTCTTTTGTGTTTTAAATTTGGCAAGTGAAAAAAATGTAGGTGTAGTGTATATACCTGATGAACTCGGAAAGCAAAACGAACTCCTTGTAGGATCAAAAATTCTCTATTTGGTTCTTTCTCAGGTCCAGCCATGGCATCAAGCTCTGAGGCTACACGTTTCATGTACTTCCTTGCCAATTGTACTGATGAAAGCTTGATCTGCAGAAGAAAAGCGTGTGTTTTATGTTAAAATGCCTTTAAAAGGACAATTTTTTGAAACAGTTTCTTTTTTCCTTTTATTATTGTGTTACAGCCAACTTCACAAAGAACACTACAGAAATGTTTCTGTATGAGAAGATACCTTGCCAACAACACCTGAATCTTGCAACCAATCAGTAGGAATGCCAAATTCTCTGTATCGTGATGCAGCCATATCGCGGGTACGCAATAGTGCATAAACACTGGTTTCCACCCTGGCATCCAGAGAATTAAAGAGTTAAGAGTAACACAAAAGGAGCTAGCTATAGACAAGAATGAATTTGTTGAGCTCTCAACCATTTTCATATTCTACCTTTATCACATTCTCTAGTTTAAAGACGAGGTATAAATATAATTACACACTTACTTTTCAAGCAGCCTGTACATCTTTTTCAAAGCAGCATCACATGGAAGATTTGGGTCATCAACAAAGGAGGTTACATGCTTTTCTAGTTTCATTAGATCTTGATATTCGAAGGCAGCCTCTCTCAATGCATCTGCTTTTCCCTCCGGCCAGTCAAAGTGCTTGAGGACAGCTCGTTCATCAACCTTGAAAAAGAATCAAGGGGATCACTGTTAATGAATCTTACAGGTACTTATTGCAGAAACTGCATGGGACATGTTACTTGAGCAACATTAATTTAAGCAACAATTCTATTACACTTCATCCATCATATAAAAGTATGATCAAGAATATAGGGATATTCTCATCTTATTTAAGGAATAGGGAATTTAAAGCAGTGATGTTAAGAGAAAATACCAAGAAGGAAAGCTCTTCATCTAGCCAGCTCACAAACGACACTAGATCCTCGATATTGGTAAATGAAGCTGCGCGAACTTCAGTTGCCAATGACTCGACAAACTCACCTTGACTTTCCACATCAGCTTTCACCTGGTTTTGCACGATTCTCCTTTGGGTTAGAATTGGGTAATAGGCACATGCATTTTTCCAAGGAATAAATGAGAAGTTGTACATACCGCTAAGAGGAATGTGGATCTGTTTTCTATCTCACCAATCATGTTGTTTCTTGCATCTGATGTGTTTGAAGCAGTTGATATCAAAGGTGACGATGTATCCTTCTTTGACTCACGTTTCATCAACGATTGGTAGAACTCAACTAATTCAGGAGCACGGTGGACCTTATCACCACCAGCTCCTCCTTTCATTAGAGATCCTGGAGGAGGTGGTGGTCTAGGAGGTCCTCCACCTGGTGGTGGTGGCGGTGGTGGAGCACCAGGCGGAGGAGGTGGTGGGGGTGGACCACCAGGCCCACCTTTAACAATATTACCAGCTGGAGCTGCACCACCTCCTGATCGTGTTGGAGGTGGACGGGGAGTCCTTGGAGGTCTTTTCTCTATATTAACAAGTTTCATTTTGCTCACTGCTTGAGAGTCAGTTTTGCTATCACTGGACTGCTCAACCGAGTCACCAGACACCACCGGCCCTGGCCCTGTCCCTGTCCCTGCCCCTGGCCCTGGCCCTGACTTTGACACTGAAAATGACACTGGCTTTTCTTTCAGTTGAGCAAGTTTTGGAGGCAAGGACTTCTCAAACCTTGCTGCTCTTGCTTGCTCAGCTTTTACCTTAATTTGCTTCTCTCGCTCTACTGCCAGCTTATGCCTATCTTTGAATGCTGGATACTTCTCTTCTAGAACTCCATCAACTGATTTTGACATTAGCTGGAAGGATGATGCAACTGAGTTCAGTGGCTCACCAGAAGAATCGCGTACTCTAATCGGTGGAAGACTTGGTGTTTCAGGGGAATTAGGATATTCCTCAGCTGTCCCGAAACTTGTAATGGCTACGCCATCACCTGCATTCCTGAGCATTAGGGATTCCAGAGGACCCCTTGGTTTAAGGTTCATACTTGATGACCTGCTTGGAGATGCTCCCCCCAAAGACCTGGCTGGTGAAGACATAGTACTAGAATCGTCTTTACTTTTGCCCCATCTCTTCAACTTCTGGATTAAGCTAGGTTTCTTACTGAAACTACTAAATCTGCTGTAAGAACTATCAATAGAAGCATTATCAAAGTCATCACTACCGGGAGAGGATGGCTGTGAAAAGTTGCTTTCAAGATCTGTATCTCCTTGGCCACGTTCTGATCCTGCGTATTCTAACATCAACTGTTTGGCCTTCTGCTGAGATCTTGGGCTCAGACTTTTGCTAAGATCACGAGCTGATACCTTCCCTTGGGGTGTTTGATAGTTCCGAAGTTCAAATCTTAAGCATGCATTGACCCAACGAAGATAAACTAGTTCTTCAACTTCGCTGAATCTGTTCATTTGAAGTCCTTCTACTTGTTTTAGAAGATCCTCATTTGTATGCTTCAAATTAGTTACCTCTTCCCTCACCTGTGCTACCATATCACTCTGTATCACCATGCCAAAGACAAGTCAGGAACCCGATAGCATAAGTTCACACACTAATTAAAACCATAAATCAAACTCATCAGAAGCTGAGAATCTACATCAGTTCAGTTGTGGGAGCAAAACAAAATTGTCAAAAATAGAAGAAATTAAAGAGAACTTGAAGCAGCAAAGCATTACAATAACAGTATGGTAATTGCAAGAAATCAGAATATGGGACTGTTTCAGTGGAGTATTCATCAGACTCAACTACCTTAATCAGAAAAAGAGGGACAGAAACTATTTGTTCCCCGTCTCTAAGAACGATAAGGTGCTTACAGTTGAGTCTACACTTCCACAGTATTTTTTAGACTTGAAAATAGATGGCAGATGCATAACAAAGAGAACAGCTATAATCAGGAAACACACAAAGATTATCTTAAACTTGATCAATTACATGTAAATATTGGTATCAGGAGTTAAAATTTACCTCTGTCATATTGGATAAGTTTGCTATTTTAGCTTCAGCAGCATCTAATTTAATAACCAACTCTCTCTTTTCATGCTGAAGTTCTCTGTTCTTCCTTTTAAGCTCCATAACCTCCACCTCTAACTCCTTCACAAGTTTAAGCTTCTTATCGACCTCAGAATCTCTCTTAAAAGCTTCCTCTTCCTTTTCCTGAAGTCCACTAACATGTTGTTTCAGTAACAACAACTGAGCTTTTGTTTGATTA
Source organism: Petunia axillaris subsp. axillaris (assembly GCA_029990575.1). NCBI lineage: Eukaryota > Viridiplantae > Streptophyta > Magnoliopsida > Solanales > Solanaceae > Petunia > Petunia axillaris. The sequence goes on from JARKNS010000009.1 coordinate 50,256,051, forward strand.
GCTTCAAGCTGCATCTGCCTTTGCATCTCCTTGATTTTGTTTCTTGCAGCTTCTAACTCTTGTCTAGCAGTAGATGCATGAAAAACCTCCTCTTGAAGCTTTTGTTTCTCGGCCTGCAATGTATTTATAGTGATATTGAGCATGTCAATCTCAACAGACTTAATCTTGAGCTGTTTTTGTAACTCAAGGACATCTGATTCTTGTTCCTTCAAACCATAATACTCCAATAACTCCCCTTCAAGTTTCACCTCCCTTTCCTCGAGCTCCTTAACAAGGTTTCGCAATCTTTCCAGTTCATTCGCATTATTGGCCATCTCAGTTTGGTAGATCTTCTCTCTTTCTTCTCTTGCTGTATCATACTTGTCACTTGGTAATGGAAATTCAATCTCCCCGGATAAAAGATCTTCGAATTCAGGAAAAAGATCATCATCAATATCAGGCAGCTGGTTTCCCTGTGCTGGATTAATAATTCCACTAATCAATTTAACTTCTTCTTTCTCCTCTTCCTCATCCTGAAAGTTTTTCATACATAAGACAAACTTCCAAATACAACAACAATAACACAGACCTTACCCCTACCTTGAGCGAGGTAGAGAGGCTATTTCCGATAGACCCTCGGCTCAAGCAAAACAGTTTTCAAAATGACTAAACAAATCATTGTTTCTAAAGAAGATATCAACACTTTTTTAGCAAAGAAAAGCACACACATCTCTCCAAGAATACTTACAACCACTTCTTTGAGGCCATTCTCAGAATATAGAAGCTGCTCCTTTTCATCCCCTTCATCCTCTTGTTGTTCAAGCAATGGTTCACCATTTTCTGTTCTCCAAGTTCACATAACAACACCACATAGACAAATTAGACACCAAAAGGAAACAAGAGTCACAAAAAGGCACACACTTCAATGAACTTTCTCATTTAAAATAGATACTTCACAAAAGTTGATAGAAACTGTCAAGAACTCATTCTAAAACTAGCAACTTTCCAATATAACAGTGATTTTACCTGAAGGCTTAGCTTGAGGTTCAGATGACTTTGGAGGTTTTACATTTACCTGCTTAACTGCATAAGCTGCTATAGAAGCAGCAACCAAGAGTCCTAGCCTAACTATCATATATGTATTGTTAATGGAAGATATTGAATCTTCCACTCATTTACTAACAATATAAAGTAATCCACACACATTTCTCCCAATACCCCATAGTTCAAAACTCAAACCATAGCCTTAGCAAAAATGGATAACTTAATAGTGCAGTTCTTGAAAATTTATTGTAAAGTGTAATATATGAATAACTTAATAGCTATATATCAAGTAAAATAAAGTTTGGTTTGTATAGACAAGAGTTGTTGATAACTAGAATTCTAGTACACAACTGTCAATAACACATAAAGCTACAGGCACCACCAGTTACTTGAGTGGTCAGTCTTTGTCCAAACAAGATTGAAATTCTTGAATAATGGATTGGTCTAAACTTGTATACTTGTTGATATCAGAATAATATTTAAGCAGAAAAGGACTAGTGATACAGTAAAAATATGAACATAGAATAAGTGCTACCTAAGTTTTCTGCATGTGTATATTTTATAGTTATTGGAGTTAGTTAAAAGTACTTTTGAAGGTAAAGATTTGGAGAAATACTTTGTCTTTTATTGCATGACTGCTGTACAAATTTATTCTTTGACATTGGCTAGTTAATAGGTGTCTTTTTGTCTATTTATGAGTTACCCAATTATGCATGTGGAACTTGGATTATAGACCACAAGAGTCAATTCTATCCCTACTAGAAAGAAGGTTGGATCAATGGGATGATAAGCTTTTTAATGAATTTAACCTATTGACAAATTTTTACTTTATCGGGCAAAATACAACAATAACATACTCAATATAGTCTTATAAATTGTGTTTGGAAATAATTAGATGTAGGCAGACCTTACTTTTAGTAAGATAGATCATCGAGCTAAAATGACAAACGATAATAGATAATTGCCTCAGGTAATCGTGATATGGTAATTTAGAAATGCAATAAATAATTTTGCTATAAATATTGAAACCACCGATATTATCAAAGTATAACCACCGATATTATCAAAAACTATGTAAATTTCTGGTGTAGGTAGTTAAATTCCTTTTAAATTGGCAAATGCTTTATATTAAAGGAACACTTTTTCGTGTAAAATTTACTATAAAAAGAAAATATTAAAAGAAAAAACATTTCACAACAACTTAACATTTTTTTTTATACATATATATTATTCGAACACTTTTAGCAAAATTCTTGAATCTTCACGCTTAAGGATATTTCTTGAATTTTCTTTTTAAAGTCAAGGTTTAGTTGAATCTCTAAATCAAGAAATTAATGTGATATTAAAGGAAGAGCCACAATGTGGGATCCAAAAGCTCAATATACTTGCAAAAGTTTGGCCTGGCAAATATAGTTGGAGGGATTGGTTAAAGGAAGAGGGTTGGTATGCTGGAGCCAAAAAGCAAATTTTGACATTTAATTCTTGCCTTAGGTTATATGGATTCTTATGTATGGACTATATTTGCCCACATAAACCAGAATTAGTGATAACTTTACACAATTTCACATTATTGCCCAACATAAGTACTACCTTTTTGGCATATTTGCATAGTCCCTCTCTCTTGTGAAATATTTGGATATACTTTGTCTCACTATAAACAGAACTCTTCACCATACAAACATAAGTTTTTGGATGTAATGCCATTAGACCCCTGCAAGTGTAACTACTTTTCTTTGGAGCTTCTAACTGCAATTATCTTTTTTCTTTTTCCCTTTTCAGTATAAGATGTACCGATGAACGGCTGAAGAGAATTAAAGAAGCATATATTCATTTTGTAAGCTCATGACAAATGTTTTAACACGGATTGGGGCAGCATAAGAACCGATGTTAAACCAAATCAATAGATGCATGAAATATAAACATGAACTTGTTTCAATTAATCATTTCATTGTGTAAGCTCATGCGTAAATTTTTACTTTGTTATACTTGTCATGAGAGTATTAGGGCTAAGCATGGGGTGAGCCCCATGACTACTAAGAGGTTGAAAAATTCATGAAAAAGATATAAATTGTGCAGAATTCAAAAGTAAACTATGTAATTAAATTAAACTTTCTAGGCATAACAATAAATGTACATAACACCAAATAATTAAAAATTACAGAAGAACATTCAACATTTATCATTACATAAAAAAAATTAAAACAAAAAGAAACTATGATGAAATTGTTCAAGGTGTAACTTTTGTCAATGCTGTCTAAAATGTAAATGAAAAGTATATGATCTTGATTAGTAAGGGCCATATATATAACTCTATTTTTCCTCCAGGAGAATAGCCACATATAAAAGTAGAGGAGGCTGAAAATTATACACCTCGGAAATAGGATTTAACTTGCAAGACGCATCTACATGTCTTCCACTGTCCAAGAGAAGTGATTCACTTTCTTATGAAAATAATAATACTAGTTATTCAAACTTGAAAAATACAACAAAATTGATTTCTTTAAATTTCTTTCTGCTAGTGACAGATTACACGAGATCAACACTCCCCGACTCTAAAAATATAAATGTGAGACTGATCAACAACTCTTAATTAGCTTACAAGATGTTTCAAGGAAATATTTAAGAGGAAAAATAATCACGACATTAAACTGAAAAACTAACGCGGTACCCTCAAGAAACAAAAGATCTTCAGGGGTCTGATGCATGTTATTTGGTTCTGGTGCATCTTCCATTTGACAAACTGTATACCAAATCAGCTGAATTATAGGACCCCTATTGCTCCTCCCATTTCCACCTTCGTCCAACCTCCTCGAGAACTTTAGCACGGGCTTGACTTCTCCTTGCTTCATCCTCGACCCACGATCTGTTTCAATAAAACATGCATTGTCAACCACCTAACATTATCCAGAATCTAATTTCTACAGCTTCAGATTCCTTAAGAGTCCCTTACACTAAAAGGTTCAAAATGAAACAGAAAATGCACCATCAGAATTCAGATCATAGAATGTATGCCCCCACCAAACAAGGCCACAATCTCAAGCTTCATAGAGGACCCTTATCACGATAGGGAAGGAAGTACCATCTGAAAACATGAGCTAGTGTAAACTATGTTTGCATGCAGTACGAATCAATTCTCACCAGAAAATTTATTGCTTCCATCTTAGTCATATCGTTGCCACCATCCTCATCTCAAGTTTACTCTCCTATAGAATTATTACAAATAAGCATAGCCAAGAATAGCATAATCAAGGTTCAGACCACAGCACTCAGTTTTAGTCTGTGCTGGACCTCCTTAGACATTGGATATTTTTTAATGGAATTAGCAATTCAGCTGAATCACGCCAAATATCTAATTCTGTGATTAATTTTGTATCCAAAGGATAACTTAGTCTAATAGGGGTAGGATTCTAATCTCCTTTCATGAGATGCAATTTATCGTTCTTTCCCTAGTGCACTTTTCCACATGCCACCCGAATCTCAATGCTTCCACGATTCCCTTTTTTATAAGGAATAAGTGCAAGTAATAAGATATGCTACCACCATTCCCTCCTAGGCAACCTCACCAAAAGAAAATGTTTCTTGTAAATTTTCATATTCATTGCATAAATTCAGGCAGTCTTACAAATTCACGCCAATTACAGTCTACAAGAGCTAAAGAGTTATCTCTGGATAAGAATCAACCTCCCCTGTAATCCAATCCTTAATTTTTGAATCCAGTTGTGGCACAAGCAAGATGATCTTTCCCTTAATCTCGTTTCGAACAATCCCTCTAACTATGTTACAGGAGCAATTCATCAAAAAGAAGAAAAGAAAATAACAGTGATCCATGCACAATACGACCATGTTTGTCGATAAAAGCACTTAAATGTAAGATTCTTCATCAACTTGTGAAAAACTGTTTAAATATTATGTGGTCCGCAATCTATGTCATAAACAAAAGACGTACGCTTTAGCAAGATTAGTCGAACTTCATGAAGCTATTAACATTCACAGAGCGTACAGGTGTTAGGAACTACATTCCTTATTGAAGAATATAACAAGATAAAGAAGTGCTCAGAAGCTACAATGAAGATATGCTTACCTCAGTTTCCGCAAAGCTTCTGACTCGGCTTCTAATAAAGACTTTGCATCAAGTAAAGCTTCATGCTTAACCTGCAAATCATGAATTATACCACTTAAATTACACTGCTCATCCACATGCTCAGCCTTTTCCTGTGCAAGCCTTTCGGACATCTCATCAACCTCTTCCTCAAGACTTGAAAGCAGCTGCTTCTGACAGTCCAGAGCTGCCTTCTGCTTCAAAAGATCAGCTACAGCATTCTCTTGTACCATTTTTTCCTGTTCTAAGTCTGTAAGCAAAGTAAGGTAAGCCCTTTCCACCTCTAAACCACGATTTCTTTCTTCTTCCATTTTACACTCCCAAAACCTCTGTATTTCTCCTCTATCAAGAAGCACAGACTTGATTTCTTCCATTGCCATAATTCTCGAAGCATTTTCTGCTTCAAGTTTTGCCAATTCAATTTGTATATAATCTTCCATTCTACCAGCTGTCAGTGAAACAGCTGCCTGAGCCTTTGTAGATGGTTTATCAGGCTGGAATCTCTTCGTCTGTCCTGCAAATGATCATACATAGGCGATAAACAAACTTCCCCATTCATATTTCTGGGTACAATGACTGTCGCAATATATTCCTCCCATATTTTCTTTCTTTCCCACCCCACCCTAAATGCTTTGAGTGAACTACATAAGTGATCAAGTTCGAACATGTCAAAGAATGAATGGGCTACATGCTACTATTTGTGCATGAAGTGCTGGTATTTTTGCAATGTGCACCTTATTAATCTATTTCTTTGTGCATTGTGCAGGGCAGTGTTCTGAAAGGCGACCGAGGCGACGCCTAAGGCGAGAGGCGAGGCGAGGCGAGGTTCTCTCGCCATTTGAGTTTGAGGCGCTGCAGGTTTTAAAAGGCGACGAGGCGTCGCCTAAGGCGACAGAGGCGATGCGATGCGAGGCAAAAAAGGCGCTGAAAATCTTTTTATTTTTATTTTTTAAGGGCTGCTGATATACACATAAAACCCAAAATTAGGGTTTTCTTAAAACAAAAAAAAAAGGCTGCCTGCTTCTTCTTCTTTCTCCAGAGAACAGGTACGTTGTTTCTTCTTCTTTCTTATTTCTTTCTGCTTCTTTCTTCTTCTTTCTTCTTTCTTCTTTCTTTCTTCTTCTTCTTCTTCTTCTCCAGAATCTCCAGCTGATTTTTTCTTCTTTTTTCTTTTTCATTCTTCCTCTTCTTAACAGCCTGCTCAGTGCTCACAGCCTCAGTGTCAAATTTTTTTTTTTAAAACAGTAAATGAGTGCAGCAGAGGACACTGGTTCTGGTTCCAAAAAAAATGAATATGGAGCCATTCAAATTTTAGACTATCTATTTTTAGTTTTTAAATTGAAATATTTGCTATTATTATGCTATTTCTATTGAGATTTTGGTTATTATAATATTATTTTTTTTTGGCATTATTTGGCGCCTCACTTTAAAAAGGCGAGCGCCTCGCCTCTCGCCTCTCGCCTCGGTGAAATTTGCCCTTGTCGCCTTTTGTCGCCTTACGCCATCCAAAACACTGGTGCAGGGTAGAGAAAGAGAGAGAGAGAGAGAGAGAGAGAGAGACCAAAAACTCTCCTAAGAATGCTCCGTTCACCAGCCCGTAAATCCACAAAAAGTTCCACTAAAGCTTCAGTGTTGATGTCCCTCACATCCAGAAAACCTATGTTCTTCCTTGATATCTGAACTGTAAACGGAGTCAGATATTCAGGCAGATAAAGGAAATTAAGATTTAAGATATCAGTAAAGTTGGTCTTTTTCAAACACACACATAAACATGGCTCTTCCCCTACCTCTTTGTCTATCCCTGGCTTGACTTCATACTCTATTTTGGCTTTCCAACTAATTAGATCCTGGCGAGACAAAAATCTGAAACAGTAAAACAAACATTAGTTGCACAAACCAAGGTAACTAGGGAGAAATGAAAGGAAGTGAAAGAAAAAACAAAAACGAAATGGAAGGAGAGGGGGGAAGAAAAACATCAAAGTACCTATTGGGGAAAAAACAGACACCTTGATCTTCCGAAACATTTGGATTGGAAGCAAACTCCCTATATGACAGCTTACTAGGAATAATACCAGCCTCAGATAGGGCTGGATCCCAATTTTTAAAGAAAAACTGAAAATGTTAGCTCTTCCAATGATGCTGTATGAAAATGCTCCGGTAACAACATGTCAAACTTACATTGAATGGATGCAAAATCAGGGTCTTCAACACTCACATCATCAAAGGCAGCAAACGTAGACCCAGAAAGCACAACTGATGGAACGATCCGATGCTTTCTACTCCTAGAAGTATAAAATATGCTTAGAAAGATTAGTAAATGGTACTCACATTGTCATTTCTTCTAACAAAAGGAACTAGTCAAACAAATGCAGTTGACCCAAAAGTACCTCTCTAGTTGAGCATTTGCCTTAACCAACCATCTTGCATATTCCCTCCTTGTACATAATTCATCTGCTTTAACATCATCTTCAATGATCTGTATACCTTATATTATAATGGTGAAACTATGCTTGGAACCAAATCTAAACCATTGAGTGGTGCCAGAGAGAAAGAGGAAGGGACGAACATCGGTACAGAGTAACATCACAATAGTTGACAACAAAGACTACAATATTGACAGGCTAGTTTACCAATATACCTGACTATAATGGCAGAGTCCATGTTTTAAAACAAACTTAAACGATTGAGTAAGGGTGAAAGATAAATAGGGCAAGTAACACCACAAAGGTTCTTTTTTTTTTTTTGGGATGATATCATCACCAGTAAATCACAATAAATGGCAATTACAACTACAGCATATAACAAGCTAGTTCTTTCTTTTGATGGGAACAAACATATTATTCATAATCCCGGATATATCCTAAAACGGAGAGATAAGGAACCACAGTCCAGTTTGAATGTGCAACCTACTAGCTATTACATCTTCTAAAATCAGTATTTAGCCAACCTATCACTTATTGGGCTGCCTTTCATGAGGATGTCACTATGTTTCGGTAAGCACCACCATTTCACTCTCCTTGCAGAAGGAAACAGGGAATACTCATGATGCAGCATGAACAGTAAAAAGTTCCTTCTATAAAGCAGGCCATCAACGTTTTTACCAAAATTAGCTTCAGAATATCAGTGTCATCTGGTACCTATGCTACTGCTTTCGTACCAACATGGTACTGCACTTAAAGTTTTATAGCTTTATTTCCCCTCGAACTCAGTCAAGCACTAAAAGAAATGAATGCAACTAAGTCATGTAACAGAACATAGTTCTGGAGAAAACAAACATAAGTACAGCAGGAAAGCTTATAAAGGTCAGTCATCTGTACCTTGAGTTTCTTCAAAACAGAAAGAGCTTCTTCTTGAGTAGAATCTACAGAAAAGGGAATTGTAATGCGTCCAAGCATTCCTTTAGTTACTTCTTTAGTTGTAACATGGCTTGTCTCTTCAAAATGACAAAGAACCAGAGGTTAGGCTACTGAGGAATAAAATTAAAATAAGAGCATATTAACAGAATCGCAAATATTGTAAGAATTCAACAAAAGAGAAATTGGTACACACTACACCCTAAAAAAAAAAGGCAGTCTAATAGTGAGCACCAAATCTAGCTCAAAATGGAATGCCATAACATGGGTGAAAACCGAGCTTTCTGGAATCAGGAATTCTTCTATTGAGTTGGCTTCTCATAAGATTTCCATATGAAAATAAAACGAAATGAAAGTTAACTTAAACTTACATGCTAAACTTAGCCATACAAGTTTCTTTCTCTGATGCAAAGAAAAGAACAGAAAAGAAATCAGAGTACTGTTGTGGTACTATTTTCCAGGAGATTTAGGAGTAGCCACTGACAATTCTATCAGATTTCAAATTGTTTCAGGAGTCTTTTGCTTTATCAGTTTTCTAGTTAGCTTGAGATTAAGAGTTATTTAACTCCTAAATTCAGTTTACTGCCTAAAAAAGGATTCTTGTCGGGTTCACATTGGGCTTAGAGTAGCTATCAAGAAATGGTCTTATCCTGTAGAAACTTGGATCTAATTTCAGTTATTATTCAGTACAAATTCTGAAACAGCAAAGAGGTGGGAAGGGGACAGGCAAACCAGCTTACTTAAACAAGCAAAAACATATCAAATTTTGGTGGAATTCAACATCATCAAGCTATAAACGCTTACCAGCAACAACATTATTATCATGGGAATCAGAGACTCCCTCCTCACTAGTTTCAGATATCTCAGCACTTTCCTTTGACAAATCAGTGGTTTCGCCGTCTTCTCCCTTACTAGCAGTGTCATTAGGTACTAGATTATCATGCAACCCACAGAATGGCCCAGTAAATTGAAAGTTGAATCCTACAAGAAGCACAGGTAGTATTAAATTACACTTCTACAAGCAACTGTAGCACTACCAACTACCTACTTAACAAAAACAATCCGACAAACTTCCCATAATATCAAAACTATCCCAAAATCTCACCTCTTTGGTACAGTGAAAAGTAGGAAGCAACACCAAGTCCAGCAACAAGAGTAGCTGACATACCAATAACCAGAAGTTTCGACAAACCTGCAAAACACCCAGTTTGTAATTCACTCACTGATTCATTCTGTTTGGGTACAGAAAGAATTAGTCCCAGCATAAAATCTCGCATAAATACAGTGTTTAGTCGCGATATAAAACTAATTAATCTCAGCATAAAATCCTGCATAAGATAATACAGTTTTTGGTCGGCGGTACTAAATAATAACCACATTAAACCATACAGGAATCTATTAATAATTTTATGCGGGACAGGATATGGAATAAGAATATGTGCATTAGCAATGCAGAGATCAAACTATTTCAAGACAATAATGCCTTGTTAGAGTAATTGAATCATGTCTAACACTTTTCTAAATTATTAATCACTGCTTAAAAAAATCATGCATTACTAATCCCTGCATAGTTGTTTGCTCTGGTTGTTGTAGTTTTTATGTGAGTACTTGAGCTACCATAGTAGTATTTCTTACCTTGATTGTTTTCAAACATGTTTTCAAAATATTTTCCCTAGCCGAGGGTAGTATCGGAAACAGCCTCTCCACCTTGGTGGGGATAAGGTCGCACCCTCCCAAATCCCACTTGTAGGATAACACTGGGTATGTTGTTATATTACTAATCCCTGCATAAATAATCGTGCATTACCAACCCCCACATAACTTACGGCGCCCATCACACTCGGGCGCCCACACAAGCTTGGACCTAACTCTACCCAAAAAACTAGCTCAAATGGAGAGGATTGTCCAAAGTTTATATGGGGATCATGCGCATTCAATTCTAGCAGTGTGGGACAACTTGTCCACTAACACCACACATTTCAACACATACTAAACCTAAAAAAAATCAATTAATCAGCTATTCAATATAAAACTCAATAAAGATTACTACTGTTTTAAAAAAAAAAAAAAAAAAAACCTTTCTTTGTCTTCTTCTTGATAACTGGAGTTTCAACAAAGTTGTCCCAACCATTGTACTCATCAAAGGGTTTAGAATCAGAATTAACCCAAGAAAATTCTTGGGTTTTTTCAGAAAGTGAAGCAGAAATGGAAAATTTAGGAGTTTTAGGCCTAAATTGAAAAGGGTGTGAGGTAAAAATGAAATCTTGAGGGGAAAATTTAGGTGGAAATGTAAAAGAAGAAGGGATTATTAGAGATGAAGAGCACATTTTTTTATTCTATGTACATAGATTTTTTAGGGTTTTAGGTCATGTACACGTTTCTTGAAAAAGTTTCAGTATGAAGTGAACATCATCAAGCCACACTTGATACCTACTACAGTAGTACTACCTATGATGCTCTTTTTCTATTCGACTCTCTTTTTTTCCTTTTCTTTCATTTATAGATTATTTCTCTCTTTGAATGAATTATGTATGTTATTTGCAAATGATATAATTTTAGACTTTTAGTCGACAAGACTCGTAGTGAATTTAGCGATAAGCTAGCAGTTTGGAGACAGACTATAGAACCTTAGGATTTCAAGGTGAGCATAACGAAAACAGAATACATGGGGTGCAAGTTTAGTGGTGCATCTAATGAATCCGAGGTGGAAGTAAGATACACAGTTATCCTCAAGAAAGGTAGCTTCAAGTATCTTAATTCAGTACTCCAAGAAAATAGAGAAAATGACAAGAATGTCACACACGGTATATGAGCAGGGTGGATGAAATGGAAGCTCGCTTCCGATTTGCATACACTTCACTAGACCTCACTTGTGAGACTTCATGGTTGTTATTAAAAACAAGAAGAAAGAAAAGAAAACATTTTATTTATCTCCCTTTTACATTTTTTGTTTTGTTTGTGCCATCTAGACTTAAAAGGAAGTTCTATAAAGTAGTCGTACGACCAGCTATGTTGTACGGGGCGGAGTGTTGGTCAGTCAAGAACACATATATTCAGAAGATAAGTGTAGTAGAGATGAGAATGCTTAGATGAATGTGTGAGCATGCTAGAATAGATAAGATTAAGAACAAGGTCATATGTGACAAGGTAGGAGTGACATTGGTGGTGGACAAGATGCGAGAAGCAAGATGACTATGATTCAGACATGTGAAGAGGAGGAGCACATATGCTACAGTAAAGATGTGCAAGAAGTTTCGAAGTGATGGGTCTACGAAGAGGTATAGGTAGACCGAAGAAGAAATTGGGTGAGGTGATCAGAAAGGATATAGCTCAGCTCTAGATATCCAAGGACATGACCGTAGATAGGAAAGTGTGGAGTCGAGGATTCGGGTAGAATGTTAAGTAGTACTCGCGCAATTTCTAGGCATATTAGCATTAGTATTATCCGTATATAGGCTACTTTTATTTCACTTTCTCCTTTATTATTGTTGATGTTTTGTGTTTACTTCGGGTCTCTTTAAATTTTATGTTGATATTTTCTTTGCACTTATATTCTCATAGTGTTTTACTTTTCTAGCATGTTTTCATGATTATATATTTTTTTAGACGAGGGTCTATTGGAAACAGTCTCTCCAGTTTGTTGAGGGTAAAATCTGCATACATTTCATCCTCTCTAGATTTTACTTGTGGATATCACTGAGTAGGTTGTCGTTGTCGTCGACCTTTGGTAGATCACATTTACTTTCTAAGGCATGTACAATGATAGTATTGTGTGTTTTGTAGGTCAAAACTTCTTTAATCTGTATCTATTTATCTTAATTCTTATTGTGAAGTGTAAATATGGAATCAAAGTTCGAATTCCATCAGAGGTGATATTAGGTAAAAAAGAATTATTGCTCTGTGAACTATACAAAATTGTTCTAAAAAAGGTCAAAGTTAAAGCGACACTTGACTGGCCTAATTTTTGTAAATCCCAAAACTGTGTTCTCGTCCTTATTTCTGCGAAATAAATGAAAATTTTCTAAGGGTCAAATATAAATCGTGGCACTGATATGTTCTATTTTTATAATCCCGAAATTGTAGTTCGCGTCTTTTTTCCGCGAACCAGAGTGGTCAAATGTTAAATAGTGGCGTTGCAATGGTCTACTTATTTAAGTCCCCGAACAGTAAGCGTCTTTTTCTGCGAACCATATGAAAATTTTCTAAGAGTGGTCAAATGTTAAATACTGCCACTGAAATGGTATATTTTCTGGACATATATATACTTCACGTTTTTACATTTCTTTTTGCTTTCTTTGCTTTCACGTTCGAATGTCATCAATTTGGAGTCTAACAAAAGAACTCACATATCGAAAAAGAACTTTAGGCTGTCAATAAAATTATGACTATAGACTTCTTTGACAGAGCACAAACTAGGGATATTTATACTAAAATAAAATAAAAACTTTGCATTATATTTGTCTACTAAGTCTTGGCGGGCTAAAGCAAGTAATCTCTATAACTCTGTAAACTGTCTCATCTTCTCAACAAAAACATCTACTGAACGTTTTGAGATTGTGAGAATTTCAAATGGGAAAATTTTACCATATGAAATGCTTAGAGAACTTTGAGAGAGACTTTATTCTATTAGTTACCACCATTAGAATTTCTTAAGGAACTCTACTTCTTAAAATTTGAAGGTTTAACTAATGTTTTGGGATACATGAATGAAAAAACTAGCAACCTACAACTTCAAAGCCTACCTTATTTAACAAGGAGAAAGGGCCTTTCTATAGATGTTGAGTTTGAGTAAGCGGCGTGGAACTAAGAGCAAAGCAAATCGCGCTAGCCTAGCAATGTTTTTCTGCAGAAATCTACACCCCCTAACCTAGGTTGGGGCGAGAACTCCAAAATCCAAAAGCTTGGCAAAAATACGGTGACCAAGAGAGCAACAATTCCACGTTACTCGGAACAATTTAAAATCCTTTTAGCACAATGAGAGGTTCAAATATATCACTACCTTGTAAAATTCTTGAGGTCGCATCAAGAAAGCCTAGCAAAGCACAAAAGATCTTGAGAGAAGTGTGCCAAGCACATTGAAGAAGAACCAATTTGCCCATTAGCCTATTCAAGGAGATTCTGGCCAAGTACATTGCCAGGAAGATTGAAAAAGGAACTTGGTGGACCTTCTTTATTCACGAATACCAACAAAAACTTGGCATATTTACATGAGAATTATCCGTATAGCCATGTGTTAACTAAGAATGTAGCTTATTACTAGAGTAAATAGTCTTTGAATGTGGAGTCTGATGCTTTGGCAAAACAGCAGCAAAAATTACCATGCCACTGAGGAGAGCTAAACCGAGTCCCATACCATTTACAATCATGGACTCTGTGCAACGTTTCTGCACAGCTCCCTTTGTTTGCAAGAAGGTTAACTTTTCAAGAAGTCCAGTTTCTGCTGTTGCCACTGCCAAGCCATATGTGTACAACCCAAGGAATACATGCCAAGGAAGAATGCTTATTCTGGTCATTCGTACTTCTCCTTTGTGCCAAAAGCTTAAGAACCCCATCAACCACTGCAGTAACATGAGACACCATTACATGCTAAATCCTTCTATCAATTATAACAGTGCCTTATAAATCAATTATGTTCCTAAATAAACAAGTATGTACATCTAGTACCGGACCAATGATTTGGACAACACGCCCCATGTTTAGATCAAAACATAGGATCTTGTTATTCCAATCTACTTCATGGTGGAGATTTTACTTCTCAGTCTCACTGATAAAAATTGTTATTAGTAGGAGTTGGATTTGGCTAGATGAAGGTGTATGTGAACAATAAGAGTAGCTATTATAGTTAACTGCTCTGTCAAGACTTTTTGTGCCTTGTGAGAGATGAAACTAATGTCCATACCCTCCCCACCCCTCCTACAATGGTAATATTGAGTGTCATTTCACTATATAGATATAGGAATCATAACTTTTAAAAAGCTGATTGTCATAGCTTATGAGTTACTACTTCAATATTGCACTCTATTTCAACTCCAGAGCAGCAGAAAAAAGAAATGCTAGCAAGGTATGTGCTAAATTTGTGGTACTTTTGGCTACTCAAAACAGTGTAGAAGTTAGTTCGCCAAGCTAGAACGTTCTAAGTTTTTAGATTATCATAAAAAAAGGATATCCAGTGATAGTGTGACACAAAGAGGTCTGGAGTCCTGCTCTTGGTCCTAACCTTCCACAATAAAGAACTACCTGGAAGAGCCATGTCGGGTTGAGTGAGGTCAATTGAACCAACGAAATGTTTGAAGTTGTCTATCATACGAGTAAAACAAGATTTGTATAAAATCCCATATAGCAAAATTTCAACGATGAGAGGAAACATATTTTATAAGTTATAAACATTTTCCAATGCAATACTTTTAAGTAGGGATCTTAACTTTGATATTTTGCAATGCCATGTTTTATAAATAGGGATCTTAATCTTGATATTGTTACAACCTGAATTAAACCTGCAGTTTTGCTTGGGATATTAGAATTGAATGAATTACAGTCCAGAGTACCAAAGTAAGCTCTATAATTTCTTCCCTTCTCTATTGATCTCACATAGAAGTTTGTTTATTGTTCTGTCTCTTGATATATAGGGAAGCCTAAAAATCAGTCCTAAATAAGGTAATAATGATTCCTTGGACACTACTTATCCTTCTTTTCAATGTCCATTCACAACTCATAAATATCAAGTTTTCAAGGCCCAATAGTAGGACCATTTCTACAGGCCCTCAGATGTTTCCTTTGCTCAAGTAGACACATTTGTACAATAGCTATCAACTGTAAAGGCCACATTGAGGTTTCTCTATGCACAATTATTGCACTAATTGGTTTCATCCTAATTGCAAAGATGTGACATGCCACCAAACTACTATAATAGGAAGTAAAACCACAGTACAGGATAACATACTCTATCCTGTAAAAGGAACAAGCAGTAATGGATGATAGTTTTACATTCTCAAAAGAGAAGGCAACTTTCAAAATCCATTGGAACATTTATCATCCCCAAAACTGCATTCTTGACCAGCTGGTCTAGCGATAAGAGTGCATCCCATGACAGTTAGACGTCGTGAGTTTGAACCCTACCAGAGACTAAAGCTTGGTATTGAAGTCGAAAATGTAGAGGGGCGAGCCAATTTATCTACCAAGTTTCGAACAATAAGCCACTAGTCCTTTATAATTGTTCGACTAATAAGGATCCCTCTTTCTTTTTAATGTACAGAATTTGCTGATAGAACAGAGATGAGGAACAAAATGTGCATAAGAAATATACCTGAGCCCCAAATAAGGAAACACAAATGAGACCCATCCATGAATGCAAACTATAGAAATTACCAACAATCCCATCTGTGCCATGGAACTTTGTCCATATCCCAAAAATCCCACAAGCCAAAGCCAGTCCTTGTAAACACAAGTGCACTGATTTCTTCAAATTTCTTGAACCTGGCAACCATTTATGCACCAAAATGGCTACAATAACAAGAAAAAAAAGTTGGATCTTTTAAAAAATTAATGAAAAAACAAAAAACCCAACTTTTCAAAATCACTTCCAAGAAAAGGAAAAATAAGGTAAACTCACCTTCTCCACTTACAAGAATAAACCCAATAACCATAAGTAATGGATGAAGAACCTGTCAAAGTCAAACAACATAACTTAGAACCTAGAACTTTAATTCTGTTTCTTTTCCTACCCGGTGTCCGATATCCACTTTGGAGCGGACGTTAGGAACCTGTGGCAGATAAAAGCTCTCCTCCAAAGATGATTTCATTTTGAAGGCTCAAACTCGAGACCTCTAGTTAAGGGTGAAACACTACTTACCACCCTACAACAATCTTTTGTGGTAGCAACTAGCAATTATAGTTCAAATGCACTACATTGAAGGGAAAAGAAGAGCTCATGACTTACCGAATAAATAAGGTCTTGTTGAGAATGAGAATGAGGTAAAAAGCTAGACTTGAAGTGAAGAGCCCAAGTAAGAACAAGAAGAGCAACAATGGAAGCTGACAATCTTGCTAAAACAAGTAAAGCAAATGGTGAAAGTGATACTGATACTACAGCAGCAGCCATGCTTAATGGCTTTAGAGCTCACTGTGGAAGTAGTATACTACTAGTGTGTTGTGAATTGACACTAAGCCACCGACACACTTTACTTTTGAATAAAGCAATGCAACGCCTAGAAATGATGATCAACACAAAAGGACATACGTATCTTTTTAAATACTTTTATAGGAGTATTATATAAGTAGTATTATTTGTACTACTATGTTAATAATCAGCATCATTAAAGGGATACTAGAATGATAATTAGACTCAGCGGGGACCAAAGTCATGTCATTATAGAAGATTAAAATTGCAATTAGACTCAATCCAAAACTCTCTACTTCTCTTATCCATTTTGAGCCTTAATTCAATCATCTGATCATGACTTGCTTTCTTTTTCATTTAACTCTTTCCTAATGTTAATGAGGTAGTAAAATACTTTATATACTGCATCCGTCTCGTTTTATTTATACTAGTTACTATGTGTATTCGTGTCAAATTTTTTGTCATTTTTGAAGTTCAAGGCAAAAATATTTTCCTTAATAGTAATTGTTTTTGAAGACAACAAATATCTCAACTATGGATTAATATTATAATTGTTAAAATATCAATGAAGAAATAAAGTTCAAATAATTAATAATCCCTCATCATTAATGATTTCTCAAAAGAGCGTGTAAAAAAGAAATAAGACAAATAAAATGAGACTGGAAGGACTACATATTACAATTAATATGTTATTCAGAAATATTCTTTAGAACGTTTTTTCTTCTGAATTTAATCGTTAATACTACATTCAGTCCCTGAAATAAGTTGTTCTTGATAAATACTTCGTTTCAAAATAAATAAAAGTAAGAAATATTCCCACCGCCTATTTTAGTTGTCGTCTTTAGTTTTTTCACTCCCATTAAGAACCCATTAATGGTGTACTATATTTTACTATATTACCCCTATTTAATGTTTGACTATTACTAACTTTTTTTGAGAATTTTTGTAATTATTAAGGGTATAGTTGGAAAGAATTAATATATTTTGTCTTGAAATCCTAAATAAAAAACTAATTTGGGACACACTTTTTTTTGTTAAAACGTCAACTAATTTGGGACGGATGAAGTATTTGTTAATAAGGGTGTGTAAAATCTTTAATGACGGTAATATAAATAGGATATCGTACTAATGTTTTTCTTAGCAAAGGTGTACGTGTTCTATAATAAAACATTGCAGCATATCTTGTGCAGTAATTTAGTTTGCATTAATGAAGGTCTTGACTTGGTGCAAATTGATTTCACTATATGTCTTCTGTACCAACTACCAAGAACCAAATTGCATATTTAACGGTGTTGACTTCAAGGTGCAGCACTAGAACTACTCGGGATACCTGCCGAGTTATTATTGCTGAATTCAAAATATACCTCGAGGGGTCTACGTGAAAATTCTTCTTCTTTATCTGCCCAAAATAAAGGTTGAGTAATATTCCGTCCTATTCCATATACTCCATATTTGTTGTTTTAACAAATTAAACTTGTTTCAAATATTTGACTTCTTAAAAAAGGCTAATTTTTTTTTTTAAATCTATTTTTGTTGTTTAAATTATTGTTATTCAAGTGAGATATTTAAGGAGAAAAATGTTACTACTAGCTTATATCAATACTCATATAATTAACACTGTTATTTCGTTCGTCCTTTTTATTTGTCATATTTGCAATTTGTAAGTCCTTTAAGAAAATATTTAATCTCATTAATGTTGTAAAATCAAGCTCCTTTAGTTGAAACGATGGAATAGAATTTTAGTGGAATTACTTTGAGGTCATGGTTATGCGTTCAATGAGGCAACAAGCTAAGGCCTTAACAAATTAAGATAGAGTTGGCCGATGTTTAATGTTCACTGTCGTTTGTCTGACCCTATATACTCCCAAATTTGTTGCCTCTTACTTAATTATTGAAAGGATAAAAGTTGAATGAAATATTATTTGGGATGTGATTGGTTTAGCATCCAAATTGTTACAACTCTACTTAGTACCTAAAGAAACCCTTAATTCCACTTTATCCTCCCCTTTCCCATTATTCTCGAGTTTATCAAACACTTACATATTTCAAGAAAAATAAAAGAAAAAGAATTTGAATACAAATATTAGTGAGCAAAAATAAATAAATTGACAAGCTTGTTTGTTCATAAACAAAAATGTTAGTTTTTGGAGATTTTTTAAAAGTAGTTTTTAAAAAATCAAAAAGTGCTTCTAAGTTTTTCAAAAAATCAATTTTTTCAGTCACAAAATTTCATTTTTTTCCAAGTAAATTTCATGTACAAATATTACTTCAATTTCTAAATGCAACTTTTCAATTCAATTCTCAAAAACTCTTTTCCATTTTTTTTTTTTTTTTGATATCTACAGACAAACGTCTAAGATAACTATTTCTCAATATATAAACTTTTTATATACTACTATAACATACCAATAGTATCCTTACAAGTAGGAGGGCTTCCTTAGTGAAGTAGCAAATTTAAGAACTATATATACATCTCGTTAGCACAAAGGTTCCATCAAAAAATTCTGTGTGTAGTTTGCAGTTCGATGCCAACAATGTTCGTAAGTATTTCAGGTAAAAGCCAACTAGCTTACAAGAACATAACGAAGACAATCGGATTTCAAAATCTTATTTTTGGAAAACATCTATTCATAAGCTTATTATTAATTTTCTTATAGTACACCAATGAAGCTTTGCCAAAATGCGAGGGTGAGATGACAACTTCAAATTCTTGGTTTCTAGCCGCTCTAGCTGAAAAAGAGAAAAACACATTATATGTTTTATTGTTTTCCTTTTGTATCGGTAACTTAACTGTACTGTTTCTGTTTCATTTTATGTGTTTTTTTCACCACAGTTTGATCAGATTTAAAAATAATTGGACCTAAATTAAAAGTACTGTGCCATGACTTATATAAACTTAATCCAACTAATTGTATCACTTATATAGACTTTTTTCATAATTTTTCTTTTTTGTTATGGTCTATAGAAATACCAAGAGATTATAGATTTTTTAGAAAACTTCCTTCGATATGATTTTAGGTCTACCTCATCCTATTTCAATACTTTCGTTTACCATGATTTCATATTGGTGCATCCAGAGGTTGCCGTGCGTGCAACATGAGCAAAACATCTCAAGCCACCTTTGCTTACTACCATCTATATATGTTACTTGAGAAGAATTAGCTAAAAGACCCCCCTCAAAGTGTTGAATAAAAAGTTTAACCTTTCCATTTCTTTTTGACTTATTTTTGGAGAGAGAAAAACTTAAGTGGGTTTAAGTGGGGACCAAGGACTGGATTAGTATTCTTAGAAACTTGTGGGTGCAAAACATAAAAAACTTGTGGGTGCAAAACATAAAAAACTTGTGAACTCTTTTGAAATAAAAAAATGTACCCGGGTAATTTAAACAATAACGGATACTACATCTACTCTATTTGGTTGATCATACACTACTGCGTTCCGTTCCATTCCAATTTTCACTCTCAACTTCTCCTATTTTCTCTCTATCAACTGCCTGCACGACTTCAACTACTGTGAGTGTCTTTTTGGAGTTATTTAAAGTATCTCTGTGGGTTAAGCACATTATCGACGAACAGCATAAACAGGTACGCACTCGATTTTGTTAGGGTTTTTATTTGAAATTTAACTTTGTATTTTCTATGATTAATGGCTATTCTGCATCTTTACATCTTGATTTCGGGTAATGGGTTTTGTTATTTTACCGGTTTATACGCAATTTTCGATTTTGGTTTTCGGTTTAATTTTTGGGGGTTTTTCTTTAACTTTCGTATTAAAATGTGGTTTGTGTAGGTGTAATTATTGGGGGTTTTTCTTTAACTTTCGTATTAAAATGTGGTTTGTGTAGGTGTAATTATTGGGGATTTTTTCTTTAACTTTCGTTGTAAAAATGTGTTGTGTTTAGGTGATTAAATGCCTAGGTTAAAGCGCGTCGTTCCGAAAGGAAAAGGTCCGCGAACTTGGGAAGAGCGTAGAGCGGAGCTTTTAGAAGAAAAGAGAGCTAAGGAAAAAAATATACCTACGCGTAGGTGGTCCATGCGCAAATCAGCACAAGAAGCTTGGATGTCTTCGAACATCCCCACAGATTTTGTCAAATGCAAAAGAAGAAGGGTGGAGGAAGAAGATGATGACAGTGATGCCACATCCACTGATAAAGATGTGGGTGGTGGTCAAACAGAGGTTGGTGACAACTTGAGTTCAAAAGGTGCATCTGTTGATACCTTTGATCAGATAGACAGATTTCAAGCTGAAGATGGAGTTGGTAGTAGTGCTGCTGCTGCAGCAAAAAGAAAGGGAAAAACTGTTATGATTGATGATGATGAGGATGAGGATGATTCTGGGGAGGCAAGTAGGAAGAGTGCTGGAGAGGAGGATCAGGCTGGTGGCTGGTGATAGGGATGATGGAGTTGATAAAGGGGTTGATAGGGATCAGGCTGGTGAGAGGGATGATGGAGCAGATGATGGAGGTTATAAAGAGGGAGATGAGGATGATGAAGAGGATGTGCATCCTCTTGACAGATTAAGCATTCCACAGAAGGTGATTGACATTGATGTCAGTACCTTTAGGTTCAAAACCTGGTTGTCCAGGTTTGAATCATTTAATGCAAAGATCTCTGTGAGATCTTCAGTGAAAAAATTTTATGACTTCAAGACCAAGCTGGCAAAATTGGGTCTTGAAAAGATGTTTAGGAGATCAGTTTTTGGGGATTTCTTAAACCTTTCTGAGAGCTGGACCTTCAATGGTCAGTTGGTGCACTCAGTGCTTTTGAGGACTATTAGACAGTCCAAGAAAAAGCATGAGATGTGGTTCTTAATTGATATTAAGCCAGTCTGTTTTGGCTTGAGGGAGTTCTATCTGATGACTGGCTTAAACTGTTGTGAAGAGCCAGATACCAAATTGAAGGCCAAGTTCTTGGCAAATGGTGAAGGATTTCTAGAAAAGGTCTGTGGTGGTGGGGATGTGAGGGCAGAAAATCTATTGTACTTGATGGAGCAGAGACAGTTCTCTAAGGAAGAGAAGCTAAAGTTGGCTCTCCTGTGGTTCCTCCATACTGTCCTGATGGCCAGGGACAAAACTAAAAATATTGAGAAATGGTGGATCCAATGTGTGGATAACCTGGACTTTTTCAGCAAGTACCCCTGGGGCAGGCTTTGTTATGACCTGACAGTGGACTACCTCTACAATAAAGTGGATTTTGCGAAGACCCATCGACAGCATGTAGAGGGTAAAACTGCTGGTTATGCACTGTTTGGATTCCCATGGGTTTTCCTTGTAAGTATTACTATTTTATTTTCCAGTTTTATTAAGAATGATTGTGTGAAAACATAAGTAATGTGACTATGGCATTCATGGCAGGCATGGATATATGAGGCTGTGCCCTTGGTTGGCCGTAATGCTGGGAAATCTGAACAGTCCCCCTTGCCAATCCCAAGGATGCTGAGGTGGCAGCATACAAGAAGAAATATGGGAGATGTTGATGCAGGCCATCAAGGAGCTAGACAGGTATGTACCAATTCAATTTATTAATTATGTTATCATTTAATGATTAATTAATTTATTAATTATTTTATCATTTGATGACAGGTTTTGCACCCTTTCTTGATCCCAACAGTGCAAGAAGTTGAGGGTTGCAAAAAATTTGTCTCTCCTCATGCTGATGAGGTCGAGGATCCTGCATTGGACAAGGTAAGGGCTATGCTGGAGGGGGTCACTGGGATTAAGTACATTGTGGAGGAGTATGCTGATGAAATGCACAAAACTGAAAGCCAGGAAGATAGGGTTGATGATGTTGATGATGGTGATGATGCTGTTGCTGGTGATGGTGTTGATGGTGGTAGCAGGGGAACTTGCAGGCACTGTGGGCATGTGCAAGGTGTCCTGACAAGAATGTTGGAGGTGAGTGAGGAGATTTTAAAATTGTTGAAAGAAAAGAAGGTGAACAGTGAAAGGAAAACAAAGTCCAGGAACTTGATGAAGAGGAAGCTGTTCAAGCAAA
Source organism: Petunia axillaris subsp. axillaris (assembly GCA_029990575.1). Lineage (NCBI taxonomy): Eukaryota > Viridiplantae > Streptophyta > Magnoliopsida > Solanales > Solanaceae > Petunia > Petunia axillaris. The sequence continues at coordinate 50,278,635 of JARKNS010000009.1, forward strand.
GGAAGCTTGTGAAGAGGAAAAAGAAAGGTATCTATATTCATTTTAATGATAATTTGATTATTTTTGTCAGTTTCTAAGTATTTCCTTTTAGTTGAAGTGAATGAAGGGAATAATGATGAAGAGAAGAATGAAGATGTGAGAGAAAAAAATGCGGCAGTCGATGAAGAAGAAGAGGTTTTCCATGATGCTCAAGTTCATGGAGCAGATGAAGAGATGACTGCAGATGCTGCAGATGCAGAAGATGCCAGAAATGAAGCTCAAGTTGATGGAGTAGATGAAGAGATGTCTGAAGAAGGAGACAATGCAGAGATTGTTGAAGAAGCTAGAAATGAAGAGATTGTTGAAGAAAATCGCGAGACACATGCGGCATTGCATGTGGATGAAGCTAATGTTGCTGTGAATGAAGTTCTTGCAAGTCTGAATGTTCAGTTTCCTTCAGAGAATATTGGAACAGATAATGTTTGATGGGTTCAGTATTAATGATTGGTTTCCTGGTTTTGTATAAGTTGAATGTTGAACTAGTAGTTTATAACAGTAGTTGATGGTTAACTTTAAACTTGTTAAGGTATATTCTATTGATGACAGTCTAGTATATTCTATTATGGTTATCTCTAGTTATCTCCTGGTTAGTCATAGACAAGTATATGGTGGCTGACCTTGTTTTTGGACATGAACTGTGGGTTTATTAATGCAGGGTACTTGTTAGGAGAGAACTCATTTCATTCATTGTTCAATGTTTCAATTATGGTTTGCAACTAATAACATGTTTCTCCTTATGTGCTCGCAACTCAAACAATAACGAAGATTTTATAACAAAAACAAAACAGAGCTTTCCCGACTACATTACAATATCGATGCTTTTATACAAAAACAGCCAAATTATTGGCCTTAAGTTTATACAATAATAGCCAAGTTATTGGCCTTTATACAAAAACGACCAAGTTATTGGCCTTTATTCAAAAACGGCCAAACGATTGACCTTATGTTTACACTGCGTCAAAATAATAATACACATATCCGAATTATGAATAAAATTTACACAGTGTCAAAATACTACACATACTAAAAGAAGCGAACTACTAGGAGATCCATTTAAAAACGGCGCAGATAACACAACCAGCTACCATCGACTTAATCAACACCTTCAGTCGATGACTCTTCTGCTCAGCTTCTTCCCTCTTCTTCTCAGCTTCTTTCAACTTCATTTCACCATCCCTCAGCATGATTTTCAGAAAACTATTCTGCTCTTCACATTCACTCAGTAGTTGTCTCAGTAAAACACAATTGTCTTTGGTATCCTTAAGCTTTCTAACCAGATTCCCAATCACACTCGATGCTGCTGCAGGCAGTGGTCCACCATCAAACCACCGAAAGTAGTCGCACCCTTGACTGCATTATTTAACAAAACCTAAGAAAAAATCAGTACATTAACAAATAATTAAAAACAAAAACGAAAATAGTCGCACCCACCACTTGACTGCATTATTTAACAAAACCCAAGAAAAAATCAGTACATTAACAAATAATCAAAAACAAAAACGAAAGTAGTCGCACCCACCACTTGACTGCATTATTTAACAATGAGCCAAGAAAAAATCAGTACATTAACAAATAATCAAAAACAAAAACAGAACTATAATGTATAAGTAACACACCTTTGGAGTTTTACAACTCCAAAATCTGCGTCCAGGGTTTGTATTAGTGCGAGAGGTCCTCAGCTTCGTACTTTTGCCGCAGAAACAGATATCGGCTTCCGCTGCTACGTTGGAGCTGGACGAATCTTCACTCATGATTGTCTTTGAGTTGTTTGATTTTTCAGCTGGTGAAAGAGGGGCCGTGAAAGAGAAGGTATTGAAGAATTGGGTGAGTTAGGTTGGAAAGTGGGGTTCTCTAGAAATTGGGGTTCTCTAGAAATTGTTTGGGGAATCGTTAAACCAGCTTTTATATATTTGGGGATTTGTTTCCAAATATTAAAGTTAATATTTAAGTGAGGCGGGAAATTTGGGCTCCATTTTCCGCTCAAATTTTTTGACTTTTACTTAAGCCACGTGACCTAGGGCGTGACGTGTTCCGTGTTTGGGTTCGGGGTTTGGGGATTTGGGGTTAGGGTTAGGGTTAGCGATAATCGACATATAATAGTCGATAATCAACTTTGTATCTTGAAAATTAACATATGGAATTATTCTCGAATCCAAGAATAGAAATTAGTAGGCTTAACAAGAATAGACATAGTAGGCTTATATATACATGAGATTTTCCCTTGTAGGCATCAATGAGTTGTTATAATGTATTAAAGTGGTCAATAATACTCAAATGGGGTCCATATACCATCACATATAGTGTAACAAGACATATGAGTCATAACACTAAGGCATTGCTTAACAAGAATAGACATAGTAGGCTTATATATACATGAGATTTTCCCTTGTAGGCATCAATGAGTTGTTATAATGTATTAAAGGTCAATAATACTCAAATGGGATCCATATACCATCACATATGGTGTAACAAGACATATGAGTCATAACACTAAGGCATTTCTTAACAAGAATAGACATAGTAGGCTTATATATACATGAGATTTTCCCTTGTAGGCATCAATGAGTTGTTATAATGTATTAAAGTGGCCAATAATACTCAAATGGGGTCCATATACCATCACATATGGTGTAACAAGACATATGAGTCATAACACTAAGGCATTGCTTAACAAGAATAGACATAGTAGGCTTATATATACATGAGATTTTCCCTTGTAGGCATCAATGAGTTGTTATAATGTATTAAGTGGTCAATAATACTCAAATGGGGTCCATATACCATCACATATGGTGTAACAACACATATTAGTCATAACACTAAGGCATTGCTTAACAAGAATAGACATAGTAGGTTTATATATACATGAGATTTTCCCTTGTAGGCATCAATGAGTTGTTATAATGTATTAAAGTGGCCAATAATACTCAAATGGGGTCTAACAACACATATTAGTCATAACACTAAGGCATTGCTTAACAAGAATAGACATAGTAGGCTTATATATACATGAGATTTTCCCTTGTAGGCATCAATGAGTTGTTATAATGTATTAAAGTGGCCAATAATACTCAAATGGGGTCCATATACCATCACATATGGTGTAACAACACATATTAGTCATGATTTTTTTTGATTTTATTTGAAATTACACTAGGTCGATAATCAACCCTTTCGGGGTTGATTAGGTTAATAGTCGATTACCTTTGTCCAGTCAAGTCCCGACTTTTTATTTTTCTGCAACGTTTCCCCTTTTCAGAAAATTCTCCCATTACTTAAATATTTTTCGTATTACTTAATATTTATTTTATTTACATTTTTCAGTAAATATTATTATCGTAATTTATTATTTTACTTTTATCTTTTTCTATTTATATTTTTGTTTTTGGTCATTTTCTGATTATTTCCACTTTTGCGAACCTATCTATCGATTTATCTACTTGGTGTTGGTTGATTATACACCAAATGGAGTACGGATAGTTGGTTAATAATCGATTATATTTGTCTAGTCAAGTCCCGACTTTTTATTTTTCTGCAACGTTTCTCCTTTTCAGAAAATTCTCCCATTACTTAAATATTTTTCGTATTACTTAATATTTATTTTATTTATATTTTCCGGTTAATATTATTATCGTAATTTATTATTTTACTTTTATCTTTTTCTATTTATATTTTTGTTTTTGGTCATTTTCTGATTATTTCCATTTTTGCAAACCTATCTATCGATTTATCTACTTGGTGTTGGTTGATTATACACCAAAATGGAGTATGGGTAGTTCATCAAGAATAGACAAAAAAGGGGAGCGGGAAATTGAACGAGAAATTAAATGAACAATCAGATATAGTAATAATAATAATGCCCAGGGGGCTTTTCATTTATAATAATTTTAAAGAAAAGAGCAATCACAATGAAAACTCTTTTCTTTTTACATTTAAAAATTTAAAAAAAAAACTAATTATTACGAGGGGAGGGGGGAGGGGTGATGTAGTTGTCCAGATCCTCCCCTGCTCGTTCCATGAGCACCCTCAACATCCTAGCAGTACGACGGATGTTCATCTCCTGCCTCCTACGATCATCAGACAGGAGGCGGATAAGTCTGTTTATGTCAGCACGAATCAGCAGCACCTCTGGGTCGTTGTTCCTGAGATTGGGAATTCCTCCATTGCCATTCTTGTTGTTGTCGTTTCTAGTGGCACTTCCACTTCTACTTGCAGTGCCTGGAGCTCTTTCCATTATAAGATGTGAGTGATTCTTGAGTTGTGTTGTGGATTGTTGGATCTTATGACTCTATTTATAGGCTCCAAATCAATGCAACCTTTGGTGTTCCCAGAAAAATCTCATCGTTTCAAGTGGCAATTATGAACAGCCACTTCGTCTAACCCAATTCCGGCTGCTTTCAATGACGGGGCGCACGAGTGTATTAAATGCCTTCAATCACTTTATCAACTGCATTGGGTCAATTAATCTACGTTATTTTTTTTTCAATAATCAACCCATATAGTGTCTATTAATCGAAAATGTAAATACTCAACTAGTTGTAAACATGTCCACCATTTGGTGAACTCAAATAATAGTCATTTTTATAAAAGACACTTAAAATAGAAATAAAATACAATAACGAAACTATTACAATCAGTTCAAATTGTTCCAACAAATAACACAATACCAAATTAAGACAACCACATCTAACACTACTTAAACACACCAAATTATCACAACTTAAGCTAATACACCAAATCAGAATTGCAAGGTTGATTATCAACCTCGTACCAAAGCAGGGCAGGTTGTCCTCTTATGGCCACTTCTCTTGCAGTTTGAACATCTATTTTGCCTCTTCCTTGAGAAAAAAGTTTCACCAACTGAGGGAAAACGATTAATTCTCCTTCTACCCTTTTTGGGATCGACCATCGGTGGAAGAATTCTTCTATGAACTACCTCTGGAGGAACCATCCATTCTTGCTCCGGTGGCATTGGATAAACATTTTCTTCATACGCACACATGTAAGTCTGAAGCCTATAAAATGGACAAGTGTAATGGTACGCGCTAGCACCATATTCATCTCCATACCTAATCCTTAACACTGCAAACGCATGCTTGCATGGTATCTTGTCCAGGTCAAACTCCCAGCATGTACACGTTCTGAAATGAAGATTGACAGTGTGGGATAGGCCATCTCCAACCACAGTGTACTTCAGTACTTCCACGTTCCCGCTTGCATGATAAGCAATCAATTTGTTTCCTTCAAGCATATTCTGATTCAATTTTGTTTCAGCACTGGGCACCAAAATGGTGTTGTGTTTCTTCATCTCCTCACGCCTCTCAATGAACTTGTCGGTAAACCTGCGAGTAATAGCATTGCACAGTCCCAGGATGGGGTATTCTCTCTCGTCCTTGAACAATGCATTGAGGGACTCGGAAAGGTTTGTGGTCATTACATCGTACCTGTTTCCTGGAAAATATGCTCTCGTCCACCTATGGAAGCCCACTTCATCCTTAAGACAAGCAGCTGCAGCAGGGCATTTTGACGCGAGCTGGTTAAAAGCATCGCTGAACACTTCAAATCGGTACGCCTTCGCAGCGGTGTAATAATCCTTCAAAAATGATCCACACTTGAACCTTACGCGCATGTTCTCAGCAAGGTGCTTGGTGCAACAGCCATGAGATGCTAAGGTATACACCCTTCTAATCCCATTTGCTATGGCCTTGGCGCGATCGGAAATTATGCACAGGTCTGGTGTATTGGGGACTACGTGAGCCAGCTGTTCAAAAAAAAATTGCCATGAGCTATTGCACTCCTTGTCTACCACACAGAAAGCCAATGGATAAATGTGGTTCTCCGTGTCCTGCGCGACAACCGTCAACAAAACACCGCCGTAGGTTGACGATAAATGTGTCCCATCGACTGATATCACCTTCCTCATATATGTAAACCCTCTAACCCAAGCTCCGTAAGCTACAAAAAAATACTTGAACCTCCCCTGTTCATCAACCCTTAACTCAGTCTTGCTGCCAGGATTTAGGCTTTCCAACACAAAACTGTACGCATCTAAAATTGCGTAACTGTGCTCCGGACTGCCCCTAACTAAAGCCTTTGCAATTTCTCTTCCTTTCCAGCACTTCCAATAACTTACCTTACTATTCAGTTGTTGATCCAAAGCGCTCTTGATATCTTTTGTCGTCAACCCTTTGCCTTCAATAAACCTGTTCTTGAAATATTCTCCGATGACATCCGCTGAAGCATGTGGATGATGGCTTGGTAGATGTTGCACCCCACAGGTGTGCTCTTTAAAGTATTTGGTGATCACAAACCTGTTGGAATTAACATACTTCATGGCGCGCACCATCCACCTGCAACGCGCTTCTACACACGCCACGACATACAGGGATTTAGTACTCTTCTTTATTTTGAATGTGAATGGCTTCTTCATTGAACCCATCTTCAAAGCCACAACCAGGCTCTTCTTGGTATCGAAGGTTTTCCCAGTATGAAAACCTGTGCAATCATCAACTACATCACCCAAGTTGCTGCCTTGAGTTGGAGCAGATTCGGCAACATAGTTGCTCCCATTTACAGCGGGTTCTCCAATCTCTGGATCTTCAATAGCATTTTCTTCTTCACTATCCATATCACCAGCAGTATCACCAACTCCAGCATCACTGCCATGATCACCCGTACTCTCATTGAATAGTGGTGGTCGTGGTGGTCTTGCAGAATCAGCTGCACCATTAGTGGCAGCATTTGAGCCTGCTTGAGAGCTCTCGCCAACAAATATCTTTAAAATAGGCCTGCTACCATTATTTCCAACACCGAGCATATAGATATGCAAATCATTATCATTCCTTATAAAAGAAGGAGCCACCTTACCCCTCATAGGAGCAGCACTAAAAACATAGCTAATTGAAACCTCGCTGCGATGGCACGTTAAGTTGCCGCGATCGATTAATTGGTCAATTAACTGATCGTAGGTACATTCCAAATTTAATGCAATAGGGATTGTTGTCTTTGTCCTACATTGCCAATTCCAGCATTTTGGGGTCTCAATCCATTCACCCATAAAGTCAGCACCTACTACTACGAAACCCCCCATCTACTTCAACGAAGTCGATGATCAACCAAATGTGGTCGGTGGTCGATGGTCGATGAAGTAATGCAGTAGTTCTGCAACAATGGCGAACGAATAAAAAACAGCTTGAACTTCTTACCAGTTGAAGAAATGAAAGGATGTATGTGCAAAGACGGAAGCCCAGACCAATTCACCTCAGATTTCCATCCACATTAATCGCATCGAGACGTTACAGCCGCAACAAGAAATTTCAAGAAAAACGGGTTCCAAAAGATAAAACAGTTATAGATCGAGATGAGGGAGTTCTTGATGAGTGAAATGGAGCAAAAAACGAAGCTCAAATAGCCATTGAAGGCGCAGGTGGTTCTGGGCGGGAAAGCTTGGAGGGAAGAAGAAAGCAACTGGGGGTCTAGGGGTTTTGGTGGGAAGATTTAATTATTTTTTTGCTATTTTAGGTAAATAATAATTGTTTATATAGTAGACCAAAGTGTAGTTTTTGTAACTTGGGGGCTGGGGGTTTGAGCCTAGTGAACTTAGGTAAGGTCATTAGTGTTAAATGGTCATTAAGTAATTAAAGGGTTATACACCCAATTTTTAAGACTCCAGGGTTATTCCCTCTATTTCCTTCATTGCAGAGGTCTTTTAGCCAAGTCACTCATGTTACTTGCACCTTTTGCTAGATGTAGTACATGTACTATTTTACATATCTTATCCAATCTAATATGAGTGAACGATCATTATTAGCGCAACAGTATGTTTGCAACAGATGATTTTCGAGGCCCAATTAAGTCCAACATATAATATTCACTGGATGAGCGTCTTAGAATGCAAATGTTAACATATACTACTAAATACTAGTATTACTTAAAAGAATACTAGTAAATAATTGCAATGTTACCACTTTCAACTTTTTCCTTTATTGTAATTAGTGTAGTGTAGCATAGTTGTTTACCAAGAGCAATGTGAATACTTAGCTAATTCTAATTAGTTGTCACAAACAAAAAGTTAAACCATGCTAGAAATAATTAACTAATTCCACACAACGCCAACGAGGAATCCAAAGTTGGCCATAGCAGGTCATTTTCTTTTGATTCCCTTGGTAAATTAGCGCTTACTACAAACTCTCCACCAGCTAACTCACCTTGCATTTCTTCTATAAATACCATAACACCTTTCTTTCCAGTTCAACAATCCATAGCCTCAAATCCAAGAAAGTAAAAAAGAGCCAACAAATAAAGAAGAAAAACAAGGAAAAGAAAAATAAATGGCTGAATATACTTGCAAGGATTTTAAGGTGGGAAAATGCGAAGGGGAGAAGTTAGTAGATGGTGAAACTATGCCATTAGTTCTTAACCCAACAGAGCCAAGCAAAAATGACATGAATTCATTACTTGAAGCTTTAGACAATAACAAGGAATGGTTTGACAACATGATCACCAAGAACAGTGCTGTTCTTCTCCGAGATTTCGATGTAAACAATGCACAAAATTTCAATGAAATAGTTGAAACTTTTGGTTGGGAAGATATTCGATACGTTGGACCTGCACCAAGAACACATATTTACAAGAGAGTATGGACTGCTAATGAAGGACCTCTTTCTGAGTTTATCTATTATCATCATGAAATGGTCCTCGTAAGTACTTTAATTTCTTATCGATTTTTTGACATGTTCCTTTGGTAGGTTTAACTTTAATTTATATTGTAGTTTATGAAAAAAGTTTACGCTATCTGGTCATGGTTACTTATCTAAGAGATAGTAATTGGTAACTAGTAAAGTAAAACATGTTGTAACATGTATAACATGTAACATGTATAAATACACCGGGATGTTTGGTATGAGGGATTGGGATTATAATCTCGGGATAGAATTCGGGATTATATTTATCCCATGTTTGGTATTAGGTATTAGCTAGTACAGTATTAGGACAAATTTTATGTCTAAATTGTGGTATTAATAATCCCACATAGGAGGTCCCGAATTTGTTAATCCCGAAATAACTTGCTGTTCTACCAAACTACCCGACTGCTTAAAAAATCTCTAAACGGTCAATATATAATTAACTCATTTCTTATATATATTAAGGAAATTATTGTAGAAAATTGTCCAATAAGTTTCCATGCAGGCTGCAAGTAAACTAAATTAATTTCCCTTTCCCATGTCGTTGTCTTTTGTCATTTGGGCAAGGTGCAAATGGATAACAATCTAAATCAAGAATTTTCAAATTTATGTATGAATAAAAAGAGTTCCCTTTGTCTTTGGTTCAAATTTCGTTAATGTAACGTGGCTAGACGGCCTAGAAAGAAATGTGTTAAATTTGGAACTACTGACTGGAGGAGTGCTAAATGAATAATGGAGTAGCTACTTGGACAAACCATAAAATATGAATCTTGACTCCCATCATTTAGTCGAACAATTCTACTCATAACCTTTTTTTATTAACTTTTAAAGTGATAAATTAAAGATTATTAGATGACTTCAAATCTTGACTATCCACTGTAAATTATTAAAAACCCAAAAGAAATTATAATGATATTATTATGTCCATGTTTGGTTTCAATTTCACCCTACACCAACTTTTGAAGCCAAAACTTTAAAAAAAAAAAATAAATAAACTATATTCTCTGGACCCCCTTTCAAAAATCTAAAAGAAAAAAATGATCAAGAACAACTGTTCCTCAATCCCAATCAAGTTGAAGTCAGTTATATGAATATCATTGGCCTTCAACTAAGCTCTCAATTCATATCCCGTAAGCGCTTATTGAATTTTTTTATTTTAAAAAAAATGTATACTAGATCAAGGAATTCCCAAAGAAAGTGATACTGTTTTGTGAAATACCACCACCAGAAGGAGGGGAGACACCTTTTGTTCCAAGCTTCAGAGTAACAGAAAGAATGATTGAGGAATTCCCAGCAGCTGTGGAAGAAATAGAAAAGAAAGGACTAAAATACACATTCAGTGCACCAAGTAAGAATTCCACAGCTTCCATGAGAGGCAGAGGCTGGGAGGATGCTTTTGGAACTTCTGATCCTGCTGAAGCTGAAACAAGGTAATAATCTGTTTTTACCCTTACCCAATAACAAGCATATTTTAGAGTAAAAAATCACTTTAGAATTAACAAGGAATAAACAATGAGCCTATGAAACGATGGTTGTGAGCCACCTAGGTTTTGGTGGACAGAATTATTTATGCATGTATTTGTGGAAGATAGCATGTATCCGATGACGTCAGGGTGCTTGCGTGCAAATGGCCCCAAACACTATCATTACAAAAATAAATAAACAATGGTTGTGAGGTGCATATATATAGAGATCATTAATGATCAATCATTGCATCTAGTTATAAATCAATCAATGGCATGCACAAGCTGAACAAAGTTGTGAATTCTGTTTCCGTAGCTTTGAAAAAAAAAAAAGGAAACATGTCAAATGATAGTATCATTTTCTTAACATAGTATCGGAGTCAAACCATTCATATTCTCGATATTTGACCCCCATAATACCTTGTCCATATTCCGGATGTCTAGTCTTGGGTGTGTGTGGAGTTTTTAGAGTCTCACATTGGTTGAAAATATGGAGGTTGTCTCATACGATTTCTGGGCGAATCTTCACCTCACGAACTAGTTTATGTAGTTGAGTGAAGCCCAATGTTCACTTACTTAACAAATCTTGATGAAAATTTCATTTCAGGGCTAAAGCACTTGGAATGGAAATGGAATGGCTACCCAATGGTGGTGTGAAAACAATATTAGGACCACGAAGTTTGACAAGGGTGTTTGATGGAAGAAAGGGAAGAAGGATGTGGTTCAACACACTTGTTGGTATGTATGGTAAGGACATAAGCTCAGCAATGATGGCTGATGGAACTGAAATACCAGAACATATAGTGAAGAGATGTGAAGAGATCATTGAAGAAGAAAGCATACAGTTCAAGTGGCAAAAGGGTGATGTTCTCTTCCTTGACAACTTTGCTACACTTCATGGAAGAAGACCTTCTCTTCCACCTAGGAAGGTCCTAGTTGCTACTTGCAAGTAAAATTTCAGCTCAATATATTTAATGCAGTACTGAATGGAGTACTGTAATATTTTAAGTCACAACTTATGTTTCGAATAATATGATGATGCATAATATTACAAATAAATGATATAGATTCAGAAGATGTATCGTTTTGTTACCTTACTAGATTCTTCTCAGAATTTATACATTACCTAGACTCTCTTCATATGTTTCATAAAATGTAGTAGAATTTCACAATAAATGAAGTAGACCTTCTCGCCAAACTCTTTGCAGACATATGCAACATCAAGAATTTCTTCATGTATTTATCAAAATTAACGTGTAGCCATTGTATTAATTAAAAAGTAGTCTTGAATGTTCTAAGATTAATGAGTAAAGCTGATATGAATCTACAGTATTAGTTCTAAATTCTCTAGATAAGCCATGTACCTTAAGCAAGTATGCAAAGCAAATGTAGATAACATATGAAGAACCAGTTAAACAAGATGCTTAGAAGAAGGCCAAGGAAGAAGAATGCAAATAATTCCCAAAAAAAAAAAAAAACAAACAAACAAAGATGTCGAAAACTAGAAAATCGAGAAGTTGTTCAAGTTAAGAGACAAAATCAGACTTAAGAAATGGTAGGCAAACTAGAAATTCGAGAAGTTAGAATGATATGAATTTACAAGATCAAGCACAAGACGAGATTAGTGAAAAAGTTACTCATGATACCTTGAATTTGATTATCATGAGATTTTTGCACCTATATCCTGCAAGGACAAAATTCGAAAGCAGGATGTACAAACTCAATAAGGCATCTACTGGCTAAAGCAAGCACCTCATCAATGGTATGGTCAAATAAAAAACATTTTTTGAGTCATGGATTGGACAAGAGTGAAAGTTATTACTCCCTCCGTCCCATTTTATGTGGCACCATTTGATCGGACACGTAATTTAAGAAAATAGAGGTTGATCTTGTAAAGTTTCAATTTTACCCTTGAAAAAGTAAGACAGAGAAGATTTGAGTAGTAAAAAAGTTGTTAGGTAGCTTTAAAAGTATGTAGGGCCCAATAAAGATAAAATAGAGATGGTACATTAAATAGTTGTCAAATAACAAAAGGTGTCGTTCATTTTGGGACAAACAAAAAAGGAAATAGTACCGCATAAATTGGGACATAGGGAGTATTAATTACAGAAGTTCCGACTTCAGAAAATATTCGGAATTATTCTTTGACACAGGAAAAATCATTATACGTGAGAAACTCATACGAAAAAGTGATTTATTCAAGTAAATATTCAACACCATACACTAAAATTGGGTCGTTTGGTAGAAAAACAGTTATACGTGGATTTACAATACATGAATTAGTAATGCAGGGATTAAAAATACATGAATTAATAATGCGGGATTGTTTATAGTCATGTGTTTGATTCATTGTATTATAACATAAACTTATGTTTGGTATAAAACTATATAAAGTTTATTTCCAATTATACCCTTAAATTCTTATCCATGTATTAAAAACAAGGGTTTGAAGGTGGATATTTTTGTCATTTCATCATTTATCCATGTATTAGTAAACATGGTATTACTAATACTATATAGACCTTGGTATTAAGTTATATCATATTTGGTGTGCTAAATTATACATGGATTAATAATACTTCATTAATTTTTGCTACCAAATAAGAGCTAAAACTTAATACATGGATTTATTCAATACCTCATACCAAACGACCTACCAAAGCAGAGTACATGCTGACGGTCTAAACAAGTAGCATTAATCATCTTGTGACATGTTACAAAAGATTAGTATGTCGGAAATTAGCGAAAATAATGCAGCTCACTTTGACATTGAATTCAAGTGACAACTTTTTACATTGTCAGTTCATTTCTAGGAGATCGATTATTTGGAACCTGTACACCAATTTCTTTGAAACACTAATTTCAAAACCAGAACCAAATATACAACTGTGAACTTTGTCAAAGATGATTTTGTTATACAGAACATTACTCGAGGAAAATGAAAGATGTCTAGCTTTGACATTGCAATTGACAAGCAAACCACATTTCATTACAATAGTGCTTCTGAAATTTGCAACTAGAAAAAATAGCTCTAGCCCAAAGAAAACCGAGCATACTTTTACAGCCTGGAATTATTTCTTTAAAAACGAAAGACAAAATGGACAAAGGTTACAGGAATAGTACTAACAATATCCTACCTACAGGAGGCAGATATTAGCTTCTAGGCTCTAGCTCGACCTTGCAAATACACATCATCTTCTACAAATCACGGGATGGCACACCACGGCCTCTCCCCCTACCACCACCATAACCATAACCATATCCATATCCTCCTCTGCCATAATACAAACCTCGAGAACGACCACCGCGTCCAGGACCACGACCACCACGGCCACCCCTGTATCTTGCAAAATCTCCAAATGTCTGCACCCACAAAACAGATTAGCCCACTAAAGAAGAACCATAGTCTGGACATTAGAGCAATCAGAACCAGAAATACCTCGGTGTCTAGCTTCCTTTGCTCAGAGAACCTGGGCCTTGCATGATTTGAGTCATTGTCAAGTGCATTACTTGACAATGAATCAAAAAAATCATCTTTATTGTAAACAGGCTGTAGAAAACACAAGGTAGATTAAAACAAACACAAAGCTAGGTCCAAAATAGATGGACAAGACTGCACTGGAATTGAGGGAAAACATAATAACTTAAATAACCACCTTGACATCAATCTTAGGAAGTTCATCCTCATATTCATTGTAAGAGAAATCTTCGTCACTACCATCTCCATCTCCTTCTCCGTCCTTTGACTCAGATTTGTTACTTTTGCCAAGATGGCCCCATACTTCGTCTTTCTTGAACTTCTCATTCATGGCCATAAAATCAAAATCCTCTGTGAACTTTGTTACTGGTCTTGGACCCTGGCAAGGAAGTTATTCAATCTGTTAAATACAAGCCTCCAGACCAAACAATTCCAGCCGTTCAAATAAAGGACTGCTCCAAATGATTAACATGTAACCTTAGTGTATTCATAAGCAAAGAGTCAGATTGGAGGGCACAAATTGTTGCAGGTAAGATTACATGAAAATATGAACGGGCGAAGTCAAAACACTAATATTAAACAATCCCAAAGATAATATATGTGATCTAGTTGTCATGTTCATACATACAAATCTCGCTGTTCTAACCGCTGTCCATTCAACTGTCAAAATATGGTAAAATTGATAATAAAATTCCAAGTGATCATATAAAATTGGGAATCTAGTACCCTACCTTCATCACTAGTATGTCAAGCACATAAAATCTCCGATATGGCGACTAGAGTTGCTAACAAAAACTAGCATACTAGTGAATACTGTCTACTAAGTTCCACATGCATATAGCATATCGACATCAAGCATAACTCAACTATAAGGGATTGAATTGACTGAAAGCTCTTCGACCAATCCACTTTTGGCCATTCCTCAAAACAAGTTTTTCACCATTGAGATGGCTGGAACTAAAATTTGTGGCTGCCGTAAAAGGACTTTAACTCCGGACTGAAGATATTTACAAAGATTAGATGGACTAAACAGTAAACTGATAATAAATATATGAATATAATGGCATCAGATTGTACACATATGGATAGCTAATGGCTTAAATATGCAGATAAAAGCTATCCATTACCCCCATTCCTCTTCCTCCACGACCTCTGTAATTGTTGTAGTTGTTGTAATTATTGTTGTAACGTGCCTGGTATGGAGCTCCATTTGTCTAAAAGAAGGAAAAGAAAAAGATATAATCAGTTTCCAAATCAATATCATACAATTTTGCTACCAAGTATGATGGTTACACTGACTATAAATCTGTTGATGCAATTATAAATGTCAGCCACCACATCATTGTCTAGTACATCATCACGAGTCTACCTTTTGTTTTCGGTCAGGAGTCTACTAATGTTTCTTTCCAAAAAAGATCCATGATAAGGAGATGGAAGCAATAAAAGGAAAGCAAAACTGAAGGCAATTAGAGCATCGCAATGTTAAGATTGATTGTGAATTATTGGAAAGTAGCCAATCGGCTTTCAACATACTCTAGTGTAAACCGTAAGCATACATGCATAAGGTAGTTTACTGTGTGGATTAAGAAAATTCGCACCGAAGTTCGTTTGGACAACAAACTTTTATCATCCCTTCCAATGTCGATTGCCATCAGGTATCCAAGTGTGGAGCACAGGGCTCCATAATAAAAACCAACAGCCATGGTAGTTGGCCACAGCTGACTGCATAGCAACCTTATAGAGACATTTAACCAGAATAGCCCGATGTTCGATGAAATTATCTCTGCCTCTAGGTATTTTGAAAAAATTAAAAAAACCTGTGGAATAAGAGGCTTTAATATCCTAACATATCTCTCAAAAAAATGAGGAGGCTCCTTCCAAGAGGGGAAACTTTTCCAGAAAGGGCAGAGCCCTCAAGGCACAAACAGCGATAAAAATTACTCATTTAATGTTCAGATTAAAGGTTCAAACAAGATTATAATACCTTGGGAATTGATTAACCTAATACTATCAACCTAGGAAGATCATGAACATGGAAATAAATAAAACAAATAAAAACTTCAAAATAATCATAAAAGAGCACCTTCTGTGCACGTGTCTGAGGTGGTAGTGGTAATATTGGTGGCTGAGCTTCTGTTTTAACATGAGCTGGAGGTTCTGAAGTTGGTGCAGGCAATACTTGAACCACTTCCACATCTTTTTGAGCTGCCTGTGCAGATTGAGTTGATGGAACATCAATTGGTCCAGACTGCAGCAGCTGCCCTGGGGTTACCAACAAAGGCGTGGGTGTCTCCACTAGATTAGAACTGGATGGCCCCATAACAGTAGATACAGATTGGGACAAAGCTGGGCCAGGTACTGGATTGGGCTTATTAGAGATTGTTGGTACAACAGGATTTACATCAGGACTTGCTGTCAAGTGAGGCAATGTCGGTAAGCTAGAACTTAATGTCGATGTGGGGATAGCAGAAACAGAAGCCTTCTTCGATATTGTGCTGGATATTGTTTCAGAAACAGGTGCCACAGGTTGCAGGGGGGGCACAGTTGAAGGCAAAGTAGCAGCAGGTAAGGAACTAGCTAAACTAGTAGATGTAGGCATCAATGAAGAAGGATATTCTGGCAAGTTTGACACCTGTAGACTTGATCCTCCAGTTGGCAAAGACGGATTGAAACCAGAAAACTGCATCTGTGGCATGGAAGGAGGAATGGAAAGTCCAGGAGGGGGACGAAGCAAAGATTGTTGTTGCATTTGTGGTAGTCCAGATTGTTGTTGCATTTGTGGTAGTCCAGATTGTTGTTGCATTTGTGGTAGTCCAGATTGTTGTTGCATTTGTGGTAGTCCATTGGGTGCACCATAAAAACCTTGCCAATACATTGGTGGCATACCAAGTCCACCAGCAGCTGCATTAGGAGGAGGTGGTGATGGACCCCACGATCCTATATTCCCTCCAGGTTGATACAAAGGCAGACCACTTTGGAATGTTGAGCCAGGATGCCCCGGCTGTCCAGAATGGGAACTTAGATCAGTCAAAGATCCACCGACAGGAGCAGGTATACTTGCCGATGTGGTAGGTGGTCGAGGATAGTGAGACTGAAAGGTTGATAAGAAGATTAGAACTCAATAAACTACAACATCAAACATCAGTGACATTTCTTTCTACTTACCTGGATAATAGCTGGGTCATTGTTTATAGGTGGTGTAGTTTGAATAGGCGGTGAGGACTTAACTTGTAAATCCTACAAGAAGCAACCAACTTTAGCTCAGCAAATAAGTCTATTAAAAAATTTAGGGCAATGCAATTCATTAATGAAACACCAATTATGCAAATATCATGGCAAAGATGTATGCCAATTTTAAGAAGACATAAAATCTCCATCTGAGAGGTACTGAGCCGACAAGCCAATAGATTTCGATTATCATCCCCAATTTGATTGGAATTTTCCTATCAGTTCTCACTTCTCACCATTTTTAATAACGTATTCATCTCACCCTTATCCATGAGTATTTTCACTTTCATTAACAAATACCTTTTCTATGCCCTCATGTTTCTCAACAATTAGGCACTCGTACATCTTTAAGT
The DNA here is from genome assembly GCA_029990575.1 of Petunia axillaris subsp. axillaris. NCBI lineage: Eukaryota > Viridiplantae > Streptophyta > Magnoliopsida > Solanales > Solanaceae > Petunia > Petunia axillaris. The sequence goes on from JARKNS010000009.1 coordinate 50,295,880, forward strand.
AGGGAGGTCAACTTTTTTATGCTTAAAGTTCTCAGCTTTCTGAAGAAACACATCTAGCTCTACATTTCAACAAACGTGAGTTTCCTCAACTAATGCCAACTCAAAATGATACAGAGGAAATGCAGTTAATCAAATTCCAGAGCACATGGCATCTCCTTTACCCCTTCTCCATTAGTGCAACCAAGCATAGAACATGATTTCATAATTAAATAATCACATAAGATGATATCAGCGCTATCCTGTTACCTAAGGATCATGAGAAAAAAGCAAAGACTCGAATTTAAGTGTCATTTGATAAAATTAATGAACTTGTTTCTTGGTCACGAAGATCAAAATAAAGGTAAGAGATAAGCTGAATAACAAGTTCACACTTTTATAAACTGCCCTTTGATCTTCCCAACATCAACCCCAAAGTTAAGCTCTTCTTACGGTGGAGAAAATATCTTGTACTCTCCGGTGTACTACAAACTTAAACAGACTAGTTCTCACTAAAGAAAATAAGCTTTCAAACCATTAAAATATTAGAAACTCTTTTAAGCTATAAGTGGACTAAAAGAGATTTACAGAACAAATGATTTAAAAAAAAAAAAGGAGAAAAATCTTTCAGAATAGAAGGAATACAATGCCAAGAACTGTGTGAAGGCACATAAGTATACAAAGCAACCACATGATATAGAATGCTATAATTACCTTGATATCACTTCCACGAAAAAGTATGTACTCATAAATTTTATCACTTGGAGGTACTTGAGGACCATCCTTCTTTCTTCCCTCTGTTCCAAATGATCTTACTGCCACAACAAATCGAATCAATTGTTAGTTCAGTTCCTATAAGTTATTTTACACTTCAGTGAACACATGGTTAGAGACAGAAGTTTCAACCTAGAAAATCTATCATGGTACAAGAACAATAAAAATACAATCTTGCAGAAGCTTCCATCTTTCTCCTCCATAAGTAGACCAAAGATTTACCCTTTTACTTTAAATTTCAAGATAGCTTAATCATGTTGTTATATCAATGTCACGTGATAGTTATTAAGGTACGACTTACAAACATGATTTAATGCACGGAACGATTTTCACCATGCTACTTTGAATTAGTTAACAACAAAAACATATAAAAAATGAAATTATTCCCAATTTTTCTGCAATGACTTAGCTCAACTCACCTCGGCCATCACAAGTGCAATTTCATTACTACCAACTCGGCACATCTTAACAAAGTTTGCGAAGATATACTATCAATTCGACATACACCAACACATTCAAAATTCCAATATACAAATTCTCAAAAACACGATAAACCACCTAAATTCAGATCATTTTGCGCTCTTAAAACAGAAAATTTTAACAACCTCATTTTACGATGAACATTAACCTAAGCTTATAATCAATAAGCGATCAAATAATTACAAAAAAACACAATTTATGCACTAATTAGTACACAATTCAACTCAACTTCTCCATTTGAACTAAAACCCACTCCTTTTCTCAATTAAGCTACTAACAAAGTACATAATTCAACTAATTTATTCACTTAAAAATCTCAAATTTCACTAAACTTTGAGCTAAGCACATAACGTTCCTACAAATCACAAAACTAAACAATAAAAATAAATAATCAATCAAATATATAACGAATTAAAAACGTCATTCTACGATGAGCATTAACCTAAGGTTATAATCAATAATCGATCAGATAATAACGGAAAAAACACAATTGATGCACTAATGAGTACATAATTCAACTCATTTTTTTCCTTTTAAATTAAAAACTCATTTTTTCCAATAAGCTACTAACAAAGCACATAATTCAACTAATCTCTTCACTTAAAAAACTCTATTTTTCACTAAACTTTGAGCTAAGCACATAACCTTACCTAAAAAACACAAAAATAACAAATAAAAATTAACTCATCAATCAAATAAACAAGTATTTAACTCTAAATAAACAATAAAATCACTAAAATTATATTAAAAAATAAATAGAAAGGAAATTACCGTTGCGAAGACCAATACTGGATTCATCAGTATTAATGTTATAGAGAATTCCTTCATAACGGATCTCACTTTTTGAAGTTAAACTAATTAAACTACCGATATACGAATCCGCCGTTGATCCGCCACTAGATCTACCGGCCGCCGATGAACTCTCCCCCGCCGCCGCCATAATTACTAAATTGCCACTAAGAATTTTACATATACCGTTTTTTGAAAGTTCTAGAGAGAGAAAGTTGTAGAGAGAGAAAGAGTGAGTTGACTGTGCTTGGTGATAATGGCGGAGAGATTATTGTCTCGTGTAGGGTTTTGTTTTCTTCCCTTTTTCTTTTTTCTATTTTTGTAATTATCTAACTTTTTTTTTTAAAGCTGTGCTGTAAGGTATTGTACGTTGTGCAGGAGCGTTGTATGTTTTGTTGTTATACAGTCTGGTGAAATGGATAGAAATGGGAGTTCTGTATGAAAATGGGAAAGCGAATGACTGGATGACACGTAATTAGTCTTGGACTTAAAAGTCTAGCTAAGAAGGAAGCTTATATGGACACCTTGCATTCGCGTCTCTTGATGGCAGGCGGTGCGGAACAGTGCGGGTTTGAATCTATTCGGCGGTGCGGGACAGTGCGAGTTTGAATCTATTCGGATATGTGCAGGTGCAAGTTTATATGGGTGCAGAGCATGGCGGGGGTGGATCTAGGCCAATATTTTAAAATTTAATGTAGGGTAGATTGCAGGTGCTTGTCGGTTTACACAGATTTATGTGAGTTTTATATCAAATAAAATTTTAAATACATAATAGTATCAAATATTATTTAAATGAAAGTTATTTTGTCCAAAGAAGTAAATTTAATTTATATTATCCTACAATTTCTTTTTTGTAAAACCAAAGTTAACGGGTTGCAGGACATGTATTTTTGGATTTTCGCAGGTTTAAATATTATGTCGGGCGGGGCAGGTTTAAAGTTTTGGGGGTATAGAGATAACCCACCTGCCACCCGCACTGTTTGCTATCCTTACTTCTTTACCAGTTCGTTGTTCATCATAAAGAATAAATTGAATTCTTACCACGATTTTTTTAAAAAAAAGGAGTAAAATGATTCCTAATGATGGTCAATTCATGCAAATGAGATTTTTTATATAGATATTAATCTAAAATGAGAGGGGGAAATAGCGACCGGCCCTAACAAGATCCCAGAGGAATTTTGGAAAGGTGCGGGCAGAGCGGGTATGGAGTTGTTGATGGGGTAGTTTAATGTTATACTTCGGAACACGAGAATACCCAAAGAATAGAGGTGGAATACCATGGTACAGTTGTATAAGAACAAGGGTGATGTTCAATATTGCAACACCTACAGGATATCAAACCATTAAGTCATACTGTGAAAGTTTGGGAGAAGGTGGTTGAGAAAAGAATGAGGATGGATGTAACTATTTCTGATAATCAATTAGAGTTCATGCATGAGCGATTGACCACGAAAGTCATTCAACTGCTGAGGAGGTTGATGTAGCAGTATAGGGACAAGAAATGAGACTTACATATGGTATTCATAGACCTAGAGAAGGCTTGTGACAAAATTCCAAATGAGGTTTTGTTGAGGTGCTTGGAATCTAAAGATGATCATGAAACGTACATTAGAGCGATTAAGGACATGTAAAATGGAGCCAAGATCCGAGCGAGAACAGTGGGAGGAGACTCATAACACTTCCTAATCAAGATAAGGTTGCGTAAGGGGTCAGCGTTTAGCCCGTTTTATTTGCTCTGGTAATGGATAAATTAACTCAGAGTATTCAAGGGTAGGTCCATGGTGTATATTATTTGCAGATGATATATTTTTAGTTGACGATACATGTAGTTGAGCTAATGCTAAGCTGGAGGTTAGGAGACAAACTCTATAGTCTAAAGGTTTCAGGCTAAGAAGGACGAAACACAGAGTACCAAAAGGGCAAGTTTAGTGATGCATCTTAGATGTGGAAGTAACGCTTGATTCACATGTCATCCCAAATAAAAGAAGCTTCAAGTATCTTGGCTCAAACCTCTAAGGTAGTGGAGAAATCGACGATGATGCCAATCGTCATGTAGGGGATGGGTAGATGAAATGGAGGATTGCTTCTGGTGTCCTATGTATTAAAAATGTGTTACCTAGACTTAAAGATAAGTTTTATAGAGCGGTAATAAGAAGCTCAAACCATATTAAAGCTAACTTGAGCGTTCTTTGGTCTAATTCGAAATCTATTCTTTTTTCCTTGCTCAACTTTAAACAAAAGGTTCGTATTTAATTTGAAGTTGAGTCCAACTTCACATTTTTTAGCTTAACTTGGCTTATTTTCTTGACGAAAAAAATCATGTTGAGTGAACCTCAACCATGGACTAAAGACAAGTGAGGATTGCTCAGATGGTAAGTACCCTCCACCTACATTCAAGAGGTTGTGGGTTCGAGTCACCACAGGAGCAAAGGTGGGAGGGCCACTATTTGTTCTGAGATAGGGGAAGGGGTGGGGTTTCTCCAAAAAAAAAAAAAAACCATGGACTAAAGTTGAATATATAACTTCAACTCTGATGATTTGAAGGAGAGTGTCTACACTTGCAAAGATTTTTTTGAGAAAAGGTTAAGAAATAAATATGACGAGTAAAATAGGTTGCCTAACAAAACTTTTACATAAAAGGTGAAAGGTGATTTACATAAATAAGAGACTTCTAGCACCTTGTCACAAATTTGACCCTTATAATGAATTCTTACAAATTGGGCCGTTATAAGAGTTCTTGGGGATCGCCAGATCTTTATATTAGAAAAAACTCATCGTTAGGAGTTTTCCTCTAGCGGTTGCCATTAACTTTTATTGTTGGGATTATTGTTGTAAGATTTTCTTATAGGAGTCAAAACAATAGCAGTATCACCAGATTTATCTATTTTGCGCAAAAACTTGTAATGAGGAGTTGGGCCAACAATGAGAAACCGTAAAAATTTCGCCCAACGGCCACTTTTAACACCGGTATTTAGTTTGAGGCCACTATTTTTTTTGGTCTTATACTAGAGGCCACTTTTGGGTCTTTACTAAATAAACATTGACTTAATTTCTGATCATTGACTGAAGTTCAATCCATACGGCCCCTGGACTGAAGTTCCATCTTTAAGGATTGAACTTCCGTCCATATGGCATTGGACTGAAGTTTCGTCCATATGGCCCTGGACTGAAGTTCCATCTTTAAGGGCTGGACTGAATTTCAGTCAACATGGCCCTGGACTGAAGTTCTATCTTTAAGGATTGAACTTCAATCCATATGGCCCTGGATTGAAGTTCAATTTTTAAGGACTGAACTTCAGTCAACATGGCCCTGGACTGAATTTGACTGAAGTTCTGTCTTTAAGGACTGAACTTCAATCCGGCCTCTGGACTGAAGTTCTATCTTTTAAGCGAAAGTGGCCACAAACTAAATATTTTGGTATTAGTGGCCTGTGCCCAAAGACCAGTGACAAAAGTGGCCTTTCGTGCACTTTCCCCTGAGAAACCGCAAAAAAAAAAAAAAAAAAATAAAAAATAAAAAATCATCAGGTGGCCTCTATAAGGAGTGATCTTGCGAGTTTGCTCCCATTTAATAATATCTTAGTAATATACTCTTATGTCGGCACGGGACGAAGACTTAAACACAAATTTGCAACTGTTGGCATGGGGCCAAGACTTCAAGGACAAGTGTTGTCTTGACAACACTTCAAGTTATATACGGGGAGAATGCAGAAAGAGATTTGAAGGGCAAGTGTTGCCTTTTGCCGACACTAACGACCAAGTGCTTGCCAGTATTTTCTTTTAACAATACTTGGCAAACATAGAGGGGTCAAATGCCAGTTTTGACCCCATACTAAGAGATTGACAAGGATGTTTTCGTCTAGAATTTTTTTATTAAACTTAACTGAGGTATTTTTGCAAAACCCTATTAAGCATGGGTAAAAAGGCAAACCATTACTTATAGTGTTATATTTCTGTTAAAAAGCCGAGAAAATATTGTCTGTCGGGATTTTTTCCAAAAAGTTTCTCCCAGTACGCAGTAGCCATGATGGTGCGTGCCAAAGTTAAACTTTTAGCCTCAGTTGAAAAGTATTTAAGAGCCTCTTTGGATGAGCTTAAAAGTGACATATAAACTTATAAGTCAATTAGTAAATGTTTCGTAACTTAAAAATTTATGGTCTTATAAGCCTTTATGTTCTTGAAAAAAACAAAAAATGAGAAATTAAAAAACCTAATTTCTAAAAAAATGACTTATAAGCCCTTCTAAGCTGCTTAAAATAAGCTCACTCAAACGGGCTCTAAGTCTTTACATTTTTGTGGCAATTCACCAGCCTCTAGTAATTTTATGAACCAAATTATAAGAGCTCGCTGCTCCGAGTTCTAGCGATTAAAACTAAAAATTAAACGGTTTTAATGGGGACAAAAGTATAACAACAACGCTAAAATGTCCTATTCTATAAATCTCCCAATATTTTTCCCTTCTAAACGTGTGTTACTTCTTTTTTGTTGTTTCCATTTTGCTTGGAACGGATCGTCTATTTTTCTACCGTATATCCTAGTTTGGGTATGTAGAGTAATTGTTTGAAAGCATAGGTATATATAATGTGTATTAAACTATACATAATGTCGTTTGGTGTAATTTTAGTTTTTGCATATAATTTTTTTTTTTTGAGCTTCATTTCAGTTTTTTAAGTATGGAAAATTATTTGAACTTACGTGATAAATATCTTCTAACTAACAAATAAAATCTTATAGTACTTCAGACAATATTAGGACTTCCAACATATTTTGTGCATTTGTGGGCATTACTAGCCATCTCCCTTCTTTCCCTTTTATTCCCCTGGCCCATATTTGAACAAAAAGATCAATTTTTGTGTACTTATGAATTGCTTACTGTTAGATTTACACACGATCAAGAAGGCAAAGTAGAGAGCCTTTCAATTGAGCACTTTATTTTTGGTAATAATCCATCCTTTCCATTTATGTGACTGAACTTGTAAGTTATACTCAATCGATAACACGTGAAGAGTTATTGCAGCGTAATATTATACCTGCTGTATTGCTTATGTACGTAGAAAACAAATGAAGTCTAAAATAACACCAATTTTACACTCGGAATAATTTCTTAAAACTGCTTTGTTGTAACCAAGTGGCCCCATTCGTAATGAGCACATGATGTTTCTCAGGTACTCATATTTGGCAATCGTAGTTCTCTGGACATTTCTTCACGAGTCATAGTCCCTCTTTCATGGAGCTACTCAAATTGTTTTGGCTGGTTACTTGACAATAATCTTGTAGTATGTGTGTGTCCATTTCCATATTGATATTGTTGAACTATGAGGGGTTGTGGTTTGACGGATGAACTATATAGAGATGGTAATACATGATTATTTGGTCAAAGAATAATAATATAAGAATCGTCGGAGAACATATAATACGAGGATTGTTTTATATATAGTGAATAAATAATACTATATATAATTTTTTGAAGGGATCACCTATAGTATAGAGCATTTTTGTCTTTGATCTCTCTTAATAATGATCATGTATTGATAGTACATGTATTGCTTATTCAACATTCCTTTCACTTATAAAACATAAATTTTCGTATAATTTATACGATTATTAGTTATCTATACAAAATTTGGTTCTCTTTTGAAGTTCGAATAACTTTTTTGGAATTTAACACTATAGCCAAACGTTGTATTAAAAAAAAAAAGTTTATATCCCATAATTGGTAGGGCTTAAACGTCAAACCAAATTAAATAACTCCAAAGTGTTAAGGTTTGTATAAATTATTTGTTTGTTCTTTCACTTGGTATTATATTTTTTATTTTCGGCTATTAATATGTACTCCTTCATTCGGTATCACTTCATGTATTTTTGCTTGACTGACACAAAATTTAATTATGTAAATAATATCTTTTTAAGCTTAAATTTTTAAACTAATATATATTGTGGTCTTAAACATATCATATCATTCATCGAAACCGAATGTTATTTAGGTTAATATTAAAATGTTGAAACAAAAACTTACTCAACATATAAATGTGTCACTTATTTAAAACAGAAATGTAATCGTAAATTGAAATGGAACAATTACTAATTTTAGGGATTGAATTGTAGGTCTCCATACTCTAAAGAGGTGGTTGATGGACCTTGTAGATATGAAGGATTTTGAACCCTAGAAGACATTCATCCAAAGCATTGTGTACTATGTGAGGCCAAAAATGGTGGAAAAGGAGAGGAAGAAAAGGACATATCAGCTAAATAGGCCTGTCAACTGAAAATTAGTGTGGGCTACTCCCTCCATATAGCTGTGGTCCTAACCCAACAAGTTCCTATCCTTCATTTATATATCGTCTCCACACCCTTCGCTATAAAGAGTAAAGACATCATGCCCACAAAAGAAAAGAAAAGGAGAGATAATTGTATGTTTGAAATATCTACATTAATAAGAAAACATTTTCTAAAGTGTAGAGTTTTGATATTGAGGTATGAAACTGAAACTTGGCATGGCTTTTGATATTCTTATGACAAACTTTTCTGTTCTTATAATTTGCCTTTCTAGATTACAACCTGACAAGAATTCTAATAAAAAGTTATTTTTCCGGTGCTTGATACATTCTAAAAAAAATGATGATGGTGCAACAATCTAACAAAATGCAGGGTAAAGCATGATACCATAGTTTTAATATTTTGACAATATTTTGGTAATCAACATTCAATATAACTTGACGGCAATGGGTGAATGTTGCTTTAAATAGTAACTATGTAATATGGGATAACTTGAATATTTGCAACGTAGTACAAAGCTTTGCTCACAAGTAGTTAAGGAAAGTCATTCTTTCTTTCTTTTAGAAAAATATTGTGTCAAAGAAAACACTTTCCAAAATTAAGTAAAAGAAAAAGAAAACATGTACATTAGAGAAAATATTGGGAAGAAATTGAAGGGCTTCAATGTCTTTAACGACCATATTTGTCCATTCATAGATCTCATGCACAAAGTAGAAGTTTGTACTTTCGTTATTTCCAGATATAATCACTTCAAAAGAGATTAAGAGAAATGTTTTTTAAAGAAAAAAGAAAGAAAAGGAAAACAAGGAACAATTGGGGACCAGACTACAAATAGGCTGAGACCATGTGGGCAAAATCAAGAAGACAAGAACCCTATGTTCATACTGCTGTCTTATTTGATGCTTAATATAATGGGATGAATTTTTGAATTTAGGCTCATTAATATTCTTTGCATAATTGAAGATAATTAATTATCCTTTTGCCCTACTTTCATTTAAATGACTTCATTGCGATCATCAGGGAGAAAGGAGAATATTGGAGTACCTAGATCTCATGATAACAATTAAATAGAAATCAATTACACAATAAGCAAACACATTTTAGTTCATACTTCATCTCATGTGAATATGTGACACTAATTTGATTGATCACATACTAAGTCAACTTAAAATAAGTAGAAAGAGAAATATATTACTAAAGTAATAAGTAAAGAATTAGTTTTATGGAGAATAACATAGAAATTAAAATTCAATTAATTAAATGAATGAAAAATTTTAAAACTGAAGATTATGCATAATAATAATAATAATAATCTTACTCCAATAATAACAATAATAGTTATAGAGTCTATGTCAACGGTAGATCAAGTTCCAAAGATCAATCAAAGTGCATATTTCAGTTTCCAAGGTTATGCTTATCATATGCTATGTCTTTTCAATCTGTTAGAAATCCAACAGCAAAGACAAAAGCTACCTTTGTCTTTCATGCACCTCCCTACTATACTTAACAACATGGTCCACCTTACTCCAACAAGAAGAAAATTACGTCAAAAATGAAATTCTAATCATAAGCTTAAACAACTAAATCCCAACCCCAAACATATTCGTAACTTAATTGAAACTCGAACTTCCCTTTTAAAAATTTCACTACTAGTTGCTAATATCACACCCAAAAAGCAAACTAGTTGAACTGATGAACATAACATTGGTTCAGTTCGCAAACAAAGTTATGTAAGGATTATTATGCTAGAACTGTAATTCTTTAATTTATGATTTCTACTACTAAATTATTTATGTATACATGTGCATGACTTTTTGGCTAATGTTTGATTCATTGTTTGAAATGGATATATGGTGTGTTATGATGTAGAAGTTTATATTTTTACTTTTGTTTGAAGTAAGTGAAAATAAAACAAAAAGAAGATAGAAATCAAGGTTATTTTGATCTTTTAGGTGTTAGTATATTTGTGTAAAGCTTTTTTTTTTCTTTCTAACTATTCTATATTCTGTATTCTGTATCCCCTAATCCGATTAATTCATATTCACGTTGCGTAGGATTTATTAAAAAGAAACCGCTCCTATCATGAGCTTCTCCACTCCTAAGTCTTGAATTTCAAATCATCGCTTTAATATAAACTAATGGTCAGGAATGGAGGGATCTAATTCATCCCCATCGCATGGTGGTTCGACTATGTAAAGCTAATTCGTGTATAAGTTATCCTATATTGGATTGCAATCGAATAATATCAAATTTTGCCAATCTGACACACACACACACACAAAAAAAAAAAAAAAAAAAAAAAAAAAGGAATTTCATGTTGGTAACCAAACTACTCCTTCCAGCTTGTTTGGATGGTTGTTACCGGTTGTATCCTATCGTACTGTCATTATAAAACAATATTTGTCTTGATTGTTACTTTAAAATTTTATTGTATCATATTGTTAACCCGTCGTTACATAAAGATGAAAAACCATATTTATATAACGACCAATTTGGTGTGATCGAGTCGTTACCGCATTTTTTTCTCTATTCTTTCTCTTAATATTTTCATATTACTATTTACCCTATTTTTTTATGGTAACTTTATCCCGCACCATTTTTTTTTTTTTTTTTTGGGATGTTGTCAAAGGCAGATTCAGGATTTCCACCTTATGGGTTCTAAACTTTAGAATAATGATCTCAAGAGTTAGTAACAAGGTTCTTGACTTGATTTTTATACATATTTTGAGATTTTTTTAACCCAATTATACTGTCCGCCAAATCTACTGGGTTGTGTCAAACCCGCACGCTACTCTCAAGATCCGCCACTGGATGTTGTAAATTCATTCTCATATTACTAGTGTGTTGTATCATGAAACGATAAGAAACAATACGATCTATCCAATCGTTGAACTCACAAAACAGTACAATTCAATATAATATGATAGGAAACAATACAATCTATCCAAACGTTACACTCACAAAACAATAGTACAATACAATATAGTAGAATAAAAAATAATACAATCTATCCAAACGTTACACTCACAAAACAATAGTACAATACAATATAGTAGAATAAAAAATAATACAATCTATCCAAACGTTAGAACTCACGAAAATAGTACAATATAATATAATATGATATATATGATATAATACATTATGAAACTATATATAACAAACATCCAAACAAGCGGTTGGTTTCTCCTATCTGTATCAAAGCCTTTAAACCACAGCTGTTCAGTTTTTATTATTGACATTACCATAATTGCTTTAATAGTGAAGCATTGAGAAATGTGCTATAGCTTTTAGCTGCAAAAACATCCTAGACTTATGTGTTATGTCCTCTGTCCTTTCTGAAGACTCTGCCACTCTATTCTTCTTTTTCTACCTTAGCTTACCATATTCATTTTTAACAACCAGCTTCTTACTTTACTTCCTTGTTCCCTCCATTTCCCTGTTTAATTTGAATGAATCTTTTTAAGATATGCTTTATTGTAATATCTTCAATGACTTCACAGTTGTTAGTATAAGTGTTAGTTTTGGCTCAACTACTTTCTTGCATGGACTCTAGAGGTTCTTGAAAAGTTTGCATTTACAATATTTTGTTAAGAGTGATGAGGAGTTTCAAGAATTTGAATTTGTTGGTGTTTGGTATTTTTTTCTTGCTTCATTTTGGTGTATGGTGTAATGGTGATAGTGAAGGTATGGGAGCTCCAATGGAGAAAAATGAAATAAATTCTCTTTATTCAGCTATTCAAGGTTTTGTTGGTAAATGGTGGAATGGTTCTGATCTTTATCCAGATCCTTGTGGTTGGACTCCTATACAGGTTTCTTTTCTTTTCTCTTTTAAGTTACTTTTTGAGCTTATAGATTCTCTTTGGGAAATACAAGAAAGAGAAAAAGGGAAAAGGACCTAACTTTTTGTGTCTTAGATTTCATGGTAATCAACTCATCATATCTGTGAAGTTAAAAAAAAAAAGAATATTTGTGCATAAGGGTATATCTTTTGTGATGTGAATTGTGAAGTTACTAAAGTTGAAATTAGATGACAAATGGAACTAAGTAGTTTGTTACTTATGGAGTACCATTTTGTGGTATACATGACTAGATATGACTGCTCATTGTAAAGAGTGTTCTAAAGCTTGAAGTGGAACTCAAGTAGGTTGTTCATTTAGTCATTTTTGTTAGATGTGTATTTGGAATAATAGCCAAGAAAAGTTAGTTGAACCAACTTCAATAATAGTAACAAGTACTTGAAACACAGAAAATACAGGGCTGGACAGAGCTTATACTATAAATGATCTTTCTATATGGCCCCCTCAGCTTGAATAATTTTGAAGTATTTCTTGTTGATGAATCGTTTGCTTCATATTTTTCTGATTCTTGTTTTATCTTTTTGCCTCTACAGGGTGTATCTTGTGACCTGTTTGATGGATTTTGGTATGTTACTGACTTGAACATTGGAACTATACATGATAATTCCCTTAGTTGTGCACCAAATGTTGAATTCAGCCCCAATCTATTTACATTAAAGCACCTAAAATCTCTCACATTCTTCAATTGTTTCGTTTCACGGCACCATCATCCACTTTCAATCCCTACACAGAGCTGGGAATTTCTTGCTGGCAGTTTAGAGTCACTCGAGTTTCGGTCAAATCCCGGTCTTATTGGACAAATTCCTACAACATTTGGAAGGCTAAGAAAGCTACAGTCTTTGGTACTAGTAGAAAATGGATTATCTGGTGAATTGCCAACAAATCTTGGTAATTTAGTGAACTTGAGAAGGCTAGTTGTTGCTGGGAACAAGCTTAATGGTAAAATCCCAGATAGTTTTGGAGGGTTCAGTCAACTTTTGATATGTGATTTGAGTAGAAATTTACTATCTGGTTTCTTGCCTGATGCATTTGGAGGGTTGGTTTCACTTTTAAAGCTAGATTTGAGCAACAACAAATTGGAAGGTAAAATCCCTGAAGAGCTTGCAAAATTGAAGAACTTGACACTTTTGGACCTTAGTGAAAACAAATTATCAGGTGGATTGACAAAGTCACTTCAAGAAATGACATCTTTGGAAGAGTTAGTCTTGTCAAAAAATCCAACTGGTGGAGATTTGGAGATTCTTGATTGGCATAATATGATAAGATTAACAGTTTTGGATTTGTCAAATATGAACTTGACAGGTGGAATACCTGAGTCTATAGCAGACCTAAAAGAGTTGAGATTTTTGGGACTTAATGACAATAAACTATCAGGGCACATACCACAAAGTCTAGCAAATCTGCCTAATGTAAGTGCCATTTACTTATATGGTAACAATCTGACAGGTGAACTTCAATTCTCTGAATTGTTTTATGGAAAAATGGGAAGGCGTTTTGGTGCATGGAGTAATCCAAATCTTTGTTACCCTTTTAGTTTGATGTCAACAAGCCATGTTCCTTTTGGGGTAAAAGTATGTCAGCAAGAGCTCAATTTTATTGATCTTGATACAAAGTCCAAGTTGGTAAATAATGGGAATGTGATTCAGAATTCTCATTCAATGGTATCTTTGGGATTCTCAAGTTATTTGCATGATGATGGGATTTGGAGAATTTTTCTAGTTGAACTATTTATGGTCATTCTATTGTTGAACTTTTACCCCTGAAAAAAGGAATTTGGATTTCAGAAAAGATGGCAACAGTAGTTTAATTGTTTTGTTTTTTTTAGCTTAGGTTTCTTTCTTGAAATGTCCTCCTACATTTGCTTATGTCTTTTAACATATGAATGAATGTACATATTTGACCCTAGTTCCACGTGGTAAATTCCATTCGGTTTTAGTTAATATCCATTCAAATGTGATGGTTTTTCAATGAGTGAAAGCACAACTCGAAGTATAATTAACATTAGAATTAGATATATAAGCCAGAGTAAAGCAATTGATAGCATAGAAATTTTCGAATCTTTTACATTAGTTTTTTAAATTTTTGTCCACTAGGAGTGTATATGGAGGTGGAGAAGACAATATAACTAGTAATTGTTCGCATTTGTAACTCTAGCAACAGTAGTTCTTAGTTTCTAGTTAGCAAAGAAGACCAATAAAGCTCCAAAGTACCTACTTCACTTTCATGCTACAATAATAACACCAGGGGAGTGTGAGATATTCGCAGATCTTATTCCTAATATGGTGGAGAGTAACTTTTGTGCTGATGAGTCAAAAATATTGTTAACTCGAGCTTGGTCAACGGACCTGTTCAGGGAAATTTATCGGATACAAATATGTGCAAGTATCTTGTATGGGTACATTAAGTGTTCTTTTCTAATGTTTAGCGTATCTTGAAGAATTTGCACAAAGTGCTCACCGCCTTATCACACTTGTTCGCATGAGTACGTCAAAGCAGATGAAGGATCCTTGTAACATAGGTTATAAACATAGTCTTAATTGTAAGTTTGTAAACTTTTGCTTGTGATTTGTTTGCAGTCTTGTTTCAATTGGTATGAAAATGAAGTGACAGAGAGTGGTGTTCAAAGGGTTGAAAGGTGGGTATGGAAGAGGGACTAGGGCTGCTTTATAATTTAGGATGTGGTAGTGCATTTGTGGTGTTTAGCAGTCTTGTTTTATGGAGTAGATTTCAAACAGTCTGCACAATATAGTGCATGGTACAACTTAGAGTGTGGTCCTAACTTGTGGTTAAAGCCAAAGGAAAATAAGATGATGATGATGAAAGGGTAGGACACACTTTATTTCAAGGTTAGATGAATTTAAAGATGTGTCAGGTCAGTTGCCCACCCTGCTCTTCATCCGGGCTTATCTTGTTCTACTAGTTTGGTTTCTTTTCTTCCTTTCTTGGATATCATCATATCAAAATGTTCTTTGCTTTTTCTTTTAAGAGTTTCTTTAGATTGAATTGAAATTCTCCACACATTTGGCGTTTCATGAAGTTTTAACTAGCAGTAGATTACAACTTTAGTTCCAACCATCATGATCATATCATTTATATAATGATATTTAACTTTAACCACCAGTTTAGCTTTAAAGAAAGGGTAATGATACACACCATTCCATTTTGCCGCCCAAATTGCCACACCCAACGTGGCCCACATGCGAAAAGTCTTAAATGCACTTGGACTTCCAACTTCACTTCCACTCGCCGAGAGTGGGCAATATTTTGATTTTGGCTGAGTTGGCTTCTGGCCCACACGAATTAATTAGGCCTTTTTGAGTTTGCCTTTGGTTGATGGATCAACCAATACTACACTACAAAAAAAACTATTGTTGTTGTTTGATGGGTCAACCAAGACTTTTTTTCCCACTTTTATTAAAGATAAACAAAATTTATTTTTTAATTCACTCATAATTCTTGTTATATTAATATTTATTAGATACACGATATATGTATAATATTTTAATATTATTTATATATTACATATTGTATATTTAATATTTAATCACTTAATATTTTAACATATGTAATTAATATTGTAATTAATATTTTATATATTAATATTTATTAGATACACGATATATGTATGACATTTAATATTTATTAGATATACGATATATGCATGATATTTTAATATTATTTATTTGATATACTATATATATATGATATTTATATTTTTTATTATTATATTTTTTAAATCCCTAAAATAACGTTAACAAATATGAGATCAACATTAATTAAATTCTTAAATTAAAGGATAAAAATACAATATTTATTAATTTATAAAATGAGTGAATTAATTATAAATTATCTAATGGCTAGAGAAAGAAAGGGAGTGAAAAGTGGGGCTAGGAAAAGTAAATTTGAAAAGTCGGACATCTTTTCTAAGGTTGTATTAAATTTGAATTTGGTCTTGAAATATTATAAAAAAATCGTATTTGATTAAATATAGTAGAAATAGATTTTATTAACCAATACCAATAATATAGAATTATGCATGAATTAAAAAAAGAAAATAAATTTGTTATGGAACTATTATATATAAGACAATATTATATATATATATATATATATATATATATATATATATATATATATATATATATATATATGTGTGTGTGTGTGTGTGTGTGTGTGTGTGTGTGTGTGTGTGTGTGTGTGTGTGTGTGTGTGTGTGTGAAATAATTAATCAAACCATTATTTTGGACATGCTTTGTGTAAGATCATAAAAAGTAGGAGTAAGAGAAATTGTTAGCATCTTTCTACTCTTTGTGTTCATACTCAGAATAACATTTGACTGTACCATCAACCAAAGTCATTTTAGCCCCTACTTTCCGAGTTTGCCTTTGGTTGATGGTCAACCAATACTACACTACAAAAAAGACTATTGTTGTTGTTTGATGGGTCAACCAAGACCTTTTTCCCCACTTTTATTAAAGATAAACAAAATTTATTTTTTAATTCACTCATAATTCTTGTTATATTAATATTTATTAGATACACGATATATGTATGGTATTTTAATATTATTTATATATTACATATTGTATATTTAATATTTAATCACTTAATATTTTAACATATGTATGTAATATTGTAATTAATATTTTATAGATTAATATTTATTAGATACACGATATATGTATGGCATTAATATTTATTTTATATAGTAATATTTATTAGCTATACGATATATGTATGATATTTTAATATTATTTATTTGATATACAATATAAATAAGTATTAATCATGTTTTTATGGGGTAATTTTCTCTTTAGTTAATGTTGATCTCATATTTGTTAACTTTATTTTAGGGATTTAAAAAATATAATAATAAAAAATATTAAATATCTAATAAATAAAATTTAATACCATTTTAATACAATATATCACTCTTTGAATCTATTGTGTATTTAATATTTATTTATTTATTATTTGTTATTCTTATTTTTAGGTGATATGTATTTCATTTATGAAAATATTAAACATGGCAATTAAAAGGAAAACGAAAAAGAAAACGAAAAAAATCGCCTAAAAATCGTTCTTAAAACATGAGTGTCTGTTGGTATATACCAAATTTATCTCATGGCATATTATTTTGAATTGAATAATATCTCTTAAATTTAAGAAAAAATAACTATTAAATATCAATACAAGTATTTAATATTATATATCTTTTATTTAAGAAAAATTGTATTGAATAATTATTAATACTAAGAACTTTTTTTCATTATTTTAGTGCAATGTTGTGGCTACAAAAAGTAAGGACAAAAGGATAGTAAATATTTTCATATGCGCTGCTATTTAGGTAAAGAACCTTTAACTAAATTCTTAAATTAAATGATAAAAATATAGTGTGTATTGATTTTATAAAATGGGTGAATTAATTATAAATTACCTAATGGCTAGAGAAAGAAAAGGAGTGAAAAGTTGGGCTAGCAAAAGTAAATTTAAAAAGTCGAACATCTTTTCTAAGGTTGTATTAAATTTGAATTTGGTCTTGAAATATTATAAAAAAATCATATTTGATTAAATATAGTAGAAATAGATTTTATTAACCAATATCAGTAATATAGAATTATGCAGAATTAAAAAAAGAAAATAAATTTATTATAGAACTATTATATATAAGACAGTATAATATCAAGAATATATACATATGTGATATAATTAACCAAACCATTATTTGGACATGCTTTGTATAAGATCATCAAAAGTAGGATTAGGAGAAGTTGTTAGCGTCTTTCCACTCTTTGTGTTCATACTCAGAATAATATTTGATTGTACCATCAGCTATTTTAGCCCCTACTTTCCGAGTTTGCCTTTGGTTGATGGATCAATCAATACTACAATACAAAAAAGACTATTATTGTTGTTTGATGGGTCAATCAAGACCTTTTTTCCCACTTTTATTAAAGATAAACAAAATTTATTTTTTAATTCACTCATATATCTTGTTATATTAATATTTATTAGATACACGATATATGTATGATATTTTAATATTATTTATATTATATATATATATATATATATATTGATATTTATATTTATATTTTTTATTATTATATTTTTTAAATTCCTAAAATAACGTTAACAAATATGAGATCAACATTAACTAAATTCTTAAATTAAAGGATAAAAATACAATGTTTATTAATCTATAAAATGGGTGAATTAATTATAAATTACCTAATGGTTAGAGAAAGAAATGAAGCGAAAAGTGGGGCCAGGAGAAGTTGTTAGCTTAACATTTGGTTGAACCATCAACCAAAGCCATTTTGGCATCCACTTCTTGATTTTGTCTTTGGTTGATGAATCAACCAATACTAGACTACAAAAAGAAGCTATTTTGAAGCACGCGCTGAAAAAAATAAAATATGATTCGAGGGTATTTTTGTCATTATATATGCGGGCCACATTGGGTGTGACAATTTGTGCGGCAATTTGGTATGGTGTGTTTCTTTTCCGTTAAAAAAAAGCCCAATATCTAATGGAAAATCTACGAACAATGACTAGACAACTTAAATAAGAAATAGCCACTTTTTACATATTTAATGCAAATTTCATGCATGTTATGAGCATAATAAGTGCGTGTATATATATATATATATATATATATATATATATATATATATATATATATATATATATATATATGACGGTTATTACTGTAAAGTTCACACATGTAAATACAATGCCACAAAATGCTGACTTTTCCGAACATCTTTCTTTTTTAGGCACCTTTTATATTTTGTCTATATTTTAAAAAGTTTTACAAATATAACTACAATTATATTTCCTTGTGTTGCAAAATTCCGACGGAGGCAGGTGGTGTTCTGAGGCGGTCAATGACGATGGAGCTATGATGGAGCAAGAGGAAAAGTGGGAGATGAGTTTTATAGAGAGAGAAAGTGTGAAAGAAAAAAGGTTGTCAAATAATTGTAGAAAAATGCTTAGAAGGTAGAAGTGAAAATATTTTAAAAGTGCTCATTTTTTCAAGACCATGAACTAAACACAAGAAAATATAATTTTATTCGAGGTTAGTTCAATTTCTCAAAATATCCCGATGTATTTTTTATTGTTTCTTGGAAAATTCCCGTGTACTCATTGAATATTTTATTTGAGCCACTTAAAAGCTTACTATTTATCAAAAGTATCCGATATTTGCTTAGGTTTTGAGTTATTTTCCCAATCATGAAGTTGTGATTTTACAAGGGTTAATAATCCTATTACGGCTTGCACTACAAGAAAGTATAGAATTGACAACAAGTTTTTGCCAACAACCAGGATGTTGTTGCTATATTTCAAGAAATGGCAACAACAAGAATTTATTGTTGGCATATGATAAACTTTTGACAATGACTTCTTTTTGTTGACAAAAGTTGTCAGATTTGTTGCCATATTTGAAAGAATAATATAATAAAATTAAAATGAAAAAAAAATCGCAACAACAAATTTTCGTTGTTGTAAAAAATATTACTTTTGTTGGTAAAAGGATTAATTATGCCAACAACTTAAATACTTTGTTCCAAAAATTTAAAAAAGGAGAAAAAATTTCACTTCAGCGCCAAAATCCAAAAAGGGGGAAAGAACCCCTCCTTTTTTTCCCCTTTCTTCTTTTATTTCATATGTACGAACTTAGACAATTTTAAACTTTCTCCCAGCTTTGCTCCCAAAAACCCGAACTGTTCAATTATCTTAGCGACTCTGCTACCTGATCTGAAGCTCTGTGACTTTATCCCAACTTTGTCCAAGCTTTGGTGAGTTTATATTTGATATTTTGCTTCCTTTCTTTGTTGTGTGAATCCTCCTCTTTCCTTCCTTCCTTCTTTCTTTCTTTCTTTCTTTCAACTTTGGGGTTTGATTGATTGATTTGTTTGGGCTTGGTTCTATGATTATTGAATCTTATTTTCAGTTGATTGATTTTTGATGTTAAGATTTTATATTTTGTGTTTTCTGGTGTTAGATCACATCAAGTGTTTAATTCCTATAAAGAACTGCACAAGCTTTGGTAAACTAGTGCAATAGATTAGTAGCATTACTTTTACATTGAAAAGTTGATTTCACTTGATAAATAAAGATGGTTCTCATAAAATTCTCAATAACAACAGCGAAAAGTCTATTTTTAAATATTTAACATATCATATAATTTTCTTGAAATGATTTTCTGAATCTGTTTTTGTTTCCTAATTTTTTTCTCCAAAGCTCTAAGCATTAAGTTGTATTAATTTTGTTTGCGGCCTGTAGAATTAATAGCTCTGCACTAATTCTCTATATCGAATATAGTTAATATTTATATTTCCACATTGTAGGTAAGTACATAATGGATAAGAATTGGATACGTCTTAAGAATAGGACGTTACCTGAATACTTGAATGGTATGAATCAGTTTTTGAACTTTGCATTTTCCAATCCCAAAGTTGGTGCAACTATCCAGTGTCCGTGCATTAATTGTAACAATTGTCTTAAGAAAACACGAGTAGAAGTTGAGAAGGACTTACTTAGATGGGGGATAGATCCAACCTATGATAGGTGAATTTTTCATGGTGAGTCTGATTCATCGTCTGATGATGGAATAGATTTTGCTGAAGATTCAAGTACTTGAAATGATGATGCTCCAATTTTTGAAATGTTGAATGACATGTATCATGGTGTTCCCAGTAATAATATGAGTCATGACTTTAATGAGACCGTTGAGCCTAGTTATGAAGAGCCTAATGAAAATGCTACGAGTTTTTACAGGTTAGTAAAGGATGCAGAAAAAAAATTGTATTCAAATTATGAAAAGTTCTCCAAACTCTCTTTTGTAAATGCGTCTTTTTCAAATGAAGTGCATACATGGATGGAGTAATAATTCATTTGACTCTTTGTTGAATTTATTGAGTGATGCTCTTCCTAAAGAAAATGTGCTACCAAATTCTATTTATGAAGTTCAAAAGATCATTAAAGATTTGGGTCTTGATTACGTGAAGATAGATGCATGTGTTAATAATTGCATATTGTATAGAAAGGATTATGCCGATTTTGAGTAATGTCCTAAATATGGTGAGAAAAGATGGCTGAAAAAAAGGTGAAAATAGTGATGACGAGGTTGTTTCAAAAAAATCAAATAAGAGAAATAAAAAAATACCTAGGAAGATTCTTAGGTACTTTCCTTTGATACCTAGATTGCAACGGTTGTTTATGACAAAACAAACCGCAGAAGATATGAGGTGGCATAAAAATAAGCGAGTTCACGATGGAGTATTAAGGCATCCGGCCGACTCATTGGCGTGAAAATTTTTTGATGAAAAACATCCAACTTTTGCTTCTGATCCACGTAGTGTAAGACTTGGCCTTGCTTCAAATGGTTTAATCCTTTTGGTTTTATGAGTAATGCCTATAGCATGTGGCCAGTAGTCTTGATTCCATATAATCTCCCCCCATGGCTGTGTATGAAACAATCCAATCTTTTGTTATCCTTGCTTATTCCTGGCCCAAAAGGCCCTGGTATGAATATTGATGTGTATCTCCAATCCTTCATTGATGATTTGAAAAGCTTGTGGGAGGTTGGAATTGAGACTTATGACGCTTTTAAGCAACAAAATTTTCAATTGCATGCTTCTTTGATGTGGACAATTAATGACTTTCCAGGTTATGGTATTTTGTCTGGTTGGAGCACTAAAAGTAAATTAGCTTGTCCGATTTGTCATGTCCATACTTGCTCCACTTACTTGAAACATGATCGGAAGCACTGTTATATGGGTCATCACAGGTTCTTGGAGAGAGATCATCCTTATCATCAGAATAAAAATTCTTTTGATAACACAAGGGAAGAAACACTTGCATCAAAATTTTTGAGTGGAGATGATGTGCTTGCACAACTAAACACATCATCACAAGGGTCAACCAGTAGTAGCACAAAGAAAAGAAAAAGAGATGGTGTAAGATGTGATAATTGGAAGAAGAAAAGTATATTTTTTGAATTGCTATCACTTTGACCTAAATATTTTCATAATTATTGAAGGACAAAAGAGAAAAGGAAGGGGGAAGACAAGAGGGCTTTCAATCCAAAAGAAACGCAAAGATAACGACAATGAAAAATTGAAGGTGACTATCCCACCAGATCGAATAGTAGCAGTAGGTCCTGGAGCTAAGGATTTTGTTACCGAGCTCTCTGTCAGAGTTCTCCAGCATGCTAGACATGATGTTAAGACTTGGAAGCGAGTTCCAGATCTAGCGAAAGATAGAATTATTGCTCATATGATGATAATTCACTTTCTTTCACTTAAATTAATAGATTCTTTATTAGTGAATGAATGATATGAACAAATAGTTTCCTGCATAAGCATGTTACAGACATCAAATCCTGAAACTTAGTGAACTTTCACTTACTCTATTTTTTTCTTTGGCTTAGCTTGAACACCACAACCTTATAGGTACTGGGAGTCTCAGGGATACATTTAATATGAATGATAGATTCAATATTCTTGCCATCCCATTCTTTAAGTAAAAAAAAAGTTGATAGTCCACCCACATGTGCTCCAAGTCCTGGAAATTCTGTTCTATAGGCATTTAAGAATAAATCTGCTCCTTATGATTAGTTATGATCTGGTTACTTCAAGCACATAAATTATTACTACAAGCAGAGCTTATTAATCGTGTGTACAGTAACATACTGGAAGGAAACCAAAATGAGATAGATTGATTACTGCCTTGGCTCTTAGTTTAGTTTTATAAAACTGGAAGTTACACAATTTTGTACTAAGTGAGTGTTGCATGCCCTCTTTCCACTTGTTAGTTTTGTTCGTCTCGTGGTTATAAACAAAGAGTTTTGTTACAACTAGGAAGAAAAGGAAGTTGAGAAAGCTCAAGATAACTTAAAATGCATAATAATAGTCTAAATTAGTCTTATTGAGGTTATCCAGTATCCATCATTGGAGAAGTAGCTGACCATTTATCTTCAAATCAAAATGTATACAATTGTAACTTGTAAGGACTAAGGCTAGATGTGCTCTTGTGCAATTGGACAGAGAATTCAAGAAATATCCTTAATGACATTCATGAAACACACTGTTATAACCTCATCACTAATAGTTAAGGAGTAGATTAAACTATCTTCCTCTTCACTAATTTCTTGTGAAGCAATAGTAATAGAACTTCTTTGATCTTCACTAATTTCTTGTTTTGAGTGCAGGACACCTTTGAAATTTCAGAGACACAATATACTCGGGATACAATCCTTTGAACTGCTAACAATTTGTATCGCTATCGTAGTAGGAGGCTTCATGATCATTTCAAGAAATTTACTACAAAGGAGGAGAGTTTGCGGAACAAGCCAGAAAAGGCTGATGAAGGTGAATGGAAATTCTTGGTGGAATATTTCAGCTCTAAAGCTTTCAAGGTAACTATTAGTACATCAAAATCAGATTGATTTAATTTTATTATATTTTTTATAATCCTATTTTACTTTTATAGTTAAAAAATTGGATGCTCATTAATTCAATGCAGGATATGAGTGAAAGAAACAAAATTAATAAGGAAAAATAAGAATTTAACCATATTTGTGGCAGGAAATCATTTCAAGTAGTATCTTTTGAAAAGGTGACGTATGTCTTTATTTCACGAATTTTGATTTATCTTTCTTTACTAACATAATTTGATTTATTTTGGTAGAGAGATCAAATTACTGGAAAAGAGCCAAATTTTTAGAAACTTTGGAAATGACGCATTCAAAGTCAAATGGACATGGGTTAATAATGCCTCTGCTGAATTAAATGTTCATAAGAAATTCTTATCTTTATTCTTGAATATGACTATTGAAACTATGTGCTCTTTAAAATTGAAGGCTTGCATAACTTATTTATAGGATAAGGTGAAACAATATGCTGGTGAACATATTCAAGAAATGGAAGAGGTTACCGATAAGGATCCTATCATGAATTATACTTTTGTAAAAATTATTGAAAAAAGGTAGGGTATTGTCGTGGTCAAGGATCCGGAGTAAAGCCAGCAAGTCGAAGATCTATGCAAGGATTTCAGGAGCAACTACAAGCACAATAAAAGGAGGTACAAATTGTTTCCGTAATTTAACAATTAAACAATTGTTTTCGTAATTTAACAATTGACAAATGGGGAAGGTGGATTTCCTAAAGTT
Source organism: Petunia axillaris subsp. axillaris (assembly GCA_029990575.1). Lineage (NCBI taxonomy): Eukaryota > Viridiplantae > Streptophyta > Magnoliopsida > Solanales > Solanaceae > Petunia > Petunia axillaris. The sequence continues at coordinate 50,320,213 of JARKNS010000009.1, forward strand.
TGATTCAACCGATTATATCCTAAATAGAGTTATTAGAAACACCATGTGTTTAATGGTGACTTACTTCTTCATGTTCATGAACGGCTCAAGGATAAGGCTAGTAAAGCTTCCGCTTTAGGCCCCGTGAGTCAAAGGCCTCAAAAATCATTATTAGCTATATTTATTTATATATATTGGTCAGTCTTTTTAAGTGAATAAGATATTAATTATTTGTTTTAATACACAACATTGGTTATAATTGTAAAAAGTCTTATTGACATATATGAGTTTAATTTTAATTTTAAAGTATTAGACAAAGTTCTAGTATATAAAACTTGATCATTTTTTTAAAAGAAGGAAAAAAATATTAAACGCTTTGGAAAAAAAAATTATCGCATTATTAATGTCTGGACCATATAATCGGTTGACTGGTTAAATTGTGTCTATTTATTTATTAAAAGGATACTTAAAGAAATTAATTAAATTTTTTAATTTATAACGTTGCATTGCAAAAGAATTTAAAAGGTGAACTTTAAAGTGAAATAGACATACATATTATTAATAAAGTATGTCAATTTTTGGCTTTAGGTCTCCAATGCCATCGAGCCACCCCGTCCATGTTATTATTTTTTGTGGCTGGTGTAGACTTGTGATTTATTGAGAAAACTAGTGAAATCACCCGCGCGTTGCGCGGCGTTGCGCGGAGAAAAGCAGAGTGAGCATGATTAAGAAATGATACTTCTACAACCAAACATCTATCGCCGCTTCGAATGCCACTATGCATTATAGGAGTAGTACTCATTCGTCCGTTTTCACTTTTGGTACTCTATCTACCTTAAATATACTCGACTCTCATGTGCAAACTGTCTAAATTTTTAATAAATTGTGAGAATAGAAACATTAGTAGGAAACAATAGTCAAAGAGTTCATTATACTATTTACCCACCAAGCACATTGTAAGCCGTAGGGATAATAGTAAGACAAATATGCAGACAAATTAATTCTATGAACTAATCAAATCGTAAACGCGATATGTTGTATTTGTTTCGCATGATGAAACTCTTTAAAGAAATGTTAGTTACCTCCATTAAAGTGTAATATTTGAGCAATGGCTTGGCTGTAATGCTGAATTTCTAACCTCTTTAATCAACTATGTCAAGATGTCGTGTACATAGTCTTTAATAGTTTCTATCGTATGAAATTTATCTTAACATAGATGATACAGAATAATTAGAAACTTAGTCATGCTTTTGAAGTTTCAATCAAGCTTTTGCTTAGGCGGTTTAAAAACTTTAACCAAGTGTATGTAGAAACTTCGAAAAAGAGGATGTTTCCATCACTCATTTATATGCAAGATCTCGGACCTTTCCTTCAATAATTAAAGATAAAGTCATAATTCCAAAATGAACAAATTTAAAGGAATAAAAAAAGAAATTCAAAACTATTGCACCCTATAAAGACGGTTAACATTTTACATTATTTTATAAAATGAGAAAGAGATATATATACTAAATATAATTAAGTATAAAGCCTAACTCAATTGATGCTATTGTAGAGTGAACCCATCAGAAATATCTCCTCAACAAAATGAAGCAATATATGTTGCAAAATTGCTCTGTGTCTCTTTTTGCTAACTGTCGAATCACTACGAGTCATCATTCCTTGGGATAGTCCTGTAACCTGATGCTAACCTTGTCAAGTATAAACTAACATCTATAAAAGTAACAACAGTCAATCCATTGACCTAATAGGCCAGTTAGAGAACCAAGAATATGAAATTATCAGATAACGAAAACTCGGTGGTTAAAACATATTACCATGAAGATTATATCCATTTCTTGCTCCTACAAAAGACAGAAGATTGAGTACCATTAAAATTTCAAATGGAGCAAACAGAAGCATACCGTAACTATTTCAAATACAGCAAGGGAAGTAATTTAGTGCCATATGAATCCATCTAGCTGTACATACAAAATTATGATTGAGAAAGTTAGCAAAGCAACCAAACAAAGTCTGCAAGTGGACGAATGTCCCTTAATATCTATGATCAAATTATATAGATGTGCTCAATATATATGGTTAATTATGAAGAAACTCTTCAGATTCCTTGATCAATTGATAACATCAGTTTCTTCCGTTTTTAAATTAATTGAGTCTTTAAGTGAAAGAATTGTGGCTATTAAATATAGTGAGTGTGACTTTATTAGAGAAAACAAACAATATAATTAAAAAAAAAAAAAGAAAGAAGAAGAAGAAGAAGAAGAAGAAGAATAAGAGATGAAACAAAGTTACCATTGCTGATATAAATTGTAATTACAATTTACATCACAAATTCAATCACGGTCAAATAAAAAAAGGAGAAAAGAACACCTTAAAATACATTAAATATATTTATTGTAATTACATTTAATATCACCATCCCTTAAATGACTGAAGGGAGAAGAAGCAATTGCATGGGGGATTTTTGAAATTTTATAAGTAATTAAAAAGGCAAAAAAAGGAGAAAAAAGGAAAAAGTGATTCTTGGCTTTAGAGAGCGCCAAGTCACTTCTTCCAAGGCTTTGCTTTATATTAATATATAGATGTGGAAGCAAAGAGAAGATATATATTTGAGGTGGAATTAAAGCCTCACACCTAAGTAAATTGGAAAAGGTGTCTTTCTTTTGAAAAGGAAAGAGACTGAAATAAAGGAGATTGGACTTAGTCGCTTTCCTTGAATCCTTGGTATGATCATTATACGTTGCCATTGCCGATCAGTACTAATGTACATTGCGTTTTACATGTCATTAAGCTTGACTAAAATTGATTATAACGCACTATTCAATTTGAGCTACTTTGAAAACACAATTGAAGTGCATGGTGTGATTAGGCAATGAGAAATATATAGCTTACGCGACAAAGATTGATTAAGTAGTATAGTAGTAGTTAGACGTCCAGCTTTAAATTTTCCTAATAAAAGTATTTAGTGGAGTACTTAATTAAGTAATTGACTTTTTATCACATGCAGAATGGTCCTAATTCAGCAGGCATGGGAAGCAAAGATATGGCTGGTCTTAAGGGACCACCATCTTCTTTGAGATCTTCAAGTCTTTCCATGTGGAATCGTTTTCAATTTTACCTTTTTTTCTAAAGTCTAAAGTCCAAGTCTATGCATGAATTTTTTTTTGTTAGTCATGGATAAATTCCTTTTCAACTTCCATTTCTATAATTTTATTTCCCTGAAAGAAAAGAAAAAATGATAATTATTAGAGCTAATTCTATATACATGAATTATAATCTTGCGTGCTGCAATCTTGCTAGCAACTTGATAAACTTGCAGCTTAAGTGTATCTTTTTAAATTGAGGTTTAAAAACTACATGAAAAATAAAGGGATTTTATTTTTTGAATTCAAAAGAAAGATTTTGAAAACTTTATCAACATCTTATATGATCAATCAAACAAGATAAAAGTGATCGGAAACAAACCTTTCGAGGCAAATTGAAACAATATCAAAAGCAATTGTTTTATTTTTCTTCGGTTGGTTGAGCTTAATGAATTTTCTTATAGATTGATTATGAACATGAAATCATAGTAAGCTTCTACATTAAATTGTCATCAATCTCATTATAGATAAAAGAAGAAATTCTTAAAAGCAACATCTCCTTTCATTAATGAAACGATTAATCCATTTAAAATTGTAATATTCTGTTGTATATAACCCAAAAAAAATTAATTTGATATAATTTTTAATATTTTTAATTTAACCAGTCACTAGTGAAATTCACTATCTCAACTAATTGCATCAAGTAAGCACACTGAAGACGGGTAAAGCACTTTCTAACAAAGAATATTAAGAACTCACAAGTAAAGGGATTCCAATAATCTAATCAGATTCATTGTTGGTATAAATTCCAAATTACTCCTTAATTACCAAGATAGACCAATTCAATTCCATATCTCAACCACCCTAATTCCTTGAATAAGATTTCTTTTAGTCCTACGTTTACTAACTTAGCCAATAACCATCAATGTCAAATGTCGGTCTAAATCCGTTCATCTCCAAGTTTTTTCGTCAAACCACGTTTGTCCAAATAATCCTACGTTCAAGATTTCATTTAAAAGGTTGACTTTTGACTTTAACTCCTATGGCCCCTTAACCTGTTGAGAAAGTGCTGACGTGGCAAATTTTTATCTTTTTCCTTTTCACGAATTGTGACTGTTCTGGTCAAAGGATTTTATACAGTTGTAGCCTAAAGTAAGGTTATACAATAGGAGTATATTTTAACTTAATAAAAGCTGGTTAATTAATTAAATTATTATTATAGAGAGAAAGGGTAAACGTAATTAATTACTATTAATATGGGGAAATCTTAGTGAAATGACACAGATTATGTACTAAATCCAGATGTCAATCATTGTTGATAGAGTTTGCAAAAAGTATTTAAAGATAATGGACCACTAATTGTTTCTTATGAGTTATGCTAGCTTCCCACGCATAAGATCCACCAATTCCAGCACAGCTTAATTAGAAAAGAGACATTCATACTTTTTTTCACCGGTCGAATAATTGTTGTGATATGAGGAAACCATTATATTAATTATCATGTAATGACCATTAATTATAGATTATATTAGGTACTCAAAATTTGGTGCTGGTAATCAATATTTTTAAACTTAAGCCGAAAGTAATATACTAATGTTCGTCTCCACTATTTTTATGCTTGTAAGTTATTGATCAATATATAAGGTAACCGTATTTTCACAATTTCTTTCACCAACTAATGAGAATGAACACCTTTTAACGTAAAGATGCTCACATTTCATGGTTATTTAATTTTGAGCTTAAACTTTTAAACTCAATATGTTTTCTTTGTAAATGAATATCCAAATAGGAACATTAAATTTTCAGATCCCATTCTTAGCACTTAGAATTTCAACATCAAAGTACACCTAACAAGATTGAACATAGTGTTCTTCATGTTGATTCATACTATTTTTTTCCTTCTTGGACAAGAATGCAAATAGTTTTCTAATATTTGACAAATTCTAAGTACACCAGTACACCATGTGGCGGTCTATAAAATTAACTAGTAAATGCTTGCAAATTCTGAACTCCTATTTTTCAAACTACACACAAGGACACATTTCTAACGTAAGGGAAACTCATGCGAAAATCCTCTCATTGACTTTGAAAAGATAAATAACAATATTTAAACCAAAAAAAATACTTACTCTTGTATTAGACTGTACGTATACTGCTAGTATTAGTTTATCATGGCTATTACTAATACATATTATCAACTCATTTTTGTTGCTAACCATGATAAAAAATGTTTTTATTTTATCATGGTTAGCAACAAAAATGAGTTGATAATGAGTACGTATTAATAACTTTATTTAAGTGTTAACATTTTATGTAAGACACGTCTCATATACTTATTGAATTCATATAAAATCATATAGGAGCAAATTTTTTCTATTGCAACACACACAACAAATAAACTATTATTGTTTTTCTACTAAAACATACATAACAAGTAAACTATCTGCCGGCAATATTTTCTTTTTTCTTAACAGTTGACTTTTATTAATTAAAGATTTATTTAATTTTCTTGCCGTGTGAGTCACACTTAAACCCCACTCCCTTTCTCAGCCTTTTACATCTCCATTAGCCGAACTTTCCTTACCCATGCACATTCATCGGCATATATAAACAAACCTAAGCATGTATATTTGACTTAAAAAACAAAAAGTTCATAAAACCCTATTAGAAACTCAAGAAAATCCTCTCGATGGCCTTCTCTTTAACATCATCATCATCATCTTCTTCTTCTTCTAAAACCCTTCACTTTTCAAGGAAAGTAACTTGTTTGATACTAGCCATTTCTCTTCTTCTTGGTTATGGTATAGAGGCAAGACCAGGGAGAATGATAATGGAAGAAGAAACTTCAAGAGTACTTCCATCACAACATAAGAAGGAATACAGAAAAGAGTATGCATACAAGCCTGAAAGTTTGTTGTTCACTATGTTACCAAAAGGGGTTCCAATTCCTCCTTCTGCACCATCAAAGAGGCACAATGCTTTTGTGGACTCTTCTCCTCAAAATTGAAATCATTTTGGTGCATATATAGTATAGTGTAGAATCTTATTTTTTCATATAGAAGATTGTTTCCCTCTCCTCCTCCTCCTCCTCCTTCTCATATTATATTGATTAAAGGTTTTGCAAAAGATAGCTAAATTTTCACATTAGACTAGGTTGTTTGATTTGTGGTTTTCTCATTTCGTTTAAATTGTATATAAACATTCGTTTATTGATATATATGTTACTATAAGGAATTGTCTTTCATGGAGCATGGTGTTTTCCAGTACATTATTATTTTGCAAATCTTTACCTGGTTGTCTATTGTGATACTCATTTCAATTAACTCTTGCAGTTTGCAATTGGTTATGTCTTTGGAATATAATTTTTGTTGTATGTTTTGATGCTTAAATGATTACTTTGCTCGAGTTGATGAACCGGTGAATCACACGGAGTAGTTGATTAGATGCATGGGACAGAGGGTTCTTAACAACCCTTTGATTGATCCAGCTTTTTTCCTATGGCAGATTCATTTGATCTACTTGGCTTAGAATGATGTATGCGTGTTGACTTTAGAATGTCACTATTGAGTGTAATAGGTCCCATATGGGTTCATCATCAAATGCAAAATTAGGAAAATAAAAACGATTAATTGAATAATAAGTCATAAAACCTGCCTTTTGGTTAGGCAATTTGCTTGGGATAAAGGCATTGACCCTGACTAGCTCGTTTGTTTGTAAACTTTCATTTCTTGTCCGGACAAAGTGGTGGCGTTTTTCTTTTCTTGCAAGTATCCTCTACTTCAAAAAGTCCTAACTTTAGAACTAATTAAGTGCCAAAAACTTACCTAAACAGCTTTATCAACATTTTCTTAGTGGGACTTTTGTTAATCTCAAAGGCTCTATTGTGCAATGAATTACAGTCAGTTTTTCTAAAAGCGCGTGGATTAAATCTTCACAAAATTTTACCCCTCCTAAACTTAGATTCACAATCATTCATATACCCTATTGTCAAGTTTCAATACGTCTTCATACTCCAGAGCTGCAGCGTTTGGATCACATGATTTGGTTAGGGTATTTAGAACTTACATAAAAGAACGGTGGTGTCTTGATATATACCTATTTCATTTGAAAAAAATTGCATTTTTGTTATAAGTGAAAACTTGAAATTTATAATTAGGGTTCCTTTATTAAAAAACTTGGATAAAGATTGAACTTTATAATTAGTGCATTATCTCTTTGCACTTGTTTACTATTGAGGACTCTTCTTTTTACATATAGTTAAAAAGATCACTGAGTACGTAAGGAAGATTCAACTGATTGAAAGTTATCGAGATTAATGAATGTTAACTTATATATGTTCGGATTATGACAACTTGCTCGGGCAATATCATTCCTCTAGAGAAATCAACAATTGCATAAAATTACTTAAATCATAAACCTTATCTTTCTCATAAATAAAAAGAAACTATACTTTAATTTGGAGAGTGAAGAAGACTTCTCGCTAAAATATTACTCCTAAGATAGTCAAGAAAAGAAACGAGAAAACCTACCACATGCTTTTGGTTTTCATGTTTTTCTCCACAGAATCGGTCATTCGTTGAATTTACAGGTCTTGCTTGAAATAGTTAATGCGCCATTTTTTTTCTCGTTAGCAATAATAAAATATTGAAGTCTGAATTATGTGTCTCAGTAAAGCGGCATGTCGTTAGAAATTGTCAACCTTAAATAGGAGTTTGCTAGAAGTTATGCACTGACTTCAACATGAAGATATACCCAGTGGATTGGTGTCTAACATATTGTCTTTGCAAGAGCTTTGTGTGTTTTGCTGGCAATTCAACTGACGAGTAACTGTGAACTTAAGCAAATTCATGGGGCACTTCATAACATTAATTCTTTTCCATGTTTTATAACCGCTCACAAATTACAATTTGAAAAAGTCAACGAGTTAGAAAAGTGTTATGGAATAAAATAAACAGCGAAGGGCCAGATTTACCCCTCTACTTTCAATTATGGAATAAAATAAACCGCGAAGGGCCAGATTTACCCCTCTACTTTCGACTATTGTATATCCTCACCCCCGTTACAGTTTGGGCTCATATTTACCCCTACCGTTAATGAACATTGGCAAAATACCCCTAAAAGCTGACGGGCAGCCAACGTGGCTGCCATGTGTGTAAGTGTTTTCTTTCTTATTTTTTGTTTAAAGTCAAGATCCAAAAATATAGGTCATCTCTTTCCTTCATTCCATTGTATTTTTCTCCAAAATAAATTAGGGTTCATAAAAATTTCTTCTTCTTCTTCTTCATTAGAAATCTGTTAAGGGGTTCTTTGCAAGCTTTTGAAACGTCACAAGGAAATTGGTCATCTAATTGTATGTGCCGATATGGTTCAACTCTTAATCAATTTACGGCCTGGACAGAAAATAATCCGGGAAGGAGATTTTAGAGGTGCCAATATGGGTATTTTGAATAGGTTGATGATATGATCCTAGAAAGAGCTTTGGTTGTCATAAGAAGCTTTGAGACTTCGTTGGATGCTGTCAAGACTGAAAGAAATGAGTTAAAAGCAAAATTAAGCATCTTGGAGGGTACAAAAAACTCAAGAGTAGGCGTTGCAAAGCCGAACCAAAATGCTTCAGATTCTGAAAAGGCTAAAAAATTGGAAGACAAGGTAATGAAGATGAAGATGTTCCTGTTGGTTTCGTGGGCCTTGTTTGTTGGATTTGCAGCAGCTACAGTGATGAAGTGATGAATTTTAATGGTATTTTGTGTCACGACCCAAAATCCGAAGAGGTCGTGAGGGCACCCAACTAACCCTGTCGGGCAAACCCACTTGATTATGAATGAATGATATAAGATTCTCAATGAAAAATATAAATATCTCAATACCATAGAATAGCATAGAAATAGTCCCAACAATAAATGGTTCAAGTACTCCCCGAATCATGAACATCTAAGAGTGTCGAATAAGTTATACAACTCCAAAGATTTAGGGAATACATCATAGGGAAATATAAACTATATAGGTGGTCACCACGGACGAAGGGTTGGCTCACCGCTAATAAAGGAATGCTCCACCTCGGTCAACCACGATGCTCTCTAGTAGATGGTGTCGAATCTGCAAGACGTAAATAAACCAACAAAGAAAAGAAAAGGGGTGAGTCGAGTGACTCAATAAGCGGGGATGAGGCTCCAAGTAAACTAGCAAACAAGGCAAAATAACTCAAGATAATCAAAAGTAACGAGAAATCGTTCAATTAACTATCAAGTAATATTCATATTCCATCATCAGGTACCACGACACTTTCATTGTAACTCGGGGATAAATACATAACTACGTCATACTAAAACAATATGCACGGAACTACATCGTGCATGATAATACGTATGGAACTACATCGTACGTCAATAATATGTACGGAACTACATCGTACCACAATAATATGCACGGAACTACATCGTGCCTCAATAATATGTACGAAACTACGTCGTACCATAATAAGATGTATAGAAGGATATATTAGACGTAGGGTGTGGAGCAAGTCCACCAAGAAAGAGAAATACACTTACCTCGGTCCGAAGCTCACTAATTAGTCAACGATGATTTTTCCCCTTTCGAATCTCTTCCCAACGTTCTCACTCTATTAAAGTACGTAATACAATCAATACCAAGTCTAATGGTTAAACGTTACAAACCTTAAGCTAAAGGGGTTAAGAAATCAACTTAAAAGTTAACCCCAAGCCTACATGGTCAAGCCGTCAAATGAAACTTACAAACGGGTTACCCATAACCACACGAGTTTAAGTACATGGCTATGTCTCGATCTTGATAGGAATTGGAACATCAAATCTCAATTTTACTAAATGATAACTTAAGGTCAAATACCACTTTATACTTCAAATGATGAAACATATACCCTCTCATAATCAATATAAAATTACATATACTCAATACATGAAAGTTATGGTCCTAAAATAATAATCACAATAAGCTAGAACAAAAATGAAACAAATCACTTGATGCGAAACAGAGCCAAAACTAACGTTGCAGCAGCCGAAATTTGGAACAGAGCAACACAGCAAGTTCACCGTATCAATGGAAGAGGTGCACAATTTCACTAAATTTCATCCTAATGCTCACCTTGCACAAGCCCCTATTCATCACTAATCATTGCCATGTTATCATAATTTCATCATGACATAATTATTACCTTTAATATTATAATAAAGCTAACAAAAGGTAGAAATCAACTTAAAGAAATACCCAATTGGATGAAACTTACTTGATATTTGAATCAATTTGAGAGTTCAAGTGCTGCAACAATGTCGGTTCCTCCTTTCATTTTTCCCCAAATTATTTCTTTTATTTATCATTGGTTTCTAACCCTAAAAATCAAGGTATAGTCTTTTATATGTCATAAAATGAACTAGGAATTAGTTATGGGCCTAATTTATTATTTTCACTAAGTTAAAATTGTTCAAGGCCCAATAATAATAATATGTCAACTTGACCCAATAGCCAACTAATTATTTATCACACAACTTATTGAAATACATTTCATAATAACCTACTAGAATAATTAAACTATAGTTAACAAAAAAAAAATGAATATAAAAATATGGGTCATTACATTCTCCTCCACTTAATCACAAGTTCGTCCTCGAACTTAATCCACCCAATACCAATCATCTATTGATAGACAATGCATCCAACACCAAAACAATTACCACTCACAACCAAACTTCATATATTCTCAAATTTGGCTAAGTCCCAAGATTTACAAAAATTTCGCCAGAGTTTCCTTTGTAATTTGGACTATCCAAAAATAATTCCTGTCTCAAATACCAACAACCACCATATACAATATATTAAGCCATGCATAGGCACCAAACAAAGCTCAAGATAATCTCAACCGCTCCGACAAGGAGGTAAATCTCAATAATAAATCAAAAGCACTCCGGCAAGGAGCTAAATCACTCTATTAAATCAAATACTCCGGCAAGTAGATAAATTACTTTAACGAATCAGAAAACTCCGTCAAGGAGGTAAACATGCCATAACTCACAATTAATAAGAGAAATTTAAATGCAAGAATTTAAACATTTACTTACCTGACGCTTCAAACAAGTGGGGATATCTATCCCGCATGCTCGACTCAATCTCCCAAGTATCCTCATCGTGCGGACGGTTATGCCATCGCACTTTTACTAATTGAATCTCTTTAGACCTCAACTTTCGTGTGTCTCTTCCTACAATAGCAACTGGAGCTTCTTCATAAGCTAAGTTCACATCTAATTGAACTGGGTCCACCTCTATGACATGAGTGGGATCTCGAACACACTTCCGGAGCATAGAAACATGAAAAACGGGATGAACAGGCATAGACTCTGGCAATGCAAGTTGATAAGCAACCTCCCCAATACGCTTCATAATCTTAAAAGGACCAATGAACCTAGGACTCAACTTGTCCTTCTTCCCAAATCTCTTCACACCCCGCATTGGTGACACCTTCAAGAAAACCATATCACCTTCTTCAAATACCAACTCTCGGCTTCTCTTGTTCGAGTATGATATCTGCCTACTCTGAGCAGTTCGAAGACGATCCTGAATGATACGAACCGTATCCAAAATCTGACGAACAATATCAGGACCCAACACCTCAACATCTCGAGACTCGAACCAACCAACTGGAGATCGACATCGGCGACCATATAATGCCTCGAATGGCGCCATCTGAATGGAAGACTGATAACTGTTATTATAGGCAAACTCTGCAAGAGCCAAATGATCATCCCAATGACCGCCAAAATCCAAGGCACATGCTCTCAACATATCCTCCAAGATCTGAATAGTCCGCTTAGACTGTCCATCAGTCTGCGGATGAAATGCGGTACTAAGCTGGACCTAAGTACCCAACTCTCGCTGAAAAGCCTGCCAAAACTGAGAAGTGAACTGAGAGCCTCGATCAGAGATAATAGATAATGGAGATCCATGCAGCCGAACAATCTGCTCAATAAAGATCCGAGCCAACTTCTTTGATGTATCAATTGTCTTCACCGGAATAAAATGGGCCGACTTGGTAAGTCTATCAACAATGACCCAAACTGAATCATGATGCCTCAATGTCTTCGGCAAGCCAACTACAAAATCCATGGTAATCCTCTCCCATTTCCACTCAGGAATAGGTAGTGCCTGGGCTAAACCTGCGGGTCTCCTATGCTCGCACTTGACTTGCTGACAGTTCAAACACCGAGATACATGATCAAAGACATCTTTCTTCATCCCCTTCCACCAATACAACTCCTGAAGGTCCTGGTACATCTTGGTGATACCGGGATGAATGGAATACTGCGAACTATGAGCCTCAACAAGAATCAACCGCCTCAAATCACCAACATTCGGAACAAAAAGACGACCCCCAACCCGAAGAATACCATCACTATCCAACTCAAAATGAGGGGCTCCTCCACTTTGAATGCGCCCTCGCAACTCAAGAAAGTAAGGATCCTCGAACTGTCTTTCCTTAATCTGGCTAACTAAGGAAGACTGAGCCACCATACAAGCAAATACCCGATTCGAGTCCGAACTATCAAATCTCACTTTCGAATTATATAGAGTCAGCAACTCTCGAGCTAAAGGTCTCATCTCAATATCAAGAAATGCAAGACTACCCATAGACTTCCTACCCAATGCATCGGCCACCACATTTGCTTTCCCCGGATGATAATGAATAGTAAGATCATAATCTTTGATCAACTCAAGCCATCTACGCTGCCTACCATTCAAGTCCTTCTGAGTAAGCAAGTACTGCAAGCTCTTGTGATCGGTGAAGATCTCACAAGGCTCGCCATACAGGTAATGTCTCCAAATCTTTAAAGCAAATACCACAGCTGCTAACTCCAAATCATGAGTCGGATAGTTCTTCTCATTCACCTTCAACTGCCTAGAAGTATAGGCAATGACTTTACCATGTTGCATCAAGACACTTCCCAACCCAACACGAGAAGCATCACAATAAACTACAAACCCTCCAGCTCCAGAAGGAAGAGATAATACTGGAGCGCTAGTCAACAATGACTTGAGCTTCTGAAAGCTCGCCTCACACTCTTCTGACCAACGAAATTGAACCGCTTTCTGAGTCAGGCGGGTCAATGGAGCAGCGATAGATGAAAATTTCTCCACAAATCGCCGATAATATCCAGCCAAACCAAGAAAACTACGAATCTCTGTCGGGGAAGTAGGTCGTGACCAATTCTGAACGGCCTCAATCTTCTTAGGATCGACTTTAATACCCTCACTAGACACGACATGACCCAAGAAAGCCACAGAGTCCAACCAGAACTCACACTTTGAGAACTTGGTATAAAGCTTACGTTCCCGAAGTGTCTGAAGAACCAATCTCAAATGATGCTCATGCTCCTCACGGTTATGCGAATAGACCAAGATGTCATCAATAAAGACAATGACAAACGAGTCTAGATAAGGCTTGAACACACGGTTCATCATATCCATAAAAGCTGCTGGAGCATTCGTAAGCCCAAAAGACATAACCAAGAATTCATAGTGACCATAACGAGTCCTGAATGCTGTCTTCGGGATATCGGACTCCCGAATCTTCAATTGATGATACCCAGACCTCAAATCAATCTTGGAAAAGAACTTGGCTCCTTGCAACTGATCGAACAAGTCATCTATACGAGGCAAGGGATACTTATTCTTGATAGTGACCTTGTTCAACTGCCTATAATCAATGCACATACGCATAGAGCCATCTTTCTTCTTAACGAACAACACTGGAGCTCCCCAAGGCGACACACTAGGTCGAATGAACCCCTTATCCAATAAGTCTTGCAATTGATCCTTTAACTCCTTCAGCTCGGCTAGAGCCATACGATACGGAGGAATAGATATAGGCTGAGTTCCGGGCACCAAATCAATACCGAACTCAATATCCCTATCTAGAGGAAGTCCAGGCAAATCATCGGGAAACACATCAGTAAACTCCCTCACAACGGGAACAGAATCAAGAGACGGAACCTCTATACTAGTATCTCGAATCATGGCAAGATAAGCATAACACCCCTTATTCACCATCCTCATTGCTTTCATAAAAGAGATAACACGTCCGGTAGGTGGCAAACAAGAACCGTGCCACACTACCGGTACTGAGCCAGGAAAAGAAAGCCGAATAATCTTGGCATGACAATCGAGGGTAGCATAACATGATGCCAACCAGTCCATTCCGATAATCACATCAAAATCCACCATGTCCAGAACTAATAAATCAACTATGGTCTCACGCCCCCCAACAGATACAGTACAACCAGGATACACCCGCTCCACCACAATAGACTCTCCAACAGGAGTAGAAACACAAAATGGATCACGAATACACATATAATCAACATTAAAACCCGAAGAAAAATAAGGCGACACATAAGAGTACGTGGAACCTGGATCAATCAAGGAATAAGCATCACATCCACAAATAGGACCTGTACCTGTAACCACTGCATTGGATGCCACAGCATCCTGTCTGGCTGGCAAAGCATAAAACTGCCTCTGGGGCTGAGCTGAACTAGTACTCTGATGACCACCCCTCGAAGAGCCACTACCACCACGCCCACGACCTCTGCCTGGCGGTGGTGCACTCATAGCTGGCTGAGAACCTGATGTAGTACCATAAGTCTGCACAGATGCCTGGGGTCGAGGAAAAGACTGACTACCTCCCTGAAGTAGTCTAGGACAATCCTTTATATGATGACCAAGCTCACGACAATGATAGCACCCAGAATTGGGTCTGCGAGGTACGTGCTGCTGAGGTCGTGAAACAGACTGACCTGGCTGAGAAGGCTGAGAGAATCGAGTCTGCTCATGACGGGGTACAAATGTGCTCCTCGAGCTGTGAGCCGTAGACTGAGCTGGCCTATCAGAAGACCTCCCCTGAAACCCCATGCCTCCAGATGAGGCAATAGGAAGTCCACCATATCCACGAGATCTCTTACTATCTCTCTCAAACTCTTCTTGCTCTAGAGCTCTATAAGACTCATATCGGCGAGCAATATCCACCGCTACATCAAATGAAGTACCATCCTCTATCTCCCGAGCCATACTAGATCTCAAAGTGCAGAAAGACCATCAATGAACCTCCTAACCTTCTATGACTCCGGACGAACCAAATCAAGAGCATCACGAGACATGTCTAAGAATCGAACCTCATACTCAGATACAGTCATATGGCCCTGTCTCAACCTCTCGAACTGCCTGCGCCTCTCATCCTGCTGACTACACGGAAGGAACTTATCCATAAACCTCTGCGAAAAGTCACTCCAAGACAGCTTCGGCAAGCCCTGCCTAGCTAGAGTAAGTGTATTCCACCAAATCAGAGCGGGACCCTCAAGCTGGAAAGCTGTATAATCAACTCCATGCTCATCAAGATATCCCAAAGCAGCTAATATCTGCTGGCAACGATCCAGAAAGGCCCGTGGATCCTCGGATGGAAGTCCTCCAAATGTCGGGGGCAGTAACCTAGTGAAGTGAATAAGTCTGACTTGGTTCACCTCCGGAACCACAATCTGCCCTGGCTGACCTGCCTGAGCAACCTGGGGTACACTACCCACAGCTACTACCTCTGGAGTCTGCATAGCAGGAGTAAAAAACTGAACTGGGGTCTGCATACCCCGCATCTGAGTACCCGCTGGTGGGCCAACATGAGAAGCTACCTGGGTCACGGGAGATCCCTGTGGTGCAAGAGTCTGTAGGACACCCAAAACCTTCAACATAGTATCCTGAAGTACCTGTGTAGCAATAAATCCCTGATCAACCTGAACCTCTGGCTGATCCTCAATCTCTGTATCATCATGATCTACAACTCTCGTGGCCCTAGCAGCTCTAGCCCTAGGCTGGGCGGCAGTACGAATCTGAACTCCACGTCTGCCTCGGCCACGTCCTCTGCCTCGACCTCTCGCTCGGCCGACACCTCTAACTCCACCTCCTGCGGCAACTGGTGCATCAGGTGGTGCCTCCGGCTCCACCTCCACCTCCTGAGTTGAAGAACGAGTCCTCACCATCTGTGCGTTACATAGTGGATAAAGATTAGTCTTGTTATGGAAATACTACGCACGATAAGGAGGGAAAGAAGGGAAGTTGCCTAAATGTCACCATAGCCTCTCGTAGATAGGTACGGACGTCTCCGCCCGGTCAGCAAGACTCTATTAGACATTGTTCATGATTCGTGAGCACTCTAAACCTATGGCTCTAATACCAATTTGTCACGACCCAAAATCCGAAGAGGTCGTGAGGGCACCCAATTAACCCTGTCGGGCGAACCCACTTGATTATGAATGAATGATATAAGATTCTCAATGAAAAATATAAATATCTCAATACCATAGAATATCATAGAAATAATCCCAACAATAAATGGTTCAAGTACTCCCCGAATCATGAACATCTAAGAGTGTTGAATAAGTTATACAACTCCAAAGATTTAGGGAATACATCATAGGGAAATATAAACTATATAGGTGGCCACCACGGATGAAGGGTTGGCTCACCGCTAATAAAGGAATGCTCCACCTCGGTCAACCACGATGCTCCCTAGTAGATGGTGTCGAATCTGCAAGACGTAAATAAACCAACAAAGAAAAGGAAAGGGGTGAGTCGAGTGACTCAATAAGCGGGGATGGGGCTCCAAGTAAACTAGCAAACAAGGCAAAATAACTCAAGATAATCAAAAGTAACGAGAAATCGTTCAATTAACTATCAAGTAATATTCATATTCCATCATCAGGTACCACGACACTTTCATTGTAACTTGGAGATAAATACATAACTACGTCATACTAAAAGAATATGCATGGAACTACATCGTGCATGATAATACGTACGGAACTACATCGTACGTCAATAATATGTACGGAACTACATCGTACCACAATAATATGCACGGAACTACATCGTGCCTCAATAATATGTACGGAACTACGTCGTACCATAATAAGATGTATAGAAGGATATATTAGACGTAGGGTGTGGAGCAAGTCCACCAAGAAAGAGAAATACACTTACCTCGGTCCGAAGCTCACTAGTTAGTCAACGATGATTTTTCCCCTTTCGAATCTCTCCCAAACGTTCTCACTCTATTAAAGTACGTAATACAATCAATACCAAGTCTAATGGTGAAATGTTACAAACCTTAAGCTAAAGGGGTTAAGTAATCAACTTAAAATTTAACCTCAAGCCTACATGGTCAAGCCGTGAAATGAAACTTACAAACGGGTTTCCCATAACCACACGAGTTTAAGTACATGGCTATGTCTCGGTCTTGATAGGAATTGGAACATCAAATCTCAATTTTACTAAATGATAACTTAAGGTCAAATACCACTTTATACTTCAAATGATGAAACATATACCCTCTCATAATCAATATAAAATTACATATACTCAATACATGAAAGTTATGGTCCTAAAATAATAATCACAATAAGCTAGAACAAAAATGAAACAAATCACTTGATGCGAAACAGAGCCAAAACTAACGTTGCATCAGCCGAAATTTGGAACAGAACAACACAGCAAGTTCACCGTATCAATGGAAGAGGTGCACAATTTCACTAAATTCCATCCTAATGCTCACCTTGCACAAACCCCTATTCATCACTAATCATTGCCATGTTATCATAATTTCATCATGACATAATTATTACCTTTAATATTATAATAAAGCTAACAAAAGGTAGAAATCAACTTAAAGAAATACCCAATTAGATGAAACTTACTTGATATTTGAATCAATTTGAGAGTTCAAGTGCTGCAACAATGTCGGCTCCTCCTTTCATTTTTTCTCAAATTATTTCTTTTATTTATCATTGGTTTCTAACCCTAAAAGTCAAGGTATAGTCTTTTATATGTCATAAAATGAACTAGGAATTAGTTATGGGCCTAATTTATTATTTTCACTAAGTTAAAATTGTTCAAGGCCCAATAATAATAATATGTCAACTTGACCCAATAGCCAACTAATTATTTATCACACAACTTATTGAAATACATTTCATAATAACCTACTAGAATAATTAAACTATAGTTAACAAAAAAAATGAATATAAAAATATGGGTCATTACATTTTGAACCAGAAAAATGGATTGGGAATTCTTGTTTTCTTATTTTGTTTAATGTAATTTGCCTTTGTGTTCAACTAAACCGTTTGTGTTAATGTTGTAATGAACTGAAGTATGGGGCTGTTGTAATGACTTGTTTGTAATGACAAAATGTGGCTGCAAATTTGCCTTGTTTCATTCATATCATAACTTGGAAAACAGATTATATAAGAACTTAAACGAAAGTAAAAAATGTGGAACATAATCACATTCAAACCATTAAAGTTTTGGTTACAATAGGTAGAGGTGATGTCATATTATAACCCAAAAAACATACACCACCTAGTAATAATATGACATCCACCACCAAATAATGACCAACACTGAACATGACACAAACTAGTCAAACTATCTTAGCAGTACAATACTGTAATTTTCCTAGGCAAAAGAAGACATACAAACAGTCATAAAATTAGAAGGAAAATAAGAACATGAAGTCAAAGCACATCAGCTTGTGCTTTGCCATTGGCCTTTTTAGATATCAACTGGGCCATTATTTTCTTATTCAATTCATTACCAGTAACTGCCTTTCTTCCATTCCAAGTAAGCCTCTTTGGTGAGTAAGGCAGATTTGTGGGATGACTCACACTAGTGGCATCACCAACAAAGCCAATCCTCATAGTTCCAATTGGCACTTAATGCAGCCTCTCTTGAAGTCTAGTGCTTTCCTTAGAAACAGTCCTTGGCCTTATAGCCGGATCACAAGGAACTTCAAAGTTTGAACCAGTACTACTTGACTGGTGGAAACCAGTGCTACTGGAACTAAATCCTGGAGGTATGCTGCTTGAACTAAATCTTGGATAGTGCACTGAAGGTGTTGGCATAAACACAAATAAAGCAGGATCATTGTAGAGAATAACGAGACTTGCAAGGATAAATTCTCCTACATCAGATACTTCTTAGGGCTTTCAATACTGGCTACAAGGAAGTCTGGGAACAGAGTCGAAATCTATTCCCCTATCAAGAAAAGAAAGAGGGTGCTGAAAGGTGCACATCTTCTTCAGATTCTATAACAGCAGCAGGAGGGGATCTAGGAGAGGATCTTGGTGGTTCATCCCCAATTTCCTCATCCACCAGAGTTTTTTTCTGCTTTTTTTTGCCCTTAACTGCCTTCTTCTTTCTCTGTGATTGTTGTCAATAAGAAAAGAAAAACTATGAATATATGAAAGAATATTGGTAACTAAAAATTTTTTGAAATAACTTGTACCTTTCCACATCCCCTAGCATTGTGACCGGGCTGCTGACATGTGCTACAAGTCATCACTCTCATTTGTCTTGATTCTTTCCACTCAGATTGCCTCATTCTTATCTCTCTTTCTCTTTGTCCTAGGCTTGCCAGCCATATTGACCAAAGAAGGTGGCTTCATTGCTTGTGATGGGTCAATTTTCCAGCAGCTTTCTCCTCTAACAGGTAACTTGTGTTTGTAGACTAAGGCATATGCCTCTTTCTTATAGTACCAGTGCACTTTTGTCAAGGGGTCAATTTTCTTGTAAAGGAGTGCCTTAATTGCATGGGGACATGGGATACCACCAAGGTCCAATGTCCTGCAGGTGCACCTTTTAGTTCCTAAGTTGACAGTGTGTCTCTCAGTACCATCACTCACCTCAAATCCATTATCACCATTGGATTTGATCCTACACTTTTGACCTATCTTCAAGTAGCTTGAGTACAACTTGTATGCATGAGGACTGCAATCATGGTCCCATGTATACAGTTTTGCCTCATGAGCAGCCAATATATTCATTAGCTTAATCTGGATGTCTTCAAGCATCTTGATGATTGGCTTGTACCTTGCATCCAATATCCATGCATCTTGTACCTTGCATCCAATATCCATGAATTGAAAGATTCAGTCATGTTGTTTTCAGCTGATTGGTTCTTGCAAACAGTGTCAAGGTAGGCTCTGGACCACTGTTCTTGAGGGTACTCAAGCAGGTCTTCTGCTGCAACCTTTTCCATTTCTCCCACCTTCTTAATTTGGTCATGGAACTCTTTATTAAAACTGCTCCATGCATCCCACCACAAATACTTCTTCAGTACCTCACTTGGCCATCTTTTCAGGTGTCATACCCGATTTTAGACTCAACTCGGAGCGAGTCGGATTTCGGGTTTGACTGGGTAACTCGTTTGAGTTCAAAGTTGGAGAGTCGCCACCTAATATAGTTTTCTAAGGTGTATTAGGCCACCTAAGCGTCTAAAGTCGAGTTCACTAGTCCAGTTTCAGAGATTCAAAAAGGGTAAGAAATCCAAATGACTCAGGGGAGAAGGTGTTAGGCACTCTCCCGAGTCCCACGAAAGGTGGTTCCCGTCCGAGTCTATATTTTGGGATGTTTTAGTAAGGTTGTGAGTACTATCATAAGCTATACTAACTTAAAAGGTTACTTTTGTATCTAAAGTATATCTACGCAAGTTTAAACAACAAGTAGGCTTTAAGTTTTACACATACGACCAATATTTACGCCTAATCGCATTTCAAGGCCTCTAACACAAATGCCTAATCGAAAGTATAGTTAATCATACAAAAGGTTACCGAATTTCGGTTTACTTGTGCAACTTCAACATTTAAAACAGTTTTGCACAAGTGGACAGTTTTATAAACAATTTTCAAATTTAGATCAAAACCAAATGGGTGTTGTTTTCAAAACAAAATGTTAGCCATTTAGGGTCGCTGTGACTCGTCATTAATTTTCGAGCCCTAACCTTAATGGCTATTTTTGTTTAGGGGTCAGTTTTAAAAAATATTTAGGTAAAAGGGTTGTTTTTCGAAAGCGGGTCACACAAAAGCACAGAAATGCAAACAAGGGGGCTGTCGCACATAACTAATAAGTATAGGCATGAAAATACATGAGTAGTTAATAGTTTTAGGCTTTAGAAAACGTTTATATACTCGTATAGTCGACTCCTATCACTTATACACCCCTATGCACTATTAGATTAGTGTGTAGGAGCTTTAAAGTAGTAAACTAATTTCATTACAAAGGCCATATTTAAAAAATAGTTTTAGGCCTGGATTATTTATGCAAATCGGGGCAACTTAAACTTTAACAGAAGCAGTCCAGATTTTAACACGTTTCACACAAAATAACCCATATTTAAATAAACTGCTTTCCAAAGAATATTTAAAGTGTGAGAGGCTGTCCTGCCTTAAACTTTAATCAATTATGAGCTATGTTCGGATGTTATAACTATCCAGTCATGCACAATTCCTATTTATTAATGCTAAGCACTCGCAAATTTATCCCCGTTAACAAGATATGATATGATGCAGCCACAAAAGTAGAAAGGATTAAGAAGAGGCCCCTGGATGGCCATTTAGACAGTCTTCACGACTGTATAACCTGTTTAAAGTGAATACAAGCAGGAATTCCCTAACAAATACAAATATAGCAGGGAAGACTACAAGGGAAAGAAGTAAGGTAATAAACAGTGTTTCGAATGCTCTTTTGACAAATAAGTCTTGTTCCCAATACCCATGGAGCTTTAGTAAAGCTCTTTCAAATAGCCAACAGACCTGTATGTTAAACCCTGGTATAGTCATGAGACTATCCACAAGTATGCTGCGCGAAAAGGGTTAGCTTTGCCAGAAGTAAGGCCCAAACAAGGATGCAAACATAGATAGAAGCAAGCAGAGATTATATGAGAGAACACATGTAGACACAGTTCACATGTGAGAGCAAATAGCAGGGTGAATTATTGGATTATACCTTGACGAAAGTAGCAGCAGATAGGGAGAAATACAGAAGCAAAGCAGTAGGCCTTTTGGATTAGTATTCAGTGAACCAGAGAGGAAAAAAACAGAGTGTGTAACCAGTTTTCTTATGCCTTCAGTATTTTAATTCAGAGAGAGATGTAAGGAGTCAAAAGTATGTCCTAAGGTGAGAGATACATTCCTTTTAAATAGTTGTAATAGTGTAGGTTTTAGTTCAAATGGGTGGGGATGCAATTAAGGTAGTGAATATTGCTTCCAAGAATAAGGAGGGTACCATTAGGGATCCCTTTCCAAAAATAGGTCAATCAATTCCCAAAACTCAAGGGAGACAGGATCTTAACTAATTGCATTCCCCTACCCTTAATCCTAATTAAAAGTTCAGGTTCAAAATCAGTCCTATAGGTACATTGTAGGCTTAAGAATCAATCAACAGAATTTTAAAAGATTTCAATCAATTCCAAGATCAATAAACAACCTGTTGCTCCTCCAATTACCACTCGACGACTTTATTCCAATCAATTCAAATCTTCTCAGGCATGTAAGACAGACCATTAATTTAGCCTAAACATATGAACCATGAAAACCTAAAACTTGGCATAGCAAGAGACCAAGTGCAGTGTAACAGACACAAACGAGCATAGAAAAAATCACTAGACTTATCTAGGTTTTGAATTTACAGATTTGAGAAATATAGTGGAAGGCACAAGTTATAAAAATCAGGTATTAATGGGGTGAACAGGGATCACAATTTCATAGGTTTCACATAGGTTTGAATGGCCACTAATTATGAGAAAAAAGTAGGCAAGTTCAGGCGTGAGAACAAGCATTTTTTGCTAAACAAACGAAGTAAATCAGAGTAGCAAATTCTAAACACTTCACCTATTAATAAGTAAATTAAACATGTTGACATGCTAACAAGACAAGTAATTTCAAGTTTTAAAATCACTTAAATCAAGAGATCAAAGAGGAAAACAAATAGGGTTGTCTAGGATTACCCGGTTCAATGTCGGGGTTGGGTTGGATTGACCCGTCCCCAAATCAAGTCTATCTGAAGGTTCCCTTCCTTATCTAGTAGCAGTGACGCCTTAGGCTTCGTTTTAGGCATTATCGCAGATCTCTCCGGCGACGGAAAACTCCATCAACGATAGGTTAACTTTGACCCCCGTCGAAACAAAGAAACAGTATAAGGGTTTCGTTGCGGACATCAAGAGGAGTGTGGGAGTGTACTTTTTTCTGGATTTGGCCGGTTAAAATGGCCGGAATCGCCATTGATGGCGGAGGCGTAGAGGGAGAGAGAGACAGTCACGAGGGGAGAGAAAATGGAAAATGGAATAGGGTTTAGGGGGTGAGTTGGTGAATAAAAGGGAAGTTTCGATCCTGGCCATTGGATCAATCACGTGGATGTCAAGAATCTTGCCACGTGTGCGCTGAGATATAAAAATGGGCTGAAGGTATAGGCACACGTGTATATATGTATATATAGTGTATAAATGTATTGAAGCTTATAAAATGTGTATAAATATGTAGAGAAATTATGTCAAATGTTTATAAAAAATTATAAAATACGAAAAATAATTATCAAGGCTGACAAATTAGGAAAAATTTGTTATATTATATTTCAAAATAATTTAGGTGCCTTCCTTGAAACCGAAACAATCGTAAAAAAATATTGGCAAGACACGCAGGTTTTGTAAAAATGTGAGCGTTTGTGCAAATGCTTCTAAAAATAGTTTAATCAGCGTACATGCATGAGATAATGACTCGGGATGGAGTAAGTGTAGGATAATTATGTGGTTATCAATGCAATTTGTCTGAATAACGGCTATTGAGACAAGAGGGACAAAATTAGGTGTCAACATCTGGTAGTTTGTCTCAATGTGTCTAACACAATATTTATGGTGAGCTTCTGGAAGAATATCTTTCATTGCCTTAATCAAGCCCTTAATTTTACAGTAAAAAGAAAAAACAAATTAGGGCAACAACTAATTAGATATAAAGTAAAAATAAAAAATTTAGATAAAGAAGTTACCTTTTGCATGTCTGAAATAAATGTGAAGCCACCACCCATTCCTAACTCCAATGAATGTTGCAGCAAAGTGATCACACCCAACTACGCCTTATAAAAGGGACTAAGCGGTCGCAGCAAATATAGCTCGGTACTTAAAGTCCCGAGATCGAATCCCACAGAGAACACTCGAAATCTAGTTGTTATTCTAACTAATTTATCTAACTAATTAACTCCCAAGGTTTTTATTTGAATGGTGGTTTCAATATAACAACTAAATTAACACTAAAGTAAGTAGCAAAATATTAAGAAATAATTAATCAAGAATTTAAAAGCCTAAGATTGATCTACCCAACTCCTACCTATGTGTTAGAATAATTCTTTTAACAAATTCAACTTGGTTTTATTTCTATTGAACACTTGCTCCAATTATACAACTATTCACTCCCATGTAATAGTAGTAACTTTCACTAACCAATTTTCCAATTAATTAATGAAGATACTTAGGACTACAAGTTTAGTTCACAATCAGGGTCAATGGTCACAAATCACCTTATTGCCAACCTAAGTAATACCTTGGTTTTAGGTTGAAATATTGCTAAGTGTTTAACCCAAACCTATGAATCTATTCCCAGACACACAAGAATAATGAGAATAATCAATTGGGGGCCCTTCCAATTAATAGCAATCAAAACATAAACACTTAGATAGGAAGGATTCACAAGTTTCATTCGTTGAAATAAACATTCATAACACATAAGTATTGGAGCGGTTCAATCAACCCTAGAATGGGAAAATTAGCCACTCATGTTCATGATAGTCATATCAAAATAATTCATAGATAAATAAATTACAAAAAGCAAGGAAGAATTTAGGAAAAACTCGTGTTCTTGAAGTCTCAAAAGCTCTAGCCTCCTTTTTGCCTCTTTCCCAATGTCAAATTCATAATGGAGGCAAAAGAAGCTTTTATACCCTGTAGGAAACTAAGCAAAAGTACCAAAAAAACCCTTAAAATTTCGCCTAACAGTTTTGTGCTTCTCGTGGCACCCACGTGCCATGCGCACTGATTTTCTCCTGGCAATTCAGCTCGCGTGGCGCTCGCGTATTTGGCCTAAATGCGCTGAAATTTTTATTTCATTCCTAAGCAAAAACTCTATTTCTTCCCATGTCACTCGCGTGGCACAAGGATCACTTGAACTCTTCAACATCTTCACTTTTAGCTCCAAAACTAGCACTTTCTTGCTCAATTCACCATGTTCAAATTATACAACACCAAACAACTCAGTTACTATAAACTCTTGAGAATTTTATATATAAAATCCTAAGTATACTATCATAACATGGTAAAACTACCCTCAAAATATAGGTTAAATAGCCAAATATCACAACCCCACACTTAAATTTTTGCTCGTCCTCGAGCAACTTATACCTTGAACTCAAGATACAAAAAAAAAAACAAAACTCACACAATGACTTGATTTTATATAGGTACTTAAATAGTTGAATATGCACTCATTATGCTTTATTCGCACGAAATCCATGCCAAGAATATTTAAAAACAATCAAGTGCACTAAATCAACCTCTCAGTCCCACATCAACTCCAGACTTACTCAATAAGTTATTCAAGTACTCACTCTATTCAAGAGACTAATAAAAGAGCTCGCTTCTAGTAAATTATGTGCCCTCACAATTAATTGCAAGTTTAATGAAGGAATTCACTCAAGAGAATGATCATGTAAAAAAAGTTCACATATAGATGAAACACTCACTCTCAGAAAAGAACTCACATGCAACACAAGACGTACCATAAGCTTGCCCTTAGTGTAGGACTCGACTAATGTCCATCTACTCGGCTAAGATCAATTAGGACTTTTTAAGGTTGTAATGTAGGCAATGGGACGGGTAGGATAAATATAGGTAATAGTGACTAACCACCCCAAACAATTTAATACACCACAATTAATTCAAACATTTTTTCTCCCAACCAATCTTTCTTTTACCAGCATAGAGATAGCTTTTACCAATATTTTCATTAAGCAAAGGTAGGAGCTAATGATAGGGACTACTCTTTTTTTTTTCCAAACTCATTTTTTTTTTCAATTATTGCAAAATATCTCAAGCTTTTACTTTCTTTTCTTTTTTTTTCTTTTTTTTTTCTAGTAAATCCCTCCAAATAGCATCCTCCTAAGCACCTTTTGTCTTCCTCCAACAACCACACTTTTCCACTTTGTTCACTAGCCTTTTTGGCTTATAACACAACAAGCAACTCATAGATATTTAGTACAAGAACTAGGAATCCCCAATGGCCATCAAAGATAAGGCTACAGGCTCAAAAGGGTTGGCTACGGTCAAATTTCACTGGTAAATATCTAATTCTGAGGCTTCAAACAAATTGGATATGAAAGGAATGCCTATATCACTTCCTAACCGAGCAAACTTCTCATTTCGCTTTGCACACACACCGGACAAGTTCTAGACATCAAGTATAAATCATGGAGAAAACAAAATCCTCACTCACACATGGCACATAACCTACTCAAAACGGCTCAATTCACGCTCTTAAACAAAGCAAACACAAGCAAACTCTCAAGCAAATCTAGAGTCAACATCATGATCATAGGCTTCAAATAATACACTCAATGTTTCTCAAGGCAAGTGGATTATGATAGAATATATGCATGAAGTTCACATACCCCAAATTAAGTATCTATATAAAACTAGTCAAAGTGGAACCAAGACTATCTCATCCAGTTACTACACTCTAATCCTAAAAAAAATCTACCTATACCCCATTCAAACTACTTCCTTTGGAAAAGAACCGATGCACAAAGAAAAACCAAAGGGGATTATTAATACAAATAAGAAGACTCCCACCCCACACTTAAAATCATGCATTGCCCTCAATGCATTAAAAATAAAACTAAGGGTGATAGAGAAACTTCCTGGGGCTCCAAGCCTGAAGAACATCATTGTGAGCTCCTTAGGGCACGAGGTACTTAGAATTCCCTCAAGCAGGACATCCTCAACCAATTGTACGAGGTTGCAAGCACCCCACACTATGACTTCAAACCAGTCAAAACCTGCAAAACAAAGAAACTTACCAAGTAATATCCTTCAAAAGATAACATTTTTTTTGTATTATGTTTTTTTTTGTATACAATTACGGGTTGCCTCCCGAGAAGCGCCTTAGTTATAGTCGTGGCAGGACTTCAATCAACTCAACCCATGACTCATCCAGACTCGCATGTATGCACACACGAACAATTCACATCATCACAATATTCCTTCAGTATTTTGCCAATGTCAACAGCTAAATCTCCATCATAGCTTCAAGGTCATCTTTCTCTTATCAACATCAATCACTGCTCTACCAGTAGCAAAAAATGGACGGCCTAAGATAATTGGAACATCTTTATCAACTGGGCAGTCAAGAACCACAAAATCTACTGGAAACATGAAACTACCCACATGCACAAGTACATCCTCAACTATTCCAACGAGGTGCTTTTGTCTTCTATCTGCCAGCTGGATTCGCATTGAAGTCTCTCTCATTCCAGTCAAACCCAACTTATTGTATACTTCCAGCGGCATCAGATTAATGCTTGCACTAGAATCACACAAGGCCTTACCAGTTGTGAGATCACCAATCGAGCACTGGACTGTAAAACTACCAGGATCTTGCTTCTTTTTAGCAACAGGCTTTGTGATGACAACACTACACACCTTATTCAACTCGACCATCTCTACCTCATTAAAGTCAACCTTCTTAGACAAAAGGTCTTTTAACAATTTAGCGTATCCAGGGACCTCTCTCATAACTTCCATAAAAGGCATAGCAAGCTTCAATTGTTTCAACAAATCAAAAAGCTTATTAAATTTCAAACCTTTTTGTTGCTTTGCCAACCTTTGAGGAAAAGGATGTGGTGGTGTTTTTGCTTTGGAGTTCTGCTCCCTTGACACTTTACCTTGTTCAACCACCCTATCAGATTCTATATTAGGTTCTTTAGCAATTACCTTCTCAGCACCAGGGACAGGTTTTGGAGTGATCTCTTTCTCAGCATGATCATTGCCAGCCAGTTTGGCAAAGTCATCAGCAGGCTCAATGTTTGGCATGGTAGGTAGTGCTCCATTAGCTAATTCTTGCTCCTTGTCCAAGTCTCTGACATTCCTCAAAGTGACTGCTATCAATTGATAAGGATTTGGATCCTTAGGATTCACCAAAGTGTCGCCAGGCAAAGCACCTTGAGGTCTATTATGTAAAGCATTGGACAATTGTCCCAACTTGGTCTCTATACCCTTTATAGCAGTGTCATGTGCTGCAACTTGGTCTTGAAGATTCTTATTAATTCCCATCATAGCCTGCACCATAGTCTTAATCTCAGCTATATCATTCGCTTGATGCAGCGGTAAAGTTGCTTGTTGTTGCACTGGCATAAATTGACTCTGTTGATTGTGTTGCTGGAACTGCCTATAATTCACGAAGTTCACATCTTCAGTACCAGCAAGCAAATCAGCATCAAAAAAATTACTAGGATCGAGGACTTGAGTCTTAGCCCCTGAGTCCACTTGGTTAACAGGTTTCAACATCTTCTCATTTAGTTGTTTTGACACAAAATCAAGTGTAGTCTGCAACCTTTACATCTGTTCTTCCATTGCAGAAGTAGTACCAATAGCTAAAGCCTCTGTACCTAAGCTAGCAGATGCATCTCTTCTAAGCCAGCCTGAGTTTTGAGCCATCACATCAAGCAGGGTCTTCGCTTCAGCAAATGTTTTACTCAAAAATGCTCCACCAGCTGCTGCATCACAAGTTCCCTTAATTTCATCTCCCATACCCATGTAGATCATTTGCCCCAGCATTTGGTCAGGAATACCATGATGAGGACACTTTCTTAAATAACTTTTAAATATCTCCCAAGCTTCTGACAAAGTCTCTAGCGGGGTCTGCCTGAACATAAGTATCTCATCAACAAGCCTGGCAGTCTTATTGGGTGGAAAGAACTTCTTCATGAATATTATCACCAAGTCATCCCATGATGTAATAGAATTAACCGGCAACGAGTCCAACCAATTACTGGCATCTTCCGTTAGCGAGAATGGGAACAACATCAATTTCACAACCTCTGCTGGCACTCGAGCCTGTTTTTGAGTTTCACAAATCCTTACGAACTTTTTCAAGTGCTTTTGAGGATCATCAATAGTTCTACCTGCAAATAAACCAGCATTAGCAAGCAAAGTCACCATCGTTTGGGTGATGTAAAAATTTTCTGCCTCGAACTTTGGAAGCTGAATAGCAGACGCCAGATTCCCAGCCACAGGTTGCGTGAAGGCATTAAGAGCCAAATCTTGAGCCATCCTGAATTCTTCGGGATCTAAACTTTCTAATTGTAAACAACAAAGAAACGAGATCAAATGACAAGAGTGAAGTTAATAGAAAAATAAACTAGATATCTTAACAACTAAATAACACAGTGTTCCCCGGCAACGGCGCCAAAATTTGATCACGCCCAACTACGCCCTATAAAAGGGACTAAGTGGTCGCAGCAAATATAGCTCGGTACTTAAAGTCCCGAGGTCGAATCCCACAGAGAACACTCGAAATCTAGTTGTTATTCTAACTAATTTATCTAACTAATTAACTCCCAAGGTTTTTATTTGAATGGTGATTTCAATATAACAACTAAATTAACACTAAAGTAAGTAGCAAAATATTAAGAAATAATTAATCAAGGATTTAAAAGCCTAGGATTGATCTACCCAACTCCTACCTATGTGTTAGCATAATTCTTTTAACAAATTAAACTTGGTTTTCTTCCTATTGAGCACTTGCTCCAATTATACAACTATTCACTCCCATGTAATAGTAGTAACTTTCACTAACCAATTTTCTAATTAATTAATGAAGATACTTAGGACTACAAGTTTAGTTCACAATCAGGGTCAATGGTCACAAATCACCTTATTGCCAACCTAAGTAATACCTTAGTTTTAGGTTGAAATATTGCTAAGTTTTTAACCCAAACCTATGAATCTATTCCTAGACACACAAGAAGAATGGGAATAATCAATTGGGGGCCCTTCCAATTAATAGCAATCAAAACATAAACACTTAGATAGGAAGGATTCACAAGTTTCATTCATTGAAATAAATATTCATAACACATAAGTATTGGAGCGGTTCAATCAACCCTAGAATGGGAAAATTAGCTACTCATGTTCATGATAGTCATATCAAAATAATTCATGAATGAATAAATTACAAAAAGCAAGGAAGAATTTAGGAAAAACTCGTGTTCTTGAAGTCTCCAAAGCTCTAGCCTCCTTTTTGCCTCTTTTCCAATGTCAAATTCATAATGGAGGCAAAAGAAGCTTTTATACCCTGTAGGAAACTAAGCAAAAGTACCAAAAAACCCTTAAAATTTCGCCTAACAGCTTTGTGCTTCCCGTGGCACCCACGTGCCACGCGGACTGAATTTCTCCTGGCAATTCAGCTCGCGTGGCGCTCGCGTATTTGGCCTAAATGCGCTGAAATTTTTATTTTATTCCTAAGCAAAGACTCTATTTCTTCTCGTGTCACTCGCGTGGCACACAGATCACTTGAACTCTTCAACATCTTCACTTTTAGCTCCAAAACTAGCACTTTCTTCCTCAATTCACCATGTTCAAATCCTACAACACCAAACAACTCAGTTACTATCAACTCTTGAGAATTTTACATATAAACTCCTAAGTGTACTATCATAACATGGTAAAACTACCCTCAAAATATAGGTAAAATAGCCAAATATCACAAAGTCAAGAACCAAATCCATGTAACTTTTGTTTCCTTACCCACAACAGCCCAGGCTAGAGGATAGAATTTGTTCATTGAGTCTTGAACCACAGTAACCTATATTTGACCTTTTACCTTACCTTTCAAAAAGGTTACATCCAAGCCAATAAATGATCTTAATCCCTCCTTACAACCCATCTTCATTGCATTGAAACAGATATACATCCTTAAAAACTTCCTCTTTCCATCAACTAAAGCATCTTTTGAAATGTTAATGATCACATCACTACCCGGATTACTAGTTCTCAATTCTTCAGCATAGGCCTCTAGCTTATTATACTCATCAGTGAAACTACCCTCCAGTTTCTCAAGCAAAGGTTTTTAGCCCTTTTGCACTTTGAAGAACTAATATTGAGGTTAAACTCAGAGTGCAGGTCATCTCTCATTTCTCTAACCTTATGTTTAGGTTGTTCTTGCAGCTTTTTCTTGAAATTTAGAGCAATGGTATTCTGGTCAACCTTAGGGTTGCCATAGGTAGTATCACATGTATGTTCTAAGACTAGTGTCTTGAACATAAAACCAGACCCTTTCCCATCCCTTGAGATTAAACACTTGAATGTACAACCCCTATCACACTCATACCTAAGCCTTTTCTTGTCACTTTTCTTTTGTTTCAGCCCATATCCATTAACAAGACAATAAAAGTTTATCACTTTCCTAGTTTTTGGTATGTCTATGAAAGACATAGATTTGTCTAACTCCTTGAACTCAGTGAGTTTATCAGTGATATTATGTCTATTTCTTTGTGCTACAAGTTTTCTCTAATTCTTCGGGATCATGATGAACTGAAGAATCAAACTCACAAGCACTACCATGCCTATCAATACTACTACAATCAGTCCCTGCAAGGGTATGGTTCTCATTGTCTAACTCAGAGTACTGCACAATATTAGGAACATAAACATGCATATCAACCTCATCTACAACAAACAAATTTATAACATCAAAGTTCTCACTAACCATTCCTAGTAAGGGCCTAATTCTCTCATCCCCTTCTACCTCATTGTATTTATCAGAGGGAATTGTTACAAGCAATTGTTGGACCTCTATAAAACCTAAAAGAGTAGTGAACTCATTTACTATATCTATGAAAGATAAGAAATCAGATTCAGTGTATTTCCAGTAGTGTACCTCATTTCTTGAGTAAGCCACTTGGGGACTTCTTATCCAATCACCCCCATGATGGAAGAACGGGTCCACCTTCACCATGTTGCATAACCTCCAACCACAGAAAAATATTATTATTTTGTCCCTAAACCAAACCCTAAACCAGAACATGGCATACAAAAATAGAAGAACATGAAACCACTAAGACCACTAACATTGAAAACAAAGTGAGGAGCCACAGAATAATTAATTAAAGATAACAGAAACAATAATAAATTAATTATAAAAAAATAAATCACCATTATACCATTTATCCCATTCACATGCATACACTTTGCTGGGATCACCATATTTTTTTACAATAAAAAATACAGTCTGGACAATATTCTATAGATATTTCTTAATCCCTAAACCACAAAATCAGATAACGTCCCACATTCAATTGACATGCACATACTTTTGGGACCACCACAATTTATTTTCAATTAAAACCCTAAATTCTGAACAATAAAATAAACGGATTCTAAATTCCTAAACTACAAAATCATTTAAAAGTTGCACAAAAACTCCTAACCACAAAACCCCTCTTCGATGCTATACAAAAACCCTAAAATTCTAAACCCCTATTAAACTTTGTACAAAAATCCTAATATGCTAGTACACATAATAATCAATACAAACATATGGATAATAAACCGTACAAAACCCTAAAAAATGAAAGAACAAGCATATGTATAAGTTTCTAAAATAAATAGTACAAAAACCCTAAAAAAAATATACAAACCAAATAAGAAACAAAATGTACACAAAATCGACTTGATTTAGATGGAAACAGACGTACCTTTTTAGTATTTGGATACCCAATCGTCTTGTTGGAAGAGGACCGAAGAGTTGATGATGGTTCGTGTCCCTCGTGAATTTTGGGTAAAAAATCTAAAATAATAAGTGGGTTTGGGTATTTATATTTAAGTCGTTAAATAGATTATGAGCCGGGTTATGGGTCGGGTAATTGGTTTATTTCCTAAACGGTTTGGGTTATTAGAATTTTGACCGTTGGCCCACTTGATGCACAATTGGCTCCTACATGGAATACACATGGCATCTACTTGGGAGTTACATGGCAGCCACGTTAGCTGCCCGTCAGCTTTTAGGGGTATTTTACCAAAGTTCATTAACGGTAGGGGCAAATGTGAGCCTAAACTGTAACGAGGGTGAGGATATACAATAGTAGAAAGTAGAGGGGTAAATCCGGCCCTTCGCCGTAAAATAAAAACTCTTCTCCACCCTCCTTCCCTAGGGAGAATTGCAAAACTATGACACCATAGGCAGTGGTTTGACTTTTTGACCCCATTAACAGTAGTTTTGCAAGAACGATATCCGCTAACTTTAAAGAATAAATTCCTGACGGAAATACCCCTATAAAATCTTATAGTGACGCCAGCATCCTACTCTCAATTTCTCGTAAATGCTGCCTCTTGAATAGGCAACACTTGACAGCACTTTACTTTGACCCCCTCTTGCATATGCAACACTTGCTCTTTAATTTCTTACCGCATTTCCCCAGATAACTTAAAGTGTTGCCTGGGCAGCACTTGCCTTTCAATCCCCTCCCACATTCTCTCCGGCAATATTTTCCCTTCGATATTTTCCGAAAATACAGTATTTGTCGATTCATAATTTGAAGTGTTGCTTTCGGATGAAATGGAGGTAATTTTACTAAAACATTCTTAAGTGGAGTCAAAAAGGCAGCACCAAAAATTTGTGAGGCCACGTGGTGAACGAACTAAATACATGGACTCATGGTAGTTTTAGTAAAAAATTCACTGAGGGTAGTTTTAGTAATGAACAATCAAAACTTTTACTCTGTTAGTAGGGGTTTAAATTCCCATGCCCTTCCCCTTCCCCTATCCATTAACGTAATCTTAAAAAAAAAAAAAAAAAAGGAAAAAATGAGTTAAAATACAAATCCCTTTCCTTATGTACACTTTAGAGATAAAGCTTTGGCTGTGCAGCCTTTTTTCCAAGTGTCATTTAAGTGCATGCATTTCTTAAAAAATTTGCTAACATAATAACTAAACTATAGACCTCGAAGTCTGAAGTTCGGTCCCAACTTCAGACTTCGATTATGAAGTTTGCTAATTTATACTAAAAAAAGTTGAAATTGATAAGAAACTAATAAGATAAAAGAAAAAAGAAAAGAAGATTCAAATATGAAACTGAAGTTATGCTTATATGAAGTCCAACTCCAGTCCATGAGACTGATTTGTTGAAGTGGCTGCACCTTGCAAAGCTTTACAAAAGTGATTGTGCTCTAAATAGCACTGAAATAATAGGCTATTGGTGCACTTCGCCCCACTTTAGAACCCATAATACTAGGTGGACCCTTCTTAGAGGGGGAAATGCACAAATAGCAAATTTTACAATCGCTATTTAGAGAACATGTGAAAACTCATAACATTAAATTATAGCCGGCATTTTCGATTTTATATCATTGCGACTGAAGTTGACCTTACCAAAGTATAATTTTAGATTGTATAAAATTTCAACTTCGAACCTTTTAGATAAATTTTAGACAACATGATTGGATTTGAGTTAGTATGAAGTTGAATTCAACTTCAATCCCGTGGTATATGAAGTTCTCAAAATCAAAAGCGGCTATGCAATTGTTTCATAAAGTAGCTACGACTTAAATGGCACTTGTACATATGCTACCCATGAAATTTCTACTTTTAAAAGAATTTGTACTTTTTGTGAGACTTTAAAGGAATTATTACCCCACATAACCATTCCCAACCCTTATCCACTTTCTGTAATCATATTTTATCTTTTTTTTCTTTTCCTAGCATATTTATCAAATATAATTTGATGATATAAATATTTAAAAAATATAAGATAAATATATGTGTGTATATATGTGTATAGAAGTTATATACAAAGAATCAATCTAATTATATGCCATATTTTAATTATAAATCAAATTTTAAATATAAATATTGTTGCTAGATTATATTAGTGCTAGATAGCTTGTTAATATGGTATATTAAGGACTATTTATGTAGAAATCCCGACCTTTTAAAAGAAGTGGCCTGTTTAGCCTAGGTCCATCTTTGAAAGGGGAGATTTGCAAAAATATGTCACATTAGACGGTGGTTTAGATATTTACCCCACAATTCAAAGTATTTACTAACTAATAGCCTTGTGAACATAAGTTTTAATTTGTTTTAATGGTATATGTTGTCTGTTAGTTATAAGTTTTGTTAGTTCGAACTTTGAACCATAAACAACAGTTTATACTATCTTTACTGTCTGTAAATTATGAAACGTTAAGAGCTTTACCTAACTGGCAAAACTTCAAGCTTTGCCTATTAAGGAGATATAAAGGTCATTTTCGTAAGAAAAAGAAATTTAGTGAGGCCAAAAGCTTAATCCAACCCTTATTTGTGTCATATTTTGCAATTTTAACTTTTAAAAGAGGATATCTTCTAGCTAGACCTCTTATTGGGCTTCAACTTTCTGATGTTGGTCTGCAACCCAAGTCCCTAATCTTGCAAACAAGTAATTAGGGACATGGGACAGAGAGGGAAAGAGAATTTTAGCTTTTGAGTGAAAAATCTTTGCCCATTCTCAGACAAAGAGAAGGAGAACTAGAGATTTGCGTGAGAATCAATGAAGCTAACAGTGTAGCCACACAATAAACTATGATCATCGTAAGTAAATAAAAAGTTTGGCTTAACATTTTGGAACTATTTTTCAAATAATTGTTGGAAAGTTACGTACCAGAACAATGGTTAGACTACTTAAAAAAAATAAATTATTTTATTTTTTATATTTCATGCATATTATGTGCATAATAAGTGTAGTTTTTATGGATACTGATTATGATAGCTATTCTTCTAAAATTTTCATAAGTTTTGGGCTAAAATGTTTTGAAATTTTTTTGCGAGATGGACACTTCGGCGCCAATGCCACAATTTTGACCCATTGAAAAATCAAAAATGGCCTTTCTGGGGATTGCAAATCTTTGTATTAGAAAAGACCTAGCAACCGCCATTCTGGCGATCGTGAGGTCCTTGCTAATAGAAGAATCCCCGATCGGCAAAGAGCCATTTTATATAAGATTTTTGGGTTATGGGGTTAAATCCCTGGCAGGCACCGGAAAGTGCTCTAGTTTAGTAAATCACCCAAAAGTTTGCGTCATTTGGTCTAGGAAAATTTTCAATAATAGGCAATCTACCACCCAAAATTACAAACAGGAGACTATATTTTTTTTCATGCATAGCACTCATCCCTAAAATTACAAATTTTAGCGCTCTTTCATAAAAAAAACACCCTAGCTACCAAATCTCCCCATTCCCAGCCACTAAGCCGCCAGCAGACATCATTCCCCACCAGTGGTGTCGTTACTTTTTTGTATTTTACTGAATTTATGTTGTTTATTGCATCTAAATCATTGCTTTGGACAAGTTTATACACACAAATCTCCCCAAAAAAATAAATTATATATGAATATACATAGATAAATGCGTAGAAATTAGAGAAATACAAAAATATACACAAAAAAGTAAAAATTCTTATAAACATCCTTAATATACATATTTATTCACTCGTATATACACATTTATGCAAAAATTTATACAATTTT
Organism: Petunia axillaris subsp. axillaris; assembly: GCA_029990575.1. Lineage (NCBI taxonomy): Eukaryota > Viridiplantae > Streptophyta > Magnoliopsida > Solanales > Solanaceae > Petunia > Petunia axillaris. The sequence continues at coordinate 50,356,713 of JARKNS010000009.1, forward strand.
ATACACGTTTATAAATTTGTATAACATTGTATAAACTTGTATAAAATTGCTATCTTGAGAAAAGGGTGACCGGTCGGGTAAGATTCGAAAATATGAGCCATTTTTGGTAATTTTCGTCTTTTGCTTGTTTTTTAGTGTAATTATCGTGATTTTCACAGGTAGGTCTTTTTAGTTTGATATTTAATGTTTGTCCCCTTTTTGAAATTTATACAAGAATAGCCCTAATTTGTAAGTGTAGATGGCGCGTTAAAATAGAGCTCTGTAACCCAAATATGCAGGGTCAGTATTTCTACTCGAAAATGCTGCAAGTTTTAACAGTACTACAAGCATTTTGGTCTGATTTTGAAAATATGAATTTTCTATGCTTTTGAACAGTGTGCATCTCTATCCCAAGAATGTGTCTGGGAATAAGACACCAAATGGCAATTGCAGTTCCCAAGTCTCAAAATCAATCGCTTAAACCATTTTTTCAAACCACAGAACACATTTACCAATACTTTATTTAGGCATTTGCTTAACTGATATACACACACACACAGCTAGTATTCCCAAATCAAAATTTTATATTGAAAGGGATTTGAAAATTGTGTAAAATAACATTTGTCCGATCGAGGAAAAATACATGTTTAATGTTAGTGTAATAAAAAATGTGCTAGTAGACAGCGTCACGTTATTAGTGTTTTTACTAATTAATAATTCCATGCTTTATTCTTCATTAAGGCAATCTAATTCTGGGTTATGTATTGGAAGCACAATAGTTGGATATATTAGCAAATTGAGTGTATTTGGTAAAAATTGACGTGCTCGGTCAGCACCTCGGAGTGGTGGACCGAAATGAAAGCGAGCCGACGCTCCGAAGAGAAATGATTAAACTCGCGACAAAGTCACCGAAGTCAAGTTCTAACGCCACTACCGAAGGCGAGTTGAACGCCGAGCTTCGGTGACACGTCCTCCTATCCGAACAGCAAGGTCAAATCACCGAAGCCTTGTGACCAGGCTTCGGTAACCACCTCGGCTCCAGCGGCTTTGCAGCCCACTACTTTACCCCACTAACTACTCCATTTAATGTCCAGATCGTGGGAGATGCATTAGCTGATGGTGGAGAACGTGGGCAAGGCATTCATGCCTATAAATAGTAGATCATTTTGTATCCTAGGGATCTGAAAATTTATACTGAAACTCTGCCCAAATTTGCACTCACAATTATATATTGAAGAACAGTTCATTTTCCCGCATTTATATTTTTTTCCTGTGTTATTTCAACTTTGATACGAAGAATTGCTTATATTCGAATCCAAATTCGATTTGTACACCTAAACTGATTTAGCCCATACAAATTGGCGCCGTCTGTGGGGATATAAGCAGTAACGCTTTGTTCCAAAGTTTCACGTCCGTTTTTTCATCAATGCTTACGATTCAACTGCGCCATGGCTGACAATGGCGGTAATAATAGTGAACGGGCTGACGTTCCGTTGAACCAACAACCCATTTCACCAATGACAACTGAAGAGTTCCATATTTATGTTGTCACTACGCTAAGAGCTCTCCAAAATAGACAGGATGAGCAAGCGAATATTAATGCTGAGTTTCGCGCTTCGTTAGAAGCGAGGAACAGTGCTGCCCAAGGCAACACCCAGCCTTCGGCTCCTGGTGGAGGCATACCGCTCTTCGTTCCTCCGGGCGCGATAACAGGGGGACCTCACAACGGGGCTACGTCTGAGGGTTCGGGGAACAACCCAACTACCACGCCACACCTCGGGACGATTCCCACCGTGGCTGAAACAACGTCTTCTGTTGACGTTGAAAAGATGAGCAGAGAAATCGAGGCCCGCATCGAGGCGCGGGTGGAGAAGCGCCTCGAGGGAGTACCGGGGATAACAAAAGAGGAAGACGACCTCGATATTGATCAATACAGGGAGCTACCCTTCAAACCCGAAGTGGCTCCAGCCCCAACTCCCAAAGGCTTCAAACTCATATTCTTGAAGAAATACGATAGGACTACCGATCCCAAAGAACACATAACAGAATATATGTCAATGGTGAAGAGCAACGGCTTAACGGCTATACAGCTCGAGTCGATATTCTTGAAAAAATTTGGCGATTCCTTAGAGAAGGGGGCTTTACGTTGGTATATGTGTTTGCCAGCGGGGTCGATTTCCTCCTTTAAGGAAATGTCTAGCGCCTTCGTCAAGGCGCACACCGGGGCGGAAAAGATCCTCCAAAGGAAGGAGGACATATGCTAGGCGAAACAAAAGCCCGGTGAGCCACTCAAAGAATTTTTTGAGCGATTCCACGCCGAACGCATGGAATTGACTCGGATGGATGATACCTTGGCCATCATGGCATTTGAAAAAGGTATCAATGTTCGCAATTCTAATGCTGCCGCTGAATTGCGAAAAGAACTTCAACAATATGAGGTCCTAACATGGGAGGATCTACATAGGCGCACTTACTCCAAAATCAGATTGGAGGAGGCTGAATTCAAGAGCCGAGGTTATCATCAACGAAACCGAGGCGAATCTTCAAATCGCGCCGAGGCGCCACGAAGTAACCCAAAGGGGAGGTATGAGCCATATACCCCAACAAGGCAGCATGTCAGCCAAAGGCTGGGGAACATCCTCGATAGTTCATACCCTAATTCTCACATAAGCCAAAGGCTCGGAGGGAAGGTTCAACCCAATACGAACCAAAGAAATCCCTCAAGTTCAGCTTCGGCTCCAAAAAAGGATCTACCTCGGATCCAAGACTACAACTTCAATATATCGACGTCGGAGCTGGTCAATGTAGTCAAAGGGACTGCCGGGGTGAGGGTTCCCAAGGATATGAGGACCCCGGCGGATAAAAAGGACCATAATCTGCATTGCGAATTCCACGCAGATTATGGTCATAGGACCGAGGATTGCAAAGCTTTGCGCCTCGAGGTTGCTCACTTGCTGAAGAAGGGAGTTTTGGCCGACTTCCTCACTGACAAAGGAAAAGATAACTTCTCCAAAAGCCGAGGCGATGGACAACCATCTCGGGCTCCACCCCCGGAGAGAGTAGTGAACGTCATTACCGGGGGGTCAGAGGTGAACGGCATAATTTCGCCGCGGCCAAGAAATTCGCCAAGCTCTCCATCACCATGGAGAAAAGAACCCGAGTTGGAGGCTCGGGTAAAGACATTGTTTTTGAAGACGATGACTGTGATGGTATGATGTTCCCCCATCACGATGCTTTGGTCATCATACTGAGGATCAACGACTCCGACATCAAAAGAGTCTTGATCGACCCCGGTAGCTCAGTCAATATAATTAGCTACGGGGCTGTTAAGAAAATGTGGCTGAAAGGGGAAGTTGTCCCCAAATCAACAGTGTTAGCTGGCTTCAACAACTCCACGGAGAAAACATTGGGTGTAATCACACTCAAGACATTCGCTGAGGGGGTTACTAAAGAAACATTGTTCCAAGTCATGCCCGAGGATTTGGCGTACAATGTGATCCTCGGAAGGCCATGGATCCACTCCATAGAAGCTGTCCCCTCCACCTTGCATCAAGTGATTAAATTCCCTACACCTTGGGGAGTTCGATCGATCAAAGGGGAGCAACGAGTAGCAAGGGAGTGCTATTCGGTTGCATTAAAGAGTAGAGTCGCCCCGATCGTGTCAAAGCAATAGCAACGACAGGAACCGGGGTCAAGCGGGGAGGACGCCCGAGAAGAATTCGAAAAGATTCCAGCTTGTATTCAAGAACCTCGGAAGCAAAAAGCCGAGGACTCAACTGTTGAAGAATTGGAATCTTTCACCCTATTGAAAGATTTCCCCGATAGAAAAGTATTTGTCGGCTCGGAGTTGGACCCGGAGTCGAAAAAGCGATTATCGAAGTTTTGAAGTCCAACCATGATTGTTTTGCTTGGTCTCATGCCGGGGTCAAAAGGAAGGAGATCGGGGATGAAACCACAAAACTACAAGAAAACGGTTTCATAAGAGAGCTGAAATATCCCGAGTGGTTGGCCAATGTGGTGGTAGTACCGAAGAAGAATGGCAAATGGAGAATGTGTGTAGACTACACTGACTTGAACAAAGCTTGCCCTAAAGATTCATATCCACTGCCACAAATTGACAGGTTAATAGACTCCACGGCTGGACACAAAATATTGACCTTCTTGGATGCATATTCGGGCTATAACCAGATCTTCATGGACCCGAAGGACGAAGAGAAGACCTCGTTCATCACTGACCGAGGCACTTTCTGTTATAAGGTGATGCCCTTCGGTTTGAAGAACGCCGGGGCGACCTACCAAAGGTTGGTATGTCGCATGTTTAAAGAATACATTGGGAAGTCTATGGAGGTCTACATAGACGATATGCTCATCAAATCGATCCAAATGGACGATCATTTGAATCATCTGAGGGAAGCCTTTGCCGTGTTGAGGCAATACGGCATGAAGTTGAACCCTGAGAAGTGCGCCTTCGGCGTTGGATCAGGCAAATTCTAGGGATTCATTGTTTCTGAACGAGGAATCGAGGCTAACCCAGACAAAATCAAAGCTATTGAAGAGATCCCCGAGGAGTTGACCGGGGTGAAAGAAGTTCAACGCTTGACTGGCCGAGTCGCCGCCTTGAGTCGATTTATCTCAAGGTCTTCGGAGCGATGCCACAAATTCTTCTCCGTTTTGAGAAAAAAAAAATCACTTCGAGTGGACATCAGAGTGTAAACAAGCGTTGAAAGATTTGAAACAATATTTGGTTAACGCACCGTTGCTTGCCATACCGAAAGAAGGTGAAACATTGCTGGTCTACTTGGCAGTGTCCGAGGTGTCAGTCAGCGATGTGCTGGTTCGGGGAGAAGATGGAAAACAACAGCCCATCTACTATGTGAGTAAGACACTCCTCGACGCTGAAACCAGGTACCCACACTTAGAGAAATTAGCGCTTGCTTTACTTGTTACTGCTCGGAAACTACAGCCCTATTTTCAATGTCACCCAATAGCGGTAGTTTCAACCTTCCCTTTAAGGAGTATATTGCATAAACCAGAGCTATCAGGGAGGTTATCAAAATGGGCGGTAGAGTTAAGTGAGTACGATATTACCTATCAACCTCGAACTGCCATTAAGTCTCAAGTCTTGGCAGACTTCATGGCTGATTTTAGTATGGGAATTTTGCCCGAGGCAGAAAAGGAAAACTCCATAGCAAAAGGAACCTCCTCGGGACTATGGATACTTTATACCGACGGAGCAACAAACTCCAAAGGTTCAGGGCTAGGCATAGTCTTGAGAGCACCCACCGGGGAGAAAATTAGGCACTCGGTTCGGTTCAAGAGAGTAACCAACAACGAGGCAGAATATGAGGCAGCTTTAGCAGGTTTGGAGCTAGCTAAAGAAATGGGGGTTGAAAGAATCGAGTTGAGGTGTGATTCACAGTTGATAGTGAACCAGATCCTCGGTGATTGGCTCGGGAGCCCAGGATGCAATTATACTTGGATCGAGCACAAAGAATCTTGGCCCAATTCCAAGAATGGAAAGTTAAACAAGTGCCTCGGGATGAAAATACCGAGGCTGATGCTTTGGCAAATCTTCGTTCGGCGATCGATGAAGCTCACTCGGGGACTGACTCAGTGGTTCGGCTGCTGTCCGCACAAATGAGGGAGATTAAGTTACAAGTCAACTCAGTGGATAACCGATGGGATTGGCGAAGTAAATTCATCTCATACTTTGACTCGGGGACTGCCCCCCAAGACAAAAAAGAAGCAAAGAAGTTAAGGACCCAAGCAGCCTCGTATCACCTGATCGAGGGTAACCTATACAAAAGGTTATATTGCGGCCCGATGGCCAAGTGTTTGGGTCCCGATGAAGCAAGGTATGTGATGGCCGAAGTGCATGAGGGCGAGTGCGGCAATCACTCGGGGGGAAAATCCTTGGTGCGTAAGTTGTTAAGAGCTGGGTATTATTGGCCCACATTTAGTGCAGAAATGTGATAAGTGCCAACGCCATGGGCGGATGATCCACCAACAGGCCGAGCCTCTACATTCAGTGGTATCACCATGGCCCTTCATGAAATTGGGAATGGACGTCGTTGGATCATTGCCCAAAGGAAAGGGTGGTGTTCGTTTCATCTTAGTTTTGACCGATTACTTCACAAAATGGGTGGAAGCGGCGGCTCTCACCAAGGTGAAGCAAAAGCAAGTGATCAACTTCATCAAAAAGAACATCATCTACAGGTTCGGCGTCCCAAAAGAAATTGCTTGTGACAACGGTAAACAATTCATGGGGGCAGCTATCACTGATTTCTTCAAGCAGTGGGGAATCAAAAGAATTGCCTCGACTCCTTACCACCCAAGTGCCAATGGCCAAGCTGAGTCTTCGAACAGAATCATAATTGAAAATCTCAAGAAGAGACTCGATGAGAAAAAAGGTCCTTGGCCCGAAGAGCTGCCCGGGGTGTTATGGGCCATGCGAACAACGAAGAAGAACAGCACCGGTGAGACCCCTTTCTCACTAGCTTATGGTATGGACTCCCTCATCCCTGTAGAAGTAGGCGAACCAAGTCTCCGGTATGCTCACACCGCCGAAGACGCCAACAAAGAAGCAATGTGCATAGAATTAGATCTGCTCGGGGAGAAAAGGGAATTAGCTTTGGTTCGGCTAGTCGCCCAAAAAAGGCAGATCGAAGCTTACCTCAATAGGAAAGCCAAACTCAGGGACTTCAAAGTTGGAGACTATGTGCTGAAAACTGTGAATCAATCAACAAAGGAAGATAACGGGGGGAAGCTTATTGCAAATTGGGAAGGACCCTATAAAGTCAAGGCAATCGTTGGAAAGGGCTCTTATCAAATCGAGAATCTGCAAAGAGAACCCGAACCTCTGAATTGGAATATCTCCAACCTGAAGCGATACTACTTCTAACAGAGGTAAACACTTTTCAATCTCATTAAATTCATCCACGGCCCCGAGCCGAACAACGCTCCCATGGCCTCGATCGAAATGTACTAACTTGCTCCCCGTTCCATTTTTTGCTTGACCTCTTCAGGAAGCGAAGCGAACAATTTCCAGTGCTCGGATCTTCATCAAGATTCACAACCGAACACTGGGGGGGGAGTGGGTAGGGTTGATACCGAGGTCGACATCGAGCCTCCCACTCGAAGCTTATCTTTCCGGCAACCGGGGACTCACGCCCGGGGAATAGATTTAGTACATTGTAAATTAGCCCAGTAGCGGCATATTGTCAGTTCGCTTTTATTGAAAATTTATTTTTCACCCAAGGTCCGCTTCGACTTGGTTTTATGTAATTAGCCGATTTCTGGCTCGTTGATATCAATGAATGACTTTGACATTATACCCATTTTTATCTGTTTAAAACTTGCACTCCGAAGTTGCACAATGCATCGACTCGAGGACGAGACGTCGTTCTAAGTTTGCATCGATTAAATTCAATTAAGTCTTGCAAGCAATTTATTTATTCTTAGCAAAGTGTTCGGTATTTGCAAAGGCCAGCACTCAAGACAAAAATACGAACGATCATTTTCCATTAAAAAGCCCGAAGGCTGAAAGTTATTTACATCAAAAAGGACCCGAAGGTCCAAAGCTATGCATACATAAAAGCCCGAAGGCTGATGTCCAAAAAGGCACGAAGGCCTAAAAACAAAATAAAAACATCAAAATGTCCATCAAACACTAAGGCTGCGCCCCATCGGCATCTTCACTGCCCTCTTCGGCACTATCGCCTTCATCTTCGCCTTCGGGCCTGCCATCATCTGAGCCTTCACTCGAAGGGAGCTCGTCCACAATCCTTTGAGCCTCGGCAGCAGCCTCCCTTGCCTTGGCAATCTCATCTTCAAGTACAATCTGCCAGCCTGGACTTGTTCAAGGGCGCTAAGCCTGGTCTTGACAACGGCCCATGTTTCCTCAAACTTCGCCCTTGTTGCCCTAACCTCAGTCCGCTCATTAAGGTACGCAATCCTACCCTCGAGCTTGGATATCTTGCCCCGAAGGGCTGGCACTTGTTCCACTTGGCTCTGCAACTCGATGAGTTTGGCGTTGTACTCCCCAAGCTTACTGCGATATTTTTCGCCTGCTTCAAGCACTTCGGTTTTGGCCCTAAAAAGCTCAGCCTCAAGGCGAGCATTTTCAAGGCTCAACCTCGAACGCTCTGCAGTAAATTCATTCGTCGCGACTTGGACTCGAGCTTCGGCACATTCCACAGCCACACGAAAATCAGCTTCGGCCTTCGCCGAGGCTTCATTGGCACGTTCCAGCTCATCGTTCAGAATTGCAAATTGGGACTCTAGCTCGGTAACTTGCCCCCTAAGAATCTTCTTCTGATCATCCCAAGCGGCGGCAGCTGCTTGGATCTCTTTGGCTCGATCGCGTTTGAGGTGAACAGTTTGCAATGCAAGGACCAAACTCTGCATTTGAAACACTGTCAGTACCCGAAAAATAGTGAGATCAACTATGCAGAATGCACACTAAGACTTATCCGAAGGGCTGAAGCGGCGGAGACACCCATCAAGCTCATTGGGCTAAGATTCCAAAGGGCATGAGCTTCGGCAGGACCAAGTATGCCATCAAGGGCCACGATATCCTCTTTTGTGGCATCCAACAAATTCGCATCGGGATATATTTCCAAAGCCCGGGGTACAGTGCTTGTAGGCTTCGGCGAGGCTCAAGAAGCTTTAACCGTACTCTTAATCAGGCCTTCACCCACTCTAGCCTTGCCCTTTCGCTTTGCAGCCTCCTGATCAAACTCCTCAACGTTTATGACCTCGGTCGTCCCACCAAACTCGGGCCTCGACTCTTGAACTGCCTCAGAGGCCGGTTCTGGCCTTACCTCGGGAACCAAGGGTGGAAGCTCTTCATCGCTGGGCTAATCAATGAGACCCCGGCGTTTTGTGAACGACGCTTCGGCAGCAGGAGCAGGAGCTTCCTCGACCCGAGGTCCCTTCGCCTTGGCCGCTCGCTTTGGCACAACCCTCTTTCTTTTGGAACCTGGGGAAGGAAGGGAAGCAATTCGTTTAACATGAGAGAATGTAGAGGTGGAAACGCAAGAAAACCGACCCAAGAAAATTTCATCACCTTGTGAGGTCCCCGGGCTAGACGAACCCTTGGCCTTCTTCTCATCAATGAGCCGCTTTGCCAAGGTCGCCATCTGGGCAACGCCCTCGGCGATGTCAAGCACCGTCCTCTCTTTTTTCTTCTTTTCTTTCTTATCCTTCTTCTCCTCTCCTTCCCCCTCAACATCCACTTCGGCTCCTTCCTTCCATTCGGTTTCTCTCACAGCCCTGTTAGGGAGACCTATACAAATGAAAAACATTAGACCATGACGGTTCAAAACCAATAAAAGGCAGGTCACCAATACGAACGCACAACTCACTATGCCTCTTACACGCCCATCGGTTCCCCTCCAAGCCAGCTAATATCATCCACTGTCGCTCTGGGCGCGTCTTCGCCTGCATAACTTCGGTAACCCACTCAAGCAAGTTCCTTGGTGGATTAATTGGGACCTTCTCAGCTGCAAGTCGTGGATAAAAGGTCAGATACTAATTATGACAATCCAAACCCGAAGGGAAAAAAGAAGTACACTTACGTTGAGCATTCCATACTTCGGGAAAGCCAGGTTCGGCTGATAGCAACCTTGTAGGGATGAGCACATACCGATCATTCCAACCTCGGTCTCCATGGTCCTCACTCTTACTCAGAATTGCGTAAGAACCCCGAGGCAGGAGGGCCACCACCCTGGCTTTATGGAAGTAAGGGTAGTAGAGAGAGATCAAATGCTGGAAGGTGAAAGGCAGCCCAGCTATGTCACTCAAATACTCGAGGGCTTGGACAAACCTCCAAACCCCGGGCCCAAGTTGAGCTAAACAAAGGTTGTAGGATCGGCAAAACATATCAATAATAGGATGCACATGCAAGTTAAATCCTATAGTGAAGGGGTAGGTGAAAACCGAAGAGTACCCCTCGACGTGCGTAGAGACAGCCGAGTCCGACGCCGGGATCCTAATCTCCACTTCGGGTCCCCACCGGCAGTCAGCTCGAACAGCCTCAAGCTTGTCCTCGGTTATGATGCTCGAGGTGACATGAACTGGAATATTTCTTTTTTTCCCTTTCTGAGCATCGGACTGAGCATGAACCTTCAAGTCCTTGTCATTGCTGAGACTTGAAGGAATGACCAACCAAGGATCAATCTCAACCTCGAGAGGAATTTTCCTCTTGGACTTTTTCGATAGGCCGGCCTCGGTCTCCCCTTTTGGGCCAGTTGTCCCACTCACTTCGGCCCCGCCTACCGAACCGCCCGCCTCCTTGGTACAGGTGACGTCATCACCCTCGACGTCACCCCTGTCCACATCGCGATCATCATCGCCCACGTCAAGCTCAACGTCGAAGCTGACCAGCCTTGGCTTTGCGCCTTTTAGGGGCAGGAGCCGCAGACGTGGCCTCGCCACCAGCCTCCGCTTCAACCACCTGCAATGGCGACACAAAGATGATCGCCTCGTCGTTCATGGCCATGGCGGCAAAACGCTCCGCCCTCTCACCAGAATCACTTGAGCCATGACCAGAGTTTATAGCATACATATTGATAATCAAATGGAAGAAGGAATCAAGATCAGAGAAGCAAGTTTGGAAAGTGAAGGAGCTATTTCTTCAAAGATTCTGGTTAAAGTTTCAAGTGAAGTGGAAGGGAGTGAAGTGAGGTATTTATAGGAGACTTACACGTGCAAGTGGGAGAAGCAATGATGACTGTAACGTTAGAGAAAATGAAAAGACGGTGCGACCGTTTGGTGACCTATCAACAGCCGCCACGTAACGCGGAACGGCAACCTGACAGACGTGCAGCTTTTGAAATCCTTGGATAGGGCTTCGCCGCATCGACTTCCCGCTCAAATTCATTCCACTCCTCGGCAACCTCGGCGTTCATCCGAGGAGTGGGGGGGACTATCTGTATTGGGTAAAAATTGACGTGCTCGCTCAGCACCTCGGAGTGGTGGACCGAAATGAAAGCGAGCCGACGCTTCGAAGAGAAATGATTAAACTCGACAAAGTCACCGAAGTCAAGTTCTAACGCCACTACCGAAGGCGAGTTGAACGCCGAGCTTCGGTGACACGTCCTCCTATCCGAACAGCAAGGTCAAATTCACCGAAGCCTTGTGACCAGGCTTCGGTAACCACCTCGGCTCCAGCGGCTTTGCTGCCTTTATCCCACTAACTACTCCATTTAATGTCCAGATCGTGGGAGATGCATTAGCTGATGATGGAGAACGTGGGCAAGGCCTTTATGCCTATAAATAGTAGATCATTTTGTATCCTAGGGATCCGAAAATTTATACTGAAACTCTGCCCAAATTTGCACTCACAATTATATATTGAAGAACAGTTCATTTTCCCGTATTTATATCTTTTTTGTGTGTTATTTCAACTTTGATACGAAGAATTGCTTATATTCGAATTCAAATTCGATTTGTACACCTAAACTTATTTAGGCCCATACAGTGACAAAGGGAAATGTGAAAGAGAAGTAGCAAAAATAGGCGGACAATGATAAATAAGAAAGCTGATGAAGACAGTGAAACAAGATTAAAAGTGGTATTCTAAGTTGAACCCTGTAAAGGAGACCATTTGAGAGTGTTAGAATTTATCTACCTTCCCACTCACACGACTATATATTTTGGCATTGTATTGAGAGTGTTAGAATTTATCTACTTTCCCACTCACACGACTATATATTTTGGCATTGTATTGAGAGTGTTAGAATTTATCTACTTTCCCACTCACACGACTATATATTTTGGCATTGTATAAGTCTGATGATGACATGAATATGATGTTACTTGAAACAAAAATTTGTCAATTCATTACTGACAAGTTTTTTGATAAGTTAATGAATGGTGGAAAGACTGAGATAAACATATATGATCCAACATAATATTGCAAGATAAAAGCACTTAATCTGACATAGTGTAACCCAACATATTTATTGAAATCATCTGACCCCAATTATAAAGACAACAAAAAGAACAAAAACGAAAGGAGAAGGGAAACCAAAAGGTCATTATCTCAACTACTATAAGGCTTCTAGTTTAAGAAAAGCACACATCAACACACGTGTTGGAGATAATTGTAAGTGCATTATTAGGTTCACATAAACATGTTGGTACTTGTTTTCATCAACAGCCATGAGAGTATCATATCTAATCATCAATAGACAATATGGTTCACTCTTTTTGCAAGAAATTAATTTGATCTCCTGCCTGTTCCTTTCTTAAAAAATTCTAATAACTCCTTCACAATTTAGAGGCTTCTAGTTTCTAATTAGTTCCCGTCCAAACAAGTTATTAGACGCGTTAGATTGTACTAGCTCTTTTATTTGTTGGAGAAGAAGATTGTGGTATTTACTAGAAAACTCTAAGTTTAGGTTTTTGTTCTCGCGAGTCTGATTTTTTCTTTTACCTTCTCTTTCCATTTACGGTTAAACCTTTCTATAACAGCAACTTGTTATAACAATATTTCAGTAGAATGTCTTAAATTTTTTTTAAAACTATTTTTTCAAATTATATTTTATCTTTCTATAACTGCATTCTACCTATAACAGCAATGATGTTCATTATAGCGGTACATTCTTTATAAAATTACATCTCTATAACAGTCATAGTCAAATTTTGTATAATAATATTCTGTAAGAGATATATTATGTATAAAATAAAATTCATTATATTTATGATAATCATTCTTAACATATTTTTTTTTTTTACATTCGTACCATAAAAAAATAGTAATGTAAAAGTATGTTGAATACCTTTAGTTGGAAGTTTGGACAAAAATCTTCGTCAATTCAAGCGTTATATTGTTACTAAGAGACTGCAATTTAATTCAAACTTGATTTTTTTTTTAACAATTTCAATTAATTTTATTGCATATGTATATTAGATTTAATTTTTTATTGGTACAGTACAACTAGTTATAGATTTATTAATAATGCATTAACTTTTTTAATTTTTAATTTATGAAATATGAAATTCTATTGAGATTTGAAATATAACCTGTATTTTTGCGAACTTTTTTAACTATAACAGCTAGATGCATACATATATAACATCACCTCACTATAGCAGTCATGAAAGTCCAGACAAACGATGCTACTATACAGAGATTTGGCCGTATTCTTTACCTTATGTCCTTCTCTGTTTTTGTTTTAGGGTTCTAATTATAATTTGTAACAAATGTCGCTTGTGTCGCATTGTGACATATACTTCTGTCATTGTAACTATCTTAGTGATAAGTTAAAAAAAGGGAAAAATTAAGGCAAAAAGGAAGTTGAACTTAATTAAGATGGAAAGATTAGATAAAGCAAATAAATAATATTGATAGACAAAAAAAAAAGTGTACATTTAAATCTGCTTCAATTCATATGCTATAGTTTGATTGGACATAAAGCTAAAAAAAAAAAAAGAATTTTAAAACTTTGTGATGATAAATAGTACTCCATGACATAATTTTTTTTGGCTATTAATAAATTTTTTAATTTATGGTCTTAAACTTGTCATAACACTTGTGTTGTCATAAAGTTTCTCATCAAAATTCAAGAGTAAAATTAAAAATTTAAATTAAATTTAAAAACATGTCATTCTTTATAAAAATGATTATTGAAGTGATTATGTCTCTCTTTCCAATAAAAGAAAGAAGATTGGAGTAATTTCTTAACGTAATTTCACATACAAAATCTTGTTCTGTCTTATAATACATTCGATCCGAATGATAAAATAAAAGTTTAACCCAACAAACAAATCTAAAGGAAAGTACTTGAGATTCATCAAGCCCTTCAAAAGAAAGAGTTGGATTTCACTTCGACAATACTAGATACATAATCTATACATAGTACACACACCCCCACCTCCAAATCTCTGTTTCCCCCATTGCCTAATACTCTAGTACATAAACAAACCAAAATACAGAATTATACCCGTTTCCTCACCTCCAAAATGATCACCAAAAAGAAGAAAAATTACATAAAGTACTAACCTCTTATGTCTTCATAAGAACTTATGATCATACACTAATACATATATTTAAACTTCAGGACAGCAAAAGAAGGAAATCTTGGATAAAATAACCCCTAATTTGCTTTGTAGGTACTAAGTGGAATAGCCGAGATGTGAAAGCTAATTCGGACATAACCGTGATTGCAAAAAGACACTTAGACCCTGAGCAAATAGAGGCTAAGCTCAGGACCTCCATGACCATCAGGATTCATCATGTAAAAAGCTTCAGAATCTTTAGACCCAACAACTCTTTCAAACTTTGCTCTCATATACATTAACTCACCTTCTGATCCAATACCATCTCCATCACTAGGCAAAACTCCAGCTCCCATTGTAACTGGCCCAATTGAATTCAAAATCTTCCATTCCTCAGGCCCACATTCCCTTCTCATTGCATAGCCACATTTTCTTCCATTACAATATGTTCTCCATATTGGTTCCTCTAACATTTTAACAGCTTTTTTCCCAGTTCTCTTATCAGATTCTAGCGCAATTCTCACCGTTCCAGAAGCCATTTCTCGAACTAGTACACTTGTTGGAGTTGCCAATTCGACGAAAAATGCTGGACTTAATTTGGGATCTTCTTGAAATGCAAAATGAACATGTCCGCGTCTATACCCAAATAAAGTACCAACAACTTTCGTACCAAGTCCTAAGTGTGTTCGGCTCTTACCGAATATAGTAAGAGCCGAACGAAGTTTAGAAACTGTCGAACGTGACAGTTTCTTGCTCGGTGCATTCACTGGCCCCGGAAAGGCCAGTGAATGCACATTTAACTCGTCTTCTTCTCGCAGCGAAGACGAGTGAAATGTAGTTAAGTACATTTCATCATCATAGTCTTCATCTTCAACCTTTTTCTTGAAGTTGAAGTATCTTCTTGAAAAGGAGAAAGACTCGTGAGGGTTCATAGCCATGATGGTTCTCATGTTGAATTAACAAAGGAAGAGAAGTTGAGGAAGTTAGGAAAATACGGGAAGTTCTTTTGACTCTTATGTTTTGAGTTCTAATATATATTGTGGTATTATGGGGTGTGAAAGTGATTATTTTTAAAGATTTTTGTTACAATAATATTGGATTTTGAAACTGAAAAAGTGGCAGGAGAATCCTGACAAAAAGAAGGTGAGCAGCCCTACCTAACTGTTTAAAGAAAATTGAGCACAGAGAGCATGTAACAGAACTAGGCAAAAAAGAGATGTGAATTTAGGAAAGTTAAATAGTAGTGGAATGTATAGATTGAAGAGACAAAAGGATTTATCAGACAAAAAAGATTAATGTTATCTTCTTGTTTTTGTTTTTGTTATAGGATAAGGACAATATCAATATCATGCCTCAATCTATTGTAATCGTGGGAATTTATTTTTCAATTACATTTCGTGAATAACTCACATTCAACAATTTAAAATTTAACAAACGAATTGTATTGCTCCTTCCCATCCCTGTTTTGTTAGGCACTTGTCTGCTTCAATTTACTCAATTTAGGAAGTTAAACTAACATTAAATTAATTTATTTAAGAAATTAAAAAAAAGGAGTACTTGTAAATTTTCCTGTATTCAATTAAACCTCAAGGAACTACTACAAGTGAAAGAATTTAACCAAAAAGAGGTTCTCTAAACTTTCATGAAGTTGACGCGTGCACATGTTTAAGAAGTGCAAAATTTTAAGCAAGCATAAGTGACAAAACTCATGAATTAACTAACAACAGAAACATCTTAAAATTTCTAACCCGTTTGTTATTTAATAGAAAACATCAATCTCAAACATGTGAAGATCATACAAGAATGTTAATTGAGAGTATTCCAAAAAGAAGTCCCTCTCCGCCATTTGAAAGTGATATACAATATTTTTTTTATGTATAAAGTCTTTTATTGAAATCAATTACGTATAAAAAAAGATCTTGATACTGTTAAGTTTTTTAGAATAAGGCAATGTAGACACTGACCACGAAAATGTGTGATTATATGAGACTCTTCACCTTTAGAGGTTTCCTATGCGAGCCTCGAGATTGAAGTAACAATTTGTAAGGAGCGCTCCCTCTTTAGTTTGTCCTAGGCACTAGGCAGTATGTATTTGCATGACGCTAGCCAACTAATATTGGATACCAAATTGTTTTACGAAAAATTCAAAAATATTTTACAGCATATAATGTTTATACTGTTTGTCTTGATCTGAGTCGGAAATTGAAACTCCCTCATATCCATTTTAAGTGTCTTTTTAGCTTTTTAAAAATTTCAAAATAAGTGTCATTTTAAAAATTAAGAGCATTAATTTTTCCTTGCCTAATTTTCCCGTTCGATAATAATTGTGTTAACAACTTGCTATAAGTTTGAGAAAAAGGGTAATGTAGACAAATAATGACCCCTTCATTAATGTAAACTAATAAAATTTCTTAATGAGCATGTCTACACTTAAAATAGTCTGATAGGTTATAGCATCTCTAACTATTGTTTAATGTGTGTGGGGGGCTGGGGCTAAGCAAGAATGTAATTAAGGAGAAATTGGCGACATTTGCAGATGAAACAGCGAAAGATGAAGGTTTAGACACCAAACTGCACCCACCAGGACTTATGCACATCAACCATTCATTCAAAGATTCAGTAATCAGTGGCTATCTAATAGAAACAGTGAGAGAGAAAATGAAAACTCGAGATGGACATGCTCAATATGCACACAAATCTATGAAGTATATAGGACCATTAGCCACCATCGTGTTCTGTATCTTCTTGCTTTTATCAGAGTTGGTTTAAATAATTGAAATCTGATTCTGTTCTTTGTACTACTATATGCAGTAGGCGTGGTTTGGACACTGGTTCCACAAGACTTTTGCAGCTGAATGTGGCAACTAGCAACTATCTCACGTGGAATTGGAACACAAAAGTTTCTTTGTGCATTCGATTTTGTAAAATTTATTAACTCGACTAATTCAAATTTGTTACTATATTATGTATTACTTCATATTAAGGGGGAAGTCATTCCTTAAAAATCCTCAATTTTCATGATTCAAACCATATAAGATTAAGGAATTTAATTCGTTCATTATGTGTGGGATTTAATTTTGTATACACTACATATATTCATTTAGTGATTAACATTCCCTATTTTTTTTCAGTGGAGTCCAAATGTAACTGGATTTTTTGATATCTTATTTTATTTGCCTCCAATTGAAAAAGAAAGCATGAATAGAGATTTTTTTCTGGTGCAGTTCTTTTAACATACGATCAATTTCCAAGAAATTTCAATAAGGCTACCTTAAAAAATGATCAAGTCATGTCACCTTGAATGGAGGGGCAAGAGTGTGAAACTGCGACATAACAAGTTACCCACTTATAAGAGGAAACAATAGTGTCAGCAATGTTCCCAAAAAGAAGAAAAAAGAAGCTAACAATGTCAAAAAGTGTACTAATCAGGACTCTTAACATTGAGCCAATAAATCATGTAAACGGCTTATCATTACTATTGTGGTAGACAGTACATAATGGTAAATCAAAAGTCTTCCCTTTTGTTGAAAGCTTGATATTTTAAATATAATTACATATGCTTAAAAGTCAAATAATTCTTGAATATTTTTCCTTCACCGACTGCTCAATATGCACCACATGTGAAGTAGCCAAAAGTAGACATGTCTAGGGTCAAAGCTTGTTGAAATTCTGGGTGCACCACTAATCTATCAAGAAGTGATTAGTTAACAAAGTTTTTAATTAAATATTTTATTTTTGGAGGTGTGATCATGCTACCTAAATGTCACGGACCAGCTAATTTTCATCTACAACCAACAACTAAGGAGATCAAAGTAGAAATATCATGTTGAATAAGCCAGAGATGTCAAAATCAAGACCTAAAACCAAAGAGCTTCAATCCAATTAACAATCTTGAAACAACCCTACGATCTATAGTTAGGTGATGAGTAAGATGATTTGCTTTATGTGGAGAGAGAAAGAATTAAGCAGACTATGTTTTTTAAACATTTAGCATTTTGATTATAAGATGCTTAGGCTCCTTTTTTTGACATTAACCTATCAGTTTCACTTGTGTAATTTTTGCGTAATATCTTGCAAAAAGTTTCAGCGGATGATTTGGTGACATGCTGTTTAAGTTTTAGCACCTTTAAAAAGCAGTGGGATTTGCAAAAATATGACACGGGAAGCTTTGGTTTGCCAAAATGGTAACTGATGTTTTGTAAAAACGCCCTCATTAGTTTAATGAAATTTTTTTCGGACCAAAATATCCTTATAAATCAGTAAAAAGATGCGCCCCAGTCCATCCCCTTCCTTTTCTCCATTCACACTATCAAGAAACCCATAAAACCTCATTCCTTTTACAGACTGCTTTGTTCAAGAGAAGATTAAACGTAAGATTTCTTCAAGTTGCAAGGCTAAAGTTCTCTGCAACTATTGCCACGAGTTTAAGTTCTGCTGCAAAGACTGAAAAATCTCTAAAGTATTGACAATAGCCAAGACTTTAAACTCTACTGCAATGAGAGGCTTGTAGAGACTTCTTGCCTATTACCAAGACTTTAAGCCTTGTTGCCATGGTCTCTACAACTGCAGAAAAAGTCTCTTGATTGTGGAACAAGCGAATCGTACCCTGCGAGTACACGTTCGGGACAACGAAAGCTAGTACTGTGAGTGAAATATCTCTCGTAGTTGGTTTTCAACTATAGCATGTTTAAACTCATTTTTGTTGCATCGATAATATTTTGATTAAATTGTTTAATTGCATGGGACAAGTGCTAGTATAACTGTTATGTTGTTTTATCTGAATGTTATTTTTATACTTGAGTTGTTGGTAAAATGGCTATGTTCCGAAACCTTGGTTTAGTAAGGATTTTCTATAAATGTTGTGATTTGATATTTGCTAGAGATAAAGTACAAAACTTGTGATATTGTATTATAAGTAAATATTATTTTGGGAATTAACTTAGCCAGATCGCCGTTATCTAACGTCGGAATCGTTAGGCCTGGTGCACCTTGTACAGTATTTCTCCTCTGCTAGTAGGAAATAACTAGTCCACCCTCTAGAAGGGAACCCAGCTGACGGGGTAGTCAGACGGCCATGGTAAAATCATGGTGTCAGACCGTAATATTTAATTCTGGCTCAGGAACCTTCTATTATATATAAGGACACGAGTACTATGGTTGAAATTACTATTTTCAATGGAATTACGGTATTATTTATTATGCATGTTTTCTTATATATGCTTGTCCCGAATAAAAACGCCATGGTTGATATTGTCCTCGCTTAGTCTGTGTGACTAACCCTCTT
This sequence comes from Petunia axillaris subsp. axillaris, assembly GCA_029990575.1. Classification (NCBI taxonomy): domain Eukaryota; kingdom Viridiplantae; phylum Streptophyta; class Magnoliopsida; order Solanales; family Solanaceae; genus Petunia; species Petunia axillaris. The sequence goes on from JARKNS010000009.1 coordinate 50,375,980, forward strand.
CCTTTCCCCACTCACAGATAAACTAGTTGAGGCTGATACTTTGAGTCAAGGCGAGTGACAGAGCTGAGGATTGATCCAGTAAGCCCCACATCTGCTTCGCGAGGGCCATTATTTATTCATTTATTTATTTAAGTCATTAGTTCATTTGAATCTAGAGTTTTGCTCCTTAGTCAGTCTTGGGATGTCTTTTTGGTTAAAGTTGGTATTGAAGTACTCTATGGTTTACTTATTATCGTGGACAGCGTGGATTTAGTGTTGTTGATTATCCTTTAGACTTTAAATATGCGTATTAATGTGATAGTTATTCATTAGACTGGTTGCTGACAGGTACAAAAATTTTGGTTTGCTTCCGGTACAGGGGAAACTTTGCCGAAATTTCTGCGCGAATATGATAGGCTTGCTAGGTGGGCTTAGTCTTGACTAGCGCCAATCACGGCCCTAGTTAGGGTCGTGACATAAGATCATAATAGTGGCTTAAATTCATCAAATTTTGTGAATAAATGATCTCGACGAATCCAAACTTGTAATGAGATTATTCACGAATTGTTACGGGTCTATCAGAACATGAAATTTCTGGCTTGTTTATGTACAAATTTAAAAACTGGGAACAGAACTTAAATAGAAGTGCTTGACTGATCCTATGATCCGTTAAATCATCCAAGAGCTTGTTTTTGTTAATGGATGGATATTTATATAAAATTCCCAATTTAGAAACTGGGAACTTAAATAGAAGTGCTTAGCAGATCCTATGATCCGTTAAAATCACCCAAGAGCTTATGAAATCCCATGTTACATAAATGCTGGTTTGCTTTGAGGTACAAAGCAAGAATTTTAATATTGACTACAAAAAGTACTGGAACAATTTGCAAAAATAGGATCATATGAGGATAAATCTTGAACTTATAGCCGCCAAAAAAATAATAATTTAAGAAATGACATATGAGCCCATCGGGCATAAAGTTATGTGTACATGAATAGTTTTTCCTGTGAAGCTGGAATTTGAAACATTTTGAGAAATTACATACAACGAAGATGATGCAATGTTTTGCCTCTTGCATCGGAGTTTCAGTTGTATTAACTTGTGAATAATTGACCAACATAGTTAACTTTTGATTATGAAGCATAACTTGTGGCTAAGTGATCGAGTTCATCATCTCTGACTTATTAAATGTCATGAACTTCTGCCTGAGGCAAAACTTATTCAACTTATGCCCGATAAACAACAAAAGTCATTTTTAAAAACTTTTTAAGCATGTCTAAAATTCCAAGATCGGCCCTTATTGAGGCCCTTGCAAATCATAAAATTTGAGCTCCAAGTCTTCTCTTTGTTTGTACAAGCCCAAAGGCTATAATGAGAGGCTGTGTCCACTAAGACATGGAGTCATGGACAGCATACATGCTTCATTTTGACTTATTTTCTCAAATTATTATTTCTTAGGCAACTATTTATATTTTGTCCCTATTTTAAATTATTTTACAAGTATAACCCATTTACTTTATAATCGGAAGAATGAAAACTTACTGCTTGGTCATCAGTTTTTTGTTTTTGTTTTTGTTTTTGTGTAGTTTAGTTTCTTCTACAGCTTTATACCATTCATTTTCAGTTCGCATGTAATTGCGTGATAGTTTTTCACTTCTAGATTTCTACACATTCAAGCGTTGCAATGATATCTCCACAATCATAGATCAAATCTCCATATTCAATCATGTAACATACAAAATTCATTTAAAAAAAAAAAAGAGTGACAGTACAAACAATAGCTTTTCTAGTACTTCAAAAAAAAATCTTTTATGTTCTTGATTGAATATTTCTAAGATGAAGAAACTTTGTGAATTGATTATCCAAAATATCAATCTATAGTTATATCGAGCATGCATGTAATAAATTTTTTTTATGGAGGATTTAGATAATTCATTTCAATTGAAGCTTCAAAATATAATGTGAAATTCAATAGCAAGTGCACTGTTCATATCTCAAAGGCAAATGACCTCTACAACAATTGGAAGTTGGAACCACTGAAATTATGAGCGCCCAATATGTCATTTATTACTTTGAGCTCAAATTTGCATTCAAGATGCAATTGCACATTCTTTGAAGATTTTAACATATTCAGATTTCAGAGTGATATCTTACTAGGAATGTAAGTTATTTTTTCACAGAGGTCCAGTTAAAAGGTAAAAGTTGGCAAAACTTTTTGTGCATACTGGATACATATATAAGTATAATAAGATCATACTCGTTTTGAACTGTTGAAAAAGTAAATTTGCGTCAAAAAATAAATAAATAATCAAGACAAGAAAATATTGTAACAACTGTAGTATTTGATTTCAATATATATGATGAGTAGTACAATCTCTATAATCCTTCTGATTCGTATTTTCAACTATTAATATTACAAGTAGAAATCCAAGGGCTTTTGAGCTTGATCCTGAATATCTTCCTTATAATGAATTTGTAGAAATAAATCCAAGGGCTTTTGAGCTTGATCCTGAATATCTTCCTTATAAATCCAAGGGCTTTTGAGCTTGATCTTGAATCTTCCTTATAATGAATTTGTAGAGATAATCCAAGGGCTTTTGAGCTTGATCTTGAATCTTCCTTATAATAAATTTATAGAGATAATCCAAGGGCTTTTGAGCTTGATCTTGAATCTTCCTTATAATAAATTTTTAGATATAATCCACGGGCCTTTGAGCTTGATCTTGAATCTGTAAAAATTTCGCCCAGCAGCCACTTTTAACACTGGTATTTAGTTTGAGGCCACTATTTTTATTGGCCTTTCACTAGAGGCCACTTTTGGGCCTTTACTAAATAAATATTGACTTAAGTTCTGATAATTGACTGAACTTCAGTCCATACAGCCCCTGGACTGAAGTTCCATCTCTAAGGACTGAACTTCAGTCCATATGGCCATGAACTAAGTTCCATCTTTAAGGATTGAACTTCAGTCCATATGGCCCTGGACTGAAGTTCCATCTTAAGGACTGGACTGAACTTCAGTCCATATGGCCCTGGACTGAAGTTCCATCTTAAGGACTGGACTGAACTTCAATCCGGCCTCTGGACTGAAGTTCTATCTCTTTAAGCAAAAGTGGTCACAAACTAAATATTTTGATATTAGTGGCCTGTACCCAAAGAACAGTGGCAAAAGTGGTCTTTCGTGCACTTTCCCCCTTGAATCTTCCTCTTGATGAACCTGCAGAGAAATAAATAACTCCTTGAAGATTTATAGCAATTTGCAGCCTTTGATCTACGAGCTCCTTATTGCTTCTTGTTATGAATTCCTCCTTTTGTTTTCTGGTTCTACAAATGAGGGATTTGGCCCCTTTATATAGATGTGGGGTGGAGTAGCCACCAAGAAACCCTAACGGGCCAAGGCCCGTAGATCGACCAATCAGATTTAAGCAGTGACAGGGCTACACTTTATTGGCTAGAACATGTCACTGGTCCACGTGGCACATATTTATTGGCCTTTTGGACTTCACTTGGTTTGCCATGTAATTTGGCATATGACACGATCCTATTGGCTATTTGACTTGGCGTCACGTCATTTAACACATGACACTAGCTTGGGCCTTTAGGATTTATCTTTAGACTAACAAAGTGGGTTTATCATTTGTGGCCCATGGACTTATATTAGTTAATCCAATCCAATTATAATAGCCCATTTAATTTATTTGGACTACTATATCGTAAATTTAATAAATAGCCAAATTATTTCACGGATTTTGATCCAATAAAATTTCTTTATCTACAAATGCCCCCTACTGCAAGACTTGTCGGGGTGTGAAATTACAACCTTCAAGACTAGGCTTGAAGTAACTTCATTGCTCACGTGGTTTTCTCAATCAACAGTTCATAAAGTGGCTACTTAGTTTAGCTTGTACCAATAACTGGCTACACTTCAAATAGCTGTCCCAAAATAGGCTACTTGGTAGCAAAATGACAAAACCAGGAAGGCTTAGGTACCCGTGTGAGAATGAGAAGGTAACATAGCGTAAAACCACGTCATACAATTGATTGATTTTTAATTCACAATGTTGGTACTGTAAAGAGACATGTCAACTCCAATTAAGTACACCACATAAGACCTCTATGGCACGATAACTTCTACTGCTTGTCATCTTCTATGGAACTTTATCTTGGTATGATTTATGAAAATCACAACAAATCCACGCGGTACCGAAAGGTTAGACATCAGAAGTAGCGATCCTTTTTTAACACACAAAAACTAAAATAAATAGAAATTGCGTATTTAAAGGCTGTGACGGGTGTTACAAAAGGTACAAAATTATTTTAGGGAAACTCGGAGTCGCCACTTGACATAGTTTAAGGTGTGCCAAGTCACCAGAAGGTACCTTGGAACACCTTTGACTCGTCTAATGGTCAGCGTTTAGAGATTCGGGTAAGGTTCTCAGTTGACTCTCGGGAAGGTATTAGGCACCCTCGAGTCCTGTGCCAAGCACAGTTGCTTTATTGTCGCAATTTTAATTTATCAAATATGGTTGTTATATTAATGCCGTTTATTTGAATTTGTACTTTGATTTAAGAAAAAAAATGTTATTCTTATCCAACCTCACAAAGGACTGGACGAATTTACATTTTGATTCAAAAATAAATAAAAAGTATTGCGTATTTCCAACCTCACAAAGGACTGGTCTATTTTTTAAAAGAATTTAATTAACTTCAAATAATTAAATTTGCCAAAATAATGGAACCATTTATTACACAAGTGAGTAGTTTTCCAATTTAAATATTGTTTTGTCAAAAGAGTGGCTATTGGTTAAAATATAATAGGTGGGCTGGAATTTTTGCATTGAAAGGCTTGTATGCTACTTTCTTAAAAAAAAAGACCTCTTACTCTATTTTGATCCATTTATTTTGGGCTAAGTGCACGAAAGGCCACTTTTGCCACTGGTCTTTGGGCACAGGCCACTAATATCAAAATATTTAGTTTGTGGCCACTTTTGCTTAAAGCGATAGAACTTCAGTCCAGAGGCCGGATTGAAGTTCAGTCCTTAAAGATTGAACTTCAATCAACGGCCATATGGACTGAAGTTCAGTCCAGTCTTTAAGATGGAACTTCAGTCCATGAAGTTCAGTCCATGGCCATACCATGGACTGAAGTTCAGTCTATGACCATATGGACTGAAAGTTCAGTCCTTAAGAGATGGAACTTCAGTCCAGGGGCCGTATGGACTGAACTTCAGTCAACTATCAGAACTTAAGTCAACATTTATTTAGTAAAGGCCCAAAAGTGGCCTCTAGTGTAAGACCAAAGAAAATAGTGGCCTCAAACTAAATACCAGTGTTAAAAGTGGCTGCTGGGCGAAATTTTTACATTTATTTTGTTAGTGGGCTGGCCCGTTTGCAATAATAAGCTGGCTAGTTATTTTGCTTGCGAAAATAGCACCTAATTAATTTAAACAACTCAATTTTTGATAGTGGGTTGGCCATTTGCATTAATAAGTTAATTAAAGGTCGTTTGGGAAAAGAACTAATCAGAATCTGTTTGCCGCCTACATAGTGACTATTTTGTAAAAAAAAAAAGAGCAAAAACGAGGCTATTTCTGCAATTTATTGGTTCTGGCATTTTCATCCACTTTCTGTCTTGTTTAGCATTTTTTTTTCATTCCACATTTTCCTTTAAATTGACATTTAACTTGCGCTCTCATTGATTAAATCCTAAGTTTTGCTTAATCGTCCATCCTTTCTTTTCGCACATATATGGCTTAAGAATAGTTAACAAACTTGCGAAATATGCCTATGTAATAACTAGCCATACTTCTTGTTTTAACACAACTCCAAATTTATCAATATACTATCATAATAAATCGCATAAAAAAAACATAAATTTCATACTTTGAACATGCTATTTTTGTTAATAAAAATGGTAAGATACAAGGAAGTTTAAGGAATACCTTGTGTGTACCACTTCTTTAATAACATAAGAACCAACAAATGATCACAAGTTGAGTCCCAAATGAGATGACCACAGCAAGCAAGCTAAACCAGTGATAGACAACTCTTTCACCCCTAAACTTGACTTGAAACCAAAGATTTATGACCCAAAAGACTCTTGGTATAGAAGTCTTTTGGTTCTAAATCTTTACACTTAAACTCACTAAATATTTCCTTCTTTCACTTGCTCACTTTTCTCTCTTTCTCTCTAATTTTGAGCAAGTTTCTCTTGTGTATTTTCAGCTGTAGTTGGTGTTGAAAAGGGCAATAAATGGCTCTATTTAATGCTGAAAAATGAGAGCCAAAGGTGGGGTATGGACTTGTACAAAAGTACAAGCCCACACCCCCTACACTTGAGTGTCTTCTAGTCCTATTTTCATCATAAATACAGCAGCTATAGAGGACTATTTCAGCCCCTTAAACAGTCCAAAAAAGCTGAAATTGTCCTTTACAAGGACAACCAAACATTCATTATACTAGCTAAAGGTCTAGGACCAACTATACAAACTAGAATCAGCCCCAAACTAACTAAATTGATCAAACTAGACTTAGAATTGAAACTAACAAGTAACCAGACCTAAGTTGAGTTTTCACTCAATTGAGTCCAAAATGAGGTCACACTGACCCATTTGAACTCCTAATTCCTAGCTAAGGCATTCCCAGCAAGCAATAATTCTAAACAAACAAGTTGCAGGCTATGTACTCATGTTTTCTATGCGACACAAGTCAAATGTAGATGACATTAACAAACTAAACACTGGCTGAAACTGAAATTCATGTTCAAACTAGCGGTCTAGCTCTGGATCAAAAAACAACTTCCTCTTGAACTAACAAAACCTAACAAGCTCAATGCTTTAACACGGCTCAAGCCATTTCACACTTCAAACCGATCCAAACATGTAGTTTTCTTGCTAATACTTAAACAATATCAATGTATGATTAAACCAACTACATTTACTGTGAACAAGTCCAAACTCATACAAACATGAAGACAATTAAGAGATATGGATCATTTTTCGTTTAAAACCGAAACTGTCGAAAGAAAAATACTTCACTTAATCAATTCATATTAGGACTACGAATACAATCTGATCAAATGGAGGAATGAGCATACGTGATAGTTTTTACTAAGACTAGCAAACTAAAACAAAGAGACAAGGGAAAGGAAAGAGAAATTTATCTTTGACACATGCCGCACAAACAACCTCGTCGCCTCTGTCTTCGTTGCTTCTCCATGGACATACGCAGCCTCGCCACTAGTTTCGTTATCATCATTGAACCGCAGCGATCATCACTGCATTTCCCCCGTCACTGTCGTACCAAAGCAATCTCCAAAGCTTCAGGACAACTACTAGGCTGTCACCGCTAATAACCTCACAACTAAGCCACCATTATCACATCCATACCAGCTACACCATTGCTACAGAACAAACCAATGTTTCACCAATGTTTCAACGAGCCAAACACCACCATAGCAGCATTTTCCCACCACTGCTAACACCAGCCACCACTTCAGTCTCACCACAGCCCCCATTCAAAAATCAGAACAGTAACAAACAAACAACGCAGCCCCCTCCCCAAAACACCATCACTGCCTCAGCCATATCACCACCACAAACCACACACAAAAATAGCCATCCTCACCAAAGAAGTAGCAAAGATATACCCACAAATCAGAAAGAGAAGAAGAAAAAATGAGAAAGAAGAAAAACGAAAAATCAGAAAACGGGAAAGGAAGAACGGTCGGGTTTTGGGGAATGGGGTACGGGGTAAAGGGGAGAGTGGAGAAGAGGAGGAATCGAAGAAAACTTACCGGAAAAAACAAAGGGTGGCCGGATTTTAAGTTTGACTGGATCTTTGACTCCCGATCTACGCCAAACGGCGATGCTTTTGAGAAAACCAATAGCATAAATGGCACGAGGGGGCCGAGATCTTTCAATTGGTATATATATTGTATTTTTCCCGCCACCGGAGGTGGTGACCGGCGGCGGAGGAGCGGCGGCTCCGCGGTGGCTGGCGATTTCCGGCGGCTGGGGAAATTTGGCAAGGGCTCGACCAGCTTGAAGCTAAAGGGGGTGTAAAAAATGAGAAATGAGGGGTTTTTGTATATATAGTTTGGGTGTGGGCTTGGGTAGTGACATGGGCTGACGGGCTTGTGTTTTGGGCTACACATTTTTTACAACTGGCCACTTAAAAAGAACTACACACAAAATTAACCAACATAAGATCACATAATCTACACTAAATATCACAATTAAACATAGATAACAATTAGACACATAACAAGCAATTTTCGGCAATTTTCATATTTTCCATCCTAATTAAAGACAAATTTAGCTAAGAATAAACACTAGAAGTCCAAAAAACTTGACGAGACGTCCTAAGAATCTAATACGACTATTTTGGGAAATTTTATCTGTATTCGTGCCAAAATTATGTGATTATAGCTGCCCCTCTTTGTTCGGGAATACGAAGAGTTTTCGGACAAAGAAGTAATCGACAACTAATTTTGGCTTTTCGGTTCTAGCCGAGAGCATGCTTTTCAAAATGGTGACCGTACCTTGAATTTTGGTTCTAACAAGATCAAGACTACCTACATATCCCCAGACTAAGGAATCAGGTCAGTGTAGTTCCTCACGTGCGGTAGCTGGGACTACCGCATTCGAACAGACACTAGACTCTTCTAGACTCACTAAGACAAACCTAGACACTCTAGACCACCAAGATGACACTAGACACTCTAGACTGCTACGACAAACAAAAAACTCTTCTAGACACACTTGGGGCTGATACTAGACACTCATAGGCACACAAGGGCTGTCGCTGCTGGTCACTGGTTGCTTGCTGATTGGCGGTCATTGCTTTACAAAGAAAATGAAAGTACAACATTGAAAATGTAAAATTACAATTCCTATTCTATGTCTTCATGCTTCCCGAGATGAGCTTCTTGGTTCTTGCTCCCCTCACTTGTTGAAAATAAAACCACCGCTCTTGGTTCAGGTGGGTCTTGCTTTTTGTAGAAAAGATAAACCCCCGATCTTGGTTCAGGTGGGTCTTCCCTCTTTACAGAATGGATTCCTTCGTTCTTCAGGTGGGCGCCTGGACTTCTTCAAATGTATTCCCTCGTTCTTCAGATGGGCGCCTGGACTTCTTCAAGTGTATTCCCTTGTTCTCCAGGTGGGTGCCTCGACTTTCTCTGAACGACTCCCTCATTCTCCAAGTGGGTGCTTCGACTTTCTCTGAACTACTCCCTCATTCTCCAGGTGGGTGCCTCGACTTTCTCTAACTACTCCCCCATTCTCCAGGTGGGCGCCTCGGCTTTTCTAAAAACTACTCCCTCATTCTCCAGGTGGGTGCCTCGACTTTTTCTAAACTACTCCCTCATTCTCCAGGTGGGTGCCTCGACTATCTCTAAACTACTCCCTTATTATCCAAGTGGGTTCCTCGACTTTCTCTAAACTACTCCCTCATTCTCCAGGTGGGTGCCTCGACTATCTCTAAACTACTCCCTCATTCTCCAGGTGGGTGCCTCGACTTTCTCTAACTACTCCCTCATTCTCCAGGTGGGCGCCTCGACTTTCTCTAAACTACTCCCTCATTCTCCAGGTGGGTGCCTCGACTTTCTCTAAACTACTCCCTCATTCTCCAGGTGGGTGCCTCGACTTCTTCTAAACTACTCCCTCATTCTCCAGGTGGGTGCCTCGTCTTTCTCTAAACTACTCCCTCATTCTCCAGGTGGGTGCCTCGACTTCCTCTAAATGAATTTCTTGTAAAGGTTGCTTCTGATATGGAAGTTGAAACTGTTGCTCTTGAAATTGCCGCTTGGGCTGGCTTTGACTTGAAATTTGAAACTTCTGAAACTTGAAATTGCCGCTCAGGCAGGCTTTGACTTGAAATTTGAAACTTCTGAAACTTGAAATTGCCGCTCAGGCTGGCTGTGACTTGAAAATGAAATGTCCGCTTATAGTTGTGCGGATTTTGACTTTCAGACTGGAAACTGCATCTTGAATCTGCTCATTCCTGGACGATCTCTTTCATGGTACATTCTTTGGACCGTCATTCTTTCAGCTGATGTTCGTCACTAGGCTCCAATTATCAAGTTTGGTCCTGACTTGCTTTAGTACGACTATGAAACTTGTAAACGAGCTTTGCGAAGCTTTCTATTGCTCGAAAAGAAATTAGAAGAAAATAAAATGAAAGAATTTCAAGAGGCGACATTGAATGAAAGATGTCTCCAGAAAAAGAAGAACTTATCCGGAGGTGAAATAACGACCTTATTAAACATGACATGCATTTTGGAATCAACTCTTCATCCGTTCACACGATCTATCCCTGATTTTGCTCCCATTCTTCAAATCTTGTTTGATGGCAAATCTAACGACCCTCATTCGACTAGTAGTGCCCTTTCGGGTTTTCACCGACTAGCCTCTCTCTTTGTTCTTTTAACTTACTATTGTCTTGCAGCGCCCTTTCAGGTTTTTACCGACAAGACTTCATTTTCATTTTTTTTTGGTCATTTTTGGTTGTTTCCTCATCAATCTCCTATCTTTCTTTGCTGATCGACCCCATCTTTTCTTTCTTTCTTCAATTTTCGCCCTTTATCTTTATTCTTCAGAGAATTTCTCCTTTAATTACCCGGGTGCCCCCAACTTCTAAATGCGATTGTTGACTCATAAGAAACGCAGCTTTACAGTGTGAAAATTGTCCCTTGATACCCCACTCGGCTTGACATTCTCAATGATCGGTCAGAAGGGTCTTTATTTGGACTGTAATGTTGGATTTGGTTAGGCTATAAAGAAAAGGATTTAGCATAAAAGCTCAAAAACAATCTCATGAGACGACTAGATGAACATTACAAGATTTGAAATCACCACTTTTAAAAAATAAACCAAAGTTTCTTTCCCCAGTTTAAGCAAATTGGGAATTCTTTTCTCTCTTTTTCTTTTTTTTTTCTTTGGTTTGGAGAGCGGCATGAAAGCATCTCATGAAACGACTTGGTAAAATATTACAACCTTTGAATCATTTCTTTTAAAATAATAGCTAACTGAGGCTCCAATTTATTGATAAATCGAGTAATTTTTTTTTGAATTTATGATATGGAAACATAGGGGATATTGAGACTTTCCCCCGAGATGAACACAAAGAAAGCAAAAGGAATCGGCTTTCTCCTTTTCTTTTAAAAAATAAACTTAAACTTCTACCCCAGTTCAGGATAAACTGGGGCGCTTTGAGTTTCTTCCTCGATTTCGAGACTGATATCTCATGAAACATATGAATAGATGGTACAAAAACATAGAAGTTTGTTTTTATTTTATTTTATTTTATTTTTTTAAAATAAAATAAAAACAAACTTCTGCCCCAGTTTAGCATACATGGGAGATTTGAATTTCTTTTGACATTGGCCGCAAACTTGGAGGCAAGTTTTGCGTCAATATGAACAGGGAAAAAATGAGCTTTCCCTTTTATGACCGCACCCGAATGGTTGCCTACGTATCCTTTTGAGAGGAATCAGGTCAGACGTAGCTCTACATTGAGGTAGATTTTCTTGTTTGTTTTCAAATATTTGTTCTTTTTTTTTTCTCATTTTTTCCAATTTCAATCACATTGATTCCAAAGGAGGGTAGGCCAAAGAAAACACAAAATAAATCTCAAAAGGATTTACAAAGGATATACTGTTTGGGTAGAAGAAATGAAAGCCGTTCGTCATCCCGACCAGAGAATGCCTCGCACAAATGATGATTCAATCAATTGACCTTGATTAATCCACACGTGTCCTCGACTTCTACTTCAATGATGTTTCTCAAAACTGGTATTACAAATTCGGCCGAAGCGACCAAACACAATTTGAACTTTTCACCGATCTCCCTTATCGGATGGATATTGATCTATTCCCAACTTATTGCACTTCCTCTTTATCCCCTTTTGACTACTCAGATAGCTCATAATGTCAGAGCACATGTTTAGATCAAGACATGAATTCCGCACGCATGTCATGTTATTAAGGCCGACAAAACATAAAACAGAATACTAAAAAAAAAATAAGACCAAGAAAGAAAACAAGAGAAATAATGTCGAGACGAGAAAAAGATCTCGCTTTTCATTGAATTAAAGATAGAAGGGTTTGAACATCAAAATAAGCAAAATAATGCACTTAGATTACAACCCTTAAATAACCAAGTACACAGAAAGATTAGCAAAACAAGCTACAATATTTCTTAGCCACTCAATTGCAAGTCAGGGCTAGTTTTCCTGTGTTAGGCATTGTTGAGCCTTTCACCAATATGTACCATATTGATACCAAAGAAATTCTCTGAGTCTGGCAACATCTTCTGCTTTTCCTCATTTTCTCCAACTCCCATCAGCGTAGACTTCACCCCCTTTGGGATTGATGAATGACTGGGTAAGATATGGAATTGGCTTTTCGAGAGACATGTTCGTCTTCTTCATTTCTTCACCCTTTACTCTGTCTACTACCCCAAACCCTATTTCAGGAACAGAGTTCACTGTCACAAGCATTTGGTTAGCCCCAATTGACACATCACCAACAGGTACTATTGCAGATTCCGCTTTCAAATCTTCTCCACATACCATACCCACCATGTGCACATCATCACAGACAGGCAATATGTTCTGGTTGATATTTGTTGTATCTGAGCCCTCGACTTGAATCTGACCATTATCTATCAGAGCTTGGATCGCCATCTTGAGATGATGACAATCATTCGTGTCATGTCCCAGTGTGCCCGAGTGATAAGCACATTGATGAGTACGGTCTACCTTTGTCCTTGGATGCACATTTCCGGCAATTGGCTTCAACATACCCACATTCCGCAGTTTTTGGAAAATGTTGGAGTAAGATTCCCCAATTGGCGTGAGCTCCTTCTTTTTCTGCATTCGTAACATCTTGTGAAACGGACAAGGGCGGAAGGCTTTCTTTGATCGGTGAGTGGGGTTTGGAGAAGCGTGGAAATAGTTTCGTGGAGTATTATTTGTGGGCTGTGGGCTTGCTGCGCGCCATTGTGGATGCGAAGGTGCTGGAACATATGCACGCATTGTATAAAGTGGAGTATTGGAATATTTTGAAATTTTTGGAGGGTGGCGTTCCGGATTATGCTTTTGTTGTGCCAGGGGGTATGAGTGGGGTTGTTTGTACTCTTTCGCATTCCTGCTTCCTTGACATCGCTCCCTTTCATATTTCCTCCCAAGATTCTCCCTCCTAATAGGACCCGTGAATGGTGGAACAGAGGCTCGGGGCGAAGTATGCCCCATTTGAGATGGATGCGGTGCCCAAGGATGTATTTTAGACGATCCCCCATCACTTGTATCATTCTGGTAGTGAGGAAAGTCGGGAGAATACTGTGGGTCCTCAAATTTAGTAGGTAAGCCACGTGCCTGATGTGCAGAGAACGAAGCAGCCCCTAAAAGATTGGTCGGCATAGGAGGAGATGTTTTTCCCGTGGCAATGGCAATATACAAGTCAGCCACCAGTTGTTTCAAATTTTTGACCTCTTCAGCCAACCTCTTATTTTCCAGCACCAGAAGTTCATGGGCGCTGATCTCAGAACTTCCCTTATCAAACGACATGGTAACAGGTCCCTTTGATCCTATTGCGTACGGGCACGAGATAATGCCAAAATTCCGTAGCAACTTCCAAACTCCAAAGCTATTGGCAAACAAATCAGATTAGCACAAAAGAGAGACAAATCGCAAGCCTAGAGTTGTTATGCGTCATCCCGAAATAGTTCACGGCGCAAGCCGCGTGTACCGACCGTATCCCCCAAAGATTGCTTATGCGCCTTAAAAAAAAACAGAACAAAATTGTAACTGACACGTAATTAGAACAAGGACAAACTTGGATGATTTTTTTCTTTACCTCTTTTTCTGACTCAAAAACATAATTTAGACAAACGACACGAGACAGACTCAAAATAAACTGCTTAACGTGATACACGTGTCAAAAGATATATACAAACTGACACGACATTGGGCGGGTATACCCGGACGGTGATAATAATGAGACTCGACATCTGAGCGGAGTCAGATTACTCCACGAGGATCGACGCAAAATAATACTCAAGTAATTATAATTTATCGCCTGTACCCTCACTTGACCTTAGACAAAACAAAATAAAGCGGACTCTAAACAATAACAATTTTTTTTTAAAGAAAAACCAAGACTTAACCGAAGATTCAAACATAACTTAAGAACGGATTATGAATCAAACCATTTTTTATTCGAAAAGTGACTCCAAGATCGGACATCACGACAATGCATAGATGAGCATAAAAACTTGATTTTTGAAACAAACTCTTCGATTTGATTTGAAAATGAATCTTAGCCATTTACAAAATTTGGCCATAATAACGACACAAAATCACAAAATATTACACGAATTAGATGCAAATTTGGTTTACAAAATTGGCCATTATTACGGCGTAAAATCCCGATAATTATTTTGCAAAAAATAAGGACTTGACTTGGACACAGACTCAAAGACAAATGGGTCCCAAAATTTTTCCATTATACCGGCTCAAAACTATGACAAATTATTTTCTGCCACTTGGGACCAAACCCGGATGCAAGATGAGACTCAAAAATTCTTAAAAAAAATTCGCCATGATAATGGCGTAAAAATGACAACTAAGGTTATTTTGAGAAACAGGACTAAATCCCTTCTTCTTCTTTTTTTTTTCCTTTTAATTTTTCCCATTTTTTTTTCAAAATTTGACACCCACTCCCCAGTGATCGGTTAGCATAACAACCCTCTTTCTACAACAAATGCAACACATAAGATGCCAATAATGTCTCTTTTCGGAACACGTGCCCATCTTGACACAAAAGGGTCAGCCTAGACAAATGCAATACCGGTGTACCGCACCTCATTAAGTCATATATGATGCAGATAATTGCGCCTAAAGGTTTGACTCTAGGTGACACAACTGACTCGGTGTCTAGACTGGCTCATAACCCGGTGGACAAACCGGGCGGAAAGCGCATCAGGGCCGTCCGGAAACAGTGTGTCCAGCCTAAAACCCTGTCACGCCTTCCTCCTAAATCATGGGTAATTTTAGTAAGAAGGCCCAGATGCCATAAGCAATCTGGTAAGTGTACTTGTTCAAGTGTTCCAGAGACTCAGAGGTGTACGTGGAGAAGACAATTTATATACAATTAAACAAAATCAAAGCGGTAACATCCAACTTTCCATTTGATAACGGCAAACATATAACAACCAGATATTTAATAAATTAAAACTTGCGACAATTTTATCAAAGCCGGAGATTCTAGTTTTCACTATTTTCCCCAGCGGAGTCGCCAAGCTGTCACGACCCTTTTTAAACACACAAAAACTAAAATAAATAGAAATTGCGTATTTAAAGGCTGTGACGGGTGTTACAAAAGGTACAAAATTATTTTAGGGAAACTCGGAGTCGCCACTTGACATAGTTTAAGGTGTGCCAAGTCACCAGAAGGTACCTTGGAACACCTTTGACTCGTCTAATGGTCTGCGTTTAGAGATTCGGGTAAGGTTCTCAGTTGACTCTCGGGAAGGTATTAGGCACCCTCGAGTCCTGTGCCAAGCACAGTTGCTTTATTGTCGCAATTTTAATTTATCAAATATGGTTGTTATATTAATGCCGTTTATTTGAATTTGTACTTTGATTTAAGAAAAAAAATGTTATTCTTATCCAACCTCACAAAGGACTGGACGAATTTACATTTTGATTCAAAAATAAATAAAAAGTATTGCGTATTTCCAACCTCACAAAGGACTGGTCTATTTTTTAAAAGAATTTAATTAACTTCAAATAATTAAATTTGCCAAAATAATGGAACCATTTATTACACAAGTGAGTAGTTTGCCAATTTAAATATTGTTTTGTCAAAAGAGTGGCTATTGGTTAAAATACAATAGGTGGGCTGGAATTTTTGCATTGAAAGGCTTGTATGCTACTTTCTTAAAAAAAATGACCTCTTACTCTATTTTGATCCATTTATTTTGTTAGTGGGCTGGCCTGTTTGCAATAATAAGCTGGCTAGTTATTTTGCTAGTGAAAATAGCACCTAATTAATTTAAACAACTCAATTTTTGATAGTGGGTTGGCCATTTGCATTAATAAGTTAATTAAAGGTCGTTTGGGAAAAGAACTAATCAGAATCTGTTTGCCGCCTACATAGAGACTATTTTGTAAAAAAAAAAAAGAGCAAAAACGAGGCTATTTCTGCAATTTATTGGTTCTGGCATTTTCATCCACTTTTTGTCTTGTTTAGCATTTTTTTTTCATTCCACATTTTCCTTTAAATTGACATTTAACTTGCGCTCTCATTGATTAAATCCTAAGTTTTGCCTAATCGTCCATCCTTTCTTTTCGCACATATATGGCTTAAGAATAGTTAACAAACTTGCGAAATATGCCTATGTAATAACTAGCCATACTTCTTGTTTTAACACAACTCCAAATTTATCAATATACTATCATAATAAATCGCATAAAAAAAAACATAAATTTCATACTTTGAACATGCTATTTTTGTTCATAAAAATGGTAAGATACAAGGAAGTTTAAGGAATACCTTGTGTGTACCACTTCTTTAATAACACAAGAACCAACAAATGATCACAAGTTGAGTCCCAAATGAGATGACCACAACAAGCAAGCTAAACCAGTGATAGACAACTCTTTCACCCCTAAACTTGACTTGAAACCAAAGATTTATGACCCAAAAGACTCTTGGTATAGAAGTCTTTTGGTTCTAAATCTTTACACTTAAACTCACTAAATATTTCCTTCTTTCACTTGCTCACTTTTCTCTCTTTCTCTCTAATTTTCAGCAAGTTCCTCTTGTGTATTTTCAGCTGTAGTTGGTGTTGAAAAGGGGAATAAATGGCTCTATTTAATGCTGAAAAATGAGAGCCAAAGGTGGGGTATGGACTTGTACAAAAGTACAAGCCCACACCCCCTACACTTGAGTGTCTTCTAGTCCTATTTTCATCGTAAATGAGGTCACACTGACCCATTTGAACTCCTAATTCCTAGCTAAGGCATTCCCAGCAAGCAATAATTCTAAACAAACAAGTTGCAGGCTATGTACTCATGTTTTCTATGCGACACAAGTCAAATGTAGATGACATTAACAAACTAAACACTGGCTGAAACTGAAATTCATGTTCAAACTAGCGGTCTAGCTCTGGATCAAAAAACAACTTCCTCTTGAACTAACAAAACCTAACAAGCTCAATGCTTTAACACGGCTCAAGCCATTTCACACTTCAAACCGATCCAAACATGTAGTTTTCTTGCTAATACTTAAACAATATCAATGTATGATTAAACCAACTACATTTACTGTGAACAAGTCCAAACTCATACAAACATGAAGACAATTAAGAGATATGGATCATTTTTCGTTTAAAACCGAAACTGTCGAAAGAAAAATACTTCACTTAATCAATTCATATTAGGACTACGAATACAATCTGATCAAATGGAGGAATGAGCATACGTGATAGTTTATACTAAGACTAGCAAACTAAAACAAAGAGACAAGGGAAAGGAAAGGGAAATTTATCTTTGACACATGCCGCACAAACAACCTCGTCGCCTCTGTCTTCGTTGCTTCTCCATGGACATACGCAGCTCGCCACTAGTTTCGTTATCATCATTGAACCGCAGCGATCATCACTGCATTTCCCCAGTCACTGTCGTACCAAAGCAATCTCCAAAGCTTCAGGACAACTACTAGGCTGTCACCGCTAATAACCTCACAACTAAGCCACCATTATCACATCCATACCAGCTACACCATTGCTACAGAACAAACCAATGTTTCACCAATGTTTCAACGAGCCAAACACCACCATGGCAGCGTTTTCCCACCACTGCTAACACCAGCCACCACTTCAGTCTCACCACAGCCCCCATTCAAAAATCAGAACAGTAGCAAACAAACAACGCAGCCCCTTCCCCAAAACACCATCACTGCCTCAGCCATATCACCACCACAAACCACACACAAAAATAGCCATCCTCACCAAAGAAGTAGCAAAGATATACCCACAAATCAGAAAGAGAAGAAGAAAAAATGAGAAAGAAGAAAAACGAAAAATCAGAAAACGGGAAAGGAAGAACAGTCGGGTTTCAGGGAATGGGGTATGGGGTAAAGGGGAGAGTGGAGAAGAGGAGGAATCGAAGAAAACTTACCGGAAAAAACAAAGGGTGGTCGGATTTTAAGTTTGACTGGATCTTTGACTCCCGATCTACGCCAAACGGCGATGCTTTTGAGAAAACCAATAGCATAAATGGCATGAGGGGGCCGAGATCTTTCAAATGGTATATATATTGTATTTTTCCGGCCATCGGAGGTGGTGGCCGGCGGCGGAGGAGCGGCGGCTCCGCGGTGGCTGGCGATTTCCGGCGGCTGGGGAAATTTGGCAAGGGCTCGGCCAGCTTGAAGCTAAAGGGGGTGTACAAAATGAGAAATGAGGGGTTTTTGTATATATAGTTTGGGTGTGGGCTTGGGTAGTGACATGGGCTGACGGGCTTGTGTTTTGGGCTACACATTTTTTACAACTGGCCACTTAAAAAGAACTACACACAAAATTAACCAACATAAGATCACATAATCTACACTAAATATCACAATTAAACATAGATAACAATTAGACACATAACAAGCAATTTTCGGCAATTTTCATATTTTCCATCCTAATTAACGACAAATTTAGCTAAGAATAAACACTAGAAGTCTAGAAAAACTTGACGAGACGTCCTAAGAATCTAATACGACTATTTTGGGAAATTTTATCTGTATTCGTGCCAAAATTAGGTGATTACAGTAGCTTTTCCATGAAATCAAATAAACTTTATTTGACCAAGAATTACACGAGTCCTTAGAGACATCAAAGTCTACTCCTTTAAGAAAACGTAACTTGTACAACTCCAAATAGGATAGAATACTTTACACCGCCTTCAAGCACCTATATAAAGACGGAGAATTTACTCCTGCAGCATCAATGCTTCATCCTCTTAGTAAATGCAGACTTCTCTTCTTCGTATTTCAGCAGGTCTTGCATATGTCCGTTAGACTTTATGTGCATTCGCCCTTGCTTAAATTTTTTTCTTTGTTGCCCCGTCAACGAAGGGAAGATTTAGGACAAATTCACACGGTCTCTCCTCTTTTAGCAGGTATCTCTTTATTCACTTTTGTTTCTCGTGACAGTTTTCATTTTCAGGTCCTAACGGAGAGGCGAATTTATGTTGATTCAATGGATTGAGTATTTGTGCTTGAAGCACTGGGGAATAATCATCAACTTTAAATAATATGGAATAATCATCGGCAAAGATACACTGGACATTAGCGAGCAGGTGGTGAGAATAAACTCTATACACATTTTAAGATTCTGATAATGCTTCTTCTTGAAGTGGTTGGACTTAAAGTTGGGTAGATGACATAATATCATCTGCGCTTAAAGATTCAGCAATACTTGCAATCTATGTTCAGCCGCTATAAAAGGAGTGAACCATGTGATGTTATATGGAGAATGAATTTGTTCCGCGGCAAAGGATTTTTTTTATTGCTCTATACCACGACTAAAACTCATACTTCTACGGCACGCAACGATCTGTTCTTTTATAGCGCACGGACACATAGTCATCTACTGCATAAGAGATGACCCATTCTTCTATAGTGCATGGAGATATAGTCTTCTACGGTGTGTGAAGGCACCCGAAGACATTGGCTTCTATGGCGCGTGGAGACATACTCTTCAACGGCACATGATATTATCTTCTTCAATGAGCATATATTCTTCAATGGCGAGGAACATATTCTTCTATGGCTGAATACAAACTCTTCATTGCTGCATGTTGATATAATATTCAATAGATTGTGGTGCTATATTCTTCTATAACGCGCAGAGAGGCATATTCTTCTATGGCGCACGAAAGACTACTCGGAGAATCTCCTTTGCAAATGATCCTTTCACTTGCCAAGTTTAATCTTCAGATTCGAGTGTCTTTGCAAAAAAATACGTATCTTGATGGAGGAGAATTGCAATTACAAGATTCTTAATTCTCAGTAACGTCAACACATAGGGATATAACATACCCAAAGACCATATCTTAATTCGTGCAGGATTAGCCTAAACCAAAATTCAAAGTTGATTTTCATGTCCAGCGATTTTTTACCTTACAACTTGGCGCACCTTCGCCTAGAAATACATATCTCGATGTCGGAGTGTCCAAATCGGGAGCCGCTTGATCCTACACAATATGAACTCAAAGGGTGTACATTTCTAAAATGTAGAACCAAATTCCCTCGGGATAAGGCGGAATTCATTTTTGAAGTTGACAAAGGCGTCATCTATTCTCGTTTTTTCAGCTTTGTGCAATCTCGCCAAAAAAAAAAATCATATCTTGAGATGAGAGTGTCCAAATCACATGCCTCATGTGCCATTTGAAAGAATACTCCTCATACTGTAATATATTAAAAATTCAGGTCTTGGTTCTATCCAAATTTAAACAGTTTTACTGCTGAAATCGCATTTTGACAACCAAATTTGATGCAATATAAAATGGTGTAGTTCCTAACCATCAAAAGCCAAGCTCGAGAGCACAAGGGATACGAGTCAAGGCCTCCGGAAACATCTTGAAGATCATGTATTGGAGCGCCGAGGACGGAGGAAACAGGGCAGCCCAAAACAGGGCAAAAAAAGGGGAGCATACTGGGAGCTCACTGCCTGCCGAAGAACATTTGTTCTTCGCGATCGCGACCATGCCTGCGCGATCGCGAAGAGGAAGTTGGTACACTGCGCGATCGCGATGCCCGGAAATGATGCCTGCGCGATCGCAAGCCATCTTGGCGCGATCGCGATAAAGAGGAGCTGAGCAGCGAGCCAAAAACAGCTGCAGGGGCAATTTTGTCCATTTATCATTGTAAATGTATAAATAAGCACATTAGCTTTTTCATTTGATAGTTTTACTTGTATGAACATTTGAGAGTAGAGAGAATTGAGAGAAGGCCGAGCCTTTCTTGTCGAAGCCCGAGGCTTCATGTATCTCGTCGACTTGGAATCTATGGAGATTCACCACTAGCGTGAATTCCTTATAAGTTTCGAGTTTCATTTCTCCCTTTTGGATAATTAAATTCATGTTTTGAATTATAATTTATCCGTTCTTTCTTCTCGTTTCTTGACTCCCCAATCCTTATTTCCCGATATCTTTGATATCATCTATCTTGTGTTTTATCGCTTCCGCATTGTTTGTATCGTGTTTAGCTTCCGCTCGTTTTAAGTTGCATTAAAATTGCCCAGCTTTGAGCTTCTTGGTGGAAAAAATCATATCTTTTTGTGGGAGCGTCCGAATTGCATGCCACTTAATTTTATTACCACCAGACTTAGACGACAACAATATATCAGTAAATTGGATAAAAAACTTCTCTGTACAATCACAGGAGATACTTTGAAGTCAGGATCAAATTCTGCCAAGTATTATTCTCAGCTTTTGTCTCCGCTTGAAAATTCATATCTTGACGTGGGAGAATCCGATTCACGAATCTTTTAATTCTATAGATCCGAAACTTCAATAGCTGAGATATATCCAAAAATTATAGTCTAAAGCCTCATAGATCTTGTGCAAACTATTTTTTGAAATTGAATCAACAATATGCACATTATGACTTTAGACAATATACTTCATGATCCGTTCTTTTCTTCTAGGTCTTCAAAGCTGGTCTAATATTGTTGATCGACGAGGAACTATTTAGAGCATCCATCCGTCCGACTTGGAGATTTGCGCAGCTTAGGCAAAATATTCATGACCTTTACATCCTGTCAGGTTACAGCTTTCTTGGCAAGCCGTATTTAAGTTGAAATCATCTTTTCATTGCACAAATGAATTTATCATGTTTCATGCACAAAGATGGTTCCTACCTCAATTATTTATTGAATTTTTCTTGAAGAATGTTTTGATCTTGACTTCGGCATCTAAAACAAGCTGTTAATATATACACCTTTCTCCTTTGGGTTGTAACCTTAGATAATAAAAACTTGATATTCAAATAGATTCGTGGAGATCCAACTTTTGTATTTTATGCGACTGAACTTAGAATGAAACTCTAAACTGCCTATGTATCCCGGTGAAGAGGATCAAGTCATTACGTAGTTCGGTACAAGTGGGGTTTTTTTGTTTTGTGTCCTAACTTTTGCCTAGGCCGCCTCTTTCGAGGTTTTCACCCTAGCAGACTTTTTTTTTTGTGTGTCCTAACTTTTGCTTAGGCCGCCTCTTTCGAGGTTTTCAACCTAGCGGATATTTTTTTTTATTTGGCCATGCACAGTTTATACTCTTGCAGGCCAGGAGTAACTTGCAGTTTATGCTCGTGCGTCAAGGAGCGATCTTCTTCAAGGATAGTACTTCTTCAAGAATTTTCCGTTAATGGGACCGATTCCTTTTCCTTTAGCATCAATAAATTTATAAGCACCACTTGAATAAGCTTCTTGCACAACATACGACCCATCCCATTTTGCAGTGAACTTGCCCCCAAATTTGTGGGAGATGATGATGGGTCTTCTTAATGCAAGAACTTGATCACCAACTTGGAAGGACCTTTGGCGAATCTCTTTATTGAACGCACGAGATAACCGAGCTTGGTAACATTTGAGACTTTGCTGAGCTTCAACTCTCTTTTCATCAAGGGCTTCTAATTCTTCAAAGCGCAAGAGAGTATTTTTTTTATCAGTAAGCCTTTCTTTGATGGGAGCATTTGTAGTATCTTCTTCTTCATGAGGATTATCATTGTTGAATGATATATGGTGACAACAAGAAATATCCTCCAACTCATTTATGATCCCATTTGGAGATAGAGCATTTTCCTCTTCTAGTGCGATGATGTGATATGAAGATCCCATTCTTTCTTCATCTTCATCATGCTCCTTCATGTGGACTATAGTATGAGTCTTGGCTTTTAACACATCTCTGCATGAGACTATTAATTTTTTTCGCGTCTCATTCTTGAAGGGATATGACTTTGACAATCTCTAGAAGAGGCATGCACTTTCGCATTTTTAGATTTCCTTGGAGGCTTGTTCTTCTTATTCAAAGGTCCCAATCTATCAAAGACAGAAGTTCTTGAAGATGGTTTTCCCAGCCGATCAAAGATGGAAGGCCTCTTACTTGAAACTTCAGTCTCATCTTCAACAGTGATGTAATTAACGCTCGCCCTTCTTATAGAGATACGAACCGGTAGAGGTTTCTCATAACCCAAGCCTTCACGTGATTTATTCATGGTACCTTCAGGTAAAAGCTTCTCTAATGTAGATGGTTCATTGAGATCATATCCAGCCTTTGCAAACAACTTGTAAGCATTCGGATCAAACCCCTCATTTGTGCGCTTCGTAGGGAGTTCTTTATTCAGCGGTGGATTTTTAGCCACAAAACACCAAGCAACTTTGAGGTTAGCTTCATTACGTCAATTCGCCTGACGTAGCTGATCACTTTGGATATTAGATGACTGGCCTTTTTCTTTCTTCAATTTTGGAATGTAACAGAGCATAGTACTTATTTTCTTGCTTGAAGCTGCAATATTTGCTTTTTACACGTTACTTTGATTGAAGAGAATTTGATCTCCATCGGCTACAACTTTTGCTTTACCAGCTGCCACCTCCGCCCTTTTAGCTGCGAGCTCGGCATCTTTGGTTGTTGCTTTATTATCAGCTTTTACGCCTCCCACGACATTCTTCAAGTAGAATTTTGCATCAGCGAAGTGTGCCTCTACTTCGGTAAATGGCTTGTCATCAACAATGACCGTCTTTTCGACTCCACCCTCATGATATTTTAGGCATTGGTGATAAGTGGATGGAACCACTTTGTTCTCATGAATCCAAGGCCAACCAAGTAAGATATTATATGAAGTTCTTGCATCGATCACATGCATCCATGCACTTGAAGTCATCTCTCCAATAGTGAGATCCATTCTTAAGGCACCTATAGCCCTTTGCCCCCCTTGGTTGAATCCTTGAATCAACAAGCGACTTTGCGTTAGTTCTTCAGTAGAGATGCCAAGTTCCTTCAGCATGCGGATAGGCAAGATGTTGACTCCAGATCCTCCATCAATCAAGATTCTATTCACTCTTTGCTCATTAACATAGCCAACCACGAATAAGGGACGATTATGAAGAGTCTCACCAAGTAGAATGTAATCATTTGTGAAGGTGATCTTTGCTTCGCAAGTATTTGCTTCTTGGGAGATAGGCTCAATGAGCTCTTCTAATTGCGCCGGGGGCAACAACTTTGACGTTTCACTCTTCTCTTCTTCTTTATGTGTATTACAACATGAAGCCTTAATATCACCTTTGGGAATCTCCGTGTGAAACCAACTTGGAAAGAACTCTTCCAGAGTCACTAGTTAACGCGGCCTTTGATAGTGGCAAACTTCCACCTTTGGCTTTTGTAGATGTAGAATAGCATTTTGCTTTCTTGTCATTTTCACCATTTTTTGCCTTGTTGGTTGCTCAACTGATTCATTTTGCGACTTCATTTTGTAGCGTCCCCGTTGAGTCACTAGTATCCAACCTTCATCATCTCCTTGATCATTTTGAGTTTCACCTTCTTCCAATGATGCTTGCTTTAAGCTCTCCAAATTTAGTTTGGAGAGCTGTAGCGAATGATTTATTATGATAGGTTCAAAGTCGCCAAATTTGATCATGACGTCATTCTCTTCATATCCTTCAGCGAAGTTGCAGGTAACCACAGGGTCGTGCAAGCCAAACATGATAGAAACCTGGTTCGCATCTTCCTTTTCATCTTGCAGTTCAATCTTCCCTTCATTGGCTAATTCCATTATTTTATCTTTGAAGACAAAGCATTTCTCGAGTGAGTGCCCCACGAGTCGATGATACTTGCAATAACTCGGGTCATTCATCTTTCTAGCTTCATTGGGACGCTTCATCTCTGGTAGCTCAATGAACTTTAACTCCAGAAGTTCATCAAAAATTGCGGGAACATCGGAATATAGGAATGGATATTCCCTTTCTTGCATCTTTTTTAAAGTCAACTTTCGACTTGGCTTGTCCTTAAAGGAAGTTGCCTTCACGCTTTGCTTCTTGCTTACCTTTGTGGTGAACTTCAAAGGTGCAGCATCAATATTTATAGATTCTTTATTTTCAACCTTGGGTGCCAGCTTGCTCCATTTCTTGACTTCTTGCTTGTCTTTTCCTCCGTGAGATTCATAGATAGGCGGTCCTTCACTTCCACTGGAAGCAATACTTAGCTCCATTAATGAGCGCGTGTGGCCAATTCTTGAGAAGTCCTAGGCTTTATGCCTTGCAGGATGTAGCGAAGCCCCCAATGCATACCTTGGATACACATCTCTATTCCCGATGCTTCACTTAGCCTATCTTTACAGTTAAGACTTGCATGCCTCCACCGATTGATAAAATCAAGAACTCGTTCTTTATTTCGTTGGCGAGTTTTTGTGAGCTCTATCATGCTCACTATACGCCTTGTGCTATAAAAGCGATTGAGAAACTCGTGCTCCAACTCTTCCCAACTATTAATGGAACCAGACTCGAGGTCCGTATACCAATCAAAGGCATTTCTTTTAAGCGAGCGAACGAACTTCTTTACAAGATAATCTCCATATGTTCCAGCATTGTTGCATGTTTCAACAAAGTACGCCACATATTGCTTTGGATTTCCCTTGCCGTCAAACTGTTGGAATTTTGGGGGTTGATAACCAGCAGGCATTTTTAAGCTATCAATCCTTGCAATGTACGGCTTCGTATATGCGAGAGAAGACTTTGAAGCAACCTCATATTTATCCTTGATTGTCCCCATAATGATCTCTTTTAGTTGATCAATTGGAATTACTCCATCAGCAGAAACTTGGATTTCCTTAGCAGGTGTTGCTTGCTTCGCTGGAGTATTAATTATTTCTTGAACTTCTGGACGCTTCCCTGGCGCATGGCTAGATTCGCCCTCCATCATGCTTTCCATCTTGTTGATGCGAGCGTCTTGATCCTTGACATAGTTCATTAAGCTATCAATCGTCTTTGCCAAGTTTGCAAGTTGTTCCTCCATCGTTAAAGTATTAGTCGTCATTGCTTGCACTACTATTGGAGATGATGGAGAGTAACATGAATTTTTCCACAGATTAATCCTTGACTTGCCTATGTCCGACGGTGTGGTTGGAGATGATCCAGCACTCGAATCATCATCGTATCCTTTCATGATTTTCTTCTTAGATCCAGAAACGCTAAGCCGAGCTAAAGCTCTTTCAACAATTTCAGCAATGTTGCTTTCTTCCTCCAATCCACCAATAGAGGATCCAGCTCCTTTCGAAGTTGAAAAATTAAATGTTGGAGTCAATGTGGGCGGCACGTGGAGTGCTTGTTGTCCAAACAAATTTGCTTCGTTCCTCGTAGCTGGTCCAAAGCTTCCTTTAGTAGTATTCATGACGCTTTCAACTTCAGAGGAGAACTTGGAGTTGACATCAAGATCATGAGGCCAAGCAGATTTTGCAGCAGCAGCAATAGATTTTGAGTTGGTGTTCTTAGAAGCCATCTCAATGTTATTGAACTTTGCGAATTGAAAAGTTGAGATGGGAGGTAGAGATCGTTCCATCGGGCGTGCCAAAATTTGTAACAAGTAAATTCGCGTCAAGAAATAAATAAATTATCAAGACAAGAAGATACTGTGACAACTGTAGTATTTGATTTCAATATATATGATGAGTAGTACAATCTCTATAATTCCTTTGATTCGTATTTTTAACTATAAATATTATAAGTAGAAATCCAAGGGCTTTTGAGCTTGATCCTGAATATCTTCCTTATAATTAATTTGTAGAAATAAATCCAAGAACTTTTGAGCTTGATCTTGAATCTTCCTTATAATGAATTTGTAGAGATAATCCAAGGGCTTTTGAGCATGATCTTGAATTTTCCTTATAAATTTGTATATATAATCCAAGGGCCTTTGAGCTTGATCTTGAATCTTCCTCTTGATGAACCTGTAGAGAAATAAATAACTCCTTGAAGATTTATAGCAATTTGCAGCCTTTGATCCACGAGCTCCTTATTGCTTCTTGTTATGAATTCATCCTTTTGATTTTTGATTCTACAAATGAGGGATTTGGCCCCTTTATATAGATGTGGGGTGGAGTAGCCACCAAGAAACCCTAACGGACCAAGGCCCATGGATCGGCCAATCAGATTTAAGCAGTGACAGGGCTACACTTTATTGGCTAAAACATGTCACTGGTCCACGTGGCACATATTTATTGGCCTTTTGGACTTCACTTGAATTGCCATGTAATTTGGCATATGGCACGATTCTATTGGCTCTTTTATTTGACTTGGTGCCACGTCACTTGACATGTGGCACTGGCTTGGGCC
Source organism: Petunia axillaris subsp. axillaris (assembly GCA_029990575.1). NCBI lineage: Eukaryota > Viridiplantae > Streptophyta > Magnoliopsida > Solanales > Solanaceae > Petunia > Petunia axillaris. Next base: position 50,403,331 of record JARKNS010000009.1, read on the forward strand.
TTTAGGATTTATATTTGGGCTAACAAAGTGGGCTTATCATTTGTGGCCTAATTAATTTGGACTTATATTAGTTAATCCAATCCAATTATAATAGCTCATTTAATTTATTTGAAATAATATATCTTGAATTTAATAAATAGCAAAATTATTTCACGGATTTTGATCCAATAAAATTTCTTTGTCTACAACTGGCTCCTTCTAAATGCTAAATTTATTTCTAAAAGTGTCATGTGGGTACTTTCAAGCTAAATGCAAACGACTCTTCTATAGGAAATCCAGGGCGCAGTGACTTCGGGATAGTGATGCTCTAATTCTAAACTGGGGTAGCTTATGCGTAACTTTTGGGTTGTAGATCAAGTACAAAGCAGAAGCTGTGGTGATTTTACATGGTTTAAACTGGTTCATTCGTAGTGATGTACAAATAATACAGGTGCACCGTGACTCTTTTGATCAGTATCGTTAGATGATAATGGCGAGTTATGTGGACATATACAGGGTCTTAACTCTTATGCTTTAGCTGACTAGCTAAGACAATTCTTTCACTGCTTGAATTAGGTACTCACATTGTCAATGGGCAGACAAGGCTCAATGCTACTTAGGTTGGTGTTTTACTTATTTTATAGGTTCTCGTGTGATCAGACATTAACACGCCATCAGTGTTGCAGAGGAGCCTCACATCAGAATTCATCAACCTTTCACACTAGTATATAGGTATTCTTATTAAGTTGTACAAAATGACTAGCAAGAAACAGTGCAACAATGTTTAACTAAGAGAGGAATTAAACAATACAACAACAACATACTGAGAAATTTTTCACAATTGTGGTCCGGAGAGTGAGGTGTACGCAGACCTTATCTTACCTGGGGCTTTTGGGTGAGAAGGACTCACAAGTATTTAAATAGTTATATAGGACTCAAGTCTTGAAAAATGAGTGAGAGGGACAGGTGTTTAATTAGATGTTTAATGATTTTAATCACTTATCAAACATCACCCCAAGCTTTTGATAAATACAAAGTGGCCCTCCAATATATATATATATATATATATATAGCCAAAAATGGCAAAAACCCTTCCCATTCTCTCTCCTCTCTCTCCTCTCCTCTTTCCCTCGCCGACGAAAGCAAAAAATTTCTTTTCCGCCCAATTATTTTTGCTTCAAATATATATATATATATATATATATATATATATATATATATATATATATATATCTTTTAGCTAGCCAAAAATGGCAAAAACCCTTCCCATTCTCTCTCCTCTCTCTCCTCTCCTCTTTCCCTCGCCGACGAAAGCAAAAAATTCCTTTTCCGCCCAATTATTTTTGCTTCAATCAGCTCTAAATTTTGCCCCCATTGATTGATACTAGTTTTTCCTCATCAATTATACTCATTTTTAGTATGTTCCGATTGTAAAATCAATTTTTTCATTTCCCCAATTATTTCATTTCTGAATCGGGTTTTGATTCTCGCTTCATAGGTTTTCGTTTATCATCTCTGGTGAGTGTAATGTTTTATTATTGTACAATGCATGTGGTTTTTTTTCCTAAAATCTGGGTTTCATTTGGTAAACGACGATGCATTAACAGTGGCGACGATGCATTGTAGCATCTAATATGTGTGCACATATTATATTATGTGCACACATTTATAAATATGTGTACGCATATAAGATGAGGATACCAGATTTTCGTCTTACACATATTAAATTATGTCTACACATATTACATTATGTGTACACATTGTAATATGTGTACTCATATAACATATTGTTTGCAGGTTTTCTTTTTACACATACAATATTATGTGTACACATATAATATTAAGTGTACACATATACTGGTGTTTTCATGGAGTGATGAAAAATCTCTTTTTTTTACAGGTATTTTTCGCAATAATGCTACTGTTGGCAATTGATTTTCTTGGGGAATGGGTGGAGAGTCGTGATTGTTTCACTTGGATTTCGAAGTTTAGGGAGACGGTGCCAATTGTTGTGAATAACGAGGTTACGTATTCTGAGTTAGTTGAAAAGATTATTACCAGATGTTCGGTAAATCAGGTTCCAAATAATCTCTGCATTACATATATGCTCAGCATCTGTTCAAAGCAAAAGAGTCATCCTTGTATTATAAAGAACGATGAAGATCTCCTTATTTACCTTGCCGATGTCGATGGAGCTGGTAATAGACCGACTTTAAGGGTATATTTGGATGATATGTCAGTGGAAGTTTCAAACATCAATGTGATGCCAAATCATGGACGCTCTTATGATTGTGCTAGTAACGGATGGGATGACATTGGTGATGAAGAGCCTTTCAATATTGAAATGTCAAAGAATGAAGGAGGTGAAGGAGAACACGAACGAGAAGAAGATGAGGCTGAAGATGATGTTGACAAAGAAGACAAGGTGGAGTTAACTCCTAATCCTGTTATTGGGAGCAATAATGTATTTGTTTGTAGCAATGATGTAAATAATGTGGAAGCTACACCAAACAGCTTAGATGGTGAGGATGACGACACCGGGTTTTATAAGGGTTTAACTTTCAAAAACAAACGTGCCTTAGTGGTTGCTTTGAAGATTGCTGCACTGAAGAAGCATTTTTGTTTCAAGTAAGTTAAGCATACCAAAACTGTATATTGTGTCCGTTATGTAAATGTTAATTGCAAGTGGTGGCTTCGAGCCACCAAGTATTTAAATAATGATACCTTTATGATTAAAGTTTATAGGAACAAGCATACATGCGGGTTAGAGCACCTCTCAAGTCATCATCCACTTGCCTCAGCGGAAGTCGTTGGTGAACTCATGAAGTCTTGGTATGACGAGGGAAAAGGTCCAACTACAAAGGAAATTAGGCAAGCAGTCAATAGGGATTTGGGTTCTAACATTAGTTATTGGAAGAGTCGAATGGGTGGTATTATTGCCAAGTCTTTGACAAGAGGGACTCCAGAGCACGTGTACGAGGTTTTGGATGCGTACCGTTATATGCACAAGACTTCAAATGAAGGTACCAAGACAACTTTGGAGGTTGATCGCGATGGGAACTTCTTGTATTTTTTTTATATCTCTTGGGTCATGGATTAGGGGATTTGCGTATATGAGGAAAGTCATAGCTATAGACGGAACTCATTTGTCTGGAAAGTATGAGGGAGTTTTATTGTCTGTTGTGGCACAAGACGCAGAGACACATATTTTTCCATTAGCATTTTGTGTTGTAAATGTTGAGTGTGATGCATCTTATGGATTCTTTTTCGAACAGTTGGTCGGTATACTCCCCAGCGACAAAGAGTTGTGCATAATTTCTGATAAGCATCCAAGCATCGTAAAGGCAGTATCAAAGATCTTTCCTGAAGCTAATTATGGAGTTTGCAAGTGACACTTATCTCAAAGCATCTGGACAAAGTTTCATTGTGGCACTTTCATGGAAAATTTTCATGCAGCAGCAGATTCATATACGGAGAAGGAATTTGAGTCACATTTCGGTGAAATCCGGACAAAGTGTTACAAGACTGCCACATATCTTGAGCGGGTTGGATTTGAGCGCTGGAGCGGAGCATACTTTACATGAAATAGGTACTAATAACACATCTTGTATGGCATGTAAGCAGTGAAAATATGTGTACACATAATCGTTATACGTGTACACATCTCATAATATGTGTACACATATTTTAATACGTGTACACATATAAATATTATGTGCACACATATTGTGAGATGTGCAAGCTATTAAGACCTCCCTACTTTCTGAAGATGTGTACACATAAAATAATATGTGTACACATCTTATTATATATGTACTCATATTAACAAAGTTTATATTTCTGAAGTGTCTGGTTACACCTATTATAATGCTTACACATAACTGTAGGTTTGGTGTGATGACGACTAACATTGCTGAGTCCATGAACTCAATGCTAAAGGATGAAAGAGAAATGCCCATAACAGCTTTGTTCAATGCTATCATACGAAACTTTTCTGAAAAATTTCATGAGAGGCGTACGATGTTCATGAAACATACAAAGCCATGTGTCCCTTTAATGGAGGATATATTAAAGAAAAATAATGACGCGGGAGCAAGGTTGTTGGTTGTTACCAATGGCACGGATATGTATTCAATTAGTACTGGAGATGATGCTGTCAATATCAATCTAAGCGAAAGGACATGTTCGTGTCGAAAGTTTCAGATTTATATGTATCCTTGTGTACATGCTTGTGCAGCCATAAGACGTCAGTATGGAGCATATGGGAGCGAATTGTACAATTTTACTTCTCCATATTATTACACCAATACGTAGACTCTCGCTTATGCGGACATAATACATCCAATCTTACCAGAGGAATTGTGGAATGCTCCACCGGAGCTTTACGAGAGAAAAATACGTCCACCTTATGTGAAGATCCCACGGGGAAGGAGGAGGACCAAGAGAATGCCATCAGTTGGGGAAGCATTTAAAAGCAGGAGGAATAGATGTGGAATATGCAAAAGATTTGGCCACAAAAAAATGACATTTCCCCATCGAGGAGTACAATCAGTAGTTTGAAATAGTAGTGGTGTTGGGTCGTAGAACATTTGAATCGAGTAACAGCTTGTATGTTGAACAACTTTCCGTACTATTGCGTATTTGATCTTTGTAACTTTTAACAATTAACCATTCTTCATTTTAATTATGTTTCCAATACCCACAAAGTCTCAGACATATAGTTTTTTTGCTCATTACGTATCAAATGTTTCCAACCATTAAGGCAAAATACATAACTAAAACATAGACGGTTCAAAGATATATGCGTGCACATATTATAATATGTGTAACTATTTGCACAAAGATATGCTTGGTTCCACTGGACATATTATAATATGCGTGCACGTTAATAATATGTGTACACATATTGTGGTATGTGCAGTGGAACCAAGCATATCTTTGTGCAAATAGTTACACATATAATAATATGTGTACACATAACATTATATGTGTACACATATTATAATATGTGTACGCATATAGTGGTATTTTCCAAATCTTAGAAATAAAGAATGATCCCACGATTGCTTGAAGTGTATTATAGTGAATATGGTGTAATTTTGCGGTATATATACACTTATTGTATCCATCTTGGTCTATTTGATCGTCTTTTGTTGATACTGCAAGTAAACCTTGGGTTGAATGCTGAATTCACACAAAGTGTAACATTATTAGTTTTGGATATACTTGATTATAGTGCATAAGACAGTAACCAAGTGCGTTGGTGCATATTTGGATCGTTTCACATTAAAAACCACAATAATTAGATCAATTTATCCAAATTGTTAAGATTTCTCACTCATTATAAACTCTAGACTTGATGAGTACCAAAGAAAACATAGAAATGTACTTGAATGAGCTTTGATTAGACCAAAGCAACATATTATATATGAAAATAGTACCCAAACTACATGTACCCAAGCAAAAATGGATTGTTAACGTAATGCAAAGTACATAAGTAAGATACGCATGGTTCCACTGTACATACCACAATATGTGTACACATATCCTTATATGCGTGCACATATTATAATATGCGTGCACATATAATAATATGTGCAGTGGAACCAAGCATAACCGCTCATAATAGTTACACAAATTATAATATGTGCGCACATAATATTATATGCGTGGACATATTATAATATGTGTACGCATAACTTTCTAATTGGATGATAACTTAGCATATTTTAGTGCCAATAGTTACACATATTATAATATGTGCACGCATAATATATTATGTGTACACATATTATAATATGTGTACGCATAACTTTCTAATTGGATGATAACTTAGCATATCTGAGTGTCAATAGATAACTTAGCATAACTTTCTAATATGCGTACACATATTATATGTGTAGTGAAACCAAACAGATTGAATGCATCCACAGGAGTTGTTTACTTCTTACACTTATTAATTTTACTTCTAAGGGGAGAAATGTAACCATAGAAATATAACATACAAACATATCTACATATTATCATATATAATATTTTACCAAAAGTATTAACTATACACAAAAAGGAAATAAAAAACAAAGCCAAACACGGCTTAAGTTATTCTTACAGACCAATAAAAAAGCCAAACACGGCTTTGATTATCCAAAAATTTCAACCAAATTGTAATAATTTAAGGAGACATCTTTTCATGAAATACGTCCACTGCCCACTTGTACCTACAATCCTCCATGGTACCATCACTGAGTTCCGTCATTGGGGTGTTGGTGAGGAGGTGCTCGATGAACATCAGTGAATACCCACCACATGCTGTCCCCGTCTCATTGTATGGCAAACCCTTCAACCTCTCATAAGGCCACATGTCTTTCTTCAGGATGTCATTGGGCAAGTGCTTGAATTTGCCACAATCTCGTAAGAGTATTGGGAACATTACCATAATGGGGAACATATATGTCGCAAACGTATCCTCATCGAACGTTCCAATGTTACAATCATAAACATCAATCCTTCCTTCCTCGACCATGAAAACCAGAGTCACATAACGCTTTTTTATAAGGTTCATGACTGTAAATATCCTCTTGACCCCATCCCAACGGCGCCCACCTGGGTAAGGAGTCTTACCAAGCGTATAATCCACGAGTCCTTCCGCAGTAGGCGTCACCTTCAAATATACATCCAAAGCAATCATATCCTTCTCTGCCTCCTTTTCAAGGTCCCTATACGATCCAGCCAACACTGAGCAGAAGTTCATATCGAGGACAACATCATTCTCATCATAGTGACTTGTGAATTCCTTGTGTCTTAGCCTCATTAGGCCTAAGACTACATCAACGTGCTGCAGAAATAAAGAAAAAGCAGAAGCCTTATATACATAGTTTAAAACTGATGTCAATTAGTACACAAGTATAATATGTGTACACATATAAATATTATGTGCACACATATAAATATTATGTGCACACATATAGTTTAATGTGTACACATATCCGAATATGTATACACATATAGTTTAATGTGTACACATATCCGAATATGTGTACACATATGATACTTGTAAAGAAATAGATAAGAGGTGGGGGAAACGTGCCTGACTCTCCAACCATTTTGTCATGGTTATAAGCAAAGAGAACTCATTATGGTCATATTCATGGCCCAAACACATTTTCTTTTGCTTTCTTCTTGATCGCATATATGTATCAAAAAAAAATTTCTTCTGCGGATCAGGTTTCCTATAAATATAAACAGGAAGTCGCTCCTCTTCTTCTTCCTGAACCTCTACGCCAACTTGAACTTGAACTTGAACTTGTTCACCAACAGCTTTGATAACTTCTTTCTCAACTTCTTCTTCACCAACCTCACTCTGCTTTTTTTCTCTGTCTTGCTTTTCATCAGCCTTGCCCTCGTCTTCATAGTAACATAAGGAGATATTTGTGTCCTTGCAGGGTACACAGTTCTCCTGGGCTGTTGCTTTGTCCAATTCAGAATGGAATCAACAGCATCCTTCATATCTTCAACATTTTTTTCTCTGCTTCTCTTTCTACCTTGCAGTCATTGCACAATCTACACTTGAAACAATATGAATTCTCTCCTCCACATTCACCTACAGATGCAGCAGACCTTTCAAAATGTCTATGAGCACCTCCACCAAATGCACTAAAACTCACACGTCTTCCACCATCTCCACCAACCTCATGCTCTCCACCAACCTCATGCTCTCCATCAACTTCATGCTCTCCAGAAACATCACGTTCTACTCCAACATATCTCAAATCACCAGCATCTTCATCTTCTCCAATATCAGCAGCAACTCTATGATCTCCACCATCAACTTCCTGCTCATCTCTATTAGATCCCAATGTCAATCTTGTCACACCAACCAACCTTTCGGTCAAATTTTCAATCAATTCGTCTTGCTCGTCATCATAAGGAACCAATTTTCTCTAGAAATCCTGCTCCATCTCGATTGGGGTAGGCACAAGGCAAGGGGTCACTACCTGCACCACCAACCAACCCGCCCCCTTCCCCCCTCCCCCCCAAAAAAAAAGGAAAAAGGAGATCACAGGTGAGATGAACTGATATAAGTTACAAGAAGTGTAATTTGTGAGCACATACTGATTATGTGTACACACACATATTTTATATGTGTACACACATTCAGTATGTGCTCACAAAATTTAATATGTGTACACATATTAAAGATACGTGCACATATTAAACTATGTGCGAACATGTATAAAGGGCAAACAACAAGACACATAAAATTACAGACTTATCGGATTTTCAGAATTACGAAACAACTGGTCACATTCACGCTCTTGCCGGTCAGAAATCCACCTTAGCATCCTTTGCTCTATTGGTTGTTCAGCAAAATCCCCGTGCCAAAGCGATGGAATGACTTCATATGCCTAGGCCATGAATGCCCAGGGGAAGCCATACAGGTTCAAGGACTCCCTATCTTTGTCCAAAGGCTTGATAAGATATTTGATTGTCAGGTCAAAGCTCTCTCGACCCCATGGATAATTTGCAAAGTATGTATGAGGCCTGCTTGCTAGGTGGACAAACCTTTTTTGGAATGCTTGTTCGCGTATCTTTCGCACAAAGAATTGCGTGCGCAAACCAAACAAGGCAAAGACGGAACTTCTTCCTTTTACTAATTGTTTCACTAGTTTCGATCAAAGTCAGCAGTTGTTTTGCATTGATAGACTTTTGCTTGCCATCATTTGTGATCAAGTACCATAACTCTTTACCCCTCTCAGCAACCTCACCAATTATAAAATCAGTAGGGGGTAAGAGTGACATGGAAGACCAGTCATCAACGCAAATTCACGGATGCCAAAACGAGCAGGCAGTCCGTTAAAGTTGACCCACAACTCCTTCTGTTTTTGGAAATGATTGTTAGTTCACGAAGTCCGTGTATCAGTCTTGGAGCGAAGATGGCATGAGTATTCAAATTCAGAAGTTTCCGAAATATACTCCTTCTGAAATTATCCTCCAATTTGACTTTTGCCAAGACTTTTCGGAATTCTTTCAGCATACCTCCAAGAGAGGATCTCACAGCAATCTTTGGATTTTTGGTTTCACCATGCTCGTCTATATACATCCTCAAGTTTGTTTGAGGAGTGAAAGTCAAAGTAACCTCACGATGATCCTGCACATTCAGAACCTGATCATCAAACCAACTTATGTGCACATATTATAATATGTGTACACATAAAAGATATGTGTGCACATCTCATATTATGTGCACACATAATATGAGATGTCAAACTTATCGCAAATTTGTTTAAAGCAGTGCTGCTACCTGATCTGGGACGCCCTCACCAACTGCTTCCATTTCAACATCATCTTCTTTTCTCTCTACTGACTCAGCAGTATACTCTGGTATTTCCCTTAAAACATCACCAATAGCAGTATCTGCATTGAAATCTGCTGCTACACCAACCTGACCAACATCTTTTTCAACTACTCTTTCTTCCCTACTTCTATCTTGACCAGCATCATCACCTGCTACACCACTATCACGTGCTTCATTTTCACCACCATCACCTTCTTCATTTACTACAGCTGCACCTGCTTCTCTACTCCTATCTACAGCTGAATCACCTACTTCTCTTTCTTCCACTCTACCTTCATCGGCAACATCACCTTTTCTTTGTTCCACTCTACATTCACCAGCAGCATCAACTTCTCTTTCTTCTACTCTACCTTCACCTAAAGCATCACCTTCTCTTTCTACTTCGAATTCACTATCAGAATCATCTGCTTCTCCTTCAGCTTCTCCTTCAGTTTCTCCTTCTTCTTCACCTACATGAGTTCTTTGTGCTTCTTTACCTGCAACAAGCACTTCAGAAGCAGTAGCTTCGCAATCTACATCATCTAAGTTCGGCCCACGTTCACTTAACTCTCCTGGACGATTCATATCGATGCTTTGTTGGCTTTCCCCCTGCTCCTCATTATTTCGTGGCTGAGAATCCTTACTAGCAGCTCTATTTCTAGCCTTTTAGCAGTCTCGCTTTCGTTTGCAACATCTCTCTTCTCTTCCTCTTAGAACCTTGTGACTGTGTCATATGTGTATTGTTACCCCCACCACTACGAGTACTTACCATTTTATCTGCAACGTTCAACAAAAATATAAGCAACATAAAAAACATAAAAGATTAGATGTGGATAAATAATGATGCAACAACGATTAAATGTGTACACATATTCATATATGCATATTTTAATATGTACAGACACTAATATGTGTACACATATTTTAATATGTGCAGACACTACAGTCATGTTTTTCCTTGTTATAATATGTGTGCACATATTATATTATGTGTGCACATAAGTATGTGCCAAAATTATTAACCCCAGCTGACTAAACCAAAAATCAAGATGTTTCCCACATCTACCAATATGTGTACACATCAGGCTATATGTGTACATCAGGCTATATGTGTACACATAAACACTGATGTTTACACAACAACGACAGTTATTTCAACTTGTATTGTTCTTGCATGTGAGATTAAACCATAAAAAACCCAGAAAAAATGCACAATGAAGCACAACAAATAGCAGAACAACTAAACCATGCTAAATCGACCAACTGTAAAAATTCTTGAAAAAGTTTAAAATTTTACCTTGATTTTAATGTTATGTCGACGATGATCACAATTTCTGCTAAAATTAAACCAAATGACACTGATGTAGACGAGAATCAGAGATTTTCAAGAGAGGTTTTTGGTTTGAGTTTGTATTTGGTTTGAGAGAAAATAATCTGTGGTATAGTTGGTTTGAGAGAAAATGATATGTGGAAGTGTAATAATGTGTGGAGTGTGGGATTTGAAAGGTCTGAAGTGATTTGATTGTTGTTGTTGTTGTTCGAAAAATGTGTACCCATCGGCAGACGTGGGAAAGTGGAAATTGAATGTATAATGTGTGTAAAGTTTACACTTTGACCCCGTAAGTTCTCCCCCAAAGTTTTCAAAACTGACGAAACCATCTCCGGCCCCACTACTTAACCCACTAATGACAAATTAACACTTTCCAGGAATAAAAGAAAAGCAAATAGAAAAGGTTGTCCCCTATCCTTATTTAAAGACTTGGGGGGTCTTTTCCCCCTCTTTTATCTCATCTTACCTTGAGTAAGGAAGAGAAGTTGTTTTCGACCTTCATCTCAAAAAAAGAATTTTCAAAAACAAGTTTGGATAGGGGCGGAGCTATAACTTTGGTCAAACTCTGTATTGTAAAAAAAATATATTTAATATATGGAAATTATTAAATTATAGAAAATGACTAGAATCGTGAACCACAAACTTAAAAACAGCGCTTCACCTCTGGTTTTAAAAAAGTCAAGATGAAAATACCAACACATAGAAAGTACGATATAAAAAATAAAAATAACTAGAAAATGAAACAACTATAATAAAAAAAACTAAGAATAAAATAAAAATAATACTAATGCTAATAGGATAAAATCACTGGAATACATTTTAATTATCTACTCTAATCCTCGACCTCTACCCTCTCTTCTTCATGTTCTTGGTGGTCTGAACTGAATTAAACAACAACAATCCTGAATCCTCCTTCACCTCCATTGCTGCGCACTCTTCAAAACTTTCTCCTATAGCAAGTAAATGATCAAATAATAAAATTGGGTACGCATATTAGTTGAAAATTCACTATAAAGCACTTCTTTTAAGTTTTGACACTGTCTTATCATTGTTTTATATAGCCCTTGGTGCAATGTCCACAACGGAATTTGGAGAGTATCCTATGGTGCCTATTGCAGGCCAGTTGTTGGACAAAATATCGCAGTGACTTTGCTGCTCCGAGTGTTGTCTCATTGTCATGGGACGAGCTAGTGTTGGCATACACATTAAGAAACTACTGGCAGCCACTGATAGTGGTTGCCTTGTCACCTACGTCTCCACCATACAAGCTTTGTGTGTTCTTCAAAATATGGGCTTTTTTAGTGTTATCAAATATGCTGGAATAGTGTTCGTGTTAAAAGATGGCCAACTCTCCGCTGGTGGATCTTTTGCAATAGCTCATTTGTTAGCCGAATCCCAAATTTCAGTTATAACTGTTGGTAGCAACAATATATCCAGTGTTATCGCACAAGTGGGGTCTGGGGAGGTAAGATGTACCCAGTCCTTACCCGCACCAAGGTGAAGAGGTTGTTTCCAATAGACAGTTATAACTGTTGGTCGCTGCAATAACATGGTAGTTGAGTGTCGTCTACGAGGCATGACATTAGCGATGGAAACTCAAGAAAGTCCTTACATTGCATTGCCCTCTATACTTCCTGCAAGTAGTCTGAACATTGAGGAGGCCTAAAATTCACCAGGATCCTATACTGAAAGTTCAAGAACCTGGCAAGCTACAACAGCAACAACAATATATTGACTGTTATCTACAAGTGGGGAAGAACCTGGCAAGCTGTCGAGTTTATTTCTTCAGTGACATTTCTCTCTGTCCTCAATTCAGCAACATCTCATCGCGGTTTCAAGACCTGGAATTACAGCATCCCATGGTGATGTTAAATCTATAACAGGCACTTTTTGTCAACGCTCAATGTTAAATTCTAATCCTATTTCCTTAATTCAAGGACATAAATATATAGCTTATGTATAAAATATTCTAATACAAATATAAACAACGAAAAGACTTCATTTCATTCTGTCATGCTGCCCATTTTCCTAAGTTAAACATTAGGAACACGGTTGCTTGTGCTCTAATGCCCAATGACACTTGCATTTAAAAGACAATTGGATGACAGCCTTGCTGGTGGACATTTTATAATTTTGGAATAAAGAGGGAGAGTTGACCTCAATTAAAGAAAAAGGTAGCCCGGTGCACAAAGCATTCCGTATTAACGTAAGGTCCAGGGAAGGGCCGCACCACAAAGGGTGTGATATACATAGCCTATACTGATGCTTGGCTGTTTCCACGGCGAAGAGTTGACCTCAATATATATAATAAAGCCTGGAGGTGGTGTCTATAGTTTTCACCTTAAACATAACAGGAACACCATTCTCACTTCCATATAGTTTTAATCTCTATTTGATAATTCCTGACAAATCCATAGTTATGGATATTAGCGAGGAGTTGACTCAGAAGTCCCAGATGGAGGCCATTTTGGGGCCTGACTCAGAAGAGCCATTTGAAACCTTTATGTCTGATCTCATGGAGAAACGATCCACGGCCGAGTCAATGTTAAACACGATGAAGCACAAGGATCCAAATTCTCTTGCTCTCAAGCTTGCCGAGTTTCTTGGCTCTTCCCATTACATTGAATCCCGCGAAAAGTATGCTGTCTTACTAAAGAAATTGCTCGCTGAGGATGACTTAGCGGCATTCTTGTACCAATGTATCACTGCTTCTTCCAACTCAAACAAGTTAAAAAGGTCAGCTTTCTTAATATTTTCTCAGCTAGCTAAGGACATCGGCGAAATAGTCGTCCCTGGCGTAAAAGATTTGCGCTCATTTTTCCGTAATACACTGAATGATGATACCGTTGATTGTGATGTGAGGATCGCTGCTACGAAAGCTGTGATTAGCTTTATTCAGTGCATATCGAGTTCAAATGAAAAGGAAATATTTCAGGAGCTATTGCCTGGGGTGATGGGGACGTTGACTGATGCAATATCGAGAAGCAGTGGTAAAGCAAAGGAGGTGCTGAAACTTTTAATTGAGTTGGCAGAGAACGACCCTAGGTTCTTGAGGACGCAGCTAGTGGATGTGGTGGGTTCCATGTTCGAAATAGCAGAGGATGAGAGTTTGGAAGAGGAAACGAGGCACTTGGCGATTGAGTTCTTGCTAACTTTGGTTGAAGCAAAGAAGAGAGCCCCCGGTATGATGAAGAGGGTTCCATTGTTTATTAGCAGATGTTTTGCAGTGTTACTCAGATTATTAGTAGATGTCAGTAATAAGGATGACCCTGCTTGGCATAGTGCCCCTCTTGCAGATCCCTTGCTCGAACAATCAGGAACATCACGTAATTGTATGAGGTGTTTAATCCGATTTTCTGTTGCACTAGGAGGTAAGTCTATTGTTCATATTGCCAAAGAGCAGTTGCTTTCTTATTTGGCTGCCCCTGAGTGGGAGAAGCGCCATGCAGCTCTCATTGCACTCCTCTGTATTGCTAACGGTTGCTCAGAGGTACTCAATTGATTAGTTATTTATTTATTATGGCTATAGTTTGATTTTTCCTTCTCCTTTTGATTTGTAATGTACGGCTAAAGTTTGATTACAATACATATTTTCTCAACTCATAGTATTTAAGAGGTTCCTCTACTTCTCTTGAGGTAGGGGTAATATCTGCTCGCACCTTATACTCACCAAACCTCATTTGTGAGATTATATTGTGTATGTTGTTGTAGCATTTAAGAGGTTCTTTTTGCAGGCTAACAGTGTATACCTATTTGATCTCTATCAGAATGCTTTACTCTATGTCTTTATTGTTTAAAGTTCTCTCTTTGAACATTTCTTAGGTGATACGCAAGAAACCAGAGCAAGTGTTGAGTATGGTTTTGAACTGTTTCCATGATCCTCATCCTCGAGTCAGATGGGCTGCTTGTTGTGTAATTGGCATGATGTCAGTTGCCTTATATCCTGATTTGCAAGAACAATGTCATAACAAAGTATTTCCTGCATTAGCTGCAGCTTTGGATGATTTTCAAAATCCACTAGTGCAGGTTGGTTATCCTTCATATGTATTATTGTTGATGATAATTGAAGGATTAACGGTTAGTTAGTCAAAGGGAGAAGTTAGTTAATTGAATAATTAGGACGCGAGGGCAGTTTAGTAATTTCACAGTATTTCTAGAAATTAGTTAGGTTGTTAGTTGGTTAAATAGCTGTTAAATGTACTCCTCTTTTCAGTTAATGAATTTAACAGAATTCTCTTCTCTCTCTCTGCGATTCTCTTCTTCCTTCGAATTCATCTTCTTCATTCGATCATCGATCCACAAACTAACATGGTATCAGAGCTTGGCCAGAAATAATCTGGTACTAAAATCCAAATTCATTCAGCAGCTAATTTCTGCAGAAAATTCCTGAACTCTTGGTTCTGGGTTAATCATCTTGAAGATCTTTGATCACAACAATGGCGAACAACCTGAACACTGCAAGCAATGGTGAATCATCGCATCAAACCTTGGATTATAATCATCCACTATTCCTGCACTCCTCAGATGTAAGTGGAATTTCTCTAATTTCTGTTCAGCTTTCTGGATCTGAGAACTATGCCCTGTGGTGTAGATCAATGAACATAGCCTTACTATGAAGAAACAAATTAGGGCTAGTGAATGGTACGTGTAGAAAGGAAAATTATCCAAAACAGTTTTGGACACAGTGGGAGAGGTGCAATGCTATTGTACTGTCTTGGCTAATGAATTCTGTAAACAATGCTCTTCTTGGGGGTGTAGTATATGCTACTAGTGCAGAAGCAGTGTGGGAGGATCTACGTGAGAGATTTGATAAAGCTAATGACTCTAGGACCTTCAATCTACACAAAGAAATTGCTTCTTTAAATCAGGGAACTAGTTCTGTGTCAGTACATTACTCTAGGTTGAAGGATTTATGGGATGAGTTTGAGGCTCTTGTACCTCCTCCTGGTTGTAGCTGTGAGAGATCAAAAGATTTTGTGGTGTACCTACAAAGACAAAAGCTGTATCAATTTCTAATGGGGCTAAATGACTCTTATTTGCAAGCAAGAAGCCAAATCTTGTTAATGAGCCCCTTACCTACAGTAAATCAAGCTTACAATATGATAATAAGTGATGAATGTCAAAAGGGAATAGTGCCTAATGCTGGTCTTCTTGGTGCTGCACCTGGTATGGGTCACATTGATCTTGTGGCAATGTATAGAAACAACAGGAACGCTGGGAATTCAAGGTTCAAGAAGAATCAGCACTTGTACTGTGATCTGTGTAAGATTAGGGGTCATAACAGGGAAGGCTGCTGGAAGGAGATTGGATATCCTCCAGACTATAGGTCCAAAAAGAGGAAAGAAGCTCCTACAAGTCACAGGCCACCTGGTTCCACAGCTTACAATGCATTCACAGAAAACTCTATTGGCAGCAATGAGCCAATGATGCAAGCCCAAGGTTACCAAAGTAATCAGCAGATTCTGTGTGTTTCAGGATCTCTACAGTGGGAAGGTGAAGGAGATTGGTAAGGAGCAGAATGGCCTGTACCTCCTAGTGAAGCAGAATCAAACTGTCAATAAAGGTGAAGGAGTCAGCCTAGCTGTGAACAGTGTGAGTGATACAGATGTCAACCTGTGGCACAGAAGATTAGGCCATGTTTCTTCCAATGTCCTGAAGAAAATAGTACCAGCAGAAGCCAGAAAAATAACAAGTGTAGTAGATAGCTGTTCCATATGTCCCTGTGCTAAACAAGCTAGATTGCCATTTCCAACTAGTCATATTACTAGTAGAAACTGCTTTGATCTCATTCATGCTGATGTCTGGGGTCCATACAAAATACAAACTGTTCATGGTCACAAATATTTTCTAACACTTGTTGATGACTTATCTAGAATGACCTGGGTGTTTTTACTAAAGCTAAAGTCTGATGTGTGTGTAGTATTACAACAGTTTTTTCGTTATGTGAAGACTCAGTTCAACTGTAATGTCAAAGTACTCAGAACTGATAATGGTACTGAATTTGTGAATTCTGTCTGCAATACTATGTTTAAACAACTTGGGATAGTCCATCAAAGGTCATGTGCCTATACTCCTCGGCAAAATGGAGTAGCTGAAAGAAAACACAGGCACATTTTAGAAGTAACCAGGGCTATGAGGTTTCAAGCTGGGATTCCTATACAGTTTTGGGGCAGCTGTGTTCTAGCAGCAGTGTATCTGATTAACAGAATGCCAACAGCTGTTCTGAATCATCTATCCCTTTATGAGAAGTTATATCAGAGGAAACCTTCTCTAAGCCATCTTAGAGTACTAGGATGTCTATGTTATGCCAAAGTACTGACTGAAGTTGATAAGCTCCAACCAAGAAGCAAACCCTCTATACTTATGGGCTACTCAGAGGTGCAAAAGGGATACATTTTGTATGACATTACCAACAAACAGTTCTTTGTCAGCAGGGATGTGATATTCAGAGAAAACACATTTCCCTTCAAAGCAGAACTGACTCCCTCTCCACCATTTGTTCATAATCCCACAGTACTAGATGACACAGCTCAAAACAGTGAAGGCAGTGAACTTCAACAAGATATTCTAGAAGCTGGGCAAGAAATTGATCTGGATTATCATCTGCAAGATCATGAAGAAGGACCTGAATCACCTGGTGAGCCACCTACAGCTACTGAAGAACCACAAGAAGCTCAGGAGAATGCAGAAGTTATGCATCAACCAGTGGCTCCTTCAAGTTCCTCTAACCAGTCAACTAGATCAGGTAGACATACTAATCCTCCAATTTGGATGAAAGATTTTATGTCCCTGAATGTGCACCAGAACCAGCTCTATCCCATAAACAAATATATCTCCTATGATACTGTCACTCCTAAATATCAAGCCTACATAGCATCCTTCTCTTCCACTACTGAACCTATATCCTACTCAGAAGCTGCAAGGGACCCTAAGTGGATAGAGGCAATGAAAACTGAGATTGAAGCCTTAGAAAACAATCATACCTGGGAAATTGTCCCACTTCCTAAGGGTAAGAAACCTATAGGCTGTAAGTGGATATACAAGATCAAGTATAAAGCATCAGAGAAGATAGAAAGATACAAAGCTAGACTAGTGGCTAAAGGATACAGTCAAAAGGAGGGCATTGATTACCAGGAAACCTTTTCACATGTAGTAAAGATGGTGACAGTTAGAACAGTGCTGTCACTTGCTGCAGCATAGCAGTGGCACATCCATCAGGTGGATGTGTACAATGCCTTCCTGATGGATGTGTACAATGCCTTCCTTCAGGGGGATCTACATGATGAAATCTATATGGACCTGCCACAAGGTTTTAAGAGCCAGGGAGAGAATACAACATGCAGGCTCATAAAATCCTTGTATGGACTCAAACAGGCTCCAAGACAGTGGAATGCTAAGTTGTCTGAAGCCTTACTGAAGCTTGGTTTTGTACAGAGTCAACTGGATCACTCATTGTTTACAAAAAGGACCAATGAAGGTATGGTTGTTGTCCTAGTCTATGTAGATGACATGTTGATAACTGGAGACAGATTGCAGATAATTCAGGAGACTAAGGAAGCCCTGCAGCAAGCCTTCAAGATGAAAGACTTAGGGGAATTAAAGTACTTCTTGGGAATTGAGTTTGCAAGATCAGCTCAAGGGATTCTTATGCATCAGAGAAAGTATGCTTTAGAGCTTATCTCTGAGTCTGGATTAAGTGGGGCAAAACCTGCACCCACTCTCATAGATCCTAATCAGACTTACTACAAAAGAGTATGATGAGTTTGTGAAAGGAAAATACACCAACAAGGATATAGCTGATGACAAATTGCTACCAAATCCTGCACCTTATCAAAGATTAATTGGGAAGCTACTGTACTTAACCATCACAAGACCAGACATTTCATATAGTGTACAGACCCTAAGTCAGTTCTTGCAGCAACCAAAACAATCTCATATGGACTCAGCAGTAAGAATTGTCAGATATGTGAAAAATCAGCCTGGACAATGAATTCTCCTGTCTAGTAAAATGCAGAAGTTAGTCACTGCCTACTGTGATGCAGACTGGGCTGCTTGCCCTTTCTCTAGAAGATCAATCACTGGTTTCTTTGTGAAGGTGGGTGACTCACTAGTCTCATGGAAGTCTAAGAAGCAAACCACAATATACAGAAGCTCTGCAGAAACAGAATACAGAAGCTTAGCATCTGTGACAGCAGAACTAACTTGGCTTGCTGCCTTAGTCAAGGAGATTGGGATGAAGATTGAAGCACCTATCAAAGTGTTTAGTGACAGCAAATCAGCTTTACATATAGCAGCCAATCCTGTGTTCCATGAGAGAACAAAACACATTGAGATTGACTGCCATTTCATAAGAGAAAAGATTCAGCAAGGATTGATTGAAACTGAGTACATTCATACAAAAGACCAGCCTGCAGATATTCTAACAAACATTCTTTCTTGATGTCCAAGCTAGGAATACTCGATATCTTTGCCCCTCCTAGCTTGAGGGGGAGTGTTGATGATAATTGAAGGATTAACAGTTAGTTAGTCAAAGGGAGAAGTTAGTTAATTGAATAATTAGGACGCGAGGGCTGTTTAGTAATTTCACAGTATTTCCAGAAATTAGTTAGGTTGTTAGTTGGTTAAATAGCTGTTAAATGTACTCCTCTTTTCAGTTAATGAATTTAACAGAATTCTCTTCTCTCTCTCCCTGCGATTCTCTTCTTCCTTCGAATTCATCTTCTTCATTCGATCATCGATCCACAAACTAACAATTATATATGAATGCTTTAGGTTCAAGATCTATAACTATGCATATATGTAATTTTTATAAATTTGTTCTTTAATCCACAATGAAAATAATCGATTATTTCACTCGGCATGTTCTAGTATATCTGGTTCCTTAGAATCTTGGAATTAAACCACAAAGACATGAACCAAAATAGTGGTATACATGTGGAGTTGGCTCTTTATCAAACCACTCATCTTATTACATTAATTTGAGATTCTTGGAGAAGTCCCTTGGGTAAATGTAAGCTCCGAAGCGTTGGGCATAAGCTTCGAGGCACTGGAGTAAACCCCACGGATCTTTAAATATTTATAAAATTAATTTAATTGGAATAAATATTAAATTAGTATAAATCACAAAAAGATAAAATCCTGTAAAAATTTAGAATATTCTAAAAAATTAAAAAGTAATTGTAAAACATATATAGAATTGTTTCATCTCAATAAGGATTTAGAGCTTAGTTGCATTATAGTTTGCAGAGAAAGGACAAACTATTCATTTCACTCGTTAGAAGTTAGAACCATAGAAGACAAGATAGAAAAAAGGTTTTGAAAGTTTGATTTTATTTACCTTTTTTACTTTTAGGAATTTAATAAGTTAACATTTGAATGTAGGTTTTAAATAAAGGATTTATTGAGCAATTTCTATTTTAATTTGAAAGTTTTTTGGGACTTATGTCCCGAGGGTCACCCAACACCTTAGAGTAGCCCAAATAGTGGGGCTTACGGCTTTTGATACCTTCGCCCTCCATGGTCATCTGGGGCTCGCGTTAGAAACACCATTTACAACGCTGGTAATTATATCTTGCTTATTGGCTTTAACTAAGGCTTTCTTCCCCACTTACAAGAACATTAAATGATTGTAGAGGAAACACATATTACCAAATTGCAAGGGAGATATTCAAAGTGCTTCCTTAAATAAGAGGTCTGGTAAAAATCAAAAGCATAAAGGTTTGGTAGATGTGACGTCGCTCCTCCATCCAGTTACTCATGCTAACTAGTAATTTGCTCCTTTTTGGTGTTTTCGTAGGCATGTTGCATGGAAGCTCTCTGCCACTTCTGTTTGCCCTCCGAGCCAGAATATCTGATGCCTTACTTAGATGATATAGTTAGCAAACTGCTTGTACTTATACAGGTTGCAAATACAAAAAGGCCACCAAAATAACAGAAGTATGTTGGGGCTGAGAAGTGCAAGAGACTAATGATGTTTTTTTCGGCTTTTATTGCTTGAATGCAGGGTGACAAACAAATGCTCCAACAACAGGCATTAACTGCATTGGGTTATGTAGCTGACTCTGTAAAGGTACAAAATGGTGACTCTAATTTTCACTCAATAGTAGTTCTACGTATACTATGACTCATGATCGCTAATATATTATATGTCGCAGGAGCACCTCACAATATACTATGACAGGATTATGCAACAGTTGAAAATTGTCCTGAGAAATGCTGATCTTAAATCAAATCTCGTTCTTCAGGCCGCAACAATGGAGTGCATAAGTGGTGTTTGGTCTGCTGTTGGCATGGAGAAATTTAAGGAAGATACAAAGCAGGTCTTTTACCAATTATGCCTTGTGGATTCTTCTTTTAGTACCATAATCGTGGGATGCTGAACAAATACATATATATATATATATTTTTTTTTTTTTTTTTTTAATAAATAAAAAGGTTTTTATTATACTGTTACCAAGATGGTGCAGAAAAATGTACACATCATAAACTCTTACATCTAGCAAGAGTTACATATTTCCTCCTAGCAAATACAAGAAGTCCAGATACTGATCCATTCTAGCTAAAGTATCACTATAGCACCACAGATACAGATTTTTAATACATTTGTTCTTGACTCTAGATATCTGCAATCTCTTCCCCTCAAAGCGTGCCTTGTTCCTCTCCAGCGATAATGTCCATAGAATGCAATTAGGGATAGTCATCCAAACTTTCTTTAAACTTCTTTTGACTCTTTGGGTTTGCCAAATTTCCAACAGACTACTGATCTTATGTGGTAAAACCAAGGGTATGCCCATGAGGTTAAAGAACAGTTCCCAGCATTGGCTTTATATGTATTGATGCCATCGATTGGGATGGCTTTGATCTATTTTCATTTGTTATGCTTTGTTAGATGGTTTTACAGTAGTCAAACAATTAGAGTAGATTACTCTTGTTTGAATTACTAATTCTTTCACCAATTATGTGTGCAAAAAAGTGACATTGGGCCTAAGTCAACCCAAATAGGCTAGCTCATGAGGGAAGGATTGCCCAATACAATGTAAGGACACCATAATACATTTCCTAAACTAATCTGGGACTTAACCCCCCGCCCCCCTCTTGGTGTGGGCCGGTGAGCTTACTTGCCTTTGGTCATTTCTCTAAATAGAGCTAATCTTTCATTTCTTTCCGTTTTTTTGCTGTCACTAAAGGTAATGGGTATGCTGATGTCATTAGGAGGATTACAAATGAAGACAGATGATTCTACTGCTAGTCGCATGCTAATCGTATGTGCTATTAACTTGATTTTAAGATCATAATTTCTTTCTAGATTGGCCTCTCTTTATTTTCTTTATTTCATTGCAGGCATGTGGTAGATTCTGCGAGTGCATGAAAAAGGAGTTTCTTCCTTATATGAGGGTTATCTTCCCCTTTTTTATTCAATGTGCTCAACTTGAACCTGTTATGACCATCTCTGGGTCAGACTATGACAATTATGAATTCGGTGAAAATAGGTAAAATTCGATCATTTTTTGTGTCAATCAACTATGTAAGGTTGTCTATCAACTGCTGTGGCGTAAGGTGAACATTTCTGTCTAGTTTTGGCTGCCGAGTTGTTGTATGTCTATTTAACACCCATTTTAAACCCGAAAGTTCATCATCAAGCCTCGTTCAGTATGTTATGTGCACATGCCACTAATTCATTGTCTGAATAAGATTTGCCAAATCCTGTTGTTAAATTCTTCTATAGATAAGTATCATCTTCAAGAGCACCTGTTTCTGCACTACTCACCCATTGTATTTTGTCTTTTGAGATGGGTAGTTAATTAAATAATTACGATGTAGTACTTCTTTTGAATATGATCAACAGTTGTTTCTTTTGATCTATCAAATTCTGAGAGACTGAGACTGCTAGGACTTAGGAGAGGTGGTTATTAGGGGTTACCTGAGATCTTACTTAGACTATACATCTTGTAGAACAGAGAGAAAAGCAAATTTACAAGAGAAAAACCGTGTTCTAAAGATCAAATCCAACGCCTGTAAGCATCTATGCTTGTCCATCGAAGTATTGAAGGAAGAATTCTACCAATGGATTCCACAGGTTGGCATTAATGATCACTTGCACGTTTTCTTTTGCGTATACGATGTAGAGTAAAGTCAAATTGAACAAGTGATGTTAATGTCTTTATGCATGAAACAGGCTGTTTCAGTCTTTGTTCCTCTTTTGAAATTCTATACCTACAATGAAGTCAGGGAATATGCTGTTAGAGGTGAGATTTCTCATGATTTCATATAGTTTCTTTGTTGTAAGTTATCCAGTTGCTGATGCATTTTTCTTAATTTTTCTGTTTAAGCCATGGCTCTCCTATTGCAGTCTGCTAAACTGGCTGTTAAGAAAGGGATTGCACAAGGTGGAAGTGAGTCATATTTCACAAAGTTGTCAGCCAATATAATGAAGTCTATGGTAGAAGCTTTGCATGAGGTTGTCCTTAACATCACTACTTAAGTTGTTTCCTTGATTCTTTGGATAGGAAAATGTTTGAGTTCCATTTATTTTGATAATGAGAAAGTGACACTTAATATGTTATCTCATGCAGGAGTGTGAGACAGAAGTATGTGCAATTATTTTAGAAGAATTGTATAATTGCCTACAGGTTGGTTATATTTAAGGTGGTTTATTTAATAATATTGATCCAAGTTTTTGCAGTGCTTTCCTATGATGGTGGCATGTTTCTTTTGACCTTTGTATATTCCAACATGACCAACCTGTAGAACTCAGATTTTGAATTATGGCCACTCCAGATATATGAAACCTTCTCCTTCACTAGAATCTAAACTCAATTCTACTGGAAGAAAAGAAAGCTAATTAGTACAACTCTGGTTGAAAGTGACCATCTCATTTAGAACATAATACGCTAGAAAGAGTACACTTAATCACTTAGTTATGTCATCAACACTCAGATAGTGTTTGGCATCTCATCTAAAAACTTAAATTGTTAGATAATATATTTTTTAGTTTACCTTATTATATAAGTCTTCAACAGTTCTTATACAATAGGAAGACTTGGAGACAAAGAGACATGACTTGCATGCTAATATGTTCAAGGGATCAAGTAAAGAAGGAGCTTCTTTTTTGATTCCTACTATGTGTGTGAACTTATGCAGAATTTTGTACCTATATGGACATGGTTAAACCATAAGGAGTAAATGCTAAAAGTTATACGTTCGAATCAATTTTACGACTAGCGAGTCTAGCAAATAGCTTTATCAACTTTGTTTTAGATTGGCTCCATAGAAAAAATTCATATCAGATATTTCCATGTTAAGCCAACTTATGGCTGTTAATTATAATGTTTCATTAGTCGTGTCAAAGAGAGGAATAATTATTTATGTTATTCTGGTCCTTTTATATCTTCTTTCAGATATGTGGACCATCTCTTTTCACTGAAGGTCAGGTTAGTAGCATCGTGAATGAGTTAAAGCATGTCATTATAAAAAGTTCAAGTAGAAAACAAGAACTCGTAAAGAGAGCGAAAATGGAAGACTTTGATGCTGAGGAAGCAGAATTGTTGAGGGAGGAAAGAGAGCAAGAAGACGAAATTTACGAGAATGTATGTTCTATTTAAAATGGAGTTCTGACATAAGTTCATAGTATTGTTCTTTTACAAGCATTTCACTTTGAAATTTACTGTTATTCTCGAATCATGCTAACTGTTCTATTAGGTTGGTGAAATATTGTGCGTGTTGATCAATGAATTCAAAGGTGCTTTCTTGCCTTTCCTTGACGAGTGGTCATCATATTTATTACCAATGTGGGTAAGTTATAACTAATGTCACCTTAACTCTCTAGGTTCTTTTTTCATTATATAAATCTTATTATTTTCCACATTCATTTTTTCTTGATTTTACGAAGGCCAAGGAGAAAACAACGAGCGAGAGAGGCACTTCTATGGCTATCTTCGTTGAGCTTCTGGGGGAGTGGCCCGGACCAGCTCTAAAGTAGGTATACACACACCATATAATGTGACTTTCGTGAATAGATCTCCAAATTTGATGGTTACTCCCTGTGAAATTTAGGTACTATGAAGAATATCTTCCTTTAATCTTGGATGCAAGCAATGACGAAGTCCCATATATTAGAAGGGTTTGTACATCTTAGTGGTTGAAACAGTTTAAGTCAAGTTGCATTCGCTATTTTGATTTAAACCATTGATGTCATGTTCAGATTGCTCTTCATGCGCTTGGGCTTTGGATGGAATATGATTCTTTCATACCTTTTGTTGGAGGTATGATATTGATGAATGTGATATCACGACCCTTTTCATTACAGAGGAAGTAGACAAAAATTGATATTGTTTTTGTGTTTACTAATCTTATGACCTGTACCAGCGGCTCTGTCAAGGATCAATGTTGTGATAACGCATATAAATGCTCTTGAACCTGAGAATGTGGATGCATATGTTAAGGCTGTTTCTGCGCTTGGTAAGATATGCACGTATCATGGTAAAAGTATCGACTTAGCCCAGGTTTGTTCTTTTATTTGTTAATTAGTGCATTCTTATACCTTTATATATATATATATATATATATATATATATATATATATATATATATATATATATATATATATATATATATATATATATATATATATATATATATGAAGTGATGTGATACCTCTCCTTGGCCAATGATCTTATTGATCTTTTTTCTCATTTTTTTGCCTATTTCCCTCATTCTTTGGTTCTTTTCCCTTTTCTTTTAGTAACTACTATTGGACACGCACGGTGCGCGTGAACCCCATGTGAATTAGTACAAAATTTTATATTTGATTTATGAAATACAAATTAAAAGGAGAAAAAAGTAAGTTTATGAAAATTATGAATGTATCCTATTTAGCTACTCCCTCCGTCCCAATTTATGTGGCACTTTTCGTTTTTCGAGAGTCAATTTGACTAAACTTTGAAGCTAAATTGGATTAGGTTATCCCAATATTTTGATATTAAAACTTATATATTTGAAAACTACTTGAAACGTACTTTAAGTTGCAACTTTTCACATATCATTTTAGTGAAAAAATATATCTTGAATTGTCGGTCAAAATTCATACAGTTTGAATCTCGAAAAGCGAAAAGTGCCACATAAATTGGGACAGAGGGAGTAATTCAATACAAAGGAAAAACTCCTTGGTAGAAGTTGCCTTGTTAATTGTAATATATGTGAATTTTTAATAAAGTAAATGTAGCCTTATTGTTTTTTTGTTTTCTAACAAATTAAGCTGTGATGAGATAACCTAGACAGTTCTGTCAAACGAATGAGATATGAAGGAAAGATATTAAGAAATATCATAAAAAGAGAAGAACTCGTTGAAATTTTTTAATATTTTATTTATACACTGACACGTATTGAGCAAGTTATAGACAAATTATCTTAACTTACTTCACAATGTTCTGAAAGTCATAGACTGTAACTTCTATACATATAACTACTAAAGTTGTCTCAAAGTAATGGTGCCTAGCAATTACAATCTACCAAAAAATGCAATTACAATCTACACAGATATTACGGTGAACTTGCACTTTAGTTGCGTGACCAATAATGTTTATCAAAGTTTTTTGGAAGAATTATGTATCAAGTTAAGCGCTCATCAAACTGAGAATATCCTAATACATTATTTCTACTTTCAAATTAAAGAAGATAAAGAACTATTTATCCTTTGTTTTCTTTTTTAAATTAAATTAATTACATATCCCATATGAATCATTCTGTGGTAAAATATAAAAGTTCAAAAAAAAAGTAAGTATCAAGACACTCGCGAAAAGAATCTCACTCATAACTCCTTCCTAGAAATTTTTTTACATACACAAACTTGGTTTTATATTATCTCATTCAGTCTCGTCAACTTCATCAAAATTATCAAAGAAACTAAATTAGGAAAAAAAGGCCATAGTGCTTTCGAAAATTAAAACAAACACGTGCAACATTACTAATTACTCATACCAAATAACAGAAAATGTAGTGGGACTTATGTAGTATCTTTAGCGTTTGTAGTATTTTTTTTAAGTCCGAACTTAAGAAAAGTTCTGCAAGCAAAATAAAAATAAAAAATAAAAATAGCTCATTAGTATAATCTCAAGGAAAGCTAATTAATATGAAAGCATAAGACCTACCTTACCACTATTCCATGTCAAAAGAGGAGCATGGACAAATTTTTTTTATAAATGGATAGAGCTTTGACATAAGAAGCGTGGGGATAAAATGAAGTGAAGTGAAGTGACTGACAATTCACTGTGCATCTTATAAAATGATGTAAAGCATGTGAAAAGGCATTCAATAGATGATTTTATAATGGAAGTTCAAAGGAACAATAAAAAAGCTCATTGAGTAGTGAAGATGTAAGAGCTCTTACCATGTAATCGATTTATTGTATCTATTGCCCGTTGGTTTCTTCTATAAAATATATAGTTCATCATTATGAATGATAGTAATCCAATAATAATTACTTGCTCATTATAGTTTGAAAAGTTGCAATATTGAATATATGTAGATGAAATAAATAGCTCAATTATATTCATTGGATACATGTTTTGTGAGAAAACGAATGGCCATCTGAATGGCTTCACAAATTTTCAATCCATTAATTTTTTTTTTTTTATCTTTAAAGATATGCATTTATTTATTTATTTTTTTTAAAAAAAACCAAGGGTTTTTTGGTCTTTCACTTTTAATTTAAGGGATTCCCTCTTTTATAATAATTAGTTTTTGGCACGCGCTTTGCACGTGAATCCTATATCATTGAGCTTACAGATTATTAAACATAACACAGAGTTCACCGGACAGAGTTATAAGATTTAAAGGAAAAGAAATATTATTCCTAATAAAAAAAGTTACGACATATTGTTGAAGAGAAAAAGGAAAATATTGAACTGATGATACATCAACTTAGTAATGTTTGACAATTTAAGCTATGTATTTCTTCTAATATATCAACTTAAGCGCGTGACATTTTCTTGCCTATTGATATACAACAACACATGATAAATGTAATTATGAACAATGTTGGCTACAATTGATTCATATCTTTAAGTTTTTGTTCTTTCTTTAAGAAATTGTTGCCTCCTTCCTCTTAATATTGTATGCATATCAAGAAATTGTCACTTATTGGACGCAATTTTTTGCAGAAATTGCACATAAATTCGATCAACATATGTCTTTATTATGATGTCATGTAAATTATTATTGGTTTTATGATGTACATCTACAAAGAAATATTATTCACAATAAGGATACTTAATCATTGTTCATTTATAGAAGTTTTATTGATGTATACTCTTAAGATTTATAGTTACACATACATGAACAATTTCACTAAAAAAGAAGGATAAATAACATGCAAGATGCATGATAATAATCAAAGAAAAAGATTCACAAAGAAAAGGACCTAAGAAAAAAAAATATTACAATATGTATGAAAGTTCTAAGGGCTTGCCCTCCAAACCACTAAGTGAGAAAAGTTTTCCAACCAAAAACAAAATTGGCAAGAACAAAAAGGTACAGAGGGCACTTTCCAGCAATACAAAAATGAAAAAAAAAATATATGGGACACTACAAAATTTCAGGTCCTTTTTGTCAATGAAGCGATATTTGTTTATAAGGCTGATTAGTGTTTATATAAAGTTATGTTCCCTCATAAAAAGAATAAGATACTTATTACAACAGATAATTGTGACTTAATAATGCAGTCTACATAATAAGGAAAATTCAAATGAAGAGATAAACAACTTCGTATAAACACTAATTAGTCAGTCTACATAATAAGGAAATAGATGATTTACTTAACATGGAGTGGTAAAGAAGAAGATCAGAAAGGAGTTGAGATAATCTAACTATTACATAGTGCTAAAAATTCAAGAAGAAAACTCAGCATGAGTCCTTTTCGAAATATTACCTGAATTGCTTTTGTGTATGAGCGGAGTCTTCCTTGTTTATATGACATTTTACTAAAGGAGAAGTAGTATCTTTTTTTTTCCCAAATAAGCAGCATCTTTTTATCATCTTTTTCATATATCTAAAGAAATAGGACACTTGTTATACTATTAAATTAGAACTTGAAAAGCCAGCAGAAGAAGATAACTATGGGAATTGAAAAAGTATAGTTTGAAGAAGACATGAAACCTATGCAGAAACTCCTTAAAAAATTAATTAACTCTTGAAAACATTTAGATGTAGTGCACTGCACATATGTAGCAATCCATCCACATGTATATTTTGTAGTATAATATTTTAATTTCTGTTATATTTATTTTATTGTGTATTTACTTTTTGTACATAAAATGTACTTCATTTGATGAAGTGTTTGAATTGGGTAAAATAGTCGTTCACTTTTTACTTAGGGGATCCCCACTTTTAGAATAGTATAGATATGATATAATTACATGTTTATTGTTTAGGGTAATTAATCACATTAATTTCTCCTACTTTCCAACCAGGTTGTTTCTCTCTTTACAGTAATTAATCACATTAAATTCCTCCTACTTTCCTACCATGTTGTTTCTCTCATTAAATTCCATTATCAATTCATCTACTATAACGTAAATCATCAATAAGATAAAGAAAGGAATAACAAGTTTTTTCCGTCAGCTATTTGCAATGTAAAATTTGTAACTATAAACTATTCATAGTGATACTTAATGCGTAATACTTCCTGATAAATACACTAATACTTAACATTGTGCCTCTTCGTATCCTTTTTATGCACTATATATATGAATCTTGTCCTATTGTTACCATTCTCAAAAAAAAAAAAAAAAAAATATATATGAATCTTGTCCATAGCAATAGATGGTATTTTTCAAAGCAAGTTAGAGGGGAAGCCAGAGGAATGGAGATGAACGTGGCGGGGATAGGAAAATGATACTCCTCCGTCCTAATTTATGTGACACTATTTTTTTTTAGTCTGTCCAAAAAAGAATGTCACATTTTCTTATTTGATAACTATTTAATGCACTATCTCTATTTTACCTTGTTGGTCCATACTTACTTTAAAAACTTTCTAACAACTTTTTGTTACAAATACGTGTATGTAGTATAAATGTGGATGACCACTACTGTCTATTTATTCACTTGTAACATATGATTTACTACCTCACTTTCTCCTACTTAATTCCTCCCCACTTTCTCCTACTTAATTACTCATTTAGGGATGACTTGTAACTTCCTATGTATTGAAGTCCTATAAATAGAGGACACTTTGTCTATGGAAGTTACACTTGAAACACTTTGAGTATACAAGTTCTTCCTTCTCCTCTCATATACTTTTGTCTTGTTCTTACTTTACTATTAGTTTTACAACACGTTGTCAGCACGAAGAGCTCTAATATTCTATAAGTCAAGTTTCAATCTTTCCCAGCGGTAAGCCTACGTATAATTTCTACTAATCTTTTTCAGCTTCATGTCTCTAAGTATAATTTTGTTATAGATTAATATATAAATAAGAAAAGTGAACTACTTATGCTACAAATGAACTATGGCTAGCAACTTGCTTGACCAATGAATTATTTACCGTTTTTTTTTTTATCTTCACACACAGAGAGACACACACACACACACACACACACACACACACACACACACACACACACACATATATATATATATATATATATATATATATATATATATATATATATATATATATATATGGGTTTTGCTAACCTACTACATGGGTGTAGTAGGTTAGCAATGTCCCCGTTTTTTATTTCACCAAAATACCCTTATTATTTTTGCCAACTCACTAAAAATAGTGGCATTTTTGTCTTTTACCGAAAGTTACTCAAAATTCTCATCCCACAGAGCACTCAAGCGCACAACACTCCGGCGATAACAATCTGAGCTTCATCCCAGAACATTCTCGATTTTATTAAAAACTAATCTAGTTTAAATAAAAGTTTCCACAAACAAAAAAGGAAAATGACAAAACAAAGCTGTCATAAAAAATAAATTAGTAGTTGTCAAATGCTGGAATGAAAATGCAAAAATTACATGATTTAAGTTAACGATTACTTTCTAGTGGTTACCACTTTCCGGTTTACTCTAAATTGCAAATTAAAACTTTCACATGTTTAGTGTTCTTATTGAATATAAAGCAGATACTTTAGTATGGGTCCGCTGGAGATAGGAATATACAGGGCAGTCCAATGTAAAAGGGGATTTTTGGTGAAGATAGGAGAAGATTGAGGCAGCTAATTCAGAGGAAGAAATGGGTTAGAAATGAATGTTAGGGTATTTGAATTTCTTGTTGAAAAGACAAAAAGGTACACCAATTAAAATGATAGGAATTTGTTAAGAAGGGTATTTTAGAAAAACAAAAAATGGGGACATTGCTAACTTACTACTCTCATGTAGTAGGTTAGCAATATATATATATATATATATATATATATATATATATATATATATATATATATATATATGTTCCTATAATGCATTATAGCATATTTACTTTTAATAAGAAATAGAGTATTAGACATTCTTGTTTTGATTGATAATATTCTAATCTATTTTATTTTCTTTGATAGTTTTCATTATGTCAAATTTATCAAAGCTTGAATTTATGGCACTTGACATATCTGGCAAAAACTATTTGTCATGGGTGCTTGATGCCGAAATACATTTGGATGCCAAAGGTTTTGGTGATACTATCAAAGAAGGAAATGAGACATCAAGCCAAGATAAGGCTAAAGCCATGATTTTCCTTCGCCATCATCTTGTTGAAGGATTAAAAACAGAATATTTAACCGTGAAAGATCCACTCGAATTGTGGACTAACTTAAAAGAACGGTATGATCACCTTAAAGCCATGGTACTACCAAGGGCTCGGGATGAATAGATTCATTTACGGTTGCAAGATTTTAAAACTGTAACCGAATATAATTCTGCTGTTTTCAGGATCACTTCTCAACTGAAATTATGTGGAGAAAATATTGATGATGCTATGATGTTGGAAAAGATACTCTCCACTTTCCATGCATCGAACATGGTCTTACTGCAGCAATACCGTGAAAAGGGATTTACAAAATATTCTGAGTTGATCTCATGCCTTTTGGTGGCTGAGCAACATAATTCCCTGTTGATTAAAAATCATGAAGCCCGTCTCACTGGATCTGCTCCGTTCCCTAAGGTGAATGTGGGAGCACATGCTCCATTCCCGAAGGCGAATGTCGTAGCAACAAATAATGTGCCTGAAAGAAGGCAAAATAATTACCGTGGTAAAGGCCATGGTCGTGGCCGCAGCAAGGGACGAAATAATACTCGTCGTCACGGTGAAAATAAATATGAGAACAATAAGGGTTCTCAAGCTAATCATTCAAAAGGCAAGAATAATAATATTTGTCATCGATGTGGTGGGAAAGGTCATTAGGCAAAAATTTGTCGTACGCCGGAACATCTTGTCAAGCTTTATCAAGCTTTGCTAAAAAGAAATAAAAATAATGTGGAGGCACATTTGACCTTTCAGAATAATGACAATGGGACACATCTGGCACATCTTGCTGACAAGCATGATGAGACGGAGGCGTATCTTGCCATAAAAGATGATGATCTTTTTGAAGGCCTCCCAAATATTACCCATTTAGAAGCCGACTTCTTTGAGAATCGTAACTGAAGAACTGATGTGGTAACTGGGGAATAAAAATAATAAAGAATAATATTGTCTTTATTTTATGTTTTAAAGTTAGGAAAAAAATGTCATCTTTATTTATGTTTCAATGTTTAAAAGTACTTTTCTTATACTTTATTTTTAGTATTTCTTACTATGTAATTTTTATCTTTTTATGAAGAAAATGGAAATTCCCCAGTCTTCAGTTGGATCCAAGCTCAATAACAAAGATATATGTCTCTTGGATAGTGCTACAACGCACACAATTTTAAAGGATAAGAAATATTTTTCTTATTTAATTAATAAAGAGTCCAATGTTAGTACAATATGTGGTAGTACAAAGTTGGTTGAAGGTTATGGCAAAGCCAATTTATTATTACCTGGAGGAACAAGTTTGGCTATTGATGAAGCCATGTATTGTAGTAAATCTCAAAGAAACTTGTTAAGTTTCAAAGATATTCGCCAAAATGGCTATCATATTGAGACTAAAACTGATGGAAAGATTGAATATCTTTATATTACTACAATAAAGTCGGGTGAGAAATATGTTCTTGAAAAGCTCCCCGCTCTTTCCTCCGGTTTGTACTACACAAACATTGGTACAATTGAATCACATGCCATAGTAAACAAAGGGTTTACTGAATCAAATGATTTTATTATTTGGCATGACCGGTTGGGCCATCCCGGTTATAATATGATGCGCAATATAATTGAGAATTCAAATGGGCATACATTGAAGAACCAAAAAATTCTTCAGTTTAAAGAATTCTCTTGTGCTGCCTGTTCTCAAGGAAAACTAATTACTAGAGCATCTAAAGTTGGGATCAGGATCCCTGCATTTCTGGAACGTATACAGGGTGATATATGTGGGCCCATACATCCTCCATGTGGACCATTCAGATATTTTATGGTTTTAATAGATGCATCTACAAGATGGTCATATGTGTGCTTATTATCGACCCGCATGACATTTGCGAGGTTGCTTGCTCATATAATAAGATTGAGAGCACAATTTCCAGATTATGCTATTAAGACAATTCGTCCTGACAATGCTGTTAAGTTTACATCTCAAGCATTTAATGATTATTGTATGTCAACTGGGATTACAGTTGAACATCCAGTTTCTCATGTTCATACTCAAAATGGTCTAGCAGAATCATTTGTCAAAAGTCTCCAATTAATGGCTAGACCAATGCTTATGAGAACTAAATTACCCATTTCAGTATGGGGTCATGCTATTTTACATGCGGCAGCTCTTGTTCGGATTAGGCCGACAAGTTATCATAAATTCTCCGCACTACAATTGGCTTTTGGTCAGGAGCCAAATATTTCCCATCTTAGAATTTTTGGATGTGCGGTATATGTGCCAATTACTCCACCACAACGCACAATGATGGGACCCCAAAGAAGGTTGGGGATATATGTTGGGTATGAATCTCCGTCTATTACTAAATATCTTGAGCTCATGACGGGAGATTTATTCACTGCAAGGTTTGCTGATTGTCATTTTGACGAATCAATTTTCCCAACATTAAGGGAGAGAATAAGCAGCTAGAGAAAAGATATTGACTAGAATGCATTAATGCTATCTCATTTAGATCCTCGTACAAATCAATGTGAACAAGAAGTTCAAAAGATAGTGTATTTGCAAAATGTTGCAAATCAACTGCCAGATGCATTCACTGACCTACCAAGGGTTACTAAATTCCACATTCCAACTGCGAATGCTCATGTTCGAGTTGATGTCCCGGTAGGACAATCTATTAGTGCAAGTGAGTCTAAGGCACACTTGAAGCATGGTAGACCACCCGGTTTCAAAGATAAAAATCCTCAAAAAAGGAAAGGAGCAATTGATCAAAAAGATCAAAATATGGAGGTAATTGCTCAAGAAAAGCATAGAGACATAACAATTGATAAGTCCTCTTCAGGAGAGGCTCGGGTACTTGAAAATACTGAAATCGAAGAGATCTCAATGAATTATGCCTCTACAGGAAAAGTATGGAACCAGAATGATATTGTTGTCGACAACATTTTTGCATATAATGTTGCTGTTGATGTGATGCAACATAATGAGGATCTTAAACCAAAATCTGTCAATGAATGCAGACAGAGAAATGATTGGCCAAAATGGAAAGATGCAATTCAATCAGAATTGACTTTACTTGAAAAATGTGAAGGTTTCGAACCAATTGTCCGAACACCTGAAGGTGTAAAGCCAGTAGGTTATAAGTGGGTATTTGTGCGAAAACGAAATGAGAAAAATGAAGTCGTTAGATATAAAGCATGACTTGTAGCACAAGGATTTTCGCAAAGACCTGGTATTGATTATATGGAAACCTATTCTCCCGTGGTGGATGCAATCACCTTCAGGTATCTTGTAAGTCTGGCAGTACGAGAAAAACTTGATATGCATCTAATGGATGTTGTCATAGCCTATTTATATGGTTCATTGGACAACGAAATTTTCATGAAAATTCTCGAAGGTTTCAAAATGCCTGAGGCATTTAAAAGCTCCCGAGAAGCTTGTTCAATAAAGCTTAAAAAATCCTTGTATGGGTTGAAACAATCGGGACGCATGTGGTATAATCGCCTTAGCGAATACCTGTTGAAACAAGGATACAAAAATAACCCAGTTTGTCCTTGTGTTTTTATAAAAAAGTCTGGGTCTGGCTATGTCATAATAGATGTGTATGTGGATGATTTGAATATCATTGTGACTCCTGAACAGCTCCCAAAGACAATGGAATGCTTAAAGAAAGAATTTGAAATGAAAGACCTTGGAAGACAAAATTTTGTCTTGGCCTACAAATTGAGCAATTGCCTAAAGGAATATCTTTTCATCAATCTATATACACAGAAAATGTCTTGAAAAGATTTTACATGGATAAATCACATCCGTTGAGCACTCCAATGATTGTGAGATCACTTGATATGAATAAAGATCTGTTTCGACCTTGTGACATTGATGAAGAGTTTCTTGGTGCTAAAGTACCATATCTTAGTGCAATTGGTGCACTGATGTACCTTGCCAACAATACTCGGCCAGACATAGCTTTTGCTGTAAGCTTATTGGCAAGGTTTAGTTCTTCCCCAACTTGAAGATATTGGGATGGTATTAAGCATATACTTAGATACCTCCAAGGCACTATTGATAAGGGTTTGTTCTATTCGAATGAATCCAAGTCACAATTGATTGGTTATGCCGATGCTTGTTATTTATCTGATCCACATAAAGGTCGGTCCCAAATGGACTATTTGTTTACATGTGGAGGTACAGCCATTTCATGGCGTTCAGTGAAACAAACTATTGCTGCTACTTCTTCAAATCATGCAGAGATATTGGTTATTCATGAAGCAAATCGAGAATGCATTTGGTTGAGATTAATAACTCAACATATTCAGCACATTTGTGGTTTTCTTTTGAAGAAGATTCCAACAATATTATATGAAGACAATAGCGCGTGTATTGAGCAACTGAATGAAGGATATATAAAAGGAGACAAAATAAAACACATTTCACCAAAATTCTTTTTCACTCATGATATTCAGAATATTGGTGAAATAGATGTTCAACAAATACGGTCGAGTGATAATCTGGCGGATTTGTTTACCAAGGCATTGCCAACCTCAACATTTGAGAAGCTTGTTTACAAGATTGGAATGCGTCGTCTTCGAGATGTCAAAGAGTGTCTTCATCAGGGGGAGTAAAATACGCGTTGTATTCTTTTTCCCTTAATAAGGTTTTACCCATTTGGTTGTTACTTGTAAGGTTTTTAATGAGGTAGCTCTAAATGCGTATTACAGGATATGTGTACTCTTTTTCCTTCACTAGGTTTTTTCCAACGGGTTTTTCCAGTAAGGTTTTAACGAGGCACATTATCTTCCAAATGGTCATTCAAAGGGGAGTGTTACAAATACATGTATGTAGTATAAATGTGGATGACCACTACTCTCCATTTATTCACTTGTAACATATGATTTGCTACCCCACTTTCTCCTACTTAATTCCTCCCTACTTTCTCCTACTTAATTCCTCATTTAGGGATGACTTGTAACTTCCTATGTATTGGAGTCCTATAAATAGAGGACACTTTGTCTATGGAAGATACACTTGAAACACTTTGAGTATACGAGTTCTTCCTTCTCCTCTCATATACTTTTGTCTTGTTCTTACTTTACTATTAGTTTTACAACAACAAATACTACAATTTTTTTCTTTCTTACTTTTTCAAGAATAAATTTGAAACTTTCCAAAATCAATATTTATTTCTTAAACTCCGTGTTCGGTCAAATAGTGCCACATAAAATGGGACGGGGAATACTATCTAACAGACTTACATGGTGCTTTTGACAGCTCTCTAGAGGACGCCTCTCAATGGCTTAATTTACATTCACTTTTTCTTTTGGCAATAGGTTTGGTGAGAGTTAAGTTATAAATCTTTCTTATTTGATACAAAAGTTTTAAAAGAAAACATTCTTCGTTCTTTTTCAAGCACACAAATATATAAATGAACTTTTTATATTTTATATGAACGTCCGTCATAGATTCTTTTTGCTAAATAATTACATATAGATTGTGAAACAATCACGACAAGATGTAAAATCAAGAAATAATGTTTTAGTAAATAAAAGTGCTGATTTCAGTTGATTATATACATACTAGTATTTATTTGATTCTAAAGTTCAGTGATAGATTTGGGGTTTCCAAGATGCTTCAAATAGTTTGTGAACTGTCATAATGTTTGGATCGTATTATTTTTTACCAACATAAATCTATTCATTTTAATACAATTGTACCATTTCTAGAAACAATTGTGAAAGCATATGGATATATAGTTGTGTGGTGCTTAATCATTCATATACAAGATTTTTAAAGTCAAAAAGTTATGACTCTACTTTGCTTGTAATTTTCCTATAATTCTTATTCCTAGTCATTGATTAGGTTATTCCAGCTTGGTTGAATTGCCTGCCTATAAAAGTTGACTCGGATGACTCTGACTCAGACTATTCTGACTCTGATGATTCTGACTCGGACGATTATGAACTTACTCATGGACAGTTGTGTTTAATGGTCGAAAGGTACTGGATTGATTTTCTCTATTTTTAATCCTCGTTAAGTCTGGATTGGTTTTGTTACATTAGCAGTATTGGTCATTAAGGCTGGTTACAGGGGTAACCCCTCCCTTTTATGCAATTATATTTGCTTTTGGCAATTGTTCTCATTACGTTGTTGTGAAACCATTAAAGCAAATATCACAAATGGCGAAATATGATTAGAGATGTTTTCTGTAGATAAATCAAAACTTGTAACAGAAGAATATGTATGTTCTAAATGAATTTGTCATCTCAGATTTAGGGAAAACTAAGCAAAAGGTCTGCTCAACAAAATGTTACTAATATTGTAGCAACTGGTTTACAAGTTAACGTTAGAGAAGCTGAAACAGTTCTAATATATCTGGTATCACAAAATCCTATATAGATGAATTGTTGACTGCTTTGATGGCGATCTGACTTGACAAATCATTTTCTTTGCGGTTGTTACTTGAATTTATCTTAGGTTTCCGATTAGCAAATTACTAGTAGTAAACATTAACATGAAATTTGCAAACTCTAATATGTGATCTCATTATTAATGTCTTTTAAGTCTCTTGGCATTTTCCATTTTTTCTTACTTACAGGTATCACAGAGAACTTTTGGGTCCCAACTATCAGTACCTCCCAAAAGTTATTTCTATTTTTGCAGAGGTTAGTCTAAAATAAAAACTATTTGATGCTGGACCGAGTTATTCATTTATAATAGATGTATAAAGATTTGCAATTGTGATTCTTTTATTTAGTTTGAAAGAAAAGTATTAAACCTTATGAAATTTCACAAATTACATGCTTTCAAGTATCAACTTGACTATCAGCTAAGTTGCTTGTACAGGGGTGCGTGTGTCCGACACGGGTGCGGATCTAAAGGTCGGATCCGTCGCGATTTAAATTCTAAGATTTGGGGATATGGATCCTAGTATGGATACGGGTGCGGAGATTTAGCTAAAAATAATTCAAAAAAAATAAAATAGAATCATAATTTGATCCTACACATTTTGTTGGCCTCAAGAAACATTCTCTTTTTGAATTCCGGTTGAGGTAATGTAGGAAGACATTATTTGAGAGGTAAATCTTCAAATTTACCCTAGCTCTGGTTATGATATTAGGAATCAATTTATATCTTGTCTCAAATTTTTCAGTCACTCATGGTCAAAGTATCCAAAAATGTTTGACCAAATCCTGTACGGATCCCACACCCACACACTTACTAGTGTCGTGTCGACACGGGTGCGGCACCAAAAATGCCATATCCGAGCAACTTAGACTATCAGGTCTCAGGTGACAAATATCCGATAAAAATGTAATTAGAGTTAGTTGATTGATCTGCCGACATGAGTATCAATATATTGTGGAATGAGGCTATTTATCAAACTGATATTTTATGCATATGTAAACATTTGGAAATTAACAGTTATTTCTTCCGTAGGTTCTTTGTTCGAAAGAGGATGAAGGGTCAGAAGAGGATGAAGAAATTATAGTTCGTACAATTGATGTATTGAGGCATCTTCAGAAAATACTACCACCAAATACCTTGGAATCAGCATGTTCATATATTTTGCCTCAACATGAGATGGTGTTGAAATCTTATCTATCACTTGATGAAGATGCCGACTTTTAAACAATTCAATGAAGCTACTACCACCACTACAGTTTTTGTTTGATCAAACATTTTGATAGCCAATGTTCTCTTATATAATTCACTATAATTCTCTTATTCCGAGTCCTCTTGTTGGTTGAATTTCCCCATAAACGTGCATGAACAATTTCGTTCAGTAAAGAGAGAGTTACTGGATTGGTTACTTCTACTTCATACTATTAGTCTAAAGTTCTCATTGAGCTTGTGTGATACTCTTTTGCTTCTAGGCTTCAACCTACTCATTCAAGCGATCCCATTATAACCAACATATCCACAGTTGAACATATATCAAATCCTCATATTCAGCATGTAACAAACCAAATGCAATTGTTAATCAAATATTTCTAAGATGAGAAACTTTATGAAGTGATTATCCAAATCAGCTTATTGTTATATCAAGTATGTTTATAATAATTATTAAAGACAGATATTCATTGCAGTTCAAACTTCATGAAAATTGGTTTGAAGTTCAAGTGCAACATCTGATGAAACTTCAGAACATTGGCGCTGAAGTTCAAGTGCAACATTGGTATGAAATTCAAGTGCAATATTAATATCTTTGAAGTCGCCTTTGAACAACAACTTAGTTAAATCAAAGGCGACCCAACTCAAAGGCAAACGGCCTCAACTTCACTTGGAAGTTGGAACCACTGAAACTGCGACCACCCAATATGTCATGTGTTATTTTTAGCTCAGGTTTGCAGTTAAGATGCAATTGCACATTCTTTGAAGATCTTAACATGTTCAGATTTAATTGTTTGTTGAGAGGAATACACGTATTTTACAAAGGTCCACTTAAAAGGTATAAGTTGGCCAACAATTTTGTGCTTCCTGGAGATACACTACTCGGAACCTAAGCAGCTCCAGAAAACTGAGTTGTTCTTTTCCTCCTATGGGCAGAGGCAGATTTAAACCAGATATTGTGAGTTCAGCCGAATCCATGAATTAAACTCTAAATATGTGGACATATGAAAAAATTATATGCATATACCGTTAATGCATATACATATACATATCTTTATAAACACATAGTACTATATAACATATAATAAGATCATACTTGTTATGGACTAACTCATTCTAAATCCTGAATTCGTCTCTGCATGTGTCCTGTGGACACTTTCAAGCTAGATGCAGACAACTCTTCAATTGGAAATCCAGGGCAGTGGTCGAACAGGCAATAGTACGTCAGGCTGTAGATCAAGCACAAAGCTGCAGCTGTGGTGATTTTTCATGGTTTAAACTGGTGCTTTTGTAGTAATGTACAAATAATTCAGGTGCATCATGACTCTTTTGATCATTAACCTTAGACAATCATGCCAAGTTCCTTGGAAGATAGACAGGTTCTGGACATATACAGGGTCTTAACTCTTATACATTAGCTGCTAATACAATTCTTTCACTGCTTTTAGGTAAATCATGTTGTGAATGGGCACTGCTACTTAGGATGGATGTTTACTTATTTTTGTAGGATCTCATTGCCTCGTGATTAACATGCGTCAAAGTTGCAGGGGAGACTAATATCAGAATTCATCAACCTTTCATACTACATAGGTTTTCTTAAGTTGTTACAAAGTGACTTGTCAAAAACAGTGCATCAATGTTTAAGTAACCAGGAAATGTATAATACAAAATAAGGCAAACTTTTAGCAGCAGCATCCAATACTAAATAGTACTTAACAAAACAGTAATTAGCAGTGGTTAGGAAAAGATTAAAGCCACTTTGGACCATACCTTCTAAAGGACCAAAGAGTGGTTTAGGGAGATTGTTCCATTCATACCAATCCCAACCTTCACATTTCTCAGGTTCAAGTGTTTGCGACTTCTGATTCGGATCAGCAGGGACTGCTCTCATGCATGAATATGCAAACTGTGTGAACTTTTTCTGAGATGACATTGATGGTCACTGTTAGATATTCAGTTTTATCGATTTCCAATCCTGTTTCCTCCTTCACCTCCCTCACTACACACTCTTCAAAACTTTCCCCTATAACAAGTAAATGATCAAAATAATAAAATTGGGTAAGCATTTAGCTGAAAATTCACTATAAAGTACCTCTTTTCAGTTTTAACATTGTCAAAAGTGTTGGATAACTCTATTTTGTCAAAAGTGTTGGATAACTCACGAAAATAGAGGGACAAATACAAGCACTGGTTAACACATGTTTAACCAAGATTAGGCACGAGTATACATTCAGTAACGAATCGTCAACTTTGTTGGTAAAAGTCATAGAGAATTTGTACTCCTGCATGAATTTGACAGGCAAATTATGCAAGTGTTCTTATCAAAAGAGGCAGTGGAAGTGTGTTTATTCTAGCGCTACTTGATTACATTGCAGATTGTAGGTTTATATTACTAAGATAATAATTGTTTTATCTTAAATCATTTATCTGAATTTTATTCTGAGATCTGAGGATAATGCAAAAACAAGAGTTCTATCAGAAGAAACACCAATTGGCTTTGTCTTAGAAATGTATTTGGACTAGTTGTACACTTATTGTTCTATACCTTCTGAACTACAATTCAAGAATTTGGTTACTATGTGCTGTTTAAAAAGAAAAACATAATAAAACAGCAACAACAAGAGAAAGTGAACCAATATCGATACAACTTCAATTAGTTATAGAACACCATCAGTGTAATTTAAAATGGTACAGCCATCAAGAGAAGCTGGCTATTTCTCTTAATTTAGGGGCGGACCCACACACACCCTACCGGTGTCATCCGACCCCACTGGATCGAAAAATTTTGCTAAATATATATGTTATATTGCTGTGAAAAAACAGAAAAGTTTTGTATAAAAGCATAACTTGACACCACTTAAAACAAAGGTAACACAGCAGAGATGGTTGCAGCGTCAGCTTTCTACCTTGGCGTTCAGGGATTGAATCCCGCTAACAGCACTAACTTTTCAATGTTTTTATTAATTTGTTCGCTTCTTTATATCCTGACACTACTCATGAAAATTTCTGCGTACGCCACTACTAGTCTTATAAGATTATATGTCGCGTGCACAACCATCAATTGTAAGAGTGACTTCTACATCAACTGATCAACATCACATTTATATAAATTTAAGATTGAGGATGATTCTTGATATGCTAGACAGAGTCTCTCTGTGTTATTTTAATAACATAGAAATCCCAGAGAACTAGTCACACCGAGATTGGAGATTAATTGGCGCCCCCCCCCCCCCCCCCCCAATCATTTTCCACTTAAATACAGTATTTTTGTCGCAACAGCGTTCGAACATCTAAATGTATAATGCCCTAACACACACCTCATGAATTAGAATCCGGCGCCAAAATGGTGTCTTTTTTTAAGAAGGCAACAAAAATGGGACGTTGACATATATTATAACAAAAATAGGTATATCAGCATTACTTCTGCCGACTTATATCAAGAAATAGACGGCGCATGTTGTGAAAGTAACGGAACAAACATTTATCACAAGTCAGCAGAAGTTTTGCCAACTTAGTAAGTCGGCAGAACAAATGCCGGCTTGCTGTTATGTAATTACTAACAAATCGGCATTTGTTTTGACGACTTATGCATTTGTTTTTCCCACTCTATATAAGAGATTCAGATGTTTCATTCTCCACTACAGATTACTCCACATCTTTCATTCTCCACTACATACCTCTCATTTCTTATCTCTTATCAACAATAAGAAACAATTTATTTTTTCGTCATGGCTAAAGTAAATGTATCAATTTATTGGGGTGGCGAAGTGTTACATGAAAGCAATTCAATCAGATATAGCTTACCTCCTAAAAGTAATTCCAAAGTGCCTACTACTATTTCGTATGATAGGTTTGTTGGTATTTTATTTAAGAAAATGAATATTGATCCATCACGGGAAAATATTTTAATTTTTGGTAGGTATCCACACTCATCTACTAGTCAAGGTGTGCCAATATATTGTGAGTGGAATATACATGACGATGACACATTGATGGAATTTTTAAAGTTACCGGAAAAAATGTCCATACGAGTGCTTGAAATTTATGTCCGTACTGAACCACACGTGATGAAGGAAGTTCCTTCTGAGCAACATTGTGTTGATCTTAATGTTCCAAGTGAATTTACTCAATTGCAAGAAAATATGCTGTCAGAGAAGCCTTCTAATCAGTTCGGACAGAATTCTAGGTATGTGTTTAAAATATTGTTATCAACAAAAATAAATGGTCCATATAATATTTTTAATGGTATATTATGTTTTAGTCATTTTATTTTCGATGTTACGATAACCTATACATTAAATTATTTATGCAGTTTTTCTCCACTAGAGACAACGTACTCGTATGATGCGTCAAGAGGTTATGAACAAACACGTTATGATGGCATATCACAATAGTCCGGTTACTTTGATGGGTAATTGATTGATTTTTCTTTATTTTAAAATTGTTATCAATTGGCTAAAATATGAGTGTATTTCTGTTGTAGTAGAATTAATAGTTATCTATCCTTAATCTTGCAGGTGTTATCAACCTGAAATGGTTTCTAGTGAAACAATGAGAGGAAACGAAGTTGCTCATATTGATAAGTTGGCTACCCATCATGACTGGTAATATATGCACCTTTCTTGATATATTCAAATTTTTTTTATTTTTAATTATCTTTTATTACTTTAAAATTTGTTAGGCTGCATCAACAAGAAGATGATTCCTTTTTTACAAATCTCAATAATCGGGTGACAAATAATGATGTTGCTGATGGAGGTAGTGAGGAATCGGAGAGTGACATCCCAAATGATGCCGATAACTCAGATGATGAAATGTCATTTTCGGGAGAAGAAAGTGAAGAGGAGCACCCCCTACATGTGCATGATGAGGGAAATATGAATTATCACGCCGACCATATTGCATATCTAAATGACCAACCGGAGGGAGATGATGTGTTTGCTTTAACACGAGAGGATGATCATATCCGCACATTAATGTGGTCAGCAGACAAGCCAGATCTTCAGCCAGGTATGTCATTCTCTACCAAGGAAAAAATGAGAACGGCGGTGAAGATTTGGAGCATTCGTAAGAATAGAGAATTCATTGTTGACGAAGCAAAGGGTGATTATTGGAAAGTTGTTTGTCGACGGTCCCAAGAAGGTTGTAGTTGGATGTTGCTTGCAAGGAAGGTTGAAGGAGGGGTATGGAAGATTGGAAAAT